>OU911043.1:17244197-22534197 GCA_918358695.1 Melinaea menophilus ssp. n. AW-2005 | reverse complement strand
TGATTGAGCAGCCCTCTTGTGGTACACTCTGGGAGAGTTAATATAGAATAAATTAATAAAATAAATACCAATATTAATTAACATTCAATATCTACTTCATATTTTGTGTTTTCATTATATATATGCATGTGACAGTCTCATTGAGGTAATTGAGATGAGAAAGGTGGGCATTTTTTATTTTAAAATAAATTTAAATATGGCTGACTTTTTCAATATATGTAAAAGTTTTATCAGTGTTGTGTTTATGTGACGGCTTTTCACGTGTTATTTTAGTAAGATTGATTAAGCAGAGGGTGTATTAACAGTTCACATTCAATATGTCTGCTACTTGCTACAAAGCTCAATATTTATGATGATTTTAATTCTGTCTTTTATTAAATATATACAGAGGTAGGTAGGATGAGAAATATTGAGAGTTTTTTTTTCTTTATTTGGTATATATTATATTAAATTAAAATTATGAAACACAACTTACAATCACAGTTTCCATCATCTTAATGAGATCAAAATCTAAAAGCTTATCTTGGTGTTCCCCCATCAGCACTTTACACTCACTGATGTGACATCACTCCCCAGAAAAGTGCTGAAATTCATCTGGATAAAGATTTTATAAAATTAGAAATGGCGATACAGTTTCCAACAAAATATTTAAATGTTTTAAGTAAAGTTTCAATAACGCCGCCGAGTTAATTGGAGATTTGTAAAAGAAAGTTATATGGTGCGATAGATCACGCAGTCAGAAAACTAATATTCTGAAACTAATTATAGTGATTTGGAACATAATAATAATATAAAAGATTTAAACGAGTACTTCAAAGATATCAACATGAACAATAACAAAGTTTATAAAAGAAATGATAATGAAATTTCAAATTAGTTCAGACTCTTGCATAACTAAAGGAAACAAAATACTTTCAAGATATTGCGTTCCTTCAAATGTTGTGGAAGAATATTTTTCTTATTTACCGCGCTTTATTAAAGACCACTTGTCAATGGACCTTCAATGTCAAGATATGAAAATGTCACTTGTAAGATTATGTCTACTTTGAATTTTGTTTAGAGCATATATATTTTATATTATACTTTTTACTTTTAATGTTAATAGATTATTAATAATTAAATATTACTTTGATTTCAGACAAATAACTCTTATTGAGAACACCGAATAAGTTGTTCTTTGTGCAGCGTTGTGTTCAAAAACCTATGCTGAAACATGGAGGATAGGGAAATCTATAATTTATTGGACATAAACAAGTTTAGTTTTAAAGTTGATATTAATATTGTTGTTTATTTTTTGTTAAAAAAAAAAATTTGTTTAATATTTCAAGGAAGCGTAAGTTATTCTCTGCCAACTGCTGGCAAATCTTGTAACGTCATTTTATCTGTCAAATAAAGATTTTTTTACAAAAATATTGTATTAAACTAATAAGAAATGGCCCAAGAAAATAAGAATGATGTTGGAGTCTCTGAATCTGAAAAATCATATGAATATTTTGAAGGACACAATTGTTTTCTACCTAAGGATAAAATATCGGCCTACGAAATAAAATGTAGTTGGTTCAGGAACTTCGTGTTGAGATTAATTGCAGTTCAAGAGCTCGTAAATTTTACAAGTATGACATACTTTAATAAATTACAAATGGTTATACAATAATATGTTAAAATTTGAAGGTCCTACGCAGCGCTGTGTAAAGAAAAGTATAGACAGTGTAGATTGTACGCGTATTCAATACATCCGTACAGCAAATTTCGACTATGGATCGAGATTTTTTTCGTCATCATTCTATTTCTTATCACTTTTATGATGACTGTTCATATAATAAACAACAAATCCTAAGGAAAACGTAGGTTTTTAAAGCATTTGTAATGTATTTTTCATATTTGTTGTATCAGCAACCTTGAAAAAACCCCTGTCTCGGACAAAGTATATTTCATTACGGACAGATCTCCTCAAGTTTCTTCTTCTGTGCATAGATTTAATCTACTTATTGAATATTTTTATTAACTTTTTTACGGGATACGTGGAAGGATGTAGTTGTAAAACTGTTGTATTAGATTTGAATAAAATTCTGGTGAAGTATTCTGGTTCCTGGTTGATTTTGGACCTTATGTCCATCGGTAGTATTGTCCCGTATATTTTTCAAACTGAAGCCATAACACTTGAACTACTTCTAGAGCGATGAGAGTTTTAGGTGTTCCTAAACATTACGTGTATATTGAGAACCTGTTGGAAGTCATTCAAGCTCAGGTATTTAGTTAATAATACTACGGACTATCTTATTTTTTAACCAATTGTTTTTCTTTAATAACTCGTGATTATGATTAAAATATTTAATACAGATAAATGTAGCATTAACTGCCGAAGTCACCTTTTTATTAGTGCAATATTTATTTTGGAACATGTACTTTGAATTTGCATTGGAATATATTTTTGAAGAGACGTTTACTCCGACTACACATCGTAATTGTTCCTGGATAACAATCGGCCAACTCTGGAATAAAACTTC
This sequence comes from Melinaea menophilus ssp. n. AW-2005, assembly GCA_918358695.1. Classification (NCBI taxonomy): domain Eukaryota; kingdom Metazoa; phylum Arthropoda; class Insecta; order Lepidoptera; family Nymphalidae; genus Melinaea; species Melinaea menophilus. The sequence goes on along the minus strand of OU911043.1, from coordinate 22,531,690 downwards.
GGAAGTCCGATTTCTGTATGCTTTAGATAGAGCGAGTAAGTGGCGATATAATTATTATTAAATGGATTTTCAAAAAGGAACACTATTTAGGTTATACCAAATCGATTGTAGATTTATATGTACTGGTAACTTAAGAAAGGTGTCGTAATGTGTAAATTTAATGACAAAAAGACTATTATTTTGGACGTAAATCTTAGAAAGTATTATTGTCTTTTTAAGTTGGTATGTTGCGAGGAAATGCAAATTTAAATTTGTTGGAGGAAGACGGTTGCTTCGAGATCTATTTGATGGTCGCGTGGTTCATATCTAAGGTAACAATTAATAACATTCGTACCAACTGGAAACAAGATTACATTTAGTAGAATTAAAGACAGTATTCATAAAAGATAAGATAAGACAAATAGAAAAATAAAACAGCATTTATAAATAATGATAATAACAACAATTACAATACAACATATTTGGTTAATATTTGGTTATAATAGTAGAATTTAGTATTAAGAAATAATTCATTTCAAAATGAAACATAAGGTCTTCTACTTAAAAGTAATATTTTTGTTATTATTTATATTATTATATATATTATTGCAACACTTGTAGATGTTGGTTTTGCATTGTACATTTAAATATATAATAACAATATTAGGATCGGAGTCTGCACGTTTAAATGACTTCATCATGACTCCAAGGATAAAGAAAAGGATTCTTAAATTCTACTCTATAAGATTTCATTCCCATTTTTTCGTGGTAAGTAATTTTTATACGGTAAAATAATATTTATTAGAAATTATTTATTATCTATTAATTTGTCGTGTATTTTTTATATAAAAATTATAAGGAAAACCGCATGTTGCCTTGCGTCTCTGGTCAGCTTAAGGAAGACATTATTATGTATACCGGGAGACAGCTAGTACGAGATGTGGCATTCTTAAAACAGTTGCCGCGATCGCTGCTCCTACAGATCAGTATTAAACTACGTATTGTTATATTTATTGCTGGTGATATTATTATGAAGATAAATACAATTGGTACATATTTTTGATTATTTCATTGAATCGAATACCAGTGTATAACATTTCTTATTTATTTCGTATGTTAATCGTTGGTTAAAAAGTGATCACAAAAAATACCCGGCTGAGTTTATTATGTGGTTCTTATACCGGGGCGCGTTTAGGACGCTCGTTATTTTAAGTTAGTGTCAGTACTGAAGGGCTTATTTCGATAAATATTAAAAGATCAACTCAGGCAGTTTTCAGTAATAACACAAAACAAGATTTAACTATTTTTTTATTATTCACTGTTCATTATTCACTTATTTACTCACTTTAATTTTTGTATTCACAATTCAACGATACAATCCTTAATGACACTATTTTTGTATATCTCATTTTACCAGACCACAAAACGTTTTTCCCCTTTCACAGTGCACTCTCCAGTTGCCATATACAATAATTTACTTTATGGTGTGTATCAAAGTATTACAATAAAAATACTATAAATCATATCATCAAATAATTATCTTACAATATGGTATCAAAATAGTCCCCCTTGACACTCCCATTTGATACACAAGTGATCACTGATATTGATTTAAAGTAGAGTATATATATATCCCTTTGAACTATCTGCAGCCTATATTTGCTCCATTCCTCGCAATGAATTAAGCTGGCTCTTTTTTTTCTCATAAAAGTCGTTTATATTTCAACACGTATTTAAATTTATTTCTACCTGTATTGTCATTATAACCTCAAAACCTTTTTGTGTTTTGTACAAGTTTTCGGAAACGAATCATATTGGAACTAAAAATAAAGAAATTTTTCCTTTTACAACAAATTTTATAAAAAAAAAATCGGGTATTTTTCCGTCGTAATGACCAACAAACAGACATTATCAGTCTGTATGTATGTTTACAAATGTATAGATTTAGTATCCTGATTATTTTACATACAATAATTATTGTAATTTTTAGGTGATTGTCTTTACTTGATACATAAAGGAACTGTCGCGATTTACTCTGAATCAGGCAAAGAAGTGTGTCACTTGGACGATGGGGATTTCTTTAGAGAGATCACAGTTATAATGAAACATAGATCACGAACAGCATCCGCTGTAGTTGTCACGAATTGCGAATTATTCCAGCTCGATAGAGAGGATTTTGAGAGCTCTGTTGCAAGCTATCCTACTGTTTATGAAGATATCAAAAAAATTGCCGCAAACAGATTGGAAAGAACGACCATGTTGGACGAACATCACAACAGCGATATTAAAATGAAAGTGAGAAAACGAGCTGACAGTGTGAACTATCAAATATAATTAGGTTTAAGATGCTCAATGTATTGGAAATAAAACAATAATTTATTTGAATCGTTTATTTAACCAGCAACCTTGGAAATATATAAAATAATTTACACATAAAAAAATGCAAAGCGGTTTCGACAAAATCAGTCATTAAAATGCAAGTTAAGTATCACAACTGAAGACTCGACGTTCACTTTCTTATTTATAGAAATTTGGAGGAAAAATTTACAAAAATGCGACCTATTGTGGAACATATAACTCGTATATAATCTGTGTGACTGTTTCCGACAACTAATATATCTAATATCTTATCTGTCAATTTGTCTACAAACATATATATGTATATATATATTAGTATATTTATTTTGACTATTAATTACTTATTTATATATATAAATAAGTAATTAATAGTCAAAAGACAACTGAAACTGAAAGTTATCAGTTATTGAAAACAGTCGTTCGTACAGAAAAAAAAACTAATCTAATTAAATTATCATATGAAATTATTAGTTACTTATATTGTGAAATTGCTAAAAAGAAACGAGAAAATATATATACACTTAAAAATCTTTAAATATATTAGTAAACAACTAACCATAAATATATTTTAGAGAAGATATTTTCCGAATACGAACAGTTTCTGTTTTACAATTGGCAAATATTAAGAATCGTTAAAATACTTGAACATTTAAAGTTTTAAATTTGTTATTTTATATTTTTATTAATTTAAAGATTATGCGCGAAGAGTTTGATACCCAAAATGTATACTCCAAATTACCTATTTGTCAGCTGTGGCAACACATAAGTTGTCATTTTCAACCGGAGTTTTCACTTTTTAGATTCTTAAATATAGATTGACTTTGAGTTATCAATAATTGTGAAGTAAATAACCAGGTTCTTTGTGGTGGGTATTTAATAGTTTACATATTTATCTACATTTCATATTTTCTGTCTTTGTTCAGTATAACTATTTATCTTTCTGTATATATTTCAATTTTTGTAGATATTCGCGTTGACTGCCCAGAGTCCGCGAATCGTTACATCCTGCTCTTTAGTATTTACCATTGTTTGAAAACCTAGTCAAGTAAGGTATTGGTTGTTTTTTTTATAATTGTAAAATAAACACTCCCTAGTAATAGTAGTAATATGATAAAATATTTCACTTTCAGAGAAAATGTCGCAAACCCTTACGCTTGGTGACTCATGCGCTCCGATAACTTGTCATGCGTGGAACAAGGAAAGAAATCGTGAGTATTACTAATATTTGACGAATTTATAAAAGGCGTTTGTGAAGTATGTGGACTATAAAATACATCTTCTTGTTTAACTTGCAGGAATTGCATTTTCGCCCAATAATAATGAAGTCCATATCTACCAGAAAGAGGGAAATGAATGGAAGCAAACTAATAATTTAGTGGAACATGATATGAGAGTTATGGGCATAGATTGGGCTCCAAATACCAACAGGATAGTCACATGCTCTGTGGATCGTAATGCCTATGTATGGACACAGGGTGAAGATGGAAAGTGGACTACTACCCTTGTGCTGTTACGTATAAACCGAGCTGCAACTTGTGTGAAATGGTCACCAATGGAAAACAAGTTTGCTGTTGGTTCCGGAGCACGTCTAATTTCCATTTGCTATTTCGAAAAGGAAAATAATTGGTGGGTCTCTAAACATATTAAGAAACCAATTCGCTCAACTGTGACTACATTGGATTGGCATCCTAATAACATCCTTTTGGTTGCTGGTTCTACTGATTTTAAAGTAAGAGTTTTTTCCGCCTATATTAAGGATATTGAAGATCAGCCTGGACCAAATGTCTGGGGCTCGAAGTTACCTTTGGGACAACTCTTGGCCGAATTTCCCTCTGCTGGGAATGGCTGGGTGCATAGTGTTTCATTTTCTGCCGATGGCAATAAGGTTGCCTGGGTGGGCCATGATAGCTCTATCAATGTGGCTGATGCTTCAAATGGAAGGGCTGTTATCAAGCATAGGACTGAATATCTGCCATTTTTAGGATGCATTTGGGTTTCTAATAACTCCTTGGTGGTGGCAGGACATAGTTGCATTCCATTACTTTACTGCCATGATGGTGATGAAATTAAATTTATTGCCAAATTGGACAATACTCAGAGGAAAGAGTCTGGTGGACTGTCTGCTATGAAGAAGTTCCAATCTTTGGATAGACAGGCTCGGATTGAAACCAATGATACTTATTTGGACTCCATCCACCAAAATGCTATAACCAGTATTAACCTCTACAAAGGAACGAAAGCTGATGCTGTGAAGTTCAGTACTTCAGGACTAGACGGCCAGCTGGTGGTTTGGGATTTGGTTTCCCTTGAAAAGTCCATTGAATCGCTCAAGATTTACTAATGAAAGGCATTTTCTAAATGTATTATTTTATTTTATAAGTGATAATATAATTAGTTTTGCTTGTGAGTTCTGAAGTCACTCAATAAGTAAAGGATAAATATGGAAAGCCGTGAACAACATCACAATCACAGTTTGATCAGTCTAGCCGGAAAGAAATACAAGCGAGTAGCAGTGAGTGAATTCAGTTCCCATTATCATAAAAACTTCAAATATACAGAATAAACTATAATTTATACGTACAACATCTATGATTCATCATTATACAATTTAATTTTTAACTTTGATAATCAAATAATTTATATAAATTAGATAATAACACTACACTATTATAGATCACTTTTAATACTACTGAAGTACTGATTGCTGTCATTACAATAAAATTTATGAAATCAACACCGTTTTTTATTCTCTGCGGATTCAGTTCCCAGAGTAGTATCTAATATTACCATCAACGTCATTAACTATTCTATAAGGCCATGGGTTTGTAGTGAGTTATTGCGTAACGATGTTAAAGACTGGTCCGATGCGTATGAAGACGCGGCGCAAGACTGAACGCAGCTCCGGCTTCAGGTCGAAACACGTGATCTCGCACAGCATTGGGTAGTAGCTTGAGACGTGAGCCGCAAACTAGAAATTATATTATCAATATATTTTAATGATTGACGAAATAATAAGTAACATTTTTTTATAACCTCAAATCTATATTTGAGGTTATAAAAAAATCGGAATTAGAACAAAGTAGATAACAATCTAAAATTCATAATCTTTTTATTAATTTATTTCCAACATTATCATGTCGGACATCTTATCTGCTTAATTTATACATGCAGATAATATGATAATATGCAATTAACACATAATCTCGGGATCTATTTGATATGTGACATGAATGTAATATTATATTGTGTTGTAGGAAATTAAATAGATTTCCATCCGTGCGGTGCATATTGCATAACAATTATAGAATTACTCTAAAATCGTGACTATATCCTGTTGCGCATCAAATAATTAAATGACGCAAATAGTATTATAATAATTTATACTACCTGACTAGGTATTGAATTTATACCCATTATTTAAATATGATTCTTATTTACTTTTGTCAGTTCAAAAGAAATAAATTGTTAAGAAACATTCATCATTTTTCTCATACTACAATGTTAATTTTGTTACTTTTTTCAAAAAGTTGTCTTCGCCCGCCATATTATAAAAGCTGATAAGTTACTAAATTGTTTTATATTGTCCAATCTAACTTTATTACGTTTGTAAAATAAATCACGACTTTATATGTCAGGATTCGAACCTGTGGCGTAGCGCATAAAAATCGGAATATTTTTTAAAGAGCAAATAAAAATGTAACTTACTCTTTCGTCCGGCATTTTTAATATTCGTGTGAGAATGAGAAGAAGAATCGAAGTCCACGCATCTCTGTGGGCTTCGTTGGTCAGCGAACCAAAATATTCGAGTGCCTCGCAAGAAATCGTTATAAGGCTTTTCTGTACAGCCGGCCAATGACTTCGCCTTGCTTCATCGCTATACATCTTAAACAGTATTCGAAGGACACAAGCTAACGATTGCGTCTCTTGTTTCAACATATTTGGTTTCACAGAACCTTTGAAATTCGCTTTCCAAAGAACATTCCTTTGTGCGTTATTAGTATTGAATGTTTTAGCGAATCTATGGCTGCACATCAGGCATTCAACAAGACGTAGTAAATGCGGCGAACTAAGAAGTCTATACATGCCTTGCTCTTCACGTTGGCATTCTTGCTCAGTGCCAGGAGTTCCTCCGGTTAGTTCGGCCGCAGCAAGAGCTAATGTTTCGGCATCTTCTTTGCGAGAGGTTGCAGGATAGAAGACAATATTATCGATCGTTTGTATTAGCTCCAACTGCACCACGCATTTTATAAGTAAACTATTAAATACACGGTTCGAAGATTTTACCTCGTCTCCTCCTTGAGGTTTCTTCAATATACCGTGACGAACTGTCTGGTGTTCGCCGTCTTCATTCTCGTCAGGCTTCCATGTTAATAGAGTAGTGGGCAACGTGCTGTTAAAAATATCCAACATAATTTGACAGGTTTTGCTCCATGTTTCTTCATTGTATTTAGTTCCATTAGATATGACTAGATTCTCCAAACAGTTTGTTCCAGATCTCGCTAATTGTTCGTTATCCTGTTGTACACACCAATGAAGTTGTGCGTATAGTTGTTCTAGTAAAAGGGAACCAAGAATGTCAAAGAATTGCGTGAATACATCTACAATAGCATACAACGCGTGATTGCATGTCGTCGTCATCCATTCGTTTTTCTCTAATTGATGCTCAGGTAACTTCATATTGTCAAAGATTCTAAATAATATATTAAATAAATCTCTCCACCAATGGGGACGGAACGAATCACCGTGAGTTTTAATAATCTCAAAGAGGACTGTTAATCCCCGTGTGCGGACGTCAAGCTTGCAACGACTCACAACGCATGAAAGTGAAAAGAGGAGTGGGAACCATCCTCGCAACCATACTCTGTCTAATTCAGGAGCTCCGGGCTCACCTTCAAGACCGGCGTGCTCAGCGAACAGCTGTGGAGACATTCCTACCGCAGTAGCACAAGACCTTACAAGCCTTATAGCTTCCATGGACGTATCAGGGAATTTAGCGTTACAGGCAAATTCAGATAAACATTTAACTGCATCTTGGAATGAGTCTATCATAGCTGGAAATTGTTTATCGTACAACTCTGTTATGATTTTGCCTGTTGTTTGAAATGCTAAGTCTACAATGGCCTCATCTTGGTCGCTCGCTGCTAAATGAAATACCGAAAATATGTTTTTCCATCCAGACTTTATGTTTGGTGCTTGTGAGTTTACCATCTGGGCGATACATCTAACTACCATATCTCTTATTGTGGGTGAATTATTTTTCTTCATTATATGTTCAAATGGTCGTAAGAAATCCTTTTGGAATTTGAAATTCGCGAATTCACCCTTTTCAATAAATTTCATAGACAATTGTCTCAATGAATCGACAGCAAAGAATGCTATATCTTCATTGTAACTGCACCCTACTTTATTAAAGTGGTCGCCCAATACTTGCCAAATTCGCGACCACTGTAGACGAATACGACCCATATTGTAGTAAGATATTTCCACAATCTTTTGAAGAGAGAACATTCGAGGATTTGTTGGATGACTTAACTCGTCTAGGGATACTTGGCAGAGAGCCTTTACAAAGTCAACAATAGCATCACCGTCGAGTCTTGTGGATCCTGTAAAAATTCTATCCACTGCAACTACCACACTTTGAGAGCTTGTTTCGCCAATATGTTCTTTAACGCTGGGATCCAAAGACATAAGACTAAATTTCAATGAATCAGGTTGTGGTTTTATTCCAGATCCAGATAAGAACTGTGGCCGTACGCCTGTGCCTATGAGTTGAGCTAGTTCTAGTTGCGAAATGCACTTTACAACGTCAAGCCAACTGGATCCCAAATAATTTCCATCGGTATGAGCTACTGTTATGAGCGTCTTGATAGTATCAATGTTTTTTGCTTTCATTTCGGTTATAGGAGAATTTGCTGTTAATAGAGTAAATCTGGCTAATGCTTGAACATATGCATCTCTTTCTAGAGACATATGAAAAATGCATGCAATGCGTATCGCGCATCTAATTCCGTCTAGACATAAAGACGCAATTTCCGGATCGTCACAATCTTGAAGGCCCACAGAAAATGCTGCCAGGAATGGAGTCCACGCCATTTTAAACATTGGTCGCACATGTTCGACATGCTTGGCAGTAGTGAATGGAGTTTGCACATGTGAAACAGATTCCATTAGATTTTTTGCTGCCGTTGATATTTGTTCCATTTCCATATTCCATATAAATTTACGTTTCTTCTCATTCGCGATCATGTGTTTACCCGGCCGGGATACATTTTTCATTTTTATCTCATGGCCCGCTATTTCGTCATAAATCTGAGATAAATATTCACGCGGCAAGTCATTATTGTCACTTATACCACTATTAAGCTTTATATATTGTTCCTTGGTCATTTTATTTTTAACTTGTGGGGAGTGCAAATCTGTTGTCAGCATTATTATTGAAAATGCGAGTACATAGACAGTGTCAGCACTCATAAAAAGCGTATTAGTAGGATTGCATTCACAATAGCGAGCTGCAAACTTTTCCATTAGTCTATCAATTTTCTGTGCTTCTCCAGGTAATCTAAAACCGTCTAAGAAATGTCTTAAAGCCGCTACAATATCCATATTCGAAAAGTTTGTAGAATCAACATAAGCATACATTACTTCTTTAGAATGATCATCATTTTCTCCCAAATATTCTCCTATAAAAGTTTTATCAATTCTTTCATCTGTTAACAACCACTCTGCAATTTCTTTAGTTGAGGTTCCAAGTAAACCTTGTTCCTGTAAGAAAGTTACACCTTTCTTGGGTTTTCTGTTGAAGAGATCAATACCTGTCTCCCATACTTCTTTTTGCTGTTTCAAAACTTCAAACTGTTCAGGAGAATCTAAAGTCTCTCTATTGCCAATGTTACTAGACCCAGTAGAGACCAAGCTCAGACTTGATCCACCATGAGATTTAATACTTTGACGATCTGTATCTTCTTTAACTGTTCTCTCGCCCAGTGTGGTTTGCATATTGGGATTGATGTACAACTCTTTACTCCATTCTACCATACACTTTAATATTGAAACAAGGCATTCCAGACCTCGAATTCTCATAGATTTTTCTTGATTAGGTGTAGCACCTAGTTCTAGAGCTTGTCTGCCTTGAGCTATTTTAGACACATCATTGACTAGTCTTTGAAAGAGATTTGCAGCTGACAGGTCACAATCATAGTTGACATAAATGTCTACCACACTTTGGGCATCTCCACATATTCGGGTAAGAGCTTGAATAACCATCCACTTATGTTCAAATGATGAACTTGATGTTTCTAAAATATTCATGAAAATTTCTTTGAAGAATACTTCAATTTGCTTTTTGAGATGCACTTTAAAATTTTGCAGTAAGGCCAGGAAAATGGCAAGAGAAAGTTCAAAGACCTCAGGGACAGAACTGACTCCATTTTTAGATAGAGCAACACACAAATACTGCTTAATAGCAGTTATAAACATTTCATTGTTTCTAAATACTGGCCCAGCATTTTGAAGTATGGAAAGTAGCAAATGAAGAGAAAGAATTTTGGACCTTAGTTCGTGAGATTTTGGGTCTGGAGTGCCATCAGGTAAAGGCTTCATAGAGAGCTTGCAGAGGGCTCTAAAGACCAGAAAAGCATCTTTTTGTAATACATGTGTGAATTTAGCAGTCACAGAAGTGTCATTCTCAGATGCCACATCTACACTCTCTTGGGACGGAATTCTTGCTATAGTTGTATCTGGGTGAAGATGGTCATTACTCTCTTGAGAAACACTGACACTATCTTGTGAGTCTGATGGATTTTCATTATTGTCTGGGGCGTTTTGACTAACATCGTCTATAGTTTTTTTTGTAGCAATGGAGATAGCATTATCTATTACTGAATCAACAATTTGTCTTGCTATTAATTTTGCTTCCAATACTTCATCAATTTCCTCCTCACTTGACGGTACCTTATTTTCTTCATTTTTATTACCATTAGGAATTTTGTGATGTGATTCTGGTGGTAGATTGGCATTACTAGCCTCTGATTCTAATGCCTGATTTTCCATTTTAGTAAAAATAACATTCAACATCTGTGTTAAAGTAGCTCTAGCTGTTGTCTGGTTAATAAGATTTTTACTAGCCAAGTAAATGTTGTAACAAGTTCGGACAGCAAGAAGTACTGCTCCCTCATGTACTTCAACATGTTGGCTTGTTATCACAGTAAGAAGAGCTTTTATTATTTGGAGTTGTACTCCCTCATCTGTTTGTGGACCATTAAAACAACTGCAAATGGTTTCAACAATTCTATCAATCAGTAGTTTTCTTGGTGTTGTTGAATCTGGAATATTTCCTGTAAGATGGCCATATGCGATAAGTTTCTGAAGACAGTCTAGTGCGGTGACGACTATCCTGGCTGCTTTGCTCTGACAAGCCAGTTCAAATGGAAGGAAATACTTTTCAGCTGTGATGATGTTTGATGCATCATTTTTTGGTAGCGGGAGAGTTCCAGATGTTGGGCTCTCTGATGCCTCAGGTTGGCCACCATTTTTTAGCTCAGTTTTTATTTCCTCTACAACAAAAAAAATCTTGTTAAAATTTAGTGGTAAAAAATATAAATGTTACTGCTATAAATTAAGGTTTTACAGTAATGTTCAGTTTATAGAAACACATTTCCATTTATAGCACTTTTTATTTAAGTAACGTTTTATAATCTTTCAATGATGCAAGCCATTAACAAGCAATTATTATTCAAAGTTAGTAAAAGACAATTATCCCCTCCACTCAAGGCTCAAGGTCAAGAGTCATTTCACGTTCCTTTGCTATCTTTTTAGAGATGCATTTTAAGTATAACTTAATTAGCACAGGTATTACTTTAGTATAAATATGTCATCATATTATCTACAGTGTCAAAATGGAGACTTACCTAGCGCTACTTCGCACGACTTTTTCAACTGACTGTGATAGGACCTCTTTATGTCCTTATCAGCTAATATCTTTTCCAAAGCTCGCACTATAAACATTTCTTTCGTTTTAGGATTGGTTTGCATCGTTATAATGTTTATCACTCCATTCGTTCCAATCGGAATCGACTTAATTGCGAGGTTCTCCTGCAGACATTAATTTCTATTTACATTGAGGCACTGTTCTTTTAATTTTATGATTTAACTGCACTTTCGATTAAAATATAAATGTAACATCACAAAACTTTATACGACTTGCGATTTGCGTGAATACATTTCAGCGAATCGGGAATATTTCGACTCACACCTCATCACAAACATGTCAATTATAAAGATGCATTCATAATTAATATTATATTTATTTCAAATATTTATAACGTGTTTGAGAAAACATAAAAAAAAATCATATTAATTTGATAATTATTATTTCTAACAACTAATGATATAACATTGATTATTTATTCATGATAAAAAAAAAAATAAGTTTGTTAGCTGAACGAAGCTTTTAACTTAGTTTTTAATTGTGTACACCTAGATCATTTTATAATTACTATCTAAAAGCTAAATCGTAATGTTTACTTAGTAAGGATAATAAAATATTTTTTAGTCAAAAATACAAATAATTAAAAATATATCAAAATATCTTAAACCTTTTTGAGTGATTGTTTACCACTTCATAAAATTAAATTTGAAAATAAAATTATTTAACTATAGTGCGTATTGTTAAACTTTACACAATACATATTTATTCATAGTATATTAAAATATTTTGCCTTGCAGTACAGGACTTCTAAATAATTACCTTAACAACGTAATTATTTAGAAGTCCTGTACTGTCTTGACAATGACATATATATAAAATAGGTAATCTGTGCTGATTTGTAAATTTCGATTGTGATGGCCTGCTGTGCTGTTGACATCATTTGCAAAAAATATTTGAAAACATAACACTAAGATTATTTTTAAAGTGTTTATTTAATAGCCAACAAAATTGCTTCCACAATGACTGTCACGCGGGTAGCGGAGTCCCGCACAGAGTTTAAATTAAAAAGCCTTCCTGAGGACGCTATATCAAGTGTGAAATTCGCACCTAAATCCAATCAATTTCTATTAGTCTCTTCATGGGATGGTTCTGTGAGATTGTATGATGTATCAGCTAACATCGAACGACATAAATACACCCATGAACTTCCAGTTCTTGATGTTTGCTTCAGAGTACGTATTTGTATATTACCGCGCTTTTATAACCTAACAATAAAAGTATTTATTTACAAGCAATTGGTAATTAAAGAAGACAAAATAACTGACACCATTATACCTTTTTACTACTACAAAAGTTCACTAGTATCAATCAAGTAATTAAACTACAGTCATGTTCATTTCCAGGATGCAGTTCATTCCTATAGCGGAGGTTTAGATGGACAACTCAAGATGTACGACCTTAACGCGAGCAGCGAGACTATACTTGGAGACCACAAGGGTGCAATAAGGTGTGTAGAATTTGCAAGCGAGGTGAATGCTGTGTTGACAGGAAGCTGGGATGGCACTGTGAAGATGTGGGATAGTAGAGTGCCTAATTGTGTTGGCACTTATAATCAAGGGAATGAAAGAGTAAGTACTTAATTATCTACATATGGCTTTCATTAAATAATGATTGAAATAATATATCACAAATTTCCTTATAAATGTTAATTAAAGTCCTTTTGCTTGTTATTTGATTAAATGACCTAAGAATTACTAAAAAGATGTTTTAAGAGTGATTTTTAAGTTAAAATACATTATGAAGTGTTTTTATACATTAGATTAGTGAAGTAAAAATAGATTAATTAATTATTTATGAAAGATTTGGATGTAGATGTTCTGCTTGTTTTGTATCCTTTGTTGAATTGGCAACAGAAAACTAAAGTAATTTTTATAGTTTCCTTAGACCTTTTAGAAATAACAGCAATTACGTGTAAATTAAGAGACCTTTTTTATTTTTTATTTTTATAATTAGTATATTGTGATGAATCAATGGTAATTAATTAACTACCATCAGAAATCAGTCTATACTTGTAAAGTAAAAAGCTGAAATTTATCATAGAATTTTTGAAAATTCTATTCCGTTTTAATTTTCCGTTGTAATTTTAGCAATTATGTCAAGATAGTTTGCAGTAAATATTTTTTTATATAATAATAAACACCACTCCAATATTTTTAATGTAATGTATCTATTTGAAGGAGGTTATATATAAATAAATAAATAACAATATAAACTAATTTAAATGGAATAAAATAAAATAGATTGCGTACATGATGTATCTTAACATTTTCAGATTTTAATTAAAATAAAACCTATAACTTTTATTTCAGGTATACACAATGAGCATTGTGGGTGAAAAGTTTGTTGTGGGTACATCTGGTCGTAAGATATTTGTATGGGACGTCCGCAACATGGGCCACGTCAACCAACGACGGGAATCATCACTCAAATACCAGACGAGATGCATAAGAGTGTTCCCAAACAAACAGGGCTATGTGCTGAGTTCCATTGAGGGCAGAGTGGCCGTTGAGTACTTGGACAGCAACCCCGAGGTCCAGAAAAAGAAATATGCATTCAAATGTCATAGAATTAAGGATGGTGGTTAGTAAACATTTTAAAATTAGCTTTTGCAAGCTTCTCTCACTATATAGATAAACATGAACAGCAAGAGTATTTGATATCCGTACTGAGCATTACTTGTTCACTGTATCACTGTAAAATAGAGATCTTGCAGTGAAAGATTTTGTTGATAAACCACAGAGAACAATTCTAAAAATGGTGATTAATATATTGGTCCCATAAAAGTAACTAAACTCTTTAAATAACATAGTTATTTTGAACATAGATACTTTAGGACTAGATAGAACATACTTTATATTTTTGTGCTCGCGATATTTATTGAAGGACATAATAATTATTAACTTTTTTTTGTACATTCTATAATTCAATGTCATGTTGATGTGTAGTCTAGAATAGTAAGCCTATTGTAATCTCTTGTTAAGTACGTAATAAAGTAGTGCTCTAGAAACAGTGGTCTAGTACCATTCTACAATTGTATCAAAGAATATGTTAATAATCTTTTTCTTATCCTAATTTAGTAAAAAAACAATTTTCCGGTTCCAAAATATTTTTAAAATTGTCATTGTCTACATATGTTTAATGGTGTACAACTAGCTTAAGTTAGTGAGGACAAAGTTTTGAGGTCGCTATAAATTATTAAATGTAAAATTATGAAATATTTTTAGGTTTAGAAAAGATCTACCCGGTCAATGCTATCAGTTTCCACTCGGTGTACAATACCTTTGCAACCGGTGGCTCGGACGGATATGTCAACATATGGGATGGATTCAACAAGAAGAGGCTTTGTCAGTTCCATAGGTGAGATTAATCTTCCATATTCAGTCGTATTATTTTTTAATATCAACAAATAATTCTAATATAGAGTAATATTATGTATTAATAAAATTGTATATACATTTCAGATACAACACAGCGGTATCTTCCCTCTCGTTCTCTCACGATGGTTCGGCGCTTGCTATCGCGTGCTCGCAAGTGGACGAAGCAGATGATACGCCTGAGGACGTGCTCTACATCCGCTACGTCACCGACCAGGAGACCAAGCCCAAGTGATTCAGCCGCGTTCACAGTGTATTGAGGGCTTTATAGTGACGTTTTGTGCAAATGTTGATAGTGTTTTTAGTTTTTTTTTTTACTTTGACTAGAGTTTGACGTTTGACTAGAGTTTGACGTTTAACTAGAGTTTGGTAGCTTTGAAGATAACTTTTAAAATTATTGTTTTCGATTGTCTTATGAAATATGTCTTTGCCAAATTGTGTTTAATGTCGTGCAGTCATAAAATTATAGATATAAAAAAAAATGCCATTAAATATTTCCATTTTGTCGGAGTTACAGATCTGGACCAAAATGTTATCTATAAAGCCGGTATCGGGTTTAGGATAAGACGTAGCGAGTCCGTGATTTAGTTTTAAGTGATGATTAAGAAATAAATAGTAAAATAAGTTTTAAATTGCATTTTAATATCTTTTCAAAACTTTAATAATGTATTGAGAACCTCAGAGGATCCTGCTTGTTAGGTTTTAAAATTTCAAAGATGTGTTATATTGGTCACGTTTATAAGAAATAATTCATGGTACGTAGTTATGGTAAGATAAAATAATTCGAAGACAAATGATTGCAATATAATTTCCGACACATACACTTACTCTTAATCTACTAAAGCAGTGTCTACAGACACAATACATTTTTTAAATATTTTATTAGTAAAAAAATATTTAAAATAAAGAATACAAACCTTTAGAAATTAAAAGCTTCCGGAGTACTTCGAGTGGAGCAAGAAAAAACATAAAACGAGTTTGCTCCGACTTAGAACAAAAAAAAAGAATTTGCACCCATATAAGTAAGTATTAAAACGTATTCCAAACATTTTCAAATTAACACATTTCGCGAACACACAAATGATGCGCAGGCGCAGGATTCCGCAATTAAATTTAAGAGCGCTCAGTTTAACGTCGAAAGCTTGAATGCTCCTACAACAATATGAATAAGGGTTATTTTATCAAAATGAGCTTCATGATAAAATTGTCTGCAAATATATATCCGTTGAACTAAATTGGTGTTCAAACAATACGTGTTTGAGACCACCTGAAGCCTTCTTAGAATTGTTAGGTGTATGAAGTTTGGTGGGATGGTGTTTGTTTCTCTTTATTGTTCTAGTATTAAGGAAGCAATTTTCTTATATAAATGAAAACGGATGTGTTGTTTGTTATACCTTAACCATTAAGGAAAGGTATACTTGCGATTGCTTTAAACTTTAACAAGTAACTAGACATTATAATGAAATGAAAATGATTGTAGTAACATTTGTAAAAGAACTTCGGATATAAAATATTAGGTCTACAACTTTGCTCCCGCCGTTTTCCAAAAGATGGCACTAGTAGCCAATAATAGTTCAAATAAATAAATCACAATTGTTTTCCATCAGTTTTGACATCTATAAATATAACCTTACATCGATATTAGTTAATTTTTGTTTGCGTCATATAGTTACACTTAATTAAATATGTCAACTTATAAACCGAATTCACGTCATTTGCGGGAGATTTTACTTTTTCATTTCAACATGAAAAAATCGGCGGCTGAGGCTCATCGGGTCATTTCAAGTACTTGTGGTGATGATACTATTAGTGAAAGAATGTGTCGCGAGTGGTTACAGCGCTTTAAAAGCGGTGATTTTGTTGTTGAAGATCGGCATAGCGGTGGCAGAGAAAAACTTTTGAAGATGATGAACTGGAGGCTTTACTTAATGAAGACTCGTGCCAAACTCAAGAACAGCTAGCAAAATCATTGGGAGTAACTCAGCAAGCAGTATCAAAACGCCTGGAACAGCTGGGGATGATCCAAAAACAAGGATACTGGGTACCGTATCAGTTGAAACCAAGAGATGTTGAGCGACGTTTATTTGCTTGTGAACAGCTGGGGACGAAAAATGGGTGCACTACGACAACCCTAAGCGACGCACATCATGGGGATTGCCTGGCCACACTCCTACGGCGACACCTCGACAGAATATTCACGGATCCAAGGTCATGTTGTGTATTTGGTGGGATCAGCTTGGCGTAATTTATTATGAGCTGCTAAAACCTTCTGAAAAAATTACCGGTGCACTTTATCGAACGCAATTAATGCATTTGAGTCGGGCATTAAAAGCAAAATGGCCGCAATACGCTGATAGACACGAAAAAGTAATTTTGCAACACGACAATGCTCGCCCTCACGTGGCGAAAGTAGTCAAGACGTACCTCGAAACACTGAAATGGGAAATTCTATCTCACCCGCCATACTCTCCAGATGTTGCTTCATCTGATTACCATTTATTTAGGTCGATGGCACAAGGCCTGGCGGGCCAGTGCTTCGATTCTTTTGAAAAAGTGAAAGAATGGATCGATTCTCGGATCTTGTCAAAGGATGAAGACTTTTTCCGACGCGGGATTCGTTTGTTGCCTGAAAGATGGGCCAAAGTAGTGGAAAGTGACAGATAATACTTTGAGACATAAATAAGATACCATTTATTTTATATAATTAATAAATTAAAGAAAAAACGGCGGGAGCAAAGTTGTAGACCTAATAGAATTATGTACATTACTGCCGATATCGAAACAACCAAAGTGACGTATGTTTTAGGTAATTTTATGTATTGTAAGGCTGTCGAGTCACTAACATCCTGAAAACATGCTTTCCGATACGAACGAAAACGGTCCATATAATATAAATGTATTTAATATAATATATATATATAAAACCTAAAATAACGTTACAAAACTAACACTAAATTACTACGATAAACTTAAATAAATACGAAAAATGGAAAATACATATTAAATAGAAGAGAGATGGCGAAAAATTAATTAAGAAAGCCTCTGTGACACTGAGAAAGATAGTTGTGAAGAGTATTGCCGAAGAATCACGAAACCAAATCATTTTAGAGTCATTTAATCGATGGTTATACTAATCGAGATAAGAGAGAATATAATTAATACCCGATTATATTTAATATGAATATGACTTCTAATTATAATTAAAAGCATATCTATTACTATTATATTAGTAATAAATAGATTTATTTTTAGTCGTTAAAGTCGAGTCCAATATTACGATCGATTTGAAGATTGCTTATTTACGTTAGAGCAAGCACTAGCCCTTACCTCCCCCGCCTCGTAAAAAGTTGTATTGAAATATGAAATATCAACTAATATTTGTATTGGAGCTTTACATTTAATAGCGTTGTATTGAAAGTGGACTAAAGGTCTATAATTATCTGCAATTAGACACTTGTGACACCTGTGGTAATTGCAGCGCCAGATCAAAATCTGTTTTAAATAATTTTGGTACAGGTCAACTAAAGCCGTTTCTTTAGCTAAATCTGCTTTTGGAGCTTACTGACTGTGTAAGGGGTCAATAAACTTTCATTGAAAAAGTTATAGTGGTATTATTTTGTTGTCTTTCACTGTATTCTTATATTCATATATTACAGTTACCGAACTTTACATCTTTAGTTCGGTGCAAATGAGTCAGTCCAGATATAGATGACTTTAGTTATGACTCACTCATTTGAAAGCTGCTAAGTCTTAGTTTAATATGTCTTCTGCCATTATGGTTTTAATTTTCTTATCGATTCTTTTCTGATCGGTCACATCTCTCATGTTGAGATAATTAAAATAAAAATTGAATAGATGTAACTAATTCGCCGTACGTTCATTTCCAGTTCCATTCCACTCCAGTTTATTTCCTTGGGTGATAATGGTCTTTGGTATTGTGTCTGTTATAGTCACAAAAAAGCGATATCTAAATCATAATTTTTCTAAATAGTTATAGTTAATATGTATTTTAGAACATTAATCTAAATATCCATACCAATTACTTTTAAAACTGATCTTAAATAAATGGTGTAAGAACAAATCCTATTACATAAAATTAAATCATAAATAAAGTATTTTAATTATACATTTGAGAGGCATGTTTACGAACGGACATATGTATTTACGCGTGAAGTTGAAGAACAAGCAATTATATACAATTAGTGAAGTTACCGAGTCCGTAAGCTCTAACAATTACTTGGTACTTAAGTCTAAACGGATGTGCCACCTACGCATTACTTTCAACTTCGAATCCTCTTAAGCAAAAGTATGATATAAGATGCAATCAGTTTGACATATGTTATAAATCAATTAGTTATATTAATACATTTGTAAATCACTTACAGAAAGTGAAGACTTAATATATACTAATGTTAGATAGAATGGAAAGATTTGTATTTTTGTTTGTATGTATGTTTGTAACGAATTGTCTCAAAAACTACTGGGCATATATACATTATCACTTATCATATAGGCTATATTAATTTCAGGAAATTTAAGGATCCTTACTAAAACTACAATAATGAGATGCAAAAACTATTGATGATAGAAGAAAAATATATAATAAAACACTAAAGAACATATCAATATTTATAAAAATGTCGCGATAACATATACTCGTATGTCTAACTGTAGTGCTATATAAGCCGGAATTGTTACTTACACCTTTATACACAATGCGAGTGAAACCGTGGGTAAAAGCTAGTATGTTTATAAAAGTCTAAATATTCCGTTACTTCTTACTGTTTATATCAATGGAATAAAACTTAAACTATATTTTGGTAATGACAGTCTACTGATTTCTATTTGGAGGTATTTGATAAAAAAATTATTGAGGAAGAATATGTTCTGTATTATATATATTATAACATAAAAATATGACTATCCTGTAGTAACATAAAAATTGCAAATATGATATTATTTGGAAAAAGCTTTTTTCGTAACTTTAAGCTAATATTCGAAACTTTACCCGACGCCTTTTACAACTTATACAAATTGCAATTGTTTGGTACAAGTTTTCTCCAACACATTATTATATATTCAGCTCCCTTACTAAGTTATTCATTTAATGTTAATATATCAGTTGTAGAAATACGAATAACCTTATATCAAAATATACCTACTTGAACTAGCCGCGCCCATCTCAGAGCCGCTAAAACCTTACGGTATCTTCCATTGGGTTTATGGTTTATTAATAAATGACGAAACATGTTATTTTTATTCACAAAAAAACTTATAAGTATAAATATTTAAATGGGTGTTTCTATGAATACCAATATTGAATATTACAATATTAAAGCGGGTCTTGTTAATATTCAAGTGTATCTCAAGAAAAAGTAATTTCGCCTATCTAAAGTATCCTTAACGCTCGGATCATGACGCTAACAGATGAAAACTGCGCCGGTAGCCACATCTTAATTGAAAACCATTATATAAATAGTCACAAATTCACTCTTTATCTCCATTTTAACTGAGAATGGCAATTTACATTGATAAGGGATGGCGCAGATATCAATTCTATATTCAGTGCCGTTAATACCGTCCTCAAGTATCTAATTATTTAGTCATTTTATTATAGTTTTTCAAATAAAATGCTACAATAAATTAACACATTTTCAATCGTATATAATAAAATAAAGCTTAAAAATAATTATGTTATAGAAATTTATCTTTCATAAGTATTTAAATGTCATCTAAGGGCAAATACAGATTATAACTTACTAAAAACAATAAACGAATATTAACCGCCTTTTTTTTTGCGAATTAAAAGTTGTTACAAAAACTAAGACAGGCGCATGGCACCTAATTTTGATAATTCAATACATCGCGTGGGCGACGATTAAGTACCTCGTAATATTTAGTATGTGATTATTCCACGTGGTTCATACAAAAATAACAATTGTTCATAAAGAGCTTGTGAGACAACGCTTCGGGATGTTTTAGGAAATTATATAATAAGTTTCTTTAAAAACTTTATAAAATATTACGAAAAAAAATAGGACAATTAAGATATTTTACTGTCATGTTTGTAAGTTTTCAAATTTTACGATCCGATACAGTTGATATTTAATTCAATAAATAAGTAAATCAATTAGCTCAATTATTGAAATCAAAATATTGCGTTGCTAAGTTTGATAATAAAGAAATGTAGTGTCTTAGGTTGGGCTCTAGACTAGTGTACCAAGACTCAAGCCCAAATAGATTTCTAAAATTATCTACAACATGGTCGCCCTACTCGGTGTCCAGTCATTGCGTCTGGGAATTATCGATCTCGAACGTCTTGAAACAGTACAAATGTGTTGAATCAGCACTCACACTTTCCCATACTTCACATCGAGTGCATTTTTAATGATCACTTCACTGATCATTGCGTCCGTGTGTATTGTATCTGTGTGCGTTATTTTATATGTGTGCAAAATTAATAAAGTTTGTATAGGTTTTGTAACAATTAATTGATACAAGGTCTGGAAAGCCAAATATTGTTGACATTATACACAAATACTGTCCACACATTAGTTACTACGACCTTGACAAATATGATCGCTTATTCATATATAATTTGGTGTAATTACGAAACACATGATCAGTTATTAATGGAGTCGTTAAAGAATGTCATGTTTAGATAAAATATGAACGTTCTCAAATAGCAATATGTATTCATTACCGCTGGCGGCGAATTTTGCTACTTTCACACCATAAAAGATATTTGAGATATGGTAAAGATAAGTGTAGGTCAGATTAATTAGCGCTTCAGAGAATTTTGGTGTTTTAATCGCCTTCCTAGTGTTTACAGAATAGTTTTATTTAAGTGTTAAGTCTGTCTATTGTGTTATATATATCATTTGATTAGCGCATGTATAAAAATTAATAAACCTTTAGAAATTATTCATATAATTTGATATTTTTATTAAGATTAGCACCATTTTTTTGATATCGAAGACTTGATACATACAATAAACATTTCACGCGGCTTTTTATAAAATGTCTTTTAATTAAAATTACACACTCATAGATCACCATAGTTACTTATGTCACCCACACATACAACTTTCTGGGTGGTTCACGATACAAATAATACATATTATTATCATTATTATTTCTCGTTGAAGACGAACAATATACCACTTTCTCACATTCAATGACAAATTGCGAGTGAATTAATACCGAGTTGCGTTTGTACGAATAAATCAAACAGGGCGATTTTCACAGCGGGCTGTAGACCGTGCCTTATTAGGTTACTGTTCATACAATCAAAGTCACCTTTATTATCTAATCAATAAGGTTGAAAACATCTTTATTTGAATGCAAAACCATTTTGCGAACACACAACTTTATAATTGCTTTCGAATACGAGCTTATTATTATAAACATAAAGTTTAAAATGGCGTGAATTTTTGTTAAATATTTGTTGAATGGTGTTAAATATACTCAGTCGCTGGAGGATGTTATTGCTCAGTGTCTTCGCGACCAGTAGGGATGGGCAATTTACTTCAGGCAGTCCTTTATGCATGTCCTTACTATATAATCCGAGATTGCAATTTATCTCAAAAAGATTCAAAGAGATTCATTGATTAATAACATCTTACTTTCAAACATTGTCACATAAAAATCTTTCAACAATTCTAAATGTTCAAAAATTTTGACTTGCAAATATATAAACATTAATTATTTTTACTTAATTGTATTTATATATATGATTAAAGTTATTAATTTTAGCGACAAACGGACATCACTACGCGCGTTATTGTTACAAGGTGTTTTGAAATAAATGCGTCGACCATTACGAGACGAGTGCTCTATTACGGTTAATATTATTACCAAATTAATAAACCCTTGCCTTCGGCTAGTTTTTGCGATTTATCGGTTACGATATTAATGTCATTTATTATAATATAAATTATATTCTTTACCACTTTGTAATGTTGGAAGTTGCCTGTAAATTTAATTATTACATAATATTATGAAGAATTTATATTGTATTTTATTTAAAAAATTTTAAAAAATTTTAAAAAATTTTATTTCAAAAAGACGGTTCCAATATTTGTTAGTGTGTTTCCTAATTGTCAAGTATAATAATATAATCAAGCACTTGTCAATTATATTAACAAATTTTATCTGAACTTATAAGTATAAAAAGAAAAGGTTTGATCGTCTGTTTATACGTGTTGGGTAATCTCAAAAAACTAATTCATCGATTAAAAAAAATAACTTTTTATTATATTTTATCAGTGACTGACATAGGTCATTTTTATCTCAGTATTGCAACGGATTCCGTATCTACGTTGATAAAATCAGTAGGAAAATGCACACAAGAAATATAATACACAGATAGAATCTTATCCCTATATGTTAATATTATGAACCACAAAAGATAATATCACATGAAAAGATGTTTGACGAACGTACAAAGTGGACATGGTCACATTATTAAAATTTAATCAACCATACGACAAATCAAAATTCAAGTTCTGTTATTTTCATTAATAGTTATTGTTATTTCCGTTATTCATTTAACGAAACCATAAACCGACTGACACTATAGATCAAATTAATTTTACGGCCTGACATCATAAGATGCGACATCTCGTGCCGGAAGCTGAGTCAATATCAAGTTGGGTGCTAAAATTGATTTTATAAACAGCCTTCGAGTTGTGTACATTTTTGTGTTAATGAATAATGATTTTTAAATGTTTTGTTGTTTTATAAGGTGGGTCAAGAGAATGACGAAATATATTAGCATCATTAGTTGATTTATCTCGAAAGATAAAATTAAAATAAATATTTGTATTTAACTTCTTTGGATTTAAAGTAGCATCTGTGTAGCGATTGTTCGTGGTTACGTAATTATATGAAAAGAATGTAAGGAGAAAAGTCTTGAGATAACTCTTATAACAAGTCACACTGACTTGTTATAAGAGATCGATCGAAGAATCATCGATGGACTGAGTGTACATTTGCGATCGATGAAGAACGATCCTCTAATAGCACCTATAATAGAGAGTGTAGAAGAGATTGGAAGTATTTGCATCCCCAAATAATTGGGATAAGAATTGATTAGTTAGTTTCAATACTATATTACCCAAATGTAATCAATGTGTCAATTGTTTTGTGCCAAAAATACAGCAGCTGATATTTTTAGCACATCCAGCTCTAGTAATAAAGAAAGCTAATGACTGTTAAATTAGGAATGAATTATATGCACCAAACTTTGAAACAAATTTTTATTTCAAAAATCCAAAACTTGAAATAAATACATAAAATGTACTTATGGTGGATTGTGATCTCTTCTAGTTTTCTACTCTCTCTCTCTCTAAGAGTAAGATTTGACTGGTCATTTTTCAGATACAGTAATAAATTTTGGATAAATAAACATAATCTGTTGTACTTAATTAAAATAAATACAATGGTGTATTTAGTACGAACATTAACGATAAATTATGAAGATAACAAGAAGTTATTAAGAAATTACTTTATTTTAGGGATAAAATATAAGTATTGACATCTGTATACATAGATTACTACACATAAAAGTTTAAAAGTGAATGTTACAACCAGATTTTATTGCAATATTCTTTCGAAGACGCAAAACTGACAATAAAATAAGTGGTAGTAGTAAGTTAATTATCATATCCTTAGAAATAAACATAATATTGTAGAACATAGTATTGGTTGTCCATTTTTAGTCAAACAAGAGATTATAATCTTAAGTTTGTAGTTGACTTCTGATAACATTTATTCAATTAAAGATTGCCAAAACTTTTCACACGGTTACATATACAACTATTGTTGTATGAAACAGCTTTTAGGAGCATTATTATTATAACCAAAAAACCATGAGAGCACCTATACAGTAGTTCTTGTAGTACTTACGAGTATGTAATGTATTGTGTACATAATAAGGAATACTGTTTAGAGAATACTGAAAATAATTTCCAATATCATTTCCCACCTACGGAATAATAACACAGGCACACAAAAAAAAAAAAACGTCATGAACCAGAGGGGAGACCCCATTATTCCTAGGTTTTTGGGATCGCTGAAACCGAATATGACAATAAAAACTAATTTTAAATGCCAGTTTTCCCGCTAGCACCCCCTTACTACCTCTTAAGGGGTGAAAATTGAAATTTTTGTAAGAATCAAGATAGATGTGTCTTTCTACGTTTTTTGGGATGCTGAAACCGAAAATGATAACTAAAAATAAATTCATGACCACTATCACCCCCTACCATCCCTAACAGGGGGTGAAAATTTCATTTTTTTCTATAAAATCAAGACAGATGTGTATTTCTACGTTTCTTGGGATGCTGAATCCGAAAATGATAACTAAAAATAAATTTATGACCACTATCACCCCCTGATACTCCTTACAGGGGGTGAAAATTTCAATTTTTCTATAAAATCAAAATAGATGTATATTTCTACGTTTTTTGGGATGCTGGAACCGAAAATGATAACTAAAAATAAATTCATGACCTCTATCACCCCCTTACTACCCCTTAAAGGGGGTGAAAATTTCAATTTTTCTATAAAATCAAGATAGATGTGTATTTCTACGTTTTTTAGGATGCTGGAACCGAAAATATGTGAATTTCTATGTTTTTTAAGATGCTGAGAGAAAAAATGATTACAAAGTATATGGTAACCTTATTGTATGCATATATTTGTTATTATGATGCTAAGACTGAATCATGATTTTTGTCCTATTCTTAACAAGCTGTTTCATTTTTTGTTTTTTTTTTGCTTTCTATTTAATTCTGTTTATACTGTTATCCATCCGGCAGTCTTGTAAAACGCTTAAAAGATGCTGAACCTAATTCTATGCCTCCGAAATAGAAAGGTATTTTTCGGCCAATTTAGGAGACTATAGTGAGGAGCAAGGTGAAAGGTATCATCAGACAGGATCTTAAGACAATGGAACAGCGCTATCAGGGTAAATGGGATGTCAATATGTTAGCAGACTACTGTTGGAATTTAAAAAGAGATTTGCCAGAACAGAAAAGAACCAATAAAAGGCAACCACTTAGAAGAACTTTTGACAACAAGATAGTTCGTTATCGTAGGAACAGGTAGACGCTGAATAGTGAGAGGCAAGGGGAATCACTTTAATTCAGCACCCCGGATAGTGAGAGGCAAGGGGACTCACTTTAATCCAGCACTCCAAAAGGGAACAGAAATCTACTACGTCCACGCCGTTGTTCCTGGGTTACGCTAAGAATAGAATTAAATCATGAATATATATCAGATACTTCTGATCGATAAAGCATTTGAATTTCTAGTATAAGAGTAACTTCAAACTAGTTTGATAAACATGTCATTTACTGTAAATCGTCAAAATTTCTTCATACATCTTGATTTTATACAAAATTGAAACTACCCCCACCCCCTCCCCCCCGTTAGGGGTAGTTAGGGGGTGGTATTGAGTAAAAGAAGTATCAAATTCACTTTTGGTTGTCATTTTCGGTTTCATTATACCAAAAAACGTAGAAATACACATCTGTCTTGATTTTATAGAAAAAAATGAAATTTTCACCCCCTGTAAGGGATGGTAGGGGGTGATAGTGGTCATGAATTTATTTTTAGTTATCATTTTCGGTTTCAGCATCCCAAAAAACGTAGAAAGATACATCTATCTTGATTTTTTACAAAAATTTCATTTTTCACCCCTTAAGAGGTAGTAAGTGGGTGCTAGCGGCAAAACGGGCATTTAAAATTAGTTTTTACTGTCATATTCGGTTTTAGCGATCCCAAAAACCTAGGAACAATGGGGTCTCCCCTCTGGTTCATGACGTTTTTTTTTTTTTGTGTGCCTGTGTAATTAAAAAGCTTATAACTGAAAGAAATATTTATTGTACGCTATGTCAGATTACAGTTCTCGATATGACAAATCGAAAATGTAAATATCAAACTTTCATATAGATTATAATTAACATTTGTAGAATATATTTTCAAATGTCATAACCAATTAAGGTTGTTTGATTTTGGTGTATTTATATAAAATGTGACACACACATATATATATACATATATATATATATATATATATATATATATATATGAATAAATGATATTTATAAAACAAGACCACATCTCTATCAAAGTAATAAACGTACATTAAATACATAAAACTATATACAAAGTATGGATGTGAATCAGGACGTTTATAATTTAGTATCCATTACCGAGAGGTTAAGCGTCCGTAAATCAAGTAGCTTATCAAAACTGATATATAAATATTGACATTTATGTATTGTTATTTACGAGGTAAGTGTATGAGTACATCCGTTACATAGTGTGGGGTTGATCACGTATAGGGTATGTTATTTGACAACATGAAATTATATTCTAAGGTCAATCATCCTAATATCGAACTTATAAAGTTTAATATAGACAGAAATAAAACTTTAATATTTGCCAAATAATTTTACTCAAATCGTACATATGCTCTATTTTACATAATAATATAAATATTGACAACAATTTTAATACCTTTTTAAATTAATAATATCTCTGGGATATTGTAAATTTATTCAAACGAGTTTTTCACTGTTAGAATGCGGGCCAACTTTTCAATTTAATCTTAAGAAGGTAGTAAATTGAAGTCATAGAGACACCCTTTGGGTGGTATTAACGCAAAAATTATCATACCATTAACAAATAAAGCACCTTATTATAAATGTGATAAGGTTAAAATTAGTATAAAAGGTGTTATGAAAAGGTTATATTGTGTAGATCGAAGTGTTTCAGGTACGGGTATTGTAAATCGCTGCTAATGACTCAGGTTAGGAGTCTCCCGACGTGCAGCTGATAAAACAACTAATAAAATCCTCTTCTCTAATATCTTGTAAGTGCTTAGTAATAAAAGCACTTATTAATAAATTATCTATAGTTTTACATATATTTTATCATAATAAAATCTTGGAGCAAAGTTTATAAATGTTTTTTTAATTTTGATAAATATACTTTCAATGTATAAGATCAGATAAGGTATATATTATTGTAAAGAAACTAATTCTTTTTTAATCACAACATATCAATACAATAGTTACATAATAATTTAAAGTTAATTCATAGATAATTAAAAAATAAATCGACTAATCAGAAAGATGAAACATAAATGCGGATAACAGCCACAGAACTCTTTGACATCTAATAAACATAAGATTTAAATAAAATATAAAAAAATAATTTTCATTAATCATAATATAATCGAAACGAGATGAATCGACCTGAGGTCACTGGTTTAAGAACCAATAGACGATGGGAACACATAGTAAATAACAATTTATTACCGCATTCTAACCTCCAGATAGACACGGCCGCCCACACGCCCTCGCACAGCCTTCATACTGAAATCAATTTTAATCCGCTATTAGGATATTGAGAAATAGTCTTAGAAATTAAGACTGTTGTTAGTAATATAGAACTATGTCATTTTAAAGTCTTATATATTTTTTAATGTATATTATATTTCCTTATGTATCTTAAATAACTATTTAATATAAATAAAGTTTTCCCTCTTTAGATTTAGTTATGTAATATGAAGTCAGTAAAATGTTGTTATGAAGAGTTCGCTGCCTATCGATATGAATAAGATAGTACTTAGATAGATATTCAATACCTATCTATTTATTATTTATATATTATGTATTTGCAATAAATAATAATATTATTAGATTCCGTCTTTCTAGGATATATTGTAATCAATGTGAGGATTTTTTGTGGATTGTACTACTAATTAATCTCTTCCACTTCTTAAACTGCCAGTCCGATATAATTTCATGATAGCTCATTTATTCATTTATTACAAGAAGTATTAAACATAACATAAATTCCTTTTATAGATATTTAAATTACAGAAGTATGTAAAAGAAAATAAATCATCAGAATTATCTAAAATGTAGCTGGAGTTGTAGTTGAATTTTTAAAAGCTAAAATAAAGAATACTCTGGACGTATTCAAAATGGTTATTTCAATATTCATAACATATAAAGAGTATTCATAACACTTCTGGTTGGTTCATGGCATTACTTCCATGGACACACCCCCGCCCTAAGGGCTCAAGAATATTGCTCAGACTATATAAAATTACTGGATTATAAATGGAACGTATCATTTAAAAATTCTTTAATGTAACAAAATCATTTATTAAACTTAATTGAAATTGTAGTGATACTTGATATTATAAAAATAATAAATATAATCACAGTACGCTAATAACAGCCTATAGTATAGCCTCTAACTTAGGCTTAAGGTAACAAAAAAGATTTTGCCTTAGACATAATCGAGAAATTAAAAATTCGAGTAAATTTTACTATTAATTATTCGAAATTAATATTTTATATGACGAAGGATAACATTTATTATAATAGAAAATTAGATTGACAGTTAGATAATATTTAATAATAATTATATGTTAGTATTGTCGGAATTACTATTATTGTCTTTTTGCTATGCGGCCTATTTTGGAATCTCAGACTTCTTCCTGAGGTACGATTTCTTTTAGTATACGATGCTGTAAGTTTCCAGTTTATTTAACCACGTGGTAATATATAATTTAAATTTAAATCGTTTTTTATCAATGTTATAAATGAATAAATTAATACATTATTAACTAATTATAATTTATGTATATATGTTGCTAAGTAATATTTAAAATATTTATTATGCAATAAATGTGTAAAATTTTTATTTTCTTGGATGTTGAACTCATTTAAAAATTATTAATAATAAATAACTAATGTATTATGTATATTGAATGACATTGACTTTTTGGTAAAATGAATTATATGAGTTCGGTACATATAGGAAGGAATTCACAAATAAATATATATAAACTTATGTATATGCGTATATATAACATATTTTCCTATAGTGATGTAAGAAATACTCGCATATTTTTGTATATTCCCATTCACAATATAAAAATACCTCGTTCGACAGGGTCGATCGTGTTAGGTAGATTCCCTTCGGTCGGATCGACAAAGAAAAACTAGCCAGCAGTATTCTACTGGTCATTACGAGTCTTATGACGGGTCACTCTGCATATATTGGGTGAGCGGGGAACCACCCACCACTCCTATCTCCTAAACGGGGGGTCGCATCAAAAAACTTTTCGGACAAAAAAGTTTCCTCTTTTAATTTGTTAATTTTCTAAGATTTTTCCGACAACAAAATTTTGCCTTCTTCTGTGACTTTTTTTGGTTTTTAACTTTCAACCCCCCCAGCTCCTCAACTCCTAGCCCGATTTCCCCCGTTCAAGAACTTAACCTTTATTTTGTTCTTAAGAATGTGTATGCCGAGTTTGAAAATCCTGCGTCAATATTTGCGACCTGTAGCGTGTCCCAAAGGTTTGCACTTTCACCCCCCCTCCCAGCCCCCCCTTTTACTTTTTCCAAGAAAACGAGATGGTACGTTTGTCCTACTAATTTATCCTATCGACCTGTGAAGTCAGATTTCGCCTACGATGAATTTGGACTGATGGATCATATATACATATACATATAGAGGGATATATAAATTTTTTTTTTTCGACGGATTCTCAATCTCCAGTTCATAAACGGCGTAGCGCCCCTACTCTGGGGTCTGGGTCCCGTCATCGCATCGATTGCAATAGGTAGATTCATCTATTGAATCTACCTAAAAAAGCAATTCGAAGATAAGTAGGTTAATAAAATTAAAATCCATTCATTTCTTATGTTTTTAATACAAGAAAAAATTACGTGAACTCGTAATCACAATATCTAATCTCTATCTACTCTAATATTAAGCTGGATAGTTACAGCCCACCAACTACAGGATACCGTCGTCAAAAGAGACAGCTCTTTTTTTATTGAAGGTTACAGAATCGTCCTTGGTAAAAAAAAACTTTGCAAAAGGACAAATATATGTTGCAAGTCGTGTAAAAAGTCTGAAAGGTATAGTTTTACCAGATTTGGACGCTAAAAACTATTATATAGACGGCATGACGATGGATCGTTTATGGAAATAACAAGACTACGAAATTTGTCTTCCGATAATGAAGGTCCAATATAATACACCACAAGTAACGCAGTTAGAACACAAATAAATCAGCAAACGTTGACGACATAATTTTAAGAATTTTTTGATGCATCTCCGATGTTAATGATCCAACAATGAAATTCATAAAGGACCACACACGAAGCATCTGCTTTTAAATAAAAAACCTCATACTCGGTTCACTCACCAAAAAGTAAAGAAGAAGAAGAAGACTCCACCGGTGACGCTGTCATGGCCAGTAGGGCTAACAGCAGACACAAAAAAAAAAAAAAAAAAAAATCAAAAAGTAAAGAGCGATATTTTACAAACTTAGAATATATAAATATTAAAATATTTTTATATTGCATATTTCTATTACTATTTTCATAAATAACAAACTGGAGTATACGCAATATTTGTTATTACCTCATAATAAAGTTAAATATTTATTACGAAGCAAATGATCATATACTCCTATTTAATGATATAAATATCAACATAATATATCAGTAAAATATTCAAAGCTCGATATAAAGGAAAATTTCTCATATATGTTTCATACCATTCAGAACGGGCGCCTTTACCGCGATGATCATAAATAATCTTTACATAGCTGGATCGAATATCTCTAGTAGATTTAGTGTGGATTACAAAAGAACTTTATTACAAGTAGATAAGGCTGGTTTTTCTGTATTATATTTATTGATTGTCGACTTAGAAATTACCTTAACAATGTATGATTCAAATGAATTTATATTATTTGTTATAATTTTACGTACTGTTTGTATAGTGAGGACTTTATAGTTATGATGTTTGGCATTTCGCTAATAAATAGAGAGGCTTAAAAATATGCGTAGTGTTGCGAGTGGAGGATCCATAGAGTTTCTTACGCGTTCTGCTTTATGGACTGTTTCTTTGAAGCCGAGTAGTAATTAATAGTTTGACGTTTCATGAAAGCAATATGCCAAACAAAATTCTTACATTTTTCATGAACGAACTTTGATCGTTCTGTATTGTTTTTCACTTTTCTCGAATGGATGTATGGATGGATGTCTGTGGACAGGAAAAAATTTCATTACTGTCGAGAGATGGCGCTGTTTATAATTTACTCATTTAGTTTATTTTCAAATTTAGTTATGTTACTATTTTGTATTATTATTAATCACACTTTTTTGTCATTTTTTAGTAATTATAAATAAACAAGTATTTAACATTTTCTTTTCTCCAATAAATAATAATCATAAAAATCAGTTGTTTTTATTAATATTTATAATTTCGTCAAAGCTTGTTCGGGAAATACCCTGGGTATTTGCATCTTCACTGGTTTATATTTACAATAACTATGTTTTATTATCCGTCGTGTAATCTTAGTTATTAGTTAGTTATTAATAAAAAAAGTCATTATTGCCAAGAAATATTTTAACTTTAAAATTACTCCAAAATATTTTATGCATATGCAGCCATAATATTATGCACAAAATTAAATGAAATAGCAGCATAATAAACATCTGTAAAATAATATAACTTGTAAATTATCAACACGAACAGGATTCAAACCTGCGTCACTTGGAAGTCCATTTTCGGCAGTACCGTAGATGTCTAACATGTTTATAAACAAATTGAAATAAAATAATATAATATAGAACTTTATAACTCTTAGCGATTTCATAAAATTAATAATTTCAATAAACCTTATATTAAACAAAATAACTGAATGTGTCTAAAACATATTTTGAATACTCTTCATTTATGAATATATTGACCAATATAACACGAAAAGAAGGTAACTCTCACCAATAATTCAAACATTATCACCATCATAATCATGATATATCTGGTAAATAATCTCAAACGTATTCTCGACCATAGATTTTAATAATTTACTGATACCCATAAAACATAAGTCCGTTAAAAATCATGTATGCATATCATCAATAATTAGTGGACCTCCCATTGGTTTATGGCTCACATGTATATTTTGTTATTTAATATGTATATGAGTTGTCGCGTGTCCGTCCGGACGTTTGTTAACCTTTATATTGTGATTGTTCGCTGAGGCCGTTTACAAATTATAATAATATAGTTTATATTTATTATATATTTTCATAAATCTTATTTTAAAAGGATCTACTATAAATTATAGTTTTAAAACACGAGTCGAATACTTCAATAGGAAATTATAATTGAAATGATTGAAGATTTCAATAGATACATATATCGATAGTATCATAGAAGACCGATTTGATATATCTTTAAATACAAAAATACAATGAATGCAACATGAGTACTTCCTTTACCTAGTTACTTTCTTTAGACTTTATATTATATTCTTTATTTTGGTAAAGTATTGTGGATCAAAGCATTCTATCCTTTACACTTTGCTGTCACACCAGCCATTCATATGTCCCAGTATAGCAAAATATGTAAAAATAAACTATAAAAATATATTTGAGCAGCTGTATAAAGTCGGAAATTCAATAACAATTATTAATATTAACAATACTTCCAAAATAAGAAACTCATATAGTTTGTTAAGGCTTCATATAAAAAGCCGGTTACACACAACAGTTATAAAACAATATATAGTAAATCATATTACAACTGTAAAAGACCTACAGCGGAGACATCAAAATAATTTATAGAATTTTAGTTGATGCCTACCCTCATTTTATTGGCCAATTAGAATCATCGCCTACGCACCACTTCGTTTGCATATCATTTGGTTTATTTACTGTATTATATGGGAGCTCCGTCTAAATGTAATTTACTATGACACGTCCGACTAACATGTCTTTATTATCATCTAATGTAAAAGGGTCTTATATGTTAGATCATTTAACTATATATGTGTATTAGTGTGTGTGTGTATGTGTGTCTAGAACTTTATGTCAACACTAAAGTCAAGTTCTAAAAAGTTGTGATCATTTGACTTGCTTCGCTTCAGCTACGAGCGCTACGAAACTCTACGAAACAATTAATCATACTCAGTTTTTTTAATTTTTTTAATATACATATTATTTTTTGTATATGTTGTTGTTATAAACTTTTACTACCAAATATATTCTTCGTATAACCGTATGAGAAGTATGCTGATGTTTAGATATAACACTTGTTAAGGCTTACATCGTAATAATGGACAATTCCTAAGCAGATAATCTGTGCGACGGTCACAATTCATTACAACTTAGGTGCCGGAACGAATATCTGATACGGTCAGAGTCAGAGTTCAGCACTAAATCAATTGTCGTATCAAAAACTCCATCGGTTTTGACAAAAAATTTACGGAATGCCGCCACGATAAATGTAATGTCAGTATAAATTGTGTATTAAAGTTTAGTTTCTCGGATATTTGTAATGGTCGGAGAAATCTTAAAATGTCACTTAAAATAATCGTGTTCATTAGTAAACATTAAAACACGCATTATTATGGTTGGGTGCCGGCGCCTGGTGATCTCAATCTCATTTTCTGTCCTCTTCTCGCTGGTTTAGTTTGTATGCGTGGGAATGAGACGGTGAAAGGGACCTTAAATAAGGGATAGAGGTGTTCGATTCTATCTAAGCGATACGTACTAATTAAGAGGAGGACTCGGCCTCTAGAGATACTTGTTGATGTTGCACAATTAACGTACCTCTTAATAAGTTGAGGTCGATTTTAAATGATTCAATTTAATAGAAGGTTTCGTCAAATTAGTATTTAAATTCGTGACTATTTTGGACCCCGGAGTGCTGGAATACGATAAAAATTCTATCCATTTTACATTATCTATGTTATTCTTTGAGTCGATAAGATTACAGTATGCTTACAAATTTTTATTAGATTTTAATTTTAGTTTTATGTATTTGTTGTGGATTTGAATGTAAATTGATTTTTTTTTACATGAAACGGTAATAATCTAAATGATAATTGACCTGTATTTTATCAAATAAGGTTTAATTTGAAGGTGATTCAATAAAGCTTTCTATCTTAATTAAGAAATCGTGAACTGGCAGTATCAATTACAATTTGTTGGTCTGTCCGTCGGTGGTCTGAAAGCGATGCCAAAACGTTATGAAAATATAATATTCCACTGGTGAAGACAATTATATTTCGTTTAATTACGTTATTATAAACGTTATAGTTCATTCTAAATGTAATGTAATTATTAATGGGTAAAAATAACAACAAAAACCCTTAATTTTACCATATATACCTACGTCTCCTAATTGTCATTTGTCATTTTTAAATTTTAAATATGGCGTCGTAATGTCTATATGTGATGTCAGTTGTCACTTTGACATAAAAACATCAATATATTTAATACACTTAACAGTAATAGAAAAAAAATAAAGAAAGTTTAGTTTCTGTCAATAGATTGTAACCTTTGTAAGAGTTGTTAAAGTGTTGCTGTGTTTTATTTGATAAATATAACTTTATAGCTGACAGTTAGATTTCGCAATTTTTATAAGTGTTAAGGTACTCGTAATACAAACAGACATGCAACGGTCAAACGTTTTACAATATATAATTATATAATATTAGAAAGTACATATGTGATCGCGTGTTAAAATAAACGATTGTAAAATCGATTTCATAGAGAATGATATCGATGAAACACATTAAAACAATTATCGATTATAATAAATAAATAGTGTAAATACATTTTGTATTCGGTCGTTTGTCAAAAGTATTTCACGGTTGTTGGTTGTAATTAGTTTTTCAATGACGAATCGATTTCTGGTTTAATATTAATAGAACCGAGTAAATATTTAATTATCGGCCTTTATGGTGAATGGTAACGCAACGGATTTGTTTTTTTTTTAATAACTTTAATTGGAGTTTAGAATGTTTGTATGAAGATAAGTTTTATTGGATAGAGATGTAAATTATATCAATTATATCGATAAGTTTTGATCTATTTATTGGAAGTCACTTTTACTTTTTTAATATTATTTATATAAAATAATTTCATAATAGTTTCAGATAAAACTAATTCGAAGTAAACTTGTTTACTTTTATAAGAATAACTTAAATACAAATAAATATCTTGTTTGTATTTCAAATTGTTTAATAATATTTATTCTGTAACAGCATTATTGTTTATTTGTTGATATTATAGTGTTGATTGCGATTGAGATTTGTTTGGTCCATAAATTTATTTGTATAATTTAAATGAAATCGATATTTTAAATCGTTTATAATTGTTAACATTTTTAACGATCGAAACTAACTAGTGATGGACATTTAACTAAAATATCGATATAGTGAAAGTAATATCGATTATAATCGAAATTGATTCATACTATAAAATGTATGAGCGTGTGAATTATAATACTTTGACTAAATAACGGGTCAGGTCCATACTAATGCAATGTTAATATAATATAATAACAGATATTACACACTTAATGTGAGGTTATACGGCTTTAGTTTTGTGGATTATGAAATTATGTTATTTTTTATTATTTATTACCATCTATTTGGTTTATTATTACGACACACTGAGCAATAGAAATCAAATGTCATTATTACGTGACAGACGACATTTATATTATATATTGTTATTTATTAACAAACATACAGATTTTTATATATATTATACCAATTAACGTGTAAAATACCAGTCTTATCACATCAATCAAGATGAAGACGCGCCATAAATATATATTTATTAGATCAATAACTTTACTAGCGTTTTAAATTACTCTATTAATGTGTAATTATATGATCGTGGTATAAGCTCAAGGTTTCATTTCACTACAGCCTTAAAATCTATATATATTTAATATACATTAAATATATATAATATCCAGTGTAACTAGTCTGACTTTTTGTAAGTGCTATATAAAATAAAAACTTTGACTTTCTCTTTGATTCTAACTTTGACTTTGATTTTAACTTTGGTTTTGATTTTCATATCATTTGATTATATAAAAATTGGATATATAGAAAAAATCAATTCACAAAAATAATCTATTTCATACAGTTCACTTGATCACTTTACAAGACATTTATTGATAACTTTATTAAATATTTTTAATTTTATATATTACAGTAAAATAAAATTACCCGTCATTATTAATTTAATTATATATTTATAGATTAACTGGAGTGAGCTAATCGGTATCACGCCTCCATTTTGTATAGATTTTTTCAAATATATTTTAATGGGACGATTTAGTTTATCTCATGATCTCAGCTTAATGAGGTTTTGGTTCGAGTTAAATATTTAAAGTTTTATAAATGAGATGTTGAAGTGGAGTTATGGGAGTGTAAGATATTTTATTACTGCTAGTTATAATGTTAGTATAATTAACAACTATTGTGGTATCTATTTATTATGTTTGCTTGTTTTTATCTTTTGTATTAAATGTTAAATCGATCTGACTTATCTTTTTACCACAATAATTGATATCAGATTTATATCTTTTAACCCAATTTATCATTTTTAAAAAGAATTTTGAGTGGATTAAAATCTATTATAAGATATAATTTAGGAAATAATTAATATTTTATTAATCAGACTTTTAATATATTTCACGTCTAAATTTACAAATGTAATCAGATTGAAATATGTTCTTCCCACATTACAGGTTTTGATCCTGTTAAGTACGAATTTTGGTGAAATAAA
This sequence comes from Melinaea menophilus ssp. n. AW-2005, assembly GCA_918358695.1. NCBI lineage: Eukaryota > Metazoa > Arthropoda > Insecta > Lepidoptera > Nymphalidae > Melinaea > Melinaea menophilus. The sequence goes on along the minus strand of OU911043.1, from coordinate 22,494,347 downwards.
ATCTTTAAGACTATATTTAGGGAATAATACTAAAATATATTTATAACTATAACACATATTTTCTTATTCTGGATAAAGAAGATTGAAAGAGATGAATAATAATATTTAAATCGGAGCTCAAAGTATTCTATAGTAATAAAAAAATAAAAGTTACCCTTAATATTATGTTACAAATAAATAAACAATAACAATATCAATTAATATGAAATAAAGGAGCTGTTATTTAATATCGTTATCAGATAAAGAAATAAATCCAAATTTGTAACCGTTGCCGAGCGCGTCCCGCCGGAGCTCTGATTACATGATATCTGTTTAATTTATATGTGTTTATTTATTTATATTATATAACATGTAATGGTAATATTCTATGTCGAGAATGTATGTATGATTTTATATTGATATTGCGATAGAAAACTTCATATTTCTATAAATATAAAAAACTTTTGAAAGAACTTTATGAAAGTTTTCTAAAGAACATTCAACAGATATTCCAAGCGCCATGTTTGTTAACTTTATAAGATATATATGGATTTTCATGTTAAATTATTGTTTTTTATGTTAAAGGAATTTTTAAAAATAACAGATATCACATATAATAAAGCGAATGCTTCTATTGTCATCTGTGAGTCGCCCACGCGATACCACTCGTGGGAAAATGGAAACTATACTTATAAATAAAGATAATATTATGGAAGTAATGTTTTAGTTGTGTTGCTTCAATAAAATTTACTTATTATGATTGATTATATAATTGATTGATTGATTATAGCTGTAAAAATATTTTTTTATAATGTTCAGCATAATCTCTTTCCAGTTGTCATTTGCAATACTTGACAATCAACAGAAAATAAACCAAAAATGAGCCCGCCTAAAACATTTAAACAGATCGTTTATAAATATATAACAATAAAACGGTATCTGTTATTTAGGTATTTAAATTTTATAATCTATGTAAAGTAACATTCAAAAAGGCGGGTATAAAATTTCAATTTGAATATCTAACATGATCAACGCGAGCTTCGGATTCCTGAGATTGAATTCAAAGTCAGCGGAGTCGAAGTATTCTGTCATTATATCAATATATTAACTTCACGGGGAGTTCGATTTTAGATAGCGCTGTTGGTAACTAATATTTGGTTGTCGTAATAATTTTAAATGTGTTTTATATAATTGTTATTTTAAATACACAAAATATTCACAGTTTAATGAAATTTCTGTCATATTTTATTTTAATTTTATACGTATATATATAATTGTGTCTTTCACTCAATATATATATTACTTATAATATAATATAGTATCCAAAGACTTTGTTGTCGGTCCTTCTCATAACTCACCCTACCTGACTAATAAGGTTGATGGGCGCCATCTATGCTTTTTCTAAATAAAATTGGTAATTGAAAAGTTTATTTAATTAATAAATAAATCGCCTTCCTAAACAAAACTTACTAATTTATCCGCTGATAGTATACTCAATTTGAATGAAAAACGCATAAAATAAGTAATGTTAATCCGGTGATCTGTGAACGTTGCGTCTCAGAGAATATTGTTACTGCCACAGTCTAATGTAATTATGTAACCTTCATATAACTTATGTGAGCCTGGTATTTTAATAATTTAAATTAAATTTATTAAAAAAAAATATTATTTATCATTATCAATTGTTTATTATTTAATGATTACAACAATTTTATTTTGTTTTATGTATATTGTTTTTTGATATATTTAACATACACTCTTTACATGTCCTTCATAAAGGTTTTCTTCATAACCTGATGTTTTTCTCTTTCGGCAAAATGTTAGTTTTTTATTTAAGACTTACTCAAATGTAAGAACAAAACCTCCTCTCTCTAGAGTTGGTTAAGTTAATTTATAAAAAGAGGGTGCTGTGTTTATTTTGATTCTTTATGTAACGACATGTAACACAAGCTTGAACCAGACATCAGAATTATATAATTATTTTAATTTTAACATAATTTTAAATAAAGGAGCTATACCTTTTAGTAACAGTTAAAGATAACTTGATACGCCACTGCGATCACTGCGGGTGTTTTAGGCTGAGTCTACATTATGGAGTGAAAAATGTAATATTAATATTTTATCTTAACATTGTAATTAAGTCTTATCTTTACTTAATTACAAATTCAATAAATTGGTAAATAATTTTTTTATTTAATTTATATTATGTCCGTCGTTGTAGACCTCCCTTAATATTATGTGATTTATATTTGATGTAGATTGTATTGTCTTTGTTTTGAGGTTGTTATTCACTATTATTTATTATTATACCCGAATATGAAGCTAAACTAATGTGAGCTTTAGAGGATTTATGTTATGTAAAATTAAATTTAAAGTTCCCAATTATAAGTATATTATGAGAATAAATGCTGTATTAAACTTATTTATGAGAAAAGGTCAATACTATAAAAATGTTATGTAAGTAAGTAAGTAAGTAGTAAGTTTATAAAAAAATTTCGCTTTTAGGTAAAGCTAACTTCACTTTTATACGAAACGAGATTTCATTTCAAACGAGATTTTAGATCAGTAATCCGCAGTACTTGTACCAATAACACTGTTTTAGAATACTTAGGAGCCAGCAATGTCCGTTTCAACACTTCAAGGATTTGGTATCATTTCGGTTAACCATAGCGCTATTACGAGTTGAGTAAAAATGGTGCTTACCTTAATTGATGAACTTTACAAGGATATATGTAATCTGGAATGTATATTTATTTACTTTATTTTTATCATTAAAAATATACTATATTATTAATAAGTTTGGCAGAGATGGTGATTTTATGTACAATAAGTGATTAAAAATTATAAAAAACAAAAATATAACAAAAAAAATATAGATAAAATTATTTTTGTTCATCGTTCAGTGATTCTTAAGTAACAGAATATATATTAATATTCTGTTACTTACTTACTTCCTTATATACATATATATCTTTCTAATTTTTAAATAAATCATATCCAGTAAATCTATGTCTCAGAGCGAGTCGCGTGTGAAACGCTCTCGTGATCTACTGCTCTATTACGAGCACTTGTTACGACTCGAGCCATTATACCGAGCTTATGATTCGAGCCATTAGACAGAGCTTAGGACTCGAGCTATTATAACGAGCCTCGAGCATCCGCTGATACACTTTTAACAGCCCTTGAGGTTATTGATGGATTCGTTCGGTTTGCAAACATTTTAAATTTTATAATGTTATATAACTCAAAAGAGTATATATATATTTTATAACATTAAATTCAATAAATAACATCACGGCGTGTCTTTAAAATTTATATTAATGAAGAAATTTTAAAATAATTTGCTAATAAATATGAAAACGCAGGTCCTGTTTCACCCTAAAACATATAATATGTTAAGTTTACACCAAAATATCTCAAATTTAATGAAGCATATTTAAATGCTAATTACAATTACATTTAAAAGATACTTTATTTTAGCAGGTAATATTAATTTTTATTGCCACATTATTATAAAATACTATCTTTTACCTCAGGCTTTGCTTAAAGTTCGTCATTGGTTGCTGTGATGCAACTCTTCTACGTAATTACAAAAAAAACTTTAAAAATTATCTTATTCTGATGTATAACCTACATTATTGTGAAATTTCATTCGTTCGTAAATTCATTTTCGTTTCGTTTCATAAATTCGTTCAGTAGTTTTGGCGTGAAGAAGTAATAAACATACATACTTAGAATCTTTGCATTTATAATATTAGTAAGAAAGTACCTTAGAAATAAAGATTTATTTTTGTTATTACATCACAATTAATATGTTAAAATTTCATATCTGAATATGGTAATATCAAGACCTTACAATATTGTTTTTTTTCCAAAATACACCTTATCTAAGATAAAGAAAAACCACGTTATACTTTTTTAACGTCGGTTAAAAAATAAGTGCTCTATTATATATTAAGAAATAATGTTTTGACAGCTTCAATTGCTATAAATCTGATACATAATTGTATACAAATCAGTCCAAATTGCAAAACTGCGGCCATAAGTTACCCTCGTAAGAACAGAGCGATGTGGTTTTAATAAATAAAGATTATTTGGCGCACGATGGAAGACAAGACAATTCCCGATAACCACTTTGACCGACAATCGCATAGAGTAGATATGTTATAGAGCTTAAATTAATGGAAAGGAAATTATGAATGAATTATGACCATAGTAAAAGTAATAGTAGTACATAGTAGTAACATCTACAGCATAGGAAAAAATTACACAAAAAATATATTCATTTTCAATTGTTACATAATTTAAGCCATTTACAAACCACTCGTCGAAAATTTAAGTAACTCATATTAAAAAAGGAAAGCATGTTCTACCCTTAATTTAAAAAAACACAGCTTGTGTATGTTACTATAAAAACAATAACAAAACACGTACTTAATTATAACATATATATTAAATAACCAACTCTGTAAATAACTTACTCTGTGCGGTATCTCATTACCCGATGATCGCGACGTATAACGCGAGCGATCCGTCAAGTGCGGATAGGTAAAGGACACGGCTTTCTCAGAGCCCGCGGCGACAGATAGATATCCGTTTATTTGTCTAACAAACTATACAGAGGTCAAAGGTTACATTTACTATATTTTTTTTTAATAAAACATATTTGATATTTAATTATAAAACGCAATAGAAAGTAAATATGTAATGATGTACGTTGCCATGAATATATTGTGCGTTACGTTATATTATCTATACTATTAATGTTACAATAAATCATGGAAACGGTATCACTGGCACTCAAAAGAGATTCCACGGCAATAAATAGATTACAGGTAATTTACACGTCTTATATATTTTAAGTTAATCGTATAATTAATATCGTTAACGAGGCGATTAAAGTAATACTTCAAAATCAAAATACCGGTATTGGTTGGACCAATTAGATGTTGTAGAAAAAAAATACTATACATTTTTCTTTGAGAAATATCAATGTGTTAACGCTCTTCGTGTTCCGGTTAATTTATTAATGTTAACCACATTTCGTGTACCGTAGTGCCTATGAACCGTACTTCAAATAATTAATAAGTTTATTTTCTGTTTTGAATATCAAATAACGAAATCCTTGACACGGAGAGCATTTGGAAACATTTTTATTTTAAACCGACAGTTAATACGAAATCGTTGTAAATTTAATTGTTTTGTTGCAATATTCAATATATTTATTATATGAAATATTTTTCACGGTGTCGTCTGTTCCCACAGTCGGTAATTACTTTAACTGACGCATGTTATAACTGTTAAAAACCCAGTTATACAGAAAACTAACAATAATTGTCCGTTCTGGCATTCAAATGATAAGCAAAACGAGATTCGTTACATTGATTGCGAGAAATCTGTGCCGTGACTAAATCAATAATCAATTAGACTAACAAGAATCACATACAGTTTTAATATATATATATATAAAATAATATATACTTACATTTTTAAATCGGACGTTTAATATATCTCTTTATTTTGATAGCTCAATCGTATCTCGAGATGGATTTCTCATGAATAAAAAAAACATTATAATGATGTTGTGATAAATAGTGCAGTAAGGAGTTCTTTTATACCATCACCAGTAGATAATAATGTGCCGGCTATTCTATATGCTATTACTATGATATTAAGAGATAAATCTGTTTAAATGTAATTTTGTGATGAGGAATCCATGGTTGAACCTATTTGATATATGTTTTTTTTATAACATTAAATTATCGAAAATCATTCAATGATTAATTTTGCATTCGAAGATGTATTGAATGGTTTTAATGAAATTAAATTATTTTTGAAGTTTCAGATAAGAGAAGAATTTTATATCTATTTCTCTTTAATATAATAATAAAATTATCTTTTATATTTAAGTATTTATTCCGCAGTTATTTATAACACTGAAATGTATGTTAAGATATATCTTGTATATTGGCTATTAACTCTAAATACTCAGTAGGTACCTGAAACTGAGTTAGTATTGGACTTATTGGTGGTGTTTGATAAATAAAAGAGTTTTTTCTATTTTTTTATATATCGTTATTATAGCCTTTGCTTTCTTTTCCGGTTTCTCAAGGATGAGAAGACATCAGCATCTTTATTTTCATATATATCTCTTAATATCAGATCGTCCGTCTACTGACGACTGCGTTTGTCAACGGTTGCTGTAAACAAATAATAAAATAGTTAAAAGAAGGAAGAGGTAACAGTCCTTATAAGCCTATAAATGTTATAAAAATTATTCTATCAAAAACACTTAAAAACACACAAAACATTACCCATGCTCTAAACAAGAAGTAATAATAAATTAATTAAATTATTGTTATTGTATCTTAAGAATTTTATCTAATAAAAATATTACAGCGAGATTAAAATATAAAAACCACAGGTCTCGCCGCGGGGCGCGCTAAATCCAGCTATAATCATATTAAAAATTCTCGCTAGTTTTCACCGCGACTTTACCTCGATAAAGTAGAGAAAGCCATCTATCCTAAACAATCCTAAAATCTTCGTGTAAATGTGGTAATATAATATTCTTAATAAAACAGCTTAAAAACGAAAAAGTTATAAAAATTATAAAATCGTGGCAATCAACGGTGATAATTATTAAAAATTGCTCATCATATATTCAGATTGCTGTAATCATATACCGTATTTATCGATTAAAATTTTACGATATGTTATAGTTATTCCAAATATCGACATCGATAAAATCCGATTATGTTAATGGTTCTGTATATTTTTATCACAAATCTATTCGTGTCCCACATATATCCTTTAATTATATCAACTATTTCAACGTCTAAGAGTTTAGTTCATCTGATAAGTGTTATCGGACAGAAATCAAACCCTTGTCATTTAATAAACTTTCAATTTCAATAATAAACTTTGGATATCTTAAATTTTGTAGATATAATCTTAAAGAACCGTATAAAAAGGCTATTAAGATTGTCTCAAATCAACGCTATTAATTTGTCATAAATAAGTATTTTCTGCTACATATGTATGAGATACGATCAGTGACGTCATTAACTTAACAAGTTTATTTTAATCTCAACATAAATCTTCTAAATCATAACAATGTTTTAACTGTTCGGAATATATTATGAATGTTTTATATATTTAGATTTTTATTTCACGTGTAGGTAAAATGTTCTATTCTACAACAACAGAACTTGATTAGCATTTATTTTTATATTATATTTATAAGCAAAATTCTATTTAAAGGTAAGTGGTACCGTAGGAGATAAATATCTGCAAATAATGTCTTGAAGAGTTAAGACGAGCCCAATATTCAGGGAAGTTTGTATTCATCAGCCTGAAAATAGGCACATTTCATGCGGATTTTCTGACTACTACCTACCAGTTAAAAACACAAACACACACACACACACACACACATTAACTACCAGTTAAAAAATATTTGGTAGCCCATACATAAGATTCTTACAACGTAACTACAATAATGTCCGACAATATCTTTATTAAGATGTTACAGCTTTATGCGAATACATTCTTCATTCTCATACTTCAATAAGCATTGCAATAACTCATAATTAAATACAAACATACTGACATACATTCAATCAATTCGTCCAGAACGGATGCATATCGAAGGTATTTGTGAACGAACGTGCAGATCCGCTCACGAAACGATTCGTCAAAGCAAAGTCATGAATAAGTCATTAAAAGTTATCTCTGTGATGAACTGATGACCTATGTCTTAATTCGATTTTGTTTGGTACAAAACAGAAATACCGGTATACAGTTGACAACATAAACAAACTTATGATACCATATTCAGATTTGCGAGACGGTTATTTAGGACATTGTAAAGTTCAGCATTAATCCTAAATTTATAATGAAAATTATGTCAATCCATCAATTCACGAATCCGTCAATTGTTTTAATTGACAATTATTTGTGACTTGTAAATGCATTGTTGCATTGATACATTTAGACCATCAATAGTATAAAGAAGATAAAAATATATATATATTTTTTAATATAAAAGATTGATGATGATGATTACAGAATAATTCAAGGAAGAAAAAATAACAAGTCGTCAGTTCTGATTTACATACATCTGTGATTTGTGGTCATTCAGATTGCAATATTAAATTTATACAAAATAAATATACGTCTATTATTGGATATATGAAAAATTATCTTGACCTTTCAACGCGATTTTCAAAACTGAATTGTATAAAATAAAACTTAACTTTACCTACAATTTTATATTTAAATAGATATATGTTTTTAATTTATATTATCTTTATGTTAGTATCGGTTTAGTCTTTAATCTTTGTTATCGTAAGTAATAATCAATCTGCAATCCAAGATTAAATTAACTTTAAATTGCTTTATAGAAATTCAAAGTTTGGGTATTGAGCTTCAGACACAGTTGTATTTTAATCTTTTATAGCAGAAATAGATAAGGATTGATTATTAATTTTGATTTATATCAGAATCAATCGATTTTTTTTAAGTTATACACCAAATAGACGTTCAGATCGTTTATATTAGGATTATATTATAGAAAAAGTTTTTCATACGATGCTTTGTTAGATAAAGAAAAGTTTTAATATATGAATCAGGAATATTCTGAAAAACAATTTATTCTTTTAAACTTTTTGTTATAATCAGAATATTTGAAATAGTTTCTGTACCGTCAGTTATTTTTGACGAATTTATTTTTATTATATGCAAATGAATTAGAAAGTGTTGAAAAACTTATATTTATAAAAAATAATAATCATAAATCGTCGGGTACTATCAATAATATTAATAATTCTGACCGTGGAATGCTATGTCCATAATATATTAATTTTAATATCACTATATTTGCATAGACACATTAAATAAGAAAATCGTAGCACAAATTTACATAATTATAAATATCTGGTAAAATGTACATCATATGAATTTATAATCGTGTAAAATGAGATCATCACTCATTTATTATCGTAACCTTAAAATTTACCAAACATAAATATGTTATAGTGTAAATATAGCCTTAGTTTTTTATTTTACCTGACAACGGTAGATATTAGTTGGCCTTGGGGTCGGGTTTGCTAGCTGCTAGAAATATTATATTTTATTACACTGTGACACGAGTCATCTTGTCACTTAGCTCTTATTAATGATAAAGAATTTAATAAATTAGATATTAATTTCTTTAATTTTGGCAAATTATCGACCTTCAAATTAAAAATAATCTTTGACATAATGAAATTATATCCTGTATGTTTAATACAGAAATAAATAATATATGCTTTTAGTAATAAAAGATTTATTTCAGCATAACCTGAGCTTAATTAGGAAATTTTAAATGATTACAAAAGTGTAAGTCGTTATAAGATCATAACAATTACAAGAAAAACTGTATTGAAATTTTAACAAATCACATGCGTTCGCGTCGCCCGTGATCTATGCGCCGTGTCATCATATATCAATTCCCCGCTGCGCCTGCGCACCGTACACTCATTATTTTTAAAACATAGCGCACTTTATACGGCAATATTCCTGCAAAAAGTTGATATATATTGTTATAAAAAATCAAATAATGTATGGCTATGCTTAACAGGGTCTCGAATATGAACATTAATCATTTCGATTAATTTTTTGAATATTAAGTGTGGCAGTGTTATGAATGATTTACATTTTTTGAAAGTGAAGTTTTTGTCCCACCGCTGGATAGAAACATGTTTAATTATATAGGTTAGCTTTTATTCTTATTTCTTGAGCTCAAAAGTGTCCAAAGGATGTATTTTGTAAAAATTATAGATAATGCTCAATGTAAAGACGAAATTGTCATTTAATTAACATTTAAAAGACTATATTTTTCGAAACATGCACAGATAACATCTCGACGCATAGACGTATTGTGAAATTAATTCCATATAAACGCGTGTTTTATATGTCCGTAATAAAAGCTTGCGTGTGTGTGTTTGTAATAAAAGTGTGTGAAAATTAACACATTATAGTTAAAAGCCTCCGGCGAAAGCAGAGCTTTGACATAATATTATTTTGAGATACGACACGCGTCGGCTCTTTGTGTAATTCATAAAGTTATGGACTATGGTTATGTCCTCAATATATTACACTTATACAAGGCTAGTATCTTTTACGGCATATGAAAGCTTATTTTTACTGCATAATAATAATCTTTTATTGGGAATTCTAGATACTCTGATAAGTAAAATATTTATGTTACTTAAAATATAAAAAATATTAACTTTAGTATATTATTTTAAACTAATATATATGAAAAGTCAACAAACTGAATCTTTAATATATTTAATAATATATAATAACTCAATTATGTCGTCTATGAGATGAACATCGTGAATTAAAGGCACAATGAAACCAATCGAACGTACTCTTAACACAACCAAAATAATATTTCCCAAGTAATTATTGGCTTTAACGGTTTAAACAGAAATGATTGTAAATTGTTTTGAAAGCTTCAACGGACCCTCCTAATTACATATTCACTATACAAAATGACCTATAACATGGCGGTTATTGTGAGCTATACTACTGTTACACAAGTGGTTTCAACTTGCGTTATACTTGCTTGTGCGGATCTAGGATTACTGGAAGCGATAGGATCTTTGACTTAAATAATTCAAAATAGAATTTTATTTGACACTTTAAAATGTGATTCTTTAAATTTAATATATTCCTTAAATGTAGATAATATTTAAGGAATATATAGATTGACTAGCGACGTAAAGGTCGCAGGTTCGATTTTCACACGATACAGTTCTTCCTGTGTTTTAAAGATTTTATATGTCTCTTTTGTATCCTTTCCTATACCCCAAGAATAGCATAGCATATAGTAATATCATTTTAATGTGTGAAAATGTCTGCTCGTTTTTATATAAACTATATACAAAATAATGTTACATTTGTATGATGATCATCTTATATAATAATTAATTTATACGAAAGAATATTGATTTTATATTATACTAAACATTCTTATAGCGTTTAATAAGACAAACAGGCATTGCAAGAAACTTGAAGTTTTGGTTTCATATACAAAGAACTTTATATGTTTGATAAATTAAATGAGTATTAAAAAACTTAAGTCACATCCAGTAAAACTAACTCGATGTGCGAAGATGCTCGTGCCTCAGGTCAAGGAGCGCCGTTCACATGCGACTGTGTCTAAACGCAACGCTAAGGAACGTTATGGAAATCTATCAATTGCTTGGTTTTATTCTTCAAAATCATAATTTATATTAAATTTAACTCTATTACAGTATGTATCCCACACAATTTCATTTATTCTCAAGCAATTGAGTTGTAAAATGAAATAGTATAGATGTTTGTGATGACTACATTTTTTAATGAATCGACCTAAGTTTATTGATATACGTAACCGATCCCGACCCTAGTAATTGTGAGGTATTAAATCATGAATACTATTTAGAAATAATCGAATTGTATGATCTTTTGACTTATGTATTTTCGTAAGTGCTTACAACCGGCAAATTGATAATTGCGTGCGATTTTATTTGTACATTGTTCTTCTTTACATGCAATGCAAGCGTTGTAACTGTTGCGATGGTTGTTTGGTCATAAAACACTATAAAATATATATTTCTTTAATTAAGAATAATGATGGCTATAAATATCCTATTGGACAAAGACGTACTTAATTCGGGAAAAGATATACAGCTTAATTTTGCCCCGTTTCACTTTAATCCACTAAAGTTTTGGAAATTTGTTCTGGAATAGGAAAAAAATATAGGAATATTTAGTACGGTTTTAAATGAAACTCGGGATACGTACTATTACACAGTATATTAAGGCTGTTAAAGGCAGATATATTATGTAATTTATAGTGGAAAACAATTTGGTCTATAATCAAAATAAACGCAATTCATGTTATTGTATCGGTATAATTCTGATGGCATAGATTCTGGCCATGTTTAGTTTCCTTATCCTTATCATTATTATACTACTGGTCCCGGTCTATATCCATTGCCTTCCGATTTTTACACTCGTGAAAAAAAAATTCACTTTCAGTAAAGTTGATTAAGGGGTGATAAAAGAATAGCTTAGTAACCATCAACGCTTTAAAATCGTTACGAAATTATTTTAACCAAGCAATTGCATATCAAACAGTGATTGGATCATGTGCAGTTTTACCACGTCATCGATTGAGTTCACAGGTTTAGTATCTTTAAGAATGGTTAGACTACACAATATTATTATTGTAACAAGATCGTTTGTGATATAAAAAATATTTAAGGAAGTTACTTTATAAGTATTATTGGTTTTTAGTAGTTTTTAACTGTATGATTTTATGTTGTCTTTGAAGTATTCGCGGTTAGTTTGTTGGACTTTTCCACTTTCTTTATATTTATAAATAAAAATAAATTAAATAATTGTATTAAAGTCTATCAGATATTTATAGGCGAATATTTTTGTATAAATTAATATAATTGTAATAATCAACGCGATCCCGTGTCGGAGGTGCGAAACAAGCCATTTTAAATTCAAATTCGCCGACCGGGATTGAACTTAGTACCTTCGTGTTGCACGTTTTGCGATATTGTTGTGTTTATTCTGTATTTAAAACAAATTCACTTTGGGATGGTTTTAATTTGCAGGTGTTTGTGTGTTATTTTCGTTAATATTTGTTCTGTTTACTAAAATAATTATGAAATAAATTGTCGCTGGATATTATAATTAATAACTGGATGTATTTGAGCATTTAATGGAAGTATTTTATTCAGTTTAAGGTTAATTCCATGTTAAAGTTTTTGTTTCAGATATCCTTAGAATATATAATTTTAGGACCATAAATAATAATTATAAAAATTTGGAAAAAGTGTAGTTATTGAATATAATTTTGGATATTATAATTTTGTTAGCAGCGACTTCAATGATTTTGGTGATTCATTACCCACCTTATTTTATCACAATTATATATGTCTGCGAGTTTACAAAATTTATATAAACATAAGTTCAATAAGTCGTAAAGTCATTAAGAACTAATAGGACAGACTTTGTAGATAAAGAGTTATTATATTATAATTATTTGTCGTTCATGTAATTTCATACTATACTATTTTTTTTCTCGCCATACTATTTATTTCCGATTTCTCTCTTCTCCTTAAATTATCATTATTCAATGTTAAGATATATGATTATAATAAGAACAACTATACTTCTTACAATTTCTATAAGAGATGTACATTTAAACTAACTTTTTATTGTTTATTTTGGAGTATTTATTAAATTTTTTTTTTATTAAATTTCTAATTTTAGATAAGAAATAATTTAAAGTCATTTAATAAAAATTTACGTAAAAGGTAATTTTGTACTTTACCTACTAATTTTGGTAATGTAACTTTATTATTGTAGGAAATAATTTAGGATAAGTTACATAATTTTACTCTACTTTGAATCATAAGACCACCACTATAAGAGAAGAAAAGTTCCAATAATAATTTTAATATGGATTATAAATAAAACGATAAAGTCGAGTGCCTGATTATTTTATTTTGTACGTCTTCGTGAATGCATTAAAATCAATAGTCTCAAAAACATGCTACTTAAAATAACATTATGTACAAACGTGATTCTCACAAAATATTACAATTGAGTATGTATTTGCGACTAACTTTTACTAAACTGAGTATATAGAACAGGAAACATAGGATAGAATACATTGCGACATTGAGCAACCAGGAATGACGAGGAATGTTTCACATACAAGGAATGTATTTAATAATAACCTATATATATTTAAGAATTAAAAAAAAAACAAAAATTCACAACGCACCCGAATTTAACATAAATCAAACAACACATCAAATCAAATTTCTACTAAAATTGAATAAATTATATATAATACAAACGTATACGGTTATATTATTTTTTTTGTAATATTGGATGCAATTTCAATACTAAAACCAGCTAACTAACCTAACTTAGGATATAAATAATTTAGTATTTACAATCAATTTGTACAACCATCTACCGGGATTCACCAATAACATAACCACTAACATTACTTAAGATACGTATTTGGATAGACTCTTTATTCAATCGATAACAATTCAACACTTATTCTCCATTGTATTAAAACCGTTGGATTTACTGGCCTTTAACATGGTGTCAAAACTACAGTGACCTTCTGAGGTCAAACTTTAGTCGTCAGATCTAGGGGATGTAGTTTGATCCTCTTTATTTGGGAGTACGCGATGTCTTCCTCATCACTGGCCGATGCTCGATCGCTTCCAGACTCTGGATCGTCGTTATCTGGAGTTATAATCTCGCTATCATCGGACCGTCGTCTCGCAGAACTAGATCTTCCATCTGATTTAACTGACAAATCCATTGGATTCTCTTGTAACGGTGATTCTGATGTTCTTCTCTCCGCGGGCGGTGTTGGCACAAACTCGGCTTCAGATATCACATCCTCTTGTGGTGTTGGCTGGGTGGCTCTTTGTTGTTTAAGTATTTCATCCAAGAAGAATCGTTTTGACGAGTCGGTATTATTATCGTCGATCCTAACGTCATTATTATTTTCGGCGACTTGTCTTAAAGCCGCGTGATCCAGTAAATGTCTAGAGTAGATAGGGTGAAATCCAGGTGGAAATAATAATGGATGATTTGGAGGGAAAGCGTTAAAATGATGTGGTGGTAAGAACGGTGAATGCGGGAAATGAGGCAAGGATATATTGGCTAATGGAAGATGGAGGAAAGCATCTCTTGGTGGTGTCAGAGGTCTATCTGGTGGTCGGGATTGTGTGATTCTAGATTTTTCGTCTAATTTTGGGGAGGATCCGCTTCGGTGGGAATCTGGAGATCCAGAGCATGGAATCTTATAATCATCGAGACCCAATAGAGCGAGTTCTTCTTTTGTTCGTGGCCTTGCAAGTCCAGGAAACAGATGTGGTGGGAAAGGAGGTGCCATGTGCGGTGATTGTGGCATTCGCGGCGGCGATTGAGATTGAGCTGCCTGTTGTTGTTCTTGTAGAAGACAGTGTATCTTGAACCAGTTGGAACGTCTTCCGTATCTAGAGCCAGACTTGGACATGCCGACCATGAGGCATTTGCGAAGTCGACATGCCTTACACGCTGTTCTATTCTTCTTGTTGATAACACATTCACCATTGTTTTTGCATTCCGTAATGGAATTCAGGTTGTTGTAGGAGCGTCCGAAGAATGACTGTAAAAAAGAAAGAAAAAAAGTTAAACGATGTATCATATTTTATGACAAATATAATTGAGATAATCTGGAAGTGGTGGTTGAGAAATCGTTAGAAAAAGTGAATCTTTACAAAAGGTGGTATCATTAAAAGTACTTTAGAATAGGTGGTATCATTACAAGTACAAAACTGTTATTTTAATTTAAAAAGAGAATAAATTATTTATTATATAGCATATCAAATCGCTTCATTAACTAAATGTCAAAACAGGTGTCGTATGCATCAAATAAGTCTATATTTACACGGCTTGCTGGTCACAAGTCGAGTGCGTAACGTCGAAAGTGAATTCGTAGTCTCTCAAACGTTGTATTTACGGTCTAAGACGCCACTTCCTTTGGATATAGGCCATAAGTTCGGTTCCAGTCGGCTTCCCTCGTTTATATACGGTTTCGTTTTTCGACCTTGAGTTTTCGCTAAATTATGTAAGCGATTCTATTGTAAGCTTTTCAGCTTATTCAAATTGAAAATTATATAAAGAATTAAAAAGACTTAATTAAGTTTAGAGGAAGTTTATATATATCATAATCAAATCCACGTTTCAATACTATCGCAGTACATTGCCAAAATATGAGAACACTCGTTGAATGATAATCCGATTGCACCGATCGCGTCATAGATGAGGAATTTAAACTGAAACAATGCCATCTTTAAATCGCGTTCCGTGCGTGATCCGAATGTGTGTAACGTTAGAGATCAAATGTTAGATACGATCGGCGCCCGCGCAGGTCGCTGGTGTTTAACGCTGCGAAGGTGACATTTTAGATTTTAAGATTTTGTGCTATGTGTGAATACTGTGTTTAAGACATTTTTAATAATGGTGCCTCAAATATATAATTTAAATATTTATAAATAATATATTTGCTGTCATAGCACTTCGTACAGGTTCCGCAATACGTCTAAATTTAACTTGGAGATGCACAATTTTTACTTGACCTGCAACCTCTCCTCAGACCGGTCTAAGTTTTCCTGCCGTATCTTGTATACATGTTATAATTAATAGATTAGATAGCCAGATGTCACTGGCTCATAATGTATGTGAGAAAATGTTTTTGATCTTGATGTTATGTAACTATTCTAGTAGTATATGGCAGTTGAAAATGTATATGATAGAGAATTACAGACAGAGACAGTTATATGTTACTATTTATATATACTAAATTAAAGTTTGCCCTTCTAACTTTTAAGTATGAATATCTAATAAACTTCAAAGTATCTAATCGTAGGCCTACAGGAATAAATTTATTTTAGAGATATAAAACACCTTTGTACTCCGTGTTATTGTTAGTATTCTTATTTTATTTACGTTTCTTGTTTATACATAATTGAATAAATAAAACATAATAATTTCATCAAATAAAAGTTTAATAATAAAAATGAATTATATATATTTTTTTAAGTAGCTGTTAATTTGCAATATATTTTCCTGTTGATTGTTTAAGTGAAGAGTAAAGTTAGTTCGATATTCATAGGCAAATGACACCGGTAAAGTTAAGTACTCCTTTATAATTCTCTTAGTCGTAAAAAGGATGTTATCAAGGCACTTGATTTTCTGGTATATTGGGTAATAATGCTGCATAATTTTAACTTGGACGCGCGCCGCACCCGCTTTCACCTCTGAACTCTACCTCTTGATGTCGTTGCAGTATTCGTCTTATTAGAGAAATATTTTGTATTTTTAAGTACATTACTAAGATATTTAATATATGATCGCTTAGCAGAAGTGATGTTATAATTCTTATTACATTGGATTACTAATGTTATATTAAAATCCTTTCTAATATAATCGTTCAGTGACCTTCAATTCAATGACTTGTGATATTAATATTTGTGATTCTTGTTTGAATTGTTTTAAGCTTATAATGCATATTAAACATCGATTATTTTTACTCGTACATAATTTAGTAAATCATAATTTAATACTGGTATGGATTGAATTAAAGCTTAGTGTACATATATATAGATTTTCAGTTTTAAACTATAAGCATACAGGCTTTATTAAATTATACAAAGACTACATATATTCTGTAGCTAAAAGTCAAAATTAATATAATTAAATGCACTAAAAAAATCGTATCTAATTTTGCAATTATTTTGATTTAGTGTCCATAAATCCTATCAAGTACGGCACATCTTAGTTTTTTATGAATCGACCGTTATTATTTATCGTCTATAAAAGAGCTTTTTAATAGCTTTACTATAAATACGAATATCAAAAGCTAAATCTTATAATCTAAGTTCACATTTTCTAAGACCCGTGAATCTGCTATCTTTAAAAAGGAAATGTCAAGTAGTTTA
Organism: Melinaea menophilus ssp. n. AW-2005; assembly: GCA_918358695.1. Taxonomy (NCBI): domain Eukaryota; kingdom Metazoa; phylum Arthropoda; class Insecta; order Lepidoptera; family Nymphalidae; genus Melinaea; species Melinaea menophilus. The sequence continues at coordinate 22,476,801 of OU911043.1, read as the reverse complement.
ATATTTTATAACATTTATTACGTTTAATAACATCTCTGATAAAATCGTGTCGTGTTCGTGTCGTTGAGGGACATTTAAAATTCTCTTATGTAATGTTCCTTATGTTAAAGTACTTTGAATTATTTATATTTTAAAAAAACAACATCTTCCTCTAATCCATAACACTCATAGCGCTCATAATATCGTTATTATGTTATATATTATATATAACAATTAAATTTGTATGTCCTTATGTTACAGTTAATAATTGTTACTATGCGGAGTCATCAAACGATAGTATAACCTATACAATGTAAACGTCATAAATGGTGCCCTGAGCAAATTCTCTTCTACACCATTAGGACTTCATAAATGGGGAGATAAAAGTTATGGCGTATTTTATATCTTTCATACCTACCGCAGTGTACGAGTATTACCTAGATAATAAAAATAATATTCCACACTAGGAACAGCAAATGAAAATGAGGATAAATTTGATAATTAATATAATACAGACAGATTTTCCAATTAGAATAAATATCAATTCATCTTTTGTATGTAATATTAGATTTATAATTTGGTTTTTAGTTGGCGTTAAATATTTGTCAGCCTTATTACGTGTACAGTTTTTGATAGACATTACCTATAATATGTATCAATTAATTTAACCTGCCAATCTATTCCATAACTATATTTCCGTGAGTGTCATCTGCACCCGTCCTCCTTGAATATGACAATGAGCACACGTTGCTTACATTAATCTCTTGAGAAGGAATAAATCCGCTATTAGTTTAATGAGTGTGATTGAACACAAATAGTTGTTATTGAGGACTTAAAGTCGCAATATATTTGATAAATCACTGTCATTCATTACAACTTATATTATAACAGAATTGATTTGTCCTTTCCGTCACAGTGAATAATAATCAATTTTCCATTTTGTAGCAAAAATTTGAAAATCAATCTTGTTTGATAAACGTCTATATTTTCTAATAGGGTTTTTCTTTCCAAATGATTCTAAGTAGAACGAACTAGGAGCATGTTAATTATTTTTATCCATTGACAAATTGTCCACAAACCTCGTTCGGACTGGGATCAAATGCTAAAATAATCACGTTGAAATGCGTGAGAACATTTTAGATTACGAATTTTCGACCTCTGCTTCATAACTATGAGTGTGTTATATTTTTTTGTATTTTCGACTTTCGTATTAATATAATAAAGTTCTTATTAATTTGGGTGAATGTATCTCTAAGTTTGCGGTGTCATCTTACGTTTACATTGAAAATGCAGTGACCTGTAGGCTGCGATGTTTTGATTACGTCTGACATTAGGATAAAATCGATTAATCGTGTAATGTGAATCGATACTGCGCCGCTGCTTCTGATATTTCGATATCCGGTTACGTTTTCGAGTTGGATCATTTATTTATTTATGTTTGAGATTTTAAATTAATGGTTTGTGGTGTGTATATGGGTTTATATGATATGACTAAGTCTAGTATCTAGTTTACACAATAGTATATTTCAAGTGTTCTTAATGTTGTAAAAGGTTATCCATTAGAACGTAAATCCTATCATTCGTCATAAATCAAGACAAATACACCATCTCCAGTAGATGCGGTGGAGTCATGCGTCAAAATGCCACTTGTCATGAAGTGCTGGACAGCACAGACTTAAGGCACGATAGTCTTGTATATCAAAATAGAATCCTTAAGACTGTAACGAAAATAAAATATGATTTAAAGAAAAATATTTTAACATAAAACACCATATATTATACGTTTACAGATTCCCCAAAATGAAATAATTTCTTATTTTCGATTGCCGTTTTATTTTTCCAGTTTGCTCAAAAAAAATTATCTTATTTTTAATATTATTTTGTAGGAAGTCTGAACATCCTTAGAACTGTTCTCGTTTACAAAGGGTCTACACACAGAATGCATTTCGTGATTCGAATAAAAATCACCGCCATGCTCCAATAAGTCCATCGGTTTGCCAACATTGCGTCCGTTGACAGTTTCATAACCTCTAAAACAATGACAATCATTAACCCATGACAAACGATAACCGACCCTATTATAAATAGTTAAAATATATTTTTAATTAACTTCACTTTTAATACGAATGATACTAGTAGTTGATTGGTGGCGTCACAATTGTATCGAATCGATTCACCCCGTGATTATTGCAATGATATTGTTTCAATATGACGGCCGCAAATCAACCGATTGATTTTGATCCAATTTTTTAATTAATACCGTTTCTTAGAAGGTTATGGTACATATAATTACGAGGTATCCATCTTTAATACTTATACTAAAAAGCCTGATCAAAAGATAGCAAAAGAGAAATGGATATATACGATCTTGCGCAAAACTCATTACAGGACATTAAGCCGCCAACGTAAAGTACGCCCAATTAAGAATAAAGTAACAATCCGATTAATCCAGACTCGTAGCCATTAAAGGAGATACTTTTGTTTTGTTTGAAACTGTGACAAATTGAAGAGCGGCGGCGTCTTTTAACTACTGAGGTTAGCTCACAATGCCCGTATCCACGATTGTCCCAGCACAATGCACATAATAGAAAATCTTTAAAAACAAATTAGTAGATGATTTATTGCTATTGCGGGTTACGAAATATGGTATTCTCCGCTCGCGTGCTGTACTGCAATTTGTGTTTGATCCAAATTTGAATATAATTTATATCGTGCGATTGTGTCGCGATCGCATCCGGACTTGCTAAACGCCCTTGGATTAGAATCTGATCTTAGATTATTCGCCATCATTAAGTTTACAGAGATTTTATTTACAAATTCCTTGACTTAAAATTAAAACTGTATAAGATTGAAGTAACGGGTAATACTTATTATTTTATTCCTTTGAATTCTATCTTAAGTATTATCTCAAGATGTGTTGCAAGAAAAAGTATTATGTATTAGAAAAGTAATAATAAGTTAGCGGGTAATTGGAGCAGAGGCTAGAGTCACACGTTTTTGTCAGCCACCATCAATCATGGACCATCGCTAACTACCGACCGACAAAGAACTCATACTATAGTTACTGCTAATGGATACGAACCACTTTGTTTGTTCTTGATGAATATGAATGTTTATTTAAAATGTTTGTATTTATTTTTATAATAAATTTTAATTTTAAAATATTTATAACACTAGCTTTTGCCTGTGGTTTTGCTTCTAGATTAACATCGGGTGCTAAATTTATCATAATGCATGAATTGACTATTTAGAACTATGTAAGGTAAACAATCCTACTAAACAATATTTTTAAATACCTCAAACGGTGTAGACAGCGCACTTCGAGATAGCTCTTAGAGGGCAGGATGTGTTTCGACTTATCGTTATATTATGGCCAAATGACAAAAAAAACCCTATAAATTGTAGCCATTGTTTTATTCAGATTTTTTTTTTAATTTTGAAAATGTTCTTTTAAACTGTGTAAGTAGTTTTTGTAGAAAAAATCAATAAACGTAACAGAGTTAATAAAAATAAATATTTTGTGAGTAACAAAACATAGGAAACTATTAGCTTGTGTAGTAGTTGTAAAATCGCAACATTGTTCTAATTAATACAATAAATAATAGTTGTTACTGTCTTATAAATATCGGTTATTATAATAAATACGATCATTACGTGTTCTGCTCTAAAATAATAAACAGATGACCTCACCTATAAACAAGTATATGTATTCTAATTCATGGCCCATAAAAGTTTTAACAACTCCGTAAACATTGACTATAATAATAATAATAATAATAATACAAAGGTTATATTATTTAGGATAATAATTACTTTATGGCATATCATGTTAATTTATTTAAAGTATAAAAATAACTAGATTCAAAATACAAGTCAGTGTTAGTTAATTCTGAACCAAACACCATGACCGATCTCAGCGTATCATTTAATCATTATCATCAATCAAAATCATCTTGAACTATATGTTGGTTTTAAATTAACACACATTTCATAACGTTGTGTTGTTGTGTGGGTGATTAAAGGTGCTGTTTTGTGTTCGATTTTTGCTGTTAAATTTATGTGTTTAAGTAAGGTATTTGAATACTTTTATTTTATTATGATTATTTTTTTAATTTAGGACAAAATTGTATGAATATGCGATCAGTATCAGATGCATTCATGATGAAATGCATGGAAAACGTCAGACCACTCAATAAAAATCAACGGTTACTCTCTTCGCCTTAGTAGAACACCATGGGATTAATATTGATTTTATTTAGGTTTATCGAACAAGAGGTAAACAATTACTGAATTAGTACCAAAGAACCGCGAGGAAGTGACGTCACAGAGCGACCGAGTTCCCGGCATCCGGCGTCGAGTGACGCAACAAGTATTGTCGTTCTGTTCCACTTCATATCACTGGCGTAACATTCGCTTTGGGAAATATAAGAAAATTTACGATAATTGAGTATTTAACTTAATATTATTTTTTCTTAAACTGTGGTCAACCTTGCAGTCTAAACAAATTAGTGTGATATTGTTAAGATCTAGCACATTCCTAAAGGGTTGATGAAGATTTGCAAATATACAATATAATTTCTTAGAATTTATCACCAATAGTACATGAGTGGTATATATTTATATAATTACACATATATATTATTAATATATGCAAAATATTAATGTAATACAAAGGTAAATTATATTCACTTACAATTTACGCATCCTCTGAACGAGAAATCTAATTCTTATTTATTATGTGTGAGCAAAAAATGTATAACGAAGTTGTTGCGTGAACGAGTTACTGACTTGCATTTCCCGGACAAGACTGTTTTAAGTGCACACAAATTTATTTTCTAATTATATAAAAATTGTTATAAATAAAGTTGATTTTTGTTTGAATTGGAAGTATAGAATCGGGTGTAGGAATATCACAATTATTATTATTACTCCAATTATAATACGGTTATAAATTTTTGTATTTCGATATTTAAATTAATCGAAAATAATTCGCTTTGAAGCAATCGCATATTATAGATTTTTTGTGAAAGATACTAATCGAAATTGTTCATAATATATTAATATCTGTCTGTATGTAATCGCGAAGTCCTTGATACAATTACTAGAAAGTTATATTAACAATTTTCTATAACGTCTGATTTAATTGTAATAATTCAACACCAAATAAGGAATAAATGTTTTAACGTTAAACATTTCCTATGTACGATTCGCATTTCTTAGATATGGTTTAACTCTACCTGGATAAAAAAATCTATCTATTAAATATTTCACTATGAAGGACAGATCAATTTCAATAAGTACTGAATAACTTGATAGTTACAGCTATAATGTGTTGTTTTAAGTGAGAAAATATCATAATATTACCTTGCATCCCTCGCACGTGAAAGCACCGAAGTGGAAGCCGGCAGCCGGCTCCCCGCACACTTTACACTTCTGATTCATCTGAAAAATACATAAAAAACTGTCAACAATACATATTATATATAAAAAATACTAGCACTTCATCTATACATAGGCAAAATTATGTGAAAAAAATAAGAGTGTCACTACAACGTCATTACAATGTCACGTTAATAATCAAAAGAATACCAAGCTCGCGACAATCGTAACTATAATGCAACAAATTAAAAAACACCAAATACATACTAGTAAAGGTAAATTAATTAGAAATGCTAAAGAAATGTTTTTCTTATCGTTATGTATTAGATTGATCCAATATCCAATACAATGTTAATATGCCGTATCGAGTTCCAATCAGTGTTTTAGGTTCAAGGGAGCGAGGTGTATTACGACTATGTAATAAAATCACTAAACCAATTATCGTTTTAATCGGATTTAAGTAAATATGTATTGTTTTAATTGAGTTTTTCAGTTTACTATTTTTATATAGTTTTGTGTTGATGTTCGTTATTTTGTATTTGTAATATTGATATATGTAGGTCTTATATAGTGCTAGTTTTGTGAAATAAAATGTAATGAAAGCCTCTTTTCTGATAGTTTTTATATGTAAGGCTTTTAAATCTTTTTTATCACTATGACGTTCCTATGACCTTGCGTCTGCAATGGCCTCTCAGCTCGCTATATTGTAGAGCTATTGGTCCTATGTTAGACGTTTTTTTATAATTATTTTTTCTTTATTATAAGTATAAGTACATGTTAAACGATTAACTTAGTTTAGTACGTCGAAATAAAAAAGACAAACTTGAGTTCAAATGAATAATACAATTATTCTTTGAAAATTTAATTCCATAGTTGCATGTTAAAGTGAGGTCGGTAAAGTCTTGACGATAAAACAAACGGGTACTAACAAAACTAACATATCTGGAGACAGCGCTACAAAGTAATCCTTTATCTAAGGTTCACTAAAGTTTATGCAAATTATGCATTTATTTATACATATATAAGAGCGGTATTTGGTTGTATTAACATAATTAATTATTTCATACGTTTATCTGTAAATTTTGAGATTCGTTGCCATTTTGGGATAAAAAATATTTATATATATATGTGAATATGTCTATATATCAAATAATATAAGAACTGCATCGCATAAAAAGGGAAGAATATGCAAGATACTTATAATCTTTTTAATTTTTTACTGATGCGGACGGAAAATCTCTCCAAAGTCGCAAAGGTCCGCATAAAGTAAATCACACAGCATGGAGTCCGTATCGCTCATCAGGCCCGCTTTAAATTAGATCGAATTTACACACAATTTAATAAACTCTATCACTATAACATAAGGTTTATTTTCCAATAACAATATCTGGTCAACCAACCATGTATGGGATTTTCAACTTTAAACATTAGTTTATAGAGTTGATTTTGTAAAATATGATAAAAGTATCAATGATTTGTCTGTTTTATATCGCATGCCGTATTTTGAGTGTTCGATCCCTCGATATGGTGTCGTATGGATTACATTTCAGTTATCGTTACTGATATTGTGATATTAAGGATATTAAGTATAATTTTTGATGTTCTTGATGTGATTTTTACGATGGGATAACCTTATAAATATTTTAATATTACTGATATTTGTTTGTGATTTTAATTTATAGCATTATATATTTTTTTGATTGAATCACTGTTAGGATAATATATGCTATTTGAACTTAAGACATCCGACGTTACCCGGAGATTAATTTAAAATCCTTCACACCTTTATCAATTTGACCAAAAAACTCCACACCTCCAAAAAACAACGCATTCAATCTGCACGTCAACCAAATATTAAGTAATTAATATGGTAATTGCATGTCTAGATCGCATTCGAGATAAATTATAACCGAGTCACTGACGGCCCTTCGGTTCCTTGCCAAAACCGAGACATGGCATGGTTTTTGGTTCATACGCACCGATGCCCTCTACCAATTAAAACAATTTCAACTTTAAATCTACAAAAATAAAGTTCAAATTCAAAATGTCAAAATGAAATACAAATTATTTACTTAAATGTCAACTTTATATCATTGTATTAGAGTTTAAATTCGTTTATCTGGATGGGATAAGTGGGATGCGTAACTCCAAAACACGTAAACGCAACTGACAAATTAATTAAGTGGTACTTGAAGGGAATCGATACGTTGCATCCGATTTGATGCTCGAATACACAGGGATAGCGATCGGGCTCGCATTTTTGAGCTTAAGGTCATTGACCGCATTTTGATCTGATTAAAAAAAAAGGAATTAAATGTCACTAAATATACAAGGATATGTCTTCGACTTCGGTTTAAATTTTTTTCAATTCAGTCGTACTTTAATATCTGTTCATTTGTCTTAAGAACAAATTATATAGTGTTTTGCCCAACAATACTCTAATTAAATATTTATATAGTTCCCTAATTATTAATAACTTTCATCTGGATGGTTATTGCTATGCCATTAGAGAGCATTGGACAAATCAAAGTGTTTGATGCAGGCGTGTGAAACACCGGCCTGTCATTTGCCGCCCGCCATTATGCCGACCTCGTGGGAATGCGGGATCTATGGGAATAGGATACCTTGATCTTCATGTGTTCTACCTACATCTAGATTACGGTATAATGCATAAATTATAACATTACAATTCATTCAACAACAAATATACATAACCTTATGATGATCATCGACTGAAGGGGAAACTATAATTTCTGAATACCGGGTTAGTTATCTCTAAGTCGAAGATTTTTATTTTGATATGGTGTATGATACCTATGACACATCAGTTTCTAAATGTACGGTTCCAAAAAAAAGATCCATGGAGATGCACCACCATAAGACTGTATAGGAAACTTTTAAGTTTCATTTAAAATTTTTACGTACTTTTTTGATACTCGATTTCGTGAAATTTCTCAGATAGAACAAACAGTAAGTATCACAAAACGATATAAAAATAAAAAGTAATAAGCTAACAAGGATATAAAATAAGAATAAGTAAGGCGTTAAAAATAAGCGTAAAGATATACAGAGATCTGTTGTAATAAACGCATAGTGGGCGCGACCGATTTGTAATAGCGCGGGAAAGTGCACAGATAATATATATAATCATTTTCATTTTGAGTTTGTTCTATATTTGATTTTTTTATATTATACTTTCAAAAAAGTTTGTACTACATATTCTTCGGTTATCGTTAGTTATAAATGTTATATTTAGATGTGAGTTTAAGTTTATGTACTATATATTATAGATATAAAATGATAACCTTTAATACGTGTTAACTTTGAACCACAATAACCACTGCGATTATCTCGTAGATCAAAACAAGCCGCGTTTAAACATTAAAAAGCTCAATAGGAATATAATAATCCATCATAAAATCTGTAATATCTCCTTCGCCTCCGCCGCGGCTCTTGATTTCGTTTTGATAGACGATAATTTGTTATGCTCTCATGCTCACACGTCTGTTAAGGTATTACAAATATGACATACACTATTGATAAATTAAATATATATTATTTGTATTAAATTATGTTTTATTTTTTTTTCATTCATATTTTAAAATATGGATTATGTTAATTTTAATTATCTGTTTAAACGCTGCTTTTAAAAACGTTTTTGAACTGAGAGTTTTTGACACATGTCACTTAAAAGAAGACAACAAAAACCTCGTTTCTTAGTAATATTAAAAACCACTTAAATAATATTTATATCATATAACACAGACCTTTACTCGTAATAGTTGTTGCTAATATAATTTTGACGACTTAATAAATGAGAGGTTGCAAAAATTTTTCTGTTTGTTTTTCATTTGATGATATAATATATGCAAATTTGATTTATGTTACTTTAACGCTTCCAATTTTAGTTTTTTGTCCGTCTGTCACGGTATTATTTGGTGATTAAGCTGTTAAAATAAAAATAATTTAATTAGCATCAATTTCATGTAACATTAAGTTTATATTTTTTGGAATTGTAAACAAAATGGCGGTTATACTCGAATTTATAATTTTTGAACGTAATAAAAAAAGGAATATGAGACAAATATGGTATACAAATGAATATGTAGGATGTATTTTCTCTGCACGTCTTGGACCTCGCCCTTTGACCCTATAATTCGTTACGCGATATTTTATACAATTTCACTTGAAATTGATTTTGGAGTACCCCAAGATTGTAACAAATAAATTCTTGATCGTTTTTTTTTGTGATTATTTAATTAAAATTAAATTAACGAACTTAATTAACAAAGTAAATTATAGTAAAAGCTTTAGCTCCAGGTCTCCAGTATTGCAGGTGTACTGTTACTGAGAAATATGGGATAACAGGTAATCTCATAATAAATGTCAGCACTTAACGTAACTAGCGAGTGTTAATAATCATTAAATAATCTTAAACGAACAGACCTAAACACCTTCACGCTATTCCTTATATCAATTGTATATATTAATATAAGTGTATACATAAATAATTATGGGAGAGATTATGTTATTATATCCAATTACATTCCCGTATCTAATATAAAACAATTCAAAGCAATAAATTATACTGCTATAGAGGTAACATTTTGCGTGTAATGACTTTGCTAATCTGTAATCCCTAAAGATCAATTGCAATCCAAGCACGTTATTAATAATAAGCTGGATTTGCTAAACCCAGATAGCTATCACCATGTTAACAAATACCCAATTAAATTGTACACCATACTTATACCAATTAGCGGCAAGCGGTTGCGATCTAAACTATTACTTATTAAGATTAAACAAACCACTTGCTTCTAAGAGCTTCTTAAACAAACCATAAGCTTCTAAAAGCTTCTTAATTATTGCTTTAATATTAAAAAAGTCAATGTATATAAATTTATATGTAAATAATCTTGATAATATAATTCTATTGTGTAACAGCAACGCAGGCTGCATTTTAGTATAATATGCAACGTTTTTATGGTAAAAATTTAATTCAAATGTTTGTCATTCGTAAAGGGCTTGATCGATAAAGGATTTATTGATTCGAATGAAACGAGTGAATGAATGATTAATTGTACATAATCGATATAATTCAGGGCCGGATCGCAAACGTCATCCTGACACGCAATTCCTGGACAGCCCGTGACAAATTGTTATGACAAAATATTTCAACAGTTGCATCAATTTATTCGTACCAACCCTCACCAATGATCAAATCTCACGTAAATCTAATGAAGCATACCGATGCATTTTATAAACGTGTGCTTTATGTCAGGTGAATTAATACTATATTTGTTTGGCAAAATAGAAACACATTAGCATTTCAAACGCGTAACGCAGGTCACGAATGACGTAGCGTTCTGAATTTTCAAATTTGAATGAATGAATCCAAGTTCGTTTATAATTGAATGAAACGTATTTGACAATTTGTAAAATGACGTTGCTGGAAATAATAAATTTATATTTTAAATATTCAAAACTACTAGAATATAACAGCTGCCAGCCATCTTTTATTTAAATAAACCTATCCAATACAAATAAGAATATCGATAAAAATATAATACGGAACATTCATTCCTATATATTATATAAATGTTTATTTACTATATTATTAATTTATTTTTGTCGTGTGATATAAATCAAAAATTCAATTAATTTATTTCAATCAAAATCTATGTTTAAATTATAATGAATTTTAATAACTTATTATTAATAAAATATGAAATAAATCATTATAAATTAATACGTGTTCCGGACCCGAGGTACGACAGCACATCAAGATGGCGGTGACCGTTCATTTGAAATAAAAAAAACAATCTTAAAACTAATAACCATACAATTACAGACGCATTCATTTAACACAATCATTTCCAGTGAAATCAACAGCTGTCTCTTGTAAATTCCAAGTCAATCTAAAGACAAATCAACAAATAACAATTCGTATAACATTATTCTAATAATAGACTAGATTAGAGCTTTCTACAGAGATCATATTATCGAGGCGCAAAGCCGACCTCTGACACACAAATCAAACTGTCAATGACTGGTCAATACCCGGGTATTGATTGTATAATGGTATTATGATATGATGTACTATCACCTGCCTTTTTTTTGTATATAATACGTCTATTGTTTGAAGTAAGTGATACTACGTAGATTAAGGTTGCGTGTCTTGTCTGCGTCAATACTGTCTTGATTAAAAGTCATTAATCTTAACGTTTAATGATGTCGGATTCGCGAATGTGAAAATAATAAGTATGATCGTCTTTAAATTTAAATTTGCTGTTAGATGATATGACAATCATGAAATTGGATATTTAATAAGTTTCATTTAAATGAGAGAAATAATTTATTTATTTTTTTTGTCATTGTCGATTTGATGTCCTAAAAATTTTCTTTAAATTATTATTTTTAGGACTAACTCTCTCCTGTATATAATAAATTGAGCACAATGTAAATTTAAAATATTTTTTAAAGTATCTGTATCTTCTATTAACCTGTGCTCAGACAATTTTGTCGTGTTCATAGAACAGAGGTTTAAATCAACTTAAAAATAAGCTGAGTCATATCTTACTCTCTTAAACAATCGGAGCCACAGTTCCAGATCATCTTTGTAGAGCAATCCCTTTGCCGCTTTTATACATTAATGTATTTCTATAATAATAAAAAGTCTTAAAAGTACCTAATTTTAAATAGGAAACGTATTATGCAACAAATCTAAGAAAAGCTGTCAGAATAACTTAACTTTACATACAAGTTGTACACAGGTATATACGGAAATGAAACAAGAAGTGTATTTACAAGAAAAGTAGGAAACAAGTAAAAATACACTAAGTGGTATTCACTAACACTTCGTGTAATGTTTTATTTAATTCGGACGTGAGGGAGCGATGGTTTCTTCGATTTCCATTTGAAATGACACATGTCGTGATCGATTAATTGGGTTAAGACAGTTTGTGAATAAACAGGAGCAAATGAAATATTCATGTTTCTTTGAAATGTTTGTCCTAAATTATTCTAAGTGTTTGCGCTTTTCCTTCTTTTAACGATATTATGGTGTTAACTTCGATTCGATTAAGATTTGATAAGAATTCCGTAGTAGAAACAAAACTATTTTACAGATTTAATTCACGTATACGAAGTAACTAATTAAGAAATCGTTGGAGAAGAAAACTGATTCAATGACATTTAGAAATCTCTTCAACTCAGTTGACGACGATCGACAGCATTTGAGAAATTTAAATCGAACCAAAAAAAGTTAGTTTAATCCGTAAAATAGTCCTATTTAAATAATGGACAGTGTTAAATTCTTAAAAAAACTTCTAAGGAAATTATATTTTTAGTATAAATAATTTCTCTAATGCCATTTCGCATAAGATATAAGTCATACACAAAATAGAGTTGTCAAAGCTATTGTCATCACACAATGGCTCCTGTATCGATCCAATTCGAATACAATACTCAGGTCTCAGTGCAGTCATTATGTTGTTAATTCATCCTATGTCACAAATGTTTATTGATTGCAAATATACCATATAATCTTTTTATTCTCTTAATACATTTCCTAAATAATTTTTATTTTTTGGTGTCAATTACAACTCAATTAAAAAAAATAATACCCATGGAAGTTCTCTCCGATTTTTTAAGAGACCTACTTACTCTTTGTAACTTCATTATTCATAAGTGCAATTACTATTTAGAGTAAGAAACCGTTGACTTTGGTTTCATAACAACTCATTTTATTAAAGATAAGAAAGATATTACTATATTGTGTAACAAAGGGTCACTTAAAAACAATAATTGACGAGAGAAAAAATAACGGATTCCTTTTGTGTATACCGTTACGGTATTTAAAGTAAAAGCAATCTAAGTTAAAAATTGCAACATTAGCTAATTGTGAAATAAAAAACATAGGCACGTAAAAGCGAGGTGCGGCAAAATAAAAGCACTCGTAAAGATCTATTCGGGGAAAAGAAATTTTGCACAACATGCGCAAGCGCATTGTTCATTGCTATTGTTGCGAGCGGAACAATTTTTATATTACGACCACTGTTTTAGTACAACTTAAATATATATACTTTGCTTTTTACTATGAATAGGAAAAGTATAGAAAATAATAACCATTAAATGTAAGAGATTTATTTATCATACATAGTAGTATATAAAACGTATATTTAAAAGCAATTTCGTAATAAAAGATTTATTGAAATTTAAGCATAAGGGGAAGTACAATTCTGTATCTATCACAATAGGTATAACCGAGTCTGATTGGTCGGCCCCGCCTCCGTGACGTCACTATATAGATCATCTGCTTATCATAATGGCGGACATCATCATATGTACACATCATGTATATATAGCTTAATAACTATAATTTATTGGACGTTTAACAAAATATGTCGTTTAATTTTCGTGCCACATAATATTGAAATGATATGGATTTGGATGGAATATATGTTAGATAATTCGTATTAAACAAAGTATAGTAATTTCTATTAGTATGATTAATTTTCTTATTCCTATATATTGTGAAATGGATTTTACTGTTAATCTTAATAAAGAAGTTTGGTTTTGAAATGAAATAAAATGAATTATTATTAGAGTGTTAATTTGGATCACAAGCGCCGCTCGGATCACAAATCCATGAATAACAAGTCGATGGATCACAAGTCAATGGATCGCAAGTCAATGGATCAATATGGATGAGACGCATTCAAGTGTCAAACTGGTTCAGTGCGATTTATTTTATTAAAGGAAACTTACTTCATTCTATTTATTGATGCATTTTATATAAATAATTTATTAATATTTAAATAAGTACCTATAACTTAATAAGTTCTGGTGTTTAAAATATTCCAATAAAGATGAATTATATAAATATAAATAAAATTATTTGTCCTTTGCAAAATCGAAACTATGTGTAGATTTAGGAGATTATTTATACCGATATACTTATAATATTATATACATGATGTTGTTATTCTGAACGTTAAGGTCTTTAATACGACCTTGTGTTGAATTGTGACGACCTTCGTCGTAATAACGTATCATCAAATTCGTATTACAGTAACTGATGCAAACAGAGCAATATGGTAGTTTGTGTATGAAGTTCACTTTTGAAACGTTTTTATTATAACTTTAGAATGCAATAAGTACTGCCGAAATTAATAATCCATCGACAATCCGAGATTGAATAAAATTTAGGTTCCTTCCTCATTGTACAAGATCGGTTATTGGATTTAAAATTTTAGGTATATAAATTGGATCAGGATAGTTTATTAATATTAGTAATAGGATCGCATTACCGTGGAACGCCTGGCTTCTCCTGACTGTAGGGCAATATGAACGAGACATTCGCAAAACATAAATAAATTTGTTTTTCTTTATAAATTGTAAAATAAATATAATATTATATAAAGTAGATAATAAGACATGTTGATTTTGCAGTATTTTTGTAATGGTGCAATTATTAGTAATGGCGAATAAGTACAAGATTCGGTGAACGTTTAGAGGTTATCGTCGAACAGACAATCAAACATCCGTCCGGGATGGACTGATGCAAATGACAGATTACACGCATTACCTACTGTTTACTATACAGGATGTGCATTATATATCTATCATAAATATACACACAAGTGGTCTTTAATGATAAAATTATATCAAATAAATAATCTGTATGTATTTATGATTATATCTTGTGATTAGCGATTAATAATTAATTATGTATATAAATTAAAATAAATTAAATATTTAATATTAGTGAAAATTGATTTAAAAATATAATTATTTATTATATTTAACATTTAATATTTGATAGTACAAAATTTTATTAAGTAAGTATTAATTTGCCGTTATTTTTATGAACACCTCGTATATGAGGTTGTTACGCTGAGTTACCGCTGAAGCAAGCGGACACAAGCGATCACTACGAGGACATGATAATTGTGTCAATACTCATATTAATTGCTTACTTGAGATTACTTCAAACAATGGAAATAAAACCTTTATTTCATATATAATTGAATTTTAATAACTATTACTTATTCAATACGGTATAGGTCAAACTTTCTATCTTACTTAACACTTCCTTATTACGAGGGTTATAAAATCGAAAATCCTATGACACTTTCGATTGGGTGTGCCGAGTACAAGTTTAAGTGGACCATATTTTTAATGTGGTAAGGTTGATATTAGAGTGTGTTTATCTCGAGCTACTAAATGGTTGAAGGTGCACTTTCTGCTCGGGTCACGGGATGCGCACAACCTTTCACGCGTGGTTCGTACTAGAATGGGCGCGGCCATTATATGGTTTCATTGTAATGTGAGCCAGGTTTGTTGATATTTTGTTAAAGATTGCGAGGAAAGCGCATTTTGTGCTGGAATTTTTAATAGCGAAGGTAGGAAGCGACTCTGTTTCAGATCATGCGATTGCTGGTTTGAAGTTATCACGTAATGAAGGATTACGAAAATAATATTATACTTATAATTGTTATAATTTTGTAACAATAGAATCTTAATTTCAAATACAATTAATATCAATAATAAATAATGTATAAAAAATTAAAAATGTCCACCAATTTGTATATTTTTGTCACCATTGTAGAACATTCTCGATGGCATTCAGTGCATTTCTCTTCATCTCCCGTTGGTACAGGTTCTTACATTTATTGAAATCCTGTTGAGGATTGTATGTTAATCTGTACCGCCCTATCTGCGGAACCGTTGCGAAATTGACGACTCACACGTTACGTTGGACATTATATTATAATACAAAATGAATCCACAATCTTTAAACATATTAAATCCTAACAATATTATAAATTCAAAAGGATTTCTGTATGTTCGTTACTTTTACACGCAAAATCTGATGAACAAATTTTGATAAAACTTTACAGTTATATAGCTTATATATCAGAAGCACATATATGCTACCATTTTGAAACACTCCACGCAATGCAGAAATTAGACTGAGCAAAGCCGTGGGAAAACACTAGTCTTTTAAATGATGTTATATTAAATTAATTTCCATATTTTATGTACATTATAATTACGCATTTATAAGTCCAGTAATAAATACTTCTGATACTAAATGCATGCATCAAGTGCACTTAGAGGTGCAATATATATAACATATAATATTGTTTCTCGTATAAGTTGTATAACTACTGAAATATTATACTTAATTTTAACGAGTTTTACAGGGAATACGATAATGTACATCATAAATCCGTATAATCCTGTACGTAAGTACGTATAATTTAAAAACTATACACGTTATAAATGTAACTTACAGCACTTACATATATTATTGTTATAAATAATAAGACTAGCGCAAGGTGAGAATTTACTGTATGAGGACGTCAAAAGGGCAGATGCCCTCAAATTATTATTATAGTATTATCTCGGAGCTATAATTTTGAAAATAATTGGCCAAAGGATTTACTATAAGTACCTCCGACCCGCTTCTCGTATATTGCATTAAGGTATGCAAATCAGAAACGAACTTTCAACTTGACTTGTATATGTTTTAAATTTAAAATTCCCGTTTATTTGTTGCTTTGTTTATATGGTTTTTGTTAACAATGTGCAATCTGTATTGAGAGTTACAGGTTTTAGATTTAATTTGCGGGTTACATCAGATAGGTTAGTTTCCTGGCGGCCTGTTTCAAGTAACTAATGGAAGGATACCAATCTGATGACACGAGCCAATTTTATGCGTTTTATAGAACTCAAGTTAAACGATTACAGCGATTTTATTTAATTTTTATATTATTTAAACTATTCATAATATATCTGATTCAAATCATCAATTAGGCAAAATATATCTTTCTTCCACGATCTGCGAGACGTGTGTTTTACAATTTTATTTTTAGTCTCTGTTCAAGAGCCATTTTTTTTTCATATTTTATATTTATTTTATTTTTTTAAATTATTAATGCCCTTAATATCATATTAATTAAAATGTTCTTAAATTATCTTTAATGGATTGAACCAGCTAATCGTAAAGGATAGCATTAACGAGCTTTTTTATATTAATCCTGAACCAGCGATAGATTATATTTAAGCGATACTTAACATGTATCTATTTAAAATTTTACTTATCCCTTTGAGTATAATATTATTATTTAATTAAACTTTTTGAGACAAAGAAGACAATAATGCAATATAAATTGAATTAATATTGAATTGATATAATTCAGACATGTTTATATTACTACTGATAATTGCAAATAATAGTTAATTTATAAAACGTATTTTTAACGTTAAAAAATAATGCCTTCATATCTTGTAATAATGGCTACCGGGAATAGCATTGAAATAAATTGTATTAATAACTTTATTGATATCAAGAATCATTCCAGAATTATATAAAAATAAAAAGTAGATTAAAAAATCCAAAAAGATACTAATTCTTGATGTCACACACATATCAATGTTTATTTTTTATTTATTTCGTATTTCATCGCGATATTATTAACTTTATTGCGATTACTATCTGTGAATACATTTTTGACATTTTTATTTGTATTTATGTGATACCAACATGATCTAGTTTGATTTAATTGCAACCTTAAAGTAATACCATAGGGTTGGTATTACTGTGTCCCTTTTCACGGGACAGTAAGGTAGGCTTTGGTCGGGAACGCCGTGTGACCGTTCTAAGATTTTATTATTTTTAATATGGATTTTTTGTTTTTCGTACAGTCCTGCTAACGCGCGCAGCGGGTGGGTTTTACCTTCAATTCAAAATAGTCTTTAATGTGTTAAAAATTAAATTGATATTCCATTGACGTTATCTGTAACCATTGATAGGCTTCAGGGAATCGCGTTTTTCAATTCTCAGTTGGACATTTGCGATAGGATCTCCGAAATTATATTCTGACATTTATTATTTTTAATATAATAATATTTGTTCTATACCATACTTTTAGGCCATTTACTTTTTTATACACGCTTAAGGATTAGATAAAATCTAGTAACAAAATGTAAGTACAATAATTTTAATAGGCCTATTAGCGTAATTACTTTTAATATTATCACATGTAAAATATCCTTCCTATCTGGTACTAGATACAAACGGCTTTTTACTGCTGTGGTGGCTATAAAATGAAATATTAAGATACATATAAAGATATCTCTGCGTAAGATCGTCAGGGATCGAATAATATCTGATATTTATGTGACAGGGACCTCTGTATCAACATATTTAAACTAAACCTTACCACCTAGTAATAGGACTAAGTAATCCTAGTTAAAATTAATTATTTTACGTTAATGGAAAAGAAATAATCAACGAGTTCAAGTAATCATACATATAAATAAAATTGAAGCGTCTATTTGTAATTCCGAATTCCTGTCTGTTTGGTCTGGTTGATGTAAAATGGCTAGACCAATTTTAACAGAACTTTAACTGGAGGATAGGTGATGTTATAAGGAGTAACTTAGGACTCTTTTATTTTAAAAAACTTTTTCTTAGCTAACGTGGTCGTAGGCACAGCTAGTATAGACGTAAAATATGTATACAAACACAGTATTTAAGTGTCATTATTATGTTAATATTTGTATTAAAGAAATGAACAAGTTTAATAAAACCTGCAACTCTTAATTAACGGTCAAGTTAAAATTATCGCACATTGATGGGTATCTTTAGAACTGTGGCATTGAAGATAAATACTATCTTTTTATTAAGATATTAATATTAATTATATCTTTAATGTATTTTTAAACATAACATTATTGCATATGTGTGTTAATCTCATTATTTCATGTAAGCAAACCGTTCCCAAGTAATATTAATACTAGGAACAGAAATGCAAATGTAACACACAACGTGACATAGGATTCCAAAAAGCAAGGCTGGGAACGCTCCGAGCGCTTCGTGGAGCGCGGAGCTGTATGGGAATAGTGATTGACTTAGACTTAGCGATTGTTGGATGAAATAACTGTTGTTTGGTGGTTTTGAGTCACATTTGTTGCTACTTTGTTGTATTTTCTGGTCCTTCGAGCCGGTTGTTTGGTGAGTTCCAGTCAATTGTTTTTTTATTATAATTATTCTGGATATAGTTATTCTAGAGTGGAAAAAATCAAAATTAGGAGTATATCTAAAACTTTAAGTTAAGTTTATTAAAATATATCCATTGATACACAAACATACAGAGCATAAAGTCCATAATTATAATGATCAAGTTTATTATCATTAGAAACGACAGTTAATGACAGAAGTAAGCATATAACTAACATCGTATAATCGTACCTCCATGACATCAAAGTCCTTTTTTAGTAAAACTCGTGTCTGAACTTTCATGTTCTTGTCATGTTTTGTAATAAACGAAGGATTATTGGACTCTATAGATGGATAGAATTTACCAATCTTCGATATTCTCATAAAATTTTATCAAGACATTTTCAATATCCAATTCTGAATAGAATTGTATAACAGAAGTTTAACAATAAGTAATAATTATAATATAAGAGGCAATTTCCAAATATTGTCAACACAAGAAACGAATTTATTTAATTTGAGTACAACCGTTAATAGCAAAAAATATAGCACTAAAAATAGCATGAATTAATATAACTATATTAGCAAATTTATTTTTGAATTTAATAAAGGGATCAAAACACTGAAACTAAGTTAAATAGTGATCCATATTAAACAAAACGAACAAACAGAAATCAGTACACGCTCATAATATTTCAATTATATAAGCATATGTAAAACACCATTTAAATAATAGTCATACCATACAGAAAAAAAACGTAAAAACCCATTTATATAATGACGAAAAATACTAAAGAAATTTCTCTGGTTTTCTCAAAAATAAACTGCACCTAACGCAGATGTGAGATACGCGGATCAGTGCGCCATGCGTGGGCGCAGCGCCGTGGGAACCAACCTGACTTACTATAAGCAATTATACATTTTATAACAATATTCAATTTAATATAATAATTAAAACTACTTTTTTACACCATTATAGACATTTTTCAATAAAAAATTAGCTAGAAATAATTGACAATTTAAAATAAAATATTATATGAAATATGTAATTATAATATGTTATTAAGTAATTGTTAAGTCAAATCTGCTTACGTTTCTTAAACGTACAACCTCACCTATTGTTTCTATATATAACAATGCATTTTTATAACTATTGAAATTAATTTAATACTATTTATTGAGGTCATATTGCCCCTAACAATATGTATGACTCCTTTTAAATGCTCCTCTTTTAATTTATCTTTACGAATTGAACTATTTATAATTGTAGATCATAAATTGTAATAAAAGATACATTAATCGTAGTAATCTCAGATATGCGCTCCGAATGAAGACAGCCAGAGTTATAGTACCTTAAGTTTCATTTACAACCATCTTGAGTTCAGAGGTCGATTCTCAAAAATGACAACGCGAATACGATGAAACGAGACGGATATATAAAACACTATATGTGCGAGCGAGACGGTAAACGCCGCGGGCGCCGGACTATCAAACGATATTACACCTCTGATATAGCTTAATTTCTACAAATGACCTGTAATTTTAAATTCATATCCCTTATTATGATGGTCATAAGGTTGAGGTTGGGTTGGGATTCTTTATAACGTGTTGAGCAAAATGAGGCTATTATATATTTTGCAACGCTCCGAGATATCGATATGAAATAAAAGTAACATGTCTTAGAAAGTAAGAGACTGAGGATGGGTATTGGGTTTTGGGATCGTTTCTGAACTAAACTTAATGATACCGGACATAAACTGCTTTACTTTTTTGAACCAAATATTTTAATTCACTCGTACAAAATGAGAAAAAATATTACTAGAGAGAATATTTTTATCAGTATCTTTTACTGTAATCTAGAAATATACTTCTATATATAGTTAGTTTATTTGTTCAAGTACGGATCTACCTTATGATGCAGATGTATAAAAAGTAATGCAATATAATAACATAATTATTAATATAAGTATAGTAATTATTATATATAAGTATTTAATATTATTGATTATTAATTTGTTATATATCGTTTGCATTCCGTTTAATTGCCGTGTAATGACGTAACGGGATGCCGTGCACGGTCCGACCGATCATCGGACCGTCCGGCCAACCATCGGACCGTCCGGCCAACCATCGGACCGTCCAGCCATCCGTCGGACGTGTGCCTGACAATTATTATATTACCATTCAATGTATCGTTATTATTAATTTAAAAAATATACCTCTTTTATGAACTGTAAGATATAAGATAAGATATCAGACTAATAAATAAAAATCTGCCCAAAATTATTTTTTTAATGAAGCAAAATTTAATTGGTAGTTTATTTTAATTACAGTTATTGGGGATATTTTTATCGCCTAAATTTTTAAATCAGAATAAGCGTATAACAGTCTAAATTTAATACTATTAAAAGTGTGTATAATACTGGTTAGATTAAAACAAAAATATAATATAATTTTATAAACTGTGACTCCTAAAGTAAAAAGTAAAAATATGCGTCAAGGAAAAAGTAAAAATATGCGTCTAACATGAGAAACTGCAGGATATTACTTACTTATATCAAAAGACCACTAAATAAAACAGCACACATACCTGGAAACAAAAAGTAAAAACTAATTAATTATTGCAACAAGAAAAGATTGAAATAATATTATTATAATTATATTCATAAACATCTTCTAGTTCTTTTTGTCGTAATTCTCGTCACATTCATTCATAGTGAATGTTGAAAATATTTTTAATCTTTCCATTGTATGAATTAGCATGAGGTGAGCCGGGATATTATAATTGTTTATAAAACCCACAGCTACTTAGGGTAAGTTACATTTCAATTCATATAACTTTTAAAAGATTAAAATTGATTTATTGCTTCTAACAGATTAAGATACCTTCTTAGAAAATATTTGCATATGTAGGGAAGTACGTTTGCAAATTTTATATTAATTATGATTTATGTTTAATAAACTATTAAGAGTTTTTATATTATTTATGTAACGTTAATTGATATTTTCTAAACAATTTTATGGATCAAACTTTCGTCGGCCCACTCGCTATGGAAGGCTCTAACAACTTAAGTGCTATGTTAACTGTTCAATGCAGTTAGCATAAAACTATACAAAAGATGTTTCCGAGGTATACATTAATATACAGACTTACGGGTGGTAGACTTGTTTATTATACTTTATTTTGGTTTGATATTTCAACTATAAATATGTTTGTAAGAATGCATACAATACCTATATTGTATACATATATTATATGATTTTTCTATTTATTAGAAAACAAGTTCAATAATAACAGGAAAATGTGATAGTAATTTGAGACAGTGAGAGTGGGAACATCGCGTTTCTAAATTAGCACGTAAGATGAGGATTGATAAAGAAGAATTAGCGGCTTTTGTTGGTCGCCGCATGCCACTGGTGTAGGGTGACTGTCTGCACTATTGAATTGGGAACTTTACATTCGGAATTATCTTTGACGTTGTATAAACTATTTTTATATATGTTTGTTTTTAGAACAGAACTATTATGATGTTTTATATTGTTAATTCAAATTGGTGTTAATAAAGTATAAAACGTGAGTCAACTGATCTTTTCAAGCTATTGAATATATAATCCACAAAATAATAAAAGGTTATTACTCCAAATTAAAATATTATTTGAAGAACTGGATACAATTTAGTTTCGATAATTGGTTTATTATGTGTTATAAAACATAACAAAATTGATATAATTATACTTGAAAATATATCTCACGAGCCAAATATTAATAAATGAAACGTTTAAATAATATATATTTATGTCCAAAGTGGATAATGGACAGATTATCTTTAATTTTCATATAAAATATACAGAGAGGTTACAAAACAAAATTATGCCTATTAAAGGAATATTCCGTCTTAGTTATTAAAATAATCAATTTATAATATTTAAATCGATGGAAAATTGTCCAACAAAATAAAGAAATCATGGTGTCCCTGACCAAACATTTAGCGCTACACATAACGTTGTTCCGGACCGATTGTGTTAGCACCCACTCTTACGCACCGACTCAGAACACGTCTTATTTAGATCTCACACATACAAATTTCACCTGATATAAATGAACCAGATTTTAGCACTTTATTTCATAATATGTATATGTTTTGTAAATAAATTATTCTGTAATAACATTTGAATACATGAAGGCACTATTCAATTTGCTACTTTCGCGTAATCAAATTTCCTTTAGTAACCATAGTTGTTAAATCAATTTGTTTTGAGCTTTTACAATGACTGTAATTCGTTCTAAATTTCCGTTCATTGCATGTGAATTACATTTGCCACTGTGTTGTTATGTTCACTTAGGATTCGCGCAACATTTGTCTTTTTAATTTTTAACATTAGATTTGACGTTAGGGTCGTCACATCACACTTTAGGGTTACATTTTTTATTATAATATATTATAATAGTGGTTGCTCAACACTTGACTTAATGACATAAATATATACCTTTCATTAATATAATTTTAGTAAAAATGTATATAATTAAAAGTTGAGTTCAGTTTACGACGCGATTCCGTCATGTTTTGTGCTTATCATTAAAACCCCGAATGGGTTCGTAGCTTGATTGACATATGTAAAGTATTTTAAATGTATGTAACAATTTCTATCTGGACAAAGAAAATATAAAAACATATTGTATGTTACATACAATTTGATGATATGTATAACAAATAATGCGGTAACATATAATCTTTTATCAATTTTATAAAAGTAAAATGGGCCGCTTATGTACAAAATGAAGCAAAGTTAACAAGTAATCTTGTCTTTTTTCCTTGTATAATCAATTGTTTTACTATTAATTTCGATATATTTTTTTCTAATATATCCATAAAGAGAGAACCCTATAAGTGAGAGTGAGTAATAAATGTTCATAATATATTTGTGTCCACACATTGATATCGAAAGTACAATTTACACTATATTAGTAACAAGTCGCCCAAACACACATGTATTCTAAATATTATTTTCGTCACATCTTGTTTTTATATCTATACATATGAATAAAATTATAGTGTCTGTCTGTCCAAATTAACAGCTTTTTACTAAATGCATATGAAAGTATGTAGGATAAGTACATAAAAAAAACAATTTTTAAAGTTTGCCTGTCTGTCTGTTTGGTTTAGCTAGACTTTGAAACGGATGGGCCGATTTTAACAGGACTTTCACTGGCGGCCAACTGAGATTATAAGGAGTAACTTAGGCTACTTTTATTAAAATAATATTTTGCGCGAACGGAGTCGTGTACACGGCTAGTATAAAAATAAATATATTAACATATAACATAGATATATCGGTGTCTTTCATGCCACTGTCATGGTGATTCAAGATCAATCTTGTCAGTCTACTGCGTACGCGCAGATGGGATATATCCCATTCTATTCCATATTTGATGTTACAGATTATATCGTTGTGTTTCTTTGTTCCATTTAAATATTGAGTTTTTAGATATTTTTAAAGTATATCAAATCATACAACATTTAACAAATTATCAGTACATATTTCATTCATTTTAATATATATATATATATATGAAAGTAATATGAAAAGTATAGTTTAACCCAATTACTATGATAACAAAAGCTATAAAAAATTATCTTAGATCTGTGAGTGTGATGATGCCTTCGAATTTCACACAGAATTAAAATGGTTATTGTTTTAAGATAAATGTTATACGATAAGACTCTCGGTTATATAAATATGTGTTTTATTTCGTGACTGTTAAAGGTCATTGATTTTGATGAGTTATGGTCCCTGGTACCGTCAGCAAAAATATTACTAATATTAATTTATTTCTAAACATTACTTGTTGCTTACATGTTATATGTATTTATGGCAACAAGGGCCTAATTAAAAAAAACATCAAAATTAATTTCTTATTAGTGTGAAAAAGAAGAAAGATAAGAAAAACACAGTGAAATTTATAAACAAATATTCCAGAACTATAAAATTGTTTAGTTCAATTAAAGACTATAATGATTTCAATTTCACACTTCGATTTTCATGTTGTCGGTACATGTGTTACGAGTATTGGTTAATTAAATATTAAGAGCTTAACGCTTTTGTTTGTGCCTGTACTATCAAGATACGATATTTTTATTATTTAATCGTCTTAAGGCTTTTATGCGCTTCAATTACAAGGCAGCTGTAAACGTTATGATAGAAATCCTTGGTATGTGTTTGTTACTTTCGTTTTATATTTGTTAGGTGTTACATTTCTGCAATGGGATTTTCGTTTTATTTTTAAATTTATTTTTAAATTATTGTCAGATTGATTAATTACGAGTACTTAATGAGATATGTGACGTCGCATGCAGGAGAAATATATGAATTAATATAAAGATTTATTTACGCCCATAACACTGAACAATGATAAATTGTAAGGCTCTACTTTTTTAAAAAAAATCGTTGATGTATCTATGAGGGTAAAATATAATCGTTTAATATCATTTATTTTAATGGATATACATTTCGATCAAACAAGCAAGTAAACGTTTGTATAAATATAGTCACATAATGCGAAAGAATGAGAAGTATATAAAGAGAAGAATTTTAAGTATGAATAAAGAACTACAAATGGAGAAAAATAGAGAGCGACCGAATAAGATCTGTAAAGAGTATATGAAAAATTATATATCACAAAAGTAAGTCTCCACTGAGTGATAGAAAAGCGTCGAAAAATTTGACTTGCCCGACCCCGAAAAATTTGAATAAGGGTAGACGGATGATTAGATGATTATGGAAAAAGTCTTCAGTTTGAAATTTTCTCGAATTAGTTGGTTGGTTGGAATTAAGTGTAAAAAAGCTTTAAATATTTCTTTATCGCTCTTTGGAAGTTTCTGTTATAGGATTTCATATTGTTCGTTTTATACGCAGATATAAAGTCTATAAGAAGAAGCTTTCTCAAAACCGGTGTCCTATAAATATAGTCTGAACAAAACGTAGGTACGTGTGGTCGTGGATTGATTAGAACGTTTCTTAAACGTACTAATTACGGGGATTATTCTCGGACGCTGGACGCACTTAGCACCGCGAGGTGGGAACGGTTTGTGTGGCGATGACTTCATTTATACATATTATGGCTATGTTAATTAGATGTATTAGTCCATAGAAGATTTTATTATACCACGACGTCCTAACTCTAAGACTCACTTTGATGTTACATTACTAAAATATTGATTTATATTCTATAATAATGAACTCACTCTATATATTATCTTAAGGTATCATGACTGGATAGTTTTAGTTATGTAGATGAAGCGATTAGTGCCTCAACGCTTTTAGCAACAACTTTCATCGGATTACAAATTACAATGGATGTTAAAACAACTTGTGAGCGCGGACGAATCAATACGCACCGCCCAATTGAACTTACTTATCATCGTTTAAGTGAAAATAAACTTTAATTTAAAGACATTAAGTTGAAAATAAATCGATATTATAATCCAAATTTGTAATGGGATAGTGATCGAAGTGGATTAACGCTTGGTAGAATTTGTTTATGCAATTCTCATCTATCATTCGCACTCTTAAAAGCTAGAATGGCGTGAAATATTTCACAATTAGAAACTAAGTGGTGAGTAAACTGTGCTGTTAGGCATTAGTGGTTACAAGCGATCTTTATAATCTGTAGGAAGTCTGCACATATCCCGACAATATTGTCGCAAATGTTAAATTTGTTGCAGATCCCCTTTTCATCTTAAATAAAATAAAAAATCCAATATGGTAGTTTTAGAATTGGTTATTATTAAGTGAAATCATCATTTAAGACAAAATTGTCGTGAGTATAAATACGTGCTCAGCGTAAAGTGTTGTAAGAATCGATATTTGCATTACAAAGTTACTTTATTAAGCTTGTTAAATCAATGTTTTTTTAAACTGTTTCATCACGTTAATATTGGTTAACATTGGTTAAGTTCGGTTAACACGTGTATTGTTTAAATTGCACTTAGAGGTTGCTCGATTAGATCATTATGTGTTTAAGATTTCTTAGCGGATACGTGCTGTTAACGATTTGATAATTTATAACGGTTCTGTACTAATAAATAGATAATATAAGACAAGCCCACCACTCAGTGGCCAGCTCTGTCTCTTCTTTGGTCTGTGGAAAAAAATTCTACCAGGTGGTAAGTTTGACAGTAAAAAAAGTTTTTTAATTCCTACTTTCAATAAAGATTTTGATACACCACATACTTTTACGTGTTGAGGTTTGATATACGAAAAACATATTAATATCAACAGTAACTTTAATATATGTATTGAAATGGAATAAGCAATTAAATTATTTTAATAAGACAGTTATTTTTGCAATTTTTATTAGTTATAGATTTTTTACCATAAAGGTGGCAAATCCGAGATGTAACAAACACACAAACCACGACGTCTATGTTTTAATAGTTTCATTGTACGAGTACATCATCAAAATCTAATTGATAAAAGTAATGCATAACAATAGCTGAAGTCAGTCAAGTTGTAACAAGTTGTTCAATTGTCAGTAGACGTCATGTAATACATAATACTGGTAACAATAGTAATACGTTTATGGATAAGAGTGAAAAAGTCTCGCTCCAGTTCTCACACGATCGTGTGGGTTATGTCATGAGCGGTAGCGGATACATCCACAGCTTATTATTATTATTATTATTTATTTGGCTCCACGCCATATCCCTTTCGGGGTAGTCAGAGACGAGGGACCGCCAAACGCTACGGTAACATCCATAGCGTAAGTCTTTAATAAAAAATATATAATTTTTATTAGAAAGCTAGCACACGCGTTTAAGAAAATATAAATTATATTTCATATTTTTAGATATTTAAAATAGTAAAATTATATAGTTCGTTTACATTATTATGTTATTTTGAACGAAAATATTATTGAGCCTTATCTATTTCGTTGTTATATCGTGTTCGATCTATCATAGATATACAATAAAATATATCGCTTCATACCGTGATTTAATCCACACAACAACCTTGATCTTGCTATAATTAGATACGTAATAAACGTAAGTAAGAATTAGCAATTTACAAAAATAAAGATGTGTAAAAAGTTGTTTTGACGCTTGGGTGAGTTTAATAGTTAAGTGATACGCTTCCACAATAAATTTGTATGCTGCTTTAAATATAATATTACCTTGTTATCATACGAAAGATTTTTATTTGACTTTTTTAGTACTTTGCTAATTAATATAAATATAGAGACATATCTAGATGAAGTTGTATATATTTATTATAATTACTGTATTATAAAAATAGAATATTTATATTATCGTGATAGTGTCTGTATCCTTGATCTTGATTATAATTAATGACGTCACGTCCGTTGTAATAATTATAATATTATTAGAATATTTATTTCCTTAAAGATAGCTGACGGTAACGCGATATTTATATATTAAAACTCATTTCAATATCAATTGTTGATTTCAACAAAGTTTCTAAATAACATTATTAATTATATAATATTATATAAGGTAAATCGAATTGTAAATCAAAATAGAAATCTTAACGACAAAACCAATCGCATTTCGCATTTGAAATCATCATATATATAATTAATACCCATTTACAATACGATTCGGAGTCCGTACGTAATCTCTCGCCTGACAGTTGTGTGCCGTCAGGCGTTATTTGTGAAAATCAATCATACCGGGTACGACACGATGCGGTCGTAAAATTGAATTTCAATAGTAAATGTCGCAAAGGTTATTGCTACTTATTACGTCTGCATCCATTCTGCGGACGCGTGCCCGATACTGTTTTATGGCACTTTGTATGGTCTATGAAAGGTAACGGTGATGAGATTCGATTTAAAATTTTAGTATATTACGGAACAGTTTATCTCAACTTTATTATTAATACGAATTATTCATTTCATAGCTCTATATGATAAGGTGTTTTGAATTGTAAATTTTTATGAGTAAAACTGATTAAAATAAATTTAATTATGAGTTTTATATGATATGTGGATCGACTTTGCTCACCGGTTGATATGAACATGATATTCACATTAAAAAGATAGCAATTACTTAAAAAATATAATTGAACGAAATTTTAACTGAATCTAATCGAATGGCATATCAAAAATAATTTAAAATGTATTTATAAGTGATAACAATCTGATCTGTTAATAAGTTTAAATTATTCAACATTAATCGTAAGTTATAAATAGTTTTTAATATACCCACATATATACAATCTCTTTCCTCTTCTACAGATTGAATATCGGGTTAATATTGGAGAAAAGGCACAAACACCTGTACATTCAGATGTAACAAACTTATTTTAATTAAATTACAGTTTACTATTTTAATTGTTTTAAATTAATCAGAATCTAACTGTTGATTTATATTTTCTTTTCTAAAATCATACTCAATGGCAATAGTTCTTTGAACAATATCATTAACTCTCCAATAATAATAATAATAATAAGTCTGTCAACAGTAACATTGACAAATTAAATATCACACTACAAAGTTATGAATGCGGTTGTTAAAACAGAAACATCACGGCAAGTGTGAGTGTTAAAAATTTTGACAAGTGTAAATTTAGTTTTGTAGTAGCATTAAATTTTGGGTGCTCTGTAATTAGAGATTGAGCGACGTGAGGGGTCATGCGAACGGCTTGATAGAAATCATCTTTCAGTAATTACGACAACTGTACAAGCTACGAGCTGTGGGCGGATAATACACGATACTTCTCTTTCAAATAATTTAGTATAGCACTATTTTATTACTATACTAATAAATATATTTCAAACATATTATATTTCTGTGATCTAATATTAATTTATTTAGTGTGTGATAATAAAATGAGGTATACATTTTCTATCCGCTCCGACCATACTTTGTACCACGCGATAATAAGTTTCGATTGGATTTAATTAAAATTAATAGTCGTTAACAGACTCACGCCATTATAATTAATGATATAAAGTAATGCTACTTAAGGGTGAAATTATAAAAAAACTAATGATCATTTACAATAAAGTATTGTTTAATGACGTGTTGTATTAATTATCAACCGTTTGACAGATTGTTTATTGAAAAAAAAAACATTCCTTTTAATTATTGTTTCATTTATTGACTTGTAATAATATTCTGTATGTATTATTGTAAGCTGAGTGCAGACAATCGATTCGTATAATATTAATTCCGCATTTATAACAACGTTATTGTGAATATCTCATTTTAATCCTAGTTAACACATAACTCATAAACTAAGTTGATAGCAAAATTATACATTTATTGAAACATTATACAAATTTGGCCTTTAGAGTAAAGTAATATTGCCTATAATGGCATCAATGTTTGATAAATGACGCTTATAGAGTGGAGACATCACGAAGTTCCAATAAAATGTAAGTGCTTTCGCGTCGTAAACAAGAATGTCGTTCATGTATTGTAAGGAGGCGGGTATAAGGAAGGAAATTAAAATAAAATTATATAATACAATAAAAAATGTTCTTAAAAATACTAAATCATAATTAATAAAAATTCTATTCAATACTCGTCCTTTAGGGATCATTTTATGGTAACTAACCACTGAACTTTTATCAGACAATACAAAAACTGTCAAAACATCAAATTTATTTTCTTAAAATGTCGGAAAAGTCGAAAGAACAGTAATAGAAGTAATATATAGTTTCTGTTCGGTTTTGTAAAGTATAAATAATTATTTATATCTTATAAATATATTTAAGTTAAACATATAACATAAAAAACGTATGCAGTAATCCTAAACCACAACTCGATGGGTTAACCTCTCGAGCTCACGATCCCGTCCGAATAAAGTTGTACCATAGTTCTGTACGTTTGTACCATTGCAGTTCTGTACTTTTGTACCAGAAATGTTAGGAAGATTCTCGTACCACGAAATTATAATCAACCTGTTAAATTATTTGACCCGACTTTATGTTTTTGAATCGTTGTATTGAAGAGTTATTTTATTTTAAGTTGGTTATTATAATACAAATAAAATTAATTTGTTTCTTTAGAACTTGTAAGCTTGTCTGTTTGTTCGGATTAATCCTAAACTAATTAATATATATATATATATATATATATATATATATATATATATATATATATATATATATGTTTATAATTAAGTTATTCAATGGACTATTAAGTATGTAAAAGAAATACAACACGAGTAATGTAATGACAATTATATTAATAGCATAAGGTTTTTAGTTTTATGTCATCCTTTGTTACGTAACACATTTGTTAAACGATATAATTATGTAAGTAGCTTATGCAAATTAGATGTATCTATGTCTGTGTATTATGTATATTATATCGGATTATAGTCAATGTCAAATGGATGTCATCTTGTCACAACACTATCAGTCAATCAATCAATCAATCAATAAATTAAAGATTTAAATGAAGCAATTAGGGTAAAATATATTTCATTGAAGCGATCGTTTAATCCTTATCCAGAATAGGTAATTTAACTTTATATATTAAAATAACAAATTATTACTTTCGCGTCTCCTTGACAGAGGTTTTTTTAAAACATTTTAAACCATTAAATTTTATATAATATTTTTTTCTAATTTAATTTAAGAAAAAAAAAAATATTTTGCGACGGTAAACCTCTAGTATTTTTTCCCAGCAGCATATTTTTTTACACGGTTTTTCCTTTTTTTGTCTCCAACAACAACATTGTATCAAGAAAATAGAATAAAAGAGATAAAATGTAACAAAATAGTCGCAATTAATTGTCAGTTTCTAAATTTTCGAAATCTTTAATTACAAAAGATTTGAAAGTCACAAACGGTGATTAGTCCTCAAGAATACGAGACATTCATTAATAAAGTGACTTAAAACTAAAGCAGTGCGACTTGTAATTGTAAAATGATGACTTCTAAGTGTAAAAAAATATACGTATTATTATTTATATGTATTTAATTTTATTAATTATATATTTTTTTTGTTAATAAAAAAAAATCGTATAATAAAAAAATCTTTGTCTCTGGTAATGTATAACGTAAATAATTTTTTTTAAAATTTGGTTTAAATATAACAAAATGATAACGAATTAAGTTTTTTATAATAAAAAAATGATGTCAATAACGTAATTCATATAACAATACAATTCAGTGACAATCGTCTTTGTCCTCTCATTTGCGAATGACACTCGTTTAACCACGTGGGAACGGATCCCACGGTTTTATAAAAAATGTATTTTTTTTTTAACATCCAGCACATAATGGTCAATTGTTCAATTGATTACAACCGCCTCAGATATGATTTACTATTATTTTTATATTATTTTATGTGAATTATTGTAAACCATGAAAAATATTTTAATTGTTTACAATTATTGATACAAACGCACAAACACATATAATATATATAGATATTTTATTTTTTTCTTAAGAAAAATATATTTAATATAGCTTTAAAATTAATCTCATTAATGCTGAAAAATATAATATTTAAATATTTTAGCGACATTACTTAAAATTTCTATTTACTATAAATATAAAATTAGCTTACTTTTAATGCTTTATGAGAAATTATCTCAATTTCCAGTAACATTTAAGCCTTGGATTATAATAAAAATAATCTTTTAAATACTTAACTAATATTATAAGAAACACCCATTTAAGACGGATTAAACGGTTTAGAATGTCTGGAATAACCGCGCGCGTTTAAGTCTTTTATACGGGAATTTTAGATTATATTTTATTCACACAATATTCTTTCTTTTAATTACTGTATTAAAGCATTTTAAGGTAGGTTTATTTGCTTTTAAATTGCAATATAAATATGTCAATATAATTAAGTGTTAAAGAATAGATTGTATTTAATTACTTCTAAGTTTTTTTAAACATTAATGTAATAAAAACTATACCGAAATATATTATTTAATGTAACAAAAAATATTATTATAAGTTTATAATAAAAATAATATTAATCTAATTATATTTATACTAAAAACATATACAGTATATATAATTATTTTTTATCTATGTCATTAATAGTATAATTTTTTTATACACCAAATTAATTAATTATAATTTTTTTAATTAAATTTAATATAATACGCGGAAAGGTTTTTTTTTGGCGCTAAAAAAGTGATAATCATAATATTTTTTCATCAAACACATTAATATAACTCACCTGAATATCTTTGGTGACACAGCCTTAATAATCCCACACACTTCACAAGTCCAGCCACAATCGTCTGAAAACCAACACTATCGTTTTCAGTCCAGTCACTTTCTTTCAACCATCATTGTATCTAATAAATAACTTAAACACTTTCTAAGCGCTAACACGAAGACAAACATTCATTTTAAAATACGCGTATTTTTCGCCGAAAGTGTATTTTTGACACAAACGTGTTGCTTCGGCTGCGCGTGCGCACGAATGTCTTTAGAGGTGGACGCTGGGACTTGATCGCCGAGGGGCGTGGCTTAATTCTAACGCAACGTCTATCCGTATGCCTGTCTCTTTCGCACGTATATATAAAACGGTATGTTCATCTCGCTCTCTAACACTTATGCATCTGTTAATAGTGGGAGCTTCTAATGTATCGTAGTCTGTAGTGAGCTTAATATCGTGTTGCAGTTATCAAAGGACTTCGTTACATTCAAATGGATCGTTTTATAAAAATTATATTAATAATTTAATAATATTTACTGTAATTTTGATATTTACTTATTTATGACTGGATAACTAAGTATGTACTGTTTATTTATATTAGTAATGTAATACTAAGTTGAGGATTATAAACCCAATTATTAAAAAAAATGTAGCTGTCATACATATCTAGTCATACACATGTAGGTCTCTTCATATCCTAAGTACAATTTTTATTAATATATTTCATTTTTAATTCAGTCCTATGGTAATAGTTTTTGAATTGCAAGGAATTATAGAAGTAGAAAAAAATATTCTCATAGTAATCTATAAATATAAGAAAAAAACTACATTTTTTAATGAAGAATTTGAAAATCCTGTCCATTCATAAAATCCTATAATATATACTATCATATAATATATAATAGTATAATATGAATTAGTTTTGTTAACTTTCTGAAATGTAAACTAATTGTTATAAGTTGTGATTTTTATTAAGAAAACCAGTGATTTATGTAAAATCCCTATTGTACTTTAATCATAAGTTACCACTTTTTAATATAGCCATCAAATTATTTATTTTTACATGAGAATAAATTATTTGAAGGTGAAATTATATATCAAATTCACATAAGTAATTTTAATTTATATATTTTATTAATATTTAAATTTTCAGTTATTTTTTAATATGTATATGTAATAGATTTATAACATAGCTTTTGGGAATAAAGTGTTTTTTTATGTATATTACTTAGTTACTGTTGAAAAGTAATCATTGTCACATCACAGGAATGTCATTGTAAGGTCACGTATGTGACTTTTAAGTATGCACCGGGATAGAAAGAGATTGAAGAAGTCAAGAACAAGGGTGGAGAGGACAAACAATCATATGACCACAAAGCAGTTTGAATTTAGATAATGGATATATATACATATTCAGGGATTGACACTATGCCTGATTTTAAGATAGTGAAGGAAGCGGTGGTATATTTTTATCCTATATTTGGTAAATTAACACACACACACAAACACAAACACACACCCACACACACACACACACATTCCTGAAATAATATTTAAATAGATTTTTTATTTTATCTTCATGCTTATATTATAATCATGATTCTTTTATTTATTGACTTTATTTTCTTCTTTTAAAAAAGTATACAAAAAATATACTCAAACAAAATATTCATACACTATATATATAAACAATAAGCAACGGTTAAAAGAGATATTTGAATTGCAAAAAAATTGCAAAAAACTTAACTGGCCGTTAGAAAGCTAATAAACGAACACTAAAACAATTGAAATTATTGCACAATAGCTGTTAAAAAATCGCAAAGGTTGCCGAAATATAAAAAAAATGTTTCCTTGAAAAGAAATTGCACAAACGGTAAAACGAACTGTAAGGGATTTTAGGCTTTTATGACGTCACGATGTTAGATAAACTATTATTATTGTTGAGTTTAATAATTTAAAATTGTATTATAATAAAACCTAGAAGTTTTATAAAAGATAAAATGAATAAATAGTATTGAAATAAAAATTTTGTGCAGAAATATAATTTAAGAAATTAATTTTTATATTTTAGTCTGTCTTGTGAGTGCT
Organism: Melinaea menophilus ssp. n. AW-2005; assembly: GCA_918358695.1. NCBI lineage: Eukaryota > Metazoa > Arthropoda > Insecta > Lepidoptera > Nymphalidae > Melinaea > Melinaea menophilus. The sequence goes on along the minus strand of OU911043.1, from coordinate 22,441,188 downwards.
ACTAAATAGTTTATTACTGACTTATTTTTTGTTGGTTGTTGTTTCTTAGTTAGAACCAAAGTAAGGTTTACTAAGTACTCCATATTTATAGATTAACAACCGGACGCCATCACAAATACTTCCTTCTAAATATGAATATATTATACGCACCACATTCTAATACCCATTTTTATATATAAATCCATTTCATACATAAATCACTGGAGCAGATTAGATCTCTAACGTCTTAATTTAACTATAAATTTATTAGTTACACTGTACTAGAATATTTATGGCGCTGACTGTACCTAAATACGTCGTTACAAGATAGCGGTGGCCGTGTATTGAATAACGGGCCATTTTCATATTTATCGGTTTATTTTGAACGTCAAGTGTGTGTTTTTTTTAATTACTTAAAGGGTTCTGCGCGTGTGTTTTTATATAAACAAAAATATAATTAATAATGAATATATGAATATAATATACGTCAAAAAATCCGCGCATATATTAAGTAATCGAAAGTGTTTTAACTTAATTAGCATATAAAAGCAATCATAATAACAAAAATTCATACCAAGCGACGGAAACACATCAATTCGTACGGAAATATTTGTTTCAATTCAATTAAAAAAAACAAAAGTTGCTTCAAATATAATCCATTAATATGGAACCTTAAGTACAATACTTGAATTAACACATCCCGCCAACGATACCTTTAAATTCTGTTAATCCCATACAATGATACTTTAGGGATACCTTCGATTTATGTATGCGATGTGTTTGATTAATAATCCCACGCGCACGAGCCAAAATTAACTTTAAGTGTTAAAAAATAGAGTGCATTTTAACTTGTACGATATATTCAGTAAGGCTTCAATGGCAGTACATTGACCTGTAGAAAAACATATTATTATGTCACAGTAATGTCCACTGTCTGTTTTATAACGGTGAGATTAAAACATTATGATAATTACACCCTTTGTACTAGTTTATATTTACCTATGTTTAAGTATATATAACCTTTACTAATATGGTTACTTTTATACTATTTAAAAGATAGATTTAACATTTTTAATTAAATTTGAATTACAAATAAATGAGTATAAAATAATAATTTTTGATATATTTTTAAAAGAAAACACAAGAATGAAATAATTTAATCGTTTTCTAAAAGTCAAATCTCTATAATCTAACTGTAACGAAGTTTAACATTTCTAAAGAACTGAAGCAAAGAATTATCCTTTATTTTCTTTCAAATTATTCTTTTAAGCTTATCCTAAGTTCCCCATTTTTAAGACAATGTTATAACAAAGTCAGTAGGGGGTGAGATCCTGTGAGATAATAAGGGATAAAATATTTTAAACTAATCTATACAACATGTTTGGATTTGTTTAGTGGATTAAATATTACTTTTTAGAAGAATAATATTTATATTAAGATTTAAATGAAACCTATTAATAATAATATTATAAAATTAATATATATTAGTTAGAAAATTCCCAGGTATGAATACTGATAGAAAAAAAAACAATAATCATTCGAAATATGACACAAGACACACGCAAACAAAGCATATATTAGATAAACTGATAATAGAAATATTACGATATACGATATCATCCCTGGAAATCCAAACTTGTATGCATCTATTAGCAGCTTATGGTTTCCTATATTGAAAATTAATATAATACTATAAACTAATTGGTATGCATTCGTGATTGAACCTGCGACCCTGTACTCACCTCTATTACCACGGACACCAAGTTATTACAATAGTGATTAAAATCGTTAATATCACACACCATACTAAATTATTCATTTCGATAAAGGATACCGTTGGGTTTATTCAATTTGAAAACGAAACATCGTAGACGAGCGACATAACTCGTTTTATATACAATTTTAGTTATAATTAAATGTATTATCTAAAACTTTATAATTAGTCCAAAATCGCATGTTTGTTACTCTATCACACGTTATCAAATTTGCATATAAATTACTACTAGTTTGAGAGTTATAGTAATTTTAATGAATGTTATAACGTTTTATTAAATTATCATATTCAGAATATGCATAACATCACATTAACGCAATCTAGATGAACTTTAAAATATATCAATTTTATATAAATCGATAGAAAGCTAACAGATGTGTTGATAATTATAAAATATTCATCTAATTAATTTAATAAAAAAAAAACAAGAAATGACAAGGTCTTTAACCTCAAGACGGGTGATGAATTATTTTTTACTGGAGAACTGCGTATTACTGGTGAAGAATAAGTAGGTTACTATTTTAATTATTGTAGAGAAATATTTTCACACTTTTGGAACATTAGCACTGTATATTGATATGAATAATTTTTTCCCTCGGTTCGCTTTAAATTCTATTGGACGGTATGTTCAAAATGCAGCTTGTCAAAATTTGTTCAGTACTTTTTGCCAATATATTATATATATATATATATATATATATATATATATATATATAATATACATCCTCATAAATTCTCACATTTATTATATTAGTAGGTTCTCTCTCATTCTTCATCATATCTATAGAACTAAAAGTCCTGAATATAATAGATAATTCGTCAAAATGTATTTCAGTTAACTTCAATCGCCCGTCTCCCTCTGTATCCAGGTTCAACACCGCTCCATTACAATCTTGACACTTATCCCGAAGATCGTCTAAAATATTTTGATACAATCGCTTACAGATAAATGTAGTCGATTTATCAGAGACCCGTGAATGCACCGCGGCTCCTACGATCCAACTTTGATAATGCCCCTTTGCCACTATTTATCTTAGATTATCTATGACGTATTTACTATATACACTTTTATATTGACTTTTTTATATCGCTGATTACAAGTGACTCTAAGTTTTAATGGATCGGCAGTAATCTGTGTTCTAATACAGGACGTTTGGATTAGAAATTATGAAAACAGATTCGTTCTCACGCTTCATATATTACACATTATTATAATATATATATATGTTTTTTTGTTTATAGAGATACAGTTGACAATCAGATATGTCGATTTTGATTATTAAAATTCACTTTTTATAATAAAATAATACATATATCTGTATTGTGAATATTAATATAAGTTATGATACTCACCTACTTTTCCACTAAATTGGTTTTGATCGGAATTTACTTATTAATTCAAGATTTTTAATAAATATTTAATATCTGTTACGCTTTTTAATTAAGATTATTAACATGTTTTATTAATTTAAAAACAATCTAATTCTGGTTGAATTCTCTATTTACAAGTATTTTTAATGCTTATATTTAAAGAAATGAAATAAAATATCAACTAAAATTAATCACGGTCAAAGTTGGAGGTTGGTGTGAGAGCTCTCAATTACTTAATAATAAGTATGCTTTGTAAACCAGTTCACGTAACTTAATCACTTAAACAGGGCCAAGTTTAGTGCTAATTGCTTATTGTTTAGAGTATACAGATAATTTTATGTTACCATTGAAGGTCAAGAGTTCGTTAGGTATATGTTCAATAATATTTGAAATAAGGTTGTAATTGGTAAAAATAATAATTTTTGCTATTAAAGATTGTATTAACAATCCGTTTCTTGAGTTATGGCGCAAATAGATTATAGGTCACATTAAGTTTGAGTCTAATCTGGGATTATAGACTATTTTTTTATTTGGTCAAATCCTTGTTAATTCTCATAGTTTCGTACAAACAAGATAAAATTTCACAAAAATTGAGGTGCAATTCATATATTTCCAAAATACCAGTCCAATTTATTTTTGTGTTACAATCAATTTATCTTACATAATACAAGTTGTGACAAAATATAACAATTAGAAAATCTATTTATTTGATTATAAAAATCAACTTCCTTAATTAATTTACTTTTATGCAACTTAAAAATTAACATAGTGATTACAAAATAAAATATCTTTGAACTTGGTGCATTCACAGATTAGGCATTCTAACAATTACTAGGACTACAATGGTATCAGTACAGTCTACAAAAAGCACACAATGTACAGTCGCGATTGTTGTGTGCGAACCAGGACAGACCTTGACCGGTAACAGAGCGTTGTCTTCAGATTTGACAAATATTAGTATATTTAAACTGAATGGCTCCGTGGTTATAATATTTTTGAGTCCGGTGGTCGCAGATTCAATTTCCATACACAAAAAAATCATGAATATAGGTGTTGTTTATAGTTACATATATATATTGTATTCAAAAGTTTATGTACGTTTTTGCATTTACTACCTGTAGTACAAGCCTTGCTCAATTCGAAAATATTTAGACTAGAATTGCCCAAATCTAAAAAAAAATATTGAAATAAATTTGACACAAATAAACTTCTTAAGAATGTTAATAAAATAATACAATCAATCATATTATAATCTTGTTAACGAAGACATAAAACAGTGGAAAATATCAAGGCTGTAGATCATAGGAACGAGTCATCCAAGTCGACTAGCGTGAAACATCATACGGTCATATTTTACGGAATTATACACCTTATCATGTCATATCTAGTATTTATTGTGCGGCCACACTGTGTATGTGTGGCGACTAATCAATTTACCTTTATGTGGGGTCGTTGACCTTTTGTTTCAATTTTTAATTGATAATATAATGTAGTCTTATTTAAATGTTATTCTATTTTTAATTCTCGTTTTATCATTAATATTACTAGTATTCAAGTCGCATATAGTAGCAGTTATCATTATAAGGACAATTTTCTTAAATTATGTATAATTAAAATGCTTAAGCTCTAAAAGAGGAAGCCTTGGTAAGTAAATGCTAACTGTGGTACATATAGCGGCTATCTGAGAGGCGATCTTGAAAACAAACCTATTTGTTTCATAATTTATACTTAGATGAGTGCCATAAGGTTCCGTCGTTTATGTTCAGGATCTTATAGGGATGTGCGCTTTATCTGTTTCGATGAACGATGTGTGTATATTATAAAAGATGTATCTAGCTTCTGAAGACTGTTTACATATATTAATAAGGAACTACACTAAAATAAAGAATAAATGAATAAATGAAACATTTAACCTTGTGTTTTAAATGAACAGTAAAATTATATAGATATTAGATACATTAACATGTATATGTATTATTATTTATATTTACAATTTATTTTTGCGATAAATTCCTTAAGAACCATGCCCTACCTTAATATAAAAAGCTAAAATGCACATCTTTATTATTTGCGAGTTGAGTGACGTCACTAGTTTAATTAATAAAGTAAGACACACTCAGTACGAGTTGAAGCGATATGATCTGCGCAGGCGCACTACTTTCCTAGAATATAGTCTTTGCAATGATCTCGGTACAGTAAATAAAAAAGTGGTTTAATATTATTATTTTTTTTTATTAATAAATGTCTCGTTTATTGACATTGATTTTAATAGTAACATATTTTACTCTCAAATGGGATAATAGTTAAATAAAATAAAAGCTTTATTTTGAAAGTCACCAATTGAACTGGATTCTCATAATATTTATTATGGAATTAATGGAGTAACTATAGGTTAACGACACCTGTATGTGTACAGCCTGTAGGTTAAATATTTATAAATAACAAATGTGTTTTGTTTCACAATTAAGTCTATCCTAAAAAGAAATAGCATTCTATAAAGCAAAACATATACCTATATTCAATAGATATGATATATAGACAAAATATATACTAAGCTGTATATATTAATAAATAACTTACCTAATATTACATAATATATGTTAAGTTTGAAATAGTGTATATGTTAACAAAACAAAAGTGTCAAAGTGATTTATATGTTCTAATATTTGTCATGTAATAAAAACCACTTTACTTGCATAATTTTATATTTATATCTTATATTGATATTTTAAATGCAAATGTTAGAAGCTTAACTACAATAATTTAGATAAGAAATATTAAATGTGTTTTGATTAAATATACACTTTTTTGTTATCACCACGAAATGTATCGATATTGTTCGAATTATAAAAATATAATAATTTTAAACATAAAAAAATAATAAATTTATTAAATTGATAGCATTGATGTCACTGATAGTACATGCTCATCATTTTTGCCATAACGCCAGTGACTCCAGCATCTCTGGTTACTAAGCCCTCCGATGTTAAATCGTTTATTTATTCTAAAACCCATCGGTGACCGTCAACCACATTACGCCCACGATAGCCGGCTTGATCTTCTCACATCCCTATGATTTCTCTCATTTCTATTTATAAATCGATTTTATTGCGTATCATGAAGTTAAACTTAAACTTTAGATGATTTTTTTTAAATATTTCGATATCATAGGCTGTAACTTATCATATTAAATTCAATTCAATTGTGAAAATGGATTTGATTTCGTTTACTAACACAGTGAAAGTTTATGACACGAAAGTCCATAAATCGTGTTGATATTCAATATTATAGTTCTATTATGAAATCGATTGGATTAGATCTTATCACTTACAATTCTAAAAAATGAAATATAAGATAGTATTAAATTATATTCACATGATTATAATAACTAAATTGATTTTCTAAAAACCTTTGATAATATTTTCACAAACGAAACAATAGCTTAAAAATAAATCTTAGCAATCAATTAATGTTGGATAATTTCATGTACAAATAAATATATGCCTCTATTTTATTATAAGGAAGTAGTTTGTAAGTTTGTTAATTTGTATCTAAGATTTCACTATTCATCTATTTTACAAAATTATTTTACTAATATTCAGAACGGACATAACAGGTAAAAAAAGGTCATCCCGTTCACGTAATAATGTTTTTTTGTGAATACCAATTTTAAAAAGTCGAGGTCGACTTTTTATAATCTATGCGGGCGGAGTCGCATCCAATAGCTAGTTTAAGATAAAGTCAAAGGGGCATTATGGAACTGTTTTTGCAATTTAATCAGCCTTTGACAGTGTTGACCTTGATGTGCCATAGTTCACACAGTCCCTTCACTGTGAATGTGGAAAAAACATAACAATAGGTTGGCCCTCATGCATGTTTGTGGACAAGACAATCGATTACAATCATTCGTATGCATTTTATTGATTATTGTTAACAGTAAATTGAATTGGGAAGTAGGTGTTCCTCAAGGCATTATTCTTATACCGGCGTACCTATTTGCAGTTTGTTCAACTATGCTTTTTCTTTATTATGAAGAAGCGGTTACATAATTATTGGGAAGTCGAATGTGAAGATAATCATTTGAATAATTACATTTTTTTAACATTATATTTAATATTAGGAAAAACCTAACAATGAAATATCAAAATAAAAGTAATATTTGAAACAATGAAAAGATATTGATGTAATCTTTAAAGCATTAAAACAAATCACGATGCTAATCCAAGAAGCGGGAACTCCATAATTGGTGTTAAATCAAACACGGGCTAAAATTCTGCGTGAATGGAATCCGAAGATCTGAGATGACCGCAAGTTCCGTTGAGATGGTATCTCGGGACACCTAGACCTTAGCTAGGACTAGAGAATAAATGGAGGTGGTATTTGTGAATTATTTAACTGATTTTGGTTTTCATAAATTACTAACTTTACCGAAGTTGTTTTGTTAATGTTAAATTACATTGCGATCTATATTTTAGCTTTACGTATTATTAAAGTTTACTTACGTTAGGTAGCAGCTAGATAAATAAAAATAAAAATATCGAACTATATCAAATTTTGAATTACTTTTATGACTTATATATGGCTCATTAGTTGAATGTAAGTTTTATGTCACCTTAAATCAATTAATTGTAAAAATATATTTTTTTAGTATATTTACATCATTTGAATTTGGTATTTAAGTAAGGTTTTATTAGTGAAGGCGCTTTTAATAACTATCATTTTATGGAAACAAAACTAGAATCCAGTTAATTAAGGCTATATTTTGCATCAATTCAAATTTTAGACTGCACCAAGTCTAGCCCTTCTTTCTATGACACCGGCGCGTGCGCATGTGTACGCCGAATCGCCGGTCGCGGTAATTGTGTCTTATCTGCGCATTGTTCGTAAAGAGCACAAGGCTGTGGCGACGTGTGAGCCGCCATTGTCTATTTTGATTCGGACTCTACACTATTTTAAGACATTTCTGAGTTTCTGTGCATATATGTACATGTATATATTACGTATGTGATTGAGAAAAAAATATTTTTATAAATATAGTTCTGCCTTTTTTTTAATTTTAAATTAACCGGATTAATATTATAAGATTAATATATATTAACCGGATATTTGAACGGAAAGTATCCGTATATTAACCGAATACTTATAAATATTCTACGCATTTATTGTTTTATAACTGCTGTACTAGTATTTTTTTTACTAGTTTTTGTTCAAAGATACAGGTGCATATAAATTTTGCATTTTAATGACTTAAGTAAAGTGCATTTTCTTGCAACTTTAAGTTAAAGGATCCAACTCAATCAATGAGAACTTTTTTAGCACAATAAAACAAAATGCATTAAAATTTCAATAACTTGTTAAATGTTCTCAGCTTCAGTAGACACGCTCACGTTCGACAAGACACTTCCCCTCGCGAATGTACTCTATTGTTCTTAAAGTGAATAAATACATTTTTTAACGAACTTACTGACTTTTGAATTTATCTCCTTGCGGTATACTTTATTCCAACCCAGTAGAGTTTAAAGCGATCTCTAGAAATTTGAATCAACCCTTTCAGATCTTTATAGTATTATTCTTTGGTGATACTTCATGAGGTAGTTATTCTGAAGGTATAAAGCTTACAGTCGTGTGACTAATGTCTCAATTTACACTGAATGCTATTGAAAGGAAGGATTAAATGCAATTTGAAAGGCGAGTTTTTGTGAGGTGATAATATCTTAATATGTTTATAATAAATAGGGGTACAGCGTAATCTGTAACTGTCCGTCTGTCCCGTTTTGTGTTTTTGGATGACGTTTCGCACCTTTTTGGGGATTATTCTAAACGGTACATTCGATATGCTTTAAATTAGTAAAAAAGACGCTTTGCAGCTATTTATTTTTGTTAAATGCTTATTGTGTTACATGAAATGGCGTATATTTATTCTAAAACAAATGTGGTATAAAATAATTTACGCATAATATAAAATAAAAGATTTTAAACTAACAGTTAAAAATTATATTTCATTTAAACTAAATAAACGAATGGTTGAGATACATTTAAGGTCTTCTTCAAAATGTCGCACGACTTCAAGAATTATCACCGAGGAAGCGTGAATTGTTTAGTTTTGTTATTTGATTATTTTATGCGACATCACGAGCGGGGTGTTGCGATACGGATCGCATGCGGGTTTTGATTCCGTTTGGTGTCTTTATGGGATGTTATGAATAATGCGAGTAACGGCGAGAATTTCTCGTTTTATTTGTTTTTTTTTGTTTGGAAAGCGTTGTATGAAATATACTGTTTCAATGAGTGAGCTAGAGATTTGTAGCTGCATTTCAGAGGTGTTATTAAATATAGATTTAAATTGCTAAAATATTCTACATTAAGATGAAAGTAAATTTAACTTTATGATATCATCAGAATTAATTTACTTTCAAGAATATCTTAAAGATAATAAGATTTATGATTGTAGGTGATTTTTATAAGATATCATATAAGTATTTAACTTATAATTGTTGTAATAATGTATCCGGGTACCGTCATAGGAATTTCCCCTGGCATCAGACCAATGAGAACAAATGTCGAACTGTCATCGTTCGTGATAGTGTTTCAAATAACAACCTTCTTTCTATTCATAAACAATAAGAAATCAATGCTATGGTCAAGCTCTCTATGGGTTTGTCTTGTGAATATACCGCTAATTGCTGCGACGTAAAATCCTCTTATAATTTATAATTTTAGGTTCAAATTAAACTTTATTTATTATAATCTTATTACTGTAATTGCTCATTGTTAGATCTATCCATTTCCATTCAAATTTCGTATTATCATCGAAAAATCCAATTATTGTAATTAATGTTGTATTTCTTAATAGTGGGAATTAGGTTTCTTTAACAACCATTATTAAAGAAACGTCAAATCGATAAGATAAGTATTTTGTTATACGAATATTAAATTAAATCACTGATAGAAGATTCAATTTATGTATTATAAATCTACGTGTGTGTATTTTATCCTTGCATGGAGTCCCGTAATACGGCTCCCGTCTAACAAATTAGCCCAAGCCTCGACTACTGTGTACAATGTCTGCGTTCACACAATGATTATCTTATTTCTCGGATCTCTGTCTCTTGTATATTTATTATAGGTATGAATATTTATATATACAATAAAGTTTTGTTGGAGAAGATATATTTACGTGGTTTGGTATTTGTTTCTTATTTTGACACATTTTCGATTTTCTATTTAAATACATTTAATTATTACAAACTTGTTATTGACTGTTCGTCTATTGCGTGTCGTGCAAACGTACCCACATGCGCACGCGCATAGGCATAACGAATGGGATTAAGAGCTTTCATCGCGCCGCTATTGCTTATTTATATCCACTGCTCAATATTTCTCTATGACGTTTCAATTTTGACGCAACGCGGCCAACTGACAAAGGAAAAATTGAAAAATAAAAAAAAGAACAGCATTTGTGTAACGATCAGACTGCCCAATATAAAAAGATCCTTATTTCTATTTGGTTTACAAGTTTGAGTATAGTTTTGAATGATGAAAGGGAGAGAAAGGGTCAGATTATAATGGTCTGTAATGTGATGAATGCTCGGATAATTTATATTTGATATAAACCAATTAGTGATGCTTACGCGCGAACCTTGTGTTGGGATTGAGTTGTTAGTTTTTTGAACGATATAATGTAACGTACTTTTGAAAACCACGAGCGGATAGTGTGATTGGAACAGTTATTGAAATGTAGAGTTGAAATATTTTATTTATCTTGTTATAAAAATATTAATCATATGTATTTTGTATTGTTACAAATTAAAAAAAAACTATTCGTATAACTGCAAAGTTAATAACCCTTAACTAGTAGTTGATTATTTTTTTATTGTTATATAATTTTTTACTGAAATGCAAACGACCAAAATATATACCCCTGTGTTTACAAAAATATTGTATCATATCGTTATTTTATTTCTAATACATCTTTATAGAAAATTCTAGTCATACAATGCTTTATTCATAATGTTTATAAATGCATAGACAGGCAGATCATCTAAGGCTTATTAAAATTATAGTGAAGTGACTGGCACGTCCGTGATTGCAATGATAATTGGTTTTAGTTTGCACTTTAATCATTTTATATTAATTTAGCGATCTCAATATTACGATATTTACTGTAAACAAATATATAAGAAACATTACTGCTTATAAAAACTAATACTGTTTTGAAGGATATGGTTTTTTATAAGTTTTATGTTATTATGTAATTTTCGCTTGAATTTGTTGTTGGCTGTAATATTAACAGAAAAAAATAGTAATATTCAAACAGTTAATCTTACCAGAAGTAAAATTAACAAAACTGTTATGGATATAACAAATTCATAGTCAGGATATGGTACTAGTCTAACCACATCAATAAAATATATAAAATTGATTTTTGACATTTGAAAACCAAGCGTGAACTATGTTACAATAATTTGATCTGTCAAAAAAGTCGAAATCTGTTTAGTTCTGCGCAAGCGCACATCGATCATGCTCATCCGATCACGGTATGAAAGGATTACGTATATTTATTTATCAATTTGACATAGTTAGTATTGCGAATTAAAAATTGATATACGTGAGAAATATATATGGGAAAGTAGAATTCTTAGTGGTTCGTATGTGTGAAATATGTTACTATACTTAATTGTAGTCAATTAAAAAATAAGATTATTTTTTATTCACGGTAAAGTGCAGTATGTTAACTAATACTGAATTCTCAGTAGAGTCGAACCAAAGTTAAAGATATTCGAGTCGTGCTTGCTCACGGCAATACAATACCTCCTGCGTCGCCTTTACTTAAAGATTGAAAACATCTTTATCTTGAAATCTTCAACAAGAGATAGTCATGGCAACCCAAAATATATTTTATACTTATTAATAACTACTAGCATTTAAAAACATAACTTTCAATATTTGTTGTAATTGTCTTAAACATGTTTTACTGTTTAACTTTCTGAATCATGCAAATAAATCTATATAAGAAAAAAATCATCAACACGGGCAGGATAAGAACCTGAACCTACTCTCGTGGATATCGTAACGTCAAGTTGCCAAAGAACCCCCTTGTTATATACAATATAGGTAGGTAGCGACACACCTATATTGTATATAACTTCCTTATTGTATACAAACATAATGAGGAATATAAAAACAGACTTCAAGATAAAAATATTTCTTAAAGTAAAATGGTAAAAGATTAAAATAAAGATTATTTAATGCAATGTCAAAACAAGGCCACGAACAAGACAAAGTAGTGCATTGTCGTCCGTCACGCTCTGTGTAAAGTACATCCACACATAAAATACTTAGAGAAAAATAAATAATTAATAAATTTATAATAAAACTCGATATTGTAAAACTCAAGGGTAATATGTCCATGATCCTTAATGTTATCGGTGACTCGTTTCATAAGAGCTGTGTATGCCTACTTGAAACAAAAAATCTTTGACTTTGTTTTTGATTTTGAATATAAAAAAATGCTTAATATGTTTTATATTAATATTAGTTTAGGTTAATTAGGTGAAGAACGTTTTTAGTAACTTATTCCATTATTTTAATTAATATTTATATTTTGATTATATACTCCTAATTAAATTGCCATTTAATGATAATTCTTTTTCGTTCTTTATTCATATGTAACGTCTGAGCTTATAAAGCCTTAAAATTTTAGGGAAATAAATAAACTATCAAATCAAAGCATTTTAAATGCACAGTTTACTTATCGAAATAATCTTTTAATGGTTAGATATAAAAAAAAAAATCTTAAAAAATATATAAGAAACTAATTGAGTGATATTACATTATTTTTGAAAACATTGCAGTTAATATAATATTTTATTTATATTTTTATTATTTTATCAGTTTATATAAATCTTTTGAATTAATACCTTAAAAGTACAATCGCCGGATGCAATCGTAGATATGATCTGAGGGAATGTGAGCAAAACATCGAGAATAAGATTAAAAGATGCATAGATTCGGTGCAAGGTCAGCGCAGACGGAAACTACGAGTACGGATTCTGTTTTATACTAGCTAGTGTTTGCGACTTTGTCTGGGAAGTGTCTGTGAAGTAGTAAATAAATGCGTAAATAAAAATACATTAAAATATTAAGAAATATTAACAATTACCTACAATGTGGAGGTTTTGATTATGTACCTAACAATTTTTAGTGGTAGTTCCTAGCTGTAGCCAATTATTTATTTATTATATTTTCTATATTTTCTAGTATACTTCTTTCTTCTTCATCTTCGCGGGAAACTTTCAGTTCTTATTACGTCTGTAATATTATTTTCACGGCAGAAACGAAGGTACATCTCTTCCTACATATATTTATCTTCTGCTTTTATAAGTGCTATTTAGTAAAATAAGAAAAATATTTTATGAATTTACTTAATTAAATTAAGAATAAAACGTATTAAATGCAGTTTTTAAAATTTTTAAAGGTTGTTTAAATCGTTAAAATAAAATCTGTCCAAAAACATGTTAATTTATGGGATTAATTAGTCAAAATTATATGCAATTAGCAAACCTTAATCATGTCTTTGTTCAGTTAATTTGATTTTAGTCCACTTCAGTGAATCACCTGCACGTTTCGGTAATTTTAAGGATTTGATATATTTTTTATTAAACGACATTGTTTTGATCTTCGTTATGAGAATTAAGAGTATTGTGTTGATTTTTATGTATATATACAAAATTTTAATGCAATAATTATATTATAATATATTTTTTCTTCGTCCTTACAAAATGTCGTTATTTATTAGAATTATATTGGTTTTAAACTTATAAAGTACATATTATAACTGACAAAGTTTTGAAATACAGGAGTTAAAATCACGGTACAATATTGTTAAAGTTATTACAATTAAGTAAAAATTGACAAAGTTTCGGAATTGCGGAATTAAAGTCACGGCAAAACTTAGTTAAGTTGGGGTTATAACATAATAGATCGCAATTGGCTGGAGTCAAGGTAATACAAGACAATGTTGGCTCGTGAGAATCATTGTGTGACATAATTCCTTATAATGAGCTATAATATATATGTGGTGCAAGGCCGGCTCGGAGGTCATTTGAATGTCAAATTGTCAAATCGTGTCTTGATCTATTAGAATAAAACATAAAAACACACAATTATAATAATGTTATGATTTAATTTTACATAAATTAAAATATAATAAAATTAAGTGGTTTCTTTTTTTGCTCTCTACACCTTTTTTGTTATTTTTATTCAGTTTTATTTTGAAGGAAGATACCACATCCGTAAGTGTATCACTGAATTTTATATAAATTGGAAGAGTACTTATGGGCTTTACGGTTTTATTACTACGTAGGTGAATAATTTAAAATGTATTGTCAAATTGCTAAATTGCAAAAAAAAGTAAGAAAAAAAAACAAGTCTAAGTTTTTATTACGTATTAATATACGTCAGACGATATATGTCATCTATGTACATGGAGATGAACCGGTATGAAATTCTATTGATACTTATTAAACCATAAATGTTAACACATTCAAGCCCGGCTAATTTTCTACGTTTCTAATTCTGAGTACCTACTGACTAATAAAATGAAATTCTAAAGCTGGTTGCCGCAAACTTGTATCATCAAGGGGAAGATAAAAAGTATAAAATTTGTTTGCCGCAACCAGGTATGACGTGAGTTCACGTCAGGGGCACCCAGGAATAAAATTTAAAATGACGTGAATCTACGTCAGCAGTTGCGAACGCGTTAAGATATAAACACAAAATGCTATTAAGCACTAAGTTATGAAAGGCTTGCAACTATTTTTTTAATTATAAAACTAACTATAACACTAACATTTTGTTTTAATTATAAAATAATACAATATCACTTCACTTTACAAGTTTAATACAAATTAAATGTACGATTTATTAAAATAAAATGGATATTAACGTAATCTAACACTACAGCATTTATGTAATACCATTTATAATCTTAAAAAACAAGTCGAAAAAGAATTTTATGTAATTTCCATAAGGTTCAGAGACAATTAATAAATGTTGTAACTCGAAACTGTGCCTACAATTATACGGAATTAAAACAAACACGTGGAACTGTGGGTGGGAAGGGGTGTGTGTCCATTGTAAATCACAATACTTCGGTTGTAACAGAATAAGTTTATTCGATGACAGTTAAATTCTGTATTACTTCTACTTAAATTCTGATCTTGATTTCCTTCTTATTACATTTCAGTTTACTTTATATTTAATTATGCTTTATAACTAGCAGTTATAGGTTTATGTTTTGAATAATATTTCTCGTGTCGTATGACAATGTCATATGTCTTTTATTTGGTTAATAGTGGTTCAATTAGTCGTTCGTATCCATAAGATAGTGCCAGAGTCGCCACCCTGCGGACAAAGGATTACAATGTTAATGTTTACAATATTACATTACACTAACACTTGAATAATTTTAAGAGAAAGTTTTTGGAGGACACATAATCAGATATCAAATAAACTTAAATATTATAGAGGCTTGAATGTTGAATGTTTCTGTAATCTGTAGCAGTCTCGCCTATGATTATTAACTAGATAGAATCTATCAAATTGTATCTTCATCAAAATAAACATATCGAGTTCATCATTATTTTATAGTTCTTAAAGACTAATAAGCTATCATATTATAATAGTAACGCCCATTCCATGTCAACTTGTTAGTCGTATTTCAAATAAGTAAATTCGGGTAATCTGATTCTTTGTTGTAATAAAACACCGTTTCTATTATTTTATAGTCGATTCAATAGACATTCTGGTTGTGTGGCACAAATTTGTAAAAAGATTCAAATGTTGTTACTATATTATTAATTATATATGCAATTGACATAATTGATTTTATGTTTTACATAATTTGTATATGTATATAATAATATTCATAATAAACTAGGTACTGAAGTGATTTTTCTGCTGTTATCCTAAACTAATTTTACCGACAGATAAACTTATCATATATCCTTATCTAATATCCGATTGCAATAAAGCATTCATTTAATATTTAGTGGTATCGTTATATAACGAAAATAAATGAGTCCGAAATAGTATCTCGAATAACTGAGAAAAAACAAAAGATTCTTAATCGATTTTAATTCAATGTGCTGTATCTAATTTGTCAGTGTGTCCGACAATTAATTCGGAGCGATTTCGAAAAATGTGTACCATTTTTTATTTTTCACTCAAAATAAGTTCACTCGTCTTTATTAGTGTGACAATAAAAGCTATAATTGTATGATATATTTTTGGTGATGACAAAAAGTCCATGAGATATTGTAAAATCATTCTGTTTTGTGTATTACTCATTCGTATGTATGTACTTTACAACGCCCATGTTTCGACACGACTTAATGGTCATAATCAATTTTGGGACTTTGATATTGTGTGTTTAGGATAGGAGGTGAGGACAGATAGATAAGTTATAAGACATACTTTTTAATATATTACAATTATAGGGAGAAATTTTCCTTTAAGACTATCTACTCGTATCTACCGCGTTGAATGGTGATTTATAAAAATAATGAAATTAAATAAATGATCAGTAATTTAACAAATTACTGATGTCTATTTGAGCTAAATAAAATATATATCTTATAAATTTTATTAATTACAATATCTTAATTATAATACTATTCTAAAGTTTTCTTACAAATGTCACCTTTTTATTTCTATTTGCATGTTTATCTTATAATTATATTTTACTTATGTAATATGTTTTAAAGATGTCTCTCAGAGGACTGGCCGTGTTGATGGTACCCTCGGGAACTCGGTCCTATTCTAAGCCATTCTGCATTAAAAATAATAAGTTATATTAATTAATATTTACAACAACTTAATTAATTGTATATTTTGTTGAAGTATACTTTGTAAGTAGGTAAATTAAAAATTCACTGTTAACTAGTTCTCAAGATAATTTATATATTCAATCAGATGGTAATTATTATGATAATGAAAATTATTAACTATGATGAAGACATTAAGCGTAACACGCAATTAAATATAAATACTTTTTGCATTGTAAAATAAGTATTTAAAAATATCTATTTACTTAAGTAGTTTATTCATTATTATTAAACCATTTATTAACGAAGTATCTTAGTTTTTCTTTTTAATTATTAACTTTGTTAGGTTACATACATTACCAGAAATGGAAGGAAACGTTCAAAATGTTTTGAAGAAATAGTTACAAATTTTTATTTTAGCTTTATTATACTATATAAATTACTTTTTACTGAATAGTGTACACTAATTAAAATTATTTCATGATAATAGCGTTGAACTTGAGCCCAATAAATATTAGAATAATAGAATAGAAAAACGATTTTTAACGTTTAATTTTTTTTATATGAGACTGCATTAACATACGATATTTGCTCGGACATTCAACTGTATCCTCAATCGTTATCTATACTTATAATTATAATTAATATGAGAAATAATTTTACGCTTCCTTCATTACATTGGAGTGTAACCTCAATTGATAAACGATCTCAAATCACATACAAATAAGGTAGTCGTTTATCAAAGCACCCCGTACAGCACAGCACATATAAGCCTATTCCACAATTAGGACTAGCTTGCATGTTCGCGACAACGCATCGATATGGATCGCGTGATTTACGCGACTGAGTTGAGATTTTATCACCAACACGCCAACGTCCTTTTGGGTAATGAGCTGGAATTAAAGATATCTTTTTTTATCTAGCTACATAGTACTTAATTTAAATAATCTTCTTTAATACTTATATACTTATAGGATAATAGGATGTTACAAATCAAGTCTTTTTGTATATTTATATATCCAATAGGAGAGACCTAAACTTGAGAAGAACAACAAACAAATTTTAGGCTTTTCTTCTTTAGTTTGTACCTCTTTAATGGATATTCCATCAATGTTGTTCATTTACTTACTGTTTAGGACATGGATTAATCACAAATGAAAGGTGTCATAAATAATACATATTTAGTCCCACAGACGTTGATTACTCAGCGTTACAACCGTCTCGTACTTTCTGATCGATTCTTTGTTTCCAAACCACATGCTATCAGATCTTTGTTGTCTGGATCTTAAATACAATTATCAAATTGATAACATCCATTAATTTATGTGAAGCTAATTTCACATTTAAAGTTTACCCTACAAGGGCTACTTTAGTGTGGCTGTAAATAATTGGCAGGAGCACCTTGGCGTGAACATCATGTCAGCTACGTGACACATGTAAACCAATAAGTCAGCACTTTAAACTGTAGCCTTTGGAATTTAAATTTTATTGGCCCTTGCAAATTATGATGTCCGGTAAAATTGTTTATTTAATATTTATCAAGATTTTAAAAATCTTACTAAGTAGTAAAACGTCTAAACAAAGTCATTACAGAAGTACCTATTAAGTCAGTAATATATTCCTTTAATCGTGGGTTAACATTCATAAAACCTTAAAAGTATATTAAAACAATATTTTCATTATTTACAAACTTTACAGATTGTTATTTAACACCTATAGTAGTAAATTGCATTGACACTGTGTTCGTCATCTATTGAATACCTATCGGTTAGAGGACGTGATAATTAATTTACTACAACATGATAGTAAACAACAGAACTGGTAGTAACCTTGACTCCATCATTCGTCATCATTCCTTTCTTTGTTGAGGTCAATAGACAATGGCCACCATTCGCCCCATCCTGGCCTTTACAAACAACATACACCCTGAATATATAATCAATCAAATTTCGATTCAACAATAGAAACAATAAGATTCAATTTTAATTGCAAATGGTTAAATAGTTGGGTTGTTTCAGTTGTCAATGGTTATTCTAATGTGGAATTTGGAGGTCGCAATTGTTCAGATTCACCCAACAATATTGGATTGGTTCCAAACGTCGGAGTAACGACAATGCATCTTTGTTGGCAGCCAGCGAGGTCTTCGCCTTGGTGCATTGCTTCCGATCTGATCGTAAATAGCTTTATTGTTTAATTGTAACTAATCGCATCTAAGGCTGCGTGGCATCCTTTCATTTTCATGTTGCGAATTCAATGCAGTTTCCATTGTTTTATGCGATGTGTTGTGTGATTTCTTTAAATACAGTGCTTGTTGAAAACATTACTTCAGTTTTATGGTATTATTATGTTAAAAGTTTTAAATTAATTTTAAGAAAACTCGGTTATTAGTTGATAGGTCACAATTTCATTTGACAAAAATCTGAATGTCAAAAAATGTGATAACCTGTTAAATAAGCATATTAGTCAGTAGTTCAATAATTCCGTATATACATATTAGACTACCGAACCCGTCAGCCATTTTAATCCCACTAATTTCATACAAGCAGGTGGATTGAAAAAGAAAGGTTGAATTTCATATTAATCGCAATAAAAGGCGGCGACAGCGCATAAATACGATATGGCGTATCGACGGTTGGGCGATCAGAGTTCGTAACAATAAGTAAAACGTTATCGGGGATCGACCAGCGCGCTTGTAAATCAAGGAGAGCTCGCTGCCAGGCTTCGTTCACCAAAATTAGCTGCGTCTTTTCATATTAATCTAATATTTAATATCCACATATCCATAGTATTTATACACAGATAATATGCAAAATAAAGTTACAAGCAACAGATATCTGTTATTGAGATGATGATTATTTCCTATCCAGTTAGACGAGGTCAGAATGAATAAAGTGAACTATTATTTATTAGGTGTAACTAAACGATTGTTTGTATCAAATCAAAATCGTGCGAATTAATTTTTATTAATATTTTTGAAACGATTTATATGAATCGATTCCGAACGATATGTTCTGTTATAAATCTATATTACTATGATTTTGTATAGACAATAAAAGTTATATCGGAGAAAGGAGTATTTCGGTACGTTATTGTTATAAATAATTGTTTTTACAGAATAATTTTATTTCATTTGCTCCATTTAAACTAATAAAAAATAAGTTCTTATTGATATTAGAATATAAATATTTTATAGATACAGATTTCTAATTTTTATTACTTTTATTGAATTTGCTAAAATGTTTCAATATTTAATCAATTATTTAAATGTAAGCGCACCACAATTTAGTGATGTACACGCACGCGATGCATCCCGATAGGATGTTAGTCGGGCCGTCCCGGGCATATCGCGCTACGGAGCAAATCACAAGGTGCCACTAATTGATATTATCTATGCAACTCCACTTTAAAAAGTCAACACGGTATTAAAAAGGAATATATTTTATATGTAATGGCCAGTTTAGTTGATGTAAACTAAGGTACATTGAAATGTGTTGTTGTTTTAAAAGGACGTTGTAAGTTTAATCTACACATATAAATAAAATTTTACTGTCTGCTTGTAATTCCAAATTAACTGCCTTTCACTAAATGTATATTAAAGTATATACGGTACTTATAAAAAAAACATTTTTTAAATTTGTCCTTTCTGTATGTTTGGTTCGATTCTCTGAAACGGCTGAAACTTAGGGTAACTTAGGGTACTTTTGTTTTAAAACAATTTTCTGAGAAATTAAATTGAATAGTGGGCACAGTTCGTTTTAAACTAAAATGTGGCTGAACTACACCAATATGAAACTGCCTTATATTTCATAACAGTAATCTCATATATTTTAATAGTAATTTTAAACCAAAATTATTATTTAAAGAAATGTAAGCATTACAATAAATTTTTTACATTTTATTTTTGAATACATTTTGTATAAAATTAAAGACAAGTTTGTTCAAAATTTCTTGTAGGAAGCGTTGAATATATTGTATACTATTAGTGACAAACGACATAATCTAGTTTGGGGTCATAGGCCATATTTAATGAGAGGTTTCACCTTGAAACGAATGTAAATATAATCTTTATTTATCAATTTAAAATAAATTTATAGCAGTAAGTTATACATATGATGTTTGATTTTAAATCCAGATTTGTCTATATATTAAAGGTATTGAAAATATTTATTGGTGCACTGAATTTTGGTATAGGACAGAAGGATAAATTAAAAAAATATAGATAGAATCTAAAATAAACTTAACACTTAAAAACGGTTAGTATAAACCGCAACTGTTGCGTTTTTTAATGAAACTTCTAGATAGATAACAAATTACGGGACGCATTATCGCGGGATCTCGGGGCACAGTAGCGCGGGATAAGGTATCTTAGGCGACATCACTAAAATAAATAGTGTTGCGCTCGACCCTGGGTTAACTATGCTATGCACCGCACTATTTCTCGCCGATTCGTCGATATCGATTTTATATAGTGTTTAATGACTAATAATATACCGTTCATGGTACGAGTGTTTATTATTGTTATTTTAACTGTTATTATCGCACGTAAAATAAAATAAGTGAAGGAAAATAATTATTTGAAGCTACAAAGATGGTAGATACTAGAAGTTGTATATTTTTATTTGAACAGAAATTAAAAGGGAAAATTATATTTCGTGTTCGAACGTGAAATCTATAATTGTTATTATTTTCTCATTGTTCCTTTGTTTATACTTAACTAATCTAATCTTGCAAGCAGATGTCTTGTTCAAATTTAAATTTATTAAATTATTATTTCTATAGTGTTAAGATACTGATTATTTAGTTCATAGAATATAGAATGAAAATACAAGCAACCTAATATCCGGGAATTTTCTCAAAGCGCTCTTGTTAGTTGAGCGAGGTAACGTGGTAAGATAAGAGTTAACACTGCACCTGTTTCATTAAGATATTTACAAACTTATATTATGTAGCTAATTATCTAAAGACTTATTATATATATATATATATATATATATATATATATATATATATATATATATATATATATATATATATATATATATATATATATATAATTTTACTGCAATTTTTTAAACGGTTAATGTAAAAATGCTTCTTAGCAGTAGACTAAAATTAAACTAGAAACACGTAACCAAATCAATAGAATCAAGAAATGAATACATTGCAAATATTATTATATAGGTTTCAGGATGTTATATTTATAAAACGTAGATATATGCAGAATTAATTTACATAAAACATTAACACAACTTCATGATACATAATAAAGCAATTTTTCACCTAGAATTTATAGAATTTACAATTATAGAATTTGAATAGGAAACTGGTTTTTGCCTGGAGTGTCATGTATTAAAATAAATCAATATTTAATAAACAGCACCTGCTGCGTTCTGCGCGAGGTACTTAGCGAGCGGCGCCGGGGAATAAACAATATGATATCTCAGAATTATAGCACGGTGTACGACGACGCGTTGAATGGTCTTATGTTGTATGTCAGCAGCATGATTTATTTTCATTTTGACTTATATATATATATATCGTGTTTTACTATATATTCTTATTATTTGTGGTTTTTGTACAAATATGTAAGATTCCGTAAATGATGAAACATTTTGTCATAGTCTTGTCAATGATAAGTTTTCTTGGTATAAGCCAATGCTTATGAAATCGATACTTCTAAGTATTTTAGTATAATTTATGGGTCATTTGACACGAAGAAAATTTATATGTTTGTATATTTAGTACCATCAGTATTTATTCTAAATTATATAAGAAAAGTAGCTTTTAATTCTCTATAAATAAAAATAATTTCTGCATCAGATAAAAAATGAAAACAAAACAATTAATATTTTGTAATTTACGTTGTTGCATGGGGCAGTCCACGAGACACGGCGACCACCCGTGTCGCGACACGCGCTGAACGTTCGATTTACTGCATCGCACTGACTACTTATAGATAACCCGACCCCAAACTATGTTATATTGATCCAAATAAACATTTTAATATTTAAATCATACTTTTGATTTGTGAAAGTCGAACCGATTTAATGTTATGTTGATTCAACATAAATCCCTCTTAATATTAATATTGTGTAAAATGCTCTCGCTTGATTAAACTGGTCGCGTTTAAATTATTATGTATAATATTATCGTTATCGGATACCGTAACGTTTGCGATATTTAAATATTATTAATATTAACCATTCATAAACACACATTAAACGTAGCACCATTTACGAGCTAATAAATAAATACATGTAACGACTTAAAAAATGGGATCAAAAGGCGCTCGTATATTAGAAAGCCAGCCATCAATGTCTAACAGTCATTCTAGATCGGTTCGGAGACAATAAAGTCAGATTTATTACTATTCATATCATAAATAAAGTGGACACTGTTAATGTTGCCCTATTTTGAGCTATTACAGCGACATAAACTTAACTCCAAACTCTATACTGATTTCGGGTCGTAAACTCGGTAACTATTAATTTTGTCTATTTGTATATGATAATACCAAATAGTATTAAATAGTATTTATTAACAAAGACAGAAGTTATGTTTGTATTTTTTATATTATAATATTTTTTTATCATAATCATATTAATAACGATAAGTCTCAGAAACCACAATAGTTATTTATTTATATATTAAATAAAATAAGCATTAAAATATTGACATGAGAGATATAAATGATGTTTTCATAGAAACAAAATTACCTGAAATAAAACTTTCAATTACCATCTACCTTCTGTATGTATGTATGTATGTCACTAGTTAAACTATCTTTTACATTTTGTCATTGCTCCTAAAACATGATTTCTTTTTAATTTTATACAACATACAAACATAAAACATTTAATAGTTTTAGATTATACAAATTATTATTTATTGGACTATAATAGTTCTATTCTTGCACCCGAAAAAATCCAATACCTTGACATTCAAAACTTGTAAGGCTGCGCAAAAGAAGCCGTGAGAATAACTTAAATTTAAACGAGAACTATTAAAAAAATATATAATATCACTAAATGGTCACATAAAATATCAATAAATTAAATGTTTTTTTTTTCATTGATATGATTATGTGCATCTTAAGTGAGGCATAAATTGCAAAGAAATCTGAATGAAATAAGCATCATAAACTTTATGTTTTGTTAAAAGTAGGGCGACCACGATGATTACAAATTATGAGATTTTATTGTTATTTTTATATACGGTAAATTGTTTTGTTATATAATGTTATGTATTGCTTCATTGCGACTGTCACTATTCACAAATTTAATGAACTTTTCAATAGAAATTATAAACAGTGTTTGTGTGTTTTAATACTTAGTGCTGTTGTATTCACGTATACCTAAAAATATTTTTGTCATATTTTAGATAGTTTAAATTTTATATATAACAGAATTATGCATATTAATGCTTACGATAAAAGTTTAATTTTATGTATGTATATTGTTTTATCCGTTAATATGTTAAAATGTTGTCACAGTACACTTACGCTTTGATCTATAAAAGGTTCCAGTACTGTCCTATTTGATTTCTTATCAGCTTGATTTGAAAATATTTGACGTTATATTGTGAGAACCACGAGCGACGACGTGTGTGGTCATTGTATATACTTATATTGTCCAAACAATGTTATCAGGAGACAAGTAATTGTTAATATCTAACTTTGTACTGTATAGTGTGTTTTTGTATGTTTTATGTATAAGGAAGAATAATTACAGAATTTTATGTTATTTACTATAAGTGTGCAGATATTAAGTAATAAAATTTTATTTAATTTCCTTGAAAAGAGAACTATAATTAAACTTATAGGTAAAGTGTGACAATTAATTTATTACGCTTAAGGATGTTGGGAGGCAACTTATATTGCGAAATTACTATTTAACAGGTAATTGTTAACTATTTGATGTTACAGGTATCTATTTGATATGAAAAATTCTTAACACTGAAATGGAGAAAGTGAAGAAAGAAAAAAAATAATTTTCTTGGGCCCAGATTTATTGTGAAGCACGTGACGTTTATATTACAACACGTGGTATTACCATGGTGAACCATTGTGTGAACTTGCGTGGGATGGTGGATCAACACTACTTAATTGTATTAATTGATCTTTACTAATGATGTAATACTTGTTTGTTCTACTTGATATTACTTTTGCTATGGTTTTAAATAATATGAATTTTATACCTTTTTTTTCTATTATTATTGAGTACTTTTGTTAATCTCGTAAAAACTTGACTGATTGTTTGAGAAATTATATTTGAATCAATGCAGCATACAGAAGTAACTGACGATTTAAATCAAACTAACGCTTATTATCTATAAAGACTAGATACTTTTTGCTACCGGAAGATTAAAAAAAAGAAACGTAATTGCCTTCCATCGATCATTCCAAACATTTGTCAGTTTTAAACGCTGTCCGTTTATCGATGATAGATCTCCGCTACTGTGGATAAACTTAACACCTTTACGACGTTTTGTATACAAATAAGGGCTACAATTGCGTGACAGAATAAATGACAGATAACTGTCAAAAGGGCATTGTGATGATTGAAAGTAGTTCGTTCTTTAATTTGACGAGAATATATTATGGATAAAAAAAATCTTAAATTCAATAGAATTTTAGCAATGGGAATCGAAAGGAGGTTGCTGTATAATAATCTTTAAAGGGTGCCCCAGAACTATCACAATACAATATCTTTACTTAATAATTATAAAAATATATTTATTTATACTCCTGTGCTAGTTTTTTGATTAAACAGTAACGAATATCATATATTCAATCAATTTTTTTAAAAGAAGTGTTTCCATTCATATACAAAATTTTCTTGTAAATTTAAGACAAATATGTTGTAATAATGTAAATGAATGATCACAAAATATTGTAAAAAATGAACTCATGACCTATACTTTTAAGTTAGTAAACATGTCTGCTGTAATACGACTACATAAATATATATAAAAACTACTAAGCATAGTATAATCCTAACTTATTATTTCAGTACAGTATAACGCATATAGATGGCGCCCAAAGTGTGCGTTAAATATTGTTCAAGTTGTGTTTGTGTGAAATTTTTAAACAAATTGAAGAATGTCATTGTTTTATGAATATTCAATAGACTGTTTGTTCGTACTCGTACGTGTCACACCACGAGGTGAAAGGCCAAGATATATTTTGTGTATTTGTATCTCATTTTAGTTTCGAATATATAAGTAACACTAAAATTGACAAATAATATTTCTTCTACACATATTCAAAGGTAACATTATTTGTTCATATCATTATAATACATGTAGAATTTATATAAATTCAAAAATACTTAAGTTCTATCCTCTTACGGGAACAGTGTAAACAAAAGGTCATCAAAAATTAAAATAACATTAAATATATTCAATATTGTATGTCCATAACATAAAAATACATAAAGATATAAATAGTTTATAAGTATTTATAAATGTGACCGGAATTCACACAAAACTGTAATTCGTATATACTTACTCGACTCCGAAGAGAAGTATTAGCGGGCATATTGCACCGGTCCATTGTATGCAAATATAAGACGTTCATTTGAAAAAAAAAGGTATACGTTACACTACCGTATCGCCGCAAGGAATTTTATTTTATATTATCGCGGCTACACGGCAAGATTTAGGGTTCTCTAGAAATTATAATTTAAATTACAAAAAAGATATCTTTTTAAATATTTTTATAACACATTTAATTATTACTCAATTTAATGTAATTCATGACAATAAGTTCAATTTTTTTTAAATAATTTAATTAGTATTCGATTCTTGGTATGTCTTTACGATATTGTTTCAAAGTATATTTTTCAATTTAAATGTGTTAGACATCAACGGAAGGGTTGCACGATTTAACTCAGGTTAAGTCACGTTTTTACATAGTATATTATATACTCAGAAATATATATCTATATATTCATAAATAGTATAATATTAAAGTTTGGTAAACACTTATTACGATATCTATAAATAGTATAAAAAGTGATCATTCATTTTTAGTTTTGATCTTTGTTGAATGTGATCTGTAAGCTAACTATCCAGCAACATGTAAGAAAGCTTTGGAGATAGTAAAAAGTTAAGTCCAAAAGATTTATCAAAAGTCTCAAATTCGAAATTAATACATTGTAATGTACCATCTTAAAATGTACCGCCACAATGAAATATTATTTTAACACCTTATTGAATTTTTTTCTTAATAATATAAGATATTGTCAAGCACTTTAGTTCAAAAACAAATAGTTATGGCGATACAAATACCTCAGTTATCATTGGAACAGAACGATGAGGGCGAGATGAACTCTTGGTACGTTTACTTTACGGTACCAGAGCATGTGAAATGCGTATATTAATAAGATTTTTAAAACGCCTTTTAAGTACACCTTTTATCAGTAGTATTATGGTTATTTTTAATCAGATTTTGATTATAAAGAACATTGTAATAATATATTTTTTATATAAGTAGACAACAGTGAATCAGACTAGGATTAAGCTCTATTTTCTTTTAAATATTGCTATATGGAATTTATAGACTCGTATATTATAATCTTCTAAACTAAATATCCTTTAAACCTATAAATGTTTATTTTTACATAAAAATTGTATTATCATAAAAAATCCCTAGTATATTATTTTAGTTTTGTATTTGCATATGAAATAATGCCTGCTGTAATAATAAAATACCGTTATTTTTGTCATATTAGTTCTTCTAATCTTTCTAATGCCTTATACTCTATTCTAAATTTAGCTAATTTTGTTTGAAATAAAATTGTCTTTCTCATTTAGAATGTAAATGAAGTCGCGAACAAGAACTAGTATGATATATGTGTGTAGATTGAGTAAAACAACAACCGTTGCAACATTATCCTGAAACAAAACATACTTAAAATATAACTAATACTCCATTCTTCGTTTATGCTCTCAAATCAAACCTTGCTGAATAAATCATAAAATGGTTCGTATTAACAAAATGTGAGTTCGTCCGTGTGTTCGTTTTACGAGTCAGGCCGATATTACGGCTATGTAAAACAGCGTTTTACTGCTCACCCCGACTGGTATGCGTATGCGCATCCCAAAGATCAATAGTTTAGATGAAGTGCTATTTTTTATCTTACGGTTTAGGACTTTAAATTAAAGCACATTTTTACTTAACTAGCATCAAGATTGTTCTTATATATAATCCTTTTAAAGTTTAAACTCCTGTTTATAGAACTGAAAATATTATTATTATATATTTAATTACTAAATTAATATTTTCAACTTCGACATTATTGTCTTTGAACCAATGGTAATTTTTTGTATAGTTTATATTTATGTTAAAACCATTCTATTTATTTATTCTTTGAGAAATTCCTAACCGCGTTCAGTTCAAACTTTTTCAAAATGGTTCAAATAGCGAAGTGGCAAAAACTAAGCATTGTCAAGAAAGAGGCGCATTGTTAGATTTACGAGTATGCTTTCATGACGACAGTAACATCGTACACTTGCGACGAGATAAATATATTAAATTCTTTTACTTCGCACAACGTTAGACATATTTTTAGTATATAATTTTGTATTAACTGTATACACATTTTCGAGTTGTTCAGTCTCTGACCTCTATAATATATATTTGTAAGTAAAGTTATAGTTCAGGACATGTAAGTTGCGACACTATTGTCTATGTTATGCGTAAGCGCAAGCTTGTACTGTTTCATGTTTATGGTTGCAACACATCAGAGCATAACTTTAGCCTCAAACATCGCATTTGAACTCAGCTCGTAAACTAGCTGTTAAATTGTAAGTAATTGTAGTATGCCTTTAAATGTATTTCGTCTGTTTCTACGGTGACTTGGGTTATGATTTCTAGAAGGTTATAAACAATTATTGTTATATTTCTCAGTACAATGCCTCAGATATTTTAAAGCTTTTTATTTGCAGTTTTCAAACAATAATACATTTAGGTATAAATACACATGTTGATTAATTCAAAGTCTATGTTTTTTAAAGAACTTTAAAATTATAACGAAATATAGTATTTCATTTAAACTTGACGTTAATACAGATGAAGAATTTGTTATATGTAAAGGTTAACGGAGCTTTTCAAGACCATCACGGGGTAATTTAAATCGATTTTTCCACACCCGCCGGCGATCGGATCGTTCCGGCTTTTACCAGTGTCAAACATCACTCCTCAAATATTTAACATGACAAATTTATGTTCGAACTTTTCGCTTACTTGTCGTGTGGGAACAAAGTCGTACTCTGTTTACTGATCGCTTTTAATAACACGTTCGGATTTAGTTAGCGGTATTTTTGAGAATTTCAGTTAAATCTTTCTCAAAATTTAGTTTATTTGTCCATTCTTTAAATTTGTTTGAGCTTACATTTTATTTTGCTATGTAAAATATGTATTATATTGTAAAAGATGTTTCCTCTGTAATAATGTTTTATGTATGTATGTCTGTATGTACAAATGCAAACTGTTTAAGCGTCCAACGTAATACGATACTTTAATGAGTTTAAACATTTCTAGGTAATTAGGTATAACAGGCAACCTAAATACATATACCTGCCACTTGAATATTAACTAGCTATGCTTACTGCATTTTCTTTCATTTTATTTACCACATAAAATCAAAAGTTAGTATTTACACGCAACTTTGTCATTCACAATATATCATTATTGAAGAATGTAATTTTAAATCTACTTTAGTATAAAAAAAATAAATTGATATCATAGAAAAAATGCTAACAATTTGTTAAAACAATCGAATATAAAAAAAAAAAATCAATATGAATAAAGAAAAATACCGCAAGAAAATCGGAGATGTGTTCCTAAGATTTTCCCATTTTAAAGTTATCCCAGGAGACGATAACCTGCTCCTAATATTTACAGCTTATTTTAAAACTTACGCACATAAGACCTACTTTGTATTTTTATTATATCATTCGGTGTACATAATTAATGCGCTATCAAATATCATCGTCAATATTCATTACTGTATCATAAGGTATATGAAAATAAACCTTCCTACTTTTAAAATAAGATTTTAATTTCGCTGATTAACAATAAGTAACTAAAGCAAACATGACGTTCATTTGACAGAAATATGACCTTAATGAACAAGAATTTAAGAGATATAATTCTTTGTATACAATTATTAACACCAGTGGTATATACCAATAAGGCTACCGTAGTTACATAGTTAGTCAATATCACTTGTCTCAAGTGTATGTTAGTTCGTGATTTCAATAATCTATTGCAATACAATTTATCGTAAAACCTAATTATTTCCGTTAACTATTTAATGGTTCACCAATTTTATAATAAACATGGTATTATCATACAGTATTTAGTTAGTTAGTTGAACAAAATACTCTAATACTCAAATCATATTCAAACGAAACATTTATAAAAAATCTGAGCTCCAAATATAATTTCAAATTATAATCCATTTCAATTCAATGTTCCCATTGCTCAGGGGGCGTGGCACGATAGGGTTAAACAAATATCATCGGGGCCGAATATAATGTAATAAATATAATTTACAATGTTTATACGAGTGTAATCTCGTGCTACAATCTTGGAGGCGACCGAACAGACCTGCGTGAACAGAGTAGATCAGTCTAGAGGCAGCTGAGGGTTAAGTACTAATAAAGTTTTAAAGCTTATCTGAAAATAATTTGACTCGCTCTTGATGCAAATAATAAATACTATTGATTTTAATACATGAGTACACAGCCGAAAAATCTTGTTCTTAAAACCAATGGAGGAGTGGCTTGTTTGACTTATGTTAACGGTTCGAATCCGACACAATATTTGGTCATGTCTGTGTCTGTATAGTCTGTAACAATTATAAAAGAAATAAAATCGTTAGCGTTACATATGACCTGGGCAGTTCCAGTCAGGTTGTTCAAATATATCTTATCTCGTATTAAAGAAATTATTAATTAAATTGGCTAATTTATGGCGGGGGCCGGACTCCATCGTGGGTCAGTGCTCGACTAATACATATTCTTTAATAAATATTATATCGGATGAAATTTCTCAGAACTTTACATTAAAATATAATATTTTATTAATAACTTCATCCACCGATTGTATCGGATAACGTTATTATTCGATTTCAAGATATTAACGTTACGACGATAAAATAATTTGCTTTATGTGACACTTATCAGACATACACAATAATGAACGACGTACATCTGACAGAAAGTAATAAAAATTACTAAAACAGTTCAGGAAATAATATCACTATAAATACGAAAGTATAGCAAGTTATAAAAGGATAAAAACATTAGGAGCTATAAGACTTGTCATCATTAAGCTTCAATAACAGGACGAAGTAATACAGGTTTGATTCCCAGTCTCAGCAAATATGTCGTAGGTCATATAAAAAATGTCGGACCGATATCTCGCGGACACCTGCGCGCGCGCATCGCTCAAGCTACGCGTGCGGTCGCAGATATGAAATGCGTTATGCATCATCTCATCAGTGAAAAAATGTTTATTTACAACCATAATCTAGTTGTGTGTTACTTTTACTTTAATAAAACATATATACATCAGTTGTGTGTTATTTATATATCTATAATAAAACAATAATAATACCATTTAAGTACTGGCTACAGTATTATAACTAAGATAAGAAGTTACTCTTTGATAAGAGTTACTTTAGTTATTCATATCTTATCTTACTCCTTAGTAATATTAAACAATCGAACTTTAGAATAGTACAAAAATAAAATATTTTTAAAAATTCTTCACTCTTGTCGAAATCAACCCAAGTGTAAAGGTGATACGCGTTTAGCGCAGGACAAATGCGCCAACTCTATGCGCGCGCGCATGCCATGTATCAACGCGTTAATAACAAATACATCCTTGTGATGGGAATACTTACTAACATTAAGTTATTGTCACATCATTTACAATATTTTGAAATGATGATTAAATATGTTTAAGACAACTGATAAATTGCTTATTGCTTAATTTAACTTTTAGTATAAACTATTATCTAGTACTATTTAATCTTTGAAGTAACTACGTGTGTAATATATTAAATTATTATGTATTATTATTTGTATGTAAATATGACATAAATTTAAACACATTTAAGTTTTTTTATTTTATTCTCAAATAATTAGTTTCTAAGTGATATCTTCTGTAATAGTACCCTATTCCAAGGCGTGTGAGTTCACAGTGAAATATAGGCGAGTAGGCTTGATAAATGACATCAAAGGTTTTTATAAGGATGAGCTATACGGTGCTGTAGTCGATTTATTGGAGTACTGTTCTATTCATTTAAAAATAACTTTGTGAGGACAAATTTACATTTAATTGAAGAAATAATACTAATTCTATAATATAAAAAAATGTGCTCAAAATGCTATTTTGAGCACATTTTTTTGCGCATTTTTTGAGCATTTGTGCATGTATGTCCACATTTTTATATATATAGAATAAAAAATATAAACACGAGAAGGATTCGAATCTGCGACCTGTCACGTAACAGCATGATAGCTTATTTGTCAGCGCGAAATCACACTCATAATGCTACCTCCAAGTTTATTAATAAATATAAAATATGTATATTACATATAGGTACCCATAATATTTTTCACATTTCACTCATTATATAAAAACTGTAACCAAACGACACATCACAATGAACAATGATTGCCCTTCACCTCCTTATGTTAATGAGTTCGTTACTCATTATTTAAATCAATTTATGAAACACAGGTATGGATTACGTTTGAGTATGTAGTGTAGGTTCTATTGGTTAGAAAAATTTTATGTAAAATATGTTTTATATATAATATATATTATATTACCAATTAAAAATTTAGACACAGAGCTAAATGTTATTGGAAACAACTTTTTATTTTTACCAATTTGGAGCAATAATGTCACAGGCAGACATATAAATACACATATATAACGTAGTTACCCTAGAACAAACTTTTAATAAATAGCTCCTTAGCTTAAATTTTCATATTCACAAGAAGAGAAAAAAACTAAGTGCTTAAGTAATTATATAAATTAATTTTGATTTTATAAAAGATTTGACAAAAAAGATGAAATTATATGCTATATTATATTTTAAATCTTATTTATATTTTTACAATATTGAATTCTTTTTTGTGAATGTGATTTTTTTTAACGATAAAAATTACAATGATAACACTCTTTTGGTTAAGCTATCAAGACTCAGACTGTATCAGGCATTATGTATTTAATTTTGTGTTTAGGAATTTTGTATTACAAGAAATATAAAAAAAATTGAATTACTTCAAAGATACTTCGATTTTAGATAATGTTTTAAAGCACAAAGTACTGAGAGATGTAGGCAAGGGTCATGGACTCAATGAATCATTTAAGTGAGTGTTGGGTGTTACTACTTACTGATAATATATTCTGATATGCTGATTTATACGATCCTTAATTATACCATCGGAGGTGTAACTACTGATCACTTTAGTATTACTTGAGGGCATTTCATCGTTAAACGGAATGTTGGCAATAAAATCTGGAAGTATATAAAGTTGTACCACTGTTATTACAGTCTAACTTAATTAGTAAAATATGAATTATTATCCATAATTATAAAATTATTTATAAATAAATAGAAAATCATTATCAATACTGAAAACTTAGCATTTATATTATTACAAAAAAAATATTCATATTATTTTTAATTATATTAACAAACACTAATATTTAAAAAAAACTAAATCTCAAGTAAAGTCTAGATTTTTAGTTATACCACGATTTGAAGTAAACTTTATATTCTATTATGTTCTGTGGTTGAAAGTTAGTGTAATTTTATCATCTTGCAAGTTTATCTAATTTGAACGTAGCTTCATATATGTACCAATCAAATGAAGTGATCGCATTAAGATTAATATACTTATGAGGCTATGTTTAATTTGAAGTTATTATTTTATATAAGTAATTAATTTATACAAGCGTAATTATTTGCTTTACACATTTTTTTTATTTGAATGCTTCTTTAATGTGTGTATAAAATTATTTATATATTAAACTACAATTATATAATTTAATAGGGCATTGTGTGATAAAATATGAATAAAGAATATCTTGTTGATAGTTTTTTTTTAAGTTTTCCTATACCTTTTCTTGCTGTTATATTTTTTAATATCACTTCTGTAGATAATAGCAATTACTATTTGAATTATAATGAGAGTATTTTAAAATCTCATATATATTTCTACATATTTTCAACTGATACATTAAGATCTTACGCGCAAGAATTCAAATTCTAAAGTACACAAAGAAGTGTTGTATTGTTTTTAACTTTCCAGATGTACGACTCACGTACCCATTAACATACTTCTAACATTACTATATCCATTTTGAATAAACAATGTCAATATTGTCACCCGGTTTTATTGCTATGGGTTTTAGGGTTTTCCGTTTTCGCCGCCATTTTGCGGGCTCATGCACATGATTGACAGTACAATGAGAAAATGCAAATGTATTACCCCTTGGATATTTAAATATTTTTATATCGATTAAGTCGTTTGTATTTTAGATTTATAGGCATTGTTCATGTTACTCAACGTCATATTTAAATAAATATATATTTATGTCATATTAGAAAGACATCATAAATCTATTAAATATATATTTGCGATTATCAAGAGCGTATACAGGTTAGAGATCGAATCTCTACAAAACCAAGAGTCAGACATACAAAGAGCTAACACAAATAGAAAATCAAGCCTAAATATATCTCAGTATTTGTCGAGACTCAGATTAGTTCCAAACATTCAGTAGCGTGTGTTTGTCTTCTTCCACAAAGTGCTGGCTCCTCGGCTTACTGCGCAAACATATTTCAAGCAAAACACCAAACGTATTAAATTTCCATTTGTTTATTTTGTTATTAATTGGATATTAATTACCAGTTTGTGGGGCTTCCTTTATAAATATTTAATATTATGTGCACATTTATACTCTGAATTAAAAATAATAAAGATGTTTTACCATTATGTTTTAATAGTATTGTTAACAATTTCAAAAATAATTGATATACATAAAAATATACTTAGATTAATATTTTGATAAGATATTATACAGACATTTTTGATTAGGTACATATAAAGGTTCATCAACGCAGCGACACGTAGCTCAGTTGTTAGAAGGTCAGCACCATTATTCCAAAGGTCCCAAGGTTCGAGTCCAACCCATTAAGAATTTATCATTCTAATTTATTTAAAAATAGACCTAACATGGTTATACATGTTTATATAAAATTTGCAAAACTAATATCTCTCTTCACTAGATTTGAATTTTAATAAAATCGGTTAAAAATTATGTCTGCAATAACATATCAATATCAATCCCGTCTGTTTGTTTGTCTTTAAGCCCATCTCGCCATTTGGTCCTCAAATAGATAATGCTCGAATGAACAAACGCGTCGTGGAAATTCAGGCATATTACTTTATTTATGCTATAATATTACTAATCGTCTAAATCTAAATATTTCTAATTTATCATCTTTTAGAAGAAAATCCGATATTTATTTAAATAACACCATCAAAAGATAACTATATTCTTGATTTTATCTTTTATCAGATTCAATTTTTTTCCACCCACACAAGAAACCAAATAAATCATTATAAATCACTATTCTGCAATAAAGTTTAAATTTCACTCCATTTTAAAAATGTTATACAAAATATTTTGACAAACGCCTTTAGATATCGCACTTGGTGGATAATGGAGGGATAAAAAATATTCTTAATATATCAGAATTAGTTGTGACTCATAATATTTCGTAAGTAACCTTCCGCCCACGCGGATTCGCTCTGAATGATATTACACTCAACAAAAGTAAATTTATCAAATGACTCACTGAAGAGCTAAAATATTTGATAGGCTCAATCAGACCGTATTTGGAAACGACATTCTAATATAATTGTATAATTGTTTGTATAAACATTTAACAAATCTATTTCTTGGAACTCACAAATAACCTGAACTGGATATTACGAATAAAGAATAACTTTTATTTGGTTTCTAGGGAATTAGCTAAATATTTTTGATATTCCGCTGCAGGTTGGTGTCTAGACGTGGGATTAGGCGTGAGGTACAGTTTCATTGTTGTGTTCAAGGCTTTAGTAATTAAATTAGTGAATGGTAGATCATATAAAGGTTAAGTTCACATGAGTGCGATCATTTTTATGCATACTTGTAGTATTTCGGGTTGCGCTCGTCATGTCCAAGGCAAAGTCGGGACTTATTTTAAATTATATTCTATGTTATATATAATTGATGTTTATTGAAGTTACATAAATAAGAAATATATACTTTTGTTAAAAAAAAATAAGTTATACTTTTGTCTTACATTTTTGCACATGAAATGAACCACAGTGACCATTTTATTTAACTTGCACTTCACATTGTTTACAAAACATTGCCTCACTCTCTTGATACCGGTACGAAAATATTTGTTGATCCATTACCATGATCTCGTAAACGGTAACTCGATATGGATATATCGATTTTGAGAGAAATTCGGGTTAATCGATTTTATCTGTGATAATTAGAATGTGGGTTTAAGTCTATTATGAGCGAAGCCAATCATATACCCACGATTATTATAACCATATATGAAAATGGTGTGAAATAGAGGATGAACGATTTTCTGTTTTAGAGGAACTTATAATTGATGAACGGATGAAAGAAAAGTGTGTGAATAAACTGTCGCTTTGAAGGTTAATTTAATTTATGTGACAGGCATATTATTCTAATTGAGGGGTAGACCGTATAAAAATATATGTTAAGGTGACAGCCCTGAAAGTGTCCAAAGTATTACCTCATCAGTGCGTTAGACTTTACATAGAGGTTACATCGTCGTATATTAAATAATGCAAGAGATTTTTATCACACAAATCGTTGTATAAATTCAGATTCAATCGATCGATTACAACCCATACCGTAAGCTATAAACATTAACCACATTATGTAAATATAACCTACCCACTTATTTAGATATAGTAAAGTAGTAAAGATGACTAAGAACAAACACTAAGACCTACCTCAAGTTGGGTTGACAGTACTGCATTTTTGTTAAACTATAAATAATTAACAATATTTAATAGTTGATTTTATTGTTAAATTATGTTAGATTTACTCTAATTATATTTAAAAAAATATTAATTTAAAATAATGTCCCAAACTAAATTATTTCCTTTTATTTCTCTGTCAAGTTTTTTCTTTTTACAATGCACTTGCATTAAAAAATAAGTGAACAATTTATTATAGTAGAAAACATTCCATAAAGAGTTGAACGAACTTAATAATGGAAAAATTCAAATAACACCAGGTTAATACACTAGTATGCAATAATATTTCCCGTCACGTCGCGAAACCGAAAGATCTGCGTTAAAAAGTGTTATCGGCGCGTGCGCAACTCCTACCTACAAAATATATTTGAATACTGATATCTTGGTGTCATCGAACGTACTATTCATTTAATATGTTTATTATAAAGGTAGGGATACATTGTAGAATATTATTTTATAAGACAAATAGATGACACTGGTTACTTTGTATGGGTCACAAAGTAAATATTCCTTAAATTAATATAAAAACGACTTTTAAATAACTTGTTGGTGTAACTTCCTAAGATGATGGTACATGTTTATTAAAAGGTATTGTTAGATTTTATTATTATGGACTGACTCTTTAAACTTTATACTGCTTTAAGATGCTTCAAAATTATTTAATAACTCTAATAATGTATATTATCCTTTAAAAATATTTTAACAATATTGCCAAATATAAAAATTCAATAAGGGTTAAACTGGAACGGTAATAAACTTTTTAAATATTTTGGGATTTAAATAATAGAGAATAAAACTAATAATATATCTTTATTTGTTGTCAGATATTAATTTCTTAAATATTTATTTGCAATGAGTTTCAGAGTATTATAATGTATGTAACGAATAATTTGTGTTTTATATAAGTGTGAATCAAGCCTAAGTCACATCTTTGTTTGTCCACTTATAACTAACTAGATTTAAATTCAAAACGTGCCATAAAGCCATAATCGTATTTTTTGTATAGTATCACTATATTTTCTGCTACAATGATAAATATTTTTATTTAATTGTTAAAGGATGTATATATATATATATATATATATATATATATATACATTGGTTTTTCCTCCTACTTCTAATACTGCCAGCTTTCTAAATTTTCTTCAAGATTTGTTCCATATTAAGTATGTATATTTTTCTACAATTTTGATGACTTATAATATTATATTTTATCTTATAACATCAATTAATCGATAATAAGTTTTTTTGGGCGTGGCAGCTACTGTATGTGGCGTTGGACCCTTGTCACAGCGATTAGCATTTGGACATCAACCAGTTTAGTATTTGGAGGATGTACGTAATTTTGGATGAGGTAAAATGAAAAAGCTCGATCACATTATCTATATTTAAATAAGAGTAATATTGTCAGTGTTGAAAAAAAAGTCTATATCTAGTCTATTTTACTTGAACATAAAATTATTGGACTTATAATCAATACTTATGTCTTATCCATTTTTATTCACACATCCTTAATAGGGTTACTTTACTGTCTCATTGTCTTCCCTTCTCAGTGTGCTCTACTAAACTAATAACAAACCTTTTTACAACTTATTACAACTAACTAAAGTTCATAACCGCTTGCATTAGTTGTTTATTTATTATTTTATGAGTTACAAATAAAATATTATAATTACAATTATAATGAATCTTAATTACCAGCAATAAGAATGATAATTGTTTGATTGAGCCGCTTAATAGTTTTGGCAAAATGGAGCACCTTCAACGCATTGTATGCAATGTGAGGTCAAAATAAGGCATTGCTTTAATGTAACAGAGACATTCGTGTATGACATGTCGTTCAATTTTCCGACGCACTAATTTGAATATGTGTATGTCATAGTAATTAATTAGAATATAACATTGTCAAGTATTACATACAGTTGATATAAGAATTTAAGTACCTTGAATATAATCTTATCTTTATGACTTTATAGTACATAACCATTAGAATGTAAGAACAAACGTTGAGCGAGTAACCGTCGCACGCGCAGGACGTGGGACCGAATAAAGCAGCTCGTTTATGCGGTATGAGCCGCGAGTAAGGTCGCCATGGGTTTTTGCAGAAAGTTACATTCATTTGTTTTTATCTATGACTTAATTTTGTTTACGATTTTCGTCCGGATTCATATTTTATAGTTAACTCTTGTTTAATGTTTTGATTTCGAATTCTTGTTAACTGCTGAATTATCTGCACTTATTGCCACAATCACTTATACAGAAAAAGGATGAAATAGATTATATTTTATTAGATTTTGTCTACAAATTACGATTAGATCATAATTCGTCCTAGTAGTAATATAATTGCAATTGTTGAATCGTATAGTCTTTATAGTCCAAAATTTCAAAATAAGACACAACTTATCTGTAAATAATATTTAAAATCATCAATAAATATTCTGAATATCTCGAAATTGTATTGTACAGAACGTGTAGGATGTCACTGATCTGCAATTGTATGTCCAACATAAATAAGGCCGTATTAAATCTTATCCAAATAGTAAAACATAATATGTAACAAAATACTAAACTGAGTGTAAAAAAGAACTGGATATGAAGCAAAACAATAGCTTAAAAATTAATAAGTTTAGTTTAGGATATACGTAAATGCCTGGTCACCCCAGCACGCGTGCCGACTGCCTTACCACAACCTACCGCGCACGCTTCAACGCCATCGATATGAATTTAAATAGGATTAGTAGGTATAATACGTTACATGACATTAAATATGGCGGACTACTTCACACTGTTTGACAAACTAAATTTAAATGTTACTCACTTTAATGCGGTTTATGCAAAATTGCTTCGGTTATAAATGTGTAAGACATTCTATTTTGAACATTTCAATAAGTATTTAGTTTTAATAAAATATGCATTCCTTTATAAAGTTAATATTTTATGACTTATGTAACTAAAAATTAAAAATCCAAATGTGTTTTTGTAAATATTCTGATATTTTTTATTTCAAGTAAATCAAACATAAATACGTATTTAACTAATATGTTTAAAGCGGTAATTTTGTTTATGTTATTGCATGGATTTGACAGATTAATTGTTTTAAGAAAAGCCAGGCATTGTTTCTTGCAAGCTTAATGTTAGTAAATAAACTGAGCTAACTTTATACTTAACAGTAAGAATAAATAGTGGTCATTGTAACTTTTCTTGGCATCACCAACTAAAATGTACAAAGACTTTACATTTTTTAAATCATAATTTAAAAAAGAAAGTAAATATATAACTTTATGGTTGGTTTATATTTTTACAAGTAAATGAGATTTAAAGTTTAATTTTTATTAAATAGGTCAAGTGAGATGCGGAGGTAAAGCAAGGGTAACACAATTGTATTCTTTTTTAGACCTTTTTAATAAACATCGTGGTCAAACATTTTGGTCACAAGTCTGTGTCAAGGTAAATGAAACAATGCAAAATCATTCCTAAAATACTAAATCTGCAAATCACTTGAGCAATGATGTCACACGTTTGACAACATTCTTAAAATTCAAATTTCGTATCAATGATTGGTTCAAGTTAAAGAAGATAGCGTTTTTGATTCAATCGAACGTCTTGTTATAGCGTTTTAGCTGATTTTTTATTTTACTTTAAATATTAAATTTTCGGAGTGATCTCTCTCTATTAGCGAATCGAAATATTTAAGCTCGTGTTTCACTTGTATTTACTAATCTAATTAAGTAAATAAATCCTGATCTAACATTTGCTAATACTATTGTTTAAGTCTTCCATCGCCTACA
The DNA here is from genome assembly GCA_918358695.1 of Melinaea menophilus ssp. n. AW-2005. Lineage (NCBI taxonomy): Eukaryota > Metazoa > Arthropoda > Insecta > Lepidoptera > Nymphalidae > Melinaea > Melinaea menophilus. The sequence continues at coordinate 22,400,344 of OU911043.1, read as the reverse complement.
ACCATTTCTTGCATCGCTTAGCGACAGACAGACCGACAGTCGACAAATCAATCGAGCACGTGCCAAGCCAATGACAGCACAGACATATGGAATGTCGATCAACAAATATATATGTTGGCGGTGATCCATATAACAGCACTGCTTATAAATTCCATATTCCGTTATGTGATCCTAAAACTATCTGGTGTTGCATTTATTAGAATGTGTGTGCTTTATTTTTACAAAATACATTAAAAATTGTTTAGACATTTTGTTAACATCATATAGTCCCTATAGTCCGAAATGTATAATATGACTCCAGTTAAAAGATACTTCCAAATTAAGATACAAGTTAATTTTTCCTGTAATTATTATTTAATATAGTCAATTATATTGCAATAAATAAACTGGATACCACCTAAATTGTACAGAACGTGTATGAAGTCACTGACCCGTAATTATATGACTCGGGTTAATTATCTTAAGCATATTGACACGTAAGATGAGTGGTCTTGATTGTTCAAAGTAAATATTGAAATGAAATAATTGAGATAAGTACAATAATAATTAGTTTGCCTTTATTTTATTAATATATTTACTTATGTATTTATAATTTAGTTTTGTATATTCTGTTTTATTTTAAGTGTGTACATTTTAAGACAGTTCATTATTAATATTAATTAAGCAGCTCCAAATTCATGAAGACAACATTTAAAATATTAAGTTAAGTAACTAAAATTGATAAAGTAACAAATGATAACTAACTTTAATATGAATAGTCCAAAAGTAATATAGTGTATATATCCAAAGTAATATAGTGTATCCGTTTGTGAAATACGAGAAACGAACTAAGGTGCCACATCCTACTGTAATTGGTTAATTATCATTAAAAATTTACGATTATAGTGCAACGGTTTTTACAATAACTACAGTTTGCTATAAACTTGAAACTTGAAAGAAGCTTTGAAACAAAATTCTTTGTTACGATACTCCATAAACGATAAACTAAGGTTTTATAGTGATTAAATCATATTGTTTCTAAAATTAAATAGCTTATTTTCGATTTCAAGTCCGATATCCTCTAAAATGATACAAAAAGCATAAGGTTCACAAACAATTACAAAATATATTACTAAAAAATCACTTTTTTTAATTTTTAAAAATTATTTACTTTTAAATAATCGCAAACTGAAAAAAAATCTTTTGTACACCATAAACTAAGTCAAAATAAGTAGAACAAATCCATAAAACCGTTTAAACTTTAAGCCTAACATCGAACTAAAGATGTGTAGCAAGAATCACTTATAGAGTATTTAAAAGGGCACAGGGCGATAGACTCGTGCGCAGATCGCGGTAGATAGCGACGCGATCGGGAGATAACTCGCCCGACATTCCCACGCCCGAATTGTTTGATTGTAGATATACTGGTTACATTCGCATTTTTGCTGTTTCATTTGAATAATTCGAGGCTTATTCTTATAATGTTCTAAATATTTTTTTAGATTTTCTGTGTTTATGTATAAAAGATTTTAGATATCTCTGGGCCTAGAGACTTGAAAATTGGTAAGAATATTCTTTTCGCCGAGTAGTTGTCAGTTCAGAACCGACTTCAGGAAATTTAACCCGCAAGGGAGGGTGTAGTAGTGTTAATTAAAAAATACATTTTCAAATTATAACTCTTATAGCTATAAAACTTGGCAAAAATATATTTTTTTGGCATGCTAAAAATGATGAAAAATGGATTTTGTGACGTAAAAGTTTATTTTATGCTATGCGAAGTGGGCGAGCGACAGCTAGTATGTTATAAGATAATACAAATTAATATCGTTAAGTTTGTGTCGACTCATATAAGGATATATACGAATATAGTTTTGGATTTCTCGGCTATTTTGCTATGGACTCCGTTATTACAGTAGTTATTATTGTAATATTATTGTAGTTTAAATGATATGATACCATTTTAAACTACAGATGAAGCGAAATTCACTCTGATTTTTGTAACCAAATACATTTATGAATTGAGAAAGACTAGGAACAGATTATGGATCTAAATTGTTAAATCATATATATTTTTATTAAAATCTGGCAATGATTTTTACGTTTGGAAATAAAATATATTACGAATATTTTAAATGGAATATTAATACCGAGTTTTTTATTAATGTTATTTTAATAGATGATCTTTACATTTACCGTATGTTTTATAAAGGTACAATAATATATAATAAAAGTAATATAACATTGTACAATTGACTATGGGTGTCGGGTCTTCCCCTAAATATATAATTAAGACTATATTATTCACAAGGAAAACCAAGTGAATTAAATACAACAAGATGTTTATCATAGTGAGGTATCAAACAAAGGTTTAAACTAATTACAAAATCGACCATTTCAGAGAGAGCAAGACGAATTTCTATAGCGTCCAATCGATAACACAAAATCAATAAAATCTATTGACTCCATTATAAACTGGCCGGCGTTTGATATTGACCGCTGTCGGCACTCTTTGATGTCATAATAATGAGACCAAATTAAGTCAAAAGCGCTAAGTGTGGATCGAATTGAGTTATCAAAGTGTTTTTTTTATATCAGGGTTACGTACAAAGTATTATGGGTGTTGGATATTATTATGCGAATAAAATATGTTTTTTGGAGGCAAATTTTTTCAAGTTACTATGTAGTTATTTTTTATTAAATAACTGTGATATACTGCAAAAAATAAATACAACAAAAATATTTATTTACGTATTTATTACCCACCATATCTATGGACTCTGGTGGTATGGTTTGTGGTCTTTGGTATGCATTATGCTTTATGGTATTATAGTCTATGGTATATTATCAGTTAGCTTACCAAATAATAAATATATAAATCTACCAATAATTTGACAAAATCATTTTTATCACAAAATAAACCTGTTTTATAACAACATCCTGTAGCTGATATATTTTATATTGTAATTTTTACCAATTTTTCGATGTATTAAATTTATTCGGCATTAGATATTTGTATTGAAATGACGTCTTTGAAGACGTGAGAAACCTTTTATTATGACACGACAAGTCATTTTATCATATTATGATGATGGTGTTAAATTTAAATAGAGCTATTTACTTTTAAATATGGTAATCATAGTGTTGTTATATTAATAATAAACTAGCTATAGCCAGTGGCTTTGTCTACTTACCTTCCTCATCTAGACTCAAATTATCGTCCTTTTAAAACTGTACAAGAATGTATTTTTAGTTTTCTTGTTATTAATAGACTTCTAATCAATTTGTCAATATTGTATGAGAATGGCAGAATTTTTGGAATTGTAAAGTATCCTAAATGTTGAATTAGATAATAATAGCGTCGAGTAAAAAGTTATATAATGAAATTTAATGTTTTGTAATTATTGATCCAAGTTTTTGTATTTCCAGTGAAAATAATAAAGATATCTGGCAGAGAATATATTCTATATGTTGACTAAATACTAAGTAAACAAGACACAAACTCGTCTTTCTTTTAATTTTGGCGTAATAAGAATACAGATAAATAGCGAAAAACGGTCAAAAACGTTGCATTTTCTATTGTTTGAATTTAGAGAAAATATATTTTTTAAATAATTTCAAAATAAAATACAATATGAACTATCCTTAAATTTTTATTGTATGTATAATAATATTATAAATTATTAAAAAACCAAGCCAACTGGAATAATAAATTAAGTTTATAATTGACACAGTTAATTCTCTCCCAACTGTTAATCCTACAAAATGGCCGCGGGCAAACTAGTAGCTAACATAAATTAAATCCGGTAGCGTATATTGAGGCTGTATCTTACGAGAGGTGTGTGATCTGTCTGAGAGGTTCTACAATAAATGTTTGACATGTTTTAAGGGGATTTTCCTAATTAATGATAAATTGTTAGTTTCATGGATTTGTAAGTGTAGATTTATTGTTGATGTTAAATGTATTTCTGGGACGTGGTTCGTGGTTCATTAAGAATATTAAAGATACCAGTAAATTATGCGCAGGCATTTTATTAATTAAGCTTAGATTAACTCCCTACTGTAATGTTGTGGTTTTTGACCGATTATGAAGAATTTCTTAAATAAATTTTTTTTCCTCAGTGATCAGTCGATTAAATATTATATACAAATATTTCACTTACAAGGCACAAATCTGAGCCACATATTATCGTAGACAAGTCTTTTGCAACGCTGCATGGGATGGTCACCAAGTCACTAATCAATTTTTACCTGTGACCTCTAGCGAAGAAGACTCCTCGCGTGTCTGACAATTAATTTTCTTAATCTGATAACTTGGTATATTTGCGACTCCTTATTTAACGGTATATTATTGACTCTCAGTTTGATTGCAGAGATTATAATATATTGATAATAAATTTGTGTGTTTGTACATTGAAATTTGCATTTCTGACCGCCTAACTTCTTTAATATTTCTACTAAAGTAGGTACAATATGAAAATAAAATATTCTTAGAACAATGAAGTTTTAACTGTCCTGTCTAAAGAAATTGTAAATTTTGGTAATATTCGAACCTTGCCAAAAAGATCTTGCCTTTAAAGTTCCTTAAATATTCGTAAGCATATTAAAGTACGTATACAATATAATTGTTGTATTATAAAATAGTAAATATGTATATTTCTTATCAAAATCGATAAATATCAGATGCTATAACGCTTTTATTTGTTGGCTAAACAGTTTTTTCTTCTATTTAAAATGTTTATTGAGTTCCTAATACATATTGTGCGCTGCGTTGAAGTGATCTTGAGTTGACGTCAGAACATTATAGATGATACAACCTACAATGGAATTGTTATTTATTTTTATTATTTCACTCTCGTTGAGTACACTGTGTTTGATACATACATGAAATATGAGAACTTGAACAATCAGAATGTTTTTTTTAACTATACAGCTTTGTACTTTTACATATATAATTCTCGGCTCATTAAAATATAAAAATGAAATGAGAATAAATGAACATTTGAATAATGTAAATAAATATTAGGCGGATACATTAACAAGACTACATAATAGTATTGGAGCCAGCGGAACGTTTGAACTCGTTACTCTAATAATGATCTATGATTACGAGGCGTCGGAAAAATGCCAAATATTCCATACATCTATACCCGTGCTGTCGATATTGACAGGCGACGGTGTTGAACCATAGACTTAGCAATGGGTAGAGAAAACCTTTATTTTGTTTCCTAAACATATTTCTTAAGATTTTTCGGTTTAAGTATCAATATAAAATCTATTAACATCCAACAAAAATTAAAACATAGTACTTTGTATCAAATAACTAATAACTTTAAAATAACGTAATATAACTTCCTCTTACTCACGGATCAATATTCGCAAAGCGGGTAAAGTAACCCCATTAACCTAATCGCAAATGAATGTCGTTAGATCGGTATCTGTGACCCATCAGACGTCAGTGGGTTATCAGGGTTATAAATGGCTTTATTAGCCAATGAAGCATTATCTTATTGCGGTATCGGTTTATTTTGAATAACATGCCTAACACAGATAGTTATATACAATTTTATATTATTGTTATAGAAATTTGGAAGCAGGAGTATATTTACACCATATCTACCATTATCATAGCTCTACACAAAAACCTACACAGGTCAAGATAAAAGTTGGCGATGTTACAAAGCACGCAACTGATTGCTATTTGTAACGTTTATATTAATCCAATTGAAGCAGGTGATTGACGTAGCGTATAACGAGTCTATTTTATTAGTGGGTCGAATACAGTCACCTCTCTGGGAAGAGTAATCTGTGCGAGATAAAAGGATTTTCTAAAAATAAATCGTAACAGTAACATTTCAATATATACGCTTATCTTTTAAAAAATAATCTCAATAACTATATCTAATAAATATTTTTCGATAGGTGTCTATGAGAATGAATAAAAACATTTGTGTTAAAATCTTCGATCAATTGAAACATTAACACCGTATCTCCGAATTAATCTAGAAAGTTCGATTAATGACAATATACTTTAGTCGACAAAGCTATTGGACCTCTGACCCCTTTTAATCGCTGATTCTCATTAGGAGATTATTAGGCAAGGTTTTGGCACAGTTCCCACGATACTTACTTCATATTGCTGTTTTATTTGTTAAAATTATAATTAAGAATTATAACTCAGAACTATTTTTTTTTGGGATGAATTTGTCTAAAAAATAATGTCAGTAACTTTACACTTCCGCAAAATAAATCATACAATTTGTCCCACATTCAAATGTCCAACAAAAACTAACCCTTCAAGTTGCGGTTGTCATTATCACCAGAACAAAGGGAAGGACAAAAAATGGCCCGGTTAATGTTAAGTCAAAACATTTTGTTTCTCGGAAATCTATATTGTTTTGTGAATCCCTAATTCTTTATTCTGTTTGTGTACAGGGTGATTTAAATATTTGTGATATTGAATTATATTACATTTTTTTTAATATATTTTTTAAGAAATGGTTTGATTTAAATATAAGATAAATCTATTTGTTTTAGATCGAATAAAAAGATTTGTTTTTGAGTAATTTAATTGTAATTTGCTACTAAAGAATATATTCCTACAAAAGTATACAAACAAACCTAGGCATACAAAAACAACATGATATATATATTATTATAATTTGCGGTGCCCCATGCTGATTTGAATAAAATATCATAATGAGTCGTAAATATCACATAATCTGTCATAAGAATAGAAGCTTTTTGTCTGAGTCTATCGTTGAGATCTCGTGAGAATTCAGGATTCATTCATGAGAAACATTTGTCGAGTTTAAAATGAACTGAAATTCGGGTAAATCGGAATTATTCATATTTTTGACAATGTCTTAAATATTGTTATACTAGTAATAAAAGCAAACATGTATGAAATTGGAGAATACAAAGAGAAGCGTCTGTAAAAACTACAAAAAAATATTACTCCTACGAGTATATTCCTCTCGGCTCTGATCAGATCGGAAAAGCCCCATGATACTTATACCTCATATTGTCTTCAGGTGGATAGTTTTAAATTACTACCACATCAATAAATATGTTAGGAATCAAAGCTGACTACTATACTTAGATATACTTAGATATACTATACTTATACTTAGAAAATTGATATCAAAAAATATTTTTTTGCTTGTTTTTACCTATTTCAATTAACACATTTTTTAAGAACATTCTAAATATTAATTATCATATTAAGCTTGTTATTTCCTTTGACTGTTACCCTTATACATATAATATACTAAATTGTTTCATTATAACTTAAAAAGTAAGAAAGTTGAGATACCGCTTAGCGCTTACCGCAGGGTTTATTTGTGTAACTAGTCTGCGGGTAGGACAACGATATTAGATAGAAATGAATTATTCTATGTACATGACAACATATCTTGATACATTTATAAATAAATTTTCGTAAATATCGAAGACGATAATACAAACGCCTAATCTTTATTTCTATATGCGTTATAAATTTCTTGTTATTTAAAAATGTTCTATGCGAAATCCAGAGATCAATATTAATAATTTATATAATAAAAATAATTTCGAATATTTCTATATAATATTAATATAAAAATGCAATAAATTAAATAAGTATCAAAACTCATCAATTCACTCATGCCACTAATCCTATTGCGGCTTTGTCGCCATCTTATCGCGGAAATGTAAAAATATAATCTATTTTAAACATTTGTCGTGCGCTACCTGCAACCGTAATGATACTTAACTACACGGTTACTTTAACCTCATGTTTAACTGTACAAGTAAAAATCGACACGATTGTTAATTTATAAGTAAAAATAAGTTATACTTAGACGAGATCGAAAAGGATTTAATAACTATATAGTATTACTAAGAAAACACGTGCCAAAACTTTTATTTCAAACTTCTCTAAAACAAATAAAAGCAACTAAAATTATTAAGGATTCCTAAAATGATTGAGAATCAATGAATTTTACTGCTAAATATTGCAATAGGAAACATAAAACGAAATATAATTCCGTAATGACCACACGCGTAATAGTCGAAGACAATAATAAACTACCATATCAATTCTTCTCACGACGACTTTTACGGCAGATTTCCTCTCAAAACCCACCATTTGATCATGATATCTCTCTTACCCAATACATTGGATTATCTATATCGAAATTTCGATAGGGATGGGTCAAGTTTGATTGGTGATCCGAGTGCTAACAAAAGCATCTGTCATTAATATGGTTAACGCTCTTGGATTCCCGTGTGAAGGTGTTTTAAGAAATACACTTTGTAAGGAATTTTCATTTAGAGTTATGATAAAAGAGATTAGATAGAGAATTTTATTTAGAATGTTTTTGTGAAATTGTTAAATATCAAGTATGGCTTAAGTACAATCAATTTAATTTTATTGTTTTATTTAATTATTTGAAAGTTGTAAAATAAATTAAATTATAATGCAATATCTCACAAAACCATCTGTCTTGAAATCAGATGTGGAACAGTTTTTAAATGTAAGTATAATTAAGATGAAAAAAATATAACTAATTAGTTATTAAGAATACATAGAAGAAATAAATATAAAATGTACAGTTGTAAAAAAGAATATATTACCTATCTGTAATAAGAATATCAAGAAAAACATTAGCAGTTCTTAAATGGGATTCAATAAAATAAATCACAAAATTTAATCAGAAATTTTAATAATAAAGCTAAAAAATTCAAAGCACTAATTATAGTTTCTTAGTATTTTGATTTAAAAAAATACTAACGCTTATTACAGAAGCAACAACCGAATTGTTAATTTATATACAAAAACTAACCTCAAATTATTCCACCTTGTAATTTGACACTATAAAAAATCGTCCTTTAACCTATATAGGTTAAAGGACGTCAGGAGGATATCCTCCTGATATCATCCAATCAGTACCAAATTGCCAAGAAAACGATTGAAACCCAAGGCACGATTTAAAATATTTTGTTCTAATTACAAAACATCTCGGGAACAAAAAATCTAACAAGAGCAGATAAAAGACAAGACAGTCGTAACAACCTGATATAATAATGAATAAATTTAAAAAACAAGTATAAAAATATTTTTTGTTTAGTTAAAAATGTTCAAAAGTTTTATAGTAAAAAAATTATAAGCGTTAGGATTCTGTTATGAAGTTAAGAGGCTATGTCTAATAATACTATTTTTTTATGCTGGTTTTTAATTTTTTTTACTATATAGCATAGTATATTTTAATAATTTTGCACAACCAATCATTAGTTAAAGTTCATAATACTAATCGTAGATATAATGACAAACAAATACAAGTGACTGTCGTTTGTCTGCGCCGCCACAACTAAAATGCAATAAGTTTTTTGTCAGACGCGGTTTGATTGACCGCAAAAAAAAACAATTTTGAGTGACTCGTGCCATTTTATATCTTTTTTAGTGCAACCTAATGAAAAATTAAAATGTATATTGACGGATCATCATTTAAACATAAATTTAACAGTAATTTAAATTTAATAGTCCGAATGATAAAAACAATTTTTAATAAGGAAAATATTGACTGACAATCATAGCTTAATTTTAAAACTAGTTTTGACAGTAACAAGTGGTCAGGTCGTCCACATATCTGAAACAAACAAGTTGCTGGCAGGCTGTGAGGAGCAAGGAGGAAGACGAGCAGGGCAAGGGAGGAAAGGGGAGGGAAGTGGATTATGACAGGTACAAGTGGTTTTGGGTTGTCTGCTCCTTCAATTGCAGTATTTGATTTGAGTCACTCCAATTCTCTGCGAGAAAGTAAAACTGTAAAAAAAATTGAGACTATATTAAATAAATAATATTCAAATTTTATATTGAATTATGTCATCCAATAATTTATATTTTCTATACAAAAATCTGTCAACATAATATCACTGCCTTTACCTAGTTCTAAATAAATTACTTCTAATTTTAGCAAAATGCAGTGAAATTGTGCCAAAGATCATGAAACTTTTGCAGTTAGACCACGATTTCTAGCAATTAGTCTAATGCATAGTATTGTATTTAATAAAAATTGTTAAAATCTAATATACTCTTACTATATGTATGTATAGACAATGATGTTAAATACGAACAAATATATGATGTAATAATTGTATTATAAACTTAAATTTAATTGTCTGTGAATAAAATGTTATGAATTAATTATAAAATGTAACAAAAAATCTAGTCAAGATCTTTTATTTCCAACATTTTATTTAGTAAAATTTAGGATAACAATAAAATTCGATTCAGGATCTAAAAAATAAGGATTATAATAAACACTAACTCAGAAATTGAGACGATATTTGCCAAGCTTAAAATTCGCAACGGTCATTGTATTAGACGCAATGTTAATTGAAGGACTTGAACTAAATGTACAAAAAACATTTGAATAGCAAGAGGAAACAGCCAATAAAACAAGTCACCGAAAACACTTATTAACAAAAAAAGCATTATAAAAAAATCTAGACGCCATGTCAGCCATTGAAACGTACAATCCAAATTCGAAATTCGAAATCGTATCGCGTTCTGACGTTTCCTCTACGTGCCGTTTCCGCTCCGCGCATGCGCGCAACGAATCCCTAATCGCGAGCTTTTACATTTTTTTAATTTTTTTTTTCCGTGGAGGATACATTTTTTTATATAGTTCCCAACTATGTGGTGTATCCTGTTGTTTTGATTGATGGTTGAGAGATAGCCTGGTGAAGGCACCATTACCGAGCCGGAGTGGTCTTGATAAATTAGTAAGTTGTATGCACGACGCATCAGCCATTTTGTTCTCTCCCCATATACTGTTTTACATATTTACTTAATTATGCTCTTTCTATATTTGAATGGGTGAAGTGGGTATTACAACAAAAGAAAACGAAATTTCCAATTTATATTACAATAAAATTTCAAAATATTTATTTTTTCTTCCATATTTTTTTATTACGTCCTTATCATCAACTGTCACATCTCTCTCCAAAATTACTATTTTACTTACTATAATATATATTTTATTTATAAATGGTATTTATTTTTGTACAACATTAAATCACGACTTTAGCCTCTCCCGTAAGTACAATTGTGTGCTTAAAAGTAAAGAATAAGAAACTCGCTTACAAATTTCATTTTAAGATGATATCTAGGAGATTTTAGTCAATATCAATGCATGTTGACCTGTAGGATACTGAGGGTGATGCATCTGGGATAACGAGTCCGCTTCGATATAATTCATACGAGCGGAGCTGCGGGCATAGCTAGTGAATGTTACTAAGACACTTTTCATCTTTAATATAGTAAATGTCTGACTGTGTGTGTGACTCTGATTGTTACTTTGCGTATGTGTGTGTTAACATTAACAGATATAGTTGTAACACGTCACACTATGTATCGTTAGTGTATGGTTGTTAATATGTACAGCGCTCGATGACTGATGACTTCATTGTCGACTTGGGATCGTTAAACGGTTAACTAGAATTACTTAACTTGTAACTATTAAACATTCAAACTACATACACAAATGAATTGACTTCATAGGTGGAGTAAAAAAATAGATGAACAGTATTGGGACAGAAAAGAGACTTTAAAAGAGCAGCCGTAAGTAAATTGTATATTTATACCTAACTTTATATTAATGGATCTTTCTGATATCCATATAATTATTACTATTACCAAACTCCATATAACCTGTGTAATAGAATCTAATACAACTTGCGATTCGATTCACGTAGCGACCGTTGACGATAGCGCACTTTAAATACTGAACAATATAATGATCTATATACGAGTACACGAGCTTAGAGTTGTGTGGTGAATGCGTAAATAGGAACGTATCTGTCAAAGATTAACTTAATGGTAAATGTGCTAAGTTTAATAAAATAGATAATTAAAAAAGAAAGAGGGAGATGAATCGAAAAGTGAAATGTTACTTCTTGTCAAAATATTTAAGTTAATTTTAATCAATTTTCTATTTGGATAGTATCCATAATAATATTTTTTCACAAGTAAATATAGTTTTAGTTTAGCATCTTAAATAACACATTAGTAATTAGTCAGTCAACTAAAGTATAAAATGGAAGAAAGTTGATCAAAGACACTTCTGATATAAGCATACTCTTTGTCAATAAAATCTAAATCTCATTCAAATGTGGTATCACAGGTTGTAAAGATACAATCTTCATTTACGGGATTTCCGGTGTCTGTCTATAAATATGTCGCTAATTTCTCAGGAACCCTTAGATCACGACATATTTGCTTGGAATACGTTTTTTTATTCAATTGTTTTACTTACAATGCAATGACACATTTGTTTCTTTAGAAGTTCATCTTGATATCTATTGAATTATACAATTATAATGCAGTACAGAGAGTATTTCAATTTCAAAGTATTTAATATTTTACTTTATCAACCTTCCTGTACCGCTTATTGTTAATATAACTCAAGAATATGTTATTTTGATAAAAAAAATATTTATGTGTAATAAATAACCTGCTGTAATGAAAAAAAAAATATTTGAACAAAAAAAAATTAATGTCGCAAGTAAAAACTAATATGAATCAATATTTTATTGGGATCTCTATACAATTTAACAATTAACCAAAAATAAGATTGTTTGGTTTCGTTGTAATCCGCTTCGATTTGATAGCTAGATAAAAGAAGGCTTTAATCCAAAATTCTGCCGACATACATGTAATATACAATGGTATATTATATAACAATATTTAATTTGTAATTCCTAGTATTCAAACACAATTAATAAACAAATTAGATGCTTACATTAATTAACTAAAACCTTATTAGATTTCACTTTAAACATGAGATACAAATGTTCTATTTAGTATGGTTTGTGCCCGTCTCACGCGCATCTGATTTGGATCGTTCTATTCTCAGAATCGTGTCATGAAGTCACTTTAAACAATGAGTGGAGTTCGGGCAATGATTAAAAATATAGATGGGGACTATTTGATATTTATTTATATTCATAATTGTACCTTTTAAAATAAGGCGGATAATACAGAGCATGTTATGGTAACAGATAATTAAAAAAATCGTTACATGAGTATGTATTACTTTACAAAATACCGTGATTTATACTGTTTTTTACGCTACGCTAATATATTTTTATGCTTTCAATACTAATGACGATTCTGTTATTTGAAAACAGCATATAGAATGTTGAATCCTGCATCAAATGGAATAGATATAATTATTTATTGGTTCCAGGACCCTAAGAGTAATACCAGAAATAGGTATAAATGTGTTTGTAGTATTATTAATCTACTTAGTCTATAATTGTATTATGGATCATCTGTAAGTCGCGCGTGGGCGCCATTGAAGCGTGAGCGCGCATTTGTATCGATATTTATCCAATTGTAACATTGGATTAGTATTACGTAATTAAAAATGTCGGCTATTGTCTTTTAATTGAGAATAGATTTTTGACACCGCTACGTCACTGTGTTCACACAACATGTGTGTAATGTTATGTATCTATACTATATATTTCTTGCTTGATTTTTAGATCTATATGGAATGATAGTCTTTTATACTCATATATTATAGATATATATTTATATTTTTTATATAGTTTTAATTGTCATGCAGATTTTCTTCCAGAATTGAGACAATTTTTTTTAAACCATGACCTAAAAAATATCTAGTTTTGAAATTTAAACGCACAACAGACAAATAAAGAGACGTTTCTATAAATAATCTTTCTCTGCAAATTTGCGTCATAAATACAAGATATTTACCAAGTTATTTGCAGATATATGTTATTTTTAACTTTAAATTGAAACACACCATGTGTGATATATCATACAAACATAAACAACAAGACCAGCTAATTAAAACTTCAAAGTCATACCTTGAATTATCTCCGAAACCACGTAATTTCTACGGCCTGGTTAGTTTAAAGTAACTGTGTTATTTAATTACCACCTCAGTCTTTAAATCTCTTTTACGACCTAAACGCTAACTTTCATTCAAAAATGACCATATTTTCATTCGCTAATGAGACTTTACCGCAGGTAATTAGTAAAAGTTACATTTTAACTATCGCTTCGAATGTAAAGTGAAATAGAACCTGTGACGAATGAAATTCTTTTTGTCCATTTTCTTTAAGTCTCAGTAAGGGAATAAAATATTACTTTAAAACTTATATATTTATTTATTTTCTTTAGCTTTCTCTTTTTTAAACTTTAACTACTCTCAAACTCTATTTAAGTATACGAATCTTAGAAGAGGATGTCCTTATTCCAATTATTATGGATTGGAACAATATGTATATTTCTTTCAAGCTTTTCAACTTATAAGCTAGTGTTTTTACTATATAATTTTTCAATCAATCTCCTATAACCATCCACCTTCATACTAAAGACTTAGTGTTCTTTTGAGTATATATATATTAGAGTAATAAATTACCATATAACTGACATATTTATAAATAATTTAAGTTATAATTGTAACCAAGTTTAACATTTCTAACAACTAATAGAAAATATCAGTGATTGTAACCATAAGCAATAACATCAAATGGAAATCAAAATAAACCGAGCCACAACACGATCAATAATTATCTGTAAATATAGAAACAAATTGTATATAATATTTCAGTTTCGTTCGTTAAAAAAATAAATATTTTGGCAATAACAATTAAAAACGGCAATTTTCATAAAATAGTTATTAAAATCAACACAAACTATCAATCAATGGCAATTCTCAGCTAATTAGAAATCTCAATAGCAATTAATAAAACGTTACGGAACGATAGACAGTAAAAAACTTATTAATATATATTGCGATATCATTTCCGACCTTTAACAGATTCATACATAAACAAACAAATAAAAATTATACGGTCTGCATAAAAAGAAATCTGAAACTAAAATTTATCTTCGATACAGTTAGTAATACTTCTTAATATATATATATATATATATATATATATATTAAGAAGTATTACTAACTGTATCGAATATTATATATATATATATATATATATATATTATATATGTTACATTACATTTAAACTTTAATTAATTCATATACGTACATTTAATATTAAACTAGCTGGTTGTCATCCTAAGCATGTTAACTTCAAGTGTGCAGTTAAAAGGAATCAAAAGGTTTATACCGTTTAAGATTTTTTTTTAATAATGAGACGGTATTCGAAAAAGTGTTCCTAGAAAGTATGTGCCAAATTTGTCCCTAATATTAGGTTTGATGAAGTTTCCAGGAATGCAGTTTCAAAATGGATACTTCTGGTCAGTGAACCCTGGAATACCTTTATCATATTAGGTCCTTTCAATACTAAAATCCAACTTTAGTCCAATTTTTTTTATTTATATACTTAATTAATTACACTTCAGCTGCTGACTGTACTAACGTCGTGAGTATCGCTTCGTGACCAGCTCTTGAGGTCGGCCAGCATCCGATTAAATTAAGAATCGTCCGATGACGGGACCGATTTGTTTATTGAATGAATTTAGAGTACTGATGATCTAATTTCAGTAATCGTGAAGTTGGGTGGGAAGAGTTGTTAATGGATAGACAAGTGTTAAGTGGGATTAAAAATGAGTGGGAAAATTATAAGGAATCAGTTTAAAAACGTTTTGATAATATTTACTGGGTAATATTTTTGATATCTCCTTGTTATTGAATTTTATTATTATTATAAGCGGTGCTATTAGTCAAAAAACATTTACAATTAGTTAAAGATGCAAATGCTGACAAGAATGTGAAGGAATGTTAGAAACGAGACTACAAGGAAGGCGAGAGGAGACGAGAGAAGACGAATAGTATTTTTGGACATTACTCGCTATTACTACTTCGCTGAAAATGCACAGAACACAACATTCTTCAAACCGTTCTTCTATTAGAAACAGTCTGCAGATGCAGATGCAGGGTTACAGTACAAAACTACAACAAGTTTCTAGAACCTATAAATATTTAGGATAAAAAGTTTATTAGAAAACATTGTCAGATCTACATCTCCCTAAATCTGTGGCATCCAAGGAAGTGTGTGAAATAGGTCATCAGTACGAATAGACACGATTTGTTAAACATGACGTCAGAAATAAAATAATAAATATTATTATTGAGTATTAGATCCTTGGAAGTGCATTATTGCAGCGCTTCCTCGCATGGTTACGATAATTACATGTTTGATGATCAACCTTGTAAAGACGAACATGACTTAAAAGGCTAATTATGAGGATTTAGTTTAGCTTATTAATTCTTTAATTAAGCAGTAACAAACACCTTAAAAAAAGGTATTATTATTTGTTAGGAAATAATAAATATGCATTATTTTGTAACTATTTATATAAATAATATCGACCCAAGAGTTTTCACTGTATCGCTACTAAAAATAATGATAATAATAAAATCCTTTATTAAATAAAGCTTGATTTATTCTATGATATCTTTTTTATGCATATTGAGGGATGTTACCCTGGTTTTTATAATTTGCTTATTAAGCTATCAAAATCTGAAAAATTATAATATAATAAAATTTTCTGCATTGTTTTAGTTTTTTTCTATTAGCTTAAAGTAAATTGAAATGTTTCTTCGAAGCAAAGACAGTTCGGACCCCAGAGCACTCGGTGACGACAGTAAAGTGAAGAGGCTCTTAAAACATATTTTTGGAAATGAAGCGCTCAGTTCAGTGGGATTTGTTCGAGTGCTCTCCGATGGACTCTTCAGTGGGCAAACTAAATACAATCCGCGGGTCAACATACTACAATGGATTTGGATTTTGTTATGGATGTAGAAAATTTGGATGCGGTAAAATTAGTATTAGTGGACAATAAAAAAAATCAACTAGCAAAACAATATCAATATTTTATATAGAAATATATTGTCATTAATTATTTTACTAATATAAATGTTAATTTTTGGTTTTAAGGCGTTGTTATTTTTAATAACCAAAGAAGACAGTGTGATGAAATCATGTCCACGAAATAAGTACATCCATTTTCCGAATAAATCCAATATACGCGTGGGCTATGTTATCTTAGAAAGCAGCCCGGAATGCGGGTACTACCGGAATTCGAATAATAAACGTACCAAAATAAGTATGTCCACAGACTCAAAACGAAAAATGTACTAAACTAAAAATACAGAAGGAAGAAAAAGAGGGAAGAAGAGAAAACTATCCAATTTGGTTACAAATAACTTCATTTTTAATTACTGTTCCCAGGTAATGTAAGTACATGTTACATTTAAATTATAATGAAGAAGTCTTAACGCAAGTATTCCGTTATTGAATATCAAATAAGATTTGATTAAAACTATTATTATGTGACTCGTTCTCGAAATGCAATTTATTTATTGAAATAAATATTTATGTTTTCGTCAAACTACAATTTTGTCTCGGCTATGTAGACGGCCTTAAATGTTGCGTTCGGGTCCAGATAATTTGGCGGCTGTCACCATATTTGTTTTGTACGTTTATTTTGTCCTCAATAATTATCTTGGGAGTGCTTATCTGATTCTAAGTATGTTCTGAACATATCGTATGCTTGAATGACATTCGTGGAAAGTTGTTTAAAAATCGTTGAAGGTTGTAAGACACAACAATTAATTTCATATATAATTATTGAGCAACAAATTTATACGTTAGTAGCAAATTGTTATTTAATGAAATATTTAGTAAAATACCTTTACGGCTCTTTGCCGTCTCCCTTCCAAGAGCCTACTTCTATTTAATGCCGGCAAATATAGCCTGATATACAATAAAACTGTGATAGTTAAGAATTATAATATTAGTAACAATAATAACAATATTTTTCAGTTCACTTACTGTAAGATAGCAATAATAAGTAATTTATTTCAACATCAAGCAATCGTATACACAAAGAAGGTTGAAGCTTTAAAAATAGTGGATCCATTCGGCGTCATATTCAGCATCAACAACAATATTTCTGATCATACTCAATAAACAACACATATACATTATATATAAAAACATTAAAGCCTTATATAATTAGAAATCTCGTACGATACTAAACTCGTTCGTATGTGGACTCCTCGTGACATTTTACAGCTGACCCTCGGGTCAAGAGACGACCTAGCCAAAACCGCGCAAGTGTTATTTTGTCTTGCAAAATATTTACTAAGATGGTATTATTACATGTCCATCGAGTATTAATAAGTGAATCTAAGATGGTGATCGTTTACGTTTGATATATTTTGATGTTTATAACTTTAGATTCATGTTGCGAGTAATATAGCAAAATTTGAGTTTTAAAAACTTTAATTTAAATTAATAAATCTTTACAAGGTGTCTTAAGTCGATTCCATAGAGTATATTATATTAAGCAAAATATGGTATACTATATTAAGCAGAATATGGTGTGTAATTATAAAGATAATAATTAATTGAACTTTTAAATTTATATTAAAATTACAATTGGTATGCCGGAGGAACATCAATTTATGTGAAATATGGGGATTTAAAATATTAAGGTTGTGATATCTCTATATAGCTGTTCTATATTGCCAGTGTGGGTATTTGGGTATAATATTAAATAAGAACCTCATGAATTTAGGTTCAGATAAACGATTACATACTATGATACGCTAGTGACATCATAGCTCAGTTTGTAGAACATTATGCCAAGGGTGGGAGATTAATTTCCTCTTTTTTATTCCTCTGTCTACTTTGAAACCTACTAATATTAACTTAAAATTAGTATTACAAAATATTGTAAATAGCAGTCAACACACTATTATAAAAGTTCTTGGTAAAGGATGCACATAAATAGCTATTTATAATTTAAAACGTACTTCAATTTGACGTCATTATCAAATGAATGCGGTAAAATAAATCGTGATACTTCATATAGATAATCCATTATAAACGTTTACTCATATGATTTAGTTACAGTAAATAAAGACCCAGCCGGTACTATTGTGTTCTGTACATTGTGACTCTGCATATTTCTCGTATATTTGAAATGAATAATGCCGGCAATGAATATTCCCGTGTTAACGTACTGTGCGCTTAATTTATAATTGTGCCCCTTGAACTTGCGATTTATGGGGTAATACTGTGTTATATTGATTTGTGGGGCTTTTAGAATATTTAAATTCTTAAGTGGTAGAAAGTTGTACTACTGTAATCAATTAAATATATATTTTAATCGACATTTGTATTTATAACATATTTATTTTTATGTATTCATATAATTATATTCTTCATCTTTTGTTTGTTTCAACACTTTGTAAACCGAAACATTCAACCTTTCTCTCATAAAGTAAAATTGTAAAATATATTTACGTCAAAAATTATATGAGGATATCACAAAAATTAAATTATTATTGTAACATAGCATAAATATAATGTAATGAATATAAGCTTTTCACTTCTAGAAATGTATGAAAAAAGTAGAATCTTCTAAACCTTTTAAAATGTGATAAATTATATGACCGGTTATAAATCTTAAATAAAAAACAGTAATATAATGACGCGAGAGCATTACGTCTGGTCAGTCTTGGACGCAATATATCGTGAGGTCAGGTCAGCGCGACCTGCACATCCTAGAGTATTATAGGCTAGTACCTTGTTGTTCAGACATGCGACAATAGTGTCTTGATCAAATAAGACAGTCTGTATTAAATATGGAAGTAAGTTGTTATAGATTATTGATTATAAAAAACTACTTTTATATTCCTTGATTTTGGTTTGCAAGTTAGTTCAGTTTAATTCTAAGATATATTTATTTACTTAATGTGATTAAAAATTTATATTTCTATAAAAAAAAACAGAAAGAATATAAAACATTTATTAGAAGAAGTTAGATATTATATTTTATGTTTGAGACACTGTTTAAAATATTATTCAAAATAATGATATTTTTATGTTTAAAATGTCTTGTCTGAGGACTGCTCAACCTCAGCAATAAAAGATACGAGCTTTTAGTTTTAAACCAGCCGTAAATAAGTGTCCATTGTATTTATGTGTTATGTAATTTAAACTCCACACTCGCTATTGCGCAAAGAATTAGTTATTAAACGTATTTCTCACTTAATAAAAACTTATATGAAAACTTTATTATTAGGATAATGTTTGATGATATAGTTTTTAATATCTACGAGCATTTTGTTAATTTTAAACTAAAAAATGTATCTTTTTTCATACAAATTCTTAAACTTACAACTACATCAAAAATACCGAAATTAAATTTCGGTCTTTCAACAATACCTGTGTCATAGTTTCTTTACCAACATTAGACCTACACTTAGATGCAACTTTGTAACAACAAATAGCTCTTGTACGGTTTCCATGTACTGTTCAAGCCAAACATTATGAAATTTATACGTATGTTTTGCTATTAACAAAAACACAATAGTGATGTCGCCATACCAAGTATCGACTATCGACAATTTTATCTCGTATTTCACTCATTACCATCACAATCGTGAGTCGATAATCAGCTTATTTCGAGAGCTAAACAAACTAACATACGTGTATAATTAATATGTTGGTTTCGAATAACTGTTGGCGTACGAGATAATGGCGTTCTTAACGCGTTCCCAATATCTGTTTCTTTTGAATTTTATTTGCTTCTTTGATTTGAGTTCTACCTATTTGATTATATGTTTTCATAATTATTACATTTTTGTTTATTTTAAGCAATATTTTAAGTGGGAGGATATAATTGAAGTTTTTTATTTAAATGTTTGAATTTACTAAATTAAATATACCTTTTAAAATGTTATCTCAATTTGTGTCCATATATCAAATAAATAATCAGTTATTAGTTTTACTTTTTATTCATGGTACACAAGTCGAAATGAACAAGTCACTTTTGGTTTCACTGACACCATGAGGTCGATAGCATCACACACGTGACCTTTGCTCGAGTAACGCGGCCGGTGCTAAGGTCAGGTCTGTGGGGCTACGAAACATGAGTTTTATTAATATTTCAATTTTATTCTAGTGTATGTTTGTTAAGTTAAGATATTTTTCTAATATAATGTAATTCTTATATAAGTTTTTACATTTTAGTAATTTTAAGTAAGTGAGTAATCTTATTATTTTATAACCTTTACATTTGCACTTTATAAAACGCTCAACCTTAGCTTTGTTTACTTGTTTCACTTATATATATCTGAGATAACAACAATCAGGACTGACACGTTTTAACAATCATCATTAAATAATAAATAATAGTGTTTAATGAACGACCGACAATAAAACATAATAATGAATTACGATTAAGAAATAAATGTAATGTCTCTGTTGCTGCGCTTAGAAAAACTATGTTGTATTCTCTAAAATTATTTTTTTAGTTAAATTGTACAGTTACAATTAAATAACCTAATTCGGCAATGTAAAGGCCCCACTATCAATCTGGAATATACAAAATATCGATAACGATGCAGGGCGGAGCCGCCCCGCCCTACACGGATAAATATTTAATTAAACATACGAATCATCACGGAATTCGTTTTCTAATGTTTATATTGTCTTGTTTAAGTTGTATCATGTAATAAAGGGAAATTATATTTCGACGAGTAATCTGATGTTACTTAAAGTGGAATGGTGATATAAATTTATGTTATATTTTGCCTCGATCTTTAAATTTTAAAGAGATCACTTGGTATATTTTGACTTTAAATACTATGTAACGTGTAACTTTTGGAACTAATGTTTCAACTGACTAGCTAATGTCAGAACTGTAAAAATAGCAGCGTTACCCACATTTTTGGTATTTCGTTTTATAAAGGCTTGTCAATACTTTGCTCTTTTAAAAACATTTTTAACAGTGATATAGGTTAAATGGAATAAAATACTTTTGAAATGATTTTTTTTTCGTAAAATTAACATACATATAAATATATTAACATGTCTCTTTATTAAATTATTAAAGATAATTTCTATTTTATCTTTAAGATATAAAAATATTGTTGAAGATTGTTACATGTTGTAGGCAGTGAGGGTCTAGAAGTAGGAAGATATAAGCGCTAGAAGTGGGCGGGTATTAATTACAATCCGCACCACCCTTGATTATATCGTATGTTATCTCTGGGAATATCTATTACTTGAGAACTGGTATCAAACAGTTTGTATTATGTTATTCTTATTTAACAATTAACTTACAGAAATATGTGAAAAAAAACCATCAATATGAGTTCATTGGTATAATTACATTGCGTAAGTAAAGAATATTAAAAAAATAATATATGAATAATGTGAATCAAAAATATTATATTTATAATTGAATGATCCGATTATGAAAGTTAAACTGTCATAACATGAATTGGTATCCGAAATAATAAATATATATTATATAACTAACTGTAAAAAAAAATTAATCACAAATTTTGAAGACATGAAAGAAATATATTAAGGATAAAGAAACGAAGAAATATGGTAGCATTTTATTAATACAATAATTTTCAATATTCATCTACACGAGAGTTTCAAATAAAATAATTACAAGTAAACTTAAACGATTAATTAATTATTAATAACATTTTAGCAAATAGCAATTACACTGCAATTACATACACGTTCTGATTGCATTTTAATGAGTTATGGATGTAAAATACAATATAATTATAGTTGTTATAAACTCCTTCAATGTATTCTTAAGATCGTGTTACAATGTATTATGAGTTAGAATTGTAGAATGAAATAGAGAAACGTATTTTAATGATTTGAAGTCAACATTATAAAGTTTGGTAAAAAAGTTTGTATTAAAAAAAATGAATACCATGAAGATATCAACAAACTAATTATCAATTATATGAACAAGCGAATTACAATCTGATTTAAATCAAAGTGTAAATGAATCAAACGCTGCCGAGTCACGCGCGGGTTAAAATAAATATCGTGCGAACCGAGCCGTCACGAGCAGTGTATGATTCTACAATAACGAGTTAAGGGGCTGATGCATAACAATAATTCAAATGATTCATGGATATAGCATTGCATAAATGAATTACCTAATAAATATTACTATTTGATTTAGGCATATCTACAAAGCATCTTATTGACACTTTGTAGTTTATTGACTTTCAATGGTTGTTTTTAATAGTTGCTAAAGCCTTAATATCTAATTGCCCTATTTTTGTTTAAATAATGTAATTGTGTTGAGTCAAAACTTGCTACGAATTGATGTGTCTTAGTTTTGATAAATTCTGGGTCATTTGATTGAACATTGAAAAAGAAGATAGTTTTAATGATACTATTTTTCTTTGTTCAAATGTTAGTATATATTTTCCGCTTTCAGTTCTGGGTATTTCCTAATGTTACTTTATTTTTAGAAACATAATATGAATGTTTTTGATTGGTCGTAAATCGGTTAGTAGGAATCTAAATGCCCATATATAATTTATTTGTGTTAAGAAAATAATTTTTAAAATACTCAATTCACTTCCCCTTAACAATGATGATACGAATAATCTCGCAGCAATGAGAGTTAGAACAGAAGCCGACGCAACCTCCAATTATTACCGTCATTAAATAATAATAAAAATAATATAATTCAGTTTAGTCAAGTAGACAAATGATTACTTTATGCGGAATTGTAAGATACATATTAGTGTGGGATTTGTAACGATATCGATGTTTTTGAAGATTTTAATTATTTTTATAATATTTTGACCACTCAGAAAGATATGTTTATTTAATACTTTACTTGCATGACTTTATAATAGTTTTATAAAACAAAATATGAAAATATATACTTTTTATCTTCTAAAATTTTATAGTAAAAGATAAAAATATACGCTCCGAGCAACTTATATGGATAAGGTAGACTTAAAATTATAATTGTTATCCCAAAGAAAAAGTCACGTTATAAAAAAGATGATTAAAAATATTATCGATATAATATACATCACTACCCTATTACCCCGGCGCCGTCTGTAATACGTTCTCGTTTTATTTTCGCAAATAAGTTGCGGTGGCTCAGATTGTTTGGTGCACGGTAGCTGAGATCTATGGATGTTATTTACATATTGCTATACTGTTATATACATTAAATATATTTACATTGATAAACAAAACGAGACTGATTTAAATGTAGTATATAAAAAAACAACTTTTAAAACATATGTATAAACTTGTTAAATTCAGAAAAAGTTATAAAAACACTATACTTATTACAGCCACCTTTTGAATTCGTTATAATCTATTATAAATACAATAATGGATCGTTTATTCTATTTGTTTCTAATGATCAATATAAATAGAATAAAGGCTTCAATGCCATTTCAAATAAAGAAAGGGTAAGATCCTCACATAATTAACAAACGCGCCAGTGAAAGTCAAAACAGAACAATGCAGAGCATCTACCATATCTGTCAATACGAGTAATTATGCAATGATAAATGATAAGCAATTACTTATTGTCTGAACCCATTATTGTTATGGACAATCGATTTTATGGTATTTAATAATGGACCTCCCGATGAGATGAGGCATAAGTTTCGTGATCTTATTTATTAGAGACCTCTTTTTGGCACGTCGGGACATAGTTTATTAAATTACAATTGATTTTATTTTGATATACATGAGGTAGTCAGAAAGTTTTGAGACATAAGATACAAAACTTTTAACGAATTTTTCATTAGTCTTTATTAAAATTTCATGAATTTGAACCAGTTTTTAAAGCACATTTTCCAATCTGCCACAGTCTTCCAGAAAGTAGCGAATGCATGTTCTGGTGATGACAGCTGTATCCCGTTAGGCTAGTATCTAATTTTAGGGAACAAGAGGAAGTCATACAGGGCTTTAAGGTTAATCAAAAGTTTTGCCGGAGTGATGTTTAGGAAGTAATTCCCTTTCTTCTTCTCTCTCTCTTTCTTCTATTTCACCAAAATATATATGAATTTTTCTATAATACACTATAGTTTGGTAATGCTCATAAAAAAATATAGAGGGAAATTTTAATTTGTAACAAGTATATATTGACTTTAAAATAAAAGAGTTTTTTAAAAAGATTTAAACTTGCCAGCGTTACATAAAATTTCATCGCAATACTTTCTGAGTAACATACATATGATAATATATCTTATTTTAACAGTAACTTTCAATATCCACGGTTTGTATCTAACGAGGTGCAGTTACATTATATGTTTTATGGTACTCAACTGTGACAATATGGAGATAGATTTAGTTATCCCGATAAGGGTAAGCTTTGGATAGATAAGATAACCATGTCTGTTAGCTCTAATATTATTGTTCCTTAACGGGTTTCCTCTGCGGAGGTAACCTGCTTGATTCAACTAAGGATAATTTTAGGAGTACCAGGATATGAAATAACTTTATTCTCTATTCTAATTTAAGTATTTACCGTCTTGAATGCATTTATGTATATAAAACTTACGTAACCCATGATTAATGCATATATTTAGGCGTTGCCTCACTCCGTTCAAGATGCTCTGAGCTCATAATCTTCTAAGTTCTTAATTTACCAATCTCGTAGTTTTTAGTTCAGGAATCCGAATAGATTTGACAACAGTCGGTCAAATTCCGATTTAATTATGAGTATAACCGGTTAATTATACATAATAACTTCAATCAATATTGATATATTGTACTAATAAATATCAGTCAACTATTAAAATATAAAATAATATTGCAAGTTACGTTAAATCATCGTATTGCGTCATGTGCCGTATGATCGACCTTCGTTCTTGATGTAGGTATTCCCATCACGATCGTAATGAAATGTAAAAAAAAATATGTAATACAGTTTAATTCATCCTATGATTTAATAGAACATGACATCATTTCTTGTAACCGTAGTCTATAGATAATATTAATAAGCGGAAAAATGTTTAACGAAAAGTAAAATAAATTTAAAAAATGTGGCTTATTAAGTCGCTCGGTGTATGTTTTTCAAGTGAGTGAGAACTTGAAAATTATAGACATTCAAGTAAATAAATAAGCACTGTGTCCCGTCAAACCGTTACAGTTATTCACGACATGAAAACATGGCGCCAAATTTCTAACAAATATATAGATTTTTGAAAATTTAAGAAAATTCAACTTTAATGCTATAGTTTTATGGACCAGGTGGGATGTATTTAAAAATTGGTAGCAATTGAAGAGGATAATTATTCGAATTTCATACAGTCAAATATTTTAAAGCAACGGCACTCTGCCTACGGGCGAGTCCAGTGTTACCGATTTTAACAAAACATTTTTTTAAACATGTTTACCTCTGATCTGCTCTGTATAAATCCTGTTATCTATACATATAAATAAAATTATAATGTCTGTTTGTAATTCTAAATTAACAGCTTTTCACTAAATGCATATGAAAGTATATATGGTACTTACATAAAAAAATCTGTCTGTCTGTTTTTACCACCAATCTCTGAAATGCCTGGACCGATTTTAATAGGACTTTCACTGGTGGTAAAGGAATTATTTAAGATACTTTTAATAAAAAAAAATCTGAACAAATGAAGTCGGAAACAAAGCTAATATATAAAACATGGAGTTCAATATCGATTATTATTGTTTCAGTGTTCTATTATTTATAGTTCTTATGGTGAAAATATTAAAAAAAATACTTCTAGACAATCAGAGAATAAATCTCATCTCAAATAGGAAAAACTAATTAAAGCCGCACATAAAACAGTTCAATTCAAACAGACGCAAGTTTGTGTCTCATTGTCTTCTGCGTGTATTCAATTTATATAGAGCTGTTAATTTATATAATATGTAAATATTTTCTATTATTTGTTTTATATTGTTATATTTAAATTAATATTACTTAATGGGATTTGATATTTTAAGATATCATACTTAAAATATACAGTTTTTTTTATTGTTTCAAAAGTGTTTATACTACTTAAAAATATTATAAGCTTTTAGAACATGTAATAAAAATTATATAATAACACGCTATATTTTTATTTTGTTAGTAATATCCGCTTTATAAATTACGATTTAGGGTATAATAGAAAATTGAAGCTTATCTAAAGGTGATAGAGTATAAAATTGCTTACCATGTATTCTGTTATACCAACAATATTGTGTGGCAAAATAAAGAAGTACTGCCACTGAAGCGCAGGTAAGGTACAAATCGCTAATTTACATAATACAAATACTAAAGTCACGTTTTCAGTATAAAAATTGTACGTTTAGAGACGAAATTTGTAAATACCTTATCTACAAAA
This sequence comes from Melinaea menophilus ssp. n. AW-2005, assembly GCA_918358695.1. Lineage (NCBI taxonomy): Eukaryota > Metazoa > Arthropoda > Insecta > Lepidoptera > Nymphalidae > Melinaea > Melinaea menophilus. The sequence goes on along the minus strand of OU911043.1, from coordinate 22,373,213 downwards.
CACTTGGCCGGACTTTAGAATAGATGCATCTATTTTTCTGGACGGCCATATTGTTTTTGGTGGTATATTTTTATATAGGGATACAATCTGGAGATATTAGAAGGAAAAAAAGAGAAGTTTATTCGATGTATTAATATTTACATGACAATAAAGCAAAAAAATATACGAGTACAGAAAAAAAATCACAGAATTAAGTAAAATGCGATAGAAAACAAAGTTTTTCGAACAAAGGATTTAGTTAAATTTTTAATGACATAAAATTCGAAGCGCAAGCGAAATAGCGAAATTTCAAACTGATTTAATTAAAAACATAAATAAAATTATAATAATGTGTGAAAATCATAAAATGTTTAATGGTGTTGTATAAAATATAGAAAAGTTGAAGGAATGTTATCCTTTGTCTTCTAATGGTATACATTACGACCGTCAAATAAAATTACATATATGGATTTCTCGAACTAATTTCGCGTTTTACGTCGGTGTAAATTTTCACATACACGTCAGAGGTCGGTCGGTTTGTTAATTGCTCGTGCACTGTTATTAGTAAACCATTGTGGCGATGTGGAATATTCCTTAATGGTCTTCGACCCTGGATCGCATGGGTCATCGGGTTTTAATATAGCATTCATAAGACAGCGCGGAAACTACTATGGTATTATAGAATTATAGACTTCTTTATCTAATGAGATATTATACATATAGCAAAAGATAAAATTTACATTTATATGTATATACATTCTGTATACACACACATACACACACATACACACACATACACATTGTAATACTTCAGTTAAACAGTCAAGTCATTGGAGTTAAACTGTGATACCATTAACAGGTAAGAAGCAAAATATAAATAATTACAACAATGTTTAGTAAAGTTAAATTACATACAAAAGAGTGATCCAATATTCGCGAATGTAAATAAATGAATGAATGAATGAGGATAATGTCATTAATAACAGATAAAACATTAATCACACAAGGTCACGCCCACTGATAACTAATCAGGGCGTTGAATCCAAGGGCTGCATTGGAAAGCTCGAACCTACACTTGATGAGTACACCCACGCACCCAAATGAGAACAATACTAGAGGATTCGTTTATGGGCTCCGAGATCGTATTTCAAGTTCGAATTTAAATAAGTGTTTTATTCAATTCAGATACTTTATATGACGTTTTAAATGAAAAGGAATTTACATCTAAGATGTTTTCTGATAAAAAGACAGAATAATTATATATTTAGGATATCTTATTTCATCTATACAAATCCAATTCAAATATAAAATCATTTTGAAGTGGAAAAATTAATAATTTACAACTTTGATAAGGAAAATAACATATATTTATATATCTGTATTATAATGCAATCATTACTCCGTACATAAGATACAATATTACACCTCTATACTGAATGACTCATGGCGATCCCACGTCGCAGTTGGTATTGTTTATTGTGTTATACTATTAATGATCAGGCGTTACATTTTTTATATGATAAATAATTATTGTGAACACGACCTTACCTTACTATCTTGAAAAGACGACTATTCCTAAACCGTATATTATATTATCAATTATAAACACAGCTTAAATTTAAAATATTGATTAATAATAACTTGAAAATTATATATATTGCTTTTTTAACAATTAAAAAACAATTATAAATAATAATTGGGCCAAGGTTTTATATGCGATTTTTTAAATAAAATTAGACTAAATTATTCCTTATATCATCAGCTATCCGACAGTGAAACCTGTTAAAATGGGTCTAGCCGTTTTAGAGATTAACCGGAACAGACATACAATATTATGTAATTACCGTATACAGTTTTATATGGATGTAGTGAAGAACTTTTAATTTTTACAAACAGATACTCCAATTTTATCTATATATTAAATATATATTACGTTAAACACAATTTAGTTAAGTGAAACACTGTTTCAATGTTAGTTTGTGCGTTGGCGTGTGACTGTTGGGAGCGCGTTAGATAATCTTTATGATAATAAATTTAACCTGAGAGTTCTGTTATCTAATTTTGATATCGGAATTTAGCGGGTCATGGGTTATTAATAAATTGTTGGATTGTTTATTTTTAATATAAATAATACTTATTTTAAAATATCACTAACTTATGTTAAAGAGAAAGCAGTGCTGCCAGATATAAAAAAAAATGATATACAGAATTATTCCATCGGGGAAAAATATTGCAATATACAATTATTTCTAATACATATTGGTTATTATGACTTACAAATCAATGTATCTAACAATGAGGGCACATTGTGATTACTGAGCAAGATGGTAATGAGATCGTGATTTTAATTTATGAAGATGCCACGGTTCGTAGGTTCTGCCCTCGTGAGATATTTGTACGATTGTAAGGCTCTTCTAACTTATGTCTATCTTCGACAAAATGTCTTGATTCACAACTATTAATTGGTAAGTTTACAAATACATATTTTCTATAATAAATATTAAATTTTCTGACTTTATGTCTGTTTATTATTAGAGTCGTGATAATATGTATGTATTCAAACGGTCATAAAGAACTACAAAGTTAATAGAATTGTCAAAGCAAAATTGTAATGCATACGTCAGATCTAATTTGAAGGTACCGTTAGACGCACACAAAGTGTGAAAACGTGGTGCCACCACCGATAATGACTATGGACATTGTCGTTTTTACTTCACAATTTTAAATTTACACCCACATAATAATACGAGAGTCTTACCCATTTGTAATAAGATATAAAATCGTTTACAACTTGCTAAATTGCGTGAAAAGTTAAATTGCTTTCAAAACTACACTTGCAAGGATTTAAATATTTATATAATCGACTCTACTGTTAAACTATAAAGTCTAAAATCGTTAAACAGATGTATTCAAAAGCTTGGTGTTGCACCGATCACATCAACGTCAGAAAGAAATATTGTGACCGAGACGAGGAAGACGTTGCAAACTCCAACAATTATTTGCATAATAAAACTTTGTTTAATATTTAGAGGTTTTGTAAGGAGTAAAGTAAGGAGTGGACTTCGTGACCGAAGTGTAATAATATTCACATACCAGATACAATAATTTAATAATTGAAGCCGGCGAGCATTCTGTTATTGCAATATGTTCTTTGATTATTATAGTATTTCGTATTACATATTAGTCATGGTTTTAGATTGTATTAAAAACACTTATTTTGTAACATGAACTCAATTAGATGTTGTCTTGAAAATAAAAAAACACATTATTAGTAAGATAATACGACGCATTTTTTTTTCTTTATCTTTGTGTGATAAAAAGGCTTTTTTTATTTAATAAATCGTATCCGCAGGTATATAATCCTACAATAATAGTTTGTTCATTTAATTCTTAAGATCGTCCGTGGTTTATGTGAAAAGCAATAAAATGTTGGCAAGACTGCCCATGCGCAAACGGGCTCAGATTGATCTCTATCCGTACGGATGGAATTATATGGATATGGTTTTGTATTAATAACCAAAAATATACATTTCGAAATCATATTACTTATATAAATATGATTTATTAACAAAAGTAACCTAAGTTACTCTTTATAAAATCAGTTATCCGTCAGGGAAAGTCCCGTTAAATCGCTCTAAACGTTTCAGAGATTAGCCGGATCAAACAAACCGATAGACAGAAAGATATTTTTTTTTGATGTTAATAACCTATATATTTTCACAAGGGTTTAGTGAAAAGTTGTTAATTTGGAATTACAAACAGACAGTTAAATTTTATTTATATATAGATTAAATAAATTACTAATAATTGCTAAGTGTGAATATTTAATATATTTTTATTATTACCACAGTTTTTATCAACTAAATAAATGAATGTTAATATAATTCTCAATCCATAGTAATTTCCAAGGAGCTGCGTAGGCGTCGATACCAGAGTGCATCTGTCGCACGACTCAGCCTCCATCGGGCGATAGTATTGTCATGGGAACCACCATATCCGGTCATTTTCTTATACAAAACTCTGTATTATCCCGCCGGTGGATTCTGATTTGAATCTAATTTGGTTGGTATAAAGGTTGTTGGATTGAATGAAACATTGTTTGTATTACTATTTTGAGTTTGAGTTTGAGTTTGAACGAAGAGAGCAATATAATATTTTTTTACGTAATACAGATCTTTATATTTTCTAGTAGGTATTTCGCCTTATATATATTAACACGGTCAGGATTTGAACCTACGACCTAAAGACACTTTTCGTCGCTCTGCCAACAAGGTTACCGTGGAATTACACTACAAAGAAACATCGGCTAGGATAATAATGCATTAATCAGATTATCGATAAATTTCGATAATTGTAAATACAGTGTAAATCAGAACTTAGTTTTGGAGATTACAAAATTTTGTTGAAGTAATGACCTCTGGTAATGTCAACTTTGGTCAGGTCAACTGATGATATCCATTGATAACCGTTTTAAAGTTTGCCCTCAAATTCAACGAGCTTTTAAGATTGTTTGCGACACTCATTAAATTTTTTTTATTTATCATGTTATAGAGAATAATTTTCTAAAAATTTCCAGTAAATACATTTAATAAACCGTGTATATCAAATCATTCGAAATGATTTGCAGCAATTAGATCTCAACTAGTTAGTAAACAACACGAAGAAATTGTCACTGGTATTTCCAAAAAACAATAACAAACAAAAAAATTTATAAATCAGATTATATACAATATAGTTTGTTTATTTAGGTAAATGTAATTCCAAAGATTCTGAGATAGAAGATATAAAAGAAACAAATTCATACAACTAATTAACACGTCTGGGAATTTTAATGTTTTAAAATTACTATTATTCAATCAAAATACTGAGGTGGATGAACTTAACTAAATAGCATTCTCCTAACGTGTTAAGTAGGTTTAAGTGGCTTAATAATTAGCAGATCAATATTTATAAATAAGTACTAACTATTGACGTACGTACAGTTAAAGTATGGTTTGGTAAATAATATATGTCATAGAATTATAAAAATAGATAAATAAATATTTGACAATTTATCTGAACATGTATATGTTAAATATGAAAAAATATAAGTGAGAACTAGAATAGGAAAGCGAACTCTAAGAAATTTCGATGGTTTTTTTTAATATAAAATTATTTAAAAATTTTGACAAATAATTTGATTAAACATATTCTCTTGTTCGTCAATTCGCTATCATCAAATATAAATTAAATATAATTTGATAGTTATTGTAACACCAGAATAAGCATGTTCCCAGCGATTCGATCGATTTAGTACGATCTAATAGTGGGGTGTCATCACGGTTATTTGATGATTAAAAAGTCATCATCGGTGAGAATTGCCGGAAGGAGGTCACTAACGGGTCAACACTTCCTAACACCTGGGTAATGGGATGTATCAAAACTGATTGTACTGATTTTGATAACAATGTTAAAATATATTAAATAAACTTAAATTATATTCTACTTTATAATCTTGGTAAATTAAATTTATATTTTTTGATCATGTTCTTTTTGTTTCATACTATGTATATAAATATTTTTACCCGATGCATAATAATATATAATAGCAGCAAAGATCACTCAAAAAAATATCGTTACTATCTAAAAATTAAAAAAAAACAAAAAATAATTTGGGTTGAGAATAAGCATTTTAAGTTACTACTTTAGTATTAGTAGCAAATAATATATAAATTAGTAAAATAAAAGAAAAATCAGGAAGGTATGCCAATCATAGCTATTACTCACACTTATTGTCTAGCATTCATTGATTTAAAACAGCATAATTATTCTTTAATTAATATATATAACAATATAAATAAAGTTGATGTATTTGCTTGTAGTTCCAAATTAACAGCATCTCACTAAATGTAAGTATATACGGTACTTACAATAAAAAAAATTAAGAAATTCTTAAAAAATTAAGAATTCTTAAAAAATTAACAAAATCTTTCTATTTGGTCCGGTTAATCTCTGAAATGACTTTACAGATTTTAACAGGAATTTCACTGTCATACAGGCTTTTATTTAAAATCATTCCGCGAACGAAGTCATGGGTGTTTAATAAAAAAAAAATAATTTGAAAATGAATATCATAAAACAGAGTCATTGTATACGAACAAATAACTAGCAAATAAAAAAAACGTATCTCAGTGTGCGGTGTTATCGTGGATAGGATATATCGCGCCATCTCGCGGCCGACGCGACGCAATTTATAAAGGGACCCTACACGAACAAAGCGTGTAGACTGAGCACCTCATTAATTTAGTGCGTTACAACTGCGATTTTTAACCTGACTATCTAGTTTTAAATAAATCACCTGTATATAATACATATTTAAGAGTGATATCATATAACAAAAATATTGGACTTTTTGTTGATTCTCAGTAGTAAAGACGGACCTTGAGCTATAGAATTCTATGGTTTCATATAAATATCTAACACAGTTTTATTGTTAATTAAATTAGATTTTATTTTAGGAAGCAAATATTATATATAGCTCTAAAGTGATATAAAAATTAAAAGCTAAAATTACAAATATTAGTACCGCTTAACTCAGTAAATGGCTTCAATAAACTGAGATAGCCTATCTATGAGATTTGTGTACCTTTGACCGTCATAAAGTCGGTTTTATTGCGGTAAACGACGTCAGAAAACATCAGTAATTTTAGTATTAATAATATTAAAGCTTAATTACAGTACTGCTATATTTTACACGCGTGGAACTAAAATGTGTTGTTATAGCGCGGAAAGTTCTATTATAAGTGAAAGGGAATTTGAGGGAATAAAAGGGACTTTGAGGGAATTTAGAGATATCAATAACCGCGTATTCTATTAATTGTTTGAGATGTTTATTAAAACAACATTGTATAGGTTCGTTTCATTTCTTTATAAGTAATTTTTTTTATTGATTTTAATATATTTGGAATATGTGTCTACAATGTTGCGGGTAACGAATGATTCTGAACTTTTATTTACGCATTTTATATAATAAATAAGATTCGACCTTATATGCATTTATTATATTTTTTATTTATTTATTCTTTTGCCCTAAAAGTATTTGTGTTTGAGCTAAAATCTATTTTTAAAAGGCAATCTGAGAACACAGTAGAGTAGCTGTTCTAATGTGTTATAACTAGCACTTCATATAATATAACTAATCTTTAAGGAAAAATACTTAAAACCAATATCTTATTTCAAACCTAACCTATAGCTTAAGATTTATAAAAATATCGACGTCAATCAATTCGGTCAAGACATAGTTATTGTGTAAACATTTAAATACTTTTAACACCTCCGATTTGCAACACTTGTCATGCGAGTGCAGACAAGAGACACTAGTAGACACTATCATTGGGTATCAAGTCTGCGCTTGTATATAATATATTATTAATTAAGATTGTTTACGTAATTAAAATATAATTGATATAAAAAAAGGAAATTATATATATTATTATTGTCTTGTCTTATTTCTATGTCATGAAGGACAAAACTTTACAGCCTTTTCAAAACATCATTCAAGTGTCAAATTAGTGATGATTTGAGTTTCGTAATATAATATAGTGTTGTAACATATTATTCTATTATTATAATTGTAAATTGAATTACTATATACATAGTAATACTTATAGTCAGATCTTACTAATATTTTGCAAAATCTTAGTATTTCAAAATAGAATCTTATAAATCATTAATCTAAGATTTATATGTTATTTGAGGGCAATAAGACGTATTAAGAAAAATATAGATATAAAATTAATAATTGTCAACCAAATAAAGAGGGATATTGTTTTATTGTTATTACAGGTTAAGCGTTGAAGCGCATAATAAAAATAGTTATACAAAATGCACCAAACAATAGTATTAATGTATTTGTAGCTTGAAGGTCAGTACATTGTGGTCCCACGACCTCAAGATCACGTGGGCAAATGAAATCGGATGGATCAATCATGCAATCATGTGCACTACGCTTTATAGGATTTGGTCTGCACGTGTGTGGGTTTGTATGTATGTAGCCTTTGTTTGTGGTTTGGTTAAATTAAATTGAAGCCAATCTTCGAACGTTAATTGTTTGTTATATTCACTCTATAGTTGATGAGACTTGATTTTAATAAGAAAAAATAGTATCAGTCTTTATAATCCACTAGCGGATATTGTGACGAGCAAAAACTAGTGACTTGAGGAATTAGGGTCGCGCAGGTCATGTACGGTGTGCGACACAAGTGCTTACGCAAATAGTGACCTTGTTATTTTAATACCTTCATTTATTATATCACTTGTACGATGTGTATTAATAATTTAATATCTTATGTTAATAGTAATTTTTATTGTATATTAAATATCATAACTACACATAAAATAACATTATTTATTACTTCTAAAAATATAGGTGTCAGAATAAGTGTTTCGGTTAACATTTTGTTTTTTATTTAACTAATATTATTTAATCCTTCTCAAAGTAAAGGCGTCAGAATAAGGTTTCCGGTTAAAATGTTTTTTATATAATATAAGCGAAAAGTTATCAATAGCGTACGAATCATAATTAACAAACGTGCTTCATACAGGTGTAAACACAATCTAATTCCGCAGCCCCACAAGTCAGGGTCGTATGAACAAAAACTCATATTTCTAAATTATAACACGGCAAGATGGCGTCGGAATTGCTGTTTGGAGATCACGCGGATCACAGCTGGGGTGACGATGAAGTATATGTAAATAATGTTATATAATAATAATAATTGACAGGAATATTAAAAGATTTAAACTTTAGTATATGCAATGACTCTGCACTGTAGGCGCCATTTTGGGTAGAATATATTGACATCAATTCATAAATTAAGTTTAGCTACATTTTTAATAAAAGTTCAAGAAAAGAGAGCTCAATATTTTGTAGTTTTGTCTCTTTTTTTCCCTTCATTACTTCTTTTAGGCACTTCACCTGCAATAATAGCTATATATACTACCAATTTTAAGAATAAACAAAGCTCTCAGCTAAAATTGCAATTATTAAATTATAATCAAAAGTTTTAAAAGCATCACAAATAAGTCGAAATAAATATAATTCGTATCAAAGCGTGGTCACCATGAAACATCAAGTGCACTAATGTCAGTACATTAAGAGTAAGGACACTAGCTTTACCGGAGATCGTGTTTTTTATACCTTTATTATAAATATTTTCAATGATTGCAACAATTGAGGTACCATACAATGGATGCGGTATCTTTAATTTTATTGACGGTTTGAAATGTTTTGATTGATTGTTTTAAGTAAATTAATTTTATTAGTTTTTTTTAAATAAATTGCAATACTAAAATCTTAGCAACATAATCTTCGAGTTATTAAAATACAACAAAGATTAATAATACAGAAGTAACAAAAACAGCAAAAAATTGGATCCTAATTGAAAAATAAATCCCATTATATATATATATTTTTTGTAAAGATTAATTAAAAATACCGCATCAAAAATATTTTCCTCCGAGCACCTCAGATCATTATGTTCCGAGCACTTCACAATCGGTCACCTTGACTTTTCCCGATCGCTATGAAATAATTTGACATAATACAGCATCCAGCGTCATTAGCTCTTGTCATTACTTTGGGATGCGCAATAGATGCTTTTGATGGTTAAATTATATTCGCTTTTTGTTGAAATATTGTTATTTTGAATAACATTGTGTACTTATTATGTTTCTTTACATTTGTTACATGAAATAGAACGTGTAACCTCAACACGTAACTAACAAACCATGTACATTTAAATCTCCGAAGATTTAAATGTAATAAAATGAAAACTAAATTAGTGACGCAAGTGTATAACATTTTTAGAAACCGTAGAAAGATCAATAGCTTTAATGAGCTTGGTTGGATTCATCCAAGTATTAATCATCCGGATGATTGGCGTTAACGCGAGCATTATGGATGGTTGATGCGATTTTTTTTGCTCCGTTTGACCCGTGACCCGTTTGTGGCTTACAGCTTAATGAAAGTATATTCTTCTAATAACACCATTTATCACTTCAATTTTGTAATATAACATTTGGATTTGAATAATGTTTAATAAATAGTTGTGTGATTTATTGATATTATGGTTTGGGAGAAAGTATTTTTGTTCGATGTTTTTTTTGACGTTGTTTTCTGTTTTTGGTATTCGTATACCACATTAATATTACGGCGATTTTTTTATAATTTGTGCTTTGAGAACAAGTACAATTACTTATGTAAGGATTATATATGTATATATATATATCAAAGCCATTTTATACAACATTTATAAAGAGTTAATACGTTTAATACATTTTTTAAGTTTCTAATTCCTAATCTTAGATACGAAGATGGCGCTTCACCCGACAAAGGCATTAATGAGTTTTTAATTAATAAAAGCAATAACAACAAACGTAACGCGACATCGAATGTCACTTATCACGGAACCACTAATCGATATTGCGTTCAATAAAAATATCTTGACATCATCAATAACTCCCTTTATAAACCGCTTAGTTCGAAATATCCATTTATATTCAAAAATCGGCCCTTTTTACCGGAATAAACTAGATTTAAATCCATAATGAACTGTATAAGTGGATAACGGCCTGTATCATTGTGACAGACTTCAATACTGTTTTGAATTTGTGTGGAGCCGTGTATGGGGTCAGGCAAAGCTCACATAAAATATAGTGAATGGGCTGCTTTAGATAAAATGCATCAGATGGATATGTCTACTCCTACGCTTATACTCACTATGTGTTTGATATTAGATGAAAATTGTATAAGAGCTTTCAAATATGTAGTAAAATTTTATGTCTGATTGTATTTGTTTGATGTGATTGTATGTTTGTTTACCAATTTTTGCAATGTCAAATATTCTAATATTCAGTAGAAATTACAGGATATATACTTATTGTCTTTGAGTGTTTTTTTGTATAATATAGTCTGAAAGTATGACTAGATCCTGGTATTCTCAACATAAAATATATTTTGTACTTTGCTTATATAAGCTTACCTTTATTAAACATAAAACCTGTGTGCAAAAAAATGTATTATTATTTTAGATATTATAAATAACATGTTTATTTACAAACAAATACACATTACCAAAATTTCAATCAAAAAAGTAAACTGATACGTAAAACTTTCACACAGAATTGATGAATCGTTTCCTTCCTAAATATCCCTCGTCTTAAATAAATCCCTTGTTTATAGGATACTTTAAAGCTGTGATAAAACAGTAACACAGACCACCCATTTGCCGCTTATAACTTATGTGTGGACGATGAAAGCTTAGCGTGGAGTGGACGTGTGACTGATTATTAAAATAATTAATCACTATACTTTAAATAAGTTAGAATCATATAATTTTTAACTTTTTATGCTTCCTATATAAGTATTTTATATATTGTTTTTGGTATATAATTTATAATGACTGTATACTTGTTTTTATTTAAGAGTAAACCAGGGTTGGTTTTTTTATAAATGAAAAAGCTGCCTTATAGTGGTACAGTAATTAAATAAACAATTACTTAAATTATGAATACCATTAATTTGGTCGTGACAAGGTCATATTAAGATCCACATTATGATAAACATAATGTATATCATTGTAATTGGATTAAACGATTCTTTTCTGTCATTGTTATAGCCGCCTATTGTTTATGTTATGTTTGTTTGTCTGCGTGCTGATAACTCATAATGTGATTCAATAACTCGTCGAGATTGTGAAGCTCAAGCCAATATATTATCTAGACAATATAAGATTGTTCCCAAGTCATATATTCCGGTATTGTTTATTGTAAATTAAATAAATATTAAGTTCTTCATATGAGACAGTTGTTTCCAGTTCACTACAATTTAAAAATAATCAAGGAAAGCTTAATTTCCCTTTTATTTTATAATTTTTCCATATTTTTGAACACTTATCCTCGATATGAACAATAATTAAATAACACCAAATCGCTTCCGCGTAATTGTAGTCTGATATCAGTTCGCGAGATATAAATCGCGTCAAATTGCCCACTGTGTATAAATTTAAGAATTATATGAATTTTGGCCTCATCAAGAAACTGTTCGCATAGTAATGAACATTTAAAGGCATTTTAAAAAAATACAAAATGTATAAGACTTTGTAATTCATATATAAATTATACATATTTTTATAAAAGTCAAATCATAATGATTAATAAACATAGAAATAACAAAAAAAATATTCCAATTTGATATGAATAACAATTTTAAACATCTGTGATAGCGTCAATCTGTTATTAAATTGATTGTACAGATTTCGGTAAGAGAGCGCAATCTGTAATTTGTGATGCCGCGTCAGTACTGTATTTTACTCGAAATCTGGTCCAGTTGTAATAGCCTATAAATGTTTATCGCTTAATAATTATACCTCACTGATTTATTACGAGTACCAATTTTCTCTTGCTTTGATATTTTTCTCCTAATGTTGTATGTGAATGTATCATTAGTTATGTGTTTCTGTAATTATGGAATTGAATCATTTTCTTACCAATGTTGGTTATGGAGTCTAGTTGTAGATATTTCATTATAGATTCATACACCGGCTCTTACAGAAGATTGGCGTTAAATGGATAAATTCGTTACGTAAATTGTGTCAGATAGTCGAAATCCAAACACACTCTTCCCCTCTTATTGTGTTAGAACACCCCTCCCTCTTCCTTATAAATCAATTATAAGAGTAAAGCAACACATGTTAGTCTTAATGTCTATATCGAACTTGTCCTTCAAACTAGAACTTAATTCCCTAGTATTGATTTCATAAATCTCATTCCACGATAATGTAAGAAAATAACAAATACACCAACTATACGTGTCACATTAATTCCAAAGTGCGCATATATTACTTGCATTATCAATCAATCAAAGCAAGTATATAAATCAGTCAACGACATCAATCAATCAATCCGTTTGAGGCTTGACCCAAACGATTGATACAATTCGATCTATCTTCCGATCAACCATTTCGTTCGGTGCGAAACAAATCGACTATGAATAATTCACAATTTACTATTTGATTTACGATTTAAAATTTTAAATGTGAGATCTTATTTTGAGCATAAGCATTTTTAATGAACTTTCACTCGTTATAATTGAAAGTAAATATTAATTACTTTTATAATAAATTGATATGGTATTAATTTTAAGCATATAAATATATCTTAGTATAAGACAAATCTTTTCGTAATGTTTGTATTCTATTATTAAGGTTATGTTAAACATTTCCTGCTCATGATATATTTTATATATATAAATGTCCTTATCAGTATCTGGTGTAAATAACGCTTAATATCTAACACCCATAACATAAGCATGTCGCAACAGTTCGAATAAAAATCTGTAATCGCTTTCGCATTGTCTAACGACACCCACACCGGCTCCAGATAAATTATTAATAGTGAATTTGTAATGACGGATAGATTATACGTATAGATACTCCATGTTTTGTTTATTATACCTATAACCTTATAATATTATCATTAGAGCATATTACATAATATTATATATATAATGCTTTTGAAACTTTTCTAGGTATGTCTGTGTATCAGCAAAACCATTAAATAAATATGTTAAATGTAAAGCAACACAAATTTGAAACTATTGCAAACTAATCGATTTTTTTATTAAAGAAGCCTTTTAAAAGTATTCTAAACTCAACTCTCAAAACAAGACATTTATAGAAATATATATAAAAGCAATTAATTTATGTTTATAATAATATAAGGTATCGTGTGATTCTGCACAAATTGAGCTTTAAATTTTATTGTTTTTCTCTTATTATAGTTTAAAATACCTGAATATTGAACTTGATATTCATTATTAACTATAATTAATATTATATGTATGTTTTCATTTATTCTTTGCCAATGTCTGGTTCAACTGTTTCAGTGAGCTGTATAATGCACTTAGTCATACCATAACAATGGTTGTTCTGGGACAAATCATAGTCACCAAAATGACCCATATTTGTATAGCAATAAGGTCATACTATATGTAAGTTAAAATGTACTTGGTTAATGTATTTGCATAATTCGACACGAGTGCTTGGTCGGTATAATATGTTTCGAGATTCATTCACAAATAAATAATAATAAATGACATTTGATTATGAGTGTCTTGCTTAAGTACGTTCTAAGTATACAATTTTATAGATCCTGTTAAGTATGAACCACCATATTATGAGCTCCATTTATTTTAATGGTTCTTTAAAAGTAATTATCTAAGAATTAACTTTATTGCATACATATATTACAACAAATACTTATAGTTTAATCCACACATCTTTAAGGACAAACAAAAAAAACTTTAAATATAGTTCCCAATAACATTAATAAATATTTCTTATATCAAAGAATCTAACATATTTTTATTTATGAGGCATGCTCCAAACAAATCATTGACTTTGTAATCCTCCAGTCGATTGTATTGGAAACCGACGAAGTGTTGAGATTTATGCCACTGTTCTATACAAAACATGGAAACAAAGAACGGGAAGTGACATCAGTAAGTGCAGTTTAAAGTGTAATGTTTAAGAAAAATAAACTTGTATTTGATTTTAAACGTCACTGAGTTGTAAAGTATAGTTTTTAATATTATTAGTTATGTTTTAAAGAGGTCAGAATAGTAGATATAACGCAGAGAAATGATGAGAAATTCCATAGATACTTTCATATGGATATTTACTAAAAATAAAAAAAAGGTACATTACTTATTTTTAAAGTAATTTTCGTAAAGCATCTACTGCTTTCAGGTTTTTTACTATACATGTAGTATACTATATGTAGTATACTATATAAATTAAGACACTTCTAGTGGCTGTATAGCTGGAATGACTTAATAAATGTCAAAATATTTTTACCCCTCACCGTTTAAGGTTAACTGGGGTGGCGTGCATTTTGTAGGGCAATTGTTTGATAATTTTATTTATGAAGCGTGAGTTAGTTCATAAAACCGTAAGAATCATCGAGTACTTTAATACAAACTTATAAATGGCTTATAAAATACGTAAATTTATACTCTATCATCTTAAATATAAAGGTTATTATCGTATCTATGGAGTATAGAAGTCTATTGAAAATTTGTTAACATACATAGTATAGAAAACTGTAACAATCGGGTATTTTAAATAGTCGTTACTGCAATGGGGCGTGACAAATCAGTTCGGCGATTAGCTTCGCTTTTAAATTACTATCTAATAGATAATCCAGACATTTATGACTTTTTGATAATCAGGGAATGTTTATTGAATGAAACGGGAGCTTTTTTCTACGGATCGTAGAGTGAATTATTATTTACGACGACTTTTATCTTGTATAATTTATAATAAAAATACTATCCACTGAAATTGAAATCGGATTTCTTAGGTAATTTATTTCATCTGGAAGTTAATAACAATAACATCACGAAATGTTCTGGACTTATTTGGGTGATATAATGAAAAATTCCTCCTTCATTCCTCAATACAAATAGTAATGGCAAACAATTAGCAATAACAATAAAATACAACCGTGCGAATATATCCCGTCAAGATTATTGAGATAGATATCAATCGTGTACCTCCATATTTCAATATTCACTAGTCTTAGTCACAGTAACTCTAAAACTATGCTAATAACCTCAGTGTGAAGTAAATCATGGCGGCTTCAAGGTTGACACATGGACCTACGACATTTGGAGGCCCTATGCAATTTAATATCATTTTTTAATTTTTTTTACCAAATAGACTTTCATATGAAGATCCTTTTAAATCCTTTCATCAAGTAATTTTAAATCTTCCCGGGCATGAAGTAGGTACTCTGTACGAATCTATTTATACATAAAAATAAAAAATTTCAATAAGATCGTATTTCCTAGTGATTTTTGGGATTGCTTTATTTTAAAACATAGTCATTATTAGCTGAATGTTACAGAGATATTCGTATTCAAATACGTACCTACTCGATAAATCAGTGCTATTTAAGTATAACGCCTACGGTTCACACAGTTAGTGTAGTAAGTCACTAGTTACAATTTTACGACTGTGATTATTTTTCAGTTGCATACAATAACATTGTTAGACCAAGAAACCAAAATAATATTACCTAATACCTATATATATATGTATATAATTATAAAACTACTCTTCTATACGATAATATCTAATACTTACTATTTTTTCTATTTTGGAGATGAAAAATAGTCAACATTATATTATTTTAGACGTCCACCTAAAAAGAATTGAGAAATACACATGGTTTTCATAAATAGTATTTTTTGTCTATGTTTCATCTATCCTATTATTTGGTGATATTAATATTATAAATATGGAAAGTATTCTTACAATAATTTCATTAAAACTTTGATTAATGTTGCATAAATGTAAAAGATTATCGCTAGGCGTAACATCTGTAAACCCGTGATGTTCTGCGTACTAACGAAGCGGCATTGTTGGGGTCATATAGACTCTGAGTAAAATCGAACGTTCTATGTTTTATGGTACAAGTTACAAGAAATAGTATAGTTATGATTACTATTGTTATAGATAGATTAAAACAAAACGATGAAAAATTATTAAAAGCGTTTATTGTATCTTAAGACAACTAATTTGGTTAATAATAATACTATCTATGATATCTAAGTCTGTATTAATTTAGTAGTCCAATGTTACAAGACTATTTTTATATATAGATAAGTTTATGCTATTAGATTTTTATTTTACATATATTATGAATTAAATAAGAAATGGTTAAATTTGAATATATGGACCACATAAAAACAAATCCGAGCAAAATCGAACTACCGCCCGACAATGGCGCGTCCTCAATACAAAATTGACAAAGGCGGGTAAGAAACGCTGAATTTATCGCCTTCTGTCTCTGAAACTACACTGTGACTAAAATGTTTAAAAACGAATCGTTAACAGTACGTTCAGAACGTAATGTACGTATTGTTGTATTAATTATTACTGTATTTCGTTCAAATAAATTTAAATAAGAGTGTAGAGATATTCTTTATATCATGATAAACAGATGACAGTCAAAAGGTTAAAATGTAAAACTAATAACTTAAAAGGAAACCCATGGAGTTTCTTGCAAGTCCTTCATCACTTTTTTTGTCAAAATGCTGTTTTGGCCAAAACATTTCATAAGTACAATACATGACAATTTAAAATAAAAAAAAACTTCGAATTTGATTTTGTGGTAAAAGCTATTGCGATAGTAATAATGGAGAGCGAGTTGTTTTTTTAAATAAGAAAACAGCTTTGGCAATACATGGATAGTATCAAAATGGTAGCCAAAGGGCTTCATTGACATTTTGTGATGTTTGTAACATATAAGACAAAATAAAAACTTCAGCTGTTTCATATTAATTTGACAATAATATTTTAATGACAACATAAACTTAATTTTTTATACGCAAGTGTAAAAAAAGCTTATTTATGGATGTCGCAATATTTAAATTTTTAATCAATTTTCACATATTAATCATATTTATTTATATTAATGAAAATTATTTTTAATATACAATAACGTATTGTATAACATTCTATTTAGCATCAAACGTTATTCCAGAACAGATGTCGTTAACCCTCTTGAAACATTCTTATATCATTCTCTTATTTTATCAGCGACATTATCAAACATATTTATTACAACAAAAACCCAATACGAGATAACCGTCACCTGGCTGTTTGTGGGTCGTTAGTACCCCGTACCCATATTTTTTGATAAAAACAGATGCTTATAACAATAGAATATTCGGTAGGCGGTGACGGGTAAACTGCGCTTCGAATGTGGATGCTGAATGAAAGCATTATATGGATGTGAATTCATTTAAAATTATGACCAATATGGTTACAATATATTTGTAAGAATCCATAGAGTTCTTAAAATAAAGACTATTAAAACTCACTAGACATTTAAATATAGATCAATATATAAGAAATGTTTAGTTTTCATCTAGGCATGTATTCAGTTTGAATTTATAAAATAATAATATATTGTCGTATCCACACAAAGCCATTAAACAGAATCAATCTACAAATTGTGCTATATTATTCGTGAATGATAGTAATTTATCTCCGCTGGCCACAAAGCGAACGAAAACATTGTTCACAATATTGACACGTTTTTGTTCAATCGCATATTGGGGTCGAAAGGACCCCCCACTTATCGTTTTATTGTCTCTTTGACATTGGCCGTTTGTGGGTTGGCGTAGATAGAATCTTAGCGCGATTTGCTTTGAGATAATATATATATATATATATGAATTATAAATTAAAAAATCTAAAACATAAGAACTACAATATAAGTTTTTTTTAAGACAACAAAGTATACAAATTTAAATTATTTAATTCCTTTTCTTAGTAAGAAATTAATATTAATAAAATATTTTTTTTAAATTAATATTATAAAACTTCTAAACAAAAATATTTATAAACATTAAATATATATTATCCGTTACACGCTTACTCTTGTGACATGTAACAGAGATCTAAAATTGCACATTTGCTACTAAAATATTTTGAGAGATCGTGTCAAATGATTCGATTATTCCTTATTGTGTCGAGTGAAATGCAATTGTCTGTACTTAAGGAGACACTATTATAACACCCTAAATATAATGCACGCCAAAATCACAATTATTTCTTAGTAATAAAGTGGAATATAGCTTGAAAGTTACTTTTTTCAATATTCCCAAATATCGATCGTATATCTTTGAATCATTAGTCAAGGTTACTAATTCTTTGTATTTATAAACTTTGTCAGTTATTTATTACTCCAGATTATCTCGGTACGTACTTGAGGTTTTCAATACTTTTAAATTTATTGTAAATTATTGTTAAAATGGTTTGCTATAATATTTTTTGTACAACAAAATAAGTGTAGGTCACATTTCTTTTATTTAGTTGTATTATTTACTTTATTATCTATATATTTATTTATAGTTTATCAACTTTTGTTAAATATTCGTACAGAAATGTAATTAAATCTTAAAATACTTTATTTTAGAACTTTTAAGTAAGACTGAAAGTTATACTTTAAAAACAACTAAACTCTTCGTTATCATATTCTAAACATACCCAAGTTTTTTTTTAAAAACTTTTCTTTTTATAAAACCATTTAGATTGTAACAGTACTACTTGTTTGTAAAACTGATTGAAAAGTTTCTTTTAAAAATCCAGCCATTACATATTTATGGTTAATAAATACAAAAATATTACACTTATTTTTCTTTATATTTTTTCTTTATTTAACACACACACAAAATTATTATCTTTAAACATAAAAATCTGAAGTAATTGTAAAAATTATTTCAAAATAATTCATCGCACCAATTTTTATTGTAATCATTATATTGCATATTTGAGATTGCTATATAAAAATATGAGATATTTCGCTGAACTCCAAAAAAATATACTTATTTCGTATTCTATCTTGTCCCGTGACCCGCATATTGAAAAGAACGATAAAATATGGAGCGATGGCTTCAAAATTAATGACATTAGTTGCCCTGCGTGCCCTTTATTCTGAGTATCATATTTTTTATCATTCTTAGAACTCTGAGATCATCTTTCTTAAAAACAATTGAGTTTATTTGTTGTCTGAGGTGTCAAATGTAATTTATTGTCCAGAGATATATGGATATTATTGGAATCTATACTTTTGTTGCTGTTCTTTATGTTCGCAGTCGAAATATTTTAAATAAGAATCCATGTATTTCTAATGTCAACAGATCAATCAAATAAACTTAAGGACGTATATCAAACTTCTCTATCCCTTCATTAATTTCATTAGTTATTATGTAACTTATTAATATTAATAATTAATTTATATCAATATGTTAGTTAATAAGTTTGTTACAAGTTTAACACTAAACCTACCAAGTACCGGTCTAATTGATCGTTCTTAAACTTTTGTAAAACTTACACATTTTTAAACGTTATAATATCGTTTGCGTATCGACCGCGTGCGGTAGGAACAGGTATACAAGAATTGTCGGTAGGTTTAGGGTTAATATTATATGTTAAGGTTTTATTTCATATATATATTAAACAAAATTACACATCTATTTTTACGATATATTAAATTAATTTAAATTCATTATTACTCTAATGGATTATGATTTATGATGTAATATATTAAATGTTTAATAAATGAATTAATTGTTTCCAGGCTTTGCAGAATGTTTGTACGATTATTATTATTACATAATTAGTTGTCTATGTAACAGTAATTACGCACACAAACAACAATAAAAGACAAATCGTTACTATAAATAAAGACTACCTTTTTATATCTTTGTAGTTGCTATATTAGACAAGACAAGAGACAAAACAAGAACAAGACAAGAGACTAAACAAAAGCAAGACTTCCTTTTTAATTTGCATGTTGAATGCAAAGCATCAAGATTTTTATAATCTTTATCAAATTATTCGCCACATAAAGACTGACCTTTGCATTGATTTGCGATTCCGATTCGATCTATTGTTCGCGTCTACTTTGTCTTAATTCTTTACCACCTGGGATGTTCCTAGTATAACCTGAATCTAGACAACAAAGTATTTCAAACCTTTAATATTATTAAAAATAAAAGAACCTTACATCATTAAGATCATTGTATTTTACATACAATTCACTTGAAGCCTAAAAAAGATAATTTGTTCTTATAAATATCATTAATAACTAATTTCAATGCGTTTTTTATACGATTATTAATATACTTTTTCATATTAATCGATTATAAATAGTGTAACTTGAAATGCTACAGCTAACGCCATCTATGGACGCCAGAAGGAACTACGTAGACAACCTGCATGTGACTGACGAGATGTCAGCTATCAATTTTGCATTACAACATCATAGAACAGCTTCTGTGCTTACGCGTTAAGTTTTATTAGATAAGAGAAGTTAGTTAAAGGAAATACATGCTATAGATGTTTTGTTGTTATAGAGTTTTTTATTCTTAGAAATATTGTTTAATTGGACTTTATTCTTAATAGATAAACTTCTTATAAGAACCCATTTACTTATTGATGTTCGCTAGCTTTGAGTGTATTCTTTTTTTATGTTGGGAAATCCTTTAAGGATACCATCCGGTTTAGGAACTGTTACGAGATGGGGACAAGACTCGTCACGACGACCACCAGGAAACACACTTAAATCTAGCTGCTACCGTCACTGCCTTAGTCGACGACATGGGATTGCTGTTAATACTCACCGCGATTTCATCCATATCATAAAATAAACATGACTAATTATTTTCATAAGATATATAATTTATTCTATATCAAAATAAAAAAAACGAACGTTGGATTTAAGCTCCATTTCTTAGTTTAGTTTAATATGATACTCTTTTCAATCTCTTTCAAAATCCTTTGTCCGAAAATAGTTTAATAAGTATTATTTTTTCCTTCATGTAAGTAGTATTCGTTATGAAACCAGTTCAAATGAGGGAACTGCACTTTAAATGCGTTTTGAATCGTTTAAGGTTTTATAGTCATTGGCTTAACAAATGTATACATTGATGTTTTTATATCAAACCGTATTTGGTGAAGGATTGATGGTAGAACCAATTTATTAGATGATGTGTTGCTTTAAGATTACACAAGAACTTCTATCTAACTAAGGTTTGTATTATTGTATGGATGTTGAAAAATACATCATTTTAATATTAATAATATCTTTTTCTTGCTTTATGTCTAATGCAAATGACTTCTAAGCATTAATTCAGGAAGGTCCCATATATATGTTTTACAAAATCTAAATTCATAACTATACTTATATTATTAAAAAATCTTTAAGAATATTAATGATTTAAAAAACAAAGTTAATTAAATATTAATTAAATTAAGTCTTCTCAAGTCATTAAGGTACATCCTAGCTCCAAACATAATTTATATTAACAGTTTCCGTTGGGACAGATTTATTTATAAGCGGATGCTGGGACGCCGTAAATGGAAAATCTGGTAACATTAAGAATTTTGCCTTATATACCAGGACACACTAAATATATTTCTCAAAAACTAAATATTAATTTATAATCAAGGTATGTACTTAGTCGTGCCATAAATATTGTTACAAAGAAAAAAAAACATTTTTTATTGTACATAACATTTATTACAATTACAGTTGTCAGTTGCGAATTGTCAGTACGCACTCTTTCTATGGGAAAATTCTTCACTGCCAATTGTATGGATTGTTTTAGGGACTCCAAATTATTATGACGTTTAGAGCAAGCCTTATTCTCTAAAACTGACTGAACATAATTCATAATTAAGTGGATTAAGATCTGGACTAGATGACGGCCAGTCTTCAGCTCTGACGAAGTCCGGAGCATTAGTTTCTAAGCAACCACGTAGTTATCATACGAACAGTACGTCGACGGCCAGATATTTTTCTGTCACAAAAAGGAGCAGGTTTCATTGTATCTATCAATAACCATTTGACTAATACCCAGCGTATGGAAGATTTTAAAAATGTATTTGGTTCCATACCTACTGTATGTCTTGCAATCACAATTGGAATTCACTAGAAATAGCCTTCTTGTAAAAGTGGAATCGATTCTTTCCAGATCTTTTATTCATCTATTATTCATAATTACTTAAATTTATACAAATCCATACATTTTTAGTATATTATAGACCAATCCTAAAATTCTTTTTCTAAATGTTCTAGTATATTATAAACTAAAACTGCAGTAAATTTTAATAAAATTCATCGAGACGAAATAAGTATCCCTCACGTTGATGCAATAAACCGTAACTACCAAATCACAGCAATAGCCGTTTAGTAGATATTACATGATACGCCATCAAAACAGAAATGTTTAAAAACTATTGTATATAACAGATTTTGTAATAATACAGTTACGTATGGGTAAATATTTGAGTTATATAATAATGTTACCTTTTTTATGAATACATTACTTATCCTTGCGTAGGTAATATATTGTTTGTAATACAAATATATGTATGATTAATAAGGAAATTGTGTTTGAATATCATGTGTGCGTTTAGGTTTATTATTTAATATATAAGGTGAATTGGCATATCTATAGAATTATCTATAATACAATTTTTTGGGCAATAATAATATATAAAGATATAAGATACATATCTACCAAAAACATTTTTAATAGCTATAGCTAGCTAGCTAGGTATGAGGTTTTAGGTACGTAGTAAAAAGTTATATAGATTTAAATAAAAAACTTTATTAAAAATCATCCGGTCTAAATTAAGAACAAAAAATATACGGAAAAGATTACTTTGTTTTTTTACATTGATCCTATACAATATTAGTATATTATTCTACAATATTATGTTGCTTATATAAATATTATTATATATATTTTTTATATTTACATTCTTTTAATTTCTTATATATATGAAAATAACTTAATAGTGCTCTAGACTTCTTTAGGCCTGCTTTAGTTGAATACAAAGTTATTATCAAAATCAGTAAATCTGTGTTTTAATAAGATAGTCAACATTATATATAAAAAAATATATAATAAGCTAAAAGACTTATAATTGGAATTTCTTGTCGGTTTCGTGCCTTACCTACTGTTTAAAATCATGTAATGGGAGTTATATTTTTCATAAGTGCAATGTACTCGTAAGTAGGTATGCCTTTCGAAATAATAAGATTCTGACTTTGATATCTTAACTTCACATAAGTATTATGTTATCCTTCCTTATCTTCCTTGCCTAGTTCTATCACTGCTTAGGATAACCTCTATCATAGATCAAAATATTTTCCATGTTGAGGTTTTCTTGGAAAAATTTAAAGTACCTACCCTTAAGAAGAATTTTTACAATGTATATTCAACCAACTGCTAAAATATGCAAACTCAAACAGAGCTGTAAGATATCTTTCGTTAGACATAAGCTATCTAATAGATTTCAAAAGTAGGGACAGTACATACATACATAAATAAATAAATAAGAAAGTCGAATATCAAAAGGTAGATTACATAAATATATTAAACTTTTTATCTCTGTCTAAACGTTTTAACCTGTTTACTTGCAGGTAACATATAATTAATTCACCACCTACCGTTCAAGTACCGATGACCTATGCCTTACCGCTGATGGCTGACCAGACCTTATTAAATTTACATCATTATACCGTTTGCGACATGAATTTAAACTACATTTTTACCGCAGCTTCTCTTTTTATAATTTATTTGATATAACCGAGCTGCTTTCAATATATCCATTGATTATTGACGTTAAATTATCTTTCTCATACCATTATATTTATGTATGTTTATTATACCTAACATAAGATGTTGCTGAAATCATTATCAAATACCGCTGTTATCAATATTAATACTTTATAATACTTTTTTAAATATTTTTCTTTATTAATATATATAATACTTTTTATTACGATTTTACTAAGAATAGTAGCATTTTGTAATAGTTATTCCTTTGTTTATCTAATAAGGAAATGTATATGAACGTAATTAATAGCTCGCATTTAAATAATACATATGTACTTGCTTTGAATAATAACAAATACCATCTCTACTATCAGGAAATAAGACAGACGAGTTCCGGGAGCATCTATAATTTATTGTGTTTAGATTATTACAGTCGTATTAATTAAATGGCGTATGATATCCCCTCTTATTTACATTGATCCACAAACCCCCACTTTAGGAGGGCAGTCATTGCCCCCCTATAACGGTACAGGCGGGGCTTACGCGCTTTACGCCAATCGCCGCCACTGCTGCGCACGCGCCGGTCATCTAAGCGAATGATCTAGCTTACATGTCATTTCGCGAGCACCCGATTGGTTAGTGATAAAATTTGCCCCAGCTTTCGGTGCTCTAGTTTCGATTATTTATCGCCCGTTAATGTCACGAAGTCGACGCAGTTTATTAATATAAAAGTTTTTGTCAACTTTGACCTAGTTTTATATTTGGTAAACGTTTCATAAATGTCGAAACAATCGTAAAGGGAACCGCTATTTGACCTGTGCCCTTTACGAACGAAAGACACACCTATACCCATCAATAAGCTATAGAGGCACCTGCGCGCCAAACAAATAAATTACCAAGAAGCTTCGACCCGACAAAATAGCAGCGCATACGGTTCGTGTTTTATGGTATAGAGAAAGTAACGGTAAACTGTGAACGCGACCTTCCCACCCGGTGCCCGCGTGCCGACTGACAGATGAGCGCGGTTTAACCTCTGATAATAAGAGGGAAGGGGACAGTTATATCTGATTGTGCGAGTGCGAGTAGGACAGCGAGTGTGTCTTCTTCGAGAAGTGCAAGATGAGTGTACAGTCACACACGAGCCACATCCGAGTGAGCCTCGGGGACGGTTTGAAAAAGGAACGATTCGCGTGGCGCGTACGCACGAACGCGCGCGCTCCAATTTTAAATTCGCGGATCATATAGGACTTTTTTTTTACAACTTTTTTTTATAAAAAAAACTTTGTGTCTAATAATCGGTGTTTAAATAGTGTCAGTGATAATTATGAGAAAACAGTTGAGTGTCTAACGAAAACTTTTTATGAAAACATCGGAACTTCTGTTATTACCAGATTTTGTAAACATCAAGGTAAGCATTATTTTTTAAGAACATTCTATTGTAAAATGTCATTTATTTCATCATACATAAACAACTTATTTTAATGATAATTTTCTAAAATACATAAAAATATGAACCTTATTTAGAGCGTATTTCTTTAATAAGAATAATGCCTTAACCACAAACAATTCTTTTTCTAATAGACCTCTGTACCTTCCTGAGGTCTGAAGCAATAATATTTGTTCAGTGATCCCTATAGGTCACTTCAAATAAAATGATTGATTACTGTTATAATATATTTTTGACACGCATCTCTCGGCCTTGTGCGTTACACAATATGGAAGATAATTCTGTTGGTGTGTTTATTTCATAATTCTTTAATTATATGTGGAACATGATTTTATTATCTTCGTTTCTATATTTCTCAAGTTTATTGATATTTGAAGTGTTTGTTTCAAGTTGTAAATTTGATAATAAAATATTGATTTATGTATA
This sequence comes from Melinaea menophilus ssp. n. AW-2005, assembly GCA_918358695.1. NCBI lineage: Eukaryota > Metazoa > Arthropoda > Insecta > Lepidoptera > Nymphalidae > Melinaea > Melinaea menophilus. The sequence goes on along the minus strand of OU911043.1, from coordinate 22,347,180 downwards.
ATATATATATAAGAGAAGTTTGGATTGACATCTCTATAATCTTGGTTATTTGCATATTAATGAATATTTTATTGTTTTTTTTTTGGATGATTCTGATTTTTGGGCGCGTCGTAGAACTACTAAATATAGTTAAAATTATAATATAATATAATATAAGAGAAAATACTTTAGGAATCTCAAAATTAATAAAATACTGATCTGTTATTTAAGACCGTTACAAAAATGTCGTTACAAAATCGAATCTTTATGAACCGACAGAAAAATGGCTGGAAATATTATATTTCTTTAATAAAAAACATTTCAATCATATAAACTACCCAATTCAGTTATCTCGATCGAATTTAATAACATCAATATTTTTAATCAATCAATCATTCAATCAATATTTTTTGTGGAATCTGTATAAAATTGTGATAACAACATTATTTAAATATTAAAAATATAAAAGACATATAATGTGTTTAGATTTTAATAAAAAAACAATGAAGTAAAATAATTAATGATTTATAGTTTTAATTTTTAATAATTGATAATAAAATACAATTCTGATAACATTGTGTTTTTAATATAAATATGTTCTGATAATGTTATAATTAATCAATTAGTTGAAAATTAAGTGCAACATCATTTCATTATCTCATATATAATACGCTGACAGGACGATGCTAAATTAATCAAAATAAAAACTATATATATATATATATATATATATATATATATATATATATTTCGATTGCCTTCAAAGGTTAATACTGTTATAAAAAAATGTAACATTTAAATGGCAATGATTATTTAAAAGCTATTAAAATATTATTTTTGATATAAAAAGCATATGATGATCTAATAATGTTAGAGGTATGAAATAGACGCAGTGGTTTAGTTGTCAGATTGCCGATAAGAACAGTGGAGGTAGGTTCGATTATTTTGTATATTTATTACTAAAATTATAAATTTACAGAATAAGGACATGCAAAATAATATAAGTTTAATACAAATTAGATATTGACATCTGAACTAGGATAGTATGAAAATCTTTATATATATATTATATATATAGTTTTCGCGTAAAGACAATTAAGTATTATTATTAAATATTTATGCATGTTCAATAATATTCCAGTTTTATTGCGATAAAACTCAATTACTAAATGTAGGAATATAAGAGTCAAAATTACGTCATATTTGACGGAAATAGGTCAAAGATTAACTCTATATAAAATGATATAAAATGATATAAAGGTGATATCATTTACTTTGTCTCATATTTAATTTCAACTCAATATAACAATTTATACAATAATAACAACAAATAAATAAATTAAACTATATTAAGAATCGATAACTATAAGTATAGATATAGTCCAAATATATAATATCTAGATAAAAAAATACTCAATGACCACATACACAGCTTTTAAACAAAACTATTTCTAATTATTTGAGAACTACAAAGACAAAGAGGTTAAAATCATACTACAGTTATTTTATTAAAGAATTATAGTAACAGTTTTACTAGACGGTGGTTTACGCGTGTATCAAAAGCCAAAGCCGCTGCACTGCACTTTAGCAACACATAATTAAACAACAGAACATGAGGGCCCAGAACATGTTAATGTAAGGCTCAAGGTACGAGCGATTAGCGGGTTTTAAGTAAATAGTTACTTTTTAAGTAATTTTGTGTAATTTAAGAATTTGTATTTAAATATGTCAACTAATTTTTTAAGTTTTTTATGAATTGGTATTTTTTAAAATATTGATATTTTTTTTTATATTTAACATTTGTTTTTTATTACAAATACATGATCAATATATCTCAATTTGTACAGAACTAGATAAATATAATTATATGACATGACAGTGACATTAATATGACATAATTAATAAGGGAAGTAAAATAACAAACGAGAACACTAAGCTATTTTAACTTGAATAAAATATCAACAAAATATATAAATATATTGAAATATAAAACTTATATATTGTTAAATCGCTAATTCTTATGTTAAATCGCCATCTCTTATGACTCGCTCCACACAAACAGAACAAAGTAGAAAGTTACATCTAAGGTTTTTACAACAGGGAGTGTCTGCGGTCATCGGGGACAAGTGATGGCATTTTCACCTCCTTAATGTCGGTTAAGGTTTTATTGGTTTACGGAAATGAAGTAACTTTAAGCTTACAGCAATTTATGCACTGTACTGCATTATTCATACACAATGTTTATTTCAGACTTCCAAACTTACTACTCTAACAAAAGACATCAACGGGGTCCCAAAATTTATAAGTTTATTATGATGTCAAATTATCATTTATTCCTTGCTACATTTATATTCAGAATATGTTTTATTTTATTATTTATATGTAAATTAAATATACAGTAAATAATATAACATATAACTGGTGCTATTTCATAAAAGACTTCATCAGAAAATATATTAAAATGTTCCTCAAGATGAGATTTAATTTTGTCTAATAAAATCAAATTTTAAATTAATTTATAGCTTTTGACCCGACATTCCCATGAATATGCTAAAGAGTTTTATGTGATTTTTATACCATAGGAATAATCTATAAATAAACAAACCTGGTGTCATGTTACGAGTTACACAGCGGTACATATTCAATTATTTTATGTATTTATTTGGTATATATTGATTTCAACATATATAGTTACGTTTTGCGACTCCGTTCGCGGTTTTATACAGTTACTCGTTAGAAAGATTTGAGCAAATCCAGGAAACTGCATTATCTTCATTTGCAACTGTGAGTGTGTATGTGGGTGTGTGCATTGTCAAAGTCACAACACTGTTCAGTATATCTTTAAAAGATAGTATATATATTATCAATATCTATAGTGTCATATATATTATATAGCTCAATAAAGGCAAACGTCCAAATAAATTAAAAACTCGACTATAGATAAGGATAAGAGTGTTCAAAACATTTTCTTCAACTGTATTAGTCATACATATATTTATGAATAAATATATGGAAAATGTTAATAAATTCACGATTATTACTTTAATAAAAATGATAAAATTCAAAATTTTAACATTAAACGTAGGATTAAATTAATTAATATTAAAACCAACATAATTTTGGTATAATTTATTTTAAGAGCATATATAATATTAAAATGTCTCTTTTATTTTGTTTGTATATTGTTTATGTGTTAAAATACGTTTTCTTTTCCAATGTCAATAAAAAATCAAATATTTTATCTATTTTATAGAAATGAAACTGTATTAAGATTATTATTAGTATTAATATTATATGTAGCATAGCGTTTGGCGCTCCGTCGTCTGTGGCTACCCCGCCAGGGATATGGCGTGAAGCTAAATAAATAAATAAATATATATATGTATATTTTATAAATAAAATTACAATAAATTATGAAGTGATATTTTGATACTTTGATATAAAAAGAAAACACTCTTAGATTAATAAACGATAAATTGATCACGAAAAATCATATATTTTCTCAATTCAATTCCTTTTTTTAACAAACATCAGAACCTTTATGTGCGAAAATAACTTTAATTTAATAATTATTTTATATCATATAATAAATAATATACAAGAATAAGAAATGCTTGTTAATATTATAATTTAATAATAATTGAATGTAAGTGTAGATTAATACGGTTACACATTAGTATTGCCAAAAAAATATAAATAAAAATGACGTAAGACCCAATATACGAGGAATGCATTTCTTTGAAGGCAATATTCTAAGAAATATACAAACAAATTTATACCAGAGTCGCTCTAATTTTTCTAAATCATTACCGCTCACACGCTGACACGATCTGACTGACACGATCCCTCACTCGTGACCATGACTCACATGACCCGGATGATACAGTGCGTACAATTATAATTTAATTAAATTATAATTAAATATTATATAAACAACGTATTATACAAAAAATAGTAAGGTTAGATTTTTTGTTTTTGTCCACAGAGGTAATACATCATGTAGTAACTTTTTTAAATACTATATATGCAGTATAAGATATTTTTTTAATATTTAGTACAATGTAAAATAGATTAATTATTTTAGCATTATTTTATGTACATCATGTATATGGTCCAATTTAGATTATTATAGTCTGTGACCTTACGCGCCCTCTGGAGCCGGACTCGCGGCCATTTTTTCCAGGCTGTCATGCGTTTGACATGCGCTCGCGCATGTTGACGTGTCATGTCAAAATTCCCAACATTCTAGTGACGGACGAGTTAATTTTAATGATTTGAATACTTTACTTCTTTATATTTTTAATAATCTTAACATTCTTTACATTTATTCTTTGTAATTTGTAATAAGTAATTTTGAGTATTATATTAATAGAAGTCAGAGAAATTGAAGAGAACGCTCGAATATTAACTGACAAAACAGCAATTAACAGGAACATTAAATGCGAATGGTTATTCAGTTTTCCTTATTATCTGCTGAGTTCAAAGGTCCAACGCTGTAACATTGTACCAAAGAATGAAGTGAAGAATCGTGCTGGTGCAGACATTTCTTTCAAACAGGAAAACTCGACAATAGTGCGTAATAGAAGCGATCGTAAAGTTGTTTCTATACAAAACCACTCGCTTTCTTTACCTCGTAAAACTGGGAAACTAGAAGTGCTGGCAAAATACATTGACCTGGTGACTGTGGGCTGCAATGGTGTTTTATGTTCCTGAGTCTCCTTATTTGAATCATTCATATCCATATAAATTTAAATGTTTTTTTTTATAAATCCATCACCATCTCTATCATCCATCCATCTATCCATATATATTACATTATTTTTTATAAATCCTCTTTCGTTCGTATCACAAATCATCTAGATGTTATAACATGTAATGATCTGTACAAAAATCGTTAAAGTTAACTATCACCAGCTCAAGCATGTTACCAGTAATTTTATTAGAGAATGTTAAAGCCGTTCTTTATAAAATAAATGTAAAGTTGTAAGCATGGATATTAGCTACCATTTAACGATGTATTAAAGTTATATAAACCTAAATTAGGGTTAGAAGTTACATTTAGTTATATGTTCATAGTTTATGGATTAGACTGATGTCTGATTCAGAGACGGTAGCGGACTGATAAATGTAAATTATTATGTTAACAGTTTTCTCTATGTTACTGAGTGACGGGTTTCATTCTTGATTGTACCAAAATATATATTTTTTAGTTATATTATGAAATCTTAGATGTAATTAGTTTTTTAATTGTATGACCATTAAAGTGTTAATAATATCGGCCTTTTAAATTTTAGTGGCATATAAGCTATTGAAAAAAATATTTTTAGGTTTTTATCATTGCCACAAGTAAGAGATTCTTAATCTAAACCAACCTCCTGTTAGTCAATGAAGCTACAACTAACTGCTTATTGTGGTCAATAATTAACGAGCTCCTAATTAGCTTAGCTACTGCAACTCCCCATAAGTAATGAATCCCAACGAAATACCTTTTATGGCTTTACAAAGACCAAGGCGCCTGTCAGTTTTTATTGAACTTCTAGAAACAATTAATCTTATAAAGTAATCAAGGAATACTTGCTACATTTAATGTTTGTTTTTAATAGAGCCATTTTGAACTATATTTTTTATTTTATTTATTTTTATACGAACTATAAAATCAATTTCTATAAGCCAACGAGAGGATGATTAATGGCGGTAAATACAACCGCTAACGAGAATGTTAAAATGATAGCTGATATAAAGGGCAAGCATGTGAAGTATGGGAACTAACTGTAGTCTAAGGTTTTGTAAACCTGTTACTAATTACTGTGCCCTAATGAAGACCCACTGTACCGAGCTCAATATACCATGTTAAGGGGAGTCTTCATTAGATATTTTGATTATAACTTGCAAAAACTTGCAAAAAATATATTTATGTTTATGATTTTGTATATCGTTGGATTGCATTATAAGTTTGTCAAATGCACTTATTATATATGTCTTTTTATTCTATAATTATTTTATCAAAAAGTTATGTTGTATTACTATGACATGACTCTTTGATATTATTATATAAAAATTTATTCTATAGTGTATTTTAATTGACTTCCTACTAATTAAATAGGCAATTAAACGCTCTGTGTCACCTCCATTCTTACTTCTACCGCGAGTTTAAAAGTTCTTTCTTTATGATGCTTTGTGTACGTTAAGTAGGAATAATTTAATTAAGCATTTGAAATATCGTAACAATTTCATATGTAAATAAATATGGCTTAATAAAAAGGAGACTCACCGATTATATTAATTCTTCTGAGAGCATTTAAAAATCAATATGTATGTATTGTTACTTACATGTATTTAGAATATTTATGATAAAGAAATGTTATGAATTTTTTTTATTTAAACTATCATCAGAACTTTTACCAATAAAAATACATTAGAACTAACATACTTCTATTTTTTTTTATTCAAAAATATATTTATATAAAAAAAATTAATATGATAATTTTTATTATGAAATAATTCTGCTTATTTTTTGTATGATTATTTATACTCGTCTATCAAGTTTTAATAATTATAGCAACGTAATCAAAATGCGTCATCAGTCATCTCACAAGATGTAACGCGTCCATAAGTACACGATGCTTACTCCAATCACTTCAATATTGAAAAAAAAAACGACATCTATTATGTCACTTTTAAATTGACGCTTACAAATTGCAATAACACAGTGTAGAGGCAAACCAGTCATTATCTGTAATACTCTGTGACTCTCTGTGTGTTACGTAATCTGTGACCACGCAAGTAAGAATACACTTACTAGACTAATTTAAATGTTTTGATAATGCTTAGATTGCTTACTAAACACATTCACCTCTGGATTGGTGCTTCCAAAAACTAATGTTGGGTTGATGAGAAGTAATTTGAACTATTCGTATTTTAGGCGATATTATATTAATTTGAAATGACATAGAAAGGAGGTTTTTTTATCTTTAACATAAAAAAATCATTTAAATATAGATATATATTTTTAATATATCCAAACTATTGTTTTTTTTTCTTGTAAAAAAACACTTCTCTTATCTCTTAGCTTTGTATAGTCTTCAGACACTTACATAATATGCATTGTCAAATATAAAATAACATGTCAAAGTGTTTCCCAGTTGAAACTATAAATCATTCGCATTGTCTCTTAAAATTATAGGACCAGTTTATAAAATTTACTTCTGGTATGTAAGCATTGTTTATTAAGTGGCGTAATATTCAAATAATGCACTAACCCTTGCATGAACCGGTTTTGATTGACTTCTAGCCATTGTATAGGGGTAATCGGGCGAAATGAGATCGAGGGTTCGGTTTTTATAACTAAAGCAAGCTGCCCCTTGCCTTGTATAAATTGCCAGATTATCGTGTAAGTGGTCCAATGTCGGTAAATACGTTTTGTTAGATATATTAACGAGACTTGGCACATTTTTTTTGTTAAACAGTTGGAATATAGAATTTTTGTAACAGTTTTTCTATAAAAATATATACAATGACACTGCAAAGTTAATAGAATTTTGCCGTATTGAAAATCATAAACCCATGACTTGAGGTGTCAGTCGCGTCATTTTTTTATTTGATATTAGTATCTTCTTATAATCAATTGTGACTACATGACGCGTTTGATCAGCGTTTGACATCTTACAATAGACAAACATGACAGTAAATTGTATAACTGATGTTTGGCAAATTTTAAGAGGTAGGTAGGAAAGTACAGTTAATATTGTTCACTGTACTTTCGCTAGTGGAGAATAAGATTTCAATTAAATATATTGAAAGCCGTTTTTTCTACATATAAACCTGTTGTTTTACTATAGTGACTATTTATAATAAAAAATGTTAGTAATTTTTTTTGTTCCTATATTATATGATTACACGGTTAAAGTCGCTGTCAGAAGCTAGTGAAACATTTAAAACACCGGCAAGGTAACGTATGGAATCAGAGGAACTCAATCATAATATTCGTAAAAGCGAAAGTATGTTCTCGGTTAGTCAGAGCTGTTATCGTTTCCCACGAATAAAATTGAAATTACATGGTATTACCGTACTTAGACGACTATTAATGCAGGTTTATTCCACACCGCACTTTTGTTTTTTAATCTCTTTACATAATGTGATTTATAAACCTTTATTCTCACATGCATGCACATAAATTTTCATGATTATATATTTTTATACTACGTAATATTTATAGCGAAACAAGGTCTTTTGATATGAGAACTTTATTCACGAGAACTTACTCGTAAATACTGTAAGGAGAACTTTGTATAGTTTTAGCTAGCTTAAACCTTAATATTAATATTACTTTTAAAAATAATAATAATTTTAATTTCACTATGAGATTCAAATTGAATCAATTTTCTATAAATATGTAACTTCCTATTATTAATTATGTCATATAAATTCTAAACTTCTACCTTTATTTCTTTCGAATATTAAAAAGATTTTTAGAACATCATCATCTAATCATAAACACTAAATATATTAATTTAATTATTTCTCAACAAACTTTACTTGGTTATAAGTGAAATAAACCTGAACCCGTTTAACCGACATAATATTAAAATATCGATCAGTTCACGATTACGTTAAATTATATAATTAATAATATAATAGGATATTATAACGCCGTGATCTCAATAGAGGCGTCAAATAATTACATACTTCATTGTATTAGGGGGTAATAATGCAATTATACAATACATTAAATATTATATTATACAATTAGGAACAATTAATACAGTATAAATTGATTATACCATCAATGTATTATTATTAAACAAAATTCATTTAATTTTTTTAATATAAATGTTATAATTGTCACAATACGCATACATTTTTTATAAGAGAGACGTTATCATTAATTTTATGTATACTTTTGGAACCCTGATCTATATCATCTACCAACAATGAAATATACAATACATTTTTGTATTGTACCGCAATACTGTTAGCAAACTCCTGTAACTCACAATGGTGAGCGTGATTAATTTTTCGAGTACCTCCGTCACCCTATTTAGATTTTTTATCATTGTATATTATTTAATCTATAACTTTAGTTAACATTTATACAAACGGTTAATATTGTTATATTATAATAATAAAATCTTTTACATATTATATTTATTCTTATTTTTTTCAAAAGCAATTTAATTAAGTGGTCTATCATTTTTACACTATAATAAAATAATAATTAAAAAGTCTTGATAGTTTTTATTTTGTTGTCGTGGGAAACTTATGATCGACTTACATTGAGAATAACATGTTTAAAATGTCGCTATTAGACTGCATTACATAGTTCAGTTCAAAACTATTTATGGTGATGTATATTAAAATGACGGATTCCTGTATACATATGGACATATATTATGACATTTCCATATAGTTAGGTATAATGTAGAACAATTAAAAAATATCTATATTCCATTTTTGCTTTACATTTTGCTGATTCCACTGCCATAGGAAAAATCTATGTAACAGTTTACTTAGTAGTCACCGCATCTTAGTTATGTGTGGTTGTATGTGTACATTGAATTATATAGATGTAGATTATTTTCCAAAAATATGGTACAGTCATCAAATGTGTTGAAATATTTACATAACAAAATAAACAGAATTATAAAAAAACTTTTCAAATTTAATAATATCCAAATATTTATAAAAGATCTCTAATATCAATAAAAGTTTATAGAAACACGGCTCGGTAATTATATTATTTGTATTTATAATTTTTTTTTATATTTTGTCATAAACAACTCACAATTTAGATCAAAGTGACACTACTAAATAGAGTATGTGATTCATTCATGTATCTCCAAATTATTAAATATTCCATTATTGCGAAGGATCATTAGTCATTCTAAGGATTTACGCGTCAATTGCACAAAAACAGTTGACGCAAACAAATTGAATATTCCCACATAAGAAGGTGAAAATCCTAAGGTAAATATAGGATCACGTTGATAATAAATGATCTTTTAGTTGAAACAACTTCAACCCTTATTACAAAGGACACTGATGACAAAATTGTATCAAAAGACGTGGCCATCGTTAGCGAAGAAAGCATTGAAGTCTATAATCAAAACGCAGTTTCGTGTGATATGAAAAGAATAGATCCGCATGTGTTCTTTTTGATTAATGATGTTACTCTCGAACTATCACCGAAACCGGAGGTAGAAGGACAATTGGTAGTATAATATGATCGTGTGACAAAAAGAACCGTGAAGTCTCTTGGTTGGACAAAAATATTAAAATTATAACTCTTATCAGAAGGGACTAAGACATATAATAGTTCATCTAAATAATTTTTGAACGGTATTAGAGTTAGTGTTGTTGTGTTTATAAAAAAGTTGACTAATGATTTTCATTGGGGATCAAATATTCATGCACTTTTTTCATATTGGCGACCCGTTTTGTTACACTTAACGCTTTTTACATTGAGCATCTGTGTAACAAAACTCTTTGTATTGATATTCTTGAATTCTTCTTCATTTATGTTTTTGTGTTCTTATTTTAGACATAATGAGTGTGGTTAGAAACAAAACCATTCTATAAAAAGAGATAATAATAGTTTTATTATACGCCAATAACACAATAATGATAAGCAAAAAGTTGTACACCATGTACAGAAGCAAGAGGTGGACTTACCCCTAACCAGTATTCACCGCCGTAAGGTATAAGCATAGTTTACTTAATTTCTTAATTAATCGTCCGTAACAGAAAACGTTTATCTCGAAAGATAACAGTTATCAATACCAATATATTCAAGATTCTCTCATATTAAATCTGCATTTTCAAGATGGTCACTCTCATGTCCCAGTTACCACGGTCTGCAGCTAAGTTCACGTTTATTGATACACAAATCACATACATATTGCAATGAGCATAAAAACGATATTGCAATATTAATATAACACCACTTTCCTTTTATCTGGCGTTAACGAATACCGATGGTACGAACATTAATAGAAAGGAAATAATTTTCAAGTGCATCTATATGAGATATGTTTAATGCACGCGGTGACCTGGAAGTCATAAATGTTAATTATTATCTGCTTTATAATGTTATTTTTGTTGTGGTTGAATTATTGAGTGTATAATTTTATACACAATTAAAATAACACTAGTACATGGAAGGTGTACAATATTTCTGTAATAGTCACATATCCTTATACAATTATTTATTATTTTATTGATAAATTCCAAAATATTATTGCTAGTTGAATAATTATAAAAAATTGCTTTGAAAATTTCATAATGAGGTAGTTGAGCGTTAATGGAAGCATGCGATCGTAAAAGCCATGGAATAATGGAGTTTTTTTCCATTTAAATGTATTAAGCAAATGGATTAATCGATACTTTTTACCATTTTCACGCTTGGATATTGGAATTTTTATTGCATTCTGGCAACTAAGCGCTTGACATTAATATCCGCAGCGGCCATGTTTGGTTCCGTACAAGTTGTGAGGAAAAATACACGTGTCAAGTTATTTATGCTTTCAATATTTATGGAATATAGAGTAATGCAATGGAGTGATATTTCTTAATTTATATTTAAATTTGAATTCTAACATTTTTATAAGGAACCCTAATGTATTTCTATTAATTTATGTTCATTACTCTCGTTAAAGAAATGTCTACATCCGTCTTGTTCTGTCATTATATGTGCCGTGAGACACAAAAAATGTTATAAAATTAAACGATTTGAATTTGAATTGAATTATATTATATATTAACAATATATATATATAAATATAATTACCATGCTATTTATATTTATTTATATATTTAAATAATTTCGTTTAGTTGAGATTTAAATTTTTACCTCATTAATACAATTTATATCAGTGTATTTAAATATATCACGTGATTTAAATTACCTCGGAATTTTTCATTAACAAAACAGAGAAATACTATATTTATTATGGTAGTACTGTTTCAATATTCATGAGCGGGGACATTTGATGTTAAAGTTTTCTAGTTTTAACTATTTTGAATATCTCCATTACGTAATTATTGATAAATCACCTTCTTATCTGATATACGATGATACATCTGTATAAGGAAATCGTTCCGGTTTAAAATGGTTCATTAGTTTTTATTTTAGTTGTTGTTCACTCACTATTTATATTTCCTAAATAAATTAACCTAATTTTGTAAATAAAAAACAAATAAACTAGTTGTTAGTATAATATAATAAACTTGAAGTCTAGAAATGTGGTTTAATGATCCTGTTAATGAGACGAATAAATTAAAATATATAAAATAAATATGGAGAAAAAATAAATATAGTACGATAGTTTATTAATTTGACTATAGTATTAAAAAAATATATCTTTATTTAATTACGGAAAGGTGACGCTTGAGATATTGTCATTCACTTAGTGTATAAGTTTCTTTATATATGAATTGTAGTATGTTATACGTCTTACACTTTTACATCATTTAAAAAGATAAATATCCAAAAATATATATATAAGAAAAATACATATGAGTAAACCAGACGCCATTTTAGAAAGATTGATAAAAAATAAATTGTTTGATGTCAAAAATGAGATAATTTTGTAACTTTCTAATGATGCAAAGAAAGTGTATCGACAGAAAAAAAAATAAAAAAATCCACTGTCACCAATCACTAAATACTTGATGACTTGGCACTTTAAAAAGTTACTTCCACTTAAGAAGAAATCATTAATAAGTATTTACTCCGCATCTGTCCTTTAGTGACATCGCTACAATAAACAATGCTACTTAATACAAAACAACGCACAAAAATAAACCTAAACTCATAAACAATAAGAACTATTAAATATAACTGAGAATTCACCTAGGATTTAGGATTAAAGAGTCATCACACAATTATATGTTTTATCTTGTTTATAAAAGGTTGATTTTACAAAAGCAGATCATTAAAATGAATAGAATAGGAGTCAGTGTTGATAAATGATACACATTCGATACGCATAGCGTAAGAGCTTGGGAATTCTGCTGATTAAATTTAGGACATATGATTTAAATCCGTTGGTATATTTTTTGCATTTTGCGGTCTTTTAATATGTTTCGGATATTACTGTCATTAAGGTTGCGAAGGTCTAAATAAATTCATCTGGAAAAAGTTATTTGAACTACTTATTTGATAGCAAAAACTAATAAGATATCACAGAGTGGAGCGTGAGATATGTTATACCTTGATTAGTTTACTTGTAATAAAATAAAAATGTATTTACTTTAAACCAATTTTGTCACTTTTACAATTTAAAAAAAAACCTAACAAAAACTCCACAAAATTGTTTTAAATCCAACAGGTGATAAAAGATAAGATATTTTAATTAAATCACTTGTAATATTTAATATTTTGTTCAACATCGACCACCTAGTCTTGAGTGTATTGGAATGCTCCAATATTTATTCATCGGATTAGACAGTCGTAAAATCTGAGCAACCTCGTTACGAAGTTGTACAGCTATGAATATGTTTTCGGGCGCATGTCACACCGATACTTTTTATCTTTTATTTTTTAAATATCTTATTATCTGCAACCGAATCAATCTGTAGAAGTAAACGTAATCTCATAATAAATTGATTTAGAATTTACGCTGTAAAAACGAAGTTTTATATTAATTAATTATGTAATCAAATTTAAATAGCTCTTACTATAAAATCAATATAAAATTAAATGATATGTATTAAAAATATTTAAATTAATCACACAAACATAATTTAAAAACAAATTTAGGTTTGTCACACTGTTGAGGAATATATCTTTTATATATCTTAAAAAGTTTTTATATATAAAACATTTTTTCCTCACCAGTGTGACACACAGCCGCGTCAAATGTAGGGACAGTAAAAACAAATTTATACAAGTTTCGTCAGCTCGTAATCAAAAGTAGAGCGTTTCGTGTAGTCATTGTGAGTACATATTAAATAAGACATATTAGGCAGTTGTAGCATAAATTTAGAGAGCCGTAAAAACTTTATGAGAAGTCATTCTTAATTAGCTTTGGATCTAATTTGCTCTTGACACCCACCGCTTTAAACTAATACTGTTTTTATACATTTTCATATTTGTTTTGTTAATTATTATATTATTGTTCCGTAACGTTAAAACGAGTGTTACTTGGGAGCTGTCATTATGGAAATATAAAAGTAACTTGGTTGATTTTTATAACATCCTGTATGTACATAGAAAAATACTTATTCAAATTTACTTATAAGCCGGCTCCAATTGGTAGAAAGTTAAGATAAGAAATGCTAACTAAATATAATACAACTAGTACTCGAATAAAGGTTAATATAAGCTTAAAAATACAAAAGTTATTGTAACCACTTTAACATAATGCAAAATCTAAATAGCGTGCTATCAATTTAATATCGATCCACATTAGTTTACATATTCAAATAACATAATGTATTTGTATAAACAAATCTATATTATAATAAAAGTTGATATCAAAAAGAAACGTATCACATAAATTGTTTATATAAAATATTTTTCCAAACAAGCTTATTTCTCTAGTCCATAGGTAACAAATTATAAGCAGATGATTCTTAAAACCAACAATAATTTGTTTACATAGTTATGCTCATCAATATATTAGCATATGGAACTCATATAACGTCTAAGCACCTTGACGCCATCCGATGGACCTCTACAAATAGGTGAGAACGTTAGCCTAGGATTAGCGTCGTCAAATTATTTAAAATATCAACAAGTTACAAGCGAATGTAAGATGCAAAAAAATAAATAATTATTATTTGTATCTCTTTTATTAAATAAATAAATAACTAATTGAATTATATTATTTAGGGTAAGGTTTATTGTTTTTAATGATTCATAAACATTATATAGTATTTGAGAATGAAGCCGCAAAATTAATATTTTATTTTATTTGACTTGGTAGTTTATGCATTTAAATTATTTAGGTTTATTAGTAATAACTGAACGAGTTCTTCGTTAACTGGTTACTTTTAGTTACTTCAGTAATTTTCTGCTAGGATAAACCAAATAATTTTGTTGCCTGGCTGTCTGTATGTTTACCAAAACACATTTTTTTCCATTTTCAATATTTTATAAATATAATATATTGAAGCAATGGGTATATATGACTATATACCTGATATACACAGACAGACATATGTCTGTATGTCTGTCTGTGTATGCCTGTATGTCAGTCAGTCTGTAATATATTTACTAGTTTAAAGTACTGCAAAAAAAAAGGTTTAAATATTTTTATTGTTTCTGTCTATAACTTAGACCACACAATAACGTGGGTGGTTACGTAGTATAAAATAATATCATCATTCTCATTCGCATAGGAATTGAGACGAGACCTGATAATCGCATCGACACGTTTGGTGTTTGACGGAAAACTAGGCCATAAATTAACCAGATTATGGACTAGAATTGTGCAGTACTTGAGGAAATTTATCGTAATACCTTTCTTGACCACTTCATAGTATAGGCTTGAGATTTTAACGATCTAGCTTCCAACTTATGATTTCCTAATAATATTCTCATTATAGCGGCCTCTGTTCTACCTTTATTTGCATTATTTCTTATACTTTATATGTGTGCACTTAAAAGTTGATAGTAATACTAGTAGCAGATGCTTTCAATTATATTTTATATTGTTTTTATATGTGCGTTTGAAGGCAGGTCGTTGGTGGCAGTTAGTGTCAACAGTTTAAGATAACAAGTACATAAAAGTAGGTTTTTATCTTTATCGTTTTTATCTTTGGTACGTGAGAATCAGAGCATATATTAAATAATTTATCCTATATCGCTTTTTAGGTACACATATAGAATTTCTAGAGCAAACTAGATTATAATTTCAATACAAAATATTATTATCTACCAAATCACAGATCACACGTTCATTTAGATGTTAACAAAATGTAGTAATTTACGTCTTAATAAATTTGTTTTAGACTTCAAAAGGCTAAATTAAGTACCAAAAAACAAAATAAAACGTTTTAATTAAACGATTTCCACATATATCTTTACATTTGCAATTCACCTTAGCGTTAACTCGCTTAACGTTAACACAACTTTTTATAAGGCAACATTCTTTTAAAAGAAGTAAATATTTATTATAAAACTTCAATATGAGCTTTGGTTTGATTGCTTCGTGGGTGATAAATGACTTGTAATTGTACTGGTGTTAAGAAAGGTTGCCAAAACGTGAAGCTGGTATCGGTAACAAAATCTTAATACCCTCTCGTTTTATTTGTATTAAAAATAAATTTTACATTAACCTATAATGAAATATGTAATAGCAGTTGTGTTTGAGAGATTAGTTAGTGAAATTCATTAAATATTGATTGATTCACCTTCAAGGGTTCAGGTGTTTATTAATTGAAAGATGACGAAGTGTCGTGATAGTAATGTTTTAATTCAGTGAAGGCATTATGAGCAAACAGATGTAAATAATATTTGAAAAGAAAGAAAGATTTGGTATAACGGGTTGATTGCCAAAAACAATATTAATAGTATTAGATAGGTTTGTCCGTCTGTGGTTTATTTTCATTGGTACATTGGTACTTTGATATATGAACTCCTAAATGCCAATATAACAATATTTAACAGTTAAACTGAATTAACTAACGGTTTTGATAACGGTGTCATTGCAGCATAAATTAAAATACCGAATCGATTTCATGAGTAATTGTTTATAATCTGGAATAAGGTGTCGATGTTAATGTATGGGTCCATTACTTGCAAAATGTTGGTGGTCGGAATCGATTTTTTTTAAATCGACAAGCAATGAATCGTCAATTTATACGGTGGGTACAGATTACAGTGCAGTTTGTATCCTTTACAAAATCTGAGGATAATTTTGCTTAATATGATTGTAATTAGAACATTGATACTTATCTTGATCGATCCAATAAGAATTGGGGTTTAATATTCTTATAAGGTTAAGGTTAGTATAAGACCAATCTAGTGGTATTTGTAATATTTGGAACTGAAAAACAATATTCATTCGTGAAAATGGAAAAACATTTAAACTTGTCCAAACATCAGAGCATCTTCATGTGAGAAATCTTGAATAATGTCACCGGAGCTATTTGGCGAGAACATTGCGTATCGGCAAATTGACAAACGTAGCCGTATGTATAGATGTTGGTTTTTCACACAGCGTTTGAATGCGATGCTCGGAACGCAGACGAGCGACTGAAACGCCCAATTTTGAAGCACCTAAAACGCTAGTTTGCTTTCAAAAGAACACTTTTAGGCAATGTTTGCATAAATATAATCAAATATGTATTTTATTAATTTTTTTATTACTATCCTGTTAATTTTGGAAGACATTAAATCTTTTAAATATTAACGACCAACTGTATTCTAACTCATTATTATTCTGCAGATTCTATCTCTCTGCCACAAATTATGTTTTCACTTATTACGTGAAATATCAATTAATCTTGAATCATTTCAGATTATTATAAAGAGAAATCGATTTGTAATAAAACTATAATGATTAAGATTTTATTAAAATAAGAGATCGTTGTGGTTTTATTATATGATTATAGAAAAATACATAAAGTTCAGTGTTATTGATTTGCTAATCAATAGCTTTGATTTATTTTATGTGTTCATTTATTTTCCAATTTGTTTTGATTAATTTAATAATTGCAAAGTTTTTGCATTAATCTTCAAATGTTATTGGACTATAAATTTATAAACGTTAATATATTTAAATAGCGCTAACGTCATCCTAACAGTCCTGGGAAACAACATTAGTTTAAATATCTTTGATGTGAGCCGCACTACCAGGTTATTATATGGCTAATAATAACTGTATTAAATAAATATAAAACGTCTATATTTCCCCCTTCAGGTGCTTCAGAACAGATTCATGCGGTTCGCCACTGGGGCACCGTGGTTTATGCGTAATATCGACTTGCACAGAGACTTAGACCTACCGACGATCGCACAGTATTTCAAGGGGCTCTCCAAAAGTTACTTTGACAATGCTGTGGGACACCCAAACCCGTTGGTGGTTAAGGCCACAGGATACACGGCCCGTAAGACTCCTAAAGTCAGAAAGAAAAGACCCAAGTCGGTACTTTTCGATGCGGACGACGCGATTACGTTAGGGAACGCTACGTAAAAGCGGCAAAGCGAACATAAATACTACACATACACACACACACAGCGTCTTCGCAGGCGAAGACGAGGCCCCCATCCAAGCACGTTGCTCCGGCGTTCTGCCGTCGGAGGACGTTAGTGTTAAATCCTAACCCACATCCAACCCTCGCTTCCCACCTAACGGCGTCCTGAGCCGTGGTCCGAGCCTCACAGGAGGCGCCCTCAAGACGCGCGTTCCCCTGGGGCCCTTCAGGCCCCCCTTTTTCAAGGGCGGGTCTCTGCACCCGTCCATTCCACCGGTGACGCTGTCATGGCCAGTAGGGCTAACAGCAGAGACACAAAAAAAAAAAAAAAAAAACGTCTATATTTCAATAAATTAAAAATAAAAGACCTTTCTTTCCGACAAAATATGTCTATGTTTGTAAAAACATAATTATTACTGACAAAAACTGCTCGTTTGCTGCAACCAATATCTTTATAGAGCTTTACAAATATTGCTCATTGCGGTTCTGCGTGTTTACTTAGACCTACACAACCATTATTATAAGAACTCTCAAACCATACAAACTACACTGATAGTCAGATCAATAGGTTTAGGAGCAAATTTAACATTTGTAAGCTTTTGAGACCGACCGTGAGTGTAGTAAAGTATTGTTTGATATGCCATTGTTTTACTTCATATATTGCGTATTTGAACTTTTTAAACTATAAATTGACCTGGTAAATTACGCATCTTGGGAACACAAAAAAATAAAACGTTATTTAACTCACCTGCATGCGATTTAAATAAATCTTAATAGGTACTTAACAAAACATTGTATGAAGAATATTCTTAAGAAATATCCAAATTGATTATGTTGTTAGATTATAGGCACTGTCATCCAACAGGTGAAATATTGAATCAAATCGTCTGCATGATTTATTCAATCTATTTATTGCTACAATGTGTAGGTCAAATGGATTGCGAATTTTTCTAAATTATTTATTGTTAACAAAAGGTCACTCATGACCCGAAGCTAAAATTATAATCAGTGAATCAAATTTTGATTTAAACATTAATTGACAGCTCCAATAATTAATTATAATTGACGAATGATTCAGCTGTTTTATAGACATAATACAATACCTTTAGTTACATAAATGTATTCGTAACGATATAACGGATATATTTTATTGTAGACACTATGAAATGAAACTAACAAGAGTATAATATTCTGAAGGTTTTTTTGAGATTAAAAAAATATATATTTTCCGCCATTTAAAAAACTATATATTCCTTTATTATTTCATTAATTAGATTGCATAAATGAATTTTAAAATAAATGTTAGTTATAGAAATTTTCATTTCTTGACATCATTTAAAGGACACATGAATCAGTTGTAAAATATGTCCGTAAAGTATTGGTTCCGTAAGAGTATGTAATAAAAAAATATATATATAATTTACTATTTAAACTATTTGAGTGAAATAATAATGGACATGAGATAAATAAGTCAAATCATACAAATAAAACTATTCGAGAAAATACAACATAATTATTGCATTATAATAAAATTGGAAAGATATTTCATATAAAATTGGTATATTACAATAATATTTAATATTTAACTAAGGAGCTCCAAATATTAATATTCAAGGCAAAAATGCCGCTTTCGCTTATTAATTTCAACGCGTTTTTTTTGTTAAAGCCAAAATGCTGGTCTACATAAATTATGATTCTCGGCTTTTGATTAATGGATTTTCACCTTTGAAATGGCGGGTTACCTTTACACAGTAACCCTTGAGGTTGAGTAACCCTTGAGGGCAGTAATTTGTGAAGATTGAATACTTTGAGCTCCTTTTTATTGCTGAATGTTCTTGTTTTAAATATTGTCGATTTGTGCATGTCCTTTAGTTAAGTGTTGTCGAGATTCATTGGCTCTGATGATATAAAAAATGTTATTAATTATTTAACATTCATAGCTGTTTGTATTGGAACATCACTTTAACATTCTGACCACTCTCCTAACCTATTTCCCTATTTCGACAAATAAAGTAAATCATAGTTTTAGAATTTTACAAAACTACAGTTTGTTTTATACTTATTAATATTACTGATGCAATATGTAGAGGGAGGGTCCTTACTTATGGTATATGCAAGGTGGGCGGGTTAGTCAAAAACTGTACGTTTAATAGCTTTCACCATAAACTTATTTGAAAGCTATATTTTCTCAGTATTGTGATGAGTTATTAAAATTAAGGCGAGCCTTAACTCTTCACCCACGCGACAATTATAATGGCTAAATTAAAATGCGTTTCGCGTTTACTTCCAACTACCCACATGTGAGAGCAAATATCGTAAAATACTTTTCTATTTGAGTATGCAAAATATTTCACGTTATTTCTAATTTTAACCTTATATCAAGGCTTGAAGGTTCATTATTATATGACAAGATTAATAATTTTAAACTAAATTGGTGCAAAAGGTGTCCCAAATTCGGGCGTTCACCTTACAGTTAGAGATGACTTTAACCATGAGGTTATATACTATTTAATTTACTATAATAATTTGGCAATAGATGATAGATGAATAAGTAAGTTTAAGTGTTATTTCAGTTACTTTGATCGCATATAAACATAACATAGCAACAAACGAAAATGACCGATTTGAACGGTCTATATATTTACAAAGCTCCAATTGGTGTTTTGTTTTTTGTTTTGCCTAACAGACAATAGATCACGCCTCTGTTTTAAAAGTCAAAAGAAATGTCAGAATTCAGAGCAAGTAGCGTGAAATTAATTTTAACGTGAAATCTGTATCATATACACATATAACTGTTAATATTACTATTATTTAGTTTAATATGTATTTATTATTCGTATAATTATATATACATATAAATAAAATTTAAGTGTCCGTTTGTTACTCCAAATATTAGTTATATATAACATATGTATGACTAAATGCGTAAAGTATATACCGTACTTACATAAAAAAATAATATTTGTCTGTCTGTCTGGTTGGTCCGGCTAACTTCTGAAACGGCTGAACCAATTTTAACAAGACTTTCACTGATAGGTTATGTTAGAAGGAGTAATTCACAAAACTTTTATTATAAAATCATATTCAATATCATGGGCACAACTATATGTATATAAAATGTAAGAAAATTTTAATTCCCGCCTACTTATTAGTAATAAATAATTAATAACATCAATAATAGGTATGTTTCGTAATTGAAATTACGCGTCTGTGAAACTAAGAGAGCGTGGTTTCAATTTTCTTTGTTTATTGTTAATCAAAGAACGTAATTAAGAATTGCAATTCATTAGATAGAGGATATTAAAAGTCAATATCTTATACCATTATATTAATGAAGTTGAGCATCGCTTTTATAATTATATTTTTTTTTATTTAATAAGTCGTGGATGATGTTGCACAAAGTCAAAGTCAAAGGTTTTATTTCAATCAGCACACACTGCGTATGAGGTTTCAGACTAGTTGCACTGTCCATGAAGAATCGCTATATGTATATTCATTTAAAGTATTATTAATTTAAAATCTGTTATATTATTGACTCAAGAACAATTTATACCTGTTGTTTTATTCAAGACGTCTATCAAATATATTTGAACAGATGATTTATGAACAAATACAAAGATGCACTCAAAATTTGCATTATAATCAATATTTGACCGATCAATGTCATTATTTCATTGACGTTGAAGCATCGCTTTAAAGACCTTTTGCATGTTATTTAAAATTTATTACGAATATAAATATTACAATATAAAAATTAAAAGTGTTTTAATATTTAATACAGAGTCGTCAATGTCTTGTTCTTTCGTCAGTCTCGTTACTCATTTGACTGACACAGAAAAATAAACAGTAAAACAAAGTCTGAATTTAATTCAGTAACGAAATGTTTCATTGATTTCGTGGTTATCTCTTAAAGTGTGTAATTATATTCAGATTGCTTACAGTTTTAACGAATTTAGCTGTCAACACTTTTCCCTCGCCCTTGTCAGGTTTTGAGAAATGCAAGGAATAAAAAGTTTTTTTTATGTAAGAGTATAATGAATGAGTAATACGTATTCCGTTATATATACAAATTAAGATGTGTGTTAAAATAATAATAAATGCTATGAATTATTAAGAGGTCTCATGTTAAATACATATCACCTAAATACGGTAGGGTTTTCTTATCAATGACCAGAAAATTTAAAAACATTTAGTTTTTAATAACTAATGAAATTAAGCAAACATTTTAGATTTTACAGCGCTTGTTTCGCTGTAAATGTATAAAAAATAGATATTATAAAACATGATATTTTATTAGTATGTTTAATTTGAAAAGCTCTTTGGTTTTTTGTAATGATTGATCATATGAGGCTTATAACCAAATGTCAATTTAAATTGCTTCTAGTATTTTAGGGTCAGTCTCATTTTTGAAGGTATAACAAAAACTGGCCACGTACTTAAACATGATTGAAGGTTTTAAATTAAATTTTAAAGGGCAACTTATATCCATATTGGATATCGTAATAATTAATTGTTTATTTTGTTATCATAGTTTTTTATTTAGGAATCTTCTACGCTTTGACTTTAGTAATTATATTATAAAATTAGAAACCAAACCTTTATAATTATTATTTATATGACTTCTTAACTCAATTAATAATATATTTAAATTTTTATTTCAGTAATTATTAGAAATGTCATCTCTAATTAAAGAATTTACTCTGATCTTATTGAATCATTTTTGGATTGAACAGAATTTACAAAATAAAATTGTATTCATATTCATAAATACTTAATAAAAATGAAATCCATTCATGTTAATATTTAATCTGTTGGCTCAATACTTTGTGTAACAGTAAACTGTACCACAATGATGTCTTCATACACCGACTTCAATTTAAGATAGCGATCACTAATTATGAAATTGCCATATTCAATAATAATGAAATTTTATATTAAATTTCTTTATTAAAACGACAACTTTGTTAAAATATGTTAACAACTCAAATTGGTTTAATTGACCTCCTATTATTTTAGACTTTTTGATTGAGAAGTTGACAGGCCCCTTATAAAATACCGCAAAAATTATAACCAATTTTATATAAAAAATATATTTCACGGATGACACTTTTAAACATTTTAATTCGATTTTTAATATACCCTATAAAATACTTTAACATATTTAAATCCTGTCGTTTATTATGTTTTAATATTATAGTAAAATTACCTTATATAAGGTATAAATTGTACACGAGTGGTTTATAATCTAGGCCTAATTAGCATCAGTTACTTATTAGTGAGCGTGTTCAGACAGGTTACCATCAGCGTCTGTGTCACTATAATTGAGCTATTATCTTGTAAATTCTAGTGTCATAATATTAATTGGTCCTTTATGTAGTATATATACGCAAAAACCAACAGCCACTTTAGCTCATGAATTAAAGTTAATTGTGTTCTTAATCTAGCATAGATTTTGATTTGATAACATGGTAAAATTAATTTTAATATTATATACTTTGACCTTTGTGAACCGTGTTATTTAATTCTAATATAAACACAATGGTACTACTCAAATTTCCTTCTATCCTCTTTTTCTCCACCCGTACATCTCTTCCCAGTGGGTCTAGAACATTATCTTTCAATTTCCCTTTATAAATACTTTACTTATACAAAATACTTCTCTTATGCCCGTTCATTTATAATCGATTAACGAGTTATAAGACATATTTTGAAGAAAAAATACTAGTTCCCATAACTTAACCCGTATTGCGTGAATACACACGTTAACAGTTACCCGTACTACGAAATATTAACTTCGAGCCGTGTATCGTAAATCGCCATTATCCTTTAATGACTCTGCATCAGCTCAAATATCGTGGTAGCATTGCTGACCACGCCTTTGCAAGATTTATGTACTGTAATTGGGTCGACTTTCAGGCAGGTGGTAGGATGAACTTTTTGGTAAAATTCGCGGAATATAAAGAAATATATTTTAATATGGTTATTTACTACGTAAGCTAAAGATTGTATTTTAGATTTGAAACCGCTTTTAGGTTTAAAGACTTCATTCTCAAGAATATTGCTCACTTACCACAAAACAGCATTGTTAATAAAAATACCCATACAAATTTGTAAATTAAAAACCTAATATATTAAATATTTTCTAATTGTTATTTTTGATACATTTTCATCACCTACTTAGAATAATCTCCTGTATGGTTATACTATATATTAAGAGCAATTGCAAATTTTATATATAAATTAAAAAATGGCATTTGACATGTTTTTATATGAATTGAAATAACTACCAATATAATTGTAAGTGGAATATAAACACTACAAAACTGAATGTAAGCTAAAATAGCAAGACATCCATTTTAAATGAATTACACTTCTCATATTAATGATGTCATTATTGACTTTATTCAATATAATATAATAAACCATATAAAAGTCCAGCGTTGTGTTCGCAAATTGCGTAATGTTCTATATGTTAATCTGACTCATATAAAATTGTTTAATAAGTTTAAATCTTCAATAAACAGTATACGTTTTATTATATAAATACATTATAATTTAACTATATATTATTTTGACGGCTTGCTTGTTTAGTGGTTAATAGCTCTAGCTGCTGACTGACTAAAGTCAGAGGTTGTTGGTTCGATTCCCACACAGGACAATCAAACTTTATGTGATTCACTGATTATTGACTGTTATTACTGTGACACAGGGGTTTTTTATTCTCTAACGAGGATATTAAATAGATAAATACTTATATAACTCACCTTCCCACTTCGCGTTAGTATATCATACAACTTTTAATATTAACTATATTTAAAATCGTAAATAAATACATTATAATTTATTATATAATCAAAGAATGGAGCAAAAAATCAGGAATCTTTCCAGTTGTACCGACTGATTCTAGAAAATGTAATACAAATAGAAGCCGTTAGGGTAAAAAGGATAAGAGCCCATCACTGCCACTACGTGAGACAATTTCTATGGTTTTTGAATTGGATTGTGCATCGGATGGTATGCAAAACGAACCGGGACTACCAAGTTTGGACGTCTCCTTTTACAGAGCTTTCCTTAAACGAAATGTTTCTCACTTGTCAATCTAGAGTGTGAACTGACTCAGAAATTAGCAATGTTATTCTAGATGCATATATTTTATATCGAATAAATATTTAAAAGTAAATATATATTCAAATAACCTTTGGCGAAGGATTAAAATTTATCATTTTAGACTGCAATCGACTACCCTTAATAATATGAATAATTGAAGACAGTGAGATTACCTCGTGATAAATCTGAATCATTTGTATATATTCAAAAAAGGATCATTAATGATTACCGATACCGTCACGAGTCCTCGAGTCATCCGAAATTACTTAATTAAGTCGACCGCTACCAAGGATCAGATAATATTCAGAAAAATTCAACCCAAATTTTAGACTTTGATATATCATTCGGTCATTCGAACGAGATTATTGTGAAGATTAAATCAGAACAATTAATATGATACCTTGACAGTTTTAATCTTTGCGAATTCAAGTACGTTGAGAGAATGAGTGAATGAATAATTTGAGATCGATTCTTACATCATATTAAGATGTATTTACATATATGATATCGGTAATTGTGTTGAAGTTTAGCTCTAAAAATGCTTATCTTATCTTAAACTTCCGCTTTGAAGTAGTATATTAAAGGAATATTTAAAAACACAACACAAGCGGGAGAGGAAATTCATGTTTGATTCATAATAAATCGCTTTTACCGGCTTCTCCCTTATACGTCGGTGATGCTAATAAGTTTGGTCAAGAAAAATGCAATACACTCGAATAACTAATTGTTACAAAAATAAAAAGGTCTTTTAAATCCGACTCGTGTTTAATATCAAGCCTTTAAGATAATGTTAAGTACATTATACTGTACCTGATGTGATTTATATTTATTAATATATATATTTATTTGTGTAGTAAAAATGAGGATTAGTTAAAATATTGTTTCAAAATAATATATTATAACAAATACTTCACATTTGATTTACTAACAATCATATTTATTAAAGATTTTTACCACCTTATACATATTTGTAAGACATGCATGCAAACATGCAAACATGCATAGTTTGCGACTTTATATTTATTTTCAATATATAGTACAT
The DNA here is from genome assembly GCA_918358695.1 of Melinaea menophilus ssp. n. AW-2005. Lineage (NCBI taxonomy): Eukaryota > Metazoa > Arthropoda > Insecta > Lepidoptera > Nymphalidae > Melinaea > Melinaea menophilus. Next base: position 22,320,914 of record OU911043.1, on the reverse strand, counting down.
TTCAATACGTCATATATTTTTAAGTGCAGATTTTAGTGTACACAAACACCACCCGGATTTATAACTTTTCGTCAGAGAAGTTAACATGTCAAAATGAAATGAAAAGAGTAAACGCTGAGTGCAGTCACGCAATCCAGTTAACCCTTGCAACGTATTATTATCGTATATTTATTTAATTTTTAAAGAAATATCTGAACTCGTTTCTCGTTGAAACTCGGAAATCGGTTAAATAAAATACACATTGTAATCACGCGATGCGTCTCTGTTACAGACGGATGCTAATGACTCTTTACTTTATATAAATGTAACACTAGATGTTACTGATTCGCTTTAATTTATTTATAAATCAGTATTGAACTTTTATTATTTATTGGGAAGTCTTAATTCAAACGGATGTACCATTAATTAAGATTTTTTGAGCTTTGTCCTTTTATAAATTATAAAAATAAGCATATAAATTTTTATAATATTAATTTAGACATCAAAACGTAACCTATAGACAGTTTTATGTTGCTACAATAAAATCGTTATATGGATTTAGTGCAACCTTAAGGTTATCTTTACGGGTATCGGAATCAATATTCATACATCACCTTTTTTATCTTTGTTAGTCAATAAAAAAAACGTATTAGATATTCGTATAATTTAAATAAAAGAGTGAGTAATTTTTTCGTCGCCATTTTTAAATCATCAAACATCTTTATTAATTTATGAATCGACTTTGAATAACGCTACAATTTACAAGGTTATTTCATAAATCAGGGTAATAACTCATGGTATAGACATAAATAATGTATTTGATTTTATCTGTGAAATTATCAGTAACCTCTATTTACAGCTTAATCTTCTCGGTCTTCAAATAAGTATTCGTTGTATCAAAAACTTTGGTTGCTGGAGTAGTCTAATAAGAATTTCAAAATTCGTGTAGCAGGCAGCAATCCAATTACAACTACAAATGTATAGAAATCTTAACCGTCTCACTTAACAAGACGCGAATGACATCAATAACTAAGTTGTGACATACATTTAAATAATAAATAAACCATCATTTTCGAATAACGATTGTTGACGACCTCTTACAGCTACTCGACTTGCGGTCATTGATTGTGAACTAATTTGAACGTTATAATAAATAAATAAGGCTTAAATTCGATAAACACACACACGGATATTCTGTTTAGTTATTTTTTATATAAATCAAATACTTGGCCCCTCAAACAACACTACCGTTCAATTGGTAATGATTCAGTGAATTTTTATTTTGATTTTATTGTGCTCGTGTCACGACTTATTTGTTGAATTCAATGTCAATTTGAATGCTCGAATTTTTATCATTAAGCGCTGATTTGAACCATCATTGAATCATTGAAGTGTATTACGTAACTGTTATTTACACATGTACAAGTTAACTTATACAATTTATTATAATTACATTTATTACCAGCTTGAATAAATAATTTTATGATCCAAGAAATATTAGTTATTATATATATTAATTAATTAGATTTTCTGTGCCATACACGTTTCACTATCAGTTACAGACTTTTTTTAATATGTTTTTTATTTATGTTTTTCTTTTATATTTATTTTATATTTTGTTCCAGATGAACCAGCAGTGTAAAGTGTGCGGGGAACCGGCTGCTGGTTTTCACTTCGGTGCTTTCACGTGTGAAGGATGTAAGGTAAATGGAGCCTTATTACGTCATTATTAATATATAGAAACATAAAAAATCCCTTCATATAGATTCAACAAATGTGTAGTTTATAGACACCTTCCTTTGATTATACAAATAATATAACTTTATAGCATATACGAAACTTCTATAAGAATAGCATTTTTATGGTAAAGTCATAAATATTCACATTAAACGTCTCAGCCATTTGAATACGATTGACGCTTCAATAGCAAAATGTTAACACTTGATAGATCGATCGCATCTAAATACAAGGATGTTAGTAATTTTATTACGTTAAATGGAGCTTTGACCAACAGGCACATTATTATATAAACTTGTTTATGTTACAGGCAAAACTCTCTTGGTCAAAACTATTATTGACTGCAAAAGTCTTGTCTAACTACAATCTATTAGAATTATTAATTAGTACATATATTTATTCCGTAACTTCTAACATATAGGTGGTATATAAAAATATATATATAATATTGTATATAATTTATTTAATGTATACATAATGATAAAAAGTAATTTGTTTCTCATAAGAAATTTTAATAAATCAGCCATACAAACCTATACAGTGTAAGGTACGTTAATTATAAGCGGGTGTACCCATTACCGAGCAAGTTTTTGAGTTTCGCAATGTTAATTGTCCGATTACAGATTTTCACGTTGATTTCATTGTTTTTCGTCATTTTGAGACCGGTGATTCGCAATTGAGTGAACCACATTTATGTTTTAATAGGCAGGTTTTTTTATGCTTTTTAATAGCAATGTAAAATTATGAGGTATACTTTTTGCAATTTAAGCTGCTTAACATGGCTAAACATGTTAGAAAACTTCAAGGAATAGTGTTGAAAATTGGTGATGAAAAAACAGTTCTTGTAATATATTTCTTTGTCTTACATAATTTAAAGAAAAGTAAGATAACCAATTTTGTTATTATCAAAGTATAATTACAAATACAAAATCATACCTATCTTATTTAAATTTGAATAATTACTTAAAATAAACCAGTGTTTGAAAGAATATGAGAAATATCCTGAAGATGATATAACTAATCTTTTATTATAAAAATAAATCTATATTAATAGACCTGCTACATAATTCAAGATCAAGAAGCGACAACAAATTGTCGCGTCAGGCAATTTGCTACCGGAATCAATTTGCCGACTTTTTGTCGGGCGATTCAATTTTCAGTTAAGTGCGCTGACGAACGCCTCCGCGAGCTTTGCACTAACGGACCAAACTTAAATCGCCGACCGGTGATTGGTGGGAATTTTATTTGCAATAAAATGTTACAATTTTGTTCAAAGTATACGGGTTTTATATTTTATATCAATTAATTATTTTAATATGTTCATACTTAATTTATTAATCACTTGTTATCATAACCAAATCATAAATTTTATCGTGTCAAATGTAACGTCTCCTATATATATTTTGTGGTTATATTCGTACTATACGAATTAAAGAATTACATATTTATAAAGATGCACATAAAAATAATAATCGTCGGGAAACTGGACTTTATATATAAGAAATATGGTTTGTAATCGCGTGTAGATAATATAGATATATAATTTTTTGTTGTTGTTATCTCATTTTGTATCAGTAATTAGGCAAGGTTTTAACGCATCGCATCTTCAAGTCCGCCATACTGTCTGTATGTCTGACATAATTTATAGTAAAAATCTACTCAAGTGATTAGATGTTTAACATAATTAAACATTTATTTAAATTAATTTCAAAACGTTACTATTGAACAATGAGTGGGCGTTCGGTAATGTGTTTTGTTGACATTCAAATACTTACTGTCAAATTATTAGTTGAAATGTGTAGCTGCCGTTTTATAACTGGATTTAGTTTAGATAAGATTAGATTTAACTCCATATTTTTTTCTGATTTACATACATATGTATAGAAAAGTATGTTGATTTCGTTTGTTATCTAGACACGATTAAAGAGGAGCTTTCTTATGTAATAATTCAGTAGCCAGAGTTAGTGCACAGTGTTGTGTAATCACAGCTTAATATAACAATTAATGTACTTTATGGAATGAGGATGTAATATTCAGTCTCACACATAAATATCTATTTTCGTAATGGGTGTGTTAAATAATTTAACGGCACAAATACAAGAGACCGCCCGTGGTTAACTCGTATTTTTTATTAATTAATATTTGAATTATTAATGAGTTTTATCTCGAACGGATATATGAATGTGACATATTCTATTTATGGCCTTACCGATGCAAAGTCGAGCAATTTAACTATATTAATTATTATTCGATTTTGATCTGTGCTAGGTATATTTATTTTTGACATTTTGATAATATATTACTTTATTACCCATGTATTTTGGGTTCCGTATACAAAAATATCAGATATCTCTTTATTTTATTCTATAGAATACGTATAATATGAAATGTTACAATTCTTTTAATTAATTAATTGTTACGGAACCATTGTCGTTAATCTAAGGTAGTAAATATATACTATAAGTGTATATAATATTTTAATTATACAATAAACGTGTGATCCGTGTTATGTTTATTAAATTAGATTTGAATGTCAAATAAACTATTAAATATTTACCATTTTTGTATTATTAATGTATCGATTGCATGATTTTTGATAATAACGTCGCTGAGATTCCACATTTCTAGAATATTTTCTACACTGATATATTAATACTTAATTAAACTATAAACTATGTTTTATTCTACGATTATCATAAACCAATTAATACTTAAAAAATATCGAATCTTCTCTGCTTCGTATCTTTTTTTTTAATAAGTTTTTTATTTTTAGTCTAGTCTTTGACCTTAATACCACTACAGATCCAATGGTATCTCCGATAAAGATCTAAAAACAAAAAATCAAAACCGTCAGATTGATTGACATAAAGTATAATAGTTAAAACACTTAAAAACTAATTACTAATACGTTTTTAGTAACATTAAAACTTATTATACTAGACAAAAATAAAATATAATTTGAATGTCAGAAAATATTAAAAATATACAAAAAAGAATATATTTTCATTACACTTAGTGACGCTTTAACTTAAACTTTCTCAAAATTGTATAAAACAGGTAATTTGAATGATAGTAACTACATATATATAATAATTGTACGTCTGTGTCACCAAGAGATAACAAACAGGGATGAAATCATAAATTAATGTGATATAATTTATATAGTACTAATTGTCTCACGGCCGGTCCACTGCTCAGTTATTTACGCTGATTGAACTCTCTGTAATATATAACCAATAACGAACAACAATAATTTGGTGCTGAATTATAGTAAATTTAATTCTGTGGTAAAATCACCTAAATTATAATAATTTATAGCGTATTAGGTATTAATGTTTTGTCTATTGAGCGTTGAGTTGTTTAAACGATAGCAAATTGCATTTATACATTATGATTTGTCTTATATAAGTAATGATAATATAGACAATTAGCTGACCGGTAAGCATTCGTTGAATATTCTATTTTCATGTATTTGTAAGGGTAGCATAGGGTTATTTCACATAAAGTGTCAATTGTTAACCTTTACATTTGTGTGTCTAGGCCCTAGTAAGTAAGAAGAAATTAAAAAAAATATTTTCTTAATATTTATACAAAATTAAGGTTTTGTATAGAAACATGGTTACAATATTACAATAACTTTCCAAATTAAATACGAAATTACCGAGTAACATGCCAATGAATTTTGAATGAATTATTCATCGCGCGTAACTATATTATCCGTCATTATGGCGACCAACGCGCCCGCTGTGATGTTTAATTTTAATGTTCTTACGCCATTTTTAATATCAAACTGGCAATACATTAAAAATTTAAATAATTTTCGTCTTGCTTTTATTATTGATACATCAAACAAATGTGCAGATACTTGTGAACGGTTAATATATAAACTATCGATATATCTGAAACATTTAAAACTTATCGATATAATATTACAATAATAATCCTACAACTAACAAATTTTTATTACGTTTTTAATCGTACATATTAATCGTACAGATATCGAAAGTAGAGAGAAAGTGCATTGGCAAATCGGTACATAAAGTAAACTAAATTTGAACATAGTTAACACTTTCCATTCCTTTGTGACAGCGCAGGGCGGTCCGATGTCGATCAGACTGAATCGTTCATTAGACAGACGAATAATCGAATTAAAGTGACGCACTAACGGTAGTAGTTTGTGATTTCCTCTGATTGGGTCTATTGTTGAGTTTTGGATCTTCAAATAGAATGCTCATTAAATTCAGACGGATAGAGAACTATCGATCATTATGGTGAAATTTGGAACGTCTGGATTATCTAATAATGATGTTAGTGTGAGGATGACGCGTGAAATACAAATATTATAAAATTTGATATGAATGTTTAGTTAATTCGAGTTATTAGAAAGACGGTAAACAATTAAGAAGTGGTGCAGCTAAGTTATTTACACGTTAATTGTGGATACGGTACTTTTTTTGTTCTATATGATACTCTGAGTTTAAGTTCTATATGATACTCTGAGTTTAAGATAAGATATGACGATATTTTTTTATTTCACAAAAATTTCATGAGGAAAAAAGATAGAAATAACTTAAAATGTAGATCAACGGGCGCAGTTTTGAGTGTTTTTCTCAGAAATCTGATTAATGATTTTATTGATAAAAGGAATAAATTAAAATTAACTAGTTTAAAATGAATATTTTTAATAGAAAGAGAAAATTAAAATTAACACACGCTTGCCATAAAATCCCTTGACACATAATCAGATTAATATTAATTTAATTTTGATATTATAATGTCGTAACTGTTTTAATATAAATAATATTATAAATATTGTGTACATTGTAAACCTTATTCCGTCGTGTTAAGAGCTCGAAGCTTGTCGCGCTAGGCCTATTTGAACTATAAGGAACTACGCACACGCACGACGATGATTTTTATAAAACTTTTGTGTCACAATATTCTTACAAATATTTTAGTAGAATACATTAAATATAAGTTTATATTTTCTAAAAAAAAATGAATTACCTTCTAAAAAGTTCGTTGCAAAACTTTAAAAATTATAAGTGAAATAAATATTTCTTAAATAAAATATTAATAAATTATTAAAAGAAAATATTTTAAACATTCTTACAAAAGATCAAAATAATTTCATGTATTATGAATGTTTCAATTCCTTTTAAAACTGATTCGATATTTTTAAGGAAACCTTAGATTGACTCTATCATTGTTATAGATATTAATTTTCAATCCCATCCGTCGCTAGTGTGCGGAATCCCTTAATGACATGAGATTTCGTATTTATCGTCACCTTTCTCGGAAAATAACTGGGAATCATAAATAAGGTTGCAGTAATTGTATCAAATTGTTGGCTCACCGACCCACCGCGGAGATATCGAATTTAGCTTGTGAATTTTTTATCAAAATAATATTTTTATTATGGAATTAAGTGTGTGAAAATATTTATATGTATAACTATCACATAACTCTGTTATAAATTACACAATAATTGTATAAAATATCCATTATATTATTAATTAAAACCATTTTTATCAGACACAAAAACTATTCTATTAATTTAATCTATATATTTCGGGCGTAGGATGAAGTAGCTTCATCGGTAGCTATTCCTCGTTAAATATGTAAAAATTTCAACGTGGGTGTAATTAAATACCTAATATAGCAGAAAATGCGCATACAAGACGTACCTCTCTATCGCTAATATGAGATAACGAGTCATTAGTGAGAAGATAAAAATTTTATTGAAATTGTTTTGAAACTCCAGTCATAAAGATCAAATCTTAATAAACTTACTAATAATCTATTCACTAATCAACTATGTTATAGTTATTGATTGTAAGATTAATTTTCTTTTTTATTTTTATTATAATATTTTAATTAATGGTTTATGATATTATTTAAAAGGCGGGCTGAAATAATTGAGTGGGAACTTAGAAAAAATATTTTCAGATAAATTATCTTATATGACAAGATGAAATTAAAACAAAAAAAAAAGTACAGGATAAAAACTTTTTTGTAATACGTAATAGGGATATAAAAACGAATTTAAAAAAGATAAATAAATAAATAATAAGGTTGAATAACAGTAGAACTAGTTATTCATATACGGTACCTATTATAATTCAAGAGACATTACTCGTGATGCTCCGGGAGGCTGTCCGCTTGCAGCGCAGCAGGTGATAGAATGCGCCTGCGCATGTAGGCATTACATATAGGGCGATCGTAAACAATCATTGTTTTACAATTTCAAATAGCTTTAATAATTTAAACCTTTCAGCTTTACAACCTGGATGGATATACCTAATAATTAAAAATAAAATCTTTTAACACAGTCATTGAAACTAATTTAGGAGTAACGAAATATCAGGAACAAAAAATATACACGGTAAATATGTCGTAATTAAAATTGTTAATATTAATAGAGGGCACGAAAAATATAAGTAGTTTTTTTCATTTAATTTATTACTTAAACCGAAATAAAGTTAAATACGGAGATATTAATTTTAACTGTCACTTCACGTTCCAATCATGGGGTAACAGCTATGATTGGTTAATCTTGCCACGGTTTATTAACAGTTAACGCAATTGCTCATGTACGTATCAGATTAAAATTAATAAACGTCGTATTAATATCAAAGCAATTGCCCACGTCATAGCAAAATCATGGCGCGGCGACGCGTGTGACATGCGTACGCGCATCCAAACATTGCGTATGCTTAAAGTTAACTTAGATTTAAAAACTCATCAAGGTGTTAGCTTACATACAATCTTAAATCCCAAATTTCAAGTTTCATAAAGGTTAAGGTACATAATTAATTTTTTTATCATTCAGAATAGTTAAAACTGTGTCAGTGTTAACGAAAGCAAAAGTTTATCAATTCATAATTGATTACTTTGCATTAAATTTATGATCATCCATTAGTTACTTGTCTGGCGATTTATATGTTTTGTTGCGTCATTTACTTTTTATTTTACTAAACTATACGGGTTATTAATGATGTTTTGGGCCTAATTAAAATGTTTTTACACTGTCTATTATGCTTAAAACCAAACATAGATAAAGGGCATACATTTGTATTATGCAAATAAAGGTTGATGTAATAATAGTTTATTCTATTGTATTGTATTATAGTGTATTCATAAAGTATCCCGTAATAGATTACAAGGATTTTTTACTCCTAGGTTATATCTATCTATGCCAGCACTAAGAGAGTATGTTTTAAAATTCATCTTAAAAGTGTAAAGAAGACCTAAAATTGATAGAACAGACCTTTCTTTCAATTTTTTTACGATTCAAGTTGTTATCAATGGCTCTGGATGGATGGATAGATAGATGGATTGATGGATGGATGGATGGAAGTGGCTAGTACATATATACCTACATACGCATTGTTCTTTACGGAATAATCACATGACTCATAGAAAAAAACTATAATAAAAGTATATTCTAAATCACTATTATTTAGAACTTTAAATTAATATTTTATAAATGTAAATGGGATTAAATACTTAACTATAATTAGCTGACTTAATACCACTTATCAGTTACTTGGAGAAAAACAAAATCGACCGAGGTGGTCCCATTAGATGCACTGACCAGTGCTCACAATCGTTCATAAATTAAGTATAAATTCTCATTACTGTGTGTGGATAAGTTCTATTCAATTCAATGTTTTATGTTATCTGAAGTGCGCAGACGCACCTTTTGTTGGAAATTTTGAAATATTTTTAAAACTGGAATGTTTATTTTATTAGGATACTTAGAATATTATAATATATTCAATAGATATTTTTTCGTAGTTTCTATCAAACACTATTTAATCCATCCATTTGATCTTATTCATAATAGATATGAAATATTTTCTGTATCGTTTAACGTATTTTTTATGCATATTTGTTGTTTTATCTGTTTATTGCGTTAAGTTATGGACGGATATATATCTAGTTCTGATATCCAGTCATATATAACCATTTACTAGTATCTATGGTTATTAGTTTTGATAAGAATGGAGCAGTCGTTCCTATTTATTCAGAGCATTAAAGAATAATAGATCCACTTCGAAAGTAAGTTTAATGTGATATTAATGCGTGATTATTTAAATTACTTAATTACAATGTAATTACCCTGAATACCAGAAAGAGAGTGATTATTTTTGGTGTTTTTTATATAATCAAATAATATATATTCAAAGTGCCCTTAGTGTCATTCCAGAAGGATTTGCTCGACTCAAATACGCTCGAGTCGTGAGTGCAATGCCAACATTCGATTACATATATATAAAACCGAATAGCAAGTACATTGACCTATTAATCTACTTAGACTTACATAACAACATCGCCTAGAGAATAACAAATGACGACTTCTTCATTTTTACCGCGTGCTCTGCCGTCATCAGCTCTAATTATTATTAAAACTACCAAAGTAATATGGACCCTATTATGTTAACATACATATTATTTTACTTTATAATACGTGTTATATAGATTGAATTCGTATAAGGTGCTTGAAGCGTGGCGTTAAGTTGGAAACGTAGGATGAATTTTTAATTTATATAGGGATAGGGTTGTCAAATTGTTTAAAAATTAAAATAACACATACATTTATTATATTATACATTTGCCAAATATTCGAATATCGTCAATATTATGTAATATAAAATTAAGAAGAAATTTTATTAAACATACAGTTTATTAAATACGTTTGCCAACCCTAAATGTAACCTGTAAACTTAAAATAACAAGTGACCAGGTAGGTATAAGGTGTCAACACGATTCAGTGCATAGTAATTGTCTCATCTGAGATAGGTATAATTGTTATGAAGCAATGTTCTTTCGAAAGCATATTGTAAAATTGTATAAAACTATTTGTTAAACAAAATTAATAGAAATGAATAAATTTTGATGTCCTAATACTTTATTATTATAATAATTTATTAATTTTAGCGTACTTTTGCTCACAATAGTTATTGCGATGTATACCGGATAAATTATGTCTGGTTAGGTTCAGAATTTTAACTAGTATCTATTACCAACAAAGCAATACTTACATTAATTTACTCTACTAAGATCGATTTTTTTCTTTGAAGAAAAATCGCCTACTACATGGCATAGTAGAAGAGATCAGTAACCTTGTGTGAATACTATTAGTTACATGATTCTATACACTGTTGAGATATAATAGTAAAATTAGTTGACCCTTCATATAAACACAAATATATATTCATAAATAATTAAAATATAATACCATATTATTTATTTTGATAGCAAATACCGTTTAATATACTAATGTAAATAAATATATAAAAAAATATATAATTTTTTTATAAAGTACTATTATTGTGGTTCATACAGAATAAGTATGTGGTAACCCATGAAGGTTAGTTTATATTAACAAGATTAATAATAAAATCACGAAAGTCAATTTCAATGTCCTTATATTGTAAGTCGAGAAACGTATTGATGGAATTGGCGTGGACGTATATAACCTTTGAGTTGCGAACGTGAAAAAGTGCACTACAAAGACACAGAATATTTTAGTATAAATATGATTTTAATAAGTAAACTAATTAAATAGTAACTGATTGATAAATGATAGAACTCTTCTTTTTCACTTACGTTATTCTTTTTTACGTTTTCATTTATTGTAGGTTTCAATAATCTTCTCTTTCTAAGAGTTTTAAGGCATATACAATATTTTATTATTTCCAAAGAAGAAGAAGAAGAATATGTAAATTTCATCATAACTTTTAAGTTATTTTACGGTTAAACCAGGGTGTTAGTTAATCAATAAATAAGATGACGTTACCACAAATACAATGGTCTGTGTGATCGTCATCGGAATTGATTCATTTGATTGTGTAAGAATACCGCACATTCGTTATTCCATTCTTATTCGTAACTTGAGAATGTTTTGAATTATCAAATAGTACTCTCTGTATTGTTATAATACTTTGTAAGCTTTTATGTAGTAACTTTATTATTGAGCGTTAAATATGTTATTACTTAAGCTTATCTGATTAAATTTATACTCCACCAATTATGTAAATCGGCCTCCATGTCCCATTTCTCATTATACATTTTAAATAGTTATTGACATAATTTGATACTAGCAAATATTATAACATTTCACACAGCCTCTCAGAAATATCATAAAATCAACTATAAATGCTCTAAGCAAAGTTTTCACACCTATTCGAAATCCACAACACTCATAATCGACTGCACCGAGTGACGTCTTTATGAGAATTTGACACTCCAGTGTTAAGATATCGCATGCAATATTAATCCTTGTTTGTTGCGAGTTGAGCTCTGCTTACGAATTGCACGAAATGAGCACGCGCGCTTTTAGGGTTGCCAAATCTATTATAACATGTAATAATGATTCATTTACTTTATTTGATTTTATTTACAAAAGTAGAACAAATACAACATTAAATTATATATATTATTATCTAAGTAAAAATTCTAAAAGAGATCAATTAATAAATGTCTTTTTACAGTATTGTTTGAATAGTTTATTTTAAATTAAAGGTATTACGTATATTTTTTATTAATATGAGATAGTAGATATAATACCTACTAGATATTCGTAAACAGTAGCAACCCTACTTCAACAACCTGAAGGATATATCGCTGTTCAAATGCTTTCAACTTACCGACGTCACACATTCGCTTTGCAACCAGCATTGTATTTTAATTCCACCGTGTTAAGAATCAGCAAACCATTTGTCTCGACATTTGACCCACGAAACAAACAATTTACGGCCTTGTTCCCGTGATATACAGTTCATTTGATGGTTCAAATTAATCTGTTCATTCAAAAGGTAATATGCTGAACTTATTGAAAGTTACAATGGATTGAGATGAGCGCGTGTATTGGTGTTTTATAGGCTGCCTTTCAGTAATTTGATTTATGTTGATTTGTGCCATATATCTGCGCAGGCGCAAGATACATCTGAATATGAGTTATTTCGATTAAAATTTATACAATTCATAGACCGACTTGAGACCAAACTGATTTATGAAGTTACTGGGAACTTGATATTAATTTATTTTAACACAATTGTATGCTAGTGACTTTGTCTTTGGTCTTTCTGTTTCCAGGATATGATGAAAAGTCGATAAGCCAGACACTAATAATTTATACGAAACAATGTAGACGTGTTGAAATTACAATACTACCTGCTGTTTAAAAATAAATAATAATAGTATAATTTGAATCAATCATAATACCAAATTTATGATTAATTCAGTTAAATTCAAACGGCCCGAAACTATAAATATCATATTAATTTTTCATGCAGCAATAAATTTGTATTCAATTGTAACAAAGCGTAGATTTATGCGTGGGTTGAATATGTTTTATAACCGCTAGTTTGAGGTGAAAAAGGTTGAAATTGATCATAAATATTTTTAATCTTAGTGAAAAGGTTATTTGTATAAATAATAATACATTTATAAAATACTTTTGTTACAACATACTAAGATTTATGCTGTAAAGAGTACTTAAGGATAGAAGAAAATATAAGTATGAGTTAAAAGTATTCTAAATAATATAAACGTATATAGTATTATGTGTAATTAGTAAAATTATATATAATAATTGGGGCAAAGTAATCCAGATACACACAAAATGTACTAAACGTAAAACGTAAACGTAAAGGTTTCAACGCATGAGTTTGGATTGCGTTTTTAATTAGCTGGTAACTTCATAAAACACCAGATGAACACATAGTTCATAAAACTCTGGTAAACGCTATTACAGAATAAATATTTAATATCATATGAAGCGTAACCAGGCCAGCACCTCCCGCGTCGGCAAGGCATAACAAGATCTTTCCAAAACAACCTAACGGTCCACTAAGTGGCTGTAGGTGCAAACAAGGGGATTATAGTTAGCTTAACCTGTAAGAATTTGTTTCAAACAAATCTAAACTCTAACATGTATGTATAAGGACGTTAATGGTATGTCTAATAGTAACATTGTTTGCTTAACTAATGAGCGCTCAGAAATGAGTACTTGTAATCCGTGGTCAGTTGTCATTAAGGACAGTATCATGTGGTTTTTTCTTTGCGTATAAACCAGTTGCGGTATCCCAGGAATTAGGGCTAGTTAGCGTGCTGATGAATGCACTTTCCTGAATGTGTGGTATTATCATATTCTCCATTACCATGTGTGTATAGTATACGAAAATCAATATTACGGATACGATACACTTAAACGTTTTTAAGAAAAGGCCTGTGCCTACTCGGACTTTTATCATAACTGATTTTTTATGTTTTTATTAATTTGTTCTTATAATAAAATATAGGTTTTGGGTTTTATAAAATCACTTGTACATTTCCTATGTAACTACTAATTTATTACAAAAAAAAAATAGGATTTATTAATTAATTAATTATCATGGACTCATGCTATAAATTTGCTAAACATGTACCAGCTAAGTCTTGTGAGGTTTTAGCTGACCCGACGTTAAACGCTCGGCCGCTTTAATTGTGGATATGAGAATTATAATCAAGGTTAACATGATTCGAACCTGAGACCTTAGGCTCATATAAATCAGTATAAAACATAACACCTCCATTTATTATAATTAAAAATTTACAAGTTTCGCGTACGTACAAATACGTTAAAAACTAAGTAACCCCAAAATAGAATAGAAACGATCTCACTTTTAAATGTTAAATAATTTTATAGATACAAAATATTTCCAATATAAATAAAAAAAAAACTAAATCTTTATTAATTAGTACTCTTAAATTAATAGAGAACTGATTTCAATTAACTATTATAATCTGCGTGAAGCAGAGGTTATTAATTGATAAGATTCTTCATTAATGATTTACTATAACGAATGCTGTTTCATTTATTTTTATTATATTTGAAATATGGCTTAAATAACGGATATATGTAATACTAGCTGTTGCCCGCTACTTCATACTACAAGCAAACTAGTAGGCTCCTATGAAGTGTATTTGCTCGATCGCAGTTTTGTTACATTTTTTCGCAATTCCCTTTTCATGAAAATCTTATTATTATATATTGTATTACATACATATTCGGATGATTAGAGGTATCTTGCCCTTCCATACAAACAAACATTTATTCTACAATGTTATATTAAAGTTGTGTTAAAATTAAGCTTTAGTGTATATAACTTTAAGCTTGTTAAGCTGTTAATTGTTAAGCAGAATATCAATGTATGTAACTGGTATAAACATTCAGAATATCGTGAACAATTAACTTTTATATATTTTAAATTAGATATATATGTATATATATATATAAACTACAAACTATATATATAGTTTATAGAAAAGAAAGGGTGATAAATATAAAGAAATCATGATCAAAATTTGTTCCGGAAAAAAAATCTAAATTTAATATAAATAATAATGTTAGATATTGCTTCAGTTTCATAGTGATTGATCTAGTAATTTGCATGTTTTAATGAAGTGCGAGTATAAATCACGATAACTAATTAATATCTATGTGAATTAATTTACAAAATAATTGTGGGATTAATTAAAAATATAAATTATTTGTATATGTCAACTTTTGTCTAGATACTCTATAAGAATCTCTTGCTGTGTCTGCTGCCATCTGCTTTTAGCAATAAGATATTTTGCATATTTTGTTTGTTTAAACTCATTTTTGTTTCCTTATAATTAATAATTTTATGTCAACAAAGTGCTTATCTATCTATTTATCTAATCTACTAGTAAAAATATACCATTAATTTAGTCTCTTCAGACACTTTACTGTCACTTAAACTAATAAACCGAAGTCACAAATAAATTATTAATAAGATAAATTACAATTAATGCAATTGTTCAAATTAAGTTCCAGTCAATGAACAATCATATTTTTTTAAATAATACCTATAACAAAATTGAAATAATTTTCCCCGTTAATCTAATTCGAGTCCGATTTGAATCACAAACCCTGTTAATCTCAATTAAAAAACATGTGAGAACTATTGATGACTTCATCAATAATAACCAAACTGAATTCGCATCTACAATAACCATTCGATTTGATTAAGAATTAGCATATTAATGAAAGAATAATCAATAATTAAATTGTATTTTTTGTAAGAAGGTAAAAGTCGGCGGTTGGATCAAACGGTTGGATCTGTTTCCATTGAACATAAACGGACGGCTAACAGTTTTTTTATTTTATTCTTTTATTATATTTAACGAAGTTAAGTCAAAGTCACACGATTTTTTTTGAATAAAAGTATTTAAATATAAATACATTTATTTAATTACTAAAATATCTGAAGTATAAATCGATTAAAAATTGTTATATGTGATAGTTCAAAATCATACAAAAATCGGTCAAAAGATTTATCGAGGAACTACTGATTGTGTAATTAATACCTTAATTTGCTATATCAATTAAATTTTAAATATGTTATAAAAAGAACACTATCATTTCCAAAAAATAACATGCCCAGTTTCGTGAAAGAAATAATTATTAAATTGTTTTTATCTTCTTGTGATTCTTTGTAAAATGTCATATTTCAAAATATTTACTTATTTACATCCAAAAAGGCTTACTAGGCTCTAGCTTTTTGCATCTTAATGTGCATAAAAAGCACGTTATACTAACCTGCACTTTGACGTAATGCAACTGAGTTTTCCTTAGCGTGTTACGGAATTATGAGTTTCCAGTTCAGACTTCCTTAAATTATAATTAGGTCATTCAGCAAGTGTCGCAAACGCCTATAAGTTTTATATCACCTTGTGATTAAATAGAACCTAATATAAAATGAAATCCAATGGATTAAGGACAGAGGCTATGAAATAAATAAATTGGATTGAAAGGATAGAGAGGTGCGAAAAATGTAATACTAACAAACCTTTCACCAGGCATTCATATAACATATTACGTATTTAAAAAGTAAATGCAATACAACCTTCTTTGGTGTTTGAATTTTGTTATATATTAATATATAAATAAAAAAAAAATATTCTGTCATCAGAATTAGGTTGTAAAATTTTAACGTAATTCGTCGATTCATAGTCGAAATACAGTATCTAACATAGATAAATACTTGAAGTTAAATAAAAAATTTTAATGTTACAAATTTGTATAAAACTACATGGTTTTGTAAATAAATCAAATCGCCTTACAAACTAAAGTCATACCTAGTCCACCTTGTCAAAAAACCACCGTTATAACTGAAAATAGTAACCGAACCGCCGACCCGACTTCCCACGACCTCAGAGCTATTTCGCTGTGCACTATCCAATTTACTTCCTACTCCACACAAAATTACACCCTATGCATTTATGATAAGGTTTATAATAAATCAAGCAAATTTAATTCAAAAGCAATGTTCACACATACATAGCTCGACACTTTCGATTTGTGTGAGTGGATCGTCTTCAAAATCGAATACAATCTAATTTGAATTTTATATCAGCAACTGAGGGTTGGTTTCCGATTGTCATATTTATTGGGTCTTATTGACCAATAGTTAAAACATAGGATGGGTTGACAGGTGACGTTACTATATCGAATGTGTATGTGTGAGTGGAATGTCAGAGCTCTTAGTTGGTACAATAGCATGCGGGGAATTTTGTGTTTATTATCTTATCCTATGTAATTAGAAGCTTGGAAAGAAATGAGTTTATGGTGTGTGGTCAATTCCTGTAAATTATTAATTGTATAAGGATGATCATTTAATAAAACTTGATAAATTTACTTATAAAATTAGTCAACAAAAAAGAATGTTTAAATATATTTATTTATATATTATAGTTTTCCATTTTATCATGAATAACATTATACAAATTTATAAACATAGATATCAGTTAAAGAAATCTCCTTTATTACTTGTTTTATACATTTTAGATAAAATTATGTATACAATAAAATTTATGACGCACTCTTAGATGTGACAGTGGGCACGAGTGAGTCTACAGGTGAACTTGTGTTAGTGTGCGTGAGGTCACCGCGTACGAACACATCTTTGGTTTATATGTGAGCGAGATAAACTTGTGGTCACATTAATATCTGAATAATATTTAATATTATTTCTATTAAACGTTTTTAATCTTTTTTATTATTCATTATAAATGTTACAAAAGTACAGTCCCGTATTACTGTACCGTTCTAAATGTTATCCATGTGGGTTGGATCGCTCCTAAGATACCTACGGATTCAATAAATTCTATTTCATCTAAGTATATGCTTCTAAATGCTACAATTACAAGTTACTACTTTGCCATCAATAAAAACTTTTACGAGTTTCTAATACACATAGGTCACACTAAAAGCTATAATATGTTGCTATTAAATTGTATGAAAATATTATACAGAGTGTTTATTATTTATGTATTTTAACCATCGTAATTAATAACTATTATTTATATAATAATATTAATAATCTCGGCATCTGTCAGTCTAGTTTTGAATTACTTTAAATATGTATCTAATTAAAAAATATATATATTTATATTCCAACACCAATAGTAAAATCAAGTCTTAAGTGAAAATATTATAACGCTACACTCGCTTCGCTCTAAGTGTTACTCGACCTAACATCTAATACAAGTAATGACCGGTTGTTACATCGGCACCTGATAATTACAATATACACCATCATTAAGCGTTACTTTATAATTTAACTGATTGAGCCGTCCGCGACTGATCGACATGGGAATTTTATGGTGTTTGTGGGTGGAACGTGAGGGAAATTAATACAGCTTTTAAATTGTTTGTTCAATATATTTTCATTATTATTGCAATTCATTACTATAATAATTGAACTAGTGATGTACATATTTTAAAATAATTGACAATTATTTATTGTAAGCGAAGTGCGGTTTAAGTTACAAGAAATTACTAGAATATTTATTTGTATGCCATTTATTGATATTATAATTATATTTATTATATAGAAGTTATAATGAAATTATCGGTGAATTCTTATGAAACGATGTGAGTTCTAAGTAAGATAATATTTGTTCAGTTTCATGTTTGTGACATCTTGATGATTCTGCGAAGTTGTCTGCGAAGGCTTGTTAATGTGCAAATGGGTCATTGAGTTTGTGAACTTTCGTAGTCTCCGCTATTTAAATTACAACATATTTCATTTGTCTATTTATTATACGATGTTATAACTTAATAATAATGCTTTTAACATCACGTGGTCAAAGTCATTTGACTCTACAACTACTCTACTCTACATTAAAGAATGAATTGGTTGAGTTGATCTGGATTCGGATGCTAATTTTATTGTAATACAGTGGATTTTCAAGAAGTTTATATTATAATAAAAACTATATATATCTGTATTGTAAGTTGTAATATAATATGTATCTGTACGGTTTGAAATAGTTACTTTTTATACCCTTTTGCGGTTATTTTAAAGGTCACATTTGTTTTTAGATATCATTCTGTTTGTCTTCAATTATGAGGATAAGGTTTTAAAAATAAAATAAAATATCATATAGTAATTATATAATTGTAAATAATATAGTTATAAATAAAAAAATCGTTTAATTATCTTGATATTATATCTGCAATAGGATATAGAGGTTTTAGCCCGAGTTATAAATTTTGAAAATGTCGTTATGTTTTTTTTGTGGTCTGCACAAAAAAGTTTAGCATTGTTACATGTTGCTATCATCTACATTACTTTATATATCAAGTGTAATTATTGAATACAATAAGTCTAACATTCACTTTCAATATCACAACGAATTAATTATCAACTGTCATCCGTTTCATCCATTTAAATAATTAAATCTCCTTAATAACCTATCATCAAAAAGAGAACACAATTACCGAAATGAAAGGTATTATCATTGGAATAAAAGAAATCTGTATATGGAGATGAGTAATGAATCTGATCTGATGAGATTGAAATCTAAGTGTTTTGTAACGGTAGGGGCTACTGGAAAGCGCCTGCGG
Source organism: Melinaea menophilus ssp. n. AW-2005 (assembly GCA_918358695.1). NCBI lineage: Eukaryota > Metazoa > Arthropoda > Insecta > Lepidoptera > Nymphalidae > Melinaea > Melinaea menophilus. The sequence goes on along the minus strand of OU911043.1, from coordinate 22,301,272 downwards.
GTGTACTACCGAATACCGCCTGAGGGTGTACAGACATTGTTAGCGCCTACGGGTGTACTAGTACGGTGTACGGGTGTGTAGTCAGGTTGATCATTATATATAACATTTGATGATATAGATGTGCGAAATTTAGCTAAATGAAAGTTGAATTTCTTTAACTGGTCTGTATTTAACTGTTACAATAATTATAACAATTATATAAGTTATAATATAAATCAACTAATGGATTGAAATAACGGAAGCTTAATTTTTTTAACTAATGTCTACTAAGATTAGAGATATCTCTTTTAATGGGATTTGTGTTAATTGTTACATATATTCTATATATATACTTTTTTATTTATAATATATATATACTTTGAGAATATCTGTTTCAAATTTAGAAGCTCCAGCATAAGGCATAAATCTAACTAACATTTAGTTAATCGAATCCTCAAAAATAATCGTATAAAACCATTATAATGTTTTTAAAATAATTCAATAACAATAATTAGTATAGCTATGGTCTAGCACATTTTTTTATTATCCAATAAATCATTAGTTAAGTCAAGTCGGCAGCTGGTAATCCCGTGTAATGATATCCAATCATCGATAAGACACGCTCGAATTTCAATAGACAGACTGACAAGCTGAAATATTATAATAAATGTTTTATATATGGTGAAAACAATTACCACTGTGATTAGGTTTGGTACATGTTAAGGAATATAGCGGGTGGTCTATGAGTGGAAGGTCATACATTTAACGTCTATCAATTTAAAAGTACCCAATATTATTTTAGTTGCAATTTTTGAGATATCATTAGTGTTAAGTTGATTTTTTGATGTAGTGGTATTAATGGTTGTCGTTGAAATGACAAGTTCCGGGTTCAATCCAAGGTAGTGACATAATGTATTTGTAAGATAAATCTACATACTTATCCGCTTTTGGCAAGATAACAAATGTACTAGGAACAATAGAAAAAAAGGTTATATGTCTGATATCTTCCTACGGGATATAAGGTTCACCTTTCCATAATTAAAAGAACCCAGCTGATATATAAGATTTTGCTATAAACGCTGTACTCTTATAACTAAGAGATATTTAAAAAAGCATAGTGGCATCTGCATTCTGTGTGATTGATATTGAATTGGAAACGAATCGTAAAGTGTTTTTTGACGGCCATATTTATTAGCGTGGATTAGTTACACAAATCTATGAACACCTATTTGTGTATCTCTTAAGATGGAAAAAATACAGTTCTTTACATATGCTACGTTTTATAAATTGTACTCTTGAATATTTAAATAAAATAAGCAAGTGGACAGCCTCCTTTTCAAGGAATCACTATTAGAGATTCCAATAATGCCATAAAATAGCTTCTTTCCTATCTCTAGTAGAAAATCGGTTCTAATTGTCAAATTGAAGGTTTTCTTGTAATGTAGTACCTCGAAATATCAAGACAAAATCCGAAGTTAAGAAATAACATTGTCAACTATGAGATGGTTATCATTACATCTGAACGATATAAAAAGACAAATCCAACATTTCAAAGTCAAGATAACGAGGTATTCTAAATTTATACGATATATAAGAGAAAACGTTGCTTCGTTAAAGTTTAAGTTAAGTAATCTAATTAAAAATGTAGGGAAAGTCGATAGTTCGTGTTATCTGTGGTCGAGCATCGGCCATTACTACGAGGCTCTGCCGGTCAAAGGTAATACTAGGACAGGATGATAAGAGGAGCGACAAGCGTTTTAATAATAAATTAAATTCGTACTAAAACCTTACTATCGTAAAATATACTCTTTCAGATCTTATAATAAGTTTTGACCTCATACCGTCGTCTTCAACGTCTTCTTAAAAGCATAAAAAAGTATTTATAACTACAAAATATTTCAATTATTTTTTATATTAACTTATTTATTAAAAAGGTAAAGAAATAATGACACTACCAAGGTATAAAATAAAGTATGTTGCTTACGTCATTATCATTTTATAATTACAAATTGCAGTAAGTATAAGTTATTTTTTCCAACACCATCAATCTTTATTTCAACCACTTTTGTAGCAATCAAAAGAAAATTTTTAAAATTAAGTCTGCCTCTTTCACCGACCGCAAAGGTCTCAACAGGTAACTTTAACTGCATTGAGATAACACCTCACTCAGAACAATTTATAGCCCCAGCAATTGTGACCCAACATAATGATACTTGTACTCTAATTATATATTAAATTATTAATTTTTGACAATTATTATACTATAATATATAACATATATTATGCTAAATCAATTTCAATACAAACAATTTTAAAACTATCAACCTAACAAAACTAGCTGTAATCTTATCATAGACATGACCTGCGCAAGCGCACCTAAGTCCGAAGGCATTAAATGCGTTAAGATAAAGCCGCACACAGCAAATTATTGCGCCCACAATAGTAACTACGCACGCTTCTAATCTTAAGACGACTCCAGATAATGAAGTCTTGATACCATGACTTACTTAGCTATATGAAATTATATTAAAAGCATATAAGAATTATTATCCTTTATGAGCATCTTATTAAGTTAAAATATTGTACATCTGAATTAAAAATATTATTTTAATTATAAAGTTGTAAAACTATTATATATTATATTTAATACTTTCTTTTTTAGTGGTTAGAATATCTGTTTTAGCGTAACATATAAATTATAACATCCCACATATTTATAAGAACTAAAATAATATAAACATCACTTCCTTGTATTGTTTCATCCATTAGAGGTCATCGGACGTTAAAAAATCTAACGCAATCCAAATCAATTACCACGTGATAAGACAATAAATTTATCACCGCACCTTACAGAGGGCACTAAATCTCGTATCTATAAAAGTACAATGTGACACCAGCTGTGTCCGATGACCCTAACAATAAAAAATGACCACCTTAAGCGCTCGGTTTACGAAACTAATTTTTGATTACAAGTTACAAACTCTAAGCGATAGAATTTCCAGCAATGAATAATTTTACATTTTATTTTATATAAAGTGATCGGCAACTCTGTTCAAAAATTCCAATTGGAATTATTTAAATAGTAATATGTACAGTTAAAAACAGTTATGAATGAGAAAAAATATTTAATTCTAAATAAACTATTACAATATCTCTGCAACTCATAAATTACGCCGCTGAGGACGTCATTTTATCGACTCGTGCCCAGCGGATAAAAAGTATAAATATAAAAACGAGAGGCTCGAAGGAGCTGAATTAATTATCAGAAATTTGATGAGACCGCAAACGGGACATTTCACTGACATACGACAAATTCTTTTGATCTTGGATGTGTTATGCAATAGACATGAATCTGGACTATTTTTTTTATTTTTTAATTATACTAAATGTTTCTAATTTTAATGTTATATATATATATGTTCAGATTCAGAAACAAAAAATATTTATGCTTTTATCAAAAGAAAATGAAATATAGTTTATATTACAATGGCTTAGACATTATATATTTTTTTTACATTATAACAAGCTTTGTTTACTTTGTTGGACATACGAATAAAAATAATCCTGCACACTTGTTACATGCCGCGGTCCACGCCCACGCCCACCCTTTACTGTCAAATTGGATGCTTACAGCGTTCATTATGTTTATGACTATTTATACTGTTCATATTGTAAAATGTATAAAAAACACATTTTATTGACACGTGGTGCGACACATCCTGTCGGATTACGCTTCATTTGGGCGTGACTGAAGAATTTCACAAATTATAAGTGTGATTAATGATTTGAATAACGGTCCGAGTGTCTTGAGATAGTTGTATATATTTAAGCTAACTATATTATTTTGTTGTTTAAAAATTGCTTTCATTTAATATGGTAATTCATATAATAAATCTTATATTATTAAAGAATTCATTTTCCTGTATAATGTGTACTGCCGTAGGTTTTAGTTTAATGAATCATTAATTTGAATATGCACCATATATCCCTTGTTTAACATTTTATTACGTCATTTACTGACCCACAGGTAATTATGAATTAATGTAATTTGGTGAATAATTTTAAGAACACTTAGAATTAATTTTATGTGTTAATATAATTAAGAGTAATTTGTGTCAAGAAATTCCAGATTTATTAAAGTTATTAAAAAAAAACTTGTTACATATTTTATATACATTTAATTTTAGTAAAAAAGTCTTGATTAGAGTAGTGTCGGTAATACTTTTTTGTGATCGTGTAATTTATATTTATAGATATGACCAATTGTGTACACGTTTTTATAACAAGTCATTATATTACCTACGAGTTTTGTTGACTCATCGGAATTTCTAGTTCATATTTCTAGATCCGTATCACTCACGTAGCAAATATAACTTAAATTCGAAGAAGTGTATATGTTTGAGAAATAAGGATAATATGTTGAAACGTAAATATATGTAAACTATCAAAAGCGCCGATTTACATGACTGCAATCCAAAGGGCTTCTAGATCTTTATCCAATCTTATATTGTCAGATTACGCGATTGTCTGGCAACTGGACAACTGTGTTATAAATCTGGATAATACTTTTTATACTATTTCTAGAACAATATAACTCTCGGAGGAAATGTGAAAAGGAAATTCTCGAAATATAATAAATTTATTCTCAAAGGTTCAAATCTTAACCCATGGCTGTAAATTTTATATCATTACCTCACCTAAGCCTCACATCAATACATATAAATAAAAGTACAATAAAATGCAAAGTATAACATCACGCACTCGATTTGCATATGCGTAGGCGCAGGTCGAAGGTCGAAGGTCGAAAAGAATACTATATGCTTTTGAATTTCTTTTAAATTCGGGCCTTAATAATAGAGTCATTTTGTTTTCTAAATTTATCAACATTACTTATAGTGTTATAATTTTTCATTATATTTTTTAAATGTCCGTGTATATTATGGACTATTATTTCAGTGTGTGCGTGAGTATAACATATAACATTTTATTTGTATTTTATTGTAACTAAACAAACACTCGCATCGGTATGATTCAAGCGACAATTCACATTTATACCTAATATTTGACATTTATGAAGTATCACTCAATAAAACAACTCAGTGCACGCTCACATTCAATATTTACACACACTTGACACGTTTATGTAATAGTTATAACCATTTATTGTACTTGCGCCATGCAGTGGATGTGTTGCATAAGTTATCTTGATTTTAAACACATATTAGCGATAATAGTGCTATATTGTGTCTTTTTTTAAACCTTTCCTGGCGTTTTTAAGAAATCCAATAATATATTGTAAATTCTTATACTAAGAAGAAATAAAATCTAACTAGAAAATATTTGACTTCTAAGAGTTGTTTTAGTTAATTTGAATATGAATACTTGGTATCAATGTGGAAAATATTATTGAATTTAGTATATTTATAGTTATAACTAGAGCAACTTAGAGTATAGTATCTATCCATATTTTAGATTTTCCAATTTCTTTGTTACCATATCTGTGCTAAGTACTTTAGTGAACAAAGTCAGAGTAATAACTTGTATGTACCAGCTCTATATCAATATATTATCATCGTGAGAAATCATATCAGAATATCAGAAACATCTCATTATCGCTTGAGACCATAGTTTGTATAACGTTTAACCTTCTATCTGTTCTGATGAATCATGTTGTCCTTTTGTTTGTTTGTATGCGGATCTAGGTGTTGATATAATTTATATATAAAACAAATTATTATATTTAAACCATACAATTCTAAATACATTTCGATAGTAACAAAATCAGTCGCTTTTCCAATCATGCATCTTACAAAGATGTTATTCGATAGGTAATAGTAATATTATTAGGACATTGACAGTACTGATTTATATATAGGCCAAATGCAATGTTATGTAAATTCGAACTCAGGACCTTACAGACTCATCCGTTAGAAACGACACGTGTTTTAACTCGCGACGTCGAAGTTTAAACCTGTAACGCTACATTGTATATAGGCAGTTGAATTTGTAATAATATATATCTATATTTTCTGTTTATAAATTTATATGATTGTCTCCAAACTAATAAATAGCATATCTTAATAAGGTAAATAAACACAAAATTCATTCATGCTGTTTAAATTCCAAATCATAAGTCATTTATATTATAAGCTTAGAGAAATTGTAAAAATAGTTTTATTATACAGATACCGTGTGAATCCCAGGCACGCCCACGCGACGCACAATCAAAATTCCTACCATTTGACATATCATGTGATATATGATTTGAAACTTGGTATAATTTATGAATGGTTTTCACGCAATTCACATTTGCTACTTAGGACTGGTCATAGTAAATTATTTGTTATTATTCACTTGTGTATTGAGTGCAGTGGCATAATTTATTAAAAGTATGTAAGACTATATTTAATATAGAAATCTAGCAAACTTATGGAATAAAAATATATTATCTAAAGGATAATATTGTCAGTTTACAAAAATATAACTGATATATTTTATGTAGAATAAAATCTTCTTAGTCAAAGCTCCGGCGGCTCCAAATAAATATTCACGAATATTGTTTTTGCCAACACTGACAAGAAGTATGAAACTTGGTACATAAAAGTATTCTGCAAAAATATAACAAGATTAATATATTATATGTTGAGATACATATCATTGAACAGATTAATCGAGATTGTACAAACAAGCATACAAGAAGTAAATTCTTGCTCTTATTAAGAATTCAACTCTTCAGACAAACCAGGTTTTTAATCTAATATTTTATTTATTTTGAAATCAATATTCTTTTATTACAATCTCAACCGTGGTACTACTTTATGTATTAAAGAAAATGTAAATAAAAGCCTAGCTAATCCAGTTATACTATTCTAATTTAGCTTAAGATACTTTATGTGTTTACATATGTTAACATCTATCAATTACACAAATTACTAATACATGGTAACTTTTACGTCTCAGTAATATAACTAAAGCAGTTTTCTTGTTTTTATTGCATTCATTTACATGCAAAAGGGATATTTTTATCAGAAGATATCTTTATCTCACCAATTTGTAGATAGCGTTGTATCTTTGAAATAAATTTAATTAGTGAATAATTTTGTATGTCTTTATGTCTAATTTCTACATCAACATTGTATTTGTTTAATGACAGATGTGTGTGTAAGTTTCTGATAGATTTGATAAAAAAAATCACAAAGTTTACAAGAGATTTATTTAATAAAGTATCACAGTGATTCTTGAAATTTAACAGTTCATGTCACATTATACAATGCGTTAAGATTTCTTAAGACTGTCACAATTTTTAAATTTAGTACAATAGATAGAAAAATCGAAAACTTATATATTTATATATATACAAATTTTCTTACTACTGACTTATTTTCTGACTTTTCTTATTACTGTTCATGAAGTATTGTACTGTCTGTCACCTGTATGATTGTTTCGTCAATCTGTAACAGACTTTGTTATATACACTACTACTGTTACTTTTAAAACTGAAGCGCTTGTAATTTACATTTTATTTAAAATCGATTATAATTAATTTTATAATAATGTAACCTTAAAGGACATTTTAAAATATAATGTTGTTAATGCCTTTATTTATTTACCATTTAAAAACATGTTTTAATATGTGTTCCGAGAGATGGAAATCACAGTTTACACTATGTGCTTCGAGTTAATTACGAGTTAATGATGTACTCCTTAAATGCATAAAATGTAACAAATAATTATGACTTTACGTAATGAAAAGTACTAAAAAAACGATATAATTATTTCAATACATGTGAAGTCCGTCTGATGTCTCAACATCTCAAATATACTTTTAACCGTTTTGGTCATCGACACCTAGATCGTATAATGATGGACCATCCATTATTCATATTATATAAGATAATTGCGTTACAATTGACTGTATAAACAACCTCATTACTATATCGCTTTTGACTTTCATGAATCTAGTTTTTAGCATACCAATATGACTTATACGGAGACTATGAAGAGGTAAATATTCGTAACTGGAATTTCATAAAGATATATAAATAACGTCATACATAAGTTAACCCACACATCTCACTATCATATTATAATAATTTATATAGAATTCATCCTTATTTAAGTTAATTAAAATGTTCCGATTGCAATCGTTTTTTATCTCACCAGTCTCTGCCTACATAATATTTTATGGGCTCTCAAAGTATTGCGCAGTTATCCAACATTTCTCGTAACAGAAGTAAATCAAGTCACGTATACGCACAATTAGAGGGTCGTATCTGCAACATAACATCCGCGCCCATAACGAAGAAGGACTTATCTGAAATTTCTAATCTAGTGACTCATTCGCGAATACGGTTCACTTGTTGGCTGGACATGGTAAAATTGACATAACGTCGTGTTTAATGTTATGGGAGCGCTCTAAACAAGGCTACCTTTGACTTATAATCTGAACATCTTAAAAATGGTCAACTTAAATTCTAAATACGAATAAAAAGAAATTTTCATCAAGATAAAGAAATAACGAATGCGTTTGTAACTGAATATATGTTGCTTAGCTTTATCGTTAAGTCAAACAATATTCTTACCTGTCTCGTATTAGATAAGAACTAACTAAATTAATTACTGAAGCAAAAGGGAACCACAGTCTGTCTTACATAAAATATGATTCGTTATTGGTTATTAGCGACATGTAATTTTAGACATTACCGAATATGCAAATTGAAAGAGAAACTTAATTCAACGATATACAAAACGTTCCGGTCAAACGCAATATGTAATCAAAATTATTATTAAGTATAATCCCAAATAATGTGACAGATCATAATTTAGAGTAAAAAGCTCACCGAAACACGATGAAACTGTAGCATACTCACGTAAAATACGCTTTTGTAAAACTTTAATTGAGTAAGAAATGAGCGGAGGTCGCTCACAGCGGGAAAACTTCCATATTTATCCAAAAAATATCTGAGAATCACTCCCATTATTTACGTCCGAGACACAACAGGATACAAAACTCCATCTGCAATATTAAGTCTCAACCTTTTCTGCGGTGACCCAGATTTTGATAAGCCGCCTCAATTCTTTTTATGATGACTTTTTGAAAAATGTTTTTAATTCGAAACAGAGATGGTCCTAAATGAACCACATGCGACTTTTTAACTGTAAGGGTTATAAAATGCTATTTTTTATGCGTAAGCCGAGGAAGTCTGTCGATATTTTACACAAAATTAATGCAGGCACCTTTATGAAATCGATGCCGTCATTTTTTACTAACACCAATGCCCTTCTTTAATTTCTCTTTATTAATATTGCATTTCTATATTGTTGCAGTCGTTCTTCGGGCGTACGTACAATAACCTGTCCTCGATTTCTGAATGCAAGAACAATGGTGAATGTGTCATCAATAAGAAAAACAGGACGGCTTGCAAGGCATGCAGGCTGCGGAAATGTTTGCTAGTCGGCATGTCCAAATCGGGATCACGTTACGGGAGAAGATCGAACTGGTTTAAGATTCACTGCCTTTTACAAGAACAGCAGCAACAACACATGCAACAATTACAGACAAGTAAATCACCATCCACATTAAATACTTCTATTAATCCATCCTTTTTGCCTACCAATCTTCTGCCGGCAGCCGCTTTAGCGGAGTATTATAAAAGTACAGAAAAAAGTGTCTTTACTGATGATGTAACGCGGCAAAGCGTATCACCTTCAGATTCTGGAGCATCTTCAGCTGATCCAGAAGATGATAATAGTTCTAGAAGTACTAGCGGTTTAAGTATTTTTAGACCTGCATCATCGCCTAGCAGTGAGAAAGACACACGAATACAGGCAATCAGAAATCAAAATAAAGACGTAAGAAGAAAAAAGCTACCAACAATGCCATCAACCCCTTTTGGTACGATGAGTACTGCATCTGGTTTTTCATTTTCACGTAACGCTCCTTATCTGACAACACCAATCCCAAATATGAGGCCAATACCCCCAGGAATTGCTTGGCAAAATCGTAACGGTGGTGATTTGATACTGCAATCACCTGCGGTCGCAGGAATCGCTATTGAACAAGACCAACCAATAGATCTGTCTATAAAATCTACAGCAGTTTTATTTAGAAATTCAAAACATGAAGTCAGTGATTCCGAACCCGAATTAAGTATCGATCTGAATGACGATAACGGAAAAGACATGATGAAAAATCCCCTTGATTTGAGTCTCGTATCGAAACGAGCCGAGGAAGTTCCAATGACTGGTTAAAAATAATATTAATATTTTATAATTTGTGATTCTTCACAGCCATGAATCTCGTGTTACTATTTGAGTATATGTAAATATTTGTGTTATTAATAATTTAATTAATAAACTGTCAATTTTCTACTTTAAAATACTCTGCCATACAGTATTTAAGTAATTCATTTATTTCTTCTCTTTACACTCCCTGATCTTGCTACCATAATATTAAGGTTAATATTTTAATTTTGTAGATATTAGATAATTATAGAAAATAAACCTAAACAGCAGGTGATATAATCATGTGTGTCATATATATTATTAACAAGGCAAGGAAGGATTACTTTAAATTATTAATTCCGTCCGATGTGAAACAAGACTGACACAGTGTATGTAACTGTTAAGTCGGTTTGTGTGAGAATGTAACGTTAAGCGTCAATGAAATTAATATTATTGTAATGGTTGTAATTAAAAAAAAGTTTTTTTTACAAACTTTATGTGCCAGTTAAATTTCTATGCCAGTTCTATTGTATTACCATATTAGTTTAATTTAGTGGGATTATGGCCAGTTGAATAGGAAGCTCAAAATTAAAATGTACAAATAAATAAGAAAAAATTATAATTTTAGTTGATTTCATTAAAATTATCTACGTATTTATTATAGTTAGGCCAGTTAATTGAGTCATTTTATGTAAGAATTTCTTAGGATAATATATTTTTAATTTATAGTACATTTTGTTTTGTCTCGTTTAACTTTGTCGTTGTTGGTATGTTGTTGGAGGTTTTTCAATTTATACAATCCTTTTAGTTTTAGGTGACATGTTTAATATTTATAATATATATATTTTTCTGTCTGTATTACTCAAAGTATTATTTGATCGTGAAAAAGCAAAGCATTACTTAATTTTGTTTTTCGAACTTTAAGCCATTAATTTAAGACATTTTAAAAAGTCTGAAAAAGGCTTTATAAATGTCACCACATTTTAATATATTCATAGTGGCTTCATTTTATTATTATAATTAATATAATTGTTTTATCTAGTACATTACGAGGATTCCTATAAACATTGAAATACGTAAGTTAATTGTAGTTGTTTGTTATCAGTGTGATACAATTTTTTTATCGACGAGTTTATATTTTTTTACGTTTATAAAATAATATATTTGAAAGAAAAAAATAAATGTGAGTGCCTTAAAAATATGTTTTATTTACTCTCATACTATTTTATTATTATATATCTTAAGATAATTAATTAAATGTCAATAAACAGCTCATAATTTATCAAGTTTTATTTATTTGACACAAACATAACCCAGTGTTCCTTAGAAACGAATTAGAAATTATAACTTTGTTTATATAAAACATCACACAAATACATAATTTATTCATATGACTACTAAGTTGAGCATTTCCTGTGACGATTTTACATCCCTATTCATAACGGTATGGACAAATAATTTTGACCACTATGGTTCAGGTATTAGGATATTGTAATAGAAATATTTTCGTATTCATTATGCAGTGCGGCTACTGTTAACTACTGTGTAATTTGAATTGAACAAAGTGATGTATAATGAAGGTAAATAAAGAATTGATTTATTATTTGCTTGCAGCCAGGATTCTTCAGCAGTACACGAAATGGAATATTCATTATAGTTTTAATTTACTGATTCAAATTAGTATCTGACAACTTCAAGAAGATATAGGAATTATGGAAATTTGAGATGTAAGATTTTTTATTTTTGAGCAATAAATATGTACCCCTATATATTTTGGGTAAAAATAAATAAATTTAAGATATTATTAATTAGATGATCTCTGACCATAAGAAGAATATATGAAGCCAATTTTCAGAACCAAATTAGTTAAAAAAAACACCAATACTAACTCAAGATATTGAAATATGATTTAATTATAATAAAACCTTGATCTGACACCGACAAACTGCTCTCGTTTGTTCGCGTAACTGTACTTATCCTAATAAGGCAAGCACAATAAAGCCTTAACAGATTTAATTGATATTATTAACTCTTTCCGTTCCCGATTCAACACCTTCATATACACACGACATTCACCTTTATATCCAATTGAATAAGGGATGTTAAAGCCAAAACAATAGTAGTTTTGACATTATTTTTGTCACTCAATTCATACGAAGTCATGCCGCAGCGTAGTAACAAATCATAATTTTTTCGGAATGCCCGGCGGTCAGTCATTCCCAGATATAACCGGCATTTGCAGGCGAAAAGAAATGTAGCTCGTTAGCGAACGTAATGTCGGCTTTGCATTATTGAGTGTGCGGACAAACGCGTCGAAAAGTGCTATTGAAATAATTCATCCACTACCATGGAAATAGTATTGTTTTTATTTTAGAATACTAAATAAGGTATTAAAAATCATCTCAACAGGTAATTAGGCTTTTTATTTCTCATACAGTAAAGGAAATTTTAAATTACACCTTGCTGAGCCGGATAAGCTCTATCTAGCTTTGGATCTTTTATATTACTTAGAGCTATTTAAAGGGTGATTTATTAATCAATTATCCACTTTTTATAAATAATGTTTATTTAACCGTGTAGAATAAGTAACAATAATTACAATAAACATGCAATCATTATAAATTAACATCGATATTCGTGCGTGATTATATCACAGAAAGTTTTAAGACAGTCCGATTTTAACGAGTAAATATATCGTCCTAATTGAGATTACACCTCGTATTCTTCCAAAAAACCATGTCATTATAACCTTACATGGCTCTGATTTATTAAGACGTCTGCCCAATAGACATTTCGGAAGTGGAGCACCGGATTCCGATGAGATTTTTGATCTTCTACTTAAGGTTTTCCCGCTAATGAAGTTATTATCAGCATTCTTAACACTATTTCAACACTTCAGTAGTCCACTTCATAAAGTACATAGTAATTATTTTGCAATGTATTCGATTCGCAGACCCCTTTACAGAAATAATTGTGTCTTAAAAACATCTCGAATATGTTCATATAACTTGTACATAATTGGTCGGAATATTCGTTATATTTAACTGCCGTTGCTTAAGGTTTCAAATTTTGCACTACACTTTACTCTCTGGATACATCAAGTTTTATGCCAACATTACATCGGTTGATGTTATTGGTAAAAATCTGGATCAATGGTTTAAAACTCAGGAAGGAACCGCATCAGGAACAACATCAGCCTTCAATAGATACCTTAAAGGGACCACTAGATTTACCATCGAGAGCTATTAAAATAAGCCAAAGGATTTATACTTCTTGCACTTTTAAGATCTATCGCATTTATAAATAATAATAATAATTTATCCATTAGTAAATATATAATATAGTATTACAACAATGTGATACATATTGGTTGATTATCTTTTTAATAAGGATATATCAGATTTATTGACTCGCCAAATGTAATAATTACGTGTTAAGAGTTTTAACAGCTCTGCTAATTATCACATTTATCACATTGTAGGCTTTACATATTTAGACCTCTGTCGTAATATATTTATTTTATGACAAAAGTGAAAATTTTATTACATCGCTAATAATCTTTAAATCATCACATGAACAAGTGAAGTTCATTACATAAAGATAACAACTTTGAGTAGAATAATTTCTTTGTATCTTGAGATTATTTTGATTGTATTTACCACAAATATAATATAATGTTATATATTTTAAATATGAAATTAATACTAAATCAGTGGTAATAAAGGTTTCTAGAGGAATATCTCAATTACTGTCAATTCTGAGATTGTTTCATTTACATAAGTTTATCCATTTTTTGATGTTGCATGTAATATTTTTAATTACCCTTAAATTAGTGATAACGACAATAAATACGGAATGTTTAATAAAAAAACGGCTGTAAGGTAGCATTATTTTAACAAAATGAATATTGAAAAAAGGGTTTCAGATACAAAATGTAAATTAATTTTACAAAATATAAAATATATTAATTTTATGATTTTGATTTATATAAGTTAAATATTTAATACATTTATTTTTATTCATTTTAAGATTTTCTCATTATCAATTATCTAATAGGTAAAGTTTGTGGATATGAGTGCCCTATATACTGCCACCGAGACAAATTTACACACAAGATCTGAATATTTTGACATATTTATAATCAAAGAACTATAAACCAGTTACCAAAAATACATTCAAAATTAAACAATACTTATTATTTATAATTAAAAAACGTCATTAATGTATTAATAAGTTAAAAAAATATCATTTAAATTTAAAAAAATAATAAATCGAGATTAATAAATGTCTTAAACAGTTCTATAGCCTAATACAGTTTTTATTCCAAATGGCTTCTCAACAAGCCAGTTCTAAGATTTTTTTATCGTCATTTAGTAAAGAAAAATTTTATTATTATACCCTTTAAGTAAATATACGAAAAAATATATATTTTGTAGCTTTCATCAATTTGTACACTAATTGATATTTTAAAATTTACAGAAGAATATCGTTTAGTTCTAAAGAAAGTATATATGAAAAAGATAATTATTTACACGTTTAAGTTTAAGTTAAGTTAAATCGCTGTAACAACAAAAACACGTAAGCAATATTATATAAATGTCTGTTCAAAGTACAGAACTAAAATAACATTGTTACTGAGGTTGGGTATTGTAAACATGTGGTTTTGTCATTACCTTCATAATTATCTTCTCATAAGCAACATTGTGTTGTCTATCTATTAATCTAACAATAGAAAATAGGAAGAGTTCTTGTACTGGAGTCAATTCGTATTGTGTCCTTTCAATCACAGATATCAGCGCAATAAAACCTCAAATATATAATAATTTTCAAAATGCAGCGAAACCTTCCGGTAAAATGTACCTGTCGTATTTTATCACGATTTACGTCCGACGTCACTCTCCCAGACGTGTAAAGCATCTTACCGTTGTTAACAATATCTTGTAATTGTCCCCAATTTAATTTTTCGCAAATTATATCCTTGTCAAAAAAACTTATAAGACCAATAAAGATATTGAAACACTACTTACGACATCTCGATATGACGTTTGTTTCGATCGGTTTAAATTACACCTGACTGTAGTGTAAATAAATATGCAATATTTTTTATTTTATTTACACTAACCGCTTTGTATGTTATTATGACTGTGTTCTAATATGCTTTTGTTTAGTGTTTCATCTTATTTTGGCTTTATCTTTACTTCTAGTTTTCTGTTATTTTAACTAGAATGTTTTTTTTAAATGAGTTTACTGTAAATAAAAAATAATAATAATAATTAATAAAACACATCTGATATCTAAAACTAGATTATTATGTAAATTTTTATTTGCATATTAATGGTATTGTAATATGTCAAACAAGATATTCCAAAAAAATATATATCACTATATTTAGTACATTGAGAGCTTTTTTTTGTGTTCCTCGTTACATTTTCTATATAAATATACAATTTTCTTTTAAATTTATCACATTTATGTTAACTTCAAATTGTTATAATCTGTATAAAAATACTTATAATATTATTTATGAAATTCATATTTCATGACAGTAAATAAATTGAGAAATCAATATTATTATTTTTCAATCTTATTAAACCTATTTTTAACTGTGTAATGTTTATTTGATTTGATTAATGAAATAGAATTTAAGTAAAAATACAATTTATACATAACATCGTTTTGAAATTTAAGGTGTTTTTATTTAGCTCTTAATCTCCGTGACGGGAATTAATAATATTATATACATTCGCCATAACTTTTAAAAAGGGACTTATTTATACTGATACGGATCGAAGTATAATATAGTCCTATAACTGTCATTAAAAATTGAGCTATCAAATGCAAAATATTGTTAATAAATTATACAAAAGTATGGCTTAATGCTAAAAGGTATTATTATCAGCCAACCTTACGATGTTAAACAGAAAACGTCTGTGGACATGCAGAAAGAAAAAAACAAAAGCACATGAAAGTTTAATATTTATTATATAGACATATTTACTCGTAAATAGATATACAAACGTAAATATAATATATAACATTTGATAATTTTTGATAATAAAATCTTTTAAGATCTGTCGAAAGGGACTAATCTAAGAGACTCAGGTAATTCGTTCCAGATATAACACGAGCTAAGAATCGGTTAAGTATATTTTTGCTACAACCAGCGTTGTTAGGATCATTTTACATAATTTAGCCATATTTTACCCTAAGGTCATATAAGCCTCCCGGGGGGTCGCCAAATTTGATAGCAATTTGTCTGAAACATTTTAAATATATTATGGATATATAAATTGTTACAAATACAATATTAAGTTATTCCATCACACATTATAATCAAATTAAGTAAAGGTCACAATAATAAAGTTATTTAGATTTTGAGATTAAAATATTTTAATTTAGTTAATTTTTATATATTTAAAAAAATTGTATTATATTTTTATATAATTTATTGGTCATTTATACTTTTAGTATTTTTTAATTTTTGTTTCCTATTTTATGTAAATATTTCAGTTTTGAATGTCGATTGATATTGAAGTGGTGGGTTTATTAAAGTAGGAATATTTATTGCCAAAATATAAGATCTGATATGAGAATGTGAATAAAATTAAAAAATATGAACTTGAATTTAAAATATAAAATGTTCTTCATTTATATGATAACATTTAAATATTTAAAAAATGATTTTGATTTTATCAAAATCAGAGTTCATGAATCATTCCTGTAATCGCTCGACGTCAGGGTATAAATAAATAACATCATTTGTCTTTATGTCATTTACCGATTTTATTTATAAAACTACTGCTCTTGAAAAAATATTTTAATTAAGTTACAAAAGTAAAAGTTTTATAGATTTTTTTAAATATATTTTTTTTACGTTCTCTTTCAACTAACCCTAAGAATACCAATTAGTATTCTTAATTCATTTTTTTTTTTCAAAGACAAGCATCGGACACAGAGCCTATTTTTTCTTTTTTACCTCTGTGCCAGATTACATATAGTACAGATCAGTAAAAATTTAAAATTTATCCTGGCTGATAGATACAATGCATAGCTTGTATCACTAGCGCTAGCATCTTAAAACTTCGAATACCACCTTTATACAAAGTTTTCGAAGATTTTTTTTATGGCGTAAACACTCCCTAAGACAGTGTTTTAAAAAACCCATCTTTTGGGGTTTAATTGAGAATTATATTATGATTAAATCTTTTCATATGTTCGCTATAGTTATATATATATATGTTCGCTATAGCCAACAGTTTAACAGTTTAAAGCAGAGAAATGTGTTTAATTGTTCCTGAATATGGCATGTTCAAGATTTTTTAACTTAACTTTTGACGAGTTTTATAGATACAGAACATAGTTTAGTTTACTTTAGTTAAAAATAAATAAATATACGAGTACATTTCTAGATATTTGAGAATTTTATATAGAGAAATCTTAGATATTCTACTTCAAGTCATTATAAATCCAAGTAAGTCTGATATATAACATATAAAAAATTCCTATACACAATGTTACAAAAACACCTTCAGCGTTATATTTGTCTATTGAGTCCTAACTGATTCCAGAAGTTAACGCTTATTTTATATATTTTCAAAGACAACCCATTATGTACTTAGGGTTTAATTAAATTGCACCATAATCTATTTTTTATTTTATTTTATTTTTAGAATAGTATTATAATAAGATGAACTGAAAGCCCTTATATTGAGGTAAGTCATAATTTTATAATAATGCTACAAATATTATTATAGATCTCATGAGCCCCGTTTCAAACCGCGGAAGTGTGAACCGTGGCAAGACGATTAATTATACAACAAAGATGATTCAGATAACAGATGAGACAACTAACATTTAAATGCTATTGTCGTTCTCACATAAAGTTTATCGTTTATATGAGCAAAGAGCATCTGTGTTGATGTGCTTATTTAAATACGACAGATATAAATAAATATTCTTGTTAAAATTTTGTTTATCTTAAAGACGAGTTAGGTAACTTCAAACAGTGCAATTGTCTTTAATATAGCATAATATTTTCCATACATTTTCTATTCTTTGTTATCATGAATTGAAGTTTGAGAGTTTTGAGAGGTTTAATTTTAAGTTAAAGAAGTTATAGTCTTACTACTTTCAAGGATTGAGACAAATTAAATTTTCCTTAATTATTTTATTGTTAAAGATACTTTCCTTTATTCATAAATATACTTAAGCCGAAAATTGCGTTAGTTTTTTCAATATGAATAAGAACTCTTTAGAAGCAAGCTACAATTAGACATATAACCGAAGTTCAATAAAATCGTTCAACTAATCTTTGCCAAACCAATCACAGCTATGTAAGCTCAATAAAGGCAACTAATTACAATACTGTCGACACTCTTATATCTTCATTACCTTAAGTTGACTGATGATACCTTTGATGTTCCGTTGGAATTAGTTCGGACTGCGAATAGGAAGCGTTGAATGGACTAATGCGCTATGCCATTTACTGATTCGTGGGAATCTGTAACTTGGAAAATTATTAGTTTTATAAGACGCTCCGGTGTTAATGGTCAGATAAAGTTGTATATCAAAGTTGTCACTATCAAGCCTTTTTACTAGGTCGTTTTGTTTACATGATTTACATTAATCATAGATAAGGTTATGTAGTATGTTTCACATTATCCTTCATAGAATTGAGGTAAAAGAGCTTAAAATTATTCCACGTTTTCTTATACAATGTAGATATTTGTTTTATTTTATAATATATAAACATTCTCACAATATTTATATAAGCTAATTAATGTATCTTTATTATCATGGAACGACATGAATTTAAAATTTAAAATGAGTTTTAGAAATTCATTACATATAAGAAAATACAGTAACATTCATTGCGATAAATGTTTAAAAATGTGAGCAGAACAGCTGGCGGACAGCTGTTACAATAAACAGTTTATTGTGTGCAATTTCTAAATTATTCACATTAAATACAATATTATTACGCACGGACTCCAATAAGATATATCATTTATTAGTTGTTATTCAATACGTTAACAGACCGCTCGGTTATTTCTTAATACGATAAACTTGCCCTTTTTCGAGCGCCGCTCCTGTCAGCTGTCACAAACAATTATTCATAATTATTTATTATTTTTATTGGATATAATATATTATATTTTTTCTATGTTAAAAAGTTTTCTAAGGACTTCAATTTTTACAAATGAATTTATAAGTTTTTGATTCAACGAATAAATAATAAGACAAAGTTAATTTAATGAATACTCATCCTGAGCAATAATAATTGGCTATAAATTACATGTAACTGCGGCAAACAGATGAAATAAATCTACAAGTTTATTTATGTTGCATATTAATTCAATTAACCTATAAACTACGTGCATCCTATGGTCAAGAGGCTAATGAGTTGATAAGCAGGTATTAGTTGACTCTTATGATTTATAAAGCTCTCACTTGTTAAACTATCTTATGTAAACGTAAAAGTCTTAGCACATTACATAAAATAGTTATTTACATTGAATAATATAATTTAAATAGACAAAAATTTAAAAATATCCACTTAAATATAATTACAGGTAGTAACAGCACCAGGAAATTCTTAAGAGCGGAATCATTATTTTATTTTTTATAAATGTTCCAATTAAATAATAACACACTTATTGTAAATCCAACATAATATCTGTAAAAATTAATATAATAAAAAAATAAAATACAAATATAATACCACATGTTGGTGAACCCTGAATTCGTGAGCGCCGACTTAATTTCACGATCCGCAGCACGCAACACAGTAGCCAAACTGTTCTATCACTTAACAGGTTACATTCCTTTATTATACTCACGCCTTGTTATGTTATTTTCATAATCCGGACACGGTCTTAAATGGTAATTATGTTTTGATATCTGTATTATGATCGTGGATTACATGGATTGAGATTTCATTATAATCGACTACAGTTGTTTATAAAAGATTTGTTTTATATTTTATAACAATTATTTTGTTAACTTTTTTATAAACAGTCTATTCATTCGTTGTTATTGTGTTAAGAAGTGTTTTATTCGTCTTTCCAAAATTCCTTACTTTCCTTACCTGCGAATTATTTGAGTTACCGGATGTGATTTGTCAATTCTGTAACTATTTGTATTGTCTGTTAGAGTACTTATATTTTTGATAACTAGATGTGTTCCCTTTCTGGTCAACAATTCTTTCGGTTTAATCAATGCATGACTTAACACAAAGCCTTTGATACATCTGGCAGATGATAGTATAAATTATATGGTTTAGGAAAAAAATCACAGACAGTGCTCAGATTTATTACCTTAACGACCCTCTGTGTCACGCAATTATGTGAATTTAAATTCATCATCCAACGGCCATCAGAGGAAGATGCTGATCTGTCATTTCTTTTGCAAATCAAGCGAATTGATGACCCCCAGTCATCAGATATCACTAACAAGCAGTAGCAGATACACGTGAGATATCAAGCGAGGGTGTACTCTGATTATTGTAAAAAATAACCAAAATTATACAAAACAAATTTCATTCATCCTGTTATAGTATTAGAGAATATTTTGGCATACTTGATTAATTTTGTTATTGGGTACACAGGTATGATCACCACAAACGCAAATCGTGTGATACAGTTTTGGTGCCTTTTTTATTGTAATACGGTGTATTTTTGTGTGTTTTAATTTATATATTTTATTGTTTCTTTCGAATTGAATTTCGGTGCGTTTCGCGGTCAGCAACATCTTGCTTGTCATTCCGTTACTAATTTTAAATGATAAATATATTGAAAGGTGACTGTTTTTTTTTTTTAATTCAGTTGCATAAAATTTTATTTTAAGTATATAAATTCTTATAAAAAAATTATGAACATGGAATGTGAGCATTAGATAAAGCAATATTGTTATTATTCCAGACAATTTATTGTTTTTTTGATGTTTTTTATTATACTGGTTTGATCATATTGTAAAAAATAAGATACTTTGTATGCTATAATATGCAATATATATTATATATCATATAAATTTATGTAATGTCAGTACATATCGATTTCAATAAACATGATCTTATATTTAACAGAAAGTCGGGTCGTGCTGTTAAGGTAATCCAATCATACATTTATTCATAAAAAAATAAGGATATAATTTAGAATCCGCTAACCGATTGTGGAGCGGGATTAAGATACTTTTTTTGATTATTTAACATATTTTATTCTTAAATTACCTAATATTACCAATACTTAAATAATTTGATATAGCCTACGATACTCCATTTACACAGATAAATTTATATATAATATATATGTTGACAAAAGCAATAAAAAGAGTTCTTAATCGTCGCAATTCTTGATATTTCAAAACTTCGTAGGCTTAAAAGTTTTCTTTAAACTTTAAACGCAATGAACCAGTTACATCCCAATTCGGACAAATTGTTTCAACCGCGCCGTAAAAAGGAAATCATACGGCAATTAGCTGATTAATTGTTTAATTAATTGCACCCTTGCGTTGTCGCTTAAACAAGTTTTTGTTGAGACGAATTTTAGTTACAGTTATAATGGCGTAATTTATAAGATATTGCGTTTTTTGTTGATGATGATGATGAAAATTATAATTAAATTCTCGCTAAAGATATTGAGGATTTAAAATTTAATAATACTTTATATTTTTATTGATAATATATATAATTTTATCTTTTAATCCGGATTTATGTTTATAATATTGAGTGGAAACTTGGTCGAGATAAAAACTAGCATAATTTCATGCAAAACATTTTGATAAAAAAATCAATCGACCTCACCGTCATTTTATCAATAAGTTATTAAAATTAATGGTTGAGAAGTATGTTGTGGATTATATTTTGTTCTGTTAAAAATTTTCATAATAATCTTTTATCACGCTTTAATGATAAAATTGAATAATGGTTCATATATTTTCGGTACTCAAATATTATTGATAAGGAATATTATACTTAAATATTTTATTACCAATTTTTTTACCGAAGCACCTATTACAGACCATAATTATAATTTCACTGAATTTTTAACATTGATAACAGCAACGGATGAAATAATTTGATCAATTGTGTAGTGTATGTCCATAAAAATAAGGGTTACATTGGCCTGGTTGTAAAGGTTTCTGGGGCTATAAAAATTTATAGTTATCAAACTTACGGCAGAGCCGAGCTCGTTTTGTTCAACAAAAAACTGGAGCACACAGCGCTCATGAAAATTTATGGATTCTCAAGAAAGTCTCTGTCGGCTTGTATTTTGTTGAAATTTTACTCGCAATTTGTCTCGTTTCAATTTCAATTTATCTGAAGGCAGGAAATAACAGTACGTTTATAAGAATATAATAATATTTTTTTTAAATGTGCTATTAATAAAAATATATAATTAAATAAACATTTATAATGATAAGAAATATATAATTATTCAATTACTCTAGAAAATGTATTTTATGTACGTTTCAGAAAATAAAAAAATCCTGATTAAAAACTTTCACAAAAAAATTTACCTGTCATAAGTGACAGAAGATTTTGTAATTTTATAAATATCGGCCCTTAGTGAAGAATCTTCAAAAATAATGATAGCAATCATTTTTAATGAATATTTTAAATAAAAATCTTTATGTCCTTTTAAACGTTTAAATTTTAATGTCCATAAACAGTGTTGTAAATAAGTAAATGAAATTATGATATCGTTACATTTGGCATTTATACCTTTTGTTACCGCATTAATACCTTATAATGCAATAAACGCGTTATAAAGATGTTTCTTAAATTAAATATATTGTTAACAATTATTGCGCAAATTAACATGAATTATGTTATTATAATTTACTGCTTCATAAAAATGTGACTGAAAATTATTTATAAGCACTTTTTACGATAGTTTTTAAGACTAATTAATTCGTTTTTTTACAAAGATATCCATAATTAAAATAATGAAATTCCCCCGGTGATGCTGTCATGACTAGTAGGGATACCAAAAATATATATATATCTATAACGAAGAACATAAGATATTTAGCTTGTTGTATAACTTAGATACAATAAAAGAGTCTTGAAATTCTTTTATTTCTAGCGAAAATGAACAATTATCAATGAATATAATTTGGATTGAAAAATGCAAAACCAAAAAATTCTGTTAATGTTGATAATTTTTTCATCATTTATATATCATTATATATAATCTTTGCTCTCTTTATAAAGAGACACAGGAATATTTGATGATTTATTTCGTTTATTATTATTTACCATTTAACAAGTAATATAACTTAAAGATAAAATATTACATTATATATATTATTATTCAATATATAATAAATATACCCTTTAAATTAATATCCCAAAATCACGACATAAAAAGGGTTAAATTTTTCAGAAAAGTATCGAAGCAAAACCCGCTCCACCGGTTAGTCATCACACACCCATGTTCGGTACAGTGGTCCGCATAAATTCGAAATTGTTTCCGCAAGTATGGGACAAAAAGTACGTGTCACAGTAATAAATCATTCGAGAGGTTTACTCGATAAAACGAATCGATTGATTACACAGAGTAAACAAAAATGTCGTCCGTTCGTTTTGGGCTTTTGAAAGTTCTGTTTCATATTTTTTTGTTGTCTTATAAAAGGTTACGACTTCCTGACGTTCTAGATATATAATGATATGATTATTTTGAATTACGATTGCTATCTTAATTTGTAATTATGTTACAAATTACGATTATTTCTTTCGATTTTTCAATTAAACGATCTTTATTGGTACATTGATTTTTATATATATAATTAACCCATATTTTGACTTTCCATTCCTTTTTAAAGCTATATCAGTAATCTTTGTAAGAAAAACTATAAACAACAAAATGTCGGTTCAGGTTAGTGTATCTGCATAATAGATAGTAAATACAATCCAATAACAAAAACTAGTACTCACAGCATTCACATTCATCTTCACGCTACTTGAAGTAATACATAAATATATCAAGTAATCAATTATGGAACCATTACTATGAATACAATGGTGCGAAAAAATATCATGCTCATGATATGATGAATTGCATTAATTATTACGATGACGGGTCGGTATGTATTAAAATTAATAGCATTTTATGGATGTACTAATAGGCTTATATTTGATTCATTTATTTCTTTTAGATTCTTTTAGTAAGTTAATTTTTAAAACCAACAGTGATTATGGTATTTTGGAGAGTTTTAATACCTGTGTAAATTTATCCAACATATTAGATGCGATAAAAATTTTCTTTAGGTCTTACAAAAATAGGTCCAGTAACGTTAAACACTGAAATGACTTATAAAGTACTTACAAATAGATACTTTAAAAATATAAATCATATATATCTCAAGTGTCGTCCATATTCTATAAAAAAAATAATAAGATACAGAATAAAATCAGCGTAGGTATGGAAGACATATCTGATACATAAATGAAATATCATATAAACCGTTACCACAATTTGTCGACACCACACGTTATATAAAAACGAAGTTACGGATAAGTGAAGACGGGATACCAACATGGACATCCAAAAAACCTACCTCGTAAATAACAAACACATCTCGAATTAAAAATCGATTTCATAATTATTCCGGTCACTGCACTGCTGCGGCTCGTTGGACTATTTCTTGCTTGGTTTAAAACAAATATATATGTGTGTCGTATTTTAAAACTTTAATATGATTTAATTCCTTAGATTTATTCATTTATTTGAAAGCTTAAGTTTGAAGCTATAAATCCTTTGCCCTAAAACTGTTGAACAATTGATTTATAAGCAATTCACGCCAACCTGACTCGGAACTATCAGAAACATCAATTAAAAGCGTCCCTGCGCCCGCGCCGGTCGTGACTACTGTTCCGATGTTAAATAGCGAATCGTGGGAATGGCGGATAGGGCCACTTAAGCTGCATTGTAGATTTTAGTGTGTACGGTCTCATTATGTTTCTAACATATTAATTGATACTATTTTATGACAATTAATCAAACATTACATTTTTTTAAAGAACATTGTTGTTTCATGCTCTGTAAACTTTTAAAAGTTTGGTTATAGATATGTACATATATTATATTGGCATGATGTCCATAAGATATAATGATAATATTAAAAATATGTAGTCAAAACAATCAATGTCGTATTTGAGTATTAAACGTCGTTAGAAAAGCAGTAAGTTAAATTTAATTGATTTATTCAGTCTCACAGCGAGTGTGGTCATGTCATGACGTGTGGACGGGAGATAGCATCGCTTCACGATTTATGGACTCAGTGATATTGAATATTTCAAATATTAGTCTTATCTCACGCTTCACTCAAATAGTGGATAGTTAGACGATTCGGAAATGAAAATCTGTTTAATAAAGCTCTTTGAAATTTAATGTTCATAAAATAGTTTTACCCTTTCATTATTTTTTGTTGAATGACAATAATAAAATATTTATACTTTCTTAAAATTTTATAAACAAGTTAAAATGAAATAATTTTTTATTTGAATACAACACAACACAAAAAAATAAAAAACGAACTAAGTTAATAAAAATAAATAAAATCATATAAAAATAAACGAAACAACTCACCACATTAAATTACTTACGCAATTTGTAACTGGTTTAATTCTATCTAGCGTGCTTCAGGGCAATTTGACCGTCCACTATATTGATCAGCTATCACCTAATAGAACCTGGGAACTCAGATTAACGTTACTTCCAACGAATGTGTGGATTTATACGTGCCTATTCCGTGAGAAAACAAACTAAAAATATTTAATGTTAAACTCATTCGAGCTTTATTTATTATTTTAGTTAGTTTTAAATAAAAGTTATAGCAATATGGTATGGTAATAATGGTTGGTATGTAAATAATGGTAATAATGGTAATAATGGTTGTCATAATTCTATTTATTTCTATGTATTAAGAATAAAAATAACTTTTTCTGAGATTTTCCTGATTTTGTATATTAAATATACCATGTTTCCTTTTTACACATATTATCTTTCATAATCCATGTAGTGCGATCGTATTTCTTGGTTATATGAGTATGATATCTTTAAATATAAACACTAAACATAATATTTAATTGACGGGTGTGTCTTGAAACTTTACAATCGTCAAGTTTACGAGTCGATTTAATAAAGATAGCATTGTAAAGGGTATGTAAAACTTAAGGTTTATGATGAATAGCAATTTAATGTTGTATTTTTAAGGCTCCATCTTAAGATAATGGTTTATAAGTATTATATTTTTGTATGAAAGTCCATATGATAGACAAATAACTGTCATGATCATTGCAATGTCAATGTCACTCATGTTTGCAAAGTTTTTATTGCAAATCGTTGCTACTTGCTTTCTCTATTTAATATGGATTCTAAAATTTTTAAGGGTAGTTCATATTTAAATTACACTTTTTAAAAGTGTATATAGTTTTATATAAATGTCTTACGCTGGCAGTTGATTCAAAGACTTAGTTAATATATTATGTTGTATTTAGACTGTTTTTAGTTTTTTACTAAAATGCTTTTTAAACAAAGTTGGAAATGAAAATTTTTATGAATTAAAAAAGCGAAGGAAATATCAATTGTATTATATTTTAATGGCATTTTCTGTCTTAGTCATTCCTTTATTTTGAGAGTTACAAATATTATATATTTATATAGATAGTAAAATTATTATTTTGTGAAGTATTTCATATTAGATATTTTATATATTGTAAATAAGAATTTTAAGACGATGCCTTATGGTAATGTGTTTAAAATGTCCTTTAACATTTGTGAGTACATCGTAAAGATAATTTTATTGTGAAATCCTTTATAATACGTGAAACGGTAACTTTACTTTATAGGTTTCTTATCTGATGTTTGTTTCAACACTAAAACTGATTTCTGAGTTCTGAGACACTAAACTCACATGTTTATGGGTATTTCTATAATCATAAAGGGTAAGGAACTTACGAAAATAAAATCTGTAAACTTCAATATTACAAAAAAGTTATTTTAATTTCAATTTTTTTTAATATATCTGCATATAATATAATTAATTATAATGCAAACGGTTTTCCGATTAAAGATTAATTAATCAAAAATATTTCAAATAAAGTAAATAACTCAAACATGTTGGCGCCTGTCTATCTGTGGTAATTAGTTGCGACACAAGGAACGCGTTTCAACCGTAGATGTTAATTAGAGTTTAGGTATTCTACTACATGCTATCAGTATTTCATTATTTGGTAATACTAGGACAGGCAGAATAGAATATCCGGGTATTAAAAATATCTAGTCTATATTTCATAATACTTCAAAATAGTATATGAAAAAAAAAATCTTACGACCCGTTCTGCTATGTAGGACACGTATTAGTTCTTGATGAAAATTACAGTAACTTAGACACTAAAGATATCTTGTTTTCCTACTGAAGTGATAATTCGCAGTGACTATTTAGTTTATCACTATTAAAAGTAACATAAATTAGTTTTTTTAATATATTATTTAATTTTAAAACTTAAAATATCGCTTTCTTTTACTCTATTAAATTAGACGAAATAAAAATCTAAACCGTTGATTAAATATTCAAATTAAAATCTAGATATTACAATTTTTCTTTTCATTTAAACTTGCATAACGATTAGGGAGAATTAAATACTACCTACCAGAATAAATTACTAGGAATAATGTAGAATAATATTCAAATGGTATACCAGTTTAGTTACCTAGCAGTTTGCTGTTATAGAAGAAACGCACACGTCAGACAATGTCAGACAAAAATGTCTTAGATAGAAAATATTTAACAATTAAAACGTAGTTTAAAAAGAAATCTATACCTACTTCTTATACTACAATTTATTTGTTAAGTAAATTTGTACAAAGTATTTGTTAAGGAGGCAGTGTTGTTTAAAAATAAATAAAAGCATACATCAGCACAGTATTTTTATATCACGACAAGAAAAAGTACTAGACAGAATACATTATATCAAAGTGTGTGTTCAGATACAAGATTCAATTGCTTTAAAACTTATGGTCATAGTATGATCTAAATGCGATCGATGCCTCCTTATCAGGATGGCGTATTAGATCGGAAAAACAACGAGCCTAACTGAGGTATAATGATTTGTTCCACTTGCAACCAGTTTATGAAAATTTTTAATATACAAAAAAATAAATGTTATCTTTTGGCGCGGTTTATTATAGTTTGAGAATAGAATTTATATTTTTATGTATCTTTATAATATATAGTTACGTATTAATTTATAACCTACAATGTAGTATACAAAAATGTACACGAGATATAGTTTGTACAAAAGTACCAATAAGAATCCACCTATTCTCTCCAAGATACATAATATATCAAATATATTCCACACATCCAGATCACCTGCAACCAATAAATCAGAACAACCAAATAAAGCGAGGATGCCATGTACGGAACTGAACGTTACGTGAATAGAATTACATATGACGTGACGACGACGATCCGATGAAGCTAAGTGATAAATATTATTCCTGTCTGACACGTGTTGCATTGGAGATATGACAGTACTTTCTGGTTGCCTTATGCGATATTATATGACCGATATAAAAAATATCCGTTGGTTATAAATATGATTTACTTTACATCTTATTTCCGACGGAATAATAAAACCTGCAAATTATCAACTTAAATTATCTTATTATATAAACAACTATGGATGTAATAAAAATTATTTACCAAAAACTTCCCAATACAATGTCATATTGATAACCCATCCGCTCCAAACCAACAGTCCTTGTCACTCGTCCTTAGTTACGATAATCACTGTTAAAATTCGATATACTTTAATTCAAAAGCCCCGGTAATATGATTTCTGTCAAAGTTGCCAATAAAATGTATTGTTAAGTGCTCGATTACGCCCTTTTTTAAAGATTTCGTTCAAAAGTAATTATATATGTCGATATAAATATAAGAAAAGATTGTACCTTATAAAACGAATACAAAACGTAGAAATTGTATTTACTTAAGATTTTATGTTTATTTATGTTATGTCTGGACTATGATAACAATACGTTATTTTAAACAGAGATCGGTCATTTTTAATCGTTTTAATCAATAGATATTCTTAGAAGTGAATTACTTATAAGTATTTGGATTATAATTGTCTTTAAAATTTCATTCTCATGATTTATCGTGGGGTGAAAATGGGATTTCATTTCACTTACCACTTAAATCTCAATCGTTTAGCTTAAGAATTTTGTCACCTTCTTTCTAAGTAATAACATAAAAGTGGAAAGCCATTTTGTACTCCTTTAGGATCGGAACGGAGCATCACACCATAATAATAATTATGCTTCAAGTACATCGAGGGCTGGATAGGTCGTAGGAACATTTAAGGGATAAAAATTTAGTGAAAACATCACCAAAGAAACCTTACGTGTATTGGCATTAGTTGTGATAGGTCAGTCACTCAGAATAAGTATTTTAGTACATATAGTAGGTACTTGTTTATAGATGTATAGATTGTAAATTTGTTTTCTATGTTATTTTTTTTATAACAGTGTTTGTTTTTTATTAGGTATACATTGAATTTAGAAATAGTCACATTTCAGTTGCATTGTTCCAAAGGGTAGGTTAGGTAGAAGCGGCAAAATCTCCTAGCATAATACTCCTAAATTTTATTTTGGATTGTTACAAGTAGACAAATATTTGTTCCGTAGTCCACATAGAATCCTTATAGTTTCGTCATGTCCGTCTTGCCGTTAGTTTGTTCGCAGCCTAGCTCAGAGACTCTTAGTACTAGAAATCTGTAATTCGGCGTAAATATATTAACTAAGTTGAAGAAGCTGTACAATGATTTTTTTTAGTATAGCTGCTCTTCACGTATAGTGGGGTTGTGTTTTTTTCTCGAGTAACCCATAATGTGGGGTAATGTTAGATAGGTTTAAAAAATATGTTGGGTTTGCAGTTTTCAATTTTTCGAGTAAGAGATTCGTTTGTGAAAAATTAAGCTTTAAAGTACACATTTTTTCAACTGTCCTCCCCCTCACTGTCAAAGGTGGACCCTAAAACCATTTAGCTGACAGTCAGGTGACACCTCCAGGTGTAAAATAATCACGATAATAGCACAAACAACGAATTGAAAAGGAAAACTATTGCGATAATTTACCAAGTAGGCTGCACAATTTTCCGAGGAACAGTCGGTTAACTTAAAATATATGTTTTTGTGCGCTTATATTTCAAACGCCTTCTTAATCTATGAACATAGTACAAATTAATGTACTTAGAATTGTTTTTTTTTTTAATTTGCTAAAATCATGGGTAACTACGGAACCCCACATTGCGCGTTAAGCTGGACATCAACTTGGCCGATTTTTTACTTTAGGTATAGCGCGAACTGAGCTTTTGGAAAACGCTAGTAGACAATATTCTTATGTTGTACGGAATATAAGGAAACATTTATGAACAAAAACTTTTTATCTCCAAGTTTCCATTTTTATCGATCTTTTAATGACTTTTATGATTAACGACACGATAACGACACGATAACGATACGATACTGACGAGGTATTAAAAACAATGTGCAATTATATTATGCAAATTTAATTTCGTAAATATTTGCATATAACATTATTAAAAATAACTTAATATCACACAATGGTACGTTTTATAAACATTTATTCATTTTATTGGTTTTTTTATTTCTGAGGAATTTTTTAATAAAATTCTTAACATTTTGATGATATCATATTGTTGTTTTGTGACAGACTCCGGAAGTAATGTCATGTCAAAATGAAACGTGATAGGAATTTAAATAACAAACCTACAATGAATGAGTGAATGAAAACGCAGATTGAGATAAGAATGAAATTATTTCGTGTAAACGCCACATCAGATAAAACTTGTCACATAGAAACCACATCTAGGCAAATCATTTCTTAGAATTATTGAAAGTTAATTTAACATATTTTGCAAACATTTAACGTTATAAAAGGTATATTATTTTTATAATTTTACTCAGCATTTTTGTTGTAATATAAAAATAACTTCTATTAATACATAAAAATACACAAACAAAAATAGCGAAAGCAAGTTTTCAAAAAAAAAAAATTAAAAATGTCTGTACAAATTATCAAAAAAATAGAACATATCTAAGAACAATAATATTAAAAGTAGTATATTCGTAATAATATTAAAAATATCAGTACATTTGAAAATATTTTATTTAAATATATAGAATGTATCTAAACAGTATAAGTATATTTCCTCATACACAAGGTATACAATAGTACCGTATTGAAACATATACTATCAACCCGGTGTGCACCATCCCGTATGATTTGTGAGTCCCTCCTTATACGTGACCACGTGTTCCAGGTCAGGTGATCGCACTGTGCTGGAACATTGAAAAAACATATATTAAAAAAACGTTTATATTATATGAAAAATTATTGTAAGAAAAATTTTTGTTCATACATAACTGTAATTTTGTTGGTATTTTTTTTTATCATCAATTAAACATGATTTTCTTTTTTATAACTAATGTCATAAAATACAGAATTCGTAAAAGTTTTTCACACAACGCTTTTAAAATAAAAAAAAAAAATATTATTCATAACTTATTCGTATATGTATGTTATGTTTTTTAATAATAACATTATTATTTAACGATGTATAAATAATTAAAATAATATTAAATCGCTTTCCGCTAATCCTGTCACAGAAACCGCTTCCAGTTGTCGTCGGATGTCGTCAGGTCGTGTACGTGTATCCAGAACCTATTCGATGTAGAAACAGGTGTACAGTAGTAAACAATGTGATCAATATCGTCGTTTTGTAAACAATAGGAGTATCACTAACTGTGATTTAGGAAAATTGTTTGCACATTCGCTTTATCTGGATGGTTTGTGAAACCGCCATTTCTGCAATAAGAACATTTTCAACGTACATTTAGTGTATTATTTTTGTATATTTCTATAAAATTTTATTTATTGCTTCATAATATACTCATAAAATGCAATTTGGAGAGATTACACTTATTTCACAATGACGTCATCGACTCAGAAGTACATTTCATACAAAGTCCTTACGATAAATTTTCGATGCGCGACCGTAACTTATTTAAGAAGTGTTCTTATTTTAAAGCTCACGTTTTTGGGTGCGCGGGCGCATTGTGAAACATGGCGGAT
Source organism: Melinaea menophilus ssp. n. AW-2005 (assembly GCA_918358695.1). NCBI lineage: Eukaryota > Metazoa > Arthropoda > Insecta > Lepidoptera > Nymphalidae > Melinaea > Melinaea menophilus. The sequence goes on along the minus strand of OU911043.1, from coordinate 22,268,906 downwards.
CGCGCGCATAAATTTGAGCCATTTTTTGTGGCTTAAAAATTTAAACTCGAAATCGTTTTACGCAAAACAAAAAAGGTCGGTGAAAGCTTAGTATTTATTTTATTTTTCGTTTTCATACGAAAAAGGGAATCTTGATCTCTTATTCTTATTAATTTATTTTATTTGTCTCTTAAGTAACGCAGAAATACGGCTCGAATGTATGCCATTTACGTCACTTGGATAACAAACTCACACATGTTCATTGATGAGACTAAAAACTAAGGCTCGGAGTTAAACTATTTCATAAAATCAGACTAGCAATATATCATCAAGCTGATGGACGTCGTGTGTGGTCAGGCATACCATTAAATAACGTTAATGTTGGCTGAGTTAAATTACATACAGTTGACAGGTCCATGTTATGTTTGTGTCACTACTGCGGTAGCCGAGTTTAGTTTGTTTAACTAAGAATTTAGGGAATATATCAAAGCATGGGACTGTACTTAGTCACAAAGTAAATATGAATTATTAAGGATGGGAATTTAACATGACGAAGAATAAATATGCCTCTGGTTTTTATGTGTCTATAATTTAATAAAATCTAGCAATCCAGATCATTGTAACATTTATTTTCTACACCGACTTCGAAAAGAGAATGTTCCAATTCACTGACGTATTTTTTATATAATTATTATTAGTTAGCCAAATTTGAGAAAATCCCTTATCTTGTCTTGAGCATCATTTGTAGTATTATTATTTTGAATATTAATTAGTAAGTACTTAATATAGAAAAAATAGATTTAGAAACTATAATCTTGTTGGAGTATTAGATGTTGTGTTGTTTATAAAAAGATTAAGTGAAATACTAAACAAAGATTTAATATAATTACTACATTGGAAAAAGTTATTGCGATCTTTTGCCGCTTCTAGATAATATAAACTGCGTCTTGTTACAAGTTTAAATAAAAAATAATGATCTAATAAAGATGTTGAAATTAATAAATAAATAATGACTTGTTTTTCCTATTATATAAATTAACTTCAATTACTTTTTGCTATTAAAATGTATGATATGATTAAATTTAAATCAAACTGAATATATATTTTGGCACAAGGCCAAACATTAATTAATTGACCTATGACTTTTAGATTAACATCCCACACAACACTAATCATAACCCATATATAACACAAAAACTAACTAATATATACAAAATTGCTTGAAATGTACCGACAAATCTTTTTACTGGTTTACTTGGCCTAGACACGACAGTTCCCTAATTAATCTCAAACGAAGCCGCTTGAGGGCAAAAACTTGTATTTACAATTGACTCTACCACTGTATCTATCGCATTGCGCTTTTTACTTTAATTTACTCAATAAATTTACTATATAAAACAATTTTAACTTTATATTATTTCATAATATTAAGATATTATGTTTGAAAATACACTTTTTACGAATTAACATAAAACAAATATTAGACATCCCTAGACACAAATAATTAGTTAGACAAATATTCACCACTTGATGCTTTAATAAGATTGTTGGAACAATATTATAAATTAAAAATATAATATTGCTCTTGATATTGTATTTTAATAACCTTAATAAAATCTAAGTCACCATATAAAGGATGAGTGACCGTCTGAGTGAAACAATTGCTGCTCTTGATAAATTATTGTTATTATATCAAATTATTCTTAAAGCTATCAGCCCTAATAGGGTCCATATTCCCTTATAAGATTTCAGGAATCAATGAAATGAATAGATCCATTAGAAAATAAATATCGCAGCTCAGATTGTTAACTGAGGAGTTGCAAAGCTTAGTTTTATTTATTTTATTAAATTAATATGTTATTTACTGAGTTATAGTTTTATTACCTTTAAAGATGTTTCTTTTATAAATAAAAATTATAATTCTGTTACTTTTTCTACATAAATAACCAATTATATTTCTTCATTTTCAACGTCCATTACATTTCCTGAATCAAATTAAGTCATTAAATAGCCTTTTAAGAAAACTGAATTTAGATAATCTGACTAACTGACTTAGTTTAGGAACTCGATATCTTTACTGTTTTCTTTGTAGCTATATATTATCTAATATAAACGAGACAGAAATAAAAAAATATAACTCTTAAAATGTAAGGATGTAATTCAAGGATAAACAAAACAGCTGCAAATGTCAACCAAATGATAGTTAAAAAAGTATTATTTATTTAAAGATTTAAGAAAACCGAAGGTGGATATGAAAGGAAGACAACACAAAAAAAAAGGTCTATATGATTGCATATATTTTTTTCTTTTTTATAATTTTACAAATATATTACCCATAATGCACCTATTAATTATATCTTATCAATAATCAGACAGTTACTTGCACCCGTACATCAGATAAGAATGCTATCTCATGGGATATATATATTTTTTTTCCTTTCATGCCATATGTTCCATACTGAATTTTGTAGGTGTGTTCGTTTGTCTGTTCCCTCCATTTCGTTTTATGTTATTAAGTGACTAACTTTTTGCCATACAGAGTATATTAATGACGTTTTTAAGTGTATTAATTATTCATTAACTAGTGTTACAAAAACATCTTGAATTTAATGTTTCACAAAAGACTGTATCAGTGACGATTATGCGCATTTCAATGAGATAAAATTCTTAATGAATGTCGCTTTTAATTTAAAATGTAAAAAAAACTTGTAATATTACTGTAAAATAACTTATGGGAAGTTAGTATTTTTTTTTTTATTTTTAAGGTTACGAGAGAGGACGGTAAGTTAAGGGAATCTTGAATTTTTAACGAATGCCCTTATAGTTTAATTTATTTATATTGTTAATTTAAAGATTTTGTCTTTTAATTTTTTTTAAGTATATTTTGATACAAAAACTGAATCATGTTTAATAGAATATAATATAGTAAAATTTCATACTTAAAATACATATATTTAAACTTTTTTAATAATTCACACCTTAATGATGAACGACTTACCAAAATATGCGCCTACGCATAATTCATATTAACTCGAAATTCTTACGTATAATTTTTTGGGGTTCTCTCAAAAATATAAAAATATTTATATATTAAACTGCATTACTTTATTTGAATTTATGTCTATTATGAGTATTTTTTAAATACTTATTAGTATGGCATGCAAATAAAATTTTATATGTTGTGTAGAACATTAAACAAAATTAATTATTTTGTACAATTAGAAAAAAATATTTAAAAAATAATAATTTTCTGCTAGCTAAAAAAATATTGAAGCTTTCAACGTACCCCAAGTCCAAATGCCCTCTTCGTTGAACTCAAAATCAATTAATACTCAAACTTTCGCCTTACACTAATTTATCATCGTTCCTTATACTCTTTAGTATTTTACGAAAATCTCATTTTTATGACAAGCCAACAAAAGCGATTCAGACGCAAATTAATATGAATGATGTCTTTTACAATACAGAATAAGGAGTAGTAAATTAAAGTAACTTGGATGATGTTCTAATATAGATCTGATATTTGACAATATTTAAAGCATGTATTATGTTAATTAATATAAAATATATTTATTTTATTTATTTTAAAAGGAATATAAATGATGAAAACTTAGTTAAGTCATCATGGAGAATATTACAGAGAAGTTAAAACTTGTACCAGAGTATAAAGCCATTTACATTGAAGACCCATAAAAATATCGGAACGAAAAATCACCGCACGATTTGGAGCCATCCCATAAATTATATCGGTTTTGTATAAAAAATGTAAAACAATCAAGGAAGTAAGGGATCTGAATTAGAGTTTTTGGAAGATTTAGTTATAAATATTATTTACCAATAAATAATAGATGTCTGTGTTTTATCTCTACTGTCAGTCTTTTTACCGCCTTTGACTCGACGGGGATTTTAACTTGTGGAATAGAACTGCTTATCGGAAATAACTTGATAAATTCATGAATACTTTTAATTTCTTATGCTTATAAAAGTATTAAATAGTTTCAATGAAATATACACCACTCAGATACTTTAAAAAGTTATTATCATTAATTATTATTTTTAAATATAACAACTTAACTCTTTGATATGAATGAATAAATTAATAATAACAACACAGGGAAAGTACAGTATGTTATTGTTGAGTAAAAGATACACAGACAGACATACCTAAATAATAACCGAGCTTTCTCAACATGTCGGTTATACAAACATCATATTTGTCGTTTCGCTTTCAAGTCAAACGTTTGCGGAGTTCTTGACACGCGCTGCGTGTAAACAGATATAATAACTTTCCTTATATCATTACGTTATAATAAAACACTATTATTACATATGTAAAAAAATGATTGTTAAAGTTCCTACCTGGTATCGAATGACACCTGTTACTGGGATGCTTGAAGACAATATTCCTTATTATGTATTCTTAGATTACAGAATTACAGTTAACATCCATACTTATAATAAATCTGTAGAGAGGTCAATTCTGTACATGAAATATATTTACAAAATAAGTAGCAGGGGGTGATTAGTGTTCGATACTGATGCCAAAAATGCAGTTAAAAAAATTTTTGTCTGTCTGTCTGTCTGTCTGTCTGTTTGTATGTTATTTATAGAAAAAAAAACTACTCGACGGATTTTAACGAAACTTAGTACAATTATTCTTTATACTCCTGGGCAGGTAATAGTATACTTTTCATCACACTACAATGAATAGGAGCAGAGCAGTGAAAGGAAATGTTGAGAAAATGGGAGAAGTTGCTTGATTTTTTAAGCTTCCGTCGCGTGTGCAGCCTTAATGGTTAGAGCTACATAGAAACTATGTATAACGGAAATATTCTACATAAAAATACACGAAAAATATTCCAAGACAGCATATATCTACCTTTTATAGTTAATTCACAATAACACGCATAACTCTCGATAGCTTAGCAGTTCGGAGATTTCTTATTATATTTGTTTACTTTTACGTTTATAAAACCAATAATGCTCACCATCATTCCTAATTAAAAAAAAAATAAACATTAGCACCAATTCAATAAAAAAAGAATCATTGAAATCGGTATAGAAACACCAAACTTATACTTACTTACATGAAATACGCCAACAAGACATCGCGCGTGAATAGTGAATCAAGCTATAAGGATTATTTTTGCGTAACGGTTGCCGCGCTCGACGGGGCTCGCGGCGGCAGAGTATAAAAGAGGCGGGAGGCGAGCGCAAGCGTCATTCAATATTTGGCTGTTGATGCGTTCAGAGTGTTGAACTTTATTGACAGACAATAATTGTTATTTTATAAACCGTGCTTATCAGCGCGACTTTTTGTCTTTAAATAGTTTATTTTAATTTCTTTTGTTGTTATTTTCTAAATTAGTTTTAGTTTTGTTTAAATTCTTAACTATTAATAGTTCCTATTTTATTTCTTTTTAAGTAGATTTAGATTCGATTTTTAGATTGGATAATAGATAGATAGATTAGATTATTGTTAGATTTTTAGTTACTGATAGGTTAGTTTTGGGCATTTTATGTTTAGTTTTTTTTGTATTGAGTAGATAAAAGCGTAGGTAGGTACTTTTATTAATTATAGTATTCATAGGTATTTTTTATTTATTTTTAAGTGAAGTAGGTATAGGTAGATATTGCCTACTATCTACCTATACTGCACACGTGTTTTAGCTTTATTTTAATTTCTTTTTTTTTTGTACCTAAGTTGTAGGTAGGTAGGTACATATTTCTTAGTTTAATTCTATTAGAATATTAGGTATTTAAGTTTAAATAGGCACTTAGATTTATATTTTTTTATTATATAGCAGCTGTACTTAGAACATCTAAGGTTTTTTTTGTATTAGCATAGGTACTTTGATTAATTACAGTAGTTGTAGGTATTTCTTATTATTCATTTTTAAGTGAAGTAGGTAAGTGTAGATAGTATTGCACACGCATTAAGTATAGCTTTATTTTCATTTTTTATTCTTTTGTAATTTGTAGGTACCTACGTACATATTTATAATTCGATTAGAATATTATTTTAGTTTTAATAGGCACTTAGATTTATATTCTATTTATTATATACTTAGCTATAGTTAGGACCTCTGACGTAAGTTTTTTGTTGGGTAACTAAATAGAATTTAAGTTACCGTCGATTAAAAATAAAATAAACGATGCCACCTAAAAAACGACCATCTTTATCTCGAACTTCGAGTCAAGCTAGGAGAATGAGAATGACGCGTTCTCAAGAATCGGAAGAGGAAAGAGCACATCGGTTAAACTCTATGAGAGTTAGTGCCTCAACATCTCGAGCTAATGAAAGCTCTCCAGAAAGAGAGATGCGATTAGCAGCTGAAAGAGCGAGACGAGCTACAACACGGGCTTCTCAAAGCTCTTCTCAACGAGAGCTAAGGCGTTCCATTGACCGGGAACAACATGCGTTATCCCGAGAAGCTGAAACTGCTTTACAACGAGAATTGCGACTCACAGCTGACCGCGAACGGCATACATTATCTCGCGAGTCTGAAACCTTCACTGAGAGGGAATTACGGCTTACAGCTGACCGCGAACGTCATATTTTATCTCGCAAGTCCGAAACCTTCACTGAGGGGGAATTACGGCTTACAGCTGACCACGAACGTCATATTTTATCTCGCGAGTCCGAAACCTTCACTGAGAGGGAATTACGGCTTACAGCTGATCGCGAACGTCATATTTTGTCTCGAGAATCTGAAACTTTTACTCAATATCAAGACCGTTTGACAAATGATAGGGTGCACCATAACATGATTCGATCTCTTGAAGATGAACATGAGCATGAACAACGACTAGAGTCGGGACGCGATTATTACAATTCTTTGAGACAAGAACAATTGATTACTTTATCTAATGAAAGATTAAGAATTGAAAATATTCGGTCGCTTGAAACAGAAGAACAGCGAGAGGCCCGTCTTACTGCAGATAGATTTCGACATGGTCTTAATGACTTAGATATACACGTGGTAGATCAATCTACAAATTCGGTGGCGTGGTCCGATAAATATAAAAGTGGGTTTGCTTATAACCTCACAATTGATTACAGATCATCTTCTGAAATAGGCGATATGAACGTAGTATGTTCCTTTTGTAATGCTTCGAAGTGGAGGAAGGAGTCTGCTGGTTTCTGTTGTTCTGGAGGTAAAATAAATTTGCCTTCGTTCGAAGACCCACCGGAACCTTTAAAATCACTACTTTTAGGGGAACATTTGCAATCCAAACAGTTTTTAGATAATATTCGCACTTATAATAGTGCATTCCAAATGACATCCTTTGGTGCTAAACAAATCTCAGAAGGCCCTTTCATGCCTACTTTTAAGGTACAAGGTCAGGTTTACCATTTGATAGGGTCCCTTTTGCCTGAAGAACAACCTAAATTTCTTCAAATATATTTTGTATCCGATTACAACGAACAGTCGAATATAAGAAATCAATATTTTCCGAATTTAAATACTGAACTCATTTCACAACTTCAGAACATGTTACATCAGGTTAATTCGTACGTATGCAGTTTTAAATCGGCATTAGAAGCCCTTTCTCAAGATGGTAATAACAATTATAAAATTGTTATAAATGCCGATAAGCGTCCAACTCAGGAACACCCTGGGCGTCATAACGTTCCATCCACGAATGAAGTTGCTGTAGTACTGGTCGACCAGGAATGTGATAGGCGTGATATCGTTATACGTTCCAGAGACAATCGTTTGCAACGTATATTCGAAACCCACAGGGCTTACGACAGTTTGCAATATCCTATGATATACTGTCGAGGGGAAGATGGTTATAATTTCGCTGTATACCAAACCGATCCGCGCACAGGCGCACCTAATTATAATAAAAAGGTGTCATGCCTTCAATTTTATTGTTACCACCTGCAAGTGAGACGGAATAGATTGGTATACTTTCAACGTTTTCGTGGCTTATTTAATCAGTTTATTGTTGACATGTACGCAAAAATTGAAACCGAAAGATTAGTTTATATACGATCTAATCAAAGGCAGCTGCGCGCTGAAGAATACGTGCACCTTCGCGATGCCATGCAGCAAGATAACGATACTGTGAATATGGGTCGTTTAGTTATTTTACCCTCTTCTTTTACTGGTGGTCCACGCTACATGCATGAACGTACTCAAGACGCTTTTTGTTACGTAAGAAAATATGGACGTCCCGACTTATTTGTTACTGTAACTACCAATCCCAAGTGGGATGAAATCACTCGGGAGCTTCTTGAGGGTCAGGCACCGCATGACCGCCATGATATTATTGCAAGAGTGTTTCATTTAAAATTAAAATCAATGATAGATCTTCTTACCAAAGATAACATTTTTGGAGAAGTATTGTGTTATATGTATAGTGTTGAGTGGCAAAAACGCGGCTTACCTCACGCACATATCTTGCTTTTGTTAAAAGATAAGGTTCGACCTAATGATGTAGACAGATTAATCAGTGCTGAAATTCCAGATCCGACTGCAGATCCCCTGTTATACGACATTGTTAAAACTCATATGATACATGGTCCATGTGGTGCATTTAACGCAAATGCTCCTTGCATGCAAGACGGTCGTTGCACTAAAAGGTATCCAAAAGCATTAGTGGATGAAACTGTAACAGGACATGATGGATACCCATTATATCGTCGCCGTTCAAGAGACAATGGTGGTTTTACTGTTAAAAAGCGAATGTCTGGACAACAGGTTACTTTAGATTATAGGTGGGTCGTTCCGTATTCGCCTGTATTGTCCAGAGCATTTCAAGCTCACATAAATGTAGAAATGTGTAATAGTGTAGAGTCAATTAAATATATTTGTAAGTACATTAACAAGGGCAGTGACCAAGCTACGTTTGCGTTAAGAAATGAACATGATGAAGTTACTAGATTTCAGTCAGGCAGATATATCAGCTCTTCAGAAGCTGTGTGGCGGATCTTAAGTTTTAATATTCACGAAAGATATCCACCTGTGACCCATCTGGATGTTCATCTGGAAGGCGGTCAACGTATATATTTTAACGCCGAAAATGTTACAGAACGATTAGAGAACCCTAGACAAACAACTTTATTGGCATTCTTTCGACTTTGCCAAACTGATAATTTCGCAAAGTCTCTTTTGTATGAAGAAGTTCCGTCGTATTATACCTACGATAAACAACGAGGTGTCTTTAACCGTAGACGCCGAGGCAGGCCTGTAGATGGCGAGACAGGTATTTTCAAAGAACATGTTCTTGATAGAGTGTATACTGTTCATCCTAACAACGCAGAGTGTTTTTATTTGAGATTATTATTACATACAGTGCGAGGACCAACATCATTTATAGATTTGAGAAAAGTAGACGATGTTGTTTATCCAACTTATCATGCAGCTTGCCAAGCGCGTCATTTGCTTGAAAATGATCAACATTGGGATGACGCTTTAGCAGAATCCTGTGTTAGTGATAATCCACGACGGTTACGCCATTTATTTGTAACATTACTCACATTTTGTAATTTATCTGATCCTGTCCAATTATGGGAAAAATATAAAGAAAAATTTGCAGAAGACTTTCTTCGGAATTTATCTCACAATAATGAAGGCGCAACTAATGATAATTTTCGAGATCTGGCTATAAATCAGTGCTTATTAGCTCTTCAGGAAGACTTAACAGCAGTAGGCGGTAAATCACTTTGTGAATATGGTTTGTCAACGCCAACCTCAGTCGGAGAGGTTACCAATAGGGAATATTCCGCAGAGATTGGTTACAACCCAATGGAACTGCTGGTAACATTAGAAAACGGTGTCCCAATGATGACTGCAGAACAACGCTTAGTCTATGATCGCGTGTGCGAGAGTGTGCAGAATAATTTAGGAACAATATGGTTTTTAGATGCACCTGGAGGAACTGGGAAAACTTTTTTGACTAAATTAATATTAGCTTATGTTCGAAATCAGCGTAAAATCGCTCTTGCCGTGGCTTCATCAGGTATAGCTGCAACATTGCTACCAGGAGGTAAGACTGCTCACACTATGTTTAAAATACCAATTAATTTAGATCGCACGGAAAGTCCCACCTGTAGTATTTCAAGAAATAGCGACAAAGCTAAGGTATTGCGTGAGTGTAATTTAATCGTATGGGATGAATGTACGATGGCCCATCGAAAAGGAGTAGAAGCAGTAGACAGAACTCTAAGGGACATAAGACAAAATGATCGACCAATGGGCGGTATTACGGTTTTATTTTGTGGTGATTTCCGACAAACCTTACCGGTAATACCACGGGGAACCCGAGCTGATGAGATTAGGGCTTGCCTGAAAAGCTCTTATTTGTGGCGTGATATACAATCGGTGCATTTGACTATAAATATGCGAGTGAGAACTGGAGACAACGCAGATAATCGTGAATTTTCTGATACATTATTGAAGATTGGTGAAGGTACCTATCCACAACTACACCAAGGAAAACTTATTCTGACACCTGAGTTATGTTGTATAGTGCAATCCCAACAACATCTTATATCTTCGGTTTACGGTGACATAACAATTATATTAAATAGGGACAATTCTTGGCTTTGCGAAAGGTCCATTTTGACTCCTCGCAATGACCAGGCATCTGAAATTAATAATAAAATACTGTCTAATATACAGGGAGAAAGCAAAGTTTATAGTTCAATAAATAGAATGGTTGATGAACAAGAAGCCACTAATTACCCGATAGAATTTTTAAATTCTTTAAGTATGCCTGGACTACCTTCTCATATAATTTGTTTAAAAATTGGCATACCGATAATTCTGCTCCGAAATTTAAGACCACCTCAACTTTGCAATGGAACTCGGCTAAAAGTAACCCAGTTGCAACAAAATGTAATCGAGGCTCAAATTTTAACAGGTTGCGGTGCAGGAGAAACTGTCTTTATTCCCAGAATTCCCATAATACCAAATAATTTTCCATTCCAATTTAAAAGAACGCAATTCCCAGTATCGGTGTGCTATGCCATGACTATCAATAAAGCTCAAGGGCAGACTTTTCGTGTTGCTGGAGTAGATCTCGGTGTTAGCTGTTTCTCGCATGGTCAATTATACGTCGCTCTTTCCCGGGTTAGCAATTCTAGGAATCTTTACGTTCACGTGCCGGACGGGTCGACTCTTAACATAGTCTACCCAGAAGCTTTGCGCTGAAACATTTTAATTTGATCTAAAAATATTAGCAATATATTATCTTAATAAAAAACAAGGAGTTACACGCTGACCGAGTCGTGGGTATAGCGTGGGTATATTATAATATTCTGCGGTTACTTATATTTTTCAACAGTTTTGTGGATTGGCATATTATATTACTATTGCCCTTCTAAAATACGAAAGTGAATCTGCCTGTTACGTCAAAACTATGAGGGAGGACATCTGCTAATTTTTTTTCGAAAAACGACGGAAACGCGGACGAAGTCGCGGGCAAAAGCTAGTCTGTTAAATATTTGACTAGACAAAGGTCTTTCTGTACGAAAAGTAAAAATTTTAACAAACTTTGTTTTATCATTTAGAAAATATTATCAAATACATGTACTTCATTGTCACTCTTTAGTCATGGAAATATATAACAGACAAAAAATATATAATAATTAGGAACGAACCTATTACTTAATTTAAAGACATTAACCACTGCACATGAAAATCACAAAGCTTGAACTTTTCATATAAGGCATATACAATATTAAATCATATCAGATACGGCTAATTACACCGGCCGCTGATAAAACCATTAAACACGGCACCTTTGCTTCAAATACCTAACAAATACCTCAAAGTCTGTATTAGAACAACGCCTATTTATTATCATGTTAATGGGAAGAACTAATTAATGAGGTGCGCGTAACTGGCACGACGTGATTCAGACGATAGCCATTTTGGTCTACCTATGTCTAAGTATTAAGACGCGACTAGACAAGACTTTCATATTATATAATTAAATTTTTATTAAGATATTTTAATAGTATTTTTGTTTATAATTTAAATTTAAATCAGTGTGAACACCTATTTATTATATGATTGGTAGGTATTAAAAATAAGGTCTCGTCTCATTGCACACTATATAATAAGATCCAAACGATACATATATATAATTATTTAGAATTTAGGATTTTTTTTATATATCACATAATAAATGTATGTCCGTCTTAACAAATACCTCAGACTAGCTACAGTATAATTCGCGTGCTACCTGAGTTAACAATTAAATTAATTTCTCTATAAGGGTGTGATGTACCGTTGTAATGGTTAGTACACGTAAACTAACGCAACACTTGCTATTATATAACTGACGAGTGGCAGCTCTGGGTTTAATTTGTACGCCAATTGCTTTAATAAAAGAAATAATACAGATAGTACAGTTTTTGTTTGTTTGTTGTTATTTTGCATCATAATAGCTGATATCCATACTTATAATAAATCTGTAGAGAGGTCAATTCTGTACATGAAATATATTTACAAAATAAGTAGCAGGGGGTGATTAGTGTTCGATACTGATGCCAAAAATGCAGTTAAAAAAATTTTTGTCTGTCTGTCTGTCTGTCTGTCTGTTTGTATGTTATTTATAGAAAAAAAAACTACTCGACGGATTTTAACGAAACTTAGTACAATTATTCTTTATACTCCTGGGCAGGTAATAGTATACTTTTCATCACACTACAATGAATAGGAGCAGAGCAGTGAAAGGAAATGTTGAGAAAATGGGAGAAGTTGCTTGATTTTTTAAGCTTCCGTCGCGTGTGCAGCCTTAATGGTTAGAGCTACATAGAAACTATGTATAACGGAAATATTCTACATAAAAATACACGAAAAATATTCCAAGACAGCATATATCTACCTTTTATAGTTAATTCACAATAACACGCATAACTCTCGATAGCTTAGCAGTTCGGAGATTTCTTATTATATTTGTTTACTTTTACGTTTATAAAACCAATAATGCTCACCATCATTCCTAATTAAAAAAAAAATAAACATTAGCACCAATTCAATAAAAAAAGAATCATTGAAATCGGTATAGAAACACCAAACTTATACTTACTTACATGAAATACGCCAACAAGACATCGCGCGTGAATAGTGAATCAAGCTATAAGGATTATTTTTGCGTAACGGTTGCCGCGCTCGACGGGGCTCGTGGCGGCAGAGTATAAAAGAGGCGGGAGGCGAGCGCAAGCGTCATTCAATATTTGGCTGTTGATGCGTTCAGAGTGTTGAACTTTATTGACAGACAATAATTGTTATTTTATAAACCGTGCTTATCAGCGCGACTTTTTGTCTTTAAATAGTTTATTTTAATTTCTTTTGTTGTTATTTTCTAAATTAGTTTTAGTTTTGTTTAAATTCTTAACTATTAATAGTTCCTATTTTATTTCTTTTTAAGTAGATTTAGATTCGATTTTTAGATTGGATAATAGATAGATAGATTAGATTATTGTTAGATTTTTAGTTACTGATAGGTTAGTTTTGGGCATTTTATGTTTAGTTTTTTTTGTATTGAGTAGATAAAAGCGTAGGTAGGTACTTTTATTAATTATAGTATTCATAGGTATTTTTTATTTATTTTTAAGTGAAGTAGGTATAGGTAGATATTGCCTACTATCTACCTATACTGCACACGTGTTTTAGCTTTATTTTAATTTCTTTTTTTTTTGTACCTAAGTTGTAGGTAGGTAGGTACATATTTCTTAGTTTAATTCTATTAGAATATTAGGTATTTAAGTTTAAATAGGCACTTAGATTTATATTTTTTTATTATATAGCAGCTGTACTTAGAACATCTAAGGTTTTTTTTGTATTAGCATAGGTACTTTGATTAATTACAGTAGTTGTAGGTATTTCTTATTATTCATTTTTAAGTGAAGTAGGTAAGTGTAGATAGTATTGCACACGCATTAAGTATAGCTTTATTTTCATTTTTTATTCTTTTGTAATTTGTAGGTACCTACGTACATATTTATAATTCGATTAGAATATTATTTTAGTTTTAATAGGCACTTAGATTTATATTCTATTTATTATATACTTAGCTATAGTTAGGACCTCTGACGTAAGTTTTTTGTTGGGTAACTAAATAGAATTTAAGTTACCGTCGATTAAAAATAAAATAAACGATGCCACCTAAAAAACGACCATCTTTATCTCGAACTTCGAGTCAAGCTAGGAGAATGAGAATGACGCGTTCTCAAGAATCGGAAGAGGAAAGAGCACATCGGTTAAACTCTATGAGAGTTAGTGCCTCAACATCTCGAGCTAATGAAAGCTCTCCAGAAAGAGAGATGCGATTAGCAGCTGAAAGAGCGAGACGAGCTACAACACGGGCTTCTCAAAGCTCTTCTCAACGAGAGCTAAGGCGTTCCATTGACCGGGAACAACATGCGTTATCCCGAGAAGCTGAAACTGCTTTACAACGAGAATTGCGACTCACAGCTGACCGCGAACGGCATACATTATCTCGCGAGTCTGAAACCTTCACTGAGAGGGAATTACGGCTTACAGCTGACCGCGAACGTCATATTTTATCTCGCAAGTCCGAAACCTTCACTGAGGGGGAATTACGGCTTACAGCTGACCACGAACGTCATATTTTATCTCGCGAGTCCGAAACCTTCACTGAGAGGGAATTACGGCTTACAGCTGATCGCGAACGTCATATTTTGTCTCGAGAATCTGAAACTTTTACTCAATATCAAGACCGTTTGACAAATGATAGGGTGCACCATAACATGATTCGATCTCTTGAAGATGAACATGAGCATGAACAACGACTAGAGTCGGGACGCGATTATTACAATTCTTTGAGACAAGAACAATTGATTACTTTATCTAATGAAAGATTAAGAATTGAAAATATTCGGTCGCTTGAAACAGAAGAACAGCGAGAGGCCCGTCTTACTGCAGATAGATTTCGACATGGTCTTAATGACTTAGATATACACGTGGTAGATCAATCTACAAATTCGGTGGCGTGGTCCGATAAATATAAAAGTGGGTTTGCTTATAACCTCACAATTGATTACAGATCATCTTCTGAAATAGGCGATATGAACGTAGTATGTTCCTTTTGTAATGCTTCGAAGTGGAGGAAGGAGTCTGCTGGTTTCTGTTGTTCTGGAGGTAAAATAAATTTGCCTTCGTTCGAAGACCCACCGGAACCTTTAAAATCACTACTTTTAGGGGAACATTTGCAATCCAAACAGTTTTTAGATAATATTCGCACTTATAATAGTGCATTCCAAATGACATCCTTTGGTGCTAAACAAATCTCAGAAGGCCCTTTCATGCCTACTTTTAAGGTACAAGGTCAGGTTTACCATTTGATAGGGTCCCTTTTGCCTGAAGAACAACCTAAATTTCTTCAAATATATTTTGTATCCGATTACAACGAACAGTCGAATATAAGAAATCAATATTTTCCGAATTTAAATACTGAACTCATTTCACAACTTCAGAACATGTTACATCAGGTTAATTCGTACGTATGCAGTTTTAAATCGGCATTAGAAGCCCTTTCTCAAGATGGTAATAACAATTATAAAATTGTTATAAATGCCGATAAGCGTCCAACTCAGGAACACCCTGGGCGTCATAACGTTCCATCCACGAATGAAGTTGCTGTAGTACTGGTCGACCAGGAATGTGATAGGCGTGATATCGTTATACGTTCCAGAGACAATCGTTTGCAACGTATATTCGAAACCCACAGGGCTTACGACAGTTTGCAATATCCTATGATATACTGTCGAGGGGAAGATGGTTATAATTTCGCTGTATACCAAACCGATCCGCGCACAGGCGCACCTAATTATAATAAAAAGGTGTCATGCCTTCAATTTTATTGTTACCACCTGCAAGTGAGACGGAATAGATTGGTATACTTTCAACGTTTTCGTGGCTTATTTAATCAGTTTATTGTTGACATGTACGCAAAAATTGAAACCGAAAGATTAGTTTATATACGATCTAATCAAAGGCAGCTGCGCGCTGAAGAATACGTGCACCTTCGCGATGCCATGCAGCAAGATAACGATACTGTGAATATGGGTCGTTTAGTTATTTTACCCTCTTCTTTTACTGGTGGTCCACGCTACATGCATGAACGTACTCAAGACGCTTTTTGTTACGTAAGAAAATATGGACGTCCCGACTTATTTGTTACTGTAACTACCAATCCCAAGTGGGATGAAATCACTCGGGAGCTTCTTGAGGGTCAGGCACCGCATGACCGCCATGATATTATTGCAAGAGTGTTTCATTTAAAATTAAAATCAATGATAGATCTTCTTACCAAAGATAACATTTTTGGAGAAGTATTGTGTTATATGTATAGTGTTGAGTGGCAAAAACGCGGCTTACCTCACGCACATATCTTGCTTTTGTTAAAAGATAAGGTTCGACCTAATGATGTAGACAGATTAATCAGTGCTGAAATTCCAGATCCGACTGCAGATCCCCTGTTATACGACATTGTTAAAACTCATATGATACATGGTCCATGTGGTGCATTTAACGCAAATGCTCCTTGCATGCAAGACGGTCGTTGCACTAAAAGGTATCCAAAAGCATTAGTGGATGAAACTGTAACAGGACATGATGGATACCCATTATATCGTCGCCGTTCAAGAGACAATGGTGGTTTTACTGTTAAAAAGCGAATGTCTGGACAACAGGTTACTTTAGATTATAGGTGGGTCGTTCCGTATTCGCCTGTATTGTCCAGAGCATTTCAAGCTCACATAAATGTAGAAATGTGTAATAGTGTAGAGTCAATTAAATATATTTGTAAGTACATTAACAAGGGCAGTGACCAAGCTACGTTTGCGTTAAGAAATGAACATGATGAAGTTACTAGATTTCAGTCAGGCAGATATATCAGCTCTTCAGAAGCTGTGTGGCGGATCTTAAGTTTTAATATTCACGAAAGATATCCACCTGTGACCCATCTGGATGTTCATCTGGAAGGCGGTCAACGTATATATTTTAACGCCGAAAATGTTACAGAACGATTAGAGAACCCTAGACAAACAACTTTATTGGCATTCTTTCGACTTTGCCAAACTGATAATTTCGCAAAGTCTCTTTTGTATGAAGAAGTTCCGTCGTATTATACCTACGATAAACAACGAGGTGTCTTTAACCGTAGACGCCGAGGCAGGCCTGTAGATGGCGAGACAGGTATTTTCAAAGAACATGTTCTTGATAGAGTGTATACTGTTCATCCTAACAACGCAGAGTGTTTTTATTTGAGATTATTATTACATACAGTGCGAGGACCAACATCATTTATAGATTTGAGAAAAGTAGACGATGTTGTTTATCCAACTTATCATGCAGCTTGCCAAGCGCGTCATTTGCTTGAAAATGATCAACATTGGGATGACGCTTTAGCAGAATCCTGTGTTAGTGATAATCCACGACGGTTACGCCATTTATTTGTAACATTACTCACATTTTGTAATTTATCTGATCCTGTCCAATTATGGGAAAAATATAAAGAAAAATTTGCAGAAGACTTTCTTCGGAATTTATCTCACAATAATGAAGGCGCAACTAATGATAATTTTCGAGATCTGGCTATAAATCAGTGCTTATTAGCTCTTCAGGAAGACTTAACAGCAGTAGGCGGTAAATCACTTTGTGAATATGGTTTGTCAACGCCAACCTCAGTCGGAGAGGTTACCAATAGGGAATATTCCGCAGAGATTGGTTACAACCCAATGGAACTGCTGGTAACATTAGAAAACGGTGTCCCAATGATGACTGCAGAACAACGCTTAGTCTATGATCGCGTGTGCGAGAGTGTGCAGAATAATTTAGGAACAATATGGTTTTTAGATGCACCTGGAGGAACTGGGAAAACTTTTTTGACTAAATTAATATTAGCTTATGTTCGAAATCAGCGTAAAATCGCTCTTGCCGTGGCTTCATCAGGTATAGCTGCAACATTGCTACCAGGAGGTAAGACTGCTCACACTATGTTTAAAATACCAATTAATTTAGATCGCACGGAAAGTCCCACCTGTAGTATTTCAAGAAATAGCGACAAAGCTAAGGTATTGCGTGAGTGTAATTTAATCGTATGGGATGAATGTACGATGGCCCATCGAAAAGGAGTAGAAGCAGTAGACAGAACTCTAAGGGACATAAGACAAAATGATCGACCAATGGGCGGTATTACGGTTTTATTTTGTGGTGATTTCCGACAAACCTTACCGGTAATACCACGGGGAACCCGAGCTGATGAGATTAGGGCTTGCCTGAAAAGCTCTTATTTGTGGCGTGATATACAATCGGTGCATTTGACTATAAATATGCGAGTGAGAACTGGAGACAACGCAGATAATCGTGAATTTTCTGATACATTATTGAAGATTGGTGAAGGTACCTATCCACAACTACACCAAGGAAAACTTATTCTGACACCTGAGTTATGTTGTATAGTGCAATCCCAACAACATCTTATATCTTCGGTTTACGGTGACATAACAATTATATTAAATAGGGACAATTCTTGGCTTTGCGAAAGGTCCATTTTGACTCCTCGCAATGACCAGGCATCTGAAATTAATAATAAAATACTGTCTAATATACAGGGAGAAAGCAAAGTTTATAGTTCAATAAATAGAATGGTTGATGAACAAGAAGCCACTAATTACCCGATAGAATTTTTAAATTCTTTAAGTATGCCTGGACTACCTTCTCATATAATTTGTTTAAAAATTGGCATACCGATAATTCTGCTCCGAAATTTAAGACCACCTCAACTTTGCAATGGAACTCGGCTAAAAGTAACCCAGTTGCAACAAAATGTAATCGAGGCTCAAATTTTAACAGGTTGCGGTGCAGGAGAAACTGTCTTTATTCCCAGAATTCCCATAATACCAAATAATTTTCCATTCCAATTTAAAAGAACGCAATTCCCAGTATCGGTGTGCTATGCCATGACTATCAATAAAGCTCAAGGGCAGACTTTTCGTGTTGCTGGAGTAGATCTCGGTGTTAGCTGTTTCTCGCATGGTCAATTATACGTCGCTCTTTCCCGGGTTAGCAATTCTAGGAATCTTTACGTTCACGTGCCGGACGGGTCGACTCTTAACATAGTCTACCCAGAAGCTTTGCGCTGAAACATTTTAATTTGATCTAAAAATATTAGCAATATATTATCTTAATAAAAAACAAGGAGTTACACGCTGACCGAGTCGTGGGTATAGCGTGGGTATATTATAATATTCTGCGGTTACTTATATTTTTCAACAGTTTTGTGGATTGGCATATTATATTACTATTGCCCTTCTAAAATACGAAAGTGAATCTGCCTGTTACGTCAAAACTATGAGGGAGGACATCTGCTAATTTTTTTTCGAAAAACGACGGAAACGCGGACGAAGTCGCGGGCAAAAGCTAGTCTGTTAAATATTTGACTAGACAAAGGTCTTTCTGTACGAAAAGTAAAAATTTTAACAAACTTTGTTTTATCATTTAGAAAATATTATCAAATACATGTACTTCATTGTCACTCTTTAGTCATGGAAATATATAACAGACAAAAAATATATAATAATTAGGAACGAACCTATTACTTAATTTAAAGACATTAACCACTGCACATGAAAATCACAAAGCTTGAACTTTTCATATAAGGCATATACAATATTAAATCATATCAGATACGGCTAATTACACCGGCCGCTGATAAAACCATTAAACACGGCACCTTTGCTTCAAATACCTAACAAATACCTCAAAGTCTGTATTAGAACAACGCCTATTTATTATCATGTTAATGGGAAGAACTAATTAATGAGGTGCGCGTAACTGGCACGACGTGATTCAGACGATAGCCATTTTGGTCTACCTATGTCTAAGTATTAAGACGCGACTAGACAAGACTTTCATATTATATAATTAAATTTTTATTAAGATATTTTAATAGTATTTTTGTTTATAATTTAAATTTAAATCAGTGTGAACACCTATTTATTATATGATTGGTAGGTATTAAAAATAAGGTCTCGTCTCATTGCACACTATATAATAAGATCCAAACGATACATATATATAATTATTTAGAATTTAGGATTTTTTTTATATATCACATAATAAATGTATGTCCGTCTTAACAAATACCTCAGACTAGCTACAGTATAATTCGCGTGCTACCTGAGTTAACAATTAAATTAATTTCTCTATAAGGGTGTGATGTACCGTTGTAATGGTTAGTACACGTAAACTAACGCAACACTTGCTATTATATAACTGACGAGTGGCAGCTCTGGGTTTAATTTGTACGCCAATTGCTTTAATAAAAGAAATAATACAGATAGTACAGTTTTTGTTTG
Source organism: Melinaea menophilus ssp. n. AW-2005 (assembly GCA_918358695.1). Lineage (NCBI taxonomy): Eukaryota > Metazoa > Arthropoda > Insecta > Lepidoptera > Nymphalidae > Melinaea > Melinaea menophilus. The sequence continues at coordinate 22,248,580 of OU911043.1, read as the reverse complement.
TTTGTTGTTATTTTGCATCATAATAGCTGATAACTTCGCAAAGTTCTCAGCTATCATGTTGATTGAAGCTCTAGCATAGCTCTTTAGAATGTTTAAATAACAACCCTACTACAAAACCAACAAAAAAAAATTGTATTAAATTGTTCAACTTCATAGTTTTATGTTTTAAAACTTAGTACAAATAAAATTTAGAGGCGTGTGAGTGTGTGTTTATCTGTAGCGTAATATCTCCGAAACAGATGAACCGATTTGAGTGAGGCGCTGATGCCGGTCGAGGTGGTTCTTAAGTATGATTTGATATATTTTCTGTTGAAGGTTGTATAATTTATGAATACTTATAGACAAGTATTAAAAGACAAAAGGTCAGATCTTCTGAATTAATCTAAATAAGTAAAGCGGCTTAATATTATGAATATCTTGCAAATTGGACGTTTTAAGTGCATTATTTATATTTTGTAATCAGGGCTTGACATGCGTGGTTTATTGCCGCGATAACTCTGAACACATCGTTCTGTGAACCTTCCGAAAATATTAAGGCGCATATTAAAACCGAAAATATTATATATTCTGTAATAAGTATTCTATTTTCTCATCATAATTACAGAATATAATAATATAAGGAATATTACACAAACATTATTTGTATTAAAAAAAGTTAGCTAGTGCTCATAATTCTAAGTAAGAGATACCATACCTTTAAATATTACAGACATAAAAATAAATATAAAAAAACCAACTTCCCCTTAAAACCGAATAACAAAATTGCCCTGCATTGCTCAGCTCAAATAAAGTGTTAACATTAAGATAAAGTTAACATTTTAAGACCTCTTAACTCGTGCTTAAACTAAATATATGAATGCAATATGTACAATTCAAATTATATTTAATCATACGCCTTATACATTTAGAACGACTGTTAAAATTATACAGTATACATAGATAGATATAATTTTTAATAAATAAGTCATATATATTTATTTTATATGAAATGATGAATTTTATCCATGTAACAGTCACCAGACAAATGGACCAGTAAAAATTAGGTTACCTATTATACTAAATTTAATATACTATGATCCATTTCTTATAAATTACCTTAATTTATAAATTCGAAACACTATTATGTAAAAAAAATTCGCATATTAAATAAATGACTTTAATAAAAAATAAATTAAAAATACACGATAAAAATTTTCAATTTGATAACACTAACACCTGCGAGACACCGTTTTACCCCAAACATACCATTTCGAACACTATGTGATCAACTTTCATGTCCAAAAGTACCGCTCTCACAATTGATTTATCGAAGACCTTAAAATGCGTACGCGCATAACGGTTCTTGTAATATTTCCCGAGATTTCGTTTATGTGATACGTATATAACTTTTATTATAAAGATCGATTTATATAATAATAATAACTTTAAAACATTTACATTTATCATTAATTTTAACATAAATAGATCAAAATTAACAATTAAAACAAAAAATATGTAGATTAAATAACCATAATTATTTACTTTAACAAATATAATTATTTATTAATTAAAAAGAATTTTTATTATAACTTAAAAACCACTATGTATTTACCTTTTATTTATATTCATGTAATCTTAGTAAATATACTCGTAGTTAAAAAATAATAATTTTGAGTGAACAACAAATTCGAAGATATTTCCTGACAATCTCATGTGCATCAGACACGCCAAGTAAGGCGGAAGATGCCCCCGTGGGTATCGGTATGCATTGGAAAGCATTAATTGAGGGACCCAAAAATTGTGTTTTTTTTTCTTTAATAAGACTGCGATTTATATTATTTGTGCATTTTTTTATTACTTTTTTTGACAAATCATTTTGCAGAACAAATAAAAATAAGAATGTCTATTATATTCTAATGACCCAATGGTCTATTGTGACACTGACTTCTGAACCAAAGACCGTGGGTTCAAATCTCATACGTAACAGTATTTTGAGTGATCTGCAAAAATTTTTTGAGTGTTTGTAAAAGATTATTCTACTTCAAGCGTTGTACTTAATATATAAACTATTCTGTAAATACAATCAATAGGAATGAAGGATGAAAGTTCGCATTCATGTCCATTACCTTTTTTGCGATATTATAGAGTATTTTTTTCTTCTTTTATAAACTATAATGCAATAAAGTTTAGGATTACCATAACAGTAATTATATAACATAATTTAAATTAAAAACTCTAAAGCAATATTTCATCTAGTTTTCGTTTCATGATTAATGTAAAAAAAACACGAAAATTATCATTAAATTTTATATCGCACTAAAATGAGTGTCATGTTTAAAATGACTCGTTAAAATAGTTACGTCGGGACGTCTTTAAAATTTTATTAAATATAATTCACATTGCACTCATTACTGGTTTCGATTTTAAGAAGTATTACAGTTAATTAAAATTATCATACCAGTAGACAAAGTCGCAGATAAACGATAAATAAGTATTTGAATTGAAAAAAATGTATAAGAATACAAGGTTGCCGATTTTGGGATCGTTTACGAATATGGGATCACCACGACTCTAAATAAAGATTCGTGAAGATAAAAAGATGTATAATATCTATCACTGCCCAGGGTACTTTGGGGAGAGAAACTGTTAATTAACAAAATTCGCTTTGTCCGAGACACATAAAATTTTACGAGGATCAAGATCTCAGTACAGCGCTCCGAAACGAGCGAGTTAATATATCAGTCTGGATATGCCATTGTTATATAACTTTTAATGTATAGCAAGTTCAGCTTTAAGTAATATAAAGCATAAAGCGTTTAAAAAACATATACATTAAATAATTGTACTGTATAATAAATAATAACCGATGAGATCTGTGAGAGATCCACAGACTTCTTTTCAGCAATGACTGCGAGCTCAACGCGTCAGGCTTCTACACTGTGTGTTGTTGTTACATATAATTTAAAAGATATTGTTATAATGTTTTCTTCACTTACTTAGGAACCTTATAATCTATTACTTAAATGAACCTATAATCTATTAATTAAAAAGCCATCTTTTGAACTATGGTTGCAGATGGTCGATAATTTTTATATATATTCAATTTAATTATTATATACCACATCCAGTTGATCTTACAACGACTCAGGAATTAAAAATACTTCAAAAACAAAAAAAAAATTGGAGCAGGACAAGTATGGAAAACACTCATAAAAATTAATAGGTTTTCCGTCAAAAAGTACTTACGTGAGCTGAGTCGTGATCATTCTGACTTTTTATACAAACCCATCTTAATAAGACCCATGAAATGAAATGGGACTGTTATAAGCTTGCTCGCTTATTTTTAAAAGTATTTTTTTATATATTTTGTTCTTTATGAATTCTTTGAAACGTTTTCACTAATTATTACAAGGTAATGATTTTAACATTTATATTATATTTCCTTATTCGATATGATTTTGGACTATATTTCTTTTCATATTTTATGGTATTATTACTTTGTCTATCTTTGACATAGTATAGGATGTTATAAATTCATGAATATACTAAACTTAATACCAGAATAAATAAAAAAAACAATATAAATATGGATTAAATGTATATAAACAAGAAAACATGGGAACAGAATGCACAGATACAGAAGTCCAAAAAGTATTTAATTACGGGCCATTATTTAAAGATCCTGTCCGAATTCCAAGAGTCGCGAGATAAATTTGTTATTTACGATTTGGGTGGAGTAATTTTGTATATATTTACTGTTAATCTGTATGAACATACATGTTAACTAACATACTCTAAAATAACAGTAACTAAGTACTTAGGAGAGTAATATGGGTCTTATTGTATCAAATTTAAAAATATCATTCCGCATTTATGAAATATAACGACAGTAATAATTATAATTATTTTTATTACGGCGGAAAACCATGCATATTTCAACTTCATTAACCTTAAAGCTTTTATCTCGAACAAGTGACATTTCACAGTATCCCGTAAGACTTATATGGACCAAATTAATACTATCTCACATGCAATCAATTTACGTAATCTATGATATTTTATGTTTTCACCATTCGCTAATAGGTGTATCGCTCACAATAGTAAAGCAACGACAGGTAAGGTCAAAGGTTATCTTCTCGGATGCGCCTACTTTCACCTTACGGGCCGCTTTTATTACAACATTGTACATCCCAATAATTTAAGCGATTTTCAACTTTATTTTTTTAGTGTTGAGCCTACGTTAAGTGTATTGTTAGGTTGGTAATTATATTCGTACTTTATGATGTTCAAGTGTACCGATGATTATTTTGTAATAAGACGATAAAGTCAGCTTACATTTCCTTGTTAAATGTGAAAACGTATAGTTAATAAAAACAAAACATTTAAAAAAAAATGTCAATTTATTTCAAATTCCATGTCCTTTAAGTATATCTTCTAAGATTAAACAAATTACTATTGTATTAAAACACTTATCTAAAATGTATATACACAATTAAATATAGTAATAACTTTTTATTTTTATCATTATCGGTTTAATTGACCACGTTAAATAAACAAACTAATTCTAAATATAAATATATCAAAAATAAAAATAGTTTTTGTAAGTTAATAGGAAGATTCAGATAATTGAATACATTTATGTTAGCATATTTAGTTTCTTGATTTGGGTGCAATCATAGAAAATGTTGAAGAACTTACTTGTAGCAGAAATAAAATACCAAAAATAAATAAATCAATATCCGATCAACACCAGATTTCACTTAGAAAATTATTGCAACTATAAAAACTTGAAAATTTACATCGCACCTAAGAAAAGAGCGGACACCGGCGACAAACGGGTAACCAACTAGCACGGTGTATTCCGCCGAGAACCAGTTGTCTGACTAATGCGATAATAAATTATATAAAAAAATCCCAAGTTCAAGTATCCGTATTCTATTGGAGAGCATATATCAACATCACTTACAATTTTCATTCAAATTACTTGGACATTATGCAAAAAATGTTTTAATGATCCAGAAGATACGGTTTATAGTCGTAAATCAATTTATCCGAGGATAAATCAAGAAGGTTATGCCGACAGTTACAATTTAGCAATTTACTTGTCAACATGATCTAGACCCATTATCGAATTGGATTCAAGTAACAAGATTAAGCGTTAATTTGATATGATAAAAAACATCAATTCAATATTGTTTTAAGTTCCTTAAGAAATTCACTAAATTATATATTTCTATGTTTATATTCTAAATCCGAATAAGACAATATTTTGTAGGATCATATATTATTATAAATGATTATATTTGCATTAATTTGAGCACTATTATAAACACTCATAAAAGTGTTTGAACAACAATAACAATAGATATCCAATTCCGCATCCGTTCTTTCCTTAACACAGAGGTAAAAATAAGGCAATGGCTATAGTGGTAATTAAAAGTTCAAAAAGACCCATTTATCGTAAAGCCGTGCCTTACACAAACAGACGCGCTCTCATTAACTGTTAATGCAATGTTTTGTATTCTAAAGATGATTTAAACTACACATAGCTTAAGTGACTAGAATATATTAGAGAAGCTTACATCCTGTAATTAATATTGTTAGCAAAATGCAATAATATTACTTTAAAACTCAAGCGCATTGCTGAGTACGGATTCTTCAGATATTTTGAACTGAGGATAAAGGTAGAACTTTATTTCATTTTAATTTTTATTCGGTATTATTTTAGTTAGTCCTTAAATTTTTTAAAATTAATACACTTAAAAAGTATAAAAAATTAGTATTTTTTATAAAAATATAAATAATCATATGTTTTTTTGATAAAAAGATATCAATTGTGAATCTGATCGGGTACTTAACAAAAATATTACCTATATAGTAAAAGATCTATCTGATATTAGCACTAGTTTAACTCCCGGAGATAAACAATATTCTGAGCTACATCGCACTGTTATGATTTATTGGATGCGTTTCCTATCCAATACACTTCTGGTTATAAATTAAATAAGTAGTCATGTATTATTCTATTATAAATTCAAATATTTAAATTTCTATCAATAACAAATGAATTGTTCATAATGTATGTTTGTTTGAATTTGTTTTAAAATAATTATAATTTTACTATCATTATAATTAGTAACATATTTTGAATAAAATATTTGAACTTTGCCAATGTTTGCTTCATATAAGTAGAAAGACATGTTTAAATAATAAATGCTGAAAAGATAATAATTTTAAAATAAAACAAGTAATACAAAAACATCGTGTTAACAAAAACATGAAGCGAATACTCAATTTAGTGATATAACTCCATCAACGTTGTTGAAACGATCTCCAAGAAGAACTCTATAATGTCATCGCCATAAGGGTACAATTTTACCAAACTAGGTTCAAAACAAAACCATCATTATTCGGTTTCTTTTTCGCAGCTCGTAAATTTACTCGCTTTTTGTCATAAGTATCGATTCAATTCCGATGAGGCAGGAGTTATTAATTCTACTAACCATCGCAAGCACTGCCCCGTGCGTAAGCCTAGTATGGTTTTATTATGGACTTACTTTTCAAGATTATAATACATTTAAGTAAGAATTTATTTGTTTCTTACACATACGACCGTTGCCTTTGAGAATATGACAAAGTAATGTATTCACACGGTTCCTTACATGGCAAGTAAAAAGTGAGATGTAACAGATTCGTATCCCCACTTCAAGATCCTTAAGCAAAAAAAATAATATCTACTTTTCCAGTTTCTTATAACGTTCTTACGTACATTACAAAATTATAATGTGTATGCTATACTAGCCTTCGCTTGGTGAGCAAAACTTAAAAAAATTATATCTCACTTTAAAAACTACAGAGCCTAAACAACCTTCACTATGGAACATTAAAGAAGTCTTAGGCTTAGTCATAGACGGAACGGTTGCAGTCAACTTGACTGACTGCAACAAAATTGAACGCAAATCAGAGTTGCATAGAGAACGTCATAAGGTTTTAACGTAAAAAAGTAGAAGTTTAGTAGCAGCTCACTCTACTTGGTTACTTCTAGTCTATAAAAGTATTATCACAACAAATTCCATTCCAACTGTCTATTATATAACAAAGGATTTTATCAGAGATAAGAGCTCCTTGTTCTTCTTATGGATTTATCGTAGAGGTTGGTTTATATCTGATATCAGGACAAATATAATTTTCGAAAGTACTGCTTTATTCATTAGAAATATTTTAATAAACACCTTTAAACAATAAAATAGAAAGATGTAGAATATAATTGTTTTGAACCCAATAAACTTAAAGAATGTCGCTCACCGACAACAAAACTAGCGATTAGTGACGATTAATATAATAGTTAAGGTTATAAACAAATACGTCCAACGATTAACCAACGTCCAAGCCAACACTCTAAATATATTTACAAGACCCAAATACATAACTTGTAAGTCACATAAATTCTGATAAACATGCTTACAAACCGGCGCGGGCGCATCACATGTTCAACCTATTCAATGGTCACTCACAACTCGCCTTTATTAGTAATGCCTATTGAATACCATTTAAAATAGAATACTGGAATTATTTACATTATATGTGCTTGATAGAATATTGTGTTATTAATTATTTCGTGATCACAATTTTTTCGATTAAAACAATGGTATTTTAAAAAATACTATAATTATTAGTGTAGTATTATAATAGCCAAACAGAGAAATAAAGTTGGAGAGAGAGAGAGAAGAGTCCCATGGAGACGGTCTATTCAAAATACTATAAATAAATACCCGTTTTGATAATATCTCCATTAAAATTGAAATTTCCTAAAACGATAGAATATTAAAAATTGTATAGTGAACAAATACTCCGATGCGTAATAATAATACTAGCACAGCACTATATAAATTCCACTTAGTATTTCAGTCGGCGATACTTATCTTCAATGGACGCTGGTGAGTAAAGATCGCAATGCGAGAGACACGGAACCTGAAAGGTTTATGTCCTCTGTTAATCTTGATGACAATACGATGGTTACTGAAATGTATCTAATCTTAATAGTAATTATTGTACTATGATTATTGTTAGGAGGTATTCAAATAGCTTTACTTGGGGCAGTTCAAGACATGGTCAGTACCGAGGATGTATAATAGACGTTTGTTTAAAATTATTGTTTAATAATATAAGATTAAGCTTATTTAGTATTGAGCACAGTTAAGTTTGAACGACATTGTGTTTATAGGATCTTCAATTTAACATTTTTAAGATTCTTGTCTTTGACAAATACCTAATAAATATAATATTTTAAAGGCATTTAAAAAATGGTAATTTAGAACTATTGTCATTGTCTAAATCTAAGAATCTAATTCAGATTTTAATAGTTAACATTGACAAACCAAAATAATAAATAAAATCCAAATAAAATCATATAAATAAATTAATCACAATTTATGCATTGACTAGCAATATTAATATTTGTTGTTTGAAACTCATTTCGGTAAACGTCAATGTTGGCGTTAATAAAATCATTTTTAAATGTTTTTCAATTTACATTATCTCATGATTTTAATTACACACCTCTGATGTGAAAACGTGTTCTTATCTTCCTTCTTTTGGGTGATTATTTTGTTTCCGCTGTCAATAATCATGTACTTTCAATTAGTTGTCTTGTTAGTTTAACAATTATTATCCGTTTCATATTTTATTTTATTGTTTATCCATACTTGATTTACTTCATTTGTCTTGTCATTGTTTTCCTTTATTGTTTCCTCATATACATTTCAATTGTGTATTTTTAACTGATTTAAATTTACTCTTTTTAAAATTATTATCAGATTGACAAAGATAATGTTTCCTTACGTATAATATCAACAGATTCAAATAAAAAATGAAACAAATTAATGATCAGATTAATTATTAATGCTTAATGCAATATACAAAATGAATATGAGAGAAACAAATTACTGTGCCAAGAGTATCTTGGTCTATTCAGGTTCACTAAAGGAAACTTTGAAAACAATGTTCATTAAACGAATACCAAAGTAAGGAGTCGTACCAATAATTGCTTACCTCCATTTAGACATAGCATAAACCATTGAATGGAACAATTTGTCGGTGCACCCTTTAGGAGCAGCGGTCTAAGAGACATTTCCAAGGGTCCGCTTAGAATGATCTGATACCTCGTTAGTTATCGTAAAGCGCTACTAAATAATTGTAGCAGTTCAACTTTCATATATTCGAATATCAACCCCAATAGAAACAATGCTAGGTTCACATTTTAATGATCTAATTTTCTTTAGAGTCCTGACAATAGAAAATCCAGCTTATGTCTCGGTAATAAAAATGAAAATACTACCGGAGATAATATTTTCGTATGAAGGTTACAGTTGAGTATAAATCTTTAGCCAAAGAAATTAAGGTTCTAAATTTAAAATAAATTTATGAAGTTGTTTTTAATGTGCTGCGTGGTACGGAAGCAGAGCAATTTTGCTGTCCACAATCTTTATTTATTGAGACCGAGTGATCTACGTACAGACAAATGTGGTGGTATAAACTATTTAGTTTTATGGAAACCTAGTGATTTTTTTATCCTAACAACGTATATGGCTCTAGTAGAACATTTTTTAAGCATGAATGTTAGACCTAATTAAGTTTTCTATGCATGGTTTCCCTCAATTACGTCTGTGAGTTTGCCGCCGTATTCTTTAAATAGATTAATTCTCATTATAGTATAATTGAATAATTGTATTATTATTGTCTTTGAACACAAACTTTATTTCCAAACTCCAATTTTATTAACTTTTCTTAAAAGAGCTATAAATCGTAATCAATATCTCGGACATTAATGGTACCAATTAAATAATCGTAAAACACATTGGAGATATATATTTCAAGTCGACAACGTGAGGAATATTATTTATTAGTTCTAAACACACTTACACACAAAATATAGCCCTTAGCGAGATACAAAAAAATAATATATCACCGTGTAACAATTTACCGGTTTTAGTTTATTTCATAATGTATTTAATTACCAGGAATGTATATGTAATAAAAATAATTTGTAATCTTTTTATGGAATTGACTTCATGTTAAAGATTTAATATGACAGTAAATACTAATTACAAATAGGTCTTCATTCTTCACGCTTCTTTCGCGAAAATCATAAAGTGAAATTGCTTTAAAAACACGGAATGATTTTAACACAAGTCTTGGTACGTGGTCTTTGAGTCAAATGATCGACTGAGATCGTGTAATGCACGTTTAATTAAGAGTTTTTACTGAAGCAAGTTCTTAGAGGAAGGTAAGAAAAACATCTAAGGACTGGTATGCCATTGATCTTTAAGCGATGTTATGGAATAAGTCACAAGAGGTGGATATTTAATTGATATTTTCATTTAATTATTATCTTATTAATAATAAACTTTTGATTTCTTGATGTAATACTTAAAATTTTTTAACGACATAGCTGTAATAACAAATATACAAATAATAAGTATCAGATTAACGACTATAACTATATTATTGATTTTTTTGTATATGACATTTATAAACTTGCTTATCGTACTTTATCTTTAAAATTGAGATACTTAGCTAATGAGGTATATATAGCTTAGCTAATGAACTCTTTTATCAATTTTATAAAATCTATAACTTTATAGCTATTAACTTCTCATTTTTATTAATTAATTTTATCCTCATATGCACAAAATCCTGTTTTTAAACATGAACTCTTCAGCTCACCCGCTCTACTCTTGTGACTTGAATATCGTATCAAAAATTCAATATTATATATCATCAAGTGTCGATGTTTCTGTTTAGAGAAAACAAAGTGGTGTGAAATATTTTCATTCACATAAAATGTCACTTTGTACATCGATTTGTTGCGTTCGATGCTTACAGATTGTGAGTGATAGATATAAAATGATACTCGAAGTTTTTGTATAGAGATGTTACAAGTGGATCAATAAACTATATATAATTCTATTATATCCTAGTTAATGTCAACATCTATAGACTGACATCATATTATTATATTTTTTGACATTTGTATCATATAATCTATATATATATATATATAACGCATTTTACGGAATTCCTATACCAAGGGATTTTAACTTTTTGTATTACGCCAAGTTTTAAACCTTTAGGAGCTATACACTTAACGCGGGCGTAAGAGTTACTATAGCTACGTTTACCATAGGTTACAATGACAACGGATAATACGACAAAGGTTACCATAGCAACCTAAGTTCACATCCAAATTAATAGTGTGCCCAGCAAAGCGGAAGGGAATAAGCTAGTATACAATAAAAAGAATCCCAATGACATCGCGATTCACGTCTCTCCACTTATTTCAATATATATTTCAAATGTAAATTAGTGAATGCACTAAAATATAAATTGATTAAATTAATTTGTCCTGTCAGTATGTTTTTGATAATAATATATTATTGGAACGTGTCTCGTGAACCGGTAGGTGTCAAATATGAGAGATTACCTATTTTCCATATAACCAGCATAACCTTCAATAAATAATTAATTAGGTATTTTGTAAATCATCTCCGCCCCGGGCCATCACGATTTGATAAATTAGATGAGTGTGTGCTGTTTGAAACGGTGTTCCGTATTATATAAAAAAACTAAATAAATGTCAAAGTTTAAATTACTATTGATATTATTGAAAATAAAAGACAAATTGTTTTCGTTTGCACCTGTATAGAGTGCATATCAAATTTTATGTGCCATAATTTCTGTGACCAACCATTTAATGCTGACCCCTAATTATTGAACTAATAAGCGATATGAAGAAAATATTTCTCTATAACATTAATATATTTTCTAAAACTGATTAAATATTCATAACGCATTATAAAATGAAATAGAAAACATTGTTTTAATTATCTGATATATCACAGGCATTTAATTACATACTTATCTATACTCACGATGTTTCCAATTTAACATTGCAATTAATTAAACTGGTATAGTTGGTTGTTGTGTTTATCTCAGGATGTTTCACAAAAACCGTTTATAATTAGTTATTTTTATGAGAAACTCTGTTATATGAAATAACCCTCAAATATCGTGGGATAGGTCATATCTTGAAGCCATGCGTCCAATTATACGCGAATAAATTTCGCGCCTCCCATGAGAATATCAATAACATAAGCCTAGATCAATTTGTGCTACCATCAGAGATTCTGTCAAAGATTATTTGCTTACTTGCATTTGGTTATACCGTATAGTTTCAATTATTGGACACCATTTGCAAATACCATTCCTATGTCATTAATTACACTTATATTATTACAACAATATATTCATTTATTCTTTTTTAAGGTTATATTTAATAATAGTAAGTTCTATTTTTCTCAAAACCTACAGACTAAATCTGAGGTTCTCAATCTAAAAACATAGAAAAAAGTAACTCTCTACATCATTTTTCTATAAATTTTCAATTAAATGATATCAATAATTGACAAACCGTGTCACATCTGTATGAAATCTTTATTCTATGATTTTAATAATTTATGACCAGAGGAATAGCTTCTGTTATTACACCTGATAATAACTAGTGTTTTCCGCAACACCGCCCGCAATCATCCTTCCGCCCCTCGCGTAATTCGCTTACTTTGCTCTTACTATCATTAATAAAATCAATTTAATATGTCTTGTTTGAAATACCTTGAAATATATTGATATTACTACTATGTAGATGATTAAGCTTTATTGCTATTTAAAAATACATTATAACAACATTAACAAATTAATTTTATATAAAACATTATAGATAAGGTTTATTATAATCTTTACATATATAAAATCTTGTATTAATAAATTAAATGCTATCAAAGTACAATCAAATACAAATATTTACTGCTGGTATATTAATCTAAAATTTAATATGTAACAGGGTGTTAAAACATTCAAATGAAGGGATAAAAATATCAGAGACATAAAGCAAACCAAAGAAATTAGTCCTGTCCCGATTTATCTTTCAATTTATTTATACAGACTCTCACCGCGGTTAGTACAATAATTTTCAAAGATAGTGCGAGCGTGTTTCCGTTGCACGTAATTATATAGTGTTATCTTTAAATATTTATATTAATTATAATAATATTAATTCAATTATTATATATACAATTTTAAATACAAATGAAGAGGTAGTTTTATTATTTACGTTTAAAAGATATATTAAAAATATTTCATATGCTATATAATATGTATTATTAATTAATTTAATCTTATTTATTTCTTTTTATCAAATCTTAACAGTATAATTAGATAATTTTGCAAGATTGTCGAGATTCAGAAGTTTGAATATTTATTCATACTTAATTTATTTGCAGTATTCTTTGTATTAAACCTGATTTAGAAACAGTTCTACTATTAATCTTCCATTCAAGTAACACGGAGATACGAAGCAATAAATTGAAATCCGATATTGTTATAAATATGAACGGTACGTGACGACAGGCGCCCGGTCTTACACTTTATTATTTATTATGCGTTTATTAATTAATATAATTCTCTTATCTATCGTTTGCAGGTTAATATTGCTTAACTTCGTTTTATCTTAAAACTTAGTTTAGGAATGTTGGTTTAGTTATTTTATGTTCATTAGTTTTGTATCCTACGCTAATTCATTTTAAATTATCTGTTAGTATATTAGCCATTTAATGTTTATTATTTTTTTGTATTGTTTAATATAAAAAGAAATATGAGCAACACTCAAAGCTGCGATCTCTTAGAGTTCGTATCAATGGTACTATGAACAGAGCTAATGTGCAGTTCACAGGTTTTAGTCCCGTTCGTGTTGTATTTATAAAAAAATAAAGATAGTTTAAAATGTAAAAAACAAGATTCATTTTAATATTTTATTAATTTTAATTTAATATGCTATCTGTACATTCACTTCTATAAATCTAGTTATCTTGAAAATATTTGATATCACTAGCCTCCGCATTAAAAAAAAATGTATATAAAAAAGTCTATTCTGTGCAAAAAAAAACTTCCCGAAGTGTGTCATTTACAAAGAAGACAAAAGAAATCAACTAAATTTTTAATAAATACTTAAAGGCAGGAAACATTATTGCAAAAATCTTCACTTACACTAAAAACGGTCATTTAATCAAAATACCTTATCGGTGTAATTATAGGCAAATTGGTGATGCAACGTTAACAAGGCGTCAGTATGAGGTCATTTTTTACGAACACCTATGGATATTATTTAGTGGCTGTCACTTACACCGAAACATAATTATATTATGTATAAAATTATTTTCTATACTTATGAAAATAATATTATAAAGATAAAAGTTTGTAACAAATAGGGTCAAAAACTTCTGAACCGATTTGCCAGTTTCATATACTTGCATATGAAAATTTGAAGTCGGAAATTATGTTAATCGGAAAACGGAAATGTTATTGTCAGGTAATATAGAATGCTTTTGTCCCGATGTTACCACAGAATTAGGATAACAATATTAGATAATTTAAAAATGTTGTATGAATAGGTTTATTTCTTGAAGTATGACAGCAAATGAAGTCGCTGACAACAGCTAGTAACTAATACTACCTAATTTTTACTGTTAAGTAAAAATCGGTAGGTAGATATTTTTTGAGGTATACCTAAAAGAAATTCTAGGTTTAACCTAATTATAGTAATTTAAAGCGATTAAATAAACCAACAAAAGGAATCGTGTGAGAAGTGAATCTAAATTCATCCTTAATATTTTTGGTGATGATGTAATTTAATAATGACACTAATACATGGGTGTATTAGTGTCATTATTAAATTTATAATATAATGTAATGTATATTTATAAGATAATTAAAATGTTAAATGCCATAATTTAAATATTGTATGTCTGGGCAGAATAGTAATCGATCTCTGGATTCAGATCACTAATCAAATGAAAAAAAATAAATAAAGATATATTATAATAAATACATCTAATTATTATTAAGTACAATCTTTATAATAATCAATATAAATAAACTTAATTTATGAAACTGTTTATTTTAATATAATACACCTTTATACTTTAGGGTTGAAACAACTTGTTATTTCGACTTTCGATGATATGATATCAGTGTTATTATTACACCACTCAGTACTTATTACCCTGAAGTCAAGTTACATCCACTTAGTGTAATAAACGACTACACGTACAAAATTGTGAGGGGAAATAATAAATTTCACGAAAACCGAAAATTATGACACTTAATTGAAAACTTGGTTATCGAGATCTCGGTAAATAATTTCGTAGAAAAGAGAGCACCAGGGCTGTCATTTTTGTGTTTTACAAATAATTTGTAGATTATTTCTAGACAACAGAATGGATAAACAGAAAATAAAATACATGTTTAATTTTTTATATATTTTTTAAAGAAGTCGTTATCATAGCTACCAATATTTTTTTTTAATTTATTATTAATGATTGTTAATTAAATTAAAAAGGTCATTTTATAACTTGAATTCATTTATGTTATATGAAAAAAAATAATTAAATAAAGCATGAAAGTCAGACATTATAGATGACTTTGTCATTCAAATTTTGTTTCTAAGATAGAAGTTTTCATAAACTATATATATGTTTCGTGAATTAAATATATGAATAGCTGACAACCCTCACCAAAATGTCATCTAAGGAATGGGTAGTCAATAACTGCTTTTAGTATTCCGAATAAACAAGAAAATTGATTTTAAAAGAATAACTTACAAGTGAAATTGCTGCATCTTACGTTCGAGAAACATACGGACTGTGGGACGAATAATTCCAGTCATCAAGCAGAATTAAAAACCAACCGTATCGATCGACCCACGAGACATCTGTAATTCATTTGAAGTAATTCGCATCCGTGCTCCAGATAAAAAATATCAGATTTAATCGAAACTGGTAACACAAGAACTTCAGAACTTTTGGTTCAGTACCAACATGGATTATATTTATACTTGATATATTAATTTAATCTTACATTTGGCCATTGTTTATAATATTTCTTTATTTTTTAATAATATCTGGCATGGCCGTTGAAATTACTGTTACATTATTTGTGAAATATTGTTATCTATATATTTATTAACGTTTTCTTGTGATCCGTCATCTGAAACTAACAATGGTGATATTATATCAAAAACAAAGTAACAATAAAATAAGGGACATATTCCAAAAATACAATAAAAACAATACAGACCTCTACAGACAGGGATCGCTAAAGGTCTCTGAATATGGAGAAATATAATTACTCATCATAAAATAAACTTAATTTTCAAGAAAATGAAATTATTTAAAACGACGATGGTGGTCTCGAAAACAGACAGAGATATTAATTGTTTAATATCCTTCATTAGAATTGTAATAAAATATAATTGATTTAATTAAATTGATATTATCAGATCAACGACTGATGAAATTATAATCCAATTTCAAAGGGTATGTATTTGAATAGGACACAAATCAGGTAACGAACCAATTACTTAGTCCCGTCACACGCCAATTATAAATGAAACAGTCATGTCATTAAATCTGAATTTAGTATCATTAATTTCATATTTATCACAAAAATACGATTATGAAAAAATAGATGTGGTATTTATTATATTTGCACTTGGTAATTAATTATTAGATAATATTACCAAACTATTATTATCAATATTATACATAAATTAAATTGCCGTAGAGGAATTAAATTAACTTTTCGTATTGTAAAAGAAAAAAACTCATTAAAAGCTAAGATTTTATACAGTAAGTTTTTTTTTACATTTTCATCGAACACTTTAAAAATGACCTAAAAATCTTTCACTACACATTTATTGTCATAAAAGGTCTTAAATACATCATCTAAATTTAATAAAAATGTCTTATCCATTTTACCGAATTTCTTTGACATGGACACTTTAATAAGCGCACTTAGAATTGTCGGTAATCAATTTAGGCCTTATCAATGTCTTGTGCTAAAATAGTATTTGACTTAATCTGCTGGTTATATAATTAGTTAGTTTAAATGCAATATTAAATATTACTCTAATGAAATCGTTCAAATTACTTTGGACAGTTTTGTAATTTCGTAAATTATATGATCAGTCTTGTAATTTAACTGGGATTTTACAATATTAGATATGATTGCACAAATAAATATTTCTTATAAAAATATTTGTTAAAAATAGATTTATAAGGAGTTTGTGTTTGAATGATGAATGACGATTTTTTCTTTCGCACCAAACCTTATAAGCATCAAGTATGTAAAAAAATTTTAATCCGAATTATGTCATAAAAGTAACTCTGTTTTTTTCTATAAATCAATAAATTTTCTCTGTTTAAACAAAACACCTATTGGGATTATCAATGGAAGCGCTTCCCATAATTGAATAAGATAAAGAATACAGTCAGGAATATAAAGACAATTGTTACTTAATTATCAATTTTTTATTTATAAAGTACCAAAAACAATTAAATCAATAATAAATACAAATTAAAATAAGGGAAAACAATTAAAAACTGGTACAGATATATGTTACTCAATTTATTCTTCTTCATATCAATTAATATATGTTTTTATTTTGATATAATAAAACATGTTTTGGAGATCCGCAGTTAGTGAATGTTAATTTCAGAAACCTATTAAATGTAATTAAAACACAAATTCTGGAGATATTTAATTACGTACAGAACTCCATATAGTTTATCGAGTACTGCACTTGACTTTAATTTGAAAATCTATAGATCGTGACCAATCGTGATCTGGAAATCTCACCGGATCTATGAATAATTCCGCAATAAAGATCTTTACAAAATAGATCACTTATATCGACGATCCGTTAGAAGACCAGAAATACACCATTCATTTTTCTCACGGTTTTATTATAAGGCTTGTATTCAAAGTTAAAGAAAACTTTTTTATTCAAATACATACATAGAAGTTATGAAACGTTAGACTAATTGCACGGTCCCAAAGAATCCATGGAAAGGAATCGTCAAGAAACTTCAAAGATACTTCTTCATTTATTATTAGTTTACGTTTTTATATAGCACAATTAATATTAAATTATATTTTAATTAAGAGTAACATTCATATACATTTTTTTATTGTATTTGCTCTCTGTTTTTGGTGCATTATCTTAACATAATTTAATAATAATTTAAACTTCGTTTAGTTTTATAAAGGAAACTGATAAAAAGAAGCATCACCCTGAGGAATTCAAGCTTCATAATTATTTCTTACTATATTTCCTTAAGAAATGATAACATTATATAAAATAACATATTCATTTTTAATGCTTCATTTAAATAATCCCCATTATATTCTAAGGAAATACAACAGTTTATATGAAGATGATGTTGTTTACCTTAATTTGCATGCCTTATTGAGTGTTATTTATATACATATTATTATACAAATAATTGGAGGATAAAGAGTAGTTCTGTAATCCAATTTACAAACAGGAAGATTGTATTTTAAACAACTTACAACTACATTTTATAGAAGTAAATGTAATTAATTATTTTTAAACCCGTATATGGACACGTTTAATACAATTTCTTGTTGTTTAAGACACTTTTGGTAGGAATTGAGGAATTTTTGGTGTTTATCGATATTTTTTTTTTCTTTAACAAGGTTTTTGAGACGTCTAGAACTATTAATACTTTTTTTAAATAATTGTTACTTGAAGAACAACAACAACAAGAACAAACTGGGCCACCATGATAAATTCAGCATAAATTCTGTGCATAAATTTCTTTATTATCCTTAACGATTGAGATGTTGATTTATTTGTTCTATATTTTTTACTAAAAACTGTTAGAGCTGCTAACATGTTTATTGATCATTTCCAAATAAATGTAATTAATTAAAAAAAAACTAATATCAAATTTTTATATATCTCGAAAAATCATAAAATCAAATAAATGAGAAAATTTCTAGCGTATTTATAGAGAAACAAACACATTAATCGGTATAAGCAAATTCTAACCACTAACTGGGAACACTAATGGGGCCATTATTGCTATGTAGGGTATTATTGCTTGAGAACAATTAGCTGCAACTCTAACCTGACATGAGACCACGACGAATGCGGGAACTGAAATGAACCCAGTGTATATCTTTAAATGGGTTAAAAAATGTCTATGGCTTGTATATTTCAATACGATTTTCAAAATAGGTCCAAAAAAAACGATAAAATATATGTAGAAAAAAATAAGAGCATTTTTATTCAACGAATGGTGATTCAATAATATGTATAATGTAGGAACAAAGACAATGCTATCCTTTAGACAGAACAACTCGGAATTCTAAAGAACTGATAATATCTTAGATATGGTCCAAGCGCCCAGATAGTGTGAAGATTGACACTAAAGTAGGAGAATCCGGGCACTTCACTAGCTTGATTGACATACATGGTGTTAATGGGATATTAAATGTTTGTAAACGATTTGAATAGATGAAATAGTTCGGAATATTTGCTATAGAACTGCATGTTTTTTAAGTCATACAATGAAGAACGAATAAATATGGTATCTTCAATATCTAATTAACGAATTAAAAAATCTGGACAGAATGCTAGCTAAATACTTGGTTGCGACTGCTTTTACTGTCATCAAAGAAGAACCAACAACAGACAAGGCTAACGATAAAAAAACGGTACTCCATTCGATTCATCCGTTTCGGAGTTATAAAACCACCAACGGACAAACAATACACAGATACTTCACGTAAGGATATAGCTCATAACCGCTTGTTTAAAAATGAATTAATATTTGTCTTGAAGATGTTCTCTTTGAAGATAATCTTGGTTTAAACGTCTAAAACATAAAAGCTTAAGACACGGAGTCAAAGGAATGAGTTTGAATTCATTTATGTGACGGTCATGCACTTTATGACAAATACAATTCTTATCTTGATCTATAAATAAGCTCTCAACAAGTACAATGTTTTAAGAATGAGACACAACCTGTGTGGCTCAATAAACCAGGTCACTATATTAGTCGAATCGGATTGCACAATCTTATCGAAAATATCAGGCAATTCGTACGATACCCTTAAAAACGAATTCTCCAAAATAAATTTGGACACGTAACGGATCTGTGCATATTTTTTTATTCGCCATCCAGAAGACATTGACTACTTTTTGACAATCATATCATTTGCTGTTCTTGAATTAATCACAGTCTCTAATATAATTAAAATAAAGTTGAAATTTGCTTCGTTTTTACTTACCGAACTGTAAAAGAAAATTGTATGATCCCTATATTTATAGTGTTGTATAGCCTTAAAGAGTGCTCGAAAATACTCAATGGGGATAAGTTATTCCGTTTCAGATAAAAAAGGTTCATATCCATACTTTTGTTTCATTAACCGTATAAGGTGAACGGTATGATGGAGCGCGTCATAAATTGATCGGAACTTTATATCCGTAGCTAATTCAGTAATCAAGACGAAATGTTTACAATTTATGAAACAACACTAATCATTATTAAGATTTTCACGTTTTGACTTCCTTATAACAATATTGTTAAATATTTTATACAGATTTGAAAGGTCAAAACCTTACTAATCCTTTTTATTCGTTCTCTAAAAAACTTTACGCAATTCATTTTTGGTTAAATCGCGACAAGATTCGCCAAGTGGGTGAATTTTTTATTTTGTTAAGGTAAGTAACTTCGTTTGATTATACTTGTATGATATTTAATTGTGACATTTTATTATTTTCATTATAATTCTATAGTTGTTGTATTTTCCAATATTTTTTTCTCTTTTTGTAACTGTACCCTGCTAATAAAACTGATTGAGTATTTTTGACTACATGGTTATTTATAATCAACTTTTGACTCTATCTAATACCATTCGCTATGAATATCAAAATATTATCAGGCATTTCTCTTGTTTTTTTAACGCAACAGTCGTAAACATTGTAAAAGAATATTACATGTTTTAGTAGTAATTGATAAAAGTACCACATATTGGTTTAAGGGATAAAAAAAACATTTAGAAATCATTACAAGAAATAACGTGAAAGAAAAGGAAAACCTTGTTTACCAACGATATAGTATGCGCTAATATGCTCAATTCGTTCTGGGTACTTTCTTACAATTATAATAATTAACCTTAGATGTTAGTACTTAGGCAAACCAAGTCAGAGAACAAAATATATAAGGTACTGTAGCACTTACGAACAATTGAATCTCTCTTTCTAACAAGTCTAACAACATTAGTCGTCACTTAAGTTCTTAGCTACTAAGTGACTTGTTTAAGTGTGGTAATGACTGACGCAAATTATCCTACCTTTTCTGTTCTATATTATCTCCATAATAGAACTGCTAAGTTATAAAATTCCCAAGCTTGCAATGACTCAGAGCAACCAGTGGGAGTCGCAGAGCTCGTTCTAAAGGGCATATTATTTGATGATACAAACTATGTTGGGTCATAATATATAGTTATTATGTACCGATATAATTCCATCACATAAATTCTTCAAGTTGTCGCTGACAGCTGTCATTAAAGCCCGCCATTACGTTTTCCGAACGAATTTCACTTAACTTCTTTATAATTTTGATGCGATTTCAGAACGTGACTCCGACACCTACCAGTGTACGTGGTTTTGGAACTTTTTGAATTGCCGATACGATATACCTACAGGTTGATTGTATATAATATTTTATAATATTTTATTGCTTAAAACTAAATAACAAGTTTTACTCGTATTCTTTTCTTGAATCTTTTTTTAGCAAACATTTTGTAAATAAATAACTTGACTTTGACACGTTTGAACTGAATTTAAAATAAAAAATGGTAAAAAACATGTTAAATACTGAAAGGTTTGAGCTATTTTTTAAGATTTTGAAATAAACTTACTTTATTTTGTTCCTAATTCACAAGCACTCTATGTGCTTAATTTACATTCATGAATTATCTAATTACTTTGATTAAAACAAAACCACATGTCTTACATTATACAAAATTCATAAATGCTATCAATACAGGGTGATCCGCAATTATATAAAAATTGCATACCCTTAACCTACTGGCAATTTCGTAAGAACTCCACCGGACCTAATTGAAATTAAAGAGCAGGCACCGATACTGTAATGAGAAATCGTTGGCTTTAAACGCGTTATAATTTATTGTGAATTATATGATCGATACAGATTCCTGTTCGCGCGTGACAGACGAAGAATGGTTTATTCTCATTGCAACCGGCCCTTATTTGGTCTGTGACTTAATAAAATAATAGATTGATTTATATGGCTGATAAATAATAAAACTACCTTTATTTTCTTATTTAAAGAGTGTTTATTTATTATATATGCAATCTTTTTTTACCGTGTTATAGGTTGTGGAAAATTGTGACGAAAAGTGAGTTGCAGATTAAAAGATTAAAAGACGATAAGGAATGTTTTCTTGTTAATTAAATGTATATATATATTTAATATTGATGTTATTAAATGTGATAAACTATCATTTATAACAATTTACTACAATTATGATAATACAAAACAAAATATCAGCGGTCTATACCAAATTGACCTTTGGAACGGTCATTACGCCTCATTAAGGTTAATATCGAGTTTTGAGCGAAAATCGATTTAAATATATCGATGAAAGTTCCAATTACGATACGTTATGCTCCTGGGGCTGTTTAATTTATAGGTTATATTATCGTATTGCTCTGGTTGCGTGACCACGGTTACATTGATCGTTAATCGAGATCTCTTTAAAACCTAATTGCAATTCGGTTGCAATATTGATGCTGTATTTTTGTTAAATTCTTTTCAGCAGACATCCTTTGGACGTTACTTGTCACATTTTTCATCAGCTTTCCTGTCATATGTCATATTATTGACGTTAAATTTAATTTGGTATTATAACTAGCATTGGGTTTAAATTCAGGTGAATTCATAATTTATTTATTTGTTATTAATATCGATCGTTTTGTTTGATATACTAAGAAATAATATGTCAAATTATGAATTACCGACGTATGTAGTAAAACTAAATATGTCATATAAACGTCATCTATGTATCTCTCTTTGAAATTATTATCTGAAGTATGAACAAACAAGATCATATCGCACTGCAGCAGTAAATTATTATTGAGCATGAAACGGAAGGTATAAAGTTGGACATTACACATCCACTGATATTATCTAATGATTTAGATTCACACGTGCTCGTAATGTGTCCGTAACTTGTGTATTGATTTACGATTAATGTATTGATGGTTGTATTTTTGTTTGTTAATTTATTATATATACATAAAATTAATGAATATAGGTACATTAAATGTATATGAAAATGCAATTATATAGACGTCATACATTCAATTCATCTGTTTTCCACATTACGGGTTAGATTTTGGTTGTGACTTCTTGTTTATCAACTTATATATTTTTAAAACCAAGACATTTTTTATATTCTCGTAGAATAATGCAGGCATTATTCCAATTCCAGGGCTATAATAACCAAAATATTTATGTAAATAGATCCTTTTTTGGATAAAGCCACTTGTAATAGCTACTATTTAAAACACACAACACATTTAAACTTAATACAATTTTAATTTTGGATGAGCAAGTTATTTAAGTTGTAGAGAAATATAAGAAATAACTGTATTTTAATTATTTTTAATTACTTAACTGCATGTTTTCTTTAAACATGTTTTAAATGATAAATTATAGTGGATTCACTCAAAGTGCTCAATTAAAAATAATTGAGATTTCTTTGAATTAAAACAGATGTACGGAGTTTTCGCTTTTACGTCAAATTTTAATATAATTAATAAACCTATATTTTCGTCACTATCAAATAAATTAAATGTATTATAGAAGAAATAATTTAATTTAAAAAGTGTTGATATTTACTCGCTACTAAATTACCCAAAAAGAAGATTCAATATTCAATTAAAATGTGATGGACATCCGTGTGAAAAAATATCAGAAGCTGCGTATGCTCCAGATCATGATTAATGATTCCATCTGAATTTAAGATAAATGATTAACAAAAAGTAATTACGTGCGTGATTGTACTTACTATAACTAATTTTGTCTGTATGTCTGTGATATTATAAATTTTAAGAAATGCAATACGTACGTTTAGTTTGGATTCCATTTTTAACAAGGATCCATTGTAATGCTAACGCTGTCCATTTAATGGTAATGGTTTGATCTTAATTAGGTCATTAATTAGATGTTTGGTCGAAATAGAATAGGAAAATTCGTTTTTTTTATTTATCTTTATCTTCATTAAAATTATAATATTAATTGTAATTTAAAAATCAAATGAAACACTTCGTTTGTCTTCGAGGAATTTATCTTATGGAATCAACAGTATTAGGTAGTGATAATAATGAAGTCTTATATTTATTGTAAAAAAAAAAAAATTACACCTTAAATTTAAAATTATAAGCATTTATCATATTCATATTATCTGGTTGGTGTATTTTACCACTATCAGTAACAACAATAATAATTTAATGGAACTGCAATACTCCAAAGATCCGATTATAATGGAAAAATTTGACAAACCTATGGACTTTTAAATTTGCTTTCAAAAATATATCTTACCTCACCCACTTTATGCAGATACGAGAATTATTTAAAAATAATATAAATATTTGGTATTCACATTCAAACATGCTACCTGAAATTGTCAATTTTTTTTATTACTCATTAAAGTATTCACGTTCAATCTAAACTATTTTAGGAGACGGAAATTTAATTATTATATATTATACTTATTAAAATTACATTAACACGTGAAAAAAAAAACTTTGTATCCCCTTTTACGAAAACAATTTTGGAGGAGTATAATATTTATTTATATAGAGTGCAGAAAGTTAAATATTTATGTAAATAATGCATAAAAAATATATTAAATTAATAAAAAATACTATAAATCACACACAATTCAATTCACAAATCAATTTTTATTGTTCACGTTAATACTGCCAATATCAAACATATAATCTGACGCAGAGGAGATTGTTACCCGGTATAATATAATTAACTAATAATATATATATATATATTAAATAACATTCAAATTTTAAATTAAGGTTGAATTTCGGCCACAAGAAGTTTAAAGATTTAAAAGTGATTTCTTTAATAATTGCAGATCATTAAATTAAGCTGTATGTGTTTGTTGTGATGATAATAGGTAAGTATATATGAAATTAGTGTTTTGATGCTCTGGTCACTTTGATTTCATATGTGATGTTTGGTTTTTGGAACTCTATATGAAATTAATTTTTAACTATAGGCTCGTGTATATCTGTATTGAATTTAGTGATTTTGATATTATTTTATTCGCAAGATGGAAAACATAAAATATCACATTATTAACGAATACGAAATCCACCTCATCACCAAAAACCACCACCACCAGAAACCACCATATTATGACTGAATACCCAATACGATAGATACAATATATTATTTTATATATTTTTCATTTATTTATTCCATAAAAAAGGCTAAGTTTATATACTACGACCTACTACTTGATTTCTTAGAATATTTTATTTATCATATTTACTTAGGTATAAGTAATATTTTTTCAGAGATTCCAGAATGTATGATAAATTTATGTCCCGGCGCAACCATTTTTTTGCAACAAAATCCTTTATGGTTTCCTCCCGACCAAGAAGGTTATGACAGGAAGGTTATGGTAACTGTTATGGGTCAAGTCCCTTATTTGGATAGAACCTTTTTTCCTTCAATGGGAAGATAATATATTCTGGAGGGATGACGATAACCATATCTCATCTCAGTGGAGAATAATTAATAGCAGGAGTTTCACAAACATATAAATAAGTAATTCAAAGTAATAATAGGATTTGTGGAACACACAAAGACTTTTCCCTACTTTCAAACCCATCCTTTTATGTCAATGAGGATAACTAATTACAGATAGATAGTTTGACTTTTCATTATGTATTTCGTAAATTCTTTAAAACGAATTGTTTTAAAGATTTCATTAGATAATAAAACGTATTATTTTTCTGTGGGATGTAGGGCAGGTTGTAAGCGAGCGACAATAAACAGGGCTCGGCTTAACCTTTGAGCGATTTGAAACGGATATTCAAGCGGTCACGACAGAGTCTAAGAAGACTTTAGTTTTGGATGTGGTATTATTATGGTCAGTTTACAACGTTATATTACGAGATTATTTTAAATATAAAAATTTCTAAAATATTTCAGTTCTACTGCATTTTTGCAGATGTATATAATAAATAGATTTAGTTAAGATAATTTCTGAAGTTCGAAGATCCAAGCAAAATTTCTTTATTTAATAAGCCAGAACAACCAAATACTGGAGGTGCAAATATATCTTGTTAGCTGTTCCTGGATCCTTGGTCCCGTGAGAACTTGGAAGTGGATCCAGTTTAGGATATCACGCCAGCGCTATCAGCTTATGATCATCGTCCGATACTTTGACATCCATCTGTTGATTTATTTGTTAAGCCATCGGCCAAATATACAACGGAAAATGTATTTTTATAAGAATTTATTACTATTTTTTTTCTATACAAACTCTATTATAATTTATTGAAACTAACTAAAAACAGTAAAGTTATTAAATTGCATTTGATTTGATAAGTACGTAATATATTGCCTAAAGGTTATGTTAGGAAAATAGATATCAGCGGTAATAATACTCTTAATTAGGTAAAGGAACTGTTTGTTAAATATTGTAACTCCAAAATAGGAAAAAAAATGTATTTTTTACGATGAATCACATATGTAAATGGCACATATGAAATAGTTGTTAATTTGAAACGGATTTACAAACACGCTGACAATTCACCCATACCCCAACTGTAACGGCGAAGTCACGAAGTACCGATTTACACGACACAGTTTTAGCTGAACTTGTGATATTTTAAATTAGATGTTATTTTACAAACAAATTGCATGTTCATCTTTATACAGGTTATTTTATATCAAAAATATGTAATACCAAGTTATTAAGGGTACATTAACAATGTAAATTGTATTATTACAAACCATAAAGTGTAAGATTGTTGTTACAGCTTTGGTCGACCAAATTTACCAATTAGTATTATACCAGGGTGCAATATCTTACCATGAGATCGATCGTCATTTACACCATCCAGCTCACTTGTTATAAATATTAACACCAAATTCCAATGGTGTAATTTTAAACCATTTAAACATCTCTTTTTATTTTTCACCGAGGTCCTTATCAGCGGATGGTTATTTCCATGTTGTAATGTCTTAAACGATATGAAATGTTCACGACACTTAATTTGGTTAAGCAAACGATCCGGTAGCATAATAATCGCAAGTGACGACGCGAGCTGTACGATGTGTTTGGCTTGGTACAAGTGTTAGCGGATAGCGTTTTATGACTCATTCATTCATTCAATTAGAATCGTATTTTGAAGTCAACATTCATTCAATTCATTATGCAAACATTAAAATAAAACATTGCACTCATTTACGAGCTGGCGATACTTAATTTTATCACCTAGATAAAAATATCTATGCAACAAAATCTTATCCATGTAATTAGGAAGTTATTAAGTAAATAACACCTGTTTTCAAAATAATATTATCAGTAATAAACTTTAAAATATAAAGTATATAGATACAGACTGGAATACAACAAATATCTATCATGAATATATATGTAATTAGTTTTCAAAGTTACATTATAAAATGATAAGTATTAATTATGTGTATAATTATTATAATATTATGATAATTTAAAACGCTATTCGTCAATAAATTGGGCTACATTCAGCTAAAAATATAAAATTTTATGTGCACTACACAAGGGGTTCAAATTGACCATTTCTGTAAAAGTAAGTGTTATTGCTTAATTTGAGCATAACCGTATCACCTCTTGATTTTTATCCGAGATTGAAATATGTATATTTAGGGACGATGATTTTAACGATATTAAGAAAACTTGAGTATACAGTATATTATGTTAAAAATACATATATTTATATTATATATATATTATATGACATAACATTTAGTGACCGATCCTTTATTATAGAATAAATTTAAGAAAAATACTTTCCAGGCAATCTTCAAAAAAAGGGTGGGGTCAGGTATTTTAAAAGAAATTATAAACATATGTAGATATAAATAAAAATATTACATATGATATGCATCATACATATACTGTTTATAAAGAAGATAGAGTTGTTGATTGGAATAATTGAAACAAGTTAAATATATGATTTATATAAAAACAAAGTACTATGTGCCTGTTGTCTGTTTGTTGATAATCTTATATTTCTTTATATATAAACAATTATAGTAAAAATCTATAAAAATTATTTTTTCCTACACTTTAATATTAAACATTAAAATTATTACAAAATATTAAATAAACAAACAAGCAAAAAGACTTAAATATTTAAAAATATTCAACACATATCTCGTAATGATAGAAAAGTCAATGACTCTCAATAAATTATATTAAAATTTTAAAACGGGAGCAAAAAAAAAACAAAAATAATTTGATCACGTAAAAAAAATGTTGGATGTTTTTTAATTATTTCGCGTATGTTAATAAATTAAGTTGGAACGAATCGACATGAAAAGAGAAACGAAGTACCGAATGATACCTTGATTGCAAAAATCGGTAATAACAATATTTTTTATTAAAACTCATAAACATGTTAATGTTTAATCAATTTAAATTGATTTCGAGTTAAATCGCAATTAATTTTTGTATATAGACGCAATACGTCAGTCTAATTATTTATTGCTTATTGATATTGGTACCAAGACGCTCATTGCAGGTCAATATATCATTTAAAAACAACTTAGTTGATTATATTTTACTTTCAACCTGATCGATTAACCGCATTTTTTTTATATTATTCTTTATAGTATAAATTACAAAACCTAATATTTAAACAGTCCTTTAAAATTTTTTCAAGGATTTTTTGAGAACAAAAAAATTATATGTATATAAAATATGGTCAATGTCTAAATCGAAGCCAACTAGATTATACCCTAGTGTAATCTAGTTGGTTGATTTTTAGACCTTGTATATATATATATATCACTCATACTTTTAAGATAGGAATGCAAATAATTTTATTAATAGTGCGTTAGTTTGACCGCACTTCAAACAAACAAAAACCATATATTTCATTGATACTGTATCTTAATGTCATTCATATCACAAAAAAATCAGCATTCTTCCCCTCGAATTAGTTCT
Organism: Melinaea menophilus ssp. n. AW-2005; assembly: GCA_918358695.1. Taxonomy (NCBI): domain Eukaryota; kingdom Metazoa; phylum Arthropoda; class Insecta; order Lepidoptera; family Nymphalidae; genus Melinaea; species Melinaea menophilus. The sequence continues at coordinate 22,219,408 of OU911043.1, read as the reverse complement.
TACTTTAGTATTGATATCTGTTTATATTTAATTATTTCTTATTTCAAGTCGACTTTTATAATTAATTACATTTTCTTTTATTTAATAAAAAAATTATTATTTAAGAAAATATATATGATATATATATATATATAACATAATAGCATATATATATATATATATATATATATATATATTATAGAGAATATATATGCTTACATATATTAAATACCTCTCGGTAACACAGTTATCTCAAATCAAGACGATTATAACGAAAAAGTATAAAGCAAAGCAATCAATTTACTCATCACCTAAAAAGCTTATCAATGACATAAAACTTAGAACCCGCGACCCCCCTAGTTGAAAGCTCGTTATTGTCGCTACTGAGTCATAAGATTCCATATAGGTATTATAAATGGCACTGTATTTGGTTACACTTATAGATACGTTCGGGTAACGCTTAGATTCTATATATGTATTATAGAAAATTTATCTGAACACGTAAAATATCAAATGGATGTGGGATTTTATTATATATTTTTATAAGAATATTTTTATGCATTTCATTTACCAAAATATCGGTCTGATACAGGAATTCTTAAAATACAATAAATTAAGAATGTTTTTATTTAAAGGAATATTTTTTTATATATAAAAATATTAAAGATTGCTTTCATAAATATGTTTAAAGTATATTTAAATATTTATTTTAATTAAATAGCTTATCCATTACTCCTACTCTTTAGTACCATTTCATACTTAAATTGAAGAAAAAGTTATCATTTAATCTCGGCTGTAGTGAGAAATTATACTTTGACCAAGTGGGATCTAAGTAATTACTCAGCCACAAAAGGACTTTGACTTAATGTTAAGTACATCATATTACTATATTCACATTACAGATAGCAACACGCCATAGACAAGTCTCATAAGTGAAATAATATATTCGTTTGGAGATAGCAAATATAGGGTTGTCATTATTAAAAATGATTCTATATTTGAGCGAAGCGAGCGGAGCGTTCTATGTGAGACTTTTTGCATCCCATGTCCGGGGTTGGCAAGAAAGCGGCTTTACCAATCTTTATGAAATTTTGCACATTTATAGCGATAGTTATCGCGATGGTTTATAAAAAAAGTGAAAAAAACTCATGTCGTTGAGGAATAATCACCAAAACATGACAGCCCCATAGACTTCAATGTAAAAAAAATTGCAATGTAATATTAAATAATTCTGTATATTTCCCTGTCGGTTTGAGCTTTGAACCCTGAATTGAAGATGGGTTACTCGCTTCGCTCAATTGGTATGTGGATTATTATAAAGTGCGTAAAAAATATATGATAAAGCAAGACCCTAAAATACCATGGGATAAGAAAGTGTAAAGGAATTGACGTATACCTCCATAGTAGTGGAAGAGTAGATGCTATATATAAAAAATACCACCTTCACCTTACTGCCTTAAAAAAGATATAAAGATATAGATATAAAGATTTGATAAAGATATATAAAAAGATATCTTTTAAAGAGTGAAATGTCTGGTTAAAACATTAAATATTTCGATAGAAACTATGTAGGCATAAATAAAAAACTCCACTATTCATTGTAAAAAAAATAAGTAAAAATTTAAAATTTTGAAAATATGTTTATCTTATTATATAGTGAATATAAAACATTTCACAAAAAAATGTAATCGACATTTTTTTCTATTACATTCTAAACATTTTTTTACACTTAAAATATTAAAAAAAAACTCAATCTCAAACTACTACCTAATCACAACGCATCACAAATTTTAATGAAATAATCAAAATACTTTTCGACCCTAAAAATACCTTTATTTCTTTTGATCCGATTTTATATTAATAATTATAATTTAGTGACAGTAATGAAGATTGTAATATGCAAATGAATGCAATCAAATCGAAAATTGGTCCAATTTTCGCAAACATTTTGTTAATCAACTCCAATAACCAAAAGCAATACAATTAAATAACAAAACACATTACGCACATCGCTTCATAATACCATTTATACCAAACTAATATTCATTCAATCGAATACATTTTGATTAAAAAAACGAATACAGTATTCTTTATACTTTACAAGAACATCATTTGATTGATGTCTGACACCGAAGTGTAGCGCTCATTTGCCTTTAATACGGCGGGACATTCAATTTGCTATGTTTTTGCGTGCGCACGCGCTTATTACATCTCGTGTGTAAAGGGCATTATTGTTTTTGTTTTATTAATGGAAACTGTATTCTCAGTTTTATGTTACATTATATTATTATTTTATATTATAACTAACGGGATATTTTTGTACTGCAAATAAGACATCATCAATTGGTCATCCAGTTCTCAAACCGTCTAAATAAAATATTAATATAGATATTTTACAAGTACACACACTTACTTTCATTAATAATATTGCGTGTAAAAAGAATTATTGTAATGTGGAGCTACCCGCTGTCTAACTTATATTTAAGTGAGGACGTTATAGGGACGTTATAGGGACGTTATAGGGACGTTATAGGGACGAATTAAAATAAGTATTATTTTTCGTCTATAATTTAATTCCATTACTATTAAGGAGTATTACTCCTGAGTAGATTTAAATTTTGTATTTTTTTTTTAAATTCTAATGTGTTACATATTGATTAATAATTATATCATATTGCTATTTAAACGTTTTTATATTCATCAAAAAATCTTTAGCTTATATTTTTCTATATTTTTACATTTAATACAAGTCTCTTACGGAGAGTCGACGTAAAATGTTGTAGTTCTATTTCGATAATAGAGAACTGGGTGTAAAAATCTACTCGTCGTCTACGTTTGTCCAAGTCTCCTGCTCCTTACAGCCAAGGGTGGGAAAGTATTACCAGGTTTCTATATAAGGCAGACACCACTTATCAAAAGGATCGGGTGCTCTAAAACAGACCAATATAATAAAAAAGGTTTATAATAATTTAAGAGATTAAATTGTTTTTTTTATTTGTTTTTATAATATATTTATGTGTGAATGTTCCAAGGCTAAAATTGTTCTTAATAAGATTTAAAAATTTTTACAAAAAAAAGTGCCTGCAATATATTAGAACCTCAATATATAGGATTGTATTTAAGGAAGGAATAGTTGAATATAAAGGTCACATACACGGTGATACTGAAGGTTACTACAATGTATGTTACTACACATTTTAAATATATTCAAATAATATATTCGATTCAGGAACTTGAAATATACTTTAGAAGATTCATAAATATTGGATTATTTTGTATTAAGATTTTTAATGTAATTGCTTACACGATGCAGACTTTATATAAATACTTACATTTAATGATTACAAGTTACTATTTCATCTTAAGAACACTTTCAACACTCGCAAAAACCCTTTAAATGTAATCATCCATAACATTTATGATTCTTAAAGGCAACATAATGTTAACAATATATCATGGCTAAAGGTTCAAAGTATTTGCGTTCTTATGATATTGTAATAAGAGCTATGTTTAATTGGGGATTTAATCCATATATTTCCCTCTCGTTACTTTACCGTTATGGTGGAATTAAGTTAAAATAGCAGTTAAAAAAATGTTTGAGTCATTGTTGTTCCTTAATAATAAATTTTTATTAACACTTTATTTAAAATGTACCTATACTATCTATATATAAGAAATAGTTCAATACTTTTAAAAGCTACAGATTGCGAAAAGCATTTAAGTCGCAGCTTATAGCAGATATTTAAAACTCTCATTTCCATCAGAACACATATTTTTTTGTTTAATTTATGTGTGTAATATTTTACTTAAATATGGAATTACTTTGCACAGAATATTTTAAAGGTGTAAGGTGTATGATTGTAAGTTTTAAGCCTTCTGTAAAACTACCTAAAATATAAAAAGAACCTTAAATTGCTAAGTATACGTATTAATGTCTTTCTAATTTCACAGTAATGGTTGCAACTTTTAAACCTTTCTTAAACCTGCCTAAAATCTAAACTAAAACCTTAAATTTAAAAATAAATCAGACATTAAAAAAATAATAATTAAATATGATTCACATAACAAACGACTTTCGTAACACAGTGTATGTACTATCAGGTGATATTTTTAATACGATATTAAATCGTACAACAGCTTACCATATAAGTGTTCGCTATAAATAAAATCATCATAAACATGACATCAATGACGTGACAACACGACTCGCATTAAGTACCAGAACAAGTCATAATTTTTCATTATTTCTCAAAACATGCTAAAAAGCAGTAAACATTTTAAGGGATCAGCTTATTTTGGATAATAAACATATGTGATAGGTTACACGCGGTGCCAGTGTATAATGAACTGGTACAGATAAAAATAAATTACCGAAAGAGATGATTATTTAACAAGCCGAAAGGGTTTTACAAATCGATGTTTTTTTTAACTTTTATTGTGGAATACAAAGTATTGAGTAATTCAAGTTATTATTTTACGATTGTATTAAAGATAGGAAATATTATACCAATGAGGTCTTCATAGAAGTTAATAATAAATATCCAATTGGTTTTGTTTTGATTTAACAATTATTATAGCATATTAAACGGGAAAATACGGGAAATATGACGTTATTTTATCGATTTGTGAAAACAATAAAATTATTGTATTGAAAATAATCAAATATTTAAACAGTAGTAAGTACCTTGTAGGCTTTTCAAATAGTAACATGGTCATGAAGATTAAATTATCAATATTTGATCCCTGTATCACTTTCATAACATCGATGTTTTTCTTTAACGAGCAGATAGAAATAAATATTTTCATCACCATCACCAATATCATCATCATAATGTCATTATCATCATTATTATTAATATCATATGGTATCGAACCCGGTATCCATGGTTTAAAGGGAAAAATACACCGCTAGACAAGTTGATCATAGATCTTACACCTATAATATCTTTTTTAAATATTTTGTATAACATAGAAAAAAAAAACTGTGTAATGTAGTTTTAATATATATGTTACCATTTGCACATATGTCTTGAGTATGTTGTTCTTGAAAATGTTTCACAAATCGTTTAAATCAGTTGAAGGGTCATCCCACACTACATGGATGACATCTTTATCATTTATTTAAATTATTTAAATATTAAAACTTAAAACATATTTAAACTCCAAAAATATAAAACGTTCTAAATTTAAATATCATAATTCAGTTTACTGCTATTATAACATAATATTTATTCTAAGAAAACAACATATATTCCTATAATACAAAATATTTTTTATTTATCTAACCGACATATGTGACACTACCCTTAAATTGCAAATGCAACAGTCAAGGGGTCAAAAGCATAATTCTCTCGTGCGCATGTAAATAAGGGTGTATTTCAAATGTTAACCTCAGAGCCTCTCGCTATTGCGGAGGCTGGAAAATGATTTTTTATATAAAAAACATTTAAAATAAAATTAACTTAACGCTATTTTTGAATGGAAAATAATCAAAACTCAAGGGTCAAATTATAAGAGAAATGAAATTAACCTTTAATATGATTGAAACATAAAATTTTATTTTATTTCCTTCTTATTATTAAATGTAAATTTTTTCTCGTGACAACGTGTAGCCGTAATAAAAATTACCAAAATGCTGGTTGCCTTTGGGACATATTTCAGAAAATGTCAATCGTTTTTATTATTTTATAATTACGTGACCCACTTAATTGCTATATCCGTGTTTAATTCTACGAATAGATGTGTACTTAAAGAAATATAATTTGTGTGACAACCCTAATAGCTCTCTTCCTACGATTGCACGTTATGAAAGATTATTAATCGAATTCCGTAAAGTTCCTTCTCTTCATTAGTTCTGTTAAAGTTGTTTCACGTACCATTTTATAATTATCGAGATCAAGTTGGAGTTTTTTGTCTCATTCGCTCTCTTTTAAAAGTGTGCATGTCTAAGAAGACGGTAAATCTAAAACTTAGGGCTGTACTATACTGCTTTGATATGTTAATTAGTTTTTATTTGTGAGTAAAATGTATTAAGATTTTCACGAGGAGCACGTTTAATAAACGACATAGAAGTTTTATTATATTTTTAATTTTGTATGAAAGATTTTAGAGAGCTACATCTTGCCATGACAAGGAAATTTCAAATCATAGAAGCTTCCATTAGCAATTTATTTCAAAAGTGCTTAAAAAGAAATACGTTTAAAATAATGCTATATATAATATTTTGTAACTTCCCTTCCTTTCTATACCCTTTTAGTCTATATTCCTTCTCTCTCTCTCTCTCTAGGACGATAACAAATCTGCAATTCTATTAACAACACCGTGGTTTACGAGCTCTAGTTTTCACCTGCATTTAGGAAGAACACCTGGATTACCACCACCTGGATTATGATTAATAAGTTTGATATAAATATTAAGATTAGTTTAACACATTGCTACACTATTGTTTGTGGATAACAGTTTCTAAAACCTATTTTACACATGGAAATACGTTGCAAAATCTTCACTTCACTGATCAACCACAAACTCAACATCCAGTAACTGAAATGTGCATTAATATTGCTATACCATATTAATAAATAAATAAATGACGAGCGACAAACGCTGTTAATCTGAAACACCTTATCCATAGCAGTTTTAAGATGACCGCCCGTGACGCTATGTATAGCTAACTGCAACCGATACATTTTATAATGAACCCTTCTAAGAAACTTAGAAAGTGAAGTTATTGGTGCCTAACGAACATTTAGTTATAATTATATTATGAAACCTTATTAAGTTTTAATTAAATTACTTATAAGACTTAATTTATATAATAGGTACTAGATTTTATGGTTCGAGTTATTTACCAATCTTTCAAACTAGAAACAACTATATAAACATTATATATATGTATATATATAAATATATATATGTTTCTTCAACTATCAGATTCACCAGAAACTGAATGTTGATATAACAGAGATATAACCGCAACTCCACTTAATTGGCACGCTTTTATAGTATCATTAGAAATAAATTTAAAACTTTTTCAATGAGCAATTCGAAGTATGTTTTTATAATGAGTCGATTTTCTTTTAAGAAAAACAAAGATATTCCTTAATAGACTACTTAGTCCGTCTTTCTCGCCTGCTCAAGTGCAATGTGGTCTTTATAGCATATTTTTTTATCAAATCTTTTGCACGCGTCACTATAACTAACGACATATTTCGATCATTCTAAAATACTTTTAATAGTAGCATTAATTAACAGTACTGTACCGTTAATGATTATGCATCCTGGCTTTGAAGTATTCTTACGATATAATTTATAAAGCTGTGCCCACCACTACATTGCAGAATGTTTTTTAAAATAAAATTAGCTTGTAACATCAGCTATCCGCCAATGATAGTCCTGTTAAAATAGGTCTAGCTACTTTAAAGATTAGCCGGAACAAACAGCCAGACAAATAACAATTTGAAAAATGTTTATTAATATAAATATTTTATATATAGATAGTGATAAAGAGACACTTCAATTTTATTTATATGTATAGACAATAAAATGCAACTACCTCTCTATTAAATCTAAATTCAAATTCATGTGAGAGCGCTGGAAACGTCAATCTGATATGATAACGGTCTTAGATAACGAACGGCTTCAATCATTTGTCATCACGTCACTCAGCAGAGTCAGCCGAACTAAGAAAATAATATTACTATGTGAGAATACTGTTTACTTTCATATTTCATATTGAGACCTCGTTTCTGAAATGTCAACCTAACTGATGTTATCAATTATTACATTTTAGTAATCATATTTTTGTTTGATAACAATATTGTTTTGATACGATTTTGATTATATATTTTTGAGCGTTTTTCTAACTGTCCAGTCTTTTCCAACCAATAAAATCAGAAAAGATCGCTTTATAATTTTTTTTAAAGTAAGTTCAATATTTATATTATTATGATAATATGACGTCTTATAATCTGTCTTTATGGTATAAACTGCTCAAACCACAGTAACAGTAGTACTCAACAATAGCAAGTCGCAACTCGATGCAAAACTTCCCACGGTTAAGCCATTTCATTTATGTCATATGTAGAATCGATTTTGGAATACATAGGCCTTGACTGTTCACTTTTGATACCGATTTTTATTATATTTATAGAAATGCATGCAAATGACAGCTTTTCATCAAGCAAGCAATCAGCAATCTATTACAAGCAACAGCAGTAAATCAATATTAAAATAATAATCTATATTAAGCGATTTACCATTCACTGATTCATCAGGAAATCTCCGAAACTATCTGTCCGATTAACTTAAAATTTTACAAAGTTACTTCTTTTGTGACGTGGACGTCCACTAAGCTCGAATTTTATCCCAACGGATTTCATCTTTTTGCATTTCGTCAAGTTTTAAACCTGTAGGAGCTATACACTCAACGCGGGGGTAAGAGTTACTATAGCAACGATTACCATAGCAACGGTTACGATGACAACGGATGTTATGATAAAGGTTACCATAGTAACCTAAGTTCATATCCAAATTAATAGTGTGCCCAGCTAAACGGGAGGGAATAAGCTAGTAATGAAATAATTTCCATTTTCAAAATAATATCAATAATGCAAAAAAATATCATTCTTTTCTAAATATCTTTAGAGTTTGGTCACATAAATACAATTTACATAAAAAATACATTTTAATATTTTACATTTTAAAAATGGAAACAGTTTTATATTCCATTTGTGGCTTCCATTTTGTAAATTCCGACCTTTTTGGCGTCAAGCGGCGGCCATGTCAATTGCTTAAGTCGTCAATGGAGGCATTTTGTAGAATGGTTTCATTTCATTCTGTATTACAACTGATAAAGATGTAATATTTTGTAATATAACCATGTAAACATATTTTTAACTATTTTCTTTTATTTCTATATCTATATATTTATTATATGTGTTATAATATTTAACTGTTACATGTTTTCTTCTCACAAATCTTTAACATATGATCCTCCTTTATATATCTATAAGTATATTCTTAGTGAAACATACGTAAATAAATGTTCCAGCACAGACAGAATCTTCACAATGCATAATCTAAACGGCACATAACTTTCATAATCTTATCATATACTAGAAAACAAGCGACAATACCGCATACCTCCGGAGACGACGGATACATATTGTATTGTTTGTTCGTTGGTTTTACATATAGCTTGTATATATATATATATATATATATATATATATATATATATATATATATATATATATATATCTATATATATAGTCTTTTAAGTCCTCCAAAGTATTGAGATGCTCCACCTATTAAATTCAATGTCGGATCTTTAATGCAATGTGATCTTGAAAGGTAAAGGCATTATATTTTTAGAAGAAATTTATTTATTAGTATTTTATCTTTTCATTCAGACGTGTACTAAACTTAAATCATTTTAGATATTTCTTAGTATTAGGCTAACAATGAAACAGTTTGAAAATTTTATGGTTTAAACATTAATTACAGATAAATAATTACGTTCCGTTTTTATAATCATTTGCTTGATCCATATTTTTCATAGATTAAAGTATACACAAGTTCGATTCGTTTAAAATATTTTATTTGTTGTATTTAAAAGAACTAGTGTCTATCAAAATTCTAAATAAATGAAGTGGGTTGTTATATTGACAAAATCATAACTAATACCTGATAAGTCTATAAAATCTAGAAATAAGATATTATTGTTATTCATTCTACACTATTACCCCCTGAGCGAATACTAAATAATATTTTTTTTCTCCGAGCAAAACACAATCACCGAAAACATATTTAATTATTTGATTTTTAATCATTGCCAAATACATGACTTGGATAAATCGACACCTTTTCCGACAATAATATGTGATATTTGATAAAATACAAACAAACACACAACGGAAGATCCTCAGAAGCATAAATAATGACCAACTTATACAGTATTCGCAAATCCCTTAAAACTAATAGCACTGTTTACTTTGCCTTTGATTAATGCAATCCCTTGGTCCTTCGGACGGTCACATAAAGTACAATTTGGCATGTTTATTTCATAGACTAAGTTATAGGCAATATTTTATTTGTCCACAATAGCATTATATAAAATATTACGTGGTTCAAATCCGATTACGAAACTGATTTATTCTAAGATTATTATCGATCTATTTTTGAAATTACGCAAATATTGACGAGCATTCGAATTTACATTAATATTCATAGCCTTATATTATTATTAATTTGGTTTAGAAATGTATTATTAGGTGGGATTAAATCTTATAATTATTGTTAACCATAAACGTCAATGGGTGATGCACTAAAACCGAATATAATAAGAAAATAAATAGATCTTAACAAGATTCAATTATTTGCAGAAGCGAAAGCTGTTGCAGTGCGCCCGCGCATGTCGTAAATATGATCGCGATACGTTACATAACGACCGAACGAGAGATGACCATGGTTGTATAATTACTGGAAAAGATATCTATATTATAAATATTTTTTATGATCAATTGAAAATTATATTATTATTATATCTTTGATTCTTGATAAAGTGATTTTTTTTGTTACTTTCATGACATAACAATAATAATATAATGTATAGTTTATCCAAATAACAAAAATCCGTATCTCAAATACTCCTTCCACCGCACAATATTCGGCGTCGATACACTTACGAACCAGAATACAATATTTTAGTAAACGAAATAAGAAAAAACTTTCATACTTTATTACTGAATGAACTAATAAATTCACTTAAGCCGAGTCCCTTGTGAGATAATAACCTTATATCAATGCTGAAAAATGCGAGCACTCCGGCGATATTTCGTAAGAACAATTGGAACGAAACTTTTAAAACCAGGACCGTTTATAAGGAACGACATATGACCTTTAATGATTTATACATCCGGGTAAAGTTTTTTCGAAAATACGTCGGGCGTTATAAATCGTCCTCGCTTAAATAGGGATAAAATATGACTTTATAAACCGCGTTTTCGCATTTGTCAATCAAAGAGTATTGTTTCACAGATCGAGTATCAATATATATTATTATTTGACGGGAACAGATGTTTTTAATGTAAGTGACGGCCTCGATTTTTTTCTCGTATCGCAAGTAATGATGAGTCTTTTGTTCAATTCGTAGGAACTAAAATTATACCATTATAATTAATATAGACTTTGTATAAGATATCTAGTTTAATTGTGATATCTACTTTGAATGCCTTAATTTAATAGAAATAATTGATTTAGTCTTAGACAAATAGCCATAAATATAAAAAAATATTCAGGGTTTAGGATAAAAGAGCTACATTAAGGATTTAAAAATTCTTAACATAATATCAAAATTATCGACACTTTACATGAAAAGGCTCTAAAGCTCGCTAACAAATATATATAAATGTATATTTTAAACATTTTTTAATAAACCTTAAAAAACATTTCCATTAACTATTATTCCCTATATGCACCTTATCTCATCGGTCAGGAGACTTTACAACTTTCATTCCAATAAAATTAAAGTGTATTCATAAACATCGCCCAAAAACATGGCTGAAATTGTATGCCTTCTTGTTACCGAGATACGTATCGAGGGATCGCTTTACATAAAAATGAACGAAATGGGTCATCTAGATGGAAAGTACTAAATTATATCTTATATTTAAAGTCGAAAATTATCACACAATACCTTGTCAAAGTATGAATAATTTTTAAGCTGTTTTCGATTGCGAAAGTAAAGCTGTGTGCGCATGGGAGTTAGTTACATTTATTTTTTTATAATTAACACTTTTTTTTAACATCATTTTTATATTGAAATACATTTTTATTATTTTTATATTAACTTAGTTTCAATTTCTACATATAATACACAATGTGAATTTAGCTTTGGATTTATATCAGGAAGCATTGAAGGCAGTATTAGCAATCAAAATAGCCTACGAATATGATTATTTGAATTGAATCAGTATATTTCAACATTCTAATAAAATGGGATTGAGTTTAAATGATTTATGATAAAATATTATTTAAAATATCTCATTAAACAAAATAAACAAAACATCTAATAAGATTTTTATATGAAATTCCCGGGTAATTAACCAGTGAAGATTATTCTGAATGATTGTACCCAAATTGATGGTATTTAATGTGATGTCGACTGGGGCGCTACACCATCCATATATCATCACTGTACAGGTAAAAAACCAGGCCTTTCTCCGACACAGATATAAAATTATTACTAACTACATCTTTATGTGGATACCATTTATTAAACAACCGCGCCTTGTCGCCTAAATATATAACTAAAATACATGACGACTTTTTTAAAGCCCTATAAAGTATATAAAGTTTACAAGGTTCTAAACCATGGAGGAGAACCGGCAAAATACATGAATACACAAATTATATGAATTTACAATTTTTACAGTATTTAATTCAGTATTTGCAATGTTTTAGGATTTTTTAAACAGAATATTCAACCTCAATTTACACATTCAATCAAATATGGTATAATATAATATTTTTCTTTGCCTAATCGCAGTGATATCTAAAGTGTTTTTTGACAAACGCTATAAATAGTTTAAAATTTGAAGATTTATGATCCAAATAAATTCATCAACATTATTTACGATTTATCACATAAAGTGAGTTAAGCACTAGCCGGGATCCGCAATCTTCCAATTAGTCAAGAGCCACAGTAATAAAGTAGTATATCTTAACACCGGTAGCGCTGGATGCTGGTCGAGGGTCCATTGTTCAGGACTGGACCTCCAATGAATTACAAAGAATAATATTTGTAAAATGAGTTTTGTAGCTATATTTTGGTTAAAATTAAAAAAAAAACTGGTAAGATTAATTTAGGAATGTTGATTAAAAATAAAAGTAAAAAAAAATATTATATATAAATATGTAAAAAAAATATGCCTTAATAGAGAACTGTCCTCAAAATACAAAAATTATTGCAAAAAAAAAATTGTTTAATAGGAAGAAGTGGTTGGCTTGATGCAATTACAAAAGAAAACGTATCAAATTAATAAAATAATTTCAATATTTAAAATCAATTATTAATTATTTTCGTAATACGTCTTATCCATGTTACACAACCGTAATTAGGCTTTGATCAAATTAGGGATCGGGATAGTAAAGTTTTATAAGGATTTGGATGGATTCATAAATTTATAGTTATAGTTTTACGACGTTGGTTCGACAACAAAACACAATACAATACTTATATATTTATATTTACTAATAAATGAGATCTAATTAGAAAAATAATTAATTTGTTCCAATCTAATCGAATTGAAATGTTAGATAAAGTTATATTTGAAAAACATTTGTCCAATATTTGATAAAACAATATTTAGTATTAATTAAAGTTATTAAAGTAACTTTTAACCCTCTACAAATAATGTAATCTACGGATATAATAATAATATATGAGGTGATTCTTCAAAACCAAATACTTGTCTTGCTCTTCCGGTCAAAGGGTTGTTAGTATCTACTCGTAAGTGATAAGATGACTGTATGTCTATATTATTTAGATACTATCACTAGTTTTATACTTGTACTTTCTCAAGAATAATATATATATATATTACTATGTACCTATATTTATCAAATATTTAAATTTAATTTTTATTGGTGTATCAAAGATAGATGTGTAAGAGGTAGACATATATATATATATATATAATTTCGTACCAATGTCAGTACGAGTCCTTAAAAAGTATGTTTTAAAAAGACAAATAATAAATGAAAAAATATAATCTCATATCAATTATTTGATCCAAATCTCACTTAATTCAACAGAATCACGAAAAACATTTAAATATAATTGATTCAACCAAACCAATAATTAGTACAAACAAAATTAATACCACAGAACTATAATTAAATAAAACTGTTCTCACGTTAACTACTATTGTAATTAATCTATATTTTGACAAGTCCACTCTAGTATTTCCCAAGTCTGTATTATGATGATACATTCGATAAATTATGGTGCACGCATAAGTTAGATGTATAGACTTAGTAAATTCAATTGACAATATTACTAAGTGGAAAGGAAATAAAATTTGACATTTGATCTAACAGCAGAGACATACAAAATAAAAAAAATATTAATTAATTTATTAATAAAAAAAATATATATATGTCACTGACATCGGATATTTCATTACCACACCAATATAATATTAAGTAATAATATTAAATATTCATTTAAAAAGTGAAAACAATTCAGGAATATCAACAGGCAATTTATTTTAATATCACAAAACAAAAAATGTCAAGTGTTACCGGGAGGCTATTAAAACTGATATTAAACCTTTCATCTTGATTTTTTCAATTATCGACACCGATGACAAATTGTTAATATTTAAGAGCCTTTTAAAATCGCGCGATTTAATCAACCGAGTGATTATTACAAGAGGTCGCGCCAAATAAAGTGTATAGATAAACAATACTCTATATTCCGAGGCGGTGCTGGTATAAATCAAGTGAACGTTGGTGGTCGGACCGGTAATTACCAATTAAACGCCTCGATACAAAATTCAAATTCATTCTCGTCAAAGATCCACGTCCAAAATGGTAGCGTGAAATCGGCGATGCATCAGCTTGGCGGTAAATTTAATATATCTTTTTTTTAATTTCTAGTATCCTTTTAAATTGGGGACAGATAATATTAATAATATATGTGAAGTGTTTATTAATTATTTTAATAATATTTTTTATTAACGTTCGAAATACGATCATATGTTCATAATTAGAAAATATCGGATTGGATTAGATTTAAGTGATCCTAAACAAAACATGATGATATATAAATATAAAAAAAAGATTTTTTTTTATTATTTAAATATTTAATTTTCAATATTTTTAAACATTTCCAAAATTACACTTACAATAATTAAAATTGATTTAAAAGACTGGCTTCTGTTATAAATGAAAATATTATTTACATATATTTAAGTGAGCAATTTTCTACTTAAAATGATATAATACATTCATAGTTACATTTAATCTAAAAAGGGAACCATTTTTTTTTATTGTTTCCATTTAAAACTGCTAAAAAAATATTTTCTAAAATAATTTAATCTTATTTATTAATAATTGTTTTCCGTTAATAAATGCAATTATATAATAAAATATAAAAATAACAAATACCTTTCCATCAAAACATTACATAAATTTATATGAATATTTTTATATAAAAACTATTGACTTTTAATGAAAATAAAAAATAATATCCGAAAATATAGGCCTTGAACTTACAAACAAATATATTTAACTTATTAATATGTAAATTACACTAGTGTTAAGAAAATAAATGTATAATATATAATATTAAAATAAATATTATTTTTTAATGAGTATATTTTTATCACCAACTATTAGGCATAATGATATTAATACTAATAGTATTAAGTCAAAAATACATTTAATTTACAGCATATTAAGAAAATATATAAAGAACAGTTAAAATTTTTCTTGTCATTCCGATTGCTTTTCTTAATATTGAATATGGACAAAATATGATATTCAGTATTCAAATGAGTAATATTAAATATATTAATAAGTTTTGTTTCTATACAACATCTTGATATCTCCATAATAATGAAAGGATAGAATGCGGAGGTAGACTATTAAATATTTATACTCAATACATCAAGTAGATCCTATTTCTTTAATTATCAGTTAGTCAGGAACATTCAACATAACATAACATTAACAGAACGAGGATGTAACTTATAATATAAAATAAATTAATTAATTCTACTTTACAAATTAAAATACTATTCTATTTCTAATCATTGACCTATATTTGGTGTTTTCACGAAATATGTGGTAAGAGTCCCTTTCCCTTTTACGAAGGTGGGACCTCGGCATTCACAAGTGTAGCCCGCATTCATTAAAACTCTGGAACAAATAATTCATATTAGGAAACAGGATAAATAAAAATCATTATTATATTTTAATAATTCTGCCTTTAAGTAACATGTGAGCCATGTTAGTTTTATATGTATTTGCTATTGCATTATTGTAGGCGTTAAAAATGCAATAATATTTCTTTAAAAAATAAATATATTTTTCAATTTTTAAATCTGTATGAAAAGTATGAAAAATTATAATAGTAGAACAAAGAATATCTAAGAGACAAATATTTTAATTAAATACTCGCAATATCTATCTCAGCAATATCATGAGAAAAATTATCCGTTTTTAAAGAGCAACTTAATAAAACCATCTACTAAAATAGATAATGAAGAACTACCAACTTTATAATACTATCAAGAACATATGATAAGTACCAACCTTGCGGTGTCCTCTGTGACGTGTATCCTCCCCATGAGTCCTGTTGAGTCCATGCGGGAGGCCACATTGACGGTGTTCCCCCAGATGTCGTATTGCGGTTTCTGAGCGCCCACCACGCCAGCTATCACCGGCCCGTGGGACACCCCTGTGAGGGTGGGTTATGATTCATTTAAAATTACTTTAATAATTGACAATGTAAGATGATTTACTATTCTATTTAATTATTTACTATTTGCCTTAAATGATAAGTTATTTTTATACGTCTCCATTCTTAAGAATTACAACAGACTTCATTTCTCATTCACTCTTAGGCATTAACTTCACAAAAAATTCTTCCAAATTAAGCACATATTTTAATTATAATACACCGTTAAATTGTATCCTCAAAACTACTTACTAAATTATAAAAAATCATCAATATACAGATTGGACTTTCAGAGCAGATATAGATAAATTGTACCCTTCAAGCAAAGGTCGTTTCATGGAGACCAAATTATCATAGATTAAAGTGAATTCCTCACCTATCCTCAACTTAAACCTTTGGAAGGACTCTCTGTTGATTTGATCCAGTATCGTCATCAATGCTATCGCGAATTCCACCAAAATCGCTACGGTATGCTCTTCTTTGCTGTTGCCATTCTAAAATAATAATACTTATCTTATTAACAGAAAAAACAGGGTGTAGGTTTGAAACCAAAAATATTTATTGTTTTAATTAAATAAATTCTATTATATAAAGAAATGAAGAAAGAACAGAGTGTAAGATTAACGTATTCACGTTAATCTTACACTCTGTTCTTTCTAAGTAAGGTGAGGTAAGGTAAGATAATAGAACAAGTGAATGAAGTGGTATATTTGGGAAGTATGTTTAGCAGGGACAGAAAATACGAAATGGATGTGGAAAGGCGTATTGTTGCCGCTAACAGAGTCAACGGTGCTTTGGCTGCATTGTTGAGACGACGAAAAGTCCGCAAAGCTGCACGTTTGGCTGTACACAATGCAGTATACTACTACCGACGCTACTATACGGCAGTATACTGCTACCGACGCTGTTATACGGCAGCCAAACGTGGGTAGCACAGAAGAAGAATGTAAGAAAGATGAATGCTGTGGAGATGCGATCTCTTCGCCAAATATGCGGTGTCAGTTTAGCTGACCGAATCCGCAATGAAGAGCTCCACAGACTGGCAGGTACTAGCGACGATGTCACGGTGAGAATGATGAAGAACGTGCTCAGGTGGTTTGGGCACGTCGAACGAATGAGTGATGAAAGAATGGTAAAAAAGATCTTTAAAGGAAAAGTGAGCCGTAAGAGAGACAGGGCGAGGCCTCGAGTGACCTTCGAAATCTCAGTAGCTACGATACTGGAGGAAGGTCACGTAAAAAGCAGGAGGACCCCCCGGAGGGCATGTATGAAGAGATTAAGGTCTGTGGTCGAGGCGAAAGGAAAGAGGTATGCCGGGACCGTAGCGTTTGGCGCTCCGTCGTCTCTAGCTAGCCCGCAAGGGATATGGCTTGAAGCTAAGTAAATAAGTAAGTAATTCTCTTATTCAATTTAATAAATAAATGAAATATAATTTAGTTAAATTTCTCCAAAGATAGAGAACGAGTATGTAAGTAATTAAGATGGTACACTTACAGTCTGTTCTTCTTTGCCGGGTCTCAAACCAGATGCGATCATGTAAGTGCTGCCTATCGTTTTGATTTTTTCAATGCAACTGAATTTCGGTTTTAAGAGTAGCTGAAACAGTTAATTATATTGTTATAAAAAAAAATACAAAACACATTAACTTAACTTAAAACTATTATTTAATATAATAACTCCAATAAAATATACAAACAAGAAAGAAATAAAAATAATGAAACGACATATTACACATTAAAGTAATATTTGCTTTATTCTATATGACGCCGCATCTTTATTACATATGTTAGAAATAGTGTAGATTGTCAAGTAAGCTTTAACTTCTATAAGTTTGTGTTTATACTATTATGTGAATGTAAATAATCAGTACAATAGTTTAAATAATATTAACTTTGTTACTATAAATAAGTTTTCATTTAAATATCAAGTTATATCAAGTTTATTTTAAGTAAAATTTTAATGGTGTTTATTTTCTGGTGATTAATTATTAGTGATTTAAATCTTGGATGATAAAGTAAAATAATAAAAGTTGTTATCTTGTTTCTTTTCTTAAATAGCTTCACTTCGCAGTTGTTAGTTAAAGTGAAAATATTAATCGTGGATAAGATTATTACCGGAACCGATGGTCCTGAAGAGATCAACGGTTCCGAGGTTTTTAAACATATTAATATGGGGTCAAATCTGATGTATATAACTTGATGTGAGTATAAAATAATATCCGATAAATGTAAAATTTACAAAAATACTAGGTTTATATGAGATGATTGCACCATATGGCTGCCTTAAAGGATTTTGTCACATTGACGAACGATGTGGTAATTGGATATTGGAAAAAGGTTTATAAAATAATAAAAATAGTTGTGAGACCTTATCAAAGTCACATATGATCTCATTGAGGAGCCGCAGACACTCCAGGCCCTGTTTGTTGACGTCGGTCTCGTCGTAGAACTCCTTGTAATTGGGGATGGACGCGAACATTACCGCGATGCTGGAGTACCGCTCGTGGTATAGTTCCTCCTGGAATTGAGGGATATAGGTATAAGATAGACTTAAACGACTTAACAGAAATCTTGAATTTTCGTAGAATGCCTTGCATAAATAGTAGTATAAGTGGCTTTTTTTATAAGACTTTTAAATCTTTTAGACTAAATACCTCCGAGTACATAAGTTATTAGAGTAAAGTAGTGAGTACTGAGTTGTTTAGGGGTAAGTATAGATATATATTTAGTATATTTATTATACGTACCTTAGAAGCCACTGCTGTCAAAAAATGTTGCGCCACGTGAGCTGGTAATATATTCTCGAGAAGTATCTGAAGTAAAGTACAAAATAATATATAAATCGGTAAATATATTTTGAGTTTTAGTTCTGTATGAATAAATAAAGAAATCGAGTGAAGTATTTGAATAATGTTTAACTCTTATTATAGTAAAAAAAAAAAAACATTATATCTCAAACACATGTTCATGTACATAAAATCTTCTGATTTTTATGTACTATCTCATCATTTTATTTCTTTTTTATACAAAACTATCGTGATTATAGATATCGAATAAATATGGAAGTGGTTAACTGAAAAATAGTTTCACATGATTAACGAAGCAATGGTGGTCTAGATATTAATAATTAAATTCAAATTATTACGAATTCGCTGAGAACTAATATAGTAAGTGGATGCAATAAATACATACCTTATTAATACCCCTCATAGTTTCAACTTCCTCTTGTTCAAACTTCAGTTTGTCCTTCCATAGAAAATCAGTTCTTGAAGTGAACTCGATTTGTCGGTCTAAGATATGTAATAACGCTGCCAGGAACACGAGAACTAGACCAGCTTTAGCTGCGTACGGCAGCGTCGAGAATCTGAAGTCAAACATTTATCAATTCTATATCAAACAATGTCTTTTTATACACAGATAAAATAATTTACAAAATGATAACAAATATTGCATAAAGGCAGAATATTTTATTTTCCATGCCTACACTGTACATCCCAGAGTAGCGGTAGAACCCATACAACAGAGGGGGATGCATATAACATAGATTAACATATATATATCATAAAATATATATAAAGTGGTTGCCTTATATGGAATTTTGTATCCACGCGTGACACGACCATCTTATGTACAGTTTCCGAGATTTAATCATATAGATATCATCACAAGAAACATTCATAAAAATAACCCACTCAGTGTCCATGTCAGCGGCCTGGTACAAGGTGAAGAGCGGCGCACGAGCGAACAGAGACACGTGGGCGACCAGCGACGCGCACATCAACACGCCCTTCAGCACGAACCCAGCACGGAGGAACACCGACACCGCCGACAGACTCAGCACCGAGCTGTACACGTAGCTCTAGACAGAAGGTTTACTGTCGTGAGATTGCAGACTTAAAGGTAAAACCCTCCCACGGCGGCATATTTCTAGATTAGGTATAAAATTTATAGATTTACTTTTACATTAGGCGGTATCCATTTTTTTTTCTGTATCTGACTGGGATGAAAAAGAGACAAAAGAAAAACTATTAATATGATTTGAATCATGAATTACTTTTAAAATAGTAAATATAGCAAGTATTTAGAGGTAATACATACCGGAGCGGAGTCAATATCAATATTAGATAACATGGCCGTATTATTAGTTTCATTAAAAATGTTCTCCACTGAATATTCTTGGTAGATGTATTCTTGAAACTGAAATGAAACGTAGACAAAACCCTTAATTTACTAGGATACGAAGAATTCAACTAAGAAAATAATTTTGTAAAGAAAATATATATAAGTGTACTTCATATGAAGGCCAATTCATATGAACACTTACCAAATTAATAACAGCACAAGAACTAATTAGTATCACGGAGATAACAAACATTGTAAGTCTGATGTAACAGTTGTTGGCCACCACCTGAAATGTATTACACAATTATTATATACGTTAAAATTTATATTTTATAGATCACAAGAATAAGTACTTCTATCTTACGACATCTCAGCGGAGACATGTTTCTTTCATATAATATTTTTACGCAATTCCTACGTTCTTCTTCGGTCGTTCTCTTTACTTACAACTACCTACATTCATACTTAATATACTTCGTAGATCATTTTGATATAGTATAGATAAGTTGTAATAAAATATCATTATATTGCGAAAAATCTTTGTTGCCAATTAACAAAAGTTCCTTTTAAATATGACGGCAAAGTCATCAGCTTAATATAATTCTGAGGTACCTGTCCAGGCTTGCAGTTGTCGTACATGTCCGGTACGTCCGTCCGTCCGCTGCCATCGCTCCACGAGAGGAACACGAACACACACAGCGTTAATAACGTGGGTCCAAACGACGCATATATTACTATGCCTCTGAAAAATAATTCAGTACCTAAGTCTTGGTAAACTAAACCAAAATGTGTTATTTTTTCTAAACCTCTTACTAGTTTTAATTGAATATAGTTTTTTTAATAAAACTGAGTTGTAAATTGTCTGTTTTTTATATCTTTAAATTCAATGTTAACAATATTAGAGTTCATATACTAAAACATATTATACAAGTCCATGGAACTCCTCCATTCAGTAAGAAAGCAAATTAAAATATACAAAAAATTGAAGAATGTAATGTTAAGCGGAATGTAATTACAATACTATGATTAAACGACGATGCAAATAATGAGCGTTGAGGTTTTGTCTGTTTTTTGAATTAGAAGAAGAAAAAGATCCAAACTTTTGGACTGTAAGGTGTCATTATGGGGTTTTAAAATATAACATATCTACGAGGTTAAAATCGTCTTTATGTCCTACAAGCAAAAACATAATATTTTATAATTTATGGCCTTAAAAATACCTAATTCATTGAAATAAACAACTTCATTACATTTAGTACTTATAAGGTGACATATCTTTTATTGATTAATATAATAATTAAGGAAAAGAAATATGCTCTGACTTGTGCACGGTAAGCAGCTGCAGCGCTGCGAGCAACACGAACAGCGCGCAGGCGCAGGCAGCGTAGTACTTGAACTGCGCGTCGGGTTGTGCGCTGTAGCGTCGCTCCTGTTCGCGACATTTGAAGCCCAGAGTCACCCGATGAAGACCTTCCGCGTCATTGCTGGAAGTATTATTTCAATACATATAGTTGAGGGGCAATTATATAATATTCCATTTCAGCAATTAAGTGAAAAAGATTATCGTTATGTCAGAAAAGATAAAATATGGTTACCTGCAATCGCAGCAGGTTCTTTGTGGCAGAAGATGTTGTTCTATCATAGCTAGACTCTGGAACCAACAAATGTAGTATTAAAATACTTGTCCGTAGAGTGAGTTGGTTATTTAAAATGAAAATTTTTATTACACTTACAGATATACCAATATTCTTAGCCAAAGTTGAGTCTGTAATATTCGCAAATGGTTTATCTGCTCCCCAGCATTCGACATACTTGGTCATTTTGCTGGACGGACGCGACCTCGACGGTACTCCGGGCGTAGCTAAAATATTTTTAAAAATTTATTTTTGACTTGTTCTATAATTATTACATCTACTAGGATTATAACTTGGAGGGAGTTGCAATACTAATGATAACTTCAGAATACTAGACCGGTTTAATAATTAAACTAAGGGTTGACACTAACAGGTTTTTTTCATGCCAAGATTATATATTATATATGCAAGGACATTTAATGACACAGGAATTATTGATCAAATGAAAACTACACCGTGCTTAGTAATCACATATATTGTGTCAAAGGATCACATATATTGTGGCATGATAACTAACTTAAGGATTCCACGGATATTGTACTTAACATCCGATGAAATAAAGTTGGTTGTACAGATTCCCGGAGTACGGATAGCGTTTCTGTTTCACTTTCTAATAAAGAAAACGAACAAATTAGTCCTTTTGAACTATTTATTCATAATAATAATCTTTCTCACTATTATATTGTATTCTGTTATGCAAAAAATCTTTACTTTCGTCTCTAATCACTCTTGTAATTCGTATGTTATCATTACCTGTTCCCATTATGGGGCTGATAGCTCCTATTATGGAACCGCTTCTGCTCTTTGGTTTAGTAACAACTGTTCCATTGCCGATACTGTCAGAGTTTGTTGCATTGTTGTTCTCAAAAGCCACAGCCTTTAGACCATCCACTCTAACTGAGGCACGTCTGCTTAGATCTGAAACGTAATGTAAAAATTATGGTTTTTGGAACACTGGTACATATATCCTCAGTGATAAAATAATATGCACTCGTATATCCGAAACATTTATCGAAGAATGAGATCTTTATAGACGGTTCGCGTTTATATATGTTGCACATTGCGATAGTTATATATATTAATGTTCATAAAAACTTAATAAATTGGTATTGGTTACATTAAAAGTTTGACAAGTAAAGTTATTACGTAATTGGAAAATGTTTAGTATCATATTTCCTCACTTTTAAAGATTAACCAACGATTTTCAAAAGCAAATATAAGTCGTTTGGTTTTTTAATGTCTAACATTAACTTTCGAATGTGTCTAAGTCCGAGATGATTTTTCAAATAGGTAAGTAATATTTACAGAAATGTTCTATATCTTCTCTCAAATCCATATTTGATTATAATGAACAAGTTATAATAAAAATATATACAATAATATAATCTTGACTATTGTCAGTGTTTATCCAAACATTGATATCATTAAAACAACTAACCACCAGGGTTCCTCATTGACTCAGCCCTCATAACTTTAGGTTGCATTTCTGTTTCAACAAAGCTGTGCTGGGATGGTGCTGGACTGATGTCTTTGGGCTTGGTTGGGGAAGTATCTGGATATATCGATGACACGATACTTGCTTTGCGGTCGACTGTACAGACTGAGAGTCGACCGTTTTCTGGTAGGAGTCCAGGTTTCTGGAAAGTAATAAGAATAAATGTTAATAAATTGCGAGTAAAATATCATTGTCGACTTTTCAATATGCCAATTCGTTCCACGATCTTTTATGTTACATCTTAGTTGAAAACTGCTCCTTCCCCTTATAACTTTTCACCCACTCTTTAAAGGCAAATAACGTTTTTTTATGGACCCTATTAGAAAAGCCGACAATCAATAACATTTTTATATTGTTTTCATGTAAACTTTGTATTTCCTCGTATAAACAAATTGACTGAGAACGATCATCGACCACACGAATTACTTGAACTAAGAGTTATTAAATATTATAAATGTTCCATTTAAAAGTGTTATTATAAATAATTTCTCTCTTCGATATCATGTATGCTTAAACACCTAAAAAAATTGAATAAATTTTGTTTAAAATTTATTTCAAAAGTTTAATTAATCAAAGGGTCAATAAAGAATTCTAAAGTAAGTTTTAAGGAAGGGCTCATTTTACTTTGTACTTTGTAAATAAGATGAAGAAAGGTTAATTAGCACAGCACCCTTTTATTTTATTCCTTCGTTATGATAATTCTTATTCTTAACTTGCAAAATTTTCTTAATTAAAAAAAATGAGAAAAAAAATCTTAATTTTTATAATTTATTTTGATTTCTACTTCTCCTATCCACATACATACACACGAAAATATAACTGTTTTAATAAATAAATTTTATATTGCTTTATATGGTTAATAATATTGGTTTTGTATAATCAATTGGCATTCCACATTGTTAATATATCGCGAATAGTCCCTGAATTACCTATCAATTTTTTACGTACTTCATGTATATTTTCATCATGTAACCGATTTTTTTTTAGTATACTACAAAATCTATTGATGCCCATAGCAGTTCAATATACTGGATAAGAGGATGGCTTCAACATATCTATTGAATGATCTTTATTCGAATTATTTGCACCTGAATTTCGGAATTCCCAAGAATTCTTGGCACACTTGACAATTTCCACAACAATTGCTTTTTGTTAGTTTTTTTTCCGTTGTATGAATAACCTACATCAATTGTCTTCTCGTTGGTGCAACGAACATTTCTATGACCATTTTATGAAGAGTTAATTACAAAGAATTCATATAACCAAGTGAAGTATTGAAAATTAAATTATATTCTATAACTTCGTAAAGATGTCCTATAATAAAAAACTAGTCGTAGGGCTCGCTTCGCTCGCCGTTATTTTTATTTTTTAATTTGGTGACGTTATTGACCTTACAGCGTCGCCAAAACATAACCCTGGCATTGTTAGACTATAAGCTTTCATTTGATACCCTGTTTATAAAAATCGGTTTAGGAGGAGTAGTGCAAGAAAGATAAAAAGTAATCGATTTTATATGGTAAGATGTTAGAAGGATACAATTTGCGGGTTGATGATTCGATACGACAGGACCCCGATACTTCTACGACACGGTCACGACACTAAAAAAAGTATCTTACCTTGGGAGGAACAATTAAATATGTTTCCACTTTATGATCAGCCAGGTACCCTTCCCTGGATGCACCATCTCCAGGCTCCACGTCAAACTTGCCAGCTAGTTGTAGCATTGTTGATTTTGTTATGTGAACTCGACTGTAAAATTAGTTCAATACAAGTTAGTATATAATATTTGATATAATTATAAAAATACAAGTTAGTCCAAGCACTATGACTGTTGGTACGAAACATAGCTATAGCTATAATATTAACCTCTTGAAACCGTGAACCTACCAGAGTCAGTCAGTATATGACCGCATTAAAGTGACTATTGTTGTCTCCTTAATTCTTTTATTCCATAAATATTTTAATCCGTCATTTAAAATAAATTAATTAATACGTTTGTCTATTTAAAAAAAACTTGCCTATTATAATGAACTTTACAGACAATATTAAACTAGAAAAATATAATAGAACAAAAAATATTAGTTAATTTTATTCTTAATAATCATATGTCCTAAATATTTTACCGGAACTGCTATGAGAATAAAAGTATACAAAAAAAATATAAGCTTTTAAAGCCAACCGGCAGACATCAAAGAACTTTAAAACAATTTTTTTGCTGTTTTAACAAAGTTCAATAGTGATTTTATAACCTATTTTTTTCTTTTTACTTTATAGTAATTCGATACAGTTATTTGAACGTAAATATAAAACGTACCAAATACCTTATAAATAATCTGTAGTTAATCAAAATCCTATTGCAATAACAAAAAGTAAAAGCAACAAAAAATATCTTCTATAATGTCCTTACAAATATCAGCAGTCACATACAAAATCATTGATGATTTTAATATTAAAATAATGTAACACACACATATATAACATAACATATATTTATTACTCACTAAACTTTGTTAGTTAAGTAGGTTCCAAAACTTAACTAATTAGTAGAATATAACACACTAACTTCTAAGAACTAAAGTTGTAGGTACGAAAATTTTAACCACATATAAACTTATACTATACTAGTGGTTGTCGGTGACTTTGTCTGTTCCCACCGCTGTACCAGCTCAAATTATAAGCAATCTATCTTTACTTAAAATTCTTTGGATAAAATATTATTTTTTGTAAAACTGAACACGCACGTTGTTTATATAGTATTTATGTGAGTGTCATGGACAAAATTTATACCTCAAAAAATATTTCAAATTGAAGCCTATTGAATACTTACTCAACCTAAAAATAAGATTGTGGATCTCTCACCGCCATCTAGTGAGAACTATAAAGAACTTAGAAATGAATCAGAACCTTTATCTATAAAACCGCAATAAAAAATGTAAGATTAATTTAGATTAAAATATTAATCGAGTTAAAAACTAAGCTATCTTTTAAGTGGAACAATACAATGGATCTATATCTATAAAATTTAATTGAAATCGATTAAGTGTTTTCTTAGTAATCTCGCTAATGGGCGAACAAACACCGTGACAAGTGGTTTTTATATATATATTATTAATATAATATTTAATACAAGTTCGTTTATCTAGTGTTATTAAATCGTTTCAAATAGGTACGTTTGTTTCATATATCTCTATATATATAAGCGATTTACCACTCCATGACTCATCACGAAATCTCAAAAACTATTTGTCCGATTAACTTAAAACTTTACATAGTTAATTTTGTGACGTACACGTCCACTAAGAACGGATTTTACGTAATTCCTATCCCAACGGATTTAAACTTTTTGCCTTTCGCCAAATTTTAAACCTGTAGAAGTTTTGGTATATACTTAACACGGGGGTATGAGTTAGTATAGCAACGGTTACAATGATAACGGATAATATGACAAAGGTTACCATAGCAACCTAAATTCACATCCAAATTAATAGTGTGCCCAACGAAGCGGGAGGGAGTAAGCTAGTATATTTCATTCATTTCATTGTACCGCATTCTGTGACCGTACCACGACAAAATATTATATCTAAGATTCTATTTAAACAAAAGATAGAAAGAGCGTCTTATTGCTTAAATTACATACATTGTTACTTATTAAAATGGGTAACACATTCTTTGGTTATTACATACAAAGTCCTCTTCTAAGATAATAATCCTTAGAATGGAGAAGTTATTTAATATACCCTACCGAAATAACCAAAACTTATCAGCCGTATAATTTTACCACACGCCACAATTATTAAATAACATTGAACAAACATTTACCTTATCTTATTAAGATTTTTCTTAATAAAACAATAAGAAATATACTACATATAAATATTTGTTTCCTGAAATAAACCTTAATTAACAGAACAATAACACCCTCATAATGATAAGTAATCCATGAAACAGCATGTCATACTAATATACCATTAGTTAAATTATAGCAATTGCAATCTTAATAAGAACATAACGTAAGTAAAATTTAAACTGACAACAGTACACTGAGAAAAAAATTTCAAGTTCGTTTGTAAATATGTAGACGGTAATGTAGAAACTTCAATCTAATCTTCACGACATGGGTCAAATTTATTTTATTATTTTTTTTAAATTAAATTAAAATAACGTGGAGTTAAATTTTCTAAGATAACGTTAATAGCAAACACTGTATATCAATCCACCCGGACGGAGGCGCGGAAAACAACTCGTAATAAATAGAGTACCATTTTAACTTACCCCGCTATACCTCCTGATTCCATATGATTGGCAAGCGTGACGTCATCGCTCCAGACGTCGAACTGCCACTTCCGAAGTCCGAGAACTCCGCAGAGCACATTGCCAGTGTGAATACCAATTCGCATATCCACGTTAAACCCAGTTGCTTCACGAACAAATCTATGAACATAGCCATAGGAATTATGGTCTAAAATGCCGGAAATTCAATAATATTTCAATGGTAATTACCGTATGGCATCAATCATTTGGAGACCCATGTTAACGCAGTTGTAAGCATGGTTCGGTCTTGATACTGGCAGCCCCGACACGCAGTAATAGCAATCGCCGAGAATTTTGATCCTCATGCACTGATTTTCCTATAAAAAATATTTAAAATATCCAGTTGAGAACTACGGTCTCCAGAAATTAAATTACAATCACAGGACCTATCAGGCCATTTTCCGGATGACATTATTTGTAGTCTTCATATATTTTCCTTAATATTAATTCAAACTACAGCTAGACACCACTTTCATCAATCAACTTCTTTAAAAAAGTTTAGAAGTTTTTTAAACACTAAATCTATTTGGATAAAAAGACCGAAAACAATAACCAGTTGTTTATGTCAGTTGAAGATGAATTTATTTTTATGTATTTGTATACGAGAAAAGTAAATATCACTGGAAAGAAAGGTATATCTTTGTCATCTTAATTTCTTAAATGTACCTTCAATCATCAATAATATTGTAGAAGAACTTATATACTTCTTTATCATTTTACATACACCAATTTCTGCACATTAAAATAATTTGTTCAAAAAATGTACATGAATATAATGTAAATATTATTTGGTTTTAGTTCTGTTTGAAAGATTTTCACCGAGCGTGCGCATTAAATATAACTCGTCTATTATCTCACGTATATTTGATGTCTAGAATAGTTATAAAATAAACATCAAAGTAAGATAATACACTAGAAATCCTATTTCACACATGATTCTCTTTGCATAGCCTCAGGATGTGAACATTTCATCTAATTTCCGCTCACACATAATGTAATGAACGTCCAAGAAACCAAAATGGACGCTGTATTTGCTTCATTACAAAATATTTGTTTAGGACCTAATGAAATTGCTTTCTTGATAATGATTAATAGTTCCAAGTTGGATTTAGCTTGTTTATCTGCAACTAATATTAACGATAAATACTAATTTATTGGTTAAATTTTCAAAACAAAACGCGTATTTTGGAACGCAATGGGTTAGGAAAGTGGCAGAATTGATTAGCATGAATGCTTTGCAAATAGCATTAAAGCGGACGATCAATAAACTATCAAGACTCATATCAAAACATCATTAATCAAAAATCGATCAGCGCTTGATTTCAATTTGTGTTAACCAAAATCTGATAACGATACTGTTAAACACAATCACTTTTGTTCCGTACCATTGATTTGATAATAAACTTCCTTGTTTTTAACTTAATTAGAACGTTTTCTTAGAGTTCTATAACATCTATAAAAACGGCAATTTTTTTTTTATAATTACTTGTCTTCTTGCTCGTGAGAAGTATGAAAAATTATATGTTCATTAATATTAACAGATTTAAGACTATTAATTAAAGGTACCTTTAATCAATAGTCTTAAATCTGAAAAACCATTTAACATTAAATTTTAAAATATTTTGAAGACTGAAAAATTAAATCTTCTTTAAATCTTATTGTCCCATTCTATTCGATCTTTGTATGGATTTTACATGGACTCATCTTGAGCTTCACCAATAATAATTATCGATATTAAATAAAAGTATTTCCTATTCGTCATTTCATATTAAATGTAGCATAATAATACTGGTAAGTCGTGTCAGTCGTGCGTATATCGGTTAAGATTCGCCCACCACTTCGATTTGAATTTAATGTATCGGAAATTATTCGGTGAACTGAATCCATTTGACATTATTGTGGAATGGGACTTAGGAATGTTAAATTTGCATATAAAACACTTATGCATGCACTTATAACAAACATTGAGTAAACAATCAACAGAATATCTCGTTATTAATTAATATAATTTATGAATAATAATTGACTTTTTAAGCATTTGTCATCTGTTTTCATATTAGATGTGCGAGTCTGAAATAGTTAACTAATTAATACAAGTCTGACCATTAGGTTTATTTTTTTATTTTACTCAAATATATTACAGGGGTCAAATTTTAATTGCTAATTTTTGTGTCATTCAAGAACGATATTTTAACATTTTAAAACCCCCTTTTATTAGCTTCCGCTCTGTCTGTAAGTAACGGAAACTTTGAAGACGATTTTGACGTACTTCAAAATGTCGGATTAATTTCAAACTTTGCAAACAAGACTGGAATAATGATTTTAGACAAATAAAAAACTTGCTTTTATACAATCCAACAAAAAAAAATTGTAGTTAAAAAAACAAGCTTTCATAAAATCCACAGAATTCAAATTTATTTGTTATCTAAGCAATCCATAATTAAATGTTATCATTTAATTTGGTATTTTGTGAAAGAGTATTTTGTTAGTTTAAGGTAACATTTTTCATCATTCATCTTAAATCATTCATCAGTTCACAAAAAGTTATTATGTGTTCCGTTTGACGTCCGAAGTCCCTTATGAGAGAGTACATCGCTTACTTCCGCCGGAAGTTGCTGTAGTTCGTCAACCAACCGCGCCAACACGCTTATCGACAGCGACCTCTAGTGTAACTTCCTGTCAACAAACTCAACCGACACTCTGCACAAGCCGCCGTTTTGTAATCATTGTTGCCTCGATTTTCACGCTGTACGGACGTTGCTTATAAACTTAGAAGTTCGTATTTTTAAGTAAAGTGAATACATTAAATATACAGTGAAAAAAGTAAAACGTGAATTTTTGAGATAAAAGTAAAAAGTTCACGAAGTAAAAAGATGGATAACGAGAAGTCAACCGCGCCATCGAAGACTACACAGAGAAGCTACGAATCAGCGAGCGAGTCGAGTTCGAGCGACTCGTCCACTGAACCGAGGGAGGACAGCCCGGAGCCTCCGAAGCGTAAACGAGCACGGCTCTCCCGCAGCTGACGCTAGTCGTCGAAAGATTCTGAATTGAATCGGAGGTTTGAAATTCTCTCGGACCAATTGGTGAGTCATATAAATAATGTTTTAATCACAAATTTTAGCCAATCGGGTAACGCACAAAATGTTCATCTACCCTCAAATTTTGAACAATGCTTAAATCCGCCGCAAGTTTTAAATAAGTTTGAGGATATAACGAATTTATGTGTATCTGTAAAAGAACCGTCTATTCCTAACGCTGTGCAAGAACGAGTTTCTCTTCTCTCTGCTATGCAAAGGTTCAACTCGGCAGACTGGAATGGGGTTCGTTACACTGATGCGCAGAAAAAATATGTAGCTAGTCCAGGTTTTATAGAGTTGAAGGCAAACGAAGAATTAAGAAAATTCGAAGATGTTTTTTCACCATTGAAACTGCATCAAGTAGAACGTAGTTTTGCTGCATTGTCTAACGCAGTTATGGCACAAAATGAGACCATAAATCAGGCCTTACAAAATTTTGTCGATTGGACTTCAAAACCTGACACTCAGCTGACTCCTACCATGATTTATGAAAAGTTAAGAACATTATTTGGCTCCGATTCATCATATAAAACTGTTTCACACGATATTTTACAAATTATCTGTGGCAAACGGGCTGAAGTTTTAGAAACTCGTAGACGATTAATTTTAAAGAAATTAAAGTGTAAATATATACGTGATGATTTAGAGAAAATACCCCCATCAGTTGAATATATGTTCGATCCTGATTCGCTATCGATTTATTTACAAAAAATAGGCGGTACCGACAAATTAGAAAAACAAGCCTTTACTAATTCACGACCTGGGCGTTCGTGCGTCAATTCACCTCAACCTACGTTTCGAGATAAATTCCATCCGACACGTAGTACAATTAAAACAGGACAGACAGACAAAAAACAACAGCATAACGAAGAGTCTATTTCTAAAAGAAAAGGGGGGTACAAACATAAAAATGCCAAAAGGTATAATAAACATAAATGACTCTTGCAATTTTACGGGGGGCTGTTTGAAAAATTACGTAAAAAGTTGGACTGCTTTAAATCCTTCCAAGTCAATTTTAAAAATTATAACCTCTGCCATAATCCCGTTCAATCAAAAGCCTCCCTTGATTATGCCCACAACAAAAGTTATGTCACAGTTAAAAACACCGGTAAACTCATTAATGACCGCAGAGATTCAAATTATGATCAAAGATCGAATACTGGAACCTGCACCTTTAACCCCAAGTTTTATTTCACCTCTTTTTATGCTGACGAAAGCCAACGGGAAAAGTCGAGTTATTTTCAATCTCAAGGCATTAAATCGATATATGACACCAACTCGTTTTCGTCTTTTCAATCATTTCCGTATGCCAAGCTTTTTGCAAGAAAAAGATTGGATGGTGAAATTAGATTTGAGCCATGCCTACTACCATATAGCGATCACAGAACAACACAGATGCTATCTACGAGTCAGTTACGAAGAACGGCTTTATCAAATGACATGCCTACCATTTGGCTTAGCAGCGGCGCCAAAGATGTTCGCGTCGGTGACAAATTGGACTGCCGAAATACTTCGCAAGAAAGAATACACTGAACAATTCAAAGAGCCTCCCAACAGAAAAAGTGAACAAAGTCCGCAAGTGCCTGTTGAGTCGCTTAGCTGCAGGCAGTTGGTCCCTCAAGCAGACGCAACGCCTCTTAGGGTATCTCAATTTTGCAACCTTCATCACCCACCGGGGAAGGTTGCATTGCCGAGCTATACAACGTTCCAGCAATCAATTACGTCGGGAGCCTCACATAGCTATTCCATATCCCAACGAAGTGAAAAACGAGCTGATATGGTGGTTAAAGAATATCGACCAGAACACTCAAATTCATGTCGAAAACATGATAACAAATTATGTTGTCACAGATGCGTCAGATATAAAATGGGGAGCCATGGTAAACAACGAGATAGTATCCGGTCCATGGAATCGAGAACAAAATTTTTGGCATTGCAACGCAAAAGAAATGTACGCAGCAATAGCAAGTATAACGAAAAAAGCTCGTATACAAAAAAATTCAAAAGTTATCTTGCAAAGCGACAACAAGACAGTTGTCGCTTATATAAAAAACGAAGGAGGCACACGTTCGAAACTCCTTCTAGAATTGACGACGCACCTGCTGGACGTAATAGACAGACTCAACGTTGTACTTCTCCCTCACTACCTTCCGGGAGTGTACAACACGGAGGCCGATCGCCTCTCACGAAACCGGCAAGGCTCCGAATGGCACATACAGGTTGCGGCAACAAGTCTCATTTTCGACATATGGGGCACTCCCGAAATAGACTTGTTCGCGTCTCGGACAGCACATGTTGTACCAAATTATGTCAGTCTCGACTTATTAGACTCGAACGCCTCATTTCACGACGCTTTCAGCAAGTCCTGGCATTACGCACTAGCCTGGGTATTTCCACCTCCTTGCCTAATACCCAGAGTTCTTTATCATCTCAACTCGGCGTCGGGATGCTTCGTGATTGTAGCACCCAAGTGGAAGAAACCGTTTTGGCGGCCGGATCTGAAAGCCCGATCTTTGAAACGA
Source organism: Melinaea menophilus ssp. n. AW-2005 (assembly GCA_918358695.1). Lineage (NCBI taxonomy): Eukaryota > Metazoa > Arthropoda > Insecta > Lepidoptera > Nymphalidae > Melinaea > Melinaea menophilus. The sequence goes on along the minus strand of OU911043.1, from coordinate 22,185,801 downwards.
CCCATGAAAATTCGAAACCTGAAGACGAATCTAATCGACGTGAGGACGGGCCAACCTCCGAACAATGTCGACAGTCTCCAACTGGAAGCTTGGATCATTTTGGGTGGGACTCCTTAACAGAGACTTGGTCAACCCAAGAGAAAGCGCTACTATCTTCTTGTTGGCGAGCTTCTACAATAAGGACCTATATTCCTATCTGGAAGAAATGGATGACTTGGTGTGATCAAAATAGTATAAATTCACGTCGTCCATCACCTCCAGACGTTGCCAGGTATTTAGCTAAGTTACATTTATGTGATAAATTAGCCTATCGAACCATTTTAGTACATAAATCTGTAATTGCTTCGATATGTGAAACCTTATCTGATGTTAAAATATCGAACAGTAATATCGTAAGACATATTTTAAAAGCGGTATCCATAGCAAAACCTCTACCGCCTAAAGCGCCTATATGGGATGCAAGATTGCTTATAACATACTTAAAAAGCAATAGCCCTGACTCAAATAGCTTGTACGACGTGTCTAGATGTGTAGCAACTATTCTTTTGTTAGCTTCCGGTCGTAGAGTCCACGATTTATCGTTGTCGCACGTAGATTCAGATCACTTTATTGATAATGTCAATTTTATAGTTTTACACCCTTGTTTTGGATCTAAAACAGACACGACATCCACTCGTCAGTCTTCTTGGAAGTTGTTATCATGCCAAGATCGAAATATTGACCCAGTCTATTGGTTAAAAGTTTTAAAAAATATTTCATCTTCATCCAGAGGTCATTTAACAAACCTTTTTATAACTGCTAGAAATCCTGTAAAGCCCGCTTCTCCAACAATAATTGGCGGTTGGGTTAAGAAACTTTTAACGGAAGCAGGTATTATAGCTTCTCCGGGTAGCTTTAGATCGGCTGTAGCTTCTTTAAATTGGATTGAAAATTATCCTATTAATGAAATTTTAGAAAAGGCAAATTGGAAACATGAAAACACTTTTCACAAATTCTATCAAAGAAGTATAGAAAATGTAAGAAATTCTAACTTAAGTGAAAAGTCTTTATCTAAATTGTTTGTACCATTATAAAAATCTGATGATTGATTTGTTTACATAAATGATTGTGATTTAACATTTAAACGATTAGTAAATTCATAATTATACAATATTTTTGTTAAGCGTTTTCATACCAATGATTTTTCTTGTAGTTTGTAAATATAATTACATAAATAAATATGAGTAATTCACATTGTTGCATCTTTTATTCATACCTACACAAGCCACCAGGAGATAACAAACAGATCTCTCATAAGGGACTTCGGACGTCAAACGGAACACATAATATAAAAATTTTACCTGAAAATAAAATTTGTATTATGTTTCCTGAGACGTCCGAAGTCCCTGTAACTCCTTCCTGGTAAAATGATTTCCATTATGAGAACAATGATTACAAAACGGCGGCTTGTGCAGAGTGTCGGTTGAGTTTGTTGACAGGAAGTTACACTAGAGGTCGCTGTCGATAAGCGTGTTGGCGCGGTTGGTTGACGAACTACAGCAACTTCCGGCGGAAGTAAGCGATGTACTCTCTCATAAGGGACTTCGGACGTCTCAGGTAACATAATACAAATTTTATTTTCAGGTAAAATTTTTATATTCTTTAAGAAATCAAATACTCCAATCTGTCAAATTTATTGGACGGTCCCTTGTCCGAAGAAGTCTCCGATATCTTTAACAAATGATTCTTGAAATATATTGTTGCTATTCGTTATACTTATTTTACTCACAAAAAATATATATTTTCTTATTAATATATAATAAATAGTTATTTTAATATATATATTGATGTATGTATAAGTTATGAATGTGATTTAGGATTTGATAATAAATAGATCACTTATTAATATAAGATGATAAACAATTTGAAGTGACAACTGGTATTTGTTTTCTGAATTGATCCTGTATAAAGACAATTATATAATGTCCAGGTATTTCTCTTATTCGTTTCGTTTAATAAGAAACAAGGAAGTCTGCAGCATTCCTTAAAAATATATTAAGTAGTCTACCCGATGGGAATATTTATATTAAGATAAACTTTACCACAAAACCTCAAAAATTGCAACATTTTTTTATATATGTTACGTAAACAAACATAACTAGCAAAATTTAAGGTCTGAAAATAATCACTTTATACGAAGGTAATATTAAATATAAATGTAATTAAAAAAAACTTCAATTGGTTTTTAACAACCCAAACTTTTGAGTTTGAATTTATAATTTTATTAGTATTATTAATTAATCCAAAATTTTAATTATCATTCACGGATTCAGTTTCAGTGTGCAAAGGATTTAGTTCGTGTTAACAAGTGCTAAGCCAACATTGGTTTAGTGTTCGATCGCTTTCTATTTGCGCTGACCAAACATAAATTGTAACTAGTTTTTTGGTATAATAAAAAATGTGCTAAAAACTGTATTTATTTTCCTATATGTATTGACATTTGTGATGTCATAACGGGTCCGTTTTATTTATTTTGATAAAGTAAATAAGCTGCTGAAATAATATTAATGAAATGGACACAATATTTTAAAAAACAATGCTTTGAACTGAATACTTATAAAGTAACAAACCTGAGCGATTTGATCGAATCTACCGAATAGTTCGTTCAAAGTTTTCACAAGATCCGAAGCGCTGAGTCGTTCTGACAGCGGAGTAAAGTTAACAATATCCGCATACAAAATGCTGACGTTGTTATGCCTTTGTACGTGCATCTCGTGGAAGCGGGTTTGCTTTGACGTGTCGGCACAGGCGTCCGCCATTTTCAGCATGATCGAACGTTTTACCTGAAACAGAGTTTGTTAGTTTCTTGTTTTTTGGAACTATGTTGCGGTTTTGGGAATTAATTTTAATGGAAATCAAACCAATTTTAGATACTTTAAGAAAATGTTGTTGTATCATTTTACTGTATCTTATTTAGGCGTATCATTATTGCTAACTGAACGCAAAATGATACGCGATCATGATACCGATATCTGATACACGTTGACACGAAACACCTCTGATTCATGGTTAAATTTGGACATTTTTAAAGATCAGTCATCGTTGAAGTGGGGGTTTTTATTAAGATACGAGTGCTTGATACGCTATACCTTCTTGTCTTGATACGCCAATATTAAATCAAGTGTGTATAAGACATTATTTGATTAAGGTCGTTTTTTTATATATTAATTTGGTTTTTTTTACTTGCCATAAATAATTAGTAAAATATCATATCTATTTTTAGATATTAAAATATCTACACTTTGATGTAAATACTTATTAACTTTCGTAGCGTAGTTAAGACAAGTATTTCAATTGTTTTTTTTTATTGACTCACAGACAGACGATTAAATAAATTATTTTTAATTAAAGACAAAACAGCATAAGTACTTAAGATCTTATTATCAGCACGGTCAAAATTGAACCTTTGACCTCAATACCAAAAATATATTTCCTTTTTTTGTGTAATAATTCCAAGAGATAATGTATTTCTTAAGGTCAAATTATTTTGATTAAAGTAAATACATAAAATTAAATTGCAAGGAAAGGACATTTTTTTTTCAATTTCGCAGATTGAATAAAAAGTTTTTCTTTTGTTAAACAAATTAAATCTCCCCAGTCTCGCTATACAGCGTGAATAAGGCTTTATTACTGAACAAATTTGAGTTTCGCTGATAAGATGGACATCTAAACTTTTCTTTTCGGTATAAAATACATACTAGAGACATCCGTCGACTTTGTTCGTGTAATTTTAACTTCCAAAAAATCTATTCTGGCACAAAATCACCCATTTGTTATGTCACAGTAAAGTAAAACTAATAAATGCCCTCGCCTATATAGGGGCGTTAAATATTTATTCAAACGCCTGATGAAAAGTTAAAAGCAAAACCTTTTTAGTAGATTTAGTTTGTGTATCAAATTGTGGAATTTCTATCACGACATTTCTATATATCCTTAATGCAAAAGGTTAATCCATGAAACTATAAGATTTATTTCTTATAAATAGTAGACGATATTGCTATTAATATAATATTAAATTTTATATTTAAACATGCATACTTTATGTGATGCAACAAATTATCTATACATATATATAAGCGATTTACATCACGAAATCTCCTAAGCTCGGATAACCGGACAGATGTCTGAATAACTTAAAATTTTACATAGTTACTTCTTTTGTGACGTAAACGTCCACTAACAACGGAATTCCTATCCCAATGGATGTCAACTTTTTTGCATTTCGCTAAGTTTTAAACCTGTAGGAGCTATACACTTAACGCGGGAGTAAGACTTACTGTAACAACGGTTACGATACAACGGATAATATGATAAAGGTTACCATAGCAACCTAAGTTCACATCTAAATTAATAGTGTTCCCAGCGAAGCGGGAGGAAATAAGCTAGATAAATAATATACAAGTATGAGATTATGTTATCTAAGCCAAGCTAAGCTGGCTAGCTAAGTTCCTTTTTAATAAACAAATCAGGATTCAACGGTTATTTTCTTGTTATCTTATTAAGATTTATAACCGTACTACATTAAACAGACCAATAACCTTATTGGTCGGCTTGTTGGCCATTTCTTATCGACAAGCAAACCTTCATAACGAGACGTCACGAAATTTTGCACTCGACTTACCGGTTGAAAAACCTGATATGATATATGATATCAGATGTGTAATATATATATATTGCGTAAGCACATATGTCATATATTCAAGATCAATTTTAAAACTACGATGGTCACTTGAATTAAAGCATGACTATCTATAATCAAATATCATATTCAGATACAAATAAATGTTTATTCATTGAAAATTTTAATAACAAATTCTCATATAGTTAATGAATATTTCATACTCAAAATCTTAAGGTTTACGTACGTGTTGTCTTTTGTCAGTGACCTACATATGACACCTTGATTTATTCATGCGTTACTGATGAAACTTTTATTGATTTTGTTTTATGCAAATAAACAAGAATATATATTACTTTTATATACATATTTTCTTACATAGTTTATGCAGCTTACGTAAAAACGATACATAAACCAAAAAGGTTTGTCTCAATGTGTCAATCGTTAATAAATACAACCTTATCACATCGTGTTCTTTATTTTACACTAGCTCTTGCCAGTGACTTTATCTGCCTCCTCCTCCCATACTAATAGTAATAGATAATTTTCTTTACACCAAATATAAACATCGGAAAGGTTTATGGTAATAATAGTGAGAAGTAGTTTGTGATGTCCGTTTGTTTGATGGTGCTTCAAGTATAAAGTAGATTTAGGATTTAATTTGAGGCCGTATTTTTGATTATATTCGATAATGGCTAGTTTTAAATATATATATATATATATATATATATATATATATATGTATATATAATATATATATATATATAATGGGTACCGGAAAAAGTAATTTACGTTTTTAACGTTTAAGTTTAAAATAAGATAACTTTTTTAAAAATAATTTTTATTCAACAAAGTAATCACCATTAGAATCTACAATTTTTTGCCAACGTTCTACAAGCAAATATATTCCACGAGAAAAAAAATCAGGGTTCTTGGAATTAAAGAAAGAATCGACGTCAGTTTTAACCTCCTCTTCAGAAGTGAACCGCTTATTACTTAAAAAATTAGACAAAGACAAGAATAAATAATAATCACATTGAGAAATATCGGGACTATACGGTGGATGAGGTAATGTTTCCCATTTAACACTTTGAAGCTTTCTCTGGGTCTCTAATGCGACATGTGGTCTTGCATTGTCATGTAGAAGCAAAACACCTTTTCTATTGACTAAAGAAGCTTGTCTATGAAGCAGTTTTTCATGACCTATGTCAATTTGCGAACAGTAGACAGTTGAATTGATTGTTTGGCCTCTTGGAAGATAGTCAATATGTAGAATGCCACGAGAAGTCCACCATACAGTCATTAAAATCTTTCTCGGTGTAAGACTTTTTTTAGGTATTGTTCCACCAGGTTTACCTACTTCTACCCATTGTCCAGACCGGCGTGAATTGTCGTAATCAATCCATTTTTCGTCACATGTAACAATTCGATCAAGAAAAGACTCATTTGCATTCCGTGCAAGTAGTGATTGAGCAATAGACAAGCGCATAATTTTGTTATCTTTATGTGGTGGTGTATGTGTTAATTTATGTGGAATCCATTTATCTAACTTTTTGATGTAGTTAATTGAATGTAATCGTTTTCTAACAGTTGATTCATTACAGTTTAATGCATGCCCTATTTCAGAACATGTTGCACGAGGATTTTCACACAGATATTTCTTGATTTCGTCGTTAGAACATGATTCAGGACGACCATGACGTTGCTCATCTTCAATGCACTCATTACCACTTTTAAAGCGTCGAAACCAAAACCGTGCTACCTCATCACTTACAGCATCATCTCCAAATGCATTACGAATGCGACGTGCTGCTTCTCCTGCCTTGAGCTGATTTTTATATTCATATAACAAATTTGCACGAATAATTAAGCTAGAGTATACCATTTTATAACTGAAAAATATATGGGTTAAATATAACGTATGGAGAAAATATATATACTGTTAGAAAGAGCATGAAAAAAGCTATCAAATGGTGTATTGAATGCATTAGAAAAATATAAATATATAATATAAAAATTTATACAAACAAATTAAAACACAAAAACGTAAATTACTTTTTCCGGTACCAATATATATATATATATTAAAAATTTATAATTTTTAATATATATATATATACATATATATATATATATGTATATATAATATATATATATATATATATATATATATATATATATATATATATATATATATATATATATATGTATATATAATATATATATATATATATATATATTAAAAAATTATAATTTCGAATAAAATAGTATCTTGCACCATTGTCTACCAAAAATGCATTATTATAGAGATAGTGAGAAAGTATTCTTTTATTTTTAACACGAAATATAACGAAGATATAAATAAGCTTCATGTTTTTTTAACAATATTTTATAATTTATTTATTTTGGAGAAAATATTTTTCTTTTAGCCTTATTTTGATGTTGCCATTTAGGAAACAAAAAATATATAAGAGAAATAAATTCACAATATAAACTAATCATAAGTATATAGTTGATTTGATTTATTATGTACACTCTATAATATTATTCCAATATCATTACAAAGTTTCCAACAAAGCAGTTATAAGTTTTAGTTAGTTTTTGTCCCTTTAGTTAGTTTCTTGTCCTTTCACAACTATGTACCGCTATTACTTATAGAAAAAAAAAAGTTTTATTTCAAATATATGTTTCTATAATTATATGTATATTATTATTTTTGTAGTTTCTTTTCGTATCCAGCATGAATCAACCCTCTCCCGCCCTCCCTCCTTTTTGAAACCGCAAATTTATTATGATTTTTAGATGATGTCAACCATTTTCTTAATATTTTCTATTATACGTTTTTTCCTCAAACGCATAATTATTTAATGACTCAAATATGCTCGTTATGTCAAATAATTTTAAGATAACATTCAGTTATGAGTAATATCAACGATTACAAATTAAACATACATTCAGACACTATGATGTATTTAAAAAAACATTAAAACCTTTGTAGTGAGTTAAATAGAACAAATGAATGTTTAAGTATTAACAAAGTAAGGTTTTTAAACATAAAATAATTTGATAAAGATCTTCCTATCAAGAGTATCATTGTCCTAATTTCATAAGATTATCAGCTGATATAAAATACACAATAATGACCGGGTTATCTTTGTTTGAATTTTCTTTTGTGTCTATTTAAAACACGCGCTGGTTTTTATCTCTGCTATAAAAATCACTCTTGACTGAGATTTTCATATAATTCCTTAGACTTTTCAAGGTTATATTATAGAAAATTTAATTACGCTAAAGCCTTAACGGTCGGAAAAATGCATCGTGTTTAAATATTATTTTCTTTCTTATGATATCTTGCATTAATGAGGAATAAAGATTAATATTATAATTATTATTTAAATATCACACTATATCTTGTAGCTTGGACTTAGTAGTACCTGGTGTACTTCATAGATGGCGTTGTGCAAGTGATTTTAGTTTCTGAATCACGGTGATCAAATCTGAAGGTTGAGGAGTCGTCCATATTGATTGATAGTTTGGATTAGCCGTGATAATAATTTTTTTAACTTTGACGGTAAGAATATTAATAACCAATAATTATTATGATTGTATTGAAATGTAATAGTATAAATAATACTAATATATAAGCCTTAATTAGCGTGCTGTTTTAAACAGTACATTAATTGAAACTTATTCATCATCCTTACTTGTGCTTACAATGAAAAATGACCAAATACTATAAATTTAACTTAAATCGAATCTGAAAAGAAAACCCTACCCCTGACCAATAAAAATAAAGCAACTTTTCTAACATTTTATAGTTATTATTATTACTTTAATTGATATTTAATATTATTTAAATGAAACCTTTATTAACTTTTTAATTATGATTGTAAAATGCAATTTTAATTTTAATTGTATTTAATCGAATAATGTCGTTTATACGATTCCTAAAGCTGGTATAATAAGACATATCAACTTACACTTACTTAATTTTCAGCAATGAGTTATTCTAATTCCCATGCAATACACAAGTCAATATCTAGTAACTTACATCAACAATAGATGGCGCTGGTCGTAACTCAGAACACGCTAACGTCTACTCCAAAACAAAATATAAAGCAGTTGTCGTCAGTATAAGTTTAAGCATAATTACTATCAATGCCACTGTGATTTAAGCGAAGGCGGCGTTGCAATTTTTTAATGTATTTGATGTTCCGTCGAATACAAAAAATAATAATTGAATAATAATATTAATCAATCATCTAGTTATAAGTGAGTAGTACTATATTTTACTTTTTGACGCCACAATCCACATTAATATTATAAATCAGAATAACAAAGGCTAAAATTTTGGAATATATCAATTTGGAATTCAGAGCGAGGGAAGCCGCGGGTAAAACGTAGTAATTAATTTGTATTACGGCCGAACGATAATGTTTACAAAAACGGTTAATAATAAACCAAAGCTAACGCCAATCGGGCTACAACTTCCAAATCGGTTAAGCTGAACCGAATAGTTCAATGACCCCGCATTGGGAAATATAATTTCTTACGCAAATTATTAAACTCGTCTTAAGTTCACAGTTTGATTTAGAAATATAATGAGATTTATTGTATACCCGGAAATAAAATATTATTTCCGAAACTATTTGATCGGTGAGAGAGTTTCAAATTAAAATAGGTTGATAGTATATATTAATTAATCTTAGGTATTCTAGTTAATACCGATCTCAGTAATATTTACTGTTATAGGCAATAACTATATGAGATAAAGTATGTCCCACTTGTGGGCACAGGTCACATTTTTGATTAAGGATGATTAATTAATATTAAGAAAGAAAGAGTCCAACTGGACCGTTAGGCAATCATCATTTATTAAAAGTAAGAAATACAACTTTCTTCATGGTGTTTTGCTTCCCCATTTATACCCTGTCATATATGGTTAACCAATACTCTCGATCCAGGGGGGGGGGGGGAGGGGAAGGAGAGAACCTCTTAAAACTCAACGGATACCTTTGATAGACTCATAGCGTCATGTGATCGCTTTCACACGTGATTTTAATGGCGCGGCTCTAATGGATTCCTCTACGGGCCAGACCCAAAGAAATATAAGTATTTAATACAAATATTGTTTCATTGGTCTTTCTTTTCTTTCTATATTTTCACTGCTCACGCAATGTACTAATTTAAGCAATAACTGAAGTTATATCATAACTAATAACCGATTGCGTTATAATTGAAGATCCGATGAACCTTTTATAACAATACAAAAATGAAAAAGAATTTTCTGTATGTTAGATACAGATAACTACATACTCGTATGTTACAAGCTAATAAATGTACCCACATTTATTAATTTGTAACATGTTGTTTAGATAACGTGCATAATTTGAGAATACTTTTTAATAGCAATCATTTAATTGTCATATGTCATTTTTATATGTGATAAACGTCATGGACTCTGATACGGTATATAATACTTGTAAAGACTTGTAAATTAAATATTTGAAGATCATGGCGTATGATGTCAAATTGTCGTCATACGTTTTGGACACGTCATTATATATATATATACAACTTCAATAGACTTTTGGTGTTGAAACTAACACATGCTAGTTATTCCTAACTTGAATTTGCCAAAATCGTCACCATACCAACTCCTCACCTCGGCAACTTGATACCCAAGTCATTGTTATCAAATATATTATAGTCTATTGCTTCTATTTACGTGATGTATCTCTTTTTCGTGCTATAATATAAATAAGACTGTGGCTGCTCAAAGTCCAGTAAATCTTTTGTAATGTTGTTGATGTTGCAAGAAACCAGTGAACACTTCCAGCTGATCATTTTCATTTTAAGATCAATTAGAACAAACTCGATGAGAATATAGTTTTGAATGAGTGTAAACAACAGCGGTTTTTTTAAAACGATCATCAAGAACCTTCAAGATACGGATTCTTGATTGGCCAGTATTTTTATGGAAATAAAATTAAATAAAAATGCCGTAAACAAAATGAGCATTTAAAATTAATTTATTTATTGTGTACTAAATGTACCTATTGATCTTTTTATCTCTTCGGTTATACGCTAAATAAAGTAACAAAATTTTATAGGAAAAACAATCATAAATGTCTCGCAAAATAGTGACCAAAAACAAAATACAATAAAAAGATAAAGATAAATCATTCAAAAATTGTTAAAAGATTATTTTTGGATTACTGTTATCATTATTATAAGGACCGCTATCAGTTATTTATATTTTTTAGGTTAATGCAATCTGCGTCCACTTGAATAATATTACATCGAACTAAATAAGGAAAAGATAACATTTTATCTTACGATATATGATAATAGCAATTCAATTTTATTTCGTATTGTTGCTCACGATTCCGCGTGTACTGCGAGATGGCGGATTTTCTCATTGACGTGTTATAGGATTTCCAATTCTTTGTAATGATTCTGATTGTTCAGATTTTGTAATTACAGAGACTATTTATACTTGCAATAAACAAACTGTTTAACTATAAAGGATGTATGTATATGAATGGTCTCATTAACAATTGTTATAACATTGTATATAACGCAGGTAAGTCAGGTAATTTTTATTGACTATTCAAATTGTAACTATTTTACTACTTTAAATACAATCCATAGTTTCATCTTCATACCTAGTTGTAAAATTATAATAGTTTAAAAATATGTTTCCAGTTATTTATTATTGCATATTTTACTTGACATCTGGCGGATTACATCCAACGGCCAAGCACAAATGAGAATCTTTATAAATCTGTTTTGACTTCTATTTGTTTTGTTTTTTGTATATTTTAATGGATATGTAACCTTTTACAAACTAGTTATTCACAAAGTAGTTGATTATACGAAGAGGCTATGATTCAGGCTTTTTTATAGCAAGCAAGCAGCAAGAAAGCAAAAGGTGTGTCCATGTATTTTTTTTATCATTGAACTTATGAACCGTACAATCAGTTTGACGTTTCACAAGTTCAATGTACGCCTTAATAAAATAAAAACCTTTAAATTTAACATTTTACTTGATGTGAGAATAAAAAATGAATAAACAATTAATTTATTACATGTGACGTTAAACATTATAATTTTTTATTCTCTTTTTGCGAGAGGAGGTGGCAAATCAACGAACTGTATACTTGATGGTGTTAAAAGTGATGGCGTTATCCATTTATATTTTAATTTAAATGGAATTGCGTTATTCATTGAGATATAGAGATAGACTCACATGGTATTGTAGCTATAATAGCTGTTTTACGCTTATGAGATGGTGGTATAGCATGCAGCCATCATAAAAAACAAAATAACTAAAGTTAGGCTTTACCGCCTTATAGTAAACTAATAAGTTAATATTTTATATATAGTAGAGGCTTTATATTTACATTTTTCTACAACATTGCAAATCATGATATAAAGAACCTGATATTGCAATTTCAAATGACGCAGATTAATGCGCCACTGTGATTAAGTTAATTAACAAGAAATTATAAGAATTCTTGTATTTAAACTATTTTAATGACTCTAGTAATATTATAACAGAGATAACGATTGTATTGCGTGAATATATTTTTTATTTAATACGTTTAGATTAATTAAATTGATTGGTAATTTGACGTCAAATGTATTGTTTGAAAGTGGAAAATAATATAAACTTGTATACTTTAAACAAAATATACTCAATTATAAATGTATTTAAAATGTCAAATTGTTTGCAAATACAATTATTATTTATAATCTTTGTTATTAAAAAACATGTCGGCGCACCCGCACTTTAGGATCAGTGTTATCGGCAATTGACAGCTTGTCAAACGTCAATGTCATAACGAACACCGAGCACTGGTGAGGCGGCCACATTGAAATAACAGGCACTTGTCTTACGAACATCGTGAAGAGCGCACGCGACCACGTGCTCGGTGGACGTTAATTAAATCCAAGAACATCGTGTTGAATTTCGATTATTTTATAATTATTTCAAGTGATTCGAAGAAGAATAAAAGTAATTATTGTATTACCGCTTATATTTTATTGAAACACCGTCTCCAACCCGATAATCCACGCCTACCCTCAATATGGAAAATATTACCGATAACAACAGCAGTGATTATGGCCAAAAGACTTTATCAGAAGTGGGATTCGAAGGGTCGAATGCATCGGAGACGATACCCAATAGTGAAAACCAAAATTCAAGCACGAGTACTCAAGATTTACTCACCGGAATGGAAACAATTTTAACAAAATTGCTGGCTGCAACATCGGGCAATACGCAAACAACGCTGTCGCAAAACAGTGCAACGCAATTTGTGAAATTTGATCCTGACGATGCTGAAGCAGACATAGAAGATTGGTGTAGAATTACTGATATAATAGTTACCAGTCGAAATCTATCCGGAACTGAGTTATTACTCGCCTTAATAAACTCGCTGAAGGGCCGAGCTGCGTCTTGCCTTACCAAATTAAAGAGTACGGAAATAGATTGGCCCAAAATTAGAGAATTACTACTCGCAAGGTTCGGAAAGCCAATGCTGATGCAAGACTACTTTGACAACGTTATAAAATTCGAAATCGGACCACAAGAGGCAGCCTCTGAGGCAGCGATGCGTTTGTGGAGCATCATTGAACGCATACCGAAAGTAGAGATGACCGAGGAAGACGAATCCGGTGATAATTCGTCATATCAGTTCTTAGCCAAAGGAACTCAGCGGTTCGTAGGGAGCTGAATTCGTACACCATTACAACGCGAGCACAACTGTGTCGCGCCCTTAGTGGAATATCCCTAAAAAGACGTCTAGACAACTATGAAGAACAATCTTCCAGTTTCAAAAAAGCACGCATAGTTGATTCAAGATTTGGAGGTTCTTGTCACTACTGCGGTCATCGCGGTCACAAAATTGAAGAATGTCGCAAGAGACGAGAAGTTGTAGGGGCATCAAGAGTGACATCAAGAGTGCCTGAGAGGGAAAATGTGATCACGTGTTTCACATGTCAAAAACCAGGGCATGTCAGCACCGCCTGTCCGAATAAGATGGAAAAGCATCAATCGATTAGGAAAGACGTTAACGTCTGCGAACGCAAACGTGTAAGAGGTACGCTATCTACATCTGGTAAGTCAATTCCTTTTCTATTCGACAGTGGATCCGCATGCTCATTGATTAAAAACAGCTTAGTTAAACAACTCTCCGGTTCCGTACGCAATGACACTATATATTTGACCGGTATAGGTGGTGAAGACATAAAGTGCTCGACTCAAATATTAAGTCCCGTTTTAATTCAGGGTATTTCGATGACCATACTCTTTCATGTAGTGCCAGACCATATGTTGGCAGAATTAGTGCTTATAGGTAGAGATATTCTTGATCAAGGGATCCATGTAGAAATTAATAGTGACTCAATAAAATTTTCCTCTCGTAAGGCCATCAATACTTGTAGGGCCGTTAGTAATCTAGATTTTTGGGAGATTGACACCGACCTAGTCGGTGAGAATAAATCACGGTTGTTCAATATATTACGCAAATATAGTAAGCACTTTATAGAAGGTATGCCCACGCAAAGGGTCACAACTGGTGAAATGAATATTGATCTCATAGACCCGCATAAGATTGTACAAAGGCGTCCCCATCAAATGTCACCAGCCGAAAAGGTAATCGTAAGAGAAAAAATACAGTCGCTTTTGGATGCAAACATAATTCGGGAGAGTTCTTCTCCTTTTGCGAGCCCAATCGTGCTGGTGAAGAAAAAGGACGGTACTGACAGGTTATGCGTAGTCTACAGAGAATTAAACGCTAACACACGCCCTGAACATTATCCACTGCCCAGGATAGAAGAGCAAGTGGACCGTTTAAATGGAGCACATTTCTTCAGCTCTTTAGATATGGCTGCTGGCTATCATCAAGTGAAGGTCAGTCCAAGGTCAATTGAGCGAACTGCTTTCGTAACGCCTGAAGGACAGTTCGAATATCTCACCATGCCATTCGGATTACGAAACGCGGCATCCGTGTACCAGCGGTGCATCAATAAGTCTCTTAAAGACACTATAGCATTGGCGTATATGGATGATGTCTTATCTTACTCAGCCAGTGTAGATGAAGGACTTCAACGTCTTGACACTGTACTAGAGGCTCTTACAGAAGCAGGGTTTTCTTTTAAAATAACAAAATGTAAGCTTATGAAAACTGAAGTCAACTACTTAGGATATGTGATACGAGCAGGTGAAGTAAGGCCCAATCCGGGAAAAGTGAAAGCTCTTCTTGAAGTTTCCTTACCCAAAACAGCTAGACAAGTGAGACAATTTCTAGGGTTAGCTTCATACTTCCGACGTTTCATACCTAACTTCGCCAGAATTGCCTGCCCCTTTTATCCCTTAACTAAATTTAAAGGCCGCATTACGTGGTGGCAAGAACATTCGGAAGCACATAAGAAAATTGTTCAAATTCTATCATCTGAACCGGTATTGAGAATTTTCAATCCTGACAAACCCGTCGAACTCCACACCGATGCCAGCTCGGATGGCTATGGCGCAATCCTAATTCAAAGAGAACAAAATGTACCACATGTCGTAGCATATTTTAGCCGCCGTACTACCGAAGTAGAGTCTAGATATCACTCTTACGAGTTAGAAACTCTGGCAGTAGTACGTGCAGTTGAAAATTTCAGGCATTATCTTTATGGTCAACATTTCACAGTGTACACAGACTGTAATTCTCTCAGAGCCTCTAAAGCCAAGACCGATTTGACGCCTCGTGTCCACAGATGGTGGGCTTTTCTCCAAACATATGACTTCGATATTATATACAAGGAAGGACGTAATATGGCACATGCCGACTTTTTATCTAGAAATCCCTTGCCATCTTCCAGAATAGACGATATGGAGCCGAATGTCGCCCAAACCGATTCACGTAAGTTTATAAACTTTGTTGAATTACACAGTAGTTGGATACAGGTAGAGCAGAAACGAGATCAGGAAATCAAAAACCTAATCAGGCAGTTTGAAAACGCCGAACTACCTCAAGCAATGGCTAACACCTACGATGTCCGCGAAGGTATCCTATACCGTAAAATAGAAAGAAATAAGTCAAGTAGTTGGCTGCCGATAGTTCCCCGTTCCTTAGTATGGACACTCATTAATCATGTCCATACCGAAATTAAACATCTTGGTCCTGATAAAACTCTTGACAAACTATATGAACAATATTGGTTCCCCCAAATGTCTAAAAATGTCCACAAATTTATAGACTCCTGTATCGTATGTAAAGCCTCGAAAGGCCCATCAGGGGCACAACCGATAAGACTACACCCTATTCTGAAAGTGGCAGTGCCGTGGCATACCATTCATATGGACATCACTGGTAAGCTCAGCGGCAAAAGCGACAGAAAAGAATACGCTTCTGTGATCGTAGATGCATTCACAAAGTACGTCCTATTAGATTATACCCAGTCATTAGATTCAGTTTGCGCGGTAAAAGCCTTAAAGAAAGCCGTATGTCTTTTTGGCTCACCTAAGAGAATAATAGCTGTTCAAGGGAGGTGTTACATTAGCGCCGAATTTAAAAAAAAATGCGCTGATCATAATATAGAACTGCACCTTATAGCAACTGGCTCTGCTAGAGCCAACGGCCAGGTAGAAAGATTAACGCGCACCTTGAAAAGTTTACTTACCGTCATAGAAAATGACAAAAATAAAATCTGGAGAGATGAGCTAGGCGAGGTACAGTTAGCTTTAAACAGTACGAGATCTAGAGTTACGGGGTTCACACCGACAGAGTTAATGTTCGGCATACGCGCACAGTCTTTAGGCATGAACCAAATCGACCCTAATGTAAACATTACTTCACGCGCCAACTTAGACGATATAAGAAATGAGACATCAGCTCGAATTATAGAAGCATCTAGTTCGCAAGAAAAACTTTTTAACAGGGGTAAGGCTACTGTCAAACTATTCGAATTAGGCGATTATGTCTTTATCAAATGCAGTAAGCGTAATCAGACAAAGCTAGCTAGAAAATTTAAAGGACCATTTATTATTACAAAAGTTCTAGATAACGATCGATATGAGCTGAAGAGTATTAAAAGATCAAGTCGCACTTATAAGTACTCTCATGAAAACTTGCGTGCGGTACCGAGGGGATTTGAGGGATTAGTAGATATTTCGACTATTCTAATCAATGACGAGGATTGCGTGTCGGCGGTCGATGGAAGTGAGGTCGACCAAATGCAATTTTCAGACTCTGATACCGAGACGGCTTCCGCAATAAGCGAAGAACCCAGGACTGCTAGTTCTGGCACTCTTTCGGCTTCAGAAGACGATGTGCAAACGTCCACACATCAAGCTCAAATACATTGAAAAAGACAACCTCTTATCAAGTGTCCGCTGTTTCTGACTAAAATTCTAGTGCTACGGTAAAGCTGGTTGAAAGGGCCCCGTACGCCCGAACCACGCTTAGGTAAAAGGCTGAAAGGGCCTCGTACGCCCGGGCCGCTCTTATTAATCGGTTGAAGGGGCCTAGCACGCCCGGACCGCACGGATGAGTGGTCGAAAGGGCCTCGTACGCCCGGACCGCACGGATGGGTAGTCGAAAGGGCCTCGTACCCCCGGACCAAGGGTAATAGCTGGTTGAAGGGGCCTCGGACGCCCGGGCCATGCTAAAAAGAAAAAGCTTTGAAAGGGTAAAGCACGCCGGGGCCTAAATAAAGACGCTACATCAACCATAAATTGAATTATAGTCAGGAATAGCCGAACGCTATACTAATGCGATCTCTACTTAATTGACAGGTCGAGAAGAGTAGTGCCGAACTCCATTAATGTCCTACACACGCACGTGGTCGTGCGTTTGTCAGGATTGGCCGTGTCGGCGCACCCGCACTTATGATCAGTGTTATCGGCAATTGACAGCTTGTCAAACGTCAATGTCATAATGAACACCGAGCACTGGTGAGGCGGCCACATTGAAATAACAGGCACTTGTCTTACGAACATCGTGAAGAGCGCACGCGACCACGTGCTCGGTGGACGTTAATTAAATCCAAGACCATCGTGTTGAATTTCGATTATTTTATAATTATTTCAAGTGATTCGAAGAAGAATAAAAGTAATTATTGTATTACCGCTTATATTTTATTGAAACACCGTCTCCAACCCGATAATCCACGCCTACCCTCAATATGGAAAATATTACCGATAACAACAGCAGTGATTATGGCCAAAAGACTTTAAACATATAAAAATGTTGAAAACAATGTAATTAAGATGAAAGAAAATAAAAAGCATAAGAATGTTAATTTATAACAAAACAGACCTTCATAATATTTTTTAATTATAATAATTCAAATAATAATTAAAATTCAAGATTACAATTGAACGAATTAATGTATAATTAACCAAATACAAAACAATAATCAGTGTATTTAATTAAAATGGTTAATAAATGACAATTATTGTTTGAAGGTCTTTGACATCAGAACCTGCTTAGCGAGTGGCAGTTCTTCTGCTTCAATTTTTTGTGTAACCCATGGTTAAGGATAAAGACAAAGTATTGCGATTGTCTTTATTATTTGATGTTAACACGCATTAAACGCAATACAGAATTTTGTAAAGCAGATAAAGCTTTGATACACGTTATCTCAACCGATTCTTTGTCTATAATATATTTATGTCAAGTCACGAAAGAGCTGAAGAGCTCCTAATACTTAAGTGGATATTGTGTGATTAAAGACTGTGCAATTTCTTTCGTAATAAATTTTATTATTTTTATTATGATAAAAACAAAGCACAAAATACTTAAATAATTCTTTAACCTACATAACTGTCTGAAGCAATTCTTACACACCATTTTGTTCAAAATATGAAGAAACAAAACATATCTCTATGTTTTAAGTATTTTTAATATTATTTAAATATTGATCGTAAAGCAAGTACTTGCAATTATTTGTCACGAAGACTTGCAATTATTTGTCGAACGTGAAAAAGTATTTTTAAATCTCAAGGATATCTCCAATGTAACAAAAAAAAATTAACAATCAAATACCAAGTTTAAGAAACTATGGTTATAAGAAGGATAATAGTTTTAAATTCGATTAAAAATATATAATAATATCAAGGAAAAAATACTATATGTATGTGTACATATCGATATATTATAACAATATCTTAAAATCTAAAATCAATATATACTTAGCTCTCGAGAAATAATAAAATAATCCAAAAAAAAAACCCCAAGCTAGTGTGCATTTAGATAAAGAGACAACACTCCCCACTTGCCACTCTACACATGATTCATTGTATATGCCGGCAGCATTCACGTTAACTCAAAACCATAAGCATTCCACGCGCCGACTCGTGCGCACGTCCACTCATGTATATGAGAAATTATACCGGCCCGAGTATTGATCCCTGAGGAACGCTGACAGTATCTCTAATGTCATTGGATGTTTAGTGCTGTGATAAGAGTTCATTGTGCTATTTTACTTTTATATTTATAGTGTACTTTCATAGTGTTTAGTGAAATTAAAATGTTTCCAAGAATTCAAGGACTGGTGAGTTGATATAATTTTTAATATAGAATAATTATATTCTTAAATCACTAATTATGTTGATGATCATGTGTGAATATATTATATACGTCTACTGCATCAACCCGTTCGCCTTGTTCGACGATGTTTTGAAAGTGAATTCGCTACGTCTTATTCAGTTCATAGCGTTCATAAACAACCAAATGTTATAAAATTTAGACACGCGGTCACTTGCAGGTATATTTTCTTAGAATTGCTAATTTGTTTTGTCTGTAAGACACTGTAACTTACTAAACATAAATTATTTGATATATAAAAAGTAATTTATTACCGTTGTGTTATTATTTTTATATATTTTAGTCAATTACTGATAATTTTGGATTGATTATTTCTAATGTTATCATTATTATCATATTATCATAGTATATACTAATGTTTATACTAATCTAATATTTGAAGCCAACACAATAACAACATATTGTCTGTATAATCAATGTGTTTTGGTATTGTAATGATACGATAAGAGAACACATTCTAATTTTTACTAGATTTTATAATATTACTTTGTTTTTACACTTTAATAACAAAGTAAGCATCGTTTGAATACAGCTGAACTTATTTTTGGAGTCCTTTATCTCTTTAGGGTTCATTTTTATTTCAAGATCAATGAATATTCATATATTTTCATTAATTCATTGAATTTCAAAGTAATATGTATTCAATTTATTAATTTTCAAATCGAGCATCGCATGATGAATCAAAACACTTAATTAATATAACCTAAATAACAGTAAGCATATATATATTATTATTATTAATTTTGTCTTAGTGTATCTTATTCCAGTTATCTATAACTCAATAATATATTGTAAAGATAAATTAATTTTAAATATTTGTGGTATACATTATGTTGAATAAATGAAGTCTAGATGCACAATATCTAATCATTAATAAAACACAGCACATTACTGTGTTACATTCAAACATACAGGAAGACAATCAAAATGTATGCTACATAAACAAATTTTGCAAGAATATGTTGATTTAAGACAATTATTTATCTATTTGCACGTTTCTAGAGCAACAATTAAATGTATTATGTGCATTACTGTGCAAAAATGTCGGTATGTTATGAAATTATAAATAATTCATAGTGAATATGTAGTTAGTAATAAATAATGAATAAAACTAAAATTATTATTATCCTCAATATATATTAATAATACGATAATAATAATATGAATTATTTAAATTTAATGAAATGTCAATATTATTTGAAAGTATGTCCTTTACAAAACATTTTTCATTGTCAAAGACACAACCTGCTCGTATATTGTCTCAGATCTCAGATCAATTACAGTTGTCTATATATCGCTGGTATAAGGCTTTAAAGCAAGGTGTACACACCTAGTTACCCACCCCATGACTAAACTATTAGTCAAAAGGCCTTCATATCTAACAAGGATCAGAAAATGATTCCGAGATGAGTAAATGCAAACAGTTATTTCTCTGAAATGAGAATACTGTGAATGAGGAAAGCCGTTGACTCATAATCATAACTATCAGTGATATAACCAGAACTTGATTTCTTTATCAGTTTTTTTTGTGTTTTCTAGCGTAACTACACTTACGTATGTAGTTCCTTATTTTATGTATTACATTGCAAGTTACTGTGTATCATTTAAAGTTACAAGTTAATTGTAAAAATTATGATATAACCTTCCTAAATTTTAAATTGATATAATATGATTAATTGTTGAATAATTCATACCAAATTGTGCCAATTATTTAATTACTTATAAATTTTTCTATGAGTTTACCTTTAGTGACATCACCATTCCGTTACCTTAACTGTTTATATAGAATTATGACGTCATCATGACGTCACGTGACGTGTCATTTCATTTTCTAACTTAGGTTTACTAATGGGCGTTTCCAGGAACTTTCATATTTATGGTAATTTTTACCCAAAGAATACAATACAAACGAGTAATCCCTAGGAGTAAAACCAGTAATAAATAATTTCTGGTATGGTCATTTCAATGAAAAGGCGAGGAGCTCGATAACAACTCTAAGCAGAGTTACAATACATAGGATTAGACTTAGTCTATTATAACTTGACATTCTAAGAATAATTCATACAATACACAATACGTTTCGTCGTATTTTGAAGTGACGTCTTTTGTTTTAATAATAAAGCTTGTTTTTTCTCTAAAATCACACAAATAACAATAATTTATTATACATAATGTATGACGAGCGCTGAGGTTGTTTGCGAAAAGATATTTAGTATTTTATTTGTTCTCAACATAATAAAGTGATTTTAGCTTGTTTATATTGATTTTAATTTAATGTGATTGCTATAATAAAAATATTTACTTTTGGTACCAAAATACCGCAACAGCACTATTGGTTGTAATACGTGTACATATATATATAAAATATTAAAAAAATCAGTAAAATAAAAACTTCAACCGTGACCTCCATAAAAGGTCACAGATATTCATACTCGTTTCAAAATTTTAAGAGTACATAATTAGCAACATCAAGGTCAAAAATTTAAAATATTACAATAAATAACTAGAAACCTTTAAAATAACTTTAAAAGTCAATTTCATAAAATTCCAAATTTAAAAACCATTTTTTCAACTTTTTTCGTACGTTCATAATTAATAATTCCTTATAAATCTTTTTATTTCATGTCTAAATTTTTCATTATTCGGAAGTAACCGCGCGGTAAAGTTAGTTCAGAATTAGAGAATGATGAAAAAATTTCGTTATATTTTAAATGAATTTATATTATTCTATAATAAAAATAAAGTAACGGAAGTTTCAAATAAAAATATGAATACAATTAACATTAATTATTTAAATATAAAATTCATTTGAATAATAAAATATTTATATGGTAGATATATATATATATATATATATATATATGTTTTTCATATTATATTTTTGTCACCACTTGTATCTATAGATTTAATTAGAGGAGTAAATGAACTTTATATAATATATAAATTAAATATATTTGGACATACACACAACAAATTTAGCTACAAACAAAGCAAAGCAGAGTTATACAACTGACAAACTATTTTCTTATAAAATACAATCTTTATTTTATGACATATTTTAATAGAGAGAACCCAAGTGCATGACTCTACCGATAAGTATTACATATATTAAGTAAATATGCGATAAAGACTTACGGTCATAGATACAGTATCGATCGAACTATAAAATGAATCGAATAGTGTGTGTGAGTATGTGTGTGTGTGTGTGTGTGTTTTACGTCAATAACAACTTAGATCAAATCACGTTTATCTGTCTCGATATTTAACATATTTATCCCGTTAAGGAACACGTGACTATATAATCAATTATAAATAATATTATACATTTATGCAAAATTTTATTGTTATTTTATGTTGATATGGTAATAAAAATAATAATTCTTTTAAAAATTCTTCAGATGCATTTCAAATTAAACATACTCGTATAACGAACGTGCGTGATTAGAAGTCATTAAAGTTAGCAAAATTAAAAAAAAAACTTAACGTCCTTAGAATATCAATGAAGCCTAAAGATATGAAAAAAATTGTTACAAAGATTTTTTTCATTTTTCCCACGACTTCGGGATTTACGTGACTGAAGGTCTGAGTTTTTATTGGTTGACTTTTTAGTCTTTTACTTTGAAAATATCTATGTCTGCTTATGTATATATGTTAAAACTATAATAGGAAACTCCATATTTAATATTCAATCAAATCAGAAACGATTAGGAATTAAGGAAAAAATATATTTTTTTATAATTATATGTTTTTTATTGTAAACGTTTAAATATATATAGTGTAAACCCCGTGTTTTTATATTACAATTGCTACATTTCAATTAAATCTTAAATAATTTTTAATTAAATCTTAAATAATTAAACTTTTTATATCCTCCTAATGACGTAATACGAAAATTATATTATCAAAACATTTCTGTGATGTATTTTTCGTTAAAACCAAAATTTAATTATAAAATTTATATTTAGGGGTGTATTTGAGAGCAAAATGTTTATTTTCTTCCAACAGGACGTGTTTAACCGCTTGGTTATATATCTGTTACATATACGAATTCCTATACCATACAGCTTTACGGGGTATTTGATTACATGCTTCCGATGTCTACGTCCTTTGAAAACTAACCCATTCCCACGAGAGTCAAAATCAAAACATCTATCCCTTTTCATCACATTCCCTCTCTTTCTTTCTTAAAAATTATAATTATTCCTTAAGTAACAAACTGTGTTTAATATTTTGACTTTCATTGACGTATATTTTATAATATTGGAAATTACCATATCACAAGGTCACAGTTTTGGTAAGGAAATGTCTTAAATGAGGGAAAAAGCAATTGCTGGTTATTTTAATAGACGTCACAATAAAACCTTCAGTAACTTTCCCTCTAACTTTACCTTGAGACAATTAAGAGTCAAATGTCGTTAATCACAAATGAAAAAGAAACACGTTTTTTTATATTTCTTTTTAATAAGAAAAAATATATATCAAAGAATATATTTAATTAACAAAAGACATAAACACAACTTTACAAATTTTAATAGAAGTTATAGATAAACGAATATGGCAACATAAACTACATGGCGGAATATTTATTTAAAATTATTTAAATAATAAATTTATAAAAATATACAAAATATTCAAAATTATTTTCAAGCTTCAAAGTTTAGATGAATGTCGTTGACATGTTTTTTTTGTCTTTTCCTTTTTTATTAACAGCAACAAAAACATGAGGTATGGTAAGGATTTACATAAGGTATGGAGAAAAGGATCAAAGTATATGTATTTATATAAATTAATTTAAGTTATAAAGCTTAAAGATTTTATTTTTATTACTTAAAAAAAAAGTTATATTTGACTTAAGCTGTGAGTTAAAAGTTGCGGTGAGCTCGTGTCTAAGATGGACCTTCGTTGCATATGAAAAGTTTTTTGTTTGAAAGAAAAAAAATTTCTTCTCTTGAAATTACTTAAAACATAAAACAACTTTCAGGTCATATAATATATAAGCTATTATTATTAAAAAATACAACAACACATTAAAAATCATTTATCAATAATACAGAATAGGTAATAATACCTTCGAAGCCTTATATGTTGTTTTTTGTCGAGACATGTGTACAACGGACGCGGCTGAGTGGAGCAATTAAGAACATCCTGTGGACCAGCTGGCTGGTTATACTGGAATTGTTGGACAATAATGAACCAAATTATTAAATATAAATACTATTTATTAAGAAAAAAGTTTTCTTTTAACAAACTTTGTGTTAAACAGGTTACCAACACGCACGATGTGTTAGAGAATATAAATATTAAAATATTAATACTTCGTCGTTCATCCAACATATCAGCAACACACACGATGTGTTCTAGAATATTAAAAGTCAATTACATATTTATATGTATATCGCTTATAATAATTATTATCGTATAAATATAGGTTAAAAGTAAGTAACTTGAAATACTATTTAGTATTCGTGTTACGAGTTACGTAGCAGCTTGGCTTGAGAATTTATTAAATAGAGTTTCAGATCAAAAGGTTTGTTATGGTTTTAATTAATCTCAATTCAAATTATAAACATTTCCTTGAAGGAAGTTATATAGTTTATTACGCAATTTGCATTAAAACTGAGTATATTTCGATCATTTTGAGCTAATTAAAAATGAAATTAAACAACAATATTTGTTATTATTGCATTTTGCACTTTAATATATTAAACAGAATATAATTTTCCTTAAAACATTTAATAATAAGCAACATCCCGAAAAGGAATGCTAACAAATAATATGAATCATAGCCATCATGAATCAGAGCTCCCGAAATACTTTGTCTGCAGTTTATAGTTTTGTCCGTCTACCGCAAGATCCCTTTAGTGTTTCATTTTAACGCGTGCATGAATCGCATGTATGTTTACGACTGACATCCGTATATCTTTCTACATGTTTATAAAACTAAAAAATTGTTCAATAGCATCGTTTAACCAAAGAATTTTACCTATAACTACCTATAACTAATATAGCATCTTATCGAATCTATTCCACTTAACTTTTATTAAATGTATAATAAACTTCAATTATACCATATATTTTCTATATTATACCGTCAATAAAATGGCCTATATGGTATTATAGTATTAATATAAAATCAATGCTATAAGTGGAGTGTTTATGACAATTATCTTTCTTTTGCATCGCTATCGCAATACGATTTTTTCTTCTTTCAAGGTCAGGAATATGAACTGGTTATTACCCCGGGAAACTTCTAACATTGGTACAAATATGTTTTTCTAATTTGTCACATATAAAGACATTAACAGCTAGTTAAAAATAAATACCAATCTTCAAAACTTATCATAAACTATTAAAATAATGTCGGTCTGTATCACCCTAAACGGTAACATTAGTGCTCTTTGATGATCTTACTTGGGTCGGGTTATCTCCACGATGTGTAGGAAATGAGTTGATAGGAAGAGACAGATGAGTCTCTAGATTTTTTCCGTGAGAAACTTGTCTAAATATTCTCATTTAATTGAGAAAAATATAAATATAATGGTTTCTTCCTTACGTCTGCATAAAATACACCTATATACATATATAGAAATATTTTATGTTCATATTTTCAATTCCAGTATTACTCCAATATGCTAATTTCTATTTGTTTTAGACAAATTTAAATATGTATATATGTATTAATGATACACAATAATTATGAACAATGCATTTCTTTGTACCAATAATATTTAATTATCGATATAGGAAACATTAAACTAATCATAAATATTTATCTTAGATAATAGGGAGACAATGAAAGCGAATTAACATGACATACATCTTGTTTGAGAGTTATCAGTCAAAACCTGTAATGTGACCGACATGCTAATAAGATAAGATAAAATAAACTAAACCTATATATTCTTACTTGCGAAATTCAGAACACTTAATTACGACACCATGTTCTAAGATTATTAAGTATACATTTAAATTACAAATTTAACTCGCGTATATTGGTTACATTTTAATTTCATTCTAACCTTTAAAATGCCTTGCAGCAATTGTTTTCGGGAAGACTAGATGTAGGTGTATAGACTATTTGATTAATTTAGTTATAAATTAAATGGACCAAATAAAATAATAAAGAATTCTAACCAATTCCTTATAACCCAAAAATATGAGCAGCGGTTTTTTAGTAAAAGAAACTCATTACAAAACAATAATTGTGACTCACTTTAATATTATAACTGACTCACTATTAGTTTATAACTGAATTGCTTGACGGCTAGTCGTGCTTGAAGTAACAAAAAATAGATCTAAATTGTGTTATGTTTTTTTCTGTAATCCGACTTTATACTAAAATAGAATATAAAGATAATGGTAGTGCCTCGGTCGTATCGAATGGTGACTGGTGCTTGGTGTGGAATATTAATTTTGACTGTTAATATTCTTTGTTAAAATGCGTAGACATATTATGTGTAAGGGAGAGGAATGTACACACAAAGAGTACAAGAGTTTGAGACGAGAATCCAAAATGATTCTATTGCGACGCCCGGTGAGTATGAATGCTTTAATATAAATATTATCTATGAATAATAATATTACATAATCAATATAGACAGAGATTAAAATGACATTTATAAGTACTTATCAGCCGAGTAGCGGTTATTTGAAAGATAAACATATAAAGGAGATAATAAAGCCCTATTTACACATTCATAAAAGCGTTACACGCACGCTCTTAATGCTACCGTTTGTGTTAAATAGCTATATATTATGTTATGACATATTTCTATACAAAAACCTAATGTAAACAATGTGTAATGTATAGTGCTTGTTTATGAATTAAATATGAATAATACATTGCCTAGTTATACCTAATACCATACTCCATTAACTAATGAAGACTAGCCACGCGTTGGTAATGGTCTGTCAACACGACGAAATTATACCGAAATTAGCATGCATATAACGGGGCTTTTATAATATATAGAAATAATAATTTGAGTTATAAATGTATTATATTTACCGTAAAATTCTAAGTGGCCATATACAAACATTTATAAGAAGTTGACAATATGATCTTAAATAAACAAGCCTGTCATGACAAACGGACAACTATAATTACTAGTGGTCGCCCAGTGGTCGAAATTCGACCATATAAGAAATTTAAATTGTAAGTGACTTAATATACATTATTAAAATATAATATTAAAACATTACTAAGGTTCTGCTGTCGAAAACTAAACTACTGTTACCACAGATTTGACCAAGACTGTTATTTGCCAATTTCTTTTTTGAACAAATTATATGAAATTAAAAGAAAGTAAAATAAAGAATATCTATTTAAAAAAATGTTTACTAAAACAAAACACAACAATTTTATCTTGTCATTTAAAGTGAATAAAATATGAGCATGAGGCAATACTCTTTTTTGAAATTCAATTGTGTAAATGAGTGCTTCAACTTTACCAAAGATATTATTTTGTATAAGGCCCTCTATGAATGCTTTCAATTTCGACTTGAACACATGTATAGTAATATCAGGTCTAAAATTAGGAACTTCACCTACACCAATGTTGTTCACTATTTCTGGCCATCTTGGATTGCAAGTCATTGTAATAAATAAGGAAGGTTTTCCATAATGTTGTACAATTGACATTGCTTCTAAATAATTCTGATACATATTTGTTGGTGATCCATTCAATGAAGATGCTAAAATTACTCTTCGGCCAACATTCCTGGCATTCATGTCCAATTCTAAGTACTCTGTTAAATTGTTGTAAACTTCAGACCTAAGACTTATTTGATTTTGTCGAATGAAGTGTAATCGTGAGCCCTCTATTCTCACATACATATCAACAATCCTCTGCAGAAATAGTTTTTGTGAATGGTGTAACATGCTGAAATCATCTCTAATTGCTAGTCAATAGGCTGTATACTGAAGCATGGTTAATTTATTTCTGGGTGCTCTTGAAATAGATGTAGTTGGTGTATTATGAGCAATATTGACATGCCACCCAGTATCATCGTTGGGAAAACGCAGTGGGTACGCTAAAGGGTCTAATGATGAGTCCAAAACTGAGATATTCTTAATTATACCATTAACATTATGTTGTTGTTACATGTTTGATTAATACATATGTTCTTGTAATCTATAATTAATGGCAGTGTCAACATCATAAAAATACACTCCACTTGTAACTGCCTCAGCAACTTTGGCTTCTGAGCTAACCATAGCAAAACATGAATTATATTTCCTAATATTTGCAAAATAATTTTTTGATTTACTTTTTATTGAAGGTTAATTTGAAGTAAATCCATCATATAATATTTTAAACCAAATATTCATTTTGACTTAAGGGTGGTAATATTGCTTTACCCTTGTGACAACATGAAGTGAATGCAGTTCGGTCGCCTTAAGTCACTTCAGATTCAAAATGTTTTGCATTGCAAAACCTGCACTCTAAATTAATTAATCCACAATCTTAACTTAAAAACACATTTGGATTGACATTTAGAGCACACTTAAATGCATCTCTCAAAATCATATTACTATCTAATACTGCTGATGAGGAATTATTCCTGCCTCTTAGAGAAATATTCCTTCTTCTTTGTCTCTCACTCCGACTCGTTAATGTTCTATGTCGAGGCATAATTAAAGTTCTTTCATAGATTACTGAAATCAAGAAGAGAAAAAGTTTTTACCTGTATGATGAATTCTTAATTCTGATAATTCTTACCCAAAATCACTTATTTATTCTAAAGTATATGCAATCACTGAAACCGTAAACTACAATAATTGCTTTGAACCAGTAATTGAAAAAAAAATTGTACCTGAATGTTGTTATTGCAGATTGCTGCTACAGTACTTTCTTTATGCATATAATGATAGTCCTTGAAAGACGACGATACGTTTAAATGTATCTTACTGCTACACAACTCATATAAATTTGTATAAACGCTCAGTATTTCACGTAGTATTCGTCAAATAAAACTTTAATTAACTTTAAACATTCAATAAATCCACAGGAAACAAACTTTTTAACTATGTCTATAATAGTCAAACGAAACAATATGACCACAGAGTATAGATGCGTGTGTCAAATGCATGCTGGTTAGTATAATGTTTTATTAACTGATTTAATGTATTTTTTATGCATTATTATTAAAATCTTTTTTTATATTTAATTAAATGAGACAAATTAATTTTTTTTTTTTGAGTACTCTGTCTATGCACAAAATGAAAAACAAAAGAAACCATTTGACCACAGAGTATGTATTGGCAAATATATATATTTTTGATATGTCAATGTCAGTACTCTAAGTCTAGTAAGTATGCGTGTGAATTTGCATGGTAGTGTGTGTAATGTTTCTATGTCTATAGACAAAATGAATAACAAAACAAACATGTGTGTGTGAAATGCATGGTAGTGTGGGTAATGTTTTATTTATTGATTTAATGTACTTTATAAGCATTATTATTGAAAAATAATAGCGTTCTGCACTTCTTCTGTACATAAACTATAAGTGTGCCAAATTTTATGCTTCTGCATCCGCGCAATTTTCGTAAAAAGGGGTCCAAAGTTTTGGCATCACGTATTAATTGCAGATTGCTGCTACAGTACTTTCTTTATGCATATAATGATAGTCCTTGAAAGACGACGATACGTTTAAATGTATCTTACTGCTACACAACTCATATAAATTTGTATAAACGCTCAGTATTTCACGTAGTATTCGTCAAATAAAACTTTAATTAACTTTAAACATTCAATAAATCCACAGGAAACAAACTTTTTAACTATGTCTATAATAGTCAAACGAAACAATATGACCACAGAGTATAGATGCGTGTGTCAAATGCATGCTGGTTAGTATAATGTTTTATTAACTGATTTAATGTATTTTTTATGCATTATTATTAAAATCTTTTTTTATATTTAATTAAATGAGACAAATTAATTTTTTTTTTTTGAGTACTCTGTCTATGCACAAAATGAAAAACAAAAGAAACCATTTGACCACAGAGTATGTATTGGCAAATATATATATTTTTGATATGTCAATGTCAGTACTCTAAGTCTAGTAAGTATGCGTGTGAATTTGCATGGTAGTGTGTGTAATGTTTCTATGTCTATAGACAAAATGAATAACAAAACAAACATGTGTGTGTGAAATGCATGGTAGTGTGGGTAATGTTTTATTTATTGATTTAATGTACTTTATAAGCATTATTATTGAAAAATAATAGCGTTCTGCACTTCTTCTGTACATAAACTATAAGTGTGCCAAATTTTATGCTTCTGCATCCGCGCAATTTTCGTAAAAAGGGGTCCAAAGTTTTGGCATCACGTATTAATATATAGATTAGTAGGATATTATATCGTTAGAGAAGTCTATGTTGCCTTTGAGATTCCACCGTCAGGTTTTGTAATTGCTTTATATATTTAACATTAATTATACATTTCCCGATTTACTTTTGGTTTTCGAATAACCAAAGATTTACGTAAACAATAAAACTATATCTGAAATGAGTTTCAACTCTTGTATAATTCGATAGAGTAAAAAACATTGTAAATGACGTTCGACGTCTTACTCAACTGTCACTTCCTTCAATGTTACAAAATAAATGAATGCTACACACCAAAAGCTATACTTAAAAACTATAATCATTATAAATTTATAAAAGGTTTAAATTCAGTAATTATTCAAACTAATAACAATCTACATATATATAAGCGATTTAACACTCACTGTCTCACCACAAAATCTCCGAAACTATCGGTCCGATTGACTTAAAGTTTTACATAGTTACTTCTTTTGTGACGTAGACGTCTAATAAGAACGGATTTTGCAGAATTCCTATTCCAACGGATTTCAACTATTTGCATTTCGCCAAGTGTTAAACCTGTAGGAGCTATACACTTAACCTGATTACCATAGCAACGGTTACGATGACAATGGATACTATAACAACGGTTACCATAGCAACTTAAGTTCACACCCAAATTAATAGTGTGCTCAGCGAAGCGGGCGGGAATCAGCAAGTACATAATATATATACTAGATTGCTATTGATTTATTAATTCAAATTGTCGTGTACATTGATAAGATATTGTATTTAACAGCAGGAAAAGCTAAGGGGTATTAGTAACTGATATCGGGATGACTCTAAAGATAATGAATATAACATCGGTCTTTATATCAATATATATTTTAAACCCTAATTAAATGTTATACCCAGTTATGTATATAAATATGTTATGTACTAGTAAACTATGTATTCGTAATAAAATTCGTTTAAAATGTTAATGACTCTTATGATTCGTCTCTTCAACTACATTGTTATAATAAAACTAAAATTTTGATTAGTTCTTATACTAAAAGGCACTAAATGTTTTTAAAACAAGTTCTAGGTATTAAAATGTTGCAAAGTTATTTTCCACTGGAAAAATACCAAGGATATAAAATTGTTTTTCTTTTCTTGTATTTTATTTTAGATTTAGATGCGATAGACTGGCATGTCTGCTGACCAAAAATTTACATTTTTTGTTTTTATTTATTACTTTTTATTTGAATACTAGCTGTGTCCCCACTTTTTTGCACGAAATAAGTTTTTTAAAAATAAGTTGCTAAAGTTACTATTCCCAATAATATAAAGCTAGTAAAAATCTGTTCCGCCGGTTCAAGGATTAGTTAGAACAAAAAGACAGACAGACAGATACTTTTTTTTAATCGATTTATAAGTTCTGTATATATTTTCATATGCACTTAATGAAAAGCCTATAATTTGAAAATACAAACAGACATTTCAATTATATTTATATGTATAGATTTACAATATTTATTGATTTTATTATAAAATAAGCAATTAATAATGATAGATATTGATTTCGAACTATGATATGAAAATGATAATAGTTTTTCATCCTAGTCGATGTAGTTCCAACTTTATCTCCATAAACATGGTTTGTTGTAGTCGATACCGTCTATCTCAATCAACGCAAATAATACCATGTTTTTATTTGTCTACAAACATGTTTAACCATGTTAATTTATTTAAATTTTAAATAAATATAGTGTAAAAAATTCATTGACAATGGTAGGTTTCAAACCTGCGACCTCCGGAGCAATTGAAATTGCCTCTGTCATTTGAGCTGTCGTGTCCCTAGATCTAACATTCTTTAGATATCGTTGTTGTATTATAATGTATTATAAATAAAGTTTCTAACTTTGCTTACAATATAATAATAATACAGTGAAGTTAGTAAAAGCATATACTACATTTGCATACGGTTTTGCTTATATCGTGTGACAATTGACACTCACGATTTGACAGTAATGTACCAGATGTACTGGTATTATGAAAATTTTGGGGTCATGATTTACCGTTAGAACACACATCAGTGTATGTGTGTTTATATATGTAATATTAAATTTAGTATTACCAGTAAAGTCTATTTGACGAGAATGTTTGTATAAACGAATCCAAATTCGCCTAAATACACATTAATATTGACCAGCTTTGAACTTTTATTGATGTATTGAAAACGTACTCTTTGTAAAAAGGTCGTTATAATAAGTAATTTATTTGAGGGAATAAAATATATGAATTTTCTACTTATACAAAGTTCTTTAATCGATTTGTCGCTGTAAAAATACATGTATCCCATGTTGTTTCATTTATATTATTTTATTTTAATAACGTTAATATTTTTTATTAATTCCAGTTCCACTCCGTAACGGACAAACGTACACACAACAACGACGGAGAGAACAGCATGACGATAGTCACGGAGAAGAAGATAGAAGATGACGCTTCAGAGTCATCTAGCGGAGAGAATGTAGATATAGAAGGTATTATTTATTTAAATTTACAAAGAGGGATAAAAGATATTTTTTTTTATATAGAGTTGGTATAAATGTTGGGGGGATTTATTTTTATCTATATTAATCTAGATAATTTTATCTATGTCCTAGATCTAAAAAGATTGAGATCTTTGATCCCAGTAACGAGATCAGGACTGATAACAACATTTTTAATAATTTAATATATTACGTCCAATGATTCGTGAACTAATCTGACATTCGAAGTAGCAAAAAATATTTACAAAGACTTATAAAATATTAATTTTACGAAATTCTTATTAAAAAAAATTAAGACAACGGATCATGGTTACTTTCATATCTTCTTAATTTGTATCTTCTTAGATAATGTGTTTAGTTCTTAATATTTAAGCAACATCATTTCAACCTTTAATCTAATCACAAACTTGTGAACGTTACATTTGGATATTTAGCCTTAATAGTCTCAAGGCCAATGGACTATCTAAGTGCTCCGATCAAATTTTGTAGGTACCCAATCAATTTACTTAGAGAAACTAAAAAACCGAGAAATTATATATGAATAACATTATAACTATCATGAAATTTTTATATAAATCTCAGTTGTATTATCAAATATATATTGTGTAACTTAATTACTTATATCAAATAAAATAAAAAAATTATAAAAGAAAAAACAAAATTATGATAATGAAATTACAATCAATACAATATTAAAAATAAATGTTTTATATAAATATAAAAGGCGTAATATTGTTTTCAAGTCAAAGAACAAAGGAATAAATTCGCGTTCTTTGTTGGATTAAATGGAAATAATTGCAGAGCATTTATGCAAATAACTCTATGTATATATATGTGTGTATGTATGTATATATGTATTTAATGAATGAGCTATTAGCTCTATTGAGTATGATCGCTAAACTGAAGGAGGGAGGGGCAGGAGGGGGCAAAAAAGTACTAGGAAACTGGTCTTACTGGTGACATGGAGTTTTTATGGTTATCTTTATAAAGACTTCCGTGAATGATAGCGCATACGGGTAACGCGGAACCTTCGAGACGGAGAAAAGACTTCTTATGTAAAATATTTTTTATCCCACTCTTAAATGTAACTGTACAAACCTATTTATTAGGTTTTTGATATCATATCAACCAGCATAAATAATCAAAATATTCATAAAATATTATAATGTAACCGAAAAACTATTTGACTAGTTTGATATAGAAATAAATAAAAAATCATTTTCATTATAATTTAAGTGTAATATTTTTCTTCAAACATCAAAATATAGCGTGATAACTCTGACTAATTAGGAAATTTCTCGAACAAATGCATTGCGTAAGTTTCTTGTAAATAATTCATGACATTTCCACGGTTTTACTAACACACATAACAGCACGAAATATTATTATAACTTATAATATGCTTGAAATATAAATACAAAATATTTGAGGAATTAAAATAAATTACATTAGTTACGTTTTAAACAAAAAAAACTATAGAAAATTATAATATTTACAATGATTTATTCTAATGCATTAAACAAATTAAAGAGAATATTTTGTTATAAATCAGCCAAAAATCATAAGCAATCAATCCATCAATCGTCCCAAGTAACAAAAATAAATGAATCCTTATTAACTCAGACTTATACAAAAAACTCAATCAAAACAGTGACCTACAGACATCCTATAGTACATAATTAAACGTCATGTGGGCGTGTGACGTCACTCGCGTCATATGACTTGACCAATGAATCATAGCGATTTAAAAGTTTGTAATGATACGTCACTATAATAAACATGTTGAGATAATTTATAGAATGAGATAGACAAATAGATAATAAAGTATCAACCGTCATTTCCTTAAGCTTTTATCATTTTTTGTCATTAATGAACATATTAAGGGTTATTGAGGGTAGTGCCTATCGCGTGTACTGTGTAAAGAAACTCCAAGTCGGGGAAGTAACATGGTATAGGCGTTCCCAATCTAAGAGCTTTGAAGATCAAATTTGCTGAAGTAGATGTTATCTTCAAAAAGATTTCTAGCGATAAGACATTTCTAAACACCATAGTTTAATATGTAAAAAAAATACATTTAAAATAATGGCATGAACTGACTGTTAAGTTAACAGTTGTGAAGTAGTTTTTAAGAGATCGTATCAATTTACGATTACAGACTTACTTAACTTATAAAGTAGTCTTAAACAATAGAACAGTTAAACTGAGACCTCTTCAAGTATGAATGCAAGATATTTTTAATTTAATTATGTTATTGTGTTTAAATCAAACAATATAATATTAGAGATAAAATCTCTTCATAGTCTTAAATATACGGAAAAGCCTTGTAATAGATTTATCTAAATTTTAAAGGATTTTGTAAATAATAGAGAAATACACGGTCGTAAAGGAATCTGGAAATTTTCAATTTTACTCCTAAAAAAACAACTTTACAATAAATGTAGTTGTAATAAGCGTATGTAATGAATAGTGTCTTATACTAAGTCCCATTAAACTTATATTTCGCAAGGTCCAACGCGAAACACAATAAAAAACCTTCATGCTATCAATGCCGCTAACTCCTTTTATAAATCGTTTGTATTCTACTCGCAGAGTAGATAATTTTGCAAGATGTCGTTTTTAAAGTTTCATTATTATCATTGCATTACATTTGTTTTTGCTCGTATTTTAATTTATTGTTTACAAAAACGGTTTGTTTAATAAAAAATATTGTATCTCATATTTCTATCTCAGCAAGGTTTACGTCAACAATGTTTTTCGTTTCATTTATTGAGTTTTTATTGAGATTTTGATTTTAGAATAATAATAAAATATTATGTTTCAAAGTATAAATATGATAAATGACAACCAATGTCAGGAATAATATAGTTAATCAAAATGCATTTAGAATTTGAGTACAAAGATAGGTATCACGGGTTCATATCTAATGTCCCTGAGTCATATATCTATATATTATATTATTGTCCAACAAAAAAAACAAAATTATGTCTGTTTGTTTAATGATTAAATCTTAATATACACGTTACGAGTACATCATAAATGTGCATTGTCTGTGCGTAAAGCTAAGTAAATTTGAAGGTGAAATTTCCATCTTCATTATTATTATTTTTGGTACTTCTTATAAAGGTAGTTTGATAATTTATGTGGATATTTTATAAGCTGTATTTACTTTCCTATACTCAGTTATAAAAGTTTCACAACACGTGACAAGATCTTGAATTGGTTAGACTGATTTTGATCCAATCGGCTATCGAGAAAATAAAACAAACTGACAGATAACTTCTATTTGCATTGGGGTTAACAAACTTTAAAGATATTGGTAGTTACAATGGCGTACAATATTGGACAGCTAAAAAAACAATATCCATATAAAAATAAAATAAAATATTCTCAACGACAGATGTTCAGAGCTCAAGATAATTGCTGTTAAAAAAAAGATTGTATTGTTATAGTAACGAAATGTTAATACCAGTTTAATAAGACTAGTTAAGTGACATTTTAGTTAAGATAAAGTACATATTCATTGAGAAAATAAAGAGGTTGACATTAATATAATTAAAAGAGTTTTCTTCTTTACAATATGTATTATAAACGAGGAATATACAATATACATTAGTATTTGAAGCCTATCGAGACAGGTTGCAACCTTTCTCTCGGCACACTTACAGCTGATGTAATGGTTACGTAGTTGTATTGCGACATTGAACTTTAAATATAAATTATAATCGGATTAAATTATATTGAAAACTGTTTAATATTTTATACTTTAAATATCCATACTTTATTTTTATATTCAAGAACAAAGCTTTACATCCCGTTTGTTTAACAAAGCGATACGTCCTCAAGATTTACAAAATAAAACAAAGGCCTCTGTCATTAAATAATATCTCATAAACAGAATTTCCTCAGAGTTCCGTTACTTTATAATTTTCAACCAATCACGAGACAGCTTAGGTTTGAACAACATCTCAATAAGTATACATATAATCTAACCTTCATTGAAATGTGAACGTACATTAATACAGTAACCTTAAGGTTAGTTTTAGGTTACTTATAAATCTTTATAATACTTATTGTCATGTTCAAGTCAATATATTTATTTTAAAACGTTAGTACGTATTCGGTTAGTGATATTACAGAAAATTAACATAAATATTATGACATTAAAAAGTTATTTCACAAATACGTAAGACTTTATCGTCCATGATTGCTGTAACCTAATCTAGAGGATACTTATGTAGAGTAGCGATTATCAGGTTCTATGATATGAGGTTGTATACAAAAACACTTACACGGTCGATAAAGGTAGTGTAAATCATTGTTGTGGTGTTATTTAGAACATGACTAACAATACTTATCGTTTAAGTTATTGCAATATATAAATAATATTTCAAATACCATTTCTTTGTGCACTATTAAGATACCAAAGTACTGAAAGAATATACTATAAATATTAACCTTCACTCTATTAATTTATATATATGTTTAAATTTACAGATAAATCTCTACCAATAGTAGAGTCACCATTAGAGTCTACTGACCCTGAGGGTCACTCAGCGCAGTGCTCGTGTCCCAACTGTGATGAAGTTTTATCAAGGTTCTCTGAATGCAGCATATGCCTGGAACCTTTACAGGTATTTTTTAAAAACTTTTATGAACTTACAAATATATGTATATGAAAAAATTTTAACAATAGTTTGTATAAAGGTATTTGTATTTCACCAAATTTACTTATTAACAAGCAAAGAAAGGAGAACAACATTATTTTTTTTTATTTAAATCGCATTTCAATTAAATTAATTAGAGTTCAACTTTGAGTTTAAAATTTAAATCCTCTTACATATCTCACCTTTAACAACAATAAAATAAAATAATTCCATGAAAATAGGCCGGTTTAAGACAGAAAAAATATTTTTATTT
Source organism: Melinaea menophilus ssp. n. AW-2005 (assembly GCA_918358695.1). Taxonomy (NCBI): domain Eukaryota; kingdom Metazoa; phylum Arthropoda; class Insecta; order Lepidoptera; family Nymphalidae; genus Melinaea; species Melinaea menophilus. The sequence goes on along the minus strand of OU911043.1, from coordinate 22,147,776 downwards.
AAATATTCACGGCTCGTTGGATTGTTTGTAATGTTTATCGCAAGTAGGTACTTAAATTCTTCTGTAAATATTAAAATGATTTCCTTATTAAGTCTAGGAAGTTTGTAGACGCAACAACGTACATAATTCTATGGATTCTTCATGGTCAAACTTGTATCCATTTGGATAAAAAGGCACAAAATTAGTAAGCCATCACTGACAAGAGATTAACGGAATTGTTTAGATGTGTACGTCGCGAGTAGCGGGTTATGGACGTAATTGTTCATAGCGCTCGGACCAGTTGTGGTTTAACATGCAATAGGTAAATAACGATGAAAATAACTTGCAATTATCTAATAACATGGTTGTGTTTTCATACTTGAATATTCTATGTAATCTTTTCATATACCATGTCGGAATTACACCTAACACATCCTTAGAATATACCTTACCAGTATGTAGTATGACCATAATATCAATACAAAATAATATGCGGTCAAGGAACCCCCGTCAGGAACGATCTTCTTTTATTCTTCAACTCCGAATGTAATTCGGAATGAAATTTATATATTTCAATGTTTTTTTTATATTATTTTTCAAGGAAAATAATCTTAAAGGTACGAATTACGTCAGAAACGGAATTGTTATTGGCGTGAAGCGTTAGTTTTCGGTATTTTATTTGCGCTCTGACGTTTGCATTTTCCTTGCTAAATTTAAATAGTAAAATTTATAGCAAAAAATCACGTGTATAATAAATGAATATAAACAGTAAATACTTATATCAAGTTATACACTTGAATCAAGTTAAATTATTAATGAACTTCTAAATTAGTATTATACACATATGCTACGGTTTCCATGCTTTATATCTTAATTACAATAATAAAACAGTGTTTCCGTATGATCTAACACGAAAACACAAATAACAAATGCGTTTTTACAAAATGTCGACCTTTCTTTACAACTCTGTAAAACAGATATATTATAAAAAGAGAGAGGGACACAAATACACAAACACACACACACACACCCACAGAGAGAGAGAGAGAGAGAAAGAGAAAGAAAGAAAGAGAGACAGAGAGACTGATGATTTCTACTAATTCACACTGCTTCTATACCGTGTTCAAGAACCACAATACGCGTTCTGTATTTCGATAAAATAACAATACTTTATATACTAACAAAAAAAAAAATCAACATATATACAGAAAGTAAGTCTTATGAGGCTACATAAGCACGAAGCCAAGTGAACTGCGATTTTGATGAAACTATAATTGTAGTGCTTAATTCACGAACTTTTCACCTTCACTTTAAAATTATGTCGCGACCTGGACGATGGCCATGTCCATAAATAACTTCAACCTTTTAAACAATTTAATATACGTTTTTTATGTGTATAATTGTGGTTGTGAATAATACAACATAAAATATCAGGGACTTTATTAATTACAATACAAATATATTCTTATATGTATATGTCTATACATGTCTCAAGGCTTTATACACAGGTGAGGTGTAACGGTATTAAAATCTGTATTAAACTGGACCAGAGTGGTGCTGGCTCATTCACACGAATCGAGTCACAAAATTATATGAATTTCGTACAAAAATTTAATTTCTTTTTAAGAATTTAAAGCTGAAAGATATTAATTACTATCCTCAATATAAACGAATTATCACACAAACTTATATCAAATGTCCTTGGTCCTTATCATATATAAACAATGAGGACGATGCCTGCCACTTAAACAATATACACATAACATCTAATAATATATACAGAAATATTATTCTATTAAATATATGTTGATGACAAATTGTTATATCAAATAAACTCGAAATGTAGTACTGATAAGGGTTCCGAAAATCTAGAACATGATGCACCATGGGTATGAAGTGCTCACTTCTACTTCAAGATGTATTATCAATTAAATAATTAATTTAAGTATGACTTAAAAATAAAGAAACAAGATAAACCAACTGGATTTCTGTCATAAACCGAGTTGGTGGTAGCTTTGACAAAGAAAAAATAATTTTCTATAAACCTTACTTATATTAAAGATTTTGATTGTCATTTTCATTTTGAATAGTTTTTGTTTGTCGGCATAAACCATCATAAAAATTACCTTTGGTACACGATTTTCGCTGCTTATAGCCGGCACGTTGTGTAAACGATGCTCGACAAACTTATCAAGTTACCTGAAGTTGAATTATAGCAATCTATAGTAGTTATTCAAGTTTTCAGCTTAAACTAGAACGTGTTTGAAAATTTAAATTTTCATGTATTGTGTAGTATGTTTTGAATTCAAGTTGGTCATACAAGCCTTGATGTGATTTAATATTCCAACCTAAATAGGGTTGGTAATTGACCTACCAACTAACATAGTAACCTACAAGTTATGATAAGAACTACTTCATATATGTATCATATTCGCATCAAAAATTACGGTAATATTAATAACTGCTGTTTTATTATAGTTAATTTCTCCTTATCAGCTTATGCTATCAGGTAATAGTATCTTATTTTCGATTTTTTTAATATTTTATTGTTATGTTTTATGAAACCTTCGTAGGAATAATAGCAGCAATCGAAGCTCTTTTAAGAAAATGCCACCGCATAGAAACAATATTTCTATCTATCTTTATTCTATAGTGCTGCGGTCCCTGCGTCTGTCCGTGGTGTGGTGGAGTTTGGTGCGCCAGATGCTCTCGTCGCATGTCTCGCTGTGCGTGGTGCCGTGGTAGTCTACGAGCACCAGCTGCACCCTGCCTGGCTCTGCAACGTCTTATCAACGACCTGATGCTACCATGCAGGAATTATAGGTATGTTTTGGTGTATTGTTTTGCTATCACCTATTCTATTCAGTATCGTAATTGTATGAGCAAAGCCGTGATTTTATCAAATATTCGTCCATCGACGAACTAATTACGAAATGAATATTATGATAGACTTTTTATTATAAAAAAACACTTTTAGTACTAAGTTTCCATGCTCATTATAAAGAAAAAGTATGTTAGATTACACATTCTAAATACAAATCGAGAAAAAGGTATGGTGTACAATAAATTTATTTTATTATAAAAGTTTGGTTATGTTAGAATTATAACAATATCACTTTCAAAAGGATTAAGAATTAATGGTTTAGTAAATTTATTAATATTAAAAAGTTTTATTAAAAAAGTTTGATATTAGTGGAGTTATTTTAAAAAAGTATTTAGATATCTTGCAAAGAGAAAATACTATTTTATTGGAATTTTAATGCATCATTAGGATCTTTATTTATTTTTATAGTAGTTCAATGTTTTAATTCTTATTATTGTATGTGTCTATCAAGAAAACTATATAATACATTCTATTACGGGTGAATTTAGAACCAGTTTGTTTATTTCATTAAACCTCCAAATAAACTTTAACGTGATTTGGTTCGATAGTCGTAAATATCCCATAAACGTTTGGTGAAAATTCAAGGCCAAATTTTAGGTGAGCATAAAATTCACACTATATGTATTGGTTACAAATGAATCGTAAAACCCTAATAAAATGCTTTACTAAATGATTTTATTATTTCTTTTTAGTGAGTATGTATTAACTAGAAAACACTCAATTGAAGCATCTTAATTGAAGATATTTTCACAAACTAACTTGGTTTTAATTATATTTATCTTCGAATGATGAACGTACACACAATACAGTTAACGAACCTAAATAGTTATTGGTGAAAATATATTAATGTCGGTGAAATTTGTGTTAGTTTGAAAAGAAACTGTTAAAATAAACAAGACCTCCATAATAGTAGAGTATTCGTGACAACCTAGATAGCATCCTGTCTCCAGGGCACGAAAGTCACGATGTCGGCCTGTCCGCTGTCACGTCTGTCCATTCACTTTGTAGTGCGTATATTCTCAAAGGATAGTCCATTAGCTGCCGGCTGTAAATCGCTCAAAAGTACGAAACCTTTTTGTACCCTACTTTAAATAGTCTAGTTGTTAAAGTACTTTGAAAAGTTATATTTTCAATGTCATTCAAACAAAATATTTTTTATTACAGACGAGGCTGCACAGAACTGCTCACAGCTAGCATCAGAGCAAAGCATGAAGAGGAATGTAAACACGACACCATGATATGTCCTATCACGCCTACATGCTGTACCGTTTCTTTCGAAGAACTCTCAGCTCACCTTCAATCCAACCACAACATCATCGCCGTCTACTCACAGAAAATTAAAATACTAATAGAAAACTTTCAAACCAAGCTAAAGAAGACCGCCTGTTGTAGAACCAAATACAAAATTATATTGCTTTACCAAAAAAGCGCCTTCATTATCAAAGTATGCATATACAATTACCACGTTAAAGTGGAAGTAATGCGACGAAAACTCGGTTACATAGCAGACGCGAAATCTGAAACTAAGAAGAGTGAATATTGCGCCTTAATAGAGTTTCAGAGCAAAGCATTATGCACAAAATCAGCCATTCTCATAGAAAATGAGGCTTATAGTAAAAAAGCTGAGGTCCAATGGAATGACGTCATACTGAAATCTGAAAACGACGAAGCTATAACCATACATGTAAATATAGGAAAAACTGATTCAGAACAGACGAGGAAAGAGTTTTCGGACTCATGATAGAAATGTTAATAAATTCGGGCATCAATTTGAATCTGTCGACTGATTTAATATAATCTAGTTAGACATGTGATAGGATTTGCCAATCGAAGATGTTTTAAAGCTAGGCTGAAACCAATCTTTGACTGATATTTCTTAAAGGCCAAAACTTAAGTCAGTGTTTGAAACTGACCTTATTTAGAATGTGTATAGTGAAATATGATCATGTGTGTATATATTTTATTCCAAGTTTGTTCCTTCAGGTCGTTTTTTGTAGCAATTGTTGTGTACATTCCAGATCATTGGAATCTTATGTCTTGTGATTTTAAAATAAGTATAAATGATGTTTATGTGGTAAAATGACTGATGTAGGGTTAAATTTAGTTGATAATGTAGTAATTTTAGATTATAATAAATATTCTCAGATTCACAATTTCGTTTTATTTCAACTGTGGTATCGACCGCAGGTACTCTGCATGTGCATTATGATACTAATCAAATTATTGTTTTATTTACTCTAAGGACAACATTTGAAAAGTTAGAAGTGTGTACTCTATTAACGTGTGTACTCTATTAATCTTACACTGTATTTATGATAATGATTGCTTGATTGATTGATAGATTAATTGAGTAATTGAAATCAAAACCACGATATATCTAAAGTTCCAAACCCGTTACCGGTTAGCATGCAATCTATAATTTAAGAATTGAATTAACTTTTTAAAAGTACTTGTAATATAAAATAATAATGATTAAAAAATAATAAAGAAACTTTAATTATTGCAAGATTTGAATTAATTATAAATGATCCAATATTTTATTCATTTCACGAGTAAATAGAAGACCAAATTAACATTTGGAGTGTTTAGCAAATTTATTGAATACCAAACAAAAGAAATAGCAAGTTAACAAATTAGAGAAACATGTTCTTTCTATTACTTTCTCTCTTTTTAATATTCAAATCAGGTTTCAAATAAAAGTCTAGCATATATATTATAAATTAGAAATCAGAATGTCCTTTGTACAGTATGTCGACCAAACCTGTTTTAATTATTAATAAAATTAAATTTTACACCAATTCCATTGTATATTAAACAGTCTCTCTAATTTCCCCGTCTTCATAAATATTTGTGTAATATGTTTCTATAAATAAGTATAAATGCTTTCACAGACCAATGTCACGTATAGAACTTTCATTATTCATATCCTGTGACATCCTGTTACGATTATACTTATTACCACTATAGAGTGGTATCTGGAGTAGGCCGTATTCTATAAATGGTTAGAAATGGCTAATCTATAACGGTGAATTAAATATTCTGAGCACGAAAAAGTTATTACATTTCCAATGAGTCACGACTTTTCAGTGACACGAAAAATATATTTATCGTTTTAAAAATAATATTATTGATATTATTTTCGTTTTAATGTTTTTAATAAATATTGTCAGCTATAACCTGTTTAATTATATTCCATACTAAAAGTTAATACGAAACATTTTAGAAGGATATATGTCGAATTTAGATTAAATCTGTTGTAAATAGAATGTTAGATGCATGAGCGGTACGATAGCTCAATTGTTATAAAGTCAGGACGGTATCCTAGTGGTCCAAGATTCGAGTATTGCTGAATTCTAATATGATATTCTAAATTATATAAAAATAAGTGTTGTTAATATTTTGATGTTAAAATCATTTTATCATTAGCAATAAAAATAATATAAATAAATACAATGAAAACAAATCTACGTAATATGAATTAAAAGGGAAATTGACGGCCATTTTGTTTTAGAATTCCATTCAGAATAAGGTTATTATAGTCGTTATTAATTATAAATACATTTTTATTGCTATAATTCTAACGATAAATAAAATATTTAAATACTCAATCACAAATATAATAATATTATTTTTTATGAAACAAATAAATATGCTTATAAAATTCAAAATCGATTAACAAAATCTTTATTAGGAACTTATAATTTATATTAACGATATTTAATGTTAAAGAAATTCGATAATAAAAGAAACCACTCTGCAGGTAAATTCAAAGTAGTTAAATAGTAATACGATATATAAAAGATTATGTTATTTTAACCTATTAAATAAATTAAAAACCAGTAAAGATGCAAATATCCAGGATATTTACCGAAAGAATTTTGACGAAATTATGAATGTTCATAATTATTTTTTAAGTACATTTTTTATTATTTAGTGAAGAAAAGAAAATGTTAAATACATGTTTATTTATAATTACTAAAAAAATACAAAAAAGTGTGATTAATAATGATACAAAATAGTGATATAATTAAATATGAAACTAAACTAAATCAGTAAATTAAAAACAGCGCCATCTCTCGACAGTAATGAAATTTTTTCCTGTCAGCAGACATCCATCCATACATCAATCCATCCGAAAAAAGTGAAAACAATACAGAACGAACAAAGTTCGTTCGTGAAAAAAGTAAAGTAAATACAAAAATAACTGAAATATTAATGCAACGCCACAGGTTTTAATTGTTAATATAAACTATCCATGGAGCAATATACGAAAACGCACACAAGATCATCAAAATCGGTCCATCACAGGCATATGTTTCCCACAAAATGCATTGTACAGAATTACATAAACAAATATATTATGTATCTGTTATCAAATGTTATTATAGGCTTATATTTTTAAAGCCTTTGAAAGGTATATAAAATGAAATGCAACATTAGTGGCAAGTAACGTAAAATAAAGAGTTGATCAACAACGCCATCTGTTGATTAAATTTTACAAGACATTGTATACTATCCCATGCATACAGCAATATTTTTTTATTATATGTAGGTATAAGAAAATCAACTGTCGTGACGAGACAGCGTCTTTGTTGTTTTTAAAGCAAACAAACACACATACTGAATAAATAAGATAAATGAAATGAAAGTTTTTCTTACACACCGGTTTCAGTTAAACAAACAGTCGTCACCTCAAAGATATTCAGGTCGTACAGGGTACTTTGTGAATTGTCTCAATGAGATATCATTGTGGGTCGACGGTGAATGTCAAATATTACAAATATTGACACAGTTGAAATGGGTGAACAAGATTAATAGAACGTCAGTAAACGCAACTTATACTCCAAATACATTATTATTATTTAAATTTATAGATTAATTTATTGATGATGTGTATAAAAAAGTTTATTTTCGTTTCATAAAATAAATTATTTTAGTATTTTAATTATATGCACAATTTAATATTATAATATTTATATATTAGCTGTACCCTGCCAGGCTTAGCAGTGGCACATTCTGGATGTATGTGTGAGAAATAGTTTTCGTTAGCTAGCCAGTCTATTTTAAACACAAAATTAAAATAAATAAGTATTCAAAACGTTGGAATTTAAAATTTTTGACCCACATTGCAAATACATTCCATTTTTAGTCTTCGTCTGAACGCGTTGTGTAAAAGGGAAATGTGCATTGTTTCGATTACAACAATAAATATAGATAAGATAAAATAAGATAAATATATAACCATCATCTCTGAAAAGGTTGTATATGTTGTCAAAATGATTTCAATCGGTGCAGTAATTTTAGAGTTTTTGAGATGTACACAAAGCAACAGAACATTTTAGATATAAATTTTATTATTAAAGACGGGATCACTACAAAAAAATATATATATTGTAAAAAATATGTAAATTATATATGTTAAAAATAATTAATAATTTGTGTATGTATAAATAGTACTAAGTAACTTAATTGTATATTATTTTATAAATCATATTATATAAGCATTTTATATTCGGTATAATGTTACAACAATCTTCAGTATAATGTTACCTGTACAAATATATCATATCAGCCTTTCCTGTCTGTTTTGTATTATAATTAACAAGACGAGAAAGTAGAACCAAAGATAAGGAAAATCTCTCGAACTTAACTAAAAATAAGTATAAGTTTTTAAGTAAAACTTTTTTTACTTCGAATTACTTTATCACTTAAATTTTCTTTAATTAAATTATTTATTAATGATTATTTTTTCTACTCTGACAAATATTAAAGAATATAGCTTACAAAAGCACTATTTCATGCTTTTCAACAAAATTTAATAACGAGTGTCCCTGTCAAAGTCAACAATAGGTTTACGGCGTGTTCCATAAAAATATACTAACAATCTCCAATGTCCGATTTATTACCGCCTAGTAAAACATTGTGAGCAATTTAGCGTTGCAATGTATTTTAGGAATAAAAAAATATTAGTTCTAACGTTAAATTTAGTTAGACACTATAATAAATTTGTTTTAACATAATTTTTGCAAAATTAATAAATTAGTCCCAAAACATAAGTATAAGAATATAGAAAACATAAATCTTTAATTATTTAATTTATCTGACCATTCATCACTAGAGCAATAACAAATAAAATTCAGCACAAGACCAAGCGAATCCAGGACCCTCCCTTGTCTCAAGGAACACTTAATTTTGAGCGATATAGTTATTTATAAATAAAAATAACTTTATTCATATCGCATATATTTCAATTGAGTTTAACTTTAATATAGATTAACATAAATTTATTTGTTAGAAATTTTAATTATCCTAGTTGTAGAAATTGTTTGGTTGAAACAAATTTTGAAATACGTTGAAATTAACCTTTTTTCACATATTTATTAAACACGTAAGTCATGTAAACTTTTAGTTCACGATATAATTAAGTTTGCTTTGAAAAATAAACTTTGTTACAAGTTTAATGATGGTTATTTATTTAGATTTTCCATTAATATTAGATTGTGATATTTAGTCGCGGCTGAGAATACACCGCTCCAAGTCTTTCGCAAGGTGTCGTAAGTGCCAGCTAATATTTTAATATTAAACTCCATAACCTACACCACCAAAGGTAGCAAATCCCACGCTTACTAAAGGCTAATATACTAGACTTATTGCGTCTAGTCCAAATGTTTAGGACAAAGGCCGGAAGATATTAAAAACTACCATGGTTTCTACATATATATCTATATACACAGTAGAAAAATAGTAGAAATACAGTATTCGAAGTCATCCTATCATTTATTTCAGATCGGCGCAGTATATCATATCTTCTATGCTTTACTATCGAGTCATTTCAGCGGAAATTTGCTTATTTGTCATACCATTTTGTACATGGCCTTATCTTTTTTCGTTCACCCTCCTCTCTTGAAACCTTCCAAATATATATTTAAGACTTCTTTATCACCCTTACTATTTAAGTATTTTAGTATACAATTAAATAGAAATCATTTGCAACCCTTAAGGATTACTTATATTACCTAAAATACATATATTAGATAAAACATAGATAATATTGCAACCTTTCAATGAAGCACTAGTTTATATAAAGTTTTTTCAATACATATACCGTCTGGCATATTAACATATATGTTGAATTGGGATAGAGATCATGGGGATACTAAAACCCAACAGTTACCCTCATCATCACCGTGGGACGTCACGGGATTACTATGGGATCGACCGTGAGAGCCTACAAATATTTCACTATGAAACTATTAATGATACTTTAAACATCACCAGTAATCATTCAAGAAGCGGTTAATTAGGCGTATTTTATTAAAATTCTTGCAACTTCTAAGTACCTAAGTTTCTTTAATCAAATCCTGTAAGAATCTATAAAAACATTCTATCCACGGACTTTTCCTATAGTTGTAACTTTTCACAACCCCCTCATTATATTACAGAAACTACAGTTTTATAGTTTTATGTTTTAATATCAGCCACTAGAACATCTCGTATCTTTTATACCATGCATGTACTTAACTAAACGTTATTGGACTAAGTTTTCTTATAGAAAAAGTATTAAGAATTGTTAATAATATGTCAAATTATTATATATAATAACATACTTGCCAGAAATATTCTCACCACAAGGAATTGTTGTATTTATAATCCATCAGTTATTTTTAATTGGTGTTCAGAAGGTAAAAAGATTAGACATACTTATTAATACTTTTAATATAATCACTAACCTCAGCAGCAATATAGGCAGGTATAACGGAGAGGAGTAGACTCTCCTGTTGTTCTCTTTCGCACTCCAGTTTGACTCTCTGTTCCAGACACGTCCGGGTACCAGCGAAAGTGTTCCGATGGGCTCGTTCCGTTAGGGCCCGGTAGTACAGTCCAATACCACTCGCTGAGAGTAGTAGAGCCAATTCACACACCAACTGTGGAATAAATAAACTTTGACTATTCATATTGTATAAAATAATACATTATGAGCGCCTGGGAAAACTTTATAGCAAAGTTGTTGGTATTCATTGTCTATTTATAGAACAGGCGCTTATAAGACCTACTCTGACTTGTGCAGGTAGATATTTACATACGATAGGGAATTGCTATAACACTATACATATTAAATGTTTGTAATATAATATTGAAATCAATTTTTACTAGGGGCGCCAACAGACCCTCAATTTCGACTCGCTGCTCTAGCGAAATCTCGGGTGGCATTTGCATATTAAGCGAAGCGAGCCCAGTGTAATGGCTCATCGTTTCCCATTGACTTCAATGGGATACCAGTTTTATTAACGATATTTTTCATTTTTTTTTTTGACGACATTTTTCAATTTTTTTTTTAAACCATGACCTAATTACTGTGTCTTTATGATTGCAAATTTTCATAATTTTCCGCCAAGTAGGTTTCAAGCCAATTCGTGATAAAGAATGTGATAAAGTCTCCAGTAGAACGCTTCGCTCAATTATTTTATAGACTTATTCTTTTAAAAATACAATAAAATACTTTGATAATAGAAATAATTTGTTAATAGAAATTGAATATTCAATTCAATTTATCAATAAGTTCAAGTAATTGACATATTTTTTACGAAAAAAGTAAGTTGTCATGATTAATTATAATGTTATTATTTTTATTTGCTTATCTTTTCAGTAAATTGATAATTAGATTTGAAGATATCTTAAACAAAATATCATGCCTTAAATGTTAATATTGATGTATTAAAAGTTTGGATAAACAGAAAGACACTATTAATGTCGCGAGTAACGAGAGCTGCTCCTAACTTTATAATTAAACTTTATTTGGAATGGAAATGAAATTCAATTTTATATAAGGGAAAAATATTTGAATTTTTTCGGTAACACGGCACCATCGTCATCTGATGTCCCAATATTGGTATTTCGTGATGATAGTTAACTGAGATAAGGAGGAGCTGACTCGAACAAATTAACGGCTTTTATCTCAAAGCCACCGATTATCAGGCTTTCTCATCGTAATGGGGAAAATCGTTAAATTTATTCCAGCAATTTCATTATGAATAAAGTTTAAATTTAATTTGAACATTTTTATATTCATGCAAAAAAATATGAAGCAAAAATTTAACAATATCCTATACTAAAATGTATGATCATAACAGAAAACTATATCGGAAAATCAATAATACCTGTTGGTAGAACTGTCCCTCAATACCCTGGGGTCCAAGTCCGATGGCTACCCCCATGTACGCCAGGGTGAGTGCTGCAGCCATGCCCAGTGCTATTGACCTGGCTATTGGCATCATTGTATGCACCATCTGTAAATAAAAATATGATAATAAATCTTTTCTTTTCTCTCTCATGCCTACTTTGCTACATTTATTTTTAATTACAGTGCATGTTTTCATATTTTTACTACTGGCCCGTGATATTAAATCTACTTTTATAATCAAATATAGTATCTATATAATACTAAGATGATTAATTGCCAATTGAACAAATTAGGCTTTAATTGTGACATTATTTTCATATATATTTTTTAAAATAAATTAACAAAGATCCAAGCAGTTGATTAAAAAACCTCCTCAGAAAATTCAAGACTTTTGAGGAGTTATCGGAAGTACTATTGGAAATGCACTCAGTAATATCTAGATTTCCCCGGAAAAGATTAACCTCGTGGAATTATTTAAATAATGTTATCAAATTTTTATATCATTTTAATCAGTAGGATATTTAATTAAAATATAAATGAAATACCTTTCTATTCTGTCAGATATCAGTAACATTTAATAAAATTAAAAATAATAAAATAAAAAAAGAAAACCTATACAATTTTAAATTTACTTTTTGAATCTTTATTTATATTCTACAATCCTGTTATTTTTAATACAAATAATTATCATAACATCATTTTAACGGTAAATAATATTTCTTTAGCAGATATTAAAATAAAATCTTCCGTTTATTAATATTAAATTCTCATTATTCCTATTTTTAAAAGATTCATTACAATTCATAAGTCCCCTTTGTTGCATTTTGTATGTTGGCAGACAGCTGATAAACGTTATATCAACATGGACGTAAAAATATTAACCACAAAAATGATAAAAATACTGAAAGTTTAAACATAAACCTACCCTAAGTATATACCAACCAAATATGTACCAACTTTAAAAAATAAAAATAAACTAAATGATTTAAATTAGATCGTAAACCGATTAATTAAATTAAAATTTATTCAGTAATAAACTAAACAAGTGACGTCTATAGTACTAGAGGCTACTTCATCCACTAGAGCTTCAAGTTAGATCGAGGAACGAGCAAATTGAATTTCGAACGTTTTGTTTTTCTCTCGCAATTAATTGCAGCGCACCCATTGGTCTGAGGTTAGTAATTACATTTGTGAAATTTTATATACATTGTGTTTTAATTGTATTTACACTTATAAAATAATTAATAATGATATTAAATGTAAAAATTATTACATTATTTATATTTTATGTAACAATTTTTATCTAAATTCTAATAGTAACAGTTGAGCCTGCTTAGCCTGTTTAAATGTAGTAATTTATTTATTTTACAGTAACCTTTACTGAATATTCTTCGCTCAGAATTTTGTCGAATTTAAATATTTTACCAAAATTATCTCGATTTAAATTACCTGGATTTTAAATACTATCAGAAGCTTTTTTCTCTCTCTTTTCTTCTCTGTCCTTTATCCGCCATATGAAAAGAAAATATTTTGCTATATGGAAAGAACCGTGGTTAGCAGCTAGTATAGTTTTATTTCATACTGTGAAACTAAAAGAGACTCCCTGATGTCTGTGTCCATTTTCTTTTCATCCCCTATTATTTAAATCTTAAAAGTTACACAAGAACTAGTTAGTTTAATTAACTTTTTTTTTGTTCATTGAATGTTTCGGTACCAAAGAGTCGTTACTCTTTGACAGATACAGAAACATTCCTCAGTAAAGAAAAGGTGAAAAGTTTTAATCATATGTAAAACTAAAGTTCATTGAAATAAAAAACATAATAAATAAATAATATTGTGAAGATTTACCTACTATTCTGTTTCACCAGTTGTCTATTTCATAATGTGCTAGTTTTTATCGACGACTTCATATGCTTTTGTTTAATGCAAATTGAATTGTAGGGCAATATAATTAAAAACTATTTATTTGTTTTCTTCGAAGTACTCGTAAAAGTATCCAACACTTTAGACTTAGTAGTCATGGTATAACAGAAAAATTTAAATATTTGCGGCATTATTTGTGTATACTCAGACAAACAGACACTAAAATCAAAACACATTTCACCTACTCCTTTATATATATATATATATATATATATATATATATATATATATATATTATTGATGTTTTGACTACTATAAAACTATAAAATCGAAGTTTTTAGAAAAATATATTATGAAAAGCTATTTAAATTACGTTTACATATGAAATAAACTATATCTTGAAGAGCAATAGAATAAAAACCATACAATTGTTATTACAAAGCGAATTCATTTAAAATTAAAAATCTTTTAACGATAAATGAAGTGAATATTCAAGAGACATTGTTGTCGTAATATTACGTAGTTTTGAACTAATTATGCCCGGTCAGGAGACCACCTTAAAGCGGTCTGTTTGAACATGTCATTAATTTGATTAATTTTGTATTACTTGGAAATGTTTGTCTGCTTTGCTTTAGAGTTTGCACGAGTTGTTTACATTTATGACGGTTTCATGGAATCTAAATATACTGTGAAGTATTAGTTTTTCATTTATAATTAAAATTCTGTTTTTAAATACGAATAAAAACCTTATTATTAAAGAGATCCGAAGTACTCTGAAGCTATTTCTGTGGTTGACGAGGATGGTCTTGAACGATGTTAACAGAAAGTTTAATAAAATCTCTTAATACTTTGGAATTTCAACTTGAAAGGAAATATTAAAGAATTAATCCGGTTCAGAAATATAGTGACTAAAAATATACATAATACTAATATGTAGGTTTTTGTGTTACATATAAAGTATTATATGGTATAGTAATAATAAAATAAGGTTATTTTTAAATACACATTGCTCCTAAATATAGATTGTATTCGAAATTAACGTTTTATATTTATTATTCTACACAAATAAAGTTATTAAAGAAAATCAAACGATTTTAAAATAAGTATTCAAAATCTTTAAATGTTATATTCTCCTTGTAACCGACATTTCATAATTGTTTATTTAGAAAAAAAAATTCTAAGATTTAATATTTGTTCACTAACTCTTCAACTCCACGCAGTTATTCAATTTCAATAACGTAAGACGACTAATGACGACTAATGAGTATGTTTGATTTTTTGAAATTCAAAAATTAGGTTGTTGTTTGACGTTTAGAAAGGTTAAAGTTTATATAATTATTATTTATATTTATTTAAATTTATTTTATTTTATTATTTATTATTATTAAACTATATTTTATTATTTATTATTATTATTTAATAATACTCTACCATAATTGTTATTATTAGGTACTAGTATTTTTAATTAAGTTAATTTTCGTTAGTTACTAACGTCTATGTACCTACTACACTCTCTCATCATCACCACGGGTCGACTAGTAGAGAATGCCAACTGCCATTAAGTCCGCCCTTTGTATTTCTTAGTTTTAGGTTTAAACAATAAAGTTTAAATAAGCCCCCGGAGGGCATGTATGAAGAGGTTAATGTCTGTGGTCGAGGCGAAAGAGGTATGCAGGGACCGTAGCGTTTGGCGCTCCGTAATCTCTGGCTACTCCGCAAGGGATATGGCGTGAAGATAAGTTAAGTTAAGGTAAGTTAAGTTTAAATAAATAAATAAAGTTTAAAATTATAGTCAATACAATCTACAATGTGCTAAAAGATGTTTGACTCCTCTAATTATTAAAACTTATTATAAGTAGTGTTATAAAAATATCTGGTCCAAAAATAAAAATGTACTCATAACTTGATGTAGAACTACTTACATCTAATTGAATTCTGGAACTATGTTTTTATTTCGAAAATATATATTTAATGTTTTTAATAAAAATATTGTTTAATTGAATCATTCATGAAGAAAATCACGCCTTTTCCATTTAAGATTCACAGGGATTTTGGCATTTTCAATTTATTACAAGAAAACGAGTGAAATGAACTCGTTAATTGTTATTAAAATAATAATTATCATGAATGAACCATTGTGTTAAGATTAATCCATAACACAAAGAAATTAGAATTACATCCTTTCTTCATTTCGTGTTTACTTAAATTGTATTATAAGTACCTACTAAATTATAATATGTTCTGATTGCTAAAAAAAGTTCGCAAAATATTTGTGAATAGATGTATAAATAAAATCAATTTTTCAAAAAATATTTCAAAGCTTAAATCAAAAACATGTCCAGTAGTTAATATAAAATATTGTGAGCCTACGACCGCTTTTTCTGAGGGGTTAGTAAAGGCTTAATACGATTTGTTAGAAGAATGGTCAGTCTTAGCAACTGGTGATTTCACTCTTGTAAGCCATGGTTCGTATACTGTTAATAAAGGAAAACTGAAAGTGTTAAAAAATATATGAGCACAGTTTTTAGTTAATTAGTTAATTATTATATCATTACAGAGATACAAAAAGTTCTGAAATGAGTACAATTTTCAGTTCCTCAAATAAAAAAATTATTAAAACTTATAAATTCTGAAATTTTAAATATAATAATAAAGACAGCTGGATAAAATAGAATTCAGTTAAGTTCTTCGCGAAGCGTTGCAAGATTTTTAAATGTAAATAACAAAGAAAAGTATTTATTTGCAAAGTCTTAAGTGCATTCAATAGGTATATATAATAAAATATTATTTAATAAGAATATTTTAAAGTTATTTAAGAAAAACATAATTAACTTTCATTAAAGTTTTCTACATATTTTTAGATAACAAAAGATGTTAATGACTTTTTAAATTATGAAGCCGTTTCAGTTTTAGATGGATTGTAATTATAATCAAACAAACAACTCCATTCGTTAAATATATAATCTTTATCTATCTTTTGAAAAGGTTCTTAATCATTTCACGCGAATTAATAATTTTTCTACACCCACATTTTATTTTATGAGTTTATATTTTCAGTCGCTCTCCAATAATATTCTTGTACGTTTTTTATCTGTGGGACTGTATCTGTATTTTTTCTGTATCTGTATTTTTATATGCGGACGTCTGTCTGACAAATATTCGAAATATCGAGAAAAGTTTTTAGTTTGAGAGTTAAAAATTCTAAACGGAATTGTCAAGTGAAAATTGCTCGTGAATTACTAGGTCCTTTTTCACAAGCAATTTTCACTTCAAAAAAATATACACAAAATGACAAAAAGTGAGGTTATCCATATTTAAAGCAATATACACTTTACTATAAGTATGATTTCAAATATCAACAAGTTATTAAACCACTTCAATCACTAGAATGTAGATTGAGCAAATTGAATCTCATACTTCTTTCGCTCGCAATACATGGCAGCGTGCACTCATTGCAACCGGAGTTAGTAATTACGATGGACGCAAATAAAACACGACAGTTTATTTTGTCTGCTGTTTTTTATATAACCTAGTATTTGCATAAATTTATTTAAATAATTCCATGTTTTACTAAGACTTTAAATTTAAAAAAAAATTAAGAATAAAAGTTTTTCTTTCGTGACCAGATTGTTTTGTTAAATGTTTATTCTGACTTTTAAATCTGCTCTTTCCTTAAAACACGTATCCATTAAATCTTACGCATGTAAGGTTTATTGGTAACTTTCCCCAACAATCTCTCTCTCTACTCAACTGTTCTTGTATAATGACATAAATATCAAATAGTTTACGTATGTAAATATAAACTGATTATGCCTGATCAGGCGTCCCTCTAAACAGCAGCCTCTGTTAAAACGTACCCTCAATTTAAGTAATTATGTTCCTCATGGAAACGTTTGTCTAATCTTCCAGAAATTTTACTGATTTGATTCGGCAATTCTATTTGATTTCTATTTCAGATTTGGATTGCTTTTCAGGATTTCTTTTAAATCAATTTTCATTCGTTTCTTCTAAAATTGTCTTTAGCAACTCTTATACTCGTAAGCTATAAGAGAGTTAGCAAAATTTATTTAAAATTCGAGTAGTCGTTGTCGTTCCTTTAATTTTGTCAGATATTTCTATTTTTATAATTTAAACTAAGTAAAGAAGTGTGAAGAGTCAATTGTTTTTAAGTCACATTTGGCATCGACATAAAGCATGTTTAATTTTAGATTTATTCGAATTCATTAAATATCGTATATGAGAATATTTTCTATCCATGAAATTGCTTTAATTAATATATGATATGTATAAGAATAAGATGAGATAAATTAATTAATTTATAATTATTTATTTCGTAACAGTTTTTTTAATGACATCTAGTCCATACAGAAAATAATTTGATTCCTTTCTTGTGGAAATAATATTAAAATATTATTAATACTTTTAATATTATTAAATTATTTACTAATATAATAAAAAGGTGATTGATTTTTTAAAAGTTATCTCAAAATTCATAAATTAGATTAGAATTTTTTATCTTTAATAATCTTTTTACTTAGAAGTTTATAGGTCATACATAACCGAACGTGTAGTGTCATTCTGCAGGCATAGTAATAGGGATAGGGGTTGGAAAGGACATACTAATAGACCTCATTTATTGTCAGAGTAGTTTAGTAGTGACACATCGAATTTATTGTCTCGTTTAATAACTAACCATATTCCAACATATATACTATTCTAGGAAGTAAATCCAAATATTAAAATAATTACGTGAATTGTTTTTCAATCTTCGGTTTTAATTATTGTGTCATTAGAAAGATGCAATCAGTTCTGGAAGAAATAAAAGATTTATTATTAACTTATCTCAAGGAGATTAAGGAAGAAAGCTGGAGCATTTCATGAATTGAATTAAGTGCTTCCCGAAGCAATGCAAAACCACTTAATGCAGATAACAGTAAAAAGTTTTTATTCGCAAAAACTTAAATGCATTCAAGTGTTCTCGTGAAATGATAATTAGATTAATAACTAAAGTGGTACATCCATTAAACTTCCCTAAATATAATTTAAAACTATTTAAAACTTTAATTAAGAAGCTTCTACAATTTTAAAACAATATATATTATATTTGAACAAACAAGTCAGTTTGGTACGTAAGTTAATTTCACGAAGACTGACAATAAAAAAATTTAAGAATATTCCTTTAAAAAAATATTTTGTTTTATTTATCATTTTTTCTCGATCCACATCTTATTTTATACATTTATACTTTGATAATTAAAATAATAAAATAAATAAAATTATATATTAACATCTTATTTTTTCGAGAAATCACATGTCCTTTTCTATAATTGCAACACATGGTTTCAACAAGATGGAGGAGAGGGTCACTTGTCACACATCCAACAAATCACTGCTGATGGTCAAAGAAATGTTTACGGAAAAGCTTATTTCCAAACGAGACGACAACCTATGACCACCCAGAAGTCCAGATCTATCCCCAATAGACTTCTATTTAGGGGGGGATTTAAAAAGTTGTGTCCACATTGATAAACCAAAAACACTACATCAACTTAAAAAAGAATTATTCAAGAAATATCGGCTCTTTGCCAACGAGTATTCGAAGATTTTGGTATTCGCTTAGCAGAGTGCAAAGCTTGAAATGGTGGTCATTTAGATGATATAATATAAAAAAAATATTCCAACTAATTAGTTTTCTTATATATAATATTTTTTATCAAGTTTATGTCAAGTTTTTTTTATACGATTTTTTGTATTTTTACTGTATTTTGTGAATGTTAACAAATGGACAAATATCACAAGGTTTTAAAAATTATTAGTTACGATATTTTACACCTAAACAAATTACTAAACCAATTCAATCACTACAATCCAGTCTGAGGAAATTGAATTTCAACCTTTTTTCTCTCAATATTTTACAATGTGTACTCTGCGACCGGAGTTAGTAATTACGATGAACACAAAAGGATTACGATAGTTGGTTTTGTCTGCTGTGTTTTTATAGTTATATATAATTATTGTTTTTATATACATTGCATTTTATAACCTACAAGTTGGATAAATTTATATAAATTATTTAATGTCTAATCGAATTTATGTATACACATGTTAACAATGTTATGCTATTCTTAAATTTTTAAAGAAGTATAAACTATGTTGATATATTATTTTAAAATATTTTATATCAAAGTAATAAATATATAATTCTTTTTAAGGACCGATAGAATTATTTTTTTATACTCACCGATGATAGCTGGATCTGCTATAAACTGATAACATAACATAAAGATTTTCAAAGGTTTTTGTTGTTATTAATTGGTCTTAATATAAACAAAATTAATAGTAAATTAAAGTAACATCTGTAGGAACCCTGGAACAATTAATGTAGAATAAACAGAAAGTTTTGAAACTGTTTCTAGATATCCAACAAAAGGTAATCAATTTCTTTAAGTATTATTTAAACATTTTGAAAGGGGCACTACAAATTTTAACGATGATTATTAGTATTTATGGAATATTTTAATATTTAGTTTTTTATCTATCCGTAGTCGGATATATAATTACAATGAA
This sequence comes from Melinaea menophilus ssp. n. AW-2005, assembly GCA_918358695.1. Lineage (NCBI taxonomy): Eukaryota > Metazoa > Arthropoda > Insecta > Lepidoptera > Nymphalidae > Melinaea > Melinaea menophilus. The sequence goes on along the minus strand of OU911043.1, from coordinate 22,127,302 downwards.
GCACTCTCTTCTACTCTAACAGTTATCAATGTGGTTTGGTAGGACCACATTCATTAAAAAAAGTAAAATATTACTGATTAGGCTTTAATGTATTCAAAAACGTTTTTGCAGTAGACATTACGATGTCATGATATTATCTTCCGTTTGTTCCGTTTAAGATAATTCGTTATATTTTGACAAAAGCCATTGTTGTCTTTTTATGGCATTGTTGGCAGATGGCTGATAAACATGTCCAGGTTATTTCAATATATAAATGAAAATATTACTCACAAAGTTGTTCGAAATTCTAAACGTTTGAATAGAAGCCTTCCCCAAGGAAAATGTAAGTAGCAGTAAGCCAGAGAGAAGAAAAACATATGTATTTAATAGATTTTTTAACGTTAAATTAATTTATATTATTTCACTAATTAGTACACGTTGAATGTTTAGTAGTAAAAATAAGTGACATATTTTATGCTAGAAGCTACTCTATCCGCTAGAAGCTTTGAGCTAAATTGAGGAACGAGCAAATTAAATTTCGAACGTTTTGTTTTCCTCTTCCAATTAATTGCAGTTCTCACCCATTTTGTCCGATTCTTAGCCTTTATTAGTAATTAAAGATTGTGAATTCTTATTTTATATAAATTCTTTTGTATATTTTTTTATATTTATAATATATATTTTAATTCCTAAAATTCTCTTTGATGTCTCCATTAGTCATAATATTTATCGTGCGTTTTGGATTTAGTAAAGAAAATAATTATTTAAAGAAATATTCTATCATAGTAGATATCAAAGTCTCTAAAAATAGTTTTCGGATAAACGATTATCAGAAAATCGCTTTCTTTTGAAACGTTTCAAAAAATGAATTTCAATTTAATCAAAACATTCCATTTTCACAGTTATTTTTATTGTAACTTCCAATTTAGTCCAAAAGTTTATTTATAGATTACTCGTTATATTTAATAACTCCTTTTTTTGGTTTTGTATTTTGACGGACATTATGAGTTTTCCGCATGTCATGTCCGAATAATACAACATAGAGAAAAAATATTAAATAAAATAATGTTCAACATTTCAAAAGTTACCTACAATAACCATAATGTACCGAGATAGAAAACATCAATGTTTTAAAGATAAAAATAATATAACACTGATACAGGCACCAGGAAACTTTTAGTAATAAACTATAACAAGTGACGTCCATAGTGCTAGACGCTACTTCATCCACTAGAAGCTTCGAGGAACTAGCAAATTGAATTTCGAACGTTTTGTTTTTCTCTCGCAATTAATTGCAGCGCTCTCACTGCTTCTGGAGTTAGTAATTAGACATTGTGAAATTTTGTTTTACTATTTTATATAAATTGTATTCTTATGCAATAAGATTTATTCATCTTCATTCCTCACTATAAATTAATAATTTTAAAAGTTCTAAACTTATAATAAGGAAAGTCGTCTAAAGATTTCTGTAGCTTTTGCGTAATAGTTATACAATTAATTGTTGAAGATATTAAAACATTTTTACAATTTTTTTTAGGAGTAGTAATTAAATTTCAATAAATAATATTTCATCTATAATTTTATTCTAAATAAAGTCAACCATCAATTTAAAGCTCCCAATATCATGTTGTATTTTGAAAAGTAAAAATATCTAACTGAAATACCATAAAATATTAATTAAAATCAAACAAATAACACTTTGTCTACACATTATATTTTTTATCATAATCTTAATATTAAATCTAAAATCTAAAATGAAGTTTTCATCAGTAAATATTACATGTAAATGAAATTTAAAATTATTTTAATATCCATAAAAATATATTAAGGTATCGATTATGAGAGATTAAACTTTTTCTAATAAATGTTTTGTTCAACGAAATATACGCCTATTATTGGAGCAAATTATATCTTGAATAGCAACAGAATAAAAACGTTCAATTGTTATTACAATGTAGATTTATTCTAAATTCAAAATCTTTCAGGGAGTTCGTGAAAAGAAGTGAATATTCAAGAGACATTGCTGTCGTAATATTACGTAGATTTGAACTAATTATGCCCGGTCAGGAGACCACCTTAAAGCGGTCTGTTTGAACATGTCATTAATTTAATATATGTTGTATTAATTGGAAATATTTGTCAATTTATTAAATTAAATTATTAATCTAAGGTTAAGTATTTGCTTATAAATAACTCTTTAATTTTAGCAGTCCCCCGATTTCATTTCCGTAACACTACGTTATTTTTATATGCAGTTGTCAAACTGCTAATAAGCGTGTTCGAAATGTGAAAATTCGAAAATTTTAATTCTGATTACTTTGTACTTTGAGTTAGAATTTGTGACATATTCTTTTTAAAGCTACAAAGAATATGCTAAAATATTTCTTATCTTATAATTTAAAGATGCTTTAATTATTAAAACATATTATAAAAAGTTCAATAATAATATCTTGACTAATAACAAATGTGCAAAATCTGATATAGGTGCCAAATGTTTTATTGAATATATTCATAACTTTTCAAAGCACTTTACATATTAATACACTTGCTATTAGCTGATGGAGAGCCAGTAACGTCTTATTGAATTCTTAACTATTTTATTTGTATATTTCCAAAATTATATTTTGAATCTGTTTATCCAATGCTCTTAATAAAAAAAAACTTTTTGAGTAATTCATGAAGAAAATAACGCCTATTCTATTATTAAAATAATAATAACAGAAGAAAAAGTTGCCATAATATTTGTAAACAAATTAAGTTTGGTGGCAGCGAAGGATGCAAAAAAAACAATTATTTTATAAAATTATATTAACGAGTTACAATTAAAACTTATAATTAATTAATACTGAAAAAGGTGATTCCAGGTCAGCGATTGACCCAAGAATGAATATATTTTATCCTCGATTCCCATCGATGCACAGTGTTTCGTGTAGAACATGCTAGGTGGACAAAATTATTTTATGTTATATAACAAGGCTTTTACTATTTTACATATAGGTAGTCATGTTTTTGTAATAAAAAACGAAAAATTGGTATACAAACAAAAAATATATTCAAAAATATTATACAAACAACAAAATAAAATTAAAAATACTAAATTAACCTAATAATCATCATCAGAGTCTTCTGATGAATCTTTTATAGTGTAATCTTCATCATTTTGTGGCATTGTGCGACAATATGATGACGATTCCGGCCTTGATTCTACTATGCTAGGGCTTACAATTAACTTTAAAAGTTCTGTACATATTTTTTCCGGTTTTTTTCGGGGAATCTCTCGAAGGCTATTGATCAAAGGATCAGATGTTATAACTAACATAGACAGTAAGTCTCTATTCGTGGCAACACGTGAGCACTTGCGGGTGTCGTAATCCCTAAATCTGCGGCAATCTTTGTTACGTGCTTGCTGAGCCTCTTCGGAAAGCTGCCCAATCGGAAGCAATGCTGCTTTGATGACCTCTGTACTGTGAATTAATATTTTATGTACAGTAGCAGGCATACAGTACCACGAATAGAGACTAAGATAATGTCTTCTGGTTTCGAGACAAAATTTATTGAATTCCGCTAAGTTTATTTCGAATCCAGAAGACAATGTCCTCAAAATAACATCAAATTGTTTGATAATTGTAACATCTAACCCTGTGATGTGAGCACTCATCTCAGCATTCTTAAAAAAGCGACGGGCTGTGTTTCCATAATTTGAAGAACCAAATCCTGGCTTTGGTTTATCAACAATAAGCCCCATCTCGTTCTTAAATTTCAACTTGATTTCTTCGGAACGAACTTTGATATCTGCTTTGTCTTCGTCGCTTCTAGCCTGCCATTTCTTTATATTCAACTTGTAGCTGATATGTAAAAGGCATTCAAAGCAACGAATCCAAGCATGAAGTGTAGATAAACCAAAGCCAAAATGTTCTTGATTGCTGTTGAACTTCGCGGGATCATCGTTCATTGTTTTGGGGGTGGCGCCACAGATGAAACACTTTTGAGATGAACGAGTTTCTGTTAATGCTTTGCATACTTTTCCGTCTGTCATTGTCAGTAAAAGTTCGTGTTTCACAGAGATTTGAGAATCATCAAATTTGATAAGTGTTGGAAGAAGATCGTTAACTTTTTCCAACAATCTGTTTGTCTCCGCTAACGTGAAGTCGTTCGTTTCTTTAGCAAATATAAATTTGATTGGGCGACAATACATTGTTGATGAAGGCCGAGGATTTTGCCAAATAATTTTGGGCCCATCATATAACTTAAGGGGAACCAAAGAAAATACAAAAAGAAACTCTTCAGTGTTTTCAAATCTCTGTTTGTATGTGCTGTGCCCAGAACTTCCATCACATCCCCATTTACTAACAAGTGTAAACGATGAACTTGTTGGGAGGACACTGCTGATAACTTCATTCTGTGCTAATATTAGACGTTCCACTGTTTTATTTAATAAGGCTTGCAAATTTATTTCAGCACGAGTTTCTGTTATAACAATGTGCTCCTCTGCAGAGTGACAGGCCTGTTTGGACTTTCTTAAACTAAAATATGACGGAAATACATTATGTCCTGCCTTCATGGACCACTTTCTTGTTTGTTTGTATGCATGCGTTGTTGATTTAGAATCTATATAGTAAGCTAAGGCTTCGTCACTACTTAACTGCCTAGGAATAACAGAACTGGTATTTTTAGACTTCTTAATATTATCTGGGTTCTCACTAATGTCTCTAATCACGTTGGCAATTTTTCTTTGGCCTGTTGAACGCACAGCAATTTCGGCAGCAGTCACTAATTCACTGACACTTCGCGATTCTACGAGATCCACAACGCGACGTTTCTTCGTCTTAAACGATGATTCTTCGAAATCTTTGCGAGGTCTTCCTGCAGGAGTCACAACCCCACTCGATGTCGAAGGTTGTGACGCAGAAGCACTCGCGGTGAACTGTATGTCTGCTTCATCCAGCCACGTCTTGTTTTTAATTAAAAAACGCTCCTTCGACTTTCCTGAAGCCAACCATTTGGTACCAATCTTATTTGAAAAGTTGGATATTTTCAAATTTATTTCTTTTCGGCTACTTTCAGTAATGTCACCAAAGTGAAATTTTGAAGAAAGGTAGACATACACACGCGAATTTTTTTCATTCTTCGTGTGTTTCAACCATTCTTCGAAAAAGTCTATCCTTGAAATGGAGTAAACGTGTTGTGAAAAAAAAAAGAAAAAAACATGTTGTACTCAAGTGTGCTAAATAATATGTGTATTTTTATATAGAACTAGCTTTTGCCCGCGACTTCGTCCGCGTTTCCGTCGTTTTTCGAAAAAAAAATTAGCAGATGTCCTCCCTCATAGTTTTGACGTAACAGGCAGATTCACTTTCGTATTTTAGAAGGGCAATAGTAATATAATATGCCAATCCACAAAACTGTTGAAAAATATAAGTAACCGCAGAATATTATAATATACCCACGCTATACCCACGACTCGGTCAGCGTGTAACTCCTTGTTTTTTATTAAGATAATATATTGCTAATATTTTTAGATCAAATTAAAATGTTTCAGCGCAAAGCTTCTGGGTAGACTATGTTAAGAGTCGACCCGTCCGGCACGTGAACGTAAAGATTCCTAAAATTGCTAACCCGGGAAAGAGCGACGTATAATTGACCATGCGAGAAACAGCTAACACCGAGATCTACTCCAGCAACACGAAAAGTCTGCCCTTGAGCTTTATTGATAGTCATGGCATAGCACACCGATACTGGGAATTGCGTTCTTTTAAATTGGAATGGAAAATTATTTGGTATTATGGGAATTCTGGGAATAAAGACAGTTTCTCCTGCACCGCAACCTGTTAAAATTTGAGCCTCGATTACATTTTGTTGCAACTGGGTTACTTTTAGCCGAGTTCCATTGCAAAGTTGAGGTGGTCTTAAATTTCGGAGCAGAATTATCGGTATGCCAATTTTTAAACAAATTATATGAGAAGGTAGTCCAGGCATACTTAAAGAATTTAAAAATTCTATCGGGTAATTAGTGGCTTCTTGTTCATCAACCATTCTATTTATTGAACTATAAACTTTGCTTTCTCCCTGTATATTAGACAGTATTTTATTATTAATTTCAGATGCCTGGTCATTGCGAGGAGTCAAAATGGACCTTTCGCAAAGCCAAGAATTGTCCCTATTTAATATAATTGTTATGTCACCGTAAACCGAAGATATAAGATGTTGTTGGGATTGCACTATACAACATAACTCAGGTGTCAGAATAAGTTTTCCTTGGTGTAGTTGTGGATAGGTACCTTCACCAATCTTCAATAATGTATCAGAAAATTCACGATTATCTGCGTTGTCTCCAGTTCTCACTCGCATATTTATAGTCAAATGCACCGATTGTATATCACGCCACAAATAAGAGCTTTTCAGGCAAGCCCTAATCTCATCAGCTCGGGTTCCCCGTGGTATTACCGGTAAGGTTTGTCGGAAATCACCACAAAATAAAACCGTAATACCGCCCATTGGTCGATCATTTTGTCTTATGTCCCTTAGAGTTCTGTCTACTGCTTCTACTCCTTTTCGATGGGCCATCGTACATTCATCCCATACGATTAAATTACACTCACGCAATACCTTAGCTTTGTCGCTATTTCTTGAAATACTACAGGTTGGACTTTCCGTGCGATCTAAATTAATTGGTATTTTAAACATAGTGTGAGCAGTCTTACCTCCTGGTAGCAATGTTGCAGCTATACCTGATGAAGCCACGGCAAGAGCGATGTTACGCTGATTTCGAACATAAGCTAATATTAATTTAGTCAAAAAAGTTTTCCCAGTTCCTCCAGGTGCATCTAAAAACCATATTGTTCCTAAATTATTCTGCACACTCTCGCACACGCGATCATAGACTAAGCGTTGTTCTGCAGTCATCATTGGGACACCGTTTTCTAATGTTACCAGCAGTTCCATTGGGTTGTAACCAATCTCTGCGGAATATTCCCTATTGGTAACCTCTCCGACTGAGGTTGGCGTTGGCAAACCATATTCACAAAGTGATTTACCGCCTACTGCTGTTAAGTCTTCCTGAAGAGCTAATAAGCACTGATTTATAGCCAGATCTCGAAAATTATCATTAGTTGCGCCTTCATTATTGTGAGATAAATTCCGAAGAAAGTCTTCTGCAAATTTTTCTTTATATTTTTCCCATAATTGGACAGGATCAGATAAATTACAAAATGTGAGTAATGTTACAAATAAATGGCGTAACCGTCGTGGATTATCACTAACACAGGATTCTGCTAAAGCGTCATCCCAATGTTGATCATTTTCAAGCAAATGACGCGCTTGGCAAGCTGCATGATAAGTTGGATAAACAACATCGTCTACTTTTCTCAAATCTATAAATGATGTTGGTCCTCGCACTGTATGTAATAATAATCTCAAATAAAAACACTCTGCGTTGTTAGGATGAACAGTATACACTCTACCAAGAACATGTTCTTTGAAAATACCTGTCTCGCCATCTACAGGCCTGCCTCGGCGTCTACGGTTAAAGACACCTCGTTGTTTATCGTAGGTATAATACGATGGAACTTCTTCATACAAAAGAGACTTTGCGAAATTATCAGTTTGGCAAAGTCGAAAGAATGCCAATAAAGTTGTTTGTCTAGGGTTCTCTAATCGTTCTGTAACATTTTCGGCGTTAAAATATATACGTTGACCGCCTTCCAGATGAACATCCAGATGGGTCACAGGTGGATATCTTTCGTGAATATTAAAACTTAAGATCCGCCACACAGCTTCTGAAGAGCTGATATATCTGCCTGACTGAAATCTAGTAACTTCATCATGTTCATTTCTTAATGCAAACGTAGCTTGGTCACTGCCCTTGTTAATGTACTTACAAATATATTTAATTGACTCTACACTATTACACATTTCTACATTTATGTGAGCTTGAAATGCTCTGGACAATACAGGCGAATACGGAACGACCCACCTATTATCTAAAGTAACCTGTTGTCCAGACATTCGCTTTTCAACAGTAAAACCACCATTGTCTCTTGAACGGCGACGATATAATGGGTATCCATCATGTCCTGTTACAGTTTCATCCACTAATGCTTTTGGATACCTTTTAGTGCAACGACCGTCTTGCATGCAAGGAGCATTTGCGTTAAATGCACCACATGGACCATGTATCATATGAGTTTTAACAATGTCGTATAACAGGGGATCTGCAGTCGGATCTGGAATTTCAGCACTGATTAATCTGTCTACATCATTAGGTCGAACCTTATCTTTTAACCAAAGCAAGATATGTGCTTGAGGTAAGCCGCGTTTTTGCCACTCAACACTATACATATAACACAATACTTCTCCAAAAATGTTATCTTTGGTAAGAAGATCTATCATTGATTTTAATTTTAAATGAAACACTCTTGCAATAATATCATGGCGGTCATGCGGTGCCTGACCCTCAAGAAGCTCCCGAGTGATTTCATCCCACTTGGGATTGGTAGTTACAGTAACAAATAAGTCGGGACGTCCATATTTTCTTACGTAACAAAAAGCGTCTTGAGTACGTTCATGCATGTAGCGTGGACCACCAGTAAAAGAAGAGGGTAAAATAACTAAACGACCCATATTCACAGTATCGTTATCTTGCTGCATGGCATCGCGAAGGTGCACGTATTCTTCAGCGCGCAGCTGCCTTTGATTAGATCGTATATAAACTAATCTTTCGGTTTCAATTTTTGCGTACATGTCAACAATAAACTGATTAAATAAGCCACGAAAACGTTGAAAGTATACCAATCTATTCCGTCTCACTTGCAGGTGGTAACAATAAAATTGAAGGCATGACACCTTTTTATTATAATTAGGTGCGCCGAAATTATAACCATCTTCCCCTCGACAGTATATCATAGGATATTGCAAACTGTCGTAAGCCCTGTGGGTTTCGAAAATACGTTGCAAACGATTGTCTCTGGAACGTATAACGATATCACGCCTATCACATTCCTGGTCGACCAGTACTACAGCAACTTCATTCGTGGATGGAACGTTATGACGCCCAGGGTGTTCCTGAGTTGGACGCTTATCGGCATTTATAACAATTTTATAATTGTTATTACCATCTTGAGAAAGGGCTTCTAATGCCGATTTAAAACTGCATACGTACGAATTAACCTGATGTAACATGTTCTGAAGTTGTGAAATGAGTTCAGTATTTAAATTCGGAAAATATTGATTTCTTATATTCGACTGTTCGTTGTAATCGGATACAAAATATATTTGAAGAAATTTAGGTTGTTCTTCAGGCAAAAGGGTAAACCCTATCAAATGGTAAACCTGACCTTGTACCTTAAAAGTAGGCATGAAAGGGCCTTCTGAGATTTGTTTAGCACCAAAGGATGTCATTTGGAATGCACTATTATAAGTGCGAATATTATCTAAAAACTGTTTGGATTGCAAATGTTCCCCTAAAAGTAGTGATTTTAAAGGTTCCGGTGGGTCTTCGAACGAAGGCAAATTTATTTTACCTCCAGAACAACAGAAACCAGCAGACTCCTTCCTCCACTACGAAGCATTACAAAAGGAACATACTACGTTCATATCGCCTATTTCAGAAGATGATCTGTAATCAATTGTGAGGTTATAAGCAAACCCACTTTTATATTTATCGGACCACGCCACCGAATTTGTAGATTGATCTACCACGTGTATATCTAAGTCATTAAGACCATGTCGAAATCTATCTGCAGTAAGACGGGCCTCTCGCTGTTCTTCTGTTTCAAGCGACCGAATATTTTCAATTCTTAATCTTTCATTAGATAAAGTAATCAATTGTTCTTGTCTCAAAGAATTGTAATAATCGCGTCCCGACTCTAGTCGTTGTTCATGCTCATGTTCATCTTCAAGAGATCGAATCATGTTATGGTGCGCCCTATCATTTGTCAAACGGTCTTGATATTGAGTAAAAGTTTCAGATTCTCGAGACAAAATATGACGTTCGCGATCAGCTGTAAGCCGTAATTCCCTCTCAGTGAAGGTTTCGGACTCGCGAGATAAAATATGACGTTCGTGGTCAGCTGTAAGCCGTAATTCCCTCTCAGTGAAGGTTTCGGACTCGCGAGATAAAATATGACGTTCGCGGTCAGCTGTAAGCCGTAATTCCCTCTCAGTGAAGGTTTCAGACTCGCGAGATAATGTATGCCGTTCGCGGTCAGCTGTGAGTCGCAATTCTCGTTGTAAAGCAGTTTCAGCTTCTCGGGATAACGCATGTTGTTCCCGGTCAATGGAACGCCTTAGCTCTCGTTGAGAAGAGCTTTGAGAAGCCCGTGTTGTAGCTCGTCTCGCTCTTTCAGCTGCTAATCGCATCTCTCTTTCTGGAGAGCTTTCATTAGCTCGAGATGTTGAGGCACTAACTCTCATAGAGTTTAACCGATGTGCTCTTTCCTCTTCCGATTCTTGAGAACGCATCATTCTCATTCTCCTAGCTTGACTCGAAGTTCGAGATAAAGATGGTCGTTTTTTAGGTGGCATCGTTTATTTTATTTTTAATCGACGGTAACTTAAATTCTATTTAGTTACCCAACAAAAAACTTACGTCAGAGGTCCTAACTATAGCTAAGTATATAATAAATAGAATATAAATCTAAGTGCCTATTAAAACTAAAATAATATTCTAATCGAATTATAAATATGTACGTAGGTACCTACAAATTACAAAAGAATAAAAAATGAAAATAAAGCTATACTTAATGCGTGTGCAATACTATCTACACTTACCTACTTCACTTAAAAATGAATAATAAGAAATACCTACAACTACTGTAATTAATCAAAGTACCTATGCTAATACAAAAAAAACCTTAGATGTTCTAAGTACAGCTGCTATATAATAAAAAAATATAAATCTAAGTGCCTATTTAAACTTAAATACCTAATATTCTAATAGAATTAAACTAAGAAATATGTACCTACCTACCTACAACTAAGGTACAAAAAAAAAAGAAATGAAAATAAAGCTAAAACACGTGTGCAGTATAGGTAGATAGTAGGCAATATCTACCTATACCTACTTCACTTAAAAATAAATAAAAAATACCTATGAATACTATAATTAATAAAAGTACCTACCTACGCTTTTATCTACTCAATACAAAAAAAAACTAAACATAAAATGCCCAAAACTAACCTATCAGTAACTAAAAATCTAACAATAATCTAATCTATCTATCTATTATCTAATCTAAAAATCGAATCTAAATCTACTTAAAAAGAAATAAAATAGGAACTATTAATAGTTAAGAATTTAAACAAAACTAAAACTAATTTAGAAAATAACAACAAAAGAAATTAAAATAAACTATTTAAAGACAAAAAGTCGCGCTGATAAGCACGGTTTATAAAATAACAATTATTGTCTGTCAATAAAGTTCAACACTCTGAACGCATCAACAGCCAAATATTGAATGACGCTTGCGCTCGCCTCCCGCCCCTTTTATACTCTGCCGCCGCGAGCCCCGTCGAGCGCGGCAACCGTTACGCAAAAATAATCCTTATAGCTTGATTCACTATTCACGCGCGATGTCTTGTTGGCGTATTTCATGTAAGTAAGTATAAGTTTGGTGTTTCTATACCGATTTCAATGATTCTTTTTTTATTGAATTGGTGCTAATGTTTATTTTTTTTTAAATTAGGAATGATGGTGAGCATTATTGGTTTTATAAACGTAAAAGTAAACAAATATAATAAGAAATCTCCGAACTGCTAAGCTATCGAGAGTTATGCGTGTTATTGTGAGTTAACTATAAAAGGTAGATATATGCTGTCTTGGAATATTTTTCGTGTATTTTTATGTAGAATATTTCCGTTATACATAGTTTCTATGTAGCTCTAACCATTAAGGCTGCACACGCGACGGAAGCTTAAAAAATCAAGCAACTTCTCCCATTTTCTCAACATTTCCTTTCACTGCTCTGCTCCTATTCATTGTAGTGTGATGAAAAGTATACTATTACCTGCCCAGGAGTATAAAGAATAATTGTACTAAGTTTCGTTAAAATCCGTCGAGTAGTTTTTTTTTCTATAAATAACATACAAACAGACAGACAGACAGACAGACAAAAATTTTTTTAACTGCATTTTTGGCATCAGTATCGAACACTAATCACCCCCTGCTACTTATTTTGTAAATATATTTCATGTACAGAATTGACCTCTCTACAGATTTATTATAAGTATAGATAAAGTTATTCCTATGATATATCTAAGAATTAGCCCGGATAGAGGTGAATGTCTGTAAATTTAGCTCTGTCAAAGTTTTTTTTTTGAAAAAATCTACGCTAAAATATGTAATGTATGTTAAAATTACACTAAAAATACATTTCAATAGATTTTGTTTTAAATAAATACTTATTAAAAAATAGGACTTACCCTCAGTATTAATATCCATCACAAACACTCACAATATTACTATAATCCACTATGAGACGTGCACGAAAGTGTCGCTAAATTGCAACTGATTGATTGGAAAGGTTGCATTAAACTCATTACCTGCCTTCTGAACCCTATGACTCATCAGTTAAACATGTGACAAACAACAGATTCTCGGAATTGGAGTTTAGGGATGTTGTTTACGTTTTGTAATTAAGATTACCTGGAAATGATAACATGAATATTGTCCACCTAACATGTTCTAGGCGAAATACTGTGCGATGGTGAGAATGCAAGCCGTATGGTGTCGTCGAAGCGTGGTGTCAGCATTTAACCGTGTGAAACCAAGTTGGTGCTTACTATAAGAATTGCCCTTGGCTATGCTTTCGTAACAAACACGTTTAAAAAATAAACAAAATATTACTTATTTAAAATTACAAGAACTCTTTATTGTATATTGTGAACCTATGACGCTCTTGCTCAGGGTGTTATTACAGATTTTTAAGACATTTAACCATTCTTAGCACAGAATAATAGTCGTGGCAATCGGTGAGCTCACTCTTGTAAGTCATAGTTTACATGTATACTACAAATTGATTAACACAGTAAAACTGATGAAAAATATTAAAATGTTTATGAGAATAGGTTTAAATATTTATCTTTAATTATTATATCATTAAAGTGATTCAAAAAGTTCTGAAACTTTTACAACTTTTAGTTCTTCAAATAAAAGATTTATTAAAAACTTATAAATTCTGGAATTTTAAAGATATTAAGGGGGAAAGCTGGAGCATTTCTAGAATTGAATTATGTGCTTCTCCAAAGCGTTGCAAAACTACGACTACAATACAGATAACAAAAAGAAAGTTTTAAGTTGCAAAATTTAAAGTGCATTCAAGTGTCCGCGTAAAATAGGATTAATTATCTAAATAATTAAAATAGTTGATCTATTTAGGTATTAACCGTTACAATTTTAAAGGGACAGTTATTTTTTTTAATTAAATGACCCATTTTGTTATATTATCATAATTTGTATAAAAAAAATATTTATTCAATCTATATCTTATTTTATATTTTATTTTATATCGTTTATAATTTCATAAGTCTGTTCTATTCTGTTTTTTTATCTCTAGGTGGCAGACGTCTGACAAATATATTTTAATATTCCAGCAATGGTTTTAGATCGTTTGAAATTTAAAAATACTAAACAGAATTATGAAATATAAATTATTCACAAGCATACATAGGTTCTAAGATATTTTGTCAATAAAATATAGAAAGTTATAAAATATTTATGCCAACAAAAGCAATGCATTAAAGTATTATCTTTTACATCTGAACAAATTATTATACCACGCAATCACTAGAAGGTAGATTGAGCAAATTGAATTCCAGACATTTTTCTCTTTCTGTTGCAGTGAGCACTCATTGTGAAAGGAGTTATTACGATGAACCTAAACGGAATACTAATTTGTTTATTCTGCTATCATTCTTAAACCCTTCGTATACCCTTGAATGTATACAAAATTATTTAAATTATTTTGAGTCTCATTGAAACTGTAGAAACATATTTCAATTAAAATTAATAAGTAAAAAATAAATTCACAGGTTCACGTCACGACTGTTTTCATATATTTGTCATTCTATACCACACTTATTTTCAAATTATTATTTTTATTTTCATTTTAAAATATCCCATGCCTGGTTTACTAAACGCCTTTAGAATATTCAAGCTGTTTCAAGGAATTATCGAAAGGAGTAAGAAATACACTCAATATGTCCACAGTGACAGGTGCAGATGCAGAACCTTGAGGTAAAAAAAATCCTTTTTCTAGATATCAATGAAAAAATAATTAAATTTTTTAAGTATACTTATGAAGAAACGTATCCTTGAGTCACTTCTCTTAGATGATTAACGTTAAATTAAAATGCGTTTAGTAAGAAACTAAAACAAGTGACATCTATAGTACTAGAGGCTACTTCATCCACTAGAGCTTCAAGTTAGATCGAGGAACGAGAAAATTAAATATCGAACGTTTTGTTTTTCTTTTACAATAAATTACTGCACACCCATTGTGTTCGAGGTTAGTAATTACAAATTGTGAGGTCCTATTCTAGATTAATTGCTTTTTATAGAAAAGATTTATTTATCTGCATTCCTTACTATAAAGTAGTTACCTTTAAGATGTTTTCTGTAGCTAATGCGTGTAACATTCAAGCAATAATTAGTTGAGAAATGAAAATATTTTTACTAGGTATTTTTTAAAATAGCAATTAAATAAAAAAATATTTATATATTTTATTCTAAATAAAGTTAAATGTCAATTTATAGCTCATAATTTCCTATTGTATTTGAAAAGTAAAAATATTAAGTAAAATACCATAAAAAATTAATTAATGTCAAACAAACAACTCTTTGTCTAACCACTATATATTATCATCAATTACATTGTAAATATTATAGAAAAAAGATAAAATAAAGCTTTTAACGGTAAATAATAATTTAGAATTAATATCAAAATTGTTTTAATATCCATAAAAGATTTAAAAATAAAGTAAACTAATATAAAAGATTAAACTTTTAAAATAAATCTTTTGCTCAACGAAATATACGTCAATAATTAATATTGATAATGTCTTGACGAGCAAGAGAATAAAAACATACATTAGAACCCGAATTCATACTAAATTCATAATCTTTTAGCGAGTTCGTGTATTAAAGTGAATATTCAAGAGACATTGCTGTCGTAATATTATGTAGATTTGAACTAATTATGCCCGGTCAGGAGACCACCTTAAAGCGGTCTGTTTGAACATGTCATTAATTTGATTAATTTTGTATTACTTGGAAATGTCTGTCAGCTTTGCTTTAGAGTTTGCACGTGTTAGTTGCGCTGTGTTAGAATGACGGTTTGTTATAATCTAAATATACTATGAAGTATTTGTTCTTAATATAAAATAAAATTCTTAAGTACTCTGAAGGTAATTCTATTGTTGACGTGGATGTTCTTGAAGGATGACAGCGTTAACGGAAAGTTTAATAAAATCCCTTAAGTCCTTCTAATTTTAATTTGAAAGGAAATGTTAAAGAAATGTAATAACTAAAATAGATATAATTGTAATATGTAAAAGATATCACTACTTATAGAATTTTATAACATGTGTTGATAAATGATGGCCGGTTAATAATAAAACTATTTATTCCTAAGAACATTGTGGTAAATTATAAATTGTATTCTCAATTATATTTTGATGTTGATTTTTTTACGGTAACAGAGATTTCAAAAACAATTTGACGTTAGAAAAGCAAATAAAAATCAAATTTTTGAAAATAAATAATTTGTTTATTATTGTTTCATTTGTCGCCAATTCTACACTAATTACTTCTTTATATTTATTATTCCCATAACCGACGTCCTGTATTTAATATAATATTTTCATATATAACTCTTCACCTACTTACTAGCAACTCCTCCATTTCACATATTGCGATCAACTAGAAACTCTTGAATGCTAAAATAAGATTTATTTAATAATACACTTTTAATTTTAGATTTAAGCTAAGAAAATGAAGTTGTAAGATATCTTGTGAAATTTTATTATATATGTTTTGAACTATTCGTTAACTTATTGAAGACGAAATGTAGGCGTTACTATTTTTTTTTGTATTCAACCTTTTTTTTTTGTATTTTATTTTATTTAATTTTTTTTTTTTTTTTGTATTCTCTTACTATGTGTCATATAACTATGTGTCATATAACTATGTAAATTTTGGCGTATAAATAGTATGTTATTAAATATACATTGAAAAGCTACCGGAAAAATTATTAGAATATTACAAAGGGTTCCAAGCGACTTTAAAACTTTAATTTCTTCAAATAAAACATTTATTCTAAACTTACAATCTTAAGATTGTTACAGAGATTATGGAAGGAAGCTGGAGATTTTTTACAATTGTATTAAGTTTTTCCTTAAGTGATGCAGAATCACTTATAAGATAGAAAACTGTTCTTTACAAATCTTAAGTGGTCCCTAAATATTTTTAGATAACAAAAAATGTTAATGACTTGTAAATTGTAAATCTGTTCCCATTTTATAAGAATCGTAATTATAATCAAACAAAAAAACTCCATTCGTTAAATAAATAATCTTTTGAAAATGTTCTTAATTACTTCGTGTCGCCAATTAATAACTTTTCTCGTTCCAAATTGCATTTTCTGAGTTGTTTTCATAAGTCACTCTCGGATAACATTCTACTTTGTGTTTATCTGTACTTGGCGGACATCTGACAAATATATCCGAAAACTCCGGAAATTTTGAATCGAAAATTGCATGTGAAAATCTAAATTTTTGTCCAAATATTATTAGGAAAAAAAAAAGGATTTAAATATGTATGCAAGTAGAAACGTTATTTTAAATTATGATGTTTCAAAAAACTATAGAATAAAAAATAAACTAATCAATAGAAGCTAGATTGAACAAATTTAATTTCAGACTTTTTCTTTCGCCACATTGCGGTGCGCACTCACTGCGACCGGAGTTAGTAATTACGACAAAACGAACTAGGTTAAAAGGAACCTTTGGATTAAAAGAAACACGACAATCTGTTTTGACTTCTATCTTCTTAATAACCTAGTAGTTTTACAAAAATATAATATATTTCTTCATATTAAAACTACGCAGAAAGGTAATGCTTATTACAATTTTTAATCAATAAAGAATCAAAGTGCTTTCGGGTCTTATCATACTGTTAGTGAATAGTCAATTCCATATTTATTTTCAAATATTCATGTTATAATTCATTAAACTTGGATAAGATTAGATTCTAACCTACCCTATATACTCAAGTATAATGATAAAAATGTTAGAAAGTTTACTTATGTAAATGTAAACTGATTATTCCTGGTCAGGCGTCCCTTTAAACAGCAGCCTCTGTTAAAACGTACCCTCAATTTAATTAATTCGGTTCCACATGGAAACGTTTGTGAAATCTTCCGGAAATTTTACTGATTTGATTCGGCGATTCAGTTTCATTTCTATTTCAGATTCGGATTGCTTTTCAGGATTTCATTTAAACCAGTTTTCATTCGTTTCTTCTTATTCTTTTAGAACTTTTATAATGGGCCATTAATTGTATTGAAACTAAATGTAGTAGTTGTATTTAATTTTGTAATTTAGTTACTTATATTGTATTTTATTAATTACTTTAACTAAGCAAGGAGATATGATATACACTATAATTTTTTTGTGTTTATTTGGCATCGATATCCCGGATTTTTATATTGTATTTTTGTGTTTAATTGATAGTATTGTTAATCCATTAAATATCATACACGAGTGTAGTTTTCAGTTTGCTATTCAATTAATTGTATTAATAATAATTTAATATATAATTATATTTATTTACTGAGATATATATTTGTTTAATTATAATACTAGTTGATCTAATTAACGATAGATAAATATTAGACTATTACTAACAATTATATAATAGTGCATAATCACAAATTTCCTTAAAATGTGCCTCACAAAATACATGAAGAATATGATAATTCTTTCAACTGAAGTGTTAAAATCTATCATTTTGAAGATGGCAGTGACTGAAAAGATCTAGTAATAATAAATACAAGTTGATTTCTTGTACATGTTACTTACTTTTTTGTGTCAGTAAATTCAAAGAGCATTTACAATAAGCATTTCACCCCCTCTTTTATTCCCTTACCAATTTGAATAATAAGACATATATATTATTTTTGTTCATGAAATAAGGGATATAAAATAACTTACCAATATAAGCGTAAATAGTGGCAGGGGTGCATGGTGTGTTGCCATCAAGGTACCAGCCCCGAGGCATATAGTGACCAGCACGGACCCAGTCAGCGCTAGAGCTTCCCACTCAGCTGCTGCTGGTAATAGTGCCATCGCCAGCACTACTGTCAGGATGAATATTATCACTGACAGTGCTGATAACGTTGTGGCTTGAGAGGAGAGTATCTGTAACAATGGGAATATTCAAAAAAAAGGTTCTTTTAATTCTCAGGCTAAATTCTTGAGGTAACAATTAAACCGCTTATTTGTTTTAAATGTTTGTTAAAACAAAATAATCTCAGTACGACTAATTATGACTTACTTGTGACTAATTATCGCAATATAAAAGTTTTTTGGCTAATTGCTGAGTTCCTGCTCGTTGGATTTTGTTTGAACCAGATTTCATTACAGTCGGCAGCGGTTAAAATATTCGTGAATAAATTACCAAACATAATTAAAAATTAAATGAATAAATGTTATTTACACCTATATCCAGAATTATTTTGCTTAATCTATATTAAATTCAGATTTATATTTTTGTATGAAATGGAAAATAAAAATATTTGCAGAAGAAAATCATCATATCATTTTCG
Source organism: Melinaea menophilus ssp. n. AW-2005 (assembly GCA_918358695.1). Taxonomy (NCBI): domain Eukaryota; kingdom Metazoa; phylum Arthropoda; class Insecta; order Lepidoptera; family Nymphalidae; genus Melinaea; species Melinaea menophilus. The sequence continues at coordinate 22,108,505 of OU911043.1, read as the reverse complement.
AATAATAACAATTATAACTTTACTCGAAACATTTTTTCATGTGTTGTTCTTTTGGCTAACTTTAATATTAAAGCGGTCAGTGTTCTTGCTACTATCCCACATAAGATTTTAGTTTTTATCCTGATTGCTTGGTGGTAAGACATTTTACTGTATATTAATGTAAAAAATAACTACAGTAAGTAATTAATTCTCCATACTAATTGCTACCAAGGACGTGTAAATATAAAGTAATAAAAAAATCTGTAATTTAAAAAATATTATCTGATAGATTGGATATACTGTTTTTTTTAGAATAAACGACGCTTAAAGCAAATAGTTTTATTTAGGTTATTTTTTGGCGAAAGTTAAACTAAATAAAATTTGGTTTTGTGTTTACTCACCGCTAAGACCAAAACTGGATGTACCGTTTATATTTTTCTAAATAAGATATTTTTATTGTCATATTACTAAATACATTTATTGTTACATAAAAATTTTACTACACATATATATTTTATAATGTATTCCAATAATAAAAGATTTTTCTATATAAACTTATAAAATTTTTACTTGATTTTAACTGCGAATTATGTACAAACGTTAAGTTCGGTTTAAATTGTCAGTTCTAGTTTTACAAACAATTAATTTTAACAGTCACAAAGGCTCAGCCTTCTGACCTGGTTGAGCCTTTTGTCATCTTTCACTCGTGAATTGTTACGAGATATAAAGATGAATAAACAAGCTGTCACTGAATATTCTTCTCTTTTGTATTTCCTTTTCAGTTTTGACAAAATGTGAATCTAAAATGTAATATGATTAGGATTTTAATAAATTACAACAGTATACCAAAGATTCATCTTGTAATTATTTGAAAAAATATTTTGTGAAAGTTAATTAAGAATTTGGATTTCACAAATGGATAATATTATAATTTTTTTTTGAGAAATGTAATGCGTCCCTGACTTCAAATAGATTAATTATACCAACAAATTCAATTAATATAGCAATACAAGGGAACTTCCCGGCCCTTCGGGCCAGGAAGGGTCAAATGTCACGTATGAGGTTGGCACCTACCCTATTTTGTAGCCTGATTTAATAGCTTTTTTTTTATGTATTACACATTATTGTGTGATTTGTGGGTGATAAGTGATGCGCGTGCATACAGAGTCAATTAGCTCATTATTATATAGTAAGGATAGCAATCAATTCAATGAATATTAATAGTAGCACCTTATTCATCTTCCTGCCCTTATCCCATTTTGGGGTCGGCACAATATGTTTTTTCCTTCCATGCTCTCCTGTTACTCGTCATATCCGTACACACTCCCTTCTTCTCCATATCGTCTTTCACGCAATCCATCTATCTTTTCTTCGGCCGTCTTCTATCTGTCCATCCCTCCACTACCATACCTAGCACTCTTTTGGTCACGTGCCCTTCATCCCTCCTCATAACATGCCCATACCATGACAGACGGCTACCTCTAATTTTTTCTGTCACTGGCGCTACTCCTAAGCTTCCCCTAATATACTCATTTCTTATTCTATCCCTTCTTGTCACCCCACACATCCATCTTAACATTCGCATCTCCGTTACATGCAAACGCTTTTCATCCATCACCTTCATCGCCCAGGACTCAGATCCATACATAACGACAGGTCTAATGATGTTTTTATAAATTCTCCCCTTTAGTTTAAGGGGAATTCGGCCTTATTCATAACAAGAAAATAAAATATTAACTGTAATAAGTTTTATTTCAAGAAGAATTTACTGCATTTAAACTTGAAAACCATTTTAAAGTGTTTTTGTAATTCTCATATCTCGATACAACGTAATGGAACCTTTTCTTAGTAACATCTAAATTAAATTCACGTAGTATTTGATTATATTTAAATAGAATAAATAATTCATATTAACTTAGCCATAAATTTATAATAATTATTTGAATTTGCAGACAATTAATATCAAGCATGATTGAAATTATTGGCATAAGTATAATAGTATCTGTGTGTAGAGACATCGACTAATATTCGACCTTAATAATCTTAATCTTCGACCCTTAACGTTAAATTATATTAGACTCGTTATTATAAAATACTATTATACAATATACACATGGTAAAGGTTAAGCCTTAGTTATTCTATCGCAGTTTATATTTGCTGACTCGATCGATTGTTACTCGATTGAGTAATACTCTCAAAAAGATCGTTGTACTTAGCTCGTATACTGTTACAGAGCCTAAAGACCAAATAACCATCCTTCCCCTTTTTTACCTAATATCCTTTATCTTTCCCCGTATTCTGAAGGTGTTAAAGCCTTTTCTTTTATATATGCTGGTTTTTATACACTGATCCTATCGGTATATTGGAATTTTTGTAATAAATAATCGTTTAAATAAACAGAATTTTGTTTGTCTCTGTCTATCTGTCGGTCTGTCTGTATGTAAAGAATCTATTAAATGGTCTTGAAAACATAAGTAAATACAATAATAAAATATTATGACGCAAATGTATAATAGGTATAGTATTTCGATATGCTCTATAGCGCTTTGTAAATATACATTTTAAATAGGTTTATTATTGTTGGGATAAAGTAGTGGATAAAATCGGACTTACCAACTAATAACAAACGAAGAGCAAGCGAAACCGCGAGAGAAATTAGTACTTTATATATATTGGTGATGACGCCATGTATCATCAGATTTGCCATCTTCCATCATAAAGTTAAATGCGATTATATTGAAAGACACAAAGACATATTTGACTAAAGCTACTGAATAATTTTATAAAATGTGACCAAATTACAACTCTTTCTATCATGTACTATTATCAAATTACATTTAATTGAAATAACAGCTATAAATACAATTAAATGAAATTTTTATTAGAACTTAAAAATACAAAAAGCATTAATTGATACATAACGATTATAACAAAAGTAGTTAGCTGGTCAATTATTCTTGTTTCAAATACAATATTATTTATTACAGTAATATTAATTAACAACTACTTAATATAAAAGTGAAGTTAAATAGAACGATAAAATATTGACTCCTAGTGCTGTTGTGCAGGCGTTGTCTTATTTACAATTCATTTGCCTCTTACACACAAGCATTAATAAATTACACAAAGTTTAATTGCACTATACTTCATTAAATTTATAATGTAATTGCATTTTATTCAAGTCATAAGTAATTAAATGAAATAATAATTTGTTGTTAAAACATACTTTAAATTTGAATAAACCCAAAAATATATAATACGTCAAATTATATACTATTAAAATAATTAAAATATATTTAAAATATTCTCCCAGAGAGTACCTTTATTAAGTACATACTGTATTTATTTTATAACCGGCTGCTGAAACATTTTTCTTATAAAGTGCACTGAATTAACAACTAAATGCACAGGAAGGTTGTATTAAAATAAGAGCTTATTTAATGAATAACATTTTATATTTTTATAACAGACTAATACAATTAATTTAAATTGATTTTAAAAGGTTTATGTATAACTAATGGGTTATTTGATAAGATACACTGTTGATAATTTTTTATAAAAAGCTCAATGTTATAATAAACTTAAACACTACATCCTATATTAATTACACTGGATTTAGCTCATACAGCGGACCACAGTTTATTATCTAATTTTCGCTCATTATTTTGTAGATTCTCTATCAGATTAAGTTATTAAGTGTAAAATAACACGTGTATTATATATAGACGAGTAGTTTTACACTTAATATTATTCCATAAATTATTACAGTATTAGCATCCTTAATTTCATCATTGCTAATAATATAAAGCGAAAAAGTTTGTGTTTCATTGAAGAAGATATCTTTAAAATAAGTAAATAATTTACCAAAATTTTGAAAGTTTAATATCCTTTTAAAATATAAGGGCTTTTGTGAACTAAGACATTGAAAAAACAATCGTTTCTAACATAATACTACTCACGTGGTCGATACGGAAAGAGTCGCGGACAACAATTAGTTAATAATATAAAGTGAAGTTAATTTAATATAACTTAGAATAGAATACCAGGTTCGTTCTGCTCGAATTTAAATAAAAATATTCGTTTTATGAAACATTTATGGAAATGCAACAATAATTTTTAATGTATTCTTAAAATTGCAAACTTGAAGTTGTTTAATGTAATGTACTGTTAATTAGGTATTTTTTCCATACTTTATTTTGATGAGAAGCTCAACATTAACTTGTACTTAATATAGTATTTATACTACACTCGAGGTAGCTGATAAAGTTGCAGGATACTCGATTTATTTTCTAATTTTCAGTCAAAAAGTAAAACTAAAACGAACCAAAATATAAAGAGTGAAACTATACATGTATATTGTTATGAATGAATTGTTGTTATGAATAGGAAATGTATAAGAATTCTTGATTTCTTCCATTACAAATATTTAATATATTTATTATCTTATTAAGATATAAGGGCTTCTGTGGATATCGAAAATATGTTGGAGCGAATGCGTTTTATAGAAACAATGGTTTCCGTAGTTCTGTAGTTAAGGTTAAGATGGAATCACGGACGTCAATTAATTGTTTGTATAAAATTAACTAAACGTACATAGACACGTAGGTCTAATTCATTGGTTTTAAAGTTTGATTTTATTCATCTCATAATAATTTAAAAAACTAAAGATAATACGCCTAATGTAATTTAAAATAACCTACCGTGTTTGTAACAATGTTATTCACACAAACATATTAATCAATCATTATTTATTTATCTAAATAAATTTATTTATAGTAACAATAAGTGGTTACAGTACTACTTCATTTTCTCATATACCATTTCTATTTACAGCAAGCTGCATCTAAGAGTGCATTAAACTCCGAGTAAGTACTAGCACTTTCCATAAAATCCGCTCTCAACTAATAATACCTCCAGTAATGTCAAAAGGCGGATTTAATGCAGGCATTAGCCTAGGCCTTGGTAACTCGGTTACTACTTATAAGATTAGCCTGCCATAGGTCAAAGAGAACCAGATTCATAGAGAATCTATGTAATAGAGTTAGATATCACAATATGTGCGCATACCGAACTCTATTTGTATGGCCTTTGAACAAGCCTTTGTCAATACTTTGAATAGCGATATTTGAGGATAAGCTCGTGTAAAAGCTTCATGATCAACGTACAGATGTACAGATAAACTCCAACATACGGTAAGCAGTAATTGCTATTATCTTCAATAATCTTTTTTTATGATTTTAAATTTTTTATTCGTAACCCATTATGTTTTTTACTGAAAAAAATGAATAGGTTTTAACTAATAATATTGTTTTGTGGAATATTATCGCACAAAAAGGGCGTTTATATTATAGATTTGGGAATTTTCTTCAATGAGATCTTTGATAAGTTAATTTTAAAACACTACGAAAATAGAAAATCAAGTCTATCAGATCCAGGTTAATGAGTTTATTCGGCACCAAAAGACCCACCACACAATTAAGAACTAAAGAATAGAAACACCCTTATAAAATATCATTAATTTCTAAATCTTTTTCTTATTAAGATATTTATTTAAAGGACTTATAAAAATTTATATCTATATCTGTCTGTACATGTCTTTTTCTGTCTGTGTGTCTGATTATTTTTTTAAAACGTTTGACAGATCTTGATAAATGTCTTAATAATTATAAATTACGTGTCACGTTGTTTGTCCGCGATGGACTCCTAAACTACATACTTAACCGATTTAAATAAAATGTACACACCACGTGCCGTTTGATCTAACTTAAAAAATAGTATAGTTTTCGTCTCATTTCATTGTCGCTATATTATTTTATTGCAAATTATTTGTCTGTTAACTGACTATTGTGACTGTCAAATAATAATGGCAGTCAGAATAGTCAGTTAACTCCGAACGATTCTAACAGATGGCAGTATCTGTTGACTGGATTGAGTAATTATTCGTTATATGGTGCTATGTTAAACGTACTATAGGGGTTGTTACTTCAATAAATGTGTATCAACATGTATCTACCATACATATTACTTTGTTAATCTTAATTTAAGTTAGGACTCTTTGTTCCTAAACAACTATACACGTGTAGAATATCGTAAGTTTACATGAAGTTATGTTATTAATGAAATCTGTACTTAATATAAAATAGACAAGACAAATTAATTAGTTCCAGTATATAGACCAGATTCACGACGTCTGTGATTGATTAATCAGTTTTTGATTATTTGTGATCATTTTACACTTACCCACAAACAGTTTGTGAATATTTTCTATTTACCCACATACAATTTGTGATTACTTTAAATTTACCTACATATAATTTGTGATTAATTGTGATTATTTTCAATTTACCCACAAACATTTTGTGATTTTTTGTGATTATTTTCAATTTACCCACAAATAGTATGTGACAATTTGAGATTATTTTCAATTTACCTACATACTAATTGTGATTATTTGTGATTATTTTCAATTTACCAACGTACATTTTGTGATTATTTGTGATTATTTTCATTTACCTACATACAGTATGTGACAATTTGATATTATTTTCAATTTACCTACATACTAATTGTGATTATTTTCAATTTACCAACATACATTTTGTGATTATTTATGATTATTTTCATTTACCTACATACAGTATGTGACAATTTGTGATTATTTTCAATTTACCTACATACTAATTGTGATTATTTCTGATTATTTTCAATTTACCAACATACATTTTGTGATTATTTGTGATTATTTTCAATTTACGAACATACATTTTGTGATTATTTTCAATTTAACAACATACATTTTGTGATTATTTGTGATTATTTTCAATTTACCCACATACAGTATGTGACAATTTGAGATTATTTTCAATTTACCTACATACTAATTGTGATTATTTGTGATTATTTGTGATTATTTTCAATTTACCAACATACATTTTGTAATTATTTGTGATTATTTTCAATTTACCAACATACATTTTGTGATTATTTGTGAATATCGTAAATTTACCCACGTATAATATGTGATTCTCTGTTCTCTGGTCCTTTTTTGCATCGTACCTATGGGGGCCGATTTGTTTCTCTTCCAATAATCCTAGTGACTGCGGTGCGGCTGTAGCCGATGTGATACTTCAGGGCATGGAACTATTTGTACCAAGCTCTGTGGTACCACTTGGTGGCAGATCGCGACCTTGGTTTATTGCGTCTGTCAGGGCTGCACCAGCCGGCAAACGGCAGGCTTATCAAGCTTGGGCTAATGCGTTAGTCACTAAGGATCCGAACTCTAGAGTTCTGAAGAAGAAATATAATCGTGCCTCCAGATTCTTCAAACGGAAAATTGCTAGAGCAAGATTCAAGCAAAGTACCCACCTGGCACGCGCAAGTTTTGGGCGCTTTCCAAAGCCTGGGAAACTTCTGTCAGCCATCCCTACCGCCATTGCACACTGGGAACGACTCTTTGGCCCACATGGCAAAAGAGAAAGCCGATCTCTTGGGCACTCTTTTTGCCTCAAACACGACTTTGGACGACCAGGGGAAAGTATCGCCTATCATCCCGCGGTGTCCGAGCTTAATGCCGGATATAGGTTTTCGACAAAAACTCACCCGAAAACCCCTTCTTTCCTTGGAAGCTCATAAGTCGAGTGGGCCAGATGGTATCTCTCCAGTAGTCCCGGTCTCATGGAAGCGTGCCCTTGCCCATCCGATCCCTAAAAAAGGTGATAACTCAGACCCAGCTTACTACAGACTTATCGCCATTCTACTACAGACTCTTCTCTCCAAAGTAATGGAGAGCATCATCAATAAACAGCTCCTAATCTACCTCGAGGATCACCAGTTGGTTATTGACCGGCAATATGGCTTTTGCCATGATCGATCGGCTGGTGATCTTTTGTTATATCTTACACACCGTTGGGCAGCTGTTATTGAAAGCAAGGGAGCGGGTCTGGCAGTTAGTCTGCATATGGCAAAAGCCTTCGATCGTATATGGCACAAGGGGCTTCTTTCGAAGCTACCTTCCTATGGGCTTCCTGAGAGTTTATGCAAGTGGATCACCAGCTTTCTCACGTGGCGGAGCATACAGGTCGTGTTCGACGGTTCTTGGTCGGACCCCAAGCCCGTGAACGCTGGTCTACCCCAAGGCTGCGTGTTATCCCCAACTCTGTTCCTCCTGCACATCAATGATATACAGCACTGGGGATGGGGTATATTCCGGCCGTGCAGGTTTCTCTCGGGAAAACGTCGACAAGTGCCGAAAAAAACTTGTGTATTCTGTAGAGACTTCCTTGGGGATGGTCTCTGAGTGGGGTTAACTGAACCACGTCCAGTTCAATCGCCTAAAGACACAAGTTTGCGCATTTACCACTAAAAAAATCCCATTTGTGGTATCACCGCTCTTCGAGAGCACTCGCCTCATTGCCTCGCCAAGTATCAGAATACTGGGTCTCAACATTTCAAGCGATTGTCACTTTCGTGATCATCTGGAGAGCAAGGCCAAGTTGGCCTCGAAGAAATTGGGAGTGATTAATAGAGCGAGGCAGTATTTCCAACCTGGCCAAAGACTTGCGCTCTATAAGGCGCAGGTCTGGCCACATATGAGGTACTGTTCTCATCTCTGGTCCGGATCACCCCAATATCAGCTTCTTTTTTCATCAATTTGACCGCGTACAACGGAGAGCCGTTTGGATTATCGGGGACCTCGGGCTCTGCGAACGGCTGGACTCTTTGGCATTACGTAGAGACATGTCTTCTTTGTGCGTCTTCTACCGCATTTACAACGGGGAGTGTTCCGAAGAAATATTCGATCTGATGCCTGCCGCCGAATTTCATCACCGCACAGCGCGCCATCGACTTCTCTACCATCCCTACCACCTGGATGCGTGGCGATCCTCCAATGTGGTTTTCAAGGACCTTTTTCCCACGTTCCACTCGCTTGTGGAACGAACTCCCTTCGGCGGTATTTCCAGATCGGTACGACATGGGTACTTTCAAAAAAGGCGTCTACTCCTACCTACAAGGCCGGCAATACTCTTGTAAATCCTCGGATGTTGCAAGAGTTCATGGGCGGCGGTGATCACAAGTCATCTGTGACCCGCCAGCTCGTTTGCCCTCCTCTTCTAAATATATATATATATATATTATTTTCTTTTTGTTGTTCCTCTAAAAACCTTCTTAATATTTATAAAATGCTAGATTTTGCCAACAACTTCGTTCGCGTTGACATATAGAAGCATACGAAAGAATTTTTAGTCAGTCTTCATGAAAAGAAGATTAGTGCAAAGGAACATCATGACAAGGGATTTTTATATATAAAGATTTCAACCTGAGCCACGCTACACTTAAGCTAGATATAGACGGTTATATAAAGATCTTTAAATTAGTAACAAAAAAAGTAAAATAATAAATAATTATTGTCAAATATATTTCGTATTACGTAAAAAAAATTAAAAACTTAAAATAAAACTAATACGAAGTTTGTTTTAATTTGATTGAAGATACTTTTTAAGCAATCTTAATTATTTGCTTTGTGTTTTTGTTATTATGTTTTGTGCAATATTTATTACATTGGATATGTTATGCGTTCAGAGGATAAATAGTTATTGATGTTTTTTTTTTTATATTAACTGTCATAGATATATTATATTCGTTGGTAAAAAGTATATTATCTTAAAATAGTATTAGGTAAGTACAGTTATAAGTTTTAAATATCAAACTATAATAGATAGATATGATATATATCCCTACTCAAACTCAATAGTAAAATTTGCGTATAGATAAACACTCAAATAAGATTACAAATGATATGTTTATGAAACACGTGATTCTAAAGGAATATTTTATCCAAATGAATAAAAAAGAAACTAGTTTTGCCTAAAGGAAAGCTATCATAGCAGCAAATGCGGACAGCATACTTTGACACCATACCACACGAAATGTTATTATTTTTTATTTAATTAATTAATTTAATATGTCGTCATTTAACTGTGTGATAATTTAAAACAATTATTTTCAACTACTTGAAATAGTGTTCCTATTTGATTCATTAAATTTGTTTAACAAAATTTATTGATTGAAAAATAATAGAAATCCCGCGACGTGAAAACGAATGAAAACAAAATAATATGATATAAAATTTTAATATTTTCAGATAAACTGTAGTCATAATTTTTTATAAGAATAAACATGTTTTTAGAAAGATCCTTTAAAAATATCTGTATAAGGGATTTCATATATTTTTATTTCAAGCTACGTCACAATTTTATTAAATTATAATAGTTGAATTATCAATGGAAACTTATTTATTTTTCAACTTAATTTTAACTGTAGATTATGTACCAACGTTTATGAAACTGTAAATTGTCATTTCTTCTTTTACAAACAATTAATCTTAACAGTCCCAAAGGCTTCCGTCACCTGACCTGGTTAAACCTTTTTTTTCTTTTTTTTTTGTGTGTCTCTGCTGTTAGCCCTACTGGCCATGACAGCGTCACCGGTGGAGTTAAACCTTTTGTCATCGCGACTCCTGAATGGTTACGAGACATTGAGATACACAAACAAACTGTCACTGGAATTTGCTCCCTATATAGTCCCTTTTTAGTTTTAGTGAGTAGGAAATCTAAACTGCAGTATGATTAACCATGTAATAAAAAAGGAATCTAAAACTAAACAGCCTATACTACTACTGGTGCTTTATTCCACAATTATTTATAATAAATTGTTAATAGTAGTAAATAATATATTGTTAATACTAGTAAATGAAATATAATTGATAATTAATATAAAATAAAAATAAAAAGAAACAAAATGCTTCCTTGATTTTCGTTAAAGTATTTTATATCAAACCTTTGCAAAGCATCAAAATTTTTAACCGGTTAAGGACTTTCAAATTCTTATACCTTAATACACCACGACGGACTGTTATTTTATATATAATATCTATATTTACTAATCTTAGATTATTATAATTATAATACATAAACAATTATTGATATTGACTTATATAATTGTTAATGGAATTTGCAGAGAGTGAATATCTGACATTATTGAAATGAACAATGGTATATGAATGGTAAAATTTAATACTGTTGTGTTATGTTTATGTCAATAGACTTAGATAAGGCTTGCAATACACTATTATATAACAATCCATCCTTTTAAACAATAACTGCTTTCATTCCAGCTATAAAAATATTTTAAATTACGAAACTTAAAAAATATTCGGTCTAATACATTTTCAAAACCAGTTTTCATAAAAATTATTATTCCTATAGAGTGGTGCAAAAAACAGCAAATTATATTTTTTTCAATAAAAAGTTATTTATGATATAGTAACTCAAATTAAAGTAGTAATTACTTCAAATAAAATAAAGCTAAATAGAACAATAAAAAATATTGAGCCCGCACTCTGGGTGCTACGGTGCTAGAGGTCGTCTCATTTAGAATTTATTTGCCTCTTACCACACAAACATTAATAAATAATACAATGTTTAATAGCAATATAACATCATTAAGTTTATGGTGGTTTTTTTATATACATTGTTAACGAATGTCAAGTTAACGCATGACTACATTCCATGTGATGAAAAGTGGAAATGTAGTCATCGGTGGTAAGACGCATTAACTCAGTAAGTACCGATTCACTCTCATTTTAAACATATCCACATTGTACTCGAATAAAAACACCGACGCAGGCCAGCTGTTACAGAACTTTGAATCAAAAAAGACGTAGTGTTTGTCACTCTCACCTTACAGACACACATTGTACTTAAAAAGAAATTCCGGTGCAGGCAAGCTGTTCTAGTACTTGGAATTAAAAAAGATAAAGCAAAGTGCTTTGTTCGGACTGAAGGAATGTCAGCGACGTAAGATACGTTCGATGTTGGAAGTGGGATGGGGGATTTAACTCCAAACCCCCTATGTTAATTAGCAAATGCTAATTAGCATAGAATGGGGAATGCAATTCCTGCGCTCACCGAAATGTAACCCCTAGAATACTGAAATTCTACGACTGTGTTCGAGGCTATGAAGAAGGACATCTAGCTGTTTCGGGGCGCCAATTAGCCTTCTTGCTCGTCTCTCAATTGAATCCAACGATGCAAGATGACATTTTGCAGCACCGTATATGTGACTGCAGTAAGGTATACATGCCCGAATCCGTGCTTTTTTAGAATCTACCCGGTTTGAAGTACTGTTAGACCTTTGCACGAACACAAAATTTTCTTACAGCAGCACAATCTCTGAACTCAATGCACCGACGAAAGTTCAAGTTCGGGGAAATCTCTATTCCTATTATATACTTATATTTTATTTATTTTAAATGGGCTATAAGTATTTTATTAAACATTTATTTAATAACATAAATATATTATAATATAATAATAAATGTAAGGAATATTATAAAACTCGCTTAATATGCACCTTTATTTATAAACATTCTGTATTTATTTTAAAACTGACTGCTGAAACTTTTTTCATAAAGTGCACTGATTAAACAACTAAATGTACGGAAATATAATTATGAAACAAAGTGCTTTACCAGGAAAAGCTTGTTTTAGTACAAGAGTTTATTTAATTAACAATGTTTTAAATTCACACATTTATATAAATTTTTATTTTATTTTTAAAGTTACAAACATTGGGTTGTTTCATCAAATATATAGTTGATTAGGTAATTAAGTTTAACACATATAAGTTTTGGTGAAAGCTCAAAGTTATTGTACTTAGAACACGACTCTATATATAATGTACTGCACGCAGCTGATAAAGCTGAGAAATACTCAATTCATTTTCTAATTTCCACTCCAAAGTAAAACTCATTATTTCGGTATCAGATTAATTTATTAAGTGAGAAAATACAAGTCTATTTTGTTAAAAGGAAAATACGAGTTATATTATTCTATTATTAATGGAATATATCTTTATTTTTATCCTTCGATATCTATTATATTATTATAGAAAAGAAAAGTTCGGTTGAAACCCATATCTTTTAAACAATTAATTCGATTTAAAAGAATATTTTTTATATCTTGTTAAGATAAAAGGGAATTTTGGAGATCAGTTTTGTAACCTAAGACATCGAATATAATATAATGAAGCAAAAGCCTTTCATGTAATATCTTCTGTGACACAAACGGAATCACGAACAATAACTAGTTATTAGTATAAAGTAACATAACATTGATAAATCGCAAATTTGACTCCTGCTTCTATTTGAGTAAATAATTAAGTATTGTATATTTAATAAAAAAGTTATAACACATAGTGTTTAATATATTCTGGGTAATTAAAAATAACCTAGCCAAAGAATTATATTTTTTTTCATACAGTCATTTCAATGAATGACATTTTATTTAACTTTTAATTATATTTTAAGTAAGTAAGTAGTAACAGTACTCTTTCAATCTGTCATATACCATTTCTATTTATATCAAGCTGCATCTAAGAGCACATTAAACTAAGTCAGCACTTTCCGTAAATCCGATGTCAGCTAATAATACCTTCAGTAATGTTAAAAGGCAGAGCGGATTTAATGCAGGCATTAGCCTAGGCCTTGTAACTCGGTTACTACTTCTAAGATTAGCCTGCCATAGGTCAAAGATCAATAGAATATCTATATGATAGTACTCTGTGATACCTACCTACATTTGTATGTTCTTTTAACAAGTATCAATACTTAGTATAGAGCTGAATTTCGATAGAGAAATATTAAGGGATAAACATATAACACTTGTAAAATCTTCGTTATCAATACATAGATATGCAGATCAACTTTACAATAGAACAAGCAATAATCGCTTATTATAAATAAATATATATTACCTTAAAATTTTACTTTACTTTGTTTATTTACGTGTATTCATAACTTCAGTAGTTGTCATTAAGCTTTCAATATAAAACATAATATAATATACATATATGTACATATACCTATATATAGTTTTCGTAACCATTTTGGTTTTTACTTTAAATGCCGTCATACCTCTGAAATCTCTGAAAACGATTTTGGTCAATAAAAATTATTGCCAAAACATATGTTCTAGGTTTAAACATTTTCTTCAGTAAATTAAATTAATTTTAAAACACTACAGAATAAGATGTTCACGTCCATTAGATTTATATTAATGATGTTACTTCAGGGCCTGGAACCACACGTAATTAAAACCTAAGTAACACGATACTTACAAAGAATAAACAATAATTTATACCGACTTTATTTAGAGCTAAAGAATAAAGGGACTGTTATAAATAATAAATTATAATTAATTTCAGATTTTTTTCTAATTAACACATTTATATATATGTATTACACGTTTATAAATATATATTTTTGTTATATCTGTACATTTATGATAGACAATGTGTATTTATGTCGTTCAATAACCCAAAAACTATTAGAACCAGCTTTGATAAAAAATTGCATATACTAAGAAATTTTGGATGGCAAAATGTTAATTCTGTTTTTTTTGTGATAAACTCTGATTAAATTATATTTTTAATTTGTCTATTTATCTTTTTTTTATCTAGGTGTCTCCATATCTTTCTGTAAGAACCATTTAACTGATCATGATTAAAATTAGTATATTCTAAGAAATTGTAAACCCTACACTATTTTGTAAAAATAAATCGACTATTTTTTATTTCTATAATGTGCGCAGGGCGTTTCACTGCCTTGAGGGCAGAATGAAAGTTTGAACTTAACAAACTTTGTCAAATTAAGCGCGAAAGAAGTCGCGGGAAAAGGATAGTATTTTATACAGAATGAATTGGGTCATTGGAAATTGAATTTAGTACTTTTGCAAACTCGAGTGCATATTCACTGAATACGCTAAGTATTCAGGCTTTCAGGCGTGACCCGGTGACTCGTTATAACCGAACAGAGAACGGTTTTCAATTGGACAATTCATCTATATCTATACAACTATTAACATTAAACCATCTGTCTGCTTAGACAGAGGAGATCTTATTAAACTATTTGGCTTTATCCCTTGTAATTTTTTTTCTCATTCTAGCTTAAAATCAAAGTATCTGTCAGATTAGACACAGTGGATCTTATTAGACTATATGCTTTATCCCTTGTATTTTTTTTTCATATTAGCTGTGTTCTAATAAAAGATCACATATAAAAAACATTGCTTGTATGTGTGATGTGATGCGATTATATTAATAAAGAGAATATCATAATCATAACGATATAATATTATTATTATATTATAAGTCATTTATTGCTATAATTTTGCTGTTCCTCTGAACATTCTTCGAATATTATATATTGAATTATCTTAAGCCTGAAATAGACGGTTATGCATAGAATTCTAAATATATCAGACTGCTTAGCGATACAATATCATATATACAACATAAATATATTTAACTCTATATATTTTGTATTATCTTATATATAAAGTATTGTTAATGAAAAATAATATGAATTCAGTCATAACTTCATTCAATTTACAATATTTGTCTGTTGGTAAACCAACTGACGATATTTATTATACTGTATCGATTATGATACGATTAATACGAATTTTATAATACCTAAAATTAATATATATGTCGGTCTATATATCCATATTTAAACCTAAAATGAGATTTTAAGTAACAACAGGCATCTATATTCTTATAACAACTTCAACTGGATTTGGAAAAAATATTAAAAACGATTTTATAAAAAAACACAATAGGTACTATCTTACCATATAAAATCGATTACTTTTTATCTTTCTTGCACTACTCCTTCTAAACCGCTTATCCGATTTTTTTAAATCAAATAAAAGCTTATAGTTTAACGATGCCAGGGTTATGTTTTGGCGACGCTGTAAGGTCAATAAGGTCACCAAATTAAAAAATAAAAAAAACGGCGAGCGAAGCGAGCCCTACGGCTAGTTAAATTATATAAATGTTACTTTCAACAATCAAACATTAAAGATGGAAGGATAATCAACTCATTTGTCAAAATAGACTCATAAGTGAACTATCCTTCTATTCCATACATACATACATACATATACTCATACAAAAATAGTATGACAAAATCATACTGTTATAATTTTGGGCTTTATAAAGGAGCCCTTGAAAATAGTAAACAGTAAAATATACAACGATACTTATTTATTTAAGAATACTTACATGGGAATTCAATATGCATATAGCACACAACAACACTATGCAGCAGAGTAATGTGACGCAGAGGGCTGACACGAACAGGGCGTGTTTTAACCGCACACAATATCGTCTGTACAGTGCCTCCAGTTCAAGCTCTGTACCTTCCTCCTCTGTGGACAAATAAATATTGTATATATTGATATACTTAAATTTATTATTAATTTAATTATTAGCGTAGGCTGTTCCATGTGTTTTCTGGAGGTATTCCTTAGTAATCTTAGTACTTAACATTAGATAACCTCGCACTGTTATTGTTCAAGAAAAATCTTGAAATTTGAGTTTACACGAAAGAAAGACCATCCAGCATTTTTTAGAAAGAGATAAATTATAAGGGTGGACTTCATATCTTAAAGGTCTAGTAAAACTACGGCGACTAATGACTTCTCAAAATATATCACATTTTGGGTGCGGTTAAATACTCATAGGCAGCCAAAATGTTTCAAAAGTTACAATTACCCACCAACAAGTGTAGGATCATGGATGCTAAGAGCTGACCTATGTTTATGAAGTCGAGTGGATACAGACGGAGCTAGAGATAACGATAAGTTCATTGTACTCTATTGGGGTAGAGAAATAAGATTTATAAAATAAAAGTATTGAATAAAACTATTTTTAATAAATTTAATTCGCATAAAACTAAATTAACAATTTAACAGAGAAATCTTTTTTAAAGTTTTACGGTTCAAGGAAAGACGATATCTAGTTTGTAGAGTCTAGACTAATTAACCGACTCATGCACACATCTGTACAAACATGTTAATCTAAGAACATTCAAAATATAAGATGGTTCTCAAAACGTAGTTCAGATTTATTTTCCGTAAAGGTCCCAATATCGTTATTTTTTTTCCCGGAACAGACATAATAGAAATACCACTTTTGTGAAAATAATACCAAATAAAACATGAAACTAAGCAGCATTGTGTGAACACAAAGAAAGTATTGGCGTTCCCAAAAATGGTAGATATAATAATATGAAATAGCATTCTGGTGATAATCTTTTAATATAATATCATATGAACTGCTTTCATATATTATCTTTATAATTTTATATCTCTACTTTCATCTCAAAATTGGTTCATTATTTTAATAACCTTCAGATAAACGTAAAGTAGGGATAATTATATATAATTATCCTGAATAGAAGCAATATTTAGGGTTTATTGTATTTATTTTACCATACAGTTTATAATTTTGTGTATATTTATAATATAATATATATAATCAAAAAATTATTTCATAAATTTCAATTGCATTGCAGCCAATATATTTCGTCAACAATATATTCTCTCAAACTAATTTTTAGATATTTACTCTTTTAAAGCAGTATGAAATATAATATCCATTGTAAAACAAAACAATATAACCCTTCAAAACTAACAATAAACAGAATATTTCATAATATGTTTTCAATCAACCATAACTTTTTAAAACTTGTTAAACTTAACTCATGGGTAAACGTTTAAATATAAATTTACAAATAAATTATTAAATCCCAATATTATTTGCTTAAATCAATATATAACAATTTTTATTTTGAAACGAATAATGTAGTGGAATACTTTTTTCGAAACTAAAATTTGTTTTCTAAACTTTGAATATCTTATTTATTTCGTAAATTTCAAACAGGTTTCCGAGTAATCCAATATCAGATTTAGTAAGAAAAAGTTTATCAAAGGAAGCAAATAGGTAAGATTTTTTTTTATATTTGATATCCTTGGTAACGAGGATGAGGATGATGAGGAGGAGGATGGAACGGTAAAGAGAAAAGAGTAAAGGATTATATTTTTTTAAGACTATTAACTTTGAAATATTATATTATAAATATGAAAGTTTTATCTTCAGTAAGAAGTGAAATTTATTATCTTAAAAGAATTCTGGAAAATATGATATTACAATTTACGCACTTTGAGAAGACCTAATTAAGTTTAATATGTCAAAACTAAACACCTACGTAGGACGAAGCGAATTTAGCGACAGTTTTATAAAGTCCTAAAACATAAAACCCTTTCAGCTGACATTGACGGAGGTAGAACCAACTAGTGAAGGTTTTTTAAAATGTAACTTTTATGGAATGTTGTTCCAAGCATTAAGAAGCTTAGACACTGTGAAATTATTTGTTATGTCGACGGAAATATAATTTTACTAAATGTGGTTAAAGAATTGGATCAACAACAGGAATGTATTTTTTTTTTAATAAGTTAAAACTAAAATACATAAATCTTTCCAAAATCAAGCCAAAGTCAAATTAAATTTCATGCTTCCTTTTTTTTATTTGGTAAAATTATAATTTAAATTAAACCTCATATATCAAGCCTCTTAGCATTATTGACTACACAAAGAACTTTATTATTAAAATAACTGGAATTTGATTATTATCACTATATCGTTTTAATATAAGACAAAGAAATAATTATGGTAGCGTGCTTAAATTTTTTCAACATTGTTGCATGAAAGTAAAATAATAAAAACATTATAACCGCTTCAAATTGGAGCGGGTTATAAAAGGACAGAGGCTGTCCGAACATTAAAATTTTTTATTGTTTAGTAAATTTTTATATTTTATTTATTTGTTTAATTCTTTATTTCCATACATTAGTATGTAGTGAAATCTAACTGTATTTAATTTACGAAAGTTCGTCTGTCGGAGTATGTAACCCTATCAAATGAGGATGAAGTGTCCTAAACGTGTCCTAAACTCCTGCCCGTTTGTCCAAGTCTCCTGCTACTCTCCCCATTCCTCAAGCTTTTAAAAGTCCGAACCACCTACGATTAGATAGACAATCTCTTTCTTTTTCATCGTATTATTATTCAAAAGCTAAGCCGTGGTAAAAAAAGGAATTTCATGGATACGATTTTAACTTATTTTAAAAACTCATAACTCTTGTTAAAGTAACACAAAAGAAAAGAATTGATCACATCATTGCATGTTCTTTAATGTTTTTATGTACGATGCCTTAGATACCTATTAGTGAAAACGAGTCCTTTTAAACGAATACACTCACACCATATATGTAAACAATTATTGAATAAAGATCTAGATAGCTGTATTATATGAACAAAGAAGTTTTATCCTTCATAAAGCGTTGTCAGTAGTTTTAATTAAACTTTATATAAAATATCATTATTTTCTGCCAGTGTGTAAAAACTTTGATATTTAATAAATTATGTCCCTATGCAATAAAATTTAAATTACTCTTTCATAAAACAATTGAATTTAATTACATTTTCATGTATATTTTACATTATAGTTCAGTCTGCAAAGTCTTATTATTCTATGTCTATTATTTCCGTGCCAGTTTCGTAAACTAGAAACATCGAAAACGAACTAACAAATAGCACGAAATCTCAAAATAAATATAGATTATTATTATGATTTACTTCACATAATTATTATATTACCAAACTGTAGATAGTTTGACAGACCGACAGTTAGACAGAACTTTGTTTTATTGTTAGTTAAAACGAAATTTATAGACTACCTGCAGTTAGAAGCTTTTGCGTGCATTTAATTGAGTTAGATATAATATTTGTTCTATCGTCATGAATATATCTAAGAGTTGATGCATTTTGTTTAAATTATTTATTATTAGTACTTAATATAACGAAGGGTTTATAATTTTAATTAAAGTTTTATAGAATTAGCCCCAGAGTTCATTCTACATTTTTTCTCTTTTACTGTCTCGTCGGTTTGATAAAGTATGGATTGTGATGTTTATATTTATATTGCTAATTAGATTTTTCCTCGTTAATTAGGTAGATTATTGATTATAAAATTAATTTGAATTGTAAATTTTAATCCCTTTTAATGGAACTGACATAAAAGTTATTCTTAATTAAGTGCTTTATTATGAAAACATATGACTGTCATAAATTAAACACACACTTATTACTTTATAACGACAATGGAATTATAAAAACACAATAACACTATAGTTGTCAGGAGAATCGATATCTTTACAACTAATTTGATGGGTGCAATGTCTAGTCTAAAGTCAACTTCATACTTTATGCTTAGTTGTCTATTTGTCGTCGAATTGTCGCACGTCTGAACGATCAAACTTTAGAGTCGTTAAAACTTACATAGAAACTTACAATCTCTTTAGCTATTACGTCTTGGTCCCATCACATCAAGTATATTACCCTAATGCTCTGTTTTTTCGCTTGTTTTATAAATAATTTCTATTATTTGGAACAAAAAAAGGTATAAGGATACTTTCTCAGAGTTCTTGAACTAAAAGCGCATTACTTCACTGTAATCACTTCCACGAGATCTATTAGCATTCTTTGAAAAATAAGACATTAAATAATTGATACTATTTTGAATGCTTAAAATTAGAATTCTTTAATCCCTATTAAATTTAAAATAGTAAAAGCTTGTAGTTTCTAGTCTTCTTTAAATATATAGATTATAATTATGATTCAATAGTCATTATAAAATATTTCACATTATTATATAAACTAAATAAGTACGGAGTTTCTTACCGGTTATTTCCCCGAACCTACCCTTGGGGACCGCGCTAGAGTCTGACGTTTCGTAAGTGCAATAAATGAATATTTAACATAAAAAAATACTTAGATGTTATTTTACATATGAAGATAGATCCTACACGTTACATTGACTTTTAACTTTGACATTGCAATTGAAAGTCAAGGGTACAATAGTTAATGAAAGTCATGTTTAATTACTTTAGTAATAGACCAGATTATCTATTTTGTGGCTTCGAGCCTTAATACAATAGAATAGAGTTCAAATTGGATAAGAAACTTGTTTACAAACGTCAATTGATGCTTTGTTTGGTATCTTGAGTTATAATTGTTTTTAATTAGTATGTTTCCGTGTTCTAATATACAATGCAAAAAAATATATGTATAATACTATAAGATACAGCTAAGTCTAAGGCATAATATAATTATGAAGAAAAATTATAAAAACAAAAAATATATATTAAAGAAAGTAGATTAGAAAAAGAAGTAATGATATTAAGTTATTTCATTATTAAATCAAGCTATTATTAACTTAAATATTACCAATTATAAGTAATTAAACATAAAGTCAACATAAATTTTCAACTAAATACTAACGTATATCATGTGATTGAACTAGAGAAAATATGGGAATAAGAAATAAACCATAACAAAATATGTGTTGTTTTAAGTTCAAAACAAAAAATAAAAAAATATAGATTTTTTCTATCTATAACAGGGTTTATCCTAATAAAATATTATCATACTAAAAATCCGTAAACATATAATAGGGAATTCGAAAATTTAATATCTTATAATATTACCTTCAAAATCATCTTCACTGTCAATCCTTTTACCGAATAATTTCATTTTGATTATATTGTAAATTTAACACATCTTATAATTCAGTTCAAAGACGAACTTTATTGCCCACAACAAACTTTGGAGGGAACGGCATCCGTCGTGACAACTTTCGCCTCCGAGAGTCGAGCACATACTGACATCGGCAAAGACAACCTTCGAGGAAAAGAAGTACAAAATAAAAGTTTTAGAAAATCCCTATAATTTGAACTATCAAATTAATCTATTAATCTAAAATAAATAAGTTCCACTAATAATAATAACAAAGTCGTTTTATTGTTATTACGATAATTTCGTGAAATACAAACAAAGGCTTATAATATAATGTTTAAATCTATGGTAAATTTGAATTTTCATGAAGACATTACACGCTATGGTATTTGGTAAAATAAACCAAGCGTGCCTTACCTCCATAAGTTTAAATGGTAATTAGTATTTTTTTTATCGGACGAAGTAATTGATATAACATATTGTTTTTATTTAATTATGTTTTAATATCTCCTTCCATACCTACACAAACAAACCGTTTTGAAGCTTAGAGAATTTTACATATATTTTCTCACATATTATTTTACTATTCACTCCATTTAGGTAGTTACTAATTTATAACAAATATTAAAAATTATAAAAGTATAATTGAATCACACTTTATATAAAGAAAACAGATTAAATATCATAAAGTATGATTCGAGTCCAATAACCCCCTAAAATATTTAGGTGATTTACATCGTATGGTTACATCATACGTTAAAAGATTTAGTTGACAGATATAATCATATTATTGTATGATAAGTACGTGACGAGCTTTAATTGAATACTGATATTGGATCTCGAGTTGATATTACTTCCACCTGCCAATAAAAATAACCTACATTACTGTGAGAAAAATAATAAATATAATCACACCAATACGCTTTTGACTTGTGAATCTTTTAACCGTAAAAAATTATAGATAAATTCAAA
Organism: Melinaea menophilus ssp. n. AW-2005; assembly: GCA_918358695.1. Taxonomy (NCBI): domain Eukaryota; kingdom Metazoa; phylum Arthropoda; class Insecta; order Lepidoptera; family Nymphalidae; genus Melinaea; species Melinaea menophilus. Next base: position 22,086,079 of record OU911043.1, on the reverse strand, counting down.
ATATTGTTAATTCCGATTCTTTTGAAATTATAATGTTTTGTTATTATAAAATGTGTTTGTATAAAGCTCTTAGCTAGTAACAGTTGTTATTGTAATAAAACTTCAATTATGTGTAAATACTCGTAACATAGCTAGCTCTATTCTAGATATTTTTTATTATAACCATTAAAAACTTAGGTAGTGTTTAATATGTAATAAATACTGTAATGATTGTGTATTCAAATGTTGGAACAAGTTACTTTAAGACGACTACTATTTCTACTTAGGACGATAGAATAAAATTTGTTTGTCTGAGTATATACGAGTATGTAAGATATTTCAATGTAAAACTTCCTTAGAATTGAAAACTGATAATCTTAAATTAAAAGTACCATTACCACACTTTTAGTTATGTAGAAGAAAGAAATAATACATATATTTTTTATCTAATGCAACTGAATCCTATCTCAATTTTCCAAGATAGGTAGATACAAGTGTTTTTAATATAATTCATCAAACAACTGTAGGAATGGTAAAGTAAAGGAAAACTTTAAAAAATTTTAACTTTTGGAGAAAAAAATATCTAAAAAGTTCAATTTATTAAACTAAAGTACCTAAAATAATTATTTTACTTTATAAACAATCTTTTTTTTTTAATTTAGGAGGAGGACAAACGAGCCGGTGGGTCACATATGGACGTGATCGCCGCCGCCCATGAACTCTTGCAACATCTGAGGATTTACAAGAGTGTTGCCGGTCTTGTAGGTAGGAGTAAACGCCTTTTTTGAAGGTACCCATGTCGTACCGATCTGGAAATACCGCCGAAGGGAGTTCGTTCCACAAGCGAGTGGTACGTGGAAAAGATCGCCTCGCATCCAGGTAGTACAGATGGTATTGGAGGCGATGGCGCGCTGTGCGGTGATGAAATTCGGTGGTAGGGATCATCTCATCTATCTAAACTTAATTTCTATTAACATAAAATTGAGTTCAGCCATATTAGAAATATTATCATTTGGTAAACTTGTATGTGACGTATCAAAACTTAAAAGAATCATATCAATCCTCGGTTTATAAATATCTGTGTCATGATCCATGATTACTATACAAGCATATATATGTATGCTTGTCAGTAGTCTCATTAATTCATCTTATAAGTATAGTATTAATATTCTAGTCAGACAAATTCCGGCACTATCCATTCACACCTCGGCTTCACATGCTCCAAGGTCATAACCCATTCGTAGGGGTTCAAAACTAGTCGGGCTAATTTCGGTTTAATTAACATGAGTATAACCGATTAAATTTATATAACAATAAAGAACTGTAATAAAACGTTGAAACTAAATTATTGTTTCAATCTCAATGATCATTTACAGTAGATACGTAAACACGACGGACTGAAATAAAAGAAACTCATTCGTTTTGTTAAAACGTTTGAAGTTTTATATTCTGAAATTAACATCTGTGTTTTAGATTCAACATTATTCTTAGAATTGTAGATTAATTCACTTTGTTTTTTTTTTATTTCAGAAGATGTTATAATTGTTTTTAGCATTTTTATAGTACGAAGTGAAATACCAGCAGTTGTTCCATAGTGGTGTAGCTAGTATTTGTAAATGTATTGCAACCATTGAGAAATGGAAGAGTTTGAGCATCAAGCGCTAGATAGTATTGGAGAAGTCGATGGCTCCAATTGATTGCAATCCATCCATATTACCAAATAGTTAAAGCATGAATCACATTGGTTATACGAGTACTGCCTGGTTACTTTGAGAATTTCTGGCAAAAGGATCACCTGGTAGAAATTATGCCGCTCCGATAGTATAAAATAAATTTAATATAGCGCTAGCTTTACATTGGTGTCAATACCGACAAAAAAAAAGATTTAACGCCAATAATCTTTTACTAAACGTAAAAGAAATAAAATATATAAAATTTACTTTACTCAACGTGAAGAAAATAAAAACCAATGTATAATTAAATAATGACGAACTGCGTTCAGTGAATTATACTGTATATTTGGGCATTACCTTAATTGCAAAATTAAGAATGAATGAATGAAGCACTCATATATGTGATTTGTCGAACGGTACGCCGGTTGCGAAACATTGAAACGACTAGAATATTTTACTTTAGCTACGTTCACATTGTCATATCATACGGCATACTATATGTATATACTTTCATATATGTCTATACTATTATTGCACTGAAGAAGATGGCTGTTTGAGCTATTGTATATGAGGCCCATATTATATATAAGGCCCCAAGAGTCATTTAAAAATAAATTCAAAGAATTTAACATTAAGACTGCGTATAATCAATTTATTTATGAAAAGTTATGACAAGCTGTGTACACAAAAACATTAATTAATAAAAAAAAATAGACAAAATTTACACCAGAAATAAAAATAAACTTGCTACACACTTCTCAGATTAAGGCGCGTTTAGAGCCTTCATAGCCTTAATTATAAGTTGGAGAGTGTATTTACAAACAGGGCTTATTTCGTTAAGTATGATATCAAGTTAAGGCCTAATATCATTCTTATTTGACTAACACAAGTGATCACTAGTATTGTTTCAAAGTGAAATAAAATATAAATATATATATATATATATAAAATAAATAAACATGCTTAGTAGGTACCATTGATTATATAACTGCAATATAATATCGATAGCTTATTTTTGAAATCAATTATCCATAATTAAATATTAGGACAACATTGTCTAGTACAAATAACATTCTTAGAGGAAAGCATTATAGAAGAACGCTACACAAAAGTTTTAAATTATTAAATCACATTTCATCTAAACAATAAATGTTTTCATTTAAACTTTCTGATTCAATAGCTTTAAAACGATCTTAAGAAAGAAATAATTTACATATTAGATCTAATTTGATAAGTGAATCATAATTTTGATTTGACATTTTAAAATTTTTGAATCGGATTTTATATAAGGTTTAAATAAACAGGTAATCTTGTATCTCATTTTCCCAATCCAAAATGTAGCATATTAAATACTGTTAGGAATTTTTTAATCGACCGCTATATCCTAGATACAATTTATTCAACTAAATTACCACAATATACCATTTCGTGCAATTATTTTAAGTATACTTTAAATGTAAGGAAAAAGAGTAAAACATTTATATTACATTCCTATTAATAGATCAAACAAATAATAGATTTTTTTTGTATAATTTTTACTTCAAGTTGTAAAATATTAAGGAGTTAGGAAGATATTATATATATCAATTTAAGTTGTTTTTAGTACAGACATAAACAATGTAAATCATCATGTAGAAAAAAATCGTTATTCTTGGCTTTTCAAGGGTATGTTTCTTTTAGTTTAATTAACATGATTTGATATATTGATAATAAGCAAAACTTACTAAAAAAATAATATATAATTATGTTTTGTTTTTTTTATATTTCTTACATATTTTTATCGTCTTAAAATAACGCAGACTATTAGAAAATTTACGACGTTACGTTTATATTTCACTAATATTATGAACTGAACTTCAATTTATTTAAGGATTCATTACAAACATAAATACTTTAAAAGAGCATTTTACACGGAATGATATACTTACTTGATCTATTACATAAAGTCTGATTTAATTATTTATAATATGTGTGAGAAGGTTATATGAATGTGGTCACAAATGAGTAATTAGCCTGAGGACATAAATCCATTTTCGAGCGTGATCAATGGTATTATATTTTGTTATTATTATAATATATATACGTATGTATCGTCTTTTTATTGATTATTCTAGTCTTATCTTAAAGATTATTAGTTTCTTATTAGCTGTCTCTAATTTTAGATTGCGATTTTAAAGTATGATACAATCATAACTTTATTGATTGACTCAATTTGTCCTCGCGATTTGTAAAGAAATATATTTTATCTCAAATCACCCAAATACACGAACTTTTCGTATTAAAGTTGAAATCAACTTAACACATACCTACTACGAATATATACACATATATATTATCTGTCAATTTCAGAAGTTGATTGGATTTATATAAACATGAAGTTCGTAGTTGAATCACTGGACTGTTTTCCCTGTTTCTCTACACCATTATATTTAGAAGTAGAGTATATAGTTTTGTATATCAGTCCTAATCTAAGCACACCATCCATCACAAATATCTGAAAATAAAATGGACAAAGTACACGAAATTACTAATATGTGTTCGTTTAAAATTAGTGAATAATTAAAAATCAAGTACATTTATAAAATACAAATAAAAATTCATTTTTATTAGATAATATCTTCTACTGTCGCAGAACTATATTATAACAGCCTCAAAACAAAAATACGGACGTCAGGATCTGTTTTGCAACTTACTTGATATGTCTTAACGAGAGAATCATCAACACAATTAACACAATCAGACAAACCAAACTAATTTATTTTAAAGTTAGTTAAAAATACATATATATTTAATTTCATAATTTTATATTTATTGTTATATATTTATACCTAACAATAATGTTAGTAGTAATTATCCATAACATTAAATGTGTGTGATTTTCGTCACTACGGCAAATGTTTAAGAACTCGTGTTTTTTTTAACCGAGTTTTAATGATTGATTTTTATGTGTTCGTAATTTATATGTATTCTTTTATATATAGTGTAAAATAGAAAATATTTATTATTATTATTTGAAATTTTGTTAAGTATATAATGTATCAAATTAGATTTCATTATATTTTAACAGTTATTAGGTAAGGGAAATTTACTATTGCTCATAATTCTTGTTAACTGCGGAAACTTGTTTAGATTTTACATTGTAATTTTTTTTAAACACTTGCATGTTTTTTTATATCGAAAAAAAAATGTTATCGAAAAAAAAATTGTTTTGAGCATTTTTTTATAAAGCAAGCAATACAATTCCCTCAAGCAAAGAATATTAGTTTAATTTCATGATTGTCACTTTATAAAAGGTGTATGATGTACTAATATATTATACATGTAGTCCTAAGCCCTCAATTGGCACACAACATATAGCCGGACTCATGGCGGCCAAGGTCGAGTCAAACGCTCCGGTTTCCGTACATCTTATATACTATTAATAGTTTTTGAAGTTCTACCAACAAATTATTCAATGAAGTTTTTAGATTTGTCAACAGTTTCAAATATGTATTAATTACTACACGTTCATCGAAAAATTGTTAAATAAATAAGAGTTTCACAAATATATGACATGTAAATGAATATTCCTTCGTAAAATTTTAATTCCTTCTGCATTATAAACGCTGTTTTACCATTCATCATCTCTGAGACTTGATTTCGCGTACCAATTTTTACGTGCTCCATAAATCGTCGTTCTGTATCTTGTTTCCAATTTCTCATTACTTCCTTATCATCCCTCCGCATTACCCCACATATATTAATATGATTTTAGCAAATAAAATTATTAATATTTTCGTCAAAATTTAATCAGAGAAAACTAAAAAAAAGAGTGTATAACATACTAAGAGAGTAATGATACTCTAGAGACTCAATTTATCTATTATATAAAAATGAATCGCAAAATGTGTTGGTAAGCGCACAACTCAACAACGCATGGACCAATCTTAACAATTCTTTTTTTTAAATATTCCTTGAAGCCCAAGGATGGTTCTTACGGCGAGAAAAATTCGAATAATTTCCAGGAAAACCCTAAAAGAGCCCTTTTCTTTTTCCTATACAAATATTTTAAATATAGAATAAATAACTAAATGTAGAGCCAATTTGAACTGTATTGTTATTCAATAAAGTTTATATTAAATTACAAGCACTCATTGTTATCTAAACAATTTAGGTATGTTGCTAACGTCGAAGAGTCAATTCGCGCTTTATTGTCTCTCCACAAAGTTCAAATTCAATCAAATATATGTATGTGCAGGTTCACGCAAAAGTGATAATATCGTGAACCCGACCAAATTGAAAAGTCAAAAAATTTAAGAGCTATAGATTTGATTGGCCTTGGAATATTCTTTCTTTTGTTTTAGTTTTGGAATGCGACATAAATTGTCATCAGTTTTCACGTCATTGCATCTGTCAAACAAACCGCGTTAAAAAGCGTTTATAATATTTAATAATTAATTTTGATTGTTTTATATTGTGTTTTGTGCAAAGTGTTTTAATACCTGTGATTAATAATTATTGCATGTGACATAATTTAGGTGAGTATATTCGATTATGCCTCCTATAAGACGAAGTAATTTAGGTAGAAGAACCCGAAATGCTACAAACCAAACTAATTACCGATCTTATCATACTGCACAAGAACGTGACGACCGAAAAGAACGTGAAAGAATTCGTATATCACGAACGCGGGAAGCGAGAGCGAGAGATTCAATCAATAATCCCGAAAGTTTGAATCGAGCTGCTTTCAATTATGATTTGTCAATTGACTACAGTAACCACCAATGTTTTACTATTGAATCTATAAACTTGGTTAGCTACTACAATGAGTTGTAAGACAAATGAAGCCAATGGATTGGGTTGCGCAAATGGGAAAGTGAAATTGATACCATTGGATCTACTACCAGAGCCGTTGTACTCATTGGTTTCAGGAATAGAACCAGATTCCATACACTTTTTGTTAAATATCCAACAATATAACAATTGCTTTCAAATGACGTCATTTGGGGCAACAAACGTAGTTCGGGAAAATTTCATGCCAAATTTTAAGGTAGGTATTATAGAAGTTAATCATTATTATTTTAGTGAACAAAATTTCCTGTTAATTAAGTAAAGGTGTGTCATTAACCTTCAGTTCCTTAATCCCCAAGAAATATATTACTTAGTCATAATATTGTTTGGTGATTCAGTATTAGCAATACTTTTATTATTTTGAAACACAATATAATTATTTGATGATGGATATTAGTTACAACTAATTATTACATATTGACATACCTAAGCATATCAATTATAAATTGGGGATTCAAATTAGGAGACAGATATACTTTTTACGAACAAATATTATTTATATTTGACAAAAATCATTTTTTTTAATTTACAGATACAAGGCGAACTATACCATAGCGCAGGTTCACTGTTACCAGTGTCAGATAGCAATTACAAATTTCTGCAAATTTATTTCATTGGCAATTTACCACAAGAAATTGATATGCGTTGTTCAAATAACAATTCAGTAAAGAGGTCTATTGTAGAACAATTACAAACTTTATTTCATGAGTACAATCAATTGATTATGTTGTTTAAAACTGCACTGGATCTGATGCCATCTGATAATCACAAAATTGTAATCAGAGCTGATAAAACACCTGTTGGCCAACATGCAAGACGTTTTAATGCACCAACTATTGATGAAGTTGCCATCGTAGTAGTTGGAGAAAACTTGGAATCCCTTGATATTGTTTTACATCGTCGGAATAATCAATTACAACGTATAAAGGAAATACACCGCTCATATGACGCATTGCAATATCCCATTATATTTTGGCAAGGTGAAGATGGCTATGATTTCTCAAACAAGATGATAAATCCCATTACAGGTAATAAAAAATATTAGTTTAGCTATGGAGATATATTATCAGTCACTATATTATTTTTTTTTATTTTCAATGTTATGAAAACAAAAATCTATTTTCAGATTCTGAAACCAACAAAAAAGTCAGTTCAATAAACTATTATTCCTACCGCCTAATGATGACAATCACATACTCAAACGTCGGCGATTATATCACGAGTATGTTGTAGACATGTATGTTAAAATTGAAACGGAGAGATTAACATTCATCAGGTTGAATCAGACAAAACTCAGATCTGAAGAGTATATTCACCTTCGAAATGCGATTAATACTGATGGTAATGCACAGAATCTTAGTCGAATAACTATTCTTCCAGCAACATACATCGTAGTCTCTCGACATATGCATGAATATGCTCAAAATGCCATGTCATATGTTTGTCATTATGGTACAGCAGATTTGTTCATCACATTTATATGCAATCCACACTGGATAGAAATAGATACAGCCAGAGTCTTTATACAAAAGTTGAAATCTTTAATGGATTTCATTGTGAAACATTATGTGTTTGGTGAGACACGTCGCTGGATGCATTCTGTGGAGCGGCAGAAACGGTGATTGCCACATGCACATATTTTGATTTGGTTAGTTGACAAGATAAAGTCAAATGAAGTTGATGCAGCAATATCAGCTGAAATCCCTAATGTAGAAGTAGATCCTGGATTGCATGAGGTAGTTATTAAAAACATGATACATGGTCCCTGTGGAACTCTTAATCAAAATTTACCATGTATGGTGGATGGTAAATGTTCAAAACGATAGCTACGGACATTAATATCTGAAACAATCACTGGTATTGACGGTTATCCTTTGTATCGTCGCCGATCGACAGCAGACAATGGAAGATCAACAATTGTCAAATTAAATCAACAAGACATTGAAATAGATAATCGCTGGATTGTTCCATATTCACCCATTTTATCAAAGACCTTCAAAGCGCACATCAACGTTGAATCTTGCCATTCAGTAAAATCTATTAAATACATTTGCAAATATGTAACCAAAGGGAGTGATATGGCTGTGATTGGTATTAATGCAGAGAATTCCAATGATGAAGTTATCCAATACCAAATGGGTCGCTATGTTAGTAGTAATGAAGCAGTTTGGTGAATATTTCCTTTTCCTATTCATGAGAGACACCCTACTGTTGTTCATTTAGCTGTGCATTTAGAAAATGGACAAAGAGTATATTTTACAGCACGGAACGCAGTACAAAGAGCTGTACAGCCACCATCTATTACATTAACCAGTTTTTTTTGACATGCCAAAACGATGCTTTTGCTCAAACATTGTTATATTCTGAAATGCCAAAATATTATACTTGGAATCAATCCTCAAGGAGATTTATACGACGGAATCAAGGAAAACCAGTTTCAGGATACCCAGATGTATATTCTACCGATGCGATTGGTCGAATTTATTCAGTACATCAATGCAATAAGGAAAGTTTTTATTCACGACTGCTATTAGACAATGTACGTGGCCCAACATCATTCCAACATGTACGAACTGTTGATGGTGATTTGTGTGGATCATACAAAAAGCTTGCCAACGTTTGCGAATGCTAGAAAAATGCTCATTGGGATCAAACTCTCAATGATGCTGTAATATCATCACAAGCTCATCAAATACGAACGTTGTTTTCTATAATCATATCTACATGCTTCCCATCAAACCCAAAGGATTTGTGGATCAAGTACAAAGATAATATGTGTGATGATATTTTGTATCAAATACGGATTAGAAGGGGAAATCCAAATATATAAATAAGCGAAGAAATTTACAATGAAGTATTGATTTCAATTGAGGACATGTGCTTGATGATGTCAAACAAACTATTATTTCAATTAGGGCTGGCCGCGCCCAATCGTCCAATGCATGATGCTTTTAACCAAGAGTTGCACCGAGAAAAACTGTATGATCTCAATACTTTGAAAGAATTGTTTCAAACAAATATTCCACTATTGAATAAACAACAGAAGTATGTATTTGATACACTTATGAAAGTAATAAATGATAAAAGAGGAGGGATTTACTTCTTAGATGCACCTGGTGGTACAGGAAAAACTTTTTTGATTTCATTGATATTAGCAACAATTCGCTCACAAAATAAAATTGCACTTGCACTTGCTTCGTCGGGAATCGCATCAACTTTGCTTGAAAGTGGTAGAACAGCTCATTCAGCACTAAAATTGCCATTACACATGCAAAGCAACGAAACCACGACCTGCAACATTTCGAAGAACTTTGCAATGGAAAAGTTTTTGCAGCAATGTGAATTGATTGTTTGGGATGAATGCACGATGGTACATAAAAAATCTTTGGAGGCTTTAGATAGAACCTTACAAGATCTCCGGAGCAATTATAACCCATTTGGTGGTGCAATGATTTTATTAGCAGGAGATTTTCGTCAAATATTGCCAGTGATTCTACGATCAACGCCAACTGATGAACTTAATGCACATTTAAAGTCCTCCAATTTGTGGAAGCATGTGAAGGTATTACATTTAAGCAAGAATATACGTGTCAAGTTGCAAAATGACCAATCTGGAGACATATTCTCTAAACAACTCATTTACATTGGTAATGGCAAATTTCCTAGAGACACCTTGACTGGTTGCATTAACTTTCCTTAGAGTTTTTGTCAGTTAACTAGATCAAAAGATGAACTTATTCAAAAGGTGTTTCCAGATGTTGCTCAAAATTACAGAAACCATGATTGGTTGAGCAAAAGGGCTATATTGGCTGCAAAAAACATAAATGTAAATGAATTAAATTTCAAAATTCAAGAACAAATTACAGGCGAATTGAGGATATATCAGTTGATTCTGCTACTAACCAAGATGATTTCGTCAACTATCCGCCTGAATTAAATTCGCTGGATTTACCAGGATTGCCACCTCACAATCTTCAATTAAACCTTAAATTATCGTTAGTTATAATGTTGAGAAATATCAACCAATCACGTCTTTGCAACGGCACACGGTTAGCGATAAAAAAATTATTGAACAACGAGATAGAAGCAACTATACTGAAAGGAAAGTATAAAAAAGAAGACGTTTTGATACCAACCACCCTATGATTCCGACTGATGTACCATTTGAATTTAAACGACTACAGTTTCCAGTGCGGCTTGCTTTTGCTACGACCATAAATAAGTCCCAGGGGTCAATTGTATGTTGCCTGTTCCCATGTTGGAAAACCATCAGATTTGTTTGTATTCACCAGGTAATCAAACAAAAAACATTGTGTATTATAAAGCACTACAATAAAAATAAAACAGATTTTTGTTATTAATACGATTACTGAAAATTCTTATATACGTTTTATTTCATTATTCTTTATTTCATCTTATTAAAATGATAAAGTAACATATTAAAAAAAGGATAATTTTACGATTTATTTATCATATTATTTAAAATATTAAATGATAAAAAAGATCCACCAGAAATCTTAATATATATAAATCACGTGTCACGTTGTTTGTCCGCGATGGACTCCTAAACTACTTAACCGATTTTAATAAATTTACACACCACGTACAGTTTGACCTAACTTAAAAGATATATAATAATTTTCAACTCAATTCATAGTCGCAATATTATTTTATTTGTTTATTATTTTGCAGTTAGCTCCTAACAATTCTAAAAGATGGCGGTATCTGTTGACTGGATTGAATAATTACGAATGATGTATCTACCCTACCTACATCATTCGTAAGTTTAGTGTTCCAAGTTATTTACTAAAAACTTTGTAATTTACAAATAGTGTTATAAATTTGGATTAAATTTAAAAAATAATTTTGTTTCTATTTTTGCTTAATATCTACTGTAAGAAAACATTATGATTTTCATGTTAGAAGTACTCTGAACGTTACCCCTTAAATAGTTTACTACAATGTAATATATCAAAAACAATAGTCACAGCAACGCGTGACCGGGTCTGCTAGTATATATATACATATATATATATATATATATATATATATATATATATATATATATATATATATATATATATATATATATATATATATATATATATTAGAGTATATATATAAATTGAAATTCAATTGTTACCTTTCAATCTCAAATATGTTTTTCTGTGTGTGTATTCGTGTGAAAAGGATATCATACAGAATCAATATTGAAGTCAAAGACATGTAACATTTATATTCTAAAGTTGACTATGATCTACAAATCATACGTCTTTCACTATATATTAGAAATAGATTTATATTTCTTGGGATGAAAAAAAATATTTTGTTTTATTTTCAACAACATTAATACCACCTTATATTTATTTAATTAGTTTTTTTAGTTTAAACGTCATACTTTTACAATTGTGTCATACAGTCGTGGTCAGAATTCGAAAGTAATATTATGATTTCCCTCAAATATTTCTCATATCTTATAATAGAAATGATATGATATTATAGTTATTTGAAATCATGAAGTCACTAGTAGTTATCGGTGCCTCATAAAGCTTCCCACATCTGGACATACACGACCTCGTTAAGAGGTAAATATATTGATCTAAGTCTTAAGACTATCCAATTGTTAAAAAACTAAAATATGTTAATTAAATCATAAATCTCCTAATAGACATATTTCCTCGAAAAACAATATCAAAAATGAGTAATAATTGAACAATAATAAATCAAATAATTTTAAACAGTAATTGCATTTTAATCTTAGTTTATTTTATGTAGATATAAAAGTAAATAATTTAAAGTCAACCAACAGTTAAATAACTATTTAATAAAACACGTCTTTGTATTTATTTGACGATCCAACTTAAATTAACTTTGCAAAATGTACTTTATCTTAACCATTGAAAGTCAAATGAATAACATTAAATACAATAGAGATTAAATAACTTTGCGTATATACATTTAATTAAAATATATATTTTACTTTGTTTCTCTTGCTATATCATTTGTTATATTGTAACTAAATCAATGTTTGTGTTATAAACTTTCGATATTCGTTGAAAAAAGAAAAGAAAAAGAAAGTTGACAAGTGTCAAGTAAAAATTTTTGAATATTATAATAATTTATTATTTTAATATTTCATAATTATCTAAAATTCCTGTGTTCCTGTGTTTTTCCTGTGTTTTACAATACAAAAATATATTAAACCTTATTCGAAAAGTAAATAAAGCGAAAAGACTTTTGATGTGGCAATTCAGTTCAGCATCAAAGACTCCGTGGTGGAATAACAAATAAAAACTTAAGTGATCCGTATTCCAGACCTGTAACAGCCTTATTCATGCAGCATCAAGTTACTATTAATTATAAATAAATCTCAGCAAGTGCAGTCACCGCAGTATGTGCTTAAACAGTGTGTCAAGTGCTTAATCATTAAGTCCTAGTCCTGGTCCTGATGCAATTTAGAAGCTTTCCAAAAGACTTACAGCAGAGTGAAAAATTTTTAGTTTCGATATTATAATTATAATTATATTAATTTCTTCTTTTTTTTTACTAATCATAATATTATTGTATTTTTTTTTGTATTATTGTTTAATTATAATTTATCTTAATTTTAATTTAGTATTATATATTTTTTAATATGTTGTAATTATATAATAACTAATTTTTAATGATTTTATTATAGAATGAACGAATGCGGCGTTGGGAACCGCCAACCAACCCGCCATCTTCCGAACGGCGGAAGGTGGAGGACGGAGCTACAAATAGCTACGTGGAATGTAAGAGGAGGAATGGAACAGAAGATGAATGAATTATTAGATGTGATGGATGACAAAGATCTGGATGTTATTTGTGTGTCTGAGACCAAGCGAAAAGGCAATGATACGACCGATTTACCTGGCAACCGGGTCGCTTTCTGGGCTGGGGTTCCAGAGGGTGAGCGAGGTTGCCAAGGTGTAGGCGTATTATTGTCCTCTCGAATGGTTAATGCAATGGTAGAATACAAGGCGATTAACCCGAGGCTTCTTTGGGTTCGCTTTAAGCTGGGGATAACAAGAGTATTCTTGTTAGCCATGTATGCGCCAGTATCCTCAGCTCAAATGAGCGAGCTCGGGGAGTTTTGGGAGAATGTCAGGGATGTTCAAAGTAGTGTCAGAGATAATGAAAAGTTGATAGTATGTGGAGATATGAATGGATGGGTTGGAACCGCGCGAAGCGGTTACGAAAGCGTGCTAGGCAAATATGGTGATAAGAGGGTAAATGAGGCTGGAAAGCTTATTTTGGAATTTTGTAAGGAGAAAAATTTGTTTGTGGCAAACACGATGTTTGATCACAAACAAATTCACATGTACACATGGGAGCGAGCGGAAGAAAGAACTATGATTGATTTATTCCTAGTGGACCAGCGTATTCGAAGTCTAGTTATGGACACGCGAGTGTTCAGAGGTGCTGATCTGGGAACGGACCACTATCTAGTCGTTGCTAGAATAAGAGGTTTGTTCGCAGGTTGGCGCAGCCGCACGACGTGTCCAAGCTTGGCGTCGAATTATCGCATAAGAAGCTGGAAGCTTCAAGATCCACCGATCAGAGAGGAATATCAAGAGAGGGTTTCCAAGAAGCTTGAAAGCTGTGATTCTGGAAATGAAAGTGTTGAAGTATGCTGGCAGAACTTTAGGAATAGTATGGTGAAAGTAGCGACAGAAGTATGTGGTAAAAGGAAAAGAGGTTTTAGTAAAAAGCGCGATGAATGGTGGGATGATGAAGTGAAAGACGCTGTAGAGTTAAAGAAGAAAGCATGGCTGGATTATAAAGCCTCTGGTAAGGATAAAAGTATGAGAGAGATAAGAAAAAGAGCGTACAAGGTGCAAAAGCACAAAACGAAAGCACTTATAAAGATGAAGCGTGAAAATTCTGAGAGAGAAAGGGATGAAAGGTTGACGAACAACTTCCGGGAAAACACGAAGCTTTTCTGGCGAGAAGTTAGTGGTTCCCGGGGTTGTTCGGTAACCTGTAGAATGAAAGGGGTGCTTTCGAAAAGCGGTGAAATTTTAACTGAGCAAGCACACGTTTTGCAGCGGTGGGCGGAATTCTATAAGGAGATGTATGAACGTGAGGACGCCTCGGTCTTGACTACCAGCGTAATGCTGAGTCAAGATGTAGCCGATGGTGAAATCAGTTTGGAAGAAGTAGAGAACGTGATTCGAAGTCTGAAATGTGGTAAGGCTGCGGGAGCAGATGAAGTTACTGCCGAGATGATCAAATATGGTGGGCCACGCGTCTGGGACTTTTTCTGGTTTTTGTGCAATTTATGCTGAAAATCAGGGGAGGTCCCAGACGATTGGCGAAGTGCAGTCATCGTACCTTTGTATAAAGACAAAGGTTCACAGATAGACTGTGCAAGCTATAGGGGCATCAGTTTGATTAGCTTGGGCGGTAAAGTTTATGCTAAAATTTTAGCGAGAAGAATGCAAGAGAGATCTGAAAAGCTGTTGTGGGAGGCACAAGGAGGTTTTAGACCTGGAAGAGGGTGTATAGATCAGATCTTTTCCCTCCGCATGATCACGGAAAAGTTTTTGGCCCTAAACCAAAAGGTTTTCTGTGCTTTTGTGGATTTGGAAAAGGCGTTTGACAGGGTTGTGAGAAAGAAGTTATGGGAGATACTGCCCCGATACAATGTGAACGGACCCTTGCTACAGGCTGTAAGGTCTCTTTACCGAGATCACTCAGCCTGTGTGCGAGTAGGAGCTGGCATGTCGCCCTGGTTTGACATCCAATCGGGTGTTAAGCAAGGTTGCGCTATGTCAGCTTGGTTGTTCAATTTGTATTTGGATAGTTGTCTCCAAGGAGTGAAAGATAGTGACATGGGAGTGAAAGTAGGTGACCTTAAGGTCAATTGCTTACTATATGCAGATGATGCAGTGCTCATTGCATCATCAGAATGCAATTTGCAGGCATTGGTCACCACTCTGAAATATGGGTGTGAAATTAATGGTCTTAACCTGAATGTAGATAAGACGAAGGTTCTGATATTTGAAAGAAATGAAGAAAGAACAGAATGTAAGATCAACGTGAATGATAAGATAATAGAACAAGTGAATAAAGTGGTATATTTGGGAAGTATGTTTAGCAGAGACGGAAGATACGAAATGGATGTGGAAAGGCGTATTGCTGCCGGTAACAGAGTCAATGGTGCTTTGACTGCATTGTTGAGACGGCAAAACGTCAGTATAGCTGCACGTTTGACTGTACACAATGCAGTTTTGCTACCGACGCTGTTATACGGCAGCCAAACGTGGGTAACACAGAAGAAGAATGTAAGAAAGATGAATGCTGTGGAGATGAGATCTCTTCGCAGAATATGCGGAGTCAGTCTAGCTGATCGAATCCGCAATGAAGAGATCCACAGAATATCAGGTACTAGCGAAGATGTCACGGTGAGGATGAAGAAGAACGTGCTCAGGTGGTTTGGGCACGTTGAACGAATGTGATTGATGTGATGAACGAGTGATGAAAGAATTGTAAAAAAGATTTATATGGGAAAAGTGAGCGGTAAGAGAGACAGGGGGAGGCCTCGAGTGACCTTCGAAAACACAGTAGCTACGATACTGGAGGAAGGTCACGTAAAAAGCATGAGGACCCCCCGGAGGGCATGTATGAAGAGGTTGATGTCTGTGGCCGAGGCGAAAGAGGTATGCAGAGACCGTAGCGTTTGGCGCTCCGTCGTCTCTGGCTACCCCGCAAAGGATATGGCGTGAAGGTAAATAAATAAATAAATAAATAGATATTCGTTGCTATTTATATTTTGAAATTGAAACACACTTTGGTTCGATTATTATTAACTTTAAAAATAGAAAAACCTTAAAAAAAATAATTACCGTAATTTTATGTTGAAAATTCAACGTAAAACTTATCTCTGATTCTGAAATTTTGACCACGGGCTTGATGGCAATGAAACTAACAAAAACGCAAGTATGGCAAACATATGTTACCTATACAGTCAGTAACACAATTTCTTTAATTAATAAACAGATAAAGTACTCCTAAAAGCTCTCAAGATGGCCTTTGAAATTTTATAAAAATTAAATTAAAAAAAAATTATATAACATTTTTATATATTATGTTAGAATACCAACGTTAAAATAAAGAAAAGTTATGAAATAAAATTTTTATAGGAATTTATTTCCCAGTTGCATACAAACATTAAAAATATATTTTTATAATTATCAATCACTTGTGTTGCCATCTAGCTACTTTATTTACAATTATAAATAATTAGTTCTAATTATATAAAAATGTAAATATAATTTGCCAACACTTTTCCTATATTATATGAATTGGTTTTTATCTTACTGAATCTTTATGACAACCTCGTCCAACACTCTCATATATAACTTGAATTTATATCTATATTAACACATCCCTTGGAATATGAATCAATGATTTATATGAAAAGATATAGACACGGATGTACTCTGACACATTCTTTGTTCTCGTAGACTTACAGGACTTATCTATCGCTTGCCTACGTAGTGTAAGTACTACTGATTATAAATACTTACTATAGATTATAAATAACCAAATACGCTAATTGGATAATAATTAAATGGTTATTTAACAATTAACTTGCATTTAATTAATCACAATTCTGACACATTTGGGACGCATGCCAAAGTGGAGAAATTCAATGCACCGAATATTCACTGAATCTGTTAACAAAGTGTTTGAAATATGATTAAAATAATTTAATGTTTCTTACTTTTCTTATAGATAATAAAGTAAATTTTTGTAATAAAACAAAGACAAAAAAAAATATGAATCTAAACGTAATAATATGGTTGAAATGACCAAAATTGATAATTAATAATTATTTTTACTTAATATACTATTCTAATGTTCAATTTACAGTTGTCAAAATATAAATGGGTAACGGTGAAGAAACTATCCAAGTTCTTGAACAAAAATTAAATCAATTTTAATTACTAATCGGTAAATGTGAGTAAAAGTTTAATTAACAAACACTATAAACCTTGATACTACGGTGACGTTGGATTAGAGCTACAAGAGAGTATCCGTTACAGAAATAACATCAAAAATGTTATAGTTGTGTGACATCTGGCCTGTGTCCAGCGACATGGGAAGCTGCTTCAGGGTACATTGATAACTATAGATAGCCATGAGGAAGTCATATTTTATTTATGTATTAACTATTGTCTCCCACGGTAATGAAGTTTAAGAGCCAAGATCTATAAAATAATATTTCTCATATGATTATATTTATTTAATTATTTATGTGTCGGTAATATGTGGGTGTAATGTGATTTAAGAACGGCTTAAATTGCTGCATTTGTAGCAAAATTAGATTCTAATTTGATTACCAAATTGTGTGGAAATTCTTGTGTTATGAAACTCATTAGTCGCTTCAGAAGCGTACGGTGGAAGGGTTACAAAATTTATGATACTCCACGATTTCTAATTATGTTAGGTTTCAGTCGTCTTTTCAGGATACATTTAAATGTTATGTTCAATTTTGTTTGCTTTTATGAAGTCTTTCTTACCTTTACGTTGTTAACCTATATAAACAATCATACATTTGAATTAATTTAGTTGTGCTTTAATTTTAATCAAAAGTTTAGCTTATATATAATTTTATTTCTTGGAAAATTATGATATTATAATAAAATTATTTATTCTATTTAAACCCTTTAAGGATAGCACTTAACAAAGTACCATCTTAGTAAGTACTTAAAATAAACAACAATACAAATTAACAGAGTAATTGTAATTTCTGAGTTTATATGATTAATTACTAAAATATGACGCTAAATATACGTTAAAAGTTATATGATATATACAATATTTATATAAGCAGCAATTATATAAGAAATATTGTTTTTTTAATATTTCTATGTATATTAAACTAGTTTAACACACAGAAAAAGAGTCGCTTTGTATGTGAGTTAAACCAAGTTGCTTTTATTTGACGCATTGTAATAACTTCCTTTTCTTTGAACTTATTTAACTTTTTGGATAAAACTGAACATACTTTTTATGTATGATATTTAAATTGATATTGGTTTCAAGGAAGCAAATTCCTTACTTACTTACTTACTTTTGATGGCTTATAACTAAGCAAACACTATTCAATTCATTGCTTATGAGTCTAACAATTGTAAGATCATATATGTATTTATGTATATACAATTTGTAAGCGACTCCCGTTTGATAGTTTCCTTGTTATCTCTCTGTGAAATTGTTTTATGACCTGGTAGCGTAGTTCACAATGGCAATTGCTCAGTAATAGAGGTTATAACTGTTATCTCTTGAGACGACAAAATATATTTTTTGTTTTTATACATATGGAATGTTACAGAGCTTTATATTTATTTAATTCGTTTTTTTAGTCATGAAAGATAATTTTTTAACTGTGTTATTAAGGCTTATTCAGAATTCAGTTTATTATTAATATTTCCCGCAGATACTTCACGAATCTTATAATAGAAATGATATTATAGTTATTTAAAATTATGAAGTCACTATACTGGTGCTTCATAAAGCTTCCCACATCCGGGCATAGACTACCTCTTTAAAAATATATTATTTATAACTGAAATTATTTTCATTCTACGTGTTTAATTAAATATATTAATTTATAAATTCCTCTGTGGTACATAAATAAATAAAAAATAAACTAAATAAATATTTTAAATTAATCATAACACAACACAACAAATTTAAACAAACCATATAAAAATAAATGTTCCGTGTAATTAATGAGAGCCATCCTGAATAATTTTGATAAATTCTATATTAATAATTATATCTTATTCTTATTATATTTTATGTAAGAATGACATTAAATATTTTACTACGACAATACTCAAATGACTATAGGTGAAACACGTAACTTGGGACTGATCTCGTTACCGATGTTTAATAAATGCGACTTCTTTGTTGGTTGACGATTAAACTTAAATTAACTCTGCAAATATACCGTAACTTAATAAATGAAAGTGAAATGTATAACATCAAATAACTCTACATACATAATATAAATATATACATTAAGTTAAATATGTTTTATCGAAGTATAGAATTTAAAAATAACACCTATATGCCATTCCGACAATATATATCACTAAATTTACATTTTTGTAGCATGCTGCTTTAAGAAATCACATGTATATTTGATTTAATTGTAATCTAACAGATTCAAATCTTAAGAATCCTAATTCCAACATCTGTATTTTTGATGTTGAAAATTTTAAATAAATCTTTTCTTGTATTATGAAATTTATAATACGATCTTAATGGCAATTAAACTGACAAAATCACAAGTTTAACAAACGTGTGTTAAGTGTACAATCACTAACACAATGTATTTAATTAATAAGCTTTACTTTTAATAGCTCTTACCTTGTATTATATTATAATATAAGCTTTATGATAAATATATTTTTATAATTATCTAACACTATTGTTCACAACTATACACGGGGATAAAGCTATGATATACGGAAAAAAGTTTGTTTTAAACACTGACTATTGCGGGTTGTGCTCTACAAGGAAATACTTAATAAGCTTCACCAAGCCACCTGTATCTAATAATTCTCAGGGAAAGTCATAACTCAACAAATTTTATTATTGTTTGTAAAACAAATTTCTCTCGCTTCACTGATACATGATCATTTCATAATATTGTACCCTGTGGTTTAATCTATCTCAATTTTATTAGTTTATTTTGACATAATTAGATGTTTTGATCAAAATCGATCATTGAAAATAAATATGTATCAAATCAGTTATGACCGTTGATATTACGAATAAATAAAACTTGTATTTGAGGGATATTTTTAAAATCATGTTGAGCCTGGTAGTGATAGATCAAAACAAAATACAATTTTATATATATATATATATTTTAAGCTTTTTGCAAATTAGAAAAAAAGTTAACTCACAAATAAAGTAAATAACAAATAAATCAAATCATAATAATAATATAAATGCTTGAGAAAAAGAGTTAATAATGATTACTGATTAAAAATTATGTTTACATACGAGTTTATCCAGAGCAATATATGTTTATTATATTAGGAAATAGGTAAATTGTGAAAAGTTACGTCGTCAGTGACGTAGATGTTGTAAATCAGCCTGTTTGCGTGAAAGTTTCAGTTTCTCGGCCCTTGTTTATAGCAATAACCTTGTTGATAACCTCTTTTTAATTTTATTAATTTATATTATATTAATCATTACACAATATGACCGCTCTTAAATAAGAATATTCATGATAATATTTATATAATTAATCTATATAGTTAATTTAATTATTTTTATAATGAATTTCTTATTTTCTTTCTCATCTTTTTTAAAAATTTTCTTTTAATTATATATTTGCTATGTTCATAAAAGATGCTACATTTTACGTTCTTGCATGTGCATGCTGTGTGCATAAAATATTAATATTAATATTAATATCACAGATACACAATAAATAAGTTTGTGTCTTTATTGGACTTGTTAGTTTCAGTAGTAGAAAGTTTAGAAAAAATTAAACTTATAATAGTCACAACAGTTGAATCTATTATCGTAACAGTACAGACAATTGATCATGCTCATATCCAACACACAAAACGCGTCATCAAACAATTTCACAGTACGTTAACAACAACTGCTGAACAGGACCGTTTACGAGCCGTCTGTATCTACTCCATATTGTTATGTTCTTATATAATACAACATCACAACACATACTTATTTCTGATTTTATATAATTGTGAAAATAACTTGGCAACAGTTTTTCTATTTCTATTCAAATAGTTTCAACAAATGTCTACATAATTTGATTAGTAAATTTAAATACTCTGGTCATTTGAAGTATTTCATAAATCTACAATATTTTTTATATCTAATAATATTACTATAGAACCACGTATATAATTCTAATCTCCATTACTGAGCAATTGTTACATTGTGAACTACGCTGCCGGGTCATAAAACAATTTCATAGTGAGATAACAAGGAAACTACCAAACGGGAGTCGTATATGATTTGCATTTATATGATCTTAGAAACATTCATATGCAATAGATTTGCATAATAAGTTTTTATTTAGTTAGTAACCACCACAAGTCTGGAGTGAAATACAATATGTATATACTCGTATAGAAATATATTTATGATGTTAGAAATTGTGAGAATTAATATGAAATTTATAAAATTTACAAGTTTTTATAGTAATAAGATATCAAGTAACAATGAATACCTATTGATAAAATATATATATTTAAATGTTATTGACATTAATTATATTTATAAATAAAATTATATCATTTTGTTTCATCAAATTTAATAAGTTTGAAAAGAAAAGTTTTTCAATGAAGGCTTAGTCTTTATCCATTCATAAATTAACAACATTTTTATTTATACGTTTTGATATGTTGTATGTTTAATAGTTTATAATAATAATGACAGATCATTTTTACTAAACGTTAATATTTGAAGTTGTAGATAAGTATAAAAGATTAACTCGAGGAAAAATTTTATTGTTATATTAAAGTAATGTGAATGTCAAACTTTCAGCAAACCTAACTTTTATAAAACGTAGTGTATAAGGTATTTAACGTTTATGATTATTTCTTCAATATAAAGTAAAGTTTAAATTAATCTTATAATTTTAATAAATATTTATAAAATAAAGCAATATTTACCAAATGTCTCAAATCAGAAGTTTAGGATTTGCCCCGAAATGGCCAAATGTCAAAGAGCGACTTCCACTTAAGAGATTATGAGATTAACCCCAATGAAGACTGTTGCTGAATATAGGAATCCCCGGAGGATCGGAAGTAATGGACAGAATCTTTTATATTGAAGAGTTAAAAAGCTGAAGACTTAACAGTTTATTTGCTTTACATTTTGGATTTTACATATAAATAAATTTAAATTCGACCAAAAGAAATTTTAACGTTCAATTATTACATCAACAAATATACTAGCGATTTGAAAAAGTCTGAACATTTTTTTTTTTAACTATATAACCAAGTAAACAAGGTCAAAGACATTCAAGTGTTTCTATCGACGAGATTTATTTAAACATTGTTTCTAAATAATGTCGAAACTTCATCTCAATTTTAGCTCAATTTTTAATTATTTTATTTTATCAAAAACGTCGTTTTGGTAAAACTTAATGGGTTACTGCAATAGTAGTGTGTTATGTATTTATAGATGGTGTTTTAAATTCATTTCTTTTTTTAGGAATAATTTTATAATTTTTCGCAGATACTTCTCGAACTTATAATTGAAATTATATATTAGAGCAATTTGGAATCATGAAGTCACTATACTGGTGCTTCACAAAGCTTTCCATATCCAGACACAAACAACTTCTTTATTAAGTGCATTGAACTGAGTCCTAAGGCTATATAATTATTAACGAGCTTTCAATAATTAACATATTCTAAATAAATATAAACAAGTACTAGATCCCCAAAACCTAGACAAACCATATAACAAATAAATAGTCCCAGTAAATAATGAGAGAACTTAAATCATTCAGAGATCTTCTACTATATATTAACCTTATATTATTTTATGTAGGTATGATAGCAAGTATCTTAAAGTCAGCCAAAAGTCAAATTACTATTGATGAAACATGTTACTTGAGCCTGTACCTCTGACCTCATTGTAGTTGACGGTTATACTTAAATTACTGTACAAAATATTTTCACAAACGAACTTTGTTCGTTCTGTATTGTTTTCACTTTTCTCGGATGGATGTATAGATAGATGTCTGTGGGCAGGAAAAAATTTTATTACTATCGAAAGATGGCACTGTTTATAATTTACTGATTTAATTTATTTTTATATTTAATTATATTACTATTTTATATTATTATTAATCAAACTTTTTTGTAATTCTTTAGTAATTATAAATAAACATGTATTTAACATTCTCTTTTCTTTAATAAATAATAATCATTTTACTTAAAAATCAAATGTTTTTTTATTAACATTTATAATTTCGTCAAAGTTCGTTCGGGAAATATAACCAGTCAATATGCAAATACCCCCTGGCTATTACTGACTGGTTATTTTTATTTTTACATATATTTTGTTATACACCACAAGAAATGAAATAAAAAAAATTTTACAAACAAAACAGGCATTGGGAACATACAAAAGGCGGTCTTATCGTCAAATAGGGATTTCTTTCAGACAAAGTGTTAAAAAAATTGTGTAAAGTTGTAACTATCGTATATATATTTACCGAATACACGTATATTTATTTAGAGTAAATATGAGAGAATAAACTAAACAAAATATATATAAATTTAATACATTATATATAATATAAGATCAGAATATGTGAATTCTCAACAATCGTTTGATAGAAAGTATTCTTTGTCAGTTTTTTTTAATATTATATATACATACCATACTTTAACTACTTGTATTGTGAAAGAGTTTTTATGATTACAAGTTTTTGTGATGTTCATACAACAGCTGATGACTCTATAAACATAAATTTCTCCTTTTGGTATGCAAGACAATTTGGAAGAAATAATACACAGTGCAGAAGAAAAAGAACATGTTAATCCCGGCGACGGAATGGAAAGCCACTTGAGTTTTTGACGAAATAAAGAAATGTGATGAAATTAAATTATTAAATGAAAGTCAAATGAATAACTTTATATATAATATTTATTAAAACATTTATTTATTTAGTTTCTCTCTGCATATCATTCGTTATAACGAATAGAAAAATGCTGAAATAACAAATTAATTATGACCAAAATTTCCATTTTAATTTTAGAAATTTTCTTTACACGTTTCTATTTTAATTTTAGAATCACAAAATTTTTACTGAACAAGAGTTCAATAAAAATTTAACAAATTAAACCCTAAAAATTCTCAACTTCTATAATATTGTTGTTGGACATTTTACGCAAACTTTTCTTGGATCTGAAATTTATAACGCAAGCTGAATGGCAATTAAACTGACAAAAACACAAGTGTGAAAAACATGTGTTAACTGTACAGTCAGCAACACAATGTATTTGATTAATAAACGAATAAACTTACTTTTAAAAACCAACCAAACCAACCAAAAAGATGCATTTATAATAATGTATATTTTATATATCTGGTCATATGTTAGGATATAAAGAAAAAACTAAAATAATATTCATAAAATAATATTTTTTGTCTCCAGTATGTCTACACAAATATTATTTAATATTTCAATGCGGGAATTAACACTT
This sequence comes from Melinaea menophilus ssp. n. AW-2005, assembly GCA_918358695.1. Taxonomy (NCBI): domain Eukaryota; kingdom Metazoa; phylum Arthropoda; class Insecta; order Lepidoptera; family Nymphalidae; genus Melinaea; species Melinaea menophilus. Next base: position 22,061,349 of record OU911043.1, on the reverse strand, counting down.
ATTATACGAATTTATTTCCCAATTATATGCAAAAACTTTAAATATATTTTTATAATTATCTAACACTTTTGTTCACAACTATAGACGGGGATAAAGCTATGATATATGGTAAAAAGGTAGTTTTAAATACAGATTATTGTTTGCTTGCTCTGAAAATAAATACATTATAAGCTTCACCAAACCACCTGTATCTAATAAATCTTAAGGAATCGTATAAATCAGTTAAATTTATTGTTTGCAAAACAAAATTCTTCGCTTTCACGGATTCATGATCATTTTAGAAATTTGTACCCAAAGGTTTAATCTACCTCAATGTAATAAGTACCCTAACCCTAAAGGAACTACCTATTTTATGGAGCCTAAGCATAGGAAGTTTATTTTTATTTGTAGTATTAATTTTGTGTACGTCATAATTTTTCTTGAATTAAATATTTTCTGTACATAAATAAAATTTTCATAAATATATTGAATTTTAATAATTAATGAGACCTTTCAACCAAAATCGAAGTTTGTTGAAAATAAAATATTTTTATTACCTAACGTTATCCGACAGTTTTATTTTAAATATTTTGAAATAGTCTGATTTCGGCCATTATATATTTTTAAAATCATAACGATCTTAGGATTAAATAAATCAACGCGTTTTATATTTTTAATATTGGGATAGAACCAAAATACATTTTTACTAGATAATTTTTTACACTTTTAGCATTTTAGAACAAAAGTGAATTGAAGACACAAACATATATAAACTAAAAAGAATGTAATTAATAACATATATAATATATGTGGTTTATAAACTTGTTAACATATATACTATATATTTCTTACTTCATTCGTTTCACTAAGTATTCATTAATACAAATTAAATATTAATAAGTCAGTGATAATGGGAGTCGTCATTAATGGTGATGTTGTTGAACAGTTTTTACATTAGTCTTAGTTTCTTGGTCCTTGCTGTAGTTACGATAACTTTTTAATTCATTAATTACTATTATTACCTATATATATATAAGTACATATTTATCCTACACAACTTCTGTTAAATAATATTTCGAATCAAAAGAAATCATTTAATATACTTGTAAAATTGTGTGTTAATTATAAACTTGCATGCGTATATATATATATATATATATATATATATATCAATCTGTATAGTCTATATATACACATATATATAACTTGTATATATATATGCAAGTTACCAAATAGATAAATAAGGTCATATAACCTTATTTAATTTAGTTTAACCTTAGTTATTTTTTTTACATAAATATTTACCAAATTTTTACTTGATTTTCAAACAGATGGTAAATTGAATGTTTTATAACATCGATACAGGAACTTATAACCACGATTACCGATTATATACTACGTAATAGTGATAAGATCGTAAAGCGAGTTTATATCAATATAATATGACTAATATATTACGCAATAACACTAACGGTTCTGTCAGTTTGTCTTTCTGGACTTTGTCTTATCCTATCTGCAGGAAGATTTAAAATTTTTTAACTAATAACTCCCTACGGGTGAATCTATTATAGTAACAGTATCTCTCATTACCCGGCAATTGACTCCTCGCTCGTATCCAACATACAAAACGCGTCATAAATCAATTTCACAGTATGTTAGTAACACTTCTGAAGACGAAGTTTACGGGCCGCCTGTATCTGCTCCATCTTGTAATGTTCTTATATAAATATAAACAACACCACACATCTATGTTTCTGAATATAACAAATTGTGAATATAATAAAGCAACAGCTTTCCTATGTCTATTTAAATAATTTATTTCTTGCAAAACTGAGCATTTGAAGTTCAGTAACTTATAAAGGAGAGTAACATCAACAGAAGTCATGCCTAATTGTTCTTGAACTACTAGTTTTCTAATAACGAAATTTTGCAATATTTTATGTACACAATAATATAAAAGAAAAAAAAATATGTTTAGTTTGTTTCATTAAATTTAATCAAAAAGTTTGAAAAGAAAAGTTATTCAATGAATACAACTTATGTTAGTCTCCACTCTCATAAATAAACTGTTTTGGGTATACCAAGCGTGTTGTATGTTTAAGTGTTTGTTGTATAATGCGGTGTTATAATTTTATATGTTTATCCCAAAATATATATGTTATATATGTGCAAAATAAAATATAACTATAACCACTAACTAAATATTTAAACCCAGAAACCATAAGGACTTCAGGAAAATTTTGTGTTTATGAAATTTTGGGTAGTCGCTTTAATATTTACAATTTATATATAATGTTTTATTGAATTATGAACATCCAACAAATTAGTTACACGTTATCCAAATATGTAAACAAACTTGGCTGAACTGTAACAGAATTACAAATCGTTGAATATCTAAAAAGTTAGTAACCTTTCTACCGTACGCCTTTGAAGATTATTAAGTGATATAATTATTGATTATTAAGTGATATAATAATTTGGTAATCAAATTAGAATTTAATTACTCTACATATTCAGCATTTCGTAAATCATATCTCCCACCATATTGATAATAAAATAAATATATGAGAAATATTATGTGTTACCCGCTATTTTTATATGACGCAAGAGAGATGACGAAGAGTCGCAAATTCTGAATTCGTTTTATTTCAAATACTACCATTATTTTACTACCGTATGCAAGAAGAAGAAAAACTATTTATTTGTGAAATAAAAGAATAAAACAGATTATTTCGAATACTACACATACAATAAAATATTTAAAACAGAAACCATATTTGACAAATTTTTCATCTTAGTTTACATATTGCTTTTTATTATAGTTTCATTTTTAGTCTATATAAAAATTCAAATTAAAAACACAAATTTTTTAAGTAATTAAGATTTACAAGCTTGTCCTCGTATTAGGATGTTGATTTAATCCATTTGTGACCAGTCATAGTAAGTACATTATCAAATATGAAAGACCTGCAATTTGTCCACCTGCAATGAGGACTTCTTATTTCGTCAGCACTAAACGGAAATTCAATGAACACTGCATCGACCGTTGTCTCCAATGAATCAATTGAACTAGTAATTTAAAGATTTACAATGAAGTGCTCTAAATAAGACTGTCGTTCCTTAAATTTATTTTGCATAGGAAAATAAATATTTTTTATCTACCTACAATTCAAAGGTATGGGTTAATTTTTTTCTGATGATAACTTTTTGTTTGTGCACAAAACAATAATTTACTCTCTGTATCCTCTTAGGATTTTCCAAAATATCGTTATTTTTCCTTGATTACTTACGTTCATCTTTTCTAGTGACTTGAATTGATACAGTTAGTTACTTTTTTCTTTTTATGTTTTATTATAAAAATAAGAGAAAGAATAAAATGTTTACTACTTATATAAAATTATTTATTTAAGATAATTACAAAAATTCTAAGGATATTTTTTCAGATTATATTAAATAACATAAATATATGATACAGTAAGGAACACTTTAGACTAAAATCTATAAAAACTGGTGTACCACCTTGTCATCTCTCATTTGTCAGGTCAGTCAACGAGGTAACATCACTTACGAGTACTTTAAATGTCAGTCTTTATGAAAGTGGTTGTAAAGCAGTTAGTTTGTTAGTCAATCTTTGTTATTTGATGTTCACTGATTGATGACTGATGATTATTTTGTTCCATATGTTAACTCTTTATGTTTGTTTATTAGAATAAAACCGATTGTCGCTTTACTAATTGTTTTTTTAATAAATTTATTGCTTGTCACCTAAATATGCATATAAGTAAAATAACATAGTTTTTATTTTTTACTGAAGCTTTGTTAGTTCTGTAAATCAGAATCCTGAAAATTATGTTATTTTCATAAAGAATCACAAAAACTTTTGGGGTGCAATAAACATCAATTAAAAAACAAGCAGAATTAATATCAGATTTTTGTCTGTATGTATGATGCCTTTTACTATGAAAATGTGTAATTGGAATAAAACTACATAAAGCATTTTATATGAATTATGTTATAACAGATTGATAATTATTTGGGAGAGAATGGATAAAAGTTGCTGACAATTATAATAAAATACAATTTCTTGATAGCCGTCGGCATCTCGTGTTAGTAAGTAACCTGAAGCAGCCCCCGACGTCGCTGGACACACGCCAGATGTGACACTACTATAAAATTTTTGATGTTATTTCTGTAACGGACACGTTCTTGTAGCTCTAACCAAATGTTACCATAGTATCAACTTTATACATATACACACACAGTGTCTTTAATAATTTAATATTCAATCGCGTATAAGATACATTAGAATTTTTTATCCAAATTCTTTCATTATATCTTCAATATTATCCATTTACGATATTTTTTTATTTTAATTCAGGCTGATTTTTAATTATTATAAATTCATTATTTCATTTATCATTTTTTTTAATTATAAAATTTTTTTTTTTCATTCTCTCTGACTGGTGAAAAACACTTTAAAATAAATAACATTATAGCAAATATTTGAATCATATTTCATACACATTGTTGACGGATTCAGTGAATATTTGGTGGGATATTGAAAATTTCCACTTTGGCATCCGTCCCAAATGTGTCAGAATTGTGATTTATTAAATGCAAGGTAATTGTTAAACGACCATTTAATTTAATAATATTTTAGACTTTCACTGAAAAATTATCATTCTATTTCAATATTCTAGATCAAATGTTGACTAAATAATTCGACGTTTAATACATGGCGAGAGTAAATTTTGCGTTGTGTCGGTTACCATATTAGCTTATTTAGTTATTTATATAAAATATTAAATTATATTTACTTTACGGAGGCGGGCAATAGACAACACCTGTCTCTACGAGAGCAAAGAATGTATCAGAGTACTTCCGTGTCTAAAGATCTTTGAAGTGTGATTGTAAACTCAATGGAGACATCAAAGCACTGATTCGCCGCTCGTCGTAGCTCGCTCATCGTTTGTATATTGTACATCTATTTGATATTAACGTGTCTGATTTAGTTTTCGTAAACTTGTCTTACGGATACCGAAATAAATAGATTTATTTTCTTAGCAACGAACATTTATGATTTCCGTTAATATATTTTGGTTTCATTTTGTTGTTAGTTACATCGTGAATCAAAGTAATAAAATTTGACATTTCTTTTACAAAAGATATATTGTATAGAATAATTATTCAAAAAGTATTACTACAAATATATATATATATTTGTAATTATTAACTTTTTAAACAGCGGCATAAATTAATATAAAATTAGTGTATTCAAATTAAGGAAGAAACAAAACAAATCAGAAAAATAATACGAAAACAACAAAACGAAAGTATACATTTCAACATGTACAAGAGGCGACATTATCGCTAAAGCTGCGTTCCCTGCCAGGCAAACTTGAAGTACAGAAGTATGTGTAAAACTTATACTTGTGAATGGGGGAGATACAATTTCTCAAAACAATGACAACAACATCATAAAAATGTATAAAAGCATTCCTACATCTATAAATGAACAATTATAAATAGTATATATATAAAAATTATCCACTACGAAGAAAAGAAAAAAAATAAAGGGATTAACTATTGGGTTAAATAGAAATCTTGGATGAAGTTCCTAAAAACAGCACGGGATTTTATATCATCTTACTGGTATTAGAAGGGAATTCCATAAACGACTCGCTATTACAGACGAAAAATTCGAATAAAATGTGTAGTAGTAAGTAAGTAGAGTGAGAAGGAATTTTTGAAAGAAAATTATAATCAGAACGTAAGAAAAAGTATGTGAATTAGATAAGATTTGAAATTGTTATTTTAATTAAGGAAGATTAAAAGACTGTTCCATTCTTCTAAAAAATACAGTAAAGAAGGCTAAGAATACGTGCATTGCGAAGGCAAATTGGGATCAACTTGAGTTGTTTAAGGAATTGAGAAATATGGACATAATACAGTAATCCAACTATGAACCTGATACAAAGCGTTTGGAGCTTCTCAAGTTTATTTATATGATCTTCTCATAAATCTAGACAACACACGTAAGCGTAGTCAAGAATAGAGATAAGAGAAGGAATTTAGCCAACGCTATCTTTGTGTGAACCGGAAGATAATTGCGTAAACTACAAAGAAATCCGATCGTAGAAAAAGACTTCATCTATCTGAGTGGTCCAATATAAATTTTGGTCGAAAATCATGCCCATTTTTTTAACTTTTCTTTTTTATGTAACACAGTCACAGGTCACAGATGGTTTGTGATCACCGCCGCCCCTGAACTCTTGCAACATCCGAGGATTCACAAGAGCGTGGCCGGCCTAGGAAACGTTATTATCAAGGAATCTGGACTTATATAAACTGGTGGAAGACAAGACTAGTTTATTCTCGATATCAACCTTTGACTGCCTATAATTATAGCTTGGCATTTGAAGGATTGTTATTGAGTCCAATGGAAATACTCCACTGATGTATACGAATAAGTTGGACATTTAAAGCGTTTATAATTTGTAGGAGTTCATCTAATTTTGAATTTAAGTAGATTAGTAGGTAGTCAGCATAGGTACGGTAAAGGTACAGCAGGTGGTATGAAGGAAATATTGAAGATAGAAGATATGACTGAAAGTGTTCATAAAAATTGAAAACCGGAGAGGATATTTTATTGCTATATTTAATTATTGTATCTGTACCTAGAACGTCAAAAAATCAAGTTGTTTTTTAAATAATAATATATTCCGTGCAAATAAGTATGCTCTAGTAAAGTTATTGGTGTCTAGAGAAATTAATTTCGTTCCATGTCACAACGCTCAGGAGAGTTAAATTCAATTCGATCAAGGTATCAATTCAAATTGATGTTTCAAAAACTATTGCAAACTAAACCCTTTAGAAGTAACTTAATAGTTTCATGAAGTTAATGTTATCTATATATATATTAGTTTGGATTTAGACAAAAGAATTTACAATTACTATCAATATTTTAATCTTTATCTATAATTTCAATGCCATTTATATTCATAGAACTGAAACCATATGGTACTTAGATATGTACCATATTAAACTGATATATATTTCGTTGCATACAAACAAACAAATTAATTATGACACGACTTAAATCCTTATGTCATATTTACGGAAAAAACACTATATACCTGTAGAATTAAACATGTTTCCGATTTTATATTAAATTATACGATATTGAAATAATTTTTTAATTATATCAAGGTAAATTGAAAAAAAAAACAATAAATATAATTAAACCTTCCCTATGTATTGATCATCTAATGTCATTGATGGTTCTTGCAATATTTTTTCGTCTTTTAAATAATGATATTCAAAAGACAAATATTCATTATCAATATTCGATCTTAGATAGAGTTCACTTAGATAATATTTAACCAATAGATAAAACAGTATGGTTGATAATCAGAGTAAAAATTATATATATTTATTTTAGATAAAAAGTCAACACCACTCTTATTTCATGCATTTATCAAGGAGTTTGGACGTAAGTTCGCCAAATCACTATTTGGATTTTTCCCATCAAAAAGTGATCAATCAGAACAAAAAGTATCCTAAATATACTGAGTGAGAGCATAAATTATTGCGAAGCTCTTAACCGTTGGGCAGACCTCTTTTGTGTTTAGTTGTCTCCAGAATGCGACGAGATAATTAGATAAAAATTGTATCATGTATGTTTGAGCCGAATGCGGATGTTATAGCGCAAACAGATTGAAAAAATGCTTAGCCATTCATAAGTTATCAATAAAACAAGTAAGGAGAGGGGCTCAGCTCAACACTCCTCACGCACGGTTGGCGGATCCTAGTAATCAGATGAAATTAATTCAAAAGCTGTTGATTAGTAGCACGGGTTTCCCGAAAAACATCATACAAACACACACAAAACACGTCACTTTTTAAACTATTGTTGTGAGTTCTATTGTAGTATGTACTTAATACATAATTATTTTTTTTTTATATAAATATTGTTGAGTTTTTCGTTGTTGGTGTTTTTTTTATTTAAAATTTATAAGATTGTGTAGTTACTATTTAAAAAAGATATGTATACCCTATTGAGGTAAATTATTTCAAAATATAATATAATTACTTAGACATTATATTTTAAAATGCTAACTTAATCATTGAGTTTCCGTTAACGCGTTAAACGTTAAAGTTAAACGCGTTTTTATTTAATTATTTATTTTTTAATATATATAATTATACTCCAATGTCAAGGTCGCAAGTGACCCGTGACTCGTCCCATTATCTCTTTTTAATTTAGGATAATGACCCGATCACATTGTCTGATAGAATATTTAAAGAGGCCGTACCCAGCTATTAATTTACGTCTAGGGAATATTTTTTTCCACTTATTTCATTTATCCAATCTTATGTTAATTCCAGTGTAAGAACGTACAGTAATTATTACTTAATAAAAATTCATCATTCACTTCAAGGGGTCATCTATTAACATAGGTCAATATACATTGGACGAGACTAATTGAAAGTATTTTATTTCCATTATGTATAAAAATTTTAAACGTCAAAGCAAAATAAATATCAATATTGTAAACATATTAATATGATTGTAATAATAATAAATATTTAAACACACACCTGGCTCATTCTTCTCGTTGTGTTCGATGTCGGACATTATCACTTATTAATAACTGTATCACTCTTAATATTGGTCTCAATCTGATCTATTTCAGTGACACCAGCTACAAATTGACCACCAAATTGACCTTCTCACGCATCACTTACCACTATCATGGACACTTTAATCACTAAATATAACATGAACTAAAAATTATATATGAATCTAAACATAATAAATATATTTTAATAAATACACCACAACGTAAACAATATTAACTATAATCTGTGATATCTTTCCAACAACACTCGATACTTTAGTTGGTAGGTTGGTACGTGGTGTCTTTGGTACGTCTCGATACCGCGGGACTTAGACACCAACTGTTCTATTTTTGTTTATTATATTGAAAAGAGTTTCTTGGTGTGTATTTTGTAGATATATTGCAATAATATTAATATTAAAATTTTATATAGCATACAAATAGTAGAATACCCTAGTAATCTTGACCTCGAGGCTTATCCGTTAGTCTGCAACTCCAAATATACAGAAATAAATTCAGAATATTTTTTGAAATATGTAAACATGAACTGAACATGAACTGTGAAAGCGAGGTAATTATTTACCTAAAAGCGGTTAATAACATTCAGTTATTAAGGTACATGAATATTTAATATGACATATCTTACACACATATAGTATATATAATTATTGTTCATGATTTCACTGCCATTGCCAAAGAAATTACTCGCGTCGTTTCAATAAATAAAGTATTCAAATAAATTAATATCATATTAATATATGAGTTAATAAAATATTGTGTTTGTTACCTAACCTCGACTCATGTAGAGATTATGTTCCCAAATCTAAAATAATAATTAAATCAAAGCAGCGCTCTAATTAAAGCTACATTATTCAGAAAATTTATCAAATCAACTAAACGATGGCTTTAGTAAGAGCTCTTTTAAGTCAAACAGCTGATAACTATACTTTGTCCTGTCTCTTTTAATCTAATCACTAATTAAAAAACTATGAGTTTGCTTTGAAGGTTTAAGGTTTTAAGGTAACTTAGACTGTAGTTGGACATTGGATAAGACATTTCGTATTTTATTACTAATAAATTATTATTAACAGTATTAGCTTTAAATGCTACTTTTTCGATAAATTTTAAATATAATAAATTATGTACAAATGTTTAAGAAGTTTTATTAAATCAGAAAACATATATAACAAATGTATTTAACAAGTTTTTTTTATTATTTATTCCAAATACATAAAAGTGTAAGATATTCAAAATAAGTTTTAAATCAAGAGTAGATGGATCAATATCTAAAGAAGATGGAGGACAAATGCGATTGCAGTGACCCTCTAAACATCGTTGGCTTAAAGCGAAAGGTCCTTACGGTGAGAGATTTAATTGGCAGATATAATTATATTATTGTATGATAAGTATGTTAGGAGAGCTTTAATTCAATATTGGGTTGTAACTGACATCATACATCTGTAAAAAAAATAATAACTATATTATAATATTATAATATTTATTATTTGATGTAATGAAGACTGTACTGAAGAATATATATTTTTTTAGTAAGTAGAAGAAAAAAAAACAGAATTATGGTTCTGAAGTTCTTCAAGGCGTTTCTATTACTTTTGGAGAATGAAATAATATGTGTTTGTGTGAGTGTATGTTGGTCTAAAAATATTTCATAATGTAGACATTGTATTACTAAACATTTGGTATAATAATGGTGTATGAAATATTCAAAATAATCTTTTATATCATTTGAAGAAAGAAATGGGATATACAAGTATATTCTTAACTTTTTTACTGAGTATTATTCAGAAAAATGTGCAACTAAAATTATACTAGAATCTTCAAAGCAGTGAATACGAGAGATTTAAATTAATTACTTCAAACTAATCTAAGACTGTCTAGGCACATTTGGAAAATGTTTAGCTCAAAGTAAAATAAAAATGTTAAACATTTCTAGTTTTTGAATTTAAACAACTGTAATATCTTAGTAGCTTAAAAAAAATTGCAATCTCAATTTTTATCCAAGTAAAATTCAATAAATTTTTTATAAATATGACTACAATTATATTCTTATAATTGGGTACACTTGAGTCTATACATAACAGTAAAGATAGTGTAGTAAAGAGTAGAAACTAAATTATTGTTGCATTTCAATGATCAGTCAGAAGATACGTAAACAAGACGGACTGAAATAAAAGAAACATATATACTAAGAGAATCACATTCTTTTAGTTCAAACGTTTGATGTTTTATATTCCTAATTAACTTTCGTGTTCTACATTCAATGTTCTTCTTACAATTGTAGACTTACTTCATTTAGTTTTGTTCGTTTCAGAAGATGTTATAATGATTTTTTTTTTATTTTTGTGTGGTACACAAATAAAAAATATATTATAGAAAAATATTATAACAAGTGATATACGAGCAGATGATCTATAGTTTTGTAGGTTGTATTTATAAAGGGTTGCTACCATTGAGAAAGGGAGGGACTTACGAAGTTCAGAAAGTCACGGTAGTGTGAGGGTCTGGGCATCAAATTTTCGATCTTCTCTGGGTAGAATTAATTGACGTAACATGTTCATATTATTACCAAAGAGTTAAAGCATGAATCACTGAATATAAATCGATCTACTTCTAATATTAAATCTACTTCTAATATTAAACAGGTGCAAACTAATGTACTCTTAAATGAGGAAGCGATGAAAGTGGTGGAATACACAGTTTTTCTAGGAATCACTGTTGATGCTAAGCTACAACGGGGCTCTCATATAGCTGGATTAGCTAGTAAACTTAGCTCTGCCGCGTACGCTGTTAAAAAATTAGATCCCTAACTGACGAGACTACTGCTAAGTTAGTGTATTATAGTTATTTTCATAGCATAATGTCTTATGGTATCCTACTGTGGGGTAGTGCTACTGATATAAATACCATTTTCGTTATACAAAAAAGAGCTGTCCGTGCAATTTACAATCTGGGCCCTAGAGATTCATTAAGAAATAAGTTTAAGCAAATTAATGTACTTACGGTCGCCAGTCAGTATATTTTTGAAAATCTTATATATATATCTTATATGTACATAAAAATACTGACAATTTTATTAAGCATAGTGATATACACACTATAAATTCTAGGAACAAACACAAGCTCGCGCTACCTGTTACTCGACTTAAAAAAGGGAGTAAATCTTTCATGGGGCAATGTATACAGTTTTACAACAAAGTCCCAGCAAACGTTCAAGTATTACCATTTAACAAATTTAAGAGAATAGCTAAGGAACGTTTGTGTGCAAAAGGATACCTACTACAACGTATCTGAATACTTAGAGGATAATGCACCGTGGGTATGAAGCGATCGCTGCCAGGCTGCTTCAAGATTATTTATTTAGTATTGTGTAATGTATTTATGTTATTTAAAATTTAAGAAAAAAAAAAAAAAAAAAACAAATCATGACAATCCCGCTGAGTTTCTGTCGCCAGCTCTTCTCAGGTCTGTGGAAATAATTTTCCGAACTGGTGGTAGCTTTGACAATGAAAAAATGTTTTGTATGAAACTTATTTTCAATAAAGATTTTTGATTTTGATTTGATTACTATTTTAAGATTTGTATTAAAAGTATATTATAGAAGTCATGCCGCTCCGATAGTTTACAATGCATATACTATTCATAGCTATGCAGTAGTATCAATATCGATATAACCGAAAGTTTCGATACTAATCGATATCGTGATACTTTTAAGCATGGAGCACTTTAATCGTATGGATTATCATTGGTACTTAAGTAGTCAATAATCGGTATCGCTATTATTAATACCGAATATTATCAATAGAGTCCATATTATGTATACGAGTATAATACATATCAGATAGAAATGTTGGCAAAATATCATTATATAGTTACCTAACAACAACATTAATTACTCTTACAAAACTCTATTAATATACAAACAAAAAATGTGCAAAAGACAACTATCTGTCTGTATTGAAAATATAATTACAATATAAAACCAGTGACTGATTTTTGATATCTATTATTAGTAATCTTACTTGATATTTTCAAAACATTGGCATTGACACGTTGTCATTATTATATCAGAAGTTATCATGAAACTAAACACATTTATCAAATCTTTTAGTCTATGCTTAAAAAAGATTAGTTGCATATTAATGAAAGCTCTTTAAAACTTTGTAATGACCTAATTATAAATTGACTTTTTGAAGTACACCATCATAACTATTGATTCAGTCAATTTGTAATGAAATATATTTTATCATAAATCCATCGAATAATACGATGTTATTTTATTAAAGTTGACATCAACACAACAGATAGGTGAGTCGGAAATATTATGTATTAGGAGTACTTTTATTTATCTGTCAGTTTCAGAAGTTGATTGTATTTATATAAATACAAAGTTCGTAGTTCGTAAAGTGTCTTATAATAAACATAAAACTTATATATTATGTCTCTTTGATACTTACTTATCCTAATTACGGGAAAAATGGATTACTGGACTCGGGATTTTTTACAAAAATAACAAATTAGACATCGTTAGTGTGTGAACAACATATACGTGCCTTATATCAAATAATCTGTCTGTATCGTTATATTAATGTGTGAAGAAATACTTTTTACATATTATTATAAAAATAATTTGGGTGAATATAAAATTTACAGTGAAAGTTTATATTGAGAAAGCCTATATCTTTATCTTGGTAAGTAATGCATTATATATTTATATATATATATATTCAATCAATATGAATATATAACATATCGTTACATATGCGTTTCACACAAAACTCCATTTCGCAGCGTAGATTGTCGCCAGACATCAATTTAAAGATTATTAAATGTTTTCAAACTTCAGTCGAGTCTTTATCAACCACAAATAGTGAAGACACTACCTTATTCAGTCATCTATTTTCATGAAATAAATATATAATATTATTTAAAACATATTGTATGTTATTAAATAACACAATTTCTTTATTTATTATAGATAAAACACTACATTACAGAATTAACCTAAACGTTAAAAAAAATTATTAAATTCTATTCAACATAAAATGTAGTTATTTTTATTATTTTAGGAAGTTTTTGATTTTATTACTTTAATTATTACCTATTTTAAAGTCCGTTTATTCAATTACTTGACACCAGTTTTTAATGATGTTTATAATATAAGGAAATATTTGGCAAATATCTTAGTTAAGTTTAGAATCGTCCTCGAATCGCGAAAAGTGTCTAATAAAGTAGTATTAGAGACATCCACTTAAGAGATTATGAGATTAAACCGAGTGAAGACTTCTGCTGAGTTTAGCAATTCCCAAAGGCTCCACCGTAATGAGGGAAATCTCTTTTGTATTTGTTTACATCTTATATATTTTATAAATGAATAAATTTCAGTAAACAGGGTCAAAGACATACCGTGTTCAAGTGTTACTAACTTCACCCTACGAGCTGTTTGTTGTGTTTATTGTGTCGGAACTTTTGTGTAAATTTACATGAAGTTCAGTCAGTAAAATGTAATTAACCAAAAACGTTGTTTTTAACTGTATTAATTATTACTTTACCAGTTTGTTATTAAACACTATTTATTTAACGGTTATTGAACATAATTTAACCACAAGTACATACATACTTAATCATTTTAAACAGGACTCTGTAACAAATAAACTTTCCAATGCAAATATACAAATGTAATATACTATGGAACACGATAATAATAATTGTACTTCCAAAGTATGGTTTTGTATGTCTATGCAATTCATTGCATTGCATTGCATTCAAATTTTTATACAAATAATCTATAATGTTAGATAATAACTGTTATCTGTCGCAGAATTATAACAGTCTCTTAACAATAACGCCGATGTCAAGATATATTTAGTAAGGAGAGGAGGAGTACTGGAAATTATTTATTTGTAGTAATCGTGTTGACATTCTCTGTCTTCAAGATCACACTCGGGTATCTGCACTACTATTAGTGCATTTTGTTGGTCCCACTATACACAAACAGATAAACAAAACCCGAAACTATTTTAATTTACACTTTAACCAATAATTATATTATATTGTATTTATTAACCTTCTTCCACTACAAAAAAATCTATCAACTCTACACCAAAATAATTGTTTTTCCTTTTAATACTAAACGGCTATGACCAAAGTTAAATGATCAATTTTAATGTGCATGCATTCGTTACATATTAACAGTAATTTATAGTACTGTATATATAAATTCTACTGTGAAAAATATCTTATAATAATAGATATCTTCTCCTTCGCTAAATTCATGTTTCCACTTTATTAATATTACTTGTATGTGTGTCTAATAATAAATATAAATTAATTAAGAAAATATTTTTATTGCACTGTATTGTACGAAGTGTATATTTCCTCGATTAAGATTGTTTTAAGTTTCAGCACGTATTATTTAGTAATTTGTACGGCTGTTATTTGTATAATTATTGTTTTAGACAACTATAGCAACATTTTCTTATTTATCGTAGTATATTAATAATATACAAAAAACAAGTTTAAGACAATGAAGTGACGTGTTGAAGAATTGTTTTTCACAAAGTATTAAATTCCTCGTGGCATTGAATACTGATTTAATCTCATCATTAAGTATATTAATAGAAGCCGTGACAATATCTATAATAACAATATAAATGAAGACACGTGTATACATTTTCTATAGATCAGACATATTATTTACTATAAAGATATATTATACATAATTATAAACTTAAAAAATACATATATAATTAATAAAATAACGGAAACAGAGATAGATAATATATATTTTCTTAACGTGTACGACTGCTTTTTGATTTTGTCACATATGGCGTTTAATAAAAGTAACATAATGTACTACTATGTTATATATGTAGTCCTAAGCCCTCAGTTGGCACACAACACATTGCCGGACTCGTGGCGGCCAAGGTCAAGTGAGACGCTCCGGGTTCCGTACACCTTATATACTATTAATACCAAGCTTTTGATACTGAAACCATTATTCAAATATTTTTATTAAATTCCATATCCGTGAAGTGCTTCGCTTTGAGCGATTATAATATATATTAGTTAAGGAGTGTCGCAGTATACCAATTCCTACCAAGCTAACATGTCATCTGAGTGAAGACGCGCTTTCACCATTTAATTTTTCACGCACTTCATCCATCTCTTCTTCAGTTGCCTTCTTCTCATTTAGCATTGTTCTCGTTACATGCTTATCATCTCTCCGCATTATGTGACCACTAATTTTACCAATTAAAGTTACATTACTGAATAAAATCTGAAAACTACTTAAAAAAAACTTTTTATTTTAATCCCTTTCGACAAATAAAACATGATTATCAAGATTAAAGTATGTTTTACATTTTAAGAAAGTTACGATTATTAAAATGTATCTGAATCGAATTAAAGTTGAGTTGTTACCTTTAAATCTCAAGTATGTTTTTTCTGTGTGTATTCATGTGTAAGGATATCCATACAGAAATAATATTAAGTCAAAGAGATGTTCACTATGATTTACAAATCATACTCCTTTCACTATGAATTAGATATTCATTCATATCTCTTGAGAGAAGAAAATGTGTTCTGTTGTGTTTTCAACAACATATTTATTTAAAAAATCCTTTTACTATATTTCAATACAGTGCAATCATTATTTCGCGGAGATACTTCACTAATTTATAATAGAAATAATAGGACATAATAGTTATTTAGAATCATGATTGCAAAATTTGTTGCTTCATAAAGCTTCGCAAATCTAGACATGAACGACCTCTTTATAAAGTAAATGTATTGAACTGTGTCTTAAGAGTATAATAATTAACGAAGGTTCATGATTTGGAAATCTTCTGTAATAATAATTAGGTTTTATTTTATTTTATGCAGCCGTGAGTCAAGTAACTATTTGATGTAAAACACTATATACCTGTGGAATTATATATGTTTCCGATTTTATGTTTAATTATACGATATTGAAATAATTTCTTAATTACATCAATGTAAATTGAATAAAAAAACAATAAATATAATTAAACGTTCCCTATGTATTGATCGTCTAATGTCATTGATGGTTCTTGCAATATAAATTAAATAATGGTATTCAAAAGACAGAATATTCATTGTCAATATTCAATCTTAGATAGAGTTCACTTAGATAATATTTAACCAATAGATAAAACAGTATGGTGGATAATCACAGTAAAAAGTATATACATTTATTTTAGATAAAAAGTCAATACCACTCTTATTTCATGCATTTATCAAGGAGTTTAGGCGTAAGTTCGCCAAGTCACTATTTGGATTTTTCCCATCAAAAAGGGATCAATCAGAACAAAAAGTATCCTAAATATACTGAGTGAGAGCATAAATTATTGAGAAGCTCTTAACCGTTTGGCAGACCTCTTTTGTGTTTAGTTGTCTCCAGAATGCGACGAGATAATTAGATAAAAATTGTATCATGTATGTTTGAGCCGAATGCGGATGTTATAGCGCAAACAGGTTGAAAAGATGTTTAGCCATTCATAAGTTATCAATAAAACAAGTAAGGAGAGGGGCTCAGCTCAACACTCCTCACGCACGGTTGGCGGATCCTAGTAATCAGATGAAATTAATTAAAAAGCTGTTGATTATTAGCACGGGTTTCCCGAAAAACATCATACAAACACACACAAAACACGTCACTTTTTAAACTATTGTTGTGAGTTCTATTGTAGTATGTACTTAATACATTAAAAAAAAATAATATAAATATTGTTGAGTTTTTCGTTGTTGGTGTTTTTTTTATTTTAAATTTATAAGATTGTGTAGTTACTATTTAAAAGAGATATGTATACCCTAATGAGGTAAATTATTTCAAAATATAATATAATTACTTAGACATTATATTTTAAAATGCTAACTTAATCATTAAGTTTTCCGTGCACGATAAACGCGTTTTTATTTAATTATTTATTTTTTAATATATATAATTATACTCCAATGTCAAGGTCGCAAGTGACCCGTGACTCGTCCCATTATCTCTTTTTAATTTAGGATAATGACCCGATCACATTAAGTCTGATAGAATATTTAAAGAGGCCGTACCCAGCTATTAATTTACGTCTAGGGAATATTTTTTTCCACTTATTTCATTTATCCAATCTTATGTTAATTCCAGTGTAAGAACGTATAGTAATTAATACTTAATAAAAATTCATTATTCACTTCAAGGGGTCATCTATTAACATAGGACGAGACTAATTGAAAGTATTTTATTTAAATTTTGTACAAATATTTTAAACGTCAAAGCAAAATAAATATCAATAATATAAACATATTAATGTGATTGTAATAATAATTATAAATATTTAAACACACACCTGGCTCATTCTTCTCGTTGTGTTCGATGTCGGACATTATCACTTATTAATAACTGTATCACTCTTAATATTGGTCTCAATCTGATCTATTTCAGTGACACCAGCTACAAATTGACCACCAAATTTACCTTCTCACGCATCACTTCCCACTATCATGGACACTTTAATCACTAAATATAACATGAACTAAAAATTATATATGAATCTAAACATAATAAATATATTTTAATAAATGTAACACAACGTAAACAATATTAACTATAATCTCTGATATCTTTCCAACAACACTCGATACTTTAGTTGGTAGGTTGGTACGTGGTGTCTTTGGTACGTCTCGATACCGCGGGACTTAGACACCAACTGTTCTATTTTTGTTTATTATATTGAAAAGAGTTTCTTGGTGTGTATTTTGTAGATATATTGCAATAATATTAATATTAAAATATTATATAGCATACAGATAGTAGATCACCCTTGTAGTCTTGGACCTCAGGCTTATCCATTATGTCTGCAAGTCCAAATATACAGAAACAAATTAAGAATATTCTTTGATTTATATTCACAGCAAGGTAATTATTTACCTAAAAGAGGTAATAATAAATAACATTTAAGCATTCCATTCCGTTCCTAAATCTTAAATAATATTTTAAATCAAAAGCAGCGCTCTAATTAAAGCTACATTATTCAGCAATTTAATCAAATCAACTTAATGTTGGCTCTAGTAAGAGCTCTTTTAAGTCAAACAGCTGATAACTATATTTTGTCCTGTCTCTTTTAATCTAACCACTACTTTAAAAAACTATGAGTTTGCTTTGAAGGTTTAAAACATACGATTTTAAGGTAACTTAGACTGTAACTAGACATTGAGCAAAAGACATTTCGTATTTTATTACTAATCAATTATGATTAACAGTATTAGCTTTAAATGCATCATAGTTACTTTATCGATTAATTTTTAAAATATAATAAATTATGTATAAATGTTTAAGAAGTTTTATTAAATAAGAAAACATATATAACAAATGTATTTAAAAAGTTTATTATCTCCAAAAACATTAAAGTTTAAAACACTTCACTCGCTTGGTCTTCCTCTCACTGAGTCTCTGAACTATGGAATGGACAGAAATAATCATAATTATATTTATTCAGTTTCACTTTTTAATATAATCTGATTGCTGCTGTAAGATATGTTTAATTACTAATATAAAGTTATAGTATAGATAGTAACAGTTATTGTAAGTAAACTTCAATTATTTATAAATAACAAAGCACAAAATTAAAAAAAAGAATTATGGTTCTGAAGTTCGTCTAGGCTTTTACTGTTTCTATTATTTTTGGAGAATGAAATAATGTGTTTGTGTGCGTATATGTGTCTGAAAATATTACATAACATAGACATCATAGAACTAAATATTTTGTATAAAAAGGCGAATGAATCATTTAAGATAATCTTGAAATTAAAAACACAAATAAGATATATAAATTAAAGAAGAAAGAAATATGATATACGAGAATATGCTTTACATTTTTACTGAGTATTATTCAGAAAAATGTGCAACTAAAATTATACTAGAATCTTCAAAGCAGTGAATACGAGAGTTTTAAATTAATTACTTCAAACTAATCTAAGACTGTCTAGGTACATTTGGAAAATGTTTAGCTCAAAGTAAAATAAAAATGTTAAACATTTCTAGTTTTTAAATTTAAACAACTGAAATAACTTAGTAGCTTAAAAAAAATGCAATCTCGATTTTTATCCAAATAAAATTCAATGAATTTATTTTAAGTATGACTAGAATTAAATTCTTATAATTGGATACACTTGAGTCTATACATAACTGTAAAGATAGTGTAGTAAAGAGTAGAAACTAAATTATTGTTGCATTTCAATGATCAGTCGCAGTAGATACGTAAACAAGACGGACTGAAATAAAAGAATCATATATACTAGGAGAATCACATTCTTTTAGTTCAAACGTTTGATGTTTTATATTCCTAATTAACTTTCGTGTTCTACATTCAATGTTCTTCTTACAATTGTAGACTTACTTCATTTAGTTTTGTTCGTTTCAGAAGATGTTATAATGAGGTTTTTTAAATTTTTGTGTGGTTCAAAGTGACATACGAGCAGACCTTTCATTGTATTGTAGCCTATAGTCATAAAGGTGTTGCTACTATTGAGAAATGGGAGGGATTTTAGATGTTCAGAAAGTCAGGGTAGTATGAGGGTTTCAGCCACAAAAATTGGATCGTCTATGCCTCCATGTCCTATCGATATAACCGAAAGTTTCGATACTAATCGATGTCGTTTTACTTTTAAGCATGAAGCACTTTAATAATATAGATAACTATAGATACTTTAATATCGAATATTATCAATAGGGTCCATATTATATTTACGAATATAATGCATATCAGATAGAAATGTTGACAAAATATAATTGCATAGTTACCTACAACATATAAAACTCTATTAATATACGAACAAATACAGATGTGTTCAAAAGACAACTATCTGTACGATGTGTTTTTATAGTTTTTGTATTTCGTCTGACTAATTCTAAAATTATTTGTAATGTTAAATAACAAGGATTTGAATATAGCATAAGCTTAATATTGTATATAAATATTAATAAAATGATAACGTATAAATATTATAAGTTTATTTAACAGTTTCAGTTAAAGTACGACAGTTATATTAATTAGTGTGTATAGAACTATCTAACAAACAAACAAGGGAAACGTTTATGAACAATACCTATTGAAAATATAACTATAACATAATTAAAACCAATGACTGATTTTTGATATTAGTTATAAGTAATCAGATTATATTTGGCAGACATTTGCATTGACACGTTGTCATGATTATATCAGAAGTTATTACGAAACTAAACATATTTATCAAATCTTTTAGTCTGTGCTTAAAAAAGTTTAGTTGCGTATTAACGAAAGCTCTTTAAAACTTTGTAATGACCTAACTATAGATTGACTTTTTGAAGTATACCACATAACTATTGATTCAGTCAATTTGTAATGAAATATATTTTATCACAAATCCATCGAATCATACGATGTTGTCCTATTAAAGTTGACATCAACACAACACATAGGTGAGTCGGAAATATTATGTACTAGGAGTATTTTTATTTATCTGTCAGTTTCAGAATTGATTGTATTTATATAAATAGTTGGTAAAGTGTCTTACAATAAACATAAAACTTATATATTTTATCTCTTCGATATTTACTTATCCTAATTACGAGAAAAATGGATTACTGGACTCGAGATTTTCGGTACAAAAATAACAAATTAGACATCGTGAGTGTGTGAACAACATATACGTGCCTTATATCAAATAATCTGTCTGTATCGTTATATTACTGTGCGAAGAAATACTTTTTACATATTATTATAAAAATAATTTGGGTACATATAAAATTTAGTACAGTGAAAGTTTAAACTGAGAAAGCCTATATCTATATCTTGGTAATGCATTATATATATATATATATATATATATATATATATATATATATATATATATATATGTAAAATCAATAAGAATATATAACATATCGTTACATATGCGTTTCACACAAAACTCCATTTCGCAGCGTAGATTGTCGCCAGACATAAATTTAAAAATTATTAAATGTTTCAACTCAAAAATTTAAAAATTATTAAAACTTCAGTCGAGTCTTTATCAACCACAAATAGTGAAGACACTACCTTATTCAGTCATCTATTTTCATGAAATAAAAAAATAATATTATTTAAAATATATTGTACGTAATTAAATGACATAATTTCACATAAAACACTACATTATAGAATTTACCTAAACTTTAAAAAAAAATTATTAAATTCTATTCAATATAAAATGTAGTTATTCTTATTATTTTAGGAAGTTTTTGATTTACTACTTCATTTTAATTATTCCTTATTTTAAAGTCCGTTTATTAAATTACTTGAGACCAATTTTTAACGATGTTTATAATATAAAGAAATATTTGGCAAATATCTTAGTTAAGTTAAGAATCGTCCTCGAATCGCGAAAAGTGTCTAATAAAGTAGTATTAGAGACATCGACTTAAGAGATTATGAGATTAAACCGAGTGAAGACTTCTGCTGAGTTTAGCAATTCCCAAAGGCTCCACCGTAATGAAGGAAATCCCTTTTGTATTTGTTTACATCTTATATATTTTATAAATGAATAAATTTCAGTAAACAGGGTCAATGACATACCGTGTTCAAGTGTTACTAACTTCAACCTACGAGCTGAATTAGAAATTGCTTCTAAATCATTGTGTCGGAGCTTTTGTATAAAAATTTACATGAAGTTCAGTCAGTAAAATGTTATTTAACAAAAACGTTGGTTTTAATTGTATTAATTATTACTATACCAGTTTGTTATACAACACTATTTTTTTAACGCCTATTAAACATAATTTAACCACAAGTACATATTACATACTTAATCATTTTAAACAGGACTCTGTAACAAATAAACTTTGATAATAATTTTACTCACATAAGAAGGACTAATTCTCATCTACATCAAGTAACACACCATGTAATACATAATATCCTAGGGAAGAATATAAATGTAATATACTATAGAACACGATGATAATAATTGTACTTCAAAAGTATGGTTTTGTATGTCTAACCAATTCTAAGACAGAAATTCAAAAGCCGAAAATCTAAAATAAGGTTCACAGATTTACGAAATTACAGATATAAATTACTGAGTAATTAAAAATCAATTTATAAAATACAATCCATAATGTTAGATAATAACTGTTATCTGTCGCAGAAATATAACAGTCTCTTAACAATAACGCCGACGTCAAGATATATTTTGTAAGGAGAGGAGGAATACTGGAAATTATTTATCTGTAGTAATCGTGTTGACATTTTCTGTCTTCAAGATCACACTCAGGTATCTACACTATTATTAGCGCATTTTGTTGGTCCCAATATACACAAACAGATAAACAAAACCCGAATCTATTTTAATTTACACTTTAACAAATAATTATATTATATTGTATTTATTAACCTTCTTCCACTACAAAATAATCTATAAACTCTACAGCAAAGTAACTATTTTTTTTACTTTAAAGACCAAACGGCCATGACCAAAGTTAAATGACTGATTTTAATGTGCATGCATTCTTTATAATACATATTAACAGTACTATAAATGTCTATACATAAATTGTACTGTGTGAAATACTCGCACGAGTTTTTACTCGTAGGTATCTTTTAGTTCACTAATTGGTTACCTTGATGTTTTTGTTTCCACTTTATTAATATTATTTGTATGTATGTATAATAATACATATATAAATATAAATTATTAAAGAATATATTTTTATTTCAGATTATACAAAGTGTATATTTTCTCGAATAAGATTGTTTTAAGTTTCAGCACGTATTATTTAGTAATTTGTACGGCTGTAATTTGTATAATTATTGTTTTAGACAACTATACTAACATTTTTTTTTATTTATCGTAGTATATTAATAAAATACAAAAAACAAGGTTAAGATAATGAAGCGACGTGTTGAAGAATTGTTTTTCACAAAGTATTCAATTCCTCATGGCATTGAATATTAATTTAATCTCGTCATTAAGTATATTAATAGAAGCCGTGACAATATCTATAATAACAGTATAAATGAAGACATGTGTGTACATTTTCTGTAGATCAGACATATTATTTACTATAAAGATATATTATACATAATTATAAACTTAAAAAAATATATATATAATTCCTAAAATAACGGAAACAGAGATAGATAATATATATTTTCTTAAGGTGTACAACTGCTCTTTGATTTAGTCACATATGGCGTTTAATAAAATAACATAATGTACTAATATGTTATATATGTAGTCCTAAGCCCTCAGTTGGCACACAACGCATTGCTGGTCACATGGCGGCCAAGGTCGAGTGAGGCGATCCGGGTTCCGTATACCTTGTATACTATTAATACTAAGCTTTTATACTGAAACCATTATTAAAATATTGTTATTAAATTCAATATCTATGAAGTGCTTCGCTTTGAGCGATTATAATTTATATTAGTTAAGGAGTGTCGCAGTATACCAATTCCTACCAAGCTAACATGTCATCTCAGTGAAGACGAGCTTTCACCATTTCATTTTTCACGCACTTTATCCACCTCTTCTTCAGTTGCCTTCTTCTCATTTAGAATTGTTCTCGCTACATGCTTATAATCCCTCCTCATTATGTGACCACTAATTTTACCAATTAAAGTTACATTACTAAATAAAACCTGACAACTACTTTAAAAAAACTTTTTATTTTAATCCCTTTCGACAAATAAAACATGATTATCAAAATTAAAGTATGTTTAATATTTTAAGAAAGTTACGATTATTAAAATGTATCTGAATCGAATTAATGTTGAGTTGTTACCTTTAAATCTCAAATATGTTTTTTCTGTGTGTATTCATGTTTAAAGACATCCATACAGAACTAATATTAAGTCAAAGATATGTTCACTATGATTTACAAATCATACTCCTTTCACTATAAATTAGATATTCATTCATATCTCTTGAGAGGAGAAAATGTGTTCTATTTTAGTTTTCAACAACATATTTTATTAAAAAATACTTTTACTATATTTCAATACATAATTTATAATAGAAATAATATGACATAATAGATATTTAGAATCATGATTGCAAATTTGTTGCTTCATAAAGCTTCGTAAATCTAGACATGAATGACCTCATTATAAAGTAAATGTATTGAACTGTGTCTTAAGAGTATAATAATTAACGAAGGATCATGATTTGGAAATCTTCTGTAATAATAATTAGGTTTTATTTTATTTTATGCAGCCGTGAGTCAAGTAACTATTTGATGTGACACGTTACACGAGTTTGATCTCGTTAGAGATGTTTAAGAATTGTGACTTGTTTGTAGTTGGTTGACGACTGAACTTAAATTAACTCTTTTTTTATGATGGTAATTGGTTGCCAGCCTTAAAGATGGGAATATACAACATTTCGATGCCAAGATTACCAAGTCGTTTCAATCCGGAAACGCCGCCGAAGTTCATTTCACATCATAGTAGTATGTAGAAGATAAGTCTTTGAATACAGCACAGAGGAAGATAGAAATGCGTCCAGGTGATACGAATGGCATTGCAGGCGATGACGGTGCTAGGCGGTGATTAAATTCGGCAGTAGGCAGCATATGAAATAGCTCTTCGGAATACTCCCCGTTGTAAACGTGATAGAAGCCACATAAAGAAGCCACGTCTCAACGCAATATATAAAAATTTAATGTTACTTTAACCTAACCAATTAATTTTATATAAAACAGGATAAAAATAAAAATAATAGCAAAATAAACGTGAAGACATAACGCTAAATGTGATTTTTTATCGAAATATTGAAGTTAAAAAATATTTTTTTTTGTTTCTTTCTGTCTCTACCTTTCATTATACTAACTTTAAATTTGTTTTTTGCTTTGTAAGTTCTCATTATATGTTGTTATTTAAATTTTTCTTGGATTCTGAAATGTATTATACGGGATTAATGGCGATTAAACAAAAAGAAATACAAGTGTGGAATTTATGTTAACTGTCGTGTCTTAAGTCTTAAGTCGTCTTCAATCACTAAGAATTAAACTTTACTTTCAAGAACCCTTAATATGACCTTAGACGAAGTTAGATTATAATGTTAAGATAAAGAATTGCTATAAAGAAATATTTTATAATAAATCATTTGTCTCTAGTATGTACCTAAATGTGTACATAAATGTTCTAACATTTCAGCGTGACATTTACGAGTATTATTGTACCCGTTTTTTCCCCATTGTAAATAAATTTATGCCATTTTAGATGTATTTAGGTAATACAGTTTACTAAAAGCTTTAAATACATTCTTTTGAATATATTTGTAGAAAAAAGAAAATACATTATAGCATCGTTGATACGAGAACCAACACCCACGACTACCGCCGATATACTACGTAATAGTGATTAGATCGTAAAGCGAGTTTATATAAAATATATAAAACACCTAACGTAGCACAGATACGCAATAAAATTAACGTTTCCATCAGTCTGTATCTTTATTGATATGTCTACAGATACTATCTTTGCAGCAGTTGAATACATTTCATTTGAATCCACGTCATGATATTACTGTAAGTTAACTTCCGAAAAGAAAGTTTACGTTTACTATCAGTATCAACTTCATCTTGATATAATTACAAAACAATGCGGCCTTATTTACCAACAGCATTTATATTAGTATTCTTATTTAAAAGGAATTAGTGTGTCTTACAAGACTTTAACTAAAAACCGTAGAGCACTGACTACAGTTTGCGTTATTCAATTTACCCACATATAGTTTAATATTATTTGTGATTATTTTCAATTTACCCACATATAGTTTAATATTATATGTGATTATTTTCAATTTACCCACATATAGTTTAATATTATATGTGATTATTTTCAATTTACCCACATATAGTTTAATATTATATGTGATTATTTTCAATTTACCCACATATAGTTTAAGATTATTTGTGATTATTTTCAATTTACCTACATATAGTTTAATATTATATGTGATTATTTTCAATTTACCCACATATAGTTTAAGATTATTTGTGATTATTTTTAATTTACCTACATATAGTTTAATATTATTTGTGATTATTTTCAATTTACCCACATATAGTTTAATATTATATGTGATTATTTTCAATTTACCCACATATAGTTTAAGATTATTTGTGATTATTTTTAATTTACCCACAAATATTTTATGATTAATTTAAATTTACCTTCATAAACTTTGTGATTATTTGTGGATATTATAAATTTACCCATATACAGTTTGTGTTTTTTGTTATTATTTGCCCAGCGAAGCGGGTAGAAATCAGCGTGTGTGTATATATATATATATATATATATATATATATATATATATATATATAAGATATATTGTTGTTGAGGATTTTCGTTAGTAAGCTATGATTTGTTTCTCTGAAAGTACAAGTTTTTGTTTTATTTGACACGCCTTTACAATATACAATCACTTTACGACATTTTAACAATCAATATATCTCACCTGAAAATACAAGAAACGACCATTAATTAAATATATATAAATATAATAAATATATATATATATATATATATATATATATATGATCTTAGAAATGAAATTAATGTGAAATGGATCCATTTCACAACATATAAAATCAATAAAGGCAACTTAGTTTTTATTCACTAATAAAGAAACTAATTTTTTAAGTATATTGTATGTTTATTTGTTGATATATGTGATAATTTTATAAAAAATTTTTTGAAGAATATCTCAAAAGCTACATGTCATAAATGAGAAAAATATCTTACTAACTAAATATATACATCAAGAAGCCACGAGAACTCTGAACGACGCTGTGTTTATGAAATTTTGGTTGATTATATTTTGTAGTGTGACAGGTTTTCAGTCTAATGAAATGTTTTTTTTCAAATTTATAATTTTTCAAGTAAGAAACTTAAAATTATACTTATGTTTTAACTTTTGATTATAAGTTTATTACAAATCAATTTAATTTGATTTAAATACAGGAAAGGAAAAGTTATATATAACCTCTAGCAACGATAGTTTTAAAAATATGAAATGTATTAATAAATTTGACTGAACTGTATCAAAGACCACTAATGAGTTTCATAATACAAGAGTTTCAACACAATTTGGTAATCAAATAAGAATCTAATTTTGCTACAAATGCTGCAATTTAAGCCGTTCCCAAATCCTGTTACCCACCGCGTTGATAATTAACTAAATATACTGTTATGAGAAATATACATATTATATTTGCGAGTATAATATAATGCATATCAAATAGAAGTGTCGCCAAAATATCATTACATAGTCTTCTACAACTCATCGTATTAAAGTTAGATCAACTTAACACATAGATGAATCGTGAATATTACGAGTATGTTCGACGAGTATATTTATTTATCTATCCGATTCCGAGATTGAGATACTGCTAATGTATTTATATATACGAGGTTCGTAGTTCAGACTTGGATTCAACTTTTTCTTTTTGATTTTAGCACTGTTATATTTAGAAGTAGATTGTCATAATATCTTAATTGATGTTTCTGTTCAAAGTACTTTGAATGTTTGATTTATATATTAGGAGTTAAATATAATTTATAACAAATGTGTTAGATCATTTTCACCATAATAATACTTAAAGTTGTAGATAAGTAGGTACTCTACTAACTATACGTTTATAAAACAGTGAATTATAAACAATTAAAAATTTAATCACTTTCACGATTTCGAGAAGTTATATCGATTTTAAAATTCGATAATTTCATTACCGCAAAGAAAATTAATAAAATAAGAGAAAATTTTGCAAACGTCTCAGATCAGAAGTTAAGAATCTGCTCCGAAACGGCCAAATCTAAATTAATCACTATTAGCGACATGCACTTAAGAGGTAGGATTTTACCCATATAGTTACTGAGTTTTGGGAATCCCTGGAGGATCGAACGTAACGAGGAGAATCTCTTTTAGTATTGAAGAGCTTGAAAGCTGAAGACTTAACAGGACAGTATATATATATATATATATATTTACCATTATTTCGTTCATATATAGTTCTTTGATTTCATCACATTGTATAAAAGTAATATAATGTGCTAATATATAATATATGTAGTCCTAAACCCTCAGTTGGCACACAACACATTGCTGGTCACATGGCGGCCAAGGTCGAATGAGACGATCCAGGTTCCGTATACCTTGTATATTATTAATAGGTTTTGACACAAAAACAACTGTTTAACTATTTTTATTACATTGTGTTTCAGTTTCAGCAATTATTTTTAAAATGTCAATAGAGAATTTGATAAATAAATATTTGTTTTACAAATATATGAAATCAATGAGTGTATACTTTTACTATTACAATGAAATCACAATAATAAAAAAAAATTAAAATCACTTCAATCGTTAAACTTGATATATTCAATGGTTTTTAATATTCTCACTACAATAATATGAAATACCAATATTAACATTAGAAATAAAATAATATCTTATATCTTATCTACAGCGAGGTGTAAATACACATGTTATTTTATAATTACACCTCAAACTCATGAGTATGATCAGTTATAATTAAAATGGTTCTCACCGATCTCTGAACCGCAATACAGGGTTTACACGATAGTATAGAAACAGTTAATAACACAACATCAATATTTATAAAATTAAATAAAAATGTGTTAAATATAATTCTTATACCAACAACGGAAAAATATTACCTGCCCATATTCCAAGTACTTGGAGTCATCGCAACATGTCCATACGGCATCTTAGTAGAAACTAACTTTTTAATACCATTATTTATGAACTCCATCCATCTTCTGTTCTCCTCTTCTTTTGTACCACTCTTCTCATTACATATTCATCATCCCTTCGCATAATGTGACTACTACGATACTTATGTTGGCAAATAAAGTATTGAATTTCCTCCACAGCATGAAATCTGAAAATTGCTTTTAAAATATATGAATTCCTTCCAAAAATAAAAGATGATCGTCACGTTTACAATATGTAGATCATACTAAGAGATTTATGATTGAATCGGATTAAAGATCAATTGTTATCTTTCAATCTCAGGTATGTATTTCCTGTGTGTGTGTGTGTGTGTATGTGTGTGTATTCATGAGCGTGTGAGTATCATGCGAATTCATCCTTATGTCGAGAGGGAAATCATATGGAACCAACTTAAAGACAAAGAGATATCACATATGTATTATCAAAGTCGAGTATGATTTATAAATCATACGCCTTTCACTATATGCTAGATATTGATTCATATCTCTTGGGTGTAAAAAATTATTTTGTTTTTTTCCAACTGTCATTATTTAACTGCTTTTCCAATATTGTAAGATTTACAACTGTTTCATTACTGTGAGGTCAGAAATTAAAAACAATGTTGACGTTTGTCGTCATATTAGACAAATCTTATAATAGAAATAATATGATATAATAGTTATTTGTTATCATAACGTCACTAGATTTGGAGTTCATAAAGCTTCCCACATCCGAACATAAACGACATCGTTAAAAAGTAAATGTATTGAACTGAGTCCTAAGACTATGCAATTAGTAATGAAATTTAAACACAGAAATATGTTAATGAAAACGTAAATCTCCTGATAATTATAACTATTTTTGATAGACAATATCTAAAAGAAATAGTCCTGGGAAAATAATGAACCAGATAATTTGAAAATGTGACCTCTTTGTAGTTGGTAGACGATTACGACGATTTTTCATTTAGATATTTTCGTTATACTTTGCTATTAAATTTAAGAATCACAAAAACTTTCATTCCAGAATAATCTGTGTAACAAATTAAAAAATTAACAATTTTGTTGTTGAAAATTTTACATACAACTTTTCTTGGATTCCGAAATTTATAACATTAGCTTCATGGCAATTAAATTGACAAAAACATAAGTGTGCAAATCATATTTACTGTATATTCAGTAACACAAAGTCTTTTGTAAATAAACGAATAAACTATACTTTTAAACGATGCTATTAAAAATATTATGTTATATAAGATTTTTAATATTATGTCATATTTTAGGATATAAATGTCAAAATAAAGATTAGTTATGAAATAAAAATATTTTTTTGTCTCCATTATGTACCTCCATGTCTACACAAATTAGAGATGCGATTCGAGCCCTTTTCCTCTCGACTCACTCGAGTGAAATAGTCAAACTCGTACTCGATTGCAAAAAAATATTACTCGATTTATAACTATTAGAACAAGAGTCAATGTTAACACACAAAATAAATAAAAATAGATGAATGATAAATGCAGTCGTCAGTAACGTAGACGTTATGGAACAGCCTTTTGACATGAAAGTTTCAGTTCATTCCTTGTTATAGTTACCACCTTTTTATAACTTCTTTGTTATTTTATTAAGTTGTATTATTCTAATACAACAAGAATATTCCGACACCACGAAAAATATTCGAAATACTTGTATAGTTAATTTTTCTTTCTATTTAAAAATGCAGTAATATTCTTTACATTACATACCAAAATAATGTAACCTTATAAAATCCAGTTTTGATAAATTTTACATATATCAATATTTACAAAATATTTTTACTTCGTCGTCGTTGATACAGGAATCAACACCCACGACTACCGCTGCTATACTACGTAATCGTGATCGTAAAACAAGTTTATATTAAAAATAAAATAAAACTATCATATCACAGACAAGCAAGAATATTAGCGGTTCCGTCACTTTGTCTTTATAGACTTTGTCTACAGAACCTATCTAAGCTTTAAATTTAATATTTCACGTATTGATATACAAAGATGTATTTATTTGATTTTGTTAAGATGGCTTGTATCAGAGTCTTGTTCTTGTTCTACATAAAATAGTAAAACCAATTTGGTTTTACTATTTCATGTATATACCAGTTCCAGATATACCAGTTCTCTTATCGTAGCAATTGATGTGTAATACCTTACCTAACTGTTTTAGGATGTTGATTTAATCACTTGGTGAGGAGTCATTATAAATAATACATAATAGGAAATGAAAGACTTTTGTACATCTTTGATAAAGACACCGTATTATTTCTCAGCAGTAAACGGAAATTTAATGAACACTACATCGACCGTTGTCTCCAATGAATCAATTCAACCAGCAATTTAAAGATTTTTAGTGACCTGACTTAGAAGAAACTGTTGTGTTCTAAGTGTACATTTATTTTAAATAAGATTTTTCTTATAAAAAAAGAAAATTTCTTAATGAATGAATGAATGAATTCCGAATCTTCTTAATTAATTACGAATTATTGTTACATTGCCTTTATTACGAAGTTCCCTTGCACTTGGACTGATACAGTAAGTTACTTTTTTGTGTTATAAAAAAATAAAAATAATTTCGCAAAAGTATTTGCGCGCTTAATGACCTCTTAATATACTTTCGGATTTTGTTTGTTACTACTTTTGTTTGTTACTACCTTATTTGCTCGCAAATCACGCAAAATCTTTTTATTACTGCAAATTGTCTAATTTTTTCAAATATACACAGACATAAACTATACTTAAATCAATTGCAAGCATAACTTGTATCAACTAGTCTTCTGTGTCATGATACTTTTCACAGTAAAACATTTTCGAATCTTACATTGGGTCAAAGATGGTTTTTGGCTAAATTACATAGGTACGTACGTACGTTTTTTATATACTCGTAAGTAACCTCATACATTTTTTAATGTTGTAAAACGAAATTAAGAGGAAAGACGGGCCGAAAAACAGTTTTAATTGAGTCTATAATATCAAAACTTTTAACATCCACATACTATTATTTTATATGAATTTCGTGTACTGTTAAATGCAGTACCGTTTGGGAGGAAACAGATGAAAACGCTGGCAATAGCTTACAGACGACTGAAATGTCACACTACTATTAAATCTTTGATGTTATTTCAGTAACGGAGTGTCCATTACTCTTGTAGCCCTGGTCAAATATCGCTATAGTACCAAGCTTTGTACAGTGTGTATAGTAATTCAATCTTAAGTTATGAATGAGATTAATTTGGCCTAATATTACCTACTATTTATTAAGAGTGTTTTTTTGGATTCTTTTGACAACTATTACGAGTGTAGATTAGAATTCGTTTATTAAGTAAAATTTTATGTCAACAAAATTTCCTAATTCAATCTTTTTCTCTGTAACAAAAATTGTTTTAAAATAAGTGCCTGGTAACTAGTAATTTCACATGAATGAATATTCGGTGAATATTGAAATTCTCCACTTTGGCATGCGTCCCAAATGTGTCAGCTTTGTGATTTATTAAATGCAAGTTAATTGTTAAACGACCATTTAATTTAATGTTCTGGATTTGTTTAGCAAAATTAACATTCTGTTTTAATATTGTAGATCAAATGAGTAGACTAAATAATTCGAAGTTTAATATATGTCGGTATTAAATTTTGCGTTAATTAATAGTAAGTTATATTTATTTTACGTAGACAGACAATAGATAACAGCTGTAAGTGTCTCTACGAGAAAAAAATATTTGTCAGAGTACATCCGTGTCTATAGATGTTTGAAGTGTGATTGTAAACTCAATGGAGACATCAAAGTGCTGATTTAGTTTTTAGTAAACTTGTCCTATGGATACCGAAATAAATAGATTTGTTTATTTTCTTTGCGACGAACATTTATTATTTCCGTTAATACATTTAAGTTTAATTTTAAGTCCAACTACATTATTGGTTATTTCATGACTGACATGAAACATGAAATAACTATTAGGAATAAAATTAAAATATAAACAACTAAATGTGATTTAACATTACATATGTATTTATTGATTATCTAGTGTCCTTGATGGTCACCATTTGAATAATGATATACAAAATTACTTTAAAGATTCTATATAAAATTGAGTTCAATTCGAAAATGTATAACTCATAGAAAACAAAAGCCTCAACGTGTGCTTCAATTCCCTACGACTTTGAAAAATGAAATTTATACCAAATCTTAGATTGAGTTTTCAAAACACTAGAAGATAGCTTTATAGTTATATCCTTCCTAATAAACAATACACCAAAAATTCTGAATATACTAAATGAGAGCATACATTAAAATTAGATTCAATTTGATCAAAAGCCGTTGATTATTTGCACTTGATACAAAAACACCAAACAAATAAACAGACACACACACGGCACACGACAGTTTTTAAAACTATTGTTTTGAATTCATGTCAGGTACTTAACACTGCAATTATGTTTTTTATAAATAAATATTGTTCAGGTTTTGAATCCATAATAACCTGTTATATTTTAAATTTATAAGATTGTATAAAGTTACTTTTTAAAAGAGCAGTATATTATGGTGAAGAAATTATATTAAATAATGAATTCTGTGTGCACCATAAATGCGTGTTTATTTAATTATTTCTATTTAAAATATATAATTATACTGAAATTTCAAGGTCGCAAATGACCCGTGACTGGTCCCATTATCTCTTTTTAATTTAGGATAATGACCCGATCACATTAAGTCTG
The DNA here is from genome assembly GCA_918358695.1 of Melinaea menophilus ssp. n. AW-2005. NCBI lineage: Eukaryota > Metazoa > Arthropoda > Insecta > Lepidoptera > Nymphalidae > Melinaea > Melinaea menophilus. The sequence goes on along the minus strand of OU911043.1, from coordinate 22,027,221 downwards.
ATAGAATATTTAATGAGGCCGTACCTATCTATTAATTTAAGTGTATGTAGGTTTTTTCAACTAATTTAATTTATAGAATCTTAAGTTAACTTCAGTATCATAACGTTTAGTTATTATTACCTAAGGTATACGGCTAGTTATGAGTTACCTCGACTTGCAAAATGTAATATTCTCAAATATATTTAATGTTATATATATTTAAATACAACTAGATTAGAAGTCTTATCACTGGTACACTTGAGTCAGACGTTTCAGAAGTTAATTGAAACAAATCAATCCTTGTTTCATTTTATTTAAACATGTATGATCCATGATTTCTATTAAATATATTTATGTACCTGACTGTACTCGCGTTTCGAGTTAATTAAATTTGATATTGACCAATCAGTAGTGAACCATTGACACCGCGGGTTCATTATGCCCCAAGCTCATGAATAAGGACCCCTAATGAGTTTTAAATTCGGGAAAACTTCGATTTAATTAACTTAAAAACATCCAATTAAATATATAATAATATATATAAGGTAAAGCCAAAGTAGTTAAAAGTCGAATATAAAATAATGTTGCAATTTCAATGATAATTTACAGTAGATACGTAAATATTCGTCGGACTGATATAAAATACTTAATTATATTAGATTATAACCATAGAATCACAATCCCTTAGTTCAAACGTTTGATGTTATAGGTATAATTTAAAATGAACTGCTGTATTTTTCATTCAGTGTTTTTCTTACAATGGTCGATAACTTCAGTCGTTTTATAAAATATTATACTAAGAATTAATTATCTTTAATTATTATTTTGTGGAATGTTTAATAATATAATAATAGTATTATATACTTCTATATCAAATAGTTTTTTAACAAACTATCATATAGTATAATTATCTAGAGTTCATTGTTTTTATTAAATAGGAGACAACTGTTTGTATGTAGTTTTTTTTATAATTTTGATATTGTTCCTACTAATACTAATACCATTTAAGAATAAACATATCTGTAATATTGTTTTATAGAACAATTAGAAAACGATTATGAAGTAAAAATATAGGTATAAATTAAAGTAACTAAGAAAACATGTGCGACTATTATATTAATTGGAGTACATATGAAAACTATCTAACAATGAAACAAAGATTAAGGTTTTTCACAGTACCGTTCGATAGAACCTATTGAAAATAAAACTATTACATAAAATCGGTAGCTGATTTTGTAATATTAATTATTGATAATCAGACTGACAGACATAACATTCTTTGAGGATACTATAGTGGAAGTACGCCACGCATTCAGATGGTAGAAATTTTATATTTTCTTAAATACGTAAAAAGGTCATAAATTTGATCTAAAATACAGAGTTCATACAAGCAAAAATATCAGCTCTGAACTTGCAGGGTAGCTTTGAAACAACTTGGAAAACACAAACAACAGCAAACTCCACGAGAAATTAATTAAGTGAATCAACGTTTTATGAACCGCATTTCACATTAAAAAGCTTAACAAGTGGCTTTTACTGCAATTTTAAATTAAGAAAAACGTCCAAAATACAATATTTAAAATGTTCTCCGGACGTTTTAGCATTCACATTTATTGTGAATTATGAAATATAGAGATAATCTGATTTGTCGTATTGGATTTGTTTTAAAGAGGTCACATCGTAATTTGACATGAATTATTTACTAATATCCAATAAAATAATACTATTCAAAATAATATTGACCTTATTAAAGTTTAGTTGCGTATTAATAGAAGCTCTTTATAACTTTATATAGAAGTAAATATATATTGAGTTTTTAAGGTGTGATACCATCATAACTTTATTAATTCAGTCGATTTTCCTTCACAATTTGTCAAATATATTTTTCACAAATCTATCACACGATCTCATCGTATTAAAGTTGAGATCATCTTAACACAGATGAGTAGTGAGTGTATTTATTTATCTGTCAGTTTCAAATTGAGATACTGCTTATGGATTTATAAATAACTTTTTCTCTTTGGTTTTTACAGCATTATATCAAGAAGTATTTAACACTATCTTACAATAATATGTCTCTATATAATGTTATGTCCTTGGGATTTATCACAATTATAACATTGGTAACTGAATGTTATATTCATATTCGGTACAATAATAACTTATTATATATTATAGTTACTGTGTTGTATTTAGTGTGGAAAAAGTATAAGTGCCTTTTATCAAATCTATCGCTATATATATTAACAATGTTGAGATGGTTTTTATGTACATTTTATAGATGGTAACAGAATTATATTTTAATTAATCCTAAAAAACAAAGGAACTTTTTTTACAGTTTTTTAAGTTATCGTCTTATCTGTGCCCACATCATGTTAAATTATTCTTTATTATAAATTCTATTTTTTAATTCCATCAGAACATCTTTTAAAGATGACAAAATTAGACAAAATAAGAAAATATTTACCAAATGTCTCAGATAAGTCAAAGACAAATGTCAAATAAAGTAGGGTTAAAGAAGTGCACTAAACAAATGATGGTGTTAAATCCAATGAAGACTTTTGTTGAGTTTAGGAATCCCGAGGGATCGAACGTTTTTAAAGGAATTTCTTTTACATTGAAGAGTTAAAAGCACCCTATGTTAATTTTGATTATATACTCGTATATTAAATTTAATTCTTCCAAAAGAAAATTTAAAGTTCATTACAAATTATCCTATTTATTTGACAAAGCCTTCAGTAAACGAGCGAATAAGGTCAAAGACATACCGTACATACACATACATCAAGTATTCCTAACTTCACCCTACAAACTTTAGTTTGAAATTGCTCCTAAATTATTATGTCGGAACTTCATTTGAATTTTAGTTCAAATTTGAAAGATTTTTTGTTTTCAATTCAAATGCTAATTGTACTCAATCCAGGTTAAAAGATAACCAAAGCGTTGCTTTCATCTGTAATTTCAATGCTTGTTTAATTAGTCAACTTTCTAGCTTTCGATTTACTTGCACCCGAAAATACTATCTTTTATGAATATATATATATATATATATGTATCGAATATATATATATATATATATATATATATATATATATATTTTATGTTAGAGGAGGGCAAACGAGCTTGCGGGTCACCGTTGGTATGTGATCACCGCCGCCCATGAACTCTTGCAACATCCGAGGATTCACAACAGCGTTGCTGGCCTTGGAGAAAGGAATATATGCCTTTTTTGAAGGTACCCATGTCGTATCGATCTGGAAATACCGCCGAAGGAAGTTCGTTCCACATTTGAGTGGTACGTGGGAAAAAAGTCCTTGAAAACCGCACAGTTGAAGATCGCCACGCGTCCAGGTGGTATGGATGATAAAGGAGGCGATGGCGAGCTGTGCGGTAGTGAAATTCGGCGGTAGACATCAGATCGAGTAGTTCTTCGGAACACTCCCCGTTGTAAATGCGGTAGAAGACGCACAAAGAAGCCACGTCTCTACGCAATGCCAAAGAGTCCAGCCGTTCGCAGAGCACTGGATCCCCGACAATCCGAACAGCTCTCCGTTGTACGCGGTCAAAAGTTAGAAGCTGATATTGGGGTGATCCGGACCAGAGATGAGAACAGTACTCCATGTGTGGCCGGACCTGCGCCTTATAGAGCGCAAATCTTTGGCCAGGTTTGAAATCTCCATTATTTTGGAGAGAAGGGAGGAAATGGCGATAGGTCTGTAGTTAGCTGGGTCCGAGATATCACCTTTTTTAGGGATCGGATGGACAAGGGCCCGCTTCCATGAGACCGGGACTACGCCTTCAAAGTAGGAGTACCGAAATAGACGCGTTAGCACTGGAGTCAACTCAGGGGCACACGTTCGTAGCACTAATGGAGAAATGCCATCCGGCCCACTCGACTTATGAACGTCCAAGGAAAATAGAGATTGCCTGATAGTTTTTTGCCGAAAAACTATTTCCGGCATTGAACTCTGACACCGCGGGATGATAGGCGGTGTCTTCCCTTGGTCGTCCAAAGTCGAGTTGGAGGCAAAAAGAGTGCCCAAGAGATCGGCTTTCTCTTTTGCCGTGTGGGCCAGAGAGTCATTACCCATGTGCAACGGCGGAAGGGACGGCTGGCTAAAGTTACCCAGAGTGGCCTTGTAAAGCGCCCAGAATTTGCCCGTGCCAGGCGGGTACTTTGCCAGCTGATCCCCAATTTTGACGACATGCTTGAACTTTGCTCTAGCGATTTGCCGTTTGAAGAATCTGGAGGCATGGTTATATTTCCTCTTCAGAACTCTAGAGTTCGGATCCTTAGTGACTAACGCATTAGCCCAAGCTTGATAAGCCTGCCGTTTGCCAGCTGCTGCAGCCCTGACAGACGCATCAAACCAAGGTCGCGATCTGCCGCCAAGTGGTACTACAGAGCTTGGTACAAATAGTTCCATGCCCTGAAGTATCACATCAGCTACAGCCGCAGCGCAGTCACTAGGATCATTAGAAGGAAAACAAATCGGCCCCCATGGGTAGGATGCAAAAAAGAACCGCATTCCATCCCAATCCGCTGACTTGTAATGCCAAACGCATCGAGTCGCAGGTCTTGTGCGAGCCGGACGTTGAATGGGCACTACACTCCGTACCAGACAGTGATCAGAGGAACCTAAGGGAACCTCGACAGTGATCTGGTACTTTTAATGTACATATAATTCACGAAATTTTTCCCAATTCTTTATTACCATTTTATTTTTTTTTTTAATATGTGATGCATGTGTTATTTATGATGAGTATTTTGATTTATACTAAGTCTATATTTTATCAAAGTAGGTTATATGTATTATGTTTCAGCTGCTATTACGCGCACGGTATTTACTACTTAGATTAGATTTCATCTCAACTGAGGAAGCTTGTTCAGATTCAACTATACGGAGCTATACTTTGCTTAGTTATTATTTTGAAAACTTATTAAAACGTGATGGTGGTGTGTTATATCGCATAATGAATAGAAAAGGTTGGGTTCAGGGTCATTAAATGGATTAATGTTTGGTTTTATTAACAATGACAGATTATAAAGTAATATATTTTAATATATTTTATATGTAGTGTTAATATATTTTATATGTAGTCCTAAGTCCTCAGTTGGCACACAACATATTGCCGGACACGTGGTCGCTAAGGTCGAGTGAGACGTTCCGGGTTATTTTCATCGTTATCCTCCTTATCCTAATTATTAGGGATGGTGCAATATGTCACTTTCTACCACACTCATAGGATACCATTTCTCACGCAATCCATCCATGTCGTCTCCAGTCACCCTCTACTCTTATTACACTCTCCTAGTTACGCGCTTATCATCCCTACGCATTATCTGACCTGACTAAGTTTGGACAATAAAATTGAATTTACTCCACAAAATTAAATTATTTGAATTCCTTCAGAAAAATAAAAGATGATTGTAAGTTTAAAGTATTTTTAACATTATAAACCAGTTGTGATTATTAAAATGTATCTGAATCGGTTAGTAAGTATATTTTTCCAGTGTGTATATATATATATATATATATATATATATATATATATATATATGTGTGTGAAAAGGAAATCTTACGGTATCAATATTAAAGTCAAAGAGATGTCATATATGTATTATCAAAGTCGAATATGATTTACAAATCGTAGTAGAGTAGGTATGAAGATAAATAAGTTAAAGTCAACCATTACTAAAATAACTATTTGATGAAACACGTAGCTCTAGTCTGATTTTGTCAGCCATGTTTAATTAATGCGACCTCTTTGTGTTATAGTTTGAATTCTGCTAAATATTACTATAGCTTAATAAATGATCGTTATTTAAATAACAATACTGTAATAATAATGTAATAGAGTAATGATATGCATATTTAAATTTAAAGTATTTTTTTTATGGAAGTATACAATTTAAAAATAATATTCTTTTATTTTGTTTCTTTGTATATATGAATCGTCAAAACGAATGGAAAAATGCAAAATGAAAATTTAGTGAAAATATATTATCATTGAGTTTTAATTTTCGCTGTTCATATTTTTAACACGTTGCTATTCAAATTCTAGAATTGTCACATAGCTTTGGCTTAATAAAAATTTCACAATTAAAAAGTGTATAATCCTTATTTTAGGGCTTATAAGTTTTTTAGGACTTTTATTTCAGTTTCTCTGTTATTAACGTTCAAAAGTTTTGCGTAAAACTTTCTTTTGATTCTGAAATTTATAAAACGAGCTTGATGGCAATTAAACTAACATAAACACAAGTGTGGAAAACTTATGTTAACTGTACAGTTATTAACACAGTGTATTTCATTAATAAACGAATAAACTATACTCTAAAATGATCTTTAGATGCCATTAGCGATGATATGATATAAGTATGATGTCATATGTTAGGAGGGAAATATCTAAATTAAAAAACTATTCTTTCTTTTCATTTTTTTTTGTTTCCAGTATGTACCCCAAAATTTACAGTTTTGTTGTGAACACTTTCGTTCCAAACTATACAGGGTGATAGAGCTATGAAATATGGCAAAAGGTGCTTTTTAATACCGATTATTGTGGGTTTGCTCTGAAAATAAACACATAATAAGCTTCACTAAACCACCTGTACCTAGTAAATCTGAAGGAATCGTATAAATCAATTAAGTTTATAATTGTTTGCAAAACAAGATTCACTCGCTTTCACGGATGCGTTATCATTTTAGAATACTGTACTCTGTGTTCAATCTATCTCAATGTTACTAGTTAACTTTTATATTTATAATTAAATGTATTTAACCAAAATAAAAAAAACGTTGAAACTACATATTTTTATTAAGTAACATTATTTATGAATAATTAAAACTTGTCTGAATTCGGCCATTACTTGAACTGTATATATTTAGCTGATATTTTTAAAATCACGGTGAGCCTAAAAATAAATAAATAAACGAACTTTCAAGTTTCTACTATTAGTAAAGAACCAAAAAATACCAAACCAAAAACTTAAATTAATGTCCGTCAGTTTGTATTTATTAATTTTGTCTACGTATAATTTGGGTGCTCAATACGGACTTTTTAAGATAGTTCCTGAAATTTTACCTGTACCTTTGTTACTAATGTTATGCAGTGTCTTTTATTGCTGAAAATCATATTATATTCACAGAAGCAGAAAACTTTTAAAGGTATACTAAAGAAGGTGTACTAAAACAACACTGGTATCAGATTATTTTGAGATATATATTTTTTTCCTTTCAATATAAAACATTTTAGTCAAAATAAAGCTACAATTACAATACATACACTTAATGTTATATAACTTTTATATAATTTGGGAGCGAACACGCCAGATGTCATACTACTGTTAAATTTATTAACTTTTTTTCTGTAACGGACTCCCTCCTATAGCTTTAATCAAATATTACCATAGTATCAACTATATAGTGTGATTGATAATTTAATCCTTACTCACGAGAAACACATTTAGCGGTTAGAAATAAAAATATATTTATTTTCTTAAACAAATTTGATCATTTCTTTAACGTTGCCAATTTTAACAATATGTTGACATTTTGACAACTGTAAATTGTACATAAGAACAGTGAACGAGTTAAATTATTAAGTATAAATATATATCTTTTTAAATGAACTGTTATGGAATAGCTTTAGTTTTATTATTTTATTTCACTTTTTTTTTATTATAAAATTTATAAAACTTTATTCTCTGCAACAAAAAAAAACTTCAAAATAAATGCCTGGTAAATAGTGACGAAGAATTTCATATTATTATAAATATTTGAATCATATTTCATACACATTGTTGACCGATTCATTGAATATTCGGTGGATCTTGAAATACTTCACTTTGGCACGAGTCCCATATGTCAGCTTGTGATTGATTAAGTGCAAGTAAACTGTTAAACGACCATTTAATTTAATAATATTTTGGATTCGAATCCCGAAGTTAACATTCTGTTTCAATATTCTAGATCAAATGAGTTGACTTAATAATTCGACTTTTATTATATGTCGGTAGTGAATATTCCGTTGCGTTGTTTACCATATTAGCTTAAATAAGCTAATTTATAAATACCCAAATGGCTATTTATAATGAATAGTAAGTTATATTTACATTACATAGACATGCAATAGATAACACCTGTCAATGTCTCTACGAGAGGAAAGGATGTGTCAGAGTACTTCCGTGTCTCAAGATATTTGAATGTGATTGAACTCAATGGAGACATCAAAGCACTGATTCGCCGCTCGTCGTTCCTCGCTCATCGTTTGTATATTGTACATCTATTTGATATGTTTATATCTGTCTGATTTAGTTTTCGTAAACTTGTCTTACGGATACCGAAATACATAGATTTATTTTCTTAGCAACGAACATTTATGATTTCCTTAAATATATTTTGGTTTAATTTTAAATCAAACTACATTGTCTTTGTTGTTAGTTACATCATGAATTAAGGTAGCAATTTGATATTTTACAAAAGATATCTTGTATAATATAATTATTCAAAAAGTATTATTTACAAACGCATGTGTTTTTAAATAATACATTTTTTAAACAACAACATAAAATAATATGTAAATTAATGAATACAAATAAGGAAGAAATACTTGCAATGGTGAAGTTTTTTTATTGGTATATATAATAGTTATTTATAGATATGTCATATTGTTTTTATATGATTATATTTTCTATGCAAATAACTATGCTCAAGTATATATACTGATATACGATATGTATATATAAATATGTTTATTTGGATGTAAACAAACAAACTTACTTTAACTGGCTTTACCTTGTCTATAATTTTATTGCTCTTTGAATTTAAGTATGTACTGTAACTGATGCTATTTCTATTAATTAAAATTAAAGCAGAGTCATGTATATATATATAGTGGTAAACACCAATTAATTAAGAGATGACTTAAGTCTTGCATTCCTTATGGAAAAATTGGTCCAATGAAAAATTCAACTCGGCCCTCAATATTGGTTGTTTCTAATTTTATGTTTCATTATAAAATACTTCAATAAAGGATTTTTAGTGAACTGAAAGTAAAACTTTAACAAATAAATATAATTAAACCTCCTCTAAGATCTTAGCTGATTGACTCAAAATGATATCAATTGTTTGATCTGAAATATATTTCACTTCGAAAATGATTAACCAATAAACCAAGAAAACAATGACTCCACATTTATATCTATTAACTAAGTCTTAGGTGCATGAAATTTAGATCAAAGGCAAGATTGAGTATTTATAACACTAGGGGTACCAACAGACCCTTGATTTCGACTCGCTGCTCTCGCGAAATCTCGGGTGCCGTTTACATATTGAGCGAAGCAAGTTCAGTTTAATCACTCATCGTTTCCCATTGAAGTCAATGATATCAGTTTATTGACAATTATTCCTCAACGACATGACATTTTAAAAAAAAAAATTTAATACCATCACCTAATGTGTCTTTTTGATTGCAAAATTTCATAACTTTCTTTCCAGTAGTTTTCGAGCCTAATTGTGACAAAGAATGTGATAAAATCTCCAGTAGAGCGCTCCGCTTGCTTCGCTCAATTAAAAGCAGCTTAATATTAGACCTTCCTAATAAACGAATGCCTAAACACATTACTCGTTTTCCTTTACAAAATCGTGGTAAAAAGTATTATAATCGTCTATATTGATTTTAGATAAAAAGCCAACACCACGTCAAATATCATCTAAATTTGTCAATCAGTTTTTACGTAACTTTTAATTACAACCCAAATCAGTTTTGTTTTTTCCGTGAAAAATAAAGAAATTTTCCGGAATAAAAAGTATCAAAGTGTAACCAGATTAAATTTCATCGAAACTGAAAGTTTTACATATGATCCACGAAACAACAAAACAAATAAACATACTAACGCACAACAGTTTTTAAAACTACGGTTTTAAGTTCTTGTCAGGTATTAAATACATGCCAAGTATGATTTTTTTACGTACGATTGTAATAAAGTGAGTGAAAATATAATGACAAATGTTTGATCCTCCCCCAAAAAAAAACTAAATTAATTAATTAAGTGTTTTATAAATCTAAATATATTTTTATATTTAGTTTAAAATATAAATAAGTTGTCAAGGTCGCAAGTGACCCGTTACTCGTCCCATTATCTCTTTCTAATTTAGGATAATGACCCGATCACATTAAGTCTGATAGAATATTTAAACATTTAAATATTTAACCTTGCTATTAATTTAAATCTATGGAAGTTTTTTATCCAATAATATGTAAATTCCATTGTAAGAACGTACAGTAATTATTACCTAGTAAAAACTCATCATTCACTACAACGGGTCAGCGAACAACATAGGTCAAGATAATTTTAAAGTTATCAGTAATTGACAAAAAAATAACAATATTTTGTACAAATATTTTAAACATGAAAACTAACTAATTATCTATGTATCAAAATAAACATTTGGACACACACCTGGCGCATTCTTCTCGTTGTGTTCGATGTCAGACATTATCACTTATTAATAACTCTATCACTCTTAACATTCTTCTCAATCCGATCTATTTCAGTGATACCAGCTACAAATTGAACACCAAATTTTCCTTCTCACGAATCACTTCCCACAATCATGGACACTTTAATCACTAAATATAACATGAACTAAAAATATATGAACTAAAAATATATGAAATATATTTTAATAAATATGCCACAACGAAAACAATATTAACTATAATCTGTGATAACTTTCCAACAACACTCGATACTTCAGTTAGGTACGTGGTGCGTGGTACGTGCAGGTTAGTACGTGGTGTCTTTGGTACGTCTCGATACCGCGGGACTTAGACACCAACTGTTCTATTTTTGTTTATTATATTGAAAAGATTTTCTTCGTATGTATTTTGTGAATTTATTGTAATGATATTTATATTAACAATAGCATAATGCATGCAATTTGTAGATTACAGTTCTTGGACCCGAGTCTTATCCGTTAATATACAGAAATAAATTTAATGTATTCTTTGAATTATATCCACAGCAAGGTAATTATTTGCTTAAAATATTTAGTAATATATAACTTATAAGCATTCCAGTCTCTTAGAGATAGAAATATTTATAACATATCCTACGCACATATATTTCAGTATTTATAATAATTGCTTTTTCGGATTCGTTACCATTGCCAAGAAATTAGTCACGTCGTATCAATGAAGTAAGTATCAAATAAATTAATATCATATGTCATATATGTGTCAATATTATATTATGTTTATGATAATATCTTTTTAGCATTACTAGATATCTAATATTATCCATATAATATTAAATTTTGACAAAATTAAGGTACCCATATTTTAGGAAAGATTAAAACACTAGTATGATATTTTTTGTATTATCGTTAAAAATATTAAATCTTATTAATTATACTATCTTATTCATAACATTTAATAAAGTTTCCTGATAAATAATCTTAATTAATTAACTTTGACGCCACTCGATAGGATTGATTATTTTTTTTATATCTTCTAAATTAAGAGTTGGGCACCCAGCGCCTAGTAGTAGTAGTAGTAATGTGACGTCACAAATATCAAAATTATATAGCAATTATTAAAATAATCACTATCTATATAAAGAAAAGGGATAGAATCAGAAGATATGGGATAAATGCCATTCCAGTGACCCTCCAAATATATGTCCTTGACTCAAATCGCAAGATTCTTAGATATACTTCTTATATTATTGTATGAGAAGTACGTGAGGAGAGCTTTAATACCATACTGATATTGGCTCACGAGTTGATATCACTACCACCTGACAATACAAAAATATTCTATTTCTGTAAAGAAAATAATAATGTTAATGATACAAATATATATATTAATAACTGTGACAAGGGAATAAAATACTACGACAAATATTTTCAGTATAAGCGATTTTTTATGAAACTAAGTGACATACAAGCAGACGATCCATAGTGGTATAGCTGCTATTTTAAATGAGTTGCCACATCATTATAAAATGATCCTCCCATTTTAAGGATTTGGAGAAAGGCAGAGTAGGGTGAAAGTTTGAGTTTAAAGCGCTGAATCTTACTAGGGCTGTCGATGGCTCCAATGGATCATCATCATGATACATAATATTATAAAATAATTACTACCTGGCTATTTTAAAGATTTTTGGTAAAGGTTCCTGGTAGAAGTTATGCCCCTTCGATAGTATAAGATATATTTAATATAGCGATAGCCCTGCATTAGTGTCAATATCGATATATCGAAAGTTTCATTACCAATCGATATCATGACACTTAACTATAGAAGACTTTAATAATATAGATACATAACTAAAAGTAGTCACTGGTCGGTATGTCTATTATTAGTACGGAATATTATCAATAGTGTCCGTATTATATTTACGAGTATTATGCAGATCAGATAAAAATGTTCCCATAATTGCATAATTCTTTCTGATTCAATATTAAATATTAAGAAAATAACAAGGCATTATAAATATTAATTACTTTGTTATATATGTTACATTTTTATCAACATAAACAGTGTAAATTAAATAATAGATATATTTTGTATCGGTTGGTGTTCAAGAAGTTATTTTCTTGTTGGTTTATTTGACATGATTTAATTTATTGATTGTAAATAAAATTATTTATATCCTTATTACTTAATAAAAATTAATAGTTGCTATTGACTGAAGATCTTTATAACTTTATGATTGAAGCAATTTTCTTTAGTAATTTGTAAGAAATATATTTTATTACAAATCTATCCAATCATACGAACTCGTATTAAAATTGAGATTATCTTAACACATAGATGAATCGTGGAAATTATGTAGTCTGAGTAAAATACTGGTACTAGATAATTTCATATCTGTCAGTTACAGAGATTGAATATGAAGTTCGGTATTGATTTTTTTCCTGGAAAGGATACTATTATATTTAGAAGTATTTTTACGAGCTAATAAGAGACAGAAAAATTTGTCTCTTAGATACTTATTTATCCTAATTACGAGAAAACAATAGAAGTGGATGTTGAACTCAGGATATTCGGTACAAAAAATAACAAATAAAACATCGTTACTATATGAACAACTTATGCGTCCCTTATAACAAATAATCTACATGTATATATATATATATATATATAATAAAAAAAAAATTGTATTTATGTACGTTGAGGAGTTTTGAATAGCAAAGCGTTTTGTTGTAACTAAAGTATCTATCCAAATGAAACCATTTTCGTTATAACAGAAAAGTCTTTAAGAATAAATTTTTTATTTTTTATTTATTTTTATTTTTATCAAAACCGGACGATTAAATCAGAAACCACAAATTTTATACCAACATATTTATAAAATCTGTATCATACTTAATTTAGCATATCTTATGTTTTATAACGATTCCGAAATGCAAAATAAAATTTATAAATATCTTACCAGATGTGACTGTATCATAAAGAAAATCTATTTATAGTATAATATATATTTATTTAACAAATAGTATGCTATTAATAAAAATTCATTTCTTGTATAAAAGAAGTTTTATGACATAGTAATGAAATTAAATACATTACATTATTCAGTGGGAGCAGAGAAAATCGCTGACAAACACTAGTTACTATTTATATATTTTATATCTCATTCAATAAAGTATATCTTATAGTGAAAGTATGGTTTATTGATAACAAGTAATCTGGAAGTTCCAAGTACAATAAACATCAACAAAATATTGGTAATATCTAAAGTTGTCAATGAGGAGATAAACAGTATTAATAATGTCAATGTCAAACTTTTCTTTAACAAACAATATTGTGTAACAGATTGGTTATATTATTGTACAAAATGATATAATTTCTTAATTTAAAATAAGTTTAAATTGTAAAATACACCCGAAGCGAAAATAATTCAAGAAACATAATGAAAGTGTTATTAGTATAAAATTGTATTACATATACGATTTTAGGGAGTTATACTGATTTTATTCCAAAGTCCATTTATCAAACTCCTAGAGAATATTTTTAATAATGTTTATGAAATAAGAGAGTATTTGATAAATGTCTCGGGTAAGTATAGGATGGGTATCCGTCACGAAACGGATTAGTGTCAAATAAAGTGGGATTAGAGAATTCAAAGATTATGAGATAAATCCCTATTAAACTTTTGCTGAGTTGAGAATTCATCGGAGGCTCGGAAGTATTCGTCCGATACTTCGGGAGTTAGTCACAAACATTATATTATCAATAAAATACTGTATACAACTAGTAGATTAAAGGACTTGAAACCGAGGTTTATTCATTGATCTTCGAATCCAAAAAATTAATATATACTTTAACTTATATTCACAGTAAGGTAATTATTTGATTAAAATATTTAAGGAGTAAAGTTTATAAGAGACACAAATATATCACAAATATATTTAGTATTATACATCCTACACACATCTGTTGAAGCATTTATAATCATTGCTTATTCATGAATTCACTGCCATTGCCAAAAGAATTAGTTGCTTCGTTCCAATGAATGAACTATTTCAACTAATTTATCTTATAGTGCATATATGCGTCAATATGATTGTGTTTATGATAGTATCATATTAGCAATAGAGATAGCCGTCTGTCATGGTATGGCATGTTGTGAGGAAAGGTGAAAAGCATGTAACCAAAAGAGTGCTAGGTATGGTAGTGAAGGGGATGGGCAGATAGACAATTTCCGAAGAAAAGATGGATGGATTGAGTGAAAGATTATATGGTGGAAGGAAAACCATACTGTGCCGATCCCGAAATTAGGATAAGAGCATGAAGATGATGTGATGATGATATTAGCATTAGGACCATAAAAGAGTATGTATCTTCGTGTTGATATTGAAAAGTTAGTGTGCTATATTTACCATTACCGTATTATATTAAATCTTATAAATTAAATTCACCTATTTATGAGATTTAAATGAAGTTTTCTAATAAATAATTTTAATCAATTTTCTTTGACGAAATCGAAAACACTGATTATTTTTTTAATATCATCTAAATCAAAAATCGGACACACCGCGGATCGAGCAGTAGGTAATCACAATTCAAAATCTTAAATAGTAATCGAACTTGAAACAGTGCTCTAATTAAAGTTAAATAATTCACGAAAAAACATTTAATCATCAAAATAATGGCTTTAGTGAGAACTCTTTTAAGTTAAACAACTAATAATTAACTTTGACCTGTCTCTTTTTATCTAATCAGTACTTAAAAACTTTGAGTTTTACTTTGGAAGTTTTAAGTATATAAATCTTGGCAGTAACTTAATGTTAGAATGAAGTAAGAGATTAGAGCATAAGAAATATTACATTTAAAGCCAATTTTGTTAATCGTAATGTATATATGTGTATAAGAGTAAAAGTAGTGAACTATTCACACTGTTTTTCCACGTCCCAAGCTTATGAATAAGAACTAAATGGGTTTAAAAAATAGTCGGGTAAGTTCCAATTGAATAAACGTGAGCAACGCCGGTTAAACATGTAATAGTAACGATCATGTAGTATAACGTTAATGATCATTTACAGAAGACAAGACGGACTGAAATAAAAGACACATATATACTATTAGAATCACATTATATTATGAAATTAACTTCGGCATTTTACAGGTACAATGAGTCATACAAGCAGACGGCTCGGCTCGTCTTGGCTTGGCTCGGCTTGACTTTCTAAAGGGTCAGAACGGATTTGAGTTAAGAATAGAACACGGAGAAAAGAAACTAGGAAAGTAGGGAAAGGATGAGTGTTTAGGCTTTTGGTATCGGATCCTACTAACCCGGTCGATTTAACCCATATAAGAGCTGCAGTCAAATGACTACAACTGGGTTCTACCACTTATAAGCGTTGCAGCTGCTATCATTATATTAATGATTTAAGAAAAATTTTTTAACCAAAAATTACGTGGGCAAAGGAATATGAAATTTAGTACAAGTAAAACTTATGTTGAAAAGTTCTGAAAGTTAACATTTATTTAAATAGTACATTAGAAATACCTCAAATTACAATTATATTACACACACTACCAGAAGCTGGACACATACATAAAACAATTGTTTCGTTTATACCTTTATTGATAATTTAACCCACTGTAAATTGAAATTGAATATGAATATTCCAAGTTTTCAAATTATTGGTATAATTATTATTTATACATAAGAAAGCTGGTCTAAAATAATATAAAAGAAACTCGTATTTGCTCTTAGACTCGATGACCATAATATATATTTACAATATATATTTATATAAATAAACTATTTTTACTTCATTTTCAAACACATGGTAAATTGAGTGTTTTATGACATCGATACATGAACCAATAGCCACGATTACAGTTGATATACTACGTAATAATATTAAGATCGTAAAGCGAGTTTATATCAAAGATAAAAATACTAACACACATCACAGATACGCAATAAAATGAACGTTTCCATCAGTATATCTCTATTGTTATGACTACGGATACTATCTTTGCGGAAGGTTTACAAAAGTGCTGGGTAACAAAATTCACAGCAGTTTTTTTTTTTTTTATGGAATAGGAGGGCAAACGAGCTGGCGGGTCACAGATGATTTGTGATCACCGCCGCCCATGAACTCTTGCAACATCCGAAGATTAACGGGAGAGTTGCCGGCCTTGAAGGTGGGAGTAAACGCCTTTTTTGAAGGTACCCATGTCGTACCGATCTGGAAATACCGCCGAAGGGAGTTCGTTCCACATTCGAGTGGTACGAGGAAAAAATGTACTTGAGAATCGCAACAGTGGTGGATCGCCACGCATCCAGGTGGTAAGTATGGTATTGGAGGCGATGGCGTGCTGTGCGGTGATGGAATTCGGCGGTAGGCATCAGATCGAATAGCTCTTCGGAACACTCCCCGTGGTAAATGCGGTAGAAGACGCACAGAGATGCAACGTCTCTACGCAATGCCAAAGAGTCCAGCCGTTCACAGAGCACCGGGTCTCCGACAATCCGAACGGCTCTCCGTTGTACGCGGTCAAATGGTAGAAGCTGATATTGGGGTGATCCGGACCAGAGATGAGAACAGTACTCCATGTGTGGCCGGACTTGCGCTTTGTAGAGCGCAAGTCTTTGGCCAGTTGAATATATTATGGTAATAATATTCTGTTAACCGGCATTTGAATCCACGTCATGGACAATCTTAATGTTAGTTAGTAATAACTGCCGAGAAGGATTTACGTTTAATTATATATACCATCAGTATTAGTTTTATCTTTATATTATATAAATACACATCTTCATTTGGTAAAACACTATTTATATCTAGAGAGAAATAGGTGTATGTCTTACAAGACTCTTAGTCAAACCCGTAGAAACCTGACTACACTTTGAATTATATTACTATATTACAAAGTAGGTGTTAAAGAGAGTAACGACAGATGGTTAGTAGTTATCCTGACACATACCTAATTGTTTCTTGTACTGTTTGTTTAATAAACATAATGTTATATATAATAATATTACTATCGATCCCCGTACAGTTCTAACCTTCAATACTGCTCAATTGTGATATTGTCAACTCACAAGCTGTGCCGGATCATACAACAATTTCAACATTAACAAGGAAACTACCAAACGGGAGTCACTTATGAATTGTATGTACTCGTATATAAATATAGATGTAATCTTATAAATGTTTAGTATTCATATGTAATGTATTTTACAAGTTTTTAATTAATAATAAGGTAAAGTAAGGACGAATTCCTTTAAATATACATTTAAATGTTATTGGAATTAATTATATTTATATATAAAACTATATTCAGTGTGTTTCGTCAAATTCAATAAATTTGAAAACAAAATATATTCAATGAAGGCAGCTTAGTCTTTTATATTAGGTACATGATTTTTATTAAATATATCCCAATATATATACATATATAATATTACAACGTCCCAATGTATCCTAAAATCTGTACCCAAAATACTTCACTAACTAAATATATAAACCCAGAAACCGCAAGGACTCTGAAATTTTATGTGTTTATGAAATGTTGGGTAGTCGCCAAAATGATATTTTTAGTGTTAAAGAAAAAAAAATGCTAATTCATAATTTTTTAAGTAAGAAACTTGAAAAAATGTGTTTTTTGTTTTACTTACATACAATATAAATGCAAACACAGATAAAGGAAGCTTTTGATTTAGTTGAACAACAAACTAGCACATGTTACTTAAATGTATAAATAAAAGTGACTAAAATATTTCATAATTACAAATCGTGGAATATCTAAAAGTCGTGAACCCTACGCTTATGAAGCCACTAATGAGTTTCATAATACAAGAAATTCCACACAAATTGGTATCTAAATTAAAATCAAGTTTTGCTACAAATACAACAATTGAAGCCAATCCTAAATCATATTACCCAGCACGTTGATAATTAACGAAATATATGAGAAATATTATATTATAGTTCTTGGCAATTATTAACTTCATACGACGCAAGCAAGATGGCGGAGAGTTGCTACTAATTCTGAATTACTATTATTAAAAAAATGTTAGTATTATTTTAATACCATATACAAAAAAAAATACTTCGTAGATAAAAAGAGTAAAATCATGCTACAATTTCTTACCACACCGAATATAATAAAATATCTAAAATAAAAGTCCTGATTGTGAAATTTCTCGCGTTGGTACATATGCATATATAAGTAAAGCCATTTGCTTTTTTTAAGACGGTGTATCACGTTTTTGTACATGTTATATACAAAATAGACTAACCAAATTAAGTACTCCATTTTTCTTATCATAGCAATTAAGATTTACTAATTTGTTCTAGCTTTATAAGGATCTAGCTATTCTAAATAAAAGACTTGTACGTCTTTGATAAAGACAGTTTCCTCAGCAGTAAACAGAAATTCCATGAGCACTGCATCAACCTTTGTGTCCAATAAATCAATTGAACCAGCAATTTAAATATTTATAATAATGTTGTCTAAAGTGTAAATTTATTTTACATGAGAAAATCATTATAAAGCAAAGGATTTTTTGGTCACCTATACGTTTTTTTTTTCTGCCTAATAATTTTTAGTTTTTGCACAAAACATAATTAACCTTATGATTTTCCTTCTTCTTTATGAAGTAAGTTTACATACAATGAATGTTAAATAAATTTTATATATTGTGGCAGAAAACAAAAGAAATTGTTGTCAATAGCTTATAGATAATAAATTAATTAACATATATTTTGACATTTTGACAGTTGTTAATTGTAGATAAAAATAGTGAATTGATTTCAATTAATAAGAACTTCAAAATAAATGGCTGGTAAGTGGTAAAGATATATTTTATGTTATTAGAAATATTTGAATCATTTTAATACACATTGTTGATGGATTCAATGAATTTTAATACACGTTATTAATAGTATATAATATTTATGCTCTAGTAACTTTACTAGTGCAATGAAATTCATTCCATGTTGCAATGCTCAAAAGGGTCAAATTCAACTCGATCAAAGCATCAATTCGTATTTATGATTCAAAAACTTCATTGCAAACTAAACTTTTTGCAAGAATGCTCAGGATTTCCATGATATTAATGTTGCCATAATATCACATCAAGAAGATAAAAGTTATATAACATTAAGTGTATGTAGAATAAAACTACATACACTTAATGTTATATAACTTTTATATAATTTGGGAGAGAACACGCCAGATGTCATACTACTGTTAAATATTTAATGTTTTTCTGTAACGGACACCCTCCTGTATCTTGAATTTTGAATGAAGTTCCTAAAAACAGCAAGGGATTTTATATCGTCTTACTGGTATGAGAAGGGAATTCCATAAACGACTCGCTATTACAGACAAAGAATTAGAGTAAAACGTAGTAGAGTGAGAAGGAATTTTTGAAAGGAAATTATAATCAAAACGTAAGAAAAAATATATGAATTAGCTAAGATTTGAAATTGTTGTTTAAATTACGGAAGATTAAAAGATAGTTTAATTGTTCTAAAAAGTACAGTAAAGAAGGCTAAGAATACGTGCATTGCGAAGACAAATTGGGATCAACTTGAGTTGTTTAAGGAATTGAGAGATATGGACATATTAACGTAATCGAACTATGAACCTGATACAAAGCGTTTGGAGCTTCTCAAGTTTATTTATATAATCTTCTCATAAATCTAGACAACACACGTAAGCGTAGTCAAGAAGCGTAAGCGTAGGTAAGAGAAGGAATTTAGTCAACGCTATCTTTGTGGGAACCGGAAGAACATTGCGTAATCTACGAAGAAATCCGATCGTAGAAAAAGTCTTCTTACTGACTTCACCTATCTAAGTGGTCCAAGATAAGTATTGGTCGACAATGACTCCCATTTTTGTAACTTTTTTTTATGTAAGAGCAGGGCAAACGAGGTGGCGGGTCACAGATGGTTTGGGATCACCGCCACCCCTGAACTCTTGCAACATCCGAGGATTCACAAGAGCGTTGCCGGCCTAGGAAACGTTATTATCAAGGAATCTGGACTTATATAAACCGGTGGAAGACAAGACTAGTTTATTCGCGATATCAACCTTTGACTGCCTATAATTATAGCTTGGCATTTGAAGCATTGATATTGAGTCCAATGGAAATACTCCACAGATGTATACGAATAAGTTGGACATTTAAAGAGTTTATAATTTGTAGGAGTTCATCTCATTTTGAATTTAAGTAGATTAATAGGTCGTCAGCATACGGTAAAGGTACAGCAGGTGGTATGAAGGAGATATTGAAGATAGAAGTTATGACTGAAAGTGTTCATAAAAATTAAAACCGGAGATGATATTATATTGCTATATTTAATTGTTGTATCTGTAGCTAGAACCTCACTAAATCATGTTGTTTTTTAAATAATAATATATTCCGTGCAAATAAGTATGCTCTAGTAAAGTTATTGGTATCTAGAGAAATTAATTTCCTTCCATGTTACAACGCTCAGGAGAGTTAAATTCATTTCGATCAAAGTATCAATTCAAATTGATGTTTCAAAAATATTGTAAACTAAACCCTTTAGAAGTAACTTAATAGCTTTCATGAAGTCAATGGTATCCTCATATATCTATTTATATATTGGTTTGGATTTAGATAAAGGAATTTACAATTACTGTCAATATTTTAATCTTTATCTATCATTTTAATGACATTTATAGAACGGAAACCATTCTATACTAAATTAAACTGATTTTTTTCGTTGCAAACAAACAAACAAATTAATTATGAGACGACTTAAGTCCCGAATCATCTTTACGGAAAAAACACTATATAACTGTGAAATAATTTTAATGAAATCAATGTAAATTAAGAATGTAACTAATAAATATAATTAAACGTTCCCTAAGTATTTATTAATCATGAAGTGTCCATGATGGTTCTTGCAATATTTATTGTCTTTTAAATAATGATATTCAAAAGACAAAATATTCATCATCTCGAATATTGATGATGAATATTTTGTCTTAGATAGAATTAGATAATGTTTAACAAATAGTTAAAAAGGCATGGTTCAGAATCAGAGTAAAAAGTATATACATTTATTGTAGATTAAAAGTGAACACCACTCCTAATTTCATGCAAACTTATCAAAGAGTTTGGACGTAAGTCCAAATCACCATTTGTATTTTTTTCATAAAAAACGATCAATCAGAACAAAAAGCATTCTAAATATATTGAATGAGGGCATAATTTATAATCAGATGAAATTAATTCAAAAGCTGTTGATTAGTAGCACGGGATCCCCGAAAAACATCTTAATAATAAACAGACACACACAAAATATGTCACTTTTTAAACTATTGTTTTAAGTTCTACGAGTATGTACTTAACACATTATTTTTTTATTTTTTTTATAAATATTGTTGAGTTTTTCGTTGTTGGTATTTTATAAATTTTAAATCGATAAGATTTTGTAAAGTTACAGAGACGAAGCTTCTTAGCATTCCATGGATTCACCGTGCGGGTGCCGGGCCCATCGCGTTGCAGGAAAAGGAGCGCAAACAATGCCTGGGACTTGCGACCCGGGTGTAGGTTTAAGGGGCCCCTTTACTATGCGCATACACGCTCACCTTCACTGTTCACGCTCCTCTCCCTACCTAACCAAATATCGTAAGAACCTACTAAAGCTGCCTTTGAAATACGTTCCAGAAATGAACTGATGATCGTTCTAGAAAGGCCGAGATCCTTAAATAAATTGTAGAGAGATTTTGCTGTTATACCTCTCGCCCCTACTTCTACAGCGTACAAATTAACTATAAATTTATTCCTGATCAGTTCGTTACACAGTTCGTAATACTTGTTAAGCTTAAATGTATGATCTTTGGGTATGTTTGTTTCCCAGGGTACAGTAAGCTCCACAAGTATAACGCGCCTTAGTTGTTTTGAATACAGGAATAAGTCCGGCCTAGATGACGAAACACAAACATCCCCGGGGATTTTGTATTGCCTTTCATACGTGTCCATCATGAGAGTCCAATCAGGAGACGCGTCCAAGATGGAATAAGGTTTTAATTTAGATTTTTTGGACGAACCTGCCTTTACGAACTCTATTGATTTTTTGGTGGTTGTTATACCCCTCTGCGCTCTTGCTACAGAAAGACTAACCGCTTCTCGTATGATTTCTAATACTTTATCGTGGCGACGCGAGTATTTACCTCTATTTAATAGTACCCTACACCCTACTAGCAAGTGTTTCGCGGTTCCTACTGCCTCCCCGCAGATGTTGCAAGATTTTTCGGTGGCTTTGCCCCATCTTACTAAGTTACTTTGATCTGGGAGAGTCATTTGGAATGCATTAAGATAAAATTTTAATAATGCTGGGGACCAATCATGAAGCAGGGTGCGCCATCTCAAAGCTAGCGGAATACAAAAATCTCCTATGGTCACCCATTCATTTTGCAATTCTAGGCTCATCGCGTGCAACCGGTAATTATCGTTTTCATCTTGCCGAATAAAGAATTTTGTTATTTCTAAGTCTTGTTGTTTCCTACTTGACCCTAACCCTGATTTATTTGTTTGAGCACCTATCATAAATTGTTTATAGAATTGAAGTCGTGACTCTAGTTCTGCGGCAATTTTATCTTTTGGGAGAGACGTTATAGTATCATCGTTCGATTTTGAGATGATATGTCTTTTGGTCACTCTTAGGTGTTTATAGAGTTCCGATGGTTTCTTTAATTTTAACCCAAAATTGTGTCGGTCTCTAAATAAGGTAGAAGAGTCCGCTGGATGCGCTAACCCGAGCCATGACTTCAATGTCTTTATGACGCTTGCATCTAACTTCAACAAAAGGGTCTTATTGATATCGTAAACGAGGAAAGGCCAATTTAGACGAGATGTTAAGTAATTATCGTATATCCAAGTCTTTTTGATGTTACTTATTGGTTGATTGTCTACCTTTTTTAGATCATTCAAAAAGCTATCGACTATTATATCTAACGATGGAGTGCGCCCTTGGTAATCGATTTTTTTGCCTAAGAATTTGAACGGAGCTGCGTCGGTAATTGTAGTAACGCACTTACCGCCTATTATAAGACCCGGATCGTAAGAGGTATATCTGGTGTTCCGCCTACCCAGACATAGACTGTAGCATTTATTTGGTTTTGTCCTCAATCCATCCGTCCAAGCACAGAAATCCTCCACAACATTTAAAAGTAGCTGACATTGTTTTGGATTACGTGTCAGTATCGCGAGATCGTCTGCGAATGCTAGTATGGATTCTGTATATTTATTGTTAAACTTGAACCGATAACCCCATTTCTTTTCGTTTTTAATTAATTTGTCTATTAAAATATTGATTACTATGTTAAATATTATTGGAGAAATACAACAGCCTTGAAATAAACCAATGTTGTAATTTAAGGGTTTGGAATGATTTTCATTTGTAATTATGGAAAATTTTAATTTTGAATAATATGATGCAATCATGTTACTAACTAACGTTGGAAAGTTATACCACCTTAGCGCGAACATCATCAGTTCATGTCGTACCGACCAGAAAGCATTTTCTAAGTCTATCCAACATACCGTTATTTGTCTTTCACCAATTCTGGCATCTTTAAGGCTTTCCGATAGTAACGTGTTATGTTCGAGGCATCCAGAAATGCCAGGCAAAAACCCTTTCTGGTGATTAGGCCCGAAATATTTGTTATTTATCATGAATTGCGTCATTTTCGTTTGTAAAAAGGAAAAAAATATTTTTGATATTGTGTTTGTAAGAGCTATCGGTATTTAAAACAGATATATATACCGTATTGTGGTAAATTAATTTAATATATGATGACAATTAATTTGACATTATATTTTAACTTACTTAAACAACTTCCAAAAAGCTCAATTAATTATTGAATTCTCCGTCCACTATAAATGTGTGTTTATTTTATTATTTATTTTTGAAATGTATAATTATACTCCAATGTCAAGGTCGCAAGTGACCCGTGACTCGTCCCATTATCTCTTTTTAATTTAGGATAATGACCCGATCACATTGTCTGATAGAATATTTAAAGAGGCCGTACCCAGCTATTAATTTACGTTTGGGGAATAATTTTTCAACTAATTTCATTTATCCAATCATATGTTAATTCCAGTGTAAGAACGTACAGTAATTGTTGTAATAATTCATCATTCGCTACAACGGGTCATCCATTAACATACTCGTAGGTCAATATACATTGGACGAGACTAATTGAAAGTATTTTACTTACATTATGTATAAAAATTTTAAACGTCAAAGCAAAATAAATATATATTGTAAACATATTAAAGTGATTGTAATAATAATAAATAATTAAACACACACCTGGCTCATTCTTCTCGTTGTGTTCGATGTCAGACATTATCACTTATTAATAACTGTATCACTCTTAATATTGGTCTCAATCTGATCTATTCCAGTGACACCAGCTACAAATTGAACACCAAATTGACCTTCTCACGCATCACTTCCCACAATCATGGACACTTTAATCACTAAATATAACAGGAACTAAAAATTATATGAAACTAAATATATGAAATATATTTCAATAAATATGCCACAACGTAAACAATATTAACTATAATCTGTGATAACTTTCCAACAACACTCAATACTTTGTACGTGGTACGTGGTGTCTTTGGTACGTCTCGATACCGCGGGACTTAGACACCAACTGTTCTATTTTTGTTTATTATATTGAAAAGAGTTTCTTGGTGTGTGTTTTGTAGATACATTTTAATAATATTAACATTAATATATTATATTGCATACAAATAGTACATCACCCTTGTAGTCTTGGACCTCAGGCTTATCCGTTAGTCTGCAACTCCAAACATACAGAAATAAATTCAGAATATTCTTTGAATTATGTAAACATGAACTGAACATGAACTGTGAAAGCGAGGTAATTATTTACCTAAAAGAGGTAATAGTAAA
The DNA here is from genome assembly GCA_918358695.1 of Melinaea menophilus ssp. n. AW-2005. Lineage (NCBI taxonomy): Eukaryota > Metazoa > Arthropoda > Insecta > Lepidoptera > Nymphalidae > Melinaea > Melinaea menophilus. The sequence goes on along the minus strand of OU911043.1, from coordinate 22,001,800 downwards.
TAACATTTAAGCAAATAATATTCAGTTATTAAGGTACATGAATATTTAATATGACATATCTTATGATCTCATGATTTCACTGCCATTGCCAAAGAAATTAGTCGAGTCGTTTCAATGAATGAAATATAAATCAAATAAATTAATATCATATTAATATATGAGTTAATAAAATATTGTGTTTGTTACCTAACCTCGACTCATGTAGAGATTATGTTCCCAAATCTAAAACAATAATTAAATCAAAGCAGCGCTCTAATTAAAGCTACATTATTCAGAAAATTTATCAAATCAACTAAACGATGGCTTTAGTAAGAGCTCTTTTAAGTCAAACATCTGATAACTATACTTTGTCCTGTCTCTTTTAATCTAATCACTAATTAAAAAACTATGAGTTTGCTTTGAAGGTTTATAACATACGGTTTTAAGGTAACTTATACTGTAGCTAGACTTTGCATAAGACTTTTCGTATTTTATTACTAATAAATTATGATTAACAGTATTAACTTTAAATGCTACTTTTTCGATAAATTTTTAATATAATAAATTATGTGCAAATGTTTAAGAGGTTTTATTAAATCAGAAAACATATATAACAAATGTATTCAAAAAGTTTTTTTATTATTTATTCCAAATACATAAAAGTGTAAAATATTCAAAATAAGTTTTAAATCAAGAATAGATGTATCAATAACTAAAGAATATGGAGGACAAATACCGTTGCAGTGACCCTCTAGACATCGTTGGCTTAAAGCGAAAGGTCCTTACGGTTAGAGATTTAGTTGACAGATATATATTATTGTATGATAAGTATGTTAGGAGAGCTTTAATTCAATATTGGGTTGTAACTGACATCATATATCTGTAAAAAAATAATAACTATATTATAATATACGCTATTATAATATTTATTATTTGATGTAACGAAGAACATATATTTTTTAGTAAGTAGAATAAAAAAAAAAACAGAATTATGGTTCTGAAGTTCTTCAAGGCGATTACTATTTCTATTACCATTGGAAAATGAAATAATATGTGTTTGTGTGAGTGTTGTTTGTCTAAAAATATTTCATGATGTAGACATTGTTTTACTAAACATTTGGTATAATAATGGTGTATAAAATATTTAAAATAATCTTTTATATAATTTAATGAAAGAAATAGGATATACGAGTATATTCATAACTTTTTTACTGAGTATTATTCAGAAAAATATGCAACTAAAATTCTACTAGAATCTTCAAAGCAGTGGATACGAGAGTTTTAAATTAATTACTTCAAACTAATCTAAGACTGTCTAGGTACATTTGGAAAATGTTTAGCTCAAAGTAAAATAAAAATGTTAAACATTTCTAGTTATTAAATTTAAACAACTGAAATAACTTAGTAGCTTAAAAAAAATTGCAATCTCAATTTTTATCCAAGTAAAATTCAATAAATTGTTTATAAATATGACTACAATTATATTCTTATAATTGGGTACACTTGAGTCTATACATAACAGTAAAGATAGAGTAATAAAGAGTAGAAACTAAATTATTGTTGCATTTCAATGATCAGTCACAGTAGATACGTAAACAAGACGGACTGAAATAAAAGAATCATATATACTAGGAGAATCACATTCTTTTAGTTCAAACGTTTGATGTTTCATATTCTTAATTAACTTCTGTGTTTTACATTCAATATTGTTCTTACAAATGTAGTTCATTTAGTTTTGTTGGTTTCAGAAGATGTTATAATGATTTTTTTTTTATTTTTATGTAGTACAAAAATAAAAAAAAATATTATAGAAAAATATTATAAGAAGTGATATACGAGCAGATGATCTATAGTTTTGTAGGTTGTATTTATCAAGGGTTGCTACCATTGAGAAAGGGAGGGACTTACGAAGTTCAGAAAGTAACGGTAGTGTGAGGATCTGGGCATCAAATTTTCGATCATCTATGCCTCCAATTAATTGACGTAACATGTTCATATTATTACACCAAAGAGTTAAAACATGAATCACTGAATATAAATCGATGGCTATTTTAAGATTTCTATTAAATTATATTATAAAAGTCATGCCGCTCCGGTAGTTTACAATGCATATACTATTCATAGCTATGCAAAAGTATCAATATCGATATAACCAAAAGTTTCGATACTAATCGATATCGTGATACTTTTAAGCATGGAGCACTTTAATAATATAGATAACTGTAGATACTTTAATATCGAATTTTATCAATGGGGTCCATATTATATTTACGAATATAATGCGTATAAGATAGAAATGTTGGCAAACAATCATTATATAGTTACCTACAACATTAATTACTCTTACAAAACTCTATTAATATACAAAAAAAAATGTGCAAAAGACAACTATCTGTCGATGGCTTTTATAGTTTTGGTATTTCGTCTGACTAATTATAAAATTATTTGTTATATAAATAATGATTTTAATATAGTTTTATATTGTATATAAATATTAATAAAATAATAACGAATTAATATTATTAGTTTATCTAAGTTTCAGTCAAAGTATGACAATTATATTAATAAGTCTACATAGAACTATCCAACAAACAAACAAAGGAAACCTATATGAACAGTACCTATTTAAAATATAACTATAATATAATATAAAACCAATGAATGATTTTTGATATCAATTATCAGTAATCAGACTCAATATTTGGAAAACATTGGCATTGGCACGTTATTTTTAAATAAAACTAAACATATTTATCGAATCTTTTAGTCTATGTTCTTTAAAAAAAAAACTTGCGTATTAACGAAAGCTCTTTAAAACTTTGTAATGACCTAATTATAGATTGACTTTTTGAAGTATACCACATAACTATTGATTCAGTCAATTTGTAATGAAATATATTTTATCACAAATCCATCGAATCATACGATGTTGCCGTATTAAAGTTGACATCAACACAACACATAGGTGAGTCGGAAATATTATGTATTAGGAGTACTTTTATTTATCTGTCAGTTTCAGAAGTTGATTGTATTTATATAAATACGAAGTTTGTAGTTCGTAAAGTGTCTTATAATAAACATAAAACTTATATATTATGTCTCTTTGATACTTACTTATCCTAATTACGAGAAAATTTGATAACTGGATGGTGAACTCTGGATTTTAGGTACAAAAATAATAAATTAGACATCGTTAGTGTGTGAATAATATATACATGCCTTATATTAAATAATCTGTCTGTATCGTTATATTAATGTGTCAAGAAATATACTTTTTAAATATTTATATAAAAATAACTTGAGTGAATATAAAATTTGGTACACTGAAAGTTTATATTGAGAAGGCATTTAAAAAGCCCATATCAATATCTTGGTAAATAATAATATATAACATATACTTTATATACGTTTGACACAAAACTTCATTTAAATATTAATTGTTTCCTTCATTTTAATAGATTTTATTGATAATTTGACTGAAAGTATATTGTCGTAAGACGTAAATTTAAAGATTTTCAAAAGTTATCAACTTTCAGTCGAGTCTTTATCAACTACAAATAGTGAAGCCACTACCTTATTCAGTTGTTTGTTACAGTTTTATTATAGTTTCAGTTGTTTTGATTTTAACTTTTTATTTTAATTAGTCATTCTTTATTTTAAAGTACATTTATCAAATTACTTGAGACCAATTTTAATGATGTTTATAAAATAAAGAAATATTTGGCAAATATCTCAGTTAAGTTTAGAATCGTCCTCGAATCGCAAAAAGTGTCTAATAAAGTAGTATTAGAGACATCCACTTTAGAGATTATGAGATTAAACCGAGTGAAGACTTCTGCTGAGTTAAGGAATTCCCCAAGGCTCCACCGTAGTGAGGGAAATCTCTTTTGTATTTGTTTACATCTTATATATTTTATAAGTGAATAAATTTCAGTAAACAGGGTCAAAGACTTACCGTGTTCAAGTGTTACTAACTTCAACCTACGAGCTGAATTAGAAATTGCTTCGAAATTATCGTGTCGGAACCTTTGTATAAAAATTTACATGAAGTTCAGTCAGTAAAATGTTATTCAACAAAAACGTTGTTTTTAACTGTATTAATTATACTTTAGCAGTTTGTTATAAAACAATATTAAAAAAAAAAGGTTATTGAGCATAATTTAACCATAAGTACATATTACATACTTAATCATCTTAAACTGGACTCTGTAATAAATAAACTTTGATAATAATTTTACTCACATAAGAAGGTCTAATTCTATTCTCATCTACATCAAATAACACACCATGTAATACATAATAACCCATGGAAGAATATGAATGTAATATACTATGGAACACGATGATAATAATTGTACTCCAAAAGTATGGTTTTGTATGTCTATGCAATTCTAAGCCAGAACTTCAAAAGCCGAAAACCTAAATAAGGTTCACAGATCTAACAAAATTACTGATATAAATTACTGAGTAATTAAAAACCAATTTGTATTTTATGCAAATAATCCATAATGTTAGATAATAACAGTTATCTGTCGCAGAATTATAACAGTCTCTTAACAATAACGCCGACGTCAAGATATACTTTGTAAGGATACTGGAAATTATTTATTTGTAGTAATCGTGTTGACATTTTCTGTCTTCAAGATCACACTCGGGTATCTGCACTATTATTAGTGCATTTTGTTGGTCCAAATATACAGAAACAGATAAACAAAACCCGAAACTATTTTAATTTCCACTTTAACCAATAATTATATTATATTGTATAACTATCATTAACTTTCTTCCACTACAAAATAATCTATCAACTCTACACCAAAATAATTGCTTTTACTTTTGATACTAAACGGCTATTACATATTATCAGTACTATAAATGTGTATATATAAATCGTAACGTGAAAAATACTCGCACGAGTTCTCTTAGATATCTTTTCCTTCACTAATTGGTTATTTTGATGTTTTTGTTTCCATTTTATTAATTTTATTTGCATGTGTGTGTAATAATACATATATAAATATAAATTATTAGAGAATATATTTTAATTTCAGATAAGTGCATATTTTCTAGAATAAGATTGTTTTAAGTTTCAGCACGTATTATGCGAAGAGTAATTTGTACGGCTGTAATTTGTATAATTATTGTTTTAGTCAACTATAGCAACATTTTCTTATTTATAGTATATTAATAAAATACAGAAAACAAGGTTAAGATAATGAAGTGACCAGTTGAAGAATTGTTTTCACAAAGTATTTAATTTCTCATGGCATTGAATATTAATTTAATCTCATCATTAGGTATGTTAATAGAAGCCGTAACAATATATATAATAATAGTATAAATGAAGACACGTGTGTACATTTTCTATAGATCAGACATATAAAAATATTATTTACAGATATATAGTCCATACCTATATTAAACATATTTATAAAATTAAAAAATACATATATAGTTTCTTAAATAACCGTAACAGAGATAAATAATATTTCTTAACGTGTACAACTCTCTTTGATTTTGTCACATATGGCGTTTAATAAAAGTAACATAACGTACTAATATATTATATATGTAGTCCTAAGCCCTCAGTTGGCACACAATACATTGCCGGACTCGTGGCGGCCAAGGTCGAGTGAGACGCTCCGGGTTCCGTACACCTTACACACTATTAATAGTTTTAATACTGAAACCATTATTCAAACGTTTTTATTAAATTCCATATTTGTGAAGTGCTTTGATTTGATCGGTCTTACTTCGGTAGCTTTCTCATTTAGCATTGTTCTCGTTACATGCTTATAATTCCTCCGCATTATGTGACCACAAATTTTAGCAATTAAAGTTACATTACTGAATAAAACTTGAAAACTACTTTAAAAAACTTTTTATTATAATCCCATTCGACAAATAAACATGATTATCAAGATTACTCGTAAAATATGTTTAACATTTTAAGAAAGTTACGATTATTAAAATGTATCTGAATCGAATTAAAGTTGAGTACCTTTAAATCTCAAGTATGTTTTTTCTGTGTGTATTCATGTGTAAGGATATCCATACAGAAATAATATTAAGTCAAAGAGATGTTCACTATGATTTACAAATCATACTCCTTTCACTATAAATGAGATATTCATTCATATCTCTTGAGAGGAGAAAATGTGTTCTGTTGTGTTTTCAACAACATATTTTATTAAAAAATACTTTTACTACATTTCAATACAGTGCAATCATAAATTAAAAACAATGTTATTTTTTCACGAAGATAATTCACGAATTTTTAATAGAAATAATATGACATAATAGTTATTTAGAATCATGATTGCAAAGTTGTTGCTTCATAAAGCTTCGCAAATCCAGACATGAACGACCTCTTTATAAAGTAAATGTATTGAACTGTGTCTTAAGAGTATAATAATTAACGAAGGTTCATGATTTTGGAAACTTCGATAACAATAATTCGGTTTTAGTTTATTTTATGTAAGCATTTTATGCAGCCGTGAGACAAATAACTATTTGATGTGGCACGAGTCTGATTTCTTTAGAGATGTTTAATAATTGTGACTTCTGTATCATTCATTAAATTAACTCTTTTTTATTATGGTACTTGATTGTCGGCCTTGGAGGTGGGAATATATGACATTTGTGAAGGTACCCAAGTTATATCGATCCGTAAGCACCGCCGAAGGAAGTTCATTCCACATCTTAGTTGTATGTGGAAGATAGGTCTTGTAAACCGAACTGTACATGATCGCCACGCATCCAGGTGGTAAGGGATGGTATTGCAGGCGATAAAAATAGTAATAAAATAAACGTGAAGACATAACGCTAAATGTGATTTTTTATCGAAATATTGAAGTTTAAAAATATTATTCTTTTGTCTGTCTCTTTCTGTCTCTACCTTTCATTATGCTAACTTTAAATTGGTTTTTGCTTTATAAATTCTCATTATATGTTGTTATTTAAATTTTCTAATAATCACATCCCTTTGGTCCAATAAAACCTAAAATGGAAAATTATAAAAAAATACAAAAAAATGTATATATATATTTTTTATTGATGTTATAAATTTTACGTAAAACTTTTCCTGGTTTATGAAATTTATTATACGAGCTTAATGGCGATTAAACAAAAAGAAATACAAGTGTAGAATTTATGTTAACTGTCCTGTCTTAATTCTTAAGTCGTCTTTAATCAATTAAAAATTAAACTTTACTTTCAAGAACCCTTAATATGACCTTAGACGATGTTAGATTATAATGTTAAGATAAAGAATTGTTTTAGAGAAATATTGTATAATAAATCATTTGTCTCTAGTATGTACCTATATGTGTACATAAATGTTCTAACATTTCAGCGTGAGATTTACGAGTAACTATTATTGTACCCGTTTTTTCCCCGATATAAATAAATTTATGCCATTTTAGATGTATTTAGGTGATATAATTTTCTAAAAGCTTTAAATACATTCTTTTGAATGTATTTGTAGAAAAAAAAAAAACATTATAGCATCGTTGATACAAGAACCAACACCCACGACTACCGCCGATATACTGCGTAATAGTGATTAGATCGTAAAGCGAGTTTATATAAAATATATAAAAACACCTAACGTAGCACAGATATGCAATAATATTAACGTTTCCATCAGTCTGTATCTCTATTGATATGTCTACGAATTCTGATTCTATCCTATCTTCTATTGTGGAAGGTTTACAAAAATCTTGGCTAATAAAAATCACAAAAGTTGAATACATATCATTTGAATCCACGTCATGCACGATATTACTGTAAGTTAACTACCGAAAAGAAAGTTTACGTTTACCATCAGTATCATCATTCATCTTGATATAATTAAATAACAACGCGTCCTTATTTACCAACAGTACTTCCATTATATTATATTAGTATTCTTATTTAAAAGGAATTGGTGTGTCTTACAAGACTTTGAATCAAAACCGTAGAGCACTGACTACAGTTTGAGTTATAGTTTAAGATTATTAGTGATTATTTTCAATTTACCCACATATAGTTTAAGATTATTTGTGATTATTTTCAATTTACCCACATATAGTTTAAAATTATTAGTGATTATTTTGAATTTACCCACATATAGTTTAAGATTTTTTATGATTATTTTCAATTTACCCACATATAGTTTAAAATTACTAGTGATTATTTTCAATTTACCCACATATAGTTTTAGATTATTAGTGATTATTTTCAATTTACCCACATATAGTTTAAGATTATTTGTGATTATTTTCAATTTACCCACATATAGTTTAAGATTATTAGTGATTATTTTCAATTTACCCACATATAGTTAAAGATTATTTGTGATTATTTTCAATTTACCCACATATAGTTTAAAATTATTAGTGATTATTTTCAATATGCCCACATATAGTTTAAGATTATTTGTGATTATTTTCAATTTACCCACTATGGTTTAAAATTGTTAGTGATTATTTTCAATTTACCTACATATAGTTTAAGATTATTTGTGATTATTTTCATTTTACCCATAAATACAGTTTGTGATTCTTTGTTATTATCTGCCCAGCGAAGCGGGTGGACATCAGCTTGTGTATATATATATATATATATATATATATATATATATATATATACAGAGATGTGACTTATCTTAGATAAAAGTATCTGAAATACAGATACAAGATACAAAATACGTATTTACATCTTGTATTTGAAATACTAGATACTTTGTTCCCTAAGATACTTTTACTAAAATAAATTTCAGTTTTTCTTTCCGAACGCAACTAAACGCAGCGCGTCGTTTAAACATTTTGTCGAGGTAGTTGAAAATGAACATGTTTCACAAACATTAGAAGATCTTGAAAAAACATCACTTGATAAAGGTAGTGAAGATGACCTCGTAGGGCAATCAAACGTTTGGATCGGGAAATGGCCACGGAGGCAGCCATTGTTCAGGGCTGGGCCTATCCCGATCCGCCCAACGAGGAAACCGACGTGGAGGTGCTGGCTGGCCGCATGCGCGAGGCCCTATCACGGGTCTGCGATGCGGCCATGCCGCGGGTGGGGTCTCGGCCCCGGCGCAGAGCAGTGTACTGGTGATCATCCGAAATAGCCGAACTTCGGACGGCCTGTTGCAGGGCTCGGAAAGCCTTCGTCCGGTGTCGCCGTCGTCACGGCTTCGACCCGGATCTGGAAGCCCAGCGGCGGAGTCGTTATCGCCAAGCGAAGTCGACTCTGCGGCTGGCGATTCGGAAGGCGAAGGACCTGGCTCGGGAGGAGATCCTGGCAAGTCTCGATAGGGACCCATGGGGGCGCCCGTATCGGGTGGCGCGGAACAAACTCCGCGCTGCTTGCGCCCCGGTCATGGAGTCCCTTCAGCCGGATTTCCTCGGCTGGTGGGGGATCTATTCCCGGAATCCACCGGCCACTCGCCTCCTGTGATGGCCCCCCTTTTTGTATTGGGGGGAGGGTTCTGTCGCTGATATCATCGAAGCCGAGCTGGAGGTCGCGCTGATTCGCCTTCGAGCCCGCAACACTGCGCCGGGGCCAGACGGTATTCCAGGGCGGGTTTTATTCCTCGCCCTGGAATACTTGGGGGGCAGGCTTCGGGAGCTGTTCAACCTTTGTTTGCGCACTGGACAGTTCCCAAAGGCCTGGAAGGAGGGCAGGTTGTGCCTGTTGCGGAAGGACCGTCGTTCTCTCGACTCCCCTTCCGCATACAGGCCAATCGTGCTGCTGGACGAGACGGGTAAACTCTTCGAGAGAATTCTCTCTGCCCGTCTCGTCCAACACCTCGAGGAGGTGGGGCCGGGTCTCTCAGATGCCCAGTTCGGCTTCAGGGCGGGTTGATCGACGATCGACGCCTTGAGGGTTCTGAGAGACCTGACCCAAGAGGCAACTCGTGAGGGTGACGTGGTCCTGGCGGTGTCGCTGGACGTCGCCAATGCCTTCAACAGTCTTCCGTTTGAGACTTCGGTTGAGGCACTCCGGTTCCATGGAGTGCCTCCCTATATTCGGAGACTGTTGGAAGCCTATCTGCAGGACAGAGAGGTCCTGTGGGTTGGCGGCGACCAGCGGATACACCGGCGTAGCGTATGCCGCGGGGTTCCACAGGGGTCCGTCTTGGGACCGGTCTTGGGGAACCTCGGGTACGACTGGCTGCTCCGCTGTCCTCTCCTGCCGCGGATTAGGGTGTTGTGTTACGCAGATGACACCCTCGTCACATGCAGGGGAGGGACATATGCGGAGGCGGCCCGTCTGGCAACAGTCGGCGCTACGCTGGCTGCGGACCGCATAGGGCTGTTGGGATTGAAGGTCTCCGTATCCAAAACGGAGGCCATCCTTTTCCACGGCCCTCGCCGGGGTCCCCCTCGCCGGGCGTCATCTCCGTCCAGGGTGAAGAGGTGGTGGTGAAGGCCCAGCTAAAATATCTGGGTCTCACCCTGGACGGAAGATGGAACTTCGGGGCTTTTTTCTCCCTTCTAGCCCCGAAGTTACTGTCCACCGCGGCTGCCTTGGGAAGGCTTCTGCCCAACGTCGGTGGGCCGCAGGCTTCGTGCCGGTGACTATATGCCGGCATCGTGAGAAGTATGGCACTGTACGGTGCCCCCATATGGTCGGGGTCCCTCACCGCCGATTCCAAGACCCTCCTGCGAAGGACGCAGAGGATCTTAGCGGTAAGGATGATCAGGGGATACCGTACAGTGTCTTACACTGCGGCCACACTCCTGGCGAGCGATCCGACTTGGGAGCTGCAGGCGGAGGTGCTCGCCGGGGTGTATTGGCACCGGGTGAAAGCAAGGATCAGAGGAGTAAGGTCCGAGGCAGCTCGAATCAGGGCTTCAGCTCACCGAGCCCTGATTCAACGGTGGACGAGGGACTTAGAGTCCCCTGCCGCCGGTCTGACGACAGTGGGGGCAGTTCGCCCCCACTTGGATCGTTGGATCAACCGGCGACACGGGACTCTGGCGTTCCGTCTTGTGCAGGTGCTCACGGGGCATGGATGCTTCGGTGAGATTGCCTGCACAAGATTCCAAGAAGGGAGGCGGCCCCGTCCTGCCACCACTGTGACGAGTCCGTCGACACGGCTCGTCACACCGTGGAGGAGTGCGCAGCCTGGGGTCATCAGCGCGCTGAGCTGGTGGCCGTGATTAGCAGGGAACTCTCGCTGCCGCGCCTTGTTGGCGAGATGGTCGGCAGCGAGAGGTGTTGGGCCGCTATGGCCTCCTTTTGCGAGCTCGTCATCGCAAAAAAGGTAGTGAAGATAATGATTCACTTTTAGTACTACAAGTTTTTCCGGATGCTTCATCAGAATTAGGTGATTGGATTCTGCCTGGACATGAAAGATGTGCTACACACACTCTACACCTGATTGCTAGTACTGATTTCAAACAAGCAAGAATCAAAAATACACTTTATAACAAGTGCCAAGCACTGTGGAACTTGTGTGCTAGATCCCCAAAGGCATGCGAGACATATTTACAAATAACAGGGAAGTCACCAACTTCTCCATGTGCAACTCGATGGAACTCCTACTATAATTCAATACAAGATCTTTTAGCCGTGCAGAACCATCTTAGTGAAGCCATGAAAATATTAAAGTTACCACCGCTAAAAGAAAATGATATTCATTTTTTAAGTAAATATGTAGACTGTTCAAAGCCAATAGCAGAAGCTATTCAAAGCTTGCAAGGGGAAAAAGATATTTATTATGGCTGCCTGTTACCAGAATTATACAGAATCCAACATGTTATCAAAAGCCTCAGAATGGAAAATCTGAAATACTGTAGCCCTCTGCTAGATGTAATAGAAGAAAACTTAGATAGACGGTTTAAACGGTTTTTGCAGTTGGAATCAGCAGCAAACGATGCTATATTAGCCTCAGTGTCCCATCCAATGTTTAAACTGAAATGGGTACCAAAAGCACGAAAGGAATATGTAAAAGAACTTGTCCTGTCTGAAACTAGAAAGATCAATCGATCTGAAAAACAAAAATCAGAGGCTTTGAACAACATTGAAGGTGATATAAAAAAAAACCAAAAGATGAATCTTATTATATGTTTCTAGAGGACTCTGATTCTTCTATTGCTAGTGGTGAAAACACAAGCAGCACCAGTGATTTAGAGACACTCCAGTACCTGAACAATAAAGATGCAAAATTTTAAAAGCTTAAATGCTTATTCTACAATAAAAAAAATATTCTTAAAATATAACACCTGTTTGCCCAGCTCTGCTCCTGTGGAGCGACTCTTTTCCTTTGGGGGCATGATCATGAGGCCTCATAGAAGGAAGATGAGCGACAATATGTTTGAAGAATTACTAATACTAAAATCTCAAGTAAAATATAAAGATTAAAACTTCCTGTATTATAGAAAATTGTTTTTTTCAATAAATAAACTTGCCAGTTTAATTAAATGTTGTTTTCCTACAAAAGTATTTTATCTTTAGAAAGTATTTGAAAGATAGGTATTTTGTATCTAGTATTTCAGATACCTTTTTAGAAAATTATTTATATCTGGTATCTGAAATGATTTATTTTAAGTATCTTGTATCTTGTATTTCAGATACTTTGTATAGGGTACCTTATACATCACTGTATATATATATATATATATATATATAAGATACATTGTTGTTAAGGATTTTCGTTAGTAAACAATAATTTGTTTTTCTGAAAATACAAGTTTTTCTTTTTTTTGACACGCGTTTACAATATACAATCGATTTACGACATTTTAACAATCAATATATCTCATCTGAAAATACAAGAAACGACAGTTAATTAAAATTATGATCTTAGAAATGAAATTAATATGGAATGGATCTATTTCACAACATATAAAATCAATAAACTACTTAGTTTTTATTCACTCATAAAGAAACTAAATTTTGTATACTAAGTATATTGTATGTTTATTTGTTGTATTTTATATATGTGATAATTTTATATAATTTCTCAAAAGCTACATATCATAAATGAGAAAAATATCTTACTAACTAAATATATACATCAAGAAGCCACGAGAACTCTGAACGTCGGTGTGTTTATGAAATTTTGGTTGATTATATTTTGTAGTGTGACAGGTTTTCAGTCTAATAAAATTTTTTTATCAAATTTATAATTTTTCAAGTAAGAAACCTAAAATTATACTTATGTTTTAACTTTTGATAATAAGTTTATTACAAATCAATTTAATTTTTATTAAATACAGAAAAGGAAACATTATATAGTTTCTAGCAAAAGATAGTTGTTTAAAATATTTAAATTATGAACGTCATATAAATGAGTACATGTTATTCAAATGTATTTATAAACTTTGACTGAACTGTATCAAAGGCCACTAATGAGTTTCATAACACAAGAGTTTCCTCACAATTTGGTAATCAAATTAGAATCTAATTTTGCTACAAATGCAGCAATTTTAGCCGTTCCCAGATCCTGTTATCCACCGCATTGATAATTAACTAAATATACTTTTATGATAAATATTATTTTATGGATCTTGGCATTTAAACTTCAAATGACGTAAGTGTGGTGGTGAAGAGCCGCATATGATTCTGAAATCTTATTATTTTAAAAATTTTAATATCATTTGAATATTAATAATAATAATAATAACAATATTCGATCTAAAATACAGGTCAATTAGACAATGTTTAACCAATAGATAAAAAGGAATGGCTCATAATCAGAATGAAAAGTGAATATAATAATTTTAAATACAAAGTTCTAATTTCTAATTTCAGAAATCAAGAAGTATGGACGTAACGTCACCAGGTCTCTATTCGTATTTTTCCCGTAAAACTAAAGGGATCAATCATAACAAAAAGTATCCTAAATAAACAGAATGAGAGCATAAATTATAATCAGATCAAATTTAATCAATAGGTGTTGAGTAAAAACCATACAAATAAACAGATACACACGACACATGTGAGTTTTTAAGCTATCGTTTAGAGTTCCAAGAGTATGTCATCTGCTTAATACATTCTGTTTTTCTTTTAATAAATATTGTTAATGTTTTAAGTCGTTAGTACTTTAATAATTTAGAAATTGATAAGATTATTTAAAGTCACTTTATAAAAGATCTATAAATTCCATATTGTGATTAAGTAACTCAAAATATAATATTTTTTATGTTAGTATATTTAATTATTTGTTTTTTAAATGTATAATTATACTCCGATGTCAAGGTCGCAAGTGACCCGTGACTCGTTCCATTATCTCTTTTTAATTTAGGATAATGACCCGATCACATTAAGTCTGATAGAATATTTAAAGAGGCCGTACCCAGCTATTAATTTACGTACAGAATGTACAGTAATTTTTACCTAATAAAGATTCATCATTCACTACGATTGATCAGCCATTATCATAGGTCATGACACGTATTTATTAATATATTGCTTTTTTAGTGCAAAAGTACGTTTGTTCACATAAAGAAAGTTATAACAATTTTCAATTTTCAAGACCAAAGAAGCACTAAGATATAAAAGATTTTATTGTAATAAAATTTTAGTAAAATATATATTTTTTATTACAAACACATATATTTATAGATCACTTTAATAGTTTGGGTCATATGTATGGTTACGTAAACAATACTGTTATGTTATAATATTAACTTTGTTGATCAAGTCATAACTTTGATGAATTTCTTCTAAGCATTTATTGTTTCTATTATTTTTGGAGATTGCTACTTTGTTTGTTTAGTATACAAATTGGTAAAAACATTTAATAATATAAATATTATATTATTATATTTAAATAATAACCTACAGGTTTAACTTTTTTATTGAGTGCTATACACTAAAGTTTTCAACTAAATTCCTATCACTCTTCAAAACTAGCAGTGGGTATGAGATTATTCAATAAAAATTGTCAAACTATTCTGAGTATTAAGTATTTTTTTTGTAATATGTAGCGTTTAGAGAAAAAAGTTCTTAGAAAAATGATTTATTCATATAAAGTTACTAAGGTAATAATTTTGCTTACAAACTATTCGAATCCCAATTTTTATTAGAATAAAATTTAATTATTTGATATTAAATATAACTAGCTAAGAAGTCTCATCAATAGGTTCACTTGAGTCGTTTTAAAAGTTAAGTGGCACAAATTATATACTTTTCATTTGAACCTTCGCGATCCATCACTACTGTTATATAATATATTATTTTATCTGACTATAGTCGCATCAATTCAACCGCAATTTGCCCTACTTCTGTCTATAGCTCTCTAGGTAGCAGGTACTAGATCTACTACCTAGAGAAGCATTCACGATGCTGTTTTACCATGCCCCAAGCTCATTATTAACAACTCATTGGTTCAAAACTATTACGACAAATTTCGATTTAATCAACGCGGACAAAGCCGGTTAAATGTATATTATAGTATTGATAATGTAATAAAAAGTTGAAAATAATTTATTGTTGCAATCTTAATGATCAGTCACAGTAGATACGTCAACAAGACGAACTGAAATGAAAGAAACATACTCGTTTATACTACTAGAATCACATTCTTTTAGTTCAAATGTTTGATGTTTTATATTCCTAAATTAACTTCTGTGTTTTACATTCCATGTTATTTTTATAATTGTAAATTACTTCATTTTGCTTTGTTTATTACAAAACAATTATAACACAATTGTTTTTTGGCATATTTCTTATAGGACAAACTGACATACAAGCAGATGATCCGTGTGCGGTGTAGCTGGTATTTATAAATGTGTTGCCATCTTGAGAAATGGAACAAATGAAGGAGGTAAAGAAAGTTAGACTAGGGTGAGGGTATGAGCATCAAGCGCTGGATCGTACGGTCACATGTCATATTATTACCAAATACTTTAATCATGATACACACTATATATTAAATGATTACTACCTGGCTACTTTAAGGATTTTTGCTAAAGGACCTCCTGGTAGAAGTTATGCCATTCCGATAGTATAAGATATATTTATTAGCGATAACCCTGCATTAATTAGTGTCAATGTCTTCAAAAAGCTTCAATACTAATCGATATCGTGACACTTAACTATAGAAAAGTTTAATACTATATATACATAACTAAATGTAGTCAATAGTCGGTATCTCTATTATTAGTACCGAATATTATCAATAGTATCATATTATATTTACGAGTATTATATAAGAATGCATATCAGATAGAAGTGTTTCTAAAATACCATTACATAATCACCTATAACATATTAAATTTTATTAATAGACAGACAACTACAGATATGTGCTAGGGGCAACTATTTAACTATGTCTATTTATAGTTTTGATATTCCGTCTAAGAAACAGTAATACTATTTTAGAACAAACATAATTCTAAAATTATTTGTTATGTTACATAACACTGATTTTAATATCATAAGTTTAATATTGTATATAAATATTGAATAAATTAGTAAAGCCTAAATATTTTTTGTTTATTTAAAACTATTAGTTTAAGTACCTACGGTAATTACATAAATTAGTGTAGACATAGACTACCTAACAAACAAAAGAAGGAGACGTTTGTGCATAGTCCCTTTCGATAGTGTCCATTGAAAATATAACTATAATAAAACACCAAAAGGTGTTTTCTGATATCAATTATTATTACTCAAAGGTTTTAAATATGTAAAACAAGCAATACAAACTCAGGAATTGTTGATTCATAGAAACTTTGAAACAATGTGTTGTTAAAGAATACTTTACACATTAGTTCTAAATTATAAACTCAACGGAATATCTTTCGTTGAATCAACATTGTTCGAATCAAATTTTACATTAGAAAGTTAAATAACAAATATAATGCTCACAGCTTTTTATTGGAGAACACGAGAAAGCGTTATATGATATACTACCGGAACTTTTAAGTCCAGTGGCGTATAAATATATTTTGTATTTTCTACTAATATATATATTTAAATATAATATATGTATTAAAGGTATATATATATATATAAATACATATCAAACGCTTGTCTGAAATGTCTGTTTTGTAACTTTAAAACCGATTTTTGCTTGTTAATAGAAGATCTTCTCAAAAATTCTATTTAACTACACTGTACCGTTGCGTACCATACCTTACCGTACTGTATCGTACTGAGCTATATCGTAATGTGCTTTATGGATTGAGTAAATTTTTCCTCGCAATTTGTACAGGAATTTATTTTATCAAAAATCTATTAAATGATACAAACTTATCCTATTAAAGTTAGATTAACTTAACACATAGATGAGTCGTGAATATTATGTACGACGAGTGTAGTTATTCATCTGTCAGATTCAGAGATTGAGACACTACTAATGTATTTATAAATACGAGGTTCGTAGTTCAGAATTGGATTCAACTTTTTCTTTTTGATTTTAGCACTGTTATATTTAGAAGTAGATTATCATAATATCTTAATTGATGTCTCTGTTCAAAGTAGTTTGAATGTTTGATTTATATATTAGGAGTTAAATATAATTTATAATAACAAATGTGTCAGATCATTTTCACCATAGTTGTAGATAAGTATGAAGATTTACCCGACTTTTAATATAAAAAAATATCTTTCTTATGTAAAGTTTCATGGTTATAATAAAATAATGTTAATTTCAAACTTTCTTTATTCTAAACTATTCTCATACTTTCAAACTCTACTAACTATACGTTTATAAAACAGTGAATTATAAACAATTTAAAATTTTATCACTTTCACGATTTTGAGAAGAACCCATATAGTTACTGAGTTTAGGAATCCCTGGAGGATCGAACATAATGAGGAGAATCTCTTTTAGTTTTGAAGTACTTGAAAGCTGAAGACTTAACAGGACAGTATATATATACGTGTATATATATATAGAGAAAGAACTAAATATTCGTTCATATGTAGTTCTTTGATTTCATCACATTGTATAAAAGTAATATAATGTACTAATATATAATATATGTTGTCTAAACCCTCAGTTGGCACACAACACATTGCTGGTCACGTGGCGGCCAAGGTCGAGTGAGACGATCCGGGTTCCGTATACCTTGTATATTATTAATAGTTTTTGACACAAAAACAACTGTTTAACTATTTTTATTACATTGTGTTTCAGTTTCAGCAATTATTTTTAAAATGTCAATAGAGAATTTGATAAATAAATATCAGTTTTACAAATATATGAAATCAATGAGTGTATACTTTTACTATTACAATGAAATCACAATAATAAAAAAAAATATGAAAATCACTTCAATCGTTAAACTTGAAATATTCAATGGTTTTTAATATTCTCAGTACAATAATATAAAATACGAATATTAACATTAGAAATAATATTATATTTTATCTACAACAGGTGTAAATACACATGTTATTTTATAATTACACCTCAAACTCATGAGTATGATTAGTTATAATTAAAATCGTTCTCACCGATCTCTGAACCGCTGAAGGGTTTACACGACAGTATAGAAACATTTTATAACACAACATCAATATTTATAAAATTAAATAAATATATGGTAATTATAATTAATTATAATACTTATAGAAACAAGGGAAAATTATTACCTGCCCATATCCCAATTATATAGAGTCCTCGCAACATGATTATAATCGTATGTCATTTTAGTAGAGACTAGCTTTACCATACTAATTTTCAGGAATTCCATCCATCTTCTGTTCTCCTCTTCTCTTGTACCACTCTTCTCATTGTACTTTTACATTGTATGATACATATGTTCGCAAATAAAGTATTGAATTTCCTGTACGGAATGAAATCTGAAAATTGCTTTTTAGATATATGAATTTCTTCCGAAAATAAAAGATTATCGTCACGTTTACAATATGTATATCATACTAAGAGATTTATTATTGAATCGAATTAAAGTTCAATTGTTATCTTTCAATCTCAGGTATGTATTTCCTGTGTGTGCGTGTGTGTGTGTGTGTGCGTGCGTGCGGGCGTGCGTGCGTGCGTGCGTGCGTGCGTGCGTGCGTGCGTGCGTGCGTGCGTGCGTGCGTGCGTGCGTGTGTGTGTGTGTGTGTGTGTGTGTGTGTATACATGAGCGTGTGCGTATCATGCGAATTCATCCTTATGTCGAGAGGGAAATCATATGGAACCAACTTAAAGACAAAGAGATATCACATATGTATTATCAAAGTCGAGTATGATTTACAAATCATACGCCTTTCACTATATGTTAGATATTGATTCATATCTCTTGGGAGTAAAAAATATATTTTGTTTTATTTTCAACAACATACATACAATAATGTTGCAGATCTTTATTGTCATTATTTAACTGCTTTTCCAATATTGTAAGATTTAAACTGTTTCATTACTATGAGGTCAGAAATTAAAAACAATGTTGATGTTTGTCGTCATATTAGACAAATCTTATAATAGAAATGATATGATATAATATAATAGTTATTTGTAATCATAACGTCACTAGAATTGTGATCCATAAAACTTCCCACATCCGGACATAAACGACATCGTTAAAAATAAATATATTCAACTGAGTCCTAAGACTATGCAATTATTAATAAATTTTAAATAATTAAAATATGTTAATGAAAATGTAAATCTCCAGATAATTATAACTATTTTTGATAGACAATATCTAGAACGAATAGTCCTGGGAAAATAGTGAACCACATAATTTGAAAATGTGACCTCTTTATAGTTGGTAGACGATTACGACGATTTTTCATTTGGATATTTTCCGTTATACTTTGGTATTAAATTTAAGAATCACACAAACTTTGATTACATAATAATCTGTCTAACAAATAAAAAAATTAACAATTTTTTTGTTGAAAATTTTACATACAACTTTTCTTGGATTCCGAAATTTATAACATTAGCTTGATGACAATTAAATTGACAAAAACACAAGTGTGGACAACATATTTACTGTATATTCAGTAACACAATGCATTTTGTAAATAAACGAATAAACTATACCATTAAACGATACCATTCAAAATATTTTGTTATATAAGATTTTTAATATTATGTCATATTTTAGGAAATAAATGTCAAAATAAGAATAGTTATGAAATAAAATAATGTTTTTTGTCTCCATTATGTACCTCGATGTCTACACAAATTAGAGATGCGACTCGAGCCCTTTTCCACTCGACTCACTCGAGTGAAATAGTCAAACTCGTACTCGATTACAAAAAAATATTACTGGAGTCTCTATACACTTGAGTTATATTATGACTATTAGATCAATGGTCAATAATAACATACAAAGTAAATAAAAATAGATGAAAGATAAATGCAGTCGTCAGTAACGTAGACGTTATGGAATAACCTTTTGACATAAAAGTTTCAGTTCATTCCTTGTTATAGTTACCACCTTTTTATAACTTCTTTGTTATTTCATTAAGTTGTATTATACTAATACAACAAGAATATTCCGACACCACGAAAAATATTTGAAATACTTGTATAGTTAATTTTTCTTTCTATTTAAAAATGCAGTAATATTCTTTACATTATATAGCAAAGTAATGTAACCTTATAATATCCAGTTTTGATAAATTTTACATACATCAATATTTACAAAATACTTTTACTTCATTTTGAAAGATATGATAAATAGAGATTGTTTCATGACGTCGTTGATACAGGAACCAACACCCACGACTACCGCTGATGTACTACGTAATAGTAATCGTAAAACAAGTTTACATCAAAAATAAAATAAAGCTGTCATATCACAGACATGCAACAATATTAGCGGTTCCATCAGTTTGTCTTTATTGACTTTGTCTACAGATCCTATCTAAGGTTTAAAATGATATTTTGTAAGAGTGAAAATGTGATTTAAGACTAATGAAAAATTCTTTAATATGTTAAAACTTCTGATTCGAAATTCATAACAGATCAATCCCATCTGATATACTCGTGAATACAGTAAACGATTGTTTTATTAAAATACAATAATTATGAATAATTAACAAATAACTATGTTATTCAAATATATCAATAAACATTGACTGAACTGTAACAAAATTACAAATGGAGCGGAATATCTTAAAAGTTTTTAACCCTTCCAGCGTACGATTCTGAAGTCGCTAATAAGTGACTGAATACACGAAATTCCACACAATTTGGTAACCAATTTAGGATCTAATTTTAATACAAATGCGACAATTTCATAGTTTTTTAAATCATATTTCCCGCCACATTGATAATTACCTAAATATATGAGCAATTATTATGTAGAGATCTTCTCATTTATAAACCTCATATGACGCACGAGAGATGACGCAGAGTCTCATATGATTTTGAATCCATGTTATTTTTAAAATATTTATAACATTTTAATACCGCATGCCCAAAAAAAAACTATTTCAATTCTGAGATAAATATAATAAAACCATGCTTTTCTCCTTACTGTAATTTCCTATCAAACAAAATGTAATTAAATATATAAAATAAAAGACATATTTGTGATATTTCACGTATTGATATACAGAGATGTCTCTATTTGTATTTGTTAAGATGGCTTGTATCAAAGTCTTGTTCTTGCTCTACATAAAATAGTAAAACCAAATTAAATATACCTTTTCTTCTTCCCTTTCATAGCTGTATCATATCTAGCTGTATTAGGATGTTGATTTAATCACTTGTTGAGGAGTCATAATAAATAATACATAATAGGAAATGAAAGACTTTTGTACATCTTTGATAAAAACACCGTATTATTTCTCAGCAGTAAACGGAAATTCAATGAACACTGCATCGACCGTTGTCTCCAATGAATCAATTCAACCAGCAATTTAAAGATTTTAGTGACCTGATTTAGTAGAAACTGTTGTATCCTAAGTGTACATTTATTTGACATAAGATTACTCTTATAAACCAAGGAATTTTAACTACTTACACTTCTACGGGGTTGGCTTAAATGCTTTTTTTCTGACTGATACTTTTTCGTTTTTGCAGAAAATAGTAATTTACCATCTATTTTCTTAATTATTTACGAATTATTGTTACTTTGCCTTTATAGTGAAGTTACCTTGCACTTGAACGGATACACTAAGGAAAGACGGGCCGAAAAACAGTTTTAATTGAGTCTATAATATCAAAACTTTTAACATCTACATACTATTAATTTTATATGAATTTCGTTAAATGCAGTACCGTTTGGGAGGAAACAGATGAAATCGCTGGCAATAGCTTACAAGCGACTGAAATGTCACACTACTATTAAGTCTTTGATGTTATTTCAGTAACGGAGTGTCCATTATTCTTGTAGCCCTGGTCAAATATCGCTATAGTACCAAGCTTTATACAGCGTGTATAGTAATTCAATCTTAAGTTATGAATGAGATAAATTTGGCCTAATATTACCTACTATTTATTTAGACTGTATTTTTTTGGATTCTTTTGACAACTATTACGAGTGTAGATTAGAATTCGTTTAGTAAGTAAAATTTTATGTCAACAAAATTTTCTAATTCAACCTTGTTCTCTGTAACAAAAATTGTTTTAAAATAAGTGCCTGGTAACTAGTAATTTCACATGAATGAATATTCGGTGGATATTGAAATTCTCCACTTTGGCATGCGTCCCAAATGTGTCAGCTTTGTGATTTATTAAATGCAAGGTAATTGTTAAACGACCATTTAATTTAATATTCTGGATTTGTTTAGCCAAATTAACATTCTGTTTCAATATTGTAAATCAAATGAGTAAATAATCCGAAGTTAATATATGTATTAAATTTTGCGTTAATCGATAGTAAGTTATATTTATTTTACGTAGACAGGCAATACATAACAGCTGTAAGTGTCTCTACGAGAGAAAAATATTTTTCAGAGTACATCCGTGTCTATAGATCTTTGAAGTGTGATTGTAAACTCACTGGAGACATCAAAGCACTGATTTAGTTTTTTGTCAACTTGTCTTGCGGATACCGAAATAAAAAGATTTGTTTATAACCTTTGTGACGAACATTTATTATTTCCGTTAATACATTTTAGTTTAATTTTATGTCAAACTACATTATTGGTTATAATAACTACAAGAAACATGAAATGACTATGAGAATAGAATTAAACTATATACGACTAAATGTAATGCAA
Organism: Melinaea menophilus ssp. n. AW-2005; assembly: GCA_918358695.1. Classification (NCBI taxonomy): domain Eukaryota; kingdom Metazoa; phylum Arthropoda; class Insecta; order Lepidoptera; family Nymphalidae; genus Melinaea; species Melinaea menophilus. The sequence goes on along the minus strand of OU911043.1, from coordinate 21,978,748 downwards.
CATTACGTATGTATTTATTGATTATCTAAGGTTCCTTGATGGTTTTCACCCTTTGAATAATGATATACAAAATTACTTTAAAGATTCGATAAAAATTTGAGTTCAATTCGAAAATGTATAACTCATAGAAAACAAAAGCCTCAACGTGTGCTTCTATTCCCTACGACTTTGAGAAATGAAATTTATACCAAATCTTAGATTGAGTTTTCATAACTCTAGAAGATAGCTTTATAGTTATATCCTTCCTAATAAACAATACACCAAATTTCTTCAAAATTATGACACATACCAATTATGTTCTTTATAAATAAAATATAATTGTTCAGGTTTTGAATCCATAATAACTTGTTATATTTTAATTGATAAGATAATTGATTGATAAGATTGTATAGAGTTACTTTTTAAAAGAGCTGTATATTATGGTGAAGAAACTATATTAAGTAATGAATTCTGTGTGCACCATAAATGCGTGTTTATTTAATTATTTCTATTTAAAATATATAATTATACTGAAATGTCAAAGTCGCAAGTGACCAGTGACTGGTCCCATTTTCTCTTTTTAATTTAGGATAATGACCCGATCACATTTAGTCTGATAGAATATTTAATGAAGCCGTACCCAGCTATTAATTTAAGTGTATGTAGGTTTTTTTGACTAATTTAATTTATAGAATCTTAAGTTAACTCCAGTATCATAACGTTTAGTTATTATTACCTAAGGTACACGGTTAGTTATGAGTTACCTCGACTTGCAAAATGTAGTATTCTCAAATATATTTAAATACAACTAGATAAGAAGTCTTATCACAGGTACACTTGAGTCTGACGTTTCAGAAGTTAATTGAAACAAATTAACCCATAGTTCATTTTATTTAAACATATTTGATCCATATTAGATATATTTGTTTACCTGACTGTACTCGCGTTTCGAGTTAATTAAATTTGATATTGCCCGATCAGTAGTGAACCATTGACACCGCGGGTTCATTATGCCCCAAGCTCATGAATAAGGACCCCTAAAGAGTTCGAAATTCGGGAAAATTCCGATTTGAATAACTTAAAAATATCCAATTAAATATATAATAATATATATATGGTAAAGACAAAGTAGTTAAAAGTTGAATATAAAATAATGTTGCAATTTAAATGATCATTTACAGTAGACACGTAAATAATCGTCGGACTGATATACAATATATATTTATATATACATACGTGTACTTTTGAATCACAATCCATTAGTTCTGACGTTTGATGTTTTATAATTTAAAATGAACTGCTGTATTTTCCATTCAGTGTTTTTCTTATAACTTCAGTCGTTTTGTAAAATATACCAAGAATTAATTATCTTTAATTATTCTTTTGTGGAATGTTTAATAATATAATAATAGTATTATATACTTCTATATCAAATAGTTTTTTAACAAACTATCATATTATATAATTATCTAGAGTTCATTGTTTTTATTAAGCAAGAGACAACTGTTCGTATGTAGATTTTTAATAATTTTGATATTGTTCCTACTAATACTAATACCATTTAAGAATAAACATATTTGTAATATTGTTGTATAGAACAATTAGAAAACGATTATGAAATAAAAATATAGGTATAAATTAAAGTAACTAAGAAAACATGTGCGACTACTATATTAATTGGAGTACATATGAAAACTATCTAACATTGAAACAAAGATTAAGGTTTTTCTTAGTAAAATTTAATTTAAAACATAAAATCGGTAGCTGATATTGTAATATTAATTATCGATAATTAGACTGACGGAACTAACATTCTTTGAGAATACTATGGTGGAAGTAAGCCACGCATTCAGATGGTAGAAATTTTATATTTTCTTAAATACGTAAAAAGGTCTTAAATTTGATCTTAAATACAGAGTTCATACAAGCAAAAATATCAGCTCTGAACTTGCAGGGTAGCTTTGAAACAACTTGGAAAACACAAACAACAGCAAACTCCACGAGAAGTTAATTAACTGAATCAACGTTTTATGAACCGCATTTCACATTAAAAAGCTTAACAAGTGGCTTTTACTGCAATTTTAAATTAAGAAAAATGTCCAAAATACAGTATTTAAAATGTTCTCCGGACTTTTTAGCATTCACATTTATTGTGAATTATGAAATATAGAGATAATCTGATTTGTCGTATTGGATTTGTTTCCAAGAGGTCACATCGTAATTTGACATGAATTATTTACTAATAACCAGTAAAATAATACTATTCCCAATAATATTGACCTTATTAAAGTTTAGTTGCGTATTATCGGAAGCTCTGTATAACTTTATATAGTAGTCATTATATATTGAGTTTTTAAGGTGTGAACCATCATAACTTTATTAATTCAGTCAATTTTCCTTCAATTTGTCAAATATATTTTATCACAAATCTATCCAATCACACGATCTCATCGTATTAAAGTCGAGATCATCTTAACACAGATGAGTCGTGAGTATATTTATTTATCTGTCAGTTTCAAATTGAGAGACTGCTTATGGATTTATAAATAACTTTTTCTTTTTGATTTTTACAGTATTTTATAAAGGAATATTTTTAGACTATCTTACAATAATATGTCTCTATATAATGTTATGTCTCATAGATTTATCGCAATAAAGACATTGATAACTTTATGTTAGATTCATATTCGGTACAAAAATAACTAATTATACATTATAATTACTGTGTTGCAGTTGGTGTGGACAAGGTATACGTAAAGAAGTGCACTTAACAAATGATGGTGTTAAATCCAATGAAGACTTTTGTTAAGTTTAGGAATCCCGAGGGATCGAACGTGTTCAAACGAATTTATTTTATATTGAAGAATTAAAAGCACCCTATGTTAATTTAGATTATATACTCGTATATTAAATTTCATTCTTCCAAAAGAAAATTTAAAGTTCATTACAAATTATCCTACTTATTTCACAAAGTCTTCAGTAAACGAGCGAATAAGTTCAAAGACATACCGTGTTCAAGTATTCCTAACTTCATCCTACGAACTTTAGTTTGAAATTGCTCCTAAATTATTATGTAGGAACTTCATCTCAATTTTAGTTCAAATTTGAAAGATTCTTTGTTTTCAATTCAAATGCAAATTGTACTCAAGCCTTCTTTTAACCAAAGCGTTGCTTTCATCTGTAATTTCAATGCTTGTTTAATTAGTTAACTTTCTGGCTTTCAATTTACTTGCATCCGAAAATACTATCTTTTATGAATATTTAATGTACATATAATTGACGACATTTTTCCCATTTCTTTGTTACCTTTTTAATATTTTTTTAATATGTGATGCATGTGTTATTTATGATGATTATTTTGATTTATACTAAGTCTATAATTTATCAAAGTAGGTTATATGTATTATGTTTCAGCTGCTCTTACGCGCTCGGTATTTACTACTTACATTAGATTTCATCTCAACTGAGGAAGCTTGTTTAGATTCAACTATACGGAGCTATACTTTGTATAGTTATTATTTTGGAAACTTATTAGAACGTGATGGTGGTGTGTTATATCACATAATGAAAAGAAAAAGCTGGATTTACGATCATTAAATGAATTATACTTTGATTTTATTAACAATATCAGATTATAAAGTAATATATTATATATGTAGTATTAATATATTATATATGTAGTCCCAAGTCCTCAGTTGGCACACAACAGATTGCCGGACACATGGTCGCCAAAGTCTAATGAGACGTTCCGGGTTTTCTTCATCGTTATCCCCCTTATCCTAATTATTAGGGATGGCGCAATATGTAATTTTCTACCACGCTTATACGATACCATTTCTCACGCAATCCATCCATGTCGTCTCCAGTCACCCTCTTCTCTTATTACACTCTTCTAGTTACGCGCTTATCATCCCTCCTCATTATCTGACCACTAGTGAGATACTAATTTTCGACAATAAAATTAAATTTACTCCACAAAATTAAATCTGAATATTAAAATATTTGAATTCCTTCAGAAAAATAAAAGATGATTGTAATTTTAAAGTATGTTTAACATTATAAGACAATTGTGATTATTAAAATGTATCTGAATCTGTTAGTACGTAAATTTTTCCAGTGTGTATATTTATATGTGAAAAGAAAATTTTACGGTATCAATATTGAAGTCAAATGTATTAGCAAAGTCGATTATGATTTACAAATCACACGCCTATCACTGCATATTAGATGTCAATGTATACCTCTTAGGAGGGAAATAATACTCTGTTTTGTTTTCAACAATATACATTCGACAATGTTACAGAACTTTATATTTATATAGTTAGCTTAATCCTGAAAGATAGCTTTACAACTGTTTCATACAGGCGTATTCAGAATTCATAACAATATTAGTAATTCCCTCATATATTTCACGAACTTACAATAGAAATGATATGATATAATCGTTATTTGTAATCATAACGTCACTATATTTGTGGTTCATAAAGCTTCCCACATCCGAACATAAACGACATCGTTAAAAAGTAAATGTATTGAACTGAGTCCTAGGACTATGCAATTATTAATGAAGTTTAAAGCTAAAATATATTAATTAAATCATAAATCTCCTTCTAAGTATACCTGTTCCTCGACAGACATCATATATATATGTATGTATGTCCCAGGAAAATAATACACCAAATACTAAACTAACTAGGGGCGCCAACATACCGTCAATTTCGACTCGCTGCTCTCGCGAAATCTCGGGTGCCGTTTGCATATTGAACGAAGCGAGCCCAGTGTAATGACTCATCGTTTCCCATTGACTTCAATGGGATATCAGTTTTTTGACAAAACATTTTTCAAGAGTTTTTTTTTAAAACCATCACCTAAGATGTATCTTTTTGATTGCAAAATTTCATAATTTTCCGTCAATTAGTTTTTGAGCCTATTTGTGACAAAGAATGTGAAAAAGTCTCCAGTAGAACGCTCCGCACGCTACAAAAAAAAATCAAAATAATAGTAACTTTTTAATCTTATATTATTTTATGTAAGTATGAAGATAAATAAGTTAAACTTAACCATTACTAAAATAACAATTTGATGAAACACGTAGCTCGAGTCTAATTTTGTCAGCCGTGTTTAATTAATGCGTCCTCTTTGTATTGTAGGTAGGTGACGATCACAGCTAAATGAATTCTGCTAAATATTACTATACTTAATAAATGATCGTTATTTTAATAACAATACAAATATGTAATAGACAAATGATATGCATATTTAAATTTAAAGTAGTTTTTATCGAAATATAGAATTTAAACATAAGATTCTTTTATTTTGTTTCTTTCTATATATGAATCGTTATAAGGAATGGAAAAATGCAAAAATGGAAATTTAGTGAAAATATATTATATGAATCTAAATTTTTGCTTATCATATTTTTAAAACACGGTGCTATTTAAATTCTACTCGTAGAATTGTCACATAGCTTTGGCTAAATATAATTTTCACAATTAAAAAGTGTATAATCCTTATTTTAGGGCTTATAAGTTTTTTAGGACTTTTATTTTAGTTTCTCTATCATTAATGGTTAAAGTTTTGCGTAAAACTTTTTTTGATTTTGTAATTTATAACACGAGCTTGATGGCAATTAAACTAACATAAACACAACTGTGGAAAACATATGTTAACTGTACAGTTATTAACACAGTGTATTTCATTTATAAACGAATAAACACTACTTTAAAAAGCTCTTTGAATGCCCTTAGAGAGGATTTGATATAAATGTGATGTCATGTTAAAATGTAAATATCTAAATTAATAAACTATTCTTTTTATTCAGTTTTTTTTTATTTCCAGTATGTATCTCAAAATTTACAGTTTTGTTGTGAACACTTTCATTCACAACTATACACGGGGATAGAGGTATGATATATGGAAAAAAGGTGCTTTTAAATACCAATTATTGTGGGTAAAATATATTGAAAATAAAAACATTATAAGCTTCACCAAACCACCTGTACCTAATAAATCTTAAGGCATCATAAGGTTTTGTTACGACATTTGTACTTGATTTTTAAACATATGGTAAATTGAGTGTTTTATAACATCGATGCAGGAACCAACACCCACGATTACAGCTCATATACTACGTAATAATGATTAGATCGTAAAGCGAGTTTATATCAATAATAAAATACTAGTCATATTTTATTTTTGATATAAACTTATTACACACGCAATAACAAATCAAAAAAAAAAAAACAAAAATCTTTATTGAAAATAAGTTTCATACAAAACATTTTTTCATTGTCAAAGCTACCACCAGCTCGGAAAATTATTTCTACAGACCTGAGCAGAGCTGGCGACAGAAACTCAGCGGGATTGTCATGATTTGTTTTTTTTTTTTCTTTAATTCTAAATTACATGAATGAACGAATGAACGAATGCGGCGTTGGGGACCGCCAACCAACACGCCATGTTCCGAACACACACATGGGAGCGAGCGGAAGAAAGAAGTATGATTGATTTATTCCTAGTGGATCAGCGTTTTCGAAGCCAAGTTATGGACACGCGAGTGTTTAGGGGTGCTGATCTGGGAACGGACCATTATCTAGTCGTTACTAGAATAAGAGGTCTGTTTGCAGGTTGGCGCAGCCGCACAACGTGTCCTGGCTTGGAGTCGAATTATCGCATAAGAAGCTGGAAGCTTCAAGATCCACCGATCAGAGAGGAATATCAAGAAAGGGTTTCCAAGAAGCTTGAAAGCTGTGATTCAGGAAATGAAAGTGTTGAAGTATGCTGGCAGAACCTTAGGAATGGTATGGTGAAAGTAGCAACAGAGTTATGTGGTAAAAGGAAAAGAGGTTTTAGTAAAAAGCGCGATGAATGGTGGGATGATGAAGTGAAAGACACTGTGGAGTTAAAGAAGAAAGCATGGCTGGATTATAAAGCCTCGGGTAAGGATAAAAGTATGAGAGAGATAAGAAAAAGAGAGTACAAGCTGCAAAAGCACAAAACGAAAGCACTTATAAAGATGAAGCGTGAAAATTCTGAGAGAGAAAGGGATGAAAGGTTGACAAACAACTTCCGGGAAAACACGAAGCTTTTCTGGCGAGAAGTTAGTGATTCCCGGGGTTGTTCGGTAACCTGTAGAATGAAAGGGGTGCTTTCAAAGAACGGTGAAATTTTAAAAGAGCAAGCACACGTTTTGCAGCGGTGGGCGGAATTCTACAAGGAGACGTATGAATGTGAGGACACCTCGGCCTCGAGTACCAGCAAAATGCTGAGTCCCGATGTAGCCGATGGTGAAATCAGTTTGGAAGAAGTGGAGAGCGCGATTCGAAGCCGATGTAGTAAGGCTGCGGGAGCAGACGAAGTTACTGCCGAGATGATCAAATATGGTGGGCCACGCGTCTTGGACTTGTTCTGGTTTTTGTGCAATTTGTGCTGGAAATCAGGGGAGGTCCGAGACGATTGGCAAAGTGCAGTCATCGTACCTTTGTATAAAGGCAAAGGTTCACAGATAGACTGTGCAGTGCAATGTGCTTATGCTAAGATATTAGCGAAAAGAATGCAAGAGAGATCTGAAAGGCTGTTATGGGAGGCCCAAGGAGGTTTTAGACCTGGAAGAGTGTGTATAGATCAGATCTTTTCCCTCCGCATGATCACAGAAAAGTTTTTGGCCCTAAACCAAAAGGTTTTCTGTGCTTTTGTGGATTTGGAAAAGGCGTTTGACAGGGTTGTGAGAAAGAATTTATGGGAGATACTGCCCCGATATAATGTGAGCGGACCCTTGCTACAGGCTGTAAAGTCTCTTTACAGAGATCACTCAGCCTGTGTGCGAGTAGGAGCTGACATGTCGCCCTGGTTTGACATCCAATCGCGTGTTAAGCAAGGTTGCGCTATGTCAGCTTGGTTGTTCAACTTGTATTTGGATAGTTGTCTCCGAGGCGTGAAAGACAGTGACATGGGAGTGAAAGTAGGTGACCTAAAGGTCAATTGCTTGCTATATGCAGATGATGCAGTGCTCATTGCATCACCAAAATGCGATTTGCAGACATTGGTCACAACTCTGAAAGATGGGTGTGAAAATAGTGGTCAGTTTTGCTACCGACTTTGTTATACGGCAGCCAAACGTGGGTAACACAGAAGAAGAATGTAAGAAAGATGAATGCTGTGGAGATGCGATCTCTTCGTCGAATATGCGGAGTCAGTTTAGCTGACCGAATCCGCAATGAAGAGATCCACAGAATGGCAGGTACTAGCGAAGATGTCGCAGGGGGAATGAAGAAGAACGGGCTCAGGTGGTTTGGGCACGTCGAACGAATGAGTGATGAAAGAATGGTAAAAAAGATTTATAAAGGAAAAGTGAGCGGTAAGAGAGATAGGGGGAGGCCTCGAGTGACCTTCGAAAACTCAGTAGCTACGATACTAGAGGAAGGTCACGTAAAAAGCATGAGGACCCCCCGGAGGGCATGTACGAAGAGGTTAATGTCTGTGGTCAAGGCGAAAGAGGTATGCAGGGACCGTACTCGTAGCGTTTGGCGCTCCGTCGTCTCTGGCTACCCCGCAAGGGATATGGCGTGTAGGTAAATAAATAAATAAATTACATAAATACATTACACAATACTAAATAAATAATCTTGAAGCAGCCTGGCAGCGATCGCTTCATACCCACGGTGCATTGTCCTCTAAGTATTCAGATACTTTGTAGTATCCTTTTGCACACAAACGTTCCTTAGTTATTCTCTTAAATTTGTTAAATGGTAAAACTTGAACGTTTGCTGGGACTTTATTGTAAAACTATATACATTGCCCATGAAAGATTCACTCACTTTTTTAAGTCGAGTAACAGGTAGCGCGAACTTGTGTTTGTTCCTGGTATTTATAGTATGTATATCACTGTGCTTTACAAAATTGTCAGTATTTTTATGTACATATTTAAGATTTTCAAAAATATACTGACTGGAGACCGTAAGTACATTAATTTGCTTAAACTTATCTCTTAAAGAATCTCTAGGGAACATGTTGTAAATTGCACGGACAGCTCTTTTTTGTATAACGAAAATGGTATTTATAGCAGTAGCACTACCCCACAGTAGGATACCATAAGACATTATGCTATGAAAATAACTATAATACACCAACTTAGCAGTAGTCTCGTCAGTTAGGGATCTAATTTTTTTAACAGCGTACGCGGCAGAACTAAGTTTACTAGGTAATTCAGCTACATGAGGGCCCCATTGTAGCCTAGCATCAACAGTGATTCCTAGAAAAACTGTGTGTGATATCACCACTTCCATCGCTTCCTCATTTAAAAGTACATTAGTTTGCACCTGTTTAATATTAGAAGTAGAAAATCTAAGAAGTTTAGTCTTCTTACTATTAAGCAACAGGTTGTTAACACTAAACCAATGCACTATTCTAGAGAGAGCCTTGTTTACATCGTCATACATTACCTGATGCCGTTTTACTTTAAATATTAAAGAAGAAGAACATTAACAGTTCCGTCAGTTTGTGTCTTTATTTTCTTTATCTACATCTTTCTTTTTCTATATCTATAATTTTTATCTGTACCTCAGTTACTATTGTTATGCAGTGTCTTTCATTGCTGAAAATCATCTTATTTTTGCATAAGCAGAAAACTTTTAAAGGTGTAATAAGGAAGGTGTATTAAAAACAACACTGGTATTAGATTATTTTCAGATATATTTATTTCCTTTCACTACAAAAAATTTAAGTCAAATCTGAGCTACAATTACAATAAAACTACATACATTTAATGTTATATATATAACTTTTATATAATTTAGGAGCGAACACGCCAGATGTCACACTGCTGTTAAATATTTAATAACATTTCTGTAACGGACACTCTCCTGTAGCTCTAATCAAACGTTACCATAGTGTCAAACTATATACAGTGTGTTTGATAATTTAATCCTAACTCACGAGAGACACATTTAGCGGTTAGAAATTAAAATATATTTATTTTCTTAACAAATACTTTGATTATATCTTTACCGCTACGTATTTATACTATATGTTGACATTTTGACAACTGTAAATTGTACATAAGAATAGTGAACGAGTTAAATTATTAATTATCAATATATATCTTTTTAAATGAACTGTTATGGAATAGGTTTAGTTTTATTATTTTATTTCACATTTTTTTAATTATAAAATTATGAAAACTTTATACTCTGCAACAAAAAAACCTTCAAAATAAATGCCTGGTAAGTTGTGACGAAGATTTTAAAATTATTATAAATATTTGAATCATATTTCATACACATTGTTGACGGATTCATTGAATATTCGGTGGATATTGAAATACTCCACTTTGGCACGAGTCCCATATGTCAGCTTGTGATTGATTAAGTGCAAGTAAACTGTTAAACGACCATTTAATTTAATAATATTTTGGATTAGAATCCCGAAGTTAACATTCTGTTTGAATATTATAGATCAAATGAGTTGACTTAATAATTCGACTTTAAATATATGTCGGTAGTGAATATTCCGTTGCGTTGGTTACCATATTAGCTTATATAAGCTAATTTATCAATACCCAAATAGCTATTTATAATGAATAGTAAGTTATATTTACATTACATAGACATGCAATAGATAACACCTGTCAATGTCTCTACGAGAGGAAAGGTCAAAAGATGTATCAGAGTATATCCGTGTCTCAAGATATTTGAATGTGATCGAACTCAATGGAGACATCAAAGCACTGATTCGCCGCTCGTCGTTCCTCGCTCATCGTTTGTATATTGTACATCTATTTGATATGTTTATATCTGTCTGATTTAGTTTTCGTAAACTTGTCTTACGGATACCGAAATACATAGATTTATTTTCTTAGCAACGAACATTTATGATTTCCTTAAATATATTTTGGTTTAATTTTAAATCAAACTACATTGTCTTTGTTGTTAGTTACATCATGAATTAAGGTAGCAATTTGATATTTTACAAAAGATATCTTGTATAATATAATTATTCAAAAAGTATTATTTACAAACGCATGTGTTTTTAAATAATATTTTTTTTAAACAACAACATTAAATAATATGTAATTTAATGAATATAAGTTAGGAAGAAATACTTGCAATGGTGATTTTTTTTTATTGGTATATATAATAGTTATTTATAGATATGTCATATTGTTTTTATATGATTATATTTTCTATGCAAATAACTATGCTCAAGTATATATTCTGATATACGATATGTATATATAAATATGTTTATTTGGGTGTAAACAAACAAACTTACTTTACCTTGTCTATAATTGTAATGCTCTTTGAATTTAAGTATGTACTGTAACTGATGCTATTTCTATTAATTAAAATTAAAGCAGAGTCATGTATATATATATATATATAGTGGTAAACACCTATTAATTAAGAGATGACTTAAGTCTTGCATTCCTTATGGAAAAATTGGTCCAATAAAAAATTCAACTCGGCCCTCAATATTGGTTGTTTCTAATTTTATGTTTCATTATAAAATACTTCAATAAAGGATTTTTAGTGAACTAAAAGTAAAACTTTAACAAATAAATATAATTAAACCTCCTCTAAGATCTTAGCATTTGTGTCGCGAATTCTTTTGAATAAAAAGATATTTAAGAGAAAAACATATCAATTGTTTGATCTGAAATACAGTTCAATTCGAAAATGTTCAACTAATAAACTAAGTAAAATAATGACTCCAGATGTGCATCTATTTGCTAAGTGTTAGGTGAATGAAATTTAGATCAAAGGTACGACTGAGTTTTATTAACATTAAAAGCAGCTTAATGTGAAACCTTTCTAATAATCGACTGCCTAAATACATTACCTCGTTTTCCTTTAAAAAATTGTGGTGGAAAATATTATAATCGTCTATATTGATTTTAGATAAAAAGCCAACACCACGCCACATACCATCTAAATTTGTCAATCAGTTTTTACGTAACTTTTAATTACAACCCAAATCAGTTTTGTTTTTTCTGTGAAAAATAAAGGAATTTTCGGGAATAAAAAGTATCAAAGTATAACCAGATTAAATTTCATCGAAATTGAATAGTTTTACATATGATCCACGAAACAACAAAACAAATAAACATATTAACGCTCTACAGTTTTCAAAACTACGGTTTCAAGTTCTTGTCAGGTACCTAATACATGCTAATTACGATTTTTTAATGAACGATTGTGATAAAGTTAGTGAAAATATAATATCAAAGTAATGTTTGATGTAAAATTAAATAAATAAATTCATTATTTTATAAATCTAAATATATTTTTATATTTAGTTTAAAATATAAATAAGTTGTCAAGGTCGCAAGTGACCCGTTACTCGTCCCATTATCTCTTTAATTTAGGATAATGACCCGATCACATTAAGTCTGATGGAATATTTAAACATTTAAATATTTAACCTTGCTATTAATTTAAGTCTATGGAAGTTTTTTATCCAATCATATGTAAATTCCATTGTAAGAACGTACAGTAATTATTACCTAGTAAAAACTCATCATTCACTACAACGGGTCAGCGAACAACATAGGTCAAGATAATTTTAAAGTTATCAGTAATTGACAAAAAAAATAACAATATTTTGTACAAATATTTTAAACATGAAAACTAACTAATTATCTATGTATCAAAATAAACATTTGGACACACACCTGGCGCATTCTTCTCGTTGTGTTCGATGTCAGACATTATCACTTATTAATAACTGTATCACTCTTAATATTGGTCTCAATCTGATCTATTTCAGTGACACCAGCTACAAATTGAACACCAAATTGACCTTCTCACGCATCACTTACCACTATCATGGACACTTTAATCACTAAATATAGTATATGAATCTAAATATATAAAATATATTTTAATAAATATGCCACAACGAAAACAATATTAACTATAATCTGTGTTAACTTTCCCGCCAACACTCGATACTTTAGTTTGGTACGTGGTGCGTGGTACGTGCAGGTTAGTACGTGGTGTCTTTGGTACGTCTCGATACCGCGGGACTTAGACACCAACTGTTCTATTTTTGTTTATTATATTGAAAAGATTTTCTTCGTATGTATTTTGTGAATTTATTGTAATGATATTTATATTAACAATAGCATATTGCATGCAACTAGCAGATTACAGTTCTTAGACCCGAGTCTTATCCGTTAATATACAGAAATAAATTTAGTATGTTCTTTGAATGACACCCACAGCAAGGTAATTATTTGCTTAAAATATTTAGTAATATATAACATATAAGCATTCCAGTCTCTTAGAGATATAAATATTTAGTACAACATATCCTACGCACATATATTTCAGTATTTATAATAATTGCTTTTTCGGATTCGTTGCCATTGCCAAGAAATTAGTCACGTCGTATCAATGAAGTAAGTATCAAATAAATTAATATCATATGTCATATATGTGTCAATATTATATTGTGTTTATGATAATATCTTTTTAGCATTACTAGATATCTAATATTAACCATATAATATTAAATTTTGAGAAAATTAAGGTACCCATATTTTAGGAAAGATTAAAACACTAGTATGCTATATTTTGAATTATCGTTAAAAATATTAAATCTCATTAATTATACTATCTTATTCATAATATTTAATGAAGTTTCCTGATAAATAATCTTAATTAATTAACTTTGACGCCACTCGATAGGATTGATATTTTTGTTAATATCTTCTAAATTAAGAGTTGGGCACCCAGCGCCTCGAGTAGTAATGTGACGTCACAAATATCAAAATTATTTAACAATTATTAAAATAATCACTATCTATATAAATAAAAGGGATAGAATCACACGATATGGGATAAATGCCATTCCAGTGACCCTCCAAATATATGTCCTTGACTCAAATCGCAAGATTCTTAGATATACTTATATTATTGTATGAGAAGTACATGAGGAAAGCTTTAATTCAATACTGATATTGGCTCACGAGTTGATATCACTACCACCTGCCAATACAAAAATATCCTATTTCTGTAAAGAAAATAATAATGTTAATGATACCAATAAATAGTAATAACTATGACAAGGGGATATAATACGAAATAATATATTATATTATAGTGTTTTTTCAGTATAAGAGTTTTTTTGTGGAACAAAGTGACATACGAGCAGACGATCCCTAATGGTATAGCTGGTATTTTAAATGTGTTGCCACACCATTATAAAATGGTCCTCCCATTTTAAAGATTTGGAGAAAGGCAGAGTAGGGTGAAAGTTTGAGTTTAAAGCGCTGAATCTTACTAGGGCTGTGATGGCTCCAATGGATCATCATCATGATACATAATATTATAAAATAATTACTACCTGGCTATTTTAAAGATTTTTGGTAAAGGTTCCTGGTAGAAGTTATGCCCCTTCGATAGTATAAGATATATTTAATATAGCGATAGCCCTGCATTAGTGTCAATATCGATATATCGAAAGTTTCATTACTAATCGATATCATGACACTTAACTATAGAAGACTTTAATAATATAGATACATAACTAAAAGTAGTCACTGGTCGGTATGTCTATTATTAGTACGGAATATTATATTTACGAGTATTATGCAGATCAGATAAAAATGTTCCCATAATTGCATAATTCTTTCTGATTCAATATTAAATATTAAGAAAATAACAAGGCATTATAAATATTAATTACTTTGTTATATATGTTACATTTTTATTAACATAAACGGTGTAAATTAAATAATAGATATATTTTGTATCGGTTGGCGTTCAAGAAGTTATTTTCTTGTTGGTTTATTTGACATGATTTAATTTATTGATTGTAAATCAAATTATTTATATCCTTATTATTTAATAAAAATTAATAGTTGCTATTAACTGAAGCTCTTTATAACTTTATGATTGAAGCAATTTTCTTTAGTAATTTGTAAGAAATATATTTTATTACATATCTATCCAATCATACGAACTCGTGTTAAAGTTGAGATTATATTAACACATAGATGAATCGTGGAAATTATGTAGTCTGAGTAAAATACTGGTACTAGATAATTTCATATCTGTCAGTTACAGAGATTGAATATGAGGTTCGAAATTAATTTTTTCCTGGAGTGATAACTTTTATATTTAGAAGTATTTTTACGAGACAAAAATTAGTCTCTTTGATACTTATTTATCCTAATTACGAGAAAACAACAGCTCAGGATATTCGGCACAAAAATAACAAATAATACTTCGTTACTATGTGAGCGATATATACGTCCCTTATAACAAATAACCTATATGTATATATAATAAAAAATATGTGGCATTTACGTAGATTGCATATATTATATTATTGAGGAGTTTTAAATAGCAAAGCGTTTCGTTTTAAGTAATGTAAATGAAACCATTCTCGTTTTAACAGAAGAGTCTTCAAGAATTAGTATAATTTTTATTTTTATAAAAACCGGACGATTTAATCAGAAATCACAAATTTTATATCAACATATTTATAATATCTGTATCATACTTAATTTAGCATATCTTATGTTTTATAATGATTCCGAAATGCGAAATAAAAGTTATAAATATCTTACCAGATGTGACTGTATCATAAAGAAAAGCTATTTATAGTATAATATATATTTATTTAACAAATAGTATGCTATTGACTGCCAAAAATTCATTTTTTGTATAAAAGAATTTTGGTTTATGACGTAGTAATGAAATTAAATACATTAATTACATTATTCAGTCGGAGCAGACAAAATCGCTGACAAACGCTAGTTACTATTTATATATTTGATATCTCAATCAATAAAGTATATCTTATAGTGAAAGTATGTTTTATTTATAACAAGTAAACTGAAAGTTACAGTACAATAAACATCAACCAAATGTTGGTAACACCTAAAGTGGTAAATGAGGAGATAAACAGTATTAATAATGTCAATGTCAAACTTTTCTTTGACAAACAATATTGTGTAACAGATTTGTTATATTATTGTACTAAATGATATAATTTCTTAATTTAATATAAATTAAAATTGTTAACATTGTAAAATACACCGGAAGCGAAAATAATTCAAGAAACAATGAAATTGTTATCAGTATAAAATTTACTTACGTATACGATTATAGGGAGTTATTATTCCAAAGTCCATTAACCAAACTCCTAGAGAATATTTTAAATAACGTTTATAAAATAAGATAATATTTGGTAAATGTATCGGATAAGTATAGGATAGGTATCCGTCACAAAACGGATTAGTGTCAAATAAAGTGGGATTAGATAATTCAAAGATTATGAGATAAATCCCTATTAGACTTTTGCTGAGTTAAGAATTCATCGGAGGCTCGGAAGTATTCCTCCGATACTTCGGGAGTTAGTCACAAACATTATATTATCAATAAAATACTGTATGCAACTAGTAGATTGCAGGTCTTGAAACCGAGGTTAATCCGTTGATCTTCGAATCCAAAAAATAATATATACTTTAACTTATTTTCACAGTAAGGTAATTATTTGAATAAAATATTTAAGGAGTAAAGTCTATAAGAGACACAAATATATTTAGTATTATACATCCTACACACATCTGTTGAAGCATTTATAATCATTGCTTATTCATTCACTGCCATTGCCAAAAGAATTAGTTGTTTCGTTGCAATGAATGAATTATTCAAATATATTTATCACATAGTGCATATATGTGTCAAGAAGATTGTGTTTATGATAGTATCATATTAGCAATAGAGATAGCTGTCTGTCATGGTATGGGCATGTTGTGAGGAGAGATGAAAGGCATTTAACCAAAAGAGTGCTGGGTATGGTATTGGAAGAATAGACAGGTAGAGGATGGCCGAAGAAAAGATGGATGGATTGTGTGAAAGACAATATGGAAAAGAAGGGAAGGGAAGTGTGTACAGAGATGACGAGTAACAGAAGAGTATGGAAGGGAAAATCATACTGCACCGATCTCAAATTTAGGATAAGGGCAAAAAGATGATGTGATGATGATATTAGCATTATGACCATCCATCCTATCTCAAGGATCGCTTCAATTTCGTTAGCTCCTTTAAGCACGATTGCACCTTGCGTCCCACCATACATTACGTACTACGCATGACTATGTGTAATTCTAAAAAATACATGGATTCTTTAACTGTAAAAACCGCCACGCTGTGGAACGCACTGCCTATTGAGATAAGACAATCTCAATCCATAGCAGTTTTTAAAGACCGTTTCAAAGAACATTATTTGTCACTATAATATATTTTCTCATATAAAGTTTAGTTCTATTATATATATTTATGTATTATATACACTTTTGTAGGAGATATTGTTATATATTATGTAGGTATGTATATGTTTATGTTTGTAAGTTTATTTGTTATTTGTATATATATAAATATATTTATACATTTGTATTTTTACTGCAATACCCCGTCTATTAGTGCTTAAGTCCGTAAGTGTGGGTTGTCTGGAAGAAATCACTTTAGTGATAAAGTCGCCCTTTGCTGGTACAATTTTTTGTATATATTTTTGTTTACTGTTTGTTATCTTACTTGTATGTGTCAAGGAGCGAGCTTATATGCGAGTATAATAATAGAAAGACTGGGTAATCAACGTTATATAATATATTTATTACAGAGAGCTTACACTTAGTTACAATGTTGAATGGCGAGTGACAACTGTTATAGATTAGACCATAGAGTGTACATATAGAGATATATATATAGATGTATGTAATAAAGTTATTATAAATAAATAAATAAAACAGTATGAATGTTTGTGTTGAGATTTAAGAGTTAATATGCTATATTTATCATTACCGTATTATATTAAATCTTATAAATTAAATTATAAAATTAACTTATTTATGAGATTTAAATGAAGTCTCCTAATAAATAATTTTAATCAATTTTCTTTGACGAAATCGAAAAGACTGATTATTTTTTTAATATCAACCAAATCAAAAATCAGACACACCGCGGATCGAGCAGTACGTAATCACAATTCAAAATCTTAAATAGTAATCGAACTTGAAACAGTGCTCTAATTAAAGTTAAATAATTCACGAAAAAACATTTAATCATCAAAGTAATGGCTTTAGTGAGAACTCTTTTAAGTTAAACAACTAATAATTAACTTTGACCTGTCTCTTTTAATCTAATCAGTACTTAAAAACTTTGAGTTTTACTTTAGAAGTTTTAAGTATATAAATCTTGGCGGTAACTTAGAATGAAGTAAGAAATTGGAGCATAAGAAATATTGCATTTAAAGCTAATTTTGTTAATCGTAATGTATATATCTATATATATACATGAGTATAAGAGTAAGAGTAGTGAACTATTCACACTATTGTTTTTCCATGTCCCAAGCTTATGAATAAGGGTAAGTTCCAATTGAGTTAACGTGAGCAACGCCTGTTAAACATTTTTTTTTAATGTAAGACGAGGGCAAACGAGCTGGAGAGTCACAGATGGTACGTGATCACCGCCGCCCATGAACTCCTGCAACATTCGAGGATTCACAGGAGTGTTACCGGCCTTGAAGATAGGAGTAAACGCCCTTTTTTGAAGGTACCCATGTCGTACCGATCTGGCCCGCCAGGCCGTGTGCCATCGACCTAAATAAATGGTAATCAGATGGAGCAACATCTGGAGAGTATGGCGGGTGAGATAGAATTTCCCATTCCAGTGTTTCGAGGTACGTCTTGACCACTTTCGCCACGTGAGGTCGAGCATTGTCGTGTTCCAAAATTACTTTTTCGTGTCTATCAGCGTATTGCGGCCGTTTTGCTTTTAATGCGCGACTCAAACGCATTAATTGCGTTCGATAAAGTGCACCAGTAATTTTTTTAGAAGGTTTTAGTAGCTCATAATAAATTACGCCAAGCTGATCCCACCAAATACACAACATGACCTTGGATCCGTGAATATTCTGTCGAGGTGTCGCCGTATCAGTGTGACCGTTCAATCCCCATGATGTGCGTCGCTTAGGGTTGTCGTAGTGCACCCATTTTTCGTCCCCAGTAACAATACGATAAAGAAATCCTTTTCGTTTTTGTCTTTCAAGCAGCTGTTCACAAGCAAATAAACGTCGCTCAATATCTCTTGGTTTCAACTGATACGGTACCCAGTATCCTTGTTTTTGGATCATCCCCAGCTGATCCAGGCGTTTTGATACTGCTTGCTGAGTTACTCCCAACGATTTTGCTAGCTGTTCTTGAGTTTGGCACGAGTCTTCATTATCTTCAAAAGTTTTTTCTCTGCCACCGCTATGCCGATCTTCAACAACAAAATCACTGCTTTTAAAGCGCTGGAACCACTCGCGACACGTTCTTTCACTAATAGTATCATCACCATAAGTACTTGAAATAACCCGATGAGCCTCAGTCGCCGATTTTTTCATGTTGAAATGAAAAAGTAAAATCTCCCGCAAATGACGTGAATTCGGTTTATAAGTTGACATATTTAATTAAGTGTAACTATATGACGCAAACAAAAATTAACTAATATCGATGTAAGGTTATATTTATAGATGTCAAAACTGATGGAAAACAACTGTGATTTATTTATTTGAACTATTACTGTCTACTAGCGCCATCTTTTGGAAAACGGCGGGAGCAAAGTTGTAGACCTAATATGTTATATTACAAAGTAGGTGTTAAAGAGATGATTGAAGAGATGATAACGCCAGATGATTAGTAGTTATCTTGACACATACCTAATTGTTTTTTGTACTGTTTGTTTAATAAACATAATGTTATATATAATAATATTACTATCGATACTATACGGGGTATAGCAATAGTTCTAACCTTCAATACTGCTCAATTGTGATATTGTCAACTCACAAGCTGTGCCGGATCATACAACAATTTCAACATTAACAAGGAAACTACCAAACGGGAGTCACTTATGAATTGTATGTATTCGTATATAAATATAGATGTAATCTTATAAATGTTTAGTATTCATATGTAATGTATTTTACAAGTTTTTAATTAATAATAAGGTAGAGTAAGGACGAATTCCTTTAAATATACATTTAAATGTTATTGAAATTAATTATATTTATATATAAAACTATATTCAGTTTGTTTCATTAAATTCAATAAATTTGAAACCAAAATATATTCAATGAAGGCATCTTAGTATTTTATATTAGGTACATGATTTTTATTAGATATATCCTAATATATATACATATATAATATTACAACATACCAATGTTATAATATTATAATTTATTTGAAAGTATACCCAAAATACCTCATTAGGTATTTTGGGTACAGATTTTAGGATAGTTAGTGAACTAAATATATAAACCCAGAAACCGCAAGGACTCTGAAATTTTATGTGTTTATGAAATGTTGGGTAGTCGCCAAAATAATATTTTTAGTGTTAAAGGAAAAAATACAAATTCATAATTTTTTAAGAAAGAAACTTGAAAAAATGTGTTTACTCTTTTACTTACATACAATATAAATACAAACACAGGTAAAGGAAGCTTTTGATTTAGTTGAAGAACAAACTAGCACATGTTAGTCAAATGTATAAATAAAAGTGACTAAAATATTTCATAATTACAAATCGTGGAATATTTAAAAGTCGTGAACCCTACGCTTATGAAGCCACTAATGAGTTTCATAATACTAAAAATTCCACACAAAT
Source organism: Melinaea menophilus ssp. n. AW-2005 (assembly GCA_918358695.1). Classification (NCBI taxonomy): domain Eukaryota; kingdom Metazoa; phylum Arthropoda; class Insecta; order Lepidoptera; family Nymphalidae; genus Melinaea; species Melinaea menophilus. The sequence goes on along the minus strand of OU911043.1, from coordinate 21,958,112 downwards.
TGGTAACCAAATTAAAATCTTTGCTACAAATACAACAATTGAAGCCAATCTTAAATCATATTACCCAGCACGTTGATAATTAACGAAATATATGAGAAATATTCTATTATAGATCTTGGCAATTATTAACTTCATACGACGCAAGCAAGATAGCGGGGAGTTGCTACTAATTCTGAATTTCTAATATTTAAAAAATGTTAGTATTAATTTAATACCATATACAAAAAAAAATACTTCGTAGATAAAAAGAGTAAAATCATGCTACAATTTCTTACCAAACCGGATATAATCAAATATCTAAAATAAAAGTCCAGTTTGTGAAATTTCTCCAGTTGGTACATATGCCTATATAAGTGAAGCCATTTGCTTTTTTTAAGACGGTGTATCACGTTTTTGTACTTGTTATACACAAAATAGAAATGTTAGTATTAATTTAATACCATATACAAAAAAAAATACTTCGTAGATAAAAAGAATAAAATCATGCTACAATTTCTTACCAAACAGAATATAATAAAATACCTTAAACAAAAGTCCTGATTGTGAAATTTCTCGCGTTGATACATATGCATATATAAGTGAAGCTATTTGCTTTTTTTAAGACGGTGTATCACGTTTTTGTACATGTTATACACAAAGTAGAATAACCAAATTAAGTATCCCATTTTTCTTATCATAGCAATTAAGATTTACTAATTTGTTCTAGCTTTATAAGGATCTAGCCATTAATCTAAATAAAAGACTTGTATATCTTTGATAAAGACAGTTTCCTCAGCAGTAAACAGAAATTCCATGAGCACTGCATCGACCTTTGTCTCCAATAAGTCAATTGAACCAGCAATTTAAATATTTATAATGATGTTGTCTAAAGTGTATTTTTTTTTTACATGAGAAAATCATTATAAAGCAAAGGATTTTTTGGCCACCTATACGTTTTTTGCTGCCGGATAATTTTTAGTTTTTGCACAAAACATAATTAACCTTATGATTTTCCTTCTTCTTTATGAAGTAAGTTTACATACAATGAATGTTAAATAAATTTTATATATTGTGGCAGAAAACAAAAGAAATTGCTGTCAATAGCTTAAAGGTAATAAATTAATTTCTATATATTTTGACATTTTGACAGTTGTTAATTGTAGATAAAAATAGTGAATTAATTTCAATTAATAAGTATCGATATTTTCCGCTTTATTTTACTGAACTTTTTTACGAAACTTAAAAAAGAACTTCAAAATAAATGGCTGGTAAGTGGTAAAGATATATGTTATGTTATTAGAAATATTTGCATCATTTTAATAAACATTGTTGATGGATTCAATAAATTTTAATACACGTTATTAATAGTATACAATATTTATGCTCTAGTAACTTTACTAGTACAATGAAATTCATTCCATGTTGCAATGCTCAAAAGGGTCAAATTCTATTCGATCAAAGTATCAATTCGTATTTATGATTAAAAAACTTCATTGCAAACTAAACTTTTTGCAAGAATCCTAAGGGTATCCATGATATCAATGTTGCCATTATATAATTAAACTTTATACTTATTATATAACAACTAATTACAATTTAATAAATTATATTTATATTGTAAATTGATAAAATCATATAAGGTTCTTTAACTTCGATTACTTCAGTTAAAGTTAACTGCCTCATGAGCAATTGCGATGAAGTAAGTAAAAATATAATGTCAAAGTAATGTTTAATAATCCCCCAAAAACATTACAAATACCTTGTCGAGGTCGCAAGTGACGTTTATCTGTTTTTAATTTAGAATAATGACCCGAACACAGCTATTAATTTTAGTCTATCGAAGTTTTTTTCGACTAATTTAAAATTAAATGTAAGGACGTACAATAATTTTTACTTATTAAAAGTTCATCATTCACGACAATGGGTCGTCCGTTTACATAGGTCAATATACATTGGACATGATAAAATAAAAATTAACAAATAATAAAAAAACATCAAACAAAATTTAAACATCAATCAACATCAAAATTATAAACATATTAATATAATTGTAATAATAATAAATATTTGGACATACACCTGGCTCAGTGTATATGTATATATTGTATATGTATATATTGGTCTCAATCTGATCTATTTCAGTGACACCAGCTACAAATTGAACATCAAATTGACCTTCTCACGCATCACTTACTACAGTCACAAACACGAAAAAAACCTTTTAAAACAGCAACGTAAACAATATAATCTGTAATAACTTTCCCGCCAACACTCGATAGTTTTATTTGGTACTTCGTATATTTGGTACGTCTGGATACCGTGCGACTTAAACACAAACTATTCTATTTTTTTATTATAAATTTTTAAAAAAAATCTTGTGTTTTGTGAATATTTTGTAATAATATTTATATTAACTATTTAATAGTAGATTATAAGTCTTGAACCCGATACTTATCCCTTGATGTGCAAGTCCAAATATACAGGACTAAATTTAAGAAGTTATTTGAATTATATTCACAACAAGGTAATTATTTGCTTAAAGTATTTAATAATAAATAACATTTAAGCACTCCAGTTATTATACCACAATATTATTTAGTGTAACATATCCTACGCACATATATTTAAGTAAGTATTTATAATCATTTCTTGTTCATGATTTCACTGACACTGCCAAAGAAATTAGTCACGTCGTTTCAATGAATGAAGTATTGAAATAAATTAATATCATGTGACATATATGGGTCAATATTATATTGTATATATATATCTATGTGTTTTGACAAAATTAAGATATTATACGTAATTAAATCTGTGACAATTGCCTTTATCTTATTATATTTTGAATCTTATGAATTATAATGTTTTATTCATGAAATTTAAACGAAGTTTCCTATTAATATTCTTTATTAATTTCCTTTGAGGCTATAGAAAAGCATTGATTATTTTGTTAATATCTGCCTTAGCGCGGGTCAAGTAGTTATTATGTTTGAAACTCAAATTAAAACAGTGCTCTAATTAAAGACTGATAATTCACAAATGCTATCAAATCAACAAAGTAATGGATAATACAACCATTTCCACAAAGCAATACGTCAGTTAGCATACAAACATCGCATAGTGATTAGATTTTACTAAGATATTAGTGAGGTTGTGATTGGTGAATTTGTAATTGCTATTTTGGGGTCCAATAGCGCGCTTTAAATTCGATAATGTAATGGGCCCATTTATGGTATTGAGATTTCTCTCAAGTCACACAGCACTACTTAAGTGAAATCGTTGAGTCTAGTTGACGTTTATTTATATTATTAACGTCATCAGATAAGCAATAAGGACGTCTTATTCAGGCTCACAAATATACAGGTAATTAAGATATAAGCAAAAAAGTTTTGTCTTCTAGCGCCATCTCTCGGTCAGGGTACTAAGTTTTCACAACCGTCAAAATTCAAGATTTTATTTAAAAATACGTTAAAACAATCAATTTTATATATACTTATATGTAATAAGCTGTTCTAAACACAAATTTTTATTTTTACTTTTACTGTAACTGTTAAAAAATATTATGTAAGCAAAAATCGTGTAAAATGTAATTCTAATGTAAATTTGCAAACATTATTTATAAGTCATTATGAAAAGAAACTTCTATTCTGTTTACAAGACATGTACCTTCGTTTTTATATGAACATAATTAAAGCTTCAAGAAAAGCCGGCGAAAATAACTGTTATATGAATAATAAAATCAAAATCAAGTTCATACTAATAGTGAAGTATTGAACAACCAATGCTTGTTAGTTGCTACTCATATGAAACTCTTAATACGCTATAATACTTTAATATTTGTTAACACACAAACGTTCCCTCACTTTTTGTGTGTTAATATTTGAACGTTTGAAGCTGTTGAGAAAACATTGTTGCGTAAGAGAATTCTGTTCTTTGATATCAAAGAAGCAGCTTAAGCATATATTCGTTCCTAGTAAGAAAATCATATATGAATAAAGAATATATAAAAGAGAATATATAACTAGGGGTGCCAACAGACCCTCAATTTCGTTTTGCATATTGAGCGAAGCGAGCCCAGTGTATTGACTCATCGTTTTCCACGGACTTCAATGGGATATCAGTTTTTTGCCATGACACTCAAACCAACCATCACCTAATGTGTGTCTTTTGGATTGCAAAATTTCATAATTTGCCGTCTAGTAGTTTTAGAGTCTATGCGTGACAAAGAATGTGAAAAAGTCCCCGGTAGAACGCTCCGCTCGCTACGCTCGCATTGCTCAATAATTGAAAATAAATTCCGAAAAAAAAACTTTACATAATATTTTGAAATATTCACAAGAAAGATAAAAAAATATTGTTTCTCTTTTTTTTAATATAAATTAGTATCTTTAAATTTAGATGCAGGTAGATCGTTAAAAACAAATAAGTTACTATAAATCAAACGTTATGAATAAAAAAAATACATTGAATTTTTATTATTACGTAAGACGTTTTAATCAATCCAGTGAATGTAGGGATTGATTGAAGACATGTCCTCTATGTCCATGATAATCACATCGCTTGTCTTGTTATATTAAACGTTAGAATCCTATCGGGAATATAGACTGAGTTCTCTTGGGATCTTTTCGGATTCTGGCTTTAAGAGCATTAACATTTGTAACAATTATCTTGAAAATGATCAGCATTTGTCTTGAAAATGACCGGCGACTCCATATCCATTTTGTGGAAAGCCCTTTAATCTAGGAACATATTTCATATTGCAATTTATAAAGATGAAAACGATACGTAAAATATCTGGAAATCAGACGAAAATTGTAACATGTAAATGTTATAAATTTGAAAATTAACTGTAGAAGTTATCCCAATTGATTACTTTTTAACATAAGCAATTCACATTCATACCACCCTCCCACGCACATTAGCAAATAACTCATTAAACTAAAATTGTGCCAAAAAATAGAATACACTATTGATGCATTTTACAGCCATTCAATTTGTCACGGCATAAGATATAGTAAATTTATTATAAATAAATATGTCAATACTATTTCTTATAAATGCAAATAACTACCCCCAATCAATCATCCTCATTATATGTAAAGAATCTAGAAATTATGTTCTATTATCATTATTCACTCTTACCTTACCGTGAAAATCGAGAAAAAAATATTTTATATTCATTAGAAAAATATTTTTTTTTTTTTATATAGGTAGATAAAAAATAAATCTAGAAAGATAACTAGATAAGAATGAGATTGAATATTCGCTTTAATTATCTCTGAGTTGATTTTTTTGTAAAAAAAAAAACAGCCATTACTCAGAGCCGGATCCTACCTGAGAGTGGTCACTTCAGGCGCTAAGTGTGGGAACGCCACGGTGTTTAAATAAATGAAAAGGGTGAAAGGAAACAGAACTAAGGCGTAAATCAATTTCCTTTTTAACCAACTATTAAGCAAATATTAAAAAGCTGTTTTTATTATAGCAAACATATAAACTCCTCTTTAATCTCATTTGGGACCTTAGCTAAATAACAAATCCAATTTTTTCCTTACATCTGCAATTGTCCTAATGATGTTATCCTACACACAAAACAGTTACAGGAAATTGTTTATTATATAGTGCATAAACAAACTAAATTCCACCTTTATTTTGCACCTATCCTTAATATTCTTTTATTGACGGTTTTTTAAGTAAATTGAATATATAAAAATAAATTGCCAAGGCCTAAAATATTTTTTTTATATATCGGTAAAAGATAGACAACAATACCAATCTATTAACAAATACCAATTGGTTACAGGTGTAAAAAGAGCTGTGAAATAGTCTATTTATTACCAGATTCCCCATATTCTTGTTACGAAATATTTAATTCAACTCACCAATGGGATTCGATATTCTCGGCAGCCTTGAAAGCCCCATGAATGTTAATGCTAATAAAGCATTAATATGTTGCGGTGAGAGATTTCCTTTCAGTCTATCTCAATTTTATTTTTTTTGGTTTCATGAAATGTTTATTATAATGTAATGTATATTAACTTTATCATAAACCTTTAATGATAAATCAATACTTTTTTATATTTATAAGGCTTTAAAGAACTATCGAAGTCGTTTTAAAAACAATAAACTAAGGTTTCATTTAGCACCGGACGAATGGCTTTATTTTATGAATTATATAAAATTAATTTTCAATATCTTTGTATATTAGCAAAAACATTTTGTATCACATGACAATTATTGATTTGGCAAAAAACTAGAATCCAGGCCGCAGTTTTTATAAAACTGACGTCTAATATTTGTCAAATAAGTTGTATCTGTCAGTGTCATTTTCAGTTAGCACTTTGTTTTGCAAGTTGTGAAATATTAGTATATTTCAGATTTATTTCTCAAAGTCTATACAGAAATCGTATTCAAATAATCAGTTCATAATTTTATAAGGATTACTTGTGCTTAACCTTTTTTACCATGTCAGACAACGAAGAAAACCTGCATCGTTTGGAGGGAACTTCTGGTGATGCTCCAGGTGGTTTAATTATTAAAAAGAAAGACAAACCGCCAGATTTCCAGTTTGCTAAGCCTTCCTTGTTAGGTTTAGATAAACTAGCTGCTGCTAAAAGAATGCAGAATCGTTTAATATCGTTTCAAACGGATGAAAACGATGGTGATGATAATGATGATAAAAATGACTCTAGTGATGGAAAGAAACGAAAATACAGGAAGCATAATGAAGAAACTCCGACCTATACAGGTGGTCTATCTGAACAAGCTAGGGAGAGGATGTTAGAAAGACTGGAAATGTAATAATTTTATTTATTCTATATACATTAAGATTTTACTATTAAAAATCAAAGATACACATTCATATATGAATATTTTCTTGATATAAAACAATCTTATATCTTACTATACATTTGCACAAAAAAAAAAAAGGTTTTTGTATAAAAAACTTAGTAAAATTTCTTAAAAGATAAAACTTAAAGAGTTATTTGTGAATTAAAAATAATAATAAGCAAATAAGTATATTAAAATTAATATTATGCTCCATAAACCATATCCAACTTATTTTTAGAGAGTGATTAATGTTAAATGTTTTGTGTTTATTTGTTAATTTTTTTTTAATCGGAATATCTTGAAAATTGGTCGGAATAACTAAATTGATTTTGATATGTAGTTTGATACTATATGTGTTCTTATATAACTTTATAGGGTTCTCAGAATATTAATCATGAAACAAGAATATGTTACAAATCAAAATCAACAAAAAATCTATGCTTTTTGAGTTAAGCAATCATTACTTCTACATACAAATATTTTTATAAAAAAACAAAAATTAATGATAAAATAACTTCAATGCAAAAAACATGTAGGGCTGTCCGGGTAATTTTATTCTGTCTAAAATATTTAATAATTAGAAAAATTTCCACTTTTTAATCTAATTCTCCACATCTCAGATCTTTTTAATATATTTGATTAAAATTCGACATGAATCCATACCATTGTTTACTTTTGTATATCAAATGGAAGTAGCAGGCCTATTTTAATACCGTACTTATATAACCTCTTTTATAAGGAACCGTCAACTCAAAATTAAAGCTATGAGAATTCCAAAAGCACCCTAGCCTGAAAGTTAAATGTAAATCTATCATAAAAGAAAACTCCTGATTCAAAGTTAGTAATATATTATATAACTTAAATAATTGCAGTTAATTATGAAACATATAATTTAATATAAGTTATAGCTACAATAATATATATAGTTATTTAAAATGTTTTAAAGATTTCTTATAAGTCAATTATAAACTAAGCTCAATTTAAAACTCACATTAATAGGAGAAGGTTTAAACATATTTATGTACTTGTTTGTTGATATTTTTGTATGTATTTCTCAAAAATATCATAGAATTAAAAAACGTGTTGATAATGATCAATATAGCTTCCATTATGACAATTTTTTTTTCATTAATTCTTATTAATTTAAAATTGTGTAAAGTAGTGATTTTTATATTACAATTCATTAATATTATTTTATCTATAATTCATAAAATGACGTATGTCATACCAAGAAAAAATATGTAACTTTTAATTACACATATTTATAGCTGAGTGTGCACTTAATTTGTTTTTATTCTTAGCCTCTTTATATTTGAATCAAATAGATGAATATAATTTAATTAGAAAAATATTTGATTTACAGGAAAGAAAAGAAATCTAGAGAGAAAGGTGTTCACAACTCTACCCAAGAAGAAAAGAAATCTCGTTCTAAAGATGACGAGGATAGTCGATTGTATCGTTACGACCGTCGTAACCGCGACAGAGACAGAAGACGTGATGATGATAGACGAGACAGAGATAGATATAGGGACCGAAACGATAGGAATAGAAGTGAAAGGGATAGACGACGGGATTCAGATAGGAGGGACAGAGATACAGATAGAGACAGTTCACGTCGCAGTTATTATGAACCCAGGTTTAAAGATGAACCAAGAACTCCAAGGTATGTTTTGAAATCATTTAGTTGCTGGAATATATAAATAGAATAAATGTAAAAAAAAAAGTGTATGAGTCCCATCTTTTAGGGCGTAAAAAATATATTTTTTGCCTAATAAATAAATTATTATATGTAAATAAAATAAAATACTTTTTTAAATATTTCAATTTTAAAACTATCCTGTCTTGATGCAATAGAGATATTTTTGTCTTACAATTATAATATGAAATAACATTTCAGTATGAAAGTCCTGAAACCAACAGACAAGACAGCCTGGGACGACGATGATGAAGACCCTAAAGCCCTCCGGAAATCCAGCTGGGACTTTCCTACACCCTTACCAAAGGACTCATCGGAGAGATCCGTCCGGAGTGAACGACGACCCAGGGACTACAAGGGACGGCCCTATGACGATACTACTAGGGCCACACCTCATAAGTATATATATATTGTTACGTAGAAATTTCATTTCTATAAATGAACACACTAAAATTTTTATGATGTTTGTCCGTGATTAGGTTCATTAATTATCTGTTGTTAATCATAAGACTTTAATGGTCTGTGACATTTAGCACTATTTTAGAAAGTAGATGTTGGCAGCTTAGAAAAAAATATGTATATATTTTGTATATTTACAATTTGTTATAATCTTATTTTGAAAGAAAACTATAAAAATGTTCATTGTTTCTTATCAGATGGGTGAGTTCCCGCCGTGGGTTGGATGTGGATGATCCAGAGTGGCAGGACGCAGAGAGGAAACTGGACAGAGCTTGGTACAATATGGGAGAAGGTTGGTAGGAATATAAACTTGTAAATGTATATATATATATATATGTCTTATTATTAACTAACCATTGGGCTTATCGAATTGCATTGCTCACTAAATATATTGAAGTTTGTGTATCTGATGACAATAAAAAATACCCGGCTGAGTTTGTTGTGTGGTTCTCCACAGATTGGAACCCTCGTAGCCTTATTTAAACTTCAAGTATCTTTATATAAGGATATATTTAAATAAGTATGGTATCAAAGTAGTCCTGACACACCCATTTGATATAGAAGTGATTCAAAGTGGAAAATATATAAATTAATAAATAAATATAAAAATTTGTCACAAACAGCATTTGGATTTTAAAATCATATCGTAATATTTAAAATGATATTATAGGTGAGACGGACGAGTCGGATCCGTTCGCGGGCACGAGCGCGGAGTACATCGCACGCAAGGAGGAGCAGATTGAAAAGAGACGGAACAGGAAGGTCTCGGCCGCGAGGCAGCAGATAGACAAGGACAACGAGCTGTGGGAGAGGAACAGGATGCTCACCAGCGGGGTCGTGCACGCCGTCAGTGTCAACTACGACCTCGACGAGGTAGGACGCTCGTTTTGTACATTTACGTTGATTTATATTAAGATTTTTATATTAAGGCTTCTTCGCTCAGGCTTAGACTAAATATATATATTTGTTGTTTCTTTTGGGACCATGGATGAAATTTTTCTTCTCATTTACTCTTGTGTTATTAATTAATCAATCAGTTAGTATACAGTTCCTATAGGATGTTCTGAACCTATCCATTTGTTATCCGAAAATATTAATGCAACGCAAATTTACGACACCATGCAACCTTACCTAGAGTAAGATATATATATATTTTTATATTTCTTAATACATTGCAAGATATTTGGCAGAGGTTTTTTCTGACGTCAATACTCTCTGCATAATATATAAATATGTGTATTACTTGAGATTAAATATTAATTATTTATAAGTAATAAAGAAATTATTTTTCACTTTAAAGCATTGTTTATTGTTGCAGGAGAGTGTGGACCGAGTCCATCTCTTAGTTCATAACATAGTACCGCCCTTCTTGGACGGTAGGATAGTATTCACTAAACAACCGGAACCGGTCATTCCTGTAAGTATATTATATTATATATGGTTTATAAAATAGTTTTATTAATATTTATATATTTTAAGGTAAAAGATCCAACATCGGATATGGCAATAAATGCCCGTAAAGGATCCGCCTTAGTAAAAGCGTTCAGAGAACAGAAAGAGAGAAGGAAAGCTCAAAAGAAACATTGGAAATTGGAAGGCACCAAGATTGGTAATATAGAGATTGAAATACTATATATATATGTCTACTATATATATACAATATTTGATAATATTCCTGAGTTAATAATTGATTTGTTTAAAGAAATAATTTAAGTCAAGAATGGTACAGAAAGACAATAACTTAACATCAAATTCTAGTTTGTCTCCACAGTTTTATAAATATTGAGTGCATTGTTAATAGTTTTTTTTTATCAATGATTGGTTTATTTTTAAATATTTTATTTTCAGGTAACATAATGGGTATACAAAAGCAGGAAGAAGAAATAGAGGAAGGACCAACAAAACAGGCGTACAAATATGCGGAACATTTGGATAAACGTAAGTTTTTATGTATATGTATTATGTTTCTCGACCGGGGCAAATTTGTCCTCTCAGCTGTTTCTTCCCAAATTTGATTCCCGACCGGGACAAATTTGTCCTCGCAGCTAACTGATTCTTCTCAGATTTGATTCTTTACCCAGGACAAATTTGTCCTGTCAGCTGTTTCTTCTCAGATTTGATTCCCGACCGGGACAAATTTGTCCTCTCAGCTAAGTCAAACTTCGGAACATCAGTTTATATCAAATAAATATTTATTAATTTTTAAATAGAAATACATAGAAATAAATAATTGGTGTATTACCAAATATTCCTAATATATATTTTGTATCAGCAATATAGCCAATCACATTCATTTCTATCAATAATTCAGCCAATCACATTCTTTTCTATCAATAATTCAGCCAATCACGTAAGTTTCGAAATTCTTATCCACAAATGTATCACACACAGAAGAAGAAGCGGAGTCCAAGTCTCAGTTCGTGTCGAAGATGTCCATCGCTGAGCAGCGCCGGTACCTGCCCGTGTTCGCGGTGAGGGAACAACTCATGCAGGTGGTGAGAGAGAACAGCGTCGTCATCATCGTGGGTGAGATCACGACTGATGAAGTTCTTTTACTATCATTGAATATTTGGAATTTATTCATTTTATAATAAAATGTAATGTAGCCATTTCGTTATCCAATCTTCCAAACGCTAGGTCAACTAGTGTACTAACAACATTGTTAGAAGACTGTTAGTGCGCTTGTAATTATTTGGCTATTAACACGCTATTTTTGGTGTTAAATAGTGGGCTTAAAATTGTATTATCAAATAAGCCAAAAAAATATTTTTATATATTTAGGTTGTATATATCAATTTAAACTGAATATATAAATAATAGTTGTCATATAAATCTTCCCTCTTGTTACTCCAGGTGAGACCGGCAGCGGTAAGACGACCCAGCTGACCCAGTACCTCCACGAGGACGGGTACAGCAAGATGGGAGCCATCGGATGCACACAGCCAAGGAGAGTAGCCGCCATGTCCGTGGCCAAGAGAGTGGCCGATGAGATGGGTGTGCGGCTCGGTGAGTACACAGCACAGCTACCTTACAACACCAATACAGCAACAGCAAAGCTAGCTTACAACATCAGCACAGCTAGCATTTACACAACAGCCTATTTCTATGCCATATATTCTTATTATTGCTTTTTCCACTATTCTAATAATGAGTTATTATGATTATTTCAGCACTCAATATCTAATACACTAACTTCCCCAGGTGATGAAGTCGGATACGCCATACGGTTTGAGGACTGTACAAACCCAAACACGGTGATCAAGTACATGACAGATGGTATCCTCCTGCGTGAGGGTCTCCGGGAGCCAGACCTGGACCAGTACTGCGCCATCATCATGGACGAGGCTCATGAACGGTCCCTGTCCACTGATATGCTGTTTGGGCTATTGAGAGAGGTTAGTGGTATAATTGTGTACATGTCTTTACATGTCTCACCGATGGACATATGACTCTTAATCTATTATTTGTTGTGGAGGTTAGCGGGCAGTTCTTTTATAATGTATGTAAAGACCAGGACTCACGCCTCTACACTTTAACCACATTTATTTTCGGTTCATTACTTTTCTGATTTCTCAAACCAAATTATGTATAAAGTGTAGAGTTTGGAAAGATAGAGACTGCTCTACATGGGATCTGATAACTGACAGACAACCATATGGTCTTATCTCAGTAGCGAGGACTATTATGAGATAACTGACTTTGGACTGAGATTGCATCACCATGTAAGAGATATGTTATAAATAACGGTTTTAAATAATTCTAATCACTTCTATAGAACAATGTTAACATAAAGGTATAATAAAATTGGGTAATATAAAGAGATATTAACAGTAAATTGAGTAAATTATCTTTAATAAATATATCATATGGACTATTGACATTATTTAATGGGTTTTCCCACAAATATACAATAATTATAATAAGTTATAAAAAAATAAGCAACATGTTATTTGAACTCTTTATTAAAAAATGCTTCATATAAATAGAACAATTCTCAAACAGTCCTAGACCATTTCATCAGGCCTTTAATATGAATACTTAAAAATACTACGAAAAACTATTACAACTATATGTATTACATATTAAGTACAAGGGACCATTATTATTTCTTTTTATTGTTTTTCGTAGTAATTAAATTATTTACTTGAACAGTCTTATTTTATTGAATAATCTTATGATAGTAACAAGTTCATTAACCTCTTATATGTAAAATACAGTGGATAATACAATTCATTCAATGAAATACATATACATATTATAGATCCGAGGGGCGCTTGTCTTATATAGGAATGTTATTCGAATTCTATGCAGAATTAAAGCTTTACAAAACAAACCATCACATAACGGTCAATAATTTGGTTTTAAAATTCTTTTTAGCGCCTATAGAACTTTATATTCACAACAATTTAATTGGAACCTCATGAAAGTATGAGATTCAATTATCGAAATATACGACCAGGATTTTGACATTTAAATTCCTACCTTCAATGAAGTATATGAGAAGGGGAATATTTAATATTGTTGATATTCAAACGAAGTCGATGTTCCTGGGCGGTATCCAGAAGCAAGGGTAGCAAGCGCCGGCACTGCCGGCGTCCGACACTCAGACTGATTTTGCTTTGGCGCGAGGGTTGCTCTGGCTGACCATCATCACGCCCATGTTCATACCAATGTTGCCCCATTTTAGCGATTCGCTAATCTGTAACAATGTATATTGGACATTGTTGAATTAGGTCTCTCATAACACAGCATTTGTTGTACTAGGCCTGTCATAATACATTAGATATTGAATTAGGTCTCTCATAACACACTAATTGTTGAATTAGTTCTCTCATAATACACTAAATTAAATTCAGTTTTATTATACACCTGACTGCAGAGAATAATAAATAATTGTGTCTTAGTAACTGATATCAGTTTATAAACTTGTCACAAAAATATTTTATAGTTAGTTATCAAAAACCATACACAACAAAGTTCAACTTAATCAGTATGTAATAGTTCCGTATTATTTAAAACAAACGCTTAAATTTAAGACGTACTTGTTATTAATCAATTGTTTATATAATTTTATCAGTATGACCTATTTCGACCATGATTAACCTAAATTCACAATTGGCATTGTCACTGTCATTAAGAGCGCCTATTGCTATAAAATTGCCATATATAAAATTATTTAAATTACCACCTATAAATGCAATTATTTAAATAAATTCAACATATGCAGTTTCTTTTTTATTCTGTACATGTTGATCCATATGTAGCTAAAGTAAACATTAAAAAAAAAAGATAATTTTCATTTGAACAAATATGTCGCCAAGCAACTATAATAATGTCTGGTGATGTCATTATTTGAGCATGTGCCCCTTTCATTACGGATATATACAAAGTTATCTTTTACTCAAACAGATTGACCAACCAAATTGATGACGTGGTCTTTTATAATTTATTCTATCTATTTATCAAAAAGATTAAGGATATATATTTTAATTAATTTATATATTAATTAAGGAAATTGTCAAATGGACAAAGACAGTTTGATTTGAAAATAATATCATCATCATTAAATTATAATTAAAGATAAAAACTTGTTATTATTAGTGATTTCTAATGTCTTAAAGATACTTATAAATTCTAACTAATATACTTATAAATTCCGCTAGACGTCTATATTCTAATGATAAAAAGGAAAGAAAAGAAAAAAACAATCACACAAGATCTACTCGATGATAACACTAACACACGGGCACATTGAATATCGGTACATTGTGTCATTTAATTAAATATCCTCACCGGTGTTATAAAGTCGTCAGCCGTATCCAATGTGCGCCTGAACGATTACCATCAAAAGATAATAATCATGGGAGTTTTCGACGTCGTTAGGCTGATCTGGAACAAAATTGCTACTTTGTGCGTTTCTTTCATACTTCCTCCCCCCAATCCCCCCCGCCCGTGATACCTGGATGTGCCCGACTTCAATGCCCAATGAAAGCGTACTTCACAATGACAATAACACAAGCGTTTGTAAGCAATTTTTTGTATGAAACATTAATTGATGGTATGAAACTGTCTTTACTTTTTGCTCTAAACGAGATATTATGTAAACGAATATTTTCTGTTTCGAAATAGTACAATTAGTTTGTAAAGACAGCTTTTTTGATCGAATAACGCATGCGACGATGAAAAAGAAGTTCTATAACCGTAATAGTAATGCATGAAATAAAAAATATCAAAGTAATAAATAATCAAAACAAAATAAACACGTGCCTATAAAGTTTCTAGAATATTCGAATTTATTTTGAATTCAGTCTCACCTGTCTCATGCGAGCTTCCTGCGGGGTCTCCCCGTACCGGCACCAGTGGACGAAATGCAGTGTATTATGCCAGTTTCTTTCAAATCTCGATTTAGTTGCCATGTCGAGCTGCAATCAGTAGAAGCTGCTTAGTAGCGGTTCCACTGTTCACCGATTAACGAAAGCCCCGTTGAGGCTATCTGAAATGAGAGGTTTCCAATTCTGACGTCTATCCTGGAGGAAGTATTCGGACTGCAACCATTAAAGGTTAACCGAGACGAGATATTTATTGGAAATGACTTTAAGGTCATCGAAATATCGAGTTAATTAAAAGTAATCCTACACGTATTAAATGAAAAGCAAAATTTACATATTTTTCACATTAACTTAATAGCGTTGCGTTAAAATCGAGGTCGAACAAACAGACGTACGACAAGAATTCACAATTTTTAAATTATCTGGGTTGAAGTATTTATTGGCAAACTCACGTAAAGTGCACGTTGCGTGTCATAACATCTATCGGAAGGCCGAATTATGCAATTTACTATTGAAATCATCGACGCTGATAAACTAATCTATTTACAGTTGCAACACTATTGTTGAACGGTTATCTTTACTACCCGATTTAACTGTTAGATAATTTAACAAGTTATCTCGATAGCTATCGGGGATTCAATGCGAATTGGAAACTTTTACCTCATTTTCTTTTTTTTTTTTTTTTATTTATTTACCTTTGCCCTGATGTCCTTTTCGCTGTTGGGTGTTTCTTGCTTGTCATCCAGATTGTTTATTCTTATGACGGAGTCCTTTTTCCAAAAGGCACCCAAGGTTGTCTTAATAATCCTTTTTCGCACACCTTTTTGCTGCACGGTGTACACCTCTATCTGTTCCGGGTTCTTTGTTTTTTCTAAAAAATACATATAATAATGGAAGTTGAGTGAACGATGCCCAAGAATGCAGGATGTTTTACGCAATATACCACCTTCTTGTAATTATAAAAGAATTTATTGTTTTTGTAAAGTATTTAAACCCATAGTTATTTCTACTTTCATGGCTTGTTTATTTCTTAGGTGAATCCTGATAGGGTAAAACCAGTGCGTGTACGGGTCGGACACCGGATATTGTAATTACTGTTCAATTCTCCTCCTCCTTTATTATCAGGAACAAGTTATAGGGTATGAATTATTTACAAAACCCTTTTGTAAATTCATTAGGCGTTTACTACTCAACGATGCAGCGTCGGTGCCAAAGTCAATCGGTATTCAGCATTTAGTCTACACGATACGATTTATCGCACGACATCGTTACGTCCCTATTGTTACGAAAGCACAACGTTTTTGTGAGAAAATATATACATACCTTTACCCTTTTTCCACATGGCAATGGCGTACATATGGTAGTCCGGGGACAGCGTTGAGTCCGGGGGTAATGGATCCTGAGCCTTGACTTCCAGAACGAATCCGGTTTCGAGCACAGCGCATAATATGTTCTGTTCTTCATGTTTGAACCACTTCGACTCGCGTAACTTATGTATAGCGACCGATGATCCGAATCTCGGTTTCTTCGGTGCAAATAAGGCTTGCGCTTGACTCCCGAAGCGAGATAGCAGCCCTTTCACCGTCGGCGGCGGTGCTAAACTCTTCTCGGGCGGCTTGATCTGCTGGAGGCTCCGACAGGCTACAAACCTGGCTTCCATTGAACTCTCTCTTAAATTCGCGAGGCAATTCACACCACTGCTAAGTAAGTAGGTGTTGTAGGCCCACTCGGCTTACTCTCACTACTGAGAAATCGTTTCAATCGCACTTTCACAATTTAGTCCGCGTGGCTTCGCGGGTGATCGAGCACTGAACTATACGGTAGCCTTCGAACGATAGACGCGGCGCGCGTGGTGTACCGGTGTTTTATAGTATTGCGGGGCGGAGAGGACGCAGGGGGAGGAGAGGGGTCCCCCGCCACTACGATGTAGCGCTCATAGTGAGGGGAACATACTGAAATATTTATTTATCGATTTACTGCTAGAAATATAAGTTATTGCATATTTGTATATAATGTTCAATAACAAA
Source organism: Melinaea menophilus ssp. n. AW-2005 (assembly GCA_918358695.1). Classification (NCBI taxonomy): domain Eukaryota; kingdom Metazoa; phylum Arthropoda; class Insecta; order Lepidoptera; family Nymphalidae; genus Melinaea; species Melinaea menophilus. The sequence continues at coordinate 21,940,794 of OU911043.1, read as the reverse complement.
CTTATCAATTGTCAAAATCATGTATCAGCTTCCTGTAATGATAAAGTTTTTTATCGAGTATTTTTTTGTATTTAATGATAACTCGTAACCTCAAATGAAAAGTCACGACTATTTACAGTTAATTTTATGGTAATATTACTGAATGTTACACGGTAAAGATTGTATTGTAATGTCTTTGGATACGGAAACAATCCTAGAATATTTTGTTATATTTATTAATACTACTATATTTTAATATTATTACTTATTAATATTAAGTGGATTCATTTTACCGGTATAATTTTTCACTCCTTTCATTAAATTTACTCATTATAACATTTTCATTCCTTTCTACAATTTTATTTATCAAACAAGATCACTTAAATAAGAGTCGTAACTTATACTTAACCATAATATCGATATCGATAATTACAATCGACACATCTGCCCCGCACTAAGAAATGCACCGAGTGACCTCACTTGTCATTCCCCCGCCGGCACGGGCAGGGGCGGCAGGTATGTTGGCCTCACAACAAAAACCGTAAACTCGTAATTAATACTACTTTTATGTTTACGACCTTTACACTTATTATATTAAGCGCCATCGTCTATTATGATCATAGATTATGGGATACGTATACGATTATAGGACAGGGTTCATAATTTTCTTACGTCATTTCAAGTCTGCGCCTTCATGGCGGTATTAAAAAATAAACATTCTCTTTGATAGTCTTCAAACTTGTCATATTGTTACCTATTAAAGATATTATAAACAAATAATTTTTGATTATAAAATACGTTGTAAAAGAACGAATACAAGATAAAAGAAGAGACTAAACAAGTGTGTATATGGTTTTATATTTCTGTATACATATATAAAGGTAGGTCATGTTTTTAATTAACATATATAACTGTTTATATTATTCATGTGTGAATAAGAGTGAAGTATTATTTATATTATTCAATAACTATTAGTCAATGTGTACACGGCTTCAGTGAGTTAACGTGTTTTTGTTAACACAATAATCCAAAGGATATTTATAACATTAAATATTTGTACATTAATAATTATTTGTTCCGATATAACGGACTTTGAACTATTTTTATTATCTCTTCAAACTATTAACTATCTATCGTTCTAGTTTTAGAACGAAGTTTCTAGAAAATACGTTCATATACAAAGAAATTTGTTTGCCAAATTTTTTTTTAATTTACATCTTTCGTAATGAATGATCTTACATCTGTGAAACAAATGTCGTTTAAACGTCGACTGCACCGATCGTTGTTTAACAAAACCGGTTAAAACCGCCTCAATCCGGTTCGAACCGGTCAAAACCGGTTAGATCAATAAAACGCAATTACCTTTAATACTATCTTCTTACTATATAATTTATGTAAAATGAAAAACTTGACTACTAAGTAAGTACTACATTGCTTCAATCAGTTTGATGTATGAAGTTTTTTATTAGTATTGTATGTATGAGGTTCAAACCTTTTAATACACGTATACAATGTAGTTGTAGACCATTGATAAGATATAGATAACGTTATCAGATGCGGTCATTTGTTTATTCACTTTATTTCTCAGTTACAATAACATTCTGATGCAATTTAATTAGTAATTTAAGAAATCATTCAAGTTATATAAAAGATATTTGTCGGATATTTCTTAGCTGTTAGTAAAGTTAGTAAACCTAAAGATAAAGATAATTAATAAGATAAAGATAATCTGAGATTTCCGAATTGTCCAATAAAAATAAGTAAATATATTACTTATTTATAATTTTTATTAAAAAGTAAGTTGTAAGTATTATCGTAATTTTTAAGGCTAAGATTTATATCTACTAATATTATAAATGTTAAAGTTTTGTGAGCATGTATGTATGTTTGTTACACTTTCATGCAAAAACCGCTAAACAGGTTTCAATTTAACTTTACAGCAATGTAAGTTATACTGAATAACATTAAGTTTACAATTTTAGAACTAACCGTCCAAATTAGAATTAGGCGGACAAAGCCACAGGTAAAGTCTAGCGAGGACATGAATGTGTGTTTGTTACCCTTTCAATCAAAAACTACTATAAATATTGCTTATTTTTATTAAATATGCGCTGCATCATCAGCCAGCGTGGCCTTGTATTTTTTATCACCAAATAAATAATACTTACAGCATATTTGTAAGTGGAATGTACAGGGGTTTAAGACTGATAAGAAGTATCAAGTAATTAGTGTTATATCTTCCATAACGTGGAAGTAAGTACAGACTGGAGATAAGGTAGGTTTATTGTTTTCATTTTTTTTATATAAATTATATAGGTACGGATGTCAGTAATTTGATCATTTTAAGATAATCAATAGTTATATACGTATTGCCAAAACAAGAAAACAAGTATGAGTAAAAACAGTCATGTGTATGAAAAACAATTATTAGTAAAAAACAATCATGAGTAAAAAACTATCATGAGTCAAAAAACATAAGTAAAAACAACCATGAGTAAAAACACAATCATGAGTAAAAACAGTCATGAGTAAAAAAACAATCATGATTAAAAAGACAATCATGAGTAAAAACAATCATGATTAAAAAGACAATCGTGAATAAAAAGACAATGATGAGTAAAAACAATCATGATTAATAAGACAATTATGAGTTAAAACAATCATGATTAAAAAGACAATCATGAGTAAAAACAATCATGATTAAAAACATAATGATGAGTAAAAAAACAATCATGATTAAAAAGACAATCATGAGTAAAAACAATAATGATTAAAAAGACAATCATGATTAAAAACAATCATGAGTAAATAACAACAATGAGTAAAACGTTCATGAGTAAAAAGACAATCATGACTAAAAACGATCATGAATAAAAAGACAATCATGAGTAAAGGAACAATCGTGAGTAAAAAGACAATCATGATTAAAAAGACAATCATGAGTAAAAAGACAACCATGAGTCAAAAGACAATCATGAGTAAATAACAACCATGAGTAAAAACGATCATGAAAAAAAAGACAATCATGAGTAAATAACAATCATGAGTAAAAAGACAATCATGAATAAAAAGACAATCATGAGATTGACCAATTCATTGTCTTATATTGACAGTACGCTATAAAATTATGTGATTTAGGGATTTGTGGAATATTCTTTATCTAGAAGATTCCGCGTTATTTTTTTATATTTTAAGTATCAAGATTCCGCGTATTTATAATATTTTAAGTATCAACTTCATATTACCTAATATTACGTAAATGTCTTGTAAGTTTATACATACATAGGTATATATTATTTCAGTTAAACCGCACATGTGGTTTGTCTGTCACGTCTCGTATTAAAAGGATGTAATTGAACAGATGTTATCATTTTTATTTAATTATTTAATAGATAAAAATGGGTTTTTACGTAAATAAATGTTTTATTTCTGTCATCGTTAAATCCTTTTTAATTATATCTCAAATTAAATGTAGATTAGATTGGTATGATACGTAATATTATTAAATATGTATAAATTAGTTTTTAATGCTTATCTTGTTTTAAGGTCTTAAAATAAAATTTCAAAGGAAATGGTGTTGGACAAAATATTTTAAGCTATTATAAAGAATATTAAGACTATATTATTATTATTATTAATGAAATAAACAAAGTAACAGAAAATATATATATATAAGCGATGTACCACTCACTGACTCATAACGAAATCTCCGAAACTATCTGTCGGATTAACTTAAAATTTTACGTAGTTACTTCTTTTGTTACGTAAACGTCCACTAAGAACGGATTTTACGGAATTCTTATCCCAACGGATTTCAACTTTTTGCATTTCGCCATGTTTTAAACCTGTAGGAGACATACACTTAACGCAAGTGTAAGATTTACTATAGCAACGGTTACGATGACAACGGATAATATGACAAAGGTTACCATAGCAACCTAAGTTCACATCCAAATTCATAGTGTGCCAGCGAACCGGGAGGGAATAAGCTAGTATATATATATATATATATCAAACTGTAAACAGAACGGCAATTACAAGCACTTCCTTAGATTCTTCCGTTTTCTAAGGAAGTTGAAACTGTTGACCTCTAGATGACTTCAAATGGACAGTTAACTGTCATGGTGACGAGTACAGTCGGGTGCGACATCGCTTATACTTTTTATAATAATTATTTATTAGCAATATAATTTTTAACTAATATAGTTGCATTTACATGTAAACTGCTTTGAACGTGATAAAAAAAAACTGTAGATATAAAATCGACTAGAAATTATAGATGTAGAAAAATAATCGGCGTCCAGTGAGATTATCTAGTTTTCAATAATAGTTTATATCCGATTTCAATTTGAAATGTCTCTGATTGCGTTATAAAGAAACGATCCATACAGAAGAGAACAGATAACTTATTAATAATTTATATTTTTATAATAATATCACTTAAATATTAATATTTACGTGTGTAATAAAAAAATTGCCGGAACAAATTAACATATTTATAATCTATAAAGATAAAGAGCACGTGTATCTTTATCTTTATCTTTTATCACCAATATTAATTTTAACGAGTTAACTCCAAACTCGTTTTGAACTATTCTAGTTATATAACTAAGAGTTGCATAATATCGCCAAGTCAGAGGTAGGTACAGATTTATCTCAATTTAAAGGTTATTGATCCCGTGGTGTGGGTGATTTTTACTTTTCGTACTTTGAAAGTCATTTTGCATAATATATATATTATTAAATTATGCAAGTACAATCGTAATTTGTCTAAACAGAAACTGATAAGAATACCTCAGTTTAATAATATGTCATTTAGATATAATACTAAAATTTATTAAAATCAAACTAAAATTGATAAGATTGATTTATCGCATATAATCCTCTGTGGAATTTACCTAATTGAGTTAAATATTTAAGGGCTTAACTATATGACGTCACAAATATATATATATATATATATATATATATATATATATTTAGTATAGTAACAGTAACAAAATAGCTTACTCATACAGACTAGACTGACCTTTTTATTGTCATAATTGACGATTCAAAAATGCGTGTGAATGTCTACTCGAATAGAGATATTTATACATATAATTTGTACATAATAAATTTTACAGATCCATGTATATATACTACGTTATACAAAATTCAGAATAAAGTTTAAGTTTTTTGTATCTTTCTGATCTGTCTGTCTGTTTGTTCGTGTGTCATAAACATTAATTTTGTATGGTCATCTCATTTTAACGTAAACTATAATCACGTATATTCATTATGTTATATTATATTCCCGGTTTTCAATAAACTTTCTTCCACGTACCACTCAAATGTGGAATGGACTTCCTTCTGCGGTGTTCCCAGGTCGATACGACTTGGATACCTTTAAAAGAAGAATACTCCTCCAAGACCGGCGACGCTCTTCCGAGTCCTCGGATGCTGCAAGAGGTCGTAAAACCTAAAATAACTACATATACTGCTTATAATGTACGCAAAATGAAGAGAGGGGACAGACATAGTCGCTGGCAACAACTAATCTACAATATATAATATCTTTATTACTAAATATTTAATCCACAAAGTACTTAATAATGTTGAAACAAAATAGCAATTAATCATTTTATACAATTACTTCTGGCTTCAGCCATCATTTATAATTTCACAGACATTTGTTACATAACAAATAGTATCGGTAATAGACATAATTTCATTACTTGTATTCATTTTTATGGTTCCGTATCTTAAAAGATAAAAACGGAATTCTAATAGCATCACTCGGTTGTGGCTTGCTACGGAACCCTGGAACCAGGACCCGACACTACTCTTACATATTAACATTAGACTATAATAGTAAAATAATAATTCTTGATACTTGAACACAGGTTATGAATATATTCAAATTTGTATTACTCTAAAACAATACTTATACATTTTGGTATCACGACCAGCTCAAGAAAACTAGACCGTTCTATATTTAAGATAATTTTATGACTTCATAATACTGTTAACAAAGTAAATAAGTAACATCACAATTTACTTTTATGTATTACTCTCATTATTGTTTACTTTCTTTGCTATTTTTATTACAGCCTCGAAATACTATTAATAATGAATGCAAAGAATCGTTTGAGTTTGAAAGTAATTAATAATTTGTTTTATTATCATTATATATATATATAAATTAGATGGAAAATTATGACGTTTCCAATTGACTTGGATTCTTCGAACTAACTTGTAATTTTGTATAACGTTATGAAATTGTGAGTTTTTTTGGAAAATTACTGACAATTGATGTCAAAGAGATAATCTGAAGTGCAAACTGTCATTTGAGATAAAACTGAAAGTGAACTGCAAAAATATATTGACAAAGGTCATATTGTATTATCTATATATATATATATAAGCTAAGCTATATATATATATATATATATATATATAAGCCCTTTAACACTGACTTATCAGCAATCTCCGAAACTGTCTCTCCCCTTAACTTAAAATTTTTCATACTTCTTTTGTGACGTAGACGTCCACTAAGAACGGATTTTACGGAATTCCTATTTCAACTTTTTGCATTTGCGCTTTAAACCTGTAGGAGCTATACACGGGGGTAAGAGTTATCATAGCAACGGTTACGATGACAACGGATAATATGACAAAGGTTACCACAGCAACCTGTATCACATCCAAATTTATAGTATGCACAGCGAAACGGGAGAGAATAAGCTAGTATTGAATATGAACGCTTTCTGGTATTGATAATATTAATCAATAAATATAGTATTTCAAAGTTATAATCCCCAAAATGGAAGGTAAACAGTATTTGAAGAGACCCTTGTAAGATACAAATGACAGTATAGTGAATGAATTAGTTGAATTCTTTGAAGAAATGATTCATTATTGTTTTCAATAATAATACGTAGTGCATTTATATGAAAATGATTCATATAAAGCGTATCAGTAGATAAAATTAATATTACTATAGTTTTGTTGAATGAAAATTAATACAATTTCTATTTCAATACAATGTATTGAAAGAATAGATAGAGATAAGTAAATTTACAGTTAAATATATTATTTTATCAATTGACGTATTTTCTCGATTATTCACACAAAATCTTTGATATATGATTTGTAAGTATTTGTGACATCCTCCCACGTCATTTAACAATTTTAAACCAAGTTTTAAAGTGTAATTATTTAGCGATTAACTTTAGTACCGTGAAAAGACGTATAACAAAAGTTAAGACGAAGAATACTTTTATTATTATTATTTTTATTTTATGATTATTAAATGTAGATTATATCATGTTTTATGTAATTTACATACAAATTAATTTAATAATTATTTTTGAGATAGGGGGAGACTTCGAATGACCTACGAAAACACAGTATGTATGATACGGGAGGAAGGTCACGTAAAAAGCATAAGGACCCCCCGGAGGGCATGTATGAAGAGGTTGATGTCTGTGGCCGAGGGGAAAGAGGTATGCAGGGACCGTAGAGTTTGGCGCTCCGTAGTCTCTGGGTACCCCGCAAGGGATATGGCGTGAAGATAAATAAATAATAATACATACAAATATATATATAATTTAATCGACCTAAAAATTCTTTTGAACTTGTATGATATTCAAAATGTCGATATCATTGATAAATGTATTTTTCCTTCACGTTTTTACTATCTTATCTTATTCCACTTTCTTTAGTAATTTTCCATAATAATAACAAATAGATCAAGGTGAGGTTTACTTTTTAATCAGTATTTTGTGTTATTTTTCCTTCAAATGTCATTGGTTCTGACGCCTTAACTGTGTACTTTAACAAGGACAGACTAAATCGTTATACTAACAATACAAAATCACAAATGAATATCTCAAAAATATTGTATTCTCTGTAAATATTACAAAGGTCTCTTAAAAGTATTGTATTTTGTGTTAATATTACAAAGTCAATAAGGTGACATTGCAACACCTATAGACAAATGTTAAGACAAAGTTAATGTTTTTGAGTTTTTTCGCGTGTTTATTTCAACGTATTAGTGACAAAACTTTATACTTACCGTGAACATGATCGCTGCAAATCATTTGAAAAGTTAGATTAAAATTAAAGTGAACGAATGAATAAGTGAATGAATGAATAAAATGAATGAGAATATTAACACAGATAGTTGCTAAAAGTATAATTAATTAATACTTAATACAACAATCTTTGGAATAAGGCTTTTCATAAGGATCTAACAACAAAGATATCTTTAAGGTTGAAATTAATCCTTAATAAATGTTACCAATCTATTTTAATACAACACTTCCGTATTTCAAACCGCTCCTAAAGCACATATCTTTATCTTTATCCCATTTTAATCTTTATTTTGTGTACATTAGGAGTTAGTGTGCTAACACTAAATTTCGTGATCACAGTCACGTAAGCTCGCTTCCTATCCCTTTATTACAATACAAACAATATTCGACCTTACCAATAAATAGTTAAAGGCTATTTATCTTTATCCAAAACGTTGAAAGTGGAGATTGATTGTCGTTTTTCTTTTATCTTGACTTGTGGATAAACAATGTATTTTTTTAATTTTTGTTGACAAATAAGCTGAGTTTTATTTTGTTACATAGCTCTTTGACTGTATCACTTTTTCTATTTGTCTTATAAAAGATTTTAAAGGACCAAGTCAATTTTAAAAGTAAGATTTATTACCATGTCAATAAACAAACAGCACGTCCTAACTAAATATATTTAGTGTTGATGTAACGTAGGGACTACGTGACGGTTCACGTGTACTGCCTGACCTCTCGTTTCATTAGATGTTCCCCTTTTTGTGTGTGATTGTTTTAAAATCTCAGCAAACCAAGCATAAATAAATCCAAAAACGTGTTAATTATAAAAATAAAAAAATGATTTAATTTGATTCAATCATCCAATATTTTATTTAATTAACAATATTTAATATACATATAATATTATTAAATAAATGTTTTTATATTTATCCATTATTTTTGTGTAAGAAATCATTGATTTGTCAAACGTTTAAAACTTATAAATTTTTAGTTATGAAAATGATTTTGTTAGACTTACTTTTCCTCTCCACTCATGACAATAACAATGATCAGGGTAAAAGTGTAACAAACAAACAAATATTCGTATTTATTATACTAGTTGGGATATCTATATCTACATATCCAAATCAAGCTTAACTTGTTTTAAATGTTGTCTTTTGTTTTATTCAACAGTTTAACAACACGTAATCTCAACGAGTAACCAATGACGTCAATATTGAGAATATATATATACATATATATATTTATTTTTTTTCTAATCAAAGATTTTTTCAATATAATTATGCAACTTAAGAAAACTTATCCTGAAAATAAGAGTTAAAAAGATCGAAATGAAGTTATAATTGATAAATAATTGATTGATAACTTAACATATAATTGATAAAAAATTCTTCACACACTATCATTATTTTTATATATTTTAAGTAGCAATTCAGTATTATTTTATACGTGAAAACAAATCCGCCCATTGAACAAAAACATCACAACCTTGAAATGTCCAAATTCGATTCTTCAATTGAATAATAAGGAAACAAATAAGGAAAATTATAGATACCAAGTATTAAACAAATCATCTCATGAAACGAATTACATTTGTCCAAAAAAAAATAGTCTTGAAGATTTTTGTGAAAATATCTTATAGATCTCAATTTCCCAAAAGGGTATCGTGTCCCCATTCTAGTTTTCCGACCTAGATTGTTTGTTATCCAAATATTTTTTCTATTATTTTACTATCCTGTCATGTCATGTAAACACTGTATCCATGATACTGGAGGAAGGTCACGTAAAAAGTATGAGGACCCCCCGGAGGGCATGTATGAAGAGGTTGTGTATGTGGCCGAGGCGAAAGAGGTATGCAGGGACCGTAGAGTTTGGCGCTCCGTCGTCTCTGGCTACCTCAAGGGATATGGCGTGTAGCTAAATAAATAAATATGTCAAAATCCAATCTACCGTACGCTAAGTTAATTAGCATACTTATTAGTACACTAAATGACCGTTAGTGAGCTGTTAGTGCTTGCGATTGGGCGTCAAATAGTGCGCTAACAATTGGATAATTAAATAGTCTAATTTTTTATACTGAATCATAGAATAATATCGTTATATTAAAGTATATTGAACCGTCCATTTTCTCAATCTTTCCTCTTATCTCATCGGTCGTTGATCTCGAATGGCTTTCCATGAAATGGGTCAAGGCAGTGTTAAGCGAATCTAATAATAATGTGATTAAGAATAAGAGCTGATTTGGTCTGATGTTTTATTATTGTGTTATTGGAAATATATTTTTCATTTAATATTGTAATATGTTTTTAGTTAAAATGGAGTTACTTCTTATATCTTTAGCATATAAGCTAACAATTTGTTTTCTTTTAACGGACGATACGCGTTCAGTTTTATGTAAAATTAATAATATAAATAATAATATATAATAATAAATAGATATACATTCAGATTCATTCAAATTAATTCAGATTTATCGCTTACACTATCAATGACAGTTATATGCACTGATTATAAAGATGTATGTATGTCCATCCTTATAAATATTGACAGTTAAAATTACGGTCGAATTTCGGTCACCGGACTAGTCATATTTAATAGATATACAAGTTAAAGATAACTATGAATAAAACACAAGAAATGTTCACAGAATAATAATCACTATCACGTTCACATAAAGATAAGAATGCATTGATAACAACCTGCCCCAATATAAAACGCTTATCATATTATGACTCAGTTAATGCATTTATTGGTAAATTACTTCGAAATGTGATTAATATTACAATAATTTGTTATTAAAGTATCTTAAGGTATCTTGTGTTTATCGCACCAAGTAAAGTGCCCCACAATACTAGGATCCGCCGCCTCGCGCTGTTTGAGTTGAGATGAGCCCGCTCAGTTTTTTGACCATCATTTCCGAACGGAATGAGATATTTAATTTCTGTTTTGTTTTAAACATTCTCATTCCCAAGCTCTACAGTTCTGCTAATTTTCATTCAAATCAGTTCAGTAGTTTTTATGCAATGTTGCTTCAAAAATAAGTTACTTCCCAAACGGTTAAGAGCTTCGCTTACGCTCAGTTAAATAAATATGTTTGCAAACAAACTTCATTATTGTGCAATAATAAATAGCTGTCCCTATCTCGATACGAAATAAGTACCAAGATATTTAAAATTTTGATAATGTTTTCTTAAACAAAATTACCAATTACAGATCCAAAAGGCATGTAAAAATTTTGAATATGAATGTGGATTGTTATAAAAGAGAGTGACGGGAGATTGATGGACAGTGGAAAAGTGAGATGATATATGATGAAAGGAATTGACATATTGCTTCGCCCCAAAAAAACTTGGGATAATGGCAGGTGCATAATACCGACACTTTTCAAACTATTTGATATTTCATTAGTTGTCTTCAAGTAACTTTAGCTTAAGAATCCATGCATTGTATCATTAAATAAATAACTATTGTTTGAATTTTCGATATATGTACTTAGATCTCTATGTACTGCATAGAAACATAATAAAAAGTTGATACTTTTGAAATCAAGCAAATTTATTAAATTTTTATTTATCTCCTTACTGTATCGTTTTTGTAGAGGATTTACCTGTTAAAAAATAATTGGCGATATTACAACATTCGCTACCGCTGACGTAAATTCACGTCATTTTAAATTCTGGTCCTGGTTGCCGCTGACGCGAATTCACGTCATTTTAAATTCTATACCTGGTTGCCGCAAACAAAATTTTACACTTTTTATCCTCCCCTTGACAATACAAGTTTGCGGCTAGCAGCTTCAGAATTTTACTATATTAGCCAGTACTCACAATTAAAAACGTAGAAAAATTGTCGTGATCGAATGTGTTAAAAGGTGCCTCAAAAATTTCAATCTATCCTACATAATTATTAATACAAATTCTAAACAAATCCGAGCAATAATAAAAAAAAACAAAACGTTCTTGAGCTATAAGCTCAAACAGACAAACATAATTTTGTATGGATTAATTCGACGTAGTACTACCCGTGTACGGAAACACGAGACCTTTATATAACATTGCACTTTGAAGTCACGTTGGATACAACTACCAGTGATGTGAGAATCTTTGGCACTACTGCATTCATCCAAATAAAAACTCTAATACAATGGCAATAAGGTTAACATTAGCACATCCGATCACATGTCAATAGAAGAACATAAATAACATTCTGATCTAAGAAGACGTACACCTGCTTATACCAAATATTGTTATAGAATTTTCGATCGTACTTATAAGGGAGTAAAGAGTATAATTGCGTATAATAATTATTGTTTAATAAAACAAGGGAATAGTTTACATAATTACATATTATTTAATAGTATTATGACATTGACTCTGATTATTCTTGAATTATAAACAAAGTAATAAATATTGTTTTGGCACCGAGAATACTTGTATACAGACCCCGGTTATCAATATGTCAATATTGACATGTACACGCACACATACTCACACACACACACACACACACAATAAGAAGTATTTTTAAATGTACTCTAAAACAACCTCAGTTTCATAATTATAAAGTAATATTGAATCCATATTATTATTATTACGTTACGTAATACGTAAAGTACGTAATGTAGGTGTGTGCGTCCTACGTCACTCTAACGTCACAGATTGCACTTGTTGACATTCAGATAATTCTTATCTAAAAGATAATCTTTAATAAATTAAGGATAGGTTTCGGATCTTCAAAGTGTTATTTTTAATTTATCTAGATTAACTGATAACAGACACTATAAGTTTCCTTTTATATCTTTTTTTATCTAAATTTCATAATTTTTAATTTTTAATTAGTAATTTGATTTAAGAAATGATTTTTCAGATATTTTTTTTTATGACGCTCTCTCGAACCTTAACGTGAATTCAATAGATTTTTTTTGTTTATCAAATTAAAGTATTTTTACCATATTACTAAGTAATTAGAACTTTAAAACAAAGAGACTCATACTTCAGAGTACGCGGTAACTTTTACAAGGACCGAAATATAACTCGAACCAATATTAAATATTTAACTGCGAATTTACAACCAATATTATAATATTCACAACTGTTGTAAATGTTTTATAATATATTTTTATGAAGCACAATATTGATAAAATAATTTTTTCTACGTTATTGCATTTATATATATATAAATAAAATTCAAGTGTCTGTTTGTTATTCCAACAGTTTTTCACTAATTGCATATGAAAATATTTACGTAAAAAAAATAATTTTTTTTCTGTCTATGCCGGCTAATCTTTAAACGGCTGGACGGGATAGCTGGCGTTATAAGGAGTAACTTAGTAAAATTTTATTTTAATAAAACATTCCGTACGAACGAAGAACAGCCTAGTTTCACATTGCACTTTAAAGCTTCAGACTTCAGACAGGAAACTTTCTGTATATTCTTAACTGTTACTGTATTTTTTTGTATACTATTTATATTATAGTATTAATATATAAAACCTTTTTTGGTCTACTCTTTTAATGTATGAATCTCATTAGTAGGACTAAATATGTTACTTGAACCCGCGACCTCTGATGTACCTCACCGCCTGTCTCACAACTGAGCCATCCAGTCAGCCTTGATATTTTTACATAAAAAACAATTATTATTAAAATAACAGTAATTTTAATGCTATTACTTAAAAAATACAAAAAAATACTTTTTACTCAATAACTATAGAGTACCAAAAGTGGAACAACTATAACTAGAATCTCAACCTACTTCTAAAAGTTCAATTTCTAACAATTTTTATGTTCGTTTTTTTATATAACTTTTTGGAACCTGAAACTAGAACACTCTAGGTCCGACTTTTTACTAACAGAAAAATAATAATTTGTTATTTTTTTTTTCTGTAAGAGGAGGGCAAACGAGCTGGCGGGTCACAAGTAATATTGATATTTATTTATACTACATAAAGAAAAACTTTATTCCTTTTTTTTGATAATTAAAACAATGTTTATATGGAGCTCAAGTTGAGATCGAGAGATATAATATATATAAACAATACATTACAAGCACTACCTCTCTTTTGACACACAAATAAATTTAAAGATATGATAATATTGACAATGTCAAATATATATATATGTGGGGTCCAGGTTCGACTCAAAAGTCGAGATGAAAGAAAAAAACATTATTTTTTAATATAATTTAAAAATATAATCAATAGTAAATACATTTTATGTTAGTATTAGTAAATGCCTTCTCTCTCGCTCTTTCTACATATCCCCCTCTCTCTCTTGTCATTATTTAACCTTCTGGTATGTTAATGTGTTATTATATTGCTTACAACGTAATTCATTTCTATTTATAGAACCCACTTCATGGGGTCAAACTGAGATAAGATAGTCGTCTTGACTTTTACCATTGACAATTAAACAGTACACGGGATAATAGCTCTTATATATTTTAAGATAAGTTTGAAAATGCTAACAGGGCATACTAAAATGTTTAAATATTTTCACTAATTAACTTTGACATAGTTCCCAAAAGTGTTTTTGGAAATTTTGTATGTTTCTCTAGCATTCGTATTACATAAAAATTACTGGATCAATCTTGAAAAAACATTATATGATAATAGTTTTTTTCTGTATCAACATATAGGATTCTTTTTACTGTAGGAATTTCCCAATTATCCGGGATAACTAAAACATTTCAATGAATTGTATGTGAATAATAGATGGCTCATTTAGGGCGAGTAGATAAAGACGCCGACTACAACTAGTTAAGTATGTTAGTATTAATTATCAACAACATGGTACATTTAGTATGACGCAATAGACGATATCGTATTGCGAAGTCGTTAAGATTACAAATGTGACAGTTGCAAGTGTAATTCATGTCTTTTGTAATTTTATGACATGACATGACATGAATATTGAATATAGTGGTTATATCACGAGACTAAGCTTTAGTATTTAAAGGCTTTTTAATCATTTTCTTTGCACTCCCACATTAACTTTTATCCTATGTTTGTGATCTTTCTTATCGCCAGCAATTCCGTCTGGAACACAGAACAGTGATGGACCAGCCATAGCTTCTTCCGTTTCTCCGTTCCATCTACTCAAATATACTGCGATACTGCGGCTCTCACTTTTCCTTGAATTTTCCTTCCGTCCCATAAAGAGTGTTTCTTTTATGCCATGGTCTTCGAGCGTTTGTTGGTTTATTTCGTTTTGACAAGTGTAGTCCATCGCGCTTCAGCTGGCAGGATGATCTAGTTTTGCGAACAGAATTGTTATTCCATGTCCCATAATTCTTTAGTCTAGGTGTAGGAGACCCGTCAGAATCAGTGCGGAATGGAGTGACACCGTACGGTGCGTTATATAATTCTTCTGGATGAATCCTCTTTGTACAGCCATCAGTTGCTTATTCGCATATATTGCATATACACTACCGTCCAAAAGTTTGGAAGCGGCGAGTTAAAATCAAATAAAATCAAAATTTTACGATCTTTAATTACTTATATTGATATAAAATTATAAATTTAACTAAAAGTAATTTAGACCAAAGAGAAAATTAAGAAATAATGGGATACATAATCAAATTTTAGCTTCATCAAGATGACCTTTTGCTTTAATGATTTCAGCATAAATTTTAGGCATTCTATTACTTAACTTCTTAAAATAATCTTCATGTAACTTGTTCCAGCTAGTAGGAGAGGAATTTTTCATTCTCCTATCGAGTTCATCCCAGCCAAGTTCTATTGGAGACAGATCAGGTGACTGCGATGGCCATTTCATGATTTTTAAAACCTTTTCATCTGTTTTTCTCTTTAAAAAGTTTTGGCACAGTTTGGACGAATGCTTAGGATCATTGTCTTGCTGAAATATAAATTCAGGATCAATTAGATTTAGACCACAGGGTACGGCCGTGTTCCGAAAAATTGTTAAATAACCTTATTGTTTAGTTTTCCAGTTATTCTTACAAGATTTCCGGGTTTATTGTTCCCGAAACATCCCCAAACCACCATATTTCACTGTTGGCATTGTACACGCTTCAGAAGATATTTCTTCTTTTGATCGGCGTACAAACACACGTCTATTGGATCCTAAACTCTGAAATTTCGATTCATCACTCCATAGAACATTTTCCCAATTTTTATGTGTCTTTGGCCATTGTAGTCTATTTTTCTTGTGTCAAATTGTTAATTTAGACTTCTTAGCAGCAACACATCCACTTAGAGCCACGCTCAGAAGTCGTCGTTTATCAGTTGTTACTGAGATAGTCGTTTCTCGCGTGCTATTCACCGATGCAGTAATTTGTGGCGCTGTTAAGCGTCGATTCCGTTTAGATAGAACTCTGATGAAGGTATCTTCTTGAGTAGATGTGGCCTGCCCGACCTTTTTCTGTCTGCGTTTGTCCCCGTTTCTTGTTTTCTTGTAAGGGTATAGTGAACGCCTTTGTAAAAAATTCTGAGGCTTGCTGCAATTTAACGTTCACTGTATCCTTTCTCTCGAAGCATACAAATAGCACTTCGCTGTTCAAGCTTGATTTGCTTGCGTTTTGCCATTTTCAGAAGAAAATATGTGGGAAAAGCCAGAGTCAATAATTTCCGAATACAGATAATGTTAATGTCACAACTTGCGCTGCCAATACTCAAGTGCGATTAAACAGGACACAAAAAAGTTAAATATAAAAAATTACACCGACAGCAACACTTCAATCCATAAAAGAATGCAACCGCAGTCCTAAGTCATAAACGCCTGTTTCGTCAAAATCTAAGAAATTGGTAAAACATGTTTAATGAGAGCCGACGATCCCTTTGTTAATATCTAAATTATAGTAAAAAAACTGCAAAGATAACTTTCATTACAAATATTTACCGCACGTAACACGTGTTAGCCAATAGCAGATGTGCTTCCAAGCTTTTGGAACGTAGTGTATTTTTTCCACTTCTGATGACCATACTGCCACTGCATACATAATGATAGGCTCTACTTCCAAAATGTAGGAAAAAGAAAAAAAAATTGATGAAAAAATTTAGTTAGGTTTTCAATAATATGTCCGCCATTTTGGAAGGAGAGGGGAAAAGTCGTAATACAGTTATTTGTTAATAATCAACCAGCTCAATTATAATAGCTATTATATAATAATCAATAAGGTTACGTAACTAATTTAATGAAATCTATAACAAATAGTATTTTAATACATTATTAATTGTTACTATTTTAGATAACTAATGAACATACGAAGTATTCTTTTATTTTATATATTCAACTGTTACCTTTATTACGAACGAGGACAATGGAAAATGTTTTTTACAATAGAATATGTTTATAATACTCTTATTATCAAAGCTAAATACAATTTTTATCAATTCTGATTGACATTAAAATTAGATCCATCAAATGAAGGACCAAAAAATCCGTGCCCGCAGGGGGACACGCGTGGGTAGACCTCGTTTGTAACTCGTTTAAAATATAACTCACTACCTAAGAATAACTCATGATGCTGTTGTTTACATCAAAATTTTCAAGCAAAAAGCGGTTTTTATTTTTTTTCTCGGAAAAGGTATCTTTTTTTGAAATACTTTTGATACTTAAATTTAGAGTAAAAAATAACCTTTCTATTAAAAATATTTGCGAGGAGGGAATGTTTACCAGAAAAAAGTTGCCGTGGTTTTACCTACCTTAAATTTTAAAGCTAAAAGTGGTTTTTATTTTTTTTCTCGGAAACGGTACCTTTTACGGAAAAACTTTTGGTACTTAAATTTAGAGTAAAAAATAACCTTTCTATTAAAAATACTTGTGATGTAAGAATGTTTACCAGAAAAAAGTTATGATTTTTTTTCCAAAAAATTTCGGTTTTTTTACCCCCACCCCTAAGTTATTGAAGTTAGGTTTTCGGTTTATCTACATTAGTTATAGGTATTCATCAAAGACATCATATTTTATTTATTTAGATTTCTCTGGTTAACGAACTTGACCTTTATTTTTGGATGGTTGATTTTTGTGCAAAGTTTGAAAGCGATCTGAGCGAAACTGCGGCCGCTATCGTGCTGACAAAAGTCGGATCTGGACGCACGCACGCATATATATATATATATATATATATATATATATATATATATATATATATAAACATTTTGACCAATGGTCATTTCGGACTCAGGGGATCATAAGAAGACCTCCTGTGAAGAAATTTTTACAAAATTCGGAAGTCGGGTACAAATGAATGGGCAGACCGAATTCTTCGAGGTCTACCCAAAAAAGATTTTGAGAACTTCAAAAACATATAATTTATCTTTTTCTAACAGTGAATTGTTACTATTGAAAATATTATCACTGTACTATTAAGAAATTTTCGTTGGTATGTGTGTTTGTGTGTAATAGACTCAATAACTACTGAACCGATTTAATAAATTAATTCGACCCACTTCAATTAATAACCCATCGAAACCTACATTATCAGAGATTAACAGTCTACTTTTTATCCCTATATTCCAACGGGATGAAGGGGAAAAGTTTGTTAAAAGTAAATTACAATAACACTACAAAAACTATTTTTGTATAAAGTTTAATTTTATTATTTTATTACTATAATTATAATGTCCTAGACTGGTGATGCGACTCGAGCCCTTTTTCTACTCGAGTCACTCGAGTGAATTAGCCAAACTCGTACTCGAGTGAAAAAAAATCTTACTCGAGTCTCTATACACTCGAATTACCGAGTCAACTCGACTCATCGAGTTAATTCTGTTGCCACTAGATTTCACTTCACTACCGTTTTCTTCATCTATGCCGCTCCGGGACAATAAAAGAGTTACATTCCATAAAATGTGTATTAGTAACCCATTCATCGAAATTTAATTACTCTTACTTTTGTTGGTTATATCAATAAATAATATGTAAAAACTACCCTGTGTAACTTCATATTACTTAATCTATAATGACACCCTTTTGAAATAGGTTTTTGTTTAAAATTCCTAAAAGAAATCTTACTCGAGTTGCAACTTGCAACTCAAATGAGATTTTTTTCTCGAGTGACTCGAAAACTCGAGTATGACTCGAGTTAAGTAGAAAATTTCTCGAATGACTCGAGTCACAAATTGGTATTCGAGTCGCATCACTATCCTAGACATGGATTTATCAGTTTTATAATTTGATTATTTTTAATCCAAGCCATAAATACATAGCAATAACCTCAACAAAACACCAATACCAGATATTAACTGGTTAGAAAGTTACATATATCTTTTTAAGATTGACACTTGTATATATTATTATAATATATATATATATATATATATATATGTAAGTGCTAGCTTAATTAAGACGAATGAACCTACAGCGGATGGTGACATGGTAATTCAATTTGCAGAATGACGTGACGATACAATACTCGCAGGTTCGAATCCTTGTTCAAAAATCTCATTCTATGTATATATATATTAGTTAAAAAAAAATGAAACTGATTAAAATATTTATATTTTTTAAAGAAGGTTGTATTACTTGAATTGAATAGGTTGTATTAATTTTCATAGTTACTTAATTTATATAAGGCTTTAAAATAGGTTATTGATAACTTAATAAAAAAAGAAAATTGCCAGAACAAATTCTTCTTCTTTACCAGACGACGTTTCAAATAATTTAAATTATGTTGATAGTTTAATTAAATATTTTAAATATTTATACATATTTTATTAAAATTTAATACGTAATTAGGAAGGTCATTGAACCGATAACAAAGTTATCTACTATAAAGTAAATATTATTATATTAGAGTATGAAGTTAAGTCAATATTAATTATAATATTTAAGGCATATTGAGTTGTTTACAAAAATAACAAACAATTATAAAGGTAAACAAGTATGTAACGTTCGAGCCAAATGAGAAGTGTTTTTTTTATTATTTTAATTTGAACCAACGCAGACTTGAACGTTATATTCAAAGAAAAATTAAATTTGATAAGAAAATCTTGTTTTTAATATAAATATACTTGTCTGTATATTATTGAGCGAAGCGAGCGTCGCGAGCAGAGCGTTCTACTGGAGACTTTTTCACATTCTTTGTCACGAATAAGCTAGAAAATTACTTGACGGATAATTATGAAATTTAGCATCCAAAAAGACACACATTAGGTGATTTCGCGAACGCAGCGAGTCGAAATTTAGGGTCTGTTGGCGCCCCTAGTAATTTTTATATATATAAAATATAATATTGACTATATCGTTCAATGCAAAAAAAAGAAGTGTTTTGATATGTTAAAAAAACAGGTAAAATTAAACTATTACTACTAACAAATATAAATAAAAAAAATCTTTGAGAAAAAAGACAAAAGTTAATTGCGACTGTCGCAGTCATTCAAGATGGTCGCGTCGCGTGTGTGTATTGCACCGTTAACTCGCATTAAAATTCAGTCAAGTGGTCCTTTATAGGGCTACCTCTCTACAAGTACGCTCGGTTCTCGTTAACTACCTTTTATAGCGTAATATATATATTTTTTATATTCTTTGTAACTACGTTGTTAAATACACATGTTATGTTATTTTAAATTATTCTTGGTTTGTTTGTCTTTTGTAGTAATTATCATACTATAATATCTTTATTTTATTATATATACACCGACGTCATGTATTACACCTATATATATATATATATATATATATATATATATATATATATATATGATTGTTTTGAACGTCTTACCAAACATTCGAAAGTTCACAGGTACATGTAATTATTTATGTTATTTTCGAGCACAGCGCCGAGTTGACAGACACTGGATATTTGCCAAGTTCAATTTACATACATACATACGTACAAATTGTGTGTGTTCTTTTGTGTTAATTGTAATGTCTTCATTTAAAAATATAATCAATTTAGCCAGATTGGATTTGTTAAAAATATCTTATTAAAGTATTTTACCTTTCAATACAATTTGGGGGGTATATATATATATATATAAGTTGTGTTCGTATAACTCCAATACCAAGGCTCCATAACCGATTATCAAAAAGTTTAAAAATAAAAAAAATCATACTTAGATTTCCCAATAAATCTCTCTAGGGATGAATTCTCAGACGACGTTATGTATATATAAATATTTGTAGTACAAAAGACATCTGTGAACACACACAAAGTTAACCATAACGTGGTTTAAATACGTGCCGTATATCTAGTTCAGGGCTAACACGTACCTGACATTGTTTAACAACACCTTAATCATAGAAAAATATTTCACACACACAGACACACACACACACACACACAGATAAGGTTAATTAATAATAACTAATAGTATATCTAAAAATATTATAATACTGTTTGGACCCCGGCTTTTTGGTAAACGATGCCTTGTTTTGTCGTAGTTTTTTTTTTCTTAACAGACATCTTTATTTAATACACTTTTTGTTTTATCTTCCATTCATAGTATTCAATATATAATCTGATATTATTATTCTCTAGACACTCCCATCTGGCAATAATTCAAAACACTTAAGAATTGGCAACTATGAGGACTAGTAATTAATTGATTTCATGTTTACAGACAATATATATATATATATATACAAATAGACAAATCAGAGTAAGAAATAAAAGATACATGGATTGTTTTAATTGAAAATACAGGTTTTTTTACTTTACTAAAACTATATATCTTTACATTAAAGTTATTAATATTATAACTAACATTATTGTTATGTATGTTTTATTAAAATTCGTCTGGAAGCCTCCACCCGCTTAACATCCTCTATCAGAGTTATGAACTCGATAACCTTAAGATTATTGCACACAATAAAATATATTATAATAATTAATATATTAATCTAAATATACATTCTGTGTCAATAAAAGTAAAAATTATATTATTATATGATTAAGTCTCCTGGACCCGTGTCAAGGACTTGATAACCTTCAAGAGTTTTTAGTGGATCGAAATATGTGGAACTTAAGTTGTTGAATCATTTGCAGGATTTATATTATATTATAATATACATCACCTATTGTTATATTTCTTTTGAAAAGAGCAACTGTTGAGTCTCTGGCCGGCTCTTCTCAACAGAGCAGCATTCCGAGCCGGTGGTAGCTTACTTACGGACCTTTACACTGAATTTTTTTTGTATTGTAATAATTGACGATTCAAAAGTGCGTGTAAATGCCTACTTGAATAAAGGTATTTTGAATTTTTGAATAAATAGTTATTGTAATGCGTTGTTTGATATACATAGATAGATATTACATAGTTAGTTAGTAGAGATATTTGAAGAATACTGTTAAAAAATGGAGAGCTCCAGTGTGATGCATCAGATGGCGATAAAAAAATATTTTATTTTGTTTAAAAAAATCTGTTTCGTATGTATAAAGATGGAGAGCTCCAATCTGATGCTTCAGTTGGCGATCAATAACAAAAAAATTTTTTGTTTAATAAAAATATATATGAAAATCTGTTTCGTTTTATATTAAAAAACATATTTTTGTTATTAAAATATATATTTAATCAACATATTAATTTATAATGTGAAAATAACAAAGCTATTTATTACATAAACAGTCTGCCAGACACATCCGTCCGTCCGTTATATTATATATATATAATGCACTTGTGGCCTATAAATATAACAATGCAAGCTATGTACCACTTATCAGTGACATTTATTGTCTGTCTGGTAGACGCTAAATAATAATAATAATAATAAATATTTTTTTTATTTTTATTTGTTTATCCAAGTGATCATATTTAATTAATTTATTAGCAATTGATTACCAGTAATACCTGTTCTGTGCTCTTTTCATAACTCGTCTGCGCTTATCATAATCATATGGGGTCGCTGCAGTATGTCAATTCCACACTCTTATAACATACGTCATCTCAGTGAAAACATGCAGAGAACTGCAACATCATTTTTCACGCACTCCATCTACGTCTATTCTTTTTGTCACATCACTTTTCCCTCATTCCATCTACATACATGCTTCTTTGCCGCATCACTTTTCACACATTCCATCTACATCCAATCCAATCCACATTCATACTTAAGACTCTTCTCTTGTCATACTTTTCATCCTCGAATCCTGTGACCATACTTTAAATTTATATATACATACATACTAGATTTTCTTACGTTAAATGAAAATCGTCATACATTGTTATGTCATTATTTTTTACATCCAAAAGTACTATTTTATATTATAAGTAGAAATAAGAAATACAATTTAAAAAATGTGGCCCAAATATGCAACATTGTAAGCTCTTTGAAGTCTATCGAGGCCAGACATTAAAATATTTAATATATATATATATATACACTAGTAAACAATAAAGTTGCTTTGTTTACTGTTACGACCTATCGTTAGATGCCAAAACTATGATAATAAATTATACAATACAGATTAGCTAAAAACATACAATCATTAGTAATTGAGCGAAGCGTTCTACTGGAGACTTTTTCACATTTTTTGTCACGAATAGGCTCGAAAACTACTTGACGGAAAATATTGAAATTTTGTAATCAAAAAACACACATTAGGTGATGGTTTAAAACAAATCAGAAAAATGTAAAAAAAATAATGAAAAATGTCATGACAAAAAACTAATATCTCATTAAAGCCAATGGGAAACGATGAGTCATTACACTGGGCTCGCTTCGCTCAATATGCAAACGGCACCCGAGACTTCGCGAGCGCAGCGAGTCGAAATTGAGGGTCTGTTGGCGCCCCTAATTTACATTAATTACATTATAATATCGATAATATTAAATGTTATAAAATCCTATTAATACTGGTATTAATTGTTCGTATCGATTGCCTAGTAGAGCATGCTTCAGTTAAGTTTCCAATAATATATTCTTCTTATTATATAATAAGGCTTGCATAAATAAATAATTGATTAATTCATAAATATAAGATAAGAGATAGAGATAAAAAATAAAAAAGAAAATAAACGCAAAAAAAATCCTTAAAAAGTTGCATGATATTCTTAATATTAGCAAAATTTTTTCAGTACAATGTTTTTGTATGTAAAAATTTAAAAACAAATAAAATAACAATAAATAATTATAATATTAAAATAGTGTTATCTGTCATCTTATCAATGTCTGGGGACTTCATTAAACAATGAAGAACAAGGCGTGCGGTAACGCCTTGAATACTGTTGTTATTTTTAGATTCCCATGAAGTAACCTTATATATACTTGATTGTTTGTAAATCTATATATAGTATGACACATATATGTGTTTGTATGTATGTCCGTTGAATTCATTGAAATTATTCTTCTATACGCGACGTTAATTAATATGAAGATATTTTTGTCCGTCAGTTTGTTGTAATAATATATTGTTATTAGAATTGTATATATTTTTGTATATTGATATTTTTATGGTTATTTTTAAGCGATTCAGTTTTTTGTGGTTTGCTATAAAATAGGAAAATTTTGAATAGTTTAGAACATTTTATTTTTGTATATAGGACAATAACCTGTAATCACAACGAGTTTCATCAAAATAAATCCAGCAGTTTTTCTTCCGTGCAATTATTTTGTTATATGTGTATATAAATTTAAATTCGCTGTAACAAAACTACAATTCCCTTGTACACTAACAGTCAAGGAACCAGCGACACACATAGATAAAGTTACATTGATACTATGTATTACAATAGTGTTAGTGTTCAAATTATATAAATAGTATTTTAATATATAATTAATTGTAATAATATTAAACACCACGGCGTCATTTGAATGATAAATGATACGGCGCCGTCATACACACTCCCACACACACACACACACACACACACACACACACACACACACACACACACACACACACACACACACAGACAGACACACAAACATACACACCCACACGCACAAAAAAATATTTTCTTACTTCTCATTGACCGCATTCATACAGTATTGTTATTTTTGTTAGCAGATAATTAATAATAATCATGACTCAATGCATCTTTTATATATTAAATACTTACGTTGAGATCATATATTATTACGTCAATCATTAATATACTTTAAATTAATATAAATGTTTTTTTTATAAATAAAGAAAAGTAATAATTAAATCCGTATACATTTGATGTATAATACATGCGCAGGCGCCGTCGCGATGGCGCCTTTGCGGTCCAAAGAACAGCTCCGAGCTTGATTTGATATCATTCAATATTCATACGATATAAACATGTTAAGACTTGTAAGAAACAGACACGACAAGCTATAATTATATATATATATATATATATATATATATATATATATTGACATTGACTTCCTACCGAATTAAAAATAACATGTACTTGAAGGAATTATACATTTCAGTGAAAAACATATCCACAAGGTTAGTTGTGTTTCCTTGGTTCGCTTCAAACTAAAATTACATCAACGTACCTATCATACAAGTTTATTAACGCACAGACAGATTATATAGACATTGTTACAATGAAAATGTTATAGTATTTAGGCGTATTAACATTAACCCAGTTGGTTATGTTGGTTGGTTGGTTGTTTGTTGTTGGTTGTTTGGTATATATATATATATATATATATATATTGTGACACGACTAATAACGGACAAAGTCGGAGTGTCCGTCTGTGGATCACAAAGAGATTGCCCTTATCCACGTCCTTCAACCCAATAAGGTTCATTAAACCCTCGACTAATGTAAATAATTAATAACTTCATTCATTTTTTATAATTTTTATATACGACTACACAATAGTAACTTGTTAAAGTCATCGCTTTGAAGAAAAGAAAGATAAGTTTAATAATTTATAAAATTTATATAATAATAATAATAATAATAACAAAACACATGTCGGTCAAAGAGCTTTTAAAGTTTTTATCTTATCTGTTTCTTATAATTAAAATTTTATAAAGAAAGATAAAAAGAAACATTTGAAGAAAAGTAGTATGGAGAGTCTGTAAGAATTCCAAATTGTTACAATTCTCTAGTATTAAATATGTTCTTCAAGAAATAATTGCTCTATACATTTTCTGTGTCATGCAAAAAATACTGGACAGATTTTGATGAAATTTATTTATTATATGTTGTTAGTCTTCGAGATGCTTGTGTAACAAAACGTAAAACACTGTATCGGCGAGAAAAAAATATATATACTATATAATATAGGTTATACATACATATACTTTTATGTTTCTTTTAATATAGTTATTACATAATATGTATATATATATATATATATATATAACGTGACCTCCACGTAACATATTAAGTTATTTAATGATTCATATGTTTGTTATATATTATGACACTATAACTCAAGGTTCTTCCTATTATTTGTATTTT
Source organism: Melinaea menophilus ssp. n. AW-2005 (assembly GCA_918358695.1). NCBI lineage: Eukaryota > Metazoa > Arthropoda > Insecta > Lepidoptera > Nymphalidae > Melinaea > Melinaea menophilus. The sequence continues at coordinate 21,914,457 of OU911043.1, read as the reverse complement.
TTTTGTCTATACTACACAAGTCTTCGGAGACACGTTTCTACTTCACGGATGGCTCGAGTAAAGTTTGATGCATCTTAAGTGTATTATAAATATATATTAAATGACTAAAATATGTTTATAATATAGGAAATGGAATTTTAATTATGTTTTCATAAATATTATGCAATTCATTTATATGTTAATTCAAAATGTGTGAGTGTTTGTGTGTTCGTGCGTATGTGTGTGGGTGTGCGTGTGTGTTTGTGTGTATGTGTGTGTGTGTGTGTGTGTGTGTGTGTGTGTGTGTATAGCGACTATAACTAGGGCTATTATTATTAATATAATAAATGTTATGTATTATATTGTCCTATACACGTCATAGGAATATCCGTTGACGTAATCATATGAAATGTTCTACGTGATTCTTTTATCTTATTAATAGAAGAGTATCAGTGTAGTTTCTTCCCGTTTTTTACTCAAGGAACCTTTGAAACCGGAATTCTTTGGAATCGTCCAACTAATTTGAAATTTTATAAGTTTATTATATACTTAATAGAAAAACTTGGCCTTATTAAAATTGTATAAAAGTATGATAATTATTAATTAATTAATAGAGGTTTTGTTATTTTATTAATACATTCCAGTGTAATTTCAGTATTAGTTTCAATCGCTCGCGTTGTCTTAAGTGAGTCACAGACGTCAGCTCGCTTCCTTTTTTGTCTGCACCCCGAACAGATGAATCACCGTCTCATTTTGATATTATATTTGTCGTGTAGTACTGGCTTATGGCTTAAAATATATATAATACAATAATTTAAACCCGGCTTCTCCCCTATTTTTAAATATATAAAACTTATGCTATAGAAAATGTTCTTTAAATCTTACAAAAATACCCATTACTAAATAAAAAATATTTTTTATTCTTTTGTTATTTATGTTATTATAATTTAAATATATATATTAATTTCGTAATATAAAAAATAATATGAAAAATTTGATGAGTTTTTTTTTTGAAGACATGCTTTCGTGTTAACGACCCGCAATACTTATTTTTACTATTTGTAAAATTTAATATTTTAGTTTTTCAATAGTTGCCAAAATGCTTTGAAATATAATAATTTTGTCTCTAACTTCTTGAGTTATTTATTGCATCGAAAAATAATCTGAACGGTCGGACTGCTCATTATAATTTAATTTCGAAAGTATTCGATTTATATATTTTAAATTATTTCTATTTAATATTCAAGAATGACAGCCCAAAGGTCACACTTTCGAATCCCGAGAACTTTTTCATTCTACATTATAAACTACATTCTTTTTGGATGTATGAGAAATAGTTGTCGTTATTATTGCGTATCAAAAACATAAAAAAAAAAAAACAAAATCGATAAAACTGTTCAAAACATTCGAATTTCAAATACGTTCCATTTTTAAGCTCTTCGTTTGAACTCCTCGTTTAAGGGAAATGTACATTGAATCAATTACAATTGTAAAATAATGATATAAACAAAAACATCAAAACAAAACAAAATCGATAAAACTCTCCAAAACGTTCGAATTTCAAAATTGTTTTCCACATTTCAAATACGTTCCATTTTTAAATTCTTCGTCTGAACGCCTCATGTAAGAGTGTATACGTTGAATCGATTAAAAAATAGATATAGATAAGATATCTATAGATATCACTCGTGTCAAAATGATCTCAATCGGTGCAATAATTTTTGAGATTTGATGAATACACAAACAAACATTTTATATATAGAGATTAAAATAATCTCAAAACTTTTTACAATATTAAATAATTTTTTTCAATTAATTTAATCGGAATTGATATAATATGTATATAAAATTAATATAAAAATATATAATCCGATCCGTTATAAAATAACACACAGAAAAAATAACCGTTGTGTTTTTTCCGTTAGCAACGAATACCAGGAACACAAACACACATAAAAACACAATTTATATTATTACGGTAAGGAAAAAACATATTACCAGTGATTTAATAGTTTAGACGAATTTAACCTTCACTACAAATTGACACCCGCTCCTGGAACTAACATATTCATTTATTTACAACAAATAAAAATAAATGTACGAAATTATTTATTATCAACAAATGAAAGTGAATGTTCTAAATTATTTCCATATTTGAAATATTTTAATATTTTCGAACAAATAAATGTTTATTTATTTTTAAAAAATGTTTACATTATTTTTTGAATACTTTCTCTTCCGCCATAATTATTACTACTTTTCTATTCCATTCGTAATATGAATGTTTTTGTGACACTTTTTAAATATTAGATAATCTACATGAGATAAAGTTAGATATAGATAGAGATATCTAAATTCTTATACATATTTGGACGAATACTCGACTCGTTTTGACTAGTAGACAATTGTGTTGCTCTGAGAGGTGTGTCTCAGATGTGTTTGAAGGTCGAAACAAGGTTACAGATTCGTCCTCTATCTCGGTCAAGGTCATGGAATGTTAGACAAACATCCTAACAGATTTGTATATATATATATTGTTTCTCTATCTGTTAATACATTCCTATTCAAATAGTTACTTTGGGTTATTGACGAAAACAATATTCAAATAATATATAATAATAAAATCCTATATAACATGAAATATTTCTTCATAAAATCAATTATTTTATATACAGTTGAAGCTTATTAATTAATATAGTATATCTCAGTCGCGCATTAAATAATATGCACAGGAAAATGTCGTTAAGATTCTATATTAAGAAGTGCATAATATAATTCTAAAGTTCGTTGCGGTGTTTATGGGTCAATGACGACTCCAGACTAAACTTTATAACGTATTTATATCTTCTCATTAATATTTCAAATAATTTATTCCATTAAGAATTTTCTAGAAACAGCAAAATATTACATTATAAAAACACAATAAAATTTAAAATTCTATTTCATAAATTTTATTGTGGAATGTTCTAAATTTAAAAGTCATGAGATGCTTTTGTTTTTCATTCAAACCGCGTTCTATATTTAAATCTAACCGGTAATGTTTTTTTTTATTCTCTCGATCGGGGGCTCGGCTGCCAGTAGTAGACGTTGGAATTTATTTACACTATAGAATATTAAATCAGTACATGTAGATAATAATAATAATAGTAATATTCGTATTAAGAATGTATGAAAGCGGTGTTTTTTTTTATAAATATTAGGATTATTGTACACTTTGTAAATTGATACGTCTAGACAAGGAGTTTTGAAAATAATTATTTCGAAATATGGACTTTAAAGGTCTTGACCAGACATTTTAGGTGATAACTGTAACGAAAAGTGTAACGTCTAGACACTATAAGTAAAGTTATATGGTAATTTGTTGTTTTTTTTCTGATACAGTTTATATAATATCTTAGGTTAAAAAAAAATGTCGGTTATTCCAATTTCAATATCAACATATAAAACATTTTAACGTCCCGAAGTTAATTGTATAAATAATCCCCGGTGACGGTCGCTTGCCAAAGGTCATAAACTGGTAATTTTTACGTCATCTCGTGACTTTATATTATTAGCTTTTTGAATCCTAATACTCAATACACTAAAATTCGTATCTTTTCTTAATATATACATAAATTTTATATGAAAATAATTTAACGTATAGTTAAGCTCGATGACTCGTTAAAAATAAACCAAAATTTATTGTAGAATAAGACAATGGCAGGTCATTAACCCCGATCCAATCGCGACATACGATCCCATAACACGCACACAGTAATAAATTGGCGTGAATATGTGACCCACTTTTCTGAACCATCGACTACAGATTGCTGTGACACTATATACTTAACTAGTGTTACACTCGGTTTTGTCTGTAATTATAAAATTTTGATAAAAAAGTATTAAACGCGACTATAGTGCGTAACATTCTTATGAAGTTTTATTGTTAAAATATTTATAATTGAAGTATAATATTTTATCTTTATATAAAAAAACTATAAAAAAGCATTCTTACTGTCTTAAACGGCCAGGACGCACTGTTGAAAGATATTTAAAAAATGCTGTTTCGGACCTCCAAAAACTCGTGTGTATAGACCCTAAAAAATGTTAAGATTTCTTTACACCATTCAGTTTAGTGTAAATAGCTAAGAGCATAACGTTACTTAAGCTTAGGTATCCCCAAATCCACTATAAGGTTTCATAGACAGACAAAGTCAAATAAAGTATGTAGTATTAATACAAGTGTGTTAACGATATAATTGCTATTAATATTTCTGCACTCTCATCCAAGTAAAACAGTAAATATCCGTTATAATTGTTACAACTCGATGTCGTGTTGTGCGAAATTAACTCGACTTAATCGATTAGTTTCTTAAATTTGTTTTTTTTTCTAAATCAACCGATATCGAAGTTTTTTATTTCGAATATATAAATACATTGTAATTATGTAGACAGACTCTGCTTGCATAGTTCATAAGAAACCATAAAAAAACTTTAAATAATCTTTTCTTCATCAATTTACAAAATTTTAACAGTCGAGTGTTATGTGAGAACAAATAAACTCTCAAAGAGAGCGTGGTACGGGAAAAATACTATCGGATTAATAGATCTGTAAAGCATATTTAAAAAAAGAATACAGCTTACCTATTTCTGGTTCTATACAATTGTAATAAAATTCTTTTTTCAAATATTTTTTTTAAAAAATACTTTCAACAAATCGGTCGGAGGAATAATTTAAAGAATATCAGAAGTGTTCTTAATTCAAACTATGTGGATTATAGTAATGCCGAGTTTGACCTATTGTCTATTAATGTTCTAAATTCAAAATTGGTTCATGGAACATTTTGTAACGATATAACCGTGTTAATATATTTTTTATTTCGGCCTTGATGACAATTATGTCTTATATAATTTGAAATCATTCTTTTGAATGTGAGATTTTTTAGAATTGTTTAATAGTGGACAGTTCTTCAATATTATTGCTTGTATCTAATAGTCTTTTACATGTGAATTAAAGAAGTATCCATGAAGTTTGTTGACGGTTTTCTTCACACATCTATCCTTTGAAGACCTGTGACTGGAGGCTGACTTTTCATAAGTCTTGGTCTTAATTTGAATTAAGAATCTTTAAGTCTATGGACCATATAATATTATGTATTAAACAGTTATTGCCAGTGATTTTGCCACTCCATCTTTCCATAAAATTTTATTTGTAATTTAAATAAAAACTTTGACTTTGATGTTTATTTTTTGTTAATTTGTTTTAAAACACGATATTTAGAAACTATTTTTAACCTTTTTTTTATTCATAATATAAATTAGGTTTTTCTGAATACTTTGTTATCTATGAATAAACATAGAAGCACTTATTTTCAAACAAAAGAAAAGTAAAATGTATATATATATAAGGAAACGAATTTCAAGGATTATGGAATAAGAAAAATGAGTAAAAACACAATAAAAGATAAAAAAAACTCTATTTAGTTTTATATTATTTATTTTCGTACTTGTATCCAACAGATATCTTTTATTTATATTTATGTCCGTTTGTAAGAAATAAATGAAATCATTCGATTGAATCTCTCTTGTAATATTACAAATTGGAGTATGTATTAACTCTTTTGAACCGTAAATCTCATCAGCTACTATAATTTCTTCATTAAACCCAAGATTGCGCATTCTCGCATAGTATTTACCAATTTCTATTTATTCTTGGTTACTGTTCGCATAAACATTACTTACTGCCTTCTCAGAAACATTATTTAGAAAATATATCGCAGTATTGCAATCCAATTTTCTATTGACGTATCAGGTTTCATATTACTTTAATTATAGTTATTATTATTTACTATATTTAATGTATTCATAGGTGTATTTTTTTTTATTCGCTATTTTTGGCGGTCGTATGTTTGTATGTAACGGAAATTTTGACATTCAAGATGGCGGATTAATTTGAAACTGAATACTTATCAAGGACCAGTGACAATGAAATAATATGAAAAAAAAGTTTAAAAGAACTAAAAAAATACGATTTCATAAAATACAAATTAAAAAAAAAAAATAAAAAAATTAATTTAAGAATTCTGAAAATAAAAAAAAAACGTATTAGTTTGATGAAATTATTTAATGAAAGCGTGTTTATTAGTTTTTATTTATTTGAAAGTAACTTGTATTTAATCTCATCTCAAGGTCGTGGCTCGTCGCTCCGATCTCAAGCTCATAGTGACGTCAGCGACCATGGACTCCAGCAAGTTCTCCACCTTCTTCGGGAACGTTCCAACCTTCACCATCCCCGGGAGGACGTTCCCAGTTGAGACATTCTTCTCAAAGAACGTCTGCGAGGACTACGTGGACGGTGCTGTGAAGCAAGTGAGTTTTATTGAGAGTATTATAGCTATGAGACTTGTTTGAGGGTATTGCGTAGAGCGTATAACAGCTACACGGCGTTATATCATCTATTACAATGGCGTAAGGTCGATAATCCTGTATCATATTTCGTAGACTGCATTTTGCAAGTCTAGCCGGTGTCAACGAACTCCGGCCGATTCACTCTTAACAAGAATTTACTTTCATATTGCACTGTATGTTATAAATTAAAAGTATTTAATCTATATCTATATATCTATGTATATATAAGAGATTTACCACTCCCTGACTCACCACGAAATCTCCGAAACTATCTATCTGTCCGATTAACTTAAAATTTTACATAGTTACTTCTTTTGTGACGTAGACGTCTACTAAGAACGGATTTTACGGAATACCTATCCCAACGGATTTCAACTTTTTGCATTTCGCCAAGTTTTAAACCTGTATGAGCTATACACTTAACGCGGGGGTAAGAGTTACTATAGCAACGGTTACGATGATTACAATAATAAAAGGTTACCATAGCAACCTATAACAACCTAAGTTCACATCCAAATTAATAGTGTGCCAAGCGAAGCGGGAGGGAATAAGCTAGTTATAATATATACATTTTTAGTTAAATCTCGTATACATAATGTGATAGCGATACATTACATTTATTAGATCCACGCCCGAGTTAAAACAATCTACAAATGGAGGGCGTGGTCCGTATTACTTTGTTTTGTATCATACCAGTGATGGTATTAAAGTTTGTGTCTGTTTGTATGTATCAAAAAATACTGGATCAATTAAAAAAAATAGTAGAAAGCCAAGTTGTCAGCGAGTAACATAGTCTTTTTATCCCGATATTTTCACGGGATCGTCATCTATTTTAATGTATGTGTATGAAAAATATGCTATAAGATTTTTTTCTTTTAGACCAGTTAAAAAATGCGTTCCTTAAAACATTCGCGACCGCTGACGTGAATTCACGTCATTTCAAATTCTATACCTGGTTGCCGCAAAACAAATTTTATACATTTTATCCCCTTTTCGAAACAAGTTTGCGGTAAACAGCTTCAGAATTTCATTATATTAGCCGGTATTCAGAATTAGAAAAATAGCCGGACTCGAATGTTTTATATCAAGGCGGGTGGAGTCGCGAGCAACAACTAGTACGATAATTATATCCATATTAATACAAATGCATTGATAAAAAGGTACTTCATTTCAAGTATTGCTATTAATAAATCTATATATATATATATATATATATATATATATATATATATATATATATATATATATATATATATATATATACATCATTGTTTATGTTATAATATAAAATACCTTGATATAATAAACGTGACAATTAATATGTAAACGACTCCTGCGCATGTCCGCAATGATTATAACATCACGTGTAACAAATGCACTTCGTACAGACAATTGTTTTAAATAATATATATAATTATATATAGTTTTTTTACCTTTTTTATACTATTACTAATTGAAATATAACGAGATATATTTTTTTGTTTTTTTTTTGTTAAATTCCTTATATATTAGACACTAGCTTCGCTGGGGACACTATTAATTTGGATGTGAACTTAGGTTGCTATGGTAACCTGGAACCTCTGTCATATTAACCGTTGCTAAAGTAACTCTAACCTCCGCGTTAAGTGTATAGCTCCTACAGGTTTAAAACTTGGCGAAATGCAAAAAGTTGAAATCCGTTGTGATAGGAATTTCGTAAAATCCGATCTTAACGGACGTCTACGTCACAAAAGAAGTAACTATGTATAATTTTAAGTTAATCGGACAGATAGTTTCGGAGATTTCGTGATGAGTCAGTGAGTGGTAAATCGTTTATATACATATATATATATTTCTATATATATATATGTTTCTTAAGGAGATATATCATGCAATAACTTCTAGTAATGAGATGTTATGATCCAAACAATAGGTGTTATCTGGTGATGTAACAGAATAACAATAACACTATAAATAACACACACATGTATTATTAAACTATACCTAAGAATTGTTATTGTATAATAATTATAGATCTGAGATTATTATTCTTATACAATAACAACTCACCTTTGATTAAGTTATTATAGTTTTTTTTTTGCACAGTTTGTTATAGATACCTTTTGCTCTGTTGTAAATTGTGCAAAAAATTGCACAAAATTAGTATTCTTTAAATAAATACTTTTTTATATTTAAAAGTATGAACAAAAAACCTGTTTTTCTTCGAGGTTGTTACGAACTGGTGATCTCGTGATGAATAAATGGTGAAATAATAAAAAAAATACATTTAATCAGGAATAAAATAAAATAAATCAATTAACAAATTGCAAAAAAATTACTCCTTTTATTAACTTAGTAGTAATTTTGTTTTTGATTAAAAAAAAATCAAGTAAGGTCATATTTTAGTTCACTCTCTGACCTAGTAGTGACTTGTAAGATATGGTACATATTAGATTTTTTTTAACATATAATATCAATAGTTCTGAAATGTTTTACCTAATTATAATATTTTAGTATTCATATATGGTTTAATATATTTATATAGTGAATAAAAACATAAATGTTCACTAGCCCATATTAATTGTATGCACTTGATATGGGTTTACGACGAGTGATAAGGTTTACTGCGCTGTGACGTCACACGCTTTATAAAAGTATTGAACAATATTTGTATATACTCAAAAGATTATTCTTATAATAACCTGTATCGGAAGGTCACCTTAACTTTATCTATAAAATATTTATTTTTATACAACTTTTATTATATAAGATAGTAAGTGAGTCATCAAAAATATATTATAATTCTTCTTGACATGAAAATTTCGTGCTCGAAGAGTTGTCCTGCCCTATAAAATCTGGAATCTGTGTACCTATTTGATCCAATAGTTGATTTAAATCGTCCAAGAATCTATCAAACGCACACAATGTTAACAAAATCGGTCCATCCGTTCAGTTCATTTGTGGTTTATTTTGCAGGCGCTTCAGATTCATCTCCAACCGGAAGAAGGTGATATCTTAATATTCATGCCCGGTCAGGAGGATATTGAAGTTACTTGTGAGGTAAGTATATATATATTTTTAACAATTCTTGTACCTGTTAATATATTAGAATTACTTTAACAGTTCAGGTCTCTTTTAAATAATTTTAACAAATAATTAATATTTAGTTACATCGTTGATTATATTATTAAATTAGTTGTACCCCCACGACTTCGTTCGAAATTACTCCAGTTTTTCTTATAGCATCAGCTATTCGTCTGTTAAAGTCCCATTAAAATCGGCACAGTGTTTTCAGAGATTAGCCGAAACAAACAGACCGAAAAAAATTACAATTATTTTTTTTATTTAACTTTTTTTATATTATTTTATATACATTTAGTTAAAAGCTGTTATTTTTGAATTACAAACAGAGAAACAATTTTATTTGTAAATGGAAATTCAAGTAAATATTTACAGCACTTTTGAATCTTCAATTATTATATTAAAAAGGTCAGTGTAGTCGGTGAGTAAGCTACCAACTCGGAATGCTTATCTGCTGAGAAGAGCCGCCCGCAAACTCAGCAGTTACCCTTTTTAAATGAAATTTAAAAATGTATTTAATGTACACATTATAATATCAACCCTGCAAATGTATGGATGTTAAAGCAATTATAACAATTCCAGGTACTAACGGAACGCCTAGGCGACCTAGACAACGCCCCCCCTCTCACCGTGCTGCCGATCTATTCGCAACTACCCGCAGATTTACAGGCCAAGATATTCCAACGCGCTCCTCCCGGACAGAGGAAGTGCATCGTGGCTACCAACATTGCTGGTATGTTTATATTAACTATACTAGTTTTTGACCATAGCTTTGCTTCTCGTACAACTTTTCAGAAGTTACAACTTATCCGTATTTATTTTCTTGTGCACTAAAAAAATGGAGAATTATTTTTACATAATACTGTATGGTTTACTGATATATATATATATATATATATATATATATATGTTTTATTTAGATATAAAAAAAAATTTTAGACAATAAAAAAATGGCGGAAATCAAATCAGTGTATCCCAAGACGATTTTTTATTGAAGAATTAAAAAAAAATGTATGTATGAAGAGGTTTGCGTTTGGCGCTCCGTCGTCTCTGGCTACCTCGCAAGGGATATGGCGTGAAGATAAATAAATGAAAAAAAAAAAAAAACAATCAAACGTACAAACCAAAACAGTATCAAATATAATAATTTACCAACTTGCAGAGACCTCCCTCACTGTGGACGGCATCATGTTCGTGATAGACTGCGGGTACTGCAAGCTCAAGGTCTACAACCCACGGATAGGGATGGACGCCTTGCAGGTCATTATATTAATATAACATGCAATTTATTGGATAGGGATAGACGACTTTAAGGATAAATATTTATTTAAAACCTGTTGAAAAGAGTAATAATTGTAAAAGTTAAATATTTGATATACTAGTTTGTCAGACAGGTTTCTCCTGTAAAAAAACAAACAATAAAATTTCTACGCATGTACACCTAATATTAGTAAATATTTAGAAAGTTGTCCTGACTAATATTTGAATAATGTAAAATAATAAATTTGTTCAATCAATCAATCAATCAATATATGTAAAAAATTGATACCTAAAAAAATGTTCCGTTAATGAGATATAATAATTTTGTTCAACATTGAATTGAATCAAGCAATCAATCAATCATTCAATCAATCAGATATACCCGGTGAGTCAGGCGAACGCCCGGCAGCGGGCCGGTCGCGCCGGTCGGACCGGCCCCGGGCGCGCCTTCTGCCTGTACACCGAGCGGCAGTACACCAGGGAGCTGCTGGCCGCCACCGTGCCGGAGATCCAGAGGACGAACCTGGCCAACACCGTGCTGCTGCTCAAGTCTCTCGGGGTCGATGACCTGCTCGCCTTCCACTTCATGGATCCCCCCCCACAGGTGACTTATTGGTGATCTTTTTTTTCGCTTTTTATTTTTCTAACATTCTTACATCTTGTCTCTTATAAGGTTATATTTTTTTTATTATGTACTATATAATGTTTAAGAAAAATTATTTAAAAAAGCCTATATTAGGGCTACACAAAAAAAATAACGGAAAAACGTAATATTTCACCAAATAATTTTTGTAAGAACTATACATATTTCTTATACTGTCATCACATTTCTTAAAAATATTATTGTCAAGTTATTTTACATATAAACGATAAATATTTATAAAAATGGTCGTAATAGAATAATTTTGTACAAATATGATCAAAATATACATAAATATTTAAAAAAAAAAAAAAAAAATTTTTGGGCTCGTCCGGGATTTGAACCCGGGACCTCTCGCACCCAAAGCGAGAATCATACCCCTAGACCAACGAGCCGCTTGTTAGATGATCTGAATTTACACATATGTTTATAAAACTTTCTAAAATCCGCGTTCATAGCTAACGAATAAAACCTAATATAGAAAAAATAATACTTACATATGATATACCATGCCTTACTATTATTTATTATTATTATTATGATAATAAGCAATTATTATTTAATAACAGATTATTAAATTTACAATATACTTATTATTTATATATAATAATTCATTTGCATATATTTGTTGTGACTTGTATTTAATATATGTAAATTGTTATATGAGTTATAAATTATCATTTATAATAATATTGTAATAACATTTTAATCGATACAATATTAATATTTAAAAATATTTCGTTTCCTTATCTATGAAAAGTATTTTATAATAAATTAGGTACGTTAAGAATGTAGAGTAGAAATGTTAAAAGTCAATTAGAAAAAAAATTTGAGTTAATAGTTCTGTGATAAGTATTGGTCAATTTCTTCAATCTTTTTGAATTACCTATATTTTTTTTTGATCTATTGAAACTTAGTATGAAGGACCTCATTAACAATCAGCACTCATGAGTGAAATTCTTCCTAATCCAAGGACACCATCCTGAACTCGATGTATCAGCTGTGGATCCTGGGCGCTCTGGACGGTACGGGGGCATTGACCCCGCTGGGGCGACAGATGGCAGAGTTCCCATTGGACCCCCCGCAGTGTCACATGCTGATCGTATCTGCTGAGATGGGATGCAGTGCGGAGATGCTTATCATAGGTGAAAAATTGGCCTTGTTCTATTTTTTTTATATATTTAAGTTTTTGTGGTGTATGATTTTTTTTTTTTATTGTTTATATTTCAGAATTGTGTTAACATTGGAGATTAGATATGTCTTATTTTCTTTAGATCGATATATTTCACATTTTATTAATCTATTAAAAGTTTTTCAAGTAGTATTTCTTATTTTTTCAGTATCAATGCTATCTGTTCCTTCGGTGTTCTACCGACCCCAGGGTCGTGAAGAGGAAGCCGACACCGCGAAGGAGAAGTTCCAAGTACCGGAATCCGATCACCTCACCTTATTGCACCTCTACAACCAGTGGAAATCTAACAAGTCAGTATATTCATGTGAAGAGTTTTCTAAATACTTCTTTGGGTCAACGGTTTTGTAAACCCATTCGAGTTGCAATTTACGTGACATGAAAAATTAAATTATCCCTCCACTAACCCCCTCCTCTCCCTTATCAGTTACTCAAGCGCATGGTGCACGGAGCACTTCGTGCACGCAAAGGCGCTCCGCAAGGTGCGCGAGGTGCGCCAGCAGCTGCGAGACATCCTCACACAGCAGCGCCTCCCGCTCACCTCCTGTGGCACGGACTGGGACACCGTCAGGAAATGCATCTGCTCCGGTCAGTACTTAGAGCTTAAATAGTGATAAGATTAAGACAATGGATATATATATATCTTTATAGATGTTAAGCCCTTTACATAGCAATATTGTTGATTCTTTCTAGGTTGTTTTTAGGTGGTATATAGAGCCTAGCCGTAGTTATTTGATTGCAGCTCGTATTAGGTTGGCTCGACCGGGGAACGACCATCCTTTCACAAAAGATCGATATATATTAACAAAATTCATTTGATTATGTTCCGTTTGTGCGTGGGAGAATCCGGAAGCCCAACTTACCTGTCACTATTGAGCCGTCCCTAGGGTCCTCTGACCTGCGACCTGCGACACGACGCGTTTGGTGCTACAAGTCAGCGGATTGGGTTGGAATGCGGTCCCTTTTTGCTTCCTATCTCATGTTGAAAGATTTGTTTCCCTTCCAATAATGATCACAGAGACTGCGCTGCAGCTGTAGCTAATGTGAACAGGCCATAGAACTATTTGTACCAAGCTCTGTGGTAACACTTTGCAAAAGAGAAAGCCAATCTCTTGGGCAGTCTTTTTGCCTCAAACTCGACTTTAGACGACTAAGGAAAGGCACCGCCTACCATCCAACAATATTTTTTTTGCAAAAAAATCTATCCGGCAGTCTCTATTTTCCTTCGACGTTAATAAGTCGAGTGGGCCGGATGGCATTTCTCTATTACTACTACGAACATGTGCCCCTGAGTTGACTACGGTGCTATTGCGTGTATTTCGGCACTCCTACCTTAAAGGCGTAGTCCCAATCTCATGGAAGCGTGGCCTTGTCCATCCGATCCCTAAAAAAAGTTATTGCTCGAACCCGGCTAACTACAGACCATTACCTCTCTCCTTTAAAGTAATGGAGAGCATCATCAAACAACAGCTCCCACCGTACCTAGATGATCATCAGTCGATCAATATGACTTTCTCATGGTTGCGACCAACTAGCCGATGCTGGTGATCTTTTGTTATATCTTTCGCTACGTTATGCAGCTGTTATTAAAAGCAAGATAGAAGGTCTGGCAGTTAGTCTGGATGTGGCAAAGGCGTTCGTGTATGGCACAAGGAGCTTCTTTCAAAGCTACCTTCATACCCACCTTGCCGAGAGTTTCTGAAATGGATCACCACCATTCTCACTGGAAAGAACATCATGTGTTGGATATTTCCTACATACATTATTAAACTCTAGCTCTTGAGATCCGGTATATTCCGGCCGTGTAGAGAGCCCTCTTTCGGGGAAAGTCGACGAGTACTGAAAAAAAACTTGTGTCTTCTATAGAGACCTCCCTGGGGATGATCTCTGAGTGGGAGGAACTGAACTACATTCAGTTCAATCCTCTAAAGACACAGGTTTGCTCGTTTACCACTAAGAAAACCCCATTTGTTGTATCACCGCTCTTCGAGAGCACTCTTCTCATTGCCTCGCTAAGTATCAAAATACTGGGTCTCGACATTTCGAGCCACTGTTGGTTTCGTGATCATCTGGAGAGCAAGGTCAAGTGGGCCTCGGTGAAATTGAGAGTACTCAATAGAGTGAGGCAGTATTTTAAGCCTGGCCAAAGACTTGCGCTCTATAAGGCGCAAGTTCGGCAACATATGGAGTACTCATCTGAAAACCGGATCACCCCAATGTCAGCTTATACCTATTCACCACGTACAACGGAGAGCCGTTCGTATTTTTGTGGACACGGTGCTCTGTGACCGGCAGGGCTCTCTAGCATTGCGTAGAGACGTGGCCTCTTTGTGCGCATTCTATCGCATTTACAACAGGAAGTGTTCCGAAGAGCTATTTGATCTGATGCCCGACCCCGAATTTCATTACCGCACAGCTTGTCATCGCCTACAATACCATCCGTACCACGTGAAACGAAGTTCAAGAATGGCGTATACCCCCGACTCCAAAGCCGGCAAAGCTCTTCCAATTCCCCGGATGTTGCAAGAATCCGTGACCTGGACACTCATTTGCCCTCCTCTTACATAAAAAAAAAGTTCTTCGACAATATTAGCTTCTCTAGTTTAACGAACAGGTAGCTTCCTCCAATCAATGATAAAGGCCATGTTAAAAAATTGTCCAGAGAAAATTCAAAACAAAAATCGGAGTCATCACTTCGACAATGTTATCTTTCCTAATTTAACGAGAACAGGTAGCTTGTCGTCAAAGAGATGTTAAAAATTATCCAGAAGAAATACAAAGAGATAATCGGAGTCGTATCCTGCAGCGTACTTCCAGCAGGCGGCCCGTCTGAAGGGCATCGGCGAGTACGTGAACTGCCGCACGGGGATGCCGTGCCACCTGCACCCCACCAGCGCGCTATTCGGGGCGGGCAGCGCGCCCGACTACGTGCTGTACCACGAGCTGATGATGACCTCCAGGGAGTACATGCACTGCGTCACCGCCGTGGACGGCCGCTGGCTGGCCGAGCTCGGGCCCATGTTCTTCTCTGTGAAGGAGACCGGCAAGTGAGTGACTTCTCGTCTACTGATCGGTCTAATACAAATATAATCGTAAAAAAACTTGAAGTTGAGCTAAATTGAAATTACATTATTTTCGTAACCTGTCTTCAAATCGCTTAAAATACCCCTAAAATTTCCAGATCGAATCGTGACAAACGCAAGGAAGCGGCAGTCCACCTCCAACGGATGGAAGAAGAGATGAAGCTCGCAGAACAGAAGATGGCGGAAGAGAAGAAGAAGAGAGAACAAGAAGTACCAGTCACTCAGGAGGTCGCCACTCCCGGACTCAACACTCCGCGACGGACGCCGCATAGACTGGGATTATAGAACATATTCTTTCCATTACTCTTATTGTGACAGATCAGACGAAATTAATTACATTTTGATAAAATTTGTGTTATAATGCAATTTTATTGTCATATTTTATTTGATAAGTGAATATACTTTTTACAGAATACAATTGTTTTTAATTTTTTTAAGTATTGTAACCATCCTGTATAATTACATTATTTTTTTTTTGATGGTTGGTACTAATAATGACAAAGACTAATCTATTTACTCGTAGATTTCGAAAACTTGTGCAGGTGTACAGTAAAAATCATGGCAACATTGTTTTAAAATCACAAATGTCCATGGATATTAATATATAACATTTAAAAAAATAATAATAATAAAAATAAAAATAAAAAAATCTATGATAGTATCCGGTGTTTGTTTTTTATACCTATTGAAAATATAATATATTTGAAAAATATAATAAAGTACTAACTTCACTAAAAGTATATTATATCTATATTGTTTTAAACTTGAACAATAATAACTTGATGTAACTTATATTACTACTAAAAATATAGAACACTATATCTTATTGTCTGAATTTAATCACGTAATTTTCACTCTCAGTAGCACTTATTTTTCAAATTTACTTTTAATATTTATTTTTGAGAAGAATAAAAGAATGAGCCAAAACAGTTTAAAAAGTTATTTTTATCGTTGAGACCAATTCTTTTTGATCTCCGGAAAGTTGTTTAACACGAATAGTGTCTCTATATAAAGAAAATAAAATTCCGATTTTTTTTTATTGTATATATATATCAAAAAGTAATTCATTACTTTTTAACACGCTTTCATCAAAGTAGTTAAAAATAGTAAATAGCATCTAAAAATAAAAACATGTTCCATTTAAATGCATGAAAATATCAGGACTCATCTGGCATTTGCTGAATGGAGTTTTATTAAAATTGCAACTCCATTTTTCCATTACAAAGTAATTTCTGACATTGATAAATATGGTAAAAACGCTGATATTAACTACGCTATTGAAACGAGTTTCTTATTAAACAATTAGTTATAAACAAAATAAAATTATGTTTAAAATAAATATTCATAATATTAGTTATTCTGTATAATTATTCGGTCGTGTCTGTATGTAACGGAAACTTTGAAAACGATTATCGAGGACCTGACAATGCTATAATATGAAAAAATTTGAAAAATATTTAAAAAAAACTAGCTATCATAAAATTCAAACAAAAAATTAAGTTAAGAATAGCGTAAATAAGAAAAAATATATTGCAATGTAAAAAATGTATGTATGCATTTACACCCCTCCGCTTTTTTAAATTTATTTTTTAGTTTATCTTCAAAAAAGTCATATATTCCTATTTCCAAGGCCGGCAACGCTCTTGTGAATCCTCGGATGCTGCCAGAGTTCATGGGCGGCGGTGATCACGTATCAACAGTGACCCGCAAGCTCGTTTGCTCTCCTCTAACATAAAAAAAAAAAGACATTCTCTCATGTATTTCGACATACGTCACAAATAGACTAATTTGGTTTTTTTTCTGTTGTTTCTTAACGTGATATTGATTTTGCTTCTGCTTAATGTTAAAATAAATTAAATAATTATTTTTTATCAGGAATATAAGAAATCGGAACTGGCCACTTTTTCAATTATTTTTGTAAAATAAAGTAATAAAAACAAAATAATATTTTTCGGAAACAAATCTTTTATTTAATAATTATCTTTAATTACAAACCTTATTCTAGTCTAGTGTGAAAGCCGTGAGGCAGTTGTAAGTTAATAAAAAAAAGAAATAATAGAATGTTGATCTCACAAGTTGCATTTTATTTCTATTTTGTGGCACCTCCATAGCATAATTTGTACGGACGCTTTATATACAATTATTCACATATTTCTTACTAAATTTTTCGATTCGTAACTAATTATCCAATAATTGCATTTTAAAATTATTAGTAATAATAAAATTTATTGCTTTTCAAACAAAACTACATTTTAAAAATAAAAAATGCTCTCAAACTAATTATATTTTATAAGTGCCTGTGACTTTTTATCTATTATAATTTGAAACAAATCGAATGAATGAGATCTAATGACTAAAAAGATAACTTTACTGACTACAGTAAACAAAAATCTCAATGCAAAGCTCAAAATTAATACAAACTTACACGGGAGTAATCAAATAAAAAAAAATGTTAATATTATCTAGCCAATAATACAATCTAAATAAGTCGATTTAAAAACTAATTGGTATATAACAATTACATAAAAAATATCAGTATATAGTAAAATCAAAGTGAATATATGATAGCTTAAAAAAAACTAGGTAATTATTTTAAAAACTTGTTACTGGAATTATTATTATTTCATCAGAATACATATCTGTGATACAATAACTGTTCTGTATAACTGATGATACAATAACTGCTCCGTATAACTGATGATACAATAAGTGCTCCGTATAACTGATGATACAATAAGTGCTCCGTATAACTGATGATACAATAAGTTTTCTGTATAACTGATGATACAATAAGTGCTCCATATAACTGATGATACAATAAGTGTTCTGTTTAACTGATGATACAAAAAGTTTTCTGTATAACTGATGATACAATAAGTGCTCCGTATAACTGATGATACAATAAGTTTTCTGTATAACTGATGATACAATAAGTGCTCCGTATAACTGATGATACAATAAGTTTTCTGTATAACTGATGATACAATAAGTGCTCCGTATAACTGATGATACAATAAGTGTTCCATATAACTGATGATACAATAAGTGCTCCATATAACTGATGATACAATAAGTGTTCGTATTATTGATGTTACATAAAATGTTCCATATAACTGATGATACAATAAGTATGCCGTATAATCGATGATACAATACAGTATTAATATCAAAAGCCGTTCATTAAATCCGTTATTGCTATAAAAATATACTTTATACATTTTGTTTTACAAAATTTTTGCAAATAAAAATTTATTTTAGTGTAACAACTGAACATTCGTTACCGCACCTTCATACATCACAATGAATCAGTTCGTCCGTGTATATCCATAATCAACAGTTCAAGGATATATTCAGGCCGTGTTTTTCTATATACCTCCGCCTTGCCTCTGATATGATTTGGGCTTTCCGTTCCTGGAAACTCGACTCCCGTTCCTTTGCCGATTTCGGAAAGACTCCCGTGGGCACCGGAATGATATACTTGGGTGCGGTGTGTGAGGAGCTCGGCTGGGGCTCCACGACGGGTTCTGGCTCCGGAGAATAGGGAACTAAGCCTTCCAGGAAGTTCGTGATCGTCACGTCCACACTGCGTGTTTTTTCTGAAAATAAATATTAAATGTATATATAAAAAATAAATTAAACAAAAATAAGGAGCAATTCTTAATTTTTTTTTTACTGTTTTATTTAAGTTTAATAAAGACTAGCCACACTGTATTAATAGTAATCGTGTACATTTTCAGTTTTATGCAATTATTACTTAAGTCATTTACCCCCCTGTACTTTGTAACATGATGTTATTCCCTCTTAGTGTCTCCTAGTGGCTTATATAAGTGACTCACGTAGCTCCCTCATAATATCTTGTAAGGGGACTCTTGGCAGCACCTCCTTGACCCTGGCGGCGTCAGGGGACGCTGATGACGGCACGCTACGCACGCGGCCTTGGGACACCTGCTGCCACGAGCAGTCTGTCACCTCCACCTATGACACATATTATACTACTATTACACTACTTTCTTGATACTAAGGATGCATTTACAACTAAATTACAATAACTGAATTGTTTTTTTTTTTGGAAATAAATAATAATATTAACCTGCAGCGCCTCGGCGATGGCAGTTCTGATGGTCTCGACAAAGCCGTCGTCCTGCTTGTCCACGGGCGGGAGGAGACGGACCGTGAACACCGAGCATGGCGTCCACAGGAACCACAGCGCGTCCCGCCACGGGAACACGTCCGACTTGTCTGACGACTTGTGGACCGTCACCTTTGTGAACGCACGCTCCACACCTGTTTTTATTTTAATTCTTTATTGCACAATACAAAAATAATGTACAAAAGGCAGTCTTAAATATGAAAGGCAACCTTAGGATGTAAAAGAGAAGTTATTTTTTTATATTATGTATTAAATTAAATCTTTGCACTCAAGAGTGATGATAATACACCACATGATTTAATACAGCATCTATATTTTTTTTTTAAAGAAATCTTGATTAGCGGATCTAGTAATATTTGATCTTGTTTTGAATGAATCCGCCTTAATACAGAACTGCATAACATAATTCTAATGGGGTTTGCACTTCGTGTTGCTGTTTAGTCTAGCCAGAAATGACCTCCAGTACAAGATGTTAAAAAATAATTTATTTCTTATTGACTTACTGATAGCCACAGGTTGTACTCTATTCCCAATAGGGAAGGGCCAGTCTGTGAACTTCAACAAGCCTCTGCCGTTAGTCGGCCCTCCCTCTGGCTGGAGTAGAACCGGCTTACTGGGACTTTCAGAGAAGTGCTGTCTATGAATAAAATATATATTGTCATGGTGATTACTGCACATGGTTTCACATACTAAAGTCAGTGTAGTGTAGCAGGAAATAACATGTATAGAACTATGTTGTGTTGCACTACAACACATTTATAATTTAATGTATAGAAGGTTTTTAATAGAATTTATGAAAGTAAATAATCTGCTCATGTGGGACAAATACTTACTTTCTAACAAATTGAGATGCACTTTTTATACCCAAGGTGGATGCAAAGAATGGAGGCACCTTCCATTTTCTCAACTGTAACAAATACAATAAATAATGCAAAGTAAAACACATTGTACGAATTACTCAAGCTGACATTTAACAGTGTAGGTCACGGCAAGATATTTGTTATACCAAGGTTCTTGTGTGGAAGGTTATATGCATAGGCATAGGTTTAAGGTATTAAGAGTATTTTATACATGAACAATGAAAAAGTTAATGACATTTTGCATATAAAATGCAAAAAAAATGCCTATACATTTTCAAATTGTAAATATACAATATTCACATTCTGCACTTATAGTTTTAGTACAGGATTATAAACAATATATTAGATGATACATACACTTATAGTTCCAAGAGTGTGTGCAGCGGCAAGTGAATCCAGACATGACACATAATTAGCAACCAAAATACTTGTCCGAGGATCTCTTTTACCCCGTACTTTTACATACACACCTTGAATTAATGATAGAATTGATTGATTGATTGATTGTTTATAAAATATTAATTCAATGAAGTTTACTTTTTTTATTCTTTTTGTATTTTCTTTTAAATACATCAACATGTAAGATATTTAGAACTAGAACATGCCTATTTAAAACTCATTTATCTGTTTAAAATACTTACCAAACGTCCAACAAGCTATAATAGACAGAAATTGTCGTACACCTGATTTATTTGGCAGTATAATTGAAGAAATCCATAATACTAATGCCAAAACTGTTCTAAAAGCCATCAACACCATCCCAAAAGGAAAATATAAAAGTAACTGAAAAACATTGTCACCGCTAAACCTGAAAATACAAACAAAGAACTATTATTTTACTATATTTATACAACAAACTAAACTTTCTCTAAAACTCTAATAATCATATCCTATTACCTATCATCATTAGTAAGTTTGTCTGCTGTTATCGCCATTTTACGTTTTAAATAATTGTAATGTTAGTAAACCAAGATTTCAATAATACAAGAATATGCTTAGAATTTTTGTTAAATATATGAATTATCGTGAATTTTACTGATAAGTGATACGACACCAACCAGTAATCACAGACGTCAGTCACCATAGATAATAGTTAACACCTAACACTACATAATATATATATATATTATATTATAGTTGAGAGAAAAAATCATATAGAGAAAATAGTATAGACGAACGGCTACAGTGGCCGCTTAACCACAAAATAGTTGTGGTAAATGTTCCTTTAAAAGGATAAATAAATATAACCTCTATGTAACGTTTTTATTTTAATAAATATATAGATCATTGCGCCGATTTCGTTCTTATTAGTAACAAGTACCTATATTTTTAAGATGGCCAGTACCCAAAGCTGAAACCAACAAGTCAGGTCACATGACGATCATATTACATAAAAAAACTTATTTAAATTTAATTTTGGTACTTACTAAAACCCAAGACATTATACCTACATTAAACGTTTATCCTACTCAATGTATAAAATATTACTTTTCAATTATTTTAACTGCGAATAATCTACAAATTAATTTTATTACTATGAAGTGTAAAATCACAGAGTATGATTTATAAATGTAACTAATGACACTCATTTATGACATTGACGGAAAGCAGCTAGTGTGTTGAAGGTTATTGAAAAGTGAAATTGCAAAACAACAAAAGAATAAGATTAAAAAAAAAACCGAAAATTCACAACAATGTAATGTGTATTATATAATTTTTGAAACTATTAATCTTAGTGTAATAAAAACTATTTAATAGGCGCATTAAAGAGATATTGTACGTTATAAATATTTGTACTGTAAAATATAAGACAAAGAATTTAAATTTTAAAAGTGTTGATTGAATATATTGAAATGGAGAATGCAATGTATTCTTCAGAAGATCACCAATCATCAGATGAAAGCCCTATAATGGCAGGAAATAGTAGCCAAAACAATAACGAAAGCTTGCAAGATTCAATTCCAGGGCCATCCCCGAATGCCACGACTTTTAGTCAAACGGAGGCGAAGATGAGAAGAAAACTGCAGTTCTTTTTCATGAATCCAATTGAAAAGTGGCAAGCAAGGCGAAAATTTCCCTTCAAGTTTATGGTACAAGTGATTAAAATTATTTTGGTAACCCTTCAGCTCTGCCTATTTGCTCATAATAGATACAACCATGTAAACTATACTTCTGACAACCGCATCAGTTTTTCACACTTGTTTTTACTGGGCTGGGACTCAACTAGAGAAATATATGCCTATCCTCCTGGTGCCGGACCATTAGCTGTTTACAAAGTTGAAGAATTCTTTGATGCTCTGGATTATGCTTATGCTGGCTACTCAAACTTGACAAATGCTATCGGACCTTATTCCTACAACAATGAGGATAACAATAAAACAGACCCACAATTCTGCACTTATTATTATAAGAAAGGTATTATCAATGGATTCAATGAAAGCTATGAATTTAATTCAGAAATAGTTTACAATTGTGTCAACTTTACAAATAGCAACAACAAAGAATTTAAGTCTCAAGAATTTTTCCAAAAAAATGATCTGAATATTGATTTTGCAGCATTAGTGAGAGCAGAATTAATGTTTTCATTGAAGACTATTAATTTTAGAGCTGCCGGTCCCATCACACCACCTGATTGCTTTAGATTTGATATCGCTGTTATTTTTGATAATGAAGATCATGATGGTCAAATGTCTCTGACATTGGAGGCTGAACCATACAAGTTGACTTGTAAGGGAGACAAGACTTACATCACCGACAATCAAATAGATCAAATACTCAGGAGCATACTCAACATACTTGTAATTCTGATCTGTAGTGCTTCATTAATTCTGTGTAGTAGAGCACTTTACAGAGCTCAACTATTGAAAGAGGTGACGGTTCACTTCTTCCGCCAAGCTTACAACAAAGAGCTTAGTTTAGACGGTCGTTTGGAATTCCTGAATATATGGTACATCATGATTATCATAAATGACATTCTCATCATTATGGGGTCGGCTATAAAGGAACAAATTGAACGTAATCAGTTTACCAACGACCAGTGGAATGTTTGTTCTTTATTTTTGGGCGTAGGCAACCTGTTAGTCTGGTTTGGAGTATTAAGATATCTTGGCTTCTTTAAAACTTACAATGTCGTTATACTAACTTTGAAAAAGGCGGCACCTAAAATATTTCGTTTTTCTTGCTGTGCTCTGCTACTCTATGCAGGGTTTACCTTCTGTGGCTGGCTGGTACTCGGTCCCTATCATATGAAATTCCGTTCTTTAGCTACAACTTCTGAGTGTCTTTTCTCATTAATAAATGGCGATGACATGTTTGCAACATTCTTTATTATGTCAAAGAAATCACCAATGCTTTGGTGGTTCAGTCGGGTGTATCTATACTCATTTATAAGTTTATATATTTATGTAGTTCTCAGCTTGTTTATATCAGTTATTATGGACGCCTACGATACTATTAAACATTATTACAAGGAAGGATTTCCGAAAAACGACTTGCAGCAGTTCATTGGAGAAACATGTATCGAAGAGGTATCGTCTGGCCTTTACCGAACCCAGAGTTCATCTTCACTCAACGGTATAATGAATTCTCTGTTCTGTTGCAATGCATATAGAAGTGCCTATTCAAAAATAGGAGGCGGCTCCTCCAGTCTCAATTTGCTCTAGGCACTGGAACAAATATAATTTATTTAGTATCAATGTGTAAATAATTGCCAGATAAGTCAACCCGAACTGATAAGTTATTTGTAAGTAAAGTATATTTGTAAATTTCGAAATAAATGATAATATTTTAGATAGTGCTATATGATAAACTTTACCATAACCACCAAAGAAGTAAGTGGCATATTATGAAAAAAAATATCTTATGCAAAATAATTTATATATTTTAATTTTTAAATATACATATGATCATGCATAATATTATCGTTAGTGTGCTATACATAAGCACAATATTAAATAATCAATTTGTGATTTAAAATACTTAGGTATTATATTTTTTATATATAAGTGTAGGTACTTTTAATTATATATTAGAAATATCCTATCACTATGTTATGTGCACTTTACATGGTGTTTAAAATAAATTGTTTTTTATTAAACATTTTTTTTTATTATTGCATGCAATTAAATACTATCTTGTCAGTATAATTTAATATATAAATTGTATATAAATAATACATAATTGTATTTGACTTGATATAAAAATATACACACTGATAAAGTAGTAATATTTTAAAATAACATTAAACCATAATAAATAAAAATTTGCTTCTATTAGGACAATATAATTAAAACAAGACAAAATCTTGATATAGATTATATTTGTCAAGATATTGCTACGTGGTACGTCAAGACAACTTATTTGCTGGTACATTACGCTAAAATTACTAGACTGAACATTGAAATTTGTTCAGTTTTCGCTTTCTCCAAGCAATTTATAATACATCAAAAAATTAAGGGAAAATAATTACAGATTTTAAATTGAAATTAAATGTTATATAGAAGTCGCATCACTGCGAAAAAAATTTCTAGCTTTTGAAAATTAAAAATCTGTTAAGCTTTAATACATATGTCATGATGAATAGGGGGCGGAAGCAGACGTAGTCGCTGTCAACAGCTGGTAATCCAATGATATTATTGTAATTGTCTGTGAATGTTGTTGTTGCGTGAATCACATAGTCAGTATCACTTTGTGTGAACTTCTCAACGATTATAAGGTCAAAGAAACGGACAAAACTGTTAACTCGACTTGAATTTAAATGCAACGGTAGACTTCGGTACCAATTGTAACGAAAATGCATTTTTCTAATTCTAAAATAATGACGATACATAAAGTATTATTTCACCTGACAAGACCAAAACATCAACTGGGTCGGTGTTTGGCGTCGACGAGTAAACTTAGTTTTCAAATCTTACTAAACAACTCAGTTGTTCGCACCTGAATGGCCTGTCGCTTTTTTTTTTTTTTTGTTTGTCTCTGCTGTTAGCCCTACTGGCCATGACAGCGTCACCGGTGTAATGGACGGGTGCAGAGACCCGCCCTTGAAAAGGGGGGCCTGAAGGGCCCCAGGGGAACGCGCGTCCTGAGGGCGCCTCCTGTGAGGCTCGGACCACGGCTCAGAACGCCGTTAGGTGGGCAACGAGGGTTGGATGTGGGTTAGGATTTGACACTAACGTCCACCGACAGCAGAACGCCAGAGCAACGTGCTTGGATGGGGGCCTCGTCTTCGCCGGCGAAGACGCTGTATGATTGTGTATGTGTAGTATTTATGTTCGCTTTGCCGCTTTTACGTAGCGTTCCCTAACGTAATCGCGTCGTCTGGGTCGAAAAGTACCGACTTGGGTCTTCTCTTTCTGACTTTAGGAGTCTTACGGGCCGTGTATCCTGTGGCCTTAACCACTAGCGGGTTTGGGTGTCCCACAGCATTGTCAAAGTAGCTTTTGGAGAGCCCCTTGAAATACTGTGCGATCGTCGGTAGATCTAAGTCTCTGTGCAAGTCGATATTACGCATATACCACGGTGCTCCAGTGGCGAGCCGCATGAATCTGTTCTGAAGCACCTGAAGGGGCTTCAGGTTCGCGTGAGCGAAGGCAACGCTTGCATAGGACATGCACGGAGCGTATGCAGGCTTTGTAAAGTGTGACCTTATTTCTAAGGGACATTTTACTCCGCTTGCCTAACAGGGGATAAAGTCGCCCTAGGATAAAGGCCGCTCTGTTGCGAACGTCCTCGATATGTGAAGTGAATACTAGCTGTTTGTCCAGCGTCACTCCTAGGTACTTGGCCTTGTTTTTCCAAGGAATCGGTTTGTCAAAGAGTTTAATCTCCGGGCCCCTTGTGGATCGTGACCGTTCAAAGAGTACCGCGGTGCTCTTCTCCGGGTTCACCTCAATCCTCCATTTCCGAAACCAGTTCCCGAGGGAGTCGGCTGCGGATTGGAGGCGTTGAGAGATCTCATAAGGATCCCTTGAGGATGTGTAAATTGCGGTGTCATCCGCGAACATTGCTAATTCTACTTTAGAACGCGGCCTAGGAATGTCGCTGGAGTAAATTGAAAAGAGAATTGGTGAGAGGACTGAACCTTGAGGGACGCCTGCCCTGATGGGGCGGGGAGTCGACATCACGCCTTCCACTCTGCAGCGGAAGGAGCGATTCGACAGGAAGTCCCGTATGATTAGTACGAGTCTGTCCGACACCCTGAACTGGTATAGCTTGTATACCAGTCCATTGTGCCAGACCCTGTCGAATGCCTTCGCTACATCAAGGAAGAGCGAAGGCCTGTCGCAACTTCTGTAGTCTCTTACAGAATTCAATTGGTGTTAATTTAAAATAAGTGTCCGATAAAACGGCTGTAAAGCTCGTTTTTTTTATAAATATAACTATTGTATAGATATTGACAAGTAAATATTTTTGTTTATTTTATTTTAGAAGCATAATTTTAAAGAAAATTTACTAATAGTTTTATACGGTTTCAGTGTAGTAAATGTGTTATACCTACATTTAAATATATATTTATTTCTTAGTTTACTTTTTCTCTACGTCACATTAAAATAACTTTAACACATGCTTTAATTTTATAAAATAAGTTATTTTGTAAAAGATAATAGAGCTCCACTACCTCCAAAAAGATATATAATAAGCTAAAAAACTATATATATAAATATATATAATAAGCTAAATTGATATATAATGTCTGGTGTACTTGTCTTAATATGATGGGTAAGAAAAATGGCTGCTTAAAATTGATGAAAGATGCGAATCCAGAAACGAATCTTGTACATTATATCAGTCACAGGGAAAACTTAGCTAAAAACATCTCGCCTGTTCTAAATGTAGTACTACATTCAGCAATAAAATGTGTTAAAGCTATTAATGCTATTGCCAAATGTGAGCGTTTCTTCAAGCTTTTTGAAGAACAAAATAAAGACCATACCGAAATAAGACGGCTATCTAAAGGGAACTTCTTATAGAGATTTATTGAACTGATTGATACTCTTAGTGTTTTTTTTTAAGCGACAAACTTGATATAAAATATCTCTTATCAATCGATGGTAAAGCATTGGTGAGGTACTTCGCCGATACTTTTAAAAAACTAAATGTATTCAATTAGCAACTTCAAAGAACAAATAAAACTCTTGTCGATGCATAAAAGATATTTGGTTTCATTACCCTTATTGAGTTATATAAGAAACATATTAACAACAAAAACTTTGAACAGGCTCAAAAAATGTAAAGTAACTGATACCGCATTACTTGTTATCAAACATCTGAATATTGTAGGCTGATTTAAGATATTTCCTTATTTCAAACGAATTTATTTTCAACATGGCTGATTCAGCGAATGTTAGGGATTGGTCTGATATATAAAGTATACAGTAACAAGAACTCACAGAATTGCAAAATTATGAGTCAGTAAAAACAATATTTATTATAAAAGGAGCGATGGCATGACTTTTTGAGGAAAAAGAAACAAATATCACAATTCAACCAAATTTTCAAGAACACTTTTGACATCGTGTTAATATTCATATTTAGTTGAATTTGGAATTAGTGCTGTAAATGATTTGCTGGTAAAAAAAACGAAATCGGCAGGATATAACACAACGTGGAGACTTGAGACTGAAGCTAACCAAATTGGAATATAAAATTTGTGGAGCCAGCATTAAACGCAAGGATCTCACTTAATTGAAATTAAAAATTGAATTTCAGTTTTTCATTGTATGTTTAGAAAATTTACTTACAGTACACAGGTACGGTACAGGTACTGTTAACATTTTTCAATGATTTTCTAAAATCTATTATTTAAGTGTTTTAAGTGAACAATTCATTTAATTAATATTAAATTACATAGGGGGGCATAAGAATTTTAGAAAGGCTCAGGTGGGCCACAGTTCAAAAAAGAAAAGTGATTTTGCTTGTGACTTTTATGTGATTTTAAATAATTTCTAGAACTTTGTCGCATTAGTTAAAAAATGTAAATATAAGTATAATATTGTATTTAATATACTTTATATCTGGGTTGTATATAAAGTTATTTCTACAAGAATAAAAAATATTAGTTTAAAGCAAACGTTCCTGAGTCCAGGGGAGGGGGGGGGGCAAATGAGATAATTGCAAATCCCCCAATTTTTGAGGTTTCTTTATATAGATTCTGTATTTAATCTGTATTTAATTATTTGCAATTAATTAAATCCATAGGGTAATAACAGACGAAAATTATTATTTAACAATTTATTCACTTCTCAAAACTTACTATCGACAATATATAACATTATTTCAAATAAAACATATTATACAATTATTATTATTATTAATTTCCAAAACGTTCATACATTTACAGAAATCGTAAAAACAATATAAATGATTAATAAAATATTATTTTAAAGGAACATAATTTCGAAATAAGGATTCTTTAATAAGCTGCCTTTATTAATTTGGAAAACTAAAAAAATAAATGCATTCCAATATTTTTATGGTCATTGTTTTAAAATATTGAAAAACATAAATAATTAACACTAACACTTATAACTAATTTTATTATAGTTCGCTAACAACCTATTTCTCTAATATAAAATAAATATGGCAACATTAGCTGCTACAAAACTTTTATATGGCAACCGCCTATATTGTCTGTGAAGAATAAATTCATTTAAATTAATATAACCTTAAAAATAACAATATCAGGTTCAGTTTAATAATTATTATAAAAATAGCACTAGATATGTATTGCAATATAAATAATATAATAATAACTTATAACATTATCGCTACGACATCGATGAATCAACAAATCCAGACGAATATAGTCTTTGGTAGAGAATAATTCATAACTAATTTGCTTATTAAAATCACATTAAAATGCTATACCAAAGATAACTAGAATTAGCCAACCATAGACTAAATTGAAGTCTTTTTAATACCAACAGTCTCTATGATTGTCTATTTCTTTTCTCCGTTTGTCTGTGTCTGTGTCTGCGGTTCTCCGCCCAATAATAGCTGTATTTCGTCGACGCTCTTGCCTTTAGTTTCGGGTACGACAAAGAATATAAAGATGAAAGCGGCGAGCATGATTCCAGCGAACATCCAAAATACCTGACCCGGTCCAATCGCTTTGTTCAATGAATTAAATGTGCTCGTCACAGTGAAACTGAGCAACCAATTCAGAGTACCGGCGGTGGAACTGACGAAGGCCTTGATATCGATAAGACATAATTCGCCCGCCATCATCCAGGGTATTGGTCCGGAGCCGAGAGAAAACGCGATGATAAACAACGAAAGAGATAATAGGGGTAACCATGAAATAGATTGAACTATTGAGGATTCATCACCGTGAGTTTCCTTTAGGAAAAAGAAAACTCCCAAAGCTGTGGAACAGAGACACATAACGAGCGCCGAGAGCAAAAGGAGAATACGTCTGCCCAATTTATCGACTACTAGACTTGAAACAAAAGTTGCAACGACCTGAATAACTCCAATAATAATAGTGGCGATGGCGGCCGGTATCGTCGCTCCGGCGCTGCCGAAAATTGTTGACGTGTTGAATATTACGGCATTAATACCAGACAATTGCTGGATTATCATGAGAGAGTAGCAAATGAGGATAGCTTTTAGAGCCGTTTTCTTGGTGATGGCAGATAGGAATGATACCTTATTGCTCTGAGTGAGTTCGTACTTCTGCTGGAGGACGCTTAACTCACCATCAACATCGTAATTACTGCCGCGCAATTTCTTCAACGCCTGTTTGGCGTCATCAAATCTACCTTTATTTACTAAGAAGAGCGGACTTTCGGGCATAAAGAAGAATATAACGCCAAATATGATTGGAATTAGAGTGCACAGAATGTTAAATACCAGTACCGGTGTGTAGCTGCCCACAACGTAAGCGAACAGAATACCAACAGTTATCATCAATTGGAAAAAACTGCCTAAGGTACCTCTTATGGAATCCTGAGCAATTTCACTGGTGTAAGTTGGAGCAGTGATACAAAACGCTCCTCCGGCTACTCCGGTTATAAACCTTCCTGCCATCAGCATCCCAACGTTCGTAGCTAAGGTTATCAAAAGCCATCCAACAGTAAAGGGTAACACGAGCAGCAACATTGTTTTCTTTCTTCCTATAGCATCCATTATGAGACCAATGGGAAAGCAGACGGCCGCTGCACCAAGGTTAATGAGAGAAGAAACCCAGTCTCCCTGGGATGTGGAGACTTCGAAGTCGTATTCAGTACTGTTATCCTTAACTATCTTATAGATGACAGGTGATGACCATCCCAACATTGACCCAGCCGCCAAAGCACCGAGGGTAGCTGTAATATTACATAAAAATTGTGATATATGACAATATTTACTAAACATAAATAAAGTAATACAATCTAGTCATCCAATTAGTGATTACAATACTGTTGTAAATGTAAGAGAATAAAATCACTTGTAATTCTTGACTTATTCAATATGAATTCCAAAATAACGGAATGACTACAAACCATATAAAAATACATATGGCAAAAAATATCTTAAATAAATATAATGAAAAATCCATTAAGACAGACAAGAATCAAACCTGCAACCTGAAATACTGATCCATCGCCTCTTCCCATTGAGACAGTATTGTTAGCATTACATATTTGCCTTCATGCAATGTATGTGATAAAGAATTTTTCATATTATATAAATTTAGATAAGCTTAACATAACTAGTTTAGTTATTAAATATTTATTTATTTCTCACTTCATATAGCATATGGATAAAATAACATGACACATTTCATAAACTTATCACTGTATAATATTTTTTCTTAAAGAGAGAGATAACACCCCCTTGTGGGGGTTGGAGGCCTAGAGAAGGGTGATAAAGGGCAGAGAAAAAATTGGGAGCACTGATGTAATTTTGATTATTGTATTTTTGAATAAAAGATACTCTTGTAAGTGAAGTTATATTGTTACTACTTTATGGTAAGAGAAGTCTCATTTAGAATACAAGTAAAACTTAACTCTAGACAACACTAATATGTTATTGAGTTTTTAAGGTTATACAGAATGGGAGGTGATACAAAATCAGTGATTTTCGTACTAGGTGTTAGACAAATTAATTTTGGGAACCTCTGTTATATAAGATCAATACCTGATAGTGCGGCGATATACTGAGGCAGTTTACGCCCTCCCTCCTCCCGGGGCTCCACTAGTGCAGACTGAGATACGCCCACCTCTGCCATGGCTCTATTGTTACCTCCCGCCTGGAAGAATAAAGCATCATAATAGTTTAGAATATTATTTTATTTTCTATACAATGAATAACAGTTTATTAATGATTTCAATATTAAACTCAAAGCTGCTAAGCATTATATTATTATAATTGGACTTGTTTGTTACTTATACACATACAAATATGCTTTAATTTAAAATATACATTTATATTGCATCTATAATAGGGTAGTAAAAATACAATTGATTGTAATTCTTGATAAGAACTTCAAATGATTTTCCTATATAAATTGCCTTGAACGTTAGAGTATTGCCTTGGTCCTGAATAAATGAAACAAATACATTTTAAATTTGGAATTTACATTTGAAGGTCATAAAGGCAAAGGTATCTTGTATAATTGATTAAAGGTTAGCTTTGTTTGTTTTTTTAATATGTGGGTATATTTTTCAAACCTCATAATTTTGGATCGGAGCTGGTATAGCAGGAAGTAAAGGCTCCGTCTCCGAATTATTATGTCTATCACGACGAAACAATGATGATCGCATTTTGAAGATTTTTAGACTCAAGTTACACGACTACACCAAGAAAATGTTGATTGTACTACTGCCTCTTGTGTGGCTTTATTACAATAGTTAACATCGCATTTTCTCATTTTTGTGACGTATTATATACTTTTTAAAGTATTTACGTCGTGCAAACAAAAGAATGTCTTATCAGTCATTGTCAACTGTCAACAGAAAACTAGTATCTGACATAATTCCAAAATGTTACAATACTCAAATTTTAGAAAAAATATATACAAACTTTTTTGTAAATTTTAACACAATAATACGATTTTCTATTAAAATTAAAAATTATTATTATTAAAACATTGAATGTAAATAATCTCTGAAAGTACTGTAACGATTTTTTCTTAAATGAAACGCATGCAGTTTAGGTGTCGGCTATAGGTTTACGCAAATACTTGAATTGAATTATTTTTTTCAACACTGCGCTTAATGTGAATAATAAAGAATGTAGTTGTAATAATCATTCAGCAATTTCATTATTCTATCTATAAACGTTAGGTCAAATAGCATACTAACATCGCATAGTGCAAAGGTTATTAGTAATCTTTTAGCTACTTTGTAATGGTGGACTTTAGGGGTCAAATAATGCTGTTAAAATTAGATTATGAAATGAGCTCATTACCCATACATGGGCTCTGTAGTTATTGATTACATTTTCCTATATATTTTTTTGTTATTATGTGCAATTAAAACTTTGCTTTAAATAAACAGCAGCAGCCGATACTCAGTCAACATTTTACTAAGTATACAAGACAATAACACCAACAAACGTAAGACCGTTTCTTTTTTAGGCATATATATTCAGGAATCTTAAAACATACAAACAACAAATCAGGTTGGAAAGAGTATTTTATAAAATATAGCAAAGTATGAAATAAAATTAATATTCCAAATATATTAATTACATCTTCTGAATTTCATGACAAAAGTAACGAGATTGTTTTCCGTGGTATAATTTAGAATCCAACCTCGTTAAAGTGATAACATTCCACCTATGAAAGAATAAAAGCAAAAATGCGAAAATCTATTTTTGTTCCAAATTCCGCAGGCGTAAACAAGATAATTTAACTTACAATAAACAATAATTGTAATAAAAGAGTAAAATGCAGCTACTTCATTATCCAATTCATCAAACGCTAGCATATTAGCATCGTATAAAAAGTTTGTTAGTGAGCTGGTAAAGTGACCGAATTAAACTCGCTATTTTTAGGACCATATAGTGCGCTTAAAATTTGATAATAAAATTAGCCTATAAGTCATATCTGTATAGTAATACTAACTGTAACTCCATCGTCCACATGGATTGAAGAATTGCGTAGCACATTTAGAACCTTATTTCAGAAGTCATAAATAGAAATAAGGTGTTTAAATCAATTTGTAATGCAAATCTATTATTCTTCTGTAAGTGCTAGTAAAGTAGGTACTCTATTTTTCATATTTAAATTATAATAGTCACTAACGTCTACTCATAGTTATTATACGGGTATTCTTTATAATATTTAGTATCTATTGTACGAACTATGGGTTGTCGTTATATAGTATGACTGCACTTATCACTACCATAATTTTCCGACCTTGACTTTGACTGGTTGAGAATCAAGTTACACACTTACGCCATACAAATAATATACACAAATATATGTATATATATATTATAAATAAATATATACTTACATATGTGGTCAAATTTAATTTTAATACAAATAAAATTAGGTAAAATATATCTAAAGAAAACTTTTATTAATATTTAAAACAGTTATACTAATGTTATTGTAGTCATTTATTACATTATGGTTTTATTGGATATTGTATTTATCTTTACAACACAGGTAACATTTTAATAGCATTATTAATAACGAATGGTGTTATTGTAAAGAAACTTTCTTATCTATTTTATTTAATAAATTTTATCAATCAATAAAGAGTGCAGAAAATATTATTAATTTAACAAGAAGAGAGAAATTATTTACTTATTATAAAATCAAAGTGTTGCGAAGAACATCAAAATTTTTATATTAAAGTAAATATAATTTAAATTTATTGACGATGTCAATGTTAAAAAAAAGTTATATAAGTACCCAATAAGTACAAGCAGACCAACATACTACAGATAATATACAGCAATTATCTTATTACTGAAATTACCAAAAATTCTTTATCTTTAACTGAAAGCATATATCAATCAAAGTTAATTGGTGTAATTGGAAAATTACAAAATTGTATACAATCTTTAATTTTCTCAAGAGTTCAATCGTGTTTCAGTGTGTGGGTGATTTAATTATTTCTAAAAAAGTATTTATATGTATTATTAGTATTCGTATTATCTGTAAAAATAAACCATAAACGAAAATAAAGAATTTAGAACATCACTATTTAAAACAGTTAAGCCTTATATTTAAATATAATATATATGTTAATAATATTTCATTCTTTTGATTACTAAATACAAAAAATAAATCGGTTCATATGCAGAGGAGAAAACGGCACTTCGCTGTTTTGTCTTCGCCTAATTATATAAAAAAAAATTATGTCAAATTTTGAATTATATGACAGATGTTTGACAGTATCTTAAGAACTTATTTCGGTATAAATTTCGTAGTATTTGTTTATAGTATTTATAAATAACGAGTTTCTGGCAACATTGTCATGATTAGATAACATATATTGCTTACGACTTAAGAATAATAAATTGCTTACAAGTTACCTACACTAAAGAAACAAACTATGTAATGAAATTATTTAATGTAATATTGAATAAAGAATTTTCGTATCATTGTCCTTGATTTATTGGGTATCTACAAATGATTTACGATAGATAGATTTATTAGTGATTTTCCATTACACACACATGCACACACACACACACACACACACACACACATTGATAGTGTGTGAGACAATAGATATTTAAATAACAAAGACTTATTTCTGATAATACTACAGAAGTTATTAAACATGCCTCAGTGACGTTTCCTTTCAGATTATTGTGATTTTCAGTTCAAATTATTTACGGCTGGATTTTACATTGTGAAATGGTGGCGCAGCTAATTAGGATATTATAACAACCACATAAATAATAGGACATTGTTTTTTTAAAATTTTATGATGTAATTTGTGACGTCACAAGTTAAAAACCTATTGTTCTGTTTAATCGCAGAGGTCTCACTATCCTAAGTATTAAATTTTTGTAATTATTTTTTTTTCAGGAAAATGCTGAAAGATTGTTTCAATTTTTAAAATTGATAAGTTTAGTGGGGTACCTCCACCCCCTACAAAAATATTATTTTTATTATTAAAATCAAAATAAAAGCTGGCCATGTCACTAGCTGATAATGTAGGTTAAGACAGTTGAACGAATTTTAAAATTGGTTCAGTAATTATTCGATACAAACAAACAGACAAACATTCAAAAATTTCTTCTGTATAATAGTAATATATTACAACAAACATATAAGAATTAAAACATGGCTTGTTAGTAAACAAATTTAATCAGCATATGTTGTATGCACTGATGGACGGGACATGCATGCATAAACTGAAGATGCTGCCTGAGATTCATATAATTAATTAACTTCCTACTATATCTACTATATTTATTATATTTCTGATCGCTTTATTTTAAGTAGTATAAATGTTTTTAATAAAATAATTATTTGCTGAAAATGCTAATTCATATTACTGTATGTAAATCTTTATTAAGATTAAAAACTTGTAAGAATAACTTTTATGCACAGATACAAAACATATTTTTTATAAAAACATTATCAATATTGGTTCGTTGCATTTATCAACTATCACGACCCCAAGGAGGTTAGGTTAATTTGTTAAGATTTTTTTCCCTGTATCCAAACGCGATGGTTTCAAAATCTCGATTTGTAAGATACATACGTTTTGCAACTTAAAAGTAACCTACACAGCCTCCTTTATATACACAGGGTGTTGTTTTATAGTACTTATCAACTATACAGTGTGATCATTTAACAATACTGAAAGTAACTGATTAATATCTACAATTAAGTTTTGGAGAGAGAATAAACCAAGAGTGAACACTAACAGGCCTTGAAAGACTTATTTTCTTATATATTTAGTAGACCGTATACTCCCTTAAACCCCCCCCCCCCCCCCAACTCTTATTTTTTCCAAGGTTAAATTTTCTCTTCCCTTTATACCACTATGCTAAACTACGGCGAGTCCTTACATAATACTAGACCTTTTGATTTATCTCTTATAAATAGTACCTACCATAAAATAGATCTGCGAAGACGACTCCATAGACGAAGGCGCACTCAGAAACAAATTAGTGGTCAAAATCCCCGCAGCCAAGGGAGGATTAAACGGAAACACCCCCAAGGCTAACCCCGAATTGCATCGCGACCCAAACATTATCACTGATTAAACACTTGTGAAGTTTCAAAATAAGTTTATCACCTCTCGAGATATCTCAATTTTTCATCTTAGAATTGTGTGTTTATAATTCAAGAGATTTTGAACTTTATTTTCTTGTTGTCAGAGTCAATTATACCATTTCTCGAGTATATTGTTTGTAAATGTCAAGTAAAAATTTTAAAAATAGAATAAAAAAAAATATTGATAAATGTTCACAATTTTTCTTAAGCATTATGCAGGCAATGTTCGCAGTATAAACTGCATCGCATGAAATTAAAAATGAAAATAACCGTTGATAGTGTACTAATTAACATTTGTCCCAGAAATAATCCATATTAAATTAAAAAATATATATTTTCAATCGAAAAAAAAATTAAAACAAAAAAAAATAACAATTTACTTAAAAGTAAGATGGCCGCCATTATAGCGATAAATAAAAAAACAAAAAACATTATACGTGGATATGATGCTTCATATTAAATAGGATACAACAATAAAGTCAAACTCTTTGATTTATTTAATATCTGGTGTTCATAAAAACACGATTATCGTCCATTGTATTATTGACATCAGTAAAGACGTAGTGAGAATTTATTTTTTCTATTCTTGGAAACATTTCCTTTTACCTATACGACCTCATTTATATCCGATTCCGGGTGGATGTTTGAAAAGTTTAGATATATAAAACCTTATTCGTGTTATCTTTATGTTGGCAGCACTAATTTATATTTCGAACAAGCAGCTAATTGAATTCAAAGTCAAACGAAAGTGTTTATTTCAGCCAGGCCAAAGAATCGGTCCATCAAGATGAAACGTCAAGAAACTTAAATTAAAAATGACCGGATTCCGTACAATCAAATTACTTACTGACTATATTTAGTCGAATACTTTTGAGTTATTACAGCGTATGAAAGTTAATTTGTTGACTTTAATTAATTAATAATAATGTAACTATATATACTTATATGTGTATATATCCTTATATTCGACACTCATATGTGTTGACGCATCTCGTGTGTACGAAGGTTTATCTTTTATCTTTCTATCTAACATATCGGATCACAGTAATCCTTAGGTTCTATGAAATAAAATATATTGCAGAAATATTACATTTAATATATTTTACCTGAACCGGAATCGTGAGTCATTTCATGACCAATTGAATAATGTAATGACATAATAAAAAAAAAAGATTTAGACATAAATATAAAGGAAATAATTACATTTGAGTTGATAACTTTATAAAAAAAATCAAAGTTATTGAGCGAAGCAAACGAAGTGAGCGCAGCGTTCTACTGGAGACTTTTTGACATTCTTTGTCACGAATTGGCTCGAAAACTACTTGATGGAAAATTATGAAATTTTGGAATCATTAAGACACACATGATGGTTTTTAAAAAAAAAAGTCGTCAAAAAAAAAAAACCTTGTCAAAAAACTAATATCAAATTGAAGTTAATGGGAAACGATGAGCCATTACACTGGACTCGCTTCGCTCAATATGCAAACGTCACCCGAGATTTCGCGAGTCGAAATTGAGGGTCTGTTGGCGCCCCTAGTTATTACGAATATATTTTTATTGAGGGAAGCGAACGTAGCGAGCGGAGCGTTCTACTGGAGACTTTTTCACATTCTTTGTCACGAATAGGCTCGAAAACTACTTGACGGAAAATTATGAAATTTTGCAATGAAAAAAATTTTTTAATGTCATATCAAAAAGCTGCTATACCATTGAAGTCAATGGGAAACGATGAGTCATTACACTGGGCTCGCTTCGCTCAATATGCAAATGGTACCCGAGATTTCGCGAGCGTAAGAGTTGAAATTGAGGGTTTGTTGGCGCCCCTAGTCATATATTGTACTTATGAAATGTAAAACTAGTTGCAAGTCCAAAGAAACGGTTCAGAACCGGCAAAAAGCATGGATAACCTCTTTTAATTATAAAAGCATAAGGATCCCCGGAGGGCATGTATTAAGAGGTTGATGTCTGTGGCCGAGGCGAAAAAGGTATGCAGGGACCGTAGCGTTTGGGGCTCCGTCGTCTCTGGCTACCCCGTAAGGGATATAGGGTGAAGATAAATAAATAAATAAATATAATTAGTAACATAAATTTATATAAAAAAATATATATTATTAAAATTAAAATAATACCGACAATCATAATCTATATTAACAATATTTCATTTTTATTTAACCTCAGTTATCATAATATCAATTTAGATGCCATTTTTTTTAATACCATTTTTATATTCCATTGTTAAGATTAATATTAAATGGATTCCTTTAGTTTAATATTTTATATATACATATAAAATTGTGTCTGTCTGTATATTAGATTTTTTTAAATTTTGTGATAAACATATTTTGATACACTGATACGTATTAATTTTTTTTTATTATTGTATGTTTATCTGTTCTTACGTATGAATAATTTTCGATAACTCAAGAACCGTCAATTTATTAAGAAAATCACAAATGTTAGGAAATATAAGAGATCAGTAAACCCTTTATTTTTTTTATATAACCCTTTACTTAAAAGAATCCGATTTTAATATGAATTAGCGTCTTAATATATTTCTATAGTGTGTGATAAAAAAAAATTGAAATCAAAGACGAACTAATCCCGAGCGACGCCGCGCGCAAAAGCTAGTAAAAAAGTTAATTTAATGTTAATTAGAGAATGGTAATGGTTTTGTAATACAAATTTTAATATCCTTACATACCGTGTACACTATTTGCATATACTCTACTCTTGCATCATTGTATCTTAGCAAAATAATATATTTATACTTATTAGGAATAAATTTATCATATATATATATATATATATTACTTTAACTATATGTCATAAATACCTCTATATAATAATCTAAACGTGTGCTAAGATTTTATGTGTTTACTATAAAAAAATTACACAAATCACTTCATGTCACGATGGCTCAGTTTCCAAAACCATGACACGAATCCTACGTGTAACACATTCGAATCCTGCTCGCGATAATTTTCGTATTCTATATTAATTAAAAAATATATTTATTTCTAAAAATTTAATAACAATTTACTATTATATATATATATATATATATATATATATATATATATATATATATATAATATTTTATATTTTTACGTAATTTTACATCTATACATATAAATAAAATTGTTATGTCTGTTTGTAATTCAAAAACAACAGCTTCCCTAAATGTATATGAGTGTATATAGTAATTACAAAAAAAAAAAAATTGTCTCTGTTTTTTTTACGGCGAAATTGTGAAACTGCTGAACCGATTATAACAGGACTTATACCGAATTATTGTTATACGATGTAATTTGGCTAGTTATTTAAAAAAAACATTAATCATAAACGAAGACGTGGGCACAGCTTGTATGTAAATAACATTTCAACAAGAAGCGCTCGTGCGAATCTTGTTTATTATTTCCAGTTTAGTTATTTTTTATAACAAGCAGTAATAGCTCGCTTAAACTAAGATTACGGTAACAAAACATACATACATAGTTATAGATTAGATTTAATATAATATTATTTAATTAAACTCACCCTAATAATATCCAAAAACACAAATTTTCAGTGTATTTCAGGTTTCATTTATCTATAGATAATTTTTAATGCGCGGCCTATTTCAACGAGGAACGTGAACACACTGACTTACCGTGTGTACGTATACTTGGTACAGGAAGAAATTGACAGTGACGTGAAATGTCGTCAAATACTGCGACTTCTCTTCACTGATATTATTTTTTATATGAACAAAAGTTTAAAGTTTTTTTATTTATAGCATTATTAAGCATATTTAATATATTTTGTTGGTTATTTAATATTATTTATTTCTGTCTTAATACTAATAAAACTTATTTATTCTTTTACGTCTCTCTCTTTATGCCTTGGCGGTTTGGTAAAATTTATTTCTTTTTTAAAATGATTCTAACACAAAATTATTTTTAGTTTATGATTTTTTAGAAAATACAACTATAATATATAATATTATTAGTTCTTGTGTAGGAATGTTGCTTATAGGTGTTAAAAGATTATATTATCAGAAACTGAATTATCCAAAATGCGATAATATCCCAATAACGTATCTCGATTGATCATTTGAGATAAACAGAAATTGTAAATCAAGGACATAATATATATATATATTTGTATGTCCGTCTATGTATATTTAAAAACTTCTAAACTATTACATATGAGTGAAAATGAAAATGTAAGAAATAAAACCATTCCGATGACTAGCGCTTTAAAAGTTACAATTTACATTATTTTTTATAAAAATAAGTCCGTCTGTTT
Source organism: Melinaea menophilus ssp. n. AW-2005 (assembly GCA_918358695.1). NCBI lineage: Eukaryota > Metazoa > Arthropoda > Insecta > Lepidoptera > Nymphalidae > Melinaea > Melinaea menophilus. The sequence continues at coordinate 21,873,388 of OU911043.1, read as the reverse complement.
GTGTGTACGCTTGTAATTAATATTTTTGTGTCTAAATAAATTCTCTAATAATCTGGACAAAGTTTAGAAAAAAATATATAGTAAACATCGAAAAAAAAATAAAAATGAAAATGTCTTTTGTCAAAACACAAAAATAGTAAAACCATAGATAATATTTTCACTATTATAATGAATATATATTTTTTTTGCATTTCGCACATTCCAATCAAAATGGCCACGACACATAATAAAAACAAAATGGCGCTATTACATATTTTAGGTTATTTTTTTAATCTATATCTAAATAAATATAACGCATAAATAGATTATATTTATTATATAATTATTATCAGCAATGAATAATATTTTAGACAAAGAAATTTTATCTACAACAAGTTACAATAAAAAATATTTAATGTCCTTAGAGATAATGATTACATTTTATTATGTTATAGTCAATATTTAGTTAGCATATTATCAGATAGCCTTTAAAATTGAGATAGCGTATTGGTACGATCCACGTCAGTTACATGTTTAAACAGAGATCTATAAATTTATATTGTATTGTGTATTGATACTACAAAAATGGTATTTAGAATAGAAACAGTTAGTTTGAACTCTTCAGTCAGTCAGTCAGTCAGTCTGTTCGTCTTACTTAATAGGAAGATATTACGCGACCATGTCACTATTCAATCTATGAATCGCTAAGTCAGCTAGCGTTGTGAAAAAGTGAGGTGTTAGCGCACTTATTATTGGGTTTAAACAGTACACTTAAAATTGCATTCTGATACATAAGATAGGCTACGAAGCTACTCTTGGCAATTAACTTTCATTTCTTCATAACTTCAATCCTCGTCATTATAATAATAAAAATAATATTTTATATTACTTGAATCCTTAACCGTGATTAAAAAGTATTTTCTCTATTTTATGAACAAACAATGTAATAAATTAAATTATATATATATATATATATATATTAAAATAAAACACAAACCTCATGTCCAAAATATTGGTAATATGAAACCAGAACCACACCATTTTTCATTTTAACATAACCACTTAAAAATAATTAAATACAAAATTTAGGGACCCAAAAACAGGTCTCTCTTTGACCACGAATATTACCCAAATAACTTTGAACGCAGGTACCGCGGGTTATAAGAAGGTTTTTGAAATATTTTCCCTTATAATATACACATATATATATGTATATGAGATGCGTAATAACAAAAATCCCCGCGAATATTTTACATATGCTATAGTTTTTGTATTAATTATAAAAAATATGTGTCAATAAATTGTTTTTAATTTACAATATAACATAAAAATGTATATTAAAAATGATGTCATTATAAAAAAAGGTTAGAAAAAACTGAAGAAATGAACTTGAAAACCTTGAATTTTATCAGACACGTTTTTATATGACAATATATTTTATTTTCAAATAAAAACAAAAATTTTTCGTCTCTTAAATTATAATTTCATTTAAAAAAACAACGATTTTTTGGTCAAACCTAAGATACGTTTTAAATAATATATTCATATTATTTAATAGATCTTTGTGATCTTAATGTCCTTGAATCAACGCTTATTTTCCGTTTCAATTTAAAAATAGAGGTAAAACCCAGAAAAATCCGTAGAATACAACATGTCTCGTGACCTTTCCTTAAAACCCCTAAAGATTAATAAGTTTTGTTCTTATTTACATATATTTATAACAGACATACATACATATGAATGTATATATATATATATATATTGCATGAGATCATTTGTTTAACGTATGTATTCTCATACTTCTATTATTGTATTACATTGTACATTATTATTAAGACTGTGTCATTAAATAATGTCAATATTATTATAAGTGACGAGACAAGAAAGAGAGAGATATATAGATAGAGAGAGAATAATAACAAAGTAATAAGTAATGAAAATTGTCAAACTGGGATTTAGCTTAGTAAGATTTGTAATTTTCAAACTAACAAACATGGCGGCTTTGTTTACAGATTAAGATAAAATACTAAGATATTAAAGTATGTTTAACTAAAATTAAATTAACTACTAAACTAAATAAAATGTTAGTTACTCCATATTCTAAATTTTTTACTTTTAAATATGATGAATAACAAAGGATAATAAATTATATCGTATATAGTAAACAGATTGTCGAAGTTTTAAATTTAGTTTTACGTCTTATGGCAACATGGCGGCAAGTTGACTTAAAAAAACATGAAAGATATGTATTTCTGCAACCAGAGAGTTAACAATAACAATTTCGCAGCCATTTTGTTATCCAATCTACCACGCACTAGGTCAAGTAGCGTACTAGTATCGTATATTGTTAGTGAGCTCTTAGCGAATTTGTGTACGGAGAAACTTTTTATTCGCTACTTTTAGGGTCAAATAGTGGACTTAAAATTGAACGATGAAATGGAACCTTCAACAAGGATAAATTCATAATAACTGTGAGGTACGTAACCTTTATAAAAAGTAACATTACTTTCCGAAAAGATATGGAGAGGGAAACAGGAAAATTGTACGAATCCATCATGAGTGGAAGTAGGTAGGCGAGGTAATATGTCCGGAACGGTGAGACATAAAAATGGAGGCTCTTATTGCTTAGAGATAAGAATCAAAATTATTGGATTCTGCATAATTGCAATGACTTCATACGTGTTTAAATTTCTAATATTTTTCCTAGAACTAAGTACAGTGACTGACAACAATGACAATAAAATAACGATAATAGATAAAGAATAAATAGATTGCAGTCAAAATAATATACAAAAGGTATCAATCTAGTATGTATTGTAAATAAAATTACCAATAAACTGTAGGTACTAGACTAGATCAGACCTGACCAGACCAGACTGAGTCAGACTAGATTGTGCAAGATCAGATCAATCCAGATCAGACTAGACCAGTCCAGACCAGTACAGAACAGACCAGGCCAGACTAAAACAGACCAGACTAGACTACACTAGGCTTTTACATTAGACTAACACCTATTTTCTGAGTTATTATTTTGTATTTTAATATATCTACTATATTATAGTTCAATAAAACTCAAGAAAATAATCAATTATGCAATACACTACCATTCTTTTCAATTTTATCAAAATGTGTCAATTACTAAACCTTGTAGTCTTATAGTTAATAGATAAGACATTTCATGTTTTTCTGTAAAAAATTGTTAAAAAAATAGGTCATAAATATTGTTCTTCAGTACGTATGTAACTAAATCCTAAATTAGAGAATCGATTTTAGTATTTTGTGTGTTTACTTGATGATTTAGATTTACAATGAAAGACAGGTGGCGTTGCTGTCAGGTTTTAAATATCCAATTAACATTTTTGGCCCACCATCCCCCCTCTTTGATAATAGAGCCTAATTATCAATTGTACATGTGACAATACAGGCTTGGCAAAACATATATTATTAGGTTTGAGCAAAAAACATTGTTATCGAGTCGTATTAAGATAAAAACGAAAACATAGATAATGATATGTTATAAGTATGTTTGTTATAAATCTACACTAGATGGCGCTATATTAATTTCTATACAATACAAACAAGATTCGTTCTGCGTTATAAGAAAACGCGTTGTAGGAATATTCTTGTATAACGTGCTCATATAACCGTATAACGCGTTATGTACAAATAATTCACGTTTAACTTTTCTCGTTAAAGGTGGTTTAAATGGAATATTAAGAGAAACTTAATTAAATTTAATTTTTACTTCATTTTATTTAATTTTATAACAACACAATGTGCAAAGGTAAACGAAATTAATTATGAGCTGTAAAATATAATTATAAACTTCATAGTATAAAAATATAACGTGGGAAATCTCTGCGATATATGGGGGAAAACACGTTATACGAGGGACTGAATTCGCGTTATATGAAAACGCGTTATAAGAGTACCGTGTTTAGGGGGGATTATTGTACTTAATTACATATACGTGTAATATGTAATGTTATGTAAATAGTATTAATGATATTAAAATTGCAGTCATTATACAATTAGTCACAACAAAATATAAACAAACAAGTTATACAAATTGTGATTGCAAATGGCGTCTGTTTAGCTCGATTGTAAGAAATGCAATATCATCAAAACATAATAAGCAACAAATTATAAACAATTTTCTTCAGTTTTTTTTTTTAATAATTTGACTTCATTACTCAATAGCGTTACGTGTCAAGTCAGTATTAAAATTTATTTGACCGCAAAATGAAACTCAAACAAAAAATATTAAGAAAAAGAAAAGAAATCGCAAAATTAATTAAAAGTTGAAAATAAACATTTATTTAGAAAATATATGTAGGGGAATAAACGGGGAACAGGGAAATAGGGGAAAAGATATGTAGGGAAAAAAATTAATAAACAAAAAAAAATCTATAGAGAATCGTAGAGTGGATTTGAGAAGAGCTGTGTATATAAAGAGTGGAAAATTAGTTTAGTTTATAGTTGAATTCCAATTAGATACATATCTATACATTTTATGGACTTCGGTCTGTGTCAATGATAACCTGGGTTGAGGCTATCTCGTTTATGTAATCAAATTATTTAGCAAATTTAAATATTAATTGCATAATATACTATATATATATATATATATATATAGAAGATGTAATTTTTTTCTAAGTCTTACAGCTGTTATCTGATTGAAGCAGTATCCAATTTATCAAGCGCAACTAGCGTACTAACATCGTATACTGAAAAAGGTGTTAGGAAACTTGTGATTGGTGGACATTTGACACACTATTTCTTTAAGTAGTGTGCTTAAAATTGGATTAGAAATGACCCATAAGCTTAACAATATTTATAATATCTTTTAAGGTAATATCTTATTTAAATGTTAGATTTAAACTATTACAATCAGCTAATACTGTTAGGTGTCATTATTGAGCGAAGCGAGCGGAGCGCTCTACTGGAGACTTTTTCACATTCTTTGTCACGAATAGGCTCGAAAACTTCTTGACGGAAAATTATGAAATTTTGCAATCAAAAAGACACACATTAGGTCATGGTTTAAAAAAAATCAAAAATGTCTTGTTGAGGAATAATCGTCCAAAAACTGATATCCCATTTGAAGTCAATGGGAAACGATGAGTCATTACACTGGGATCGCTTCGCTCAATATGCAAATGAGATCCGAGATTTCGCGAGCGCAGCGAGTCGAAATTGAGGGTCTGTTGGCGCCCCTAGTTATCTACGATAAGTAATAAACCGTCGTTTCTTTCAATATGCAAACGGCACCCGAAATTTCGCGAGCACAGCGAGTCGAAATTGAGGGTCTGTTGGCGCCCCTAGTTATCTACGATAAGTAATAAACCGTCGTTTCTTTCAATATGCAAACGGCACCGGAAATTTCGCGAGCACAGCGAGTCGAAATTGAGGGTCTGTTGGCGCCCCTAGTTATCTACGATAAGTAATAAACCGTCGTTTCTTTCAATATGCAAACGGCACCCGAAATTTCGCGAGCACAGCGAGTCGAAATTGAGGGTCTGTTGGCGCCCCTAGTTATCTACGATAAGTAATAAACCGTCGTTTCTTTCAATATGCAAACGGCACCCGAAATTTCGCGAGCACAGCGAGTCGAAATTGAGGGTCTGTTGGCGCCCCTAGTTATCTACGATAAGTAATAAACCGTCGTTTCTTTCAATATGCAAACGGCACCCGAAATTTCGCGAGCACAGCGAGTCGAAATTGAGGGTCTGTTGGCGCCCCTAGTTATCTACGATAAGTAATAAACCGTCGTTTCTTTCAATATGCAAACGGCACCCGAAATTTCGCGAGCACAGCGAGTCGAAATTGAGGGTCTGTTGGCGCCCCTAGTTATCTACGATAAGTAATAAACCGTCGTTTCTTTCAATATGCAAACGGCACCCGAAATTTCGCGAGCACAGCGAGTCGAAATTGAGGGTCTGTTGGCGCCCCTAGTTATCTACGATAAGTAATAAACCGTCGTTTCTTTCAATATGCAAACGGCACCCGAAATTTCGCGAGCACAGCGAGTCGAAATTGAGGGTCTGTTGGCGCCCCTAGTTATCTACGATAAGTAATAAACCGTCGTTTCTTTCAATATGCAAACGGCACCCGAAATTTCGCGAGCACAGCGAGTCGAAATTGAGGGTCTGTTGGCGCCCCTAGTTATCTACGATAAGTAATAAACCGTCGTTTCTTTCAATATGCAAACGGCACCCGAAATTTCGCGAGCACAGCGAGTCGAAATTGAGGGTCTGTTGGCGCCCCTAGTTATCTACGATAAGTAATAAACCGTCGTTTCTTTCAATATGCAAACGGCACCCGAAATTTCGCGAGCACAGCGAGTCGAAATTGAGGGTCTGTTGGCGCCCCTAGTTATCTACGATAAGTAATAAACCGTCGTTTCTTTCAATATGCAAACGGCACCCGAAATTTCGCGAGCACAGCGAGTCGAAATTGAGGGTCTGTTGGCGCCCCTAGTTATCTACGATAAGTAATAAACCGTCGTTTCTTTCAATATGCAAACGGCACCCGAAATTTCGCGAGCACAGCGAGTCGAAATTGAGGGTCTGTTGGCGCCCCTAGTTATCTACGATAAGTAATAAACCGTCGTTTCTTTCAATATGCAAACGGCACCCGAAATTTCGCGAGCACAGCGAGTCGAAATTGAGGGTCTGTTGGCGCCCCTAGTTATCTACGATAAGTAATAAACCGTCGTTTCTTTCAATATGCAAACGGCACCCGAAATTTCGCGAGCACAGCGAGTCGAAATTGAGGGTCTGTTGGCGCCCCTAGTTATCTACGATAAGTAATAAACCGTCGTTTCTTTCAATATGCAAACGGCACCCGAAATTTCGCGAGCACAGCGAGTCGAAATTGAGGGTCTGTTGGCGCCCCTAGTTATCTACGATAAGTAATAAACCGTCGTTTCTTTCAATATGCAAACGGCACCCGAAATTTCGCGAGCACAGCGAGTCGAAATTGAGGGTCTGTTGGCGCCCCTAGTTATCTACGATAAGTAATAAACCGTCGTTTCTTTCAATATGCAAACGGCACCCGAAATTCCGCGAGCACAGCGAGTCGAAATTGAGGGTCTGTTGGCGCCCCTAGTTATCTACGATAAGTAATAAACCGTCGTTTCTTTCAATATGCAAACGGCACCCGAAATTTCGCGAGCACAGCGAGTCGAAATTGAGGGTCTGTTGGCGCCCCTAGTTATCTACGATAAGTAATAAACCGTCGTTTCTTTCAATATGCAAACGGCACCCGAAATTTCGCGAGCACAGCGAGTCGAAATTGAGGGTCTGTTGGCGCCCCTAGTTATCTACGATAAGTAATAAACCGTCGTTTCTTTCAATATGCAAACGGCACCCGAAATTTCGCGAGCACAGCGAGTCGAAATTGAGGGTCTGTTGGCGCCCCTAGTTATCTACGATAAGTAATAAACCGTCGTTTCTTTCAATATGCAAACGGCACCCGAAATTTCGCGAGCACAGCGAGTCGAAATTGAGGGTCTGTTGGCGCCCCTAGTTATCTACGATAAGTAATAAACCGTCGTTTCTTTCAATATGCAAACGGCACCCGAAATTCCGCGAGCACAGCGAGTCGAAATTGAGGGTCTGTTGGCGCCCCTAGTTATCTACGATAAGTAATAAACCGTCGTTTCTTTCAATATGCAAACGGCACCCGAAATTTCGCGAGCACAGCGAGTCGAAATTGAGGGTCTGTTGGCGCCCCTAGTTATCTACGATAAGTAATAAACCGTCGTTTCTTTCAATATGCAAACGGCACCCGAAATTTCGCGAGCACAGCGAGTCGAAATTGAGGGTCTGTTGGCGCCCCTAGTTATCTACGATAAGTAATAAACCGTCGTTTCTTTCAATATGCAAACGGCACCCGAAATTTCGCGAGCACAGCGAGTCGAAATTGAGGGTCTGTTGGCGCCCCTAGTTATCTACGATAAGTAATAAACCGTCGTTTCTTTCAATATGCAAACGGCACCCGAAATTTCGCGAGCACAGCGAGTCGAAATTGAGGGTCTGTTGGCGCCCCTAGTTATCTACGATAAGTAATAAACCGTCGTTTCTTTCAATATGCAAACGGCACCCGAAATTTCGCGAGCAAAGCGAGTCGAAATTGAGGGTCTGTTGGCGCCCCTAGTTATCTACGATAAGTAATAAACCGTCGTTTCTTTCAATATGCAAACGGCACCCGAAATTTCGCGAGCACAGCGAGTCGAAATTGAGGGTCTGTTGGCGCCCCTAGTTATCTACGATAAGTAATAAACCGTCGTTTCTTTCAATATGCAAACGGCACCCGAAATTTCGCGAGCACAGCGAGTCGAAATTGAGGGTCTGTTGGCGCCCCTAGTTATCTACGATAAGTAATAAACCGTCGTTTCTTTCAATATGCAAACGGCACCCGAAATTTCGCGAGCACAGCGAGTCGAAATTGAGGGTCTGTTGGCGCCCCTAGTTATCTACGATAAGTAATAAACCGTCGTTTCTTTCAATATGCAAACGGCACCCGAAATTTCGCGAGCACAGCGAGTCGAAATTGAGGGTCTGTTGGCGCCCCTAGTTATCTACGATAAGTAATAAACCGTCGTTTCTTTCAATATGCAAACGGCACCCGAAATTTCGCGAGCACAGCGAGTCGAAATTGAGGGTCTGTTGGCGCCCCTAGTTATCTACGATAAGTAATAAACCGTCGTTTCTTTCAATATGCAAACGGCACCCGAAATTTCGCGAGCACAGCGAGTCGAAATTGAGGGTCTGTTGGCGCCCCTAGTTATCTACGATAAGTAATAAACCGTAAAAGTACTATAAGAAATATGTTTTTATGGCATCATAACGGTAATTTATAACAGAATTACAGTTCCTTTGAATGATGAATGATGGGTAATCACAAGAAAATTTAAATTCAATGACCTCACGAAACTAGTTTTGACTTGAAAATGAGGTTACGTCTGAAAGTAAACTAATTAAGTAATTTTTTTTCAGTTCCACTTACATATAATATTTTTATACAAACATTATAAGAATATGTCATTGATGAGTGTATGAGAAATTAATCTTTCATTATCATAATACGAAATCAGATACACTTCGAGTGCCTGTAGCCGTTATTTGTTAGTAATTCGACTTTTCCAAGTTGATGTATGATATAAATGTACATGTATATATATATGTATAAATTTTCTATATCTGTTGTTATGTTTGTCCATAACATACTTGTTGAAAATTATGAATTTATTATTTGTTTTAAATAAACATATACATGTTATACTACGCTAACATTAAGACGATGTTATAAAGATACGTATATATGTGTTTGTGTGTGTGTGTGTGTGTGTAATTCCCGTTAAGACAACAATTATTTAATCTGTGATAGTGGAACATAAATGAAAGCTCTGCTGATACATTAGCTCGAAAAACACACAATCTTGACTGACGTGTGTGTATTGTGTGTATGAATGTGTGTGTGTGTGTGTATTTTCATTGTTATTACACATTTTTCTACAGCTGTCAAAATATGTATTATTGTATTGAAGAAGCATCACTAATTTATAATATCCGTTACATTATAAATATGTGATTCTAATATTAAATTTACGATGATGTAAAAACACTAAATCACTTACAGAGAATGTTTTGATAAGGGAATATTGAATAATTAATTTTAATTTAATAATTTTATTATTAATATTCAACCGTAATAAGGCTTCATGTTGATAAATTCAATAAGTGTACTGATCTTTATAAATCCACACAATTAAGTTATATAATATTATATTTCAACAAAGTACGTATAATTTATTATATAATGGATCTAGGTATGTATGTATGTATGTATGTATATATATATGTATGTATGTATGTATATGTGTGTGTGTGTGTGTGTGTGTGTGTGTGAGTATGTGGCTATACGTGAAGATATTTAAGCAGCATCAGCCATACCGGAGGCAAAAACTTTAATTTTCTGTTCAGAACAGGTTCCGTTGTAAAGAATTATTTAATGGGCAACCTTTTGACTGACTATCTCGCATATTACGTTGAAAATTGGTCAGAATACACGAGTATACCTCCAACCTGTTCTTACAGTAAATTGAGTAAGTTTTTGTAGTGGGATATCTGATGGCATCGCATAAGTATGGCGTACGGCTTCATAAATTAAATTTAACTTTTTTGGACATATTATATTATAACAATATTATAAACTTTTTAGATTGATTTTTGACTAAAATTAAGTAACTCGCGAATATATTATATAATTAAATTTACACTCAAATTATTAAATCATTTAAATAGTTGAGCTGAGCGTAAGCGAAGTTCTTAACCGTTTGGGAAAATTATTTTAAAAGCAAAATCACATAAAAATTACTGAACCGATTTAAATGAAAATTGGGGGAGCTGTAGAGCTTGGGAATGGACAAGTTTAAAAAAAACAGAAATTAAGTATTTCTTTCCGTTCAAAAATGAGTGTCCAAAAACTGAAGGGGCTCAGCTCAACTCCCGCAGCGCACGGCGGCGGATCCCAGTTATATATGGTTCTCGTAAAAATATTAAATAATAATAATTTCTTAATATGCAATGAGTATGTTGACGTAGTGGCTCAGTGGCCGAAGCGGCGATAAACGATGCGGGAGTCGCAAGTTCGATTCTTATTTTAGAATAAACACCAAAAATGTTAAATATTTACATAGATACCAGTACAATGAAAGCGTAAATGGAGAAAATGTAAAAATTCTGAAACGCGTTCAATCGATTTGCAATTGGAATGCGATACTTCACGGTTAACTATTAACATTTTAATTGGGAATTTAATCACTTGATAGAAATATTAACTAGCTCTTGTATTCGACTTTATCTGGTCCCTTTATGACTAATTAAATACTATCTATCATCACTTAAAATTTATTATAATAGCCCTAACCAATTTTTTTTTAGTATAAGAACATTTCATTAAATCATACCAAAACGATCAAATAAATATTGTGTGTTTGAACAAACAGACAAACTTTAAAAACTATCATCAATACAAATACAATTAATTTTTTAGTTATAAAAAAACTCACTGTAATGATTTTTTTTTCAAAATATTTGATATGAAAATTTGTTTTCTTGCAATTCATACAAATTATAAAAATATCCTCAAATTATTTATATTAATAAAATGCTTCATTTACTGTCTTTTATTAATTAAAAATTAAAAATTATGTTAAAAAATATCTTATAATAATAATAAAAACAAACAATCGTCAAGAAAAACGGTGTCATAAAAAACATAAAAATAAATATCCTATAAAAATTTTCTTCCGCATAGCATCTAACGTTTACTAACTCAGATGTCAGCACTAGATATTTCTTTAATATAAAATAATTAATTATTTACCTATGATAAGTTTAATTATAATTTTTTTTTTTTTTTTCTTAAAAACATATTTGTACAGATCTAAAAACGAAGAGTGAAAGAAATAAGTACCGAGTTAGTTTTCTTTTATGATTTTTTATTAAACAAGTCAATATTATGCCTTTTTAAAAAATGGTACTGAATTAAAATATCAAAAGCAACCTCGACAATTTGCTTTTTTATTATTAGTTTTATATGAATATATTAATAAATAAAAAATAATATTCTATCAATATAATAGATAAAATAAATGAAGTGTTTTGAAATAGCAATAAATTATAAGTAATTAAAACTTTCTTTATAAATAATATTACAATATTATAATTATAATTGCAAAAATATGCAAGACGGGAAGTATTTAGACGTGGTTAAGAAAATGGCGGATAAGCATTGTCAATAAAATACTTAATAATTTAATACTTTTTTACGATTGACTCAAACACTTATTAATAATGTAATTACCGGATATAATATATATATACGTATAAAATAATAATAATGACGCAAACTGTGGATTAAATATTTGTTTAAATTCATTTCATTATCTAATTCTTAGCGCACTAACCCAAAATTAGTTAAAGTAAACCCAATTACTAGTACACTAACCAGTGTTGGCACCGACACTAGTTAGTGTACTAAAATGTATGTTTGACTAATTACACTACTTATAAGAAAAAGAACAACTAATATTATATATTTTGCATAATTTTATTTCTATGAAATAAAAAAATAAGCATTCCGTTTATAATATTTTCTAAACCTTATATAGTGTGTCACTGTCAAATTTGTTTATTATTAGATTTTGGTACATATATTAAAATAAAGGTTGGACAAGTATAGACATGTTTACAAGTTATATAAAGCAATTAAAATGTTTATAAAAAATAAATCACTATTTTGGGACGATGTACCTTAATTACTAAAATGGTGGCATTCCTAGTAACAGATTACTAACATATCAGTATGCGATATTAGTGTGTGAAATAGCATGTTAAAAAAATCTATTTTTTTTTATACACAATAAGATATAGATAGAATTATCTAAATACAGATCTCTCCTAGTGGAAGCAATCCGTCACGCCCGGGAAGACACGGCAACAAGGTTGAAACTTGAAACTAATACCTGATCTTATTATTTCAATAACACAACAAAATAAACAAAATATAAATAAATATACCTTAAAAAAACATTCCTCCGTCATAACAAAGGCTCCATTATCGTAACAAATTCTTTTCTTTTCCATTTTAAACACTAAACGGCCTTGACAGTTAGACAGCAGAATATTGCAAAAATTATAACCTAAAAATTAACTTTCGCGCCAAACACCGAGTAGTCTGAGGCGTGGGTGTAAACTGACTGCTTTCTTGAAATTAAGCAAATAAATACAACTCGAATAACCGGAACTGATTTTCGTGAAAATCACCCATAATCGCATGTTTACTTTAAACATTTATTTATGGCTATAAATTGTCAAACTTGTAGATTTATGCAATATAATTATTTTCCTTATCCAAAAGGCTGTTGCTTAATCTTGAATATTTTCCTTAAAGTTGCAATTATATTGAATTTTATTAATTGGATACCTTATGCTGTAATGACGAATGTTGAAATTTTCGTTCTAATTAAATTATATTAAACTATTAATTACACTGTAATTGCTTAAAAACGAATAATATAAAAAAAACATATTAAATTTACAGATTATTTATTTTTTAAATATATTACAAGATTAAGTTAAGACACACAGACATGCAACTCTAATTATATATAGAATTGACTTCCATGAACTTGTAGCTACCATTGCCAGAGTTCAATAGTATGAAACGAGTTTTTCCTCCTAATACCATCAAAATTTTAATTTTGCTGTTTAAATTTTATTACTTAATTAAATGTAATTTATTATTATGTTTAATCTTAAAAAAACCATCGTCAACTATTTAAATAAAATTTAAAAATATATAATTTTATTAAGATTTTAACTTAATATAAAACATTTTGTTTTTTTTTACTTATTTATAATATTATATTTATTTTATTAGTCACGTCAATCACGGATACGTTATATAATAAAATAGTAATGAAGTCAGTCCGTACATAAAATATTGCTGCAGTTTTTTTTTTTCTTAACTTTTTTTGCTTGCTCCCATAATGGCGACAACATATTCCGGAGGGGGGGTGGATGATAAAAAGTAAAAATACATATTAGTATATGTATTAATAATTATAAAAATATTTTTATAAAAAAAAACAATATAAAACAGGTTTTCCATCATCAAAGCGTGAGCTAAATGTCAAAATAATAAAAATGGCGTAACAAATTCAAATTTACTAACAAAATATAAAACAATAAAAAAGTTGAATAACAAGTTAAACAGCTACGTACCTTACACAAAAACAAAAATAATAATATTATTATATGATTATTTCAAATATCTCTTTAAACACTCATCTCAACATTCACTTAGCAGCTTATTCTAGGACAAGCTGGAAAATAACTGTTAAAGATACCGCGATATCTTTTATCTTTAACACAATGTTATCTTATATAACGTAAAAGATATTAGAATTGCATTACCAAAATATATTATTAAATTTCATTCATTTATATTATTATTTAAGTCTTATATAATATTTATTCAAAGATCGGAATTACAAAATATACAATAAATTAATTATTATTATTAATTTATTTGAAATACACTTTAAATGTTAACATATTTTGTGACACAAAAATTTTAATAACTTAATTTTCTAATTTATTCATATAACATACATAATATATATATATATGTATATATATAGATTTTTATATTATAATTCGATCAATGGCTCTTGTATTGAATTAATTAAGTTATTTGAACATGTTTTTAGGCCGTATTTAAAATACTAAATACTTGAGTTGTATTACGAGTCGTAGTCTTCAACAACTAAACTGTACCAAGAACAATTAGGACTTATTAGTTGTATATATGTAATTGGATAGTCCAAGAACATATTGATTGTGAATAATGTACTCTAAGATGATATAAATAGACTTCATTTTTGAATAACTTAAAAATTATTTATTTTATAATATTTATATATGATTTTCATTAACAAATAAATAGTGAATATTGGAGTCATTACACGAGAAATGACAATCTCTTTAAAGTCAGCCATTTTGAAAGGTGAAATTTTTGTAATAAAAAAAAATCAATTAAGTGAAACACATAAATAAACCCTTAATTTGGTCCCGGGGTGCAATGACCGGTAAATTTATTTGGAATAAGAGCAATGTACTGATCACGACTTGAACATTATTTCTTATTTGCCTTACATTATATGTATGGAAATAAATAAATAAATATTACATGTATGGGTTAAAATAATATTGTAATATCAAGTTTTGGATAACCTGTCTTTTGCAAAAAACAACTTTACAGTCTTTTTATGGGATTAAGTTTATACAAGCAAAAAAGTTGTAAAGTTTTTTAGGAAATTGTAAATCTTATTTAAGTAAGTAGATTTTATATAATGAAAAATTTTGAATTTTTTTTTAAATACATTTTGATACAAAACTGATAATTATTATTGTTTTTTTTTTTGTTATTATTTAGAAAATATAGAAGTTGAAGTTTCTATTTCGAGGGAGCTTCTTACGAGGGCAGATCAAGAAATAAATTGGAAATAAAATAAAATTGTATGTATTTTAATAAAAAATTTGTGTGATATTATCTATCTTTTCCCTTGAAATTTCATTTTATGGAAAAACTCGCTGGTAATACTAGTATATAAGTAGTTTAAACATAGTTAGGGGTGAATATTTCGGCTTAAATAAAGTTCATTGAACTTCTAGACCCAAATATTAAGATAATATCAATTGTAAAAATAATACTGTAATAGCGTAAGGCACGGAACACAAAACCAAGAATCGATTTGAAGCTTGATAACTACAAGGACATTGAACTCACAAACATACAATGTGTAATGAACTTTATAATATATATTAACTAAAAAAATAAATATAAAATGATGATAAATGGTTATAGCAATTTTCAAAAGCGCTACATAAAAATAAAACATTTTTTTAATTAAAAGATGGTAAACAAGATGTAGGTGTTTCAAGATACATCTCTTCTCTTAAACATTATTGCTGCATCTGAAATGTCTGATTAAAATTTAAATGTAATTAATACGTGAATTAAATATATAAAATTGTTTTATTCTTATTTATTTGGTAATATTTTTGGTTTACAAAGTTCTTAAAATTATTACTAAAAATATACATTAGCAGATAGATTATCATCCCAAATTTTTACTTGGTAATTTAATTTATACATAACTTCATTAATTAGCATTGTCTAATAACAATATTAATTAAAATATTCAAATCATTATAATTAAAGTAAAATGTCACAAAATATATATAAAAAAATTATAGCTGATAGAGATGGCTCTAATGGAGAAATGGTTCTCCACCACATTTTTGGAGGATAAAAAGTGCCGTGTTGTAGGTCATGTAAATGTAGAAAACACTTACAAACATACATAAATGTATGTACGTATGTTGTCACGTTAGAACGCTTCGACTATTTTAATGATTTCTAATTGTTTCACAATTGTTAGAAATAATCTGTGTGTCCTAATTCAAGGAATTATATACATACTTATGGCTTTAGGGACTTAGTGAATCTGACTGCTTTTAACACGGCGCAGTAAAGTTATGAGTTCAATGAACTTTTCCAAGTATTTAAGAAACATATTTGACTTTCTTGTATCTTGAAGTAATTTATATATTTTTATAAACTCTGCGTATTCATTAAAAAATATACGTAACGACCTACTATTTTAAGTATAAGAATATTATATAATATAAATATTTTAATTCTTTCTTTCTTAACCGTTTGGGAGACCTTTTTTGTGTTTAGTTGTCTCCAGAATGCGACGAGATAATTAGCTAAAAATTTTCTCATGTATGTTTGAGCCGAACGCGGATTTTATAGCGAAAACAGATCGAAAAAATGTTTAGCCATTCAAAAGTTATCAAGAAAAGAAGAAAGAAGAGGGGCTCTGCTCAACACCCGTCGCGCACAGTTGGCGGATCCTAATATAAATAATTATTTGTATTATAAACATCAGACAAATACGGGATATATAAGTATATAATAATAATATATATTCGATTTTAAATCGATAATAAAAATATCGATCTATTTTATAGATTCCTTTTCCAATCTATATTTTATAATGTACTAGATCCATAAAAGCTTGCTAGATCGGAATGTAGGCTGTAATAAGGAAACATGCGCTTGCGCATACTTCACTTTAATGGATTTCTGATGCAAGCTTTGTCTTAATGAAGTTGATATTATAATGTAATCTGTTGCCTACTAGGACGAAATCAAAGCTACTAACTACGCAATAACAAATTAGCAGACAAGTATATATATATATATATATATTTTAACATTTTTATCTTCACCTCAAAATGTTCATGATATTTTGAGATGAAGTTGAAAAAGTTTTTTTATATTTTGAGATGAAGGTGAAATTTTTTGTTAAATTGAGATGAAGTTGAAAAATGTTTATGACATTTTGAGATTATGATCGCTAACAATAGAACAAGTAACGAACGTCTATTGTGCGTAGGCGCATCTTATATTAAGAGGACAGGATGTGGGCTATCTATTTATTAGCTTGTTACACACAGACGCTGTTTGGACTCTTTATTATTAGACTTCTATTACGGCATTGTCATTTCATGTGAGAACCAAGTCTATCTATTCACAATATACATATATGTATGATAATTACGATTGTCTGTTTTTTGATAAGTTAACTTTTAATCTATTATTCTTAAGGTAAAAAAAAGTAAATATTATCTTTTGGTTTGGTTTAGATTTGATTTGATTTAGAGTTGAATTAATACGGGAAGTAATTTTTTAATTATTTTCAATTATTTATATGTTATTAAAATTTGAAAATATATGGTGAACTAAAACCATAATTGTTGCATATTTAATAATAATACGATATTTTTTATTGCAAAATTTCATAATTTTCCATCAAGTAGTTTTCGAGACTATTAGTGACAAAGAATGTGAAAAAGCCTCCACTAGAACGCCCCGCTCGCTACGCTCGCTTCGCTCAATAATTTTGTCAAAACTGTCCTCATTAATTCAGGAGCGTAATTTGCTTTTAAGAATACATCATTATGTAAAAGATCAAGTTTCATGTACAGAGTACATACCGCACCCATCGAAATTTTACCGCTAATTTTGGTGACGTCACACACACACCTGTGTGCATGATGCCTCAACAAACACATTCAAACCGCCATTTTGTTTACATAGTTCAAATAAAACTTCTTCGAAGGGCCATTAGGGAAAACCGATTGAGCGGATTATTGGTTTTAGTTTAAAGTATGTATTTTCTATTTGTTTTTCTTATTATTATTGAATGTTAACATTCAATATTTTCATATTTTCGATGAATGAATAAGTTGAAGGAGAGTTTTTTTAAGTATAATGTAACGTTATCAATGTTGTGACATAAACATTATTATATAATATTAAGATTTCATTTTTATAATTATATTTTATTAGTTTATTTAAAACGATTTTTTAATTTGATCCGAAACAATGTTTGCATAAAATTTAATAACTTATTAATTCTTAATAAATATTTACATTTTTAACAAATGAGTTTTTACATGATGAGAATTATTATTTTTTTTTATTTTAAAATTAAATATTCTTATCTGTCTTTTTTATCTGCGTCAAAAATAATAATACGCGCCATTATAATATTGAGACTTCGGCTCCCTACATTGTGTAAGAGTGATGACGTCAAAAAATAAGGGCTGACGCAATTTGAGTTCAAGATTTCGTCCCTTCAAGTTATTTCGGAGGACTTATATATTTATTTTTATATGTTTTAAAAAATATACTATAGTTTTACTTTAAATTATTTACGACTAGTACTTGTATATATAATTAAATAAGATATTTTATAGAAGTAATTGTAACATGATATTATACGAAATTATTATTTAAATTCTAAGTAGCATTATATTAATAATTAATTTTTGTAAGTATATTAAGTTTGATTCCCGATTTTCTAATAAAGTTATCATATGATGACATTTTTAAGTGACAAAATCTTAGGATATTGTAAGATTAATTATTTGGCGAATATTTCTGCATATTGTAATGAAAATTTTAAATATAATAATATTGTAAAATAAAGTTTTATATACGTCTTAAGATTATACCGTTTGCTCACACTTATGTGTCAAATAACACAAATACTAACTTTAAATGCATAGATATTGTTTATTAACACAATCATCACTTAGTTCAGGTACTTTTCCTCTGTTGTTTCCAATTATCTATGTATAAAAAAATGCGCGATTTATTTATATATTACTTTAAGTTTTTTTGTTCTCAAAAAGAACTAAGCACTTTCAAAGTATACAGATTAAGATCTGTAATCACGTAACGAATAATTTGGATAACCACAACCTATGACCTTTACATGACATTGCCAAAACTTACCTTTTTCTCGAGCAGTCCGATCGTCTCCGCACTTGGTATCTCCGTTTTCTCTGTCATATTCACTCTAAATTATATTAAACACAAAATTAATATGAATAGGTAAATGAGTGTGTACGCGTGGTCAGCTGTCAAACTACCGAATTTAGCGCATGCGTACAATAGACCTCAAAAGAACGTCCTCATTGGTAAGCAGTGTACCCGGGAATCAGAGGGACCTATAATGGACCCCTATATCTCTTATCGCTCTTACGTAGATAAGGTCAGCCATTTGTGTATTTGTTTAAGAACCGAATTTTATGCAAATATTAGCTTAATATATTATATTAGTTATTGTTTTATTTTGAATTTCTTTTGTGGTGGTCTAATTCTTTTGTGTGGTACACTAAAATAAAAGATAATCGTGTTAATCGGTCTGAAACTTTTGTATAGCTTTGTTTAAGTCCAACTCGAGTTGATTAAGAACACGTTAAATGAATGGTCTAAAGAAAAAGTTAAATCCCTAATCCGGTAAACTTACATCAATATATATCTTAGTTACAAGAGAATAAATAAGATATATGATTTTTTATATATTTATTACACAGCAGTCTGTCCTTCAATTATGTTATGTTAATATATATAAAAATAAAATTTATGTTTGTCTTTAAACTTGTTTAACTATATTAAGCTTATGTAGATGTTAAATTATATATAAAATGAAAAATACATCAACAAAGGAGTCGAATCTGTGACCCTTGGAAAGTGTCTCGTCGCTTTAACAATAAGGCTATCTTGTCGCTCAATAAATTTAACATTCTTTATATAACAAGCTTTAGCTGTCCAAGTTCACGTCACTGATTGTTTTTTTTTTATTTCTTTTCTTTCTACTCTGATTTAACCAGCGTGGTTCCCGATTCTGTGCTTTATCGGGACAAAATATGCTATGTTACTGTTAATAGCATTCAACAGATGAAAGATTTTTAAATCTGTGTAATGGTTTTTAAGATTACAATACGTACAAACATATATACAATCAAGTCAAGATATATATGCGTAAAAGATAATTTTTTTTTCTACTCTATGAATATAATTATTCTCCGTTTGATACAAATTATGGAATCGATTTTAATTTAATATTTTTACTATAATTTAATAAAAATGCAATTTGAAATGATACTTTTGACTAACACGTTTGACAATGACATAGAAGAAATATGTCGAACAAGAAGTATATATATATATATATATATATACTTAAACTGTAAATCCAACAGTTTGTCGTCTACAGTGCAAAAAAAATCTTATATTTAGTATATATTTTTTAATCTGAATTAAATTACGTAAATGCACTCTAAAGACTGATTATTTAATTGAACTTTACATTTGTTATAAATTTTTATCGGTTCTTGATAACTTATCTAACTCAAGACCAGAACAAACTGACGCAGGAATTAAAACCATCAAAATCATTGTCGTATAATCTTTTATATGTTTAAAATAATAAGTTTGAGGCCAAGGTTTTTACTAAATTTACCAAATTTACCATAGGATTTACCAAAGACGTTATTATCGATGATTAAGCTAAAATATTACCAACAAGGCAATTATTTATTTTTATATCTTGATCAGGTTAATTTGTGCGTTTGTGTACGAGCGTGTCTGTGTGTGATGTTTACGTGTTTTTGAAAATTTTACAAATAATTGATTCATTTCCTTACCTTTTACGCTATGCCTGATCTCAACATCAAACATTAATAGATTAAAAAAATATATATACACACATATATATATATTAAATTTCAATGTAGTTTATACGTCAGATTTCCATATTTTGAACGGTTTGTGTATTTGGTCAAAGATAAAATTTTGATAAAACATGGTAGAATGATAAATTACTGCTTTTACTGAGGTTTTTTGTTATTGTAAGCGCACTATTTGATTAAAAAATACTGAGATTACAGTGTTTGTTTATCCATCACGGCTAACTAACAGCTCCCTAACAATATTTTCAAGTAATTTTTTAGTATGCTAATTGGCCTAGCGTTTGATAAATTGGATAATAAAAGAATTATTTCATTATTGTTTTCATCTTACTCTTCTCATAAATATTATTTTCGTAATAAGTATCTAATGAAAAACATACCTATTATAAATATTTATTAGACAACACTCGCATTGTTGCGGGTAATACAATGAATCGTATTTTATTACGACCACTCTAAATGTATTAATCCAATCAGATTATATTAGTTACCAATAGAATTTAAATATCCTTAAATGATACGTGTTCTAACACGTGAATATTATTATATGGAAATACAGAGGGAAACACGTTTCGTGAGATTCGCAGATCATAATAGAGTTATAGTTAAAGTATTTATAAATTATCATATATTTTCTTTGTTAATATATCTTTAATTTACATATATAATGTTATACTGAAATCGTTTCCTAGAGACGAGTTTTGTGTACATGCTTAAAGCTAGTTAAAGGAAGGAGCAAAGTCCAAGAGTTTTATTTACCTTTTTACCTATATATTAGGCAAAAAATTTATATTTTTAAACATACATAACTATGGCGTCCTCTAAGACAGTCTGGAGCGGTCGTTCGTCGCAAATCCTAGTTATAAGATATAAGAATAAATAGTTATATAATGAAGTAGTCGACGCTAAGATCTGAAATTAATTGTTATCTAAGATAATAGAGATTACACCAATTAAGAGTGATTCTAAACCGGTTTTAATTATTTAAAAAGAACAAAAGTATTGTCATATCCGTTAATACTTATGATTCTCGTCATATTAATAAGTTATGAAAAATATTTTTTATGTAGATTGTGAAACAGTTTTTTAATTGGACTATTGGTTACAATTATGACGAGTAAAGATAAAAGGCTGTATTATAATTTTATATAATCGTGTTGTATTACAGAAGTATTTCCCCTCAAATAATAATAATAATATAGATAACCTATGACCAACATTATTTGTAATAATATGTGCAAATTACAGTTTTCATTTCAATCTCATATTTTATATCAAAGAAAATTTTTATTCGTAATTATTATTATCCTGATCAGAAGAATTCAGAAGGCATGGGTAGTTATAGAGACTCAAGCATAATGGAATTTTAACTAAAAAGCAATATGGTAGTTCACCAACATTTTGAAATACCGTATAAACGTGGAGTCCTTATTAGCCCAAGCAGAAGTTTCTGGAAGTCTTCCCTGGGAATTTTAAAGTATAATACTCAACTTTGCTCGCTTCGACGCTCTTTATCAAGATTCCGTATTTAGTAGTTTTTGTCTTTTTATCTCAATGAAAATGCATCTCTTAAAATATTGAACAATACGAACTTTCAATATCCTACTTAATATTGCTTCAAATTTTCCCACCTTCACTTGTAAGTTATTTATTGGGCTGGAACTACAATAAAACAATATTACTGAACGGATTTTGATACAGTTTTATGTTTTATCCTATTCTTATATAACTTTCAAGTGCGTAGTAAATTACCACTATTGGTACTTTAGTACTTTTTTAAGATAGGAAAAATGTTATTCGTGCCAAAAAAGGAAGGTGGTCCGCCTAATAAGAGTCAGTTCCAAAGAAGGTCCATCTTTTCAAACTTCTCGGACTTAGTATTTATATCAATCCAAACATCGCGCGGGCCTTTCCCAGTAACCAATTTCCAAAAACACGGGCTTTTTCTAATAAGCTTTGCTTTTACCTTATAATGAAAACTGAATTTAACAACAGTCAGACGAAAACACAATTTGTACATTTAATAGAAAAATTACGTATTGTGATATAACATTACTGAAGTTGAGTTTGTTTTTCTTGTTCATCGCCGAAAGTTTCAATCAAATTTCTGTAAACATTTGTGCACTTGGTTGACAAATTCGATATTGAAGGTCTAGTTGTAACCTTCAATATCGAATTTGTATTTAAAAGTATCTTTTAATAAACTTCAATAAACTATCAACAGGGCCATAAGTATGGAAAATGCGATTAATGCTAATTTTGTCTCTGGTTTAAACATTAAACGAGGACGCGGACGTAGTCGCGGGGAAGAGATAGTCTAATTACACACAAACATACGTTTGTAATTATCTTTTAAACTAATGTTATCATGTTCAATGTCATTTCGTTGAATTTGATTGTCCAGAATCTGGTGTTTAATGTAATAATTATTAAAATAAGCAATGAGGGTTATCAGCGCGCCTCCTCACCTGATAACCTCTGAAAGATAGTGATATTATTAATTGCAAATCTAAATAAATAAAATTGTAGTTTATATTTCAAAATAACTAGGGGCGCGAACCGGACCTCGATTTTGACTCGCTGCGCTTGCAAAATCTCGGTAGAGTTTGGTGAATTGAGCGTAGCGAGTAATCCATCTTCAATTTAGCGTTCAAAGCTGAAAGCGACAGGCAAAAAATATATAATAATCAAATATCACATAGCAATTTTCTTTACATTGAAGTCTATGGGACTGTAAATTTTTGGTGATTATTCCTCAACTACGTGAGTAATTTTTTTCACTTCTTTTTATAAACCATCGCTTTAAATGTGCAAAATTTTATGAGGATCATTAAAGCCGTTTTCATGCCAACCCCGGACATGGGATGCAAAAAGTCTCACTTAGAGCGCTCCGCTCAATAAACTTTTTATCACCAAAAAACCAAGCAAACTTTACAAATGCAGCAACCTATGCAACAACACTTTAACAGACAAAGAAAAATTTTAGTATATTTGTTATTTTAGAATATTAGCTTCGGACGGGTACTGAATTCAATTAGACAAAATGTAGCAATCATTTTAACTTATTTATTTTCTAGCGCTTTTTGCAAAGATAACGGGTGTTCTCAACCAGCCGGCTAGCTAACAGAAAAATAAGTAAAATTTACATTAATGTAAAAAAAAAATCCTTTATTACTAGAATTGAAGAATTAGTCATAATTTTTACTTATTTACACACTAATAACTTACCGCTAATTGTAGTCACCAGACACGCGTAGCGCGACGAACACTACAATAAATATTGCATAAATCACATTTCGACTGTCACACACACCTATTGTGTTTTTAAAATAAACACTTATCAAATATATAAATATAACAGTTTATTATATTACATATTTTCATATCAAATGAATACGTAAAAAGCATTGTGAAAACAAATATGTATCATATTTTTGAAGTTTGGTTTCGTTTGAAGTCAAAGTAGCCAACAGTCTTCAAGTAGACTGCCAGAAAACTTATAACAAAAATATACAACTCTAGTAGCAAATAATATAGTTATCAATTTTATTTATACTCTTTTAATCAAGCTTTATTCAAGAAATAAGTCCATACCAAAATACACTATACATACTAGGTTCCATTTAATAAAATAGTGACGTCAATAAAAAACAATATAAGTTATCGATAAATTTATTTCACTTAAACTTAACATATTGGGGCCGACACAATTAATAATTAAATTACAGATGGCATTACGATATCAGTCAACATCACACCTGCATGTATCAACACAGCGTACAGACGGCAATATTATATATATAACATTTAATTAATTGCAATAATAAAAAAAAATACCAATTATAATATTCATATTAAATTATAAAGATCATTCTGTATTTATTTTTATAAAATAATATAATATAAAAGTGCTTAAAATAATAAGTGATTATAATATTTAATATTTTATCTTAATATTAACACTATATGATATATTATATTAGTACGCAGTATTTATTTCGCGGCAAGATATTTATAATAAAACAATTTAAAGCTTTAATATTATTTTATAATATTTATTAATATTATTTACAACTGAAAAAAAACATCAAAATTTATGAAATTTAAACATAATTTGAAACTGTAAATAAATTAACATTATTGAAAAACTAAATATCAATAAAACTATAAAAAATATATACTAAAAAAAATACTAGAAATAGAAAAAATATATATATAATAAATTTAGCAGTAAAATGTACAATGCATATTATATCTATATTGAACGTGGAGTCCGTCTGTTCGTAATTATTAGGCCGGTCACTACTCGTTGTATATTATAATGATCATATAATTGACATTATATATTTACATTATTTACACTGATTCTATTTATTAAATATCTAAATATCTATGTAAGAAAATTATATATAATTGTTAGTTTGTCGAGATTCTGTAACAAATTTTCGAGAGTGTGGTTAAAAATGCACCCGATAGATGACGCTGTTTTAAATCATTATCAATTGTTTAAAATGGTTACAAAAACAACTGATAGATGGCGCTGTTTTAAATTATTATCAATTACTATTTAAAACAGTTACAAAAACAACCGATAGATGGCGCTGTTTTTAATTATTTCAATATAAAATCTAATTAGTGTGTTTGTTCAAAATCATATTTATAAACCCTACATTATCAAGTAATCAATGATATGTTTGTACATTATTACTAATAAGATAAGAAATATCGGAGAAGAAGAGTACAAGGTTGAGTTAATTCATATATTATACACAGTAAACATTAATAGTTTTAAAGAGATTATCTAATAATGAAAATTAGTGCCATTTATAAATTCTTAATCTTCATAGACAATTTATTTAATTAGTTGAAGTAGAATTTTTATTACTTTAATTTAAAGGCAAGGTCTCATTAGAAATAGATCAGAGCGTATAAACATTTTCATATTATTGCAAACGATTGCTCAGATGAGAAGACATTAGAAATAGATAAGAGCATATTACTTGTTACACATGTATCATAACCGCACGTCGCCGTCGGTGTCGTCGCAGGCGGAGACCAGCTCCTCGAAGCTCAGCCCGTCCAGGGTCAGCGACACGGAGGAGATGCTCCTGAAGAGCGCCTCGGGGTCGAGGTCGTCGGGAAGTTTCGTGAGGAACTGCGCCGCCGATATGAAGTCCATGTCCTTCAGCTCCTCCTGGTACAGGTGGAGGACGCCTACGAGGGAGTAGGTTTGTTTATTTATTATTGTGTATTATTTATTGTTAATTATTGGATGGTGTGTGCGTGTGCGTGTTTCCTCACCGAGCGCGGCGCTGAAGAGGAACCGGTCGCCGTCCCGCAGCAGCGCGTCCCACACGCGACACGCGGCGTCCAGCGGCATGGGCTTGGCGAAGGCCGAGTACAGCCACTCCACCAGGTACAGCTCCGGGGCTACCAGCGACGACAGCGCCGGCAGCTCGTGCGACAGCACGGCGCTGTACGCGCGCCACAGGCGCTACAAGAGGCAGACAGACAGACATTACTACTAATAATACACATTTCACACGTATTGAGTTTAGTATACAGTATAATAATCTATATATCCACCTGCATGGTGGCGCCGTCTCGTGTGAAGGCGGCCTTCAGCACGGGCCACTCCAGCAGGTTGGCGAAGCACACGAAGGCCTGAGGCGCCTCCATATTCAATATCAACACGGCCGCTATGAAAGACATACCCTGGAATACAATTAAACAAAACAATTATTACACAATATAAAAATAGCTATACGCGGAGAAAAGCTTTGAGCTGTCGTATCATTTTATAGATATCTATCGTCTTTGAATGATTATATATTGTAGTGATATCGATGACTCAAAATTTGGTTCCCAGGTCATTCCCCTCTAAAAGATTAAACATTTATATCGTGAATAGACAAATACTTTATGTATATAAGGTTAATGAAGGAAAACAAATCAATTCTAATATAAACGAACTCGAAATAGAGGTCTTGCAAGATTTCCATAAAAAAACTTGCTTATCATGGAGAAACTGAAACATGGGACTGCAGTCAATAGTAAGACATAAAAGACAGACAGACAGATAATATTAATATATATAAATGTCAATTACCTGTACGTATCCTATATCCGGTCTATAGCATACGTAGGCGGCCAGCAGTTCGTGCAGCACGTCGAAGTAAGGACCTCCCGGCTGGAAGATGCACAGGTGGGGGAAGGTCCTTGATATGTCCAGCTGGATCAGCTCCATCGAACATTCGTCGCTATATTCCAGTAGATTAGGGTTGGATTTGGAGCAGCACTTCTTTGGAGGTTCCACGTTCAGCGTCTTAAGATTCTGCTCGCTGAAATTCCTCGGTAGACCGAGTCTGGGTTTGTCTGTTTTGTCGTCTATCCTATCATCCATTTTAGATTTTTCCGGTCTTTTGGTCTTCTCGTCTTGTTTGTGCTCGTTGAGTCTGTCCTCCTTTTTGTCTTCCGATGTTTTGTCTTGACAGTGGCAGGTGTTGTTGACTTTTAACCGCTTCCTCCTCAGCTGTGCCTCGTGTAGCTTCTGTTTCGCCCTGAGCACGTACTCCTGGTACATATCGTGCGTTATGTTCAGTTTGTTCTCGATGGCCAGTTGCCAGACGCGTCCTCTGATGGACGGCGGTAGTCCGCTCCACCACAGTTCCTGAGTGCGTTTTGCATTTTTCCTGGAAAAAAACATATAGGTACTATAAATCTCTCCAATATTGTTTGTTTATGGATATTTCAGAATACCTGTGAATACATCTTAATAGGATAAATTATATGGTTGTAGACGCACTCATTTTTATTACATACTAACTTTGCCTGCGGTTTCGGGGGCCCTAAATTCTACATTGGGTGGTATGTTGAAAAAAAAATGTTATACTTATATATAATTTATATTACTGTAAGGTTTCATCCAAATCTTATATGTAGTTTTTGCGTTAAAGAGTAAACATCACAACGTTCGCATTTATATTAATAGATTATAAAACAATACAATATTTGTACAATCTGCAAACCCGTATTAAAGCTATTGCGCAAAGACAAAACAAAAACCACGCTCCATAAACAAAGCAAGCTGACAAACAGACAAACATATATGAATAATCAGAATGAACACACAGAGATACAATGGAAGATATAAAAAACAAAGAGAAACGTGTTGAGCGGCCATTGTTTGCGATGTCATGTGATTGATTGATTGATTGACTTCTGACAGATAACGGAACCAGTCTGGTAAAGACAGAAACTCTGTATCCATCATCATACTTATTAGATGTGTGATTATTAACTTTCTTCAGGCAGCTTTCTTTCAACACATACACACCACACACACACATACACAGCAACCTGTCGTGATTATGTAACAGCTGCTGCTGATGCTGTTTGCTGCAGCTGCCTGTATCGGCTGTTATTGCTGCTGTTGCTGTTCTTGCTGCTACTATACTTACATGTTCTGCCAGTCAGGTAGTATATTCTGCGTCCACTCCCGAGCATGTCTCGCCAGTCTCTCCTCCACTCTTAGCGACTCCTGCATTCTAGCGTGTCGAGCTGCAGCTTCGCGCTCCACTCTTCTCCTTGCCGCTTCTACCATACGGGCGTGTTCCGCTTTGTGACGGAGAGCTTCTTCAGTGCATTTTGCTGGTAGGTTGGACGGTCTGGAAATTATATTAATATTCTTTATAACGTGTTTATACCATCTGTAATTATTATTTAAACCTATTTACATCAATTCAATTCTAAACAAAACCGCAACACAATTAAAATCATATTATACAATTCATTATACATTTACGTGTTTGGATACACGATAATCGGATAATTGTCTTTGTGATTTTATAAATGGAATGCGAAAATTACGATAACAGCTTAAATCGTTATCCGATTGAATATAAAACTTTATCAGTTATACGTGATTGTATTAACAATTAAAAAAATTACAATATATACATATCAAGAGCAACAGAACAGACCCTTACAGTACTATAAAATACTCTCAACCTCACCGTATAATTGGATAACTGTAGTAACGTGCAGTCTATCGGTAATTATAGAAAATTCCCGCCTAACCACCGACCCGCTCCCTCCGATAGACTTATTATTCTAGCAATTTATTCAGTATATTCAATTTTATGCTCTATTTTTATTGTAAAAAAGTTTACTATAGAAAATATATATAAATTGGATATTAAGATTTTCAAAAATGGAAGTTTTATTTTCAATTATAAAATAAATACTATTATTATTTCGATAGTATTAATACGTTTAGAATACACTTGAAACGGCGCCAAATTAGATTTAAACTTGAAATAAGGCCAATGGCAGATCATTCTAATTTTGAATTCATTGAATGGCAAACAAACTAAGGTTATGTGCAAATTATAGAAAGAATACTATGGAATATTATATAAAGTTAAAAAAGATATACTTACTATCTTTTTTTATCTTTCTTTTGTAGAAACTAAAACCAAATGGGATTGAAGAACTTCAAGGCAATTGAATGGTCTGTAATTTAATACGAAACAGGAACTGATCCCAGGGTTATGGGATTAAATAACTCGAGAGTTGAGACGAAGTCTATTATTATGGAACACGGTCTGTGTTGTAGCATTATTCCGATTTCAACGTTTATATTACTAGTACTCAGAAGTTATTTGCAATAAATTTTGTATGTTAAATAGAATTCAATTAAAACAACAAGTTATCTGATCAGCGGAAAATATTTTCCCCGTACTGATTAAAACCTCACACGCCCAAAACCTTTTCTTAATAGATAGACGAGAAAAAAAAACGTAAGACTAGATTCCGATAGAGCAAATATTCCAAAACATTTTGTGAAACCAACCTCTACGGTCTTAAGAAAAAAATGTTGACATTGACATTTAATTTCCCGCCAGAAAAAAAAACTGTAAATGACATGTTATAAAAATCGAGTTCGGCATTATATTCCAAATTTAAATAGTTCAATTCTAATAACAGGGATCCTAAACTATTCTTTGATTGTCCGCTTTCAAAGGATATTAATATAATTAATAATAATTCAAAACGAATCATATTTTTTTAACCTTGTATTGAAATTTATTACAAGACATACAGTTGTTCTCTTCATATGTACATTATCGTTATCAAAGAATCATCATACACGCAACTTTATTATAATTAAATATTATATTAGTATTATAATTAAACTAGCGCACGCCCCCCCACTTCCCCTATCCAAACATCACTTGAAATTAACTAGCGTGGAATCTATTGAATTAGAACACGTATATACTTTAAACTTCACAGATAAAATCTTTTTTTTTTGTTTTGTTATAATTGTATCGTAAAAATCTCAAAATTTTATTTCAAATACACTTTTCGACCTGAAAAATTATACTCTATTTGGGAATCTGAAATCTGCATGAAATGTCCAAAAAAAGTAATCAATTAATCTGTAATATAATAAGAACCAATAATATATAATCAAAATAACATATTAAATAATTAATGATATGTATATAAGAGTTATAATTTTTAATTGAATTATCTTCAATCTTATACGAAAAACAACATTTTTTCGTACAAATCTTGTACATTTGTACGAAAAAATTATACCTTTTTAAAAACTTGTCAACCATTGACTTCTTCCAAATTACATAAATTTAATTAAAATCCAATGTAACATAATAAATTATAAGGAGGAAAACCACATTAAAATCCAAACACTAAATTTGGAAGGATAAACGGGACAAACATGCTATTTATAAATACAAAAAGCGATATTATTTTAACAAACAATAAACATACAATTCCCGGATACCGATAGGAATTTATCTCTAGCGTGGAACGGATATAGAATACAGACAACACTACCTACTAACTATTTAAACAATATTTAACAAAGTAAACATAGCCAGCATTTATTAAAATATTTAAACTGTGAAAGCGTCTATACTGCTCTGGTAATTAAATAATTACCAAAACCATGACGTAGAAAAGAGTACGTAAATCTAAACAACACATTTTTTTTATAATTGAGAGAAGCGAGCGGAGCGCTCCATGCAAGACTTTGCATCCCATGTCCGGGGTTAGCACGAAAACGGCTTTATCGATCTTCGTGAAATTTTGCACATTTATAGCGATGGTAATTGCGATGGTTTATAAGAAAAAGTAAAAATAACTCATGTCGTTGAGGAATAATCACCAAAAAATTACAGTTCATGGTAATGATAATGGATTATTCTATATTTTTTTGTCTGTTGGTTTCAGCTTTGAACGCTGAATTGAAGATGGGTTCGTTCAATTCGCTGAACTCTACCGAGATTTTGTGAGCGCAACGAGTCAAAATCGAGATACGATTCGCGCCCCTAGTTTATTTGTATCTTATTCACTTTGATTCAATCAATACCAGTGATCACTGGTGTACGTCAAATGGGAGCGTCAGGAATATTTTGATATCTCTCCAACTTAAGATTAAGGTTCCAAACGCATCCTGGTCTGAGGAGAACCACACAAAACAATTAAAAAGATTTCTCATATTTCAATATTATCCAAATATTTGACAATGAAGAATATTAAAGACTGGAACGGTGAGACATACGGGTGAATAAACTTGAATTAAATAAATTATAAATATATTGTATTAATAAAATGTTGATACCCACTGGCCTCTTTAAGCAAGTCGTTGAACTGATACAACGACATTATAACATGTAGTACAATTAACCCTAATAACATAGTATAGGTTATTGTACGCCCCTAATAAGGGATGATGCCCCTTGTATATACACATACATACATGCAAATACATACACATTTGTGACAACCCTAACTGTTATACCCTAACCTACAATTATAACCCTAAATAAAATATTGTATTATTGTTAATTGTATAATTACCTAAATTACGATATATTATATCAATTTATTTGTTTAACTTTAATTAACTTTGTTAATGTTAAAATTTAATAAAATAACATTTTTTGTTTTTACAAGATGGCAACATCGTATTTAAAAATGGCGGACGTTATAATTTGTTATTGGCGCGAACTTGTTTTACCGATTAATAACAAAAAAAATCTAAATAAAATTCGCTTTGTTTCCCGGATTTTAATGTAAAATAATAAGCCGCATTCGGGTAATGTCCAGAGAAACAACTATGTAGTTTTTTTAATAGATATTTAGAGAAAAAAAAATCTTTCTATGTTATACATTTAGTGGATCAACTAAAAACAGTGACCTCACTTTGACCGAAAGTCTTAAGCTATGTAAATAAACTTGTTCTAGAATTATGTTGAATCGAAAACAATTTATAAGTAAAAAGTTAACTAATTTAGCATTGTATGTAAATTACTGACTGACCTAATATCCTCATACTATAACTAAGTACTAACTATTAATCCTACATTATTTACAAACACAGTCTTCAAACAGAACAGGAGAGGGAGAGGGAGAGAGAGGGGCAGAGAGAGAGAGAGAGAGAGAGAGAGAGAGAGAGAGAGAGAGAGAGAGAGAGAGAAAGAGAGAGAGAGGAAGAGAGAGCGAGATGATTTTATTAATATAATCTATTATCGTGATATGTACTTTTATCGTGATATACGAACAAACGAACATAACTATCAATACATATAAAATATAAATGAATTATTAATCTATATATAGATTTCGCCAGTTTCTATTTTCATTAAAACCTCAATTATTATTTAAAAACAACAAATACCGCTTTAATATTACACAACAGGTACAAAAATAAAATATAAGGGCGTTACAGGAAAATATTACAGACGGGAAATTAAATAATCAATATGTAATATCCACTTTGAGAATTACACGTTTGAAAATCGGATATTACATCTATATATATGTATGGACATAACGACAGAACTAAACAAGGAAATCAATACTTCTTAATATTTAATTACGAATATTTTAAGTAATACGATATTTTATATAAACTTCATTCAATTAATGTAAATAAAAGTTTGTCCAGGGATTCCCAAAGTGTTAGATATCGATATTGTTTCCCCAGGGGTCGACGTAACGAAAGTTGATAGTGGAAGGTCCAAAAATCGACCTTTTAATTAAAGCAAGTTATCTTATCTTTAGAGGTACTATAGTTGAGTCCAATCGTTGAGCGTTCACAATATTTTTTAATTATTTTGGCTATAGGGGTCATTAGGAAAGAGGGTCCTGGTCAAAATAGGGAATCCCTAAGATAAACAATGATAACCTAAATACTCCTGTGGACCTTACACTTCAATATAAGATATATATATCCGAGTCGTCCATCTAACTTCATCTTACCTATCGTGCTGTATCAGTGCAATGGAACTGGCGATGATATCATCAAACTGCTTGTCACTGGCCGAGCTGCCCTGCCTCTTGTGATGGGGGGTGTTACTGGCTGAGGACGCTGGGGTAGACGTCTTCTGTGCTTCGGTTGTCAAACTCTTGGGCAAGTTGTTATTCGACTTGTTGCCGAACAGTCTCCAGGACGTAGGAGACGTTTCTTGGTTCTTCGATGGGTTGCTCTTCCATGGGAATACGCCTCTGTAACAAAATAAAAAAATATTATTATATATTTGAAATTATTCATTTGAACGTCGATTTTCAAAGTTTCCTAAATATATATTTAAAATATTATATACTAGCTATGCCCACGACTCCGTTCGCGGGGAAAGTGTTTTTGAAAATAACAGTAATCTAAATTACTCCTTACAACATCAGCTATCAGCCAGTGAAAGTCCTATTAAAATCGGTTCAGCCGTTTCATAACCAGAAAAGATAGACGAAAAAAAAAATAAAAAAATATTTTTTTTCTGTAAGTACATTTCTGTAAGACATTTCCATATTATTTATTTATATATATAAAGAAGAACGACTACGGATGTAGTCGAATACTTTGTATAACCATTGTCTATACGAATTGCGAAGTCACGATCTAAAAATATAGTATATATATATTGCAGTAATTTATCAATTCTAAAGTAGCGAGATCCGCAGATGTTATCAGAGCGACAAAGTCATTATTTGTACTTAAGATACTTACTACGTTGAAATAATAAGATACCTACCTCCGGCTACTAAATACATATTTATATATTAACTATAAGCAATGTTAGCTATGGCTTATTGATTTTTTTTTATTGTCTAAAAAATGTGGGTACCCTCAAAAATAATATAGGGATAAGTACGCACATATTGCAATAGTAAGTATACATATAGTAAGTGTAAGTACGTATAATAAAAAACACTTCAACGCACATCATGACAAACATTTTCACATCAACTACTAATAATAAATTTTAATAAAAAAAAAAAGTACATTTTCTCTCCGCATTCTCCCTCTCTCTACATAATAAATAATATTCACTTTCAATTATAATCATAATGTTAACGAGATAAATATTATGAGCGATAAAAAAAATACATAAACATAGGAGGATGCACTAAACGTTAATTAGTGAAAGGTTTAAATGTTCAAAGTATTTTTAACATGTACTCGCATGTTATTATATAAAAACGAGAAATTCACGTCTCCATAACGAGCATCCGAGCACGTAACTACGGCTTGAAACTTAAGAAAAATATGTTTCATTTATAACACTATATAATATTACTAGGGGCGCCAACGGACCCTCTATTTCAACTCGCTCCGCTCGTTTCGCTGCTTTCGCTCAAAAAATTTCAACATTATTACGACTTTTGAAATGCTTTGGAGCAATTATTACTATTAACAGAAACTATTAACAGCAAGACATGTGTTGTCTGTCGGTAAATCAAGTAATTCGTCACCTACCCCCAACGACAGACCTCGTTGGGGGTAGGTGACGAATTACGGGCAAAGACTTTGAGATTTGGGATACACACAAAACAGTAATAGTATTATAGACTCTTTATCTATCTGTATATCTAAGCGTAGAAAACTATATCCTATATTAGACTTACAGATATAAATAATTAATAATACTAAAAAAGGAATAGAGATGTTCTCATCTGTGTGTGCGATGTATCTCATACACACACACATATATATATAGGAAGCAATACATATTTTCGTCAACATTATTATTGTTATAATCGAGAAGTAAATACGTCAATGGAAGTGTCCTTCATATAATAATTTGCTCAATATACATATATATCTTCAATCAAATATGATTCATATTTTCAAAGGCATAAGACTGAATTCTAAATAACGGCAGAGAACGATGCTGATAGTACACTGATTGTTGGCGTTTTAATGAATGACCCTAAATAGCTGGACGACTCCACTTTATTTTATGTCCCTCTTACTCTTAGTGAACGTTAGAAGAGCGAAGCTGTTATATTATTTAAAAAAATTAAATTCTTTAGATAATAAAACTCGCGTGCCATCACATAATACAGCTTGTGCAAATATAAAAAACATTAATATATAAAATATGTAAAACAATCCAATTAAATACTAACTTTCCCCGACTCAGCAAATGGCTAAATAATTTCTCAACTAGCGACCATAATTGCAGAAAATGAAGTAATGATGTACATATTCTTACGACATGTTAAAATATAATTCATATCTCCTTATACTTCGATTATAAAACACATAAAAACATACATTAAATATCTTTTGTTTAAATCGTAGTGACGTCATTCATTAAGGCCTCTATACATCTACCATACGGTCGTACCATTAACATAAAGTTTAGTTTACACCAGCCATAGATTTATCGAATCTTTAATACATAGAACAATGCATTTCGTAACCCGGTAATTCTTATTGTAGACATAATCCGTAATAAAAACTCGGTACCGGCCCGCGCTTGGTACGCTGCGCTCGCGCCGCTGACCCCGGTGCTACACGACACATTCTACACGGATGCTTTGTATGTGTGCAATGACGCTTTATATGTGTGCGAGTGACGCTTTGTATGTGTGCGGTGACGCTTTGTATGTGTGCAGCTAAGTTTTGTTATTGATATATTCGATTGAACAATGTTTTCTGAATACGTAACGTAACGTGTGTAGGTATGATATGATTTTGAATGGAAAAAAACTGCATTCTATAAAAACATATTACATAGCTTGCAGTGTAGTTTGGGGTTTAATAATATTATAATATATAAGAATGTGTGATATAGATGAGATCATCTTTTAAACGAAATATAATATACTAAATAAATAATTAACTGTACCGGGTTCTCACGAGATGCTCACATGGATATATTAATTATATATTGTCCAACAATTATTTGATTTTATCACATTAATAACATGACATGACGAATTAATGTCTGTACATGTAGTTATATAACTCGGATTTTAATAAAAATTAATAAAAACGTAATGTTGGATAGGAAACGGAGATATATTAAAAAAAGGGATAACATATCACATAGGGAACTGGGATCTTTTAGAATGGTCGTATCCCAGTTGAATCTTATCTAAGCGCCTTATCTAGGAAACATCCCTATTTTTTCTGAGATAAAAGTGGTCAATGACGAACAAACATTGAAACTTTCAAATTTATAACATGATCATAATATTTTAGTATGTAATAGAAATTATAATTGTCTCTTAGATATAAAATTTACAGCACATCCGTTATAGCAAACAGTGTCGATATTGCAATAAATAATAAATAACTATTTGGTGCAATGGCCATTTTGCCGGTAGACACTAAAGTGAAAATCTGTTCAACAAGTACCTACCTACTTTTACTATCTACTACCTACTTTTACTACCTACTACCTACGACGCCATTTGAACAGAATACTATATTCGGTACTACGATACTAACATTTAAAAGATAGATATTATTATATAATAAATGAGTCAAGAATTAATTAACCACAGCTGTGAGTAATTATAAATAATTTATAATTAATGCAATAAAACAATGTAGATATTTCAGGGTCTGCCCTCGCGACATGCGACATCTGAGGTCAAAGAACAACTCGGTTAAATGACCCCCGCTTGCATCTAATGCACCATTTTAGTATGCGATTATAAGAGCACTGTTTGACCCCAAAAATAGCGGAATAAAGGTGTGGACCAATAACAAATGCGCTAACTGCTAACTAACAATATTCTCACTAAGCCAAGTTTGAGTACTAGTTGAATACACGTTTGATAGATTGGATAATGACATGACTGCATTAGTTTAATTTGAGTTCAATTAATTAAAAATAAAAATAAATATTAAATAAACTTTATGAAGATGCAATTATTTGAGACGCCATTATTAATAATTAAATTACGTATTATAAAAGTTATTCGCAAAATGTTTAAACCAAACAAAGAGACATAAAATCAACAAGATAAGACACAAAGACAGAGAATGAGTCCTAAACGTAAGAATTCCAAGTATACCATAAACAAACGGGCGACATTGTTATTCACGTCGTCAACCATAACCCGTATGGACGCTTATGACATGCACAATTCCAATCATAATCGATACAGCCGTTCGCTTTACACATTCAGATCACGTGGTGCATTGTTATGTATCGCATTCCAACCGTTCCGTGACCTTCAATTATTATCTGTTGTAGCGTTAGTGGCAGATGTTTAGTTGTGTTTTTTTTATTATCATAATAGGATGTGTATAGGGATGGTGGGAGTAACATTTATGTATTCGAGTTTTGCGATGTCTTTAATAATACCGAAATAAAATTACTAACAAAATATGTAATCAAAAAATATAAGTCTGGTATAATGGACCGAGATATTATATTATTTTGGAACTTTGTCTAAGTCTGTCTAATATTGTTTTCACATTTATTGAGCGAAGCGAGCGAAGTAATACCCCTAGTATTAATACTGTCTGGGAAATTTATTATTAAATAAAGTCAAAGTTTATAAACGGAAATGTTTCTACAAAATTCCCTGGTATTTCCAATAATTTTATCAACAAAAAAAAATATTAAATAAAACAACTTTATTTTCTTTTTAATTAATTATTAAATTATTTAATTATTTTAAGTGTTATTACAACTTATAAATGTTTTTTTTATAAATAATGTAAGGTTTAAAGTTTAAAATCAAATTCATTCATTTATAGTACTAGGGGCGCCAAAAAACCATATGTTTGCATATTGGGCGACGCGAGCCCAGTAATGACTCTTCGTTTCCCATTGACTTCAATGGGATATCAGTTTTTTGACGATTACTCCTCAACGACATGACATTTTACAAATTTTTTTTTTTTTAAACCATCACCTAATGTGTCTTTTTGATTGAAAAATTTCATAACTTTCCGTGATAAAGAATGCGAAAAAGCCTCCAGTAGAGCGCTTCGCTCAATAAGTACAAAAGGTCAGTTAGTTTTCATGATTTACATACAAAAATAAGTTTGTTAACTTTTTAAAGATAACTTAGAGGAGAAAAACTTTGATGATGATATAAAATACAGTTTTTTATATTTAAAATATGCATATTAGACTAATGGAAAGTCGAACTAGCTGCACTGATATAAATGATAGATCCACGGGGAATAATATAGTATAACCTCCATTTATCATTAATTTTGGCAATCATAATACGGTCGAGAGAAAATATTTTAGTATTACAACAGCAATATTCTTCAAGGCACAAACACATAAGAAAGAGACATTTAAAGTTTTAAATCATTATTCTTGTAAATATTTAAATAAATAAACAACATTTTTAATAAAATATCTACTCAATATATTTGTTAATTCAATAACATCAAACGAGTTAAGACCGCGATCACACGAGTTATTCAAAATAGACGGAGGAATAGTGTAGCGAATTTTTAAAATTTTGTAATATGTTCGTGTATTGAATTCTAAGAGATAAAGTTCAGTTCTAATAGAAGAAAAAAACTTTTTATTCATTTATAATTTTTTAAATATTTCTTGTTTATACGTAAAATTGAAATCGAGTTTTAGTGGAATTTCTATTAAAATACCGCAAATTAATTATTAATTACATCTGAAAATCATTATCAACTCATTACATATTGCTTCATTGTATAAAGCATTCTTTAATCACATTATAATATGATAAATAATAATATACACATTCATATTAATGTAATTATATCAAATTCCAGCAACAAGTAAACAATTATTGTTAACTAGCATTTGCCAGTGGCTTTGCTCGAGCTGTTATGTAAATTGCTAGTGAAAGTTCTATTAAAATCGGTTAACCCTTTCACAAACAGAATGACAGATAAACAAAATTTTCAACATTTCTTTATGTCTTGATATAAAAAAAACACAAGTTATTTCAAAATCATAGACAGACTAATTATATATTTAAATACATACAAAGTAGGTATCAAATGAAAAAGGGGTCAACAAAAAAAAAACACGCGTCAACGATATACGAACTGTTTACATTAATATTATAAATCTTACAATTTCATAGAATGTAATATAATCATATGACATTACTTTTATTACTCTCGAGTTATATTTCATACGTCCTTGGTATCTAGATAGTTTGACGTTTTCGTCAAGTAAATATCGCAATGCGTTAACAACCTCCGGTGTCGAATGGGAGGACACTAGAGGAGGTCAAATACGACATATTAAAATTCATGTTTTATTTAAACTAACTTTAGCCTAAAACTAATACTAACTATACCCTGACAAACTTCAAAGTAGTATCTTTTTGTTGCATGTGTTAGAAACAGTTGTCGTTAGCTACTATTGCGTCTGTTACAAAAACATCAAAATAAAGCAGAATAAAATCGAATAAAAAAATGGTCAAAACGTTCGAATTTTAAAATTCTTGTTCCGATTTAACCAATTGCAAATACGTTCCATTTTTAAACTCTTCGTCTGAACGAAAGATTTACGAACCAACAGAACATTTTTTATACATACATAGAGAGAGAGAGAGAGAGAGAGAGAGAGAGAGAGAGAGAGAGAGAATACTGTACTTATTATTTATTAACCTTACTACTTGATAATTTTCATTTATAATAAAAAACCGATGCATTACAAGTTCACTGTAACTAATAATAAAACTGTATCTCACGTAATATCTTTCGCAGATGGAAAGCAAACACTCACAGGATTGCTATCATAAAAGGGGAATGCGGTAATGAAATGCCCTCTGACTTCAGAACGTAATAAAAATAATAAGTACCCTTAGATTGCCTATTTATATGATAAACAAAAGAGCTATAAATAAATAGACGGGACAGAAATATTTAAATGTAAATTTGAATAAATTACTATTAATAATATACAAAGACATAGAATGGATAATTCAGGTCAAGCACGGACAATACAAACTCACAATGCCGTAGACATTATCTCCAGAATGGTACGAGCACGTACGTGAGGAACACAATGGTACAGATTAAATAACAATTAACTCAGACACGGCTCGTAACAGAACATATGTACGACTGGTAACAGCTGACGATGTTACTATATATATATATTATTATATATATTATATAAAATATATTAAACAGAGGTGAACAGTTATTTGATTAAGAACGCTTTGAAGTCGAATTGAAATTTACCAGCCACATTATTTAGTTCAGTTCAGACTATTTAATTGTGTGAAGTTCGAAACGTGTGCGGTAATTAGTTGTGATTTTATAAATTTTTTAACAACGCAATCGGACATAGTTTCTGCAAATGGAGCAAGTCGAGAAGGGTGCCGTCATTCAGTAAAAGAGTCAAAAGACATCCATGATGATATGGTCAGTCCATTAGGGGATTCTGCTCTTTCTTACTCATCTGTCAAAAAATGGATAGCAGAATTGAAGCGTGCTAGAGAGTGTGTGAAAGATGAACTCCGCTCTGGAAGGCCTTCAACGTCCACTACTGAAGAAAATATTTAATAAAGTATTTCATATAATTATGGGAGACCGCAGATTAAAAATTAGAGAGATAGCTGAGATTATAGGCATCTCTTATGAACGAACTAAAAACATCATAGTCAACAAATTGGGTTTCCACAATGTCTGCGAGATGGGTTCCGCGACTGCTTTCAGTTGAACAAAAATGGACGCTATTGACTATTTCACGTGACTGTTTCGAGTTTATTTGAAGCCGATGCAGATGATTTATTAATCGTTTTGTTACAATGGACGAAACATGGGTTCATTACTGTACGCCAGAAACAAAACAACAATCAAAACAGTGGAGAAGACCTGGTTCACTACCTCCCAAAAAGAATAAGGCGATTTTGGTCGTCAAATAAAGTAATGGCTTCAGTATTCTGGGACTCAAAGGGTGTGATTATGATTGATTATCTTGAAAGGGTTCAGACTATAAACTCTGATTACCACTGTCATACTACGTTTACGAGAGGAAATAAAAGAAAAACGTCCAGGAATGCTTAGAAGAAAAGTCCTGTTTCATCAAGATAACGCCCGTGTTTACACGTCATTGGCTGAAATCCACAGTTGTGGCTTTGAACTATTACTTCATCCGCCTTATTCACCTGATCTGGCACCGTCAGACTTCTTACTGTTCCCTAACCAAAAAAAGCACTTGGGAGGTCAAAGATTTTTACTCCGGGACTCCGAGGAGGAATATTTTTCAAATTTTCAACGGTCTAAATGCTTTGAATGGGAGAAGGCAAAAGTGCATCGAACTTGATGGTGATTATGTAGAAAAATAAAAATATATTATTTATTATTATATTTAACACATAAATAAAGGCTGGTACATTATTAATTAAGTTTACCATGAATATTTAAAATATTTGTAATAATTCTATATATATTTTATATATGTCTATATACTTCTTTCATTCTTCTACTCTCGCTCACAGCTTCCATGGAAAAGATTAATTTGGAGAAGCAGTATATCTACAAGAGACTGTTATATATATATATAAATATATTGTGTGTACATAAATATTAAATAAATAATACCTTGAGTACGTCTTATCAGACAATTATTTCAATTTCAAAATACGTAATTTATATAAGATAATAATTAAAGTCGCATAAGCGATATATTACCAATAAGAACTGATCCTTATCCCAATTTGGGATGACGCAATATGTCAATTCCTTTCATTATCTTCTAACATTCTTCGACATATCATTTCCTACCCTCCATCCGTTGGTTGGTTTCTCCTCATATAACAATCACCATACTACCATATCATGACGAAAAGTGTTATGAAAATTATAATAATTCTGTTGACATTATATCTATATTATCTATAGATATAAATAATATTAAAAAGTCTGTTTGTATTATAGTTTAAAATTAAAAGATTTTCACTAAGTGTATATGAAACTATATACGTTACTAACATTAAAAAACTATTAAAAAAATCTCTGTGTCTCTTTGGTTCGATTAATATCTGAAACGACTGGATCGATTTTAACGGGACTTTCACTGACGGATAGCTGATGTTATAAGGAGTAAGTAAGGCTACTTTTATTAAAAAAACGACCGAAGTCGCAGGCACAGCTAGTTATAAATAAGTAAACATTTTATCGTACAGTATTCTGTTGATATATACTCGTTAACTGCGTTTCATAACCTGAGTGGGCACTTAATTTATTTCAGTAGTTAAACGTAAATAGGAACAGATATCTAATCAGACTTTAACAATTACTCAATGAGTGTATTTAATTTATTATT
Source organism: Melinaea menophilus ssp. n. AW-2005 (assembly GCA_918358695.1). Lineage (NCBI taxonomy): Eukaryota > Metazoa > Arthropoda > Insecta > Lepidoptera > Nymphalidae > Melinaea > Melinaea menophilus. Next base: position 21,831,153 of record OU911043.1, on the reverse strand, counting down.
GTTACTGATAAGATAGTATCTTATCAGTAATCGTATAGCTAGCTACCTTGAAATTTTCTCAAGGTAATATTTTTTATATTCATGAATGTACACAAACATACAATTGTAATATTTATATTATTCTTATGATATATTAAATTATTATCTAATTGCGTTTTAAGCTTTAGATATTTAGAATAGTTATGAAGCAAATCTTCAATTGGATGATATACTCGAATGTCGGAAGAACGTGGAGAATGTGGAAGGAATTTGTCCCTAATAAATGGGATAACAACAGGATTATAATACTTGAAATGGTTATTTTTATTTATTCAATTAATGGGACAGGGGATGATTTTTACAACATTATTCTTTTTTTACTGCTCTTATCCTTAAATTTTGGGATTGGAGCAATGTCAATATTGCACTCTATTCTATCCCTATCCTTATCTTCTGCTGCTCTTATCTCTTACATCCACATTCATTCTTAAAGACCCTTTACACGCTGATTCCTCAACACTACGTAATCGCGCAATAAAAAAATAACCTATTAAATACACATCGGATTATCATTATAAATCTTTTACATGTGATTATGGCGATACTGTTATCAGTGTCGGACTGTTGACTCACGATTGACGTCACACCGCCGTCACTAATCGCATATTTATAAAACACCTATCGTCATGCGATGTGGTATTATTCTTTTATAAGAGATACGAGTGATTAAAAAAAATATTTTCCGTACTATCTCTAAACATATGTTTGTATTGTGACTATGTCTGTAATCAATATAAAATTTTTGACATGTATTTGTAAAATTTTCCTTTTACATTCTCTTTTAAAAGTCAGTCGCTCATATTCAATAAAAATTTTACCATCATATAACAATACTCAATAAACTTTCTACTTCTGTTAACGCTTCACACATATTACCCATACGTTTCAAAAGATTTAAACGCTTGTATTTCAAAATGGCCACCCAGGTTTACAGCGTGAGAATTTTAGAGGTACGAATTCCTACATTACTTTATTGATTTATTATTATTATTACTATATTGCAATAAAGTAAAATGAACAAATAAAAAATATCAACATTGTACTGACCCGTATTTAAACACAGTACCAACCTAATTATTAGTATTTTATCGGTTCTTAAGTTCATTGTATGAAATCCGTAGTTCCCAGCGGGTATCGGTCCATGCATCCTTTGTTTTCCATGCGACTGAACAGAGACAATCCCCTATCAAGTCGTCACCTGTTACCGCGTCGCGCTCCAAGGAACTTAGGAAAATTTATTGATACACAAAAGACTTGTTATAATAATTATTATTATTTAAATTACACTATGAGAACATCCGATTTATCTGAACGAAGGTATGCATGACATTATTCATTTTTATACATTTATTATATTCGAAAAATGAGGGTATTTGTAAAATTGGTAGGAGAAACCATATTTAATTCTTGATTGTGAAATCTAACTTTATAAGTACAAAATATTCATTATATATATAAACACAATTAACAAGTTTCTTATACATTTTTTCAATCTAAAATATATACTGTGTAGTAAAATAAAGAACGAGCCGAGAGTCAATAAAAAACACCAGATAAAAAAAAACACTGATTTTTTATTACAGATTCTATTTCTAAGAAAGTGTGATCGTAAAAACTAGGAGGCGGTCATTAAATATCCGAAACACATATTCTGGTAATAAAACTAACACAAAAAAATTATATAACTTTCTTAATATAGCACACAAATATTTTAGGTAGATTCAATAGATGAATCTACCTATTGCAATCGATGCGATGCGATGCAATCGATGCGATGACGGGACCCAGACCCCAGAGCAGGGGCGCTACGCCGTTTATGAACTGGAGATTGAGAATCCGTCGAAAAAAAAATTTTTATATATCCCTCTATATATATATATGTATATATGATCCATCAGTCCAAATTCATCGTAGGCAAAATCTGACTTCACAGGTCGATAGGATAAATTAGTAGGACAAACGTAGCATCTCATTTTTTTGGAAAAAATGAAAGAAGGGGCTGGGAGAGGGGGTGAAAGTACAAACCTTTGGGACACGCTACAGGTCATAAATATTGACGGAGGATTTTCAAACGTGGTATACACATTTTTTAGGACAAAATGATAGTTAAGTTCTTGAACGGGGGAAATCGGTCGGGGGTTTGGAGGGCTGGGGGGGTTGAAAGTTAAAAACTGAAAAAAGTCATAGAAGAAGGCAAAATTTTTTTGTCGGAAAAATCTTAGAAAATTAACAAATTAAAAGAGGAAACTTTTTTGCCTGAAAAGTTTTTTGATGCGACCCCCCGTTTAGGAAATAGGGGTGGGGAGCGGTTCCCGTCTCACCAAATATATACAGAGTGACCCGTCATAAGACTTGTAATGACCAGTAGAATACTGCTGGCTAGTTTTTCTTTGTCGATCCGACCGACGGGAATCTACCTAACACGATCGACCCTGTCGAACGAGGTATTTTCTTTTATAATAAATAAATTCTTCTAAATAGAATAATCCCGTTCACACACACACACACAGTCATCTGTCGTTACTCGTAATAACCGATTAGGTCCAGTAGTAACTACATTTATTTCTCACTTCCTAATGCTGTTAGCTGTGTCAGAGTGTACAAGTGTTTAATACATCGACAGCTGCTCTGCGTAACTTCCGTCGAGGAAGTTGCTCCAACGTCTTAAACTTTCACTTGTGAAGTAATTTTGTTATAAAATATATATGTTGTATATAAATTTTTATAGCTAGAGAAAGAAAATAAAATATATATATATATACTAACGATTTTGACTGTCAAAACCACAACCATCTCTTATCGCCAGTTCTGAAAGGATTTGAATCTTTGCTATAGTTGGACAAACAGACGAAGTTACAAACTATAAATAGACTTGCATGGTTTCTTTACACACATACACACGTAACCCTAAGGTTAGATCTGTTCAGTGGTTTACTTTGTGGTCTTGTTTAAACGACTTAACACAGTGACCTTAATCTTAGAGGATAATATTATTGTGGTTACTTACATCTTTAAATATTGTATCTCATCTAATTTACAAATAGATTAATCAAGAAAGTTCTTTTAATTTATAATATAATATATATTATATTTTGTTTTGAATAATGTTAAAACTAACCGATTTAAAAAATTCTTTCACATGACGAAAGCTACATTATTAACGACTAATTTAGGATAATTTTTATTCTGATATTGCAACGAGATCGTGAGATACGCAGAGATCAGAGCAAGTAGAACAAAATGCTAACCCTACAAGAAATAATAAACTCAATACCAAAAAGATATCATCACAAGGATAAATGTTTGACTACCGTCAAACTGAGCGTCGCCAACCATTGTAGTTGTAGTTAGTAAATACTTATCACTGTAAAGTAGTTGAATTGAGATAAATGTACCTACTCGTATATGGAGTTCCGTCTTCTCACAGTACAGAAAAGACAAAAAAAAAAAAGAAAAGCTAATATTTCTCACGGGACAGTTATAATTTACTATATCAGCGTTATGTCGAGGGAAAGTGTACTTTCTTGATTTATAAATATAATAAATAATATGAAAGAGTTACAGTACTTTTATCCGTTACGTAATATCTACGAGATGAGATAGTGATAGTAGTGTTATCTCTTTCAAATAAGAATAAAGCAAATAACTCTAATTTATCAAAACAAGACGATGACTCAACTAGACTTAACTTTGGTTACGGGTCGGTCGATTAAAAGTATGTCCGTACGTTGATTCATCGTCACTGACTAATATAATGAACAAATAAGGAATACGTATAAAATTATGTAAATACATACAACGGATGCGAGACTTCGATAACAAAACCACAATCTTAGCTATAAGAAATATTAATTAAAATAACTTAATTAATCATTATTAGTAAATTAATAATAACCTAATAACAACACAACAATGTTTGGAACCACTGACGCAAATACGTATTTTTATACAAATTAAATTAATAATAATTTAATATTAATGTTTAGAACCACTGACATTATACGTGATAGATTTTCTTGAATAACAATCTATGGATGCTTAATGGAATTCGTGAGTAAAAACTTTCGACTTATCATCGGATTTCTGATTACTTTTTAATGTAGCCACAGAAAAAAAAAACATCCCACAGATCAGACGATTCCTCAGATTATAATCAAATTTTGTAATTAAAGCGATTTATAAAATAATAATTCGTTCGTTTAAATTTCTTCATAATCGCTTTAAAGCGGTTAATTCGAACCGATTCCGGATTATAATGCAATGATGGCTGACGTAATCTGACCAATGATGCATAAATATAATACCGAGATTCAGTGCGAGAACGTGTATTACTCATTAGTACAATATTAGTACTAATTGTTTAATCTTGTTTCAATTTTCGCTTTATATCAAGCAGCAGCCAAGGACAAGTACATTAAACTATGGTTTTCGTCGAGTTCACGGTCGAAAACGTACTAATTGCAATCAATAAACATGTGGAAGACATAATCAGAAATGTATTTCTGGATCAGTTCATGTAAATCTCTCTGAAGACATGAAATCTACTACATGAAAACTAGATAGACAAATATATACTATACAATAACTAGGGGCGCGAACCGGACCTCGATTTTGACTTTTTACGCTCGCAAAATCTCGGTAGAGTTCCGCGAATTGAGCGAAGCGAGTAACCTATATTCAATTCAGCGTTCAATGCTGAAACCGACAGGCAAAAATATAGAATAATGAAATATAACACAGCGAAATTTTTTTACATTGAAGCATAGACTTCAATTTTTTGGTGACTATGCCTCAACGACATGAGTTTTTTTTTTAACTTTTTTTTATAAACCATCGCAATAACGATCGCTTTAAATGTACAATATTACATGAAGATCGGTAAAGCCGTTTTAATGCCAACCCCGGACATGGGATGCAAAAAGTCTCACATAGAGCGCTCCGCTCGCTTCGTTCAAATAATACTAATGTAAATAAAACTGCGGAACTTATGATACCATTTATATTAACACAGGTAACCTCGATATACGGATGACGAACAGAACGACAGATTGCATTTACACGAGTAGGTAACACGCCAGCATCACGCAGATCAGACAGACTACGTAATCCGATCACGTATTAAGAAACTTAAATATATGGGAAACAGTTTAAGCGTTTTGTTTAAAGTTAGAAGTTGGGTAATGTAATTATATTTGTCACGTTTGTATATAGCGTCGGTAGAAACGGAAAAGCTTTGGCGACGACTAACTGCATTAAAACACTCACGGCATTTTAAATTTCAAGGAGACCGTGAACATTTATGGGCAATTTCATAAATATAACATTAACAGAGCAGAATGTATTAGCTTTTATTTTTATCACATAGCAAATTTAAACTAATTCAACTATTTTATTATCAAATCTACCAAACGCTAAATCAACTAGCATACTGTTATTGAGCTTTAAGCGAACTTGTGATTGATAATATTAACTCGCAATTTTTTGATGAAAGTAGCGCGCTTAAAATTGAATAATTTACAATTTCCTGCAAAAGTCACCATCACAATAAAAATGGCAATATTATTTTAAAATACAATTAAAGGCATGGACGAATGTCTATGGATATTAATTTTAAAACATAAAAAAAATGAATAATGAAACGAGCACATAAGTAAGAAATCATTTTAGTACGTCGTGACCAAACAGCAGACTGAGTCGTGATGGTAACGCGGGGAATTGCGGTTATGGTATTCAAATCTAATGCTTTACTGTTACAAGTAGCAAAATAAAAACAGTCGAAAAACACATTAAAATTAGATTAACTCTTCAATACTTATAGATATGGCAAAAAGCAATAACCCAATTTGGAAGAGCAGAAAAAAAAATTACAAACTTAATTTTAACATATTACAATACTTAAAACCATGAAAACGGCTCTTGAAAATTTTCTGCTTAAATAAGTTGTTTCTCTCATGAGTCAACATTAAATTAGAGTTATTTCGTTAAGTACTATTAATATATATGCTAACAACAAAGGACACATAGAATTGGTGAAATATTACCTACTTTTAATACAAACAGCCATTATTTAAGACCTTTATACATCCGAATAACATTTTATTAACCTATTTGTGAATGTTAAAGCACACAATTGGGAAATATTCTCAGAGATTGTACAAAGATTTATCTATAAAATGTATGTGTGTGTGTGTGTGTGTGTGTTTTTGTTCACTATTATTGCTTATTAAACAAAAAAAAAACACTAACATACCAAACTAAATCGATGTAAACAACATTTTACTTTGGCATCTCTAAAATTTACACTCCCTTTGTTCTCTTAAAGAATTTTTAAACGCGTCAATATATCAAAGAACAACATACATTGCTTCGTAGAAATATGTTATGTACACAAACTCTCATCAACAACCCGCAATGTATATACAACGGGGGAGATGGCGTTTTTCGGTATCGAGTTATTTCGCTCGAAAGGGGTGTCAGTCGGCCAGCGCTGCCATCACAAACAGGTTTCCAAGTATCAGGTTTAAGGTACTGGTTACGTATGCGTCGTGTTAAAATTTATAGCGTATTGTTTAAAACTTGTACTTCAATTTAATGGTGGAGTACGAGGAGCCAGGACTTAGTAATTCGTTAAGCACCAAGTCTTTCTTCTAACCCAACCAAATAATACAATTAAATTTAAAACATAATTCTATTTTCAATTTATTCGATTTAAATTGTATGTTATGTTAGTGTATTAGAAATACAAATCAAAGAGGAAGAGGTTATATGAAGATTTTTTTATCCATATATAGCCAAGATCCATTGTAGCAATAATTTAAGATCAAGCATACAATATAAAAAAAAACAATACGTCATTAAAACTCAAGTGTCGCTTCCATAATAATAATATTTGCAGATTGACAGCCTTGAAGTCGAGTCAAACATTAAAACAAGGTTTCACTTCCGATCTATACATAAAAAAAATAAAAAAATATTATTTAAAATAATTTTCTTTAAGTCATATATTTCATAGTTGATATAATTATGCTGGATACCTCAATTGTGTTTATTGTTTTTCATTACACGAATTAAATAACTTAATATACTAAAATCACTTGTATTTTACTATTGCATGATCAAATCAGATAAGAGTTATAAATCATTGAATAACATAACATGAACTAAAATCAGAAAACTAAGTAACAACAAAAACCTTGTAACTATTTATTTTATCCTTATATAATAATAACAAACAGGATAATAATACAAAAATATAATATAATTTACCCGAATTTATTTATTTACACTCAACCTATAATTTATATAAGAATCATCAAAAATGAAACAAATATCTTGTTTAATATAAAACACGCTCTTAATAAAACAACAAATCTATACTTGGATACATTTTTTTATTTTATTCGAATAGAACATTATATTTCACGCGCCACTGGTGATGTAACAGATCAAAGACCCTCAATTAATACCACGGGAGATCTCTGTCTCGAAATGTTACTACCGTTAGGAGGCATCTCCGACCTGTTTCACTTACGTAATAGGATACGTTAAGAAATCAGATCAGACTTAGGTTTAATAAACAAACAAATATTTTATTACAATTCTTATTATTACGTTAAATAGAACGTATCGAAAATATTATTTGAGCATAACTAACGACCTACATGTATCGATATCTATTTGATTATTTTATGTGTGTGTGTGTGTGTGTGTGTGTTTATAAAGTAACATTTGGTTTTTTTTTAATATTATAATAAATTTAGTTTTTTTTATATTCTTCTATGAAATACTTAATTTATCTTAAAATGAAAAAAAGGGAAATACACCTAGCAGTGCAGTCTAGCCTAGCAGCATAAGTCTAAGAATAAATATAAAGTGACTATTTCATATAAAACAATAAATCTTATATGTACACTTGCAATAGAAATCATCTGTCCGTCGTTGGAATGATTTAAAATAATTACTCAACGGACGATTATGACGTGAATAAATAAATTGCATTTTATATGCTGGCAAGTGACATACGTATTCAGTTACATTTAAGCATTCGTCACAATCAGTTAGTTAATCAAAATAAATAAAAATATTAAATTACAAATAAATATTTATGTTAATTTTTAAAATACTAAATAAATAACAATTTTTATATTTACATTCCTTAATCCTGTTTAAATAAAGAACAGTTAAAGATACGCGCTCTCCATATACAGGACTAACGGTATTTGAAATACTGACAGCGGAGAGAAAGCGTAGAGGATTTCATTCTAGTGAAAGCCAAACGCCAGTGCGCAGCGTCGTATCGTACGGACAACATAACCTCAAACATGTCGCTCGTGATAGCGTCTCTATCTGCGGCGATAACGATGGCGGCTGCCGTATACTGGTACGTGAACCGACGGAAACCCATCAAGTACATATTGAGCGAACTGAGATATTTCCTCGATATGCAGGGGGCCGGCGCAGGGGGACTGATAGATGACTGGGTTAGCGTTTGGAGGAATAGAATAGTGTTGCCAGACGCTAAAAACAAAGTTGCCGTTATAACGGGTGGTGCCCGTGGAATTGGCAAGGAGGTAGTTCGAGGATTTTTAAAATCAAACATGACTGTTATTATGGGAGTCCGAAATACCAACTCGGTTAAGGAACTTGTTGAAAATATGGAGAATGGACATAATTTGCACGCTTTTCCATTGGATTTGCAATCATTAAAATCAGTCAAAACATTTGCAGAGAGTGTATTGAAAGAATTCAAAGATATACACATATTAGTGAATAATGCCGGAATAATGTTTGGAGATTATAAATTGACTGAAGATGGATTTGAAACACAGCTAGCAGTAAATCACTTAAGCCACTTCTATTTGACACACTTACTGTTGCCAGTACTAAAAAAAACCGGCAAAGAGAATGATCCCGCCAGAGTGGTTAATGTAACATCATGCGGACACTTTCCTGGGAAGATATACTTTGAAGATATCAACATGAAAGAGCATTATGATACAACGGCTGCGTATGCACAATCCAAGTTGGCACAGGTAATAAATATAATACAGATAATAATTATAGAATATACTTAAGATATAAATATTTAAAAATAATGTTTTTATTTTAGTTAATGACCGCAAGATATTTGAATAGGATTCTCGAAGAAAAGGATGTTCCCGTGAAATGCTATGCAGTACATCCCGGCATAGTAGACACAGATTTATTTGAGAAAACCAATTTTGCAAGACTACCGTGGCTAAAGAGAATGTTCTTCAAAACACCAGAAAAAGGTGCTATTTCTATATTCTATGCCTGTTTTAATGAAGACATTTTAGCTAAAGGTGGTTTATATATAGCAAATTGCAAGGAAGGTTTCAGTAACAGATTCTCAAAAAATGAGAAACATCAAGAAAAACTATTTGAATTATCCTGCACTTTAAGTGGAATTGATGTTGAGAAGTTCGGAAGAGATTAAATCTCATTCTTTATATATATCTTTTATATGGATATACAATTAATTATTTATTGAATATTTTATATACTTTATTATATACTTTTACATTCTTTTGTACCAATGAATATACATTAAACTTTTTTTTTTCCAAACATACTCCTTATTTTGTTGTGACCTCAAAAAAATAATAAGAATTCCAAACTTCCAGGCATATCTTTTTAATATATTTTTTAACTAGAGTTTCTGTCCAATCCAAAAACAAATATTCATAGTCAAGGCTGCATTGCTAATAAGAAAACTGGTTTCATTCGCTACATTCAACAAAACTATGCACTCTTTACTAATTAATTTATTATTTGAGTTATGATTTTTGAAATAATCTTGTTCTAATGTATGCATATTCACATAACACATTGTCTTACATGATATCTTTATATATATATGAAAAGAGTTATGTAAATAACGAGATACTGTTTGAATAAAATATTAGTGAAAGCACTTGATAGTTTAAATTATGTATGGAATGTGTAATACAATTAAGTAACACTGAAACTCCTAGTGAAAGTTAAATTTGTACCTCAAATTTGGAAATAGCATACATTTGGTTGCTGAAGTACAAAGAAAATATTAAAAAATTGCACCAACCTGCTAAAAAATCCAGACAATCCTTTCTTCTTTAGCTTGCCATTTTCGGGAACAGTAGTTTCAGTTAGGTCATCTTCTCTAGATTCACTGGACCCCAAGGAACACTCTGATAAACTGGACACAGTACTGGAGAAGGACCCGCCATCCTTACCCCTCTGGTGACCACACACACTACCACCCCATTGCAATGTACTTTTAGGAGAATCACTTGTGTCACTTTTCTCACAAGTTGATATTGAATAATTTCCTTCATCACTGAAGCTACTCTTCTTGGATAATTTATCAATGTCGTCCGAAACGTCCTCTGTGGGTTTTTCCACTTTAGGACTTACAAAATGCAATTGTTTTGTTATTGGATTGTACGCTAACTGTATGTTGTCTAGGGCTTCACTTAGGCGCATCCCGCCTTTTTGGCAAGGCGTCGACATCGCAAAGATATACAAATCGAAGTACGTTCACAAATAAAAGCCATTTTTCAAATACACACAATCAGTCCATTTTTCACTAATGACTTCATTATAAATCATAATGGCAATTAATTGCAATAATTAGCACTGATTTGTTATCTTAATTTGATATTTATACTACACATCACAAACGAAAACAATCGATGTAAATATTTTTACAATTAGAAAGCTACCGTATTTCTAAATTTAGTTCACTATTAATAGAAATATGTATTAAGTTGTAAACACTAATCCTTGATTATTTATAATAAACATGAAATATGCCTAACTATTTAATTTATGCTATTAAAAAATTAAACGAAACAAAAAACATTGACGCGAAGCAACACACCCACCGCCTTCTCCATTCTACTGTAACTTTGTAAAATGTAAATAATTTGACATTTGCATGATGCGCCTCCGTTCAAGAACGATCACGAGACCTACTATAATCCAATAAAATCTTATATTTTAGTAGGATTGTCCACGTCGGTACTATAACACTACCTTTACGATTTAGTCGGTTTATAGCATTGTGAAAATTGTTGAACGAAACGTAATCTGTCAATTGCGTTTAGCTTATGCTCTCGTCTGATTTATATTGCACTATATTTTTATTATTTCGATATAAAAATTAATTTATTTTAAATTATCTGTCCACCGCCAGCGCGGTTTACAAGTTTTTATGATTTTAAATTTATATAAATACTAAAGAAGATTTGGTACATTAAAGTCTTTTTTTATATATGTAATGAATTGTATGTATTAGAAGAAAATAAAAATAAATATCGTCTTATAAAAATTTGTACACAATTTTTTTTTTTTTTTTTTAATACTTTAATTCAATTGTAATACTGTTACTGTAGTAGTTTCAATGAGTAAGTAAAATGAGTGATTTTTCTAGGGTAAAATGTATATGATACATACAAAAACTGTTAATTAGTTTTTCGTGATGCTTTATCAAACAAGCAAACAATATTTTTAACTTTTGTCCGAAGTTGTTTTGAAAGATATTATACTTTTAGTCCAGCTTTGAGACATATGATGCGTTTTATTGAACTGCAAATACCAGATTCAGAATAAAAATAAAATAACATGTCAAATATGAAAATAATATATTTGGTTTATCTATGCCGTTACAAATATTCGTTCAGAGCAACCTACGTTATCACAGATAGAGGCTGCGGGTAAACTATACTATTACAAAAATATATTTGTTATTAATAAAATTATTTACAATTTAATATAAAACACGCACAAAGTTACCGTAAATTATAATAGAAAACTATTTTCACTTGCAACCGTTTGCAATTTACAAAAATACTTAACGGATAGTTTAAAATTCATAAAAAGTAATACATTTTCAACTTTTGGTCTCCATTAATTCCGTGTTTTGGAGCTCAGGGAACAGTTCCAGCACACACAGGTCCAGCAAGTTGTACACCAACTGGGAATGAAACATACATATTAATATAAGAATTAATATAGAATATTAATTCTATTTCAAAAAAAATATATATCCAATATTCTATAGACAGGACTGGGTCATTCATTCTCGGGACGATTTGTTCCTTTCATTCAGGATTCAACACCTGTCAGTTCATTGATTGTCGAGTGTTGATATTATCAAGTCAAGTTTAGTCAGCTGAGTCTATCATTTACTCATTCATCGTCTCAATGGTGTCACAGTGGGTCACCTGTGCTGCCATTGTCAAGTCAATTCAGTCAGTTCACTCTATCATTCAGTCATTCATTGTCTGGATAGTGTTACAGTTGGTCACCTATGCTGCCATTATCAGCTCAATTTTAGTCACTTCAGTCTGTTATTCATTCATTGAGTCATGTGTCAACCTGTTTGTTGTTGGCGGGACTCTGCAGCAGGTCGAAGGCGTCCCCGGCGGCGGTGGCGAGCGGTGGGAGTGGCCCCGCCGCGGAGACCAGAGCCGTGCGGGCGGCGGGCGGAGTTGGGGGGCGACGCCGCGGAAGTGTGCGAGACGGAAATAACACACCTAGGGATCAACACAATGAGTTGGGGATATCTAATACTATGATGTTGAGGACATAATCTATAAAGAATTAGAAAAACAATCTTTGGAGATTGAAATAAACTCGTAACTTTGGACTGCAGAATTAAAAGTGTAAGTGCATTGTACAAAACAACTGCTTAATGTATAATAGAGTATTTTTATTAATATTTTATTCTATCAAAACAACTAATCTATATATATATATACTATACGATTTACCACTCACTGACTCATCACGAAATCTCCGAAACTATCTGTCCGATTAACTTAATTTTACATAGTTGTTTCTTTGTGACGTAGACGTCCACTAAGAATGGATTTTACGAAATTCCTATCCCAACGGGTTTCAACTATTCGCCAACTTTTAAACCTGTATATGCTATATACTTAACGCTAGTGTAAGAGTTACTGTAGCAACGGTTACCATAGCAACAGTTACGATGGCAACGGTTACCATAGTAACCTAAGTTTACATCCGAATTAATAGTGTGCTCAACGAAGCGGGAGGGGATGACGTAATATATATTATATAAATAAATAACAAGCTAATCACCGTGTCCCAGCCTTACGAGGTGTGCGAGGCGCCGCTCGCTCAGCACCTCGCACAGGTACTTATTTAACAGTGCGTTGAACACGAGGTCCGCCACGCCCCGCAGCAGCGACAGCAGACTGCCGACTATCCCCGTCACGAATGCATTTAATTTCATCACTTTTATTACTGAAAATGTTATATGTATTAGAAAAAATATATATAAATATAAACAATTAATTCTGTTGGGTATTTTAATTTAATTTGTTCATATGAATTACTAAACCGATTATGATATAGCTTTATTTATTGAGACATTTAAATATAAACAAAATATATAATTACTATCTCACATAAGAACATTAAGCACTGCGTGAAGCCGACGACGCAGGTCTGGTGCCACGTGTCCGCGTGGATCAACTCAGACTCCAGGTCCAGGTTGTTTCCGAATACAGAGGAGTGTATGTTCCTGACGGAGCGAAGGCGCTTTGGGACCCTCACCGCGTCCTCCTCGTTCACTTCCTGCGCCTCTTCTATGTGGGTCCCTTGTTTTCTGTGACGTCACAATAAATAATATCATCAACGAGTTATGAATTACTTACTGCTGTTGTACAAACTTGCATATAAATATAGTTAGAAAACTCACAGGGCCTGAAATCGCTCCTTGTCCGTGGACACCAAAAAGTTTCTTAAAAAGCTCTCCAAATGCTGTCCTTTCTCCTTTCGTAGCTTATGTGCGACGGATTGGTAGATATTCCCTAAATCCGTGTTTGATACGTTGAGGGTCGAGGCTTGGACGACCAGGGAGAAGTCTCCCTCCACCGTGAGGAACAGGTGGAGGAGCTCGCTGGTCTGGAGAAGAGAGATCTGGAGCAGCCGCTGGATGAAGTCTTCGTACTTGTAGCGGAGCGTCTCGAGGGGACTGTTGTCTCTGAAGCGTTCATGTCAATTCAGGTTATCATAACTTAATAATAATAATAATCATTTACTTGCAAGAAACATTGTACATTAAAATGATAAAATTGAATTAGATCATACATGTTTCGTCCATAATAGAAAATATTAATAGAATCTCAATGAATAAGAAATTTCACAAAAAATATACGAGTCTATATATTATATGTTAATTTAAGAACTATGTAATTATTTGCTATAAAAAATCATTCATCGAATAGAAACACTTAGCAACTTAATAGGGGTTTTGTCGTATTCATAAAAAAAATAGTTCATACCTCCTGGAAGGTAGCGGCTGCAGTGCTAGCGCGTCCCCGTGGAACTCCCTCAGCTTGGCGCGCAGCAGGTGGAAGTCGTGCTCGCTGCGCTTCACGCGCCACAGCGCCGCGCCCACGCCTGCGTCCACCGACACGCCCACACTGGCGGCCACGCCCACGTCGATACCACCAATGCGGTGCACGGCCAGCGTGAACACACGCACCGACCCGCGTCGGGGAGGGGCTTGCTGAGGAGGAGTGTATTAGTACAGTACTCGAATTTTTAGTTTAGCGTATTATGTACAAGTGGATAAATTATGCAACTTTCTCTAGCCTATTTCAAGCATAAGAGAATCGTGAAGGAGATAATTGTTTTGTCAATTTTGTTCAATATAATAACACTTGGAACACTACAAAGACCATCAACAAAATTTTCCCTCTAAATATATCGGAAACAAACTTTGTTATGGCGAATAATTATCATATAAACCTCTTAATATTAGATTTCCATAAGTTGAAAAGATATCACTAATTCAAGACGATACACTGGCAACACTAAAATTAAATGCATTATTATACAAAATAGCCTTACAAGGGTTAGTGATGGAAGCTTTATATTCTTAGATCCTTTCAAAATTACTTGGTTTGTTAATGTTATTTAGAATATTAAATAGGCATAACAAGAAAACAAAAAAAATGTATAGCAATACATATAACATTTGGTGCTTAAAAGAAGGAGTTAAAATATATAATAGCAAATAGTTTTATTCTAGCGTACTTATTATACAGAAAGTAACCCAATAATACTCCACTGATAAAAATATAATGCGTCTGCTTCTGCGGGCGAAGATCTTTGGAAACACATTAATTAAATGCCATTTAGTGAATATAATAAAATAATAATATTAAGTAAAAAATACATCTTAAAAAATAAATTGTATGTATGTATAATTTTTTTCTTTCTTTTTTTATTACTTCTTATTTTTTATAACAGTAAACAATTTCTTATTAAAGTGTTAAAAATGACAATAGAATTATTGCCTAACTTAATTCTATAAAAACACTTGTTATTGTTCTAAATGGATGACATTTTGATAACTGATGATGAATCAATTGTCTTTATTACATTTAATTTACAGATTTAAGTAAATTAAAAAAAATGTTCTTATTGCTGTTTAATTTATAGATTTAAGTGGATTTGGATTTTCTTTATGATTATTTAATCGCTGATTGATATTTTTTTAAACTAAAATGTGTAAAACACACACACACACACTTAACCAGTCAGGAGCCGATAGCCGACGAGTGCACAGCTCTCCTGAACACTCTGCGGCTAAATCGCTCCCGACATAGCAGTCAGAATAATTAAGTGACTTGTCTGCGCCTTCCAGCGTCGCGCTGATGCTGGGGCGACTTTTTCAAGACGCCGCCCCCTCGCGATACGCACGGTCCCTGTGACCGTACGAAATGCTTGGAGCGTTGCACCCACCCCCAGCCCTCAGTTGACCATAAGCGACCGAAGCGGCGCGCAGCGGGAGCAATCCCGCTCACGCCATCAAAACTTCAGCCAGTCACCTGACCCATCCACTGACAGACCGGACGGTGAGGGGATCGCAGGGGCTCCGGCGGCGTGCGATTCCATCACACGCTCTCTCGGCGAGTCCACTCCCTAGACACTGATTCCAGTCTCGGCCTTGGATAAGGCACCTCCGCAGCCATCGCGGCCCGCTATCAGCAGCTCGGCAAGACCCAATAGATAGTCATCGGCACCACCCCGTATGGACTATGGGCTAACGCCGCAACCGCAGCTATATTCGTTCCTAAGTTTAGTGGCCGAATTACAGCGGCGCGGATCCCTGTCAAGAGCTCTGATGCAACACATCTCGATGTTTCTTAATGACAGATACGGGGAGCTTGACAACGAGGACCCCTGCTCGGACGCCGTGGGACCACGCCTCCAGCGACGCCATATACCTAGGTCACCGAAAGAACCAATAGACGCCCCCACATCCGAGATGCTGCCCCGCGCCAGCGGCCGCAGCGACTATTTTCACCACGGTGGGACAAGCCACCTCCATCGAGGCCCTCCAATTGGCCGGACCCAGCGGCGCAGCTCAACCCACGCCACCACATGTGGCTTACCGAACTCCGCAGAGCCAGAAAATCACACGCCACACTGATTGTGGAGTTATTTCCCAATTGGGCCTCCCACATTAGGACGCTCAAGGAAATACTGGGACACACTCCCAACGCCCGCCTTCGGAAAGGGCGTCAGATTCTCCCCAAACTCGAAAACCGAATACCGTATAATACAATGATATCTCTCCGAGCTCGAAAAGGATGACCAGTTGTCATGGTTCTCCTACCTGGTCTTCCCTCGGAAGCCAACGTGAAGGTAGCCATCAGGGGGCTGCCCGCTACAATTACCACAGACAAAATCAACAAACGCCCTGGTAGCAATCGGCTACCAAGCTGACCATGTTCGGCCTACCAAACCAAGAATGGGCGGGCCCGGCAACCTATTTCTCGCCGTGATGGCGAAAACCCCACACCTCAAACCTGGCATATACGGAATAACTGAAATCCTAAACATGCCAGGGAGCACAGTAAAGAGGAAAAAGATCCCGCGCAATGACACGGCTGCCAGGCCTTCCGGCACTCCAGCCACGGCTGCCATTGACGCCTTGTCTGCTTAAGATGCGGGGACGAGCATATAGCGAGCGACTGCACCAGGCCCCGAGATGCCCCTGGCACTCAACTGCGGGAGGGTCGCACCTGGCCAACTACACTGGGTGCCGGCAATGCAAAATAGAAACCCGATGCAGATAAGCCGGCACAGCAAAAACGCCCAACGGACACAGCAGCTACCAGCATGGTAGCCGCTGACTCCTACGCCCCTTCTTTGATGGTGCCCGCCAACTCTCTATTAAGGGCAGGCAAATGCAGGAAAAGAGGTGACAGAAGAAGCGACAAACAAAAAATGCAAGAGGCAGCGCCCCCTAAAAGGCTCCTCCTCCCCTCGTTCAATCCCACCTTCGAGTTAAGAGTTCGGCTTCCGAAGCGAGCATTTCACTACACTTCAGCTCGCCAGGATACTACAATTCGCCGCCAACACAACTAACAAAATGGAATGTGCAGTAGCAGCCTTCCTGGACACCACCAGCGTTTTCTACCAAGTCTGGCACCCTGGGCTACTACTCAAGATCCTCAACGTTGTCAACCCTCCTCCACTCACGTCGGCATTAGCCGGCTTCCTCTATAACAGGACCTTCCAAGTGCGGGTAGAGAATGCCATCTCGCGCATAGCCCCAGGAGTCCAATAAGGAAGCGCCCTATCCTCCCCCTCCCCTCCCCTCCCGATACTTGCCCTATGCTCTAAATCCATCACACCCCGTCACGCAACCACCAAACTCCAGAGGACCCTCGGTCTGCTGCCCGACTGATTGGCGGAGTGGAGGCTCGCCTTGAATGTGGCCCAGACCCAGGCTAAATCATTAGGACGCAAGAAGCTGCCTCCTCCGCTAACCCTTTAGGTCCAGGGGATGACATGGTCTGCGAGAGTGACGTACCCCGGCGTCGTTATAGATTGCCGTCTAAACCTGGCAAGGCAGGTCAAGAAAGCTGCCGCCGCCGCTAAAGTGGCATTGTTCCTGCTGCATCCCTTATTCCCATCCCGACTCCCCTTCGTACTAAATTGTCCCAGTACAATACGCACGTCAGGCCGCACCTTACACACTACGGCCAGGCGTGGCATGCCCTAACTTGCGCTAGACAGCGCAAAGCTCTGCAGGCGGTGCAAACGTCGTACTAAGGCACGTTACCAAGGCTCCGCGCTTCGTGAGGAATGCAACACTGCGTAGAGATTTCTGGGTAGAGACTCTAGAGGAGCACATCGGTCGACTGAGACAGCCAAGTGTTTCAGTGGAGCCGACGCCTCCACGCACCGCCACCTGCGGAACATGCTCAGCAGCCTAACGCCTTGTGTCTTCCCAGGAACACCATCCCAAAACGAGACTCTAGAGTTGTAGTCTCGGTCGCTGATCGCCTAAGCTGAGCCTCCCCCGGGAAACCGAGGGTCTCACCCGGCTTTGCTGACCGCTCAGACTACATTCACTCGTCCCACCCAGCACCCACACCCACATTTCGAATTCACCTTGTCACGACCCACTGGAAAGACCCATTCGTCGTTATGGGTGTCGCGTGACAGCACGGTCAGAGGGTTCTACCCTGGTACCGTCTCCCCACTCCACCCGCTCTAGGGTTACACCGTTACCCGTAGGGTTAGTATAAATAAATACTAATTGCACAAACAAATAAATTATAAATTATTCTCTATTATCATTTAATTTATTGTCTATTTGTTATTTCTTAAACCCCTATGCCAGTACTAATGGTAATCAGTACTGGCCTTTTTAGAAACTTAATCAGCGGTTTAAATCCGATATCAATATATATATATGTGTATATATTGAAATCTAATTAGTAGATAATTAATCTATATATTTAACAAGCAACGACAAGAAGGACAAATAAAAATCATCCCATATAATGAAGTCAATACTTACTAATGTAGATTCAACGTTGGTTAACACAACTTTATAAGTCCTGAGGTCCTGGTCCATTGAGTCCTCGGCCAGGCAATCCAGGTCCAGGATGTCTATGTTCTCCATACCCTCACCCTCGACCAGCTCAGAGGATATGGATTCCAACACTTGGCCGTCCGCAATCTGTTTATCCAACATTTGGCCATCCATTGTCTGTTTCTCCAACAATTGGCCGTCCATGGTCTGTTTCTCTAATGCTTGGCCATCTATGGTTTGTTTTAGAACATTTTTTATTCTCATGCCCAGCTTCAGCAAGCTTAGTTTCTCACCAGGCCTGTAATTTATTGTATATTTTGTTTTATATATTATAAAGTAGAAGTTGATTAATTGATTATATCAATACATACCTTTTGGACATTTGTTTTTGATATCCGGTGGGTAGTCTCGGTCCAATAAATAATTTATAAAACTGTAAATCAATAAAAGCATCAATATATAAATTGATTGACATATTTAATGTTTGTACATACTTCTTCGCTGTGTAGAAATTTGGGCAGCATTATCTTCTCTAGGGCAGCGTGGGACTGACGAGCCGCCTGGTACAGTGCACGACTTGTTTGTAATCTGTGAAAACGTAATATATCAACTATTTATTTAAAAGCAAAATGTTTTTAGTTGTACTTAAAATAGCATATTACAGTTATATAGAATAGTATATTACAATGGATTATTTTGTGGTTTTACTTGTATAACATTCAAAGGTTTAATTAACTATTTGGTCCCTACGATCGAGTCATTACCTTACTGATCTGATGTTTGTCTTACCTCTTGACAGCGTCAGGTCCCGCCTGCAGCAGCTGGTCAAGCTCTCCCAAAAGGTCGTCCGGCACCGTGACACCTGGCACGTCGTCCCTATACCGCGAGAACAGTTCCAGAGCCTCACGGTGCAACGAGAACTGCTCAGCCTCCGACAGCTCCGGCTTCAGGATGCGGGTCTGGAATGATTCTGGAAAGTTCCTACAGCTGTTAAGATCGCCTTCCGTATGGAGGGTCTGGATGCGTTATCCCTTGCATATGTCCTGGTAGAACTTCATCAGTCTGAATTCGGACGCGGCTCGCAGGTGCTGCAGTGGAAAGTCCCTAGAGATGTTGGTTGGACAACGCGTATTCGTTACTCACTGATGTCCTGATAAAACTGCAGCAATTTCAGCTGGGGTACGGCTCGCAGGTGTTGCAGCAGCGCGTACAGCGAGCCCGGTTCCAGTAGCAGCATCTCCACGTCCAGCCGCAGCAGGCGCGCGCGCCCGCTGTACTGTGACTCCGACTGGCGGACGAAGTTCTCCAGGAACTCCACCTGTTTGGAACGTCAGGGAACTTCATATATCATAGACTAAATAGTCTTCGCAATTCGTTTTGATGACGACTAACAAAAAGTCTATATAGAGAATTCGCTCCTCATATTTTAATTTAACCTTAGATTTAATTTAGAAATAAATTGTCAGGTTCTAATTTTCACGTTGGACGGTCACTACATCGGTCTATTCAAAGGAATTAGACAAGTGACATCAACATTTGTCGAATAGAATAATAAAACTACTATAGAATATGTCCAAAAAGTTAATAAGAACGATCGCTTGAAGATCGATCCTATCTAAATACATATTGTAGGTATGTCTGTAAAAAAAAAAACATTTTTTAAATCACATTATTGTAGCGAAAGCGCGCATATCTTTCAAATAAACTGTACCTTGATATACTCACTTTATAATTAGGTGTATCTGGTAGTTCAGCCAAGGTCTCGTCGCCAGTGGCCAGCACGATCAGAGTGTTCACTATCTGAGGGTCCGCCAAAACGTCCGTCAGAGAAAGCAACACCCACCCGGCGAATATCTCGCGTATTAAAATACGGAACACTCTAGAAGTGAAAGACAGAAGCTTTAACAGGAACGCCGAAACTATATTCGTAAAAAAGAAATTCACTTAAATCACAATTCCTTAAATTGTTTGTCTATTTCACAGAGTAAAATATCAGAAATAGATTTCTTACAATTCTTTGATGTAGATTCAATTTTTTATCTCAATTTGTGTAAACTATCAGTAACCAAAATAAGATATCCCTTAGAATGGGTTCGAAATTTAGAATAATTTTTGTAACCCAATTCACTAATATGTTTTACAAATTTGTTCAAAATTCAAAATATACTTGTGTATGAGCCGAGTGACTCACTCGTTCTGTCGGTCGCTGCAGCGCTGCAAGTGCGGCAGCAGCGCGTCGGCAACGCAGCGCACGTAGCGCTGTTCGTTTGCGCGGGTGGTAGCGGCAGGGTGGGGCGCGCGGGGGCCAGTCGCGTGCCGGAGTGCGCACGGAACCAGACGGGAGGTTATGAAACTCCCGAAATTTATCTGATGGTTTTGGATGATACTCAAGCTATAACGCTGACGTTAAACTGCTCGGAAAGACGTAGTTAAAATGCGCGGGAAAAACCGACGTTTGTGATCTTAAGAAATTCATTAATTGTAAATTATTTTAGCTATATGAACGGTGTCAATTAAAATGCGCGGGAAAACGCAAAATATGTGATTTTCTGAAATTCATTAATAGATTTTTTTATAATAGGAGGACCAAAGTAACAAGTACACTCCAATGAAGTATGGCAATAAAACTAAAGATTGGTCATTAACGAAAAATGTCTAATAAATATATATTCATAATTACTAGTTTTCTTAATAAATTTTGTAAATAAAAAAATATTACTTGCTGTCCATTTAACAGTAAGGAATAAAGAGTAATACCATACATAATAATTATTTTAATTAAGTTAGGTAATCTTACTGTAAGTGCCCTCCTGATGAGACAGGCGGACGCATATCTCAATTGTTGACGGAGTTCATCCACAAAAAATGGCTGCAAAGTTATTTTGCTGTACCATGTATTTATAAATTGTTCTAAAATTTTATTATAAAACTGAAATAAAAGAGAATGTATATTAATTAACAAAACAAAATACTATATTATATTTAAATATATTTTTTATATATTCTTAATGTCTCTCGACTTATTAAGTTCCTCTCACATAAAATAGGACTTAATGATAAGAATTAATAACAATTACAATCATTACTTTAATCATTATTATAATTATTTTATACAAAGTAAAAGATTTATAATTGAAACCGTATAAGATCTATTAATCAAAAGGTTTCTTTGGAATAATCACGTAAAAATACATTTGATAAAATATTTATTGTTCAACTCACATCCTCTATAGCTTGGTCAAGTTGTTTATGAATAAAAAGTCCAGTCCAGGGCTCTGGAGACATGTTTGGGTCATGGCGGCTACAGTTGGCTGAGCCGCAGGCATTGCAATTCTAAAAATATATAATATACAAATTTTTATTTGAATTAAATACTGGAATATAATTATCATGTAATATAATTAATGTCAATTAGAGCCTCAAATTGTTATATTGAATTAGATTTAACTATTAGTAAACCTCAAATTATTATCTTAATTAGATTTAATTATTAGTAAACCTTAGTTTAAATAAATTCATGTCTGTATAATAAAAAAAAGTTTGTTGATGAAATTTAATATAAATGTATATTGTTTGCTTTTATCTTAATTATAATAAAAAAAGATAAAACAAATTGTTATAAATGAACTAATAAAAATATATATTTTCACTACACAAAATACTTAGTAAATGATTTACTTCTGATTTGTGAACTTATTTTTAAATATTTATATATAAATAATAAAAATAACATAAACCAAACTTACTCTGACAGGGGCATTGTACTCATTGTTACTTGGTAGCTTTCTAATAAAATGGCACGATATTTGTTCTAGGAATGTCTGGAAAATGTTTAAGTGAAGTCCATAATAACAAGCCACACATCCCAACACATAGCTCACTGTTATTATTATCAGGTGAAATCTGAAACAACTTTAATCTTCTAATTTACTCTACATCAGTACTGTAATCAATGAGAAACCCATACGATAATGTCTATACATTTTTCGCACCTGTAAAAATATAATACAGCACAAAAACCAACTAGAATTCCTGTAAAAATAATATAATTTTTATTATATTTTTTTTCTGTAAACTTTTTTTGACATCTTTCAGTCATGGTTAGGCGAACAATGACGTCTTCAGTTGACGTGACTAATTTTATATTGCCATGTAAAAAGTTGAAATTAAAATTGATAGTGTTCAAATAATTGCATAACACTGTTTCACGTTGTTTCAACTTTAATAATATTTATTTCGGTAAATAACATAAATTGATATTAATCATTATCTACATTTAAAATATAGCAATTTTAATTATTTTTTTCTAAACAGAAGACATCAGCTGTTAAATGTTAACCTAAAAATAGGTCTTGACTATTTTAAATTAAATAATAAATATTTAACTATTCTACCTTCTAGATACGTGTATTAACGATGTTAAAATAACAGTGAATATTCATATAAGATTTAAATGGCATCTTAATTTTATTGCAATAAATACCACCATAATTTAAGAAATTAATTACCGGTAAAATATTTCTTTGTACTAAATATCAATTCGATTAATGTTTACTCAAAAGTTTTATAAATTTTAATTGACACGCATTTAAATATTAATATCTCTATTGTGTAAATACTAAATAGTTCAGAGGTCAACATTATCTTCTCATAAGACTGATACCATATTAACTTAACTATGATATCGCAATACGGTTGAAGTTGCGGTCAGACTATCAAAATTATGTATTTGGTGATGTAATAGTAATTTAAAAGGTTGCACTGTAATAATTTGTTGCTTATGCCGGGTGAAATTGCAAAATTTATTTAATTATTAATTTTCAGGCAACAATGACGCTCCAAAGATATCTAGTGCACATCACGAAACAGTATATTTCACGTCAAGGTATTCTTAAATCAAATGTGAAACAATCCTTCAGTGAACTCCAATACAGATATAGTTCTAACATAAATGAGAGAAAATTCACTGACCGTCATGAATGGGTTGTTGTAGATAATGACATTGGAACTGTAGGCATCAGTAGTTATGCACAGGAATCCCTTGGGGATGTTGTGTTTGCACAATTGCCTGACGTGGGCACGGAAATCAAGGCAGGAGATGAATGTGGAGCTCTGGAAAGTGTGAAGGCGGCAAGTGAAATATACTCCCCTATAAGTGGAACAGTTACTACAAAGAATAGTGATGTAGAAAAGAAACCAGGATTGATAAACACATCTTGTTATGACCAGGGATGGCTGTTTAAACTCAAATTGTCCAAACCTGAAGAATTAAAAGATCTTATGACGGAAGCACAATATGAGACCTTTTTGAAAACAGATGTTGATAAAGATCATTGAAAAATTTTTGTTTTGTACTTATTATTTTCCTAAATCTGGCTAATAAACTATAGTTTTGTTGAATGTTTACAACCTACTTATTTCTTTTTTCCCAATGTTTTACATTTTAGAATTCAGTTTCTACCAATGTAGCAAACAAAGTTACTCAGATGCTTAGACCATCGTTATTTATAAAATAAAACAGTAATAATTGTGCTATACAATATATTTTAATAATGTGCATCTCGAAATTTTTAAACAATCTGCATTTAAAACTTGTATATTAGAACAATCAATTCCTATAATATTAGTTAATAAACACATACAAATGTTAAAATAGGTACTTATATAGTAACTAACACAAAACAATGTACAAAAAAAATGTTGAAAACAAATATTTTTTATGCATAATTTCTAAAAATACTAAATATCACAAACAAGAATATTATTCAAACAAGTAACAAACATTTCATTTGAATAAAAGTTAGAAAAAAAAAAAAAATCTCAAAACAACTAAAACAAAACTTAACCCAAATTTCTATATTTTGGCAAATGGCACCTTATTCATAACAATATCATCATTTTATATAAACAGTTAAATAATTTGGTTACTAAAAAGATAAAATTACTTATTAAGTAACAACAAGACAGATCGAGCGGTTGGTTTATCAAAAGTGTATTTTCCAGATTATTTTGCTTCTTAAATCAAGTTTGTAAACTGAGTCATTATATTTTACTTTAAATTAACAGCTAACATTTGTGAGAACTGTTTTTTATTAAAATTATATAAAGTACACATACATATTAATAAGATTGCAATTCATCTGAATATTTTTATATTAATAAAATTAACGTATTATTACGTGGGGTATAAACACTTCTTTTCATTAAACATATTTATTTCACTTTGCGTTAATATGTAATTTTTTTACAAAAACGCGCCAATTTAATATTATCATTATTACAATATATTTTTCTGTAATTCTTAAATTGTCTAAAATTGATTCTTAAAACTAGATTATAAATATAATTAATTATCATAATTGGCATATTTTCTTTATTATATTATAAATACATGAGATCTTTTTCTAATATATTTTTAATAAATTTAATATCTCAATTCCCTGAGTTTACTTCGGGTACTTATATTTTAACATTTAAGACTTGAATTCTCTTTACTTAAGATTATTTGGTTGATTAATTTTATGATTTTGACTATTTTATTATATCAATGTTATACATAATCCTTTGTTGGCCACACGCTCAAATATATTAAAGGTTAACTACGGCAGTAGGGTTGTACACATTAAGAAACACATTTTATAATTACACTTTAGAATGATAAATTAATAAATAACACACCAATATCATTAACATATATATATACATATAAATAAAATTTAACTGTCTGTTTGTTTTCAAATAAATAATTTTTCACTGAATATAATCATATATATAGTACTTAAATACAAAAGTAAATTTTTAAAATTGTTCTGTCCATCTGTCCGTTTCTGTCGGCTAATCTTTAAAACGGCTGCACCGATTTTAACAAGACTTGCACCGGCGGATAGCTGATGTTACTTAGACGAAGTTTTTTGGCTAATAATATTAAATACAATTACACTTTTGTGGATTTCTGATAGGTCCACTTGACACGGAAGGTTTTATCTAGTGCCAGGTTTATCCCGGATATAGTGACCACTTGAGTCTTGGTCGTGTAAGTGAATTCTGCGGGAACGTCGTTGATGGTGAGTGTCTTCAAAGGTCTTTGTCCAAGAATAGATATGGAGTTAACGGACGGCACCCCATATCCCCACCACTGTATTATGTTTCTCAGCTCATTATTCCGCACCACAAAATCAATATGAGTGTACTTCTTCTCCTCGTAGGTATCTGGAAATACATATATGTTTAATATATTTATCAAATTTATTAAATGTACTATTAATGGAGTATTTCTGAGACATATTTGTAATCTTATGGTAACATCAAATTTTATAACTGCTATTGCACTTCAGATAGTGAGAAACATCAAACTATCATCATAGAAGGACTATATTATACTAGTTTTTACATGCGGCTTCGCTCACGTTGTGTTAGTTTCTTTCTTTTACTTTTCGACTTTCTATTTGATTCTTAAATTTTGAACTCGGCAATCATGAAAAGAGTGCAAATACTTTTTTGGTAGCATATAATTACTATAATATCATTCACTAGCTGATTCCCGCCCGCTTTGCTGGGCAAATAATAACAAAGAATAACAAACTGTATGTGGGTAAACTGAAAATAATCACAAATAATCACATATGTATGTAGGTAAATAGAAAATGATCACAAATAATGACAAATTATGTGGGTAAATGGAAAATATTCAAAAACTGTATGTAGGTAAATAGAAAATAATCACAAATAATCACAAACTGTATGTGAGTTAGGGAACCCTAATCCTACGAATAAACATAATGAGAGGCCAAATCAGTTTAATTTCTACTGCAATGCAATGAGAGAGAGAGCGGGGGGTAAACTTTGCAGTTTTTTAGCTGTAACTTTGGAACGGTTTGGACCTTTGCAAAATCCTTTTTTATTGCACCTATTTAATATGTCAGGAGTCTTGTGTTCAAATTTCAGCTTTTTAGGTATTACGGTTTGGGCTGTAGAGCAATGAATGAGTCAGTGAGTGTCTTTGTGTTTTATATATTAAGATATAGTGTAAGGGACAACTTTGATATATATTAAATGGCGATGCTAAGAAGCGCATTCATTTAGATAACGATTAATACTGAATAAAAACAGCCTCTAAAATATAGTCATATTTATAATGGAATACTTGATCATAAAAGTAGTTATTGTGAGTTAACCGTAAGAGATAGAGATATGCTATCACAGACT
The DNA here is from genome assembly GCA_918358695.1 of Melinaea menophilus ssp. n. AW-2005. Taxonomy (NCBI): domain Eukaryota; kingdom Metazoa; phylum Arthropoda; class Insecta; order Lepidoptera; family Nymphalidae; genus Melinaea; species Melinaea menophilus. Next base: position 21,804,035 of record OU911043.1, on the reverse strand, counting down.
TATTTGTAGTATTTTTGTAGAGCTACTATTCTTTAGTACATTATTTTAGTGTATCTCTACTGGTTTAGGAGCGACCCAGTTAACAGTAAAGATTACAAAACAAAAACTTCTCAACGAAGTAAATACCGAGTGACGAAAGCGAATCCACTGACAAAACTCCTGATATGAATTTCGCGACGAAAAAAACCACGAACATTTTTATTCATAAACGTAAACAAACACAAAAAATGTGAATGTGCTCGAAACGTTGCACAAATTGCATTTTTGTTTTTATTTTATTAGATTTATCAAGGCAATTTGGAAACGTTCCGAACACATTCACATTTTTTGTTTGTATTTTTTTTGTTTGTTTGTTTGTTTGGCAACGTTCTGTCAGTGGATTCGCTTTCGTCACTCGGTATTTACTTCGTTGAGAAGTTTTTGTTTTGATATCAATAGTTTTGTAAAAGGATTGGAAACAAAATGCTGTGCGATTATTTTTCATGCAAATATATACTCATTTATTTGACCAACACATGGAACTATCTATAATGACATGAGGGACTCTCGTAGGGCCTTTAAAAACAAACTTAAATGGTGCCAAGACAATTCAGAACAGATTAAAATGGACATACTGGCTACGTCATATAGAAACAAACATTTTGGAAAATTCTGGCAACAAACAGACAAACTGAATACAAGATCGAATATTCCGGCTGAAGTAGGGGGAGTGAGCGGTTGCCGTAACATAGCAAATATGTTTAAAACACAATTTACAATGGATCCCTGTGAGATCAATTTCGCTGAGGCTGGCAGGGGGGATATCATAGATAATGGGGAAAGCTTTGTACGTTTCACGTCTAGCGAAGTAGTAGATACAATAATGGGTATGAAGCGTGGAAAGTCGCCTGGACATGATGGCCTGAGTGTTGAGCATCTGCGACACGCTGGTGTGCACCTTCCTAGAGTCCTAGTTTTGTTGTACAATATTTGTATAAGCCACGGCTTTCTGCCGGACTCGATGACAAGGACAATAGTCGTGCCTATAATCAAGAATAGGGCGGGGGATGCAGCGGACAGAACCAACTACAGATCGATATCTCTTGCTACCATCATAGCCAAAGTGCTTGACGGCTTGCTTGATACTCAACTTAGCAGAACAATTAACATACACGATGCGCAGTTCGGTTTTAGATCAGAGCTGTCAACTGAGAGCGCAGTATTATGTCTCAAGCAAGCTGTAAGGTACTACACGGATAGAAAGACCCATTGTGTTTGCGTGTTTTTTGGATCTGTCGAAGGCATTTGACCTCGTATCCTATAAAATTTTATGGCAGAAGCTTGAAAAGGATAGCAGTTTAAGACCGGAGTTGATATCACTATTAAAGTACTGGTATGGTGCCCAAAGTAATGTGGTAAGATGGGGTGATGCAATTAGTGAACCATATAAATTAGGGTGTGGAGTAAGACAGGGGGGCCTGACGTCACCCAGATTGTTCAATCTTTACATAAACGGGCTCATAGAGAGGCTTAGCGGGGCAGGCGTCGGTTGTTCGATAGATGGCGTAATGATGAACAATTTTAGTTACGCAGACGATGTGGTTCTGTTGAGCCCGTCGGTCAGTGGTCTTCGAAGACTGATAAAAATCTGTGAGGAATATGCAAAGGAGAATGGACTGAGGTATAACGCTAAAAAGAGCGAAATTTTAATTTTTCGAGGAATAAACAAACAGTTAAATTTCATTCCTAAAATACGTCTGTGTGGAACTTCTCTGAAACTAGTATCTGAATTTAAATACCTTGGTCATATTGTGAATGAACGCCTGGGTGATGATAGTGATATCGAGCGGGAGCGCAGGGCTCTGTCGGTTAGAGGCAATATGTTGGCCCGTAGGTTTGCACGGTGTTCGACACAGGTAAAATTAATATTATTTAAAGCCTATTGCCAGTCCTTTTACACGTGCAGCCTATGGGAGAACTATACGCGGCGGACATATAGCGCACTGCGTGTTCAGTACAACAATGTGCTGAGGGCTTTGTTTAGGAAGTCTCGATACTGCAGTGCATCGGCAATGTTTGCGGAGGCTCGTGTAGACGACTTCTATGCGATAATACGAAAGCGGACCGCGTCCGCAATGACAAGATTACTGAACAGCTCCAACAGCAGTCTTCTCAGCATATTGGCGTTAAAGCTAGACGCTCCCCTCTGGAGGTCCTGGGATAGTGTACACGTAGCATCGAAGCGTAGCGTATACTGACTGTAGGAGTATAGCGTTGAGTTATTTGTAGAATTAAAAAAAAATAATAATAATTAGAACGATGATTTCCATGAATTTTATTTTATTTAATTTCTTTAATAGTATTTTATGATTTTAATTATATTTGATTTGAATTGAATTTATATTTATTTGAATTGAATTTATATTTAATTTTAATAATTTTATGAATTTTGTGCATTTTATTAATTTTATTTTTATGTATAATTTTAGATTGTTATGTTGAATACTAACTACGAGTACTATTATAACATTAGTTACTTAAGTTAAAATGTTACTAACACTTATGGATGAATTATCTGAAATAAATTGATTTATTATTATTATTATTATTATTATTTGGAATAGTTGCCTGTGAAAAAATGAGAGTGTTTTGGCTCAGAGGATGAGCGTTGTAATGACAAAGACGAGACCTCGAGTTCGATACCCACAGGTGCCCGATTTTTTTTTCATTTGATTTTTTCAGTTTCCATTTATTTTTTTAATTCATTGCTTCAAAACAGAATTTCTTCAGTATTCGGATTTTTTTCTGTAAATTTTGTTTTATTGTTACAGACGGCAATGCGTTAGTGAGTTTATTGTTGTTATCATATGTTTATTACTGTGCAACTAGCATTGAATTTTAACCGTGTTGTGAGTACGATTCTGGCTTTAAAAGTCATTTTTTGGCCATTTTTGGTCATTTTTCATGATTTTTTGAACTTCTCAGGGCCATATCTCAAAATTACGAGTTTTAACAGATATGTGCTATATACCAAATTTTAGCTTTAATTTGGGGCTACGAATGAGGAAATTTTGGAAAAAATCGTTGGCGCTGTTTTCGAGAAAATGGCCGATATGTCTCCGGCCAGTCGGCCATTTTTTGGTTTTTGACCAAAAATGTCACGCCAAAAAATGTTTTTTCCATCAAAAGGGATATTATTCAAAAGATGAGCTTGAGACCTTTCCAATGAAGCCCAATTTGTCAATGTACGTCAACTGGTTTGGCCACAGTCCCTGTACGAAAAATGGCCATTTTTGGCCTTTCGAGGGCTGGCCACGGCCAACATGGCGGCGAAATCGAAATGTCGTAGAACAAAAAAGTCTTAGTTTTTGATGTACTTCAATCCCTGAAAGTTTGAACAAAATCAGTTGAAACTACGTATATACCCACAAACAGACAAAGTAATCATCGATGGAGGCGCCAGTCAAAATTTTCAAAATGTCATATCTCATCAACCGGTGGTCGGATTTTGGCGTTTTTGGGCTTGTTGAAAAGGTCTCGACGAGGACCTTTAGGAAAATCTTTTCAAGGTGGAAATAAGTGATTTTATACTTGTGCGGAGCCAAAAACTAAATTTTAGTCTCATTTTTCAAACGGCCGTAGAGGTCAGGCGGTAGGTATATTGCTAAGTGTAAATGCATTTTCTGGGTCTATGGGCCAAGGGCTTTCTAAAAATACCACACTCATACCAGAAGGTCTCCTGTATAAAAAAATCGATATTGCGCGTATATATACAGAGTTAGACTTTCAGCACTATGGGTGCTTTCGTCACTCTGAGCTAGCTAACGCCCGCTTTGATATTGCAGTCAAGAGTTATACTGTCTTTCAGTAAAAACCATACAAAAATCCGTTCAAGTTTTTGAGAAAATCAATACATAGATAGCTTTTGAGGAATTTGTTTTATTATATGTGTAGATACGAACTGATGCTGTCTCCGTCATCCCAGTACAGCTGTCCGTCCGCTCGTCCCTGCGCCCCGGGCGCCAAGAGCAGCTGCAGCGGAGCGCTACGCGTTATGGAGGTGCTCACGGGACCCTCGGAGGGCGGCTCCTGGAGCGCCAAGATGGCTCCTTCCTGATCGATCAATGTATCATTCTCAATATAACAATCCTATTCTCAAGGAATTAGTACAAATAGTATTCCAAACCCTGAGGGACGCAATGTCCTCCTCCCGTATCTCCGCCCACTCGTCCCTGGCCAGCAGCCTCCCGTCTCTCAGGCTGTACCAGGCCGTCTCCGGGAACAGCGCGCTGGTGGTGTTCCCGGGCCGCAGGATGGCGCTCACCATCACGTGCGGTCCCACCAGGAATTGCTCATCCACGGTAAGCACCTTGGCTACGCTCGGGAACCTGCACGTTATCACATTTCTATTACATACTACCCTTATACGACTTTAAGTCAGTGTAGCACCACATATGTTCATATAGTCAGTCACTGAATATATTTTTTTTTATAAGGATTAATATTAAATAAATACGTGTACGTGTACATGAAAGAATCAAATATTATAACTGCCACGAATTAAACGAATAAGAACCGAAAAAGTGAGCAAGGGAAAAATTATTCTAACATATTTTGTATGTTTGTGCGTGTACGTGTATGCTCTCACTCGAAGAACAGCGGCCTGGCGACGGTGTCCCCTCGCACGTGTGCATTCCAGAACAAAGTGTAGTAGTACGGCAGGAGGCGGTACCGCATGCGCAGGGCTTCGCGGGCCGCAGTCACCACGCGGGGTCCCAGAGACACGGGGTCCTGCGGCTGGGGACGGATCAACACATTTAGTATTAGGGAATATACCGTTGGTAACTATTTCAGTTTTAAGACCTCCTACAAAGCTGTTATAACAATATAACTCTTTTATTATTATTAAATTGTCGTAACAAATATATGTAGCTTTTTTAATTATTTTATGATAGATGTAATTTTCAACTAAGATATATTGAAATATGTAAAGGTTTTGTGAATGACATAAAAAATATATCCTCAGTTTGTATGGGGTACCTTTGCATCGTTGGTGTTGTGGTTCCGTGAGAATGGATAGAAGGCCCCGAGCTGGGACCACCGTACGCAGAGTTCCTCCGTAGTGTCGCCCACAAACCCGCAGATGTCGGACCCCATCATGGGGACACCGAACAGACTGAAGCTCAGTAGGGCTGGAGGAGATAGATAAGCGATTAATTAATTGAATAATCAAATGGGTATGACCTTGAGTTGCAAGATTAGGGGCCGGGTTACCCCCTTCCTTCCAATAAGGCGAAGGGGATGATGGCTGACCTTTGTCTTATGCTCGTGAACGGGTGCTGATTGATCGTTTTACTAGACACGGATTTCTTTTTCTTATTATTATCTTATCAATAGGCCGGCTTATGGAATTGATTGATCTAGTTCGTACATTGATCTTTAAATATATTGACGTTTGTAAAACTTTAATCACAATAAAATATTTCAAAACACGGTTGACTTTGTTGTGGTTCTTCTCAGAGCAGGTCGCCTTTGGAACACTCATGGGCTTATTTGAAGTTGGAAAGTTTTTTTTACAGGACTTATTTTAATAAGTATAGTTTTAAAAAAGGACCTACCGCTCTCGACGTGCACAAGTAAACACTGACTAAAAGTAGAAAAAAAGCATAAATAAATAAATACATCATGAAACCACCATCAGAATAGTTACATGGAACCGCGTATTTATTTATTCATTTATTTTTCCTCTGAACGTACTCGTGTACGTTAATAATTGAAATAAATATATATCGTCTCACCGGGCACGGACATCCGCAGGTCGTGCCACTTGCTGTACACGTCCCCCCCCCAGTGGGCGGACACCGCCCCCAGTCCCGGGCTGGACGCGCGGGACAGGACGAAGGGACGCCTCCCGCGGATCTCACGCATCGCACTAACAGATACTATTATTTAGTTGTTATAAAGTTATTATATATTAAAACATTATTTATTTATTATTTATTTAGCTTCACGCCATATCCCTTGCGGGGTAGCCAGAGACGACGGAGCGCCAAACGCTACGGTCCCTGCATACCTCTTTCGCCTCGGCCACAGACATCAACCTCTTCATACATGCCCTCCGGGGGGTCCTCATGCTTTTTACGTGACCTTCCTCCAGTATCATAGATACTGTGTTTTCGAAGGTCACTCGAGGTCTCCCCCTGTCTCTCTTACCGCTCACTTTTCCTATATAAATCATTTTTACCATTCTTTCAAAACATTATATATAACAATCATATTAATACTAACTTAAAAGTATGTGTGGCTTCCGCCAGCGCGTACACGTTGTGTACGTCGTAGTGTGCTCCGGCGTAATGGCGTGCGTCCATGCAGAGCGTCTTGTACCGGAGTCCCTCTCGGGGCGTCACCGTCGGGGTGTACGGCAGTTCCTCGGGAGCGCACTCCCCGTACATGGAGCCCGAGAGGAAGTTGGACGGCTCGTTCATATCCTGAGTTAAAACTACAATTAACCCTATGAACTCGAGCCGTTTCAGAGCGGATTGATCAGTAACTCGAAATGTTCACTGCTGTTAGGATGATATGCAGCTTTACATTTAGACTAATGTTTCAGAAAAACATCGCAAACATGATCACTAACACTAATAAGATGTCACCCGATAATATAAATAATTATCACCGCGAATCGGAATACTGCACCTATTGAATGGCGAGCGAGTCACCTCTAGAGTGCAAAGAGTTAATATTGTCCAGATAATAGGCTGTTATTTAGACGTTAATATTTCTAAATGAAATACAAATTTTCTTTTATTTATATACAATTTTAATAATTATTTTATATTAACATTTCTTTGAAGCGTGAAATTAGAGTAAGATATGAAAAAAAAACTGTAAAATTGATTGAATAACACTCACAATCCAAACTCCATCGAAGGGCACCACTTGGTGGAAGGTGGACAGCATCTCCTTCCAGTAGGTCGAAGCGTTGGGGTGAGTGAAGTCGGGCCACACCGTAGACTTCGGGTTCCACACCTGGGGTCGTTGTTGTGGTTAATTAACCGTGGTAGTGCGGTGACCGCGACCACTACAATATTAACCCTACCTTCCCCACAAACGGCTGGTCGGTGGAGTTCTTAACGAACACGTTCATCTCGAGTCCTCGGTCAAATGGTGGATAGGAGCCGGGTTTTTCGGACCCACTTTGTCCTGGGTCTGAAAATATTTATTGACTTTCTATTATCATGTCAGTTTGAAATGAACTTCGTTCTTATAATTTAAAAAACATGTAATCATTTTGTTCTGGAAGAAGATACCTTTGGGATAAAGTAAAACATGGACCTTTATATATATGGGAGACAGGTGACACAAAAATCAGTATATTAATTTATTAGGTCAATGACCTATGTATTTTGGGCATACCCAGTAGGTGATAATGAGGTTCCTAACCTAAACTGGATCTACCGTTGATCTATTGGTTGTTGTTCGTCTCAAGACTACGGAAAACCACCCAGCGAGATCCAGCAGGGTCCCAAGATTATGCTCAATCACCTAGGGAGACCCAGCAGGGTCGGAAGAGTGTGATCAACTACCCAGTGAGACCCATCAGGGTCCTAATAGTACAAACAACCACCCAGCAAGTCTCGCGCCTCACCCACGAGCACCACATAGTGCAATCCCCTCTGGTGCAGGTCCCGCACGTACTGCGGCAGGCCGGCGTACTGGTGAGTGTCGTACGTGAAGTCGTTGCTGGACTGCATGTAGTCCAGGTCGTTCCACTGGGCGTCCTGCAAATATTGTATTACATACTGAGTGATAATTACTGTTTCTTATATTTAATTATATTTTTATTCAGTCTATATAGAAAAGTTACATTTATACATAATTATGAAAATCGATTTTTGGAATCGGCTGTCGTTTGTATTAACCTATTAGTATTTTAATTTATTACGTGGGCGTCTTAATACCATACCAAGGGAATCCCTGCGTCTATATTCTTCTGCATGACGTCCCTGGTCACATTCAGGCTGCCGTAATTGAACCTTAAAATATAGGTAAATAAATAGATTTTGTTATATTCTACATAACATATAGTATTGTATTAGACCATACTTGCTGAGATGGAAGCCGAGCGCCCAGTAGGGCGGCATGAAGGGTCGTCCTACCAGCTCGGTGTACTGCTGCATCACCTGCGCCGGAGACGGACCCAGTAGCACGTACAGCTGCAGAACCCCACCCAGCACGCGGTACGTGATGGCGGGCGTTGGCTGCAGGACTACGTCTGCGATACAGAAAGATATTTTTTTTAATATGAATGAAAATTTTCAGAGATAGAATCAGGATTCAAACCGGCGACCTCGGTGATACTCTCAGTATAACATCCAATCGAACCAGGAAGAACTTGTCACGGGACAATGAAACTGAAGTGGTAATTTTTCAGGCCCGTAAGACCAATTTTACTTTTTTTTAACTTTAAGACATAAATATTAAGTTTTACGACCATAGATAAAACGACATTTTTTTTAATGCATAAATCAACAAATATTCTTACCCATCGCGTTGGAATTTAACAAAAGCATGCCGTGACTTTTTCCATTCTTTTCCAACGCCAGATAGAACGGATGACTTCCGTAAAGATTTTTCTAAAAATAAACATTTTTTTTTTAATTCTATAATAAACCAAATATATCAACATAGATAGTTCTTACATTCTCGGTGGGAGGGAGGTCCCTGTTGAATAGCGTGAAGGTGTTCCAGTTAAAGTTGTTCATGAGGGGCGCCTGCTTCTCTCCCAGACCGTACACGTGGTCGGTCGGCAGTATACAGGATAACTGCAGGAACTTATCCGATAGAATGAAACCACCCACGTCCTGAGTGTTCACTCTGGAATAATAACAAAAGTAGGTACTGAATTATATTCAAAAACGACTTATATGTATACATATATATATTTAATCTGCTGTCTGCCCTACTGGCCATAACAGCGTCACCGGTGGTAAGTATGATGGAAAGTCTTCCATCATACTTACCACCAACACTTTACACTTTACTTAATCATCAACAATCATCAAAGAGGTTCTCACATGGTGACGTTGTCGTCCGTGCGTTCCACCCTGAAACCCCCTCCAGCCCCGTCCAGTATGACACGGTAGTGGGGGTGGGGGGCGCCGCCCCCCATCGCCGGAACTTCGGGATAGGGCGGTTCAAAACGCTTGTTGTCCGCGTCCGATATCTGGGGGTATTATTTTTTATTAAGGCAGGTAAGAGGTATTCGATATTTTATTGCCGTATATTGCCGAGAACAAAATAATTTCCAGGCACTATAAATAAATGTAGGATCTTCATTAAACTACTTACTGACTATGACAATAATTACTAATTTACACAATAAGGTGCAGAACTACCTTGATGTGCAGCGTTGTGTCGCTGAGGTAGTGGAATGCCAGTCGCACGTTGTTGAACTGCCCAGGGTAGGCGGAGTCGCGTGTACGCGCGTAGTGCGCCGTAAGACCGTGCTTGTTCTCGGTGCTGTTCACGAAACGGTAGGTCTCGTAGCGCTGCGGGTAAAAGCAGTACGGAGCACCCGGGGTTGCGGGGGCTGACCAGCAACAACCTGATGGTGGAATCGTTGAGATCTGCCTTCTATTTCATACCAACATATATGCCCTTATATTCGGCTACACCAATTTTTGATAACATTTTGATAAAATAGGGTATATATATATATAAATTTATTCATGACTACTGTATCAATAGATAAGTCCCATCTTAAAGAATATAAAATAACCCTATATGGAAATTTATAATAATAGGTTTTTTTAATTAAAGGAAATAATATATATTTATAAATTTAAATACCTCGTTTAGCACAGTTCTCTTCACTGGCGTCACTTTGCGGGTAACAATCAAACCTCATGCTATCAGTTATATTCTCACACTGCATGTCTGCGAGTCCGTCTGTGTGTTCACTCTTTTTGTTATCCTTCTTAAAGTTCGTATCGGTTACGTTCTTGTTCTTAGTTGATAGATTGTTGTGATCGTGGTAACGGTTTTCAGTTGGGATTGTCTGAAATTAAAATATTGTAAATAAAATCTATTAATTATATTATGTATACTCCGGAGGGCATGTATGAAGAGGTTGAAGGCGAAAGAGGTACGCAGGGACCGTAGCGTTTGGCGCTCCGTTGTCTCTGGCTACCCGGCAAGGGATATGGCGTGAAGATAAATAAGTAAATTATATTATAATAGCTTTCACACAATTCGTACCTTATCTGTGATGGGTGATAAGGGCTTTTTAATATCATCCGCATGAGTACGTTCATAGAGTCGCCTAAAAAGAAAAATATATTTCAGTATTGCCTTTAAATTATGGTTGACCCTATTAACTGTTTTATATAATTATATAAAATTTTATTTTATTATTCGTTATAAAAAGGTGATTAGGAATACCTATAATGATCATCACCCCAGCCACCCCCCAAGGCTCCACCCACAGCCCACCACGCGCCAATGCACAGCGCACAGAGTAGTGCAGTCGCCACCATGCCGGGGAACAAGTTACTGAGCTGCTCCCAGGTACGAGAGAGACAGCCACGACGTGGAGAGAAGCGTTCGTATCTGTATAATTATTAATAATACATGTTTTCTTATTGACCTACACCCTTATATTTAAAAAAATATATATTTCATTATTATGTTTAACATAAGAATAAACTCTTAAATCTAAGTAAATAGAAGCGAAGCTTGCATTCCATGGATGGTTGCAAGAAGTGGAGCACAAACAATGCCTGGGACTTACGAACCAGGTGATTTAAGGGGCCCCTTGATTATGCACATATACGCTCACCTTCACTATTAACGCTCCTCTCCCTACTTAACTAAATATCATAAGAACCTACTTAAGCCGGCTTTAAATGTTCCAGAATGAGTATGTTCCAGAAATGAACCGATAGTTCTAGAAAGGTCGAGATCCTTAAATATGTTAATAAAACCCATCCACTTGTCACCAGGATGGATTAAGTTGAAGCAATAACTATTTGATTTAGATGTAATAGTGATAGTTTACAGCAGAAAACACAAATGTTTATTTTTATTATTGCTCCAAATTTTTATCAAAAGCATAATAATAAGGTTTAAATAATGAGAAAAAATATATTTAATAATTGAAAACTAATTAAGAAATGTTATTTTCACATGTATTTTGTGTTGGTACACTATTTAAAATGAATTGTAAAAATAATAAACATAAAGTATATCAATTCATTTGAGGTCTATATAGAAACATGCTGTAGTTACAAGTGTAAATTAAAAAAAGTAAATTAAAAATCCAAATAAGATATAAATTTTGATTTTTTCTTATACCACACATTTTCAAAAGCAAATCAAAGCTAAAAATAAGTTGCCATAAAACTTTATTCAACATAGTAATATTCTGTCATGGTTATATATTCACAAGCATATATAATATATAGATATAATATATGTATAAAATAATAACTAGAATCATTTACAATTCTAGAAAAACATTTAACTTATCATCAATACAACAATCTCACAAAGAATGTCAAAACAAGCAATTATATAAATGAAATAATACTTACATAAAATATTATATACAACAGCAAAATACCAAAATCAACAAAATTATATTTAATAATTGAACAAAGAAGTTAAGTGTGCCGTATGTAGGGTGATAATTAAAATGGCAAAATTTCTACTTGACTATTTATAGTAGAAACAGCTATTCAATAAATAAAAGAATCAGTAACAAAGAGAAAAGTTGGAGCAATTATCAAAGGTCAAAAGAACACATCACTGTAATGTATCTTAACCTCATAAACATAGTGTGGGTATCGTAATAATAAGAATTGGCTCTCATTTGTGGAATAAATATGATGAAAACAAAACATTACAGATATAATATTGCGATACTTGTAGAATTATTTTGTGTTATCTTATATGGAATGTATAAAACATGTTTTATGTTTGTGAAAATATTTTTATATATAAAATAAAAATTAAAAAGTTGATATATGTCTGCTTAACATTCTATATGTCTGGCACAGATTTAGGATAAACATTTAGAGCTTCTCTTATATTAATTAATAAACATTTTTACTTTGACTTCCACAGGAAATAAAACAAAAATTATTTTTATAATAATATATACCATTACAAATATGTTGGTAATTGAGGCATCCATGACAATTAGCTAAATATTTACCTGTGGTCCCTGGATTCTCCTTCATTTCTAGGCTTTGGAATCACACCGCTGAATAATGGACCGCGACTACTTCTATCAGTTCTTCCAAATGGAGCAAACGACAATTTTCTTTTATATGACGCATTTTTTGGACCGTTCAAGGAGGTTTCCGTGTGCATGCCAATATCGCGAGTTGATGTTTCTCCACCGTCAGCATAATTGGAACCTTTGTCGCTTTCATAGTGAAGACGGTAATTTATATTGTCATTTAAAGTCAATAAATCAGTTTTTGCTCCTGGGGGCTTATCACAAAAGTCTTCAAAAGATACAATTTCATAATCCTCATCGTCTTCTCTTCCTTTTTCAGCTTTATAAGGTATTTTAGGCATGATTTTGAGCCTTGGCGCAGTTATATTTTAAAAAAAGTTAATCATGGCTAACAAATTGATTTTCATTAGTTATTTATAATTTACATAACAATGATTGTTGCTTATTAGATTATTTGCCCTCTATTAGAATTATAATTAGTTTAAATAAATCACATCTCACAAGATATAATTTTTTTAACGCTCATAATTGAGATAAATAAATATTATTAACTATAAATGCCAAAGTCGAAAACGGATAATCAGAATGACAGATCTGAGTCCAGAGCATAGATTACTAAGTGACTAATAATTTTAATAATATTCTTCTAGTAATCTTAACTACTAGGGATACTAAACATTGAAGTATAGAATTACTTTAAAAAGATGCCACAACTTAAATTAATGTTCACATTAATCGAAAAATGCTAATTAGTGACATTTTCCATTTTATATTTATTTACAATTGAAATGAGCTGAACATAACTAAACATGTTTATAAATAATTTGACATTGTTTGGAACAATTTTTCTGTCCCAATTTATTTAAAAATACCAAAAGATCACCAAAAGTAAACCAATTAAAATACTTATTAATCAAGATTCTATAAACATTAATAAAGTAAAAATAAAAAAGAAGTTTAAGATTTGTTTCTTAAAAATGTGGGTAGAGTAAGATAAAAAAACTATTACTGTAACAGGAGAATAGTTATTTGCGTGGACATCATGGTGGAATATTAGAATATAAGTTTTCTTTATATTTGTAACTTAAACACTTAAAAAATGGATTGGAAAAGTGCTAAAATTTTACTAGCATCCACCGCAACAGTAGTTGTTGCTTCCCAAGTGGCAAAAAAGTTGTGTAATTACTTTTTCAATTTGAAAAAGAACAATCGGCCAGAGGTTGCAGGCGACGACGCTAACAGCGATGTACTCAATATCAGAAATCGTGAAATAAATGACGTTATATTATTTTCTGATGATGTTGTACGACACACTATCAGAGTTCCACCGAACAAAGATGTTACTATTTGTGAAAGTAGAGAACTAAATTGCTTTAAATTAATAAAGTACATCAAGTCGGCACGTGAGACTTTGGATGTCTGTATGTATCTAATAACGAGTAGTGAAATTGCCGAGCAAATAATAAGGTTGGGACAGAGACACGTATTAGTGAGAATTGTTGTTGATAGTGACATGTCTAACACTCCTCCGTCGCAAATAAATAAATTAAAAGAATACAGTAAGTGTTTTTCGTAATTCACCTTTTATTAACATCTATTTTTTGTTTAAATATAACAAACATATTTTTCCAGGTTTCATACAGGTGCAAACAAATAAGAAATCAATACTTATGCACCACAAGTTCTGCATTATTGACGGTCCAAAAGCTGTTAAACGAAAAAATGTATTAAAGGCATGTGCTGAAAAATTGAACATTCATGCACAATTTACGAAAAATAATTTTAAATCGCAATCAAAACCTAAACCATGTAAGGGTTTTGTTATGTCTGGTTCGTTGAATTGGTCGACTCAAGCTATGGTGTCGAATAATGAAAGTGTTATCGTTACTTCCCATCAAAATATCCTTAACAAATTTGAAAAGGAGTTCGAAAGTTTATGGATAGAAGACGAACCGGTAAAGTCAATAAATTTGAATTTATAAATATAAGAATACCATTACATCTTCATTAAGTATGTAATTATTCTAATAACTATTTTATTTACGGTATTAGGGTAACAAAAAGTAGAAGTAATTTATTTTGTCACCTTATGCTAGAGATATTCTTTTTTATTCTATGTATAATTACTTTATTCATTTTTTTTAAATTTCAGGCCCTGATGGCAGCGCTATGACATCACGTATAAAATAGTAAATAACATATAATTAAGCGTCATTTAATACCATCACAATTTGGGTGAGTTTGGACAACAAAACATGTTATATTTATTATATTCGTTTATTTAAATTTGATATTGTCCATTGCTTTTTTAATTCATGTGAGGTCACTCATATGGCATAAGTTCTAGAAAAACAATGTTATTATAATTTTGGGATTTCTTTTCACAATTATACAGTATACATTAATATGTATTATTTTCTTGAAAAAGAAAAAAGATCATTCGTTTTCGTTCATTCAGTTCTAACGATGACAGGAGGTCTTCTATATCATAGATAATTCCATGTGCACTTCAATTCAATTTCGATCGATCATATGTTTTCTTTGTGTAGTTTTTTCAGCCGCTGATATTCGAATTGGTTATGAAATTACATTTTTAAAAACTGAAAATTCTATGTTGAGTGTATTGTATTAGTGGAATTAGCCTGAGTTGTACGTGTTTTTTAGACAAAAACATTTTTTTTTCATATTCGTTTCAAGTGCATTTGCAAGTGCACGTGCTTGCATTTTCAGTCAGTTTCTGAAGTTTCAGTAAAAAAAAAGTGAACATTTAATTAACATTACAACTAGAGAAAGACAGTTTCCTTCATGACATTTATGTTTTTGTAGAAAAATACCTGTTAAATTTGAGAAATACGTGATTTAAAAAGGTGCTAACTTTAATATAGTTCTGCACTTTGGTTATTTTATTTTAGAACATTTCTCGGCAATTTGGTGTCTTCTGGATACAAATAATAAGGAATTAAGTGATAGTGGTATGTATAGAAATTAGAAATATGAATGTTTCTGTTTAATTTAATCAGGGATAAATTATGTTTTGTAAGGACTTTGCACATTCAGTCATTAAGTCTGTCTTAATATGTACTTAAAAAAAGAGACATTTATAGACAATGGTTTAGGTTAATCATTATTATATGTAATGATAACTTCTACTTTAAAACTCAATATATCTAAAGTTTTTAAAATGGTATTTTTAATAATGTCCGTTATAAACGAACCTTTTACATTTAAATTATTGTATTCTGTAACTTTCAATATACTAATTACAATATTTAATTAAGTTTCTAACACATGGTACAATATATTTTCTAAAAGTGTGGTTATTTTATGTGATTAAGTGCAACGGCATGTTAGTTACTGTTTTTCTAGGTCGCAAGACTTCATAATGTCTTATACTGTAGTCTGACTAATCTCTCAAATATTTAATAATGATCTTGACATTCTTATTTATATATCTTATTAATTATATATTATGTGTGTGCATTGAATACTATACAAATTTTAAAAAGGTTTTTGGGACTATGTATTCAGAAAGAGATCGAAAATCTTGTTCATATAAATATTTTATGTAAAAAAATATGTATTTTAAAACACCTGTGTATTAAAATATAAAAATATAAATTATAATTTTATGCAATTTTAAACAATGCATATATAATGTATGGTATGACATTCTTTAACCTCTCCGTGTCTTTGTTTCAGATGAATGCACTAATGATGCAACACCACATGTGCAAGTGTAAGTTATGTGCAATAAATATCCATCTAGTGCATCGAGAACATACCAAAAACATAAATGACAATTTTATAACGTGAAATAAATTAAGTGTGCCTCTTTATTTGCTGGCAGAATATATGAAGGCAAATGTGATTTAAAAATGTGCGCTTTGGATGCAGTGTTTGTTAATAGATGGCGTTGGGATCATTGCTCATCAAGTGAGGAATCTGCTACCGCTATTTGCCACTAGATGGCGCTGGTAAGAATTTTTAAATTTGTACACTGCCACCTACCGATGAGTAGTTTTAAGATTTAACGTCCGAAATTTTCGATAGGTGTCGCTACAAATCTAATTAACGTGTTTAGGTTAAGTACAATATTTTTGAACCAATACCTAATTCAGTTATTCATTGCTTTTTAAATATTAAAATATAATTTGATTACGCTATTAATACAACATTAACGTATTTTACTTTTTTTTTTATAAAATTTTTTTACGTTGTGTAGATCAGTTTTCTCATAAGCTTAAATTAAATAAAGTACATTTTATTGTAATATGTTATAATTTTTTTTATTATGTTACTCTCACGTGAAACACTGTTTAAATTTTAGGACATCATAAAGTTTGAATGTTTAATAAATGACTTGTTTATATTCTTAAACAAATCTTTCAAATAAAATTCATTACCAGAAATAATAATAGATGGCGCCACTCTCCTCGTTTAAATAGATACGTGCTATTAAATTGAAACATGGACATAGTCATCTTATTACTCATATCATTGTCGTCGTACCCACCTAGTCCTGTTAGTCATTACTAATAGTCTAGATATGACATACACTAGTCAGAAGGTGCAATTACGTACTCATGCCTAAATACAATACCTAGGTATATACCGCGTCCTGAATCTTTATTCCAAAATATTAAAAAGATTTTTTTCTTTTAACATATCTTATAATATGTCGTTTTTCAATAAATAGACTTAGTTCTCAGATTTCTATATATTTTTACCCTAATTTTAATACTTTCTTCCAACGATATTATGTGTAGGATATTTATATTGAATATTTAAATGGTAGCACTAAAATGTGTGGTATGTGAGTTTATTAGACTTTTGTTTTACTATATAGAAAATTTTAGTTTTATAATTGGATACTACGTAGATAATACTGGGGTATGTCTACTTCTATACTAACCAATCTGTTAAATATTAATAGAAAATAATTTATATCTAAGATATACCTACAACTATAGTATTGATCTTTTTTATAGTTGAAAAAATTTTTTTTTACTTTGTTCTATAAAATATCGTTGCGTGATATATTTTTCATATAATAAATTCATATCCAATTAAATATTAAAGTTTTATTGTATCTTAACATCGTGTTAAATTTGATACGCGTTTACGGTGAATTAAATAAGAATATTTTGTTCGTTTTTTTTTGTTTTAGTGATAATGGATATCGAAGTCAATCAATCAATCAATCAACACCAAAGTTCGTTATATCTATGTACATATACGTATCCATTGCACTCGCTATTTTAAAACCACTTATCGTAAAGTAATTAATAATTAAAATATAGTGTATTTAGTTAGGTATTTTATTAATATATATATGACCAGTGGTCATAGTGGTCACGGTGTGACCGTAATGACTGACTGACTTTGTACGTTTATGAATAGTATTTCAAATGAATATATGTTTTTTAAATTGTATTATATTACATCAATCGGCTATATAATATAATTTAAGTTAAATTAAATAAATTCGACATTGACTGAACGTTAACGTAATCACGTAATTTATTTGTGTTTGTCAAACGTAAATTCGTTTTTATTATTTTTTTTTTATAAATTTAATGTATTTTACTTTTGCAATTTCTATCCGTATAAAAATGATCTCTTCTAAATGTTAAAATTCTCCGCTTGTTTATTTTTGTAAAATGAGTATTTTTTTTTTATAAATTAAATATATATATATTCTTTATCGATATGACGGATATAGCGAAAGATAAGCCGGTTATTTAGTTTTTAGTATAAAATTTTGTTTCATAATTATATATTAAATTTTTTTATCACTGCTAAATATTCTTGTTGACATATGAAGTATCGTAGAGACAGATTGACTTGTGATGTATTTATACGGTCATTTCATTTTTACTGTTAATTAAATTTATAATATAATATATAATATATATTAAGATATTATAAGATATATATGTATTATATGTATTTGGTTCACTTATGGCCAGATTACATTATTACATTAATAAATTATTATTCTAAAGTTACATGTAATACTTGTTATATGTGGAGACCAGACCAGTCCAGACCAGACCAGACTGTGGTATTATTAAAGGTTTAATAAAAAAAGAAATTAAAATTAAGTTTATCTCTTGATTAGGACTAATTTATTATTAAGATAATATTACATTACAAAAACTTTTATATCAATATGAGATTAGATTGCATTGCTGTCTGTCCGTGTTTAATATATATATATATATTACATTAATAATGTTTGATATGTTCGTGTTGTCTGTGTATATTAACGGGTGCCCGTATAGGTATATAAACACCGCGTCTATCACGTAAGCATACAAACAGCACATTATAAGGGTTTTATATATATATATATATGTAGTTAATTTGAATATTTTGTGTGACCTAGACCGGGAGGCGATCGTAAAGATCCCTATCAGATGCGGTGATAAGTAAGTTTACTTCTAACTGATTTTAATGTGTGCGATGTTTTGAGTTTCCCCTCACTAAAAGCTATGCTATAAAATATATCTTATTCTAGAAGTACTTTATCATCTAACGAAGAATGATATAATAATTACTATTATATTAAGTTTATATTAAACTGTTACAGATTTAAAAAACGTTCATTGGTTACATTTTAATTTCAATATGACGTTTCAAAGACGAGGTTTAAATGTCTGTCGATCAGTTAATATGTCAGACATCTAATAATACATTTATTTTTAGTATTTTGTAAAAGAATAATGCAAATTACTAAATGATTGTATTAATATCTATTATAATATATATTAGTGTATAGCGCAGCACAGCTGTGCACCCCCGCCCTATCCCGGGTCCCGTGACTCACGTACATTTTAACATAATAAAATGTTTTTTATATTTACAAACAAAGCCACGTTAGGGTTAACAACACCGGACGTATCCAGAAATGGAAACGCGTTAAAGGAAGTCTGGAATAAATGTAGTTTTATATATTCTATATTGTATCTATCTATGTTAAATATTCGAAGGTCGACTATTGTATTGAGAGGCGGAAACGTTGACGATTGTTGAGTTTAAGATTCGCTTTTAGTATTTAATGTAGGTATACCTACTCCGACCCCGGTGATGTAGGTGTGAACTTTGAGATTTGAAATAAATATAATAATTATAATATATAAATCCCGATTTATAACTTTTATTAAGAGTTGATTTTATTATGATTGTATTAAATTTATTATATTACATTTTAATTTCCGAAGTCTCAAAGGAGTACTCGAAACGTCTTTTGTTAAATAAAAATTACAATTATACAATACTTTTTATTACCTTTGTGTATCTACCAACGATTTTATATTCATATTATACAACCATTTCGGTAATTTACGAGCCAATTTGTAGAAGTGCCTCTAAGTGTGTACCCGCGAGAGGGATACCCGCCCGGCGACCGGATTAACAACGACACGGGTGAATAATTGAATTTTCTACAAAAGTACCGTCACCTGCGCGTATGGTATAAAGAAATATGGAGCGGATCCACCGATGGTAGCTGGCTCAATGTCTCGCGATGTTGTTTGAGACGCTTTGTTCGTGTATCGCCTCGCTCCGGGCAGTAGGTTTCGAGCAATTATACCTCTATTTATCTAGGGACTGTAGTGATTTACGAGCCAACTATCGCGGTGGTTACGTCCCTTTTCAAGGGTCTCACCGGCCAGGTGCGAGGAGTCGCTCCCAATTTTTTGAGACTACCTTTGTCCACGGTATGGTTTATTGCACAATGGATGTAAGATTTTGCACAAAAACGTCTTGCAGGAGAATGGGGCGATGAAAAAAAAATGTGCACAAATGCATAATGGGTATAGAAATTAAATGAAATGGCATTTTCGTTTCTATACGGTGTGTCCACGGCTTAATATCGCGGAACAAAATATTGACATTTGTTATATATATTTTTCTGTTTTTTAATCTATCCTCGTCGCGCGGCTGTTCGTAGATTTTCTGTAGTCGCGTGCCGTTGATTTTTATTGTTTTTTTTTCCAAGTCCACAATTTCTCACTACCTTTATGCGCACATTACGAGTGTGAGCATATGCCCTAAGTCTTAAAAAGCTATCCAAATGAATAAGGGACCGGCTGCTCTAGATTTAAGTGAATAAGAAAAACATATACAATTAACATTTTCGCGCAAATGATTTGTTAAATTGTTGCACCACAGACTCCAGTTGGACATTTTAAGTTTTAAAAATCAGTGTAACATCAAATTAACTCTATCTTATCTCTATACAATAGTCCGTGAACGTAATATTATAAAATAATTGTTAAAACTCTAGTTAGTTTAAAACACATTAATTACAAAAAACCCAACCACATTTATAACGTACGTAGGTACTCTAATGTAAGTAAAAAAAGAAGTGAAGTAAAAATTATTAAAGTCTCGCTTCACTCCAACCATATCTAATGGTGGTTTCCTTGAGATTATTGGATAAAAATTAACATTGTTATCCATCTATCCATTACTTTAATGTCGGTACGTCTGATGTCAGTTAACTCGGATGTGCGATGCGCGGGCGCACTCCAAATGCCATGAAGTTTTCGTCTTGCATGGCGTGCTTGCGATATATATATATTATTTAATGTTAAAACATTTAAGATTTATATATATTATTCTCGACATATCTGCTGTCTTATTATATGTTGACTCCATTTAAATATTATACATTATACATTTATGTATGTATCTTAGTTATAATTATTATTTATATTTATAATACAAGTCACATATAATAATATATAAATACATACCTCAGTAATGGTTATATAATTTGTTAAATAAATATATCTGTACGTACGTACATGTATGTTGCGAGATTAATCTCGCGTGACACGCCGACGCCTCGGCGGAGCCGACAAACAATTTATTTTTATGTAAAATTTAACTTTTAAAAACAATAATGTTAGTGCACGTAGTGTCCACTCACGCGACCCAAACTACGGGTCTTTAAATTTAATTATATATATATATTTGAGAATATATATTTTTAAACGAAATTCTAAAAATAATACGATCAATTCTACTCCACTATGAGGTCTGTATCGTAGCCAGCGCCTTCCGGCGGTCGTTACTATGCTAAATTAATTGTCACCGAGCGACGACGTCCTTGTCTACGTTCAACACACACAAGTTATTGGGTAAACGTGGGATAATACCTGTTATTTATTGATATAATTCTGTGGTATTCAGTCAAGGATAACGGCTCTGCGATATTGGGTTAACGCGTAGAACGTTTTTCTTGTTTTTAATGTTGTCTTTTTTTTTTTTTTTTACTATTATTTGACATTTGCGGACAGTATCTACTATTAAGTTCTGTAATATCTTGATATGTTTATTTAATATGAAAATCGATATCCTCGCTATTTTTACATAAAACGTACATTAAAACAATAGTCGAAGCTATAAATAGTTTCTAAGAACCGTTCATTAGCGCTACGGAACGAAATCTGAGCCGGGCCGGCGGCTGTTTCCCACGCGTTCTTATTTCAAATTTCGGCGCGAACTCGAAGTGTCAGTTGATGTGTGATGTGCATCGTTCCAATACACGCACCGGTCATTGACTGATTGCTTGTTACTTTATACCTTCGTGTTAAATTAAATTATGGTTATTTATATTTTTTTAGCAATTTTCACGAGTTTTGTACAATTTTTAACTTGTAGTTTATTTCGACGGATGTTTATTTTTTTTTATTATACATATTTACTTTACCGGTTGAATATCAAGCTGTTTAAATAAAGTGTTCGTTTTGTAGATAATTAAAAAAGCTTTTCACACTTTATTTTTTGATAATGTATTTTACGATAGAAAATTCTAGATCTCAATTAAATGTATTATAAAATCGTAATAAATATAGACATTTATTATCTTTATGTTATAAAATAATTTCATTACAACGTTCTGTTAAACTAAAATCGAGTTAAGGAAATTTGATAGCCGTCGAAAATGGTAATTTATTTTGTAAAATAAACAAATTCTATTCAACCTTGACGAGAGGAAGGTTTCAAGTTGTTATAACCTTAGACTCGAGACGCTTAAATACAGAATAAATTATGTTCCTCTTCTGATTTAATTCTAAGAATCTATGTATAACAAATAAGTAAGTAATGGAAATTTATATTAAATTGAATTATTTGTCAAATATTTGAAGCAATAAATGGATGAAGGTGTCTTTGTAGGGCTTATGAAACTTTACGGACTTCTTATGCAGATATTTCATACAATTTTTAGCTCACTATTTGACCATAAAAAGGTAATAAGCTCACTTACAGTATTTTCAGTATGCGATGTTAGTGTGCTAGTTGACCTAGCGTGCGATAAATTGGATAATGAAATGGCCCCGAAACGTATACCATTTTATTGAAAAAATATATATGTGTTTGAAAATCAACTGTTTTTTGATCGATCTGTAACCAATACTGGCAATATTTCGATATTATGTAAAATGAAATACGATAAAATAAAAAAAAAATAGTTTTTTCAACGCATCCTGATCATTCCCGTTCCCGGAGGGACTTTTGTTATATGTATGTATTTTTTTTTGTACTAAATTGCGCCATAGAACGGGAACACGTGCTACCTTCAAGAAATTACGGTCACAGGCTGTTGTGAGATTCAGTTTAGATATAACGTAACTTGTAATTCCGTAGGGTGACCGTGATTTCGGTAATAGATAAAGGATATTCCATTATTAAAAATTTAGTTCATATATTTTATTAAAATAGATTAAAATATTACATCTTTTTAGATTAAAATAATCTATATGATATATTTTTCTTAAAGCATTTTTTAAATTAGTTTTTTTTATAAATATAATTCCCGTGGTGGGTTATCTTGTGGTCCCACCAGTCGTTTAAGTGGTGGGGATGCGGCAGATGTCCAAGGAGCTCGGCTCCCTTTCATTCGGTCTGCTCCCAAGTTTTTTTTTCTCCACCAGACCGATTGTGATCAGCTCCATTGTGATCCATTGTTGCTGATCGCATTGTGAACTTCTTCGATACCTTTGATTTTCAATTACAATTTTCTTTAGATATTTTTCTAGAGATTAACTGTGGGAATGATCGGCGCTCGGATTACTACATATTGTTGTGGATTTTGAGAGTTTTTTTAATATATATTTTTTATAACTATGTTTATCTTTAATTTATTTTTTATGTTTCTAGTTTTCGTTTCTCTATAACTTTAACCGTATTCTTTACTTATTTAATGTGTAAGTTAATATAAGGGTATGTTCGTATGAAAATAGGTTACTTTAAACGAATAGCAATACTTAATCTTCGTATTAACATTAACATAACACAAAATTTTCGTATTAACATAAAGTTTATCTAAATCTATATTGATTGAGCTTCTGAACAACTCATAGATTGTTTTTGGAGCTAAATAAAAATAAATTTTTGATCAACATTGTTGCATTTATATATATATACAGAAAAAGAAAGATGAAGAAGGATATAGCATAAAAATTACTTTTAATATTCTTACTTGCCGTCTCCAGGTAAATAGTGAAGCGAGTTCATTATCCAACTTATCGAGCACTAGATAAAGTTGCACACTTAGTGAGCTTGTGATCGGTGGATTAATTCGCTATTTTAAGTATCAAATAATCTAAAATAGGATAATGAAGGGGACCCATGAGGTGTATGTAACACCTAGGTGGGTTTCCTCTGCAATTATCACGTCTGCGCCGGCGCCGGATGTTTTGTTTACTTTTTATATCTGATAATATATTGGCGACTACCTGCGCTCCCTACCTGTCTACCCGCGCTGACCGACGGGATATTTTCTAAGAATATTATTCTATAACTATAAAATAAATGTACGTATTGATAAGGAAACAATGTACGCATTATGTAATACGTATAATTAATTACACGAGCGTCCGGTCCGTCCGACGCCCGGTCCGTCACAACAAACCAAGAATGCAATCCATCTAGATTTGATAACTGTTACGAGTTGCACTAAAACTATCGTTAAATCTCTCACTTACATTGTTAGTTAGGACTCGTTTGTTTTACGATCGAATATTAAATACGCTGCAAATGTCTAAGGGTCGGTGTACACGAGTTGGAATTTTATTATCTACATATAAGTATTGCGGTAATGAATTTGAGATAATTATGCGAATTCCATATTTTATTTTTTGCACTAACATCTGCCGGTGACTTTGTCTGGTATGCGTCTAATTCAAGAAATAAATATAAACTAAATTAGTTTTTTAGCACTAATAAAGGTTTGACTTTTCTCGCAGATCCCGTGGGAATATAATAAAAAGTAGCTTATGTTACTTACTTACTACCTGATATCGAAAGTCTATTCCGTACAAACGAACAAACCGACAAATAGTAGTTTAATTAGCATTAATATTTTTCTATTCCGATACCCGTATTGCGGGATTACGAGTTTAATAACTACTTATATAATACAAATAGTATTTTATGTCCGTATATTGTATTAATCGTAGTCTATTAAAGCGTTTTGATGACCGAGGGGAATTTTAAATGATCATGTTTTACACTTTTCATTAGACGGAGACGGGGGGGAGTTTATATTCAACAGACGCCATTTTGAATTTAGAAATTCACATCTCATTCCGTTCATTTATTGTTTATTGATGTTTAATGAATTAAATTGATTGATTTTATAATTTTAAACCTTAACTTTTGATGATATTTATTTATCTAAAGTATTGCGTGGCGATCCGTAGTCGTTAAGTGCATTCCGTATTTTATATCTTTGCGAATTATAAAATCCTGTTTTTTTTTTTCAAAAGATCAAATACGATATAATAAATTACTAACAGTTCTAATTAATTTCGTCAATAAACCCTAATGGATACTTTATTACTTAGATATACCCAAATATATATCTTTGGTTTGATTTAAAGTTAATAAACATGATTTATTAGGAGCTTCTTTATAATGGCACTTATAAGCGAATGTCTTTTTTTTTTTTTTTTTTTTTTTTTTTTTTTTTTTTGTTGCCGGTTAAGCAGAGGTGATCCAGGTTGGTTACCTGATGGGTGACCAACGTTTGTCAAGGATCGGTTTATATAAATTTTCTATTTATTATAGCTGATTTAAATCGTAATAACATAAATCAAGATATAATCAAGCCTGGGAAGTTTAAAAAACCTATATAATGTTTGAATGTTATCCGCCCGCTTCGTTGGTTATTAAATTTCACTTTCGTAATAATTTAGTATAATTATAAAATGAAAATATAAATGTATATCCCATTCAAAATAATAAGGATTCTAATCCTTCCAAAGGTTTGAGCGTGATGGAAGGACAAACTTTCCAACTTATATAATTTCGTTTATATATGATATAGATAAGGGTAAGAAGTTTTACTTGTTATGATATTGTCTTTTGTATATTGAGAATTTAGGATTTTATCTTTATTTCTTGTTGGGTGCATCTTTTTCCTACTCACTCTCTAACCCTCGTAGCTCCCGATTCTGTGAAATATCGGGATAAAAAGTATCCTATATCACTCGCTGATAATTTAGCTTTCGACAGGTAAAAGAAATTTTAAAATCGATCTTTTAGTTTTTGAGATTCCCCAATACATACAAAACATACGATCAAACATTTTCTCTTCATAAAATCATATTATAAAAAATATAATATAATAAATATATATTAAATATATAATATCATTATTAGATGAGATTCTTCCGGTCAATTCCTAACCGTGTCAGAATGTCTAGAACAAACACTTAGTCCGAGATCCCCGTAGAGATATACCGAGATATCGCGAGATATCTCGAGCTGCATGCATGCAATGCATATGATAATATATTTCATACCCAATTAACTCTTGATAAAACTATCTACTCGTTTTGTTTGTTGATTGTTTTAACTAGATTGTAACAATATAGTTAGTTGCTTTTTTTTTTTATATATATAATAATTTTATTTAAACCTATCCAGGTATCCATTGAGTGATAGAATACAGAGTTTATGATACGGTTTTGTCTGAAAAAATATAATGAATTAAAGTATCATTATAATTCGTTGATCGTGATTTTAATAAATCAATAGACACGGACAGACGGACACCGACAGTAATTTTACCGTGTCATGATTTATAATTTGCAGATATTATATCTAACAATGCGATCGCGTAACGTGTTAATAAAAGGAACACAAGTGCGCGTATTATATATTAGTTTATATAGATATCAAAATATTAATACGTACTAAGAATTCGACCACACGCATCTCTTTTGGCGAATTAGTGTTAATAAAGAGGGAGAAGGAAGATCGATTGATGTTAAGTGATAGAAAAGGATAAATATATATATATACATTTATATATTTAAGTGAAAATATTGAAGCGTGTGTTGGTTGTCAGACGCCCGGAGCGTGAAGTGATTAATATGGGTAGGGTTGTCACAAAATGTCAAAGAAAATTGCAAAAGTTTGTGGTGGTGAGGCCCTGTTGTTTTACTTTTGCTTAACTCACTTAATACTTTGTTTTGTTTTTTTCTCAAGTTTATAACTATTTTATATTGTGTTAAGTGTGGCTAAAACGACGCCAGAAGTTAAATGAAATTAATATAAAGTTAAGTTCAGTAAAATTATTAACATTTTTAAGAAATAAGTTTTATCTTCTTCTAGAACGATCAAATGAAATAACCATAAAGTTTAATGAAATGTCGATTGCACAGTAATTTCTAATCGTGTGGCAGCCCTGTAATTATTTTCGCGGTGTCGTAAGCTTAGTTTATTTAAATGAGATCAACAAAGTTGTCTCTAGACCCTCCGGTCAGCGGACCGTGGTGTGCTTAATTGATAGTATCATCAAATACACCTCCTCTACCTGTACTTACTTACTTTTTATATATTATGAATAATTAAATATTTAAATGTTATGTTCGCACGGTATCGTATTTGGACTTTGGTTATATAATTTTTATTAACATGTCGGCTGATTGAATTCTTATATTTAAACATTAATATGAAATATCGTGTTGGTCTAGTGGTTAATGGTCCAGACAGGTTTATCAAAGGTCGTGGGATCGATTCCCTGTGGGATGTATTTGATTTAAAAAAAATATATAATATAATATTATATTCTGATGATCAAATAGACTGTTAAAAAGATCAGTATTATAGTCAATTATATTATATATATATATAACTAAGTAATTAATTATAGGCCTGTCTTATATGAATCGTATATAAATCAGCAGTAGGTAACGATTGTCTATTGAGAATGAAGACGAATATTAAAATCTATCATCGTCGCTCTAACAATTGCAACTATCTCGTACTTCCTATGAGTGAAATATTAAAATTACACTATATAACGTGTCCGAGATCTTTCTTACACATTCGATTAAAATAATAACTCGAAAGATTCTCGTATCCGAGAAAACCTTTTTATATATATATATTTATTCTTTTAAAGTTGACTTTAAAACTTTAATTATATAAAAACTATATAAAAAAATATTTTATTAATAATAAAATGAAATAAAATATATAGCAACCATTAATTATTTTATAATATCATATATATAATCTGTCAGATAACAATAAAATACGAGTTATGTATTACATATATATTAGGGCGTTTCAAAAAAAAAAAAAAATTTTTTTTTTTCTCGGAACCAGGCTCAAAAGTTTCGTTTAGATGCCAAAATAGGCCTGTGAAAATATGAGCCCTTAATATTAATATTAAGGTAGTCCGCATCGCACTTTTCGATTTCCCATAAGAATAACATAGGAAAAATTTTTTTTTTTCTTTTGATTTTTATAACTAATGAACGATATATTGTATTGCAATACCCATTCATTATTTTTGTAGAGAATTTAACGCTCTACAAAAATGGTTTGAAGTCAATTTTTGATAAATGAACTCAGTCAAAAGTTATTCAAGATCAAAGTTTAAGTTACTCTCAATTCAGCTGTTTTTTAGTAGATTTCATAGAAAACCACCATATATATTATATAAACTTTTGAACCATATATATTTTCTTAATCAGTTCAAAAGTTTATATATATATATATATACATACATATATAAACTTTTGAACCATATATATTTTCTTAATCAGCTCGCCGAGCTGAGTAAGGAAATGACAATTTTTTTCAAAAGTTCCGTCATGAGGACCAATGCAACAGTTAGATTTCTATGAAATCTACTAAAAAACAGCTGAATTGAGAGTAACTTAAACTTTGATCTTGAATAACTTTTGACTGAGTTGATTTATCAAAAATTGACTTCAAACCTGTTTTGTAGAGCGTTAAATTCTCTACAAAAATAATGAATGGGTATTGCAATACAATATATCGTTCATTAGTTATAAAAATCAAAAGAAAAAAAAAAATTTTTCCTGTGTTATTCTTATGGGAAATCGAAAAGTGCGATGCGGACTACCTTAATATTAATATTAAGGGCTCATATTTTCACAGGCCTATTTTGGCATCTAAACGAAACTTTTGAGCCTGGTTCCGAGAAAAAAAAAATTTTTTTTTTTTTTTTGAAACGCCCTAATATATATGTATATATATTTAGTTATATATTATAGTAATTTTCATTGCCTCTAATTCCGCATTCCTCAGTTTTGCTCCAAATAAAAGAGTCAGTTAATCGTCTCCATTTCGTCCCACGTGCTGTGTGCTTAAGGAGCGACTCCACTCGATACTGAAATAAAATAATTTTTTATTTATTTATTTTATTATAAAAGTCAAATCATTTCTTTTTATTGTAATTAAAATATTTTAGTACTTATGTTATTATGTATAATTATAATAAACAAATTTCGGATTTATAAGAAATTTTAGTATACAATAGTATACTATTGCCTTCTCATGAATGAAAATGGCGTCCTTTTACTATTATTTAGAATCAAATATATTTATGACTCTCATTATTCTCCGTTACTCCTTTATTTGATAAAAGTTGCTCAGTTATCATAATAAATATACATAGTTATAAGTCGTATCACATACACACACACACACACACAATACATTAGTTTTTTTATGTGTATAAATAATTATTGTCAAAAACATTATTTTGTATACACAATACACGAAAAAGTCACTTGATTACGAATGTACAGACTTTAAAAAGGAAGACGTTATCCCAATTCCGTATCCCATTTAAATAGGAAGATATCCTAATTCCGTATCCCGAATTGAAACTAGTATCTAGTGGTCGAACCCCTCCTTAACCGGTGTACGTAATTACGCCAGGATGTCGGGAATAACCGGCTGACTCACTGTCCCAACCTCGCTCTTCTTTTTTTTTTTGCGATCACACCGCCCCGCGTTTTATATACGTTTTTCATTTTCTTTGATGTTTCTCAGTACATTACAGTTTTCGAATTATCCAAGGAGTGTTACACTCTTTAACACTATTTAGAATTTAATTTATATATATATATATAAATATGTCTGTCCGTAATTAAGTTATTATTGTATACTATATATTTTAATTATATCTATACTAGGATATGTATGTACTATGAATATATCCTATAAATACTACATGTATGTTATAAGGAAACCATCTCAAAAACTAATAAAATTTTAATATACATACATACATACATACATACATGTGCGTATTTCATATTAATATTCACATACATAATAAGTTATTATTGTTCGTTGGGAGCGCGTGTTGAAATTAAACGTGAAATTTAGTTTCACGACGCCCGCGTTATAAATTATAAGGTAAAATGTTCTTTATATCTTTCGACATACATTCAGACGGAATAACGATTATTCTGTATCATTTTTTATTAGTATAAAAATGAATGGACCAAAGATTACACTGTCCAATGCCACGCGGTGTTATAAAATAAAATTATATACATCGTTATATACAATTTCCTGGATTAAGAATAGATTGTTGTATATATGTATATGTATATATATGTCGAATAGTTATGACATCTGTATGAGATGTTAAAATTGATAATTGCAATAGTAATACGAGCGGCGGGTCAGTTACGCGTAATGTATAGAAAGTGTTATAAAATACAATGTTGCATGTTCCAATCTCATATCTCAGCCTCCCGAAATAGACAGTGGTAGCTAGCTGGCTGGCAAGCGTGAAAGTGTCTTCGTCTGTCCGACGGTGTATTGCACAATGGTCTATATATATATATTATATGATTAATTATTATATAATATATTTTTAATTAATATCTTATAAAATTGTTTTAAATTACCATCTAGAACAATTAAAATTATTCAGTTTAAGGGAATTAAATCTTGTATACATTTTTTTTATATTTCGAATTTGTTAATAAAAATTAAATATAGATATGTAGTTAGTTCATAATGTTTGAGAATTTAAAAAAATATATGTGAGAAATTTGACAAAAAGTTAGCAGGAACGAAGTCAGGGTGGATAAACTAGTATATTTTTTCGAACTCGTAACTTCCTCAAGATTCTACCTAAAGCCACTACGATAGCTGTGATTAATTTAAATAAATTCAATAATGTGTGCATAGTCGGTAAAACAAGCTAGTGTTGCTATAATATATTTAATACACAGCTACCTCCATTCGGTTGATAAATACAACAACAATGTAATATTATATCGTTGTAACTAACGGTATATAAATATGAATATGTTAATTAAGTAAGAGGCTTGTAATGATTTTAGTGCGGGTCATTAGAATACGCGGAACTATGCGGGCGCCATTTTGTTTTATTTACATAACACATAAAGGTATCCCGATTTTTAAGGAAACAAATGATCCCAACTAAATTATATTCAGTTTTAATGTAACAATTATTATATAATGCATACGAGCGGGAAGCGTTATTAATCAAGACGTCCAGAAATTCAATTTCGCCGACACTGATATATTATGTCTTTTCTTATTTATATTATTATTTTATCTTATTTACATTCGTCATTAAATAGCAAACGCTGAGTGGCTATTAGCAGATGAGTACAGCTCGTGTTTGGCTTGATGCCTATTTGTTAGAGGCGTTCACACTGCACTCCGTCTAATTAATATATTCCACGACCAATGTAAGAAATTAAATTGTTATATTTTATTATTCTTTTTCGTTTGTTTGTTTGTGTTATGTGTTAGTTTATAATTATATTAAATTTGTCCTGAAATAATTTTATTAAATTTTTATTAATATATGATATTTATTTGTGTTTGTATCCGGGCGGTGATAGTGACGCGCGTTGCGACATGCGCAGGCGCAGGCGCCGGCCGCAAGTCGGTCAGTGTGTCACGACTCGCGACTCACGCGCTAGGCGCTAGGCGCTAGGCGGGAAATTGTATGCGACCGGGACGGACGGTGGGCGGGAAATGCTTTAGCGATTACTCTTTGAGATGTGTTGATATTTGTTTTTTTTTTCTATTTCTAGACCGGCATATCTTATTCTTTTTTCTTGAACGTTTGAGGTTTTTGTTGTAGGTATTGTTTGTTGTATGACAGATTGTTTTTTTTTAAATAATATAAATATCAGTGACAGATGTTATTATTAGTACTGTTGAGGAAAATTAATGTCTATTTTATATAACACTCTTCATGAGATTATCTGTCGTGATACAACTATCGCCACGCTGTAAACCATATTAGTGTTTACTTAAGATACATTTTTTTAACATAAAACCTGTATTTATATGCAACGTGCCCTCCCGGAGGGTCAATAAAGCTATTAGTCTGCCGCGATGTCCATTACTGATAACGGATGAATGAAGGGAGCGTTCTGAGGTAGCCGTATTTTATAAATCTTTAAGGACTTTCTGAATACTGCTTTTATAGTGTTAGAGGAAGTGGAACTATATTAGGTTACTTTCTTAATAATACCTGGTTAGCTAGGAATGGTAATAAGTATATGTGAAAGGCGAAAGATTATTTTTTGTTCATGCTTTAAATTTACGGCGTTTAAAAATGTCCTAAAAAATGTCGAGTCTTGCTCTCTCAGGGTCACCCTACTCACGAGGGCGTAAGATAACGGGGCCAATTTGCAGATCTAATATCTGCAGTCCCTTCGAAATCGTACACACCCTCGCGAGAGGATGACGGATGCATTCCTCCCCGTGACTTGAATTAGCCACAATATTATATATTTTTCATTCACAATATGGCGCGTTTTATGTTAGTATGTATGTAATATGTGATTTTTTTATGTCCCGAGCGCTCCTTGATTTCAAATCGTCCTTGAATATCAATAGATCGGTTACAATCGATCGCTGTATGATGTATTTATTATTATTTGTATTAAACATACATGCGGGATGTATTATTGTATTGAGCTATTGAGTGTATATGTAGTTTGCCATTTTTATTTAATACCAGAACGATTATTGGTTGTTTATTCGACCGTTATTATCTGCGATATGTAATTTCTGGTCTTGGCGACTGGATTTCGTCTTATCGTTATTGTGATCTTTAGCTATAATGGTCGTCCGGTTTGAACGTTGTTAGATTTCTATATTTAATAAAGGTCACGGCGAAATCGGTGCACTCAGGTAGGTAGGTCTGAGATTATAAATAGTATTTTTTTTATTAAAATTTTTATGTATATATTAAAAAATATATTAATATATTATTATTACAGTCCAAGTTATTCTAGTCTCATAAGATTTTCACTTATCCGTAGACGTACTTGAGTGAAGTTTTGCAGCCATTAGCGAAGTTTGTTGTACAATTAATTTCATTGTCATCCGGTACGGTCCGGTCCGGTCCGGTCTAGACTTGTTAACTTGACCCAACTTCAACGAGTCTCGTTAGTTTTTTTTTTTTTGGTACCGATTTGTATGTGACGTACTTTGAAATATTATATCTAAGGCAATATTATTATTTTTTATGTTTTTTTAAACAGATTAAGAAAGAATTGTAAAGTTTTTCCATAGATTTTTTTTGCACAATATTCTCAATACCCAAGTATATAGTTCTGAGTTATATAATAAATTAATATTGGAGTTAGACAAGATTTATTTGTTTCGAATACGGATTCGAAGCGAAGCGAATTTGTTAAGAATAGTTCATATTGAAGCGAATTTAATAATTTCACAATATGATCATACATGTAGGTATGGACTGTTGAAGACCTAATAATAACATATATTTTAATTATTTCGGTATATTACGTCATATTAATAAATTTTACCAAATAACAGTTTCCTTACCAAATATAAGGAAAAATACTCCTACCGCAAGTATAGCACGAGCTACGATAACGTTGAGGAAAAGTGTATATATATATTTATAAGTTTTATATATAATTATTACTGTGGTCTAAAAATATTTCATTGAGGAAAATTCTGTTAAATATATTGTTTTTTTTTTAAGTCAATGTGTGAGTGTTTAGAATTATTATTTTATTCAATTCAAACTTGAATAATAGAAGATTATTTCTGAATATAATAAGTTAATAGGTTTGTGTGTGTGTGTGTGTGTGTAGTTAACAATGTTTTCTTTCAATATTTAGAAAATAAGAGTCAGATTTGTTCATTTATAGTATATATAATGGTAGCTATTAAATAAATATTGTTTCAATCAATCAATCATTCAATCAAGTTAGATAGATTTTAAAAACTTTAAAAAAAAACAAAAATAAAAACGTGGGTACTTTAACATTTTTACCGTTTTCAACAGCTGTAATTTGTACATTGTTGTAAATACATTTATTTAGGATAGAGATCAAATATCCTATTCGACAGCACCTGTTAGCTGTATCTCGTACTCTCATCTCCCCGTCCTGGAGTTAAATTTTAACTCCCCCCCCCTCCCCCCTCCGTTCGTTCTGTTGGCGTCTCATTTTTTATTAATACTTTGATAACTCTACAACTCCTTTTATAGCTCCTGTTTTTTTTAACTGTACTTTAAAGTTTAATGGATTCAATTTCAATTATTTATTGCTATTATGGGGTGTAATGTGAGCTTTTTATTGTTTTAATAAACGCTGACGATGCTATAAAGGGATTACTTATAGTGTCCAATATCATATGTTACTTTGGAATTAAATGTGTATGTTATATTAAATTTTTAACTACAAAAAAAATTGTCTTTGCTCTATATAGTTCGATTGAAGCTTAATACTATTTAGTGTTGTTAATAAATTAATGTTATATGAAAGTGTTATTAAACAATAAATCTAAAACGAGATTAACGTTTAACGCGTGGATTAATATTATTATTTACGAGACGTAGCAAGCAACACGGACATCAAATGGATGGTATGTATGTATACAGTTGTAAAATGATGTTCAAAGAAAGCATTCTCGATTGGATTACACCACATTTTGTATTTATTTAATGTAATTCATTTATATAAAAAAAATGTAAACAAATGAAGTGGGATTTTTTCATTTACGCCACTTATTATGATTTGATGGTTTGAGATTTGTTTTAACTTTGAATGTAGGTTAAATTTATAAATGGTGTTAAGTGGTCTGTATCAATTTAGAATTTTTTCTGTAGATTATTTATTTTTAACAATAAAAACATACATATACAAATATGTATGTATGTGTCTATGTTTCTTGCCGTTTCTTCTCCGTACCGTGCGTCTATATGAAATAAAAATATTAAAGACTTGGTTATATAGTCGTTTTTTTTTAAATCTTTTATTTATCTTTTATTGTATATTTATATTTACGGTTCACGGTTGATTGGTAATGATATAAAACTAAGTTTATTGTGTTTTTAGTTTATTTTCTTTACAAATAATCACAAAAACTAGACGAGATTCTATGAATATCTTTCAAATATATATGTTAATTATTTCAACTAAATGACCTAAACTAAGCAAACTACATAATAATAATAATATGAGGATATGTCTGTTATAATATTGGGCACAATTATACTAACAAATTCAACGCTGTCGTTAATATTAGTGGCGGCTGCTGAGGACGAAATAGTAGTTAATCCTTCTTATCGACTGTCGCTGACTGCTCTAAATTGTATGGCGTAATACGTAAGATAATGCGATTAAAAATTTTTTATATGAATAAAAATTATACCAAATTTTAAGTGTGATTTCTCTTCATGTTAGGAACCTAGGTATTATATAGTTTTTGATAAGGAGTAGACATTTCTTTCACATTTTTGTTTTAAGTAGAATTCTAATGAGATCCGTTGCTATTGCTTGGGGAAGCTTGGGAGGCGTCAGTGACCGAAAAAAGCTAAGTTTGACGTCTGTCATGGTGTCAGCATGTAATGAGGAGGTATGAAAGGCATAAGTGAATGGATGAAAGGCAATCAGAAGAGTGTTTGGTGTGGCAGTGAAGAGATGATAAGGTAGAGGACAGTAAAAAAGATGGATGGATTGCGTGAAAGACGATATGTAGAAGAGAAGAGTATGTGCAGAGATGAGATGAGATGAGAGTAACAGGAGAGTATGGAAGGAAGAAACGATATTGTGGCGCTATCGCCTCTGTCTTATCCCATACCGTCATTTCCAATTCCCGTAGCGCCCTCCATGTTGAAATGACAAATGATGTGATCTGTATTGGTAAAAAAGGTCATTGTTATTCCATACCATAGCGAACGCCATACTAATAATAGTTTTAACGGATTTCTTTTTGTCATTAATATTTCTATCGCCTAATCTTTATCGCTATCGGTTATTGACGTTTAATTCTATATAAAATAATGGTATTTATATTTTTTTGTGGACCTGTCTGCCAGTATACGTATTCGGCTTAGTTTAGCTTAAAAAACTATTTAGTTTGTCTATTAAATCATAATAATCTAAGTGTTAGTTAGTTTAGTGCAAATTTTGTGAACTATTTATTAGTCGAACACTAATTTAAATTTAATATTTTTTTTTGTTCGTTTAACACGTAAGTAAATGTCGATTGTAATTTTACAACGAAATCATTACGCTATCGTCCACACGTACCTACATACTCGTCGAGTATAATTAGTTGGCAAATTATAAAATGTCCATATTGCGGGGTCGGTCTGCAACTTTTTATGGTGTCCGTGAGTCAGTCCGCACTCGTTTGCAACTATAATGGCATTAATTATGCTTTAATGAGGCAGTGCGTAGATTTTATCGCCGCTATATTATTAAGTCGGGCGGAAGTTCACAATTATTTTACTTTTGTTTAGGGTTGGATTATCCTGGTGTTGCTATCTTTTTTTTTTTTTTGACAAAAAAAAACAAAAGTTTTTTTTCTTGATTAACATTTTTTTTAACTATACGTTTACGTTATTTATGTCAAATGTCTTATTTAATAATTTAAAAACAAATTCCAGTTTTTCAAATAGAAATAAACTCGTATACAAAATATTCACCTTTTTACATGAATTATTTTATTGATATGAATTTGGAATGAATTGATACAAATTCTAAAACAGACTGATATCTCTTTTCACCGAAGGCGAAGGGCAGATGGTACATAAATTATTATTGTTCCGTCAATCTGACACGGGTCTCTTAATTACGAACATAATGCGGGTCCTAATCTAATAATGTAAAACCGTTTCATTTCAACAAAACGTATTTCAAATATAACATCGGTTTAATTTCTAATGTTATTGTTTAAATATATATATATATAAGTATCACATGGCTAAGGGCATGTGATTTGTGGTACCATTTTGTTAAAAGGTGGGTATAGGCGGATGGCGATAAGCGAACATTTTTAAATTGTAGGTAGGTACTGTCTGATTTATTTTGATAATCTAACCGGACTGAGCTATCGATATACAAAGGTTAACGTACCCCGTTATAAACGATAGGTACCGTAAAATTTATCCGTTGCTATGTAGATTAAATTCGATACGTAATAATAACAAAATGAATGCACTGTGTGAATATATGAAGTAACTAATTATTATAGATGAATACCGAGAAGGCAGTGTATACGGGAACATTAAAAACGTACGACCGGACGATTGTTATGAAGTCATTATAGTTTACAATTATATTTGGTAAAGCTACCCGCATGGTGCGCACGCGCAGCCGATATTGGGGTGGCGTATTGTGTTTCAGCTAATAACGGTTTGTGGATTGTGGACACCCTTAATTTTTTTTTTTGGTTTTAGGCATGCGAGCGAGTGAAATGGCTAGTTTTTTTTTTTTTTCAAAGAATGCTTTCGCGAATGTTAAGCGGGATTAAGTGTGGTCACGGTTTGTATGTATTCGTGTTGTTTTGGGGTGACTACCGAAGTGACTCAATTGTTTCTCGGAATTTGCGAGTAAAAATGTATTTTTTTTTTCAACACATGTTTTGCTTTGCTAATTGAATTGATAGCTCTCTGACTCATAACGTCGTATAATCAATATTTGAATTTTGTACCTAAATAGTGTATTGTTATCGCGTTTTGTAAAAAAATGTCAAAGTATCCTTCCAGCCAGTCCCATTGTTTGAGAAACGTTTACTTTAGTTGTAATGGATTAGTTAAATATATATTACAAAAACTATTAAACCGGAAGTTAAGCTGCGTAAACAAAACCTTCTGCGAAATGGGGTATTGTATGATAAAAAAAAAGTATAATGTAAATATTACGACGTTGACAACCCTAATCTTTAAGTATTGAATTTTGGGATATTTTTTTTTAATTAGATAAAATTTTAACATATGAACAACACTTTCAAACTATACATATAATATATTTGCGATTACTTTTATATATATCTATATTTCTATACGTCAATTGAATTGAAAATTTATTATTGCTTACGTAATAGATTAAAACAATTATTTTGATAAATATATATATATATATATATATATATAAACTAATCAGACTAACGTTCCGAGAAACACATAGAGTGGCTTCCTTTTATTTTCCGAGACACGAGGAGTCACGACCTCCCATCAGAAATATAACCGTGATAACGCTAGGTGACGACTGATAAGGATACTAAATATCAAGTGATTTACAACACACAAAAGCTATAGGGGTCATTGACATTAAATTATTACTATTTCTAGTTATTTTTGTACGTTTCCTTTGTACTCTAAAAGATAATACACAATTCTATGTTACTTTCTATAACTCGAGTTCTTTCATCGAAATAAATTTTAATCTAGATTACAAAGTATTGTTTACCGTCTATATATCTATATCACTATATAGATAGTAGATAGATAGATCTGTCTGTGTAACTTTACATCGCGTCTCCGATTTATCGCTATGAATAATTTGGGATTTTTTATAGCATAGTTGGAGGAGGTACCTACCTACACATTAATGGAAAATTCCCACAATTCGATCGTTTCGTTTATTTTGTAAATTTCCAGGAATCCCCAAAATTTATATGTAATGCCGGGGGGGAGGGGGAGGAGGGGGAACTTGTAATATGGTTTCGTTAAATTGACTGTCATAGTTGAAAAGTTTGATTAAATTTCTTCTTTCATACGCCGCCTATTCTATTATTCTAGTTAAATATTGTATTTCTTGAATATTACTATATTATATTATTTTATTTATAATATATACAATATTCATGAGGAAAGTATGTATATATATGTCGTATAAATCATATGCTATTTGCCCGTCGTTGTTATTATTATAATAGAAATAATTGTTTTTGTTGCGATCTCAATAATTTATTTATTACGGACGAACGGACACCGAGAAAGGTATTGAAAATATAATGTTTTATTAATACGAATATATTATTAAATTATATATAATTATATACATATATAAATATATACATATATACATATATTAGATGGAAGACCGAGTGTTAAATTTCTATAGTAGAGGTTTTTGCTTCCCCTTTACGAAGTACTTAAACTTAAGTATATAAGTATATACTTATATTTAAGTACTTCTATCACTGCATACAATGTCTTTGTTAGTAAATAGTAGTCGTATAAGAGTGTGACCATGTGATGTGTGTGTGTGTGTGTGTGTGTGTATAAATATTAGATTATCTATTAATTTATTATATACACACACACACACACACGCATGCACATACACACACGCACGCACACACACACACACACACACACGCGTATATTTTGATAAAATTACATGTCTTTTTGAACGCAATAGTTTTCATTGTTAGTAAAATGTAAAGTTTATTTTAATTTTAAATAAATATAGTATAAAAAATTTATCAACACCAACCCGGTTTCGAACCAGCGTACTCCAAGACACGGTCCCGACGCTCTACCCATTATTATATTTTTTTTAATAAATAAATATATTTATAAACTTTAAAATAATACATTATATAATTAATATACTGTGAGTCTATAAATTGATCAAAATGTCTCCCTCCATATTTAACAAATCTATTTACAAAGTAATATAAACAATATCAAAAACCCCTACAACGATGATATAAAATTCGATTTGAATTACAATATATATATTATATGTTATTATGAATCAAATCAGTGTCTGTCTGTTCTGACGTTATATAATATGGTAATTGATTGTTATAATTGGTATCTTATTGCATTTATATATATAACTGTTATTAAACTCCAGTTAGTACTATACATAAGTTGTAACAACTAAGTCGAGTTAATTCTCACAATTCCCGAAGTCTATTAATTGATATTTAGGCTGACGAGTAATGAGAGCTCACGGTAGGGGCAGGGGTCGGAGTCAAAGTGACTTACATTCGCCTTTGAGGTGGATAAACGATACGTACATTGTTTCTTTGTATGTGTGTGTGTCTGGTGTGATACTGAGCAGCACGGCATGGTGATGTGATACCGCCGTATTTAATTATATCACTAAAGTACCTTAATTTAATATTCAATTTGTAATTGCTTCAATAATAATAAACCTTGTTTTCTTCGTTTAACGATTTGTTGATTTTATTTTGTTAATTATAATTTAATTACGTTATTTTATTTTAAATTGCATTTTGGATTTTGTGTGTCATTTTATATTTTACTTCACCCCTCCAAGTGAATGATAAGTGGTCGGCTGTGTTAGTCAAAATTCGCAGAATATATTAAAAAAATGTATACTCAGAATCAATGAGGGTGTGGTTGGTTGGTTGGCTTTATCCATCAATCTCGGTTATGTCCGGATATCTCTAAACATGGTTTTCTGTAAACTTAGTAGGTATAGCCTCTGGTAATTAAGATCACAATCCTCGCAAAAGGTAAATAGAAATGCTTTATACAGAAAATCTTTTAGCAAAAACACCTCAGAAAATATGTAACGAAATTATAATTTTTAATTAAAGTATAATGGAGTTTGTTTGTAAAATATTGTTGAACTTAAAATTCGAGACGTTAAAATTAATAATTAAAAAATCTCGAAGGGTAAATAAATATCTGTTGCGAATTACAAGAAAATTATTCAACGACTCGTTCGGTCTCCCGACGACGATAATACTTTTTCTCTCAAATTTATATAATTTTTGTATATAATAACCTAAATTCTGTCTGTTAAAATATATAAATGATACATATAATATCTGTCCGTCGGTCGATAGTTGTAATGGTGTTCTATCCACGTATATTGCGATACCATTCAATAGATTCATTTATTCCATACGAGTTTCGTGTTTAGGATTTATGTTAACAGATAGCTCATGTGATAGACGTTGCGTGGGTTTAATGTGTATGCCCCTATATATTATAAATCACTGCTTACTGTTTCTCGGATGTGTCGGTCCGTATTATTGATCTTTGTCTTCATTAAATGTATGATATTTTTTTATTTTCCATACATGTTGTTTAATTATATTTATGTCAAGATGAATGATGAAGTAGGTATAAATCGATCATATTAAACTAGTAGGGGCGCCAACAGACCCTCAATTTCGACTCGCTGTGATCGCGAAAACTCGGGTGCCGTTTGCATATTGAGCGAAGCGAGCAAATTTTTTCCCGCGATTTTTTTTCCCTCTGGCTTCAATGGGATATCAGTTTTTTGACGATTATCCCTCAACGCCATGACATTTTTAAATATATTTTTTTAAACCATTACCAACCACCAAAACCAACCAACCCAATATGTGTCTTTTTAATTGCAAAATTTCATCATTTTCCGTCAAGTAGTTTTGGAGCCTATTCGTGACAAAGAATGTGGAAAAGACTCCGGTAGAGCGCTCCGCTCGCTTCGCTCAATGATACGGGTTTTGCTATAACTTTAGGTACTTGTACTTTGTTATATACAAACAAGTAAATGAACTGCCCGTAAAGTCATGATTAAATATTTCATTCGAAGCTGACTCAGTTTTGCATACAAATTATATGATTACATTTTCGACAATACCGGAGTCGAATACGTTTAGTGCTTCTTATGTTATTACTTTAAAAGGTGATATGTGGGCGTCTGTGTGTTCTATGTGTTTGCGTTATGGTGTTTTTTTTGTTACTAAAAGTCATAAGATTCTTTGTCCGTTTCTAATTATGGGTAATTTTATAGTGTTTTATTTAAAGTACTTTAAGATACTTGAGGTCGAGTTTTATTTTGTTAAATGTTATATAAAATAACTCCTAAATTGGTAAATTTGTTATCATATATATAATATGATAAATGTTTTATTAAACAACAAATCAAAGTCGTATTAAACAATAATCGTAAATCGTTTCTCAACTATAACAAGGTGTAAGTCTGTTCTGTTCTTGTAATCGTTTCTTATCAATGTAAGCCTATTGCTACATAACAGCGACACACCCTGCGAGCTGTGTACAGCCTTCGGTTTTAATAAACTTACTTAATATTCATAATTTAATAACATTATAACATTAATTACAATATCGAATTATTCTATTATATTTCTTTGTTAAATTTCACATGAAAATAATATTAAAATTTTTATTAATTTTCTTACTAAATTTCCTTTACGTTTACGGCTTAAAATATCGCAGGTAAGTAAGTACCTACGTAAGTCTCTTTTTCTTTAAAAAATTTAATGCCAATTCCAGACAACGTAGTTTGCCAATTTTCTATATTTCTTAGAAAACGAGTTCGTTAACTCACAATACTTTTGTCCTCTAAAACTTAGAAATATATACCACTCCACCCACCCCACCCCGCCCTCCCTTCCCCGAATTATGTATAATGTGATAACAATTATCTTTGATTACGACCTCACTCCGTTGTTGGGCGTTAATTTTAAATACCACTTGTTCGCCTTTAGTCTGAGCTCCAGTTTCGAAACAGATTGGAAAGTATTTTTAAAACAAATATGGCGAGTCTCGAGCTCGCCCGCTCCGTCCGGCTCGGGTTTGTAAAACTGTCACCGAGCCCTCGTACCGTCCAGTATGGAGAATGGTATTACGCAACGAACTCTCCATACGAAATGGTCAATAACTTTGTCTCAAACACGGAAACAAATAACTACGATGGTTCATAATAATACATATTAAACTAAAAGAGTTATATTAATACGATGATTACGTATTCAGCGATTTAACCGGCGAAAAGGAAGTGGCGGTCGGACAATTTATGTCACGAAAAGTCCTTACTAGGTACGCTATACCGCAACTTGAAAATCTCTCTGCAAGCAAGGCCCGCAATGCAGTGGTGGGCGGTACTGCGCTGCAAAATTGTTGTTTATAGACCGCTTTGAACCCCCCCCCCCCTTCCCCTTCCCCCCACGCAAAGAATCACTCATACGAAATTCGTCTTAAATCGATTCCTACATTCCTTTTATTTTCGTGTCCCCCACAGCCGGTATAAATGTATAGAATATTATGAATCTAATTACCTGCACGCAATCTCAACTCAGCGGCCGTCGGTCGGGTCGATGCACTCGTTTCTGATAAAAGATAAAAATTTTCGGTTTCGCTAATGGTTGGTTACATGTTATATTATTACGATATCTTAAGTGTTCTATATTCGTTTTTATTATTAAATATGTTGCAATTTATTAATTGTTTTTTCGTTTTTTTATTTTTAATCTGAAAATTTTTGATTGAAAATATTTATTGAGTTAATCTTAATTTATCGTTCCGTTCTTGTTTCAGGACCCCGGGTTCAGTGACCGATTAACACCAAATGATAACAAGTAAGTATGGATGTTTCGCCAATCTGGCGTTTCTTGTTACTATGCGACAAACAAACCGACGATTTATATTATATAGATAAGAGTTAAATTTATAGATCGTTTAAATTGAAACGTGGTAAT
The DNA here is from genome assembly GCA_918358695.1 of Melinaea menophilus ssp. n. AW-2005. Taxonomy (NCBI): domain Eukaryota; kingdom Metazoa; phylum Arthropoda; class Insecta; order Lepidoptera; family Nymphalidae; genus Melinaea; species Melinaea menophilus. The sequence goes on along the minus strand of OU911043.1, from coordinate 21,760,780 downwards.
ATTTAGTATTTTTTTTTTAGTATTTAATTGAACTACTATTATTTTTTTACTGTATACATCGTTGCACTTATACGGCTTTATATATTCAATTATACCGGTCGGTCGTGATTTCTCTCATGCATTCATTCAATGTCTATACTGTATCTAATATACCATATTATGTCAAACCTGTACTGACGTAATGATCAGGGAATATCTGGACATATTTTTATATATATATAAATAATAACTGCAAAAATTAAAAAGTTCTTTTTCAAAATACTTGGTGCTAACTATTACTGCGTCAAATGTATCGAACAATTAGCTTAAAGAAAATATTTTTAAATTAATATTATGTTATAATATTAAAATTACTATCAATGTTAGTTAGTCAGTTAGTTAGTTATTTATTTAGTTAGTTAGACAGTCAGTTACGTGATCACAGTCAATGTAGTGTCCCTAGCAATCGATCACACAATACCGTTAATATTTTTGCACACCCGCCTGTGCCTGTATTTACGAGATCCTAATCGCAATACGGACCCCCGGAATGAAATGAACAAAAATGAATGCATTGCAAAAATTTATTGCTTTTTTTATTTAGTTGCTGTATCTTTATATTGATTTTGATTGTTATGTTCTGGGCTTGTTATGTTCTATACTCTCTCTCTCTCTCTCTCACTCTCCCCCCCCCCCCTCTCTAGTGTAGGTCTGTTCCAGTATTCGTGTTCTATGTCTCTGATGTATCGCAATAAACCTATAATTGGACAGAATAGCCAACAACTGTATAACCTTATTAGAATCGATTTGCTGTCAATTGACATTATATTTGCTATTTTAATTGACTTTCACGTACGGACTGACACTCGACAATTTTTTATATAATACCAACTACGATCGTTTATTTCTAATATTAAATGTGTTTAAACTAGTAATTATCGCCCGTATCCGCGTTGAATAATAGAATAGTTTTGTAAATTGTAAAATACATTTTTGGGTACACAAATAATTCAAAACGAACATTATATTGAGTTTATGGTGGGGTGTGAACAAACTGACTGTATTATTAACGGGGGGTTCTGAGATATTGTATTCACATAAACCCCCATAACTCGGTACCATAAAGTTAATTAAAATTTATATTCCACTATCGCATTTAATATTTATATCGTGTTCGTTAAGTTAACTGGTGTCTTGTTGGGGGGAGGGAGGGTTGGTATCGTCTCGTTTCATGTTTCTTGTTGTTTGTTTATTTACAGAACTTTTCCTTACATTATAGTGTATTATATATATATCTGTCTCTTTCTAATTTTAATATATTATTTTAAAATGTTGTAAAGAAGTGATTTTATAGCAATTAGTATTACATTATATTGAAAGTAAGTCTAGTTACACGGTTCCCTTTTTCCGTCACGTTAGAGTTATCACCCATCCGTCCTTATCCCATTTATTTGGGATGGCGCAATATGTCAAATCCTTCTACGCTCTTCTATGATACGTCATCTCAGGGAAAGCAGGAATGTTTCTTTGGGGTATTTCAAGAACTCCGTCCGTGATTTCTTCTATCCTCTCTTCTTATAACCATCCAAATTCATACTTTAACTCTCTCCATCATCCCTCTCATCCCTCCGCATTACCTGAATATAAAATAACAAACCCTCTCAAAAGTACACTATTAATATTAAACGTCCATGGAGATGTAGAGATCTATGGAGAAAGAGTACATATAAATTTTTACTTGTTTACATTTTTTTATTCTATTTTAACGAAACGTAAATTTACGTTAACGGTAACGTAAGGTTCAACGTTTACGCACTTTTACGAGTATAACTAATAAAAAATCTATTTATTCGTTATGTCGTTAGTAAAGTTTAACCGTCGACCCAGTTTAGTTAACGTTTGGTTCATACGGTACGTAAAAATAAATACAATAGTTTGTTATTTACGACGCGCTGTTATGGTTTGCGTCATAGATCATGTCGTTATATCTCTATATACATATATACCTCTATATATATATATATATATATATATATATATGTGTATATATATATATATATATCTATATATAAATATTTATGTATGTGTGTCTGTCATTGAAATTCTTAAACGGCTTTGATGATGATGATTTTTGTTGCACCTACTGGTGGGTATTGTACTCTGTATATAGCTACGCGGTAAATATTTTTGTTTCTGTTTTTCTGTCTGTCTGTAATATTATATATCTATATGTCTATAATAACACGGTATATAAAAAAATGGAGCAACACAGTGATGTCTTGACGACAAAATAACGAGACGTAACTCTTACTCGTTGGGGGGTGGAAATTATTTATTTATGTAAATATAGGAATTTATAAATATTAATACATGTCAAGTTGCGCGACTTCTGTTTGGGGTTGAGTTTTAAGGTTCCTCGGACAATTTGAACGAGAAATTATTAAAATGTTAGGTAATAAAATACTGTGTATTATTAGTATTTTCTTATTTTAACTAATAATGACTATTATTATTATTGTCTTTTATATATTTTATTAAAACGTATATATAATAATGTCTTGATGAGGTAGGTAGTCCGTTTGTGTTTCTTTAGATATGAAAACTTCAATGAATAAAATAACATAACCTTCTAAATATATATATATATTTTCACTTTGATATTGATCTCTGGTCATAACTTTGTTTTTTTTTCGATTTTTGTTAAAAAAAAAAAAAAAAGCACTAAAAACTATTCAAGAAGGTTTTTGTTTTTTTTTCTTCGGACCTTATACTCGGAACCGTGCAACTAGCATCTGACGTTCAACAGCTACAATGTAAGGTCTATTTATAATAAAAAAAAGACGATCATTTGTTACACACGATTAACCTTTCCTAAGGATATCATTTATGTATATGAAGTATACCAACATTGTTATAACATCACTGCGTACATTGTTATCCGTTACAATATTCAGTAGCTACCGATTCTAAGTAACACTTTTTGTATCCTACCAAACGGGAGGTAATAGAAAGTTAATATGCCCTTTCAATGTAAATTATAACAATTTTGTATAATTAAAAAGCATTTTTTTAAACTACCTAATACGTTGTATAGGAAATTACTGGTTGTATTGTTTGAAAATCTAAAAAAATTTGAACTCTATTGCCCGGTAATAGGGACGAGAGAACTAGTGTGTTATTAGGAGATATTTGATTAAAAATTCTTTGACAGCTTATTATTTGTCTTCGATCGAATTTCGTTTGTATTGTTCCGTGTTAGAGTCGGTTTTGGTATGTATTTTATGTATTCAATTATAAGGGCACGTGTACAACAAGTGTAAATAATATTTATGTTAGTCGACATTAAGTATACGGTAGTGTAGTGGTGAAAAGTTCTTATAATTAACCTTTTTTTGTACTAACAACACTTACATCAATTGCTGATTATAAAGTTTGTAACTAAAGAATAATGCCGCCATTATTATTATATGGATTACATTAATTGTTTTTGTGATATTTTAATTTGAGATGAATCATTAAGACTTAATCTATATAACAATCTCAATAGAAGTCCAGGTATCGGCTCTTCGCCACCTGGATACACCTGGAAGAGTATTAACATGTCTGTGGCGGCCCTAATAGATATCATTAAAAAGTTAATATTAAAAAGACATTGGGAGGTATATTAACAAATGTTTAAGAGGTCATTACTAGGAGGCGGGTCCGAGCGAAAGGAGGTCGATTTACGAGCACCCATCACCTGTCCGAGCTAACAAAAAGTGTATACAAAAAAATTAACCACAGAGTTGGGAAAGTGATTGTGGTTTCTTTTATACCCATAGTGGGAAGCCCTGTGACTGGTGAAGATATTTAAAATTGAAAACCTCTGGTATTCTACAAATTGTTATTATAGTATTGTGCAGTAATATATTTATATCGTTAATTGCAATTAAAAATGCTGCCATAATGCAACGGTACCTCAATTGAATGCAATAAATCTCGTATAACAAAAAAAAATATCCGAGTTATATTTTTTCGTCCGATCCCTGTCTAATGGACACAAGGACATTCAAATGGTATTCTTAAAAAGAATGATTTGTGGCGAGGAAACGTTGAACAGGTGATTGTAATTACGATATGAAACAAAAAGACTTTAGTTTTGCACCTTTAGGGCCAGCTGCCTCAATAATGTGTAGTGTCGTTTATGACGCCTCAGATGTGTCTGTTACACAATAGTTAATAGACAATGGATCTTTAAAATCATTGTACAGAAAACATAAGGCTTGTACCACCCTTATACAGGCTTCGATTCATAAACCCGATTATAAAGGATGTAATACACAATAGTTGTATTGTTCTCGTTTGAGGGTAGTTGGAGAAATGGACGCGTCTTCTAGGTAATGGAAAACGGTTTTTGTTTTGGTTATGTTGAATAAATTTTTATGTTATCTATGGTAAGTAACAATGTGATGCCGACAAAGTATAGAAATTTGTCCGAATAATGCGGGGCCTGTAATTGTTTTTTTGAAGTAGGTATGTCCTTTTACTCTGACCATTGTTTTTTTAAATCTTGATAAACATTTTAGGTCCAATGGAATTAAAAAATGTATTTTGTAAAACCTTTATCCATCTTGTGCGAGTTAGTCCAAATAAGTAATGATGAATGAAAAAAATTATTATATATTTCTAAAGTGTTTAAATAATATTTAAATGATAAGAAAAACCTTTGCAAACTCGGCTCCGAGTGTATCCTTGCTCGTATCGGTTATGGGATATCGTTAGAAATGATAATCGTGGAATGTCATCACACAACGATAAGAAAACCTTTTATCGCCCAAAGCAAATGAGTATCGATCATATTTGGACCAGATAAGCGATACCGATAATGTTAGTAAGAAAAAAAAAGTTCCCTTATCGTTAAATTGTTAAATCTCGAAAAAAAAATTCTGTTCATCGGCTTGTGAAAACGTTTGGCGGGAGATCTTAGGTTTACGTTTTTTTTAATTCATTCCCATTCTAAGAATGGCGGCGGCTTTTTGGCGCCTAAATCCTTTTTTTTTTTGGTAAACTTTTTTTATTTGTATGCGCCCGTGGAATTTGGCGCGTAAGCGTACCTATGGATATGTGCTGTTGCTTTACCGTGATTATAATGATGTGCCCTGACACTATTATATTTCTATATTCGTTAAAATTGCCGTTGTCCTCTAAGATACGTAATCGCTTGCTCATTAAAGTTCTAATTAATGAAACGGATTCTGGTAACACGATTTTAGCAAAACTTTAAAAGCGTTCGAGTTAATAAAAAAGGTATAGATATATTGATATATAGCTGTATATAGATTTCGAGAATATCTTAATTATCTCGTAATAATTATAATGTACCTTCGTCTAAATTTAACTCGTCCAACCTTTGCTCTGGATGCGATTCTTTTAAGTCAATCACCTCCATTAGTGTCAGGCTGCGCTGTGATATTGTAAAATGGCCGAAAGTGCGTAAGATAATTATGGTTACGTTAAGTGCGAATAAAAAGTATCAGGACCGGTTTCTGGGAACCGTACCGCGGTCGGCGCGTTTTTGAGAGATTTTTTTTATATTTTTTTTTTCGAAAATATTTGTTAGGTTTTCGATTCGATCCCTAATGATGGATGATGTTTTGACTGAAATTGGATTCGGCGGGTTTGTGATGTGTTAATTATTGTTTATATAATAATTACATGGAATTTAATGTGTTTTATTTTTTAATACTTATTGCGAGATGTATATTTCTATTTTGATAATAAAGTTTTATTGTATAATATTTAAATTATACCAATTTTTTATTATATATAAATTCGATTTTTTACAATTGATTTTGTGTATGCGACCGAACAACGGCATTTGACAAAAAAACCTAGTTAATAAACACGTTGTAAATATAATGTGTTGTATGTAATTATTAAACTTACATAATTCAATTGATTTTGTACGTCTCAGTAGCACTGAAAAAAAGTTGTCTGAAATTAAATTTTTGTTAGTTTTTAGTAACACTTAGACATCGGTAGTCACTTGTGTATCAGTTTGATAAGAGAGGATAGGAGCCACTTTTCTAATACCTATTGAATCCCAATTTTTACAGCACTATTTTATCTAAATAACACCAATTAAGAACTACCGCCACACTAACAGCCTCCTCTTGCTAGTATGTTACTCCACTAGTGTTTGAGGGATGATGACGGATAATGAGATGACTACCATTACTAATTATCGTTTAACGGAGAGTCATATAAGTGCGTGTAGTGTACAGACGGTCATAATTCGGACCCTGAATTGGTTGAATAATGCAACCGAACACCGCCTTGACCCCGACCAGACACACAGACAGTAAACGACCGACCTTCACATTGAATGTCATTTATATTGAAATAGCTATTTGAATTCGGCAGAATTTTGTCGATGCGATCGCTCGGGTGTCATTTTAATTCACTACGTGGAATAATTTGGATAACCGACTAACTAATTGAAATTATTTGCTTAATGTTAAACTGTCGCCCGACGCTCTGAATGTCGTAAGTCTAACAATTTAATAGTAGAAGATCGTTTGTAGAGAATTTGGTTTCAAATGTGAATAATTTTTATATTTCAAATTCAAATACAAAATATCTTTATTCAAGTAAGCATTTATATGCACTTTTGTTATCGTCAATTACATTAAAAAGTTCTGTGTAGACAGTCCGTGAGTCAGCTACCAACTCGGAATGCTGGTCTACTGAGAAGAACCGGCCAGAAACACAACAGTTGCTCTTTTTACAAAAAAATTTACGATGTTTGATGAATATCATAATGGTCTACTGAGAAGAACCGGCCAGAAACACAACAATTGCTCTTTTTACAAAAAAAAATACGATGTTTGATGAATATCATAATATCAATTCTGCAAATGAGTCTACAATCTGAATTCCCACACAATTCGATCAACTAAAAGTTCGTGAATGCTATAATAAGATTATAATATTTTTAATGGAAAACTAAGAAAAGGAATCCATATTGATATCCATAGTGATATTTTCACACTTTTTCCATTACTATTATAATATTTATTTATTACGCGAACAAATAACAAACATGTAGCACACAAAAGTTTAATGATTGTCAAGGTTGGAATAAAATTAATACATGTACATAATATATTACTTTTTTATATTGTGTCATTATATAACATTGTAAGTATATTTATAGTTTAAAGAAAATGTATTGTTAAAAATACAGTTTCTCAGATGTCGTTTTCACAGCTCGTTTGGACATGTCTCCGCCACCATATTTGACAAGTGTCTGGGATGGACAGCTTAAGACGTCTTTAGTCCAGGAATAGGACGTTTAAACTTAAACTCGATACGTGATCACGGTTTTATACTCTCATGAATAATTTAACAAAATAATAATCTTATAAAATCATAGTTATAATTAGAAAAAAAAACTATTATCCCCTCAACGGATCATAGAGTATGGTGTTAATAGCAACAGTAATTGCTTGATTAAATTCTAGAAATTCAATAAAAAATCTTGATATTACGTTAATAAAAGTAATAGATACTGTAAAGAAAAACCTTATCACCCACACTAGTACACAATATTTTGATTTAACTTATATAACTAACTATTTCTGTTTAACGGTAACTCTAGAGTCTTGGGTCTGTTATATACTTTTTGTCTCGGGAGTGTCTAAATCTGGCCCCGTACTATTCCCGTCCGTTCGTCTATCTTCCTCTTGCGCAACTGAGACAATTGATGCTGGACAGATTGTGGAGATTTTATAATTCTTTTTCAATTTGGATATTTTTGGAGCGTCCTTTTCGTTGATATATGTTCCGAAAGTATTTTTATTTTTTTTACATCTAAAATGTTTATTTAAAAACAATGAACCGAATATTTATTTTCCTCTGATAGTTTAATGAAATGCGCAGCAATATTCACCTGTATGTTGACACTACTAATGAACTGACAGCTTGCAACATATCTGTCTTTGTTATAGCTCGTTTTTAAAATTTTGATAATGTATGTAAATTTATTAATATTCAATATGATATTAAATAATCGTTATGAATAAACCATTAGCAGCTATAGACTTAGATGACAGCTATAGATTCAGATTTTAGATTAAGTGATTTGTGATAAGGTGGTGATATTTGACATATCCGTCGTTATGAATAGTTATTTCCTTGAATAATAATTTAATTTCACCAGTCGTTAACATAAAAAAACGATTTTCGAATTTCTAATATACCTATCTGTATATAGTCATATAATTATAGAAACATACTTGTAGATATCTCAAACAGATACACAACCAAACGTATGTACGCTTATGTAAAAGTGATATAAAAATCTATAAAATCCTATCGTAATACACCATTCTTATCGAATAGATGTCATTGTCTCCGCGATACAATCAACAGAACGCCGGCTCAGTGCAATTAAGATTATCAAATCGAATAAATACAACAAACATAATAAGGGTGTTGACCCGGGAAACAATTCTCTTCACGGTTCGTATCCCGGCACGTGTTATAAATGCTATAAAACTCATACATAGTTTATTTCTCCGGTAAGATGACTCCGTTAGGGCGCGTCCATACTTGGATCAAACGCCGCTAGCGCCACACAATTTACATTGGTTTTTTTAAATCTATTTACTAATTCATTTATTAATTAATTCAATGTGGTGCAAATAATTTCTACGAGTCCCGTCAATGCTAAAACACTCTTTATCAATCAGTCGATGAGATTCACAGGGAAGCCACGAATGTGGTTTAAAGGATCAAAATTTTTAATATGAAGAATAGTTTAAAATTACAGAAACAAAACACTATATATAACGTTTTGTGGTTTAGGGAACTACTTAAAATATCTATATTTTACTTTAAATACTTTTTTATTGGGGGCGGAAATATTAAAACAAATTAAGGAGGATGTCCCAGAGCTTAAAAATAGGTATAGTAAAAGAGTTAGATAATGTGAAGGTTCAAATAATTAAGTTAGAAGGATTTCAAGGAGTTCGAATCGTGAGTTGAAATCAGTAGAAATTTAGATTTGAACTAATAAGTGAGTGGAAAAGTTGAATCATTTGGAATGAGAAAAGATTTAAAGTTCTAGACTTTTTTTTTCGGCCATTTAAGTTTAGACTAGTAGGTACTGAGATATCTGATCAAATTTATGAAGACTAAAAATTAAGCAAATGCAACTTTTAAGATGGTTAAATTTATCTTAATTAGTTTAGGATATAGTCAATGAGACGATTAGTGATTGCAGTAAAATAATTGATTCGAATGGGTAATGAAGACTCAGATTATTTACTTTTAGCATAATGAATTAGATATAGATATTATATGTAAAAAATTGCAAAAATTGCTGCCAATAACATTTTTCTGACTTATGAAGACCAAGAGGAGGCTTGATATCTTAAAATTAATAAGTCGCTTTATACATTAGCATGGAATATGTAAATGGAATAATTCATTATTTTAACATTATTTTTAAAATTAAAACCTAAACAAATACTACCTTCTGAATTCTTTGAGCAGAAAGAATAGGGACCCGAGATTCTGGTGAATTGAGTAGCACCCAATATTCCAAGAAATTTCCACATAATTGACAAAGAAGAGCTTAATCATAATATAATTACATTTATATGTAAATGGTATACAATTATAGTTATTATTGCCTTTGTGAAAGTTATTGATTGTAACTTTTACATTCGTAATGGAGTTTAACAGTTAACGTTAACGTTGTGATGTAAACAAATGTAAAAACACGTTGTTTTCTTTTAACTTTTTGCACCCGCTGATGTGTGTGTGTGTGTGTGTGTGTGATTTGAATAAATAAACACTCGCATGTAAGATTTTTAATGGCACAAGCAATATATTACTTACGAACCCTTATCTGTGTCAAGTTTTTAATTTATTTTCAAAAAGTTTATACTGTCTTCTAAAACCTTTAACAGATATTCAAGGTATAATAGCAAAGGTCTCGTTTTGTTTTTGTGATAATATTTTTCGAACCGTATCGAGTCTATTCCAGCCATATATTCCGCCATCTTGCACGCGCACGCGCCGCTGCGCTCCGACTAATTAATACATGCCCTTCCAGCGCTTCATTATATTGCCGACGCGTTTTTGCTACGTTGGGATGTTTTTTGAATTTAATAAACTCTTGCATCGGAAAAATTCTGTACCGTTACAGGTAGGTATCTACCGGGAATCGGTCCGTACGTATCGTAAGATTTAAATATGTAACATATGTAAATGGTTTCGTTGTAATCTGTTCTGTAGTGAAAGCGTCTATAAGTGTCGAAAGCAAAATGTGACTATCAAGACTTCCCTAGGGAATATTTCGGAATGAGGTAAACTGAATCTTGTTCTATTTAACGATTTAAGAAAATCTTTTTCCTCGTTTCGCCGCTCTTTGAGAGGGCTATCCTAAGAACCTTGTCAAGTGTCGGAGTACTAGGATTCAACATTTCGATGGTCAGTTTCATGTGAAAATCGAGTCTTAAGGTGACTCCGCGGAGTAGTGTTCTTATCTCTTGGCAGGTCTAGTTATATCGTCTTTCATGTAGAAACAAACAGTGAAGAGTCACACCTTGGATCCAGTGGCATAAGATGGTATGAGAAATTAGACAGATCCTCTGCGTTGGGTAGTAACGTTGCATCTCTGTGCGTCTTCTTATCACATTTATCACTGAGTGCCAAAGATTTACTTGACTTTATTCCTATCTCCGAATTTCAATATTGCTCTACCACCGTTCAGAATACCATCACCACCATCTGTATTTGTGGTAATAACATTTGACGCTTGATTAGAAATGAATGAATTTATAAAAGCAGTACAGTACACAAGAGTTTGTTTTTAGCTATTAAGTTTTAAAAAATACTGCTCGTAATGATATTTAATTATAATGCGGAAAGTTAATGTACTGTATAATAAGATTGCTAATAAAATTTATAAGATGTTACATTAAAAATAAAAATTCAAGTCATTAAATTTTTATCAGGAAAAATAAAATATCAAAATCAGAAAAAAAATGGTAATAAAACCAAATATAACACGATAACTTCTGTTAATTACGCTCTATTAAGCCAAGCTAAGATTTTGTTGCAAGTATTTCCAGGTTATTTGTCTAAGTTTAAGTGGGAACTTTATAGGATTGCCTAATATTTGTTAGAACAAATATTAGGCAATTCTACAAATGTCTGAAATAACCTAACCTTGTTAAATATTTATTTAGCATAAGGAGCCCTCGAAGAAAGCTTTTAACTCTTAAGCTAATAGATATCTTTATTTTCAAATTACTGAACCTAATTAAATTTAATTTTTAGGTACACCCAAAGCGTCTATAAGTGTTAATACAGAAAGAATTGTTATTATTTCTAAGATATGGATTTACCTAAACAGAGACTTTTGTAGATCGTTTAAGTTATACAACACTATGCCTACTACCGTGAATTCTTTCACACCTTCTAAACCAGCCACTTAATTGTAATTGGGGAGGGCATTTCATTAACAAAAAATATGTACTTTAAAGCTTAATATTTCACAAGCGAAGTTTACCCTTTAGAAATCTTCTTTCATACTATAAAGACCTTAAAGAAAAAAAATACAATTCCACCATTAGTACCGAGAAGCTGTCCTTAAAAAATATTTTCAAATTTTTACTCACTGGCACTTGTTCGGCATGGCTACTATGTATGCCGAATTGATGTTTTTTGTAATAAGCGTCTGAGCTAGGTTGCGGACAGACGGACGGACGGACGAACGTGGATGTATAAGGTTCTAGCGTACTACGGAACCCTAAAAAGTAACGATATCTTAATAAAAGTACATTATAAGCATTTGAATATTCGTGTTCAACACCCTTAAATAATTAAGTACGGTGCTTTTTTTTCCAAAATAAGTTGACTCTTAACAGAAATAATCCAAAAAATATAAATATCAAAAAAATTTAAACAAATAAAACGAAATAAATGAAATTCAAATTGATTCCGAACACATTACCGGACCACAGCGAATCAAAATGTCGGTCGATTGCGATATTCAATTAGCCGAAAGTCCGATTATAGTTAAGTACCGTACACAATAAATGCACCACACATTTTTAAATCCATCAAATCTACATTTCGATGAGGTCGTTGAACTTTTTTTTTTTTTTTTTGTACACTAGATTTATATTACGGATAAAAAGTATGTATATAATTTTGCATTAATTTTATTACATCTTGTCTAATACCAAAGTCGAAAGAATCGGTTAACAGTTTATAGTAATATTTATGTATTTTAATTAAACATAATGCAAGTAAATGTTCATTTCCAGATACACTTAACTCATAATCTAATTCGGTTTTATTATTATCGTTAATATTATTTATTATAGTATTTCGGCTTAAGGTATTCGCGGTATTTCCGTTTGGGATTAAGGAAAGTCTGAATGTTATTCGGTTCTCAGTAGGCCGAGGCACGAGATCGTCTATAGATACTCCGAGACAAGCCTGAATTCTGAAAGGCTAGATTCAAATAGGGTTGCCTCCCGTAAGTATTATGTGTTATTTTTTTTTAATTAAATATATTTTTCCTACATTTATTCAAAAAAATGTTGTTTAATCTCACATATCTTTCAATATATTTTTTTTTTTAAGTTAAGTATGTATTCAAAATGAAAGTAAACACGATAGACATCTCAAAGACTATAATACCTTATTGGAAATATAGTTTTAATGCATTATAAAATTTAGTTAGTTGTTTAGCAGCCCTAGCAACAATATGACGGGCCTCTGAGGATAATAGGACATGTCATCGGGCACCGCTAGAACCGGACGCTCTTTGATATCATAACTGTTATCTAGTTTAGATTTATACATAAATAGTAAAATTAATCAAACAGTGATTTCTTCAAATAAATCTAGAAAAAATTCGACATCGAGGCAGGACTCGAACCCGCCACCACTGAGAAATTGCGTCGCTCTAATAACGAAGCTACCGTGTCCCTACCCGCCTTTATTTATCTATTACTGTTTCTCCAAACAGAACAAGTCCGTTTGTTCATACTTATTTAATATATCTAATAAATACTCAAACATTCAGAATTCTCGTCGTCATTTCAAAGGAAGTCTACATCCTAATAAATTAACCAAATAGTTAGTATCCCTGCATACAAATAACACGAACGATTATGTTATGTTATTTTATTTGGCTGTGGAGGATGTAAATGACCGTCTAACTGTATGCTATGTGCGTAGTTATCACCATGGTTTATGGTGTACGTACGTGGGCTGACACTGTGCCGGTCAAGGGCGAGCCGTTCGTCCAAGGTCACCATTTTGACCGAGCTCCGTATTTGGTAAAAATATCCACAACATAACAAACGAAATTGCAAAATAAACAAACACAAAGGTTTATAGACCCTGGTGTTGTCGACTGAAGGTCTGTTTTTCTGTGCTACAGTTTTTTTTACTCTGAGAATTGTATTAGATACGACTCGAGAATGCTAAGGCTTAGCGGACGTTGCCATTTGTGAAGTAGTTTTTTTTTTTGTTTTTGCGTCGTCGCTATACATACTCATAGCTTTATTAAATGATCGTTTGTAGATCGGAATCAGGAAAACTGTGGATAATTATCGAGAGTTTATTGTTATTCAATTAAGGAGACCAAGACTGGTACAGGAATGGTGGGAGATAATTTTATGTTAACCGCATTTAACGTAGTAGTTGTAATAAAATAGGAGTTATCATTTTATTCAATCGTTTTATGATAATAAAAAAAAAAAAAATTAAAATTACAAATTTATTCGATACTTTTTTTTTAACTGAATTGTCATTTAACATTTCATTAAAAAAAGATTTTTCTTGAGAACATTTATTGACGTATTGTTTATATAAAGTTTGTTTTTCTCTGTCCCGGTAATAAAACTATAAACATCATAATGTCCCTCATGCTATATCATTACACGATCAAAGACTTTAATATGAAGTAAGCGAAGTTGTAATTGGGACTACAAAGTTTATGATGTTAGATCAAAATCTCGCGCAAAACCTGTCGTTACTCGACACCAGATATTATCTTATGTAATGGCTAAGTGGAAAAATTTGGTCTTTAGACTTGTGTAATCTGGACTGCCGGCCGGGGTTTGAGTTTGTGCGTAAAACTACAACAATTTACATATATTTTTTTAGTTAACACTGTCATCTATCTGTATAGCTTATTGATGAGGAAAAATATGTCAGATATACCTACCGCCATTTAGAATTTATTTACCGTTGCACCGTAAAGTGATTGCATTTTAATAAAAAAATATTTCTTAGAAAGTATGTGACCGGTGAAAAAGTTAATAAATCATCTATAAATACTCCGTACGAAATTATTTTTCGAAAAGAAATATACATTTTGATGATACATCGAGTATGGAGCAGCAAAGTCAAAAGGATGTCTCTATTTTACGGGCGTTAAATGAATTACTTTGGCAAATATCCAAACCATCACCTTGGAGAGCCGGAGAAATTATCAAAGGACGAGTTTTATGTAGTGCGAACGGGATAAAACTTTAAATGAATCTTATTACATTGATATAAAGTGTACTTTATAATGATAATGTCTCAAAAGAAGAGTAATTTGACACGTAAGTCTCAGTAAAAGAATAATAAACAACTTGATCATTTTATTTTCACCGCAGCCTTGGCAGTGAATTTATTTATCTTAGGAGTGCTCCTTATATTATCTTGGTAATTTCTTCAGCTGTTCTTGGATCTGCGGTTATGGTACGAAATAAGATTTAGCTCTCCGCATTTCAAATGAGACAGGATTGTTTTGTTTTAATTATATTGCATTTAATATACAATCGTTTTGTTATATATATATATTTAAAATATATTTCAGTTCTAACACAGTCGTGCAGACAGCTCGCAGGCTCTTTCATTTGCATACTGATCTCTCGAAAGATCGTCTGATGTCATCATTCTCTTTGCAAAAAAAAAGATTTATTATATTAATTTCTTAGATTAATTAACTATAATTATATTTCATTCATTTTCATTTAAAGTTTTACGAGCTCGGTCATTGATCTCCTAACAGTTTTCTTTACTGTTGGCTGCAACACAGGAAATGTTGGCAAACTTTCATTACATCTAAATATATCAAAAGAGAATATTTTTAAGTATCCAAATATAACCATACCAAGCAGTCTATCTGAATCACTGCCAAAAATATTGCTTTAACTAAGTGCTAAATTGTTAGTAAAGCGTACATTAAATACGCAATTGTATTTGATAATTTAACTCTCACAAGATCACATATCAGTTTTTGTTTTATCACACATTCTCGCTTTCAAAGTTTATTAAAGTAATATATGTAGCTATATTTTTTCCGTTACGGTCTATGATCCATCCGTCATCCCGTCTCACCCCGGGTTGTTTTTTCACGGGTTCAAGGTCGATAGTGTCATGAGAACGATGAAAGGGCGCTGTATTCAGGCCGTGAATTTTAGGTAACATCTCAGAATCCTCGATGAAATCTCGTATGATTCAATTTTCACACATCTTATTACTCTTTGATGGAATTATCATCTTGAAAACGTATATAATAACTTTAGTTTCTTTTTTTGCTTGTCTTTTTTTTTTTACTAAAGCAGAATATATTATAATTTAAGTGGCGTTGAATAGTAAGAAAAATAGATAACAAATGTATCGAATTGCTTCACGTTCTAATTTAGATAAATCGTTGCGACAATAGAATCCAACTACAGCAGGCGCTTCTCACTTTCTGAATATTTGACGTCATCTGGTTCCGGGTTCGTTAGCCCCTTTGGTCTAGATACAAGATGTAAGATAACTAAACAGTGATCTAGACACCCCTCTTCCTATAGCAATGAAACCGCAAAACGTAACTCCCCCTTCGCTGTAGACATTCTTTCTCATCGTAACTAGTATTACTTAGGCCTTATCTGCCATCATGATTCTAGACACAATGTTGATATTATATCTAGTTCTTCCATTATTACTATTTTAAATAATAGTATACTGACTAAAAAAATATATAATCGTCAAAATAGTCATACCATTTCAGTCTGTAATACTAGCATTGTCTTACATCCATTATTCTATAATAATAGTTAGGTTTACACCTGCCGTGACTAAAGTTGGTCCATCTCGAGGCTTTATGTATAGCGTAGTGTAGTGTGTATACATAGATGTTATATATAAGTATAGTGTGTCCGTTCCACCGGCACGTGTCCTACAAGTTCAAGGGCGTGTGCCGGGCAATGCTCTTAAGTTTTTGCGCGGTTCGTTTCGCGCTCGGTCCGTGGGTGAGAGACGCTAGACGCTTTCTTTAGAGGGAAACTAATGTTGAAAACCTTTTATCTGGCTAGTCTGTCTGTTTTGTTATTGTGTTTTCTTTTTTATCTTTTTTTGTGTGCTTTTAACATGTTTCACGTGTTAAAATAGATTAGTGCCGAGGATTAAGAGATGATTATTCTGCTCTATTACGTATACAATTATTATTTCCTTCCCATTCCGATATTGTTGTAAGTACAATAGCTTATCGTGAATCATTTAAAGTTATACATCGGGATACTTACAATGTTAGTGCAATTTCGAATTTATCATCATTGTATCATTTATCATGTGTGAGACACGGTCTGAGTGCGATTGCGATTCTCGTTAATTTTTTATTTTGCTATCCGACAATAAGCCTAAATCACACGCGGCGGTATCTCAAATCGCCGGCCATTAGGCTTATAACGATTTCAAGTAACCTTTCAGCTTATTCATTCATAGGAACAATTTGTCATTTTCGCTCCCTTGCACTCTTGAGGGATATTAGTGTCTATTATTTGTTAACACGAGTTTTTAACTCCGCCGTGGCATTGTATCAGGTTGTTTACTTTTAATCGATGTCTAGCGTTTTATGGTTTGATTAATTATTATATTATATTATTTTTTTATTCCGATACGGTCTACCGGTTACTGGTATATTTATATTTTGTGAGGGATGTGGTCTATAATGATTATTTTCTTATTAATTACCTTTTTATATATGTAAGAGGTTTTTTTTTGAGCTCATTAGTTATCAGACGATTTCGCTTAAGTAGTTTTTTTGTTTTTGTGTAACACTTGCATTAACAAACAGTTTTCGATTAATATTTTTTGTTTTATTATTATAACCTTATTTTTATGACTCCTTTAATAATGATTGGATTGAGATTATATTTTTCGAATCATTCATCATTCAATCAACATATACATACATATTTGATAAGGGGAAGCCTCTAGATTGTTAAATGTCACGTCTAAATTGGTCCAGGAATGCTAAATGAAGATTATTGAAACTCGGTACAGCGTGGGAGGCTGAGTCAGTCGGACAATCACCCAAATGTACTAAAGGTCTTATAGTAGTTAAAATAGATAAAAAACATTATTTACCTAGTCGTGTCTGATTCTCAGAAAAGTAATTTGGAACGTGTACTTACTTAACTTGAGGATAATGTCATTTAATAAAAAATATAAATGTTTTAGTTGGTTGGTTACATCGACAGTCAATTGAAGAATTTTACTTTAAGAAAAACTCTAATATGAAATAAAACTTAAAGGAAGTCGGACGAGATATATATAAATAAATGACTTATGATGATCTATAAACGATGAAGTTAATAATATTGTTATGTAAAATATGTTTTATAATGAATTTTGTTTTACTTTAACAAATCCTCCAAAAGGGCTTCACGATTGTCTTGTAATAGTCCTAAGCATTGTCACAAAACTTATAAAGATGAAATAAAACAATGAAATTAAAAATAAAAAAATTGATTTTTTTGTTGGTAATAGAGTCACTTTAGTCTTTGATATATTTTAGTTTTGTAGGTGGTAGGATTCATTAAAGTTCTTATGTGAGCGGGAAGAACTGGGATAGAAATAGTTTCTTATAGCAGATCAATGCAATGGTGGTAGCATATTTGTAAAGTACCGTATTTGCATCTGCAAATTCATCATCTGATGAGATGATGATGAGAGACAGTAACACTTTACGAGTGTAAAGTTACAGTTTACATTATCTTTCCTCTCCATTAGTATATATAGGTGTTAAACGATGTTTTCTAATATGTAGATTTTGAAAAAACTTTTACATAAGGTCAAGTAGAATAAAATAAAAAATCAATACTACATTTGTGAATAATAAACCGTTAAAATTATTTAAATATAAATTCATAACATACTCAAGGTTACTTTCAACACACTGACATAGTTCGATATGCATGTGCAGGATTAGCGATACGATTGGAATTCTGTGTTTAATGTAATTAATCGATTACTCGTGACGTAATCTCAGATAGCGACCGTTACCTTACCTGTGAATCGCATTCTTTAATGGATTTGATATGACGATAATAGAAATTGTGTATATTTTAACAATGTTTGTAAAATAATTAATACTACTGACCGAATTTTGAATAATAAAAAAAAATGTTCCGAGATATCCAACGACGGCAATTCAGAAGCGATTAGTTTGATAAAATTATTACCTATTTTTATTAAACGGATGGCGTCTGCGGAACACGTGGGAGGAGTATATGAGTATTTATTCTCAGAATATTTAAATGTGATTGCACTGTTGTACTATTGAGTCACAGTCTAAAGGTCGATATCACAGCAGTATATATTATATACTTAGGGCATGAGAACGTCGTTACAGATGTCTTGCAAACCCCTGTCTTTGTAAAAACAGGGTGTCCCTAGGATCGTAAAACGATAGGTTGACGACCTAGATATATGAATTATTGATATGTAGTAAAGAATTCTCTGCCTGCTCGTAAAAGAAGCTCTATTTGGGATAGTTTCGGGATATCCCTGCATCATTTTATGAGACAAAATCTTATTACTGACGCAGAAGTCTGAAGAAAAGGTCAAATAGGATTACGTACGGGACCAGAAAATAAAGGTTGTACTCTTTTCTTCGAATTGAACTTTGTCGTCGGAGAAAATCAAATGAAATATACTTTATATACAGCGAGATAATAATCATAGAAATCATAAAACATAACTTTTTCAAATCGTTCCGTGCTACCGATGATAACACTCGTAATTTAATTACGGAGGCTTATCGTAGAAGCGTTGTCCTTGACCGACTTCAAGGAATGCCAGCCTTGTAGATACCAACCAAACCAGTCGGACAAGATACTTTGCAACATCTGCACAGAAATAGTTAACAGTCTGGAAATAAGATCAGCATGCCGTCTCTCATTAATACCATAATTCTCAACATCCTACATACTTTTCTTATTTTTTATTTGTTTTTTTGCTACCTTATATATTAACAATTACTCGTGCTATACAATACTTCAATGATTATTTATATATTGATTTGAAAATGTATATATTTTTGGTACTCGGTGATCTTGTTCCACGAGTTTTTGCTCTTAGTCATGAATTTAAAATTCTATGAGTAATTCGCGTACCGACCATATTAGATCAGTCCTGACAATGTGTTTAACAATGTTATATAAGGTTGATGAGACCCGCTGTAAGTTCAGGGCCGGCATTCCTTTAATCTCAATTACGTGTGGTGACCGAAATTGACATGTTTACGATGAGGCGGAAGTCTTGAAGTGGATAACTAGTGGTTATGTCTTTGGGTATGTCTGTGGATTATGATTTACCATCTCATGAGACTCAACGTTACATTTGATGATGTTATATCACCGATATTACCACCTAGTATTTAATTTGCATATTCAAAGCGTGTAATGCATTATTAGTATTCACGTTCACATGACTCATATCGCAACGATCTAAACCTAATAGTGACTAAATAAAGTCTGAATGAGATTATTGTTTTGTACCAAGAAGCCATAAAATGTCTCAAACTTAGCTTCTTCATCGGAATTCCCCCATAAGGATTGTTTGTGTCATACATATTTTTATATCAGAAGGTTACTTCTAAGTTAAATATTTAAGTAAATGATTATAAAATGTGTACTTCTAAACTAACCAGCAATGAAGAAAATATAATGTTATCAATAATTGTTTGTTAATAATATTTAATTACTATAAAATATTGTATTTCAATTATTGATATTACTTTCGTAGTTTATGTATCTCTCCCTATTATAATATTTCACAGCCCCACGTCTATTCATATTTACTGCTATATCTTTACTGTTGCTACGGTATGTCTTTATTACCATAATCTCTTACCTTCAGAATCAATAGAGTTATTGCTCTTTAGAAATCGTCTTAAGTGTTTTTAGTGTATTATACTGATATTTTATATTAAACTATTAATATATTACGAATGAAGTGATTTTTGCTTTATTATCGTTTAAATAAGTAAGTGGCCCCATGACACTTCCTTGTTAAATACCAAAGCGTCGTTAATCTGTTTGTTATTTCATATTGCAGTTTTCTTTTATAAAATGCCATAACTTTGTCCTCGTCAATATTTTTTATTGAAGATATTAAATTTATATTGACTTCAAAATTGTTATATTTAAAAATTTACCGTAAAAATTAACCTAATTGTCATTATTGTGTTAATAAGAATTGAAAAAAATTTATTACTTTGTATCACTGGCTATGTAATTAAGAATAGATGAGTATTCTAGAAGATTATGTACTTCATTCATAAGTTGTTGAGTGCGGTTATCTAGTTACATCGTTATCAAAAGTTACATAGGGTCGTCCTACGCGGAAGCGAGGTTATCGATAGTGACGAATGTCGACAGTTGTCGATAAAGAATCACGTGAAAAAAATAGACACTCCACTGTTATATAAAGTTAAGTGCTTGTAACATGTTACCGCATTTGTGAAATAACTGAATAAACTACTTGCCTTTTGCGGCGATTATGATGTTGTTATTTTTATCCGTTGTTATAATTTCATCTGCATGATATTCTTATACACATTTAATTTTAACATTATTTACTATTTTATATATTTTTTCATCCGTATCCAAATAGTTTTAACGAATAGTTTCTTGCGTCATCCAGCCCGTTTTTGTTCGGTGTCCCGTTATCTTTTCCCTCTTTACTTTTTTTATATCATCACACGGTCCTGGCCACACATCCCAAATAAATTAAAAATCCATCAATGCGTTTTTGTTTATTATTTTTGGAATTACTCCGGTATAACGTTGACCGACAGTTGTGATAGTTTTTATTAACCCGTTGCTTACGCGTCCGAATGTAAATTATTCTGTAGCGTGGACGTAATCATCATTTTGATGTTTATTCTATCGTAATAAACTACTAATGGATTTAATATCAACCTTTGTGGATAGGTTTTCAATTATTTCCGGCGTTTTTATGTTACACAGAGATTCAATATTACGTGTTTAGAAAAACTAAGCCATTCAAAAAATATTATGAATAATGAAAAGTTACGCATCAATTATGATCTGAATTATACAAAAATTTCCAGATTAGATCGCACTTACATTAAAATAAACGAAAACAAGTTATTTGAAATATTAAAAAAATCTTTTACACCAAATATTCAATGATGTAACAGGAAGCGAGCTTATCATATTATAATATATTATAAATTGTTGGAAATGTTTAAAGCAAAATATTTACGGCTATTTTTTAACGAGTTATTACACCATTTACGTATATAAAGCTTATCTTGTATCTCCTATTTTTGAAGGTAAATCGTAAAAAGGCAGGTGCAACCCCGTTTTAATTTAACCGAGGATTAAGCTTTATCACCGGGATCTACGCTGGAACATCAACCGATGGTTTAATTGGTCTTTAAATAACTGGATATAGTGGGTGGGTACCTTTTACAGAAATGTCATAATTTTGATATACCTATGACATAAGATCATTTTTAGGGGTATACCTACCTACATAAAATCCATCGGGTTATTTTTAATAAATGTACCCACGAATTTCGTACACGAATGTATGTTATGGGTTATTTTATATCAATCACCATAAACGACCCTGAGTCACTCGTGCCTAGTCATAAAGTTCGCGATATTTGCTCTGACGTCACGCGAGTCAGGAAGCTACACCCCCCGTGAGTTGGTATGTTCTTTTATTGAGATTTTTATTATGATATTTATTTTATATCTTGCTATTATAGATTATATCTTTATTTGGTTGTCAACTACCTTTTTTTTTTCTTGTAACACACGAGTGATTGTCTGTTTTCGTAATTTACGTTTTAACTTCTCTATTAAATTTGATGTCAAATAGTGATGTATATATGATATAAAATTGATGTAAATGTATTACATCCTTGTTTCTATATTTTATTGGTAATATAAGATAATTTTCGTACATTTTGATATCAAATAGTATTAGGTTGTATGACTCTCGTACTGGTTGGTGAAGTTTGTGTGACTTCATGTAATATTTCAGCTGAAACAGCTCTGAACTTTCCAACTTGCACTTAATAATGAAGACGTCGGTCGCAGTAAGCTATTATATTCATGTTAACTATATGTATGTTGTGCAACATATATATATATATATATATATATATATATATATATATATATAAAATTTGATCAAACTAGTTGAAACTATAAGGAAGGGGTTCAGCCAATGAGAAGCGTTGTCAAAAAAACTGTGATTATTTTATCGGAATTTTTTTTTGTTTAACGATTCAAGTTTTTAGATTTAACTAAGTTTTAATATATATGTATTGATATTTTTTCCCTAATATTTTTAACGTTTTAAAACTATCATGAACGCTAAAAGATCATAACATCAAAACAGTGAGTGAGTCTCGTTTCAAAAACACATACAAGTGTTAACCATGTAATTATAAAACCGGATGATACAGATAGCGAGCGAGGTTGAGCGCCATCTGCCGACCGACTCACCCGGCTTGGGGTAGGTTGGGAATTATACGAATCGTACATACTCACAGACGGCCTGCTTTATTATTTGTATACTGTTGCTAACTTGGTGTCTGTTGTGGAAGGTTAAGGGTTGGCAAAAATTAAAATTTGTAATATTGATGTATGAATTACAAAATTATATACTGTTTTTTATGCTTTATGGTTGAGGAAGAAAATATTATTTAATTAATTTTGATAAATTTAAAACCCCTATGTTTATTCTATTCTTTCCGTAAGTCTCTGCTCTTCGGCGTTAAATCCTCTCGTATATTTTTTGCCTTGGAATATGGGATTGATATATAATATATAAATGTATATATATTAGGTATGTCTTCGTAATTATATAGACAGGACACGAGTACAACGTCTACATACCGTCACTTAATATTGACTAGTGTTCTTTTTGAAAAACGCTGTCCTTATTATTAATTAATGAACTCCAAGAACCCAGTATTAATATTTTGAATACACTTCTAATATCTTTACAAGTCATTTCTTAAAATATTTAAGACTCGTACAAACTTTCAACTTTTTAATTATATAAAAATAATTTGTCAGTTTGAAGGTTAGTAATAAATTATCGTAGTTAATATTGAATTTGTGATGAAGTCTCTAAGAAGATACACTTAACGCGCCTACCTGTTTGTTTATTAAGGTATTCGGAGTCGTTATTTTTACATATTCCATCGATATGTATAATTGGTATAGCCATCATGACATTTGTTACATCATTTGATGATTATTATTTAATAAGTATTGGAATACTGTTATTTAAATAATTTAACCATAGCGTCTGTTTCGAGAGTTAAATAATTTTTTTGTTTATTTATCTTTGCATTTGGAGTAAATAGTTTTTTTTTATTCAAGTTTTAATTTAGCGTGTAAGCTCGTGATTTATGTCAAAATTTACAAAATGACAGACTCCATCCATTTTCATACACCAACCAATAAAAGCGTATTGAACGCTCGTTTCATTCACGCCGAGAGATAATTCATAAGTTCCGTGCAATTTCAACGTCAATACATTATTCAAGCGAAAATAGAATCTCGGTGAGTCGGGTGCGTTTGCGAAACTAGTTCGAACGCTTTTGTTAATGTAGAAAGGTGCGATTTTCTCCGCCTCGAGATATGCATTCGTCCATAAATCAAGGAACTTTTGAGCTCCGCAGGTGTCCGCGGACGGCGGTCTTTTGTCACTGTCCGACTTCACCTGCGCCGTTTCTCATTTAGCCGTCCGAAAAGACCACGTCCATCGAACTCGACCTCGTCACCAGACGTAGTCTTTTGTAAGCGGTCGTGTTGCCTTTTTGTGTGATAATGTCTCGGCGCGATTTCGTGTCATTGAGCATCTTGATAGAGTCAAGATTCGCTCGATCTCGTCTACCGGATGGGAAGCTGAGATGCCGTGTAATTTGGTCGCACAATACGGCAATAATAATCGCGGGTCTCTCGTAATTGCGACGACATCCGTTCAACAAGATGTATAGTACACATGTCCGTGTGAAAGTTTTGTGAGGGCCGCGAGCCCGAGCTCTTATCGGAACCAGTTTGGTGCATTTTAGATATATCGGCTTTCTTTACGGTCTGTTACTTAAATAACTGTCAAGGGAATTTTTATTCGATTAAGGTTGACGCTCACCTCCATGACTCCGCATTCCATCGCCCGGTTAATACTATTTAAACCTAGCGAGAAATATTATATACTTATAAATAAACTTAGTCTGTTTTTATATGGTTACAAGCTGGGCCCACGAGTTTGTTCGCGCGGAATATGTTTTAAAAATGGTAGTCTAAATTACTCCTTATAACAACCTATCCGACAGTGAAGGCCATGTTAAAATCCCGCCGTTTCAGAGATTAGTAGGACCAAACGGGCAGATAGACAAACAGAGATTTTTTTGTTCCGTATATACTTTCATATACATTTAGTGAAGAGAGATTAATTTTGAATTACAAACAGACATTTCAATTTTATTTATATCTATAGATAGCATCACTTATCTGTCATTGTTAAGCTCTGCCAATATAATAAAAGCGATATCCCGTCTACATCAAACATCATCCGACAATTCTCCATTTAATATTTTGTTAGGAGCGGAAGTGTTTTGTCAAACCCATCCAGCGGTCAGTGTCGATTTTGATTTGCGTGAATGTTATGACAAGCATCGAAAGATAAATATACTATCCCCGGTTTGTTTATGATCCCGACAGCCTTCTCGATCGCATAACGCAATTCGGACTACGCACACCCAGGTAATATTAAATGTAGAGCTCACCTTTCTCGTAATATATTACAATTGCTAAAGGACCTACCCATTCAATACGATAAAAAAAGGTTTACATGTGTCTAATATCTAATACATTGTCATTGATAAAAAAAATATGAAATCCTATTATCTAAAAGGAGGCGTGGGATCGAAATTGAATTAAAAACCGGATATCCCCTTTTAATGTTGTTGCACTTGTGTTTGTTAAAAAATTTTTTGTTGGTGTACGATTACTGCTATAACCCATTATTACATATAGATACTGTAATTTTTTTTATTATATAAGTATAAGTGATATATTCAATCGTCGTATTAAATACTAAAACGTACTAATACACGTAATTCACTACTGATTAACATGTTAAATGAACGACCGACCGTTCTTAGAGAATAGCGGCTTTCATCCATACTAAAAAAAAAACTAATAAGCCGTCACAAAAACATAAACCTTTTTTTGTTTATCTACCTATCGTCTGTCCGTATGGCGGACCGAGATGTAAGATTCAATCACGAACGAGTGCTTCTCGGAAGACGCATTTTTTTTTGCTAGTTTTATAGATTTAGGGCTCCACAGGACGTGCTCTGGAACCGCAATAGTATAACAAATACTAAAATGAAACTTTAGCACGAGAGACATAAAATTCACAATCAAGTGCACGTCAGTGTTCAATTAGTTCCCACAGCTCTTATTTTAGCTGTCTGTTACAAAGGTGATAACGTGGTTATAAAATTGTTTAGTCCGATGGGAAAGTCGGGATAGACCGCAGAAAAATGAAAGAATAAACGACTATTTGATTATTTGCGTTCGATTTATTATAATGTTCAAAAGGATTCAATTTCAACGACTTATTTAAAAGCATAAAATAAGAAATACAAAGTAGAAGTGAAAATAGATAGCAGTTGTAATAGTTAAGATCAAAGTTTTCAAATAGCTTTCGTACGACATTAAAGAGGACTGTTACCGCTTTTGTGTTTTAATTGAAGTCATTCATGATTGTAAAGTAAGAATAAATGCAATAAAAATATCGTAAAAGGTAAAATGAGAATTTAATGTTTTTTAATAAATTTATTACGTACATAATAAAAATAAATCTAAACAAATCACGTACTTAATATACCGTGCAATAAAATAAATAGCTTATGCCTCTATTAAAATTATTATGTTACTTTTATCGGGAACACATTAACGCGAGTCGAGTTCGCGCTTCGGTGTTTATTTTTTCATTACCATCCACTCGGGAGTCGTGACGTGAAGTTTTTTTCTCCTCAACGTCTCCGCAACTCGAACTGGGATAGTCTTCATTGAGACGAAGGATATTTTCAGATTCATTTCTATTTTCGTTCACGGTCGTATGAAATTGATCTGTAATCCACGAGCGTGTTACAACGAATTCGTGTTAGCTATCGTTGAACTTGTTCGATATCGTCAGAATTGGGTAGGTTTATTTTTTTTTTATTTATCATTAATATCTAAAGCGTTAAGTGGACGCCTTTTCATCTGAGGGCAGAGATTAATTGCATTTTTTTTAGAAGACCACCGCCGGGTGACACCCGATGATTGAAGGCCTGGGAGAGCATGTGTATATGTAGGTACTTGTGAATGAAACTCTTTTGGTTATTTTTGTTAAGTTTTTCTGATTTCTTGGAAATAAACTAACGGTTAACGAGCGTCGTCATTACAACAATGAAAGTTTTTTGTAACATTTCTTATATCGGTCCGGTCCGTTACATTAACTTACAATTTAAAGAGTGCATTAATATTAAATATATAACAAAACTATAACGGGGTCGTCGACCTCATTAATGTTTTGATATTCTTATCCACGCATTAATACTCTAAGTCGGATTCAATAAAACGCAAAGGTATTTACAAGCGCTAAAAAATGTGCACTTAAGACACGGTAATAAATAAACATTCGTTACCATAAAGTTTTATTTTGCCAAAATTTATAGGACATAATTAATTTATACAGTTAAAAAAAATTACTCAAAAAAAAAAACTACGTCATTCAATGGAATGTTTGCACAACTTTTACTTTATATGGAGTATCTTGAATATTATCAAGATATGAATTTTATTATAATTATCTGTCACAGTTTTTAAATGTTTGAATTTAATTTTTCATAGACCGCCGTTATAAAAATAACAATTATTAATATAATGATGGCGCACTTTATAAAAGGTAACAATGTACGGTCGATGACAATGAATGAAGTGATTTAATAATTCAGTAAATACTATAATGTCCTCCCGGCATTATCTTGTGTACAACCGTGACGGTAAGTTGTTAACAACTGGTTTCTGTGTCAATAGCTGCTGTTATAGCATCCTTTGTGCCCACCCTTTGTGGCGCTTCGTTATCCAGTGTTAGGTATATATATATATATATATATATATATATATATTTTTGCAACACCTAACATTGTTTTTAATAACTCCAATTTCTGAGGCTTCTCGAAGATTTCTTTTCTAAGCAAATCTTGAATATATTCCAGTTTCTCTTATTATATTATTATATTTGTACGTTACATTGTGTCACACTTAGGTCATGGGAAATGACGTAATGGGTGCTATATCAGGCGTACATTTCAATTTATTTTATATAATCCTGTCGGCTGCTTGTCTTTTTTTTTAGAAAGTCCTTCAAGACACAGCTCACGTATGAAATAAGTTACTCTTGCACTTTCAAGTTTTCTCTACAACATTTTTTTATACTTATCTATAGGTACATACATAAAATTGAATTGTCCGATTATAATTCCACATTAACAGCTTCTCACTAAATGCATATTAAAATACATTTTTTACTTTTACAAAAAAATCTTTTTTTACGATGAGTAACTTGGCTACTTATTACTTTTAAAAAATCACATACGCATCCGCATACTACTTATTATTTTGAAAATATCCGCAAACGAAGTCGTGGGAATAACTATTATATCTGAAATTTTAAAACACTAATCATGACTACTTATATCAAATCATAACTCAGATTGCTTGGTTCGTTTTTACGTCACATGTCAAAAGATGTTAGAAATCTTCACTCAACGCTTATATTAATAATTATATTATCACTAATTATAAAATCGTTAACGGTTTATATAAAAATTCTATAAAATTAAGATCTGAGAGCGAAATGAAAAGAAAATTTTAGTTTAATGATTATTTCTTCCTGTCTCCAGAAAAAAAAGGTCCAAATTGACTAATTAAAATGATCCCTTTTTTCCAACATTCACATCAATATCGAAAAAAAAAGTTTCTTACTACCGTAGTACCTAATATTTGATACACCGTTTAGTTGTATTCAAAAGCGAATCCAGCAAAATCATACCTTGATTAGAGGAGTCTTCGATACTTATACTATCAGTTCTTGCACCACTATTAATGAGACAAAGAGATATATATATATATATATATAATTAATTAATCCATTAGCTCATATATTGAAAGTGTCAAAAAAATAAAAAAAATATCTTCACAGTCGACAGTTTTATAATTTTTTTTCTGCAGATAACTCTATACTTTAGCTTATTTAGCTAAGAATATTAAGTTATTATATGAATTCATCTCGATAATGTAAAACATGTCTTTGTAGCACTTAATCATATTGTAGTGATAAGTCTATCTCTTATCAGATCACGTAACGACGACACTGATAATGTATCACAGCATCTCACGCGTCTGCACCTAAATTGGGTCATTGTTGACTAAGAATATATTTTTAGAAGTCATTTTATTTTATTAATTATGTTACATACAAATAATTCATAAACTTCACAACTAAAGCTCCGATTAAACATAATAAATAAAGTTATATTCTAGATACGAAACAATAGGTTTAATATTCAAATAGACTCGTACAATCTGGGACTTTAATCGAGGCGACTCCGACGGTGCATTGAAACAATTGATGGGAACACCAACAACTGAAACGGGAGAATCGATCCGCAAACTGTCGTCCGCTAACTGCAACGTTAAACTTAATCGCCAGTACATCGACTATAAATAGATGTCTGACGCGCTAGACGGCGCAGCTCTAGCCGGATGCAGACCTAACGTGCAATATATATTGCAATGCAAAATCGACTCACTCCCGACCGGGTTGAGCTCAATTTACATTGAACTTAAACGTGCGACTCAATTTGAACTTTACAACAATGTATATAAGTTTTAGTTCAGATCGGTGGGATCGCGATTACAATATAGGTCGGAAAATAAGCGCCATTTATAGTACTCTGGCGTACTATCGTAGTAATGTAGTGGTGTGCGCGTACATCCTCAATGGCGGCGTGTGCCGATGCACTTTGTTGTGTGCATGTGTGTGTGTGTATGTGTGCAATGTAGTTATGTTTAATGAATGGAATTACGCTTGTGTTTGTGCTCCGGCTTTATTGATTTCTTTGAGATGCTTTGCATATTTTATATCTACGAGAGAATCTTGACTTTTATAATAGGTAATAGTAATTTTAAAAGGCTTGTTATATTAATGTTTTTTTTTATTATTTTGCAGGTATATTCAACAAAACGTGCCGCCTCTACCACTTTCAGCAATGGTAAGTAGCAGTAATATATTTATTTGATTAAACCTCAAAACAAATTTACTTTATAATATACGATTAAATCATAATAAAACTACAATAATAATACCAATAGATTAATATTCAAACAGATTAGTAATCGCGTAAACGGAGATAAAATATATATATTTTTTATCTTTATTATTTCCTGCGTGATAATCTTTTACATTGAAGAAATATTATAATAATAACATTATTACTATTAACAACAAAAGACATAATATAATTATATATTTGATAATATTTATAATTATATATTAGTAAACTGTTCTCCCAAGGATGTTCTTATCGTTATCAGATAAGGAATCTGGTGTTCAGTATCAAGTGCAACAGTTTTGATATTTGATAGATTTTGAAACATCAATAATGTTTAACACTAAACCTACCAAGTACCAGTCAAATTGACCGTTCTTAAACTTTTGTAAAACTTACACATTTTCAAACGTTATAATATCCTTATCAAACTGCATGACAATTCTTAAAATATGCATATAATATTTTCTACACTCTTTACTTTTAGTTATTTCCATTATTACCTGCGTTATATAATGAAATAACTTTTAATTACCGGTCTATTTGACGGCGTGCGGCAGGAACAGGTATACAAGAATTGTCGGTAGGTTTAGTGTTAATATACTTATACGTAATATAAATCACAAGACTGTCTGTTTATAATTAAACGGTGCTTAGGGGAGTTTTAAAAATACTGACAGAGCAGCTTTTGATAAAACTTTGTGACCTAGTTTATGCTGGTATTCGGAGAAAATTTATTGAAACAGCCTTTACATTGATTTTGAGGATTTGATGAGAGAAAGACAGATAGGCTGTGGTTTGCTAAATTCTGATCTTTTTAGAATTTCTATCTAGATAATTAACAATTCTTTCGTACATATGTCAAAACATTATAAATGATAAACACAGGTATAGTCTATAAATTATACTAACAAGGTTTATTATGGTAGAAAAAAAAATTCACGATTTTTACCAAAATCAGGCAATTTTAACCACTCGCTAAAGCAAGCTAGCCAAAACGCAGTGCAGTATGCAGCGAGTCTCCGGCCAATGATAACAGGGATTGCGGTTATCTTTAGAAGTGGTGTCTAACTGAGATAGTCTCACTAAATATAGAGGTGTCTGAACTATTACAGAATAAGCCCCCCTTCAAGCACTCGCGCATACACTCTATTCTCCCCCAATCCGGGTCAATGGTGTATTAACATGGGATATACAGTACGAATACTATACATTTCTTTGTTGTCGTATACTTATAATTATACTATGTATAATTGAAAAATAATTTGTTGTTGTATAATTGATACTCGAAGGTGTATAATTTAATTGTTTCCTCGTTAAAATACACAATTATCTGGTCGGTGGTCGGTTGCGTCACGTCTGATGGATCCAAGGTTCCATCAAAACTTTGCACAGCTGTTTCGTTCTATAAAAAAAAAACTGTGTCACTCGGTTGTTCTATAGACCCATTAAGATTTCGTAATGACGTCAATACTTGATCAACCAATTGTTAATATATATTTAACAAATTAATATCACTTTAATCGCTCCGTATCCACGTCTGAGTGTAGCGTCCGTGAGAAATAAAATTATAAAGTTATAAATTTAATATATATAATGTTTGTTACGTTGTATGATATTGTCTTCGTTTTTTTTTATTTCTTTTAATCATGCGATCGATGCTGTTAGAGAGTAGATTTCTAATAAAATTTGCGTGTTTCCGGTAACTCTTAGAAATTATTACACAAAACAAGCCGATATAGCAATGTGTTCAAAGTAATCTATAATGTATTTTTCAATATCGCTCATAACATATACAATAACTACAGTCTGAAGACCGCGATATCTTTTTAACTTGATGTTATAAAACATCTCAAAAGGGATATTCTTGTCTCGTTTTTATTTGAAACAAAAAAAAAAAACATAAACCTACTTTCCTTAAATAATCATACAAGCTATTTTCGCGATAAAATAGTCATCATGATACGCAATAGAAATTTGGCACTTTATCTAATTGGTACCTTCGTGTATCGACTGTAATAATAAATTGTCGTTTAATAATAAACTTTAATTGTAACGTAATAAGATTGAATTTAGAAATATTGTGTAAATTCGGTAAGTTATAGACCGGGATTAAGAATTGGGGTAAATCGCCGCGATACGGCGGGGCGTGGGCCAAATCGAGGCCGCGACGAAACTGATTGATAACGTCTACTATTTATTTTGATAACCGGCCCGTAGCTGTTGCCATGCACGCGGAGCGGAGCGGGTCTATCTCTGTCCGTTGGAGGTTTTAATTTACGTGGTACAAGTCCTACCGGCGATGAGGAAGCGCCGGTTTCGTGCCCTTTTGTGTTACTCTTCATTTAATGATCCGAAGGTTTAATGCTATTATTTAATTTGTTCTTCTCACTAATGATTCGTTGTAGTGTTGTTGTGGTTGTGGTATGCACGGATTGTATTGCGAAATTCAAAAAGTGCACCGTCACCATCCGCGTATTAATTACTATTCGTCCCCTGTCTTTAAGTTTGCTTTTTGATTTCGTTACGGTGTAGTGACATTGAGTTATTTTAAGGGTGCCGTTCTCGGCTTTCAGTTAGTTTTATAG
The DNA here is from genome assembly GCA_918358695.1 of Melinaea menophilus ssp. n. AW-2005. Classification (NCBI taxonomy): domain Eukaryota; kingdom Metazoa; phylum Arthropoda; class Insecta; order Lepidoptera; family Nymphalidae; genus Melinaea; species Melinaea menophilus. The sequence goes on along the minus strand of OU911043.1, from coordinate 21,728,494 downwards.
ACTTAGTCGCCATTATTATGTATTGCTTCTGGATGTTAAAAGAGAACTGCATAGTCATTATATCGAACTTATCCATTGAAATATATTTATATTTAATGTGAAGTACATCTCAATACATACCATTATTAAATATCTCCATCCTCCCGTGACAAATGTTACATCTTGCTTCTGTCGGGATATTTTTTTGTTATTCCATTCGAATACTTGGATATACAAAAAGAAGTAGGATATAACGCAATAGACACACTGTATTACGAAAAATTTAAGTAGATATTTATTATCACGATTATTGTTTATGTTATCAGTTCACAAAAGAGGCCGACTGAGTCTATGATGATTTCGTTTTGCGATTTCGTCACATCTCGATACATGTATAAAATAAAATATAAATACTCGGAAATAAGAAAATTTAGGCGACTCATTTAATGAAATTTTGTTTAAGTAAGATTTTACTTTCAAAAAGCTATTAACTAGTTCATTAATTACCTCTTTCTGGTGTTTAATCTGTTATATATCTTACAGAAAAATAATATTGTATTTGATATTGTTTCAGATACAACGCGACTCGTCTGATGCAGTTATATCAACGATTCCACCATGTTTTATTTATTTTCTTTGTGTTACAATTAAATTGTTTTTATGATCTCTGAACTCGCTGAACCACCAAGAATTATACGAAGATGCAGTGAACATTTATCACAAGAGCACTTACTGTTACCGTCTATAACTACGTGATAGTGTTTATTTGCAATTTCGTTTATTCTTTGCACATATTTGTAACACTGAGATGTATCTGTACTATTGTCATCTAACATCTTGATAAAATCTCGAAGGAAATAGAATAAATGGTCATCGCTTTGTAAGTTCATTGACACGATACTATTTATTATCTCTTAAACATTTTTTCTCTTTCCTTCGTTATACACGTACGTTCGCGCAATAGTATTATTTTTATGTATAGTTTATAATTTTGAATATTGACTAACAATAACTAAACATTTCTAACGCATGACTTTTGTTTTTTTTGTTTTTATATCACAACTCGCGAGTGCATGACGTTATGATGTATTTGTTTTTTATATAATGTGGAACAACCAGACAACCGCAACGCTGACATGCCATTATTATTATTATTATTATATATGTATAATTAATTATATGAAATGTTTACTTCAACAATCTGTAATTTAAGTAAATGAGATAATTGTCGGTCGCCCTGCTTCGTAACTTGATTTTATGTTGAATTTAATTATCTTAAGATCCAGTTAACTCGTGCATGGCAATACCCCGGGATTGCATTCTTTTTTTTTTAATGAAAAATTTTGATTATGCAGTCGTAATGTAAATGGGAATAGTTTTTTTTATTTGTATGATTTCTGTCGATAATAAACGTTTACGTAAAAAAAATTGTTTTATTTATTCTGTAAACGAATTTGGTTCTCAAACTGTGTGTTTGTGTTTTGAATATAATTAATGAATGAGTTCTTAAAACTTAATGAAACTACAAGTACCTAAATACTATTTAGATTATATTCAATCTGTTTCTATACCAATAGGTTTCCTTGAAATGGATAAAGTCTTATAACGTTGGTATATTTTTACAAACTAGGGCATTCTTCTAGTGTATGTTTTTCTGTTGCTACGAGATTAAAGTCAAGATGTAGGCGGACGAAATTGATTATTCTGTCTGTCCTTGACTTACATTGTTATTGGTTTTAGACTATAAAATGCTCAAGCTTTTTAGTTTGTTTGTTTGTGTTATTGAGAGATTTAAATTTATTAATGTATTATACAACATCTAACCGAAAGTGTTATACATGTAGTGCGACTGAAACTGATACCTATCTGTATATAGTCAAACAAACATAGTGAGAAAGACAGATATATGGTCTATATATATATATCTGTCTTTTTCACTATGTTTGTTCGTTTGCGATTATTTCTAGATCGGCTTATCCGATTTGACTGCGATTTTCACGGATGAACTATTGAAACCTTTGCTTAAAATGTTGTATTTAAATTTAAATCTGATACAGCTTTAAAAAAATCTTAAAAGGAACATAAGGAAAATCCCTTTGTTTCTGTCGCCAGATTTTCTCAGTGTGGCAAATAACTTTTTGAGCATTATGCTTAGACACATACTTAGTATAAAACTTACTTAAAATAAATATTGTAATAAAAATATAATAAAAAACTGTTTTGTTAAATTAACTCAAACTAATAATTAATTCTGAACGGAGACGTGTGCAGAGCTAGTATATTTAATAAGTACATATAATCGAATCAAAGAAATAAACCGTATATACTCGTATAAAGTTAGCGCTTTCGCAGAGATATCTAATTAAAGAGTAATTTTAATGAAGTATATCTCACGATACGAGAAAATTAATTTCCCCGTTAATCTGTTGGAGCGTTCGAGGCTTATCAAACCATCTCACCGGTCATTCACCTTTGATTTTAATTTAGTACATTTCATTGTATACGTGAACTATTATATATGTATTAGTTGAAAATTACTGAGCGTGTGGAAATGTATGGAATAAAATAAATTAATTAATTAAGATAAAGGTCCAATTATTATTATACAAATTTTGGACTCCCTTCACTGTTATTACTTAAACTTGTAAAATTAATTCAATACTTTTTAAATTATATTATAATTATTACAAAATTTTTATTGTTTTTTTCATTATTAGGACTTGATTTTCACAAATATATGTCACTGATATAAGAAATTCATTTTGTAATACGCAAAGATTTCCAAAATTTGGGGTCGAAATATGTTAATAATTTGTATGTACCCAAGATTGAGCATCAAAAGAATGTACCCGAAAAATAAATCGAATGTATTTAAGGAATCGCAGTGAATATTTTTTTTAATTCGCGTGATTTCTTAATTGGAGATAGTTATTTAATAAAACGTAATTGGAAAGTGCGTGCCGATACACATACTACTTTCGTTTTTTTTTTACTTGAATTTGGTTGGATTTTTAGGGAGTGTCCGACTTTTTATTCACACCCTTATTAAAATCTTATATTTAAGCGATTTTCCACTCACTGACTCATCACGAAGTCTCCGTAACTATCTGTCGGATTAACTTAAAATTTTACATAGTTACTTCTTTTGTGACGTAGACTAGACGTAGATTTCAACATTTTGCTTTTCGCCAAGTTTTACGCCTGTAGGAGCTATACACTTAAGGCGGGGGTAAGAGTTACTATAGCAGCGGTTGCCATGACAACGGATAATATGACAAAGGTTACCATAGCAACCTAAGTTCACATCCAAATTAATACTGTTCCCAGCGAAGCCTGAGGGAATAAGCTAGTTACATTAAATACATACTTTTATACTTTATTTAATTTTTAAATAGGTTAAACTATTTTAGATGGGGTTCTTCTCAAACTTTTTCTCATTTCTATTATCATATTATTAACTTTTATAAATATTATAAAAATATATTTTTGGTTTATCGAAATGTGTGAAACTTAGGTTGTTAACTCATTTGCAGGGTTGATATTATAATCTATATTGTTAAAATTCACTTAAAAAGAGCAACTGTTGAGTTTCTGGGCGGCTCTTCTCAGCAGAGCAGCATTCCGAGTTGCAGCTTACTCACGGACTACACTGACATTTTTCATTGTAATAATTGATAATTCAACGTGTAAATGTTCGAATAAAGATATTTTGAATTCGCATTTATATGTTGACATCATCTCACAGATAATTGGAACTTAAATTTACTTAAAAGTATTTTAATATAAAAAGTACGACTAATACAGACATAGCGGTCCGATAAGTGGTATTTAAACATAATTGGCAATTAGGTTTATAAAATACTTCGCACATGAATGGCAGGCATCGCCGCGGGCTAGCACTAGATATCGAAATCTAGACCACCTAGACTATCCATGACATGCATACGGAGAAAGTATTTTACAATGCACGAACGGACATATTAATTGATATTTGAAAGAAACGAGTTTCAAATCTACCATATTAAGAATTATTGTAATATTTAGAATAACTTTATTACTTTCATAATATAATATGACTATATAAATATATGAATAAAAATGTAATTCTTATTCCCACCGGAGATTGAAATGAATACTTTGATATAATTACCTTAATATGATATAATTATTTTAATAAACTTCGTTAAGGAATATTTGTTTTAATAACGCAGTAAATCATTCCGCTTACATTATTTAGGGATCAGTGGTATGGTATGGTATCAATGTCCGGACTTGGTGTTTATATTTTATTTATAATTATATAAAAAAATATTTTATATTTTATTATAATTTATATTTAAACTCGTTTACCTCCGTTTCATATTTTGATATACTATTTAGATATTATGAATACTGTATAGTATTGATATAGAATTCAAGGACGTATTTGATAACGTATCTACGACTTCAAGAATAAAATATCATATAGATAAATGAAAATTATCTACACTTTTAAGCCAAATGTAATATATATGTACAGATCAGATGGTGTGTCCAGTTGTGTGAGGCGATGATGATGAACTACACGAGGTCTGTAGGTTCAATATATGTCTTTAGTTGCCCAAGGCTTTCTTTGTTTGAAATACTATTGGAGAGACATTTCTGCTGAGTTTTGTTTATTGTCTTCCTTGCATTTTGCTTGTAAGATGAAAAAAAAATGCAAAAAAAATTAACAACATCTGTAACAAGGATTCTGATTACAATTTCTGTAACACAAAATATTATTTTTAATTTGTAGGTACACATGTGTGATATTGTGTGTGTGTGTGTGTGTGTGTGTGTGTGTATGTGTGTGTGTCTGTGTGCGTGACCGCATACTTGGTGCGGTCAGTGTAAGAGCTCTAGTATCAGTGTATCAATCACGTTCAACGGACCGGTCTGGGTGTAACCACGATTTGGATACTTTAATACTAAGAGCCAGCTCTTACCACCTAGATAAGTTAATATGTACTGCCAATATGAAAGTTGATTCGGACTTGACATCAATAAAATTTCCAAATTGGAAACTTTCCAACATTTTAATTATTTTGCAAAAGATTGAAAAACACAACACGTTGTGGTCAGTTGTGTTTTCATTGCGAACAGCTTTAAGCGTGTTTGTTTGCTTTTCGTCATGTAATAAAAAAATACTCGTTATCTAAAGCTGAAATTATTTTCGTTTTTTTTTCAAATTGAAAAGTAGTATCGATGACGATCGCTTCTTAACCATTCGTATTAATAAAATAATATAATAATTTTAATACGAATGGGTAAGCAGCGGTGATCCAAGTCGAGACGATGGTGATGAATGATGGATGGTGATGAAAGATGATGCGACCGCATATACTTATAGGTTCAGGAGATAACGTACGTCGTGTATAGTTATTACCAATGTCTTACATTTATCTCAACTTCAATCTCAGTACACTAACCTAAATTGTAGATACATTTTTTTTACTCGCATGAGCCAATTAGAGAGCAGAGAGCTGAGAGCGATAATGCGAAAAAAAGAAATGAAAACTAAAATATTCTAAAACAAATTAACGAGCGAGTGGGTGATGTAAGAAACACATGTATCGATAATTAGGGCCAGGGAGACGCGCTCAGCCTTTATCATTTCAACAGAACAGACCAAAGTGGCCGGTTCAGTACAATAAACTAGCTCATATTTCGTCGTTGCTTGCAACAAAATGAGTTTATTTCTAACATTTGACATAGTTACCGTCTTGCGGGCGTCTGAAAACTTGAGTAGGTGGTTCATGATTGACGTTTTGTCTTTATTTACATTATTTCAGGGCAACGAACTAGCTGGCAGCCATACTTTATGGAATGACGCCATTTTGGATAATATATAATCTAGTCGGTACCAGATCTTACCTGTCAATAAGTATTGAATTTTGAGTTAATTGTTATTGTATAATATATTTCAGTATTACTTATTATTAATAAAAAAATTAAACACCCAGCTGAGCAGCAAATAATTTACTTCATTCACAAGATATTGCGAAAAAGAGCAGTTAAGATTACCAGTACGTCTCTCTTCAGTTACCATATTTATAAATCTATGCTTAATTTGTATTAAAGTCTAAAAGGTTATCGCTAAACATTTTAAATCCAACAGTCCTAATTAAAATTACGATATTTATAGCATGGAAATTAAAATCACCACCTTGTTACTATGTATACATAGTTAATAAAAAAAAAATTGTCATCCATACATATCAAACCCAAAAATAAGTATATTAAAGTTAAACTTAAAGAAAAGGACCCAGTAGATAGTCGTGAACCTTTTAAATTGAGATTTTTCATACAGAACTATAATGTGATCATTCTTTATCCATTAAATAGTATCCTTACTTATAGAAGAATATTGTTTAAAATTTGTTATAATATATATTTTTGTTAAAAATTATTTGATAAAGCTGTAATTGAAATCCCAAAGTCCTTTGTAATAGATAACACCAAGGGCCGGGTGATAACGTATCAAATGTAAAGTATATGTAATTAATTACCGACCTTAACGAATTTGATAAATGGCTCACAGATAATTAAAGTATAACGGAAACTGACTGATTAAAATGTAGTCAATAGAATAAATTTAAATAAAGTCAAAACTAAAAGTTGAAGGATAGGGATTTCTTTTTGTGGTTAGTTGAGGGTGTTTTAGTTTTGGGGGAATCTTCACAATAATCTCAGCAATGGAGAAGAACTCACGAACAGTGGAAGTAAGGAATCTTGTCAAGCAAACAAACAAACTCATAGCTTTCATCTCTTCTATGAATACCTTCATGGATAGACGCCATATTTGTATTCTTTTGTTATATGTTTAATCGAATAATAAAATGTATTTTATTTATTTTAATTTATTATTATGTTTAGTATCTAATATGTTAGAAGAGTATATTGGTGGTTGATTTCAATGATTCTACTTTGGAAGCGTGCAGTAAAATCTAATATTTCAAAAGTGCAATGTCAGATGATTAACTTTGATTTTGGACTTTTGAAAACATTACAGTTGATATAAAAAAACTATGCTCAGTTTGTCTATTTGGTTGTATTATATTTTTAACTTTCCCAAGTTTTTCCCCTAGTAACAAGCTGTGGTTCGCACTAAAAGTGATTTTTTTTATAAAAGTAGCCTAAGTTACTCTTTATAGAATCAGCTATCCGCCAGTGAAAATTATTTTAAAATCGATCCAGTCGTTTCATAGATTAGCCGGAACAAAAACACAGACAAACAGGCGAAATAAAAAATGTTTTTTACGTCAATAATAATAATATGTACTTTCATATGCATTTAGTGAAAAGTTGTTAATTTGGATACAAACAGACACTTTTGTTATATTTATATATATATATATATTAAGTCCTCGAAATAATAAAAGTAACGACCAATCGCCTTATCACTTGACCTTATCAGTTGACAAACGTTTTGTTTTCTATTATGTTTATAATTACTATCAATATAATATATCATACAATTTGTTCAAAGCGTCAAACATTTATTATCAAATATTTGATAATACATACATATATATATATATATATATATATATATATATATATATATATATATATATAGTATGTTGTTATTCCCTCACCGCTGGTCCGACGTCTATTTGAATAATAAACGATTCATCATTTATAAGAAATGCTTGCAAAAAAGAAAACTATAACATTTATATGTGTGGGTGAGGTTTGTTGAACTACATACGAGTATTAGCAAGCAAAAATGGACTTTAATAACTAAACACTAGAGTCGTTAAATGTGTGTATGTAATGAAAGTTTAGTAGAGCGTTACAGATACAAATTTTGAATGTGTTTAAAATGATTTTGATTATTTTAGACTTTGGTTTAAGTTTCTGTTATTATTTTGTATTATTAGTTCAGTAAATTTTATTTAACTATTATTATTTAATTAAGTGGAGGTTTTAAGTTATTTTAATCCCCCCACTTTTTCAATTTCAAAGAAAAACTATAAAATACACTTATACTTAGTATGTACAAAATTTATCTTCTTAAAGAAATACCATTTATCTCAGACAATCACATAAATAATAAGAAAATTAATATGCTTTTAATAGTATTAAACCGACTGTGATAATTCTCTTAATGTATCAAAAATAGAATGAATTAACGATACCTCCGCATCATTAACTTTAATTATTTAATTTGACGTACATGGGACAATGATGACAATTTCTGAAAGTAACGAAGGTTCCGAGAGCGGTTCTGGTTGAGAATGTCAATTACTTCTGAACAATATCGCCCTCATTAAAATTAGCGAACGAGATAAACGCATGACGTCCCATACTGAGATATTTGGGCATTCGCTAAATTGATGTGCAATCAAAAAAATTTTTTTTTTTGTAATAATAAACCTTATAATAATTTTTTTGTATATTATTTTGTTATATATCATATTTTGTAGTGTTAAATTAAAGTTGCACCTATATCGTTCGTATGGGGCAGGTACAGTCGCATACATCCAAAATGCTCCGGTTATTGACCCCGAGCACGCTCTTAATGAACGCCATGATTGATCTCAGGCACGTCAGGTAGAAATGTCGATCCGCTGCGCGAAAGAAATTGCAATTTTGATATAAAAATGCATTGTATTTTCGGCTGATTTTCTTTGATTCTGATCTTTTTTGGTTCAAAAATGCGGTTAGGTTAGTTGCAGTATTCTCGTGAGTTATATATAATAAATTTTGAAGCCATTTTGTTTTTGATTTCAAGGTATTAGTAATAGTTTAATAGACTTTTAAGGTTGATTTATATAATGGAGGCATCACATCTTGAAGCAACGACAATGACAGGTCCAGACAGGAATCTTCCACCAAGGTCGCTCCAAAATATCAGTTGCCAAGCTGATCAAGTTTGTTCACCCGGCTGTGGGTGGTTTTACGTATGAATACAAATTTATATATAACTATAACAATCTAACGATATTACATATTTAACGAACACTGCATAACAATTACTGTAATATGGGTTTATAATTAATTAAATTAAAGCATTAAAGAAGGTTATATTTCTAATAGTTCAGGAATTTAGTTACAAGGATAATTCTTTTAAAGAAAAGCAGAGTTAATGAGGTGTCACAGGTTGACAATTTGCGTCATAATTTATACCCATTGAAGAGATGTCTATAATTTTGTATTGGTTTATCATTCACATTATAACTAGTAATTTATTTATTGAATTCTTCATTAAACAATGTTTTATTTAAGCACAAGATACAAGCTTAATGCCAAGACATGGTCTGACAATGGGAGAGGTAGGCAAGAAAAAAATATCTATAAAAGAAATTAGATTTATATAAGCAAACTATTTTTTTATTATTGAGATAGTTCCTTACTTGGCGCTTCCTTATTTAGCTGTATATTTAAAAGTATTTCGGAATTCAACCATTCCATATGGTTTATCTTTTATCTTTTATCTCTCAGTTATTTAAAACTTGTATTAGTTAATTCCACGTCACAACGAAAACAGAAATGACGCAACATACGTCACTCTTGTTTCAGTAAATTCCAAAATAACTTCACGGTAATAACTTCTTTATTCTAATACGTTAAAGTTCAAAATCCAATGACAGTTGTATTGTAGAGCGTAAGATTTGACGCGCCTTGATACTTGCGTCAACCTCCCCTAATTACATAGAGTCAAAGAACTCTTATCTATGATGTAGAGATATCTAATTATATAAATAATGAGCTATATTTTAGGCGTTAATTTCAAGTTTTATTAGTTTTTAATTTAATTAAAAGTAATATCTCAAAAAAAAAATAATAAATATAATGAAATTCTGACACAGGATAATAATCCTTATGAGCTCGAAATTTGATAAATTCATCACAAAAATGCTTTGCACAATATCCGTAGTATGACTGTACATTTACCAAATATGAGTAATTAATGAAATATACAATAGCAGAATGACTGATGAAATTTCCAGAATCATGTTCTGAACCTAATAACCCATCTCTTTTTATTAGCCACGAGAGAAAGGGACGAACATTCTAAAGGTCTTTGTAACCAACAGAAATGAATTCAAGTGGAGCGTTTGGGTCGTGAACACACTGGGGTCGAATAAATATATTTTGTTTATGATTTTATTACAATGATGAATAAATAAACATAAATTAAATACATGAAATACAGCCTTAATATATAATACTTTAACATTACAAATGTGTTTTTTTTATATAAAAAAAAACAAATATAGACAAAGAGACAGACAGAGTTTTATATATATGTATTATAATAAAATATTTTCCTCTTAGTGCAATAGTACATTATTTTTAATTATATTAATTAATAATTATGTTAGTGTAATTATATAAATTAATAATTATGTTAGTGTAATTATATAAATTAATAATTATGTTAGTGTCAGTGTTAATGTTATTATGCACACTATGAGAACTCAGCGCTTTCATGCGATCAATTTTGATAGCGGCGTGCCAATTATTTGTTGTCTCCGTTGCCATGGCGACCGGTCCCTTGTAATAAGCTTTTTACGGACCCTCGTTAAAGGCACCGCGGACGGGCAAGTGCAGTCCGGACATGTCCGTCCTAATTAACATAAACACATTAATTATACATTGCTTTATATAATTCGGGGTTTTAGTTTCTATTTTAAATAATCAATTAATATATTTACATTAATAGTTACTTAGTTTTTTCAATATGTCCGTTTCAGGAACTAATTAGTTTTAATGCCACGGTTGGAGGGAATTTAGTTTTTTCTCTTACATGTTTATTGTGCTTGGTTTTTAATGAATTAGAAAACTGCATGCTAATGTGATTGTGAAAAAATATTAGTGTATGTCTGTATGTATATTTTTCATAAACTTTTAAAATTATTTTTACTATAATTATATATATTTTTTATGGATTTCATTTTTTTATAGTCTTAGTTGTTAATTAGTTTAACACAAAATAAAAACTAAATAATACATTCCTTTCGTCTTGTACTAATTATCATAGAAATTAAAAAAGCTCTTGAACTGAATTGTCTGTATTTTATAATTTATTGTCAAAAAACTAATTCATTTGCATTTTAATTTTAAAAACAAAATGCTAACCTTATTATATTTCTGCTTGGATAAATATTAATCTAGTGCCGTTTCACGGTTTTTGCTATTTATTAGCATATTAATTAAATCGGTAAGCTCTTCCGTAACAATGTTTTTTGAAATACAGCCTAATAATGTCTAATAAGGCCTCAAATTTTCTTTATGTTACAGATATTGGGTTAATGAGGTCCTGAATTAAGACAAAAAACACCTATTTTGGAAGATTATATTATATTAGTTGGGGTATTAGAAAAAAATATTTTCAATTTTTTTTATTTATTTTTTTTCAAACGTGTATAAACTTTTATGTATGTATGTATGTTTGTATGTGCAGGATTTGTTTTATGTTCAGATTTCATGTTTTCATTTAGTCCGATTTCGTCCGAGAACTATCGAAATAAAATTATTCCATGTTTATCCCATTATCCCATGTTAATAATTTAGCTTTTTACAAGCAAAAGTATTATCAAAATCGCCTCAGTATTTATTGAGCCTCAACAAGGAAAAGTTTCTTCTTTATAATATATAATCTGAAATCTTTTTCATAATCTATCCATAGCTTTAATTGCTATAGACTGTATTTTGTAATTTAAACTTTATATTTATACAGTCCGGGGAGTTAAGTATATTTGTCCCATGACTTTTTTAATGAACTTTTGAAATATCAGACTAGTTGCGTTATAAGGGTTCGTCCATAGAAAACCGTTACGTAGTAAGTAGTAAAATTTAACATCTAAAATAAAATATTAATACAAACAACTCGTATTAAAAAGACTTCCTACACCGCCATGTTTTATAGAAATTTCGGTTCTTTTGAAAACATACATACATCTGTTCTCCGTTACTTTTACTGAACCATGAATTATAACCAAATAAGGGTTGGTTACATACTTTATTAAATCGTCAAGCACCGACCGGTCCGAAATGTCGATTCTGAATTATGGCTTTAAGACTTGATTACCTAATTAAAAGAAATTGAAGTTAAGCGAAATTTATTTAAAATATAAGTATATAATACAAAAAAGTACATATTATTTTCAAATAAACATATTCTATTACGGAGAGTTCCATGATTCCATGGTCCATGCTAGAGATGCTGTAACAATTTCTTGTTACTTTGCAGTTATGAACCCGCTAAGTCAGTCAAATATAATCTCAATACAATCTTAATTAGTTATCAGATATGACCGCTATCTATTCATACGAAAGGCTATTATATAATGTGTCTGTGCTTGAGACACATAATCGGCGGCACACAAAAAGATATTCACTTGGAGGCGCATTTTAAAAAGTCCGAAGTGTACCCATTACACTAATATAAGCGAAAAACAAGCCTTCCGAGAAGCGGTAAGTGTAGATACTCGTATAAACATACATACATATTAATATATTTATTTTATAAAACATATTTGTTATTAGATTTTATTATATTTTGTTGCTAATAAATTAATATTATATTTATATAATATTTTTATCGTCTTTTGAGTATAATTTGTAAGATAGTGATCTGCGCAAGCGCACACAACTCATTTGTTTTGTTTTAGTATATAAATCATTCTCTGTATATCTAGATATTTCAAGTAAAGTAATAAATTACTTCATATAAAATTAAAAAGATTTTCTTTTATCTTATCCTAAACTCAATTAATTACTTTATTTACTTTAAAAAAATCTTTTAGAAGTAATTATTATCACAGATTAAAATAATTGACTCATTTATTACCAGTAGGTTTATTCTTATTTTAAGATAGCACACTGATCTTTTTAATCTACATCCGAATTCCGAATATCGATCAGGTAGAAATCGAATTTATAACAGCAAATTTATAAACACCTCATAAAGTATGTTCCCGAGCGACGGACGGACATACTCGTTACAAATTGATATATATATACAAATTAAACAAGAGGGTATTTTTAATTCAATTAAAATACTGTTTGGTTAACTGTATTTGTTTGTTAATAGAATTCTAATAACTAGTAGAAGAAAAATTTTAAAAAAAAACTCTTACTCCTTTTTTCAGTTTATTTGAATTAAAAAAATTTAAATATTTTTTATATTCTGTGCATATAAATGTCAGATAAATAAAATATATACGGAACAGCAATATCAGTTTCACACTTGGCAATATTTTAACGATCACCTGCTTCCAAGTCAGTGATCCAATTAATAATAATATGTGGAGCAAAAACTTCACTTCTCCATGCGATTTTCGGTCCAAGTCGGGCCAAATTCTTTAGCGGGCGAAGGTTCATTGAACTTTCAAACTGGTTCACAAAAAGGCCCTTCGTATAGGGTTGAGAGTTTTCTCAGAATGACGTTAATTTTAAAATAATTAATTCTGTTATAGTTATTTAATTTATAATGATGTCAAAGGTCACATATTCTAGTAACTGCCTATTTCTTACACTAGTCATTGAATACCCAAGAATATATAATATAATTAAATAATATATATAATTAAAAATAATTTAATTATTTCGGTCGGTGTGTCACATAGTGAACGTGTTTATTCAAAATATATAATTATATTAACGGATATTTTTTTCACAATTTAATTTATTCAACATATAACACACATAATAAATGTTATTTTTATATATTTTTTAAACGCGGTAGGTAAATTTTTAGTAATAATAATATTTTCTCGGAAAATTCACCAATACCATAAGATTATGGCGGATCTGATCGCCCGGAGCCTCTCATTTCAACTGGAGCGAATATTTTAATTTTTTACAAACTTATCGGACGAGAGCCGTTTGAACGCAGATACACAGACCTGGAACCGATTGAATACTTATTAAATATTTATATTACTTTGACGGTTCAAAAAAATAATTATCCATTTTGAAAACAATAATTTCAGTACCTATATTTAAAATATTCGATTTTTTTTTAATATATAGAATATATATTAAAAAACGTAATTTATTTTCTTAACTACATGTATACAAAGAATTTGTAGTAATAATAATGTTATTACTGAAGAGAAAAAAAGCATCTGAAAATGAATTTCGAACGAACTTCTTCTGTTGTAACTACTAAAAATAAATAAGATTTTGGGAGAAGCTTGCCCATTTTTATATACCCAAAAAAGGATCCAAAAGACGTACATAAAATTAATGAATTTAATAGTACTAGTATTGTATTAAGTAAATTGTTAAAATTATCAAACTCTTCCAGCCGCTCCGTATCCTTTGAGTTGGACGCAAAATTTTTGCGAGAACGTAATTGCACCGCGGTCTGCACTCAAATTTTTCGCGTATAAGTTTCTCAAATAATAAGTAGGTAGGAACTGGTTCATCGGTAGATTTTATCAGAGGTTTCGGAGTACGCACTTGTTTAACCTCATATTATTTTAAATACGCTTCGCTCGTTTTATTAATGTTTTAATGTGGGTACAGTTAACGCACGGCCAGCTAATAATACGATATATTTGAACTGAATTCAATATGGCGCTGAATGACAGTTGATAAAAATTATTGTTATTTCGTTTTCATTATGCCAATTTGTTAAATATTTACCTGTTTACTTTGATTGCGCTTTATTTTATTATTTTATATCGGATTATTATTGAAAAAGAAAAACTTTGGGAACGATTAACTTAAATATAATGGGTGACAATTTCACATTAAAACCTTTTTGCACACTCAACTCAATGAATATGAAACCTCATTTTGAAATTAAAAAAAAAACAAAACGAATGTGTTTTGTTAAATTATAAGGGAAGCTCCGAAGTGTAATTGTGGTGTCAAACATTACTTGAAGTTTCGTGAGCGCGCCAATTTATTGTGAGTCGATTGAGTAATTTGGACATCAGTTTTGGTTATACGTTTTTAAATATTTAAATTCTGTTATTGTACGGATATTTTCAAAACATTTTTATAGTTGATGGGTGTGTCTTGGGATAATTTTTTGAAGATCGAAACGGAAAGCGGTACGTACTTTGAATAATTTATCTGAAACAATTTAAGATTTCAAATTATATTTAAAAGCTGTACGCTGTGGTGCAAGGTTTTATAATTTATAAGTTTGATTTAATTACACGTGTATAAAATAGTCTTCTTTATTTTAAGATTTTTCAAACTTTGATGTAGTTTTTGATAATTAATGGTTTTTATCGAAGAAATGACAACTGTTCATAGTTAAGGGTGTCATTGCTTAACTCGAAACCCTCCACATCAAATATGTATGCATCTTAAGCCATTTGAGTTTTAATTCATTTTGTTTATGTTACCCAATTCTGTATGTTTGTTGATTTTAAACAGTAGGCAATAGCTTAGTTTTTGTGATCATTTGTAAATCCCGTTCATGACCAAATTAGGTAAAACAAAGCTTCCAGTCCGCTTCTTTACAATTACGTGTAATAAAATTTTACAATCACTATTATCATTTCAACGAGCCCCGAAATCCGTGTTTGGATGGCGACAAGATGTCGTCGTTCTAAATTTAAATTTCGCGCCAAAAGATTTGGAAGTTTTATTTTTGGCGCGTTTTGGGAATAAATTTTTATGATATTTAAAAACGACAATTTAAAGTTTTAATTTTTAGATTTGTTTATATAATATATTGATAAAATTAGCTAATAATGTACTAAAATAATAATATTTACACAGAATAATAAGAGAATATTTTGCTCTAACCACAGATAACGTTAATTTATTGATAGATTGAATTGTGATGTGATGAATGATACTTTTTATTACAAGAACCCACAATCAACGGATAATAAATAGATATCTCGATTGAAACGTCAGACGTGTCACGCGATGATCTGATGTTGACCTACCATTGACACTGACATACAATAAGCAAATTCGTTTTTTTTTTTTGCCTAACATTACTTTTTATCGACCGTCATCGCAGCGTTCATGATCTAATGACGTTGACAGATTATGTTAAATCTGAAGCGAAGAATGATTTATGTATATTATACCATCTATTCAACCACTCGATTTCGTTCCATATAATCTCTTTTCTAAAGCGATAAAGTCAATTTTTGCTTGACTCAATTCAAAAGGTGATTGGTAAGAATTTACAAAACCATTCTAGCGACAGCTCCAGGTGGGTTTGTGTTAGTGGATATCGAGGGTCACGTTACAGTGGGTGGAGATGTAAGTGATAATTTACGCCCATCCCTAAATCGTTGGGTCTAATCATGTTGGTTTTGTTTTATGGACGGTCATGGACCGTTAAATGTCGGTAATAGCTGGAGCGTTACTTAACTAAATATATCATATCGTGCACAAGATAACGTATCGAGTGTTTCAGAATAGTCACCAAGACTTTTCTATCCGAATAGTAAATTGGTTTTCCCGTAATAAAAATAAAGTAGATGATTCATCATGAATTTAATAATTAATTATAATTGCCCAGGATGAAATCAATAAAGTTATTTAACTTAAGGTGTTCTTTTTTAATTTATCCGGAAGTGAAAGACTATCAAAGAATCATAAACAGCAATAAAGTTACAAAAAATAACGGATATACGAAAAAAAATTTAATGATGTATATTTAAGTTGGGGTAATTAAGTAGTAAACATACTACTATTGAGATATTTAACACTAGCGACCCGCCCCGACTTCGCACGGCTAATTACATACGCGATAAAAAGTTACAAGTGTCGATCCGATTTTCTTATTGATATTTTTATATACTATTGAAGTAGCAATAATTTCTTAATTCAGTAAATTTGCAGTAAAAGTTTTATTAAATTATTTTTTCTTTCTCTAAACATCTGAATTGATTATCAGTTCTATTTAAAACGACAAAAAGACATACAATTATATATAAATAAAGAGACCTCACTATGTTGGATTCGAGGCCTTAGTATGAAAATCTACATTTTAAATGACTTTTCCATTATAATCGGCTTACATACAAAATAAATACAACGTTAAGATATATATATATATATACTATATTAGTATCATAAATCGTAGACTTAGAACACATATTGTTATGTTAATCTGTTTGTTCGTCTGCTGTCCGATGAAAGGAGCGATCTCCTCGCTGTTATTAATGGATTTACCTACTTTTAAAAAGATGTATTGTGTCTTTAAAATATTTTTTTGGTATTAAAAAAAATATTATTTTGATTATAATAAAAAATATTAATACATAATTAATATATTTAATTAGTTGATACAGTTTAAAGTGTAAAAGATTTTTGATTTCTTTTTATTTGTGCAATATATTATTAGTTTTGTTGATTTTTTTTATTATATTATATAAACAAATAAATGGATACTGAAATTATATATTCTTTTCAAAGCGGGGTCATCGAACTGTTAGAAAAAATATTGGCATGCGTCTGAAATTTGGTTACGTATGTATGTATAATAGTTTATTATACATACATACGTAACTCATATATATATATATATATAAGAGATTTACCTCTCACTGACTCATCACGAAATCTCCGAAACTATCTGACCGATTAACTTAAAATTTTACATAGTTACTTCTTTTGTGACTTAGACGTATATGTACTAAGAACGAATTTTTTGAAATTCCTACGCGATCGGATTTCAACTTTTTGCATTTCGTCAAGTTTTAAGCCTGTAGGAGCTATACACTTAACGCGGGGGGTAAGAGTTACTATAGCAACGGTTACTATAGCAATGGTTACGATGACAACGGATAATATGACAAAGGTTACCATAGCAACTTAAGTTCACGTACAAATTAATAGTGTGCCCAGCGAAGCGGGAGGGAATAAGCTAATATATATATATATATATATATATATATATATATATATATATATATATATATATGTTGGTCCTAATTTTAATTAATGTATTTTAATGATGCTAACACGTTCCCGCGTTATCACGTAACAGGAAGTTGGGCAATAGTAAGTAATTAATTTTAAGCAACTACAAACACCATGACCTTGCGGTCGTTGTGAGGGAGCTATGTTAAATTTAATTTAATTTAATTTGTTTAATGATGAAGTAATCATATACTAATTAAAAATTTGTCGCAAATAACTTATAATAGCCTAGTATACAGTAATTTGTGACTAAATAATATAATTGTATTACGCATTATATGTTTTTAATGATGTTTTCCTTCGTTTTTACCTGTTTTTTTAGTAATCCATTAGCTTTACTAGTATTACCGTAATCATAGTAATCGGTAATCGTAATCAATCTTCAATCAATTGTTTACTGAATTTGAGTTTTCTATACATTTTATCCGATACTAAAATGAAACGACACCAAATTTAATCATAATTTGTTTAATAGATTTTACATGATGTGCGTATAAACAGACATACAAACGGAACAGGTTTTCGTCATGTATTTAACACTAAGCGTTTTTTTTATTTTTAATATAATGTTTTTGCGTCGCACGCATTTGCATTGTATTGTGTAGTTAGTGTATTTCCTAATTCCTGATCATACCTATTTCATACTGAAATTTCAGGTTGGCAAAGTATTAAAAATTCCATTCCACATTAATCGTGAATGATTAATTCTCACTTAAATTTGGGGTACGAATGAAGTGGTATCGTAAATAGCATGTACGAGTAGGTATCGCTTGTGAGGTCAAGAATTCACAGCTTTCACTTCTATAAGAGATATTGGGAAAAATTTAATATAATCTTAATGATATGGAAACGTATTGAACAATTTTTCAAAAGATAAAATTGATATAATAAAGTAACTCGCTATGCCTATTTCGCTGATTGTATATGTTTTTAATAGTAATGAAAGTTTATCTATATATATATATAAGCGATTTACCACTCACCGATTCATCACGAAATCTCCGAAACTATCTGTCTGATTCACTTAAAATTTTTCATAGTTACTTCTTTTGTGACGTAGACGTCTACTAAGAACGGAGTTTACGGAATTCCTATCCCAACGGATTTCAACTTTTTGGCATATCGCCAGGTTTTAAACCTGTAGGAGCTACATAGATGGAAGTAAGAGTTACTATAGCAACGGTTACCATAGCAACGGTTACCATAGCAACAGTTACCATAACAACGGTTACCATGGCAACCAGAGTTTAGATGACGTTGGGAGGGGGGTGCAAAAGTTGAAAATTGGAAATTTAAAATTGTCATAAATACAAAGTTAAGGACGTAAAATTATAATTGATTACGAAATTGAATTTGATATATTTGAAAAATAAATAAAATAATTAAAAAAATAATATTTTTTCAACATTTGTCCTTAATTATATGCTGGCAAATTTTTCGTGGTATAGGCCTACTGTTAATCCCGCCACATTACATAACAGGAACGCATCATGCACAGAACGCAGGTTGCAACATTGGGGTAAAAGTAACCTAGGTTCCTCACTGATATTGCTTTTGACTGACTTTTGATCGATTTATTGACATAGACAAACAGACAATCATTTTCTCTTTATGTTATGAATATACATTAGATATATATACATATTATGTTTGTAAAAGTTTTAAAAGCATATTTTTTTTAAGTGATCAAATTTAAATTGCAAATTAAGAAATGATGAATCCGCTAAGAACAATCTGCAACGGTTAAGCTTCTTAAGTTAGCACGAATGCAAAACACCATTCATTATAATATTATGGGAGACGTTTTTTTTTACTTTTAAGTGCTCAATGAGAAACGAAATAACATCCTGTCCGTGTAGGGATAGCAACAGAGGAGTTTGCATTTTTTTTATAATAAAAAATATTTTTATGTTTGTTTAATAAAAAGAATCTAGTGAGAGTATATACTTTTTTTTGATAGATTTTAATATAAGATTTGTAATGAAATAATATTGATATTTTTTTTTTGCTGACGCTACACGATCTGTGGGAAACTGCGCGGGCGTCACCGCTAATTTAGCGCAAATATGCATGTGTGTTTGTCCTTTTGTTTTTTTTCTCTGCACTGTTCATATATATTATTTTTTGTTCGGTTCGTTTACTTTTGGGTGGTGCAAGTGAAGCGCACGTGGTTATTTATTAATTTAACCCGATTTTATTGTTATATTACTTCCTCTCTTATATTTTTTATAATTATCGATATACTATAATATTATAGTTTTTAATGTTAGTATTATATTTATAATGTTTATATTTTAAACGGTATTTACTCTCTCTCTACCTTTCCCTTTTCCTCTCTCTCCCCCCGATTTCTTCTTCTCTCTTTCTCCTCTATTCCTCATTATTGATAAGGAATAGAGGAGAGCGTATAACAAAAAAATAAAAAATATACAAATTATTAATTAATTACGCTATATAAATAAAATAGTAGACTGTACTACTGTTTTGATTTTTAAATAGGACTGAATCCCAGTTTTGGAGTTGGAGCCTCAAAATTAAATTTGTATGGAAGCTGCATGTTGTTGTGTCAATTATCATCGTATCCCTCACGAGGCTAACCAGACGGATGATAACGAAATAAACAAACAGACGTATTAAACATGTACCTCGTCATGAATTATATATATATATATTGACAAACTCTATATATAATACTCGCAGTTCCCGTTTTCCTCCCCGTCTTTAAGTTTTCTTATATTAATACTATCGGAAAACTATTATGATCTGGAACTCGTAGATATGTTTATGTTGTTTTGTTCGATACAGTTTACGTATTTAATCAATAAATAATATAATAAAGTACGCTATTAATAATATGTCGATCACCTAATTAATTTATTGTGTGATTCGAACACACTACCTCTTGTTTAACAGTCAGGGTTAATAACCACTAGACCACAAGAACGTACCAGTTTTTTCAATGAAAACTTATTCCTGACATTTCATATATATATTTATATATATGTATATATACAATTCTGTTTATAAAATTAGGTAATATTATTAATATATATTTTTATTATTATTATCTTTAAAGTGAAATTCGTGTCACAAATACATGACCTACCTCTTTTATTGTATGTTAAAGATACTGCGGAATTTGCCAAACTTTGCTCACACCGAGATAAGTTCCGCCATTATCACTACTAACTTATCATTTAATAACGTCGCCTTCACGTGACTTGTTGCGCATATTATAATATAATAAGGCTAAATAAATACACTAGTTCGTGCACGTGGCTTTGCACCTAAAAGTAAATAAAGTATTTCCTAACGCCCCTAAGTACGTATAATGGCTTCGTCCAAAGAGGTTTACGAATAACAATTTTTTATAAATATATTAAAATTGGAATATCCATACATGTAAAGTATCTTAGTGTAGAAGAAAAATTACATACAAAGAACATAACTCGTTTTAGTTAGACAGTGTTAGTTATGTTAGTAAAATTATATTATATATGTATGCAATAGTTTTTGAGTGATTTATTAAAAAGGTTACTTTTTCCCTCCACCACAGATAGTTATAAGGAAACATTTCAAATTCGAATTCAAAATCTTGACATTTTTCTGTAAATATAACTAACAATACACTGAATATTTTTTATTAAAATGATAAAACAGCCGAGGTCACGATTTAGGAAATGAGATTCCTTATCGCGAAGACTTAAGCTGTCCGATTACATGTCACTTATATATATAAGTGTACTATTTATTGTACCATATATATATATATGTATGTGCCTTTATTTTAGATATTTAGAAAGAGACGATTATAATTAATTCAATTTAATAATAAAATTACTTCTAAGCAAATAAGGTAGAAGCTTTTATAAACTTAAACTAAAAAGTTGATGAAAACTTCCGTATGTAAAATGTAAATTTAAACTTTGTTAACTTTGACGTTTAGACTTAGTTTATATGTCGTATAAAAAAAGAAATATTATGTAAGTATGTTAATATATATATTGTATATGTAATTGTTAAATAATATAAGGTAACATTTTTATTAATAATAATTACAAAATTCATTGATCTGTTATTGAGCTGTCACCAGAGTGAGATAATCTCGATAGAATACTATAAAAAATGTGATAAATAATGGAATCTGACTTCACGTAACTGTTAAAATGTTTAATTCTCCCAAATGTCATTAAAACACCTCACAACACCTGCTGATAAAGAATTCACAGAATGTCTTTTTAATCTAATCTAATTAACTATTTAGTTAATTATAAATTATGTAACTAAAAACACGTTTATTGTACACGGTATGTTTACTAATATCTTCTTTTTGATTTTATTAACAGGCATTTCTTTATCCAATAGATTTTTTATGATAGATTGAATGGAATTGCTAAGTCAAATAGTGCCTTAAAATTAGTTAAAATTCCACCATTAGTACTATAACTGTTTAAAACTATTTCATTGAACAAATATTGTCAGTCTTCCCTTCCCTGATTCAGTTACCCCAAACCCTCCGTCCAATTTCTTTCCCGATGACATTTAATGAAATTCTTTTAAGACAGTTGTCCCTTCGGTTCATTTAATATAGTTTAGTCCTCTCCCTCCGCGATAACTTAAAAGAAAATACGACTTGAAATAAAACTAAAATGCAGTTTCTTTTGGTAAGTAGTGAGTGAGGGTTTGCAGTGACCCGTGTATCCATTTTCTTTGGTTACATAACCTCAGAACGTATCAGTAAGTGTAACGAGTGCCTTGATACACTGATAGTTTATCAGGAAACAGTATACGCTATAGATATACACTAGGTATACAGTCGGTGTTCGTTATCACATTATCTTATCACAACGTGATTAACCCACTTTACGCTGTGTGTATAAAACATTTGTTTTGAAATGTTTATTTGTTAAAGAATCACTCAAAACGGTTGTCTATGTCAACTTTATGTATTTCCTGAAGACCGCCATTGCACAATTTGACATCGTTCTATGTATAATTAATTTGGAGATTTCAAACTCTCAACTCATAAGAGTTGATGATTTTCGTAATCCGTAGATATTTTATCTTAATGTTATTAAATCATCATCGATCTTGACCTTTAGGTATGATTATTAGTTTGATAAATTTTGTCATGAAGTGCTGGATATACCAATAAAAAAAATATCCGAACCCAATTTAGTAACTGTCAAAAAACTCGAGACGTCAATTTCATACTTTTTTTTGTCAATATTTTTTTTATATGATGCCTGGATGTATATGTAAATTATATTTATTAATTATATATATATTTAATTGTATTAATTTATTTATTATTTAAATTTAGCTATTTATAGATTCTTCTCGAAAACATGTAAACATAATGACATTAGTTTGTTCAAGTCTGATTTGTCCCTTCCCGGTCCTTTTAGGTTGTTAAATAATTCCCTTTCTATCGTTTTTAAGAAAATGATTTAAACATTATTCTACCTTTAGCGTATAACAAGTTAGTTATAGTATAGTTGTAGGTTAATTTATAATAAAATCCTTAAATATAATATTCTGAGCACTAGTCGAGTTAGCAACACTTACGTGACCTATATCCAAATATTCAATACGTCCTGTATAAGATATTTACAGCGTAGATTTAGATTACACGTCCGCTTGTAACATTCTTACTTTATCAGCGCACAACTGGCGCCAGTGTTACTTGTCACACGTGTCTGATATCACGATCCATGACTGTAATCACTTTGTGTGTAGTAAGGAAATAGATTTCAATCAGTACTACTCTATTTTTTATTTTGTTCTATCCCAAGTTCTTCACTGTATACAGATGGTACCCCCAAATATTACAGCAATTACCCCATTTGAAAAATTTTACCCCTATACTTATTTCGGCTGATTGTTTTAGGAATATCAATTTTAGGTAATTTTTTATTACATTAATAAAGATTATAATATATATAATAATCTAAGACTTCACAATCAATTTTATCACTAACCTTCGCCACTAATATGAAGTAATCAAATCATTATAATATTATTATACTGTTGTAACATTTATTTATGTATGTTTTTATAATAAAACCAATAATAAAAATTATCAATAATAATCAATTACACATTTTATTAAATGTAGTTCATTATCATTGTCTTATCACTGGTTAAGTTTCAAAATCGCGGTAGTCCGGTAGAACTACCCACGGTTTATCCGTACGGCGCCACCTATGACATTGAGTTGCCAAGATAACATTTTAAAGTATTCTTATCAATTAATTTCTCGTAATTATATCACATTATTAGATTTGACGCGATAAATATAATAATATAATTATAATTTATACGAATATAAAATTATTTATTCTCATTTAAAATTATTTACTCGCCAGTATGATGATAACGGCGTGGGAAAATACATTTGAGTTATATAAGTGATAATATTAAACGAACATAAAGACGACACTATTCAATGTTTTTTTAAATACAAATCTTGAATCCACCCTTTGTACATAGTATTTTCAATATATCATTTTGATATCATTAAAAATTAATATGATATGGAATTAAATACGGAAAATACGGAAAAGAATAAGGTTAATAGGAAAAGAATAAGAATAAGGTAAGAATATAGGTTTCATCTGAAGTTAAATTTAATCTAAACATGGACGGTATAGAAGGAGACGTGTGTGTTCTCAACCCTTAGCTGATGGAGAATTCAGAACGAGACGGGATCAAAAAGAGTGGAAGATAAGGAGAGAAAGAGACGGTTGCCGACTTCCGTCCCACTTCTACTACTCGGATCAAATCTAATTTGTTACTTCAAGCTGATCTTCCTTTTGAGAGAAGATATCTTTTTGTTATAGGGGAATAGTTGCAAGTGAACACCAACGCTTAAACGCCCACAAGTTGCTGACCTTTGAAGAGAGAACAGACGCTTCTGATATTGTAATCGGTGGCAAGAATGAGATCAAAATACACATCGTAGTAGTAAAATACCATTAAAACTTTTTTTTCAACTCCGCGCCCAAATATTGGAGAAATTAATAAAGATAAAATTAAAGACCGATTTCCAAGATAGATAGAAATTCCAATAGTAGAATGGTGTCACACCGTATTATTATAAGATATCGAATTTCCTCGAAGGAAAAATTGATAAAGACACAAACAAGAATTATTATATTTCCACGAACATATTAACATCATACGTTGCATTTGATAAAGAAATGCATATTATGAAAATAAATATTTATGATTAGTAGGTAATCTGTACGAAACCGGTATATGTAGTCATTTTCAAATTCAATAAAAAGATAAAAAAATACAGCTTTATTATATACATGATATGATAACGAAAAAATAAGAATCATATACTAGAAATAATGTGTGTGTTAATAAATAATTATATACGATATTTTTAATTCACGTTTCAAAACGTAGACAGAATGCGATGCGTTGCAAGGAATAGCGTATAAAAAAAAGAAAAAAAAAATGGCCGTTTCCGGTCGCTAAACAAATTTTGTGACGGGCACGTGATTTGAATGTTGAGTGTGCTTGCATCAATTACACTAACAGCGCCCTGGGGCCCGCGGGCGGGGTGAGAACATTTATTTAAAATATATTTCGTTTTACACCGATGCCGCTTATAAAAATTAAAGGAAATACATTTTTAAGATTACCATCACAAATTTTTATATATAAATGTTTAGTAGAGACGTATCGTTTGTAAGTGAAGACATTAATGCTATGTGTATCGTAAGAACAATGCTCGATCACATATTCATCAGAGATCCTCGGATATCCTCTGATCCCGGCAGAACGCGCTTGTTTACCAATTAGGATAAAGTATTACAATGATGCGCTTTTGCGAATACTTATACAATGTCATTTGGACTTGTGTTCGACCAATTTATGCTCTATAATGGATCAACTTGATGTGATATCAACGAGTAACGGGAAATGATTACAAAAATTGCCTCGCCGTCATTGAAGTCAATGTCTCATTAACCTGCCCTTATCCGAATTAATATGGGATAACGCAATATGTCAATTCAAGTTATTTCATCATCATCATCATCAGGTGCGACATGTAACCATATCATTTTCTACACTCCAACCAAGTCTCTGTCGGTCGCTTTCCTTTATTAACCCACATTTATAAAGTTAATCGAATTAACTGCTCATTACTCAGTTAATACTGAAACAGAAATGCTAAATTATGTAGAAGCAATTAATAAGTCCTACAAGAAAAGAAACGGGTTCCGAACTGTAAATTTATTAAGAATCGAAATCAATAAGAACGGTAATGAAATATAAAAACACAATTATTGACATTCCCCGCAAATTATCTTGTTTTCACATCATTAACAAAGAAAGAAATAAATTTAAATTAGAGTAAGAATAATCGACATATTACAACAATGTTGCAATGTCCAGTTGTATTCAAAATGGCGGTCGTATTAAAGGTATTCCTTTTAGGGCTGGTTTCCGTTGCACTCGCGTCGTCCGCTGGTCTTGCCGCTTTATTATTCAAGACTTTTATAAATGTGATAGTTTTATGTTGCAAATAACAATATTTTAACAATATTCAAATAATATTGTTACTAATAAAAACATATGTTTATGTTAATTTAATATAAAATATAATAGATCAAGATATATATATACTATATAATTTGATCTTTAATGGTTCATTTATTTCGGCAACTCATAGTTATTTTTTTTTTTGTATTTATCTAGAAGACAAGAAAATGAGAAAGTAATTGAATATCCTTAAAAGTAACTCCATTTTCACTAATAAATATTTATTTTAATTAGGCGTACATTGCACTTATGAGACATCAGACTGTAGTTGTTAGGTCCAAAGGGCAGATCCATGGAGAGGAACAAATAACTAACACATTCCATAACACAGTCTATTGTAGTTTATTCAACCCTATACTAAAATGTCACATGCACGTTGACATTCGTGTTATATCAAAGTAAATTATATTGACTTTATAAATAATTAATTATTTATATCGTTACCTCGAGTAAGTGAGCAACTCCGTGACGTCCGACCCAAGCGATGAGAGTAACTCTTAGGGTAGAAAGACTGAAAAATAACATTCTGCACACCCCTCAATCAATCCCTCCTTGGTTTGGGGTATCTAAAGAATATAAAAATATATATTATTTAAATGCCAGCATATATATATGTATATATAAACAATTATTTGGGTTCAGAAAAATGATATAAAAAACTTAGTAAAATATAACATTATTTTTATGGAACGAAGGATGAAGTCGTAAAATGTCGTCCAAAATCCGTGGGAAGTTTTTGATTAATATGTCATAATTATTTTCGTTAAAATTATTTATCTTACAAAAAATACGTGTCCCAATGGCTTGTAAATTTATTGCCCTAAAGAGGATATGATTAATGTTTTTATTGCTGTTATAATGTAAATAATCTGCACGTTTTGGTACTTTATAATATAATATCGTAAACATATTAACGGCCCAATGTGTAACGCCACATGGAACATCCTTCCCTCCTCAAAGGTATGTAATATTTAGGTCCAAATAATTACATGAATATGATATGGTGGTGTTTTTTAATTTGTACAGCTTGCAGTCTGGCGTATTATATAATATTCGTCTGTTTGCGTCACCGCTGACCTTAAAATGCTTAAGCACATAACACTGTTTGAACTTGCTGTTAATCATTATTTAAACAATAATGATTGGCGCCAAAATAATTTACTCTTGCAAATTTACATTTCTATTCAATTTATGTTAATATTATATTTTTGAAGTAACTATAATTTTGTTATTATTTAATGTATTTAACCGTATCCGCGTTGGTTTAATAATAATTTCCTCGCCTATTTTTGATCCATAGACCCATTTTTATCATGAAAGCTTAAATACAAAAAAGTCATGCCAATAATTCAATACGTCCAAAATATATATATGAAAATATACAGTATGCATAAAAACATAGCTAATAATTTTTCAGTAAATTTTTCAGACAAAGAAAATAATGTTTATTAATAACTTATTTAATTCCCACAGATATTTCTTCAGCCTTCTATGAGAAACAATCGCCGTATTTGCTATCGTATTGTGCACTACCAATAGTATGCACAAAGGACGCCATTAAGGCGCCCACAAAATGGCTGGAAAATTAATATTACCCTCTCCCCGTTGTTAATATTTCCCATCTTAGTTATCATCATAGGTCTTTGAACACCGGAGAGCGTTTATTTATATTTTCTATTGCACTGTACTGAGATTTCTTTCATTATCTTCTTTCACCGTTTTCTTTAATATTTTCTTGAGGCTGAATTAATCTCTTTGTTACGATATATTAAAGATATCTTAGAAATTTTTCTTTCATACCTTCAATATATATATTTCACAATGGCTCCGATTAAATATGTTTGCGGCAGACGGTAGGTAACGTCGGTTGAGAATAATAAGCTTATAGTAGCCCTTAGCAGCGATCTTACTTATGAACATAAATCATTATATTCTTAATGTTGATAAAAACAATAGTTTTGTGAGATTCCCATGCAACTCTCCCACGGCCTCCATGTAAATTGGTGACATACAACATTGCTTAATAGGTTAGGGTCAGAGGTGACTCTGCGTCGAGAGGCGTTATCCTGCGGTGTGAATTGGAAAAACGTTTGCTGATGACGATCTGTCGTGTCGCGTTGCAATTTAGTACGATACAACAGATGATAGTTGACAGATAACAATGCGCCTGCACCCAATTACATTCGAAATCGTCAAAGAACACCAATTGTACAAAAGCTTGCTGTAACATGTTTATTTCGTAATAAATTTTCTGAAATGAAACATGACGTACATTGCTTTCTATTTAAAATAATAACCCGACAATTACTTTATCACGGACAACCCACATTTTTAAATTTACATTTATTTGTCCAAACAAATGTCGGATTCTTTTAATGAACTGATCATGATTTAGGACCTCTTTTCTCCTCACATCTTATCTTATTCTTTTTAAAAATTTAAATTATATTTATTAAAATAAAGACTAATAAAAGATAGGCTTCTATTACATCACGTTGCAATATCAATACGACATTGAGTTATCAGTTTCTCAATGATTTCGTGACGTCCAGCGAAGGCCCTACAATGTTAACATAAACATCAAACACAGTGTCCCGTGATCGGTTTGAGGAGACCTTCTCAAAACTAGGCCTCTATTTAAGTGTCGAAAGAATTATATTATAGAGGAAACGAATAACACGGAGACAAAATTTCCATAACAGAATAATATATATAACGTGAATAGAATGATTGTCGGTACGTCAAACGTCACAAGATGAACTCATCAGCATACATTTCGCTATAGTTACGTGCCCGGAATCGCTTCTATTGTTCGAGCGTTCCGCTTTGAAGATGAGTACCTATGACGTAATCATTACATGTACTTTGATGATATTAGGGTTGATACTCTAATATTATGAGGTCCTGTAATCAATTTGTGTGATCTTTTTACTTTTTACTACTGTTCGATTTAATATCAGTAAATATATGATAAACTTTATATTATATAAAGACAATAATTCGTTCATAATTTTTATTAATAACGTAAAACTGAAACACTGTAAAAAGTGTTATCGTGTAGAGAAATTATTATTATGATGATGTCAATTATAAAAATTATATAAATATGATATAAAATAACATTCTTACGAGTACAGGGATGGATAGTGTTAATTTCACAGCGCTGTGAAACTATAATTTTTGATTTTTGATTTTTTTTTATCGGAAATTATTCCACTAAAATCCTTCCGTGAAAATGATCACTGCAATTTTTTGCAAAAAAAAAAAAAAAAGATTTAATGGATAAAATAATCTTAGTTACAATTTGGGAATCTATTTTTGTTAATATTTTTGGTCATAGTACTATTTTTTAGAGAATTTATTTTTCAAGAAAAAAGTTTTCTACAAATGTTAGCGTATAGCGATATAGCTTAACAAACAATTCAGTCTTTTTATACATTAACAATTTTTACAAAATGGCGGCTGCGGAAAAAGGGTTACTCCACAATCATTAATATAACCCCTCATACATTATAAAATAAATTACTCTGACTTTTGCAACCCCAAATGTACTTTTTCAATGAGCCACCAGCCCTATAACAGGAAGATGTATCAAAATGGCGCTTACGTCTGGTCGGCGTCTGCGCTCGCGCAGCTCGTATGCGGCTCGCATCTCGTATGCGGCTCGCATCCCGCCCTTCCGCCGCATGTCAACAAACTACGGTGCATTGTACTGTTTAATATTAGGATCTATAAAATGATACCTATACTTTAAAGAATGATCGTCTCTGTATCAATACTGGAGAGCTTTGGTTTTTTGTATTATAATTTAATTATAATGAAGGGAAATTAATTTTAGGAAATTTTAAGCTACGAAGGTAATGAAATCATTCATAGCGAATTAAACCACTGTTTGTTTTTTTTTAGTTTCACCATTTTTTTGTTTTTCACCAACTCCATGAATGTTATTTTGAAGCCATCTAGAACTTACAACCTTAAGGAAACATAATTAAAGTAGATAATCTTTATAAAAATACATATGATTTTGGGTGGGGAGAGGGGTAACTAAACCTTACCACGTACCACGTGGGGGTTTAACGAATTGCTAAAAAATATCACATTCTTAATGAATCTTAACACAATAATGAAATTCACATCTCTCCTAATCTGAAACACTTTACATGTATATATATATATATATATATATATATATATATATATATATATATATATATATATATCTTAACTATAATATGTATAAGTAATCCGTTAATAAGACCAATACGTCAACGACCTGAACAGTTAGTTATTTATAAAAATAACGATACATATACTTATTCCCTGGTAACAATGTGAAGCAACTGTTCAAACTACACACCGTATCAAACATTTCATTTCGTATCATTAAGTCTTTTGTTAGAAAAATTTTGTTATTTTTGACAACCTTGAAACAATATTGATATCTTCCACGTGTCGATATGTTTAATAAGGTTTAGTAGCGTGAAGCGTCTACTACTGGAGAGAAGAAAAATCATTTTACTACTGTAGTTTTTAACGTATCTGAATAGGATGTTAAGTATTGTTTTATTTACAAGCTGTGCCTGCGACTTCGTTTGAGCGGAATGTTTTTTTTAAAGTAACCCAAGTTACCCCTTATAATATCAGCTATCAGCAGTGAAGGTCCTGTTAAAATCGGTCCAGCAGTTTCAGAGGTTAGACGAAACAAACAAACAGCGAAATATTTTTATGTCAGTACCGTATATACTAATGGAATAACAAACAGACACTTCAATTTTATTTATATATATAGTTTTTGGAAACAAATAAAATATGGATGGGATAATACGTAAAAAAATAAACTTTAATTAACTTTGAAACGACAAATCAAAATGTAATTTAATACATGTAATTAATTAAATTGTATATTATCAGCAGTTACAATTGAAGTAATAGCAATTCTTTAATATTTCAAAACAATATTATTGTAAATGCAACAATATTTCTATTCAACAAACATGTAAAGTGGAATTTGCTGATATATTTACAATAATGCAACACCAGGGCCTATTGTTTAATGATTTCCTAACACGTAATATGATATTTTATTATTTTTATATATTAAAAAATAATAATTTAATTATTTCGTAATACCATAATGTTACCATTATGATGGTGTGACTGACCATGACGTGAGGCGAGTTTTGAATTAAATTATGAGGTTTCTGTATCTCTCTCTGTGTGTGTGTGTGTGTGTGTGTGTGTGTGTGTGTGTATGTATGGATGTGTGTATGTAGTAAGACTTATTAAATTAAATAAGATCATTTGGATCCTTAAAAAAACTCTAACATATTCTTTTAAAAAATAATAATTGTTTATTAATTATAATTTAAAACTATTCCTGTCTTTGTCAATGTAATAGTATTATAAGGATTGTTTCATACAAATTTTAAATTACTTTTTAAAATTATATATATTTTCTTAAAATTACATATATATGAGGTCTTTATTTTTCAGTATCTTTACACACATACATATATATATATATATATGTGTGTGTCTGTTTATAGCATTATACGGGTAGCTCCCAAACGGTTAAACCGATTTCGATGCGGTTTTCTTTAATCGAAAATCTTCTCATCTAAATGTTTTATTAATATGACAAACATCTCCACTATTTTCAACTCGTAACGTTTAAACGTAACTATTGATAGGAATTCGATTAATAGTAGTCAGATCATAAAAAATAATTAAACAGAATGTATATATGTATGAATATTAGTTTTAAATTTGGTAGATTTATGTATATAATACATATATGTTATATATTATAAAAAAAATCCTTTATATAAAATATAGTCGCAAATTCTTTGATACGGAAAGATCAATGTAATAAAAACGCGCGCGCGCACGCCATAGCGCAATATAACAACGTCAGGACGCCCTTTACACTTGTTATTTATATTACTTTAATACCATTTTTACCTATTAACAATAAAAAAATATATAATATCCGTTTAACTGACTTCACAATGGGGCCGTGTTTTTTAACAGTCGCAGTTAGTCCGGCTTCGGTTAACTTTTAATTTAACGTTATAAATATAATATAAGCTGCATGCGATGAAATTTTACATTTAATTATACATATATGCATATAACGGATATCAGTTCTGTCCGTACGTTACGTGAAAGGTAATAAATTATGTATTTATATTAATAATTTAATAGTTTTCTAGAACGACGACGACAAAGAAAAAAAAATTAAAAAAAAAAAATCTATTGCAAAACAATTAACTTTAAACGCCCCATTTCACACAACACAGGAGGAAACAAATGTGTGTTGCACAATTAGCTACAGACACAACAATACCGGCCAACTATTATTAGATGTGTATATTTAAGAATATCCACTCCCGCCTCAACAGCCTCACACTACATTGCGCTGTCGCAGCTGAAGATGTTGTAGATATCATATGAAAAGTGGTAATGTATTGATATGTCGCGCGTGTGTTTGGATCGCTCGGTCGCTTGGTATCCGGGCTCGGAGACATGGCCTAGTTGGCAACCCACGCCGCGGAAACCAACGAAATGCCGTCGCCAGGGGGTATTAAGGTTCATATATTAATATAATTATACCAATAAATGATCCTTTAAAAGGTATTTTATTTTATTTTTAACGTTATCAAAATTTCATTGACTTGAAACTACGAAATGTATAATATATATATGATTAAGAGAATACTCAGTAAATAATTTAAGTTTCACCAACAGACACTAGCACATCATTAAAACACACAACGTGTGATCCTCAACAGTTTTCCAATTAAACTGCGGATCTCTGAAAACTTGCAACAACAGTACTACTGACGCGAGCACAAGTTTAGGAGATAACTGGAAATGAGATAAAGTTAGACGTTCCTACATGTTACTGGACGGAAGGTCATATAATCTAATGCGGGGGAATATAAGTCTTATTTATTGTAAACTTCGGTCTATTTTCGCTTAAATAATATTAATTTCCCTCGACAATAACACGGCACCGTTCAATAAAGTGCATGATGGATAACTAATATGAATTTTCATTTGCAAATTCAAACTAATGAGCAACTAAAGTATGGAGTTTATTTAGTTTGTTATTGCTTTGTTTGTTTCATATATTTTGTATTATATTAATAGTTTAATATATTATATTTGTGATATATATATATAAGGGTATATTTGGTTAATTTAACGAACAAAGTTGCAGAATTGTTACTAGTTTCTTTGAATATATAAGCTAGGGGTCTGTCATATCGATCGTCGGTGATGGGGGACGCGAATAGAACACTGAATTATGAAAATGTTCCAGACATCGGGATTTTGTGATGTAGCTCTTATCCCATCGACATACGGATCCTGGATGGCGGCAGGCATAAATAGATTTAATTACTGGACTGAATTTTTGTAACACATTTCACATCGGTTTAATGTCTTAATAATTGGGACACTTGTAAATAAACTACAATAATATCAATATTGCTTAACGCGTTACAATAACAGCAATTAATATACTAAATGAACACAAACATACTGACGGAATTATATTATTGTTCGATATAATATAACAGACGACCCACTTCGCGACACTTGCGACAACTAAGGTAAGATTTTTATTCTTTTAGGATTCCGTAACTATATTGGAGGGATAATTATATATTTGTTAATGTTTTTACAGCAATCATGTTTATAGAAGACAAGATGTCCTCGCAGATAACGTACAAAATGATCCAGTATCACCAAATTGACGATTTTATGTATATCTAGTGATGACTCAGCTGATTTATACACATATGGACAATAACGTAAAATTGTAACAGGTGAGAATGTTGAAGCAAAAATTTTTTAGACTAGCAGAAAATAATCATCGGTAGATAGTAGATACACACGCGCACACACACGCATACACACACACATACACACACACACACACACACACACACACACACACACACACACACACACACACACACACACACACACACACACACACACACACACACACACACACACACACACACACACACGCACACACACGCACGCACACACATACAGAGACAAACGCATATTTTCAACTAAGTGTATACAAGTGTTAATTCCCAGGAGGACGAAATTTATATAAAATATATATAAACATATCTAATGTTAAACACCAACATAATTATTTATTACCTATAGTAGGAGTCATCTTTCAATATCTGTTCTAGAATGGTTATTTAAAAAAAAACATATTGTGAATTCAATGTGAAAGTCATCCATTAAACATATACAAAATAAGTAAAAATGTTATAAGAAAATATATAATGTCAGAATACATAATTATAATAAAGGTTGTACAGTAATTGTGAGTCTGACAAGTAAAATAGTAAAGATCAAAACCGGCGGCAAATTACCACGCCTCCGCCATTTTTATTGATGAAAGTTGTCAAGAAATGACATGCAGTTGGACCAGAGTGAATGTAATACAATGTTGTATTAAAGGTACGACAAATAATCTTCTTTCTCTTTCAGTCTCTCTCTTTCTCTTTCCGATGAGACATTTGAATATGGAACCTATATTGTTTTGAATTTGTAGATTTGCTGCCGTACCTATTAGTTGTTTTAGAATTATCTAGAAGTAAACAGTTTTTCTCTTTGTTTACAATATTTAGTTTAACTATATATATATATTTTTTATAACTAGCATGTAAACAATAGACGTATTATAATAAGTGTAACGTAGTTGCGCCTATACACTTGACCCTTTATTATATTCAAAGTTATTTGA
This sequence comes from Melinaea menophilus ssp. n. AW-2005, assembly GCA_918358695.1. NCBI lineage: Eukaryota > Metazoa > Arthropoda > Insecta > Lepidoptera > Nymphalidae > Melinaea > Melinaea menophilus. The sequence goes on along the minus strand of OU911043.1, from coordinate 21,693,294 downwards.
CCCTACAATAAACATTGTATATTATAATACCCGGAAGACGCCACGCATAATACAAAAAATATATCGCAAATCCTATATATTGATAACGGACGGACAGAAGACATATATATATATATAGAGGTGATGTAATAACGATATTAAAATTCCCTGAATTTTAAAAAAGTATACAATTATTACATTATCTTGTTTAACCCAATTACCTATAAATTATTAGTGTTGTTAACGTTTATCGGATTATTATCGATATGTTATCGATATCGATAATAATAAGTTTTAAGTCCATATTGAATGAGGCCGGCTTATTGGGTTTTTTTGGACACTTCTGTTATATAAATGTATGGATCGTGCATTAGAAGGTCCCGATTTCTATTCCTGTCTGTTTTTAGTGCCAGTGATGTAATTTAATCAAGGGATAGGGTTTAGGACCTACCCTATATATATATAAAACGATCTATTTTTACTAATTTTTTTCTTATTTTTCTGACTAACATAATACTTTTTTAACTGGCACATATATATATATTACGTATTTTGCTTCCATTTCTGACTAACATAATATTTTTTTAACAAAATTTTATGATTGATGAAAATTGCATTATTTAAATTATATTGAGAATTTATTATTAACAATTAAAATGAAAGCTAAATTTTTTAAACTCTTATAATGTATGTATGTAATCATATTTTTATCAATGATTAAGTTAACCACATAATTATTATTTGAGCCGTTTTCTATTTTAAGAAATGACAATATTTTGATAAGTAGATTAGGTACTCAATCGGGGTACAAAACTCATTTTATTACACAATTTTAAGTGCTCTATTTGACGATAAAGCTGTTCACCAATCACAAGCTAACACGTCTTTCAGTATACGATGTTAGTACGCTAAATGATTTAGCGTGCGATAGATTGTATACTTAAATAGCATTAATGAAATAAAAAAATATAAGAATTTTATTCACCATTTATTGATTGATTATGTATGAAAGGTAAGGTGAAAATAAATTGTAGCGTACAGACAGACATGTGATATTATGTCTATATATATATATATATATATATATATATATATAGTATGAATGAACTCTTTATCGGTCTGCTAAGCATTGAGTAGCGTTTGTCCAAGCAATCTATAGCTGATAGATCTGGATGGCCACTCCCACTGTTTCCGGCTTCTACAAATATTGTATCGCCTTATCAATGTTACGAAAGGTTTGAAGTTGGTTTTATAAGTTCATAGGAATCGTTTATTTTTATACAAAATTATTTTATAAGGTGTTTGATATCTTCTATGATAATTTAATAAAACAATTTTTGAGCAAATCCATTTTAATTTTGTTTTATTATTAAAATGTTTTGTAATCGGGATGATATATAGGTGTAATACAATGTAAGAGTATGTTTGTTTAACGCTTGAGATTTTATATATTTCATTCTGTAATAAACACACTTACTCCACCTACAGTCCATTGACTAAGTTACAATATCCCTCACGGTTCATTTCCCTCCATTACATTCGGGAGACAGACCCTTTGCCCCCCCCCCCCACCCCCAATGTTTCAGAAGCAAAAGATATTATAATTTTATATTATAATTCTTATTATTATTATTATATTCGTTGTCAGTTAAGCAGTTAAATGAGGAATTATCAGAGTCAATTACTTTTAACAATACGAATAAGTTTTAAATATTTATTTATTTTTACACAATCGTCAGTATTTCTTTGAATTAAGAAATCACAGACAGACCGACTGACTCTGTCACCAGGTTTTAGGAGTTCAGGAATTAAAGTTACTTCAGTGACCGTTAATTGGATAGTACATATGTTTACATTTGGATTTTCAGCATCAAATAATATTATTAAAGTTAATTAACTATTTATATATATGTACATATGTATGTATGTGTGTATGTATGTATGTGTGTGTATGTATGTACGAAAATAATACTCTTTTCTCTTCATTCTTACTATACATACTTATAATATACATACATTATGCAAAAACTTAATAATATTACCAATAATATTGCAGATACGGTGTATGTTGTATGTTGTATGTTGCTGCACGTTGTAAAACTCAGCCTCACTTTAATACATCGTTAAGACAATGATTACGGATGTGATAAGTAATGTCACATACAGACAACAATGTGTTATTTTATGTAATACCGGTTAAGATATATATATATATATAAAATGGTACGCAATATCTATATATATATATATATATATATATATATATATATATATATATATATGTATATGTAACTTTAAACACGTTATTATATATATATATATAATAACTTGTTTAAAGTAAAATGTTATATAGTTGATCTTAAAAATATTAAGTTGATTCAGGTTAAAGGTCTTTGAATACGTTCTTAAATTGCGTACCATTTTATACTGCTTTATTTCAGTCATTATATGTATATATATAATCATAGTCGGTCTGTCCGTTACCGAATTATATTAGATAAGGGATCAAATGAAAGTCACTGTCAGATACGCGACCAAGGTCGGATGGGTGATTCACCCGAGCTTCCTGGGAGCTAACCCAGAGAATATTACATTACAAAGGGTTATCTAGGACTTCTTATTATTGATTTAGACTTTTAAGGGATTATATATAAAATTTATATACTTTTTATATTATAATTTATTATATATTTAATTATTTTCATATATATCTTTAATTGATTGATTATAATAAAGTTAAACAAGTGTTCTTTTTTCTTAAATTTTTATATATCTTCCGACGGTCGCAGCTTTAATGAATCCATTTCATGAACACCTATCAAAAAAATATTTAATGTTTTTAAAACTTATTGTTAATCCAGTCTAACATAAAAGTAATAAAATACCCGAAAATAAATACCATAATATCTATTCAGAAATTCTGAAAAATTATGAACGAATTTTTTGGAAGGACAAATTGTCCATATTTTATGACACCACTTTAAAATATAATTTTACCCGTGAAACTATTATGAGCTTTTGTTACAAACAGGTAAAGAAATAAAGTAGAAGATCTATAAGATTGTAAGTGCAATATACATGAATACAATTGAAAAGATAAGAGATTTGGCTTAGAATACTTATCTTTTGTATTTTTAATAAAATATTTCTAGTAAAGTTATTGTTAACAATAATAAAATCTACTTTCACTGGATTTGTTTTAATTAGATGTTACCGCTGGCTTTGTTCAGGGATTTTTAAAAAATTTATCCCAAAGCTCACAATACTTTAAGTTTAATAAAAAAAATACACCAATAATAATAATGAAACATGTTTTAACGTTTTAAATAACTTGGAGTAACATTTTAATTAAAATATAAACGAGAATCCTTATATAAAAAGACTGAACGTGAACTCTGAAGACTTCTTTCACTCCATAAAGCGTACAAGTTGTAAGTAGTTTTCATTTCTAAATTTAAAAATAAATTTATGTATTCTGCCAAAAGGTATTCGAAATTTAAAATAGAAAATTATGTCATCAATAACACTGATAACGTTACAAGAATTTGAAACGATTTAATATTATCAATATTCGAAATTCGAACTTCATAAGTATCATTTGTGAAGCTCAAAATAAAAGTGGATTATATTGCCAATTCGAAATTTAAAATCTAAAATTCATATCTGAAACAAATAAGCAATATTCATATTTCGAACAGTTTTAGTTCGAATTTTAAATATTAGTGCACATTTCTTACCAACATAATCAAATGCAGGTGGTGTGTATCGAAATTCGATGCATGATGATCCAACAAAGGATGTGTCTATTGCAATTGTACACATATTTTACTTAGAAAAAGCATTGATCCCATATTAGCGGGCGTGGGAATACTTGCAAGGTGTAATAACTAAATAATTTGTAAAATAGACGGTTAATAACATACCAGGTAACTTCTGAGTGAAATGCAAAGAGCAAGGGCTTCTTAGTTTCGCCGTTATATTTACTATTAGGGTTGTACTAAAAGGAGGGTGCGTTTTTAGATCAAAATATCCATTATGGTATAGTTTTACATTGGAATAAGTAAATCTATAATGAAAAGCGACGGAAGGGTAAAAATACTAGATAATAATAGCGAGTTGAAAGTGGTATTCATGTTAATTTTTAAGGGGCGGAAAAAAAACGGATTAGTGACTTTCTAACACGTAACGAGGCTAATCCCCATAGTGTACTGACAAATTGGCAGTCGACACCCCTCGGGTAATACAATTTATTTAAAAATATTAATTCTAAATATACAGTTATTATAGTTTCATGATAATTTAATAGGAAGTGTTGGTTAGAATTATATTTATTTAGGCGTTATGTTTTTTTCTTAAATGTGCTTTAATTTAGATTTTTTTTCATATTTGTAACAAGATGGTATTGAACCTACGACCTCCGCGATCCGTCCTACACACTGCCAAGAGAGCTATTGCGTCGTTTTCATTTTATTCAATATTTATAATAAATTTAAATAGACATTTTATAAATAATTTATATAATTAAGTCGAATCTACAAATAAAAAAAAACATTTAAAATGTTCTTTCTATAAAGTAAAATTTGGCAATAGATCATCAAAATATACAAAGACGAACAGCGCGTCGCCATTATTTAAAATACTCAGTAAAGCCCAATAAGGTCCAAGGCCACGAATACATTACTTAACTTAAATTCACGGGTATTAATAGTTTTTATACAACGCGTGGAAATATACCGGACCATTCAAAACTATTACAGGTTAGTCTAATTTGCAATTCATTAAATTTTAATTGAGATAAAAAAAAATCTTTTAGTATTCTTTTATAAGAAACGTATTTCATACTATTTTAAAAATGGAAGGACGCATGAAGTTTATAATATTAATATTTTTTGAAATTCGAATTTAGAATATGAATTGTATCGAAATGAGGTCAATGTATCGCGCTCCAGAACTACATATTAATTCATAATTTCATTTATAATATAGAACTGTATAAATTAATTTGAATTTTACATTCATTATTATAAAAATAGGCTGACATTATTCATTAATATAAAACTGACCGTGTTTGTTGTCTGTTTAAAAATAAATTAATAAGAAAATACTTTACAAATAAAAAGACCAATTCTATTATAATCAAATAATCCGACGAACACAAACGTCTTATTTGACAGTTGTGACGTCACTGCCACAGATAAACGACAATAACTTTTATACGAACCTTCCTTTTTTAAAAAAATCATTGTCCGCCAAACTCGAGTTACGGTTGGGAGTGTTGTCTGCTTCCTGCATGTCTATTTTTTGTTAGGGAAGAGGGTTGAATGAATGTGAAATTAATTGAAGGGTACTTTCACTGAAAGGGTTACGGTAACTGGCCCTTGATCTAATTTTTTGGCGGGTTTTAATGTCGGCTTGCATCTTCTCAGCCGTTGAGTGTCTTTTTTAGAGGGATATAGTTTTTAAATTGAATATTTTTATACGTTTTGTATATGTTAAATCGAGATTTTTTATTGGTTTATTAGTTGGTTGTTTTCTTCTCTGATATTTAGTTAGTATTGTTAAATCCGGACCTTTTAATAATAATTTAAATGTTAATGTCTCTTCATCACCAGCTCCGGCGTCGTTTTGGATAATATAATTGTATTATAATTTATTATAATTGAAAATCAAAATTCAATGACCGATAAAACGTACATTTAGTTATAACATTGAAGCCGTTCATAACTTTTTAATAATAAAAAAGCTTGATAGTCAGGAATATATTTTAAGGGAAGAATATATAAGTATTATACAAATATTACACTACAAGCACTAAGTTTAACTCATAATTATATACTAATACAATGTATCTTTAATTATAATATATGCTTGATAAATAATATTGTCACTTTCAATCTTTTCTAGTTATTCTAAAATTCTTTTTTTTTAATTTTACCGGAAAATATATTATCTGTTTAATACACATCAAACGTGCTATTATATTATTATAGTATAACTTTTTTTAAAAGTAAACTTACTTTTTCTATTTGTTAGTCTGTATTCACAAAATGGACGCGCATTTTTATTTCTGCAGGACTGCAAGGAATGCGGGGTCGTTGACCCCGATGGCGGGAAAGTATTGAGTACATAGATTATACATTACTTACTTTTTAATGTCAAGATTAATTTTAAAAATATTATTACGTTATTACAAAATGTGTTTTAAATATAAAATAATATTAATTATAATTTATAAAATTATAAATTATATATAATGGTTTTGATTAGTGATAGATTGAAAGATTATGTGTTTAATAATGGTTTAATCGTCTGTTCGTGTTTTTATTCGAGGATTTAGGTATAAAACATTTCTTTAATAGCGTAGCATATTTCATGTGCATTTTAACATTGATTACAAAAGCGTTGAATCCACCTATAACCTCATCTAATACGGTCAATATCGCATTTCAGTGTGGCTTCGGTTTTATGCATTTGTACCTATTTGTTCAGAGCTTTTAAGACCCACAGCTAATCGTCGGTAGACGTTTAATCATAAAACAAATAGAATATACGCAGCAATTCGTCAGAACCGGCAGGTATTTCTACTTCTCGCCATAAGCTGTCGACTAAGGAATGTCGACCGACTGGCTACAATATCGGCAGCTGTGAAAAAAACAACGCCACACACGCCCTCACTCGCCGACGGCCAGCGGCGGAATGAGAACTGAGAACGAAGCTAACTATCTCGATTTTCCACCCACCGAGACCTCGTCCATAGTCCGTACGCGGTACGACTGTACTACCAACTTTATAAACATATACTATACGTCTGTCGAAACGCCGCTGCGCTGATTTTCTTCTCCGACCAACTGCCGGCGACAAGCCGGATGATACGTTTTATACTTTTAAAATAACTATTGTGCGTTACATTTTATATAACATAAAGCAGATATTGTTATACAGTAGGTTACAACTTGAAGTAATAATCAAGACGCAGAGTATTTTCAGAGTATTCGTGAATGGCATCAAATTAGCCGGCGGCCGCGGGGGGAGGGGGAGGCGAAGGGACGCCGCATCAGCGCCACAGCGACCGCTACTCGCTCGCTACCTCGCGTCTCGCCAACTAGTCGTGTTCACGGCGCCACACGAATAGCACGCGCGGCTCTATTTAGAACCGGCCGGCACCCGAATAATGTTTCAGTGTTTAACAAACTCAATCGGAGGTCTCGGACGAAGTACCGTATTTAATTTACACTGTATAACCAACCGCATATTATCAGTGAGTGTTACGCAGTGTGTACGAAAAAAACTTTGTCGAAGATTCTGAAGAATTTTGTGTAAAATTGTGTAATTCGCCGGCTGACGCCGGATCGCGTTTTACACGAACTTTAAGGTGAGTGATTATTATATTCTCACAAGTGTTACGGTGTATTTATTATAATATGGGGCTGCATTTTATTATTAAAAGATGGCTTTACCGAGTACGGGTAGATACTTATAGAGATATTCGCTGTACGAGACCGGCGGGGCGTTGCCGGTCGCAAAGTGCGGCTTGGTAGAAATTTCTGCGAATTACCGGCATCCAAAATCTTAACAATATACCGAAGAACTTTATTTATTTATCACCTCACATAATATTACGAAATAATAGTTGTTACTGTGATTATGAACTTAAAGCGGGTACTTTATAAATATTACTATGGTATATTTGTGTTGGAATGCGATGAATGTTTTATTAGTATGTATGTATGTATGTACCTGTAAATTTGATTTGTTACACAAGCGAAGTGTTAGATTGTGAAATTCCACAGTAGTGAAAAGTTAATTAGTTCAAAGTCGAGTAATAATGTTGAATGCCGGTAGTTTTATGAAAATTAGACAACTTTTACAAGTTCCATTATTAATAATTAGGGTTTTTTTTATAATTTTTAGTATGTTATTTTTCTATTATCATTATTCAGTCATTATTAAGTGGCGCTAAATAATTTAATATCATTTGGATAAAATTTTACTAGATATTAAATTATATATTTTTTTATCGGAATGTTACATAATATTTTTTATATATAGAATAAAAATTTAAAAAAATCTAAATTATTTATAAGTTATAGCATAAAAAAATAAATATTTGTACTTAATTTTTTATTATAAAATTTAATTTTGTAATAATTAACGAACCGAACTTAAACATTTTAAAATATTATAAAAATCAAGGTAATGAAATGAAATATACTTTTGTTAGGAAATTGTCGACTTAATATAATAAAAACATTAATAAAAAAAATTATTACAAAATCCTAAATTATACTTAACATCTATATTATATATAATATAATTGGTCATAGCACTATTTATTATTCGTCTACAATAATAAACAACAATTTAATGCACTGAGGAAAATACGAAATAGCGGGAAATAGTACATATAAAACGTATAGTACGTATTTGTTTGTTAGTAAACACTAGTTTCGTGCCATTTACATGAATGTAAACAAAAATAAAATATTTTACCACTTTCTACCTGGCTTTCGAAGCTGTATTTCGCGGAATATTTCCTCGTCTCAGGTAAAAATTAAAAAAAAAAAAACAAAAAAAAAAAAGTCGGGACAATGACTAATTGTATGAATTGGGATATGCCCAAGGCCGATGTACTCTTTAAAATAGTTGGTATTTACATCCAGACTTCAGTCTACTTTCGGGCTTCGCGGAGTACATACAGTTCATTTGTAACGGTCGTTGAAGTGTAGTGCTTCAGTACTTGTTTGTAAATACGAGGGTCAACACCCCTTGTGTTTATTTACTATAATATTTTATTTATTTTTATATAAATATTTTTTGTGATTTTCTTGATTTTTGCTTGGGACTTGTACGATTTTAGGTAATGATATACAGTGTCAATTTTCAGTTTTAGTGTTACGTATATAATATTTTGTGCTCATCAATTATTTGTCTTTTGTTGCAGACGGTGTGCGTGGAACAAATCGCGCGCATCGTCCTTGTGATAAGAGGGCCCTGTGATATCGACGCGTACGTCTTAGCTTTAACACTAGGTAGGAATTAGTTATACAAAAATGTCGCCACCAATGGACACCCACATACTCCAGTTGAACGTATGGGAGTCGCTCGACGAAGAGTCCATGGAGCTGACGCAGACGTCGGAGTTCTGGACACAGGTTCAGTACGAGACGGACCGACTGGATCTAGTCCCGCCGTCGAATCTGACAAACATACTGACGGACAGCGAGAGCGATTGGAGGATAACAGAGACGCCGGAGGAAGTTCACAAAGACAACATCGTGCACCACGATTGTATGTGGGCCGGATCCTGCATAGACTCCGTGCATCCAACCAACACTTTCGTCCCCCTGGATTTGATAAACACGACGCCCGGACAGAGCCTTCTGCGTCGGGATGCTTCGCCCCCCCGGCCGGAGACTCCGCCCTCGCTGGATGGGGACGAGCCGCCACAGTTCCGGCACGCAGTGGACGTGGCAGGCACCGCTCTCCGACTTCTCAGAGACTCCGCCGCGGTCGCAGCCGATCACTCTTACACTCTCGCACGGCAGCACTTCGACTGCCTCGGAGTACAGACACCTTCTGACTCCTGTGAATCAGGTCAGTGCCTACTTTATATTTAATATATATCAATAATTTAATATAATACGTTTTTAAAACGATCGAAAAAAAAAAATACGTAGGGTCTTTTTTGTTCATCTCGGTTTAAAATTTAACATTGAATCTGGTCGTGATACAACTAAGTACACAATTATTTTTGTACTGCGGAGAGTAAATCCATTCGTGAAGTACGCTACGAGTAAACACGAGTGCCTCCTCATCTCGACACTTGGCATTTTAATTCAAATAAATATTTATATTAGTAATAAAGTAAGTAAAACAACATCTATACATAAGATGTTAAGTAACGATAAAAGTATAAGAGTTTTAAACTTATAGTAAATGAGTTTAGAGAGTCGTAATCGCGGTTTAAAGAATACGACAAGATGGAAGGGAGCCGGGACGCACTCAGGACGCAGGCGTGGCGACAAGAGCGCGGGAAACTGCGTATCGACCGCTCCCCCCCTCCCCCTCCCAACCTCGCCACCGTCTAGACGCACTCGCTTCCGGAACCTTCGCCTTCGACCTTGAACGTCTCAACCTTCCCTAATGTCAAGCCTCATCCTGGAATTGACTTATCTAATTAATCCTAATGCTGAGTCGTTCGCGGCCTCTCCCGGGGATACAGAGGTCGCCGGGACGTCTCGACATTGAGGCATCCCGGTCTCGGTTAAGGTTAACATCCTCTCGTCTCGACGGTCAATAAAAATGATGAACGCACTCCCAAAAGTTCATACAGCTTCGTGGGGGGGAGAGGGGATAGAAATCGACGGATTAAATCGTTCAGATCGCTAAGACGCGCCTTCGCTGTGATGATTAAACTGAAAGGTTGGTCACGGTATGAATAAAAAAAGTCAAATTAGTTTACATCGAATTCCAGAAGTATTAGAGAAGGTATTTGATGTTTCCATTACAAAACTTGAAGAGTCACGTAGCCTAATGGAAAACGCAATACCACGCGCCCTTTACGTTTTATTTATACATAATTTTAAATATCTCGCGGCCTCGAATATAATATAATGATGGATGTAGTGTCCGTGCATTACTACTACTACAACTACATTATATTTATTACAGCCGAGTCGATAACGTCACGAAGGTCGCTCACAGTTTATGTACGGTTTGTGATGAATTAACTGTCATATACATAGTATATAGCGAAGCAATTAATGCTAAAACTAAATGGACATTGCATTCTTGGTTTCACCTCGTCTAGTCCGTTATATATAAGAATGCAACGGAATGAAATGGAATCTCATTGAAGTGGAGCCGGGCTCGCCGGACCGGTTTCAGAAGCGGACGGTACTCCCGTGTCTAGCTCAGATGACAATTTGATAGACCGTCTGCTATATATCAATTGAACTTATAATCAAGTCATTAAGGACCCATCGTATTGTAGTTAAAATAAAATTGACAAAACTAAATATTTTTATTTTTATATTGGCTAACCTGTTTGTTTTAAAGACGCTAACCTAATAAACTCCATGCTGATAAGAGCTCGGTGTTTGACCCGGAATATTATCATGATAGATTACGCGTTTGAACCGAGATTTATGACATTTAAATTCTCGACGCTTTAAAGTAGGTAAGCGATGTAGGGCGACCCCAGATGTATGGATATTGTTAGCTTTAAGGTTATTCAGGCCAAAGGATCCGGTTATGGCCCCAAACTGAATCAATCAGACATACTGGTAATGCAATATTATATATTTCTTAACCCAATATTTAATATTAGTTTCAGTACAGTAGGAAAAATATTTCGTTAATGCAATGTAGTAAGCGACCTCGGATTAGAGCAATTTGAACGGTTACATTAGGTATTTGAAATGACCTAAATATTAGCTAGGTGCCACCAAGGGCCAGCTACTTTCTTGTCCACATATCGGACCAGTTAAACAGACGGCAGTAACATGATTGTTACACATATATAATTCATTGAATGTCTGTATTACGTAAATAATATGTACTCTTGCTCTGATAAGTGTTTATTATGCATAGTTAAGAATACATTTTTAAAGTACGTACGTGTGTATGTATCACTAGATATTTGTAAATATCGCTAGATAAAGTTTCGCATGCGAGACTGAAATACCAGGTCAATATAGGATTGTAGACATTCCTGTCAGTTTGTAATGTTAACGCGATAAATATATATCATTATATGGTATATATATTTATATTATCAATTGTAAATACCCAAGAAATATATAACGATCATAAAAAATCCCTCACACTAAAGCGACGCCTCAATGGCCTCACAGTGGCCTTCAATCAAATATCAATGAAGATAACAATATTGCAACGTGTCACAGTAACATAAATTTGTATTGTCTTATCACTGAACGTTCTTAAATGTGATAAGCCACCTCAGCAACAAGATAACCTTCATCTCGCCGATTTTTAACACAAATTAAATACTGTATAATTAAGTTATTTTCCACTTATTCGTCCTTGGTGACGTCACAATTTAGATTTTTTTAAAAGTTAATATATTCCAATTCTACAATATTGTCTCCGTCTCTACTTCATCATCGATCCATAAGTTACTTAATACTTTAACTGTTTGTTTCGTATTTAACGGGCGTTTATATAAAACTATGGTATATTCAGTGGTTTATAATGAACGAGATGGTCAGTTTCACAACGGCTTGCGACATTTAGATAGGTCAATGGGACGCCATTGTATTTTAAGTTGGAAACGTAATTAATGCAAACGATTACTGTCGGAATAATATTAAATAATGGCGTAAATCTAAAATTAAATATACGTTAAAACAAAACTCAAGTTTTTTTTCATTATTATAACATTTTTACACATGTCCGTGAACTTCCGTGCAAACCACCCCAAGGTCGAAAACCAATACGCCAACTACAACAACCTATTATAGCCTCAGTGCTCACTAGAACGGACGACCGACTTTCCTCGGGTAATACTCTAAAAATATACTTCAAAAGTATTCGATTAGAAACATCAAGAAGACTACCGCGTGTTATATATACATTCGTTTTAAAATAGAGATTATTAACGAGAGCTCCGCGTATTCTAATTAGCATCTACCACTCAAGATACACATACAGGTCGTTTATTTATTTCATATATATATAATCGACAAATATAAAATGTTTAACGCTCGTCTGTCAGTCGGTAATCAAGTTAAAGTTTAAAAGACGCAAAGTCATTTCCTTCCAACTGCAGTTAGTCCATTAAGGTGGACGCGGCTCCGAATTATTGTTTTTTATACGGCGGCCTTATCAAACAACCTGTATAGGATAGCGTGAGCCGAGAGCGCGTCACGATAATTTTTAATTATCGCTCTCAAATGCCAGTGAACTTGGCCTCGGATCGTGGTCAGCGGAGCGTGTGGCCTCTTGCAGGTCACACCTGACGACATCGTATTGGATTCCATTCTGGATACCATCTATCAGAACGTAACACGTACCGCCGTTATTATTAATAGTCTTCTGATTTGAACTTTGAAAAACACTGACTTTTTAGACTTTAGCGTTTGGAACCCTCGTAGCCTTAATTTTAAGTTGGATGTGTCTTCAAAGAAGGACTTACATCGATGAGTATGATATCAATATAGTTCTGACGCTCCCATTTGACGTACACAAGTGTTCACTAGTATTAATTCAAAACGAAAATAAATAAAAACAAATAATGAAGTAATCGCGAGGTATGTCTATAGTATCTAGTTAAGTAAGCCTTTAATTGAGATACTATGAGTCATTGTATTTCTCACGGTGATACATGCGGTGCCTAGAAATTGTGATTAATCACATCGAGTGGGAGATATTCAGCTGATTCTACGTAACCAATACTATACTATATCTTTGTATATATAATTGTGTATCTTCTATAAAAACGTACCTTTCTCTGTTGTTTTTCGACGATATTAAATTATATTATATATATTAAGATTTAAAATTAGAACGGCGGTAGATCAGAGAAGCTAATCTCTAGCTACGTCGATTTATAATAGATATGCACTAGACCGAAGACGGAGCACAATAAGGGGCGTATCGCTTACACGCAGAGCTAAAACAATACTCTCACATGTCCGTTAATCGCGTCGGCGCCGGAGAATGAGAAAATAGTCACGTGAAAATCGACCCCCCGTACAATGGATCTTCCCTACATTTAGACGTCACGCGAGCTGTTTGAGGACAGGCGCCCGAAAGTACGGAATTAGATCGCAGCGATACACGAACAGAAACTATGCGGATATCAAATAAAAAAGATTGCGTTGGTGTTAAAATTTATCGTCGTTTTCGGCGGATTATGCGTTTTTTCGTACTGCGTAGTTGAAAATTACACTGTCCTTGAACATCTAGCTGATTTAATCGAACAGCTGCCCACGTTTGTCTATTTTGAGTTAGAATCGAGATATCTCGCTTCCAGATATCTAGTATCCCTTTAGAGAGCTATCGGCGTAAATCTCCAATAAATACTTCATATTGTAACCGGATATTCTCGGTTACCGCGAAACAGATCGAAGTAAATGCTATACGGTTATATTACTCTACTACATCCGGTGTCGAACACGCTGTCTAAATACCTACTTACTATTCGGCCATTCATAGAAATACAATGTCGCTTTTATGCTGCCCTCGACAGTCTTTTCGCTGCAATGCGACCATTGCAAAACTGCGCGGTATTTAGGCCGAGTTTCCGTTAATATAGAATTACACCTTTAGTCCTATTTATCACTAATACTGTCGGGTGTTAGAAAAAATACGGCCTTACTGATAAAAATAAATGCTAAAATATTTTAGTTGTGTGTGTAAATATTTATGTGCGTATTTAAGTTTACTTATCCTGCCCATTTGGGAGTTCTAGTCCAATGGCTTCTACTCTAGAAAATGCAGGTATATTATACTAGGATGACGCCCGTGTTGAGGCAGTTATGATTGACGCCACCAACTCCGTACGTCTACCACATTTCTAAACAAATTAATACGATATCTAAATTACGTCATTCCGTTTAAACGGGTCCGGAAAGCGTGTCCACCGGTTGATATCTGCGAGTCCATTGAGTGTGGACGCTGCGGCAGAAACCGCGCACGCGCCCTAGTTTTGGCGCGAATAGCCGTGACGTCAGGCGTCTGGATCGATGTGGATAGACGCTGCGGTAGTACGACGGGGTCGACGCCCTCCCCCTTCCCCACTCCCGGCCCTCCGACTACTGCAATCGCATCCCGCCTCGCCTACATCTATAACATCTATGACAATCACCCGCTTTTTATGGTGATACGTAATGAACGCTCTATGAATGGAAGTATGCAAGGAATGCAACGGTTTATGCGGGTTTTATTCGAAAAATAAAATTACGATAAGTATTCATGGGGATTGCCTCATAAATGACTAAAGAACGCGGTGTTTTAATGATAAGTTTTTTAACGAGTTCCAGTTTGTACTTTGGTTTAAGTATCGGTGATTTTAAATGTATTTTTTATTGTTGCAGAGGAGGAAATAGATGTCGTATCGTTGGGCACGTCGCAGCAACCGCTGGCGTCGACGTCCCAAGTGAGGGTGGACTCCTTGCCGAGAGCACCGTCCGTCCAGGAGAGACATTACATCCAACGCACGGTTGAAAACGTTATAACGAGACCGCCGGCTAGGAAGCGTCTAGTTCCGCCTACGAGTATACCGACAGCGTCCGTGCCCCGCCGGCGGAGGGGCCCCGGGAGAAGAGGACGCTCCAACACCGATACCGATTCAGAGGCTGAATCTCCCGAGATCGAACGCCGATCGATACACAACGACATGGAGCGTTTAAGACGCATCGGTCTAAAGAACCTCTTCGACGAGCTCAAGAAGCAAATACCGGCGACGAGAGACAAGGAACGCGCTCCGAAGGTAGTCATACTTCGCGAGGCGGCCGCCCTCTGCCGCAAGCTGCGGGAGGAGGACCTCGAGCGGGAGTACCTCAAGAAACAACAGAATAAACTGGTCACCAAGCTGAAGAAGCTCCGTACCATGCTCGCGGCGCGCTATCGCCCGTATTGAGCGCGTATATCGACATTTTGGTAAACGTTTTGTAAGAGAGGCACAGCCTTTCGAGCAGCGCTGGACTTTCAATGTAAGTCGTTAAGTCGTACAATGCGTACGGTTACGAAGATTGCGGATTGATTTCATTCATCGTGACCGTATTAATTGCGATATCTTCATTAAGAAGTCATTTAAGATTGTTAAATAAATTCACTGTATCAGTTTTTACGGCTTACTCTGCTTAATCACGCGTCAGTTGACACAACCGCCGTTCGTATCTCGGAGACGCAGTGCCAAAGTGAGCCATAAAGCTGTTTATAAATCCTAGGTCTTCAGTAAAATATCTTAAATAGCTACAGACTGCTTCGTGAACTGAGTAGACTGGTTTTACCTCTAAAATATTTTTTAAATTTATCAATAAAATAATTCATAGTTGACATTGAAGGGTTGATTGTATCAAATGACATTTTTAAGATTGGACGAAAAGATTTTTTTACTGGACACCCGAATGACGTAGCGCGACTCGGTAGAAGCTGTAAATAACGATTGGAGTGAGGATAGTCTTGAATTTATTAGTTAGGCTGGCAGATGGTTGTCGTTGGCTTTACGGAAAGTTCTTGAGGCGCCGGCCATTATATATGTTTCCGGCCCGGTTCGCAGAATTTTCTTTTCAACCCTCGTCTCGACGAGCGTCGACTCGGGGGTAGTGATATCATATTGTTTTAACTTGATATTATTATAAGTGTACACTTAGATAAGTTCGCTTACGGTTTTTGTAGTGTTTTTTGTTATTTTGTAAATATTAACACTTTTAATGTTTTATATATATAAATATATTATATATATATTTAGTCGCGCAATTAACTCCGATTCAATCTTTATGATTAAATATTTTTAACGTTTTCAAAAAAAAATATTTTTTTTCATTTCAGCTAATTATACTTTAATGATAAATTGCACAGATGCATTTCATAACATAGATATATGGTATAATATCAACGAATATTTTATAAAAGACGCGACTGATTGTTTTCGTATCTTTTTTTTTAAATCTTTTGTGAATAAATTGAGGAAATTAAATCGAAAATGATTAGTTCGCGCCGTAAATACAAAAAAAAAATGCACTATCATTAATGTAAATGTATCATAATTATTGTTTTGCTTTAGTATGTACCGATTTTATTTCATACGAAAAAAATATCGCAATAAAATGTTTTTTTTTTTTAATAGTTAGTCAAGAGCTAACTATCCTCCAGTGAAAATAATCTCAGTGACAGTGACAGATGTCAGATCATAAAACAAATAGACTGTGTATTTTGATAATAACATCAAAACCTATTATTACAGTTCGCCTGCTATTTGGGCTTTAACTTAAAAATAACCACGAAATAGTTCCTCATAGTACCTACTAATAGAAAATTTTGCATTTTCTTTATTATTATTATTATTATTATATAATATTTTATTGCAGTAAGTTAGTGATGTACTCGCGATAGTTACGATAGATATGAAAATAAAACGCCGGCCGGTAATCGCGTTCGTGCGTCGCAATGGCCGCCGGTATTTTGTTTTTCTTGAAGGGGTTGATGTTTTATCGAGCACATGGTCAGCAGAATTGTTTGAAGGCTTTAATTGTGTGCGGAATGTGCCTTGCTATGTACATATACATATAGAAAATATTAGGTTTATACTCGAATTAGTTGCAAGAAATATTTTTTTGTGAGAAATATTACGGTAGGGATATAGTTGTTCTTATAGTAGTGGTACACTGGTACACGAGGAGGTTGTATTTATCGTGTTAAAGATTCGCAGTTTATCTTCCACTAGACGTAATGTACATAATAGGGATTAGATTATAAATGTATTGTCAACATTTTTTTTTTATAAACAACTTTTTTTTTTATTTCAATTATTTGTTTATTTTTTTTTCTTTCATAACCGGAGAGTTAAAGATTCTCGAATGTTGTACCTGCATTTAATTTTGTTTTGTTGAACTTGACATAAATAATAAAGATAATAATTAATTTAGATATTCGAAAGTAACATTGGCTTCGTGCGGTTGATGAAAAATAGTTTTTACATAATGAAAAGTCAGTAAGTTAATAGTTTATTAGTAAGGGATGACAGCTTTATATTCTTTAGACAGATCGAGATAATTGAAGCGAAATAAATGCACATTATTGTGACAAGGCACATTTCCACCACTGCCAAATGAAAAATATTAATAATAGAGAAAATAATGTTTTTTTTTTTAAATAGCAACTTGGTTTGTATATTTTATAAATAAGGTTGGGATGATTAAGTCATGTTATAGTTTAATTTTTATTACTTTTTCTTGGCATAGTATCCGTTTGTAAGAAACAACATCTGACCGTCGCTTGGGGTGGGAAGATGGTGTAATTTTTTTAATAAGATTGTTGTTGGTGTTTGTGGGGGGGGGGGGGTGACGTCGGGGGGACGTCCAAGCGACGGTTGCGTGTACGGCGCTACAGAGAATGCAGGATGCAAAAGAGATTCCGCCTAACATTAATATTGTACTTTGCAATCTTTGAAGCGGCGTTAAATTACTAAAACATGTGTACTTACCACGAGTTTTTTTGGATACTATTATTATGAGGAGAAAAGTTTTTTGGTTTTTGTTCCTTAATTATGTGTATCGAAAACATTAAGATTATCAATAAATATGAAAATAAAGTATGACGTCGGGTTTCGCAGAGCTCGGGAACAGATGGCTTTAGATTGGGACTTTTATACTTTTGGTATATTAACGGGGAAAGGCCAAATTTGGATTCTGTGATTTATTTGTACCTGTCTGGTACTGACGGTTCTGTTTCCTTAACTCTGCTTAATTCGGCTGAAAAAAAAATTATGATTTTTTATTTTGATACTCCTTAATACCCTTTTTATCCCTTTTATAATAGACGCATTAAAAATGTTAGTTCTAAACGATTAAATAATACTATTATTCAAGTCTAGAAAGAATAAATTAAAACCAAACAATGCTACTGAAAGAATAATTAAAGAATATGATTTCCAAGTGAGAATATATAATTGACTAAGATTTTTATTAAAAATTTACAACGAATTTTACATTCTATTAATTAACTTGAGTATTGTACAATAAAAGAGCAGCAAGTAATAAATAGTAAGCATAATTCTAATGAATTTATGACAATAAAATTATTTTAATAAATAACTTATTGAAATGGAGACAAAACAATTATAAACGAATGATGTTCACAATCGACATAGTTAGAAATAGTATTTCTCATAACGTGTACGTTCAGAATACACTACAATTACTTTATAATAACAGCTATTATTATATATATTACACATGCAAGTGCACGTGTAACTATCACAAACACTATGACGAACGACCTTTTCTAAAAATGGAACGCTCCACTGCACGAGCTGTCAAAACAAACGTGAAGTTAGTTACAAGTTTGTGTGAAGTGCGTGCGAGTGATTCGTGATGGCTCTAAGATCTGTGATTTCTTCTAAAATACCCATGGTTATAATTCTAGGAGCCACCGGTACTGGAAAAACTAAACTAGGTATTGAACTAGCACAGAGATATGGTTCGGAAATCATAAGCGCAGATTCAATGCAGGCAAGTCAAACATAACCTCAAAAAGGCTTTGTTGTTGTTCGTTTATATTCATCTGTGTTGTACAATTCGATACACTATACTTGTGTAAAGTAGAATATAAGTATAGAAACAGCTTTAATAAGTAAAAATGTAGTTTAATACTGTTTTTACTGACATTTTATTTCATAGTCATTCTTAACCTCTTTTCCACCTGTTACTTCTCTTTCAAAGAAAACAAATTGGAGTTAAATATATTATTATGTAAACTTATATTCTAAATTATTACAGAAAACTTATCTGTTAATACAGAAACTAATATATTTTAAATATATCAACACACAAAGTAATTTTCTGATAACACACATCGGTAAAATGTCAGTTAAAGATTGAATCACAATAGAAAATGTTGAGAATATTTACAAAACTCATATTTACAGTCAACTTCCAATTTTGGAATTAATTAAACCTATGGATGTATTCTAATAATAATAACAATAATGAAATATTATCTGATTCTTAAAAGAATATGTTAACAAAAACCTAATAGAGCGGTTAGGAAATAGCATAAATGTAGATAAATCTTCGTATATTCCGACTACTCAATGTAGTGTTTGCATCGTATTATAGGCTTGTATAGTAATTATTTCTTAGAATTCAGTACAAATAACTAAATCTAATTTGAATTATAATTCATTACTATGTACATGTGAATATGCTCGGTTAAATAGATACCTTTTTGAAATTATTGCATACACGGATTAATGTAAAACGTGGTACAGTTATAGATTAGATCTTAAAGGAGTTAAAAAAGCTGAAATTTATAAATAATCTGTATTAATTTATATTATATAAGTTCTTTTATTCACTGGACGTTGACTACAGAAGATCTTTTCATGGAAGAAGTTCGCACTTGTGGTAAAATTTATTATGTTACATGTTAAGCTATGTACTATATTATTACAAAGAGAAGATAAACAAACAAACATACAAATGATTAATTGTTAATGTTCACACCAGCAATGTCAAATGTATAATTGATGTCAAATAGTCGCAAAGATTGTCATCAAACAGAATATAATAAAAACAAATAAATAGATGCAAAGATTGTAGGAGTGTTAATATTGTAAATGGTCACAATTAAAATTGTGATTTGTGTTATTTGGTGATCAATAGTAATTATGATTTTCCGAACCAACGCTATTTGAACTATAATTTTTTATTTTTTTATTACAATTATAGTTAAAAAACGGCCATTCCAATTACTAAAACGTTTTGGTTTTTCTAATTAGTTCTTGAATATTCTATAAGATTTGATATATGTAAAAATCTTGCTGTGTTTCGCTATTGTAAATTCTTAATATACTAATACTCATAGACTGTTAAAAATTAACTTTAATGAATTAAGAACTTTTTTATTTAAAAACGCCAATTTAAAAAAAAAATTTTTTTTTTGTTTTTTTTTTACAATTATACGATTATTTAATATTTATTTATAAACAATATTTACTATTTATAATAGTATCAATGTTATAAATAGATTGATACAATAGACACTGAAGTGCATTGATAAATATCATGCAACACTTTTTTCAAGGCGTTGTGCAATGTATTGCACAATATAATATAATGCTTTGTTTACATTTTTCTTTATGTTGTTCCAGTTCTGTTTGTTTGGATTTTTTTTTTGAGTATCCTGCCCGTCTGTTTCTTAAATAATTCATAAAAAGAATATTTGTTTGTTTCTTATGTTCAACTTAAAGGACTACAAATCAACCACAATCCAATTGGATTTATATAAATACAAATAAATGTTGTCCCATAGAGTATGTATATAGCTCTATAGAATTCGTCTGTGTGTCTCTGTATATAATTGACATATTTTTATATATTGTACTATTAATTAATTACCAACATTGTTAAAATCCTCTTAGAGTAATTAAATTATATTACGAGTGAAAATCCCATATCTACATATCTAGATATCTATATCTATATCTATGGTTGCATAACATGATGACAATTGTGTAATCGACTTAACATACCTTATAAATGGTCAAGTACGAATCGTTACAATTTTTTTTAATGAATGGTTTTTCAAAGAAACTAATTTGTTTGGCAATAATCTAACTCTTACTGCCAAGTCATTTTTCTTAAAAGGGTACACTTTGCAAATGTGTCCTAAGGAGAAATATTTTGAAGCCCGGTGATGAACTTGAGACTTGTTAATTAAAAGTACCACGCACCTTTCACTGCAATATGGATAACTCACTGCTTTGAGTCAACTTTTACTTAGAATATTTTGAAAAAAGTAAACCTTTACTTTTTTTTACTATTTTCTATAAAATTCGGGTTGCTTGTTTCGTATATTTATTTTATTTTTTATTTATTTATTTATATATTTTCCACTTTGAATCCATACCAGTGATCACTTGTGTACGTCAAATGGAAGTGACAGGAGGGTCTATTTTGATATCGTATGTATTAAAATAAGCCCTTCTGAAAAGACACATTCCAACTTAAAATAAGGCTATGAGGGTTCCAAACGCGCTCTGGCCTGAGAAGAACCACACAACAAACTCAGCCGGGTTTTTTTTATTTTTTATTTTTTTTTTTTATTGTGATCACTGTATCACAAACGTCAATATATTTAGTGAGCAATGTACGTACGATTGTATATTTTTTTATTCTGTATTATGTTACATTATCGAATCTGAATTAAATATTAAACACGTGTTTCCTTCGAAACTTTATAAAATATTTCAATTCAAGTAACGTTTTCCTTCCTTAAATATAAATATAAAAACCTAAAGAACATTCTTAATGCAGTCGTTTTGTAACATAACAAATTATAATAACTTGCTCTAAAACGACTCCATTTTCCCTCCCGTGTCTCGCTGCGAAGCTCATTAAGTCGTATTTTTACGATTTTCACTTTTATTTCCCTCCTCGCGTCTGCATTTACTTTTTTAATCCTACAAACAAATGATGCACCATTAGGACGGTATCTTCATTTTTTTATTCATTTACATCGCCATAATATAAAAAATATATAATATATTGTACCATAAGGATCTATTGAACGGCTCTGCTGCACCGCGGTTTGTATCGGAGATGGATCTCGGTGTCCGAGTTTGTCTACTTGTTATATAACGTGAGACGCTGGCTAGCCTTCGGACGGGTCGCTGTCGCTGCAGTATATGCGCAGAGTGCAGATAAATCGCACACCTGCGTCTTAACAATATTTATTTATTTTATATTATATAATCATGTTTGATTCATTATTTTGAAATTAAGAATGTATTATTATAGTTATTTATTATTATATTTGATGTACAGTGGATTTTAAAAAGGATCCCTATTACCGAAATGGGCTTTGAAATACATTTAGTGAGACGATGTAAATACGTAACAAGTGATGTTCCAAATTTACACATTAAATTACCTCTTAACACCTCACAGACATTTTAGTAACAGAATTATTTAATACTGTTTGTCTGTCTGTCAATTGGTCTCTATATATATATCAATATTACATAACTGATTGAAACTGACTGACTGTTTGAAAATAGATAGATTATAAATTATTTTAATCTTTACAGATTATAAATGTAACTTATCTAAATTTAAAATAATTAAAAAATATACATGAGACCTTGATACGGGAGACGCGGAAACAATAAAACTATGAATGGTATATAAGTTATCTGAACGTTTTGCATGTACGGTATAATTTCGGCAAGTGGCAATTCTTGTTTGCATTCCGCACTGAGTTCGTCGTTCCTTCAAGGTTAGGCTCGCCAACCCGGCGTGCCTCCGCCGAGTTGACTGTACTGCCTCTGCGCCAAGGTTTTGGTTTCTGTCTCCATAGTTTTTGTGACAATTCCTTATACATGATCCCGGAATTGATGATTATAATTTTTTTTTTTAATTTTTCGTTAAAAGATTTTAATAATATTATGTTGTTGGTATTTTGCATTCTATTTTTTTTTGAAGTTACATAATTTTTTTTCTGACTTACTTTTGTGTTACGGAATTAAGGCGTTTATTTTTTTTTAAGCGTATACAATATTTTATTTATTAATTAATTTAATTTTTTACTCCCATTAAAAAATATTTTAAATGAAAAAACTTCTAATTAGAATTAATATGAAAATCCCAACAGATTATTTGTTGAAAATATATTGTTACATTTGTAAAAATTAAAAATAATAATTAGTTCAGATACTAATAAGTTCATTGTTAACTTTAGGTTCCTAAAAACTGAGGTCCTTGTCGGATGATGTTAAATAGTTACCCAACCTTTTGCACTTTTCTAAAAAAAAAAATTTTTTTTAACGTCACAGGTAATCTAAAAAACTGAGTCGAAGACGCGACTGTTAATTGAAGCTATGCGTATTAGAAGTGGACTTCATGAAGTCATAGTTAGAATTTAAAATAAAGATTGATGAAGCACTTAGTATTGCTGTTGGCGCCAGAATTTCTAAGAATTTGTGATGATGATTTTCCTTAACGGAAAATCTATGGCCGTGCTACCTATGGAATTAATTTAAATTATATTTTAATTATTACCTTACCTTACCTCTGTCGGAATTCCATTAAGCACAGTTTAAAGGTAATTAAAGGTAAAATTGTATTTATTTCTACATTTATCGTCTTCGTCTCTACATTGCTATGGCATATGTTATTGGGGTTATCATTTATTTTTCCCTTTTTATTGATTGGGAACATCAAAAATCCAACATAGACAGTTTCAGGACGCCTCGTGTACAATATTTGATTTTTGTGATGAATTTTGCCATTACAATGTCTGACGTCTTTAAATGACAGATGAGATCACTTCTATTAAATCTAGTGTGAGCTGTAGCGAGGATCTTGCTTTATAGCTGTAAATGAGGTAACAGTCTGACTGTCACTCTATAGTGTTGTCACCGTTGAGTTAGGTGTTCGCAAATGAATTGAGGTTGCTGTCCTTAGAAAGTTTTATGAAAGGGTTGATATAGTATGGTTATAAAAAAGGTTGCTTTAATCTCTAATAGTTCATGGTACTTCTTACCGATATACTACTTTTAATACTAGATATTTCTACCGATTTTGTTTCTCAATTATATTAGATTACCTATCTGAGTTTTATATTTAAAAATAAAGCGATTTTAATACGCTTTAGATGGAGTCGAATATATGATTCATAGGTAGTGTGTATGTTGCAAAAACAGGTGTTCGAGGATAGATTTTCATTAAGCCATTGATACACTACCCGCGTCCGTGATTACCAATTGACTCATTTAATTAAAACATTACGACACCAATGTTTTAACATTCCTATTATGTGAAGCGATCTTAACATATATTTAGATGGTAGTTACAAAAATATCTACTCTTCCCCCCTTAATTTACCTATTTCCTATTAAAGATATTAATTTTATGTACAATATTATAAACAAACAAATATAATATTTGTATAAGGTAAGGGTTTCTTGTTTTTTTGGGTAATACCGCGATAAGTACGCACCGAATCTACAACTAAAGATTAATAGCAAAATAAATAAAAAATTACGAGATTTACATAAAAGATTGCAAATCATTCGATGACGTCACATGCCTGTGGACCGCCTTTAATGTACAGACAAGACAGAGTGAATGTTTGGTGCTAATTATACACGCACGCGCCTTGGACAGGTTAGTGACACGTGTCTAGTGCCAGGGAAAATATTACAAAAAATCTAGCTTCGAACATAAAGTATGGTGTGCAAAAAAATTTTTTTTTTTTATCCTGAAAGATGAAGGTAGAGGTTGCTTATGCTTCTTCGATTTCTTTTTAAAAATATCGTAGTGGTCTTCGCGTTATCTTCTTCATGGTATCCACCACACAATCTAAATGATTGAGTTCCGTGTCTATATATAACTTATTATTCGTTAATATTACATCTATCCACCTGTTACTACAATGACCTTGAATAATTGCCCTTCGAAATAAATTGGACAATTTGACACGGTACCTCAACCTATAAGAGCATTGTTATTGTTCCTATTCTGTTATATTATAAACAATCAACAGAAATAGTATTAAATACGAATAGTCCCAAAATGTATAATCCATTAATTAATATAGCTCTAATTTCACAGAATATGACAGTTTTTATAACATTCTTATCAATAATTAAATTGTTAATAAAAAATATAAAAACCTTAAATTTAACAGACAATAAGACTATATTGAAGTTACTGTTGATATATATATATTATTCTTATATTTTTTTTTTTGTATTCTGTAATTGTTTTGTATACAGATAATAATTGAATCTTATATAACTATTACGTCCATTTTGTATAAATCTTGTATTTTTTTTTATAATTTAATTGAAACGCAACTCGATCCTGATAATAATACGTGTAATGATAAAATCTCACCGTCTTTAATACGCGCCGTGCTTCATATACTATAATATGAACTTGAATTTACTCGGTAATAAAAATTAATGGAGCGAACTTTTAATTCATAAACTATGGAAGTGATAATTACGATGTAACTTCATTATTTTTGTAGTTGTTTATTTCCAATTAGACTTATGGTACGTAGGGTAGAGCACAACTAATGAGAAATTAACATACAGAAAAACATTAAACCGACTGCCTTCCCGAGATATAAGTTTTTTTTTATGTTATTCTGTAATATATTGTAATTATATAAATATTTATGTGTCGGTGCTTAGGGTTGAATGTTTTTTTGGTTTTAAATATTATATATAAGTGTTATTTTAAAGTGTATTATTATAGTAAAATGAATTTATATAATATAATAACTGACATAAAAATTAGAGTACTTTAACTAATCTAATAGAATATACGGCCTCGCTAGGTCACTGGCATGTGACGTCATCAGACTACCAAATGTTTCTCGACGCTTCCGTTTTCAATAGTTTTAGTATTTTGCAAAAGAAAAATGACCCTGGTTTTTGAGATATATTTATATATATATATGTTTATTTCCTTTGGATACAAACATTTTCTTATAAGATTTTTTTTTATTTTATTTTTTTATATAAATGTGTTATGAGTCAGGTCAAAATCCTGTATATTCCGTCTGCCCAAATAGTCTGACGCTAAATGAAATTTCACACTAATGTTAATAAACTGTGTCAGTCTGGCTGTGGGTAGGTACGTTAAGTTATTAGTTGTTTGATGTCATTTTAGCACAGGACATTGAGTTTTTTTTATTTATTTTTATTATAATCATACCTACGCCTATTGTGATTTTTACATCATACATTTTATTATAATTATATTATTTTAACATGAGCCGATGTCCCGACTAAATACCACAGGTCGCAGATACAAATCCAGTTCGATTAGTTGAATATTTTATTATGATATCCTAATATTTATAGTCAAATTTATATATTAGAATTAATTATAATAGTCTACGACTTATATATATTATAATGAAAAAAAATGCAACAAACTAGACTCGTCTAATCAAAAAGTTCTAGAATACAATTTCTATAAAGTTTATTTTTTAATGAATATTATTGTAACACGTGACTGAGTTTCACGTGCTTATTATGAATATAATTTGTAAAACCGGCTTTATAAAACACGATTCTAAGAATCATTTGAGTAGTATTCATAATTTGGTAGGCTGACCACGCGTTTGTGACCACGGATTTGGTGGTCAATTATGTTAATATCACCGCGACACGATAATATCGTTAATTAGTACGATACATTGATGGAATGGTGATGTTACGAGATTGATTGCGATTGTTATTCGTGTTATATCTGATCCTAAATATATTATATGTTTTGATTGCGAAGTTGTTTTGCTAACTTCACCTTTAAAATGTTCTAAACTGAAATTTATTAGATGCTGTCTTTTTTTTTCTTAAGCGTAATGTGAAGGACGGAATCATGTTTGATGCTGTTAAAAGTAATGTGTTTAAAATTTGTTTTATGATAAATAAATTTCCTCATATTCTGTTTCCGTTTGAGCTGAGACTACAAGGGTATTGTATTTCTGTGTTCCGAATTAACCAGTTTAATTTTGTGGGTTGTTTAAAAATCATTTCGCTTTTATTTTTCTACATTAGAATTTTAATTATATTTTATTGTATTATTATTTAAAAGCTGAATTAAACTTTACATTTTATTAACCAAACAAAGCACAACGAATTGAGGGAGCACCTGATGCTATGGGAATAACAAAATCCACCATAATAGTTATGGGATTGCACCATAAACTATAATGTTGTTGGGGTTGGGATTGCAACATATTGCCTCAAGGCTTTATTAGGTTTGTTCAAATGTTTGAACAAATATTTGCTATTGGCCTGGTCTAACAAGATTGTGGCCATTATTGGTTTATTTTGGTATTGCATTACCGAAATTAGAAATTATGTACTAATAATATTTTCGTTTCTAAAATGAAAATTGACTAGAATTTAGAATGTGTTAACGTTCGTTTTGACTGTAATGTCTTAGTATAGACGTATAAAAACTTGTGTAGAAGCCTTGGAAAATATTTATAAATTAAACATATAAAAGTAATGACAACAGACATAACAATTTTCACTAAATTTCATATTACTATGAAAGTGGTAGACAAAGTCGAAAAGCATGAATAGTTTATCTTAATTGAGAAGTAAATAAATTTAAACCCCAAACTAATTGTTTTATTACTTTTGACAATACTAGAGGAGGGTAGCAAGAAAGAAATATAATTAAATCTGACCAAATAGATTAATCCGCGGGAGGATAGTGGGCGCTTATACTGTAAGAGACTTCCACGTTGTTTACCTTAAATTTAATATTCGATGACTTCATCTCTAATTAATTATTTCTAACATATGAGCGCTAATTATTAATTTTTTTACTTACACGTGGTCTCGTATAGTTTCGTTCAGATCGATTGTGAAGTCATTATATTTATCAATTTCAGTAAACAAACGCAAGACAAAGCGGTCTGGTGGACCGCGGATACAGGCGTTTGTTAGAAAGTGAAACTCGAACCTGCCATTGTGAACTGACCTGGCCTTGCGAGGTCAGACATGGTATTTTTGGGTGCTTTGTTTGTATACATCGTATAGTATACAGTCCTTTGGGTTACATCATAAATTCAAACTACAGTTTTGATTGTTAGGCAAGTTTGTAAGTGTGCGTAATGCACACACGTAAAGTTTCATTATATGATGAGAGTTTTCTTTTGATTAATATTTAGTATCAAAATTGTTTGTTAACTCTAGTTACGGTCAATCAAGTGAATCTCGCTGTCCTCTAACTGATAGGTGTGAAATGACTATTATAGTTACATTTAACCATGTAAGAGGGTCGGAAGCTAACCCCTTCCCTTCCTTTTATCGTGCCATCCTTGTCTTTATTCTTCCTTTATCCCTCTTGTTCCTCTTAAATCCAGTTTGTAAAATTCCTCCCACCTATAAAACAGCAAAAACTTGTACCAACCGGCGAGTGTCTCATGCCTCATACTTATTTGATACTCCTAAATAGAAAAACAATAAATGTCTAGTGAACGTGTGATTGACGTTATTACATTTTTTACGTATCTTTTTACAGCATATTTATTAGTAGACGTAAGACACACTTAGTACGTAATTGTATAATTCATTTAAATATAATTGAAATGTTATAAATAGTAAACAATAATCTGATCGTTAGAAACGTTTGAATAACGTCAAGTGTGACAATTGACGCGCCGGTTTCATCATGATACTCTTCTACAAAACTGTCATAACAAGAGTCTAACTTCCGCGATGCTAAAATAATCCTCGTGACGCAGGGCGATCAAAAGTTTGCATACTGAATGTGGAACACGCCTTGTTGCTAGCGAATAGTGTGACGTAGAGTTACGCCAACGACCCGCCAAGGCCAAAATGTCCGTTTACGACTCTATTACAAGTTTTATGAAGTTGGCATGACGCTTTAAATTTGAAGGTTACAGATCCTGCGGTCCCATTGGGGTGTCTAATTCCGTCTGGATAACTAGTTTATCACCTCTAATTATCAGATATACCTAGTTTTATTTGAACGCTCAGTTAAGATAACGTTATTATGATTTTTTTGTTTATATTTTTTTGGTTGATAAATAAAGTATTGATGAATTATGATGATATAATACGTGTCAATATATTGATGGCTCGTTTCCCATCACGGCCTCATCGGTTTAACAGAGCCTGTTCTATTCTGAGCTGTGGCCTACATCTGTACGGAAATAGTCTGTGTATAATATGTTCAGGTGCAGAAATACAAATGTTAGAAAACAATAAATATTATTTTAATTCATTAAAATATATTTTGATATTAACGTAACGTATATTTTTTGATGAGTCGAAACCAAAATTGGATGTACTCTTCGCGTTTCGACATCATCCTACGTGCCATTCCATGCCCGGATGTAAAGTGCCCTTACGCAATAGAAAGGGTCCCATACCAATGATAATACTCCTCAAACAACCCCATTAATTTTCCCCTGAAATAAAAAATAATGGCCATGGCGGTTTTGTGATGGCTCAGCACTATTTTCAATCGTATCACCGCTTTTTAGGGCTTAAAATATGTTTACATTGTTACCCATTGGAGTTTGGGTTAACGTTTAGGTGCATATTAAAGGGATTCGATGTGAAGGGCCGCTTCGATTATTCAGCGTGTTTAAAAATTTTATTAGTAACAATAAGGTACAATGAGGGACCCAGTATTGATTACTAAAAATCAAGTATGATTTTTATCTGCAAATTTGTCACTTATACGGTTGATCATCCACTACCTTAAGTTATTGTGTCATCCCACGTAGGCTGCTGTGTGGATAAAGCCGCATAGAATTAGTGTCAAATAGGGTAAACATAATGTGATTAAATTGGAAATTATTTCCTGATTTCAGCAGCATGATAAAGCTAAGTATGTGTAAGTTTATCGTATAAGTTATTTTTTGTAATTTGAAATATATAAGAGCATTCTTTAGACTTTTTAAATGCTTTAGATTAGAAAAACTTATTATTTTATGACACATACGATAGTAATTGTTCGAATAACTCGAATTCTCGATTACGGCGACATGTTTGAAATTAAAACAAGTGTAGTTTTAAATATGCTAAAATCTTTGAATAAACCATTTTTTACATGATTTTGAAAGATATGTCTGACAAAATTCATATTTGGTATGAAATTCAATTGTGGATTGTTTTTTTTATTTTAATAAATGTAACCAAATCAATTATACAACACATACGTCGTGTGGACACACGTGACAGAATTGCGCACTATCGAGTCTGAGATGAATCGACATTTAGCACGCAGGTGATAAGACCTAAAATCTATCACTACATAAGTGATATATCCCTAGGCTGGAGTTACGTAATTTGCAAATTTAAACACTCTACCGGGTAAATTTAAACCTTATAAATTTACTCTATATCTGACAAAGGTGCTACTAAAATATCGATTATGAAGAATTAAGTCAATTATTTTTTATACTAACATTTAATTGATTATTTTTTGTTCGTTTCAATTATCCGATAAAAATTAATTTGCAGACATTATCTAGAGTTTTAAATATAAAATTGCACCGACGCAAGTGCCCGATAACGAATGCGTATTTCTGTTATTGTGTTAGTGAACTTGATCTTGATTTTACGTTGTAAGTACAGTATTACGTTACGGTCATTAATTTAAATCGATTACGATTCAGAAAGTTACGTACATTATAAATAATATAATAAGGTTAATTGTTGGTTAAGGTATTCTCAACCGATAATTTCCCTCCGATTGCCCCAATAGCGGTTGACAATAGGGTCCTCGAGGAAAAATAAAGTAACATAAACAGGTCCCCTCTATTCAAATGGAGTATAAAAGTGCATATTCAAAAGTACAAACATCCTGTACAAGTAATCATACCGCCGAGGGACAGGGAGATAAGCCGTATGTCCATTGTCAAAAAAACTCTGCGGTCGTTTTTGCAAACATTTTCCGCCTCTTAAAAAACGTTTGATGTCTTCCCCTAAATCTTAATTTAAAGTCATCGCAATGCGTTCTTTTTTTTATTCTTTTAAATCTTTTCTTTTATTTCCTCACCCCATTTTACTATGTTAATGGTTTCTTAATTCTATTTTCGTGGATCAAAACAGAACGTTCCATATGCGATAGTAAAATCTTTATTATAAAATACCACGAAATTTACTCAATCGTTTATTAGAAATACTAAACGGCATTCACCGGCAGCGTTGCTATAATTTCACCATTAACAACCGCACAGTATTAGCATTTCTCCCTAAACCATATCAATAAACATTGTCAGTTCATTGAGATTGTACGGAAGTCGTGTTGCGAGACGCGACTGAATCGAAATGTGTTCCCATGTGGCTCGGCTTGTTCCTGATTAGAATGTCGTCGGCGCTTGACATTCGCTTTTCTTCGAATGATAATGAACATTCTCCTATATAAATGCGTTAACATCATTCTTTAGCATACTTTACCCTTCCCTTTCCTTTATTTGTATCTTCGTGATGCGTTTATAATATTAATTTAAGTAGAGATTCTGATCTAAACACCGTTCTGTATGTTTGTTTATAACTGTTGCTTTGTGCCTCGGACAGTTAAATGGCTTTGTAGTCGTAACGAGTCAATAGAGGCGCAATAAGGAAAAGTAATTTACATTTTCGCATGAATTGTTCCAAAAAGAAACAGTTATCACCAAAACGGAATAAAATAATCACCAATTTAATCGATGACAAATTAATTTGGAAATCATTAATTTGTCTTTTGATGATTTTAAATATAAAATAGAAGATATTTAGTTGAAGGTAGTTTAAAAATATGTAATATCTCTTTGAAAAAATTTAAGACACGTTTAGAGATAAGAAAATATTATTTGCAAGAAATTGTAACGGGTTCAGAAAATAACAATGCCTGGGATAGTGATTATTGAGTTAGCAAAGAAACATCTAAGATAGAATACGCGATATGGCTTTCCAAGAATCGCTCTTTACATTTGGCAATCGACACGCGTAGACCCTCGTATATATTACTGTGTACATGCTTTGCTCGCAGGTACCTTTTGTGCGCTCTTCTCCACTTTTGAACGTAATGATGTTTCAATGATTGAAGTATTAGTTAGTTATTTCTGAATAGAAACTAAAAATAACATTTGGCAAGAGTATAATAGTACAACCATGTTTTTTACTCGCCCCCAATGAGGTTTGAATAAGACGAAGATTTAAAATAGAAAATGGTAATTATAACGATTTAAGTTTTTTCATCGCACTTCATTCGGTCTGCTGCGTCTCTGAAGGCATCAAAATATTAAATAATGTATATATAAAATATTATATCTTCAGTGATTTATATGAATAATTGTGTACGGACAGACATAATGATAATCTAGCCAGTAATGTGGCTAGATTCATTTGAGATAGGTGAATGCTCTACTTGGGTTGAAGGCCAAACATTTTTGCTGGACGGTTTTTATTTGTTAGTGCCCACTTGTTATTCGTACAATGGGCGACACGTGATGAACGGTGCAGAGCTCTTAATACATACACATAAAGATCACAATTAATTTATATATTTAGTACGTGATACGCTGTATTTGATAGGTTTTCGACCTTACGAAAAAAAATCTAAAGGCTAACTACGACTTAAATGTTGAAATCAAGATGTAAGATCTAAACAATGAGTTCGTGTTTCATCTCGGTTTAAATACCTTTATATATTACGGAACTGGATGCTGGCATTGGACTATTTTATTTTGTTTAACGGAAATTATTTTTATGACTTTGTTACTTTTTGCGTTTTCATCGTCTTCGAGTAAAAACTTGTTGTATTTAATTTAAAAATTGACAATATTATATCCATTTCGTAAGAAGTAACTTTTTGTACTGTATTTGTTGTGCTTCTTTGATATTATAGTTTGAGGATAACCTTATCTAACCCCTTTTTTATGTGGATGTTTTATTTTTAAGCTATTATTTAGTATCGTGAAAGTATATCTTGTTTGTTTATTCTTCTCTCTGCACTCCGTTCAGTCATCTCAATTGAAGATTCAATTCTTCCATAGTTTCATGTAGTTCGTATTTAATAAAATCTCAATTCCAAGTCCGTATTGCTCAGTTTAAAGGCTAGTCAATGAAATATAATGAATGAATTTGAATGTAACTTAGTATGCGCCGCGTCTAGAGACGGTCCCATTGTGAGTCGTATGCGTTTTGGACATGGAATTATAATTAGCTAACAATTCACTATGATTTGACACCTTTATATAATATTAAAAAACTCAACTAAAATCAACTGAATAACTTTAATGTGTACTAAGATTCATGTATATCTAGATGATATTATACCTGCATATTGAAGTACTCACTCAAGAGAATAAAGTAAATATTGCAGTTAATATTAACCAAGGCGCATGTTTTTAAATTAAAACTAATGCGAATCTTAATTTGAGGTCACCATCCTGAACATGGCTACCTCTATACCATAATGTCTTTCATTTAATACGACATTAGGAAATGTGATCGTAAAAGGCTCGGTATAACCACGACCCGTGTGAAGTAGGCCTAATTGGTATGGATCAGGTCGATGGATATGGTTTTGGCGTGAACCATTTATGGATGACGATGACTTATATACTTGATTACAATCATTACATGTAATTGAGGTATTGTAATGTATCGATATAATTTGATATATAGTGTGTTTGAATTTGTTATTGCATGTGTAAGTGTATTTAATTATCAGTATACGGATGTTTGCAACAGGTTTGTGAGTCAACACGTAGAAGTATGTGAAAGATGTGCTGTCACGATGTGATGTCCTGGAGCCCTTTGTAGGGCTATGCTTAGTAGTTTTATACTTGATGAGTTTGAAGTTATAATCCACAAGTCTTCAAAAACTTATATTCGTGGAAGGACTGCTCTGTAGCTAAAACTTGTCGAGTTCTCCGTCGTGATTGTGACAATACTAATATTAACATACATGTCGCCGAATGGAACAATGAAATTGGATTTTCAACGGAGCCGCCTTAAGATCAGAAGCCTTTGATGTGCGAGACTTCGCGGCCCTGCTGCCACCGCTGGGTTGTATTAATCAAATATTTGTTATTTTAACTCTGCCTACACAAACAGGGTTAGTTGTAATACCACTTTGGAACTAATATAAATATTTAACTCCGTTTCTCCTACATTTTGGATTACTAACCTTTAATAATTAAAAAGTAATATGGTTAAGTAACATAATAGTTTAACATAAAAACAAAATAAAAATACGTTAAGATAGCACTTCCGATTGGAGCCGAGAGTCGGCTCGCAGTATTGCCGGTTTGAAGATGTCTACTTAGTAATGTTTCTTTATCTGTTAACAACTAAAAAGTAATTTACATTCAAATATCTAATAACCAACGCACTGAATGCATACATTTTTAATTAACATAAGATATAAACTATACGGATAGATTCTTTTTAAAATCGTATCCCTCTGTATGTTCGTGTATCACGTAGATATATGTATATATATATCTTATTAAAACGGTTGATTTCATAGAAAAATATATATTCTATAACAGGTTATCGTATACCTTAAACTAAATACAACGATTAGAAGTTGAGCAATTAGTGAAAAACTATTTCCTCTAGGTCACATGACGGATAACGTAAGAAAAACGCGGTTTACGCAAATGTAATTAGTTTCCTTGTAATTTCTCAGATGGCGTTAGAGTTTAAAAATAGATCGCACTATCGTTGTTCCGTGCTCTTTAGTATTTTAACAAAATATTCCAATTCTAAATTTAATAAATTCAGCCTTGTGTTAGATGTGTCGGATTTTAGGAATTGTTTTTGTTCTCCTTTTTGATCTTTCATTTTGATACTTGATGGGACTTTTAATAATATTAATATTAAAATCCACAACAGTAACTTACATAGTAAATTAAATATTTAAAAGAAAAAGTGTAACGATTTTACTGTTGGAGAGAATGAATTAACGATTTTAATGATATCAGTATTACATTTTGATGTCCATATAAGCGTAATCGCAGATTCCGATTTTTCGTTAATTAAACCCAAAAGGGTCAGACAGTTATACGGTACATACAGTTTATAAACACACCAAGCTCGATTCGAATCATCAAAAAACGGACGAAGTAAATCCGAAACGAATTCGAATACCAATGTCGAAACCAGTGTGTAAGCGCCCAAGTTTTTTTCATTCTAAATTCAAAAACAAATTGAATATAAGTCAACGGTTCTCAACATTAAATCAATAAGTACATCACATCATGACTTATTAATAACATAAAAAGTTGAGCCCGATGTTATTGTACCATGCGGATCATAGGATCTCAAACTACCGTTTTTTTTTAACGGCATTGACAAATATAAGGTTGGTTATACATTCTGGATTGAGAAGTGAAAAATATTAATCGTATTTTAATATTTGATCCATTAACTCTATACAATATTCGGTTTATTTTCCACTTTGATGTTGTATTTCAATAATACATTATACCTGTAAGAGTGATGTGAACCTTATTTTAATTTTTTCTCTTCAATACATCCCTAATCTATAATTATATCTGATAGATTCATAGATTAAATGGCAATTTTTCAAGGTAGCTATTTGTCTATTTTTTTTTCCGCTGTCACTAAATCATGCGTCTTGTATGACATTTTAACTCTTAGCATCCGAAGTTTTAAATTCAGCAATGAACATGTCCCAATAATTTATAAAGCAAGAATGTTCAATATAGTGCTATTCAATCACAAGTGATGATATTTTATACATAATTTTATTATTTATGTAGATACGAATATTTATAATACCGATGTCATAAATGGAAGTATTGCCAGTAACTCCTTGATATATTTAAAGATTTTAATATTCATGTGAATCGTAAATGAGCACCAACCTTTATAAAGCTTAGCGTACACGATAATCAGCGGTCAATCGCACTTTAGCACCGACAGCCGGACATTAGCATTACGTTTTTTATTAATATGTAAGTGTCTTTGATCGGTCTCGAGAGGCCCTATTTTAATGATTGCTTTTTTATTGAGTTGTTATATTTTAATTACGTCGGTGGTACAATCATTATTTACAAATAATTCACTCGGAATATTTGAAAATTTTCTACGATAAAGTTATTAAATTTAATAATTTCGCTATCTTATTCTAGCTATCTTCGTCGATTTTTGTGATTAAACGACAGCTTAAATGGTAAAGCGACTGGACAGGTTATTGTTAGTCGCAGGTTCGAATCCTACCCGTGTTGATGATATTTTAATATAAAACTAAAAAAATTGCTATCAATTTTGTCCAATTTTGTTAAGATCCATCTGGTCATGGCAGCCATTGTGCACGTTGCACAATCGAAGATGTATCTAATTTATACCTAAATATTCTTGGCCGGACATAAGTTGAAGGGCACCACTGAATGCTCGTGGCTTCCTGTCGCAGAATTGGACATCCTGGCCAGTGACGTCACACAGACTCCGTGGTTTGAATGGGACTGCCTGCTAAAGGATGTTAGACTGTTGACCTTAAGGTATTATGTTTATTTATAAGATGTGTCATTCAGAAATCATAATTCTAATTGCATTTTATATAATATTAATGTTATTATGTAAAATTGGGATGCAGTTATTCAGTAATGCTTACTCTCGCTGATAATTTAAATTTTTTTTTTTGTTTGCAACTGTCGTCATTGTTGGGCCAATTTGCACCAATATTTGTCGATTACAGAATGTTCATGAAAATTACATTAATTTTCAAGAAATGGCGCATCTACGGACAGTATTGATGCTATTATTAATATAGTATATCTGTAAATAATAACCCAACAAACAGATGTTAAATATCAAAATACTTGGGGAGGGGTCAGAACTTGGGAGTTTAATTGAAACCGGTCGGCGAAATGCAATAAATCCTCACGTTTGGAACCTTGCACTTATTTGACGTTTTGTTCATAAATAGCTCTTATCTCATACGTAATTAGGTTAATTTTAGACTAACTTAACCATATTGATGGGCACAGTGCAGTGGATACGCAGAGATTACGATAAATAAACATTTTGCATACAATGGTACCCGTTTATGTAATTCTATTAAGTTGTCATATACAATATATAGATAGGTTTACATCTATATATGTAGAAATTTGTATACAAATTCGCTAAAATTAAATTAACAAAGTAATTAGGTGTAAATTCATAGAACAAGACATGTATGCAGATTATATAAAATCTAGTTATGTAGGTATTTGTCGTTTGTTTTTTCTTCCACCACCACACCTGCTGGACACATGCGCTTATACATATATAGACTCCAGTGTCCACCTGGTATCCTTATATGATTGGACATCTGAGTGTTATTACAGACAAATGAAATATTATATACTACATCATTATTATTATTATTATTTAAATTAAATTTAGAATATTAGTTAATGTTTCGTCTGTGATGAAATTAGTCTGTTTTATTTGTGTCTTCGGCATCATCTGTGGAAGGGAAGTTGAGGAAAGTTTTTCCCGGAAAATAAAGTTTTCGGTAAACTTTGTATCATTAGCGACTTATGGTTGGTCTGTATTGATGCACGTACATTATATATATAAATATATATAATGTATGGGCCATGTATGTATGGGCCATGTATGGGCAATGTATGGGTCATACTTTACCATATATCTTCTATGTTTTTTATTAAAACAAATATTCATGTCACATATTTTATATAACAAAACATACGTATAAATTTAAAAACAAAAAAAAATATAGGTTTTCAGTAACACTGAAATGACATACATACATATAGCACAATACATTTAATAATACTACAAAGTTAATCATTTTGCAGTAAACGTTGAAGAGAAAACGATATGAGAGGCGTCTGGCATTAATGAAAATAGTTTTATTTCATTATTATGTATGTTTACGTCTCCTTTAATATCTCCGTAACGACGTGAAGACAACCCACCGGTCAAAGATTTATTTAAAAGCTTCAGAATTCAGATACAATTAAAATCAGTTTAAAGTTACTTGATACGTAAAAAGTTTAGGGTAATACATAGTAGTAAGTTAATGACACAACTTATTTGAGTGCAGTTTACAATGATAGATCCGCGAAAACCGCATCCAAAACGGGTAAGCCGCTTCAGAGATAAGTGCCGACAAACAAAAATTCTAAATATCTATTCATTAGTAAAGACGCTGTAATGATTTCTCCTAAATATCTCGTACGTACGGACAGCGATTGCAGATTTATTATATGTATAGATAGTTATGTGAGGCCTTGATTTTGTATTTCGTACCTGTGGTTGCATAATAAATGAACGGCAGGTAAACGTTTTGGCAGAGACTGATTAAGACGAATTAACTACAGTGACCGTGATATTGTGCAGACTCGAGACATTTCTCATATTTTTCTATGTTCTTTGCTGACGTCACTTTTAAAAACATTTTTTAGAAACATAGTTATTCTTATTTTTTATGATTGAAGAAATAAATATACATTCAATAATAATTGCTGAATCAAATAATCTTTACTGAAATTTAAAGTTTACACAAATTTACCCCCGTAAATAACCTTCCCGAAGGGGAATCGTACTGACTTTTCGCTCATCGGAGTCACTAACCACTGCACCACCGAACTCCGATTTTTAAGTCAAACTATATCCTGTTTGAAAATAAACTGTATTGCGGTTAGTGGACACCACTTAGCGGTCACCACATTCAATGTGTAACTTCTAATAGAATTAACATTTGTACTTTGACATCGAGCTAGATAACACGAGGTGCAACAGGAAGATATATCTTAGACAAGATTCGTTATCATCTAGAATTATTTAAAACTCCTCTATAAATGTATATTTTATAATTATATGAAGGTTAAAAAAAAATACTATCTTTGCGTTATTTATTATGAGTATAAAAATGCATGCAAATAAAACGAGTTAAACACAAACAGACATACATATATGTATATAAATAGTTGAACACACAAACAAACAGTCCGACATCACCTGAACATATGGAGTCACTAATTAGCCGAGATGCCGATCGGTCAACGGCCTCGCCTTGGCATTGCTGCGGGTTACGTCATGTGTCAAACGGATGACGTTATGCACTCGTCTTTACTTATTTTATATTTATTATTATTATTATTATTATCATCAGTTACGAAGTTAATTCGTAGTTTTTATTTAAAAAAGAAAGTGATTCTTATTTTTTATTTTTTTATTGTGTTATATTGTGTTGCATGATCCGGTCCTTTATGTAGATATATAGTATAATGAATGCGTATATAGCATATATAATATATATATATATATATTCCTATATCATTTTATTGCCGTGGGACTGTCTTGACGTGTTAAAAATAATAGTTCTAATTTTTTTTATATGTTTTTTGAGAAATATAATTTTTAAACAACAATTTTGTTTATACTGATTATATCATAAATATAAAAAAAATATTAACAATATTTACCGTATAAGAAATAAATAAATTGACAATTTATATTATTTTCCTTATTACATTTTTGAGGACTCTTTCAAGTTTTTCAGAATAAGGTAAAACAGAATTTTGAATATTTATATTGCTATATTATAAAACAGTAATGTTTATGTGATATATTTAAGATATATCAAACCATGAAATAAATATTTCAAATATTATCTTTCCAGTATAATTTAGATTGACGGCCATTTTGTTAATAAACAAATATTA
This sequence comes from Melinaea menophilus ssp. n. AW-2005, assembly GCA_918358695.1. Taxonomy (NCBI): domain Eukaryota; kingdom Metazoa; phylum Arthropoda; class Insecta; order Lepidoptera; family Nymphalidae; genus Melinaea; species Melinaea menophilus. The sequence goes on along the minus strand of OU911043.1, from coordinate 21,653,421 downwards.
CAAAAAGTAATAATGTATCCAATTGTTTATTTTGTTTCTTAACACTTTCGCTACCACCAGATTTTCAGAAATTGAGCCCTGTGTGCTGTTTCAATTTTTCATATAAACGTTTGCATAAAGGCATTTAAATAAACGGAAAAATAGTAAAAAAAATGTTGAGCCAATGAAATACTATAAAAAATTGACTTTTAATTGCTCCGTACATGCTACGGCCCTGGGGTGAAACACGGGGTGAAACTTGCGTCTCCGTACACGCTACGGAGCTGGCAGTGAAAGTGTTAATAAAATCATAAAACCTTATCAATATCAGATTCTCTCTACGATAACTAAATTACGATATTAAATTATTTCATTTCAGAGATAAAATGAAGTCATTCCTTTCGATATAAAGTGTAAAAATAAATAAATTCCAGTAACACTCATACACTCTTTTGCCCTGGTATATGTATATATATTATTATAGTTATTCAAAGTTACGTGTGTTCACCGGATACATTCAAAATAATTATCTTTGCAGTAATACGATTTTCCTTATGGTATTTTTTTTTTTTATAAAAGTTTGATTTTTTTTTAAATTATGGTCACCCTGCCTAATATTTACCAAAATATTTTAATTCAAGATCTTTGGTATTATTGTAATATAACATTATTATTTTTACTTTTATAAATAATCTTACTATTACTGAAACCGATGATTAATAATTACATCAATTTCATCTTAATATATATATACCAATAACAACAAATATATAAAAAGTAAATATTGACTATTAAGCCACAAACAATAATAAAAATATACATATCAGGTCTCGTCGCGGGCAATAACTAGTTGTATAATAAAAAAGTATTCAAAAGTCGTTGCTTTTAAGGTCTTTTAACATGTATTATTAATTGATATCTCTTCTTGATTTTTGACAATGGTGGTTATTAGTTTTCATTTTAATGGCAATTATAGTTTATTTTTTCAAGCAACGCCAGTACAGTGGATTAGTCTAACAAACGACAATATAAATACAGACAGTTACATAAAATATGAACATATTAATTCATGTCTATTAATAAAAAATGGGGATGAAAAAGACATTCTCGGTTATATAATATTTAAAGATATGATATACTTTTTCTCACAAAAAAAAATTGTATAACAGTTCGCAAAACTTGTCCCAAAAACATAAAAAAATAATTGATTATATCATTAAGATAACACAACGTTATATAATTAATTGTTTAAATTAATAATAATTAAGTTGGATGATTTTGAGAAAAAAATAACTCGAAAAACGTGGTCTAGCTTGGCCAGTTTGTGTCTGTAGCTCCAGATGACATCAGTACCAATAACCGCCGGGTTATCAAGTTTTTGCTGATAAGAATGTCCAACTTGCATAGCAATTAATTTTGGCAATATCTTAATGAAAAAAATCTGAGCTACATCGACCCGGCGATCGCGAGATTGAAGCCATCTCTTTGATATTGGTTCTGTACGAATTAGAAATGATTTATTTTTATTAATTTAATACTTATGCTGTTTTCTGTATTTTTAATAACGATCTTATTAGAATTCGATCCAAAAACGAGGTTTCATAAGTTTTATATGCGTACCTGTTCGTCCATTATCTAGTTTAATTTGAACTAGCGACGGAATCTCAGACAATATTGTGAATTTTAAAAGAAACTTGACATCTTTGTCAAAGTTATTATACATGTTCCGTAAGAAAAATATCTATTAAGAACCCTAATTTATTCAAAGAAAAAAAAATATACGGTACCCAAAAATGAGAACTACATTCAAACAAGTTGCCAACCGGATCTGCTCTTGTTTTAAAACCTAACAGTTCACTTCCACACAGAGACATACTTTACAATGTATTATTAATGGCCGTCGATAAAAGTTCTCGGGGCGCGGCGGTGGCATTTTTTGGAACCTACATGTTAATTGTCGCGTAAAGATAAAAATTGTCGTAATAAAATATCTCCTTTATTAGAGTTTAATGTAAACTGTAATATATAAAGAATATTTGCTACTTCTCCCGGAAAACTCGTATTTTGACGAGAAAAAAAATACAAGAGAATTATGAATATCAGTTTGTATTACTTGAAAGAATTGACAGTTGGTTCATTTGAACGGAGAGGAGAGCAGACGACGCCGACGGCAACAACTAGTATCCTTTAAAGAAGTAGCTATTCATAAAATGATAATTACTCCAACGGCGGCGTACTCAAATTAGTACAATGCCCTTGTGAAATTATAATTACATATTACCAAATTAGTTTATAGGGAGGGGGCGACGAAAAATACATCAAAATTGGTCTCAAAATTGAAAATGGTTTTAATAGTTGCATCTCGTCTCAAGTACTCTGCGGTAGTTCTCATTGTGTGATACAAATCATACACCGTTATTGAGTGTATGAAAGCGAATCATCCGATACAGACTTAACCGGTCAATCTATGAGAATAATTGCTTTGGGAACGTCTGCACAGACGACTCCCCTATACAATTAAACTGTTAATTCGCTATCCTTAATATTGTTATTTTAAACAAACTTTAGAATGTTATCTTTGCTGATTTTGTTACAATCGTAACAAAATCTGTTCATCCGTTTCCATTATTATATATATTAATCGAAGTTTTAGATATCTTATTTATATCTGAAGATAAAACATTTCTCACATAATGTTGCATTTAAGTTAAAAATATATAAATAAAGAAAATTTTTTACACAATCAATAGTTACTTACTTATCAGCTGTTTATAAATTTGTATTAAAAAAGATATTTTGAATTGAGTAAATAGTTATTAATGAATGTCTCCAAGACTGATCTAAATCACTGGTATGAGCGTCCGTCATGTGGCGGAGAATCCGGAAACACCAGACATCATGTAACTGTCTGCTATGTATAGATCTGGCGATATCTGAAACAGATTTCTATTATTAATATATTATACATGTTTTGTACCCTGCTTCGCTTGCCCTTAATTCAACATATATAGACATTATTGTAACAAAATCCTCGTAATGTTTAGTTTTTTGCATAATAAACATATATGCTTTCATTTGTAATATTATTAAGATGTAACGAATGTGAATATTGGTCCTTCGAGCCGGTACAATTAAACCATGACGCATCGTACACTGTCATCCACCGGCGCTAGCATGAATTACATCAGAGTAAATAGACTAGTGTTTAAATCGTTTAGTCGTAATCGTTAACTGAGCCGCTTTTGAGTTTAACCGGTGTTCTAAATAAACATTGTAGGTGGCTGTGGGTGTCGCGCCGGATCCGGACCGGAAAGGCTTGTTAGCCGCGATTATGTTGAATTAAACTACTATCGGATATATTGAAATGATACATCTTTATCTAGATAAGATAGATTATAAGTATAGTTACATATATGTATATATATATATATATATATATAATTATAAAAACGTTATTAAAGAATGGTATTAAATAATGTAATGTACAGAATATTTTTTTTACGAAATATTTAGTATCGGAAAATTTATATTTATGAAAATAGTTTTAAGAAATTGAATATTATCTAATAGTATGAAAATATATCAAAGATTTTATTGTATGTCCGTTAATTATCATTAGTCAGTACTGTAAGTATATCGAGCCGTAGGAGCCGGCGTGGGCAGGTATTACATTGTCTCATAGCATCCGGCGTCCCACGGACTAGCAGAAGATTGACCCCTTTCTTAATTCTGGGCGCTTTAGAATATTGGATTGAATTTGGTCTTAATCGAATGATATAGTATTTGATAAGTATTCATATATTTATATCTTTTCCACTTTAAATCAATGCTAGTGATCGCTTGTGTATCAAATGGGAGTATCAGGACTATTTTAATATCGAAATAAGTCTTGTAAGACACACGAACTTAGAATAATGCTACGAATGTTCCAAACGCGCTTTCCGAGAAGAACCACACAAACAGCCCTATAAATGTTATATAAGAGATGGTATTTTTATGTATATTATAGTTATATTCTTCTATAGCACGAACCAGGTGCCAACAGCTTGTACTAGAATGCAGTGAATGCTCGCCCCGCGTCGTTGTCTGTACACATAACCTGTTTTTATCAATAATCGCGTAGTGATGGATCGATGGCATACCGCATTCCATTATATATATATATATATATAATTGTTTTACAGTTAATTTTTATGACTTATGTGATGGTGTCTGTGTATTGTTGATATTAATAATATATTAATTGAATTATTTATAGTAACAATAGTGTATAGTTTAACAGTTGTATATTTATCCGTTAGTACGTACATCGTTTATCGTTAATTGAAGTTATTTGCATCTTTATACGTGTGGGGGAAATCCATTTCTGCGAACGTCACGCTCTGTTATAATATATGTATTGCAGGTAGACATACATTAAGCTAAGGTATATAACAATTGTCCTTAAAAGGATTCATATCTGACCACGTTGGTATTTATATGAGACTAGCTTTTAATAGTGGCTTCGCGCGCTTTCGACTTTGGTTGGTAAGATGAAATTACCACCCAATTATATAGACTTTGTAAATCGTTACTAAGCTGTATCATTGCGAAGTTTTATCTAAGTTTAGTAGGTTTTGCGTAACAGTATAACAACTATACGCACATCCTCGCAAACTTTGGTAAATGTAATATTAGTAGGGATAGCAAATGATCTTTATAGAATTCTCTGTTTGTTATTCTAAATTACCTGCATTTCATTAAATGTATATACGATACTTTTACAAAAAAAATTTTTTTTTATTTTACTATGTGTGTCTGTCTGTCTGGCTGAACTAATTTTAACAAGACTTTCACTGGCGGAAAGCTCATCCTACAAGTAGTATTAGACTACTTAAAAAAAATATTTTCCGCACGCGAAGTCGTGTGCACAGCTAGTATATACAAAATTGTTTAGTCTTCGAACTGCCGTCATTTTAATGAAGTGTCATTTGTTTACATTGGTAGCATTGAGAGTGCAATGACCTCTATTATGATAAACCAAACTACCCAAATCTTCAACGTTACTTTTTAACTGTTCAGCCACATTATATATATATATATATATATATATATATATACATATAATTATTACACAAATAAACTGTACACCAAAAAAGAAAAATAAACAAGAGGCGGTCATGTCGCTAAAGCAACGATCTCAAATATTAGTAATTTTAAATTAATTAATTTAAATGTTTAATCTAAAACCCCGTAACATCCGGATTATAATTAAGCATGTAATATAATCTCCCAATAAAGTCAATTTTCTCAATATACATCGGATCCGATATTCGAGTTATTCAAATCAGAGGCGACCATTACCATTGCGTTTTCGTATCTGCATTGGGTGTTTATTGCTAACATTTGCGTACAGACTGCCTGATTTAGCCTGATTTAGCCTGATGGCCCCTGATGGCCGGACGATGTCTGAGCACCCGACGGATTATGTCCCTTTTTATTCGACATCATTACTTTTTTTTTTTCTCGTATTTTTAATCTCACCGTAATTATATGTTAAATGTTATTTTATACACGTATTTATTTTAAATATATTTTTCCTTTAATATGAATGAAAATTTATATTTTGTTCATATTAAATTGAAAGTTAAACCTTCATGTACAAAGTAATGTCTATCCGTCTGCCCGTGGTAATCTAGACCTCACAGAGCGTTCCCTCTGGTCTAGTCATAATAATTAAATTGTTTTGATGATTTTCTTCCCATTATTCCAGCTTCGTGTCTGGATTTACTTTATCTCTCTTCAAAATATAACTTACGTAATTAAAATATTAATATAATTTAAGAGAAAGGAAGTTTAATTACCTTATTTAACTATATATATATATATATTAAATTCAATACGATTAATTTCGCAACTTTTTATCGATAAACATATCGATTAAAACTGAATTTTCTAATCGATATACACTCATAATACAAAGAAAACAAATCTTATCTAATCAACAGGCACTCTGCCCGTAGCCCTGATGTTCTCATGCTAATTATACACATTAATTTTCCCATCATTACCCACTTGATAGAATAACTGTTTATAAGAAAAACGATACAGTAAACGAACCGGCAAGAAAGGTCCTCAATTATTAATACTACTGTCTATGAAATAAATAATAAAAATTAATTCGTTTGTTAATTATATTTTACCATTAAGAAGTAATATTTAAAACTATTTAAATAAAAATGTTAATATATAAAAGTTGTAAAATCAAATTCCGTAACCGCCATTGAATTCCATTCGCGAATTCAAAAGACTGTCACGATTTCAAATAACGAACAACGATACTAGTAGTTGACTCACCGGCGTCGAATGCGCTACGTTTTCCCGCGTAAAGTCCTTTTACAAATTTATATTTGCATCTAGGTTTCAATTATAATACCTTATAACTAAAGCACTAGAGTTCAAATTTGTAATTGAACTTTCGAAGGACCCGCAGAAGTTGTTTGTCGTCTGTATAAATAGTGCAACAGAGCGTTCCGCGAACCGGCTGCGTTCATTTTCCTCTTCGAAGGAATGTATGACGTCACTGTTAACCTACCTATTTAAACACACCCAACGTCTGTCCCAAACTGTAAAGGGCGTGAGCCGTTTCAATTTGTCGTGTAATCATTCCATGAATAACCGGTGGAATTGAAATGTAATGACGCTATTTAAATTTTACGTTTGCGATGCACGACTCTTTAAATCGTCGGTTTTGCTTTAGTGTCTGCAGGATAACGGTACTGTTTTGAGCGTTGATAGGGAATGTTCTTATCTTATTTGCATTATATTTATAGAGAATGAGGTATTTTATTGTTGTACCTGGAATTTACTCAAGGTGTGTAATTAAGTACTCCAATACAATGTAAGACTTGTGTTGTTACGTAAGTGTCATACGGAGAATCGTGTGTCGTACGGAATCCTTTATAATAATAGTATTTTGGTAGAAAATAAATAATTGTGAGAGAATTTCGTCAACAATAGAAAGCGAATTCAACGTTAACAGAGTAACCATACATCAATAATAAACAATAAGAAAGCAAGTATTTTAGAAAATTTCCAAATCACTTGTACCCTAATAGCGTGTCGTAAAGTAACGAATAGTCAATAATTAACCTCCATCTTGAAGACAATTCATTTTGACGCTCGACTTTCGTTATTTGAACGCGTTCCGTTGCGTCCACTGTCGCATGCGATTTAAGTCGGACGCTTCCAAAATAGTCGCCAAGACACGGAATAGGTTTTCTTAATTTATATTCCCTTTGAGAAAATGTATCTTCTATTTTGTTTTTGCGGACGACATGTCTCTCTTCGTTTGCTTCCGAAATGTTAAATCTTTTATTTTGTTCGAGTTAAATATTTTACATTGTATTTTTAAATTTTTAACCTATACTTACTATTTTATATATTTTATACATCCAGGGAGTATCCAATTAATTTATGATTAATGGATCTAAGTGTGTAATAAGTAATTAAATATGTAACCTTTCATTCGTTTGTTAATAAAAACCGCAAGTTAACCTTTCCAAGGTATTCTGGTCCTGGAATGCATATAATGATTGTGAAAAAAATATGTAAGAATAAGGATATCCGAACTTAATATTAATACCTCTTTACCTCAATTACAGACATACAACAAATATATGTGGTTAAAATTATATTTTCCATTAGTTATATAAATAGTTAAACACTCCTTTAACGTATAAATTGTCAGTTTCCATAAGTATTGATTAAAGGAAATGATTTGACAGCTCCAACAAGAGTCGTGATTGGTTGTCTATCACGACATCACGGCATCAACCAATCAGAGAGTTTAATATGATATTTGGGAATAAAAAATAATTTGAAAATCGAATGGAAGTTTTCGTGTCTCCTTTAAAGGTTTATGTGTATAAATTCCTTTTATATAGATTTACATACATATATATATATATATATATATATATATATATATATATATATATATATATATATATATATATATATATACACATATTTACACAAGTATTAAATATTTAGCTCAAATACATCTAACGTGTTTAAATAAGTAACGTATCTCGGATGATAAATATAATATTAATAACCATATAATTGTATTAAAAGACAATTACGTTGTCTGAATCATTTACTATAAATAGAAAATAGTTTTCGATCGTTATTATTATAAAAGAGCTTGTAGATAGATGTATTATATATATATATTTTTTGCAAATTTCGTCTGTACTACAATAAATATATATTGTTAAACAATAACGGATATTAAATTTAAATTTATGATTATAAAACGTATTGTTGTTATCAAAATCTGTTCAGCGATGACGGTAAGTGTTGTGATGAACGTCGTTTTAATCTATTTTAGATATAATATTTAAATATATTCATATCTTCTACAAATATATATATAAATATTACAGGATCACAGATGTCTGTTCATAAACGCTTTTAAAGATTGAAATCGTAATCTTAATTCCTTATATCACAGGTGGGTATTATATAAGATAGTAAGTTATTAATAGTAGTAGTAGTAGTAGTAGTAGTAGTAGTAGTAGTAGTAGTAGTAGTACTTGTAGTAGTAGTACTTGCAGTAGTAGTAATAGTAGTACTTGTAGTAGTAGTAATAGTAGTAGTAGTACTTGCAGTAGTAGTAATAGTAGTACTTGTAGTAGTAGTAATAGTAGTAGTAGTAGTCGTAGTAGTAGTAGTAGTAATAATAATAGTAGTTGTAATAGTAGTAGTAGGACTCCTACTACTTAAGAGTGGTATGTATCTTGTACAAAGTAATATATATTTTAAATATGTTTTCCTTATTTTACATTGTATGTTTAAGCGTACTGTTGTCCATTGCAAAATTATTTGTAATAATACTGAATTTCACATTGTTATGCAGAAAAATGCGCGAACGCATAAAATCAAAACAATTCTTCACAGGTCAATAACCTTATATTGAGTAATCATTTATATTTTAAAGATTTGTGTAACGTCTGTTTGTGTATAATTCTAAATTATTTCGTACATTTGTTTATGTTTGTTATTGTTAAATAATTAAACAAAAGTACACAAAAATAGGGATATGATTAGTAACAAAAGTGCAACAACTGTTGCTTTTAATCGTTAAATCCGTTAGATAAAAAACAACTAATTTAGTTAACTCCAATCTTAATAAATTTTGTAGTTGCGCGATATCTAAAAAGTTTAATTTATCAAGAACACCATCTCTCCCACATGCAATTAATAAAAGTCAAGTCAAACAATCGCAATTAGCGACAAAGTTGCCTAATGATGATAAAGACTAAACATTTTTCAATTCTATTGTTTCGCTATTCATAAAAACCGTACCAAGTAATTAAAGTAACAATTAGCTAAACAAGTAAATTATCGGTAGGATGTTAGAGCGATAGTAGTAACCGCACCGCAGCCTTCCTGTTAACTTGGGCATGAGAATTACACTATCGCCTGACAACTTTATCAGACGAATCGTATTTATCTCGATGGGAATAAAAAATGATTTTGTATCACACGTTTAATGTAAATCTTATATATTTATATAAGAATAACAGACAACGAGATGTAATTTTTATATATATTTATAAAAGGTCATAAAAGAAGAACAAATGGTTTTAAGGTTATGTAAGAAGCTATGTATGTTATGTATGATCAAAGACGATCAATATATCAAATCCAACCTCTAAATCCAGATTTTTATCCTGTATGAAGCATCCCTTACTCTAGGATGTGTTGCTTAACCTAGCTTAGCTTATAAATGATGAAAAGCTGTAAAACTAAGACGCATCGAAGACTCGCATTCCTATATCTAAAGAGGGCCCTCAAACGTGTTATTGGAAATAAATAAGGGGACAAATAAAATATTCGCACACATTTAACACGGAAACACGAACGAGGGGCCCCATAACTCACGGTAGGTCAGGGTCCCTTCAGATAAAGAACCGCGAACCAGTTCCACTGACCTCCAGACGGGCTCCGCTCTTGTACGTTTTGCAATCGAATGATAAATTGTGGGAGATCATTCTTTTTTTGTTTTGCGGTATTCGACCGATTGCAAAACACAAAAATAATGATTTGAACATTTTATTGGTTCCGTATAATAATATAAATATAAATGTTTTCTCGAAACATTTGTTAGTATTAAATAATATATAATTTAGAGTAATTATATAATGGAAATTATTTATTTCTTAACCTAATAAGTACACAAAAACATTCAGAAGAACTAGAAATTTGACGTAAATGAAGTATTTTTATATGTAATATGTTAAGGATGTGTGTTAATTAAATATTTATATGTTAAACGTATGTTAGGTGATTGTTTCTGAGAAGGAAAGTAAGTTGGTGATTCAGGGAACGCACCAAGGGCGTCTAGGTAACGTAATCTAAACCTAAATGTATAATTATTACTTTGGATTACATAAAACACTAATCGGTTTAAACTTTGATGCCAATTAACTCTTACTATTTGTTAACACGTAATAATAGGATATAGTTGATTTTAATCTGAACGGAATGGGAATTTTCTGGATATAAAACTAATAACCAACTCCAAGGTATTCGATTAGTGTTAACATTTTCTTGTTAACGGTTATTGAATTTAAGTTAACTTTATTGTTACATGGTTTGAATTACTTACATTCAAACCAATATAAATATTTTTATTTCGTATGTCGGTCTGGTCTGGTCTGGTCTGGTCTGGAAGTTCCATTACCATAATTCAAATCACATAATTGTATACAAATATAACAAACGAATACTGGATATAACGTTAGCAGAATATAGTATTCTGTAACTATTACGACAAAATACTTACATAATAGACATATTAAGGACGAGCTAAACTATACTTTATAATTATACAAATAGAGTGTATAATTAATTGATTCTTAATGACAGTTGGGTCGTATCTAAGACGGTCGTTTGAAAAGTGTTTATATTAAAAAATGTCATAATGAAGGAATTTTGTATGTAACAGCAAAATATAATACCAAGTGTAGTATTACAGAGACAGGAGTCTTCAAACAATAGATATTATTTTGTAATTTTTGTATTATTTTAATTACAATCATAACTAATACCTAAAATATTTGTTTTCCGTAAATTTGAATGTCATATTTGTTTTTAATCTGACAAATTTCATCTCATTTCATCCCTTAGATTTACGAAAATTTATCAAACCTCAAAACGTATACGAAGTTTTCTCGAAATACTAATGTTTAAATATATTTTATAACTTTTAAAATTAATATTGAGCTTTAATGAGAAACTCCGATTTTCATTTTAAACAGGACGCTGTAAAAAATATAAATAATTGAAGTGAATAAAAAAACAAAAACAAATAAAACTAAAATAAATTTTATGAAATACATTTCCATAATTATTCTAACAATACTTACATATATAATACTAAATTATATACACATTAATATTTTTTTATCCGCAGATATATCGCGGGATACGACGCGATCTTCAAACGCCTTGTATGGCATGATCAAATTGAATAATTTGGTCACCCTATACAAATAAAGATAGAGATATTTTAATATGTATGTCGCGAACGAGAAACATAATTAAAAATAATTGGTACATAATTAATAAACGAGCTCACTATCACGGAAGCTTAGCGATAGAAAACCGCAGCCTTCCTGCAAACTTATTAAGATTACATTCGGGAAAACATGAGTACCTAATGGGTTTTTAAGTTACACCATACATACAAATATACTAATTTATTCCCTCCCGCTTCGATCGGCACACTTTTAATTTGGATGTGAACTTAGGTTGCTATGGTAACCTTTGTCATATTATCCGTTGTCATCGTAACCGTTGCTATAGTAACTCTTACTCCGCGTTAAGTGTATAAGCTCCCACAGGTTTAAAACTTGGCAAAATGCAAAAATTGAAATCCGTTGGGATAGGAAATCCTTTCTTAGTGGACGTCTACGTAACAAACGAAGTAACATGTATGTATAGTATGTAAAATTTTAAGTTAACCGGACAAATAGTTTCGGAGATTTCGTGATGAGTCAGTGATTGGTAAATCACTTTTATATATATATATATATATATATATATATATATATATATATATATGTATATATATATATTAATTGTGTACATTAAGATCGATTACGTAGCGTGATTAGGAGACTTATACAATCTATCGAACGCTAAATCAACTAGCACTCTAACTAACATCGTATACTGAAAAGGCTGTTAGTGAGCTGTCAGCGTGCTTGTCATTGGTTGACAGTACCGCTATTTTTGATTTCAAAGAGTGCGCTAAATATCGTATACTGAAATCAGAAATGGACTATTGAGGAAGAGCGGGAATATTTTAACTAATTGTGTTTAACTATGAAATTAAGTTTTCGGGATAAAAAGTATATGCTATAAAAAATTTCATCAAAGTTCGTCAAATATTTGTTATGTAAACGCAAACGTACATACATTATTATATATTATTGCTTCCAAATATTAGAATTATTATTGTGGCGTGTATTGAAATTGCACGGTTATTATTTCATTGATAAATTATTATTTTATAATCAACCTCAGCGGTCTCTGGAAGTCACAAAATTTTTAATTCAAACTCCATCTCTATGTTAATTTTAATTAAACAAGGGAGGTGTGCGTTTGATAAATATTAAAATAATTCTCAGAAGTGTTTAAGTCCGTTCAATAAATTTCAATAAAATTACACTTCGCGTTGAATGCGCCGATTTGTAAAGGTGTCTTCACACTTGTGGGTAACAATAATATTTAACAAAATTATTATTGCTCTTGTAGTTTAATTATATTATAAATTTAAGTCTGATACATCCAATTTTTTTTTTTTTTAATATTGTTATTAATTGTGGTAGTACCATAAGTGTTGTTGTTTGTGGGCGTTCATTCATATCTGGTGACGTCATCAGCCCACATTGAATTTGCAGTGTCCCGTCCTACGTCCACGGAGCGCGCGGAGGCGGACACACGAGCGGTTATCAGAATACCCCACCTTTCTCTCTTGATGTGCATTCAAAAGTATTTATATAAAATGTCTGTTGTTTAAGTATAATATATTTATCGAAAATATGTTAAGTTTCTAGTTTGTTAGAATAAAGTTATATAAAACTTTTATTACGGACTGATTTTAAACAGACAGCCGAAATCTATTGACTTGAAGGTTCTCAAATCAATCATTATTATATCATAAATTTATATTATTATTATTATAACTGCTAAAGGAAAATAGTTCCTTTTTTTATTTTTTATTCTTTTCCCGTTTCAAAAAAAAATTAAAGAAAAATGTGTCGATTATCTAATATCATGAATTATTTATAGACTATAGGAATTTTAAATCTATTTATTTTTGTTGCAAAGTTATTGTAAACTCACAATGAACCTTTCCCGCTTATTTCGTGGCTGTACACGAAGCTCTTAAAATTTAGCGCTTTTATCGCTTGATGTGCACGTGTACAGCTAGACCTAGTTAAGTATGGTACATAAGTTTAACGTATATACGTTTCTGAGTAAAATTACGCTGAAAGGAAGTAGTTGTATGTGTGTGCGTGTGTGTGTGGGTGTGTTTGTGATTATATACCATATATATATATGGTATATGGTATATAATATAGCGTAAATCTACTCAAAAATGTATATACACGTTTTTGAGTAGATTTACGCTGAAAGTGTTGTAAGTGTGTGTGTGTGTGTGTGTGTGTGTGTGTTTATGTATGTCTGTGTGTGTGTAAACGCCATATTATGTAAATAAGTATTTTATATTTCAATTGAAACATAATGAAATAAAAGTATTCATTAAAAAGTGTAAACTGTCCATTGTGATATATTCCTTCACTGCCAAGGGCACCGGATAATTGTATTTGAAATGGTGCAGATATTTATATTAATATAATACGTATCTGTATCTGTAACAACGGGGCGATATTTCTCGCGTCGGGTTTCTCGACCGGAAATCGTTAAATTGCTGTATTTTATTCCGGGAATAATACAAAATATATAATATGTTTACTCAAAATTTATTTTGTTAGACAACTTTTTTTTTATATCACCGCCATTAACCATTAGCGTGTTCCGATTTCCTAACTTATATAACAAAAGACATATTATCAATATTAAAGATATTACTTAAGAGATTAATAATATTTCATTGAAACTATATTAATGTTATAAAGACCGTGACTTATTTCCATAAATATATTTTTAAGTATAACATCGACCGACGCCATTACAAAAAAAAAATCATTCGAATTAAATTTGTCAATGACGCTATCACAGAACCGGTTCTACTTATACGAGATAACGATACGTCTATCGTATATGGGAATTGGAATTACGCGAAAATGACCCTTAATTTAACCACAATAGGGTAGTAATAATATATAATAATTAACACATATATATTTTAATACGAGCGTGTTTATAGTATTAAATAAATTGGGGCGATAACTAGGTGGCCTTGGCAGATATCTGTTATCTGCGAAATTTTTAACATCGGCGACAGTCGCAGTGACGGCGTGCTTGACTTACAGAATTAATTATTATTATATAAATATATATTTTAATTTATTTGACCTAAAATCGTATTTTTTCGTATAAAATATATGTACGTTTTTTATTATATTTTTGAAGCATCCAATATAAAGGAATATAGTTTTTTTTATTCTTCAAGTGTAGTTTTTAAATTCATTTATTTACGTAAATATTTATTCAATTGACTTTGTCCTTTGTCATAATTTGTCACACGTTTGTTATAAAAACAAAACTAATACGTTATATATATTTATTATTGTTTAAAAAATGTTTAATTTTATAACATAAATAATAACCTTACTCGTATTACCTCATAGTATAACACCTGATAACTTTGATATATGATAAAATTAAACAATAATAATTATTGTTATCTAATACTAAGAGCGTAAACGAAGTTAAGGCATGGCTTTATATCCTCTGGTTAACCGCCTCTGAATCCGCTACAACAGAGCCGTACCCCCTCCACGTAGCAACAGATTTTATAATAATCGAATCGAAATACTTGCAATATTTTTACACTATAATAAAATACGCGTGACTATAATATTATCAAATTAATTATTTTATCATAAATAACCTTTAGAGTTAAGTTTATTATTTAATATATTAAAGTTAATATGACATGTTCCCGTGTTTTTCCATAAAACATTAAATTAATATATTAGTGATTTATAAATCCCGATATCGCATTCGGTGAATGTAAGCGAAGGCTGCGTCGGCGGTACAAAGGATAATTAGATATAGGAATGTAGATGTAGCCTTGAATATTCCTTCCACTTCTTATTTGGATTCGATTATTTATAATTTATACCTTATTTCAACTTATATACTGACCGTCTGTCCGTTGCTTGGAGTTTGGTTTGGGAGTCATTATTTATCATGTATTATTGGTCATGTTTTAAGTTTTGTAAGTTTTGAGGTCTGAACGGAAAGTTTCGGGGTCAAATAAACGTCGCAGCTATTTATATCTGTATAATTAAGATTATAAATTAAGAAATTAAAGCCATTTATTTTGATAAGGGTTTGAAAACAGCGTATTGTATTTTGAATGGATTGATAAAACTTTGTAGAGAGATTTTGTTTCTAATAATAATTGAAATAACGCACAGAATATCTGATGATAAGTGGTTCTAAAGATATGCGTAGTTACAAATGTGTTATCTGTATCGTTATCAATACCTCTGTTTTTCCCCCCCTAGGAATCATGTTGATGAATGTTCCAATAAAATCTTCCAAGGAAGAGTTGATGAGAAGAATCTTGGATGAATGGTGTAGACTGTTAAAGCTTCCAAAACTTGTTCATATTAATTTTCTATAATATTTTTAAGACATCCTGGTCAATGCATGTAAAGTGAAAATATTATAATAAAAAATCTTAGTTTTCCATGACGACTTTGGTTCTTTTTACTATTTTTTTTTGTGAAGTCCTTCTGACTTCACAAAAGTGGGGCTATCTTTTAAAAAATATTTTGATGATGATGCTTCATTCGCCATATAGGATAAGCAAACACATGGGCCCTATAAAACTAAGTTGGTTCAATTCTGGAACAAAGCAATCTATAAAAATGAGAACCCCTCAGAGTTTTAAAGAAATCAATAATTATTTTTAAAGCCTACCCTCATTCTTTCAATCAGCTTTTTAAAATATAAACATTTCATTCAGTTTATCAAAATAACTCACTTGTTTATAAAACAGTCGGTATCACTAAAACGACGTCTGTAATGACAAAAAAAAAATAAGTCACAGGTCAATGCAAAATGGTCGCCAGTTCGGCAGAAATGGCATATAAAAGTGTCTCTTTAAAATGATAATTTTTAGATACGTATTAGATAATACGAGGACAAAGTTCAATATAAATTGGTCTTCCAGTCCTACCACAATAGGTCACGAGATACGTGAAGGTGATCTTTCTGCGCAACACTAAATGATTTTTTTTATTATTATAATATATTATATAACGCAATAATAAAGTTTGATTGTGAAACTTTAATTATATGTTCTTTTTTTGTTATATTTGTTTTAAAATATTGTTAACAAGTAACAGGGTTGGGGGACCGATATTTTTCTTTAATATTTTGCTGCCATGCCAATATAATGCGGTCCCATTTAGAAGTAATATATGATAAGTTATTACAATCGAATTTGATTCCATAGCGAATCTTGAACCCCTGACCCCCGAGGTAATTATAATTGTTTATTAAATTATACAAAGGTGAAGCTTGTATTACACGGGAATTTAGTAGGAATTTTATAATTAAATTATTAAAAGCATAGTTATTGCTCAGAATCTTCCTAAATTTAAAGTACTTTAACACTAAACCTACCGACGATTCTTGTGTACCTGTTCCTACCATACGCGGTCAAATTGACCGGCAATTAAATGTTATTTTATTATATAACGCAGGTAATAATGGCAATAACTAAAAGTAAAGAGTGAAGAAAATATTATATGCATATTCTAAGAATTGTCATGTAGTTTGATAACGATATTATAACGTTTAAAAATGTGTAAGTTTTACAAAAGTTTAAGAACGGTCAATTTGACCGGTACTTGGTAGGTTTAGTGTTAAACTTAATAAATTTAATTAAACATATATATTATATATCTAGGTGATATATTAATATATATTCCAGTACCATAACAATGTTTTATTGATAACTATAATTCCGTTATCAATATTAAACCTTTGACGGATGAAACACGTTTTTTAGTTATGAATATTTTTTAATATAAAAATGTATATTTATTATTACGTAACACATATAATAATCTATTTTATTGAGATGTAGTCTGTCTGTACGTGTCGTATTATTATTATTTTTTTGTATTAATATTATAATCAGCGTCGCCGGAGCCGGCAAGGTGACACTTTTGTTCTTGTCAGAAGGAAGAATACGAGTGTTTTGTGATATTTGACCCCAGATATCATATCGTTTTTATATTTATTGGGTTCATTTACGCATTTCGGTATATTTTTTGTTGCGGAATTTATATATATTTTATTTTTTTATTATTAAAAATGTTATTTTGTATGCATTGAGAAGCGCTGTTTCTAACCAAATTATGTAAATACATATTTCGGTAACGAATTTTTTTTATATAATTATTAATTGATTTTATCAATAAAATAAAATTTTTGTCATATTTATTTTTAATACGGCAATATAGTCGCATTAAGATGGATTCAGTTATATATTTAGTATAAACAAGTTCTCTAAGTTTGTGAACTTGAAGAGTCCGAGGCAAGCCGTGTGATATGTATATATCGTTATTTTCCATTAACAAACCTAATACAGTGAAAGTAATGTGAATGAATACATCTTAATATATCCAGTCCATGAATATTAAGGCGGTGACATCACTCAATCGCGGCTCACGGCTTCGTCCCGGTTACATACATTTCATACATTTTACACCCATTTACATAATTGTAACACCGGCTGTAGCTATACACTTTGACGCTGCTCCGTCCGCGTTAATAATTGCACGGAATTTTATATTTAATCAAGCTATAATTTTGATAGAAGAAAGTTTTGTTTTCATAGTTACATACGAATACGAAGCTTCTAGTTGCACGGTTCCAAAGATTATATATAAAATTTCGTTCTTGCTTGATATTTTTTTTTAATAAATAGCCTAAGTTACTTCTTATAATATCGGCTATCCGCTATCGAAAGTTCTGTTAAAATCGGTCCAGACGTTTCTGAGATTTTCCGGTACACACAGACAAAAAATGTATACATACTTTCATATTCATTTAATGTTTTGGAATTATAAACGGACGATTTAATTTTGTTTATATGTATAGATGTATATATGATGAAAGCCTCGCTTCCTAATGATAAATCCTGTTGAAATATATCTAAATATCAGATCCATTTTCCAGATCTACAAAGGATTGGACATAGTGACCGCGAAGGCGTCCCCTGGAGAGCAGGAGCTGATCAAGCACCATCTCCTCGATATCCTGGAACCGCATCAGATGTTCACAGTCGTGGATTTTAGGAATAGAGCGCTCAGAATAGTATCCTTTTTGATTGTTTTTTGTTTTAAATTTCTGGAAAACCATACAATTTGAATACAAAATTTTTATTAAATAATTAATATATTAAATTGTTTTTAAACAATTCGAATTATTTCAGTTTTACAATATTAGTTTTGCAAATCAAAATGACGGTTCTCAAAAGTTAAAAAAATAGGGGTTCTCAAAGTGAAAGTGCTTTTGATATTAAAAAAAAAAGATAAATTTTTTTATATAATTAAAAAGTGACATTATAAGTGGCGTTAACTCTGTAAAACGCGCCCCGGCAGTCTGTGTGTTTGTTCAGCTGTTCCGATATATCTCGACCGAGGTATGCGACACATTTCTCGTGATGGAATTAATGGTGTATCATAATATATATATTGTAAAATATTTTTATATTATTCTTTACACAAATGTTCCGGTGACATTACAAAAGAATGGAAAATTTATAGCTCATATATTTGTACAACTATGTTTGACTACCACTTGGATGGGTGACCGATTTTTTTAGTTCTTGTTTTTTAATGTTTACTACCTTCTGCCATCGGTTTTGTCTTCTCCGCCTGGGTTGTAATGAGATTCAGTTAAAAATTATTTTTTTTTTAATCTTATTAATAATACAATGATGCAACTTTTGCATTTTTTCATTAAAATTTAGTGAAATTACCCAAATAAAATCCACTTGAATTATGTGTTTGTTTACATTTTAATATTATTAGTGATTTAAGTAGTAGTTTTACAAAAATAATTTTAATTTCATATTTTAAACTACCTAATACAATGATTTTATTTTAAATAAAAATAATGATGTTTCCTTTACAAGTTAATTTTAACTGTCATCAAAGGAACGCGTTAGATAACTTTGAAATATATATGAATTGTTAAAATCAAACGAGTTATGATTTATCAACGCGTCTGTTTAACATAATTAAGTGACTGTCCGTAATCTTCGGTTATTAATGAAGGAAATAAAATATGAGCTAATTATGCCTCGTTACGGACGCACGGACGGACGGTCAGATTTGAATAACAATATATACAGAATTACATATATTTATTATATTGTTATTGTTGTTATATTGTAGTCTTAACTCACAGATCAGATAGAGAATTTGATTAATCAAGGAAAGGTACCGATTATTGTTGGTGGAACGAATTATTATATAGAGTCTATAGTGTATAATATATTAGTTGAGAATATGAGTGATACGGACGCACTGCTGTGGGATAGGAGTAGAAGAAAAAGAGACCTTGATGACGATATAGAAGAGAAGTCCAAGAGAATCGCTCCTGATATGATAGATGGTGCAGATGGAATAAGTCCCAAAAAAGATATTAATAATATTGATATAATTAAATTAAAAGAAGATATAGATGAAGAGACGAAATTAACAAACGATGAAATTCATGAGAGATTGAAAGCGATTGATCCCATCATGGCGTCGAGACTACATCCTAACAACAGGCGAAAAATATTAAGGTAAGTCGAAATATACCATTGTTATTATGTTGTATGGATGAATTGTTAAAAAAATATTATATTTAAATATAAATAAGCGTCAAAGAACAGGTCTCACGACATTTATTGGTCGAGTTTTATGAATGGTTACCAAGGATACACCTGATTCGTTTTGTTCGGCGTTTCTAATCTATAAACATTATAACTCGGATATTTCTTGCCATCCTCTCCGCTAGTGTTCGTTTCTATTCGTTTTTTTATTTTGTTTGTTGTTGTATTCTATCGAAATCTTCTTTCTTCAGCCGAAGTTAGATCTGATTCTCTTCAACTGACAAAGTTTCTGGTGACTTTTAAACTTGTGTGAGATTTTTTTTTTATGAAAGCTATGTTAATCTTTATTTTTCTAACTTTTCACAAATTTAAAGGAATTTTGTCTAAATTATTGAGTAAATTTTTTTATGTGTACCATCCTAGTACAACAATCTTGTTATATTATTAATTAGATAAATATATAAAATTTAATAAACCAAGCTGCTTACATTTAAAATTCAAATTCAAACTAATAACTATAAAAATACAAACGAGTATATTTGTACAAGGAAATATAAAATTGTCAAATCTATTCAGGAAAAGGCATAGGTCACTATAGCGTATCGCGAAACGCAAAACTTATAAAATGTAACGTAACCAAGTTACTTGTTAGCTATTAACATAAACATAAGAATTGAAGGTCGCCCGACATGATGACATAAACCGACGACCAGCCGCGAAGAGCTGCGTCTTTTTGGTACCGTTTGGTGTGAATGATTGTATAAGGGTGTGAGGACGGCGGCGGGGGGTCGGGTTACGCTGGTCGCGGTACTTCCGCGGGTCGTCGGCCGCCGCCAAGGATTTCATAGTTCGTCAGTGTGCGCCGACCTTGGCTTTACTATCGGACGCTGGGGTGACCGCGCGATGTCGATTTATATGGAAACTATTATATTTTTTTATTAATATATTAATAAATTATAGCACCCCATAATATTGTTAAATAAATCATTTATATTTAAAAAAAAACGTTTATGACCGTAAAAAAACGCATTACTCTTCACGGACAATTTCCCCAGTTCTATTTAATGAGTACTTGAATATTATAATTATAGCAAATTATTAATATTATTATTACGTTGCCATTTAGAAAATACATATAGATGAAATAATATTTTATTCTAATTTAATTTTAATTATTGTGTTTTTAGACAGTCTCTATTCGGCACCAACTGATGGTCGCCACACATTATCGCTAACGCGGCCCCTTCGATAAACCCCGAATTATTTATCGTATTATTATAACACAAACACAAATAAACCTTACGTGTGTATGTGTGAGTGTGTGCGAATACAAGTCGACAAGTTTTCCCATTGCCTCGATATAGTTTATACGGAATGGGAATTGTTTTATAAGGAGTTTGGTAGGAGTTTTGGGTGTTTGACTATTTTTTTTTATTAAATATAATTAAATGTTTAATTTTTTTTATATTATATAAATATTTTTTTATTTTATTTGTTTAAATATGTGTAGTACCAACTTTTGTTGCGACTTTATTCACGGATGTATTCTTATATAGACAACTT
The DNA here is from genome assembly GCA_918358695.1 of Melinaea menophilus ssp. n. AW-2005. Lineage (NCBI taxonomy): Eukaryota > Metazoa > Arthropoda > Insecta > Lepidoptera > Nymphalidae > Melinaea > Melinaea menophilus. The sequence continues at coordinate 21,631,784 of OU911043.1, read as the reverse complement.
GACAATGTATTTTTTTAATACGCAATAACACACAAACTTTATTTCTTTATTATATACAGATAACGAAATTTCGATGTAATTTTTTTTATAAAAAAATTATATGTGAAACAGGATAGTATATTTTTTTACTGGTGAAAGTTTTATCAAAATAGCTTCAGCAATTACAGCATCAAACGAACAAATCTATGGACACGACCAAGACTCGAACTTGCGACCTCCGAGAAACCGTCCTCCCGCTCCTAAAAAAGGCTTCTTTAACATGTTTCTATAAAATTTTAACAAATAACTTGCAAGTTAATATTTGTTAGAATACTCTGTACTCCAACAAATATTGATCTATCTCAAGAATATTAAATTAAATATTAATATATTTATTACATATTATTTAACTTTAAGAAAAATATTTTATTCTATATTTTAATGGTTAAATTAGTTAATACGTCCAAAGAATTAGTTGTCGCAGTGTGGTCCTTGAGATTTATGTATTATTTTTCCTTATATAAAATAACTAATATATATATATATATAAATATATATATATATATATATATATATATAATTGTTGTAGAGTATGTTAAGTCCACATTCCACGTAAACACTATAATATATATATATATATATATATATATATATATACTTAAGACATATCTGGGATAAGGGTTACAGTATATAGGAAGAGTATCATTTTAATTGTATATATATAGGTATGTGTGTGAGTGTGTGTGTGTGTGTGTGTGTGGCTATTTAATTATATTAATAAATAAAACTAAAATCCCTCCATCAGATCCTCGTCCTTCACCCTAATTTATTCCTGACTTGTAACATTCTTGTTAATAATTCTTATTTATATTAGCAATGAATAAATTATTACATTATTAAGCGATCTCTGTTGCTACGTTGGACATTGGGGCAAATGTTTGACAAACATTTGTTATGGTTGGCCGTAGGTACTTGATATCCAAAACATTTGGCCATTTATTGTTTGTTTTAATGTTAATTATTTACCAACATACAGATATCTCAGTATATATATATATTGAGATTTAAACACTATTCAATCTACCAACACCGTGGACGTAGAGTTGGCCAAACTCGTCATTTCATCCCGTATATTGGGAGATGTGGGTCAAGGACGGGGATAATGGTCCTCGACGTACAAACAGATTTTTATTATACATATATTTTTTTGTTAGATGTTATGTGATGTACATGTTACTTAGATTACGTTATACGATTGTGTCTGCGTGTGTGTCTGCGTGTGTGTTTGTGTGTGTGTGTGTGTGTGTGTATGTGTGTGTGTGTTATTTATTCATGTGTTTATATTTCATTAATGCGTACTATACTTATGTGAAAAATTTAAAATTATTGAAAATAAAATTGTTGATTGAGTGACCCTTTAATTATATATTCTTTATGTTACTAGATACATACTATAATGTTTGTATCTATATCTATAGTATATGTATACTATATCTATAATATAGGAATTATAAAAAAAATCTCGTCTACAAATATTTAAGACGCAATAAGTATAAGAATCCAAATTAGTGTGGTTTTTTCTATCTTATCTTTTATTAAATATTTTACCTTTATTATATTATATAAGGTATTCCTTATAAGGGAATTGTGTTTCAAGGTGACGTTATCAATAAACTGATTAGTATATGTTGAATATATGTTAAATAATCAATAATTAAATAAGTATTCGATTACCGGAGCGTCCTAATTAAGAAGATGGGTAGTCAACTCAAGTTTTGTTATAACATTTAACTTGTAACTTGTGCGGTTCGCTGTACGATAGTTATTATCTATGCGAGGCCGGAAGCCCTCGACTCACGGTCTCGTAATTTTAGGTAATTTCAATTCCTCCTCTAAAGGAAATTAATTATATATATATATATATATATATTAATTATTCAATTTATATACAGACAATGATACTATTCTATGACTTTGTGAATTTTGTTGTAACACATCTTGGAGTGAAACTAAAAGTAAATTATTTGTCAGTTACAGTAAAGTAAGTACTAAGAAAATTATTTTCTATTTCTTTTTTAACCATGGTTTAGTTTTTTTTTCTAATTATAATGATGATATCGTAAAAGATAAGAAAATATGTCTTTTACTATATCGACTCTCGTTTTATATATTATTTTGATTAAGTGGAGTTATTTTTTTTTGTTTATAAAAGTGAATTTAATTATATATATATATATATATATATATATATATATATATATATATATATGTTTTTATGTTTTTGTCATCAATCATTTTAACAAGTAAATTTATTTCGTAAACAGGTACCTATAGTTATTTAAATTTTCACGGCTGTTTAAACATTTTTATCAACAAATCGAAATCATGATGTATTTACTCAAAACAAGGGGGTGACACACGCACGACACGCACGCGACACTCGCACGACACCGGCACGACACCGGCACGACACGGGCACGACACGCGACCCCGACGACAAATCGTTTATCGAATATTCAAAACAGTCGTAATCCACTGAGCGTAAACAATGAATACAAATATTTAATATTCGCGCCCTTCCTTAAATAAATATTATCAAATGCGATGTAGCAAACGTACATACAAACTAGAGGTTCGTTTTGTTGATTGCAGCGGATTTTCCGCTTTAGGAACCTTTAGTACCAACGTCTTGAAGGAGACCAGCTTGGTACAGCTCTGTTGTTCTCTCGTTTTCTCTCTTAATCTCATTAAAGAGTTTACAACAAGGTACACATTAAAAACGAAATCAATTTGTCCATCTTGGAAGTTAGAATTTGAATCTTCTCTTTCATTCTCTTCTATCTATCTTCTCATTGCTATTCAAACTCTTATTCTACAATACGCATTTTTAATTATAACTACTTTGTTATATGTAACTTGTATAAATCTCGTCATTCAAAAATTTAAATTAATAAGTTAAAATAGTAAAGTTTCTTGACGACTCTTCTTCATGGATTTATACTTTGAAATAAAATTTGAAATTTAGTAACAAGACACTGTTCTAAATATTTCAGCCATTTTTGTATATATGTTAAACGAATTATTCAAAGTTAAAATGCTATATAGAGCATTTATATTTTAAGATAAATATTTCAAATCTTTTTACCGTATATGTATGATTTAATTTATCTTTTACTCATATATAAGTGGTCCGTTGTCTGATATCTTTGGATTTAAGAGTCCCAGGTTCGGTTGTTATGCAAACTATTTGTTCCTATAATTATTACATAATATAGAGGAACAAAATATATTAAATTGAAATCTATGTTATCGGGTCATTGACCTTGATATATATGAAAGCCTTAAATATATATAAAATCTTCAAAATTTTCTGTTTATTTAATAGTTCTCAGTTAAGTATTAAAAGAGTAGATAGAGAAGAAAATATAAAGGATTTACTACAATCTTCTGTAATGGCGTCGCGGTCGAGCCACCCCGCATTCGGGCTGCAGTGAAACGTTATTACAACGACATATACTTTAAAGACATCGCGATAAAAATAATTCCACTACGATCTTATTAAATTCACGAGTATCGAATTACATTTATTTTAAAATATAAATATTTCAAAACGATTTTTATCTAAACGACATTCGACCTTAAAATTATCTAACTTGGCTTTTTATAAATATTAAAACTATTACGTCAATGTATATATATATAATATAATATTAAGAATATATAATAAATAAAGATCTATTTATAATTATCCGTTGCATTATATAATTGCAGCTATAAAAAGAGCAATAGTAAACAATGAAAAACATAAATGAGTAGGTAAATTGTTATAGTAGCGCCAAGGGTGCCTACGCGCTTGTGACGTCACATCCGCCATTCAGCCGGCTCATTCATGAGACCAGCTGACACCTATCAAACCAATTTGGACCCTACACCTTACACGTATGGTCCATTTTACAATGGCTATAATTTTTCAATCAATTAGTGTTCTTTTTATGAAAAAGTCTCGAATAGTAATCGCATATAAATATAGTGATTATAAGTTTTTAAATCGTCATTTTAATATTTTTTATATATGTGTTTGTAACATTATTTTATATTATTATTTTGAATTAAATATATGCTTTACGAGCTTTGTTAGTTTTTTTTTTAATTTTCTGCCGTGTATTGAATTGAGTGAGACCTGGATATAGGTTATTCATCCGGTAGAGTGATTTATAAATAAAATCTTACAGTCCTTAATATTAAGGATTAATTACAATTATTAAATTAAATTAATTATTTAAAAGTATTTACACCTTTAACAAATGAAATTCCCATTAATAATATTGCATTTAATATTGACCAGAAATTTTAAGATATTTATATATATTCACGTTTCAATTACTAAAATTAAAACAATAGAAATTATGTTTATTTGTTTCTCTCAGTTCTCACAACCTAAACTCGAGATGTCACAAAATGGCGCCTAATTCAATAAACGATTTCGCAAGTGACAAGTCACATTGACCTTGACGCCGCTCACCGATATTTCGGCGCGATAATACGGTCACCGGGTCGCCACAGATTAGCTCTCGGCATATATATCATGCGTGATGATTCTGTATACAGCCCGTTAGTATCCTTATTTATATTATAAATTGATTGCTGGCTGACTGATCAAATACTTTGCCTTTTATGAAAAAAAAAAAGTCCCTAAAAATCTTATTGATTAAACTCGTTCCGAATTTAAAAATAGCTGGCTGGTTTGTTTTGTTTCCATGAAACAAAAAGTTCCTAGAAATCTTAGAGATTAAATTAGTTCTAAATTTAAAATAAATATGTATATATTTTTTTTAATAAATAGCTCTAATAATGTTCTATTTTTAAACTTAATCCTTCTAATATTATGTTCCTTAACTAAATATTTCTTATAATGTTATATTCCTTACATGCTTTATTCTACGACGTTTTGTTTTTATATGTACCTATATATTAAGTATTATTAACTAAACGTTACAAATACTGAACAACACTTAAGAATAAGGATAAATTTTATTAAAACAATAACACAAGTATTGTTTAAATAATGTTTATCCTTATTCGTGAGTAGGTAAGTTACTAAATTCTTATCTTTACACTAAGAGCGATTCGTTGTTAACTTGGACGTGTTTAATTCAAGTCTTGAGTAATGTGTGATGGTTTTTTATTGCTTTTAGGTCTAATGTTGGTTTGAGTTTTGCCAAAAAATAACGTTAAATTTTAACCCCTCAATACCAAGCATGTACTAATTCATAGTTCGTATAATAAAGTAATTATCGTCTAGTTTAATTTATTTTTTTCTTTATTTCACAGATGAAATATCTGAATACTAATTGTTTAAAATTTATGGTAAAATATGAAGCAATAATAGAAAAAATCCGGTTAAAAGATTAGTAACAGTTAAATGAAATACTGCTATTGTGTGGAGCACATTTATTATAGAGCACATAATGTAAAACGTATTAAAATTCTTGTTGCTATGGGAACTTGGCACGCTAACGATTTTAGATCTAATTACAAAGGTAATATGATCTATTATAGCATGTATTGTTACACACATGTACTATATATTGAAACAGGTGGTAACAATAATAGTATATAAGTGTAGACAAATTATAAATGGGAGCGTAATTAATTATATATATATATATTTTATTTTTTTACTTCGTTATTTTGCTAATTTGTTTTGTGGGACGGTCGTTTAACGTGTGTGTGTGAGAGAGAGAGATAGATAGAAAGAAAGAGAAGGAAAGATGGTGAAGGACGAAACAGCCATAGTAAACTATTCGAATAAAAATTTAATAATTATTAGATTTTTGTAAAATTTTTATTTCTATGTGATATTAAATTTCTTGTTTTTTTTTAAAAAACAATTTATTGTTATTTTATGCATATGTTTATATTATTTATTATAATACCTACTAAATAAATGGCGTTTTTATGTTTTACATGTGTACGAATATATTATAGTTCTGTTGCCGGGCTGATAACTATAATTATTAAACACATGGTTAGCTATTAATTTATATTATTAGGAGACATGTTTTTTTTATTGTTATGTAATTATAATATCATCAATCGTCTCGTTGAAGTTGGCTTTTAGATATTTATGATCTATATTAAATCTAGATAAGGACTCCCGCAGAGGTAAAGATATTTGAGAGTATTATATATGTTAATATTAACAATGTACGGACAACGGTACTGATTATATATATATATATATTAATAATTGTACCGGTGACAATATTATACATTATAAATTCCCGTAGTCGTCCGTCACACATACGTAATTATTGTAACATGTTAATTCACCATTGTTTGTCCGTTTGTCATAAATCGTGAAGGAGGACGATTAGAGTGAACTCGTGTTCCCACGACTCGTATTCTATTCTGCTCTTGTACGGATAGCAACAAAAATATATATATATATAAAAATATTAGAAGAATTACAGTTCAGATTAAAGAAAGTTTGTTAAATGCTAAATCAATCTTTTTTTCTTTTATATAATTTTCTTAAAGCGCCATCTATCGGGCATCGTCGTAACGAAATAAATATAATAATAGAAGTCAAAATCGTGCATAAGTCACACACACACACACGCACACACACATACATCAAATACACACACTACCTAAAATAATATATGAATTATATACAAATATGATGTAATATTATCTGATATATTTATATGATAAGTATTTTTTTTGATCGCAATAACCTAAATACGCAGATCTATTTGCGTCTTACGAGTCTTTATCGGATGCATTGAAATTATCTAAAGATTGTGATTGTTTATCTTTATAGTAAAAAGATAAAAGGAACACAAGTAAGTGTGTATTATATTATTATTTGAATTATATCTTTAGGTTACAAATTCCTCGATCGAAACATTTTTTTGCGTATTAAATGAGTTTTTTTTATTTATGACTGTATAATACCTACAAAGCCTTAATACATAAATATAAATATGAAATTATAAGGTTCTATACATATTTTTTCTTCTGACCTCTCCTCCTCAGATACGAGTCAATAAATTAATATATATTGTTTATTATTTTTCTGCTGCCACTACCAAATCATACCTTCATCGAAGCGTCACCTCGTACTTCACTGACTCCGTACACCTTTCTTATTGTTATCAGTGTCATTCAAATTCTAAACTTGTCACCAAGGGTGACTGCATACGGACGATATATTTAATATATATATATATATATAATATTATCCAGTGTCCATGAAATGGATAACCTCTGAAAGGCTAATAGTAGAACTAAAGGAAAACCAGAAAAAAAAATTATAACCTAGAAAAATGGGGCTTTAAAAAAAACATCTTTTTTTTGTTGTGTGATTTGATATTTTTACTCGTGATATATTGGTTTACTTTCCATCAGATCGAGTTACACATTAGTTCTTATTGGATCGTCTGTTTGTATATCTTCATCTCAAAGCACACAGCAGTGACGTTCCCAGCTTCCATCTCTTTCATTTTCGCCCTAGACTCTCTCTCTTTCTTTCCATCGACTCCCATTCTTCATGTGTATAACTCATTTGCTAGCTCGCTTTTGAAGATTCCATTGGCGACACCAGAACTTATTATATTGTCACCCGTTACTATGAAAACTTTTTTTTTTCATATTTTATGATAAAAATCATATGAAAACGTCCAGTTTGTAGACAGCCTAAATATGGGCAACTAATTGTGATTATTTTATACAACTACCGACGAATTTCAACACACGGACGGGACTAGCATACTATAACGTGTTATAACGACTTTCTTACAGGGAATTAATTATTTACATACATATAAATAAATAATTGTCAACCTTAATTTTTTATTTTTAAAACGAATGCCGAAGTGCTGGAATAGTTGTTGTATTTTTATGATGCAATTAGATTTGTAGATATATATCTTAAAAGATATAAAAGATATTTTTTATTATTATCTAACCGGATAAATAAAACTAACGACATGTCGGATGAGTAATAAAATGTGTGTATGTTCGTGATTTAACTTAAATAATATACTTACTTGGGATTCCAACAATAATGTCAACTGAAGCCATATTTTCTTCTATATAATAGTATTTTTTTATGTGTCTGAGCGAAAGCAACACATGTTTATTTTCGTATATGTGTCAGTGGGTTATATTGAATATGATTATCTTGTATGAGTTGGACTATTTCGAGACATTGAACACTGGCGCCGTGGCTTAGTTGGTTAAAGCGCCTGTCTAGTAAACAGGAGATCGTGAGTTCGAATCTCGCCGGGGCCTTAGTTGTGTGTATTTTTATCCTTTTATTTAGGAGTTATTTTAATTTTTGATACATGTTTTACACTTTTATGTTCTATTTATTCTATTACTAGTTTATTCCCTCCCGCTTCGCTCAGCACTCTATTAATTTGGATGTGAACTTAGGTTGCTATGGTAACCTTTTGTCATATTATCCGTTGCTATAGTAACTCTTACCCCGCGTTAATTGTATAGCTCCTACAGGCTCAAATCTTGGCGAGATGCAAAAATTTGAAATCCGTTGGGATAGGAATTCCGTAAAATCCATTTCTTAGTTGACGTCTACGTCACAAAAGAAGTAACTATGTAAAATTTCAAGTTAATCGGACAGATAGTTACGGAGATTTCGTGGATGAGTCAGTGAGTGGTAAATCGCTTATATAGATATAGATGAATTCTATAAACAATTAATAGTAAGAAGGTTAACTATATCTGTTTTTACATTCAGTAGTCTTTGTTTCATATCTACCATACAATATAGGGAATATATATTTGAAATCAGTAGCCGGAGGCTGTGGTACACTAACAATACTATTCCAAGCTTTGTTTAAACCTTCAATACATCATTAATCACGGGCTAAGGATGCTAAGGTTACTGAAAGGTTCTACACGTAAAGGTTAACTTTTATAACATAAAAAGCCTAACATTAGCTAGATAAAGTTTACAAAAAAATAATTATATAATAGAATAAGTATTACAGGTGAGGATTCGTAGAAAAGGATTTAATTAATCTTATATTAATAATAATTGTGAAAGAAAACCCCAATGTCCCGTATGACGTGTTTAATACCAAAAATAATTTATAACATTCCGTATGTACTTCCTTAATTCTTTGACATTTTGATAACAATAATACACCAAGGACTCGAATCTACAACAAAAACTGAGGTCGAAGAATGGAAAGTAGTGAAATAAAGTAGTTATTCCAACGACTCCTTATAATCAGTAAACGGGTTTTAATTAATTCATACATACAGTTATGTCGGAAACTGAACTATTTATTAAATATACATATTTTTTTTAATAATATCTTATTAATTTTAATTGAAAGAGGCTCTGTTCGTGTATCGGTTGTAACTCTCAATACAGTCTCTAATGAGTTGGTGTGGGTGTTGTGTTGTATTGAATTAATATACATACAGCCTACCTGCAGCCGCGGGCGGTCAGGACTCGGAGCTGTTCAGAGATAATTACTAAACGGTATTTAGATCAGAGGTTTCCAAACTTATTTCTATACTTGAAAATCAAGTATTTGTAGCACCCCCTCCCCCCTCAATGTTTTTCAAAAACTTTTGTTACCAGTGAGCAATAATGTAATTTTACAATGTAAAGAGTATCTTTTATACAAAATTAACAGTAATCAACATCACTTCAGTTTCCCCCAATTTTTTTCGGCCCCTTCACCGTCCCTCTCTTATTATCCAGTCCAGAAGGAGGGGGGGGGGGTTATAACCCACTTTGGGACAGAACGATATACTGTCCTGTATCGATAGAGAATTTCAGTTTGACAGACCTCAATATTTTTTTTGTAGTTACAATTTTTTTCTATAATTTTTTTAAAGAATTTTAGAGTTTCATTTGTTGTATTTTTTTTCTGTCTTGCGAACTCTAAAAGAACGAGAGATCTATCAATCTAAAAATAAAAATTTAGTCAATAGTCTAAGTACTACTATTTTTTTTTAACTAGGTGGATTATTCTGTTAATTATATTATTATTAAAACGTATTTTTTATTATAGTTAGTGATACTTATGAATTAACTGATTCTTGAGAGAGCTCAGAGCACCCGTTGTGATATAACTGCCATCGATACCAATCGAAGGTTAATAAATATTTTGTTATCTTAAACGTATACAACATTAAATGTAATGTTACCAATCTCTTCATCTCGACCTTATTATCTATTGTTTATTAATTTACTTGTTGTTGGTAATTATCTTTAGCTTTGCATTATCTTTAAGGAAAGGAACTGTTTGAGAAAGGTTATTAAATGAGTTTTTTTTTGTTTAATATGCACCCCCCTCTCTCCAATCTCGTCTAAACTCTGGTTGCAATGTTAACCGTTGCTATGGTAACCGTTGCGTTAAGTGTATAGTGTACAGGTTTAAACTTGGCGAAATGCAAAAAGTAGAAATCCGTTGGGATAGGAATTCCGTAAAATCCGTTGTTAGTGGACGTCTACGTCACAAAATAAGTAACTATGTAAAATTTTAAGTTAATCGGACAGATAGTTTTAGAGATTTCGTGATGATTTAGTGAGTGGTATATCGTTTATTTATACATGTGTCGATGAAAACCGCATGATACCAATGTATTTAAGTAGAAAACGACATTATCTTCAAAATCACAATTTTATCCCAATTTAATAATATATTTTATTAAGACCACAGGAACCCCACAGTTTAAGTTAAATTAATAACCGTTCATGAAAATTATAATATAATCTCTCGATACGATCACAACTGAGTCAATGACCACGAAACGTCCAGTTCAGCTGCAACGGACACCACACCGACATTTACATAATTATTTATATATTTATAAACATTCCTCATTAGACCTTTGGGAAATATAATCATTTTAATTGTATACTTTAAGAGAGAAGGTATGGGTGGGTCGATCGGGTGGAGGAGGTGGGGGTGTGCTTTAAATGGAAGTTATTTGTTTTGGTTTATATAATCCAGTTTAATGGAAAGATAAGAGTTAATTTGGATTATTATAAGAGATCGAAGAAGATGTGGATGGAGTGAGTGATGACGTGAAAGCTAGTGCTGAGTGTATGATAGAAGAGTCTGGAAGAGCTATAGTTTAGTTTAGTAAGCGGGATAAGGGAATATGAACTATTTTTTTTAATGTGTTTGCTTTTTCCCCATGATCTCCATGTAATATTCCCACTAACCAATCCTTGATTACCGCGCTGTATTTGAAATGAAAAGCTAGTCATAATATATTATATTTTGATGTTTATTTACATTCAAACATTGTCCGAATGTTTATGTTAAAATCTTTAATTAAATTAGATAAGATTGTTAGTAATTAGTATGATGTAAATAATTGCTTCTGTTTAGTGAGTTTCCTTTACAACATTTCAATACACGCACCGTTTGCTCCTACGGGCACCTCTCACTCCAATTATACGACACCCGGTTATTTTGGTTATTATTAATAAAAAATAAGGAGCCGACTGTTATATATATTATTAAATAATTAAATTCATGTTGTTTTTTTTTTCAAAATTAACAAATAGAAAAAAAAATTGTTTTAATATATTTTATGAAAATTTTAAATGTGTATTACATACTTTATAACCGGAGATGATGAGATAATAAAATGTTAAATTTTCGTTTAATAAGTGTCGGTCCGTCCGTCCGCGAGGCGATGCGTGACACGGTACCAATAAAGCAACAGGTAACACAGTATATGTATATAGTAATCTTTGATAATTAGATCAGTGACCGTGTCGGTACTTACCGATGCCTCTGACGCTCTGACGCTCTGACGTGAGAACCACCCAATTACGAGCTCAAATTTAATTATGGCCGTGCTGGTGCTCGTGCTCGTCCACCGGTCACCGGTCACCGGATGTCTCGGGAGGTTTGTGTTAATGTCCGTTGATCTTTTGGCATAACTTAACATATCATATTTTAAACGAATTATTAAATTGAGGAAGGTCTATTAGGGTCTGTTAGGGTCTTACGAAATCGGTGTTTGAAAGTTGAATAGTATTTAATACTACAGCCAACAGACCCTCAATCTTGAATCGCGATCGCGCGGTCGCGAAATCTCGGATGCCGTTTGCGAAGCGAAGAGAGCCCAGTGTAATGACTCATGGTTGTGGACAATGTCGGTAATGTAGGAGATTTCATTGTAAAGCAATTTTTTTTTCCCACTGATTTCAATGGAATTTCAGTTTTTTGACAGTTATTCCTCAACGACGAGACATTTTTCAAATTTGAGAAAACTAATAAATTGGCACTAATCCACCAAACGCTTACAAGTATAGTTTTTTTGAGTCAATCTTCTCTTGGGCCAGGATTTGGCTTGTTTGCCAGGGTCCAGCCATTGCGATGAGCGCTTCTGATTATCGTATTGAATCCACCTTTCATCACAGGTAATGATTTCATTTTAAAAACACAAATACATGTGTAAATAGCAGTATAAATTTGGATCTGCAATTCCTAATCAAAGAGGACAAATTTGTGATTAAAGTGGCCATTAAGGACCTTACATATAAGGACCTAATATGTCATCAACCGATGTATTTCTCGATTAAGCTAACAATTTTGAATATATCGTATGCAATTATATAATTAATGTATGAAAAAAATGCAATAAATGTTTTATTTTTTTTTATAATATTCGTATTAAAGTATTTCCCGTAATAACCGAGCAGTCACATTATTTATTAATCGACGCGTAACGATAACAGAGATGGAGCTAATTGTGACATGTTGAACAAATTCTTAATGCAGAATAAAATGTAATTTATATATATATGTGTTTGTGTGTGTGTATGTGTGTGTGTGTGAGTATGTGTGTGTGTGTGAGTATGTGTGTGTGTGGTGTTAAAATAATATATAGTTAAATGTTGGTGTTCTTTTAAAAGTTAAAAAGTGTTGCTAATACATATTATATGAATAACGAACGTACAGGTTTATGAAATGAACTGCGTATTTCACATACCGGTGGGCGGGAAATAATGATAAAAGATTTTTCCTCGCATTCGAAAATAGTGACGAGGTGAGGGGTTTAAAATAGATACAATATAAAAACTATTTGTTTGGACGTACCTGACCTACAAACGGTATACTTGTTATATATATATTCTTTTCTCACCGATTCGCCATGTATTTATTTGACATGGATCGCGGGGGCAATAAAACAGAGATTTACAACTACCGCCCTCCCGGCGGCATTGTGTGTGTGTGTGTGTGTGTGTATGTATGTTCTATTTTCTACTGATTACGTGTTTGACATGTGTGTGTGTGTGTGTGTGTGTGTGTGATCTATTCTCTACTGATTACGTGTTCAACATAACCCTGCTTTGTTATTAGTATTTCTTCTGTCATTTTTACAAATGTTATGTAAAATGTTTTTTTTTTTTTTTCTTATTAATCCTATTAAATTTATATATATATATATATACTTTAATATTTTGTTCTATATTACGTCCGTCGTCTGTTACTATTTTTAGTAAATTTTGTAAGTATTACAATGAGAAGTCTTGTTTACTATTTTAACTTTTGTTTATATAAAATTATTTGTTGATAATTTTTTTTTTCATAAATGAGGAAATTTAACAAATATGACGTTTTTTATGAACGTATTAAAGATTTTATTTTGTACAAATATCATTAAAATAAATTAGCATTGAATATTAAATTATTTTGGCATAATAATTAAAATATATTGTAGTAAATCTAGGCTGTTTATGAGATATATATTTACAGTATAAAGTACATAATAAATATCATAGTTTACTGACCTAAATGTGACCCAAATATGACCGTAAATTAATATATAATTAAATTAATAGTGACAGAATAGCTGTGCCCATGACTTCGTTTGCTTTTTTTTATATAAAACTTGGCGTATTTAGTCCTTATAACATCTGCTATTCGCCAGTTAAAGTCCTGTTAAAATCGGTCCAGCCGTTTTAAAGATTAGTCGAAACAAACAGACAGACAGACAAATTTTTTGTGTGTAAGTACCACATATATTTTCATATGCATTTAGTGAAATGCTCTTAATTTGGAATTACAAACGGACACTTCAATTTTATTGAGCGAAGCGAACGAAGTGAGCGGAGCGTTTTGCTGGAGACTTTTTACATTCTTTGTCTCCAATTTGCTCGAAAACTACTTGACGGAAAATTATGAAACTTTGCAATCAAAAAGACACAAATGAGGTGATGATTTAAAAAAAAAATTGAAATATGTCCTAGAAAAATGTCTTTTTTTTTAATATCATGTCAAAAAACTGATATCCCATTAAAGTCAACGGGAAACGATGAGTCAATACACTGGGCTCGCTTTGCTCAATATGCAAACGGCACCCAAGATTTCGCGAGTGCAGCGAGTCGAAATTGAGGGTTTGTTGGCGCCCCTAGTTTATATATATAATGAGATAGTATACAAAGTAAAAAACTAAATTAATTACACCGTCTATCCGTGTGTTGAAAAGCCAAAATCCGTAATTGAAGACGGGGCGCCGAGTGCACTCGTAACTTGGCAGAGAATCACCGAACTAACTGCGTGCTCAGCCTCTGTTGGAATTTAACTGAAAAATATACATTTTTTAAATGTTCTTAATATGGTAAATAATTGAGAGTAGTTTTAATTTCTGTTGTATATAAGTTAAATTATGTTTATGTGTAAGATTATATAGGAATATCGTCTTGTTTTATTTGTTTGTCGAATTGAAGATTGAGGTTTGAATTTAAATAAAATTTATTTTTCGATTCCGACAAAAAAAGATGTAATAATGTATATATTGCCTTAAAATTTTATTTTTATAATAAAGCCAAAATCATTTTTTCTAGTTGCAAGAAAGAAATATACTATATTTATTTTTATAAGAGCCAATACGCCCACTTGTTGACTCTTACTCTATATCCTCACTTATCATATATTAAACAGAATACAAAGAATATTATAAAAAATGAGTTATCATTATATACTATATACAAGAATAACTTTCAAAAAAAAACTTTCTATCGAAAAAAGTTTAATCAAAATCGACTCACCCACTTCAATACAAACTACAGAATCTGTAAAACTATTTAAAATTATACAAATTTTTGTCACCACCAAAATATAAGCAATCAAAGTGATATACGGCCGAATTATAATTAAATGATCAAAATTTGGCAACTAAAGTAGGGCGATTCTTTGGGGTTCCCGAGCCTGTATGATTCGACAAGCTCAGATGTTATTTCGAATATTTCATCATTTTTGAAGATTTAATATTTATGTTTTAAAATTTACGATAGATGGCGTTGATGTTTTTGTTAAATTGTTTGTTGAAATAAGTTTTTTAGTTAATATAAGCTTTATATAATAATACAAGTATTTTATTATAATATCAACGATTTTTAAAGTTTGGTAGAAAATAATTAACCTTAAATTTATACTAATATTCAGAAGAAGTAACACTTCTGCCGTGTGTGAATTGCACACACACACACACACACTTTTTTATTTAGTATTTATTATATATTGGGGAAATAGACAGTTAATTCCATATCATTTGGTATATGATATTGCCAAAAAGATTAATGCAAAATGAGTTCCCATAAAAGAATTTTGGATAAAAATGGAAGAGAGAATAGACTAAGGAACAGACTAGACATCCAGTTCTCTTATAAATGCTTATACAAAATCCTTCATATTCCTTGTACTGATTCCCTGTGGGAAGTTAGTTTGAAAGCTACATACGAGCCAAACTTAATCGACTACTCGTTATATAAAATACATTTTAATATACTCATTTGTATTATTCAAATAATCGACGGAACCTTGCGAAACGGATCATAAAAATTTTTATCGCTGTTCCGCGTCTACTAGTTCAAGGGCAGACTGAAAAATTATTTCATGGCCGCTGTAATTTCGCAATGTGGGCGTTTTCGTGGCAATATTGATAAAATAAAAAAAAATAGCAAATGTGAATCTGGCGTAATGGTTGGTGACTTACACGAGATATTTGTCATCTGGATGCGTAATGGACTGATTGTATTATACAATTTTATAAGCACTATTTGAGCCTAAAAATATTGTCCATTTTAACATGCTTCGGTAGACACCAATCACAGCCTCACTAACAGCTTACTAAGTCTCTTCTCTCACTAAGTGTGCTAGTTGAAGTAGCGTTCTATAAATTGTATAATGTTTAATAATAATAGCAATGAATGTATCAAGTTACAGAGAATAATTTCTACAAACATTTTAATTGGTTAACAGACGGAGCCGGTTAGGGCAGTCGGTCCCTAGCAACAGTGACGTCACCGCGGCACCAGTGACGTCACTCATATTTCGTCCTCCTCGGTCCATTGACTTGACCTTAAGACCGCCATTTGCAAGGAAACGACATTAGAATATATTAGATTTTAGCCTTTTATAGACATCTTCAGGGCCATCATCTGGAGGATGTGTTTAGTCGACCTGTCCGTTTGTTCTGGCTTTTTTATTGTATACTTAAAAAAAATGTGTGTCAGTAGTATAATACACAAATTTAATGAAACATATTTTGTATTCTACATTATATATATAGTTATTTAAATTCAAATAATTTTTTTACAAAAATATTTTAAATTTAATTTTTAATACAAGCAAAGTCCGCTGTAAGTGTTAGTTTAGTTTAGCAATAGAGAACAATAATATGCCTATATGTAAATATAGCCCTACGCGCCGGGAATGGTATATCACTAAGGCCGAGTACACAAGGACTACTACTCAAACGGTGACTACTAAGTAGGATGGCACAGAGTTCGATTCCTGGATGGCGAAAGAGTTTCGTGATACCGCTTTATGCTCATAGAATAATAGATTATAAGCTTTCTATTGTATTTTAGTTTCTTTTTTCATAATATCTTAGTTCAATTCAGTAGTTTAGTTCTTTTAAAATAGTTTTTTTTTCTTTAATGAAAACATTTTTTTTACATTATGTTTTTTTATTGTTGATGTTATTTTTTTTTAATCTTAGTATTAAATAACATCAATTTTTTTTATTTATTGCTAAGAAATATTATATATAGATTATAAAAATATTTCTTGCTTTTATATTTATTGTTTTGATTTACAAGTTAAAGTATAAATAATTATTTGCTATTTTAAATTCGTAAAATATCTGACTTCCTTCAATAGTAAATAATTAAGAAAAAAAAATAAAAGGTTTGAAAGAAAGAGACAGGTGCGCGAGAGTGAGACAAAAGATAAGTAGGTCAAATATTTTTATTATGTCATAATTACAACAAGAATTATTTATCAATCTCCTATCAAAAGATATAATTATTATAATTAGTTATACAATTATTTTGATCGCAATTTCCGAAAACGAAGTCGAACAGATCGCTCACTAAATGCCACGAATATGTGTTTATATATATATATTAACATAAAAATAAATAAATCGCAGTGTGAATGTTACCAGGAAGACATTTAATACACACAGACACAAATGGCGAACTGATTTATTAAAATTATACTCGTAAGATGCGGCGGTCGGTGTGTTTATAAATCTCACTAAAATCTGTATTCGTCGTCTATATATATAATTCTGTGGGAAATGTTTGTGGTTTATTTACATCAGACCTATTGTTAAGTATTACATTTATTATGATTAAATGGTACAGTCGGACAAATATATATATATTTGATTGATTTATTTATTGAGCTGAGCGTAAGCAAAACTCTTAACCGTTTGGGAGACCTTTTTTTGTATTTAGTTGTCTCCAGAATGCGACGAGATAATTAGCTACAAATTTTCTCATGTATGTTTGAGCCGAACGCGGATGTTATAGCGAAAACAGATTGAAAAAATGTTTAGCCATTCATAAGTTATCAAGAAAAGAAGAAAGGAGAGGGGCTCAACTCAACACCCGCCACGCACGTTTGGCGGATCCTAGTATAACTAGCTATGCCCGCGACTTTATTCTCGAAATATGTTCAAAAATAAAGTAGCCTAAGTTACTCCTTATGTTACTTTTTCGATCGCAAAAGTTCTGTTGAAATGGGTCCAGCCGCTTCAGAGATTAGCCAGACTAAACAGATAGACAGAAAAAATAAAAAATATTTTTTTATGTAAATAACATATATGCCTTCATATGTATTTAGTGAAATGCTGTTAATATGAAATTACAAACGGACATTTCAATTTTATTTATATATATATATATATATATATATATATATATATATATATATATATATATATATATATATATATTGATACGTTATCAACAATAGCTATCAAAGAAAAAATCATTTCTCAAAGATTTATGAAGATACTAAAAAAATACAAAAAAACCACAAATACAAAACTCACTGTAAAAAAATATACACCGAATACACATTTGTCTAAACTAAATATATTATGTAATATATAAACTAGTATTAAAAAATAGATACAATAATAAAAAAATCAGTCTGTCTTGATGTAATAAAGTGCGTCGTCGCCTTGAAGACGCTACCTTGACGCTTCCTACGTTTATAAAAATTTTCGCGACTCTCAAGACATTTATAGATCAAATGTTATATAATATAAAACTAATAAAAAAAACTAATTAGTTAGAAGTTTAGTTTATGAACTAAAACTAATCGTTTTAATCAATAATTGTACACGTGTTGGTATGATTTTTATGTATAAATATATTTCAAAGATTTAGTGTACTTAAGATACCATAATTTTTACTTTGTAATTTTTATTGTTATATTCTTATATTTGTAAATGAAATTAGTTTAATTTACTTTAAAAAAACTTCGACTTATTAATTTTTAATATTACTATAAGAAAGTTTAATTTATTTAAAACAGTGAAAACATTTTAAAGGATTTAAAAAATGAGTTCTCATTGTGTCATCCGTTAAGAAGTTGTCTATTAAAAGCACGAAACGGTGAAAGCTTTCGGTAAACTAATAGCTTGTTAGTTCAAGTTTCAGTTTCAACCGGCGCGTGTCTCGAACTATATTTAAATACAATAAAAAAATTACAGTTACCTAATGATATTAATATATTTTTTTTGTTAAAAAAATGTATATTGTAAAATTTATTTTCTTAATAATATCTTGAAATGATACTCTTAATTTTGTGTTATAAAAAAAAAATGTGAAATTGATATTACTTTAATAAAAATACAATCAAAAATTTCTCTGCTACAAAAAAATGTGTGGTTTAACAAGAAATATATGTAATTTTATATTTTTGTGTTAATTTTTTTGTCATCTTAGGATCAGATCTATTCCTCTCAGTTAAAATTATGTTCTACAGCGACTCTGAAAAGTGTCACCACATAACAATTATTATTAATTTTCTATATATATTAAAAATTATAACGAATTGACGTCAGGACATACTAAAATACTTTATTTTATTTGTGGTACTTTATTGTATTTAAGTTTGGTATCCCGGCGTGGCACATAATCAGTCTTCCTTCAGGACATTTCCTCAAAGGATTTACGAATGACAAAAAAAAATGCAAGCAGTTCAAATGAAATAGATTTCTCTAAAAGAGACACTTTAAAGAACTGATTTTTACATTTTTTTGACGTTTTTGAATTAAAAAAATTTTTTTTGGATATAGAAGAAAAAATATTATTATTTTCACGATACTTTTTCTGAACATAAAATATTTTTTTATAGTATTAAACAGTTTAACATTGAAACAAAAGTAGATAGAAAAAAATGTATAAAAAAAATATTTTCGTTTTAAAAAAAATGTAATTTATTACACAATAAAGTGGACCTACCACTAAAAGTTATATAACTCGGGCAAAGCTCCAACTTACACTTTATTTTAAAATCTCCAACAATCATATGTTTTTGTTCAATAAAGGCGGTGATCCATCACTTGCTAAGCGAAGCGAGCGTAGCGAGCGGAGCGTTCTACTGGAGACTTTTTCATGAAGTCTCGAAAACTATTTGATGGAAAATTATGAAATTTTGCAATCAAAGAGTCACACATTAGGTGATAGTTTGAAAAAAAATTTAAAAATGTCATGTCGTTGAGGAATAATCGTCAAAAAAGTGATATCCCATAGAAGTCAATGGGAAACGATGAGTCATTACACTGGGCTCACTTCGCTCAATATGCAAACGGCACCCGAGATTTCGCGAGCGCAGCGAGTCAAAATCGAGGGTCTGTTGGCGTCCCAGTTATTACCATAGCAGAGATATATTTATAATAAAAGGATTTTTTCATTAGTATTTCTTCCCACTTGATGCTATAAAAATAATATCTTTTAGAAAAATCTTAGAATAACACCGACTCAGCAAAATTTTATTCATTAATTATAAGATGAATAATATTTTTTTCAATCTTTTTTAAATCTAGAGAGATGTCTTTTTTATATTAATATAATATAGCTTCAGGTGGTAAACATACTTTAACACAGTGAATGGGAATTTCCCAACGACACCGCTAAAATAGAATGGCGTGGCGGGCGCCGGTATCGTAACTATTAGAGAATTAGTCACCACGCCGAAATAGTGTCACGCAATAATGAATTATTAATAAGTTTGAATATAACCGACATTATTATGAATATTATCATTTCAATATATATATATTTATGTTTTTAGTTTTATTAAAAATAATAGGTTCATATAGGTTTTTTTATAAAAATCCATTAGAATCTTGAAACCGAAAGTTATAATTTTTCGTTTTTTTATTTCTTTATTATGAAATATATATTTTAATATTTCTAGTAAATTTTCTGCATTTTCTAGTACATTGCAAAACGTATCTCAAATTCTTCATACTGAAATTACAAAAAAAATCTTATTTTTTTATTTCTAGTACATTTTCTGCATTTTCCAGTACATTGCAAAACGTATCTCAAAAACTTTTACAATTACTTACATACGCATTCGAAGTAAAAATCCCAGTCAACACTATCAAGCGCCAATTTTGATAAAACTTTAATTATTATACACATTTCGTTAATTAGTAAAATTTTTATATGAGATTAATTTAATACATATTTCATTCCCTGTCTCCGGTCGGTCGGTGTTCATAAAATTTATTGATAGCTTAATTTTTTAATTTCTAACCCAATTTTTATTACCTACATATAAAGTAAGTTTATTTTGGGGTCGTATATTTTATTGATGACGTAGTGTATGTATGTATGTCTTTAATTACTACCATCTCGGGAACTATTTGAATATTCATATAACTGACGCGATGTGGGAGATTTCTTTTAATAGCTATCGGAGTTTGATATAAAAATTTAATTATTTCCTTTCAAATCTGATTTTAACCTCTCTGTCCTAATTTTTTGTTACTTTAAAAAATATTCATAGTACGTTTATTTTAAGGATGTTTTGATTTGCGAAATTAATATTAATATAAAAAAAATATTTAAATGTAACGTCTTAAAAACACTTGAGAAATATAAAAAAATATAAACCTTAAAATGAATTGTAATAATAATAATATACGCTAAGTGTGTGAAAAACATGAAAATTTTTGTACTAATTAATGTTTAAATTTCTTCAATGAATGTCCTAATTACAATCATATCTTACACCCAATTTGGGGATAATGAAGTTAACAGTTAACACCACTAACGTTACCCCGTGACTTCGTTCAGTTAAATAAAATTTTATCAAATTCAAACAAACCAACACATAATCGTTTATATGTAGGTTTTTAAAACGTAACATTTTATTAACGCATAAATATCACACTGACCTATCCACATTGTTGCTAACCGACTTACTAAATTAAGTTCCACACGAGCAGACACACGACCATTTATTATATATAATATTATACATATTAAATATTTTAATATATATTAATAATCATGTTTTACTCGATTTTAACGTACGTTGTGTTATATGAAGCGTAATTTACATTTTATAAATAAACAATGAAAATAGTTTATAATTTTTAAGTAAAACAAAATTCAAATGAGCGTCAATTTAGTCGTCGCTGCGACAGTCTTGTCTGGTGTCTGCGCTGAGCTCCTCATCAGCACCGCGCCCACGCCTGCGTCACAGCTCAACATGGCGTTTTGCGACATTTTTTTCCGCTGAAACAATAAATTCTATTTAGATTTTTATTCCCGTTCCATGAAACGGTATATTGAAATAGTTTAATGTGTAACTATTTAAAAATAATTTTAATTTTTATTGTAGGTATGGTATACTAGCAATGCCCCGCGGTTTCACACTTGTGGTATTGGACTTTTGAATGGAATGTCCGATTTTGATAATTTAAAAATTATTTTATATATGTTAAAACGGTCCTTAATAAAATATAACTTAATGGGATAAGGATTTGTGCAGATGAATAGTATGGTTTGATTATAATCGGCACTTTTATCAACATTGACATGTAAAAAAGTTGTTATACTGGCATAATTACAGTAGTTGGATATATGTCGCGGACTTTCTTGTAGAGATTATACGTTCTATATTACTGTAGAACATTTTTTTGTTCTATCATCAATACTTTCCTCAGCGCACGCCATGACAGATTTTTTATAACCAATTCTTGCACACCTTGTGTCACATTATTGCATTTTTATTAGGGATCCCTATTTTTTTGAAAATATAATATAGCCTGTGTCACTCAGTGAAGATGCAGTTTTCTAACGGTTAAAGAATTTTTGAAATCGGTCTAGTAGTTTTTGTGTAAAAACATTACAAACATACATACAAATGATTCCTCTTTATAATATTAGTATGATATCTGAACAATTAATTAATTACTTCAGTAATTGATTAAGTCGAACTGACTCGTTTTTAAATCTTGTTTATTATAAAAGCAATTATTTTTCGAGTACCTTCAATACATATACGTATCTCTCTCTCTATTGTATTCCCCTCTCTCTCTTATGTTTCCAAATCTTATAAACATATTCCATACATGACAGAAGCCATGGAATAAACCATAGGAAATAGCTATAATGTGTAAGACATTGTCTTTTGAGAGGCCGCTGTTATGTATTCCTCTCACACTCAATATCGCCAACCCTAAGGTTTCCTCCGCGGCCCCTAATCCGGGTTCCGTGAAGTTATTTTCGCGACATGTTGGGCCATTAACTACTTTATAATGTATAAAATTAAAACAACTTACACGCTCTTGTGTTTTAAAAGAATTACCCTCATATACGATCACTTGAATGTTCCAACAAAATTGATATATGAGTAGAGATCGGTATATAAGATCTCATTTATAATCGCAGGTTTAGTGGCCCGATACAAACGAGGTATTGATGTAACGTAAATCGCCCCTCGACGACACGTCTTGAATATTATAATAACTATTTATTGCTCTGAAAAATTGTCTAACATCATGAGATTATGAAAATTATAATCGAAGCTAAGCGCCAAAGCCTTTGTGATATATCGACGTGAACACATGTAACCTAAAGCTTATTTAGACATATAGATTTTACATAATAAGTTTTGATTTAAACTCGCTTCCATAATAATTTTATTAAAAAATGAAATATTAATTATTGATAATGATATTCGAGTCGTGAAAACTCTTCAATAACCCTCCAGTTTGATTATAACGAGCCGGTTGGAGGTAATTAATTAAAAATGTACAAATAAAACTTAATGTAAATAATATACCGACAACAAAGAGTCTAGTTGTTTCAAATTATTTGAGGAAGAGCAGGTGGGGTCGGTGACCTGTCTGCTATTCCCTGAACGTTGTATTAATGTAATTTCAATCCTATTTTTATATGTCTAAAGTCGATAATCATTTGAATCTCGTATTAATGTTAAATTGACTTAAATCACACTTAGTATGGCGATAATTTAGCGAGTGTTTATTTCATATAATAATAAAGTATAAAAGGTTTCGGTTTGAAAGACATTCAAAATGTCTAAGGAGCTTAGTTAGATGTATTATTGTATGTTTGTCACAGACCATTTGATGGAGCGATCCCTTCGCTATTGCGACATAAAACATACGTATTATATAGTTATAAAAATCCTATAATGTTCAGTAGAAATAAGTAAGCCGATTTAATCCTACATTTCGTCACAACCACGGACATTATAAGTTCAAGTGTCCGCTGTAGTTTTGATCCGTCTGTCCGTTGGCTGACTGCGAGTACGGACGCACTCGTCCACACAAAGAGTAACAAACAAAAAGACAGAAGAACAGTCACAGTACATACACTATATATATATATATATATATATATATATATAATCTGTTTCTAGTTGATTCTAGTTAAGTAAAGTCATGTCCATGAATTCTTATTTAAAATAAATTAATTTTTTAATTAATATATATATATTTGTCTATTGTGATATGCGTGTGTCCATAAAGAAATGAGGGGGGGGGGAAAGAAATTTAGAAAAGACCAGATTTCAGCACTTGGCTTCTCCCACTCACCATACGAAATATTTTGATATTAATTTTAATTACTTAAGAAAACGAATTGCGTAGTTTGGTAACTTCAAGGACGTGAAGGTCCATATCCTTTTGTGTGAGAGTCAATTATGAAGAATGCGTAATTCCCCCTATCTGTATAGTTATTCTTTGCAAAGGGCGTAGAACGCTCCCAGACGAGGGCGGGACGAAGGGCACGATCTTATTGTTCCACAATTGTATTGAAGGTACGTAGAGAGAGACCTATGAATATATTATGAAAAACCAATCCCCTCGCTAATTGTACCTTGCTTTATTAAAATATTTACCGAATTATAATATATATATATTATTGAAAGACGATTGAGAAACATCAGACAACCTTTATAATAAAGTTCTAATAATATTATAAATGTAAACTGTCCCACAAAAACTACTAAACAGATTTCGAATATAACTTATCAGAATATTAATAGGCTATGCTTGTGGAAACTGCCACCCGATGAAGAATTTAAGGCGAGCGAAACTGCGGGCAAAAATTATCAGTTTTAATAAATTATTTTTTTTTTACTTTTTTTGCGTCGATTTCTTTCTAGTTATATTCAGACTTTCCTACGCAGTATTTTATCCTAAATAACTTTGACTAGATCAATATATAAGAGGCTTGTTATAACTTTAAATGACTTTGACCAGATATATATATCGACCTCGCTATAACTTTTACTAAAGCCATTATATTCTCAAAATATCATCCACATTCCACATTTTAATGATTGCTGAAGTATCGGAGATTTTAGTATTATCGTAGTATACTATTTCTATTGGATTAAAATTTCATTTTTAGTTAAATTTTGAAGGCTTTGCAAAAATACCAACTATTCCCAGAAGGGAAGATATGTAATCCCGAACGAAGAGATGTCTGTCTGTTTATATTATCATGTAATGTTTTTGTTTACATGTCATACCGACATAATAGTGGAAGATATTCACTTGTTTAAAACTCCGCCATCAACGTTATCCCGATAGGGTTGTGGGATTTGTATTAGATTCATTTGTGAGATAGGAATAAATGGTTGGATTACATCCCATAACACAAAAATCTAAAAACAAATTCTTTTTCTTATTACGATTGTTTTTTGTATTTCATACTGAAAGAACTTTCTAGAGAGTCGATTGTTTTTTAATTGAAACATTTCTAAATGTTGGCACAACCCTAAAGCTATATGTCAAATGGTTCTTTTGTTTTTTTTTTACGGTTCTTATGAAGCACTGATTGTACTAAGCGACATGCATGTATTTACTTTAAAATTAATATATGAAGTATATGGAGATCTGTAAAATGGGGGATTGTAAGAACGAGTGGAAGGATAGAAAGAGAAAGAAAGAGTTTTTAACTTCCAACTTTCAATACGAAGAGCAGTTAATTACCGACTAACAATAAAAACTTTTTTATTACAAATATTGTTTTTTTTATTCAAGTGTTACAAGCCTTCTCCATATCGTAAGATTTTTTTTAATGTAATTTTTTGATTAATTATTATTTTATTTTTTTTCGGCCTTACAAATAAAATATGTATTAATTAAAAAGAATCGTTAAATCCTGCGTTATATAAAAATTTTCAATTGTTCAAAAAAAAACTGAACAGCTCTTCCTATATTCTACATTTGCTAAAACCTCAGTCCTAGATCGAACAAATCACAGGTTCCACATCCCGGATCCCGGATTAAATGTGTTAATTCAAATATGTGTTAATGTGATTGTCAAAAAGCGAGTCCGTACTACGGCTACGGTACTACGGTGTCGTCGGCTCGTTTGAACCGACAGTTGTTACACCTCCAGATATTAATTAAGATTTTTATGTTTCATTGTTATTCATCAGATATTCCCGCGGGTGTACACGGCGTGGACTTAAGACGCGACAGTTTTGCGACTGTCTTTGATATACTTTTTATTTTGTTTTATATTTATTCTGCGACTTTTGCTGTATTATTATAAATGTTTTTAATTTTAAATTTATCGAATTTATTTTATACTTATTATTTTATAGAAATAACTATGTTTTATTAATTATATTTATATTTTTTTGTGGTAATTCTGATTCAACCAATCAGATCATTGTATTTTATATAATAACTAGCAGGTTGCCCGTGCTTCGCGACGGACGGCGAAAATGATCTTAACTTTAACCATTTCTACGAGTACATTTTGTTTGAATGTCCACACCACCTAGGAGGTATCAAACAGGCGCATTATATTTTTTACAGTTTTTTAGCTGTAACTTTAGAACGGTTTGGACATGTGCAAAATCCTTTCTTATTGCACCTATTTAATATGTCAGGAGTCTTGTGTCCAAATTTCAGCTTCCTAGGTATAACGGTTTGGGCAGTAGAGCGATGAATGAGTCAGTGAGTCAGTGAATGTCTTTGTGGCAGTTCTGTTCGTCTGAAGTCTGCGCTGTTTTTTTATTTTAAGGTCGTTTATAGTTTACGATGTATTTATTACAAAGGTTTTTTATTTTATTTTATTTCATTACTAACCGGTGTAACGAATTTTCTTATTTCCTAAACAATATACGTCTCTATGAATGAATAATTTGAACATAATAGTAACTAACGGTTACGCCATTTTGTTTTATCAAATAATGTTTAACGTAGGTACGGACGGATCGACTTTTTTATATTTATACTATTGTATGTATATTGCAGTAATATGTTTATATTTTTTATTTATTTTTTTCTGAATCTAATCTAATCTAAGTAACTTTAACCATCTGTACATTAATAAATTATTGTCTCACTCTCAGTTCTCAACAGACGAAGACTGAAATTATTATATGTATGTCATAAATATTTTTTTAATTATAACGTTTATAAATATTATATATTAATATAAATAATAAAACTTGTATCTAGCAATCAATTGGATCTAAAATACAAAGTGCGTTTTGGGGCCAAAAATACAAAAATAAACTTTTTTTTTAAAATACATTTGTTAATAACAAATAATATGCTATTATTATTTTGGTCACAAACATACTTTCAAATTAAATATTCGTTGGTTGTGTTCGTTAAATGAATTCCTTCGAATTGTTTGAATATCTCTTGTAATGTGTATGGGGGCGTCGGTATCACGATGAAAGAGGAAATCCCCCGTACACTCTATGCGGTGCATAGTTCGCGTACCGGGATATTACTTGTATAACTATTATATGTATATTATGTATGTGTGTGTGTGTGTGTGTGTGATTCAAACTGTACTTTATTTTGTCATATAAAATTGTATTAAAAACTTTTTATTTCAATCTTCGTTTTTTTTTACTAGGACTAATTATTATTAAATTTATTATTTGAAAAAAAAAAAGTTCATGAACTTACGTATACAAAAAGAAATGTTTAAAAATCGAACATGTTGAAAGAAGTATCGATTTCAAATTTATTCCAATTTTAAAAATACGCTTCCGAAGCGTTATTGCGAAGCTTCCCCTCGCTTTTAGACCAAAAATGACAATCGTGGACGTCAGCGTATCAACCTGCGACGTTGCGGTCACATCTGTTGCACGACATATGGCGGCATTTTTTTACTCTACGATTTGTTTGTGCTCCGTCCCTTTCGCTCGCGCTGCGTCTACCTTTCTCCGGTCGTCTGTCTCACTCTTCCGTGGTTTTCCTTGCAATTGCATCGCATCGCATCGCATGCGGGTTAAGTGAAAGGCCCCATTGCATAGATCATGATGTTTTATGCGACGTTTAAAGGTAATGAAAATTTTAATAGCTTGTAAATATGTATTGTATTGTATTTAACGTTTTAGTTGTTGTTTTTTTTTTTTGCTAAAACGTTCAATTAGTGACATTAAAATTACTCTTATAATAATGATGAATTGCTCGATCGATTCGCCGTGAAGTTTATAAAAACAAAAAAAGTGTATTGACGTTTCGCCAATAATTTATGTGTTAATAGAAATATCAACAGAGATATTTTTTATTACAATTAAAGTTGTTGTAAGAAATGTGTGTGTGTGTGTGTGTGTGCGTGTGTGTGTGTATAAATTAAGTATTGTTTATTTATAGTTTATATGTTACGTTATTCTCTCATAACATTTACAACTTTCCCACTGTTCTAAACTATAAATCATCACGACACACGCCCTCACCGCCATTATTATATGTGATTGATTGCCTTAAAATAGTTATACATAAGACATTTATTTTAAAGGCTTATGTCAACTTGCTTTTAAGAGTGACGTGCCTATTAGGCATAAAGTCGGCCATTATAAATTGTTTATGGTGTTTCATTATCTATGGCGTCCCAAGGACTCGCACCTCTGTCATGTTATAACGAACACCGTGCCATTATTATAAATATAAATTAATTGTTAATTTATTATAAGCTTTTTAAATGTCACGTTGTGATTAAATTATTTTATGTGTTTATTTTAATTAAGGACTCCTTGGTTATTATTTGTTGAAGGTTTGTGTTCTGTGGTTTGGTTTTTTTTTTTACTACATTGAGAATAGACAAGATTTTCAATTATTGTTTTTTTTTTTACCGTTTTTGGACATAATAACATTTTATACTAGTTTATTCTTAAAGTTTGTAATACATATATATTAAATATAATAGAATAGAAGCCAGAAAATATTTATCTAAAGAAAATATCATCTACAAACTTACACTTAAAATCATAGTCAGAAAAAAGTTTAATAAGATCTCTTTAGAAAATACTTTTTACATCTTGCAGATGTTACTGATATCCGACTCACGCTTGGCAATATTTTATATCGTACAAGACCTAGTTTAATATACGAAAATAGCAAATTGAATGAAATTTTAGTGTAAACGTGATTATAACTTTATTAATGAGCGACCCATTCAGAGATGTAATTGCGTGTTAATTACGCGGAGGCGGGGCGTGGGGTCCGCTGTATTATTTTAGAGTTTTGTCACCAAAATGCTCTTGTGTCTGTGTCCATTGTACTTATTACTTACTATACGATATTTCTTAGTAGTATCTCAGTAGTATCTTAGTAGTATCTCAGTATGGTAGTGAAAAATACAAGCTTTACCAATTTGCTATTTGGATACTTTGTCAGTGAATCCTTATGTACGTTAATTGTAATGAATAATTTATATTTATTAAATTTTCTCACAAATATCGACGTCCGTCGCTAATAAATATAAAAATTCAAAGTATTAAACGTTGTCCGTCATTCGTAAATAACGTCCGTCATACGTAAATAACGTCCGTCAATAGTAAAATCGCTGTGTAATGGACACGTTTATATTAAACGGAAGCACATGTGCCCTCGCAGTGTGTGACAAGGCGCAGGTGGTCGCCATACTTATCTATCGGACGATAGGATTAGTCAGTCTGTGGGTCTGTCCGTCTGTCCGTCTTGTGTTACCTATATGGTTTTATTACTTTCCGTATACTTATACAAGGTATGACTTCATGTTGCCAATTTTTTGAGACTCCAAAAAAAAAGAATTATTATCGATTCGTCTGGTTTTTTTTGTAATGTTCTAGTGTCTGCTGGATTTAATTTCCGGTTGAGATAAATATTTGTCTGATGAATCACGTGAGAAGTTCAGGTTTCGATGTCTCAGGCTGTTGAGAGTATTATAGATATATCTGCTGTAGTTTTTTTTTTTAACTAAACCGTGCAATGTTTTTTTAGACTTTGAAATTAATTAAAGTAATGTTAAATATTGTTGGAATTTTTTGAATAATTTGGAAAATTGTCTCAAAAATTTAGACAACATAATTTTTTGAAAAAACATTATTAAAAATCCTCTAATCCCGAGATAATTGGAATAGTTATAACGTCAAATACATTTAATTATTTACATAAAACTTGTAAATTTAACCTAAAAGCAGTTCCCTGACAGCCGACAGCGAACACTCGGATGGCGTCCACACACGAACCTAGCAACAGACAACGGACATTAGCGAAAAAATTATATTATATATATTATATTAGATAACAAAGCAAGGAAAACAACCGTAAAACATTCAAATACCTTTCCGGTCATTACCGATGACATGAGCGGACGGGCGTTAAATCGATGCTGTGGTACAGACAGCATAACTATCATCAAATAAAACAATAACATACAACAATAACCCTTATTCCGTATAAACTAAATACCAGAATCGTATGAAGATATTTAGCAAGTTACCCCTATTTGTTTGGGTGTATTGATTGTATCGAAAACAATACGTTTCTACTTTATACGTTCGATATAAATTTAGTACGTAATAATCGATACTGTATGTAATCGATTCGAGAATCGATTCGTACCACTGAATTGGTTTTTTGGTACTATTCAATACGATTTTTACTTTTCATTTGTGAACTGTCATTTTTTAAAAGTTTATTGTTGATGAAGATATTAATTGAATGCATTTAATCGATTCCGAACTGTTTTTAATCGTTTTATTGCATTTTTATGAATCTTATAAAATCTTAGAACACGCTAAGTCTGAGAGTGTCTAGAAAGAAATATTAATTGAGATTTCTTTGAAAAAAAATCATACTTTTTTTACCTAAAATAAAGTTATTATAAAAAACTTTTTAAACATAATAAAAATAATAATATTTTTATTTTTATTATGTTTAAAAAGGGTCATTTTACTAATTGTTATTAAAATTAATTATCTGCTTCTCGTACAGCCTCCGGGTTAAACAAACTAGGCTTTCAAATTCAAACAAAGCCTTCAAAACTATCATTAACAGTAACAAGTCGGACCGTCGGTGTGTTTAAAATCAACAATGCATCCACCTGCAGCGGGTAGGTGACACTTCAAATAATTAATTATCTCCCACCAAGAGAGACATCAAAACTAAATCTTTAAATAATTCACAACTACCCGTCGAAAAAAAATACAGACGAAATTAAACCTTACCACATTGTAATAAAGCATAATTATTGTTAGTGGATTCGTTTAAAATATTATATATATATAATCCATCACGGTAGGCCGGGTCGATGACCGCTTCTAATATTTTTTTTTTTTTGTTAAAATATTAATGCGCTCTGCTCCGTTCGGTAATTTTCAATGAGTACACGTGTTTTTGTTTGACATACACATAAGTGTAAATCTATACTGTTAATAAAGTATATGTTTGTTTGTATGTATGTATGTATGTATTGAGTAATCTCATATACTTTCAACCGTCCAAGTCTACAATATCAGTTAGACAGTTAGGTTAGTTTTAAATCCAATACCCGGATAAAGGAGTAAAAAAACATCCTAAAATCTCAATACACAAACAAACTCAAGTAAAAATATTTTACGAGTAAAGTCGGGCGGCTTGTATATATTGTAGTCACAAAGTGGTATTTTAGTTTAATACAGTAGTGAATTCGCTTCAGCCATTATCTCAATAATTATGTCTAATGAGATGTTTGAATATTATTTTTTATCATTCAAAATTATTAAGACATATGTTATTATGTTTATTATACAATGAAATGTTTTATGTATTTATTATTTCACTAGGTTTTGCCCGCGGCTTCGTGCGCGCTTAATCGTAACTTTTTTTTTCTTATAATCGAATTAACATTAGTGTTTACCGATCTCTTAGACGGTGAACATTTTCTTTGTATATAAGATCTGTTAAATGGTTCTTTATATATATATATATACCAGCTTATTCCCTGCCGCTTCGCTGGCACACTATTAATTTGGATGTGAACTTAGGTTGCTATGGTAACCTTTATCATATTATCCGTTGTCATCGTAACCGTTGCTATAGTTGCTATATCTCCTTAAATAAAACTTGGCGAAATGCAAAAAGTTGAAATCCGTTGGAATAGGAATTCCGTAGAATCCGTTCTTAGTGGACGTCTACGTCACAAAAGAAGTAACTATGTAAAATTTTAAGTTAATCGGACAGATAGTTATGGAGATTTCGTGACGAGTCAGTGAGTGGTAAATCGCTTATATACAAATAGACAGAAAGACAGGAAAAAATGTGGTAATGGAATCCATGTATATGACGACCGTTTATAAAAAAATATATATCCAATATACAGACAGAACCGATACATTCATATAGTATTACAGATTTTATAATTACTCTTACTTAAGTACAACTAGGATCCGCCAACCGTGCGCGGCGGGTGTTGAGCTGAGCCCCTCTCCTTTCTTCTTTTCTTGATAACTTTTGAATGGCTGAAAATTTTTTCAATCTGTTTTCGCTGTAACATCCGCGTTCGGCTCAAACATACATGAGATAATTTTTAGCTAATTATCTCGTCGCATTCTGTAGACAACTAAACACAAAAAAGGTCTCCCAAACGGTTAAGATACTAGGATCCGCCAACCGTGCGCGGCGGGTGTTGCGCTGAGCCCCTCTCCTTTCTTCTTTTCTTGATAATCTTTCAATGGCTAAACATTTTTTCAATCTGTTTTCGCTATAACATCCGCGTTCGGCTCAAACATACATAAGATAATATTTACCTAATTATCTCGTCGCATTCTGGAGACAAATAAACACAAAAAAAGGTTTCCCAAACGGTTAAGTCCCAATGAAGATAAAATTTTCAAAAAACTGGATATTCCAAATTCGATCAAAATTTTTGAACGTCCCACCTCAGACAAATACACGACAAGTACATTGTGGGTCCGAAATGGTGATAAGAGACGGGTCAAATACCAAAAGTACATTCCTAAGCATAGGACCATTCTTATTGACTCGAATTAATTTACCTTGAAATAGAGATTGGAGCGTAGAATTGAAAAAGTGAAGAAAATAAATAGAACTTTTTACGGGTAACATCTAAACGTAAATAACAAAATGTTTGGACATCATATCTTTATGTATATATGTGTATATTTCTGTGTTTGTGTGTTTGTGTGTGTGTGTATCCTTTTTGTCCTTAGTTCATGAGATACGCACATGTCCCAGTCGTTGATTAAGACAGGAAGCCGTTCATTAGGCAGTGAATTTGTGTGACGTCATCGTCTCGTGATAACCGCATTCGTATAATTAATAAGTTATATGTTAATAAATTCGCGAATTTTGTCTGTCTCTTCGCGATAAATTGAAAATTTTCAAGTACAATGATTAATTAATTAAGCTTAGATTCGGTTTTCCTATCGTTCTAATAAAAGGCAGAGTGTAATTTCAATCCTTCCCGAATGTTACCGAAAGGGGGGAGGGGGGAAGTTGCTATATAAGATCAAGTTACTAATAGGCGATCCATAATGCAATTATGAAATAAAAATATATATTATATTATGAATTGTTCGGTAAATATCGTTCTTAAACTGTCCATTATAAAATTCAAGTAAAAGTCTACTTTAAAATGAATGTTCGCAAACTTGTAGACGTAATGTTACTCACTAACAAGTTAGTTTAAATGATAACCATTAAGACTTCCAAGAAGTACGTCCCGAATTGAATTAATTTCCTCCCGGCATCCCATCCCATCTCGGCTCGGACGAGTGATGACAAAAATGACGCAACAAAGGGACGGAAGGAACCAGTTATTGTCAATTGTCGAACAAATCTAAGACTGCCAAATAATATTGTATTGTATATAGATTTAAATAAATCAGTAATAATATCAAAGATCCTCCATTGTTCTGTTCTGTTCTGTTCTGTTTTGAAGAATCGTTCAGTAATATTTCTTCAATATATTTATTTTCAAACATACAACAATATATAAGTTTTATAGTTTTGCTTTTTAAATAAACTGACAGACATAATAATATTTCTAAGTTTTTTTTGCAAAACTTCCCAATGAAAAGCTTTCCTCCCTCCAAAATACTTATAATATTTTGACGTTTGACACATGTCAAAAACAATGTCTACGCATAACCTACAAACAAAATAAAACAATATAACTTTATATCCGTATAAAAAACTGATAATAATTAATAAGAAACGAAATTTAATATAGGAATTCATCGACCGAATCTTATTTCGATATTTTTATGTGCAATTTTTTTTTTCGCGTCGTGATGTAAGCGGGGTCAACGACCCGCACCTGTTGCTTTTTTTTTTTTTTAATCACGTCTAGTCATAGACAGTCGTCTATTAAGCACTCAGTTTTTATTAAAACCTCTTAGTTATTGGTTATTGATTTATTATTGAGGTATCGTAAAACATTGCTCTGTGAACTTTTTGCTCCTTCATATGGTAGTCGCTTTTACGTTGTAACGAAATAGGAAAAGAAAAAAAAAAATGTTAGAAATTGCCTGTTTTTTTAGTAAAAATAATTATTAAAGTTAGAAAAGGTTTCAACATGATGGAAAATTTTCTTATCGAAATATAATACAAATCATATAAGTTTTCCTTTTGACTAGACTACACAAAAATCACCTAATATCCGGTTCTTTAGACCTCTAATGGACCTCCGATATATAACCTGATATTCCTGAATAGATTTGAAGATTAGAATCGTATAAAGACATTTATTACGAAAGTCTCTTCATATACAAGATTTATATAAAGATTGTTATTATCTATACGTATAAATAAAATTGAAGTGTTTGTTTGTATGCATATGAAAGTATATGCGGTACTTACATTTTTTTTTTATCATGTCTCTCTGTTTGTTCCGGTTAATCTCTGAAACGGCTGGACCGATTTGAACAGGACTTTTATTGGCGGATAGCTGATATTTTTAGGAGTAACTTTGACTATTTAAAAAAAATTTTTCTCGCAACCAAAGTCGTGAGCACAGCTAGTATTGTATAAGTATAAAAAGTAAAATATATGTATAAAACTTTCATCAAATGTCACAAAATGTTTTAAAATAAATGGTAGACATTTTTTTTTTGTTACCGGCACTGAAAATTTTTATCTTTTTATTATTCGGTCGGTAGAGGATACCACATAAATTATACTTTAGATAAGATACTGAAATAACTAGAAAATACTTCCATACTCAATATACCGATCGCAACATTTTTAATAATATACACAAAAATGAATCCTAATTAGGTTGTGATAAAATCATTATTTCCCTGCACGTTTTAATTTATAACCCCGGCGGCGGCGCTCCGTACGGCGGGGAAAGATTTTGTAAAACATTTCGGGCTTAAATCAAGTGCACTTTTACGACTTTTAAAGTGCCCATTACACGACCGAACGACGACTGCGGACTACATTATATATATTACTAATACACCATAAACATACATACCTTTATGCAGATTACACTATCCAATCTATCAGACGCTAAGTCAAATAGAGCACTAACTGAAATACTGAAAAAGGTGTTAGCGAGCTTGCGATTTTCATCATCTATTTGGTGTTTAAATGATCAGTCTGATAGATGCTTAATAAATTATAATTTTATACAGTATTGAGTAATTTAAATATGTGAGAATGAATACAAGTAATAAGGAAATATTATTATAATATAATATAGTATTAAGTAAGTCGTTCTCACATCTAAAAGAAGTGTGGTATATAATATATATCGCGTTATTCCCATCGACGTTTGCAATAACTTCGCAAATAGTTTTAATACAATAAATATACTGTTCGTCTCAGATTTAATTCAAATTCAAAATATCTTTAATAGTAGACATTTACGCGCACTTTTGAATCAATTATTACAATAAACGGTCAGTGTAGTCAGTCCGTGAGTAAGTGTCACGGTAATTTAAACCCCCAAAAAATATTGCGGAAACTTTATTTGTTCTAGATTTCGTCATTTATTGTAATTTTGTTTTTATTTCAAAAAACTCAAAATAAAAAAAATTCACTCACAAGTTATCATATGATTGCTATTAAATATAATGTTACTTTAATTACAAATGAGGGATGTCACAATGATGTCACAGCGCTGTCACGAGATGTCATTAAATATATCTCAAACTGTCGACCAATTTTGTAGCAAATTAGTTATTTTTTTATATTAATTTGTCTTCAAAAAACCTGTTAAATTGTTTGTCGATTATATGTATTTTACACTTGAGTATATTAACCTTTTGTTACAGATCAATCGAGGTCTGGCTGAAGACCGGACGGAGGCACAGCGATGTTCTGGAAGAGCAGAAGACGAGCGAAGGGAAGCTGAGAAGACCGGAAGGCACTGTAATATTGTGGCTGAAATGTGATCAGGTTAGTTAGATTTTTTTTTATTAGTCTTTTGTGTGGAAAACTTAGGGGTGGTTCGCAAATTACGTAATTACTCAGCGGGGAGGGAGGGGGGTAGAGAATTCAATCTTTATATAAAACTTTGATAAAATTGTCACTGTTTTTGAAATATTTTCCCAATATCTTAGAATACTAAACTGTTTCTTATCATAACTGCAATTAATATTATCGCAGTAAGTCAATAACATTTATTTACGATACGTTTAATGAATATTTTCTGAAGATACGTTTTATTTTATAGATATGTCCATTTGTTACGAAATTTGCTAATTAAAGTGGGGGGGGGGGGGGAATTGTAAATTTATAACATCTTACTATAGAGGAAAAGGGTCAAAAAGCACCCAGAAAGCTTTTATGAACGGTATCTTATGTTAGTCATGACAATACTAGTCCAAAAGTCGATTTTCTGTCTGAAGAATATTTTTGAGAAAAATTAAGAGCTGTGACCTGAATGAACTTAAAAAAACCTAAAAATTATTGCCAAAAAATATAAATCATTGTTCTTGTTTGCGGCCGTTTTTGATACTGTAACTGCTTTCATAGCCGCCATAATAAAGCTGCACGAAAAGCTGGCAGTCCTAATTAACGAGCGTTCACATTATTATCGAAAACCTAACAGATGCATGTTTCTCCTTAAACCGTTGTTTTAATGGTAAAGATAAGATACTATTAAAGGTAAGGCCGTATTAAAATGTTATAACCTCAAGTCATTAGTTCATATATATATACATACATACATATATATAGACTCCTTGCATCTAGGGGTGTAAAAAACGTAAACAACGCTGTCACCTGCGCGCCGAGATTGGCAGGTGGTTGTACAACCATCTGCACCCCTACCCCCCAATCTAAATAACACCCTATCACTCTTTAAATAGGGTATATTTTAGTATATCATTAACCGTTTTAAAGGGTAAAGTTTTTATTCGAATGTTAGTTCATTTATTTGTACCGACCACCGCGTCGTCCCGTCCGGGATGAAGGTATTTGCACATTGCATTATCGCTTGTAGTAAAAATAGATAAACGGACACACACTATACAGATTAATTTATATAAGTAATTAAAGTATAATCTACTTTCATTATTATTGATGTAAAGTGATTTTTAATATATTATTTTATGATCTAAATTTATTTATTATGGATTCATTACTTTTTATATATTTTAAGTAACTATTGAATTATATCGCTCGATAATGTAGGTAGGTACTACTACAAAGTACTCGTACTACTGTAATTGTATGTACTACTAAAGTCTACTACTAGGTGGTCTAAAAAGCAACTAAATTTTAATTAAAATAAAGATATTTCATTTCATGTGTTAGTAATAATATATTCCAGGATTAACACAAGAATGTATAATAAAAATTAATTTACATAAATATTACAAAGACATTATAATTTTAGTGACACTTTCATTATAATATATATACTTTCATCGGCCGCCCGCACCCCGGCAGGTGTGTTGACGTGCGCACGCGCAGGACACACAGATAACTAACTATAACAACACGCAAACGTTCAAGAATATTAATATAGTATATTGATCGATCTTATACTATTGTTTTATAAAGATATGTAATATATATGTACAAAAAAATATACAAAAATGTATCTCTGTCTGTTTGTATGTGATCTAAAAAGCTCTATATATATATATATATATATATATATATATATGACAATACTTCTCCCCGTTTGTTTGTTAATGATTTTAAATTTAAATACATAGGTATGTAGTAATGGTTGCTCTAAAGCCGAGGTGCGCGCGCGCAGCTGGTACGAGCCATCCCGATAGCGAAGTATAAATTAAGTATACTCATTATAGTAATTTAGAAAATCGGTAAAACCTTTGTCTGAGGCACGCGAGTATCCACCTGTTGTGATCACCCTCTTATATGGGGGGTTGTTTTTTTGTTTTTAATATAATAATACACATATTTCTTTATATATATATATAAGAAATACTATACTTTTTCTTATTAAAATCAAAGTCTATCAAAATATTTTTTTCCCTTTATAACTATAACATAATAACAGCTATCATTACCTCTATAAAAAGGATGTAAAAAAAGTCAAGATACACATGAAATGGAGGGATTTATGACATCCAATTAAGAGAATAATTGGCAAAATTTTACGATCAACCTGTATATGAACCACCTGTCTGTGTTTTTATCATCGCCCGACAGCTTTAACAACGCGATCAGTATTATGGTAGGTCATATTTATGTACCTAGGGTTTACTTGGGTTTGTATATATATATTGAAATAGTTTTAGTTAAGAAAAAACAAAATTTTTTTGAAACGGGTAAATTTTTGACGTGTTATTATTGTTTTCTATTATTCACGTAACTTTTTTTTTTAATTAAATATCCTAAAATGGTTGATACAGATATTGAAAGCAACTAGAACAACAGGACGAAACTTTCATATAATTCAATCTCTCTCTCTCTCTCTCTCTCTCTATGTCTCTATCTCTATCTGTCTCTATGTGTTTCTCTTCCTTTCTCTCACACACTCTCACACTACTAAATACTATATTTGTCTATGAGCTGCCATCTAAGCAAAAATAATTTAAATTAAAATTTGAAATTAAATTACAATTAGTATATGGAATATTTTCAATTTTAATTTAAATTACATACATAACAATAACATGCCTTAATCTAGAACCACCTCTTTTTTAAAATATTATTTTTATACGCGCAGACGCATTCAGTAACATATAAGGATACTAACTGTAGTTAGGTGTCTAAGAATTGTTATATTTTTTTTTAATCACAGGTCATTGACACTAAATTATTTATTATTTATTATTAATATATTTTATTAAAGAGTTCTCTCTGATAAGTATTCTTAGTGTTATGTTGAATGATAGTAATATATGATTTTAACTAAACTTTTTGGTGACTGTTTAAATTATTATGTGGTAATCGAATAGACACTACAGAACAGAATAGAACAGAACAGAAAGAACTGATCAGTACTGACATGACGTGGACATCAGGCAATTATAGAAATATAGAGAAGGGAGGCTTTTTCTCGATGATACGGAAATAAAAAAAGATGAAGGTGGAATTTAGCAATTAGTTTTCACACTATACTATATACTACATATATATAAAACTACTAAGTGGAGTCAGTCAGTCAGTCAGTATACGAGGAGCAGTGAACTACTACAAGTAGGCACTTAAATGTTCAAACTACAATAGTTTCATAATGAAATGTGATCCCTTAATGAAGGCAACTATCTATTAGAAAAGATTATAACGAACTAAACAGCAAGATATTAGATATTATTGAAAGTTTATAAGAAATATCGACGTATATCAAGAGATGCGATGACTTGCAGTTTCTTCATATTAACACTAAACCTACCAAGTACCGGTCAAATTGACCGTTCTCAAACTTTTGTAAAACTAACACATTTTCAAACGTTATAATATCGTTATCAAACAGCATGACAATTCTTAGAATATGCATATAATATTTTCTACACTCTTTACTTTTAGTTATTTCCATTATTATAAAATAACTTTTAATTCCCGGTCAATTTGACGGCGTGCGGTAGGAACAGGTACACAAGAATTGTCGGTAGGTTTAGTGTTAAGGTCTACGTACAGACGTACTTATATGTAGATAACTCGTTTATATTATTGATTTGTGAAGTTTTCCTCAAAATTAAAAACTACCTTCATATGTCCCATAAAATTATGTTTTTTTTATATATATTATAGAATGGATACATTTTTTTACTACATACTACATTTGAATATAACTTAAAATAGTAGCAGTAGTAGCAGTAGCAGTAGCAGTAGTAGAGTAGTAGTAAATAATAAAAAATAGAATAATACAAAGTACATTATAGTTAGTTTAGCGTGATTGTTTTTAAATACGTCGGGGTCAATGTCCCATTAAATAGATTGTCCGTTTTTGTTAAACTTGTAAGTTTTTACCGTCTCGTTTTATCATTATAAAATTAATTATTAATTATGATTAAATAATATTAAAATACAATTAAATACACTTTAGCGTTTATTTTTGTCTTCATTTCAGTGTAAATGTAAAGAAATATCAAAAATAATCCAACAGATATAATTTAAAGGTATGATTATCTTTTTCTTAGAACTACATATAATATATATATATATATATATATATATATATATATTATATGTAGTTGTCTCAGTGCAAGTTACGTATAGTTGGAATACAACGGAACGCACAGAAAGACTGTTTGTTTGTCAAAGGTTTTAAAAATGTATAAATATCAAAGAGTTCCTTGTCCCTAGTGTGGTTTAAGGTTAAGGAGACGGCGTTTTGAAATGTGTACACTTTTTTTCATAGTTTCGCCGCGTATTCTTTGGATTACTTTTGTGTGTATGTTTGTATATATTACTGAATTTAAATATACTGTTTACCCAGCTTTTACCATAATCATATAGTAGCTTAAAAATATATAGTGTTTAAGTTTGTGTATAAATATTTTTTCCCTGTTTATGTATCGTTGAATTTTGCATTGTACATTTAGAAAACAAAATACTAAGAAATATAAGTTTAATTGTTCCGAAAATTAATAGAACAGGGAGATTAAACTAAATAAACCATCAGAACATTTAATAAATACAGAATGCAAAAATCACAAAAGCAAATTTGTCACAGCCACGAACTCATGACCTCTGAGATTCCGTCCCAGACGATCTACCAACTGCGCTACTGAGTCCTTGTTTTAATCTAGCACTATGTATTATCATATCAAGTAAATGAATCAAAAACCTAACCAATGTAACAGTGAAATAACATTAAAAATACCTAAAATTAATATTTGTAAATATAAATATATTATGCTCATATACATTTTTAATAAATAAATAATGATATTGGATAGACAGCCCATAGTATCCTAGAGTGTAGTTCTTATAATCTTTTAATATTCCGTATTTTAAAATTAATTAAAATCGCTACCGCTCATGCCATGGCCCAATCGCGGATGATAGCGGGCAGCGGTGGCAGCGTCGCCTGTTTCACACCGTCCAAATTGTATGACTCCATTTGCATAACCATTAAGGGGGGTATTGTTTATTTTTGTCAAAATGACCCGCCGCCGGTTAGATTGTTGTTATTTTACGTGACCTATAACGTTTTAAGTTCTTGTGTGTGTGTTTTTGTTTTATTTTGTTTCGATTTCCCTTTTTTGTTTTTGTTGTTGTCTTTGGATATCATCACCCGTGCGTTTTTATTTATGTCAAATTTTATTGTTCATTTATTTATCATCGAAATACAGGTTTATGTGGAAATGTTTACATACTTGGGAGGGGCTAATATGAAAAGAGGAGGAATTTTTGTACCATATATGTAGGAGTTATTTAATCATTAGTAGCTACTATTATCTGCTACTTTTGTTTTTATACAGTAGTTTTTATTTAAAAACAATTTAAACTTGTGCCTACCTGTTGACTGACTAA
The DNA here is from genome assembly GCA_918358695.1 of Melinaea menophilus ssp. n. AW-2005. Lineage (NCBI taxonomy): Eukaryota > Metazoa > Arthropoda > Insecta > Lepidoptera > Nymphalidae > Melinaea > Melinaea menophilus. The sequence continues at coordinate 21,589,847 of OU911043.1, read as the reverse complement.
AGATTATTGAACCATGAATTCATTAAGAGATGAAGACATCAAGACGTCGGGTCAAATCGGGACTCACCGAACGGGACGGAGCTATTAATCATGACCACACGCCTTTAGAGATGTCGATTAGATTGAATATAATATATATTGTGTGCACACCTTTATTCTCTTACGTACGAATCTCCTCGAAACGAATCAGGAATTAAAATTGTTAATAAAATTAAAATATTTTATCTCACGCCTTTAAATTTATTTAAAAAAAAACTCGACGTTATGAGAACAAATAACAAATGTATGTATGTATATAAAAACAAAATGGCGATTATATAACAACAACCAATGAAACGTGATTCCGAAATAAATCCCACGATACGATTAATACGACAAAAAAGTTTTATAATATTACGTATTTTATATGTATGTATAAAATTGAAGGGAGTGCCGATTTTATTGAATGATTGTTAAATTATTATAAAATTGTTGACATTCACAAACTGTACCGTAATAAATAATACGGACGAGTTTTTTTTTTTCACCACGTAATCTCCCGTTCAGAAATCTTTATCGACATTTAATTTTGTATATAATTTCAGTTATCAGTACCTAATCATCTCGTTGTATTCATAGTATTATTTACGCCTCCTAATTACGGACGATTACCGTTTTTCGTATTAAGTATGTAATTAACTATGTTTTTTTTTTTTTAAACATGTTTAGAAACCATAACTAAAATAATTTAACGTTAATGGAATTCTGGCGTTCCCATGTATTTTTTTTTTTTTAATCTGTAGGTACATGCTTTTTGCTAGATGCCAACGCCTCTTCGGGTTTTGGCGCGAGTTCGTGACGTTCCTCGTCTATGGTTTATGTTTTTTTTTTTTTTTTTGAGTCGTGACGTTATAAAAAATCAAAACAGCTTTGCCCATTGATAGTCGTTAATTGTTTTGCGTTATAAAAAGTAATGGATAAAGTGTTAGTGTACTTTAATATGAGTGTGCATATGTGTGTGTGTGTGTGTGTGTGTGTGTGTGTGTGTGTGTGTGTGTGTGTGTGTGCACGTGTGTGTGTGTGTGTGATGGGTAAATCATTTTAATCTAAGTATTTTACTAGATCCACTAGTTCTACTATCATTGTTTGTGATACCTTCATATATCACAATATTATGATGTGTGATGAAATACACACAATTAATATATAAACTGCAAATCAGTAACAACAAACTGGAACCAGAAAACAGACGGACAATACTAAAATAAAGTATTATTTATTTCTCGTTTTACCGGTCGCCATTATGTTTTATTATCTGGCAATAGGTCACGAGATATATTAAATATTCGATAATAATTATTTAAACTATTTTACATATCCCGTCTGCGGATGAATGGAATCATCATCGTTATATATAAATAATAATACCAGGACAGACATAATTAATAAATATATATATATATATATATAAATTATAACAAAAATCAAATTCATTAACATAACCAGACCCGTTAACAAATAAATGTTGTTTAAATAGTTGGTATTAATGATATATATATATATATATATATATATATTATCTACGCAGTAAGTTTATCGAAATAATGTCGTCATACGGAAATTTAGGCGCAGTTTTATAACAATGTAATTATATATTATATAAAGTCCGAAGTGTTAGTAAATATTGTAGACTTTTACTTTTTTTTTTTTTGGTGAATATTTTTCTAGAAATGTCCTCTTAGACGCGTCGGTGTATTTCCACGTTCATCGAGTCAAGGACAGTGGGTTCGCAGCTGGTTTTATATTAGTTTTATGACCGCGCTCGAGGTCACCGACAACTACGCTGTATAGATATAGAATAAAAGGCGGAAGTGAGACTAGACACTAGACGTGCCGAATTTAAATAATACGATTATATAACAATAAAACAATATCAAGAAATTAAGTTTAATTTAATAAAACGTATTCTGAAAAGATGAAAAAAACAATTCTCCGAATGTTCCCGTTTCTGTTTTAGTTTGACGATTGTGTAAATTTTAGTGCATGTATAACAGACTGGGTGCGTGCGACGATCTGACAGACGTTTGAAAATAGAACACTAGGGACGTTCCATTTTTAAAAAGTTTCTGTTAAGTCATTAAGGTTAACTAGGAAACTGGCGTCCGATATTTATCATTTTTAATCTTGCCTACTCCGTCCGAGCCGAGATATTTGTTTATATGTATGTGAAAAGCTTTTTAAATTAAACTTTTTAGAGGGAAAGATTGAACGAAATGCTCTTTATAGACCGCAGCCATTATTACGTTTTTGATAACCCCGAGGGCGTGTATGTCTACTGCCTTGGGCCGTTCAATTATACTAAACCGTTCTGCAGTCCTTTGAATCGACTCGGGCCTCGCTTGCAGTACCTACTTTTGTCATTACACGAACAGATTACACATTATTGTATTTTATGTCTTATGTCTCTATAAATAGGGATAATGGAATTTTTGTGTAAGATACCATAGAGTGTTTAGTTATAACGTAGCTCTTATTCTAGTTCTATTTTCGAATGAGACAGATTAATAGATTATTTTAAATGTTGTCTGCGGTTGACTTTTCTTACTTCTTACTTTCTGTAAAATTTTGATAATAATATTAATTTAAAATTATAAATGTATCATACTACTTTTTGTCCGTGGCTTCGCTTCGTTACGTCAGGTAAGAAGGAAGCTATCTATAAAACTAATTACTAAAAATAGTATAGTAGTAGTATTAAGACATCTTCTGGAGCCTATTGGTGGGAAATTCAATTTTTAATAAACTTTTATAAATCCGGGATAAAAACTGGGATAGTCCATACAAAATTCCATAGAAATTCATCCATTACTCTTCAGGATTTTCATTTTTTTATTTATAATATACGCTAAGAACTAGTTACTTCTGTACATTTTAATTATTTCATTCATTCGTTAAAAATCATGTCCGCTAGTGACAAATATATCTTATATTACCATAGTTAACTATAGTTTTATTTAACAAAACAGAATTCCAATGAATGAGTTGTAATGTGTACATACATACACACGTTTTAAACTTAATATATATATATATAAAGAATTCCTAAACCGAAGTCAAGGTCGGACATATCGTATTTAAGGCAATTTATAAGGCGTGACAGAATATACGAGCACAGACTAAATATCAATTAAAAATGTCGGTCCGCACGTATAGGAGGGTGCATTAAGAATTTGCCGCCAAAAAGCCATTAATTTGGCGGTTTTTATTTACTTGATTTTCGAATCTCCGTGATGTTCGTTTTAATGTAGGTTTTTCTCGTCGCCATGTTAGTTTAAAACTAAACCATCTATATCATTAAATCATTTACCCACTGATGGTATACCAGTGTCCCAATTTGGGATAATGCAATGTGTGGATTCCTTTCTTCTTCTATCATGGGATACATGGATTCTTCTTTTGTAACTTACATATTGGTATCATCATTTCGCAATCATATGATGTAAATCAATAAAAATTTCTACACCATAGTTAAAATTTTATTATCTGTAACTAAATTTGACTATCAAAATAACGATCGTTGCCAATGATTCCGATCTAGTCGTAGTGTCCAAATACGTCGGATGCTAAGCCCGGTTTGCATTTCGTTGGGAAGTTCCCAGTGTTTAGAATAAGTTACAAAATATATCCCTAAATAATTGCTATAATGATATAAGTTAAGGAAACTTACACACCTTTGAGATAAACGAAACTCTACTCCCTTGGCTCACCCGAATGCGTAACTCTTCCCTGAATATGTATCTCTTCTCCAATCTCTTTTCATCATGAATAGCAGCAAATTTCTTACCTCTTTCTTCAGATAAAGAAAGAAAAGCCGTAATTATTTATCATCAGATGAACTGATGTTTTAAAAAAATCTTTATTTAATAGTATTTACCTTTTTAACTTGATGGGCTTGACTGTCTTAACTAATGTCAAATATTTGTAAAGGTATTCCGTTTAAATAATTAAAAATTTGTTAGATAAATCTTTTTTTAATATCTATAGAATGAACGGAATTGTTAAACTTAGTGATCTATAGCCCAGAGTCGGGTTTGAATCCCGGTGGTGTTAATTTTATAAAAAAATATAATAAGTTTGTTAATATACAATTTAAAATATTAATTAATATTATTGTAGACGATTTCACAAAAAAAAACCGCCATCAATATAGATGACTAGATAACAATCGTATCTAAATCTAGAATTTTAATCAGCCTACGAGTTTAATGATCCCGTTATATTTGGTATTCGACTCAAGTTTACTGAGGATAAGTTCACTGCCGTAATTAAATTTATTTTTATAGATTAAAACATGACGTTTTAATTTATTAAGTAGGTACTTATTAAGTAAGTGATTTAAACTTATATAATAAAGTTTCACAAGATATCTTGGACCTTCCTTTCCTTTTAAATCTAAAATCAAAAGTATTATTAAATAAATCTTATCCAAGAGTTTTTAGTTGATCGAATGTGTGAAACTCAAGTTGATTCGTTTGTACGGTTGATATTGTAATGTAGACATTTAACTCTGTTAAATTTCTTTAAAAAAAAAGAGCAACTGTCCAGTATCTGGGTGCCCCTTCTCAGTATATCATTCCAGTGGTAGCTTACTCACAGACACTACACTGACATTTTTATTGTAATAATTGACGATTCAAAAGTGCGTGTTAATGTCCACTTGACACTACAGATATTTTTAATATGTATTCCAAAATATATTTAGTATTAATATTCACGTAATATTCTAAACTAATTTTCGTAGTACATTTAAAACGGGCAAATAATTTTTCTTTATCAGTGTACAAGTAACACGTTATTATAAATTAATATCGATACGCGAGTCACGACTCGGTACGGCCACGGATTAAAGGTACACTTGGTTACGAGAAGTGTAGAAGTCATTTAAATAAAGTAGTTAAAAATATAATTGTTATAATGTATTAATAAATGTAATGTTGTTAAATCTTTATATAATACAATTGTTCCTTCACTTGTTATGTATTTTATATACACTAGCTTATTCCCTCCCGCATCGCTGGGCACACTATTAATTTGGATGTGAACTTAGGTTGCTATGGTAACCTTTGTCATATTATCCGTTGTCATCGTAACCGTTGCTATGGTAACTCTTACCCTCGCGTTAAATGTATATCTCCTACAGGTTTAAGACTTGGCGAAATGCAAAAAGTTAAAATCCGTCGTGATAGGAATTTCGTAAAATCCGTTCTTACTGGACGTCTACGTAACAAAAGAAGTAACTATGTAAAATTTTAAGTTAAATGGACAGATAGACAGAGTCAGTGAGTGGTAAATCGCTTATATTTTATATATATATAAGGTTTTGTCAATAAATATCGTAGTTATTAACTCCCAATGCCACAGACGGACAGAATCACGAACAATTACTGTATAATCACATATTTCCATTAGATCCGGTCGGTCACGACATGCGCAGGCGCAGGCGCATATGATTACGTGTATTACCTGCGAATCAATTATATATTGATTAATATCTTGGATTATTTTTAACCTCACACAAACGTGGACGGGAAATCGCATTGCGGTTATTCGTATATTATTTCGAATTGCAATACAGAAATTGTGCAATTAAAAAAAAAAATAGCGAATTTTGTATGTATGTATGTATGGAATCTTGCAATAGTTAAAAACGTTTCAATCACTTTATTCAATCTGAAGTATTATAAAGTTTTTATTTAATTCAAAGAATTGTTTGAAGCTTTTGTTAATTGTCTCGTATTTGGCACAAGGATACAAGACGAAGGGCACGATATCTGACTCCGTCCTTGACATAACTTAAGAATTTGTTATGTCTCCCTTAAACCCTAATATTTATACATTTTACCATTATATTACCTCAGAATAAATTTTTTGTTTTTTTTTTACTCCTGAATAACCTTAAAAATATAAATTATTAGGTAGTTAAGAGTTAGGATTGCAATTTAGATGAAATTTCGTTGTCTTTTGATAATAATTTATATTACCTATATGATGACTAATATGATATGACAAGTATAATAATATCTTTCAGGAAGTCCACGACCAACGCTTGAATGACCGAGTCGAGTCAATGATCGAAGGTGGCTTGATAAATGAACTTTTAGATTTCCACGACAGACACAACAGGCAGAGGATTAAGGATGGAAGGTTAGTTGAATAATATCCTTAAGTTGAGCATCTCCCTGTTGGAGACGGTTACCTTTGAAACCGACATTGATTTTGTGTTTTGCCTGAACGTGACGTTGTGAACTGTGGTTCAAGTATGTAGACCGGAATACCGCGCATACATATAACATAACAAAGTAAAGTGTAAATTGAATATTCCAGAAAAGTGATACTGCAATATTAATAAAAATAATCTATTCCATACAAGCTCGGTAAATAAATCAATAATAGTTATTTTGCCTGAACGTGACGTCACAAACGTAATGTATGTTGGTTTCAACATATTTCCATCTCGTCGTCTCTAGTAACTAGGTGGCCGCTTAAAGGTCCTCGCATAGAAGATACAATGAATGTATGAATGAACGAATGATTGTGTGAATGGGTGTGAATAAGAAATGACTTCTTTGTTATATACATTAAAAAGGTTTCAATAAAAAACCTTAGTGGCGTATCGTGCCTGATAGTGATTGACCAGCACTAAATAAGCCGACCTTCAGCTGTATTACAGGTGTGTTTCGTACTTACACTGGCTTCCGAACACGCTTTTGGTTCTTCGTTAAACAATGGCTGTTAAACAAAACTTACGTTTTCATCTGGCGATTGCTGTAATATAATGTTTATAATCGTCTCGCAACATATCGTAACGTTGTTCATAATAAACGGACACAGACATGTATATATATATATATATATATACATATATATATATTATTCACAGACATATATATTCTTTTCATCTATTTTATATACATAGTATGTTTGACTAAGTTTTATATATATATATAATGAAGAAATAAAAAAAACAATTAAATTTTTGCAAAATTATATTTGAATATAAAAAAATTATAAATTGATAATGTGATAAATTATTTATATTATTTAATTATTAATATCGAAATCCAAATTAAAAAAATATATAATTAAAAGATGGCGTCGCGTTCAACGTCCTCGCTAGTGTCAGATGCTATAGAGTTGCGTACTGATCTCCGGTTACATCTATTTACGTGACGGTCAATTGTATTTGATACTTTATATAATATATTAATAATAATTCTAAATCTAAATTATTATATTTTTCATTATTATTTTAATGTTATATTTATCAACAAATAAATAAATACAGATATATATATTAATGTTCGTTAAATATAACATTATTAAACAGTATATGAATAATATAAATCAATTAATTGAGTATATAATATCGTAAGATCTGTGTTAGATTTCTATTTAATCAAGTATCAAAATCGCCCCAGCAGTATTGCACTATACAAGTCAGTAGCGACCGCAGACTACTCTAGTGTTGCCTACAAAGATGTTAAGTTTGAAAATTAATACTACTGGAAATGACGTGTGTTTTTAATATATATTTTAACGTGAAAAAAATAAGAATTTATGTGAAGTAACTTACCTCTGTGGTTGTAGAACGAACCAACTATGTTTAATAAAAACTATAGATATTCTATCGCCCGTCACATCCAGTATATTTATATATTTTTATACGCCTTCCCCGTTCACTCTCGAGCGATTTGTCCATTAAAGCAAGATCCCTATGTTTACTTTCCATTCCTTGACCCCAATAAGAGCATTAGTCCTAACCGAAGCCCTAACTTTCATCCCTATGAACTAGGCACCGACACACAGATACATTTATTGTTATCTTATCTCTGAACTATTCTAACTATGAAGATTCACGTTCTGTATTTGAATTAAAATTTATAAAGCAGACTTCAACACTTACCGCCATCTTGTCAACCATGTTAATTTATTTCATTCATTCGTTCATTCATTCATTCAATCAATCAGTCAGACTTAATATAAGAAATAATATCGTTATAAAACGAACAAAATATATTTTAATATATTTTAAAAGTATTACATAACACATACTCGTATATATTATACGTAAGGCAATAATAAATTTGTAAATATTTGAGATATTTGAGGCGACGCTAACAGGTAACCGTGGGGTCAAGACACGATATCATTTTTATGCAATGGCCTCCAAATGTGAGGCAATTTATATTTATACTAACATTATATGTACTAGATAACGAGTGGTATGTTTAAAATGTGATTTTTCATAAAAAATATATTTGATATATAAATTACATTTAAATGTACATAAAATTTTAAATGACAGAATATGTGTTTTGTTGTGTAATGTTTAGAAATTTTACTTCTGAAATAGGTGATAGTGTATGTATATGTACATATATATATATATATATATATATAAATGTTAGGGAGGTCGTAGGTCAATAACATTTGGACGTTAACTATTTTATAGGCAAGTCTTTAAATATATATTTAGAGCCAACAAAGAATGTTGTTAATTTATTAATATCTTCGTGTTTACGTAATTATTGGCTGTTTGCAGTAAACATTATAAAAAAGCACTGAACTCCATCCTACGCGGTGCCTATAAATCTATTCGAGTTGTAAAATCTCTCTTTTTTCTCGGAATCGATACGATTTTTATTTTTTATATCGATGTAAAATTATCGGTACGTCGTCACGCACAGCAGTTTCTTTCTCCTCCTGCACGTACTTAATAGCTTAAGAGGTTTATTAATTACAGTAAAAAGTCACTTAAAAACTCACACAGACAGAAAACCCGTAAATTACGTCCGATTCTTAGCTTCGGAAGAAAATTAAAAAGCAAAAGAATAAAGTAATGATGGTCGTGTAGACAACAATAAATCGTAAGTAAAAGCGCGCCGCCAGTAATTCACGATTACATAAAAATATTTTATTTTTTAATTAACTTCCTCTCGGTAAAGCTTATTGTTTTTATTAAGAATATAATGTTGTTATGATTTCAGACCACCCGACTATACGAAGGGTATCTTCCAGACGCTAGGATTAAAAGAGTTTCACGAATTTCTTATGTTGTCTGTTGAAAAGAAGAACAGCGAAGAAGGAAAGAAGCTTCTAAAAGAGAGCATTGATAATATGAAAATGGGAACGAGGCGGTACGCAAGAAGACAAAATAAAATGGTGAAAGGAAGATTTTTAGAACATCCTAATAGAGAGGTATCATGTTAATTTCTATCAAATATTAACACAAAAGTATTATTTATTCTTTCTAAAGGTTAGATATTATATTACATATTTATTTTTTATATAACATCAATATTTTAAACAACGCCATCTCGCAGCGAATAGCGTAACTCTAAAATTAACTGTCGCCATCTATAGTCGAATAGAAGAGTTAAGTAGTAAAAATTTTAAACACAGATGTCACTAAACGATTTTATTTTTCAGATTCCTCTAATATATGAACTGGATACAACAGATCTTACCAAGTGGGACGAAGAAGTTAAAAATAAAGCCATATTAATAATAAATAGTTTAATCAATAACTCATCATGCGAATACTCACCCTTGAAAGGAAATACTCCAGAGAATTTCAAGACATTAGACAGGCATTCTTCAAACTATTGTGAAGTTTGCGAAAGACTAATCATAGGAGATAAAGAATATTCAATCCATTTAAATTCGAATAAACATAAAAAAGTAATGAAACTGAAGAAAAAATTGGCTATCACTACTCAAAAGGAAGAAACCGTGAATAAATGATTATAATAAATAAATAACAACTTTCACTAAACAAAACATTTTTTTATTTAAACTACTATTTACATTAAATATTAAACTGACATCATGGTTGCCTCTAATTCATTATTAGTTTTCTTGGGTGCTCTATAGTCATAATTTTCAAATTCAGGATATTTCTGTATTATATAATTATAAGCCTCACAGAGTCTCCCAAATTCCCCATTAGCTATTTGAAATGGCCTGGTCACTGGGTCAATTTCTGCTATTTTATACATTCTTAGAGCCATTTCCTCTCGCACTTCTTCAGGAAAGAGAGTTTGAGCTCCTCTAATTGAATACTTTTGTCTCATAGAAAATATTTGACGAGTCACTTTCTCAACAAGCTTGAATGGTAGCTTAATTATAGGGCTCTTTAATGGTGTCAGTGTGACGACTCCCACGTCAACGTCTGGTTTAGGAAGAAAAGCTGAGCCGGGAATATCAAATCTATAATTAACATTGCACCAGTTTTGACACATGACTGACAATCTGCATCTTTGTTTGTCGAGCATAGGGGCAGCCATTCTTTCTGCAACCTCTTTTTGAAATGTTAAAGTCATTCTTGTACGACCAAATGACCAAGGCCCTTCATTTTTCGAAATCATTTCTAACCATCGTATCATCAATATAGTTGATACACTAAATGGTAAATTACCTATCAGGTTCACTGGTGGCGGAGGGTCATTCCAGTCGCATTTTACATCTTCTGGAATAAAGTTAGCAATATTTGTTTTTAAAATGTCCCCTGTTACTATGTCAACATCAACTACATTATTGCAAGCATCCGCTATGAGCTCCAATGACGGTATAAACCGAGAATCTTTTTCAATTAAAATAAGTTTTCTAGGTGCTTGTTTTATTATTGATCGAGTAATGCCTCCGGGGCCGGGTCCCACCTCGCAGACAACGTGATTCTCGATATGTCCAGCAGCACGAACTATTTTGTCGATCAATCTTGGTTCCATTAAAAAATTTTGGGAAAGCTCTTTGAGAGCTCGCAGTTTGTATAATTTAATAACATCTTTGATACTGGGCAATGGTGGCAACCTAACTTGTGAAGCTTTTCTAACTACAGCCATTATTGTTGCACCTTGGCTGGTTCTTCGAAGTCGTCGAGGAACGTTTCCTGCTTCACCGCTAAGATGGAATACATATAAATACTAAACACTCCGGCACCAATAGCTAAGCCCGTCAATCTATTTCTTTTGGATATTTTCTGTAATTTCTCGACACGTTCTCTATTCTTTTGTTCAATTATCTTCATATAATCTATCTCCGCCTGTTTAAGAACTGGATCTTGTCCTCCAGTCTTGATATTTGGAGAATCGCCCATTACGATATAACAAAGTATTCCTTAACCTCAAATTCTACCAAAGCAATAGTTTATGGTATAGAATAAAGAATGTACGTAATCGAAAACTAAAGACAGATTAAACATCACAAAATAAGACCATTCTATCGTGGGTACGACAGATAATGCAAAAAAATTTATCTTCTACTTTCAATAAAGATTATACATTATACAATGAAGTTATAGGTATATCAATGGATTGTCGTTCTCTATTTAGTAGGTATAAATATTGATATGGATACGATACATTTTTCTCCAGATTATAGAGCAACCTTTTGAATCTTTGAGTATACATATACTAGAGCTGGCATCGCGTGTATCCAATATTTTTTACCTTTGATACCAACATGTTGTGTTTTGCCTGAACGTCATAGTACTACAAAGAAGAACAGAATACCGCGTACATGCATATTACATTACATTGTAAAAAGTCAACCTTTAATATAAATGATAATCTTGGTATTAATATAAATATTTTATTTTAAACAAGTTTATTTAACTTTTCTTTAATGGACCTAATAATTATTTGATAACACAATTTTATTTATTATGCAATTAACATTTATTAAGTAAAGCTATTTTTTTCCTCGCACGCACAAAATTTTGAGAGCAGAAAAAAACATCTTAAAATTTTATTTTTCTGATTCTGATATTGATTTCTGAGTTTTGTTTCAGTTCTTATTCGATGTTTCGGAAAAAATTATAAGCCATTCAAAAATAAGCTTGGTCTTATTTTTTAATGGCTTATAATTTTTTCCGAACATTTACATAAATAAATCTGAAAATATTTTACAAAAATTAATATTTTTTTTATATAATAAAAGTACGATCCCGTAGATATCAATGTTTTAGTGATATAAATAGACAAATATATTGCCATAACAGAGAAGTGCACGTTATAATTAATTTAAAACCAATTTGTTATGCAATGCTTATCTTATGATTACATTTGAGAGAAATTTTCATGGAGACAAAAATTACAAAAAAGATATTGTTAATTAAGCAGTAAAATTTTATTTTTTATATTTTCAGATCAAACATTAACTCAATATGTAATAATATTTTTTTATTATAATAAAATATTTTTTTATTTACGAATTAGCAGTAACACACGTGTGTGAAGAAGGAAACTTAGGAACTTCGCTTTATTTAAATAAGAAATATATATTTATTTATTATGTGTTGCCACGTTGTTCGTTCATAAAACAACACTGGAAAATTATATTCATAGATACAAAATATATTATCATAGACAAGAAATAGACGAATAAAAAAAATGGATTTTTTGTCTCTCATATAATAATTGAAATGATTGTAATGTGTTTCTAGGATCTAGTAACAGGCTTATTTATGACATTGCAGATAACGAATGAATTTCCATTTACTACAAAGTCTTCTGGCCCCTTCTGAACCACAGAAATAGCGAGTAATTAAAATATAAAATTAACAGTGTCCATTAATTTATTAGTAATAAGTTACCTAGTCTAAGGCCTGCATAGTGCACTTATTTCACAGCTGGATTGGAATCGCTGATTAATCTAATTAGAAAGCAGCCATGCGTATTATCACTTATTAGTGTACGTGCTAATAATTTATATAAGCATTTTTCCTGTTAAAAGATGCGTAACCTTCCCAAAACCAACGCAACCAGATTTTATTAAAATTTTTATTTTTAATTATTATTGATATTTTTCAGGTTTTTAATTGATAAATCCATTTATTAGCCTATTAATAATTTAACCACAACCTTTTAATATTACGATTCAACACCTGAATTGTGATTGTGATCTTTATAACCATATTACTCTCATTTTCTTATAATTTAACTATAATATTAATATGTATATTTTTACTATATTTAATACACAATTTTACATGTTACCTAATTAATACTTTTATTGAATTTACATCACTTGGTACTCATTTAATAAAATTTAAAAGATATGAAAATGAATGAAATAGTATAAAAAGCCACTACACAAACTTAAGAGGGGAAGGAAGTCCCAACATTTATTACGTCAATTTAGCGCAATGTAAAATATAAACACAACAAAAACAGCTGTTTATGACGTTTCACTGCATAACAAAATGAGCCATGCGCCACATCTGTCCCTTTCTAAACAAAACCTCTCTTTCTCGCTCATGACTTTTTCGATATTCCCCGCAAACGCCAATTCCCATCTCGCGTCGTATGCAATCGGTCGTCCAGCTGTTTCTTTGTACTCGTAATTTGTGATTTGTTTTAGTAATGCCTTTTATATCAAAAGACTGGCGTTCTCCCGGTGAAGAGTGGGTTAAGACACAGGAAGGTTGGGAGAAGAAGAAAGTGTTGGAGTGCACAGCGCAAAGGTGAGTTCGATTGATAAAAATCCTTTGTTCATATTTCGCTGTTCGACGCTAAGCATGAACTATCCCTATAATAACTAACGTAACGCTCTCATATAAATACTGAATGCTAAGCTTGTTTGTATTTTGTATTGCAGATACGCGGCTATATCTAACTTTAATAACACAGATCAAGATAAATGGTGAGTGTTTAATGTTTTTTAAGTGTTATCTAACGAGCGAGAATCAGCTGTTTCTGTTATTGTAGTATTGATTTAAAGGCGCGTAGTTCCGCTTGTGTACTTACATGTTATAACAGATATAGGCCAATGCAATCTTCAATTTGATATTGCAATCTATCTATTATTAAGAAACTATCTAAATAATATTCGACGTTAATTATTAATAAATAATAGTTTTAAATTTAAAAGCAAAAAGACTTAATTATATAAAGAAAAACAACTTATTTATTTGAAATAGTTAACTTACGTAATAAATGAATTCGAATGATTTAGTTTTTAAATTTCGATAAAATAATGTGAACTTTTCATGCAATCGAAGAAAACGTAATACGAAAAGAAATTTATTTTAAAATGAAGCGAACAGAACCAATTTATTTTGAGGAAATGTAGGTCAGTACAAAGTAAATAACGGCGTTATAACGAAAAATATTAACAATTTTGGATTGAATTATCTATCTTAAAATAGTCCGGATATTTTTAGTTTTGTTTGAGCAAATTTTAGTTATATGGTAAACTTGTTTATTTTTGTTGTTTGGGTAATATTTTGTTTTAATAATTTTGTACCATGAATTGTTTTGGAACGGAAGTAAACAGATTACGTATTTTTTTTAAATAGTTCTTTAATTTTCTTCATTCATCACTTTTCTTTTGTTATAATTTTAAAATCAAGATGGCGCATCCTTAATTTTTAGTTTCAAAATATAATTAAATTTTAATACCCAGTCCTACCATAAGAGGTGAGACCCTAAAACACCGCTTTGATAGCAGACATTTTGTAAAAAAATATTGATTTTGTTCGAGACCGGTAATTATTTTTTCCATATCCGTAAGAGGACGAAGTGTAAATGAGTCAACACCAAATAAACAAAAGAATTTATTTTTAGTCCACTGAAATGTCCCCTTCATTAGAGATTTAACTTAGTTGAAAATAAGTTAGCATATTCATTAATATTTTAATAATATGTTAGTAAAATATATGATAAATCATTTAGAAAGGATTATAAATGTAAAGTTTCCCTCATCTAACATGATGAAAGTGACTTGGTGATTATTTGCCGAGTTACTAGAAATTTAATAGCCTTTAATATAGGTAATTTATGAAGTAAGACTGTCTGTACGTTAGTTTCTGTATTCTTGTTGGATTTAAGGTTTGATCTAACGTTTAAGTACATTCAAAGTATTAACACATTCGCGTCTGCTGACGTGAATTCAAGTCATTTCCAATTCTCTTCCTGGTTGCCGTTGACGTAAATTCACGACATTTCAAATTCTATTCCTGGTTGCGAGTGACGTGAATTTACGTCATTTCAAATTATATTCCTGGTCGCCGTTGACGTGAATTCGCGTCATTCATATCTTTTATCCTCCCTTTGACGAAACAAGTTTGCTGCAACCAGCTTCAGAATATCATTATATTACCCGGTACTCAGAATTAGAAACGTAGAAAATTAGCCGGACTCGAATGTGTTAAAATATTCTTGTATATTTCTTTGTATCAACCAAATGCTAGGTAGCGTACTAACATCGCTTACTGAGATAGTGAGCTGTTAGCGATCTTGTGAATAGTGGACTTTTAACTCATATAAGGTCAAATAGAGAATAATTGGATAATCAAATAGATTAAACAACGATCGTTTTCAATCTTTTAGGTCAAATCCACACCCAAATCCGACACGCCCTCTGAAAGGTTAACTCAATTTATTTTATTACATTTCGTCACAAATTGGCTTTTTATCTAAAGGCTTTTTGATAGTCTTAGATTACGCTAAGGGAGGGATTTAGATTGTAACTATCTGTCTAAAATATCACACGTCATGTTGATGCATGGTAATTAATAGTTTTCAATTATTGTTTTTTTCGTTCCCCCCTATACTTTCCCCTCCCCTTTTTAGAGGAGACTAATTTGCCCTCACTGACAAAGTATAGAAATGGATTTTTAAGTTTAGCTGTACTTCAAATGTATATTTCTGTTTACCAATCAAAACACGATTTTAAGAAAGAAAAGAACTTTATAATTTGACTTTAATAATAATCCGACATCACACCAATTTGTAATACAATCCCTACTGCAGTTTTCCGTTTTTTGTGTTCGTGAATATTCGTGTATTTTCCGGTGTAATAATAGCCTATATGTTAACTGGAACAATTTCTGTAATAATTCCAAATTTCATTAAAGACAGCATAACAAACAATCAGACATCCAAAACTATAGCTTAAGTTTTATGTCATGTATGTAACAATCACGTAGCAATTACTTTAAAATATATTCAATATACAAATTTCGTCTCGTTACTTTTTTATTATATATATGTTATGTAGTTTGTTGAGTTTAAATAAATAATAAAAATTAATTAACTGAATTTGACACAAATTAAATAAAAACTCAATATAATTTTATCTCTATAATATTGTATATATGAAACTAAATGGAAGGAAACTATTAAATTAGCAAGTCATGAAATACATACATCATGAGGTAGGAAAATCCATACACTTTGATAAAAGGTTCGATCAAGATAAAGAAATATGAGTGCTGTTTAAAGAATGTCATTAAAAAAATACTTATATGATATTTCTTTATTGTTTCTTATGTTATTTAATATTATATATTTATTATTCTAATGATTCTTTGTCATGGGATACATTTAGTGTGATGCAATAATTTACATGTGCTGCTCGTGAACGGGTGCTGCTTGCGGTGACTGGTCGTAGTGCTAGCCACGGATTTCCTTGTTCTTATTCTCTATATATATATAAATATATATATGTATATAAAATTTTAAGTTAATCGGACAGATAGTTTCGGAGATTTCGTGATGAGTCAGTGAGTGGTAAATAGCTTATATATATATATATATATGCTTTTTTGCGACGTAGACGTCCTGTAAGAATAGATTTTACGGAATTCCTATCCCAACGGATTTCAAATTTTTGCATTTCGACAAGTTTTAAATCTGTAGGAGCTATAAACTTAACGCAGGGTAATAGTTACTATAGCAACGGTTACCATAGCAACGGTTACGATGACAACGGATAATATGACAAAGGTTACCATAGCAATCTTAGTTCACATCCAAATTATTAGTGTGGCTTATCGAATTGATTGCGATTGTTGTAGTTGTTCGCACATTACTCATATATTGACGTTTGTGAAACAGTGATCACAATAAAAAAACCCGGCTGAGTTTTTTGTACGGATCTTCTCAGACCAGGCCGCGTTTGGAACCCTAGTAGCCTTATTTTAAGTTGGAGAGTGTCTTTACAGAAGGGCCTATTTTGATACATATGATATCAAAATAGGCTCTTCTGTCACTTCCATTTGACGTACACAAATGATCACTGGTATGGATTCAAAGTAGAAAATATATAAATAAATATAGTGACACCATGGCTCAGTTGATAAAAGTATTTCCAGTATTTGTTCGGTTTGAGTCCTTGGCGATTTTTTTTATATTTTATAAGTTTACACATTTATTTCGTTAATTTACTTTTGATATAGTGTATTCCGTAGTTATATGTAACTCGTCCATGCATGTTGATGAGCTCGCAGTGCAGACATACGTACATATATTTTTCATTTAAAACAACCCTTTAACGTACATGTCTGTGGTCTGAGAGGTCAGTAGTGGCCACTTCTGCATCCTCTTAAATTTATCCTGCATCCTGTAAATTAATAACTATTTTTTACTAGCGACTTTGCTCGCACTTAGTTTGGCATTATTTAGTTAGTTCAGACTTACCCACGCACACACACACACACATATGTCAAAACATCTGACGTTTTCGGTGAAACGGTTCGTGAGTTACAGAGAAACATACAGACAGACAAAAATGAAGAAAATAATGGAATCCGAATACATTATACGAAGATTGTGATATACAGACCGAAACAACACGTTTATACCATTTTATACCACATTTATACCAGTCATGTTATATATATATAAATATATATATATATATTTATATATATATAAATATATATATATATATATATATTTATATATATATATATATATATTTATATATATATAACATGACTGGTATATTAATAATCTTAATTTAATAATTTTGTAATAAAAATTTGCTTACGAGATATATCAATTACTTTTATAAAATAATATAAATAAGGTTACCTTAACCTGTAAAAATTATTCAATGTGGTCGAATAAACAATTTGACTCCGAAACAAGATAATTCCCTATTGAGTCATATTTATTCAACCACTAATTTGTATTTAATACTCATAATAACAAAACTTTAAAATCCCACGATTCAGCCGTTCCTATTAACTCAAAGACAGACAAACAAACAACAAGTTAATCACGCATATATATGTATATATATTTGCCAAAATGATTCCTCGCCTCACCAAGCTTATTAGCTTATTCGTCATTATGGATTCCTCACCTCACCTAAACTAAAAATCATTGAGTTATATAGTTAGTTATATATGTATATAAATATACAAACAAACAGATATTCTGTTCAATAGTACCGTTTATTTAGTATATTTGGATTAAATTCCAATAACTAGCAATTAATAGTCAAATTAAAAATATAATTAAGTTTTAATTGTATTTAAAGTATATATGATTTAACGTAATGATCGTGTCCCACTAATCTAGTTGTAATCAGGACAAGGTCGGGAAGATACGAAGGAGACGGGAAACCTAACAATTACGTATTGCGGAATATTGACGTTTGCGAAATATATATAGAAATATAATTGAAGTGTCTGTTTGTCATTACAAATCAAAAGCCTTTCACTACATGCATATTGAAGTATAACGATATATATTTTTTTTTACAATGTCTCTTTGGTTTCGGCTAATCTCTGAAGCGGTTGTACCAATTTTAACAGGACTTTTACTGACCGATAGCTGATGTTATGAGGAGTAACTTATTTTAATATTAAACATATTCCACAAGAACGAATCCCTGGGGACAGCTACGTAGTATATAAGAAAATGTATTACATTTTTTTTATCAATAACCTAGGACTACAAAAAAGAACAATTTTTATTTTTTATTTTTATTCATCAAAATTGGCATTGCTGTAGTCTTGTTGACGCGCTTCTACAGAAAAAACTAATTAATAAAATTTTGATTTGATAAAAAGTTATGGTGGAAAAACTGAATCCCCATAGACTTAAGCTTAACTGTTCTCGCGCGCGCTTGCCGATCGTCTTCCTCAAAATGAGCTGAGTCGCATCATCACATGAAAACTACTGGAGTGATTTCAGTCAAATTTGGCAAGAATGTAAAACAAATAAATAAGCATCTACAGAAAAAAACAGAATGAAAATAGCTTGATTACATCAAAAGTTATAAAGAAAAAACCAAGAAACTCGTGATTATGTAGCTCGTAGTCTAACTTTCATGGCGACAAACTTTTTCAATTAATTGTTTATTATCGTTATTAAATATTTATTTCCTTTTATTTTTTTCTAATGGATTTTCCTGCGCTCAGCTCAATTCCCGCCACGCACGATAGGCGGACCCTAGTTATTTTATTCCTTACAGAGATGTATATTTAATATTTTTATTAATAATATTACTGTTTCATTTAATTTGATTTAACGTTAAATTATCGTATAATGAGAAATAATGACATAATTTATTGTCATTACGACATTAGCATTACCCGGACGATTTAAGTATTAAGTAAAAGTAAATTGTATTCAAACCTCTCAACATGGCCGCATTATAAGTAAAAGTGAACAAAAGAGAAAGTTTAATTCTAACAATACTGAGTAATATATTTTAAATGTACTTTTAAATTGACATTATACATATAATATTGTGTAAATAATAACTATATATATATAATATATATACATAAATAATAACTATATATATATATAATATATATATATTTTTATATTTAACTGGCCTCTGCATATATTAAATTGACAATGAAATAGTTATTTATATATAGATAAAGGTCCCAATACGGTCATCTTTATCTTTGCTAGACAGATTTTGATGAAAATTTATATATTTAAATAATTTTTATTTTGTAAAATCAAATTTTCATGGGTAAACACAAAAAATGTTATGGGTTTTAATGATAATACATTAAAAGTATGAAACAAATTTTGGGTCTTTTTATGTGGGATGGGAGCAGGCAAAGTCACTCCCAACACCTAGTATTTATTTAGTTTAAATGTTACGTCTATGATTTTATATTTTCACTTGCGTGTTAGGAAATTTTATACTTTAATCCACTTATTCAATTATCTCTAGATAAAGCACTCAACGCGTTTACATTAATCAACGAAGTGTCGCCATATTGGATTTACTTTTTTATACACCGACAGTGAATAATATAATTAAACTACTTCATGGAGGTTTTATATTAATATTTATAAGGTATAAGTTTTTATTGTATGAAATGTCAGACAATTTTTTTTATTATTATGAACATATTATATAGATTATGTCAAAATTTACTTTCTAATTTAATGTGTCAACATACAGATTATGTTCAAATTTATTTTTTTATTTGTTGTTTGTTATATAACATTATATTAAAACTATTTCGTAAGTATACATCCGTTAACGGAAGCATCACTTAATTTAAACGAAACAAAGAAGCCTTTGAAATAGAATTTGCAATTTGCGTTCATTTAACCGTACGAGACTGAACTTTTAACCTCAATATCTAATGGCTACTTCAATATATATTTAATATGTTTTTTTTTATATTAGGTCCTCAATAACAAATAAGCGGCCGGTGACATTTTTTGTACTTAAATAGTACTAAAAGGAAGCGATCATTTCAAAAAAGTTTTTATTTTTAACCGGTATTCAATTAAAAAAAAAGAATGTGACATTTAACTGGCACTCAAGAACTCCTTAAAACTAAATCGTTTTTCATTCTAAATTTGGAATGAATGCTGAATGTTTAGGGCGGGGCCTCGTGTGGTCGATGGCCGAGCATTGGCAGAGTGCCATCAGGGCAGAGTGAATCAGGGCGACGCATGAGGAAACTTCAATCTGTTCTGAATTCAAAATATTATGCAATATGCCCTACAAGATGTAGTTTCTTCACCAAATAGTTTTTACATATTCATGCTTTTTATAGACTAGTTTTGTAATTAAAAGTTTTATTGCGTAATGTTTTGTAAATTTACAGTTTATATGAAACTTATTAGTTATATCTTTGAAGTAGTTCTTTACTGTAAAAATATTATTGTATTACTATATTAAGTTCAAATTTTGACATGATACAACGTGTTTCAGATAGGGTTGTTATCTTCCTATCATATCTAACCAATTTTTTATAATTGTGATCGATATAATCCATATTTCTCCTACACAAGGCGTTCAGACGAAGAGTTTAAAAATGGAACGTATTTGCAATTCGGGACAAGAATTTTAAAATTCGAACGTTTTAATCTTATTTTGTTTTGTTTTGGTGTTTTTGAAACAATTGAAATACTTGCTAACGACGACTATTTCTCATGCAACTAACTGGTACCACTGCGAAGCATGGCAGGGTACAATAAGTATATATTAAAAATAGTATCATGTCCTTTAAATAAACATATTTCTCATTAATTTATATAAAGTACCAGTAAAGGTAATTTACAGTAATTTTAAGAAAGAAAAAGTTTTTTTTATGTAAACACAAACATTTTAAACTTCATTATGAGAATGAAAATGCTATAATTAATGAGGAACGCGTTCTTTCATCATCCTACCTAAAACAACAGAGTATTATAAAATGGCGGCATAATAAAATGGAACACAAAATACTATTAAATGTTTCTTAAATAAATAAAACAATATTACGTAACAAATAATGATATATCCGTGGCATTGAAACGGATAACATTTCTACATTGATCCGGCCTTGCCATTGGTGACACTCGCTGCAATTTTAACAATAAACGATCTAAAATTGACTCCACCAAGCCACTAATAGTGGTGACATTCGCTCATTGACAGTTCTGTTTTTATTTCGTTCCTTCGTTTTCGTCCTGAAATTAAATTAGCTACAAAATTAAACAAAATATATTTGTTAATTTAAGATAAGAAGTAATGCTTTCTTATTATTATTATAAATATATCAAGATTTTTTTGTTTGCTTTAATAATATAATATAAAGTATTTCGGTAACATTATATCTGTAATAGTTAAAAATAACAGATATATATTTAAATTTCTGAACACAAAAAATATAAATTTCATGATTTTCTTTTAATTATCAGCTATTTAATGCAGAGGGCTCACGTAATACTGGTTGTGGTAATAGAAAGGTCAGTGACATGAAGACGTTAGAGCGATGTCATAGTAAATTACGTTGGTTGAAGATTGTAGCATTTTGAATATTTTATAAATTATAACATGATATTAGGTAGGTATTATATAAAATATATATTTATTATTTTATTCGGTATCGTCTATTATAAATTAAAAAGAAAATTACACTAAAACTAAAACCTCCTTGAACCGAATCTTTTTAAATATAACATTTTTCCGTCAAACATCTGTCAATATGACATATTCATGACACTTAATGTCAGATAAATCAAACATAACACGATCTATTGGTCAATATAATGTACTAGAAAGTAGGTTTCAAGTTACGTTGGTAGTAAATTATGATACATTATTAGTACCGTATGTATGCGTTCATTTTGTAGAAATATGAGTCTGAAATAACTTGCTGAAGCAATAACCAGTTATGGGTCTGTAAAGTTATATAACAAATTATGTAACTAAATAAAAACATAATTTGTCTATTAATATAGGGGGCGGTTCATAAGTTACGTTAAATTTCATAAAATACAATGCCCTCCCCCCTCAATATAATGTTTATTCAGAAAATATTTTTTATCAATAAAGAATTGTTATCTTATTGGCATTAACTCACAGTTTTACCAGAATCAGTTTAGTTTTCTAAGGTATATAAAATAATCATCTCACGTAACTTATAATCAAGACTAAATATTATAATGGAAAATTCTTATATGTGATATTGAAGTTTTTTTTGTATGAAATACGTAAATCAACAACATATTACACAACTACAAAACATATTGACTAGTATTAATGTAGAACTACAATTAATATTAAGCCCGCTGTAGACTCGCAGACAAATATATATATATATATATATATGTGTGCTTGTGCGTGTGTGTTTATTTTAAAATATCACAACATGAAATCTATTTGTTAATTGATATCCTTTGTGAATCGATTTTGTGTCTATCACAAGCGTTAAAACTCGAAAATCTTTCAAATTCGTAAATAGATTATTACAATTTAAATAAAATGAAACAAGCATCATCGAGTCACTATTTCCTGTTGACGTTATTTTTAGATTGCTTTATAGCTTTAATAAGGAGATGATTATTTTAAAGTAAATATAAAACTAGGATCCGCCAACCGTGCGCGGCGGGTGTTGAGCTGAGCCTTTCTCCTTTTCTTGATAACTTTTGAATGGCTAAACATTTTTTCAATCTGTTTTCTCTATAACATCCGCTTTCGGCTCAAACATACATGAGAAAATTTTCAGCTTATTATCTCGTCGCATTCTGGAGACAACTAAACACAAAAAAAGGTCTCCCAAACGGTTAAGAGCTTCGCCTACGCTCAGCTCAATAACATATAAAGACTGTTAGTACATAAAGTTTCGTAAACTTAATATACCAGTGACAAGGCTGAAAATCGATAAGAATCCAAGTGACAAGTTCTCAGATTAGAAAAACAACTATAATGTAATTTAAAATGTTATATTAACGAAGAGCCATTTTGGAAAGGTAATGTTTGTTTAATATTTCAGGACCAACAGTGAAGATGGCGACAAGACAGCAGAAGTAGCAAGAGTACCCCCTCACTGTCACATCACTATCAAATGTACTAGAGAGGTAATTAACGATAAAAACAATATTTAAATTAAATTTAGAACACTAATAATTTATTTAATTTAAATTTAGAACAAATGAATTCAAAAAAAATATATATTAGTCAGCGAAAATTAAAGTATTAATTTAATAACGAACAAATTATGCAAATAAAATTTAGAACATTGGAACTATTTTATATAATTTAAATTTAGAACACTTAAATAAAACATATACAACCTCAATAGATCGCGGGCTTCAACGGCCTGTCGGAGGCTGTGCGTAGGTTGGACTTCTCTTCAGCCGTCCGTGACGTCAGACGGTTCAACTATATTTGTGCTCTCCTAGAACTACTGTTGGGAGGTCAGAAGTTGACCAATTTACCTGGAGCCGCGCAGAAACTTCTCTTGTCTATGCTCGAGCAACTCGCAGATCAAGGTCCGTGAAAGTTGCATTGTTTTTGGATATATACCGTAAAATAAGTGTTATAGAGACGGATCCGATGTATGAAAGTTGGTTGCATTATAGTGTTGTAAAATAATTATTGAAACTATGGATATTTTAGGTACCGCGTGTCCAAAAGTATTTAATAATTAAAGTTCTCAAATGGTGTACATATTTTTCTCGATTTACTGATCATTGTTTATAATCGTTTTCTACCAACTGAATCAAAAAAATTAAAATATGTAATATCGTTTTAAAATAACATATTAAAAGATTTTAAATAGTTAATACGAATACAGCACTACAATACTATAATCGTTGTACTTTAGAATATATATATATATATATATATATATAATATAGATTGAGATAGACAGACGACTGTAGTAGTTGGTTTTAAAACTTCATAAGCGCGGTCTTCCAGTGGCGCGATCGAAGCAGAACCTAAACGCGCTGCGAGCGCTACTTGGAGCGCTGGCAGCGTTGCGCGAGGCTGAACGGCGCTCCTGCTGGGGCCGACCGCTGGGGTCACGAGCTCTGTGGGGGCACCACCGCAACGCCATCGAACGGATCTACCACATCGCGGACGGGATACACATACAGGAGGTAGAAGCTCACATCATTACTGGTGAAATTAGGTTGGAAAGGTGAACAGAATTGAGGAGGTTGGAAAGTAGACTGGACAGTCGTTAAATGGGTGAATTACTTACTTATTATAGACGCCAATGGTTTTTTTTATCACGGCGAGAGACACAAGGTATAGGTCCATAGGACTTGAAATGGGTTGAAAATAACTGAATAAGACATGTCTATTGCTCTGCTCTGTGCTACAGTCCTGATCAACAAATTACAAGTCAGTAAGTAGGGACACCTCCGAAGCGTAATAACTTATAATTGCAAAATGATAAAGTGGTAGTCAATTGTTAACCCTTCAAGCTAACAAAAAGTTACCTTCCTATTTTTACTTCAGGATAAATTTGTTTTACAATGTCTTGTATTGTTGTGATTATCTTTTTTAATATAAATAATTAATAATACAAATACCACTAAATTTAACTGTTTAATGTCTTTATTATCCAAGGTCTCTTACGTCTTAAATCAAGACTGTTAGTAATAGTGTTTGATACACATTCAGCCATTGTATTACTTCTATATTTATGAGTTCCTTTACAATACCATACACATTTTGGCCTTTACCACATATACCATACACATTTTGGTAAACTGACTGTTGCAATTCCACTCAAATGTTTATTTAAAAATACTTCTTGGTATAGTTTTTGTATTAGATTTTCATAATTTCTCCTTAGTCATCTTCTATAAAAAGAATTTTCATTCCAATAATCTCTCTTTATTCAAAATATCTAATTGTAAAGAGATCGTTGAAAAATATGTATGTTCTAAGTAAAGGAACGAACGAATGAATAAATAAGTATATAAATAATATAAATATATATAATAAGTCCACCCTTTGTAAAAAGAATTTAAATAAATAAATATTTTATATTCTAGCCGGGACCAGAGGTAGTGCCCAAGCTCCATGATTTGCCGGAGGAATGTATCAGGGAGATAGTTTTAAGAATATCGGATCACAGGGATTTGGATGTAAGTACATAATATATAAAAACAGCGTTGCGTACAGTATCGCCATCTTTGCCTTTAAAACGGGAATCTAAAACTAAAAATAAAGTATACCTTTTTTATTCTAAAGTAATTCAGTTTTGATAATAAGTTCCAAACTGAAAATATTTTTATAATAATTTTAAAATCCTAACAAAAGCAATTATTGATTCTATTGAAGGTCTCAATTTTTTAAAACAGAACTGTAAAATATAACACGTCAAATACAATAAAATGTTAAAAGAATGCAAGTTTATGTACCTATGTCTCTATTCCTTGAATTCATTTATTTTTCCGTACAACAGGCTGCTTCATCAGCCTGGCCGGTCATGGCGTCCGTGTGTTCCGAACAACAAGTGTGGCGGGAACTCGTTAATTTCCACTTCACACAGCTGCAGATTGACTCCCTTAATAAAGATACCAAAGAGACTGACTGGAAAAAAGTCTTCCACCAGCTTAGAAAGTAAGAATATTGATATTCCTTTGAGGAGATTGTCTTTAGATTTTAATATTTTATAGAGTTCATACATTATGACACTTCAAAAGAATTGCTAACATTGAACATGTGTGTCTAAGGTTAAACTATATATATTATTATATTATATTATTAGGAGTATGACTTATGGGTTTATCAAGGTTTTATGCAAGTTCCACAACATATACATATGATTGTAGTCAACTATTCTAATGTCAAATAAAAAATATGTATGTTTTAGGTTGTATGGTCTGAGAGAAGACGCACAGTATGCAGAGACACTGTCTCTGTGTAGACACTGCAAGTGTCTGTTTTGGCGATCGTTGGGACACCCCTGTATTGCTGATCAGGTTAGTATTAAACCCAAAACATTATTTTATAGCCCTTTAAATTTTGACACAAGTTAATAATTTAAAATTAATACCTATACATTAAACTATAGTGTCCAGAATACCGTGAGCGTCTCCGTGAGGCGGGCGGTCCTCTCCCGCCGCACCCGATACCGCCCGCGGCCTTCCTGAAATTCTTCTCGCTTTAATTTATATTTACAATTATTTAACAATTATGATTTTGTAATCGTTTATAACCCTAACACAAATTTAAATTAAAACAATAACTTAAATAACGTTACATGTCAAACTGGGGCAGCCATTTTGGTTCTTATGTCACATTTATTTTTAGTTGAAACGCGCGTAAAATATTATTTTTAAATAAACTTTAAATTTGTAGGAACTTGAAAGTACAATTTACATGTTGAAACAATTGCTGCCATTTTATATACAGAAAATGGAAATCAGTTCTTAGTTTTGTTATTCTCATAATAAATATAGCAGCTCTATTTAACTAAAACAAAAATATTTGTACGTCATTTGGGTATATTTTGATCTCATTTAAATTCTGAAAATATAAATTACAGAACTTTCTTTGTCTATGAATTCCTTTGATTATGAATGTGTTAAATAATAATAATTATCCTTAGCATGGTAAATGGTATTATATTGTAATGTTTTAAAATTATAAGTATTTGTTGAAAGTACCGCATCAGTATTTTATACCTTTTTTTTGTTATTTCACTATGATATATAAAAAAAAACCATTTACATTTCAAAAAAGGTTATATATACAATATTAAGAATTTTTTTTTACAATGCTACTGAATCTTACACAGAATAAGTTTAAGATTAAAATTATACTGAATAAGTATGGTGTTCACTTATATACTGTGTTCATTAAAATTGAAATTTATATATATCTTAGTCCATGACTGACGCCAATTGTTGACTAAAGTGATATCCTTATTTAATTTAAACATTACTTTTATAGTGTATTAATATAAGATTTGTGCTTTTCTACCAATTTAATTGTAACAGCTAACTTGATTTGTCATTACAGATTATTAAGTTAGGATAAGTATGGACTATCTTTAACCTATTTTTATATTATAGGATATTCGATTTTGTTAGGTCGGGAATAGGGCAATTTAAACATGATGGATTTTGGTTAGGTTATTATAAATTTATGGCTGTATGAACATTGATTGTCCTCACCATTCAGGCACTTTTATAACTAACACGGTACTAACATGTTAACAGATAACTAAGAAACTTTTCGTCCGTCTCTTCAAAATATAAACTTGGATCTGGAAATAATCTTATAAAAAGAATATATTTCTATACATTGAAAGTATCATACTACAGTATTTTTGTATTAATCAAATAATATAAGCTGCCTGTTCAAATGATCGGCCCTAAAACTATAGGCTAAGTCAGATTTTTAGATTTAAGAAAATGTTATCTATCAAATGTAGAAAAATCAAAGTCTGATTATTACATCACTATCTGATTGTTCATATTTAGAGTAGAGTAGTTGTTATGTGATATTTTATGATAAATGATATGGAGTAATGATATATGGAAAGTTTAAAATTATAAGTGTTCTGTCCTTATAAAATTATTTCTCTGATTATAGTCAACTGTAAGTGAGAGAATCAAGTTTAATATTACTTATTGTTTGAGTTTTTCTTAGATTCTAAATCCTTGGGTTTAGGAAATTTATTTTTTCTTTATCTTAAGGTCTATCTATCTTTTGTTTTCAAAGTGTGACTTAGTAACCAGTTTTTTAGATTGTAAGTTAAATAATGTCTATTTAGTATTTTTTATTTAATCTGTGATGTTGTTTGTGTAAAAGAAGTTTCCTTGGATCTGTTCTTTACAATGATACTTGAAAATAAAAATATTTTGAGTGAGAGAGTTGTTTTATTAATTACCCGAGTCAGTTCTTCTTATAAGTTTGTATTTATTATATGTTTATATAATCTCTGAGTACAAACAAAAATAATTATACTAATCTAGTACTTATGAAAGTCTTTTTCGAAAATGTAAAATTTTCAAATCTCATAAAAAGTGCAACAATACATAACAAGAAATCAATAATTTAGGTTCTTTAAAACATGTTAAATTAATACAATGAAGAGGATTTTATAATTATCTTTCTATGGCACTTGACAGCTAAAAGTGGTGTTTTTTTCAAGTAAACAAGTAACTCCTTAACAATTATCATTTATCAAATAAATTTATTTTATTGTTTAAAATAAAATTATTCTGAGTATATAAGAATCTAATTACATTATATATACAAAATATCAAAATCCATTACAGATGAAGCTGACTATAATATAATTCAAGTTCTTTTCCTTTTCATGTCCAAGTATATATTATGAAGTATCAACCCAGTTCATTTTTTACCTTATCACAATGTCTCACAAGGTCTTTTAATTTATACACAAGATCCTGTAACTGTTGAGTTCCACAAGTGAAGCGAACATCTTCTCCATCAGTTTTTAATACCACTGTATATAACAAATTATCAGAACCAACGCCGGGAGTGTTCGTCATTACTTCTAGTTTCCATTCAACGTCTGTTATTTTACGTAAAAAGTTTGTACTGGTATACTGCGGCTCCATTATCATCACAAAAATAAAATTTTAATCCCAGCAATGCTTACAACATAGTACCTTATAATCGAAATAAATAAAATGTGTTTTTGAAGGACTCAGCTGTCAACTATAAAGTATGAACTATCAAATGTCAATCTTACGATGGTTCTAGTTGTAAGTACAATGCTCAATAAATATACCTATTGACTTTTGTGAAACAGCGATCACAATAAAAAAAAACAATAAAGATTCAAATACGCATGGTATTTCCCGAACGAACTTTGACGAAATTATAAATGTTAATAAAAAAACAATTGATTTTTAAGTAAAATGATTATTATTTATTAAAAAAAAAGAAAATGTTAAATACATGTTTATTTATAATTACTAAAAAATTACAAAAAAGTGTGATTAATAATAATATAAAATAGTAATATAATGAAATATGAAAATAAACTATATCAGTAAATTATAAACATTGCCATCTCTCGACAGTAATGAAAATTTTTCCTGTCCACAGATATCCATCCAATAATCCATCCGAGAAAAGTGAAAATAATACAGAATGAACAAAGTTCGTTCGTGAAAAACCTGGCTGAGTTTGTTGTTGTCTGCTCAGATCAGGGCGCGTGTAGAACCCTCGTAGCCTTATTTTAAGTTGGAGAGTTTCTTTACAGAAGGGCTTATTTTGATACATACGATATCGAAATAGGCCCTCCTGTCATTTCATTTGACGTACACAAGCGGTCATTGGTATGGATTCAAAGTGGAAAATATATAAATAAATGAATAATTAGTATAAAAGTCAACTTTTACTAGTCTGTACCGTCAACGATACGTCAGAATGAACGACATGTTAAATAGATTTTATAACCGTGAAATGTTTCTCTTAATATCCTATTTTTCTTTAAAAATTATTTACAAGCAAAAGCAGTTTCCAAACCTCTGATTTGGAAAGAATTTATTAATTAACACGTGGTTTTATAGCGTCTTCCCCGGCAGACCGCGCGCGGAGCTGTCGTAGCAAAGCAATGCGAACCGCAATACTGGCAAATTAGAATTTACTCGATCGAAACATTAAAACGTAATTGAGCCATTGTTTTTTAGCATAGTGGAAGGTATTTCTGTTCGAAAGGGAATGCTTATATAAGCATTCATTCTACACGTTAGGCCTCTCGCCTGTTTTGTTTATAGCTTGGCCCGCTAGAGATAAGATTACATTATTTTTTTTCATTTATTCCTCTATAGTTCTTGGTCCAGTGCACACGAAAGTTTTTTCTTAGCCTTCAGAATGTCAGTTCATGATTCTGAAAGTGACAATAGCGAAGTTATTTTTGCTAGAAAGCGGTATAGAGTTCCGATTTTTCCTTCATAATCAGAGGAAGAAGAAGAACGTGTTGAAGAGTGGAGTATTCCGAGTGGAAATCGACCAAATATTCAACCTTTTGTCTCTCCTTCTCGATTTGTGATGGATGACATAAATCTAGGGTCGGATGCAGAAGTGGAACATTGTTACGAGCTATTTGTGCCGTATATTTTAGTCGAAGAAATTGTGGTGCAAACGAACTTGTATGCGTCACAACAAGTGGAAGCTGGCTGTTCGAAGCGCTTGCAAAAGTGGACACCAACGAAAAAGTATGAAATGAAGCGATTCTTGGGGCTAATTTTATGGATAGGATTGGTGAGATTACCGGTCATATTGGTCGCATGATCCAGTTTACATGCAAACATTCTCAAAAGGTGTCATGTCGAGAAACAGGTTCGATTTATTACTAAGATTGTTGCACTTTGCCGACAATACAAAGGATAATGGATCCAACCGTTTGTTCAAAATCCAACCACTTTTAGACGCACTGCAAACAAATTGCAAAAAATATTACAACCCGTCAGAGGAGATATACATCGATGAATTGTTGATTCCGTTCCGTGGCCGTATTATATTTCGGCAATATTTAAAACAGAAGCGCTATAAATACGGAATGAAAGTATATAAATTATGCTGCGAATCCGGCTACACATATGACTTTCGTCTGTACGCGTCTTTTGAAGAAAAAAATACGCCCACTAAAATAGTGATGTTCCTTTGCAGGGCATTATTCCATAACGGACACACGTTATATACCGATAACTGGTATACCAGTTTAGAATTGGAAGAAAAGCTAATTGAAAAAAACGTACACTTAGTGGGAAGGTTACATTTGAATCGGCGAGGAAATCCGGCGCAGGTTATTTCCAAAAAGTTAAAACGGGGAGAGGCAATTGCAATACAAAACAGAAAAGGAATAACCATTTTAAAATGGAACAACAAGCGGGATATACTAGTTCTGTCAACGAAACATTCGTCGGAAATGGTAAATGTTCAGAGCCGATTAGGGAACAAGTTGAAACCCAGAATTATTGTGGACTATAAAAAAGGAAAGGCGGCTGTGGACTTATCTGACCAGATAATGGTTATAATAGTCCACTAAGAAGATATCTTAAGTGGTATAAGAAACTGGCTATTGACCTTTTGTTAAATACTGCAGTCTTAAATAGTTTGATTTTATTCAAACATATAACGATGAAGAAAATCAGCATTACGGAATTCCGGATGAAATTGGCGGTTTATTTGACAAACTGCAAGGAAGCCGACGTTCTATCCAGCAGCATTGCAACCAGCAAAAAATATCACAAACTGCAGACAAAACCTGGCCGAGTTTCAGCAGTGAGAAAATATTGCAAATCGTGCTATGAAGAAAATGCAACCCAGCGTGGAAGAAAAATAGCACGAAATATAACCAAACAGGTTATAACATTTTGTGACACTTGTGAGGGACAACCATTTTTATGTTTACCTTGTTTTAATAAAATCCATTAGTTTTCTGAAAAAAATGTTAAATTTTCACCTTCATCATATTTTAGTGTCAGTCACCGGTGACTGGCGCGGCCTGAACGAAAAGGTCGGTGTCACTCACCGGTGACTGGCGTATCACTCAACGTGTTAAATACTTAGTTTAGTTTTTATTATTAATATTTATAACTAAATATGGTTATTAATTTTATGCTACAAGAGAGTAAACTATATTTGAAATACATATCCGTTCATCATCCTCCTGCCCTTATCCCATTTTGGGGTCGGCACAGTATGTTTTTTCCTTCCATACTCTCCTGTTACTCGTTATCTCTGTACACACTCCCTTCTTCTCCATATCGTCTTTTACGCAATCCATTCATCTTTTCTTCGGCCGTCCTCTACCTGTCCATCCCTCCACTACCATACCTAACACTATTTTGGTCACATGCCTTTCATCCCTCCTCATAACATGCCCATACCATGACAGAAAGCTACCTCTAATTTTTTCTGTTACTGACGCTACTCCTAAGCTTCCCCTAATATTCTCATTTCTTATTCTATCCCTTCTTGTCACCCCACACATCCATCGTTACATGCAAACGCTTTTCATCTATCACCTTCATCGCCCAGCACTCCGATCCATACATAACGACAGGTCTAATGATGTTTTTATAAATTCTCCCTTTTAGTTTAAAGGGGATTCAGGCATCACATGTCGTCCCAGTGACTTGTCGTCCTTTCATCCATCCCGTGTTGATTCTGTGCTTTACATCCCGGTCAATAATGCCATCGCTTTGAATCAGAGAACTAAGATAGCGAAACTCCGAGCAGACTGGTAACAGTACTCTGTCGAACAAAATAGGAACAAAACTGGAGAAACCGCCGAAATCGCAGAACATGTGCTCTGTTTTGGTTCTGCTCACTTTCAGGCCGACACTCTCCAGCTTTTGTTGCCATTTTACCAGTCTACTCTGCACCTCAATTGCATCCTCGCCGACAAGAATCATCAGCAAATAGCATGCACCAGGGTGCCTCTTCCTGTTTGTCCAATGTCAGAGCATCCATTATCAATAAGAAGAGATAAGGACTCAGAGCCGACCCTTGATGCAAACCTACTGCCACATTGAACTTGTCGGTGTTTCCAGCGGCCGACCGGACTTGTATACTAGATCGACTGTACATTGCACGAACCAACTCCACATACTTCCCAGGTATACCCTCCTCTTTCAAAGCCCACTATATCAAATTACGGGGCACCCGGTCGTATGCCTTCTCGAGATCAACGAACACCATGTGCAGGTTCTTGTGGGCTCGTCTTTATTTCTCACACAACTGACGAAGAGCGAATACAGCATCCGTCGTACCCCGACCAGGCATAAAACCGAACTGGTTCTCCGAAACATCAATCTCGTCTCGCATCCTTTTCTCTATCACTTTCTCCCACACTTTCATAGTATGTGACATGAGCTTTATACCCCGATAACTGTTGCAGTCTTGTATATCACCTTTATTTTTATAGATGGGCACTAGGTCACTATTGCACCATTCATCGGGGATCATTTCTTAATGCAACAACTTATAAATATTATACTAACAACATACAAAGGATGTAGTAGGCGAAACGAAAGGAAAAGGTGTGATAAATAAGGAAACTTAGTGGTGGAATGGAGATGTGCAAAGGGTTCTGAAAGAGAAGAAGGAAACGTTTAAGCAATGGCAGGAAGTACCGGATGATAATGAAAGTATGAAAGAGGAGATGAAAATGTTATATAAAAGATGTAAGAAGAGAGCGAAAGCTGAGGTGCAAGAGGAGTTATATAGGTCGCTAGAGTTTCCTGCAGGTCAAAAGGAACTCTTCCGGATAACAAAGCGTAGGGAGAAGAATGAAATACATATCCGTTATCTTGGGATAATTATTCCATTCAAACTGTATAATATTACTATAAATAAGACACCAATTATTAAAAATCGTTATTTATTCACTAGTTTGTTACATTATTCACATCAAAAATAATATAATTTATTAATAATATAATCTCTTAATATAATATTAGTGCATAACATATTTAAACAACTGTTTTAAATACTTCTTAATATTACTATGTAAGGCACATACAACTCTAAAGCGATATTAGCATAATTATTATTTAACACTAAACCTACCGACAATTCTTGTATACCTGTTCCTACTGCACGCCGTCAAATTGACCGGTAATTAAAAGTTATTTTTTTATATAACGCAGATAATAATGGAAATAACTAAAAGTAAAGAGTAAAGAAAACATTATATTCATATTCTAATAAATGTCATGTAGTTTGATAAAGATATTATAACGTTTAAAAATGTGTAAGTTTTACAAAAGTTAAAGAACGGTCAATTTGACCGGTATTTGGTAGGTTTAGTGTTAAATACATTTAATATTTAATTTGTGTTATTGTCCAATATTAAAGAAGTGTAAATTAAATCTTACAATTTAGTTTCAACTACAACAGTATTTCAATTTATATATTAAGTCGAGACAAATCATTGCAATACAATAAACCCGGCAAAGAATAAGAGATTCGTTATTAAAAGTTTAGTACATTTATATTTTATACTAAATATATCTTAAACTAAGTCGACAATCATAATTATATAAAAAAAAAAAACAATTAAAAAGAACCTTTGCATATATAATCTTATAAATATTATTTAAATAATCTAATTCATAAGAAAATATTGAAAAGCACAACCCATTCACTAACAACATATTGTGGCAGTAACAAAGCTTTGATTGGTATTAATGTAGGTCCCGTAGACAAAAAAAATCTTATTTAAATGATAAATTCATCAAAGCGGGATATTACACGTTAGCTCAATAAGCAGAGCGACTTGGACGGTATTTCAGATTTCACAAGTTCAAATACTGCTTCACTTGATGAACCTATCATTTAATTTAAAAATAATTTGTTTTTTACAATCATAAATTTTCATTTTCACTCAAACATATAATACTACATAATATGTGTATTAAAGTTTATAATGGCACTAACAGGAGATTGAATTAAAAATATAGAATACAAAAAAATATATAATAATAATAAAGAAATATTGTAGATATATCTTTGGTCTACAATACGGAAACAAATATTGACGGAATTTATATTTATCATTTCATTTGTATTCATCTCAGTCCGGTAAGAGACTGAAGTTAATATACCATATATATTTTACATTTATTATTGTATATTTTTCTATGTTGGCATTATTGTATCTTAAAAGTAAATCATATTTTGTGTTTTTCATATTAAAATGTAGATAATAGTACAAAAGTATAGCAACACTTCAACATACATTATCATTACCATTTAATTTATCAACGTTTCATCTTCTCGAGTATGGGCAAAATCATTTCGAAGGATGGTCTCTTTCCGGGGTCTTCGTTCATGCAGATTTTAATAAGTTTAGAGATGTGTGGGGACACTCCGGGTGGTATTGTGATTCTGAGACCCTCCAAGGCTATCTTCATTCCGCACTCCATTGCGGAGAGATCAGCGAATGGTACCTGAAACAATCATAAATAGAATTTTACACTATCATTGGCTCAAGGAGGAAGAGTAAGAGGTTACAGTGTTATAAAAGATATTTAAAATATTGTCTAATGATGTGTACAATGAGCACCTAAAAAAGAATAAGTGGAGCCCTTTTGTTGGTTTTGTTCCATCTTAAAATTAACCTCAGGCCTGCATTGGCTATCGGAACATATGTGTACTTATTCACACAGTAAAGTTAGGAAAAAATTTTACTTGTTATATTTTTAAAGAATGTATGATAACTAGGTTCTCAAATATTTAGTAATTATTAAATATGATTAGAAATTTAAAATTTTGCAAGCAATATTTAATTTATGCGAGAAAATAATATAAAAGAAAGGAAAAAAGTTAATAGCTTGGGACATATATATAAAAGATTGTTATGTGTTTTATGGATGTATGATAAGATTCTAAAATATTTTTTAGTAATTTTTAAATATGATAATTAATTCTACATTGTGCAAGCAATATATTAAAAACGAATTTATTAAAGGAAGGAAAATCCTTTGGTACATATATATAAAGAAAGGGACAGATTATGGTGTACCTCTCTAGTAGCAAGCTCCCACAGCAGAATAGCGAAACTCCACATGTCGGCTGCCTCCCAATTCCTCTTGCCGCTGGGCTTCAGCAGCGCCTCCGGGGACATCCAGGCCGGCTGATACACGCGCGCGCGCTCCTGGAACGAGAACTTCGCGTCCCCCATGTTGATGCGCGCCGTCAGGTCTTCGTCAATCTGCAGATAATAATGGACTTTAGGATTGATTTGTTTCTTTCTGTCAAATATTTAATTATAAATATTGTTACAAAATATATAAACATAATCTTGTCTGTCCGTACTCACCATGATATGCCTGCTGTTGAGGTGGTACTGCGGCAGCACACGATCCCTCTGCAGCGAGTGGAGATAGGCCATGCCTGCGGCCACGTCCCCGGCCAGCCTGACCGCAGCCCCCGCGTCCACCAGAACTCGGCCTCCGCCCTCGTGCAACAGCGCATGCAGGGAGCCCCACGACATGTACTGTGAGATCACCACCAGCGATGGGGGGGACACGCAGCACCCCACCTGCGATGGAGGGGATGGCTTTAATCTAATGGATAGGGCTTTAGGGTTGAATCGCATGAACATTTGTTTTGTATAGTTATGATACCAATGAAACCCATCTTTCATATCCATGCTTTCGTCTTATTAATGGGTATATGCAAAGGCGCGGACTGATTTAAATGTAACGAAGAGTTAAATCACATGCACATTTACTTGTGTAACAATAATTCCAATAATACCCGTGATTCTATCGTAATAATGCGTTTTCTTTTTCATTAATGAGTTGAAAATTTAAGTTTATAAACTTATAATGAATATGTAACACCTACAAAATCGTTCACATTAAACGACTAGAATAAGCAGTCCTAAGACATTAAATGAATTCTTAACAATAATAAGAAAAGTTAACTCATGATTCATATAAACAAGAATGAGAAAATGGACCCAGAATTGAGACAGCCTTGAGAAACCCAACTCGAATTAAAAACTGTTAACATGTGTCTTTAAATTTTCTTATTTTAATTAAAATAATTATCTAACAGAAGTTAATGCGACCTACAATTATAATTCATTCAAAATTATAGACTATTGACTCAATGACTATTTAGTTGTATGGGGAAAAGACAATAATGACTCACAACTGGAAGTATATTGGGATGTGAGAATATTCTGAGTTTGGGGAACTCCTCGTTGAAATCTCTTTGAATACGGGGCGTGCATTCACGAATTGCTATTATCTTTGCAACTATATCGTTCTTTTGCCATCTACCGCGCCATGTCTCACCTGAAATCAATAGCATATTAAAATACTTACTTAAAATTATTTTTTATTATTGATTTCATTTATTACCAGATGGTGTGACTGCAATTCTGGTGTGTAAGGCGAGCTCGCTTATGTTGATGCCTTTATGTCTGGAGAGGGTCGCATCACGACTCCTGGTCTTCAAGCCGAGCCAGGATCGATCTATGAACTGAATCTTCTTAAGATCTTGCCCTTGATTGACTGCCAATTCATGAAGTCTGTAAAAATCAGGTTTATTTAAAAGTGTATTAATTTACTAATACATATTTTTCTCTTTCTCACCTTTGAACAAGTTGACCTCTCGTCTTATCCAATGGCGTATCTCCGTCTTTGTTGGCCAAGGAGACCAAAGCCCCCGCTATCACGAGATCCTCAGCGATAGCATTGTATCCCCAGAAACAGGCGTAATGCAAGGGCGAGTTGCCATGCTCGTTTGTAAAGTTAACATCTACTCGGTTTTGCAAAAGCTATTAAAAGTTTCAAATAATTAATTACTCACTTTCTTGTATATCTGTTTTTGTGTTTACAAGAAGATAATATCTATATGTTTATATGAATATTAGGTATTGTCTAATTAACTCACCAGTTGTACGATAGGTCTATGACCGTGAGCAGCAGACAGATGTAAGGGAGTATCGTCTCCCATGTTGGTAACATTAATCCTTGCCCCTCTCTTTATCAACATCTCCACTATCTTGATGTGCCCCTCCTTGCATGCCCAGTGTAATGGACTGAACCCATGATCATCTCTTAAAAGATAAATAAAGGTAAGAAGAGGTATTAATCATTATTTTCAATATTATAATAGAATATAAAAATAAATAAAGATGTAATCTCTATTACAATCTACAAATTTAGAATGACTTTATAAAATGACTCCAGAAAACAAAATAATATAACAATTGTATATAAAACCTTAGCTTTTATAATATATATTTATTATTTAATATGTACCTGTTAGTATTCTTACATTGTCTCCTATCAAAATATATTAGTTTGATGTTTAATTATAGATGTGACGAGGGAACTTCCCGGCCCGAAGGGCCGGAAAGGGTCAAATGTCACGTATAAGGTTGGCACCCACCCTATTTTGTAGCCTGATTCAATAGCTTTTTTTTGATGTATTACACATTATTGTGTGATTTGTGGGTGATAAGTGATGCGCGTGCATACAGAGTCAATTAGGTCATTATTATATAGTAAGGATTTGGACTGTTCACTACAAATATATATTGTAAATGATAAGTTAGTTGACTATTAAGATAGTTGATTAATAATATTGTAATCTTTAATTCTGAGCTCAATTTTTTTATTCGTAACTATTGTACTGATGTTTGTGGGGCAGACTGATGTGGTCGTTGAAAATATACACCAAATTACATTCCTAACTATAGCTACTTGTATTATATGATGATTGCTGATCCAGACAAGTCCATTGTATGATGTGAATTCCATACAGATGTGGTTAGCACCCCATCTATGTATATGGAATGTCAATCATGTTGTCACAAATATGTATAGAAAAAGAGATGGTGACAAAAGTTTTAAGATATTTTTTATTATTTCTTAATATTTCCATAATTTCTATTTCAATAGATGATGATTTTTTTTAATTTTAGTATTTGCTAGTGCACAATAAAGTTACAGGATTATAAAATCATTAAATATATACTTATATATATTTATCAGTAATATAAGTATAGTATATGCCTAGCTTATTTAGGAATATTAATTTAGATCACCCAATCTCTCAACTTGTGAGTTTGAAACATTCCATGACTCAGTTTCGTTTTATTTTTATTGGTAGCCATAGAATAGTTAAATCTAGTATTATCTCAAAACAAGTTGTAGGTAAAGATTATTTATCTTAGGCACTATAAGAAGTTAATTTTATTCTTGAAAAACATTTCCTAGTAATTTAAATAAAGCTGTGAGTAATCACGTCTGTTTTGAAACTGTACTGACACAATTTACTAGACCTTGGGTGTTGTGGGCGATGTACTTAGTACAGATGCCGTTTATGGAAACCAGGATTAGCATATGGCGTTGTTATATATATCACGATATAGGAACATTTTCTTACCCCTGGTTCATGTCATGTTCAGTATCATCCAACCAAACTCGTACTTGCAGGGCATTTCCTTCTCTACACCACTGAAATATATCTTCCATGTTTTAGGAATGCC
This sequence comes from Melinaea menophilus ssp. n. AW-2005, assembly GCA_918358695.1. Taxonomy (NCBI): domain Eukaryota; kingdom Metazoa; phylum Arthropoda; class Insecta; order Lepidoptera; family Nymphalidae; genus Melinaea; species Melinaea menophilus. The sequence continues at coordinate 21,550,357 of OU911043.1, read as the reverse complement.
ACTTCCAAATTTGTTAATTTTGATAATAATAATGAATTTATTTAGTACACTGTACACTAAAAGAATAATAATCCAAGGAAAAATAAAGAATTAAATAATAATATTATGAAAAAAAAAATAGGATTCAAGGAATTGAATCATTCATTTACAATTGACTTTGACAGTTTCGCAATCTCCAAAAATAAAGTATAACCCGGCAGTTTTAAAATTGTAGCCTTATTTATGTTATTCATATGCTATCTCAGTCTAACTAAGAAATATGCTCAGGAAAAGTATTGATATCCTGCTTGTGTAAATAGTACGGCATAAGTTGATTGTTTTACACTCTTTTCACGTATAGCATGGTGATGTCATATTAATAAACTTTATCTACTTCACTTCAAAGTGGCCAGTTCTAAAAATTATAAATAACGGCGTTCACAATGTAGTTAGTACATAACAGTTTTATTAAATTATGTGAAAACTACACATAAGGTGAAGGTATTCCTTAACTACAGAAACTATAGTAGTTTCTTAATTATTTAAGATACTTTTATTTTATTTTTTTTGTGAAGGCATGAGGAAATGAAAAACTTGTTAAACTTATCACTATTCACAGCCAGAGAGCTGTTCAGGCGTAGTGCAATGCTCAAAACAGGTCTCAATATTCTTAAATCTTTATTTATATTACAATGTGTTACATGCAACAATATGTTGCTTAAAACTATTTCTTTGCAAATGAAATCTTCATAGCATGAGTGGGTGTGATCTTAAAGCCTTGGAGGGCTTCTTTGGCTGCAGCAGATTGCATTTCATTAGCAAACTCCACAAAAGCAATGTCATGTCTATTAGGCACAAGTCGAACCTCTTTAAAACCAGGAAATCTAAAAAAAACATTTATAATTAGTTCACATTTCTGTTATATATCAAAATGGTATATGTGATTAATTTGAACAAAAACTAAAATCATTTTCACTTACTGGTTGAAAAGCATAGACAACATCATTTCTGACGTCTCATCAGGCAGATTAGTAAGGAACAGAATTTGGTTAGGTGGTTGTTCTGCATTAACATTGTTAAGAAGACCGGGCTGACCAAATCCAGGCACATTAGGTCTATTGGGATCCTTGTTCTTCTTTTTCTTAGCTTCATCAGTACTTTTGGGTAGCTTTGGACGTTTAGGTCTCTCTTGAAAGGTGCCTTTTATTTTTGCTATAACATCGCTATCAGTCTTACAGTATTGTATTCTCTAAAAAATTAAGTGAAGTGTTATTTTTTTGTTGTGCTGATAAAGAATGCCATTGTTGGCTTTACGTACATAAATATATTAAAAAAAGGTTTTTACCATTGGTTTATCGTAGAATGGGAATCCTTGCATACTTCTTAAGGCAACAGTGGCACTGGATATTTCTTTGAATATAACAAATGCCTGACCTCTCATCTTGAGGGTCTTCAGGGCAACTATATCTAAAATTTGTCCAAATTGCGAAAATATAGCATAAAGAGATTTTTTGAGTTCTTCTTTTTTAATCTTCTCATTGAGATTGTTTATGTATATCGTGTGGTTGGGGCGAATGTCCATCGCTAAAAAAAAAATATTTGTATGCATTTTAAGGTTAAGAAAAGCGGGATTGAAATAATCACTATTAAGTGATTATAATATTCTTAAAGCTGTTATTTTATATATTAATAATCATAATAACTAAACAATTTTGTAATTACGAAACTATGAATACAAAAACCTTAGAAATTTATAGGCTAGGTCTATTCGGCACTTACTCATTTTTGTGAAGATATAAGTGAACCTTAACTTTTAATAGAGTTATAAGTTATCACCCTTATGATAGTACAATAATTCCTATTTGCAAATTAAATATCCTTAAATATTTTCGTAATTCAAACGAAATACTTTATATATTTAAAAAATGAAACAATTGCAATTTACAAGCCGCCGAAACACGGATATCAGCCACAGAATATAACTACTTTATAATTTATAATACTCTATGGTTATTTCATTACTTTCTTTTTACTTTTACTCAGTCTTGCCAAAATATTTGGTATTTAACAATATTGTCCCATTATAGTTTAAATATAGGTAAATTATAATTTATAACTAACGTCTAGATGTATGGTGTACATACATTTTAGTTTTTATAGTAATTATAGTCCCAACTAATTTTTTTTATCTACAAATTTATTTTCCGAAATGAAAGCGTTCTACTTATTACATTAAATTCAACAGCACATTAATATACATAGAAAAAAGTAAAGCGTAGTTCTGGCTATGTACAAAATACGTAACAATAAAGTTATTTTTTCAAAAAAATTAAAAATTCTCACAAACGACATCATTAATACTTGAATACCTTAATTTTATTTATAGCAGTAATTGGAGGGCAAAGCAATTCTTTCTAAATGAACATATGTTTTTTGGTTTCTTAAAACCCAAATTATTATTATTTTTTTTTAGACAACTACTATTTAAAATAGCCACCAATGTGTGAGAAATTATGAGTAATCCATGCGAGTGAGAGCGGGTAAGAGCTTTTTATAAAAAATTTAATTATTCATAATTTCTAATGAAACAGAAGAAAAAGGATCGAAACTTTGAATCGGATCCTTGAATCAACAAAGATCGATTAATGGTATTAGTTATCGGTCTAAATCGTAAGAAACAAAGCTTAGATTAATTAATATTTATTTCATATCTAGTATAGACCATAAAACATAACTTATTGTTTCAAAATGATAGAAATATCTTGATGCTAGTTTAGTCTATGAGGCCCTCAGTACATAGATTATCTCATTACTTTATGGTTTCAAGTATTGACAATAAAAGGATAAACTTTCATGTTTAGTTTATCAAATAATTGAGGTTTCGCGCGCAATTTTTTTCGTCATAATTTTTTTAACTATTATACACAAATAAATCACATAATTAAGATTTTTATAACCCAATTTAATTAAGTTCCATTTTCTTGATCAATATTAGATACTTATTGCCTTTTGTACTTATACGAAGTAAACATGCACAATTTTAGTCAAGATTTCGATTCTGTTACTCCTGAATTGTGGATGGCAAATGAGGAAGCCTGGAAAGAAAAGCTTTTAAAATTACCTAACTGGAATAAGGTAGAGTACATTTCCCATTGATAAATAAGTATGTTTACCGACATAAAACTGACCTCTGAATAACCTTACAGATACCTCTGGTAAACTCAAATGCATCACACAATTTACCTGACGGAAAGCTGGTTAGATTCCGTGGAATGGTTCAGGATATGCATAATCCAGAATTCTACTTCGAACATTTTGAAGTATTTAACACAGTTACCAATGAAATTAAAACAAAAACCGGAAAATACACGGACACTGCCCATATACAGGTAAATATTAGAGAAAATATAACATTAATTGTTAAAATTTGTTTAACATATGTTCATCATTGTTATGTAGGAAAACGAAAAAATTAATTACACTGAAAACCTTAAAAGTGGACAACGTCAAACTATGGTTATAATATCAATGCCTGGTTACAATGAATGGGCTCAGAAGCTCGAAGATGAGCAGAACCACCTACAACATTTAAAAGATCAACCAAATACATCCAGACGTTTAGAACCTACTAAACTCAAGAGAACTTATGACGAATCTGAAGAGAGTGCAGAGGCTATGGAAGTGGAAATTGATTGTGCTAGTAAAGAAAGACGTACAAGAGAGGTTCTGAATGAACCATCTAATGTTGTGTCCAGAGAACATTTGCTCAACTTTCCTTTGCCTGATGTTGCCAGTAAATCTTGTATTGTAAAGGTGAGTCTGTAGATCCTAAACATTTTTAGTATAAGCTAAAAATATTATAACTTGAAGTTTTATATCCAAACATCCATTTATTATCTAGGCACAAATAATAGAAAATATTAAAATAATAATATTTACATATTGTTTAAATAAAGATTTACGATGAAAACGAAAATCTCAAACTCAATGATATGATAGAAATTATTGGATTCTTATCGGTTGACCCGGCTCTATCTGGAGAATTTCAAGAGAAGAACTCCTTTGATCCCGTCAGTGAGACAGAAGTGGAGATAATAACTCATAACCCCCCACCGAGTTTAGTTCCTCGGTTACATGCTGTGTTCGTTAAAAAACTAGAACACTGCAATCCTTTAATCAAGGAGGTTAATCCAGGTAATTATTAATTTTATTTTTATTGGAACAATTTCACTCGTAAATACATTGCATACCAAAATAAGCATTTATTTTCATACTGTGCTTAGATATAACTTATTTAGTTATAAACTAGCAGAGAATAAATAACACATTAATACTTTTCTTAAAACAAATAATTATTTTATATATTTTTTTTTAGAAAACATCCTTAAAGAAGCCAACACAGCTCGGGAACATTTACTGAAAGCTCTCACTGAACTGTTACTTGGAGATGAGTTAGCGGCCGAGTATCTCATATGCCATCTTATATCCTGTGTGTATGTTATCTTCTGTCAATACTTTCCTATTTTGTATTAAGAGGTATTTCTAAGGATTCTTGAAGATGTACCAATTTTTTGTTTTGGTCATATTGTCCTTACTTCCAAGATTACTATTTGAAACCTTGTTATCTTAGTATAGAAATATAACTAGAAAATGAAGTTTTTTGTATTAAAATTTTCGTGACCGTAATTATCTAATATACTAGGGGAGCCAACAGACCCTCATTTTCGACTCGCTGCGGTCGGGAAATCTCGGATGCCATTTGCATATTGAGCGAAGCGAGCAAAGTGCAATGACTCATTGTTGTGGACAATGTCGGTAATGTAGGCGATTTCATTGTAAAGCAAATTTTTCGAGTGAATTTTTTTTCCCATTGGCTTCACTGGGATATCAGTTTCTTGACGTTTATTTCTCAACGACATGACATTTTTCAATTATTATTTTTTTAAACCATCACATAATGTATATTTTTGATTGCAAACTTTCATAATTTTCCGTCAAGTAGTTTTCGAGCGCATTCGTGACAAAGAATGTGAAAAAGTCTCCAGTAGAGCGCTCCGCTCGCTTCGCTCAATAAAATTCTCATGTCAGAGTGTTTGTACAAACTCCTCCAAAATAGATTGACCGAGTCTTATGACCTCTATTGTGCATAAGTCTGAGAAACAGTCGTAAGCTGTTTTTTTAATCCCTAAGCGATTATGGTCCATCTCAAAAAATTTTTTTTTTTAATTTTGGTAAAATTAGTAAGTACAGTAAACCACAGTACTTTGTATCAGCATTATTTAGAAAATAAGTGTTCTAGTAGTACAAAAAAAATCCACGCGGTCGTCGTCGCGGGCAAAAGCTAGTTATTATATGTATTTTTCTGGCTTCATTCATCTATTTTATCAGAATGTGTCCGAATAATTGTGAGATCCTTAATCATGAGATCAAAACTGTGGCGTGAACTGTGACTTCAAATGGGTTCTAAACTAGTCAAGTAAAATTTGATAAATAAAATAAAACTAAATTAAAATTTTAGGCCCAATCGCTGTTATGAATTGATATGTCTTTACTAATAATTACATTGCATTCCAGCTACCTCCGGCAGGACACAATAACCCTGGGCCAGTTCTGTCTCAACATATCAAACTTGCCGACCCAAAAGTACCCGCAATACGCAAAGCAGTTGTACGACATCATCAAACAATTTGTCACCAAGAGCTACTATCTGCCGCTTACTGTGGATAACATGAACACTATGGCGCTACTGCCCAAGTAAGGGACATAATAATATTCTATAGTTAACAATATTGAACTCTTATTATTAATGATTTTTTATAACTAATATTTGTGTGTACTTTCGTTTTAATGAGATTTTGTAATCAATCAAAAATTTATAACTATTTTATTAAGTTACAATTCAAGAAATGTCATTAAATTTATATATTTTGCAGGAAAGACTATGAATGCAACAGACTAACAAGTGGCATCCTCCAGCTAAGTAAAGACACGCACTTGGTGCTCGATGAGACTCAAATGCACCAAGGTCGCCTTGATGCCACCGGAATCAACAATATCACAGCCCTTGGCAGTTTGATTAAGACGCAGAAAGTCGAATATGATTTTAAATATTACAAAATGGAGTTCGATTCTGATATATCTGTGCTCATTTTGTCTGAGGGGAAATCTTTGTTGCCCGTGAGTTGCCAGTGCTTTATAAATTTTCAATAAAAGATATATATTAAAAAAAAAACAAAAGTTTATGTAAGATATAAATGACTGTTTCAGAGCGATTATCACATTTCCTTGCGTCCAGAAAAGGAATCACTTGAGATATTTGAAGCTATAGTGGAAGCGGCAACTTATTACTTGAAGGAAGATATCATGACAATTATCAGGACTTACATAACTAATTTGAAGCTCGTTAAATATTCTATAAGTGAAGATTTACAGGTAAAATAAATCATATCTTAAATTAAAAAAATAATAATGTCCTAACATATTTTTCATTATAATCTCGTCTGGCAACACACTGTATGTTTTTTTTTTTTTAAAGTTTGTTGAAGAGGATTTCATAGAAATGCGCAACAATTCAGACAGCGACGAGCCGGTGACAGCAGATGATTTACACAGACTGTTAGTGTTGGCTCGGTTAGTCAGTCTATCGAGAGGACACGACACTCTCACCAAGGACTGCTGGGACACGACCAAGAAAATGGAAGCCGATAGATTGCAAAGGCTGAAAAATAGAGTAGCACCCACTTTGTAATTTTTTGTGATATTGTTTTTTAATAAAATATTTAGATTTTTATTTAATAACCTGTTTTTATTTTAAATAATAATGAGGTCTTGTTGAAGATGCAATGGTGATTGAAGACGGATATGTAATCGTTGCCGTTTGTTTTTTTAAGACGAGAGATGGTATTAGTTTACCATGTGTCTGTGACATCTTACTCCCAAAGGTATTAAACGATCAAGACGTGTTTTTTTAATCAGAGGCCTTATTGACTTGACTCTGTAGTTGTTTATTATTAATTTATAATTTTTGTAGCTTTATTAAAAAAAAATGCCGAATATATTAATAGGAAGTGGACACACGACACTTGTAGTAATAAACTTTTGTTTTATTACCATAATATTCACTGTACCAAAGTTCGCTGTATTTAGATCGCGCGACAAATGCAATTATTATTAACCCTGTAACGTAATTATTATTACCCAGTAAACATATTTATTAATTAAAATTAAAACAGTTTAAAACATTAAAATTCGTTATATACTAGGATCCGCCAACCGTGCGCTGCGGGTGTTAAGCTGAACCCCTCTCCTTTCTTCATTTCTTGATAACTTTTGAATGGCTTAACATTTTTTCAATCTGTTTTCTCTATAACATCCGCGTTCTTCTCAAACATACATGAGAAAAATTTTATCTAATTATCTCGTCGTATTCTGGAGGCAACTAAACACAAAAAAGGTCTCCCAAACGATTAAGAGTTCAATTAGTATGGTAACCAATCATGCCCATGTTTTTATTATTGTGGGTGATAAAATTTTCAGCAAATATAAATCTTTTGTTTTCAATGTAAATGCATTGAGGAATTTTCCACCCAAATTCACTAAAACAAATATAAAATATATTTTATTATTTTAGTAACTTTTTCTAGATTAAAATATAATACATGTATTATTAGTAAATTATCATTAAACAGAATTGTGCAAATTCTCCTAAATAACTTTATATTTTTAACATTCCCTATATGAATTATAATACGCACTGGCATTGTGAGAAAAATAGTATCAGATATAAAATAAATACCAAACATACATAAACAAAAATGAGATAATTTTAAAATATTCATCATTATATAATATAATAATATATATAATAATATTATTTTTGTACTAAAACTTCTTATCGGAAAAAATGTGTGTTGATAGTTAATATCCTGAAACTGCATTCTCATGTGTCTGTGACTTATTGACAGTGACGTGTAAGATTTTACTATATCCAGTTAATTGTTGTTTATTGATTGTAGTTTTAAATGAAATTATAAGAAATCAAGACAGAAACATAAGTTAATAAACATGACTAGTAAAATTAAATCGTCAGACAACCCTAACAAGACTAAAGTGGGTGAGTCCGTTTGGAAGAAAGCCTTATGTTCGAACACAGAATGGACCGACAAGGTTAGTTTTAAAAATCACGAGACTGATTAATTTATTCAGTAACAATTGTAATTTAAATTAATTTAATTTTCAGGAAGAGTTTTTGGACGTCATTTATTGGATGCGGCAAGCGATAGGCATAATTTTAGGGCTGTGTTGGGGGATCCTACCCTTGAAAGGATTTTTGGGATTACTATTGTAAGTTTCTGTCAATAAAAATATGAATTATTTTTTACATTTAATCATTCACTCGGGCAGTACAAGAAAACAATATTTATTAATTAGCAAATAATGAATTATTAGAACTATATAATATGTTTCTAATATGTTTTTTGTTTCAGATTTGTGGTTGTGAATGCATCTGTAATTTACTTTTATGTAAGTAATTTTCAGAATATAGATGAAGAAGAATACGGAGGCATGTGGGAAATAACTAAGGAAGGCTTCATGACTTCATTTGCTGGCTTCTTGGTAAGAATTTATAACATTTAAGTGTTGTGCTAGATTAATTTAACCAAAGTTATTTTGGTCTTATATTTTATTTCATATTTCTAGGTGACCTGGATAATTATGTACACTGGTTTACATGGGAGTAGCAGTTTATGAAATTAAATGCTTTTCGGTACAGCAATAATATTGAAATGTTAACAGAGTGTAGTACAAAGATATAAAGTGTACTCTTTAATTTAGAAGGTTTTTTAATTATACAATATTTAGTCTAAAACCAGCAGAAATAGGAACAATAGTTTATAATGAAAGATTTTAGCTTCTTGTTAACTTTAAAAAATATAGTATGTAAATTAAAACTGAAGTGAAATTTGTTAATCAATGTTTGTAATAAAATCTGTCATAAAATATATTTAAGTGATTTTAAAGAGCATAATTAAGAAATCCTTAAATGAGTCATGGCTGGATTGTACATCTATTTTTCATTGTTTAGATTAAATAAATAAACAACAGTCCTTTGGAGTATGCAATAATTTATTTACTTTTACATTAATTTGGTTTTTAAAAAAGGCTGTGTTCAATGTAACATAATCCTGAATATAATAAAAATAAGAGTTTAAAAATTGGTTTGCAAGTATTAAACATAACATACTTTTATTTTTAATATATTATTTAATTTTAATACATTATAAGTGAATAATTAATTGTTAAGTTTTACAAAATCTTAATAATTTCCAGATGTAAACATATTTATTTCAGAAACAGTAGTATTTTATATTTCTTTGTAAATGTTACTGGATGGATTGTGCTCGTGTGAGTTCATTATTTTGAATAAATATAATGGTTGATTTAATATTTAATGTTTTATTTCTCACGAAAATATATAATTACAATTAAAAAATCCATTCCTACTTGTGGGCATTAGAATGGCAAAAAGTTTTCAATAAAAGACAAATCAATTATGAAATTTTAATCATTCCTCCAAGTGACTAAGACGTCATCTGTGCGGTATCTCTGGGTTATTGTGGAGTCTGCAAACTCCATTCTAGTTCCAGACTCAAATGCAAGTGAGCCGGCATAAGCAATCATCACTCCATTGTCGATACAAAACCTCTCATCGGTTGCAAATATTTTAGCCCCTCGTTCTTTACACATGATTGCCATCATATCTTGTAGTCGTTCATTACAGCCCACACCACCTACTAGTAGAACCTGAAAATAAAACTCACTAAGACCTGAAATTGCAAACGACAATGTGTGTTATATGAAACAACTTGCCTCTTCAGATCCACAGTGAGCCATCGCCCTTTCAGTAATCTCTACTAACATAGCGAATACCGTCTCTTGTAATGAGTAGCAAAGGTCTTCAGGTGTGTATTCTTTCAATAGATCATCTATTTTATCCTCCATGTAGGAAAGTATACCGGAAAAACTTACATCCATGCCTGAAATAAAAATTAAGTAAAGTTTTTTATATGTACATCTATCTTTATAAAAAGTATTCTGTTATAGCAGTAAGTATTTAGAAAAGAGATCTTTTTAAAGAATATTAAAAATATAAATTTTTGTACCTTTTACACAATATGGAAGGTGCAAATATTTTTTTCCTTTCTTTGCTAATTGTTCAATATTGTATCCGGGACTTGGTGCATTTGATAGTTTCAATACTCTTGCAAATCTAAAATTATTTTATTAATTTCAGTAAATGTATTATTCCTTATTACTATTTGATCACATTCAAAGATGCTTCTTTTTGTTTTGTCATGACTAAACAAAATAGAGTTAAGGATTTTTTGTTCTGAATGTGCTAATCTCTGAATCTATCATTTCTAGATGTAATAGTCTTAATTGGGAAGGAGGTTTCTTGATGCGAATTCCTAATAAGTTCTAGTTCTTCTGAACTATGTTCTAAACATGTACCCTTCTGAGTCTGTGGTTGAAACAATCAAAAGCTGGTCCTTTATATAGTTAAGAACTACTATTAATTATTTTATTACCTATCTAAGCAGTTGCCTACAGCAATGTCAATTGTTTCACCAAATATCCTGTACCTCTGTCTAGAGTAAGCTATAATCTGTGTGTTGCCACCACTCACATATAGAACTGCTGGGTTATCAGCTCTGGTTATTAGACGACCCATTTCTATATCTGATTTTTTATAAGGAATTAAATTTGCTTCTCAATAATAATAATTTACCTCTATGATAAATTTAATTATGATGAATTCAATCTATATTGTTATGGATAAGTCAAAACCACACTGGCTAAATTGAAATGGTAGTATTTTAAAACATTCAATGATGAAAACATGATTATTTTGGCTAGTACAGTGGCAGCACGTCACCAAATGCAATTTTGTGTCCTATTTTTTTTTTATGTTTTTAGAATTGTCAACAAAAACAATACTTTAATAGTAACAAATAAAAGGATACGGCCAATACAATGGTTTACTCCAAGAAGAGGCTTATTCCACAGTTTAGCACATGTCCTAGCAACTATGGCACAGACCATTAGTGGAGCTCCCATGCCAGGCCCCTTAGTGTAACAGACTACATCTATGTCTTTGGGAGTTAGACCGGATGCTTCAAAAACTTCCTGGAGCACTGCATGTATATTATCTTGGTGATGCTCTGCTGTCTCTCTCGGAAGGAATCCTGTAATTTGGTAATTAATTAAAGAAGTTTTAATCTTTTATGTTTTTACAATCATTTCACGCCATTAGTTTCAATGTGAGTGAGTGAGTGATATTGGAATTATACTTAGACAAATATTTGTCTCATTTAAATTTAAAATAATATCGAAGTATAAAGCATATACTTCAATAACTGATATCGCACGTAGTTATAGGTTACTAACAACTATAATTTTGTTAACACATGTTTTTATTAAATAAAAATGAAAGAATGATTTATTATTTGTACATTTCACCTTCTCCCGGCGGAGTAATATATGTTCGTCGACAATTAGCAAGGATTTCACCATCTCTTACAATGCCGATTCCCAATTTATTGGCACTCCCTTCAAAACCTATAGATACAACCATATTTATAGGAATAACAAAAACTTAAACAAAAAGGAAAATAATTGATTTTACAATCGCAAGTTTATATTAATTTAAATTTTTATATTGTAATGTTTATTTACAAAATAGTGACGTTAACTGTCAATATAACCTAAAATCCACGGACAAAATTCCTATAGACATAAAACATCAGTTTTAGATTATTATTATTTTAATAAAAAATATGATAATATTTTTTGAGATTATCACAAATAGTTTAAATTAATATATGTGCAAGCAATTATGTTCACAAATTTTGAAAGTAAAGAAAAATATACAATCTTAAGTCTGTGAGTACACGAATCAAAAATATCGTTTGCGCGCAAACTAAGAATCCGTTGGTGACAAATTAATTAATTTACTAATAGACATCAGAAACATGATCGTTTCAGTAAACATGATCGTTTTTCTTTTTGTTTTTATATAAAATTTGTAAATATTGTTTGGTGATAAAAGTGTAGAATATAAAACAAAGCATGTATACAATAGTAAACATAGAAAACCAATATTTATTTAATTTATTGTAGATTTATCATGAAGGAAAAAAATTTAAATATTTGAAAAATTAAATGGTATCTAAATGGGCATATAACACTAATTTATAAATAATTTATCACAGGATTAAATGCGTTTATTATTGGCACATTAATATTACAATAATTGCTTATTATTATAATTAAGTTGCAGCTATTTCTTCATTTACTTCGTCCACGAAGTCTGCTAACATGTCTTCAACCGAGACGCCATCTTTACTGGTAATTTTAACTTCCTCTTTGTCTTTCGATTCTGTGACGTCATTTACGTGACCATTATCAGTTTTATCAACACCATTTACTTTGGGCTCATTGGCATTAGCTCTATTGCTCTCAACCTCAACGTCTTGAGAGTTTCTCTCCGCTTCAATATCTTGAGAGTTTTTCTTCACTTCAATGTCTTGAGAGTTTCTCTCCATTTCAATAACTTGAGAATTTCTCTCAACTTCAATGTCTTGAGAGTTTTTATTCCCTTCAATATCTGGAGAGCCTCTCATAACTTGCGCACAAGTTATCTGGATATCGTCAGTATCATTAGAACTTGGAAGGTTCTCGGCATCCATTCTTTCTAGAACTGGTACCGTACTTGATCCTGTATTGGGATAGTCGTATGTTACTTCCAGTGAATGGCAGTCATCAGTATCATTGGATACATTTAAAACTTGTGTTGGTTGTTCGTGTATTTGGTCGGCATTCTCAGTAACATTTCTCTGTATTTCTTGTTCTTCCATTGCTTCATCTAATTCTTTTTCTACCAAGTTTTTATTAATTTCATCATTTATTGATGCACTTGCTATTTCTGGCTGTTTTTCATTTATAATTTCTGTATTATATTTAGTTTTTTCATCACTTTCATTCAACTCTACTACAACATCAACTTCAACCACTTTATCGTCCTCAGACTCTGAACTGATCTCAGATTCGTATGTTATTTTCAGCGTGCTAACCGAGTCACTGCTTAGACTTATCTTGTCAAGATCGTCGTCTGTACGTTGTCTTTTATTCGTAGGCTCGTCTGGTATTGATATAACATCTTCCTCTCTATTTTCTTGAGGAACTCTGAAAATCAAACAAAAAAATATATTATAAGAACATAATTTAGTATTTGAATATTTTTCTCAGTTTTTCTGAATACGATTATTGGAAAAAAGATACGGGTTGATTCAATGAAATGAAATAATTAGTCGATTTTCTAAATTATGATATTTTATCCACAGAATCATTTAATATTTCAACATACTTATCTGCCCCTAAAAGATATTCCAAAACAGCTCTATTCCTATTTGAAACCTTTTTTCTTTTATTACTTGTTTCTTCTGATTCCTGAGGGATTTCTATAGCAAAATTAATAGATGGCGGTGAGCAGTGCAAATGCAGTCTTATATCCAATAGAGCTTGGGTACAAAATTTTGATATCTGAAAATAAGAAAAATATAAAGCAAATAAAGAAAAAGATAGTTTTCTTTTCTTTATTGACTTTTTTCCATATTAACCTCGGCGCATGTGCTGTTGACGAGCTGGCTGTATATGTGCAGACAGTACTGGGTGGGCGGGGCTACAGTGGGCGGAGTCGTCTTACGCGCCGCCTCCAACGCACGCAGGTACTTGATTGTGTCTGTGTGCGTGTGGTGGCGAACAACACGCTCTTGGAATAACTAAAGAAACAAATTTCTATGAGAAAGTAAAACTTATAAATATCGATTGAGTGTTTAGGGTAAAAAACGAACTCAAAGTAGCATCTGAACTAATTTTAACATTGGATGGGAAATATTAGTTATTTCAATTAAAATTATTTACCTTATGAGTAGCCGGTTTCAGGAATCTCCCACACACAATCAGAAACACCTCAGCACACTCTAAAGCAGCTACTATTACTTCGTTATTTACTTCCTCAGAACTATAATTTAAAAAAGTATAAGTAATATCATTTAAAATTGTTAAAATATTGTTACATCTTGACAACTATAGTGAATCATGTCTTACACATTAATTTTGTTCTTCTCTCCGGGGATATGTACCGATATTGAACTTTCCAATAATTGAGCATTTGCTAGTTTTCTTTTAGCTTTCTTACTAAGATTCTTAGTCGGTGGCTGTCCCATCTAATACAAATAATATATTAATTAATAATAATAATATATTATATATATGCATATGTATGTATATATATATATTTAATAAAAAAACTTACAGTGAGTGTCACATGTTTCTTGGTAGGTGTGATATCTTTAATGATGTGTGCAGTTAGATCGTCCTCCCAATTACTTCTATTGGGCATCTTATACACGTGGAGTGTTAGCAGCCAGTTATTTAAACTACTATAGGCTGTGCATCTCACTTTACTGGGAAAACATTATAAAATAATATGAATCTCTTGTTTTACTTCCTCAATTCAAAAAAAGAATTTAAATCTTTCGTTTAAATGATAAATTCACAAAAAAATTTAAATATATTGTTCAAATTTCTACATTAAAAAAGAAATTGAATAATTTTTTAAAGGCTTCTTTAAAAAAAAATTTAAAACTTTTATTTTAATGTTTAAATTAAAAAATATATATTAAATCTCTTGTTTAAATATTTAAATTCTATTATAAATATAATAATACCCAGTGATGTTGCTTCGATTCTCTGAGCTCCATCTCAAAGTCTGCATTATGAGTCTGAAGACTAACGGTGAATAGGGGATCAAGTTAGATCCTAGACTGAAAACAATTATAATAGAAATTTTAATAATAGATTGTAGAGAAAGTTAGAAAATTATCAAAATATATGATTTCAGACAAAAAGCTATTACTTTTGAGCGGAGCGCTCTACTGGAGACTTTTTTTACATTCTTTGTCACAAATAGGCTTGAAAACTACTTGACGGAAAATTATGAAATTTTGCAAACAAAAAAACACACATTAGGAGACGAATTAAAAAAAAAATCGAAAAATGTCATGTCGTTGAGGAATAATCGTCAAAAAACTGATATCCCAGTGAAGTCAATGGAAAAAAAATCGTGCGAAAAATTTGCTTTACATTAAAAAACGCGTGAAGAATTTTTTTAATCGAATTGCACTGTCCCCCTGTTAAATTTTTTTTTCGTGCGGGCTCGCTTCGCTCAATATGCAAACGGCACCCGAGATATCGCGAGCGCATCGAGTCGAAATTGAGGGTTTGTTGGCTTTCCTAGTATATATATAATTATACAAAACTGAAAGACTTGCTAAATGAAGTCGGGCTTATCATTAAAAGCTTTTCTAGTCATAATACCATAGTATCAAAGCGTCCAATGTCCTCAATGCCTGTATCTTCACCGAGGAGACTTCTACGTCATCATGCTGGGTGCTCACACTGAGGGTCCGGACTACCAAATCTAATATGGTCCGCGGTTGTATTGGTTTTGGTACTGGATATGTCTCTCTGTAAAATGGTTAATAGTGGTTTTATTGTTATTTTTTATTACTATAGTTCTCAGAGAATTAGAATTGTAATAGTATTTCATATATGGTACAGTATGACTTTAAATACATAAAAAGTATATATATATATAATATATATATATATATATATATATATATATATATATATGTTCTAATGTTCAGGGTCTGTGTTGGTGGTGGTAAGTTAAACCACGGAACCAGGAAAATCCACCAGGAAAAATCTCTTGAACTCCAAATGTAATACGTAATAAAATGTGCATATAACATTTTTATTTTATTTTATTTTTCAAGGCAAATAATCTGACACACGCTTTCACTATTGTGTACCTATAATTTGAACAGTCAACACTCAAATCACATGTACAATAAACGAAGGTTAAAAGTACAGTACTTGTATTATAACACACATTTGCTGCAGTTTCCATTCTTCAAATATAATATATCATATTCACGTAAGATCTAATACAAAATGCGTTTTCAAAAATAGTATGTCTCTACCATCCTGTGTGAAAAAGACAGAGGCACTGTGTGTTAAATGATACAAAGAGAGAGAGAGATACACGCACACACACAAACACACACACACAGCATTCACAATTCGTTACGTGACAATTTCTACTAAATCGTAAGCTAAGGAACATCGCTTCAAAAGGTAAAGGATTTTTTTTTTCAGTTTTAGGTAATTGGATGAACTGATTTAATGAGATTTTGTTCATAGAGGACTTTATTGGTTAGTTTTGCACAACTTCACCCATATGATTACCTTAAAAATCTTTTAAAATATATTATATTACTTACACCAACATAGCCTGAATGAAGACAAACACATTTTTCAGTCTAGTCTGTAGTATTGTCGACCTGTCTTTGACGTCATGTTTCTTTTTCACTATACTTGCCAGGGCACTGGATAGTGGTGAATTTGTTTGTGGCTCTTGAGGCTGTAGGAAATAAATTATATATATTTTTTCTTATTCTAAACATGTTTTTCTTTTATAAAAAATCAGACTCATTTAACTTATCTATTAATTAATTATTCAACATAGAGTAGAAGTCACATTAGATCTTAATAAGAATCTTAAAAAGAATTAGCTAGCTTTGGAAATATCAGTTAAGAAAGAAAAGGGACCAAGAATTGACCCTTGAGGAACACCCATTTTTTAATGAAAGTTCTTAAACTTACATCATCATTTATACAATTTTTATATTGTCTATTAATAAATACAAGGCTACAAGATATTTCGTAAAACCAATTATTCATTATATAATATTGCATTTAAATGAAAATGTGTTATTATTATTAGTCTAGCACAATTTCTCAAACATTTTATTTCATGTGGCAATAGGTCTTTATTATTTATACAGTCCAATTTCAAAATAGAAATGACTCTATTTCATTTATTTTCAAAATTTAGAATTATTTCTAACCTTAGTTGGATAAGTGTACTAGTTGTCAATTTTTTTTCTTAGGTTTTCATTAAAATAAATAACATATTAGGTTATAAATTTTTTTTTTTACATTTTAGATGTTTCAAAATAAAGAAACATATTAAGTCAGTCTTTTAACTAACGATTTTTTATATATAATCGTTAAATTTTTAATTGCTATGCATTATCTATATACTCTCGTTTTCTTTTGAAATTTTTTTGATTTTTCAAATGATAAAGTTGAAATAAGTGGTTATACCTGACACCACTTATTAGAAATGACTCGTTTGTATTACAATTATAGAAATTACTCTCCTTTACGGGGATGACTTTATTGGTAACTAAATTTGAATTGAAATATATAATAAATTTGTGTTACTTCTCCTTTTCCTATACAAAAAATAATATTATAAAAGGTTAAGTAGAGCTTAACTCTTATAATATTATTTGTGTTTTTAATTTTGCAATGCAGAGCTGCAGGTAAAAATAAAATATATTGTATAAGGATGTAGGTATATGTTTGAGAGGTAAACAATTAACAATATTGTTAATTGTTTTATATATCACTTAGAACAATAAACAAACGTATACAGTTTATATATACATATATCATGATGTATTAATTTTAGTAGTATACTTTTTTTTTTTATTATATTTTAAAATATCAAAATTATTTTATCATTTGCACCATCATTGTTTGTAATGACATAGTATTTGAGTCTTGTAACTACATTATTTTCAAAATGTAAGGTGATGTTGCACTAAACAATGTTTACACAATATTTGTGTATGTACATCAGCTTTCAATCACACTACATGTGTGTCTATATCAAACCACAGTAGTGGATATTTCACTC
This sequence comes from Melinaea menophilus ssp. n. AW-2005, assembly GCA_918358695.1. Taxonomy (NCBI): domain Eukaryota; kingdom Metazoa; phylum Arthropoda; class Insecta; order Lepidoptera; family Nymphalidae; genus Melinaea; species Melinaea menophilus. Next base: position 21,532,485 of record OU911043.1, on the reverse strand, counting down.
ATATGCACTGCAGTCTTAAGTAACTATATTTTAGCTTTGCATTGATAATTAATCATCATAATAGTTTGTAACATGATGAAAAAATCTTATTATACTTTACAATATTGTAATAAGTTGTCGAGATTTAAAAAACCATGCAACAGAAGTTAACAAAATGTTATATTTCAAATCTAATATCTTAAAGCTTTATATATTATTGTAAAAATATTCTCTTACCTTACTATTTATATTAGTATTCTTGTAAATGTCAACAGAATCAGTAAATATCGCTTCAATGAGTGAATGAGCTGCATTACAGAGTGAACTCATCTGATCACGCCAGCCTGACTTGGGTGTGGCTGTTTTTTCTTGCATTGGTCGCACCTATAAGTATGATGTTTTTTATATTGATAAAATTCATATTTATTAAAAGAAAATAAAGTTTTTAGATTATAAAATCATTAACACATTTTTTTTTTATTTCACCAATATAAATTCATAATTCATACATATATACAAGTCTTTTGTGACTTATTTCTTTTGGTAATTTTTGTTTTGTTTGGTAATCTTTGTTACTTTTGGTAATCTTTATTACTGGAAAATGATAGTTTGTACCTGTTGTAGTGCATGAGCACATTTTGCTGCTTCAATAACATTGTAATAATTGTTGGAGCTCAGAAAATTACTTAAGAAAGTTTCTATTATATTACGATATGACATACAATGCTTAGGATACCTGAAACAAATTTAGGGTTGTTTAATGTAACATTTTTTAATTTAAATTTAAAATCAAGTTAATCGATTTTCATTCATCAATTCAGTTCTATATAATTAAATTAGAAAAAAAACTATACGTATAAAAATTATTTATATACACGTATAAATATTTTTAAGGTTATACATTTAACATACCGGTTAATAATATTCAGTAATTCGCGTAACCATATATTACAATTATAATCATTCCGTTTCTGCAGACTTTGGAAAAAAGTTGTAAGTACTTCTTTAACTGCATCGCTGTTATTAGGATCTACATCACGAATTTTTATAAATAATTGATCTGAAATAAACATTGTTATAGCATGAAAATATATGCAAAAAAAGTAACAAATATTATGTTTCAATAAATACCCATATTGATAATAAAGGTGATGGAATATAAACTTAACTAGTTAATAAGAAACTATCATATTACAAAACAATTTAAGTCATAAATCAATAATTAGCGATTAATCCCACTTTTACATATCAATCGCACGTGTTCGGTTTAATTATTTATGAATGAACTGACAAGAGACAGCTGTCAAGTTTGCAACAACTGCAGTCAATCAGTTAAATAATTTGGGAGTATCAAACTTTATAATTTGAGAAAGTGGCAATCGTATAACCAAATAACAGGTCATTAAAAGAACACAAATGTCTTTGTGTCTCGTCAGTTCTGGTTCAAAGTTAACATTCTGAGATTGAATTGAGATGAGCTACATTAAAAAATAATGATATTGATTATAAAGTTAAATAAAACGATATGAATGCTAAATAAATATTTTAAAAAACAATTAACTAAAAGAAATAAGAAAATAACGAGACGTAAATAAAAATTTAAGAATTATTATTATTTAATATTTTACTTCTCCTTTTTGAAATTTATAATTTAATGGAATCGTAATTTTATCATTTATTAGATTCTTGCCGGATATTATTTAAACTCTATTATTACTGGTACTCCTAATCTTTATACACCACTGCCATCACTCAAAAGTCAGTGTTACTATTATATACCATTCCCTCTACTTCTTTGTCTCCGTTAAACCAAAACAGCTTTCACAACAAATTCACAACATTATTAAGTAATAAGTAGTATCAACTGACAATTTGACAAGTGACCTATGACAGTTGTTTAAAGATTTGAGATCGCGTTTTCGTACACGTATTCAGGAAATATTGTTTGCCTTAATATAATAATACTGAAAAAAAAAATTGAGAATAAAAAATATGCCTTAAATTGCAAATCTCAAGATGTCGACATTTACTGGATTTAGCGAAGAGGATCTGAAACGAATTAAGACAGAATCGAGTGCAAACAGCGGTAAATATTCACATGCTTTTTGTAACAATTTCCCAGGGTGTAACTGTATTTATTAGAATTGTTATGGAATTATTTAATCTCTCTTAGTAATCTATGTACAAAATAACTTGGAAAAACGTCGGTTAAAGGTTATTGACCTTGTCTAAATAGAAAATTTAGTTTACAAATCATGTTAGAAGTTTCACATAATTAAATTAAAGTTATTAAGTTTCGCCACTCAACCCGTGATGAATTCCAACTATGAGTTTAAAATTTAATTAATTATAATATTATTTAATCCATGACTAAGTTATGATGTCATGAAAAAACTATTAGGTTTGATTTACAATATAGATTACTCATTATTACATCTCTACATAACTACTAAATATAGTATGTATGATATTTAACCATAATAGTTATTTTACAAACATAGTGTTGTAATCTGTTATACAGGATGTAAAATGTGATAAATTTTAATTATGTCAAATTAATTATTCAAATTATATCATAAATTATATAATATTGGATAAAGAGAGAACAGCACTACAGTAGAGAAGCACGGTGGGTGAATTTCCATACTTTTTCTACAGATAGGAAGGACAATTATAACCAGCAGTGGGGCATGTGTTGTTCTGATACTTTGTTTATGTAGTATTTATATATTATATTTTTTAAAGAAGTATTATTATAGAAGTGAATAATTATTTATGTGACAAAATATTTCAGAACATCTAGTTAACACACCTAATGGTAAAAAGATACAAAAAATTGGTACTAAAATAAAAAGACCGACCCCACAGTACAAATTACCGATATTGCAAAACAATAATGTTGATGACGCACTGGATACAGCTTTTGATAAATGTAAACTCAGCTTAAACTCTCCAACATCAAACAGTATTAACAGAAATATTGAAATTGACAATATTGATAATGAATATAAAAATAATAATGATATCAAAGTTAATAATGATAATGATAGAAAAATAGAAATTGATGATGTTACTACAAAAATTGAAGAAGATATTGATCAAGTACCAAAAAATGATGAAGACATTGTGAGCAGGAAGAATAGTGCAAATATAACTCCAGATGTTATTAGGTGTGTTGAAAATTACACTGAAGATGAATTGGCGGCTCACAGGGTGAAGTTACAGGAACTTCAACTACAACAGAAGTTGATGGAAGAACAGAATAAAAAGAGGAAAGAAATGCTCTCAAAGGCATTAGCTGATAGGTAAGTTATACAGTAATCAGTGTATAGAAAATTGGAAGATTTCATAAGATCATAATGCCCCTAATTCAGAACTTTAAGTAAGATCAAATTCTCTACCCTTTAGTAAGAATTGATAATGTTTAGTATTACATAATTTATGAATAAACTCTTATTAGTTTTACTTTTCTATAATTAAGAAGACTAAAACATTTTTAAAATTGTATGCTTCATTTGTTATTAGTTAAAGTATTACTTCTTTATACTATTTCATTAAAATAATTTTTCTGTCTGTAAACTGTTCTAGCAATTTCTTTGACATATCCCAGATTTACTATCTTTATTTTACATGTTAAGAACTTGTTAACCTAATCTCAAATCTTATCAAATGTGTTATCTCCTTTATATGATGTTGGATATTAATGTTTATTGATGTATAATAAAAATATTTTTGTATATTAACAATGGTTAATAAGTTTTATTATCTTGTGACAAAACCGATATGGTAATTATATTTTAATATGCTGCTTGATATTGTTCTTTTGCTCATACAAAGCTACAAATGAACTAAAATAAGTATAATAAGAAAAAATATGTAAAGAAAATATATACTAAAATATTTTAAGACAATTCTTGCATACAATAATTGAAATAGGTATTTATTTAACATTACTATTATTTGGATTTTTTTGACGTATTTAGGACAAAACAAACGGCGGAAGAGGTGGTGAGGTTAGAGAAAATTAAAAAGGAGCTTCAAGTTTTGGACGGACAATTCTCACAAGATGTGGCTGTTCTGAGAAAGAAGATAGACCAGGCATGCGTCAGCTTTGCGGATGCAGAGTGAGTTATATATATATATATATATTTGTTGTAAGATGCTAAATATTAATTTAATAATTTATTATATTTTACAATATTTAACACTATTAATTTATGTAAATGATTAAATAATTTTTAGTTTCATAATGTTTGATACATATATGTGGTGACTACAAAATGGTGGTTTTAAATGTTTTGGGTAAATAAAACAAGTGTTTAATGTTTTGAAAGTATATTTCTGTCAGTGTCATTACAAAATTAGAAACAATAAAATTTTCTCTACCATTCTTTTTTAAATTTCTTTATAAAACTAAATTTTTAATATATGGATGTATATATTTCCAGAAAACATTATTTAAAAATTGAGAAAGAGTTCTTACAAGCGAAGATCAGTCTGCAGAAAGAGAGGGAGAAGAAAGAATTATTGACGGAACATCTTTGTGCGTTGATTACTCACAACGAGACAAGGAAAGCTCAGAAACTAGAAACATTAATGCTTGAATTAGCCAGTGACAAGAATGTCACTCCAAATGAAAGTCCAATTATAATAGACGGTGTAGACGAGAGAACTGGTAAAATTGTAGAAATTTTTCCTCAAACTTAATTTATTATTAGTATTGTTAAGATTTATGTTACTAATTACATATTTTATACCTAATTAAGCCGTTATTTACAAACAATACTGATAACATTCTTTAAATAATTGCCATTATCGCCATCCAATGTGACATAACTAATTAAATTTTTTAACCTGGCAATATATTGGCATATTATAATTTTTTACAGAAATTATATAAAATATATAGTATAAGTATTATTCGTATTATTTATTAATAACAAAAAAAATGAAATAATATTGATTGTTTTTATTTGTTAGCAGTATTTTCGCGCCAAATTTAATAAGTACTTTCTAATGTCATGTTATAAAACTTTTATACTCCTACACCTACATAAATAAGGTATTAAATTTTTTTTATTTGACAGAAATGAATTTAAGAAAAAAAACTTATACGTTATTTTGTCTATGCCAATATTTTGCTAAGTAATAATTATTAGTCAGTAAAGTTATTCTCTATGAACTAATAAACAGTGAATACTTTTCCAAATACTCGGTGCTAAGTTAATTAAGTGCCTTAATGTATTATTATAGTCGTGTTGAACATGACATTGTAGAAGACTAATTAATTATATTTATATATTAGAATAACTTAGATATAACTTAAGTATAAAAAAAATACGATTAATATTGCCATCATTAATATTGTTAATAAAAATTGCGAACAGAATTTACAATTTATAATAAGTAAAGAATTTTTAATATTATTAATTGCATAAAAATAATTGTCTGTTTATAAATATAATTATGTTAATATTCGTATTACTAATATTAACTTACTATATTTTTGTACGTCGATTATTAATACTGACTTGTATGAATTATATTTACAAATAAATTATATTTTTTCTCTAACTTATTTAATTTTTACCTTATTTTTATATTAAATATTACTGTGCGTGGGTTCTCAGTAATTTTCATTCGGGACGCCATTTTGAATATTTTGTACGTCTAGAAATATTTTGATGAAAATTATAATGGAGCTTAGATACCGTAACTAAATTACCTTAATATTAGTGTTTTTTAGATCTACGTTTAGTTTTGAATATCATAGATGTTGAAGTCCATATATTTACTCATAGTAAATATGATGACTGTTTATTTGATAATTTTAATATGAGCAATTACAAATTTGAAGTATCTGGAAATACTCTTTGAATGCTTAATAGCTTAAAATGCAAATTTAGATTTTAATACATATATTTTAAAAAACCTTAAATTTTTTCCAAATACATTATAAATTATGTATTAATAAGATTAATTTCAAGTTCATTTTTAATATTTTTTTCTCTTTATGGTTAAAAGGTCTCCTTATATCTGTCAAAATAATACGAAAATATGATTTCACATATTTGTAGTGATTATTATCTTTGCAATAAACCTTCCAGCATCCACGTTATAAAGACGGCATAACGAAAATCGTTGAAACCAAGATAAATTACGTTTGTTATACATTCAGCTAAATGTAACATATTTCGATTTATCCGTTTATTTAATTATTTTATTTAGAATAAATAAGTTAGTGTAATTTAAATTTCCTTGATTACTTAATATACCATTTGTGATATTATGTAATGTGTTATGCAGTATTCCCCTTTTTTTGTTTAAAAAATGACATAACGTTCAGGTAAAACTAAAATTAATGTTGGTTTCAAAATATGTACGTTGAATACACAGGGTATTGTCTGTGATACGTGGATGCTAGATGTCATAGCCTGACCACATAGTTTATAATTCTGTAATAAATTACATATTTGTATCTTCTTTGTGTTTCGATACATGTCAAAGACATTTACATAACTTTTCATAGTGAATATAATTGTGTCTATAAATGTTTTGTCTACAAAAATGAAAGTAACTCTTTATTTTATCTCGTTTACTACTCATGGTTAGTTATCGACCAGGTCAATAACCGCGAAAAAGTATACACATCTCACATAACCTCAAAAAGTATACCACTTGTGCGTCAAATAAACAAATCCCAAAGTCTATAGAAGAATGCTCAACGACATTTCGTAAAGAACATCCTCCTGCCCGTATGCTATCCCCAGTTACAGTACGATTTACGATCTTTGAGTACGGACTTGATATTAACATCCGCGTTGTGTAGTTCGTTTCGTTTGTCTCGTTCTAGTTTGATGAGTTCCAAGCCGCGTTTCGCCGCACAGTGATAACGCTGGCTCAAGGATGCTTCGGAACCTTTGATGCGAGGAATGTGACCAGTGTAGCCTGCGATGGGCGGGAATTCTGGGGATATTGTATTCTCTGAAAATTAATAAATTAACATTACTTGTGAGTAATATAAATGATTTTCCGATTGTTGATTTCTTTTTAATAAATATTTATTGAAATCTTATTTGACTTTGATTTTTGACTGCAATCATATCCTATTGATAAATTCAGTTATTACTAATATATTTGGGAGAATGCATCTCCTAATGCAAACGTTATGTAGTGTCACTAATAATAATACGCTGTCGGGATCTTTATTTTTAAGAGAAACGTTAAGGGAATATATGAATAAAAAACTCGTTAAGCGATCAACATAAATACGCCATCTTTACCATTATCATAATCACCTTTATACTTATTGATCTCTATAAATCTGTTAAGATCTCTGCGTATTTCGTCTCTTGAGTGTACAGTTTCCATTTTGGGAGCGCTTCTGGAGCGTATGTAGCTTCTGTTGAAGTCTGCCCTGCGTCGCAAGTCTCGCTGGTTGGCTGTGAAGTCGGCCATGCAGTCGTCTGCCGCCCGCCCGTAAGATTTGCCATAACTGATGAGAATTGTTTGTTTTTCTTTTATTGCTAAGGAGCGCCATTGCGTATTTGTGTAAACAAGCCAAATGTGTTAGCTCGCGACGCCGATAAATAACATTAGGAAGTTTACTTTTTTAATTCAGTAGATATGAGAAAAAATGCTTGAATTAAAATTATTTATATTCTGGGTCCAAAAAACATACAAAATTTTATCCGTTTCAAAGTTTATCATTTTATAAATTAAATTCTATAACAATTACGTGAAGTGCATCCCGGGTACATATCCCGTGTATCCCGTCATGTGTCCGTCTCGGTGTCGTATGTCGTATCCGTCACGTGGAGCGTCTCGTCGCGGCAGACGATCCAGCTCGTAGTTGTCGCCTGGTCGGTACTTTAGCGGTTTGCTGGATCAGTGTAAGAAATTACGATTTAAAATATAAACTAGTTGCTGCTACTAACTGCGTCTGCCTCCTGAACAGAATAACAATAATAAAATTAACAATTGTCTAAAATAATGTAGTTTAACTGTAATTATAGTTTAGTTTATTTATGTTTTTTCCTTTTCATTTAGAAATATTCCAGCAGTGAACGCTTGTTATATTTTTACAATAATAACATTTTGTATTTCAAAAATATATATACATATATAGTTAAAGCATAAGCTTTCAATACTCTTCATTTTAGCTATACGCGTAAATTAAATTTGCAAAAAATTATTAACCTTAGATGGCTGTTTACAAATTCAATCACCGGGTCGGTTATTTGAACGGATATTTCAAGAATCTGATTTCAATTTAATCCTTAATAGAAAAATTTGTTCAAGATTTCATTCTATTTTTAAAATTAAACATGCTATATATAGCTGTCGTTCTTTATATGACAGTTCGGTGAACTAATACTTATATATGCTGTGTTTTTTTTTCTGATATTGGGCTTTTGATTTTAGGATTCAATTGATACAAAACTCGACAAAACATATGATAATAATGGTACTATCTGTTATCTTTTTATATTATCTTTTATATTGTCTATATTTCTTTTTTATCTATCTTTTTATTTAATTTTGTTTTTGCCACCCAGCGCAACGTTTGACAAACAAATAAATAAATGGGGTCATGTCATCTATCGAATATGCAAACTGCTACAAGGCTACGGCTACGCCTACGTGAGTACTACGAGCGTAGCACTCGTAACTCGTAACCTAGTTTCGGGAGGTATATGAATAATTGTTTTTGATTTTGCTAATTATTTAGTAATCTTGTAATTTTATTTTTTTCTTGTAATTATTTATATATAAATAAAAACTTTGTTATTTTATAAATGTTAAGTATTTATCAATAATATTAAATTTAAATGTTTTTATACTCTAATATATAATAAATATCTTTATATATTAACTTACTTGAACAGTCCTTTAGTGCGTATTTCTTTTAAGATCTGTCGAGTGTTGTCTCCGTAGCACTTTCCGTACCGAAATTTCAGGAGAGGGCAATGACCTGTGTACCTAAACGATCGACAAACCAAAATATATTTTATATTCGCATACTATAAATGTTAAAAATATATTCATAACGGTAAAGGCAAATTATATTAACGGTCGGAGGCGAAAATGTGAGAAAATTAGATTTTTTTGATAAAATCATAACGTAACCCAAAAATATAAATACGTTATTGATAAAAGCATCAGAGCAGAAAATAAGAAATTTTATTTATAATAATCAAACCAATTTTTATGATATAAAATTTTAAGACATACCTAAAAGGTTTTAAAAATATATTACCTTATATGTATTGCAATATCCATAAAATTATAAATTATAGGACATTAAATAAAACAATAATTGGTTATATATATTTAATTTTAAATTAAACTTTTTAATCATCACGGACAGTCTTCATAAGCAAAACAGTATCCCGAAGGCAGATGCAAGACAAACGGAAAGTCGCAGTCGCAACGCGACCAGTCGCAGATAATACCCATAGACAGTGCGACAGGTTCGTCGCAAGTCCGCTGCGACGGTGTCGGACGACACTCGCTATTCACTCTATGCATATTCTCTGGACACTCATCGACACCTGACATCAATTTCTTTATTAATATAATAAAAAAATATACATAAATATAAAGACAAAATAAAGGTAGAAGTTCAGAGTTAAATAAATATATATATATATATATATATATATATATATAATAAATACTCACATGTCTGATTAAATGTCAAACACCCGGGTGTTCCTATTTTAGCGTAGTACATGGAACCTATAACTTTAAAGAGACAAAAAATTATTAAAAAACGCATGTCCTATTCACTCGACGTCTTCACACAGAGTCATTGATAATTCGATCGTATTTTATAAACAGGAAAAAACAGTAACAGTACCTCGTAAAGACAGAATACTTTTCACAATTGTCTTAATATGAAGCAAAATTATATATATATATATATTCAATACATTCTGTATAGAATGACTGTTATAATACTAGGATCCGCCATCCGTGCGCGGCGGGTGTTGAGCTGAGCTCTTCTCCTTTCTTGATAATTTTTGAATGGCTAAACATTTTTTCAATCTGTTTTCGCTATAACATCCGCGTTCGGTTAAAATATATATGAGAAAATTTTTAGCTAATTATCTCGTCATATTCTGGAGACAACTAAACACAAAAAAGGTCTCCCAAACGGTTAAGAGCTTCGCTTACGCTCAGCTAAATAATCTATGGTTTCTTTATAAGTATATAGTATTTGATGCGCGTCATTTTGAACAAACGTCGCGTGGAAAGTTGTCACGCAATTATAGTAATTCTTAATAAATAGCAGTGAATTATGTTTGCAATATTGCAGTATAAATGTATAAATTATAATTTTCCTTTCGTATCGCCATGATAGCATGATGTCTTACCGTTTGAAAATGAATAAAACATTTATCTAGCATTCTCATAGTTAATGATTTACTAATAGGTTGGTAATTGTATATAAACCAACACTGTATCTAATAGATATATCAATAACTTAGTAGCAGTTTAGTAGTTTTTTAGTAATTTAGTAGTAGTTTATAGAATTTTGACCGCAAATTTATTGTACGGAATTTACTTATATGTACTTAGTTTTAAAAAAAACAAATAAAAAAATTCGATATCTTTATTACAATTATACACAATATATATAATTTACGCCATTTCAGTAAGTTCGTTTTCATCAAATTTGACCCTCCTTGAGAGGTGGTATCTCTGGCGCCCGCTGCGTTTGCGCTCCGTCACTTGTTTGGATCGCGGCAGCTTTGTTGGATATGTGGGACAGTTGTCGATAGTCACACAGTATTTGTTCTGCTCGTCAAACACTAGTTCACCGCTGCATTCACAACGAGACCAGCCACAAGTATATCCTGGGAAATAAATAGTTGTGGCTCTTAAAATCAGAAATCGAATCGAAAATCAAAAAGACCTCTAGGTCTTCTAATGTTCTGTCAAAAAGTCATCTTCATTTCTCTAACATTATTTTTCAGATTTTTTTATTATAGGATTTTTGAATAGATTTTTTTATTAGAGGTATTTTTGAAAAACATATGCTTTTTAAGTTCTAGTCTATTCTCAAATATTTTTTTTATTTATTGCAATTTTTGACAGGACATTTTGCTGTGACTTAATAATTTTTTTATTCAAATCTCTTTCTAATATGGGCTTTAATAAAATTAAAACCTATGGTATATGGAAGAGGATTATCGCAGGTTTTCTGAGACTTGGTCTGTCCGTCACACCTTGTATGGTAGGCGTACATGTTGCGTGGACAGTGAGAAATGCCTGAAAATAATATTATATATATATGAATAAACACAGTCCTATACACTTTATAACGAGTAAGGGAATTGTATTTGGTAATATCTATATATTTCTTTTATAACTTTAAAAAAATTGTATTCTATTTTAACATAAGAAAATATAATTGCAGAGACGGTAGCTCAATTCTCACTAAAATTGGACGATCTCCCGGAGATCGCATGTTCGAGTCCTGCCTGTATTGAGGACTTTTTAATTCAGCATTTATACAATTTCATACATGATAAATATATATTAAAGATAGATATTAATAATATAAAAAAGTAATTTCTACTTACATCGTCCATCATGGAGTAGACAACGTTTGTCTGTATTGAAGGTGAACACAAGTTGAATAAAAGAAAGTATTATTACGATATGTACCATTGTTATAGTACGCACAGACATAAATGCGGAAATCCAATAATTCTCATACAGATTGTTATGTTTACCTCACCGTCTAGAAACAACGATAAGCAGTAATGTTATAGTGTTATGTAGACATTTCATTATCCACTTTACTTGCACTAGAACTAGTGCACTAATAATGGTTAGTGAAAAGACAGTGTTACCGAGTTAATAATTGATGGATTACTCGCTATTTGAGGGGTCAAATAGTGCGCTTACAATTGGATAATGAACTGTGCCCATTACTGGTAATACCATTTGTAAAAATAGTTTAGTATAACTCTGTGATATTAATTGAATATTTTTATTAATGCAAGAAGTAAAATCTTAAGGTAAACAGAAAACATACATTAATAATATATATATAAAATTTATAATAATGTTTTGGGGTTTTAGTTCCCCCGAATCTTTTAATGTTGCCACATTAAACCCCCAAAATTTTCAGTGGCGACCTCTTTTATATAACCACCACTCCCTATAATTGACGTGTTTAATAATATCCATGGAGTTTCTGGGTTCTTCTGTTATTTTTCATACGTCTGCATCAAATAAAAATACTAGACTTTGACGGTAAAATCAATATGAGAAAGTTGTTTACGTCTGGAGTTATTTGTTAAGTTTGAAAACAACATAACTACACTGTAACTTAATAGTGTTATAGTGTTTAAGTTCATATATCAGTAATTGTTCGTGTTAAATGTAAAAACGCGAGCTTTGGTCAAGGACTGCAATTGATTAATGAATACCAAAATAATATTTGTTCTAGATTTCTGTATGTGTGTGGCAACTTTTATTTCACTTATTTTTAATCTGTCTAGAAAGACTTTATATATTATTCTTTAAATTATGTACTATACAAATGCTATAGATTTGTTGGTACAATCTAAAAAAATGACATAGAATAAATAATATTATTAAAAGGCAAATTTTATTTGTAGGTAATATATAAAAACTAACATTGATACTGAAGAAATGAAAATTGTTATCTACATAGATACTGATAAATCTGAACGCTTAATACTGGAAGTGATCAAAAGTTTGAAATAAACTTATAAGTTTGTCTATTTTAGAAATCGTCTTGAGATTGAGTTTCAAGTTAATAGGTTATTTAAAGTTTCGTAAATAAATTTCTATTTTTGCAAATCTAACAAATGAGAAGCTATCACGAATATGCGTTTTAAGGTCTTCTATTCACGGGCAAGACGGGCACGTTGTGTTCTCTGAATATACACACACATACACGCATACACGGACACACCCACACATCACGCACACAGACACTCATACCCACGCGCATACACACACACACACACACATGCACACACACTGTACACCCTGCTGTTATATAAGTGATACTCCGTATATAACTGTAGGTGATTAAAGATTAAGTCAAAAGAAAAGTTTTTTATTTCAATGAGGCAAAGAATACATGTCACTCAGCTTATGAAAAATCAATCTACTTGCACGGTTTCAAAAAGGATATCTCCATGGCAAAGAACCAGCAAAATACTATATAAAGCTAGGCTAGCCAGGCATCCTAACTCGATATTAATAAATACATTATGGAACCATATGTGTATAAATTGACAACTTCAAGTGTTTATCAAAATCATAGCCTGTGATAGTTTTTAATTGGAGATATAGGATTGCTTAATAAATCTATAAGTTTGTAGAGAATAGTACGTTTGTTTCAGATAAATATTTTAACATTTATAAAACCAGGTAATTTGATTTAAAATTCATAGAAAATTCTTTTTTTTATCGAAATCGGCCGAATCTTTAGTTAAATCGAAGTAATAGGTTAAAGAGTGTGGAAACAAGAAGCGTTTTGACAAAATTACAGTCTAAAAAATAAAGGTATTGAATCTAAGCAATAAAGTTAGAGAAAGTTTTGAAGAATTTGTATTCAAAAAAGAGTCAGTATAATGTTTATTGCGTAAAATATAAACAGTTCCTTAAACGCTGTTATGAGAAAAATACTCCAGCTCGGACCCCTCCACCCTACGGATCCAGCTCGGACCCCTCCACCCTACGACACCCACGTTAAAAACTATAATCAACTGGAGAAAGCTAGAAGAGCAACTCCACTCCCCCGCCTCAGTGCACCTCGACGAAATTCCTGACCAGATCGTAACGGTCGAGGACGCTGAAAAAGCCGCGACGCGATTCACAAACCATATATCAGACATAATAGGAACGTCCTCGAGGGAGGTCCGCGCAACCTTCGATGGGAGCCGTGCACTCCCTCCGGACATTAGGCACTTAGTTAACCGTAAAAACGCCGCGATCAGGAACCATGACACATATCCGACAGACGAACATCGACGGGAGCTACGCCGCCTCCAAAGGGAGTTGAGACAAGCTCTTGACACCTTTAGAGATGGAGGCTGGGACAAGAAGCTTTCAGAGCTCTCTCCTTCACACCAGGCTTACTGGTCATTGCAGAGAGCCCTGAAAGCCGAAACTGTCTCGGCAATGCCCCCGCTCGATAGACCTAACTCCACGCCCGCCTTCGACGACCGAGACAAAGCGGAATGTCTAGCCGACAGCCTAGAGAGCCAGTGTAACATTAGCACGCAACCGGTCGAACGCGAACATGTCGAAGTCGTCGACAACACTGTTCGAGTCATGTGCTCTCAACCACCAGCAGGTCCCGCCATAGAGGAAACGAACCTCGAAGAGGTAACGAACCTAGTTAAGGCGCTTCACGCCAAAAAGTCGCCAGGATCAGATAGGATCACCAACAAAGTGATCAAACTCTTTCCGCCTCCTTTGCTTTACCTAATGGTTAATATTTTTAATGCTCTACTGGCCGGTTGCCGGTTTCCGGCCCAGTGGAAAGAGGCCATAGTGATAGGCATTCACAAACCGGGTAAGCCCCGGAATCTTCCAACTAGTTACCGTCCAATTAGTCTCCTTAGTTCCCTAGGGAAAATCTATGAGAGGATTATCCTCAGTAGACTTAAGTCAGAAGTAGAGAGACTGAACATCATCCCAAATGAGCAGTTTGGCTTTCGAGCCTATCATTCCAGTTCCCACCAGGTGCAACGCCTCACGGAGCACATCCTTTCTGGGGCCACTTTGTGCCGCAAGCTACGTAGGACAGGAGCGCTCTTCCTCGATGTAGCGAAGGCATTCGACAGGGTCTGGCACAATGGACTGGTATACAAGCTATACCAGTTCAGGGTGTCGGACAGACTCGTACTAATCATACGGGACTTCCTGTCGAATCGCTCCTTCCGCTACAGAGTGGAAGGCGTAATGTCGACTCCCCGCCCCATCAGGGCAGGCGTCCCTCAAGGTTCAGTCCTCTCACCAATTCTCTTTACAATTTACTCCAGCGACATTCCTAGGCCGCGTTATAAAGTAGAATTAGCAATGTTCGCGGATGACACCGCAATTTACACATCCTCAAGGGATCCTTATGAGATCTCTCAACGCCTCCAATCCGCAGCCGACTCCCTCGGGAACTGGTTTCGGAAATGGAGGATTGAGGTGAACCCGGAGAAGAGCACCGCGGTACTCTTTGAACGGTCACGATCCACAAGGGGCCCGGAGATTAAACTCTTTGACAAACCGATTCCTTGGAAAAACAAGGCCAAGTACCTAGGAGTGACGCTGGACAAACAGCTAGTATTCACTTCACATATCGAGGACGTTCGCAACAGAGCGGCCTTTATCCTAGGGCGACTTTATCCCCTGTTAGGCAAGCGGAGTAAAATGTCCCTTAGAAATAAGGTCACACTTTACAAAGCCTGCATACGCTCCGTCATGTCCTATGCAAGCGTTGCCTTCGCTCACGCGAACCTGAAGCCCCTTCAGGTGCTTCAGAACAGATTCATGCGGCTCGCCACTGGAGCACCGTGGTATATGCGTAATATCGACTTGCACAGAGACTTAGATCTACCGACGATCGCACAGTATTTCAAGGGGCTCTCCAAAAGCTACTTTGACAATGCTGTGGGACACCCAAACCCGCTGGTGGTTAAGGCCACAGGATACACGGCCCGTAAGACTCCTAAAGTCAGAAAGAGAAGACCCAAGTCGGTACTTTTCGACCCGGACGACGCGATTACGTTAGGGAACGCTACGTAAAAGCGGCAAAGCGAACATAAATACTACACATACACACACACAGCGTCTTCGCCGGCGAAGACGAGGCCCCCATCCAAGCACGTTGCTCCGGCGTTCTGCCGTCGGAGGACGTTAGTGTCAAATTCTAACCCACATCCAACCCTCGCTTCCCACCTAACGGTGTCCTGAGCCGTGGTCCGAGCCTCACAGGAGGCGCCCTCAGGACGCGCGTTCCCCTGGGGCCCTTCAGGCCCCCCCTTTTCAAGGGCGGGTCTCTGCACCCGTCCATTACTCCGGTGACGCTGTCATGGCCAGTAGGGCTAACAGCAGAGACAAACAAAAAAAAAAAAAAAAAAAAAAAAAAAAAAGAGAAAAATACACATCTGATTAAAAGCTATTATGAGCAAAATACACATCTGATTAAACGCTGTTATGAGTAAAATACTCATCTGATTAAACGCTCTTATGAGTAAAATAGACACATCTGATTAAACGCCATGTCAATTAACGGCCTGGGAAGTGAGTTCGCGTTGTGATAGTGCGGTCGGTACCAGGAACCACGGCCTTGCGACTTCGAACGTGTGTTTATTGTAACTGCTTCCGAGATTAGTAAAGCGATACGACCTTAAGGGAAGATTAATGTAAAGGGAGAGAAACAGAAAACCTAAACACTTATTTTATTAATAATTTCCCAGCTTTTTTTCTTATTTACACTGTTCTAAGCTATATTTATATACATATACATATATAAATATATATATTTGGATCTTATTAAATTTTAAACTCTATTATTTATATTTTACTATGGATTTTCTTCATAATACAAAAGTTTCAAATTAATCCGACATCTTGAAGTACGTCAAAATTGTATTGAAAGTTTCCGTTACACACAAACCTACGACCGAAGTTAATAAAAAGTAGTAACCGATACATTTTTTATCCGTTACAACCTGCGCTAGAGCTATTACACTAATATCGGACAGTAAAAAGACTTAATGAGCTGTTAACGAGCTTGTAATTGGTGGATACTTAATAGCTATTGTTGGTAGATAATAGTGCTCTTTCAATTGAATAATGATTTGTGTACACTATTTCTACCATTTGTAACTCTACTCAGTGTAATATTGTTATATTGTTATAGTGTTTAAGTACACTAAATCAGTGTAATTGTTCGTATTAAATGTAAATAACACGCGATCTCTGGTCAAGGTCTACAATGCTTAATGAACATCGAAATAATTGTCGTTTTTTTATTTCTCTTAGTTTAACCTAAGGTCTGGACAGACTTAAGATAATTATGTATACGAATAAATTCTGTAGTAAACAAATGCTATAGATTTGTTGTTGTTAAAAATGTAATTTGTAATTTTAGGAAATATATAAATAACTTAAAATGATACTGGAAACATGAAAATTGTTATCTGGATAGATAGTAATAAATCAGAACACTTCATTTACGGGAATTTAAAATAAAGTTATAAGTTTATTCTTTTTAGATATCTTCACGGTATTGGTATTTCAAGTTAATAGGTTATTTAAAGTTTGGTAAATAAATTTCTATTTTTGGAAATGTAACAAATTATTATAGGTTTGGTAGGCCTTCTATTCTTGGGCAAAACATTCGCTGCCATTGTGTTCTCTGTATACTTAAACACACACACTCACACTCATACACTGTATGTCCTTCTGTGATATAAGCGATACTCTGTAAACGAACTGCAGCTGATTAAAAAGCAAAGTAAAAAGAAAAGTTTTTTATTTCAATTAAGCATATATGTCAGTCTGCTTATAAAAAGTCAATCTACTTGCACGGTTTCAAAGGATGCGTCCATGGCAAAGAACTGGCAAAATAATCTTGCAGCTAAACTAGTCTAACTCTATATTAATAAATCCATAATTGAACAATATGTGTATAATTTGTATATAATGCACTTCAGATAACTTCAAGTGTCCATTAAAATCATAGCCTGTGATAATCTTTAATTGGAAAAATAGGATTACTGAATAAAAAGGAAAGTTTGAAGGCGAATACTAAAGTTTCAGGGGGTTATTTAGTTTTAAACATGATTACATTTATAAAACCAGGAAATTTTGATTTAAAATTTGTAGAAAATACATTTGGTTACTGACATCGTTCGAATCTTTAGACCATTCGAAAGTATAGGCTAAAGGGTGTGGAGACAAAAAACGTTTTGACAGAAAAAAAGTAAAAAAGGAATTGTCGACATTTGGGGTAGGCATTTAAAGTTGTATAAAAGCAATGAATCTCGGCAATATTGGTCAGGGAAGATTTCATTTCATAAATGTTAAAGGATTTGTATTTACTTTTTTATATATTTTAGTATAATGTTGAATACATAATATAAACACAGCTACATAATCGCTGCTATGAAAAAATTACACATCTGCTTAAACGCTGTTATGAGTATAATACATATCTGATTAAACGCCATGTCAATTAACGGCCTGGGAAGTGAGTTCGCGTAGTGATAGTGCGGTCGGTACCAGGAACCACGGCCTTGCGACTTCGAACGTGTGTTTATTGTAACTGCTTTCGAGATTAGTAAAGCGAAACGACCTTAAGGGAAGATTAATGTAAAGGTAGAGAAACAGAAAACAAAAACATTTATTTCTCACCTAGTTTAAGGGCTTTAATATTTATAACGGTGACTAGACGATAAGGTCAGGTATCTGACAGTCCGGAGTCAGGTACATAGAAACTGTGAGATGTATGATGATGTATATCTAAATGGACACGATGTTTAATTAGAATTTAAAGAAAAATTGCTAATATAAAAAAAAAAATTAGACAAATCTATTGCACACCTAAGTAGATTGCTGCTAAAATTCAATACTGCATATGTAGTTAAATTAAATTAATTTGTTAATAATTTAAGGAAGGTTTCTTTCATGATGTATAGGTCAGTTACAATTTTTTATACAATATATTTGTATATGAAAAAAAATCAATAACAAGATTGAAAAAAATATGTGTAAGAAAACCTTTTAAATTCACATTAAAATACATTTTTTTTTCTCGGTTATTACTTTTAAATTATTGTTAAAATTGTTTTTTAAAATTATGTATTGTAACTCGAAAAATTGTTCCCTTCAAATTACAAAAGTTTAATAATTTAAGCTTTCGAACAAAAAGTATTATAATTAATCTAAACTAAAAGGTAAGGTAAGGTTTTATGTTTGCTTACAAAGTCTGCAAATTTTTTATAGATGTTGTAATTATTCTATTTTTTTCGATAAATATGTAATTTTTGGTTATAATCTAATTGTATTTAACTATCATTATTTTTAATATCTTTTACTTTGTTTAATATTTTAAACGTTTAATAATAACAAAACAACACAATAAGAACTTGTGGTCATCAAGTGACTGAAATAACATCATTCATAGTTTGAATGTGAGTATTTGTACAAAAAATAAACCTCTATAATAATTATATGTTTTTGGTTTGATTTATTTTCTGTTACGTCAGACAACAATCTATGGTTTGCATCAAATCGTATATTTGACATAGACAGTGTACAAACAATAAATCTATTTATTTATTTATAATACGTTATTTATAAAATATTTGCTTGTTTACAATTATATAAATTTCACCTGTGTCTAACTTATACTTCACCGCCGACGTGTTTCGTAAAAATGGGAGCAAAGTCTTTGCTTACGCATTAACATTATGGTGACAAATGGAGACAACAATACAAAAATACGATATAGATTTTTATTTTAGTAGATTTTTATAATCAATCAATCAATCAATATATCCCGGTATCCGTTGGGAGCTTCATTCTCGAAGTTGTCGACGAATATGTCTACCTGGGACAAAAAGTCCGATTGGGCAGGTCCAACTTCGAGGGAGAGGTCAATCGACGAATCCAACTAGGATGGGCAGCGTTCGGGAATTTAAGGAGCGTATTTTCGTCCGGAATACCGCAGTGCCTTAAGTCGAAAGTCTTCGACCAGTGTGTGTTACCAGCGATGACCTATGGAACCGAGACGTGGCCTCTAACAAAGGGACTCTTAGAGAGGCTTAAAGTCACTCAGCGTGCGATGGAGAGGGCTATGCTGGGAATTTCGCTGCGAGATAGAGTCAGAAACGAGGAGATTCGCAGACGAACAAAAGTAAGCGACATAGCCCAACGGATTTGTAAGCTGAAGTGGCAATGGGCTGGGCATATAGCCCGCTCAAGTGACGGCCGATGGGGAAAAAGGGTCCTTGAGTGGAGGCCACTTACTGGCAAGCGAAGTAGAGGACGACCGCCAACTAGGTGGACAGACGACATAAAAAGAGCAGCTGGAAACCAATGGATGCGGGCCGCTTTGTACCGATCGCGGTGGAAGTCAATGGGGAAGGCTTACGTCCAGCAGTGGAGGCACGACAGCTGATAATGATGATGATGATGATGAATCAATATACAGGACAAAGTATTCAGACATATTGAGATTACACAATGACATAATAAATTAGTGTCAACCATTCAAATAAAAACCATTTGTAGATGCTCTTAAAACACATAAATTATTAAATTTACATTTATTTCAGTCTACCGAGTTAGTTAAATTAGTAATCATATAACAGGTAAAAGTATAGTACAAAATTAAGATATATATATAATTAAATACATATCAATTCTAAATAATATTTCTAGAGTTTAGAATCTAAACTGTTCTTTCTTCCCCCCATCCAAGCACGTTGCTCCGGCGTTCTGCCGTCGGAGGACGTTAGTGTCAAATCCTTACCCACATCCGACCCTCGCTTCCCACCTAACGGCGTCCTGAGCCGTGGTCCGAGCCTCACAGGAGGCGCCCTCAGGACGCGCGTTCCCCTGGGGCCCTTCAGGCCCCCCTTTTTCAAGGGCGGGTCTCTGCACCCGTCCATTCCATCGGTGGCGCTGCCATGGCCAGTAGGACTAACAGCAGACACACAAAAAAAAATCTTTCTTGCAAGATAAACCGGCGTAAAACCGGTTTAAACCGGTGTAATAAAATCAATAAGTTTTTTGACAGCTTTTGTTTACCTAAAACATATGATATCTTATACAGCGATACTTCAAAGTAATCCTTGCCGATGTTAGTCAATAAAATATAATTGTTTGTAACAAAATGTAGGTATTTTTAGGAAAACATTTAGTATTGTGCGTCACCGGACAAGGTCGTGAATAAATGTTTTAGAACATCGATTCACAACCTTTTTTTAGTGTCGCGATCAAGTATAAAGAAGAAAATTAAAAACTTTTCTGAATTTCGTTGTTGCATTAAAATGTCAAAGAAGTTTGTCTTTTTAAATTCTGGAGGGGTCGTTCAGTAATCACGTGTGTTTTTTAACCCCCTGTAACCCTTGCATTAACTTATCAAATATTTGTAAAATTACTATAAAATCTCTTTCAGTTTGAGGTTACAGGTAAGAGGCGCTCTGAAAAGGATGGATTATTTTTTATTTATATTTTTTTAACATAAGTGAACCGAAGATTTAATTAAGTTTTGTCTTGGTTAATCTTACAGTTTTCGACATTATTCATTCTACATAAAGTTCCTGTTGTTAGTGGTTTTATAAATTGATAATAAAAATATTGTTATTGCTCTACAATTTAATAAAATTAAATTTATTTTAAGCTACTTAGTATGTTGTTCTTTATTCTATTGTTTTGTTATATATATATTTTTATATAGAGTTTATTTAGTGCTTAATGCTTTTTAATTATAAAACATTACTTCCTTCCATATTTATCTAATTCATTATTTCTTTGTTTCTTCTCTAATGTTCTTGGTAAATAGTACTTACGCATGTAGTTTATTTTTGACAAATAAAAAAAATATTAACATTTTTTTTTGTGTTTTTATATGTATACCAGAAATATTAGACATTTAAGTAACATTTTAAATATATTATTATAACCACCTCTATAAATCTTATCTGGAATGAAGCCAAGATAGTTCAATAGTTTGGTCGTTGAGTTGTCT
This sequence comes from Melinaea menophilus ssp. n. AW-2005, assembly GCA_918358695.1. Classification (NCBI taxonomy): domain Eukaryota; kingdom Metazoa; phylum Arthropoda; class Insecta; order Lepidoptera; family Nymphalidae; genus Melinaea; species Melinaea menophilus. The sequence goes on along the minus strand of OU911043.1, from coordinate 21,510,752 downwards.
ACTGTTTGTGAAGTTGACACAACTTTTGAGACCCGAATATTGAATAAACTCTTACAGATATTGATTATATGAAGTAAACCGCACATATATACATACATAAATATACGAAAATATTCTGAGAAGCATTTAGTACTCAAAAATGTTCTATTGTTCTTAATAAGTTTTATTATTCAATTAATAAAAATTAATATTCACTTCCTCTACCTTCCCTTATAACACAGACATGAAATCACACTTCATATTTCTTACATGACTATATTATGAAGCTGCTGTGTCGTTCTTAACGTGTAATTGAAATAAGATACGTGACGGGTACTTCTATTATAGGATATTGCATTATATAATGTATACAGGTAACATAACAGATGTCACGGTCAACCAGCGTGATAGCTGACACGCGCTGGTACGTAACAAACACGCTATATTTACAAAATTGAGATACCTTTTTTACATCTATCTGATGTCAAAATATAAATATATGATGTGTACTATAGATTTTTTTAAAAATTAAGAACGTCAGATAAATGTCATTAAGACAATTCAAACACATGTATCATCAATACGTAATATTGTAACTATTGAAGCGGTCAGTTACATAACATGGTGTTTATTTCGACCTGATTGTGGACAATGATTCAAGCGAAACGAGATCGTGGGAATCGAACGATTTAGTTTCACCGTATAGATAAAATACCTTTTGTTTGTTATGATTATATCATAGCTTTCTCTTTTCAAATCTTTTGTCTATTTCAGACCTCTTGTAGGTATTTGACAACTCTTTTTTTACTAACCATTGAAGATAATCTTAATTTAATATTTTATTTATTTTTATTTCCTACTTTTTATTTGTTTTAATTATATCATACATGATCGATGTATTTCTGACGACTAACTTTGATATCAATGGAGCTGACTAAGCTAAAATATTTGGGTTGATAGTCAGATGTTTGTAACAGCTAATATCCGGAAGGAAATGATTGGTGAAGCCTTTTAACTTTTATATATAGTCCAGAAAGGCGATCGTTTATCATACTATACCTATAATGTGACAAATAAATACATTTTTCTACAGGAAAATAAGGTCTGTATTGCCAAAACAAGTCGTAAAATTACACAATCGAAAATTTTTACGTTATTTAAGCCGTGTAATAAAATCTCACACGCAATCTATTATAGTTCAGTTAATAATATTACTTACCCTGGAATAAATGATCCGTTTGCTTGAGACATATAGTTCTGTCTCTCTCGTCCAGTAACATCAACCCACATTTTATTAACTTTGTTTATACTTTACGTAAACAAAACATGGCTGGGACGTCGCGGCGTTTGTCCGCCGAGAGATGTTTACGACTACTGTGGAGTTGTGGACAAATAAATGAAGGCTTTAAGGGCATGCGTTGGAAAGTTTGCGCACGCAAGGAAACATATTTTTATATTGGTTAGCTTATATTAATCTATCTATAGTTTTAATATTCAATAAAGTTTTTATGTATGTATATAGGTATATGTATGTTTTAAAGGTAGAGGTAAAATTAAAAATTCATCTAATTATATATTCAACAGTCGAACAACTACTTTAAAGCGATACTCCAATTATCGCCTTAAAAATGTATTAACAGGTTTTATACTGTAGCTTCTTTAGTTCAGTTGCAATTAACGAAGTGGTAGTGAAGTAAAATGTTTAATGACCTAGATATATAATATAAAACAGTTAAAGTGATTGGAATTATCATAAATTGTTATTTATAAATTTATATATAAATTAAAAGTATATTTAGGTAGATTAGACGTTTGTCAGCGACTTTTTCCCCATAAGATATATCTTGTAGTTGGTTGAGAAACAATCACTTGTAAAACAATAGATTTAGCATCTATAGATTCTTAGATATATGACCCGGTCAAGTTTGGTTACGATTATTGGCAATATTTTCTTAAGTGTCAAATAGTACATTACAGTTTGAAGAGAACATGGCAGTTTTTCAAATTATATCCATAAATAAGCTAATCCTTCTTAAATATTCGATTATTTGGAACTTTTATATAGAAATTCTATAAAGCAATTGAGCTATGTAAAACAATAAAAAAGAACTGAATGAAGACAAAAATTTTTAAAAATTTGTAAATTTAAGTTGAGATCTTTTGTGAAATTGCATACCTAAAGGGTTAAAAACAATTCATCTTTGGAACTAAAATTCAAACTTTAAAGTATAAGTTTAGCATTGATATTATATTATTCTTATTTGAAGTTTAAATATTTTTATACAAAATTTTTGTTCGTTAATAATGTTGTCTACGCGTACACTTAAGTCCCTGGAATCTCTGTGGAGTTTACCAATTTGGAACTACCTGTAACAAAAAGCATTAAATTGATATTACTATTGTTTCATTACTTTATAAATATTGATAAGTTAAATGATTTATAAATCATTTAAAAAATTCTATATAACTAAAATTACGAAAATGTTATTACGTGCCATCTCATAATACACTTTTCCAGGATAGTCTCATTAAATAAGTGAACGATTGATGTTGTGGCTTAAAAAAATATTAATTATTTTCTAAAATTAATTATTTTGTGTACCATTTCTAGCTTTGTATCACTAACTTGTGGAATACTAGCGACATTGTGGTGATCTATAGAACTATTATTTTGTTTGACACTATATTCATAAATGTTGACACTCCTCATTTGTTCAATCCATAGTCTCTAAAGAGTATCGTTGACAGTTGAATGAACTTTTTATTTTAGTCTGTGATGTGAAAAGGATTGTTGTGAGTCAGTCTGGACTCTCGCCTTCGGCGTTTTACATTTTCTTTAAAATTCCGTCATTTTAATATTTGTATTTGGTATTGTTGTGTACAAATAATGAAAAATGGCTATAAACTTGGAAAAACATAAACCTGCTCTACTGGATGCCTGGAAAGACGTATTAGATGAGAAAACTGAGACCAATTGGTACGTACATTCCGTTCTTATTCGACCCACTTGTAGTGAAATTTAATAAACATCCCTTAATAAAACCTACAAGTTTATGTAATAGTTCTACGTGGCGGAATTTATAGGCCTAGTACTTGATGGAATAATTATAGTCCGCTGATACATTGATTTAATAAATGTATTTAAAATTGATTTGAATCTTTCGGCTTTCCTTATAAAAATGATATATATAAAAGTATAATTTAATAAAAGAAAAAAAATATTTATCACGAAGTCAAGAAGTCAGAGGTTAGTTACTTCTGAATGTATTATTACAATCCCATAAAACTGTTACTCTTACAAATTTTGTAATAAGTACATCTATATATGACATACAGAAACATTTTAGAATTACATATAATAATAATATAAAGTTTCTAAAGTTAAAGTATAATTAATATTTAAGAAAATCTATTCCAAAAATGTAGAAATCTGTGAATAGTATTTCTGATTTGAGTGGAACTTTAATTCTACTATAAAATATCCATTTATTAATGTATTTTATTCTTGTCATTAAACATGTTAAAACAAATAATATTATCTTAAGGTGATTAACTGTTGATTAACATGAAAATAATCTGTATAGAGATTGATAAATTTGTAAAAGCAAAACCAGATTAAACCTATAGGTCTATTGTTATTGTAAGAATTAGGCTTATGGGCAAGGTTGAGTAACGGTAGAAAAGAATAAGAAAAAAAAATTACAGATATTCTCAGAAAAGTTTCTATACACAAAGTTTTTCTTCAATGTGTAGTCTTCATAGTTTGTCTTATCAAAGATGCATATAGATTTGAGCATTTTTTATTCCTACGTCAAACAAATACTTGCAACATAAAAGAGCTGAAGCAATTAATGTTTTATTTGTTTTTAATTCTTAATGTTTCTTTGATACATTCAACATTATAGCACTTCAGAATTTGATTTAGTCTCTGACTATTTTAAATTATAACAATAGTTTTTTTAATTTAATATATGTAAAGAGGTTACATATGTGTAAAGGAAGGAAGGATTGGAATGAAGAAACTGGGTTGCTACCTTTTTTTTTTTTTTTTTTTTTTTTTTTTCATATTGTTAAATTTTTAGGGCCTTATTCGGTTACGATGGTTTGACGAACGATCTCAAGCACGTGAGTAATGGCGACGGAGGCCTGACGGAGCTGATTGATGAATTTAATAGTGGCAAAATTCAATATGCCTTCCTCAAAGTGGACATGCCAAATGGAAGTATATCAAAATACGTGCTTATCAACTGGCAGGCAAGTACTGATAACAACATGTCAGTTTAATGTAATCATTGTATTCAAGTTGTTTAGATAAGACAGCCTTTGTTACTTAATATATATTATATGAGCCGCTCAGAAGCCAATGCGGTTAATTTTTGGAAATTTTTATAAAATAAATAATAATCTTCTTAGTTATTAAAGGATTTACCGTTGGTTACTTTTTTTAGGTTAGACAACCCTTTTTTAATAGCTTCTGAATATATTGTATAACAATATCAGAAGTCATTGTGAATAAGTCCACCTTTTAACAATATTTTTTTAGATAAACTTTGAAATAAAAATTAAATTATTCTTCTTCTTTCGATATTTGTTGGTAACACTGAAAAACAAGAAATGTTATTTTATTATTTTTATATAAATTTCTTATTATTTCAATAAATACTTACGTTTTTACTTACACATCCTGTACATATCTTGTTTTTATGCAGAGTTTACACCTCTAAAAAAGACTAAACGATTTTCTAATTAAATTACTAAAAAAAATAACAAAGAATTTTAAAAACTAATGTATCAAATAACATTAAGATTCCCAATTTTTGTGTTTACCTACCCCCATTGGCTTCTGAGCGGCTCACATACTCTTGCTTAATATATATATTTGTATGTAAGTATGTGTTACCAGATTTTAAACCATCCCCATAAAAACAAATTAACCGTAATTGTTTAGAATATTTGTTCTCTTTGATGGAGATTTTTATTATATGGTAACATTATTTATTTAGATGTTTTAATTAAATCTATATGAGTAATATACTGAGAATGAATTCTTTAAAAAGAACAGGTTTAGTAATCTATATCTAAGTATATGATATCATATTAAACAAAGTAATCTCTTAATGCGTCATATTAATGGTAAATAAATCATTACGTAATGATTCATAATGGATCAATATCTAGAATTTGTACTTATAAGTTATAATATGCAGTGACCCAAATAACTTCAAGGACGTATAACGTGAAAGGGGTATTTCATTCCTTACTTATTATTAACTTTTGGTGTATATTACGAAATATATACTAGGATCCGTCTCGGTGCGCTGCGGGAGTTGAGCTGAACCCCCACAGTTTTATGACCATAATTTCTGAACGAAATGAGATATTTTAATTGTTTTTTTTTTTAAACTTGCCCATTCTCGAATTCTACAGCTCTGCCAATTTTCATTCATATCGGTTCAGTTGTTTTTATGTGATGTTGCTTCAAAAACAAGTCTCCCAAACAGCTCAGCCCAATATATGTATATTTAAATATCATATGCTTATATATGTAATAATATATTATATTACATAAATTTATTTATATGTATTGCTATTCCTCGTCTATCAGTATGTCTATGTTCATTAACGTGGGTTACTTGGAAGATATCGCTTTAGTGATAAGGTCGCCTATTGTTTTCTCGGTTCTGTATTCTTTATGTATTATTATTTGGGTATGCAATAAATATATATATATAAAATAAAACTGTTACAAAAAAGGGAATACATAAAAAAGTAATCCAATATATATATATATAACGTCAAGACCGTTCACATCTTGTAGGGGGAGGGCGCCCCGACTGTAAGGAAAGGTACCTGCGCAAATCATATCAAGCACGTGTCTCAACTCTTCACCGGTTTCCACGTGACGATGCACGCACGCACTGAGGATGATCTGGATGAGAAGATCATCCTGGATAAACTATCTAAAGCCGGCTCGGCGTATAACTTCAAATCCAGGACTGAGGAGTTGCCTCCGAGCGGACCGGTCGGCACCACCTACAAGAAGGTTAACCCAGGTATGTTGGGATTTGTTTATACAGTAATCCCCCCGTAACACGATGGATTCGTTCCGCGTTACAGGAAATCGCGTTCTAGGAATATTCTTATATAACCTGCCCATATAACCGTATAACGCGTTATGTACAAATAGTTCACGTTTAACTTTTCTTGTTAAAGGCGATTTAAATAGTATAGACATATAGACGTATAGACGTGGGAAATCCCCGCGTTATATGGGGGAAAATATGAGGGACTGAAAACGCGTTATGAGAGTATCGTGTTATAAGGGAATTACTGTATATGTATAACTAACCCTCAAGTTTTATTTAATGTGTTAAAGGAATAGTATAAGACTGTTCGCGATAAATCATTATTGATAATATTTAACACTAAACCTACCAAGTACCGGTCAAATTGACCGTTCTTAAACTATTGTAAAACTTAGAAATTTTTAAACGTTATAATATCGTTATCAAACTACATGACAATTCTTAGAATATGCATATAATATTTTCTTCACTCTTTATTTTTAGTTATTTCCATTTTTACCTGTGTTATATAATAAAATAATTTCTAATTACCGTTCAATTCGACCGCGTGCGGTAGGAAAAGATATACAAGAGTTGTCGGTAGGTTTAGTGTTAAACTTCAACACAAAAAGAATCCATCAATTAAAAATAGTTATAATGATAAAACTTTATTGGTTTATATTTCTAAAATGCGATTTTGTGGACGATTTCGTAAACAATTACACTAAAAGTTGTATGTATCTTGAGAAAATTATAATGACAATCTAAAACAGATTATATACAAATAAGAATTGTTAAAAACAAGCCAAAAATTAAGTAGCATTGTTTACCAATAAGTAACAATGCGCCGATCATGCATGCGTGCAAAGTATCATCAATGTGATTATTGTGTGCAAATTGTAATAATCATATTCTCATTCATAACACTCCTACCCGTGAGGTCCCAACGACAAATATTTTGACCTCAAATAAACTTAAACTAAGCAAAAAAACCGCAGAAGAAATTAAAACAAGAAATTATTATTATATTAAAGTTCCGTTTAATTTATTACAACATTATTTATAATTGGTGAGGTGTGTCAGAGAAAGTGTACTGTGTTGGCTGATCGAGGTTATATTCATATATTAATTGTTTTATTTGACTACCGTTCATTTTGTATAGTTATGAATAAAAAAAATATATTTAATTATTAAAATATACGTGCTAAATAATTTTAATATACTATTATCACAGACAAAACTGCGGGGAATAGCTTGTTTATGATGTAATTTTTTTTTTATCAGGTAGTTTTGTTACTTAAAATAGTTTTAATAATATAAAAATATATAGTAGTAATCATTCAATCATTAAAATATATTTTTTTTTCAAGTTCAAGAAATCAATTCGAAAGAGAGAGATCAGTTTTGGCTCAAAGAAGAATTAGAAGAGAAGAAGAGAGTTGAAGCGGAAAGGAGAAGAAGGGAAGAGGTATGTGTATATATTTCTTGTGCTTGAATAATGAAAATAGTAATGTAATAATTGCAAAATTGTTTTGTTGATTTGTTTAATTCCAGGAGAAGAAAAAAGGTGAAGAAGAAGTGAGAAGAAGAGATGAGTTGGAAGCTGCAAAGAGAGCGAAAGCAGAACCACAGCAGTAAATACAATTTATACATTTTTATTTTTTTATTTTTGTCCTAATTTAAAAATTTAAAAATCAAATAGAAATCAGAACAGTATTGAGAATGTTTTTCCCGTCATAGTATTATTTTTTTCTGACTGTATATTTGTTACAAAATCACTAAACAGTATTCAGTACGTTTTTGTCATTAAAATACCAAACTACCAATTTAATAAATCTTCTCCCTAGGGCTCCGCCCTCCGGCGCGGAAGGCGTGCGTCGCCAGCGCTCGCAGGAGGCACGCGCCCTAATCGGGGCCTCCACCGCTGCTGCCAGGGCTGTGTTCCAGGGACACCTCGCACAGGGACAGATAACACACAGGTATTTATCTTTCCTATAAAAGTTATGAAACCAAAAAGGGAGGGGAGGTTATCAATATATTATTTAATCAAATTAATTGACTTTTTAAGTTAACAAATTTTGTCAATATAATAAATATAGTATTAAATTTGCAAATAAAAATATTGCATTAATTTCAGATCGAACTCCATACCAGAGAAACCGGTACGGAGTTCTGTGATCGCACAGAGGATAAACACCTTCTCGCAGAACACGTCGCAGTCACAGTCTCTGGCCTCCCCCCCACTTGCGACACCCCCCAAAATAGAGAAAGACACCCTCGAACAACCACAGGAACAACCGAAAACGAGCCCTCTCAAAAATATAGATAAGATAAAAATGAGTCTAGAAAGTCCATCTCAAATACAATACGAGCCGATAATAGACCCAACTGATCTCAGTCCGAGCACAGATACCGAGCCAGCCTTCGGTTCCATCAACTACTCGGATCCGAGCACGAATAACGAGCCGGCTTTCAGTTCCGTCAACTACTCGGATCCGAGCGCAGGTAACGAGCCGGCCTTCACTTCCATCAACTACTCGGAATACAAGCAGAGCGAGCCGATGATTAAGCAGAACATTCTAGAGAACGATATAGAAGCGTACGCCAGCTCCAACGAGAACGACGACGACGACAGCGACAACAAGTTCAGTACCATCAAGAGGTCACCCTACACCAAGAACGAGCGGGAGCTCAGCAGACAGAACACCGTCATAGAGAACGTCAACTACAAAGAGAACGGAACCACCACCCTCGAAGGTTGGCTGATGATTTAGTATTAATTTATAGCATAAGGGCTGTTATTAGTCTTGACCTTAAACTGCACGTGAATTCCCAATGATTATATTTAACTCAACCTTGAAACAGTATGGTGGATATATTCCCAATATTTTAATGAAAAAGATGATTTCCCCTAATATTCTTATATAATTCCCAGATATATCCCCAGAGGGCTTGGAAGAGGAGAGCACGATATACGAGGACCTGGACGACGACCCCGGCCTCTCCGCACGAGCGCTGTACGACTATCAAGCGGGTGAGAACTTATAATAATAATGGTTATTATTTAAAAACACGCATTTAGTTTGTCGCTTGTGTAAAGATATATGAAATCTGATATCCTCAAACAAGAACTATATAACGATTTTATTTGACTGCATTTAATGAGCTCCCTTATACCGACGCGACTTAACTTTTCTTACAATTCTCATATAAGTATAAAATGAAATTAATATAAAAATAAAATAGGTAGTACTTATGCGTAATAGAACAACGTTGACACAATACTCAATTAAGGACAATAATCATTCTATAACCGTTATAGTAACAAAAGTATATCAAACAAAAATATTCTCTATTTCGTCCGTTATAACGTTTAAAATGGTTTCCAGCGGACGAGTCGGAGATCACGTTCGACCCGGGTGACGTCATCACGCACATCGAGCAGGTGGACGCGGGCTGGTGGCAGGGGCTCGGCCCCGGGGGGAGCTTCGGCCTCTTCCCCGCCAACTATGTGGAGCTCCTACCGCCGCCGCGCTAACACGGTAGGGCTCCCTTGACAACAAGATTACTGTAAAAAAATATTTATCCTATGTAATTTTTCACGAATTGTTTTCAAATTTATGCAAAAATTCCGTCAAGCGCAAGATAGTAAAATTTAGTTTTATACTAAAACCTATTTACATAATTTTTTTTTCTCTACAAAGGTCATCTAAAGTCATGCCTACATTTGGACAACTGCTATTGGACCACAACAATGAAATAATTAAACAAAACACGCTGTGTTACTCACTGTACTCTTGTATTACTTGTATAATTTTACAGCTACAGTTATTCAGCTTATATAAATGTTAAAATGCATTTTGGCGGTTTTTTTTATTGTGAATATTGAAAATATAATTTAATTAAAACTGAAGCTCTTTTTGTTGACAAAAAACAAATATTGTAATAAAAAACAATGTAAAAAAATTAATTTCGTAAAACTATTTTCCAATAACAAATAGCCTAATTTTAAGACTTATATCAACAACAACAAAAACAATAATTATTATTAACATTAGTTACTACTTTATGTATTTTTATTAATATCTTTTGAAAGTTGAACTGAATGCCTTGCATTTATTTATAACTGACTGAAGTTTTTTTTTAAAATCTGAAATAGTCTTCAGAGCTAATGTATTATTTTATCTAGTGAGTTGTGAATATTTTATGAAATTAACTACTTTAAGATTTAACATAACATTTATTTTGCTTTTAGATCTCTATAATGTAGTATTTGTTCTAATATTGTCTTAATATTAACATAATTGAATTAGATGTTTGGAGTTTTGGTGATAGACTGAACTAATATTAAGACGACTACAATTTTTCATTCTCTTTTTAAACTCAACATTATTCTAAATCTCATTAAATAGAAATCTTTAACTATTATAGAAGTTAATGTTAAAATTCAAATCTGAATCCACAGTGTGAATGTGTCTTAAAAATCATTAATTAATAATAATTATTTAGAAACCCTCGAAATCGTGTCTTAGTAGTGCCAAAATAATTTTTACCCAATTTTGTACCATTTTTGTATGAAAATTGTATGTAATATCTAAAGATTGGTCCTTGCATTGTATTTATGGAATATTTTTTAATTATGTATAGTTTAATATTATAATAACTATATGAATATTTAGGTTTTCGTACGGTTCAGTCACAAAAAATCTGTATTTAAACCTATTTTATTGTATTTAACATTTTTACCCAATAACAGCATTTATATCCAGCTTATGGCTTGAATAACTTTACGATAAGATTTGTAATAAAAATATTTATTCATTATTGATTTATTGTTATTAATAAATAACTCAATAGATTAATTATTTTGAAAAATGACAAAACTCAGATATTTTTATTTGGCAAATCGTATCAATTTATTCACGTCATGTAAATAATGAGTTTTTTGATAGTATTATTCAATCATGAATAATTTACAAAATATGTAGTCACAGGCCACAAGATATATATATTTTTAAGCACTTGTATTTTTATATAATCGTTATATTATTGTACATTTTTGTTTACAGTTAGCTTACGTTGATATATTTAGTGCAATTATTGAATTTTACATAGATATGTATTACGTATTAACTAGCTTATTAAATATAGCTTTAAATATTAGAACGCATAGTGCATGCACGAAGGAATGTATGCATTCATAATGTATGCTTGCATGCATGCATTCATAATGAATGCGTGTATTAAATGTTTCATTTAGTAAATGCGTTTTTTTCTACTTGTATTGAAATGTTTTTGACAGCAGCAGAAATAATGTTGATTTATTTTAATTAAGTGATTAATTACTTATTCTCTATAGCCCTTTACGAGAATGTTTTTATGTGTATAAAGCAATAATTAGTTTTTTTTTATATAAACTACTACACTGCTATTTTATTCCAAACATTTATTACCTTGTCTCAAATGAATTGTAAATTGTAGTTTGAAAATCTGATTATGTTTTTTGTTTATTGATATGTACCATGTTATTATTTGTGATGTACATTGTATGAATATATAATTTCCGTGTTGTATGGTGCTCTGTAATGTAACATAGCTGTACATTCGTATCCTATTTTCAAATAAACAGGGCTAGACAGGTATATATTTTATTTATCCTTTATCCCAATTATCCTTTAACGTCTCTTATACACTTGTTTGATGTGAAATGTCTCTTAATTGTAGCTTGTTTAATTATTATAATTTTTAAAAACATAAGATCGTATGAGTATTAAAACGAAAATACATTTTATATTATTACTTTTTGCTAAAAAATATTGTTCAAGACAAAAGTAAGTACAAAGTGGGAATACTATTATGGGAAATCAAAATAACGGATTATATAATTTAAATATTTATTGGAAATCACTAAATTAATAATTAACATTTTTTTTATAACTAAAAAACTTATCCTGAAGTTTTAAATGAAAAGATAATGTCGTGTTATCGTAAAATATCTGAAAACACGCCGTGTCTTGGTAGTGATATGTTGTTCACAATATCTGGGACAATCTGGAAGTGGATAATTGCAGTCAGAATATATTATTATAATATACATTAAAAAGAATAAAGGCGTTTCACCTTGATCCGAATCTCTCTCGGAAAGAACTCGTGGCAAAATTCGTAAAAGTCGAAATGCGTCTTCACGATGTCGAGTCTCGCCATTTCCCGCTTCAATTCTTCGATGCCATCGGAGCGGACGGTGTCATGGCGCCTCACTTCCTTTGTAAAGTTGTATATACACTGCACTAGCTTCTCGGCGCGGATACGAGCTTTGTAGTCATACCTGTCATACAAAGAATGAACCAAACGAATAGTGTGTATTATGTCATTTAAAAAAAACTGTCGCTAACGTCAATCTTACTTTTACTTTTTTTAATAGATTAAAATTGCATTTTTTTAATTAGTTATCCTACTTTATAATTGCAAATATTAATATATTATTAATATATACATAATTTAGTGATGACTTACTTAGGCTCCAATTTGTTTTCTAAAAACTTGTACAATCTTTTAGTTATCCAAGATGCGTTGTTCGGTTGGAATCGTTTAGGCGGTTTATATTTCATATCTTCGATAAATTCAGACGGCAACATATCGAGCGGTAATACGGATTTTATTTGTTTCGCCTTTGGTTTTTGCACTTTCATAGTTCGTCGAACTGGTTTTTGCGGTACTTTGAATAGATTGAACGTATCTGTTTTAGGATTTTTGAGGGAATTTCTAAGTTCTTCTTGCTGTAAAAAAATATATATTAAACAAATACTCATTGCAAATAAATAAATAAATATTGTTAAGCTTCTACTTACCATTTTGCGCCTCTTTTCAGCATTATCTTGTTTTATTTTTTGTAAGTATGATTCTAATGATGTCTGTCTAGTCCGTTTTGATACTTCTTGCTCAGATTCTTCCACATTTGATTCGTCATCTGGTACAGTTTCATCTCTTTCCTCAAATTGCTCCGTATCATCTCTTTCTTCGTTTGTAGATTCGTCCATCTCATGCCTGTCTTCAAATTGATCTGTCTCATCTTTTTCTTTGTTTTCAGATAGTTCCAACTCATCTCTTTTTTCATATTGATCTGTCTCATTTCTTTCTTCACTTTCAGATTCTTCTATTTCCCTTCGTTCTTCAGATTCTTCCATTTCCTCTCTTTCATCAGATTTTTCCATTTCCTCTTCTTCTTCAGATTCTTCCATTTCCTCTCTTTCATCAGATTTTTCCATTTCCTCTTCTTCAGATTCTTCCATTTCCTCTCTTTCCTCAGATTTTTCCATTTCCTTTTCTTCTTCAAATTCTTCCATTTCCTCCCTTTCATCAGATTTTTCCATTTCCTCTTCTTCAGATTCTTCCATTTCCTCTTCTTCTTCTTCAGATTCTTCCATTTCCTCTTCTTCTTCTTCAGGTTCTTCCATTTCCTCCCTTTCTATCTCATCGTTTTCAGTTTGTGCTCTATCATTTTTGTCTAAACTTTCATCTTGTTTCATCGTCTCTATATCATCAAACGGTTTCGTCACATCTCTTAATTCATTTTCAAATTGATCCACCTCATCTCTTTCTTCTAATTGTTCGGTTTTATCCTTCTCTTCAAGTCGATCTGTTACATCACTAACACCAATTTGTATTTTTTCTCCAGTTCGTATAGTTTTAAGTCTTTCATCAACATGTACTATCTCAATGTCATGTTCTACTTGCATAACTTCTGGTTCCAGAGAATTCAATTCATCCTGAACTTTGATATATTCTGTAGAATTCGCTTGGGGAAGGTCACCCTTGTATATTACTGAAGAAAAATTAGCCTGAAGCTTCGCCGTTTTTTCCATGACCAAAGCTCGTAATGATTTTCTAGGAGTGAAATCTTTTCCGAAAGTTTGTCGTAGAGTTTTTCGAGTTGTTCTATGAGAGTCCCAACCGGATCCTTCTGCACTAGAATTGCCAGTTCCATCCGAAAATCCTGTAAAATCTTTAACTGTCTCTATCTTATTGTGAAAGGTTATACTTTTCGTTTTTCTAATATTTGTATCCCTTCCATGTTCTGTAAATGAATCTATCGGTTTTGTTTTGCCAAGTAACATGAGTTCAGGAGATTTAATTTCTTTTTTATGTCTTCCGGTTGTATCATGACTTACATTCGGTGATGGGACGTGGACAATGTTGTCTATATTATCGAGTTGATCATCTAACATCAATTCTTTGTCTCTTTCATCAGTGTTATTGTCATGCATTACGTCTTGTTCTTCATTATCGGCTTTTTCCTTACTTACATTTGTAGTTAAGCATTCATTTTCTTCTTCAACATCAGATTCAACTTCTTCAATTTCACTACCATCATTTTCTTCCAATTGTGTTGACTCATTTGTTTCTTCCTCCACTTCTGAATGTTGGTCGGAATGATTATCACTTTTATTTTGTTCAGTCTCACTCTCTATTTCCTGATCTTTATGATTCTCTTCATTTAAGTTATGGTTTGATGTATCTAGTTGTTCATTCTGTTGTACATCTTTATCGACATCTTGCACTTGAGAACTTTTCTCTTTTTGCACATTTTTATCGCTGCTATGTACATTACATTTTTCTACAGAAGTACTTATCGATTTGCTTTTATTCTTGTCTGTATTTTTCTCAATACTTCTATTATGTTTCTTCACATAACTACTGTCTTTATTGAGTGCAACTACATTTTCCAAATCTTGACTATTGTTTTGTGTTTTAGAATGATTTAAAATCTCATTACTTTCCATATTATTTTGTTCATTCATTAAAAGTTCTGCTTGGTTTTGACAGATTTTATTAGTAGATTTTTGCTGTTCAACAACATTTTCTTTACTTTTCTTTCTACTGGATTCTACAAAATTATTTTTATCCTCATCCATATCCACATTGAGATTACTTATACTTTTATCTTTTAAATTTTTATCATTTTTCAAAGTCCTGTTTTCTAGAACTTCAGTATCATCATTATATTTTAATATAAAATCTTCACCTGGATCTGGCTGATCTGCTAAAATGTTTTGTTTTTCTTGATCTTTATTATTTTCCCTTTGGCTTATATTTCTATTCGTTTCACCAGTCTTTGACTCATTACTTCTGTTTAGATTATTTTGTGTTTTGTTTCTAGTTTTATTTAAACCTTTGGAAGTATTTAGTACAATTGCTGAATTTTCTGTTAGTGATCTACTCATACTTCTTGTAACTCTACTCTTATTAATAGTAGCATTTCTAGGTGTGATAATGATTTCATTAACATTGTCATCTTCATTTTCAATATTTGACACATTCTTGGATTTGTTTTTAGAACTTAGTGATTTGTTAGCCTTGGTTTTGTTTGTAGAATTATTTATTTCAGAGTCCTTTGTTTCTAGTAGATTGCTCAATTTTATTCTTTTAACTGGAGAGATAGCTTCCTCAAACTGATGCTCAAACATTGTTGAGGAGGGAAGTTGTCTCCAATCTTCCATCTCTAAATCTATACTTGATGCATGCAAGTGTCGAGATATTAAACTGGCTCGACGTTTTGGCTCACCAAATACTGTGGGTTGTATTTCTGGTATGTCATCCTCACTTTCAGATACAATAAAATCTGCAAACATATTTTTGCGTTTTGTACCCGGCCGACTGCCAAATAAGCTACGAACTTGACCTTTTACCTCTTCAGAGGGTATTTCTTTAGTTTTATTGGCCGTCTTATTTGCTGATATGTCGAGTAAAGCGGCCGGAAACACTGGT
Source organism: Melinaea menophilus ssp. n. AW-2005 (assembly GCA_918358695.1). Classification (NCBI taxonomy): domain Eukaryota; kingdom Metazoa; phylum Arthropoda; class Insecta; order Lepidoptera; family Nymphalidae; genus Melinaea; species Melinaea menophilus. Next base: position 21,494,943 of record OU911043.1, on the reverse strand, counting down.
TTTGTCCTCGGTTTAGAAGGTTGACTAAATAGAGTTTTACGTCCTATATTAACTTCTTTGTCGTGATCCACATAGCTTTTATTTAGTTTTTGTAGTGTTTCCCTGTTGTTTTTTATTTGTCCAAATTTTATTTGGGGTTGGTTATCCTTCTGAGTAAATAACACTCTTTGAGGTATAACTATACTGCTAATTGATTCACCGTCGCTACTTTCTGGTAAATCTAAAGTATAATTTTTCTTTTCTTGGCTGTAAATATAAGAAATTATGCAATTAACAACTAATATGCAGATAAGTCCATATTCTGTCTAAACCTAAAGCATAAAATACCTAAACAATTTACTGACAAGAAAAAAAAAGACTATCAAATAAAAGTATGTACCTTAAAACTTCTACATCAAATTCCTCGGCAACATTGTTGACTTCAACAAGTTCTTTTCTCTCTAATAGCTCCAGCACGTCCCTTGAATTATCATCAATTTTTTTCCACCAACTCCCACCTGAAATCATGAATGTTTAATCAGGAGGGTCATGGTTTTTTAATAATTGATGACTGGCCCATAATAATAATTGTAAAAAGTGTACAATTAGAACTCATGTAATTGGCAAGCTATATTTCAATGTATGACATGCGTGAGTAGCTTATAAAATGGTGCATACTTGTCCTGCACGTTGCGACTAGGGTTCATAAGTTACAATGTTACAAATTAATCTAATCTTGAATTTTACATATTTTATTTTGTTTATTTCAAATCCTTTCATTTTATAGAAGTATTTCACATGGTTCTTACCAAGTTTTCTCCATATAACATTAATTAATTTATGATTGTACATTGCACTGGCACACAAGTGTGAATTTACAGAAAATGTATATATGAAATTTATAACAAAGTTACAAAATTTTATAGTCAAAATACTTACGTCTTGGCATTTCAATGTCAGTATCATCATTTAGTACAGATATACGATTTGGTGCAGGAGATACTTTGTATGATTCTATTATGGAACTGAGCCGTAAATTTGTTCTCGCTGGTGAACCAACACTGCGTGTTCTTCTCAAGTGTTTCCGAGGAGTTGATATAACTCCTTGTGACCGAGCTGGCGATGGAATCCTTGAACTTGGCATTTTCTCTACTGCAAGTAAGGTATTTGATTTAATGCAACTCAATAATTATAAAATAAAAATAATCAGTCATACTTTAAATATATGTAAAATTTTATTTATTAATTTCTTGTGTATGATATTTCTTAGAAACTCGAAACATTAATAAAGAAAATCAGCGGTTAAAAGTTTACAACAACAAACAACAAATGGATATTTGTATTTATTTAATTACATAAATATTTCTAATCCAATGTAATATAAAGTAGTAGTTAGGAAGTAGCGTATATCCATCGGCTGGAAAGTATTAGATTAATAATAATAGCAAAACATTAAATAGTTAACCTTACCTTTTAAACGTTATTTTAGATATATCTTCGGGAACAATACATTAGAATAATTGTTTTATAATATTAAACAACACTAGTCTTTATTATAAACATTTAATATAATACATTTATGACACTAAGCTATTGAAGAACAAAAATAAAACAAAAAATATTTAAAGTTTCAATCGTCAACTGACGCACTTGAAAACCGTTTTAAAATCAAACCAGTATAATGTATTATCTATGAATTCAACATTTTGTGCGTTTCATTTTACGTAAGAACTAATCTAAAGGGAAATTTTTATGGCATTATAAAAATATCAAATATGTGATATGTCAATAGTAAAAGGAAATAATAGTAATATATATATAGTGTTATATAATTAATATATATTAAATTTTTTATAAATGTTAATAAAAAATATAAAGTTAATAAAAAAAATAGTTATATTTAATAGAATAATATAGATATAGAGAAAACTGTGAAAGTTATCAGGACTGATAATTCCTGGTAATTTACTTTTAAACAATGCTATAAAAACATCGTCTAAAAACAAGCAAAGTAATATTTCAGCTAGTGATTAAGTATGTTGGCAAATCAAAATTATGTATAAATTTAATCATATAACTATGTAAAGGTATGAAAATTAAATGATAGGTGTCTTTTTGGTTTTTGTCTTTAGATGAGAGTAATTCGTAGAGCCGAAAATCGTAAAAACTCGAAACATTAATTGATTATTGCTGTAGTATTCAAATGTTTACGGTGTGTGATCAAACAAGTTTTCTTCGAAGATACATTCGTTTTGAGTACTTAAATAGCATATGCAAAAACATTTCAAAATATAAATACAAAAATTATTTAACAAATAATGAGTACAAAGATATAAAAAATAATTTTTAAAATCCGTATGTTTATTTTTGTTTTGGTATCGTATCGTGTCGTGTCGTGTCGTATCCCATCGCATCGCATCGCATCGCATATCGGATCCGATCGGATCGTTTTGTATTGTATCGCATCTCATAGCATTATATGACATCGTTTTCCCCCATCCAAGCACGTTGCTCCGGCGTTCTGCCGTCGGAGGACGTTAGTGTCAAATTCTAACCCACATCCAACCCTCGCTTCCCACCTAACGGCGTCCTGAGCCGTGGTCCGAGCCTCACAGGAGGCGCCCTCAGGACGCGCGTTCCCCTGGGGCCCTTCAGGCCCCCCTTTTCAAGGGCGGGTCTCTGCACCCGTCCATTACTCCGGTGACGCTGTCATGGCCAGTAGGGCTAACAGCAGAGACAAACAAAAAAAAAAAAAAAAATATATGACATCGTATTGTATCGTATAGTAATCGCATTCAGGGAGTTAGGATCCACAAAACGCAAATCGTTAATAAGATATTTTTTTGTTAGTCAGCATTTTACTAAAATGGCCAAAAAGTCAGGAAGGTGCATTATCTACATTTAGTTCTTGTCTCAATGTCGTCGCTGAATAATTGTCGATTTATTGAGAGAATTCACAACTTAAGTTATCAAATATTGTTTAGGTTCCTAATTAAGAACTGTATTTACAAAATAAAATAAGCCTTTTACGAATTTTGACAGTGCGGTAATAAAATAAAAATACGATGTACAATTTACGTATAAGGTAATAATGGAAGTTGTTGTTGTTGTTCATATTTATTTTATGGTGACAAGATTGCCTTCAAATTTATTTTATTATTCAAGCTTCGTACAAAAACATACTTTATTATGTAACATGTTGGTAGTTAAAATGTCTAACACGTCGTTACTAAAACATGCATTTTAATTTTGATTTATTTGAATATAAAATAACAACAATATTTAAAATGTTTCAATAAAAACGAAATGTGTAATTGAAATAGAAAACAATTGTTTGAATTCCGCCATCTTTCGGTACCTTTGATGACGTCACATATTATGTCTAGCGTTTATGTAGTGTTGTACTCATAATGTCTAACGTGGTCTAAATTCTACACCATTTGGTTTTCATATCATATTTTTAATATTTAAACAATTTTGAGTATATTATTTTACACTATGTCATTATGTATAGAATTTTTATCGATTACTTTTTATCGTTTTTTTTCTGGTTCATCATACTAGCTGTCATAACGAAACAATTGGATGTTTGATTGGTTGGTGGCAGATTCAGTCGTTTCTATAGCACTATATAAAGACTGATATAAAACGATATATACTTCATTTTAATTCAAACACCCGGAAGTTATACTTATAAATATTATATACAAAATAAACATACCCATTAAAAATGATAATTGAATAAACGACAGAGGTATATAGGTATAATTTAAAACGTCACTCACACTTTCCACCAATCACTACTCAAGTAAGATATTAATTTGAGTGAAGTGAACCGAGTTCAGAATTATCCTTACAAAAAATGTTCGTACCCTTCCTCCAGAAGGCGAAGTATTTGTCAATGACAACTCTTAAATCTAATTTCACTCATATAATATTGAATTGTAAACATTGTTTTTTTATTAGTTTTATTTTCCGGTTTTATTTACCAGGAGATATAAGATATTTAGTGTAATATTACTTTTATAAAACTCTAAGAATATATTATACTGCTACAACCAAGCAAATATTTTTTACCCTTAAAATGTTTTTGTTGTTAAATTTATTAAATGTACTCTGTTAGTTAATGTATAAATGCCTCTTTACAATTATATTAAATATAGGTAGACAGGTTAACAATTTCCTGTATTCCACGTATAGATTAGCAATATTTTTATGATCTAAGAGCAATAATAAAACTAAAAGATAGATAGATATTTTACATTTTATATATTTAATATAATGTTAATGTAACATTACTTGTAAAATTGACGTGACGGACTTGCTCCAGACTCTGATTGAATATACTCTTTGATTTTTACGTCGTCATTACTCCAAAGCGGTTACGTGAAATTGAAGATTGCCTTATTACGTATTTTGATCGTGAAGAAAGAAAAAATGAATTTCTAATAAAAGAGACTAACTTCTAAGAAGGGACGGAAATAAACTAATAAATTTTAACATAAATAACTCGATATTTTTTGTTGTTGCATGTTTTGTTGAGACACTTTGTATTTCAAATATATATTGTTGTTTATACATACATATATACTGAGTCTTAGAAGACTCTATTTATTCCATTTCCAATTGTTAACAGTTAGATTTACGAGATATAAAAATAGTTTTTAGCAAATCCTAACGTCCGTTTCCATTAAACGATTCAAAACATTTTTTGACAATTGTTTTTTTTTTTTTTTTGTTTGTCTCTGCTGTTAGCCCTACTGGCCATGACAGCGTCACCGGTGGAATGGACGGGTGCAGAGACCCGCCCTTGAAAAAGGGGGACCTGAAGGGCCCCAGGGGAACGCGCGTCCTGAGGGTGCCTCCTGTGAGGCTCCGACCACGGCTTAGGAAATCGTTAGGTGGGAAGCGAGGGTTGGATGTGGGTTAGGATTTGACACTAACGTCCTCCGACGGCAGAACGCCGGAGCAACGTGCTTGGATGGGGGCCTCGTCTTCGCCGGCGAAGACGCTGTGTGTGTGTGTATGTGTAGTATTTATGTTCGCTTTGCCGCTTTTAGGTAGCGTTCCCTAACCTAATCGCGTCGTCCGGATCGAAAAGTACCGACTTGGGTCTTCTCTTTCTGACTTTAGGAGTCTTACGGGCCGTGTATCCTGTGGCCTTAACCACCAGCGGGTGTGGATGTCCCACAGCATTGTCAAAGTAGCTTTTGGAGAGCCCCTTGAAATATTGTGCGATCGTCGGTAGGTCTAAGTCTCTGTGCAAATCGATATTATGCATAAACCACGGTGCCCCAGTGGCGAGCCGCATGAATCTGTTCTGAAGCACCTGAAGGGGTTTCAGGTTCGCGTGAGCGAAGGCAACGCTTGCATAGGACATGACGGAGCGTATGCAGGCTTTGTAAAGTGTAATTGACAATTGTACTAACGGAAGAATAATAAATAATATTTATGTTAAAATTCAGTAAGTTAAGAACAATTAAAATAAAAAACAACTTGACAATATTTATTTGAATAAAATTTAAGTATAATTTAAACGTTTTACCACTTTTATTGAATTTACAAATGGTGCCAAAAGTTACAGTGTAAAAGTAAAACTATGTGTAGTAAATAGCAATTTAGCAAGTATTATGCGCCTCACGTCTATTCTAAGTAACATTAAAGAGTATGGGTGTTGGTTGGACTTAAGTTTCATTGCGTCATTTCACACACCGATGCTAAAAATGTATTTAATAAATATATATAAAAAGTACCTGCACTATTGTCTTAATAATTGGTAAAATATGTAAACTACTAAATGCAACATTTACTAAACAACTTTAATTAAAAATATTTATTATTAGAGCTACATATATACTGCTATTATAAAGATGAAATGTTTGTCAGTTTGCGTGTAGGAAGTTATCTTCAAAATACCTCACTCTACGTTCCAAAAATTCTTTGACTGACTTAATAGACCTTCAGAGTGGACACAGACCACAGCCTATACACAATACCTAATATTATCGCGCTAAAATAATGTCTTTTCACAAAAACTAGCGTTCTTATGATGAGTGTAGAGACGAGGACTACTGTTAGTGATTTATGAGATTCATCAAAATGGTAATTTTTTTGTCGAATATTCTGAATTATTTTTCCAAGATAATAAATAAAGCGTCTCTGTGTAAGACACATGAAAGCCAAACTTGCGCCAATATTCTTATGGAACAGTAGGAACGGAGCCAAAGAGCTTGTTCTTTAAGACTTATTATTATTCTATTAGACATATTTGAGAATATTCAACTTTGTTGAGAAAATCATACTATACTTGTTATAAACATTAAATAAAAAGTGTTTATAAATACTAGAAAACAATAAAATATAGAAGTTTATTAAGTAAAATGTGTAATATAATTTCTAATATTCTGTAATACCTACAGGTTAAAGTTTATATGACTTTAGTACACTTTTTTCAAATACGCAGCATATAATTATAGGATTAGGAGCAACCATTTTAGAGTTTGATTACATGTTATACTCTTTTGTTTACTGAAATATGAATTATAATATTTTATTTTAAACTCACCCAGCAAATTTAACAGTTATGTCTCTATAACTTTTCCACGTTAAAAATCCTGTTAGGGGTTTTAGAGTGTTTATTATTTCATTTATAAAGTTAGTACATTCCTTTGTTCATGTCAATGTGATATTCAATTGTCACTGCAACTATTTTTATATATATATAATAAAAAATTTAAAATACTATTTTTATTTCCTTTCATCTGTCATTTCACGCCGGAGTATAAAAAAGAGGTGTAGGTATTTTGTTTAGTGGAATTTTTAGGATTTAAATTTGTGAATACTAACGCATACATTAACATGAATTAAAAAAAATATTAATTTGAACATTTCAAAGTATCTCAAGTATTTTATTTTGTTTTATATTAAATATAGTATTTTAAAGATGAGATGAACTATTCATAACGGTACGTGAATACTATAATCTTAAAATGTAATATAAGTGAAACATATAGGTGTGTCTCGTGTCACGTCAACTTGAATAGCCAACCTTTGATACAAGTAACATTATTTTTACCAACTACTATCTATTATATTATATACTATATATTTGGACGTGAATACGAATTACTTGACGTGTAAATTAAAACTTGCATGTCAAAAAATTATAGAAACGATATTTTATATAAAAGGTTACATTTTATTTATAATTAATAATAATAAATCATCTCATCAGGGACCTAAAAGGTTAGTCCATTCTATCCAGTGACGTCACTTTACCCAGAGGTTTATAGAAAAGTGAGATTACTTTTCATCATTTTTTATAAGCAGAGATTAGGTGTCTGGAAGCCTTAAATAATTGAGGTTGAAAATGGAATTTTAAGAGAAGAACGTGGTGTTTTTTTTTTATTTTCTTATATCTACCAACACATATAATCTTATAATAATAGTACTTCAATAGCCTTCACAAATAAAAGTTATATATACGTACAAAAGTTACACGAGTACGTAAATTTCTTTATACAGTCTTTTCAAATTGTAATTAATTTTTCCTCTCTTTTAAATAATTCCTGGAAATATTGCTCTCTTTATGCTTTAATACATTTTCATAATTATCCAATTATTAACTTATAAAATGAGCAAAGTTGACTCGATTATATTGCAGTAAAAAGTTTAATGAAAGTTATTATAATAATTACTTCCCTAAATTGCAATATTTACTGATATAGCATATTTAGGATTATACTATCATTCTAATACAATTGTTATGTGTAAATTAGTAGACTACAATATTATGTTACTATTGAATACCAGTTTATAATGGTAGTAACCATTTCACTGTATCTTAATACTCAAGACACCACTAGTAGTAACAAACACGCCTTTGGTAGTAACAAGTTCGTTTTGCGCAACAGGAAAACTACTGACTGTACATCATATATTATTTACGTATCCTCCATATCATGATATGAATTTTAATTGTTTTGGGGATAGGTTTTGTTATTCAAAGGTTTGTAGTCCCAGGACTGGTATTATTCATTTCCATTGGTAAGTTCGTTTCTCCGTCTTGAGCTATTTTCATGGTATGTTTTATTGTATCAGACATACCAGTCATACCAGTTTATGACAATTAATAAAATATTTATAAAAGAAAAACATAGAATACAAATATATAAAAAAATCGAGTAAGTAAAGCTTAAGACGTTAAAGTTAAGTATTATAGCGGTTCTTTTTCATATGGCATTTGTTTATAAATAAAACTGTATACATTTTTGTATGATTTGAAATAAATCTAATAAAAAGTTATACCAATTATTGTCTCAAAGGAACAACCTGATTATGTGTACATGGTAATATTATGTAATGATGTAAATATCCGTCCCAGTTCTTATTTGCTTTGAGTTCGCTTTAACTGGAACCCTGAAGGGATTTGTTGCTTTGAACTTTATTCATCTATTCATATAATAAAGTAGTAATGAAGCTAAAACTGTAAAAGATATATTTTTTTTATTAACAGCTCTATTAAAATGGAGATGCTTGATACTTTATCAACCATGATTGAATACTATATCCCTACAATTTCATTAACTCCCTCCTTGTGGCTATAGTTGTAAGGAATACCTATTAAAATAACATTTTAACCATCGTGTGTATGGGACTGCTTTATAAATGGATGGATGATTTTTTTTTCTATAATTTTACTCGGTAACAGATACAACACTGGATATGACGGATTAATACTTTAGGCAGATGATTTATTACTTATTCGTTAAAAATAAAATGTAGTATTTATATAAAATAGTTTCTTCTATAATTTCCCACATATCTTTGGGAAATACGAGTTTTAATTTACACGTCATGTTATTCGTATTCACGTCCAAATAGATAGTATATAATATAATAGATAGTAGTTGGTAAAAATGATGTTACTTGTATCAAGGTTGGCTATTCAAGTTGACGTGACACGAGACACACCTAAATATATTACAAATATTACATTTTAAGCTTATAGTATTTATGTACCGTTGTAAATAGTTCATTTTATCTTTAAAAAGATTACAAGGAATATAAAAATAAGTAAAATACTTTGAATGTAAATAAGATAACAGCCGAAAGAAATATTTAAAAGAATAATTGTTATTTTTTTTATTCTTCTTAATGTATACGGGTACATACGGATACTAACGGTAGTATGCACCAAATCGAAATACACCTAATAAAATATCTAAACGTCTTTTTAAACTACGGCGTGATATGACAGACGAAATTGTAATACTAATAATATAAAATTTATATAAATTAATTAAACATTCATCATTCTTTATAAAAATATTTTAATTTAGCAGTGACCAGTGAATATCACATTAAAAAAATTAAAGGAATGTACTAACTTTATGTATTAAATAATAAGCATTCTGAAACTCCTAACAGGATTTTTACGTGTAAAAGTTATAGCAACTAACTATAAGTAAGTATAACTGATAAGTTTGCTGGGTAAAATGCAGGGGAAATCAAAATAATTCATATTTTAGTAAACAAAAGAACTGGTAACATTGTAATCAAACTCTAAAATGGCTGCTCTTAAAAATATTCCAATTCCAAAACTTTTGTAACTATATGCTGCGTATTTGTAACAATTGTACTAAAGTCATTTAAATGATAACCTGTGTTACAGAATATTAGAAATTATTTTGGAATTATTTTACTAATACAAGCTTAATCAACTTCTCAACAAAGCAGGAAATTTTTAAATATGTCTAATACAAGTAAGAATAATGAGTCTAATAGAACAAGCTATTTGGCTTCGTTCCTACTGTTCCATAATAATATTGGCGCAAGTTTGGTTTTCATGTATCTTCCAGAGAGACGCTTTGTTTATTAACTTGGAGATATAATTCAGAATATTCGACAAAAATATTACCATTTTGATGAATCTCATAAATCACTAACTGTAGTTCTCGTCTCTACACTCATCATAAGAACGCTAGTTTTTATGAAAATACATTATTTTAGCGAGATAATATTAGGTATTGTGTATAGGCTGTGGTCTGTGTCCACTCCGAAGGTCTATTAAGTTAGTCGAAGAATTTTTGAAACGTAGAGTGAGGCATTTTGAAGATTACGTCCTACGCGCAAACTGACAAACATTTCATCTTTACAATATCAGTATTTATGTAGCTCTAATAATAAATATTATTAATTAAAGTTTTTTAGTAGGTAATGTGTGTGGTATAAACTACATAAATGTTGCATTTAGTAGTTTACATATATTACCAATTATTAAGACAATAGTCCAGGTACTCTTTATATATATTTATTAAATACATTTTTAGCATCGGTGTGTGAAATGTCGCAATGAGACTTAAGTCCAACACCTAACTCTTTAAAGCTACTTAGGATAAACGTGAATCGCATAATACTCGCTATTTACTATAGCAGATAGTTTAACTTTTGTACTGTAACTTTTGGCACCGCTTGTGGATTTACTAAAAGTGGTGAAACGTTTCAATTATATTTGAATTTTATTCAAATAAATATTTACAAGTTCTTTGTAATTAAGATAATGTAGTGCTGTATTTTAACATCTTAACATACCGAATTATAATACAAATATTATTTATTTTTCTTTCGTTAGTTCAATTGTCAAAAAATGTTTGAATAGTTTAGTGGAAACAGACGGTAGAATTTTACTAGAATTCTTTTTCTAAATCGTAAATCTTACTGGTAACTGGTTGGAAATGGAATAAATAGAATCTTCTAAGAATAAGTATATATGTATATATAAACAACAATATATATTTCAAGTACAAAGAGTGTCAATAAAACATGCAAAAAAAAAATCAAGTCATTTATGTTAAAATTTTTTGGTTTATTTTCGTCCCTTCTTAGAAGTTAGTCTCTTTTATTAGAAATTCATTTTTTCTTTCTTCACGATCAAAATACGTAATAAGGTAATGTTCAATTTCACGTTACCGCTTTGGAGTAATGACGACGTAAAAATCAAAGAGTATATTCAATCAGAGTCTGGAGCAAGTCCGTCACGTCAATTTTACAAGTAATGTTACATGAATGTTATATTAAATAAATAAAATGTAAAATTTGGTATCTTTTAGTTTTATAATTGCTCTTAGGTCATAAAAATATTGCTAATTTATACGTGGAATACAGGAAATTGTTAACCTACTCGTATCTACCTATATTTAATATAAAAGAGGCATTTATACATTAACTAACAGAGTACAAATTTAACAACAAAAACATTTTAAGAGTATACTCTTTAACAAATATTTATATGTTATGTCTCCTGGCAAATAAAACCGGAAAATAACTAGTAAAAAAAATGTTTACGATTCAATATTATACGAGTGAAATTATTTGAGAACATTTTTTGAGAGTAAAATTCGGAACTCGGTTCACTTCACCCAAATTAAAATCGTACGAGATTGATTGGTGGAAAGTGGAAGAGACGTTTTAAATGATACCTATATACCTCGTTTATTCAATAATCGTTTTTAATAGGTGTGTTTATTTTGTATTTAATATTTATAAGTATAACTTCTCCGAGTGTCTGAATTGAAATAAAGTATATATAGTTTCATATCAGTCTTTATATAGTGTTTTTAAAACGAATAAACCAGCCAATTAACGAACCATCCAATTGTTTCGTTATGACGGTCAATATGATGAAACAGAAAAAAATCGATAAAAAGTAATTTGTGTTACTGTTTCTATTTAACCGGTATTCCATATCATTGCTTGTTTAGATTCCACATATAATGACATAGTGTAAAATAATATACTCAAAATTTCTTAAATACTCAAAATATTAGTATTTTCTTAAAGATATTAAAACCAAGTAGTGTAGAATTTAGACCACGTTAGACATTATGAGTACAACACTTCATAAATACTGGATAATTACACGAAAGCTATGAGGGCCAAGTTAGTGCTGGTATGTATTGATTGTTATAATAATACTTGTGTATTTTATCAAAACGAAGATGACTTATTGTTCGAACCAAGTGTTTATTTAGTAATTATTTTAATATTGTATTTATGAATACAATTTAACAAGTTTATATAGAGATAATATAATCAAATTAATGTCACAGATTATTTATTATTATTAGCAGATTATTGTTAGCATTTTTAATATTTATTAGGAAATATAAGATAGTTAAAGATACGTAGAATATTAAAATCTTATAGTTAATTCTTACAGGCAACATCAATAAGCAAAACTGACCTCCACATTATTTAATCATAAATTCTGTTATCAACGGTTTAGTGAAAAGTAAGGAAATTAAAGTACAATTTTGACGTCAATCACGTCAATTGCAGCGTTTTAAGCAACAATCATAATAGTTCACAAACACTTACAGATAAACGTACATGAAAGGATCCCATTGACTGATTGAGCAGTGCCTTTGATTCTTTACGGCTTGGTTTTTGGTTATATTCTCTGATATTTAACTCTCAGTTTGCCTTCGCGCAAAAACAAAAATAAACAAAATTAATTTCTCTAATGCTAACAACTAACAAAGTAAAGTAAGTAATCCATATTCATTATTGTTATTAGTGCATTTTTAAACTAAACTCTACAAATAAAATATATTTCAACCCAACTGCCAGCATGTGTAATGAACATGAACAACAACATTTGTTTTACTGATTTTTTTATATTTCAATAAGTACAGTATTTGCCTACTTTTTACGATTTATTGTAGTGTTTTGATCGTAGTACAAAAAGAATAGTTAGCGTATGCACTTTTGAAAAAAAAACCAAAGAAAGATTTTTCAAAACAGTTTGTTTATTAAAAATCAACTTTGTAATTTTAAGATTTCCTTCTTATTTTATTAAGATCAAGTAAAAGTAACGTTTACATTAAACTTATTCATCTTGTCATTACGTAGTCATGCTTTCGTCTGGAAATTGCAAAGTAAATTTATATATAAGTTTTATCTTGTAAATACCTAATACGAATGATTTTTGGTGTGATCATGATTATTTAGGGTTTTGTAAATATAAAATTCATATCTTGATTAAAATACAATACATAACGTATCATTATATTAATATATATATATATAACGTATTATCATATTTAATATTTTTTATCATCCGTAATCAACGTTAGATTCGAATGTGTGATGTTTTGTTACTTGTTAATGAAACTACAGAATCTCCTTAATATATAATTGAAATAACTCAGATTTATTTTATATCTAAAGTACCTCTAATTTTTACAGGATTTTCTGTAACGGTATATAAAACACTGCGACTATTAACTTTGTTAAACAAATATTATAAATTCATTGATTCTTGTTAAGTCTACTTAAAAATGCATCAAATTTTCTTAAGGTAAAGGAAGGGAATTAAATTTATAAGCATATTTTAAGAATAATATTGCATTATAAAATAGAGTCCGAAGACCGAAACATGAAACGGAATATTAAACTTAGTATTAAAAATTCTTTATTTAAGAATCTAACCAGAAAATAATTAATTATATAAAATTAAAATTATATAAATCTCAGAACCTAAGAATAAGTAGGTTACAATAATTGAGTAATTTTAAGACCATTGGTGAAATATATGAATTATCTCACACAACTCTTATATTAATTTACATATTTTAAAATACTAGGGAATGTACTTTGTATTCTACCTTTTGATGGTTAAAATATACGTAGAACTGTACTATGAGAGAATATCACAGGAAAATATATATTTACAACACCGTTAATATTAATATGTATCACTACATTAATATATTATATTACAAACTAAGATTTACAAAAGATAATATTATTATAAATTGCCCAAATTGTTTTATCCTTTGGTCTGCTGCCCTCTGAACAAGAACCAGATTTAACTTTTAAGAATAAAAACATTTAAAATTTCCCGAGTAACTTGAATGAACTTTCTCACTGCCATTACTCGGAGTTGGAACTAAATGTGTGATGTGGTTTAACATACTTTTATTTATTTGTGAAAGCACGTGAGCCAATACAAGATAAATAAACTTTTTTTCAATAAGATTTTAAGTATATTTAAATATGATATTCGATTCGTTTCTCGATTATTTATTATTATATTAAAATTTTGAATATTTCATATTTAATTGATACATTTATCATGTTTTTTAAACTGAGTATCAGTATGTTTTATTATTTTTGTAAGAGTTATATTTAGATAATTATATTAAATAACATTTGAGTCGAAGTAATATATCATACAATAAAAGATAATGAAACATTATTATCTTAAAATGGATATTAAGTTACGATATTGTTCATACCAGCTCAGTGGTTATGAACCCAGCTTCCGTGATCGACCAGATGAATGTGCTGATGCTGATGGTGTACAGATGGTGTACTGATGGTGGTCAGATTGTGTGTATTTTTATTATTCATTATAAATAAGCATTAGTGGGTCGTAAAATATGAATAAAATATTTATATTAAATATCCACATACATATGATATCTCATTTGAATTTAAATTTAAAATTTCTCCTCCTTATAAGAATATATATTTTTTCATTCATTTTAGTGACGCGGTAGCAGTAATAGATCTGTCTCTCATTAATCAAATTAATCAAATTTTCATTATTATTTTCAAGAAATTCGATATTAGAGGAGCGTGACTATTGATCGATTTGTACTACTCATGAACCCAACAATGTACAGTTTACGTTTGTAAATTTTGTTTAAGATTTAAGATTATTAACTATAGTACCTTGTTTGGCTACATAAGTTTTGGTTTTTTTAAGCTCTACTTTGAATAATGACATGGATGCTTCAATGGAAGATACTGCATTTTAGACTTTTATGAGTTGTGGCTGAATCTGAAAGTCAAATACTTTTGAAACCCTTCTCGAATAATGTCACGTCTGCTGCTAGCGGACCAGGAATAACAATTTATGGTGCTTTTTGCTTTGCTCCTTGAGGCGTTCTGGAATTTTCAAATTCCGTGTTCGTTAATTTAAGTTGGGAATATTTCTTCTATTTAAATTTTTATTTAGCATTTATATTAGTTTTTATATTTGAATGTTTGCTTTTACTGCTTTATTATATTATTTAAGTATTTATAATATTGTTTTATCTTTCTTGGTGCAATATAAATTACTTAATTTAAAAAAAAAAATAAGAAAGTAGTTTTAATTCTGCGGTCACAGAATGCAGGTACTTAGTGTTACCACTAAACCACCGTACAGTTATAGAGCTTTGTTGAATTAAAGCAATTGGTTTCGTGCTAATATATCAAACAAAAATCTGTAGCTTACATAACTATATATGGTAATCTTCCTGTAAATGTATTAAAAGATGAGTCACCAATAATATACAATAATAACAAATAAGCACTGCACTATTATTTGTCACACACTGTTTTATAGAATGTTAAATGTGTCTCAATCATAAGGTTGGATCACTGAAATCGTTAGTCTATATGAACGCCTTTTATCTCTTTATTATTTTTTGCTTTTTTTTCTGTTAGTTTTTTTATATGGTCTGCAATAAAAACAATGAAATATTCAATATTAAATTAATTTAAAAAAATATTTGTCATGAAAACTACAAATAGATTGAACAGAGTTGGTTCTAAAGTGTCTCGTTTCACAACTTTATATTTAAATGGCAAATGAGTTAACTTGAACTTTTCCGTTGACTTGAAGTTCGCTCTGTATGCATTTAATAACTCATTTCTGACTAAAAGTTCTAAAAAAGCTGTGAATGAGACCAGAGATTGTAAACTCTAAAATTGTATATAAAACATTCTATACAAAGCTTGATATAAAAACATCAATACAAATAAAACCATCAATTAAAATAGTTAACATAAAATCTAAACCGTGTATGATATCGTAAAGCAGGGAGGAAGAAGTGAGGCTTTCTCCTGATACCATTCTCGACATAATCAATGGTGTAGTTTCGAAAATAAACCTATTTGAAGTTGCCTCAAAAACAAACCCCAAATTCGTTTAATAAGAAAATAAATTTTGTGACGTTTCCAATCAAGAGATGCCAATGTATCCCTTCGACTCCGTAGCTTCAGACATGGGAATCAGTCGTAGAAGCTACGGCTCACATGCATTTCAGTTAGCAGGACTTGACTTTATCTATGGCTTCAGATTTATAAAATCAGACAAGACAAGACAACACAATAGAACAAATAAGTTGAATTCTAATTGATCATGAATAAAATAATGAACTTTAAGAAAAAATCTATAACAAAGAAAAGGATACGCATAATTTAAATTGGGGTGAAAAATCATTAAAATTAATATATTCAGTGGAATCGAAGACAAAATTGTTCCAAATATGAGAAGTAAATCTATTTAATACCACATACGAGGTGACGGTCTTAAAAGTATCACGTTATAGGCTTGATAGGTTATTGACTTATTTTGTTCTTAAAGCAATGAGTTTACTTGTTATGGTATAAAAACTTATTTTGTATCTGATGTAACGTAATTATATATTTTTTACTACATTAAAATATAACACATTACTTAAGTAATAAAAAAATGAACAAAAAGAAGGTTTCCTAAATAAGCTTTAAATGTTAATTAATTATTCCACACTTAATATCACATAAACTGGAATTATTAAGGTTCTATGACAAACTATTCTCCGTTCCGTTCCGTCCGTTCTTCTTTTGATATTATACTAAAACTATAAGGGCCAAGTTGGTGACTGTATTAACTAATTATTATTATAGATAATACTTGTGTACTTTATCAAAACGAGAATGGACTCATTGTTTGGTTAGAATATTTATTTAGTTATTTTTGTTAATACTTTTTTGTGTATTTTTTTTTACACTTGACTATTATTCTCCAATATTTAATATAAATAATTTAATATATGTAACTATATTTGAATGAATATCACAGGTTATAGGTGATTATTAGCTTTTTAAATATTTATTAAGAAATATAAGATAGTATAAGATATACCTAAAATTCTGTTCCAAACAATGTACCAAAAATACAAAGGTACAATTTAGACGGATGTTTTCGATTGAGACGAGCTTAAAAAATATGTTAATTTACCAGACATAGAACTGACTGATCAATTTAAATAATAATTAAAATATAGGACAGTTTTAATCGATATTGTTATTACCTATTTGATTTTTTCTATAAGTAGCGAATTTTTTTGGGTTGTTTACCCTTTACCTAGAAATATGAAGTTGGGGAAGTTGGACAAGTTGGATATATCTATCATTTATTATATTTATTCGTAACGGAGTATGTACTTAAATTTGTTTTCTAAAGTATCGACAAAGGTAAAATATTATTAAAAACTTAAATTAAAACAATAAAAACTATATTATATTAACTATATTATGAGTAGAACTTAAACACGTAATTAAAATTTAATTTTATATAAACAGTGAAGTTTGAGTTTTGTAAGGAAGTTAATTTGTTGAGGCTTTTAATAAATATTTATATATACTTGCAATTTACATTCCAAATTATTTTGTGGACGTTTGTTTAAAGTTAGTTTGATGTTTTAAATAAATACATAATTTAATTAATTCCACACATTTTACCATAGCTGGATGTTACTAGTATATCCATAATGTGACATAACATATGGGTCATAAGCGGTATGCGATCACTTCACAAAGAATGGCTCACAACAACTTATCTGAGATATTTTTATCATGAAAAGAAATTCATTTTATCATTATTATTACTTAATTTATAATGTACTTTGATTCAAATTGTATTTAATTGTAAATGTCTAGACATAAACCTCTCTAAAACAATTTAAAACAGATTCATACATTTATTATTAGTATACATTTATTAATTCTTTAACAATACTTGAATTTCTGTGACATAAAAAAATAATAGAACGACAAATGAGTGTTAAATCATAATAATCATAATTTTAAAATACTTTAAATCGAATCTATCGTTGAGTTTGAGAGTTTTTTGATATCTTTTTTGTAGATAGTTTTACTATCTTGTATCGGTCGAGTGCTTTCGCAGATAGATAACAGCATCCCTAAAAGTACGTTCCACTCCATCACACTTTTAGTTCGGAACTTTAATGGCAGGAAAAAAGTTCAATCAAGTTTCTGGACTCGAGAAGTTTTAAGTGTTTTTTCTTAAAAAGTTAAGAGTCTGGTTTTTGTACAGGCAATGGGCAAATGACTAACACGTTTCTAATGTTCATATTAAGACTCATATTTGGAAAACATAATATTGTGTTTTTTAAGTCTTAGCATATATTTATGTAGTGATACATATATATAAAAGAAAAGACATTATATGAATCAATAGTTTATTATAGCAATCATAAGCTGTGAACTAAATTCAAAAGCCAATAAATAAATCTAATAAAACAGTAATACAATTATGATATGAACCTGCTAATTTAAAACAATTATTTATTTTACTCGATAATTAAATTTATACAACATCACTTATAATGTTAATATTTTAACTTAATATAAAGAAATAATTCATTTTATAGCAAAAGACTAATTAATACAAAATCAAAGCAATAATGTCGATTCTAATTTCAGCGATTCAGTGTCTTATTTATGGAAGAACTGGAGCGGCGCTTTGTCCAACTGCAATATCCCAGCAGCGATTCAGAGTGTTTTTACGCAAACACAGGAGTAGCGCTTAGTCCCTGACTCGCTTCTGAATTTTTGAGCTGTTGGCACGGCCTTTTATACTGTGAGACCAAAGCAATTTACCCTATGATACAGAAATAATAAGTTGTTAAGAAATGATTGCGACAACTTATGCTGTAAATATAAAATATATATTAATATTTACTATGATATTCACTCATAGTAAAGTTTCACAATCATTTTAGCATCCAGAGATAGATTACATAGTTCATTTACCAGTATTTCAAAATATGTAATTTGATAGTAAAAGTTATTTGAGGTTCTACATAAATTGTATCAACGGTCTTTCATTGATTCTATTATTGTAACCTACTTTCACTTTGGCTTACAGATTTATACAATTTTTATTAAGCTGGTGTATATTACAAAAGCTTCCACAAAAATACAGTGTGTTAAATTCTTTTTTTTTTGTTTAATTGTGAAAACAACCTACATTATTTTCTTCATTTTTTTTTCTGGTAAGGTCGTTAAGTAATTTTAAAAGTACAAAAGAAATATTAATAATAATTTTTATAATATTCAGTTAAATTTTTCGGTCTTCGCTACTTAATATAAATAACATATGGATGTACAATTTTTGTAACTAATATTATAAAATCAAATTATTTTCCTTTTAGTTTTTCTTTAGAACCAGAGAAATAAATTTTGTTTATAGGGCATAGGCAAAATAAAAGCTAGAAAACCAAGTCTAGATTTTTGACCAATAGGAGCCGACATATTTCGCCATATAAAAGAACTTTTCTTATATATATCTATATATATTAGTTTACCAATTCTAAACCTAATATAATTTGTCCTTACCGTTTATAATGTACTTAAACAAGAAACCACATAATATGAAACCGTATACAATAACGGTCAATTAATTTTAGTTGAGCTCAGTGACCTGCAATATGGTTAGTATCTTGCAATTATCAAAATATTATTTTATAACATATTATTTTAATTGTTTAAATGTTATATTTCTGTCTCACAATCTAAATAATATAAATAAATATATAATAGACATTTTTCATTTTAGATTCTTCAAAACAAATAAATAGTTTCTTTTGTCAGCAACAATTTATACTGTAATATGGATGCTTTTATCTGAAAAAAAATAAAATTAAGCGTTAATAAATCCATCGTATTCTTTTTAAATAGGTATGATGTTGGTTTATTTCGCGGTAAATAATATTTTTGCTTTTAAAAGTACCATAGTAGAAAAGGTTAAATATATAATACAGTTGTCTTTAACCGACAAATTAATAAGCCCGCAGAAGAGTACTTCTTAGAATGACGACTCAGTTATTGGATCGAGAGACACCAGACACACCTCCTCTTCACAGAATCTCAACCACTAACGTCACTATTGTGTCATAATGCAAGAAGCAACATCAATTTCAATCCATTGATAGGTATCGGCTAATGACAGCATGGAATTAATTTTTAACAACTGACATATACGCTGTGACTTAACACGTACATATTTTGGGTGTTAATTGAAGTGAGGTCACTTCAGACCTCAAAAAAAAAAATGATAATGAAATAAGGGTAGTTACCGATATGCTTCATGACGATGAAGCCGAGCTGACATAGTATCATCATCATTAGTCATCCCGTGATCGGACGTCTTGTAAAATTCGGAAGTAAAAAAGTTATTTAACCGTTCTCCAGTTTTTCTAAAACGCAGATACGGTATTTTTAGGTAGATTCCATAGATGAATCTACCTATTGCAATCGATACGATGGCGGGACCCAGACCCCAGAGTAGGGGCGCTACGCCGTATGAACTGGAGATTGAGAATCCGTCGAAAAAAAAATGTATATATCCCTCTATATATATATATGTATATATGATCCATCAGTCCAAATTCATCGTAGGCAAAATCTGACTTCACAGATCGATAGGATAAATTAGTAGGACAAACGTAGCATCTCGTTTTTTTGGAAAAAGTGAAAGGGTGGGCTGGGAGGGGGGGTGAAAGTGCAAACCTTTGGGACACGCTACAGGTCGCAAATATTGACGGAGGATTTTCAAACTCGGCATACACATTCTTAAGTTTGTCCTTAAGAATGTGTATGCCGAGTTTGAATGTATGAAAGTATGAAGGTTAAGTTCTTGAACGGGGGAAATCGGTCCAGGGGTTGAGGAGCTGGGGGGGTTGAAAGTTAAAAACGGAAAAAGTCACAGTGGAGGCAAAATTTTGTTGTCGGAAAAATCTTAGAAAATTAACAAATTAAAAGAGGAAACTTTTTTGTCTGAAAAGTTTTTTGATGCGATCCCCCGTTTAGGAGATAGGAGTGGTGGGTGGTTCCCCGCTCACCCAATATATGCAGAGTGACCCGTCATAAGACTCGTAATGACCAGTAGAATACTGCTGGCTAGTTTTTCTTTGTCGAGCCGACCGACGGGAATCTACCTAACACGATCGACCCTGTCGAACGAGGTATTTTTACACAAGGTACTGATACTGTAATGTTCAATTTGATTTTACAAGTTACGACGTCATAAAGAATCAAAGGCACTGATCAATCACTAAATCCTCCTTTCACTTACATTTATCTGTAAGTGTTTGTGAACTATTATGTTTATTGCTTACAGAGCATAAGTTTATTTTCTAATATAATGTAAATAAGAGGCATATTATAAAATGCTGGAGTGAGAAACATTAATACGAGGGCCAAACTGAAAGTTTTTAGAACTGGCCACTTAAAAGCATTATATTAAAAAAAATTGTTTAAATTTTGAAAATAGAACTCTTTACCAATATTATTGAGTGTACATTTCATTCATTTGTCATTTGTTTTACGATTTGGCGGCAAATTGAAAATTGTCTGTGCACGTCAGAATGAATTTAAGCCGAGAATATTTTCGTGCAATGATTTTTTATAACTTTCGATGTCATTTAAGTCAACAAGGAAGTTATGATAGACTTCGATTGGCTTTTCACGATGAAGCCCCATCTCGTGCCACAGTTTACAACTGGTTTAATGAATTCAAATGTGGTCGAACTAATCTCACCGATGATTTGCGTGAGGGACGGCCTTCTACAGCGACGACTGAAGATAACATCAGTGTTGTGCGGCGTATGATAGAGACTGACAATAGAGTGACCTATCAGCAGATTCGGACAAGTCTAGGCATAGGTATGAGTCAAGTGCACAAAATCCTCCATGAACATTTAGCGTTCAGGAAGCTTTGTGCCCGCTGGATACCGCATAATTTGACCGAGTCTCAAAAACTCCGCCGTGTTGATTGGTGCCGTTTAATGATCCAAAAATTTAACGGAGGTGACTCAAATGCTGTGTTCGACATACTAACGGGTGACGAAAGCTGGATTTACTGTTATGATCCGGAAACCAAAAGACAGTCTGCTCAGTGGGTGTTTCCTGCCGAAGAGTTGCCAACTAAAGTGAAGAGAGGTCGAAGTGTTGGAAAAAAGATGGTGGTCTCGTTCTTCGGAAAGACAGGTCATTACGCGACAGTAGTCTTAGAGGATCAGAAAACGGTTAATGCAGAGTGGTATACTAACAATTGTTTGCCACTTGTCTTGGAAAAAGTTCGAGAGAAACGACCTCGCAGCAGGATCCTCCTTCATCACGACAATGCCTCGTCGCACACCGCCAGGCAAACGATAAACTATTTGGTGACCTCAGACGTGGAATTACTGGGTCACCCGCCGTATAGCCCCGACCTCGCACCCTGCGATTTTTATTTATTTCCGAAAATAAAAGAAAAACTTCGAGGAAAACGTTTTATAGACGCCGAAGAAGCAGTAGCTGCGTTTCAAAACGACCCCTAAGGCCGAGTGGGCAAGGTGCTTTTCTCAATGGTTCCATCGAATGCAGCAATGTATTGATGTAAATGGACGATATTTTGAAAAGTTACAATAAAACTAATAACTTGCTAGAATGCTTAGTTTTTGATTTTCTAAGAACTTTCAGTTTGACCCTCGTATAGTTAAATAGATGATAAAAAAAAGATGTAGAAGACAATCATTTAAAAAACTCGTAGATAATGTTTCATATCGTGTACAGCTGCCAAATGATTGTAAAACTTATTTATAGTGTAAAATATATTTGTAATAGTAGTAGTAATAAAACACAGGTGGTCTATTAGATCTATTAGAGTGAAATGACGTTAGTTTGTAAGTATAATATATTTTTAAAAATAACTTTTTATAAAATTCTGACATTAAACAAACCATGTAATATTTCATATCGCTTTACTGTTTATAGAAATAGATTAATGAGAAATCGTAAACCATGAGAAATAAGTATTATTAGTGGTCTCGTACTGACAACCTTCATAACAAAACTTTAGTATGACAGTAATTGTAAGTATTTTCTTCTATCTCCCATTCAATTGATAGCCTGGAGGGAATGGTTCATTGTCTTTTTGATAATGACTTTTTGAAAATATATATCGTAAAATAGAAGTAATGAGCACGTATGAGCATTAATTTCAATTTAGTCTTTCAAAATTTGTATGGATTGGTGATGTAGTTCAGTAATTATTAGCTACATAATAAATAAATAATTTAAAAACCCAAATAGACTTAAAAACTACCTGTTAAAATAAAGTCCACTGTTCTTTTTTAATATAGCTTTATCTAATGTGATTGTAATAAAAAAAACCTTATTTAGACAATCACACAGAAATACAAAATGTATTAATAATTGGTTCATCAAATAAATATGTTTCTTACAAAACATTGTAACTATAACATAAATATTAATTAGCTTGTCGAAGTGCCAAAAAGCAACTTTGATTCTTAGGCAAATTGTTTTACTAAATAATTATATGTGACTAACGTGTAACAAAGACGTGCAGTTTCAAGAAATAAGATAAGGAAAATAATAATTTTCTTAAAAGTACAGATAAAAAAAAGTTTAACAATAACTCTTGGAAAGTTTGAAAATAAGGAAAAGTAAGAGAATAGTAAAGTCATAACATAACATAAGTGCTAACATGTCATTTGCTGTGAGGTGAAGGCTTATATAGGTATAATAGAATTGATTTTAAGACCTTTAGATAAGCACGATGTTTTGCACTGCTATCCAGATAAAGCCGTTAATTATAAGGTGAGAATAATTATCGCAACGCCAGACTCAAACGTTCACGGCAATGACTGCATCTCATCTGCAGATCTTATCTTCTCTGCTTTGTAGTAATTTTTAAAATGAAGTAGAAAATTGCAAATTAAATTCTTAAAGCAAAGACATTTTCAATAAAACCGCAGATAAGGTAAGTCATACAATGAACATTTTTATACAATTATTTAACGTTGCATTTTTAGGGTTTCTTACGTCTTATATTGATGGACAATTTCTGGCTTACAATTTCTATAAGAAATGTGATAATGGTTGGTTTATAAACAAGTACGCTCTTGGGCTCGATGAAATGTTGCAGTATTCTCATGGTTTTTTTAAATAAAATTGAGTACACTTTATTCTGTAAGAAGTAGTATGAATATATATGATTAAATTTCTTAAAATTTAATTAAAATGTAATAAAATAAAGTTCTGAGTCTTTTGGGTTTCTAGTGAATCCTAAAAATCCCAGGCTATTATAACTGGTATTTGAATTATGCAATATTACGTAAATCAATGAAAAAATAAAACGAAAATAAATGGTATTTGAACAAGTACTTGTTCTAAAGTTATATACTTGTTCTAAGATAGAGAAGAAATGATGTCTTTCTTTATGTCTCTTAACTACGGTAGATGATATGGAATCTTAAATCTGAGAATCAACAAGTCATAAAAACTAAGATCATTTTATAAAATCTTATATTAACGTGTGTATTATTATAAAATACTTCGTATATTTACGAGCTTCAAAGTCGATATTGTGATAGATCTCACCGAGTTTATGTTGTAACAAACTCGTTATAAAGTTGTGAACAGCTTTAGTTACATCCTTAGAAAAACATGATGATCAAATAAGGGATAGTTTTACTAAATAAATTATAAGTCTAGATTTATTAGTGGTTATATATATTTAGGTTATATATACTTTCTTGAACATTTCACTTATATTTTAATCATTTTTTAAAGATGGTGACAGTTTCAAATTATACGGGTGTTATTTTTTGTATTCTACGTTCCTTTAAACTTTTAACAATCTTGATGGGGCTATATATATTCATTATACCACAAGAAATAACAACATATGTTTCTTTTATATGATATTAATGTTATAATAACATGTTTTGTGCGAGTTTATCTAGATTATATTAAATTTTACTCTTTGTTTAAAATCAATATGACCAATCTCATTCAAGTGATACTCATATACGCTTTATGTTAGTAAAGCCTTCATAAACTTGTATATATATCACCAATGATTTGAGTAACTAATTTTATTTCAATATAAATCACTTTCTGAAATAATTTACTGTCAAAATATCTTGTTAATGTTGTCATTTGTAACTTTACTTAGCCGTACTGCTGATTAATGTGGTTTTTCACATAAAATTATTATTTTCCTATAAAGATATAGGTGAAAGGATACAAATAAATATTTAGGTTAAAAATAAATATTGCAGACACAACTGACAGAAAGATAGTAAGTTATAAATCCTCTTAGTATATAATATATAATATATGAGTAAAAATTTTATCATGAGTCATGAGATGAACAAACATTATAGATGTAATCGTTGAACGAGCACGAAATAGTGCCTCCATAAGCCTTCCGAATGTCCGATTTTACGGACAGCTGTTTCAGAAACGTTCAACCAACTGATATATATTCCTCTTATGGGAATGTTTTTTTCCGTCACATAAAAGTTGTAAGACTGTTTGTGTTGAAAATAGTGATTTTGTTTGTATATTTTTTACTTTATCTTATCATGGTATATATTTGAAATAATAATAAATATTTTAGTTTAAAGTAACTTATTTTTCTGTTTATATTTTTTTGTCAACTGTAAACTAGACTTTTATTTTCAGAATTGATAAGACTTATTTAAAAGATTGTATAAAATACTTTATATTTTAATTTGAATAATATTGATATATTATACATAAAAAAAAACTATTAAATAATTATTAATCACATATAAAAGTATTTATTTCATAAATATTTTTATTTGGATTTTCTAAAAGAAAACGTACCACATAATGTCAGTGTAATTGTATTATTATTATTATTCTTTAATTCAAATTCTTTAATTCAATTCAATTCTTTTCTTCAAAAAGGAAATCCCAATTTACAGTTCTGGTGTGTGATAAAAAAAAGTTTTAACGCATTTTATCGTTTTTGTCAAAAATGCGTGTATGCATACACTCATAATATTAAATAAATAAATTAATTAATATTACAAAATCGATCAAACGATTGCTATTATTCATATTTATTTTACACAAAGGGCGGCGTTGATGTTTATTTTATTTTACAGTTTGTTTACAACAAAAATTGTTACTAAGTTATACCGTTTCTATACTGTTTCGTAAGTACAGGGACGATCGTGATCGTTATTAAAAAGAGTGACAAGGTATATGCAACATTTTACTCATTAAACGAAATGTATCATCAATTTTATTTAGTCTAAGATCTAATTTTTCATTAATATTAATAATCGTTATATCATAAAAAGGAACGAAACCACTAAATTTGAATCAATTTGACAAGACTTACTTCTTTGTAATCATGCACAGTAAGTGAATATAATTTCTTCAGTATTCTATAGTAACATTTTAGCCTAACTATAATATATACATATATAATTACAATTTGATATAGTATATCACAGTAAAACCTGTGGTAGTAAATAGCAATTTAGTAAGTATTATGCGGCTCACGTCTATTTTAAGTAACATTAAAGAGTATGTTGGACTTAAGTTTCATTGCTACATTTCACACACCGATGCTTAAAAATATATTATATATATATATATATATATAATATATATACAATGGACATAGACCATAACCTATAAACAAAACGTAATATTATCCTGCTAAAATAAAAAGGCTTCTCAGGAAAACATTACAAGAAATGAGTTCCATACTAGCGTATGGAGTCGAGGTCTACTTATTTATTTATGAGAAGCAATTTTATGGAAATACTAATTTTTATATTGAATATTCTTAATTATTTTTCCAATGATAATAAATAAAAGCGTATCTCTGTAAAACACAAGCCAAATTTTTGCTAATATTGTTTTTGAACAGTAGGAACGGAGCCAAATAGCTCGTTTTATTGTAATTTTAGTGTCGTTAAATTTGTGAATTTACTGCTTTTATGAGAAAACCTAACTTAACGTAATAGTTACATTTAATAAAAAAGTGCTTAGCAATCATTGATATTTGTTTTATCATTTTTTGTATGTTAGAGGAGGACAAATGATCTTGCACTGTTGATGAGCCGCCGCGCATGAGCTCTTGCAACATCCGAGGATTTACAAGAGCGTTGCCGACCTTGGAGGTAGGATTATACGTCCTTTTTGAAGGTATCCATGTCGTACCGATCTGGAAATAACGCCGAAGGGAGTTCGTTCCATAATCGAGAGGTACGTGGAAGAAAGTCCTTGAGAACCGCACAGATCGGCACGCATCCAAGTGGTACGGATGGTATTGAAGGCGAAGACGCGCTGTGCGGTGATGAAATTCTCTTTTGATCAGTCCCAAATTCAGCCAATCCAACTTGGCCTTGCTATCCAGATGACTCCGAAACTGACAATCGCTCAACTGACAACTAAGAATTTTTAATAAGATTATAACATCATAATCATAAATACATATTAAAATAACCAATAAAACACTGCCTCATCCGTTAATGTTGCTTTTTAGAGAGGTAATTATCAACTTCAATTAAACTTTTTACTGCTATATAATTGAGTCAACTTTTCTCATTTTTTGAGTTAATTAACTTGATAATTATAAAAATGTATTAAAACATAAAACGAACAATTATATATTTTAATTACAATTGAAAAAAACTGTTTCATTAAATGTACGAAAATTCAAGTAGAATTCAAGTAGTGATTGTAAGAATTTATTTATACAAAATTTGTTGCCAAATATATGACATGCTTTTATAGAAAAAAAATTACCGAAAATAATGAACAAACACTTTTAGACATTAGTGGATAGAATAAAATGTCTATAATATTAATTATTTTTTTACTTACATGTTGTAATAAATAAATGTCTCGATAGCGCAGGACTGGATGCTGCGACCCTCGTCGTTCTACCAATTGAACTACGGCATCATTTCCCGCATTGGAGAATTTCGCATTTTATATATAATCATCGTTATCAAGATAGTCGCGACATATAATACATTTATTTCTTAAATTTACTCCTAAGTCTACGTAAATAAAAATAACTTTAATAATATGGAATTTGTTTACAGAGAAAGAACGATAATTAAATACCGCGAATTTTTTTTTTGTAAAAGTTTTAATAGTTTTGGAGATACCAAAGACTTTAAGATTAATGTACATAGTCAGTCTTAACTTTGTCGAAGTAGTAAATAGTTGAAGTTATCGGAAAGTTAGTTTTATAGAACCTTGAACTACATAAGTGAGTTAAGAGTTAGTAAGATATAAGAATCTATAACAAATAATGCTCCACGTTTACCATCTCCTCAGTCGCTTTAGGAAAAAGCTGATTGTTCTGAAGAGAATAACAATAAAACTTTTAAACCGAACCCTGCTGGCTACATTACAATTATAATGTAGTATAACAATGTAACCAAGAGTAGAAAGCTTTAGAATAATATAAGTCTTAAAAGCTATGAACAAAATCTATACGTATCTTCTAACGAACGAAATTAATCACCTATTAGTTCCGGCTTACTGTAGTACAATTTTTGCTAAAGAATAAAGACTACTAAGTAAGATAAAATTACACAGATAAAGCCATAAAATATGATTAATTTAATAATAGATAAATGTGTTTAAAATTATATAAAATATCACTTACTACAAAAAAATATGATAGAGACCGTCTTTCTATTCAAGTGTTAATTAAAAAATCTGAAAGTTTTTTCCGACTTATTTTGTTTTATTTTATTAAACTCCCGCAATATTAAATGTATGCATTACACATAATAAAATTTATTACATTTCCTTTAGCCATCAGTATTAGCTGTCTATTTTTGTTAGCTCAGAAAGACTCTATATTATTTTATATTCGATATATCAAATCTACTTTATGATATTATAATATTTTAGAACATCAAACACAAACATTGATTTAAATAAGACAAACCTTTGAGGATTATATGCAAAGGAAAAATAACATTCAAATACAAGATGCAATACGTTTATACTTCTTCAGCAGCAGATACTTTTGCAAACTTTTTGTTAAAGATTACAAAGATAAGATAAATATAAATTGTAATGATTACAAACTTATTATTATAACATAATAACAACAGATTGAGTTTCAAAATGTGTTTATGTTAATAAATTGATGCGACCGAATCTGCTTTATACAATTATGTAAATAATGCTGTATGGTTTAATTTATTTTATTACTATACTGGTCAATAAATTTTAAATGTTATATTATTAATAAATTGGTAGAGTAATTGCCGTGAGCGATTTATAATTTATAAATGAACTATGATAATAATTAAAATAATTTCGATATCAGTCGTGTATAACTACGTGAAATAAGTGTGGTTATAATAAACCATGTTTCATAAAATATTGTGCTTCAGCTTATGGTCGAAATGAATTGAAATGTCGAAACTCTAAGGAGTGTCTGGGAGACTATTAAGAGTATTGTTGTTAAAATCTGGATTCGAATAACAAATACATCATTAATTAATAATAATTCAATAACATTATTTATACATTAAAATCCATTAATTTGCATAATTCTCAGTTTAGTATCTGTGTTAATTAGAATTTGAAATTTGTTAAAAAGTTTGAGAAAATATCTATTGTTAGAGGTTTGTCTGATATGTATCCAGAAGACAGCGTGCGCCTTTACTTGTATCAAGTCTTTTTATAACTTTACCTGATTTCTCGTTACAGATATTTACATTAAATTAAATATGTCGACCAAAAACTGTGTCTTAAATGACCATATATGGCAATGTTCTGGGTAAACGTAGTAAAAGATTAGTCACCAGCAATTTTAAACACCGCACTATTATTTGCAATCTACTGCTTTATAAAATGTTAGAGTCTCAAACGCAAGGTTGGTTCAATGAAGAAATCGTTAGGCTATATGAACATTTGTCTCTTTATCGTTTTCTGTGTTTTTTTATTATATATTTTTTTAGTTTTTGTTTGTGTATGGTTTGCAATAAAAATAATGACATATCTCAAATTGTAATATAATATTAAGTTCATTTAAAACAATCTTTGGCATGATAACTACAAATAGACTCAACAGAGCTGCTTCTGAAGTGTCTTGTTTCTGTTACTTGATATTTAAACTGCAAATTAGCTAACTTGAACTTTCCCGTTATTAATTAAAGTTCACGCTGTATGCATTTAGTAACTCATTTCACATTTAAAGTTCTGAAACAGCTGTAAATGAAACCAGAGTTACAAATTGTAATAAAAATATTACGATTCAAACATCAAAATAACCTTATTAAAAATAACAATAAAAGTTATTTGAAAAACAAAAATATGAATATAAACAAAACCATAAATTTGACAAACAAGACGAAATTAAATAACTAACATTCAATATAAATCTTGCACAATATCGTAAAGAATGCAGAGAGAAGTGGGCCTTTCTTTTAATACCTTTCTTGACATAAACAATTGTGTAGTTTTGAAAATAAATCTATTTGAAGTTATTACAAATATGAACCCCAAATTCTTTTCATAAGAAAATAATTTCCATCATGTCTCCAGTAATGAGTCAAGAGATACTCGTACCAGTGTGACCCGCTCGCCTCCGTAGTTTTAGACATTGGAATCAGTGGTAGAAACTACTGCTCGGCGAGCGGGATTTATATTAATGCCTTCGTATTTACAAAAACAGTACAACAACTTAGATGTAATAATCATATTTAATAATGTTAATAAGTTTAATACTAATAAATCGTGAATATAATAATATTCCTTAAGAAAATATATATAACAAAGAAAAGAACACGCATAATGTCGATCGATTAGGGTGAAAAATCATTAAAAATAATATACTCAGCGGATTCGACTCCAAAATTGGTTCCAAATATAAGACGTAAATCTATTTAATATCCAATAAGTGGTGACGGTGCCTTAAATTTCATTTTATACGTGTAATATACTGTTGATTTATTTTGTATTTAACGCTTACTTATAAGAATCTTTGGTATAATAATCTTTGTATAAAGTAATTTTGAAATTTATGCTACATTATTATATATAAAAAGAATATTAACTCCTAATTTAAAAAAAAAAAGAAATAAGACAACTTAAATTCATAATACTTAGCCTCTGCAAATAAGCTTTACATTTTAATAAATTATTCCATAATTTCACATCAACTGGGCTTATGAACGTTCTATGACAAATCGTTATCTGCTCATTTGTCATTACACGAACTGTGAAGGCCAAGTTGGTGTCTGTATTTACTAATTGTCATAGATAATACTTGTGTATTTTATCAAGATGAGAATGGGCTTATTGTTCAGACCAAGTATTTATTTTGTTATTATTTTAATATTGAATATAATTTAACAAAGGTAACTCTATATAATCAGATAAATATTGGAGGTTATAGGTTGTTGTTGTTGTTGTTGTTATCATTTTTAATTTTTATTAGGAAATATAAGATACGTAAAATATTAAAAACTTATAGTTAATAGATGCAGACAACATATTATTTAATCATAAATTCTGTTATTAACGGTACAGTGAAAAAAATAAGGAAATCAAGTCATCATTTTGACGTCAATTTCCGATTGAGACGAACGTAGAAATTATGTAAATTTACCAGACAAAGGACTGACTGATCAATTCAATGAATATAAGGAGGGTCTTTAGTCCATAATATTGTGAGCTTACTTTTGTTATAAAAATCGTAAATTTTAGGATTCCGTAATTAAAAAGGAAAGAAATAAAATCCTTATAGGACCACTATGTTGTCCGTCTGATTGTCTGGCCGTCTTTCAAGACCCTTAATTTCGGGAACGCGAGATATCGAGTTGATATTTAAATTATATACTAAGGTCTACAGCCCATTAAAAACCTTTTTATAATTCTACAATCTCAAGAAAATCAATATTTAAAGAGTATTTTTCCTGAACCTAGAACTGTGAGATTGGGTGAGTAATATTGCTGTGTAAATGTAAATATAGCTAAACGTTACTAAGAATACTCACAATCTGACCTTATTAGTGATGTGAATGGGTCATAAGTGGTTAATAGCATCTGTTGCAGATTCATCTAGTCGATCTTGGAAGTAGGTTCATAACCACTCAGCTGGTATACAATATATTAACGAAATATCTACTTTAAGATAATAATGTTTCATATTTTTTTAATGTATGATATATTATTTTGATTCAAATATCATATAATTTAATAATTACCTAAATATAACTCTTATTAAAATAATTTAAAACATACTGATACTTAATTTCAAAAACATAATTTATATGTGAAATATTCAAAATTTAAATATAATAATAAATAATCGACAAATGAATCCTATATCATATTTAAATATACTTAAAATCTGGTCTATCGCTGTGTTTGAAATCAGTTTAATGTTTTTATTTCTTGTGTGTTATTGAAAGAAAGATTTCCTATCTTTTTTGCTTTCACAAATAGCAAAAGTATCCCTAAAAGTATGCTCCACTCCTTCACACGTTTAGTTCGGAACTTTGCAAGTAATGGTAGTGAAAAAGTTCAATCACGTTTCTAAACTCGAGAAAGTTTAAGTGTTTTTTTTATCTTGAAAAGTTAAGTCTGGTTTTTGTTCAGATAAAAGGTTAAAATATTTCTACTGTCCTTATAAATGAGCTTTGGCAATTTATAGTAATGTTTTCCAGCGTACGTCTTATTTTATAATATAATATATTCATGTAGTGATACATATATTATTAACAACGGTATTGTAAATATATATTTTTTTCCTGTGATATCCTCCCACAGCATAGTTCTACGAACATTTTAATTACGAAGAGGTTATAATAGAAAGAGCATTTATTAGTATTGCAATATATGTTATTTGGATAATAAGTTCGTTATGTGAGGTAATACATAAATTTCACCAATGATCATAAAATGACTGGATTATTGTAACATACTTATTCTTAGGTTCACAGATTTATATAATTTTAATTATGTTGCAAAAGCTTCCACAAAAATATAGATATGTTTTAAATTATTATTTACAACATTGCATTCGCTTTCTTTTATAATATCTTCGGGTGAGATTCTTAAATAAATATTTTTAAAGTACTTACTAAAATAATTGTTGTAATACTTTAAGACTAAGTTTAATATTCAGTTCCATCTTTCGGTCTTCGGACTCTGCAATATTATGCTAAAAATATGCTTATAAATTCAAATACCTTCCTTTACCTTAAGAAAATTTGATGCATTTTTAAGTGGACTTAACAAGAATCTATGAATTTATAATATTTGTTTAACAAAGTTAATAGTCGCAGTGTTTCATTTTATATACCGTTATAGCAAAGGATGTAAAAATAAGATATAATGTAGATATAAAATAGATCTGAGTTAGTTTAATTACTATCTTTGAATACATATTTGTCAATTTCATAACTTAATTCATCAGCGGGATTGTGTAGTTTTGTTAGCAAGTTATAAAACCTGTCACATCCGAATCTGACGTTGATTTCGGAAATGTATTTAATTGTATTTATGTATTTTAATTAAAATATTAATTTTATATTAACAAAACCACTTAATAATCATGATCACAAAAATCATTCGTGTTAGGTATTTACAAGATAAAACTTGTAAATAAATTTATTTTGCAATTTCCAGAAGAAAGCATGACTAAGTAATGTCAAGGTGAATGAATTTAAGATGTAAACATTACTTCTCATCATCTTAATAAAACAAGAAGGAAATCTTAAAATTACAAACATGATTTTTAATAAATAAACTGTTTTGAAAAATCTTTCTTTGGTTTTTTTTTCAAAAGTGCATGCATGCATTTAATAACTATCCTTTCTGTACTACTATCGAAATAGTACAAAAAAATATTAAAAATAGGCACGTACTCTATTGAAATATGAAAAATCAGTAAACCAAATGTTGTTGTCCATGTTTATTATACATGATAGTAGTTGAATTGGAATATATATTGTTTGTAGAGTTTAATTCAAAAATGCACGTCATAAATAACATATGGAGAGTTTGAATTTAATACAATAAAATGTGTTACTTTGTTAGTTGTTAACACTGGAGAAATTAATTTTGTTTATAGCGCAAATACAAAATGAGAATCAGATATCAGAGAATATAATAAAAAAATAACCAATAGTACTAATAGTAAATAAATTCTTAACGTAATTTAATTTGCCTTCGCCATTCATAATATCATCTAATTAAACACGAAACCACATACTACTATACCTACCGTATACAACAACGATCAATTAATTTCAGTTGCACTCAGTGAACTGCAACATGCTTTGTATCTTGCAATTAGTTAACGTTAGTGTTATTGTAACTGTTTAAATGTTACGTATATATTTCTTAATGTTCAATATTAGAACTGTTTCTTACTTAAGCTTATAAATCTTCACATCGTTTTCCTTGTGGTATAAGTAAGAATTAAAAGATAAAAATCTTTTATTTATCGATGTGTCGCTTTTAAACTACTGTTTCAGTAAGGATCAAAGTAAATAATAGAGTGGTCTTCAACGGACAGATTATTAAGTCCGAAGAATATGAGAGCACCTGTCAGAATGACGACTTAATCACTTGTTGGAGTCGCACCAGTCACAAGTCCTCCACAGAACGTCACTATTAATTATATCATAACACCAAAAGCACCTAATGACAGCATGGAATTCATTTTTACAAGTGTAATATTCACCATATTTTCACATAAACGTGTGGAGACAGCAGTGTTGGGGACACTTATGTCTCTGGAGGTAGTTGACAAACTATTCTCCTTCAGACCCCAATTAAAATACAGAAATATGATTATCAAACGATAGCTTCAGTTGTCGGGATGCCTCACGAAGATGGTGCAGAATTGATATCCCATTAATATCATCAGTCACGATGGTCACGGGACCACGACTGGTGAAATTCGGCGAGAATCTCGAAATGTGAAATTGTAAAAGAATATATATTATGAGAGACTATTGTTTTCTACTTTTGTAGTTAATATTTAATTAAATTCATTAACTTACTTTAATTATTAAGTGTTATATATTTCCTCTCTTTAATTTCATATATGTAGATAAGCTGAAAATCTTTTCATACAAGGTACTGATACTGTAACATTCAATCTGATTTTACAAGTTACGACGTCCTAAAGAATCGAAGACACTGATCCAACTTACAAAGGGATCCTTTTATGTATGTTTATCTGTAAGTGCTTGTGAACTATTATTATTGCTGCTCAAAACTCATAAAGTAATTTTGTATAATAAATTTATAGTTAATTTATACGCTGTACAGGTAGGAGCGAGAGGTGTAACAGCAAAATCTCTCTACAACTTACTTAAAGATCTTTTCTAGAACTATGATCTGTTCATTTTTAAAAAGTATTTCAAAGGCGGCTGTAGTAGGTTCTTATGAAATTTGGTTAGGTAGAGAGAGAAGCGTAGACAGTGAAAGTGAGCGTGTATGCACATAATAAAACACCTTAAACCTTAAACCTACACCTGGATCGCAAGTCCTAGGCATTGTTTGCACTCCTCTCTTTACAAGGGTAGTTTTTTACTAGACCGGCATTTTCAAAAACATATTATCTTATATGATTTGAAGCTGCAAAATAATTTTAAAATTTATTTAGCTATACTGTAAAATATATTTACCTTATGGTGGTCATGTAATAACTGTATATGATATTCGTTTTTAATTAAGAATTAATTTAAAAAATATGGCTTTTATAAGATGCTGAGATTAAACAAATCTTTTATTTTCATATCGTTTCACGGTTTATAAGAAAAGTAGAATAATGAAAAGTAAGTAATATTACCGGTCTTCTTATTATATATTGTTGTCCGACGACCTTCATAACTAAGCCTAGACACGACAATAACTTTAAGTATTTTCTTCTTGATTCAGCTCATGGTCTGGAGGAAATGGTTCATTCACTTTTTGATAACACTGTAAATACTGTTACACCATTATATCACAATTTGCACATAAGCATGTAAACACTAAGTCAAAATAAAGCCTGCTTGTATGAATTGGTGATGTAGTTCACTAATTAAATAGGGGCAAAATATAGATTCAACACAAGTAGGTTTTTATTCTACGAGGTAACAAGAGATATGCAGGATTAAAACATAATTAGTCCTTAATTGTTTTATCAACAACATTATCTTTCCTAATGTTATTGTAATCTTATCAAATTTGTTATTCTTAGGAATCCTAGCAATAACATTTACATCGTTGCCATGAAAATGATATTCTAATTGGTTCCTCAAACAATTGTTTAAGTCACAGAACAACGTAATACCAATATTATAAATTAGCTAATTTATGTGTATATATTAGCTAATTTATAATATTGGTATTTATTCATAATCTAGCAGGGGGCAGGGTAAGTATATGAGGTAACACAATTTTCGTTACCTTACTTAGATATCAGATAAAAAAAATGATTTTATTTCTCTATTCATCATTGGTTCTAATTTAGTTTTAAGTTTTCAGTTCATCTTAAATTAACAATAGTAAAATAAATCTTTGTTTACAAAATGTATTAATATATAATAGCAATTGGAGACTCAATAAATGTTATTATATCAAATAATTCCCAATATGAGTTAGAGACAGAACATTATTAAAAATTAAACAAATAAAATCTGTTGAGGAGTTGAAATTAAAGTGTGACAAACTAGTCATCCATCTATATGACAGGGATTACTTACTCTTTCGGTTAATACTTAATAATACTGATTACTTACTCTTTTTAATTACACGTTTCAGTGAATCGTAATAAAAATTATTGATTAAGAACCCCGTGACATCATAAGTGCAGGGCGATTACGAAAAATAGATAAGTATAAAAAATTGCAAAACGATTTTGAATTAGATTTTTGTTATACTTATATTTCTACTGCTGTTATTATTTGAATCATTTGTCGCTTTCTATTCGTTGACTGATAAATGTGTTTGAACTATATAACAGTTGACATCTCTGAATTGCTTAAAGATGATATTTTTTATCGTAAGGTGAATTTTTGTTGTTCGGCTTATGTATGATGACTGTCGAGTAAGAAGAAATATTTTTCTTTATTCTTCTTATCTTGCACGGAAGCTGGTATACAGTCAAATCGGAAAGTCCGTCAACGGCTTTCAGACTGTATCTAACGAGACATTGTGAAACACATAAGATTACTACTAAAATTAATTTCAAAACATTCTATATTGTAAAAATAAATTACTTCGTACATTTACGAGCTTGACAGTTGATATTGTTATAGATCTCACTGAGTTTATATTGTAACAAACTCGTTATAAAGTTGTGAACAGCTTTAGTTACATCCTCAGAAAAGCATGGACGATCAAACAAGGAATAGTTTTTCTAAACAAATCGTAAGTCAAGATTCCTTAGTGGTTACATGTGCTGTGTTCCCTGTCGTTCTACCAATTAAGCTACGGTATCGTTTCCCGCGTTGCAAAATGTCTTATTTTATATTTATATATAATCATATTTATCGAGACAGCCGCGACATATAATAAGAATTATTTCTCAACTTTTACTCCTAAGTCTACGTAAATAATAATAACTCATACTGAAATATAAAAAAAATCAACCACATTTGATTACAGAAAAAAATAATTGGTTCCAAAGATAGAAAAACAAATAGTGATAAAAAAAATAATTTGAAGTTTTACTCTTAAAAATAACAAAGACTATAACATTATTGTATAGCTACAGTCTTAATTTTTATGGAACTATAGCCGAAGTTATCACAAAGTTAGTCTTATAGAAACTTGAACTGCATAAGTGAGTTAAGAGTTAGTAAGGGATAAGGATCTATAACAAACATATTACTCCACGTCTACCATCTCACTCACTTACTTTAGGAAAAACCCTACTTCTTTGAAGAGAAAACCAATAAAACTTTTTAAACCAAAGTTTATTCACTACTAATATATGTAATAGTGTATTAAACAGTTGTTTATGGATTCTGTTTTTTGCGTCCTATATATCTATCTATGTAACTAATAACGATCAATATTAATATAGGTTTTTAATAGATTTTTTGTTATAAAAAAAAACATCTTTAATAAAAGTTGGATCATCTTTAGTTGAAGTTATTATAAAAAATTAGACAGTTGAAATAATAAAATATGATATAGAGGATTAGTCTGTTTAAATCGTCACTAAATATTTAGTTAAATTAATAAAAATGTGTTTACAATTGTATAAAATATTTGTATATTTTGTACTTATTGCATAAAAATTACAAAGAAGACAGAGTTTTTATCCCAGTGTATTAATTACATAATGAACGTAAAATTAATGAAAAGTTTGTTTTCCAATTTCAAATTGTTATTTAATTTAAGTAATCATTATTTAAATTGGATATCACGATATATAATATTACATTTCCTTTATGACTCCAATAATTGCTTTTTACGTATTAACATATTATTTGATATTCGATATTTCAAATATACAAAACCATTTCAATATTATAATATTTTAAAAGTTTAAAATATAATACATTGATTTGAAATGAACAAACCTTTGAGGATTATATACAATCCATATATATATATATATATATATATTGCATATACCTAATACATATATTTAAGTAAAATTATTTGTTACTGTAAATTTAGGCCACTTACTGCTTTATAGAATTATAAATGCATCTCAACCATGAGGTAGGATCACTGGAACGTATCGCCATTAGGATAAATGAACGCATTTATTTTCTGTTTCTTTTCTTGTATAATTTTTAATAGTATTTTTGTATATTTGCAATATAAACAAGTAAAAATAATGACATATTTTAAATTGTAATGTAATATTAATTTAATTTAAAACAAACTTCGACAGAGCTGGTTCAAAGTGTCTTGTTTTAGTTACTTGATATTTAAACTGCAAATTAGCAAACTTGAACTTGTTCGTTATTAATTAAAGTTCGCGCTGTATGTATTTAATAGCTCCGTTCTCATTTAAAGTTATGGATAAGCTATAAATGAAACCAATTATAAAATTAAAATCGAAACAGTGCATAATATCGTAAAGAATGGAGGAAGATATGACTTTCTCTTGATACCGCTACAGTATTGACATTGCTTGAGGACAACGTAAATGAATGTGATAATAATGTTAATTTAAAAAAGTTACTGTCCAAAAAATAATAAGTATTTTTAAATAGATTAATGTCAAGAAAACAAGTGATCTATGAGGAATATCCGTTACCATACTTAGGTCACTAATAGACATTGTTGAACCAAAATTAACGATCATTTTCAGTAACTGTATTGATTGTTATATATTACCTGTTACATATTAAAATTAAATAATTATTTAAGTCCAGCGGTACATTAGATCCAACTAACTATAGACCTATTACCAACCAATATTAATTAGTGACATCAACTAGTTACACATTTTTTACAAAAATAACATTTGCATAATAAACAAATTACTTTCTTAATATTTTCGAAGCGTGGGAGGATTGACAGATGCGCTTGGCATTTTCTGTAATTTATCGAAGGCATTTGATTGTGTACAGCAAGAAACTCTAACTAGACAATTACATCACTATGAAATTAAAAATAATGTCCTTGATTTGATTTAATCAGATCTTAATGATTTATAAATGGAAAGCCATTTTTTGGTTCATTTTTTAAAATGGCAGTGTCGCAAGGCTCTATATTGGGACTTTTCTTGTTCCTCATTTACATAGATTAGGTCTTATCGAGCATTCCACGTCATTAGGCCTCGAGAATCTTTAAAAAATAATTTCAAGATTTAAAAATTTTACCTGTACACAATCAATATATTTATGAAAATTTAATTTATGTATACAAAAATATTACAAATTGAATGTGATGTACACAGAATTAATGCTAGAAATAAAAATAAACATGCTATGCCCATCACTAGGCTTCATAAAATACGTAATTTCTTAAGGGTTAATTTATAATAAAATTCTATTTCGGCACGATGAAAATGATAATTACCGGTTGCACTCGATGAGCCTAGAATTGCAAAACGAATGGGTGACTATAGGAGATTTTTGTATTCCATTAGCTTTAGGATGGCGCACTCTGCTTCATGATTGGTCCCCAGCATTATTAAAATTTTATCTTAATGCATTCCAAATTACTCTCCCATATAAAAGTAACTTAGTGAGATGGGGCAAAGCCACCGAAAAATCTTGCAACATCTATGGGGAGGCAGTAGGAACCGCGAAACACTTGCTAGTAGGGTGTAGGGTACTTCTAAATAGAGGTAAATACTCGCGTCGCCACGTTACGCCAAGTATTAGAAATCGTACGAGAAGCGGTTAGTCTCTCTGTAGCAAGAGCGCAGAAGGGTATAACAACCACCAAAATATCAGTAGAGTTTGTAAAGGTTCGTTCAAAAAACATAAACTAAAACCTTATTCCATCTTGGACGCGTCTGATTGGATTCTCATGCTGGACACGTATGAAAGACAACACAAAATCTCCGGGGATGTTTGTGTTTCGTCATCTAGGCCGGACTTATTCCTGTACTCAAAACAACTAAGGCGCGTTATACTTGTGGAGCTTACTGTACAGTACTGGGTACCTGGGAAACAAACATACCCAAACTGTTTGTTAGATCTACTGGCTGCATCACACCGCTCCCTTAAAAGTCATTGTTTGTGGTAGTGATGAGGACCGGGTCGCCTCCTTCCCTCAAATACGAATGGGGTGATGGCTGACCTTTGTGTTATGCTCGTGAACGGGTGCTACTTGCGGTGACAGGACGTCTCGTACCACCACGCCACGGATTT
This sequence comes from Melinaea menophilus ssp. n. AW-2005, assembly GCA_918358695.1. Taxonomy (NCBI): domain Eukaryota; kingdom Metazoa; phylum Arthropoda; class Insecta; order Lepidoptera; family Nymphalidae; genus Melinaea; species Melinaea menophilus. The sequence continues at coordinate 21,454,243 of OU911043.1, read as the reverse complement.
CTTTTTTCTTATTATTAACTAATCATTAGCCTAGCTTATCGAATTGATTGCGATGGTTCTTGTTTTTACAATGCTCACTTAATATATTGACGTTTGTGATACAGTGATAACAATTAAAAAAAGATAAAACCTGGCTGAGTTTCTTGTGTAGTTCTTCTCTGACCAGGGCGCATTTGGATCTCTCGTAGGTTTATTTTAATTTGGAGAGTATCTTTACCGAAAGGTTTATTTCGATTAGTATGGTATCAAATTGGGCCCTCCGGTCACGCATTTTGACGTGCATATACGTGCATGAAGATAAACCTATTCGAAGTTGCTACAAAAACTAATCCAAATTCTTTTTTTAAGAATATAATTTCTGTGACATCTCCATTAATGAATCATGATATGATACACAAATGTCTTTCCTTTACCTCTTTATCTTCAACCATTCGAACGTAGAAACTATGGCTTTAAGCGAGCGGGATCTATCTTCCTTCAAACCTTTGGATTTACAAAAACAGACAAGACAATACAACAAATTAAAAATAAGAATCATATTTAATAATGCCAATTTTTATGCTAATGAACCATGAATATAAAAAGAGAATACTTTAATAAAATATCAATAATAAAGAAAAGAATAGGCATTATATTATTGGGGTGAAAAAAATAATAAAAAATAATGTTCAAACAAGGTCAAAATTGGTTCCAAATATAGGAAGTAAATCTATTTAATATCCAATAAGAGGTGACGGTCTCTTAAATTTCACTTTATAGGCGTATTAGATTGGTGACCTATTTTGTTCTTGAAGAAATAAGTTTACTTGTTTTGATATAATAATTTATTTTGTATCTAAAAGTAAAGAACTTTATTATTTTTACTAAATCAAAATATAGCATTTTTTAAGAATTAAAATGAAAAACAAAGAAAGAAAAAATTAAGACGACTTAAATTTGGTTATAATACAAATTATATTATATTTCAAAATTTAAGTAAATGTTGAATGTTAATAAATAATACGGATAATATAACATAAACTGGGCTTATGAAAGTTCTATGACAAATTGTTCTCCGCTCATTTGTCATTACACGGGAACTATGAGGGCTAACCAAAGTTCGTGCTTTTATCTACTGATTGTTAAAGATAATACTTAAAATAATAATATTTACGAAACGAAGGTAGACTTTTTAATCGGTCAAAGTATTATTATCTCTTTAATACTTTATTCCTTAAATTATAAAATACTCTACATATTTAATTTTATGTATTGTGACAAAAAAAATAAAGGTGTATAAAGTATATGATAAGATAAAAATATAAATATATACACTATCCAGACTAACTTTTGTTGTAGCAATATTGTCTTTGTAAATCTGAACATAAAAAACATTATTAAAACGTAGTTTAAACAACACAGTGCTTATATTCTTATAATACATTAAAATATTTGTTATATATTTTTTAAAATATTTTTTCATCTTTAAATGAACGTGACATAATATAAATTTGAATCTGATACGGACTAATTTATGAATAAAGAAGCTCTATGAAATTTTACCAATTGAGCTAAATGAAATCTAAAGTAAGAGAGAATAAACTATTTTTTGTTATTTGTTATTTCTTCCGAAAATTGAATATTATATATAAATCCAGGGGTTATGAAAAATTCTAGTATAAATCAATTAATGGTTACTACCATTAATTTCAATCAATCAAAAACTTTATCTTAAAAATTGAGAGTCGAGAAATGTGAAACAAGTTCAACATCCTATTAAAAATTGGATTTCATGTTTTATACTTACAATACTGTAAATCAATATTGTTTATAATATTTGTACAGTTTGTTCCTACAATTCGCTTTGAACTAACACAAGACAATTAAATAATATTCCTGGAAAAGCTCAGTAAGTTAAGTTCAATTAGAATATCAGTAATATATATAAATCTACGTTTCTTAGTAAATCGACAAACGGAGTCAAAAGTTAAACCTATTTGTAGTAGTAAATAGCGATGTAGTAACCACGAAGCAGCTCACGTCTATCCTCAGTAACATTAACGAGTATGGTTCTTGGACCTAATTTACATTGCGACATTTCATACACGGACGGATGCGTAAAAATTATTTTATAAATATATACATCTACATCTATTATAAAAATGCAGTGTTTTTTAATTATTTTGTGTGTAAGAGGTAATAATTAAAACGTCTTAACCTAGATTTTTAAAAAAATATTTTTAATATTCCTTTAGCCTTTATACAACATTGGCTACAGCTTACATATAATATTCTACCTTTTAAATATTAAAAAGACTTGTAATGAAAACCAATCAAAAGAAATCCATACTAGCGTGCCTTATTTCACGTTATAATTTTTTATTGAATATTCTGAATTACTTTTTAAAAGTTTATGAATAAAAGCCTTTCTCTGTAAAATACACGAAAGCCAAACCTGTGTTAATAATGTTTTTGAACAGTGGGAACCGAGCCAAATAGCTTGTTTTATTGCACTTTGAATATTCTCTTATTAGTGTATTCTGCTTGTATGAGAAAACCAAACTCAATATAATAAAAAACATTTAACGAAAAAGTGTTTAGGAATCATCGAAAAAATTAATTCTAAAATATGTAATAATTTGAAATATACTGTAATTCAGGTGGACTGTATAGTCCAACTTCGATAGAAGGAGTTATATCAAAAAAATTGCTACAATGAGATATGTTATATCGAGGTGAAGTTGGTTTACGATTCGTTGTAACAAGCTAAAAATATAATTATTAATTTTATCAATCTCAATGTTACGTAAGTAATAATCTTCTCACTCTGTTATAGCGAACGATATTCACTTATAATAACTGAAAAATATTTTAATAAAAAATATTGTTTTTACTTTTTAAAAATAGCTAATAAAGTTGTCTGTCGCAAAATGAGTCTAAATCTGTAAAGTAAATAATACTTTCTCTTAATATTTTGCAATGATTGAAATTTTTTTATGAAAACGTTTTTGTGTTTTTTGTATTAACTCTTATAGACAGTTCTAGGGGATTCTATTTTGTTATTTGTATTTCAGTGGATTCAATTTAGTGAATACTAACCTAGTTAAAAAAAAAAAGAACTTTTAAATTCATTTAAGTAATTCCTGTTATTTATTGATTATCGTATTTTTAAAGATAAGGTGAATTATTAATAATAGTAACAAACGCTGAAAGGCATCCATATTTATAGTTATAAACTATAATATTCATTGGTCCGCTAAAACCTAAAGGTGTGCCTCGTGTCACATCAACGCGAATATCCAACCTTTGAAACCAACATCATTTTTCATCAACTATTTTCCAGGCAGTGTAATATACGACATATTTATAGTTACCAAGAAACGTATAATAGAAACTTGGATCATTTTTCACCTTTCTTTTATAAATAGAGATTCTCCATATTCATATGAATATGGAGAATATAAGAACATTCTTATTAGAGAATTAAAATATATATATTTTATTAAATATCATACCACATAAAAATATAGAACTAAGTAAAAAATACTAACTAAGAAGAGATCGAACGAACTAACGAATTTACCAATAGATATGAGTATCCAAAACAATGAACTTCACATCGTAATATCGAGGATACGTAAATAATATATGATGTATAAAGTCATTTGTATTTCTGTTGCACAAAACGAACTCCTCACCACTAAGGGTCTGTTTATTACCGCTCGTAGAGCCTTCAGTATTAAGGTAGAGTTCAATGATAGTGTCTAAACTTGTTTTAAATACTAATAAAATATAGTAGATCTTCTAATTTACACACATCTGTACATAACAATGATATTAAAATGTATTGAGACAACTATTATATTTAAAAATGATTAAAACATACTCCTAAATATATATTTAAATAACTAATAAAACATTTCCTTGTCGGTAAATATTGCAATTTAGTGAAGTAATTACCAACTTCCATTAAACTTTTTACTGCCATGTAATTAAGTCAACTTTTCTCATTTTTTGAGTTAATAACAGGATAATTATGAAAATGTATTAAAACAAAAGAGCAATTAGTTTCGAGTAACTCGTATTTTAATTACAATTGAAAAATACAGTATAATTAAATGTACGTATATTCAAGAATTTTTATTCTTTTATGATTGTAAAAATTGCTGCCTGTGAATAATTTTTTGTTTATAAATATTGATTGTCTAAAATGATATTTTTGATATACTGCTTTGTCAACTCAACTACCGTGTCGTAATCGTCTTTATATGTTCATCTATATAATAAATCTTTTTCGGAAATCATAGCCCTGTGTAGAGTCAGTCCCAGGATTTTCTAATAAAGTGACTGTGTTCTGAGCCGTAGTGAATATGATATTAATCATAAATATATTATATTAGAATGTTGTATGCTAATTATATTGGAAGAGTGGTTCTCGAAACGAGTTAGATTTAAAATCTCTAATAATATTTGAAATAAAACCTGCCATATCAATGACAAATACTAAGCGAAATAGTGTTGTTATAACCATATTTTATAAAATATGCCTCATCTTTGGTCCGATAAATTTTTGAGGATTCCGCTTAAAGAGGGTGTGTATAAATTAGTTCAATTCGCCTGAATTTATTCAATTCACAAGTTAGTTTATATACCAGCGAGATTCTTTATATTTGGTAAAATAATAAAAAGTACGAAAGAAAATATTATTATAAATGGTCAAAATTTATTCAAAATAAGACCAGCCTTATATGTGCTGCTATCTGTACAAAAAGTAGAATTAACTTTCCATGAAAAAAAAACACTTAAAACTTTTCAAGTGCAGAAACTTGTTTGAACTTTTTCACTAACATTACTTGCAAAGTTCCGAACTAAATGTGTGTTGGAGTTAAACATAGTTTTAGGGATGCTTTTATCTTTTGAAAGCACTCGACCGATACAAGATATTGAAACTTTCTTTCAATAACACATAAACAATAAAAATTTAAACTGATTTCAAACTGATAGACGGAATCTAAAGTATATTTAAATATGATTTAAGATTTATTTGTCGATTAATTTATTATTATATTTTACATTGATATATAAATCATGTTTTTTAAACTAAGTATCAATTTGTTTTGCATTGTTTTAGGACGATAATATTCAAATAATTATAAAATTATACGAAATTTGAATTAAAGTAATATTTCATAAAATAAAATATGATGATATATTATTAACATAAAACTGATATTCCGTCTTAAGATAATATTGTTGTTCATAACAGCTCAGCTATGTTCAATTGTGTGCAGAAAGTCTAAGGAAAGTGAAAAGTCTTAGCAATATACAAACCTTCGTTTGCCCTCAGAAAACACAAACTGTGATACTGTGCCCAAATACGACGGGCTTTGCGAGCAAAATTCGATAATCATTCCTCCGATTTTGCTCAGGGAGGGGTTCTCCAGCTTCATTGAAGCCGGTATCCTCCTGGGGTATACTTTTTTGTTACATCGCTTTCATGTTCGGGGAGGGGGGGGGAGAGGGCAAGCGGGGCTTGTGCTTCCGAATCCTCCGACTCACCGACGAAACATAACCAAATGAATTTGGTTACTATACGTTGATCTTCTGTGAAAGGGTGGTCCTTACCCGGTTGAGCTAGCCCAATACCAGCTGCAGTCAAATCACTACAGCTTGTCGTTTAATAAGATGTTAACTGTTTCCTACAATTAATATTACAAGCTTCATAATAAAGTGTAGAAAATTTTAAATTACATGAAGCGTCAAATATCATAAATATAAACCACCAAAACGATAAAACAGATCATTTAAAAGAAGACTTCGATGAATTTATTTATATTTATAATATATATAATTTATAAAATTATCTTAAGAAAGATACAAAATAATCATCGTAAAATAATCAAAATAATTATTGAAAAAATTAATTTACTGACACAAAAAAATTGACATTACAATCGGCTACCACCGTTTTATATTAAATATCGGTTTAAAAGCTTTCAGAGTAATTTGATTTTAAAAGTTCTTTTGAGCGCTTGAGACATTAAATTTAAATCAGGATTTCATCTGAAAAACAAAACTAATGCTAAATATAATGTATATTTCATAAATATAAATTAGATCGCATACATCATACAAATGTGCATACGTTATATAACATCTGTATTCTGTAGACATAAACAATAAAACAGTGTTGTTGGACAACTTTCGTTTTCATAATGGTAATCGAGAAGGAATGCCTTCTAATAGTAAGTGATTCTGTCGTCCATAAAAATTTGCAAATAATGATGCAAATGCGTTTCAACCCTTGAGAAATAAAGGACGGAAGGAAGCTAGAAAAAAGAATGGAGGGAGTTTGACCTCCGGCTGTTTCACGAAATGCACAAGATGTGGCTGTAAAAGCTACTTTACGCTGGTCTCGTTTTAGAGGTTAATACTAACCTGGTCAAGTCAGTCCATAGGAGCTGAAGTCAAATGTGTAATCATTTGACTAAGTTAGGTTTTAACTCCTAATTTCAATTTTGATTATAAATAGATATATTTTTAGTTTTTGTTTTGTCATGTCATGTTTTAACTTTCATATTGTTTACAGGCTAAAAAACTAAACTGGGTCTGTGAATGTTAGAAAGTTTCTTTTGATCAATAGAAAGTTTTACAAAACTTCTAGAATGAAATATATATTTTTTATAAACTAATATGTTGGGCTTATATGTGTTATTAAAATATTATAAATGCATACTAAGGTAAAGCCATCTAGTAAGGGCTGGATTGTTAGAATTTCTTTAAATTAACTTTGGAATGTGTGTTAATTTATAAGACATTATTAACAGGTAAACTATTTATAGTTAAAGAGAGAAAAATGTACGAAAACAAGGCACAATTGGACAGTTAAAACTTTAAGATTTATAAAAAGTGTGGTTTTGGTCTTTATTTGGAATTAGGGTTCTTAATAAAGTCTATAATTGAACTGCAAGATTTTAAACTTTGTATATAAAAAAAATCATACGTTAAAAATAGCAACGAGTGTAAATTACTGTTAAGTTTGAAGCTTTCGAATAATGAAAAAGAAATGCATAGAAATTAGTGTCGTGACCCTTATAAAGTATTAGAATAAGTGGTATAAAATATAATGCTTACTTTACTTCGTCAGCATATAAAGTTCACTCATAATTTGGTCGCAGGGTAAAAATAAGTATATGAGGTAACACAATTTTTGTTAAATTACTTAGATATGAGTTAAAAAATATATATTTTATATTCACCATTGAGACTAATTTAGTTTCAAGCTTTAGTTCTTAAATAACCTCTTATCTAACAATATTAACACCCTACATAAGAATATCTTAGGTATTTACTTTAACCCTAGACAGATGCCTGCCATGCATGCCTGATATAAGCAGCGCATACTAAGCGAAATTAGTTTAGTTATAATGAACCATATTTCATTAAATACTGTGCTTCATCTTTTGGCCTATAGATTTTTGTGAGTTCGAGCTAAAGACTCTGGCATGTTATCATCTTAATAGATTCTGATAAGATCAAACTACTTAGAGTCTTATTTAGGATATGTAGCATGATGTTTATCAAGCAATATGATATATATATTTAACTAATTTTAATATTTTTTTATTATTATAAACATAGGCCACTTGTTGTGTTATATTAAATGTATCTCAAGTACTTTATGGTTGAGATACCCATAAGGGTAGATACCCTTACTCAGAGAGATTTCTGGAAGAAATCGCCTTTAGTCGATAGACTGCTTATTATGTCTATCATTTTCTGTGTCTTCTTTTTTATATTTTTATTGCTTTTTGTATATAGCGTGCAATTCAAAACAGATTCAAGTGCTGTTTTTGAAGTATCTTGTTTTAGTAACTTGATACATAAACTGCAAATGAGTTAACTTCAACTTGTTCGTTATTAAATAAAGTTCGGACTGTATGTATTCAATAACTCACTTCTCATTTAAAGTTGCGGAAAAGCTAAAAATGAAAACACAGATTATAAACAGTACTAAAAATGAGTTGACTTAAATATTCATTCTATCGTTACTTATATCTAATTTATTTGATAAATTTAACAAACTTCATAATCGCAGTATTTTATTATATACTGCTTAAGAAAATATCAATAAAATATAACAATTATTTTTTTGAGATATAAAATAGACCTGAATTAGTTGAATTCATAAGGTTGAATACATATCTATCACATAACTGTATAATATATATCATAACTATATGTCAACGAGATTTTTTATATTCAGTAAAACACGGGTTTTGTCACGTCCGAAACTGACTTTGATTTTCTGTAACAACATAAGACATTCAAAAAATTGTTCGTAATATTTTACTCTTATATTTTCGTAAAAATATTAAATTAATGGTATATTCTAAAGATCCTATAAAGTAATATGAAACACTCATAAAAATGATATATGTTTTATATTGTTATATAATATTGGTATTTATTTTCTACACTTCACAAAAGAGCAATGCCCACCCTAAAGTAAAACAAATTGTTTCAAATAATAAAATGTTTTTTTCTGTTAGTTTATTTAGGATTAGAAAAAATAATTTCGCTTAATTTCTCTAATGAAAAGAGAATATAACCAAAAACCTATAAGAGCCAACGTCTACTTCGTTATATAAGAATAGTAATTTAACACACAAATTCTAAACCTATTATAATTTATCCTTGGTGTATATTTAAACTCAAAACCGAACTGCAACATGGTTTGTATTTTGCAATTAGCGGAATAATATTACATCAATATCATACTATTAGCAATATCATAAATAAATCCTTAAAAACAGATAAATAGTTCCTTGGAGGACAGTAGTAGTCGTTTTTACTAATACCCATTTTGGAAAAAAAGAGGTTAAAATCTATTTATTTATTTATGTTTTTTGTTAAAGTACAATACAATGGTCAAAAATCGATCGCTAAATAAGTCCGCAGCAGCTGAGCACTTGTTATAATAAGGACTCGGTCATACTACAGACTCAGCCACAATTCCTTCAAAGAACGTCACTATTTTCATAAAGAGAAGCATTAGAAATTTCAAACGAGTGATATATATCGTCTGATGATAGCATAGAATTCATTAACAAGTGCCATATTGGCCGTGTCTTAAAACATCACTATACAACATATTATATAAAACCCAATAAAAATAAAGACATATGAATATCGAGTGATGGCGGTAGTTGCCGAGACATCTCATAAGATGATACTGAGCTCACATCCTGCTATCATCATCAGTTACACCGTGACCAGGTCTGGTGAAGTAAAAAGGTATTTAATTTGTATTTATGTTCCTAAAGAGAATAATGGTTTCTACTTTTATAGTTAGAATTTAATTAAATTCAATAATTTACATTTGCATTTAGTAAGGGTTTAATTATAGATTATTACAATATTTTGTGTCATCAATTTCATATATGTAGATATGGACAAATCTTTTCCGTACAAGGTATAGACACTGCAATATTTAATTTGATTTTACTAGTTACGACGCCGTAAAGAATCAACGGCACTGATCAATCAGTCCTTTCATGTACATTTATTTGTAAATATTTGTGAACTATAATGATTATTGCTCTCAACACAAAGTTATTTTTTTTAATAATGAGACTAAGGGGGTTGTATAAAATGCTGGGGTTAGATTTTTTTTGGTTTTAAGGATGACTCTAATAAGGTTAAATAGTTAATAAAAAATTATTAAACAAGAGCGGCATTTCTAAAAACACAATATCTTAACATTTAAGGCTGCCAAATGATTAAAAAATATATTTTGAATGTTTTTTTTTAAACTCATTGATAGTTATATAGTAAATAGTAGAACAATTGAAAGGCAAATGATCTATTAGATCCATGAGTAAAATGGCGTTAGTTTGTAAGAAGAAAAATATGTCTTTTTGTATCATAATATTCCAGCAATAAACTAACCATGTATTATTTTCATATCGCTATATTATTTACAGAGGAAGTAGAATAATGGCAAATCATAAACTATGACAAATAAGTATTATTAGCGGTCTTCTTGTCCCTCACCCTACTAACGATCTTCATAACTAAACCTTAGTATACGTATGACAATATTTGTAAGTATTTCCTTCTTGATCGCCCATTTAGCTAATTGCATGGTGTGTTCATTCACTTTTGATAACGTTGTAAAGTCTTTGTCATGAAGTAAATATTCCTTTGTTACATTTTCTGCATACGGTTATAAGATAAAGCATAAAATATACATAGTAATACAGAAAAAATTTGAATGTAAGCACTAAGTTCAAATAAATCTTGCTAAATTCCTAACTGCATCCACAGTCCTACAACGATTAAATTAAATAGGCGCAAAATGTACATTAAAAGGAAGTAGGCTTCCAAAATACATGTTGAAATATTTATTTTGCGAGGTCACAAGAGATATACAGGAATAATTAGTTCTTGGTTGTTTTATGAACAACATTACTTTACCTAATGTTAACAAATTTTAACCTATTTATCTTTCTGAGAAAACCACAGTAACATTTACATTGTCGTCATCAAAGGGTTTTTTAATAGGTTCAAACAAATATTTTTGTTACAGAATAACGTGTAATACGATTATAAATTAGCTTGAAGCAAAAATTCATTAGTCTTTAGAACAATCTTTTGCTAAATAATTGTCATAAAAAATTTATACAATAAAGTTCTATCTCGTAGAATTTTTAATGTACAGGTCATACGTTTTGTTAACTTTTTTTTAAGTAACTTAATTCCAACGATATAAGTAAAGTATTATCCGGTACTATTCAATGACAACGTTTTAAATAATCCTTGTAACTATTAATATGTACTTCGCTGTCAGTTAAATCATTACATATAAAATATTTTGTTTCAACGTATGCTAAAACTATATTTAACATTGTTAAACTTAAAAGGCCATTAGCAATATCTACCTTTATATAGTAGGTCCCATTTGAATGTCTATAAACTGAATATAGCATAGGAACACCATAGTAAAAGCGATGTTTATAGTTTTCCAGTGGTAATGGCAATTTATGATGTAAAATATTCTCTTACTTAATTTAACAATATTATTTTCGTTTTACTTGCATATTATTTATTGCTTTATATAATAATATAGTAAAGTGATTGATTATTTTACTGTGCAGTAAATGCTTACTCTACTAGTCAGAGCTAATCGGAACTCGTTGCGTTGCCAGCAGTTGCGCTCCCTTTTATAAAAGAATATATTCTTAATGGTATTAATAATTGAATGACTTGTACTTGTAAGCCAATTCTAATCAAAACTTAATAAAACGTTTTGGTTCGTAAAGACAAATATTTTTTTCCCTTCCATTTCGCATTTTAAAGTTTAAATGTTGAATGGTTTTTTATACAAATGAATAAATTGTTTGTTACTTACATTTTTGCATAATAAAAATAAATGCGTACACCACTGTATAAAGTTCAAGTATCATTCTTTAATGAATAACAGGTAAAGATGAGTAAATATAAATTTATCACAATCTTGTTAAATTATTCAGATACAATCTTTAATCTTGTGCCATAGACAATTTGATTTTATTTTTCTAATAATTCAAACTTTTAATTGTGATATTTTTTTTATTTTATTCATATTTTTACATTGCAATCGATGCAATGACGGCACCCAGGCCCCAGAGTAGGGGTGCTACGCCGTTTATGAACTGGAGATTGAGAATCCGTCGAAAAAAAAATGTATATATCCCTCTATATATATATGTATATATGATCCATTAGTCTAAATTCATCGTAGGCAAAATCTGACTTCACAGGTCGATAGGATAAATTAGTAGGACAAGCGTAGCATTTCGTTTTTTTGGAAAAAATGAAAGGGGGGGTGAAAGTGCAAACCTTTGGGACACGCTACAGGTCGCAAATATTGACGGAGGATTTTAAAACTTTGTATACACATCCTTAACGACAAAATGAAGGTTAAGTTCTTGAACGGGGGAAATCGGTCGGGGGGTTGGAGGGCTGGGGGGGTTGAAAGTTAAAAACCAAAAAAAGTCACAGAAGAAGGCAAAATTTTAACGTCGGAAAAATCTTAGAAAATTAACAAATTAAAAGAGGAAACTTTTTTGTTCGAAAAGTTTTTTGATGCGACCCCCGTTTAGGAAATAGGGGTGGGGGGTGGTTCCCCGCTTACCCAATATATGCCGAGTGACCCGTCATAAGACTCGTAATGACCAGTAGAATACTGCTGGCTAGTTTTTCTTTGTCGATCCGAACGACGGGAATCTACCTAACACGATCGACCCTGTCGAACGAGGTATTACAAGTAGATTACAAGTTTTATAATTGTTGGAATATTATCCTGCAGAGCTTTAGTCGAGTTTCGAGTCGTGTCCGTGTTAATTCTGTTTTTTCTATATTTATTTAAAAAGTTCAATAAGTTTAACGTGGTTAAATACTTTTGTTAGAAATAACAATATATGTATTGTATAAATGTTATTGTTTTTCACTGACCAAAGTCCTGAATGAGATACTACGCTCTAATTAAATGGGTCTTCGATTTATCCCGTCGTATAGAAACGTCAGTTATATTAGTAAAATTAGAGGCTTTATAAATTTGAATATGTATCACTAATGCTCTTAGTAACTAATGTTATTTCCATTTAAATAAATAACTGTAAAATAATTTACTTCGTCATTTGTTACCAAGCAAAGCTGTATGACTGTGGTTATTCACCTAAAATTATTATATATTATTTTATTTTTTCATTACTTTTTTAGGCTAAAATAAATATTGTCGGAAATAGTTTACTAGATGGTAAATACCATCTTTCTGTCTGTCTATTTGATATTTATAAATTTATAAATCCTCTTTCAAAAAAATAAGAATAAATTTGGCCGTGATTGGAGTAAACAAACTCACATTACACATGTAAACGTTAAAGGAGCACGAAATCGTATCCTAATCTGCTTCCCGAATGATCGAATACTGACAGCTGGTTCAGAAACATTCAATCAAGTGATATCTATTCCTCTTTAGGAAATGATTTTTTCCGTGTCAAGAAATATTATTTTAAGACTTTTTGTGTTGTCAATAATGTTTTTGTTTTTATGTTATTTTGACTTTATCTTATTAGACAATAAATATTTTAAATTGTAATAAATATTATGGTTTATTATAAAATATTATTCAGTTTATTAATAATTGTTTCAATATTGTTCATATGTGATTTACCAACTCAGTGGTCACATAATGTGCAAGGAAAAGTAAAAATATTCTGATATGATTATATCATATATTAGGAAAGAATGTCATACGGTTCACCTGACAGTAATTGATCGAACTCTTGCGTAGAAGAACCCTAAAAAATAATACATTATCTTGTTTTGAAGCCGAAATTGGGTCCTGATATGTCAAGAAAATCTATTTACTACTCAATAACAGATGACGGGTACTTTAATTTAACTTTCCTAGTGGTTGCCAAGTGACTGAAATATAATAGTTAATGAAAGTTTAAATGTTTATGAAGGTTTGATCAAAAAGTACATCTCTATAAGCATTGCATTTGTCTTAGAACTTTGTTCAGTTACGTCCTGAATTATTATTATTCCTGAACTAATCTACTCTTTGTGTCAATTGTTATGTATCACATTGACTGTGTGTATTGTTTTGTTTATAAATTAAATGTTTTTCTAATGTATTATTAACAAGTACATTGCCCTTTGCCCCCTTCTCCATATTAACATTAACTGCAGTAATATTATATTGCTATATTTTAATTTACTCTCTTTATAATTATAATGTTAGTTACTTTCTATAGGTCCCGTCTCACTGATATATCCGTTCATGTAATCTACGGGTGGATCAAGTGGAGCCATGCATTTATATTTGCAAATGTCCTTAGTTGATCCTACCGTTCACATTCAGATGAACGGTCTGCATGTTTGATACACTGTATCTGTATGAACAGGTGTTTATTTCAAATCACCTAATTAGTTTATACTAACATGAGTTAATATCGCCTCTCTAACTATGTTATATTCATACATGGATGGTAAACATTTTTTTATTACTCGTTAAATATGTACTTAGCTATCATTTTAAAAAATGTTGTTTTATACAGCGTAAAATTATTATATTAGTGTGTACTCGTTTCAGATATAATGTTAGATTCGTTTTAAATATAAGTTTGGTCCTCAAATGACTTTTTAAAAGCATGAGGATATAGAAAAGATAGGAGCTTTTTATTTCCAGCTTTCAGTCCCTGCACAAAACGTATTTCATTAAATATTGTGCTTCATCTTTTGGCCTATAGATTTTTGTGAGTTCGAGCTAAAAACTCTGGCATGTTATCATCTTAATAGATTCTGATAAGATCAAACTACTTAGAGTCTTATTTAGGATATGTAGCTTGAAGTTTATCAAGCAATATGATATATATATTTAACTTATTTTAGTATTTTTTTATTATTGTAAAAATAGGCCACTTGTTGTGTATTAAATATATTGTTGAGATACCCATATGGGTGGATAGACTTACTCAGAGAGATTTCTGGAAGAAATCGCCTTTAGTTGATAGACTGCTTATTACATGTCTATCATTTTCTGTGTCTTCTTTTTTATATTTTTATTGCTTTTTGTATATAGCGTGCAATTCAAAACAAATTCAAGTGCTGGTTTTGAAGTGTCTTGTTTTAGTTACTTGATACATAAACTGCAAATTAGTTTACTTCAACTTGTTCGTTATTAAATAAAGTTCGGACTGTATGTATTCAATAACTCACTTCTCATTTAAAGTTGCGGAAAAGCTAAAAATGAAAACACAGATTATAAACAGTACTAAAAATGAGTTGACTTAAATATTCATTCTATCGTTACTTATATCTAATTTATTTGATAAATTTAACAAACTTCATAATCGCAGTATTTCATTATATACTGCTTAAGAAAATGTCAATAAAATATGACAATTATTTTTATGACATATAATATAGACCTGAATTAGTTGAATTCATAAGGTTGAATACATATCTATCACATAACTGTATAATATATATCATATAACTATATGTCAACGAGATTTTTTATATTCGTTAACACGCGGGTTTTGTCACGTCCGAAACTGACTTTGATTTTCTGTAACAACATAAGACATATTCAAAAGATTGTTCGTGATATTTTACTCGTATATTTTAGTAAAAATATTAAATTAATGGTATATTCTAAAGATTTTATAAAGTATTATGAAACACTCATAAAAATAATCTACGTTTTATATTGTTATATAATATTGGTATTTATTTTCTACACTTTACAATTTTTAAAAGAGCAATGCCCTAACTAAAATTACGGTAAAACAAATTGTTTCAAATAATAAAATGTGTTTCTCTGTTAGTTTATTTAGGATTAGAAAAAATAATTTCGCTTAATTTCTCTAATAACATATAATAATAAAAACCAATAAGAGCCAACGTCTACTTCGTTATATAAGAATAGTACTTTAACACACCAATTCTAAACCTAATATAATTTATCCTTGGTGTATATTTAAACTCAAAACCGAACTGCAACATGGTTTGTATTTTGCAATTAGCGAAATAATATTACATCAATATCATATTAGCAATATCGTAAATAAATCCTTCAAAACAGATAAATAGTTCCTTGGAGGACAGTAGTAGTCGTTTTTACTACTATGGGTATTTTGAAAAAAAGAGGTTAAAATCTATTTATTTATTTATGTTTTTTGTCAAAGTACAATAAAACGGTCTAAAATCGATCGATAAATAAGTCCGCAGAAGCTGAGCACTCTTTACAATAACGACTCGGTCACACTACAGACTCAGTCACAATTCCTTCACAGAACGTCACTATTTTCATAAAGAGAAGCATTAGAAAATTCAAACGAGTGATATATATTGTCTGATATAGCATGAAATACATTTTTAATTAGTGCCATATTGGCCGTGACTTAAAACATCACTATACAACATATTATATAAAACTAAAGAAATATGAATATCGAGTGATGGCGGTAGTTGCCGAGACATCTCATAAGATGATACTGAGCTCACATCCTGCTATCATCATCAGTTACACCGTGACCAGGTCTGGTGAACTAAAAAGGTATTTAATCTTTATTTATTTTCCTAAAGAGAATAATGGTTTCTACTTTTATAGTTAGAATTTAATTAAATTCAATAATTTGCATTTGCATTAAGTAAGGGTTTAATTATAGATTATAACAATATTTTGTCTCTTCAATTTCATATACGAGTATGTAGATATGGACAAATCTTTTCCATACAAGGTACAGATACTGCAATATTTAATTTTATAATGAGACTAAGGGGGTGGTATGAAATGCTGGAGTTATAATTTTTTTTTTGGGTTTTATGGATGACTCTTATAAGGTTAAATAGTTAATAAAAAAATAATTAAACTAGAGCGGCATTTCCAAAAACACAATATCTTAAGATTTAAAGCTGCCAAATGATTAAAAAAAATATTTAGAATGTTTTTTTAAAACTCATTGATGGTTATATAATAAATAGTAGAACAATTGAAAGGCAAGGGATCTATTAAATCCATGAGTAAGATGACGTTAGTTTGTGAGAACAAACTAATTTGAAAAATATGGTTTTTTGTGTCATAATATTCCAGCAATAAACAAACCATGTATGATTTTCAAATCGCTATATTATTTACAGAGGAAGTAGAATAATGATAAATCATAAACTATGAGAAATAAGTATTATTAGCGGTCTTCTCATAGTCTCACCCTACTGGTGACCTTCATAACTAAACCTCAGTATACGTATGATAATATTTGGAAGTATTTCCTTCCTGATCGCCCATTCAGCTAATTGCATGAGGGAATGGTTCAATCACTTTTGATAACGTTGTAAAGTCTTTGTCATGAAGTAAATATTCCTTCGTTACATTTTCTACATACTGTTATAAGATAAAGAATGAAATATACATAGTAATACAAAGAAAAATAGAATATAAGCACTAAGTTGAAATAAATAATTAAATAGGCGCAAAATGCACATTAAAAGGAAGTAGGCTTCCAAAATACATGTTGAAATATTTATTTAGCGAGGTAACAAGAAATATACAGGAATAATTAGTTCTTGGTTGTTTTATGAACAACATTATTTTACCCAATGTTAACAAATTTTAACCTATTTATCTTTCTGAAAAAACCACAATAACATTTACATTGTCGTCATCAAAGGGTTTTTTAATTGGTTCGTCAAACAAATATTTTTGTTACAGAATAATGTGTAATACGATTATAAATTAGCTTGTAGCAAAAATTCATTAATCTTTAGAACAATCTTCTGCTAAATAATTGTCATAAAACATTTATACAATAAAGTTCTATCGTTCGTTTTATTAACTTTTTTGAAGTAACTTAATTCCAACGGTGTAAGTAAAGTATCATCCTGTACAATTCAATGACGTTTTAAATAATCCTTGTAACTATTAATATGTACTTCGCTATCAGTTAAAGCATTACATATAATATATTTTGTTTCAACGTATGCCAAAACTATATTTAACATTGTTAAATTTAAAAGGCCATTAACAATATTTACCTTAATATAGTAGGTCCCATTTGAATGTTTATAAAGTTAATATAGCATAGGAACACCAAATTTAGTAAAAGCGATGTTTATAGTTTTCCTGTGGTAATGGCAATTTATGATGTAAAATATTCTCTTACTTAATTTAACAATATTATTTTCGTTTTACTTGCATATTATTTATTGCTTTATATAATAATATATTAAAGTGATTATTTTATTGTACAGTAAATGCTTACTCTACTAGTCAGAGGTAATCGGAACTCGTTGCGTTGCCAGCAGTTGCGCCTCCTTTTATAAAAGAATATATTCTTAATGGTATTAATGACTGACTTGTACTTGTAATCCAATTCTAATCAAAACTTAATATAACGTTTTGGTTCGTAAAGACAAATATTTTTTTCCCTCCCATTTTGCGATTTAAAGTTTAAATGTTGAATGGTTTTTTTTATACAAATGAATAAATTTTTTGTTACTTACATTTTTGTATAATAAGAATAAATGCGTACGCCACTGAATAAAGTTCAAATATCATTTTTAATGAATAACAGGTAAAGATGGTTAAATATAAATTTATCACAATCTTGTTAAATTATTCAGATACAATCTTTAATCTTGTGCCATAGACAATTTGATTTTATTTTTCTAATAATTCAAACTTTTAATTCTTATAATTTAACATTTTATTCATATTTTTATTTTTTTTTAAATGTAGCTTACAAGTTTTATAATTGTTGGGATATTATCCTGCAGAGATTGAGTCGAGTTTCGAGTCGTGTCCGTGTTAATTCTGTTTTTTTCTCTATTTATTTAAAAAGTTCAATAAGTTAAATAAGTTAAATGGTTAAATACTTTTGTTAGAAATAACAATATATGTATTGTATAAATGTTATTGTTCGCACTGACCAAAGTCCTGAATGAGATACTATGCTATAATTAAATGGGTCTTCGATTAATCCCATCGTATAGAAACGTCAGTTTATATTAGTAGAATTAGATGCTTTATAAATTTGAATATGTATCATGAATGCTCTTAATAACTTATCTTATTTCCATTTAAATAAATCACTGTAAAATATTTTACTTTGTAATTTGTTACCAAGCAAAGCTGTATGACTGTGGTTATTCACCTAAAATTATTATATATTATTTTATTTTTTCATTACTTATTTAGGCTAAAATAAATACTGTCGGAAACAGCTTACTAGATGGTAAATACCATCTTTCTGTCACTTGTCTGTCTATCTGGTATTTATAAATTTATAAATCCTCTTTCAAAAAAATAAGGATAAATTTGGCCATGATTGGAATAAACAAACTCACATTACACATGTAATCGTTAAAGGAGCACGAAATCGTATCCTAATCTGCTTCCCGAATGATCGAATACTGACAACTGGTTCAGAAACATTCAATCAAGTGATATCTATTCCTCTTTAGGAAATGATTTTTTCCGTGTCAAGAAATATTTTTGTAAGACTTTTTGTGTTTTCAATAATGTTTTGGTTTTTATGTTATTTTTACTTTATCTTATTAGACAATATATATTTCAAATTGTAATATATAATTTTGTTTATTATAAAATATTATTCAGTTTATTAATAATTGTTTCAATATTGTAGATGTGTGATTTACCAACTCAGTGGTCACATAATGTGCAAGGAAAAGTAAAAATATTCTGATATGATTATATAATATATTAGGAAAGAATGTCATACGGTTCACCTGACAGTAATTGATCGAACTCTTGGAACGTAAAAAAGATAGCAATAGTGTTGACAACCTTAGAAGACTAAAGCGCTTTTTTTAAACTATTCCAGTCGTATTGACCCTAATGTTTCATTTTTGTTATTGTAATGTGAAAACTAAACCGACCGTAAAAGAAATTAAAAAAAAAGAAAATATGTATCTCCACATATAAGATACGTATATAATAGATTTATTTGCGTAGAAGAACCCTAAAAATAATATATTATCTTGTTTTGGAGCCGAAATTGGGTCCTAATATGTCAAGAAAATCTATTTACTACTCAATAACAGATGACGGGTACTTTAATTTAACTTTCCTAGTGGTTGCCAAGTGACTGAAATATAATAGTTAATGAAAGTTTAAATGTTTATGAAGGTTTGATCAAAAAGTACATCTCTATAAGCATTGCATTTGTCTTAGAACTTTATTCAGTTACGTCCTGAATTATTATTATTCCTGAACTAATCTACTTTTTGTGTCAATTGATCTGTATGACATTGACTGTGTATTGTTTTGTTTATAAATTAAATGTTTTTCTAATGTATTATTAACAAGTACATTGCCCTTATGCCCCCTTCTCCATATTAACATTAACTGCAGTAATATTATATTGCTATATTTTAATTTACTCTCTTTATAATTATAATGTTAGTTACTTTCTTAAGGTCCCGTCTCACTGATATATCCGTTCATGAAATCTACGGGCGGATTAAGTGGAGCCATGCATTTATATTTGCAAATGTCCTTAGTTGATCCTACCGTTCACATTCAGATGAACGGTCTGCATGTTTGATACACTGTATCTGTATGAACAGGTGTTTATTTCAAATCACCTAATTAGTTTATACTAACATGAGTTAATATCGCCTCTCTAACTATGTTATATTCATACATGGATGGTAAACATTTTTTTATTACTCGTTAAATATGTACTTAGCTATCATTTTAAAAAATGTTGTTTTATACAGCGTAAAATTATTATATTAGTGTGTACTCGTTTCAGATATAATGTTAGATTCGTTTTAAATATAAGTTTGGTCCTCAAATGAAATTTTAAAAGCATGAGGATATAGAAAAGATAGGAGCTTTTTATTTCCAATTTTCAGTCCCTGCACAAAACGTGGTTGAAATAAAGAAAATAAAATGAACTCGTATATAGTATTATAAGACATTAACAGTAGCTAGTGTAGTAAAAGCCGGTAAAATAAAAACAGTAATACAAATTACTTTTTATATTTTTTTTCTGGTTCATACTGACCTATATGAC
This sequence comes from Melinaea menophilus ssp. n. AW-2005, assembly GCA_918358695.1. Lineage (NCBI taxonomy): Eukaryota > Metazoa > Arthropoda > Insecta > Lepidoptera > Nymphalidae > Melinaea > Melinaea menophilus. The sequence continues at coordinate 21,433,670 of OU911043.1, read as the reverse complement.
GAAATAATTGATTAGTTAGTTGGTTCCTGGCTGGTTTATTCGTTTCAATAACACAATATATAATAATGACTGAAATGAAACAATATATACTTTATTTCAATTCAGACACCCGGAGAAGTTATACTTATAAATATTATATACAAAATACACATACCCATTAAAACGATTATTGAATAAACTACAGACGTATATAGTAAAGGTACCATTTAAAATGTCACTTCCACCTTCCACCAATCATTACTCAAGTAAGATATTATATATGATGAAGTGAACCGAGTTCAGAATTTTCCTCTCAAAAAATGTTTGAAGCCTTCCTCCAGAAGGCGGATCATTTGTCAACGAAAACCTTTCTAAATCAAATTTCATTATTATTTCATTTCATTATTATTATTAAGTCGTAAATATAGTATTTTTATTTTCGGGTTTAACCAAGTAAATACGTTTTTGTTATGTTTAATGTGTGTTATATTAATGAATAATATAAATACCAATTTAATACCAATTAAGAATTTTCTGTCTTCCATGCTTGGATTAGCAATATTTTTTCATTAGAATAAAACTAAAAGATACTAACTCTACATTGTAAGTATTCTTATACTTAAAATATTATTAATAAACCATAGTAAACATTGCATATAAGTATTGCCAAAGCCAAACTTGCAAGTAACATTATTTTTATATGTTTTATTTTGAAATGTGCTATTTATGTCTTCACTTGTACATTGTCAATGGCGTCTAGCCATTTAATTTAAAAGATTAATATTAAGGATGCTATTGAATATAAGTACATTTTGAGTTTATTTTTAATATTTAAAACTGTTTACCTTACCAATTTAGTGTTTGTATGACCAGGGGGTCGTTTTAATTGAAATACTTAAGACTCAATTTATCAAATAGTTAAATTTTAAATAATACAATATTTAATACGCCAACTAGACCCAGCTGTGGGTCACTTGAGGTAAAAAAAAAACTCAAACACTAATTAATGAACCTCATCACAGAAAAACAACATAAAAATTTTAATGCACGACTAAGTATTGAAATTAATACAGAAATGAAATTTCTATGTAACAGTACAACCACCGCGAAATCTTGGCTTATATTTTGAGTAAGCTTTATGCACTCTTTTTCCATATTAACTTTAACTGTGTATTATAATTATGACAGGTGTAGTGTTTTGTTGAACTATTTTGCACCACTCTTTTTACAAATAAAAAGTTCCGATGAAATACAATAATGTTAATTCTAATTAACCTTTATTATATTACTGGTTATTAAAAGATCAATCTTTAAACTAGATAAATTAACTTTATAAAACATGTAAACTTATTGTTCACACTCAAAATACTTATGATTTCTCAAAGGAAGTGTGATGTCTATGGAAGGACATTCAGTACTGAACATCAACATTTCAGAATTTCTTAAAAACTTTGTTTCAATGAAAAAAGTTTAGGAAAACCTTTAGACTTAGCTACTCAAAATCGCAATGAAAAGTGATGATGGGTGAAATAGTTAATTTAACAAACAAATCCGTTATCACGGGTGGTTTAAGTGGAGCAAGGCATTTATATTAGCAAATGTCAATAGTTGTTTGTACCATTCACATTCAGATGGACGGTCGGCATGTTTGATACATTGCATCTATATGAACAGCTGTTTATTTCAACCCATTGATTAGTTTATACCAATGTCGCCTCTCTAAGTTATATTCATGTACATGCACAGTAAACAATTAAGAACAATTAAGATACTTGTTTTAAATATAAAGTTAAACTCTTTATATATATAAGTTTGGTCCTCAAAGGATTTTTTAAAAGCTTGAGGAAATAGGAAAGAAGGGACCCTTTTTTGTTTTCATATTTAGTCACTTGAAAACGTAGCTGAAATAAGGATTATGGTACATTTTTATGACATGGAAATATTGCGTTGTATAAGCTAGCCTGCATTACATTGCAGTATAAAGTTTTTTTTTTCAGTAATCAATATAATATATAAATTATATTCCTACGATGTGCTTTCGGAAGACAGATCGATTCTGGAATCCGGTGAATATATAATTTATAAATTACAAACTTAAATCATTTAAAAACGTAAATTAAACACATCCTTTGAAAATTGTTTGACAATACTTGCATCAGTTTAATTAAAATTGTACAATTAGATTAAAACGATTTTAATTAAATTGATGAATGTTTCGAGAGCTTGAACAATGTAGTAATTTAATTTATATAACGATGTACTTTCTTTATCAAATCGGATATTGGAATGCAATTTACGCGAGTTAAATTCGTTTGTATTGTAAAATAAAAAAAAAAAAAGATTTTTTGGGTTCTGTTGTCCACTTGTAGCTCTTATAGATTTATCTGTTCGCAGCCTAGGACAAAAAATCTTTCGAAATGAAAGCTGCAATTTGATAAATTTGGAATAAACATATAAGCAGTGCCGATGTAATTTTTTGTAATGTAATTTTTGATGTAATTTTAAAACATTTTTTCAGTGTATTATCTACACATATTCTCCAGTACGCCAAGATGTAGGGTATCGTTAGATATTTACTTACAAATTTGGTTTGTTTACGAAAATCATCGATTAGGGAATTCATTTGTGAAATATTAAACTTTGAATTAGAAGTCTTTAAGGTTTAAGATAAACAAATATCATTGACAATACACAACAACACTGAAACCTTTTTTAAAACCTACCTATCAAGTGTAATAAAAAAGTTAATTTTTAACGCTTCTTAATGATTCTCAAAACCAAATTAGTAAGATGTAATAATAATAAGCCTTTATATTGAAAATCGAAAAGAAATTGACAAAGAGAGGTAAAAATAAAAAAAATTGAGGTACAATTTACGTATAAGCTAACAATGAAGGTTGTTATTCATATTTTTCCGATAGTAACAATATTCCTATGAAGATTATTTTTTGTTTATTATTCAAGCTTCGTATAAAAACATGCTCTCTATTTAGATATGGTAACACATTGGTAGTTAAAATGTCAAATACGTTACTAAATGTGCATTTTGTTTTTTATTTACTGGCATATATAATAATCAAAATATGAAAATTGTTTTGATTGAAATGAAATATTTAATTGGAATAGTTAACAGTTTTTCCATTTTTCCGCACCTTTGATGACGTCACATATTACATCCAGCGTTTGTGTAGTTTTGTACTCATAATGTCTAACGTGATCTAAATTCTACACCATTTGGTTTTAATATTTATTCTATTTTGAATATTGCTATACATAATTTTATACTCTGTTATTAAATATGCAATCTAAACAAGTAATAAAAATGTACATGGTATTGTAAGCCACTAGTAGTAGCTAGTGTAGTAACAATCTTTTTCAATCTTAAAATAACATACTGACACAAATTACTTCATATCAAGTTTTCTGGTTCTTCATACTGACCTTCTCCTAACGAAGCAATTGTATGGTTGGTGGCTGTTTCGATCTTTTTAATAACAATATATATAAAAAAAACATGAAACAATATATGTACTTCATTTCAATTCAGAACCCCGGAACAGTTAAATTTATAAATATTATATAAAAACGATTACATTACATAAAAAGATCTATTAAAAACGATTATCGATTAATCAGCAGACGTATATAGGTAACATTTAAAAAATCACTTCGACTTTCCACCAATCACCACTCAAGCTTTTAAATTGGATGAAGTGAACCGAGTTCAAAATTTTCCGCTCAAAAAATGTTCGAAGCCTTCCTCCAAAAGGCGGAGTATCTGCCAATGACAACTCTTCTAAATCCTTTTTCAATTTATGTAATATTGAACCGTACAATTCGGCTAATAAGGCTTTTTTAATATTTGATGTTATTTTCGGTTTTACAAGCCTGTTAGCATAACATGTTCACAGTAATGTACAGTTTCTAAAACTTAATGTTCATTACTTACAATACGTTCTCTTGCTTTAAGACTAGACAAGACTAGACATGGCTAGACTCTGTATTTGTTGTATCTTAATTAATGAATTCTTCATTTACAATTTTATTATGTATACGTATGGTAATATTAAAAAATCACTGCATTTCATTCAATTATATATTTTTTTGTTTATAATCAAACACTAAGACTAATAAGAAACTAAACTATAAAATCTAACACTATTATGTCAATACTCATTACTATAAATTACATTTATGATTTATTATTTGATAATAACAAATAGTAAACATATAATATTAGTCACGCCACAGTCCGAGGCAATCGGACCTCTCACTAGACCAGTGTAGAAAGAAAAAATGAAGTGAAAAATAAAATAGATCTCAGCTTGAAATAGAAAAAATATTAAATAAACAGAACAAAACTGTATGGGAGACTACAATTTTTAAACATTTTTCATGAAGAATGTCTTGTTTTGTTTTATTTGTTTGGTGAATTATTTGATTTCATATTTTATTACATTTTGTTGATATAGGTGTAAAAGGTCGTGGCTTTGAGGTAAAAAATAAATATAACCATTTAAATTACTTTACTTATTTGGAAAAAAAAATCTAGAAAAAAAAATGAAGACACTATCCAGATTAAATTTTGATGTAGTAACATCGTCTTTGTAAATCCAAGCATTAAGAAAAACGCTTAATTAAAACTTAGTTCAAGGAACACGCGTATGTGAACTCAGTGTTTATATTATTTTGAAACATTATTTTTATGTTTCATTTTTAAATGAACGTGAAATCATATTTCGATAAATTGGAAATCTGGTGGAGAAAATTATGATTAAAAAAGCTGAATTAAATCTAAGCGGGAAACCCTAAGATTAATTTCAAATAACAAAAATAATACAGCATATATTATTTATTAGAAAGTAAAACTACCAAACTAACCGTAACTAAACAAACCGTATAAGCGCTGTATAGTTTAACTTTAGAGTTTTTGATTCTGCAAAACATTTTTTGAAAATATCTGCAATGTAGTCTATATTTTTCTTATTCTTATTAGAAAATAAAAGTATTTTTTTTATCAATCCTCATAAAGAGATATGAGATTACGAACTTACTAATGGAAATGAATATCAGCAGTCCTGGGAATTCAAACTGAATTAGCCAAAGCGTTTGTTGCTGGAAAACTATAAACATTGCATTTATAACACTTAGTGTCCATAGATATTAAAATGGGACCTAGATAGATAAAAATAAGTATTGTTAATGGCCTTTTAACTTTATAATATAGTAGATGTTTATAGTAAACTTTAGTGTTATCACTAAGAATTTTTTATTTTATTATTTTATTTTATTTTATTTAAGAAGAGGCAAACGAGTTTGCGGGTCACCAATGATATGTGATTAATATGAACTCTTGCAATATCTAAGGATTCACAGGAACGGACTTGAAGCTAGGAGTATACGCCTTTATTAAGGTACCCATGTCGTATTGATCTGGAAATACCGCCGAAGAAAAATCCTTGCACGTTCGAGTGCTACGTGGAAAAAAAATCCTTAAAAAAGGCACAGTGGAAGATCGCCACGCATTCAGGTGGTATGGATGGTAAAGGAGGCGATGGCGAGCTGTGCGGTGACGAAATTTGGCGGCAGGCATCAGATTGAATATCTCTTCGGAACACTCCGTTGTAAATGCGGTAGAAGACGCACAGAGAACGTGGTTTCTCACGTCTCTACGCAATGCCAAAGAGTCCAGCCGTTCTTACAGCACTGAGTCCCTGACGATCCGAACGGCTCTCCGTTGTACGCGGTCAAATGATAGAAGCTGATATTGGGGTGATCTAGACCGTAGATGAGAACAGTACTCCATGTGTGGCCGAACCTGAGCCTTATAGAGCGCAAGTCTGTGGCCAGATTTCAAGTACTACCTTGCTCTATTGATCACTCCCAATTTCATCGAGGCCAACTGGACCTTGCTCTCCAGATGACTACGAAACTGACAATCGCTCGAAATGACAAGACCCAGTATTCTGACACTTGGAGAGGGAATTAAGAGGAGTGATGTCGCAGAGTGGTGAGAAGAGAGATGTTACGACTGATGAAGTTTTATTAGTTAGAGGATTAAAAACGAACGTGGTTTAGTTCACCCCGTTGCAATTGTATATTTCAATAGTAATTAAAATAAGAGTTCTTCGAAACTAATTGCTTTTTTTATGTTAATACATTTTCTTAATTATCAGGTTAATTAACTCAAAAAATTTAAAAGATGACCCAATTCTAGCAGTAAAAAGTTTAATTGAAGTCAAACAATATTTTGCAGAGTCAAAGGCTCTAAATTTAAGCAATGCACGTTTTTTAACATTATTGTTAATTGATTATTCCGGACCATTTTGGTAGTTCTACTTCCTTAACTTGTAATAATTCGTCCTTTATTATATGTCTAATAATATAACTAAAATTAATTTATTCATAAATAATATTATTTTTGATTTGAAATACACCTAATAAAAAACAACACTTTTAATAAAATTGGCACTTCCAATATAAAATATTTATAATCTGATACAAATTATTGTGCCAAAGGGTCATCCTAATTATGCATACACATTTATAGAGCATACTCTATAATATGTTAATCTGAAATGTAATGTAATAACATTAATATCCGTCCCAGTTTCAATTTGCTTTAAGTTATTTTGACAGAAACCCCGAAGAAATTTAATGCTTTTAACTTTATGTATCTATTAATATAATATGACTTCCGTAAATTACAATACATAAGAATACCTATAAATATCACATCTTCAACCCCCATGGTATATGAGCTGTAGACACGTAATCTCTATTTATAAATGGTAGGTGAAAAATGAACTCAGTTTCTATTATACATTTCTCGGTAACTGTAGATGTGTCGTATATTATAGTCACTGGAAAATAGTTGAAGAAAACTGATGTTGTTTTTTTCTATTCACGTTGATGTCGATGTTAAAGCTTTCAGCGTTGTTTACTAGTTAATAGTTAGTTTAATAGTTTACCTTATCTTTGTAAAGACGACTATAATAAGTTAATAATAGACAAAGAATTGTTTAAACGAAAAAAAATTATTCTTTTTATTCTTAATAGTTACAGATACCGTTAGTATTCAGTAAAAACATGTGAAATGAAATAAAAGGATTAGATTTCATATTCTAAAATTTGTTTTAATTAATTATACATTCATTATTCTTTATCAAAAACTTTTATTATGCAGCGAATATCAAATTGAGATGAGCGATGGTGGATTTTATTAATTTTATGTAAATGTATTATATAATAAATATCAAGACGTTACTGAATATTTGAGCTAAAAGTATTTTTTTAATGCGAAAGATTTATGTCACCATAATTTTTACACATAAAACAAAACTACTTAAAAACTAAAAATTACTAAGTTTAAAATACGGGTGCAATAACAAAACGTAATATTTGTTAAACTAATTTCCAATCATAGCAACATATATTAGAGTAAGTATTATTTACCTCTAATTAACGAATTTTGATAACTTGTAACCTTTACATAACATGTATTATTAATGATTCTCGCCATATTTTGACTTGTTTTGCTATTTTTAAATAGAAAATGAAATATTTTTTATCAAAATTTGTTTACTTATTATAAGTGAAAGAGTTCGTAAACTTGAGATTGATAAAATTAATAATAATATATATTTTTACCTTATTAAAACAAATCGTTGACCAACCTCACCTTTATATAACAAACTCGTTCTAGTAAATGATTTGATATAAGGAATATTTTCTAATTCCCTCCAGAATCGTTATATCCAGGATGCACTATATAACCTACATATTACATATTTTAGAATTATATCATAATTTATACCTAATATTTTAACTTCTAGTTTTTTGTAGTGTCGATGATGCCTATATAATTTTTAAATTAATGTTTTTATATTGATAAGTATGTTTTTTTTCAAAGCAGAAAATTCGCAGATATGACGATATTCAAAGTGCAATAAAACAGGCTATTTGGGTCGAATCCCACTGTTCAGAAACAAAATTAGCCCAGATTTGACGTTTGGGTCTCTCACGGAAAGACAGCCATCGTAACAGATGTAGCTCTAATAATTAATATTTTTATTAAAACTTTTCATTTTATGTAACATATTAATGTTGTATTTATTAGATATTATCAGTTATTAAGACAATAGACTAGGATCCCTTATATATTTGTTAAATATTTTTTGTTGTCGTTTGTCGATTTACTAAAGAATCGTGGATTTAAAGAAATTATAGTTATTCTAATTGAATTTAACTTACTGAATTTTAACTGGAATATTATTTAATTTTCTTATCTTCCTTTAAAGACGTAGTTGGAAAGTGTTTTTCTACATCGTAAATCTCATCTGCAAGATTTAAGAATAAAATAAAGAGAATCTTCGAAAGATCTTTTTTTATATGCAACAATATTATAAAAAATATTGATCTTAAGTATTGAAGGCCCAAAACACGGAATCAGTTTCTGTTAACATGGAAAAAGTTTTTGTTAATACCGTTAATTGAATTATATTACATTTTTTCATAATACCTGGCATTATATATATTATTCAGATTTCCGAAGAATTACTGAAAATGATAAACTTGAGAAAAAATGTATAATATAATGATAAAAATATTAATAAACTGTTTTGTAAAATAGTTTATTCTATCTTATGTTAGATTAAAACATGGAAATTATAAATCCTCTTTAACTAAATATATATAAGGGTCAATATTTTACCATGAGTGGAGTAAATAAACTCCCATTACACACGTAATCGATGGAAGAGCATGTAATCATACCGTTATCTGCTTTCCGAATGCCCGAATGCGAACATCTGGTTCAGAAACATTCAACCCATTGATATCTATTTCTATGAAATTCAGTGATTGATCGCCTCCAACCTCGAGCTCTTGAACGTTAAATAAATAACAATGGTGTTGACAACCTTAAAAGACTAAAGAAACGAATGCTTTTTTTAAACTATCCCAGTCGTATTGACCTGATATGATGTAAAAAATTGTTAATTTCACAATTCGTTTACTCGGGGAAATTCCTTGCAAACCGCAATATCTAAAAACGTCAGCGAAATGGCAAGAATGGTATTACAACCAACATGTACCAGGTATACGATAATAATAATCAGAAGCAGAAACCAAATCAAAAAGCCTATAGGAAAATTTCCTTTATAAATTAGGAAAATAGTAGACGGAAAAAACTGCGAGATCTCTATGCAAAGCAAAAGGAACAAGTCGTCGAAGAAGGTGCGTTTTAATTAGGTTTTGTAAGAATAAAGGAAACTTTCTCTGTCCTGTCCAGCGGTTCTTAAAGCAATTAATTATAATAATGTATTTTTCATTTGCTATTGTTATTTTAAAAGCAATTACAAAATAACATTGTCATATTTCTTACAACTTGATTCATCTATTTTGCCGCTTGGAAGAAATATTTTTGAAAAATTGTAAAAGAAAGAGAATAAATAAGGTGTAATTCAATAACTCATGTCCCGTTATAATATCATCTTTAGAAATTATTGTTACAAAAAAAAAATGTTTGGTTTTGTTACCATTTTATATTTTACTGAGAAACTAAATATCAAATAATGTTTTTTTTATTATTAAATCTTTGCAAAAAAATGTATCTCCGTACATAATAGTTATTGCAAGTGAATTTGGATCCAAATATGACAAATAAATCTAGTCACTGTCCAAAAACAGGTGCAAGCTATTTGAATTTAATTTGGCTGGTAGTTGCTTAGTGACGAATATAGGATTGTTATTAGGGTTTGGTCCAAAATATACCTGTATTATTGAATTTATTGTTTACAATTTTATTCAGTTACGACAGAAAATAATCTATTCTTTGTGTAAATTGATCTATATGACATTGAATATGCTTACCGCTATATTTAAATATTTTTCTAAAGCATTATTAACAGCCTTTCTGCACTCATTTTCCATGTAACTAAAACAGTAGTAATTACAATTGACGTAATATTTTGTGGATTTATTTAGTCCTACTCTTTTTATAAATATAATTTTAGATACAGTTTTAAAGGTGTTTTAGTAAAAGATCGGTCTCATAAAATAAATAGATAAATTAAATTTACAAAACTCGTTAGCCTATAACTATCCTGGACTTAAGTTACCGAATTTGCGAAGAACTTTGTCTGAAGTTTATAAAAACCTATAGGAATACCCTTATTCCTATACGTTTCCCTAATTCCCTATTTATTCGAAATCGCAAGGAAAATTAATGCCGGGTGAAAAAGTGATTCAACTTTATCTAACCTCCCGAACTCACTGACATACGTCATAGGTGGTGGATTAAATGGAGCAACGCAGTTATATTTGCAAGTGTCAACGTTTGACAGTTCCGTTCACCATCAGATGGACAGTCTGCATATTTGATAAAGTGTATGATAAAAATATAATTATATTGAAAGTATAATAAAATGAATAATTGAAATATATTCATAAATATAATAAAAAATTATAATTAAGGTGAATATTATCGAATTATACATAGTAAATGCTGTGAAAAGTAGTTTATTAGCGACTACCCTCGGTGTATGAACATCAGTTTATTTCACCCTACTAACCAAGCTAACAAGTTTATGCCAACATGAGTTAATGTCGCCTTTCTAACTACGTTATATTCACGTACATGGACGGTAAACATTTAAGATCCTCGTTAAATATACAGCGTAAAATAATTATATTTGTTGTGTATAGTCATTTTAAATATAAAAATAAACTCATTTTGGAGTTTTGTACTTGGATGATTTTTTAAAAGCATCGGGAAATAGGGACGAAGGTAGCTTTTTTGTTCTCACTTTCACAATCACTGTTTCACAAAACGCAGTTGGCATAAGGAATATAGTATCATTTTATGATGTGTTAGTATTGCGTCTAAGCAAGCACCTATTAAGTATTGCATTATCTAAAGTACACAGTACTTATAAATATTAATTTGAGTTACGTCCGTTTAAAAATCTACAAGCGGTGTCAAAAGTTTTAGTATAAAACTGTCTGTGATAGTAAATAGCGATTTAGCAAATACTTGGCGGCTCACGGCTATCCTAAGTAACATTAACGACATTAACGTGGGTCTTGGACTTTAGCTTCATTGTGAAGTTTCACACGCCGATGCTTAAAAATGTATTTAATCAAGATATATAAAGAGTACATACCTGGACTATTGTCTTAATAAATGGTAATATCGCTAAACTATTTAATAACAGCTTATAAACAACACGTAATATTATCCCGCTGAATAAAAATACTTTCCATGAAAACCAATTAAAAGAAAGACGTTTCATACGAGTACTAGGATGCCTTACATATATCAACGCGAATGGAGTCGAGGGCTACACTGAGTGATTTATGATAAGCAGATTTACTGAAAAAAAAAAATATTATGTGAGAATTCGAATTATCTGTATTATTTTTACAATTTCAATAAATAAAAGCATCTCTCTGTAAAACACACAAAAGTCAAACTTGTGGTAATAGTGTTTCTGAACACTAGGAACCGAGCCAAATAGCTTGTTTAATTACACTATGAATATCATCAAAATTGTGAACTTTCTGTTTGTATGAGAAAACCAAATTTAATAAAATAAAACATTTGATAAACAAGAGTTTGTGACTCGTTGAAAACATTATAAAGCTAAATACTTGATCTGTAAATGCTGATATTTCCCTTACAAAGCTAGAGACTATATGTTGAATTTTCCTTGATTATCTTAATAAGTGCATTTTAAAACCAGTGCGGATATTTCCTGTTATTGCTGTGTTTGGATTTGGATACATATTTAGTAATAATAAACCTTAGTAATTAATAAAAATGCATGACCATAATGTCGTGGTTTATGCAATTAGCTAATTCGAATTCCCACAATATGTCATATATTTTTTTAAACGTAATTAGTCTTATAGAACAGGAATCTATATTTGCAATTGAAGAATTGAATTGATTGTTTGATTGAATTGAATTGATTGAAGATAACTGTGGATTATGAGACCAACACTGAATTCAAAGGGATCCTCCCTGACCCGTAGAGGGTCAATCACTGTTAATAGATGGATCAGTAAATGATGTTAATGATGTAGATGGATCAGTAAGATGGTAAATTTCTGTTGTGCAAATAATCAGATCCCACATTTTGACTAATTTATTTACACAGAAATTATATTGAGCAATATTATTGAATTACAAAGCAATGAGCAACTTATTCAGAAGGCTATTTAACGATGCAGTTATGAGTATGAGATTGTTAATTTTAGTCTAATAACACAGGCACACAAAAAAAAAAAAGTCCATGAACCAGAGGGGAGACCCCATTATTCTTAGGTTTTTGGGATCGCTGAAACCGAATATGACAATTAAATACTAATTTTAAATGCCCGTTTGCCCGCTACCACCCCCTTACTACTTCTTAAGGGGTGAAAATTGAAATTTTTGTATAAAATCAAGATAGATGTGTATTTCTATGTTTTTTGGGATGCTGAAACCGAAAATGAAACCTAAAAATAAATTCATGACCACTATCACCCCCTACCATCCCTTACAGGGGGTGAAAATATCATTTTTTTCTATAAAATCAAGACAGATGTGTATTTCTACGTTTTTGTGATGCTGAAACTGAAAATGACAACCAAAAGTGAATTTGATACCTGTTTTACTCAATACCACCCCCTAACCACCCCTAACGGGGGGGTGGGGGTAGTTTCAATTTTGTATAAAATCAAGATATATGAAGAAATTTTAACGATTTACAGTAAATGACATGTTTATCAAACTAATTTGAGGTTACTCTTAGCTCTTATATTAGAAATTCAAATGCTTTATCGATCAGAAGTATGTGATATATATTTATGATTTAATTCTACTCTTAGCATAACCCAGGAACAACGGCGTGGACGTAGTAGATTTCTGTTCCCTTTTGGGGTGCTGGATTAAAGTGAGTCCCCTTACCTCGCACTATTTAGCGTCTACCTGTTTTTACGATAACGAACTCTCTTGTTGTAAAAGGTTCTTCTAAGTGGTTTCCGTTTATTGGTTCTTTTCTGTTCTGGCAAATCTTTTTTTAAATTCCAACAGCAGTCTGCTAACATATTGACATCCCATTTACCCTGATAGCGCTGTTCCATTGTCTTAAGATCCTGATGGAACCTTTCACCTTGCTCCTCACTGTAGTCTCCTAAATTGTCAGGAATAATAGTAATAATAAGTAGTCACCCTCACTGTAGTCTCCTAAATTGTCAGGAATAATAGTAATAGTTCCTTCCTAGTTATTTATCAGCCACGTTTTTGTAAAAACAATTACATCAAAATTACAACAAACAACAGTATTGATGAGTATTTTTTGTTCTTAAACAACAACATTCTGGTAATAACAATTTAAAATGCTCTTCAGTAAATAAGTGTAAATCAATACGTTTCACGTGAACATAGTTAGACTGTTAGTATTTTGTCATATAAATTCTGCCATCACGCATCCAAACCAATTTGTAATTTAATTCTCTGGATATGATTATTTTAAGTTTCGTATGTTACTGGGAATATTTCTGGTGCTGAAATATTAATTTAGCTTTTTTATCATTATTTATATTTTACTGTATGTTTTTATTATTATATAATATTATTTAAGTATAATATATTTTTTGTCTCAACCATAGGATTGGGTCACTGAAAACATCTGTAGGCTATATGAATGCGAATGCCTTTTGTCTCTTTATCATTTTCTGTTTAATTTTTTTACATTTTTTTGGTCTATTTTTTCTATATGGTCTGCAATAAAAATAATGACATATTTCAAATTGTAATATAATATTAATTTAATTTAAAACCTTTTAACATGAAAACTATAAACAGATTTTTTTTTTTTTTTTTTTTTTATGTTAGAGGAGGGCAAACGAGCTGGCGGGTCACGGATGGACGTGATCACCGCCGCCCATGAACTCCTGCAACATCCGAGGATTTACAAGAGTGTTGCCGGCCTTGTAAGTAGGAATAAACGCCTTTTTTGAAGGTACCCATGTCGTACCGATCTGGAAATACCGCCGAAGGAAGTTCGTTCCACATTCGAGTGGTACGTGGAAGAAATGTCCTTGAGAACCGCACAGTGGAGGATCGCCACGCATCCAGGTGGTAAGGATGGTATTGGAGGCGATGGCGCGCTGTGCGGTGATGAAATTCGGCGGCAGGCATCAGATCGAATAGTTCTTCGGAACACTCCCCGTTGTAAATGCGGTAGAAGACGCACAAAGAAGCCACGTCTCTACGCAATGCCAAAGAGTCCAGCCGTTCGCAGAACACCGGGTCCCCGACAATTCGAACGGCTCTCCGTTGTACGCGGTCAAATGGTAGAAGCTGATATTGGGGTGATCCGGACCAGAGATGAGAACAGTACTCCATGTGTGGCCGGACCTGCGCCTTATAGAGCGCAAGTCTTTGGCCAGGTTTGAAGTACTGCCTCGCTCTATTGATCACTCCCAATTTCTTCGAGGCCAACTTGGCCTTGCTCTCCAGATGACCACGAAACTGACAGTCGCTCGAAATGTCGAGACCCAGTATTCTGATACTTGGCGAGGCAATGAGGGGAGTGCTCTCGAAGAGCGGTGATACGACAAATGGGGTTTTCTTAGTGGTAAACGCGCAAACCTGTGTCTTTAGGGGATTGAACTGAACGTGGTTCAGTTCACCCCACTCAGAGACCATCCCCAGGGAGGTCTCTATTGAAGACACAAGTTTCTTTCGGCACTCGTCGACGTTTTCCCTAGTGAGACCTGCACGGCCGGAATATACCGCATCCCCAGTACTGTCATCCGCATAACAATGTATGTTGGAGATATCCAACATATCATTGATGTGCAGGAGGAACAGAGTTGGGGATAGCACGCAGCCTTGGGGTACACCAGCGTTCACGGGCTTGGGGTCCGAGCAAAAACCGTCGAGAACGACCTGTATGCTCCGCCCAGTGAGGAAGCTGGTGATCCACTTGCATAAACTCTCGGGAAGCCCATAGGAAGGTAGCTTCGAAAGAAGCCCCTTGTGCCATACACGATCGAAGGCTTTCGCCATATCCAGACTAACTGCCAGACCCTCTCCCTTGCTTTCAATAACAGCTGCCCAACGGTGTGTAAGATACAACAGAAGATCACCAGCCGATCGACCATGGCGAAAGCCATATTGCCGGTCATTGACCAACTGGTGATCCTCGAGGTAGGTTAGGAGCTGTTTATTGATAATGCTCTCCATTACTTTGGAGAGCAGAGAGGTAATGGCGATAGGTCTGTAGTTAGCTGGTTCCGAGCTATTACCTTTTTTAGGGATCGGATGGACAAGGGCACGCTTCCATGTGACCGGGACTACGCCTTTAAGGTAGGAGTACCGAAATAAACGCGTTAGCACTGGAGTCAACTCAGGGGCACACGTTCGTAGCACCAATGGAGAAATGCCATCCGGCCCACTCGACTTATGAACGTCCAAGGAAAATAGAGACTGCCTAATAGTTTTCTGCCGAAAAACTATTTCCGGCATTGAGCTCTGACACCGCGGGATGTTAGGCGGTGTCTTCCCCTGGTCGTCCAAAGTCGAGTTGGAGGCGAAAAGAGTGCCCAAGAGATCGGCTTTCTCTTTTGCCGTGTGGGCCAGAGAGTCATTCCCCATGTGCAACGGCGGTAGGGACGGCTGGCTAAAGTTTCCCAGAGTGGCCTTTGAAAGCGCCCAGAATTTGCGCGTGCCAGGCGGGTACTTTGCCAGCTGATCCCCAATTTTGACGACATGCTTGAACTTTGCTCTAGCGATTTGCCGTTTGAAGAATCTGGAGGCACGATTATATTTCCTCTTCAGAACTCTAGAGTTCGGATCCTTAGTGACTAACGCATTGACCCAAGCTTGATAAGCCTGCCGTTTGCCAGCTGCTGCAGCCCTGACAGACGCATCAAACCAAGGCCGCGATCTGCCACCAAGTGGTACCACAGAGCTTGGTACAAATAGTTCCATGCCCTGTAGTATCACATCAGCTACAGCCGCAGCGCAGTCACTAGGATCATCGGAAGGGAAACAAATCGGCCCCCATGGGTAGGATGCAAAAAAGGACCGCATTCCATCCCAATCCGCTGACTTGTAGTGCCAAACGCGTCGAGTCGCAGGTGTTGTGCGAGCCGACCGTTGAATGGGCACTACACTCCGTACCAGACAGTGATCAGAGGAACCTAAGGGAGCCTCGACAGTGATCTGGTACTTTTCTGGATGTGTAGTCAGCAGAAGATCCAACAAAGAGGGCGTGTGGCTGTCCACGTCCGGTAGACGAGTGTGCGTCTTTACCAGCTGGGACAGACCATTTGCCAGAGCAAAGTCAAACACAGATCTCCCCGCGTAGTCGGTGGCACGTGACCCTAGCCAATCGGCATGGTGCGCATTAAAGTCCCCTAGGACTACGACTTCGGCGGAGGGAGTCTGTGAAAGCAGATCGTCAATCTTCGCCTGAACATGGCCCAAGAGTTGATCCGTTTCTGCATTACCACTATGGGACCTGTAGAGGCACGCGTAGACTCTGACATGGTCGTCCATGTCCACGCGTAGCCAGAGTATAGACAGGTCCCGACCTTCAAAAACCTGAAGGCGACGGTAGCAGATATCCTCCCTTACGAACACAGATACCCCGGCGTGTGGTATAAAATGGTGTTCTAGTTTATACCCGGGGTATGACAGGTACGCTGTGTCGCTAGGTTGAGATATCTGCGTCTCCGTCAGAAACAACAAGGCCGGCTGCGCCGTCTCCAGATGATAGTGGACGGCGTTCAAGTTGGAATGAAGTCCCCGGATGTTGCAAAAGTCCACATTTAGAGTGGGTCGGGGTGCCGCTGCATTGACTCGTCGTTTGCCCTCAAACAACACAAAAGGCGATACTTTGCCCGCCCCAGATACGACGGGCAGCCCGAGCAAAATCCGAGAATCATTTCCCCGATTTTGCTCGGGGAGGGGGTCCCCGGCTTCATCAAAGCCGGTACCCTCCTGGGGTATTTTTCTTTTTTGCATCGCGTTCATGTTTGGCGGGGGGGGGGGGGGTTTGGGCTACCGGATTCTCTCACTCACCGACGGAACATAACCAAATGAATTTGGTTACTACACGTCGGTCTTCTGTGAGAGGGTGGTCCTTCCCCGGTCGAGCCAGCCCAATACGAGCTGTAGTCGGATAACTACAGCTAGGCTCTACCACCATGAAGATTCAACAGAGTTGGTTCTAAAGTGTCGTGTTTCAGTAACTTGATATTTAAACTGCAAATTTGCAATAAGCTAATTTGAACTTTTTCCTTATTAATAAAGTTCGGGCTGTATATATTCTAATAACTCATTTCTTTCATTTAAATGAAACCAGAGATTACAAATTGTAATAAAAATGTTATGATTTAAACTTTAAAGTAACGTTTATAATAAAGATAACAATAAAAGTTATCTAAGATATTAAGCGTGATATAAAATATAAAAATATCAATACAGAGAAAACAAATTGACAAACAAGATGAAATTAAATAATTACAATAAAATCTAAAACGATAGTATCGTATAATATGAAGAAAGAAGTGAGCATTTCTCTTAATACCACTCTCGACATCTCGACTTAATACGACATCGGTGTAGTATCAAAAATAAACATATTTGAAGTTTCTATAAAAACGATAACAATTAATTTT
The DNA here is from genome assembly GCA_918358695.1 of Melinaea menophilus ssp. n. AW-2005. Lineage (NCBI taxonomy): Eukaryota > Metazoa > Arthropoda > Insecta > Lepidoptera > Nymphalidae > Melinaea > Melinaea menophilus. Next base: position 21,416,012 of record OU911043.1, on the reverse strand, counting down.
TGTGAAGTCTCCAGTAATGAATCATACCAATCTGACCCCTTCACCTCCGTAACGTAATATATACTTCAAAATTACTTCTCATATTATAAGAAGTAAATCTATTTAACATCCATATAGGTGTAATAATACTGTTGAATTATTTTGTTTTGAAGGCAAAAAGTTTACTTGTTTCGGCATAAGTGCTAATTTTGTATATGAAATAAAGTAATTTTGAGATTTTGGTATATTATTATGTGTAAACATGATGGGTAATTTGCTATATATTACCCACAACTGTAATAAAAGAAAAGAAAAAAAGAAGACTACTAAAATTTTCGTTATAATACTTAGTGTCCCAACAATTTATTTCACAATTTCACCTAATCCCAGTGATTATGATAATGATAGTCAAATCACAAATTTGACGTCAATTTCCGATTGCGACTAACATAGAAATAGTGTTAATTTGCGAGACAAAGCATCAATTTAATAAATAAAATATAGGATGGACCTAAAACCATGAGATTGGGCAACTAATATCATTTTGAGAATAAAATCAGAAAAAATCGGTAAGTATACAGTGCTTGATATGGATATTTAAAATAAATATTTATTTATTTTTTATGACGCACTAACATTTATAAAAAAATGCATTTTGTAATCTGAATTTCAGGAATTTATACAGAACTTGGTATGATGTTTCACCTACCTTAGATTTGTTTCTCACTTTTGAATATAGCTAGATGTTACCAAGAATACACACAATCTGACATTATAAGTGTTGTGAATGGGTCATAAGCGGTGTACCATCAGCATCTGTTGCAGATGCATCAGGTCAATCATGAATGCGGGGCTCATTACCACCTGAGCTGTTATGAGCAATATCTTTAAACGGAATAACCATTTTATAACATTAATATGTCATAATTTTTTTTTAAGATAAATTTCTTTGATTTAAATATCATATAATTTTATATTTATCTGAATATAATGCTTTATAAAATAATAATCGACAAATGAGTCTCATATCATATATAAATATACTTAAAATCGCGTCTATCGCGGTGTTTAAAATCGGTTTTAATTTTGTTATTGCTTTTTATTGAAAGAAAGTTCTTGTGTCGGTCGAATGCTTTCACAAACTTATAAAAGCATCCCTAAAGGTATGTTCCACTCCATCACACATTTAATTCGGAATTTTGCGAGCAATGGTAGTGAAAAAGTTCAATGAATTTTCTGGAGTCGAGAAATTTTAAGTGTTTTTTTTAAAAGTTAAGTTTGGTTTTTGTTCAGAAGGCAGCTGAATAAGACTAAATCATTTCTACTGTTCTTATTATGAATGAGCTTTAGAAGTTGTAATGATATTTTTTTTTGCAAGTCCAGCTAATAAAATAATATACGAGGATCAAACTGAAAGTTCTTAGAAAATCTAAAACTAAGCATTCTAGCAAGTTATTAGTTTTATTGTAACTTTTCAAAATAACGTCCATTTATATCAATACATCGCTGCATTCGATGGAACCATTGAGAAAAGCACCTTGCCCACTCGGCCTTAGGGGTCTCTTCGACGGCGTTTTGAAACGCAGCAACTGCTTCTTCGGCGTCTATAAAACGTATTCCTCGAAGTTTTTTTTTTATATTCGGAAATAAATAAAAACCGCAGGGTGCGAAGTCGGGGCTATACGGCGGGTGACCCAGTAATTCCACGTCTGAGGTCACCAAATAGTCGATCGTTTGCCTGGCGGTGTGCGACGAGGCATTGTCGTGATGAAGGAGGATCCTGCTGCGAGGTCGTTCCTCTCGAACTTTTTCCAAGACAAGTGGCAAACAATTGTTAGTATACCACTCTGCATTAACCGTTTTCTGATCCTCTAAGACTACTGTCGCGTAATGACCTGTCTTTCCGAAGAACGAGGCCACCATCTTTTTTCAATCATTGCGCGAAAATTTTCTCGGCTTAAATTCATTCTGACGTGCACAGACAATTTTCAATTTGCCGCCAAATCGTAAAACAAATGACAAATGAATGAAATGTACACTCAATAACATTGGTAAAGAGTTCTATTTTCAAAATTTAAACTATTTTTTTTAATATAATGCTTTTAAGTTGCCAGTTCTAAAAACTTTCAGTTTGGCCCTCGTATTAATGTGTTTAACATATATTAATACTGATAGTTTTGTTAATATATTTTTTTTCTACAAACATTTAGGCACCAAGAGGTTGGAGACAAAGCGAATTTATTAGTATTTTTAAATATGTAATTTGATGTCACAGTTGTTGCGTGAGGTAAAACATGACATTTATGTCGCCAATTGCCCAAAAATTACTTGATTATTGTGACCTACTTACATTTAGATACATAGATTTATAAAATTTTATTAAGCTGGTGTATATTGCAAAAGCTTCTACAAGAATAGAGATATGTTATGTTCTTATTTGTTTCTTGTATACTTGTGAAAAGACAACCTTACATTCTCTTTCTTTTATGATTGTTTTGTAAAAAGGTTCTTAATAAATAATTTAAAAACAGAAAAAAAATAAAATAACTCATAAAGCTTTAAGACTAAGTTTAATATTTAGTTACATGTTTTGGTCTTCGGACTAGATTTTATATTACAATATTATGTTTAAAATATTCTAAATTTAAATACCTTCCGTTACCTTAAGAAAATTGGATGAATTTTTAAGTGGACTTGTTTTTAAGTCTACTAATTTATAATATTTGTTAAACAAGCTTCATAGGTAGTCGCAGTGTTTCATTTTATATACCGTTATAGCAAAACCCATAAAAATAATTCGGTTTTATTTAAATATAAAATAGATCTCAAGTTTCAATACACATACAAAAAATACACAAGTTTGAATATACATTTGTCAATCTTTCTTTATATTCCATAACACGCGGGTTTTGACACGTCTAACAATGACTTCGATTTCTGAAATGATTAAAATGTAAATTTTATATTAACAAAACTCTAAATCAGGAATCACCCAAAAAAGTTCTTTGTTTTAGGTATTTACAAGAAATAAATATACTTTGCAATTTCCAGAAGGAAGCATGACTATGTACTAGTAATGTCAATAATGTAATTGAATGATTGATGTAAAAATTACTTTTACTTGAACTAAGTAAAACAAGAAGAAATCACAAAAATACAAAGATATTTAATGAACAAACTGTTTCGAAACACATTTCTGTCCTTTTTTGGGTAGACCTCGAAGAATTCGGTCTGCCCATTCATTTGTCCCCTACTTTCGAATTTTGGAAAAATTTCTTCACAGGAGGTCTTCTTATGACCGCCTGAGTCCGAAATGACCATTGGTCAAAAAGTTTATATATATATATATATGCGTGCGTGCGTCCAGATTTGACTTTTGTCAGCACGATAGCGGCCGCAGTTTCGCTCGGATCGCTTTCAAACTTTGCACAAAAATCAACCATCCAAAAATGAAGGTCAAGTTCGTTAACCAGAGAAATCCGGTCACAGGGGGTGCTAGGGCCTCACTTTTTCTGATTTCAGTTTTTCGACCATAACTTTGTCCCTATACAAAGGAGATCAATCGCGTTCATATTATATGATGTCTTTGATAAATACCTATAACTAATGTAAATAAACCGAAAACCTAACTTCAATAACTTAGGGGTGGGGGTAAAAAAACCGAAAATTTTTGGAAAAAAAATCATAACTTTTTTCTGGTAAACATTCTTGCATCACAAGTATTTTTAATAGAAAGGTTATTTTTTACTCTAAATTTAGGTACCAAAAGTTTTTCCGTAAAAGGTACCGTTTCCGAGAAAAAAAATTAAAAACACTTTTAGCTTGTAAATTTTAGGTAGGTAAACCACGGCAACTTTTTTCTGGTAAACATTCCCTCCTCGCAAATATTTTTAATAGAAAGGTTATTTTTTACTCTAAATTTAAGTACCAAAAGTATTTCCAAAAAAGATACCTTTTCCGAGAAAAAAAATTAAAACCGCTTTTTGCTTGAATATTTTTGATGTAAACAACGGCATCATGTATTATTCTTAAGTAGTGAGTTATATTTTAAATGAGTTACACACGAGGTCTACCCACGCGTGTCCCCCTGCGGGCACGGATTTTTTGTCAAAAATGCATACATGCATTTGATAACTATTATATTTATATTTCGATTAAAATAATATAAAAAATGGAATAAAAGAAGCTCAGTACTCTAATGTAATATACCAAATTCAAAAATGTTATTGTTCATATTTATTATAAATTCTGGTAGTTAAGTTGAAATATAATTTATTTGTAGAGTTTAGTACAGTTTAGAAATGACATACGAATATTGAGTTTTTGTAATAAACATAATAAAATGCGTTACTAGTCTTTTAGAACCAGAGATTTTTTTTATAGCGCGGAGGCAAAATGAGATTTAGATATATATAAAGAAATTTATTAGGCATTTATAATATCATCTAAGAAACACGAAACCGCATACTATTATACCGTATACAAAGACGATTAATTAATTTTAGTTGAACTTGGTGAACTGCAACTTGGCTTGTATCTTGCAATTCGGGATATAATATTTAAATTTATATGTTATTTAAATGTTATTGTAACAGTTTAAATCTTATATATATGTTTCTTATTAATGTTCAATATTAGAACTGTTTCTTACGTAAGCGTAAATCTGAAAGTTATGTACTGGTATTTTCCGCAATGTGAACTAAAGGTTATAAATCTTTTATTTACCGCTGTGTCGCTTTTAAAATTAATATTGTAGTAAAGGTCAAAGTAAATAATACATTTGTCGTTAAACGATAAATTAATAAATCCGCAGAAGATCCTCTCCACAGTACGTCACTATTATATAATATCATGAGAAGCATCTGAAGTTTCAAATCATTTATGGATATCGCCTGATGACGACATGGAAAACATTTTTTACAAGTGTTGGATGTTAACTACCGTCAGTTAAGACTTCAATACAAATAAAATAATATGAAGATTAAGTGAGGATAGTTGCCGAAACATCTCAGGAAGATAAAGCTGAGCTGACATCTTGTCTACATACCACTGTAACCACGGCTGGTAAAATTTGGCCAAAACATATGGAAGTAAAAAAAGTGTTTAACCTTTCATTATTTTTCCAAAAAAGAATATTGATTTCTATTATACTTTTATAATTAGAATTTAATCATATTAATGAACTAGCTGTTTCCATTACTTAAACATAACTACTTGTTAAGTGTAATTATATTTTCTCTCTTCAGTTTCATATATATAGATACCGTCAAAATATTTTTTATACAAGTTACTGATACTCCAATTTTCAATCCGACTTCACAAGTTACGATGTCGTAAAGAATCAAAAGCACTAATCAATCAGTTCGAAGGATCCTCTTTTTTTTTAGAATTAGAAACATTTTTTTGTTATTTCATCTCAAAGGTTCATTTCATTTAAAATTCTTAGGTGGTAAAAGGAATAAACATATAAAATCGTTATTTTTTTCAAAACCATTTAAAGCTGCCAAATGATTTTGAAATTTATTTATAATGTAAAATATATTTACTTTAAGTTTAGTTATGTAAGAACTATTAGTAGGAATAAAAGGCAGAAGATCTACCAGATCTATTAGAATAAAATGATATTAGTTTGTAAGTATAAATTATTGTGAAAAATATAACTTTTTATGAGATGGTGACAGTAAACAAACCTTTTATTATTTTTAAGGACAAATCATAAACCAAGAGAAATAAGTACGAGTATTATTAGCGCTCTTCTTATTGCCTCTCCCTAATGACGACCTTCATAACGAAACCTTAATTGTAAATATTTTCTTCTTGATCACCCATTCAGCTCATAGTCTGGAGGGAATGGTTCATTCACTTATTGATAACGCTGTAAAAACTTTGTTATATGAAGCAAATAATATTTTATATAAAATATATATATAAATAATAATAATAATATAAAAATAAATTATATGTGACGAGACGAAGCTTCTTAGCATTCCATGGATTCACCGTGCGGGTGCCGGGCCCATCGCGTTGCAAGAAGAGGAGCGCAAACAATGCCTGGGACTTGCGACCCAGATGTAGGTTTAAGGGGCCCCTTTACTATGCGCATACACGCTCACCTTCACTGTTTACGCTCCTCTCCCTACCTAACCAAATATCGTAAGAACCTAATAAAGCCGCCTTTGAAATACGTTCCAGAAATGAACTGATGATCGTTCTAGAAAGGCCGAGGTCCTTAAATAAGTTGTAGAGAGATTTTGCTGTTATACCTCTCGCTCCTACTTCTACAGCGTACAAATTAACTATAAATTTATTCCTGATCAGTTCGTTACACAGTTCGTAATACTTGTTAAGCTTAAATGTATGATCTTTGGGTATGTTTGTTTCCCAGGGTACAGTAAGCTCCACAAGTATAACGCGCCTTAGTTGTTTTGAATACAGGAATAAGTCCGGCCTAGATGACGAAACACAAACATCCCCGGGGATTTTGTATTGCCTTTCATACGTGTCCATCATGAGAGTCCAATCAGGGGACGCGTCCAAGATGGAATAAGGTTTTAATTTAGATTTTTTGGACGAACCTGCCTTTACGAACTCTACTGATTTTTTGGTGGTTGTTATACCCCTCTGCGCTCTTGCTACAGAAAGACTAACCGCTTCTCGTATGATTTCTAATACTTTATCGTGGCGACGCGAGTATTTACCTCTATTTAATAGTACCCTACACCCTACTAGCAAGTGTTTCGCGGTTCCTACTGCCTCCCCGCAGATGTTGCAAGATTTTTCGGTGGCTTTGCCCCATCTTACTAAGTTACTTTGATCTGGGAGAGTCATTTGGAATGCATTAAGATAAAATTTTAATAATGCTGGGGACCAATCATGAAGCAGGGTGCGCCACCGTAAAGCTAATGGAATACAAAAATCTCCTATGGTCACCCATTCGTTTTGCAATTCTAGGCTCATCGCGTGCAACCGGTAATTATCATTTTCATCGTGCCGAATAAAGGATTTTATTATTTCTATGTCTGGTTCTTTCCTATTTGATCCTAGCCCTGCTTTATTTGTTTGAGCACCTATCATAAATTGTTTATGGAATTGAAGTCGTGACTCCAGCTCTGCGGCAATTTTATCTTTTGGGAGAGATGTTACAGTATCATCATTCGACTTTGAGATGATATGTCTCTTGGTCACTCTTAGGTGTTTATAGAGTTCCGATGGTTTCTTTAATTTTAACCCAAAATTGTGTCGGTCTCTAAATAAGGTAGAAGAGTCCGCTGGATGCGCTAACCCGAGCCATGACTTCAATGTCCTTATGACGCTTGCATCTAACTTTAACAAAAGGATCTTATTAATATCGTAAACGAGGAAAGGCCAATTTAAACGTGATGTTAAATAATTATCGTATATCCAAGCCTTTTTGATGTTACTTATTGGCTGATTGTCTACCTTTTTAAGATCATTCAAAAAGCTATCGACTATTATATCTAAAGATGGAGTACGCCCTTGGTAATCGATTTTTTTGCCTAAGAATTTGAACGGAGCTGCGTCGGTAATAGTAGTAACGCACTTACCGCCTATTATAAGGCCCGGATCGTAAGAGGTATATCTGGTGTTCCGCCTACCCAGACACAGACTGTAGCATTTATTGGGTTTTGTCCTCAATCCGTCCGTCCAAGCACAGAAATCCTCCACAACATTTAAAAGTAGCTGACATTGTTTTGGATTACGTGTCAGTATCGCGAGATCGTCTGCGAATGCTAGTATGGATTCTGTGTATTTATTGTTCAACTTAAACCGATAACCCCATTTCTTTTCGTTTTTAATTAATTTATCTATTAAAATATTGATCACTATGTTAAATATAATTGGAGAAATACAACAACCTTGAAATAAACCTATGTTGTAATTTAATGGTTTGGAATGATTTTCATTTGTGATTATGGAAAATTTTAATTTTGAATAATATGATGCAATCATGTCACTTACTAACGTAGGAAAGTTATACCACCTTAGCGCGAACATCATCAGTTCATGTTGTACCGACCCGAAAGCGTTCTCTAAGTCTATCCAACATACCGTTATTTGTCTTTCACTATTTCTGGCATCTTTAAGGCTTTCCGATAGTAACGTGTTATGTTCGAGGCATCCAGAAATGCCAGGCAAAAACCCTTTCTGGTGATAAGGCCCGAAATATTTATTATTTATCATGAATTGCGTCATTTTTGTTTGTAAAAAGAAAAAAATATTTTTGATATTGTATTTGTTAGAGCTATCGGTCTAGTGTCCCTAGGATCCGAGACATTGTCGCTTTTGGGAATGAGGACAAAAAGAGCATTTCCGAATGTTACCGGTGTTTGTCCTCTTGACCAGATTTTATCGAATATATTCAATAGATGTTTATGAATCGACGGACATTTTTTATAAACTATATAAGGGATACCATCCGGACCTGGTGCTGACTTAGATGGTTTCTTTTTAATTATTTTATTGATTTCCTCCAAAGTTGGTGGGTTGGCATGAAAATCTATGGATGGACTCTCAGGTTTTCGATCGTTGGGATCCCCATACAGCCTTTGATTTTTAGGCACTTCGTATGTGCTTTTATAATAATCAAAAATTTGCTCGTTGGTCAAGAGGAGTTTACCTTTTTCGTCTTTGAAAATGTTTTTAGAGTACTTAAAAGGATTTTTATCAAAGTCTACTTCGTGTTTTGCCCGGTCAAAGCTATCACGGTTTTTTGTTATTTGTTGTGATATGCCTTGTATTAATTTAAGAATTGACCTTAATGCCCTAGACAGTTGGTGACTAAGTTGGTTGTCGCCCATGGCTTTGGCCCTACGAAGTTTCTTTATGAGGTCCCTTTTTTTCCTTCTCATTTTCAATTTAAAACCGTTTTCTTTATACTTGTGAGCATAACGATTCGAAGGTGGATAGTGCTCATTGAAGTAGTCAAAAAATAGTATTTTGTAGAGTCTCTACTTGCGCGTTGAGTACCTGGTTTGAGCCCGGGTGCTCTAACAGGTCCGCTATATTTTGATCGTGTATTTTCCATGTCGATTGTTTAATAGTGGGAATGCTAAGACGCGTCCGGATGGTTATGGACTCCTGGTGATTCGCATTCAATGGTTCACCATGGGATGTATGAGGGTAAACTCTATCCGAAGTGAAAACTGAAGATATTACCGGCGATTGCCGCGCTTCAGCACCATCGTGTGTTTTGAGATGTTTAATAAACCAGGCTCGTCTTTTGTAAATTTTCCCGCACGTAAGGCATTTCAATTCCGTTTTCGCGCCGTTTTCGCCGTTATTATCAACCGATGGACAGTTTTTCCGCCCCCCCTCTCGGACTGTCCCAGGGGTAATATACAAATAAATAGAATGTAAGTGATAAATTGAAATAAATTATGCTATAATCACATGGATTGGTGGTGGAGTTCAGTATTGAAATAGGTTTAAGATTTATATTACTGGGGGCACCAACAGACCCTCAATTTCGACTCGCTGCGCTCGCGAAATCTCGGGCGCCGTTTGCATATTGCGCAAAGCGAGCCCAGTGTAATTACCAATCGTTTCTCATTGACTTCAATGGGATATCAGATTTTTGACGATTATTCCTCAACGACATGATATCTTAAAAAAATGTGTCTCACTTGGATTTCAAAATTTCATAATTTTCCGTCGAGTAGTTTTCGAGCTAATTCGTGACAAAGAATGTGAAAAAGTCTCCAGTAGAGCGCTCCGCTCGCTTCGCTTAATAAACATGTAGGCTTCCAAAATACATGTTAAAATATTTATTCGTCAAGGTAACAAGAGAAATACACGAACAAAACATAATTAGTCCTTAGTTGTTTTTTCAACAATATAACCTTTCTTAATATTATTGTAATCTTATCAAATTTATCTTTCTGAGAAAACCACGTAATAACATTTACATAGTCGTCATCAAAGTTTTATTTGGTTAATTGGTTGTTTATTTAATTGGTTCGTCAAACAAATATTTTGGTTACAGAATAACGTAACAATAACATTATAAATTAGCTTGTCAAAGTGTAAAGAAGCAACAATTAATTTACTTTGAAACATTCATTATTTATTTAATAAATGTCATACAACCTACATACACTAAAATATAACAGGAAATAAAATAAGTAAAATAGTTATTTTAATAATAACAGACAAAACACAATAAGTGGAATTAACATAAACTAATGCAAACATTAAAAATAAGGTACCGTCCTGTAAAACTCAGTAGTAGTAAAATCATAAGTAGTACTAACATACTATTTGCTGGGAGCTAAAGATTATATATAGAATTGATTTTAAGGCACAATGTTTTGCACTACTATTCATATAAAGTCGTTAATTATAAGGTGAGAATAATTATCGCAAAGCCAGACACAAACGTTCCCGGTAATAAATGCATCTCATCTGCAGATCTTCTCTCTATTTTATAGTACTTTTTTTTATGAAGTATTAATTGCAAATTAAATTATTGAAGAATAAAACATTTTTAATATAAACAACAGTCGAAATAATTCATATAATGAATATTTTTATAAAGTTATGTAATTAAGTATTTGTAAGGTTTCTTGATGGACTTCGTTACATTGATAGAGGATATATAAGAAATTTGATAATGATTGGTTTATAAATAAGTATGATCATGGTTTCGACAATATGTTGTAGTATTCTCATTATTTTTTAAATAAAACTACCCTAAAATTTATGCTGTAAGAAGTCGTATAAATATATAAGAATAAAATATAATTGAAATTTAATAAAAGTACTAGAAGCCTAAAATTCTTGTGAATCAAAAAAAAAATACAGGCCATTATACCTAACTGTAAGAAGACAGTTTCGCAATAAGGTTATTGATAAAGATAGTAAAAATATATCAATACGATAGCTGTACGATAAATCTATTATATAATTTTCTGATGAAGTTAAAAATTTTGGAATGATTAGTAACAAATCTTTTGTTTGTATAATTTCCTACCAATGCGGACTAAAATCCTCTTATCGTAAACTCTTTTATTACCGTTTCGCAAATACGTTAACGTTTCCTATAAATAAATTACTTGTGAAATTTAAGAGCTTTCAAGTCGATATTGTTATTGTTACTGATTTTACATTGCTACAAACTCGTAATAAAGTTGCAAATCACTTTAGTTACATCATCAGCAAAACATGGCTGATCAAGTGTGGAATAGTTTTACTATATAAATTATAAGTCTAGATTTCTTAGTGGTCATATATTTAACTTCGTTACTATATTAATTTTAAATAGATAAAAAAAAGTTCAAATTTATTCCTTCGGGGTGTCCAACACTTTTAGATATTTTTGTCAATTTTACATTTCATTACAGAAAAAATGAACACTTGGTTTCAAAGAAAGATAAACCAAAGAAATATAATAAATAGTGATAACAAAGTTTTTAATTCAAGGTTTTAGTAAATATAGCAAAAACTATAACTATATATATTCTTAACTTTTGTCGAACTATGGTTGAACTTATCACAAAGTTAGTCTCATAGAAACTCGAACTGCATAAGTGAGTTAAGAGTTAGTAAGGGATAAGGATCTATAACAAATATATTACTCCACGTTTACCATCCCTTATTCGCTTTAGGAATGAGTTGGTTTTCTCTTTGCAGACAAAACCAATAAAATTTTTTAAACCAAATTTTGTAGACTACTAATATGTTTAATAATGTATTATTTTTTTTTAATTATCCCGGCTCTCTCATAAAACGCTCGACATGTAGCTATAATAGCTACTTTCTGTTGAACTTAATACAAGTTCTAAATAGCGTAATACTACCCCAGTGAAGGAATTCCATACAAATTGCAGTTAAATGCCAATACTTAGTTAAACGTCAATACTTTACAAGAGCTAAAATAGTCAATACTTTTTTCCCGGTGGTAGACCATACTATCAGGTCGCCGGCAAGGTTACCACCCATCGGACTAAGTCGTCTCGCAAAATGACTTAGTCGTATTTCGGCACGTTGTTCTATGAAGCCGTATATATGAGAAAAGGGGTCTGAACAGCTACGTTGCGTTGGCAAACCGGTTTGGCGTCGAGTTGGTCTTTATTGTGTCGGGTGCCTAGTCGTGGAGAAAAGCGGGATCCGAAGCGACGGCTTTCCGCAGGCCGCTCGAGACACCCGGCGGTAGATAGTTTGCAGCTGAACTACGGGTCAGCTGCAAAGATCAGGGTACTACGGGACCCCGGTACCTAAGCCCTCCGGCAGCGACGCATGCGCTTGCGCGTGTTAACTGCCGGGTTACCGGTTTTGGTGTTGGATTCGTAGTGGTAATGTGGTTAGCTGTAGAGGTTCGGCGCTGTTCGTCTGGGTTCCCACAGTTGTCGGGGGCTCGTCGGATCTCGTGCGCAGTTAGAGGTTATTGACCAGCCTAAGGCGAAGGGCTGCTGCGGTTTTTTACTTCGGGGCTTGGAACGGCCCATAAGCAGAGATCCCTTCGGGGGACACTGCAGTTCGGGTAGCCCCCTGCTTAGAGGTTAGATGGAAGTGCTAGCATCTATCCGGTCACCCGACTGTACTGTAGGGTAGGCTTGCAGCCTGACTGCCTGTCGGGAAGTGAGCGTGCCTTACAGCTCCGGCACCAGCTGGAAACTGGTAGTTAGCCTCTTTGACGTTCTCAGCAAGTTAATGCTAGTGCGAGAAATCACACGGGAAGTGAGCGTGCCTTACAGCTCCGAAACCTTTCATGGAGAAAAGGTAGCTGGGTGGTCGCGATTGGACTTGTCTATGACCGATAGCCTTGCGAGCTTACTAGTCTTATAGTACCGTTGTCGGACGACTTCGGAGGTCAGATCTGCCGTACCAAGGATCCATGTGACCGGGGTAAATCTGGACCACATGTATAGCGGCTCAACTTTTATAACCGAAGGGTTGGTGGGGTTGGGATGCTATAAACATAAACCATTAGGACAGAAGGAGGCCGCTCGCAGATAGTTGAGGGCCCAATTAGTGGGTTAGCCACCTACGAAAGGCTGCCCCGATAGCTGCGAAAAATCCCAGGGTGGCTCCATAGTGCTGGTTGGCGACCAGATGAGGAGGCCCGATGGTGATCCCTGGGGGGGTTCGGGTGTCCTCGCAGTCTCCAGACTAACCTCCCAGTGGCATGATATCACCAATTTAGACGTCGGGTTCGATACGTACCGCCTCGTTCAACTCCTATTTCTCATCCTATTCACTCTTACATTATTTTTATGAAAAAGTCCAAAGAAAAGAACAAGTTTTTACACTCCTCCTCATTTAAAGTGCACCTCACTAATATCAGGGTCTTGCACTCTAATCTCCTACCTGTACACCACCATCTGGAGCAACCGCATTTACTCTTTTTGACGGAGACACATTTATAATGTCCTTTGAGCGCTTCGTACCTGGATCATTCCGGTTACTCGTTAGAGCACAACTTTTACTCACGTGCTGGGGTCTGTGTGTACGTGCGGAACGACCTCTGTATCCTGCGTCCCAGTCACCTTGAATACCCCACTTTTTCTTCAGTATGGGTTTTAGTAGACACAGCGTGTATTGAACTCGCTACTTCTAGCGTACCTTGAAGGTAACAATCTCCTCAGTGACCGATAGTACGGGTTTCGCCGAAATAGGTCCACTGTAGACCTTCTAGTGTATGCTACGCACGTTTTAGGCGAGGCCATCGAGAAGAATGGAGAAGCGGTAGCCGTCTCTCTGGACGTCTCAAAGGCATTTGACAGGGTCTGGCATGCGAGCCTTATAAGCAAGCTTTTAGCGTATAGTATATATATTTCCTGGTCTGATCGGCTGGGTAACGGACTTTCTAAACCAGAGATCTCTCCGAGTAGCTGTCGACGGGTGTTCCTCGAAACCCTTGGCAATAAATGCCGGAGTGCCTCTGGGGTTCGTTCTTTATGCAAGTCTTTTTCTGCTGCACATTAACGATCTGCTGAAGCCCGGTATCTATGGGTATGCAGAATACAGCACAGTTGTAGAAAGATACCTGCCGAGTAGACGGGCTAGTAGAGATCAAGTACAGTCAAAAAGAGAAGCCACGTGCAACGTTTGAGTGACAAACTCCAGGCGGTCTCCGCATGGGGCAATGCCAATCTTGTCAAATTCAACGCCACCAAAACGCAGACGTATCTGTTCACCGCCAAAAGGAGGCCTTTCATCTTGGCTCCAACTTTCCGGAATGTATCTTTGGAATACAGTGACCGGCTTCAGTTGTTAGGCTTAAAGATTTCCTCGAACCTCAACTTTGGTCGGTGTATTGAGTTCAGAGCAAGAGCAGCTGCAGGAAAGCTTGCCGTTCTTGCGAAAGTCCGTCAGTACTTCACACCGAGACAGCTTCTTGTATTATGAAAAGCACAGATCCGGTCGTGTGTGGAGTAGTGTGGACACATATTCGCTGCTGCTGTAAAGTCCCATCTTGCGGTTCTGGACTCAATTGAGAGGCGAGCAAAGAGGCTTATAGGTGATCCCGAATTGGTAGAAGCCAATCTCCACAGCCTTGAACACAGGCGTAGAATTACTAGTCTCTCAGTATTCTATGGGATACATTTTGGTGCGCGCTGGAATTACACGATCTAATTCCCCCGTCCGTTGTGGACATTCCCCTTGACCGAACGAAGCGCTTTGCTTCGTCTTTTTTTAATTCGTACATCGAAGGACTGGAACAGCTTGCCTGCGTCGGTATTTCCATCCCAATACAATGTAGGTGTCAGAGAAGAGTGACTAGGTTGCTAGGTTAAAGCGCCTTACCACCTATTGCTACATTTCCACTTCCCATCAGGTGGAATGTAGTCAAGCATTAATCTAGATGGTATAAAAAAAATACTTTTATTATAAATTGACATTCAATTACTTTTGTATTGTCTTGTCATGTTTTTGCTTTCATATTGCTTAATGTCTAAAATTGTAATATGGGTATGTGAATGTTATAGTTTTTAGGTCCATTAAAAAGTTTACCAATACTCAATTGACAGAAAAATAGATAAGGTAAATATGTTATATATTTCAAATATTCTAAAAACACATATATTATACATAATTTATGATTGAAATGTGTTCATGATTCTCTTACAAAGTAAGATAACTTTAAGTTCAAAAGATAATGTAAGATTACCATATACAACCACAGACTTAATAAGTTTCGAAGCTAAAGTTGGTTAACTTATCTCGTTGTTAGTTCTATACATATTTAAGTTCAAGTGTAGTTATAGAAGTTAAGAGAAATAGTCAAATAAATTTTAATAATTAAAAGCATTAATATAAAATAACAATTAGTTGGTTGTTGGGATTTTTATCATTTAAAACTATTTTTATAATTCATTGTATTAATATTTAAGAAAATATATTTTTTTTCTATCGAACTTTTCTACTTTTGTTGTATTTATGAAGTAATTATCTTTTGGTGGCAGCGAAGATTGCAATAAAACCAATTTTTTATATGAAATAATATTAATAAGTTACAATTAAAACTAATTTTCTGCACTTTTATCATGGGGATTGATTTGGTGTTTAATATACGAATTTGCCCTGGCTAGGCTTGCGTAACATAGTTGTTTCTGCCTCAATATTAATTATATAACGTTCATTAAAACAACCACTTTTTCTATTTTACTTTACTGTGCCCTTGTAATGAAAAGCTATGTGATAATATATAAAAGACATCTTGGTTATTCTTTTATCATTATAAATGATTTGGTATATTTCACATCTAAAATATGAGTTATTCTATTTAAAGTTATTTTTGTTTTGTTTTTAATATTATAATACTTTACTAACTGCTATTAAGGTAACCTTTACTTAAATCAGTTAAAAGGTTTTCAAATGAAATAGATTGAAGCTTATACAATCGTCAATCGATAAATCTTATTATATCAAATAATTCCTCAAAGTGAATTAGAGACAGAGCATGATTAAAAATAAAAAGAATATAATCTCTTAAGGAGACCAAACCCGAAAGTGACTAACTAGTCTTCCATCTATACGCCAGGGATTACTCTGTGGGTTTATCTCTGCGTTTAATTACACGTGTCAGTGGGACGTAATATTATTGATTAAGAATCCTGTGACATAATAAGCGCAGGGCGAGTGCGAGAAATAGATAAGTATAAAAAAATGGCAAACGATTTTAAATTTTAGGTACTAGTGCTTATTATCATTGAGAGATAGTTATATTTACATTCGTATTGCTGTTATTAATCGATTCAATTGTCGCATTCGTAGACTGATAATTGTGTTTGGATGTAACAGTTTTTTAGACGATTAAGAAACATTACAGTAAGTAGACTAGATATAAAAAAACTAGTTAGAGAAGATAATATTTTATCGTAAGGTGAATTTTTGTTGTCTGGCGTATGTATGATGACTATTGAATAAGAAGAAATATTTTTTCTTTATTCTTATTATATACTTCGGAAGCGGGTATACAATCAAATCGGAGAGTCGGTCAAAGGGTTTCGTGATGTGTTGTGAGAAGAATTGTTAATTATACATCCTCTTTAAATAAAGAAGAGTAAAAATTTGACTATGAGTGGAATAAAAAAACTCATACCACACATGTAATCGATGAACGACCATGAAATCGTATTCTAATCTGCTTCTGAATTCTGAATACCCGAGTTTACGGACAAAAACATTCAATAAAGTGATGTATGGAAATGATTTCTTCCGTCTGCAAACAGTTTTTGGAATACTTTCTGTATTGTCAACAATGTTTTTGTTTATATGTTATTTTTACTATATCTTATTAGAAAATATATATTTCAAATTATAGTAAATATTTTTTTATTTATAGTAATATATTTTTCAGTTTATTAATAATTTTTTTATGTGCTATGCATACGATAATGAAATTTAGCTGCCGTAACCAAATCAAAAAGCTTTTAGGAAAATTCCCTTAAAAATTGGGAAAAATAGAAGATGGAAAAAAATTACAGATCCTTATGCAAAACAAAAGGATCAAGTCGTCGAACAAGGCCGTCAAAAGTGTTTCAATTAAGTTTCATAAGAATAAATGAAACTAGTCTCTGTCCTGTCCAACGGTTCTTAAAGTAATTAATTATAATAATGTATTTTCTATTTGCTATTGTTATTTTGAAAACAATTACAAAATAAAATTGTCATATCTTTTACAACTTGATTCTTCATTATGCGACTCCGAAGAAATATTAAAAAAAAAATTTTAAGAAAGAAAATAAATAAGGTGTAGTTCAACTAATGTTCCTTTATAACATTATGTTTAGAAATCTTGTGATCTCATTATCAAAAATATATTAACCTTCAGAATTTTCGAACTTTTTTCTTAATGAAAAAACTGATGAAAACCTACAGGACTAGGGCTCCTCCAAATCGCAATGAAAATTGATGCCGGGTGAAAAAGTTATTCAACTTTATCGAACATCCCGGTGTCACTGTCATTACAGCATAAAATAATGATATCTCTTTCGTGTAATCGTTTTAAATATAAAGTTAAATTGGTTTTGAATATAACCTTGGTAACCTTTTTTAAAAGCATGGTAAAATAGGGACGAGAGATTTTTTGTTTTGTTTTTGTTAGGAATTTTTTAAACCAAGAGACCATTTGTTGCATTATAATATTATGCTTAAAATATGCTTTGAATTTGAATACCTCTACTTTTACTCTACTTTAAGTTCGCTCCTGTAAAATTGGATCCACTTCTAACTAGACTTGGCTTAGACTTCATGAATATATTAGTAGAACAGACTTCTTAGTAATTCAGTTTATAAAAAGTTGCTGAAATCGTCATGAAAATACATATTTGAAAATCTCGTAACTTTATATATCAGTGAAATTCTTTATATTTTTTAACGAATATAATGAAAAGATAAGGGCACGTGCGAATTTATAATAAATTTTTGCAAACGATATCCTTATCGGTATTCATAAGTTTTTACATTCTATTTTGTATTTTAATCAAAAATATTTAATAATAATGAATCATACAAAAAGTAATTTATATGAGGTTTTTTTTTTGTAAATGAATCTAGTTTTCAATTACAAAAACAAAATATAACTACACAATGTCAATGTAATTGAATTTTTAACGTTACCATTACTTTTCTTGAACTAAGTTAAACAAAGAGAAATCCCAAATACAGAGATGATTTTTGATAAGCAAACTGTTTCAAAACATTGTACCTTTTTTGACAAAATCGCAAGTACTTTATCTTAGTTGTAGCAAGAGTAATTTTTAGTTTTAGTTTATCGTACAATTGTAAATACACATTGAAAGAAACTAAATTTGTTTTAATCAAATTTTTAGTATTGTTTTTAATAATTATAATGTATGTGTTCTTTTAGGTATAGACTAAACAAGAAATGTAAATGTACATCAACATGTGTGTATGTAAGTAAGTACTTCTGTGCGTTGAATTATAAAGACTTACTACTGGAATTATATTTTAAATAGTCTGAGATAACAATGATACAGAATAATGTTGAATTCATTTAATCAACAAAAAACGGGATTCACGTCAGGAAAATAAGGAAAACAGGATGGTTAAAAAAATATCACGCTAAAAACGTTGGGACCTATTTTATAAGATAAAACCGAGTTTATGTTTCATTTACATTTAGAAGCTTACAAAATAAATGAATATTTGGGAGTATATATTTTATTTTATGTAATCATCAAAGGCTATACTGTTTTGTAAGTACAAGGGCAATCTTATGGAACTGATAGAAGAGTGTCAAGGTATATTCACACATGAAAGAAACGAATCCTAGATTATATTAAGTTTTTCGTTGTTATCAATGCATACTAAGTGAATGTAACTTGTGCAGGTTTCTATAATAATATCTAGCATTAATTTTATTACTTTTTGATACGATATATATTATACACTTTACAATAAACATTACTTTATATATTACTATTTGAATGTTTGCTTAATACTACTAGTAGTGAACAAAGTATATTTTCAGAATAAAAATAAAATGTGTAAAAATATTAGGTTTGATTTTACATAGTACAGCGCTCTCTGTGATTAAATTATATTAATATAACGAAACGATAAAGAACCAGTATTTAAAATATATTTGTTTTTAAGTAATAAACACACTTGTTTATTTTTTTTATGAACGTAATTCCACATTACACAGAACTTATTAAGGATTTTAAATGGAAGTGTGAGTGAAAAGTAAAACATCCTAAATAATTATTATATTAAAGGTAATTTACTTTGAATTAATTCATGAAAATGTTTTAGATCCCTTATACCCGTTTTTTATGAGTAATCATAGTTGACTAAATACTCTACTATTTTGCTCAGTAATTGCTTTTCAATCCAAAAAGGTCACTTGCTAATAATGAGTTCGGCAGAAGTTTCATATTTAAGTTTCTATAGTAATACCAATTATTAATTAAGATAAAATAAATATTATTTAATATAGATAAGCAATAAGAAATTGTAATACATATTTCCTAAGTAATAATCCTTATCTTGTATTAAATATATGTACGATTATAATGAACTCGTAAGAGATGTAAGATCTACTTCCTACAAAGTAACATAAAGTTAATTAATCCCCTTCATAAAACAAACAAAAATCACGTTATCCTAAGCTTCGTTGTAGAGTTAATCATCTATGACTTATCGTATGAACATTAGCGAACGTACTAAGGACTTGTTTGTACAAGGCCATAGGGTTTTATTATATTATGTTTTTATATTAACTCTGAATGTTTTATAACTTATTAATTTAATTGATGGCTTTTATTTGTAAGGGACGAATATTTATTTATATATTTCCTGTGTAAGTTTTGTTATTACTGATTTGATATAACTTTCTCTTTAAAACAATAAGTGTTTTCTGTAAACTACAGCAGTTATATTTGACTATTACGCTTGCAGAGTTTGCGAACGATTTCCTTACTCAGGAATAATTAATGAATACTTTAATCGTTCCTGTGATATTTAGTTCAATAACAAACTTTACTGCTCCAAAAAATATTTGTCACATAAAAATAACTGACCAAATTCTTAATACTGCTTCTTAAGATATTTTTTTAATCTATTTTGTAATAAGTTTCAATAAATACTTGATAAAAACATTGATAATTTCTTAATGTTTATCTTATCTATAATATTAGATTGAAAGTAAAATTTAAACAATGGTAGTAAAGACCTCATATATTGTAAATATAAACAAAGTTCATTATACACACCGGCACATTTAACCGCCCAACTCTATCATTCGTCGCCTTGTTTGTTTACGTTTATTATGGCTTAGCAACTGTTTTGTTTTTTGTCAAGTGGCTACTCTAGCAATAAATTAAACACTTATACTCATAATTTGTCTCCTAATTTTGTGTCACCGACAGGTTTTTGGAATTTTGTCGTTATTTGACATTGTTGCCGTTGTGTTCCCGTGTTAACATTTCCAGTTATTTTCTACCATAGTATGTGAATATTGTTTAATTTAAGTTTTTAGTGTTTGTTTATTGTTTGTAACTGTAAAAAAATGCCGCTCGATGCAACTGGTGCAGCTAGGGCAGTGGCTTTGTCTGACGCCAGGTAGAGCCAACGTCGCATCGTCCGTACACTCGGTGTACATCGAACTACGGTACGGGATGCCATCAGACGATTTCCGGAGACAGACTCATATACGCGCAGGCCAGGTCAAGGCGGATATCGATGCACTTCAGCCCGAGATGACCGCTTCGTAATCAGAAACGTGTTGAGAAATTGCTTTTGTACGGCTACTGAAGTTCGTACGCGTCGTTTTGAGGTGAGAAATGTCAGTGTGAGTGAACGAACCATTAGGAGAAGACTGGCAGAAAGGAATCTGAGGGCTTTTCGTTCAGCTCTTGCCCCACAACTGCTCCCACAACACTGTAGAGTTAGACTTGCTTTTGCTCAAGAATATGCTAACTGGTCTGTTTGGGAATGAAAGGACGTACTGTTCTCAGATAAGAGCAGAATAGCCCTAAGAGGTCCAGATGGATGTCAGCGTGTCTACAAGTACCAAAATGAAAGGTTTGCTCCATGCGCCATAACCGAAACAATGGGTTACCAGTCAGAATACGTAATGGTTTGAAGAGCTATCTCTTATGAGGCTCGTACTAACCTTGCTGTGTTTGATATAGGCAATGCTAATGCTCAAAGATACGTGGAAAATGTTCGACAAGACTATGTCATACCTTTTGCACCATTTATTCGTAACAACTTTAGATTAATGCATGATAATGCACGTTGCCATACCGCAAGTTCCGTCATAGAGTACCTTAATAAGGTCGGTATTCAAGTTTTACCATGGTCGGCACGCACTCCCGATCTTAACCCAAATGAGTACATTGGGGACAACCTCAAAAGACGTGTTCGAGCCAGAGTACCAGCATCTACGACACTAGGAGAGCTCAAGACAGCTGTGGTAGAGGAGGAGGAGCACAATATCCTCCAATCAGATATCCAAGATTTCATGGATGGAATGGCAAACCAGCTCCAAGAAGTCATTGGATCCCAAAGCAGCAACACCCATTATTAATTTTAAATTTTCTTTTTAATCAGACCACGTTTTCAAAATTGATATTGTTAAATTTTTATCGAAATTTTTCCTAAAATCGATTTTTGGAATTTACCGTTTAATAAAACCCCTTGTTTGAAGAATTTTGTTTTTTTTTCAAGACCTTAAAGGTAGCTCTCAATGTACCTCTCAAAAAATATGGTCTAAATTTGACGATTTCTGTAAATTGAAGGAAATAGAAGGTGGGCGGTTAATTGTGCCTGTGAGTGTGTATTTTAACATATTTTGAATACTTTCATAAAGTACAAGTCGATCTTATCTTATCTCGGTTATTAGATACTTAACAAGTACTATATGTAATTACAATCTTTATTTTAAAAGAGCCTATATATTACGAGGAATGGTGAAGGACTAACAAACTATGTGTCATATAAATATCTAAATTTTGTAAACAATAATATTAAGATTTCTATAATACTGAGAAAAAAAAACCGCAACTGACATAATGTTGAAATGTAGAAAATTAATATAATTGAAACAGTTTTAAGTACCTACGTAAAATAACAAATGTAGAACTATGAGGCCGACGAGAACAATAAATTATAATTCCACAATGATAAATGATCCTTCGTTGTATTTGTATTAAGACTGACAAATGACGGATACTATCATGAAATTGAATTTCCTTTGATCCTTTTGAACCAAATATAGATAGAGATTATATTCCACTATAATTATTATCATTATATTAAAGTCTTTATTTTTATTTAATCTATCTTTAGGCATACAATTTGTTCAATATTCGTCAGTGTCAGGAATTGATAGGTAGTCGTAAAAAGGAAGGACCCGAAGGAAACACGCTCATATAGATTCCACCAAATGTATTTTAATAAGTGTTCTAAAATAAAAAAATATTTATTTATACTATTTTTCTTATCAGTTGTCGGGATATACATTAAAGTTATTATTTATTGATAGGTGAATGTTTTCTTTTCCAGTATGTTTGTTAATTCAGTCATTCAGTCATGATATTCACAGAATGGTATGGTATGTTCTGGAATGGTATATTTGAATGCAATTCGATGCTCTATTGAACCAAGAGACGTAATATTTTCATTGGAAGGCGATAACGTTTTTTAAAACTGCCAATAATATTTGAATGGTTTGAAGAAAATGTTGGTAAAAATAAATCTATAATAGATTACCGATCTTAAGTTATTCCTATATTCCTTATTTACTCTTTGCAACCTTTATTTATCAGATAAATTTATAATTAAACTAAGATTAATTAATATAAGGATATAAAACGATCAGATATTTTAACAATTTATTTTATATTATTTGCAGTACGGAGAACGGCACGGACGGTTGAGTATATAAATATAATTTTTAGGGAATTACCCAACCCATAGTAGTTAATATCCCATTGGGATGTAAGTATTCCAGCAATACCGGATAGGGAGCCAGACAGAAGTTCGACTCGATCGCTTTGGCAAGGGACCAGAAAGCTCCGACTGCCAGTAGGTCTGACAGAGAGCTTTTCGCCATTCTTAGCGATACGATCGCGACGGGCCTTCCGTAATGCCTTTTTATAGGACTTAACAGCTTGGTTAAAGGCTCTCTTCTTTAAACTTACATCCCGAGCTTTGCAGCTTCGAGCATCAGCCCAAATTAGGTATGCCGAATGTTTTCGGTCTCCAGCATGACCACATTCGGCATTAAAGCATGGGCGAGCTTTGCCAGCGATGGGTACGTCAGCAAAAGGAATGAAGTACTCCATTGCCTGATGTACCACATCGGTTATAGCATCCGCGCAACTCGACGGATCCAAAGAAGAGAAGCAAATCTGCCGCCAAGGATAAGACGCAAAGAAGTGCCGCATCTCATTCCAATCTGCTGACTTGTATTTCCATACTCGCCTAACACCAGGTGGTTCGAAAGCTGGTGGGGAATAAGTAAATACAGATTTCACCTAACAGTGATCGGAGGTTCCCAAGGGGGTCACCTTTACACGATACCTGTTCGGATCAGTTGTCAGCAAAAGGTCCAGGCAATTGGCTCTATGGCCTACTAAATCTGGTACCCT
Organism: Melinaea menophilus ssp. n. AW-2005; assembly: GCA_918358695.1. NCBI lineage: Eukaryota > Metazoa > Arthropoda > Insecta > Lepidoptera > Nymphalidae > Melinaea > Melinaea menophilus. Next base: position 21,392,448 of record OU911043.1, on the reverse strand, counting down.
CGTCGCTTGCCTCACCCGCTGAAAGAGGTCGAAAGACAACGCAAAGTTCCGCACTTCTCTTCCAGCATGGTCGGTCTTCTGGTACTGAAACAACCAGTCCTCATGACAGGCATTAAAGTCCCCCAGAATGACGAGCTGCACTGAAGGGTACTGATGCAGAGCCATATCAGCAGCCTCACCGAGATACTCAAATAATCTATTTGTCTCCTGATCACCGCTGTGCGAACGGTAGACACAGCAGTACAGGATTTTTTCGTTTCCTGTGTCAACTTAAATCCATAAGGAAGAAAAAGTAGGGTCTTCAAGGTGACGGAGACGCAGGATACAGAGGTCGTTCCGTGCGTATACACAGACCCCGGCACGTGAGCGAAACTTGTACTCTAACGAGTAACCGCGATGATCCAGGTACGCAGCGCTTAGAGGACATTGTATCTGTGTCTCCGTCAAAAAGAGCAAGTGCGGTTGCTCTGTCTCCAGATGGCAGTTGTCAGGTAAGAGATTAGAGTGCAAGTCCCTGATGTTAGTGAGGTGCACTTTAAATGAGGAGGAGTGTAACCGCTGTAAAAACTTCTTCTTTATTAAATTTATCATAAAAAAAAAAAAAAAAAGAGTGAATAGGATGAGAAATGACAGTTGATCGAGGCGGTACGTGTCAAACCCGGCGCCGAAATTGGTGATGTCATGCCACTGGGAGGCTAGTCTGGAGACTGCGGGGACGCCCGAAGTGTGTTGTATATACAATAGGAATTGATCGTGTCGGTGTCAGTAGCTTAAATATTAAATGCTTGTATTGCTGACAACAATAGTTTGTAGCGAAATTATTACCCACAGCTTCAGGACATACTTTTGACTCTTAACTAAAGCTTAAACTAACTAGAAATTGATTATTTTTTATGATAACGATACAAATTAGTTAAGTATGACTACGTCTTGACCTTGTACAGAACCTAGTTATCCGTTACTACACCCGATTATAAAAAAGATTTTTGTTTTTGGTGTTAATTTAGCTTAATTTACCTAAATATTATAAATTTATATATAAAGGAAACAATTTTTTTTTATTATAATGATAAATATATTAATTTTATAAAATTTATTTAGATGAATAGCGCAGTAAACATTTCGGAATTACGCAATTTCGGATTTTAATCAAATGTATATAAAATTATTATGCGATATAGTTGCTAAAAATATATAAAAGCAATAGGAAAAGATAAAATCACATAAATGATTATAAACGATCCAATAAAAATGTAAAAAATTGTGTAATTAGTGAAATACGGTAATGTGGATTAAATATTAATCAGGGCCAGAGAATTCTCTTATTTTGAATGGAAAGAAAACTTTTTTATGCAAATGGAAATTAAATTTGTTTCCCTGTTTTTAAAACATTAAGTAAATCTACTTAATGTCCCAATAACAAGTAGACGGTTCTTAAAATCTCATTTTATAGGCCTAATAGCTATTTAATACCTATTGCGTTGTATCTGCTATTTGTTCGTAATTTCTTAGTTGGTTTTGGGTTTTTGTAGTAAGTTAAGTAATACATATGGTTTTTAAGGAGTTGCTACTACCTGTAATTATATTATTATTAATAAATAACAACTGCCTGTAGCTATTGCTACTTTTTATAAGCAAACATATGTTATTGTTTGTTATTTTAAAATGTCCACTGTGTATTTCTAATGTCCGCATAAAAATGTTTTAGACAACAGCGAAGAGCTTATTTTATAAGCTGTAGAGAAAAGTAAATGTAAAATTTACCTAAGTATAATAATCATTATACAAACACAATATTTTTTTATACTGACATGGTTGTTATAACTGAATGAATATCACGTTTAGAATGTGATGTTAAACAAATTTTGGCATATCTGAAGATAAGCTGATTAAATACGTTGAATATACTTTATCAAAGTTGTATTCATTTTACTTAAGAATACAAGTATAGAGAAATGTTTTCGTTCCTTGAAGAATATTTTTCTATTTGAATATTTACATTTGTATAACATCTACTGCGGTTGTAGGTATGCGGGATAGACATAGATAATCGTAAAGCATCAGGGAATGTATTAAGGTCGTTAAAAATAATGATAGAACCAAATCTGGCATAGCGGTATATCTGTTCGACTTAGGCTCTAATCATCAGATTGAAATATATAACCCACAAATAATATCCAGGCAAGGTCTGAAATGTAAAAGAAGACAATGAAATCTCGTTGTGACAATTTTATTTATGGTAATGTTTTCAAAATGGCCAGTGTTTTTTGTAGTGAAGGTTTCAGTTTTAATATAGATGGTTGTAGTAATAGACTCGCAAAAGGTTTAGTTACATTGACATATAAGCATTCCAATGGTGCAATAGTGACCTAGTGCCCATTTATAAAAATAAAGGTGACATACAACACTGCAACAGTTATCGGGGTATAAAGCTCATGTCACTTACTATGAAAGTGTGGGAGAAAGTGATAGAGAAAAGAATGCGAGACGAGAGTGATGTTTCGAAGAATCAGTTCGGTTTTATGCCTGGTCGGGGTACGACGGATGCTGTATTCGCTCTTCGTCAGTTGAGTGAGAAATACAGACGAGCCCATAAGAACCTGCACATAGTGTTCGTTGATCTCGAGTTGGTTCGTGCAATGTACAGTCGATCTAGTACACAAGTCCGGTCGGCCGCTGGAAACACCGACAAGTTCAATGTGGCAGTAGGTCTGCATCAAGGGTCGGCTCTGAGTCCCTAACTCTTGTTGATAATGGATGCTCTGACATTGGAGATACAGGAAGAGGCACCCTGGTGTATGCTATTTGCTGATGATATTGTTCTTGTCGGCGAGGATGGAATTGAGACGCAGAGTAGACTGGTAAAATGGCAACAAAAGCTGGAGAGTGTCGGCCTGAAAGTAAGCAGAACAAAAACAGAGCATATGTTCTGCGATTTCGGCGGTGTCTCCGGTTTTGTTCCTATTTTGTTCGACGGAGTACCGTTACCAGTCTGCTCGGAGTTTCGCTATCTTGGTTGTCTGATTCAAAGCGATGGCAATATTGACCGTGACGTAAAGCACAGAATCAACACGGGATGGATGAAATGGCGACAAGTCACTGGGACGACATGTGATGCCCGAATTCCCCTTAAACTAAAGGGGAGAATTTATAAAAACATCATTAGACCTGTCGTTATGTATGGATCTGAGTGCTGGGCGATGAAGGTGATGGATGAAAATCGTTTGCATGTAACGGAGATGCGAATGTTAAGATGGATGTGTGGGGTGACAAGAAGGGATAGAATAAGAAATGAGTATATTAGGGGAAGCTTAGGAGTAGCGCCTGTGACAGAAAAAATTAGAGGTAGCCGTCTGTCATGCTATGGGCATGTTATGAGCAGGGATGAAAGGCACGTGACCAAAAGAGTGCTAGGTATGGTAGTGGAGGGATGGACAGGTAGAGGACGGCCGAAGAAAAGATGGATGGATTGCGTGAAAGACGATATGGAGAAGAAGGGAATGTGCACAGAGATGAAGAGTAACAGGAGAGTATGGAAGGAAAAACATATTGTGCCCACCCCAAAATGGGATAAGGGCAGGATGATGATGACATATAAGCATTCCAGTGAACACTCGTCGTTTCAGCTTGCCCGAGAATATGGCAGCTACATTCATCGAAAAATCGAAAGCTCGATAAAAACTAGAATAACGATAAATAAAATTTATTGTCCACTTTTTAATTTGATAATCAATAAAGTCAACTAACTTTAAAATGCTGATTATATGTAGCATTGGAATCAACCGGCGATATGGACAAATTGCTTTATATAATAAAATAAATTATGAAACTTGTACACATATATTACATATAATGTGTAATTATAAGTTTAAACAATAATCAAATCGTCTAATAAACATTATGGGACTCTTTTATGGAAAGCATCCCTTTTATGGAAAGGAATCAGGAGGCAGGTTCTCTGCCGAAGTAAACTAAAGACGAATTATGATAATTTAAGCCGTCATAATATTTTATTATTCATAGCAATCTAAGAATACTAAGCAATATTAAAGTTATATTAATAACAGAAAATAATCGTTTCCATAAAAAATACATTACAATTTACCTTATGAGGTACGAATAAATGAATTCCTTTCAAGTTTATTTACTTTTCATTTAGATTGAATATTCTTTGTGATTGTTTTTTGAGTTTTCTCTCATAAAGTGAGTTTATTTATGCAAATATTAATTGAAAGCTAATAATATCATTTCCATTTTTTTACTAAAGCTGTGTCAGCTTATAACTTTATTCTTAATTGTTATATTTATGAAATACTTATTTACTGTAATAAGAGGATATTTTTGTCCTTAAAAATTATTGCTTTCTAGTTTCATTATTTATTTAATTTGTAAATGATTGTTTGATATAATGTTATTTATTGTTGATATTATTTTTATAGACATAGCAATGTCAGAATTGTTTTTGTATTCAACTTTTTATAATGTACTAATTTCGAAACCTTTTCATACGAGCTATCATCCACTCATCTACCAAAATTATCAACGCTATTTGAGAATTATTCTAGATTTTCTTAAAAACCTAAGACAAATATTAATATTTTTTATCAATGTGTATTGTTTCCAGAGCAAATATTTCAGTGTTATTCATAGAATATGTCTTAGCACCTAATATAAAGGTTTGTTTATTAATTTAAAGTGTGGGTACACCTGAGTATTAGTCAGGAAATTTTATACATAAATCTATTGCTGGTAGTGTCCTAGTCGTATATTTAGGCTCTGAGAGGTATTACTTTCACTAAATTTTTTACATATTTTGTTCACTTTATTAAAAAAGTTGTGTTAGTTAGTCTTTTACTTTTTATTAATATCATCTCATAATTGGTTTTTTTTTGAACTATAAATAAATATTTATAAAAAACTCATAATTGACGAATTTTGATAAAGTTTAAAACATTTATATCGAATAAAATTTTCACATTTAACATTTTCATATAATTCTCATATACGAATAATTTTAAAATAAATATACTCCTATTTGACGTATTTTTATTATTACTCACTAAATACTAACAAAATTTCTCTTCATTCAAAAAAGCGTGTTACGCTTTCCTTCAAATTGTTGTGTTTGATAATTTATATGAATTTAACGCCAGTGACATTAACAATAAAAAATATAACCAAATTTTATTATTTTCAATTCCAATATAATGTCCATTCATAGTCACACAATTTTCTGTCTCAAGATGCGAAATCAGTTTTGTAAAAAGCAATAACATTAAAAATAAATGGATAAAAATATGAATTTTGGGTTAGGAGTTGTAGGATAATAATTGTTATTTTTAGTAATTGTTATCAGAATTATGCATTTTCTCTCTATGTAATCATAGTCGAGAAATTGAGTTTAAAATACTAATAGAATAATACAATACTATTATAACAAAAGTTTCATTACAGTTATATACTTCTATAACAAAGGTGTAATATGGTTAAATGAGAATATAAAGCCACATTCAGTTAATTATCATTGTCAGAACATGTACGAGTAGTAAATGTTAATAATACACGTGAGCGCTGCTACGACAACAATGAACGTATTTCTATAAAATCGCAGTGCATCTGGTTTGGGGAGTTGGAAAGTTTTTAATATTAAAAAGTAAAAATGTGAAGTTTGATTTTACTTTTTTTATACAAAAGCATTAAAATGATCCAGCGAAACATAGGAATATGAACAAATTTTGTTTTGAATAATTAGTTGTTGTTAAGGTAAGCAATTTTATATATGATATGAAATATATATATATATATATATATATATTATATATTTCATATCTTGCTTATTAAAAAATAGTTATTTTTATTATTTCAAATAAGAAATTTGATAGAAAGTAACATGATAGCGTTTGTTTTAGTTACTTCTTAAACACAGTATGTTTTAAGCAATAACAATTTGTACAAGGAGCTATTTGACGCCATTTTTACAAGATATAAGTTGGACCAAGTTGAGTAGTTTAGTAACATCTATAAAAATGAAAAGTTAAAACAATTGCTAGTTTATATTAGGAATATTTATAACCTCAGCTGGCTCAATGCATACACAGTATTATGAAGTACCGTTATCATTGTCGATACATACGGGAAGATTTTTAAATTATTTTCTATAGGAAATTACAATAATCTGAGATCTATGCTTGTATGTACATCGTATATCCTTAACGTAATATATTTGTTTATAAAAATAATATTTCAATTCATGTCATACTAAATGTCGGGCATCGAGTGTAATATTTCTGAAATAAACTAAAGCCCAAAAGCCGTACGAGAGATATTACCTAAAACAGCGTTAGCCTTAATCCTCGTTAAGACTCTATTTAGAACGTAAGGATTTGTTTCTATCTTTTATTGTACTGTCTTAAGAAACCATAAATATTGTAAAAAGGGCATTTACAAACAGACGTAGCCATTATTTTATCTTTTTACTTAGACAATACAATCTAATATTCGTTAATATCCAACCAACAATCATCCAATAACAAATATCCAACGGATTTGATGGAATTCAGATGTTGACATTTTTATTGTTCATGAAATAGATTTAGAGTTGATTATATTAGTTGCAGTAAATTACACTCATAGATTGTAAAATATATTTAATAAATTACTAAATAAAAATTATTAAATGATACTACAAAATATAAGTTATATTATTATAAAATGTGATGAAATGTAAAGCTTAAAAACAAAAAAAACATATGGTAGTATAAATCGAAATAAGAAACAACAATAACGTTTTTGTTTGAAAATGTTAAACTACTTCCAAACCTTTTATTCTTGATAAACAAACATAGATCCAACGTGTTACAGTATATTGGTGTCCGTTTGTTTGATCTTGCGTGAAGTGAACATGGCGGAGGCAGCTGTAATTCGGCTGTCCATAAATAAAACATATGAACTACTCTACCGGGTTAATAATGTCCATATAGTTTAGTCGCCATGTTTAGACAAAGTTTGTTAATTGGTTACATATAAAATCAGTTTGTTTTGATTTATTTTATACAATCGTTCAAATGATTCATTCCATGATAGATTTTAAGAGATTCAATTGACAAGTGATCATTGGTATTGATTCGAAGTTTAAAAGATATAAATAAATATATAAAACAATATTTTATCTTTATTAATGCTTTAAAAACATTCTACATACAGTGATATCTGCGAAACAAAAATAAACAATTAACAGACTTTCACCGTACAGTTGAAATAACTGAAATAGTAATGCAGTAAGTATGTTTGTAATTTTATTTTATCCTGGATCTTTGGTACTCATTATTATAATGACTGTATTATCTTCATATATGAAATTGTATGTTTTATTCTATCAGCATAAATGCACACGTAATAGAAAAAAATATATGCTGTTTATACAATTAGTTAATTAAGTAGTTGTTTCTCAAATTAGAAAGAGATCATAAATTAATGAAGTAATCCGATATTTCGGAATTCGCTCTTAAAAAGCAATTAAAAGCCTAAATTTGATTTGACGGACAGACTATTTGTTATAGACAAGAATTTTATAATGTCTAATTTACTTAATATTCATTTTAAAGGAAAACAAAAAATATATATTTCTTTTTAAAACGAACTTTTATTAAAAAACTTTTGACATAATATAAATAACAAGAATCTCCATACTCTATTTGCTTACCGTATATTTTTGGAGCAATGCCAAAATTCATCCTGGTTCTATTGTTGTTTATTATTACTGCACGGTGCCAGTAGTCAGATAAACAATTGTTAGGATTTTTGTAATATTTCGCACACATTCATATTATTTGTTTGGTTGGTTAGAGTTTATTTTTCGAATAAAAATATAATTCGTGAACTCATAATTTTTAATTACAATTAAGACAATTATGAAAATAATTTGTTTGAAAACTAGTTTAACACTAGGTCAAAGCTGTAAAGTCATTACATTGTATTTACATAAAATTTTAAACGTTTTTTGTGCTGTTCCTTAAGTTACCTGCGACTTAACAATGGAAATTCTTTTACTTCATTAGTATTACGATTTGTTAACAGTAATGTTATGCTAAGTGAAATAATATTTCAATCAACTACTTGTAATTTATGTCAACTAGAATAGTTATTTTAAGTCAAGGCCAGCAAAGCTTTTGCAATATCTCCACTGTTAACTGCAACACGGATACTGTATCAGTGGACAGCGGTGATACTCGTATATGCTCTTATTAATAAAGATAAATTACATTGTTCAAAACTCCTTGAGTCAGATAAGATGAAAAGAAAGTACCCCTGTTTTCTCCTTCCCTTGACTTGCCTTCAGAGGCATAACATATTACAGAAACTCTAGCCAGTTAGACTTTTTGTACTATAAATAAAACTATACGATTTTTAACCCAAAAGAATTTTCGTTTTATACCGAAAAAAAGGCAATGTTATTTAAAGCTCGCTGTACACACAAAATGCAAGCCCGAATTGCCTATAAAGTTACATTACTAACAAATAGAAAAAAACATTATTTGATTTTGATTAAAGGTGATCCAATAATGATCGACATTTTATTGTGAAAAAGTAAATTGCACATTCTACAAACTGTATATTTCTGTAACGATATGTTACCTTTTTGACTTTTAACCAGAATCATACATATACATATACTTCAATAATATCAAAGTAGTAATCACATCCTTAATTTTTAGACTATTTTTGAAACATATAAAGGCAAATAAAAAAATCGGGTAATAATAAACAAGGAAATTTATTATATATGTATAATAGCAATTTTTTTTTTATTTCTCCGTTTCTTTATTTTGTATTCATGTAAAAAACGTTCAGTTTGCGACGCTTGACAGATTGTATTCAAACTTCTCAAATTTACAACTTTATAACGAGCTTGACTGCAATTTTAACAGATCCTCGCTAAGTTCACTAACAACGTCCACTATTACATTTTTTCTCAAACAATGTTCAGGTATCTTTCTTAATATAAAACATATAAATAAAAAGTAGTAACGAACGACAGAAAACTAGAAAAGGATTGAAATAGACGAATAACTCACTTACTTCATTTGAATAATATTTTATTAGATACTCCTAGAGATTTAGCAATGATATTGATCTCTCAAAAATTTAGCTTGTTATTTTATCACTTACGGGAAAAATAACTTAAAATTAGAATATTTATTAATTCTAATACCAATAATAATGGAAATGTCGGCACATAAAAATTATATAAAAATTAAATTCGTTAAGAATAATTATACTTTAAGGCATATTATTATAGTAATTCTAAAAAATGTAAAAGTCAATGATCTTATATATTCGAACACACATATGTATTACTGTTTCAAGATATTATAAGATATTATATCAGAATTAATATTTATTCTAAAAAGACATCAACACATTTTCTTTTGAACTTTACCTTTAATTTAAAAGCCTACATTGGATCAGTTTCTTGCGATGCAAAGAAAGAGGATTGTAAATTGAATTTATTCGTATTGTTAAGAACTCAAAAGTCTGGTAAAGTAATAAGTGTAGTCTAGAGCATGCTTTTATATAAATCTAATAGTAAGAGTAAGAACAATGTAAACTTATAGACTAGACATCGGAAAAGTATGGATCTAATATGACACAATCAGTGATCCGCAATTTTTCGACAAATCTACATGCTATAAAATCTACATCTAAATGTTACATATGACTTAAAATGCAAAAAGTTGTTACATTTTATTTTAATTTATTTGGTCAGTATATTGATATATTTTTTAATGTTTGATTAATGATAAAGAATAAAATATAATACAATACTAAAATATTTTAAAAGAATTCTAATTTGTAACTGAGAAAGAATTTCCCAACTATCTGTAAATTATAAAAAATAATTTCACAGCATTTTAAATTCGAAACAAACTTTGGTACAAAAATACAACTGAAATAAAAGAGCCAAAGAAGTTTCAGATAAAATGTTAGTATTAGTTCCCATTACATAGGGTGAACACCCTGTTACCGTAGTTCTTAAGTTAATAGTCGTATTTTTAACAATTAAATACATACAGTATTCCATATTTCAAATCAATATCAAACAATAAACTCGTTGTTAGCCATGTGTGAGTCTCATTTATAACAATGTGGTTTGTTATTAGTCTAGAATAAATTTATTTTCAAGAGTTTTTAAAAAGTTATAAATAATAAACAACTATTCAAATGAGCTTAGTTGTTTAGTAGTAGAAGTGATCCACAATTCTAATTTACCAGACGACCTTTTTAATTCATATAAATGAATGTCTTTATATTGATTAAATACTGCCTTTGACCAATTCACTTTGTAGAGTCGCATAAAGGCCGATCTTTTAAGCGCTACCTATTACGGATTTATATATTACTACTTTGTGTGAAATTGTCTGTACACTTGTTTAGCTTATTTTAGTTAACAAAATATTAACATCGATTAATCGACACGTACAGGACTCGAAACTGGTATACTTTCGGAAATAGTTTTTGATAACATCTAACATCTTTAGAAATACTAGTGATCTCATTATCAAAAATATATCAACTTTCAGAATATCTGAACATTTTGTTTTATTGGAAAAGTTTATGAAAAACTCGAACTCGCAATGAAAATTAATGAAAAAATTTTCAATTTTATCGACCCTCCCCATCTGATAGTCATTACAGCATAAAATAATGAAATCTGTTGCGTTTACTCATTTTAAATATGAAGTTAAACTGGTTTGGTACTTAGATATTTTTTTAAAAGCATGTCAAAGTAGGGACGAGAGATTTTTTGTTTTTAATATTCACAGTCATTGCACAAAACGCAGTTGAAATTAGGAATATTGTATAATTTTGAGACGTGGTAGTATTGCGCCGGTTAAGCCAGCGTGTACATTTAGTTAAGAGATTACATTTATTTATTTAATAATTTAGTTAACATTAAGTTTAATTATAAACTTATATTCTGTCCTCTCGGGAGAAGCATCGATTATAGTAACCGGTGAATAATAAATTACAAACTTGTGTCGTTTACAAATATAAGTTTCACGCAGCTTTTCAAAACGATTCGATAATCGTAACCTACTTACAATTGAGTTTAAATAATTAATAATTAAAATTGTATTGATTTATACAATTTTAATTATAGTTGTGAATGTTGCAGAAGCTTGAACAACATAGCAATTTATTTATTTTTCGACGTACTTCTGTTAAGTAAACAAAAATAAAAAAATGAGAATGCAATATACGCGAGTTAAATTCGTAAAATATTTGATTTTTTTTATCGTAAAATAAAAATAAGTATTATTGAAGCTTAGGTCTTACAAGAGGGAAAGGCAATGTTTAAAAGTCACGTTTTTAAATCATAACGCAACGTTTGTTGAAAAAGTTTTCAACGAAGAGACTATTTGTTGCATTATAATATTATGCTTAAAATATGCTTTGAATTTGAATACCTCTACTTTTACTCTACTTTAAGTTCGCTCCTGGAAAATTGGATCCACTTCTAACTAGACTTGGCTTAGACTTCATGAATATATAAGATTAGTGAAACAAACTTCTTAGTAATTCAGTTTATAAAGAGTTGATGAAATCGTCATGAAAATACATTTTTGAAAATCTCGTAACTTTATATATCAGTGAAATTCTTTATATTTTTTAACGAATATAATGAAAAGATATGGGCACGTGCGAATTTATAATAAATTTTTGCAAACGATATCCTTATCGGTATTCATAAGTTTTTACGTTCTATTTTGTATTTTAATCAAAAATATTTAATAATAATAAATCATACAAAAAGTAATTTATATGAGGTATTTGTTTTGTAAATGAATCTAGTTTTCAATTACAAAAAAAGAAAATATAACTACACAATGTCAATGTCATTGAATTTTTAACGTTACCATTACTTTTCTTGAACTAAGTTAAACAGAGAGAAATCCCAAATACAGAGATGGTTTTTGATAAGCAAACTGTTTCAAAACATTGTACCTTTTTTGACAAAATTGCAAGTACTTTATCTAAGTTGTAGCAAGAGTAATTTTTAGTTTTAGTTTATCGTACAATTGTAAATACACATTGAAAGAAACTAAATTTGTTTTAATCAAATTTTTAGTATTGTTTTTAATAATTATAATGTATGTGTTCTTTTAGGTATAGACTAAACAAGAAATGTAAATGTATGTAAGTAAGTACCTCTGTGCGTTGAATTATAAAGACTTACTACTGGAATTATATTTTAAAATAGTCTGAGATAACAACGATACAGAGTAATGTTGAATTCATTTACTTTATCAACAAAAAACGGGATTCACGTCAGGAAAATAAGGAAAACAGGATGTTTAAAATATCACGCAAAAAACGTTGGGACCTATTTTATAAGATAAAACCAAGTTTATATTTCATTTACATTTAGAAGTTTACAAAATAAATGAATATTTGGGAGTATATATTTTATTTTATGTAATCATCAAAGGTTATACTGTTTTGTAAGTACAGGGGCAATCTTATGGAACTGATAGAAGAGTGTCAAGGTATATTTACACATGAAAGAAACGAATCCTAGGTTATATTAAGTTTTTCTTTGTTATCAATGCATACTAAGTAAATGTAACTTGTGCAGGTTTCTAAAATAATATTTAGCATAAATTTTATTATTTTTTGATACGATATATATTATATACTTTACAATAAACATTACTTTATATTACTATTTGAATGTTTATTTAATGTGTAATAATATTTAGTTTCATTTTACATAGTACAGCGCTCTCTGTGATTAAATTATATTAATATAACGAAACGATAAAAAACCAGTATTTAAAATATACTTGTTTTTAAGTAATAAACACACTTATTTATTTTTTTTATGAACCTAATTCCACATTACACAGAACTTATTAAGGATTTCAAATGGAAGTGTGAGTGAAAAGTAAAACATCCTAAATAATTATTATATTAAAGGTAATTTACTTTAAATTAATTCATGAAAATGTTTTGGATCCCTTATACCCGTTTTTCATGAGTAATCATAGTTAACTAAATACTCTACTATTTTGCTCAGTAATTGCTTTTCAATCCAAAAAGGTCACTTGCTAATAATGAGTTCGGCAGAAGTTTCATATTTAAGTGTTTCTATAGTAATACCAATTATTAATTAAGATAAAATAAACATTATTTAATATAGATAAGCAATAAGAAATTGTAATACATATTTCCTAAGTAATAATCCTTATCTTGTATTAAATATATGTACGAGTATAATGAACTCGTAAGAGATGTAAGATATACTTCCTACAAAGTAACATAAAGTTAATTAATCCCCTTCATAAAGCAAACAAAAATCACGTTATCCTAAGCTGCGTTGTAGAGTTAATCTTCTATGACTTATCGTATGAACATTAGCGAACGTACTGAGGACTTGTTTGTACAAGGCCATAGGGTTTCATTATATTATGTTTTTATATTAACTCTGAATGTTTTATAACTTATTAATTTAATTGATGGCTTTCATTTGTAAGGGACGAATATTTATTTATATATTTCCTGTGTAAGTTTTGTTATTACTGATTTGATATAACTTTCTCTTTAAAACAATAAGTGTTTTCTGTAAACTACAGCAGTTATATTTGACTATTATGCTTGCAGAGTTTGCGAACGATTTCCTTACTCAGGAATAATTAATGAATACTTTAATCGTTCCTGTGATATTTAGTTCAATAACAAACTTTACTGCTCCAAAAATTATTTGTCACAAAAATAACTGACCAAATTCTTAATACTGCTTCTTAAGATATTTTTTTTAATCTATTTTGTAATAAGTTTCAATAAATACTTGATAAAAACATTGATAATTTCTTAATGTTTATCTTATCTACAATATTAGATTGAAAGTAAAATTTAAACAATGGTAGTAAAGACCTCATATATTGTAAATATAAACAAAGTTCATTATACATACCGGCACATTTAACCGCCCAACTCTATCATTCGTCGCCTTGTTTGTTTACGTTTATTATGGCTTAGCAACTGTTTTGTTTTTTGTCAAGTGGCTACTCTAGCAATAAATTAAACACTTATACTCATAATTTGTCTCCTAATTTTGTGTCACCGACAGGTTTTTGGAATTTTGTCGTTAACATTTCCAGTTATTTTCTACCATAGTATGTGAATATTGTTTAATTAAAGTTTTTAGTGTTTGTTTATTGTTTGTAACTGTAAAAAATGCCGCTCGATGCAACTGGTGCAGCTAGGGCAGTGGCTTTGTCTGACGCCAGGTAGAGCCAACGTCGCATCGTCCGTACACTCGGTGTACATCGAACTACGGTACGGGATGCCATCAGACGAATTCCGGAGACAGACTCATATACGCGCAGGCCAGGTCAAGGCGGATATCGATGCACTTCAGCCCGAGATGACCGCTTCGTAATCAGAAACGTGTTGAGAAATTGCTTTTGTACGGCTACTGAAGTTCGTACGCGTCGTTTTGAGGTGAGAAATGTCAGTGTGAGTGAACGAACAATTAGGAGAAGACTGGCAGAAAGGAATCTGAGGGCTTTTCGTTCAGCTCTTGCCCCACAACTGCTCCCACAACACTGTAGAGTTAGACTTGCTTTTGCTCAAGAATATGCTAACTGGTCTGTTTGGGAATGAAAGGACGTACTGTTCTCAGATAAGAGCAGAATAGCCCTAAGAGGTCCAGATGGATGTCAGCGTGTCTACAAGTACCAAAATGAAAGGTTTGCTCCATGCGCCATAACCGAAACAATGGGTTACCAGTCAGAATACGTAATGGTTTGAAGAGCTATCTCTTATGAGGCTCGTACTAACCTTGCTGTGTTTGATATAGGCAATGCTAATGCTCAAAGATACGTGGAAAATGTTCGACAAGACCATGTCATACCTTTTGCACCATTTATTCGTAACAACTTTAGATTAATGCATGATAATGCACGTTGCCATACCGCAAGTTCCGTCATAGAGTACCTTAATAAGGTCGGTATTCAAGTTTTACCATGGTCGGCACGCACTCCCGATCTTAACCCAATTGAGTACATTGGGGACAACCTCAAAAGACGTGTTCGAGCCAGAGTACCAGCATCTACGACACTAGGAGAGCTCAAGACGGCTGTGGTAGAGGAGGAGGAGCACAATATCCTCCAATCAGATATCCAAGATTTCATGGATGGAATGGCAAACCAGCTCCAAGAAGTCATTGGATCCCAAAGCAGCAACACCCATTATTATTTTTAAATTTTCTTTTTAATCAGACCACGTTTTCAAAATTGATATTGTTAAATTTTTATCGAAATTTTTCCTAAAATCGATTTTTGGAATTTACCGTTTAATAAAACCCCTTGTTTGAAGAATTTTGTTTTTTTTCAAGACCTTAAAGGTAGCTCTCAATGTACCTCTCAAAAAATATGGTCTAAATTTGACGATTTCTGTAAATTGAAGGAAATAGAAGGTGGGCGGTTAATTGTGCCTGTGAGTGTGTATTTTAACATATTTTGAATACTTTCAAAAGTACAAGTCGATCTTATCTTATCTCGGTTATTAGATACTTAACAAGTACTATATGTAATTACAATCTTTATTTTAAAAGAGCCTATATATTACGAGGAATGGTGAAGGACTAACAAACTATGTGTCATATAAATATGTAAATTTTGTAAACAATAATATTAAGATTTCTATAATACTGAGAAAAAAAACCCGCAACTAACATAATGTTGAAATGTAGAAAATTAATATAATTGAAACAGTTTTAAGTACCTACGTAAAATAACAAATGTAGAACTATGAGGCCGATGAGAACAATAAATTATAATTCCACAATGATAAATGATCCTTCGTTGTATTTGTATTAAGACTGACAAATGACGGATACTATCATGAAATTGAATTTCCTTTGATCCTTTTGAACCAAATATAGATAGAGATTATATTCCACTATAATTATTATCATTATATTAAAGTCTTTATTTTTATTTAATCTATCTTTAGGCATACAATTTGTTCAATATTCGTCAGTGTCAGGAATTGATAGGTAGTCGTAAAAAGGAAGGACCCGAAGGAAACACGCTCATATAGATTCCACCAAATGTATTTTAATAAGTGTTCTAAAATAAAAAAATATTTATTTATACTATTTTTCTTATCAGTTGTCGGGATATACATTAAAGTTATTATTTATTGATAGGTGAATGTTTTCTTTTCCAGTATGTTTGTTAATTCAGTCATTCAGTCATGATATTCACAGAATGGTATGGTATGTTCTGGAATGGTATATTTGAATGCAATTCGATGCTCTATTGAACCAAGAGACGTAATATTTTCACTGGAAGGCGATAACGTTTTTTAAAACTGCCAATAATATTTGAATGGTTCGAAGAAAATGTTGGTAAAAATAAATCTATAATAGATTACCGATCTTAAGTTATTCCTATATTCCTTATTTACTCTTTGCAACCTTTATTTATCAGATAAATTTATAATTAAACTAACATTAATTAATATAAGGATATAAAACGATCAGATATTTTAACAATTTATTTTATATTATTTGCAGTACGGAGAACGGCACGGACGGTTGAGTATATAAATATAATTTTTAGGGAATTACCCAACCCATAGTAGTTAATATCCCATTGGGATGTAAGTATTCCAGCAATACCGGATAGGGAGCCAGAC
Organism: Melinaea menophilus ssp. n. AW-2005; assembly: GCA_918358695.1. Taxonomy (NCBI): domain Eukaryota; kingdom Metazoa; phylum Arthropoda; class Insecta; order Lepidoptera; family Nymphalidae; genus Melinaea; species Melinaea menophilus. The sequence continues at coordinate 21,375,741 of OU911043.1, read as the reverse complement.
AGAAGTTCGACTCGATCGCTTTGGCAAGGGACCAGAAAGCTCCGACTGCCAGTAGGTCTGACAGAGAGCTTTTCGCCATTCTTAGCGATACGATCGCGACGGGCCTTCCGTAATGCCTTTTTATAGGACTTAACAGCTTGGTTAAAGGCTCTCTTCTTTAAACTTACATCCCGAGCTTTGCAGCTTCGAGCATCAGCCCAAATTAGGTATGCCGAATGTTTTCGGTCTCCAGCATGACCACATTCGGCATTAAAGCATGGGCGAGCTTTGCCAGCGATGGGTAAGTCAGCAAAAGGAATGAAGTACTCCATTGCCTGATGTACCACATCGGTTATAGCATCCGCGCAACTCGACGGATCCAAAGAAGAGAAGCAAATCTGTCGCCGAGGATAAGACGCAAAGAAGTGCCGCATCTCATTCCAATCTGCTGACTTGTATTTCCATACTCGCCTAACACCAGGTGGTTCGAAAGCTGGTGGGGAATAAGTAAATACAGATTTCACCTAACAGTGATCGGAGGTTCCCAAGGGGGTCACCTTTACACGATACCTGTTCGGATCAGTTGTCAGCAAAAGGTCCAGGCAATTGGCTCTATGGCCTACTAAATCTGGTACCCTCGTCGCTTGCCTCACCCGCTGAAAGAGGTCGAAAGACAACGCAAAGTTCCGCACTTCTCTTCCAGCATGGTCGGTCTTCTGGTACTGAAACAACCAGTCCTCATGACAGGCATTAAAGTCCCCCAGAATGACGAGCTGCACTGAAGGGTACTGATGCAGAGCCATATCAGCAGCCTCACCGAGATACTCAAATAATCTATTTGTCTCCTGATCACCGCTGTGCGAACGGTAGACACAGCAGTACAGGATTTTTTCGTTTCCTGTGTGAACTTAAATCCATAAGGAAGAAAAAGTAGGGTCTTCAAGGTGACGGAGACGCAGGATACAGAGGTCGTTCCGTGCGTATACACAGACCCCGGCACGTGAGCGAAAGTTGTACTCTAACGAGTAACCGGGATGATCCAGGTACGCAGCGCTTAGAGGACATTGTATCTGTGTCTCCGTCAAAAAGAGCAAGTGCGGTTGCTCTGTCTCCAGATGGTAGTTGTCAGGTAAGAGATTAGAGTGCAAGTCCCTGATGTTAGTGAGGTGCACTTTAAATGAGGAGGAGTGTAACCGCTGTAAAAACTTCTTCTTTATTAACTTTATCATAAAAAAAAAAAAAAAGAGTGAATAGGATGAGAAATGACAGTTGATCGAGGCGGTACGTGTCAAACCCGGCGCCGAAATTGGTGATGTCATGCCACTGGGAGGCTAGTCTGGAGACTGCGGGGACGCCCGAAGTGTGTTGTATATACAATAGGAATTGATCGTGTCGGTGTCAGTAGCTTAAATATTAAATGCTTGTATTGCTGACAACAATAGTTTGTAGCGAAATTATTACCCACAGCTTCAGGACCTACTTTTGACTCTTAACTAAAGCTTAAACTAACTAGAAATTGATTATTTTTTATGATAACGATACAAATTAGTTAAGTATGACTACGTCTTGACCTTGTACAGAACCTAGTTATCCGTTACTACACCCGATTATAAAAAAGATTTTTGTTTTTGGTGTTAATTTAGCTTAATTTACCTAAATATTATAAATTTATATATAAAGGAAACAATTTTTTTTTTATTATAATGATAAATATATTAATTTTATAAAATTTATTTAGATGAATAGCGCAGTAAACATTTCGGAATTACGCAATTTCGGATTTTAATCAAATGTATATAAAATTATTATGCGATATAGTTGCTAAAAATATATAAAAGCAATAGGAAAAGATAAAATCACATAAATGATTATAAACGATCCAATAAAAATGTAAAAAATTGTGTAATTAGTGAAATACGGTATAATACGGTAATGTGGATTAAATATTAATCAGGGCCAGAGAATTCTCTTATTTTGAATGGAAAGAAAACTTTTTTATGCAAATGGAAATTAAATTTGTTTCCCTGTTTTTAAAACATTAAGTAAATCTACTTAATGTCCCAATAACAAGTAGACGGTTCTTAAAATCTCATTTTATAGGCCTAATAGCTATTTAATACCTATTGCGTTGTATCTGCTATTTGTTCGTAATTTCTTAGTTGGTTTTGGGTTTTTGTAGTAAGTTAAGTAATACATATGGTTTTTAAGGAGTTGCTACTACCTGTAATTATATTATTATTAATAAATAACAACTGCCTGTAGCTATTGCTACTTTTTATAAGCAAACATATGTTATTGTTTGTTATTTTAAAATGTCCACTGTGTATTTGTAATGTCCGCATAAAAATGTTTTAGACAACAGCGAAGAGCTTATTTTATAAGCTGTAGAGAAAAGTAAATGTAAAATTTACCTAAGTATAATAATCATTATACAAACACAATATTTTTTTATACTGACATGGTTGTTATAACTGAATGAATATCACATTTAGAATGTGATGTTAAACAAATTTTGGCATATCTGAAGATAAGCTGATTAAATACGTTGAATATACTTTATCAAAGTTGTATTCATTTTACTTAAGAATACAGGTATAGAGAAATGTTTTCGTTCCTTGAAGAATATTTTTCTATTTGAATGTTTACATTTGTATAACATCTACTGCGGTTGTAGGTATGCGGGATAGACATAGATAATCGTAAAGCATCAGGGAATGTATTAAGGTCGTTAAAAATAATGATAGAACCAAATCTGGCATAGCGGTATATCTGTTCGACTTAGGCTCTAATCATCAGATTGAAATATATAACCCACAAATAATATCCAGGCAAGGTCTGAAATGTAAAAGAAGACAATGAAATCTCGTTGTGACAATTTTATTTATGGTAATGTTTTCAAAATGGCCAGTGTTTTTTGTAGTAAAGGTTTCAGTTTTAATATAGATGGTTGTAGTAATAGACTCGCAAAAGGTTTAGTTACATTGACATATAAGCATTCCAATGGTGCAATAGTGACCTAGTGCCCATTTATAAAAATAAAGGTGACATACAACACTGCAACAGTTATCGGGGTATAAAGCTCATGTCACTTACTATGAAAGTGTGGGAGAAAGTGATAGAGAAAAGAATGCGAGACGAGAGTGATGTTTCGAAGAATCAGTTCGGTTTTATGCCTGGTCGGGGTACGACGGATACTGTATTCGCTCTTCGTCAGTTGAGTGAGAAATACAGACGAGCCCATAAGAACCTGCACATAGTGTTCGTTGATCTCGAGTTGGTTCGTGCAATGTACAGTCGATCTAGTACACAAGTCCGGTCGGCCGCTGGAAACACCGACAAGTTCAATGTGGCAGTAGGTCTGCATCAAGGGTCGGCTCTGAGTCCCTACCTCTTGTTGATAATGGATGCTCTGACATTGGACATACAGGAAGAGGCACCCTGGTGTATGCTATTTGCTGATGATATTGTTCTTGTCGGCGAGGATGGAATTGAGACGCAGAGTAGACTGGTAAAATGGCAACAAAAGCTGGAGAGTGTCGGCCTGAAAGTAAGCAGAACAAAAACAGAGCATATGTTCTGCGATTTCGGCGGTGTCTCCGGTTTTGTTCCTATTTTGTTCGACGGAGTACCGTTACCAGTCTGCTCGGAGTTTCGCTATCTTGGTTGTCTGATTCAAAGCGATGGCAATATTGACCGTGACGTAAAGCACAGAATCAACACGGGATGGATGAAATGGCGACAAGTCACTGGGACGACATGTGATGCCCGAATTCCCCTTAAACTAAAGGGGAGAATTTATAAAAACATCATTAGACCTGTTGTTATGTATGGATCTGAGTGCTGGGCGATGAAGGTGATGGATGAAAATCGTTTGCATGTAACGGAGATGCGAATGTTAATGGTGGATGGATGTGTGGGGTGACAAGAAGGGATAGAATAAGAAATGAGTATATTAGGGGAAGCTTAGGAGTAGCGCCTGTGACAGAAAAAATTAGAGGTAGCCGTCTGTCATGGTATGGGCATGTTATGAGGAGGGATGAAAGGCACGTGACCAAAAGAGTGCTAGGTATGGTAGTGGAGGGATGGACAGGTAGAGGACGGCCGAAGAAAAGATGGATGGATTGCGTGAAAGACGATATGGAGAAGAAGGGAATGTGCACAGAGATGAAGAGTAACAGGAGAGTATGGAAGGAAAAACATATTGTGCCGACCCCAAAATGGGATAAGGGCAGGATAATGATGACATATAAGTATTCCAGTGAACACTCGTCGTTTCAGCTTGCCCGAGAATATGGCAGCTACATTCATCGAAAAATCGAAATCGAAATCGAAGTATTTTTATTACTACTCACTAAATCCTAACAAAATTTCTCTTCATTCAAAAAAGCGTGTTACGCTTTCCTTCAAATTGTTGTGTTTGATAATTTATATGAATTTAACGCCAGTGACATTAACAATAAACAACATAACCAGATTTTATTATTTTCAATTCCAATATAATGTAATGGACATTGGACATAGTCACACAATTTTCTGTCTCAAGATGCGAAATCATTTTTTTAAAAAGCAATAACATTAAAAATAAATATATAAAAATATGAGTTGTAGAATAATAATTGTTATTTTCAGTAATTGTTATCAGAATTATGCATTTTCCCTCTATGTAATCATTGTCGAGAAATTTAGTTTAAAATACTAACAGAATAATACAATACTATAAAACAAAAGTTTCATTACAGTTATATATTCCTATAACAAAAGTGTAATATGGTTAAATGAGAATATAAAGCCACATTCAGTTAATTATCACTGTCAGAACATGTAGTAAATGTTAATAATACACGTGAGCGCTGCTACGACAACAATGAACGTATTCCTATAAAATCGCAGTGCATTTCTGGTGTGGAGAGTTGGAAAGTTTTTAATATTAAAAAGTAAAAATGTGAAGTTTGATTTTATTATTTTTATACAAAATCATTAAAATGATCCGGCGAAACATAGGACTATGAACAAATTTTGTTTTCAATAATTAGTTGTTGTTAAGGTAAGCAATTTTATATCTTCTTCTTCTATTATATAAAAATGAATCGCAAAATGTGTTGGTAAGCGCATAACTCAACAACGCATGGACCAATCTTAACAATTCTTTTTTTTAAATGTTCCTTGAAGTCCAAGGATGGCTCTAACGGCGAGAAAAATTTGAATAATTTCCAGGGAAACCCTAAAAAAGCCCTTTTCTTTTTCCTATACAAATATTTTAAATGTAGAATAAATAACTAAATGTAGAGTCAATTTGAACTGTATTGCTATTCAATAAAGTTGATATTAAATTACAAGCACTCATTGTTGTCTAAACAATGTAGGTGTCTTGCTAACGTCAAAGAGTCAATTCGCGCTTTATTGTCGCTGCACAACGTTCAAATTTAATCAAATGAATGTGTACACCCGACCAAATTGAAAAGTCAAAAAAAGTAAATGTAAGATTTGATTGGCCTTGGAATATTCTTTCTTTTGTTTTAGTTTCGGAATGCGACATAAATTGTCATCAGTTTTCACGTCATTGCATCTGTCAAACAAACTGCGTTAAAAAGCGTTTATAATATTTAATAATTAATTTTGATTGTATAAATACCTGTGATTAATAATTATTTCATGTGAATAAATTTAGGTAATTATATACGATATGCCTCCTATAAGACGAAGTAATTTAAGTAGAAGAACCCGAAATGCTACAAACCAAATGAATTACCGATCTTATCATACTGCACATGAACGTGACGACCGAAATGAACGCGAAAGAATTCGTATATCACGAACGCGGGAAGCGAGAGCGAGAGATTCAACTAATAATCGCGAAAGTTTGAATCGAGCTGCTTTCAATTACGATTTGTCAATTGACTACAGTAACCACCAATGTGTTGCTATTGGATCCATGAACTTGGTTTGCTCTTATTGTAAGGCATTGAAATACAAAAATGAAGCAAATGGATTGTGTTGCGCAAATGGGAAAGTGAAATTGATACCATTGGATCCACCACCAGAGCCATTGTACTCATTGGTTTCAGGAATAGAACCAGATTCCATACACTTTTTGTCAAATATTCAACAATATAACAATTGCTTTCAAATGACATCATTTGGGGCAACAAACGTAGTTCGGGAAAATTTCATGCCAACTTTTAAGGTATGTATTATAGCAGTTAATCATTATTATTTTAATGAACAAAATTTCCTGTTAACTAAGTAAATATGTGTCATTAACCTTCAGTTTCCTAAACCCCAAAACATATATTACTTAGTCATTATATTATTTGGTGATTCAGTATTAGCAACACTTTTATTATTTTGAAACACAATATAATTATTTGACGATGGATATTAGTTACAACTAATTATTACATATTGACATACCTAAGCATATCAATTATTATTTGGTGATTCAAATTAAGAGACAGATATACTTTTTAGGAACAAATATTATTTCTATTTGGCAAAAATCTTTTTTTTTAATTTACAGATACAAGGCCAAATATATCATAGAGCAGGTTCACTGTTACCAGTGTCAGATAGCAATTACAAATTTCTGCAAATTTATTTCATGGGCAATTCACCACGAGAAATTGATATGCGTTGTTCACATAACAATTCACTAAAGAGGTCTATTATAGAACAATTACAAACTTTATTTCATGAGTACAATCAATTGGTTATGTTGTTTAAAACTGCACTGGATCGGATGCCATCTGATAATCACAAAATTGTAATCAGAGCTGATAAAACACCTGTTGGCCAACATGCAAGACGTTTTAATGCACCAACTATTGATGAAGGTGCCATCGTTGTAGTTGGAGAAAACTTGGAATCCCGTGATATTGTTTTACATCGTCGGAATGATCAATTACAACGTATAAAGGAAACACACCGCTCATATGACGCACTGCAATATCCCATTATATTTTGGCAAGGTGAAGATGGCTATGATTTTTCAAACAAGATGATAAATCCCATTACAGGTAATAAAAAATATTAGTTTAGCTATGGAGCTATATTATCAGTCACTATATTGTTATTTTTTTAATTTTCATTATTATGAAAACAAAAATCTATTTTCAGGTTCCGAAACCAACAAAAAAGTCAGTTCAATGAACTATTATTCCTACCGCCTAATGATTCGTGAAAATGAAGACAATCACATACTCAAATGTCGGCGATTATATCACAAGTATGTTGTAGACATGTATGTTAAAATTGAAACGGAGAGATTAACATTCATCAGGTTGAATCAGACCAAACTCAGATCTGAAGAGTATATTCACCTTCGAGATGCGATTAATACTGATGGAAATGCACAGAATGTTGGTCGGATGACTATTCTTCCAGACATACATCGGAAGCCCTCGACATATGCATGAATATGCTCAAGATGCCATGTCATATGTTCGTCATTATGGTACAGCAGATTTGTTCATCACATTTACATGCAATCCACACTGGATAGAAATCAAGCAGGAGTTATTCCCTGGGCAATCACCTATTGATCGTCATGATATTACAGCCAGAGTCTTTAGACAAAAGTTGAAATCTTTGATGGATTTCATTGTGAAACATTATGTGTTTGGAGAGACACGCTGCTGGATGTATTCTGTGGAGTGGCAGAAACGGGGATTGCCACATGCACACATTTTGATTTGGTTAGTTGAAAAGATAAGGCCAAATGAAGTTGATGCAGTAATATCAGCTGAAATTCCTAATGTAGAAGTAGATCCTGGATTGCATGAGGTAGTTATTAAAAATATGATACATGGTCCCTGTGGAACTCTTAATCAAAATTCACCGTGTATGGTGGATGGTAAATGTTCAAAGCGATATCCACGGACATTAATATCTGAAACAATCACTGGTAATGACGGTTATCCTTTGTATCGTCGCCGATCGACAGCAGACAATGGAAGATCAACAATTGTCAAATTAAATCAACAAGATATTGAAATAGATAATCGCTGGATTGTTCCATATTCACCCATTTTATCAAAGACCTTCAAAGCGCACATCAACGTTGAATCTTGCCATTCAGTAAAATCTATTAAATACATTTGCAAATATGTAACCAAAGGGAGTGATATGGCTGTGATTGGTATTAATGCAGAGAATTCCAATGATGAAGTTACCCAATACCAAATGGGTCGCTATGTTAGTAGTAATGAAGCAGTTTGGCGAATATTTTCTTTTCCTATTCATGAAAGACACCCTACTGTTGTTCATTTAGCTGTGCATTTAGAAAATGGACAAAGAGTATATTTTACAGCACAGAACGCAGTAGAAAGAGCTTTACAGCCACTATCTACTACATTAACCAGATTTTTTGAGATATGTCAAAACGATGATTTTGCTCAAACATTGTTATATTCTGAAATGCCAAAATATTATACTTGGAATCAATCCTCAAGAAGATTTATACGACGGAAACAAGGAAAACCAGTTACAGGATACCCAGATATATTTTCTACCGATGCGATTGGTCGAATTTATTCAGTACATCCAAGCAATGATGAATGTTTTTATTTACGACTGCTATTAGTCAATGTACGTGGCCCAACATCGTTCCAACATGTACGAACTGTTAATGGTGATTTGTGTGGATCATATAGAGAAGCTTGCCAACGTTTGCGATTGCTAGACAATGATGCTCATTGGGATCAAACTCTCAATGATGCTGTAATATCATCACAAGCTCATCAAATACGAACATGTTTTTCTATAATCATATCTACCTGCTTCCCATCAAACCCAAAGGATTTGTGGATCAAGTACAAAGATAATATGTGTGATGATATTTTGTATCAAATACGGATTAGAAGGGGAAATCCAAATATACAAATAAGCGAAGAAATTTACAATGAAGTATTGATTTCAATTGAAGACATGTGCTTGATGATGTCAAACAAACTATTATTTCAATTAGGCCTGGCCGCACCCAATCGTCCAATGCATGATGCTTTTAACCAAGAGTTGCACCGAGAAAAACTGTATGATCTCAACACTTTGAAAGAATTAATTCAAACGAATCTTCCACTATTGAATGAACAACAGAAGTATGTATTTGATACACTTTTGAAAGTAATAAATGATAAAAGAGGAGGGATTTACTTCTTAGATGCACCTGGTGGTACAGGAAAAACTTTTTTGATTTCATTGATATTAGCAACAATTCGCTCACAAAATAAAATTGCACTTGCACTCGCTTCGTCGGAAATCGCAGCAACTTTGCTTGAAGGTGGTAGAACAGCTCATTCAGCACTAAAATTACCATTAAACATGCAAAGCAACGAAACTCCAACCTGCAACATTTCGAAGAAGTCTGCAATGGCAAAGGTTTTGCAGCAATGTGGATTAATTGTTTGGGATGAATGCACGATGGCACATAAAAAATCTTTGGAGGCTTTAGATAGAACCTTACAAGATCTCCGGAGCAATAATAACCCATTTGGTGGTGCAATGATTTTATTAGCAGGAGATTTTCGTCAAACATTGCCAGTGATTCCACGATCAACGCCAGCTGATGAACTTAATGCCTGTTTAAAGTCCTCCAATTTGTGGAAACATGTGAAGGTATTACACTTAAGCAAGAATATGCGTATCAAGTTGCAAAATGACAAATCTGGAGACATATTCTCTAAACAACTCATTGACATTGGTAATGGCAAATTTCCTATAGACACCTTGACTGGTTGCATTAACTTTCCTCAAGGTTTTTGTCAGTTAACTAGATCAAAAGATGAACTTATTTAAAAGGTGTTTCCAGATGTTGCTCAAAATTATAGAAACCATGATTGGTTGAGCGAACGGGCTATATTGGCTGCAAAAAACATAGATGTAAGTGAATTAAATTTCAAAATTCAAGAACAAATTACAGGCGAATTGAGGATATATAAATCAGTTGATTCGGCTTCTAACCAAGATGATGTCGTTAACTATCCACCTGAATTTTTAAACTCGCTGGATTTACCAGGATTGCCACCTCACAATCTTCAATTAAAAGTTGGTTCGGTAGTAATAATATTGAGAAATATCAACCAACCGCGTCTTTGCAACGGCACACGGTTAGCGATAAAAAAATTATTGAACAACGTGATAGAAGCAACTATACTGAAAGGAAAGTATAAAGGAGAAGACGTTTTGATACCACGCATCCCAATGATTCCGACTGATGTACCATTTGAATTTAAACGACTACAATTTCCAGTGCGGCTTGCTTTTGCTATGACCATAAATAAGTCCCAGGGGCAATCATTAGGTGTTTGTGGTATTAATCTAGAAAACCCATGTTTCTCACATGGTCAATTGTATGTTGCCTGTTCCCGTGTTGGAAAACCATCACATTTATTTATATATTCACCAGGTAATCAAACAAAAAACATTGTGTATCATAAAGCACTAAAATAAAAATAAAACAGATTTTTGTTAATAATTATGATTCACTGGATTTACAATAACGCGATTACTGAAAATACTTATGTACGTTTTATTTCATTATTTTTTATTTCATCGGTTATGAACCCTATGTTAATAATAATAGTAATAAATAATTAATTATCTCTATACTTTGTAATTGAAGCACCCACTTTATAAATATTTGTCACCTTTACCTTTTTAAAAATAATCTAAAGGGATAGTGGGAACCACTATCCCTTTAGATTATTTTTCAATCAGGTTTGAACCTTAAGTTCCCCTCTTGGTTTGAAGCCCTCTGGCAGACATCCCAATCGGGGTTTTTAGTGGGTCTCAAAAGGGTGACCAAAGTTCGTGGAAGGTAAGATACTTAAGTCACCCGAGCTGACCTTTTTCTTTAATTCTCCTGAACAGAACCGTCACCATGATGATAGGGCGATGTGTGAGGATCAGCAGAGTAAAAACGTCTAAAGGTCGAAATATAAACTGCCACATTCCAAATCTATTTGACAGAACGAATTCTGCCGAGTTGTATAAAAATTGTATTTATTAAAAAAAAAAAAATCTTTTAAAATTTAAATGTTTTGAGTTTAACTTTCATTGTATGTATTAGTAAAAACCACCAAATACTTTTAATTATGAACGTCTTAATAAAATGATAAAGTAACATATTAAAAAAAAGGAAAATTTTACGATTTATTTATTATATTATTTAAAATATTAAATGATAAAAAAAATCCACCAGAATTCTTAATATATATAAATCACGTGTCGCGTTATTTGTCCGCGATGGACTCCTAAACTACTTAACTGATTTAAATAAATTTACACATCACGTACAGTTTGACCTAACTTAAAAGATATAATAATTTTCAACTCAATTCATAGTCGCAGTATTATTTTATTGCAAATTATTAGTTTATCATTTTGCAGTTAGCTCTTAACAATTCTAAAAGATGGCGGTATCTATTGACTGGATTGAGTAATTACGAATGAGATATCTACCCTACCTACCTCATTCGTAAGTTTAGTGTTCCAAGTTATTTACTAAAAACTTTGTAATATACAAATAGTGTTATAAACTTGGATAAAATTAAAAAAATAATTATAATTATTTTGTTTTGATTTTTGCTTAATATCGACTATAAGAAAACATTATGGTTTTCATGACAGATGTACTCTGAACGTTACCCCTTAAATAGTTTAGTACAATGTAATATATCAAAAATAATAGTCACAGCAACGCGTGACCGGGTCTGCTAGTATTATTATAAAATGTGATGAAATGTAAAGCTTAAAAACAAAAAAACATATGGTAGTATAAATCGAAATAAGAAACAACAATAACGTTTTTGTTTGAAAATGTGAAACTACTTCCAAACCTTTTATTCTTGATAAATAAACATAGATCCAACGTGTTACAGTATATTGGTATCCGTTTGTTTGATCTGGCGTGAAGTGAACATGGCGGAGGCAGCTGTAATTCGGCTGTCCATAAATAAAACATATGAACTATTCTACCGGGTTAATAATGTCCATATAGTTTAGTCGCCATGTTTAGACAAAGTTTGTTAATTGGTTACAAATAAAATCAGTTTGTTTTGATTTATTTTATACAATCGTTCAAATGATTCATTCCATGATAGATCGAATCTCTTAAAATTCGATTCACAAGTGATCACTGGTATTCATTCGGTGATTAAAAGATATGAATAAATAAATAAAATATATTTTATCTTTATTATTGCATTAAAATCATTCTACATACAGTGACATCTGCAAACGGAACAAAAAACAATTAACAGACTTTCACCGTACAGTTGAAATAACTCAAAAAGTAGTGCAGCAAGTAAGTTTGTAATTTTATTTTATCCTGGATGTGTTGTACTCATTATTATAATGTCTCAGTATTATCTTAATATATGAAATTGTATGTTTTATTTTACCAGTATAAATGCACATGTAATAGAAAAAAGTATATGCTGTTTATACAATTAGTTAATTAAGTAGTTGTTTCTCAAATTAGAAAGAGATCATAAATAAATGAAGTAATCCGATATTTCCGAATTCGCTTTTAAAAAGCAGTTAAAAACCTAAATTTGATTTTACGGACAGACTAACTGTTGTAGACAAGAATTTTACAATGTCTAATTTACTTAATATTAGTCTTAAAGGAAAACAAAAAAATAAGTTTCTTTTTAAAACAAACTTTTATTAAAAAACGTTTGACATAATATAAACAACAATAATCTCCATACTCTATTTGCTTACCGTATATTTTTGGAGCAATGCCAAAATTCATCCTGGTTCTATTGTCGTTTATTAATACTACTTGCACGGTGCCAGTAGTTAGATAAACAATTGTTAGGATATTTGTAATATTTCGCAAACATTCATATTATTGGTTTGGTTGGTGAGAGTTATCTTATAATTTTATTTTTCAAATAAAAATGTCATTCGTGTACTCATAACTTTTAATTAACATTGAAAAAAATATGATGAAATAAAAAGATTTGTTTTAAAAATGTTTTGATACTAGCTCAAAGCTGTAAAGTCATTACATTGTATATAAATAAAATTTTAAACAACGTTTTTTTTTGTGCTGTTCCTTAAATTACCTGCGTCTTAACAATGTAAATTATTGTACTTCATTAGTATTATTACAACTTGATGACAATAATGTTAGTAATTTCAATAAAATACTTGTAATTTATGTCAACTAGAATAGTTATTTTAAGTCAAGGCCAGCAAAGCTTTTGCAATTTCTTCGGTGTTGCATCATGCCGTTGACGGCGGTGATATGTGCTAAGGGCATATATCACCGCACATATCATTAAGGAGGATAAATTATTATATTTACATTATTCAACTCCTTGAGTCAGCTGAGTTTAAAGGATAGTACCCCTGTTTCCTCCTGGACTTGCCTCGAAAGGCATATTATATTACAGAAACTCTAGTCAGCTACACCTTTTATGATATAAATAAAACTATACGATTTTTAACCCAAAAGAATTTTCGTTTTATACCGAAAAAAGCAATGTTATTTAAACCTCGCTTCACAAATAAAATACAAGCCGGAATCGCCCATAAAGTGACATTACTAACAAATGGAAAAATACATTATTTGATTTTGATTAAAGGTGATCCAATAGTGATCGACATTTCATTGTGAAAAAGTAAATTGCATATTCTACAAACTATACATTTCTGTATCAAGATATTTCTTTTTTTAACTTTTAATCACAATCATAAACATATACTTCAGTAATATAAGTCAAAGATTTTTTTAATAGAAATGTTTTGAACTTATGAAAGGTCAGATTCTACTTACACATTCCAAAGAATAGGTCCATGAAGTAGAACCAGCAAGAAACGCCATGGACCGTTCATATAATAAATTGCTAGTACTGTGTATTATTTAGGAATCTTATAGTATAGTAATCACAATCTTAATTTTTATACTACTTTTGAAACATATAAAGACAAATAAAAAACCAGGTAATGATAAACAAGGAAATTTATTATATATGTATAGTAGGAAAAAAATTTTTACTTCTCCGTTTTTTTATTTTGTATTTGATACACTGAAGAAAAAACGTTCAGTTTGCGACGCTTCACCGATTTAAGCAATAATGAACTTTGTAATGAAACTTCTCAAATTCCCAACTTTATAACGAGCTTGACTGCAATTTTAATAGACAGTCGCTAAGTTCACTAACAATGTCCACTACTACATTTTTTTGGGTTTTCTCAAACAATGTTCAGGTTATCTTTCCTTATATAAAACATATAAATAAAAAGTAGAAACGGACGACAGATAACTAGTAAAGGATTGAAATAGACGACTACTCACTTACTTAATTTGTTCAAAGATGTATTGAATAATATTGTATGGGATGCTCCTAGAGATTCAGCAATGATGTTGATCTCTCAAAAATTTTGCTTGTTATTTTAACACTTACATAAATAAAACCTAAAATTATATGATTATTAAATTGGTTAAGAATAATTTTATTTTAAGGCATACTATTTATGTAAATGTAAATAATGAAAAGGTCAATGATTTTATACATTCGAACACATATACGAGTATGTATTACTATTTCAAGATCTTATAATATTATATCAGAATTAATATTTATTATAAAAAGACATCAACACATTTTCTGTTGAACTTTAACTTTAATTTAAAATCCTACATTGGGTCAGTTTCTTGCGATGCAAAGAAAGAGAACTGTAAATTGAATTTATTCGCATTGTTACGAACTCAAAAGTCTGGTCTTTACCAGTATTACTTTAATAAGTTTAGTCTAGAGCCTGCTTTTAAGATGCAATTCTAATGATAAGGGTAAGAAGAATATAACCTTATAGACTAGAGATCTGAAAAGTATGGAACTAATATGACAGAATCACAGTGATCAGCAAATTTTCAACAAATCTACATGCTACAAAATATACATTTAAATGTTACATGTCACATAAAATGTAAAAAGTTGATGCATTTTATTTTAATTTATTTGGTCAGTATATTGATATATATATTTTTTTAATGTTTAAATAATGATAAATAGTAAAATATAATACAATACTAAAATATTTTAATAGAATTCTAATTTTTTACTGAGAAAGTATCTCCCAACCATCTGTAAATTATAAAAAATAATTTCACAACATTTTAAATTCGGAACATACTTTGGAATGAAAATACAACTAAAATAAAAGGGGCCAGAAAAGTTTCAGATAAAATGTTAGTATCAGTTCCCTTTACAGAACTATATAACATCAGGGTTAACACCCTGTTACCTTAGTTCTTAAGTTAATAGCCGTATCCTAGCACAATCATCAATCTAGCCTATTGTCGAGAGGCTAATCTGGTTATAGTCACATTATCTGCAATAGAAAAAGTATTTTAATTATGTGTATTTCCATATATTTTTTGAAATAAGTATATGTATTTTTAACAATTAAATACATAAGTAGGCCATAACTCAAATAAATATCAAACATTGAACTCGTTGTTAGTCATGTTTGAGTCTTGTATCATTAACATCCATTTATTCCTACCACAACTACTTGTGGTCAACGCTAAATTTCTAGTTTCATTTATAACAATGTGGTTTGTTATTAGTCTAGAATACATTTATTTTCAAGAGAAATTTAAAGTTATATTTAATAAAAGTTAAAATCCATAGGGTGTGTTTATGTAGTTAATGATAGATAGGGACATAATATAATATAATGAGCTTAGCTGTTTAGTAGTAGAAATGTTTCGTAAATCTAGTTTACCAGACGAGCTCTTTAATTCATATAAATGAATGTCTATATATTGATTAAATAACGCCTTTGACCAATTCACTTTGTAGAGTGTCATAAAGGCCGATCTTGTAGCCGCTACCTATTACGAATTTATCTATTACTACTTTGTGTGAGATTGTCTGTAAAGTTGTATAGCTTATTTTAGTTAACAAAATATTAATCGACACGTACAGGACTCGAAACTGGGATACTTTCGGAAATCGTTTTTTTGCTCGAGCAATTGAGCAAGTAGTGTCAGGAGCGATCTTTATAATTCCGAGATGGATTCAAGATCCATAAGGCTCCTTATGGAATTCGGTGTTATTTCATTGTAATGTACATTTAAAATTAAAAAATCCGTGTCCGCAGGGGGACACGCGTGGGTAGACCTCGTGTGTAACTCGTTTAAAATATAACTCACTACCTAAGAATAATACATGATGCCGTTGTTTACATCAAACAAAAAAGCGGTTTTATTTTTTTTTCTCGGAAAAGGTATCTTTTTTGGAAATACTTTTGATACTTAAATTTAGAGTAAAAAATAACCTTTCTATTAAAAATATTTGCGAGGAGGGAATGTTTACCAGAAAAACGTTGCCGTGGTTTTACCTACCTTAAATTTTCAAGCTAAAAGTGGTTTTTATTTTTTTTCTCGGAAACGGTAACTTTTACGGGAAAAACTTCTGATACTTAAATTTAAAGTAAAAAATAACCTTTCTATTAAAAATACTTGTGATGTGAGAATGTTTACCAGAAAAAAGTTATGATTTTTTTTCCAAAAATTTTCGGTTTTTTTACCCTCACCCCTAAGTTATTGAAGTTAGGTTTTCGGTTTATCTACATTAGTTATAGGTATTCATCAAATACATCATATAATATGAACCCGATTGATCTTCTTTGTATAGGTAAAAAGTTATGGTCAAAAAACTGAAATCAGAAAAAGTGAGGCCTTAGCGCTCCCTGTGTCCGGATTTCTCTGGTTAACGAACTTGACCTTCATTTTTGGATGGTTGATTTTTGTGCAAAGTTTGAAAGCGATCCGAGCGAAACTGCGACGGCTATCGTGCTGACAAAAGTCGAATCGGGACGCACGCACGCATATATATATATATATATATATATATATATATATATATATATATATATATATATATATATATATATATATATATAAACTTTTTGATCAATGGTCATTTCGGACTCAGGGGGTCATAAGAAGACCTCCTGTGAAGAAATTTTTCCAAAATTCGAAAGTAGGGGACAAATGAATGGGCAGACCGAATTCTTCGAGGTCTACCCAAAATGTTTCGACGTGACGTGTGCTGTTAATTGGTTACCGTTACCTATTTATATTACAATATTGTAAGTCCTAACTTATGTAACAACACATTAAAGGAACAATAATGTTTCTACTGTGTTATTTATAGTCTCATTTAAAATTAATTGTATTTTATATTTTATTATGGTATGTATCATTCTAAGAATAATGCCATTACGATGCCTAATATTAATATCAATATTTAACTATACTACCCTCAGAAATTGTAAAGACATTTATTTGCAAATAGTAATAAACTATAATATACAATTCTATTGGACACCATCACTCACTCATCGTCAAGTGCACTGTTTGCTTCGCAATGAAAATTGCTGACGGGTGAAAAAATTATTCAAGGTTATCGAACCGAAAGTCATTACAGCATGAAATAATGATATATCTTGCGTGTACTCGTTTTAAATATAAAGTTAAATTTGTTTTGAATATATCTTTGGCACTTAGATAATTTTATAAAAGCATGGGAAAATAGGGACGAAAGGAGATTATTTGTTTTCAATTTTCACAGTCACTGCACAAAACGCAGTTGAAGTAAGTAATATTGCATCATTTTGTGACGTGGTAGTATGGCGGTGGTTGAGCCAGCATGTACATGAACTGTCGTTAAAGGATTACATTTAATTAATAATTTAGTAACGTTAAGTTTAATTATTTAATTATATTCTGTCCTCTCGGGAGATTGTTTATCGATTATACTAACCATTGAATGATAAATTATAAGCTTCTGTCGTTTGTAAATATAAATTTCACGCAGCTTTTCAAAATGATTCGATAGTCGTAACTAGCGAACAATTAAGTTTAATTAATTAATTAAGTTGTGAAAGTTGCAAAAGCTTGAATAACATAGCAATTTATTTTTTTGGCGACGTACTTCCGTTATGTAATCAAATAAAATGGGAATGCAATATACGCGAGTTAAATTCGTAAAATGTTTGAATTTTTTTTTATTGTAAAATAAAAATAAGTATTATCGTTGCTTAGTTCTTACAAGAGGCAAAGGCAATGTTTAAAAGTCACGTTTTTAGATCAAACCGCAACGTTTGTTGAGAAAGTTTTCACCCAAGAGACTATTTGTTGCATTATAATATTACGCTTAAAATATACCTCTACTTTTACTCTACTTTAAGTTCCCTCCTAGAAAATTGGATCCACTTCTAACTAGACTTGGCCTAGACTCTGTGAATATATAATATTAGTAGAATAGACTTCTTAGTAATTTCGTTTATAAACAGTTGCTGAAATTGTCATGAAAATACAAATTTGAAAATCTCGTATAACTTAAACTTTATATATCAGTGAAATTCTTTATATTTTTTAACGAATGTATTGAAAAGATGACAAGTGCGATTTAAAAATATTGTTTTTCAAACGATAAGGATTATTCAAAAGTTTATACATTTTATTTTGTATTATAATCAGAATAATAAATATATATTATTATTAATAATGTACAAATATATTAAATAATAATGAATAAAAAAAAAGTTATTTATATGAGGTATCTATTTTGTAAATGAATCTAGCTTTCAATTACAAAAAGGAAATATGACCACATATTGTCAACGTAATTGAATTTTAATGTTACCATTACTTTACTGGAGTTAAAATAAACAAAAAGGAAATCCCAAATATAAAGATGAAATTTGATAATCAAACTGTTTCAAAACATTGCACCTTTTTTGACAAAATTGCATGTACTTTAACTAAGTTGTGGTAAGAGTAATTTTAGTTTAAATTTGTAGTACAACTGGAAATACACATAAAAAAAATATAAATTTGTTTCAATCAGACTTTTACTATTGTCTTTAATAATAAAGAAAACACAAACAAAGAATTATTTAATATATATATATGTGTATGTAAGCGCCTGTGTGCGGTTAATTATAAAGACTTACTACTGGAATTACATTCTATTCTAAATGGTCTGAGATAACAATGATACAGAGTAACGTTAAATTTATTTACATTGTCAACAAAAAACGGGATTCACTTCAGGAAAATAAGGAAAACAGGATGGTTAAAAAAATATCACGCAAAATACTTTGGGACTTATTTTATAAGATAAAACCGAGTTTATGTTTCATTTACATTTAGAAGCTTACAAAAAGAAAAAATGCGGACATCAAAATAATTGAACTTTTGGGAGTATATATTTTGTTAAGCAAAGCTAGCGGAGCGCTCTACTGCAGACTTTTTCACACTGTTTGTCATGAATAGGCTCGAAAACTACTTGACGGAAAATTATGAAAATTTGCAATCAAAAAGACACATATTAGGTGATGGTTTAAAAAAGAATTGTAACTTGTCATGTCGTTGAGGAATAATCGTCAAAAAACTAATTTCCCATTGAAGTCAATGGGAAAAGATGAGTAATTACACTTGGCTCGCTTCGCTCAATATGCAAAGGGCACCCGAGATTTCACGAGAGTAGCGATTCGAAATTGAGGGTCTGTTGGCGCCCCTAGTTTACTTTTAATTAATCCACAAACAAGAAATTATAATACATATTTCCTAAGTAATAATCCTTAACTCGTAAGAGATGTAAGATATATTTCCTACAAAGTAACAAAGTTAATTAATCCTCTTCATAAAGCAAACAAAAATAACGTTATCCTAAGCTACTTTGTAGAGTTAATCTTCTATGACTTATCGTATGAACTTTAGCGATTTGTTTTTAAAAGACCATGGCCTTTTATTATATTGTGTTCATAATAACTCTGAATATTTTATAACTTATTAATTTATTTTATGGCTTTCACTTGTGAGGGATGAGTATTCATTTATATATTTCCTGTATAAGTTTGTTGTTATTATTAATTTGATATAACTTTCTCTTTAAAACAAGAAGTGTTTTATGTAAAACCACTTATATTTCATTTGTCATAACTTTACTTTTTCTTTTTCTTACTTAGAGCTGATTGTATTTGAATCGTTACTGTTACATTTAGTTCAGTAAAAAACCTTTCTGGTCCAAAAATACTCCTTCATAATTTTGTTTTTAATATCTAATAATATGTTTTAATGAAGCCTTGATGACCGAAGATTTAGAAAACATTAATAATACCTTTCTGTTTCTCTTATCTATAATATTTGATTGGAAGTAACTTTATAAATATAAATTTTTAAATTTTTAAGTAAAGGTAGTGAGGGTGGATTAAGTAGTAAAAAACTTGATATTAGTCCAGTATATTTATTTAGTTTGGGATGAAATTACTTTTCTGTTAAAAGCGTATTAGTGAATGAAATATAAAAATTTTTAATTCTGGTTGAAATATTGTTTTTGTCGCAAGTACAATATTACGGTTTGTTCATTCATAACCTCATATGTATATTGTAAATATAAACGAAGTTAATAATATTTTCAAAAATATATTGAATACTTGAAGAACAAGTCGAATTTCAATAAATCATTACTTCTTTAAATTATCTCTGTTATTAGGTAATTAAATAGGTGTTATATCTAATTACCATCTTTATTTTGTATTTTACGAATAACAAATTATGTGTCATATAAATATATAAATCTCGTAAACATTATTATTACGATTTCTATAATACAGTCATTGTACTGAGAAGAAAAACCCGCTACTAACATAAAGTTGAAATGTAGCAAATTAAAATAAGTGAAAGAGTTTTAATACCTATGTAAATTAACAAATGTAGAACTAAGTGGCAGATGAGAACAATAAATTATAATTCCACAATGATAAATGATCCTTCGCTGTATTTGTATTAAGACTGACAAATGACGGATACTACGAGTATCGTGAAATTGAATGATCCGTTTGAACCAAATATAGAAAGAGGTTATGTTCTACTACAATTATTGTCATTATATTAAAATCTTTATTGTTATTTAATATATCTATAGGCATATAATTTGTTCAACAGTCGTACAAAGGAAGGACCCGAGGGAAACACGCTCATATAGATTTCATCAAATGTGTTTTAATAAGTGTTATAATATAAAATATGTTTTATTTAGTCTCTCTTTACTTTATCAGTTGTCAGGATATACATTAAATTAACCATTTATTTATATGTGAATGTTTCCAGTATTTTTTTTTAATGACGATAATTACAGAATCGTATATTTGACGGTAATCCGACGCCCGATTGACCCTAGGCAAAAAATGCATTGAATGAAGAGACGAAATATTTTTAATGGAAGGCGGTATAGTTTTTATAATATTGCTGAATAATATTGAATCTTTCGAGGAAAACGTTAATAGAGATAAATATAGATTACCAATCTTAAGCTATTCCTCTATTTCTTATTTACCCTTTGCAACTTTCACTTATTAGATAAATATATAATGAAACTAACATTAATTAAATTAATTAATTATTATTAATTAATTAAATTTATTATAAATGTATTCCTTTGTTTTAGATTTATACAATAAAGTTTAAATAATTAAATTAATTAATTAATTAATATATAAAATGATTTTATATTTTTGTAATACGGAGAAGGAACGGACAGTTAAGTATATAAATATTATTTTTAGGGAATTACCCAACCCATAACAGCTAATATGCCAATTTTTTATATAAGGGATTATTTAAATTACCTAATAATTCTCTCATTTTGTCGTCATCGAAAATATATGATACAAAATAGAACTTTCGCGTCACGTTATTTCTGTTCACACTCTAGTAAACATACGAAAGTAGAAAGTAGTCGGTGACAAATAATTGATTGGTTGTATTAAAGATGGCTATTAAAGTTAAAGTAACATGATGTGGAATGAGGCTACCTTAAAATGTAGTATAAGTATATGAAATCAATTGTTACTGCAACCTGTTTAATACCTGCAGTTATTACAGTACAGTTTAATGTAATGAAAATACCCACATTAATAAAATAATCTTCTATCTTCTAATACAAAATGCAAGAAAATGAGGTATTTTTGCAATCTGTCGTAAGGACACAAATTCAGGTATTCGTAACGTATGTCCAAATATTCTATATGAGAGACTGATGTGGTAGTGGCAAATGGCATCAACATTAATAATGATGTAGTTAATAGTATATCTACAAAGTTGGTTTTCAAGTTACACAAGTCTTAAGTAGTCTAAAGTAATAAATAATGTTATGTTATACGGTACTACGCCTAGTATTGGTGATAGTTTGAATTATTAAACCATCACATCCTTATCAGACGATGGTCTAACGTTAGACGGACTGAATTCTGATAAGGTTGTTAACTAATAAGGTTAACTTGTCATAGTTATTTATATTATTGTATTTATATATTTAGCTTCACGCCATATCCCTTACGGGGTAGCCAGAGACGACGGAGCGCCAAACGCTACGGTCCCTGCATACCTCTTTCGCCTCGGCCACAGACATCAACCTCTTCATACATGCCCTCCGAGGGGTCCTCATTCTTTTTACGTGACCTTCCTCCAGTATCATAGATACTGTGTTTTCGAAGGTCACTCGAGGACTCCCCCTGTCTCTCTTGCCGCTCACTTTTCTTATATAAATCTTTTTTACCATTCTTTCATCACTCATTCGTTCGACGTGCCCAAACCATCTGAGCACGTTCTTCTTCATACTCACTGTAACATCTTCACTAGTACCTGCCATTCTGTGGATCTCTTCATTGCGGATTCGGCCAGCTAAGCTGACTCCGCATATTCTGCGAAGAGATCGCATCTCCACAGAATTTATCTTTCTTACATTCTTCTTCTGTGTTACCCACGTTTGGCTGCCGTATAAAAGCGTCGGTAGCAAAACTGCATTGTGTACAGCCAAACGTGCAGCTATGCTGACGTTTTGCCGTCTCAACAATGCAGTCAAAGCACCGTTGACTCTGTTACCGGCAGCAATACGCCTTTCCACATCCATTTCGTATCTTCCGTCTCTGCTAAACATACTTCCCAAATACACCACTTCATTCACTTGTTCTATTAACTTACCATTCACGTTGATCTTACATTCTGTTCTTTCTTCATTTCTTTCAAATATCAGAACCTTCGTCTTATCTACGGTCAGATTTAAATCGTTAATTTCACACCCATCTTTCAGAGTGGTGACCAATGCCTGCAAATTGCATTCTGATGATGCAATGAGCACTGCATCATAGTTGCTAGTCGTTAAATTTTATATACTGGATCATTTACCTACATGAAGAGCAAAAGCTTGAAAATGTTTATTTCAATAACAGTTTGCCCCTTGTTGTAAAAGGATAGATTGTGTCCGATGGTTATTGTTTTTTGTTTTTTACATTCAGACATACATACACAAACATTGATTGTACATATTTACTTTATCAAAATAAATGTCTAATGAATATATTTTATTTTTAACTGGTATCCATATTATACATACTAAAACTCCGAGGTTGAAAACTCGAATTATGTAATTATACAAAATATTAGAGACTTTAAAGTCATATACAAAATTAATCGACTTCTAAAATCGTTAACAAAGTATTTTTTCAGTTTTTTCAGATTACATTGCAATATCTTGATACTTCTGAGACTTCAAGTTACAGTGTAGACTTCATCTTAAATCAAACAAGCACTGTATTAAAACAAGGTAAGGCTTAATTTGTATGTAGTTCTCTTAAATATAAAGACAATTTATTTAAATTTTATTTCTGTGTTTATCATTAACTATAACAAATTGCTACGAGTCAACTACGACCTACAAGTTACTACGGAATATGTAATGCACCATTTAGAACCATTTAAAACTTATCTTTCTTCCGCGCATAGTAAGACTGATCATCGATGTTTTTCTTGTCTAAAAACAACATAATAACAGAATTTCTTAAGATATACTCTTAAAACACCTTATTGATTCGTCAGTTAAATGTTATTTCAAGAATAATAAGTCTGCCTTTAATATTGCTTTTTCAATAATTTACAACTATTCAAATCATTTATATATGAACCTTAATCTTTATTATAACGATAGCACATTAACTAACTGAACATAAGTAGTAAAATCATAATACGATAAACCAAATTTCTTATTGAAGAGCGCTGGACTCAATAAAATATTACTTAAAATGTATATTAAAAAGAATCTATTTAATTTATTTTTCTCTTCTAAATTGATTACAAAAATTTGATAAAGTTGATTATAATCATTAGATAATATCATATTAATTTTAGAAATTAACTTTCAGCCAAGTGACTGGATTTACAACAACAATTCTTCTATAGATCTTTAACTATAAAATTACTATTTAAATGTAAAAAAGAAATATTTAATTACTCGGAGTAGTGCCTAAGCTATTTTGCCACTATACGTTTTAGCGATTTTCGGCATGTCAGTTCCTGCTGTCCAAGTTAACATTCCTGTTGTTAAAAAAAATATATAAATTAAAAATATCGAATCATATTGTTTAAATAAGGAAGAGCTTAACGATCTCTTGTATTGTGTGTGGGAAAAATGGAGGAGACCGATTGACATGACTTGGTTGTTTGGCAATTATCTTGCCGAAGGTCTAATATCCATATACCTTGGTCAGGTTGTTACAAATATTGGCTTACACTTAGGATAATATCGCGATAACACAATCTATTCAACTCACCATTACCATAAAAACCACTAACTAATGTTCGTTCTAGTATTGAGATGTGATAAGAGTTAAAAGTTAATTATCAGCATAACATAAAAACAAAATGGCAAATTCTAATATTATTGGAATATATTTTGGTATTAGCAATATAAAATAATATGAATAAATATATTTCAATGTACAATTCACAGATATTACAATAATCGAAACAATATAACGAACGAAGGACAATTTATTAATTGACTATAATAAAATCACGTTTTATTATGTGGCAAATTTTATTGTCCGATTAATTATTAATTCGTTTACAATATAGAAAAAATCATAATGATATTCCGTACACGTATTTATATATCACAATATGTTCTGATATAAAGGTATGCTTAGTCTCATTTGAATATAAACCAACTGATCTAGTCCTTAATTCGTTTATGCTTAAAAGATAGACTTTATAATAAAATTTTGGTATCGTATTAAGGTTAAGATTTCATTTTCCTTTTGAATTTTTTGTTCTTATGTACGATTAATGAAATAGTTGTCGTGACTAAGTCATTTCGTCGAGATAAAGCGTTAGAATAAAAGAGACAAATAGAAATTTGCTAAGTAAAGCATGAAAAAGCTGACTAAACGATTTTATTATTTCATCTAAAAGATCGAAGGTGTATGTGTGTAATAATTTAATATGTATTATACTATCAAAGGGACAGTAAACTCAAGCAACATACAAAACCAATAAGAGACTTGTTTAATTGCCCTAAATTCCAGAAACAGATGCTACTTTAATAATATAATATATTATGTTTACGAAAGCAAATAGTACTTTACAATCTATTTCGAATAAAGGTGTGTTGTATATACAATAGGAATTGATAGTGTCGGTGTCAGTAACCTAAGTAGTAAATGGCTGCATTTCTGACGACAATAGTTTGTTGTGAAATTATTACCCACAGTTTAAGAAAATACATTTACAGCTTAAACTTATTAAAAATTGTAATTTCTTATAATAATGATACATATTGGTTAAATATGATTAAGTCGTGACCTTTAACAGAACCTACTTATCCGTTATTACATCTGAATATAAAGAAAAAAATCAGTTTTTGGTGTTAATTTCGCACCAAATTGTAAAATATGTCTGTATCTTAACCAAGTATTAGTAAATATGTTTAACAGCTTTATAAAATTTATTTACATCAACAGCGCAGTATGAAAGAATCAATAAAAATGTTTAAATTTGTGTAATTAGAGAAATACGGTAACGTGGATTAAATATTAATCAGAGCCAGAGAATTCTCTTATTTTGAGTGAAAAGAAAACTTTTTTAAAACATTAAGTAAATCTACTTAATGTCCAAATACCAGGAAGAAAACGGTTCTTAAAATTTCATTTTATAGGCCTAATAGGCATTACCTTGCCTATTTCGTTGTATCTTCTATTTGTTCGTAATTTCTTAGTTGTTTTTTTATTAAGTTAATTATTACACATCGTTTAAAGAAGTTAATGTTAATTTAGGAGTTAATACCTGTAAATATATTATTATTAATAAATAACAACGGCCTGTTGCTATTGCTACCTTTTATAAGCAATCATATGTTATTGTTTGTTATTTTAAAATGTCCACTGTATGTGTGTAATGTCCGCATCAAAATGTTTTATACAATAGTGAAGAGTTTTTATAAGCTGTAGAGAAAAGTAAATGAAAAATTAACCTGAGTATAGTAATCATTATTTAAAAACAATAACAACAATATTTTTAAACTGACATAGTTGTTATAACTAAATGAATATCACGTTTAGAATGTGATGTTGAAAATTTTTTTGGCACATTTGAAGAGAGGTTGACTAAATACGTTGAATATACTTTATCAAAGTTTAAATACAACTTTTTACTTAAGAATACAAGTATAGAAAAATATTTTGGTTCTTCGAAGAATACTTTTCTATTTGAATATTTATGTTTGTATAAAATACACTGCGGTTGTCGATATTCCTACATGGGATAGACGTAGGTAATCGTACTGCATGAGAGAACATATTAAGGTTGTGAAAAATAACGATAGAACCAAATCTGGCATAGCGGTATATCTGTTCGACTCAGGCTCTAATCATCAGATTTAAATATAAAACCCGCAAATAATATCCAGGAAAGGTCTGAAATGTAAAAGAAGTCATTGAAATCTCGTTGTAACAATTTTATTCAAGATGATGATTTCAAAATAGCCGGTGTGTTTTGTAGTAAAGGTTTGAGTTTGAGTAACAATGATCGCAGTAATGGACTCGCAAGAGGGTAGTTTGTTACATTGACATACAAGTATTTCAGTGAACAATCGTCGTTTCAGTTTGCCCGAGAATAGGAAAACGATAAATAAAACTTAATGTCTAATTTCTAATTTGATATTCAGTAATGTATCTCACTTTAGAATACTGATATAACAAAATTAATTATAAAAATGTATATATATATGTATATATATGAAAAGGGATGAGGAGGCAGGTTGCCTGCCGAAGTAAAGTAAAAGCTAATTATGATAATTTAGGACGTAATAATATTTTACTATTAATTGCAATCTAAGAAAACTAAGCAATATTCAAATTAGAAAATAATTAACATAAAATAATCGGTTCCTTAAAAAATTCATTACAATTTACCTTATAAGGAGGTACGAATAAATTGATTCCTTTGAAATTTATTTACATTTCATTTAGATTTAAAATTCTTTGTGATTGTTTTTTTGAATTTCCTCTCATAAAGTAAGTTTCTTTATTTAAATGCTAATTGAAAACTAATAATATAATTTCAATGCTTCTCCATAGAAGATTTTTTGCTAAAGTTTTGCTAGCTTATGACTTTATTCTTAATTGTTATATTGCTGAAAGCATATTCGAGCTATAAATCATCGACACATCTACTGAAATTTTCAACGCTATTTGAGAACTACTCTAGAATTTCTTAAAAAACAAAGACATAAATATTAATATTTTTTATCAATGTGTATTGTTTCCAGAGCAAATATTTCAGTGTTATTCATAGAATATATCTTAGCACCTAACATAAAGGTTTGTTTATTATTTTAAAGTGTGGGTACGACACCTGAGTATTAATTAGTCAGGAAATTTTATACTTAAGTCTATAACTGTTCGTATACTTAGGGTCTAAGAGGTATTATCTTCATTAATTTTTTTATATATTTTGTTGACTTCATTAACAAAGTTGTGTTAGTCTTTAGTTTTGTATTAATATCGTCTCATAATTAGTTGTTTTCTTTGAACTATAAATAAATATTTACAAAAACTCATAATTGACGAATTTTGACAAAGTTTAAAACTTTTATATCGCATCAAATTACTCACATTCACATTATTCACATTTAAGATTTTCATATAACTATCATATACGAATCTTAAAATAAATAATTATAATACGAACAAAATTTCTCTTCATTCAAAAAATCGTGTTACGCTTTCTTTAAAATTGTTGCGTTTGGTAATTTATATGAATTTTACTCCAGTCACAATAACAATAAAAACATAACCAGAATTTATTATTTTCAATCCCTTTATATCGTCCATTCACAATCACCCAATTTTCTATCTCTTTCACATTTCACGACTAACGGGTGTAAAAAAGATGACTCACGACTTTATCTGCGAAAATGACGTACCAAGAGGCAAATTATTGTTTTTGATAATCAAGTCGCGAAATCATTTTTATAAACAGCAATAATATTAAAAATAAATGTTTAAAAACATGGATAACTTGGGTTATGAGGTTGTAGGATAATAATTGTTATTTATTGGTATCAGAATTATGCATATTCTCTTCAATGTAATCGTAGTCGAGAAATTGAGTTTAAAATACTTGGTATTATGAAGTACCGTTGTCATTGTCAATACATACGGAAGATCCAATAAACTGAGAGCGATGCTTGTATGTACATCGTATATGTTTATGTCGTAATATATTTGTTTATAAAAATCAATAATTTTTTAATTCATGAGCAATTTCGGGCATCCGAGTCTAATATTTCTGAAATAAACTAAAGCGTACGATTTAATATTACCTAAAACAGCGTTAGCCTTAATCCTTCTTAAGACCCTATTTAGAACATAAGGATTTGTTTCCATCTTTTATTGTACTTTCTTAAGAAACCATAAATATTGTAAAAAGGGCATTTACAAACAGATGTAGCCATTATTTCATCTTTTTTACCTAGACAATACAATCAAATATTCTTAAATATCCCACCAACTAATAATGTTTTTGTTTGAAAATGTTAAACTACTCCAAAACCTTTTATTCTTGATAAACAAACATAGATCCAACGTGTTACAGTATATTGGTATCCGTTTGTTTGATCTTGCGTGAAGTGAACATGGCGGAGGCAGCTGTAATTCGTCTGTCCATAAATAAAACATATGAACTATTCTACCGGGTTAATAATATCCATCTAGTTTAGTAGGCATGCTTAGATAAAGTTTGTTGATGGTTACATATAAAAGCAGTTTGTTTTTATTTATTTTATATTATTGATCAAATGATTCGTTATATGAAGAGATCTTAAGAAATTCGATTCACAAGTGATCACTGGTATTCATTCGGAGTTTAAAATATATGAATAAATAAATAAAATATATTTTCTCTTTATTATTGCATTAAAATCATTCTACATACAGTGATATCTGCAAACGGAACAAAAAACAATTAACAGACATTCTACCGTACAGTTGAAATAACTGAAATAGTAATGCAGCAAGTAATGTTTGTAATTTTATTTTATCCTGGATGTGTTGTACTCATTATTATAATGACTTAGTATTATTTTCATATATGAAATTGTATGTTTTATTCCACATATATAAAAGTTATATATTATAAATATAGCGTAAAAGTACGTGTGCATTTATGCTGGTAGAATAGATAAAAATATATAAATAAATGTTATTTATTTATATATTTTTGTAGTTGTTTCTCAAATAAGAAAGAGATTTCGGAATTTGCTCTTAAAAAGCAGTTCAAAACCAAAATTTGATTTGACGGACAGACTTTGTTATAGCTAAGAATTTTATAAGGTCTAATTTACTTTAGTCTTGAAGGAAAACAAAAAATATATGCTTCTTTTTAAAACGAACTTTTATTAAAAAAGGTTTGACATAATATAAACAACAACAACCTCCATACTCTATTTGCTTACCGCATATTTTTGGAGCAATGCCAAAATTCATCCTGGTTCTATT
Source organism: Melinaea menophilus ssp. n. AW-2005 (assembly GCA_918358695.1). NCBI lineage: Eukaryota > Metazoa > Arthropoda > Insecta > Lepidoptera > Nymphalidae > Melinaea > Melinaea menophilus. Next base: position 21,345,906 of record OU911043.1, on the reverse strand, counting down.
GTTGTTTATTATTATTACTAGCACGGTGCCAGTAGTTACATAAACAATTGTTAGGATTTTTGTAATATTTCGCACACATTTATATATATTTGTTTGGTTGTTTATAATTATCAAGTCTTATAATTTTATTTTTAGAATAAAAATATAATTCGTGAACTCATAATTTTTAATTACAATTGAGACAATTATGAAAATAATTTGTTTAAAACTAGTTTGATACTATATCAAAAGTGTAAAGTCATTACATTGTATTTACATACAATTTTAAACAACGATTTTTTATGCTGTTCCTTAAATTACTTGAATCTTAACAATGTAAATTCTTGTACCTCATTAGCATTCTTACGACTTGATAACAATAATGTTATACTAAGTGAAATAACATTCCAATCAAATATTTGTAATTTATGTCAACTACAATAGTTATTTTAAGTGACATAAGCGCTTTCTATTTCGTCAAGGCCAGCAAAGCTTTTGCAATTTCCCATACATACCGTGTGTGGTGTGCATACCGTGGACGGCTGTGCCCTTATTTATGAGGATAAATTATTATATTTACATTATTCAACTCCTTGAGTCAGAAAGGGATTGAACCCCTGTTTTCTCCTTCTCTGGACCTGCCTCCAGTGGTATAATATATCACAGAAACTCGAGCCAGTTAGACTTTTTGTACTATAAATAAAAGTATACGATTCTTAACCCAAAATAATTTTCTTTTTATACCGAAAAAAGCTATGTTATTTAAAGCTCGCTTTACACACAAAATGCAAGCCCGAATTGCCTAAAAAGGGACATTACTAACAAATGGAAAAAAACATTATTTGATTTTGATTAAAAGTGATTAATTAGTGATCGACATTTCATTGTGAAAAAGTAAATTGCGTATTCTACAAACTATACATTTCTGTATATATTAAAGATTTTAACTTTTAACCAGAATCATAAACTTCAATAATATCAAAGTCAAAGATTTTTTTAATACAAATATTTTGCACTTATGAAACGTCAGACTAGTTAGTTAGACTAGCACGGTCCAAAGAGTGGTCTATGAAGTAGAACCAGCAAAAAACTCCATGGAACGCTCATATTATAAATTGCTAGTACTGTGTATTCTTTAGGAATCTTATACATCACATTCTTAATTTTTAGACTACTTTTAAAACATATAGAGACAAATTAAAAAAAAAATCGAGTAATAATAAACAAGGAAATTTATTAATGATGTTGATCTCTCAAATTTTAGCTTGTTATTTTAACACTGACAGAAAAAAAAAATAGGATGTTTATTAATTCCAATAATAAAAATAATTGAAATGTCGGCTCATAAAAATTATATAAAAATTAAATTCGTTAAGGATAATTATATTTTAAGGCATAATATTAAAGTAAAACTAAAAAATGAAAAAGTCAATGATCTTATTTAATCGAACACATTAATGAACATGAACACACATTACTCTTTCAAGACCTTATAATATTATATCAGATTTAATATTTATTCTAAAAAGACATCAACACATTTTCTTTTGAACTTTAACTTTAATTTAAAAGCCTACATTGGATCAATTTCTTGCGATGCAAAGAAAGAGGACTGTAAATTGAATTTATTCGCATTGTTAAAAATTCAAAAGTCTGGTAAAGTAATAAGTGTAGTCTAGAGCATGTTTTAGCACGCAATTCTAATGATAAGAGAAAACAGAATATAACCTTATAGACCAAACATCTAAAAAGTAAGGAACAAATATGACACTCGCACAATGATCCGCAAATTTTACGACAAATCTTGTTAGATATGACATAAAATGTAAAAAGTTGTTGAACTTAATTTGAATTAATTTTGTCAGTATATTGATATCTTTTTTTTTAAATGTTTGAATAATGATAAATAATAAAATACAATACATTACTAAAATATTTTAACACAATTCTAATTTGTAACTGTGAAAGAATTTCCCAGACATCTATAAATTATAAAAAAATATTTCACAACATTTTAAATTCGGAACAAACTTTGGTATAAAAGTACAACTAAAATAAAAGAGCCAGAGAAGTTGCCGATAAAATGTCTAATACTAACATTCCCTTTACAGAACTACATAGAATCAGGGTGAACACCCTGTTTGTTACCTTAGTTCCTAAGTTAATAGCCGTATCCTAGCACAATCATCAATCTAGCCTATTGTCGAGAGGCTAATCTTGTAATAGTCACATCATCTGCGATAATAAAAGTATTTTAATTATATGTATTTCCATTTATTTTTAAAATAAGTTGATATTTGTATTTTTAACAATTAAATACATAAGTAGGCCATAACTAAAATCAATATCAAACATGGAAATCGTTATTAGTCATGTTTGAGTCTCGTATTATCATCATTTATCATCATAATTTTTTCCTACTACAACTACTTATGGTCGACGCGATATTTTTAGTTTCATTTATAATAATGTGGTTTGTGATTAGTCTAATATACATTTCTTTTCAAGAGTATTGAGTATGACCTTAGTTGTTTAGTAGTAGAAATGATCCGCAAATCTAATTTACCAGACGAGCTCTTTTGTTCATATAGATGAATGTCTTTACATTGATTAAATACCGCCTTTGACCAATTCACTTCGTGGAGTCTCATAAAGTTCGATCTTGTAACCGCTACCTATTACGGATTTATAAATTACTACTTTGTGTGAAACTGTCTATAAAGTTGTTTAGCTTATTTTAGTTAACAAAAAAATAACCAACATGTACAGGACTCGAAACTAGGAAACCCTTGGAAACCGTTTTTTGGCTCTACCAATTGAGCTATTAGGATCAGGAGCGATGATATAATTCGTCTATACCGCGATGGAAGCGACATCTATTTGACCTCTTTTTAAATTCGGTGTTTTATTATTCTATATTTATTCAAAATTATAAAAAATGTTTTGACGTGACCTGTAAATGCCCATTTATATTACAATATTCTAAAATGACATTATCCAAATAATAATGCTATTCAGGGGCGTAGGAACGAAATTTTTACTGGGTGGGCAGGTTTGAAATCGTAACCCCCCCCCCTCGTTTTTAATAATATCAAAGAAAAAAAAGTTCTACAGAAAAAAAAATATTTTTTTTTTTAAAGTTTAATATCGTTTTTACGTATCACATCACAGGGAGTATTGAACAATATTGTGAATTATCAATGTTTGTGAGTCAATTTTATTTATAAGACAAAATAGAAAAGGTCCATTTTGTCGTGAAAAGCGACCTTTTTGCCTCTAAAATGGTCTTGAACAAATTTCCATTGAAACAATAAATGTTCAATTTCAAAATTTTAATCCTTTGAACAAAAAGCATGGGTGGGCAATGCCCACCCTGGGAAATTTCTGGGTGGGCAGCTGCCCACCCTGCCCACACGGTTCCTACGCCCCTGATGCTATTACAATACCTAATATTATATCAATATTTAACTAAAGTACCCTCAGAAATTATCAAGATATTTTTTTGTAATTACTAATAAACAATAAAATACAATTCCATTGGACAGCATCACTTACCTCTCATCAAGTGCACTGATTGCTTGTTTGCCATAAAAATGGACGTTGTATTTTCCTATTCTGCATGTTTGTGCATTATATTTTATGAAAACTCAATTATTTTGTCATTGAAAAAAAAAACACAGCGAACCGAATTGCATTTATTGAAATTAAGTTATGAAGTATAAATAGTTTATCTGGACATTGAAGCGTGGATAATTCTATTATTTTCCATTAATTCGATTAATGTGCATTCCACTAGCGAGTCCGAATAGTTTTTCATGAACTTAATATGTCAATAGTTTCAATGTCAGTTCGATCCTGAGATATCAAATGAAATAACAACAAAGAAATGCAAATAAAAAATCGCGTCAACTAAAAGTCAACTAAACAAGACAAGAAATAAAGAAAGTAGTCTTGTTTGTGAGTTGTTAAGTTGATAAGTTTACTGTAGTCAGAGTTAAAGAAATCAGACCAAGAATCATTGCTAATTATAGTATTAAGTTTAAAGTTCATGGGTAACAAAGAAATAATACTTTCTTAATATGAACTTGAAATATGAACATATTTTATATCCTTTTGTAACTAGGAATGTAACAAATAAATCCTAATTTACATATACGTACATATAAAAAGTCTTGCCCTTACTTATTGATAGAGTCTTGGAAAGTACTACACGAGAGTTACGAGTAACGCATTTTTTTTCAGGAATTCGTTAAAGTTACTAAGAAGGTTAAATACTTGTTATAAATATTATTGTTAGATCGTTGAAAGGTTATTACAAAATAAAAGTTAAATAGTTTCTTGTTAGATACTTCTTCACTGCAAAGGTCGCTAGAAATCAATAATACATATAATTAATAGTTATTAACAACTTATTATTATAAATATTATGATAATCATATTATAAACTAAAAGTGTCTTACAATTGTACCGGTAACATATTATTACAAATAATAAGTGCAAATAAAAAAATATATAAACATTGCGAAAAATAAATATCGAATCCGGACTGTTGCTGTTGCGTATATTAGCTGTAAGGGTCATTCCATGTCAAATCAACACATTTTTCAGAGTTATTCAAACTTGATGTCTCAGATTTTCAGGCTCCAGATATACATCTGTTTTGTAAATACTGTACCAAACCTAGTAAATTTTTTTTAAAATTTTATTATTTTGCTATGCAATGTGTATGACAGAAAAATTTATGAATATCTTCCAACAATTAAAGTCTTGATTTTTGATATGTGATAAGACAAACATAATTGAAATACTGATTTGTTAAACACCTTAAATTTACTCAGGTAATATTAGCTTTTTAATGATGTTTATTTTATGCTTTTCTTTCTTAAAATAAATGTAAAAATAATAGCCAGAGCTTGTTTCATTCAGTGAAAAATATTCATAATTTTCTGAAACTGTACCAGTTCTGGTAATATTTTTTTTTTCACAAAATATATATACATATATATTTTGAAGTTCTGTATCTCATGATCCCATTGAGATCCCATGATTAAATTTTGCTATATGTTTTTACACATTTCAAACTATATTTGATAATTTTTTGAAATTTTTAAAATTGCCACTTTTTGAGAAATTTTAATTTTAAATTTTAACTTTAAATTTAAATTTTATTTTTAAATTGTAACCCCTATTTTGTGACATATCATATTAAAGCCCATTTTAATAGCTTTAAAATAAAACCACTCTCAGGGTTGTATCATCACAGGTTGCCAGCCTACAGGCAACTAAAGGTGCCAAAACATGCCATTTTTTGATAAAAAATATATTAAAAAAAAATTCATAACTTCGAAAATAATTGTGATACGCAACTGAAATTTGGCATTTTTTCTCAAGTCTATGGTATATTGCTACATACCAAAAATCATGAAAATCTGAGACATCAAGTCTGAATCAGTGTGTTGATTTGACATGGAATGACCCGTAAGTATATAAATAAGAGGTAAGTATATAGGAGATTAGAATATAATCCGTAAGAATATATACAAATTGTATATAAGTATAAAAGTCATTAGTATTTGATGGATAAGTATATAAGTTTCTATTCCTTAGTTTTAGGTTTATAAAGAATTTAAAGTGTCTCTTATTGGCACAATAGATAAACAGTTATTTTATGTTTTTGATGCGTAACAATTTTAGATTTAGTTAATAATATATTTAATGTTCACTGGTAGTTTCGTTGTTATTAAATTATGTTATACATATTTTTTGTTATAATTTTCTTTATACAAATTATATTTTTTATTAACATATTGATGTTTTTTTTCTATTACAATTAAGGTTAGATTAGAAAGGCTTGAAAACTTGTTAAATAAAAAAGTTTTCAGATTTCATACATTCTTTTTTTTCTACTTTTGAAGTTCGTTAGCAGCATTCGTTGTTATTTTATAATTGAATACAATTCGTCAATACTAGAAAAAGTTATTGCGAAACCACTTTTCTAGATAGAGGTTGTCGAAACAACTCGTTAGTTGTGTCCTATTCACTATGGAAAAGATATTTATTATTCTCAGATATTTTTCTCATAAATTAAACTGTTTAAATAAGAAAAATATTTTTACTTCTTATAACCGGCATTATAATAAATAATAATGGAACCGTTAACAAGGTACAGTTACATACATTTTTGAGAACTTAATTTTAGTCTTACGTATTTTATAAATTGGTATGTGTGTATTTTCTCAGGTAAAACTACTGAATATATCAATTAAAATCTGGTTTTTAGGATTAGAAAGTAAACACTAGTCATAGTATGACTTTTTCTATGTAAATCCAACAAGTAAAAGTTACCCAATTAGTATTAGTATTTTTGAAGGCTTTATTTTAAAAACAGAGTTTTTAAACGAGAAAATCATGTATTAAGAAACAAAAAAAGAAATAAGAAATAAAGTGTTGTAAGCTTTAAAATGACTTGTAATTTGTTAATAGTTAAATAGATGGAATTATCATTATAATGCGATATTTGTTAAGTATTTGATAAAACCTTATCCAAAAGTGTTAACTAATTTGGAACATTGGTGTAAATGTTTGATTTTCAAAACATAGTGATTAAAACTGTTTTAGATATTTTTTTTAGGATCTGGTCTGTTATACAACCTCCATTGATTTTTATTGTGTTGCTGTAGTTTTTTCTTAAGTCTTGGAGATTTTAAAATATGTGCATATTTCCTTAAACAAGTTCGTACACATAAAGCCACCAGAATACTCTGATATTCTTTCAAGTAAATGAGAAGCACTGGACGAGAACTGTTGGTATTAAAATATTTTTAAAATTTAAATTTTATCGACATCGTATTATATTGTATATTTGAATTACAAAACCTTATCGAAATATTAAAATACAAAATACAAATTAAATTATTATAATGAGATCGTAGGATTGTTTTTTTAAATTATTATTATTAAATTGTAGGTAATCTATAATACAGCGAAATTAAATAATAAACTCCACTACTATTTTTTTAAGGCGGTAGGTGTTAAAAAGTTAAAAAGGTTTTTTTAGATGCTCTATATGATAATTAATATAGTATACAGTTTCAATTGATTTAATTAGTTTTCTGACTTCTAAAACTAGTCGTTCTGTGAACAGTAGACCTCAGTACGTTAGGGCATGAGACAATATTTTAAGTGCCTTTTCCAACAAGGAATAAGTATACCTATGTATGTAGGTAGGTACATAACTACCGAATGGAATTTGGATCCACAAAATAACAACGGAGTTATTCAACTTTTAAATTTTTAATAATTCGCTATGACTGCCATTTTGGATTTTGAAATAACAAAAAAGCACCTTAGATTTCGGCAAAGAATACTGAGACGAAATTTCAGCTCGCTAGCTGCAGCAAAGTCCGTTTTTGTGGTACCGATCAGAAAATCCGCCATTTTGAAATCTTTTGCCCAAGCAAACAAACGACTTGACATAAAAATTTAAATAATTTAAAGAACACGTCTACCAATTTTCGTGATGATTGCATCAAAAATACGTCTGCTACGCCAAAACAAAAACTTAAATCACCGCCATTTTGGATTTTTCCTCCCAGTAAAAAAATGGCCGAACAAAAAAAATTTTAATAACTCAAAGAACATGTTCACCAATTTTTGTGGCGATCGTATGAAAATTGCTCCTGCTACGCCAAAAACAAGGAATTTTTCGCCCAATCAAAGCATACTACGCTTAGCATTCGTCCTTCGGTCAATTAAAACTATTAACAGTGCCAGGTAATATTATTGTAAAATCACAACTTTACCTGCACCTCAGCTGCCCAAATTTAAATATCAGAAACGATCGGTCAGAGAAAAGTAGAGGTGGTGTACACATCTATTCGAAAGTATCTTATGCATTCAAAATCATTTTAGCATCTCCCTCTCATTACATTCGTTTTGTGAATATCTGTTTCTGAAGCTTGAATTTAAAGGTACTAAGGCATTAGGTACTAGGGGTAATTTATTGTCCCCCATCGACCGATTACTTCGCGGATTTAGAGACTGCTCTGTATAATATTTTGACAAGTTATATTCATTTAATATTAATGGGTGACCTTAACACTAATCTCCTGAAATCTTTTTTGTGCTCCATAAGACTTTAATCTATCATTGAATGAGCCAACCTATCAATTCTTCCTTTGTAAGCGATACATCAGAATATTACCTACGAAAACTCATTAATAGATCTTAAAATTACATACATTGTTTTTTTCCAAAAGATACGGATTTAAAACTAAGTATAATGGTAATTAACGCCCCCATCTTGTCCGTAATAGATTACGCAGATGTCTGTTACTCAAACCTAAGTAACGAGCTTCTCAATAATTCCATCCGCTATATTGACGGTCTGCATAAGTATGATCACATCTCACAATATCGGACTCGCCTTAAATGACTCACTATCCATCAAACTTACTAAACCATCCAACGTCCCCTCCATAACTCAAGAAAAAATCTGAATACCTCCGTGCCACACTCAACAGAACAATCCGTTCATCTTCGAACCTTACAACCGCTATTCGACCAGCGACTTTAACCTCAAATCTTTCACAATACAAGCCTCCACTTTAAAAACAACTGTCTAAAAAGATAAAAAGAGCTCCGTCAAAAACCACCTTCAAAGGGCTTGTTAGAGAGCACTTTGTAAGTTAACAGGTCAGTTTTAAATTTTCCACAAGCACTATTTTATCATAATTTTAATTTATATATCTTTATAAATATATGTATGTGTATATGTTTGTATACATGTATCTTACATACGACACCTATAAGCAATCGCTGACGCTGCGGTGCCATCGCGTCGCTGTCCTCAATTAATATTCAGATTCAGCATTATAAATAATATAAATATTAAAATTTTTGTAATTAAAATTCAATTCGATTTCTGATTTAATATCGATCTTAACATAAGTTTTATATTGTAATTTTTATTTTAATAAAGTTTAAGACGAATTTTGGTTTTTTAAATCCTTCGGCTGTTGTTAACGTAATTTGTATTGGTGAGTGTATATATATATTTATATACATACGTATAATAATAATATCCATATATATAATGTTTATCATAGATATGATTGTCAATTGTCCTTTATTTTGATTTAGATTTTTAATTTTTTTCTTTATGCTTACCACAACTTTTCATTATAAACATATGTTAATTGTTCTCGTGGAAATTCTAAATTCGTATGTGTCTTTATCACAGAACTACTTTACTTTACTTTAACTTAACAATGTTTAATAGCATAAACTGAAGGAAGCCAGACTATCGTTTTCGCCAGTGGTACTATAAATATGCCTAACGACAAATCCTCTCTACTATATACCTGGCTCACGACCAAATCCCTTTCTATATTACCTCGAAAAGGCTAAAAGAATCCAACTGCACCTGAACTAAACTAAGTTAGATAACTAAGTAATTCTATAACTAACTTATGCACTTAGCGACGCGTGCAATTTCGTACTAAATGTTTAAACATCTTGGAATGTCGTAGTGTTGGCAAATACATATACAGTTGATTCTCTATATGTATTCAAAGGATGCTTATGAAAATACTTTTTATAGTAAGTAGTCTTTATAGAAAACACTCTGTATTTCTTTTGCATAGAACTCAGTTCAACGTAAAGGTTCGTGAAAATCTGTCTTTAATTAGCCTTAGTTCAGTTAACGTTAAATATGCCTTATTGTTTACAAATTGTATAGAAGAAAACCTTTTAAAATAAGCAACGTTTTAAAAATCAGAAATTTAAAATTAGACTATTAAAGTCCTTTCACTTCGAAATGACCATTTTTTGGTTTCTTTCAACTAATGATATATAAATAAGTTAGTCACGTAAAATATATCTTTAGATATAATATACTTTTTCCAGTATCAAATATCAACTTCATGTACTTAATAAATGGACTGATTTAGATCTAGTAATGGTAAACCTAATTTAGTAAACTAATATAGTAGAGATCTCTTAAAGAGGTAAGTTAAACCTTTGTAAAATTTTTTTTAGGTTGTATATTTTTCTGTTTTTCTGTGAGTTAATGGTACATAAATATATAAATAATATACATCTGTATAATTTTAAAAACTTCACATAATAAACAGAAAACAGAATTATGTAGTTAACTTAAGACTAATTACACAGATTGAAAGCAACATCATTAAAAAGTTTGAATATTTGAGAATCAGCTTTACAAAGTTGTATCGCTTAAAAATGTGGATTAAACTCGTTCGAATGTAATAAATTTACTTTTCAACTTAATTTAACTTTAACATTTTAAAAAGTAAATGTTACATGTATTGTCCTAGAGGCCGCTACATTTTACCTATGTAATTAAGACTGTTATAATATTTTCTATCTACTATATTCAAATAAAATAATTCTATCGGTAAAAAAATGGTTTTTAACAGAACACTTTGTTCACAACACAATCGGTAGGATAACACTTGCTGGTAGTAGTCTCTTGACAGGAGTATGCCAAGGTACCGTGTTATCGACATTACTGATTGCGATTTCCTTATGAATATATATATATATATATATATATATAATAGACGATATATTCTATCATTTGATATCTATCACATTTATGCAGATGATACATAAATTTATGTCGATTCAAATGTATCTTCAACCATATCTTGGTTTTATCGCCTATTATTTATTTAAAATCTTGACTGATGTACAAATGTACGAATGATGATGGGCTTAATGCTAATGCATTTTCTTTTAGCCAACCCGAAGAATCGAGGGTTTACGAAAAAAGATACAATTCAATACAAAAATGCAATAATTGTTTATTACTTTTTATCAGTTCTGTATCAACAAAGAAATTCACGATCGACGTTACATAATATTGACTTAATGGAACTCGAATGATATATGTAATATAAAACAAGACAGGTTGGAAAGAATAGATTTTTTAAATCTTGTTATACAGTAAGTGTTATTTATAAATTGTTCTTTTTTCTTACTGTACTTCTAACAAGAACCTTTTAATATATCAATAGAAACGAAGTATTGGATATTTTGGTAATATATTTAAATATCTGTAAAAAGACAGTAAGAGAAGCTTTTATAAAATTCCAGAAGAACAAGAAATATGATATTTAAGATAATATAATAAAAATAATAAAAAGTTGGTTATATATTTCTCGACCTATCTTTGAACAATCTCATTTATGATGTAGACTTTACACACTGATTAAATATTTTATTTATTCACTCTAAATACATTATTGTTGCTATGACCTATACACTCTTGGAATACAATTAGGCTGTAGTTGGACTGTTCCAAAGTGTAGATCTACAGCTTCCGACAACCAAGAAACTAGATAGATACTCCTTATTTTTTTTTTTACATTAATTATGAAGAAACAGCCAATTAATTTTATACTATTCAAAGAAGACAACGGTTTGTGTCGTGGATGTGACATAAAGTTGTACAATAACATTAGATTGTATATATAATGTTTGCATTACGTATTCGGAATGCTTTCTTACATTACGGCAGCTTTCAATAGTAAATACCACATTAACATACATTTACGTGAAGCACTAAGATAAAGGAGTACTTGTTTTATTATGCTAAACATGTTATTTTAGTCAAATAGGACTAAAGGAAGTTATATTGGTATTGAATAATAAATATATGTAAAAATACTTGTAATAGCGGCAGCTGAATACAATTATTTTACTCCTTGCTTCTTTTTTAAAAGATTTATTCATATTTAAGTTATTGCATTACCAAACTTCGATACCGTTTAAATCCTTTAAATCATTTCTCTTTTATTTTCATGTAAACATACACACGCATACACGTAAGCACACACATACACCCACTCGCACATGTAAGCTACGAGTATGTACATTTATGATTGTTAAAGTTATTATTAATCATATTTTTAATTATGGGATGAATATAATTCTGAATTTGTTTATTTGAATAATATTTGTTATTATATTTATTCTAATATATTTAATAAAAAAAATTACACAGACAAGAATATTCTCTAGTTTCGTTAGTATAAATTAATTTGTATTAGACTGTTAGAGAAACTGTTAAAAAAGATGTAAACAAAATTAATTTAATAATAGGAATTATGAACTAAAGTAAGATTTACGATATCAAATGTATTAGGTATATTAAGAAAACTGTAAAGGTATTTTTATTTCTCGCTTATATGAAAGAAAATTTTACCTTCAATATGCAGGCTTACCGGCTTTTAAATTTATAATTATAAAAGGCTTTGCAGTAAACAATTTCCTTCGTATTATCACTGAAGTGCCTCTCCATTATATTAATAGGAGCTTGAAAAGTAGCTTACGGCAATATAATTTTAATGTCTAGTTCTTGAGGACATTTAAAATATTTTCTGTATTAATTTAAAATTAATGAATTATTATTTTTGTATTTTTATATTAATATACGTAGCTTATGATAGTAACAGTAATATGGGATTATTGTCATACAGTTACATATAATACGAAAAAAACTGTTTTAAAGTCAGTGAACCTTACAGATTCACTTATTTCTTCATCGGGGTAAAAAATTAATATGTTAACATCCGATTTCTTCAGAGTCAATTGCTAAAAATATTGATTATGTAATGAATTGTAAAAAAAATCATTGCTACATTTGAGGCACAGCCTATAAATAAATAAATAGTATTTTCCACAAACAGCCGGTTTCAAAAAGGATGATAAAAAAAATTACAACATTTGTAGTTGACTGCTTATTGTTTACATGGGATTTCACAAAAACTTAAACTTTTATGTTAATCAATTGTTGATAAACCAAGTATTAAATTAAATATTAACATAATACTAGCAAAAACCATATCTCATAGGAAAATATTTTATAACAGTTTCCGAACCGCGTCCGCTCCACGATGAATGCAAACAATTACTATTGAAAGGGACTTCGATTGTCGATGAATAATACTTTTTATTTTTATTAATTTTGTGTGTGTTTACGTACGTGTTTTATTTTCTGACATTAAAGTTTTTTTTGTAAGAAAATATGTATAATAGGGTTCGCGCAATGAAATAAGACACTGAATTGTCAAGATTAAAAAAGAAACCTAATCATAAAAACTTTTTGCTAGAAACTTTAAGATATACAAGATTTTATTTTAATAGACATATTTTCTTTTTTTATTATTTTTAATATAAAGTATACTAGAATACTTTGAGAAACTTGATAAAACAGAAATACCACGACTTTGAACATTTCTATGTCATGGATACAGTATTAATTTCTGCGAATTGCAGGTCTATTGAATTTCCAGGTTCTACATTTTAAAGGCTTCATTATTACCAATATAAAACTGTTAATTTTTTATGTAGCAGGTATTATAGGTAAATTAATTATTTTAGTGTCTTTACTTAGCATAAATCAGCATCATTTTGCCCTTAAACAAATTATGTGCTAACGACAAAACATGTCATTTTCCTCTACTCTTTTCTTCCATTATCGTATCCGTCATCTCAGTGAGATATTCCCGTATTGACTTCTTCGGTGAGCCTAATCTCAGTCAAATCGTCTTGTTACATGTTTTTTATTCCTCCGCATTATTTAACCACACCACGACAAGGATAACTCGAGATATACTTAAATAAAGAACAAAAGTACCAACGTCACGTTTTTTTTTCATTGCTTGTTATTAACAAAAAGTACCTTTTATTAGATACTCCTAGTAGATAAGAAAATTAATAAAAATCTGTTTAAAACTTTTTTTTAAAAACGCAAAATAATTCGATATTCAAATGGTTAATCCCTAAAAATTCGATGCGACTTCGTGTCGGAAATTAGAAGGCAATAATTACCTGTGAACAAACCCTCAACGCGCATGTGCCACCCAGAGCGCGCATGGCATACCGTGTACGCCGTAGTAAATACAAATACTGGTTAAATGTTTTGTTTTATTACTATCTTTAACAGTGTGATTATATTATTCAATCAAAAAATATTAAGAAAGTATTGCTCCGTTTATAAAAGTTGAAGAACTTAAATATTATGTAAGTATTTTTTTAATTCTAACCTCAAACCCTTGGATGCTCATTACGATAACAAACCTTATACCATAACAAATTTAATGCGTACCATTTACCGTATATTTTTCTTTTTTATCCTTTTCATAATAAAGTTTTAGTATTCGTTTGTTTTTTTTTCCTTAAAGCCGTAAACCGAATTGTCGTTTAGGCTATCCTCAAGAGTATCCTCGTTTATAATTTCGTTAATGTATAAAAAATCCACAGAGATTTAACAAAATAACAATATTCTTTAAATAAATATTCTGAATATGAAAAGAAAGCAAAACGTAATTTTTTTTTTACGGTCACGCTTCCACCAGTATCGATTTTATATTAAAATATAAATACTGCATACGTTTTATGAATTTACAATTCTGTTCCTTTTGGATATTTTATGAAACTTTACAGGCAGTTAAATCCAATTCATTCAATCAATGCCATACAATTATAATTTATCAATATAGCATCTGGATTATTCGATTTTATTATTATTAACTTTGCAAACAATGTTCATATTGTTGTACATAAATCAACCCGTTGTGGATTTATGTTAAATATTGAATTTCTGATAATTGTTTTTTGTGTAAACAAACAAATTGTTTTGACTTAAATAGTATTATTATAGATTTATCGTGTAAAATAAAAGGAACAATATTACAATGAGCTAAGCTGTCCAAAATTCTTGTGTAAGTTTTGAAAGCCTATCACTTGAAAAAAAGACTGCGTATCCCTGTCAAGTCTCAATGTTAAAGCATAATTAATTACAAATGTTATACGTATCTTAATTAAATAACTTTGTAGCGAACTGAGATTTCAACAAAGCATAACGGAACCGACGCGAATGCAATTCGCACTTGGGTGGTTATTAGCAATTAACCCAGATGCAAATGGAAGTCTTGTTATTATAATTCGAATAAAAATATATTATTACATTTGAATTAATAAGCTCCAATTTCTTCTCAGATATCGCTGCGTAACCCGACCGAAACTAATTTTATATCCTAACTTTTCTAGCATATTTTATCTCATACTTCAAGGCAATATATTTTATGTCTTAGGGTTCAAGCCTGACAAATAAACCGTTTTTATAGGTGCTTATTTTACGACCTAGTATTATCCATCCCTTCTAATAACTATTATTGAAGATTACATGCCCATATTTTTTTTATATCTTTTATAATAGGCGTCGTTTGTCATAGTATGGTCAGGTAATGCGGAGAGATGAAGACAATGTAACGAGAAGATACTTAAATATAAATTTGGATTGTAAGAGGACAAAGATTGTATGAGTGATCATTGGTGAAAACACATATCTGCGTTGAAATAACTAACGGTAGAAGATGCGCTGTACCCAAATGTTTGGGATATAATAATTTTTAATGGGTAGAAATTTACGATGACGAGAAATTATTAAACGGAATAGCGACATGGTTATGGCTAGATATAAAGATATAGAACAATTTTGTTTAATGCAGCCCTCAGTACAAAGCAACTCGTACTTGACACTTATCTCAATCAAAAAAATTAAATCACTGTAATTTAGAGATATTGTTAGAATGAAATTTTCTTGCACCCAGTATTAGAAGCAGGCCAGGCGCAGACAGATACAATTTAGTTTGTTATAATAATTTTTATGATTATAAAAAAATAAATAAGTTTTTGTTCGTTTTATTCGATATTTCAATAATATTAGTTGTCACTTAATTATGCGATTTAACATTAAATTAATTTACTTATAAAAATCTTAATCTTTTATGAATTATAAAACAAATATTCTTTATTGGCTCATTACAATTGATTTTCATTCATTATTTACTCATTAATGATAATGAAAAATACGAAAGTCTAATAATGCTTGATATAATGCTACTAGGACTTAAATTTTCCCTTGTTAAAATATAGTAGGTTTTTTACACCAAAAAATACTAAATAGTCCTTCATCCAATATCGTTTTGCGGTTGAAACATCCTGGAAAAATCGATAAATATAACCTTTAACCTTTACCCTCCTTATTATTAAATTGCCGTTTTATTGAGTATGAGACAATTTATATCACGACGGGCTTTGAAATGGGGACGTTATATCGTATTATATTTTGTTACAGGTACGTTGAATCTCATCGACTCCCGTAAAACTGACGGTGACGGAGTATTATATACTTCACGACAACTTATTTTCGTGTATTCGGAACAATGAACGCTACTGACAGTTATTCTTATACGTTGAATGTAACAGAGAAGTTCAGCAATGATTCCGATGACGCGTCACCTTCGCCGCAAATCACTAGTAACGAAAATATTATTGACAACAAGTTCGTTCAGGCAATTTTTTGCGTAATTTACACTATCATTTTTGTCTTAGGACTTCTTGGCAACGTTTTAGTCTGTTATGTTGTCATTAGGAATAGGGCAATGCAAACTGTTACGAACCTTTTTATAACTAACCTTGCGTTGTCTGATATTTTACTTTGCATATTTGCAGTTCCTTTCACTCCTCTGTACTCTTTCCGTGGGTCTTGGAGCTGGGGAACACTTCTTTGCCACATGATGCCTTCTGCACAAGGTTGTAGTGTATACATATCAACTTTGACGCTTATGTCTATAGCGATTGATAGGTTTTTTGTAATAATATATCCATTTCGACCAAGAATGAAAATAGAAACGTGCATAACTGTTATTGTAATGATATGGATCTTTTCTGTAACCGTCACTTTGCCGTACGCTATTTTTATGACATATTACGATTTAGATATCGGAAGGTTTTGTGAGGAGACTTGGCCAACTGAAAAATTGAGAAGAATATTTGGTTCCGTAACTTCGGTTCTTCAGTTTGTTTTACCTTTCAGTGTCATAGCCTTTTGTTATACTTGTGTTAGTTTTAAATTAAATGATCGAGCTAAAGCCAAAGCTGCGAGTAAGAATACGAGAAAGGAAGAATTCGATAAAAACCGGAAACGTCGCACCAATCAGATGTTGATTGCAATGGTTACCATATTTGGTATCTCCTGGCTACCTTTGAACATTACAAATCTTTACAATGACTATTATGTATACGCAATAAATTCTAAATACTATTTTGTCATATTTTTCTTATGTCACGTAATAGCAATGTCTTCTACCTGCTACAACCCATTCATTTACGCGTGGATGAACGAAAATTTTAGAAAGGAATTCAAACAGTTAATTCCGTGTATTGATACATCTGTGCAACGTAGTAACATTCCTTTGGAGCAATTAGGACAATTATGTCAATCGGAGAAAACATTTAATGGAAACACGGCAACAGATAGCTATATTGGTTCAAGTTCGCAAAGAGTGCCCTCATTTAGACATAAACGAAAGCCAAGCGCCGCCGCTGACGTTGAAAAGAGTGGAGTGGAACTAAATGAAGATTTGTTGACAGTGGATGTAAAACATTGCCATATTTCTACGAGCTATAATTTAAGACGAGAGTCTGTTAAGCTTAGACTCATAAACGAAGAATCCTTTGATGGTACTTCTACACAGAGTCAATTCTAACGGTTGATACCATGGGTAAGAATTTATATTGTACCGTATTAATAATTATACTGATTTTATTTTAACTTCAGGTTAAAGATAATATTTTGATTGTTTGTTATATAAGTTTAACGTACAATGTATATTTTTAAATTAAATAGTAATAATAATTTTATATTTTATTTCCTTTCCTGCAGGTGCGGCATTGGAAACGTTCCCACGTATAAGAAAAAAGTAAGAAAGATGAATGATTATTATATCCCCATATTTTTGGAAAATATTTTTTTGTATTGAACCTCTTTGCTATTGTCATTTTGACTAAGAAACTTCAATACGCTTATGAGTAATTAAGAACTCTTCATGACTTCAAGGAATTTCTAATTCTTAAACATAAAATTAAGCACAAATTCTGTTATAAATCCCTGGTTAGTACAACTGCCGCATGTTATTTAATTTAGAAATAACAAGTTATGAGATAAGAATATGTTTATTAGTTGTAATATAAGCAGTCGGTAAAAGGTGACTCCTCAACAAATGAGATGACATTTTATGATCCTATTCATATATAAGGGATGAAACTATAGAAGAACTCTCTTATTAATTTTATATACTTACCTTGTAGAAGACTTACTAATACGACATTTTCATAGCAGTCCTATTTGAAATTTTTAATAATAGTTGATATAGATCCTAAGGTATAGTTTATAATCTACATAAAATAAAAAATAACTTATATCTAAATTCTATAATAAAATCCAAATGTTGCTAAACTTAAATAAATGTAGGTATCCTATAAATAAATGTATATGTCTGTGTGATTTAATGATTGTCACTTCCCGAAACTTAGTTCAAGAGAAATAACTTAGAAACAGGTAGTTAAGTTAATGTTTTGATGAAAAATTTGAAATTATTAAAAAAATATATGTGAATGTTATATGTTTAAAATCTTGCAATATTTATAATTTATTATTATATAGGATTACTTAAGTATTAATGTTTTTCGAATGACTTGTAGAAAGGTAAGACTATGCGTTTATAGAGATAAGATTTAAAAATTGTTGTTGCACTATTATTAAATAGGTTACATAATAAGTTTCAGATTTTATTCATATAAAAATGTTATTATTTAAAATAAATTCCAAAAACATATAATTAGTCTTGCACTTTTTAATAATAAATAATAATTACATATTTTTTAACACTATAATACATTTTTTTATATCTATGTGATTCGATCCATCCTTTAACAAGATGCCATTCACATAAAAATATTTGTGGTATAATTTTATTTTTAATAATTTATATGAAATTACAGTGTTAATTAACGGTTATTATTAAATATTTTATGTTCAAATACAGTGAAACGCAAAATAAAAAAAAATACCCTTAAAATTTACTAAATTATTAAATAAGGTACGTTAAGTAAGATAGTTGTTGTAATCTACACTTTAATTACCTCAGCATGTTTTGCACGAACCTAGTACTTAGTATGTGAAAAATATAATGTGATTCAATTGAGAGCAATATATATTTTAATGTTAAATTTAGTTTCAGTAGCGAGAATTTATATTCAATAGTTTTTAAATAAAGTTTTCCCCCACTTTCGAATATTTTTCATTCTTATATAATGCATTATTTTTGTTGTTTTTTTTTTTAAATACACCTCAGATACGGGCTGGCTACCAACGTACTAGTTCATAACTAAAGTTAATATTTAAACTGCGTTTTGTAGCGAAAGTTATAAATTCCAAACATCCAAATTTCCCATTCCGTTTTTAATTAAGGAGTAAATATAGTATATAAATTATTTTAATTAAATAAACTACTATTTATAAAATATGAACAATGTTTTTGCTAAAATTATATTTTAAAGAAGTACATCTTTTACATGCAACAAATATTATTATTTTACGTTGTAATGTTGTTTTAAAATTATAACTAAGTTCACATTTAACGAGGTTCTTAAATGTTTACCGTCCATGTACGTGAATAACGTAGTTAGAGAGGCGACATTAACTCATGTTGGTGGTTGGTGTAAACTAATTAAGGGGGGTGAAATAAACAGACGTTCATAAACAAGAGGTAGTCGTATACTCTTTAGTATTTTAAGGTACTCGTATATATATTATGTAGGTAATTTTTTTTGTTTTATATATAAATGTTTTATTATTTAAATTATTATTTTATACATTTTTAGTTAATATACGCCGATCTTCTATACGGCCAACCTTTTTTTTTTTCGTCTCGAGCTCTTTATGAGTACACGCCGCATTCCAGGGGAGAGGAAGGCGACGGTTATGTGGGACTCCCAACCACAAAACCAGACGGTCAAAACTTTGCCGTATAGAAGAGCGCCACGGGAATGCTTGCGCACACATCCGCGGCCACCACCCTCCCAATGGAGCGGCGCAAAACTGTTGACTCGAATGTGCCCCACTCCGGTGGCCAGTTTGTAAGCCGACCGAGTTTGATCTGGACAACCTTATTTATCGAGTCGACGGCAAAGCCGCAATCAGAATGAAGGAGTCCAGATCCGACTCATCCTATTTGTGCCCAGGCTCCGAAAGGGGACTGTGGCCAGTGGCGGAATTCGCAATCAACCACCCGGACCTCGGGGCTATGGCGGCAGGTGGCGCTCGCCTACGCAAAGATACGCCCACGCCTTACCCTTTTCGGTGTATAGGAAGAGTGGCTACGTCCTCCTCGGTGAGCCGCCTCTTTTTTCTGTGACATCATATCCTCGCAAAAGGAGCGCATCTCACTCTTGCCCACGGCGTTAATCACGGCCAGGACAACCAGACAGCCTATACCAGGTGCTGTCAAAGTACAACAGGTTGACATTATGTTAAAAACCTAAATTAAACAATTAATTAATCAATAAGATTCTTAAATATAACTCTACTTTATACAACGTTTTAAATTGCTGGATCCAATTAGTCAAAATTTGTTCAATTTGTATCAATTATTATTATTATATTAAAATCTTATTTCAAGATCTTATAGTTGTTTATTAGGCGGCCGCTAACGAGTGATGTATTGTAAACCCTTTTCGGATTTTTGTACGATTGTAAACAATCTTGGCAGACGTGCCGCAAGGAAACGTGTGGTCTTCTCTTTTATTTTTCACGTAGTTTAATTCGATCCGTGATCACAGCTTTTCTTTACCACCTATTTACCATTTACAATACATAAGTGGCAAAGAGAAGTATATGCTGAGATTCTTTTCTTGAAGAAAGGATTACTTATCTGAATTACATTATCTGTATTAATTAATTACATTATCTGTATTAATTAATTAATTAATTGTAATGTAATTGTTTTGTGCTTATAGAGAAACAGCGAAAACACGAGTTATTATAATTGGTAGTCCGAAACTACATTTACGAATTTACTATAAGAAATGGTCTACTATATATTTTGATAGTGTTCATATAATCGCTTGTTAGTGATAAAGTAGCGTTTTTGTATTATCAACTTGTGTAGTTTTTTGTATTTATAATGTTTTTATTTCTCTTCTTCTTGTTCCATTATGCATATAACTAATATGAATTAATTATTATATCTATGTTACCCTATTATGACAATAATGGCTAATACATAAAATATAAAAATCTGGTGTTGCTGAATTTTTTGTACAACTATTTAATATAAACTTTTTTACTATACATTGTGGCGTTCTAAGTCTTATAGTTTTTCTGTGTGCGTTAAAGTAGCTGAAAAAAGGCATTATTTTCTCTGGCTTACTTGACATTTACGTTATATATTAGTCAAGTAAATAATATTTAAAAATTGTAGTGTGTTATGTATTTTATTGTATTTTAAAATATGAGATGATATATTATAGAATATATTTTAGTGTCATAACAAATATGCATTATTCCATCTCGAATACACTTTCCCATTTATAATGTTAGCAGAACAAATTAGGTCAACAAACAATAACGCCCAATAATAAATTCAAATGGCCGTCATCTGTTATTGGACATTAAGTAGATTTACTTGTCATATTTGTACCCAATTTTAGTTTCACTCCTAGTGAATATATTATTTGAAATAGTTTTTCTACACCAATACATTACATTGCATTTATTACACATTTTTTTTCTTTCTTTACAGTCCACCAGTTCTCACATTTCAATTTACTAATGAATTTTGTATATAATCAACTGATAATCAAAAGTCTTGAATCGTATGGCTTTTATAGTTTTAATAAACAAGAGTTTACAAACATTTATAAGCAAGGTGTAATTTCAATGTTGGCCAAGATAGAACAGCGTTAATTAACTGCAGCTGCAGCGAAATAAGCTGCAGTGAATGAACGTTTTTTAAAAGATTTTACAATGTCATTATCTAATTGCTTTTAAAGTTACAATAGAAAATGGAAAATACATTAATGAAACGACTGTAAGAATCAATGAACAAGAAAAACAAGAATAGTTCCATTTATTTGGACAATAGTTAATTGAAACTTTTTGGCTTTGCTTAAGGACGTAACATCTTTGTCCGAGTGCAATAATTCCGAATTTGTCGAGAAATGTTTCTAGCGGCTATTTAATCTGATTCATTCTACCTATTTTTATTATGGTACTGCATAGTGGGTGGTTTATTTTAAATAAGCGTATTTAATAAATCTTTGAACCTCCTACTTGGAATCTTTTTTTGAAGTGCTTACCAGATCAATGCGATAAAAATATTTTTTTTTTTTTTTTTTTTTATGTAAGAGGAGGGCAAACGAGCTGGCGGGTCACAGATAGACGTGATCACCGCCGCCCATGAACTCTTGCAACATCCGAGGACTTACAGGAGTGTTGCCGGCCTTGTAGGTGGGAATAAACGCGTTTTTTGAAGGTACCCATGTCGTACCGATCTGGAAATACCGCCGAAGGTAGTTCGTTCCACAAGCGAGTGGAACGTGGAAAAAATGTCCTTGAGAACCGCACAGTGGAGGATCGCCACGCATCCAGGTGGTAAGGATGGTATTGGAGGCGATGGCGCGCTGTGCGGTGATGAAATTCGGCGGCAGGCATCAGATCGAATAGTTCTTCGGAACACTCCCCGTTGTAAATGCGGTAGAAGACGCACAAAGAAGCCACGTCTCTACGCAATGCCAGAGAGTCCAGCCGTTCGCAGAGCACCGGGTTCCCAACTATTCGAACGGCTCTCCGTTGTACGCGGTCAAATGGTAGAAGCTGATATTGGGGTGATCCGGACCAGAGATGAGAACAGTACTCCATGTGAGGCCGGACCTGCGCCTTATAGAGCGCAAGTCTTTGGCCAGGTTTGAAGTACTGCCTCGCTCTATTAATCACTCCCAATTTCTTCGAGGCCAACTTGGCCTTGCTCTCCAGATGACCACGAAACTGACAGTCGCTCGAAATGTCGAGACCCAGTATTCTGATACTTGGCGAGGCATTAAGAGGAGTGCTCTCGAAGAGCGGTGATACGACAAATGGGGTTTTCTTAGTGGTAAACGCGCAAACTTGTGTCTTTAGGGGATTGAACTGAACGTGGTTCAGTTCACCCCACTCAGAGACCATCCCCAAGGAAGTCTCTATAGAAGACACAAGTTTCTTTCGGCACTCGTCGACGTTTTCCCGAGAGAGACCTGCACGGCCGGAATATACCGCATTCCCAGTGCTGTCATCCGCATAACAATATATGTTGGAGATATCCAACATATCATTGATGTGCAGGAGGAACAGGGTTGGGGATAGCACGCAGCCTTGGGGTACACCAGCGTTCACGGGCTTGGGGTCCGAGCAAAAACCGTCGAGAACGACCTGTATGCTCCGCCCAGTGAGGAAGCTGGTGATCCACTTGCATAAACTCTCGGGAAGCCCATAGGAAGGTAGCTTCGAAAGAAGCCCCTTGTGCCATACACGATCGAAGGCTTTCGCCATATCCAGACTAACTGCCAGACCCTCTCCCTTACTTTCAATAACAGCTGCCCAACGGTGCGTAAGATATAACAGAAGATCACCAGCCGATCGACCATGGCGAAAGCCATATTGCCGGTCATTGACCAACTGGTGATCCTCGAGGTATGTTAGGAGCTGTTTATTGATAATGCTCTCCATTACTTTGGAGAGCAGAGAGGTAATGGCGATAGGTCTGTAGTTAGCTGGGTCCGAGCTATCACCTTTTTTAGGGACCGGATGGACAAGGGCACGCTTCCATGAGACCGGGACTACGCCTTTAAGGTAGGAGTACCGAAATAGACGCGTTAGCACTGGAGTCAACTCAGGGGCACACGTTCGTAGCACCAATGGAGAAATGCCATCCGGCCCACTCGACTTATGAACGTCCAAGGAAAATAGAGACTGCCTAATAGTTTTCTGCCTAAAAACTATTTCCGGCATTGAGCTCTGACACCGCGGGATGATAGGCGGTGTCTTCCCCTGGTCGATCAAAGTCGAGTTGGAGGCGAAAAGAGTGCCCAAGAGATCGGCTTTCTCTTTTGCCGTATGGGCCAGAGAGTCATTCCCCATGTGCAACGGCGGTAGGGATGGCTGGCTAAAGTTGCCCAGAGTGGCCTTTGAAAGCGCCCAAAATTTGCGCGTGCCAGGCGGCTACTTTGCCAGCTGATCCCCAATTTTGACGATATGCTTGAACTTTGCTCTAGCGATTTGCCGTTTGAAGAATCTGGAGGCACGATTATATTTCCTCTTCAGAACTCTAGAGCTCGGATCCTTAGTGACTAACGCATTGGCCCAAGCTTGATAAGCCTGCCGTTTGCCAGCTGCTGCAGCCCTGACAGACGCATCAAACCAAGGCCGCGATCTGCCACCAAGTGGTACCACAGAGCTTGGTACAAATAGTTCCATGCCCTGTAGTATCACATCAGCTACAGCCGCAGCGCAGTCACTAGGATCATCGGAAGGGAAACAAATCGGCCCCCATGGGTAGGATGCAAAGAAGGACCGCATTCCATCCCAATCCGCTGACTTGTAGTGCCAAACGAGTCGAGTCGCAGGTGTTGTGCGACCCGAACGTTGAATGGGCACTACACCCGTACCAGACAATGATCAGAGGACCCTAACGGAGCCTCGACAGTGACCTGGTACTTTCCGGGATGTGTAGTCAGCAGAAGATCCAACAAAGAGGGCATATGGCTGTCCACATCCGGTAGACGAGTGTGCGTCTTGACCAATTGGGACAGACCATTTGCCAGAGCAAAGTCAAACACAGATCTCCCCGCGTAGTCGGTGGCACGTGACCCTAACCAATCGGTATGGTGCGCATTGAAGTCACCGAGGACTACGACTTCGGCGGAGGGAATTTGTGAAAGCAGATCGTCAATCTTCGCCTGAACATGGCCCAAGAGTTGATCCGTTTCTGCATTACCACTATGGGACCTGTAGAGGCATGCGTAGACTCTGACATGGTCGTCCATGTCCACGCGCAGCCAGAGTACAGACAGGTCCCGACCTTCAAAAACCTGAAGGCGACGGTAGCAGATATCCTCCCTTACGAACACAGATACCCCGGCGTGTGGTATAAAATGGTGTTCTAGATTATACCCGGGGTATGACAGGTACGCTGTGTCGCTAGGTTTAGATATCTGCGTCTCCGTCAGAAACAACAAGGCCGGCTGCGCCGTCTCTAGATGATAGTGGACGGCGTTCAAGTTGGAATGAAGTCCCCGAATGTTGCAAAAGTCCACATTTAGAGTGGGTCGGAGTGCCGCTGCGTTGACTCGTCGTTTGCCCTCAAAAAACACAAAAGGCGATACTTTGCCCGCCCCAGATACGACGGGCAGCCCGAGCAAAATCCGAGAATTATTTCCCCGATTTTGCTCGGGGAGGGGGTCCCCGGCTTCATCAAAGCCGGTACCCTCCTGGGGTATTTTTCTTTCCGGCATCGCTTTCATGTTTCATGGCGTGGGGGGGGGGGGGGGTTTGGGCTTCCGGATTCTCTCACTCACCGACGGAACATAACCAAATGAATTTGGTTACTACGCGTCGGTCTTCTGTGAGAGGGTGGTCCTTCCCCGGTCGAGCCAGCCCAATACGAGGGCTGATACCAAATCTACAAAGCTCTTGTAATTTATTTACAGTTCCAAGAGCTTGTAGTGATCAATAAATGCCAGGTGACCCGTATGCTCATTAGCTCTATATATTATAAATATACCAGATTAAAACTACTAAGATATTTTTAACTATTTAGATTCAAATGAATATACTGAGATTATTGAGATGTTCAGTCACATACTTAAAAGACTTAAACGATTATAAATTGATTAGAAATATTCCTAAAAATAAAATAACATCACTATTAATAACACAAATAGTGTTGTTACAAAACTTTTTGAGTCCAAAAAAATATTTCTATAAGATATGTATTCCACATATCACTTGATTGAATGTTTCTGAACCAGTTGTCCGCAAATTTGGATATTCGGAAAGTAGATTAGGATACGATTTCATGCTCTTTCATCCATAACACGTGTAATGTGAGTTTGTTTATTTCAGTCGTGGATATTTTTATAAGTATATGGAATCTATTATTTACCAGCATTCTGATTGCGATTTCCGCATAGATTTAGTTTTACGAGTTTTTTTTAGATAAATTTGTAGAATATTGGTTCAAGTATTATAAAAATACCTTGAAAAATTACAAATTTTCATACGTTGATCTGCTATTACTTTATAACAAAATAATTTTAATATTTATTAAAAATCTTCAACTTTATTGTTCTTTTAAATCACAATAGTGCTGACAACATGTCAAATTACTTAAATTCATAAGGTGCTTACGGCTCAGGGACTGTGTGAAAATTTTTTATCAAAGCTCTTTAGGGACATGCAATGAGTCACCGAATAGATATGTATGTTACATTTTGAAAAGAAATTCATAACTAGAATGTTCAAGTTCATTTCAATCAATGAAATGAAATCGGACACTACTAGCACCAAGCAATAACACTTTAGAACAATAATATTTAGAAAGGTAGTTCTGATTCATTTAGTTAGTTATTTCTTTATCCAAGTTTTAAAAAAGAAGGCATTTTTAAATTATTTTTCTATTAAATATAGAAATCAAGACACAATTATTTTAGTTTAGACTTTGAATATTGTCTTAGTAATTACTGTAAAATACAACTAATCAATTAACATATTTTTACATAATTAGCTATTGACAACTAAACTTTTGTCTTCAATTTCAATTTTAACTTGAGACAAAAAAAAACACAAAATATAAAAAAGAGACGATAATTGACAATAATAATAATAACCTAGAATAACTTGTTAAATCTAGTACCTATTGATATAGAATCAGCTTTCTCATGTTTTATTGAAATTATTTAAAGACTTTGAGAAGATTATTACTTTATATTATATTATCAAAAACTTACACGCTATCAATATCCTATAATAATAATAATATAATCCCTTTTATCCCAGAAACTATTAATTCACTTTACAGTGCAAGTAGGTACTTGAACTGTAAAGTGAACCTATCTACGGGATAACTTATCCAACAATAGTTTGGCAACTTATTATGACTGTGGGTGTACCTGGTAATCTTAATTTATCTCTATCGTCTTTGAATTATCTTACTTCTAAATTATCTTGAATTACGAACGTACCTTTATCATAAGAAGCAAAATATATATTTAACTTATGTCAAACTCCAAACATATTTAGATATTCAAGTAGCCATTCCCTATATTACTAGAAAAATATTCATTTCATTCCTATTGGTATCCTATTGGTATTGGAGTATTGGAAAACTTTTGTATTTTCGTAATAAAATACTAGATATCTTCTACATAGAAAGTTTAGGATTTAAGGCTTTAAGTAATATATAATCAAAGACTTGATAACAAAAGAAACTAAAAACAAAAATACGTCTATCTATAATGGATTTTTTAAATGTGGATGCTGACTCAATTATGACTCAACCCTCTAACAGGAGATAATGTGAAGTATAATCGCTATGTTTCGTGCAATGAGTGAGATAGCAAGATACCCAAAGCCCTTTCCTGCCTTTCTTAGATTCCCCTTCCTTCCATTTCTCAAGGGTAACATTTGCATCATTAGTTGGAAATATCCATGGGCGACAACATCCCATAACATCATAAAAATATCCTTTTCGATATTACAAAGTAAAAAAAACTAAATTACCATAAGATTCATGTACACTGTATTGTATACATTTATAATTTGTATACAAAAAGTATGTGTGAGTATGTGCCGATGATGCATACAATACTATATACATTTAGAGAATAAATTATTATATTATTATTTTAAATAATCCTTGTTTTCAGTAACATTCTTTTATAAATTAAATGTCTCAAGAGCTCAAAGAGTTTCTAAAACCAAATTAATCTGAAATCTTTTAAATTGACCTTTAAAATAAAATGGTACTTTCATTTTAGACGATTCTCTTTTCAAGCAATTTATATATTTTATTGCACTAGTTCTTTTATTTCCGAAATACTAAAATATAATTATTATAGCTTTATTAGCATTTCGATATATTTTATGGTTGTAGTATTAAGTAGTATGTTTATTATTGACCAGTATTCTCTGTACTGCTATGTTTAGTGTTCAATATTTCCTCCAAAAGGTATAGTGCTCAAAGGCTCTATTGTCTAGAAATCTTATGAATTCTTCATTTGCGTTGCATATGCGTTTAAAATGTACATGAAACTTATAAATTTTTCATGACATAAATACACTATATTAAAAGATATGAAGCTCACCGAGAAAGGTAAGTTGTGTACTTGTTTTTTTACTAATTAATTAATTAATTTAGCTGCCGACCAGCAGTAGTAAGTGGAGTTCATTGTTTTGCTGTGGGTATGCGTGCATTAGGATGTTGGTTAAGTAGTGTATAATTATGATGAAATCTTACCGGAAAATGTTATAATTCATAAAATTAACAAAAATATGATTTGAATTTACATTGATAAATATTATAAAGTAATATTAAAGTTAATTCTTATTCCGGTTTACGATTATAAGACTAATTATTATAAAAGTATTACTGTATAACTCTTAATATACAATATATAAATAATGTATTATATATTGTAAATAACAATAAACTTGGTGTAGTACCTATGTATAGAAAACATATTAAGAATGAAGGTATCGAAAAGTTAATCTCTTTTTTTATAATCTTAATATTATTTTCATCTTACTAACTAACTAACTATTTTTCTACATTAACCAAGTACAATTGGTATATGTTTGTTGTCAATAAAATAAATGTTTATGTTTGAGACTGTACATATATTAAATTTACATGTGGCACACACACTATAAAGTTTTATAAAAAATATGATAACTATTGGTCAATATAAATTTTCTTTTTTGAAATTCTGCTCATTGTATTATTTTTTTATTATTGGGGTCAGAGTCCCAACGAGATATAAATATGAAGTTTTACAAACGTCTACCTACAATTGGACTGGACTTTTTCGGATTCCGTGAAGTGAATGAATGAATGGCAATAAATTGATCAAAGGCGGTATTCAATCTCTGTATTGAATGAACCCTGCCGGTGAATCAGATCGTTTCTCCTCAAGGACTAACTCTGGAAAAGAGATATTGTGGCCATTTACTATCTTGAAAATGGTTTTGAATTTATTTTATTTGTTACTACACTTGCAGTATATTAATTTTATACAAGTTTAGGTTTATATATATATACACTCGAATATGTCATTTCAAATAACGAATCATATTATAAATATAAGTAACGAATTATATACTGACTATTTTATTAAATACTAGAAGCAGAAGGAAGAAGATAATAATTAACGTAAACATACTCGTATGTTATCTGGAGTTGCAAGCTCCAAGCAAGCAAGCTCAAAGGCTTGCTTCGCCTATCCTTACCTTACAATATACTTGTTCTGTATTCAGGTTATAACTGTCCAGATTTTTACAATAAAACAAAATAACGTAATAATAACTCAATATAGTAATAACTTATAAGTTAAACGTAATCTTTTAACCTACAGCGAATACTTCTCCCACTTCTTAGGATTTTTTAAAATGTGGTCTCTGAATATTAAATTGTGATATATCCCTTTTATCGTAAGATTTAATTAAATTTAAAAGTAAATAAAAAAATATGTCTATCTGTATATTTATTAAAATGGCTATTTTCTGATATCTTTTATTCTTTCCCTGAAGTTGAACGTCATTAGTTACATGTCTCATGACAATTATTTTGCAAATTTTGCTCTAACGTTAAATAAATTGCTGCTTCTTGACATTTTGACAAGCTAATTTATTAATGTTATTATTACGTTATTCTGTAAGCAAAATATCTGTTTGACAAACCCATTAAAAAGACATTTTGAAGACGACGATGTAGGAAGTGTTATTGTACAGTTTTCTAAGAAAGATAAATCTGTTAATGTTATATTAAAATTGGGCCAAGAAATTTTGTAGATAAAATCTTAGGATTAATTATGTTTTATTCTTGTAATTGGTAGACCTCATTAATTAAATATTTTATGATGTATTTTGTAAAACCCAATTGGTTATTTTAATGTACTTTTGTTACTACTTTTGTTATCTGTTATAATGGTGTAACCGGTTCCTGATAAAAAAAAATGCCACGAAATATCATTTGCTTTATGCCACAGTCTAAAAACTGTAATATAAAGGATGCTGTAAAGAGCGTTATCAAAAGGTTGATGAACTATTTGGGGTTATGATGAATGGGTGATCAAGAAGAAAATACCTACAATTATTATCGTACTTGGGTTGCGTTATGAAGGCCGTCAGTTTGGTGAGGCAATAAGACCACTAATAATACTTATTTCTCATGGTTTATGATTTGTCATTACTCTACTTCGCCTGTGAACACAAACGATTCGAAAATAATATAAGGTTTAGTTATTGCTGGAATATTATAAAAGAGAGTAATATTTTGTCTGAGTTAATTAATATTTATAGACAAATGTTCCCTCACTGTAACAATCTATCTCTTAGCGTATATTTTACTATACCATGA
Source organism: Melinaea menophilus ssp. n. AW-2005 (assembly GCA_918358695.1). Lineage (NCBI taxonomy): Eukaryota > Metazoa > Arthropoda > Insecta > Lepidoptera > Nymphalidae > Melinaea > Melinaea menophilus. The sequence goes on along the minus strand of OU911043.1, from coordinate 21,315,385 downwards.
TTCGTCCTTTATGTTATTTAATCCATTTTGGAACGGAATATTATAAAACAGATATTTTTAATCTAAGCTGAGCTGTTTGAGTCAGTTTAGAGCACCTTAACGTCAAGATCAGTCTTAGTAGAAGGAATATCTTTACTTGTTGTACGCATTAATTATTTCTTAACACTGAGAGGTAGACGTACAATTGACATGATAAAATCTGAGATACTGATTAATGCCTTTCTTCTTTGTGTCTTAACTCGTAATCATTAAATACTGCAGATAATAGTAATTTTTAGTATATATAAAATATTTAAATATGTTCGCAATATAATACATATTCAAATAGAGTACTTTAACGTTTGGGCCTAATCGAGACTCATGTTGCTCAAGAATATTTCTTAAAATAACATAATGCTCTATAACTAAGTCTTAGAAATGTTGACTGTATTTCCTTTTTAAATATTACCAACTGCTTCCCATTATAACATTCCGTTAGATTTTACTTTGACAAGTTTAACTTTTTTGGGATAAAATTAAACAAAAATAAGAGATCATAAACTATGTATAATGTACTATCAATATTTTTGTTAAAATTCATCAATGGTCTAAGTATGTTTCCGCTTGCTTTACTTGTTGGTATTTCACTTCACTATTACTTCTTTCCTTTTTCACGTATTCTTCCTCTAAGGGACCAAACTGGTAGCCTTTGGACATGAAGTGGAATAAAATAATTGAGATACACATTAACCCAGTGTAAATGAGCGATTGTGTTTCCTGAAAAAAAAATATAAATAAATATTCTGGAAGGAAATATTCAGTAATACTTTTTATGAATAGTACCTGTTGATAATTTATAAAAACCCTGGTGACAATTATGATGATGAGATTTCCAACCGCTTCTGTCAGCAGCCAGGCCGCTGTCATCACCGCCTTCATGCTCTCCGGAGCCTCCTTGAATGCAAACTCATTCCCCGTCACCGCAAATAGTACCTGTAGAATGTTAAGATGCTTTTTGAAAAAAATTCTGACCAAAATATTTCAGTCTTAAAAATAATTCCAACATCGTCATAGTATAAGAATTAATTATTTCCAAATGTCGTATATACATTTCAAAATATTATAAATAAAAAAAATAATACTACATGTTTATTTTTAATTCATTAGCCAGAATTCAATAAAATTCAATAAAAAATCAGAAGATACGTATAACCTGCGATATGTTTAATGTTTTTTTCTATCTAGAACATATATTGGAATTAAGAAATTACTTTACAACCTGCCACCTAAGTAAGTGATATTAAGAACCATACTTTTTATAAAATACATAAAAGTCAAACACAATATAATATTATCTTTCAACGTGTTAGGAAATAATACTCAATCTAAACTTTTCGTTTTATTAAGGATTCTTGAATCTAATGGATTTTGTCACAGTTTTCATAGTCATTTATAATTTCGCTTTTTTCATAAGAAAAAGTAAACTACTAATATGAAATCTGTAATAGTATCTTGACGGTTTATATATAATGCTATTGCGCATTGAAAACTACTCTTTCAGTATTTCTTGATCATTTTGCGAAGACATGCATATATACTACGTATAAGCTATGGCTGCAAAAAGTTTAAAGTCTGACTTAAAAAAAATATAATCCATACAAAATTTAAAATATAATACTGACCTCAGCCGTGGAAATGATGAGGAACTGAGGCAGCAACAAAGCCATTGTTATGGAATTTGGTTGCGATATTATCACCACTTTTGTTTCCTGAAATGTATTCTTTTCTTTAATTGCCAACATTTACAATTTATAAGAGTTGTAATAAATACATGATAATTAAAGTACGATACTATTATGATATGTTGTTCTATTCTATACAACTGTTTCGAATTTCAAATTTCTTAACTAGGATTTTTAAGTTAGGAGCAGATAAATCATAATTAGTCCTTAAGTATAAAGACTGGGCCATGTACTTGTTAAAATTAAAATAATTTAAATACTAATTTAAAAACAAGGCGTTAAGATTAATGTTTAATTTCAACAATGTGTGTCAATTTGTCTGAATCTGAAATAAATACAATTATCCGCTTTAGTTCAATGCAAGCTATAGCTTTAAAATAACGAACGACTCGTTGTTTAAAGGAAATATACAAAAATGTGTATTTCGTGTAAATGGACGATTCAATATATCAATTTTAACGACGAGCAACGAGCCAGCTTCTTAATTGAAACTAAAGTAATTGCCCACTTATCAGAAGTTGGTCTAACGTTATCGAACCATCACCATTACTAGGTACAGGCATAAAATTATTACTTTAGGCTACTTCGCACTTACGTAACTAGCACCAACTTTGTCGATTATTATATTGTAAACTCCACCATTGTTCATTTCGATGCCATTTGCCACTTCTAAATCACCATCTCTTATTGAATATTCGGACATGAAAACCTCCATTTGTTTACTTACACCAGAGTGCAAAAGTACCTCCTGTTCTTGGCGGTTTTCATTAAAGAGACTTAAGTTTTGTGACTGGATCCGGTCCGTTAACAAAAATCTGAAAATGTTCACTATTTAAATAAACCTTTTCACTGTACTTTTTCTTTCCTTCCTTGTTGTTATTGTTTCCTTTTTATTATTACTTCATTAAAGTTCTCAGAAAGGTTTTTTATAATTTTTTTGACGAACGTCAGGGGTTACAAAATTAATGCTCTATTTAGAAATGCCTTGTCTTCGGCCCAATTTTCAGTCCTGACTATTTATATTTACCTATGTGTAGTTGGTAAAGCAATATCATAAAGTAACCCTTCAGCTAGTCGTGAGGAGTTTCAAGTCTAAAGATTCGTAACTCTGCTATAAAAGTAGAAGTATACAACAACTTTTTATTTCGAGTTATAGTAACATTCATTTTTAATTCACAATCATAGAAGCTGAGGCATCTTTGTTTTCATGTTTTTATACTATTTGTAGAAGGTCTGATTCCATATTCATCACATCACTTCAACCTGTATAACTAATCTTTGATCCAACCAACATAATTTTTCACCAACTACTTCCTATTTTAATATTTTTACAATAACTTGAATAGAAATTCCGTGACGCGAAACCTCTATTTTATAAGGAATTAATTTTTATAACTTTCTAAGTCTAAGTCATGATAAACAGGAAGTATATAAAATAATTTTTAACACAATAAAAAGATCGGCGGTAAGTTATGTATCATATCTCTGAAGCATAAACTAAAAGTTTACTGGAGTAAATAGATTCTGAAATACAACTTGGAAAATAACTTCGATCTATACTAAAACCAACATAACATTCACGTGCTTTATACATAGACAGTGACAAATAAATTGTTTGTATGCAGGACCCATCTGTCGTATATCGATTATGATCTATATAACAACATACAATAGTTTTTTTATGTTTCAAGGATACTAATAACAAAAAAAAAATACGCTATCTATAACAGAATGAGAGAATGGTTTTATTAATTAGCATTTTATAACTAAAATCATTAATATAATGTCTATACACAAAACTTTACTTATATTGACGTAATTTTTTCCCAAAAAACAACAAAAATATTGAAATGTATTATAAATTTTATACTGATACAAAGCTATTACAGTAAATATTTATATTCCTTTTATTTTACATACATAAATCGTTTAATTATAATTACCAAAAGTTACAAAGACTTACCTTACAACTGGTAATCCAGATTTACTTTTATCAACGTTTTCTTCAAACCTCTCAATATTATTGCCTGTTATAAAAAACGATATCGCTTTATTGTTTTCCAATGAAAATATTTCGTCTCTTGGTTCAATGCAATTTCCATCTAAGGTCAATCGGACATTTGATGTCTCTTTTACACTCATTTGTTTATTGGTGAAATGTGAGAGAGATGGAATAGTATATATAATATTTTGGTCATTATTTTGGATTGATAGTGAACAGGGATTGCCGTTAAATATACGAAGCTGCGAAAACCCTGGTTGAGGTAATTCAGGGTATGTTGTCTGCAAATATTAGATAAAATTTTAATATAGTTTTGATAAATCAAAAATAAACAAATAGAACGTAAAATAAGTTAAAATAATTTAATATATTTTCAACAGAGCGAGGATAAGTATAAGCGACATATATATATCGCCTATACGTATTGATACTAACTTATACTTACTTTAATATAAATCTCGACGAGTGCGGAGACAACAAAAGCCAGCGCAGCGAGCACACCGCCCAGTGACAGCCGGTGTAGTGGGTTAGTGAGCAGTGAGCGGGCCCACAGATAGGGGTAAACGTACTGTTGTAATAAATAATAAATACCACATATTTCAATTTTAATTAAATACAGCACGAAAAATTGTTTAAGACGGGAAGGACTTGAAGCTTTTTGAAAACTAGTCTTGATGAATTTATTGTTTTAATACAGTCGCTTTTATTAGGACAGTATCGCTACTGTCCTGATAATGACGATTATATTTCGATGTCGCCATTTATTAGGCTTAGTGCAGTTTTTTATTTAAAGTACTTTACTCTACATTTAAATAAGCTTAACATGGATAAACCTAGACAGGTTCTATAGACATAGAAACATGCAAATACAATATATTTATTTACATCTTCGGAGCGCTAATCAAATACCCCAGGAATCTTAACTTTAAAATATCTTTAGTTTTCAATCACATTTTGTAACCTTAATATAAAATAAATAAATTATTTACCTTTTGTGACAATGGTATTAGAATAAGGATGCAGATAGGTCCAATCACTTGTAACTGGTCCGGTTTAATCGTAACGAATCCTAATCGTCCATCCATTTTCGTCGCTTGTAGTGTCCATCTGGAACCCTATGACAAAGTCACAATAGGTCCAGAAACTATTTTTAGCATCACAGACAGGTGATATGTTGAAAACAATTATTGTATTTCATATAATTTGAAATTGTGTCTAGACAGAAAATATAAGATGTAATTTTGTAATTTTCTTCATGCTCTCTTTAGCATTTGCTGATTATTATTAAATGTATTATCATTCATACTCACCAATTGATCCAACAGTGCCCAGAACATTGGTACTGCGGTGAACAACATAAGTATTGATAGAGTTTTCTTAACATCACGTAGGAACCTTTTATCGTATTTGTCTTCCGTACTATCCAGCCAATGGAAATTACCGCGTTTGCCTTTACATATTTTGTTTTTGATGCCCAACTTAAATGTATCAATGACTTCATAAAATAAAAGTAGCTTAAAAAGTTGCAAATCGCAAAATTTCTATTCTTTTTTAAGTTTGTATATTAGTCAGAAAAAAAGGGAGTTTCTACCACCGAGACGCCAATAAACTTTCTAAGAAAGTAATTTTTTTTAACCCAAAAAAAGGTGTTACTTAAAATAAGCATATGAAAGAAAAGGGATAATAATCTATGACATTGATAATACAAGGAAATAAGTACTCACAGTCACTTTGATAACTGATGATTAAAATTATACAATACATATGTATTTAATCGTATGTTATTTTATAATTACTTACAGATATACATTTGATGAAATCAATGAGCATATTGCCTTCCGGTTTCTTCATTACATATCGATTCTTGGCACTGACGAATATTACTAAAAAAAATATCAACTATTTAGAAATAAGGTTTCACAAACTGTTAATTTTTCACAAGACATCTTGAGAAAATGATCGAAAAAATACTATAATAAAGGATTAGAGTGCATCACGACAAATCTTTATTATGTCAATTATATTTTATTCATATAAAAATGTTTGTTATATAGAAATAATTTTAATAATTATAATGGAACATTACCTCTATGTATATAATTTAACAGGAAAATTAATTATCATTAGTATTCATCATTTCTATCATCATCATCAGTCTTAAAACAAATAAGGATCGTTTGTCATACTGAAGTTATAATCCGTTGTCATTACCAACATAGTTCTACATTTTGTTGTTTTATATACGTACTTATTATTGTTTGAAAGATTTTAATTTGAAGTGTTCATAGTTATGTCAGCGTCAGTTTAATTTTACAGTACAATGACTTTGTTATTGAAATCGTAATAATAATGTTTACCAAGTACATACTATGAGTATTCATCCCAAAATAAATGTCCTTTCAAGATAAAGATGGTAATGAAATATAGCACTTTGTTTTCAATTGAATTATTTGATAAGCGAGATAATGAAGACATGCCATTTAATTATTACTTAGTTGTTAAAGTGATCTTGGATTTTATTTTGTTGCCTTTAATATAATAAAAGGTAGATCATGAATTATATCAAATAATTAAAAAGTGTGAAACAAAGTTCGCATCAAAATGTGGGCAATATTAAAAGTATACAAAATATACGAAACATTATTTGAATTAAGTAATTAAATCAGAGATAACTGTGCATAAAGATAAAGAAAATGACAAAAAGCGTTATAATTATAAATACATATCTGATAAAATATATTTATAGTAGTTCACCTTAGTTTATATTTACAATATATGACGTTATGAAGGAACAAAGTGACATATTATATTATACAAAACCCTAGATAAATAATTTAACGCAGTATTAAAGAAAATATTAATTCAAACATCATTAATAAACGTGAAGGTTATTTTACCACCAACCAATCTCAGATTTTTAATACTGAATCAGTGCTCTTATTAAAATAAACTAAATTTAAGTATTCAAATACTTAAGTTTATTTTAAGTATTGAGAAAAAGACATATTATAAACTGTTATTCTAACTCTTAAATTATTACATGGAGTAATCTCTTGCATTACTTTACTGGAATACATATTATAATTTTTTTTTCAGAAATATAAAAAATATTATTATTTTTATTTTATTTTATTATAAGTTATTATATAGAAATAATTGTAACATTAATAATGCTAGTCGCAAATCTTATTACCTTAAAATTTTAATAAAGATAAACAAAAATCAAATCAATAATTTCAATCGTGGAGTTTTTGAGACAAACTCTTAAACAAATTTGGATAAGACCTTTTTGACGGGAATTATTTTCAAATTTAAATATCGCTAAATATACATAATTACGTTGTTTTTTGGAACTACTTTGATAAAAAAAATATTTTAGACAAAAACGTTATATTTTAGATCATGGTTTTTTAAATAAAATTTATGATAAATAATTATAATTAAAAATATATTTAAAAACAATTCAATATTTTGTTATGGTTGTAAAATTTTTCTTTCTTTATGGTGTTAGAAAAAGTCAGTGTGAGGGCAAAGAACTTACCAATAGAAATGAGCACCACCAGTCCTGGGGCTCCAAACGCCAACGAATAACAATCCTTATCCCCAAAACAATGGACTTCAGATCGTAATATCGGAGACACGGTCTTCGCTATCAAACTACCAGTGCAAATGTTGAAGTATAGAATGCTGAAGTACAAAGCCAGTTGTTTTTCCTGTTGTGGTAGAACGAACTGGTCACCACCGAAGGCCGTAACGCAGGGTTTGATGCCTCCAGTTCCAAGAGTGATGAGGAAGAGGCCAACGATAGTGCACAATCTGAAACAACGATATATCGTACCTTATAACTTTGACAAGCCAACACGACATCACCGACACCATATTGTGAAACTGTTACTGATTTAAAAATATATCAATAGGTCTTAAATTTTAAGTACCTTTTTTAAATACACGTGACCATAAAGCTAAAAATATATTGGAATAAAAGATAACACCACAATCTCCTTATTAAGCGAAGCGAACGAAGTGAGCGGAGCGTTTTACTGGAGACGTTTTTACATTCTTTGTCACGAATTGGCTTGAAAACTACTTGACGGAATATTATGAAACTTTGCAATCAAAAAGACACACATCAGGTGACGGTTTTAAGAAAAAAAATTTTTGAAAACTGACAAAAAAAAAAATTTACTATTCTGTTAAAAAACTGATATCCCATTGAAGTCAATGGGAAACAATGAGTCAATACACTGGGCTCGCTTTGCCTAAATATGCAAACTGCACCCGAGATTTCGCGAGCGCAGCGAGTCGAAATTGAGGGTTTTGTTGGCGCCCCTAGCGTAATTTATAAGGAGATAATTGCGCTTTGCTTAAGATATGAAAAGTATTTCAATGTATTTTTACAAAAGTATTCAATATCACAATTTTTTTCGCCAATGAAAGGAAATTAAATTTAAAAAAAAACCTCTATTTGGCTGATTCGTTGCATGGATACATAGAACACATGTTACTTGTTGGTTAAAAAAGAGTCAATGGTGAATACGTAGTAAAAAGAGTAACAAATACAGTATATGAATTTGATTTACCTCTGTGGCAACTCCAAATGCGGGACGGCGGTAACAGCTACTAATATATTTCCTCCAGCGTATATAAACATCATATATAAAATAGTTCTGCAAATAGTATTCATATATAAACAAATTTATTAAATGACAATATGGAAATAATTGCATCCTGTATTTATAATTTAAGAACATTTTTCACTTTGTATACCTATTATATTTATAAATATTTTATTATTTTGAATTAAATGAAAATAAACGTGCTTAAATTTCCCAAGATAGTTGTCAGCCAAGACTCCTCCAATAATGGGGAAGAAATAAACAAATGTGCTAAATATGTGGTATATTTCTGTAGCACCTTCATCCGAATAACCCAGTTTACTTCTTAAGTATAATGTAAGAAAAGCTGAAAAAAATTACATTACTATTAAAGAAAGATGGAAAATATACGACTTATTTTATTTTCAGATTTTATTAATCGGTTTTTCCTTACTAGAATTATTAGAATATTGCAAATATTTGATTATTCGTATGTACAAAAACTAAGTAACTTGTTATACATAAAATGATTAAAAAACTTGATTTGTTATTTAAATTCTAAGGGTAAAGTTTAAAATATACTGACCTTTCATTCCCGAATACGAAAATCGTTCACAGAACTCTGCGAGCATAATAATGATGACTATTCTCGGAAATCCATTTTTGACCTGCGACAAATATAATATTATACAGTTTGCACATCCCACTTCTTGCTTTAAAGAGATAGTTATATGTAATCTTCATATTATAATATATTGAAAAATAAAAATATTAAAAGAAATATCTAGTGAAGAATACAAAAAAAAAAACATATTTATCTATATATATAAACTAATGAGGGTCATCGAAAAAATTTATAAATATTAAGATATTATTATAATATTTTACATGTTAATATAAAAATAAAAGATATAAGGTATACTATATATTAAAAGCATTAGGTCTTGTAAAATGAGTTCTGGGTAAATTCACAAAATCATATGAAAAGATCACAGAATAAAAACAATTTAAAAGGGGATAACGTTATTTGTGTATTTTATATGAAGATACTTTAATGATATATCTTACAAAACAATTATAAATATATTTTATTAACCTCTAATCATTTTGAGAGCATGTAATGGAAAAGTTAAATTTGACATGTCTATTTAATTAGCTCTTTTTATTAGTGTTTTAAAACAGTTAAACATAAGAACTTTAATATGTATACAAGTGTTTTTAATTAATATTTTTCTATAAATACTTAAATATAAAATTTCATCAGATTCCAATATTGGCATCTCTGGCTTAGAAACGTTTACCAGGAATATAAAACAGCATTTTTATAAAATATACTTAAGTCAAATCTTATTTAATTACACTATAATTTTAATTTATGATTTTATATTCAAATCACTTTATTTATGATACACGAAGGTTAAAATCTAAATTACAGTTATAATAAATAAGTCACTTAATTTTCCACGAAATAAAATATATAATAAATCACAAAAACCAACCGGCGTCGCTTGGGTTTCTCTATCATTATCCTTAGACACAGTCATGACTAAACACTCACAAAACTATGACGTACAATGAGCGTTGCAGTAAATTTATATCTTTCACAAAACAAACAAGTGTATTTACTTTATATTAAGTATAATTTAAACATAATTGAACACGGTAGTCCTTATCTCATTTAATTTATTATAATTAAATTACAGAGGACATTTCATTATGCAAATATTTTGGTAACTTATTTATTTAGTATTAAAATTATTTATTTTTAAGTATAAAAATGGAATTTGTTGAATTGAACCTGTAATCTGCAGTGTCTTTATTTAATAGATAGACAAATAGTTTTAAATAATATAGTGTTACTTAAAAATCGTATGATATAAACTTTATCAAAATGTAATTATTATTATAAAATTTTTCATTAGGTGCAACACCTTTAGTTATTTTAAATTTAACAAAGAATAATTTTATAATTTATAATGTTAATTAAAATAATAACCATATTTATTATAACGCCATTGTGACATAGGCTTTCTGTGTCATATTTCCCTGGCTTTTTATAATAATCAAGGTCATAGTTATGATCTAAATTATTTTATAGAATGCTGTACAAATTATCACGTAATGTGCATTGATGTAACAAAGAATTCAGTTTCAATTGATTGAGCTTGTATTTTGTTAACGATTATTCACAGACATAATATTTTTCTTTTACGTGTATAATATTGAGAAAAGCTTGTCAGTCGTTTTGACTAAATTGCTTGTTTATCCACAAGACAACGTAGTCTTTGATGACACAAAGAAAAAATAATATATATATTACAATAAGGTGAATTTAATGTCCAAATCTTGTTTATTTTTTTGGGAAACAACGGCTTTATCTTACGTAATAAGTCTCAACTTGTTCGTTCGTAATCAAATGTTATGTTATGTTACGTAGTTTGATAAATTGCACACGCGACCGCAAGTCATTCTTTGAATGAATATTTAAATATTGATAGCTCTTTTGTGCTAGCATTGATACATGATACATTTGTTTGAAGTATTTTTATACAAAAATAATAATATTTCAATCCATATACACTCAAATCAGCCCATTCATAACTAGTTTTGACTATCTCCGCATGAACGTTAATATTATATACCTGAGTAAAAAACTTCATATAATGATCAATACAATGTCGGTGTACCTATAACCTAATAACAATACAAATAATACATAAACAAATACTCGACCGGTCCCGTTCCGTCCGTTGAATATCAAGGATATCTTAGTTTTAAGTTAGAAAAAATATAATCTCTTAGAATTTGCAGATGTTAAAGATACAGAAAGTCCTTATAAAAAAAATCTTCTTTTTTTATTATAATGTAAAGATGTACATACAGACGAAAGATAAAATTGTAAAAACATTTGTAAATATTTAGAACGAATTAATTTATCGTGAGAACCATATAGACTTCTTTGCCGAAAGATACAAGTACTTTTATTAGTAGGCAAGAACTGAGAACTGCATAACAAAAATCAATACATTCACAGTTACCGACAAAAATTCGCAGTTATACAACAAATAACTATTTGTTAGTAATAATTTAATAACAATCTTAATCATATTTGAATAATTCTACAAAATTATTAATTAAATTTAACAGCTTACATAGTAAGGTAATTGATTGTAACCGATCCACTAATGCCTCTCCATAACTTTATATTAAATTAATTACCATTTCGTATTAAAGCTTATATTATTAACTCCATTAAAATATTAATGTAATTATATTGCGAAATATTGTATTGAGGATTACGAAATGTATGTACAAGTAATTAATAATTATGTTTGGAAAAGTTAAAATATTAAATTGTTTCAAAGGTTATATTTTATAATTTGTTGTGTTTTTATTATAAAATATTTTTGTAATAATCTTTTAATATTATGTAGTCTTATCATTTATTATAATCTTTCAATTGATTGTTTTGTAATTTTAGACGAAACGTTACTAAAGTGAAAAAAAGATACTCATGGCTCTATGTTTATATAAATAAATTTGGTTTTTTCATAAATAACTCAAAATAATAATAAAGATAAGAACAAAGAACTACTTTGATACTACTAAATAGTTAAGAATATTTCCAGCATCTTTAAGAATCACTTTTAATTTACTTAGTATGTATAATATGGTTTGAATAAAATTAAGCCCACCGGTGATACTTAGAGTTAATACTAAAATTATATTCCTACCCGGGTAGGTAACAATATGAAATTTATTCACCATATGCTCTTTATTCATATTATATTTATAATAATATTATATTATTCATTATATAGGGCAAAATCCTTGAAAACAGAAGCGGAACCTTCTCTTAATAACTCATTAAAATATTTATTCTTCAATTTAACCGTCATAAATCAGTGAAATTATAAATTTTACATTTATAAATTAAGAGTTTATACTCTAGTAAAGAGTCATAGCATTTATATATATATATAAATACCATGAAAATTAGATAGTCAACTATGCTGGATAGTCAACATTCTAACTGTATTAAAAGTGACAAAATTAATTAATCAATTTTAGCTTTACAATGTTTTTTATTATCTCCTGTCATGATAGCAATTTATTAGCTTAATATTTGTTTAAAGGAAAATGCTCCACATGGATTTGATAATATTGATTGACATTGAAATATTAGAAGAATCTGATAGGGTTATTTAATTTTAAATTAGTTTTCATTAATAATAATAACTATAGTCTATAAGGTTTCTAGCATTTAAACAGTTTCTATACGTCAAAATGAATCAAAGACACCATCCAATCAGAGTATACGAGAGTTTCGTGAATGACTTTGGTTAGAATTAATCTAAATTTAAGCTATAAAGTTGTATTACTAGATATTCAATATATATTATAATTAGAAATAGTTAATAAATTTCATAGATTATTGATTTCCTTAAAAATAATTATGTTACAAAATGTTCAAGAAAAATAATATTTAATTATAATGATTTTTGTCTATGGTTTATATAATAAAACTATGTTATTTGAAAATCTCAGTTTTTCTGACTATTCAACTAAGACTGTTTCCAACTTTTTAACGAGTTTGTTACAATGCAAACTGAGGAAACTCGATAGACATATCGATTTTAAAACTCTATTTAAAACTTTATCTCAACAATACTGCTTAATTAGATAATATCATGAAAAAAAATCCGTGCCCGCAGGGGGACACGCGTGGGTAGACCTCGTGTGTAACTCGTTTAAAATATAACTCACTACCTAAGAATAACACATGATGCCGTTGTTTACATCAAAAATTTTTAAGAAAAAAGCAGTTTTTTTTTTCTCGGAAAAGGTATATTTTTTGGAAAAACTTTTGGTACTTAAATTTAGAGTAAAAAATAACCTTTCTATTAAAAATACTCGTGATGTAAGAATGTTTACCAGAAAAAAGTCTCTGGTTAACGAACTTGACCTTCATTTTTGGATGGTTGATTTTTGTGCAAAGTTTGAAAGCGATCCGAGCGAAACTGCGGCCGCTATCGTGCTGACAAAAGTCGAATCTGGATGCATATATATATATATATATATATATATATATATATATATATATATATATATATATATATATATGCGTGCGTGCGAAAAATCAACCATCCAAAAATTAAGGTCATGTTCGTTAACCAGAGAAATCCGGCTACGGGGGGTGCTAGGGCCCCTCAGTTTTTCTGTTTTTCTGATTTCAGTTTTTCGACCATAACTTTTTTCCTATACAATGTAGATCAATCGCGTTCATATTATATGATGTCTTTGATAAATACCTATAACTAATGTAAATAAACTGAAAACCTTACTTAATTAAGTTTGGTGGCAGCGAAGGATGCAAAGAAAAACAATTATTTTATAAAATTATATTAAAGAGTTACAATTAAAACTTATAATTAATTAATACTAAAAAAGGGTGATTCCAGGTCAGCGATTGACCCAAGAATGAATATATTTTATCCTCGATTCCCATCGATGGTGAGAACGCAAGCCGTATGGTGTCGTCTTCAGGATACTCGAAGCGTGGTGTCAGCATTTAACCGTGTGAAACCAAGTTGGTTCTTACTATGACAATTGCCCTTGGCTATGCTTTCGTAACACCTCCCCCCGTAGAACAGCGACTATTGAAGACCTTCATTGTAAATTGCGCTGGAAGTTCTGATTCATCCCTTTGAGTTTTTTGGATGGTGTGTTTCGTATGTTTAAGTCGATATTTCTGGTATGCAAGGCCGCTAATTAGTACACATGCACCGAATAGTAACGTATATAAAGGTATTGTTGTATGGTAGACGCTTATATCGTTGGTCTTGCTTAAGTTTACTGGTGACTGTAGAATAACCTCTCTATTGGTAGCGTGAAGGTTAGTCAAATTAATGGAGTTTAATTTGAATATCAGATGTGCTGCTGAACTGAGTGTATTTTCATTAGGGACATCTATTATCTTCAAGGCTTGACCTTTTAGTCGATCGTTGACGTTCGAGATGATGAATTCTGTTGTTTGAATGAAACAATCATATGGAATTATAGCGAGATAACTTCCTTGCAACATCTTGTAAAGCTAATGGTGTAGTGGCGATCGTCGAGTTTCTCGTAGGCTGACGTAAGTAGGGATACGGTGACTGGTTTACATTCGGGGAGTTTTTGCTGCGTAGTAACGAGGGCTGTTACACAATCCGGCGATGTACGACTATGTATGTTGTGTATCTCTTCACATAGATACCCTTTAGTGAACTTCGGGCATTCAGCCTCTATGTACTTGAAATCTTTCAAATGGATTGCAAGGAATTGGTGTTGGGGAACAAGAATTTCATGATTTTTGTTAGGGATTATGGATATCTTATATAAATTATATATTTGGGATTTTATAATTGGGAATTTATATACTATAACTATTTCATTTCCTACATAATAAGAACCTAATTGTATTACGTCATAATACTCTCGGGCCTCTATATCTAGTACTTTATTACTACCATACATACTACGTAGCTTTCTAATTATATTTCTAATAGAACTTAAACTAATGACATCATGATGAACCGTGGATGTCCTTGTAAATGCTAGCACATTCTGTAACTTAGTTATCTCTTGTGACAACTTGTCAACATTATCATCGACTATGAGAATAGTTTGTCCTAAATGAGCATATTGATTGGATTCATAGATACCTTTTTCCAAACTTAGACTAATGTTTTTTACTAGTTCCGCTAATTTGTTCTGATTATCTACTATTTTATCTATTATTTTAGAGTGCTGAGTTATCCAATCTTTGGTCAGGCTTACATGACTGTTAAATTCCGTAACTAATTTATTATCGTTTTCTTGTAGTGATCTTATTGCGTTATTAAACTGTAACGCATCTGTATAATCAAGATTACCGGTAATACTTTTTATTACGGACCCGAGACCATCAACGAGACCTCTTTTAGGCGGCTAATTTCAAATGACTGCAATTGTTCTATAACGACTTGAAGCTTTTCTTTCAAATAGTTAGTATGGGGATCAAACAAAGAAAAAGTTTTATTATTAAGATTAGAGATTATATTGCTTAATTGGATATGAACTGTATTTACTTTGTCTTGCAATTCGTGGATATCGATATACTTCAAGAATGATTGATAATGAGACACTATGCGACAAGGACCTAGTTTAAAAGGTAAAATGCCGGGACCATCATCTAGATTTTCAAGTTTTATTTAAGAACTCTCTTTAATCTAGACTTAGCAATTGGCCCGCCTTTTTTGCACGTATATATATGTATCGGGAGATCAGCTATAACTGTATCATGTGTGTAACGCGGCGCTATCTTTTGACGAACAGCAAAAGGGTTTCTAATAAATATTTGTTGATCGGGAGAGAATTGCTTTTCGGGCTCTCTAAACTTATTATGAGTATTTGTTAATTCTGTTAGGGTATTAGAATTATCTCTATCAGCTTCTGAAGCTGTAATAGTGCTAGTCATTTTCAGATGCATTTACTGCTATTGAACTTAGTTCTTCGTTATGAATTACTAAACGGGATAAGGCATCAGCAGTTGTATTATATTTACCTGCCTTATAAATGACTGAGAAATCGTATTCGGATAATTTTAATCGCCATTTGGTTTTACCCGAAGCATCTGCCTTTTTAGGGACCACCTAAATAGGAGAGCTCCACGCGGAATCCGAAGGTCTAATTATATTTTGTTCAAGCATTTTATTGATTTGACTTCTAACCTCTTGTTTATGGACATACGGGTACCTATAGCTTTTAACATGAACTGGGATCTCATCATTTGTTTTAATTTTATGCTTAATTTTGTTCGTAAATGTTAAGGGTTCTCCGTCAAGGTAAAACACATCCGAATAACGTGCACATAAGGTTTTTAAATTAGCTATTTCCTCTGGGTTCAAATGATCTGTACGGAGACGCGATAATTCTTCTTTTTTTTTTACGATCGGATAATTGTTTTAATTGCTTAGATTCAATATTGAATACCTCAGCTGTAATAGGCCGATCCATTGAAAAGATTACATCATTCTTTGAATTATTTGAAATTTGTACTAAACCTTGACTGTTTTTCACATTTGTAAAGCAATCAGAAATTAAACAATTACTTATTATCTGATCAGGAACAAATACATCTCCGTCATTGGAGTTTATTGGCAATTTCACTAATTTGGATGACTGAGCTGGTATTATTTCTTCATAAAGATTTTTATTTCGAGCGTCATACATAATAATAGGCAATTCGGTATTTTTAGTAATTAATTTCTTGCGTCTAAAATCAATGTTAGTGTCCCACGAATCTAACAAATCAAAACCAATAATGCCATCAAAATAATTATGAAAATTAAGAATAAAAAAGGTTACGTCATCATTTTCTTTAAATTCCGAGAAACTAGGTAAAGTAATAGAATAGTCTTGTCTATACACATTATGATTATTCGTAACTTCAAATGGAGTATAATTAAGAGGTAAATGAGAAAAGTATTTTTCAACTACTTGAGGGGATATAAACGACTGATTGGCTCCCGTGTCTATAAGAAATTTTAAAGGTGGGTTTTGAATTTGTATATATCCGAGTTGTCTTTGAATATTAAAATTTACTTCTATTTTGGCTTTTCTGACTTCGTAGCTTCGAAAAAATTTTGATCTTTTATCTCATCAGTGTTTGAGTTAAGCTCCTCTACTACTGGAGATTCACATTGCTCATAATTTGGAAAGTAATCTCCATTTTCCTGGTAAGAGTCACAGTTTTGGTAGTAATCAGTATAGTCATAGTCGTAATAGGGTTCATAGTCACATTCATAATTGTTAATTTCTCGAGTTTTAAAGTAATTATTTGGGGGCGGGTTGCCACTTCTACGCCAGTCGTGCCCAGACAATGGTAAGGGTTTAGGCACGAAGTGACTAACACCACTCATAGGACGAGGTACATTATTAGAATTATTATTCGGTTGCATGAATGGTCTATTTGGAATCCTAAAAACGTTACTGCTCGCATTATAATTTGGAGGTGGAGCACGGAATATTTGTTGAGTCCTTGTGGGACCACGAAATTGTTGCGTTGGAGGCATATTAGATCGCCAACCTTGATTTTGTTGATGGTTAAATTTATGAGGACGCGAGGGGCCTGACATACTATATGGTTGTTTAAAAGAACTACCATTGAATGCATTACCTGTATATTGCATAAAATTATTTAAAGGTAAATTAAAATTAGATTTTAGAGACTGTTGATTATTTAAATTATCCTTTTTATTAGGTACACCCTCAGCACGCTGCTGCATATATAGTGTATTTAGCTCTTCTTGTACAAATTCTAAAGCCTTTTCTATCGTTTCGGGACGCATGCAACGTATCCTAGAGCCTAAGGGGTCCTTAAGACCACGCAAGTAGCACTGTAGAGTTAATTCTTATAAAGATTACGTTTAGCTTCAAATGTAGTAGCCACGGTTTCATGCAACGTTACGTATGTCATGATAGTGCTGAATAAGTTTTGAACACGTTCGTAAAATTCCCGTGGGGTTGAAGACCTCTGGGTTTGTAATGATAAATCGTTAAATAAAAGTGGTCTCGTCTCGATGGTCAGCAAAATTATTAATAAGTGCACTACGAATACCGAACTAATTTTCAGGAATACCTTTGGAATTTATCAATCGAGCTGCAGAGCCTGTAATCTTATTTAATATACCATTACTAAGGGCCAAATTGGTTAACTCATAACCCGGTTCTGTTTTAAAATATGCAAGTACTAATTGATCACATAAATTTATAAATCTTGTTAGCACATGGGGGTTACCGTCAAAATCAGGCAAAACTCTAAGTAACTTGTATATCTCACCCATTATATCTTGAGACATTTTAATATTAGGTATAACAATTTTTTTTAATTGCCTAAATTCGTCTATAGTATCGAGCCTGCTAGATCTACCCTTACACAAACTACGGCTACTGTTTTCTCTCGGATGAAAAATTTTGAACACTAATCTAACACTCTAAAAATTATATATAATAGTATTTATATATTAAATTACTTGGACAATCTAATGGAATAATAAAATAAATTGAAAGGATAAGAATAACGTTAAAAATTAGGATAGGTAAGGACTTGAAAGATTCAGAGTACTTACATGAACATGATTTTCTTTGCCGAATCGATTTTCGGATTCACCTCCGCTGGCCTCCACGATGTATGTAGATTCGGATACTCGAAATCGGTTAGTCACGCGGGATCTCGCACCGATATTAGGGGAAATCTTGACGCGACGCGTACCGAATATATCTCGAATATCCTACCGACTGCGCCAATTAAGTTTGGTGGCAGCGAAGGATGCAAAGAAAAACAATTATTTTATAAAATTATATTAAAGAGTTACAATTAAAACTTATAATTAATTAATACTAAAAAAGGGTGATTCCAGGTCAGCGATTGACCCAAGAATGAATATATTTTATCCTCGATTCCCATCGATGGTGAGAACGCAAGCCGTATGGTGTCGTCTTCAGGATACTCGAAGCGTGGTGTCAGCATTTAACCGTGTGAAACCAAGTTGGTTCTTACTATAACAATTGCCCTTGGCTATGCTTTCGTAACAACTTCAATAACTTAGGGGTGGGGGTAAAAAAAACGAAATGTTTTGGAAAAAAATTCATAACTCTTTTCTGGTAAACATTATTACATCACAAGTATTTTTAATAGAAAGGTTATTTTTTACTCTAAATTTAGGTAGCAAAAGTTTTTCCGTAAAAGGTACCGTTTCCGAGAAAAAAAATAAAAACCGCTTTTAGCTTGAAAATTTTTGATGTAAACAACGGCATCATGTTGAAACATGTGTAGAGCCACGAGAAGTGGCGGGCTATTTTGTTAAAATTGTTATTTTAAAGACAAACTCATCATACTGATTTTTAAAAATAAATATTATAATTTTATATAGTTAAAAACAGAAAATTTTTTTTTAATTATCAATTACACGAGGTCTACCCACGCGTGTCCCCCTGCGGGCACGGATTATTAATTATGTCTGTTATACGTGTGTGTTTGTGTTCCTCATAATAACCTAGTTTATTTCTATAAAATTTATATTCGCGCATGAAAACATCAGAAAATATTATAATTTTGAAGTTCTTTCGAAACGAAAATTTTAAAAATATGTAATAACTCACTAGAAAATGTATAAAGATGGATACATACATAAATAAACAATTTGTAATAATAAATAGACGTGCCAAAACTATATATCAAATATTAATAGATAGTATGTTGTTACGTAGACATAATTAATTATATCGATGAAAGTTATTTTGGTTTTTAATGGTGTTTACATTATAATTGGTATTTAGAAGTACATGACTTCTTTATTGTACAAAAATATATTAACAAATACTGTTCTAAGTATAATAATTAGAACGCTATTTTAATATAAAAAATATTTATGAATAGTTTGTATCCTGTCCCTGACATTTGATTTAATTGTAACTTTCATATATTA
Source organism: Melinaea menophilus ssp. n. AW-2005 (assembly GCA_918358695.1). NCBI lineage: Eukaryota > Metazoa > Arthropoda > Insecta > Lepidoptera > Nymphalidae > Melinaea > Melinaea menophilus. The sequence continues at coordinate 21,295,557 of OU911043.1, read as the reverse complement.
TCTTAGGTTCTGTAAATAAATATTTATTTTATGAACTAATGATAACATAATTTTAGCGGTGTATTTAAATTATAATCCAACTTTATTCATACTAACTATACGAACTGTACTAATTATTATACAATAATAGTGAATGATGGTTAGTTTATAAGAAAAGAAATCATAGAATGTGATTTTAATGAATAAATAGAAATAAATAACTTTCTCATTTTTATCTTTTATGCCAGTCTGTATTACAATTTTTTTTTATATTGGTGTTACAAAATCGTTTACAATTAATATTTAATTGTTTTCTTATTTTCATATATTCATTTTTTATTTGTTGCGTTTAAGTTTCTTTATTTGTATTATGATTAAAAATAGCTACTAGTCAATTTATTAAATTAAAATTACTGTGAAAGTATAAATCAATTTCCTTTTGAGAAAAATAATTCTTTAGAAATGACAGTCTCTGAAAATATAAATAAAAAATACTCATGTAACAGAATTTCATGATGTTCTGTGGAGCTTATGTATGAAATATACATATTTTAATTCATTTTATAAATATTATATATATTTTTGCTTTACAATAAGATTTCCAGCACTCCATAAACAAGTAAACAAAATATATTTTATATATGTGGTAATTATAGGCTTACTTGTTTTCCTAATACTATATAAAATATATGTATTTATTATATATTTTTTTTATCACTAAACGACATATTTGGCTCAGGTGTACAGTGCCAGCCAGCGATTCCATCTCCATAAAAAGTATTATATATAGAATGCTAGTATGTCTGATCTATCTAATCATGTTTATAGACAACTTGAAATATAGTGGTACTATATTGTATTATGGTCCGGTGGCGGTCACACGGTCGGACTTTATGAGACCTAACAAAGTGAATTGGTCAAAGGCGATTCAATCATTGTCTGTTGTTCGTCTGTTAAATCAGAAATGCTGGTTATTTCTCAAAGCGTATTTCTAAACTATAAAACTCGTATGAAAAATGTTTTTTTTTTATTACTATAAAGATTGTTTTGCCCTCGTTGTTTATGATTATTAAATTACTTTTCATGTACACACCAGAAAGAAAAAGGTTACAATATTTTTTTATATGTACTCGTATATAAAATTTAGATTTTATTATAAAAAATATAATGTATTTCTTAAATTTCCAACTAAAATATCTTTTAATAAAAGGTTTTCTTAATAAATAACTATATTTTAAATGAACCTGAAATATGTGATCAGAGACACTTAAATAGTCACAATAATTTAAAACAATAAAATATTGAACTAAATATGGACCAAATATTAACCAAATATATCTAATATCTGGCTTAAATTTAAAACTCTAAGGTATTTATTATCCTGTATGTGGGTACTTATAAGTAAATTAAAAATAATCTATAATATTTTTATATCAGTATATGGAAATACAAAAATAAAGTTATTGCCAAGTAAAATGATGAGAGGAATGAGAGAGCCTCAAGACAATAGGTTAGATTGATGATTGTGCTCGGACGTGACTGTTAATGTTATCAACTAGGGTGAGAGGGTGTTCACTCTCATGTTATGTAGTTCTGTAAAGATAAGTAATACCAACATCTTATCTGAAACTTCTCTAACTCTTTTGGATTACTAACATCTAATGTTACATGTATTTAATTATATCACATGTTTGTTACAACTTGTTTTTTGTCAAGTTGCTCTGAAATTAATATATCAAGTTTCAAATGTTTGAGAAATTCTTTGAAAAAAATTGTATTTTTTAAAATAATTATTGATAATAAATAAAGTACATAAAACGCAACAGTTTTATACATACATACATACATACATACATTTAATATCGAATTTGAATGTATGTATATTTTGCATCGAACTTCCTTCTTGTTGCAGTAACAACTACAATGATGATTATTGGAAGTAGGCTTGGCCTATGGTATATATTGTTCTCTCTATTACCATTAACATCATCTATTAAAAACGTGTTTTAGATTAAAGTTATTACTTCATTAAACATCGGAGCTCTTCTTATAAAAAAATAAGTGGTTTATTGCGTGCCTTTATTCAAGTTATTGATCTTCCCATATTTTTTAATTGTAGGTTATAATAACAAATAAAAAAATGCTAATATTATTTCTAGGTCATTCACTAAATGAGTATTAGTTGTCATTATTAGTGATCTCAGCATCTGTTTACAGAATTTGCAGCCACGCTCGTTATAAAGTTGGGAATTTGAGATGCTGCATAATACAAAGTTTACTGTTGTAAGAAACTTTAGATATGTAAGTATTTATTGTTCAGTTACGTGCTTAGAGTTAACTGGGATATAACGATATCCAAGAAGTTTAACTAAAGTTACAATGATAATTATCAATAAAATGTAAACAAAACGAATAATCATTTATAATAATTATTAATGATGATGTGTCTTGAGCCGCTGTTTCAAATAATTATTTACTTACAAACACAATCTATGATTTTACAACAATAGTTTTGCAGTACTTTTCATAAACAAAATAAGGTGTCTCTATCTATCTATCTCTCTCTATTTTCACGAATGAACTTTGTTCGTTCTGTATTGTTTTTTGTTTTTTGTTTCTCGGATGGATAAATGGATGTCAGTGGACAGGAAAAAAATCCTGAAAAAGTCCTGAAAATTTATAGGGATTTTTTTAATATAATCGAAAAACATCTTTAGGGTCTTGCTGAGTTTAATATATATATTTTTTTTTTGTTAAATTTTCTTTTTTTGTATTGTGTGTATAAAAATTTATGTATTTTTTTAAACAATTTATTAATGTCTGTAGTTTATGTTATCTTTAATGATTACTATTAAACTATTATTTTTATAATAATTTTCGTACATTTATTTATTTTTTTATAATAGTATTCGGCTACAATGTTTTATAAGAGAGAATTCCAAAATATCGGATCACTGCATCCAATTTACGATTTCTTTCTAATTTGAGTAAATGACCATCGTACATATGTTGTAGGGTGATTCAAAAATGCATGTGAAATTGTTTTATTTATTTTTTTATGGGGGCACCCTGTCATTTTGTTCTATTGGTTAAAAAACTTCCACCAAACTTTTTTTAGATTTTTAAAACAGGTTTTAGGGGTTACTACCAGGGATGAAAAGTGTTGGGTTTTATGAACGGGTAAAAAATAAGTAGTAACCTATTTTATTAAATAACTACAATAAAATTTAAGGATAACTACTATTATAACTAAGACTAGTAACTTAAGATGTTAATGTAGATTTGTCACAATCGGGGAATTTTCACCTAAAGTCTTTGACCGCCAACAATAGGTGCTGTTTTTGGTCTTCGTCTGTCGTGTCTGTGTGAAGGCGATTGGACTCTTCAATCAACGATACTCCCCTCTCAGCTGTATCGTTGATAACTTTTAGACCCTTTACAACAGTCACACATTTTTTAAACTCACAATCGTCCTTCCAGGTCTGCACGTCCTTTTTTAAAAAATCTCAGGAGATGGAGATACTTTTAAAAAAGGTTAATGTGTGAGAAGATACGAAGTCCTCAAGGTTTTTTGTTGCAATAAGGTTTTGATCCAGGATGACTCGCTTTGGAGAATCTTCTGACCCTTCTATTTGAAGAGCAACAACCATCTTTCGCTTAGTTTCCAAAGAAACTTGGTCGTCAGAGAAGGCCAAAGCTACAAGATTTTCTGATAGGTACCAAAGGTGCCCCAACGCTTGTTTCATAGCAACTTTTGAAAGTGATTCATTCACTTTATTGTAAGCTAATAAATCCTTCAAAAGTTGTAAGTCATTCCTTGGCGCAGACCATGCGCAAGGAGCTTGATACTAATATTTTGCGTAAATTCGGACAGCAAAAATGCAAATTTCTTTGATTCCTTTAATTTCCCTCTTCGTTAGTTTTAGTTGTTCCCGAAAAAGATATATTTTTAAAGAATAGATGGCCTTTGCCATCCACCTTGCCCGGTGGAGACCAGCAGGTTGCTCGAAAAGATACACCTTTCTCAGGTGTTCCTCCCAAAAATATGATTATCAGGGTAAATAATTTTTATAATCGTCTCGTGGTTGAAACTCGTTAAGCTGGCGTTCAGCAAATAATGTCATCTTTTCGGTAACATATGCTACTTGTTTTAGAGTTTCAGGGTCCGCAGTAGTTGCCCTAGAGTCCTCTTTTAGTATTTTAGGCCAAAGTTTTTGCAGTCTTTTGAAGATTTGTATATCTGGCAAACTAGAAGCATTAGTTTCTGAAACTACGATGGCTTTAAGCACAATCTCCAAAATGTGATGCCTGCATGGAAGCCATAATAATTTTTTCTCCAGCTTTTGCTCTAGTAAAGTACAAGCTCCATTGAATCGACCGGCGTTTGATGCTGTGGTATCAAAACATATCGATTTTACTTTTTCGTCCAAGCCCTAGGACAATAACATTTCATAAACAGCTGAGGCCATCGCCTGCCCTCTTCCATTCGGAAGTTTTGGAACACCCAAAAACTGTTCCACTCCCTGTCCTGATACTATAACAGGCAAGTGATCCACAACCTCATGTCCCGTTTTGTCCTCGAGCATTTTATCATCCCAATGAACTGTAAGCGGAACCTCTGGCTTAAACTCGCTTTTTAGAGATTCTGCGATTTTTTTTCGTCGCTGGCTTCGCTGACGCTGAATAGAAGAAAAGCTAACGTTATTCTTCTCAGCATCACAGTCAGCGCTCTGGAAAGTCGATGTTAATACCACAGCAGCTTTTCGATCGCTTAACTTAGCAACATCAAGACTTACAGCCAAACGGTCATCGATTAATTCTTTCCTCTCTTGTTTTCGCTGTGGCTTCGAGGTAGACGGTCCTGACAATAGAGTAGCCGGCTGACTGTCTAAAGAGGTCGAAGACGACGACATTAAAAAAGCTTGGCTATATTACTATTTACTTAAAAACTAGCTCACACTCTATTGCGCAATCACAACTTTAATCTTTAAACCCTTTCTGTAGCTTAATAACCTGAAGACTGAAGAAGTTAAAAAACGTGGATAGATGATATGTACCAGGTACCTAACGTACCTTGTTTACACTCAGGTACAAAAATACACAAAAGCGCCGCCATTTTGGTTCCCAAGGGGTGCAACCCCATTACCGTATGTAACGCATTTTTCAAAAACTTTAATGGATGGTAGCGACCCCTAAAGTTGACTTAAATAAAAAAAAAAAAAATATGGGTATATTTTTTTTCATATTGGAACCATATAAGACGGTGCCCCTATAAAAATTTAAAACTAGGATTTTTTGAATCACCCTAATATGTTGTTTCAGATATTTTGTTTTTTTCAACTTACGTATGTATGAAATCGACTTAGTTGTTTATAAAATGTTAGTCTTTATTTATTGAGGCTTTCTTATAAGGGTGTAAATTAGAAAATAATAAAAAATGTGAATATGATGCAAGAGGCCGATGCAAGGATATGTTTTGGTATATCTTTGAATAAAAGAAATTATATCTCATTTCCAAAGTTGTTAATGACGCCGATTCAATCCAAACTTTGTAAATATTCAAATTGTCAAAATATTAAAGAAAGTAGTTTGTATTTAATAATTTTCTCATGTGATAAATCTTATTAATAATATCGCAAATAAATAAAAGTATAACAATTTTATTATATTAAGTAATAAAATGAAATAAATGTTATGAAATACTAATCTTTATGTGAAATAGGTAACAAAAATGATTAAGGTAAATGTAACGAACATTCACGTTAATACTCATAATTTTGGAAGTAAAATGGTTCGTATATTTTTTATGGACAGCTGAATTACAGAGCTGCCTCTGTCATGTTCGTTTTACGCAAGATCAAACAAACAAAAACACGATCTACTCCAATACATTGCATTTAAATTTAATTTATCAAAAATAAAAGGCATTTAGAGTAATATCGAAGGTTTTTCTAAAACACAAACAGTTATAAGCGCTAATTATATTTCATTAGGCTTTATTTACTGGTTAATCGTGCTGTTACTATCGACAATCTGATGGAAACATGCTAGCTATGCCAGCTTAAACTTAAATTTGCCCGTATTTTATAATATGCTCGGAAGAGCAGACAGGAATGTCTGCAATCTTTTAATGATAGGTATTTAATACAATATACTGCGATCAATTCTATTTAGTCTCGTTTATTATTGAGCTCAAAACAATATATATATAATATTTTTGTAAAATATGGGTATAATTTTCTACAGTAAATACAATCAGTCATAAATCTATATTATAAATCCATAAAGATCTGAAAGTATAAATAATACACACATAAACAATACGTGAATTTTATTGGAATTAATTATCTGAAGAGAAAACACAATATAATAGCAAAGTCTATGCAATAACAAGTCTTTATTATAATATAACATTTTTGTACTTTAAATAGTGACCGCAAATTTGCTTTTTTAATGATGAAATATTTATTTTGAAATAATGTTTTTTTTTTAAAGTTCTTCGTAAGAGAGTAAGAACTTAAGAATAAGAATTGAGGAACAATAAATACCAAAACTAAAAACCCTTTATTTTTTTATAATGTTTTTCATAATGTAAGCAGTTGGTTTAAAAGTTAGTAAATAGTATTCAATTTTTCTATTAGTCTCTATTATCTCTAACTATTAGTCTCTGATAGGGTTAAATAATTTTAAATTACTTTTCATCAATAATATGGTATAATAACTATAGTCTATAAGGTCTCTAGCATTTAAACACTTTCTTTACATCGAAATGAACCAAAGACACCATCCAATCGGAGTATACGAGTGTTTCGTTAATGACTTTGGGTAGAATTAATCTAAATTTAAGCTATAAAGTTGTATGACTAGATATTCAATATTTAAGTTACGAGTATGTATATAGAGAATAATAGTCAATAAATTTCATAGATTATTGCTTCTCTTAAAAATAATTATGTAACAAAATGTTCAAGAAATTTAATATTTAAGAATAACGAATTTTGTTGATAGTTTTTTAATAAAACTATTCGTTATTTGAAAGTCTCCGTTTTCGTGACTATTCAACTAAAACTGTTTCCAACTTTTTAATGAGTTTGTTACAATGCACACTCGATATACATATCGATTTTAAAACTCTATTTAAAACGTTATCTTAACAATATTGCTTAATTAGATAATATCATGAAAAAATTTTACTCGTTAATCTTTTAAGTCCTTTTTTGTATATGTATCTGCTGTTAGCCCTACTGGCCATGACAGCGTCATCGGATTTTAAGTCCTATTTGTTATATAGCTTACAAAAACCACTAACTGATTTTCCGATTTCCAATCATAAAGGTACAGCCTTTGCAGATATAATGTACCACCTGAAAACAAAAGCGTTTAATTAAAAATTTATAATCTCTAAGTAATATAGATAAATCAATTGTTTGAAATACAATAATTAATTAGCTAGTTTTTTTTTTTATAAAATTTGTGATTGATCCTTTATGTTCAGAATACATTGACGAGGACAGGTTTAATGCTCCAAATATTTATATTTTACTAATATATGTATTGAATATTAGTTAATAGTCTAAGAAAACAGTTACGTCCTAAAACATTTATCAGTCTACGATTCGAATACCACATTGAATAGAATAATGGCAGCATTACGACCATAAATCTGAAAATCTATTTTTCAAAATTGTTATCGCCCTTTGCTTTTTACGTCACATAATATTTATCAGTGATTTTTGCATTTGTATATATATTATATAGTAGAGACTGCATAACAAAACAAAAATATCTTGACACCAATATAGTAAGTTTTTGAAGTCACGTTCAGGCAGAAAGGCAGCATTAGTTAGTTACCGAAGTCGTATAGAAATAAACTATTTATATTAATATTCCAAATTCAATTTTGAAATAGATTTCCGATTAATCATTTTATCTATAAGCGGTTTTCGCTCTTTTGAATTTCGCTTGAACTGTGACATGTTTCAGGCAAAATACAAATACAATGTTGGTTTCAAAAATAACTACTTCAAATGCAAGCAATATCTTCTCTAGTATGTGAATACTCGAATGAGTAATTCAAAGAAAAAGAGCACCACAAAGTAAGTAAGTAATTACCGTATATGGCTGAAAAAATAACTACTTCAAATGCAAGCAATATCTTCTCTAGTATGTGAATACTCGAATGAGTAATTCAAAGAAAAAGAGCACCACAAAGTAAGTAAGTAATTACCGTATATGGCTGAATGACTTTGTTGTCACTAACTGGATTTATCTTCAAAAAAGGATATAATTTTATTAATGTTGTTTGTTATACGTGTGTGTGTTCTTCATCTCGTTTATATAGAATTGATGTTTCATAAAAGCATTAGAAAGTATTATATATTGAAGTTCTTTCGAATCGAAAAGCTTAAAAATATAAAACAACTTAATATGAAAATGTATAAAGACGAATACATACACAAATAAACAATATGTAATAATAAATAGACGTGCCGAAACTATATCTATTATATAAAAATGAATCGCAAAATGTGTTGGTAAGCGCACAACTCAACAACGCATGGACCAATCTTAACAATTCTTTTTTTAAAATATTCCTTGAAGCCCAAGGATGGTTCTAACGGCGAGAAAAATTCGAATAATTTCCAGGAAAACCCTAAAAGAGCCCTTTTCTTTTTCGTATACAAATATTTTAAATATAGAATAAATAACTAAATGTAGAGCCAATTTGAACTGTATTGTTATTCAATAAAGTTTATATTAAATTACAAGCACTCATTGTTATCTAAACAATTTAGGTATGTGGCTAACGTCGAAGAGTCAATTCGCGCTTTATTGTCTCTCCACAAAGTTCAAATTCAATCAAATATATGTATGTGCAGGTTCACGCAAAAGTGATAATATCGTGAACCCGACCAAATTGAAAAGTCAAAAAATTTAAGAGCTATAGATTTGATTGGCCTTGGAATATTCTTTCTTTTGTTTTAGTTTTGGAATGCGACATAAATTGTCATCAGTTTTCACGTCATTGCATCTGTCAAACAAACTGCGTTAAAAAGCGTTTATAATATTTAATAATTAATTTTGATTGTTTTATATCGTGTTTTGTGCAAAGTGTTTTAATACCTGTGATTAATAATTATTGCATGTGACATAATTTAGGTGAGTATTTTCTATATGCCTCCTATAAGACGAAGTAATTTAGGTAGAAGAACCCGAACTGCTACAAACCAAACTAATTACCGATCTTATCATACTGCACAAGAACGTGACGACCGAAAAGAACGTGAAAGAATTCGTTTATCACGAACGCGGGAAGCGAGAGCGAGAGATTCAACCAATAATCTCGAAAGTTTGAATCTAGCTGCTTTCAATTACTTACTTACTTATCGTCACGCCATATCCCTTGCGGGGTAGCCAGAGACGACGGAGCGCCAAACGCTACGGTCCCTGCATACCTCTTTCGCCTCGACTACAGACATTAGCCTCTTCATACATGCCCTCCGGGGGGTCCTCATGCTTTTTACGTGACCTTCCTCCAGTATCGTAGCTACTGTGTTTTCGAAGGTCACTCGAGGCCTCCCCCTGTCTCTCTTACCGCTCACTTTACCTTTATAAATCTTTTTTACCATTCTTTCATCACTCATTCGTTCGACGTGCCCAAACCACCTGAGCACGTTCTTCTTCATTCTTACCGAAACATCTTCGCTAGTACCTGCCATTCTGTGGATCTCTTCATTGCGGATTCGGTCAGCTAAACTGACTCCGCATATTCGACGAAGAGATCGCATCTCCACAGCATTCATCTTTCTTACATTCTTCTTCTGTGTTACCCACGTTTGGCTGCCGTATAACAGCGTCGGTAGCAAAACTGCATTGTGTACAGCCAAACGTGCAGCTATGCTGACGTTTCGCCGTCTCAACAATGCAGCCAAAGCACCGTTGACTCTGTTACCGGCAGCAATACGCCTTTCCACATCCATTTCGTATCTTCCGTCTCTGCTAAACATACTTCCCAAATATACCACTTCATTCACTTGTTCTATTATCTTACCATTCACGTTGATCTTACATTCTGTTCTTTCTTCATTTCTTTCAAATATCAGAACCTTCGTCTTATCTGCATTCAGGTTTAGACCATTATTTTCACACCCATCTTTCAGAGTGGTGACCAATGCCTGCAGATCGCATTCTGATGATGCAATGAGCACTGCATCATCTGCATAAAGCAAGCAATTGACCTTAAGGTCACCAACTTTCACTCCCATGTCACTGTCTTTCACGCCTTGGAGACCACTATCCAGATACAAGTTGAACAACCAAGCTGACATAGCGCAACCTTGCTTAACACCCGATTGGATGTCAAACCAGGGCGACATGTCAGCTCCTACTCGCACACAGGCTGAGTGATCTCTGTAAAGAGACTTTACAGCCTGTAGCAAGGGTCCGTTCACATTGTATCGGGGCAGTATCTCCCATAACTTCTTTCTCACAACCCTGTCAAACGCCTTTTCCAAATCCACAAAAGCACAGAAAACCTTTTGGTTTAGGGCCAAAAACTTTTCCGTGATCATGCGGAGGGAAAAGATCTGATCTATACATCCTCTTCCAGGTCTAAAACCTCCTTGGGCCTCCCACAACAGCCTTTCAGATCTTTCTTGCATTCTTCTCGCTAATATTTTAGCATAAACTTTACTGCCCAAGCTGATCAAACTGATAGCCCTATAGCTTGCACAGTCTATCTGTGAACCTTTGCCTTTATACAAAGGTACGATGACTGCACCTCGCCAATCGCCTGGGACTTCCCCTGATTTCCAGCATAAATTGCACAAAAACCAGAACAAGTCCCAGACGCGTGGCCCACCATATTTGATCATCTCGGCAGTAACTTCATCCGCTCCCGCAGCTTTACCACATTTCAGACTTCGAATCGCGCTCTCCACTTCTTCCAAACTGATTTCACCATCGGCTACATCCGGACTCAGCATTTCACTGGTGCTCAAGGCCGAGGCGTCCTCACTTTCATACACCTCCTTATAGAACTCCGCCCACCGCTGCAAAACGTGTGCTTGCTCAGATAAAATTTCACCGCTCTTCGAAAGCACCCCTTTCATTCTACAGGTTACCGAACAACCCCGGGAATCACTAACTTCTCGCCAGAAAAGCTTCGTATTTTCCTGGAAGTTGTTTGTCAACCTGTCGTCCCTTTCACGCTCAGAATTTTCACGCTTCATCTTTATAAGTGCTTTCGTTTTGTGCTTTTGCAGCTTGTACTCTCTTTTTCTTATCTCTCTCATACTTTTATCCTTACCCGAGGCTTTATAATCCAACCATGCTTTCTTCTTTAACTCTACAGCGTCTTTCACTTCATCATCCCACCATTCATCGCGCTTTTTACTAAAACCTCTTTTCCTTTTACCACATACCTCTGTCGCTACATTCACCATACCATTCCGAAGGTACTGCCAGCATATTTCAACACTTTCATTTCCTGAATCACAGCTTTCAAGCTTCTTGGAAACCCTTTCTTGATATTCCTCTCTGATCGGTGGATCTTGAAGCTTCCAGCTTCTTATGCGATAATTCGACTCCAAGCTTGGACACGTCGTGCGGTTGCGCCAACCTGCAAACAGACCTCTTATTCTAGCAACGACTAGATAATGGTCTGTTCCCAGATCAGCACCCCTAAACACTCGCGTGTCCATAACTTGGCTTCGAATTCGCTGATCCACCAGGAATAAATCAATCATACTTCTTTCTTCCGCTCGCTCCCATGTGTACATGTGAATTTGTTTATGATCAAACATCGTGTTTGCCACAAACAAATTTCTCTCTTTACAAAATTCCAAAATAAGCTTTCCAGCCTCATTTACTCTCTTATCACCATACTTGCCTAGCACGCTTTCGTAACCACTTCGCGCGGTTCCAACCCATCCATTAACATCCCCACATACTATCAACTTTTCATTACTTCTGACACTACTTAGAACATCCCTGACACTCTCCCAAAACTCCTCGAGCTCGCTAATTTGAGCTGAGGATACTGGAGCATACACGGCTAACAAGAATACTCTTGTTATCCCCAGCTTAAAGCGAACCCAAAGAAGCCTCGGGTTGATCGCCTTGTATTCTACCATAGCATTAACCATTCGAGAAGACAACAATACGCCTACACCTTGGCAACCTCGCCCACCCTCTGGAACCCCAGCCCAGAAAGCGACCCGGTTGCCAGGCAAATCGGTCGTATCATTGCCTTTTCGCTTGGTCTCAGACACACAAATAACATCCAGATCTTTGTCATCTATCACATCTAATAATTCATTCATCTTCTGTTCCATTCCTCCTCTTACATTCCACGTAGCTATTTGTAGCTCCGTCCTCCACCTCCCGCCGTTCGGAACATGGCGTGTTGGTTGGCGGTCCCCAACGCCGCATTTGTTCATATTAAATATTACATACACACATTTTTATATAAACATACAATAATAAATACAAAAACTATATAAACTCATCTGGCACCGAAAAATAGCAAACAATTATTGGTGAAATACTTAATATAATATACATTGCAATAGAAATTTAAGTTCAAAATAACGAATATAAAAATTATTATAAAATTAAAAAATTAACAACTTTTGTACTTCACCAGACAATAATAAATACAATATTTAAATACAAAAACTATATAAATTCATCTGGGACCGACAACTAGCAAACAATTATTGGTGAAATACTTAATATAATATACATTGCAATATAAATTTAAATTCAAAATAACGAATGTAAAAATTATTATAAAATTAAAAATAACAACTATTGTACTTCACCACAATGAATGGATACAACCTTTAAAACAAAAGGTAAAAAAATATGCTAATAATTCGCTCGATAATATTATTTCGAAATTATTATCTTCAATATATTTAAATTGTGCATTCAACATTAAATTGATTCAAACAAATAAAAAATAAAAATAAAAGTAAACAACAAATTATTGTAAAACATACATATAAAAATATTATATTTGAAACTTATTTACACCTCATTATTATTCTACAATTTTATTAAACTACATCTCATTTTTACCATTATACAAAATAAATTATTAAATTAATCTTTCAATTGAAACAAATTCTAATATATATATAAAATTTAAATTGAAATTGTAATAACTAAAACTATAGAACATATTATTATATAAAATGTTCGTTATTATATCACATACAGGTCACCACACTAAGTTCTCTTTGTTATTTTACACTTTGCTTTTAGTTTTGAAATACCTTTTTTTTCCTTGTTTTTGTGCAGACACACTTGTTTTTTGATTTCCATTTGTGGTGGAATTGATTTTTGAGTGCAGCTGGCGGCCAGACTTATTGCAATTAACTCTTTTTCTTGTTCTTTCTTCTTCTGTATTTCATGCAGTATATTCTTCTGTATTTCATATATTTTACAAGACTGGAGAGATAGTTAAATCTCTGTGGATTTTTGCACAGACATACATCATGTCTGGGCAATCAGACTGTATTTGATTTGACCTTTTTAATTAGCACCGGCATTTGACTCTGGTGACATGGTCAGTTCAGGAGAATTCACGGGAGCACAAACACAAACCTATACCACACTACACATATACAATATTATCATATTAATTATTACACAAAAGATTGATTTAACCAACTTTTATAATTAATTATTAGTAAAATATAATGCGGGTAGATTTAAAATTTAAGTTAAGAGCACGTCCGCTCGTCACCGGCGCTCGCTCGTCTATGACTCAATTATGTTTTCAATTATGATTTGTCAATTGACTACAGTAACCACCAATGTGTTACTATTGAATCTATGAACTTGGTTTGCTCTCATTGTAAGGCAAATGAAGCCAATGGATTGTGTTTGGCAAATGGGAAAGTGAAATTGATACCATTGGATCTACCACCAGAGCCATTGTACTCATTGGTTTCAGGAATAGAATCAGATTCCATACACTTAAATATCCAACAATATAACAATTGCTTTCAAATGACGTCATTTGGGGCAACAAACGTAGTTCGGGAAAATTTCATGCCAAATTTTAAGGTAGGTATTATAGAAGTTAATCATTATTATTTTAGTGAACAAAATTTCCTGTTAATTAAGTAAAGGTGTGTCATTAACCTTCAGTTCCTTAATCCCCAAGAAATATATTACTTAGTCATAATATTATTAGGTGTTATATTGTGTTTCAAAATAATACTTTTATTATTTTGAAACACAATATAATTATTTGATGATGGATATTAGTTACAACTAATTATTACATATTGACATACCTAAGCATATCAATTATAAATTAGGGATTCAAATTAGGAGACAGATATACTTTTTACGAACAAATATTGTTTATATTTGACAAAAATCATTTTTTTTAATTTACAGATACAAGGCCAACTATATCATAGCGCAGGTTCACCGTTACCAGTATCAGATAGCAATTACAAATGTCTGCAAATTTATTTCATGGGCAATTTACCACAAGAAATTGATATGCGTTGTTCAAATAACAATTCAGTAAAGAGGTCTATTGTAGAACAATTACAAACTTTATTTCATGAGTACAATCAATTGATTATATTGTTTAAAACTGCACTGGATCTGATGCCATCTGATAATCACAAAATTGTAATCAGAGCTAATAAAACACCTGTTGGCCAACATGCAAGACGTTTTAATGCACCAACTATTGATGAAGTTGCCATCGTAGTAGTTGGAGAAAACTTGGAATCCCTTGATATTGTTTTACATCGTCGGAATAATCAATTACAACGTATAAAGGAAACACACCGCTCATATGACGCATTGCAATATCTCATTATATTTTGGCAAGGTGAAGATGGCTATGATTTCTCAAACAAGATGATAAATCCCATTACAGGTAATAAAAAATATTAGTTTAGCAAGGAGATATACTATCAGCCACTATATTATTTTTTTTAAATTTTCAATGTTATGAAAACAAAAATCTATTTTCAGGTTCTAAAACCAACAAAAAAGTCAGTTCAATGAACTATTATTCCTACCGCCTAATGATGACAATCACATATTCAAACGTCGGCGATTATATCACAAGTATGTTGTAGACATGTATGTTAAAATTGAAACGGAGAGATTAACATTCATCAGGTTGAATCAGACAAAACTCAGATCTGAAGAGTATATTCACCTTCGAGATGCGATTAATACTGATGGTAATGCACAGAATCTTAGTCGAATAACTATTCTTCCAGCAACATACATCGTAAGCCCTCGACATATGCATGAATATGCTCAAAATGCCATGTCATATGTTTGTCATTATGGTACAGCAGATTTGTTAATCACATTTACATGCAATCCACACTGGATAGAAATAGACACAGCCAGAGTCTTTATACAAAAGTTGAAATCTTTAATGGATTTCATTGTGAAACATTATGTGTTTGGAGAGACACGCCGCTGGATGCATTCTGTGGAGTGGCAGAAACGGGGATTGCCACATGCACATATTTTGATTTGGTTAGTTGAAAAGATAAAGTGAAATGAAGTTGATGCAGTAATATCAGCTGAAATCCCTAATGTAGAAGTAGATCCTGGATTGCATGAGGTAGTTATCAAAAACATGGTACATGGTCCCTGTGGAACTCTTAATCAAAATTTACCATGTATGGTGGATGGTAAATGTTCAAAACGATATCCACGGACATTAATATCTGAAACAATCACTGGTATTGACGGTTATCCTTTGTATCGTCGCCGATCGACGGCAGAAAATGGAAGATCAACAATTGTCAAATTAAATCAACAAGATATTGAAATAGATAATCGCTGGATTGTTCCATATTCACCCATTTTATCAAAGACCTTCAAAGCACACATCCACGTTGAATCTTGCCATTCAGTAAAATCTATTAAATACATTTGCAAATATGTAACCAAAGGGAGTGATATGGCTATGATTGGTATTAATGCAGAGAATTCCAATGATGAAGTTACCCAATACCAAATGGGTCGCTATGTTAGTAGTAATGAAGCAGTTTGGCGAATATTTTCTTTTCCTATTCATGAGACACCCTACTGTTGTTCATTTAGCTGTGCATTTAGAAAATGGACAAAGAGTATATTTTACAGCACAGAACGCAGTAGATAGAGCTGTACAGCCACCATCTACTACATTAACCAGTTTTTTTGAGACATGCCAAAACAATGCTTTTGCTCAAACATTGTTATATTCTGAAATGCCAAAATATTATACTTGGAATCAATCCTCAAGGAGATTTCTACGACGGAAACAAGGAAAACCAGTTACAGGATACCCAGATGTATATTCTACCGATGTGATTGGTCGAATTCATTCAGTACATCCAAGCAATGATGAATGTTTTTATTTACGACTGCTATATCATCACAAGCTCATCAAATACGAACATTGTTTTCTATAATCATATCAACATGCTTCCCATCAAACCCAAAGGATCTGTGGATCAAGTACAAAGATAATATGTGTGATGATATTTTGTATCAAATACGGATTAGAAGGGGAAATCCAAATATACAAATAAGCGAAGAAATTTACAATGAAGTATTGATTTCAATTGAGGACATGTGCTTGATGATGTCAAACAAACTATTATTTCAATTAGGTCTGGCCGTGCCTGATCGTCCAATGCATAATGCTTTTAACCAAGAGTTGCACCGAGAAAAACTATATGATCTCAACACTTTGAAAGAATTAATTCAAACAAACCTTCCACTGTTCAATGAACAACAGGGTATGTATTTGATACACTTATGAAAGTAATAAATGATAAAAGAGGAGGGATTTACTTCTTAGATGCACCTGGTGGTACAGGAAAAACTTTTTTGATTTCATTGATATTAGCAACAATTCGCTCACAAAATGAAATTGCACTTGCACTCGCTTCGTCGGGAATCGCAGCAACTTTGCTTGAAGGTGGTAGAACAGCTCATTCAACACTAAAATTGCCATTAAACATGCAAAGCAACGAAACTCCAACCTGCAACATTTCGAAGAACTCTGCAATGGCAAAGGTTTTTCAGCAATGTGAATTGATTGTTTGGGATGAATGCACTATGGCACTTAAAAAATCTTTGGAGGCTTTAAATAGAACCTTATAAGATCTATGGAGCAATCATAACCTATTTGGTGGTGCAATGATTTTATTAGCAGGAGATTTTCGTCAAACATTGCCAGTGATTCCCCGATCAATTACTGAAAATACTTATATACGTTTTATTTCATTTTTCTTTATTTCATCGGTTATTAACCCTATGTTAATAATAATAGTAATAAATAATTAAATTTCTCCACGTTTTGTCATTGAAGCACCCACTTTGTAAATATTTGTCACCTTTACGTTCCCACTATCCCTTTAGATTATTTTTCAATCAGGTTTGAACCTTATGTTCCCCTCTTAGTTTGAAGCCCTCTAGAAGACATCCCAGTCGGGGTTTTTAGTGCGTCTCAAAAGGGTGGCCAAAGTTCGTGGAAGCGAAGATACTTAGGTCATCTGAGCTGACCTTTTTCTTTAATTCTCCTGAACAGAACCGTCACCATAATGATAGGGCTATATGTGAGGGTCAGCAGAGTAAAAACATCTTAAGGTCGAAATATAAACTGCCACATTCCAAATCTATTTGACAGAACGAAGTCTGCCGAGTTGTATAAAAATTGTTGTATTTATTATAAAAATGTATTTTTTTCATTTTTCATGATTTATCTTTTAAAATTTAAATGTTTTGAGTTTAACTTATATTATATGGATTAGTAAAACCACCAAATATTTTTAATTATGAACATCTTATTAAAATGATAAAGTAACATATTAAAAAAAGGATAATTTTAGGATTTTTCTATCATATTATTTAAAATATTAAATGATAAAAAAAAATCCACCAGAATGCTTAATATATATAAATCACGTGTCACGTTGTTTGTCCACGATGGACTCCTTAACTACTTAACCGATTTTAATAAATTTACACACCACGTACAGTTGACCTAACTTAAAAGATAGAATAAGTTTCAACTCAATTCATAGTCGCCATATTATTTTATTGCAAATTTTTTGTTTATTATTTTGCAGTTACCTCCTAACAATTCTGAAAGATGGCGGTATCTATTGACTGAATTGAGTAATTACGAATGAGGTATCTACCCTACCTACCTTATTCGTAAGTTTAGTGTTCCAAGTTATTTACTAAAAACTTTGTAATATACAAATAGTGTTATAAATTTGGATTATTTTGTTTTGTTTTTTGCTTAATATCGACTGTAAGAAAACATTATGGTTTTCATGAAAGATGTACTCTGAAGGTTACCCCTTAAATAGTTTACTACAATGTAATATATCAAAAACAATAGTCACAGCAACGCGTGACCGGGTCTGCTAGTATCAAATATTAATAGATAATAAGGTGTTACGTAGACTATAATAAATTATTGTCTTAGGTTTTGTTAATAAATATCTATGTTATGTTGTTGTTGTTGTTTTTTTCATTTATATTTTTTATATTATATTGTATAATTTTTTTCTACATATACAGGTAAATAAAACGTTTATGATGACGTGTAAGAAGAATGTGGTCTGTTGGCAATCAGATTTTTAAAATATAGATGAGTATTGATGAATACTTGAATAATTACCGAAAATAGAATTCTTGCAGCAAACGCGTTGATTACATTTTTTTTATATATCCATTTTTTATTTGTTTTTTAAGTTTTTTTATTTGTATTATGATTAAAAATCAATACGATACGATACGATACAATTTATGAAGTTGCCTATAAATGTTTATCCAGAGTTGGGCTGAACCACTTTGATATGAGTGAAGTAAAGGAATGGATGGCAATGAACGGATCAAAGACAGTATTCAATCGGCGTCTGTAGTGAACCCTGCCGGTAAATCGAATCATTTCTCCACAAGGCGTCATATTAAAAAGCTACTGTTGTAATTTACTATCTTGAATAGGGTTTTTAAAGTTTTGATTATAAAAATTTAAAATTTTGATTATAATATTAACTACCAAAAATCAGAGGGATGAAAACATGACTCATGTCTGTCTTACAACTTTTACTAATTCACTTAAAAAGTTTTGAATACGATGTTTGTCATTGGTTGGTTTTGTAAGAAAAAAATAATTCTTACAATAGAATAAAATAAGATAAAGTATATGCCAAACTGTTAGTCAACAATAATCAAACAACTGAGGAGTTATTTTGGTTAATTTTTGTCACCAATAAAATTTTTAACGCTTATCTTATTAGGCGTTTACTTTTTTTTTATTTTATGTATTTTTGCGTTATTTTAATCTTATTACGATAGACATCAATTGATTCAATAAGATATATTTCTCATTCAATTGGTGATTGTGGGTAATACAAAAAATGGTGTTTCTAAGCCTCACATATCCATTAACATCAGAATTCTTATCAAATCAGAAAAATATTTTTATGAGTAAGCAATAAATATTATAGCTTCTAAGAGGGGAAGATAAATGTATAAGAAAGGATCTTATTGACGTGACAAATTCGTTTAAGACGCGGTTCGAACATGGCCTTTTATTTCTGATAAAGCGAATTTGAACATTTTAGAATCTGCCCCTTAACTATAAACATTTTGAACTTAATATAATATATATATATATGAAAGTGGGGAGATAGTACAAAATACTATTGAGAATACAAACTAAGTGAAATAGCTAGTCAATTTATTAAATTAAAATAACCGTGAAAGTATAAATAAATTTCCTTTTGAGAAAAATAATTCTTTTACTAATTATAGTCTCTCAAAATCTAAAACAGAGTTTCATGGCATCTTGTCGCGCTTATGTATGAAGTATATTACTTGAGGAAGTTTTCTTGTTCTTTATAGGATAAGGTTCTATAATTTAGGAACATTACATCCAATGCTATCTCTTAAAATACTCATAAATACAAAAAGGGGTATGCCTATCTATTAAAAAAAAATGTATTGTTGAAGTAATCATTATAATAGTATTTATTCTTTTTTAAATTTACTGATTTTTTTTGTTACTTTACTGCAAACTTTTAATAGAAGATTTTTAATATATAAATTTTATATATATTTTTGCTTTACAATAATATTTCCAATAAACCCAAAGAGTAGTAAAATATATCGCCACGCATCCAGGTGGTATGAATGGTAAGGGAGGCGATGGCGAGCTGTGCGGTAGTGAAATTCGGCGGTAGGCATCAGATCAAATAGTTCTTTGGAACATTCCCCGTTGTAAATGCGGTAGAAGACGGACAAAGAAGCCACGTCTCTACGCAATGCCAAAGAGTCCAGCCGTTCGCAGAGCACTGGGTCCCCGACAATCCGAACGGCTCTCCGTTGTACGCTGTCAAATGGTAGAAGCTGATATTGGGGTGAGCCGAACCAGAGATGAGAACAGTACTCCATGTGTGGCCGGACTTGCGCTTTGTAGAGCGCAAGTCTTTGGCCAGGATTTAAGAACTGCCTCGCTCTATTGATCACGCCCAATTTCATCGAGGCCAACTTGGCCTTGGTCTCCAGATGACCACGAAACCGACAATCGCTCGAAATGTCGAGACCCAGTATCCTGATACTTGGCGAGGCAATAAGAGGAGTGCTCTCGAAGAGCCGTGATACGACAAATGGGTTTTTTTGGGTCTATAGAAGACACAAGTTTCTTTCGGCACTTATCGACGTTATCCCAAGAGAGACCTGCACGACCGGAATATACCGCATCCCCAGTGCTGTCATCCGCATAACAATGTATGTTGGTAATATCCAACATATCATTGATGTGCAGGAGGAACAGAGTTGGGGATAACACGCAGCCTTGGGGTACACCAGCGTTCACGGGCTTGGGGTCCGAGCAAAAACCGTCGAGAACGACCTGTATGCTCCACCCTGTGAGGAAGCTGGTGATCCACTTACATAAACTCTCGGGAAGCCCATAGGAAGGTAGCTTCGAAAGAAGCCCCTTGTGCCATACACGATCGAAGACTTTTGCCATATCCAGACTAACTGCCAGACCCTCTCTCTTGCTTTCAATAACCGTTGCCCAACGGTGAGTAAGGTATAACAGAAGATCACCAGATGATCGACCATGGCGAAAGCCATTGTCATTGTCATTGATCAACTGGTGATCCTCGAGGTACGTTAGGACCTGTCGGTTTATGATAATCTCCATTTTTTTGTAGAGAAGGGAGGTAATGACGATAGGTCTGTAGTTAGCTGGGTCCGAGCTATCACCTTTTTTAGGGATCGGATGGACAAGGGCACACTTCCATGAGACCGGGACTACGCCTTTAAGGTAGGAGTGCCGAAATAGACGCGTTAGCACTGGAGTCAACTCAGGGGCACACGTTCTTAGCACCAATGGAGAAATGCCATCCGGCCTACTCGACTTATGAACGTCCAAGGAAAATGGAGTCTGCCTAATAGTTTTTTGCCGAAAAACTATTTCCGGCATCGAGCTCTGACACCGCGGGATGATAGGCGGTGTCTTCCCCTGGTCGTCCAAAGTCGAGTTGGAGGCGAAAAGAGTGCCCAAGAGATCGGCTTTCCCTTTTTCCGTGTGGGCTAGAAAGCCATTCCCCATGTGCAACGGCGGTAGGGACGGCTGGCTAAAGTTGCCCAGAGTGGCTTTTGAAAGCGCCCAGAATTTGCGCGTGCCAGGCGGGTACTCTGCCAACTGATCCCCAATTTTGACGACATGCTTGAACTTTGCTTTAGCGATTTGCCGTTTGAAGAATCTGGAGGCACGGTTGTATTTCCTCTTCAGAACTCTAGAGTTCGGATCCTTAGTGATTAACGCGTTGGCCCAATCTTGATAAGCCTGCCGCTTGCCAGCTGCTGCAGCCCTGACAGACGCAACAAACCAAGGCCGCGATCTGCCACCAACTTTTTGCACCACAGAGCTTGGTAGAAAAAGTTCCATGCCCTGAAGTATCACATCAGCTACAGCCGCAGCGCAGTCACTAGGATCGTTGGAAGGGAAACAAATCGGCCCCCATGGGTAGGATGCGAAAAAGGACCGCATTCCATCCCAATCCGCTGACTTGTAGTGCCAAACGCGTCGAGTCGCAGGTTTTATGCGAGCCGGACGTTGAATGGGCACTACACTCCGTACCAGACAGTGATCAGAGGACCCTAAGGGAGCATCTGGTAGACGACATCTGGTAGACGAGTGTGCGTCTTTCCCAGCTGGGACAGACCATTTGCCAGAGCAAAGTTAAACACAGATCTCCCCGCGTAGTCGGTTGCACGTGACCTAACCATTCGGTATTGTGCGCGTTGAAGTCCCCGAGGACTACGACTTCGGCGGAGGGAGTTTGTGAAAGCAGGTCGTCAATCTTCGCTTGAACGTGGCCCAAAAGTTGATCTGTTTGTGCATTACCACTATGGGACCTGTAGAGGCACGCGTAGACTCTGACGTGATCGTCCATGTCCACGCGCAGCCAGAGCCCAGACAGGTCGCGACCTTCAAAAATCTGAAGGCGACGGTGGTATAAAATGATGTTCTAGTTTATACCCGGGGTATGATAGGTAAGCTATGTCGCTAGGTTGAGATATCTGTGTCTCCGTCAATAACAACAAGGCCGGCTGCGCCGTCTTAAGGTGGTAGTGGACGGCGTTTAGGTTTGAATGAAACCCCCGGATGTTGCAAAAGTCCACATCTAGAGTGGAGCGGGGTGCCGCTGTTTGCCGTTGTTTGCCCTCAGAAAACACAAACTGCGATACTTTGTCCGCCCCAGACACGACGGGCCAGCCCGACCAAAATCCGACGATCATTCCTCCGATTTTGATCGGGGAGGGGGTCCCCGGCTTCATCAAAGCCGGTACCCTCCTGGGGTATTTTTCTTTTTCGCATCGCTTTCATGTTGGGCGGGGGGGGGGTTGGGCTTCCGGATTCTCTTACTCACCGACGGAACATAACCAAATGAATTTGGTTACTACACGTCGGTCTTCTGTGAGAGGGTGGTCCTTCCTCGGTCGAGCCACCCCAATACGAACTGCAGCTAGGCTCTACCACCTACAAAAACTACCACCCAAATACCTTGTTTTTCGAATACTGTTTCATAATCGAATAACATTTATTATATTTTATTTTATCACCTAACGTCATATTTGGCTCAGGTGTAGAGTGCCAGCCAGCGATTCCATCTCCGTAAAAAGTATTATATCAAGAATGCTAGTATATCTGATCTATCTAATAATGTTTATTGACATATTCAAATATAGTGGTAGTGTATTGTGTTATGGTCCGGTAGCGGTCACACGATCGGACTTTATGAGACTTAACAAAGTGAATTGGTCAAAGGCGATTCAAGCATTGTATGTTGTTCGTCTGTTAAATCAGAAATGCTGGTTATTTCTCAAAGCGTATTTCTAAACAACAAAATGTATGGTATTTTTTTATTACTATAAAGATTGTTTTGCCCTCGTTGTTTATGATTATTACTTTTCAAGTACACACAAGAAAGAAAAAGGCTACAATATTTTTTTATATGTACTTGTATATAAAAATTAGGTTTTATTATAAAGAACATAATGTATTCCTGAAATTCTTAATTAAAATATCTTTTAATAAAATGCCCTCTTAATAAATAACTTTATTTTAAATGAACCTTTAATATTTGATCAGAGCCACTTAAATAGTTACAAGAATTTAAAACAATCAAACATTGATCAAAATATGAATATATCTGATATCTGCCTTAAATTTTACACTAAGACATTTTATTATCCTCTTAGTGGCTATTTAGATGTAAATTAAAAAATAATCTAGAATATTTTTATATCAGTATATGGAAGTAAAAAAAAAGTTATTGCCAAGCAAAATGATGAGAGGATTGAAAAAGCCTCGCGACAATAGATTAGATTGATGATTGTGCCCGGACGTGACTGTTAATGTTATCAACTAGGATGAGAGGGTGTTCACTCTGATGTTATGTAGTTCTGTAGAGGGAACTAATACAATCAACTTAACTGAAAGTTCTCTAACGCTTATATTACTTGTTACTAACGTCTAATGTTATTTTACTATATCACACGTTTGTGTAAGTTGCTCTGAAATTAATATATCATGTTTCAAATGTGTGAGATGTTCTTTGAAAAAATACTGTAGATATTATCTTATTACAACAAATTTATCAGTATTTAATTATTAGATAATTAACCAAGTACGCAACAGTTTTAGTACATTTTATATCGAATTTCCATCTTATTACAATAAGAACTAAAAGATGATTATTGGAAGTAAACGTGGCCTGTGATATTATATTCTTCTCCCTATTACACTGAACATTGCGTATTTAAAACGTGTTCTAGATTATAGTTATTACTTCATTAAACATAGGAACTCTCCTTAAATTAGTAGTTTTTTGCCTTCCTTTATTGAACTTATTGAACGTCCCATATTGTTTAATTGTAGGTTTTAATAACAAAAAATAAGATACTAATATTGTTTCTACGTCATTCACTAAATAAGTATTATTTGTTATTTATTAGGAAACTCACCATTTGTTTACAGAAATCGCAACCACGCTCCATATAAAGTTGTGAATTTAAGAAGCTGCATAATACAAAGTTCAATGTTGTAAGAAATTGTAGATATGTTAGCATTTATTCTTCAGTTACGTGGTTAGAGTTAACTGGGATTTAACGATATTGAAGATGTTCAACTACCATAAAGTTACAATGTTCAATTGTCATCATTATCAATAAAATGTAAAGAAAATAAATAATAATTTATAATAATTATTAATGATGATGTTTCTTGAGCTAATAAATAAACGATTTACTTACAAACAATATTTTTAATTTTTTTTGTATTCAGCTTTCTGATATTGTTTATATACGTTGGAATATGTAGAAAAATAGAAAATTCTTTCTTTGTGGAGATTTTCATTACCTATATAATATGTGCATGTACGTAATTTATTGCCGTGGTGTCCACTTCCCTTTGTTTTACTTCTTTTTGAATATAAGAGAGAGTAAAAAATAAGAGAGATGGAACGGAAACACTTACACATAACTTAAGATTTGGTCAGACCATGCGTGAAGATGTAAATTTATAAGCTAAATTATGGTTAACACAGTATTTATTCAACAACGCATTCATGATTCAAGTTACAAGTTTAAAACTTTCCATTCTTGACATGTATTGTTTGTAGAATGTGCAATTTACCCTCTGTCAATGAATGTCAATCACTCTCGGATAGCAAAGGCTTTTTAATTAGAGTGATTTAATGTTTTAGTGTATTTGTTAGGAATGTCAATTATAAGCGAGTTGGGCTCATTTTGTCTTTCGAGTGAAATTTAAATGACATTGGTCTTCTCAATATCAAATAAATCTGCCTAATATAACGAATAGTCGGTACATTTTTTTTTTGAGTCTCGGTATTAAATGAATCCCTTCTTCTACTCTAGACCAAATCTTGGAATATAAGTTTCTTATGAACATTTAGCGAGTAATCACAATCGCTCTCATTCTCATGTAACACCTCGCCGAAAGAATTACGAAGTGTGTGCAATCAATAAAAATTTTGGCACTATTCCAATAGATATACAGTAATAGTAAACTAATAAAATATGGAAGTTATTGTTGTTCATTTAAATTTACTTACTGCTTCATCAAACCTTTACAAGAGTAAGACAGTTCATAGAAATGAAACGGAAAGAAGCATTTTAACCAAGACGAATAAAAAGAAGAGCAAATAAAATCTTGTAAACTTCTTGTCAATAACAAATAGTCTGTCCGTTAAAGCGAATTCGGCTCCAATCTTTTATATGAGAGAATTCCAAAATATCGGTTCACTGCATCCAATTTACTGTTTCTTTCTAATTTGAGAAAATGACCATTGTACATATGTTGTTTCAGATATTTTGTTTTTTTCAACTTACGTATGTATGAAGTCGACTTAGTTGCTTATAAAATGTTAGTCTTTATTTATTAAGACCCTTTTTATAAGGGTGTCAATTAGAATATAATAAAAAATGTATACGTGATGCAAGATGCAGATGCAAGGATATGTTTTAATATTCAGAGATATAAAAGAAATTTTAAAGGAATTAGTTTGTTTTTAACAGTTTTCTCTTTGACAAATGTTATTAATAATATCGCAAATAAATAAAAGAACAACAAATTTATTATATCAAAATAAAATAAAATAAATATTATAAAATACTAATCTTTTATTTCAAAAATATAACTTAAAATTATTAAGGTAAATTTAATGAACCTTCACGTTAATAATAATAATTTAGAAAGTAGAATGGTGCGTATATTTTTTATGTACAGCTGAATTACAGAGGTGCCTCTGCCATGTTCGTTTCACGCAAGATCAAACTAACAAAAACACAATCGACTACAATATATTGCAATACTTTAATTTAATTTATCAAAAATAAAATGTATTCAGAGTAATATCAAACATTTTTCTAAAACACATACAAAATTTTTAATTATATTTCATTAAATAGTAGCTTTATTTACTGGTTAAGCGGGCTGTTTCTATTTATCGATAATCTGATGGAAACATGCAAGTGCTAGCTTAAAGTGAGTATATAATATATAGATTTACCCGCTTTGAATGTCCAAAGTTATAACAAAGAGGTTTAACTAAAAGTGAATAAACTTTACTATCTTTTTAATAGGTAATGAATATTGGAACGTATTTAAAAATAGTCTCGGTACACAACAAACTGGAAAACTTACGATTATAAATTGTTTACCCTATTTAGAATTAACATACTCGTTGTTAATATAGTCGTAGTCTTAGTAAATATAATTTCTGAATTGCATATTCAGATTAAAATCAAAATAAAGAATATACAAATTAAAGCTTCTCTTGTATTCGTTTGCTATCGCTATTAGACAAAAGAAGTTGATTAATTAGCTAAAGGAAAGGAGCGTATGTTTTTATTTATTTTGCAACAATATTCAATAAACCCTACTTGATGTTATCAATTATACGTCCAATAAGCAGCGCCAGGTAGATCAGTATTTGAACAAATATTGTGGATTTTCGGTTGGTCGGACCCAGCACGCGCGAGGTTAATAGGAGGGTATTTATTATATAGCTCAAGCACAATAAACCCCAAACCAACACAATCAAAACAGCTATTTAATATAATTTTCGAGTATAATAATTTATGAAATCCATCCATGAAGGGATATGTCATAATCGCCAAGATTGGTATGCGGATTGGTGTTCTCAGAGTGATATTATGGTACGCATTAGACGCTGCTGTCCATCCTCCGCAAAACCGACCCGTCTGTCGCCTCGTAGGACACCATGCGAGAAAATGGTGAAAATAAATCTATTAAAGCCATCCGCAAAGCGTACTGCTCCTTTACTTGCTATAGTGATATATTTGAGGTTTTGAGCTCATACATGAAGTATAATAGTAAATGTGTAATCAACATTTACTATTATACTTCATGTGCCAAAGTAAACGAAATATAGTGATGAAATTATATAATGACATGTCCGTACATATACATATACATACAGGAATACAGAATTGATATAAAATTAAAATTGAACACTTGACCATTTTTACAACTTCAACTATAGATTATTAATATTTTTAAAAAAAAATAAGGTTTTGAAAATTATCATTAACATTATAATAGTTTTTTATTGCATTAAACATTTAATTATTAAAAAAAATATATTCATATCTTCCAAGGAAAATGATTTATTTATATTACCAAATATATATTCCTCATATCTTAAATAGAACCGATAAATAATCTTAAAAATGCTGGTTTTATATGGATCAGTAAAAATCGTTATTAACATTTCAAATATTTTTTATCATAGCCATTTCAATATATTTTATAGTGTTTTGTTTCTTAATACTATTGATCCGATTTTTATCAATTTCATAATTGATTGTCTTAGGCTGATTATAAATAAAAGCTACTCTTTCATTTCTTACCAGCATAGTTATTTATCGAACCTTCTGTACTAATATATGTTTTTAATAAACCTTTACTTTAATACACATATTTTTCAGGTTTTTTAAAGATAACATAATAAATAGTTTAGTAATATTTTTTCTTTCCTGTGAAATAAAAACTATCCATTTATTAGTTTAATAACAGTTTAAAAAAACTAAAACAATACGCTTTCATAAAATTCAAACTAAAAAACAAAAATCATAAAATAAATATAAATTAATATTAGAAATAGTGTGAATAAGAAAAAATATTGAAATATTTAAAAGCCTGATTTGTTTCAATAGATCATTTATAATACACCCAACGCGTTTTAACACTGCAATAGATTCGTTTCTTAATTAAAACGTGTTTTTTGTATGAAAATCATTATAATCGTTATGATTTGAATCTAGATGAAACAAAAAAATGCGTCACTAGGAGAGAATGAGATCGAGATATATTGCTCACTACTGTTATTGCCGTCTATTGCTCCATCTTAAACTAAAGTGATGCATATTTCGAAGTAGTTATTTTTTTAAACTTACGATAGATGGCATTCATACTTTTGTAAAATTATTAGTTAAGGTAATTTTTTTTACATAATATAACCAGCTTTTTATGAAAACACAAATATTTTATATTAAAGTATCAATTATTTAGGCTTGCTAGGCTTTATTTCTCGTATGCTACTTTTCGAAAGTTTAACTTCTGTTGAGTGTGAATTGCACACACACATTCTTTTATTCTTTAGTTTGGATTTTATGAAAGCTTGTTTTTAGTTTTTCTTTACGTGGTAATATTATAGCATATTCATCGATACTAGTTTAGTATGGAAAGTTTCAAATTAATTCAACATCTTGAAGTATGCCAAAATCGTGTTCAAAGTTTTTGTTAAATTTTAAAATGAACATTGACTAAGTTTAGGTGCTCGACTAGGGTAATTTATTTGTGATTTCATTTGTTAAAATTTCTTTGCTTTTTAATGTTAATTTTTCTGGTAAATTCTGAATATAATTATAATATTAGATTATATTCGGAACGAACGGACGAGGAACGTTTGAATAAAGGACAAAAACAATTGATATATTTAGTTAAAGAAATACGACCGTTATACTTAAATACGAGGGGAGGTCCAAAAGTTCGTGGAATGAAAGGGATCTAAATAAAATAAAACAACAAAACTATTTTTCCTTTTCAATATAATCACTCTTAAGCTCAATACATTTATTAGACCTATGAATTAATTTTTCTAAACCACTATAAAAATATGTTTTATCTTTTCCGTCAAAATGAGCCGAAATTGCCTCCCTTACCTCATTGTCGTCGAAAAATTTCCTTATCCTGAAGTCTTTTTTTAAATTGGGGAATAAAAAAAGTCACTTGGGGCCAGGTCTGGACTGTAGGATGGGTGAATTAGGGATTCGAACCCATGCGTGTGCAGAGCAGCCATTGCAATTCTGCTCTTGTGAACCGGCGCGTTGTCTTGCAGGAGCAACACAACCTTTGTCAATTTTCCTAGCCGCTTTTCCTTGATGGCATCCTTTAATTTTTCTAATATCGTTGCATAGTATTCTCCGGTTATAGTCCTTTCCTTTTCTTTGTAATCAATCAAGATTATCCCCTCACAATCCCAGAAAACACTAGCCATCATCTTTCCAGCCGACTCCGTCACCTTGAATTTCTTTGGCGGTTGTGTCCCCTTTTTATGCCATTGCATGGACTCTTGTTTGGACTCAGGCTCCCATAACAATTCGGTCCAAAATCTGTGCAGGTTTATCTCCATACAACTCCAAAAAATGCTTTGATGCATCGACGCGCTGCTCTTTCTGAAACGGCGTGAGCATTCTCGGTACCCATCTTGCACTGACTTTTGTCATACCCAGGTGATCATGTAGGATTCGCAAAATGGTGGTATCTGATACTCCAACTAATGCAGATAATTGTTTTTTCTTCAAACGGGCATCCTCTACTACAATTTTTTCCACTTTTTCGACGATGTCCGATGTGGTGGCCTCAACTGGTCTTCCTGAGCGGGTGTCGTTTACAATTGAATCTCGACCATGTTTATAAAGACCATGCCACTTGTAAATCATTGATTTACTAGGGCACTGTTCCCTATAAACGACTCCCATTTCATTCAAAATGGTTTGAGCGTTCTTTCCTTGCTTGGTAAGGAATTTTATCACAGCGCGGTGTTCAATTTTCTCCATAGTTTCAGTTTTCTTCCGGATTGACTTGTTCAGCAGGCAACTGTTCGTAAACGAGTGAAGTAATCGGGCTAAAACTCGGTATTTATACTAATGATGAGTCTCCGATTCATATGACACCAAGCGAGCGCCCCTATACCTACTCCATCCCCTCCATTCCACGAACTTTTGGACCTCCCCTCATACATATTATAATCAGATTACATTTAAATCATATTCTCGATGATTACTTATGTTATATATGAATTAACATTTGTTGGTATATTTTGATAATAATACTAGTAAAATATAATA
Organism: Melinaea menophilus ssp. n. AW-2005; assembly: GCA_918358695.1. Lineage (NCBI taxonomy): Eukaryota > Metazoa > Arthropoda > Insecta > Lepidoptera > Nymphalidae > Melinaea > Melinaea menophilus. Next base: position 21,265,101 of record OU911043.1, on the reverse strand, counting down.
TGATGTCAATGTATAATAATTTAACATCAAACAATAAATAAGAAAAACATGTAGACAATATCTTAATATATTTTCAAATGAGAGCATCTGTTGTAATTTCAATTAAATTGCATGGACTTGTGTATAAATATTACTAGGATCTTCCAACCGTGAGCGGCGGGTGTTGAGCTGAGCCCCTCTCCATTCTACTTTTCTTGATAACTTTTGAAAGGTTAAACATTTTTTCAATCTGTTTTTGCTATAACATCCGCGTTTGGCTCAAACATACATGAGACAATTTTTTAATTAGCTAATTATCTCGTCGCATTCTGGAGACAACTAAACACGAAAAAAAGGTCTCTTAAACGGTTAAGAGCTTCGCTTACGCTCAGCTCAATTAATTACAAATATTAACGTTTTCTGTTCAATATCTGAGGGTAGTTGTAAACAGCCATGTTAATGTCATATCGAGTTTCTTTGATTTTGATACAGGTTATAAATAATTTCAAAAGTACATTGTTCATAAAGTTCAAAATTTATAAAGTTTATAGACAATTTCAAATAAAGTAATAAGTTATAGATAGATAGCGTTTAAACGATCGGACCTTATGAGACTTGATGCATTGAATTGGTCAAAGACGGTATTCAATCAACGCTGTAGTTCGTCTGTTAAATCACTTTTGCGAGTCACTTCTCAAAGGATGTTAAGCAACTAAACTCATATGGAAAAAGTTTCTTAATACTATGAAGATTGCTTCGACCTTGTTACTTATGGTTAATATATTTTTATTTACGTAGAATGTCCATTTCTATCATTAAACGTTAACTTTTTTAAAATCAAACTTTGAGTAATAGTTTTCTTATAAATAAAACAATGTTACCATTAAATTACCAAGCATTGAACATAGAAAGATGTCCTTTTAATAAACAAAATAAATAACCACAAAAGTAGTGATTAAAATTGTTACAACCACATAATCATAAAACAAATAAAGAACCATACATCGTGTCAGACTACGGATACAATAACTAATATCCGATATTAATGTTTCACCATATCTAAATATCGAAGAGTAATTTTATTATATATATTATAAAATGATGTATTTATTACGAGTCAACCTCCCGTCTATACTATAAATTAGTTTGATGAATATTCTAGCATTCAGTTATCAATATCATCAACTACGGTAAGTAATACAGTAATTATATAAGCAATCAGTATAAAAGCGGTTAGTATATAAGTGGTAAGTATATAAGCGGTTAGTATGTAAGTGGCAAGTATATAAGCGGTAAGTATATAAACGGTAAGTATATAAGCGGTAAGTATATAAGCTTTAAGTACATAAGCAATAAGTATTTAAGCGGTTAGTATATAAGCGATAAGTACATAAGTAATAACTATATAAGCGCTTAGTATATAAGCGGTTAGGATGTAAGTGGCAAGTACATAAGCAATAAGTATATAAGCGCTAAGTATATAAGTGGTAAGTATAAAAGCGGTAAGTACACAAGCAATAAGTATATAAGCGGTTAATAGTTAAATTATAAGTACGTAAGTCATAAGTATATAAGCGCTAAATATATAACTGGTAAGTACTTAAGCAATAAGTATATAAGCGGTTAGTATATAAGCGGTAAGTGTATAAGCGGTTAGTATATAAATGGCAAGTACATAAGCAATAAGTATATAAGCAATAAGTAATAAGCGATAAGAACATAAGCAATAATCGGTTAGTATATAAGCGGTTACTATATAAGCGTTTAATAAATAAACGATAAGTACATAAGCCATAAGTATATGAGCGCTAAATATATAAGCGGTAAGTATATAAGTACATAAGCAATAAGTATATAAGTTCATAAGCAATAAGTATATAAGCGGTTAGTATAAAAGCGGTAAGTAGTTAAGTTATTAAGTGGTAAGTTTTGGTCAATGTTTTATGCAATATAAAAATTATATATATCATCATTGGTGTTACATGTTAAACAGTGTTTTTCTAATGGATTAAAGTTATTTCTTTAGACTACTTTATAAAGACGAATAAATTCAATTCACAATCTTTGCATCGAAAGGAACTCTAACAGTCTCAAACATTCTTTCTGATTTTAGGTTATTTCGAGCCACTGTACGGTTTAAAATAAAATTAAATAGAAACATATACATGTATTTCTATGATAATTCTGGCATGAGTAAAGCGTATTCGTCGCCTATTTAGATCCTTGTTCTACCTTGTCAGTAAGTGGTTTTTATTTCTTTCTATTTCTAGGTAATCAATAATAATAATAAAAAATATTTTAAACTGGGAACTTTGATTAGTGTTGAAAAAAGTTCATTAAAAAGAAATGCTTTATTTGTATAAGTTAGAAGATTTAGACATTTTCTTACATACTATTAACAAAATAATTAAGTAAAATACATTTAATGAAAATGTCGATAGTAACAGTAATTGCAGACTATTTTTAGTGGATATTATAATATTTATTGCGTAATCAATGGGAGCATATACATACTAGAGACGCCATCGTGTGCATTTAACATATTTACCTTCGAAACCAACATTAATTTTGTGTTTTGCTCGAATGTGACGTCACAAATAAAGAGATCAGAATCATTATTATATTATATGTAAATGCTTTACTCTGTAGTGAATATTATTAAAACTGCAATGTTTTTTCTCGTATTTTATCGAAAAGTACCCACTAGTTGAAGTATAAGTATGCTTTTTTTCAGGAATTATATACTTGGATAAAAATAGGATAATAGGTAATATAATACTATATAACGTCATATATTCAACAATTTCACGGAATATAACTACGATAATCAAATGAAACTATAAAGAACTATTGAAAGACTATTATAGTTTATTATGGTGTTGATATATTGAATAGATCATGATACATGTATCGTTTAGTATGACTGTAACTTATGGTATCATTGTAATATGTTGTATAATAAGGAGAGAGTTTCATGAACTTTTATATACAATGTGGGTTTATCGAATAAAGCCATTACAATATTTTTTTTATAATGTTTATTTTTTTATGTTTGTTGTTAATATTTGGTAAACCTTCGATGTATTTAATTTGTTAATTCTTCAAATATTCTGTTGCTTTACAGTAGGCTAACAAATTATAAATTATAATTTGTCATTTTTTCAAATTATTTAAAATTAAACATCATACAACATTGGCCTTGAAAGTAAATTACAGCGAACACAATATAACTTTCGAAGGCACGTGTAAATATTGTGACTGTCTTATGAAATGGTTATTTTTTTTTAATTTGAAATATAATTTAAGGACTGATTTATTAATCTTTAGATTAGTTTTAACCAATGAATCAATTTTATGTTTTGAGAATTAAAAGAATGTCTGTCGTCAATTATCAGTTGTTTGAACAATGAAACATTAGCGCCTAGTCTCATAATAATCAAAACAGTGGTAAGCTGTATAATGGCTGTGATTATATACAGTTCTTGAGGTATTTGAGAATAAAAACCAAATAGTGTTTTTGTTTGAGGAAACCAGATGCAATAGAGATTCTACGTTTTGGTTACATTAAACTATGACTACAGTTTTAATCTACAAAATATTTTCCATATTATTCGTTTGGATTGAGCTCTATATTAAGAGAAAGTTAAACGCGTCGCGTTAATTGATAAAAAGATAAAGAAATCAAATTCATAGCGTTATTGAGATTTTGTAAAAGTTTAATATTTTGTACTTCATTGTATATATTTATCTTTTAAGTTAATGGTATAAAAATATAAATAAGTCGATGCTTAAATAAGAAAGCTCAACGTTACTGCTCTTCTTTATTTCAAAAATTAAATCTTAAATTGATTTTTTTGATTCTACGCCATACTGTAATATTGTATATGTATATATACAAAATATGATTTTTTTATAATGTCGCAACGCTCTTTTTTCATTTTGTATAAGAAACATGAATGGTGTTCGTTATCTTATGATTTAAATTGATCACGTAGCTACATTATTTATTTCACTTTCTTCATATTCGTAAAAAGGAAAGTTGTGGTAATTTTTATTGTTCAGTTGTCGAAAATTGTTTGCAAATAATTATTATTGTTCCTAGAAATATTATTTAAAAAATAACAAAACAAATCTGCAAATTAAAAGACAATATTCCAAATATAATACGTTATAAGATAAATACTGTCTGCGAGAAGAAAATGGAATTATAGACATATTTATTTAAAAAAATAAGACCAGTACCTTACATATTATGTGTCAGATGAAATTAAGATAGCGCTTAAATCATATCGATGCTGACGATTTTTGAAATATATAAATCAATACTTGTTGGTCATAATTCATTTTTCTAGTACTATTAATTATATACTATTTATTAGTATTAGTTGAATGAAGGACGAATGCTGAGCAAAGGACTACGTTCCTAGTAGATAGGTATTTCAGTATGCTTGTTCTGGCGTAGCAGGCGCAATTTTCATCCGGTCGCCACAACAATTGGTGATCATGTTCTTTGAATTATTTAATTTTTTTCTGTCCGGCCATTTTTCTTACTGGGAGGAAAAATCCAAAATAACGATGATTTAAATTTTTGTTTTGGCGTAGCAGACGTATTTTTTATGCAATCATCACGAAAATTGGCAGGTGTGTTCTTTGAATTATTCAAAATTTTTTGGCTTGACCGAAAAATTTCAAAATATTCGATTTCTGATCCGTACCACAAAAACGGACTTTGCGGCAGTTAGCGGGCTGAAATTTCGTCTAAGTATTCTTTGCCGAAATCTAAGGTGTTTTTTTGTTATTTCAAAATCCAAAATGGCGGCCGTATCGAATTATCAAAAATTTTAAAGTTGAATAACTCCGTTGTTATTTGGTGGAGCCAAATTTCTTTCGGTAGTTATGTACATAGGCATACTTATTCCTTTTTGGAAAAGGCACTTAAAACATTGTCTCATCCCCTAACGTACTGAGGTCTACTGTTCACAGAACGACTAGTGAAAAAATATAATAAAAATATATTTAAAATATTTTATAACTCATAGTAAATTGCTTAACATTAAATAATAATAATAATTAATTGCATACTATAATCGTCTACTACAAAATAGGGAAAAAATATTTTTATCAAGGAATACATTTAATAAATTATCATAATGTAGTGAAATAAAACAAAAATATAAATGCAAAGTAGTAAAATAAAAGTTGCATGCATTTGTGTATAAATATTATTAATTACAAATATTAACTCAGGATAATTAAAAAAAAAACGCTTAATAATATTTTGATACTATAAATATGAGCTACTTGCATTGCGTTTGATAATGCTTATCTCAAAAATCTAATTATTATTAGGTTACTGTAAAATATACACTATTTTTTTATTATCCTAGTACATATTATTCCTATATTGTAATAAAAAAAGGCCAGCAAACGACAAGTCATCTTTGTTAAGTCTTATTTTTCAACCAATTATCAACTTTTAAATCAGGTTAAATAAATTTAACCTCCATGAGACGATTTTTCAGAGGTTGCAGATTCGAGTTCTGTTGCATTACTATCGAGTTCCTTAGATTTTTAATTTTAATAAACCTAATATGGCTAAATAGGGTCATAAACAATTTCAAACAAACTTATAAGTTATATTATACGTTTGTACTAGATATCGGTTATACGACTGGACTTTATGAGACTTCACAAAGTAAATTGGTTGAAGACGGTATTAAATAAATGTTTGTAGTTCGTCTGTTACATCAGATTTGTGGGTCACTTCTCAAAGGTTGCTTATAAACCACTATATTCGTATGGACGTTTATAACTTCATTAGATTGTTTTGGTCTTGTTATATAGGTAACTTCAGAGTTAATACGTTTTCATTTACACATATGTACATAATGTCATTGTCTTTTATAATACCTTTGATATAATTGCCTGAACGATCACTCCTTATATAGTATTTAGGTATTATTAAGAATTTTAAACTATTAGTTATAGTTTTTGAAAAATATGACCTCCTTATAAAAATCAAAATTAAAATAATGTGTGTAGAATTATGTAAACATTATAGAAATATAAAAGAATCATATATCGACACATACAATGGATATGTATCTGTCTTAAATTTTACATTTTATGATATTCACCCTATCGCTATTTGTCTACTAATATTTCAAAAATTTTACATAAATAAATCGTAATATACACTTAATAAACTATTACGAGTTAGCCTCGCGACAATGGATTAGATTGATTGTTCTAGGAAGCTACTAATTTAAAAATATAGTATTGGAATAATTAAAAAAAATCGTTGGAATATTCGTAGAATCTTTCAGATTTTAATTTTATTTAAATAAAGTGATACAATGAAGTCGCTATTATTTTATAACAACAAATATTTCATTTTTAACACTGTGGCTAAAGAGTGTACTAAAAAGAAAGTTTTGTTTCTGTTCCTTCATTTAAATATAACTGAAAAGAATTAATACGATTCTTAGTTTTCCATTTTCTTATAACTATTCAACTGAAAATATTTGTATTTTAGCTATTTCATATTATTTTGGATAGGTGGCACGTAGGTTTGTATCGGAGAAATAATAATTAATTTATTTCTCTTATCATAAATCAATTTGTCCAGGGTAGGAAATTTAATGCGATAGACTAGCACCTCTATATAATAAGCCAGTGCCATAGGATAACAATCAGAAGAATTATAGATAATTATAATAAATAAGTCTAGAGTTTTATTCCATTAATCCTTGAGTCGTAATTATTACCTATTCTAAAAGTATTTACAGTGAAATGTACAATAATAAAAATACTTTTTTTTCTTTATAAATTAAACAAAAATCGAATTTGTTATAGTATACTGGTATCGAACATAACGTTTGTTTTATCTTGCGTGAAGTGAACATGGCCTAGGCGGGTCTGTAATTCGGATGTCCATAAATAAAATATATTAACTACTCTACCGTGTACAAAATGACTATTTAGTTTAATTTATTATAAGACTTGTAATCTGCTAAAATTAATTATATTAAATAGCTAAAATACAAGGATTATCAGGTGTGTAGTTATAACGCACTCTAATTATATTACATATAATATTTCGGTTTAGTCTTTTTTTGAATTTATTTAAGTTTTAGATTATTGGCTACTATAAAACTGGTAATATTCTTCCAATAATATTTAAATTAAATTTACTTGTATAACATTAGAAATGACTTAAAAAAGTTGCGAATATTCGACGTAAAGTATACTATATACATAAGAAAATTTAAGTTGTCTTAACCAGACTTCAGCCTCCAAGATGTTTTCAATATGGTAAAAAAAATATTATTCTCCATTTTAATAAATAAACAAAAGGAGTTATATTTTATATGCAAAAATAGATATAAACAAGATACTAAACAAAAATCTTGGGACCGAAAATAAGACGAAAATACCATCAACGCATATCAGCCAAAAAGAAAGTCTTTTGGTTTTCTTGATTTGGGATTTAAAATTTATTTTGTCGCTGACTATGGATTCTCAGTCTGTTCATTTTATTTAACGCGTCATTGTTGAAAAGTTGTTTGTCGATTAATTTCGAACAATTCAGCTCTTCAATAAGGAGACCTTCTAATAATTTAACCTCACTCCATGCCACGTATTCTTGAGAAGAAGCAAAGAGCTTGGAGCCTAAGTAAATAACGGCGTAGTCGACAATACTACCTTGCATTTTGTACACTGTACAAGACCAACATAATACAATTGGCAGCTTTCTTCGTTCCGTGGTTTCTTGACTATATTTTGCTAGAAATTACACAGACAACAATCAATCAATCAACCAAACAATCAGTCAATCAATCGACGTTACAGGCTTAAAAAAAGCGATTTTTTTAAACCAGCTTTTTATTCACAGCAAACTCATTAATTATAAGAAGGCATAAAAAACTTCAATAGTGCGCCATGTTGCCTATAGTATGATATTACATTATTTTTCTAATTATTCTCGTCAAGCCTGTGTATTTGATACCCATACTGCAGAAGTGAATTAAAAATAATTATTCCGCGACATTGGATTTAGAATGACGTCACATTATTTTCGACTTGTTCTTGAGCCGCTTCATTTGATACCCATTTTGTAGAAGTAGATTAAAATATATGTCATACTGGATTTAGAATGACGTCCCACATTTTATCGGGCAATGTCATCCAAACTAAACGTGTATACAAAACTTCAGCTCAATCGGTTAAAGATATCTACTTCAAAATTGAGTTCAAAGATTCCATCCGAATAAACATACTTACAAATTTACATACATACATACATACTTTGCAAGTGAAACAAAAGCTTTTAAAATATATTTTATTTGCTTCAATCATTTATTTATTTATTTATTTAAAACTTTATTGCACATAACAATGTTATAAAAGAAAGAATATTACAATGCTTATATAAATGCAGTAAAATAACAAGCAAAGGCGGTCTTATCGCTTAAAGCAATCTCTTACAGACAACCTTTGATGAACAATGACAATTAGAAAAGTCACAGGGTAGTGCAAATTAAACTACTTCACAATCATATAAGAGTAGTTATCGGCATATATAAACATATTATAATCTTTACAATACATAAACAATTAAACAAACATCGACATATATACATATATAATACTAGGTCACGCAAGCGGGGTCGTGAGCTGAGCTAACTCCTTTAGCTTAGGCCTTACAAACGCTACGAGAGTTAAATGGAAATATAGGATATTATCAATAAATCATTTGAAAAACATGTCAAGCTTGATATTCGTTTCAGGTCTTTAAATGGAAAATTTTCTACAGAATTGCTCATAACACCCTTCTTTTCGTAATGGCATCACGCTGAAACAATTAGGTCCACTGCGATACTATTGATACCTTAGAAAGCATTCGACCTCCTTGGGGATAAAACGAATTATTAGGATGAAATGTATAGCGAGTGGATATAAAATATTAAATTGGGATAGCAAAATAAAAGTGAAAGAAAATATTCGGACGGAACCTTGCCTGTTCGAAGCCTCACACGCAACTGAAGCGTTCGTTCAGTTGTTCCTTCTATTTAGCTATACTTGAGGCGCAAGCCGGTATGACGGTATTCTATGGACAAGTCTATGGACAATTTTCTGGTTAATTGAAACTTTTTTACTGTAATTCGAAAACTTACCATTCTTTTAGTGTGCTTCGAGCTCAATGTGAACTGCATTCTGACGAATTTATAGTCAGTTCTGCTATGTATGAGAGTAGTTACAAACTTTCTTAGATTTCAATCTACTCGTAACTCGTGCATCGAGCAGGCGCGCGCTGGTGAGTCACTAATCGAACTAAATTAGTTCTGTTAATTGTTCAAGATCTGGCGATCGAAATTATCCGAAATTTTGCACAATCATAAAGCAATGTGGCATCAAACACCATGCCGAGTTTCGAAACTGAGGTATGCGCAGTTTCTGAGCTAGCACGTAAATTGTCCTAAACTGAATTAGTAAATTATACTGAATTTAGAATTACGATTTAAAAAAAAAATAAATATATGCTTAGCGCCTTATGCTCGCAATCGTTGGGGCGAGTTTCGTTGACGTAGCTCGAATAGTTTTTAAGAACAGAGAGTTCGCATTTTTTGCGACCTGACCAGTAAAGAGCTTCGCATCGCTCAGCTCAATTATATAATAAATAATAATATACAATATATAACAATATATATACATATATATTTATCATTTTATTTATGTATTTAGCTAAATAATATTGTTTCTAACCATTTTTGAAAATTAATATTGTCTTTGATTTCTGAATTTCTAATGGTAGATCACTCCAGAGTAATATAGATTTAACGGTGAAAGAGTTGCTGTACAGACGAGTGTTGAAGTTAGGAAGTTTTAATTTAAGTTCGTTAATAGAGCGTGAGTTGAATAATGGCTGTGAGTTAAGAAAAGTGAAGCGCTCTTTGAGATAATGAGGAGTATGAGTATGGAAAAGGATAGTGTGAAGAAGAGTAAGGTCAAGCATATTTCGGCGTTGTCTAATAGGTAACCAACCTAACTGCGCGCAGTATTTCGACACATGATCAAATTTACGCAGCCCGAAAATAAAACGGATGCAAATATTTTGCAAACCTTCTAATTCATTCAGCAACTCCTCAGAAATATCTAGGTAACCGGTGCCTGCATAGTTCAAGATAGGTAAAAGAAGAGTGTTAGCTAGGGAGATCTTTGTTTTGACAGGTAATAAATATTTCCCACGCCTGAGATAAGTTATAGTGGCAAATATTTTTCGGCTAATATATTCAACCTGTGGTGTCCAAGAAAGAGAACTATCAATTTGAAGTCCAAGATTTTTTATTGTAGAAGAATAAGGTAGAATGGCATTAGCCCACATTACGGGGCATAAGTTATTAAAGTCAACTTTACCAATTTGATTTCGATGACCTACAACAGCAACCTTGATTTGATAGCATTTACAGTCAGGCCAAAAGCTTCACTCCATTCTAAAAACTTTACTAAGTTCTCTGTTTAACTCATCTATAACATCATCAATAGTAGCTATAGAACCTGAAACGTAAACTTGCAAATCATCTACATAAAGATGGTAAGAGGAGGACAGATAGCTAATGACAGTGTTAATAAAAATAGAGAAAAGAAAGGGAGAAAGCACATAGCCCTGAGGGACACCGGCAGTTAGTGATGAAAATTGAGAAAATTTGTTATTTTCTCAATTCTTATTACAAAAATTAATGTTTGACAAAATACATTTCTAAAAGTCTGCCTTTGTTCAGATAAAACATATCGATGAATAAATGATTGCGATAAATAGTTATTATTTTTTGATAAAACCTTTTTTGATAAGATTACGGCAATATAACAATGAAGTTAATGCACTAGAATTGCCAAAAAAATTTACTTATTTTATTTATTTTATTAAAGAAATTGAAATCGAATTATTATTTTGCAATAAACATTGATATTAAACTTTATTTAATTATTAATTATTCGAAATTCCCACAAACGTTCGCAATTAAAATAAAATAACTATTTTATTATAATTACGAATTGGGTTAATTGAATTGGTTAAGTAATTATTCAACGTATGTGGTTTTGTTCTCAATATGAAATTAATTTACAAGCTAGGGTTTGTGATATTACCCCTCCGCCGGACTCACTAGATTGCTATTAGACAGATACAAGCCACTTTCTATAAACTTGACTCAAAATTAGATTCACCACAGTTATATTAGTTATGTTTTTGTATTGCAACCTCTGTGTCCAATTATTTCCTGAATAATGTATTTAAGGATATTTCTAGGTTATTTTATAAAATGTATAGATTCATCATGCTTATACAGAATGTAGTACATTTCTATTATCAATTTATCCAATATATATCCAACAGTAATATTGACTACTTGTTTACATAACATATAAAAATATGAAGAAATATCACAACTTCACTATCAACCTTATATTGTACGTGATTTGAAAAAAAAATTTCACGAGGCGACAGAGGGATTGGTTTTCCGGAGAATGGTTAGTAGCGATTTTTGGTATCATACACACTACACCGTGTTCGCCAAACCGCCTGCCAAACATAGTGATTATGACTATGTTTGAAACATATCCTTTCATGGACGTTGAACCAGACAAACCGATTCCTAATCTCCGGTGGCCCCACTATAGGAATAGTGGGGCCACCGAGCCAGTAGGCTACGGTATCAGCCAGTGCAAGGGGTGCTAAGAATCCCCAGCAGAGATCCGGCTACTATATAACCGAAGATTGGCCCTGGCAACATATAACGTAAGGACGTTGTGGTCTAAGAAGAAGTTGTTGGAACTAGAGAAAGATGTTCGAGAGGTTGTTGAAAATATTATATATACTGGGATATCTTAGAATTTTCTGAAATCCGTAGAGAGGTAGAGGACAGTATAAATCTTAAGTCAAATCGCCTATTCTACTTCTGTTTTTGTAACGTTGTCATGATCGAGTATGTGTCGAATAGGGTTGCGTATCTGGTACTTAGAATAACGAAACGTTACACATTGAAGGTTATACAGGTGTACGCCTGGACCTCGACCTATTAGATAATGATTGGGAGGCAATTTATGAGGATATTAGTAGAGCCATACGTATATCGCAATGTCTGAAGACGAAGAACTTTGATCAATGTGTGTTGCTTATGATGACTTAAGGCTCTGAGACGTGGTGGTTTGCGGTAGATTTTATAAGAAGGCTCAAAGTCACCCAGACAGTACGCTGCGAGATTAAAAAAAGAAACGAAGACATCAGCAGAAGAACTAAGATTACCGACATAGCTATAAGCATTGCTCGTTTGAAGTGGCAGTGAGCGGTGCATATCGTTCGTGCAAGTGACGACGGATGTGGCCGAAAGGATCTCGAATAGTTGACTCGGTGTGTATAGTTCCCCCACTAGATGGACCGACGGCATAATTAAAGTGGCGGATAGTCGCCGGATGTGGACAGCGCAAGACCGGTTATCCTGGAGATCTTTGGAGGTGACCTATGACTTGCAGTGCGCGTGTATAGGATGAAAAGAAAAAGAAAAAGAAGTTATAGGTCATGAAAGCATCTATTTAAAACTATGTGTATTGCTAAAACTTAATAAAAAACAAAAAAAACACAAAAGATATTACGTGCAAATAACCAATAAAACACGCCAGGGTGTTATTAGGCCTATAAAATGAGATTTTACCTGTTATTTGGACTTTAAGTAGATTTACTTTACTTGTAAAAAGAAACAAATTTAGCATCCATTTGCAGAAATAATAATTTTTGTGCTAAGGTAGCCTGGCCCCTGTTAATTTATTATTATCTCATCATTACGGTATTTCTCTAATTAAAAATTATAAATATTGTTAAAGTATACTTTTTAAATAGAAAGTTACGAAAACTAAAAAAAAGGTAGCCGCTGTTTCATCTAATGCAATACATAATTATGTTACATGATTTTATTTACTATTATTAAAGTTCTCAGCACGTTCGCAAACGTACGAGTATCCATTAAGATCATAAAAGATTAACTCTACGACATAGTTTGGGATAACTTTATTGTTCTTTGTTTAATTAACTTTATTTCACTTTGTAAAAAAATGAGTTTTACATCTCTTACTAGTTAATTATGCTTTTTTGTAATGCAAAATAAATGTTATTTTGAAATAGGTATTATAGTTTGATCATAAACCTCAGAGTCTGTTTTTGTGATTTACGCCATAACTGCAACAGACAAGTCTTCTAGCACGAGTAAAACTAACTGTTTTAAACTATTGGGAACTAAAATAATTTATAAACTATACATATAAGACAAGCAGTAAACTTCAAAATTTTTAGCGAAACTTATTTAGCACTAGAACGAGTACAGAGATTACTTTTAAGAACAATAACCTTTTGTCGTTATCGTTATCTCACTATGGGCCCGTATTATGATTTTTTCAATAAATAAGAATAGTCAATAGAAAAATAAAATGAAATTGTTTATCTTAAATCTCAATAATAAAACAAATATTGTGTAAACTCTTATTTTTACCCTGCACTCAGCGTAGGATGATTATTGAACTTTATATGATAGCCAACCATAGTATGCATTTCTTTTTATTATGCATTAGAAAATGTTTTTGATTTTTATATGCGAAGAATATATATGAGAAAAATAAAAAACAAGCGGCGAAACTACTGACAAGGATTTACGCGTAACTCTAACTTTAAATTAAACTCTCTATTTTAAATTCTGTTGCATATTGTTTTATAAGGCAACAATATGCAAGTATTCTAGTTGCATATTGTTGGGAAATAAAATTGGTCAATTAAGATAAGTATTTCTTTAAAATAATTATAAAATGAATTATTTAAAACGCATGTCATGAAAATTAGAAGAGTATAAACATTACATTTGTTATATTCAGTGTCCCTAAGCAACATAAACTTTAAAGGTATTAAACCGTGACCTATCTTTTAAGTATATAATATGGCACGGATTTATAGTAATCTTTAGAGTTCAGTTCGCTAAGAAAGTTTACTCTATCCAAAAGAATCGATATAAAAGCAGCTTTCCAATGTTAATCTCTTGCAATTGTATAAAAAGATAGAGATCTTTAGAAGCAGTTTACTGCTAATAGTTTTTAATAGATTGTCAGAAATAATTCTATCTCATACACCCACGCTTTAGAAATCTTATAATTATATGGTATAATTCCTTTTATCCTCGAAATGCATAATTTACTTTAAAGTTTGAGTATCCATGAAACTAACTACAAGATAAGTTAACCAAGTTAAGTTTGGCCACTTATTAAGTCTTTAGCCTGCATATGGTAATCTTATACTATCCTTTGAGTTATCTTACTTCTATAAGATCTTGAATTATGGACATATTTTAATCATAAATTATGTATTTTATGTTTATATTATTAGGCATTTACACGCACTTTTGAATCGTCGATTATTACATTGAAAAGGTAGTCAGTCCACGAATAAGCTATCACCAGCTCGGTATGTTCAGAAACTCAACTCAACTCAACAGTTGCTGTTTTTAAATGAAATTTAACAGTGTCCGTATTTTTAATTTAATTATATTCTATTTTCTTCAAGGCATAACTAACGCAAACATTGTCTATCCATAACGTAAAAGATTTCTTAAAACATAGCAACAAATTATAATAAATTCGCAATAATATTATGTGAAGTAACTTTTAAGAGAAATAGCAAATGGTTTTAATTATCTTTAAAGAATAGATTAAATCCCCAAAAAATGTGATGCTGACACGGCCCGTTTCTCAGCAATTCTGTGAATCCTTGATTACAATATAATTTGAGTGTCAAATGCAAGTGATGAAATGTTACTAAAAATCTTTTACTGTTTCCTCCTATGACAAAATTTATAGATTTTCTTAGGACGTGTTTCGTTCGGGTGTTGAACTGTTCTATTCTAATAAGCACATTGGTTGCAATTTTTTGTTGTAGGCACACAGTATTATATAAATTATTAAGAAACCTTACCTTATCTTAGTGATTATTTTTAATGAAGTAATTCAGAACACAGAAAAAAACATTGCATAATCAAAGTTCAGAAGTATATAAATTCTCTTAAACGATTTGGTTATAAATTAGATTATAGTTATTATAATTATATATGATTATATATTATAAGACAGACAGATAAACAGACAAACAGTTATATATAAGAGTAGATTGTTTTATTCATATATTATTTATAACATAGATATATAAAATAAGTAAAAAGTACACACACATATACTAAACGGAACAGAAAACGCTGATGTTGATTATATTCATAAAATTTTATTATTATACCTACGTTAATTTTACATCATTTCCTTTTTTTGTCTCTATTTTACTAAATGGTTTATAATTAATTAGATAATATTTAATTATTTTCTTATTTTTAATCCTACGTACACAAGGTTTGTTGTAAAAGAAAATATATTAATTTTTAACATATATATGATATGTTAATAGGTAGAGCTGCGAACCATCAGTGTGTATAACATAATAAGTAGCTTTGAACATGCGAAAGACGTCAAAAGCCAATAGAACATTTTAAATCGATATGTTTAATGACGAATAGAATTTTAGAATTTACTTAATTATCGTTAAGAAATCGTTTATTACCAAATTTATTTTTAATAGATATAAAATTAGAATATATATTTTCTAATCAACTGAATTATTTAAATATATATTTTTATTAAAATTTAAAACCCAACTGAGGTTATTACAACCACCGAAATGAAAGAAGACAGCAATTAATGGATTAAAGACTGTAATCAATCAGTCTCTGTCGTGATCCCTGCTGGTAAATCAGAGCATTTCTCTGAAAACGTAAATCTGAACACGAAATTTTGTAATTTTTATTATCCTATCCTAGAAGGATTTTAAAATTGTCTTAATTATTATTTTAGTAGCAGTAAAAGCCAATTGCAAATATATAAATAATTACTGAAATAAAGGTAAGTTTAATGTAACACATTTTTTTATGTGAATATGTGTGTGTAATGAAAATCAAGTTTGAAGTACCTACTTATTTTTGAATAAACCATTATAAAATTCCTTGTGGAAATTGGAATCGTCTGTCAATATATTAACTCACAAAAACTTCAAAGCTGCAAAGTTAATTAATTTTGTCGACATCTTATTTATGTGGACTGATTTATCGTTTTGTGTGGTTTATAGTTCAGATATCTGATACTTTAAGCTGCTCCAATTTTTATAATGCACTTTGAAGCTCTTAACATTCATCGTATGACATAATTAATATTTTACTATAAGCGAAGAGCTATAACCGGCCTAGATATAATTAATGAATGCTATAGTGACCTTTTTATTAAATACTAGATTCAGAGTGAAGAAAATCTGAGTTTTGCAATTATTGACGTATATATCATTGATTAATTTACAAGTTACGAGTCCCAGATTCAGGTTATATTTGTCCGTAAATAAATAATAAATCAAAATACCATGAATATCTATGTTAAGACATATTCTATACTATATACTCGTAATACTTCAACTTGTGGTCATAATAAATATTACCATAATTATTTAAAACGTGGTCACCTATGATTCTGTGCCTATGATACTTTTAACATAAATTTACTTTAAAAATAATTGAAAATTGTATGGTTTGTATGTTTATTAATTAAAACTATTTTTCCCCTGAGATTGCATTCAATTTGTTAACTCATATAATAATGAAGTAACAAATTGAATTAATTGTAAAATTAATTCTGTAAAATTCATTAATCGTGACAATTATCTAACAAAATTTTATTCTGAAGTTAAATGAAATGTTGCTTTTTGTCACTTTGATAAGCTAATTTATAATGTTATTGTTACTGTTCTGTAATTAAAATGTTAATTGAGGATGCGATTATAAAGTTATTTTAATGACGATAAATTAATAAAACTATTAAGGACTAATTTAGAATTGTTCTTGTTTGTCTATTTGTTAACGCATCGATTAAACATTTAACTTAATTTAGCTGCTCGTATGTCACCATTTTATACAATTTAGCAAGATTTATTTAATAATAGTTTTTTTTATGCTTTGTTCTCGGACATAAGTTTTATCTCTTATAAACAGTAAAGCGATAAGAATAGTTTGTTTATTGTTATATTATTACAAACATATTTTTTTAAAGATGTTTCATGTTTAAAGTATTTTAGAGCTACAAACTACCGTAATTTCATTCTAAAGGCGTGAGGCGTCACGGCGACTACCCTAGATTGTATTTATCCTTTTATTGGGGTCTAAAGTGAGGTGTTAGAAACACTTCGAATATGGCACTTGCTTAAAAATTAATGCCATGCTGAGAACCGTCTGACAGCACTCGAATAAAATTTCCTATGCTTCAAGTATTACATTGTGGTAATAGATCCATAATAGTTTTATAAAAGGCATATCGTAGTAAGAATGATTCTATCATTGCCCCCCCCCAAAACAGTATTTATTTTAAAAATCTAAAATATAACATAAATCAACTTTATATTTATTTATACTATTTATATAGTGAGACATTCTTCTGTTATGGATTATTTACAAAACATTGATTCGCAACAACATTTTATTAACAATCATTTCGTTAATTGCAAGATATAAACCATGTTACAGTTTATTGATTTCGACTAAAAGTAATTGCTCGTTGTTGTTTACGGTTTAATATCGTGTGGTTTCGTGTTTCAATTCGTCACATTATAAGTGATTAATTATATTAGGTTTTTATTTAATATAACGAATATATCATGATGAGACTGATGATTTTGATATAAATTATTCTCATTTTTAATGAATTTTGGCTTTTAAATGAATTTACTGTAACAAGTTTTATTTTCTCTTTCATATATTTTTCAAATCACATGACTAACTTTTTATTAATATAATCGGTCATAAGTCTAGTTCTTGTTTCACAAAGATCCTAAGGAATTAATTTCATTAAACAGTTGGATCCCTTTTCGAATATTAGATTGAATTAACAAGATAGGAAGATAAGATAAATAAAAGAGCACTGTTATAAATTGTTAAAACATAGATATTTAATTTTAAGCGTGATTTCAAAAGCGATAAAGTAATATTTATTTTTCTAATTGAGGCTAAAAAGGAAAAGTTGAGACAAATTCGTCCCAAAAGAGAACTTACTCTTCAGTTTTTAAACTAAAGAAAAATAGCCAGAAAAGGATAAATTAAATATAAACTGGAAAGTTTCTTAAGACAGTATCTTAATGTGTTTTCCCTGTCTTTCTTTATATTTCAAAAATACCACTATTTGACATGAAAACTAATACTGTATATGAAATCCAATATGCATGACTTTTTGGATTGAGTCTAGTAAATAAATGTAGCGTACATATAAATGTTGTCTTCCACTCCTAATTTACAACTTTTTAAAAGTTTACTATCCTAAGCTGAATACAATACAAAGTACATATCAATATAAAAAGTAATTAAGTAATATGATATTGGTGATAAGATAGAGTACTCGTAATATAATTTTAACATAGTCTTAGACATAAAGATATGTTCTTAGCAGTTAAATTTTTTATATTGTTTGTTTTTTTAACTTTTAAACTTTTTTGTGAATTTATTTTACCAAATTATATTTTTATGACACCATTGTTACTCCAATACATTCTTGTTAGAAAAGACGATATCATTTTCTGTAAGACTGGATGTCATCCGTTTCCTTTTGTCCAAACATACCGGACACTGAACAAAATCGCGAAAATCGCAACAGAATCCTAAATGTTATGTTTTCCGAAAATTTTAAAACAATTTCAGTATTGATTTTTGAAAGATTACCTCTATTGTATCTAATAGAGTCTGTAGATTATTCTTCTTTCGTACCGGCTCCAAATAATCAAGCTTCTCCATTACTACAAAATATTCATAATATGTCATCAAGTTTGTAAGTTTTATGTAATATTATTGTGATTCACATATACAATATAAGCATCAGCAACATAATAAATTTCATTACAATTTTAATGCGATTGAATATGAATAATAACAAGTAATACAATAAAATGTTCAGCAATCATTATGTGTATACTTTCCTGGAAATGTTTTTCTACTTAAGTGTTTTATGTGTTAATTTAGATATTAAGTTTTTTATTTTTATTTTCTTAAGATACATTAGAATACATTAATTTGTACAACTTATAAATGTTTAAAATAAATATGAACAAGATAAATCTTTACATTAAGATCTTTACATTAAAAATATAAAAAATTAAGATACAAACTAACGTCCACACGTTGAACATAACTAGTATAGCAAGTATAAAAAAATGGTGTAGTCTATTTGATAAATTTTATAGATTTTGTCATTCAACAAAAGAAGACAACAAAAACATTGTTTTAGATAGCCATGTATGTATTTAGGTGCTCAATTAAGGTATCAAATTTTTATATTCAGCTGTCGAATTTTTTTTTTGCATTTTATTTTTAATCGTCCTGCTGCATTTTCTTTGTTTGTTTAATAAAATAACATATTATAAGCAATTGAAAGAAAATATTCCGAAGATAATAATAATGTTAGATTTTAAGACGAGGAACGTTTGTGAATAAAACAAAAACCTTTGTCATATTTAGTTAAAAAAAATACTTAAATAAATTTTGTGTTTCATTATATTCAGATTTGACTGAAATCATGTTTTCAAAGGTTACTTTTGTTATATATGAACCAGGACTTGTTGATATATTGTTAATAATACTAGTAATATAAAGCTATCTTTGAAAACAATTTAAAACCTATAATAACAATAAGTTTATTGAGTATATTTGCAAGTAGGACGTCAATTTTTATTGTTATTGTTGTTGTTAAACAAAATTTCAAATGTAAGCTTCTTTGGCGCTGTTATTTTCAGTAATCTTTCATTTGCCTTCAATTAATATAGTAGGACTAAGAAGAACAGAAAAAAATGCATGTAGATTTTCATAATGTAGGTTATTATAATATGCTAAAAAGTAAATTAAAAGTTGCATGCAATTTTGTGTAAATATTATAAAATAAGAAAAATTAACATCTTCAATAGCTGAGGGCAGCTTTTAACCACTGTTCTATTAAGTTTCTGCGATTTAAAGTTTATAAAATTTATTAACAATTTCAAACAAAGTAATACGTTATAAAGGTAGCGGTAACAAGATCGGACCTTATGGGACGAAGAGAATTGGTCAAAGACGGTATTTAAACAGCACTTTAGTTCGTTTTTTAAATCAGAATTGCGGATCCCTTCTCAAAGGGTTATTCTAAACAACCAAACTTGTATAAAAAACCGTTCTTTAATACCCAGCTAAAAACTAATCGCCATTGCCTCTCTTCTCTCCAAAGTAATGGAGAGCATCATCAATCAACCACTCCTAACGAACGTCCAAGATCACTAGTTAATCAATTATTGGCAATATGGCTTTTATCACGGTTGTTCGGCTGTTAATCGTCTGTTATATCTTATTCACGGTTGAGTTCAGTTATAGAGATATAGCGAAAGACTTCGACTGTGTATGGCACAAGGGGCTTCTTTCGAAGATTCCTTCCTATGGAATACCCGGGAGTTTACACAAGTATCACACCAGCTTTCTCATTGGGTGGAGAGCACAGGTCGTTCTCGGTCGGTTCTCGGTCGGTCATGAATGCCGATGTAACAGCACAGTCGGGCCGTGCAGAGCTCTCTTGGGAAAACGTATACGAATACCGAAAGAACCTTTTTTCTTCTATAGGGGCTGGGTTGGGATAGTTTCAGTACAGGTTGAACTAAACCTAGTTCAGTTTATTTCCTAACAGACACAAGTTTATCACTAAAAAAACACTTGTATCACCGCTCTTCGAGAGCACTCCTCTTATTACGAAAGTACAACGAATACATCATTATTACAAAGTTAAATACATATTTATTTACTTAAATACTTGTGGTGATTTTTATTATTCCTTCAGTGGTTAGAATTTCTTTTCAAGTCATTATTGAAAGTTCTGTTTTTTTTTATTTATTGAAGAAAACAAGTGGACATTGTAATCGTATTGGATGGACAAGGTAATATTCCAAATATAATACGATGAAAGACAAGGAATGTCTGCTAGGAGAAAATAACATTTTTGATATATATATTTAAAAAGATGACATCAGTACCATTACATACATATTAATTTCTTAAATTAAAGAATCAAATTGAAATTCCGAAAGTAATTAAACTCACAATTAATAGCTTAACATGAAGCAATAATGAGTCAATTAAGCATACTCAGCTCATTAAAAATAAAAAACTCACTCGGACTCTTAAACGCCATGTATGTACGTTTTAATTACGATTAAAATATTAATTGTAATTTAAGACAAGGAAAAAATTGTTCGGCAAAAAATAAATATAAGAATGTGTTGCGATGTAATTTTAGAAATTTCTCATTTGATAATCTTCTAGTAAAAAATATATTTATCAAAAAATAATATCGTAATGTAATGTTTTATAACATGAAATATAAATGCAAAAAATTTAAAAAAAGGTGCATGAGTTCATATATAAATATTATTAATCACAAATATTATTATTTTTAATATCTAAGTACTTTTTAAAAGTTTACAATTTTGCTAAATGTTGGTGGGAAATTGTAGATATAGAGCTACTTGCGTCGTGTTTTGATAATGTCAATCTAGGAATCTGTCAAATATATATTATTTAAAAATTACGAATAACAATATTGTAATATAATGAAGCCAGCAAACAATGACAAGTTACATTAATTCAATCGTATTTTTTAAACAATTTCATTTTTGAATCAAGACTAATAAAGGTTAGCTCCATACTGATAAAGATAATTACGACATAGAAGAAACTCAATTGACAATGCATGAGATTTTTCAGAGGTTGCAGATTCGAGTTCTATTATTGTGCTCTCAAGTTTCTTTGTTTAAAATGTAAATATGCCTTATATAGCTTAACGGCTTTTATAAACAATTATAAATAAGGTAATATACATACAAGATATATACATGTGTTATTGTTAGGTAGCGATTACATGATCGCATTTTATAAGACTCGAGACACAAAGTGAATTGGTCAAAGACAGCATTTAATCAGCGCTGTAGTTTTTCTATATAATCAGATTTGCGGGGTAGTTCCCAAAGGGTGCTTCTATACAATTAAACTCATATGAAAAAGTTTCGTTATTACTATGAAGATTGTTTAGACCATGTTATCTATGGTTAAAAGATTTTTTATATATAATATAGTTTTCTATCAGTGCCTAAATGATCACCACTTAGGCTTTTGTTATTATTAAGGAAATTAAAATCTTAGTAATCGTTTTTTCGAAAATAGTCTTAAAAAATAACACCTAATAAGAACAAAACTAAAATAATGTGGTTAAGTCACGTAAGCATCATAGAAATATAGAAGAATCAAGCATCGACACAGTCAATGGGTATCTAATATTTGACTTGTACAATTTAAGTCTTTAATTCTACGATATTCACTGTGTTAATCACTATTTATATATATTAATATGTCAACAAAGTTACACAAATAAATCGTGATATACACTATCAAAATGTAATACGAGTTAGCGACAATAGATTCAATTGATGATTTTGCTAGGATGCGACTATTAATCATATCAACTAAGGTGAGAGGTTTACTCTGATGTAATGTAGTTCAAATAGAACTGAGATTTTACTTGAAACTTGTATATTTATTTGTATTTTGTTATATCATAATGTTTTGGTCTAAGTTGTTGTGATATTAAATAAAAAAATAAAAATCGTTGGATTCTTATAAGCATTCAGATTTTAATTCTTATATAATATTGTAATACAATATTATACAAGTAGTAATTATTTTAAAAAGATATTTATTTTTAATTTTTTAAACCTTGGATAAGAAGGGTATTAAATATAAATAAATACTGAGAAAATTAATTTAAAAACATAAAACATAATTATTTAAAAATATTTTATTTAAATTTTACTTGGTATTGCTGAAAAGTTAAATTAATATGATTCTTATTTCCACTTTCTTATTTTTTTGGTTTATGCGTAATAAAATATGAATACATTATTTCCTCTGTTGTCATTACGAAGATTATAAGGACTTTTAAATTCAGTTAACAGTCGATTCGCTTTACAGTGTAAGAAACAACAGTTTTGAATATTCCTTTTAATTTTTGTATATTTCGAGCCAATGTTAGAGCCAATGTTAGTTAATTCTTAGGTGTATTTTGTTAATACCTTTTATATTATTAGTTTCAAAAATTTTATGTGTTTATCTCCTTGTTGGAATTTGGTTTATTTATCAATTTTAAGACGTTTAAAGATATTTGAGAAGGTCATTTTATAAAAGTATTAGTAAAAATATAGTATAAGATTTTATATGTAATGGAAATAAAATGCATAAAAACAGTAAACATAAATATACTTATATATTAAAGTTACATAGAGTTGTATATTATTGGAAATCCTTATATAGACAGATTTAAACATTGTGTTATAGTACTACACCTCGTGGAAACATTAATTAGATGATTGTTATGTTCCAAAGTATCACGGAATCATGTAGACATCGGTGCAATATGCCAAACATATATTACAATATGATTACAATTTGAGATTATAAAGAAGGAATACTGGAAACCTTTGTTTGTTCAACTTATTTTTCTGTTATTGTTTTGATTATACATTTTTTTATCAGTCTTGTTTCGCACTTTGGCCAGGTGGCACGTAGCCTTGTAACTTGGAAATAATTAGCTATTTCCTATTTTTTATATATTTCTTCACAAAACAATTTGTACAGGAAAAGATTTTCAAAGAAATAGACAGTACCAGTCTGTCTATCTCTTTGAATATCTTTCCCTAATATAATAAAACAGTGTCGCAGAGTAAGAATCAGCAGAATCCAGTCCAGAATTAATCCAGAATTAGTCCAGAGTTTTATTTTATGGATCCTCGAGTTGTAGTTTTGACTTATTATTTGTGTTATATTATAGGAATGCTTTTATTTACTGAAAAAACTGCACGTTTATGTTTTGTGAAATTACGAAATTCAGATGAGAATTGCTGATTTAGATTTGAGAAGTTTTATAATATAAATACTTATATTAGGTTCCCTCTGTTATTGTTGAGTATATGTTTTAATAAATTATCTAATATTTAAAAATATAAACAACTACAATGTCCTGTAGTTAATATAATCAGAAAGTCAGTTTAAATATTAAACTAATTATTATAAACTGTTCATCGTTTTAAAAATTAACACCTGTTATTTTTAATTCCTGGCGATTATGAATTTAAAACTAAAAATATAGATCTAAATTCTAATAAACTAATTTACACAAAAGCTTTTATCTGGTGTGGTTGTTATTGTTGTCAATAAAATTGATGGATGTGAATCCATGACATTTTTTCTTATATTATATTGAAAGTAAACGTAGTTTTGCATTTATTAATTTATGTCTTTAAAGTTTTATAATATAATAAAGATTTGCTGAATATGTCGAGAAATAAAGAACAATAATTTATACAGTAATATTATGTCATTGTCAAGATATTCTTAGTAGGAGGTACGAGTAAGTATGTGCTTAGATTAGTTACAATATTCTTTGTTTTTTTTATCAATTTGATTATTTTTTTTGACGAGAAATTTTTATTTAAATAAATAATTTTATAAATTAATAATAATAAAAATTTTATTCGAAACAGCCCTTCAGACAGCCTTTAACAGTAACCGTCCTTCCTTAATGAGTATAGTGTTGTGACGATTTTTGGGTTATGCGAACTTTTCAATGTTATTATAGAATAGCCTGCAGAGATAGAAAAGTTGGTTAAAATTATCCAAAAAAACTTAACAGATTTTGCTTTCGTCTCGATAAAGACAATTACATACTTTCAACGAGGCAAGTAGCAACGCCGTATCTTAATTACTTATTTTAAAGCAATAGAAATAAATGAATAACAAAATTATTTTAGCTCTAACGTATCCCTGCTAGAAGAGATTAAATTGTTTTGATGATGGAAAATAATTAAAACAAATTAAAATAATGAAAAAAAAAAATACATTAGTATAAATATAAAAATAGCCATAGGTGTAAATAAAATACCTTAAAATAAATTTCTTGTGCTCGATGTCATGGTTATTAAAATGAAGTTACCATCAATGCATGAACATCGAAAATGAAACTCCTTTGGTTTTATTAACTTGGAAATTATTATTGTTTAGATACATAATAAGTAATGTTCTTGTATCAGACTCGCGCGTGCCGGCTCTAACCAAACAAGCATCTACATTATTGGTACAACTAGTAGCC
The DNA here is from genome assembly GCA_918358695.1 of Melinaea menophilus ssp. n. AW-2005. Taxonomy (NCBI): domain Eukaryota; kingdom Metazoa; phylum Arthropoda; class Insecta; order Lepidoptera; family Nymphalidae; genus Melinaea; species Melinaea menophilus. The sequence continues at coordinate 21,239,811 of OU911043.1, read as the reverse complement.
TATGGTACCTGTTGATTGAAATATTGATAACCTACCATCAAGATTTTAAAGCAAAAAATAAGATAGCAATAAACGTGATAATTCCTATAGGTAAAATAAATTTTCATAAGAAAAAAAATCGTTTAAGTATCTAAGCTAACATTATTAAGACATAAAATGTGAGATTGTAATTTATAGGTCACTTTTGTTTTATAATGAATTTTAAAACAATTTTTATTGAATTCAATATTTGACCTTCGAGAGAGCTTGACGAGAAAATGTTTGACCGAACCGTATTGTATTGGACCGTAGCTAATAGAATAAAACGTTTAATAACAATTATGCACATGTGTCCCGAATAATTAATTTTAGAGTTATAATTATTATTCTCTAGTTTCTTAAGAAATTATAATTAAACGATAAAAATAAACGTAATTAACAGCGTCTTAACAAGTTTTAAGACTAAAGATATTTAGTTTAAAACATACGTAATATAAAATATAAAAAGTAACACTATGACGTTGTTATTTTTATGAGAATTTTGTTATTTCAAATAAAATTTTGTATCTTTATTGTTGTCTATTTATCAAAAATAAAGACAAAATATGACAATAAAAAGTAACTTGAGTAGTAGTCACTGTAGCAACGACAAATGGTTGAAAACAAATACTGTTTATCGTCGATTCAATTTTTGTATCGTCATTCAACTGCAGGTTCTAAAAATACAAGTGCTTGCTATGTATCTTTCGATATGTTAAGACACATATGAACAAGAGTATAAAAATAATTCAATTGATATCTTTACTTTCACGTAATGCGCGTTTAGCTTTTGGTATTAAGCTATCGTTTTGCATTATTATGTAGTGACAATGATTACTACCTGAATGTGTACTTTCATGTGTTTTAATTATATTATACTAATATAAGAAAAATATCAATAAAACTTTTGTTATAATTATTTTAAAATTTCGTTTCCTTCCAACCGATAACCAATATTTACTGTTATTCAAGTTATTTACCCGTTTGTCATTATCAAAATGACACAAAATTATTATCTGTTTTTATATCGTGTATTTGTATTGAATAATCCCAGTTCAATTATTTATTGGTTGTTTTTTTTTAAAGACATAATGTAGACAAGAAGATGTAACAAGCTTTCTTATATGAAAACACATTTATAAATAGTTTTTGTAATTTTAATACATCAAAATTATTCGGCTACGAAAATGACGTCATATCCTTAGAATAGTTATCAAAGAGAGATGGAAATTGTAGTAGATAAGTTATAGCTCGTATTAAAAGATTTTTGTATTAGTAGTTTATAAAAAGTAAGCACTCGATTGGCAACTTTGTGATTTAAAAAATATAATGTTATTTAAAAAAAAAATCTTTTATTTTCTGCATTGCGCGTGTCGCACAACTACAGTCAAAATAATATATCAGACAATCTGTTACCCCGCAAGGGATACGGCGTGAAGGTAAATAAATATCTGTTACAAAACAAATAAATAAACTTAGCATTGAATTTGTAATATAAAAAATAATGCGGTAAAACAAAAAAAAAAAAATTCTAAAAGTTTGCTTTTGTTCAGATTCTTTTATCGATAAATTGATTGAATGTGTCAAATTATTATTACTATTTGATAAAGTCTTTGAAACATTTTATAATAGGAGTAGAAAAAATACGTAACTGCCTTAGGGTTAGTATATTAAAAAAAAATTGAAATGGAATTATTATTTTGCAATTTACATTAAAATTAAAATTAGTTTCAATATTAATGAATATAAATTCGTACCAATTACAAATAAACAAAAATAAAATAATATTTTTTTTATAATTGCGAATTGAAAATGCCAAAAGGCTAAAAAACAATTAATAAGAATATTCAAACTAAAATTAATTCCATAGTAATTAATGTATTCGTATCTTTTAAGGTAAATTCTAATAAAATTTTAATTAGACTGAATATATAAAGTTATACATTTCTCGAATTTGATCATTGTTCAATATCCTTAAATAGATTGCAATTTGGAATATTTCTCGGTTTCTCATCCTCATTCCAAAAAGGGGTGCTGTAGACGTATGCCAAAGTATAATGTTGATTGAATGATTTCATTTTTATTTATTCTTATAATTACGTATTTTCCATTACATATTTATTTATTTCTTTTCTTTTGTTTTTAGTTTGGTTTTTATTTAAAGCAATTTGTCACTATCTCCGAGTGATTCTTGCAATGCAGATAATATTTAAAGTGACGATCGTCACTTTCAAAATGTCATTAAATCACTTTAGTAAGTTACTCCATAATAACATTTACTAAAATTTCTTGGTACTTTGTTATCTCTGTAATTAAATTTGCTTTAACCATGAGTCACTTAAATTTTTACATCTTTTACCATAAGCAAGATTATTTCAAAGGACGAAGTGTAACACTGATAAATAAAGTGATATCAATTTTTTTTTAAATTATCGTGGTTTGTGGTTATCCAGTTCATATTGTTCGGAAAAGATCTATAAAAAAATATGCTTACGAAGGCTTTTATCCTTTATTGGTATATAAACTAAGGTGTTCATAGTAGCAATAATAGTTTATATAGACATTTTTATACATCACACAATAACATATATTTATAAAAGTTACATATATTTATTTCAGACAAATTTGCTGGCAACAGACAGTTACTATTTACTAGTAAGATAATAATTACAGGTCGTGGAAAGTCTTGATTAAAACCTTGTATATTTCTAAAACTTAGTAAAAAATAAAAACAAACTAAGAAATTACGTGCAAAATAACTGGTAAAACAAAAAAAGGACAGGATATACATTGAGATTTTAAGGATCGTTGCCTGTTATTGAGACATTAGACATTACATTTACTTCACTTGTAAAACAGAAAAAAAATTAGTTTCCATTTGCATAAATAAATTATATTTTCACTCGTAGTACCAGAATGTTCTGTTCACTATTCAATCTACTCATTATCGTATTCCGCTATTTCTAGAAGCAACACATGTATGCTGTCATGATAGTGGATATTTGCTTTCTTATAAAAAATAATAACGTAAAGAAATGTAGCTTGTTATAGGAAAAATGAAGTAGGTAATATCAATATTGATTAAACACCGTCCTATTTTTACCTTTTATTTGAATTGATAAATCAGTCTTCTGTCTACTAAATTAACATAATTTATACATTCGTCTCAATTGGAAATTGACGTCTAAATTGTGATTTGATTGATTTCACTTTACTTTCTGTACATCTTTTATAACATAATTTATTAATATGAATGGTCGTTTTTGTTCGTTGATGTGATTTGTAACTATGTAGACAATACATATTGTCTCTAAGTATTAAATTATTTTATATGTTGTCTCAATTTTTGTAATAAATATAAAAAATTAAGTATTTTTTATATAATACTATATACAATCAGTAGATAATAGCAAAAACTTTGGGTAGCCAAAGTGGTAGTTCATTTAGTTACCACATATCGGTGAGTGAGAGAAACCGGAAGCCCAAGTCTATATGAAAGCGATGCCTCCAAAAAGCATCTCAAGTAAAATTGCGGGAATTATTCTCGAATTTTCCCCTTCGTATCTGGGGCGATCAAAGTACTATATTTTGTGTTTTCAGAGAGAAAACGACAAGTCAACAAGAATTTTGCAACATTCAGGAACCTTATTCCAATATAAATGCTATCCACTATTAACTCGAGACAACGCAGCTGGCCTAGTCGTTTTTGACGAAGGCGCAAATTTGTTATCCCAGCGCCACAAAGTACCCATCATATAAAGTATAAATTTGTCGTCGTTGTTCGTCATTTTATACCCTATGCCGGGTTATCCGTGTTCGTAAAGAAAAATATTTGCTACAGTAGCCTTCAAATTTTTGAAGATTGGCATCCGTCTGTACTCTGGCTGCGCGTAGACATGGGCGATCATATCAGAGTCTACGCGTCCCGTACTTTTAATGCAGAAACAGATCAACTCTTGGACTATGGCCAAGTGAAGATGAACGACCTTCTCTCACAGCCTCCATCCTCTGTTAATGTGATATTACTGGGCATGGAATTATTTGTAACAAACTCTGTGGTACCTTTTCGTGGTAAATTGCGTCCTTGGATTAATCAAGACTGCAGCAACCGGTAAACGATAGTCGTATCAGGCTTGGGCTAAAGCGTTAGACACTAAGGTTCCGAACTCTAAAGTTCTACAGAAAAAATATAACAGTGCCTCCAGATTCTTCAAACGCCATATCTCTAGAACAACGTTTAAGCGTGGACATTCATAAGTTGAAACGGCCGAACGGCATTTCCCTATGGTGCTACAAACATGTACCTCTTAGTTGAGTCCAGTATTGACGCGTATATTTCGGCACTTCTATTTTAAATGAAATTATTAACTTATAAAATATTGAATATTATTTTTATGAAATTTTCAAAAAGTTACATGTTAAACATTGTAAGTAAATCAGCGACTGTGAAGATGCATTACCGAGTTCATTGATGTTAAAAACTGTTAACCATCGCAAATTGGACGTAAATGAACGGTAATGTGGTCCTGTATACAAAATTAAGAAATAATTAGGAGGGTTAAATTTAAAATAAAAAATAAGATCTAATTGGTAAAACAAGCTTACAACGTGTGATAGACTGGTCTTGTGTGACATAGATCCAGGTAATCGGAAAATTGAAACTCGGTGACTCAGGATGCAGTTTGACTAAGTTTCAGCTACAGCTTTAATATTACCTAGATCCTGGTATCTCACCAGGAAGTGGTTTCTTGGCGTGCGTACGTTCCTGTCCTGTTTTATTTGTTCTTCGAGATAAGAATGAGTAGGAAGTAATTTTTTTTGCAAAGAAGGAACGAAAGTATAAATATTACACTTTTGTAGACTATGTGTAAAGATATCTTACAAACAATATCTTTTGATTAATGTATTTTAAAGCCTTTAATTTTTTTTTACCAAACCATTCCTTTATGATCTGGGCATGTACAATTTATAGAATGTGCAATTTTCTCTCTGGCAGTGAAATGTCGACAATGCTTGCAGTCGAAATCGGAGTCAAATAATGCTTTTTGTTGGGAATTGGATTTTTCTCTTAAAAGGCGATTCAAGTTCACATTTTATAGATTTAAAATATCAATATGAAATAAATCTGTTTAATTAAACATATATTTAAAACAATTATGTTTTCGTGTTAGTTTAGATCTCTGCATTCTCTGAACGAATATTCTGTAAAATATCATATGCAAAATCCTATCCCTTTGATCAACATTGTTTACCCATTTAGGCTATATCTAATATTCAAACCTGATCTGTCCCGACCACTACGATGCTCTGTAACATCGAAGGAATTATAAAAGCGTTGCTGACCTTTAGGAAGTAGAAGTCGCGCTGATATACTATGTTTGCCACAAAATATGCGTAGAATAGTCTTACATGTCTAATGTTATATGTATAATATTTTAAAATGGTTATTTATAAAAATCGTACTGCCAAAATTCTTAATTATCGTTAAAGGTTATGAATCTAAATATTTTTTTGTTATTTAACATAAAGCCTTCATTTAAGTCGATCTTACTAGTTTTAGTGAACAGAATTTTAGCTTAGTTCTAAATATATACAATAATAGTAAAAAAATAAAATCTTGGGTTTGTTGTTGTTAATATACTTCTTATCAAATGCGAGTTAATTTAAAAATAAAAACATTTTTCTCTTCTAAAGCTTTTGTATTTTTTTTTATAAAGCAGAGGAAATTCAATCTTATTAACTTCTTGTCAATGACAAACAGTCTCTGTTGAAATAAATTCCTGCTCTGATCACTCCATTCAATGTAATTTCTTTATCACTTGAGAAATGATAAACGTAAGTTTACCATTTTTAGAGGTAATAATAGCATTCATTTTGTTACTTTATATTTAAGTTCGTGTTGGAAATTGATTTATAAAAGATAATATTTGGATATTTTTGTTATTTAGTAAATTTTTACTATATTGGATAATTGGATAATTGGAATTAAGCAACTTGATATTTATTACTACAATCATTTCAGTTGTATAATTAATGTTAAATAATTTAATATTTACTGGTCCAGGATACAGATATCACTAATTTTGGGTAGAATGTTTTTCAATTCCACTCATTTACCCACTCCCTCGCTCACTCACTCACTCCCTCACTCACTCATTCCCTCGTTTACTCACTAAAAAGAAAACAGAAATATCCTGTTGTATATTTGTTTGGAAATTAACATTTATAAGATTTTTCGAAATATATCGTTTCCATAAGAGTAAAATAATATTTTTAAATTAAAATTAATTAATTAATTTACATTGAAAAATCTTTAAAAAGGATTTTCAATCCATTTGAGTGATATTAACTTTTGGTTGACTTTAGTTGACTGAACTTTAAAAGAGAATCTGTCTCGTTTTAACACGATTCTTTTAATATATTTTATCCATACACTAATTGAATTGTAACAAAAATAAAATTATTTGTCATTCTGTCCAACTTCAATGACTAATTGACAAACAAACATTTCGTATTTCCATAAACATAATGTCTGCAAAACATCTCAAAAATATAACCAGATAAATAAAAAAAGAATCCGACATTCGTGTGTTAAATTCATAAAATAGCTTCATATGAATAATAATATTATGTTTAAAATTGTATTCATCTGCAAGTATAACATTGACATAGTCTTTGCCAATAAACGAAGAGGTATAAATCATATCCAAATAAGATTGAACAGTGTTGCTTTAAGCGTCGATAAGTAACACGATTTTGTGGAGGTCGCGTCTAAGTAACTCGATAATATCAGCTATCTATCCAAGTACGTATTGGGTCTGTCGAATATTCGTCGAACAGGGTTCGAACAAAATATTTATTTTAAATATTTTGTTCAAAGACAAACTTTAGTTACGGTTAATTCGATTGAAATAAAAAATATATGTGTACTTTTTTGTTAGCCTGTATATATATATATATATATATATATATATATATATATTTGTTTTGAAATGAAATTGAATCGAATTTAGATTGGTATGCATAGTGTAGTTTTGTTTGCAATTAAAACTTTAGAAAATTCTTTTTATAAATCCATTCACGATAATTAGCGAATTAAGGGAATCCATGATTAAATAAGCAAATACCTGAATTTACTCAATATTCTTAAAAATTAAATAAAAATAAATATATCATAGTTTAATTTTAGGCTCTTTCAAATTTCAAAATTAATCCAATTTCTGCAACACGCGGAACCTAATTGGATAAAAGAATTTACTGACACTGACTGAATTGTTCTCAGATATGGCGTAAATCTTATTATATCTTCATCTCAGCACTAACATCATATTATTTAGCTTTTAAATGTTATTATTACTGTATACATATAAATATATGTACGTATATGAAGTATAATCTCTCTCTCTCTCTCTGTATATACTCGTATGCACATGCATAAAGTACTACGAAATTTTATTATAAATAAATAATAGGTGAAGAAATGTCCGTGGGAGTTTTGATATGGTTCAGAATGGCATTATAACTAGGAAGTTGGAGGCGTTTAGGATTAGTTTACTTCGAAAGGTAACAGAACATGCGCAGCTTTATACACCAAGGCATTTTGTTGGCCACATTCATTTGTTCAGACCGACTACTCACACTTATTCATACTGAATTTGTAAATGTAATTGGTTATGGATAAAAAATTACTCAAAATTAATAATAAGCATTGACAATCTATTTCTAGTTGACTGATTCTGATACAAAAACAGTTCAAGCATTTTGACAGTACCTTTGATATTCGAACTACAAAGGAATAACTTGTTTTGAACATTTTGAATTTGGCAAAATATCCTCTCAAAACTTCATTCTTTCTTCGCTCATTCAAACTATTCCACGAAATACAGAGTAGTCAATTATATGTATTTGATTTACATAAATTTTTATTTTATTATAAATATTTGAATTTATAACATATTATTATTACTGCTTACATATATCTATGTCTGTAGTAAAAGGTATATATATTTATGAGTGTTTAGTTAATCTACACACAGCACTACGAAATTGTATTATAAATAATAGGTGACGAGATGTGCGTTACAATTTAGATCTGCTTCTGAAGGTTAGACAAGTCAGGCTTCTTTATACTGATACGGCTTCCGTTTGTCTATCCAGTAATCTATTCTAAACTAAATTTAATGAATTTGAATATTAATATTACAAACATTACATATCTATATCTATAAGTTTTTTGTATTCTATATACAAGAAAAAGAAGAATAATAATTTTAACGAAAAGTTAATAGACCTTTAACGACAAAACCACTTACCTCTGTCCTATTTTTTATCTACTGGCTGTGCAATGTGATATTTCGTTTTTATTTCACGTTAAAAGTTGAGTTGATGTTTTTTTCAGGTCTGTACAAGGTAAAATAATATTAAAATATAACTGAAATTAAAAGTAAGCTAAAGAAGTGTTGTCGAATTTTGTATAACTATAAATAATATTTATATTATGATCCTGTTCACTTATTGGCAAAATATTTTATATATTATAAAATTTACAGTCATTTACAAATATGAAGTCAGAGCTACTACCTACTTTATAATAGAAATATTATATATTATTCATAATTTTCTGTCAAATTCAGAACCATATAAAATAAACATTCTTTAATAAAATTGTTGCATTACAATTACAAGCATTTTTACGAAAACATTTACGTAATTTTACCTGGAACGTATACTAAAGGGTAAATTAAATTCTTTTATAATACTTACATGATTAGGGTGGCCTGTTATTTTAAACGCCTGAATTTATTAAAGGCCACCCTTTTTAATTACTTGATATTATTATGTTATGCAACAGTATAAGTTTTATTAACAAGACAAAGATATTGGACCAGTGGATGAAGTAATTCTCAAATATCTTAATTCAATCTTGAGTAAAGAGAATGAACAAAGAAATTGTACCATTGGTATACTAGTTCTATTTATTTGTAGTTAATATGACTGTCTAGGTAACGTAGCTCTGAGCTTAACTGAGTTAGATCGAAATCTTAGCTACGCTAAGTTCACGTATAACACACAATTGGATTACAATTTACTGAGTACATTGGTGCAGTCCAGCATAGTTTTATTGAAATATGCTCATAAAAACACCATAATATTGTTTCCAACATGATTTATTATGAAATCAAATGCTTTTCAAATATATTGTATAAAGCTTTTTTTTCTACTACGCTCAAAATACTAAGGTTAAGATGAACATTATTGTACAGTTGTGATAAAGTTTACATTTATTTAAAAATATTTTTCGTTGAATTTACTTTAACAGTACCTAAGCTTTCCCTTCATACAAGGCATCTAAAAACAATATATCCTGGGATATATGTAAATTAAACCATGTAAACTTATTTTGTTATTTTTTTTTGGTGTAAAAAAATATCTGTACAATTAACATGTTAATTGGTATTCATTAATCCTAAGTCATGAATGTTGTATGTTTTTTTTTAACATTGTCATAAAAGTTGCACGTAGTTTATGCTTAAAATGTTTCTGTTTTCTCTCCAAAAATAAATGAATTTGGTTTTTTACTACCATAATATACTAATTAATATTTCTTTTATATGAAAAACTCTAATTTACAGTTTTGTACCAATTATTATAAGTTATCAATTATTCTGTATTCAATACAATGTATTTTTATAAAAGCCGGTGGATCCAATGGTTGGCAATTTATTTTGTAGGTTTCAAAGTTGGTGCTTATTTAAAAGGTTTGGATATTTTAGATCAGCAATAAGTCATGTTGTTTATATTTATTTCATAACCGGGTGAATACCTAAATAAGTACATCTGTCTATCGTATAAAGTAAAGTTCACTCTTTTGATTTTCGCTATATTTAATTATTTTGGATTGGCTTAAAGAATATTTTTAACTGAATGTGTAGTAGTAGTGTTGTAGTTAAATATTACAGTAACAAATTATATTCAGACTAGTCGTTCTATATAGATCGTTGATATTACCAGCAATAAAAAGAAAAGATATTTAATAAGAGTCATCTTAATTATCAGTTATGAGGGAAGTATTATTTATAATAATCATAATGATACATATCTTTAAAAGTAAGATACAGTCTGAAACTTGAAATTATTATACTTCAATAGAGCAATTATGACTTTATATTCATTTTTATGACTAGAAAGTCATAATTGTTCTCTCTGCATTCAATTAATTATCATTGTCAGAACATAAAAGTAAATGCAATGGAAAGCTTAATATCATAAGCTTAACGTGCATTTCGATCAGGAAAACAGGAGTGCTGCAATACCAATGTAATTACAGTGAGGATTATATTCGTATAAAGTTATAAGTTATTTGTCGGGTAAAGTACAATGAAAATATTTTAATATTATAAGTTAAAAATTTCATATTTTATTTTATTATAGTCTTCATGTTTGTGTAAAACATTCAAAATACCTGTAACACTTGTATTTGAGACCCCGCAGTAGAAAAACCGTCGAGAACGACCTGTATGCTCCGCCCAGTGAGGATGCTGGTGATCGACTTGCATAAACTCTCGGGAAGCCCATAGGAAGGTAGCTTCGAAAGAAGCTCCTTGTGCGATACACGATAGAAGACTTTCGCCATATCCAGACTAACTGCCAGACCCTCTCCCTTGCTTTCAATAACAGCTGCCCAACGGTGCGTAAGATATAACAGAAGATCACCAGCCGATCGACATTGAGCATTGTAGTCCCCGAGGACTACGACTTCGGTGGAGGGAGTCTGTGAAAGCAGATCGTCAATCTTCACCTGAACATGGCCCAAGTGCTGATCCGTTTCTGCATTACCACTATGGGACCTGTAAAGACACGCGTAGACTCTGACATGGTCGTCCTTGTGCACGCGCAGCCAGAGTACAGAAAGGTAAACCTTCAAAAACCTGCAGGCTACGTTAGCAGATATCCTCCCTTACGAACACAGATACCCCGACGTGTGGTATAAAATGGTGTTCTAGTTTATACCCGGGGTATGACAGTACGCTGTGTTGCTAGGTTGAGATATCTGCGTCTCGGTCAGAAACAACAAGGCCGGCTGCACTGTCTCTAGATGATAGCGGATGGCGTTCAAGTTGGAATGAAGTCCGCGGATGTTACAAAAGTCCACATTTAGAGTCGGGTCGGGGTGCCGCTGCGTTGACTCGTCGTTTGGCCTCAAAAAACATAAAAGACGATGCTTTGCCCGCCACAGATACAACGGGCAGTCCGAGCAAAATCCGAGAATCATTTCTCCGATTTTGCTCGGGGAGGGGGTCCCCGGCTTCATCAAAGCCGGTACCCTCCTGGGGTATACTTTTTTGAGGTATCGCTATCATGTTTAGCGCGGGGGGGGGGTTGGGCTTCCGGATTCTCTCACTCACCGACGAAACATAACAAAATGAATTTGGTTACTACACGTCGGTATTCCGTTTAAGACCCATGTTAACGGGAACCAAATAGGTTATTGTATTGTTCTCCTATGGAATAATGGAATAATAATAATCGCAAACCTAATCTGCAAATCAATACTGCGAAAATATTGCCGCTGGCGTTAATTGGATCGGAATATTTTTGTTTATAAGTATATATTCATTTTTAATAAATAATCTCTGGAATTGCAGTGTGATATTTCTGAAACATATTTAAGGGGCTTAACGGCTTACAAATTGATTTAAACTAAAACATCATTAGCCTTAATTCTTGTTATTATATCTAATTCATATATTTTTCTTTTTTTTCTTTTTTCCTTCTTTAGATTATTTTAAGACATGTTATATTAATTTCGTAGAAATATTTTAGGTGTCCAAAAGCCCCTATCTAGTCATAAAAATGAATATAAAGTCATAATTGTTCTATTGAAGTATTATAATTTTAAGTTTCAGACTGTGTCTTACTTTTAAAGATATGTATCATTATGATAAATAATACTTCCCTCATAACTGATAATTAAGATGAGTCTTATTAAATATCTTTTCTTTTTATCGCTGGGTACACAACTCTACCACTATTATCATCATTACGGTCTTTTTTCGGATCAAATCATCTGTTGTCTTCTCTCATATGTTAGATATTTCCATCATATGATATGGTATATCCGGTCCTGTAAGGTTCTCTCAGAAATAAGTTGTCAAGTACCGAAAGAAATTTGCGTGAAAAAAAGCTCAGTGAACATTCATACAAAATATATAAAAAAAAAAGGAAAAACGTGATATTAGCTTATAAATTTATAATTGCAATATTCTGACTCGATACCACATTATTCGTAAAAGTTCCAACTAATTTCTAACGCGATGACAAAGAAGTTTTAAAAAGTTAACATCATTATTTAAGTAACTTAGCTGCCGAACTAATTAGGTGCATTAATAATCTTATTTTCGATAGAAATCTAAACTAGATGTCATTAGAAATCAATAGATTTCATATAATTACAGTAATTACAAAAAAAAAATGTCAGCGTTTGATTTTTTTTATGCTGGAGGAGGGACAACGAGCGTGTAGGTTACTGATGTCAAGAGATTATCGTCGCCCACAAAATCATGCAAAATCCGAAGAATCTCAAGGGCATTGCTGGCCTTGGTGGTGGTAGTATATATTTTTAATATAAGGTAGCCACGTTTTATCGATCCGAAAATACCGCCAAATTAAGTTTGTTCTACATCTTAGTTTTATGTGCATGAAAAGTCTTAGAAAATTGAACAGTGGAAGATTGACAGGTATCCAGAGCGTAGGGATGGTATTGCAGGCTATGATATGCTGTGCGGTGATGAAATTCGGTGGCAAGCGTCAGATCAAATAGCTCTTCGGAACATTCCTCGTTGTAAATGCGTTGGAAGTGGCACAAAGCGGCCACGTCTCACACAATGCCAGAGTGTTCAACCGTTAACAGAGCACCGGGTACCCAAAAATCCGAACGGCTCTCCGTTGCACCCGGTCAAACGGTAGAAGTTGATAGTAGAGTGATCCGGACCAGAGATGAAAATAGTACTACATATGTGCCCGATCTTGCGCCTTATAGATCGCAAGTCTTTGGCCAGGTTTGAAGTACTGTCTCGCTTTATTATTACTCCCAATCTAATCGTGGCCACCTTGGCCTTGCTCTTCAGATGTCCACGCAGCCGACAGTCTATCAAAATGTCAATACCTAGTATTCTAATAATTCTCAAGGTATTTAAACAATTGTTCTCGAACAGTGGCGATACTCGTACAACAAATGGAGTTGTTTTAGTGGTAAACTCGCAACTTAAAAACTTGTGTCTTTTGGAAATCAAACTAAATAAAGTTCAGTTTATCCTACTCTGAGACCAACCCAAAGGAGGTTTTTATAAAAGACAGAAGTTTCTTTCTTCATTTGTTGATGTTTTCCTAGTGAAAAGAGAAAGCTTTTTTAGGTGGTAGAGCCTAGCTGTAGTTATCTGACTGCAGCTCGTATTGGGCTGGCTCGACCGGGGAAGGACCACCCTCTCACAGAAGACCGACGTGTAGTAACCAAATTCATTTGGTTATGTTCCGTCGGTGAGTGAGAGAATCCGGAAGCCCAAACCCCCCCCCCCCCCCCCGCCAAACATGAACGCGATGCATAAAAGAAAAATACCCCAGGAGGGTACCGGCTTTGATGAAGCCGGGGACCCCCTCCCCGAGCAAAATCGGGGGAATGATCCTCGGATTTTGCTCGGGCTGCCCGTCGTATCTGGGGCGGGCAAAGTATCGCACTTAGTGTTTCCTGAGGGCAAACGACGGCAAACAGCGGCACCCCGTTCCACTCTAGATGTTGACTTTTGTAACATCCGGGGGTTTCATTCGAACCTAAACGCCGTCCACTACCACCTTGAGACGGCGCAGCCGGCCTTGTTGTTTTTGACGGAGACGCAGATATCACAACCTAGCGACACAGCGTACCTATCATACCCCGGGTATAAACTAGAACATCATTTTATACCACACGCCGGGGTATCTGTGTTCGTAAGGGAGGATATCTGCTACCGTCGCCTTCAGATTTTTGAAGGTCGGGACCTGTCCGTGCTCTGGCTGCGCGTGGACATGGACGATCACGTCAGATTCTACGCGTGCCTCTACAGGTCCCATAGTGGTAATGCACAAACAGATCAACTGTTGGGCCACGTTCAAGCGAAGATTGACGACCTGCTATCTCAGACTCCCTCCGCCGAAGTCGTAGTCCTCGGGGACTTTAACGCGCACAATACCGAATGGTTAGGGTCACGTGCAACCGACTACGCGGGGAGATCTGTGTTTAACTTTGCTCTGGCAAATGGTCTGTCCCAGCTGGTACAGACGCACACTCGTCTACCGGATGTGGACAGCCACACGCCCTCTTTGTTGGATCTTCTGCTGACTACACATCCAGAAAAGTACCAGGTCGCTGTCGAGGCTCCTTTAGGGTCCTCTGATCACTGTCTGGTACGGAGTGTAGTGCCCATTCAACGTCCAGCTCGCACAAGACCTGCGACTCGACGCGTTTGGCACTACAAGTCAGCGGATTGGGATGGAATGCGGTCTTTTTTTGCATCCTACCCATGGGGGCCGATTTGTTTCCCTTCCAACGATCCTAGTGACTGCGCTGCGGCTGTAGCTGATGTGATACTTCAGGGCATGGAACTTTTTGTACCAAGCTCTGTGGTACCACTTGGTGGCAGATCGCGGCCTTGGTTTGATGCGTCTGTCAGGGCTGCATCAGCTGGCAAACGGCAGGCTTATCAAGCTTGGGCCAATGCGTTAGTCACTAAGGATCCGAACTCTAGAGTTCTGAAGAGGAAATACAACCGTGCCTCCAGATTCTTCAAACGGCAAATCGCTAGAGCAAAGTTCAAGCATGTCGTCAAAATTGGGGATCAGCTGGCAAAGTACCCGCCTGGCACGCGCAAATTCTGGGCGCTTTCAAAGGCCAGTCTGGGCAACTTTAGCCAGCCGTCCCTACCGCCGTTGCACATGGGGAATGACTCTCTGGCCCACACGGCAAAAGAGAAAGCCGATCTCTTGGGCACTCTTTTCGCCTCCAACTCGACTTTGGACGACCACGGGAAGACACCGCCTGTCATCCCGCGGTGTCAGAGCTCAATGCCGGAAATAGTTTTTCGGCAAAAAACTATCAGGCAGACTCTATTTTCCTTGGACGTTCATAAGTCGAGTGGGCCGGATGGCATTTCTCCACTGGTGCTACGAACGTGTGCCCCTGAGTTGACTCCAGTGCTAACGCGTCTATTTCGGCACTCCTACCTTAAAGGCGTAGTCCCGGTCTCATGGAAGTGTGCCCTTGTCCATCCGATCCCTAAAAAAGGTGATCGCTCGGACCCAGCTAACTACAGACCTATCGCCATTACCTCCCTTCTCTCCAAAATAATGGAGATCATCATAAACCGACAGGTCCTAACGTACCTCGAGGATCACCAGTTGATCAATGACCGGCAGTATGGCTTTCGCCATGGTCGATCAGCTGGTGATCTTCTGTTATACCTCACTCA
The DNA here is from genome assembly GCA_918358695.1 of Melinaea menophilus ssp. n. AW-2005. NCBI lineage: Eukaryota > Metazoa > Arthropoda > Insecta > Lepidoptera > Nymphalidae > Melinaea > Melinaea menophilus. Next base: position 21,224,293 of record OU911043.1, on the reverse strand, counting down.
CCGTTGGGCAACGGTTATTGAAAGCAAGGGAGAGGGTCTGGCAGTTAGTCTGGATATGGCAAAAGCCTTCGATCGTGTATGGCACAAGGGGCTTCTTTCGAAGCTACCTTCCTATGGGCTTCCCGAGAGTTTATGCAAGTGGATCACCAGCTTCCTCACTGGGCGGAGCATACAGGTCGTTCTCGACGGTTTTTGCTCGGACCCCAAGCCCGTGAACGCTGGTGTACCCCAAGGCTGCGTGCTATCCCCAACTCTGTTCCTCCTGCACATCAATGATATGTTGGATATTTCCAACATACATTGTTATGCGGATGACAGCACTGGGGATGCGGTATATTCCGGTCGTGCAGGTCTCTCTTGGGAAAACGTCGATGAGTGCCGAAAGAAACTTGTGTCTTCAATAGAGACTTCCCTGGGAATGATCTCTGAGTGGGGTGAACTGAACCACGTTCAGTTCAATCCCGACAAGACACAGGTTTGCGCGTTTACCACTAAAAAAACCCCATTTGTCGTATCACCGCTCTTCGAGAGCACTCCTCTTATTGCCTCGCCAAGTATCAGAATACTTGGTCTCGACATTTCGAGCGACTGTCAGTTTCGTGGTCATCTGGAGAGCAAGGCCAAGTTGGCCTCGACGAAATTGGGAGTGATCAATAGAGCGAGGCAGTATTTCAAACCTGGCCAAAGACTTGCGCTCTACAAGGCGCAGGTCCGGCCACACATGGAGTACTGTTCTCATCTCTGGTCCGGATCACCCCAATATCAGCTTCTACCATTTGACCGCGTACAACGGAGAGCCGTTCGGATTGTCGGGGACCCGGTGCTCTGCGAACGGCTGGACTCTTTGGCATTGCGTAGAGACGTGGCTGCTTTGTGCGTCTTCTACCGCATTTACAACGGGGAGTGTTCCGAAGAACTATTCGATCTGATGCCTACCGCCGAATTTCACCACCGCACAGCTCGCCATCGCCTCCTTTACCATCCATACCACCTGGATGCGTGGCGATCTTCAACTGTGCGGTTTTCAAGGACTTTCTTCCCACGTACCACTCAAATGTGGAACGAACTTCCTTCGGCGGTATTTCCAGATCGATACGACATGGGTACCTTCAAAAAAGGCATATATTCCTTTCTCCAAGGCCGGCAACGCTCTTGTGTATCTTCGGATGTTGCAAGAGTTCATGGGCGGCGGTGATCACATATTAACGGTGACCCGCACGCTCGTTTGCCCTCCTATAACATAAAAAAAAAAAAAAAAAAAAAAAAAAGCTGGTGATCCACTTGTATAAACTATTGGGAAGCCATTAGGAAGAAGTCTTTTGTGCCATACACGATCGAAAGCTTTTGCCATATCCAGACTAACTAACAAACTCTCTCCGTTGCTCTCAATAACCGCTGCCCAACGGTGTATAACATGTAATAGAAGATCACTACCCGGTCGACAATGGCGAAACTCATATTGTCGGTCATTGATCATCCGACGATACTTTAGAATATGTTAGGAGCTGTTGGTTAGTGATGCTCTTCAATATTTTAGAGAAAAACAGAGGTAATGGCGATAGGTGTGTAGTTAGCTGGGTTCGAACTATCACCGTTTTTAAGAATCGCATGGACTAAGTTCCATGAGACTGGGATTATGCTTTTAAATAAGAGTAAAACCGGCCATCATGGGTAGGATGCATGGAATGGGCACGACGCTCCGTATCAGGCAATGAGCAGAGGACCCTAGGAGCACTTTGACTTTTTTGAATGTGTAGTCAGCAGGAGAAGCATCATAGGGAGTATGTGGCAGCCCGCATCTGTTACATAAGAGCGCATCCTAACCAACTGGCACAGACCGTTTTCCAGAGAAAAGACTAGAAACACAAAATGCGATACTTTGCTCGCCCCAGATACGAAGGGCAGCGGAGCAAAATTCGAAAATCATTCTCCCGATTCGATTCGTTAAGAAGTTTTTCAGCTTTATCAAAGCTGAAACCCCTCCTAGGGTATGGTTTTTAGAGGTATCGCTTTCATATTTGGTGGGGGGAACATACTGTATTCTTTTGGTCATGTCAACTAAAAGCTATTAACATTCGGTACGCAAAAGAAAAAAAAAAAATAAAATAATAAAAAGTCTAAGGTCTCATTTTTAAACTTCTACAAGTATATGTGAAGTTATATGGAACGTGTACTAAAAGAAAAAAAAATATGGTTATGGCAGTTTGTTATGTCCAATGGCTAAATTTATAAAACTATAACAGTATAAGTTTTTAAAAAAGATATTGGACCAGTGGAGTAAGTAATTCTCAAATAGCTTAATTTAATCTTGAATATTTGGACAAAGAAATTAATATGAGTACCAGGTATTGTAGCTCTGAGCGTAACAGAGCTAGCTCCAGATCTTAGCTACACATTAAGTTCGCATGTAACACATTTGGATTACAATGGTAACAGTTGATATCTTCAGTGAGTATTTTTCTTGGGTATTCGTACAAATACAACAGCAAAAGACTACGACCAAACTAAATTAGACATATATCCAGCATTGGGTTATATCTCTATTGCATTGGCTTTGACAAATAAAGAAGTATTCACCTAAAAATCATTTCATCTAAACTTTGAACACGTCGCGAAAAATCTGTCTGTCTGGAATTTAAAAATTTGCCACGGTTTAGCTGTAAAGATCATTAAGGACTGGATCATCAAGCTATCCATGTTTTTTAATAACAATGTCTCAGGTTATACAATGTCTGTAAATGAAAGAATTTTGATGAAAAGTATATCCAAATTAACATTATAATTAGATTATACAGTAACCTATACAATATTATTGCATTTTACATGACAAAACAAGCATGGCTCTTCTAGCTAAATGAAATGAATTTGATTAGTTGAAAATATATATGACTCGCTTTAGTATTTAAACAAATGTTGATAAGAAGTAATAAAAATAAAAACTTCTTCAAATAATTTAAAATAGATTCTTCATGATGTACTTGTTAGTAAAAAAAAAACCGACCGAATGCTTGAGTAAGTTTAATATATTCAGCGTAGACGGAATCACGGCCAATATCTAAAAATATAAGAAAAGTTAAGAAATAATTTTGCGAATTCTAAGAAAATGTTACCTTTTGGTACCAAATTAGCCTAATGCGTTTTAAATAAATCAATCTAGATTATTTGCTTTTTTCTAATTATTGGGTCTTTTTTTTACTTACTAGGTCACGCAAGCGGGGTCGTGAGCTGAGCTAACTTTTGCTCTGTGCACGGCAGTCTATTTATAAGTATAGGGAACTCCTGCTTCTTTTAAATCGGTTCTTGAACATTTAGAACAGAAAACGTATGCCAATTTTTCTAATTCTTTATTGAATCGACGCTTATTTGCTGCGATATTAGGAAGCGTGATATGTGTGGCTGCACTATCTCGATACTGTTGTGAACGGACAGAAGTTGCTGTGTATCACGATATGCCACTACTATGCACGCCGTCTGCCTCTTCCTCTTCCACGTTCCATTTTATGATAATGGGATGATATAATAAGATAGAGCAATAATTAAATGGAAACTTGATGAAACTCGATGAAATGTATAGCGATTGGATATAAAATATTAAATTGGGATAGCAAAATTAAAAATAAAAGTGAAAGAAAATATTCGGACGGAACCTTGCCTGTTCGAAGCCTCACGCGGAACTGAAGCGTTCATTCAGTTGTTCCTTCTATTTTGCGCCGGTATGAGACGTTCCATATGATAAGTCTATAGACAATTTTCAGGTGAATTGAAACTTTTTTTCTGTAATTCGAAAACTTACCATTCTTTTAGTGTGCTTCGAGCTCAATGTGAACTACATTCTGACGAATTTATAGTCAGTTCTGCTAAGTATGAGAGTAGTTACAAACGTTTTTAGATTTCAATCCACTCGTAACTTGTGCATCGTGCAGGCGCGCCCTGGTGAGTTACTAATCGAACTAAATTCGTTCTGTTAATTGTTCAAGATCTGTCGATCAAAATTATCAGAAATTTTGCACAGTCATAAAGCAATGTAGCATCAAACACCTTGCCGAATTTCGAAACTGTGGTATGCGTAGTTTCTGAGCTAGCACGTAAATTGTCCTAAACTGAATTAGTAAATTATAATGAATTTAAAGTTACGATATTTACAAAATTAAATATATGCTTAGCGCCTTAAGCTCGCAATCGTTGTGGCGAGTTTTGTTAACGTAGCTCGAATAGTTTTTAAGAACAGAGAGTTCGCATTTTTTGCGATCTGACCAGTAAAGAGCTTCGCTTCGCTCAGCTCAATAAATAGACTGCCGTGCACAGAGCAAAAGTTAGCTCAGCTCACGACCCCGCTTGCGTGACCTAGTTTTCTATATTCATGCTTTCCTAAGAAAGAAAAAACGATAAAAAACAAAAATATATGAAGTTGATAGTGTCTTAACTAGAATAAAGACTAAAGCTTGTTTAATTTCTAATAACTAGTACGACTTCAGGGCTTAAAAATGTTTTTAAAATATTAAAATAGATTTTTCGAAATTTTCCGTAAGAATAATCTTACGGATATATATTTTCTGTGGTGCTTACGCACAGCAAGTTAATTAAGATAGTAAATATTGCTTATATTAAGCTATAATTGTGTATATATGTCATATTTTGTACTTTTATGTATGTTAACAAAGTTAAATTTGGAATGTAGAAATATCGTAATGTAATAATGAATATAAAAAAAGTTAGATTTTGAATGTAGAAATATAACCAAATAGCTCGTTTCCACAAAAAAAGACTAGAGTATTATTTATTGTGGCAATGAGAAATGATCGAAAAGAAGAAATTTGTGTGAGGTTGCTTCAATTAATAATTTGTCCTTCTATTGCTGGGTCTTAACTGCAAGTGCAATAGACATTTTGAATATTTGAGACAAACATGAAGACTATAATATTTTTTTTTTAATTTTTACCTTATAATGTTAAAATATTTTTACTGTACTCTACCCCACATATACACTATAACTGTATACGAATATAATCCTCAATGTAATTTTGTGTTGCAAAGCTCATGTTTTCTTTCTCGAAATACATGTTATGTTTCTGTTGATCGTTAATTGCCATATAGATATCCAATCAATTTAAGAAGCCATTTTCTCTTTAATAGAACTGATTAAGGATATTCATTTTGTGTTATTTTATCTATAGGTTCTAATTTGTTTTACACATGAGATTTTCTCTCATTTCTACAAGCCTTTTATTGCGACATTGTAAAAAACATATAAGGACACATTTTTGTATAATCTTAAATTGCAGTATTCTTAAATAATATGGGATGAAATCCTTATTTAAAACAATGTTGAATTTTACTAAAATGCAGAATAAACAGTATTGCCAAAATAGATGAATAAATAATAAGTAGGCCTGTTAATTGAGATTTTTAAGTTCTTTATATGTTATTCGAATATTCAGTAGATAGTATAGTATAGTGTTTTTATCACAGATTACTACAAAACATTCCATGTACATTGACTGTTTGGTTTGGGTTTTAGACTCAATTTAGGCTGCCTGTAATTTTTGCTACGAACACGAGGCAGATAGTTTTTCTGGTTTGATTTATAGGGACTTAAAATATTGGACCTTTTCACTTATATAATACATTTAGTTTTTTCTTAAATATGCTATTTTGGTATGGTTCATTTAAAAGTATTATTAACATATAGTATGGAGTAAAAATATGATTTGAGCTGTGAACTCGAACAGTCCTAAATTAAATCGGTATACCATTTCACTTTATAATCGTTGTTAAAAGTGAACAATCAAGTGTCATTAAAAACGTAGGAGGATATTAAAGAATATTTTCTTAACACATGAAAACAAATCAACACAAACAAATTTAATCGTAACTTATTTTATGTTCAAATATTACTCTAAGTCAAAACCATACAAGAATAAATTTAAAGTTTATTTTCATCTTAATATAATAATAAATAATTTACGAAGTTTATGAGCATTTTATCACCTTCCTGCCCATGTCTCATGTCTCACTTTTGGGGTCGTCGTAGTATATTTTTTCCTTCCATACTCTCCTGTTACTCGTCATCTCTGTACACACTCCCTTCTTCTCCATATCGTCTTTCACGCAATCCATCCGTTTTTTCTTCAACCGTCCTCTACCTGTACATCCCTCCACTACCATACCCAGCACTCTTTTGGTCACATGTCTTTCCTCTCTCCTCATACACATGCACGTACCATGGCAGACGGCTACCTCAATTTTTTTCTGTCACTTAAATTTAAGTTAAGTTTATGAGCATTGAAAAATTACAAAGTTTTCTTTAACTTTCTTTCAAGAAAAAAAGCAAATTTCTGTAATGTATTTTAAAAGATATATTTTGACAATAATACTACTGTTGAAACAATTATTATAAATCTCTTTTGTCTAAAGTGCTACAGAAATTATTGTTGCGTTAATAATCGTCAATACAAATACAAGAGATAAAAGAGTTAACTGAAGACAAATAAAAAAGATTTCTTGAACAGACTCCCTTGTAAAGTTTTAAATTTTCTGGATGTCGAAATTCTTTCTTAATTTAATAGTGAAGTATAGTGGGACATATGTAAAGTCCATTATTATATATAAATATAAAGCTTATCATGAGATGTTTGAAATTGTTTGGGCCTTAAATCTCGCCAACTGATAAACGCTTTTTCATCTTTGAGTTACTAGCCTGTCGAAATGAAAACAATTAAACAATTATTTATTATTTTATATAATTTTTAGTGCACAACACAAAACTAATGTACTAAAGTAATTCTCTACCAGCTAGCCTTAGGATGTGAAAGAGAAGATATTTGCAGGCGGCAAAAAGAAAAAAATAGTAAATACAAATAATAGTTTACAATATTAATATAGAAAAATATTTTCTTAAATTTCTTAAATAGCTATATAAGAAACGTTGTTTTATAATATGTTATAAATTTATATTTATTTTTACTTCTAGAGCTAAACTGCAGTTACAGCAAACGGGTTGAACACCACAAAGTCGATCTTTGCAAGTTGGCGTGTGCTACCTCTAAGTATTAACGAAGATGTAATAAATGTTACACCTCCCGAGACTTTTACAAAAAGGTCTATTTTTATAATATATTTAGCAAATTTTACAAATTGAAATTATTTATGATCAAAGTTGCAGTCATATTCTGTAACATTTGTATTTTCACATATTAAAAATGTTTTAAATTAAAAATAAGTCAAAATATATATGTTTTATTGCATAGTTTTAAAATGTAACTGAAAAAACTTGGCTTTCCTTAAAATAAAATACAGGACAAAAATACGAATTTAATTAAATCGCTTTGATTTAGTATAATTTTTCGATTTAGAAATTTTAACATAGTTTTTTTATGTCTAAAAAAATGGTATTTGATTTTTCTGAATATCGTATCCATACATTTGTTTGTTTCTGTTTAAACTTGTTGAGCGTCATTATCAAAACCATAATTTAATATATAACAAAAATAAAATACTTATCAAATGCATTAGTATTTGATATTTGTCATTCTCTATACTACGAGTACTTTGTCCAAATTTAATTATTAACTGTTTACTATTTCGCTGAACACAAAGGCGACAAATAATTCAAATATTAGTTTAAAATAAAAAAATAATCTGATATACATTTTGCAAATTCGAAAACAGTTTTACTAAATAAATATTAGTACCATATTTAAAAATTAAATCTTCTGCAAGTATAACATCAACATTGCCTTTGGCCTTATAAAAGAATATAAGAGACCTTACAGAAGAGTATAAATATAGATCATTTTCAAATAAGATTACCTTTAGAGTTTACGTTTTTAACTATCTGTTATTAATACAATTTTGTGGAGGCTGCGTCAAAGTAACTCGATAACATCTTCTATCTTTTCAAGTACGTATTGGATCAGACGAAAATCACAGCACATATATCACTAAATTTATATTTTTTTTATTTAATCATGTTTTTTTGGCATATTGAGTTTATTTTGAATAAATAAAAATTTATGTGCTTTACTCGTAGCATATGCATATTTGCCTATTTAAATAGAACGATATTAGATAGGTACTGAATATGTTAATTTGTATTAGATTGAAATTGAATCTAAATGTATATATAGTGTAGAGTTTTGATTCCAAATTAACAAAAGTCTTTTTATTAATAAGAATGCCATGGCCATGAATAAAATAATCAAATACTTGAATTTCCTTAATATTCTTGTATTACATTAAAATATAACAAAGTTTTGAGACCTTAACAAAACTCGCTATAATGTGATCACACTATTCTCTATACCTAATCCAAATTATGCAACACATGAAAGCTAATGGAATTAAAGACCGACTTAATTGTTCCCAAACATGGCATTAATCTTATTACGTTTTCATCTCAGCATTAATGTCATATTCATTATCTTCTAAATATTATTATTACTATATAAATATCAATATATATTTGTATATATGAAGTAAAAGATCTATGTATTTATGAGACCATGCCCTGCACCTGCGTACAGCACTATGAAATTATATTATAAATAGCAGGTGAAGATATGTGCCTGGATTTTATATCCGGTTTTGAAAGTTATTTAAACCAGGAGGTATTAGACTTTGTTCCAATGCTGACAGAAAATTCACAGCTTCATCATCAGATATACATCCGTTTGGTTTAATAACTCACGCTTATTTATACTGACTCAGTTTGAGAGTTTGTCCATACCTCTGTCATGCAGATTGCAGAAATGATTATTTCTAAACTGATTTTAAATAATTTGAATATTATTTATTTATAAATGATATTGGTAATCGACATAAGTTCACGATAAATCAATTATTAATATTAAGTTACAAGAAACATTACTTATCTATTTTTAGTTGAGTGCTTCTAATACAAAACCAATACCAGCATTCTGATAGCACTTCTGACATCTGAAATATAAAGGATTGGTTCCCTTGCTTTGACTATTTCGAATGTAACAAAACATCTTCAGAATATCTCATTCATTTCCTCAGACACTCAAAACATTCCACGAAATACTACAAGAGGTATGAGTTGTTTGTTGTTTGTTTTGTTATAACTATTTCAATATAGTATTCTGTATTAAGCAATAAAAAATATATTTAAAGTGATTTGTAATTTTTTAAGTAAGTGTATATAAAAAAAATCCGTGCCCGCAGGGGGACACGCGTGGGTAGACCTCGTGTGTAACTCGTTTAAAATATAACTCACTACCTAAGAATAACACATGATGCCGTTGTTTACATCAAACATTTTCAAGCAAAAAGCGGTTTTTATTTTTTTTTCTCGGAAAAGGTATCTTTTTTGGAAATAATTTTGGTACTTAAATTTAGAGTAAAAAATAATCTTTCTATTAAAAATATTTGCGATGTAAGAATGTTTACCAGAAAAAAGTTATGATTTTTTTTCCAAAAATTTTTGGTTTTTTACCCACACTCCTAAGTTATTGTAGTTAGGTTTTCGGTTTATCTACATGAGTTATAGGTATTTATCAAAGACATCATATAATATGAACGCAATTGATCTTCTTTGTATAGGGAAAAAGTAGTAGTAGTAGTAGTAGTAGTGGAAGGAATATATGTTGCTATATGACCATGATTTAAACGACAAGTCTAAATAAATCTTAAACGACAAAGTCACTTACCTCTGTTCTAATTTTTTATCTATCAACTGTAGGTACAATGTGATATTTTACTTTATTTCACCATGGATTTTTTGTTGCGGCTTTTTTCAGGGCTGTATAAAGTAAAACAATATTAAAGTAAAAGTAAGTATTGTCAATTAACGATAAACAATATTTAAAATGTGACCCTGTACATACAACTAAAATTTATTATATTTTACTACTTTTACAGTTGTGCATTAATATTTAGCTATTAAATTTTATTCCTAATTTACATATAAAATAAACTTTCCATAATTGGTGATTTATATATTTCTATACAAATCATATAATATTTTTATTTTAACTTTTGATTAATTAAATTGCAGAACAATCCACATGAATTGAATGTATTGACATTTTATATAATCTAAATTAATAAAGCATTTGTTCATAAAATTAGTTCATAATAAAACATGAATATTAAACTTTAATTTAAATAATTACAATTTATAAAATCATAAATGGTTGTTAAAGCGCTGTATATAGTATCGTGTTCTTTTGGTCACGTTAACATTCTGTATAAAATATTCAAAATCTCATTTTTATAATCACTATGGATATAACATTATTTGGAAATTATACTAAAGGGTGAATTAAATTCTTTTATAATCCTTTCATGGTTATGGAGGCTTGTTATTTTAAAAGGTTGAATTTATGAAAGGCCACAATTTTTTAATTGCGTCCTACCTTTGTGTAAAGCAATAGTATGTTATAGATAATGTTTATTATTAGACCAAACATAATTGCCCAGTAAAGAAAGTAATTGTCAAAGACCTTGATTAAATCTTGGATAAAATGATTGAAGGAAGAAATTGTACCAGTAGCGTTCCAGTCTTATTTAATTGTAGTCAATATGTCTCACAAGGCAAGGTATCTCTGCGTTTAAGTGAGTTAGAACGGGATTTTCTCTTACGGTATTTTATTATGGAGCAGTGCAATTTTCAATTTTCAATTTTCATTCTATATTTTGGTACTAAAAAGAGCTGTGTGGCCTATTTAAAAGCTAGAGATACGACGAGAGACGTTTTTAAAGAAATTGGTATTCTCGTGGTCGCTTTTTAATACATATTTAACGACATATTATTTTTTTACGTCATTTTTTATATGTCAATATTTTAATATTTATATAAAAAATAACGATAGACACACAATAAATACAATAAATAACCAGTGAAGATGCCCAGGGTACCCAAGGTATTTCCCAAAGGAACTTTGACGAAATTATAAATGTTAATAAAAAAACAATTAATTTTTAAGTAAAATGATTATTATTTATTCAAGAAAAAAAAAATGTGAAATACATGTTTATAAATAATAATTACTAAAAAATTACAAAAAAGTGTAATTAATAATAATACTAAATAGTAATATAATTAAATATGAAAATAAACTAAATCAGTAAATTGTAAACAGCGCCAGTAATGTCTCGACAGTAATGAAAATTGTTCCTGTCTAGTTGGACGTCGCCAACGCCTTTAATAGCCTTCTGCTCGAGAGTCTGGTTGAGAGGCCCCGATCGGTCTATCGGGTCCGTGCTGGGGCCAGCTTTGTGGAACCTGGGCTATGAATGGCTGCTCCGATATCCACTACTTTGCCGGATAAGGGTGTTCTGTCTGTATGTTCTGATGACATCCTCGTCATTTGTCGGAGGCGGCGTGTCTGGCATGCGCTACGATGGTAGCGGAACGCATAGAATTGTTGGGACTAGAGGTTTCCGTCACTAAGACGGAGGCTATCTTGTTCTATGGGAAGTCGCCCTCGTCATGCATCCATCGGCGTCGGTGGTGGTGGTGAAGGCCCAAATACTAATGAGACTTCGGGGTTTATTCCTCTCTTCTGCCCCTGAAGTTAATATCAAGATTTTTTTAACAATATTGCAAGAATGAACGCGACTCCATTCTGCTACTACTGTGTCGAGGCGTCAACCCGGCTCGTCACACCTAGGCGGAGTGTGTCACCTGGCGCCGCCAATGTAGGTACTGCCCTAGTAACCGTGATGGACCTCTCGCTGCCGTGCATTGTTGGTGCGATGGTCCGCTGCGACAGGTGTTGGGCCGCCATAGCCTCCTTCTGCGATCAGGTTATTACTGTAAAGGAGGCCATCGAGCGTATCAGGGAGCTAGCCTCTACCACTGACCCGTTCGGTAGTGGCAGGTTAGGGAGACGGATGCTAGAGTACGCCCGCCGCTTCCTACTCCAGCTGTAGTACCTTGGTGAGAGGAGATAGTAAACTCTCTCACCTATTATAGGCCTACGCCATGAGGGTTTTCTAATTGCTCAGGGTACCCTCATATGGGGGATAATGTCAGGGCGTCACGGTGAGTGAGAAAGCGGTCCCGTAGCTTCGCATTAAAGCGATAAGGGCAACTGTTCCTTTTTTAATGGATAGCCTTAAAAATACACTGTCCTTAATATTTCCGCGTAGTCCACGTTGTAGTAATGCGTAATGGATTTTCTCAACTTAAAAGAAAAGGGTTGATATTATAAAGATATATATCTAACATTGTAAAATATTGTTTGAAAAGAGCAACTGTCGAGTTTCATGCCAGCTCTTTTTAGCAGAACAGCATTCCGAACTGGTGGCTTATTTACGAACTGACTAAAGTGATGTTTTTAATCTAATATCATTTTATCATTGCTAAATGAAAAATAAATTCGTTCGTAAAATTGGTTTATATTTTAATTTTAAAAAATACTTTATCGTTATTATTACGTACAAAAATGTAATTTAAAACATTTATATTACTTAATAACTTACCATGACCAAAAGATGTCAACTAATAGCTAATAACATTCTGTAAACACCTCAAAATAAACCATGAAATATCCAAGGCCTCACTTTTATAACGCTACAGTTATATGTATGTACACGTTATCTGGAACGTATACTAAAAACAAATTTAATTCTTTATAATCCCTTGATGGTTACGCTGGCATGTAATTTCAAAGCCCTAAATTTCTGAAAGATTACGCTTTTTAATCATGTGATGCACAGAAGTGTTATATAATAATAGTAAAAGTTTTCTAACATAACAAAGATATGCGGTTTGTGAAATACAGAGGTAAACAGAAAAAAAAATATGATTTGTATTTAGTATCATGTCATAGAAAAAATATCATGACGTAGAACGATGTTACAAGTTTCACAGGTTAATTATAAATATTTTCTAATATTGAATATATTAAAATTATTAAACTTCACCCAATTTTCTAATAGTTTACGAGCTAGTGAACAGATGATTTAAAATTAAAGTTCAACCAATAACAATTTTCTGCACGTTAGGTTGATTGGAGCACGAAGCGAAGAGATTTATAATATAAATATTTATTATACCTCATATATAATAAATATATTCCGATTTTCCAAATATATTTATCGCGTTCAATGATGAATATTTGGTGAAGAATTACAGTATAAAGAGGAAAGGCATCAAGTTATCATGGCTAAGGTATTTTAGGTGAAATAATAAAAACATTACAATTATAGGCAAATACGGGTTTTTTCATTAAAATGATTTGTTTTTGTTTTCCTGTTTAATTAAAAGTTCCTAAGTATGATATTTAATTATTAAAATATATATATATATATATATATATATCCTATATATATATTAATAATAATAATTTAGATAACAATTTTTTTTATCATCATTGCGTTTAACTACTTATTATGGTATACTACTCAAAAGTCAGTACTTTTTATTATATTATTTTGTAATACACATGACTTTTTTGCTTAAAGTACATACATACCGTGTGTACTTTTTTATACGTTATCTTTTATATACTGTTTAGTATTAAAAATTGTACATTGTGAATTCCTTACTTTAAAGTTATTACATTCTGCAGTGAAACTACTGTGAAAATACTGAATGTTAATTCTACTCAAATATAAATGATCCTTTCGCGGTTCTCTTGTATTATATCAAATACATACATTCTAGTTCTATTCGATTAAAATTAATATCAGTTGTCTTCTTCCTGTTCCAACATAAGTTATAATATCAATACTAAATTATAAAATCGATTCCCTCTGAATAATCAAGATAATATCGTCGACATCTATAGTATTTTAGATTTTAGTAAAAGAAAATTTTGAAATCGCTTTCCTTACTTTATTTACTAAAGTACTTAATAATGTTTTTGCAAGCGAAGCATTGAAAACAGCAAAATTGTTTGAAACTTTTACAATTTTTAGGTATAAGACTTATTTAAAATTTTAAAATAATTAATTCAAATAATTGCAGCATAGAATAATTTATTTAATCTATTGTTATTATTTTCTATTTACAGAAACAATTCTGTTATTAATAAAATAACTTGTGAATGTATTGTGTTATTTTAAGTGTTAAGGTTTTTAAATTAGTCATGTCGATAAGAGAAAATATCTTATAACATACAATACATAATTTGCTATTTATATACACAAATTGTTATATACGTATAGACATAAACGTATGGAATTATATTTATTGATGCTGGTGAAAAATTATGGTGTTTTTCTTATAAAATTAATTATAAAATTGTTGAATTTGAAGCGAATTCTATTGTTGTACAGTTATAGAACTGGCTTATATAATAACTTGTATTCTATTTCGGCACGAGGAATTTCAATACAACACAATAAAACTCAAATTGATTTCTAGAATAATATTATTTGTAATTTTTAGACTCGACTTTAAATTCTTGCTAATAGTTTCCATCACAAATACTAGTTATACAGTAAATAGATAAATAACATAATTTTTATAAAATAAGAAACTGTGATTTTCTATGATTATATTATGTTGTTCATGTTATTAATTTTATATCGATCTCAACGTACATAAAGAACATAGTTAAAACCTTAGATTCTTTATTGGAAAATAATAAGTCAAGACGATAAGAATTGTCTTAAATTTTATTTTGAAATATAAAACTTTATTAAGCAAATTTGCGAACTTTCCAGATAATAAAGAACACGGTAACTCGGCGATTTATGTTTTTATATGTTTAAATTAAATGCGTGATATGTAAAATATTTATATTTCTATCAAGTGTAATAATTGTATTAAATAATAGCTTTGGTTGCTTCTGCACTGTAAAGATAAATAAAAAGTCTAGTTCTATCAAACAGCCGTTAGTAATATTGATTTTGGAAATAATATTATTTCGGTGTGAAATTTCCTTATGTTCGGTTCTGTACTCCTGAAAGGCCGTTTACAAAAGTATATATTGTAAATGAATAAAATACTAATAAATCAAATTTTTACGTTATACATAAACTTTAAACTTTCTAAACAAACAGTGTTCATAATTGTCGAAGTCATAAATCCAGAATTACGTTCAATCTTTGTCAAAATAGATCAATGGTTATGAACGCATAAACGGTTCAGACATAATTTATTCTTTATTTGTTTTTGTAAATAGTTTATATTATTATTATATTAATATTTTTATAGCTATATTACATATATAGGTTGCAAATCTAAAGTGGAGTACACTTTTGCGGTTATGAATACCGCGCTTTTTATTCTAGTAGGTTGCCTTCATTTCCTTTACCGAATTTTAACACAAGAGGAAAATATTTTTGTCACGTATGGATTTCAAACTTGCTTATTCTTTTGTATTGGTACAATATGTACCAGACGGTCCATTATGAAGCTGATTAGAATTTAAAATAGATTTTAAGATTCCACATTTATACATGTATGTATGTATATATGGATAATTTTTGTCTAAAATACCCAAAATAATGGTAAATTTAAAGCATGGGTGGTTTTTTATCAGTTTATTTTTTATTGTTTTGTTATTAGTTTAGATTACTTATTTATTTATAGTCTATTAATAGAACTAATGGACAAAAGAAACTTGTACACTGATAACAGGAATCGGCTGGCCCCGAAGTTAGTATCCACCGCAGCTGCATTATATGCCGGCGTCGTGAAACGTACGGTGTCGTAAACTGCGGTCACACTGCTAGCAAGCGATCCGCCTTGGGAGCTACAGGGGGAAATACTTGCGGGGGTGTTTTGGCACCGGCCGAGGCCGCTCGGATCAGGGCTCTAGCTCACCGAGCCCTGATTCGACGGTGGGAGAGCGACCAGGGGTATCCGATCGCCGGACTGACGATTTTGGGGGCAGTCTTTCCCCACTTCGATCATTCGATCAACTAGCGGCATGGAGACCTCACTTCTACCTTGTGCTCACGAGAAATGGGTGCTTCGAGGAGTATTTGTATATGGTCACACGTAGAGAGGCGACCTCATCTTGCCACCACTGTAACGAAAATGTAGATACAGCTCGTCTCCTTTACATGTGGGGATACAACCGGGGCGTTACGGTGAGCGCAAGCGATCGTTGTTTTTTTATAGGGTAGCCTTGTAAATGGCGGCGTCACTTTCTTGGCCGGCAAGTATCCGTAAAGGATTTTTCCAACGATGAAAAAGGTAAAAAAAAAAGATAAGGTAAGGTGAGATATATCATTTGTACCACAAACAAATCCGATTTATTCATATGATTATTGAGCCAAGCGAACGAAGCTAGCGGAGCACTCTACTGGAGACTTTTTCACATTCTTTGTCACGGATAGACTCGAAAACTACATGATGGAAAATTATGAGATTTTGCAAACTAAAAAGACACACATTAGGTCATAATTAAAAAAAAAATTGAAAATGTCATGTCGTTAAGGAATAATTGTCAAAAAACTGATATATAAATATAATATTATTTAATTAATAAAAATAATATTATTTAATTAATACTTAAATAATATTTTTTTTTTAGATCACTGCGGATTTTTTTTATTTTTATTAATTTCAGTACCTAAAATTTATCAACTAAGTTTAAATAAACAAGCTGCTCATTTCTAAATTTTAAAAACCTACCCCAGACCTAGTTTTAATATAATATTATGTTATTATTATTATTATTATTATTATTATTTTGTTATTTATATATTTTTAAAACATACAAAGTTATGGTTCAATCAGCCTTTTCCGAAGCCTTTTCGTCTTTGATTGGTAATGTCTTTTACAAACCAAATCATTGTATTTGGGTTATTTTTGTCATTCGAAACTACTAATAAATTAAATTTTGTTTGCAATGGTTTAACTTTACCTTAGTTGGCGTGCTCAAATGTAAAAAAATCAAGGAATATGCACTAGAGCATCAACGGTCTATCTCATGGTAATATTTAGGAAAACATTTACATATATGCGTTACCACACTTGAGGACCGGAAGGAAGGAATAAATGAAAGTAGAAGGGAAAGTTCTCTTCTGTAGGTCTTCCTTTACAATATACTTTATTTACACCTTCAAATATACCTATCCAAAGATAAACTGCTGTCAATTCCATACAATTTCAATCTTGGAAACAAGGCTAAAGGCTCATGTTTTTATTTATAATAAAAACGGCATCATAGCATTTATATATTTATCATAGCATCAAGTCAAAAGCAATAGTTGTAAGTGACAATATCTAAAGTTATACTTTCTGAGTAATGGGGATGAGAGAACAAATTTTACATTAAATTATAATATATATTTATATAATACATTTTTTCTCATCTGAAACTTATCTGATAATATACAATACACAAAAAATATAATTAACAATAACATATACAAATACATTAACCGCAAAGAAATACATAAATAAATAAATTATATTAAATTATGCTGATTATGTTGTTTTAAAATTTAGTATTTTTTTTATGAAATACATTATATTATTTCTGAATTCTAATAAATTAATATAACAAAAATCTTTATAAACGTTCAGGAAGAGAGTCCTACTGTTAAACAGCACGAATTTATATAATAACTTGTATTCTACTGCAGCACTTCGAGAAATTTCAGTCTAACACCAATAGCACTCATGTCGATTTCTAGAGTAACACAATTGAAAACGTTCCTAAAAGCACGTAGGACAAGAATGTTTTGATTTGGAATTCTTTGATATTGTATTCTTACTTACAGTATCCGTCAGAAATAGGACTTATCTCAGATATATACTATATAAAGTGAAATTATTGAAACTGTAATTTTCTATCAAAATATTTTATTCTGTTGTATTATTAACGTATTTAAAGAACACAGTTAAAAGCAATTATACAGTACAATAAGTTTTTGCTGCTAAAAAGTTGCTAAGAACATTTGCGAATCTTACACGTAACAAGGAACACGAGATTTATGACTTTTATATTTCATTTAAATGCATGATATGATTTTGTTAAAATGTATTTTAATTTATCTTAATTTGGTTATGTATATGAATAATTATAACTTATAATATTTAAATTTAATAGTAACTTATGCCAGTGGCTGCTTTTGCACTGTATAGGGAAATAAAAAAATATGTTATAGAAACGGGGCCCGTAAATCTTATATTTGGCATAAATATTGTTTCGGGAGGAAATTTCTCTTTATTATTTTCAGTAAGTACTTTTGATAGTTACTGCCTAAAAATAGTTAATAGCTAAGTAAAAATGACTAAATTTAATATTTATTTTATATAAATTTTAAACTTTCTAAAACTTTCTTCTCAGGCGGAGAAATTTATTATTTATCGGAATTTGTACATTATTCCGTTATAATTTCGTAGGTATACGAAGCAATTAATTAGACGAAAGCTCATTAATAGAACAAATACAAATACTCGCACCGGTCGTATTAATTACAATTTAACAGATACCCATGTCAAATATGTTACATTAACTTTAGAATGATATAATTTAACATAAATCAAATACATTTAACATTATAAGTGAAATTATTAACTTTTATTAATGATTTGAAAACATAGACTATTTTCCAATTTTTTTATTTTATTAAAATAACCGAAACTCTAAGTTTTTTTTGGGAAATAATGTACAGCCTATAAAGAAATTCCTTAAAATACTTTTTTTGTCATTGTGTCCTTAGATGAAAGTGGATATAAATATAATATTATATTTAAACTAAGATCCAATTATACATGACATGTCATGACCTATTAAAAAATATTTATTCATAGGGCCTGGTTACAAAGCTATACTGCCTGAAAACCAATTATACAAAATTTACGTACACGACAATTGGAATACTAATGTTGCAATTCTTCACGCATACTATTCAGTTGCTTTATATCTAAAAACATTTTGTATTTTAGAACATCCAATAGATAGCTTTCTTAGTTAATTAATTGTATAAAAAATGTGATGTTCTGTATCGATAATAATATTTATTACTGTAAAGTTTTTTATTTTTAGAAATTATGAATCAAAAATCTATATTGGTTTATGTAAACTCTTCATCAACTTTTTACAATCAATTTATGTTTTAAAAGACATTTTATATTTACTAATAGTATAGTATGTATTTTGAATTGTCATAAACAATTAAATTTAATATATAATTTAAAAAAAAGCAATGTATGTATATATATGCTAACAAGTAATAATAATACATTATAATAAAATAAATCATTGTTTTAAATGAATTGTAATGAACAATACAGCAGCGTGCATTGATATATTTTAGAATTTTTCGCAACACAGATATATTGACAGATTTGTGTTTTACTTTATTTTTTATTAACGTAATAACCAACTTCAATCCTTGACGAATCATATTTTTTTATTACAAAGCGAATAGGAAATATGAAACAATATATTTTTTAAAATCAATTCCGAAGCTCGTATTCGATGAATAAATTCAGAATAAACACAATATTGTACCTTCATCTATTTCCACAACGTCTGAACTTAACGCACAAATCACGGTTCAGAAATATTCGCAAACTCGTTCGTTATTTATTTTTCGGAAATGTAAACCGAAACAACAGAGCTACACTTTAGATTTACGGAATTCATATTTTTTGAAATTCTGGTAGGTTACCTACATTTGTTTATAATATTTTCCTTCATTGAAGTTTAGAATAAGAGGAAAATATTATTGTATCGTTGGGGTCTAGATATATGTATGTACCAGACAACTATTTATGAAAAATTTTAAATAACATTTTCATATTTCATATAATAGGGATTTTTGTCTAAAATACTGAAATGAATAATACTTTAGGTAGTATTAATTATTTCTTTCTAATTTTTTAATAAAACTAATGGATAAAGGAGATGACAATATCATAATCAAAAGTGCTCTAAAGTTAATTATTATTATATTATTCAATTTTAGTATTCCTAAAAATCGACATCCATACCTGTAATGTATGCTTTTTGATAACCTTCCTTTGGATAGTAATTTTAATAATTTTTGGCGCAATCACGCTAATGATAGTTTGTCTAAAATCTTTTAAAAGTTATGTCATTTAAGTGGAGTTATTGTGAGAATATCTTTTAACCTTATTTAAAATAAAGAACTAAATAAAGAATCTCTCAAATAGTTTGTAACTATTTTTCTTAGTAAAATAATAGTACAAAATACAAAAAGTAATTATAGTTTTTTACCTTAAGTCACCATATAGAATGATTTCTATGCAATTTTAAATTGGTCACATTTTCGCTGGCATAATGTTTAAAAACGAAGAGATAAAAAAGAATAAATAGATGATACTCAATTACTAACTGTGTACAATTACATTCTATTGTATTCTCTATTTTATTTGAATGTATAAATTCAGAATTGTGGCCTAAGAATTATATTACTTAACTGAATACAAGTCTTGGCATACAATAGCATAAAACGAATTAAATAAAGTTATTCCATTCAAAGGTTGACTGACGATAAAGTTCTTAAACTTATTTGAAAAGTTAGAAATGAAGTGTAACTTAACGAACAGTGGGAATATTTGCCTTTATTAAGAAATAAGCGTTTGATCATGTTATATTATATAAAAATAATATTTTAATGAGATAAATTTATTTTAAAATTCTTTCTTCGAAGCTTTATATCGACATGACATCTGTTTATTTTAATAAATTATTGTACTTCCTAAAATATACAGTTATGCTAACTATAACTCTTATCATTAAAAAACTGAAATGATATTGGCATTTTTATACAAACATTACTTACATTTATTCAATAAGGTTGCATATTATGTCTTATGGTCTTATGGACTTTGATTAACAACATCATTCATGCAAATTATTTCAAATATCTAAAGCGCTTTATCTGTTTTAGAAGTATTTGTTCATTTGAGATTTTGTGTAAAAAAGAAAATAATATATTAACTTAATAAATATTTATTTGACCATTTCTTCATTCTTGATACGGTTTGCGTCCTATATATTATATATTGCTAATTTTAATGGTATATTTTATTTTATTTTATTTTATATGCAGTAGATTAACAATAACAATAAATACAACATAGCTTCTGTACAATAAATTTACAATAGAATAAACAACCTACAACCGGCACCGCTTTTGCCTTATTGTAGGTCGTTTATTGCGTTGCAAAAGTTCGTGGGCGGCGGTGATTACTTGTGTGATCAGTAACCGCACGCTCGTTTGCTCCTCCCCTTGAAAAAAAAACTAATTTTTCAAATGACGGGCTGTTGGTGTAATGGTTACACTGGCATACATGGCATACACTGCTGAATCAAAGGTTGTGTGTTCAACAACTTCCCCACAGGAAAATTCTTTGTTATCCATCCGTCCGTTATTTATTGGAAATCCTTTCGTCATATAGAATGATTCTTCTCTAATGCGAGAGTTATTGTAAAGAAAACTCAGTTCTTTGTAACTCAACTAGTGCTATTGGCAAGTTAATACAAGTTAGTTGTATCAACTTGCCAATACCACAAGTTGAGAATTAATGAATGATGTATTTCAAATCTTTTCAGACTTCTAAGGTTTTCAAACTTTTAAGGCTTTATTTATAAGAAACTAAAGCCAATTAGAAATAAGGCTTTATTATTAGAACCTCCGTTATATGAAGCAGAGTTAGTCTTAATAGTCATGGAACTATTTAGCGTCTGATACATAGAAGCACTATGGAAAACCTTCGAAAATAATTTGTATATTTCTTATAATTAAAAAGCTTACGCTTACTATTCTGCTAAAAATGTAAAAGAAACCCTGAAACCAATCGCAGCAGAACTTGGTAGATTTTGGCATACATAGCCACGTCCAAATATTTAATCAATTTAACCGGCTTCATACAGTTTGAGCCGTCCAATAAGTCCAAATGAGTGAGTACAGCTGGTCAAAATTTATATAATAATAATAAATTACTGAAGTTTAACTAAAAGAAAACTTTGTCACAATGTTTGAGTCCTGATTCGATATTTTTTTAAGGCACTATGACACTATACAATATCACTATATCAATGACTTTTAACACCAAAATACTTTATATGATGTTTCTGTACTTACTAATGACTATGCAATTTTTAATGAACTTGTGTGGAACACTCTGTCGATACTTCAACATGAGTTGCAGCTACTTTCTGCTTATTTTGATAAACACTAGGTCATCTCTTGAAGAGAGGTTCTTTTGTTACATAGACCGGGATCATTTCGTTTGTAACATAACATGTTTGTATTTAAATAAAATTATAAAGATGAAATATCATTATGATTATCATTTTTTTAGGAATTATTAAAATTTTTATTGTATACGTTTTAGAAATTCATCTAAAATTTCCTGTATTGTACGAGTGTAAATATATACGAGTATTTAAAGTTTCTGTTTCAAGCATAAAATTAAATCCAATAATATTGTGAGTACCTGTCAGCTACCAAACGTTTTCGTCTGCGGTTCAATTTATAAAGGGTGCCTTCAAAACAAAAACTCAAGAAAATTTGGAATACGACCAATAAAGAAAATAGGAAATGGAAATAAATATTTGAGTGCATAAAACTCTATGGAAGTTATATTTAAGGGCCTACATGTTTTTTTGTTGAAAAACATTGCATACAACGTGTTTCTATTTATATTAAGTAATTGCTATTTTGAGTAAAGATAATTAATATCTACGACAAAAATACAAATATAATATACAAATCATTTTAAAGTCACATACATTTTAATTAAACATCTGGCAGGGGTTGAGGTCACATAAATAAGGAATTATGGAATTCTTCGTTATAAGTAAATTCGTTGTTATAAGGTTTCATTTAAAACATATTGCTTGACTAACGCTTTCCGTTTTAATATTTATTTTTCATTTAATGCGACCTTTTCTTGTTTTTTGTTTTTTTTTACAATAGTTTTTAAGTTCTTTCTAAAAACTTGAAGTTACTGTTTAATGGATAAAGTTGAACACTAATGATCCATATGCCAACAAACTCGAAGAGTCGCAATGTTATAATATAGCCATCTCGTTAATGAAGCTACGAAAAAATTTAAGTATTTGGATTTATTTGAACCTTAATATAATAAATAAGCATAATTGAGTGAGGCTCCGATTTAAACGGGGCCTCACATGATGGAAAAATCATATGAAATTATGTATTTACTAATTAAAATGACATTTTTATGCAAAATACCCTCCTTTACAGAGTCAAGGAATTTTAGACAAACTTTTTAATAAAACTCATTAACAGAATTTTAAGTCATTTTAAAGGTTTCGAACCCTGGTTCGAGTCATTTCAATTCAGGAGTTTCGAATGCTAATATAATATGTCCACATATGTATATAATAGATTAAAAAAACCATATTTAAATTTTTATATCTCCAACCTAGCTAAAATAAACTTTCTTTTACGCGCTTACCTATAGGGTGCCTTTCCATTTTTATGTTTGAGAAAATTCTGTAAGTAAAAGAAAAATTATTACATCTTCGATATTATTTACATAATTTAAAGTAATTCATAATTAAAAAGTTAAAAAGAATTTAAGATGTTATTGTATCTAGAATATAATTATAATTGTAATAATGCAATTGTAAAAAAGAAGAAGGAAAAACAAAGACAAATAATTCATTATCAGTTTCTTCTGGAATAAATTTTATTTAAAACTAATATATTATAATAAGAAAAAAATCCGTGCCCGCAGGGGGACACGCGTGGATAGACCTCGTGTGTAACTCGTTTAAAATATAACTCACTGCCTAAGAATAGCACATGATGCCGTTGTTTACATCAAAAATTTTCAAACAAAAAGCGGATTTAATTTTTTTCTCGGAAAAGGTATCTTTTTTGGAAATACTTTTTGGTACTTAAATTTAGAGTAAAAAATAACCTTTCTATTAAAAATATTTGCAAGGAGGGAATGTTTACCAGAAAAAAGTTGCCTTGGTTTTACCTACCTTAAATTTTCAAGCTAAAAGTGGTTTTTATTTTTTTTCTCGGAAACGGTACCTTTTACGGAAAAACTTTTGATACTTAAATTTAGTGTAGAAATTTAAACTTTCCATTAAAAATATTTGTGATGTAAGAATGTTTACCAGAAAAAAGTTATGAATTTTTTTCCAAAAATTTTCGGTTTTTTTACCCCCACCCCTAAGTTATTGAATTTAGGTTTTCGGTTTATTTACATTAGTTTTAGGTATTCATCAAACACATCATATAATATGAATGCGCTTGATCTACTTTGTATAGGAAAAAAATTATGGTCGAAAAACTGAAATCAGAAAAAGCGAGGTCTTAGCGCCCCCCGTGGCCGGATTTCTTTGGTTAACGAACTTGACCTTCATTTTGGAATGGTTGATTTTTGTGCAAAGTTTGAAAGCGATCCGAGCGAAACTGCGGCCGCTATCGTGCTGACAAAAGTCGAATCTGGACGCACGCACGCATATATATATATATATATATATATATATGTATAAACTTTTTGACCAATGGTCATTTCGGACTCAGGGGGTTATAAGAAGACCTGCTGTGAAGAAATTTTTCCAAAATTCGAAAGTCGGGTACAAATGAATGGGTAGACCGAATTCTTCGAGGTCTACCCAAAACTTAAGAAAAAATTATTATTCTTCGTTAATATTATGTCCATTCATTCAGTATCTAGTGAAATATGAATATTTTAGAATTACATAATTTCCATTCAACTGCAAATTATTAATGCCGATATTGTAAGAAATCCTCAACTAGCCTTCGCAGTAAATAATTTTTTATTTTTTTTTATTAAGTAATATTGGGAATTTACAACAAACATATATATTGTAACAAAATCAGAAATGCAGAGAACATAACAAAACATAAATATAATAATACCAAAATATTTATGTATAGAATAAAAACACAATTTTAAGAGTCCTCTAGAGCAAGGTGCAGTCAGCTACAACAGTAATTGATTGGGTCAAAATTTACAAAACAACAATATACTTTAGTATACAAAAATCTTTTAAGATGTCTACGAACATCGTAAAATGCTAAAAAATTCTAAACATGAGATTGACAAAAGTGTCCTAACTCTGTTTCGTATAAAAGTAGATTGCCCTTTTATTTTAACCTTTTCATTCAAGTGAATACAAGAAAAAGCATAAAATATTAACGCACTAATAAGAACCGAAATACTCAAAGGAATGTAATCTACTTTGCATTTTTAGACCATTACATCAGAATATCTATTAGTCAAGGTTCTATTATTTATTATCAAAAAAGTATAAAGCGGTGCTTCATCAGCACTAAGTTTTATTTGTCAACTGAATATATAGTTTTGTTGTTATTGTTTTTGAATTATAAATGAACTCACATCTCATTTTTTTATATAAATTGAAACCCTTAATTCTTAACAAGGGATAAGATTATAAACTGGTAAAAAAATGTTAAATAATAATAAGTAATTTAAAAAATAGGTCAGAACTATACCTATATCTTAAACTAAATGTCGCATCGTCTATCCTAAAGTTATATATTATAATCTACTGAACAACAATTTAAGTTAAAGGTACTTTGTGGAGTTACCCTTAAAAGATTATTTTTGTATTCTTTATTACCCAAACATTGTGTTTTAGTAAAACAATCATACTTAATAAATACAATAACAATCTTATTTACATATTTTGAATATATCAATGTTTTAAAAAATATTTTTTGCATATAACTATAAAGCTTTTTATATAATACAGATACGTGGTGTTTTCCTGAGACCTCTGACACCAGATTAACCGCGACGAGGGTGTGGTATTTGAATATATTATCATGTCAATATGTCGGCTTAGGCTGTGCTGAATACAAAGTGAACGAGGAAGTGAAAGATTAGGTAAAACCTGATAGATAAAGGTTGGGATTAGAGAATATAAATATTTTATATATTTTGACTCAATTCATTTTTACTATGACTAATTTCACAATTTCCTTTCATTCACAAGTTCTTGAACTTACAGAGTTTTTATTGAACTTTCAAAAACTGCCACAAATGTTATAGATATAAAAATAGAAAAATTCTTGTCGCCTGATCCTTATCTCAGGGGAGCAAATTGTCGGTCCCGATAAATACATCGAAACTGATGTTGGTCTATTCTTATTAACCAAATAAAAATAAATTATTTATATGGTAGTTGAGCTAGTCAGTGCAAAATATTTAAGTGTTATTGTGAAGTTACAAACATTATTATTATCGCTAATCAAATTTAAATTCAAAATATCTTTATTCAAGTAGGCATTTACACGCACTTTTGCACATGTATAACGGATTATATAATAAATAACCTAAGAACAAAAAAACTTTTGACAAAATTTTTAATTATATTGCCCAAGATGCGACATAAGAGATATCCTCTAATTGCAGTTTTTTTCATGTTTCTTAAGCCTCATTTGTTTTCAGCCCCTAAAGCATTATAAAAACGAGTTAAACCGGTTTATTACACTTCTCCAGCTTAATTTACAAAATGAATAGCTCCTAATCCTATATTAAAGCTGCAAAAAAGATTTAGCTTTAAGTATGATTACTCGAGTTTCTTATATTTTCTTTTATAAGATGATTTCTCTGACCAAATAGGTCATGACTTTGAGTCTCTTTTAAATAATGAATTAAACAATATATGTAATATATGCTCGCCTATAGCCAGTTACCAGCACAATTTAGTAAAATATATTTTTATTAATTTGACTCTAGAAAACAAATTGCCACTTTAATAGCTTTTAATTTATTATGTATAAATACAATATAAGGATACAAATAATTATAATGAAAATAATATAGTTTTAGAAAAAAAAAATCTTTGACTTTATCCGAAAAGATAAAGCCAAAGTTATTCAATATTGTTCATCAAATTAATAAAGTTTTGGTGGCAAGGAATAGGAAGTGTAACTGTTAGCTGAAAATATAACTTTAGTTTATGAATTACAGAGTACTGATGTCAAAGAGCAACAATATTAATAATATGGACAATGAGAGATTGTCAAGTTTGTTCTATAGAAAGAAAGCTATTCGTGGTGGCTCAATTTTCTTAGCTCATAGTTTTAAAATCTCGATCAGACATACTGGCACTCTCTGTCGAGTGAATTATTGAACTATCCCGCATTGAGCTCAATGAATATATTATATTTGTGCATACACCGATCCCCCTGTTGATTTTAATGAATTTGAATATAAAATGGACGATATTTTAAAAAAACTTTGTCATAAAAATAAGTCAGTGATATTGTGCGGCGACGTTAAAATAAATATATTACAAGTAACTTCGTCTAGTGTACGTTATTAAACTTGTTGACTTACTTGACTTAATGTCCTAAGGCCCCCATGTGGGGCAGAGGGCGTCCACAGTGCTCCGCCATCGCGTTCGGTTCTGGGATATTCGCTTCGCCTCGGACCACGTCAACGTCTCCGAGCAGTGATCCCAAAGGTCGTCATTGGAGATCTTTTCAGGCCAGTAGATACCTAGGATCTGCCTGAGGCATCGGTTAATCAAAACCTGGACACGTTGCGTATTGTTCTTTGTAGCCCTCCACGTCTCGCACCCGTACAGCAAAACAGACTTTACGTTGCAGCGAAATATTTTTAATTTAACTCTCCGAGTCAGTTTTCGGGACTGCCACTTGCTTGTGGCTGAGCAGGCACATGTCGTCAGCGTAGTCTAGGTCGGTCCAGTGTTTTGGTAAATCCCCACTCTATACCGCGTCGCTTGCTGCCGTTTGCTCTTAGCATGATGCCATCCAGGACCATAAGGAACAGCGGAGGTGAAAGGAGACAGCCCTGCCTAACTCCCGCGTGTACCGTGATGTCTTCAGAAAGGAGGCCATCGTGCGCGACCGTACAAGTGTAGTTCCTAAGATGGAGATTAGAATGTCCTTGATCTAACGTGGGACACCTATCTCATCTAGTCGGGACCAAATCCTAGATTATCGTAAGGTGTTAAAAGCTTTTTCGAGGTCAACGAAAGTGAGATAAGTTTCTCGCTGCCACTCTGATGCTTCCTCTACGATGATCCGGAGTGTATTGATTTGGTCCGTGCAGGAACGATTCGGTCTAAAGCCTGCTTGTTCTCTCCTAAGCAAAGGTTCAACTGTCCTTGACAATCTCTCTAGTAGTACCATACAGAGAATTTTCGATGGTACAGAGAGCAGAGCGATTCCTCTCCAGTTGCTGCACTGACTCCGATCTCCCTTCTTAGGCACAGTTATTAGAAGACCCTTGTTCCAGTCCTTCGGGAGCTCTTCGGTTGTCCGGATTCTTTCCAGAAGAGGTGTTAAGGTCTCGACTGCGGTTTGTGTATCTGTTTTCAGCATGTCCGATGTTATTAAGTCGAAACCTGGGACTTTGCCACTCTTAAGTGAGAGTATCGCGCTGTTAACTTCTTCTCTGCTCGGTGAGGACGTGTCAATATCTAGCAGTTGGGGCGTTGGCGTGCTTTCAAGAGAGTAAAGAGATGCTGTGGACGATAAGCGGAACAACTCTTCGAAATGATCGCGCCATCTTTTGACACGTTTCTTAGATGTCGTGATCAGTCTTCCTTGCTTATCCCTTAGAGGCTTTTTCCTGTAGATACGAGTCTCAGCCAAAGTTTTGGTAGCAACATATAATTCTCTTAGATTGCCAGTATCGGCTGCATGTTGTGCACGATCAGCCACATCGTCAGCCCATCTCCGCCTATCTTTTCTGGCGCAGCGATAGATGCATCTGTGCTTTTGCCGATACTGTAATCGAAGGTTGGTCCATTCTGTATCGCTGCCTGTCTCCAGGATTTTTAAGTGGAGCGCTTTACTAGCCTCAATAAGGTCCCAAGTCGACTGCGTTACCCAATCGTTGCGCTTCTTTATTTGGTGTCCTAGGACGTCGGAGTTGGTGTCATGATAGACCATTTTGATACGATTCCACTCCGAATCTAATGTGTTTTCGTCTGCCTCCATAACGGAGAAGGGGTTCTGCAATTCAGCCGCGAATTTTCTTGCAATTGCAGGTGCATCCAACTTCCGCACGTCAAATCGTTTTCGTCGTCACCCTGCCGAAACCCGATGTTCGATGGGCATTTGCCACTTTGAGGCGTAGTTCAGCGACTACCAGCATTTGGTCACTGTCAATATCAGCGAAACGCATGTTACGCACATCTAGCAGTGATGTTCGCCATCTGCAGCTTATGACAAGGTGGTCGATCTGGGTCTGAGTGACGACGTCGGGTGATGTCCAGGTGTACTTATGGATGTCTTTGTGCAAGAAAAGTGATCCTCCGATGGCCAGGTTGTTGTTCTGGCAGAATTCAAGAAACCGCTCCCCAATGTCGGTCATCGTTCCAAGCGCATGTTTTCCTAGATGCTTTTCACAGCCAGTATTAGCGTTGACCACTTTAGCGTTGATGTCTCCTGTAACGATAATGATGTCTTGTCTGCGTATGTTCTTTATGGTGTTTTGAAGTGAGCTGTAGAAAGCATCCTTGTCCTCTTCGGAGGAGGTATTGGTTGCACAGCGCTGTACTATAGTGACTTTACGTGCCTTCGAGTTGAAGCGAGCGGTAATGATGCGGTCTGAAATCGGTTTCCAATCCAAGAGGCTTTTTTTTGCAGCGTCGGACACGAGAAATCCTACACCGTACTCACGGACGTCTGCTTCATACCCCTTGCTAGAATAGAGAAGAGTTAACCCCTTGGCTGTTTTCAGCTCCTCAAACCCATTTCTTCGCACTTCTGTCTGCTGTCATCTAATAGCGTACATACATTCCAAAAAGCCAATCGTGTCCATAATTTCATGCCAAAGGCCATTGTATAATGATCGTTCCGGTTTTGCTTTGTTTCAGTTTCTTGAATCGAATATTTTAGGGTAAGTAAGTGATTAGCTCACTGTGCCCTAGGCTGCTGGCGTAGCTACCATCTCGGAGCTTATACGCTTACTCGGTTTATTTCAGGTATACTCCTTAGTGATTTGGTTCTGTTTTGGGGCGCAGAATGCTCGCCCTCTGCCTTGCATCCTCCGCTTAACAAAGCTTGAGTTCGCAGTCGCGCGGCGGCGCGGTTGTAGTAGGTCCCAGGGTGGATGGTGGGAATGTGGATGACTCGAACTGACTGAGACTCTGCTTTGATTGTATCCTGTCATTGACACCGAAGTGCGTCCGAGGCAAAAAAAAAATCCGTGCCCGCAGGGGGACACGCGTGGGTAGACCTCGTGTGTAACTCGTTTAAAATATAACTCACTACCTAAGAATAACACATGATGCCGTTGTTTACATCAAAAATTTTCAAGCAAAAAGCGGTTTTTATTTTTTTTCTCGGAAAAAGTATCTTTTTTGGAAATACTTTTGGTACTTAAATTTAGAGTAAAAAATAACCTTTCTATTAAAAATATTTGCAAGGAGGGAATGTTTACCAGAAAAAAGTTGCCGTGGTTTTACCTACCTTAAATTTTCAAGCTAAAAGTGGTTTTTATTTTTTTTCTCGGAAACGGTACCTTTTACGGAAAAACTTTTGAGACCTAAATTTAGAGTAAAAAAATAACCTTTCTATTAATAATACTTGTGATGTAAGAATATTTACCAGAAAAAAGTAATGAATTTTTTTCT
Source organism: Melinaea menophilus ssp. n. AW-2005 (assembly GCA_918358695.1). NCBI lineage: Eukaryota > Metazoa > Arthropoda > Insecta > Lepidoptera > Nymphalidae > Melinaea > Melinaea menophilus. The sequence goes on along the minus strand of OU911043.1, from coordinate 21,193,793 downwards.
AAAAATTTTCTGTTTTTTTACCCCCACCCCTAAGTTATTGAAGTTAGGTTTTCGATTTATCTACATTAGTTATAGGTATTCATCAAAGACATCATATGATATGAACGCGATTGATCTTCTTTTAATAGGGAAAAAGTTATGGTCGAAAAACTAAAATCAGAAAAAGTGAGGCCCTAGCGCCCCCTGTGGCCGGATTTCTCTGGTTAACGAACTTGACCTTTATTTCTGGATGTTTGATTTTTGTGCAAAGTATAAAAGCGATCCAAGCGAAATTGCGGCCGCTATCGTGCTGACAAAAGTCGAATCGACGCACGCACGCATATATATATATATATATATAAACTTTTTGACCAATGGTCATTGACTCAGGAGGTCATAAGAAGACCTCCTGTGAAGAAATTTTTCCAAAATTAGAAAGTCGGGTACAAATGAATGGGCAGACCGAATTCTTCGAGGTCTACCCAAAACAAGAAAAAGTTTCTAAAACACTTTGGGAATCGAACTCTCATCTTAACGCTTACAATGTCAATATGTAAGCGTTTTACCAATCTATTAGTTGATGGTTAAGTCGTATTTGATCATATATATCCAGTATTTCAACTTATTACAAAACTGATGCAGGTAGATGAATAAAATATTTGCTGCAAGTTCACTGCACTGTTCTCTAAACACACATTTTAAAGAAACAATACACAATTTAAACTAAGAATTGCATTAAACACGCTGTAGATATACTGATGAATAGTTGTATTTTATACTTTATATAGTATAATATCCAACTTAATTCCGGGCTAAGAAATTATTTAGTTACGGAGGAAAGCACACGTATGTTTTCACCGCGGTGGCAGCTTAAATTTGTTAAACTTGTTAAGATCATATAATTTGTTGAACGTCTTTTCGAAACTTACTTGCATTACTAGTGTTTCCCCGACTTGTATGTATAAAATCGCCAACCTTGGGCTTGATCTAGATTGAGAAATCCACTGCAGTCTAAGTAACTAATATTCATGCGACTACAATTTTTTGAGTTTTAAAATTATGATTGAAAAGTAATAGTCCAATATGGTATCCAAACCTTACCATATAACCATGTTTATAACGGGGAGACTAGGCCAAAACCAACTTCCTAAAATTTCTGCACATATTGTTTCACTGTATCCACTTCCCAGATTCTGCTATTCTTAGTTCAAAAACAAGTCAAAGTATAATAATGTTAAATTGGAAATGAATGAAATGAAAGTATCATGCATTTAATTCTAGCGTAGTTATTTATTATTCTAGACTTTTTTGTACCACGCGCTACTTGAATGCTAATTTGTTTCTTAGTTAGTATCTAAATTAAAAATTACAACCAGGAGTACTTGTTTTGCTTGAATAATGATGGTAACAGTTTAATTATTTATTAGGCAGAGTAATACCAAATCCAAATATTTTATTTTTATGTAGAAAATTTAACTTATATAATAACCTCAAATGTATTGTCAAAGTATTTTAATCTTACCTGTTTTATAATAAAAATACTAATCATACAATTAACATATTATTTCATTAAAATTCAATTCATTTGGCGCTCTCCCTCGATTTTCTTGCAAAAATTTTATTAAGCACGTTTAGAGAAATCTCAAGAGATATGGTAATAAATATGTCCTAATCTTGTACATTTATGATTAAGTGAGGAAAATGTTTGCAGAATTTCCTTTTGCTATAAATTGAATACTGCTAACATAATCTCGATTATGCCAACGGTTATTATCTTGATTTGCCGGAGGGAAGACTTGATAAAATAGTCTCGCTTTTCCAACTTGTACATTTTGAGGATGTTATAAAATGTAATGTTTAATTCTGCTACAACCGTTTAAAAATACAAGTATATTCTTATGTAGTTTTAGCTTTTGTCAGCCGCTTCGCCGACTGATAGCCGAGCTTCGCTGAATATTGACCAATGTTTTACTGGGTTGGCCGGTCTCAAAGTTATTTTTCTATGCATCAGGAATATAATATTTTCTTGCGAAATTTCTCGGTGATGAAGTACTCTGGGGGAAACTGGAGGATTTATTACCCTTGCTATAGTAAATCAGTTATATTATGCAGGCTAGCTAGACAGGGGTGCCCTCTGACAGAATATCAGCTTAAAATTTTTGTTATAGTTATGTTTCGTAGGGTGAAAGAGAAAAATGAATATCATAGACTTTTATACATTTCTTTTTTCCAAGGGTTGAAACAACTTAGATGTTCGTAATGCGCTCGTTAAGTGCTCGGTAACCCCTATCGTCAGGTAAACCGTCTATTCGTTTGTTTCCTAGCATATAAGAAAACATTTTGTATTTGAGTATACGTTAAATTTGTTTTTTTTTATTTGGTGACATGATGATATTATTATTGAATATCTTAATATATTGTAAGTACACATAACTGCATATGTGTTTATTACTCTTATTATAAGCGCTTCTTATAAAAGTATAAATTATATGAAGAAAACAAATTCCTAAGTAATATTGGTTCGTCCTAGATTTTACAATATCCTAAATAATATTTCATATTTATGATAAAAAGAATACGAGTAACTTTTAAAACAACGTTTGTCTTGATTCATGTATAGTTGAATATAATAAATGAGGAATGAAAATCGAAAATGTACCTTTATTTGAATTTTAAATCTGAAGCCCGTATTCGAAACAGACTTTAATTTTCTTGCTTTTATTTTGTAAGCATGGAGGCGTTGCAGTTGTTTAAAAGCAACATCGACTGGGATTTCTTTTGTAATATTCAAATTTATTTTTGTAAGAAATGAGAGATTTTTTAAATTTTCTTAAAACTAATTTTTTTATTGTATTTATTTATTTATATCTTATTTACTTTCAATAAATACCAGTGGTTACTTATGAACATCAAATAGGACTTGCAAGAGAGCTTATTTTGATACTATACTTTTTGAAATAAAACATTCTCCAATTAAAAATTAATGCTACTAGGGTTCAGAGTGTGCCCTGATTTGAGAAGAACCATACAACAAACTCAGCCCGTTATTTGTTTATTGTGGTCATTGTTTCAGAAATATCATTATTTAATAAGCAATTAATACGGACAACTAGATAAGCCGATATAATAATTAGTTCATAATAATATAAAAAAGAAATTCTTGGTCAATTTAAAAAGCTCTCCTAAGGACAGAATACAATTGATCCTGATTTTCAGTTGAAGACTGCAAAAAGTCACTCGTACAAATAACGTGTATCTATAACATTCTGTGAATTGAGTTTGCAAGCAGCCATCTATGATCAGTGTATTTCAATCTAAGCTTGTAGATATAAATCTGTAAATATATTTCTATATCTAAAAAAAATCGGGATTTTTTTTCTTATTTTCTTTCTTTATTATTAAAAAGAAAAACTTATCTTAGCATAGAATTATAATCATTTAAATTTACACTAAACTCACAATTTAATTATTATATATCGTGAAATATTTATTACATTTAGAATGCTATTAATATAACAAAGTCAAGTTATTAAAACAAAGCGGTTATACAATGTTGTCTTTGACAGCTCCCCGACGAGACGAGTTATATTATATCATTTGTTTACAATTTATAACCCTTCAAACCTTATTTTATTGTACAATGGAAGAAAAATACCAAATTAGAAACATTTTGAAAGACAGTTTTTGGTTGCTACTTGCGGTGTTCTCTAATTTTTCTATTTACATACATAAGTTTTCTTAGCATTGTTATTATAAATATAATTTCCTTCATTATAATATCAATAAAAAATAAATCTCCTAAATAATTTAAGATATATTTAAATATGTAAAATTTTATTAATATAGATGTGTTTGAAGGGCCCAATAAGTAATTATTGCCAATGACACTTAAGTTATCGTTTTGCTCTTGAAGATCTTAGTCCGGTCCGGTCTTCCCATTGAAGTTATGGAAATAATACTTTATAATAGATACTTGTGGGTATTTACTTTATAAATAGTTAATATCTTTTATATCTATAAATATTATAAATATACATTGTTTCAGTGTGCGATAATAAATAATGCTGGTTGTTGATTTAACAAATATTAGCTCATTTATGTAAGATAGTATAAATGTTTTGTGTTAATGAATTCGATTGTTTCATGGAAGTAGGCATTTAATAATATGTAATATTATATAACATTTAAAACAAAAATAACATTATATAACGTAATTAAACTTAATAAAGAATGAAAAAGTGCACAAACCTCAAGAGTATTTTATCCAGCCGAAATCTTGTAACAATTCTGAACAGAGTATGAGACCTTATATTAGAAATTGATAATCAATAAATTAATTTTATAAGGCTTTCAAAATAAACATTGTTTGAGACTAAATATTTTTTCTTGTTTATCATGTTTTTGGCTGTTGTCTAATTAATAAATTAAATATTTATTATGTTTATTATGATTATGATTAATGTTTGAATTACGATACGGTTATTATCATATCAATAACATTTTACAACAAACTTATGAAATACTGTACTTTTATGTATATAGTTACTATATTATTTGCTTTGATACCTTTTTACCCAATACTTGACAATGAACTCATCACCACTGACAGTGAACACACACAAATATAAGTGTCTTAATTACTTGTAATAAACGACGTGGTAGAATGTAAAATATAATATTTTCACACGAAACAGCATCTTAATACTTAAATGTCTAAATTCTTCTAACGACTACAAATTAAATCTCTTATTGATTACAACTCATCAAGGATATTGAATAATGTTACTTTTAAGAGGGTCTTTGAGAATTTTCATCTGTCAGTTGACGTTAAAATATTTATGCAAAATACGAAAATAATATTTTACTTAAAGATAGTTATTTTAGTTCGCATGTTATGATATTAAAGTTTTATATGTAGTTAGTATAATAGTTAGTCTAATATATATAATTAATATAATTGCATTATATAGTTTTTTCTTTTTTAACTTTATTAAACAATAGAAACATTATTGAAAATTACAAACGCTTCCTTTGTTATATTCAGTTACAAAGGTATGCATAAGTAACCACCGTTGTACGGCAAAGCCTAATAGCGTTCTCAAAAAGTTTATTCTATTTTCAATGTCATGTCAGTGGCTTTTTTAATTTGTTGTAGTGTTTGTAGACTTAAAATAAAACATAATAATAAACATTACTTTTAACTTCATTGTTACCGAACTTAAGTAACTAAGTACCACATCAAAATAAAGTAATATTTATAAGTCTTTTTTGTTTACATTTATTTTGCGACAAGCGACAAAAAATTTGATAAACTCGTGCTTATTCACTATCTCTGAATATAATTAGTATTTTAACACCTTTTCTTTTATTATATCTGAAATAAAAGAGCATTCATTGCTTCGCTAATCGTATTGAATATATATATTCGAATTGGAGATGTATTTGCATTCAGATCTGGAAACATTCACCTTACCTTTTATTTGAAGAGTAAGTTGCAATCAACCATTTTAATACAGAATAAATGATGACACTTACAATATTCTTTTAATGTTATATAGTTTTAAAGTATTTATTTAATACGGTTTTACAATATATTTCTTTTAAATCTATTCAATTATAATTGATTTTTTTAAAGTAAAATAGATTTGTGACCCATCGATGGTAATTATTAATTTCTTCTTTATTAATTGAAACTGAAACTGTATGACTGTGGTAAAGGCGACTTCGCATCTGAAGTACAGTGCAGTATTGAACACTATTATAAACTTGTAGTCTACTGGGAATTATTGACCTTGTAATCCTCTTATGTGTTACACGTGTATCCAGAATCTTGATCTAACTAACTCAGTTAATCCTTACGTTTCGGTTCCTTATAGTCAAATTTTGCTATAAATTTCAGATTCTTGTTGGATGTTTGTATACACTGGATGGAGTTGAGTGTTTTCTATGATTGTTGTCGTATTTCGGTAGATTTTAAATACTATTAATCTTAAATTAGTTATTATTTACAGTAATTTAAATTCAAGTCGTAAGTAGAGTATTTTGCCTATGATTTTTAAATAGATATGACTTAATATAAAATGTATTGTTATGTTCAGAACCAATTTGGAAGTTTTGAGATAATTTCTTATTTAAAAGTATATCGTGAATATAGGTTATGGAATCAGTTATATTATTTAAAATAGTAGATTCAAATTTGATAATTTTTCATTGTGGTTTGATGACAATTTTAGGACGATGAAAGCAAATATAATTTTTGATATCATTTTGTAATTACAAAGAACATCTATTTAATATAATGAATAAATTATAAATATGTAAATAAAAGAAAACATGTTTTTTATTATTTATTTCACTTCATTTTAATAAGCAAGCAATAAGCCTAGAAATATGTATGGTGTTGCTATAAAAGAATTCAAGTTACCCCTTAATATACTTACCAGGTGACATTATGTATATGTACAGTCATAAAAAGGAAGGAAGGGTATTTTATAGTTTATTTTGGATACAGATTGTTATTAACAGAATAGGAATCTCTAAATATTAGTATATACCAGTGCGACACTGAAAATTTTTAGAAGTGGCCGCTTATAAATAATAAAATAAAAAAATAAGATTAAATTTTGAAAAAATACTTTTTTGTTAATATTCTAAAGTATATTGTGATCCAGAAACAAATAGACAGTCTGCTCAATGGGTGTTTCCTTCTGAGGAATTCACAGCTTTGAAGGACAGGTCATTACAAGACAATAGTTTTAGAGGACCAGAAAACGGGTACTGTAGAGTGATATACTAACAATCGTTTGCCACTTGTTTTGGAAAAAGTAGGGGAGGAACGCATAATCGCACACCGCTAAAGCGAACGATCGACTATTTGGCGATAACAGACGTGGAATTACTGGTTCACCCGCCGTATAGCTCCGACATTCCTTGTTATTTTTATTTATTCCCAAAAATAAAAAATAAACTTCGAGGAAACCTTTTTATGGATACCGAGAAAACTGTGACAGAGTTTCAAAACGCCGTCAAAGAGGCTTCTAGGGACAAGAGAGACAAGTAGTTCCATCGCATGCAGCAATTAAGTGAAGTGGACAATTAGAATATAATGATATACCTACATAATTTGCTAATTTGCTTAGTTTTTTATTTTCAAAGAACTCTTAGTTTGTATATATGAATATGGAGTTGCTTCTAAAACGTCAGTTTAATATTATTTAATAAAGTTTTAATTATATAACACGTATTAATAGAAATAAATTTTACTGTCTTTTTATAAAAATAATTTAAATAGTTTTACATTTTTCAACGAATTTAATTCACACCAAGTTGTGAGTATTTCAGTTTTCTCACGTTTGAAATGAATAAAATTTTATAAAATTAATATGTTCTTTTCCATGAATTAAAAAATTTGGACACTGGACTTTAAACGAAATGTGATAAACATTTATTAATTTTAATTATTCTATTTTAAAAATGTAGGAAAATGTAGCAAATCCAAAAATGTAGCATAGGATGAACTTAATGCTACAGAGCATTCTCTTTCTTATATTATAAAAACACTAGATATTATATAAAAAAACAAAACATTATTTCAAGTATTTAGCCCTATTACTATATTGGAGTACTTAAACAATTTGCTTACTTGTTATTAGCCAATTAGGGATAGAAGAAAGTGTAAGTAATTTTCAACCCAGTGTAATTAATTACTAATAAGAAAGATATTGACGGAGAAAAAAATGGCACTAACTTAGCTGCTAATATTTGTGTTCCTTATCCCATATAAATTCATCTTAATCTCCTATTCCAAACTAATTACTAATTTTATTCATAATGCTAATGGATGAACTTAAATATCATCTATTTTACGGAAAAACCAACTTCTGTTTCAATCAATGTTCTTTTTTACCTTCTAACTATTTTGCTTGGAATCAACAATACTACAATCCTGAATAAATATTAGTAAAAGGCTGATTTATATTTCCAAATATAAATTACATGTTTAGTATTAGCATATTTTTTTAACTAGTAATATTATTATGTGAAATTACATTTTATTAGCAGTTTTTTTTTCGCGGTGTTTTTGCAAGATATCTCACTTGTAATTTCTTGTAAATAAAATTATTTCATAATAAAGTGTACGTTATTGTGTATAATATCTCAACGAAGCCACCAATTACATTTAAATAAATCGCAAAAAAAGTCTTTTACATCATTATCCTAAGACTTAAAAGGAAACCCAAATTAGTAAGGAGATTACTAAAACTTACAAAGGAGAATTTATAGAAATTACTTCTGAAGGGAGTCTTTGAAGATTTTATAACATCAGCCAACATCATCTCGCCGTACGACAGTATAATAAGCAATTAATTTTTTTACAAGTTATTTTTAAAGCTGCTTGTAATAGCTTATCACGTATTCGTTGTTCCCAAAAACATGGAATATTCTAATCGAAGATATGTTTCTACCTATTTAGTTTACGAAAATGTACAAATTTTAAATTATTATTAATTTAATAGGTCCTCTGATATAAATGAAGATATTATTATTATTATTAATATACTATCAACTTATATAAGTTTTAAAAAAAAGTTAAATATAAACTTCGTAATAATAGAATAATATTGCCGTATCATATAAATCGCACGACGGTGTTAAGAAAGGAGTAAATAAAATAAGAAGTTTTAAACGGATGTGTGCCGTGACGAGAATAGACAAAACAAGAAATAATTTTATAAGAGGTCATATAATTATTCATATATTACATACTATATATATAATACATGCGTCATTACGATATCGAATATAATGATGGAGTTGTACATTTAAATAAAAGTTTTGTTTCAGTAATAATATACGATCTAATTTAGAAATTGGATACCAATTCAAATATTAGCTATAAATTTATGGAAGTGTGAAAGAGAATTATGGGATAATTAATTATAATTAATAATTAATTAATTAATAATTAATTTTAATAATAATTAATTAATAATTAATTATAATTATTAATTTTTAAATTTATAACATACTAGAGTAGAGTAGATAAAAAAAATGTACCGACTTTTCATTATCGTAGTAAAATTGCCTGAAGTGAAACATGATCATCACATTTGCTAGATGTTCTCTCTCGGGCAGATGTTTTTGTGCAATTAGATCAATATAATGATATTAAAATATTAGCCGGCTCTGGGATTTGAGTCCTGACTAATTAGATATTATAACTTACTTGTAAAATATTGGATCTGAAAGGTAATTAATTAAAGATTTATAAATTTGGTCCGAGACTCTGACTGGACTGAGCCAAGGATAGCTGTATTCGTTAAAATATCTTTTTATTGTAAAGCCTTGTTATTTCTGACGGAGACGCAGATATCTCCACTTAGCGACATACCTATCATATCCTGTATCTGTGTATCTGTGTTCGTAATGATCCATCTTTATCCTCCATCTGCTATCTTCACCTTCAAAATTTTGAATTTTGAAGGGATCTACAGGTCCCATAGTGGTAATGCAGAAACGGATCAACTCTTGGGCTATATCCCAGAGAAGATTGACTACCTGAAGTCGTTGTCTTTAACGCGTACAATGCAGATTGTCCACGGTCCTGTGACCGTACCGATCTCCCCGCGCAGTCGATGGCACTGTTGCCATCGACTGCGCGGGGAGATCGGTGCTTAACTTTGCTCTAGCAAATGGTCTATCCTAGTTGCTTAAGACGTACAATCATCTACCGGACGTGGACAGCTTCATGTCTGCTTTGTTGGATCTTTTGCTGTCTACACATCCGGGAAAGTATCAAGTCACTCTTCAAGCGCACCTAGGGTCCTCTGATCAATGCCTGTAGTGCCAATTCAACGTCCCGCTCACACAAAACCTGCGACCCAACGCGTTTGGCACTACAAGTCAGCGGATTGCCCATTTTTGCAACCTACCTATGGGGTCCGGTTTATATCTTTTCCAATGATCCCAGTAACTGCGCTGTAATTGTCGCTGATGTGATACTACAGGGTATGGAGTTATTTAGTGGTAGATCATATCATGCTTTCGCTAAAGTGTTAGTGATTAAGGATTGGAGTTCTAAAAAATAAATATACATAAGAGAGCTTCATTAACCGACAGCTCCTATCAATGACCGGCAATATGGCTTTCGCCATGGTTGCTCAACTGATGATCTTCGCTCCTCTTATTGCCTTGCCAAGTATCAGAATACTGGGCCTCGACATTTCGAGAGACTGTCACTTTCGTGATCGCCTGGACAGCAAGGCTAATTTGGCCTCTATAAAATTGGAGTATTCAATAGAGCGAGACATTATTTCAATTCTAGCAAAGACTTGGGCCCTATGAGGTGCAAGTCCGACCATACAGGGAATACTCTTCTCCTCTCTAGTCCGGATCACCCTAATATCAGCTTCTATCATTTGACAGCGTACAACGGAGAGCCGTTCGGATTTTCGGAGCGGTGCCTTGTTAACGGCTGGAATTTCTGGCATTGTGTGGATAAGTATCCTCTTTGTACATCTTCTATTGCATTTACTACAGGAAGTGTTTTTTTCGTGGAAGGATTTTTTTCTGAATACCTTCCGCCAAAAATCATAACCATACAGCACGTCATAACCTGCAATACTATCCCTACTTACTGGGAGCATGCCCATCTTCTACTGTGCGGTTTTCAAGTACTTTTTTAGACGTAATACTAATATGCGGAATGAATTTCCTTCCTAGATGACTGAACATGCTTCCACCTACAACCGGCAGCGCTCTTGTCATTCCCCGAAAATTGCAAGAGATTGTTGGTGGCGGTGATCACTTGACATCAGTGACTCCACTCTTGTAAGCCCTCCTCTAGCGTAATAAATATCTTTTTAAGTGATATTTTCAGTATTATTCATTCTTTAATTCCTATAACTTTTTTGTAAAATTTACAACTAAAATAATTTTTTTTTTGTTGTATTTAAAATATCATTTTTCCTCTGTCTAGCCGTGAATATTATATTTATTAGTAGTTTTATCATAGAATTAACGTTTTTTCATAATCTAAATATTCAATTAAAGATAGTCGATTGTCGTCTTGTGTTATTATGCATCGGTTTTGATTCAGAACCTTCAAAGAAATTCCTTTACTAGCAGTTCCTACCATTATTGTTAATACAATATAAAAGACCTGGAAGTGACATTGATACGAAGTTGTCGACGTAATAAAATATTGCGACCGACAAGTCTAAGAACAACTCCGTCGCTGGGTCGGCCGGTCGGTTATTCATATCTAAATACCTTCTTTTGTTTAATTAACTTCCATGTGCAGTTTTGATCACTTTTATATATTGAATACTTAAGGTATTTAATACTATCATATTAAATAATGTAAAAATTAATTGTAATTTTATAAATTTTAATTAAATATTTTGTTACCATTTTCTATTAAATACACATAATTATAATGTAATGCAAGGTATTACCGAATGACAGTAAGTTATTTATTATAAAAGTCATAGTAATATTAATATTTGTAGATGATTACACATTTTTTTATAAATAATACGATTTGCAAGTCTAATAACAATATTTCACGATTTACATTCATTATTTTTAATATATAACACCCCAAAAAATATTTTTCTATCTTAATATTTTATTTGAAATATTAATTCTTCTTAGATCTAATTTATTACTTGGATAGATTGCCCGTATTATCGAATTACTTTGACGTGGCCTCAGAAAAATTGGTTATTTATTGACGCTTAAAACAACGCTGTACGATCTGGAGGTAATCTCATTTATTTAGAATTAATACACTTTAGTTTGAAGGATAAATTTGTTTGGTCAGAAGGTGATGGAATAATTATTTTTTTCCTTTAAAACTATGTTTAGATTGACAAAATTACTCAAGATGTAATTTATTATAGGTTAACAGAAAAACCAAGCCTAGTATTGAAACAATATTACTGTTATTAACTATAATTCTACGAACATTTTAGTAAAAAAAAAAATATACAATGGATAAATCATACCAAGTATATTTGGAATTTGGGAGTATAATGTCCACGTACCACTCGAATGTGAAACGAACTCCCATCGGCGGTATATCCAGATCGGTACAACATGGTTGTCTTCAAAAAAGGCGTTTACTCCTAGCTCTAAGGCCGGAAACGCTCTTGTGAATCCCCAGATGTTGCAAGAGATCGTGGGCAGCGGTGATCACGTATCATCAGTAACCCGCCAGCTCGTTTGCCCTCTTCTTAGTTTTTTTTAAATAATTATGATAACCTCATCTTATTTTACAGACAAAACGATGCGTAAATAAATACGTAATCATACACATAAACAGACAGACAATCTGAAATACTCTTATTGTTTTTGTATTTTTCATTTTTATATTAATCAAATGTTCTAGTAATTATTTTATTTTATTAAAGGTCAAAAAAGTTTTGAATTTTTCATAATATCGTTTTCAAAGATTCTTTGAAATTTTCGAGAACAATATTGAGACTTAATATAAAGGCTTCTCGTTTCATTAAGTTGAGCTCGTTTTAAACTTCTTTTCGTAAAAAAAGTATTTGACTAATGAATGGGTTTGTTTGTCTAATGAGAAAGCTTAAATTCGTGCGAAATCACAAAAGAGCTGCAAGATCAATCTGCTTCTCATCTATTTTTAGTTAAAAAGAAGTATTTTCCTTTACAGACATGATTTCAGAAAGAAGAATATTTATTTAGATGTGAAGGATCTATCAACAGTTCAATAATGTTTGTTATACAGAGTACTGAAACAAAAACTCTTAGCAAACCTTTTATTAAGAAATATTGTATCAGTAAAGGAAAGCGATAATGTATTTGGATAAGTGTAACTCAAATATACCTTATGATGGGTGCAGTAAAGCCACAGATAGAAAAAAATAAGAGTATATATTTAAAATGTATGAAATAAAACTCACAAGTTGTATATAGTAAACGATTACTTCAATAATTTATTAATATGAAAGCTGACCTCAGAAGAGTTAAAATTTTACTTTTAAAATATATTAATAATTTCATGTCGAATATTAAGATTTTATACTCTGTGATTCTCTGTTTTCTTAAGTATCGTTACATAAGGAAATTTTAGAGGGTATTTGCTGTGTTTGTTGACATCAAAGCCTTAAAAGAAATTCATTTCAATCTCTTTGTTTGGTATAAATTATAATATCATATATTTCTTTGTTTCATTTAATTTATATCGGAAGTATTAAAGTTGAAATATGGTATTTACAGCATTTAGTTACTTTATTTGATGATGTTATTATTAACCACCTTAATATAATGTCACTACTTTTAGAGTGAAATATTAAAACTTATAATATTTATAAACTTATATAAGTTATATATAGCATATATATATATATATAGCAATAATGACACCATTCATGCATTATAAACACGTAAAAAGTTTTAAATCATTAATATTAAATATAATAATAAAGTCCTTACAAAATATTGGGGTCATCGATACGTCCTTGTTATATTGGTTGAATGTCCGTCCGTCATCTCGTCCGATCGACCTGATTACTTCGATAGATTGCGAGTATTATGGAATTACTTTGATGGAGCCCTTGTTAAACTGTTTTTCTTTTTAATTACTTTTAATTAATAACTTTAATACATTTTGGTTTTAGGGATTGAAGTAAAAGCTTTTTATTAAAACTTTACACTAAAAAAATAATATTTCATTTTATTTAAGTCTATCAAATAAACAATATAAATCCATATAATTATATATACCTATATACAGACGATTTTTAAACGTTTTTTTCGTCTACATTTGCTATATTTGCGATGAAGAAGAAAATAATTGAAACATAATAAGTGAAGTTATTATATATATTTTTTTTATTATTTAATAATATTTTTAATTATTATTAAAAAGTTTCATACTTAGGTACTTGTACGTGAGGAAGTTAGAATATAATAAAAAATGTATACGTGATGCAAGATGCAGATGCAAGGATATGTTTTGGTATTCAGAGATATAAAAGAAGTTTCATCAAAGGTTCTTCTAAAACACAGACAGTTATAAGCGCAAATTATAGCTCATTAAGCTTTATTTACTGCCAAACGTGCTATTTATCGACAATCTGATGGAAACATACAACTGCTAGCTTAAACTTAAATTTGCCCATATTTTGTCTGCAATATTTTAATGATAGGTATTTAATATATTACACTGCGATCAATTCTATTTAGTTTCGCTTATAATTGAGCTCAAAACTATTTATATAATATTTTTGGAAAATATGGGTATAATTTTCTAAAGTAAATACAATCGGCCATAAATCTATATTTTAATCCATAAAGATCTGAAAGTACTAATAATACATAACGTGAATACGTGAATCTTATTGGAATTGATTATTGGATTTAATTATCTGAAGAGAAAAGACAATATAATAGCAAAGTCTATGCAAAGACCAGTCTTTATTATAATATCTAAAATTTTTTGTACTAACTTTAAATAGTGACTGCAAAGTTGCTTTTTTAAATGGTAAAACATTTATTTTGAAATAATTGTTTTTAAAGTTCTTCGCAGGAGAGTAAGAACTTTAGAATAGGAATTGAGGAACAATAAATACCAAAACTCTTTAATTTTTTTATAATGTTTTTCATAATGTAAGCAGTTGGTTTAAAAGTAAGTAAATAGTATTCAAATTAACTCGCGGCTTTGCATATCTAAAGCTATAACAAAAAGCTTGAACCAAAAGTTAAATAGACTTTACTATCTTTTCTTCAATAGGTCATGAATTTTGAAACTATTGAAACTAATGATTTATATTGAAATACTATTAGTCTCTGATAGGGTTATACTCGTATAATTATAAATTACTTTTCATGAATAATATAGTATAATAACTATAGTCTATAAAGTCTCTAGCATTTAAACAGTTTCTATACGTCAAAATGAACCAAAGACACCACCCAATCAGAGTATACCAGTGTTTCGTGAATGACTTTGGTTAGAATAAATCTAAATTTAACCTATAAAGTTACATTACTAGATATTCAATGTATAATATAATCAGCAATAGTTAATAAATTTCATAGATTGCTTTCCTTTAAAAATAATTAACAAAATTTTCAAAAAAATTTAAAAATAAGGATTATTTCTATAGTTTTTGAATAAAACTATATAAAAAAACTATATTATTTGAAAATCTCCGTTTTTGTTACTATTGAACTAAAACTGTTTCCAACTTTTTAACGACTTTGTTACAATGCAAACTGAGGAAACTCGATAGACATATCGATTTTAAAACTCTATTTAAAACTTTATCGCAACAACACTGCTTAACTAGATAATATCATGAAACAATTTTACTCGTTATTCTTTTAAGTCCTTTTCTGGTAATGTCTCTACTGTTCTCCCTACTGGCCATTACAGCGTCACCGGGTTTTAAGTTCTATTTATTGTGTAGCGTACAAAAAGCACTTACTGATTTCCCGATTTCAAATCATAACATCTGTATCGCGTAATAAACAGAAATAATGTACCACCTGAATACAAAAGCGTTTAATTAAAAATCTATCATCTCTACTTAGAGTGACTTAAATTACCTAATTTAGATAGTTGAATTGTTTAAAGTACAGTAATTAATTAGTCAGATTTTTTTAATATGATATTTGTGATCGATACTTTATATTCAGAATACATTAACGAGGTCAGGTTTAATGCTCCCAATATTTATATTATACCAATATACGTATTGAATATTTGTCGATAGTCTAAGAAAACAATTACGTCCTAAAACATTTATCAGTCTACGATTTGAAAGCCACATTGAATAAAGTCAGCAATACGACCACAAATTTGGCAATCTATTTTTCAAAATTGTTATCGCCCTTTGCTTTTTACGTCATATAATATTTAATCATTATATCTGACAGAGTGATTTCTTCATTTGTATACTATATATATTATATATTAGACACTACATAACATAAATATCTTAAAACCAATATAGTACGTTTCTGAAATCACGTTCAGGCAGAAGGCAAAAAAAGAATATTTAGTTACTGAACTCGAAAAGAATAAACCATTTATATTAATATTCCAAATTCAAATTCAAATAAGATTTACAAATTTACCATATTATCTATGTGCATATGAGGATTTCCGCTCTTTTTGAATTCCGCTTGAACTATGATACAATGTTCAGGCAAAACACAAATACAATGTAATTTCCAAAAATAACTACGTTAAATGCAAGCAATATCTTCTCTAGTATGTGAATACTCGAATGAGTTATACGACAAAAAAATACCACCACAAAGTAAGTAAGTAATTACCGTATACAGCTGAATGACTTTATTGTTACAAACTGGATTCATCTTCAAAAAAAGGATATAATTTTTGTTTTTGTTTGTTTGTTATATGTGTGTGTTCTTCATAATAACCTCATTTATTTCTATAAAACAGATATTTGCGAAATCATTAGAAGGTATTATAATATTGAAGGTATTTAGAAACGAAAAACTTAAAAATATAAAATAACTCAACATGCATATGTATAAAGACATATACATACATAAATAAACAATTTGTAATAATAACTATTTATTATTACAAATTGTCTATACGTGCAGGAACTATATATCAAATATTAATAGATAATATGTTGTTACGTAGACATAATAAATTAAATCGATGAAAGTTATTTCTATTTTTAATGGTATTTATATTATAATTGGTATTTAGAAGGACATGGCTTCTTTATTGTACAAAAAATCTATACATTAACGAATATTGTTCTAAGTATAATTATTAGAACGCCATTTTAATATAAAAAATATTTATGAATAAATTGTATCCTGGCCATGATATTCGATTTAATTGTGACTTTTTATAACATATCTTACGTTCTGTAAATAAATATTTATTTTATGAACTAATGATATAATTTTAGCGGTGTATTTAAATTATAAGCTAATTATATTCATACGAACTGTATTAATTATTATATAATATAATAAAAGTAAATGATGATGAGTTTATAAGGATCTCAAAATGGGATTTTAAGGAATAAATAACAAATTTTTGTTATTTTTCAATTTTATATTTTTATATTATTATGTATTACTTTTTTTTCTACATTCGTGTTACGAAATGATTAACAAGTAATATTTAATTGTTTTTTTTAATTTTTAAACAAAATACATAAACTGTATATGATTTGATGGAGTAAAAAGAATGTGTTTTGTTTGCAATAAGAATTTTAAAATGTAGATGAGTATCGATGAATATAGAAAGAATAAAGAATCGTCGAAAATATAATTTTTGCAGCATACGTGTTGATTACAATTGTTTTTCATAGATATATATTTATATATATATATATATTTTATTATATTCATATTTTTTAATTAAGTTTGTTTCTTTATTTGTATTATGATTAAAAAATCAATACATATATGAAGTTGCATATAAGTGTTTACCCATAGTTGGACTGAACCATTTCTATACATATAAAGTGAAGGAATGGATGGCAATGAATGTATAAAAGACTGTATTCAATCAGCGTCTGTAGTGAACCCTGTCGGTAAATCGGATCATTTCTCCACAAGGCGTTATACCGGAAAAGAACTATTGTGGTAATTTACTATCTTGAATAAGGTTTTAAATTTTTTTCATGATTATACAATTAAGTACTAAAAATCATAGGGAGAAAATATGACTTATGTCTGTCTGACAACTTTTACTAACTCACTTAAAACGTTTTGATGACGACGTTTGTCATTACGTGGTTTTGTAAAGGAAAAAAGGGTTCGATTGAATAAAATAAGATAAACTATTAGTATTGTTGATCAAACAACTAAGGAATTGTTATGTTTAATTTTTGTCACCAATAAAATTGGGTAGACCTCGAAGAATTCGGTCTGCCCATTCATTTGTCCCCTACTATCGAATTTTGGAAAAATTTCTTCACAGGAGGTCTTCTTATGACCGCCTGAGTCCGAAATGAACATTGGTCAAAAAGTTTATATATATATATATATATATATATATATATATATATATGCGTGCGTGCGTCCAGATTCGACTTTTGTCAGCACGATAGCGGCCGCAGTTTGGCTCCGATCGCTTTCAAACTTTGCACAAAAATCAACCTTCTAAAAATGAAGGTCAAGTTCGTTAACCAGAGAAATCCGGCCACAGGGGGCGCTAGGGCCTCACTTTTTCTGATTTCAGTTTTTCAACCATAACTTTTTCCCTATTTAGAGAAGATCAATCGCGTTCATATTATATGATGTCTTTGATGAATACCTATAACTAATGTAGATAAACCGAAAACCTAACTTCAATAATTTAGGGGTGGGGGTAAAAAAACCGAAAATTTTTGGAAAAAAATTCATAACTTTTTTCTGGTAAACATTCTTACATCACAAGTATTTTTAATAGAAAGGTTATTTTTTACTCTAAATTTAGGTACCAAAAGTTTTTCCGTAGAGGATACCGTTTCCGAGAAAAAAAATAAAAACAACTTTTAGCTTGAAAATTTAAAGTAGGTAAAACCACGGCAACTTTTTTCTGGTAAACATTCCCTCCTCGCAAATATTTTTAATAGAAAGGTTATTTTTTACTCTATATTTAAGTACCAAAAGTATTTCCAAAAAAGATACCTTTTCCGAGAAAAAAAATAAAAACCGCTTTTTGCTTGAAAAGTTTTGATGGAAACAACGGCATCATGTGTTATTCTTAGGTAGTGAGTTATATTTTAAACGAGATACACACGAGGTCAACCCACGCGTGTCCCCCTGCGGGCACGGATTTTTTTTAACTCTTATCTTATTAGGCATTTACTTGGTTATTTTATGTATTTTTGCGTCATGTTAAAAATCTTATTACGACAGACATCAATTTCAGTAACGTATATTTCTCATTCAAATAGTGATTGTGGTTCATACAAAAAATGGTGTTTCTAAGCCTCACATATCCATTAACATCAGAATTCTTATCAAATCAGAAAAAATATTTTTATGAGTAGTAAGCAAGAAATATTAGAGCTTCCAAGAGGGGGAGATAAATGTATAAGAAAGGATCTTATTGACGTGATAAATTAGTCAGAGTCGCGAATCGAACATGGTCTTATATTCTTTATTTCTCCTAAAGTGAATTTGAACATTTTAGAATCTGCCCCTTAACTATAAACATTTTGAACTTATCATAATATATATATGAAAGTAGGTAGATAGAACAAAATACTACTGATAAAACTAATTAATTGAAATAGCTAGTCAATTTAATTAAATTAAAATTACTGTGTAAATATAAATCAATTTCCTTTTGAGAAAAATATATCTTTTAGAAATGATAACCTCTGAAAATCTAAATAAAAACTTTGCATGATAACAGAGTTTCACTGCATCCCGTCGCGTTTATGAAGTATATTTTTTTATTAATTATTATTAAAAAGGTTCATACTTAGGTACTTGTACTTGAGGAAATTGTACTCGAGTACTTGAGGAAGTATCCTTGTTTCTTTATAGAATGGGGTCCTAAAATTAAGGAATATTATATCCCATTAGCAATCTATTGAAATACTCATAAATACATCTACTCAATCATCTAATCAATCTCATAATACTATCTATTGAAAAACAATAAATGGTATTGTTCAAGTAATCATTATAACAATATTTATTATTTTTTAATTTACTGATAATTTGTGGTTACTTTACTGCAAAATTTAAATGGACGAATGTTTAATAAATAATTAATTATTATACATATATTTTGCTTCACAATAAAATTTCCAGTATTCCACAAACAAGTAAACCCAAATAGTGGTGAAATATATTTTTAATATGTGGTAATTATAGGCTTACTTGTTTTTCGAATATATAATATATGTATTTATTATATATATTTTTTATAACTGAACGTCATATTTGGCTCAGGTGTGCTAGCCAGCAATTCCAGCTCCATACAAAGTACATATTTAAATTAATATATGAAGTTGCAATTGTTTTGTCATTATTTAATTTTTTGATAATTCAATGCCATGGTGTCCACTTCCCTTTGTTTTTTTTTTTTTTCAATATAAGAGAGAGTAAAAATAAGAGAGATTGAACGGAAATACTTACACATAACTTAAGATTTTTTCGGGTTATGCGTGAAGATGAAAAATTATATTTTAATCATAATTATGGTTCACGCAGTATTTATTCAATAACGTATTCACGATTCAAGTAAACAATTTATAGCTTGCCATTCTCGACACGTACTGTTTGAAGAATGTGCAATTTACCCTCTGTCAATGAACGTCAATCACTCTTGGAGAGCACAGGCTTTTTTTTAATTAGAGTGATATAATGTTTTTACGATTTGTTAGGAATGTAACTTTATAAGCGAGTTGGGCTCTCATTTTGCCTTTAGAGTGAAATTTAATTGACATTGCTCTTCTTAATATAAAATATATCTGCTTAATATAAAGAAGAGTCGGAATATATTCTTTTTGAGTCTCTGTATTATATCTAAAATGCTAGCATATATGATCTATCTTATTATGTTTATAGACAACTTCAAATATAGTGGTAGTATATTGTGTTATGGTCCAGTAGCGGTCACACGGTCGGACTTTATGAGACTTAACAAAGTGAATTGGTCAAAGGCGATTCAATCATTGTCTGTTGTTCGTCTGTTAAAAAGAAATGCTGGATATTTCTCAAAGCGTATTTCTAAACAACAAAACTCGTATGATATTTTTTTTTATTATTGTGAAGTTTGTTTTGAACTGTTGGTATTGATTATTATATTTCATGTACACATGAGAAAGAAAAAGGCAATGATTTTTTTTATATGTACTCGTATATAAAATTTAGGTTTTATTATAAAAAATATAATGTATTCCAGAATTTCCTAAATAATATATTTTTTAATAAAAGGCTTTCTTAATAAATAACTCTATTTTAAATGAATCTGAAATATGTGATAAGAGCCACTTAAATGATCATAAGACTTTTAAAATATCAAGCATTGAACAAAATATGGATATACTCGTTTCTGATTTGTGGCCTAAATTTAACACTCTAAGGCATTTATTATCCTGATTGTGGCTACTTATATGTAAATTATAATATAGAATATTTTTATATCAGTATATGGAAATAAAAAAAAAAGTTATTATCAAGTAAAATGATGAGAGGATTGAGAGAGCCTCACAACAATAGGTTAGATTGATGATTGTGCTTGGACGTGACTATTAATGTTGTCAATTAGGGTGAGGGGGTGTTCACTCTGTTGTTATGTAATTCTGTAAAGGAAACTAATATTATCATCGTACCTGAAACTTCTCTAACTCTTCTGGATTACTAACGTCTAGTGTTACATGTATTTTATTATATTATATTTTTGTCTAACTTAGTTGCTCTGAAATTAATATATTAAGTTTTAAGTGTTTAAGATACCGTAGTTATTATTTTATTAAAACAAATTTATCAGTCTTTAATTATATGATAATAAAGCAGTATATAAAGCGCAACTGTTTTAGTACATTTTATAATGGAATTGAACATTTGTATATTTTATATTGAACTTCTTTCTTGTTGCAATAACAACTAAAAGATGATTATTGGAAGTAGGCTTGGCTATGGTATATATTGTTTTCTCTATTACTCTTAACATTGGAGCTCTGTTTATACAAAATAAGTGGTTTATTGCGTTATTTCAATCAACTTATTGATCTTCCCATATTGTTTTTTATTTGTAGGTTTTAATAACAAAAAATAAGATGCTAATATTGTTTCTACGGCATTCACTAAATGAGTATTAGTTATCATTATTAGTGAACTCAGCATCTGTCTACAGAATTTGCAGCTACGCTCGTTATAAAGTTGGAAATTTAAGCAGCTGTATAATAATAAGTTCACTTTTGTAAGTTATATGTAGATACTGTGTAGTTGTGTTTATGTTAGCATTTATCTTCAGTTACGTGGTCATTGTTGACTACGTTATAACGATATCGACGAAGTTTAACTAAAGTTACAATGATAATTATCAATAGAATGTAAAGAAAATAAATAATTATTAGTAATAACTATTAATGATGATGTTTCTTGAGCCGCCGCTGCAATAAATTATTTACTTATAAACACAATCCATTATTTTTATACAATTTTATTTCTTTGTATTTAGGTTTATATTGTTTAAATGTGTTGGAGTATTTGTAAAAATAGAAAATCCTCTGTATGTGAAGATTTTCATTACCTATATATGAAATACATGCGATGTTGTAGTCGGTTGTAGTCCACTTACCTTTGTTTTACTTCTTTTTCAATATAAGAGAGATCGAACGGAAACACTTACACATAACTTAAGATTTGTTCGGACTATGTGTGAAGATGAAAAATTATATTATAATCATAGTTATACTTCACACAGCATTTATTCAATAACGTATGATTCAAGTTAAAAGTTTAAAACTTGCCATTCTCGACACGTACTGTTTGTAGAATGTGCAATTTACCCTCTGTCAATGAACGTCAATCACTCTTGGAGAGCACAGGCTTTTTTTTAATTAGAGTGATATAATGTTTTTGCGATTTGTTAGGAATGTAACTTTATAAGCGAGTTGGGCTCTCATTTTGTTTTTAGAGTGAAATTTAATTGACATTGCTGTTCTTAATATAAAATATATCTGATTAATATAAAGAATATTTGGAATATATTCTTTTGGAGTCTTTTCCTGTAACATCGCTCCAAAATAATGACGAAGTGTGTGTAATCAATCAAATTTTTTAAAGAATTTTGGCACTATTTCAATAAATATAAGGTTATAGTAAACTTATAAAATATGGAAGATATTGTTGTTCATTTATATTTATTTACTGCTTTTCAAGAGTAAGACAGTTTATAGAAATAAAACGGCACAACAAACAAGCATTTTAAGCAAGACGAATAAAAAGAAGAGCAAATAAAATCTTGTAAACTTCATGTCAATAACAAATATTCTGTCCGTATTCGGCTCCAATCTTTTATAACAGAGAATTTCAAAATATCGGATCACTGCACTCAATTTACTATCTCTTTCTTATTTGAGAAAATGACCATCGTAAATATGTTATAATATTTTCATATACTTTATTACGTACACATATTTTGTTTTCTTCATCATGCGTATGTATGAAATCGACTTAGTTGCTTATAAAATGTAAGTCTTTATTTATTAAGGCCCTCTTATAAGGTTATCGATTGGAATATAATAAAAAATGTATATATAATGCAAAATGTGAATCTCATTTCCAAAGTTGTTAATTACACCGAATTAATTCAAATTTTGTAAATATTAAAATAGTCTAAATCTTAAAGGAAGTGGTTTATATTTAATAGTTTTTTCTTTGACAAATATTATTAATAATATATATAAATAATTATTTGAAAAATGTATCAAAATATTATTAAGGTAAATGTAACGAATATTCACGTTAATAATAATAATAATTTAGAAAGTAGATTGGTTCGTATTATTTTTATGGACAACTGAATTACAGAGCTGCCTCTGTCATGTTCATTTCACGCAAGATCAAACAAACAAAAACACGATCTATTCCAATACATTGCAATGCTTAATTGAATTATCAAAAATAAAATGCATTTAGAGTAATATCAAAGGTTTTTGTAAAACACAAACAGTTATAAGCGCTAATTATATTTCATTAGGCTTTATTTACTGGTTAATCGTGCTGTTTCTATCGACAATCTGATGGAAACATGCAACTGCTAGCTTAAACTTAAATTTGCCCATATTTTATAATATGCTCTTATTGTCTGCAATCTTTTAATGAAATGTATTTAATATAATACACTGCTATCAATTCTATTCAGTCTCGTTTATTATTGAGCTCAAAACTCTTTATATAATATTTTTGGAAAATATGGGTATAATTTTCTACTGTAAATACAATCAGCCATAAATCTATATTTTAATCCATAAATATCTGAAAGTATAAATAATATATATCGTGAATCTTATTGGAATTGAATATGGATTTAATTATCTCAAGAGAAAAGACAATTTAATAGCAAGGTCTATGCATTGACCAGTCGTTTGACAATTTTTTGTACTAACTTTTAAAAGTGACCGCAAAGTTGATTTTTTAATGGTTAAATATTTGTTTTTAAATAATTGTTTTTTAAATTTCGCAAGAGAGTAAGAACTTTAGAATAGGATTTGAGGAAAAATAAATACCAAAATTAAAAACCCATTATTTTTTATAATGTTTTTCATAATGTAAGCAGTTGGTTTAAAAGTAAGTAAATAGTATTCAAATTTACTCGCGGCTTTTTATACCTAAAGTTATAATAAAAAGCTTAAAACCAAAAGTTAAAAAAACTTTACTATCTTTTTTAATAGGTAATGAAAATTGAAACGTATGTCAAAATAGTCTCGTACACACCAAAGTGGCAAAAATAACGATTATAAGCTGTTTACCGTATTTAGAATTAACCTGTTAATATAGTCTAAGTAAATATATTTTTTGAATTGCACATTCTGATTATATTCATATTAAAGAGTATACAAATTAAAGAATCATTTGTATTCGTTTGCTATCGCTGTCTATTTGTTTTTTCATCAATAACGTTGTTTATTAAACAAAGGTTTTTTGGATTAGTTCTTATAAGTGAACGAAGATTGCATTTAATCGTTTGATCTCTTACGCTCTAAATGAATTACATTAAATGAAGTTTAATGAAGTGAAGTTTATAAACGTGTAATAAAGATCTAATGAATAATCCAAGCCGTAAAGTGGAGTACATTGTATCACAATATAAAGAAAAAGATTTATATTAATAACGGCTGTGGGCGTGTTATAAAGTAATATTTCTCATAAGCGTTTTTAAATTTTTTCATACTTGACACATTATTTATCTTCATTATGTGGAAGTTATTTTTATGTTAATAAAAAATATTACCGAAAATAAAATCGTCATTTTAAGTAGTTCTAATTATAATCTTTCATTTAAAGTCTTAATAATATAAGATACAATTCGCCAAACGAATTATATAGATATATTTTTATTAAGCAAATTCACTTCGTTGAATTAATTATCTTTATTATATTATTAAGTGAATTGAATTGATGGTAAATTACTTTATTATTAGATAAATGAAGTTGATTTATTTTTTATTGTTAACATTCAATAAAGCCTACTTGATGCTATGTTATCAATATTTCGTCCAATAAGCAGCGACAAGTAGATCATTATTTGAACAAATATTGTGGATTCTCGGTTGGTCGGACCTAGCACGCGCGAGTTTAATACGAGGGTATTATAGCTCAAGCACAATAAACCCCAAAACAACACAATCAAAACAGCTATTTAATATAATTTTCGATGATAAGTATTTATGATTAATCTCTCGACAGTAATCAATATTTTTTCTGTCCACAAACAAGTTCGTTCGTGAATATTGCAAAAATGTAACAGATAGAAAGTTAGTATCAATAGATCACTTAGAATCACCCAACGCGTTTTGACTCTGCAGTAGATTCATTTCTTAATTAAAACGTTTTTTTTTATAAAAATCTTTAGAATCGTTATGATTTTAATCTAGATGTAACAAAAAAAATGCGTCACGATAAAGGAACAAACATATAAATGTATAGGAGAGAATGAGATCGAAGATATATTGCTCACTGCTGCTATTGCTCCATCTTAAACTGAAGTGATGCATATTTGCCTTCTTTACCATCCATACCACCTGGATGAGTAGCGATCATCCACTGTGCGGTTTCCAAGGACTTTTTTGACCCACGTACCACTCGAATGTGGAACGAACTTCCTTCGGCGGTATTTCCAGATCGATACGACATGGGTACCTTCAAAAATGGCATATATTAGTATTTCCAACGTCGGCAACACTTTTGTGAATCCTCAGAAGTTGCAAGAGTTCATCGGCGGCGGTGAACACATGTCAACGGTGACCCGAAAGTTCGTTTGCCCTCCTCTAAAATAAAAAAAAAGAAATGCTACTTTTCGAAAGTTTAACTTCTGTTGTATGTGAATTGCACACACACACATTTTTTATTCTGTAGTTTGGATTTTTGGAAAATCTGTGTTTAGTTTTATTGCATTATCATATTATTACATTTTCATCGATACTAGATAAGTATGGAAAGTTTTAAATTACTCCGACATGTTGAAGAATGTCAAAATCGTGTTCGAAGTTTTTGTTAAATTAAATTTTAGGTGCTCGACTAGCGTACTTTATTAGTGATTTCAATTGTAAAAATTTCTTTGCATTTCAATATAAATTTTTCTGGTGAATTCCGAATATAATAATACTAGCTTGTAAGACGAGGAACGTTTGAACAAAGGACAAAAAAAAATATATATTTATTTAAAGAAATAGGACCATTATACTTAAATACATATTATAATCAGATTACATTTAAATCATGTTGTCGATGATTACTTGTGTTATATATGAATCAGCATTTGTTGGTATATATTGTTAAAAATACCAGTAAAATATATATTTTAAGAGATTTCAAATTGTAATAATTTAACATCAAACAATAATGAAGAAAAACATGTAGATTTTTTTTACATATTTTCAAATGATGCTCTCATTTGTAATTTGTTCATCATCTGTCGTAATTTCAGTTAAATTGCATGAACTTGTGTATAAATATTATTAATTACAAATATTAACGTTTTCAATATCTGAGGGTAGTTGTAAACAGTCATGTTACTGTCTTATCGAGTTTCTTTGATTTAAAATTTACACGATTTATAAAAAAATTCAAACAATGCCATATAAAATTTATGAAGTTTATAGAGAATTACAAATAAAGTAATAAGGAATAGTTAGATCGCGGTTAAACGGTCGGACCCTATGAGACTCGATGAATTGAATTGGTCAAAGACGGTATTCAATCAACGCTGTAGATCGTGTGTTAAATCAGATTTGCGGGTCACTTAAGTAACAACCATAAGGTTATTATATTTTTATTTAGGTATAATGTCCATTTCTATCATGGCGTTAACTTTTTTAAAGTAAAACTTTGAGTAATAGTTTTCTTATAAATAAAATAATGTTAATATTAAATTACCTAACATTGAAAATAAGATGTCCTTTTAACAAAATAAATTAACATAAAAATAGTGATAAAAATGGTTATATCCACATAACCATAACACATATATAAATATATATTAAGTATATACGCGGTATGTACATAAGCAATAAATATATAAGCGGTTAGTATATAAGCAATAAGTTAGTTATATAACTAAGGCGAGAGGATGTTCACCCCAGTATAATATAACTGATAACCGCTTTTGGATTACCAACTTTTAATCTTACTTCTCTTTTGACATTCCATAATTTTTTTACTACTTTACAGCAAAAATAATAAATTTTTTTCAAACTATTTAATTTATGTACGACAATAACGCCGTAATTATTTAATTACGTGAAATATCTCAATATTCAATGTTTTTTTCGTATTTTATCGAAAAGTACCTACCGGTACTTACTATAACCAGCATACGAACTTAGTATAAGTATGCTGATTGCTTTTGTAATTTTTAAGTAATTAAAAACTTGAAAAAAAAAATAGGATAACAGCTAATATAATATTAGATAATGTCGTATATTCAACACCTTCACGGAATATCACTACGATAATCAAATAAAACTAAAAAGAACTATAAAAGTGTATTATAGTTTATTATGGCGTTGATGTATTGAATAAACCGTGAGACATGTAACGCTTAGTATGACTGTAACGTATGGTATTATTGTAAAGTGTTGTATCATTGTAAGATTGACGGTAACTTTTAAAATTTTTGATTAGAATAAAGAGAGAGTTTCATAAACTTTTATCAACAATGTAGGTTTATCGAATAAAGCCTTTATAACATATTTTTTTATAATGTTTAGTTTTTTATGTTTATATTTTTAAAATTTGTAATACCTTCGATGTATTTAAATTGTTAATTTTATAAATATCCTGTAGCTTTACAGTAGGCTAACAAATTATGGAATATCGTTTGACAATTTTTCAAATTATTTAAAATTAAACATTATGCAACATTGGCCTTGAAAGTGAACTACAGCGAACTCAATATAACTTTCGAAGGCACGTGTAAATTTTGAATATTATAGGAATTGTCTCTCTGTCTGTCTTATTAAATAGTTTTAATACTTTTTTTGAAAAATAATGTAAGGACTGATTTATTAATTCTTTAGATAAGATTTTACCAATGAATAAATTTTTTGTTTTGACAGTCAAAACATAAAATTGATTCATTGGTAAATTGGCACGTGTAAGTTTTGTGATTGTGTTTTGAATATTATAGGAATTGTCTCTCCGTCTGTCTTATTAAATAGTTTTAATACTTTTATTTGAAAAATAATGTAAGGACTGATTTATCAATCTTTAGATAAGATTTTACCAATGAATCAATTTTATGATTTGACAGTCAAACGAATATCAGTATAATATCAATATCAGTTGTTTGAATGAAATATCAGCGCCTAGCCTCATAATAATCAAAACAACGGTAAGCTGTATAATGGCTACGGTTTTATACAGTTTATGAAGTATTTAAAAATGAAAACCAAATAGTCTTTGTTTCAAGATACCAGATGCAAAAGAGGTTTTACCTTTTGATTACATAAAACTATTACTACTGTTTTAATCTACGAAATATTTTCCATATTACTCGTTTGGATTGAGCTCTCGATATTAAGAGAAAGTTAAACGCGTCGCGTTAATTGATAAAAAGATAAGAAAATAATTTTCATAGCGTTATTGAAATAAGTTAATTTTCTGTACACTTTTTTTCTTAGTATACATTTCTTTTTTAAGTTAATCGTACATAAAAATAAATAATTAAATGCTTTAATTATATAGTAATGTATTACTGTATAGTGTTAAATATGCATATGAATATTTAAAATGGAAACATAGATATCGAGATTAGAATTATGTTTCCGAAGTTGAAACCTGCATATACTTAGAAAGCTTAGTTAGCGTTACTGTTTTTCTTTATTTCACAAATTAAATCTTCATTAGATAATTTTAATTTATTTTTATGATTCTACGCCATACTGTATAATATTCATATATTATATATATATAGTCAGATCATTCTGACTATATTACTTTTTATAATGATGTTAAGAAAAAGTCATAATACATGGTGTTCGTAATTTTATGATTTCAAAATTGATAACATAGCTAAAATATTTGTTTAACTTTCTTCATATTCGTAAAAAGGAAAGTTGTGGTAATTTCTATTGTTTAGTTGTCGAAAATTGTTTGTAAGTTATTATTAATGTTCCCAGAAATATTGTTTAAAACATAACAAAACAAATCTGCAAATTAAAATACAATATTCCAAATATAATACGGTATAAGACAAATACCGTCTGCGAGAAGAAAATGAAACTATTGACATTGACAAAAAATAAGACCAGTACCTTACATATTATGTGTCAGATCAAATTAAGATAACACTTAAATTATATCGACGATAACAATTTTTGTAATATATGAATCAACACTTGTTGGTCATAATTTATTTTACTGGTGTTATTAATTGTATACTATTTATTAGTAGTAGTGAAATAATATAATATAAATATTTTCAAAATATTTTAAAACTCATAGTAAATTGCATAACATTAAATAATAATAATTAATTAATTGAATACGATATTAAAAAATAGGGATAAAATATCTTTATCAAGAAATACATGTAGTAAGTTACCATAATGTATTGGAATAAAACAAAAATATGAATGCAAAGTAATAAAATAAAACTTGCATGAATTTGTATATAAGTATTATTAATTACAAATATTAACTCAGGATAATTTTTAAAAATTATAAAATTTCGTCAAATATTATTTCGATATTATAAATATGAGCATTGTGTTTGATAATGCTTATCTAAATAAAAAAAATATTGTTAGGTTACTGTAAAATGTATACTATTTTTTAAATTAAATATTGAAATATAAAATATTCTAATATAAAGAGGCCAGCAAACGACAAGTCACCTTTATTAATCTTATTTTTCTAATAATCATCACTTTTCAAATCAAGTTTAATATATTTTACCTCCACGAGACGATTTCTCAGAGGTTATAAGGTGGTTGGTTGTTGAGTTCTATTGTATTACTATTGAGTTCCTCTGATTTTTAATAATAATAATCTTAATATGGCTAAACAGGGTTATAAACAATTTCAAACTAACTAATAAGTAATACTATACGTTTGTACTAGATAGCGGTTATACTCGTACGATCGGACTTTATGAGACAAAGTGAATTGTTTGAAGACGGTATTTAATAAATGTAGTTCGTCTGTTAAATCAGATTTGTGGGTCACTTCTCAAAGGTTGCTTATAAACCACTATACTCGTATAGACGTTTATAACTTTATTAGATTGTTTTCGCCTTGTTATATATTGTAGATAGCTCCAGAGTTAATACATTTTCATTTACATATACATATGAATAATTTTATATATTATATAATTATCCCTGAATGATCACCCCTTACATGGTATTTAGATATTATAATTCACAATATCCTGTTTATCACTATTTATGTCCATTTTGCACAAATAAATCGTAATATACACAAAAAAGTTATTGCGAGTAAGCGCGACAATAGATTAGATTGATGATTGTACCAGCAGATGGTGGATTCTGTAAAAAAAAAAGTAAATATCGTAAAAAATATAAAATATATAAAAATATCATTGGAAAATTCTTCACAATTTTCAGATTTTAATTTTATTAAATTATTGTAATACAATGAAGAAGTAATTATTTTATACAAAAAATATTTCATTTTTTAAACTTTGGATAAAGAGGGTATCGAATATAAATAAATTCTGATAAAATTAATTAAAAACATAAAAAGTAATTTCTTAAATACATTTATTATTAAATTTTTCCTTAGTGTTGCTAAAAAGTAAAATATAACTAAAAAGTATAAATACTATTCTTAATTATACATTTTCTTCCAACTATATACCTGAAAATACTTGTATTTTAGCTATTTTGAATTATTTTGGATAGGTGACATGTAGCTTTGTATCTCAGAAATAATTATTTATTTATTTCTCTTATCATAGAACAATTTGTCCAGGGTAGGAAATTTAATGCGATAGACTGGTACCGCTATATTATAAGCCAGTGCCATAGGATAACAATCAGAAGAATTATTAGTTTATAATTTTATTTCATCGATCCTTGAGTCGTAATTAATAATTATTCATTAAAGGTATTTACAGTAAAATTTACAACTATAATAATACTTCATTTCTTTATAAATTAAACAAAAGATCGAATGTGTTATAGTATACCTGTATCGAATGTATATTTGTTTGTTTTATCTTGCGTGAAGTGAACATGGCCGAGGCGGGTCTGTAATTCAGCTGTCCATAAATAAAATATATTAACTATTGTACCGTGTAAAAATGACTATTTAGTTTAATGTATTATAAGACTTGTAATGTGACAAAATTAATAATTTTTAATAGAATTTTTAGAATAAGAAATAACTTTAAAAAGTTACGCATATTCTACGTGAAGTATACTATATAAATAAGAAAATTTAAGGTGTCGTAATCATGTTTTCAATTTGGTAAAAAAATAATTGTTTTCCATTTTAATATATAAACAAAAGAAATTATAATTTATATGCAAAAATAGAAATAAACAAGATACCAAAAAAAAATCTTGGGATCGATGTCATTGTTAATAAGGTGAAAATACCATTGTTCCTTATCACCCAAAAAGAAACTCATTCGGTTTTCTTGACTTGGCAATATTACAGTTTAGCCACATAATAAGCCGAGTCCTTGTAGCAGACTAGTGCGTATCGGCTCCATCCAAACAAGAATCTACATTATTTGTACAACTAGAAGCCTATAATAATTATAAGATGAAATATTGATAATAGAGCATTAAGATTTGTGCAATATTATTGGAATACAAGCTAGATTCCTAAAGCTGATTGAAAAAAATTTGGTAAGTAAAAATAAAATTTTTAATTCATACAAATTATGTATAATGAGGCTATAAGTTTATAGTTAAAATTTAAAAGGAAAAATTTATTTTCTTCTTTTTAGAGCGTTTTAATAAAAGATTTTTTGATAAAGTTTTTTACTTTTAATTTATTTTTTACTTTTTAGTTATTGCTGCTATGGTTTTTCAATCTGTTTATCTCATTCAATGTATCATTGTTATATATATCAACGTTTCAATGTATCATTGTTGCCGCTTAATTTTCAGTCCAGCTCTTAAATAAGGAGACTTTCGACTTTAAATAATAAATAACGGCATAGTTGACAGTGCATACCTTGCATTTTGTGCACTGTATAAGCCTAACATAATACATTTCTTCTTCGTTCCGCTGTAATTAATCAATCAGTCAATCAATCGATGTTACAGGCTTAAAAAAGAGATTTTTTTAAACCAGCCATTTTATTCTCAGCGAACTCATTCATTATAGCGAAGCACAAAAAACGTCAATAGGGCGTCGTATTGTATTCAGACTGAAGTCACATTATTTCTCAAATTATTCTTGGCAAACTCTGTTTTTTTTAATATCCATATTGCAGAAGTTAATAAATAACTATTCCGCCATCTTGAATGTTCCGCCATATTGGATTTAATATAACGTCACATTATTTTTGGAGTTACTTTCAACGAGCCCTTTCACTTGATACCCATATTGTAGAAGTGCATAAAAAATAACTATTCCGCCGTATTGAATGGTCCGTCATATTAGATTTAGAATGACTTCACACATCATCTCATCGTGCATTGTCATCAAAACCAAACGTGTTTACAAAATTTCAGCTCAATCCGTTAAAGATCTACTTGCATACATACGTATGTATGTATTGCAAGTTAAACAAAAGCTTTTAAAATATATTTTATTTGCTTCAATCATTACAAACGCCTGTTGCACAAGTTGATTATTAATAAATAAGACAATCTGTTACAAATCAAATAAATAAACGTAGCAATTAGTTTGTTATATCCAGATATAAAGTCTTATTACAATAAATTAATGTTTGACAAAATACATTTCTAAAAGTCTGCCTTTGTTCAGATTGGTTCATCGATCAATAATTGAATGTGATAAGTAGTTATTATTTTTTTAAAAAGCCCTTTTTGATTAGACTACGGCAATATAAGTCACTAGAATTGCCAAAAAAAAAATTCTTTACTACCCCAGGTATAAAAAATTTTATAAAAAAAGTTGAAATCGAATTATTATTTTGCAATATACATTGAAATTAACCTTTAATTAATTATTAATTAATTTATTAAATTATTAATAAAAATAAAATAACTATTTTATTATAATTACGAATTGGGTTAATTGAGTTGGATAAGTTAATTATTAAACGTATGTGGTTTTTTTCTCAATATGCTGTCAGTTTACAAGCTAGGGTTTGTAGTGTTACCTCTCCGTCGGACTCACTGGATTAATATCAGACAGATATAAGCCACTTTCTATTATCTTGAATCAAAATTAGATTCACCACAGATAATAGGAAGGAGCAGTGAACTTGTGACTTAATGTAAAGAGCAGCTTGAATGTAAGAAAAATTATTATATGTGGTTGTTAGTAAGGAAGTGGACCAGAACACGGTGAATGATTAACACCAGGACAACTTTCTTGTGTGATAGATAGTAGCCTGATACGGAACCACAAGCAGACATTCGGAACCACAGATCTTATAGGAATAAGATCTGTGGTTCCGAATGTCTTCGAGTGACTAAAATGAGATACTGTAATTTGAGTGTTACATTTTTGTATTGCAACCTCTGTGTCCAGTTATTTTCTGAATAATGTATTTGGGGATGTTTCTAGGTTCTTTTATAAAATGTATAGATTATCATGCTTATTCAGAATGTAATACATTTCTATAATAAATTTATCCAACGTAGCCAGACTGAAATTGAGAAACTTATGAATTTGAACATCAGTAATATTGACTACTTGTTTACATAATATATAAAAATATGAAAAAACATCACAACTTCACGATTAATTTTATATTGAACGTGAATTTAATAAATTTAATTTCACGAGGCGACAGAGGGAGAAGTAACCTGTGCTACTTCCTGGACAGTGACCAATTGTCCCAGGTAGCTATGGGGTTTCTTGTTCACAATTCTCTTGTCAACAAAGTTGTCAAGATGGAGTGTGTGTCCACTAGGGTTGCGTATATGATACTCAAAAAAACGAAACGTTATTCATTTCAGGTTATACAGGTTTACGCCGGGACCTAGAATCGAGGATATCAGCAGAAGAACCAACATCACCGACATCACATTAGCTATAAGAATTGTTTGTTTGAAGTGGCAGTGAGCGGTGCACATCGCTCGTGCAAGTACGGCCGATGAGGCCGCAAGGATCTCGAATCGTTGAAGCGATGTGGGTAGACGGCCTACTAGATGGACGGACGACATAACCGAAGTCGCGGATAGTCGCGCGCAACGCTAAACCAGTTATCCTAGCGATCTTTGGGGGAGAGTTATGCCTTAGCAGTGGGCGTCTATAGGATGACAAGAAGAAGAAAAAGAAGTTATAGAAGTAGAAGGTTATAGAAGTACCTGTTTAAAACTATGTCTATTGCTAAAACTTAAATAAAAAAACAAAAACACACAAAAGATATTACGTGCAAATAACTAATAAAACAAAACACGCCAGGGTGTTATTAGGCCTATAAAATGAGATTTTACCTGTTATTTGGACTTTAAGTAGATTTATTACTTGTAAACAGAAACAAATCTAGATTCCATTTGCAGAAATAATTGTTATTTTCACTTTTTATGCCCGGGTACAGGGCCTCTGTTAATCTCTCATTGCCGTAATATCATTAATATCTCCTTATTGCCGTGTTTCTTTAATTCGAAAAATTATAAATATTGTTTAAATATACTTCTTAAATATAAAGTTACAAAAGCTAAAATAAAGTATTCGCTGTTGCATATAATGCACGCAATACATAGTTATGTTACGTGATTCTAATTACTATTATTTTAAGTTCTTAGTACTTTCGCAGACATGCCAGTATACGGTAAGATCAAAAAAGATTAACTCTACCACGTAGCTTGGGATAATTTTATTGCTCTTGGTTTAACTTTATTTTATTTAGTAAAAAATGAATTTTATATCTCTTACGAGTAAATTAAACTTTTATTTAATGCAAGATAAATTAATAATATGTTATTTTGGTATATGTATTATAGTTTGAATATAAACCTCAGAGACCGTTTTCTTTATGTAAGCCGTAACTGCAACATACAAATGTCTTAGCATAAGTGAAACTAACTGCATTAAACTATTGGGAGCTGAAATAAATTATAAACTACACATTAAAGATAAGCAGTAAACTTCAAAATTTTAAGCGAAACTTATTTTGCACTAGCTAACCTAAATTCACCTAAATTCTTCTTTGTAATTATTTTCAAAGAAGTCTATATATTGTAGTCTTGAACGAATACAGAGATCACTTTGAAAACAATTACTTTTGTCGTTATCGTTATCTCATTACGGGTCTTTATTATGAATTTTTCGGCAAATAAGACAAGACGGAATAGTGAATAGAAAAATAAAATGAAATTGTTTTATATATCAAAAATGTAACAAATATTGTGTTAACTCTTATTTTTACCATGCCGTCAGTATAGGATGATTACTGAACTTTATAATAGTATAAAAATACTTACTATGCTTGGCTATAGAGCCAAGCATAGTAAGTATTTTTTTTATTATGCATTAGAAAACGGTTTATTTTATTTTAATTTTAATTCTACAAGGAGACATATGAATGTGAGGACGCCTCGGCCTTGAGTACCAGCGAAATGCTGAGTCCGGATTTAGCCGATGGTGAAATCAGTTTGCAAGGAGTGGAGAGTGCGATTCAAACTCTAAAATTTGCTAAGGCTGCGGGAGCAGATGAAGTTATTGCCGAGATGGTCAAATATGTTTGGCCACGAATCTTGAACTCGTTCTGGTTTTTGTGCAATTTATGCTGGAAATCAGGGGAGGTTCCAGGCGATTGGCGAGGTGCAGTCATCGTGCCTTTGTAAAGGCAAAGGCTCACAGATGGACTGTGCAAGCTATAGGGCTATCAGTTTGATTAGTTTGGGCGGTAAAAATTATGCTGCTATGTTTAGCAGAGACGGAAGATACGAAATGGATGTGGAAAGGGGTATTACTATCGGTAACAGAGTCAACGGTGCTTTTGCTGCATTGTTGAGACGGCGAAACGTCAGCAAAGCTGCACGTTTGGCTGTATACAATCGGTTTTGCTACCGACACTGTTATACAGCAGCCAAACGTGGTTAACACAGAAGAAGAATGTAAGAAAGATGAACGCTGTGGAGATGCGCTCTCTTCGCAGAATATGCGGAGTCAGTCTAGCTGACCGAATCCGCAATGAAGAGATCCATAGAATGGCAGGTACTAGCGAAGATGTTACGGTGAGAATGAAGAAGAACGGACTCAGGTGGTTTGGGCACGTCGAACGAATGAGTGATGAAAGAATGGTAAAAAAGATTTATAAAGGAAAAGTAAGCGGTAAGAGAGATAGTGGGAGGCCTCGAGTGACCTTCGAAAATACAGTATCTGTGATACTGGAGGAAGGTCACGTAAAAAGCATGAGGACCCCCCGGAGGGCGTGTATGAAGAGGTTGATGTCTGTGGCCGAGGCGAAAGAGGTATGCTGGGACCATAGCGTTTGGCCCTCCGTCGCCTCTGGCTACTCCGCAAGGGATATGGCGTGAGGCTAAGTTAAGTTTTTAAAACGGTTTTTAATTTGTTTTGGCGAAGAATAAATAATAAAACAACTGAAACTACTGACAAGGAGTTACGTGTAGCTCGACCTTATGCTGCTGAGATGCTGTCGTATATTGTTTTATATGCAAGAAGAATCGAAGTAAAATTGTTCAATTAAGTAAAAGATATTTTTTTAAACTACTTATGTTATGAATTGGTTAAAGCACATGTCGTGAAAACTAAAAGACTATAAATGTTACGTTTATTATATTCAGTGTCCCTAAGCAATATAAATGTTAAAGGTATTAAACTGTGACCTAGATATATAGAGGTAAGTAGTGTTGATGGTCTTTTAAGTATATAATATGGCACGGTTTTATAGTAATCTTTAGAGTTCAGTTCACTAAGAAAGTTTACTCTATCCAAAAGAATTGATGTAAAAGCAGCTTTCCAATGTTATACTCTTACGATTGTATAAAAAGATAGAGATGTTTAGAAGCAGTTTACTGCTAATAGATTTTAATAGGTTGTTAGAAATAATTCTATCATACACCCGCACTTTCGAAATCTTATAATAATAGTATAACAATCCATTTATCCTAGAAATGCTTAATTTACTCTAAAGTTTAAGTATCCATGAAACTAACTACAAGATAAGTTAACCAACTTTAGTTTGGTCACTTATTAAGTCTTTAGCCTGCATATGGTAATCTTATATTATCCTTTGGTCTTTGAGTTATCTTACTTCTATAAGATCTTGAATTATGAACATATTTTAATCATAAATTATGTATAATATAAACTATCTTTATTCAAGTCAATCTTTACACGCACTTTTGAATCGTCGATTATTACATTAAAAAGGTGAGTGTAGTCAATCCGTGAGTAAGCTACCACCAGCTCGGGATGCTCAGAAACTCAACAGTTGCTGTTTTAAAATGAAATTTAACAGTGTTCATATTTTTAATTTAATTATATTTTATTTTCTTCAAGGCATAACTAACGCAAACATTGTCTATCTATAACATAATAGATTCCTAAAAATACAGCATTAAATTATAAAAAAATCGCAATAACTTTATGTGAAGTAACTCTTAAGGGAAACAGCAAATGCTTTCAATTATCATTAAAGCATAGATTAAACCCCCAAAAAATATGCTTAAACGCCCCGTTTGTCAGCAATTCTGTGAATTTCCTCATTACAATATAATTTGCGTGTCAAATGTAAGTTATAAAATATTAGTAAAAATCTTGTACTTTTTCCTACTATTATAAGATTTATAGATTCTCGTAGGGCGTGCTTCGGGTGTTGAACTGTTCTATTGTAATAAGCACAGTGGTTGCAATTCTTTGTTGTGGGCACACAGTATTATGTAAATTATTAATAAACCTTACCGAGCAGTGATTATTTTTAATGAAGTAAACCAAAACACAGAAAAAACATTATATAATCAAAGTTCAGAAGTATATAAATTCCCTTAAACGATTTAGTTATAAAGTAGATTGTTTTATTCATATATTATTTAAAACATTGGTGTATAAAATAAGTAAGAAATACACTCATATACAAAACGGAACAGAAAAAGCTGATATTGATAATATTCATACAATTTTATGATTAAACTTATGTTAATTTTGTATCGTTAATTTTTTTTACTCTATTTTACAAATTTATTAATTTTTAACATATATATGAAACGCTAATAGGTGGAGCTGCGTATCATCAGTATGTACAAAATAATAAGCAGCTTTTAACATGCGAAAGACGTCAAAAGCCAATAGAAAATTTAAAACCGATATGTTTAATTACGAATAGAATTTTAGAATTCACCTAAATTATAATTATTGTTAAGAAAGCGTTTATTACTAAACTTATTTTTAATAGATATTAAGTTAGAATTTTCGAATCAATTGAATTGTTTAAATATATATATTTATTATAATACAAAAACCAACTAAGATTATTAGAACCACCGAAATGAAAGGAGACAGCAATTAATAGGTTAAAGATTGTATTCAATCAGTCTCTGTCGTGAACCCTGCTGGTAAATCAGAGCATTTCTCTGAAAGTGTAACTGTTCGGAATAGTTATTAATTAAATTGTACAGTTGCTAATAGCAATCGTCAGGCGCTAAATATATTTTAATTATTAACAAATCGAGGGTAGATGTTACGTTTTTGGTGGTGTGACAAACGCACGCGTAACGGTCGAGACAGTTCTCTACACAGTTCTCGAAGATAGTTCTCGGTGAGCGGTTCTCGGTGAACCTTGGTGCTTAACGATTTTGCGGAGTAATCATTATCGGTTCTAGAAGTTTCCAAAAGAGTAAATTACATTAGTGTCGAGTGTTTGAATTGTTGGCTGCAGCGCCGAATTGGTGGCTGCCTTCTCACTCGAAGTGTGCGTGGAACCGAAGGTCACGCGACGGAACACTTAAGTATCAAATTATTTGTCCCATAATTATTTCCCTTTTATTAATTTTATACAATTTATCCTATTCTCTGGGGAACCCCAAATCCTTTACTAGTACAGACTGACTATGTGACTTCCTTCTTTGAAGCATAACAGAAGCAGACAGGTAAGTCGTTAGTTTTAATAAGCAAATTAGGGAGTAATCGTATACGTAGCTATTGATGACGTTGCCCGTTTAGAGGTTGTGTCGTGGGGTCAGCCGAGCCCCTTTGTACGATACAATTGCTGGTAGCAGAGCGTGGTTCTTAACCGAGTAGGTTTAAAACGTTAATATTCGGTATTACGGGCTGCTTAATCAATTGATATACGTTTGTTATACGCGGCTATTACTAATTAATTATTTTGTTATTTTATTATTAAGGGTTATTTGTTATTAACGGCTAATTAATATTTAGTTGTATAATTTCTATTATTTTCGTAAAAATAAATAGCTAGGATTACTTTCTTTGTGACGTTTATAAAATCGTTATACGCTTACTCGCTACGTAAGATATTTTTAAACCGGTTTGTTTGTTAATTAGTGTAACTTAATTTATTTTCAATTTAGTTGTTTCAGTAAGTAATTAGTTAGTATTATATTATTCAATATAATCGTTGGTTATTGGCTCACATATTATTATTTTCGGGAATTCTTTATTTTGGATTTAAATTTACTTTTTTTATTTTATTTGATTTTTATTTTTATTTTCGCGATGAGTGCTAAACATACCGCACGAATTGCCGGCGTATTGCGTTGGCTCGGCTCCGCTGTTCTAAATATTGAACGTAAGGATCGTGCTCAGGCTTTATTATCGCGTTATAAATTATTAGATAGTCAGTTGGCTGATTTGTATGATGCGTACCGGTCTCTTTTGGAAATGGACTTGGACGGTGACGTTCTGAGTAAAATCAATTGCGACGTTAATCAAGCGGACGATCTGGCGGATCAATTACGTCAGGCAGTAGGCAATATCAATGCTTCTAAGATAAATGATCCTCGCATAATTCCGGATACGGATAGTTCGCCGGCATTAATTAGTAGGTTGCCAGTCCTCGACTTACCGCACTTCAGCGGCGATTTAGGACAGTGGGTTGCGTTTAGTAACTTGTACGATAGCTTGGTACATTGTCGTAAGGATTTGACCCCTGCTCAAAAGTTAGCTTATTTGATGGCTTCATTGACTGGTGAGGCTAAAGGGTTAGTGCAACACTTGGAGCTCGTCGATGCAAATTATGACATTTCTCGGGACTTACTCAAGCGTAGGTACCAGAATGTTCGACGGCTAGCAGATAATCATGTTTCTGCCATTTTAGGTTTACCAAGGATCGTTGGAGCTCACGCCTTACGAACGAAGCTTCTTAACCCGTTGTTAATTGCACTTAACGGTTTAAAGGGATTAGAATTGCCAGTGACGAGTTGGTCATTTTTGTTATTACACATCGTGTTAAGTAAATTATCACATGACTTAAGAAATCGGTTCGAATTGGAATACGGTGGGGACTCCGCCACTCATCTTCCCCAGTTTGATGAATTAATTGTTTTCCTGGAGGAGGAGTGTCGTCGTATGGAGAACGTTCCTCTACCCGGACCCTCAGTTGCTTATTCTCGTATACGGCCCGCAGCTGAAAATCGTCAGATGGTTCGGCCGCGTGAGATACCTCGTATGTACACTGCGGCAGCAGCACAGAAGGATGATCGTAGGTGTTCATATTGCCGAGATTCTGGACATGGTGTTACGAGCTGCCATAAATTTAAAAATCTTCGTTGGCAGGCGCGGCGCAGTATTACTCGTCAGCGTAACTGGTGTTACAATTGTTTAGGCAGCCATCTCGCGTTTCAATGTCAGTCGGCCCGTCCCTGTGCGCAGTGTAGAGGTAATCATCATCTCCTACTTTGTGGCAATCGCAATGGATCTCCTCAACCAGTTGCTACGGGTCGAGTATCACCATCAAATTCTCCAGGGTGTGATATAAGGAACTCGCCTCAGCCTTGGACCGGAGGCGTCAAGTATGTTTCACCACGAAATAGTAATTCGTTTTGTAATCGAGATGACAATGGTGGTCGTCGTTCACCACCTCGTACGGGCGGGGGTCCTCACGGTTCTCGGAACAAGGCTGGTGCAGATACGGATCGGAGCTGCTGGATTGAGCCACAAGCGCAGCTTCCTTATATAGATCATCTTCGCTTGGGGCAACGCAATCAACATTCTCATCGACGTTTGAAGGAAGGGTCTGGTAACGTTCTCTCACCGGACAGCTGTAATCGTGATCAGGATTGTTGACTCCTTCCTCGTTCTCCATGCGTGTCTCCATCTTCTCCTATAACCGTTTTGCTACCTACTGCGTATGTTCGTGTTGGTTCTCTTCGGAGCGAACAGGTTACCGCGCGCGCGATTTTGGATTCAGGCTCTCAGGGGTGTCTTGTGTCAACACGGTTGATGAAGAAATTATCTTTACATGTTGCTCCTGGCGCGAACTTTATTCATGGGGTTGGTGGAGTCAAGGTGTCTGGGTTGGTGGGGAAAGTCTCACTATCCTTTTCTCCACTTCATTCCCCTTCTCCTCGAATCACGACGACAGCGATCGTCTTGGATAATATTTTGGGACAGCATCCAGTAGTTTCATTACCTCCAGGCGTCGTAGGTTTAACGTCTAAACTCTCTCTTGCTGACCCAGGATTCCACATTCCGGGACCAGTTGATGTTCTACTCGGAGCAGATGTTCTTGGATTGTTACGGTTGGAAAGCAGTAAGCTTCTTCAAGCAGGTGGTCTTTCTGCAATAAATACTGATCTTGGTGAAGTCATTATGGGTCCAGCATTTCCAGTACTCTCCTCTCCGGATAACGCCAGCTTTCAAGTAGGTCTATCCCTCGCTGACGCAGTTCAGCGATTTTGGGAAATAGAGGAACCTCCTACAGCGCCTCGTGTCAACCCGCAGCACCAGGAATGCGAATTATTCTTCCAAAATAATACCGGTCGGCTCCATTCAGGTCGGTTTGTGACACGGTTGCCCTTCTTGCCCTCTCGTTCTCCCCTTGGTCAGTCCAGGATGCTGGCAGAGAAAAGACTAATCTCCATGGAACGTCGTATGAAACGTGATGTGGCTTTCAAACAAGACTATTTAAATTTCATGAGGGAATACCTGGAGTTGGGCCACATGTCGATTTCCAAATATGATTGGCGTTCTAAAGAGCATTATTTTATCCCTCATCATGCTGTGTTTAAGGCAGGAAAGATTAGAGTAGTTTTTGATGGTTCAGCACCCACCTCTAACGGTATTACCTTAAACCAATGTTTGCATGCCGGTCCAAAACTGCATCGTGATATTTCAGACCTCTTAACCAGCTTCCGCCGACATCAAGTCGTTTTTGTTGCGGATATAAGGATGATGTTTCGTCAGACTCTTATTCATCCAGATGATCGGTGTTATCAGCTCATACTGTGGCGAGAGGATCCATCTCATCCAATGACTGTATATGAGCTAAATACGAACACTTATGGACTCAAGTCTAGTCCGTTCATTGCTATAAGGTCTTTACTGGAACTTGCGGATCGCGAGCGTATTTACTTTCCCAGGGCAGCCGCTATTTTATCAAGCGATGTCTATGTCGATGACATATGTACAGGTGCTGCCAGTGAAGAAGAGGCGAAGGTTTTAAGAGATGAGCTGATCGGTATCTTGAGGTCTGGTGGGTATGAATTAAGAAAGTGGATATCCAACTCGCAGGTTCTTCTTGAAGATTTACCGGAAGAGCACCAGCAAGCCCCACATCTCTTTCAAAATATAGAAAATCCTAACGTAGTCACTCTTCTCGGAGTACAGTACCAACCGGTCCCAGATGTTTTCACATTTCGTGTACAGGATATAACTATCTGCAAGGTTTGGACTAAGCGTATGGTACTGTCAACCGTAGCTCGGATTTTTGATCCCAATGGTTAGTTGGCGCCGGTTGTGTTTTGGGCCAAGTGTTTCCTTCAGAAACTTTGGTTGCAGGAATTGACGTGGGATGCCCCTCTCATTGGTGAGTTGCTCCAGGCTTGGTCTCGGTTTGTAACATCTCTGCCAGATCTTGAATTTATTAAAATAGACCGAGCCTTCTTTCCGACGTCTAAATGTCGTGTCAGCCTGCATGGATTTTGTGATGCTTCCGAACGAGGTTATGCGGCTGCCGTCTATCTTCGTGTTATGGACCCGAAGGATAATGTGACTATCAAGTTGGTTATGGCTAAGAGTAAGGTCGCTCCTGTGAGATCAAGGCTCACGATTCCGAAGTTAGAATTATCCGGGGCAGCCCTTTTAACAAGACTTCTAAATCATTTGAATTCTACTTTGGGGCAAGTGGTGGAAATTGAAAAGGTATTTGCTTGGACTGACAGTCAGATTGTTCTTGGTTGGTTGGTTAAAAGCATCTGTCCATGCTTTGGAGGTTTTTGTGGCTAACCGGGTATCACAAATTCAAAATTCAAATGCGGTTATTAATTGGAGACATGTTCCCGGTGATTTGAACCCTGCAGATTGTGCGTCACGAGGCTGTGAATCTCCGGGTTTGGTTGACCATCATCTCTGGTGGGGGCCAGCTTGGCTTTGTGAACTTGAAAGTTCTTGGCCTCATACGGTTCTGGATATTGTGGAGCCTTTACCAGGTTTACGTATTTGTACGGTTCAGAAGGAACCTACTGGTGATTTGCAACCTTTACTAGATCGGTTTAGTTCTCTTAATAAGTTATTGGGAGTTACGGGATGGATTAGGAGATTTATTCGAAATTTACGGCAAAAGTCTAATAGGCTATCATCTCCGGTGCTCGATCCCGAGGAGCGTCACGAAGCTTTGGCTTTCTGGGTTCGCGTAGTGCAACGTGAAAATTTTAAATCAGTTATTTCCAGTTTGCAAAACGGGTGCGTCAAGTTCAAAGGTGCTGTAGCTCGATTGAATCCGTTCCTCGATGACAAGGGTTTAGTTCGAGTAGGAGGTAGATTGCGTAACGCAGATTTACCTTGTGAGGCGCGGCATCCTCTCCTACTACCAAAGGGTGGTTCACTTGTGAACCTTTTAATTGTAGACCGACACGTAAGAAATGCACACGCGGGGCTAAATACGCTGCTAGCTATCCTACAGCGGGAATTTTGGATTTTGTCAGCCAGACGGGCAATTCGAAAAGTTATTTACCGATGTATGCCGTGTTATAGGTTAAAGGCTACCCTTACTCAACCTCAAATGGGAGACTTGCCTCCAGATAGAGTAAAGATTTCTAGACCTTTCTCTGGAGTTGGTACGGATTTTGCGGGTCCGTTTATGGTCAAAGCTTTTACTGGTCGAAGTGCTCGAATCTGTAAGGCGTACTTGTGCGTGTTTGTGTGCCTATCTACTAAGGCCGTACATTTAGAGGTGGTCTCAAGTCTTAGTACTGAGGCTTTTATAGCTTGTCTGTCTCGATTCGTCAGTCGGCGCGGTTTACCTTCTTTGATTCGGTCCGACTGTGGTACGAATTTTAAGGGAGGAGATAGGTATCTCTCAGAGGTACACAAATTTTTATATGAAAGTCAGAATTGTATAGGTCAAAAAATGTCTCAGCAGGGTATCCGGTGGAAATTTGATCCTCCAGCATATCCTTCTTGGGGTGGCATATTTGAGGCGGTTGTAAAGGTCGCGAAGACACATCTTCGCCGGGTTATTGGAGATACGGTACTCACCTTTGAAGAATTGCAGACGGTGTT
Source organism: Melinaea menophilus ssp. n. AW-2005 (assembly GCA_918358695.1). NCBI lineage: Eukaryota > Metazoa > Arthropoda > Insecta > Lepidoptera > Nymphalidae > Melinaea > Melinaea menophilus. The sequence goes on along the minus strand of OU911043.1, from coordinate 21,148,850 downwards.
TTGCAAAATTGAAGCGGTCCTTAATTCGCGACCTCTTTGTTCAGTCTCTTCGGACCCAAATGATTTGGATGTATTGACTCCAGGTCACTTTTTGGTCGGTGGTCCACTCACAGCTCTGCCAGAATATCCTTTAGAGAATACCCCACTTAATAGGCTCACACGTTTTGAACTGTTACAACAGCTATCTCAAAGTTTTTGGCGTAGGTTTAATTTAGAGTACTTACATTTGTTGCAACAGCGTGTACGATGGTCTGATAAAACTGACCCACCTAAGGTCGGTGATCTTGTCTTAGTTAAAGAAATGAATATGCCTCCACTCTCCTGGAGACGGGGTCGTATTCTAAGGTTATTAACAGGCGCAGATGGAATTCCAAGAGTCGCAGAAGTACATGTGGGCAATTCTGTGTTAAAGCGGGCAGTAGCTACTCTCTCTCGGTTACCAGTAGCTTAGACACTTTTCAGGTGCCTGGTATTACGTTTAGACTCAATCAGGTTTCGCCTGGCTGGGGCGGGGGATTGTTCGGAATAGTTATTAATTAAATTGTACAGTTGCTAATAGCAATCGTCAGGCGCTAAATATATTTTAATTATTAACAAATCGAGGGTAGATGTTACGTTTTTGGTGGTGTGACAAACGCACGCGTAACGGTCGAGACAGTTCTCTACACAGTTCTCGAAGATAGTTCTCGGTGAGCGGTTCTCGGTGAACCTTGGTGCTTAACGATTTTGCGGAGTAATCATTATCGGTTCTAGAAGTTTCCAAAAGAGTAAATTACATTAGTGTCGAGTGTTTGAATTGTTGGCTGCAGCGCCGAATTGGTGGCTGCCTTCTCACTCGAAGTGTGCGTGGAACCGAAGGTCACGCGACGGAACACTTAAGTATCAAATTATTTGTCCCATAATTATTTCCCTTTTATTAATTTTATACAATTTATCCTATTCTCTGGGGAACCCCAAATCCTTTACTAGTACAGACTGACTATGTGACTTCCTTCTTTGAAGCATAACAGAAGCAGACAGGTAAGTCGTTAGTTTTAATAAGCAAATTAGGGAGTAATCGTATACGTAGCTATTGATGACGTTGCCCGTTTAGAGGTTGTGTCGTGGGGTCAGCCGAGCCCCTTTGTACGATACAGTAACTCTGAACAAGAAATTTTGTGATTTTTATTATCCTAGAAGGTTTTTAAAATTGTCTTAATGATTATTGTGTTAGTATTATTTTATATAGTTTTATTTTTTAAGAAGCCGTAAAAGCCAATTGCAAAATATAAATAATTACTGGAATAAAGGTAAGTTTAATAAAACTTATATTTTTGTGATGTGAAAATATCTATGTAATGAAATTCAAATTTGAAGTACCTACTTATTTATGAATAAACCATTATAAAATGGGATATTGGCTACTTTCTACTTGACTTTCTACTATTTGAGACGTCAAGAAGTTTTGTTCATCATTTTAGGGTTCGTTTTCTTAGCGTTTTGAAATGGGTATATCTTTGCTGTTTGTCAATTTTTGTTGCTAACCTTTTAATTGAATTCAAGGTAACAAACAGCACGTGGCTGTATATTTTTATTATTATAATCGGTCATAAGTCTATTTCTTGTTTCACGACGATGCCAACGAATAAATTTAATTAAACCCTTTTTTTATTATATTGAATTAACAAGATAAATTGTTAAAACATAGATATTTCATTTTAAGCGAGGTTTTGAAACCGGTAACGTAATGTCTTTTTCCAATCGATAAGAAAGAGTAAAAGTTGAGACAAGTTCGTCTCAAAAGAGAACTATCTCTTTAGTTCTTAAACTAAAGTCAAATAGTTTAAAAAGTATAAATTAAAGATAATTTGGAAAGTTTCTTAAAAAATTGGTAATAACATGAACAGCAATTTTTTTAAGTAACCAATTTGCAAAGCAACTTGCGGCTTTGCATATATTAGATATTTTAATCACAAAATAAATATATTTTTTTATATTTTCTAATTGATATAACTGCATGCATTGCACGTAACCTGGAATGGTTAAAAGTTATCTCGGTATAGAACAAATATATAATTAAAACCTATTATAATAAAATATATTATCCTTAGTACCAAATAATTTAGAATAGCAAATTCAAATTAAAATCATAATATAGTAATATCGCTATTTATATTACACATATATAAATTTTCATATATATAATAATATATATGAGAACTAATACTGTATATGAAATACAATATCCACAACTTTTTAGATTAGGTCTCGCAAGTAAATACAATTGATGTCTTCCGCTCCAAATTAATAACTTTTAAAAAGTTTACATAAACTGAATACACTAACAAATGAAACATAGTACACGGCAATACTAGAAGTAATTAAGTTATACAAATTTAATGTTGATAACAGATGCGGTTGGGTGGGTAACATAATTGAGTATGTAATATAATTTTAAAATGTGCTTAGACGTGAAGATTTGTTCTCTGCAGTTACTTTTTTATAATATTGTTTGTTTTTTTTTACCTTTTAAGCTTTTCATTGGTGAATTTATTTTACCAAATTATATTTTTAGGACACTATTGATTCTCGAATGCATTCTTGCTAGAAAAGACGATATCATTTTCTGTAAGACTGGATGCCATCCGTTTCCTCCTGTCCAAACATACCGGACATTGAACAAAATCGCGAAAATCGCAACAGAATCCTGAATGTTATGTTTACCTAAAATTCTAAAACAATTTTAGTATTTATTGTTGAAAGGTTTCTTATAAGACTGGTCTGTAGAATCATTATTGCGTGCTGGCTTCAAATAATCAAGCCACTCCATTACTACAAAATATTGATAATATAGCATCAAGTATGTAAGTTGTATGTCATATTACTGTGATGCACATAACAATACAAGCAGTACCAACAATTCCAGCACTATATTAAACTTAATTACAATTTTAATGTGATTGGATATAAATAATGGCAAGTAATACAATAAAACGTTCAGCGATCATTATGTGTATATGTTTGTAAAAATATCCGTTTTCTACTTAGTATTTCAAGTGCTAAATTAGATTTTAAGTTTTTTATTTTCTTAAGGTTAAGGTTCTTTTAGCAAACATTAATTTGTACAACTTATAAATATTTTAAATAAATATGAAGAAGACAAATTATCTGATATCTTTACTTTTAAAATATAAAAACCTACCTTTTCTACCCCACAAATGCATGATAACTTTTAACTATGTTCAATATATTATGCTAGTAATTTTGGCAATATAACAATGAAATCATTAACTACCAAAGTAATAGCTTTCTATTTATTTACAATTGTAAATATCGCAACAAAAGTATTTAATTAAACCTACTTAATTGCTCCGAGTATTTATTCTGTGACAAAGAGATGAAATTAAATTAGAATTTATCTTTTTATCATTCAATAATGTTATTTCATTCAAAAATGTATTGTTTTTAAATAAATATATTATTAACTCTAGCATTAATTTGTACTCAGCACGTTTAAGTATTTGAGCGATAGAAAAAAAAAAGAATTAATGTTCCAAATTGAATATTAATATCAGTATTTTAAATTAGTTTGTAATTTTCAATTATATTTAAATTTTAAGATCCAATGCAAATTAATGTATAACTAGCCAATTACTTTTGGAAAAAAGTGTCTTTTGTTTAATTTGCTTGACACAAAATATTCATTCAAACATGTCTTTCAATGAACAAGAATCTTTTAATACATAATTGCTGAACACAAAATCAATGGGAGAAACATAGTTTTGTTTCTTTAAAATGGTCTTGAATAACTTAACAAATATTCCATGGGCTTGAGTATATGTATATAAAATAAAGTTCCACATGATAGTTTACTTTCCTATTTTTAGTTTTAAATCTAAAATTAAAATTATATTAATAAATAAAATTTATTATAGCATTCAAAATTTTTAAGTTCTTAATAATGTTTGGAACTTAGGTCATTGGCTCATTTTCAGAGTTGATATTCCAATGCATATATTTCATTTACAAAGATCAAATGTTTAATTGAGGCTCATCTCAGCAAGTAGTATTCCGAACCCACGGACTGACTATGTTGACCTTAATGTAATTGACGATTCAAAAGTGCGTGTTAATGCCTACTACTGATAAGAGATAATTTGAATTTAAAAGGTTTGATTGCGATATTTCAAAATTACAAAGAATTAGATATTTCTTGATATAACAGTATTCCGAAACATTATTTTTTTAAAAAGTCCTTATTAAAACATATATTGTATTTTTTTTTATAAAATAGTAACTAAATGATAACGTGCAAATAGCGGAAAAAGTAACAAAATTTGCCAGAATATTGTTAGGCCTATAAAATGATTTAAAGGATCATTATCTGTTATTGGGACAATATTTTTCTTTAACTAAGTACTAGGATGTTCTGGTCACCATTCATGTTTAATCTCCTTATAATCGTATTATTTTAACTCGCAATATTATAAATGATTAGTAATCATAGTTTTGATTGTTCGTGTTCGTTTGATATTCGTTTTATGAATTTTATACTCTTTTTTAAAAAAACCTTGAAAGATCTGTTACTTTTCTTACAATATTAATTCATTTGCGCGAAACTGTATGTGTAATTTTGCTACATTTATAAGAATTTTAATGGAATTAGAAATTGTTTATTGTTTCAAAAAAAAAATTATTACACTAAGTCAAACATTTTTTTCATTTTTTATTTTATAATTTCAAAGAATATATATTCTATAATTTATAATTTTACAATATAACGATAAATAATCTTACAAAGCATAAGAAATACAATTATACATTAAAAGCATTGTAAGGAAGGTTAAGTCCTATTACGTAAATAGGTCTAAAATTTAATCTAATTCCATTTTGTCTCATGCTACACTAATAACAATATTAAGTTGCATCACGATATCTTCTACTTAATACATAGAAATTATGTAGTCTCGCTTACAGTAGTAAAAAACTAATTAATCATTATAAAAAGAATTTGGAAGAACTAATATAAAGAATGTGGTTAATAAAAAGGCCAAAAAATTTTAACGTGATTCCAACGTTTTATTATAATGACCATCATATTAATTAAATATTCAAAATCATAGTAACATATCTAGAATTATATATATTTGAATTAGCACTTAGGGTAATGGCAATTATTAAGCCTATTATTTCATTGAATAACATAAAATTAAACTTACGGCCCCGTGGTAGAATGTTTATAACAATAATAAAAATTATACATATACATTCATAACATATTTAATAGAAATACAATTCGTTTAATATTCAAAACAAAAAACGGAAATATCTCGTGCCTTGGAAAGTTATATTATTTTCGTTGTTCACTTTGCAGGCTAAAGTGAAATAATTTTTCGTTGCAAATTATTTCATAAATGTGAATGTCAAACATCCTTTTATTAATTCTTAATATATTGTGAAGGAGTACAGAATAATTTTAAATAAAAAAGTAATGATATTGCTCTCTGTAACAAGAAAAATTGCGATATATCTGTTAGGATATTATTTATTATCAAGTACAGCTGCAAGAACAGATACTTGTCATTCATTCGTTCATTGATTCATTCGTGACATAATTGATTGAAGGTCCACGAACGTTGTAGGTTACCTTGTACCTTAGGGGACAATCGCTGGAAACCTCGTGTTACCGTCCGTTATCAATGTGATTCGGGATAGACCCGTGGAATTAGAAACAGCATGGGCCGGTGCTTTCTGGGGGATGGTTAATTTAATCTCTTGGGACCGCGTTAGCCGTTTCCTAATTGTCAGCGGTGGGGAGTCAGCCCTGAGGTGTTCGTCTCTCGCTCATAGCTGAAGGGAGCGTGCGAGTTGATCGTGGGGTGCCCGTGTCTGGTTCATGGTCGGCAAAGGACTGGGTACGCGGCAGTCTGCCCTTAGGGATGGCCGGTCTGCAGCGAACGGCTTAGGCCTTTTACTTTCGTCCTCCGTCTTGGATTATTCAGTGATAGGTTGCAGGCCAGCTTTTCCGGGGTAGAAAGATGGGGGCTATTTAAGTCCCACCAGTTAAACTGAATGTAAGTTTATGAACAAATAAAACAGCAATAAAATTGTCTGTGTGTCTTATTTAACGAAAATAAAAAATATTTTTTATTACATATTTTGAAACAAAATGTAAAAAAGTACTACTTTAATAATCTTTAAAGATGAAGCGTGAAAATTCTGAGACAGAAATGACAGGTTGATGACAGGTTGACGAACAACTTCCGGAAAAACACGAAGCTTTTCTGGGGAGAAGTTATTCCCGGGTTTGTTCGGTAACCTGTAGAATGAAAGCGGTGCTTTTGAAGATCAGTGAAATCTTAACAAAGCAAGCACATGTATTGCAGCGGTGGGCGAAATTCTACAAGGAGTCGTATGAATGTGAGGACGCTTCTTCCTTGAATACCAGCGAAATGCTGAGTCCGGATGTAGCAATGGTGGAATCGGTTTGGAAGAAGTGGAGAGCGCGATTCGAAGCCTGAAATGTGGTAACACTGCGGGAGCAGATGAAGTTACTGCCGAGATAATCAAATATGGTGGGCCACGCATCTTGGACTTGTTCTGGTTTTTGTGCAATTTATGATAGAAATCAGGGAAAGTCCCAGACGTTTGGTAAGGTGCAGTCATCGTACCTTTGTATATATGCTAAAATATTAGCGAGAAGAGTGCAAGAGAGATCTGAAAGGCTGTTGTGAGAGGCCCAAGGAGGTTTTAGACCTGGAAGAGGGTGTATAGATCAGATCTTTTCCCTCAGCATGATCACGAAAAAGTTTATGGCCCTAAACCAAAAGGTTTTCTGTGCTTTTGTGGATTTGGAAAAGGCGTTTGACAGGGTTGTGAGAAAGAAATTATGGGAGATACTGCCCCGATACAATGTGAGCGGACCCTTGCTGTAAAGTCTCTTTACAGAGATCACTCAGCCTGTGTGCGAATACGAGCTGACATGTCGCCCTGGTTTGACATCCAGTCGGGTGTTAAGTAAGGTTACGCTATGTCAGCTTGGTTGTTCAATTTGTATTTGGAGACCCAAGGCGTGAAAGACAGTGACATGGGAGTGAAAGTAGGTGACCTTAAGGTCAATTGCTTGCTATATGCAGATGCTGCAGTGCTCATTGCATCATCAGAATCCGATTTGCAGGCATTGGTCACCGCTTTGAAATATGGGTGTGAAAATAATGGTCTAAACCTGAATGCAGATAAGACGAAGGTTCTGATATTTGAAAGAAATGAAGAAAGAACAGAATGTAAGATCAACGTGAATGATAAGATAATAGGACAAGTGAATGAAGTGGTATAGCGGTATTTGGGAAGTATGTTTAGCAGAGACGGAAGATACGAAATGGATGTGGAAAGGCGTATTACTGTCGGTAACAGAGTCAACGGTGCTTTCGCTGCATTACTGAGACGACGAAACGTCAGCAAAGCTGCACGTTTGTCTGTACACAATGCGGTTTTACTATCGACGCTGTTATATGGCAGCCAAACGTGGGTAACACAGAAGAAGAATGTAAGAAAGATGAGTGCTGTTGAGATGCGATCTCTTCGCAGAATATGCGGAGTCAGTCTAGCTGAACGAATCCGCAATGAAGAGAGACAGAATGGCAGGTACTAGCGAAGATGTCACGGTGAGAATGAAGAAGAACGTGCTCAGGTGGTTTGGGCACGTTGAACGAATGAGTGATGAAAAAATGGTAAAAAAGATTTATACAGGAAAAGTGAGTAGTAAAAGAGAAAGGGGGAGGCCTCGAGTGACCGTCGAAAACACAGTATCTATGATACTGGAGGAAGGTCACGTAAAAAGCAGGAGGACCCCTCGGAGGGCATGTATGAATGTCGATTTCAGATGACATTCTGTTACAAAGTTTTGAAAGTAAGAGTTTATAAAAACAAATTATTTTCAAGGCCTAAAAATTGCACTTTTCTCCCCATTTTAAATATCTATATCTGTATTCAAATATTATTGCTATTTTTACTAGGATAAGTTTATTTTGGATAAACCTCATATATTAGTATTTAATTTTTTTTAATACTTCTTATTATTACGGTTACATTAAATTATGTGTTAAATACATTTATAATTTCAAATTCATCAACTCAATTCTCAGAATTCTGTACTTTAAAAATAGTCAATATCTTTAGATGGTAATAACTTTTATAAGTCTATATTATTATTGAAGTAAAGCCAACGCACGCTTGTTACATAGAAGCTAAAATTTTTGTAAAAATAAATGGGCAGACGGCTAATAAAAGATGATTTTATTTGTTATTAAAACATAGACTGTGATTATGAGAAGTTAAAACGTCCGTTGTTACAATGAATTGTATGATTATTATAATGTACCTTATTATATATGTTAGTACCTAGTAAATAATATAAAAACGGTATACAGTATATATTCAATAAAAATGCTAAGTTTAATAGAAAACAAATCACAAAATTTGATTTTAATGAAATAAATAACAATTTTGTTATTTTTTCTCAATTATATTTTTTATAATATTTTCTTATTTTTAAACCCAAATATATAAGGTACATAAAATGTTTTTGAGTTGATGATATAAAAAGAATGTATTCTGTTTACAAATAGAATCTTAAAATATCGATGAGTACTTAAAAATCACCTAAAATAGAATTCATGACACGAATTCTTTTTAAAAAGTTCCTTTTTGTTATATATTTTTATTAATGTCTTTTTATGTGCATTATAATTAAAAAAAAAAATATATGAAGTTTTATATAAATTTTTGTCTACAGTTGAACCCTATCAGTGTAGAGCTTTTACTTCAATGTGGATAGCAATAAATGGATTAAAGACGGACTCAATCAGCGTCTTTAGTGAACCTTGCCAGTGAATCAGCTGATTTCAACTCAAGGCGTCACACAGGAAAAGAGCTATTGTGGTTATTTTCTATCCTTTACGGGGTTCTAAATTTATTTTAATGATTATTCCTAAAGTAAGTATAACGTTCACCAAACAACAATATGTTTTACCACATTTACATTTATGATGTTTGATAAACCAATTTTCATTTTTATATTCTATTTATTTATTTATTCTATTTTAGAAGCTGTATTTTCGTATTAAGATATTTTACTTCACAATACTTTTGACTACTATTTTGTATATAATATTAATGGTTTTACATTCATTAACCTATAAATTCTATGATTATGAACAGTTCGTAATTTTCGGTGACAGTATAGTAACCATAATCCAAATTCCTTTTATATTTTAATTCCTTATTATCATTCCTTTTCAAAATAGGGTAAAACAAACAATGTTTTCTAGATACAATATTGGGTAACTGTTGGTAAATACATATTTACGACCAATAGGCCTTTGGATTCGTAAGCGATTCAGGTTTTAACGGTTCGCAAATTTACTTATACATAGAAAGTGAATAATAATAGATGAGACTGACATGAAATGACCTGACCTGACATGACCGAAAGAATAAATATAACAAAACACCATTGTATTATTTTCTATTGAACCAGCTTCATGGTTGCGGTCTTTCAAAGTTATGTCCTTTTATGTAACTATACCTATGCTCGCTTGTAAAATGTGTAAACAGAATAAAATAAGGTAACATATTTTATATCATATTTTAAATATTATAATATGAAAAAAAAACAATAGCATTCCGACAAGTCTACTAATTCATAAACAAAACATTATCAAATTTCCTGTTGAAATTTAGATGTTGTTTCAGTAGAACCTTATAAATGCAACGCCAATTAAGTTTGAAGAAGTATTATTTATGTGGGCTGCTTTTATTTTCTTTTATTTTTGGTTTATAATTAAAATACCTAATACTTCATAATTTTTTTTTCAGACATAAGTATGTTTTATTATACTCGCTTAGATACAGTCAGAGAATTAATTAATTTTTAATATACTAATTACTAAAAAGCAGAGTGAAAAAATACTGACTTATCCAATTATTTATGTGAACGTATGTCTATCTGGCATTGCGAAACCAACTTTTACAAGCCTTTGCGATTGAACTTACTTATTCATCAAGATCAGAATTCATACTATTTTAGAAAAAAATATATTTATTCGCAGTGAGCAATTATTATAATAGTTCCTTAACTATAACTACTAACAATAAGTAGATAAGAAAGCAAACGTTCTTGTTTTAATTTCGCATTCTGTAATTATAGGAGACTCACTGTCAAAGAGAAGTGAGATTCTTATCGAAATTTATTTAAAAATCAGGTTGAACGATATCAATACAATTCGTCGATTCAAAAGATAGGAGTTTGAGAAACTGCGTAATAAGTTCATTGCTGTAAGATATGTTAGAAATTATTTCTCAGTTACAATACTTCAGCTCAATACTCGGTATTATTATCAGACAGTGAACTAATTTTAAAAAAGTTACATAAACTTGTTGTTTAGGTAAATATTTAAGTTCATGCTTACTTAGTTGCTTATCGATTTTAAAATGTTATATGTTACTCTTATAAGGGTTTCAATTAAAATATGATAAAATATATATAATCACAACATAGTTTGTATCTTAGCTACTTCAGGTATATAATTTGGTCACGATGCAGATATCAGGGTTATGTTTGGTATTCAAAGATGTAGCACAAATCGAATCTCATTTCTAAAGTAGTTATAACATGAACTCTCATATACTTTACATTTTTAAACGAAATACTTTGTATTTAATAGTATTCTCATGTTCAAAATCTTATTAATAATTTCGCATATAAATAAAATAACAACAATTTTATTACATAAAGCAATCAAATAAAATAAATATTACGAAATACTAACCCTTTATGTGTAAAATTAACCTAATAATTAATAAGGTAAATATCCATTATTTAGAAAATAGAATAGTTCTTATATTTAATTTATGGACAGCTGAGTTATAGAGCTGCCTCTGCCATGTTCGCTTCACGCAAGATCAAACAAACAAAAACCCGGCCGAAATCAATATTTAGCAACACATTTAATCTTACATTTTTTATATAAAAAATAAAAGACATTTAGAGTAATATTAAATGTTTATTTAAAACACAAATATTTAGAATTGTTAACTATTCTTTATTAAATTGTCGTGTTATTTACCAATAAACGAGTAGTTTCTGTTTATCGATGATCTCATTGAAACGTGCAAGTACTCTTTAGATTAAAATTTTCCAATATTTTGTATATAGTCATAGATTAATCCTATTTGCAACCTTATTGAGAGATATTAAATATAATTCACTCTGATCAATTCTATTTAGTACTGTTTATTCTTGAGTACAAAATTCACCTATTTATTTAGTATTTTCTTAAATTATGGGTATGATTTTCTGTAGTAAATACAATGAACCATAAATCTATATCTTAACCGACAAAGATCTGAAAGTATAATATTTAAGTTGTATTCGTTTGTTATCTCTGTCTGTTTGGTTTTTCATCGATATAGCTTTTTGATTAAAAATCCAATACTGGATTCAAAATTCAATATCGAGGACTTTTTGGATTAGTTCTCATAAGTAAACGTAGAGTGCATTTATTAGTTTGAACTCTTCCGCTCTAAATGAACTTTAAGTGAAATTTATCAAAATGTAATAAAGATTAAGTGAATAATCCTAACCATATTGTGTATTCCAATGCAAAAATGTCAAACTAACAACTAACTAGTAAAACTATTTAATAAGCTTTTTCATAATATTTTTAGATATATCTTAACTTATATGATACTTTCTAAGAGTAGCTAGGTAGATTGATAAGCATTTTATTTCACAGAAAACTATAATAAAGAAATAAAGGCGTTTAAAAAAATCAAAATATGTAAAGGCTATTTATTGCTAAAAGCAACGTCTGACAGACAACCTTCCGAATCTAGAAGAAGTCATTTATTTTGTTTTAAGATTTAAATGAATAAATTGCTTGTTTTTACAAGAAACATAATATACAACTATTTATGGTTTTATGAGAAATATGTGTAATAAAGTCTATTACTTCATAAAACTTTACGGAGGTCAAAATATTGTTAAAAAATATATAGAAGGCACATTAAACAGCTAATCTGCTAGCATCAATCAATTCATTAAAAATAATATAATAATAAATTCAGCAAAGTGAATTTTCTTATTAAAAATATGTGTAATTCGTTTGATAAATCGTAACTTATGTTATTAACAGATAAAATGAAAGATTATGATTTGACGCAGCTGCATGCGCAATGTTTCGAGAAATCTTTGCGTCGTAATATATGTAGTAGAATGCTTATAAAAAAAGGTGTACCTTATTTCTTTAAACATATTATAACTACCTAAGAATATAACTTTTTTTGTTTAAGATCTTATCTTCTCTAATATTCTTTAATTAATATAAAATCTAACATCAAAACGGTGAACATAATTAGTATACCAGTGAAAAAATGGTGTAGACTATTTGATAAATTTTATAATTAAGATTTCATCATTCAACAAAGTAAGACAACAAAAACATTGTTTAAGAAAGCCATGTATAGCTAATAGGTTACTTAGGTTAATTAATTTTTCTTTTCAGCTTTTGAATTTTGTTTTAATTTTTATTTTTAATTTTCCTACTGAATTATCTTTGTTTCTTTAATAAAACAATATATTATTAGCAATTAAAAGATAATATTCTGAATATAATAATGATCTTAGATTTAAAGACGAGGAATGTTTGTGAATAAAACAAAAACCTTTATCATATTAAGAAAAAAAAAATACTTTCATAAATAACATGTGTTAGATTATATTCAGATAAGCTGAAATCATGTTGTCATAGGTTAATTTTGTTATATATGAACCAGCACTTGTTGATAAGTATTGTTAATAATACTAGTAATGTAAAATATCTTTGAAAACAATCTAAAACTTATAATAAATAGTAACAATGAGTTTTTTAAGTATATTCGCAAGTAGGACGTCAATTTTAATTGTAATTAAAACATTTAGAAAATACACCAAAGTTTCAAATGTAAGCTTTTCTGGCGCTGTTATTTTCAGTAATCTTTCATTTGCTAACGATTAATGTAGTCCTATAAAGAAGAACTGAAAAAATATACATGTACATTTTCATAATATAGTAGGTTAGTAAAATATGCTAAAAAGTAAATTAAAAGTTGCCTGCACTTTTGTATAAATATTTAAAATAACAAAGACTAACGTCTTCAATAGCTGAGGGTAGCTTTAAACACTGTTCTACTGAGTTCCTTCAATCTAAAATTTATAAAATTTATAAACAGAGTTATAGTATTAATACGTTATAGTAAGGTAGCAGTTACATGATCGGACCTTACGAGATGAAGTGAATTGGCCAAAGTCGGTATTTAAAATGCGCTGTAGTTTGTGTGTTAAATCAGAATTGCGAGTCACTTCTCAAATGATTATTCTAAACAACCAAACTTGTATACAAAACATTAATACCCAGCTACACACATATCGCCATTGCCTCTCTTGTCTCCAAAGTAATGGCGAGCATCATAAAACAACAGTTCCTAACGAACGTTGAGAATCACCATTTGATCAATGATCGGCAATATGGCTGTGACGGTTGTTCGGCTGTTAATCTTCTGTTATATCTTATGCATCGTTGGCTGTTATAGAGATATAGCGAAAGCCTGCGAACGTGTATGGCACAAGGGGCTTCAATAGAAGCCCCTTGTGCCATACGCGTTCCTTCCTATGGATTTCCCGGGAGTTTATACAATTGGCTCACCAGCTTTCTCTTTGGGTGGAGAATATAGGATCTCGATCGTTTTTGCTCGGACTCCAAGCCCGTGAATGCCGATATAGCAGCACAGTCGGGCCGTGCAGAGCTCTCTGGAAAACGTAGACGAATGCAGAAAGAAGCTTTTTTCTTCAAGTTTATCATAAGAAAAAACATTTGTATTACCGCTCTTCGAGAGCGCTCCGCTTATTACGAAAGTACAACGAATACATTATCTAAGTTATTGAGCTGAGCGTAGGCGAAGCTCTTAACCGTTTAGGAGACCTTTTTTTGTGTTTAGTTGTCTCCAGAATGTGACGAGATAATCAGCTAATAATTTTCTCATGTATGTTTAAGCTGAACGCGGATGTTATAGCGAAAACAGATTGAAAAAATATTTAGCCATTCAAAAGTTATCAAGAAAAGAAGAAAGGAGAGGGGCTCAGCTCAACATCCGCCGCGCACGGTTAGCGAATCCTAGTATACATATTTATGTACTTAAGTACTTGTGATAATTTTTATTGTTCTTTCAGTGGTTTTTAATTTCTTTCCAAGTCATTATTAATGTTTTTTTTTCATATTGGATGGAAACAACCTACCAATTACAAGATAATATTCCAAATATAATACGATGAAAGACAAGGTCAAGACAATGTCTGTGAGAAGAAAATAAAAAATTTGATATATTTATTTAAAAAGATAACATCAGTACCATTACATACATATTATTTGTCGCATCAAATTGAGACTCCGAAAGTAATTAAACTCACAATTAATAGCTTAACATGAAACAATAATGAGTCAATTAAGCAATTTCAGCTCATTAACATTAAAAAGTCACTCGGACTCGTAAACGCGATGTGTGTACGTTTAAATTACGATTAAAATATTAATTGTAATTTAACATGGAAAAAATAGGTCAGTTCGCAAAAAAATATAAGGGTCTGTTGCGATGTCATTTCAGAAATTTTTCATTGGCATATGATAATGTACTAGTAAAAAATGTCTTTATCAAAAAATTATAACGCGTAACGTATAACGTTATAATTTTTGTACAATTTTGTACAAATTGTACATTGTTGTTACAATGTAATGTGTAAACATGAAATATAAATGCAAGAAATATATAAAAGTTGCATGAGTTTGTTTATATATTATTAATTACAATTTTTTTTGTTTTTAATATGTGGGGGTAGTTTTCAAAATTATAAAATATTTCTAATGTAAGTGTGAAATTGTAGATATAGAGCTACTTGTATCGTGTTTTTTATAATGTCAATCTAAGAAAATCCAAATAGTATTAAGTTACTGTTAAATAAATAATATTTAAAAGTTAACATTATTGTAATATAATGAGGCCAGCAAACAATGGCAAGTTACATTATTTCAATCATATTTTTCAAACAATCTTCAATTTTCAAATCAAGCTTATTAAAGGTCACCTCCATATTGATAAAAATAAGTACGACATGGAAGAAACTCAATTGACACTGCACGAGATTTTTCATATCAAGCTTCCTTCATTTAAAATGTAAATGTGCCTTATATAACTTAACGGCTTTTATAACCAATTGTAAATAAGGCAATATATACATGTGTTATTGTTAGGTAGCGATTACATGATTGCATTTTATAAGACTCGAGACACAAAGTGAATTAGTCAAAGACAGCATTTAATCAGCGTTGTAGTTTTTCTATATAATCAGATTTGCTGGTTAGATCCCAAAGGGTACTTCTAAACAATTATTAATAATAATAATAATTAATATGAAGATTGTTTAGACTATGTTATCTATGATTAAAAGATTTTTTATATATAATATAGTTTTCTATCAGTGCCTAAATGATCACCACTTCCTTGGTCTTTAGATATTATTAAGAAAATTAAAAAAATAGTAATCGCTTTTTGAAAATTGTCTTAAAAATAACACCTAATAAATAAGAACGAAACTAAAATAATGTGGTTAAGCCACGTAAACATCATAGAAATATAAAAGAATCAAGCATCGACACAGTCAATGGGTATCTAATATTTGACTTGTACAAATTAAGTCTTTAATTCTACGACATTTTGCCTGTTAATCACTAGATAGTGATTAACAGGCAAAATGTCGTAGAATATATATAGATATATATATTAATATATCAACAAAGTTACACAAATAAATCTTAATATACATTTTCAAACAGTATTACCAGTTAGCGACAATACATTCAATTGATGATTTTGCTAGGATGCGACTATTAATCATATCAACTAAGGTGAGAGGATGTTCACTCTGATGTAATGTGGGTCTTCAAATAGAACTGAGATTACACTTGAAACTTTTATATTTATTTGTATTTTATTATACTATGTTCTTTTTTTGTCTAAGTTGAATGATATTAAATAAAAAATAAAAATGGTTGAAATATTCTTCGAAATTTTCAAATTTTAATTCTTTTAAAATGTTGTTATACAATTAAGTAGAAATTATTTTAAAAGATATTTAAATTCCATTTCTCAAACCTTGGATAACAAGGGAATTAAATATAAATAAACACTGAGAAAATTAAATTAAAAACATTTTATTTAAATTTTAGTTGGTATTGCTGAAAAGATAAAATTAACTGACAGGAATTAATACGATTCTTATTTCCAGTTTGTTACTTTTTGGTTTATGTTTAATAAAATATGAATACATTATTTCCTCTGTTGTAATTACAATGATTATAAGGACTGTTAAATTCAGTTAACAGTCGATTCGGTATATAGTGTAATCAACAATAACTGTTTTGAACATTCTTTTAAATTTTGGGATATTTCGAGCCAATGTTAGATTAACATTTTTGTTCGGAACGTTTTGTTTGAGAACATACTTTTTTTTTTTAATGTTAGAGGAGGGCAAACGAGCTGGCGAGTCACTGATAGTACGTGATCACCGCCTCTATGAATTCCTGCAACATCCGAGGATTCACAGGAGTGTTGCCGGCTTTGAAGAGTAAACGCCTTTTTTGAAGGTATCCATGTCGTACCGATCTGGAAATACCGCCGAAGGAAGTTCGTTCCACAAGCGAGTGGAACGTGGAAAAAAGGTCCTTGAGAATCGCACAGTGGAGGATCGCCATGCATCCAGGTGGTAGGAATGGTAAAATAGTCGATGGCGCGCTGTGCCTTTATGAAATTCGGCGGTAGGTATCAGATCGAATAGCTCTTCGGAACACTCCCCGTGATAAATGCGGTAGAAGACATACAGAGAAGCAAAGTCTCTACGCAATGCCAAAGAGTCCAGCCGTTTGTAGAGCACTGGGTTCCCGACAATCCGAACGGCTCTCCGTTGTACGCGATCAAATGGTAGAAGCTGATATTGGGGTGATCCGGATCAGAGGGTGATTCTTGATCTTATTGCCTCTTACCTTGATCTTATTGCCTCTTACCTGAATCAAAGAGTCCAGAAAGTTTACGTAAATAATTCTAAATCGTCTGGTTCTCACCTAAAGATGGGTGTTCCACAAGGATCTATTCTGGGCCCCTTTTTGTTTTTACTTTATATTAATGATTTGCACTTTTTTGTTAAGGGTCTGTGTGACATTGTACTCTTTGCTGATGACACCTCGCTTATTTTTAAAGTTGAGCGTGATAGGATTAATTATGACGAAGTAAACAGTACTTTGTCACGAGTCCTGCATTGGTTCGAAATTAATAATTTAGTGTTAAATGCTAAGAAAACTAAATGCATAGAGTTTACACTTCCTAATGTAAAACGTAAAAATTTTAACTTGCTCCTTAACAATGAAGTGTTAGAATTGATTAACTCAACAAGTTATACAAACGTATAACATTAGATAAAAAGCTCCAGTGGAACTCTATCTCTCAACACTCGCAGCCAAACTGAGCTCTGCCGTCTTTGCAATTCGAAAAGTTAGACAATTAACGGACATTAATACGGCTCGACTTGTTTATTTTACATTATTTTATCTTACGGTATTTTATTATAGGGCAGTGCTGCCGAAATTAATTCTATATTTATTTTACAAAAAAGAGCTGTGCGGGCTATTTATAACTTAAAAGCTAGAGATTCTCTGAGATATTTCTAAAGAAATAGGTATTATTACAGTCGCTTCGCAATACATATTTAATAACATATTATATATACGTCAAAATTTAAAAAGTTATATAAAAAATAGTGACAGACACGCGATAAATACGAGAAATAAAAACAAACTCGTAACGCCAAAGTTTCGGCTTCAAAAAGTTAATAAATCCTTCATGGGTTTGAGTATACGCATATATAATAAAGTTCCACAAGATATCTTAGACCTTCCATTTCTTAGTTTGAAATCTAAAATCAAAAGTTTATTATTAAATAAACCTTATTATAACGTTCAAGCGTTTTTAGTGGATCGAAATGTGTGGAACTTAAGTTGTTGAATCATTTGCAGGATTTATTTTGAAAAGAGCAACTGTTGAGTTTCTGGCCGGCTCTTCTCAACAGAACAGTATTCCGAGCCGGTGGTAGCTTACTTACTGTGTGTGACTGACTACAGTGACCTTTTTTTGTATTGTAGTAATTGACGATTCAAAAGTGCGTGTAAATGCCTACTTGAATAAAAATATTTTGAATTTGAATTTGAATTTGAATTTAGAGATGAGAAAGGTACTCCATGTGTGGCCGGACCTGCGCTTTGTAGAGCGCAAGTCTTTGGCCAAGATTGAAATACTGCCTCACTCTATTGATCACGCCCAATTTCATCGAGGCCAACTTGGCCTTGCTCTCCAGATGACCAAGAAACTGACAATCACTCGAAATGTCGAGACCCAGTATTCTAATACTTGGCGGGGCAATGAGGAGAGTGCTCTGGGTAGTGTAGTAGTCTTAGTGGTAAACGCGCACACTTGTGTGTTATCGGGATTGAATTGAACGTGCTTCAGTTCACCCCACTCAGAGATCATCCCCAAGGAAGTCTCTATAAAAGACACAAGTTTCTTTCGACACTTAAAAAAAGCCCATATGAAAGTAGTTTCGAGAGAAGCCCCTTGTGTCATACACGATCGAAGGCTCTCGCCATATCCAGACTAACTGAAAGACCCTCTCCCTTGGTTTCAATAACAACTGCCCAACGGTGCGTAAGATATAACAGAATATCACCAGCCGATCGACCAGGGTGAAAGCCATATTGCCGGTCATTGATCAACTGGTGACCCTCGAGGTACTCTTAGGTTAGGAGTTGTATATTGATAATGCTTTCCATTACTTTGGAGCGAAGGGAGGTAATGGCGTTAGATCTGTAGTTAGCTGGGACCGAGCTATCACATTTTTTTAAGGATCGAATGGACCAGGGCATGCTTCCATGAGACTGGGACGCATCAAACCAAGACCGCGATCTGCCACCAAGTGGTACCACAAAGCTTAGTACAAATAGTTCCATGCCCTGAAGTATCACATCAGCTACAGCCGCAGCGCAGTCACTAGGATCATTGGAAGCGAAACAAATCGGCCCCCATATGTAGGATGCAAAAAATGACTGCATTCCATCCCAATATATCTGCGTCTCCGTCAGAAACAACAAGGCTGGCTACGCCTTCTCTAGATGATAGTGGACGGCGTTCAAGTTGGAATGAAGTCCTCAAATGTTGCAAAAGTCCACATTTAGAGTGGATCGGGGTGCCGCTGCGTTGACCCGTCGTTTGCCCTTAAAAAACACAAAAGGCGATTCTTTTCCCACCAGAGATACGACGGGCAGCCCGAGCAAAATCCGAGAATAATTTTCCCGGTTTTGCTCGGGGAGGGGGACCCGGCTTCATCAAAGCCGGTACCCTCCTGGGGTATTTTTCTTTTACGCATCGCTTTCATGTTTGGAGGGGAGGAGGGGGGGGGGTTGGGCTTCCGGATTTTCTCACTCACCGACGGAACATAACCAAATGAATTTGGGTACTACACGTCGGTCTTCTGTGAGAGGGTGGTCCTTCCCCGGTCGAGCCAGCTCAATACGAGCTGTAGTCAGATAACTACAGCTAGGCTACATTTTTAATTTTTAAACCAGTCTTGTTTCGCACTTTGGACAGGTGGCACGACAGACGACGATATATGCAGGTAGCTTTGTAACTTGGAAATAGTTGGAAATAATAATATATTTATATATTTCTCTCGTCACAAAGAAATTTATACAGGAAAAGATTTTCAAAGAGATATATAGACTGGTAGTAATAAAATAAACCAGTGTTATAGAATAAGAATCAGCAGAATTCAGTCCAGAATTAATCCAGAATTAGTCCAGAATTTTATTTGATTGTTCCATGAGTTGTAATTTTGACTAATTATTTGTATTATATTGAACAGATGCTTTTATTTACTGAAAGACAACGTTAACATTCTGTAAAATTACAAAATTCAGATGAGAGGAATATTTGATCAGTTTTATGATAAAAATACTTATATTATTGTGAATATATGATTCAATAAAATATTAAATATTAAAAAAAAAAAAACTATAATTTTCTGTGGTTAATATAATCAGCCATATATTTAAACCGTAAAGACCTTAAAGAGATAAATTTCATGAATTGTTGGATCCGTTTACGAATATTAAATTGGATAAACTGGAAGGGAAAGATAAAAAAAGGCAAAGATTTCTTTGGAGTAATATTTTTACATATTAATTTAGGTAAAATGATATGTAATATGTCTTGCCTAAACATTTAGAACCTTTTACCGTAAAAATATTTATTTAGGTATAACTACTTTGACCAGATCACTTTCCAAGACAGAGTTAAAGCAATATAATGGGAGTCAAAAAAGCATAAATCAAAGAAAAACTGTAGAAAGGTTTATAGAAACAGGATTGGTTACAAGAATTATTATTAAGTCGTATGTGGAAAAGACTTTACAAACTTTTCTTATATATATCTGAATTCTAATAAACTAATTTACACAAAAACGTTTATCTGGTGTGGTTGTTGTTGTTGTCAATTAAATTTCTGGATTCATACCATTTTTTCTTATATTGTATATTATATAATATAATGTAAGTAAACGTAGTTTGCATTTATTAAATCATGTCTTTAAAATTTCATTAATATAATAAAGGTCTACGTCGAGAAATAAAGTACAATAATTTATACAGTTTATAGGTAATTGTCAAGATATTGTTAGTTAGAGGTCGGCATGTGCTTAGATTTGTCACAATATTGTTTGTTTTTATAAATTTGATTTTTAATTTTTTTATTAAAGAGAAAAAAAAAATAATTACATTAATTATTAATAATAATAACTTTATTCGAAACAGCCGTTTAGACAGCCCTTAACAGAAACCGTCCTTCCTTAATGAATATAGAGATGTGACGATTTTTGGATTATGGAAACTTTTCAATGTCATTTAATACTGCAAAAGTTAAAAATATTGGTTAGGATTGCCCAAAAAAAACCTAACAGATTTTGCCTGCACCTCGATAAAGATATAGTTTCATTAGCGCAAGTAGCAACGCCATATCTTAATTAATTATTTTACATCAATAGAATTAAATTAATAACAACATTATTTAATTCACCTGATAATCTTTATTGACGACTTATAATTACAGGAAATTATTGAAGGTCTAACGTATTCTTGCTAGAAGAAACGAAATTGTTTTTTTCGAAATTGAAAACAATACATTAGTACAAATTTAAAAATAGGACAAAATAACTTAAAACAAATATCTTTGCTCGATGGCATGGTTAATAAAATGAAGTTACCATCAATATATGAATGCCGACAATGAAACTCCTTTGATTTTATTGCCTTGGAATTTATTATTGTTATTGTTATATTGTGTAGCTACACAAGTAAGGTTCTTGTATCAGACCTGCGCGTGCCGGCTCTAAACAAACAAGCATCTACACTATTGGTACAACTATGATACTCGTTGATTGAAATATTAATACCCTACCATCAAGATTTTATGCAATAAATATGATAGCAATAAACGTGACAATACCCGCTTAATTCCAATAGCTGAAATAAATTTGAAATACATTTTATAAGAAAAAAAAAATCATTTAAGTATCTAAGCTAATATTTTTATTTTGTTTTACAAGGAATTTTAAAACAATTTTCAAAGAAATTAATATTGGCCTTTGAGAGAACTTCATGAGAAAAAGTTTGACCGAACCGTATCGTATCGGACCGTAGCTACTAGTACAATAAAACGTTTAATAACAATTATGTACATATGTCCCTAAAATATATTTTAGCTACTATTTAAGTTAAGAAATTCCTAAGAAAATATAATAAACGATAAAAATTTACGCAGTAAACAGCCTTTTAACAAGTATTAAGACTAAAAATATATTGTTTGAAACATACGTGATATAAAATATAAAAAGTAACACTGTGACGTTGTTACTTTTTATAAGAATTTTGTTATTTCAAATAAAACTTGGTATCTTTATTGTTGTCTATTAATCAAAAATAAAGACACAAAATATAACTATAAAAAGTAACTTGAGTAGTACTCACTGTAGCAACGACAAATGGTTGAAAACAAATATTGTTTATCGTCGATTCAATTTTTTATTGTAATTCAGCTGCAGGATCTAAAAATACAAGTGCTATGTATCTTTCGATATATTAAGACGAATATGAACAAGAGAATAAAAATAATTCGATTGATATTTTTACTTTTCACGAACAAACTTTGTTCATTCTGTATTGTTTTCACTTTTCTCGGATGGATATCCATCCATGATCCATGAAAACGATGTATGGTTGGATGGATGTCTTTGGATAGGAAAAAACCTGAAAAAGAAAAGAAAAGTCCTGAAAACTTGTCAGGATTTTATTTTATATAATCGAAAAACATCGATTGGGTCTTACTGAGTAAAAACATTTTTTTTTATATTTTGTAAAATTGTATTTTTTTAATTTCTGTGTATAAAATAAATGTATTTTTTTTTACGATTTATTTTTGTGTGTAGTCTATGTTATCTTTAATAATTACTTTTAAATATTTATTTTCATAATCATTTTACTTAAAAATTAATTGTTTTTTTATTAACATTTATGATTTCGTCAAAGTTTGTTCGGGAAATACGGAAAACTTTCCAATGTAATTTAAATCTTAACACGACATATGTATTCTATGATACGCTACGCTAAATATATTAACTATTTTGGTTTTACAGCACTCATATTTTCTTCTAGTAATGCTTCTAGTCTTCGTTAAGCTATTGGTATTAAGCTATCGTTTTGTATTATTATGTTGTGACAATAATTACTACCTGAATGTGTACTTTCATGTGTTTTAATTATATAGCACTAACATAAGAAAATATATCAATAAAACCTTAGTTATCATTATTTCAAATTTTCCTTTCCTTCCAAACGATAACAAAGATTTAGTATTATTAAAGTTATTTAATCATTTTTCATTATCATCAAAATGACAGAAAAAGATTATCTGTTTTCATTTAAGTGGATTAGTATTGAATAATCCCAGTTCAATTATTGAATATTGGTTGTTTTTTGATGTAGATAAGGAGATGTAACAAGCTTTCTTAAATCAAAATACATTTATAAATAGTTTTTGTATTTTTAAAACATGAAATATATTTGTGCAATTTACAACAGATTATTCGGCCATGAAAATGAGAGAAGATCCTTAGAATAGTTATCCAAAAGCGGTGGAAATTGTAGTAAATAAGTTATAGCTCGTATGAAAAGGTTTCTGTATTAGTAGTTTATAAGTTGGCACTCGATTGCCAACTTTGTGGTTTAACAAAATATTAAAAAATACATTTTATTTTCCGCATTGCTACACGTGTCGTACAACTTCACTACAAACAAAATAACATATCAGACAATCTGTTACAAAACAAATAAACAAACTTAGCATTGATTTTGTAATATAAAAATATGAAGTGGTAAAACAAAAAAATATGTTTCATAAAATATATTTCAAAAAATTTGCTTTTGATTTTTTTATCGATAAATAGTTTGAATGTGTAAAATTATTATTACCATTTGATAAAGTCTTTGTAGCGTTTTATAATAGGAGTAAAACATACGTAACTGGCCCAGGTTAAGTATATTTAAAAAAAATTGAAATAGTATTATTATTTTGCAATTTACATTTAAATTAAAATTAGTTTCAAAATTAATTAATATACATTCGTACAAATTACAAATAAACATTCGAAATAAAAATAAATTATTTTATTATAATTGCGAATTGAGAATGCCAGGGGACTGGGGACAGGGACAGGAAAAAAACAATAAGATTATTAAAAATAAATAAATTCCATAGAAATTAATTTATTCGTATCTTCTTTTAAGGTTAAGGTTAAATTTTAATTAGAATGAATAGAATTATATTAGAATATTTAAAGTTACACATTTTTCGAATTTTATCATTTATCAATATTCTTAAATAGTTTGCAATTTAGAATTCTAATTTATAACTGGCTAATTTACTTTCAGATATTTCTCTGTTTCTCACTTTCTTTCAATAAACGGGATGCTGAAGATATACGTATTAGACGATTTCAGTTTTGTTTATTCTTATAATTACACAGTTTCAATTACATATTTTCTTTTCTTTACTTTTTTTTCAGTTTACTTTTCATATAAAGTAATTTGTCACTATCACCGAGTGATTCTCGATAATAAGTAATAATAAGTATTATATTTATTATATTATAGTATAAAGTAAGCGACACTTATTGATCGTCAATTTCAAAATGTCATTAAATCACTAGTAAATTACTTATTCCATAATAATACTTACTAAAATTTCTTGGTATTTTGTCATCTATAGAATTAAATTTGCTTTATACGTGAGTCACTTAAATTCCTATATCTTTTACCATAAGTAAGGTTATTATATGGATGTGGCGTAACACTGATAAATAAAGTGATATTAAAAAAGTTTTAAAATTGTCATATTTTGTGGTTATCCAAATGATATTATTCGGAAAAGATCTTTCAAAAAATTATCCTATCCTATCCTTATGAAGGCTTTTATTCTTTATATGTACTTAGAATAAGGTTTTTATACGAGTAGTTGCAGTAACTTTATATAGACATTTTGATATATTAAACAATAATATATGTTTATAAAAGTTACATACATACATTGATTTAAGACGAATTTTCTGGCAACAGACAGTTATTATTTACTACTAAAATAATAATGACATATCGTGGAAACTCTTGATTAAAACTATGTCTATTTCTAAAACTTAGTAAAAAATAAAAACAAACTAAGAAATTCCTTGCAAATAACTGATAAAACAAACAAAAGGCCAGGATATATAATACATTGATATTTTAAGGGTCGTTACCTGTTATTGAGACATTAGATAGATTTAATTTACTTGTAAAACAGAAACAAATTTAGTTTCCATTTGCATAAATAAATTATATTTTCACTCGTAATACCAGAATGTTCTACCCCTATTCAATCTCCTCATTATCATATTGCGTTATTTCTAAAAAATAAAAAATTGCACATGTATGCTTACACGATAGTTGACATTGGCCACGAAATAATAATAAAAAAGTATCACACATTCTTATAAAAAAAATAATAACATAAAGAAATGTAGCTTTTTATAGGAAAAATGAAGTAGGTATTGATTAAACACCGTCCTATTTCAAGATTTTATTTGAATTGATCAGTTAGTCTTCTGTCTAGAGGGGAGAACAATATATCATACAACTTACATAATGGAATGGAATAATTAATTTATGTTTTAATACCAACATAAGATAATAAACTTATGGCTTGTAGATCGTAATATATAAATAGCTGTAGTCATCGCCATGCAGCTCGTATTGGGCTGGTTCAACTATGGAAGGACCACGATCTCACGCAAGATCGACCTGTAGTAATCAAATTCATATCGGTGTGTGAGAGAAACCGGAAGCTCAACTCCCCCCCCCCCTCCCATATGAAAGCGATGCCTTCAAAAAGCATCCCAAATAAAGTCGCGGGAATTTTTCTCGAATTTTCTCCTTCCTGCCTACGTTTCTGCCCTGTTTTATTTGTTCTTCGAGATAAGAATAAGTAGGAAGAATTTTTTTTGCCAAGAAGGAACAAAGTGTAAATATTACACTTGTGTAGACTATGTGTAAAGATATGTCGGAAACAATATCTTTTGATTAATGTATTTTAAAGCCTTTAATTTTTTTGACCAAACCATTCCTTTATGATCTGGGCATGTACAATTTATAGAATGTGCAATTTTCTCTCTGGCAGTGAAATGTGGAGAGCGCTTGCAGTCGAAATCGGAGTCAAATAATGCTTTTTGTTGGGAATTGGATTTTTCTCTTAAAAGGCGATTCAAGTTCACATTTTATAGATTTAAAATACAAATAGGAAATAAATCTGTTTAATTAAATATATATTTAAAACCATTATGGTTTCGTGTTAGTTTAGATATCTGCATTAAACGAACATTTTGGAAAATATCACATGCAAAATCCTATCCCTTTGATCAACAGTGTTTTCCCGTTTAGGCTATATCTAATATTCAAACCTGATTTGTCCTGACCACTACGATATTTTGTAACATTGAAGGAATTACAAAAGCGTTGCTGACATTGAGGAAGCAGAAGACGCGCTTATATACTATGCTTGCCACAAAAAATGCTTAGAAAAGGAATAATCTTACATATATAATGTTAATACACTCACCGGCACATTTAACCGCCCACCTCTATCATTCGTCGCCCTGTTTGTTTACGTTTATTATGGTTTATCAACTGTTTTGTTTTTTATCAAGTGGCTACTCTAGCAATAAATTAAATACTTATACTCATAATTCATTTCCTAATTGTGTGCCACCGACAGATTTTGGAATTTAGTCGTTATTTGGCATTGTTGCCGTTGTGTTCCCGTGTTAACATTTCCGGTTATTTTCTACTATAGTGTGTAAAAATTGTTTAATTTAAGTTTCTAGTGTTCGCTTATTGTTTGTAACTGTAAAAAATACCACTCGATGCAACTGGTGCATCTAGGGCAGTGGCTTTGTCTAACGCCAGGTAGAGCCAACGTCGCATCGTCCGCACACTCGGTGTACCTCGAACTACGGTACGGGATGCCATCAGACGATTTCGGGAGACAGGCTCATAAACGCGCAGGCCAGGTCAAGGCCGATATTGATAGACTTCAGCCCGAGATGATCGCTTCGTTATCAGCAACGTGTTGAGAAATTGCTTTTGTACGGCTACTGAAGTTCATACGCGTCTTTTTGAGGTGAGGAATGTCAGTGTGAGTGAATGAACAATTAGAAGAAGACTGGCAGAAAGGAATCTGAGGGCTTTTCGTTCAGCTCTCGCCCCACAATTGCTCCCACAACACTGTATAGCTAGACTTGCTTTTGCTCAAGAATATACTAACTGGTTTGTTTGGGAATGGAAGGACGTACTGATTTCAGATGAGAGTAGAATAGCCCTAAGAGGTCCAGATGGATGTCAGCGTATCTACAAGCGCTAAAATGAAAGGTTTGCTCCACGCGCTATAACCGAAACAGTGGGTTACCAGGGAGGATACGTAATGATTTGAGGAGGTATCTCTTATGAGGCTCGTACTAATCTTGTTGTGTTCGATATAGGCAGTTTAAATGCTCAAAGATACGTGGAAACTGTCCTACAAGACCATGTCATACCTTTTGCACCGTTTATTAGTAACAACTTTTGATTAATGCATGATAATGCACTTTGCCATTCCGCAAGTTCCGTCATAGAGTATCTTAATAAGGTCGGTATTCAAGTTTTACCACGGCCGGCACGCAGTCCCGATCTTAAACCAATTGAGTACATTTTAGACAACCTCAAAAGACGTGTTCGAGTAAGAGTACCAGCACCTACGACTCTAGGGGAGCTCAAGACGGCTGTGGTAGAGGAGTGGCACCATATCCCCCAATCAGATATCCAAGATTTCATGGATGGGATGGCAAACCAGCTCCAAGAAGTCATTGGAGCCCAAAGCAGCAACATCCATTATTAATTTTCAACTTTTTTTTAATCAGACCCCTTTTTTCAAAATTGAAATTGTTAAATTTTTATCGAAAATTTTCCTAAAATCGATTTTTGGAATTTACCGTTTAATAAAACCCCTTGTTTGAATAATTTTTGTTTTTTTTTTCAAGACCTTAAAAGTAGCTTTCAATGTACCTCTCATAAAATGTGGTCTAAATTTGTCGATTTCTGTAAATTGAAAGAAATACACGGTGGGCGGTTAATTGTGCCTGTGAGTGTATATAATATTTTAAAAAGGTTTTTTTTATACAAAACGTACTGCCAAATTCTTAATTATCGTTAAAGGTTAAAAATTTATAAATTAAAATATTTTTTTTTTATTTAACATAAAACCTTCATTTTAGTTGATCTTACTAGTTGCAGTGAACAGAATTTTAGCTTAACTCTAAAAATATACAATAATAGTAAAAACATGAAACTGTAGTTTGTTGTTGTTAATATTTATTTATATTTCTTATCAAATGCGAGTTAGTTTGGAAATAAAACCATTTTTTTCTTCTAAAGCTTTTGTATTTTTTTTTATAAAGCAGAGGAAATCCAATCTTATTAACTTCTTGTCAATGACAAACAGTCTCTGTTCTGAAATAAATTCCTGCTCTGATCACTTCATTCAATGTATTTTCTTTATCACTTGAGAAATGACAAACGTACTCTGCCGTTTTTAGAGGTAATAACAGCATTCATTTTGTTACTTTATATTTAAGTTCGTGTTGGAAATAGATTTATAAAAAATAGAATTTTGATATTTTTCTTTGTTTATTAAATTTTTTACTACAATTATTCAAATTAAGCAACTTGCATTTTAATTACTACAATCATTTCGGTTGTATAATTAATGTTTAATAATTTATTATTTACTAGTCCAGAATGCAGATATCACTACTTGTGGGTAGAATGTTTTTCAATTCCACTCATTCCCGCACTCCCTCGCTTACTCACTAACTCACTCATCCCCTCGCCTACTAAAAACTAAAAAGCAAATAGAAATATCCTGTTGTATACTTGCTTGGAAATAAAATTTATAAGATTTTCCGAAATATATAAGAGTGAAATTATATTTTTAAATTATAAAAGATTGAAAATTCTTTAAAAGGAATTTTCAATCCATTTGAGTGATATTAACTTTTTGTTGACTTTAGTTGACTGAACTTTCAGAGAAAATCGGTCTCGTTTTAACACGATTGATACGACTGACTATACACTAATTGAATTGTAACAAAAATAAAATATATACTCTAATCATTGTTATTTTGTCCAACTTCAATGACTAATTGACAAACAGATATTTCGTATTTCCATAAATATAATGTCTGCAAAACATCTCAAAAATATAACCAGATAAATAAAAAAAGGATCCGACATTCGTGTGTTAAATATACAAAATAGCTTCACATGAATAATAATATCATGTTTAAAATTGTATTCATCAAAGTATAACATTAACATAGTTATTGCCAATAAACGAAGAGGTTATAAATCCTATCCAAATAAGATTGAACAGTGTTGCTTTAAGCGTCGATAAGTAACACGATTTTGTGGAGGTCGCGTCTAAGTAACTCGATAATATCAGCTATCTATCCAAGTACGTATTGGGTCTGTCGAATATTTGTCCAACAAGGTTCGAACAAAATATTTGTTTAAAAAATTTTCTTCAAAGACAAACTTTAGTAACGTTTAATTCGATTTAAATAAAAAAATATGTGGACTTGTTTTGTGTTTTGTTAGCCTGTTATATATATATATATATATATATATATATATATATATATATATATATATACATATATTTGTTTTGAAATGAAATTGAATCGAATTTAGATTGGTATGCATAGTGTAGTTTTAATTGCAATCAAAACTTTATAAAATTCTATTTATAAATTTCAATCCATTCACGATTATTAGCGAATTAAGGGAATCCATGATTAAATAAACAAATACTTGAATTTACTCAATATTCTTTAAAATTATAATTTAAAAAAATGTATACATTTCTTTATATCATAGTCTAATTTTAAGCTCTTTAAAATGTCAAAAATAATCCAATTTCTGCAACACATGGAACATAATTGGTTAAAAGAATTTACTGACACTGACTGAATTGTTCTCAAATATGGCGAAAATCTTATTATATCTTCATCTCAGCACTAACATCATATTATTCAGCTTCTAAATATTATTATTACTGTTTACATATAAATATATGTATGTGTATACGTATGAAGTAAAATCTCTTTACATATATATATATATATATATATATATATATATACGATACGGTTCAGAATGGCATTATAACTAGGAAGTAGGAGGCGTCTAGGCTTTGTTAATTACCAAAAGTGGCAGAACGTGCACATCTTAATACACGAAGGCAAATTGTTAGACACATACGTTTGTTCGGACCGACTACTCACACTTATTCATACTGAATTTGTAAGTGTAATTGGTTATGTATAAAAAAAATAATTATTAACATTGACAAACTATTTCTAGTTGACTAATTATATTACAAAAACAGTTCAAGCATTTTGACAGTACCTTTGATATCGAAAATACAAAGGAATAACTTGTTTTCAACATTTTCAATTTGGCAAAACGTCCTCTCAAAACTTAATTCATTCTTCACTCATTCAAACAATTCCACGAAATACTATAAGAGTAGTCAATTATATGAATTTGATTTACATTAATTTTTATTTTATAAATTAAGAATATTTGAATTTATGATAAATATTTTATATTGAACAATAAAAAAAATATATATTTTATTATAACAGAGAGGGGCTAACGAGCGTGCTGGCCACTGATGTCAAGCGCACATCACCGCCCATGAAAACTTTCAACATCCGGGGAATCACAAGAGCATTGAGCGCTGGCTTTAAAACTGGGAGTATATGCCCTCTTTGAAATAACCCATATCGTATCAATCCAGAAAAATCGCCGAAGGAAATATTCCACATCTTAGTAAAAGAAAAGTCCTTGAAAACTGCATAGTAGAAGATCACCACGCATCCGTGGCAGTATTGAAATTTGGCTGGAGGCATCAAATAGTACTTCGGAACATGTCCCTACTCAATGCCAGGGAGTTTAGCCGTTCACAGAGCACCGGCTCTCTGACAATCCGAATGGCCCAAATTCGTTGCGATTTGAGAACAGTACTCCATGTGTGGCCGGATTTACGCCTCAAAAAGCGCAGAATATTTGAAAAAACTTAATTATTAAGTGCTACAGATGTGATAAAAGCGGTCCTAATCTTCTTTTTTTATTTATATTTCTTTTTATATACACCTCTTTTTTAATATACATTTTTCACATAATGAATCAAAGGTAAAGGCTATTGGTATATATACAAAAGGAAGCCTATCATTTGAGATGTTTGAAATCGTTTGGACCTTATGATTAATTCATCAGGGAAGTGGTAAGAAATATTCAATCGATTAAGATGTTTACAAAAAGGACTATCCTTTCTATATATAATTCTTTTTGCGGATTTTACCAAGTTAAATAATTTAAGGTAATCAAAGTTTGTAATAGGTTTAAGAAGACTTCTATAACATTTTAATTTTAGAGTATTAAAAGTATGATATATGCGTTCTTTTGTTTGATATTGTCAAAAATAAAACGTCGAAAATTCTCAGAGATAAAAATATTAGACAAGTATTCAAATAATTGAATTAAGCAATTTAAGAAATGAATTGAAACAACATTATTTAAACCAGATTTATTTTATTCTTTTCTTTGTAAGAATCCCACAGAATTTAAAGAAAAATGCGACTTAATATCAAAGGAATCCGAGAACAGAATGGCTGCAAAAATATTTCAAATGTTGAGATAAAATAGAAAA
Organism: Melinaea menophilus ssp. n. AW-2005; assembly: GCA_918358695.1. Classification (NCBI taxonomy): domain Eukaryota; kingdom Metazoa; phylum Arthropoda; class Insecta; order Lepidoptera; family Nymphalidae; genus Melinaea; species Melinaea menophilus. The sequence goes on along the minus strand of OU911043.1, from coordinate 21,117,296 downwards.
GGAATCCGACATACGTGTGGTAAATTCGTAAAATAATTTTACTTTTTTAAATACTAATATTGTTAAATCATCTGCAAGGATAACATTAATATAGTCCTTGCGCTTATAAACGAAGAGGTATAAATCCTTTCTAAATCAGATTACCTTCAGAACCTAGGTTGTTTTAACCGTCAATAAATAATACAATTTTGTTGAGGTTGCGTCAAAGTAACTCGATAATATTTGCTATCTATCCAAGTACGTATTGGATCAGAGGAAAATTCACAGACATTTTGATTATTTTGTGCAAACATGTATTTTTAGAATATTAAGTTTTTTTTTAATAATTCTTAATTTGTATGCTTTTATGTTAATCTATTTTAATAAAGTAAACTAAGATAGACACTGAATAAATTAATTTGTATTAGATTGAAATTGCATTGAAACCACTGATTGAAACGCATAGTGCAGTTTTGATTGTAACCAAAACCTTAAAAATTTCAGTCTATAAACGATTCATGAATAAAGAGAAGCCATTAATAAAATAAGAAAATACTTGTATTTACTCATGTTTTTAATGTTTTTATATCACATTCAAAATAATATAAAAAAACTTATGTACATTACTTTACATCAAAGTTTAATTTTAGGTCTTCAAAGACTCGGTTAAATATAATATCTCTAAAACTAATCCAATTTATGCAACACAAGGAACCTAACCTTATAAGAATTTATTGAGACCGACGGAATTGTTCTGAGACATGGCGTAAATCTTATTACGTCTTCATCTCATCATTAACGTCATATTCTTCAGCGTCTACATATTATTATTACTGCTTACATATAGATATATCTCTATCTGTAGTAAAAGGTATATATATTAGTGATTAGTTATTATGCCGTACATATGTGTGTCTGATCTATATACAACACTACGAAATTGTATTATAAATAATAGGTGAATAGATGTGCGTGACATTTTTGAACTGCTTCTGAAGATTAGACAAGTCAAGCTTAGTTATACTGACTCAGCTTGAGAGTTTCTCCGTTCGTCTGTCATGCAATCACTTCTGAACTGATTTTAATGAATTTGAATATTAATTGGTAATCGATATAATCGATATAATTAATGATATTACAAACATTACAAACCTATATCTGTAAGTTTTTTCTACTCTAAATATAAGAAAAAGCAGAATAATAATTTTAACGATAAGTTAATACTTAGACCTTTAACGACAAAACCACTTACCTCTGTCCTATTTTTTATCTACTGGCTGTGCAATGTGATATTTCTTTTTTATTTTACGGTTAATGTTTTTTTTTCAGGGGTGAATAAGGGCTGAAACAATATTAAAATTTAACTAAAATTGACAATAAGCTAAAACAGTATTGTTGAATTTTGTATAACTATAAATAATATTTATACTATAAACCTATTTTTATTGCAAAAATATAAAATACTAGCTGTACCCGGCGCGCGTTGCTACGCTAAGAAACTAAAATAAATTTAAGAAAAATAATTTTAAAGAAACATCAGTACACAAATATTCAATTCATTACAAGCCATTTTATTGATTTTGTGTATTTTCGAAAAAATGTGACATTACAAAGTTTAGTTTCAATTCAATGTTTATTGAAGTGCTGTGGGATATACAATATTTCTTGTTTTTCCATCTGGTGCGTAAACGAATAAATCAGAAGGTTTTCCGACACGTGAGCAAGCCACTTAGAGCTGTCCATGTGAGAAGCATGGATTCTCCAAATTTAATCCACACCCTTGTAACGATTGTCCTTGTGCTTTGTTCATAGTCATTGCGAAAGCCAGTCGCACAGGGAACTGTAAACGTTTGAATTCGAATGGCATATCTGTCGGGATCATTGGGATACGTGGGAATAGTACCTTAGAATTTTCCAGTCAAAATTTTTGCCTTGATAACATTGTTCATAATTTTTTTGACTGAGAGTCTGGTTTCTTTGCAAAGTCGTGGTGGATTTATCTTTCGAAGAAGAATGATGGGTATGCCAATTTTCAAGGTAAGAACGTGCGGTGGCAAGCCTGGCAAATCAAGCGAATTCAAGAATTCAGTTTGATAGTTGACAACCCTGTCTTGTTTCTCCACAGTATCGATGGACTTGTTGTCGTTTGTTGTTGTCGTTTCACTGGGTAATCCATGATGACTGGTGAAGTTGATGCTATTGATATCGATGTTTTTGGCTGCTAATATAGCACGCGTACGGAGCCGCATATGGTTTTTGTATTTTCGTGCAATTTTAAGACATGCATTAAGTTCATCAGCGGGTATTGAACGTGGTATTATGGGCAGTGTTTGTCGAAAATCACCAAACAATAAAAATAGTGCGCGACCGAAGATCCGTCTGTTTTCTCTAAAATCACGCAGTGTACGATCAAGAGCTTCCAACGCTTTCTTGTGAGATATAGTACATTCGCCCCATATGATAATTTTACACGTTTGGAGTACTTTCCAATTCCAGAGTTTTCACTGATGTTGCACGTTGGTGCCTCAGTGTTTTGCAAATTCAACGAGAGTTTCAATGCTGAATGCCCTGTTCTGCTACCATCCAAAATAGTTGCCGCAATGCCAGATAATGCAATAGCCAGTGCAATATTATTTAATGATCGTTAGGTTGCTAAAATTAGTGAAAGAAGAAAAGTCTTGCCTGTATCACCGGGCGCATCTATGAAAAACAGTCACGCATAATTTCGTCATACACAATGCTTTGTTCTGGAATCAAATGCGGAAGAATTGTTCTAACGGAAGTCCCAAGGTCGTCAGAATCATAGTGTATTTCTCGTTGCAAATCACGGTTGAAATGATCGTTTGCAGGTCGGCTTGAAGTAGGCATTCCCAGTGTCGCCAGTGCCTTGTTAGCGATTGTCAAATATATGTCAAAATCAATGCTTCATTTTACACGTTTGGTGTGAATTGAATATCCTGATTTTGATTCGAAGCGCACAAACAATGTAGAATATCTTCACTCATATAGTCCTTGTATTTTTTCCAAAGATTTTTGGGATTAGATGGGAAGCAGGTTGTCACTATTATGGCAAATAGCGTGCGTATTTACTGTGGTTGAGCAGTATTCGATGTATCAGCCAGTGCAGTATCCTAATGTGCATCATTCTTGAGAAGATTTAGTTCCTGGTAAGCTTGGCGATAAGTAGCGCAAAGGTGACCGTTGACTGTTCTTAAATCTTGGAAGGATATTGGTCCACGTATATTTATCTACAGCAATCTTAGATAGATGCATTCTGTATTATTGGCATATAAATTGGGATGTCCTTTAACTGCTTTAAATTGTTTGCGACGTTGAAACTTTTTAGTCCATGCATTCCATGTATAGAATTTCGGTACTTCAGAATAAAGCAAAATCTTATCAAAAATATCATCTTTGCACAATGAGTAAAAAGCAGTTAAAGTTTTTGCCGGTGGAACCAATGCTCTTGCACGTACATTATCTGCTGTAAAGTATATGCGCTGTCCATTCTCGAGATGCACCGCCAAGTGTACTACTGTTGGATGTCGTTCCTGGATTGGAAATTATAAGATGCGCTATAACTACTGCTTAATTGCTGCTTATGTAGCGTTTAAGTTGGTATTAGTTGATTTCATCGAGCGGTGTAGCTACATTCCCTACTCCGAAGACTGCCATGTCGCTTCCTTTGTTGACATATTTGCAAATGTATTTGATCGACTTCACTCAACTCAACTCAACATTAACGTGTGCTTTGAAGGTCTTTGAATTTTTCAATGGTGAATATGGCACAATCCAACGATTATTTACTTCAATATTAATGTTCCTTATTCCATTCAAATTCTTCGCCAATTATCAGAATCGCCACTTCATCGATTGTTGGTGCATTGAACTGTCTCTCTTGTTGGCCAACGGGTTTTTTGTTTGCTCAAATCACAACTGCGTAGTCATCAGGTGGCATTCGTTGAATGGCGGTTTTAAACAACCGAACTCATTCATTGTGTTGATCGAAAAGGCCTTCTAGGGCAGCCACAAAATCTCGTCTAGTGCCCGCATTGTAATGACAGCGTTGTCCAATTTTTTCATCACTGTTTGCCATAAAATAAACTTGAAGAAACTTGTGATCTGCGCCCGGCAATGGTAGAAGCGATCCGGCACGTTGATAGATTTGCCCTTGGACTCTAACTGTTGGGATGTAATTTTCGCACACGATGTTCGTTACACCGAACGATGTCATTTAAAAACATGAATTGTACATGCGGATGTTTTCCAAGAAATGCTTCGACACACGTGTAACACCAGAAAGAAACGTTGACAGTGATTCGGGTGGTGAATGTAATTCTGGTAGCTAAACTTTTCCACTGGCGCAGCACATTCCAGGCGTTTCATTTTAAATTTGAGTGCACTACAATTTCTCCAATGACGACATTTGGATGAAGACTGTAATCATTATTACCGTCAAAATGTAATGCACTAAGATTCAAATCAGCGTGCAGTGTTCGTCTTGATCGAGCAGTGCTTATTCGATCATTTTGCAGCCTTCTTTCCCGTAGTTTAGTTGTCTCCGAAGAACAGATCAGATTAGTACGTATTCGATCGGTTTCTAATCTTACTTCTCGTTGTTGAGACGATTCAGGCGAACGGGTCTCAGCGTGTACTCGAAGATTTTCCAGCTTTGATGCTCGTTGCTCGTCTGATTCTGAGGCTCGTAATGCTCTTCTCGTTCGTGCTTAAGGTGTAGATCGGCAAATTGCTCGTCGCTTTGGAGACAGAATTATACAGAAACGACGTAATGCTTTTGAATTTATAAGATGTCGCCAAGTCACCATCTTTCAAATCAAATCCTTCACATACACATTCGATGATCTTTCTAAATTCACTGTAGAAAATGAATATAATTAGCTCACGGAAACAACAAATACTCAACTCGATTGAAGTATTAATTTAAATTAATTCAGCGTATGATGAAATACACAAAATTATTCGAAAAACACTCCCAAATATAAAAATACGCACAATATTGTTTGTTTAATGTTAGCTAGAAATGAATTTCACAACCTACACAAATTCTTGTCACTCTCGTCTCGAAATGTTTCAATTCATATCAGCATCAACTGTAACGACCATACATGAAATTCATTAGAATGATATCATCACATAATCAAATACAGAGTTTACGATTTTAGAAAAAACATACAGGTAAACAATCATTTTAATAGAGATAGAGAAGAGAAGAGAAGAAAAGGGAACAAGGGATAGAGAAGAAAAGAAAGAGAAAAGAGTAAGAGAAGAGATAGAGAAGAAAAGAAAGTTTATAGTTTTATTTTACTTATTGCACCAAAAATATATTTTTCTAACTTATATTTATACGAATTCGTATAGATATCTATAAATCAGTTTTGAACTTAATACATGGAAACGCCATCTGGTGGTAACTTCCATTAATACGAATATCATATTCGTTTTCTCTGTGTACAAACACATGGTCATACGGATTTTCATGACAATCGATTGAATGGGGCAGAAGTTGCTACTCTGCAGCGCCACCTGGTGGTGGTTGGCATCAATGAACATATTATACAAACCTTCTCCGTGGAAAAATACATATATATACCAATTTTCATAATAATCGGTACAGTAGTTTTTGAGTTCATCGGTGACATACAGACAAACATTCATTTTTATATATATAGATATTATTAGATTTATAGTAATTTATAAATATGTAGTCAGAGCTTTTGTAATAGAAATATTATATATTATTATATAAAATAAACATTCTTTAATAAAATTGTTGCATTACAACAAGTATTTTTACGAAAACATTTACGTAATGTTACCTGGAACGTATACTAAAGGGTAAATTAAATTCTTTCATAATACTTACATGATTAGGGTGGCCTGTTATGTTAAACGGCTGAATTTATTAAAGGCCACCCTTTTTAATTACGTGATACCTTTGTTTTATGCAACAGTATAAGTTTTATAAACAGAACAAAGATATTGGACCCGTGGATGAAGTAAATCTCAAATATCTTAATTCAATCTTGAATAAAGTGAATGAACAAAGAAATTGTACCATTGGTATACTAGATTTATTTTTTTGTAGTTAATATGACTAGCGAGGCAACCTAGCTCTGAGCTTAACTGAGTTAGATCGAAAACTTAGCTACGCTAAGTTCACGTGTAACACATAATTGAATTACAATTTACTGAGTACATTTGTGCAGTCTAGAATAGTTTTATTAAAATATGCTGATAAAAACACCATAATATTGTTTTCAACATGATTTATTATGAAATCAAATACTTTTAAAATATATTGTATAAAGCTTTTTTTTAATACTTTCAAAATACTGAGGTTTAGATGAACATTATTTTACAAAACCGTTATAATTTTTACATTTATTTAAAAATAAGTATGTTGAATTTATTTTAACTGAAAGCCTGTCCTTCCAACAATGCAGTCAAAGCACCGTTGACTCTGTTACCGGCAGCAATACGCCTTTCCACATTCATTTCGTATCTTCCGTCTCTGCTAAACATACTTCCCAAATATACCATTTCATTCACTTGTTCTATTATCTTATCATTCACGTTGATCTTACATTCTGTTTTCTTCATTTGTTTCAAATATAAGAACCTTCGTCTTATTATAATACACTATAACTTTATATGAATATAATCCTCTATGTAATTATATTGATGTTGTAGATCTCATGTTTTCCTTTTTAAAATACATGTTAAGCTTTTGTTGACCGTTATCTGCAATACTAGATATTGAATCAATTAAGAAGCTATTTACTCTTCAATAGAACTGATTAAGGTAATTAATTTTTTGTAATATTATCTATAGGTTCTAATTTGTTTTACACATGTGATTTACTCTCATTTCTACAAGACTTTTATTGCGACATTTTAAAGAAATAAGGACACATTTTTGTATAATCTTAAATTGCATTTTTCTTAAATAATATAGGACAAAACCCTTATTAAAAACAATGTTATAATAAAATGCAAAATAAACAGTATTGCCCAAATAGCTGAATAAATAATAAGTAGGCCAGTTAAATAAGATTTTTAAAATCGTTATATGTTATTCGAGTATTCAGTAGATAGTATAGTAAAGTGTTTCTATCAAAGATTACTACAAACTTTCCATGTACATTGACTGTTTGGTTTGGGTTTTAGACTCAATTTAGGCTGCCTGTAGTTTTGCCACGAACACGCGACAGTTCGTTTTTTGGATTGCTTTAAATTGAGTTAAAATATTGGAACTTTTCACTTGTATAATACATTTTCTTTATTCTTAAGTAGGCTGTTTTGGTAGGGTTCCATTAAAAGTATTATTAATGTATAATCACTATATGGAGTGAGAAATATTATTTGAGCTTCGAACTTGAACAGTCCTAAATTAAGTCATTATACCATTTTTCTTAATAATCGCTGTTAAAAGTAAACAATGAAGTGTTATTAAATACATTGGCAGATATTGAAAGATATTTTCTTAATACATGAAAACAAATATGGGTTCTGTGGGCATAAAGTTTTTTCATAATTTTCTTTAATACTAATTACTAAGAAATCATGACCCTCATGTAAAATGTTTAATCTCTCTATTATCGTTTTCCTATAACTCGCTAAATAATAAATATTGTAAATTGTCATGAAATACATAATGATAGTATTGTTGTTAATACTAATTTAAAAAAACATACAAATGATATTCTTTAAACGTAGCTTTGAATGCTCTGTTACTTTTTTATAAAAACGATTTTTAAGTTTAAATATCCACCTTTATAAAATTATCACTGACATTAAACCTTGTTTTATGTTCAAATATTACTCAAAATCAAAACCATACAAGTATAAATTTAAGTAAATTATCATCTTAAATAATAAAAATGAATAATTTACGAAGTTTATGAGGATTTCATCTTCTTCCTGCCTACTTTTGGGGTCTCTCCTCATAACATGCCCATACTAAGACAGACGGCTACCTCGATTTTTTTCTGTCACTGGCGCTACTCCCAAGCTTCTCCTAATATACTCATATCTTATTCTGTCCCTTTTTGTCACCTCACACATCCATCTTAACTTAAATTTAAGTTAAGTTTATGAGTATTTACAAAATTCTTTAACTTTCTTGCAAGAAACAAAGCAAATCTCTGTAATATATTTTAAAAGATATGTTTTGACAACAATACTGTTGTTGATACAATTGCTATAAATCTCTTTTATCTTAAGTGCTACAGAAATTATTGATGCGTTTCTAATCCTCAATACTAATATAAGAGATTAAAGAGTTAATAAAAGACAAATAATAAAGATTTCTTGAACAGACTTCCTTGTAAAGTTAAAAATTTTCTGGATGTCGAATTTTTTTCTAAATTTAATAGTGAAGTGTAGTGGGAGAAACGTGCATAGTATACCTAAATATAAAGCTTATCCTGAGGTGATGAATTGCTTGGGCCTTAAATCTCGCAACCCGGTAAGCGCCTTTTCATCTTTGAGTTATTCGCGTGTCGAAATGAAAATAATTGAGCTGAGCGAAGCGAAGCTATTTACTGGTCAGATCGGAAAAAATGCGAACTCTCTGTTCTTAAAAACTATTTGAGCTACGTTGACGAAACTTGCCACAACGATTGCGAGCATAAGGCGCTAAGCATATATTTAATTTTGTAAAAATCGTAATTCTAAATTCAGTATAATTTACTAATTCAATTTAGGTCAATTTACGTGCTAGCTCAGAAACTATACATACCACAGTTTCGAAACTCGGCATGGTGCTTGATGCTACATTGTTTTATGACTGTGTAAAATTTCGGATAATTTCGATCGACAGATCTTGAACAATTAACAAAACTAATTTAGTTCGATAAGTGATTCACCAGCGCGCGCCTGCTCGATGCACAAGTTACGAGTGGATTGAAATCTAAGAAAGTTTGTAACTACTCTCATAAATAGCAGAACTGACTATAAATTCGTCAGAATGCAGTTCACATTGAACTCGAAGCACACTAAAAGAATGGTAACTATATATTAATATATATATATATATACATAATAAAATATACTTACGTCTTTATATATCAATTTAGTTTCGAAAATTATAAACTATAACTTTATATATATTATACATATTCTATACAATAACAATTAATATTGTTAACAACCACAATTTGAATAGGCAACCATTTTATTCGTAGCCACATAGTAAAAATGTCATCTTAAATTTGTTTGGTTTATTTTAAAGTCTGTTATGTTTTACCAATATGATTAAAATAGTTCATTGCTCACGGTAAGTAATATGAGTGAGAGGCAGATAGCGTTCCGTGAGATTGTGAGCGAGACGTCATTAGTTCCTATGACACTTTACGTCTCCTTAACTCATCTGTCACGAATTATTATATCATCCCATTATCATAAAATGGATCGTGGACGAGGCAGAGGAAGAGGCAGAAGGCGTGCAAGTGGCATTTTACGATACACAGCAACTTCTGGCCGTTCACAACAGTATCGAGATAGTGCAGCCACACATATCACGCTTCCTAATATCGCAGCAAATAAACGTCGATTCAATAAAGAGTTAGAAAAATTGGCATACCTGTTTCCTGTTCCGGTTTCTTGTTCTAAATGTTCAAGAACCGATTTAAAAGAAGCAGGAGTTCCCTATACTTGCTCTGCATGCTGTTCCATTCGAACATCAGGAATGTTCACGATAGAAAATTTTATGGATCCTGGGGCAGTGTCACCACAATTACAAGGGATGACACAGATTGAAACTATGTTCATTGCACGCATACAATCAATTATGCGAGTGTATCGGCTCAGGGCGAGCGGTGGGCCCGGACAGTTTCGTTATGCAGGACATATTTTTAACGTCAAGCAAGAAATTCAAACGATGACAACTGTACTTCCTCAACAATTTGCAGATCTGCAAATAATCATTGTACGACGCGAAGCAGCAATAGCAACAGGTTTTATCCCCAAGGACGACGAATGCTTTCTACGGTATCAATAGTATTCCAGTGGACCTGATTGTTTCAGCGTGATGCTATTACGAAAAGAAGGGTGTTATGAGCAATTCTGTAGAAAATTTCCCATTTAAAGACCGGAAACGAATATCAAGCTTGACATTTTTGGCAAATGATTTATTGATAATATTCTATATTTCCATTTAACTCTCATAGCGTTTGTAAGAACTAAGCTAAAGAACATCGTAGTAAATAGCCTGACGTGCACAGAGCAAAAGTTAGCTCAGTTCACGACCCCGCTTGCGTGACCTAGTTAAACTATTATTTATTCATTTAACATTTTTGTTATTGAATAATGCAAAAATAATGAACTAAAGGGAGTCTCTACCAGCTAACCTTAGGATGTGAATGAGTAGACACTTGTAAGCATCCAAAAAGAAAAAAATAGAATATACAAATAAAACAGTTTATGATATTAATATAGAAATATATGTAAAAAGATAGCTATATAATAAACGTAATTTTATAATATGCGACATAATTTATACACTTATATTTATTTCTACTTCTTTAGTCAAACTGCAGTTACAGCAAACGAAACCAGACCGATGTAGAGGAGTTCTGAGCAATAAATTTCTAAATGAGTGGACAGTCAAGTGAATCAGATAAGAAAGAGAGTTTACATTTAAGATATGAAGGAGTGGAAGGATTAAACGAAATAGAGTATAGTAGACAAAGGATTCTAATATTCCTACGAGAGCGTATGGGTAGCTAATTTAAATTTGATCTTAAGTTCGAAACATGAACATACGCAGACCGAAAACTTTATTAGAGTCCAAATAGCCCACATCTGCATAATCGAGAATTAGTAGTAACTATAATTTCACTACCTGTAACTTGTTAAGTTTGAATGGAAGTCATTTTTTAGCCGTAATGAGGTGAGGGGTGAGGTGTGCTATAAAACTTGCGAGATAGCTCTGTAACATAGATATTCCAAGAGAATTATGTAAAAATGTTCCTAAATTTTTGACATTACAAGAGAACGGTATTATACTATTATGATAATAAGGATTTAAAGTCGATCTTTTCAAGTTGGCGTGTGCTACCTCTAAGTATTAACGAAGATGTAAGAAATGTTCAACCTCCTGAGACTTTCACAAAAAGGTTTATTCTTTTAATATATTTCGGAAATTTTACTAATTGAAATTATTTACTATCAAAGTTTCTAATATTTTATGTCATATTCAATAACATTTTTATTAACACATATTAAAAATGTTTTTAAATAAATTATATATATTTAATTGCATAGTTTTAAGATGTCACTGAGAAAACTTGGCTATCTTTAAAATAATATAAAGGATAAAAATACGAATTTATATAAATAGGTCAGATTAAGGATAATTTTTCGGTATTTTGTTTTTCCGAACATCGTATCTACACGTTTGTTTGTTTCTGTTTTAATTTGTTGAGCGTCATTATCAAAACAATAATTGAATTTATAACAAAAATATGACACTTAACAAATGCATTAATTAGTCGTTGATATTTGTCATTCTGTTTACTACTTTGTCCAAATTTAATCATTAACTGTTTACTATTTCCGTGAACACAAAGGTTGCAAATATTTAAAATATTAGTTAAAAATAATAAATGAATCTGATATACATTTTGCAAATTCGTAAAACAGTTTCACTAAATCTTCTGCAAGTATAACATCAACATTGTCTTTGACCTTTTAAACGAAGAGTATACATATAGATCCTTTTCAAATAAGATTACTTTTAGAGTCTACGTTCTTAAATGTCTATTATTAATACAATTTTGTGGAGGCATCAAAATAACTCGATAATATCTTCTATCTATTCAAGTACGTATTGGATCAGACGAAAGAACATCACATATATCACATACATTATATATTTTTTTATTTAATCATTTTCTTTTGGCATATTGAGTTCATTTTGAATAAACAAAAATTTGTGTTTTATTTGTAGCATATATATGTTTGCCTATTTAAATAGAGCAATCTGAGATAGGTACTGAATATATTAATTTGTATTAGATTGAAATAGAATCAATACGTATAGTGTAGAGTTTTGATTCCAAATTAACAAAAGTCTGTTTATTAATAATAGTAATAAAATAATTAAATACTTGAATTTCCTTAATATTCTTGTATTACATTATAATATAACATAGTTTAGAGACCTTAACAAAACTCGCTTTAATGTGATCACACTATTCTGTAAACCTAATCCAACTTATGCAACACATGAAAGCTAATGGAATAAAAGACCGACAGAATTGTTCTTAGACATGGCATTAATCGTATTACGTCTACATCTCCGCATTAATGTCATATCCATTATCTTCTAAATATTAGTCTAATAAAATCTTAAACGGCAAAATCACTTATTTCTGTTCTATGTTTTTATCTATCAGCTGTGATATTTTACTTCATTTCGCCATTAATTTTACGTTGCTGATTTTTAGGGCTGTATAAGGTAAAACAATATTTAATTAAAAGTAAGCTCAAGCAGTATTGTCAATTAACTATAAACAATATTTAAATGTGATCATGTTTTTTCTACCAAAATATATTATACTAGCAGGTTAGGCGAAAGTGATCAAACATTTTGTTTGAATTTCCACACCACCTATTAGGTATCAAACAGGCGCGTTATATTTTTTGCAGATTTTAGCTGGACCTTTGCAAAATCCTTTTTTAATGCACCTATTCAATATGTCAGGAGTCTTGAGTCCAAATTTCAGCTTTCTAGGTATTACGGTTTGGGCTGTAGAGCTATGAATGAGTCAGTGAGTCAGTGAGCGTTTTATATTAAGATTTTATTACGTTTACAATTATGCACAAATAAGTAGCTATTTACCAGTTCATAATAGAAAGATTATACATTATTCATAATTTACGTATAAAATAAACATTCCGCAATTGTTGATGCATATATTTTCATACAAAACATATAACATTTTCATTTAAACTTTTGAATAATTAAATTGCAGAACAATCTACATGAATTGAATGTATTGACATTTTATACAATCTCAATTAATAAAGCATTTGTTCATAAAATTAGTTCATATTAAAACTTGAATATTAAACTTTAATTTAAATAATTACAATTTATAAAATCATAAATGGCCGTCGTCATACCGTGTTCTTTTGGTCGCGTTAACATTCTGTATAAAATATTCAAAGTCTCATTTTTATATAGTGATTATAAAATATAAAAAACATTATCTGGATGTTATACTGAAGAGTAAATTAAATTTCTTTCATAATACTTTCATGGTTTTGGTGGCCTGTATTTAAAAAAAATGAATTTATGAAAGGCCGCTATTTGTTAATTGCGTGTTACCTTTGTGTAAAGAAATAGTATGTTATAGATAATGTTTATTATTAGATCAAAAATATTGGCCCAGTAGCGAAAGTAATTCTCAAAGATTCAATCTTGGATTCAATCTTGGATAAAAAGATTGAAGAAAGAAATTGTACCAGTGGCGTTCCAGTCTTATTTAATTGTAGTCAATATGTCTCACAAGGCGAATTATCTCTGCGTTTAAGTAAGTTAGAACGGGATTTTGTCTTACGGTATTTTATTATGGAGCAGTGCAATCGAATATCATGCTATATTTTGTTACCAAAAAAAAAGATGTGTGGCCAATTTATAACTTAGAAGCTAGAGATTCGATGAGAGATGTCTTTAAAGAAATTGATTATCTCATGGCCGTTTTCAAGAGGTTAACAACTAATACTGTTGTGAACGTAAATGCATCTATAACAAAGTTCCACAGGTTCGAGAAGCGGACGTTGTCCTGGTGGTCTAGTTGAACATCGCCAAGGCCTTTAATAGTCTTCTGTTTGAGAGTCTGGTTGAGACACTGGTTGTATGAGTGCCTGCCTGTCTTTGTAGGTTGTTGGGGCTTACCTGCAGGACAAGGAGGCTTTATAGGAGTGCAGCGGCCGGAGGGTTTGCCGGCGTAGCGTTAGCCAGGGGGCCGTGCTGGTGCCAATTTTGTGAAATCTGGGCTATGAATGGCTGCTCCGATATCCATTCCTTCCCAGGATAAGGAAGTTTTATCATGCTGATAACATCCTCGTCATTTGTCGGAGGCATCCTGTGATATTATAAAGATATACATCTTACATTGTTAAATTTTGTTTGATAAAAGCAACTTTCGAGTTTCTTGCCAGCTCTTTTTAGCGGAACAGCATTCCTACCTGGTGGCTTATCACGGACTGACGAAACTGATATTTTTAATGTAATTTCATTTTATCATTGCTAAACGAAAAGTGAATTCGTTCATAAAATTGGTTCATATTTAAATTTAAATAATACAACTTTATCATTATTATTACGTAAAAAAATGTAATTTAAAACATTTCTTTTGCTTTATAACTTACCATATCCAAAAGATGTCAACTAATAGCTCATAATATTATGTTAATAAGTACTTCAAAATAAACCATGAAATATCCAAAGTCTCATTTTTATAAGGCATGGCATTGCATGTATGTACACGTTATCTGGAACGTATACTAAAAGATAAATTTAATTTTTTATACTCCCTTGATGGTTACGTAATGGCATGTAATTTCAAAGCGCTGAATTTCTGAAAGGACACGCTTTTTAATCATGTGATACACAGAAGTGTTTTATAAAAATATAGTAAAAGTTTTCTAATAGAACAAAGATATTCGGTTAGTGAAATACAAAAAAAAGATGATTTATATTTTTTATCTTGTCTAGTAAATATAGTAAGTAGTTTTTCAAACATAAATTTTAGTAATGGTAAGAAAAAAATATCTTGACATAGGACGATGTTACAAGTTTCACAGGTTATTTCTAATTATTTTCTAAAATTGATCACCCAATTTTCTAATTATTTACGAGCTAGTGAACCAAAAGATGATATAAAATTAAAGTTTAGCCAATAACTATTTTCTGCACGTTAAGGTGATTGGAGCACGAAGCGAAAAAGACATTTATAATATTAATATTTATTATATCTCATATATAATAAACATATTTGATTTCCGATTTTCCAAATATTATATTTGTCGCTTTCAATGATTAATATCTGTTGAAGAATTATAGTATGAGGAGGAAAGGCATTATGTTATCATGGCTAAGGTACTTTTAGGTGAAATTATAAAAACATTTATATAATCCAATCTAACCTAACCTAATCTTTAAGATAATAAATAGCTATCTGATCCGAAGAAACTATAAATTTCAATATTTATTGTAATTAGAGGCAAATCCGGTTTTTTGCATTAAAATGGATTTTTTGTTCTCCTATTAAATCAACAGTTCCTAAGTATTTAAATAATATTTAATTATTAAAAGAAAATATTTATTGCAAAGATTTAGGAAATATAAAAATATATATTTTAAATATAATATATACCAACTAGTACTACTTCTTACGATACACCAATTTTTTTATCATCATTGCGTTTCAGTAGTACTGACTTCTTATTATATTATTTTGTAAAACGTATGACTTTTTAGTTTAAAGTATATACATACCGTGTGTACTTTTTTTCTACATTATCTTTTATATGCTGTTTAGTACTAAAAATTGTACATTGTGAATTCCTTACTTTAAAGTTATTACATTCTGCAGTGAAACTACTGTGCAAATACTGAATGTTATTCTACTCAAATATAAATGGTCGTTTCGCGGTTGTCTCCTGTATTATATCAAATACATATATTCTCGTTATATTAGATTAAAATATCAGTTCTCCTCTTTCTTTTCTAACTTAAGTTATAATATCAATGCTAAATTATTGAACCTATTCCCTCTGAATTAAGATCATAACGTCTACTTAAGCTAGTATCCAGTATTTATTAGTGTTTTCAACTTTAGTAAAAGAATTTTTTTAAATCGCTTTCCTTACTTTATAGTCCATGTTAAAAAATTAAACATCGTAAAATTTATTATTCGCTTCATTTGAAATGTCATTGGTACTTAATAATGTAATTTTGCAAGCGTAGCATTGAAAAGAGCCAAATTGTTTAAAACTTGTACTACTTCTAGGTATAAGACTTATTTAAAATTTTAAAATAATTTATTTAAATAACTCCGGCATCGAATAATTTCTTTAATCTATTATTATTATTTTCTAAGTTATTTTAAGTGTTAAGGTTTTTAAATTAGAACATGTACTGAAATAAATTAATGTGTGTATAGTTTTGATATTCTTAAATCATTTGTTTTACAATTTACAATAAAATATAAAATTTATGACATTCTGTATTCGAAATGACGAAGTGCATTTATTCATATATTTATAAAATTAATATTGAACACAGATTCTTCCAGTAAATATTTTCCAAATCTTTCTGTTTCGGGTGGAATGCACTTTGTCTGTTTAGTATTTACAAAAATACTAGCTTTTGTCACCTCATTTGTCAAAGCTGTATTAATAAAGACAATACACACAGTACACATGTTCCTGTGTACACACGTACTTATTGATAGTTGTCATTGTAATTAGTATTTCAGTACACACACACTTTTACAATTTAATTTAATTTTTATTTTTAAAGGAGAATACCTTTATTTTTTTGTTATATCTTTCTACTTAAAATAAGTTAACTAAATTGAAATAAACACGCCGTACTTATAAAAATTTTATTTGCCGCTTTGACTGAATCCTCAATATAATATATCATTAGTTAGACATTGTTAAAACAGCATTTTTCGCAACCTTTTCTTCCTTCTTTCTTAACAATGGTTGCATCCATAAACCACCATGTTTAGGTTATTTTTATGACCTATATGCACTACAGTGCTAATTAAATAAAATATTGTTTATTTTGTATATAATGTCTGTATGCATTTGTTTATTTTTTTTTTTAAGTTTTATTGCTAAAAAGTAGAAAAAAAGGAATTTGGGTGTAGTTTTTAACCCTTTGCCTTACGATTTAATTCAAACACCGTTCTATCGCACGGTCAAATTTAAATATACATTTATGCCTTATAGCTTTGAAGAAGGGAACAAGAAGGATAAATTAATGTAGAAGGGAAACCGGCTCCAGCTCTCTTTCCTTTCTATAGTTCTTTCCTTAAAATATTCTTTATTCACAGCTACAAAATATATTTCTTAAAATGTAAACTACTGTCAACTACGTAAAATTATGTTCTAGACAACAACGTGTAGGACTCATCTTGTAATTTATAATAAAGTCCGCATCATAGCATTTATATATTTATTTAAAGTTATATTTTCTGTGGCCTGTCGATAAAATAACTTTTATTAAAAGCCTCTAAAAAGTAAAATAAACGCGATAAAATGATATTAGTTGTGATATAATAAATAAAAGCCTTTTGTTGACTAAATAGATAACAGAGTAAATAAAGAATGGCAGGAGAGAACAGGTTTTAGTTACCTATTACATCAAAGTAGAATAACATAACAAAATAAGAATAAGTATCCGAAACTAAAATAAAATTTAGAGAAGATAAAGCAATTTATTCTTAAATCCGAAAGTGGATGGCTTAGAAAAGCCATAATTTCATATTTATTTATTTTATTTTTGTACCACACAAGATTAATAGTAATATAGCACGAAAACAATATACACACAGATGATTTAGAACTTACTCTCTATCAAAAATTCTAATCTAATAACACACAATACATAATTTCCTATATAAGTATACACGTAAACATATTGAATTATTGTAGTAATTATACCGGTTATTGTATGAAAAATTCTATATTTTTTTTAAATCATTATATTTTTTTTGAATTTGAAGCGAGTTCTATGGTTGCACAGTAATAGAACTGGCTTATATAATAACTTGTATTCTATTTCAGTACGACGAATTTCAGTACAACACACTTAGGTTGATTTCTAGAATAATAAAATTCGTAATTTTTAGATTCTATCTTGATTTTTTACTTACAGTTTCAATCACAAATAGATAAATAACAATTTTTATAAAATATAAAACCGAAAGTCTTATAAAATATGATACTGTAAGATATTACAATCATATAATCAATCAATACATATAATCATAGATATATGATAATATGTTGTTCATGTTATTAATTTAATATTCTCAACGTACTCGTATATAAAGAATATAGTTATAATCTTTATTGGAAAATAAAAAGTAAAGAAATTAAGAATTGTTTTAATTGTTTTAAATTTTAAAGAACAAAACTTTATTAAGCATATTTGCGAACCTTTCAGAAAACAAGTAACACGATAACTTAAGAGATTTATGTTTTTTATGTTTAAATTAAATATGTAATATATTTTCGTAAAAAAAAATCAATTTCTTAGTGATATTTATTTATGTGTACCAATAGGTATAAATTGTAATAATTATATTAAATTATAGCATAAGTTAGTAGCAGCTTTTGCACTGGAAAGATAAATAAAAAGTCAAGTGCTATCTGACAGACGTTAATTATTTTTGGAAATAATATTATTTCGGTATGAAACTTCCTTATGTTCTGTTTTATACTCCTGAAAGGCTGTTTGCAAAAGTAGTTAATAACTAAGAGAATATGAATACAAAGTTTTATTGAATTTTATTTTCTAAATGTATAAAATACTAATAAATAGTAAAAAACGGTGTTCATAATTAACGAAATCATACATTTACAATCGATAATGTATCGTGTCCTTCATCAATTATTTACAATAATTTCTGTTCTAAAAGGCATTTCATATTAAACAATAATATAGTATGTATTTTGAATTCTCATATAGAATTTTCTATATATCTCTTTAAAAATTAAAGTAATATATAAAATATAATGCTTACATATTATACTATTTATTTTATTTATATCTTTTGCATACTTGAATAAATACCTTGATAGATACATATTTCATTAATTAATTAATTTATGAAGATTGTTAAAAATCCTAATCATGTTCTTGTATAATAATTATATTCTATAAGAAGTAACTGTCCGCTGGCGGTAAGATAGTTTTGAAATAAACCAAATTTTTTACGTCTTTGTTTTTTCTTTTTAAGGTTACAGCAATAATTCTGAGTCATATTATATATACCGTGACTTAAAAAATCAGTTCATTTTTTAATTTAGTTATTATAATAATATATTTCTAAATAAAGAGAAAGAAATGTTATAAAATTTATTTTTTTAGTTTTTTTTTCTTTGAATAAATAAATAAATAACTTTTATAGAAACAAAATGTGAACTTAATGACTGTTGGAATTCTCTACCAGCTAACCTTCATGGATGGTAAGAAATTGCGGTAGAAAAAGCAAAAAAGAAAATAAGTTTTAATCAAAATTATAGACATATATATTTTATTAGTAATAATAATAACAATAAATAGAATATATGTATGTGTGTGTGTATGTATGTGTGAGAGAGTATATTTAATAGAATATACATATTTATATTTATTTATTTAGCTTCACGCCACATCCCTTAGCCAGAGACGATGGAGCTCAAAATGCTACGATCCCTGCATACCTCTTTCGCCTCGGCCACAGACATCAACCTCTTCATACATGCCCTCCGGGGGGTCCTCATGCTTTTTACGTGACCTTCCTCTAGTATTCTAGATACAGTGTTTTCGAAGGTCACTCGAGGCCTCCCCTATCTCTCTTACCACTCACTTTTGCTGTATAAATCTTTTTTACCATTCTTTCATCACTCATTCGTTCGACGTGCTCAAACCACCTCAGCATGTTCTTCTTCATTCTCACTGTAACATCTTCACTAGGACCTGCCATTCTGTGGATCTCTTCATTGCGGATTCGGTCAGCTAGGCTGACTCCGCATATTCTGCGAAGAGATCGCATCTCCACAGCATTCATCTTTCTTACATTCTTCTTCTGTGTTACCTACGTTTGGCTGCTGTATAACAGCGTCGGTAGCAAAACCGCATTGTGTACAGCCAAATGTGCAGCTATGCTGACGTTTCGCCGTCTCAACAATGCAGCCAGGGCACCGTTGACTCTGTTATCGGCAGCAATACGCCTTTCCACATCCATTTCGTATCTTCACGCCTTGGAGACAACTATCCAAATACAAATTGAACAACCAAGCTGACATAACGCAACCTTGCTTAACACCCGATTGGATGTCAAACCAGGGCGACATGTCAGCTCCTACTCGCACACAGGCTGAGTGATCACTGTAAAGAGACTTTACAGCCTGTAGCAAGGGGTCGTTCACGTTGTATCGGGGCAGTATCTCCCATAACTTCTTTCTCACAACCCTGTCAAACGCCTTTTCCAAATCCACAAAAGCACAGAAAACCTTTTGGTTTAGGGCCAAAAACTTTTCCGTGATCATGCGGAGGGAAAAGATCTGATATATACACCCTCTTCCAGGTCTAAAACCTCCTTGGGCTTCCCACAACAGCCTTTCAGATCTCTCTTGCATTCTTCTCGCTAATATTTTAGCATAAACTTTACCGCCCAAGCTAATCAAACTGATAGCCCTATAGCTTGCACAGTCTATGTGTGAACCTTTGCCTTTATACAAAGGTACGATGACTGTACCTCGCCAATCATCTGGGACCTCTTCTGATTTCCAGCATAAATTGCACAAAAACCAGAACAAGTCCAAGACGCGTGGCCCACCATATTTGATTATCTCGGCAGTAAATTCATCTGCTCCCGCAGCCTTACCATATTTCAGACTTCGAATCGCGCTCTCCACTTCTTCCAAACTGATTTTACCATCCCCTATCCCGAAATCACCCCTTTCATTCTACAGGTTACCGAACAACCCCGGGAAACACTAACTTCTCGCCAGAAAAGCTTCGTGTTTTCCCGGAAGTTGTTTGTCAACCTTTCATCCCTTTCTTTCTCACAATTTTCACGCTTCATCCTTATAGGTGCTTTCGTTTTGTGCTTTTGCAGCTTGTACTCTCTTTTTCTTATCTCTCTCATACTTTTATCCTTACCCGAGGCTTTATAATCCAGCCATGCTTTCTTCTTTAACTCCACAGCGTCTTTCACTTCATCATCCCACCATTCATCGCGCTTCTTACTAAAACCTCTTTTCCTTTTACCACATACCTCTGTCGCTACTTTCATCATACCATTCCTAAGGTTCTGCCAGCATAGTTCAGCACTTTCATTTCCAGAGTCACAGCTTTCAAGCTTCTTGGAAAAAAATTCTTGATATTCCTCTCTGATCGGTGGATCTTGAAGCTTCCAGCTTCTTATGCGTGAATTCGACTCCAAGCTAGGGCACGTCGTGCGGCTGCGCCAACCTGCAAACAGACCTCTTATTCTAGTAACGACTAGATAATGGTCCGTTCCCAGATCAGCACCCCTAAACACTCTCGTGTCCATAACTTGGCTTCGAATACGCTGATCCACTAGGAATAAATCAATTATACTTCTTTCTTCCGCTCGCTCCCATGTGTACATGTGAATTCGTTTGTGATCAAACATCGTGTTTGCCACAAACAAATTTCTCTCTTTACAACCTACACCTTGGCACCCTCACTCACCCTCTGGAACCTCAGCCTAGAATGCGACCCGGTTGCCAAGTAAATCGGTTGTATCATTGCCTTTTCGCTTGGTCTCAGACAAACAAATAACATCCAGATCCTTATCATCCATCACATCTAATAATTCATTCATCTTCTGTTCCATTCCTCCTCTTACATTCCACGTAGCTATTTGTAGCTCCGTCCTCCACCTCCCGCCGTTCAGAACATGGCGTGTTGGGTGGCGGTCCCTAACGCCGCATTTGTTCATTTTGTTATAATAAATTAACTATTTTCATTACATTACATAACAATTACAAAAATTATATGACCATTTCAGAAATTAAATAATAATAACAATTAATAACAACAACAAAAAATTGGAGTATTTTCAGTACATTAAATAACAATTACAAAAAAATTAAATGATAATTACAAAAATTAAATAATAATATTACAATAATTTAAATGTCATTACAATAATAATAATAATAATAATAATTGTTGTGGGTGCAAATGATGCCGGTGAAGCTGTCAGGTTTGTAGGCCAGCAGTGAATCGGTGCCTTCGGAGTCCGCGCGTTCGTCCAGGCCGGTCGACATACCGGCCACGCTGGTGCTGCACTGCTGACTCGGTGCCGCCGCCGCTACTGAATGCATTCTCGCAGCCCCGTAGAACTTTCCTTCGTGAGACGCCAGATTCGCGAAATTAGAATATCTTTATATTCTCTAATGAGGGTAGAGAAATATTTTATATGCTTCTAGATAATCATGTAGTTCGAAAATATTCACTTTAATTTGCAATTGTAGACAATGTATTTGAGATAATTTAGTAAATGTATGTCGTATTAAAATTATTTTTACAGATATAAATGATTTTAAGATAGTTTGTTAACACAAAGGAATCACTCAATCCAATTATCTTTTGCTTATATTTCCTCTGCTTCCTGATGTGACACTTTCACTACACCACTCATCCTTCACCATTTCTTCCTTTGATTATGGAATATATAAATATATATTCTATCTAATTTATTATACTTACAAATAATATATTTATAACGCATACACCTGCATGAAATGTGTATTAGGAAGATTTCAGAAAGTACTTGCGAACAAGGTTTTTAAAGAACCTTTTGGTAGGTGCCCTCCTAATCTTTTCAAGTAGATTGTTCCAGAGTATAGAAGCTTGAACGCTAAAAGACATTTGAAGGGAATCGGTTTTCTGTGTTAGAATGGCCATTGTTGTTGTGCTGTGTTGAAAAATGATTGAACTACTTTGTTATGTGCATGAATTCCGTCTTTAAATATGGAGGCGAATTGGAACATTTAAGATTTAATAGAGGAGATAAGTATTCTAGGGCCTCTGTCAAATAGTGAGTCATAAGTTTAGTGCGAAATTGAGTGACATGATTGTACTTTCGTAAAACGAAGATGTAGCGGAGACAGTTGTTAAGAAGCGCTCTAACTTGTTAAGAAGATTGTTGTTTAGGTCTGGATAAAAAACATCTGCCTTATCAATGGATAATCGAAGAGTAAAATAAGAGAGTTGACTAGAATTATCTTTGTCTTAATGGCGAGGAATTGTTTAGTTCGATATAAGGACTGTAATGCGGCAATGATTTTACGGTATATGTCTCTAATCTGCTGGTGTCAATCCAGTTTACAATTAATGCACAATTGCATGCTGTCCATACTAAGTCAAATATCATTGATTACTTTTATGACAGCAGTATTGGTGTGGTGAACTGAACAGAAACCAGAGTGATAAATAGTCAGTAGGTGGTACTTAAAAATATGAGAAGATATTTGCTTATAAACACAGACTTCCAGAACTTTTGATAGAAATGGCAATGTGGAGATTTAAAGTGATATAGGAGAGTAGTATGAGGAATTTTAGGTAACGGACGTTCTAAAGCTTTTTTCCAAATCTTGGGATATTCACCAGAATTTAAAGAAAAGTAAATAATATGACAGATTACAGGCAACAGAGGACAGATTTGCTAATATCGTCACAGCCCACTGCCTCAGATTTTAAAAAAATGTTGTTTTAATTTCATCATGTGGTATAGTTGTGAAATAAAAATATAAGGTATCAGGACTCTACATTTATGAAATGCAAGAAAGCGTTTCATGTATATGGTCTAACTGAGGAATAGAGACAAAATAACTAATTAACTTATCGAGTGGCAGATGGGAAGCAAGAATTTGCGGTAGGTGACGTATAAACACCAATAGAATTTAGAAACTTCCATGTATCAGGTGATGTAGAATTACTAATATTGCTGTAAATGTAACGGCGTTTAGTTATTATAAGATATTAACGCATTACCACACTTGGGGACTGGAGAGGAATAAATGAAAGTAGAAGGGAAAGTTCTCTTCTGTAGGTCTTCCTTTAAAATATTCTTTATTTACATCTACAAAAAAATACCTATCTAAATGTAAACTGCTGTCAATTCCATACAATTTCATTCTTGGAAACAAGGTGAAAAGCTCATGTTTTTATTTATAGTAAAAACCGCATCATACATAGCATTTATACATTTTGTGAAACTTGCACTTATATCAAAAGCAATAGAGTTGTAAGTTCAATATCTTAAGTTATACTTTCTGAGTCATGGGGATAAGAGAACAAATTTTATTAAAAGCCGGTAAAAAGTAAAGTAAACGCCATAAAAGGATATAGTGTGTAATAAAATAAAATAAAATGTAAGAAGAACAAATGTATGAATTATTTACTAAATAGACAATGGCATGAAAACGTTTTGTTTACCTATTGCATCAAAGTAGAAAGATAATATAATAAATATAATAATAATAAATATCTAAAAACTGAAATATAATTTTAATAAAATACAGCAATTTATTACTAAATCTGTAAAATAGATGGTTTAAAAAAGTTGTCTGGTTTAACAATAACGTATATATACATAACTGCAAAGAAATATATAAATAAATAAAGGAAATTATAACAAATAATATTGATTATGTTGTGAAATATTTGCATTTTTTTATTAAATACATAATAATATTCTTAAATTTTAATATATTAATACAACAAAAATCTTTATAAACGTTCAGGAAGAGAATCCTATTGTTAAACAGCACGAACTTATATAATAACTTGTATTCTACTGCAGCACTTCGAGAAATTTCAGTATAACACAATAGCACTCAGGTCGATTTCTAGAGTAACACAATTGAAAACGTTCCTAAAAGCACGTCGAACAAGAATTGTTTGATTTAGAATTCTTCGTTATTATATTTTTGCTTACAGTATCCGTCACAAATAAGACTTATTTTAGTTAAAAAATAATAATTACTATATAATGTGAAATTAATGAAACTGTAACTATCTATGAAAATGTTATATTTTGTTGTGTTATTAGCTTAATAGTTATAACGTATTTAAAGAACACAGTTAAAAGCCATTTATTATATAGTACAATAGGTTTTTGTTGTAAAATAATTGCTAAGAACATTTGCTAACTTTTCACGTAATAAGGAGCACGAGATTTATGACTCTAATATTTCATTTAAATGCTTGATATGATTTTGTTAAATTATATTTAATTTCTTTTAATTTGGTTATGTATATGAATAATTATAACTTATAATATTTAAATTTAATAGTAACTTATGCCACTGGCTGCTTTTACACTGTATAGGGAAATAAAAAGTTATTTATAGAAACGGGGCCGTAAATCTTATATTTGGCCCAAATATTATTTCGAGAGGAAATGTTTCTTTATTATTTTCAGTAAGTACTTTGATAATCAGTGCCTAAAAATAGTTAACAACTAAGGGAAAATGACTAAATTTAATATCTCATTAATATAAATTTAAACTTAAAAAAAAAGTTAACTCGGAAAAGTTAATTACTTATCGGAATTTGTTTATTGTTTCGTTATAATATCGTAGGTATACAAAGCAATTAATTAGACGAAAGCTCATTAATAGAACAAATACAAATACTCGCACCGTTCGTATTAATTACAATTTAACAGTTGCTCTATGCCAAATATGTTAACGTTAACTTTAGAGCGATCTAATTTAACATACTCGTAAACTAAATTTTTACTCGTAAACATTTAACATTCTAACTGCAATTAATAATTTTTATTAATAAATTGTAAACATGGAATATTCTTATAATTATTTTATGTTATTAAAATAACCAAACCTCTAAGTTTTTTTGTTATTGTGGCATTAGATGAAAATAGACACACATATAATATTTAAACTAAGATCCAATTATACAAGACATGTCATGACCTATTAAAAATATTTATTAATAAGTCCTGGTTACAATCCACATAAACAAAGCTATACTGCCTGAAAACAAATTATACAAAATTTACGAACACGCCAATTGGAATACTAATGTCGCAATTCTCCACGCATATTATTCAGTTGCTTTGAATATATAAGCATTTTGTATACAAGGTTTTCTGTGTATATACATATTTGAGAACATACAATAGATAGTTTTCTTAATTAATTAAGAATATAAATGTGATGTTCTTTATCGAATATAATGTTTTGACTATAAAATTTTTCTATTTTTCGAAATTTGAATCGAAAAATCTATATTGGTTTATGTGAACTTTTCATCAATTTTTTACAAGTAATTTCTGTTTTAAAAGACATTTCATATTTATTAATAGTATAGTATGTATTGTAAACCGTCATTAACAATTTGATTTTATATCTCATCTAAAGAATAAAAGCAGTGGATTAAACAGAATGCTCACAAGTTATACTAGTACATCGTAAAAACTGTTTTTAAATAAATAAATTTAAAGTCTTCTATCCATAATCAGTGCTGTTGTTATCGGTAATATTTTCCATATTGAGGGTAGGCGTGGATTGTCGGGTTGGAGACAGTGTTTTAATATAATATAAGCGGTAATATAATAATTACCTTTATTCTTCCTCGAATCACTTGAAATAATTATAAAATAATCGAAATTCAACACGATGTTCTTGGATTTAATTAACGTCCACCGAGCACGTGGTCGCGTGCGCTCTTCTCGATGTTCGTAAGATAAGTGCCTGTTATTTCAATGTGGCCGCCTCACCAGTGCTCGGTGTTCGTTATGACATTGACGTTTGACAAGCTGTCAATTGCCGATAACACTGATGCTAAAGTGCGGGTGCGCCGACACGGCCAATCCTGACAAACGCACGACCTCGTGCGTGTGTAGGACATTAATGGAGTTCGGCACTACTCTTCTCGACCTATCAATTAAGTAGAGATCGCATTAGTATAGCGTTCGGCTATTCCTGACTATAATTCAATTTGTGGTTGATGTAGCGTCTTTATTTAGGCTCCGGTGTGCTTGACCCTTTCAAAGCTTTTTCTTTTTAGCATGGCCCGCCCCTTCAACCAGCTATTACGCTTGGTCCGGGCGTACGAGGCCCTTTCGACCACCCATCCGTGCGGTCCGGGCGTACGAGGCCCTTTCGACCACTCATCCGTGCGGTCCGGGCATGCTAGGCCCCTTCAACCGATTAATAAGAGCGGCCCGGGCGTACGAGGCCTTTTCAGCCTTTTACCTAAGCGTGGTTCGGGCGTACAGGGCCCTTTCAACCAGCTTTACCGTAGCACTAGAATTTTAGTCAGAAATAGCGGACACTTGATAAGAGGTTGTCTTTTTCAATGTATTTGAGCTTGATGTG
Source organism: Melinaea menophilus ssp. n. AW-2005 (assembly GCA_918358695.1). NCBI lineage: Eukaryota > Metazoa > Arthropoda > Insecta > Lepidoptera > Nymphalidae > Melinaea > Melinaea menophilus. Next base: position 21,090,182 of record OU911043.1, on the reverse strand, counting down.
TGGACGTTTGCACATCGTCTTCTGAAGCCGAAAGAGTGCCAGAACTAGCAGTCCTGGTCTCTTCGCTAATTGCGGAAGCCGTCTCGGTATCAGAGTCTGAAAATTGCATTTGGTCGACCTCACTTCCATCGACCGCCGACACGCAATTCTCGTCATTGATTAGAATAGTAGAAATATCTACTAATCCCTCAAATCCCCTCTTTACCGCACGCAAGTTTTCATGAGAGTACTTATAAGTGCGACTTGATCTTTTAATACTCTTCAGTTCATATCGATCGTTGTCTAGAACTTTTGTAATTATAAATGGTCCTTTAAATTTTCTAGCTAGCTTTGTCTGATTACGCTCACTGCATTTGATAAAGACATAATCGCCTAATTCGAATAGTTTGACAGTAGCCTTACCCCTGTTAAAAAGTTTTTCTTGCGAACTAGATGCTTCTATAATTCGAACTGATGTCTCATTTCTTATATCGTCTAAGTTGGCGCGTGAAGTAATGTTTACATTAGGGTCGATTTGGTTCATTCCTAAAGACTGTGCGCGTATGCCGAACATTAACTCTGTCGGTGTGAACCCCGTAACTCTAGATCTCGTACTGTTTAAAGCTAACTGTATCTCGCCTAGCTCATCTCTCCAGATTTTATTTGTGTCATTTTCTATGATGGTAAGTAAACTTTTCAAGGTGCGCATTAATCTTTCTACCTGGCCGTTGGCTCTAGCAGAGCCAGTTGCTATAAGGTGCAGTTCTACATTATGATCAGCGCATTTTTTTTTAAATTCGGCGCTAATGTAACACCTCCCTTGATCAGCTATTATTCTCTTAGGTGAGCCAAAAAGACATACGGCTTTCTTTAAGGCTTTTACCGCGCAAACTGAATCTAATGACTGGGTATAATCTAATAGGACGTACTTTGTGAATGCATCTACGATCATAGAAGCGTATTCTTTTCTGTCGCTTTTGCCGCTGAGCTTACCAGTGATGTCCATATGAATGGTATGCCACGGCACTGCCACTTTCGGAATAGGGTGTAGTCTTATCGGTTGTGCCCCTGATGGGCCTTTCGAGGCTTTACATACAATACAGGAGTCTATAAATTTGTGGACATTTTTAGACATTTGAGGGAACTAATATTGTTCATATAGTTTGTCAAGAGTTTTATCAGGACCAAGATGTTTAATTTCGGTATGGACATGATTAATGAGTGTCCATACTAAGGAACGGGGAACTATCGGCAGCCAACTACTTGACTTATTTCTTTCTATTTTACGGTATAGGATACCTTCGCGAACATCGTAGGTGTTAGCCACTGCTTGTAGTTCGGCGTTTTCAAACTGCCTGATTAGGTTTTTGATTTCCTGATCTCGTTTCTGCTCTACCTTTATCCAACTACTGTGTAATTCAACAAAGTTTATAAACTTACGTGAATCGGTTTGGCGACATTCGGCTCCATATCGTCTATTCTGGAAGATGGCAAGGGATTTCTAGATAAAAAGTCGACATGTGCCATGTTACGTCCTTCCTTGTATATAATATCGAAGTCATATGCTTGGAGAAAAGCCCACCATCTGTGGACACGAGGCGTCAAGTCGCTCTTGGCTTTAGAGGCTCTGAGAGAATTACAGTCAGTGTATACTGTGAAATGTTGACCATAAAGATAATGCCTGAAATTTTCAACTGCACGTACTACTGCCAGAGTTTCTAACTCGTAAGAGTGATATCTAGACTCTACTTCAGTAGTACGGCGGCTAAAATATCGTAGCATATTTTAGCCGCCGTACATTTTGTTCTCTTTGAATTACGATTGCGCCATAGCCATCCGAGCTGGCATCGGTGTGGAGTTCGACAGGTTTGTCAGGATTGAAAATTGTCAATACCGGTTCAGATGATAGAATTTGAACAATTTTCTTATGTGCTTCCGAATGTTCTTGCCTCCACGTAATGCGGCCTTTAAATTTAGTTAAGGGATATAACGGGCAGGCAATGCTGGCGAAGTTAGGTATGAAACGTCGGAAGTATAAAGCTAACCCTAGAAATCGTCTCACTTGTCTAGCTGTTTTGGGTAAGGGAACTTCAAGAAGAACTTTCACTTTTCCCGGATTGGGCCTTACTTCACCTGCTCGTATCACATATCCTAAGTAGTTGACTTCAGTTTTCATAAGCTTACATTTTGTTATTTTAAAAGAAAACCTTGCTTCTGTAAGAGCCTCTAGTACAGTGTCAAGACATTGAAGTCCTTCATCTACACTGGCTGAGTAAGATAAGACATCATCCATATACGTCAATGCTATAGTGTCTTTAAGAGATTTAAGGGCCTTATTGATGCACCGCTGGTACACGGATGCCGCGTTTCGTAATCCGAATGGCATGGTGAGATATTCGAACTGTCCTTCAGGCGTTACGAAAGCAGTTCGCTCAATTGACCTTGGACTGACCTTCACTTGGTGATAGCCAGCAGCCATATCTAAAGAGCTGAAGAAATGTGCTCCATTTAAACGGTCCACTTGCTCTTCTATCCTGGGCAGTCGATAATGTTCAGGGCGTGTGTTAGCGTTTAATTCTCTGTAGTCTACGCATAACCTGTCAGTACCGTCCTTTTTCTTCACCAGCACGATTGGGCTCGCAAAAGGAGAAGAACTCTACCGAATTATGTTTGCATCCAAAAGCGACTGTATTTTTTATCTTACGATTACCTTTTCGGCTGGTGACATTTGATGGGGACGTCTTTGTACAATCTTATGCGGGTCTATGAGATCAATATTCATTTCACCAGTTGTGACCCTTTGCGTGGGCATCCCTTCTATAAAGTGCTCACTATATTTGCGTAATATATTGAACAACCGTGATTTATTCTCACCGACTAGGTCGGTGTCAATCTCCCAAAAATCTAGATTACTAACGGCCCTACAAGTATTGATGCCCTTACGAGAGGAAAATTTTATTGAATCACTATTAATTTCTACATGGATCCCTTGATCAAGAATATCTCTACCTATAAGCACTAACTCTGCCAACATATGGTCTGGCACTACATGAAAGAGTATGGTCATCGAAATACCCTGAATTAAAACGGGACTTAATATTTGAGTCGAGCACTTTATGTCTTCACCACCTATACCGGTCAAATATATAGTGTCATTGCGTACGGAACCGGAGAGCTGTTTAACTAAGCTGTTTTTAATCAATGAGCATGCGGATCCACTGTCGAATAGAAAAGGAATTGACTTACCAGATGTAGATAGCGTACCTCTTACACGTTTGCGTTCGCAGACGTTAACGTCTTTCCTAATCGGTTGATGCTTTTCCATCTTATTATTCGGACAGGCGGTGCTGACATGCCCTGGTTTTTGACACGTGAAACACGTGATCACATTTTCCCTCTCAGGCACTCTTGATGTCACTCTTGATGCCCCTACAACTTCTCGTCTCTTGCGACATTCTTCAATTTTGTGACCGCGATGACCGCAGTAGTGACAAGAACCTCCAAATCTTGAATCAACTATGCGTGCTTTTTTGAAACTGGAAGATTGTTGTTCATAGTTGTCTAGACGTCTTTTTAGGGATATTCCACTAAGGGCGCGACACAGTTGTGCTCGCGTTGTAATGGTGTACGAATTCAGCTCCCTACGAACCGCTGAGTTCCTTTGGCTAAGAACTGATATGACGAATCCGGTGATAGCTTCCTCGGCCATCTCTACTTTCGGTATGCGTTCAATGATGCTCCACAAACGCATCGCTGCCTCAGAGGCTGCCTCTTGTGGTCCGATTTCGAATTTCATGACGTTGTCAAAGTAGTCTTGCATCAGCATTGGCTTTCCGAACCTTGCGAGTAGTAATTCTCTAATTTTAGGCCAATCTATTTCCGTACTCTTTAATTTGGTAAGGCAAGACGCAGCTCGCCCCTTCAGCGGGTTTATTAAGGCGAGTAATAACTCAGTTCCGGGTAGATTTCGACTGGTAACTATTATATCAGTAATTCTACACCAACCTTCTATGTCTGCTTCAGCATCGTCAGGATCAAATTTCACAAATTGCGTTGCACTGTTTTGCGACAGCGTTGTTTGCGTATTGCCAGATGTTGCAGCCAGCAATTTTGTTAAAATTGTTTCCATTCCGGTGAGTAAATCTTGAGTACTCGTGCTTGAATTTAGGTTTTCACTATTGGGTATCGTCTCCGATGCATTCGACCCTTCGAATCCCACTTCTGATAAAGTCTTCTGTCCATAATCAGTGCTGTTGTTATCGGTAATATTTTCCATATTGAGGGTAGGCGTGGATTGTCGGGTTGGAGACAGTGTTTCAATAAAATATAAGCGGTAATACAATAATTACCTTTATTCTTCCTCGAATCACTTGAAATAATTATAAAATAATCGAAATTCAACACGATGTTCTTGGATTTAATTAACGTCCACCGAGCACGCGGTCGCGTGCGCTCTTCTCGATGTTCGTAAGACAAGTGCCTGTTATTTCAATGTGGCCGCCTCACCAGTACTCGGTGTTCGTTATGAGATTGACGTTTGACAAGCTGTCAATTGCCGATAACACTGATGCTAAAGTGCGGGTGCGCCGACAAATTTGTTAATTATAATAAAGTAAATCATAATAATATTGTTTTTCATCAATTATTAAGAATTATTTAAAATAAAAAAAAGCAATACGTGCATTGCTATTTAAAATACTATTTGCAACACAGATAAAATGATAGATTTGTGTATAACTTTATTTTTTATTAACGTTATAACCAACTTCAATCCTTGACGAATCATATTTTTTTATTACAAAACGAATAGAAAATATGAAACAATATATTTTTTAAATTCAATTCCGAAGCTCGTATTCGATGAATAAATTCAGAATAAACACATTGTTGTACCTTCATCTATTTCCACAATGTCTGAACTTAACGCACAAATCACGGTTCAGATATGTTCGCAAACTCGTTCGTTATTTATTTTTCGAAATATAAATCGAAATAACACAGCTACACTTTAGATTTACTGAATTCATATTTTTTGAAATTCTGGTAGGTCACCTACATTTCATTAAAATATTTTTCTTCAATAAAGTTTAGAATAAGAGGAAAATATTATTGTATCGTGAGGGTCTAGATATATGTATGTACCAAATGACTGTTTATTAAAAATTTTTAATAGCATTTTCATATTTCATATAATATGGATTTTTTGTCTAAAATAATCAAATTAATGGTACTTTAGGTATTATTAATTATTTCTTTCTCATTTATTAATAAAACAATTAGCTAAGGGAGATAATAATATCATAATTTAAAGTTTATCTTTTTAATATTTTTTAACTTTCAGTATTCTCAAAAATCGACATCCATAGTTGTAATGAATAATGTTCTTTTGTAATCTTCCATTAGCGAGCAATTTTAATAAATTTTTGCGCAATCACGCTAATGATAGTTTGTCTGAAATCTTTTAAAAGTTACGTCGTTTAAGTGGATTTATTGTGCAAATATCCTTTAACCTTATTTAAAGTAAAGAACTTAATAAAAAATCTCTCAAATAATTCGGTTTTTTTTTCTTAGGTTATAAGAGGCTTTGATTTGCGTAAGTTTTTCTCAATGGTAATGACATTTATTGGATCTAGTCGATAAATGCCTTAGTAAAAGGAATAAATTGTTTTCAAACCAGTAAAAAGTGTTAAAAAAAGATAATATACAAGACAAAATAAGTAATTATAGTTTTTATCTTATGTTACCATATAGAGCGATTTACGCAATTTCAAAGTGAAAAAAAAAATAAAAATAAATACAAGATACTCAATTAACTAACTGTGTACGAATACTTCAGTATTCTCTTTTTTATTTTAATGAACAAGTTAAGAACTGTGGCCTAAGAAATATATTATCTAGCTGAATACAAGTCTTAACATACAATAGCATAAAACGAATTAAATAAAGTTATTCCAATCAAAGGTTGACTGACGATAAAGTTCTTAAACTTATTTGAAAAGTTACAAGTGAAGTATAACTTTACGAACAGTGCGAATATTTGCCTTCATTAAGAAATGAGCGTTTGATCTTGTTATATTATATAACAATAGTATTTTAATGACATGAATTCCTTTTAAAATACTTTCTTCGAAGCTTTATATCGATAATATACAGTTATGCTAGCTATAACTCTTATCATTAAAAAACTGAAATCTTCTTGGCATATATATATATATTATTTTGGTCTTATGGATTTTGATTGGCGGCGTTGGGGACCGCCAACCAACACGCCATGTTCCGAACGTGGAATGTGGAGGACGGAGCTACAAATAGCTAAGTGAATGTAAGAGGAGGAATGGAACAGAAGATAAATAAATTATAAGATATTATGGATGACAAAGATCTGGATGTTATTTATGTGTCTGAGACCAAGCGAAAAGGCGAAATGATACGACCGATTTGCCTGGCAACCGGATTGCTTTCTAGGCTGGGATTCCAGAGGGTGAGCGAGGTTGCCAAGGTGTAGGCGTATTGTTGTCCTCTCGAATGGTTAATAGAATGGTAGAATACGAGGTCATCAACCCGAGGCTTCTTTGGGTTCGCTTTAAGCTAGGGATAACAAGAGTATTCTTGTTAGCTGTGTATGCGCCAGTATTCTCAGCTCCAGTGAGCGAGCTTGAGGAGTTTTGGGAGAGTATCAGGGATGTTCTAAGTACTGTTAGAGATAATGAAAAGTTGATAGAGATATGAAGGGATGGGTTGGAACCGCGCGAAAAGGTTACGAAAGTGTGCTAGGCAAATACGGTGATAAGAGAGTAAATGAGGCTGGAAAGCTTATTTTGGATTTTTGTAAGAAGAGAAATTTGTTTGTCGCAAACACGATGTTTGATCACAAACAAATTCATATGTACACATGGGAGCGAGCGGAAGAAAGAAGTATGATTGATTTATTCCTAGTGGATCAGCGTGTTCGAAGCCAAGTTATGGACACGAGAGTGTTTAGGGGTGCTGATCTGGGAACGGACCATTATCTAGTCGTTGCTAGAATAAGAGGTCTGTTTGCAGGTTGGCGCAGCCGCACGACGTGTCCAAGCTTGGAGTCCAATTATCGCATAAGAAGCTGGAAGCTTCAAGATCCACCGATCAGAGAGGAATATCAAGAATTTTTTTCCAAGAAGCTTGAAAGCTGTGATTCTGGAAATGAAAGTGTTGAAGTATGCTGGCAGAACCTTAGGAATGGTATGGTGAAAGTAGATACAGAAGTATGTGGTAAAAGGAAAAGAGGTTTTAGTAAAAAGCGCGATGAATGGTGGGATGATCAAGTGAAAGACGCTGTAAAGTTAAAGAAGAAAGCATGGCTCTATTATAAAGCCTCGGGTAAGGATAAAAGTATGAAAGAGATAAGAAAAAGAGCGTTCAAACTGCAAAAGCACAAAACGAAAGCACTTATAAAGATGAAGCGTGAAAATTCTGAGAGAGACAAGGATGAAAGATTGACGAACAACTTCTGGGAAAACACAAAGCTTTTCTGGCGATAACTTAGTGATTCCCGGGGTTGTTCGGTAACCTGTAGAATAAAAGGGATGCGTTCGAAGAGCGGTGAAATTTTAACCGAGCAAGCACACGTTTTGCAGCGGTGGGCGGAATTCTACAAGGAGATGTATGACCGTGAGGACGCCTCGGTTTTGACTACCAGCGAAATGTTGAGTCCAGATGTGAGTCCAGTGAGCGTGGTTCAAAGTCTGAAATGTGGTAAGGCTACGGGAGTAGTTGAAGTTACTGCCGAGATGATCAAATATGGTGGGCCACGCGTCTTTGACTTGTTCTGGTTTTTGTGCAATTTATGTTGGGAATCGGGGGGGGTCCCAAACGATTGGCGAGGTGCAGTCATCATTCCTTTGTATAATGGCAAAGGTTCACAGATAGACTGTGCAAGCTATAGGGTTATCAGTTTGATCAGCATGGACGGTTTGTGCTAAAATATTATCAAGAAGAATGCAAGTGAGATCTGAAAGGCTGTTGTGGGAGGCCCAAGGAAGTTTTAGACATGAAAGAGGGTGTATCAGATCAGATCTTTTCCCTCCGCATGATCACGAACAAATTTTTGGCCCTAAACCAAAAGGTTTTCTGTGCTTTTGTGGATTTGGAAAAGGCGTTTGACAGGGTTATGAGAAAGAAATTTTGGGAGATACTGCCCCGATACAATGTGAGCGGACCCTTGCTACAGGCTGTAAAATCTCTTTACAGATCACTTAGCCTGTGTGCGAGAAGGAGCTGGCATGCCGCCCTGGCTTTACATCCAACCGGGTGTTAAGCAAGGTTGCGCTATGTCAGCTTGGTTTTTCAAATTTGTATTTGGATATTTGTTTCCAAGGCGTGAAAGACAGTGACATGGGAGTGAAAGTAGGTGATCTTAAGATCAATTGCTTGCTATTTGCAGATGATGCAGTGCACAATGCGGATTTGCTACCGACGCTGTTATACGGCAACCAAACTTGGGTAACACAGAAGAAGAAGGTAAGAAAGATAAATACTGGAGATGTGATCTCTTCTCAGAATATGCGAAGTCAGTCTAGCTGATCGAATTGGTAATGAGGAGATCCACAGAATTGCAGGTACTAGCGAAGATGTCTTCTTCTACTTCCTACTTGTGATAATGGAGGAAGATCACGTAAAAAGCATGAGGACCCCCCGGAAGGCATGTATGAAGAGGTTGATGTCTGTAGCCGAGGCGACAAAGGTATGCAGGGACCGTAGCGTTTGGCGCTCCGTCGTCTCTGGCTACCCCGCAAGGGCTAAGGCGTCAAGTTTAATAAATAAAAATCTTTTATTAATAACATCATTTATGCAAATTATTTAAAAAATCTAAAGCGTTAGCGTTTTAAAAGTATTTGTACATTTAAATTTAATGTAGAGTATTTGTGTAAAAAACAAAATAATTTATTAACTTAATAAATATTTATTTGACCATTTCTTCGTTCTTGATCCTGTTTACGTCCGTACGTTATTGATTGTAACGATAAATATTATTTTATCATAGAAACAGTAGATTAACAATACCAATAAATACAACATTGCTTCTGTACAATAAAATTTACTATAGATTAAACAACCTACAACCGGCAACGCTTTTGCCTTATTGTAGGTCGTTTATTGCGTTGCAAAAGTTCGTAGGCGGCGATGATTACTTTGTGTGATCAGCAACCCGTACGCTCGTTTGCCCTACCCTTGAAAAAAAAACTAATTTTTTAAATGACGGGCTATTGGTGTTGGTGTTGTTTACGATATGGTTAATGGCATTCACTGCTGAATCAAAGGTTGTGTGTTCGACTTCCACACAGGAAAATTCTTTGTTATCCATACTTTATTTATTTGAAAACTTCTCGTCATAAAGAATGATTCTTTTCTAATGGGAGAGTTATTTCAAAGAAAACTCAGAACTTTGCAACTCTCGTCCTAACTTAGATTAATTTGCCAATACCAAAACTAATGATGTATTTAAAATCTTTTCAGACTTTTAAGGCTTTCAAACTTTTAAGGCTTTATTTTTAGGAAACTAAAACCAATTAGAAATAAGGCTTTGCTATTACGTGTCTGATACACAGAATATATAATAGGAACACTATGGAAAACCTTCAAACATAATTTAGTTATCTTATAATTTGTTATGTTCAAACAAACGCTTACGCTAATGCTTGTAAATGTGAAAGAAACCCTTAAACCAATCGTAGCAGAACTTGGTAGGTTTTGGCATACATAGCCCCGTCCAAAGAAATGTGTTGTATTTAAAATTCGTCTCACAATTTTTTCCTAAATCTATCCTTTTACTGTTTAAAGTCGTTAAAAATGTTGCATTCGAAAAGTTGTCTTACTTCCTGAACCATAGCAAACTTCTTAGCCCTTTTTAATTAGGTTTTCACACTTCCCACAACACGACAACAGTTTTGCTGAATATTAACGACGATATCTTGCTCGTAATTAATAACCACAGAGTCCTCATACTTATTCTTCTAGATTTCAGCAATGTTATTAATTATATAGTCTTTGATATATTACTTGGTGTTATTCGCAGTCTTAGTCCTTGATTAACATTCATACGTATATGTTACAGTCGTCAAAAGACCACATGCACTAATGATTCATCCTCTGATTGAGCTGATCTGTCTGCCGGCATTCCTCAGGGCGCGTTATATATTTTTTTTTTCTATAAAATGTGGAGGAAAACAAAGTATCTAATTTATCCTAGTCATATTAATCTATAAAGGGACGGAGGCATTTGAATAATTTTTAAATTTTTTTAATAATCTTCGTAAAGTAAAGCACATTTATGATTTTAAATATTTTGTATAATATTTAAGTACACTACAAAATTACAATGAAGACAATTATTTATAACTATGAATTAATTATGTTTATCCTGTATAAAAAGTTTAACTTATTTTTATCTAAAAACTAATATTCTGATCATAAATACATTATAGAATTAAGAAGAAAAATGTCAATCAAAATAAGAAAGTTTTAAAACTGACAACTTGGGATGTCGAACAAAAAATTCTTAAAATATAAATATACTTTATTCAATGCTACTGTTAATTTCAATTTATTTTGGATAATTAGATTTTCAAAAATATGTAAAACAGATTTGGTTTTACATAATCCAATTGTGTAAAACAAATTAGTGTTAATAAAATGATAGAATAACCTATTTATTTAAATATAATTGGATAAATTTCTCTTGCCTCTATATCGTTCGTTACCTATATAGGGTCTGTCAGTTAAAAAATAACAGTTATATTATTTTGTTTGTTTATTTGAATCAATTTTGACGGCGCACTTATTTATTCAAACTACGACAATATGAAATTTAATTATATTTTTATTTAGGAATTTTTAAAATCTTTATTGTATACGTTTTCGAAATTCCTAAGATTTCCTGTATTGTGCGAGTATAGACATATATTTAAACTTTCTGTTTCAAGCATAAAATTAAATGAAATAATATTTTGAATACCTGTCAGCTACCAAACATTTTCGCCTGCGGTTCAATTTATAAAGAGTGCTTTCAAAACAATAACTCAAGAAAATTTGGAATACAACCAACAAAGAAAATACGAAATGGAAATAAATATTTGATTGCATAAAACTCTATGCATGTTATATTTAAGGGTTTTATGTTTTGTTTAATACAAATATTGAGTAAGTACATGGTAAGCTAGAAAAACATTGCATACAACGTGTTTCTATTTGTATTAAGTATTTACTATTTTGAGTAATGATAATTAATATCTACGTGATTTATACAAAACATTTCAAGGTCACAATAAGTTAATTAAAACATCTGGCAGGTGCTGAGGTCACATAAATAAGGAATTATGAACTTCTTCGTTATAAGTAAATTCGTTGTTATAAGTTTTCAGTTAAAACATATTGCATGACCAACGCTTTCCGTTTTAATATATATTTTTCATATAATGCGACCTTTAAGCTTTTTCTAAAAAGTTAAAGTTACTCTTTAATAGATCAAGTTGAACACTAATGATCCATATGCCGAAAAACTCGAATGTTAAAATATAAAATAATTTAAGAAAGCTACGAAAAATTTTCAGCATTTGGATTTATTTCAACCTTAATATAATAAATAAAGAGCGGTGATTAAGTGAGGCCCCGTTTTAAACTTAAATATAATAATACTAAACTATTTACGTGTAGAATAAAAACAAAATTTTACGAGTCCTGTAGAGCAAGGTGCAGTCAACCACAACAGTAATTGATCGTGTCAAAATTTACAAAACAACAATATACTTTAGTATACAAAAATATTTTAAATGTCTACGAACATCGTAAAATGCTAAAATTTTCTAAACATGAGATTGACAAAAATATCCGAACTTTTTTGATATAAAAGTAGATTGCCCATTTATTTTAAACTTTTTATTCAAGCGAATACAAGAAATATCATAAAATATTGACGCATTAATAAGAATCGAAATACTTGAATGATTCTAATCTACTTTGCATTTTTAGACCATTATATCAGAATATCTAAGTATTAGTAAGATTCTATCATTTATTATTAAAAAAGTATAAAGCAGTGCTTAATCAGCACTAAATTATTATTGACAACTGAATATAAAGTTTTGCTTTTTAAATTATAAATGAACTCTCGTCTCATTTTCAATATAACTTGAAATCCTTCATTCTTAATATCGATACATGTACTTATTTATCATCTTATTTTGACCATTTATTAAGTAGTTTTAAAAATAGTTCAGAAATATAGCTATATCTTAAACTAAATGTTGCGTCGTTTATCCTAAAGTTACTTATTATAATTTACTGTACAACAGTTCAAATTATAGGTACTTTTTGGAGGTACTATTAAAAGAGAATGTTTAATATTCTTTACTATCTAAATATTGTGTTTTAGTAAAACAAAAATACTTAATAAATACATTAACAATCTTATTTACATATTTTGTATATGTCAATGTTTTAAAAAATATTTTGTATAAAACTATAAAGCATTTTATATAATATAGAGACGTGGTGTTTTTCTGAGACCTCTGTGACACCGGATTAACCTCGACAGGGGTGTGGTATTTGAATATATTATCATGTCAATATGTCGGCTTAGGCTGTGCTGAATACAAAGTGAACGAGGAAGTGAAGGATTAGGTAAAATCTGATAGATATATATATATTATATATTGTAACTCAATTCAATTTTACTATGAATAATTTCACAATTTCCTTTCATTCACAAGTTCTTGAACTTACGGAGTTTTTATTAAATTTTCAAAAACTGATACAAATGTTATAGAAAAAAATATATAAAAATTGTCACCTGATCTTTATCTCAGGGAAGCAAGTTGTCGGTCCCGATAATTATATCCAAACTGATAATATTTGTCTGATTTTCAAAGAATTTTGGTTTTCTTTTTAACCAAATAAAAATTAATTATTAGTATGGTAGTGGAGCTGGACAGTACGAAATATTAAAGTGTAATTGTGAAGTTAGAAACATTATTATTATGTATAACGGATTATCTAATAAATAATCTAAAAACAAAAAATCTTTTGACAAAGTTTTTAATTATATCGTCCGAGATGCGACATAAAAGATGTCCTCTAATTGTAGTTTTTTTTTCATGTTTCTTAAGTCTCATTTGTTTTCAGACCCTTAAAGCATTATAAAAACAAGTTAAACCCGCTTATAACACTTCTCCAGTTTAATTTACAAAATGAGATAATAGCCCCTAATCCTATATTAAAGCTGCAAAAAAGAATTTCTCATATTTTCTTTTATAAGATAATTTGCTCTGACCAATTAGGTCACGACCTTGAGTCTCTTTTAAATAATGAACTAAACAATCTATTACCAGCACAATTTAGTAAAAAATATTTGTATTAATTTGACTATAGAAAATAAATAGCTATTTTAGTAGCTTTTAATTTTATAAAACTTCGTTTTAAGGGATAAAAATAATAATAATGAAAATAATATAGTTGTAGAAAAAAAATAACCGTTCTACTTAAAACCGAATAAGATAAAGTTATTCAATATTGTTCATCAAATTATTAAAGCTTTGGCGGCAAGGACTAGGAAGTGTAACTGTTTGCTAAAAAAATATAACTTCACTTTATGAATTACAGAACATTGGTTGTCAAAAAGGGACAATATTACTAATATAGAAAATTACAGATTTTCAAGTTCGTTCCGTAGAAAGAAAGCTATTCGCGGTGGCTCACTTTTCTTAGCTCATAGTGATGTATTTTTAAAATGTCGATCGGACATACTGGCGCTCTCTGTCGAGTGAATTATTGAACTATCCTGCATTGAGCTCAATGAATATTTTATGCATGTACCTAACCCACTGTTGATTTTAATGAATTTCAATATAAAATGGAGGACATTTATAATAATACATAATAATAAATCAATAATTTGGCTTGGTTTAGATTAGGAAATCTGCTGCTGTCTAAGTACATGCGGCTACATTTTTTTTAGATTTAATGTAAATGATAATTTAACTTCATATATATATAAATTTCAAAAGTTAGCGTCTAATATGGTATCTAAACCTTGCTATATAACCATGCTTATGAAGGGGAGACTTGGCTATAACCAATTTCTGTACATATTGTTTCACTGTAACCACTTCCCAGATATTATTTGCTAGTATTCTTAGTTCAAAAACAAATCATAATTGAGCTGAGCATAAGTCAAGCTCTTAACCGTTTGGGAGACCTTTTTTTGTGTTTAGTTGTCTCCAGAATGCGACGAGATAATTAGCTACAAATTTTCTCATGTATGTTTGAGCCGAATGCGGATAGCGAAAACATATTTAAAAAATGTTTAGCCATTGAAAAGTTATCAAGAAAAGAAGAAAGAAGAGGGGCTCAGCTCAACACCCGCCGCGCACGGTTGGCGGATCCTAGTTTATTTATTTTATATTGAAAATGTGAAAGTATCATGCATTTAGTTCAAGTGTAGCTATTTATTATTCTAGACTTTTTTTTGTACCATGCGCTATTTGAATGCTAATTTGTTTCTTAGTTAGTACCTAATTTACAAATTCAAACCAGGAGTACTTTTTCTGCTTGAATAATGGTGGTAACAGTTTAATTATTTATTAGGCAGACTAATACCAAATTCAATTATTTTATTTTGATGTAGATAATTAATCATATATAAAAACATAAAATGTATCGTCACAGTATTTTAATCGTAACCATTTTATATTTAAAATACTAATCATACGATTAACATATTATTTCATTAAAATTCAATTCATTTGGCGCATTCCCTCGATTTTCTTGCGAACTTTTTTTTTAAGCACGTTTAGAGAAATCTCAAGAGATATGGTAATAAATATGTCAAAATCTTGTACATTTATGATTAAGTGAGGAAAACGTTTGCAGAATTTCCTTTTGTTATAAATTGAATACTGCTAACATAATCTCGATTACGCCAACGGTTATTATTTTGATTTGCCGGAGGGAAGACTTGATAAAATAGTCTCGTTTTTCCAACTTGTACAATTTAAGGTTGTTATAAAATGTAATGTTTAATTCTGTTACAACCATTCAAAAATATAAGTTTATTTTTATGTAGTTTTAGCTTTTGTCAGCAGCTTTGCCGACGCTGAATGATGAACTATGTTTTACTAGCTTGGCCGGTCTCAATGTTATTTTTTCTATGCATCAGGAATATAATATTTTCTAATCTGTACCTTTAAAAACGTGTATGCGAAATTTCTCGGTGATGAAGTACTTGGAGGAAAGATGGAGGATTTATTACCCTTGCTATAGTAAATCAGTTATATTATGCAGGCTGGCTAGACAGGGGTGCTCTCTGGCAGAATATCAACTTAAAATTGTTGTGTTTATGTTTCGTAGGGTGAAGGAGAAAAATGAATATCATAGACTTTTATAAATTTCCCTTTTCCAAGGGTTGAAACTACTTAGATGTTCGTAATGCGCTTGTTAAGCGCTCGGTAACCCCTATCGTCAGGTAAACCGTCTACTCGTTTGTTCCCTATCAATATGATAGGGAACAAACGAGTAGACGGTTTACATACATACATACGAAATTATTTCTTACGAGTATATACTCGTAAGAAATAATTTCTTATTTGAGTACACGTTATTTTTTTTTATTTTATCTGATGTTATGATGATATTATTATTGAATATCTTAATATATTGTAAATACACGTAACTGAATATGTGTTTATTACTCTTATTATTAGCGTCTCTTATAAATATATTATTGTGACTTTGCAATATGATATTAAATGTAAGTTACTCGTATATAAAGAAAACAAACTGCTAAGTAAAATTGATTCGTCCTAGATTTCACAGTATCCTAAATATAATAATATTTCAGTACCCTTAAACCTACATCTGGGTCGCAATTCCCAGGCATTGTTTGCGCTTCTTTTCTTGCAACGCAATGGCCCGGCACCCGCACGGTGAATTCGTGGAATGCTAAGCAGCTTTATTTCAATAATATTTCATATTTATGATGAAAAGATTAAGAGTAAAACTCTACTGTACTCTTACTGTACTCTTAAAACAATGTATAGTGGAATATAATAAATGAGGAATGAAAATCGAAAATGTACCTTTATTTGTATTTTAAATCTGAAGCCCGTTTTTGAAACAGACTTTAATTTCCTTGCTTTTATTGTGTAAGCATTGAGGCGTTGCAGTTGTTTAAAAGCAACATCGACTGGGATTTCTTTTATAAAATTCAAATTTATTTTTGTAAGAAATCAGAGATTTTTTTAAATTTTCTTATGACCATTTTTTTTATTGTTTTTATTTATGTATATATTATTTATTTTCAATAAATACCAGTGGTTACTTGTTCAGAAGAGTCTATTTTGATACTATACTTTTCGAAATAAAAAATTCTCCAATTAAAAATTATTAAGGATACGAGGATTCGGAGTGTGCCCCGATCTGAGAAGAACCATACAACAAACTCAGCCCGTTGTTTCTTTATTGTGGTCATTGTTTCATAAACGTCAATATTTAAAAAGCAATTTAAACGAACAATTGGAGCGAGCCTAATAATTAGTTAATAATTATATAAAAAGAAATTCTTGGCTAATTTAAAAAGCTCTCCTAAGGCCGAATACAGTATAATTGGTCCTGATTTTCTATTGAAGACTGCAAAAAGTCACTCGTGCAAATAACGTGTATCTATAACATTCTGTGAATTGAGTTTGCAAGCAGTCATTTATGACCAATGTATTTCAATCTAGTTCGTAGATTATATCTGCAAATATATCTAAAAATTTTCCGTGTTATTTAATTATTTTTCCTTTGACAATTTATGCATAGTAAGGCAATTATTATATAGTAAAACTTATCATAGCATAGAATACAAAACATTTAAATTTACTCAAAACTGACAATTTAATTATAATATATCGTGAAATATTACATTCAGAATGCTATTAATATAACAAAGTCAAGTTATTAAAACAAAGCGGTTGGTACAATGTTGTCTTTGACAGCTCCCGACGAGACGAGTTATATTATATCATTTGTTTATAATTTATAACCCTTCAAACCTTATTATAAAGTCCAATTCAAGCAAAATACCAAAATGGAAACATTTTGAAAGATTTTGGTAATTACTTGCGTTGCTATTTATCTTCTCCTATTTACATATATAAGTTTCATTTTCTTAGCATTGTTATTGTAAATCTAATTTCCGTCATTATAATATCAATAAAAAAACCGAGCTCCTAAATAACTTACAATGTAAATATATACAATTGTATTAATGTAGCTGTGTTTGAAGGGCCGAATAAGTAATTATTGCAAATGACACTTAAGGTATCGTTTTGCTCTTGAAGATCTTAGTCCGGTCCGGTCTTTTCATTGAAGTTATGGAAATAATACTTCATAATAGATTCTCGTGGGTATTTACTTTATAAATAGTTCAAATCTTTTATATCTATGAATATTATAAATATAAATTGTTTCAGTGTGGTTGTTGATTAAACCTATATTAGCTCAATTATTTAAGACAGTAAAAATGTGTAGTGTCAATGTATTCGATTATTGCATGAAGTAGGCATGCATGAACTTAATAATATATGATACACATTATATAACATGAAAAATAACATTATATAACGTAATAAAAGTTAATAAAGCATCAAAAAGTGCACAAATCTCAAGAGTATTTTATCCAGCCACAGTCTTATAACAAGTCTCAATAAAGTAGAGACCTTATATTAGAAATTAATAATTAAGAAATTAAGTTTATAAGGTCTTCGATGTAACAACTATTTCAGACTTTTCAGAGTCTAAATATTTTTTCTTGCTTATGATAATTTTTGGCTGTTGTCTATTTAAAAAATAAATATATTGATGTATGTTTGAAATACAATATGATAATGATTATCATATCAATAACATTTTACAACACACTTATAAGATACTGTATGTTTACTATTTTATATATAGTTAATAATTATATACTTAGCATTGATATCTTTTTTCCCAATACTTTACAATAAACCCATCACCTCTGACAGTGAACATATACAAATATAAGTCTTAATTACTTGTAACACACGACGTGGTAGATGACAGAATGTAAATTATAATATGTTTAAAATAGCATCTTAATACTTAAATGTATAAATTCTTCTTACCTAAATCACTAACTGATTACAACTCATCAAAGATATTGAATAAAAATTACTTTTAAGAGGGTCTTTGAGGATTTTCATCTGTCAGTTGACGTTAAAATATTTATGCAAAGTACGAAAAGAATATTTTATTATACCTTTTACAGCTTAATCATTGTTATTTTAGTTTGAATATAATAATATTGTAGTTAGTATAATATATATATATTTATATTATAATAGCATTATATAGTTTTACTGTATTAACTTTGTTAAACAATATAAACATTATTGAAAATTTAAATCTGAATATAAAAAAGGACGTTTGTTATATTCAGTTACAAAGGGTATGCATATGTAACTACCGTTGTACGGCGAAGCCTAATAACGTTTCCAAAAAGTTTATTCTACTTTCAATGTCATGTCAGTGGCTTTTATAATTTGTTGTAGTATTTATAAACATAAATTAAAACATAATAAACATTAATTTCAACTACATTGTTACGAAACTTAAATAACACATCAAAATAAAGTAACATTTATCAGTATTGTTGGTTTATATTTACTGTGTGATATTATCTCTAAATATAATTATTTTATTAACAGTTATTTTTTGTTAAATCTGAAATAACACAACATTTATTGCTTCGCTAATCGTATTGAATATATATATATTAGAATTGGAGGATCTAATTGCATTCAAATCTGAAAAAATTCACCCATCGTTTATTTGGAGAGTAAGTTCCAATCAACGATTTTAATACAAAATAAATGATGACACGTACCATATTCTTTTAATGTTTTTTTTTTAAAGTATTTTTTAAATTTGGTCCAATAATATATTTCTATTAAATCTATTCATCTATAATTGACTTTTTTAATAATCTAAAATCGATTTTGACCCATCGACGGTAATGCTTAATCTATTCTTCATTAATGTTTTTAAACTATATGACTGTGGCACAGGCGACTTCGCATCTGAAGTACAGTGCAGTATTGAACACTATTATAAACTTGTAGTCTACTGGGAATTATTGACCTTGCAATCCTCTTATGTGTTACACGTGTATCCAGAATCATGATCTAACTCAGTTAATCCGTACGTTTCGGTTCCTTACAGTCAAATTTTGCTTCTACCATGATATGAGATTCTTGTTGTATATACACTAGATGGAGTTGAATCCTTTTCTATGATTATTGTCTTATTTCGGCAGATTTTAAATGTTATTAATCTTAAATTAGATATTATTTACAGTAGTTTAAATTCAAAGCATGTGTAGAGTATTTTGCTTATGTTTGTTAAATAGATATGACTTAATATAAAATATATTATTATGTTTAGAACTGACTTAGAAGTTTTGAGATAATTTCTTATTTAAAAGTATTATTCTGTTAATATAGGTTATGGAATCAGTTATATTATTTAAAATAGCAGATTCAAATTTGATAATGTTTTATTGTGGTTCGATAACAGTTTAGGACGATGAAAGTAAAGAAAATTTTTGATATAGTTTTGTAATGATTACAAAGAACATCTATTTTATAAAATGAATAAATTATAAATATCTAAATTAAAAAGACATATTTTGTTTTACATTTATTTCATTTTAATAAGCAAGTAATAAGCCTACAAATATTTAGTAATAGAAACAAATTTTATTTACTTTTTATAAAAATAATTTAAATAGTTTTACAGTTTTCAACAAATTTAATTCACACCAAGTTGTAAATATTTCAGTTTTCTCACGTTTGAAATTAATAAAATTTTATAAAATTTAAATGTCACTTTCGATGAATTTAAAAATTTGGACACTGGACTTTAAATGAAATGTGATTGATACACATTTATTAATTCTATTTATTGTTTTTATTGACCCAGAAATATAACAAAGGGTGAACTTAATACTAATGAGTATTCTCTCCCTCTTATATTATAAGAAAGACTAGGTATATAAAAAACAAAACATTATTTCAAGTATCAAGCCCTTTTATTTAATAGCGTATTTAAAAAATTCGCCTACTTATTATTAACCAATTAGGGAAAGAAGAAAGAAAGTGTAAGTAATTTTCAACGTAAATACTAATAAAAGAAATAACAAGACGTATAAATTACAAAAAAAAAAAACTATTATGTAAAAATAAACGTATTTTTGTTGGATTTTATATGCTAGAAATATATTATATATATTTAGAAATTTAATTAGAAGACTGACATTCTTTTTGTATTAACTGTTACAGTTTCGTTGCATATATTGACTGAGAAAATAATAGCACTATCTTTGCTGCTAACATTTGTTTTCTTTATCCCTCATAAATTCATTTTAATCTCCTACTCCAAATTAGTTACTAATTCTATTCATAATTCCAAGGGATGAACTTAAATATCATCTATTTTACGGAAAAACCAACTTCTGTTCCGTTCTGTTCTGTTCTGTTCAATGTTTTTCAACTTCTAACACTTTCACTTCGAATCAACAATACTACTGTCCTGAATAAATAATTATTAGTATTAGGCTGCTATATATTTCCAAATATAAATTATATGTTTAGTATAAGAGCGTTTTTTTAACTAGTAATATACTTATGTGAAATTATATTTTATCAACAATTTTTTATTTAAGGGTTTTTTTGCAAGATATCTCTCTTGTAATTTATTGTAAATAAAATTATTTCATAATAAAGTGTATGTAATTGTGTATAATATCTTGATGAAGCCACCGCATTTAAATAAATCGCATAAAAAGCCTTTTACGTCATTATTCTAAGACTTAAATGGAAACCCAAATCTGTAAGGAGATTACTAAAACTTACAAAGGAGATTTTATAGAAATTACTTCTGAAGGGAGTCTTTGAAGATTTTATAACATCAACCAACATAATCTAGCTATATGACAGTATAATAAGCAACTGCGGTAAGCCTTTAAATTATTTTAAAACTTATTTATGTCAAGCTGCTTTTAATAGCTTGTCACGTATTCGTTGTTCCAGAATCATGGAATATTCTCATTGAAGATATTTTTCTATCTATTTAGTTTTATAAAATGTGTAATTAATATACAACTTATACAAGTTTAAAAAAATGTTATATAATATTAATAATATTGCCGTCTCATATCTGTCATATCGTATCATATCATCCTATCCTAAGATATAGATTGCACTACGGTATAGGATAGGAGTAAATAAAATAAAAAGTTTTTAACGGATGTGTGCCGTGACGAGAATAGACAAAAGCAAAAAATAATTTTATAAGAGGTCATATAAAAGTAAAAACGTCATTAAGATATCAATTTTAATGATGGAGTTGTACATTTAAATAATAGTTTTGTTTTAATAATAATATACAATCTTATTTTAGATATTGGATACCAATTCAAATATTAACTATAAATTTATGGAAGTATGAAAGAGAATTATGGGATTATGAATGCTTTTAAATTACCATTTAATATACGTCAAGATGACATGACGTAGTGAAGTCGTAAAAACTGGAATATTTTTACGATATATTTGAATCATATTCAGAAATATCGCGATATAGTACTTGGGGAACATATTTATTATTTATTTTTAAATTTATAACACAGTAGAGTAGAAAAGATAAAAAAATTACCGACTTTTCACTATCGTAGTTAAATTCCCCGATGTGAAATTAGATTCGTTAGATGTTCTATCTCGGGCAAATATTTTTATGCAATCAATATAATGATATTAAAATATAAGCCAGACCTGAGATTTGCGTACTGAGTAAGTAGATATTATAACTTACTTATAAACTACTGGCTCTGAAAGGTAATTAAGGATTTATAAATTTGGTCTGAGACTCTGACTGGACTTAGCCAAGGATATCTATTCGTTAAAATATCTTTTTATTGTATGGCCTTGTTATTTCTGACGGAAACGCAGATATTTCAACTTAGCGACATACCTGTCATATCCTGTATCTGGGTATCTGTGTTCGTAATGATCCACCTTTATCTTCCATCTGCTATCGTCGCCTTCAGAATTTTGAAGGGACCTGGCTATACTCTGGTTGCGCGTAGTTTATGCTAGCATCTACAGATCCCATAGTGGTAATGCAGCAATGGGTGAACTCTTGGGCTATGTCCTAGAGAAGATTGACGATCTGCTTTCACAGACTCCTACCGCTGAAGTTGTAGTCTTTAACGCGTACAATGCAGATTGGCAAGGGACACGTACCATTGACTGCGCGAGGCGATCTGTGTTTAACTTTGCTCTAGCAAATGGTCTATCCCAGTTGCTTAAGACGTACAATCATCTACCGGACGTGGACAGCCACAAATCTGCTTTGTTGGATCTTGTGCTGTCTACACATCTAGGAAAGTACCAAGTCACTCTTGAGGAGCAAGTGTAGTGCCCATTCAACACCCCGCTCGTACAAAACCTGTGTCTTGACGCGTTTCGACTACAAGTCAGCGGTTGGTTTGGTGGTAGATCGCGGCCTTAGTTTGATGCGTCTGTTAGAGCTGCAGTAGCCGGCAAACGACAGGCTTTTGCTAAAGCGTTAGTGATTAAGGATTTGAGTTCTGAAGAAGAAATATACATAATCCTGATCTCACGGAAGAATGCCCTAGTACATCGGCTAATTACGGACCTATCACCATTACCTATCTTTTTCTAAAATAATAGAGAGCCTTATGAACCGACATCCTATCAATGACCGGCAATACGGCTTTCGCCATGGTTGCTCTAAAGGTGACGTTCTTTATAGAACGTCACCTTTATAAGCAAGCTTTATAAGCGTCACTTTTATAGCATAAGATGTTATCATCTTATGCGACGTGGAGCAGTTGTTGTTGAAAGCAAGGGACAAGGTCCTCGTTTAGTTTCAGCCCGAAAAGACACAAGTTTACGTATTAACGTATGTACGTATGTACGTATAAAGCTACAATAATTCCATTTGTCATATCGCCACGCTTTGAGAGCGCTCCTCTCTTTGCCTTCGCACATTTCGAGCGGCTGTCAGTTTCGTGGTCACCTGAAGAGCAAAGCCAAGTTGGACTTTATGAAATTAGAGTGATCTATAGAGCGAGACAATATTAGTCTGGCAAAGACTTGAAATATAAGGGCTCTATAAGGAGCAAGTCTCTGGTCCGGATCACCCTAATATCAGCTTCTACCCTTTGACTGCGTACAAGGGAGAGCCGTTCGGATTGTCGGGGACCCGGTGCCAATCAAATCCACCCAATGCCATAGCATTGGGTGGATACGTAGCCTCTTCGTAAATCTTTTATTGCATTTACTACAGGGAGTGTTTCGAAGAGCTAAATAATCTGAATTTCAATTAAATACGTTCTGCCGAAAATCATAACTACACCGCACGTCATTTCCTGAAATACTATCCCTACCTCCTGGGAGCATGGCCATATTGTACTGTGCGGTTTTCAAGGACTTTTTTTCCACGTACTACTAAAATGTTTATTGAATTTTCTTCTTACATGACTGAATATTCTTCCACCTACAACGGGCATCTCTCTTGCGATTCCTTGGATATTGCAAGAGATCGTGGGTGGCGGTGATCATTTGACATCAGTGACTCGCACGCTCGTTAGCCTTCTTCTAGCGTAAAAAAATATCTTTTCATGTGATATTTTCTGTATTATTAAATAAATTTTTAAATACATATAACTTTTTTTGTAAAATTTCAACTAAAATATCATTTTTCCTTTGTCTAGCCATAGATATTATATGTTTTAGTAGTTTTATTGTAGAATTAACGTTTTTTCATAATCTAAATATTCAATTAAAGATTAAAATATATAACTATTTAGCTAGTCGATTGTCGTCTTGTGTTATTATGCATCGGTTTGGATTCAAAACCTTCAAAGAAATTCCTTTACTAGCAGTTCTTACCGTTATTGTTAATATAATATAAAAGACCTGGAAAGTGACATTGATACGAAGTTGAAGACGTAATAAAATATTGCGGCCGACAAGTCTAAGGACAACTCCGTCTTTGGGTCGGCCGGTCGGTTAGTTATATCTAAATACCTTCTTTTATTTAATTAAGTTACATGTGCAGTTTCGATCACTTTATATTTTGAAACTTAAGGAATTTATAATATTAAATAATATAAAAATTTATTGTAATTTTATAAATTTTAATAAAATATTTTGTTACCACTTTCTTTAATGTAATACAGGATATCACCGAATAACAGTAAGTTATTTAGTATAAAAGTCATAACAACATAAGTATTTGTAGATGACACCTTTTTTTAATATATAATACGATTTGAAAATCTATGTGCAATATTCTACGATTTAGATTCATTATTTTAAATATATAATACCCCAAAAAATAAATTTCTATCTTAATATTTTATTTGAAATATTAATTCTTCTTAGATCAAATTTATTACTTGGATAGATTGCCCGTATTATCGAATTACTTTGACGTGGCCTCCGCAAAATTGGTTATTTATTGACGCTTAAAACAACGCTGTACAATCTGGAGGTAATCTCATTTATTTAGAATTAATACACTTTAGTTTGAAGGATAAATTTGTTCGGTCAGAATGTGATGAAATAATTTGTATTTTCCTTTAAAATTATATTTAGCTTGACAAAATTACTCAAGATGTAGTTAGGTTAGGTTAGGGAGGTTAACAGAAAAAACCAAGCGTACTGTTGAAGCAATATTATGTTATTAACTAGAAGTCTACGAACTTTTTAGTGAAAAAAAATATATTTAAAAATGGATAAACTATACCAAGTATATTTGTTGAAAATAATATTTAACGTACCACTCGAATGTGAAACGAACTCCCTTCGGCGGTATTTCCAGATGGGTACGACATGGGTACCTTCAAAAATGGCGTTTACTCCCATCTCCAAGGCCGGCAACGCTCTTGTGATTCCTCGGATGTTGCAAGAGATCATGGGCGGCGGTGATCACGTACCATCTGTGACCTGCCAGCTCATTTGCCCTCCTCTTACATAAATATATATAGAAAATAATATTTTATATTGAACTCATGGTTTTTTTTAATAATTATGATAACCTCATCTTATTTTACAGACAAAACGATGCGTAAATAGTAAATAAATACATAATTATACACATGAACAGACAGACAATCTGAAATACTTTTATTGTTTTTGTATTAATATAATATAGAACCTGTACCTAAGCTCGAGTGTTAGTCTCGTTAGAATTAATATTTAATAAATTTAATATTCCAGATAAGATAAACTCTTTCAGCTTAAATTACAAAGTTGGAAGAAGAAAAATTAAACGAAACCCACCAGGCACCAGAACACTCTAAAACTTATACTAAACTTAACACTTAAAAAAGAGGCTTAGTCAAGAAATCAATTTTTCTAGTAATTATTTTATTTAATTAAAGGTAAAAAAATATATATTATTCATAATATCGTTTTTGAAGATTTCTTTGAAATTTTCGAGAACAATATTGAGTCTTAATATAAAAGCTTCTCATTTCATTAAGTTGAGCTCGTTTTAAACTTCTTTTCGTAAAAATAGTATTTGACTAATGAATGGGTTTGTTTGTCTAATGAGAAAGCTTAAATTCGAATGAAATCACAAAAGAAAGAAGATCAATCTGCTTCTCATCTATTTTTAGTTAAAAAGAAGCATTTTCCTTTATAGACATGATTACAGAAAGAAGAATATTTATTAAGATGTGAAGGATCTATCAACAGTTCAATAATGTTTGTTATACAGAGTACTGAAACAAAAACTCTTAGCAAACCTTTTAGTAAGAAATATTGTATCAGTAAAGGAAAGCGATAATGTATTTGGCTAAGCGTAACTCAAATATTATTATACATATATATCGCTACTATACTTATGATGGGTGCAGTAAAGCCACAAATAGAAAAAATAACAGTATATATTTAATGTAATAATTAAATGTATGAAATAAAACTCACAAGTTATAGTAAACGATTACTTCGATAATTTATTAATATGATAGCTGACTTTGAAAGGGTTAAAATTGTTTCTTAAAAATATATTAATTTCATGTCAAGTATTAAGATTTTATACTCTGTGATTCTCCGTTTTCTTAAGTATCGTCACATAAGGAAATGTTACACGGTATTTGCTGTGTTTGTTGACATCAAAGCCTTAAAATTAATTCATTTCAATCTCTTTGTTTTGCTATAAATTATAATGTCATATTATATTTCTTTGTTTCATTTATTTTATATCAGAAGTCTTAAAGTTGAAATATGGTATTTACAGTATTTATTTACTTTATTTGGTGATTTAATTTTTAACGACCTTAATATAATATTACTTCTTTTACAATGAAATCCTAGAATTTATAATATTTTCGTTAATATATTTTACTTTATTGTAAAAATAATTTAGTGTTTGTTTTGTATATATTATAACTATATAAACAGAAGTCATGCATTATAAATACATAAAAAGTTTTTAATCATTAATATTAAATATAATAGTAAAGTCTTTACAAAATATTGGGGTCATCGATACGTCCTTGTTATGTTGGTTGAATGTTACATCTCGTCCGATTTGATTACTTCGACAGATTGCGAGTATTATGGAATTACTTTGACGGAGCCCTCGTTAAATTGTTTTACTTTTTAATTACTTTTAATTAATAACTTTGATACATTTCAGTTTTAGGGATTAAAGTGAAAGATTTTAATTACACAAATACAAATAATTATATTTTATTTTATATTTTGAAAGTTAGACGACTCATATTATATTATTATATACCATTTTTACAGACGATTTTAAAACGTACATTTGCTACATTACCTACATCTACCTACATTTGCTATATTTGCGATGAAGAAGAAAATAAATAAAACAGACAGTAATGCTATAATAAATATTTTTTAATTATTTTATAACAGTGTAAAATTAGAGCCATAGATTAAATTACGGGGATACTGTATATTATTACTCTCTCTCGTCTACTACTGTTTCTTTTTCTTTGAATTGGTTCTTGTCAGGACAATATGTCGTATATTTGTTCAGAATAAATTTAACGAGACTTATATTATAATACCTTTTAAAACGTTATAGGTTTTCCTTAATGATATAATTCAGAATAATTCAGAAAATCAGAAAGAAAAGAAAGAAGGGATGGCTATTTAAGAGCTTGAATTAAGAATTGGGTCACTTCGATAAAGGCATTCTTCCTAATCGTATTTTTAATTTGTAAAATGTAATCATATAAGAATTAAAATATTATGAAAAGTTACTTAGTAGTGAGTCAGTTATACTTATTTATATTATTTTACAAGAGTTTTTCTTTTAAA
Organism: Melinaea menophilus ssp. n. AW-2005; assembly: GCA_918358695.1. Taxonomy (NCBI): domain Eukaryota; kingdom Metazoa; phylum Arthropoda; class Insecta; order Lepidoptera; family Nymphalidae; genus Melinaea; species Melinaea menophilus. The sequence continues at coordinate 21,062,787 of OU911043.1, read as the reverse complement.
TATATATTTCATGCTAATCCTAATAATAACCTAGCCATAAATTCCAGAGACAATACTGAACGTGCAGACAGGCTGACTTCTCCATTACTACGACATATTAATGGTCGCTCCGATATAATATATCGGCCCAACGACGACATGGGATTGAATTGTTAACCTATACTGTTAAACAAATGTTATATGAGTTTTTATTTATGTTGTATGAGTGTATTTCCAGTTCAGTCGTAAGACAGTGCAGACCAATCTAGGACACTACGCTACTCACATAATAAACTGAACAATTAAGAACATTGAAGTTTTTTCTATGAAGATCATTATAATAATATTACAACTGATATAGAATTGCTGACTTTTTTCAAGAACTCTTCTGGGGAACTTCTTCATAAATAAAATACTAAACATTCACAACATATTTATTTAAGAATTTTATTAAAAATCTAAAAGCACTTTTTTGAGAACAAATATATTAATTTGGAAATTCACAAAATATTAAATACTCGAAAGGTTTAAATGGGGTTAGTCTAATTCTGACATAATATTATAAAGAGGAAATATTTATTTCTAGTCGATAGACACTGAGACTACTAATCGTTTTAAAGTATTCTTCATTGTTACGACACTCCAATATTATTTAAAAAAAAGGTTTTTTATTTAGACTTAACATTAGTCATTAATTTTGATATTTTTGTAGATCTGTTTTACGGATTCTACTTTAATAATTAATATTTACTTGCAAGTGTACACAGCGAAAGGACTCTTCAATTGTAGCTTAAGATAAGCATATTATATTAATTACTGAAACTCATTTAATAAAATTTTGATGATATCTAATTTGCCTAATAATGCTGCTGCTGTACAGATATTATAATATGGTATATAATATATAATATTGTAAAAATATAGAAAATATTTTAAAAAAATCAATAAATATTATAATAAAGACCATTATTTAATATCCTTTATTTTCTGAGCAATCATAATGATTAATTGACGCTGAGTACAATTTACTGTAAAAACAAAAATAAGTCTTGAATGCTAGATATTTCATTATTTATACTGTAATTAATAATTTGTATTAAATTTTATTGATTTTATACTGTATATTTAGAAATAATGTAGGATTTTAATATACGACGGACGGTGTAGTTACAAAATTGATGAACCAAACACTACCAACAAAGTATTTAGTTTCACGCGAGGAGTCCATTAACAAGTAATTATTGTTTGTTGTATACAGAACACGAAGTCAATGACGGAAAACAAACCTTTTGACACAAAAATTACCCTTATATCAGTAACGGTAATAAGCACTAGTCAAGTAAATCCAAACCCTTAGGGGTTTAGAGGGGTTACCTTTTAGTGTTATGATTGCAGTTTATATTAATTAAAACTTGAACAGATATCTCATTTTAAATTTACAAGTATAATTTAATTTATGTTTACTTGAGAGACATGCTTTAATGTTATTGGAAGAAATGAATGCGTTTGTGATTACTTTCTAATAGCTCTATGTCAAGTTCTATGTTTTATTAAAAATTCTAAAGCTTTGTTTTTCTAAATAATCCACAAAATTATTACTTTTTAAACAGAATACTGATTCTTTTAGTGTTTTATTCATAATATATCGATTAACAACAAATTATATATTTTTTTATAGTATATATAGTTTATTATTATTAGTAGCTGTCTTAGCGACGAAGACTTAAGGAATGTACAATGTCATTTAGTTAAAATCATGCTTGTTTCATGCGAAGAATCATGTCATCAGTTTAATAGGTCTAAACAATAAAGATTTAGACTAATTGTAATAAAAACTGTGAATATTTTATAAAATTGTGTTTGATATTAAGTTGAATCAAATATAATTAATTTACATGTTCCACGTGTAAATAATATAAATAAAAATCAAATTAATTCATTGTTTACAATACTTGTCTTTATAAAACATATTTAGAAAGAAAATATATATACTGGAAAGATTATAATATATTTCTGTAATATTTACATTGTAATTTGTTATGTATTTTAATTATCTTTGATATACTCGTAATATTATATCTGTAAAATATGTATTACAATAACATTGTAAAAGTGTAAGTTTTCAGTATGCAGATGAAGTTATATATAATATAATGAATCCAGGCGTGCATTCAATCAGCATTCTTTATTTGAGTTCGTTGGTTTTAACTGAATATATTACGGCATAATTGAGTTCAAAACCGGAAAAGAATTTTTACTCTATCGACAAGTATTGTGACGTGGCTGACGGCTGGAAATCTCGGTGAATGTATTATGAAATAAATATAAATATCGCATTACTAACATAACAAATTATTATAAAATTTAACAAAATAAGGTTTTTATGTAGACATAAAAACCTTATTTTGTTAAATCACAAACAAAATTTATTTAGGCAATAAATGTATTTAGGAAAAACATATAAAGAATTATTATAGTTGCAGCTAAGCATTTTAAATAATTATATCGATAATTCATATTTGGAAAAAAATACTGAAAAAAAAAGAAAACTTAATTTAAATGTCTTGCTCTGTATAAAAATAAAATCTTGCTTGAAATCACTTGAGATATCTGGTTGTGACAGCTAATAGCGACATCTACATTCCGTGTGCATTATTAAAGAGGCACCACGACTTGGAAATGTCGTATATACGAGTAAGTACACTTTTTTTACGACATGCATTTTCTATTTTTCTTTTAGTAATTTACAAGTTATTATAGTGACGCCATGTAATTTACAATAATCTAATGAAAGGTGTAAACCAAACAGCAATGCCAGTGGTTTTTTGTTTGTTCTGTATATAACTGACAGAATATTAGTTAAATTACGGCTTGCAAAAGTTTTCTATTGTTATCTAGTGTTATGGATTGCTGATAAATAATAATTATATGAATTCTACATATGTTAATTGAACATTCAAACTATCATAGACCCAATGATTAGTGAACAACTATAATCTGTAGCTTTGCTAACTATTCTGTCTATTTCTGTCTATCCAGTCTATTTGTCAATAAGCTTCGATAATTTTCCAGGTGGATATTATATTGCTAGGTTTACAAAAGCATTTATTTCTTCCTCATAGTTCGACGACACCATTGTAATTTGTCTAATGTTGCAATTGTTTCTGAGCGGCAGTGATCATTAACTCGATGAAACGTATAAACATAATAAGACGTTTATTTCATTAGAAACTATAAATTAATAAAATGTCTATTTTATTAACTCATATTATTTTCATAATTACAAATATTCTTCATTTTACCTTTTAAATTTATAGCGAATTATAATTTTAATAAAACTTATATTTTATTTATATTCTAGAATATCTGCACTATATTTCATGTTTTGATCTTCTGTTTTATAATAACTAGTGAAATATTTTAGTATATATTTATTGGAATCTTATTTTTAGTTTACTAATTTTGAATTCAGTTTTATATCATTGTTTATATTAACATAGCAGTAAAAACCACACGCACTTCTATAAAAATTACATTCGGTGTTTTCCTATGAGGTCTACGTTAAATTAAATATACAATATTAATAATATCTATATTATTAACATAAAATAACACACAAAAATACAATCAGAGATAAAGACAAAAAAATATATAACAGAATTTGTTTTCCAAATAACATTTAATGTATAAGTGCTGTCTTTCTATGAATTATTCCTCGATAGTATTATATTATTTGTATAGAATACTTTTTTATTTATTTTCGCCTAGGCCTGCTCGGGGAGTATTGATATATCTTTAGGTTTCGTATAAATACTGAAATTAGATCATTTTTAATCTTACCTCCTTCAGTATTGTTTTCAGTATTTATTAATTTAAAACAAATTACATCTTGTCATCTCAAGTGAGCGTAGCTAGCGTAAACATCATTAAAAGATAATCTCAGCATACCTTAGGGTACCGTGCTAGAAACGCACTCATAAATACGCAATCATGTTGTAATCTCATATATATATATACTGCAACAACTTGAGCGCATTTCAATCCTCGTGACAATATGTTGAAATTTTTTAAAGCTGTATGCCAATTAAAAGTTTTATTATTATAAGTACAAATTTTTATTTAACTAGTATCCATAAAAGTGGCTGCCATGTTATGCTTACTAAACTATTTGAAGGCTTATTTTAATTTCAATATAATAAAGCAGTTAATAAAATTTGTCAATAGAAGCAGAACTCAGTTTCGATATCTGGAAGTATGTATTCTAAATATATTATATCCTTTGGTGTATAGACAAAAAAAAACAAAGACTTCGCAAAATCCGTTTTGATGAAATTTCCTTTATAAGGTTTAGTAATCTGCCAACAGATTTGAGTTTTCTGTTAAGACTTAAAACGCTGACGTAAATGGTTCTTTTATGTTTCATTGAGGTGAATTATTCATTTGAATTAAATGTAATTTAATTTATAATCTAAAAGATTGTATTCAACAATAGGCTTTCTGAATAGGCAATCCTATAAATTGACGAAAGAGCAAAAAGGACGGCGTTTTTAAAATAACGTAAAAACGCCGAAGATCTCTCTATAAGAGTTTGTTATTTTATATACAACTAATACGAATGCACGTGTAAGTAGTATCTCATATACAAATACATGTGCCGAGAGTGACGACAATCATTGTCTAAATGTAGAAGAGGTTATTAACTATTATCGTTTATATATTATATATTTAATTTGTAATCTATTTTTTGTTAAAAAATATGGTAATCGGTTTAACTTCAAAATTACTATTACACGTACTGTTTTTATTGGAAAAAGACAAGACGTGCTGTACAAGAAATTAGATACTCTTCTGAGTTTATTTTGTCTGTATCACACTAGAAGATATTGCCTTTAGTTAGTTTTGATAACAAGCGACTATTTATTATTGGTATATAGTTATTCATAGTGTAGATCATTACACAATGACAAGGAACACACGTTCCTTTACAGTATTTTAAAAGAAACTAACTTATGCTAGCATATTTTTGGGCACCACTATGTACTAAAAATATGTACAGAGTGGTAAATTTTACGAGGCAGGTAAAAGCAGAATTAAAAATATTTATAGCGTTGTATTTAATAATTTGCAAAATGAAATCAAATAATCTGATATGAAATTCCTTATCATCGAGCATTAGGTAGTTAAAATATATATATATATATATATATATATATATATATGGTTACGAAAGATAATCAAGTTTTTAATAATTTTCTATTGACGTAAATTTATAACGTCATATTATTTTTATTTTACCACTTGACCTATTCTTTAGCGAGATGTTAAGAAATTCTATGCCTTTGTTATAGGAGATAATTAAAATATTTTTTTTATTTTGAAATATGATACAAAATAAATGACAAAACATCGTTAGTGATATGTAATAAACATATAAGTAATAACTAAACTATAAATTTCACTAAATAAATAGTAATTGAGTATGTAACAATAAATTTTATAATATTAGTTTTAAATTACAGTTTTGTACATTTATCTAAGTTCTAAAAGTATTCAAGTTTATTCGATAATAAAAAAAAGTTTTTTGTATTCAAAATAATACAGAATATGAATATACTCGTAATTGTTATTTCCAAAAGAATTACATTAACTTGTTTTGAATATTCCATTGTTGCAATTTGTGTTACCTATACACTTTATTGCAGTGGATTTTTTCATGACAGTCTTATGAATAACGTTGACAATGACATCTTCGCTAGTACCTGCCATTCTGTGGATCTCTTCATTACGAATTCGATCAGCTAGACTGACTCCGCATATACTGCGAAGAGATCGCATCTCCACAGCATTCATCTTTCTTACATTCTTCTTCTATGTTACCCACATTTGGCTGCCGTATAACAGCGTTGGTAGCAAAACCGCATTGTGTACAGCCAAACGTGCAGCTATGCTGACGTCTCAACAATGCAGCCAAAGCACCGTTGACTCTGTTACCGACAGCAATACGCCTTTAGACATCCATTTCGTATCTTCTCTGCTAAACATACTTCCCAAATATACCACTTCATTCACTTGTTCTATTATCTTACCATTCACGTTGATCTTACATTCTGTTCTTTCTTCATTTCTTTTAAATATCAGAACCTTCGTCTTATCTGCATTCAGGTTTAGACCAATATTTTCACACCCACCTTTCAGAGTGGTGACCAATGTCTGCAAATCGCATTTTGATGATGCAATGAGCACTGCATCATCTGCATAAAGCAAGCAATTGACCTTAAGGTCACCAACTTTCACTCTCATATCACTGTCTTTCACGCCGTGGAGACAACTATCCAAATACAAATTGAACAACCAAGCTGACATAGCGCAGCCTTGGTTAACACTCGATTGGATGTCAAACCAGGGCGACATCTCAGCTCCTACTCGCACACAAGCTGAGTGATCTCTGTAAACAAAGACTTTACAGCCTGTAGTAAGGGTCCGCTCACATTGTATCGGGGCAGTATCTCCCATAATTTCTTCCTCACAATCCTGTCAGACGCCTTTTCCAAATCCACAAAAGCGCAGAAAACTTTTTGGTTTAGGGCCAAAAACTTTTCCGTGATCATGCGGAGGGAGAAGATCTGATCTATACACCCTCTTTCAGGTCTTAAACCTCCTTGGGCCTCCCACAACAGCCTTTTAGATCTCTCTTGCATTCTTCTCGCTAATATTTTAGCATAAACTTTACCACCCAAGCTAATCAAACTGATAGCCCTATAGCTTGCACAGTCTATCTGTGAACCCTTGCCTTTATACAAAGGTATGATGACTTCACCTCGCCAATCGCCTGGGACCTCCCCTGATTTCCAGCATAAATTGCACAAATACCAGAACAAGTCCCAGACGCGTGGCCCACCATATTTGAACATTTCAGCAGTAACTTCATCTGCTCCCGCAGCCTTACCACATTTCAGACTTCGAATCGCACTCTCCACTTCTTCCAAACTGATTTCACCATCGGCTACATCTAGACTCAGCATTTTGCTCGTACTCAAGGCCGAGGCGTCCTCACATTCATACGTCTCCTTGTAGAATTCCGCCCACCGCTGCAAAACGTGTGCTGGCTCTGTTAACACTTCGCTACTCTTCTTTCATTCTACAGCTTACTGAACAACCCCGGGAATCACTAACTTCTCGCCAGAAAAGCTTCGTGTTTTCCCGGAAGTTATTCGTCAACCTGTCATCCCTTTCTCTCTCAAAATTTTCACGTTTCATCTTTATAAATGCTTTCGTTTTGTGCTTTTGCAGCTTGTACTTTCTTTTTCTTATCTCTCTCATACTTTTATCCTTGCCCGAGGCTTTATAATCCAGCCATGCTTTCTTCTTTAACTCTACAGCGTCTTTCACTTCATCATCCCACCAATCATCGCGCTTTTTACTAAAACCTCTTTTCCTTTTACCACATACCTCTATCGCTACTTTCACCATACCAATCCTAAGGTTCCTAATAAGGTTATAAATATCTTTAATGGCGGCAATACAAATAGCTTTTATCAATGGAATGCAATCGACCTTCGAAGTCTTATGAATAACTCTCACGAATAGGTCAAGTGGAGAGCTCATAAAAGACCCTGAAGAACATTTTAAAAGAAAAAATGATTTTATCATATTCAATACTAAGAAAAAATTACTAATATAAAGTTTATAGTTAATTAAAAAATTTGATAATCGATGTAATTTAATTTAACGGGATCTCCATAAAAGCTAATAAAAATATGAGTATATCAATATTACGGTCATAAGCATAACTATTCTTAAGAAAAGTGGTTTTTTTAAATAGATTATAAAAGACTATATTGAAAACTTTTTCGACACCCAGCGGACACAGTCATTAAGTTAAAATCATTGCGCTTTTTAACTGAATGAAACCATGGAAATTCATACTCAATATGAGATGCAAACTTAAATAAATTATTTGCTTTTAAAATAAAACGGCTATATATTTTTTCATGTCTATTGGGCCTATCTGTCTAAAACGCTGCTAAATATAATAGTCTTTTTGTTGAGGTCAATAATTTTTAGAACATTGTTTTCATTATAGAATATGATCATTATGATCATTATTCGTTAAAATTATTGTACAAATTATTAGATTATTTTTAATTAGAAAAAGAGTATTAAAAAATTACAATTAAGATAAACTCATCTTATTTCGAATCGAATACATCAAAATCTTTATTATCTAATTATATAAGTTAGACTGTATAACCATGTAATTAGTGTAACACAGTCTAACTTATATAATTACTACAATGTTTTGGAGGCGTCGCGTAGACATTATAACATTATATTGCTGACATTTTGTAACATCTAATATAAAGTACTCAAAATGAGCGATTCAAATTTGTTACTTCAACATTTTGAAAATAATTTTTAAACAATGATGTTTCTCAAAATGTACAACACAAATTTATTTTTATAAGATTTATAACAAACTAGCAGACCCGGTCACGCGTTGCTGTGACTATTGTTTTTGATATATTACATTGTAGTAAACTATTTAAGGGTAACGTTCAGAGTACATCTCTCATGAAAACCATAATGTTTTCTTACAGCCGATATTAAGCAAAAATCAAAACAAAATAATTATAATTATTTTTTAAATTTTATCCAAGTTTATAACACTATTTGTATATTACAAAGTTTTTAGTAAATAACTTGGAACACTAAACTTACGAATGAGGTAGGTAGGGTAGATACCTCATTCGTAATTACTCAATCCAGTCAACAGATACCGTCATCTTTTAAAATTGTTCGGAGCTAACTTCAAAATAATAAACAAATAATTTGCAATAAAATAATATTGCGACTATGAATTGAGTTCAAATTATTCTATCTTTTAAGTTGGGTCAAACTGTACGTGGTGTGTAAATTTATTAAAAATCGGTTAATTAGTTTAGGAGTACAAACAACGTGACACGTGATTTATATATATTAAGCATTCTGGTGGATTTTTTTTTTCTTTTAATATTTTAAATAATATGATAAATATATCGTAAAATTATCCTTTTTTTAACATGTTACTTTATCAATTTAATAAGATGTTCATAATTCAAAATATTTGGTGGTTTTACTAATGCATAGAATAAAAGTTAAACTCAAAACATTTAAGTTTTAAAAGATAAAACATGAAAAATGAAAAAAAAAACATTTTTATAATAAATACAACAATTTTTATACAACTCGGCAGACTTCGTTCTGTCAAATTGATTTGGAATGTGGCAGTTTATATTTCGACCTTAAGGTGTTTTTACTCTGCTGACCCTCACATATAGTCCTATCATTATGGTGACGGTTCTGTTCGGGAGAATTAAAGAAAAAGGTCAGCTCGGATGACCTAAGTATCTTCGCTTCCACGAACTTTGGCCACCCTTTTGAGACGCACTAAAACCCCGACTGGGATGTCTTCCAGAGGGCTTCAAACTAAGAGGGGAACATAAGGTTCAAACCTGATTGAAAAATAATCTAAAGGGATTGTAGGAACCTAAAGGTGACAAATATTTATAAAGTGGGTGCTTCAATGACAATACATGGAGATAATTAATTATTTATTACTATTATTATTAACATAGGGTTAATAACCCATGAAATAAAGAAAAATGAAATAAAACTTATATAAGTATTTTCAGTAATCGCGTTATTGTAAATCAAGTGAATCATAATTATTAACAAAAATCTGTGTTACTATTATTTTAGTGCTTTATGATACACAATGTTTTTTGTTTGATTACCTGGTGAATATACAAACAAATCTGATGGTTTTCCAATACGGGAACAGTCAACATACAATTGACCATGTGAGAAACATGGGTTTTCTAGATTAATACTACAAACACCTAATGATTGCCCCTGGGACTTATTTATGGTCATAGCAAAAGCAAGCCGCACTGGAAACTGTAGTCGTTTAAATTCAAATGGTACATCAGAATCATTGGGATGCGTGGTATCAAAACGTCTTCTCCTTTATACTTTCCTTTCAGTATAGAATCAACTGATGTATATATCCTCAATTCGCCTGTAATTTGTTCTTGAATTTTGAAATTTAATTCATTCACATCTATGTTTTTGCAGCCAATATAGCCTGTTCGCTCAACCAATTATGGTTTCTGTAATTTTGAGCAACATCTGGAAACACCTTATGAATAAGTTCATCTTTTGATCTAGTTAACTGACAAAAACTTTGAGGTAAGTTAATGCAACCAGTCAAGGTGTCTATAGGAAATTTGACATTACCAATGTCAATGAATTGTTTAGAGAATATGTCTCCATGTTGGTCATTTTGCAACTTGACACGCATATTCTTGCCTAAATGTAATACCTTCACATGCTTCTACAAATTGGAGGACTTTAAACATATATTAAGTTCATCAGCTGGCGTTGATCGTGGAATCAATGGCAACGTTTGACGAAAATCTCCTGATCTTATAAGGTTCTATCTAAAGTATCCAAAGATTTTTTATGTGCCATCGTGCATTCATCCCAAACAATAAATTCACATTGCTGCAAAACCCTTGCCATTGCAGAGTTCTTCGAAATGTTGCAGGTTGGAGTTTCGTTGCTTTGCATGTTTAATGGCAATTTTAGTGCTGAATGAGCAGGTCGACCACTTTCAAGCAAAGTTGCAGCGATTCCCGACGAAGCGAGTGCAAGTGCAATTTTATTTTGTGAGCAAATTGTTGCTAATATCAATGAAATCAAAAAATTTTTTACTGTACCACCAGGTGCATCTAAGAAGTAAATTCCTCCTCTTTTATCATTTATTACTTTCATAAGTGTATCAAATACATACTTCTGTTGTTCATTCAATAGTGGAAGGTTTGTTTGAATTAATTCTTTCAAAGTGTTGAGATCATACAGTTTTTCTCGGTGCAACTCTTGGTCAAAAGCATTATGCATTGGACGATTGGGCGCGGCCACGCCTAATTGAAATAATAGTTTGTTTGACATCATCAAGCACATGTCCTCAATTGAAATCAATACTTCATTGTAAATTTCTTCGCTTATTTGTATATTTGGATTTCCCCTTCTAATCCGTATTTGATACAAAATATCATCACACATATTATCTTTGTACTTGATCCACAAGCATTTGATGGGAAGCATGTAGATATGATTATAGAAAACAATGTTCGTATTTGATGAGCTTGTGATGATATTACAGCATCATTGAGAGTTTGATCCCAATGAGCATCATTTTCTAGCAATCGCAAACGTTGGCAAGCTTCTCTGTATGATCCACACAAATCACCATTAACAATTCGTACATGTTGGAAAGATGTTGGGCCACGTACATTGACTAATAGCAGTCGTAAATAAAAACATTCATAATTGCTTGGATGTACTGAATAAATTCGACCAATCGCATCGGTAGAATATACATCTGGGTATCCTGTAACTGGTTTTCCTTGTTTCCGTCGTATAAATCTGTTTGAGGATTTATTCCAAGTATAATATTTTTTGCATTTCAGAATATAATAATGTTTGAGCAAAAGCATCGTTTTGGCATGTCTCAAAAAACTGGTTAATTTAGTAGATTGTGGCTGTACAGCTCTTTCTACTGCGTTTTGTGCTGTAAAATATACTCTTTGTCCATTTTCTAAATGCACAGCTAAATGAACAGCAGTAGCATGTCTCTCATGAACAGGAAAAGAAAATATTCGCCAAACTGCTTCATTACTACTAAAATAGCGACCCATTTGGTATTGGGTAACTTCATCATTGGAATTCTCTGCATTAATACCAATCACAGCCATATCACTCCCTTTAGTTACATATTTGCAAATGTATTTAATATATTTATTTATTTATTTACCTTCACGCCATATCCCTTGCGGGGTAGATAGAGACGATGGAGCGCCAAACGCCAAACGCCAAATGTATTTAATAGATTTTACTAAATGGCAAGATTCAACGTTGATGTCTGCTTTGAAAGTCTTTGATAAAATGGGTGAATATGGAACAATCCAGCGATTATCTATTTCAATATCTTGTTGATTTAATTAGACAATTGTTGATCTTCCATTGTCTGCTGTCGATCGGCGACTATACAAAGGATAACCGTCATTACCAGTGATTGTTTCAGATATTAATGTCCGTGGATATCGCTTTGAACATTTACCATCCACCATACACGGTGAATTTTGATTAAGAGTTCCACAGGGACCATGTATCATGTTTTTAATAACTACCTCATGCAATCAAGGATCTACTTCTACATTAGGAATTTCAGCAGATATTACTGCATCAACTTCATTTGGCCTTATCTTTTCAACCAAATCAAAATGTGTTTCCATCAGTATTAATCGCATCTCGAAGATGAATATACTCTTCAGATCTGAGTTTGGTCTGATTCAACCTGATGAATGTTAATCTTTCCGTTTCAATTTTAACATACATGTCTACAACATACTTGTGATATAATAGCCGACATTTGAGTATGTGATTATCTTCATTTTCACGAATCATTAGGCGGTAGGAATAATAGTTCATTGAACTGACTTTTTTGTTGGTTTCAGAACCTGAAAATAGACTTTTGTTTTCATAACATTGAAAATTAAAAAAATAATAATATAGTGACTGATAATATATCTCCATAGCTAAAAAATATTTTTTATTACGTGTACTGGGTTTTATCATCTTGTTTGAAAAATCATAGCCATCTTCACCTTGCCAAAATATAATGGGATATTGCAGTGCGTCATATGAGCGGTGTGTTTCCTTTATACGTTATCATTGATCATTCCGACGATGTTAAACAATATCACGGGATTCCAAGTTTTCTCCAACTACTACGATGGCAAGTTCATCAATAGTTGGTGCATTAAAACGTCTTGCATGTTGGCCAACAGGTGTTTTATCAGCTGATTACAATTTTATGATTATCAGATGGCATCCGATCCAGTGCAGTTTTAAACAACATGATCAATTGATTGTACTCATGAAATAAAGTTTGTAATTGTTCTACAATAGACCTCTTTAGTGAATTGTTATGTGAACAACGCATATCAATATCTTGTGGTGAATTGCCCATGAAATAAATTTGCAGGAATTTGTAATTGCTATCTGACACTGGTAACAGTGAAACGGCTCTATGATATATTTGGCCTTGTATCTGTAAATTAAAAAAAAATGATTTTTGCCAAATAGAAATAATATTTGTTCCTAAAAAGTATATCTGTCTCTTAATTTGAAACACCAAATAATAATTGATATGCTTAGGTATGTCAATATGTCATAATTAGTTGTAACTAATATCCATAATCAAATAATTATATTGTGTTTCAAAATAATTAAAGTATTGCTAATACTGAATCACCAAATAATATTATGACTAAGTAATATATGTGTTGGGATTTAGGAACTGAAGGTTAATGACACATATTTACTTAGTTAACTGGAAATTTTGTTCACTAAAATAATAATGATTAACTGCTATAATACACTCCCTAAAAGTTGGCATGAAATCTTGCCGAATTACGTTTATTAGCCCAAATAACGTCATTTGAAAGCAATTGTTATATTGTTTGATATTTAACAAAAAGTGTGTGGAATATGGTTCTATTCCTGAAACCAATGAGTACAATGGCTCTGGTCGTGGATCCAATTTCACTTTCCCATTTGCGCAACACAATCCATTGGCTTCATTTTTGTATTTCAATGCCTTACAATGAGAGCAAACCAAGTTCATAGATCCAATAGTAACACATTGGTGGTTACTGTAGTCAATTGACAAATCGTTATTGAAAGCAGCTCGATTCAAACTTTCGCTATTATTAGTTGAATCTCTCGCTCTCGCTTCCCGCGTTCGTGGTATACGAATTCTTTGACGTTCATTTCGGTCGTCACGTCCTTGTGCAGTATGAAAAGATCGATAATTAGTTTGGTTTGTAGCATTTCGGTTTCTTCTACCTAAATTACTTCGTCTTATAGGAGGCATATTGAATATACTTACCTAAATTATGTCACATGCAATAATTATTAATCACAGGTATTAAAACACTTTGCACAAAACACTATATAAAACAATCAAAATTAATTATTAAATATTATAAAGGCTTTTTAACGCGGTTTGTTTGACAGATGCAATGACATGAAAACTGATGACAATTTATGTCGCATTCCGCAACTAAAAAAAAAAGATAGAATAGTGCAAGGCCAATCAAATATATAGCTCTTATATTTTTTAACTTTTCAATTTGGTCGTGTTCACGGTATTATCACAAATTTGAGCTTTGTGCAGCGACAATAAAGCGCGAATTGACTCTTCGACGTTAGCGTGTTGCTACATTGTTTAGACGACAATGAGTGCTTGTATTTTAATATGAACTTTGTTGAATAACAATACAGTTCAAATTGACTCTACATTTCGTTATTTATTCTACATTTAAAATATTTGTATAAGAAAAAGAAAAGGGCTTTTTTAGGGTTTTCCTGGAAATTATTCGAATTTTTCTCGCCGTAAGAACCATCCTTGGGCTTCAAGGAATATTTAAAAAAAAAATTGTTAAGATTGGTCCGTGCGTTGTTGAGTTGTGCGCTTACCAACACATTTTGCGATTCATTTTTATATAATAGATATGGACATTGAATCTATTCTTTGAAACTATCTAAAATTGACTTTTAGTATGGCTTAGAAGTCTATAATGTTAACAATAAAATGGTAAAGGTACATAATATTTTGTTCTATTACTATGGCTTGAATAAACTATGTTGAAATCTTGAAAATAAAATAATAACCTATTTTGCAATTATTTGTAAATTGCTATTATAATTTTTATTGGTTTATAATAAAACTAAAATCAAAGTTAAGTGCATATTTTTAGATCTATTTAATTTTGAATTTATTTGATATCTTTAATACCATCTGATAATACTAAAAAAATTACTTTTAAGATTCTAGAATGACCCAAAAAGATGATATTATGTTTGATATCATATCTGGCTATGATCTTACGGATTTGTACGTCGGAGATATAATGTATCTGATCTTGGCGTCAACTCCATTGCAAAACGTACGATAAATTTCAATCGAGTTTGTCATGTTAATTATATGTCCTCGTACACTTACTAATGTAAGAAGCTGTTCTTTTTTTTTGTTTTGTACTCGGCAATATGGAGAATTATTATTTTTAATTAGATTTGTAACAGAAGCGCTATAAATTTTATTAAATTGTAACAGTGACAAAATCTAAAGCCTTATTGTTAAAGTTTATAATATTTATTTAAATAACTTTATTTTATAATATAGACATTTAAATCAAATATTGCACCACAACAAAGCCAGATAAAATTGTTTGAAGATTTAGAACAAGAATTTTGAATTAATATCAACTTTTAAATATCTATTTAAACCCTTTCAATATCCATTTTAGATAAAATAATAACGTATTGAAACTTTAGAAAACTTTTAAATTACATAAGTGAAATTCTATTTCAAATTTATAATTAGACCTCGAAAGATTTCACTAGTTAAATTGTTTATCTTTAGATGTACAACTCAATTTATCTGCAAGGAACAGTAGCGTCGTGCTCAACTTAGTTAGACGGAGATCTTGTGTTACACTTAAGTGGATTTCAATCTAAACATCCCCTTTTACCCTCAAGTTGTATTTTATTGCAAGAAATTAATTTATATAAAATACATATTTTCATATTTTGTTCCTCGATTTCCTTTGAAATGAACACGTATCCTGTATTTTCCTAGATATAGGAATCTTACATATTTCAAATTTCTTTAATAAAAAATAATCTAATTTTAGAAAAAATATTTTACACAGTAAATTATTTTTTATTACATTAAGAATTATAAATATAATTACTTCTATTTTAATTAGTAACGAAAATTTGTTTTTTTAGACAACTGAAAAATACAAGTTAAACTAACGTTATACACACAATCACAATGGAATATATTACATGAAGCTGTTTCAAATTGGATAAGTTTGTTCGTCATCATCATCGTTCGTTTTGTTATTTTATTTGTAAGTTAGTGAATTAATAACATTAACGAATTGATATTACGTTTATTATTTAAGGAATTACTTACTTTCTTACTTACTATATGCTCCTCAAACCTTCCAAAAATACATACAATAAATAAAAAATAATATTTATATTACAATAAATATTATTTAAAATAATATAATAATACAAAGCTAATTGATTGGTAAATGGGTTTATTTCATCATGTTTCAATCATTCAAAATTCTACAAAACGACGATAACTTATAAAAACAAATAGAAAATTATTTATTCATAGCTTTTGCGTTATTAAAAGTAGTCCAATCAATTCAATCTATTGTTTTTTTTAATAAAAAAAGTGGTAGCAGCAAACCAAAAAAAAAACAAGCAAATACTTTGCTAGGACAGCCTTAATAAAGACTTTGCATATTAAGCAACAATGTGCTAATATAGGGAACAATATCATAATGACGCTTCTCATGCTAAAGACAAAATTATAGCTTCATATTGATGAGTGATAACTTTAATAACACAGAGTAAAATGAAAGACATGTGGAGCTTACTTACTGAGGAATGGATACGGACTTGTTTTGTATTCCAACCAAAAAATATTAATTATAAAAGACTTATTAATATATGTTTATGTAACCAAAACGATATCTTGTTTGAAGTCTACTGACTAATGATAAAAACTATGATATTGGATTTCTAGTATTATTAACCTATCATCGTTAATTAGTTTATCATGGTCACTGCTTACTCTTATAGGCTCTTTTATTAGTTCTTAGTTCACTACTTGACCTATTCTTAAGAGCTTTTCATCTAAGATCCAAGGCCCACAGTTTTACTTTATTGTTTGGGACCACATTTTATACCTAGATATGTATTATTCAAACTAAAAATTGTTTATCAATTATTTAAATTAAGTGTTATAAATATATTTCAGTTAATTATATTGGAATGGGTATTAAATCAATCAAATATTAAGGTTTTAAAGAACAAACTTTAATTTGTTCCATTCAAAAAAAAAGATTATTTTTTTTCCGACATGTAAAATATTTCCATAATGAGCTTTACTGGTAGCTACATGTTTAGCTTTACTTTAGGTTTCATTACAGTCCAATCATAACTAGTTCATAAGATACATGAATTTGGGATATAATTCATTAAAATAAAGCTTTACTAAAAATAACATGTTCACAGATTTAGAAGTACACGCGGCATAAAAAACTTTTGTATGTACTATGGTACTAATTATCTTTTAATTTAATAACCACCACAATTCATACAAAAGTTTTTTTTGTTGTTGTAATTACTTGGTATTTATTAACTTTTGTAATCAGTGGGTCACTTCAAATCAAATATCCAATTTCATATTTAAGACTCAGTTTATTAATACTTACTTACTAATACTGAAATAAAATTTCTACGTAACATTCTTAAAATATTATTTCCTAAATTTAGTTTTATTTTATGTTTTATTCGTTATAACAAAAAATATATAATTATAAACTTTATTAACTGATCAAACAATTTAGGAAATTATCAAACAATGGAGGTAGCCGCATGTTAACTGGATATACCAACGATAAACTGGATGGAAAGGGAATAAATGTAAAATAGAATCAAAGTATAAACAAAAGGTAACTGGACAAAATCCTTAATTTTGAAAAAATAAATTTACTTTGCTTAGGGTTCAGTATATGAAAGCGAAGTCAAAAGTTTTGTTATTTTTTATGTATGTTTATGTGTTTGTATGTTTGTATATGAATCTCTTAAAATATACAAGACGGAATTTCAAACACAGTAATTTTTATTCTGCCTGCATTTTTATCGTCAGGAGTATAGCGCTGTGCGACAACGTTATTTTCTCCAAAGCTGTCATCGTGAACTCCAAGATTACCTTTCGTGAATTTTGTGTCCTTCGAAGGAGTACCACGTTATAGGAGTACCCTTATAGGTATTTTAACCTATCTTAGACATCACGTTCAGAGACGATACATATACAAATATAGATTTCTTAACGTTTGACGAAGACGATGAGGGTAAACGTTGGTTTTAATTCGAAAGTTATATTACAAATATATATATATATATATATATATATATATATATATATATATATATATATATATATATTACAATTTTATGACCCTGATGAATTAACTCAATTTTTATGCAAATGGTAGTTATGGTTTATCATGGAAGTTAATTAATGTATATATTGTATGTATAAAATGCATTAGATAATCTTACGGCTAGGCAAAAGGTAGGCTTAATAGGTTTTTATATTATAATTAAAAAAATTTTAAGTTATTTTTTTCATGACAATTTTAACGTATTTTTAAAAACTAATTTAAGTTCTTCTTCATAAGTCTATCATAACTATAAAACGCTGTTAATTCAGACCGAACCCAACTTGTAAACTTGGGGAACGTTTTATTACCAAACTTCTAACTAATATTGCTCTTGCATCATATTAATATATTAGTTACTACTAAAATATACTGGCTTTTACTTGATGTTCGCTGGAAAATGTATTATTGTTAGTTTCAATATCTTTTTGTAACTAAATAGCAATGATTTTGCTATTTTATAACTTTAAGAAGTGTCATTTCTAATAAGCAGTACCAAAAGCACCATAGCACATCAGCGTGGTGGTTCATTTAATCAGTTTAAAAAATAACCATAACAAAATAATTTTAGCGGAGGCCAATGTCTACTAGGCCCTCTAGCAATACTACAAGAGAGGATAATCGTTTCACATCCTACTCTTTCGTCCTTGTTCGTTTTCACGAAGTATGTCTATTTTCCCACATATGCAGACTAGGGTATAAGATACGAGTAGGTACTTCTTATCAGGTAGTCTGCACGTTTGATTACCTTTCTCTCCGAATATATTATTACGGTAATAATTTTTAAGAGTCCATTTGTGATTTCAAAGTAAGTTGAATTGTATATTACAATAATTTGCATGTTACGAAAGTTCAATACATACAGTTATCTGTATGTTAGCTTGTTTACACTAATTTTGAAATTCATGAACGATTTCCAATCAAGAAAATAGCTACTAAATAAAATGAGACCATAAAATGTACACAGACATCGAATAATTCGTTTTATCGTTCACTTTAGTTAATTATCATGATCTAATCACTAATTTATTACTTCATCTTAAAAGCATTGACCACTTTATAAGATACGACATAAGAAACTTAATCTAATATGTATGTAAAATGTGTAAAAAATCAATATATGATGAAATCTATAAATTTATAATTATATATAGCCTAACTTAATTGGCCCGTGAAAATTAGACAATTTTCAAAGTGAAAAGCCTTCTTTCTATGTATTGATAATAGTCCAATACCAAATCAATTTATTATTAAATATTTTTTTAATGTTTTTAGTGAAAATGAGTAAACTTTTGAATAACCAATTTTAAGTAAAATTTTAATTAAAATTGTAGCACTTTTGTTTTATAGTAACTTTAGCTGAAATCAAATTCTGTTATATTACATATATAAACAAAAGAATTTTCCGGAATAAAATGTGTCCTATACTCGTACATCGACCGGATCGGTTACTGCTAACCGCAATAAATTTCATAAAAAAAAATCTGTAAATATTAATACTTTTCGGAATCGTAAATAAGCAAACAGACAGCAATTACAAAAACCTTCGTTTTGGTTTTACATCGTGTATTGAAAATATAGACTTTTTAATAAAAAATAATTTATTTACACATTTTTAAGAGTTAGTTTTTTTATTTTATATAAGAAATATTACTACTATTAATATAACTTAATAAAAATCTACTTTTTTAGAGAGCATTGAAATTGTGGAAGCAAAAAAAGAACTAAAAAGAGTAATAAATCGTATAATGTATTAAATTTATACCAGATATTTCGAGTTCATTGAAAAGTCGTAAAAATACACATTCAATATAAGAAATGTTTTAAATATGGAATCACTCAAGTTATGTCAAATTGTTTCAGTTTCATTTTGTTTTTTATTTTTGCATTGTGAAATACCAGTTTACCTAATTTACGAGTACTATCTAATTTGCTGTTGTAATTTTTCATAGCATTTCTAAAATACCGACCCTCACAGTTCAAAAAATATACAATACTTCTAAGTAGGACAGATTAACTTAAGTACGAGCGTAGCGTTAACAAAAACGATTATATGTTCTATATTTTTAATTTTATATGTATTGTATTTAATAGTAGGTAGCTATTATAATGTAGAATATAAAATTACTTTATTTTTGTATACTTTCATAACACACAGGATTGGTAACCGAGCAAAAACTGGAGAGAATTATCTATTTGATACGCTCGGTGAGAAAGCTGATAATACTCTTACATAAACTATCCTTAATTTATTTATTATTTCCCAGAAATTTAGGTGTAAACGTGGCCTTATCGACAATTTAGCTTCAGTCGTAAAATCGATAACCAGTAATTTAGATCAACAAGATGCTTTGAAATTTGAAGCTTAAATTTCAGCTTTAAATACTAATAGCAGTTAATAAACGTATTTTATCTAAAATACGTAGAACAAGACATTATTTATTGCAGAGAATACGGTAAAAGAATTTGGCAATCTATTAGATAAGAATAACCATAATCAGATAAATTCAGTTTCATATATAGTAAACATGACAAAGAAAATAATGTGTTAGGTAATTACTTGCATTATTATGATTTTAGGTTATAGTTTATTTTAGATAAGTTTATGAGTTTAGAAGATGCTATAACATTTTTCCAATTAGATGTAATGTATTCCAATATAATTAGTCCTCAAAATTTGGTGTTAGAGTTAAGACAAATTAAAACTAAGTTTAACCTCTTAGTGACAGATACGAATTTAAATAATAGAATATTAGAAAAGTCAATTAAAGTTAAAGCATACAATACAGAAAACGCGTTAACATTTATGTTAGAAATCTCTAATAGCGACCCAAATATATATCACCTTATCGACCTTTATTCTATCCCTGATACAAAATATTTACTATTGTCCCAAAAACCAAATACCTAGCACTTGAGAGCGATGAATACGCATATCTTTAAGATACGGAGCTAACCGAGAGCGTTCATCACAAACTTTTGGCTCGAGCTTAAGGTATCAACGGAGATGGCGTCACAGGCTGTCCCACACTTATGTCAAACCGAGATGAAGGACTACTATCCTGTATCTGTTCCCGATCACCGCAGTAACATTAAGCTCTATGAATATACAACAGCCATCAGAAAATACAGATATCCAAAAGCAATACCAACAAGTGAGGACACTTGTGAAAGCTGTAAGATCAGCTTCTTTCCGAAGAATGAAGGAGTTATGACTTCGTAATATAATAAGTCATGAAAATTTAATTTTATTCTATTTATATATTGTGTATATCCTAGGATATATACAAAATGTATTTATTTTATTCGGGACTTTTTAACTTTAAAATTATTTGTAAGAGAATCTGAACCATATTTGTTATATTGAGCGCTGTGAAAATTCAATATTATATTGTTAATAAAGCAAGAAGAAATTCAAAGTTATCTCTTTCAGACGAATAATTGACCAAATAATATACAGATATTAAAATAAAATTTAGCAACATCAAAGATATATTACGCTCTTACTCTGTTACGGATAAATATTAGGTCCTAAATATTTAGTATTTTAACAATTTTATTTTTTAAGGTAAAACTTAAAAACAATAGATGTTGACAATAGTGTATCAAAGTATTACATACACTAAAAACATACTCAACAAGTTGATTTATTTTATTTTAATTATTCGTAATTACTGAAATTATAACCTAAACAAGTTACTACAGTTGACCTTTAAGATTATAATAATATAAGTTAATTTTATTAATAACTTTCTTTCTTTCAAGATAATTCTTGGAATACTCTTTATTAGGAAATACTTTGTCTTTTTGGCTTTCCTTATTTGAGAAATATTGACTAATTTATAATTTTATGTTTATAAACATTATTATTGACCGTATCGTTACTTTTTATCCCTTTTTATGTTAATTTAATATAAAATTATACAAAAAGAAAGATAAATGTTGATTTCTAGCTTTTAATTTATTGAAACTAAAAAGTTTTTTTTATATACTACACAAAAATTCCTTTTCTTACCACGATCTTCTTTTTCTTCGCTATAATCTGTCAATTTCTAAGCTTAAGAGAAGAATAATTCTGCGCCGCAACCTTAAAATGATGGACAAAGAGGCTTTACATCGTGATGCCTCTAATTTAGATTGGTCACCCATTTATAACTCATCGACGGTAGATGAAAAGGTGGATGCTTTTAACTCGATACTTACTAGTTTATATGATTCACATGCACCGCTAAAACCTGTAAGGGTCAAACATCTGCCTGCGCCCTGGCTAACTCCTGTGATTAGGCAAACTATGCTGAGACGCAACAGAGCCAAAATTAAATGTAAGAAAAACCCAAGTGATCTGAACATAGCTGCCTACAAAAAGCTGCGAAATCTCTGTAATAGGATGTGCAGAGACGCTAAGCGCCGTCACATTTTTTCCTCTATCGAAAAATTTTCTCCTTCACAGAAGTGGAGGTTGTTCAATTCATTAGGTGTGGGTAAGTCAACTGCTAACTTATCTAAACAGACTGACTTAAATTCACTTAATCTCCACTTCTCCTCCTTACCTATTACAATCGACAAATCGCTAAAGCTTTTAACTCTTCAAAAACTGTTATCTGACACCCCATCTAACTGTGATATTTTTCGCTTTCATGATATTACGGAGATTGATGTTAAAAGGAGTATTCTAGCCATTTCGACGAAGGCAGTTGGTAGTGATAGCATCAGCCGAGACATGCTTCTTCCCATCCTTGATATTGTAACCCCGTTAATCACCCATATTTTGAATTATTCCCTCTATACTAAAACTTATCCCGAAGCCTGGAAATTGGCACATGTCATTCCTCTACCCAAAACGTCTAACCCTATCTCTTTTTCTCAATTCCGTCCTATCTCAATATTACCTATCTTATCTAAGCTTTTGGAAGATGGGGTGTACAAGCAACTCACCTCTTTTCTAGCTCTCAATAATCTATATAATCCTTTCCAATCCGGCTTCCGTCCTTTACATAGCACTACAACTGCGTTGCTCAAAGTAACTGAAGATATTCGCCATGCCATGGACAATCAAAAGTTAACCGTACTCATCTTGTTAGACTTTAGCAATGCGTTCAATTCAGTCGACTTTGACGTAATGCTAGGAATATTACGCTCTTTTAATATCTCATCTCCAGTAATTGATTGGTTTTCCTCTTACCTTCATGGACGCCGGCAGAGGGTCTGCACAGATGAGAACTTCTCAGACTGGGCAGATGTCTCTGCAGGTGTGCCACAAGGCGGTGTATTATCTCCTCTTCTCTTTTCATTGTTTATTAACGAAATCACAAAAGTCATTTCATGTCACTACCATCTCTATGCAGATGATTTGCAGCTTTATCGTCACACTACAATAAAAGATCTGGCTTGTACTATCGAAGCTCTTAATAGTGATCTCAGTAGAATTAAGAAGTGGGCTGATGAATACGGCCTCCTTGTTAATCCAACGAAATCACAAGCCCTGATTATAGGTAGCAAGCAATTGCGCAACAAAATTATTACCTTAAATTTACCTTCCCTGACTTATGATTCTAATTTAATACCATTTGTCGACAAATCTAAAAATCTGGGAATTATTCTGGATTGTAATCTCTCATGGTCAGCTCAAATTGATGAAGTTAGCAGGAAATTATATTACTCACTTCACTCACTTAAGCGGTTGCAGAACTTCCTTCCCTTAAAATCTAAAATAATGCTAGCACAAACACTTCTCTTACCATTGCTCGACTACGCTGATGTCTGTTATTTAGATGCATCTGAGGAGCTGCTAAATAGACTCGATCGACTTCAAAATTTATGCATCCGCTTTGTATACGGACTGCGTAAATTTGACCATATATCTCAATATCGAAATCAATTAAAGTGGCTCCCTATCCGCCTTCGCCGGAATGTACATATTCTCTCTCTTCTTTATAATATCTTACATAACTCCTCTCCTTCTTATTTACGTGAACGTTTTCAACTAACCCCATACAGAACAAGACCACATCGCTCGTGTGTCTCAATAAAATCTCTGGAAGTGCCTCACTTTAATACTTCTTTTTATTTAAATTCTTTTACTGTCGTTGCGGCTCGTCTTTGGAATTCTCTTCCGGGTAACATATTTCATGGAAATCCAACTCTTAGCTCATTCAAGCTTAGACTGAAACAATATTACCTCTCCTCTTCATCATAAATAATATATTTAAATTAGTATGTAATTTTTGTATGCCAATATTTATATATGTATAATAGTATATGTATGGTATGTATATATAGTGTGTAAAAATATATATTCATATAATGTTGTATAGGGTATGTGTTAATTTATACGTATTATATATTATATATATATATATATATATATATATATATATATATATATATATATATATATATATATATATATATATATTAATTGTATTGTAGTATTATATTAATAATACTAAATTTGCTTAAATTTTTTATATTTTTTTTACATGGTTTTTTTATACATTTTTTTATTTTTTATGTTTTTAACGTACCAATCCGCATTGTTATTTTAATTTTTCCTTTTTGCCGAAGGGTAACTGGCAGAGATCTCTTAAAGAGATAAGTTAAACCTTTGTACACTTTTTTTTTTGTCATTGTATATTTTCTGTTCTGTAAGTTAATGGTACATAAATAAAAAAAAAAAAAAAAAAAAAAAAAAAAAAAAAAATATTTTATAACAACGGGATAGAGAACAAACATTGGTGTATAATTTTGAAACATGATAGAATTCAATTAGTAGGCGAGATCCTAAGCCACAAGCTAGCTCCAAATAGTCATGTAGTCCGGACGGCGCCAATCTTGTCGTTTCGTGAATAATTTCCCCTCTCGATAACAATAAAAGGCCAAATCGATATACATAATTAAATATTCAGACAAAATTCATAATGTCTTTTATATAAAGTACAATATGAACATAGAATAACAATTATCTACCAATCATTAACATCAGCTTTTCTTTCAAATTGATGTTAAGGAAAAAATTATGGAAACAGGACAGCAATAAATCTTATTTTGCCAAACCTCTAATAATATTATTATATTACATTTTATTAATTAACATTCTTAAAACATTAAAAAACTATGAAACAGGAGACAGAGGACTAATATATCTATCTCTTAGCATATGGTTTTGTATATTATGTATCTGTACATAATTTGTAGTCGTTTAGCCTTTGTGCTTCTCGTAGGTGATGAATTCAGAGAGTTTAATTATGTTCTAAGGTTGCTCAACAATTCTTTTGAAAGTATACGGCTTTAAAAGTCCTATTATAAGTTGGTATTAAATGTAAAATATTTTTATTTATATTTTCAAAGAGGTATAAGATAAACATTACTTGATTAATTGAATATGTTTTAAAACAAAAAAAAGGTATTAATAAAGCCAATTAACGGTTATTACGTAACATACATAATGTTTATTTTTCCATTAGGCTGAAATGAGCTGATAACACAACCGATTTATTTATTTTTTCATAACGTTACCAACTTAACTCTTAACTGAAGTTTAAATACCTTATGTTTTATCGACATAAAGCTCAAGCCATTGAAATTGGTTATAAACATTATTATTATTAATAACATAATCTCATAGTAGCCACGAAAAGCAACATATTTTTTTTAATAGGAATTAGAAAGAGTACCTTAAATTAAATTAGTTAAATATATCTATCGCAAGTAAATTTACATGGTTACATGGGTAGATTTGATTACATGTCATTCTGATAAATGATCCCTGTCTATGATTACCTTGATATATGGTTAGGAAAGAAGACAATATGTGATTTGAAGAAACTTACTGAGCAAGTGAAATAGAGAGCAAAGCCAACTAAGAAATTTACATATACCTATATAAAAGGCAATACAATATGAAACAAAAATATATCAAGGCTTTAATGTTTTGGGAAGTTGATCAATTGTAATAATGTAATGACATATTTCTTTTGGGATTGCTTATTTTATTATACAAGTTTAAGTTATAGGTAGGTATAAAGTTTTATTGCTAACTTTTTATAATAAACAATAAATTGTATAACTAACATTAATCCAACAAATCATTTAAAAACAGAAATATTAATCAAAAGCATTATCAATAGCGTATAGAAATAAACTGTTTATTTATTTTGTCTTAGACCAAGTTTCCTCATCATGTTAAAGTAGGAGATGTATTTGTCGGTTCAGGGTACCGTTCACAGTTATGATCTCCACCAGAAAACATATTTGTGGGCTTAATGAGGGTAACGAGCAGAAAACAAAATATCTTCTTACAATGTTTTATTAACTATGATTATATTACACAACTTTGCAATCAAAAAGTATGTACGTGTCACAACGAGTCGTAAGACAGTTCCCGGACTTGTTATTCGCACGGTGGCTGAAGGTAAAGTGAGTCCCGCTGGTGACTCGAAATATATCTTCAACTCGGCCCGCACGAACTTAAGACCGGACTCTGCCGAAGCGATGACGTATCGCTTGCGCCTCGTTATCAATTAGCTCCCGTACTAATGACTTCCCGACACGGCCATCCTACGGGACACACGTCCCTGTGTGTTATTCTGTAACAATATTTAGCACACAGTATCATATAGTTCGGTCACTCCTGACCTATCATTAGTTCCCATTGACCAATCGAGAGAAAATAATTTACAATAACCCTTCCGATTAAATTTACAATTAGAATGCTCAAAGTATAATAAACATTTGAGTATTAAATTACCCTCAGAGAATAACTGACTTAATTATTGCGGTCCAAATTCACTGAAAAACTTAAGCTCTACATGTGATTCCTGACTAAACATAGTCCAGTAACCTCCAGTTACAAATCTTTTATGCGAACAACCCAATTGAACGCCGAGTTTCTCCTAGACTCCATGGTTCCTACTGAACCTGACCTCCGCCAGAGTTGACTGCTTACCGCGTACTCACGGACTACAACTAGTAGACACCGATTTCCACTGAGCTACGGCTACACGACAACCTCTGGTACGGTCCAATCACCATGCAAGCTTAAGTACTCTGTTCGTTTTCATCATTACTTTGATCTACATCGATCTCATCAGTTATACCCTGGTGGTCTGGTATTTTTCGCAACCTATCGTGAGTGTATTTGTAGATACGATTACAATTAAGTGCCTTCAAATTATAACGGTCACCCTCCAGAACTTCTATGACCTCGTACGGACCTTTAAATTTTGGATCCAACTTTGTCTGATTTCTTTCCTCATTCATAATTAAAACAAAATCACCTACCGAGAATTTATTTAGTTTTGCCTTTGTATGATCAAACCTACGTTTTTCATATGTCGCTGCTTTCTCAATATTATGTAATGCATCTTCCCTTATAGTATCTAAATCAACGTCATCTCTCAACGGCTCTACGTCATCTGTAGCCATCAACGATAGAGTCGCGCTACCTTACCGATTAGCAATTCTAACGGACTAGTTTTTGTCGTTCGGTTGACCGTGCAGTTAATCGCAAGTTGTACATCGCCTAAACAGTCCTGCCATAAACAATCCTTTACCTCTGCCGCAGTTAACATTGACTTTAATATCGACATTACTCGCTCTAACTGTCCATTTGCACGCGAAGAACCAGTCGCGACCAAATGCAAATTGATGTTGCTAGTAACACAGAACTCTTTAAATTCTTTGCTCGCGAAACAACGACCTTGATCCGCGATGATTCGAGTCGGGGTACCAAACAGAGCTACACTATCTCTTACCGCTTTAATGCTACTTTTGGAATCGATACTAGCCGTGTGAAATAGCAATACGTATTTAGTGAACGCGTCAATAATAACAAAAACGTATTCTTTATGATCGCTCTTACCGCTTAATTTCCCCGTCACGTCTATGTGTATGGTATGCCAGGGTGAGCCTACTTTAGGTATGGGGTGTAATTGAGCTTGTACCTTACCCGAGTGTGATTTCGCTACCTTACACGTAACACAAGTGTCAATAAATTTCTTAACGTAACGAGACATTCCCTTAAACCAATAGAAATCGTATAGCTTTTCTAAAGTTTTATCGTAACCGAGATGAACGAGTGATTCGTGAACGTTACTAACTACTGACCACCTGATAGCTTTAGGAAGTATTGGTAGACACTTAGAACGCCCGTTGCGCTGAATCTTTCGATTAAGGACACCTTTGCGAATCTCATACGTCTTAGCTACGTCATCGTTTAACCGTCTATTATTTAAGTCCGATATAAGCTTCGAAATATCAGAATCTCGCTTTTGTTCAGCAAGTAACCAATTACCGGAGAGTTCAGTTAAATTAACTATTTTCTTTAAGTCTTTAGAGGGCTTTAAATTTGTACTAACTTTATGATCAATAACTGGTGGGTGATTTCTCGACAAGAAATCGGCGTGTGCCATATCTTTACCTTTATTATAGACGACATCAAAATCAAAGCACTGTAAATATGCCCACCACCTGTGGACTCGCGGTGTCAAGTCGATTTTTTTACGAGAAGATTTGAGCGAATTACAATCAGTTACAACTGTAAATTTTCTACCGTGTAAATATTGCCGGAAATGCTTAATTGCATTAACAACCGATAAGGTCTCAAGCTCGTAACTATGATAACGCGACTCCGCAGGTGTGGTCCTTTTACTGAAGAACGCAACCACTCTACGTTTGCCCTCTACTATTTGGAATAAAATAGCCCCGTACCCATCACTACTAGCATCAGTATGCAATTCTACTGAATATTGTGGGTCATAAATCATTAAAACAGGCTCTTTTGTAAGAATGGAAATTATCTCGTTTCTTATTTCTTCGTGACGTTGTTGCCATGAAAACGGAACCTTTTTACACGTCAGTTTATAGAGAGGACCCATTACACGAGAAAAGTTCGACACAAATTGTCTGAAATATGTTGCTAAGTCAATAAATTGCCTTAACTGAGATACAGTGGATGGTGGAGGTAGAGTAGATAACGCCTCTACTTTTCTACGGTTAGGCCTAATCTGTCCTGATTTGATTTCATACCCTAGAAACTCTAGTTGCGTTTTCAAGAACGAACACTTTGCCAAATTTAAGGAAAAACCGGCTTTTGTTAATGTTTCCAAAACTACGCGGAGTCTTTCGATACCTTCTTGAATAGTCTCAGAGATAATTAGAATATCGTCGACATATACGATGACGTATGTATTTGCTAAATCGCCTAGAGCTCTTATAATGGCCCGTTGAAAAACCGATATGGCATTACGAAGTCCGAAGGGCATAGTCAAATATTCGTAT
This sequence comes from Melinaea menophilus ssp. n. AW-2005, assembly GCA_918358695.1. Classification (NCBI taxonomy): domain Eukaryota; kingdom Metazoa; phylum Arthropoda; class Insecta; order Lepidoptera; family Nymphalidae; genus Melinaea; species Melinaea menophilus. The sequence continues at coordinate 21,033,394 of OU911043.1, read as the reverse complement.
TGACCGTCCGGTGTTATAAACGCAGTACGCTGTATAGATTCCTCAGATTTAATAGGAATTAAATGAAAACCGGAAGCACAGTCTAGTTTTGAAAAATATTGAGCACTATGTAAACGCGATATCTGGTCTGATATAAGTGGCAAAGGATACCGATCCGGAACGGTATTACTATTAAGTTCACGATAGTCTATGCACATTCTTTCCGAACCATCACGCTTTTTAACTAAAAGAGCTGGACTCGCGAATGGGGAATCACTAGGTCTAATAATATTCGCACGTAATAACTCGTCTACACGTTCGCGTATTATTCGTCTTTCTTCTGCGCTCAGCCGATAGGGACGCCTTTGTAAGGTTAAATTAGGATCAACTAAACGAATAACAAGTTCACCCGTTGTAACGCGCGTTCGCGGCATACCAGTAATAAAGTAGTCCGAATATCGAGTTAGCACATTAATGATTAACAACTTATGTTCTGCAGTAACATCCGTATCAATTAGTGTTAGATTATTTGTCGAGGGCAGATCTAAATTACAGTTGTTTACATTATGCGCTTTTGAAATTTTAAAATGTGTCGCGGTCATATTAATACTGAACCCTTCCGACAGTATTTCACGACCTATCATTATATCACATCGTAAATAAAAATCAGGCAAAACATGAAATAAAATCTCGATTATTATCGATTTCAACAACAGCAGAAATCTGAACAGTGCTATATACACTTGACTGACTAATTCCTTTCAAATTTATTACATTTTGTTCTCGTTTACCACAAATTTTACTTGATATACTCTCTTTAATAAGCGAACACTCGGAACCAGAATCATAATGAAATGTAAAAGACTGACCTTGATGTTTTAGAGTTCCTGCCGGGGGAGAGACAACGCACATGTTCACCTGTCGATCGTTGTTTAGACTATGTGGCTCTTGTGCGCTGCCGTCTCTATTAGGACATCTGGTGGAAATATGTCCTTGTTTTCCACATTTGTAGCAGATAACGGAGCTAGTACTAGCAACTGGCCTTTGAGGATTGGGTCTAGAGGCTTGAACGTGGTGTGGTTTCGTCGAATTTCCTTTTGCATGTGTACTATGCAAGCAGTCGGCTAGTCTATGGCCAACCTTCCCGCAGTGGAAGCACTTAATTGATGAAATTTTAGATACCTTCATGCGTTTGGGATCAAAGGTTTGTTGATCCGGTACTATACTTGATTTACGCTTCAGGTAGGTAAAAGCTTGCAATTGTTGTTGTAATCGTTGGCGATTATTTATTTCCGATGTAAAAGCCATTCTTTGTAATTTTGAATCGAACTGAGAAATGTGTGCCACTGTTGTTGCCACCACAATCTGTTCAATGGTTAGATTCTTCCAACGATTAAATAACAGTGACATAATACGATTACCGTACGCCGCCAAGGTTTCACCCTCTTTGGGTTTGTCAGTATTTAATTTACTAACAAATCTTGCTGTAAATAATTCTTTAAAGTCCGACCATGTCATGCCGGGGTAGGTAATTGAAGACAGCCACGTTGATGCCACTCCTTTAAGAGCCTTACTGATAGTGACGATAAGTTGGCCCCCTTCCATAGGGTTATCAGCGAAACACAGGTCCGAAGTTGCACACCATGACCGTGCATCGGCATCATTCATATCTGGGTCAAATTCCGGTAGGTTCACATACTGAGAATAACGTTGAGGTTTGCTTAGGGCTTTCATATTCGAATTTTGCATTTCGAATAATAACTTCCAGTTATCTTCATTCCCTCTATTTCTTTCACAATGCGCCGTGTTCTCAGTATGGTTTCCGTTTACCTGCTCGGATCCCACTTCTGATGTCGGTTCAGGGTACCGTTCACAGTTATGATCTCCACCAGAAAACATATTTGTGGGCTTAATGAGGGTAACGAGCAGAAAACAAAATATCTTCTTACAATGTTTTATTAACTATGATTATATTACACAACTTTGCAATCAAAAAGTATGTACGTGTCACAACGAGTCGTAAGACAGTTCCCGGACTTGTTATTCGCACGGTGGCTGAAGGTAAAGTGAGTCCCGCTGGTGACTCGAAATATATCTTCAACTCGGCCCGCACGAACTTAAGACCGGACTCTGCCGAAGCGATGACGTATCGCTTGCGCCTCGTTATCAATTAGCTCCCGTACTAATGACTTCCCGACATATTTATATTTTCAAAATTGGTGGTTATAGATAAAACTGAACTGCTTTCGAATTGTAGAGCTATGTTGCGCAAGTTCTTAATCGATCTATGAGTAAGCTAAACTATCCATTACGTATCTACGAGCATCGATACGAGCACTACTTATAAAATAAGTAAGTGGAAGTAAAAATATTTATTAAATATAGAAAATCAGTTAATAAATTTTTTTAAACGAAGTGGTATATATCATTCTATATTTTTTACAAATAAACTATAAAACGATTATAAATAATAATATTATTCAAATTGTCATAGACCCTGTTACTTTAACGGCTGTAATTATTAGCTTTGCTGACGTCCAGTATATCTGTGAATAAATTTCGATAGTTTTCCAGGTCGATATTATATTGGTTTGTTTAAAAAACCATGAAGTCTTTAGTACAATATTATATTCCAATAAATTAAATCATGTTCCAAGCCGTTAAGAGAGCGTAGTTAGCGTCTGCGTAATTTAAATATTCGTACCATACTGTACGGATATCTGGATATCCAGCAAGCAAGCACTTACCTAATTATAAATTGATAAGTACATGGTATACTTACTTGCCAAAGTATAAATTTTTTTAAAGCTGTATGATACAGCTTTAAATTTTATGACAATCAATGGAAAGTCATTAAGTTAAACTCATTGTGCTGTATAAACGAATAAAACCATAACAATGCATACTTCATATAATATACAAATAAAAATAACTAAATTTAAATTTTTCTCTATCTTTTCCTGTCTATCTTAAAATTGAATTTATGATATAGTTAGTAGAGTTGAACAATTTTCAGAACATTGTTGTCGTCACGGCATATTGGGCGAGTGCCAAAAGAATTTATATTTATATTTTTTGTTCTATCACTAACTATTATTTCTGATTTCCATAAAAGTTACAGCTATGTTAATACTACTTATATATTTGAATATTTATTAAAATGAATATTAAAAAAAAGTTAGTAAAGTTTGTTAATAGAAGCAGAAGTCGTTAACAGACGTTTCGATATCTGGAAGTATGTATTCAAAATATATTGTAAAAATAACCTTTATAATTATTTTTAAATAAATTTTATAACATTTTTTGTACTACACATAATAAAAATATTTAAAATATATTATTTTGGTTTAAGATATCCCTTGTTGTACACACTAAAATCAACAAAGACTTCTCAGAATACATTTTTATGAATCCTCCTTTATAAGGTTTAGTAATCTGTCAACAGATTTGCGTTTTCTTTCAAGTCTAAGAACGCTGACGTAAAAGGTTCTTTTATATTTTATAAAGGTGTCTTGTTCATTTGTTATAAATATAATAAATTTTATAATTTAAAAGATTTTATTCAACATTATAGGTTTTCTAAATAGGAAGTAACTTTTAGTATTTAAAAATGTAGGAAAGTTATATAAAGGAACGGCCTCTTTGAAGTAACGTAAAAGCATTTTTTTTTTTTTTTTTTTTTTTTTTTTTTTTCACCTTCACGCCATATCCCTTGCGGGGTAGCCAGAGACGACGGAGCGCCAAACGCTACGGTCTCTGCATACCTCTTTCGCCTCGGCCACAGACATCAACTTCTTCATACATGCCCTCCGGGGGGTCCTCATGCTTTTTACGTGACCTTCCTCCAGTATCGTAGCTACTGTATTTTCGAAGGTCACTCGAGGCCTCCCCCTGTCTCTCTTACCGCTCACTTTTCCCATATAAATTTTTTTACCATTCTTTCATCACTCATTCGTTCAACGTGCCCAAACCACCTGAGCACGTTCTTCTTCATTCTCACCGTGACATCTTCGCCAACCAACACGCCATGTTCCGAACGGCGGAAGGTGGAGGACGGAGCTACAAATAGCTACGTGGAATGTAAGAGGAGGAATGGAACAGAAGATGAATGAATTATTAGATGTGATTGCTGCTGGTAACAGAGTCAATGGTGCTTTGACTGCATTGTTGAAACGGCAAAACGTCAGTATAGCTGCACGTTTGGCTGTACACAATGCAGTTTTGCTACCGACACTGTTATACGGCAGCCAAACGTGGGTAACACAGAAGAAGAATGTAAGAAAGATGAATGCTGTGGAGATGCGATCTCTTCGCAGAATATGCGGAGTCAGTCTAGCTGATCGAATCCGCAATGAAAAGCATTTCCAATCTTTCTAAAAGAGTTTGTCGTTTTGTATACAAACGCACCTGCGAGTAACTTAACAGTATACTTCATATTAATATACTCAGCCAAGATTGATAAAAATCTGTGTCTAAAAGTATATGGTAAATGGTAGGTAATATGTTATTAATCATTATCGTTTATATATCATACATAATTTTTTATTGTAACTGCTTAAAAATTACTCGAACTTCAAAATATCTAGTACACGTACTGCTTCCTGTTTAGATTATCTACTCATTATGTGTAAGCTGTATGAAAAATTCCATCATCTTAGTTTATTCTCTCCGCATCACACCAGAAGACATTAGTTTATAACTAAGTATTTAATATTGCTATGTAAATATTTATAATATAGATCATTGTAGGTCCCTATATAATATTTAAAAAAGAAACTAATGTTGGCAAAGTAATATTTTCGGGCACCACTACGTAGTAACATTATATACAGGGTACTAAATTTAACGTGACAGTAGTGGTATCTTAGCTGGCTGAGGGAAAGAAACAGTGTTAGAAATATTAATAATATGTTTACTTTTCTAAATTTGCTAAAAAAAATCTGATAAAGATTATCAGACTCTAACTAAGTCTATAATCATCTATCAAAGACGGATGCCATTTTCCTTAAGAGAACAAATAAAATTGAAAAAAATCACAGGTAGTAACAGGGTCTATGATAATTTGAATAATATTATTATTTATAATCGTTTAATAGTTTATTTGTAAAAAATATAGAATGATACATATCACTTCGTTTAAAAAAAATATTAACTGATTTTCTATATTTAATAAATATTTTTACTTCCACTTACTTATTTTATAATAAGTGCTCGTATCGATGTTTGTAGATACGTAATGGATAGTTTAGCTTACTCATAGATCGATTAAGAACTTGCGCTTGCTATCATAGCTCTACAATTCGAAAGCAGTTCAGTTTTATCTATAACCACCAATTTTGAAAATATAAATACATCTCCTACTTTAACATGATGAGGAAACTTGGTCTAAGACAAAATAAATAAACAGTTTATTTCTATACGCTATTGATAATGCTTTTGATTAATATTTCTGTTTTTAAATGATTTGTTGGATTAGTTATGATGTTAGTTATACAATTTATTGTTTATTATAAAAAGTTAGCAATAAAACTTTATACCTACCTATAACTTAAACTTGTATAATAAAATAAGCAATCCCAAAAGAAATATGTAATGAATTGATTAACTTCCCAAAACATTAAAGCCTTGATATATTTTTGTTTCATATTGTATTGCCTTTTATATAAGTATATGTAAATTTCTTACTTGGCTTTGCTCTCTATTTCACTTGCTACTCAGTAAGTTTCTTCAAATCACATATTGTCTTCTTTCCTAACCATATATCAAGGTAATCATAGACAAGGGTCATTTATCAGAATGACATGTAATCAAATCTACCCATGTAACCATGTAAATTTACTTGCTCGATAGATATATTTCACTAATTTAATTTAAGATATTCTTTCTAATTTTTATTAAATAAATTATGTTGATTTTCGTGGCTACTATGAGATTATGTTCTTATTAAAAATATATATACGATTAGGAGAGAGAGATTAAAGTTGTTCATAACAATTTTCTATTGATGTCAGTTTGTTGTCTTCTTATTTTTATTTCACCACTAAACCTATTTCTAAGCGAGATGCTTAGAAATTTTATATCATTATTTAAGTTACTTAAAATACTTCTTATATTTTTGCGTAGGACTAGGTCTTGATAAATTTATTTAAAAATGATATAAAATAAATGTTTTTGATTTAAATAACAAAACATCACGTTAACATCATTTAAATTAAAATTTTACTAAACAACACAAATACTAAATTCAGTACGTAACTATAAAATATATATCTACACCTTTAAATTAACGTTTTTGAATATTTACCTTTACCAACAAGTCCCAAACGTAATTATTTTTATATCCAAAACAACATAGACCGTGGATATAAATGTTATTTACAACAGAATTAATCATTAACTTGAGTTAAATATTTCCGCCGTGTTTATTGTGTTACATTGAAACTGTACTGCAGTCCTTTTTTATGACGATTTTGATATGAATATCTGTTAGAGATAGTATTAGTACGTGATTTGTTGTGAGAGAACACCATGAGTTATTAACTTGATAATACCGCAATGAATTCTTTAAATTACCAAATTCTCGAAAAGTAAAGACGACTACTGCGTTGAGGTTGTAAAAAACATTTTAATATCTATGTACCTATCAAATATTTTAATAAATAATATTAGTTATTATTATTACTTAAACCTGAACAATAAGTAGGATAATTAAGAAGTCATAGTCTAGCAGTAGTGGTTTAAGATTTTCGGACTCAATTGTCAGTTATTGTATGTTACAGGTTTAAATATCAAATAAAGATTTAATAACTTAAAGAGCATTCCTGGGCTAATAAATGAAATATTATTATTTTAGTAATAATGTTGATAAATTGTTAAACATGTAAGAAAATATAATTTAAATACCTTTAATTTAAATATAATTTAAATACTAGTGCAGTACAAATAAGCAACAAGGTAATTAATGGAACCAGCCTTCGAAGATTTGTGAAGACTGAGAATAGGTCAAGTGGAGAACTTATAAAAGACCCTGAAAAATAATGACCTTTTAAAAGAATAAATGATATTATCTTATTCATTACTATTATAAAATTATAAAAAGAAAGTTTATAGTAAGTTAAAAAACAATCAACATAAATAAAATTGAACGGGTTCTCAACAAAAGCTAATGTAAATATAGGTCTATCAATATTACTGTCATAAGCAAAACTTTTCTAAAGAAAAGCTTAAAAACTTCTAACAGACAATAATAGACTGTATTCAAAACTTTTTGACAGTCACTGAAAAGTCAATAAGTTAAACTCTTTGTGCTGAATAAGACCATGGCAATTCATACTCAATATAAGATACAAACGGCAAAAAATATCTGCTTTTGAAATAAAATACCTATACATTTTTAAATATTTTATCTATTTTGCAAAAAATCTAACGTATGATACAGTATATTTGATGAGTTAATAAAATTTTAAAACATTGTTTACGTTAAAGCATATTATTGGGCAGCTGAATACTGATACTCTCAGAATAAAGTGAACTGAATATCGTTCAATTTAATCCCCAAAAGAAACATGTTTGCACGTTTAGTACTAAAAAAAATCCATTTGTAGTTTCTCCGCTTTTTGAGAGTACAGGAGTACTCAATGCTTCGCCAAGTATCAGAATGACTCTTGAAATTTAGTGTGACTGTTGGTTTCGTGGTCATCTGGAGAGTAAGGCTAAGTTGGCTTCAATGAAATTGGGAGTGATCAATAGAGCGAGACATTATTTCAAACCTGGCCCAAGATTTGCGCTCTATAAATAGCAAATCCGGCCTCACTTTGAGTAATGTTTTCATCTCTGGTCTGGATCACCCCAATTTCAGCTTCTACCGTTTGACCGCGTACAACTGTTCGATTGTCGAGGACTCGATGCTCTGCTAATTTCATAACATTTCTTCTCTGAATCACCAATGTGTGGAACGAATGCTCTTCGGCAGTATTTCTGGAACTATACGACATAGGTACCTTCAAAGGCGTATACTCTCACCTCCGTAGCTGGCAACGTTTTTGCAATTTTTGCAATTTTCTAGATGTTGCAAGTGTTTGCGGGCGGCGGTAATCAGGTACCATCAGTGACCGGCACGCCTGTTAACTTTTCTTTCCCATAGAAAAGAACGCTAAAGACTAGTACTAATCAACTAAAAACTATCACACATTATGTTTATTAAAGACTAGTGCAAATGTGGAAGATGTCTTACATTTCATTTCATTTGCTCGAGTACCTACCTAATGATATGTTCACATGATGTCTGACGAAAGACCTAACAATGATGTTGATCCGATATATAAATCAAATATATTAAACATTAAACCTTCTAAAACCTTTAAATAACATAAATACATTTCTATTTCTAATTTCTAATCATGGTCAAAGGATTTCACTAGTAAATTGCTTATCTTTACATGTACAACTTAATTTATCTACAAGGAACAGTAGCTTCGAGCTCTACTTAGTTAGACAAAGATCTTGTGTTATTCTGGATTGATTGATTGATTGAACTGGATTTCAATCTCAACATCCCCATTTACTCTTAAACTTATATTGCAGGAAATTAATCTACTATATATATATATTTTACATTTTTAGCCCTCGTTTTTCTATGAATTGTTTATATATCTTGTATTTTGACCTCACACTATAGATATTAAATATATTTCAAAATACTTAAATAATAACAAAATCTTAATATAAAAAAAAACTTTTTATACAGTAAGATAGTTTCTATTTCACATTTAATTAAACTTACTATCACTAGCAACGACAATCACTACCTGTTTTTTGACAACCGTGAAAAATACAAGTTCAACTCACTTTATTCAATATAAATCAATCACAATGGAACATGCTCTAAATTTCAAATGTAAAAACTGAAAAAAGTTAGTTCCTCCTCATCATCGTAATATTTTTTATATAATTTTTAAATTAGGCAACCAATAAAGACAACGAATTTATATTTCATTGATAAAAATGAAATATTTGTCAATATAAAATGTGTATAATATTATCATTTGTTGCAATAAAGATTATTGTAAATTTAATACCATAACATACCATTACAGTACACTATCTACAAATGCTTTTGAAAACTCCCAATAATACTGTAATATGAAAATTATTTGAAATAATATAATTAAAAACGCCAGTTGCTTTTATTTAAATACGTTTATTTCATCATATTTCAATAATTTTAAATACTACAAAACAAATAAAAACTATATACACAATTACAAAATTATTTATTTATATTTTTACGTTAAATTGAACGGAACGACAATGAAAATAAAACAGAACCAACTAGTGATTTAATTAACCTATAATTACTAATTTCCTAAACATATATATATATATATATATATATATATATATATATATATATATATATATATATATATATATATATATATATATATATATATATATATATATTATGATGTGATACAGTGCATGGAACAATTTGTATTAAGCACTGTGGTACTTCTTAGTGGCAGATCGCGGCTTTTTGGTTTAAAGCATCTGTTACGGCTGCAGCAGTATGCAAACGACAGGTGTATCAGGCTTGGGTTAAAGTGTTAGTCACCAAGAATCCCAACGGTTATTATTTATACAAATAGAATTATTTACTTATACAAAGAGAATTAAAATAATTTAATTCTCTTTGTATATTGTTGATTAATATTATTATTTGAATTATGCGGTCGTCAATTAGTACCGGATTTACTGGCTTTGTTTCAGTTGATTAAATGATTATAAATTATTTCCAGTGTTACTACTCTGTAAAAATTATTAGTCGCTTCGAAAATTTGTTGCCATAAAGTAAATTCAAAAGACAAGCCATACAAATTAAAGTTTATTCTATTTCCTAAAATATACACATTTCTATTCATCCCACTCTTAAAACAATATATTTATTTTATTCGAGCACGTTACAATTATTTGTAAGAGAATCTAAGCCATATTTGACATATTGAGCGCTGTAAAAATTTAACATTTTATTTTTAATAATGGGAGAAGACAGAAGTTCAAAGGTGTTATAATTTTTAATATTTAGTTTACATTTTATCATCAAGCCTTAAGGTTATGTATAATAAAATTTTAAAACTGAATATAAATTTGATTTTAATTTATGGTTATATTAAAAGCAATCAAATTTGCACTAGGTTAATATTATATAAGTACAGCTAAACATGCTAAATATTGATATCTTTTGCAGTATATAAATGTTTGCAGAGTGAGAAGTTGGAAATTGCTAAGATTCATGTATATCATAATAGATGTTTTGTAAGAGATATATTAATATTTAATAACAAAATAGCCTTCATATACATGTATAGTTAAGTTCAAGACTTGTTAAAAAAAAAAAGTTTAAAATAATCTTAATGTCATTTCTTTTTATAACTTTTTTTAGTTACGAAGTGCTTAATAGTATTAACGTGACGTAAAAAACATAATTTTTGTATAGTAAAATAGCGTTCAGTCTTACACGCCAATTTTGAGATCCAGTGAGATATGTGTGACAATTATAAAATATTTCAAGCACCGAAAAATTACTTCATTTCATTAAAAACAATACAATAGTTATGAAAGTCCTTGTTCAATTAATAATCCAATTAAAATAATAAATATTATTACATAAGTACGTATTAGAAAAAAAGAATCAAACCAAGAATAGAATTAATATTCAGATTTGGCGGCAGTTCGTGACCTTAGTTTGATGCGTCTGTGAGACTGCAGTAGCTGGAAAACGACAGACGTATCAAGCTTGGACTAATGCTTTAGTCCCTAGATCTGAACTCTATCACTACTTGTTGATAACCTTAATTCTGGTTCTGGCATTTTGGATGGGTTGTGGTCTTCAGACAGATTTTTATTAAAGATTGTTATCGAACAAACCTTTTTTTTTTTTTGGTAATTTTTTTGTTCGAATGCGATCAATACTGCGGATTCTCATTTTTCTCTCACCCTGTTGCTCAATTAAAAAGTCTTATTCTTTTTAGAAACTTTTGAGACAATTGTATTTCCTTATTATCTTACTTTTGCGTGAACAAATATTGATTAAAGTTTCACTTTTCTGCAAGAACTCAGTTTTTTTCTTGACAACCTCTTCAATGATTTGATAATGTTTTCCAATTTGGAATGATAAGCTTTCAGGAGGTGAATTATTCTTGTATGCTAGACTATATATTATTACTTATTAATTTTCATCTGTACTCTATTTCACTCGTAACATTTCATGACATACTGACATGTTGGTAACTCATTTTTTAAAATCTTGTATAGTTCTCAAATATACTTGTATGAGTGTCTATTATTAGACATAATGGAAAAAATTAACTTCCCTGTTCTGAAACAAAAATTACTCAATTTAAAATATCACAAGAAACAACACTTGTTGTTCCACTTAAAATAATTTAACAATTTTTAAAGTTTTTATAACTGTTCGTTACGTAAACCTATTTTCGCAATTAGAAATCAATTACTTAAAAAAAATAAATTCGACCCAACCTAATGGGAACGATGTTATACCCCAACCAAGGCTGCGTGCTATTCCCAACACTGTTCCCCTGCATATCAATGTTATTCCGGCCATGCAGGGCTCTCTCGTGAAAACGTTGACAATTACCGAAAGAAACTCCTCTATAGAGACCTCCTTGGGGATGGTCTCAGAATGGGGTGAACTGAACCTTTAAGTTTAATCCCCAAATGACTAATGGAACCCCATTTGCCGTATCTCCGCTCTTCGAGAGTACTCCTCTTAATGCCTCACCAAGTACCGAAATACTTGGTCTTGACATTTCGAGCGACCTTCGGTTTCGTGGTCATCTGAGGAGCAAGACCAAGTTGGCCTCGATGCAATTGGAAGTGATCAATAGAGCGAGGCAGTATTTCAATCCTGGCCAAAGACTTGCGCTCTAAGAGGGGCAGGTCTGGCTACAGATGGAGTAATGTTCTCATCTCTGGTCCGTCATGCCAATATCAGCTTCTACCTTTTGACCGCGTACAACGGAGGACCTTTCGGATTGTTGGGGATCCGGTGCTCTGTAAATGGCTAGACTCCCTGTCATTGCGTAGAGACATTGCCTCTTTGTGTGTCTTCTACCGTATTTACGGTGGGGAGTGTTCCGAAGAGCTATTTGATCTCATACCTGCCGCTGCATTCCATCACCGCACAGCATAGCAGCAGGCGATGCCTGCAATACCATCAATACCATCTGGATCCGTGGCGATTCTCTACTATGTGGATTTCAAGGACTTTTCTTCCACATACTACAAAAATATAGAACGAACTTCCTTCCGCGCTATTTCCGATCGATACGACATGGGTGCCTTCAAGAAAGGCTCTCGCGATTCCCTGGCGGTTGCAATAATTGTGGGTGGCAATGAACACCTGTCATCGGTGACCCGCACGCTTGTTTGTCGTCCTCTCACATAAAAAAAATTAATAGTTAAGATAAAATATGGATTTTAACTTTAATTAATTAAAACAAAGTAACATTATTTTATACGTTTTATACATTATATTTAAACACAAAATTAATTTTATTGATAAAAATAACAAAATTTTATGTTGTATATACAATATCGATAAGGAACAAAGATTCTTGTATAATTTTGAAACATGATAGAATTCAATTAGTAGGCGAGATCCTAAACTACAAGCAAGCCCCAAATAATCATGTAGTTCGGACGGCGCCACTCTTGTCGTTTCTTGAATAAATTCCTCTCTCGATAACAATAAAAGGCCAAATCGATTTACATAATGAAATATTCAAACGAAAATGATATTAATGTCTTTTATATAAAGTACATCTCAATATGATCATTTCTTATAAAAGTAGATAGAATCGCAATTATCTGTCTTTAATATCAACTTTCCTTTCAAGTTGATGTTGAGGAAAAAAATTAAATGTTCTAGAATTTTATAAGTTTTTTACTTAATAGTTTCTAGCTTTGGGTGACTTCATCATTTCTATTAATTATCTAGAATAATTAACTATATTTTTAGAATGATAACAGTGCAATAAGTATTAACCTCTAATTATGTTATTATATTATTATATATTATATTCAAGGAGAAGTATAATTCTTTTTATTATTTGTTTATATTCTTAAAATATATAGAAATAAAAGTTTGAAATAGGAGATAGAGGGCTTAAATATCTACCTATTAGCATATGTTTTTGTATATTATATACTTTGGTATATCTATACATACATATATATACATAAGATATGTATATGTACTCGTTTAGCCTTTGTGCTTCGCGAAGATGATGAATTCAGAGGGTGTAATTATGTTCTTAGCTTGCTAAACGATTCTTTTGTAATTATACGATTTAAAAGTTCTGTAATAAATTGGTATTAAATGCAAAAATATATTTCATTCTCTTTTCAAAGATATATATAATATATATTTATACTTTTATAATATTAACTTATTAAAATTATTCATAATAAAGACGTGCCCTCATAATTACCACAGAAGGCCAAATAAATTATTTAATAAGAATAGGAGGAGTATTTTGAAGAACAAAAAGTAAAGATGGTACGTTGATACGTTTGAGTACATGTCATTCTTACGTTTGCAATTGCCTTTATCATTAATACCTACCTTGATATATAACTATATATCAAGTCCTATATTATGTTCTTTCCTAACTATGAAAGAACATAATATAGGACTTGACACTCAATAAATTACACGAGAGCTTCATGAACCTATTCTTTATTTTTTCTTTATTGAAAGAAAGATTTATTCTAAATAGAATGTGTCAAAGTATAGTGTTCACAATAAAATTTCTTATCTTAGTAATTATTTTTAAATATAATATTTGTCTTCGCTTAACTCCTTTAATTACTATTTGATAAAGTGCTCTACATACTGCATCAGACGTTGGAAAAGCGAGAACAACATTACACAAACCTACTTTTAAATTAAGATTAAATTTTACCATAAACTCAAACCTTTTCCTTTCCTACTAAGAACATTCCATCATAACATGAAAAGCGTTTTTCACTATGATAAATTCTTAATAAAATGATTATAATTATTTTCCTATAAGAAAGCTAAAGTTATTTAAAAGGATGTGTCCGGAACGCAGGCGAAAGTCTAGTATAATATCGGTCTTGGAAATATTGGCTCCATCTATCCATGTAAATCTTGGCGGTTCCATTTTGACTTGTCTTGAACCAGATGTCCTTGTGTAGGAAATATTCCAAAATTATTTTTTTCATAACTACATCGACATTTACTTAAATACAATGTCTCCATATAAGGCTAAAACATCTATTAAGGAAGAGTTTCTACCCGAGTTTGTTTATCAAAATTATCTTCAATTTTATAATTTTTGTAACCAATATGACCAGGTATCCACTACTAAACAACATTTTTATCTGAATAATAGAATCCAAAATATGATAGACCGCTACCGGTACACCGCGAAAACTCGAGGAGCATCGAGCTAAATGCTGTAATGCTCTTTTAAGTATACAAAATTTGAAAATTATTAGAATTAATAGATTTTATAAAAAGTAAAGATTCTTAAAAAGACAAATCCACATTGCTTACCCAAGTGTCCAAAGGAAAAAAATCAAATTTATGCCTCTGTGTATTTTTACATAAAGTAACCGGCAAAGTATTACGTTTATGCCGCCAATATATATTATGCTGACATAGCATAGTTTAATTTTTGTAATAAATGTAAAATTTCAAACAAGTTTTGCCAACAAATGCCAAAAAAATTATAGTATTAAATAAGGGTTAAAATATAAATAAAAGGTATAAATTTCATTTTGCATTACATGGATACTTACGATTATCCAACGACGCCTTGTTTTTATGAAACCACCAGTACCTCATAAAGATATATTTCGAATTATTATATATATTTTTTTCTCTATGAAAACATATATGATCTAAGCGAGTTCGAACCAAAGAAAAGTGCCTTATATTTAACGGAGGGACACCCCATCCAGGTCCAGCTAAAATGTTTAATACATTAACGAATTTAGTGGCCTTATCACTTATTTCTTTTATGTGTTTATTACGCCTAAGTGATTAGTCTCACCATACCTCAAGAAATGTAATTCTTTCATCCTGATTTATCTTATTATTAGCTCCTTTTTTGTAATAATAAATTTTTAAGATACCTTTTAAATATACCTATAATTTTTTCTGTTGAAATTTCAAGTCTAGAAGGAGCTACCACATTAATCATTTTAGTTAAAGAAGATTTTACGATGATTTTACCTAAATCTACCATAAGTTGTATAAATCAACGAACTGAATAACCTATACTTTTGTAATAGTTTGACAAATATGACAACAAAGGTGATAATCGATCACCTTAAGCCAATTCGCAAGCAGTACTTCTACTAATATAATAACTTAATCAATCTTATGTAGAACCTGTTTTTCTGAAGACTATTGTTTTATTTAAAAAATGTTTTTCTTTTCACAAAACCACTCAATTAATGTTTTTATTATATTATGAAAATGTTTACAAACGCACGACTTCATTGAAATTAGTTTAAGAGACGATAATTTATTACGATCTCGTCTTGGCTTAGGCATTGCAACTAACAAGATTTATCTCCACTGAGAAGGAATAATTCCTGCAGTGTCTACTGCACCGCAATTTGATAAATAATTGGTATAAAATTTGTTTACCAATTAAAGATAGATTTTGTAGCATAATAAGTAATCAGAATAAGTAATATCAGAAGCCAAACCTTTTTGACATACATTCAAGATAGCTTTATCATAGTTAACGTAATCTGGATATAAATTATGAAGAAACTTGCAAGCAGTTGATTTGTCAATAATAAGTAGATGAAAATTTAATTCCCTTCATTCAACGCCTTTAAAGAATAGGCATCATCTAAAGATGAGCAAAAATTACGCCAAGTTGAGCTGGTTGTAAACAAGCCAATACTTATTTTTTGTTTTAATTTGATTAAATTTAAAGGAATAGGGTTCTACCAAAATTTTTAGACAGCTAATCAGTGTTCAGCTACGACTTTCGATGGTTTATGATTTTTACTAATTTTAATTACTGCAATATGTAGATCTGCTGATATATTAATGTAATTTATAAAGAAGTTATAGTCTTTTTCTAGATTACTGAAAGAGTACTGATTCTCGTACATTTTTTCTAAATAAATCTTGAATGATGCTCAATCAGCATTTGCAAAATGTAAAATTCTTATTATATTAAAGTTACGTGAAGCCTTAATAATTTGACTTATTTTCATTATACAATGATTACTACCTAATGTTTCACTGAAAACTTTAAATTAAAAATTAATAAAAATATCAGAACATACGAAAACGATATCTGGGAATACCGGTGAACTATTCATTCTACAAGTTAAATTCTACTGGAAATACAGTTGTTCAATAGACCATATTATGACTCAGTTAAAACATTCATTATTTGCATATGATGAGTATTAAAATCCCTCATAATGAGAGTATTTCTTTCTGAAACCGAAAAAAGTAGATTTTTGATACAAATAAAAATTCTAAAAACACCGACTACCGACTGTATTCCAGTGTTTTTTAGATGGATAAAATATCTTTTAAACAAACTTATTATGACTTATTAGCACAGATAACCACTATACCATAGCAACTGCGCCATAAAAATCTTCCCGGTCAGATCTAAAAATGTGATAATCTTTCATTGTTAAGTGTTTATCAGAATCTAACCATCTTATCCATTTGAAGCAATGTGTATCTTATCTGGTATAAGATAATTATGTAAAAACAAAAGTTTAGGTACTGCCTTGCCATTCCATTAAATTAAGTTAATGTTATAAAATTCAGCTATTATTGAATATTTGAATTTAATTTAGATTTTTTCTATTTTCATTTCGTAATATTGAAAATATACTGAAAATATAAACTACAATTAAAGTTATATTAAAATTATCACATAACATTTGATTGTCTTGTCATTATTAGTCTTACCATTCAATAAACCAATATCTTTCTTTTGAAAAGAGCAACTGTTGAGTTACTGGCCGGCTTTTCTCAACAGAGCAGCATTCCGAGTCGGTGGTAGCTTACTTATGGACTGACTACACTGACCTTTTTTGTATTGTAATAATTGACGATTCAAAAGTGCGTGTAAATGCCTACTTGAATAAAGATATTTTGAACTTTGAACTTTGAGCTTTCAATATCTGTGATGATCAATATGGGGAGGTTCCCTTGACGACCTCCCCGTATTTGTTTTTTCTTTTGCTATAATTACCTATTTCCAAACTTGACAGAAGATCTTCCGATTTCACCATATTAATTATTTCTTGTATTGGAGATGCAGAAGGAATTATTACATTCTTCGGCGTTTGTTTCTTGTCTTTACAATTTTTGCATAACTTTTAGATTCATCGAGTGCTTCAAAGATGTGTGAGGAGGATGGAGGAGTGGACAGTTTATTTATTCCCATAGTTTGATTGGCTTGAGTTACACTCTTGGTATTCAATGAAAGAAAATATCTTTTAGGTTGAAAAAGTAATCCGATACGTACAAATCTCTTACTTTTCTATAAGTAACATTAAAATTGATTTGACGGATTTTCTTTTTCTTTCAAAATAGCTGGGCAAGATTTGTAAAATACCATATTTCCACAAATGCTAAATATTGTATTTAAATTATCATGTATGTAAGATATATAATATTGTTATAGGATACCTCTTAGCTGTATGTCTCGAAACCGAGACATACAGCTAAGAGTTATCCTATTAGAGGTTATATATTATTATATTATATAAAGGTATTCCCACACTTAGAAAACGGATGGTACAACAGAGTGGGCGTTAAAAAATGGAGTTAAAAAGTGGGCGTAATGTTTTATTAAGTATTCATTTTCCATCTTTGTTTAGTCGAGGTAGATGTTAAACGGAAGACAAAATTGCCAAACTTGTGCAAACAATGTTAGATTCAGTTGCTTCATCCGATAAACCGATATCCACATACATAAAAATTCCGTAAGAAAAATTTACTTGAAATGCTTTTTGATATTTCCAGTTATTTATAATAAAACGTGGCTAAGAACTATTAGTTATACTCCTCTTTTACTTTCACATTCCAACTCATGTTTATAGGGAGATAAATGTCTTATTTTAACTAATTCAGTAATCTTAACTATGTTTTTAATAATCTGGCTAACTAATTCACTATCGTTTTCTTCCATAGTCTCATCTCTTTATATGGTCTTAATATTTATAAATTCACTTCTTTATCCATCAAATCTTCTGATATCACTGCCAGAACCCCCCATATTTACATCACTCCAACATTCATCCATAACCCATACTGTCAAATTCCTCTATATCACATAATTATTTATCCGAAACATTATCCATTATTACTACAAAAATACAACAAGCGGTCACTCAACGAGACGTTGATAAAGATGCATTTGAGAGATTTGAGAGAATTAAAATACAACCACCTCGTTTGAATATCGATTTTTCTTTAAAGCCTGCTCGGAAATGTACATGTTCCTATTTTCTTTACATTCTCTTTTTGATTAAGATATAGATTTTGACTTTCGTTTGAAACATTACTATTAAACGAAAAATAATTAACAAACGATAATTTAATTTTTAAATTAAACCGAAAAAACGCATTACAATATGAAACAGAATATTTTATGGCCTTACTCTTTAGATAAGTCGATCAATGTTTTATAAAATTGTTTATTTCATTGTACAAGTTTAACCTTTAGGTGTAAAATATTATTGCTAACTTTTTAGAATAAGCAATAAGCTGTACTATAATAAAGCCAAATTTTCATTTAAAAACAAACACAAATCAAAAACATTATCAATACCTTACACGAATTAACCGTACAATTTAATTTATTTATTCTCAGATATAATAGATAAGTTTTGTCATCATATCAGAGTAGTAGTTGTATAAATATTTTCATAATCGATGGTTATAGACGTTGAACTGTTATATAAGTGTAAAGATAGCATGCTAATAACTTGCACTATAAACTATTATACGGGTAAGTTAAACGATTCATTACTTGTATCGATGAGCGTTAGTCATATAGATTAACGCTTATAGAAGCTAAGATTATACTATAGAAAAGACTACATAGACTTTTTTATTCCAACGCGCAAACTCGAAGTGAATGAGGAGTGATAATTATATCCTTAGTTTCTATTTAAATTGAAAAATTTTCAAATAGTATTGACGCGAATTTCCACTATCAATTTTACTATTAAGAAATTATTAGCTTTTTCGGAAAGAATTATAAAATATTTTAATGGAAAAAAGTTATTGATTAAATAAAATACATTCCTGAATTCATTTACATTGGAAACATAAAAACAAATATGAAAAATTTGTTATTATATTTTCTTAAACGAAGTCAATATCATTCTATACTTGTTTAAATAAATAAATAGTGATAAATAATAATATTATGTCAATAAAGAATATTTAAACTTGGTTATAACAATGAACTATCTATTTTTCGTAGTCAAACTTAAAAACTATTGTTTCTAATCTTGTAATGAATGCTATTTAATAATTTTGCATCATATTTTATAGTATCTGTTCGTAAAATTAACTACATATCTATAAGCTGTTGTACGTTGTCCGCTTATAACTTACCACTGTTAAAAGTGCTGTCTTTATTGAAACCTTTGCGGTAAAAAAAGAATCAGAATTTCATTTACACTTTTATAGTTCTTCAAAAGTAAAAATAATTTTTCTGTTTCTAATTCTATTATACTATAAAAATATCTTATGAAAACTAAGTATAAAAAAACTAGTGATTCCGTGAGCTACGGACTTCTTGATTTCATGTGATCGAGAAAATTTTGCGTTTTATTTTCGTTATTTTCCACTCCGTCATGCCCCAACCTCTTGCATTAATCCTGAATTGTATGGGATGCTAAAGTTTTTCGAACAAAAAAGTTTCACATGAATAAGGGTAACAAAACATAAAAACATTAAAATTTTTACAAAAATAACAAAAAATATGCTTTTTTTTGTTTTCAAACCTCATAATTCCGCAATACTGAAATATATAAAAAAACATTTTTATCATTATTAAATCTGTTCACAAAAATTCACGACCTAAATGAAAAATACGATCTTTAGAAAATAAAAGTTGGAATACCAGACATCCAATATATTTAAGCATTAACCAAACTGACTTGTGGAAGCTTCACGCGTGCTTAGCACTCGCTCATTGCTAAGTAAATAAAAAATGAATTATTTGTAGGTAATTTTGATGTCTTAATTTTTTTAACAGCTTTAAAAGTATTACTAGAAATAAATCTTTGTTATGGTTAAACGACGTTATCATTACATTAAGAGAAATGAGTACTGTAATAGATTTAACTATAATAATACTATGGATTTTTACGATGATGTATTATATCATATATTACCAAATGTTTAACAACATATCTCTCTCTATTACAGTTATACATTATTTGTATATAAGGTTTGAAATACTATGATTAATTTCAAATTTAAAAATAAAATACAACCGATACAGATTTATAAGCTTATTTTCTAAGGCGGTATTCTCAACGGAGTTAAATCAATTTAAACTAGGAGATATGTCTTCCTTATCTTATCGTTTTATTGATCCTAACCGACATTTCCTTTTTCGTTTAACCAAAGCAATTTACATGAGAACGAACGCAAGGAGTTTTAAAATATATGTGATAAAAGATAAATCTAATTTTATTATATTTTTATATGCAATAAAGTTGTAAATATCAATAAATGTTCAATGTAGAGGGAATACAGCGTTTTTTTATCTTTAATAGCCTAAAGATTGAATAAATAAACCATTGATTAAAATAAATATTTTTCGCTAGAAACTAAGGAAATCTCAATCAGTTTCATGAATTATTTTAAAGTGAGGAAATCAACTCTATCCTTTTTTTAGATGAATGGCTTTAAGTTTTTTGTATTAAAAAAGGGTATAAATATAATAAATTATAAATATAAATAAAACAGCAGTATATATTACTCTACTAATTAAACAGTATTTTGGTAAATTTATTGATTCAATCATAAATCTACATCAAGCAGTTAAACAATTGCGTTATATAATTTCGTATTTGATACTGAATTTATATACACTATATTAAATTCATTATGCTATTTGTACAATAGATTAAAATTTTATATTTAAATAAGTACATTATTAGTTTATAAATTGTGTTTCTTAATAAATACAAAATTTCAAACAAGATTGCAATAGCTATACAAATTTCTTTTTTTTTTTTAATTATCCACAAAAAATATTTAACGGCTAATTTTATATTAATATTTTTTTAAATAAAATTTGTTTCATACAATAAACATTTTGCAATCAAGTTTGAAACTGGGCTCATCATTTTAATCAAGAAACACAGATTTGTAATTAAATTTTCTACTCCTATTCAATAATTTTATAATTAAATTTACATTCATAATTAATAGGCCTCATGGATACCTACTTGCGTTATATTAATATCTATTATATATTACTCGCTCTATATATTTTATTTACATAATACAGTATATAGTAACTATTTATAACTATAAAAAATATATATTAATTACATCACAGTAAGCAAATCAAAACAACATCTAATTTCCATTTTACATATGAATAAAGCATAGTTATATAATATTTGGGGAAAATTTCTACCATAATTGCTAAATATACTTTGTACACAGAGATTTTTACTGTATACAATAATGTACAAAAAATATATTTAAATTTAAACTGGCAATAAAACTCAGTTGAAACATAATTATGAATTGTGTGGGAGTTGTGTAAGTTATATTTTAAATAGTGGTCTCGTGAAGCTTATTGTGGCGGTGGATCTGAAACAAAATAACAAGGTTGTTAGTTTGGACCATATGACATATTTTTATTGATCATTCATTTTTAAAGGCAATCGTGCTTAATGACATGATGACATTTTAATCTAACTGAAGGGCTGTCAATTTTAATTATTACAATTGTCTTGCTCTATAATACGACCGATATGTAAGATGTTCTTCACGTTAAAGGCAGTCTCGTTGATTCACGTGGCTTTCTCGGTTGAGCTGAGCTGAACACGTGCTGAACAACCTTCGAGATAATACAAGCAACCGTTTACGTAACCCTTTGCTTTAGCATAATCTTAAATGTATTAAGATTTAATTTTAAATTATCTCGAGGTATTGTTACTTTATTGAAAATACCCCAGTTCTTTTATACTTAAATATCTTTTTTATTGAAAGGTGAATTATTTATTGTTTGTCTTCCCCAATTGGCGGAAGACAAACAATAAATAATATAATAATATTAAATATAAAATTAAATTAAAATTTATTACGTTTCTTATATATAGTTCGTGACTAAATTTATATTCCTATACGTTAAGTAGATAAGCCGATTTCTTGCACTCTTTTTGCCTCATACTAGACTTTGGACGACCAGGGAAAAGCACCTCCTATCATCGCCCAGCGTCAAAGTTTAATGCCGGAAATTCTTTTTCGGCATAAAAATAATTAAAATTCTCCTTTTTCCTTGGTCGTTCACAAGTCGAGTGGGCCAGCTGTTATTTCTGCAATTATGCTACGAATATTTGCTCCTGATTTGATACTAGTGCTAACGCATCTATTTCAGTACTCCTGCCTTAAAGTCATACCGTTCTCATGGAAGCGTGGCCTTGTCCACCCAATCCTTAATAAAGGTGATAGCTTGGACCCAATTAACTACAGATCTATCGTCATTACCTTTGTTCACTCCAAAGAAATGGAGAGCATTATCAATCAACAGCTCCTTACGTACCTTGAGGATCACTGGTTGATAGAGGATGACCGGTAATATGGGTTTCGATATGGTCGATCGGCTGGTTATCTTCTGTCATATCTTACGTACCGTTGGGCAGCTGTTATTGAAAGCAAGGGAGAGGATCTGGTAGTGAGTCCGGATATGGCAAAAGTCTTTGATCGTGTATGGCACATAGGTCTTCTTCCTATGGACTTCCCGAGAGTTTATGAGAGTTGGCCTCAATGAAATTGGGAGTGACCAATAGAGGGAGGCAGCAATTTAAGCCTGGTTTATAAGTCACAGATCCGGCCACACATGGAGTACTGTTCTCATCACTGATCCGTATCACCCCAATATCAGCTTCTACTTTTTGACCGCGTCCGGAGAGCCGTTCGGATTGTTCCAGATTGAGCCAGGTGCTCTGTCAAAGACTGACTTTCTGGCATTCTGTAGGAACATTTCCTCTTTGAGCGTTTTCTATCGCACCTACAACTTGAAATGCTCCGAAGAGCTATTTGATCTGATGCCTGCCGCCAAATTTGATCAACGCACAATACGTCATCGCCTTCAATACCATCCATATCACCAGGATGCGTGTCGATCCTATACTATGCGGTTTTCAAGGACCTTTCTTCCTCTTTCTTCCTCATACCAAAATGTGGGACGAACTACCTTCGGCGGTATTTTCGAATCGATGCCACACGGGTGCTTCCAAGAAAGACGTTTACTCCCATCTCCAAGCCCGGCAACGTTCTTGCGATTCCCCGAATGTTGCAAGAGTTCGTGGGCGGCGGTGACCCTCAGGCTCGTTTGCCCTCCTCTTACATAATACATATATGGATTTATTTGTGGTTTACATATAGTGTTTATACTAAATGTAGCTTGGCCAATATATTTTAATGTGATGATGAGATGAACATTGGAATTATTTTTTCTTTTGTGTAAGGCTTGCTTGTTTTGAATTAATGTTAATATGCTAGTATTAGTTTTTATAATTTAATCTACTTTATGAAATGTGGACCACAGAATACTTGAGATATGTTTGTCTTGAAAAATACTGTCATTCATTAATATATATCCAAATATTTAAGACAATTTGTGACGTTGAACATTCTTATGATTGTAAATGATTAAAATAAACCAGGAATGAGCGAACTATTTTACCGCTTTGTCGAATAAATGGTTTTTCCATTACATCATCATTTTTACTTGAAATTCTAAACTCTAAGTGAAATCTTTTATATAACACAAAGTGGAGGCTCTTTCAAAGTTTCAATGCACTTTTAGCGTCACGGCGAGTTAAGGAATTTGTTACACTACTGATATAATAAGAGAGAAACTTATTTCCAAGAACCGATACACAGTAACTTTTGATTCTTTAATTTTAAAAATGGTATTCTTATGATATATATAAAAAATGGGCTTTAACAACAGTCTTTGCTTTTGTTAAGATACAACTTTTTTATTTCAAAAGTAACTTCAATTATTTTGAATTATTCTTCAAATTACAATTTCTGAAACAGCAATTATTAAGTCTAGTCTAGTTTAGTGTAGTCTGAAGTTGAATAGATATTAAAAGAGAAACGTTATAATTTAGTAATCAAAATACATCTAGAATTTAGGTTTAATTTTGTTACAACCGAATTTATAGTTATCGAAATAATTAAGAAACTGTAATTTTTTTTTAAATAATATGTGCTGTTGCTAATTATATATTTACTCGTATATTAAAATTAAATATAAAAATATGCTATAAATATCTAGTTGATAAAAATCCGTTATAAAAAAAAGGAATGATGTTTTTAAGTCTTGCGGTCTTAATTTTTAAAGTTACTTTGAAGATCGATTCTTTATTACTACAAAAGTATTATATTTTATTGCAGGTTAATTTTAAGTTTAATAAAACACATGTTTATTTGTTTTCAGATCGTATTTTATGATACTTTAGCTATAAACTATAATTCTATGGGCGACTCGGTGTAATTTTTTGTTTCACATATTTTAAATATGTCTTAAATTTTTAATAAAATTTTAATTTCTTTATTGCCACCATCTATCTACACAAATAAGGTTACGTTTCGAATTGTTTACGCCATTGTATACTAATTATAATATAAATGTAAAATTTCATTTAATACAAATATGTTGTTGATAACAAAACTTTTCAATAATAATAAAACAAAAGACAACTCATTATAAATTAAATAAATTTTCATTTAGAATTTATTAATAATATTTAAAATTTACTTATTACAATAGTTTTAAGCCTTGTTAGTGCATTTTAATTGTAGAAGTGACTTTGGTGTACTATCATAGTAAATATATGTAGGTTAGTTCGAAATGATGACTTAGATGTTTTTTTCTTTTTCATGGATTTTTATACAATATTAGATGATACTAAATATACTAATATTGAGATGCTTTAAAAACATTTGAACTTAATAAATCATCGTAAAATAACTCATTTCACTTGTTTCAAAATACTAATTAGGTTCGCAAGCATACAACTAGGTATCACTATAAGCTTACAGTTTCCAATGAAATATTCAACAATACTCAATTACTATTTCATGCATAAATAAGTACGGAAAAAAAGAGTCAGTAATTTTTTTATTAGTATTATTTAATTGTTATGTGTTTAACATATTTTGCAGAAAAACGAAGCCATATGCACTTGCTTGCTATTTTTTGGTTGTATAACGATTGTAATTTATTGTCACTAACTGCATAAAAAAAAATATTTACTTTTATTTTTAAGTTAGGTACAAAAGAGCTTTCTATGTATATTTTATAGTGCTTTCTGTGCTTCACTTTTTAGTCATTGTATATTTTTCCCATATATATATATATATATTAAATATAAATATACTTACATTAAGATACTTACCATTACATGTGTGGACAATATTTTTCGGTTCAACAAACTGGGATTCTTCGTTAATCAAGTGTAAACTCATATTTTCAGTCTTCGTTTGTAGCGTCATTGTAGTTTTGTCTTCTAATAAAATGTTTTCAACTTCGACTCCGTTTTTTCCATTACCCTCCAGAACACGTTGTTTTATTGAAGGGCCTCTGTTGAATGAAGACGCCAGTAATGTTTCTTGGATTGTTTCATTACCATTACATATCTTATCTGCTTTATTTGTGGGCATTCTTCCTGAATGATAACTATTTCTTGCTGCCCCCGTTGATTCAAAAAAGGGCAGCACTTGTTTGAATTCTTTTCTAAAGTTCTCGTTCAACCATGCATACAAAAATGGATTGTAACAAGTTGATGCCATTGCCATAGAATGTGCCAGGAAAAAAGATACATAATAATAATTCCACTCAGTCATCTGGGCGTAAAAGTCGTTAAATATGTTTATTAAATTTAATGGTAGCCACGATGTGCCAAATATAGCTACCATAGATATCAACATCCTATTTGTCCTTTTTTTTCTATCTCTGTCAGCTTCCTCTCTTCTTGTATTTTTAGCACCCGGTTTTGACCGCGCTCGATCATTTAATCTTAAGCTTACACATGTATAACAAATAGCTATCACTAGAAATGGTATTAGAAATTGTAAAACAGTTGTAAACACTCCGAAAACCTTTCTCGATTTATCTGATGGCCAACTTTCCTCGCAGTAAGTTTTATTATTAGTTATCTGAATGCCCATAAATAGTCCGTAAGGACATGTGACAACTAAGGAAAATACCCATATGAATATAATTATAAATATGCATGTTGTTAATTTCATTCTAGGATGAAAGGGGTAAATAATCACAAAGAACCTGTCTATAGCTATTGAAGTAAGAGTAAGCGTTGATATGTAAACACTAGTTCCTTGAGCATAGGGCATCAGGTGGCAAAGAATTCTTCCAAAAACCCATTTTCCGAGGAAAGTGTACATAGGCGTCAGAGGTACAGCAAAAATGCAGAGTAGTATGTCCGATAAAGCCAAATTTGTTATAAATAGATTCGTAACCGTTTGCATCGCTCGATTTCGGAAAACAACATAGCAGACCAAAACATTTCCAAAAACACCAAGAACAAAAATGATCGCATACAATATGCAAAATGCAACTTGGACGATTTTAACATCTATAATATCAGTTGTGCGATTTGTTTTAGGCTCATCTATAATTTCAACTGATTCTCCTGATAGTGTTTTTGTTAAAATCAAGACTCCTCCCAAAAGGGTTGTGCTGTTTAGATTCATAGCAAGGAAACCATTTTTACTTGCGGTCAAAATATCTTCATAGGTTACATTATTATCGGAAATCATTGTACTAGAATCGGTTTGCAATAATTCTTAATTCCAAAATAACTCGCCAGTCCATCTGCAACAAAAAGAGAAATCAAGTTTATAGTTACAATATTTATATCAAATTATTATATCTCTATATTTTCTTACGATTCCGAAACTTATAATTAAATTTAAATTAATTTATCGTATATTAAAATTAATTTGCAAACTATAAATAACTTTTAATATAAAATAAATGTAACTTATTCCTATTTTTTAATAAAAGTCGTTTTTCCTACAAAGCAAGGAAATGTAGAAAGCATTCTTGACGCTAGTCCTACCTGGATTTATGAGATTCTTTAGCTTAGTTTAAATGTAATTAGAATATATACTAGACTTTCATAAATTAAACATGTTGCTATATGTAACTACTTATACTTTTAAATTAAATAATTTGCATTTAACATCCAAGAAAATTCAATTTACTATAGTACAACGCTTATGTGGATTTAGTTTTATATGACTTTACAAGTTATTTAACTTTACAACAAGGATGTGGCTCCCCAATATCCGGATCAGACAGATACTATAAACTTAGTCCGCCATCATTAAATTGAAGTTAATATAGTGTAATAATCTTATCAAAGCAATTTCTATGTAAGATAATACTTAAAAAAATTCTTGAAAATAAACGTTTGGTAATATTTTATAAGTGCAAAATGACCATAAACTCTGTTTTAAAAATTTATAAATATATATAAAAATCAATAATAGCTCGGAGCACTTCAGGAATTAATATCGTAATCTGTAATAATCATTTTGGAGTTTAATTGAAAAGCTAAACAAATTATTTGTAATTAATATTATTTAAACAGTATAATTCAAATAGACTTCATAATGACAGTAATCGTTGGTAATCACGTAAATTGTATTGTGCGTGGAATAGTCTCTCAATTTGTGACAACATTAATTTACTTTTTACGACTCCAAATGTTTTGGGGCCTATTAAATGTTTATAATTGTGTACTTAAGTTATAAGCGGATGGACAATTTGTGTTTGTAAATAAAATTATGCTAAATATAAAAATATGGAAGTGTTTTCATATTGTCCATTACTTCTGATATTTGTTTTTATTTTAGTATCAAGTTTTTAAAATTATTATTTATATTTACTATAATTCAAACAATGTTATTGATAAAAATAATCAATGCGTATTCCATTAATAAAGAGAAAATAACATAATTTTAAATTATAAGTCTTTCAACGCTACCGCCTACCAACGTGGAGAAAGAACAGTATATTCGAAAGCGTTTTATGTTCACGACAAATTGTCGGAATTATTATATAGCTTGCGATGTTAATAGCTATTGTCTTAATAATATGGAAGTAATAAAGAACAAATAAAGGAATACCTGTCTAAATTACTCAGGTTTTATTAATATTAAAGACAATCAGAATTCTTGTGTCATTGAAACGTATTTTATTTTTATAATATTCTACTAGCTTTAGCTCGTTATCGACACGTTTAAATTCATAGAAGAAAAACAAATCTTCTAAAACTAAGTTTTTATTTTTATTACTAAATCTACTAAAATATGTTGTACAAGTTTTTGTAATTCACATAAAGTATTAAAGAGATTGAAGCTATCTGTGTTAATGTCCAACCTTAATGGGGTTTCGTTCCCATGGCAACCGCACATATATCCTTGTGTAATAGGACTATTTACAAGAGTTAAATGTTGCTAAGCAATTTTATTTCTTATTCTGGCAGCAATAAGGAAGTGTGACAGTTTTGTTAGTGAAGATTAAGTAACCTGACTTGAACGTTAAAATATCTGTTGCTTCAGGTGATAAAATGAAACAGGTTTTTATACTCTGCTAGTTTTTATATTTTGCCGTAAACAAAAGAAATATTAAATAAATATATAAGTATAATAGTAATTTTATATATTTTTGTAACAATATACTTAACAATAATAATAATAATTATATACTTTATTGCGGCTGCAATACAATATGAAATAACAGAACAGAAATAAAACATTTAAACTATATATGGGTGGACAATAAGGTGATCTATTCGCTAAGTAGCGCTCTCTTTCTGACTACCTTATACCTAAGTTTAAGTTTAAGGTGAGTTACAGACAGAAGACCTGTGCGTAATATTAACAGATATATGTTCATATACAAACATAAATTAAATACATATTTCTGTAAATAATATATAACATATATCATATTAAAATATATATAATACTACAATGAATACAAAACAAAGTTCGTTTGTCAAAATATAAGAGATAGGATAATATAATAATTATGTATATAATTACATATAATTGACATTATAGTGACGAATAGAGGCAAAGATAATAATCTTTAATCGTCCTGTTAAAAGCAGTCAAAAACCTTGCTTGTCTAATGATTATAGGTAACATATTCCAGATCAAATTTACTTAAATAGTCAAAGACCTTTTAAATAAATAAATAAAGTAAGGAAGTAAACTGAGTGTGAGGTTAGGTTGGATTGCCCAGAAATAAGTTTTTTTCCATTAAATAGCACGGAAAAGTTTGATTGAAAAACACACAGTACAGAAGTGTAAGAATATGTAGATTCCGGTGGAAATGAATAGATAACCACTTGAGTTTGGATCGAAATTCAGTAATATACTTAGTACTATATTAGTATAGTAGTACTTGCACAAGCTACATAAGAACCGAATGGTAAGATTTTGTAAATCTCTGAAGTTTATTAAGTTGTACCTCGGTGAGATCAGAATTATTTGAATCGGCGTAGTCAAGAATAGAAATTAACCCCAAAATGATATTGGCCCAAAGCAAATGTGTCAAATCGTCTAGGTTTTGTAAGAAACTCAAAAAGTGTCATCCCAGTGTCATTAAAAGGTACTTTAGACATGTATTCACAGACCAGCACCTGTCTCTAGACTGGGTTTCATGAAGCCTAACTAGTATAGCCCGGTTTTTTGATATTTGAAGACCCGAGACGATGCCAGCGGCAAGTATTACACTGAGATAAATCTAGAAGCTTCAGTTTTTCAAAACAGACTATTGAATTGAATTGAATATAATTAAATAAGATACACAATTTAAAATTTTATTGAAAAGCGTTTAAAGATATATCTAATCACTTTTACACATACCCGCGAAAAAAAAAATCAAATTAAGACTTACATATAACATTAATAATATTTTGTTGCAGTAATATAGTTTTTTGCCCATTAAATAATCTTTCAAATATTTTTCAAAGAAAACAAAGAAAAAATCATAGTATACATTTTAAAAGTTTTAATTTTGTTCTTCTTTGTCTATCATTTTTATTCATGCTTTTTAAAAAAATTGGTAAAAAAAAATTTTTCACATTAGAATAAAACCAGAGACCTATAAAATTAGTGAACAGATATTTATTGTGTTTTAGGTAAAATGATGTATTTATTTTATTTTATCTGTAACATTCCTGGAATTATTTTTACCAAAATATAATATTAAAACACTCATGTACAGCCATTAATATTATCGAGGAAAACGTTATCAGCCTATAACACTAAAGCAATATGTTCAAGCTATGATAAGTTTGATAAAGTGGTTGGCTTATTTTATTACGATTTATTATCAAGATTGTTTCGCTATCACCTTAAAGTATTTAATTTTCTACATTTCTCTCATCTAAAAATTTATAACAATATATACATAATAATATATGAGTAGTTACATGAGACATCATATGACTTTCACTTTGGGTTTATCTAATCTGGTATGCCGAATAACATCAACTGCGATATCTGACCGATAAATGTATTGGTTAAATTCTGGCTTAACTGATTAGTATCATATCAGTCAAGTAAAATAAAAAAGAAATACGGTTTCATGTATCCAGGAGTTGTAAATATAATCTCCTATGTTTGAAGGGTTCTTTTATATTAAGAACGAACATAAAATCAGCGATGAATATGGAAAAAATTAAACGAAAAAATATAAATTCATATGTTATTATGTACGTAATCAATCTACCCGTTCACCATTTTATAGTTAGGTTGGCGATTCTTTGAATTTTTTCTTGCAAGATTTTTTTTAGTAATCTGTAGGCGTAAGATTCGAAGCGTGTAGTGACTGTGTGAAACATTCCAATCATAGTTCCCTTAACTTGTTAACCGTAGAGTTTCCTTTTTAAGTACCAGGATACAACGGGTGCAAATTTTTACACTAGGACGTGTCAGTACGTCGCGCCCGTAGCTAAAGTATTTCCAGGACGTGCAGTACAGGAAAATGGTGGCCTTTCTGAATTTTGAGGTACTCATGCTTCAGCAACAATGCTGCTGGTAAGACTCATGTACTTCTGCACCAGTATCGCTCAATTCCATGTTGTAAATCAAAATTACTATCAGACGACTCAGATGAGAAACTCCTAATACGTATCCTTTTTATACTTGCTGATACTTTGATTTCGTCTTCGCTAATATATCTCTCATTCATATTGATGGTTTTGCCTGAAATCCGCATCACTTGCCTGAAATCCGCATCACTTGCCTGAAATCCGCATCACTAACAAAGAGGTATGGAGAGCATTGTGTCGTCTTGATGTGAATAAAGCCAGTAGTCCTGATGGTATAGCAGCCATTCTGCTCAAGACATGTGCAGCTGAGTTGTCTCCTGTATTGAGACGTCTGTATCGTCTCTTTTTCAAATCTGGAATAATGCCGAAATCTTGGAAGCTTGCTAAAGTGCAACCAGTGCCCAAAAAAGGCAGTCGTGCCGATCCTGCCAATTATAGACCGATTTCAATCACCTCCATACTCTGCAAGATTATGGGGCGTGTATTGAACTCGCGCCTTTTAGCGTACCTTGAAGGTAACGATGTCCTCAGTGACCGACAGTACGGGTTTCGCCGAAATAGGTGCACTGGGGACCTTCAAGTGTACGCTACGCACATTTTAGGCGAGGCCATCGAGAAGAACGGAGAAGCGGTCGCCGTCTCTCTTGACGTCTCGAAGGCATTTGACAGGGTCTTTCATGCGAGCCTTATAAGCAAGCTTTCAACATACGGCATATCTCCTGGTCTGATCGGCTGGGTAACGGACTTTCTGAACCAAAGATCTCTCCGAGTAGTTGTCGACGGGTGTTCCTCGGAATCCTTGACAATAAATGCCGGAGTGCCTCAGAGGTCCGTTCTTTCGGCAACTCTCTTTCTGCTGCACATTAACGATCTGCTGAAGCCCGGTTTCTATGGTTATGCAGACGATAGCACAGTTGTAGAAAGATACCTGCTGAGTAGTCGGGCTAGTAGTGATCAAGTACAGTCTGAAAGAGAAGCCATGGTGCAACGTTTGAATGACAAACTTCAGGCAGTCTCCGCATGGGGCAAAGCCAATCTTGTCAAATTCAACGCCACCAAAACGCAGACGTGTCTGTTCACCGCCAAATGGAGCCCTTTCACCTTGGCTCCTACTTTCCAGAATGTATCTTTGGAATACAGAATAGGCTTAGAGATTTCCTCGAACCTCAACTTTGGTCGGTGTATTGAGTCCAGAGCAAGAGCAGCTGCAGGAAAGCTTGCCGTTCTTGCGAAGGTCCGTCAGTACTTTACACCGGGACAGCTACTTGTATTATACAAAGCACAGATCCGGTCGTGTGTGGAGTACTGTGGGCATATATTCGCTGGTGCTGCTAAGTCTCATCTTGCGGTTCTGGACTCAATTGAGAGGCGAGCAAAGAGGCTTATAGGCGACCCTGAATTGGTTGAAGCCAACCTCCACAGCCTTGAAAACAGGCGTAGAATTGCTAGCCTCTCAGTATTCTATAGGATACATTTTGGTGAGTGTGCGCAGGAATTACATGATTTAATTCCTCCGTCCCCCTTCCATCACAGGACGTTCCGACGCACGGCAGATATCCATCCTTACGTTGTGGACATTCCCCCTGTCCGAACAAAGCGCTTTGCTTCGTCTTTTTTAGTTCGTACAGCGAAGGACTGGAACAGTTTGCCTGCGTCGGTATTTCCGTCCCAATACGATGTGGGTGTCTTCAAGAAAAGAGTGAATAGGTTACTGGGTTAATGCGCCTTACCATCTATGACTACATTTCCACTTTCCATCAGGTGGAATGTAGTCAAGCACTAACCCAGAGGGTATAAAAAAAAAAGATGGTTACTTACAAAAAATTAATAAGTCCACCATACTCAATAGCCTAATGAAGTTGACCTTTTCCACGTCTTAAACTCATGTCGAAACATGCATCCATGGCTAATACGTAGGACGTATTTATAGGTCTCCCTTGATTAACAAGTTAATTTAACGAACATGTACCATAAAATATCAAGTCTAGCTTTACCAAGAGGTAGTATAGGAAAAAATTAACCAGACTCGGTTGTTTAACAGCTAGCTTTTTCATCATGGTTTGCAATTGCTAAGAATATAGCTACGCCGTAATTGTCTACCAAAGTCTCGTATGAGACCCACCAATACTTGCCAGTACCTTTTGCGAAGTCAATCTTCGCTTGGAACATAATTTAGCCGGTTTGTGCATTTATGATTATCATACAGGATCCTTTGTTCATTGCAAGTGGCGATACGATTAATGCATTCATTCAATACTCCCTTATTATTATGATGGTTGAGTAATGCAGCAAAAATACATGTTGTTTGGTGTTCTTGAATTTATTGATACGGTTCCAACATCTAAAGGTTTTTAACTTTGTCAATTAGTTTCAAGGGAATTAAAATAAATTTCACTGTAGCACTGGTTTCATAATAAAAAATATATTTATTCTTAGCTTTATTAGCTGTTATGAATAAAATAGTGTCAAAGAAAAGGTTCGAAAGCGAATTAATTACTTAATACAAAACAGTAATACGAAGTCTAATTTTGAAACAAATTAGAATTACAAACGGCACATATTATATGAGATCAATATAGCCAGTTCATCAAAACGCTAATATCATGCTGCTAAAATAATTGCATGTTAGTTAAAATTTAGAGAACTAATATTAAAAAGTTTTTACTTTGGGTACGTTTCATTTATTATATAAGACTTTCACTACCAGATACTACTGCATCTTGAAATAAAACTATAAAAAACTCGATTATCTAGTCTATTTATGTTCCATGTTACTCGTTCTGAATGCTATGCATGCAATAATGTTTTCACGAGAAGACGGTATATATGTTTTAATCATCAGAAAATTTCGTTTGTTCCAAATAGACTTAAAACGACATAAATTTTCCTGTAAAAGGATTATAGCTTAGAATTCGCTTCCATTTTGTTCAATCAAACATTTTGAAAGCGCTTGTATGGTTTATAAAGCATTATGCTCCATTTGGATGGACTCCAGTAATACAAGGCTTTTAGGAATGGCGTCAAATGTCACGTAGGTATTTTGCGGTCTACTGGAGTATGACATTAATTCCTTTTCCCGCTTAGTTGTCTATAAGGAAAGGGTTATAATAAAGTGGTTCGTTAATCCTTGCTTCGAACAATAACAAAAATTTTATATTAACTCGAAAGCTGCTTTTTTATAATTTAAGTATAGTTAATAAAAATAACTATTGTTTTATAATATTGTAATGTTATAGTTATAAATGTATAAATTCTTAGCATGGTCATTTTTTAAATATTGAAATAAGTAACATTGAAGACTTCGTGTAATATTTTAATTTTATTAATTAAAAGTTAAATACAGTTCAACTAAGCGAATAACCGCAAGCGAATCAGTATTTTAAAATGAAACGCTTTAAATTTTCTCTAACCTTTGTAATTAATTAAATTTTCAAACTGAGTAAAAATTAAGAAATTCTATGTAAAATGTGGATTATTCAGCTTACTGAGTAAAATTTTTAATCTTAGAGGTTACTTAGCACTTCAGAAATAATAATATAAGAGTTGAGAATGCTTTAAAATAAGTATATATTTGTAGGATTTGACATTGATTCGGAATTAATTTTACCCAAACAATTATTTTCATTAAGGTTGTATTGTTACACTTGATTAATGTAAAACGTTATTTTGGAAATCAAATTACACTCAGAGGAATACAATTAATCACGTCTTATATACCTTTTTAGATAAGACTTTGTGCAGAATGAAATAATATCCATTAATAATACAAATAAAATATATGATGCATAAGATGACTCGATTTCTCGAGTCATTCTATCCTGAGTAAATAGAATGAACACAATTTACAAAACAATCAGGAAAATCCTGCAATCAATATCAGTTCGGATGTTATCATCAATCACTGTCAATTATTAAGTACGTGATTAATTTGCTATGTATTACTGAACATTTCCTAATTTAGATCAAAAATGTTGCTAAATTACAAAAGAGTTATTATAAAGTTTAATTAATGGTGATCCAAAAATAGTTGCAACAAATAAATCATAAATATCTATTTCTTTATTCAGTAATATTTTCACTGAAAATAATTTATGATTAGTAGAATCTATCTTTCAATTACATTTTAGTTTACATAAAAAAAAATGTCATAGACATACATTCAATTATATTTTTAACAATTATTACAAAATGACAATATAAAATATCAAATCTTAGCAACCATATGTTCATATTCCCCAACGAATTGAACATCCAAACATTAAAATTAAAATAAAATTAATTAAAATTAAAATATTTTTATGCGTGTTCATCAATTATTTAATTGGAATGGGCAGTAACATTATTTTAATATACTAATTATTATCAGCTTTGGTGCTGCTTTTAAGCTTAAAATATGTTTGTATTAATAAAGTTACAATACATCTACATCGATATGTAAAGTTAATAAACGTTAATGTCTTGCGGCGCAATTAGGCTTTCTAGCCAACTGACGATATAGGTTACGGAAACGCCCTTACTTGCACGGGTATTTGATATTTCTAAGACGCACGTTATGGATATTTAGTAAGTTAATAATACAAATGAGATACGATTATTCATTTTACTAACTGTAGTTTTAATTCTATACAGTTTAAAAAACATAGATATTGTTGTTGTATCAAATATGAATTTTCTATTGCAAGTTTATATATACAAAAATAAATAGTATTGTATTTACCAAAAAAACCAACGAAGACACTTTCAGAAGCTAATTATAATCTGTTTAAAGGTAGACATAGTAACTACGAACCATAATTTTTTGTGCAAAACTTAGTATTCACTGAATACTACTAATATACTAAACTTAAACAAATAATCTTGTCCCTCATAGACAATGTTCAAATACAATCTACAATCAACTAAATAATAGTGTGCCATTGACCTATTAATAACGTGCGATCCTGTTCAATTTACCTCAATATTCAGATAACTTTGCAAAACAACCTCCCACAAACTAATAGCACTTCTGACATAATATATACCAATATATATATGATATTAAACTAGATTTGTAAAGGACAAAGGATATTTCAACAGAAATAGATAGAATATTTTAACAGAATAGACCAAATATTTCAACAGAAATAGACCATAAATTCTGTAACATTTTGTAAAGTAACATCTGTTCAAGAGTCCTTTGAAGCTGTAATTATTCTATACATCTTGAATTTAATCGAATCTGGCGAAAATTAACAGATCTTAAGGTGTTTCCGTGGGTACGTAAGTTTTGCAATTAATGGATTTACAGGGTAAATAATGGGCTAACTCAAGTTTAATTGGTAGGGAAGTATCCTCTGGTTAGTTTATTATAAGATTAACACCAACCTCAGATTTCTGCGACCTTTTGTTTAAATTTAAATAGATAATAACTCATAATGCGTTTGACAAAGAGTTTTGATTTGGAGTGATTAGTCTGCCCGAAATGAAGTACATTTAATCAGATATATCGCGTATCGAAACGCGTGCCTGTTAAAGATTTTTATTATTGTACTCTTTTTATTTTAACAAAACTGAATAAATTCAATTGTTTATGGGATGACAAGTGGGTTATCATTAATCATTGTGAATATTAAACATTTGAAGTATCTGTCATATAAAAAAACGAAAAGGTATTATATAGTTTCACAATAAATAAAAATTCATGTTTAAATTATTGTATTTTTGAGATACGGATTATTAATCCATCATACGAGTATTATAACATATGATATCTTGTTTAAATTTGTATTATTTGTACACCATTGTTAAAAACTAGCGTTGACCAAATATTTTGTATATAGATGGCAATCTATAATACATTCGAAGGAGCAAAAACCGCAGTTAAACCTGGTTAGCTTTAACTGCCATTTTTGATCGTTCATTTAAATTTAAAAAAAATATTCATCAAAAAAATTATATTTTTTTATCAGACTGATTTGAACATCATTATCACAACAAATATAAGTAATTGTATAATGAAACAATTTCTACATTAATAATAAAGAAAACTG
This sequence comes from Melinaea menophilus ssp. n. AW-2005, assembly GCA_918358695.1. Lineage (NCBI taxonomy): Eukaryota > Metazoa > Arthropoda > Insecta > Lepidoptera > Nymphalidae > Melinaea > Melinaea menophilus. The sequence continues at coordinate 20,995,976 of OU911043.1, read as the reverse complement.
GATTTCATTCAACAGTTAGTGTATTTGAAATATAAGAGGTCCGGAAATCGGATATTGGCAATCAATCATTGATTTCCGACCCTTTCAAACGACAAAAAACATCTATAACGGCAAAGCGATATATTTGTCGACTGATCGCAATACCACTCATTCTTTTATTACATATAAACAATTGCTTAAAAATAAATTTGAAGTTTAAATATAAATGCGCTTCACAAATGAAATGGTATGGAATTTTCCTTAAAATACATGCTTCATTCACCATTTGTCAAATTGAATACGCTGCACTTTGGCACTAGATATTTTAAAATCAAAAACCATAAGTAGCTTACGATATTTGTATTTCAGCTCACATATATATACATTTATAACAAGTAATTTAAAATACTGTTTGCTTTACATTTGCTTTAATTTATATTTTGATACTTATAATATAGACATTTTTTAACAAATAGTTTTATGATGCTTAGTTTTAAATAAAAATGAATTACAATATAATTTTAATAACATGTAATTTTATTAAGAATTCGTTGAATTAAGAAGTCTCATAAAAACTAATAAGACAGAGGACGCTTAAAGTAGAAACCTAAACATGATTAGACAACACTGTCAACAGTGGATTGTTATGACTTCAACTAATCAAAAGGTTAAGATTGATTTATAATATTTTATTATTTTGTACTACAATTAAAGTAATAAGAAATCATTTTTAACTTCGTGAAATTTTAATACGGATTGACTTGAAGGTATCAAGTCAAGCGTTAAAAAGTGCAGTACGACTGACGCTTTAAATTTATAGTTTTCAAATTAATATTTAAAGATAAAAATAAAATCTGTCTAGCTAGTACAAAAATTAATTTATTTAGAATAAAAAATATATCGAAATCGAAGTGATTTGTTTTTAAGTTTCCATGACGTTCTTAAGTTCGATATCTGCCAAAACTAACTTTAAGATGACTGAACATTTACAACTTACTTGTTTCAATATTTGATTGAGTCGACAAACCTACTGATTTAGGAACTTTCGAGACAGTATTTTTACGATCGGTATACGGCTTTCAAGAGTGAAAAGTTTTTATTGTGTATATTTAGATAAGAAGATGTAATACCAAAAAAAGAAAAAGAGTTTTTTTATTTCCATTATATTTATGTATGCAATGCATACCATTTATAAAAGAAAAAACTGTTGTCAGATTATAATACCTATATTAGATTATATACCTTTCAGAATGCGTACCAAAATAAATGTAGTTCGAAAAACGCAATGTATATACAATTTATAATTGCATACGTATTAGTTGAAAAATAAAAGTAATAACATTATATATAAAATTCAAGCTTCGTACAAAAAATAAAAAGTAATTTGTAATATAAAATGGAAATAAGCACACAGATATGGAGTAGAGCTGGCTACTAAACATTTTTTAATGTAAAATTGCTACACGTGTACCTTGATTAAACTACATAGTCGTGGGTGAATTGTATTGATTTGATTCAATAGAAATATAAAACAAAAGAATCAAACAAACAATGATCTCGTTACAAACAGAATATAATAATAATAATTTTTACCAAATATTTGAAAAGTAATTCAAACTTTTTCAATTAACAATGATATACAATAACTTTGTAACTAACAATTCTTTAAAAATAGTACTTCTTCCCATAATTTCTGACTGGAATTCGGCCATAATAAAATAGGTATAAAGCAGTAAAGCCATTATCATAGGTTTTGGTGTCAAATAAAACTTACTACACAGAAGATAGGACTGTTTTTGTACTTTAATGGTTCTGTTTTCGCACGAACCCTGAATCTTGCAGAAGTTTCAGGACATAACACACGGAAAGTTACTACTATGTCAGACAAACAACCTTATAGGATTAATTACAGAAAAATGGTTTAGCTTATGAAAGATAATTACAAATCTTATATTAAAATATACATTCCTATAAAAACTTAAAAATCGATATAAGTATTGTATAGCAGTCATTGCGTTTAATGTTAATATCTAAATCACTTGATCTGTTATAAAATATTTTAGATTATGATATACTAACACAATGTTTGATAGCTATTTTATGAAGTGGCTGAAGATAGTTAAATAATGTTAAATCTGTAACTTCTGGGTTACCCTCGCGTTGTTCTGCTAATTGAGCAATGGTTTTGCTAACCGTCTAGATTAATTTATTATCGAATATAAAAGTTAAAAACAATTAAAACTTATTTATCTTAATTAGAGAATAACAATAATGTTAATATTTTAAAATAAATTCAGAATGTAAAAGTTAACAACAATACGACTACGATTCTAGTAAAGGGACAATAGATTTATCCGATACATCGAAATTATAATATATGTTCTGAATATAATTTATTTGGGTGTTATTTAATAATTTAGAGCCTTTGTAATCTTCGTCTGAGTAAATACTTTATTAGATTTATGGCTACAACCGCCTCGGGCCCTTGGGACATTGGTCATACACTGTGTATAACTCGGTGATTGCTATTAAGTATCAAACTAACGTTCTGAAAGCAATTATTTCAGAGTATGATTGCGATTTAATAACATAAAATTGTTGTTAAACGAATAGTGCCATATGACATTAGTTTATAATATTGTTTTTGAAATTGATATATATTTAGCAAACATTTTTTTTTGTTTTTCCTTTAATTACTTCAAAGAAATCACGACACCATTTCAAGGAAGACTTCTTTACACTAATTCATATACCTACTGTAAAAAAAAAGATATTAAATTTACAAACACTGACAATTTACGTTTAATTAGAGTAATAATTTATTTTGTAACATAAATACTCCATAAGCAACTGTGTAATTATACAAGTTAAATGATTATTAATAGAGGTAAACCAATATCGCATTTACAATTACTATCAAATAGCGAATATTTGGGGATCTTACTTAACATCACCTTTAAAACAAGACGACTAGATGTGTCTGGGATGTGTCGTAAGCTGGGCACACTACGAGGGGAGGTCCAAAAGTTCGTGGAATGAAAAGGATCTAAATAAAATAAAACAACAAAACTACTTTTCCTTTTCAATATAATCACCCTTAAGCACAATACAATTATTAGACCTATGAATTAATTGTTCTAAACCACTATAAAAATATGTTTTATCTTTTCCGTCAAAATGAGCCGAAATTACCTCCCTTACCTCATTGTCGTCGGAAAATTTCCTTCCTTTTAAGTCTTTTTTTTAATTGGGGAATAAAAAAAATCACTTGGGGCCAGGTCTGGACTGTAGGGTGGGTGAACTAGGGATTCGAACCCATGCGTGTGCAGAGCAGCCGTTGCAATTCTGCTCTTGTGAACCGGCGCGTTGTCTTGCAAGAGCAACACACCCTTTGTCAATTTTCCTCGCCGCTTTTCCTTGATGGCATCCTTTAATTTTTCTAATATCGTTGCGTAGTATTCTCCGGTTATAGTCCTTCCCTTTTCTTTGTAATCAATCAAGATTATCCCCTCACAATCCCAAAAAACAGTAGCCATCATCTTTCCAGCCGACTCCGTCACCTTGAATTTCTTTGGCGATCGTGTCCCCTTTTTATGCCATTGCATGGACTCTTGTTTGGACTCAGGCTCAAAGTGATGAACCCATGTTTCATCTCCCGTAACAATTCGGTCCAAAATCTGTGCAGGTATATCTCCACACAACTCCAAAAAATGCTTTGACGCATCGACGCGCTGCTCTTTCTGTAACGGCGTGAGCATTCTCGGTACCCATCTTGCACTGACTTTTGTAATACCCAGGTGATCATGTAGGATTCGCAAAATGGTGGTATCTGATACTCCAACTAATGCAGATAATTGTTTTTTCTTCAAACGGGCATCCTCTAGTACAATTTTTACCACTTTTTCGACGATATCCGATGTGGTGGCCTCAACTGGCCTTCCTGAACGGCGGTCGTCTTCAATTGACTCTCGACCATGTTTATAAAGACCATGCCACTTGTAAATCATTGATTTACTAGGGCACTGTTCCCTATAAACGACTCCCATTTCATTCAAAATGGTTTAAGCGTTCTTTCCTTGCTTGGTAAGGAATTTTATCACAGCGCGGTGTTAAATTTTCTCCATAGTTTCAGTTTTCTTCCGGATTGACTTGTTCAGCAGGTGACTGTTCGTAAACGAATGACGCAATCGGGTTGAAACTCGGTATTTATACTAATGATGAGTCTCCGATTCGTATGACATCAAGCGAGCGCCCCTACCCCCGCTTCATCCTCTCCATTCCACGAACTTTTGGACCTCCCCTCGTATGTCACGATAAATTTTCGGTCAGACCGAGACGATCAAATATGAAACCTAAATAGACATATAATTCTAGTTATGGATGTAATTGAATTATATTCATGGTAAAAGGTTTTTTGTTGAAACAGTAAAATACTATTATTCACTGAAAATATATTTTTTTTATTAATTGTGTATTATTTTAAACAGAATTATTATTATAGTAAATGCGAGCATTGTCCAAACCTTAAATGTTATAAAAGTCGAGCAAAAGAAAATCATATTAGATAATAAATATGAAGTAGTAACATAACTATTAAAATTTAAAGCAACGGTCTTAAAATATCACTACAATGTGTACGTCTACATATGTCAATACGATAATAACTTTTATTAGCAACACTATAATTTTTATAAACCTTAATTAATTAAATTTTATAAATAACTATTTCAATAAAAAATGTAATAGTTTAACTCACGTTTATAGTACATGCTCGATATATTATTTTACAGTAATAAAATTTATGAAAAGATCTAAAAATGTATCATGTCGCCGAATCATGTTTATTTTCATTCTAAAAGTTTGTTTACTGTCGTAGAGTTAAGGAATTGCAAATTGACTCATGTCCTTGGATCCGTTCAAACAACATGATTAATATTCTTTATTCATATTAAGAAAAGCATTTTCCTTACAAAATTACCAAGACGTAGGAACTTGTGTGAAGGATGAACTTAGTGATAATATAAAAAAAAAATTGTATTAAAATGTCTGGTGTGAAATTTTAAGCTTGGCTTAAGAGCATCAAATTTTCACTACCCATGTTATATCCCAGTGAAACAATATACCCATGCTAGGCACAATTTTATTTCCGATATTATATTTCAGATAGCCCAAAAAAGACATTGTTTGACCTCGGATTTGAAATCATTCGAATTTATGGTTATATTACTAAAAATCTTTTAATTTACTTTTTATTTAACCATGCAGAATTTAAAAAAATGTGGTCTACAATCATAATATTATGTATATAAAAATTAGAAATATTTTAATTTCTTTCCAATTGTATGTTACAATACAGTATTTGAAAGCAGATGCACAACTTATATTTAATGAAACTACAATTCTTTATTTTTTACATTATAGAAATATTCAAAATATTTTAAAACTTTATAATGTTAACCGTGTTATTAGGAAATCTACTTCGAATATTAATTGTTAACCAACTCATAAACGCTTAATTATGCCCAAAAATATCTATTATATATTAACCAATATTATAATATTAGCCGAGTTACCTATTTGTAGCGAAGATAAGGTTAATATTGTTACAGCTTCGTTGCCCTGTAGAATATCTGATATAAAATTTAATGGATGGTCTCTAAGGAAGCCTAACACAATATATGATGAGATTAAATTCCACTTATCTTACCAAGGAGGTACATGTGATTTAATTTTCTTGCGAGAAAATTCAACCGCAAATAATATGTCAACTTTATTTTCTTCCATCGTACATCTACATCTTATAAAATGAACTTAAGGCACTTGTAAAATAATTAATTAGTTGCAGAGTCGAAGTCGAGTATACAGGACTTGATTTGGAATGTTTCAATACGTAATATAAAATAGTAACAACTCCTAAACATGGCATTTAATATAAATCTGTATTTTTTATCGTAATTGCTACGAGTTTAATTTATTTGTTTGTTGATTATAAAAAATTGTACATGTTTGTATAGATTACATGTATTATGTATTATTATTGTCACATATGATGTTATGAGGCAGGCATATTAAATTACTTTTTCTAACTAATGTCCTCGTAATATCTTTTCTTAAATTATAAACATTAAAGAAAGAAATATAATTGTATATATAGTATAATTATATATATATAATTGTATATATAGTATAGTTGTATAATTGTATATATATATAGTATAGTATTGTAGTTAAGGTATCGTTTAACCTATTTTGTTATGATGAAGAAATCCATTAAATCCTACTGTAAAAGAGATTAAAATAGACACGTGAGCTCACGATAAAATATCTTTAGTAAACTAAGTATGACATCAGAGGAGGAAGAAAATCCTTATAGTAGATTTCCGTGTTTGCGGAGACCAACTGTCATATTATTAATTGTAACAGTAAACTATAGGAAGAGTTAAAAGTCATGATCTTGTAGAAGTAAAAAAATAACCTACGTCTTTAAGTCGGATCAGCAGATTGTTTACCATTGCCATTTTGCAAAGAAAATATATATTAATTAGCTAGCGTATCAAAAATCTAAATATTTATTTTCAAAATGTAGATTGAATTTAAAAATTTAGTCAGCTTATCAAATGATAGGCTGATGTAAATCGAATCACTTAATTTTAATTATTATCTGAGAAACCAAATAATGATAATAACTCGGCTAGCTATAATTTCTAACAAACTTAAAAATTGTTTGCTTCTCATAAAACTACTCTCAAATTTGTTAACAGCAAATATTGTAGATATGTAACTCAATTTTTAAATATATTAAAATGATATGTAACTCATGGTCAATAATAATTATGAAAAGAGATATCTTTACTTAGGATATTAAGTATGATATTTCATGTATCACTAACTTTGTAGGATTTTCTATTTGACGATGACGTCACAGTCTTCATTAAATTTCATACATAGTTCCGGTATTTGCAGCGAGTATATTCGCTATATTTGATTAAAGCTGACGTCAACCTGGTCCCTTGAGGATTACGAATCTGACAATATTTTATAGCTTTTATTATGTACAGACATACTCTTTGAAACATTTTGAAGTTTAAATCTTTATAATAAGGTTTACAATGAACAACAATGATTTTCATATATGATTAAAAAATATATATAATTTAGATTTTTACTGTATCAAATATTTAGGCTTATATATATATATACATATATATATATATATATATATATATATATATATAAATAAACTATGATTTTATACCATATATTAGTCATATAATTACAAATTATTTTAATTTCTTTATTAAATTACAATCAACATTTAAGCTTAGTTATTGTTAAAATGCATTCATAGTCTATCAATATAGACGCGTTTAGTATTTTATCTTACAGTTAAGTAATATTACTAACATATGGAGCTTTTGTTTTTCCTTACATAACATATAATTGTTACACCAACCTTTTCTTTTAATTACCTTGCTTAAGGTTGAAGCTACCAAAAGTTTTGTATTAGTCTTTTATCAAAAATAATTTTGAGTAAATTTCAGACTCAGATTTTATTATATCAATCAATCAAGATATTTTTTTGTAATATGACAATAAATTTATAAATACTACTCATATAATACGTGGAGTGTAAAGATTTTCTATTCATTTAAAAGTTTATCTATTTAAACATACTTCAGACCAGACTACACCCCAAGAGAATACAATACACTTAATTGAAGTCATGAAAGGCCCGGACGAGGTTGAGAGTTTATAACCAAAATTAATAATAAAATTCATGAAATATTTATCTAATTCCAGGAAACATTTATTTTAAATGTATCTGTTAGAACAAAATATATAAACTAAAATAGTTTATCAATGTAAAGTTATGTTCTTCAACATCTTCTTATTTGTATGTGCTTTATATATTATATTAATTACTCGTATATCTATGAATTAATAACCTTGAGTTGTATTTAAACGAAATATTTTATCATTGCCTTATATAGTTAGTCCTTTTGAATTTATATGAACTTTCTTAATGTAGACAATTTCTTTTAAACTTTGAATGTGAGCTTATTTTTGATTTAATAGATTGGGGGTTAACATCTGTCGCCGTACAATCTAGCTGCCAATAATAGAGTTTGGTGAAAGTTGTTCGTAGATAACGATCTTTTCCCCTAACGCAGTTGGAGTCACATATGCCACTAAAACCCCGCTATGTAACGCGTTTATTGAGATTTTTTTTCCGATATCAAATTAATTATTATTAATCACATTTTAGATAACATAATATAACCAAACGGATGCTAACACTTGCCTACGTAACGTCTAAAAAGAAAGCAGAAGATAAATCTCGAGTTATTAAGAACTGTTACAGAGTTTATTATTTAAGACAGGATGTGTTGTGTAATTGAGGTGGTTGAAAACCAAGAATAACAATTTTAAATATTATTAATTTAATTTACATTATTAAATACCTAGCTATATAATAAGAGCGAGCATGGTACCTAACTATATTCTGTCAACAGACTAATGCTCATTACTGGTGGGTTATTAAGAATTTTTGTGCCTTATTGTGGTTCATCTGTCCGGTAACTATCATAATATTATGATACCTAATAAAAATATTAAATACAAAAATAATTTTATTAGTAATAAATAGTAAAATTTGGAATAAATGTTATTAAATAAACCAATAATATTGATACGATGACGGTACGCGAAAATAGAGTGGAACAAAAATTTAATCTGTCAAAAAACATTGCAATCAATAACTCTCCGTAAGTTATTAATTTTCTTTTCATACAATTTGTTTATATCGTACCTTGTATTGCTTGAAACGTTTACTATAGGATTGGTTATAACACCCAGACGACATTGAGCAACAAATTATTTTGTGATAATACAGATTTTTTTTATGTGTACACTATTATATTATGGACATTAATAATAAAATATCTTTGTTATACAGATCTTTTCTTTGCTTTTAATATTTTTTTGTGTCTCAAATATAAAATTACCTTTTCCTTATTTACAAATTATTATTGATTTAGAATTAACTTCAAAATAAATTATATTATTTAAGGATAGCTTAATCTATAATCAAAATGTCAAAGTACTCGTCAAGATTATCCTGTTTCAAAGCGGTGATAAACTTCTTGTTATAATCACCTTTACACTTTTTATAACAAATAATACTAAGGAACTTTGACACTAATACGATATTGTATAAGCTTTCATATTCGTAAATTTGTTAGGAAACAAAGGAACATTTTTATATGCAAAGTCCTGCAAAGAAATAAAAATAATTAAGTATCAAAAACATGTTTCACCAAGCTACCCGTTATTGAGTTTTATAAAGTAGGTAAACAAACTTTATTAAATTTTATTATCATTCTTAGTAAACACCTTATAAACTAGAAACAAACATTTAAGTAGACAATAAATTGTAACTTAGTACCCTTTTGTATAACCTTATGTGAACTGCAAAGAATAAATCTAATAAAGAATTTATTCACCTTTTTTTATAATAATATAATTATCCCAAATGCCTACAAAGTATAGCTATTAATGGTATAGAACTTTTAACCCTTCTTCCGGGTGAATGAGTGATTAACACCTATCAATATCATGTCTTAAACAGAAACCCATTAACCTAATTGGAAAAGTTTACGTAAAATGACCACTTCCAACCTTGAATTACCGCTTAATATATTTTGACACGAAAATGTATAAAAATATTACCCACGGGAAATGTTTTATTACTTAAAATTTTACTAATGTCTGGCAAAAAAACATTTGATCTATTTATAAAATTTTCATCATCTACAAGATAAAAAAGAAACTCATACACATATTATGTACTAAAAATCAGTAGAACAGTGGCAAGAACGTTATCTGCATTTCTTCCTTGAATAACTATGCTAATTTCTCACATAAAATACTACACAGACGTTGTATCGTCAGCAATGGTAATTTGTCTTTTCATTTTCGGAATTACAACATGTACCAAGTATTTCCATTAACAACGGTAGAAATAGATCTGATAAGATGTCGTGCCGCTTACAAGATAGTATTTTCCGCTTTCGCCCCCGACTTATAACATTTCCTTGATATGAGAGGGCAATGTGTCAACGCACGCAAGGAACGATGCTAGGAAATAAGCGACAGGCCATCATAGAGTACCTTCATTTCAAAAGATTAATGTAAACTCTGAGATCATTAATCTTGTGTGAAATAATAACTATATTATAATATATTTCCATATTAAGTAGGCTTATTAGAGGATGAAATATGAAAAGACTTATATCATAATAATATACAATCTCGAGATAATAACACAACATTAAGTAGACACATAGTAGTCGATAGACGATACATAATTCCTTATCAAACAAATCATAACACTATTTTCAAATAGCACATGAATAGAAACAAATAAAGCACCTTTTATATGGATTCACAGATCTGTCGTAACTGCGATAGTGGTATATCCTATAATCTTCCCAGTAAATATCGTTCGAGTAACAGCGTGTGTTTAATCTTTAAAAGAAATATATTATCCACATATGATTAAACTGAGGTAATTTCAAAATTTATATAATTTTCATTGTTTTTTTTTTTAAATCAATGAAATATACATTCTTATCAAGCTATATCATAATTAATAAAGTTTGATGAAACGAATGAAACAGTACTTACTATCTATTAGAAAGCTAATAGTGTTTTGATATTCATACATATATAACATGAATTATAAAACAGTTTACTTAAATTTAATAAAATCATTTTTTTTTTCTTATTAGTATAATTTAATAAATAATATGTTAATTTTAAACCTCTAAAATTCTGTATTTAATTTTAACTTTTTAATGTAAATATTATGTTTTATATAAACAGCGTTCTATCCAAAATATACTTATGTCTTATTAAAGACTAGCTGTGCCCACGACTTCTTTCGCGCAGTGTACCTTTTTTATAATAAAAGTAGCCTTATAAAATCAGCTATCCGCTAGTGCAAGTCCTGTTATAATCCTTCATACCGTTTCAGAGATTAGTTGAAACAAACGTACAGACAGATAAATATCAAAAATTTAAAAAAAAGTTTTTTTACATAAGTACCGTATATAAAAATACATATACATATGCATTTATAGTACATAATTTTTTGTATCTTTAGATGAAATATTGTACACAAAGTTAAAACAGTGATCTTTACAGATTTTAATTCTCTAAAGTTTCCTATCGACTTAAAATTACTTTTAACTAAAGCTCACATTAAATAATATAAACCATGAGGAATTTAGATAATAAATCAACATGTACAACCTCTGAAGGTAAAAAAGTACGTAAATACAGCTTGATAAGATGTAATCTTCTAATTCCTATGATCCTGATACGTTATCAGTCGTCAAGTGTTAATGTCCTCATCTTTACCGTTTCACAGCATCTTTAGCAAAAAAATATATATTATTTACTTTAGGATTTGTATTTTTTCAACAATAATTAATTTCATTAAACTTTTAAATCTATATTCTTATATAGATAAGAATGTATTGTAATGTAAATTTTTATTTCACCTCAATTTATTTTACTTCTTAAGGAGCTCGAATAAATCTTTATGTAAATATTAAATATATATTGTATATTATTATAAGGAATATCAACTTAAGTTTCAACTAATATGTTCACATACTAATAAATAATAATTTCCATATTATACTATATTGGAAATAATTAATGATTTAAAAAAATAATACTTTTATTATGTATCCCTTAATTTGCAAATGTAAATAAATTTAAATATATGTATAAATTTTAAAACCGATGATAATATTCATTTACAAATGACAAATATAAGCAACATTTTTACGTTGTTCATTTGAATATGACATATGCAGTTATAACATGTAATGGTAGGTAGAATGGTCTTAAATTCGTTTCGTGTTTAAAGGTTTATCATTCCATATTTTTTTTCATTATAAATCATAATGGATTACATATTTTTTCTAATTACACCCAAACAGTTTAAAAAAAATTCACAATTTTAAATGTAAATTTTTGTTATTTATTACACAAATTTTAATTGAACTCTTTGAAAAAAATATATAAATTATTACATACATACAAATATGTACAAATAATATATTAGTTTGATATTTTATTATCTCTATAAAAAGTCATCGGGAAATTATAATTGTCATCGCCGCTATAAATATAAGGATTATTAATCTCTCGTTTAACTGTTGGGTTTCTAGTTGGCTTAGCAATATTATATACAGGGAGTATTATGTATTATTATGTAATTAGAATAAGAATATAGCCTTTAGGTTGCGGTGTCGTCATTATAATATATCATAAGAAGATCATCGCTAATTTAAGATCTGCTCCTATTGAGGAATTTGTATCTATATATTAATTTTAAATAAATACCATTTTAGTTTTATACGAAAGTATAGGAAATATTACGTATAAGCATCCTTCAACTAAAATATCTCGAATACTCAGCGTTAAATAAAATCTTAAGGGTAGGATATTATTATAATTTCATTATTGGATAGTAAAATCTGCATGAAATACTTAGCCTATTTTAACTATAAGCTGTTAAACAACCTTTTATTTTATGAAAATTCCTTTAATAATATAATATCTTAAAGCAAACAAACTTAATGTCACTGTCATTAAATCTCTTGAAATGTCTGAGGAAATTTAATTGTAATGTAAAATTAATTTTTTGGGGTGAGCCGTTCTACAAATCATGAAATTTGAGTAAACATTCCTATAGAACACTGAAAATTATTCAAAATGTTTGACTAGATGATTGTTACAATATCGCATATTTTTAATTGTAATTATTACATTATAACTTGATGTGTTTTTTTGTTTCTTTATTCTTATTTAATAATGAGGTATTCTACTTTTAAAATATTTATTAAAACATTTATTATAATTTAAGAATAATTTTGGAAGTATTTTAGTAAAGAAAATATGTTTAAATTGGTATATTCTACTTCTCAAATTAATTCACAACTAAAATATTTTTATTTCCAACATATTAAAATATTATCAAGCAGAGAATATTTTTAGTATTTAAGTTATTCTAGACTAGACTAGATTAGACTAAATTTATTATTATAAAAGAAATAAATAACTATCTTTCCTTATAAGTGCAAATTGACGGAAGCAAATTTGTTTCTAGAGTACTTAAATATTTTTTCAGTCACTACAAAATAGCTAACATCCGTTTTGAAAAATTTCTTCATAACATCTTTAATTCATGTAAAATTAAACTGGTTCCCTTTTTTATTTATTTTTTCTTTAAAAAAACAAATACAAATTGATTTTTTAATAAAGTAGTAGTTATAATTTTTCATCTATTTCATCTCCTGTTCAATTTAATCTAGATTTGAATGTACCAAATCATATTGCAAATTATGGTACTGGGTGAATACCCATAATAAAAACCGGAAAAGTCTGAATATACTTTACTGGTTTTTATTATCTTGAGATTTAAAAGTAAGTAAAAACTGGGTATGGCTTATTAAATTCATATTTAATAATAAGGATTATATTCTTTTATAATTTTATTTATCACCGAAACAATATCACTTGTAATAAATTGTTTAGTGGGCGCTGAATCTTAACTATGGGCCAATTTTCGGATTCGCAATTCGCCGACATAGCTAGCAGCGATTTTTCATCAGCTTTTTATATCACTCCCTGATAAAGAATCCAAATGTTGAAGAAATATTTTTTGAAACAATGCACTACATAAAAAGTTACTTAGTATACTACACTAGTATACTACTACATAATTTATTTAGTATCATCCCTTCTGTAGTTAGCAGCCTATTTAGTGATTATAATATATTCACTCTGATATTTCAAAAATGTTTTTTATATTTTATATTTGTTCCCAAGGGTCTTTAAGTTTTTTACTTAATGCATATAGACAACTGGGTTCCATAAATTTACATTTAATATCATAATATATTTTGGGCCTAAAACATATATTTTTAGCAGTTTTAGATCAACGTTATAATGGATATAATATAAAAGTAAGCCTAAGTTAATCCTTATAATATCAGCTAACCGCTAGTAAAAGTCCTGTTTAAATCGTCATAACGTTTCAGAGATAAGCTGAAACAAACACACAGACAGACAGTCAAAAATAATTTTGTTTTTTTTGTTTTATATAAGCACTATATACTTGTAAGCATTTAGTGACAGGCTGTTCATTTGAAATTTAAACGCCTTATACTCTTTTTACGTAAAAAATATTACGAAATATTTCATATTAATTCATTTAAAAATGTAAAACATTGACTTAAATAAATCATACCACAAATGTCTATTAAGGAAACCATTTTCCAATCATTTTCCTTATTAAGTTATATCCACAGCGTGTTATAATATGTTAACACAATAATATCCGGAGCCATCGGCAAAATGTATTGAAAACGATGTCAAAATAAAGAGCAATTACTGCATAACTTAAATTTAATATTAAAAGATATAACATTAATATTAATGTATAGTTTTTTTGTATATTAAAATAAATATAGATTGTTAACGGTCTTGTATAATCACATCGTAAAATATTATACTGATAATTAAAATTAAGCTAATAAAAGAGATATCGCAAATAAAATATCAGGAAAAATTTACTTTAATAGAAATTGTTATATATATAATATATTATTTCTTCAATTAAGAAGTATAGAAAATAATTAAAAGATACTTTTTATTAATAGGATTCTATATACAAGCTATAAAACAAAAATAAAACTATGTAACACTAATAAATTAATAATATATATTTTTTCTTATTAAAAGTCGTATCCAAAGAATTTCATTAAATGATTTTTTAATTTTAAAATGTAATTACTTCTACCATTTACATATAATAAAATTACAATAAAATTTTTATTTATTAATTTATTATTTCAATAAAATTACATTTAATTGAAATAACCACTAGCATCTTTATTACAACGTCTTATTATTAATACGGTATTAGATAAAAACTTACCCTTAATTGAAGGAGCAAACAGTCAGATGAGATGTAATTGTGTTAAAAAATATATATAGAGTACAAGAAAAAAATATTTAGTCTTATATATTTTAAATATTTACAAACACAGAAAGTAAAAATAATCACTTTTATTCAACCATTTTCTAGTAAGACATTTATTTTTAATCTACATTTAGCACAAGGTCTACTATTTACAGCAAAGTTGGAAAAGGACAAGTTCGAATAATTTCGTAATTATCCCGAGAGGCGAGCCAAGCGTGTGTTTCGTTCGGTCTCTTTGTACAGACTGATAAGGGCGAGCTTTCGACGCTATGACAACGTATTCAAAATTAAAACTGCTCAAGTGAAGTTCATTAAAACAGAGAAAAAGACTCCGCCTCCGTAAATAGCTCTATTGAACTTATTCTTATTGGAATATAATCTTTATATTTAAATATATTTTTAATATACCTTGCAAAGTGTCTTCTCTGTCATTTCTTTTTAAAATTAAATTGAAATTTTAATATAGTTGTCAATTATAGCTACTAATAGATTTCATAATTTATATTACACTAGCTTTTCAACGCGGCTTTACGTGTAAAATTTTAGACATTTGTGTAGTCCAAGTTGGTTTGTATAAATAGTAATGTTGCAGCCGTTTGTTGCTTTTTAATGCAATAAAAAAGAATAGAAACAAATTAACATTATCCTAATATGAGTATATAATATCATATAAAAGAAGAGCAAAGCATTTGATGAAGGCTAACATTATTATACGGACGGATATAATATTATACAGCAAAGTAACATCATTAAGTTGCCATACAAAAACATTGCATTATATCTTTATTCAGCGGCTTTATGATTTTTTTTAACTTATGAGGAATTAAAATAAAACTACTAGCAGAGTTAATATGAATCATATATTTTCTGAATTATATGAAAGTTAAAAAAATCAAAATTCTGCGGTGCATAAATTAAAGAAAAACAAAGTTTTCTTTTGTCAATTTTGTTTTGCACTACTTACTCTAGCATTGTAAACTGTATAACGTATTGGTTATAAAATTTTACGAGAATAGTAAGAGGTAATAATATTGCGCCAAATCTCGCACTGTTAAATAGAAAAGCAGCTGTTTGTTGAGGTTGTGTTACGAATATCTTACAAGATTTCATTGTAACAACAGCTGGTTCATATAATTATTGTTGAATGACGAGCATTTAAAAAGCTATACCAGCACAAGCACATGTAAATTTTGTTGGTTGTATAAACTATAAGCTTTTCCGACTTCTTTACGTTGAATATATTGTTTCCGTAGTAGTTCACCATATTTTACCATTAAAATTATATCTTCTGTAATACGTAGGTACATATGACTCCATGTCATATTTGTTTTTAAGATTCTTAATCAGATATTAAGATATTTGCACATTTTAGCATTTTTCATTTTTTGATATTTCCTCGTTTCCTCCAAATTTTTCCTTTTTTGATAAATTGAGTTATGTATTTATAAAAATCTTCTTATATTATTAATAAATAAATTATCCATATTTCGAAGAGAATATAACATATACTTCTTTAGCAGTTTGTCATGTAAAAATAGTATCAAAATGACATTATATATATATATATATATATATAAATCTAACAAATTCGGTTTTTATTATTTAACATATGTATATAGGTGCGTATATCGCGAATAATTAGTAATTATGAATCCACGTGGCAAAACAGTAGACTATTAATATTTATTTATTTATTTATTTATTTATTTACCTTCACGCCATATCCCTTGCGGGGTAGCCAGAGACGACGGAGCGCCAAACGCTACGGTCTCTGCATACCTCTTTCATCTCGGCCACAGACATCAACCTCTTCATACATGCCCTCCGGGGGTCCTCATGCTTTTTACGTGACCTTCCTCCAGTAACATTGATACTGTGTTTTCGTAGGTCACTCGAGGCCTCCCCCTGTCTCTCTTACCGCTCACTTATCCTATATAAATCTTTTTTACCATTCTTTCATCACTCATTCGTTCGACGTGCCCAAACCACCTGAGCACGTTCTTCTTCATTCTCACCGTGACATCTTCGCTAGTACCTGCCATTCTGTGGATCTCTTCATTGCGGATTCGATCAGCTAGACTGACTCCGCATATTCTGCGAAGAGATCGCATTTCCACAGCATTCATCTTTCTTACATTCTTCTTCTGTGTTACCCACGTTTGGCTGCCGTATAACAGCGTCGGTAGACTATTAATATTATAAAAGTAAAACTATACGTTATAAATGCTAAGCCCATTCCCTGGATTTGTGGTCTTTTCTCAGAGATTTCGATATTTTTATTATAAACAAACTTCGGATAGTAGCCGTAAATAAGGAAGTTTCGACTTTAGAAATAATTAAATGAAAAACATATTACAAAGTTTTACAACTTTTGTTTTATTAAGCAAAGTATCTATATGATACACGTCATTATATTATATTATTTTATGTTACTTAAGAAAATGTTTTTCTGTTTCTTTCACGTCAAGTACACTATATTTTAAATTTTTCATACCACCAGATAGCTAATCATAAGATCGAACAAACTTACGCTATCGTAGAATTTCCAAGTCTATGAAAGTTTAGCTGTGCTATGATTTTCAACATCAAGTACTCCATACCTTAATTTTTTTATATATCATCGGATAGTGCTCATAAGACCAAAATAGCTTTTGCTAAGGCGGCATTTCCGTATTATGACATCATTATATATATCCACACCTTCGATTTTCATAGTTCTGGTACATTTTTCTTTGCTTAAACACAAAAAAAAAACAAATTTACGGTATACATAAGTGGATTTAACCTCTCAGTGAATAATAAAGTAACATATATCATATGGTATATCAAAGTGAAAAATACATTACAAACACCTTATAAAAGCAACTACAATAAAAAAAAGAGAAAAAGTACTGATCTTGATGAAATCTAATTTAAGCTAAAGTTATATAAAACTATAATATAATGCATAACTAAAATTTATGTATTATGAGTGCTATAAATATATAGAAAAAAAAACATTAAATTATCACAGGTATTTATTGTTCGTTCTCGTACAGCCTGCGGACGTTTTTTAAAGGTGACTCAAGAAACAACCTAGGCAAGCCATTTCATAATTTCACTCCATGAGCAGTGAAAGACCTTCGGTATTTTGAACCAATTTGAATTGCAAGTTGGCATTGCAAGTTTCAAAATGGATCTCAAGCGATCTTTACTTAGGAGGGACAAATAATTAAAACGCTCTTATAGATATATTAGTGATAACGGATTAAAAAACTAATTACGTTATATAGGAGTTATTTTAAGTTTAATCGGAAGCCAATTTACCTACCTGCGAAATTCAGTAACTAGGTAAAAAAATACCGTACATCCGATTTTATAGATTCTCTAGGAAAGAGTTTGATAAATTATGATACCTAAATTATTAACTTTAGGAGATTTATGTCTTTTATGAAATCAAACTATTTCTCTATAATTATCTATAGATCCAATTAAATGGGTATTGTTATTTGTTTGCAAACTTTCAATTAATCTTAAAAAATGGATATTTAAAAAAATAAATAAATTGATGGGTCTTATTGTATGCCAATTTTATATAAGTAAAATAGGTTATTATAACAATTTAAGTAAATTTTTCCTGAACATACTTCTAAGCCTACAATTAATTTTATTTTTTTATTTTACTCTTTCTTAAGGCTACAGAAAATTGTTTAATTCGCCAATATCTTGCGGGGGCTATTTTGGATTTACAATGATTTTGATTATGCTTATTCATTTAGAACTAAAGGTGTACTCCAAATTTTAGTTTAATCGGATACTGAGAAGTGCTTAAAATTTTAATTGGAAGATTTGAACCAACATACATACATACCTACATACATGACAGGTAAAATTTTATAGATAACTGTTTATTTCCTTACAACCCTTACAACCATACGTTTAATGAGTTCATTTCTTAAGAATATAACCAACAAAAAGTTTAAAAACACATAAATATCTAATTTATATTTTTCATATTTTCTGTACTTATATGAGTACGGCCTCCCAGTATTGGTTAATTAATAATTTTGAATATTAGCCTTTGAAGATAATCTTTCAATCAAGAAAAGTTTAAAAATTCTATGATCAAGACCACAAATAAATCGCAAAAAAAAATAGTTGTTCCACGTTATATTGTATGACTAGGTAGTCACACGACAATATATACTGATAAAACTTTGATTTTCGTTCTTTAAATGAGTATACAAGAATGGCACCATGTTTACGACAATAAGCAAAAATTTATAATCCTCACAAATAAATTCAATAACTAGCCTATTTTATATCAATTTCAATAAATCCAATATTTTCTCATCATATTAACATATCGTGATTTACTGTTGTGAGAACAAACAAAAATAAATTGTGGAACCCTTTACGAGTTAAGAGAATAGGTTTTCCTTAAGTTTGTTATTAAGTGCTGGTAAGCCCGAATTGGATCCCGTGATCCCCGAGTATTTTAGGTAAAATTTTCACATTTATTTTCGTAAGTAAATAACAGTGTAGTTTAAAAATATAATTAAATCATTTTGTAATGACTAGAAGTAATTATATTGCAGTTTTTCGTTTTAACCAATTTTTAAAGTATTTGTCGTAGCTTTTGAAAATACACAGATACACTACATACGAGTATATAAAACAAACATTTTAAATCTATTCATAATACCCTAGTTCAAAAATTGGCTCAAAGGCGGGAGAATCTGTAAATAATCCCGAAATACCGGGATTATGAATAAAGACAAGTATTCGAATCTTTGTGTGCCTTCAAGAGTCACAGGAGTAGGCCAAATATTAAAATCTTATAAGTAGTCTCGAGAACAAAGGGAAAATTATCGGTTAATATAAAATAAGCGTCTGGTATATATATAGGTCATGAAATCACAAAACTGCTACTAGTTTATTTTATTACAATTAGTAATTTCAGTTTCATCAGTTAGTTTATAATTCGTTGTACAAAACGTTATTATTCTATAAAACAAACGATTAAACGTTTAAAAATTACATAAATTCCTGAGCGTTGTTCTGGGCACTAGACTGAATAATATTATTAACGTTATTAAATTAAAGTACATTTCCAGTATTTTTTCTGCTTTACTATTACAAACTATTGTTATAATTTCAAATAGCAGCTGTATAAGATTAAATTACTATTATAACTTAGTCTATGTCATAATTTTATTTGATGACAACAATTTTTACTATATAATAGTATTTTATTTATGTTTCAGCTAAAAAGCTAAGTAAAAAAACCATGATTATAATTAATAAAGTAAGTCAAAATCTTGAATAATAGTAGGTAAAATATATTTTAATTTTTCAGATAATTATTCTAAATATCATACACTCCAATTTTAATACTTTAGTAATTCATGTCTATAAATTTTGTTGATACGTAATAAAATATATATTATAAAAGAATTGTCTATAATTGAATTTGATATGCACTCTATATAAACGTTCATTCAGAAAATACAGTCACATTCCGTACAACATTGTTTAAAAAGATTTCTTGGAAGAGAATAAAATAAGAAACTTTCATCAATCAAGCTAATGCATGAGCTTGATTATAATTTATATAAAATATATCTTGCTTGAAAAATTTTCTAAGACTCTTGTGATCAATTTCTACATATGTATTTCTACGTTATAAAGAAGAATTTTATACACTACAATGTCCACAGAGAGTTTATAATAAAATGATTAATTTTTTGGCTGACTCAACATGTAAGAGATTTATCGCTTACAGATCATAATTATATTTAATTACTATATTTCTATAGAAAATCTGGAGCTACGGGTGTGGTACTTTTTATTTTTACTTTATTCATAAATACTAAAAAAATGGTTATGGCAAAAAAAAACTTTAGTAACTTTTAGTTTATGAATTTGAGTCCAAACTTATTATGAAAATAAAAATGGGAAACTTATCAAGAAAATAAATTTGATAATAATCCAATCAAAATCAATAAATATGTAAAGTAAAAACTATATATTAAAATAAATTACATAATAAAAAGTATATCATATTTTTTTTATGAATAAATGAATTTAATAAAATTCCGTGAAGGGCTGAAAATTTTAAATCTTTGCGACAAAAATTAAAACAAGAATGATCAGTTAAACTACCGGAGATAAAAAGTTAAAAGTTTAGTTTAGCTTCAGGTCGTTTACAACCGATACTAAACACATTTATAACACTGCTATAATTTCGTTTTATCGACGCACGAACATAACGTTTTAAAATTATTCTTTTAGTTTCTGTAATAAAATATGCAATCAGTACTATAATAAGTCCAGATTATAAAATTCAAAATATCTTTATTCGAGTAGGCGTTTACACGCACTTTTGAATCGTAAATTATTACAATAAAAAAAGGTCAATTTAATCAGTCCGTGAGTAAGCTACCACCGGCTCGGAATGCTAATCTATTGAGAAAAGACTGTCAGAAACTCAACAGTACCTCTTTTTTAAATAAATTTAACAATCTTACATGATGTACATTATAATATCAATCCTGCAAATGAATCAACAACTTAAGTTCCACACATTTCGATCCACTAAAAACTTTTGAACGTTATAATAAGTTTTATTTAATAATATATTTTTGATTTTAGATTTAAAACTAATAAAATGAATGTCTAAGATATCTTGTAGAACTTTATTACATATGCGTATGGACACAAAAGTTAAGTAATAAAGCTATATGGCCTTATTTTTATACATCCGATTATATAATACAAAAATCAACATAATGTAATATGTACCTATCACAGTTTAAACGTTTTCTTCAGCATATCGGATAATGAACATAGAATTAAATAACATAACATGATAAAGAAATTACGTAAATTAAAGTTATTTTTTTTATGTTGTGAGCGCGAATAACAAGTGGAACAAAATAAGAAATGACAGATAACAAGCAGAGTAAATTACGCATGTAATGTGGAACGTCTAAACTCTTTCGTAATGAGATATTTGTATACTAATGTGATATTCTGACGTAAATCCAAAGACTCTACGAAACTGGTTGAAGAAAACATGGCCTTGTATTTCATTATAATATTATAAGATTTTTCAAGTTTGTTATTTATAAATATAGTGAATTTTATTTTAAATGTAAAGTGCGAAATAAATAAACAAAATAGCTATTTATAGCTATAAATTGAGAAAATTGAAAAAAACTGTTACCGTGTTGATAAAATCATATAGAAATATAAAAAATGTTGTATCGCAAAATACAATTAACACAAGAAAGCAATGTAGGTATTCGTTACCTACCTATATATTCTTTCTAAATTATGTATTTTCCATGTACTAGTTTTTGAAATGTTAAAAAAATATAAATCATTTCCATTATCCATCCAGATTAAGACTATTTTTTATTCTTATAAATTACGTTTATAGTAAATATAACACGAGTTATTTGACACCTAAATTGATTTAACACAATTAAAACATATTAAATAAAAGGGAAATAAAAAGTTAAGTGGTCGTAAATGAGGATCAAGATGGAAATTTGCTGGTAAAGTTTATACGCAATCATGGGTCATAATAAGACAGCGGGGTATCTCTTAGGCCTTATATTGCTTATCCCTTGAAGTGCCCGTTATTATATATACTCTATGAAATAACCCTTACATTAAGCATATTAGACTTGCCTTTACCGCATCTTTGTATGTACTTACTTTAGATATTTAAAGGACTCAGTCCTATTCTATCGGAAACTGAATAGACCAAAATACTATACTAATGCTAAATACTGAACAGCAAAGATAAAGTTAGCTAACTGTTTGTCAAATACATTTTTCAAAATTTATATTATAGTAACGTATCTTTTAAAACAATAAAATTTAAGTTTAACCTAGGCATAGTTACAAGCTACTTTACAGTACTACTGGCTAGTTAGTATTTATTTAGTATTTTTTTTGATTTAGAGAGCTGGAATTTTATGGAGTTATATGGATTAAGTTAACTGGAACAGCACTATCCTTTCACAATGACCCCTTATCATAAGAAAAGCAGTTAATTTTTACCTTTATTTTAATGCATCCTATTTTTCAATGAGAAATATCAAAACCATTTCATTATTTTATTTACTAAAAGTAATAATTTGAATTCATAATAAAACAAAATATATATTTTTTAAACTAAAAGAAGATTGAACCTAGTATACATTGAGTAAAAATCACTGGAGATTGACCAACTATTTAATACTCATCAAGTTACAAGAGGTACATTAGAAATGAAATGATGTAATGTCACGTCATTGTCATCACGTGCCGATAATTGTCTCCCGTTCCGTTCACCTCATTGGTGCCAATTTAAGTACGAGTAACGTGACTAATTTATAAAATATTTATACTTATTAGAAAAAGAACTAGCGTCTGGTTGTATTCATCTTCACGAAGAAATAAAAACTTTTTGTGACGTGATCCAGATAAATTTTTTACACTATCTTACAACACAATCATTTTTGAGAAATATTTCAAAGAACTTAAATTTATGTTTATTTATCTTCGAATCACGATCGATGGAGTAATTTTGAATACTAAAAATAAACTAACGCATTAAGACTATAAACCGGATCTCCATATTTTTTATTTATTTATTGTATACGTTTTAAATTTTATTATTATATACGTTTTAAATTTTAATCGTTTTTACTATAATAGTGATTCAGATTATTTATTTTACAAAGTAGATCATCTTAATCAACTGTTACTCGATATTTCCCGAACTGTAGAAATTATTAAGTATTCTTTAGTTAAAAATCATAGTACAATTCGTTAAAAGGATTTCATATAAAACTGCAATATATTACAAATTTAATAATGACGATATCGTGTTCAACGTGTTATAGTAGCAATAACTCTCTATATAGACTTGCAACTTGCACTTTGACTTTCAGAGGCTCGTGAAATTGTAATGACTTCCATTAGATGCGTCTTATAATTTATGAAACTAGATGAAACTTCTTGATATTATGTTCTAGTGGTGATATTTGCTAGTGCATATATAATTATAAACTTATTAGCTTCTGCTAGCGGTTTCGCTCGCGCTTTGTCGTATTTTTCGAAAAGTATTTTTCTATCCGATACTTTTTTCGATATATAAGATAGCTCTTTGATGAAATATAAATGTCATTTGAATATATTTAATTTGACAATGAATATATTTCGGATAGAGGGTGAATAAATAAACTCACATTTTCATTTATAACATCACCTAAAATAACTAAATCATAATTTTCTGCTATTGGCAATTTAAGGCTATCTTTTAGAAATAACATTTTTATGTATTTTACAGCATATGATTGAAATCGAGAACACATTTTCGAATGTGTTCGATGCCAATCACCTGACATTATGTACCAGGTTGTCCAACAAGTTCGTGGAGACACATTTCCATCAGCAAAAGAATAAAAAAGTTGACCTTAATAATGACGTAATCTAAATTTCATTCCGATAAGTCAATTGAGTATTTATGTACAGGCGTTCGTAATTGAACTATCAGTTTTTTACAATGAGCATCGTGCTGTCATCAAATTCTTCTTACAAAAAGGTTAAAGATGATCGAATTTCACGCCAACGCCACGCCAACACAAAAAGTAATTTAATTAAATAATTTTATTCTATTAGTTTATAAACTTTGTTAACTGTTGTTATATTATATTAAGATACTTCAGCAAGACGTGGGATGGGGTTGGTAATAGCACTGCGTGTAATGGAGTGCATTTCCTACATGTAATGAGTATGTAGCTTTGAAAGTGTTAGTTAAAGTTAAGTAGGTTAACAGATACGGTCACTAGGTCGTGTTTTATTGGTATAGTTTTGATGACTAAGACCATGAATTTTATAACTTAATGTAATTTAATCGAATTTTTTAGGAAATGAATGATAATATAAATTTTAATGTTATTGAAATATTAGTTATACAATATAATAATTTTACCAATTTTGTTAACATCGTCACTGGGAGAAGCAAACAAAATTCTCACATCCCTATTATTATTGTAACTTCTGGAACTAATTCATATTATCACAATATTTCTTTTTATAATTGAATGACAAGTAATCGCTTCTTCCGTATCACAGAAAAGAATTGGATCATTTTCTTCGGCATGGTAATGTTAATATTATATTATTCTATTGCTTGAAGACGTTCAGTTGAGTAGAATATATTAATTGCATAAATAATAGACAAGAAAATAATGAATAAGATTATAAAAATAAAATATACTGTAATTGACGAGTAATTGACACTCACGTGTCCCGGTCACGTGAAGCAAACCTTTATTTAACAACTAAATAAATAATACTAACCAAACGAGTGCTGTTCTGCCCATTCGTATTTTTTTACTTAGTTGTCAATCAAATATTAAATAAATTTAAATACATGCATTTATACACATGCCAATAGTAAGAATGTATGTTATAAATAAAAGTACGAATCGGACTTACTTGTTGTCACAGCTTTTTTCTTTTCCAATGTATGTTAATAAAACGTGTACACGATATAACTTCACTTTTAATGTAAAAAAGACTGAGTATTTTTCAAAAAATTTAAAATTTTAAGCATTTTTTATGCTATTTATATAGTGCAACAGCACTATAACGACTCTAAAGGGAATTAGAAAATATTTATATCAAATAATTTGTTAAAGGTTAGATGGTCTGCTATTCGTTTTAACAGAGTAAAATATTTATTATTCATTTCATTAATGTAAATTTTATGTACTTATTATTCTGTAATAGCTAACGATTTGAACTAATAATAAATGAAAACATTTTTATAAAAAACATTGTACGAGTACACCCTATTTAAAAAGAGTTAATAAAGTCTCTGTCGCAAAATAAGTAATATAATCATCTAAACCAGGTTTTTTTAAAAGCAAATCTAAAAATGTTAGTTTTATAGTTAATATACAAACCAGATATTTAGAAGGATTTTGTTGAGCTAAGCGTAAGCGATGCTCTTAACTGTTTGGGAAACTTCTTTTTGAAGAAACATTACATATAAACTACTGAACTTATTCGAATGGAAATTGGTAGAGCTGTAGAGCTTGGGAATGGGCATATTAAAAAAAATAGAATTAAAATATCTCATTCACAAACGATGGTCAAAAAAACTGTTTCTTCCATACATTTCTTTTTATTTCATATTATATTAAAAATAATTCTTATGCACCTTTGGGAGCATCCAAAAAGGGGAGGGCTGAGCTCCACTCCCGCAGCGCACGGCGGCGGATCCTAGTTAGTTGTTGAAGTAAAAGGAATAAGTCTGATGTAGCTGGTCGCTTTATCATTAAATCCTTAAGATGTGATAAATCGGCTTTTCTTTATTGGGCAGCTCAATGAAACGACACCATTGCGGTTACAACAATTGATAATACCAAAATATTTCCTGGCCCTTGTGAAGAGACCTTTATGGTGTTTAATTCAAAATTTATTTAATACAGCGGGGATATTATTATATAGAAGCACCCTGACATTGACATGATTAAAACTCACAAGAATAGAACGGCGTCATTTGTTTGATCTTGCCCCGAATCTAAGACAAACAGGATAGCTAATGATTGGTCATCTGATAGCAGTTGAATTGTGTGCAGTTGTTGTTATTGTTGTGAAGATCAAGTGTTCATTGTCTTTTTCTTCGATGCCACTAAACATTTCTCCAAGTTTGATTGTCAACGTCATCGATTTGAATGTTAACGTTATGTATGAGAGCTTTAAGCAAACCAAGAATATTCCACACATAGAATTTAAAATCACTGAAATCACTTTGCAGCTTTTTGAGATTGGCTTGTCCCGTATCAGAAAACGACGATGATAACTTTAATTTTTGTTTAAATTCAGTCATCCGTTTACCTAGTGTAATGTTTTTGTGTATCGCCACACTAGCTTGAATCCTTTCATTATTTTATATAAACTTTCTTCCTGTAATGTCCTTCTTTCATGTAGTGTCGGTATAATGTTAGGATGGAAGCGTAATGCCAGCAGGTTAGTGCAAATATATTTGATGCACAGCAACGAAAAAGAAATTAAATAAAATGTCGAAGGAATATTATTATATAATATTCTTGTAGGTAATGTTAGACAGCTATTTATGAAAAATAGTAACTTTATTGGCTCAGATGAAAGGACAGAATTATGGTTTCATTTATAAACAAAAACCTAAAACATTCCATTAGTTTTGATAACTGTAGATAATTGACACTTGTTTGTTTGTTTGTTTGTATGCTCTTTATTGTACATAAATAATATGAAAGTACATAGCTTAATGAATAACATGAAAAAAAAAAAAATTATGCACAAAGGCGGACTTATCCCCTGAAGGGATCTCTTCCAGTCAACCTCTGGATGAATGGACAAATAAAACATATCACATGGTAAACTAAAGTGAAAGAACACATTAAAAAAAGCAATAATATGAAAGAAAAAGAAAATAACTATAAAGAACTAAGTAACTAAAACTAATAAATAATAAACTAATAAATAACACTTTGATGTCGCGATAAGATTTTTTAAAAATTACGATGTGCTGGATCTTCTTGGGTGGTAAAATATTAATGTCACGATAAATTAAAATATTTTTTCTTAATTAATCAAGTTTAGCCGACAGAGAGAAACTACGAATCGAACTATAAGATTTATACTAAAATATAAGAATATTAAAAATGTTTATTTAGTTATACAACAGTATTTTCGGATTTATCAATTAACCACCATATATCAGAAATCATTCATTTCACTTGATAAGGGTGGGATATTTGCAGCAGCCTAAATACATAAATCAAAGCCGTAATTCAAACAACCCGATATATTTAAACCCTTGATTTGTATGGAATAAAATTTCAAGAGGAATAGAGAGTTCGAGGGCCTTCATTTAAATCTAAAATGCTATGAATTTAGTAAATAGAATAAGCAGTAAATACACTTTTTAAAATAAAAAATATTTATATATTTATATACATTTCTAAATAACTGGTTGGTTTTATATTAACTGAAACTACCTACTAAAAGAGATACCTGTTTTTGAAATTCGGAAGACTATTCTGTATGCTTTTAGTGAAACTTATTATAATAAACATAACAGCAATAGTAGAAACGAGTAATACGAATCTTGTCATCAAATGAGGCCACCGCGTGTTTTGTTTTCAAAACACAAATACTATTACCACTGGTGTTTGCAGACGTGACATTGCCAAAACAAACAACGAAAATATAAGGAAAATATTATTTTAAAGTTACATTTCGCTATATATTGTCTTTATTAAATTATAATGGTGATTTGTATATTTTATGTGTTTTTATAAATTTAGGATTAAATGAACTTTTATTTTATAATTGTAGTGTATATAAGGGTTAATTACCCCAGGTGTATAAATTTATAATAAACAAAAAGAACTCACATGCATATAATTGTTTTAAATGAACGTTTCTTTATTTTCTTCAGAAAATAACAACACTGACATTTATTTTTTTCATAATCTATACAATGTCAATCTTTTATTTTGATTATATATTTTTGCGGTAAGGAAAGAAACTTCTCATATATTTTCTAGAGCGCCATCTTTTGCATCTCAGTCGTACCATGTAGAACATGTAACTTGTAGAATTGAGTCCTTGTCACAGTATTCAGATCACTGCCGCTTTGTTGGTGAGGTCGCTTATATATAACATAAATCTTTTTCAATTTATGCTGTATTATTAGCAAGTGTAAAATATTGTTATATAATAAAAAAAATATTAAATATAATAAAAATATATAAAAGTAAACTATATGTAAAAAGTGAAAAAAACTAATAACTTAAAAAACATCAATTTTTTTCTACAAATCCAAGTTGTAATTTTCCATTTATACATCACAATAAAGAATAAATCATCAACATAATGAATATTTGTGTATGTTATAAATTTACTTTACATTGAAACCCTAGCTTCAACGCTACAGCTTTATCTGTAATATGATTTTGCTCTAATTCCCTTACCTGTAAAGGTCAGTGTAGTTATGCGAAAAATGCCGGTTCATTTGGTATATTGGATTAGTCACGGTGTTCCCGAAAATGTTGATAGAACAGCAGTTTTATTCATCTGCTCAGAATATTATCAAATATAAGGATTTACTGATAATTATTTCTTATTATGATGTGTATTCAATGCATTCAATTTTATAATAATTATTAATCATTCCGATTGAATTTATATCAAATATGGAATTTTATACCAAATGTGGGAATGTATATTATAAAGTGAGAATGGGATTGGGCCAACAACTTTATTTTACTACCCAAAACATTAGAGATAAATAATAGTGCTGAAGATATAATATTACTTGTGAAATGTATATTATTTTTATTATAATTTGATTATATATTGTTGTAATTGGATGGATATTACATAATTAAGTACAAAAATAAGAAGTATTACAATAATTAATGCACCATTGTATATAAAAGAGCATATGTATATGCAGCTAATTCTAACATATATTTCGACAGATTGACGACTCACACTGAACTCAGGGAATTGGACGAATAAATCAGTCAATGTCATTATAAGAAAGAACTATGAATATAAATAAATAACAACGATACTCAGTTTTTTTTTATCTTAGAGTGATGGATGTTCGCCTCAATTTGTTTATGTTTTCATATGAAGTAAGTTTCGAGACGTTATTTTAAATTAATGGAATAGAAAATTATATTAATAAAATTGTATGACTTCAGTAATTTATTTACACTGTTATGATTTATTTTAATTGGATATTTTTTAAACGTAGATCTCAAATATTACTTCGCTACTACTATAAAATATTATTTATAATAATGGCTTATTTGTAACCTTTTTTGTATATAACTAAAGGAAAACTCAATATCTGTTGCCTTTTTCTAACATAGCTTAATAAATGGTGAGAAATCACAAAATATGTAAACATTGCTCAAGATTAAGAAGGATTTCATTATTATTAATATTTTATTTGAGACAAGATTGTTGACCTGCTGAAGTCATCGCACAAAGACTAATACATTATACATTTTCATCAATTCTGTAACAAAATGTTAACTTATAAACATTTGTTAACATTTTTGTTATCGTATTTTTAGTTTTATTTATACTTTTTTCACGTTCTATAAAAGTACACAGGCTTTCTTATTATGTTATTCCTAGTAATTCTCTGTAATTTGAGTGGATCATTTAGACAATACCTAAAATCACCCTAACGAGCTGTGAAAAGAATTAGTAGAGACTACCTATTAATTGCCTTTGGGTCAGCACTGCTTCGCTTTTAATGGTTAGACATTTCGTTAATAGGTCACACCTGCCTAATTACACAACATATCATGTTACAATTTGTAAAAAGGCTAATATAACAATAATAATACATGTATCTAAATATATATTATACAGGATGATATTGTGCTTAGTTAGAGCAGTAAACTTAATGCGATCATAGTTATGTCAATATAGAATAAACTTTATGGTCCAATTAGAATGTGGAGTTTTGTGTTTTCAAATACACCTATACTGTTCCTATTGAAGTAAGAAACCTAAAGGTAGAAATTATTGGTATAAGTTAAAACAAATTAAATGATTTCAAACATATTTTACAGATTTTTTTACTTCTTTTCTAGTTCTATGTTTACATAAATGGACTATTTAATATCTAAATAAATATAAAAAATAATGAATATTTATTTGTTCTTAAAAAGGACATAAATAATGATTAAATATGTAGCATTCTCCTAACATATGATATGCAACTCTATAATCGTCAATAAATTAAATATAGTTTTTGGTTTCCTAAGCTTATTAAATATTAAAACATTATTTATTACTTCAGAAAAATGTTGTAGATACATTTTATAATTATTTCTTTCCTTCATTAAAATTAAATGCCACTTAATAAATAGCAGTGCGTTGATAAAATATCTCTGCTTCATTTTACAGATTGTCCTTGATTGCTTCAGATGTAATAAAATGAAATTGCTTTCAATAACAACTGTTACCGATTGCCTATAAAATTAGTTGTTAGCTTGTATTTCATTAATTATATAAATAACTATATTTTTGTATTTAAGAGTTATTTTAATTTGTTTCTAATTGTGGCGATAAACATTATTCTCATAAACTACATCAACTGAAACTAGTTCACCTAATTATATACAAATGATGGTGGTGATGATGATGAAATAAATAGGTTAGTTTTAGTCTTCGTTATTGCAAACCAATATCGATATGCAACACAAACGTACATCGATATAATATAATATATGAACATAATATAATAAGACGACCCATTGATTATAATAAGATTTTATAATTCTATCTCCGATGATCCATGAAGCTAGAGTAATATAAACAATTTTAATCTGAAAAGTAGATCCTGATTAGAGTTTGTCTAGCACTTGGGAATCAATAATGAGAATTCAAACGTTTGTGACGGCACTGTAAGTCTTTAAAACATGGTTAGTACTTTCTATATGTGTACATTATAAATTACTAATTAAAAAAATCCCATCATTCCATCCATCCATCATTCATATTTTATCCTATCTTTTCGTGAAAGGACAATTAGTAGGGTTCAAATAAAAATTTAAATCGATATACGCGTAACAAATCCATAAAATCAACCATTTTACGGTTTTCATATATTTCAATTCATAGATGTAGTTATATTTTAACCGATCTAAATTGTTTAAAGTACGATTTTATTTTAGTAAAATCAGTAAAAAGGTGTAACAAATTGTATAAAGGATAACATTTTAATATTCTTATATAGGTTTATAAATATTTATTAATAATATAACATGCTAAAGATCATTTGTGGAAAAGTTGACAAATGTTTTTCTTAATTTATGAATGAAATTTACAACCGGATTAGTTTGGTTACTATAAGAAATCTGCTAAAAAAACTGCCGCAAAGCTAAGATGAAGATTTATAAATTTAAAATCTCTTACAACATACACTCATAAACTATTTTGATAATTATCACTAGATTTATTGCCTATAAAAGTGATTTTAATAATTTACCTTGTTTTTATAATATGTTCAGTGTTTCTTTCTAATGAAACAATCAATATTAATATTAATTACAGTACCAAAAACTTGAGTATATTCACTTAAAAATAATAAAATAATAATGTTTGTGTTATATTATATCATTTCTTTATCTTTAGAAATAGTCTTCGTATTGGGTACTTACTCGCAGCACTAACAGAAGTAGTACTTTTAGGCTCTTCTTTTTATACTTTATGTATTATATTAGTATTACAAATTATGATAAATATATACTTTTTATCTTAATTTACAAACCTTGTAGCTCACTTGACTAAGTCGTTACGTGGAATAGAATCTTAAAGATTAATTTCAAGTAAAATATAAATTTAAACAAAATTTCAAAACAACATAGTATTTCATAAAACAAAATAAAATAAAAATAATAAGCATTTGATGACAGCGGCAAAGCTTTAGGTATATAAACTGAAACAGTATTGTCTGTTTTCGACACTAACAGTCGAACAGTTTAAAAAATAAATAAAGTGATCTTTTAGTCACAGTCTGTGTACTGTTAAAATGCTGATTCAAGTTATAAAAAGACCAGTCCCACTGCTGAAAAAGGATACAAACTATAAATGGATACTTTGAATGTTATTTATAAAGAATACATGAATCGGCTGCATTATTTTTATCTCGTAAACTCAACTCACATTGAAAGTGCTTTTTGTATTCTTTTTTACGAAGCCGAATTCTAAGTACACTGTCAACTTTCTTTAAAATAATTTATTAAAAAAACTTTTATATATATAATAATAGATAATATTATAATACTTGAACATATATGTATATGCTATTTTGTCGTTTAGATTTTTTTTAATTTTATGTACGAATAAACATAGAAGATATATATTTTTTTAACTTATTAAGGCAAATTTTTGTGACTTCTTATTTCTGATACTCTTCCACAAATAAAGTTATGCATACGGGTGATCATTATTTATCCTAATAAATCAGCTTTTCCAAACTTTTTAGTCAAAATATACGTCAAAACCACATATTATTAAAACTTTCATAATTTAACTTTGCTATTAATATTAGAAATGACCTGAACTTCATATCTGCAGTTTGAAACTCAGTGTCGATATTTAGGTTATTTAATGTATTATAATACTAATATGTATATATTATAGATTTTTCTATAAAATTTTAATAAATTAGCTTGGCTTAGATCCAACTGAATATTATTCAAAATTGTAATTACAGATTAATATTCGGTAACGTTGTGTTACTTAGTTACCCAATTTACAGTCATCCATAACACACAAATCTTGGTTCAAGTTACTTTTCATTCGGTATCTTTAATGCCAAATAAATCTCAATGGAAAGCCTTCGAAAAAAAGTTTTATCCTTTCCATATATATCTATCTATGTCTCAACTACCCCATTAACTATTTATATAATTTCTTTTTAATACATTCTTATTATTTTTTTATGTAGACTTACACCATAATACTATAAACTATACACCGTTTAAATATTTGATTTCATAGAAAAAAGAGAACATTACCTTTCCCTAGTTTTATAAAATTTTATGAAAAATCCAAATTCAATCCAGAAATTAATTTTCAAGAAAATAAATTTGGTACAAATTATTCTTTGTTTGTTTATCATAATATTGAACATGATTTGAGATAAATTTTCTTTTGTGATAAACATTAACTTGGATAATATACATTAGTTTATTTTTGCAACACTAAACGGAAGATATTAAAAAACGTAATATTCTTTAGTGCTACGAAACTTGCGAGTCTTCGATCCGTAATTAACCGATTTTTTATTGTTAGTGATTCTATTATTACTAAGTCATTCAAAATAAATACAAATGTGTCACACTTTTAAGTTAATAAGTTAACACAAAAGATTTATGTAAGTGACAACTAGCGATATAAAATCCTCTACCACATCCATCATAGTCAATTCGTGACATCTCTTTCATTATTTACTTCATATTTATTGTATTAACCAATGGTGAAGTTAAACTTTGCATACACACATGGCCGGATAAACTCGTGGAAGCATAATAATAACCAGAAATGACTATAAAATAACGGAAAGAGATTGACGGTTCTGTTTGTTTTTCCATCTAATTAAACTCAGCTGGAATACACGTTTTTTATTGAGAAAGCTTTATTGCTGTTTGGATGTTACATTGATTAATATTCTAAAACGTAAAATATGTAGTATTAACCTTGGTATCGTTTAATTGGAACGTTGAATGTTAAAATAATAGATGGATTGTGTTTCAATTACTTTGGGTTCCAGTGTAGTTTAGTATATTTTAAAGGACTTTTTGACTTTACAAATAGAATTATTAAGGAAAAACACAGTCTTAATCTTCTTATTGTGATTTAAATAAGTTGTATTATAACTTGGAAAGAAAAAGTAAGGAATATTACACGAATGATGTTAAACGATTCAAATGAAAAAGTCTAGAGTATATTATAGAATTATGGTATATTACCCACATCAAAACAAATATGTTGGTTATTTTACACATGCATGAAAAAAATAACAATAATTGTCAAGCAGTTTGATTGTCTCAACAGTCAATGTACTTCAGATAAACGTTCATATCTTATCTTACTTTTTAAAGATAAATGTAATACGAAGAATAACATATGTTGTAGTCTTTTAATGTAAGTACCATATTTTTCGGTAGCAGATGGCATATACTGGTGTCAAAGCGTAAAGAGTAATATTGCTAATTTATGTTCGGTCAATGCTTCTGACTTAACGACCAATGAAACAATTTATTGCTTGACGCTAGCGAAGTGTGTTAAGGATATTGATTGTAAATCATCTATAATTGATACAACATATATTTTGCTACTGTCAATGTTATTGTACGAAACGTATAAATTAGAAAATATGAAATAGTTTTACAACTACAGTTTATTTGTTAATTTTCTAGAGTTATTAAGGAATTCCGTAAAATTTTGTTTACATCCGTCCTATTATTGTTTTTATCTTAAAAATAAAATATTGACTAATACTTGATGTTTATGATGTATTGATTAGATTATTGGTAGAATAGTGTATTTAAAAAGGAATTGAATAAATAATCATTTATTTTGATTATAAATCAGTTGAAATAATATTTTAGTAATAAGAAATTCACCTTTATAAACGTAAAGAAAATTGACTTTTACTTAAATCCCTGAAATATATGTATTTCCAATACACATATATGAATGGTACCTAAAACATCAGGTTCGAGTCATGCGTGTGTTGATAAATGTTTCATACTTTATATTGTATATTACTTATATACACATAAAGTAGAACAAAGTAATCTAAAAAAGATACGATTCAACAACGTAATTCAGTTATATTCATGACGGTGATGTAAATAAAAAAATAGAAATTAAGTTATTAACATTATTTATGACATTTAATGCTACCTGTATTATAAAAAAAGTTTATTCTTATCTATGATATCAGTATCACTATAAGCGGAATGCCAGTCTCATTCTGGGCTTTGGTGCGAACACACGCGAAGGGCGACTCTATTCTTTGATGTTATTTCGCGCGTAAACAGTTAGTTCAAAAATTTAAAAAACGTTCGGGTTTAATTTGTTTTTATGTTGTAAATAAAATAACAATTGAGTTTTACTAAAAAGACTACTTCATGGAACTTTTGTACAGTTTTCGTTTGTAAATTTGTTGTTGGAATTGGTTATAAAAATTTTGTACTTGGGTAAGTATACTTAACTGGTACTTTTTATGGTCTATAAAATAATTTTTAATTACTTATTTATTTGATATTTTAACAAAAAATGTAAACCATATAAAGATATCGCAACAAACCAAATGTTACAGTATTAAATGTCTTACAAACAAACATTCAACTTTTAAATTTTAAGCATAATGGTTATAATATAAAATATTTCATACATAAATCGGTATGATACTGAAATTATCTTTGGTTATAAATAACCGGTTTTTAACCGGCAGTGTAGCATATTTATGATGCTAAATATATATATTAGTACATAGTGCACGAAATAACAAAAGTTTTTAAAATATAATGTAAAGATACGCGTTTTTATTAGTATTAGGATATATAAATATGCGTAAACACAACTTCTACGTAAGGTCAAATTTTCCCTAATACGATACTCGTCTGTAAATATTATAATTTAACTTATGTCATCTTTATACTATGTAAAGTGTGATCTTAATATAATATTATCTATTATATTATTAAGTATTCGTTTAAAAAGTGCCTGAATGTTTTAATATTTACAGTTAGGAGTTAACTAGATTTACGAAATACTCAATAAATACATAAAATAAATGACTATAGTTACTTTCAATTAACACTGTTTATTTTCATATTCCAACTGTTTAGATTTACAAATGTAAATGTGGCTGAGTTACGTCAATGTTAATAATCCATCGGCTATTTATTCTCTAGTCTAATTTTATTAGTCATTAAATACAAATAGTCCAAAGGTCGTAAAGTTTTTATGAAAAATATATAAATATTCATGGTGCCTAAGAACTGAAATGAATAGACATTGTGAATTATTATACCTATCATCTCAGCAACGGCCATCTTGCTAATGTTTCACTCTATTACATCATCCATTACTGCTATATAAGATAAAAGTTGTACGTAATTGAATCGATATATATTTTTGGTTGGTAGTTATGTTCATCTATGAACATACATTTCCCCTTCATTACCTGCAAGGCGGATATTGAAAGGAAAATGCAGGGCAATGCTTACATAGTATCATTTTGTATACTGCACATTCGATTAAAATATAACAAGATAAATAGTTGATTTAAATAATTTTTTAACCTATAAAACTATAAAATATTATTACATATTTTCAATTTAATACTTATACTACAATATATAAAATAGAAAACCTATTTAACCAATTCCTACTCTACCTAATATGTAACGGTGAGAAAGTTTACATTTATTCGTAAAAAGAGTGCAAATATCATTTGGTTATAAAACTACGAATCAACAACATAAATATAACAATCCTCTCTATTTTGTTTTTAATTTTCAAATAATGGATTGTAGTATTTGTAAATCAACAATGGTTGAAGAGCCCTAATTAAAATACGAAAACCGCATGATATCCCTATATAAAAGGCGCTGCATTAAAAAAGATTTTTTGACTGAGTGTTGCATGTTGAATTTTTCATAACAAAATTTAAGATTACTTTTAACTGTATAGTTCCAAGGGTGGTATAGTGACTTATAGATGATATATTTTAAATCTTAATCATTTTCTGTGTGAAACTATTTCTTTTAGTACTCGGATAGTTTATAGTTAATATTTATTACATGTTTCTCAGTGCTTATTTCTATGTAAGGAAGTAAATAAATCTATCTAGAATCTCAAAATTATAAAATTGAAGTTTGTTTATGTCAAAAATTAATAAGTTTAGAACATTGTTATAGTAAATATGTTAGCTGTTAAATATATTTCACCCTTTGTACTAGTTACATAGAATTTTCCCGACTAGGCAATTGCCCACGGTATTGCCCCGATATTTGCCAAAGGCGAGGACAATTCACGGTTATATGTAAAGACGCCTAATGAGTTTGAATATAGTCTTACCTTACAGTATTTTAAATGTATATTAAAGTAATAATGGATCACGACAGTTTGAATATCATATTATTAAAATATACCTGCCAATTTCATATCTTTGTAATTATCTTGTGTGGATAGTCATTAATCAAGCTTAATAAAGATATTTCGGTAGTAACGAGAATATTGCCATCTGTTATTTAAGATGAATTATATGATATTAACAATAAAGACACTAGATTAAGTAGCATTAATGACACTAGACAAAAGTATATAAAAATTTTTAGATCTCTAAATCTAATTTGATTAATAATAATAACAAATTAAAAGGTTGATCAGACTTATTACAGACAACTACAAAAATATTCTAATAAAATTCTTAAAAACACCTAATTTTGGTATGTATGATGCTAGCTTAATATGCGTTATTTAATATGATAAGTAGCTGTCCTTGACGTCATGTTCCATTGGCCCATTATATCATATTAAGTAGGCGTTTCTAAGAAACCTTCTGAAAATATTGGTCGTCAATGTTTTCATTATAACTTTTAATAAATAATTTTTATACTGTCAACATATTATTTTAATAAATAGTATTTTAATAAATAGTATTGTTATGAAATACATAAGAACTCGTTTAATTATTTTATCGTTTATATCATTTCTTTAATTTCCAGTCACAATTGCTCAAACCAAGAAACCAATTTAACATATGAATAAAGATACGTACTGCGAAAAAAAAATACCATAAAACAGTTTTATAGAATTTACAGTATCTATATATATTCAATAAATAATAATTAAAACTAGAAATAAAAAAATGTTAAATTTGAATATAGCATTAAAAAAGTCACAAAAATTATTAACACTAATTAATTCGAAATATGTCATATTAATTCGTCCTCTGGTTAACGAAAGCACTTTTCTACTTAAAAAATTTGAATATCATTGAATGTGAATTGAGAATATTATAATTCAATCCCTGGCTATGACAAAAACGATGTATGAATAAATAATTTGTATGTAAAATATCTCGACCTATATATAGCGCAGAAGGAGGAGGAGGTGTAAGGAGAGGAGGGCTATGATACCCTCACCATAATATATTCAAAAGCGTTACGAACGTCAATAAGGTAATTAAGATTTAATTAAATGTTATTAGATATTGTGTATTTCCTTATTATAAAAAAAATGATGAAAATGAAATTTTTAAATGTACGAACATTTAAAATTTATAATAGGAATCAGGAATAAATTTATAGTTAATTTGTACGCTGTAGAAGTAGGAGCGAGAGGTATAACAGCAAAATCTCTCTACAACTTATTTAAGGACCTCGGCCTTTCTAGAACGATCATCAGTTCATTTCTGGAACGTATTTCAAAGGCGGCTTTATTAGGTTCTTACGATATTTGGTTAGGTAGGGAGAGGAGCGTAAACAGTGAAGGTGAGCGTGTATGCGCATAGTAAAGGGGCCCCTTAAACCTACATCTGGGTCGCAAGTCCCAGGCATTGTTTGCGCTCCTCTTCTTGCAACGCGATGGGCCCGGCACCCGCACGGTGAATCCATGGAATGCTAAGAAGCTTCGTCTCATTTTAATTGACAGCCCGGAGAGACGGGATGACGCTGGAAAGACAGCTGACGCTGGAAAGACAGATGGCAGCTGGGAAGACAGATGACTGCTGGAAAGACAGCCGAGGGTGACGGCCTAGCAAGCCAAGCCCGGGAATTTCGTTTAAAGCTAAAAGTCCGAAAAAGAAAAATACCCCTGGGACAGTCCGAGAGGGGGGGCGGAAGAACTGTCCATCGGTTGATAATAACGGCGAAAACGGCGCGAAAACGGAATTGAAATGCCTTACGTGCGGGAAAATTTACAAAAGACGAGCCTGGTTTATTAAACATCTCAAAACACACGATGGTGCTGAAGCGCGGCAATCGCCGGTAATATCTTCAGTTTTCACTTCGGATAGAGTTTACCCTCATACATCCCATGGTGAACCATTGAATGCGAATCACCAGGAGTCCATAACCATCCGGACGCGTCTTAGCATTCCCACTATTAAACAATCGACATGGAAAATACACGATCAAAATATAGCGGACCTGTTAGAGCACCCGGGCTCAAACCAGGTACTCAACGCGCAAGTAGAGACTCTACAAAATACTATTTTTGACTACTTCAATGAGCACTATCCACCTTCGAATCGTTATGCTCACAAGTATAAAGAAAACGGTTTTAAATTGAAAATGAGAAGGAAAAAAAGGGACCTCATAAAGAAACTTCGTAGGGCCAAAGCCATGGGCGACAACCAACTTAGTCACCAACTGTCTAGGGCATTAAGGTCAATTCTTAAATTAATACAAGGCATATCACAACAAATAACAAAAAACCGTGATAGCTTTGACCGGGCAAAACACGAAGTAGACTTTGATAAAAATCCTTTTAAGTACTCTAAAAACATTTTCAAAGACGAAAAAGGTAAACTCCTCTTGACCAACGAGCAAATTTTTGATTATTATAAAAGCACATACGAAGTGCCTAAAAATCAAAGGCTGTATGGGGATCCCAACGATCGAAAACCTGAGAGTCCATCCATAGATTTTCATGCCAACCCACCAACTTTGGAGGAAATCAATAAAATAATTAAAAAGAAACCATCTAAGTCAGCACCAGGTCCGGATGGTATCCCTTATATAGTTTATAAAAAATGTCCGTCGATTCATAAACATCTATTGAATATATTCGATAAAATCTGGTCAAGAGGACAAACACCGGTAACATTCGGAAATGCTCTTTTTGTCCTCATTCCCAAAAGCGACAATGTCTCGGATCCTAGGGACACTAGACCGATAGCTCTAACAAATACAATATCAAAAATATTTTTTTCTTTTTTACAAACAAAAATGACGCAATTCATGATAAATAATAAATATTTCGGGCCTTATCACCAGAAAGGGTTTTTGCCTGGCATTTCTGGATGCCTCGAACATAACACGTTACTATCGGAAAGCCTTAAAGATGCCAGAAATAGTGAAAGACAAATAACGGTATGTTGGATAGACTTAGAGAACGCTTTCGGGTCGGTACAACATGAACTGATGATGTTCGCGCTAAGGTGGTATAACTTTCCTACGTTAGTAAGTGACATGATTGCATCATATTATTCAAAATTAAAATTTTCCATAATCACAAATGAAAATCATTCCAAACCATTAAATTACAACATAGGTTTATTTCAAGGTTGTTGTATTTCTCCAATTATATTTAACATAGTGATCAATATTTTAATAGATAAATTAATTAAAAACGAAAAGAAATGGGGTTATCGGTTTAAGGTGAACAATAAATACACAGAATCCATACTAGCATTCGCAGACGATCTCGCGATACTGACACGTAATCCAAAACAATGTCAGCTACTTTTAAATGTTGTGGAGGATTTCTGTGCTTGGACGGACGGATTGAGGACAAAACCCAATAAATGCTACAGTCTGTGTCTGGGTAGGCGGAACACCAGATATACCTCTTACGATCCGGGTCTTATAATAGGCGGTAAGTGCGTTACTACTATTACCGACGCAGCTCCGTTCAAATTCTTAGGCAAAAAAATCGATTACCAAGGGCGTACTCCATCTTTAGATATAATAGTCGATAGCTTTTTGAATGATCTTAAAAAGGTAGACAATCAGCCAATAAGTAACATCAAAAAGGCTTGGATATACGATAATTATTTAACATCACGTTTAAATTGGCCTTTCCTCGTTTACGATATTAATAAGACCCTTTTGTTAAAGTTAGATGCAAGCGTCATAAGGACATTGAAGTCATGGCTCGGGTTAGCGCATCCAGCGGACTCTTCTACCTTATTTAGAGACCGACACAATTTTGGGTTAAAATTAAAGAAACCATCGGAACTCTATAAACACCTAAGAGTGACCAAGAGACATATCATCTCAAAGTCGAATGATGATACTGTAACATCTCTCCCAAAAGATAAAATTGCCGCAGAGCTGGAGTCACGACTTCAATTCCATAAACAATTTATGATAGGTGCTCAAACAAATAAAGCAGGGCTAGGATCAAATAGGAAAGAACCAGACATAGAAATAATAAAATCCTTTATTCGGCACGATGAAAATGATAATTACCGGTTGCACGCGATGAGCCTAGAATTGCAAAACGAATGGGTGACCATAGGAGATTTTTGTATTCCATTAGCTTTACGATGGCGCACCCTGCTTCATGATTGGTCCCCAGCATTATTAAAATTTTATCTTAATGCATTCCAAATGACTCTCCCAGATCAAAGTAACTTAGTAAGATGGGGCAAAGCCACCGAAAAATCTTGCAACATCTGCGGGGAGGCAGTAGGAACCGCGAAACACTTGCTAGTAGGGTGTAGGGTACTATTAAATAGAGGTAAATACTCGCGTCGCCACGATAAAGTATTAGAAATCATACGAGAAGCGGTTAGTCTTTCTGTAGCAAGAGCGCAGAGGGGTATAACAACCACCAAAAAATCAGTAGAGTTCGTAAAGGCAGGTTCGTCCAAAAAATCTAAATTAAAACCTTATTCCATCTTGGACGCGTCTCCTGATTGGACTCTCATGATGGACACGTATGAAAGGCAATACAAAATCCCCGGGGATGTTTGTGTTTCGTCATCTAGGCCGGACTTATTCCTGTATTCAAAACAACTAAGGCGCGTTATACTTGTGGAGCTTACTGTACCCTGGGAAACAAACATACCCAAAGATCATACATTTAAGCTTAACAAGTATTACGAACTGTGTAACGAACTGATCAGGAATAAATTTATAGTTAATTTGTACGCTGTAGAAGTAGGAGCGAGAGGTATAACAGCAAAATCTCTCTACAACTTATTTAAGGACCTCGGCCTTTCTAGAACGATCATCAGTTCATTTCTGGAACGTATTTCAAAGGCGGCTTTATTAGGTTCTTACGATATTTGGTTAGGTAGGGAGAGGAGCGTAAACAGTGAAGGTGAGCGTGTATGCGCATAGTAAAGGGGCCCCTTAAACCTACATCTGGGTCGCAAGTCCCAGGCATTGTTTGCGCTCCTCTTCTTGCAACGCGATG
Organism: Melinaea menophilus ssp. n. AW-2005; assembly: GCA_918358695.1. Taxonomy (NCBI): domain Eukaryota; kingdom Metazoa; phylum Arthropoda; class Insecta; order Lepidoptera; family Nymphalidae; genus Melinaea; species Melinaea menophilus. Next base: position 20,953,198 of record OU911043.1, on the reverse strand, counting down.
GGCCCGGCACCCGCACGGTGAATCCATGGAATGCTAAGAAGCTTCGTCTCATTTTACATTTCGATTCGGTAATGTCAACAATTTATAAGTATTATTTTTAAGAATAAGAATATTTGTTATTATTATTTGCAAAACAACAAACATTATAGTATATTATTTGTCAATTTAAATATGCAATTCATTCTACACAGGTATAAATAAGAGAATGCATACATATACACATTTCAGTAAGCACACATATTTGATCCTTTCCTTTAAAGACACTTCCTTATTTGTCCGCACAAATTAACATTTGGTAAACTTCAGTGGCTCACATTGTATAGAAATATTACATTTAAATATTAGTATGTTCTTACTATGACAATTCTGTATTAATTTATGTAAATTGAAAATATAAATATACCTTGCTATACATATATAGATAATATATTACTTTAATTTGTTTGTTGTGTCAAGTCATTATCTATAGACAATCTATTTTTTTATTGTCTCTGGGTTCATTGTATGATGTAGGAAGATAGAATTCACTTAACATAGCATTTAGTAACGTTATATATTAAATTATTTTGAACTCTATACTGAATTAAAACTATCTATATCTGATAAAATTTATCAACGTAACTATAAGTTTAAAGTTAAAACTTAGTTTCGAAGAGATAAATGTCAGGGCAGCTGGAAACTGTTTCCATTGTATAGCAGTTTCTGTATATTAATTATATCAATTACTGGATTGTCTTCGTTATTCATAAAGTTTATTCAAGTATTGCGATTACACTTCATTCGGTAATCTGGTTTATTATGCCTGTCTGTCTTATCACATCTATATTAGACGTATATTAACAATTAAATATATTGTTCTATTAATTAATATATCAAAATATATGTCAGTTTTTTAATGACTTATATGCCAAGTCTAAAGAAACTGCGTGCATGATTTTACGCAATATAAGATTCTAGTCACACGGTTCCAAAAGGTAGATTAATAGAAAAAAAACGTCAAGAAACTCCAAACCCAGTCTTTTAAAATATTATTAATTTCATAATTTAAATCAAACGCAGTAATAAAAAAAATAGAATAACCACACTACTACTAGAAGAAAAAGCTCTTATATTTGTAAGCGATTAAAGAATTCTAATTTTAAATATAGAAAATAAACGAAAATCGTATTTGAATATCTATAAACGTACTTCACTTGATGTTAAATGTTATATCCATCGTATTTCTGAACATACAATAAATCTACTCACAGAATATATTGAACCGTAATTTTTTCACGAGCTTACTACACTTGTTTACGTTCCTTTGAGCGAGTGATTTATAATCATTATTTTTACGGTTCTACTGAAAGGAATTCGATAAAAGGTATTCTTAGATTTTAAGAGGGTAACTACCAAAATACTATATAAAAGTGAACGAACACAGCTGTAAAAACTTAATTATTATTTAAAATATTTATGACCATAGTCGAAATCAAATTAAATACAAAAATACCGATCTAAATATGAAGAGAGTGTTCGAATATCTCAGTCTAGACTTTACTTAATAAAAAATATTGAAATAAGTGTTGCGCAAACTGAGTGAGCCTACTCTGAAAACAACTCTCAAAATAAAATAAACTCTCTTGACTTTGATGGCAGAAGACATTGAATATTTCTAGTATAGAATGAATTGTAAATACTTTGAGCTCGCAACTATCATGTTGATTTTATGAATATAGTAAAAGAGATGGATTTTATAAGAATATGAAAACAAAAGTGATTCCTTCCATTATTTCCCATTTGTTGACATAAGTTCGCTTTCACTATATGAACGCTAAGAGATTGTTTATCTTAAAAATTGTCTCGTAGTGGCACCCACTGATTTATACAATCTCAGCATGAATAAATATTTTTTATTATTCATAGGTAGTTATCTATTTAACATAATCACGAATCAACAAAATAATTGAAATTGAAATAAATAAATAAATAACTAAACGACAAATAAAATGACCGCAATTTAACAACAGTACTTTTTTTATAAAAGTTCAAAATTATTTAAATATATACATATATAATAATTATTAACCGGTAATCAAAAATGATAATGAGTCTGCAAATGCCAGCTATAAATTGTGTCAGCTATTTTAAAACAGAAACACTTCAAAGGCAACGTAAATGACAGTTATTTTTGATCTGTCGTGGTAATTAATTAAAGAAGAGGCTCATATTATATATCATTTTTATTTCATCTATTTAAAATATCGTCTTCTAAAAGTTTTAAATTTAATAAATCTTAATTTTATATTACTGAATAGTTATTATTTACGGGACAAGGTAGCATCGAGCAGCAGTATCAACTGATGGTAAGCGGTAACCTTACTCTTGGATATTTTTAAATAAAGAATAAAATACGTTAATTAAAAATTATTGAGCTATAGAAAGGGATGAGGGCAGCGGGGAAAAGGAATAGAACTAAAAAAATTACTTTACTCCGATCTACTGTGAGCGGCTGTTACTATTCAGGTCGTGTCAGCTCATGGCAGTCGTGCCCGTGTAAGACACAACCAGTTTGTACCACCTTAAAAAAATGAAAAAATTTAATTAATTATATTTTTATTCAAAATCAAAATCAAAATCAAAAATCTTTATTGAAAATAAGTTTCATACAAAACATTTTTTCATTGTCAAAGCTACCACCAGCTCGGAAAATTATTTCCACAGACCTGAGAAGAGCTGGCGACAGAAACTCAGCGGGATTGTCATGATTTGTTGTTTTTTTTTTTTTTTTTTTTTTCTTAATTTCTAAATAACATAAATACATTACACAATACTAAATAAATAATCTTGAAGCAGCCTGGCAGCGATCGCTTCATACCCACGGTGCATTATCCTCTAAGTATTCAGATACATTGTAGTATCCTTTTGCACACAAACGTTCCTTAGCTATTCTCTTAAATTTGTTAAATGGTAATACTTGAACGTTTGCTGGGACTTTGTTGTAAAACTGTATACATTGCCCCATGAAAGATTTACTCTCTTTTTTAAGTCGAGTAACAGGTAGCGCGAGCTTGTGTTTGTTCCTGGTATTTATAGTGTGTATATCACTATGCTTAATAAAATTGTCAGTATTTTTATGTACATATTTAAGATTTTCAAAAATATACTGACTGGCGACCGTAAGTACATTAATTTGCTTAAACTTATTTCTTAAAGAATCTCTAGGGCCCAGATTGTAAATTGCACGGACAGCTCTTTTTTGTATAACGAAAATGGTATTTATATCAGTAGCACTACCCCACAGTAGGATACCATAAGACATTATGCTATGAAAATAACTATAATACACTAACTTAGCAGTAGTCTCGTCAGTTAGGGATCTAATTTTTTTAACAGCATACGCGGCAGAGCTAAGTTTACTAGCTAATCCAGCTATATGAGGGCCTCATTGTAGCTTAGCATCAGTGTAGCAACAGTGATTCCTAGAAAAACTGTGGATTCCACCACTTCCATCGCTTCCTCATTTAAAAGTACATTAGTTTGCACCTGTTTAATATTAGCAGTAGAAAATCTAAGAAGTTTAGTCTTCTTACTATTAAGCAACAGGTTGTTAACACTAAACCAATGCACTATTCTACAGAGAGCCTTGTTTACATCGTCATACATTACCTGATGCCGTTTTACTTTAAATATTAAAGAAGTGTCATCAGCAAACTATCTCATTATGTTTGTCTACAAAAGTAGGCAGGTCATTTATATAAACAAGGAAGAGAAATGGACCTAAAATTGAACCTTGAGGGACCCCCATATCAATCGGAGCCCCAGCCGATCTTTTTCCATTCGCCTCTACCCTCTGAATTCTATTAGACAAGTAAGAAATCAAGAGTTTGAGATCAATGTTCTTAATGCCGTAGTGGTACAATTTCCTGACCAATGTTTCATGCTGAACACAATCGAAAGCCTTAGATAAATCACAGAATACTCCAAGAGCATCCTGTGACTGATCCCAGGCCTCATATATATGTTTTATAAGAAAGACGCCGGCGTCCGTAGTAGAGCGACCTCTAGTAAAACCGAACTGTTTATGGTGAAGCAATTTATATTTATTAAAATGGTCTATCAGCTGATTAAGCATGATTTTTTCAAATATTTTACTAAACGAAGGCAATACTGATATTGGTCTGTAATTAGACGGATCTGAATTATTGCCTGATTTTAAGAGTGGTATTACTTTGTTATGTTTCATTAGGTCAGGAAATACTCCACAAGAAATACAGTCATTAAATATGGTCGCTAAGTAAGGCGCAACGAGTTCCACTATTGAGCCAATCACCTTTACAGATATTCCCCATAAGTCAGGAGTATTCTTAATATTTAAGGTCCTAAAACATTTAATTATATCAATGGATTCAATTTTCTTAAATTTAAAAGGAATGTTACATTTTTTTACATTTTTTTGTAGTAATGACTCAGCGACTACAGGAGAAGAAATTAAAGAAGAAGTGGTAGAAGCTGGAATTTTTTTAAAATAATTTTCAAAAGTAGAGGCAACTTCCTTATCTGATTTTATTACTTGATTATTATTATTATTATTATTATTATTACTAAGACACATACATAGACTCATGAGTTGTTAATATTTTATAATATAAATATTGTTAATTTAGGAATTTATATAACATATACATATACTTCATCATAAAAAAAATTAAAACAAATTTTAAAACAATATTCAATTAACAATATCAAGATAGATCCCAAATTCTTTATCCAAATTAAGCTTACTTTAAGCGAAGTAACTGATACGGTAAGGTATTACAATTTAATCGGCTTTAAAAATCTTGGGATAAGTCAGGCGTTTGCTTTGAATATCGTAGTTCATTATTAGATGACACCGACCCGCATTACCTTGGCATAGTTTAGAATCATTAAAGGTATGAAAATCTGTATTTTGATTATAGAATTAAAATATGAATATAACCTACAATAACAAGGATGCATAATATGCATTCATATTAATACGATTATGAAATGTTACACCTTCCCATATTATTATGGATAACTTACATTAATTAAATATCCCTTTATGAATAAAAATAAATATAATGATTAAGATACTCGTAAGTATATATAACTTTTTTCAATTATTTATATTAAAATTTTAATAGTATAGAATTAAATATGTATATAAACTATATTTATTAAGAAAACTTAAAACAGAAAAATTTCAAATTATTAATATTGAATTTCATAAATAATTTGCTTTCAGCTCATTAATTGTATTGCGAATAAGCAAATAACTTTGAATTGGACAAATCTTCACTTTATATCTAATTGGATTCCTCTTGAAGTGACCTACGAAATGTTAATTCAAGTTGATTACTAAGATTTTTACAGTATTATTGATTCTTATGTTCTATTTATATACATATTAAAAAAGAGAGACAGTCCATACTTAAATAAATTCCTAATAAACAGAGTGCACTCAATTTACAGTGTTTTCTCTTAATTTAATATATTATCAAAAACACTTAGTAATTTCCATATTAACAAAACGGGAATTGTGGATTGTATATTTCAATATATTTTGAAATAATTGTTCACAGATTAGACTGTAAATTATAATTTATTTATAATGTACAGTCTAGTCTTGAACTTGTGCCCCTGAGTTGACTTCAGTGATAATGCGTCTGTTTTGGTACTCCTACCTTAAAGGCGTAGTCCCGGTCTCATGAAAGCGTGTTTTTATCCTTCCGATCCCAAAAAAGGTGACGGCTCGGACACAGCTAACTACTGACCTATCGCCATTACGTCTTTTCTCTTCAAAGCAATGGACAGCAACATCAATCAACAGCTTCAAACGTACCTCGATGATCACCAGTTGATGAATGACCGTCAATATGGCTTTCATCATGATCAATCGGCTGGTGATCCTTTTTTGTATATTACACACCGTTCAGTACTCTTACCTTAAAGGTGTTGTCCCGATTTCTTGGAAGTGTGCCCTTGTCCACCCGATCGCTAAATAAGATAAAAGCTCGGACCCAGCTAATTACAAACCTTTTGCCATTACCTCTCTTCTCTCCAAAGTAATGGAAAGCATCATCAATCAACAGCTCCTAACGTACCTCGAGGATCACTAGTTGATCAAGGATGACCGACAATATAGCTTTTGTGATGGTCGATCGGCTGGTGATCTTCTGTTATATCTTACCACCGTTGGGCAGGTGCTATTTAAAGCAAGGGTGAGGCTGGCAGTGAGTCTGGTATGGCGAAAGTCTTTAATCGTGTAGTGCACAAGGGGCTTCTTTCAAAACTACCGTCGTATGAGTTTCCCGCTAGTTTATGCAAATATCCAGCGGCTTTCTCACTTGGCAAAACATCCTGTATATGCATTCTCGACCGATTTAGCTCGGACCCCAAGCCCGCGAACGCTATTGTACTCTTAGACTACGTGCTATCGTGCGTATATTTTGGCCGTGCGAGACTCTCGGGGAAACATCGACGAGTACCGAAAAGAAACTTGTATCTTCTATAGAGACCTTCCTGGGGATGGGGAGTAATGGGGTGAACTGAACCTCGCTGGGTTTAATCCCTAAAAGAGACAAGTTAGCACGTTTACGACAAAAAAAAAACTATTGTATCCACTCTTCCACCACTCCTCTCAATGGCTCGTTAAGTATCAGAATACTGGGTCTTGATATTTCGAGCGACTGGCCTCAATGTAATTGGGGGTGATCAATAGAGCGAGGTAGTATTTTAAGCCTGATCAGAGACTTGATCTCTATAAGGTACAAGTCCGGCCACACAGTGAGTACTGTTCTCATCTCTGGTTCGGATCATCCCAATATTAGCTTTTGCCTTTTGACCGCGTACAAGGGAGAGCCGTTCGGATTGTTGGGATCTGGCGGTCTGCAAACGACTGGATTCTCTGGCATTGCGTAGAGACATGACCTCCGTGTGCGTTTTCTATCACATTTGCAACGGAAAGTCTTCCAAAGAGCTATTTAATCTGATGCGCGCCGCCGAATTTCATCACCGCTCAGCACGTCATCGCCTGCCACCATTCATACTACCTGGATACGTGGCGATCCAATACGGTGTGGTTTTCAGGGACTATGCCCTCGTCTTATATAAAAAAAATCATTTCGTCAATAGCAAAATTTCATTTGCTGATATACATATATTAGTATTCTTTGTTTAAACAGAAATGAAACTAGACTAACCGAGGAAGGAAACGATTAAATATAATAACTAATTTTAATTTATCAGTAGGCAATAAGCACTTGTTAACTATCATAAAGTAAATAGCTTAACGTCTAATAACTTGTAATCTTTACACTAACAGCAGCTGTTATAGTGAAATAAATTAAACGCATGTCAACACCTCGATAGCACATTAATTTGGACTTATCTGTTTGACATTAGATTATTTTTTGATGATTATTTTCCATCAGAAAATTATTTCGTTATATAGCGCCATTTTCAAATAATTAAGATTTTATTAAAACTTTGTTTTTTTTATATTCCTAATAATAGTTGGTCGGTTCGAAGCAAAATATATTTTTATTATAGCATTTTGAGCTATTTAAATCCATACTTCTCTCATTTCAGATTTAGATGTTACGTTTACAAATAGTAAATTATTTCCAACACCTAATATATTATTTAGGAATTTCAAATAGATGAAACTAAGGAAATAGATGTGTTTTCCATTTTAGATTATATTTTTAGTATAATTATTAATATACTGAAAAAGATATAGAAACAACGCTTGTTAAAACGTAGTTTTATTAAATCACAACTTTTATTATATATGATATTTATAATATCCATAGAACACAATGAGTATTTTTTTTCATTGACTACATTAAAATTAATGATATTCACATTATAATCAATATAATTACTTGTGGGAATAGTTTGTTGATTTTACCTTTGACCTTAATGATACTGATATCAACGGGAGTCAATGACAATGATAAGATATACTCACATGCGTATTTTTTATGAGATAATTACATGAAAAAAGTTATAAAATAATTTTAATTGGAATTAAATTGTATTAGACAATGTTATTTTGTGGTGTATATAAAAAGTCAATAAAATTTACATTTAGTTTAAAGGTTATCAAAATATCCTAAAGTTACAATTAACATTCTTCTGTACTGTTCTGTTACTGAGCTATGAAATGAATGTTAAGAACGTTATTTCTATTTATTTACTCCTACATTTATTTGAGTTATTCCCAAGAGGCAGTAGTTTGTAAATGTTAAGATAGAAAGCGTTAACAAATATATTTAGATAGAAGGATACTAAAAGATTAATAATAAATATATATATATATATATATATATATATATAGCTTGATGTAGCTTATATGTAGCTTGATTTTATACAAATGAGAATATAAAAAACAAGATATAATTCTTCAGATATATCCCTTCATTATGTCACTTCAAAAATTATTTCTACATCTGCTAAAGTTACATATTTTTTTTATAATAAAATGTATTTTAATTATAATTAGCAAAAGGTAAAGAAAATAAACGACATGTTTTTGTGATCTTTAAAAAATTTAACTGTTTTGAAACTGTTGGTTAGACGATAAAACAACTTGAAATACATCAGTTAAAGATTTCACGATACTATATAATTAAGTATCAAATAACTTTAGTTCTTTGATTTGATTTACCTACATCTCGTATGGACTGGCTAGACCGGGGAATTCTTAACGTCTCACAGAAAATAAAAGTATGAAGAAGCAGCAAGGTTTAAAAAAATTAGTGAGGTAGCCGTAAGCTCAAACAAACCGTAATTGCTGTCTCGACCTGGGTATTATTAACCTCTTACAGAAGATGAAGGTATAAAGTAGCAGCTGGGTTCAAAAACATGAGTGAAGAAGCCCAAACAACAACAACATTCCCCTTTCATAGGATTGACTACGCAGTTGTAATTTTACTTTTGGTTGGATTGCCTTCTTGTTTGCAGCAATGTACTTTGGCCTAAAATCGAACTAAAACGTATGAAACCTGTTTTTGCAAAAAAAAATATATATATATTAGTCTACAAAATTTTGGTTTTTGAGAGTATCAAAAATAAAAATGACAAACATATAGAAAATGAGTGTTTTTTTATATTTAATAAAATTATTTAATACGAATAATGAATAAATATATATCAAATGAATATTATATTAAAATAATAAATAAAAATTGAATACCCGAAACAAATAACCAATAGGTAATTGGATATCTGTATTTAGATCAAACGATTTCTTAGTATAAAGCGTTTGAGCAGTAAATAAAAATACTTTGAAATTATAATTAGTATATTATTTACTTTCGTATAAGGGTAAAAAATCACTGGTTGGTATATAAAGTAGGAATTAATGTCCATAAACATTTCAGCTCTATGATGAATGGAAATATTGGATTCGAAAATGTTAACAACACACTAATTAAAACATCCGTTCTAAAATTATTTCTTTATAAATATAAACACTTTTAATGAAATTCGTAAAGTTAAGCCTTTAATATAAACTCAGAGTTTAAAAAAATAATAAATTGGATAAACAGTTCTACGTTTTATTATAAACTTTTTGTGTACTAGTTATAATGTTTACCTTTATCATTTAATTTGTAGCTAGAGTATTTAATTTATTTTATTATAAACTTCTTTTACAGGATCACCGAGTAATTAATTAAATGTTTTTAAAAGCTAGTTACTAAAGTTTCTATATGTTTTGTAAGTGGTTTTACTAATCTCATTGGTGAGATTTTTTTTCAGTTTGAGATGAAGCTTGTCCCGGTTCTTCATACACCTTATCAAACCTGTAGAAATTATGGCATTATTTAGTTTGTAGTTGCTAGTAAGTGTAGGTAAATGGAGGAGTTTTTATCAAGGCTAATTTCACTAATATCTACTGTACTTGAAGTTGTTAAGGAGGTTGTTAAGGGAATGGATAAACGGATCAATGTTTGCATAGCCAGAGGGTCTATAAATAGCCACAACTATAGTTTCGGAGTCAACCCGAATGGTAAGGCAGTTAGCATCGGTGAGGCTGGGCTCATAAGTAGTAATATGGTTACCTTTGTAGTAAAGTGTGAGTTTTAAACTCAAACTTACAACTCAAAAATTCAGATTTTTACTGCAAATGTTTTGGTCTATGAGTTTTCTATTATGAGTTGTTAGTGTTTTGATAAATCAGGACAGTTATCAATAATATATCTAGAAGATTGATGCAGTAAAATAGAGAAGATCAAGGTTTATGTTATTTATGGTATCAAGGTACGTGGTGGCGCCAGCTAGGTGAGGAAGAGAGACATAAAATACGATTGGAGTATTATGAATGGAGTTCGGAAGATCCATAAGTACAATGTAAATAAGATATATTATAAATTCATGATACAATAAATCATTTGCATATAAAGTAACATAAAAATATGATAAAAAAGGATATGAGACAAGTCAAAGTAAATAGATTGAGTAAACTGAGAGGCAACAGTAAAAACTGTAACAGCTTACGAGTATATTAACTTCACGAATATTTTTCCATGTGAAGTCCAAGTGATGAAGTTAATGATGATAAGTTTATTGAACTTCTTACTAGTTTTTAGATGATACACATCATGTATATCGGCGTCAGACAATGTTAGACAACGTTAATTACTCAATCTCTCAACTGCTTAACTATATTTCCCAGAGATAATTTGTATTCATCGGTCTGTTTAAAAATATTTTTAATTTTCATTTTCATAACTTTGCGCTGTAAATATTTACCTCTTTGGGTAGGTGTATGTTGTAGTAAACAAGGCCGCTGGGTAAAATAAATTAAAATTCAAAGAAATATAGTTTAGTATGCATACGTCCGTACTCCCAACTGTCCAGGGAGAAGATAACTGATTATTATTTCCGAGGAAAAGAATGAGGATTCTTAAAAACTAAATAAAGTTATATTAAATATCAAAAAACAGAATTACTTTACAATAATGTGATAAAAATGATTTTTTATTTTATTTTGTAACAATGATAATGAAATATCTGATTTTACTTCAAACGGTCGTAACTGTTCGAAATATTTTTACAGAAACGTGCTGTAAAACTTAAAGAGAAAATACAGGTTCTTGTACAAAATTGCCTCGAGTGTCTTACCATATTTCATGCTGTCGCTAAGATAAAATTGAAAGCATTTTATATCTTAAATAATAATCAAAAGAAACATGAAATACAGTTTATTAAAAAGATGTAATTTATATATTATAATATAATTATAGAAAATATTTTAACACAATACTTAGATAAGACGATTATCGTCATTATTCTTAAATAATATTAAATAATAGTTGTGTATTGCAGCATGATAAACCTATATTTTCTGTTAACATACACAATTATTATAAACTTCACAGATTCAAATTACCTCCAATTAATAAGCCAAATAAAGGAAATGAGGTTAATGGCATACAATGTTTTCGTAGGATCAAGTAAAGGTCGAGCCAAACATATAGGGTCAATTATACTATTCGGCTTGTTTTAAATCCTTTGAACCTTTTGAAGATCATTTTTGCCTTTACTGACCCTTTGTTTGTGAAATTAACTCTCAGCTACACAGATTTTATTATCATAATTTAATATTCACATAGTAAAAAATGCTATTTTGTTAAAATCACCATCTATTTTGAAATAAATATTTTATCATAAATTCTGAATTGACAATTGTATCAACAATTGATTTTGTGGTTCCTAACATATGCCAGAAATTAGGGCTTACCAGTATTGATCTACAAAGTAAAAATAAATAAACCGGATTTTATCTTATCGTATAAAAATAAAGAATGATTTGTAAAAGATTGTCTGTAGAATTGAAATATAAAGATTGATTTTTAAATATTGTCTGAACAATTATTAGCATATTTTGTGTAAAAAAAGTACTTTTAATAATTCCTAGACAACAATATATATAGGTATTAAGCATCAGTTTAAGCTGGTTTTAATGAAACCCGGCTTTTAAAGTTAAAACTTGCCTCACATCACTATTATATCAACTCACATTATGACATAATAAAAAAGAACAGATCAATGGCTGTAACACAAACAACTAACATTAATTAAAAAGAGAAAAAATATACTGTCTACAGTATATTGTTTCTCTTTTAGCATTCTAATGCAACAATTTTACTTGTATTTTGATGTTTTTATTCAAAAAATTTTTTAAATAGATCTACAGATTAAAATTATAGTAGTCATTACCCCACTTAATAAAACTTTAAGTTCGCTAACTAAAGTGAAAAAAAAGAAGTAATCTAAATAATATTTATGACTTTGCAAAATTTTTATAAATAGTGTGCCTAGAAATATAACATTTTTTCGCAGTCTCCTATCACCTTTTTTTTACCTGACACTAAATCAATACCACACAATAATTCTCTTCGGAATAATCCATGTAATATATAGCCCTGGCTTTCTTTAGATTTTTGTCTGATTGTCACTTTCTGTTCTTCAATCAGAATATGTTACAGCCCATGAAAGATAGAAAAGCGTAAGGATTTTAGGACGTAGGAAGGGGAAAGAGGGATTCTGACCAACTGGTATTTTCACTCAGTGAATGAAACGTACGTTTTTAATATTGCTATTGAAAAATATGTAATGTATTATTAGAAATGCAAAAAAAGTAAATGTATTGAAACTTTATAAGATTAGAAATGTGTTAAAATTTGTATACCTACAATCACGTGGTTAGGAAGGTTTACTTATTCACAAATACTCTACTGTTTACAATATAATTAAGCTGAATCAACTTTAACACTAATGAAATAAGTTTTATACTAACATATAATATTGCCAGCAGAATCACATATCAACCAAATAATTCATTAATTATTCCTAACGCCGGTAGACTCTGAACATTGATCTGTTCAATTAATAAAACAGCGTCTGGAATTTCTGTAGTTTAAATAGCTTTACTATCAAGATAATGTTTTTTTTACACATCATAAAATAAATATCGCGTTTTACTTATATACCATACTTCTACATATTTATTTAAAATAACCTTGATAACCTTTTAAAGGACAACTTTGTGGTGTTCTCGATTTTGCCAGGTCACTCATTTCTCAAGATATAAAAAGGTAGATATGGTTACAATAAAATGTTGTAAGTAAACAAGTAAGGAATTAAGTGGTTGGATAATTGCTCCCATAGATAGGTATAGACAATTAAATTGGTTTAGAACGGATTTCATAACTTTCTGCGGCGTTATGAGACTAAATATATATTTTTATGGGATCTGTTGTTTCGAATCAGTATCAGCAATTTGTTTTACTCCAATATTATGAAAGATATCCAAATACCGCATATCTTTGAGACTTAGTTGTTTGCTTTTTTTAAAGTTTTATTATATTTCTCATATATCCAATTACTTTGATATTATCTGTCCTTAAATATAAATAATGTTCTTACGTAGTTAAATTTGACGTGAAACAAATATTAGAAGATTTTTAAATGAGTTACACTTTATAAGGGCAAAACTTTTATATGTGTTTTATAATAATTATGATATAACACATAAATAACTAGACAATCTTTGATATGTTTGTGTTATACTAATATGATATATTGAAAACCTCAAAAGCAAAAATATTCATTGGAAAATAAATAGCAGAATATATGAATAAAATAACGATACTTTTCAATTCCACACCGCTGATATATTATTACACATTTTTTTTATAACAATTTTTCGATCTTTCTGCAAGAGAGTGTGAGAGAACTTAAAGGTTACTTAATTTCTAATAAAAGGTGGTATATTGAAAGTTCCGTATATTTTTATTTTTTATAATATCGCTATATCTAAAATAATTTCTGTTTATCAGACTACGATTTGTAAGCGTCTCTGGGTACATTATTAAAACCATTTATATTAAAAATAAAGTAACAAGTAATTAATAAACATCGAAATAAAGATAGAGAAAATATATATAAAATATGAATAAGACATGAAAAATACGCTTCAGGCCCGGGCATTTACTGAAATGGACTTCTGTGAAATTTAACCCCTATAAAAATATAATAAAAGAAATAATAATCCTATTCCGAAATTTTGAAAGAAATGAACCTAAAATATAATATTTAAACACTAAAACTTTTTATTATGTGGTTTATACAAATATTTATTTATTAGTGGATTATATATATATATATATATATATATATATATATATATATGTATATATATATATATATATATATATATATGTACTATTTTAAGAACTACAGATATAAATAAATAGATAAAATAAAATAATTCATTTATAACTTTTATAATAGTCTTGTTGCTCATAACATTAGCTTTTGCATTTTTCATATTTTCCATACTTTACAACTGCACCTTAGAGATTTATAAGGCAGCTGTGAGTTTCGTTAAATTGCGATATTATGGTAAAATAACCCTAAAGTCTCACACAATAGGACATGTATTTGCTTGTATTATTTATTACAGCGTCAGTGTCAATACTTGTATCATTTGCTGAGCGCTCATGTGGAACTGTAGCATACAGAATATGAAGCTATTTTTCAAATTTCAAACCTAGTTTTGAATATTTCAATAAATCTTAAATAGACTTCAAATTGGTATTTTATCTCAATGGGTTTAATCTTACAAATAATATTTGACTTTTACACATTTTCGATGAAGTCGCAAACCATTTATTCCAGTTAATATAAAACTACAGTGCATTACTCGAATATACTTATTCTTTACGCGGTCGTTTTAAACTCAATTGTGACAATAGCAATTTTCTTTCATTTTCTGTTCAGCAGTAAAATTTTAAACTCAACTTGAAGTAATAGCAACTCCATTTTATTCGTTACGTTATTGTGAGCTTTAATAAACGTAATAATAATAATTTAATTACCATCGTTTATTATTTCTACGCTGCATGATAAATTCCGTCTCTTGTAAATTATTCACAAAATTGAATATTCACATATCTCATATTTTCTATTACAATACAGCTTAGTAAAATGAAAAAAAATCATTTAGAAAAAGAAAACATCTGAAGTGATCCTCAACATTTGTCCTAATTAAAATCTTTTTTATTAAATTTGTAAATTATACTTGTATTTAAGTACTCATGACGAAATATGATGAGAAAATCATAAAATATTAGAAATCATTATGAAAAAAAAATCATAGCTATTGTTAAATTGTAAAACATTTTGAAATAACTTTTCGTATAAACTATAAATTTTTAATTATTAATGTAAATATAATAAATTGTTCTATATAATTCGAGCTTTATGACAGCTACGTAATTCGATCCTTAAACTGAACTTGCCTGGCTTTAATAACGTCAAACACTTCGGACCTTAATTACTAAAGCACTTTAACTTATTTTGTAGCTTGACCCTTTTTTTATGGCAAGTACGTGGAGAACGACTAATTATATTGTTTCTTTTTAATATAACTTTGGTAATTTAGAATATTTTTAAATTTTATTTAACTCTATACTCACGTAACAAAAATCTTATTTTAAATAACATACTTCACATTTCTCTGAAAACAAATAGATTCATTTAATTCAAAATATTTTTTATTTCAAAATATGTATTTAAAAAGATAATTAGTATTATTTGAATACCTTGAATATAATTCAAAGCAGCTCTTATAATGTTAGACTAATCTTAAACCACAAACTTCCAACGCTCATCTCTCTAGTCTTATCTCTTAAACTACAAAGGAGAGATAATTTCATTCTTGAAAAGCCTAATTCATATCTTGATGCTCATCCTATTTTCAATTTTATAGAATTTATAGATAAAAGCTTTGTACACGGTTTGGCTTTTCCAACTTTGTTAAAGTTACAAACAATCTCAGATCCTTAAAAGTTTCACCAAACACTTATATTATTACTTATTTCGCAAAATAAAATTCATATACACTTTGTTCTAAACTAAATGGCTGAGTCACTCTTTTTAATGGCTTAACAAGGGTCAGGCGTAATTTTAGCAAGGTCTTATTTTAAAAGAACACTCAATTTTGAGTCCTACTGTTTTGTCAATTTATATACAAAAATAGATATATATTTGCATGTGATTGGAATAAATGAAATCAGATATTTTTTCTTTTTTTAATATGTATAATAACTAAATATAAATAGTAAATAAAATTATTCCAATTCTCCCACTAGTTATATTCAAAATATAGATTTCACTTAAATTGTTTAGACTAGAAAACAATTATGTCAATCCCTGTTCAACTTATATTTTTTTGGCTAAAATATAATATCAAGAATAAAAAAATATATTCTCGCTTATTAGTTCTAAGACATAGCTCAATCTAAATAAATAAAAATCGGTTGCAATAAATAGCTGGCATCCTTCATGTTAACTATAAGTTTGTTCATTTAAGTATGATTATGGGTAACGTAACAGGAGCTATATTTAAATTTGAAATAACGCCAAGATTAAGGAACGTACTTTGTGAGAATTTTTAAAATAGTGTTTAACCTTTCAACTCAGATTTTAATCCCAGTTGAGGTTACTAGAAATATTTTCTTTAAGGTTACATTACAAATTATTTTAAGATAATATTTTTCAATTAACCAAATAAGAATGATACGAAATTGGTGACGTCTGGTTAAATTAATGTAAGCTGAGTCCATATAAATGATATATCCTGACTTAAACTAAAAGCTTGATTATTTTCCCTTCCTAACGTTTTCGTCTTATCTTATCGTGCAAATGTTTTTGTGTACTCACCTAATGCAATCTGAGTGCTGTCCCATTTCATGCAATGTATAATATTATATAGAAAACAAACCTTTTGTATGTCATGTTATACCAGATATTGGGTTAATACATATTTATATTTTTTAATAAATTTTCCTTCTACGGTCATTCAACCATCGACCATTGTTCATGTCTTCATTGTTCTGGCTTGTGTGATTTAATAAAAGAAAAGGCTTAAGCCCCATTGTTAAAACGTATTTATTATGATATGTTAATAGAATATTCGTCGCTCAAATAATAAAATATGATTAAAATCTTTAAAAATTACTTTATTTTCAGAATACAGGTTCAACTACTACCAGAAACCTCATTATTATATATTATATTAGTTACGACTTCTGATATGTTATTTCTCATATGATTAAATTCATCGTTAAAAGTTATATTATGACAGAAATATTTTTACAATTGATTGCTTTTTATACTTACAAAGATAGAGATGTTTGGATATAATTATTCACTTAAATCTATTGAAACATTTCCTTTTGATGATATCCTATAGCAATTCGGCGATGAAAGCAACAGAATAAAGCTTTTTTAAAGAAAGTTAACCACAATTCCTTGCCTATAATCCGTCCGTTTCCATGAAAACCCTAATTTATTTAATAGGATCCTAATCCTAATTGCTAATAGACAAACAAGCAGAAGTTTTCTATATATAAAACAATGTTACAATACCATATAATTACTTTTTTTATTTGAAGAGTTATAATATTCATTTTTATAATTGATTATTGAAACATTCAATTATAAAAATGAATATTATTCTTTATTAGATCTTTGTTAATTATAATTTCGTCGCAAAAGTCGTAACAGTCGACGAAAATGCTTTTTCAGTATCACATAATGGACATTAGATCAATGCTTTTGTAGCCTTCTCATGCCTTCTTCTCTAGCCTTCTCTATGTTCTAGCAAATATAGCAATGTTCTAATGTTTTAATTTATTCTTAATAATTTTCATTTTCATTATCATATTAAGTTTCTCGTATGTATTTATTTTAATTTATTGATTAATATTGCATTGTCTTTATTATAGATTTGATTTTAATTGTATTTATTTTTTTTATTTTATTTGGTATTTTTTTTTCTGAATAGTTTAATCACGAAAAGTTATTTAAGTAATTGATTTATAAAAAATAAATTGGTTGCTTTGAAAACAAATAAAACCTCATTATATAACTCAATTAAAATATATACGTATAACAGATTTCGGCGCGAGTGTACATGCGCGAAAGTTCGGAAAGCCTGGTTTCAGGATGAACATACTCGTAACTCACCGTACCAATAATACCTTACAATTCAATATAAGATAGTTAAAAAAGTATTAAGGTACGGGAGGTTTATCTTCATAATTTATTATTTATTCTTTAAAAAATTTTTTTAGTAAACGCTAGAAATAACTTCGGATATAACTTCATATAAAATATTTTCATAGTGTGAATTTGCCATAATGTGTCAGCCTTCATTCAACAAATATTTGTAATTTAAACAGTAGCCAAGGCGTGTCGACTAATATAATGGACTATAAAGTACTTTGAAAACTATAGCAATTATTTCTATGTTAATGGAACAGGCTTGAATATATCTATTCGAGTATATCGACTAAGGTATTTGTATTTAATTTTAGAGAATAGTTTAGAATTATTTTTTTATACATAATTTCGAATTCTTCGGTTTTCCTTCCTTCCTTTGTATAACAATTTCATGTGTAATCGAAGATTACGAAACAAACGTTAAAATTAGACATAGTGCTTACATGGCTTCGAACTAAATTGGACTGAAAGGTAGAGTTTCTCGAAACTAAGAACATTTAATATTGCGTACCTAACTCGTCCCAGGACTATAACTAAATATATTTGTTATTAGCAATAACCCACATGAGTAGACCCACACCAGAAATGATTTTCGGTCTGTAAAGGTTGCTTTTAAATATATAAAAATGTATAGTTTGAAAATACAATATTTAAAAGACGAAAAACCTACAGATTTTTGAAGCAAATAGAAGATTACTAAATAAAATATTCTTTTCGAAATAATTAAGACAACAGATGGTGAGAATTAATGAAAAATAACCTCCGATTCCCATATTTAGTCTGTGAGGTCGTATGAACAAATTTATTTGTCACAATTATTTCACAGTTAGTACTTGCTAATTGTTATATGAATCTCTATAAATAATAAATTATATAATATTTTTGTACGAAATAATTGCTGAGTGTTCTGTGTGTTTGTTTCTGCATCATGTAAAATCGATATGATGCATCTTGATGATATTCCTTCAGGAAACTATACGAGTAGGATAGTTGGTAGTTGATTTTGTAGTAAGCTACATTTTACTTCAAAAAATCTCAAATTTTTCAACAATAATTTAATACTGATTTATAATATTCAATTATTTTAGAGGGAGAATAGAATAGTTCTCTTGGAATATAATTGTAATAACATTAAAGAAAATAAATTATATAAATCAATTATGATATGATAGATGGCTTAATATTGGGGAGACAAATGTAGGGGGAGAGCAGATCGCTGGCAATAAATAGCTCGTAATATATGAATATTCAATAAAGCTGGCTTATTGGCATACTATTCGTTTAGAACGAACACAATTTTATAAGTTCTGTGTTATCTAATAAACACTGTTCCGAAGAGCATTTATTGCAAACGTGAGGGTGTTACAAATTTTGGTAATGTTAGAATACAATGTATTTAATAGATAAGAGGCTATTTAATATTGAAATATAAATAATAGTATTAAATTATAGGTTATATAGAGAATATTTTAGGTTATAGAGAAAAAAGACAATTCTATGAAAATATAATCAAAATTATATTAAAAATCGCTCTTGAACTACGTCTAAACACCTTGAATACATTTAGAATATGAGTACATTCTGAGAGGATATATACTATACAAATATTTAATGCACTTTGACAGTACCCATAAACTGATATGCCCATATTTTTATGAACATCAGTAAGTACACAACATGGTTGTTGTTTATGTTATACATAATAATAATAATATCTATTCATATATTATATATATATCGAGGTAAATATTATTTCAATTTAAAGCATTAAAAAAATATGCTTTTAATTGAAATTATATATTGGAAAAATCCTAATCTATTAGAAATAGGTAAATAAATACCTATCTCTAATAGATTAGGATTGTGAACTCAAATTGAGTTCTATATAAATTAATTAAAAATTACATTTCGTCCAACAATACATTTAATACGGGCCAAGTGGATGGATAGATAGATAGACATATGTCAATCTACATCACACTTGCGGACTTTTTGTAGATTTTTTTGAGATATAGAAATATATATAATATAATGTACATTATGTACAAACTTGGAAAACCTACTTAGTTTAACAGTTTTGCTTTTAATTTCGTTATATGTACTACTATAGTGCAATTCCACTATGTTTATTATGTTGTCTAACGATCATTGGGTGTATGTTCAAGAAACGACTATAGATATATCTTTATTTGTCAATTAATACTTAATTAAAATTTTACATTCTTTATTTATATGAGTTTAGCAATAACTCAAATATTTGATTTATTATATTCTTTCCAGATGCAAAGTAGGTTATAAATATTTAGGAGACTAAAAAACTTAAAATACTATCTATTATGTACTGACTGCAGATAAATGTCAATTCAATTGTTTTTACAATGTTGCTTTAGTGGTTGCGGATATTGACCTGCTATAAAGAAATAAACTTCGTAACATAAACTAAAAATAAACAGTGATTAGGTTTTAGCAACTGACAAATAACCATGTGAGAATATGATTTAGTTTCTGTTTACATAGATTAACAATAGCTAGTTACACATAGCGCGCCTGACAAAGTAATTAACATCTATATTTAGTATGATTTATTTCGTGAACATACATTTACATTTTTATTTAATCGTTGTTCAATTTCTTGATGTTGATGAAAGATTTGTGCGGTACAGAAATAAGAGTCGTATTATGTCGTCGTAGTCATATTTTTAAAATATAATATTCAAATATATTTTATCGTATTAGAAGATTTGTTTAGTTTTGTTTTAGTCATTATTATTATATTATACTGTATATTTTTATATTGAACAGAAATATTACATATATAACATATCATACACGTATTTCAAACAAAAATTATCCTTGGTGTTATAGTCAATCCAACGTGTTTTTGGAACTTTATTAATAAACTTTTAAAATTTCTTTTTCATTTTGTTACATACTCGTAAAAATAACTATAAGACTCAACAAATGGATTTTTATGTAAATATATATTTTTTGCTTATTATTAATTAATTTTTCCTTGTTTCAGATTGTCTTCATATTGATGGATATACATTATCAGAAAAAGAAGAAGTGAAATAAAGGAACGCCTTTGCGTTAACACTTTTGCTACAGTTAAAAAAACTCTGGACTCTGGAACAGTATGAGAAGTTGGTTCTTTAAAACAAACACAAACTACCTAAGAAACCAAACATAAACATGATAATATCTATATCAAACACAAAAGCTTTATGATATCAAATTACCTACTCAATAAAATTATGCAGAACGAATGGACTAACAACGATTCACTTTATAATGATAACAGTAGTAATTTCGTCGACAACTTTCAAAATGAAAATATTACGGCACCCCCAGATCCTATTGAAGATAAAGCAATTCAAGCCGCGTTTTGTACAGCATACACTATTATTTTCGTAGTAGGAATATTTGGTAACGCTCTTGTTTGTTATGCAGTAATAAGGAACCGAGCAATGCAAACCGTTACTAATCTCTTCATCACGAACCTCGCATTATCTGATATATTACTATGTGTATTTGCAGTACCATTTACTCCTCTTTACACTTTCTTAGGACGTTGGGTGTTTGGAGGCTTATTATGCCATATCATGCCTTATGCACAAGGTTGTAGTGTCTATATTTCAACTCTCACTCTAACATCTATAGCGATCGACAGATTTTTCGTGATAATTTATCCTTTTAAACCAAGAATGAAAATAAAAACATGTATAGGATTAATCATTTTTATTTGGGTATTTGCTTTAATAGTGACGTTTCCCTATGGCTACTATATGGCTCTACAAGATGTCTTTTGTGCTGAAAAATGGCCTTCCGACCAAATTCGAAAAGCATTCGGAGCTGTGACAACAATTATGCAGTTTGTTTTGCCATTTATTGTTATGGCATTTTGTTACACCTGTGTTAGTATAAAACTAAACGATCGATTAAAAACAAGACCAGGCAGTAAGAACAGCAAAAAAGAAGACGCGGAGAGAGAAAGAAAAAGGAGAACCAATAGAATGCTTATAGCAATGGTGGCAATATTTGGGTTATCATGGCTACCACTTAATTTAATAAATATAAGTAGCGACTTTTATTCCTTAGCTGAGGATTGGAGATACTATATGGTTTTGTTTTTTATAGCACATTTTATAGCCATGTCATCAACTTGTTACAATCCATTTCTATATGCGTGGCTAAATGAAAACTTTCGTAAAGAGTTCAAACAAATTCTTCCTTGTTTAGGAGTTTTAGTAGCAAAGCATTCTAAAAGAAATTTTAATCAGTCTGAAAGGACTGGCATGTTTCGATCAGAGAAGACTTGCAATGGAAACGAAACAATTCAAGAATCACTTCTAACTTCTACAGTAAATAAACCTTCAGTTAGATACAAAATAGAATTTAATGAAAAACTCAAAACATACAAGGATGATCAAGAAAATGTAAGTCCTGATGAGAAACCAGAAGATAATCCTAGTCCAAATGAAGACTGCGTTAAAATGTACATGTTTGCAGATAAATCTGTTCTGATGTCGGATAAGGAACCTATTGTATCTGCGCTTTAATCTGTGGTAAGTCAACTAACATACGATACAAATAACATACATAGCAGCTATAATATAAATTATTATTTGTATAAAATTAAAACATCTCTTCTCCTGGAGTAATTACTGTCTGTATAAAAATAAAAGTTTATAATATCAACATTTTTTAACTGATGATATATGAATGACTATTTTTAAACAAAGTTAGTTTCTTTGATGTTTCAGATGTATGGGATAAAACAAGTCATCTTATATTCATTTTATTTTCGTCACTAGTACTTATATAAGAAGACTATTATGAGAATAATTTTATTTCAGTTATACAGTTTAATAAACAACTTAAATATAATACTAAAATACTCAGCATTAATTATGTTATGCTCTTCAATTTTACTGCGATAGTCAATGGTGCAGCTAAGTTTGATGGTAAATGTTGTGGTAAAATTGTTTGTATAGTTTACGTTGTATACGTACTACTTATGCAGTAAATAAACTAAGTTTATGATGTGGAACATGTTAACTACTATTCTTGTTATTTAAACTTTCAGAAACTGTGTTAACTGAACAGTTCAGTGTAGGCAAACAAATGGTATAAGATATTGGTTATAAATAGGCAATTATTTAAAGAAATTATTTCAAAAAAGTGGTCGCCATTTTAAAAATAACATTAATCATAAGCCTGTGTTTAAAGTTTTGGATAGTTAACAGATGATAATAAGATTCAAGTGAAATACATACAAGTAGATATACCTCTAAAGGTCTGTTAAATCTACCAATTATTAATGTTATTTTAATAATATAAACGTATAAATAGAAAATACTTAAAGAAGTGATGACGGACAACGCTATTTCTTAAACAACACTGCTTGGAATAACTATAAAAAATACGATGTAATAAATTACAAATACACTCGGATCGGAATAAATAAAATATCTGAATTATTTTTATAGCCCCATAACACTCTGTTTTTGAGTATCTTTGAATAACTATCTATTTTTTATTGTTCATTTTCAGAATAATAATAAGATTATTATTATTATTAATAATAATAATAATAATCATAACGAAATAAAATAAATATATTAAAAATATGTATTTTTTACCAACGTGCCTAAAATTTCACAAAATACTTTTTAACATAATAAAAATCAGGTGTTAAAATGAAATGAATAAAAAAAAATTGGCTTTTAAATCAGAGAAAAATTTTAAACAAAGACAATTTTATTTTCATTCTCTATATCTAATGTTTAGATTGTTGTTAATGATTTGCCAAACATATTATTAATTACGATCATTAATAACGTAGAAGGTAAAAATTAATCTAGATATAAAAATGAAAATAGTTATATACATATAGTTCAAATAAAATATTCGTTTACAAATTCTATTTGCAAAGACAATTTCCACGTACGCCATGCAAAAAGCGACTTATTCTGTACTTACATATTCTGAAGTTATATTACTTATGACTGTCCTGAGACAGTCAGTTTCTGTTTATTCTCCTTTACAATTTACTTATAAGAACTATATTATTTATAGTCTAGTATTCTCCGAGAATAAGAATAGAGATATGTTTATAACAAAAAAATATATAAATTAATTCATAAATTTTTATGGGTAAAAAATTTATAATTTTACATATTATGCAGGATATGTACTAAATATTTGTCCTAATTAACATGGGTATCGTCATCC
This sequence comes from Melinaea menophilus ssp. n. AW-2005, assembly GCA_918358695.1. NCBI lineage: Eukaryota > Metazoa > Arthropoda > Insecta > Lepidoptera > Nymphalidae > Melinaea > Melinaea menophilus. The sequence continues at coordinate 20,928,880 of OU911043.1, read as the reverse complement.
ATATTTCCTATAAAAAAGTATTAATAAATGAAAATATTTATAAATGATTATATCCAGGTGCTATTTGTTATTAGATTTCATAGAATGGACCACCCACAAGTGAGTCATAAGATTTTATAAGCTGTAAAAATATCGATCGAAAGTATTGCGTAATAAAATATGAGCACTCTAATATTTAAGAGTGGGCATAAAAATAAGTTTATTTTTAAAACACATGGCACAGGTTGGGTTGTTATGTATATTATACATATAGCTGGCTCACAAATTTTACTTGTAGATTTTTGAATGATTGTAATTTTGTTTTATAGGAATTTTAGACCTCTAAGTAGTGACTGTTGTTGGTATATTTTTTTAAGTCATCTGATGTACGCTTTATTTTTAAATATGCGAATGATATATTTAAAAGACAATTTTTAGACAAGAAGTACCCACATAATAAATTAATTTATCTTTTTTAATATTATACTTAACATCAGGAGACAATCCCTTTTATACGTCAAGTTAAACAAATAAATAAATTATTTATTTGACATTGAGAGTGTTGAAGTAAATAATTTATATTTTAACTTATTCGTGTGCTAACCACAAGATAATGTGTGTAGTGTGTTTGTGTTATTATTTTAAAGCATTCTTAATAAGAATAATAGCGTTCTATACTCCTTTTCTATATAAACTACATGCTCTTTCGCATACTCTGCAGTTAAGCTTCACGTATTAATCATTAAAATTGATAAATATAACATAATATTAAATATTATTAAAATTATTTTACTTTATAAAAAAACATTTTTTTGGTTTCAGGTAATCCATCGCACTAGCAGTTTAGTAGTAAAAAGAGAACTTTTATAAGCTTTAAGATATTATTGAATGTATAAAAATACAAGATAAAGTATGATTGAAATTACTAATATAATACAAATTTTGTCTGTAGATTATATAGTTTATGTAGAAAAAAATATAAAGGTCTGTAAATATTATCTTATAATGTAAATTATTAAACTACTATCAGAAAAACAGTTGCATCAATTGTTCCTTGGAACTATGAGCCCATTGATGAATGTTTTTCTATAATATTATGTAATTAGAAAAATATTTTTGTAATTAAATATAGTTGTTGAACAATGTTATGTTAAATGCCTTGTAAATGTCAATGGAAGAGAAATGTGTGCAATTCGCTGTTCTAATGTTAATAAAGTGTACCAAAGAATTATTTGTTTCTTTTCCGTTAATTAATATACACATCACGCAAATTATTACAGCAGTTTAAAAGGAGTTCAATGCTCAAACAAACTAGGTAAACACGGGGAATAATCAAATGTACATACTAGAGGTAAACAGGTTAAATATTGCACGAAGATCAATCAATAGTAATTTTTATATACCCTCATATCTAAATTACTGATTACTAACAATTTAGGAAATTGGTGTAACTTATTTTTTTTATGGAAAAATATTACTATTTCTCTTTTACGTTACGTTTACTATATTATGTTATTAAAATTAATGTCCACTTCTACTTTTAGATGTTAAATTTTAATTTCATCATATTCTTAATTAGGAACTGTAAATCAAATCGTAATATACAAATACTTTACGCAAACACGAATAAATCAATCCAGCAATACAAGCAACATTTTATTTAGTGCCATTTTATATTTTTCACATATCTTTTTTTATATAACATCGTAATTGCGGTTAAAAACTGTGATTAAAGTATAAATTAATTCCTTTAAAATCACTCAAAGATTACAATACAATCTACACTCATGAAGTGCATTGCAATTCAAATTTTTAGAATCAAAATTGGTTCGCAATCGTTTATTGATTTCACAGTCGTCACGTGACAACAGATGATTTTTTTTACTGACAACTGACGAGAATAGGCAGGAATATGTTAGAGGCTTTAGTTAGGAGAATAATATCTATAAAAAGGAAGACAATGGCACAGATAATACACAGGTAATTCTTAAATATAACAGACAGCATCCTGTTCAATTTAGATTGTGGAAGTACAAAATTATACATAAGAAGTTTTGACTGGCCTTGATTATATAACGATGGAAAATAAAAATCAGCAAATGTAAAAAAACAACCACTATGGTATACTCAGAAAATAAATCAGACACTAAATAATAACTACAACAAGTTAACACGCTTTTGGTAAGTCTATCTTGGTCGTCTTGATGAAGCTTTCGTCTTTAAAAGAAAAGTAAACTAGAAAAATAAGCAGACGATCATTCTAATAGTATATTTATCAGTCATTCTTAACAAAATAGAATATAGAAAATTACAAATGCGTGTAATATAGAAAAATATAGAAAATTACAAAATAAGCCCAAGGAGTGGCGAATAAACTTTCATAAACGAATTATTTTCTATATCGTACCAGCATTCTATTGTTGCATCGCAATAGCCATAAAGCTTTCTATGATTTCTTTTTTTTGAACTTGTGAAAAAATAAAATCAGTATAATTTTGGTTTTACTGTTTTATATTTTATAAAATTATTATATTACCCCGATATTTATAGCTTAGATTCTATATATAATCGTAACATAATAACATACGCAGCAAAGCTAAGAATTTAAATAAATGATAATAATATTGTATAAATAAATAGTAAAAGACTATAATACAATGAGATAAATGTTAATTACATCCAAGATCTGAGAACATGGGAGAAAAAATTACATGTTGCATATTGCACATAAAAATTTAACAAAACCTTCAGTGAAAACTGAATACTTTTCAGATTTAAGGATTTTTTTTTCTCTCTTCCGAGATCAGATATTACAATATCATGCATGCATGTAATATAAAAAGACATCATAATTTATATTTGTTCCATATAAAGTAATACAATGTTATTTATTCAGAACCAATCGTGAGCACTTTTCAATAACACTATATCTCATCACCCATTTACATTCCGATTGTCAATTGTTTTTGATAAGTATGTGAAAAGAAATGTAATTATCTTAAGAAGATCCTTTGAACTAAATGCCTAAATTATATCAGCATCTTAACATCTACAACATGAAGGACAAACAAGCCGACAGTGATTCAATAACTCTCAAAAGAACTGCTCATTTCTGAAGAAAGAAAAGTACTGTTGAAAATATGTGTTTGCTATAGATACAGGTTCATTTTATCAGCTGATTTAGAAGTAAATATGATTGTGTAGTTTCTTATTTATGTTATATTATTTTGAAACGTAAAAACATAAGATCAAGTTAGAATTGGTTGATTGTATATTCGTATGTTTGTTTATAATAAATAGGCAATAACTATATATCTGTATATATATATACCGTCGATAAGTATATAGGTTTTGAAAATAAATTAAAATGTACTGTAATATAATATATAATATCGACTTCCAAAATATTCCGAATTGCGCAATTCGCTTGTTTAATTTTGGAAAATGCGTATACATTAGATATTAATAAGGGTGGTTCCAGGCTTAATAGAGAATATTAAGCTAAATTGTTCTATCTACGAAGTAATATATTATACAAACAAATGCCCTATTTGTGGAAAGATGATTAAAATAAAAAAAAATAGCACTGAATAAAAAAATAATAGTCTCTCACGTTATCTACTGAATAGAAACTCGGGTTTTAGAAGAAAATAAAATATTTAAAATAGTTGGATAAAAAAAATAAGCACTTGTATTTTTTTTATCTAAAGTAACATAAAACTCACATTTGCTAGTAACAATTTAATCTTAAAAGCTATGTTAGTATTATTAATATTTCTTCAAACCACTGGATATGGCTCAGCAATGATTCACAGATACACAATCCAGCCTGTTACAGATCATATTTAAGATGCTGTTGGTGTTACCGTGTAGTCTTTCAACTAAAGATACACACTTTTTGTGCATAGCAGCAAAAAAACAATTAACTCGCGCCGTAGCGAACATCCCTGACGCACTACAGAACCGCAGCAACCCCAGCAGCAACCTAAATGCGTTATTATATTAAACACGCTATAAGATTTCTGTGAATACCTGACCCACAGGTCAGGTTAGTAAAAATTGGTGAAGTATGCTCTAAACAATGTAATTTTAACGCCGGTCGAGCAGCGAGTAAACCTGCGAGCCAGCATTCACTCTTACCGACTCCGTTGTCGTTCAATATCGTCATCGTCTCTGAGGCCGGGTGCCAACACATGTCCAAGATATTTAAATTGGTACACTCGTTCGAGACTATTCCCATCACGCAAAATTGAGAGTACTATATTTGGTGCTTTACCCCCTTCCTCAAAAACCATCACTATACTTTTTCTTCCATTATACTAAGTTTCAACGTTGTAATAGTCCTAAAATTAATAACACTAAAGACATTCGAGTTGTTATTAACTGAAACGTAACAAGATTAACGTAACTTACAACAAATTGAAATAAATGAAATATTATTCAGAAAAATGTATATAAATAAAAATAATATAACACTTAAAAAGATTCTTTACAGAAAGTGAATTCCTAAAATAAAAAATCAACTCTATTAAATAATTATTTTAAAAACTTTTATATTGATGAAACAAATTTATATAAATCGTTTCTTAGAAAAAAATGCTAATTAAAACCAGCTTACTTAGGCATGTCTCAATATTTTTGTTAGTGCTGTAATATAGAAATACCTATACATAGTGTAATTTGTAATTAAAAAAATAATAAATCATAATCATCACCTATTAAAAATTTAATGATTTGAGCAGTGTCAATTAATTATAACGAACCATCTTGAACCCTTTTGAAGAGTCTTCAAAATAATTATTACCATCCCAAAAAGTGCTCCGTTTGTAAATGATCCAATCAAACGTTTATTCATTAATTTTGCAGAGTTTATTTTTTTAGATAGGAGGTTTTTTTTACTTTAGTTAGTAAAAAAAAAGTAAACCAGGTAACCGTTAAAAATTACTCACCATCAAATCATATATAATTTATTGCTCTTAAAGTACGCAATGTTTGACTTACAGGAGTTAATGGCAGGGGATTTGAGTTCTGAGCTGTGTCTTTAAGAAGTTGCTAAATAAATACGTGAGTCAAGGTAAGTATTATGTAAGTTTTTAAAGTTTCTTAAGTTTTAGAGTTTTCCTTTGAAATCTAGATCATTTTTTATTAAACAATTTGTTAATAATTATCTATTTAATTGGCAGTAATAAATAACGATCCTATCTATTTCTTTTACTTGTGGGTATATGTTATCAACGTACAACGTTAGAATATTTTCTCCGGGGAATTTATTACCAATAAAAAACCCTTAGTAATAAAAAAATCCGTGCCCGCAGGGGGACACGCGTGGGTAGACCTCGTGTGTAACTCGTTTAAAATATAACTCACTACCTAAGAGTGCACATGATGCAGTTGTTTACATCAAAAATTTTCAAGCAAAAAACGGTTTTTATTTTATTTCTCGGAATAGGTATCTTTTTTGGGAATACTTTTGATACTTAAATTTAGAGTAAAAAATAACCTTTCTATTAAAAATATTTGCGAGGAGGGAATGTTTACCAGAAAAAAGTTGCCGTGGTTTTTACCTACCTTAAATTTTCAAGCTAAAAGTGGTTTTTATTTTTTTTCTCGGAAACGGTACCTTTTACGGAAAAACTTTTGGTACTTAAATTTAGAGTAAAAAATAACCTTTCTATTAAAAATACTTGTGATGTAAGAATGTTTACCAGAAAAAAGTTATGAATTTTTTTTCAAAAAATTTCGGTTTTTTTACCCCCACCCCTAAGTTATTGAAGTTAGGTTCTCGGTTTATTTACATTAGTTATAGGTATTCATCAAAGACATCATATAATATAAACCCGATTGATCTACTTTGTATAGGGAAAAAGTTATGGTCGAAAAACTAAAATCAGAAAAAGTGAGGCCCTAGCGCCCCCTTTGGCCGGATTTCTCTGGTTAACGAACTTGACCTTCATTTTTGGATGGTTGATTTTTGTGCAAAGTTTGAAAGCGATCCGAGCAAAACTACGGCCGCTATCGTGCTGACAAAAGTCGAATCTGGACGCACGCACGCATATATATATATATATATATATATATATATAAACATTTTGACCAATGGTCATTTCGGACTCAGGGGGTCATAAGAAGACTTCCTGTGAAGACATTTTTCCAAAATTCGAAAGTAGGGGACAAATGAATGGGCAGACCGAATTCTTCGAGGTCTACCCAAAATTGGGATAGAAAGAGTTTCTTTACAAATAGAAGACAATAGAAAATACGTCATTTCAAAGGTATAATTTCGAGAATCATGCTAATGATGTAAGATGATACATATTATATCTAGTTATTTCCTATTTAGACCTTATATATAATTTAAACAGGGTGTGGTAGGTTTGGTCTGATCCTCCTACAAAGCTATATTTAATTAAGCCAGCTTAATTAATTGAGTATTATCGGATGTTAAATATAAACATTAATATTTACAGTAGAGTAATAAACTTATTAATTAAAATTATTTTTCATTATCAATTTATTACTTTATAAAATAATACAATGATAAAAAAACCAAAGACAAAATATATAACATTTAATAATCTGGGTTAAGTTATTTCGCGGAAATAATACATTATAAACAAAGTGTTTGTAATATTTCATCAAAATTATTTGTAGGCCTCATTTTATAGGGCCTATATTTTATAATGTTGTGATATAAACCTTTATAATATGTTCTAGAGTTTATATTATCAGTTTCGTGGTCATCTTTAGAGCAGGGTCACGTTGGCCTTGGCAAGGCAGTACTTCAAGCCTGGCGCATATTTGAGCACACATGGAGTACTGTTCTCATCTCTGGTTCGGATCACCCTAATATCAGTTTCTACCATATGACCGCGTACAACGGAGAACCTTTCGGATCGTCGGGGACCCGGTGATCTGCGAACGGCTGGACTCTTTGGCATTGGGTAGAGACGTGGCTTATCCGTGCGCGTGCCGTATGCGTACCGCATTTTTTTTTATGTAAAAGAAGGGCAAAACGATCTGGTGGGCCACAGATGATACGTGATCACTTGCAATATTCGAGGATTCATAAGAGCGTTGCCAGCCTTGAAGGTGGGAGAAAACACCTTTTTTGAAGATACTCATGTCCTACCGATCGATAAATACCGGCGAAGGTAGTTCCTCCCACATTCGATCGGTACATGGAAAAAAGGCCCTTTGGCGGTAGGCATCAGATCGAATAGCTTTTCGGAACACTCCCGTTGTAATTTTAAAGGTGATTGAGCCTAGCTGTAGTTATTTGACTGCAGCTTGTATTGGGCTAGCTCCGTGTAGCTTGTGTAGGACCGGGGAAACACCAAACTCTTGCGTAAGACCGACGTGTAGTAACGGAATTCATTTGCTTATGTTTTGTTGGTAAGTGAAAGAGTCCGGAAGCCCAAACCCTCCCCCCTCTGCCAAACATGAAAGCGATGCCTCAAAAAAATATACCCCAGGAAGGTACCGGTTTTGACGAAGCCGGGAAACTTCTCCCCGAGCAAAATCGGGGGAACGATTCTCGGATTTTGCTCGGGCTGCCCGTCGTATCTGGGGCGGGCAAAGTATCGCCCCACAAGTCAACGCAGCGGCACCCCGCCCCACTCTAAATGTGAACTTTTGCAACATCCGGAAATTTCATTCCAACGTAAACTTGTTGTTTTTGACGAAGACGCAAATAAATCAACCTAGTGAGACAGCGTACCTACTCGTATCATAATCCAGGTATAAACTATAACATCATATTATAACACACGCCGGGATATCTGTGTTTGTAAGGGGTCTGCTACCGTTCAGCCATCAGCCTTCTTAATTTCTTTCAAACAAAAATATAAAAATTTAATTTAATCCAATAAAAACATCTTATCAAATAATAAAATATGTACTGGGTAAAAGATAAATCTCTGAAAGCGCCTATTTTGATACGTTTTTTTAACGAAGGTTAATAATTACTTATCTACAGTAAGTTAATCTTCTTCTTAATTATATTAACTTTTATATTACAAATTAAACAAATTAAGCTTTATAATTATAACCTTGGATTCTGCTTTAATTTTGAAAAGAGAAAATTAGATTTAAACCAAACACCAAATGTAACTGATTCATAAAAAAAATAGTACCATAAATTAGTTAACAAAAAATAAAATATATTAAAATATATTTTCTAGAAAAACATAAAGCATATTTACAATTAAGGATATAAAAGATTTAAATTCTATTGTATTTAAAGGAAAATTGTTACATCGACTTAGAATAATGAAGTGTGAGTGCACTCACCACAAAAAATCTAAAGTTGTTACAAGTCATGTTAACGTTATTAAGACAAAAAGCCCGTCATCCATATCAGTACAGTATAATATATAATAAAGGTAACCACAAAACCTTATACAGTTTTGCAAAGTACAAAATTTTAATATTTTGATTCCACTTAATATTGTAACTCATTTTTTATTCACTGATTATTGCATCAATATCACGATGAAAATCAATTAGTCATTATATATATATATATATACATAGTTAATCAATAAATTAGTAGGTATTACTGCATAGATATTGTATTATATATCTAAACCTGTAGCCAGTTCCCTCCAACTATATTCATGGATATCACACAAAAAGTGGTAAGGTTGAAGTTTAGAAATAAAGGGTAATTTGAACAATAAATATTTATTATACTTGATTGATACTGTGAATTGAGTTTGATACTTTATTTATCTACAAAAAATATTATAGCATTAGGTGAATACCGATGTAATAAATATATGTACAGCCGGATAATCGTGTGCACAATAATAATCATAAATTACGAAATGTCAAATACAAAAAAATATATATTTTGATTATATTTTATATGGGAAATATTTGACAACTCTTCATTGGAGAAACCCAATTCAAATTAAATGTTTTAAAGTATAGTGTATTTCATAAATATTAAAAAAAAAACACTTTATCTAAAACTCGTCCATGAAATACACAGTTGACCCTTAGAAGTACGAGTATAAAAAATAAGAACTTACAAGACGAATTATAGGAAAGGTCAAAATAATATTGTAAATAGAACGTATTAACAATATTAGAATTAAAACCATTAAAAAATATTTTTTTCTTACAATGCTGATAAAGTTTGTTACAGGGCTTATAACATTTATAAGATTTCTGAACATAATATTTATTACTTAAATGCAGTATTTTAAAAAATATAAATCAGTCTGATTTTATAAGTTTGTCGTACTAAATATTCTTAGAAGTATATTGCATTTTAAAAAATAATGAAATAAAAAGTAGGACAAGTCAAGACCAAAGTAAATTTTATATATTTCTCACTTTACTTCTGTATTATTTATCAATTCATTAAATTTTTTCTTTAAAATTATTTCTCCATTTCAGAAACTTCATTGCTCTAATATAATGAAAATTAGTTAACTTGTTTTCGATATGCGTAGACTTAAATTGTCTTCGATTATAGATGGATGTAAGCATATGTAACTTCTTAAAAGTTAATAAGTTGGTAAAACTTTTAATTAAATGAGCTGTAATCCAGGTGTTATGTTAACGACATAATTTAATATGCTCGTATTATTCTATTGAACAAGTTTTAACAAACTTCGGAGTGAAATTCATTTTAACGCTCATGTCTGAATTAATTATCTAAGAAAGTGTTATATTATAAAAAAAAACCATATAAATGTATTTTTTTCAAATTCGGACATTTTATAATAATATAGATAATAAATAAACATACAAAGTTATAAACGTGTACTATGTTCTGTAACATTTATAATCTTAGAGACCAGAAGTGGAAAAGAAAGAAAAAAATAATAATAAACACTTATACTACTACTACATCGACATTTCATTCAATCATAAAATTAAAAAATAAAAGTAATCTTAAGCACTCATTTAAATAGACTTTGTGAAAAGCTTTTAATTAACTATCAGAATTTAAGTAATTGTCTGATTAAACGGGCAGAGCTTCCGCTCGCAAATGTGTCTGATACTATTAGATGCTTGAAATAAGCGCGCGGATAAAATAAGGACATTGTCCCACCACCGGTTATTAGGTCTCATCATTCAGCTACCAATTTTTATTAAATATATATCGTCTCATTATATAGGATACCGTTTATAAAATTTCTATCATTTTTAACAGATTTTTTTCATTTTAAGGAAACTTATAAGCTCTATATTTAAACTACAATATAGATTATTATCTAAATCACCAGGATACTTCTAACTCCACCTCATACTCTTCTTTTTAACAAAATAACTGATTTGGATTGTGACTATAATATAAGAAAAATACTTCATGGCTATATCAAATTTGCTCTAATATTAGATTATTGTCTGAGTCAATAAATAAATTATTATTATTAAATTAATAGCTCCATTACTTTATTCCATTAAATTAAACAAACATTATTTATCTAATTGAAAAAATGTGACCAGACTTATTAAAAATTGGTAGTCTATTTGATTGTTGCTGTAAATTAATGTTTTTGTTATCTTGTTTTAAGTCCATTGCAGTTATTTCATTTCATTCTTAAAGCAAACTGTATATTTATTTATTTAATTGTGAATTTCTATTTCTATATAATTATTGTTTCGATAAAAATCTTTTTTAGTTTGTAATGTATTTTTTAAACTGTAATTATATTAATTTTTAAACATACAATTCTATCATCATATTATATGAAATTTTCTCAAACAAAAGAATAAAATATACGATTAATTTATATGCGAGGTCTTATATTTTTTATAGAATGTCCAATTTACATTTTAATTAAGAGTACAATAATATCACAAGTACATTGTCTTACTCTTGCTACATTTAGATGCAAAAGTGTAACTATGATTTGACTTAATTTAATCTCATTAGATAAGAGCCACTTTGTAGTAACTTAAACTGGAATGCTATTCCTGTGTTACTATTACTAAAAAAGCATTTTACATAAAGCTATCAAATAAAAAAATTATTATATACTAACTTTAATTCTTAATCTTTCATTCTTACCTCTAAACAGAATCTCCTACAAAATATTAAACAAATAATTGTATCGAATAATTTAGTCGCACTACAATATTTTAGAACATAAAAATAAAAAACCACTGTAGAAAGAAGTAAAAAAAAGTGAATAAATAGTGGTGAACAATAAAAACTATATGCTAATAATAAATGTATTATTGTTTATAACATAAATAATAATTAAAAAGTCAATACAAACTAGAAGGTCATGTATCTTTTTTTTTTATATCGCCTTAGGGTTAATTATATACAAACAAATTGTGCCTTGAAATGGAAGTGCTTTTAATTATTTAATTTATTGTAGTAAATGTTTATGTTATAAAGTCTTATGATATTGAACTTTTGGGTAGCCTTGCTGTTATAAAAATTATTTTGGTTTCACAAAAAAAAGCTATGAATATTATTTACATTCTGATCTCAAATTCTTAATGCAATTATGTTTAAGCTAAATAAGTTTAGTCCCCAAGAGTTTATTTAAGAAAATCTAAAACAATTATACGTAATACAAGAAAGCAGATTTTATTAAACAAAATGAATTAGAAAAAAAGAAAACAGAACAATAGTAATATTAAGTGTAAGCTATTGTAGTATTAGAAATAAACAAAGCAATTTTGTCAAGTCTTAATATCTATCTCTCTAAGTTTTTTAATAAACCTTTTTAGAATTGTCGTTTTGTCTGGGGTTTATCACCTTCTTTGGGCAATAATAAATAAATTAAATAAGTAGAAAGAGTCTTTGATTATATATAAATATATGATCATATCAATTTATTTATTGTAAGAAAAAAATATAATTGTATTGGCGTGCAAACATTTGAATATGTTTAATAATGTGTTTGGTTGGAAAAAATGTAGTGAACTTCAATGCTAGTTTTTCTATTAGAATTTGAATTTTTTATATGAAAAAAAAACTGACATCAATTGAGAAGACGTAGTGACGTATAGTAATTATATATTAACTATATAAATTATAGTAAAATACATTTTTTTCTTTTTTACTGAATGTTATAATATTAAATAAAATTAAAGTAAAACACTTTGTATTCTTCGCAATTAACATACGAGTATTATATTAGGTCCTTACAAATGAAATTGGAATTTTTTGATGCTGGCCACTTTAATCCCAAAATATCACGTCTTTGATAAGGAATTCCAAATTCAAATTTGTAGTTTACACACGTATTTTTTTTTGTTAACCATCATTAACTTGTTTATTTTTCTTCGGTTTTTTCTGTTGACATCATTCAGTTTAGAAAAATATAAAACTTGAAATATCGCGTTATTTACGAGTACGAGTTGCACCAGTGCTGCGAAAACGACTCGAAATTTTAATGATGTATAAGGCGGTCGTATATTAAAAGAAAACAGTGCGTTTTTGGTTCCAACGTTTTCGTTCTGGAATTTTGACCTGCAAAACAAGGCCCTTGGACGGCCGGAGACCCATGTTGATAATGAAGAATTTAAGGCTATTGTAGAAGCGGAAACATCGCAAACCACGTCTGAGTTAGTTGCGGGCTGAGGAATTAGTGACAAAACTGTTTTAATCCACTTGAGGCTAATTTAAAGAGAATAAAAAGCTTGAAAGGTGGGTACTTCACGAATTGAGTGAACCAAATCGGCGAACGCATTTTTACTGCTGCGTTACATTACTTAACGGGCACGACAATGAAGGGATTTTAAATCAAATTATTACCTGTGATGAAAAGTTGATTCTCTAGGACAATCAGAACCACTCTTCGCAATGATTGAACCCTGGCAAACCAACCAAACCCTGCCCCAAGCGAATATTGCTCCAAAAAAAGATACTTTTACTATAGGCGTTTGGTTAGACGTTCTTATACCGGTGTCGTTCATTACAGTTTTCTCAAATCTGCAGACGTCTATTATCAGCAATTGCAAAACAAGCTGGAAACTAAACAACCGAGGTTGGCCAATCGCTCTAGGCCACTGCTGCTTCACTAGTTGTGATGCAGCAGTGGCGTAGACCACACTCTGCACAACAGACGGTTACCAAATTAGAAGAGCTTCAATTGTAATGTCTAAGACTTCCACCGTACTCCATGGACCTTGCTCCAATAGATTTTTTTCATTAGACCAAAATTTGGATACGTTCTTGCAAGGAAAAATCTCCACTCAAACGGGGCAGTCCAAACCACATTCAAAGATTTTATTTTAGTTTTTTAGTTCGAATATTTCTTTTTTTTTAGTTAAATTATCAATGAAGTACCTATGAGATAACAAAAGTGTATAAATAACGATAGGTTATGTATTGATTAAATATATATTATATTTAAAATATTCGACCATTTGTTCCTCTTATTTCATAAGGACCTAATATATGTTAAATGTTGTTGATTATCATTAATATTAGGATTTATGACACAAATATATTACTAGTTTATTAAATAGTATCTCAACGTGTTATTTCATTTAATTTATTTATCTAATATTAAATTTATCTTTTATTATATAATTTTTTTTCATATTGAAGTGCAAATTTTATTTATTTATACGTTTAATTTTATTTATTAACAGTATTAATTTCATTTTATTGTATGCATTCCTCTAAGACGAAGATCTACCTAAAAGTTTTTCTTTTTCTATATTTAGTACTTTTTAATGAATTTGTTCTTTAAAATCAAACATTTGTTCTACGTTTTTTGTAATCATCTTTATTATTGCTGTTACAATTGAAACTTATTTATGGACGTAATTTATTTATATACTTTATTGTACACCACACGAAAAAAATAATTACAAACGAAACAAATGAAAATAAACATTGGGAACATACAAAAGGCGGGTTTATCGCCAAACGGCGATTTCTTCCAGTCAACCTTGGGGTTAAAAGAATTGTAGACAAAAATCGGATGATATAGGTAGATGCAATACAACATAAAAATAGACATACATATACATAACTACACTCTAATACATAAACCTAATACATATATATTTATATAAAATAAATATGTACTTAATAATAAGCTAAACAATATGATTCTTTACGGATTTTTTTAATATGTTTAGGGATTTCGATTTTCTTACAGATAGAAGCAGTGCATTTCATAATTTGGTTGTTTGTACAGTGAAAGAGTATTTACAAAATTTAGTGTTATGTTTAGGCATTCAATAATAAATTGTTGAGAAGCACGTACGTACGTACGTACGTTATATAACTTTAAAATGTGCAATTATTCTTCTTCAAACTATTTGTCATTGTTTTATTTTTGATAAGTTTTCTATTCCACATCTCGTCTTGCTGTTTGAAATGTTTCTTGTTACGAGAGGAGAACTAAAAATATCTAAGTAAGATATGATAGACGCGTAGTGTGGGATGGAGCAAGTTGGTGCAAGCACCGAAATGTAATTACGTGTCGGGATCCTGGGTGTTTGTTGAATAGCACATCAGCTGTTCTAGTGAGAGGTCGTTAACTGTAGCTAGTTGCAGAAAATATGGAAAACGTTAGTTTAAAGCGCCGTGTCTACGGGGACTCTTCACTTTCCTATTTCATAATAAAATATTGGGCTAAACAGTTCATGTGGGGGGGGGGGAGGAAATGAGTCCAATGAAGATGACCCGCGTAGTGGTAGGCCTGTGGAAGTAACTACACTTGAAATTATCGCCAAGGTGGAAAAGTTCGTGCTTCAAGACCGTCGTTTAAAAGCTTCTCAATTAGCTACTGAATGCGGCATTTCAAAATCATCGGTTTTGAGAATTATATACGTTGTTTATGAACAAGGTCAGTAATATGGGTCCTTAGAACGGCCTACCAGAAGGAAAACTGTGTTCTGATTACAAAAGTAAATTTGGACCTATTTGAGGAAAGAAGGTAAGCTTAATTGTCTAAGATAAGATCGGGTTATAAGACGTGGATTCACCATTGATATTACAAGCATCCATGCAACGGAAACACAAGGGTTTCGCGCCGCCGAAGAAATTTTGCACTCAACCGTCCGGGAAGGTTATGGCGACAATTTTCTGGGATATGGAAGGTGTGCTATTAATTGATTACCTTCCCCATAAGGAGACAATCACAGGGAAGTATTACGCTAAGGTTTTGATAAACTTGAAGACAGCGATACATTGAAAAACAATAAATAAAATTTCTTACCTAGCTAGGTAGATTACTTTTGGATCTCCCGTAGTATGTTGTATTGCAGGTAACAATCATAATAGATTCTCTGCGAATCGTAAGTAACTCATAGATATATCTTTAGTATCCCGAGATGCCTGGTAGTATATATCAAAATAATGGATGCGCAGTAAAGTTGTATATAATATTAGAATATAATATTTTGTATTTGTGTACAATCCAGGTTGGGTTAGAATTTACTTAAAAATATAATGAAGAGAATATCGTACCACTTCACTCTCAGCACTACTAGATGGCATCAGCAAGTGCTTTCGCCGATTGGAAACATTATTTAATTTCAGATTCAGAACGAAAAAATGATATTAAATAATATACCTTCTCTTTTAATAGCGAATGAATATGATTGCATATTTTATTATATCTTTCTAACATGAAATATAAATACGGTGTAATAAAAATATGAAAATACGTTTTGTGTAAGCAATCTATAAACGTGCCGCTGAATTTAATGTTTGTTGGAAAACAAATTATAAGGTTTCATTTCTGTTTTTCCTTATATCAAGGTTAGTCGTAAACGCGTTACTGACAAGAAAGGCAATGTTGACAAAACCCGATGACAATAGAAGGTAAATGAATAGAGCGGTTTCAGATCTTAATTATATTTTTTTAGAGTAATGTTCAGGGCAGTAAAGTTTTCTTCGTCATAATCAATAATCTTTTTTTATTAGTTTATGCGATTATTTTAAGTTATAATTCTTTCTTTTATTAAAATAAAAACGTAAGTCTTTTCGAAGCTAGGTTTAAAATGAAACTATAACTCAGTTTAATATACATAAGCAAGGAGGAGCTCCATATTAAGTATTTTTTGTGGAAAATATGACCTAAATTATTAAAATAAATTACATTGGTTTAAAAAATCTAGTAAATATTGTTGCTCTCAGGGGAAATTAAGGGAGTAGGATCATTTCGTGTCTTGTTGGAGCGTGAAAATAATCGTGAAAAGTATTCAGATGATGCCCATCCCTCCATTAAGAAGTTCGGTAGTATAAATAACAAATCAGTAGTACCATATTAAAATATTTTCTCAGAACTTTGCTCCATATAAACTAAAAATCTTAAAATAGTATGTGAGTTTTTACAAAAAATAAAGTATTTGATAATCTTTTAAGTAATCAGTAGGTAAGTTAAAAGTAAAAAAAAAAACTTATAGTCTATATATAATACATTAAATCGCAAACACGTTTTATTAAGACATAAATAAGGAATATATTTTGATATTTCTGATGGTAAATTAAGGAAAGCCCTTGACATAAGAGCCTACATATATTTATTAAATCTCTGGAGTATTATAATAATACTTCAGAGATTTATTTTATAGAGTACCTTTCATAAATATTCTGATAAATCCACTTTATCTAAAATATATCCCTAAAATATAGACGGACTCTTTTAAGTATAAAAAATAACAATTTCTATGACGACTATCATATACGATGACTATCATATAAAAGGTTAAGTAATCCATTTTTGGAACAAATTTCTTCAAACAAATTCTTCGACCGCTTTTTCATCCAACAGCGGCATGTCTTTCTCTGTTGTCTCAGAGTTCGTATTAAAGTGCACCCTCTGTAAAATTAAAAATTACAGTAGATAATGACACCTACTTAATATTTAGTGACTACAAAAAATAGGTATCTAAAACTTGTGAAAGTAAAAAAAAAATTGGAATCCCTACTACAGACTGGATGGACTGATACATCAGCAGCAGGAACTCAAAAATAAAATTAAGAGTCATTAATTGAATACAGGGCAGTCTAATCCATATATTTTATTGGTCAGTTTAGCCTGAAACTACCTACCTCAGTGTCCGAGGACTACATCCACGTACACGATCTTGTTTTTGACTTACACAACGCCGTTAACGACACACATCAATGAACGCAGGCTGCTGCCAACGTTCGTTGACATGCCCGTTTTGAGGTCGCTGATTGGGTGCAAGTAGTTGTGATGTTCTTTGTTTACTGAGGGTTAATAAAAATTCAAGGTTAAGTAAGGTTAGGTTAGGTGGATTTTCATAGCACATCTGACTATTAAGAGCATTTTTTTCGACTTCAACACGTAACAATAGTTAATAAGATATTAGGAACAGATCCTTAGCCTTAGCCTTAGCCTTAGCCTTAGCCTTAGCCTTAGCCTTAGCCTTAGCCTTAGCCTTAGCCTTAGCCTTAGCCTTAGCCTTAGCCTTAGCCTTAGCCTTAGCCTTAGCCTGTCCGTTCTCGCGGTACATTTCCGGTATTATATAATGAACCAAACAGTCTAGTTTACTAACACAGTTTTTAATATGGTGCTTTAAAACATTTTTCCATGATCGCAAATAACAGTAGTTGGAGTACCGAATAAAATTTTGAAACATCCGTTTTCATTCGTGTCCAATATTGGACACGTCAGGATTCTCACGAAAAAAAGCAATATTTGGAGAAGCCATTTACAAAAATCCGGATATATTTGTTTGCATAAAACTCAGGAAGAGGTCCTAGCACAGCAGTATGAACAACTGATGAATTGATTTTCGGATACCCTTCTGTGTTATAAACAGACAACTTAATGAATGATATATTTTCTTACAACTTGGCGTAGACCCGGAAACCAAAAACATCGTAACATTATCTCTATCTTGGTCTTTAAATACCAATATGACTATGCACATCATCAAATAACCTTAATAGGCTGAGTCTATAACCTTTGCGAAGTTACCATCGCAATTAAAATCATAACAAAATTGTTTTAAAATTACAATGAAAGGCATGGACAAACGTCTATGGTCATTAAGATAAAAAAAAAGTCTATAACCTTTAAGCACAAAATATAACAGACATGATACACAGCCAGTGAACAAGTGTTTATAGTACAGCAAGTAATTCGTAAGTATCGCATAAGTTAAATTATATATATATATATATATATATATATATATATATATATATATATATATATATATATATATATATGTTTAGAGAAAATAAACTTTCCAGCAACCATGAGTATTTGTATGATTAAACTTATATTATAAGGAATCTCTAGGGCTTACAATATAAAATGCTTAGATAGTTCTCAAAAACAAAAAAAAAAGTGTTTATATCAGCCACGCGACCTTAAAGTATTACGTATATATCAGAATTATAACTAACAAAGTTGATGAGAACTCTGTATGCGAACCCTATTTTATTGTTCATATAAATAAGAAAAATTGGAAATCGACCAATTTTATTTTCTATTTAAAAGTTTATTGGTATACATCTCCTTCACATTTAATTATTATTATTATGACGTTTTTAATAAGATAAGTTAAGACGATAATTTTTTAACAGGAAACCAATGCACCATTTTAGAGAAAGCCTAGTTTACATCAACATACATTGCCTGACCGTTTCTTTGTCAAATATCATGTGTATATTATGTAGGAAGAAACATTTATATATGAAGAAGATAAACAGAAATAAGATTAAACCCGAAGGAACTACTATTACAATCGGAGTCCTACTATTTTTTTCTATTCAATATACGTTGAAGTGACATACGATCCAAGTAGAAGTAACTGACTTTTTACTTTGTAGTGATTTCTGTTCATAGTGTTGATAAAATTCTAAAAGAGAAGGAGAAACAAAAAATTTGCCTAATGAAAAATAAATGTAATAAATAAAAAATCGATACTTTTAAATTAACACATTAAAAAGTTTTAATATATAGAAAGAGATGTGGTTTTATGTAACCATAATTTTAATTGGTTATTTTGATCAAAATCACTCATAGTAACGATTGCAACTAATGTTCTTGCAAAAAAAAATTCAGGTGTAATACGTAGCCCAAAGAGTTTCAAGTTATGATGAACCTAATGTCCTCTAAGCCTTCCGAGAATTATTACAGAAAGAAAGAAATAATTGGTTATTGATTAATAAAAGTTTATTTATTGTTAAAAGTCACAAAAAACTTTTAATTTATTCATTGTGATTCAAAATGATGAATTCATTTAAGATACAATATTGTAAATTAATCTTGATTATTAATTTATATTTTAAATATAAAACTATTTGAGTTTTATATATCTCAATGGCAATTTTATATATAACTTACAACATATAATTTAAAAAAATATATGAAGGGAAATAAATCTCATAAATGCATAATTTTATATTTAGTTTGGTCTTTGCTGACAGAAAAAAATTCTCGACACCATTGCTGTCAAATTCCTATCTGAAAATAATTTCATATGATCTCGTAATGACCTTTAGGGATTTACTCATTTATTACTGTCATTTTCAACTCCTTTCTGTCATGGATGCTTTTGAATGACATGTTAGAATGTCGCACCTAAGTCTAGTAAGTAGCCACCACGTACGGTATTGCTGATGAAAGTAGTTTATTGTCTGTCTCAATATGTGAAATTTATATTGGTTTATGGTAATAGTAATGTTATATTAACCACGATATTTTATATTTCTGTATAACAAAACTGAATTGTTTTGGTTTTGGCAATAAAATTGTACCGTTATAATATAAGAAATGAAAGGAAATAATAATTTGTAACTTTAAATTCCTTATAAAAATATAAATATAAATAGAAAGATAATTATTATAAATAATTGCTTTTTTTGTATGTCAATCTAAAGTATAAAATACAAAAAGCATTTCGAGGTGTAAAATATTTCGTGAATGAATTATTATTTTTAATCGAGATTTCAGATGTCCAATTGATTTTTGAGATTGTACTCGTATTACTGTTGCAAATAAAGGATGTTATAAGCGTCGCTTTATTATATAACTGCCGGAGAAATATGAACTGTTGTGTTTACTTAAGAAAACAAGACACGTCTCACATTACACAAACAAACTTAAAACTTAATATTGTCAATATATTATGAAAAATATTCCTTTAAAATAGGGTCTATGTGTATTCAAATGCAAAGTAAGAATACATTTCGCTTATAAAGCAGGTGACAGAATATAAAATTGTAATACAAATTAATGCAATAACAACTAACATAATTAGAATATAAGTTCTAAAATTAACAACTCCGATCATTTAAAATAGAAACTGTTCTATTTTACCGAACTATATTGAACCTTATGACGTATTAAAGTTTGGTTTAACAACTTTCATATATATAATTTAAAAGGATTTTTTATACCCCGATAGTTCTATTTTAATAATGAACTCTACATTAAGCCAATAAAGCTAATTACGGTCATAAGAAATCTCTTGAACATTATTATTATAGTTTTTGTTATTATAATTGCTTACAAATAAATATTATATATATATGTCAGAGAGGGTCATGAATACTTATGCTAAAAGAGAAGCAGCACATAGTACCATGTGGCGGCAGCATTGTCGCGATTTTGTCCTTTTTCATTCTTTTAACAAAAGTATTATAAAATTATTTTATTAATGTAAGTGAACTTTAAACTTATATATTATATTTTTATCCGCAGATTAAAGCAGTATGAAGAAATATTTATATAAAATGTTATCTCATTCTGCTTTAAAAGGTATTTAACAATTAGGATGGTAAGTATTTTTGAGGTGGCAATTTGAAACAGACATTTCTGTTCCATAAACAAAAATATATTTCTGTGAGACTAAAATGGTAGAGAATACCTGTTAAAATAACGTTCACTTTTCATGCAGTTTATTTAATTTTCTGTAATAAATAAATGAATAAATATAATGCTAAATCTTTGTAATAATTTCATTGATTATTAACTTTTAATGGTAAAATAACGGTATAATAAAATATGTGATACAATTAGCAATGTTTAAATTGTTTTAGTAAGGCAAAGGATATATACTCGTATATATACTAGCAGACCCGGCCACGCGTTGCTGTGAAAATGGTTTTGTTATATTAAATTGTAGCAAACTATTTAAGCGGTAGCGGTAAGAGAATATCTGTCATGAGAACAATGTTTTCTTACAGTCGATATTAAGCAAAAATCAAAATAAATAAATTAATAAAAAATTGTATTATTTGTTTATCCAAGTTTGTTACAAATAACTGTATTGCAAAGGTCTTAGTAAATAACATGGAACACTGAACTTACGAATGAGGTATGTAGGGCAAATAGTTTAAGATTTATTATTTTTAATATATATATTATTTTTAATTTAATTATTATTAATTTTAAATACTTATAATTTTATTTAACACTCAACATTCGCACACACTAATACACGCAATAGACGCTCAGACTGTAGTCTAACAATCGTACCGACTACTCCCTCCCTATCTCGTACCGGGTGATTAGCTCGTGATACAAAATTATAAGATTTGTAATTGCCACTTAAATTAAGTGATATATATGGTAGATACATGTGAGTGAACATTTATTGTAGTAACAAACCTACAGTACGTTCAACATAGCACCATATAACGAATAATTACTGAAACCAGTCAACAGGTACCGCCATCTATTAGAATCGTTTGGAGCTAAGTGAAAGTTGTGACTGCCAAATAATAAACAAATAATTTGCAATAAAATAATAATGCGACTTTGAATTTAGATGAAAACTATCCTATCTTTTAAGTTAGATCAAACTGCACGTGGTGTGTAAATTTTATTTAAAACGGTTAAGTAATTTAGGAGTCCATCGCGGACAAACAACGTGACACGTAATTTATATATATTAAGATATATATAAAATATAAAATATATATTTATATATAAACGTTTTGACTGAAATTTGATCCCACATGGCTGGAGCTGGAATTCACTGACCACCTTGAAACATTCAACAAAAGGGAGGTTTAGTTTCCTAACTAGTTAGGATTAAAGGTTTTCCATAACTTTTCCATAACTATTGTAGTTATATGTCTCGTACTCTGTATTTGTATTATACTCGTATGTGTATATATGTATGCGTTTAGTTGATAGCAGTATCGGTGAAGGCTTTTTGCGATTATTCTTGTGGCTCCAACGACTATTGGTATTACGTCTGTATTCATTTTCCAAAGTCTTGTTATTTTTTCTAAGGAGAAAATACTTCCTTATATGTTGTAGTCTGTGGGTATGGTGACGTCAAGGAGGTAAGTTTTCTTTTTAAATTTATCTACATATATGATATCTGGTCTATTATCAGCCACGGAAAAATTTGTTTGAACTGGCCTGTCCGACATTAGTTTTGCTTCATCGTTTTTCTATTATTTGTGGTTGTGATATAGTTTCCCTCCAAAGTTTGTTAACCTTAAAATTGTGTTTTTTTTAGCAATTGATCAGTGAATCTATTGATTTATATTATTGTGTTGTTTAATGTTATAAGTTCTGGCTATTTTATTTTCATCCATAAATTATGTGTTGCACTGTTTTATCATTTGCGGCGCTTAGTCTATTTTTACCTATTTTTTTAAAATGTCTCTTTCGAACTGTCTTGTAATAATATTTCCATCCTGTATAGCAAAAGCAGAAGTCTCTAATTTGGGAGCTATCAATTGTTTTCGAAGCCAGTTAAATTACACAGGCACACAAAAAAAAAATCATGAACCAGAGGAGAGACCCTATTATTCTTAGGGTTTTGGGATCGCTGAAACCGAATATTACAATTAAAACTAATTTTAATTGCCCGTTTTCCCGCTAGCACCCCCTTACTACCTCTTAAGGGGTGAAAATTAAAATTTTTGTATAAAATCAAGATAGATGTGTATTTCTACGTTTTTTGGGATGCTGAAACCGAAAATGATAACTAAAAATAAATTTATGACCACTATCACCCCCTTACCATCCCTTACAGGGGGTGAAAATTTAACTTTTCTATAAAATCAAAATAGATGTGTATTTCTACGTTTTTTGGGATGCTGGAACTGAAAATGATAACTAAAAATAAATTCATGACCACTATCACCCCCTTACCACCCCTTACGGGGGGTGAAAATTTCAATTTTTCTATAAAATAAAGATAGATGTGTATTTCTACGTTTTTTGGTATGATGAAACCGAAAATGACCACCAAAAGTGAATTTGATACCTCTTTTACTCATTACCACCCCCAACCACCCCTTACGGGGGGGTGGGGGTAGTTTAATTTTGTATAAAATCAAGATGTATGAAGAAATTTTAACGATTTACAGTAAATGACATGTTTATCAACCTAGTTTGAGGTTACTCTTAGCTCTTATATTAGAAATTCAAATGCTTTATCGATCAGAATTATCCGATATATATTCATGATTTAATGCTACTCTTAGCGTAACCCAGGAACAACGGCGTGGACGTAGTAGATTTCTGTTTCCTTTTGGGGTGCTGGATTAAAGTGAGTCCCCTTGCCTCTCACTATCCGGGGTGCTGAATTAAAGTGAGTCCCCTTGCCTCTCACTATTCAGCGTTTACTTGTTTCTAAATCTTCTATGTGGTTTCCTTTTATTGGCTCTTTTCTATTCTGGCAAATCTCTTTTTAAATTCCAACAGTAGTCTGCTAACATATTGACATCCCATTTACCCTGATAGCGCTGTTCCATTGTCTTAAGATCCTGATGGAACCTTTCACCTTGCTCCTCACTGTAGTCTCCTAAATTGTCAGGAAAATAGTCCCTTCTATTTCGGAGGCATAGAGTTAGGTTCAGCATCTTTTAAGCGTTTTATAAGACTGCCGGATGGATAACAGTATAAGTAGAATTAAATAGAAAACAAAAAAAAACAAAAAATGAAAAATCTTGACAAAAATCATGATTCAGTCTTAACATCATAATAACAAATATATGTATACAATAAGGTTACCATATACTTTATAATCATTTTTTGTCCCAGCATCTTGAAAAACATAGAAATTCACATCCATCTTGATTTTATATAAAAATTGAAATTTTCACCCCGTAAGGGTTGGTGAGGGGTGTTGATGAGTGATAGAGGTCTTAAATTTATTTTTAGTAATCACTTTCGGTTCCAGCATCCCAAAAAACGTAAAATCACATCTATCTTGATTTTAAAGAAAAATTGAAATTTTCACCCCCTATAAGGGGTGGTAAGGGGGTAATAGTGGTCATGAATTTATTTTTAGTTATCATTTTCAGTTCCATCATCCCAAAAAACGTAGAAATACACATGTATCTTGATTTTATAGAAAAATCTTAATTTTCACCCTCTGTAAGGGGTGGTAAAGGGGTGATAGTGGTCATAAATTAATTTTTAGTTATCATTTTCGGTTTCAGCATCCCAAAAAACGTAGAAATACACATCTATCTTGATTTTAAACAAAAATTTTAATTTTCACCCCTTAAGAGGAAGCAAGGGGTGCTAGCGGGAAAACGGGCAATTAAAATTAGTTTTCACTGTCATATTCGGTTTCAGCGATCCCAAAAACCTAGGAATAATGGGGTCTTCTCTCTGGTTCATGATTTTTTTTCTGTGTGCCTGTGTTATTGTATTCTTTCTATATTTTGTATATTGATGATTTTTTTGTAAAATTATCCGTGCAAAGGTTTGGTTTTCTATGAATTAGTTTTAGTGCGTGTCATGGCTTTTTTAATTTATAAATCCGTGTATATTCGTTTTTCCGCAGTGTTATTTCTCTAAAGTGTTCTGTTGATTCCTTGTTTATTGAATTTTGATTTAGATTTGTCATGTAGGTTAATATTTTTCATAAAATAATCCGATTCTGTATCCAAAGGCTTCCTATATTTTAACATCTGTACCTTAAATAATGTTTCGATATTAACTAATCTGCTACCGCCTTCTTCTAATTGTAAATATAACCGTTCTATTGCTGCTTTTTGGTGGTGTATTTTATTAATTGTTAACAATTTCTTAGTTTTAGTACCTATATTCCGAAGATCTTCATTTTTATAGTTTATTATGACAAAAGAATATAGTAATACCGATACTGAAAACGTGTTGATGGCCTTACTAAGTTTTTAGAAGCTAAACATGAATTTGTAATACATTTAACACTTTTAAAATATTCTTTACAAAGCTGCTGTCTTATTTCGTTGTAATCAATTCTGACCACTAAGAAGTATATGTACACCTACTTGCTAACCGTACTTTTACCGCTCGATAGATGTAAGACGTTACTTACTTATCTTATTTCCCAAACATCATTCCCATGTCTCTCTTATTTGTATAAGCCACGGCATTCTGCCCGATTCGATGACGAGGACAATAGTCGTGCCTATAATCAAGAATAGGGCGAGGGATGCGGCGGGGTATTATAAAAGAAATATTTTAATTATAACTAGTAAGAATTTTGTTTCGATGATTTTCATCAATTATGTGTTGATTATGTGTTTTGAATTTAATTTAATTTTAATTAAAAAAAAAATATGAATTTTGTGCATTTTATTAATTTTATTTTTATTTTTCTATATTCTTTGAGTTGGTTATGTTGAATGTACTAACATTAGTTACCTAAGTTAAAATGTTACTAACACATATTTATTATTATTATTATTATTATTATTATTATTATTATTATGTATTATTATTAAATATCTCCGTGCTGTTGGAAAGAACGTGTAAGCTACTCCCATTATTTAAGGTCAGTCAAAAAATGATTGATGTGTGTATAATGATTAAGTTGGAATGAATCCTATGGTTTTGTATCTGTCTAGTGTATTGAGAGAATCGATTGCCAGACAGGATAAGGGAGGTGCAAGCGATTTACCTTGGACAGAAAGGAGCGTATACTATTAATTTTTACCGAATTATTATGCTTCAAAATAAGTCTAAAAAATTCGCTAGGAGTTAAGCAGGAAAGAGGTTTTTGTAGCAGCAAACTCTCACTATGTAGAAGGAGTGAATACATTAAATATAAAAAGATTATAATTTCCCAATAAGATAGATTCCGTGTTTATGAATATATATCCAATCACTTAAATTAATTCAATAATATATACAATAATGGAAGTGATATGTAAATTTAATGTCAAGATACATTTCAAACAAATTGAACAATACATACATCTCATAAGATGTAAATGTGAGGAGTGATAATATGAAATTCCAGTTAACAGCGGAACATGAACCCAGGAAATTTCGATTTACTACATTGTAATGAAATACGTCTTGACTCTATTAAAGGCTGTACGGTGAAATGATTCAAGCTTAACAAGAAGCTTTACTCAAAATTGTTAATTAATTGAATTTGTGCTATTGTACAATAATTCTGAAAAATTAAAGTTGGTTGTAATTTTAAAGATACCATGTACTTAGAAAAACAAGTTCATATTTCTTTCAAATTTCTATGCCGAGTACATACATAATTAAATCAATATAATGATTGTTTTTAGTTTAGCAATCCAAAGTTATCTATTATCTTATTTATTTATTTAAGTAATACTTAATTATTCTAATTTAATATAATAATAATTTGTCATATTATATATATGTAAACTTTTATGTGAAATATAAAATTATATAATCAAATTTAACAATAACACAACACAACAACATAATTTAACATAAACACAATTTTTTCTATTTATAAAAATGTTCTCTTGAGCTAAATTATTTTCAGGCTAACAAATTATTCATCAGCACTTAATATGATTTAAATTTTGATTTACATTATAATCATAAATATCACAAATTATTTCCTTAAATATCGAAAAACTCAAAATTTAACTTGAACTTTGGAATAATATCAATTAGAGCTCTAAATAGACAATAGATACTAGAGGAGTTTAGGTAAAATAATTATGACAAATCAAACATAGACAACTTGATTATGTCTTGTATAAAGTTTAATTCACAAAGAATTCTCTTTAATGTAACCGAGGTGTATGAAAAAAAGGACATGCTGCGTTGAGCTCAATGCTCGTTGATTTTTGAATAATAGAATTAGGACGGCGACTTTACAACCAGCGTTTAACAAAATTTATTTAAGTTTTGAATGAAGCCCCTTCTGTTTCCCTTTATCATTACAATAAATCTTGGGACAATCATTTAAATCCCCGTATTTGACATTAAACAAAATGTTATTTATTTTGCTTTAGAAATTGAGACCCTTCGGTGGTGAGTTTAAAAATGTATACTGAACGAACATTGCTGAACTCACAAGTATAAAGAGTACTATCTACTACACAAAAATTAATCTGATTGCCTTAGCCAGTCGAAACGGGATCGCTGTCTGTATTCATGATGACCCCCAGATGCAATATCCACTCACCCTGGTGGAGCCCTCATTTGTCTCTAGGTCTTACTTATAGGTTTAACTTACAGCACACTCATGTCGTTGGGTAAGAAGAATCATCCTCTCTCACCATACCATTACAGAAAGGAAGAAAGCAACAGTCATAATGCCGTCTCCTTATATACAGTCTCACCCTTCAAAAAGGTGGTGATTGGATGTTGTATACAGCGATGACTTGCTCGCAGGGCGATTTCATAACGATCCAACACATCAAAGTAAACAACAAACTTTGATACACAAGTACTATCTTCTTGTTTCGACAATCTCAGAATATGCCACTGTAGATATCGCCCAGATTCTCTTTGCGGTCAACAATCAACTTCCTTCATTTGCACAATAAGTTATAATGGCGTTTGTGAATAAGTTTGAATTATGAACATTCTACACCAACAATGGTACCAGCGATAGCTATTCTCGATTGCGTTGAAAATAATGTTTTCTAATCCTAAAAGGCCTTCTTCAAGGTCAGGAGTTTAGTATTTTGAAATTCTTTATTTTCAATACTTTTCCTAGTCATTAAATGTATTAGAAATATATTGTATAAGAAAAGTTAGTAATATTATATAATTATGAGACGGTGTAAATTAATTATTAAAGTAAAAATACTTGAGTTTTAAAATCACGACTTTACTTATTTCATTAAAATACTTACAATCATTTTTTATTTCACATAAAATTAATTCTCAAACTGAAAGTAGACTGGATAGATAAACCATTTGCATCATTTAGGCTTTCCGCAATTGTTTACTTTCTTAATTTTTATATTTATTCAAGCCAACCTTATTCACTACCACTCAAACTGGAAATTATAATTCATGTTAAAATAAATAAGGATAATTAAGTTATTTTCATCTAAAAAGTATTCACTTAATTTCATCAAGAAATATTGTTTTTTTTTTTAAACTTAACCAAAGGATAAAATTTGATAGCAAAGGAGAATAGCAAACGCAGTAATAACACAATTAAACTTAATCGAAAGAAATAGTATTACCACCAAATAGTATTACCACCAAATATATTATTAGAGTTCTCAACCATATAAATTAAAGGAAAAAGGAAGATTAACACCATAGCACAAAAAGTTAATCATAGAAATCTGTTAATTAGTGACTACCGACGTGGTTAAGGAAGAAGGCAACTTTTTTCCGTTTGTACAAACATCATATATATATTCTAGGAGAATAAAGAAACGGTTTTTATAATTTACTTATGTTACTCAGAAAGGTTAAAATAATGTTTTATTGTCTGAATCAATTTCCAAATCAAATTTTACAGTTTGCAACGGCTTTCTCGCAATGATCGCATCTTCTGGCGATGATAACTGTATATCCTTGCCCTAAATTTTTAAATTTTATTTTCGGTTGTGGTAAAAAATAAAAAGTAAAAACAGGAGGGACATCCGAATTAAATGAGCGACAATTACCATTTTTTAAATTTATTTATTTACTTCTTAATTGCACAATACACAAAATAATGCACAAAAGGTGGATTTAATGCCACAAAGACATTCTCTACCAGCCAACCTTAAGATGTATACGTTGGAAGATGTGCAAAAACGAAAAAAAAGGTAAATCTCATAACATAATAATAAATATATAGAATTTATATTATTATTTATATTACTATCAACAAATTTTAAATAACGCTTTAAAGCAAAGACAACAAAGACGTTTTAGCGAAATGGCTGAATGAGAGCTAAGTACGACTTTGACAGTATCGATCCAAATTTTGTTGCCCCGGAGGGTGACCACGATTCAGTACTTATATTTTAAGACGATGGACCTAAAGAAATTATGTTTCAGATAAAAAAAAAATAATTATTTCATTATTAACATTTAAGAAAAAGATATTGTCCAGTACTATTTTTTTTATGTTAAACTTAAATTAATAATATGAAAAAATGTTCTTTTCTCCAAAATATTTCCAGCAAAAATTATGATAGTATTCGTATTTAGCAATTAACTTGAATACTATGTTTTAATTACGCAATAACTGCATATATTTCTTTCGTTTGATCCTTCTTTTAGAAGCTTATAAATCATAGTTTTCGTTAATAAACCCATGTTGGTATAATAGAGGTCACCTCGGTACCTATGTCATTAAAATCGACCAAGGTATATCCATTCTCTAATAATAATATACTTAATTGAACGGTTCAAAGTGTCATTTCTAAGAACATAAAGACATCCTTGACAGAGATTCGTCTATGGACTCTTTAAAGCTAAGACTAAAATAGCACTCGCTATTGTAAAGTAATCGTTGTATGTGATAATGTGGACAAGTATGTTAAAATATCCTCCAAAATATACAAAAAAGTCCTCCATTTTAAACTACTATATTCTAAAATTTAGCCAGCATTTGCAATATAAGCGTACAAAAATGTATATTTAAAATTTTATATTATTCGTAAATTTGTAAATTTAGTTATTATAATATTCCTTTTAAATTTATTATATGTTCTATTATCACAATTTAAATTTACTATTTAGCTGACAGTAGAGGTGGTAAGGGGGAGCAATTGTATCTAACTAAAAGTAGTTAAATGTAAAATTAATTGAATAACTCACAAACGAATCCCTTAATAAAATATAGTTTCAGCAAACTTACTTTATCTTTCAAAGACCTAGCTAATGATAATTCACATCACGGGGTATTCGAAAAAAAGATGCAACCTCACAAGCATACGTATCAACAACATTTTTTAAACATTTTGTTCCCCCATTTCACTGGCGTGGTTAATATATTTGTTCTTGCCGTATTACAGCTTTCCACCACTAAGAGTCTCTGAACTAGATTGCAGACAGCCAAAATTATAAGGGTTCCTACTGCATTACGAAAGCATAAAAACTTTTCAGGTTACGCCCTCATTGTTATAATAAAACCATCAAGAATTAATTCGCAAAATTACCTAGGTGTGTTAAGACAACAAGAAATATGATTATGGAAATGCTTTTACTTAGTAGAGCTCGATAATTGTATTATGGTTACCAGCCATTAGTATTAGCTTATATTGTATCTGGCTGAAATAATCCATTTCCTTGTCATGTTTTAGACTGAGTTGAATTATTTAAGACTGTATGACCTTTGAATAATAATAGTCACTTATGAATGGTATTTAACATTTCAATTATTTTTCACTTCATTACACCACGTAATGGTTAGATATAAGTTTTTCTTTAACATCTCAACCGTTAAATAAGATGTATTCTATATAATGAAATATATATATGTTATGTAATCTATATAATGAAATATTAGTATAAACTAAGTTTTATATATTATGATTAGTAAATTAAAATACCCTTGGCTCAAGAAAAATTGCGGAGTAAAAAACTACTGACTGCTTAGTCGCGGTCAGTGAAATGTCCTCAAGCATCGACTTTTAATGTTACCTCTTATACATAGTGAAGTTTTACAGCTCAGTAAAGATAGGTTGTGTT
This sequence comes from Melinaea menophilus ssp. n. AW-2005, assembly GCA_918358695.1. Classification (NCBI taxonomy): domain Eukaryota; kingdom Metazoa; phylum Arthropoda; class Insecta; order Lepidoptera; family Nymphalidae; genus Melinaea; species Melinaea menophilus. The sequence continues at coordinate 20,898,152 of OU911043.1, read as the reverse complement.
TTTGTTTGTTTTCTTAACTTCGAGACAATGCTTTATACTTCCCCCTACTAGAGGTTGCTTGTGTCTTTACTTCATAAATATTTTAATTATTCTCAAATAATGTATGTATGTAATGAAATAACATTTCATTAATTGAAATCTATAGCGCTTCGCGCTTGTCTATGGCTAGTCTATGGATAGTCTCTGGATAGTTCTAGAAGGCGCATCGATCGGAATGACGTTCAGTTAAATGGCGGATATTTTATGAAGAAAGAAAGAATCATTATAAAAATTAGTAATTGTTACAGAGGTGATTGAGGAAGCGATATTAGTAAACTTTAATTGTCGTTTCTCGTATTTTCAGGTGAGATATATTGATTGTTAAAATGTTTTTTTAAATTGTACTAATATTGTAAAGGCGTGGCAAATTAAACGGAAACTTGTATTTTCAGTGAAGCAAATTGTGGTTTACTTACGAAAATCCTCAACAATAAGTTATCTTATATGTATTCCCATAACAATGTAATATAAATATAAATTATAATATTATATAAGAATATTATATAGCAAAGTTATTCTATATGTTTACCATTTTTTTATTTTTCTTTTAAGGTACTGAACCCTAAAACACATATAATAAATATTAAGCACTTTTTAACTTGATACGAGTATGATAATTTTAAACGATATAATTTAAATTAAACGTAAATTTAACACACATTCTAAAAGCGGTTTCTGGACACAAAAAGTTACTTGTAATATAAGTTAGGACCAACTGAACTTCATTTAAATATTTCCATATAAGGAAATTTCATCAAAATTTGGTGAATAATTTTAGAATAATATTATTGAGAGGTTCAAACAGAAACTTTTGAATACAGAAACATAAAACCATTACTATTGAAAAAAATCGTGTCGTATTTATGAACCGCTTTACATTTATTATATTATAGCTTATGTGTTACATTATTTCAATAAACATTAATGGATTAGGCCCTTTCTAAAAATTTGAAACATCAAAATTTAATAATACCATGTCCAGATATCTTTTTTTTTAGTGGTTTCTTTTATGTTACAAACATGTCAGAAGGCATATTTTTTATAGATTCAACCCTTAAGCTAGAACATCTTTGTTATTGATCTATAAAAAAAGGCTCATGTTTGTTTTTTTAAAGAAAAAAAACTATTCTCGTTAAGCTTAAAACATAATAAAGGTATAAAATTTCTTTATATTAAAATACGGCCCAAAATAGAGTGGCTTTAGAGGGATTTAATACTTAGAGATACAGTAATCCGACCCTTCTGAAGCGGTATTGTTAGACAAATTACAGCCTCTTTAATGTATAAAGTCTTTAGATCTATCTGGAAAATTATATAAATATATGTATTTACAATACATGTATAAGTAATGTAATTCTTTTGTTGATAAAATGTATAGTTTTGTTAAAATTTAAAATCACTTGTTTAGATTAATGGCTGACAACTGTTTTACTCTCTCTCGTTATCAACGGCGTGGTCTAGGCTTATAATCTTCATTTCTATTTTTATTTTAACCGTGAATAAAACGTACCTAGTGGTGTTTTTACAAACCCATATGTTTTTTTTAATCTAAGTGTAATCTGTAAATATATTTTTAGAAGTATTGGAAACAATTTAAATCACGATAATGTATAACAGTCCGTGTTAAAAATGTAGATGTTAGTAATGTAACATGTTTAAATTTAAATAAAAGCTTTTTAAATTGTTTTGTTTAACAAATAAGATTTCTCTGAAATTTACTCTTGATCTAGCCTCCAAATATTGTAGGTATAAATTGAGTAATACTGTATTCTACGGTTTTAAGAGCACGGGAAGAGCTTTATATGAAACACATATTATAAATTTACGTCTCAATTTTACCAGCGCCAATAAAATAATCTTCAGATGATTCTGTGTAACTATTTATTATAGTTTGGTTTTATTTTAATAAGTCATAATAATATAATAAGTCAAAACTGCCCTTATGCACTTAGTGTTATGTAATTAATATTACTGAATAAGGTTATGAATCGAGGTGCTTGCTTAAAAAAAGATTAGTAAAGTTTAAATGTCATCGAATATTTGAAGAAAATATTAACTTGCAACCCTTCACTTGTGAGGCTAAAAATTATTTAAATGTACACATTATAAATATATAAAACAAGGAATCGTTTTTTAGATTTTTTTTTAGTTTAAATAGGCAAAATATTCTTAAATGCATTTTTATTTTCTTTTTAATGCAGATGTTTAAAATAAACATTTAAAGGGAGTACATTTTTTTCAAACAATTACACAAATTTTACAAAAATACAATTACAAAAGTACAATTTTTACAAAAATTTCTGATTTTGATTTCTTCTATTGAGCAGTAATATATTAAGGTGGCCTAAACAAAAAAAAGTTTAGAGAATATCTACAATTCGGTCATAACCCACGAATGTTTTATAATGATAACCATAGCTACAATTGTTTTAAATATTTTGGTTGTGAAATCAAAGCAAATCAAAAGGTGATTTCATAGTTTTGCAGGTTCTTTTAAGAGTTTCTATACGTGTCAGCTTACGGTTTTATTGCATTGTATTTAAAGATTTTCAATAGACAATTGGTATATTAAATAAATGATAAAACTGGTTAATCAAAGTTCCTTAACAGTTACTATTTAAAAGAGGAAACAAAGTTGAATTACAAAAATTGAATTTAAATATTTGTTATCCTACAAAAAGTTAAAATGAAATAAGTGTATAATTATTACCGTTTAATTTTCTTGAAGAGTTATGAATAACCACACTAATAATGTGTTAATAACATCTGAAACATAAGCGTTGTTCTCTTTGTTATTAGTAAAGGATGAATGAGAGAGAGCATATTTAGAGGAAATTAATTTTTAATTTTAATAGCTTTTTAAAACATAACAATATAAATAATTGTTTTAAAGATTATTTTTGTTTTTAATGTAAAATTATTAAACAAAGTTGTAAACCAGAGCCTAGAATATGTTAAACTATTTTTTTTTTACTTTTAATATTAAATTGTCCGACTGACTAACAACTCAAAGTAAACTGTAAACGTATTTCCTTTGGATGGAGTATTTTATTTGTATACAATGTATAAAGTCCAAGTATACTTTTTTTGCCAAATACTAAGATGCCTTTTCTGAGAACCACAAAGTTGGAAGTTGTTTCATAAGTTCAAGTTGAACAAACTAGCGCAGTTTGTAGAGGCGGTTTAAGTTTTTTATATCATAAACATAAAAACAAAACGTTCTTGGCTCGTTGTTTAATATATTATAATATATTACAAATACCACAATCTAATTAAGCTAACTTTTATTAGCTAAAAATACTATTATGTATGTAGTATTAATAAAATGTACATTATATTCATATTTTTTTCATTTCAGTGATATCCTAATTCAGGGGTTAATTATTCTATTTTAAATTCATTTTTGGGATTATATTTTTAATGACGTTATATTATTTCTTTCTTCTTAACATTTTCTTATACATTTTAATTATGTTCAAAAATAAAACCTCAACATAAGAAAGAACCCCATAGACAAAAAATAATCCCAGGAAACAAAGAGGACTTTAAGAAATTTTCTTTTTTTAATTTAAACGAAGTACTCTTTTTCATGGATATGTCTAAAATTTAGGATTTTAAAAGCGCCTGAAAAAAAGAATTTGTTTAAAAATGTATCAGTTTTAGATGTTAAAGATTGAATTCGGTTGAAAGTTAAAAAAACAAATATACATGTAATAGTTTAGTAATTCCGCGAGCCATTGTGATGCGTATTAGTGACAAATATTAATGGAAATCCATTGTGTTAAAGAATATCATCACAGCTTTATATGAAATATTGTTCTTTACACATTTAATATATTATATAAGCATGGATTGATAGTATTCTCCTTCATTATTTGGGCTTAATTAGTACCAGTATGGAAAACTTACTTTGTCTTTTGACTTTAACATAAATTTCATAATATTGACAAGATTTTATTAAAACATAAACCAAAAAATTAAGTAAAAAGTGTTGTCCACGAATCCGTCCGCCTTGATATATAGGAGCGTACATAACTATCGCATTTTTTTCATCAGTATCTGGGAAAAACTTGAATTTTTTTAGGGTAATAGGTATACACTCGGTACCATATTTTTTTCCAACACTACGCTTTTATTTTGATCCCAATCCCGTAAGATATCATACGCACAGTGTTATTTTAGTTTTTGAAAGGAGTATAAAGTTTTAAAATCAATCGGTTCGGGAGTTTTTGAGATTAACCTATACATACAAACATACAATTAAACCTTTTCTTTTTGTAATATAAGTAAAAATTCTTGTATCTAGGCTAGATAAAAGATTTTGTTAAAAGTTAAAAACAATTAAGAAAAAAAATTGCAATGTCAATACCGTAATGATCGGCTTTTTCAATGGAATTTAAACCTTTTTGTACATATACTATCATCTCAGGGGTGAAATAAATTTTCATTAAGAGAAAAGGGATTTCATGTGAGGTCTTATGGTGGTGGTAGAGCCTAGCTGTAGTTATCCGACTGCAGCTCGTATTGGACTGGCTCGACCGGGGAAGGACCACCCTCTCACAGAAGACCGACGCGTAGTAACCAAATTCATTTGGTTATGTTCCGTCGGTAAGTGAGAGAATCGTGTATGGCACAAGGGGCTTCTTTCGAAGCTACCTTCCTATGGGCTTGCCGAGAGTTTATGCAAGTGGATCACCAGCTTCCTCACTGGGCGGAGCATAAAGGTCGTTCTCGACGGTTTTTGCTCGGACCCCAAGCCCGTGAACGCTGGTGTACCCCAAGGCTGCGTGCTATCCCCAACTCTGTTCCTCCTGCACATCAATGATATGTTGGATATCTCCAACATACATTGTTAAGCGGATGACAGTACTGGGGATGCGGTATATTCTGGCCGTGCAGGTCTCACTCGGGAAAACGTCGACGAGTGCCGAAAGAAACTTGTGTCTTCAATAGAGACTTCCCTGGGGATGGTCTCGGAGTGAGGTGAACTGAACCACGTTCAGTTCAATCCCCTAAAGACACAGGTTTGCGCGTTCACCACTAAGAAAACCCCATTTGTCGTATCACCGCTCTTCGAGAGCACTCCTCTTATTGCCTCGCCAAGTATCAGAATACTGGGTCTCGACATTTCGAGCGACTGTCAGTTCCGTGGTCATCTGGAGAGCAAGGCCAAGTTGGCCTCGAAGAAATTGGGAGTGATCAATAGAGCGAGGCAGTACTTCAATCCTGGCCAAAGACTTGCGCTCTATAAGGCGCAGGTCCAGCCACACATGGAGTACTGTCCTCATCTCTGGTCCGGATCACCCCAATATCAGCTTCTACCATTTGACCGCGTACAACGGAGAGCCGCTCGGATTGTCGGGGACCCGGTGTTCTGCGAACGGCTGGACTCTTTGGCATTGCGTAGAGACATGGCTTCTTTGTGCGTATTCTACCGCATTTACAACGGGGAATGTTACGAAGAACTATTCGATCTGATGCCTGCCGCCAAATTTCATCACCGCAAAGCGCGCCATCGCCTCCAATACCATCCTTACCACCTGGATGCGTGGCGATCCTCCACTGTGCGGTTCTCAAGGACATTTTTTCCATGTACCACTCGAATTCCCTTCGACGGTATTTCCAGATCGGTACGACATGGGTACCTTCAAAAAAGGCGTTTATTCCTACCTACAAGGCCGGCAACACTCTTGTAAATCCTCGGATGTTGCAAGAGTTCATGGGCGGCGGTAAGGCGGTGATCACGTCCATCCGTGACCCGCCAGCTCGTTTGCCCTCCTCTTACATAAAAAAAAAAAAAGATCTTTGAAACCATTTAAATAATTAAGAAAATGACACTTTTTATTTACATTGTTAATTCAACCTCGATGCTACATAAAATTAGAGTAATAAAATCCAGATGACAAAAACCCAAAATGTACTGTACACATGTACTGACGTAGCATTGTATGTAGAGACTTGTGACATTCATTCAGAGTCATCACAACTTCGGCCCACTTTAATTTACTGTATGGAAATAAACTGTTTCAGTTTTAAAAGTATTTTAAAAATCTTCATATAAATCATAACTATAAAATAACTATTTAAACTTTTATAGACATTCTTTATGAAATCTTTCCAACCATCAAGCTTACGAAATATTATCTGAGGATTGAAAAATCACTATCTGAAATAACATTTTGAACACAAAAAAAATAACGCTCATCTAAAATAAACAATCTTACCAATAATATTTTTAAAGAAAATCTTTCTGGGAAAAATATTCTTATGTACTTTTTCTTTTAATATAAGATATGAAACTGATGATCACTCAAACTAAAGAAGATTTCTTTTCGTTATAAATATTTTAAATTTTGTACAAAAATATAATAGTCATATCATATTTTGAGATTCTTATAAAGTGTTAAATAATGGTACAATTGATAATAACAATAGTGAGAACAAAACGTTGCGAAAAAATAATTGCTATATTACCTAAACAAGCTTAGAAATAAATATCCAAGAATTGAAAATGATTAAACGAATATACATTATAAATATCTTATATATACAAAGAAAAAGGCTTCTGTAGGTCTAGTAAAACATTATTTGTCCCTTTTTTTAATTATATATCTGTTTTGAGACTAAATAATTTTTTAATTATATAATTTTACGTCAATTTATGTAACACTGTTATTATCAACCAATAGTTATTCAAATGGGTTGTGCTTCTTATATTCATTATTTTATGTGAGTATGTTTTGCCATTTGTTTAAACATGTATTGAATGTTATTGTCAATATTTAATATTTAAAAAAACATCTCCATCTCCAAATATCCAAGCGGTCGTTTTTTTCTATTTTCTGTTTCTGGTTAAATATACGAAAAGAAATGTATTATTTATAGAGTAATACAATTTTTCGTGTGAAAATAAATCATTCTCTGCCTTTCCTTGACACAATCTAAACTCAATAGTTTTCCCTAGAATCTGTATACCGAAAAATAAAATATGGGATATATATGCTTCATATTTGTGTCGTCATGTTATCGGAGATTTAATTCGTTTTGTTATTATAAAAATAGTATAGATTATTTATTATCGATGGACCGATAATTCAAATCTTAATAAACCGTTGCTCAGAAGAGACTTGTGACAATTTGATTGTGAAATAAATGCGTAGATTGTAAAATGTAATTACTTTATAGAGCATTTAAATAAAAGGTAAATGTTGTTGCCGTTTCAAATTAATTTATTACCTTACTTGATATATATGTAGTATTATAGAACTATGTTAATTTGTCAAGTTTAAAAATAAAGAACTTAAATAATAATTTCTTGAAGTGATTACTAATATTGTTATATAAACGTTCTTTTTTTTTGTATTTTCTAGTTTATTTAAATACTTCCCTTAGGTAAGGGATAAATTACCGTTTTTTTCTAAAACAGTGCTAACTGTATGAACAAATACTCTTTAATTACTTTCAGATATTTATTTAATTCCTCAGACAGGCGACGAGTCATCACTCGTCGCTTGTCTGAGGAATCAATCAATCGTCAATCTGAAAATACCGCCAATAGAAATTTGTTCCACGTACCAGAGGTACTTGAAAAAAAAACCTTGAAAACCTCACAGTGGAAGATCGCCAAATATCCAGGTAGTACGGATGTTAAGGGAGGCGATGACGTGATGTGCAGTCACGATATGAAGCAGCAGGCATCAGATCGAATAGCTCTTCAATGTGGTAGAAGACGCACAGAGAAGCATTATTATTACTAAGTAATAATCATCATGATCAGGCCGCACTTACTCGTAACAGCATCCTGTTACGAGTAAGTGCGGCCTGATCATGATTTATGAATGGCAAACAGCGTCTGCTTATTTTTGGAAGTGAATTCTGGCGAAACATCGATCAGAAGTTACATGTCTTTTTGTTTCTTTGTGTGTGTATTTTCTTTTTCCAAAAAAAACATATTTTTTATATAAAAACATGCAAATGTTTGAAACTCTTAATTTATGATTATTTGTAATCATCTAACATAATATATGTGGCCGTATACAGTAGATGTGATCGTCAGTACGAGTTATGTTTACGATATCTATTAAGATGCGTTAAGGAGGAACGGTAACACTAATATCCTTATATCTATTCCATCGTCTTTACTTTACGTTCCGATGAAAACACAAAGACTAGATATATTACGTGAAACTTGAGTTTAAAAGTACATTATCAGTAAGCTTGTATTGTGATAGGAATATGCAAAAAATGTGCTGTTCTATCTAAAGTGTTAATTATCATAATACTTATAACACTGCAAAGTCAAAGTCAAAGTTTTAAATAGACACTGCATTTTTGAAAAGTCGCGCTGTTTCAGAACAAAAAATGTTAAAAAAAGTTATATGTTCAGAAAAGTATTGAAAATTGTGACATCAAAAACAACTCTACGTACTAACACTGTCGAACATTGCCTTTGTAAATGAATGACATCTGACATCTGAAGTTTTTTCAAGAGTACTTACAAAAATATGTTTTTATGTGTCTTTAGAACTAATTCAAATCAATATGAAACAGGGGTAGTTAAGTCCCTAATTAAAATTAGAATGGAAATAATAATAACAATCATAAAATGAATAAGCAACATAACGCAACATGAGTTTTAACCGGCTTATACTAATAAGTTAACATAATATTATTACTTACTAAACTGTGCCCGCCACTTCGTTTATAAGAAATATTAATTACGTACACTTTGTTTACGTTATATACATTCTTTACGTAAGTTTAAGATTTTTTTTTATTTCTTCTTAAATTTAATACAATACAATGCATTTATGTAATGGAATGATCCATATTATTAATTATTCGTTTAATTATTTATTATACATAATTCAGATCAAATCAAATATATTCAGATCGTTTCATTCTCATAAGATTATTTGCATGGATGAGATCTATCCATATTAATACATCATATTTTTATTACCTGTTGCCGAAAACAATTAAAAAGTTCTCTACTCTAATTTGCGATGTTTACTTCATCGCACGTGAATCTTGCTCTTACGCGTGTTATTTAATTTAAATAATACACAAATCAATAGAACATACTCGTATATAGAATACCCATTGAAACCTAAAACCTAACAATAATTAGAGATAATTAAAAACAATATAAAAGGAAAGTAAAGTTTAATATAACAACGAGAAGACTCGCTAAGTAATCTTTGCAGTTATTTAAGTATTATAAATATATAATGCAAGCTGAATCTGCAAGACTACTTTATTGTAAATTTAAGAAGTTAATTATTACATAAAACGTTTTAGGAATATTATATGACAATTGTTCTATTCAACTTATAATCCGGTCCGCTACTTTCTGTTACCAAATAGAAAGCAATTAAGTTAAGATATTCATAAATATAATAGTAACAGTAGAGATTACATGGAATATTGTTGTGATAAAATAAAAATAAGTAAGATTTAATTAGTGAAGTATGATAAAGAATTATAAATTATATTTGTTATATATTACAACCGTCCAATGTAATACATATAATCTTGTAATTGTGAAGCCAACTGCAATTACTGTCAAGTATTTGAAAATTAAAACTGGGTCGTCAGGTTTTATATCCAAATGGTGATATTTGATTCTAGTCCAACTTTTTGTGGCGAAACAATACACTTACAAATCCTTTTATCAACACAATTAAAGGTATCTTTTAAATTAGGACCAGTGTACTTCAATATCTTTTCGTTTCTTTCCTATAAGATGTTTACCCATTGATATCTTCTACTGCTACTCAGAAGATCTATTGGACAGTATTTGCAGAACTAAATAATATCCTTATAAGTTGATTACTTTATACTGAAAGTAAGAGAAGCTGAGAGTTTAAAAATTCACTGACGAACTCGATATCCTTCACCAACTATAAACTCAACGTAAGTTTTTGGATTATTATGTTTGACCGCGCATAAAAACTGCTATAAAATGAGCTCTGGGATGGGATTTCATATCAATTTAATAGCTCAGTTGTGATGGCAACCCCTGAAGGGACGTGATTTTGTATAATTTTGGTTATATTGTAAAAAAGAAAAATCTTGATCGACTTTTACTACTTACATAATCAATATCAACTTGAAATGTATCGCACGTGACGTAAAATAAAAATTACCAGAATATGTAAATATAAGATTTATGAGATCATTTTGAAGGAGTAAACATTATGTTGATACTAAGCATTGAAAACATTGTCATTAATTATCAATTTCAGTAGGACAATTATTTATATTATCTCATTATTAATATGCTAGAAAATAGAGTATTACCAACATCAAAGAAACTTGTTGTACGCCATTATAAGAAATTATTTTTGTTTGTAATAATTACATTTAATATGGCCTAATACCTAACAATTAAATTTAATTTTAAAGTGATACAAAAATATTAAGAATAAAAACAAGCGAATTGATATAAAAGCTAGGACTAGTAATACAAATAAAATGATATGAATAATAAAATACATAGCAACATATAATTTGTAATTTAAGTAATATTAAAATTATTTTAGAACGATTTTCCTTTTTTTAACAATATATTACTTATCGTTAGTAATAGAAAAAGAAAGGGTATTGAAATTTTACGAAACATCACTTCATAATAAAATTTGTAAATTATTTTTGAGTCCATTTTCTTTAATTATTAAAATGAATTTAACTAGTGAAAGGATTAAATTTATACATATAATATAAATATTTGGGAGCACTTTGTCTACAACTAAATGATAGAAAAGTAATTTTATCATTTTTTATATTGGGGGAGTTATATATATATATATATATATACATCAGCAAATTTCTTCGTTTTTATATAAAATGTCCAAATTATTGTCGCTATGTTCTTTTCTTCTTTTAACAATTTAGAAACTAAATTCCTGGAACGCTTTTAGGCGTCATATAACCACCCGATGGTAAAAGACAATCGCAATCAAGTACCTTTGAACGCGACGAAATGGTAGTGAAGAATAAGAGCATGACATATTTAACGGCGAGAAAGGGAGGATTAGTTCGAAGAGATTTGTTTGTCTAACTAATATAATGTTTTATCTAAGCTTTCAAATAAAATTTTAATATATACTTAATCCTATGTAAATAATAAAATATTCTATTGACTGTTAAAATATTTTTATGACTATTTTTGACCTAATCATAATAGGAGGGGGCATGCAATTTTCAATAGCTACATTAATTACATTTTAATTAAATGAGCAAAGTACAAATTTATGCTAAAATATTGCATATATAAAATATACAAGGCAGATATAAAACTAATTGATAGTTAGTAAATACCTGTAAACAATATTTATATTATTATTATTATTATTATTATTATTAAGTCTTCAAGATTATAAAAAGAGGTACAGAATTAATAACTAAAACTACAAATATAAAGTCTTAAAATTTCGGAGACAAATACTTTTTTCTTTGAACTTAAGAGAACAATCAGCTTTTCGAAATAATTAATTTAGACCTACCAATCACTATTTATTTTATAAAACCTCAAAGTCTTCATTAAAATATTATTTGTGAATCAGAAATTATGAAATATTATTTGGCAGTATTAAAAAAAACTGCCTCTAATTAACAGATCATTTTAAAATACTAATATATTATAAGTAAATTAAAAACGATATCTCGAGGTATCATGAAACACATAACTAAAAAACAAATATACTATAATTGATTTTTTATTTAGTTTAAGGCAATAATATGGTCAAACGTATTACCGAGAATAAGTTATAATATTAACATTTTAAGACATTTGAATAAATAAAAAAACGGAGATTTTTTAAGAAAGTTAAGTTTTTTTTGTATATAAGTCATACAAAATATGTAACTTTATCCAAAGACAAAGAAAATGTTAACAGTTATGCAAAAGTTTATATATTTTTGAAATGAATTAAAATTATACGTAATTATTTGTTTAAGTCAAACTGATAAGCAAAATAAATTTAATATTGATTAAATGTTTAATACAAAACAATATTAAGTCACCGTATTTCTATTTACGTACATCATTATATATCATCATTATATATAATAATTAACAAAAGGTTTTATAGAAATAAACCGATTAAGGATTACTATGAACATCCATATTAAGAAGATTCAATATCTTAAAACGTGGCATTTCTATTCTCAAAATATACTTTCTTCGTAGTACTTTTTTATAATTAAAGTAATATTAATACATATAACACAATAATAGGCAAGATACTAGTCTTTCATAACTAGTATTATATAGATAAAAGTTTGGATTGTATGTTATAAGGTATTGGAAAGTATTTTTAAAATATGATAATAGAAAATATATCGTAGAAAAAGTCTTAAAAGACTTGGTTTCAATTTTTATTTTTTATATATATTGAAATAGAAATAAAACTCATGAGGTGTAAAATTTTATAAATAATGTAAAGCATAAGAAGCATTCAAACATGATTTTTCAAATCACTGAATATTATATGCCAAAATAACTCGATAGCTATCGACGTGAAATATGACCTAGGACGTCGCCATTCGCAAGTTTATAACAGACAGACAGACAAACGCGGCGAGGGATTTTGTTTTATAATATAAAGTGATATTATTACCTACCTACTGAATTTTCATGATATAATATTTTGTAATGTGGGTAATGTAATAATATCATTGTTTATATATCTATTTAATTCTAGTAAAATAACGTATTTTAAATGTATTGTGTTGTATTTTCTTAATTGGATTTAAGAATTTTCAATTACCTATTATTTTAAAACATATTATAATATTAAAAGTTATTGATTTAAAAGATTGGCAGAAGCCAGCTTTATGATATTAAATTTTTATGTTTGTATGTGTATATGTAACATATATGTATAAATGTGTATAGGGTTGCTACAAATGTACTTACCAATTGAATATCATTCAGAATAACTATTTTTTTCATATTAAAGTTATTGAAATGTTTCAATTTATGATTATGACTCAATTCCAAAAAAAACTATGCTAGAATGGTATAAATACAGCTGCGAGCCCCTATTTGGTTTTTAAGAACACCCCTACTGGACATCCGATAAGTTAAGTAAATTACATTTGTTTGTTATATTTTAATTATCATAGACATGGAATTTTACATCGTATATGGGTGGGTTCCGAGTGTTAGATAGACTGTAACTTTATCCTTCATTAAAATAAATATATTTTTTATTTCCCATAGCCTATAATTATTTTTTAGTATATAACGATGATTTGTGGTTTATCAAATCTAAAACAATGATTAGATTTCTTCAAAATATGTTTACTTACTGCTGACTACTCAATATATGTATTGACATATATTGAGTAGTCAATAATTGTATTACCATCGAGATATGTTATCTAGCTCTTGTAATCCTGTTTGCTTAACCAATGTATGATTTTAAGTAATAAGGCGTTCACATTCTCGTGAGGTTCACAAATAGTTTTTTTAGAAATCTTTTTAAAATGTTATTTTGAAGCATCAGACTAAAAAGAAAACAAGTATTTTACTTACAATTAATAAATCTGTATATAAATCCGCATAAAATATAAGAAAATTATTCCCTGAATAATTTTTTTAAACGCACTACTATGAATTTTTCTCAAGACCTTACCGGGAATGATTTTAATGTAATATTCTATAACCAAATGAAACGAGCCCGCAAACGGAGTCTAGTGATGTTTAGTAAAAGAATATGGCTGTTAAAAAGAAGTCAATATAGACAGATATCTATCTTAATTTTGGGTAGACCTCGAAGAATTCGGTCTGCACATTCATTTGTCCCCTACTTTCGAATTTTGGAAAAATTTCTTCACGCCTGAGTCCGAAATGACCATTGGTCAAAAAGTTTATATATATATATATATATATATATGCGTGCGTGCGTCCAGATTCGACTTTTGTCAGCACGATAGCGGCCGCAGTTTCGCTCGGATCGCTTTCAAACTTTGCACAAAAATCAACCATCCAAAAATAAAGGTCAAGTTCGTTAACCAGAGAAATCCGGTCACAGGGGGCGCTAGGGCCTCACTTTTTCTGATTTTAGTTTTTCGACCATAACTTTGTGCCTATACAAAGGAGATCAATCGCGTTCATATTATATGATGTCTTTGATAAATACCTATATTTAATGTAGATAAACCGAAAACGTAACTTCAATAACTTAGGGGTGGGGGTAAAAAAGCCGAAAATTTTTGGAAAAAAAATCATAACTTTTTTCTGGTAAACATTCTTGCATTACAAGTATTTAATTATTAGATTATATTATATTAGAAAGGTTATTTTGTACTCTAAATTTAGGTACCAAAAGTTTTTCCGTAAAAGGTACCGTTTCCGAGAAAAAAAATCAAAACCACTTTTAGCTTGTAAATTTTAGGTAGGTAAAACCACGGCAACTTTTTTCTGGTAAACATTCCCTCCTCGAAAATATTTTTAATAGAAAGGTTATTTTTTACTCTAAATTTAAGTACCAAAAGTATTTCCAAAAAAGATACCTTTTCCGAGAAAAAAAATTAAAACCGCTTTTTGCTTGAAAATTTTTATGTAAACAACGGCATCATGTATTATTCTTAGGTAGTGAGTTATATTTTAAATGAGTTACACACGAGGTCTACCCACGCGTGTCCCCCTGCGGGCACGGATTTTTTATATATTATTTTAGAAGGAATTTACTTATATATATTTCGTAAATTAAGTATTTTTTATACAATTTAAAATAGTTACATTAGTCTATATAATAATTGTAATAAATTATGAAAAATAAACATGCTTTATTATTTCAATATATTTATATTTACAGATTAATTGGAAGATCCATCCATCTATACCACCTGGATGTGTTGCGATCTTCCACTATTCGGTTTTCAAGGAACTTTCTTCCACATACCACTCGAATATGGAACGAATTCCCTTTGGCGGTTCTTCCCCCCCAAAGTCGGCAGCGGTCTTGTGAATTCTCGGATATTGCCAGACTTCATGGACAGTGGTGATAACGTATCATCTATGACCCGCAAGCTCGTTTGCCCTCCTTTTCCTTAAATAATTAACAAATCTTTACGACCACTAACTAATCCGTCAGGCAGACCATAAGATTGCCGCTGACTCTATTTCAAAGTCGTTTTAGAGAACATAATATAGAACAAAATACAACACATAACACAACATATTGAATTTCAAAAGACATTCCATTTTCTGTATTCCAAGCGTACCTCACGTCTCTGCCTATCACTGCCACTATGTGTCATGAAGTAAATCGTGTACTAGTACGTACGTTGTATTTCTAACATTGAATTTAACTTTTGATACTACTTATGTTTGAAAGCTATGGTCTTTAAAAAATAAACAAAAATAACGAAAAAACATAACAAGCTTAATAAAAAAAATCAGATAAGGATCGCTGTAAAAACTTCTATGCCGTTGTTATATTTGACTGCCTCTTTTATGGTGACGTTACTGCCAATTAAAAATGACTTATACTGTCGTTTAGGGAAATATTTAATGACCACAAAAGACAGTATTAGTTAATAATAGTATCTTAAGATATTGTTATTTAAATCACAAACGTACCTATTCAGTATATCTGTGCAAAATGCATTTAGTACCAAACTCATAACGATGATGTGACACTAGCTTCACATCTATAAGCACAAAAGTTCTCTGCCCCGTATATGATCCGTATATGTGTGATGTTAAATTAAGTTCACATTGTATTTAGGACCTGATTGTACTGGTTACTGCTGCTGTAAAAATAACGCTTCTTAGTTTTGTTCTATACATTACGTTAGCAAACATTTTTGCAAAAGTGGATAATATTTAAATTTAAGCTAGATTATTTAAATATTTATTACTTTTAGTACAGAACCTGCAGTTTCATTGTAAGGTAAATTTCAGATATTTTTTTGTTTTGGCCACTGCAGACAAATTACTTTTACTGATAGTATTAGGAAATGTTCTAAAAAGTGGAATCTGTTTGAGTTTATGGAAAAAAATTACCAGGATTACACAAACCTTGAGTTGAATAACATTTTAATATATAATTTATAGATATGTTTGACTTTAAGAGGGATTTTTTATTCGAAGCATGTAGGAAATTGTGATAAGTAGTTGTTATATTCCCTTTGCTTTACAATATCTTGATAACTAAATAATTTTGAATGAATATTAAACATAATAAATAATTTAGAAATCAATGTTTGGTTCGTATATTTGTAAACAAACAATATATGAAAGGTATATAATTTCAGTCTTCACATCATTTACTTAAATAATAAATAACTATTTAGGAATAAAACACGAAATGTCTAAATTTAGATTGACGACGTTGTAATCCAATACGTCCCGACTACTGAATATGGAATGATGTTTTTGTTTCACAGTGAAAAGTTCCTGGATTTGTGTTCCACTTTAGTTATTAATTACAATTTAGTTTCATTTAATATTTTTAATTAACTCTAGAATTTAATTTTTTATTTGACTCTAGAATATTACTCTGAGATGTGATAAATTGTCGTCTATCCTATTCATTTAATTAAGTCTAACGTAACAAACACGTGAGATATGTATCGGTAAAAATAAAATTAATTACGAATATAGTTGACAAAAAATAAAGATAATAAGAATAAATTATTATTTTGATCTAAACTATTTCTTACAATATATTAATTTTAACACATAACAGTACAGGTTTAAAAATTATAAATAAAACTGCGTGATTTCTCAATACTTGCAAATCCTTGCTATTTGTGTAAAGTAAATACACAATCTATATAAAGTTCAGTTCATCTCAGACAATAAAGCGTCTTTAAGTTGTATTTGAACACGCCTTGGAACTTTGACCTATTTCTCGATGCATGGATAAATTAAACTGAAATGCATTTCTATAGAAATACACTTCTCTATTAAGATGTATTATTGTTTTCGGTAACGGTACGGTTTCGGACATAATTCAAACTGAATAATGAAAAATTATATGTTAACATATATTGGAATATCAGGAATCTGTTTTCAATTGTAATTGTTTGAAATATTTATTTCCACTAACCAGATTTAATAATTTATCAGTAACCTAACCTAACCTCAAAATTAGCTATAAAACAAAATTTTTAGTATCTGGTTGATCTTGTAAAGTGTTAGTATAAGAACCATAGAAACTGTAAGCTCCATTTATTTAAGTTTCTGTTTATATTTTACTTTCCATGCAAGGTTAGTATATAGAAAGTACCCCGGTTGACTTTATAGTATTATACTTATAGTCTTCAATTAACATTTTAACTTCAATATTATAACTACAGCTTTGTGTTGATTATCATATATTACCTTATATTAACTGTGAAACATTTTAATCTAGTCATTTTTTTCTTTACAGAACCTATAAAATCAGTTTATTAATGTTTACACATTATCATAAATTAATTAAACTTTGTACGATAATAGTATATATACATTTTTTTTCAAACAACCTTGCAAGTAGAAGTCTTTTATTATATAAAGTCTCCAGACAGTGATGAGTATATCCATTACCGTGTTTGA
Source organism: Melinaea menophilus ssp. n. AW-2005 (assembly GCA_918358695.1). Taxonomy (NCBI): domain Eukaryota; kingdom Metazoa; phylum Arthropoda; class Insecta; order Lepidoptera; family Nymphalidae; genus Melinaea; species Melinaea menophilus. The sequence goes on along the minus strand of OU911043.1, from coordinate 20,880,556 downwards.
GAACTGGGGCAGGTCAGGGTGGACGTATTAAGAGCATAATACAGGACTATGCTTTTAATATGAAACTTTAATATAGGGAGAGATATTATAAATGATCAAGTCTGATAAAATAACAAAAAAGTTAGTTTTGTTTAATATTTTTTATAATAGCAGCAAAGCAATACCTTCAATGTAACAAAAATATCTAAAAATGTACTTACGTGGAATATCGGACAAAAATTATTGTATTTACCCTATGAATTATTCTTCTGAAGTAAGAAAGCCATTATATCAAAAAAAAACTTAGTGCTAAATCTTTTAAAAAACACGGGTAAAAAGTTGAATGTGCCATTATTATCTTCAATATAATAAAAGTTAAGTTTAGTTAAGTTATGTTAATTTATTCGTTTAAAATAATTGTCATTTTACATAATATTACAGTCAATTTAATTAAAATGTTTTAAATTATAATTTTTAATTTTATAGATAATGCTTTTAAGAATAAATATTTTATTTGGCACTCGGGCTTATCACTAAATGGGTTGAGCTACTTTATTTATTTTCTGGCAAAGTATTCTTAAATATAATCTCTTATAGTTTTGAGAATTAATGAAGGTAATGGAATATTGATGACACGTATACTAAGAAAATCTCTTATTATATTGGTTTTGAGAAACGATTTCCTATTCACGATTGTTAAATGTCGTATTTCGCTTTTTACAAGTATCAAATTTAATCTGACCCGTATAAAATCCAAAATTATCATTTTGCTAATTACTTTAATGTATTGAAATTATTTTTTTATAGATTGTAATATAATTTCCAAAACATATTAAGATCCAATGAATATTATCGTTTAAACAAAATACTATATACAAAACTATGAAAGGCTTACCATTTATTATAATAAATGAAAGATTAAATAATGGTTAGTAACATGAAGCATGAAATTAATCTGGTAATATTAAATATATCACCAAGAATATAAGAAATCTCTTCAAATAAATCAAATATAGTTGAAATGCTGGGAATAAATACTTTTACTAGTTGTATGGTTAAACTTGTTAGTTGAAGTAGTGTAAAGTAACCAAATAAAATTTTGGTATCAAGGAATATTAAGTATTATTACGTAAATAGTAGTAAGTACTACTTACTACTACTTACTAAAGTGATAATGATATATTATATAATATATCCTATTAAGAACATAACATGAAAAAAAATCCTCAAGTCTCGCAGCGCCTTAAAAAGTTATGAAATCTAATCTAAGTCAAGTCGTTTAATTCAGTATATCTATCAATTGGAGCAGTTATCTAACTTCTTTGTCGTAATTATTTTACTAAAACCATTTTATTGTTATTATATCAATTTATCTTTTATAAATCTTAACGAAAAGAGTGACTTTGCAAACTAACGCTACATAACACTCTCTCGACCACTGAAATATTCTCTGGACCACTGAAAGAATTAAAAAAAATATATATAAAGAAGCTACAAATAAGTTAAAGGTTAAAAAATGGCCCAAACCGCGTCGAGAAAAGGAGGGCTGTGCTTTTTGCTCAACATGACGGGGGCACTTTCGCGTCCGTATATTCATATATATGAGGGTGGTAACAATTCAAAGATTTTTTATTTTACACACTCTTTAAATTAGTCAGAAGCATTGTTTTAATAATTCTCCTTAAAAACAATTAATAAAACGCAACACAGTCTAAAAAAATGTATTTTGCATTTTCACACCGAAGGGTTTGTAAACGTTTCTCTTTCGTAATAGTAAATTAAGTGAAATCTCTAAACTTGTTGTTTTAACTGCATTCAAAAAACTGTGATATGCTGATGCTTTCGAAACATAAATCTTTTTACAAAAACGTATTCAGTGACTGCAAATGCGAATTCCGTGGCCGATTACATTATTAAAAGCTAAATTCGTTTTTTATCTAACAATATTGGTCTCTGTTATTAAAGGGATATATTTAACTAATAATAGAAGCATTATTGAATAAAATGTGAACGTATTATGTGTAAGTAATTGGTAGGTCTTAATACATCATGTGTATTTGGAAGCTAAATATTCTTAACAGTATAATATTAACTTAAAATAACATACTTGTATAAAAATCTTCTAGGTATGATGATTATAATATATATATAATAATATCGAATTATAGCAGATTTTAAATGAGAATTCATGATAAAAGTGATTTTGGTTTTGGAACACACAATTAAATTAATTTGATTTAATTATTTTATAAAGGAATGGACAAAAGAAAACCATTTTTTTATTAAATAAACAAACAAAATATTATCCTAGATAATATTGAACGTTTAAACGGCTAATGTTATTTTATATTTGATAGTTATTATTTTTGTAAAGTAAAAGTTCATAAAGTTAAGCCAAAGAAATAACGAAACGTGTTTAATTGGGAAAATTAATTGTAAAATATTATTTGCAGGAGGACATATTACATTAATTACATTTATATAAAGAAGAAATAAAAATTGTGTGATAATGCGTTAGAGATAAATTAAATAACCTATAAAACCTAACTACATGCCTGAAGAATTTGGATGAAACACTGGATCACTACTTTCAAATATTGCATTGAAATAGAATGTAAAAAATATTGCACTGAAATAGAGTGTAAAGAATATGATGACTATCCGTCTAATAACACTCCAGACTAATGAATTTCGCTATTTTTGCAAATTGTGCAGTAATTATTAGAAATATATAGGAGTGAAACAACATAAATATTAGATATCGTAGGCTTGACATGTGTACTCGTATATATATATCTATGACAACAAATACCCCATACGGATGAACCAATTCGAATCTTTTGTTTTTAATAAACAACTTTAACTTTTAAAATGGTTCTTAATTAACTTGGTTTGGTGAAAATAAAATCAGTCGTCTCCATATATTTAGCTCTCATCCCACCAGTGGTTGCAAGATTCTTTAAAATGCAAGAAATTTAATTTTTTTATTTTGGATGAAAAAACGTTGATAAAAGTTAAGCTTTTTTAATTGTAATTTATGTAATTATTGCGTTCGAGTTAGTATAATATAAATTTAAATATTGTTGCAGAAGTATTTCAAACATACTATCTTGTAATGAGTGAAGTACACTATTTTGTCTAATTATGAGAGAATAAATCGCCAGAGGTCATTTAACCGGCTATCAAAATTAATTTAATAGATAATAAATACTACATACAAAAATAAAAAAAGAATAAAAAAAACAGTATATTCGCCTTTCTCGCCAATCTTTAGGTACTATATTTAATGGCGTACATTACCGTTTAATTTAAATTGCTTTACAGATAAAACAATAAATATTTGTTTAAAAAAGCACGTGCACGCAGCACTTGAATCGTTAAGCAAGGTTAAGAAACAGAAAATATTTTATATTCTTATTTGCTGTTGCATTGATGTAGAATGATCTCCGTTCGGAGGCATTTTTTCTAAGATCAGAAAATATTAGGACAAAAGAGCACAGTTCAAATGCTATTTGCCATCATATCATACACAAAAAAAAATCTCGACTAGATTGAAGCAACCCCAGCCTTAATATTTTTTATATCAGTGCTATTTCTTATATTTACATTTTTTATAATATTTGTCAATGAATATTTATATTCATTGACAAATATTATATGATATATATATCTATATAGGATAGGTTATCTTAATTTAATAAAAGACAACAAAAACTTAATAAGATAATCGTATATGATATGGCTGATCGATACGTTCATTTTATTTTCCTTTTACCAATAATAATAATTAGATAATTATCAAAAATATTGAAAAATTGTAATATATTAGTGTATGTAATATTACCTTAATTAAATAAATGTAGTGTATGTAATATTACCTTAATTAAATAATAATAATAAAATTTGAAATTCTAAAATAGTCTTCATAAACTTTTTTATATATTTATATTTTAAAATTTATATATTTAGGTTGTACACAAAAGAAGTGCAACAAAGGGCGGACTTAATACTACAGATCTTTATCTGCCAGTCGACCATAGAATTATTTTTTTTTTGTATTGCTTCTTACAAAGAAAAAAAAATAACAAGAGCCGGTATAAATAAGGAATAAAATTAAAATTTATAAATATATAAATATACAAATATATAAATATATAATAAATAGATACATGCGAATATATACGTATATGGTAATAAAATATGTTATTATTTATAACTAAATAATAGAAAAGTATATATATTATACTTACAACAAACATATGTGTATAAAATAGAAAATTAAGCAATAGTATTTTTGGTTTCTGAGCGGATTTTTGAAAGTCGTTCCAGAGTTTAGTTGTGTGTAATACGAAGGACCTGGCGAGAATTCCAGAATCGCGTGAAGGAAGGAAAACTTCGAGATTAGAAAAGTATTTCCTAGTAATTGAAATTTAAATACTGAGGAGAAAGGAGATCGTTAAGAATAGAGTACAGTTGATACAATACAAATATCATGAAGATCTTTGCTCACAGCTTATAGAGAGCTTAGTTAGCTAGTTACCCCATTTAGTTTCGAACGATATTGTAAAATATGATCATATTTTCGAAGGTAAAATCAAAACGAATATAGTTATTAAAGAGACGATCGAATTTATTTCGATTATTTGCAGAGATATAATTGCAGCAAACATCAGCATAGTCAATGTAGAGGAAGAATTAGTATTTGCGCGAGCAGAGTTTTGTTTCGAATGGGTAAGACATTTTTAGGAGGTAGACACACGAAATGACATGGAATAATTAATAGAAATATTGTAATATTTGGATTAGTGTTAAGAACGGGAGCCGGTGAGAAATGACGGTTTAAAACATCGAAAAGTAATTACTTTACGTTAATACTTTATAGTGATATATAAGTCTATTGTCTACGAAACATTACGATTATTATATCTTATTATTATTCATTATGATTATTACAAGGATCATAAACTTTAAAAGTGTCAATAACTAACCCGGTTGGTATATTATAACTTCATAAACCAATTGATTTAGTGATACGATGTTATTTCCAGTGCTTAGCTCTTTTAACTTCTTAACTTCAAAGGGCTTGTTCATCTTTTAATTTGTTCCAAGATTAATTTCTTTCTTTTACCGATCGGTGTTAATGTAATGTTTAAATCACATTGTATGTACTGAGGTACATTATTTCATAATATCACATTTTAATATTTTTGCTGACATTTGTATTCATTAAAATGTTATTTTTAATATACTTGACTATTAAAGGAGAGATACTTGACTATTTTATATTGATAAACTTTAACAAACTTTGACCACTTGACCAGGTAAGAAAGTCACGGCAATACTTTTTTATACGAGATAACTGTTTACTGTATCTTCTTATATATAGACTAATGCATTTTAAAATAAAGTCACTGTTAAACAATTTATTTTAAAGAAACAGGCATATTGGCTGTTTTTTAACTTTAATAAATCTTTTTTATTATTCTTTCATCACTCATTCGTTCGACGTGCCCAAACCACCTGAGCACGTTCTTCTTCATTCTCACCGTAACATCTTCGTTAGTACCTGCCATTCTGTGCATCTCTTCATTACGGATTCGGTCAGCTAAGCTGACTCCGCATATTCTGCGAAGAGATCGCAAAATCCACAGCATTCATCTTTCTTACATTCTTCTTCTGTGTTACCCACGTTTGGCTGCCGTATAACAGCGTCGGTAGCAAAATCGCATAGATTTATATAGGAAAAGTGAGCGGTAAGAGATAAGACTGGAGGAAGGTCACGTAAAAAGCATGAGGACCCCCCTGAAGGCATGTATGAAGAGATTGATGTCTGTGGCCGAGGCGAAAGGGGTATAAAGGGACCGTAGCGTTTGGCGCTCCGTCGTCTCTGGTTATCCTGCAAGGGATATGACGTGAAGATAAACAAATAAATTATGAAATAAATATTTAACTTTAATTATGTATGATAACTAAAGTAACGAAAAATAACTATTTTTCGTTAATTTATAAATTAACATCAAATACCTATATCTTAATAATTCATTAATTAGAAACATATTTTAACATATTTCGTAACTCTATAACTATAATTTGTTATCTACTAGGTGGTAGAGCCTAGCTGTAGTTATCTGACTGCAGCTTGTATTGGGCTGGCTCGACCGGGGAAGGACCAGCCTCTCACAGAAGACCGACATGTAGTAACGAAATTCATTTGGTTATGTTCCGTCGGTGAGTGAGAGAATCCGGAAGCCCAAACCGCCCCCCCCCCTCCAAACATGAAAACGATGCGTAAAAGAAAAATACCCCAGGAAGGTACCGGCTTTGATGAAGCCGCGGACTTCCTCCCCGAGCAAAATAGGGGAAATGATTCCCGGATTTTGCTCGGGCTGCCCGTCGTATCTGGGGCGGGCAAAGTATTGCCTTTTGTGTTTTTTGAGGGTAAACGACGAATGACCGACCCGACCCAATCTAAATGTAGACTTTTGCAACATCCGGGGCCTTCATTCCAACTTGAACGCCGTCCACTATCATCTAGACGGCGCAGCCGGCCTTGTTGTTTCTGACGGATACGCAGATATCTCGACCTAGTGACACAGCGTATCTATCATACCCCGGGTATAAACTAGAACACCATTTTATACCACACGCCGGGTATCTGTGTTCGTAAGGGAGGATATCTGCTACCGTCGCCTTCAGGTTTTTAAAGGTCGGGACCTGTCTGCACTCTGGCTGCGCGTGGACATGGACGACTATGTCAGAATCTATGCGTGCCTCTACAGGTCCCATAGTGGTAATGCAGAAACGAATCAACTCTTGGGTCACGTTCAGGCGAAGATTGACGATCTGCTTTCACAGACTCCCTCCACCGAAGTCGTAGTTCTCGGAGACTTCAATGCGCACAATGCCGATTAGCTCGGGTTACATGCCACCAGCTACGCGGGGAGGTCTGTTTTTGACTTTGCTCTGGCAAATGGTCTGTCCCAATTGGTCAAGACGCACACTCGTCTACCGGACGTGGACAGCCATATGCCATCTTTGTTGGATCTTCTGCTGACTACACATCCCGGAAAGTTCCAGAACACTGTTGAGGCTCCCTTGGGGTCCTCTGATCACTGTAGTGCCCATCTGTAGTGCCCATTCAATGCCCAGCTCGCACAAGACCTGTGACTCGACGTGTTTGGCACTACAAGTCAGCGGTTTGCGATGGAATGCGGTCCTTTTTTGCATCCTACCTGTGGGGGCTGATTTATTTCCCTTCCAATGATCCTAGTGACTGCGCTGCGGCTGTAGCCGATGTGGCTGGCTGGCAAGCTGGCAAGGTACCCACCTGGCACGCGCAAATTCTGGGCGCTTTCCAAAGCTAGTCTGGGTAACTTTTGTTAGCCATCCCTACCGCTATTGCACACTGGGAACGACTCTTTGGCCCACACGGCAAAAGAGAAAGCCGATCTCTTGGGCACTCTTTTTGCCTCAAACTCGACTTTGGACGACCAGGGGAAGACACCGCCTATCATCCCGTGGTGTCCGAGCTTAATGCCGGAAATAGTTTTTCGGCAAAACCTCATCCGAAAAGCCCTCCTTTTCTTGGAAGTTCATAAGTCGAGTGGGCCAGATGGTATCTCTCCAGTTATGCTACGAACATGTGTCCCTGAGTTGACATCAGTGATAACGCGTCTATTTCGGTACTCCTACTTTAAAGGCGTAGTCCCGGTCTCATGGAAGCGTGCCCTTGTCCATTCGAAATTATATGGATAGCTACAGATTCACTTTTAACCAAGAATATCATAACATAACGTCTAAAGTGTTTATTTATTTTTAGGGCTTTCTCATATGGGCGTAGCCATTGCGCTTTACTTAAGTGCAAATAACTATTCCGATTTTCTAATCCAAAAAAACATTTCAGCGGGCTAGCAAGATTTAACTTAAAAAGGTGGTCAAAGTTTATATAACTCAATTGAGTTATTGCAATTGCAATAACACACTTTTACAATTGTTTTATTGAAAAGGTGTGCTATTGATCACGTCTTTATAAACCACGTTGCGACGAATTTTAGCACTTCTTCCTCTGTATGCAACTTTAACGAATTTGTAAGAAACACGTCCGAGTTACGTTTGAGTTTGAAAAAACTCAAAAAGTTCAAGAATAATTCATGTTCAAGTTTTCAGGCAACAGTAGAAAATCTTCCAAGTTTTTTTTTTTTTTTTTTTTAATATAAATTTACCATAGACTTGTAGTCCATGCCATTTTTAATTTGTTTTATAATTTTTAATTTGATTTCATTTTTTTGAGATTTTTGCCTGTGTATTCAGGCACAAGAATTACTTTAATAAATACATAAATAAATATTCTATTCAATTGTGGTTCTTCAATTTTTTTTTTTTTGTCTGCTCATTATTTTCTTAGGGTCCAAAGTAGGTACTCTTCATTTTTTGTTATTTGTCCTTTTCGGTTAATTTTGTGATGACCTTCTGGTCTCGGTTGTGTATTGCTAATTTTAAGTTGTCATCATTTATTGTCTTGTCCGTATTTATATTGCTGTCTTTGATGAACCTCGCCATCTTCTTGAAGGTTCGTGTAGTAAACAAACGTCCTGGTGTGTCGGGAAATGGCTACTAGCGCATGAGGTACGCTGTCATGGAGTGGGAGGCTCTTTCCGGTTCTTTTTACTACTATTGTGTTTTCATAACGCAAACCTTGTGTCTCATGAACGGTGAGTGTTTTGGATCCCTTCCCTTTTCCGTACCCTTTTTCTTCCAATGTTAGCTTCTCTTCTTGAGTGAAGGTCAGGTATAGGGTATTTGGTTGGTCAATGGGGATCTTTTCACCTGTAAGGGATTTTATGTTCATAGATCTTGCTATGCTGCTCGAGGAATATATACCGTCATATACTTTTCTAAGGGCGTAGACTACATCCCTCAAGCATCTGTTTGAGCACATAAGTTGTGTTATGATGGCAGTTGTTATAAAGTCTGGGCGGTTGTAGTAGACTTCGAACAAGTTTTCTCTTTTAATATAGGGAAGCTGATTTACGTCACCTATGAGTAACAGTTCTGTGGCTTCGGTAAGTTGCAGGACCATCACGATGGATCCGAAGTGGTTCATTAGTGCTTCATCGACTCTAAGCCTTTGGCATTTCCCCTTTTCTTCTTTCGGTTATCCATTTGTGAGCATCGAAGCCAGTGTGCTTACTCTGCGCGCGGCGTCAGCTCCCTCTTTTTCGGAGATTTTTAATGCTAGTTCTAGTTTAGTGTTTAGTGCCTCTTTAGTGGTAGTGTCTATATGGTCGTCTTGGGAGTTGAAGTTGTTAATTATCCATGTAGTCTTACCGCATCCTGGTACTCCGTATATTATCTTTATTAGTGGTAACTCCCATTGTTGGCATGTTCCTGACAATTTGTCCTCTCTTTCGAGTATTTTGTCGTCTAGCCATATCTTGGTGTTCTTTTTGGTTACCACTATTGGATCAGTCGTCGGGGTTTAGTAAGTGACTACTCCTGATGTTTCTGTTTTTTCTAAATCAAGTTTGACCATGCCAATTGTCTCACTGAATGCAGCCATGTGCTGCTCTGCCTCTTCTCCCTCGATCACTTCCGCGGTCTGGTTGTTATAAATTGTTGCCTTCGGAGTCTTTATCCTTTCATTTAATAGGTCTTTGAGTTTGCTGTGACGTGCTTCCAGGATGTTTTGGCACTCTTTGATCTTTTTCGCTCTTGTTGCCTTAAGTATGGCGGTGTACTCTATGAAGGCATTTATCATGTGGTCCCGTGGTCTGACTACTGGTAGGTATTTTGTGAGTTCGGCGGGGCCTTTTGCTGCTTTCGTTGGTTTTTTCGTCGTTGTCGGTTTTGATTTGTATGTTTGTTTTCCTACTGGCTGTTCTTTTATAGGATTTTTCCTAAGGGTCTGGTTCGAGGCTATGCTGACTGCTTTAATGACAGAGGTGATGATGCTTTCCTTCGGAGATTTTCTCGCTGTTTGGTTTTTGGCATCTCTCTCCTCCTCATATTTTTTCTGCACTCTCTCTGAGCCACTTGGATTTGCCAGGTTTCTATAGTCGGTGTCCTGGCCAGCCGGGTTTTGTTGGGGTTTTGTTGGTTTGGGTTTTAAATAGATGAGATCTTCACCTCTATTCTCATAAGCCACGAGTTGGTGATTTTTGGAAGCTACAACTATATCCAGGTGGTCTGCAACTTCGCCTTTGTAATATCCGGCTGTCATTGTATCTACGCTGATTATTCGAGCCGGATCTTGGGGCTCGCTGACCTCAGCTGTGATGTTAAGTAGTGAGCTTGCTCTTGCAAACTGTGTTAGTACCTCTTCGTCTTCCAAAATAAGTACCGTTTTGTTGTCTTTCCGGTATAGAGGACATTTCTGGTTTGCTATTAAAATCACGCTCATGGCCTCGAGCTTTTTCCGTTTTAATTTGCTTTTTGTGGAACTGCCTTTCATCAATGAAGCTCGTCTTGGGGACATCGCTATTCTGTTTGGGCCCGTTTTGCAGCAGAAGCTGATACCCAGTGTTTCATGTGGTGTGTTCATGAATACTACCAAACTTCTGGTCTTGATGCCAGGTGGTCCGACTACTCCATTCTCTAGCAGTCTTGCTACTGTCTCTCTGTGATTTTTAGTAGCAGGGATGGTTGTGAATCTTCCATGTTATGTATATCTATTCTATCCTAGGCATTGTTAGTCGGTCGTGTATCTGTTTCTTTTAATGAGATTAGGTGGTTTCAGACTTATTTAGAAAATATTAATATTTATTACAAGTTAGTTTTTAAAAGTTTGCTAAGAGTTACGATAAAAAATAAATAAAATGAAAAAGACAAAAAAAAGTTTTGTATTAGACAATTATTTCTTTAGTTACAAGTGTTTTACTCATTTCAGTAGAAGGGAAGGGAAAACGAAAGCCTAAAACCTAACAGTAGTTGTGGTATGTTCAGATACAAAAAATAAGAAAGCTTTGTTTTTAAAATTAGAATAATTAAAAAAGAATACACTAGAACATATTAGACAGACTGAAAAACTATTAGCTTATATAGCTTATAGGTATATCAGACTAACACACTACTGTAATAAATAAAGATACCGATTTTGTTCCTTTGCGTAAATATATATATTCCCATTTGTTAAATATATATCTACCAAATGAGGAAAAATCCTGCCGGCAATATCGCGATGTGAGTCGTTACAGTGTTCTACTCTTGGGTCAGTTGGGATTAATTATCTTTATCAAGTCCTAAGGGGATAAAATAGTGGATAAAATCGGTATTTTATAAAAAGCTACATAAATTGCTGTAGTTATATAGTTTACCAACAAATAGTCAAAGTATTTTTTTCAGAAAAGGTAACCCCTCTGTTTACAGTAGGAGAAAAAAGTTATGCTTAAAGAATACTTTTATTTTTGAAAGTAAGTATGAAAATGAGTTAGAGATGAATTAAATAGGCAATAAAAACTAACGATAAGCATTTAAAGTTAGGTCCAAACACTGAATCTGCTCTCAAATACTAAATTAATGTAGAATGTAAAATATGCATTCAATGTACATTACGTCGATGGCACAGCAGACTAATTTAATGGATAAATGCAATTGTACTTATTATTATGATTTTGTGGGTAGGAGTGAAAAAACTGGGTGCAATTTTTAAATCTGTTTACCATTTTTATTTATTATTTATTTATTTAAGTCTAAGTTATGGCACAATATAAAATAATGTACAAAGAGCGGGCTTAATGCTAATAGGCTCTACCAGCTAACTATTATATTCTAGCGTAAACATTAAAAATATTGTAGGCTTTATATGTATATGTGTGGCTATGCATGTATTAATATGTGTATGTATTATATGTGTAAAATATTACAAAATCACTTTATCTTAGTGCAGATTTGGTAATCTTCTATATCTCTATAATATTACAAAAGAGTACCGTATACTTAAGACAATAAAACTGAAGTCTTTTACTTAAATGTACTTATGTTCCTTTTATGCGGAATATAGGTCAATATTTAATAAATGTGAATTATAAATTACTCTTTTCTTCTGGAAGTAAAATATCAATAGTTTTCATGAAATTTTTTTGCAAAAATTTTACCAGAAAGTTTGTAGAATTGGGTATTATGTATAAACGATAATCTTTTGTAAAAAAACTCTTATATTCAATTTTTTTTTTATCAATGCTTGCAGAGAGCTTTGAAAAATCGTATATTAAAAAGGTAGAAAATTAACTAGAAAATAGGCTGGCTATTCTATTTCATTATTCAACTATATTATTATTATGTATTATTATTATGTCAAATAATAAAAGGATTTAAATCCAACGTGTCATGAAAATCAATAAAAAATATGACATTTATTATAAATTATTATAATATCTTATGGTTTTTTATGCTATGCTATGCTATGCTATGCTATGCTATGCTATGTTATACTTTGTTATGTTATGTTATTCAAACATAATAGCTTATATGCTTTATTTTTTCTTTAAGATACTACGCCCAGCTCTCTCATATTTATTTATTTTGTGATAAACAACGCCTATTGATTTTTCTTATTTTAATATTAAAATAGAACAAGAATAAAAATTTCAGCACATGCCCAATATAAGCAAGCCCAACCACATGCAGCTGCTGAGTTAATTATACAAATAGAAAAACCGTGAATGTGTAAATACAAGAATTTATGTCACGTATCAAAGGTTAGGTCAAAGTATTACTACTTTTGTTTACAAATACTTAATCTTTGCGTTACTTTATTATCCAAGGAGAGTTAAGAAAGTCTCATATCCATTATCCATGATCTTTTATCTTTCGTTTATGACTAAATACTCTTACAAAACTATATTTTATATTATACTTTTAAGCTTTTTTATCATAAAATTTCCTATTTTTTAGACAATTTTTGGACTCATTGGTAACACCTAATAACCTAAAAACCTTTCTTATAATAATAGCGAATGAGTTAATTGTAATACGTCATATGGCAATCTATTTCCTTCACTCTTTTTCCTGTTTCTTGCTCCTGGAAATTGTCCTGCTAGAAAGTCCATATTTATTAGTAATCTATATATAAAGGTAATTAAAATGAAATCGAAGTTTGAAATGCTTTCAAAATGGTGTGTTTGGTAAAACGTTAGCAGATAATTTTGTACGCTGTATTTGACTAAAGAGAGAAGGTTTTTTATTACGTTTGTGTATTGCAGAAAAAATATTTTTTCAAATGTAATTATTTATTAATTTATTTAACTTTTTTATTCTTATCATGAAATACTTTTATATAATTCTTATCATGAAATACTTTTATATAATTACAACTCTTCACTCCTTGAGAGATAATAATCGTTACATGGAGTTGTAAAATCGTAAGTTCAAAGTATTTTAGCTGTTCTGAATATGTAACATATCTTAAAAAACTATTTCGTATACAATACGTCAAGGTACGAAAATATAATCAGTAAATTATGTTAGTCATACTGAATTTAGAAGCTAATAGGAGCCATAACCTGACTTAATTTGATTCGAACGATTTCATCAGAGACAAGAGACAGTATAAAGAATAGTTACATTTTAGTAGTTTAATCTGAAACCATATATCTCTATCTATCCATACTAAGAATATTGCTAAAATTTAATGTACTAGAGAATATATAGTAGGTTTGATATACATATATTATTCATTGTCATCAATTGATAATTACTTTGGAATTGAATAAATAACAATTGCATTTTTTGTAGTTTCTAGTCTTTTGTAAAACATTCGTAATGCATCGTATCTTTCTTTGTTGTTTTATCTTACCCTAGTTGATGGTTTATACGCTTATAGAACATGTCATCGATATAATCTAATTCACCGATTACTAATTTTTATATATTAATATTTTTTATAGTACACTTATTAAAAATCTGGAGTTAATGAAGTAAATTTTTACTATTTTTTTTAGATACTTATTAGTAATGCTGTTTTCCTAAATATTCCAGACAACTACAGTTAATAGCACTTTGATCTTAATTGATATAAAAAAATCTTAATATTTTATACACATCTAGCGAAAAAACGGCGACACCGATATTAAAATTAAACGATAAGAGACTAGCTTGCTAAGTTTATTGAAAACATAAATATTCAAAATTAAAGATACATTTAAGATCCTATTAACTTCTTAAAATAAGATCAAAAGAATTTAGTTGAAATGGCGATGAATAAAACACAAGAAGAAAGAGAGGAACAGACAAAAAACATCTTAGTTTATATATTATCAAATTTGCATTAAATTAATAAAAGCTTGGCAGCTTTTAAACAATGTAATTGAACTAATGGCTTTTATTATTACTATTAAAGAGGTACATGAATATTAATGTCCACGTTTAACGACTGTCTGAACAATTTTTATGTAACACTTAATGGCCTAGAAGTAATGAGAATAATTTGTCGTTAAATTAACGTGAATGTAATATGTAGGGCGTGAAATTATTTCAGCATCACTAACTAATGGATACTTTATGTGTGTATATATTTAATGTTTATATTACTTATACATATCTTTATATATATAATTTCGGTCATCTTGAGGGTATGTAGTGTTTGTAGTATGGTGTGTTGTATTTCTCATAGGCAAGCAAAGACAAGTACAAGTAGCAAGCAAGCCTTTTGTAATGAAAAAAAAATCTGTATTTACGCATAATTACATCATTTTAATATTTTGTTTTAAAAAATTCAGTCTTATAAGGATTTCATATTTTTCGGTAAATATTTACACGTTTTTTAAGACCTAATTATTTCGTGCAATTAGTTTAAGAATACATTGACACCATTAACTTTTTCTAAATTTGTAAATAGAGCATATCAGCTCCGATTTATATGTCTGCTCAATAAATAATTCTTAATTACTTTCAATAAAATAGCAAAATTGTTTTGTACAGTACCCAAAGGTACACTTAGGCTAGGTAGTCATTTGAAACCTGAAACTGTCAAAACCAGGCTATTATTTATTCTGCGCAGTTTTTAGCGTTGTTCATATTGTTCTATAAAAATCTTCGAGGTATGCAATGATCAAAAAATAAAAATGCTAAAAACACCAGTTCACACAAAGTCGAGTGCATTGAGTTTTAAATTTTACGTAATATGTACTTCCGTCTACCGGATTGAAGCGAGAAAAAAAGATTTTTGAATTCGCTTTTTTCTTTCTTTCAAAATCAATATTTGTATTCAATAAAGAAAGGCAAATGGTATTATTATAATGTTTTTATTTGATAGTAAAACCTAATTTAAGTAATTTACCGTTTATTAATAAGATGGATACAGTTTATAACATAAAGAAGTATTTACTTAATGCATTGTAATATAATATTATTAAATGTCTGTATTGGTGTGATTGCAACTTCAATTACGGTACAAAAAATCATTTACGTTGAAACTAGTTATTGTCCATAACTGTTCGTCTCCTCGTGTTTTTTACATAAGATATAATTTATTAAGATGAAATCTATGTAAAGACAATAATATAATATAAAGTGAATGTCATTAAGAACTTCAAAGTGGTAATAGACAAATTAACAGGCATTTTCTTTCCCACATTAGAAATATTTTGTTACGTAACTATTACTTAAAATAATCTTTAATAATACTATAATAGAATACGACACACCCAAAACTGGGTCAATAAATGTACAAATTGTATAAAACACCCACAATAAAAAAAAAATCATCACTATTGCTTTTATTCTATTTTACCCAACTCGCACCTGACACGTTAACCAAATCAGTTCTATTGAAAAATATAACTCGAACAACTAACTCAAATACTGCGTAAAATGATGTGCCACTTTCTAACTATAATTATTCTAATGCAAAAGATTATTAGAATAGACCTATTGCTATTTATTTTTTTATATTATACCATTAATTATTTCAATATAAAACTTTCAAAACTTGTTCACCGCTATTAGAGGTTACGGTAACTGAAAGTATTATTTTCAAAATATTGTTTAAAATCATGAAAAATCTGTTTACATCTACAAACCATATCCATAATAAGTTCAAGTAGAGAGTTCAGCACACATTGTGCTTTTAAAATCATTAGTGTCTTTTATTTTTACAATATATGGATATTTAAAGAATTTACAACTTATACTTTTAACATTTAGTTGGCCTAATTTATCAAGCCTATTAGACACATGGTATAAATTTAACACACTTAATTTATTATTTAAGGTACTAAAAGTGAAAAGCAAGTGGGGAATATAAACCGTTAGGCGCTCAAAACTAGAGAAACAATCAAAATGACAGAATATGTTGTTAGTTTTCGTTCCTCTGAATTTTATAACTCTCGTCTAAAACTTTAAAACTTTAGAGCTCTAGAGCTCAAACCAGCAAAAACAATACCGTCATCAAAGTGCATATCAGGAATTCCTTCTTTTGTATGCATGATGTCGAAACGTATTTATTATTAATGGAAGAAATAAGGGGTTCCAACAGTCTGTTAATGGATTTGGTTCCATTTTAATATGACAGATTGTGACGTCATTCCTTAACGAGCATTGTAATATGATTTTGTATGACAAGACATGACTTTAAAGTTTCTATAAATAATGATATGTCACTACTGAGTCATGAACTTTCCCTTGAAGCTAAATTAGAATTTGTCACTTTAATTTCATATATAGTCACTATTTTTATTTTTATTTTCAATCCTAATCGAGATGTCGATGCAAAACTGTAGCTTTAAGAAATATAATAAATATATATATTTATGCATATATTATTAAGCAAAATCTAACCAAAAAGTTCTTTTCTTTTTCACTTTTTCCAATTTAGCGGACGCTAGACCACACTAATATCTCTTGTGAAACAGCTGTTAGTGAACTAGTAGTTGGAGGACTCGCGTTTTTTTGAGGTAAAGAGCATTTACTTTCATATATATATATGTTATCTTTTTCTAAATAAATGATTCGTATAATATATATTTTTAAAATATTAAAATCAATATTATTGTTAAAAGGGTGCTTGACTCCTTAATTATTATATATAAATTATTTGGCATTTTATATATGGTTGAGAATAGTATAAAACCATATTGTATATCATACAGCATGTCAACTGTGTGTATGTATAAATAATTTTAAGTTTTAAATAGAATTTACGGCGCATTAAAAATATTTCCAAAAAATCTATATTCATATAATATTTTAAAAGAATATCTGTACCATTATTTTGTGATATTTGTTAAAACATGTGACTTACTTTTATCTTGTTTATTTTAGATGCTGACATAAAACATTTTATACTTGAGTCATTTTAAGAAACCACATTTTTTCAATGGCATTCCTTGATTGGTTTATATAATTCTCAAAAAACTTAGTAATTTTATGTTGAAATAAAACTATATATTAATAACTATAAGCAATGTAATTTACGTACATCGCTTAACCGAATGCAGTTTTTAAACTCATGTCATAAGATATTAAGGTAATGTCTTATTTATTTATAAATTATTAATAATGTACAAAACAGTACATCATAATGAGATTCTTTTTTGTGGGTATCAATGTCTTCCTTCTATTTTAATCTTTTGTTTCGATCTGAGGGTCTTATTTTTACCAAGTTATATTCAAGATTAATATAATTTTAAAAATTTGACATCCGTGTCAAGAAATATTATATTTTTATTTTCGATGTCGACTCTCCGACATTTACGACTTTTCTTTTATTAGGTTAGGAAAGTGACGCGTCACGATGTCACTGTCCGAATATTTAAAGACGTATAAAAATAGGATAATAACAAGTAGGTATTTGCATATTTTTTAAGTTTTACTGAAATACAGTCGCCGTCAGTACAGCAGTAATACTATAAAAATTGTGTAGTATAAAATTTTATAAAAAAATAGTTTTTTGTATCATCATACATTAGATTTATTAACTTTTATCGTAAATTCATAAAATACGACGTAATACGTATGTACGACGATAAAAATTTGCCACGAGCCACTTTATGAGGGCATCCACAATTTCTTTAATAATGTCTTTGATAGGAGGGTCGCATTTAAATTACAATGACCTTCTTCTTCTTCGTAATAATTTTATTTTCATTAAAAGCTAGGTTTTTTGTAGATTTTGACTGGGTTTACAGTTTGAAACAGAAATCTAAATTTATTTAATATTCATTTATATTTATTATACACTTTAATATAGCATTTTTAATAGATTTTCTAAATTATTGAACGATTTTTTTTTGTAGTCTTAAATAATCTAACACCCGAAATGGAAATATAATACCAAATGTGAGGCATTATTTATATGTTTATAAAAATTCTAGTTGAAGTTAATTTTTTGTTAAAGTTGAACGTTTTTTTAGCCTGCATCTCGTATACGGCGTGAATCGATCAAGAATAGCCCACCGTCTATCCAAAAGTCTTAGGATTATTTTCCAATTCATTAATTGTGGCAATAAATTTGCAAGTTGCATTGTCCTCACATGTCGATGTCACAATTTGTCAGCATATAAAGACCGTCAGGTTATTTGTCACCGAAACTCATAATAAAATATGTGCATACTTGTTATAAACAGTTAGGAATTATACAAAAATCAATAAGAAGAAGAAATAGTGTTTCATTTCTTAGAAAGAAAAAAATATTAAATCAAGATGTGAAACCTTGACCAGAACCGAAAATTTAGCTTATACATAAGACTTTGTGGAAGTTTACATCATAACAAGTATTACGAACTTACTTATAACAAAAACTAGGATCCAAGTTGTAAGATAAATTTAAGTTTTGTTTGTCTATCTAACTTAGTTAAAGGCGTTGATCCGCTTAAGTTAATATTAGAAAATTATTAATAATATATATGTCGCCGCATCTTTATTACAAATGTTGAAGGTGGTTTCGATCGGCGGGTAGGCTTGGATTTCTATAAGTTTCTTTGATGTTTGCACTGATATGTAAATATAAAAGATCAGTGCAATAGTTTAAATAATAATAACTTTATTACTATAAATTAGTTTTAATTTAAAAATCAAGTTATATCATAAATAAGCTCTGTTTAAATATTTTTGTTTGAAAGTTGTTTTGTGTGGCGCCATCTTATTATTCTTATTATATGTATCATTACATGTCGCTACTTATTTTTAATTGTTTTAGTTTAGCTATCAGTTTATGTTTTTAGGGTTATTCTTTTAGATAAATTATTTAATTACGATTACTGAAATATCTTTTGTATTTAATCATGGTTTACTTGAGTAATTTATTTTGTCAAGTTGATAAATTTAAATGTGTGCAGCGCCTCTAGTGTCATATTGGAGAACTAATGAACTCCAACCAATCACTGCTAAGCAAAGAGGGGCGGCACACGTTTAAATAGACCGCTCAGCGTATCATGGGCACCTTTTTGTTCGAGCGCCCGGCTGGTGAGGTTACCTTTGTAATCATTTATTTATTTTCTATTATATTGTGTGTGGTTGAAAGATTATTTATTTGTTTTATTTTCTGTCAATTTGTTTTGTCATTTAATGGTGTTTATTTTCAGGTGATTAATTATTAGTGATTTCGATCTTGTAAGACCAAGTAAAATAATAATAGTTTTTCTTTTGTTTAAATCACTTCACTTCGCAGTTGTGTTAGTTAGTTAGTAGTTGTTAGTTAAAGTTAAAAGTTTATTAATAATGGATAAGGCTATTACTGGAACCGATGGTTCCGAAAGAATCAACGGTTCCGGGGTTTTTAAAAATATTAATGTGGGGTCTAATCTGATACATATATATTTTTTTTTAATGTTAGAGGACGGCAAACGAGCTGGCGGGTCACAGATGGTAGGTGATCACCGCCGCCCATGAACTCCTGCAACATTCGAGGATTCACAGGAATGTTGCCGGCCTTGAAGATAGGAGTAAACGCCTTTTTTGAAAGTACCCATGTTGTACCGATCTGGAAATACCGCCGAAGGGAGTTCGTTCCACAAGCGAGTGGAACGTGGAAAAAAGGTGCTTGAGAACCGCACAGTGGAGGATCGCCATGCATCCAGGTGGTAGGGATGGTAAAGTAGTCGATGGCGCGCTGTGCGGTGATGAAATTCGGCGGTGGGCATCACATCGAATAACTCTTCGGCACACTCCCTGTGGTAAATGCGGTGGAAGACGCACAGAGAAGCAACGACTCTACGCAATGCCAAAGAGTCCAGCCGTTCGCAGAGCACTGGGTCCCCGACAATCCGAACGGCTCTCCGTTGTAGGCGGTCAAATGGTAGAAGCTGATATTGGGGTGATCCGGACCAGAGTTGAGAACAGTACTCCATGTGTGGCCGGACCGGCGCCTTATAGAGCGCAAGTCTTTGGCCAGGTTTGAAATACTGCCTCGCTCTATTGATCACTCCCAATTTCATTGAGGCCAACTTGTCCTTGCTCTCCAGATGACCACGAAACTGTCAATCGCTCGAAATGTCGAGACCCAGTATTCTGATACTTGGCGAGGCAATAAGAGGAGTGCTCTCGAAGAGCGGTGATACGACAAATGGGGTTTTTTTAGTGGTAAACGCGCAAACCTGTGTCTGTAGGGAATTGAACTGAACGTGGTTCAGTTTACCCCACTCGGAGACTATCGCCAAGGAGGTCTCTATTGAAGACACAAGTTTCTTTCGGCATTCGTCGACGTTTTCCCGAGAAAGACCTGCACGACCGGAATATACCGCATCCCCAGTGCTGTCATCCGCATAACAACGTGTTGGAAATATCCAACATATCATTTATATGCAGGAGGAACAGAGTTGGGGATAGCACGCAGCCTTGGGGTACACCAACGTTCACGGGCTTGGGGTCCGAACAAAAACCGTCGAGAACGACCTGTATGCTCCGCCCAGTGAGAAAACTGGTGATCCACTTGCATAAACTCTCGGGAAGCCCATAGGAAGGTAGCTTCCAAAGAAGCCCCTTGTGCCATACGCGATCGAAGGATTTCGCCATATCCAGACTAACTGTCAGATCTTCTCCCTTGCTTTCAATAACAGCTCCCCAACGATGCGTTAAATATAGCAGAAGATCACCAGCCGATCGACCATGGTGAAAGCCATATTGCCGGTCATTGACCAGCTGGTGATCCTCGAGGTAGGTTAGGAGCTGTTTATTTATAATGCTCTACCTTACTTTGGAGAGAAGAGAGTTAATGGCGATAGGTCTGTAGTTGGCTGGATCCGAGCTATCACCTTTTATAGGAATCGGATAGACAAGGGCACACTTCCATGATACCGGGACTACGCCTTTAAGGTAGGAGTACCGAAATAGACGCGTTAGTACTGGTGTTAACTCAGGGGCACATGTTCGTAGCACAGCTGGAGAGATAGATACTATCTGGCCCACTGGATTTATGAACTTCCAAGGAAAGGAGGGATTTCGGATGAGTTTTTGCCGAAAAACTATTTCTGACATTAAGCTTGGACACCGCGGGATGATTTGGCGTTTGCCCACAAAAAACACAAAAGGCTATACTTTGCCCGGCCCAGATACGACGGGCAGCCCGAGTAAAATCCAGGAATCATTTCCACGATTTTGTTCAGGGAGGGGGTCCCCGGCTTCAAAGCCGGTGCCCTCCTGGGGTATTTTTCTTTTAGGCATCAATAATATTTTGGACTATACTTTATTGAGTCTGAAAATCTTTAATTAATAGCAACATAGTTTAGATATGTACACTAGGAGGTGTATACATATATAATATAATACGCATATAAAATAGTTATACTAACTGTACAAAAGTAACATTTTATTTTATTTAAAAATGTAATTTGTTGCAAGTTCTAAAAGATATATAAAAACTACTAAGCTCTAGTTGTCTGTTGAAATATATTAATCTTGTTTAAATTATAAAATATAATTGAGCTGAGCGTAAGCGAAGCTCTTAACCGTTGGGTAACCTTTTTGTGTTTAGTTGTCTCCAGAATGCGACGAGATATTTAGCTAAAAATTTTAGAGTTATCGAAAGTTATCAAAAGAAGAAAGGAGAGGGAGGGGCTCAACTCAATACCCGCCGCACACGGTAGGCGGATCCTAGTAGTTGAGGCAAATGAAATTGCTGGCAATGGCTAGTTTCTTAATAAAACTATTGGCAACTTTAGAAAGAACACACTTTAGAAACTTAAAGTCTACAAAGGAACAAATTATCTTGCTTTACCTTAAAGTTTAACTTTTACAATAAAACTTTTACCTTTTGTAATACTGGATCGTTTTTATCAGATCATTCTTTTTTAAATCTCATTATATATTTTTCAAGCCCAATTTAACTTACCGTACAATTATTATTTTTTATTAAATTCATTTTCCTTGATCTTTGTACATAAAACTAAATGGCGAATGAAACTTTGAAAATAAATATTAATAAAAGCTATGATTTAAACAAAGTTATTTAAATATTTTAAATATTTCTCATTTGGATGAAATAAAATAATTCATATATTTCATTCAAAGATTCATTTTTTTATGAGTAATAATTGTAATCCATAATTTTATTCGTTAATAATCACTTTTATATAAAATTAGGGAAAACAAAATTCAATTTTCTATTCCATAGATTACTTTGGGACTTTATTAATTTATTCCGTCGTTCCATAACAGATCAGCTAAAAAGGTCCATCCTGCTCTTTAATAATTAAAGACAGCGGGAATATGTATACTAAAGAAACACTCGTTTTATATTGGTTTCGAGAAACGATTAGCATTTTATGATTACTAATCCTCGTATCTAAAGTATCTAATTTATTAAAGCAAATTCAATCTGACCCCTATTAAAGAGATTTCTATTATACTTTCAACAAAATATATTTTGTAAAATATTTTTTTAAAATAAGTTTTTAAAGATTCTTTTAGAAATTATAAAGAATTTTAATACTGGTTAGTAACTAGAAATAGCATGTTTAATTTAAAAGATTTCGAAGATATAAAATATAGCGAAAGAGTTTAAGTGCAATACAAAGTCTGTGTTTCAAATCTTTAAATTTCGCCAAAATACTGCTAGTTGTTTTCTTTATTAATATGATGTTATTCAACAAAATTATTGAGGACAATGAATTTCAAGACAAAAATACTGGTTCCCAGAAATTCTTTAAAAACCTCTCCCTTCATTTTGTGGTAAAAGGGATTGTTGCCAAGTCATTCGAAACACAAAGTAGTATTGGTGGCTTTTATAAAAGTTTACCCGCTGTTTCTGTAGCTTTTAAAATGTTTTTTTTTAAGCAGTTTTGCATTAACATTTTTTGTACATTTTAAAAACGTACAATGAATGCAAATACGATTTCGGCTTCCGATTAGTAAAAGATAAGCTCGTTTTGCGCGTAACAGCATTGGTGTTTGATAATAAAATTATAAGATTACGAGTATATATGAATAATTAGGACCCAAATGAGAAATATAAAAAAATATATATTCTAATGCATTTCTAAACAACTTGTAGGTCCAAAATGTAGGTGTAAAATAGGTATGCTGATTTTAAAGTTTGATTATAACTAATTCAACTTTAACTGCATCATAAATTTGTATTTGGTTAGTAGTTTTTAAACACCTTTAATTAAATTTATTTTACATCAATATTATTTACACTAACTGAGAAGAAAAATATACTTTTATACTTATTAAACAGTCGAATAATTTAACAATTTTTTTTACTTCTTTAAATGGTTAACGTTTTAAATTCAATTAAAATATATCATTGAAAAGGCTTAATGTTATTTTTCAAGGAAGAGAAATTTTGATTAGTACTATTCGTTAATATTTGTAATGACTGGCAAACTCTGCTTGTGATTCTTTTATATTTCGTACATTTGTATGTTCCACTTAACCATTTTTAATTTAGTAATTTACTCTTTCATTTAAAATATTTCGAAGGTTCCAGAAATAAGTTATATTTCATACAATTGTTAATGTTTCTACTAAAGCAGTTTTCACCATAGAGTTCCACATAATCTAAATTATCTCTTTTTTATTAAGACACTGCTCGTATCTCGCGTACACTCTGTTGATTACTATAGAGATAGAGATTAATGATTTTAATTATTCGAAAATTGAGACCACCGGTTATCAGGTCCCTTCTCAGGAATATATATAACCTTCTCGTCGTCGTCGTCAGGAACCTTCTCCTTTACTACTTTAATGAAATTGTTATTTTTGTATTTTAAAATAGATTTAAATTAAAATACCTTAAATTTGTGTATATTAACATGTAGTTCTGTATGTTTGCTAATGTCAACGGTCAAGTAATCTAAGTATTAAAGGTTCAGTTAATATAAATATATAATATAAAATAGTAAAAACGAAAGACAATACAAAACACTTAATCAAAGTATTTGAGATTTCAGGATAATGATTTTGAAACATCTCCAGAAGTTCACTAAAACCAAGGTTATTAAAGTTAAAATAAAAGCATTATGACACAATAAAGGCAAACGAACCACCAAAGTTTTGGTTTCCACACCTTTTGTCATTCTTTGGGAATCACAAGGAGTCGAGATCCTTAATTTTTAGTTGTCTACAGATTTTTAGCTTTTATTTGAATTATATTTATATATACTTATAAATAAACCGCTATTATACAATTATTTTTGATTCTTTATTAATACATTTTATCCTCAACTGTTACTTGGTATGATGATATACATCAAAATTTTGAAGTAATGCGATTTGTGATACGGTTTATTAAATTATATTCAATACATGTGTAAATATAATGAACACGCTGGACCACATAACCACGACCTTTCATGCCAGCGTAGAGTGCGGTAACATACTGAAATAATAGGTATTCATAAATATTTTACACGTTGATTTATGGATCATTGCCTATAATTTTATTGAGTTTCTATACAACTTAAAAAAAATATTTCTTTAGAAATATCTAAAACCAATTCATATACTCCGGTGGTACATAAAACAGATAATCTCTTATTTTTATACGAACGCTGTCACTTCCATTTGACTTACACAAGGGATCACTGGATCATCATTCAAAGTGGAAAATATTTAAATAAATAAATAAATCACGGTTTAAAAGCAACGCTTGTGGATATATTTCATTAAAGCTTTTATAAAATGATATCAGAGTGAACACAGACTGAGTTTGAATTTGAATGATGATTAACTAGGACATAATAAAATTCAAAATAAAAATGGTTTGCTATATCATTGAATGATGACTATACACTGGGTTTTGCATTAATGGGGTATTTTTTTTATTGTAACAAAATTGTAGGTTATGGAATAAATTTTGCAAATAATAGTGTGTAAATATTTTAATACTATGGTCCACGCGGTTCCGAAGGTCCCAGTTTCCTGTCCTCCCTACGTCAAAAAAAATTTCATTGCATGTATTAGGTAGATTCCATAGATGAAGCTATTATGATATAATACCTATTGTAGTCGGTGCGATGACGGGACCCAGACCCCAGAGTAGGGGCGCTACGCCGTTTATGAACTGGAGATTGAGAATCCGTCGAAAAAAAAATGTATATATCCCTCTATATTTATGTATATATGATCCATCACTCCAAATTCTCCGTAGGCAAAACTGACTTCACAGGTCGATAGGATAAATTAGTAGGAAATACGTAGCATCTCGTTTTTTTGGAAAAAGTGAAAAGGAGAGCTGGAAGTTTGTGTGAAAGTGCAAACCTTTGGGACACTCTACAGGTCGCAAATATTGACGGAGGATTTTCAAACTTAGTATACACATTCTTAAGGACAAAATGAAGGTTAAGTTCTTGAACGGGGGAAATCAGTCGGGGGGTTGGAGGGCTGGGGGGGTTGTAAGTTAAAAACCGAAAAAAGTCACAGAAGAAGGCAAAATTTTTGCGTCGGAAAAATCTTAGAAAATTAACAAATTAAAAGAGGTAACTTTTTTGTCCGAAAAGTTTTTTTGATGCGACCCCCCGTTTAGGAAATAGGGGTGGAGGATGGTTCCCCGCTCACCCAATATATGCAGAGTGACCCGTCATAAGACTCGTAATGACCAGTAGAATACTGCTGGCTAGTTTTTCTTTGTCGATCCGACCGACAGGAATCTACCTAACACGATCGACCCTGTCGAACGAGGTATTTTTAATTTAAAAACCTTTTATATTCAAAATAAAAAATATAGTATTCTTAATCCTAAAACAAGTCTAAAACAATAAACATAAAAAGAGAAAATAATTAATACAATTTGTGTGGAGAGTGAATAGGCTGCTAAATTAATGTGCCTTACCACCTGACTACATTTACACTTTCCATCGTGTGGAACGTAGTCAAGCATAAATCTAGATAGTATAAGAAAGCGTCATATGTTAATATGATATCTTATTATACTTATAAATCATATGTTATTATGGTATAGTTAAAATTTTGAACCGTAAAATGATTTTAGGAAATTGACTTATCTTTTATTTATAATGATTACTTCTCATATCTATCCTATTCTATCATAACCTACGAATATAGTGACTATATTTAAATGAAAGTAAACTGAATATTGTACACATTGTACATATATGTACAACATATCAATTGAGCGTTATGATTAATTTTCGAAATTACTTGAGTGTGTAAAGTTATTACCTGAATGATTTCAGTTTATAGGGGTTTATAAGCCTTTATATTTCTCCACGAAACATCGTGTTCAGTGGACAATTTGTGATACCTATTTATTGATATTTGTGATACCTATTTTTGGACTTCAATTATACTTAAAATATTCGAACCGAAGAATATCAATAAATAACCTGATCGGTGAATTAAAACTTTTTCGTTCACTTGATATAGATGTATGTTTCATATCTATATCAAGTGAACGAAATAGCTCTTAGTACTTTGTTCTTCTTTAACACATTAACTTCAAAAGAGTTGTTTAACTTTTTCTTTGTTTTACGATTATTTCAACCTCTTTTACAAATGATCGTTCACATAGCGGAAGTTTAAACAATGTTTTAGTACATTTTAAGTAATGAGGCATTTTAAAGTAAAAAAGAAAATTTATTATACTTCATTATCTCTCCATCTCATACTTTAAATTTTACTTTTTTAATCGCATTTTTTTTATTATCATACTTCTAATGGCTAAGTCTTTTTATCAATAGAACAAATTAAATATTTGTTTTGCAATTCGAATCTGTAAAGTCCGATGTATCTGTTAATTATGGATAATTTTTTTTCCAACATACAATTTATTTATTTAGTAAACTTTCCAAATCATTCAGCACTTCGTTATTACTAATACCAAAAGGTATTTCGTATGCGATTATGTTTTCTTCTTCATCTTACGTTTCTGAAGTGCAATTGTATAAGAAGCGTAATACTATATATAACATTTTCCGAAGTTGTTAAAAAGTAATATAATAAAAATAAAAGATGTAAAAAACTATTTATTGTAATGCAGAGTTATTTTATATTTATATAAATAACATACTTCATGTTAAAAAAACCTTTAGAGAAAAGTAAATTAAACAATATAAGTTTTAATTGCTCTTTACAAAACAACGCAGAAACTAATTTCTTAAACAAATTCAAGTCTCTTTTATATTTTATTACCTTTTCAAAATATATTTATTTACTTTTCAAACATATGGTATTCTCAAAACAATTGACATTATTAAGATAATCACAGTTTTATGTATACGAGATAACAGATTATTTAAATATTTTTTTTTCCTAAAATAATTTTTGGGTTCAAAATTTTAACTAGACCAAATTAACATATGATTCATATCTATAATAAAGAATCATATTAACATATGATGCTTTTTTATACTATCTAGGTTTATGTTTGACTACGTTCCACCCGATGGAAAGTGTAAATGCCTCATTTACTCTCTTATCACCGTACTTGCCTAGCACGCTATCATAACCACTTCGCGCGGTTCCAACCCATCCATTCATATTTCCATATACTATAAATTTTTTATTATCTCTGACACTACTAAGAACATCCCTGACACTCTCCCAAAACTCCTCGAGGTCGCTCACTTTAGCTGAGGATACTGGCGCATAAACGCTTAACAAGAATACTCTTGTTATCCCCAGCTTAAAGCGAACCCATAGAAGCCTCGGGTTGATAGCCTTGTATTCTATCATTGCACTAACCAGTCGAGAGGACAACAACACGCCTACACCTTGGCAGCCTCGCTCACCCTCTGGAACCCCAGCCCAGAAAGCGAACCGGTTGCCAGGCAAATCGGTCATATCATTGCCTTTTCGCTTGGTCTCAGACACACAAATAACATCCAGATCTTTGTCATCTAATAATTCATTCATCTTCTGTTCCATTCCTCCTCTTACATTCCATGTAGCTATTTGTAGCTCCGTTCTCCACCTCCCGCCGTTCGGAACATGGCGTGTTGGTTGGCGGTCCCCAACGCCGGATTTTTTTTTTCTTATATACACTATTCTTAATTTAAATTCATTTTTTACATTTTAGTTCGGAGATTATGAAGGCGTTTTTTTAACTTTTATTTATTTTCATAGGAGAACGTATCTTGCACACCTGTTTTCCCTAATTCTATAATCTTTGGGATGTCAGAAGGAAGGACGTATGTCAGTTGTTTGTTTTCGTTTTCGAGGATGATGGAACTTAACAATGAGTTTTTTAGTGAAAGCGGTGTATTAAAATAATACGTTGGTAAAAACTTACTCCCTGACTTAAAAGCTTAATTAATAACATTTTATTTAAGTGACGACTATATAAGTTGTTAAGATACCGACAACGAATATTCTAACAATCCGCTAAACTTAATTCATTAAATGATGAATGACGCATATACAAACATACATACAGATAAATGTTATAAAATGATATAAATGTCTTTAGTGTCATCTGCGTTAACTTACGGAAAAAGCCTACTAAAATATATTCTATTGCTTCAAGAATATAAGTATATACGCTTTGATATGTTAGAATTGATATACTCGTACTTCTTTTTTTTTTGTTCTTTTGTCCAAACGATACTTTTACTTTCTTTCTTTATTTTTTTTTCTTTTATTAGAAGGTCATATTCTCCGCAAACTGATTTTGATAATGCAACATATAGTTATATGTGTGTCTTATCAAAACAGTCTTATTGTAAATTTATTACTACGTACTTAAATGTCTGTCCCTATGTCCTTTTTTTATTTGTTCATTGGTGCTAACCTATGCATATTCATCAATCGTTCCGTTGATGCTCAAAAGTTGCTACCTAAATAATAAACCTTGTCTAAACTGAAATAACACGCCCCAGTCTCTTATCTAAGCACACAAGCAAATTTAAAATATTTACGCTACTCACAAAAAAAAAACAATTGTTATTGGTCAATCAGTTACCAGTTAGACTCAAATGTAGGTGCAAGTATAATATGTAATATTGCCTACATATTGAACTTTCATGATAAAATATAATGTGGGTAAAGAAATAATATAATTGTTTATATTACTATTTATTTCTAGTGAAACTACATAATATTAATGTATTAAAGTTTTTTATTATTGTATTAATTGGATTTAATTGTTATTACTAAACATGTTACATTAAAGCGATAAGTTATTGATTTGACTTATTAGCAGAAGTCAATAACATTTAATTATTATTTTTGTATACTTAAGTATATTAAACAAATGTGTGAGTTATGGTTGCTGCAAATACATTTAGGAATTTTGTATTGTTCAGAATAATTATTTTGTCGGTATTTAAGTTATTCAAATATTGAATTGAAAGCTATGATTATGAAATGCCATTAATGGCCGCTGGCGCCTCTGTAGCTATTAAATTAGTATAAATACGGCTTCAAGCCCCCATTTGATTCTTAAGAACGCTCCAACCTGACATCTGATAAGCTAAGTATTTTTAAACTTATATTGGTAGTAATATAATTTTGTGTGTAATAAAATCTATTGGGTATTTGGGAACTTTTATATTACTTATTAGCCATCCTTATTTATAGAGTCTTAAATAATTAAAAACACGTAGCAATTGCATAGTCCGGAAAATAAAGTAACACTAATTATGTCCCCTTCTATTTTTTTTTTTTATTTTTTTTTTATACTTTCTAGGTTAATGCTTGACTACATTCCACCTGATGGAAAGTGAAAATGTAGTCTTAGATGGTAAAGCGCATTAACTTAGTAACCTATTCACTCTTCTCTTGAAGACGCCCACATTGTATTCGGACGCTGTTCCAGTCCTACGCTGTGCGAATTAAAAAAGACGAAGCAAAGCGCTTCGTTCGGACAGGGGGAATGTCCAAAACGTAAGGATGGATACCTGCCGTGCGTCGGGACGTCCTGTGATGGAAGGGGGACGGAGGAATTAAGTCGTGTAATTCCAGCGCACACTCACCAAAATATATCCTATAGAATACTGAGAGGCTAGCAATTCTACGCCTGTGTTCAAGGCTGTGGAGGTTGGCTTCTACCAATTCGGGATCGCCTATAAGCCTCTTTGCTCGCCTCTCAATTGAGTCCAGAACCACAAGATGAGACTTTGCGGCACCAGCGAATATGTGACCACAGTACTCTACACACGACCGGATCTGTGCTTTGTATAATACAAGAAGCTGTCCCGGTGTAAAGTACTGACGGACCTTCGCAAGAACGGCAAGCTTCCCTGCAGCTGCTCTTGCTCTGGACTCAATACACCGACCAAAGTTGAGGTTCGAGGAAATCTCTAAGCCTAACAACTGTAGCCGGTCACTGTATTCCAAAGATACACTCTGGAAAGTAGGAGCCAAGGTGAAAGGGCTCCTTTTGGCGGTGAACAGACACGTCTGCGTTTTGGTGGCGTTGAATTTGACAAGATTGGCATTGCCCCATGCGGAGACTGCCTAAAGTTTGTCACCCAAACGTTGCACCATGGCTTCTCTTTCTGACTGTACTTGATCTCTACTAGCCCGACTACTCGGCAGGTATCTTTCTACAACTGTGCTGTCGTCTGCATACCCATAGATACCGGGCTTCAGCAGATCGTTGATGTGCAGCAGGAAAAGTGTTGCAGAAAGAACGGACCCCTGAGGCACTCCGGCATTAATTGTCAAGGGTTCCGAGGAAGACCCGTCGACAACAACTCGGAGAGATCTCTGGTTGAGATAGTCCGTTACCCAGCCGATCAGACCAGGAGATATGCCGTACGCTGAAAGCTTGCTTATAAGGCTCGCATGCCAGATCCTGTCAAATCCTATTTTACTTATATTTTAATGTATATATATATAATATTATATAAATTACTTTTTCAGTTTAGGTAAATTAATAGGTAATATTGTATATTAAAAAAGAAAGTATATTTTGAAACTATTAAAACTCCTAAGATATTAATTGAAATCAAATAATGTTAAAGGATTTTTTTTTCGACATTTCATACTTACGATGTAAAAGGTATATATTAGGATAAGGATATCATGTTTATAAACTTCCCTTAGCGCGTTGAACAAACAAATAGACAAATTTTTCAGATTTATAATATAAGTATAGATTTAAGTTCTATTCTATCTTAGTCTATCTATTTTAGTCAATATATTTAAGAAATCAATCAGGTGTTGCTGATATGTGCATAAATGCAACTTTTAAAATCTATAAATTAATAATTTATTAATTAGCAACATACTTATAAAATACTTAAAGTATTTGTCAATTCTATAAACATTATAAATTCCAGTTAATAAAAAAGTATTAAAGCTGTAAAAAGTAAATAAAGTAATCCAACTCACGTCGTATCAAGCACGATCATTCAATAAAATACGTATTATGTAGATTAATGGGCTCTTTGTTTTACAAATTTACCTCTTAAAAATTATTTTTGAAATAATATCAATCATAATATGTCAAAGATAATTTTGAAGGTGAAACAATTAATATTTCTATTATAGGGGATGAAAACGTTTTGTTTAAACGACCTGTTCTATCGACAAGATTGAAGAAACCTTCAAAGACGCAGTTAAATGCCTCTTATTCTGTAAAAGAGTTATAGATATCTGCAAGTAATTCGGTCTACGTATGTATAATTAAATTTGGTGTTTAGTTCTATAATACTAATAAAATTAATTTCAGGCTAAATATATTCGTAATCAGGATCTTATATCAGAAAAAAGTTTACGAGTTACAATAAATTAAATTAAATAGTCCTCGGGTGAAACAAAAACTTTATATTAAAATGACTAAGATAAGTTCTACAAAATTTTTAGGAATTGTGTCTCAAAGAAAAATATTTTGTTACATAAATATTAAACTTTACTGTAGGTTCTTTAGCAAAAATCTACATTTCTTATTTTGTTAGAAACTTTTTAGTTTAATAATTCCATACAAATACATATGACGGCAATATGTACATAAAATATTTTTTAACAAAGTATTGCTAAATTATCTAGTACATACAAAGAATAGTTTTTAAATTGTTTTATTCGAAATATTTAATGTCACAGATATTTACTATATATATTGTTTATTGCATTACTAAAAAATCTCTTATTTTAACTTGAAAACACAAAAGGTATTTAACCCACAAAAGATTTTGTGTTTTAATAATAAAAATAACAATGAATGAATTTCTAAAAATGTTAAGTGAAGATAGATGACTTATTACATGAGTTGGGAGGGAGAAGAAGGCAGTAGCTAGTAGCACCTAATTCTCTAAAAAACTTTTACTCATAAAAGGCGATAATTAAAATGGAATATCTTTCCAAAAATCTTATATTTTACAACAAATTATCAAATTTGTAATATAAAAAATGTTATGAGAACTAAAAAAAACTTGATCAAAGGATTCCAAATTACCTGTGATAACATAAAATAACTCGCTTTTTATTAAATTAATGATATTTATATATCTTCTATCAATTGCCAACTGTCGATATATTCGACATTGTATTTAACAAACAATAAGATGTTTGTTGAACAAGTTGTTTGATCTAAGGATCAAACTATATTTTCACGAAAAAACAAAAAGATTTTACTACACATGTTACCACAATCTGACTAAACTATAGCAAAATCGTTTCACCACAATGTTGATAAGATTGGGTATTATGTACAAACAAAATAACCCTTTGTAAAAAAAGGTTCAGATTTTTTATTTCCTGTTGAGGCCAGAATGTCCTTGGAGATACTTCTAAATAAAAAACATATTATATGACTTAGGTAATTTATTTGCTACACGGTATAAAAAAACAATAAGCATAATATTTTTACCACAAAATATATTATTCGCAGTAATAGCTCTGTAATATATTTCTTTTTTTAATTCTTTAATTTTAAAAAAATGCAAATAACACCACCACAACAAACAATAAAACAAAAACCACAACAACAACAGAAAAATCTGTGATTAAAAGCAAAAGTTCATAAAAAGCAGCAAAAATGAGGTCAAAGGAGCGAAGCGCGTTCAAGTACTTAAACTTTGTGTTGCTTTATCGTCCGAGATACAGTAAAGAGAACTTCAAATTCATTATGCATTCATTATGCACAAATTCACTTTATGACAAAAATGAATCTCTCGCTTATAATTTAATGATTTTAAAGAAGTTTATTATCAAGAAAATTTTTAATCAAAACATATTTAATTTTTTACAGAATTTAAAGATTCATAATATGTATGTGATTCATGATTTATAGTATTTTTTATATAACAACGGTGCAAATAACAAAGTCTTTTATAAACGATATGTTAGGTAAGCAAAACATAGATAGCAGATAAAATGCAAAGCGAGATTTCAAAGAATTTTTCTAACTGACAATCCTTATTATTATTTATATATTTAATAAAATCTGAATAAATTTAACAATGCGAGTCTAGTCTATGTTTAATGGCATACATAATTTATAATAGTAACAATTATTTATAATAGGTTTTATAATTTTAATAAATAGCTATTACCACTAATAGTTAGGTACAAATAATAGCTTATGGGAACTATTTTAACATTCTTTTTAAATGTTTATATGTAAAATAAAAAAAAAATGGTTTTGTATGTGGCTTTTGGTCTTTAATTTTGTTTCCAGCTTGTCAAACAAAGTGAGTCAGTAACAGTGTCCGTGTGTGTGGTTAGACGTTACTCACAAAAATGTCAGTGAGTGTCAGGAGGACCTCTTTTGATACCATGCTTATCGGAATAAGAACTTCTATAAAGACACTTTCCAACTTAAAATAAGGCTACAA
Source organism: Melinaea menophilus ssp. n. AW-2005 (assembly GCA_918358695.1). Taxonomy (NCBI): domain Eukaryota; kingdom Metazoa; phylum Arthropoda; class Insecta; order Lepidoptera; family Nymphalidae; genus Melinaea; species Melinaea menophilus. Next base: position 20,846,468 of record OU911043.1, on the reverse strand, counting down.
GGGTTCCAAACACCCCTGGTGGTGAACTACACCACAAACTCAGTCGGTTACAAAACAATATATTTAGTGAGCAATGTATGAACAATTAAAACCATCGCAATCAATACGATAAGCTGCCCTCATGATTAGTTAATAATAAGAAAAAATAAGTCCGTGGCTAGCAATACGATCAGTCACCGCAAGCAGCACCCGTTCACGAGCATAACCCAAGGGTCAGCTATGACCCCCTTCCAACAAATATGTCGAAGGCAACCCAAGGCAGGTAATGACTTCTAAGAGAGCTGTGTGATACAGCCAGTAGATCTAACAGCATGAAAATTTCCCAGGTTATATGTTATCGTAGGTCGTTGTTATGTTAATCCTATACACTATAAGAACTATTTTTATCAGTTCCTTTTCATGAATATTTTGAATTTATTTCGTGACAAATTTAAGGCCTTACTGGGGCACTTGGGTGGTAAGTGTTTTGCAGATATAAATACTGTTTACTATTTATTTCAATTTATAACACTGTTAAGTTATTGTAGTGATACATTTACTGCAATGACAATCATATAATATTTTGATGATGACCACAATATTTTATGAAAAAATTAAATTAACCAACTTTTAACTATTACGAGTACTAGTATTTTACTAAATAGTTGTAGAATATTACTTTTAAAAAAAAAAGTTAAAGACTTTACCAATATACATATTGTTGCTATAAATAAATATTTCAGAAAATATCTGATTTTTTTTAAATTATTCTAAATTATAAAACCAAAAAGCATTTTAATCTTTGAAACATCTCTTAGGTAAATTATAATTAAACATAAATTCAGATATTCATTTTAGGTTTAAGATTGTATTACCGCTGTACGTAAAGGATGTTATAAGCATCTCATTACTATATGCGACTGTCGTAGAAACATATACTGTTGTAAATACAACAGTCCTTGGTTTCCTAAGTAAATACTTAGAAAAGCAAGACACGTGTCTCCTGTTACAGAAACAAATTGAAAATTAATGTTGTCGTTTTATTATCAACCTTCCTACTTTAAGATAGAGTCCTCGTCTATTAAAATAAATTAGACATATTATAATTCCATTTAATGCTGTAACAAATACCCAGTTAAAATCTACATTATAGATTGACATGCGGATAATTTAAGAAAATAATAAGATAAAAATTATATTAAAATTATTATTTCTTATCCTTTATACCTAAATCATACATATAATAAAATAGTAACCAGTAATCTGTAAATAAATGATTGAAAAGTGTTAATTACATGACATGTAACAAAATAATAGATTCAAATTCTGTTACTATTTGAGTCTATAAGGTGAAGGTCGTAAAGAAACCTTTATACCAATAAGCAACTTCAATAAGAATCTAAAATAAATATTCTGTTACAAAGAAAACTGAAAACAAATCAATCTTATTTGGCTTCGTCATATAATTTAATTAACTTTATTGTTTTTAAAGCATTTTTCAGATACGAAAAAAAAAATATTTAGGTATATCTAAACTTACCGCGACTATTGTTCAATATTGATAGGTAAAAGAAGATAAGCAAGAAATAATTTTGTCTAATACATCAAATGAAATTTCAAGATTTTTTCAACATTCGTTATTCGCAGCTACCTATTTAAAAAAATTCTGTAACTCATTTAGTTACTTAGAGCCTCGGTAACGTATATAATAAAATTTTAAATACTAAATAATTTCCAAAATTAAACAAACTCCTTTAATAACTAACCTTAAAACTAAAATTACTTTAACTTTCATAATAAAGTTGTTTAATATATAAAACTATATAAATTACGAACCATAATAAAGAAGTTTTGAATGTTTGTTCTAACTAGTTTAATTAATAAAACATTTAAAACGTAATTAATAATTCAATGCCAAAACGTAACATATTTTACATTTATAAAATAACTATAGGTTCTTTTTCAATTTAAACCCTAGATTAGAAACATAATGTCTAACTATGCTAGTATTAAGTTAATCGACGTACTTTAAACTAACCTCACATGAAAAGTAAAATAAAAACAGAAACTTAAATTAGATTGAGCTTTCAGTTTATCTAGTTCTTGGCTTTAAATTAATACTACCACTTCAACCAATCTTCCTAGTACTTTAGGTTTCGTAGGAAAATAACTATAGGACTTTTTTTTAGTAGAACAAAGACATTACAAGAAATAAATATATTCGAAAATAGAACCCGAATATGCCAAACATTTGGTGATAAGTGGTATTATTTCTGATTATTAACTTTAATTTAAACTTTATTGTTACTGAAGCAATACATAAAAACAAACAACATAAAAACGGAGATACATACATACGTATTTATCAAGGGATTACAGTTCAATGTAATTTATTGCATCCCATGAGAATTGGGTTATAACAGCAAGGCTTGATAAGTTACAACTTCGGATAACAATAAAACGTTTATTGTTTGTAAATCGTAAAAAGCTACCAGATGTTTTTTGTCATACCTCTGAAAATATCTTATACTTCATTATAAATAATAAACACGATAGTTGAAAGTACTCGTGGTAAAAACATCATTCCACGTTCATTAGTCGAAGGCCTATTAATTTTATATTCCCGCATTTAGAAATCTAGTTGTTTCGTGTCTGGTTTCAAAATGAGAATTCAAGTGTATTCTATAAAGATAATTATTAGAACCATACATTTTAAATTATTGAATTTAAAAAAAATCAGATACTAAGTTAAGATAATAGGATTACATACATAACAATAGCACATGGTGCAGATATACTTAAGGAACTTACTTAGAAAGAATATAATTATATATATAATTATAAGTTTCTTCAGATAAATCTATAAATTAAAACTATTTTCAACTCCTACGAAGATATGATAGTAAATGTCAATATAAGTGATATTTTTAAATGGGTACCTTCAAAAAAGGCGTTTACTCCCACCTTCAAGGCCGGCAAGGCTCCTGTAAATCCTCGGATGTTGCAAGAGTTCATGGGCGGAAGTGATCACAAATCATCTGTGACCCGCCAGCTCGTTTGCCCTCCTTTTCCATAAAAAAAAAGTAATTTTTCCTCTTATATTATATTAAATCAAAATTATTGTCGGTATCAGTACATTCTGATTATACTATAATATGAAAAATATGAGGTGATTGCAAATGTAAGTCACTTATGAATCAATCTGTAGGTCACAATGCCACGTGTTATCTTAATATATAAAGCACAAAGACACTCACTCACTGACTCATTCATCGCTCTACAGCCCAAACCGTAATACCAAGAAAGCTGAAATTTGGACACAAGACTCCTGACATATTGAATAGGTGCAATAAGAAAGGATTTTGCAAAGGTCAAAACCGTTCCAAAGTTACAGCTAAAAAACTGCAAAGTTTACCCCCCGCTCCCTCCCTTCTCCCATTCCATTGCAGTAGAAATTAAAATTATTTGGCCTCTCACTATGTTTATTCATAGGATTAGGGTTCCGTAACTCACATACAGTTTGTGATTATTTGTGATTATTTTCTATTTACCTACATACAGTATGTGATTATTTGTAATTATTTTCAATTTTATCCACATTCAATTGCCGTGTGGTGGCGGCGTAAGAATACCATTTCCACCACCCCTTCTCTTCTCGTGGGTGTCGTAAGAGGCGACAGAGAGAATATACCGGCTCAATTGCCGAGGGAGGAACGGGCAGCAGCGTTCCTTCTCATTTTATTACAGTCCATCTGTACTGCGCTCGCCAACCCGCCTGCCCAGCGTGGCGAGTACGGGCAATTCCCCTTAATGATACGACTACTAAAAACCAGGCCCCTAGTCCCCGGCAGCCCTGCTATTCCTGGCTCCGGTAGCAATGATGGTAACGGCGGGGCAGGGGGTGCTAAGAATCCCCGGAAGAGATTCGGCTACCACATCAAACGGAAACTGGCCCTGGTAACACACAACATCCGCACTTTGAGGACAGACGAGAAGCTTGTGGAGCTGGAAGAAGAACTGAGTAAGTTGAACTGGGACATAATTGGGTTATCGGAAGTCCGAAGAGAGGGTGAGGACACCGTGACCTTGAGTTCCGGCAACTTATTCTTCTACCGGGAGGGTGAACACCAATCTCAGGGTGGTGTCGGATTCATCGTCCATAAGAACATAGCGACCATCGGAAGTGTGTCGAGTAGGGTGGCATACCTGATACTCAGAATATCTGAAAGATATTCGTTGAAGGTCATCCAGGTATACGCACCGACCTCGTCACACACTGATGATGAAGTTGAGGTTATGTATGAGGACGTAAGTAGAGCCATACATACCTCCAAAACTCACTTCACTGTTGTTATGGGGGACTTTAATGCAAAACTCGGCAATAGAAGCGATTCAGAGATGAGAGTGGGGCAATTTGGATATGGACAAAGGAACCCAAGGGGCTAGAGGCTGGCCGAATTTCTGGAAAAGGAGGGACTCTTTATGATGAACTCCTTTTTCCAGAAGCCGCCTCAGAGGAAGTGGACCTGGATGAGCCCCGACGGTGTGGTCAAAAATGAGATAGACTTCATCTTGACCAACAAGAGACACGTCTTCAATGATGTCTCCGTGATTCACAGGGTGAAAACCGGCAGTGATCACCGAATGGTAAGAGGCGTATTGAAGATCGACGTCAAGCTCGAAAGGGCTAAACTGATGAAGTCTACGCTCCGACCATCTAATGCTCATATCCAAAACCCCGAAAGCTTTCAACTCGAATTGCAGAATCGCTTCAGTTGCTTAGAAGATTGCGTTACAGTGGACGATGTAAACAACAGGTTTGTAGAAACTGTCCATGAAGTGGGGTCAAAGTTCTTTACACCACTTCGTAAAGGTAGACCTCAAAAAATTTCCACCCATACTCTCGAACTCATGGCAGGTCGACGCTCAATGGTGTTGCAGTCATCCTATGACGCAGAGTCATATAGGCAGCTCAATAGAAAGATAAAAACTTCCTTGCGTTACGACATCCGTGCTTTCAATACTAAATGTATTGAAGACACGATCGAGCGAAACCAAGGCTCCAAAGTATTCGCTAGGAATGTTTCTATTGGGCAAAGCCGGCTGACAAAGCTGAAGACGGAGGACGGCAATATAGCGTTGACTAAGGCCGACGTTCTGAGGGAGGTGGAAAGTTTCTATGGACAGTTATACACATCAGCTACAAAACCTGTTGTTGCCTTGGAGAAAGAACCTAGAGCCAAGCTAACCCGACACTATACTGAAGACATCCCGGACATCAGCCTGTGCGAGATTGGGATGGCTCTAAAACAGCTAAAGAACAATAAGGCGCCGGGCGAGGACGGAATCACCTCGGATCTTCTGAAAGCGGGTGGAAAACCAGTACTTAAAGCCCTTCAGAAGCTCTTCAACTCCGTCTTGCTCGAACAAGGGACCACGCCAGAAGCATGGAACAGGAGCATCGTCGTCTTGTTCTTCAAAAAGGGAGATAACACCCAATTGAAGAACTACAGACCGATATCGCTCCTGAACCATGTTTATAAGCTGTTTTCTAGAGTCATCACGAATCGTCTCTCTCGCAGGTTCGATGACTTACAGCCTCCGGAACAAGCCGGATTCCGAAAGGGCTTTTCTACCATAGACCACATTCATACGCTGCGGCAAGTTATACAGAAGACCGGTGAGTATAACTTGCCATTATGCTTAGCGTTTGTGGACTATGAAAAAGCCTTCGATTCGATCGAGACTTGGGCTGTGCTTCAGTACATCACTCACCTTCGATTTGCCGATGATATTGTAGTCATGGCAGAATCGCTGGAAGACTTAGGCACTATGCTCGTAGGCCTCAACAGAGTATCCCAAGAGGTGGGCCTTAAAATGAATATGGACAAGACAAAGGTCATGTCGAATGTCCATATTGTGCCCACCCCCATAACCATTGGGAACTCTGTTCTCGAAGTTGTTGACGAATACGTATACCTAGGCCAAATGGTTCAACTAGGTAAGTCCAACTTTGAGAAAGAGGTCAACGACGAATCCAACTCGGTTGGGCAGCGTTCGGGAAACTTCGTCACATCTTCTCGTCCAAAATACCTCAGTGCCTCAAGACCAAAGTCTTCAATAAATGTGTGTTGCCAGTGATGACTTACGGGACTGAGACGTGGTCTCTAACTATGGGCCTCATAAGAAGGCTCAGAGTCACGCAACGAGCTATGGAGAGGGCTATGTTAGGTGTTTCTCTACGCGATCGAATCAGAAATAAGGAGATCCGTAAAAGAACTAAAGTCACTGACATAGCCCAGCGGATTAGCAAATTGAAGTGGCAATGGGCAGGGCACATAGCTCGACGAACCGATGGCCGTTGGGGCCGTAAGGTTCTAGAGTGGAGACCACGTACGGGAAGGCGCAGCGTGGGTCGGCCCCCCACTCGGTGGACGGACGACCTTGTAAAGGTTGCAAGGCGCCGTTGGACGTCAAGTGCACAAGACCGTCCGTTTTGGAGATCGTTGGGGGAGGCTTATGTCCAGCAGTGGACGTCAATTGACTTATGATGATTACTATCGTTGTCATCATAATTCAATCGACATATATAGCCGTAATAATAACATTCAATTTGTTTTGTGTTGATTATTTTCAATTAACTCAAATATACTTTGCGATTTTTTGTTATTATTTGCCCAGCAAAGCGGGAATCAGCTAGTTGTCAATAAATGTTAGTCAGTTATAAAAATGGCAAAGCGTTTTATATTAAGATCCTTATCTAATTAGTTATTTATTATATTTGTTTTGTTTACATTTGTTTTCTATAAAGATGATAGTTTTACGCTATCAAAGATTATAAGCAGCTTCAATAATTGTGAAAATGAAATAAAATAGACTATTATGAATTTGTTAGTTTGAAACCTAAATAGATCCATCATTAAATTGAATGTAGGAATACAACATATTTTCTAGTATGAGAAAACGATTTCTTGTCTGAGATATCTTGACAGTGATAGAGAGAGCCGAGAGGCATGTGTGGAATAAATAAAAAAAATCTTAAGAAATGTCTTTGTTATTCAAGTTATGTTTTCGTTTACTATAAGACACTTTCAGACTATTTATCAGAGTTTTAATAAATGTTTAAAACATTATATATACTAGGTGCGCGAAACTGACCTCGATTTTGACACGATGCGCTTGCAAAATCTCGTTTGAGTTCGGCGAATTGAGCGAAGTGAGTAACCCATCTTCAATTTAGCGTTCAAATCTGAAACCGACAGCCAAAAGATATAAAATAAGCAAATATGAAAAAGCGAATTTTTTTTTTAGATTGAAGTCTATGGGACTGTCATTTTTTGGTGATTATTTCTCAATAACATTTTTTCACTTTTTTTTATAAACTATCGCTATAAATGTGCAAAATTTCATGAATATCGGTAAAGCCATTTTAATGTCAACTCCGGACATGGGATGCAAAAAGTATCACATAGAGCGCTTCGCTCGCTTCGCTCAACTATACTAAAACTATAAAAAGCATTTTGAAGATTATGCAAATGCTATACATATTATATTATAATAGGAATACAAATAAAATACTAGTTTAGTAACAAAATTTAAACATTCAATGTATTTATTTATTGACTTACCGTCTGGTAAAATAATTATAATAATTACAACATAAAAAAGATTTTAGATAACACGTTATTTAAGGAGAAGAAAGTTTTAGTATACATGTAATCGTTGTCTGTCTTAATGTATTCTCTAAAACAACTTTCAAATATAGCGAAAGGACTCTCTGAGGGTTAAGCTCTTATTTGTAAAGATTTGTTTCTAAAAGAGCAATGGTCTGTTAAAATAAATATATTACTAAACAGCACTTTAAGTATTTTCTTTAGAATTCTTAACAAAATATATAAAATATGTTGTTATCTATTATTTTGTTATAAAGGTGCTAGAAATTACTTTAAAATAATTTTTGATTTTTATTTCAAACTTTAAACCCAGACAACATAAAAAAATGTTATTAGTGAAAATAAAATTATTACGAAGAAGAAGGTTATTACCGTAATTTAGTTGTATCACTCCTATTAATTACATAATATTAAGCAAATTGTGTATTGTGTATGATGTGTCTTATTGTAAAATAATTGTAAAATAACCCTGGGTAAAAACTCGAATATAATTTTATGCCACACGCCAGGATATCTGTGTTCATAAGGGAGGATATCTGCTACTGTCGCCTTCAGGTTTTTGAAGGTCAGGATCTGTCTGTCCTCTAGCTTCGCGTAGACATGAACGACCATGTTAGAGTCTACAGGTCCCATAGTGGTAATGAAGAGATAAATCAACTCTTTGGCCATGTCCAAGAAAAGATTGACGATCTACTTTCACAGACTCCCTCCGCCGAAGCCGTTGTCCTTGGGAAATTCAATGCAATGTCCGATAAACGAGTGTGAGACTTAACCAGCTGGGATAGATTCAATGCAATCTATCCCAGCTGGTTAAGACTCACAATCGTTTATCGGACGTGGATAGCCACATGCCCTCCTTGTTGAATTTTCTGCTGACTACTCGTACACATCACGGAATATAAAGTAATGAATAACTTAAATAACTAATATTGAAGTTGTTTGCCGGTTATTATTCATGAAATTTCTGAAACTGGGGATCCTGCCATATTACATAACGGGAACGCATCCCAATATACATTACCTTATCACCTGATGTGGAAATCTGTGTATTCACTGACTGGCATTATATTTCTTTATTTAAAATAAAAAAAAAATACAGTAAATATATTAAAGATATTAAACATTTTGTCAATAACAAGAAGTGTAAGTTCACATCCAAATTAATAGTGTGCCCAGCAAAGCGGGTGGGAATCAACTAGTATTTTAAGTGAGTGGTTGGGTTATACTAAAATTTCATGAAAAGTAGATATCATTTTTATAGATGAACGATGCTACAACTACTTTGCAACTTTTTGTTAAAGTTGAAAATATGTTTTAATGTATTTTTATTTTTATTATCACCTTATTTGATTATTAATTGATGTTAGATCAATTATTATTCGTTTTACCAACTTTATGTGAAAGGTATTTTTTCCTTCTTGTATTGTTTAAAGTTTTTTCCTTGTTAAAAATACTTTTGCCTAGTAATTTGTCAAGGTTTTATTATCCCTTTTGTTATATGTTTTAATTTCAATAATACGTAAAGTTGATTGATCTGATCTGCTCTTAATCCATTTAAGTCTGGTTAATCGCTTTATCATAAGCATCTGCACGATCCTTTTAATAAATATAATCAAAATGTTCAATATTCAAAATATTGATCAATTAGATTAGATTTTAACATTACGAAGAGAGATTGTATAATTATTTATTATACTTACAATAAATTATTTGTAAATACATCAGAACTAAGGTAAAATATCATATAACTAATAAAATAAGAACGACTATTATTACTGCTTCTTGAACTTCTAGTTGCAGTTTAAGTTTTGTGGTAGGTATATAAATGTTTTAATAAGTAGCATTTAATGACATACACAAATCGCTTTACATTTTTTAAGAGGAATTTAAAGTTGCTTCTTATACTGTTAGCTTAAAACAGTGTGTCTAAAATTATAAATGAGAACAATGTAAAAGCACAATCATGTACAATTTTCTTAATGAATCATATCTTTCTCGCTCCCGTTGAGGGAATGTAACTACTTATTTCTAGGGAAAAGAAATAAGAAAAGAAATGGCTGGTCTCTTGAGTCTGGTCTTGTTAGTATTTTATAATAAATGAAAAATATTATTTCATTATAAAATTATTATTTCATTATACAATAAATAACTGTTTTTATATTTATTTCCTCAAATTTAATTGTGGACGCAAGAATAATGAGGGACGAGTATCAATAAAATCTTTGGAGGCGGTTTGGACTGTCTCATCGGAGTTGAATATTTTCCCTTGCAAGAAGGTATCCGAATTTCGAAAAAAATCTGTTAAAACAAGATAAGGGGAGTATGGTAGCTGTCTTAGATGTTTCAATTGAAGCTCTTTTAATTTGGTAGCTATCTGTTGTGCAGAGTGTGGTCCAACTTTGTTGTGGAGTAACAGTGGAATAGAGCGATTGACCAGCCTCGGTTGTTTAGCAGCTAGCTTTTCGTCATGGTTTGTAATTGCTGACAATAGTCGTCTGCCGTAATTGTTTGGACAGATTTAAGAAAACTATAATGAACGATACCAGACTAGTAACTTTTTTTGGTTCACTTTGGGTCAGGTAATGATTTGATTTAAAAATCCTTCATTATTGTACCAGTTAAGTCATGTAATACAACAGTCGACGCACGTTTGCAGGTTTGCTTCACTCAATTCGTGAGGTACCCATCCACCTTTAATGTTTTTAATCTTTCCAATTTGCTTCAAGTTGATTAAAACAGTTTTGTCACTAACTCGTTCTTGTACTCGTAAATAACGCGATATTTTAAGTTTTCCATTTTGTAAACTGAATGACGCAAACAGGATGAAAAAACAAATGACTGATGGGTAACCAAATACAAATACATGTGCACAGCTGTATAAATTTATATTTGGAATTTCTAACCAAAGAGGAGAAGTTTGTGATTAAATTACGATAACTTAAACGATACGGTAAAACGCCAATTTTATATGTAAGGACCTAATGTTTCTTATATTTATTATGTAGCCATAAAACAGAAAATTTGCAATACATTAAGAAATAAAAAAAACAACTTCCAAAGAAACAGTGTTTTACATCTATTGCAATAATCATAGTATGTATTTAATTATTTTTACACCTACTTTACTACGAGTATATGATACTAAAAGTCTAAAACTTCAATTGTAATGTTTATTTTACATTTATATGTTAAATCATAATAAATTAAAATTCACCTCGAGCACAACACTGTTTGTTGCCCAAACGTAAAATTGTGCTGAAACCTGAAACAACAGATCATGTTTCATATTTTTATCAGTATATTATATAGTTCATTTTATATAAAATACTCAAACAATTTGTTATTTGTCTGATATTCTTAATCTGTTAACTTAAATAGATATGTTCATGTAATTACATCAATATATACCTCGCAGATTTTCATGCTCTTGCTCTTTTAGAATACATTAGTTAAGTGGAGACTCACTTCTACGTTACATCATTTTTCAACAAATATCTTTGTTAATCATTTACAATAAATGGCATATTAATATGTTCCAAATGATTAATATATTCTCAGGTTTACATACATTTGTTAGAAGCCAAATGACATATACATTATATATATATATATATATACATACATATATATATATATATATATGTATATGTATATTAGAAGTATATATCATTAGTATCACATGTAGTGAGTAATGATGTCTTTTTAAGGCTAACGAAAATTTAAATACGTTAAATTAGTTCAAAAGCTCTTTACACAAAACTGTTACTTTAATACGATGATGTAATTATAAACATAAGATCTCTAAAATAGAAATATCAATTTAAAATAGAACCGCAAAATAATAAAAAATCATTTTCATTTCTAAATTTAAAATTCAAAAGGTACATTTATCTATTGTATAATATTACCCGGGGGTATTGAAATCGTAAAAAAGTAATAAGAGCCGTAGCATGTTAGTGATATCTGAGTGTAGATCCTGTAATGTTCGGGTTATATAAAATATAAAGGAACAAATTGCTAGGAGCTGAAAATACAAAAAGGGATAAAAGAATTAATTATCGTGCCCGGGATATTATTTTTATTTTACGAACGAACCTACTTATCTTTTAAAAATATATATTTTATGTACCATTTATATTCTGAAATAAATAACATATATAAGGAACTAGGTTTACCTATAACTATTCCAGATTTGTCTTCGGACTGCACAAGCGCAGTCTGTGAGAAAATGGAATTTTATAACACATGTAGCATTTAATAGAGTTTAAATTTTAAAATTTCTGACGTTACCTTGATTATTGATATCATTCTAAATAGCTAAAGAGTTACATTTATAATATCTTATGCCCAGATATATACTGTAATATGTTCCATCAGTCAGACGAAGCAATGCGCCATATGCATAATCCAACAAGGCGGCGTTTTGGTAAAAATTATGAAAGATCTTAATAAAATTTGATAAAGACATTTTAGTTCAATTCTACTCAATCCTAAAAACATCTTCAGGACAGTACTGAGTACCAGTATACTATAAGGTTAATTCGACGACACACTCAATTACTTCCAAAACTTACTTAAATACCATACAAAAACTTATTTGTAATATAAGTTTACCTATTAAATTATGTCTCTTACATCGTGGTAATAAATTATACACTTTCATGAAAATGTTCAGCACCACACAATCTACATGACATGTACACATATAGTAAAACTAAATATATTATATTTATTAAACTTACAGTTTTAAAATGATGTCTTTTTAGTATAAAAAAATAATATTAAAAATAATAATTGTAAGTTTACTTGTAGAATTACAGTGACGAAGCCTAATTTAAATAAAAAAGACTCGGTAGATTCACACATTATTATTTTTACTGACTTGAACGTCCTGTCTTACAAAATCATCTTATCATGTTCTTTAAGCAATGACGTCACAACCTTGCCTTTCCCTTCACGTTAAAATGAAACGAAATCCTTTGACAAATCGTGTTTATCAGCTTCTATGTAGGGTTGAAATAAATGACGATCATTTAGTTTATAATTCCTATTAGACAAAATTGATTGCACAGCACGACACGATACAATTCAACACAATACAACATGACATTTTTAAAAGGAATGAAATGATCATTTCATATGCATTATTATAAAACAAAAATCCGTAATATCGAAATCACTAAACAAGGAAAGGTTCTTTGATATAAAGTTTTTCAAAATAAACAATTAACAATTATAATATTTTTGTAAAAATAATCTTCATTTTAATTATTATTTTTATTTGATACATTATAGACTACTTACTTAATTTCCAAAAAGGGAATTATTTAATAACTCATGCGTAGATACTTATAATTGAAATAGGAAATAAAAGTATATATTTTTAGCAAATAATCAATTGATATTCTTAAAATCAAATAGTATTAAACCATTACTATTTCAATTCCAATATAAATTATAATTCTTTAAAGAGCATCCACGACTATTATTATATTTTAGCTACATTCACTTAAATAAAAAGTTTTAACAAAACGTGACTAACACACTATTGAGTTCCTAAAAGTTGAAAACAAACATCTAACAATCCCTCCTGTGACATTATATTTTTGGAACAAATTAACTTACTAAACAAGTGTCGCCTGTATGTAAATTATTTTAATAAAAACTGGATTTTATCTTGAATTAATATAAGAAGGAAGTTGTATAGGACATTTAGTCTTATTCACTTTAAAAAAAAGACGAAAAAGACCAAAACGAGAAGACGGAATGGGATCCCTGAGCTTACCATATTAAACCATTTCCATGTTAATGATTTTTAATTTTGTATAATTTCGGATAACTTTATCTTATTTTGGGATTTAGTGGCAAACGATCAGACAATCTTGGTACTTAGTGGTGAAATGTACCGTTAATACAGAAATTTGCGTTTATATGCCAATATTAACAAGCAGTCTTAATATTGCATAGGCCAGATTCATAAATAAATTGTAATTGTTCTAGTTAAGTAAACAATTATCGTGATTGCTCCTATGACTGCTTTAAACAAAGATCTAAAAATGGCTGCCTAACCTTTGGGCACTGTACAATATATTATTCAGTCAACAAAAACAATATTTACTGTAACAAATCAATGAAGTTAATTCTTAATACCATGAAGTTGAGGGGGCAATAATCTTTGGCTCTAGTCCTATATCCAAGTTAAATTGTCGTATATTATTTAATATAGTTTTAATTATTTAAATGTATATAAAGTGGTTGATATTACCACTTGTTTGTTATATTTATTATGTAGTCATTAAATAGAAAATTGCAATATATAAAAAATTAAAAAAATAATATTTTAATTGCCTGGTTTGGACAAAGATAAAATGGCTATCTACCCAAACATACTTGGACACTGTACAATCAACTTTGCGCAAAGTATTTTGAAAGTAATTCAGAATTGTTTATTGAGCAGTATTATTCATTGGAAATTATACTTTATCTAGTACATTTATTTACATATTACATTTACGAAAAATTAAAGATACTATATTCTCATTAACCAGTAATTTGTTATATGAAAAATATTGAGACAGTTGTTAAACGTTTACTAAAATATTCAAGTACCTCTATAATAGTAATAATAAAGCCATTCACTTCAATATATAAAAGGTGCAAAGCTTCAAATAATTAAATGCAAATTTGAATGTCAATTCTTAAGGAAATATTTTTTTTAAGATGTGTAAAAAGATGTTTAATGTTGAAAATAAATTTAATTAGTTATTAGCCAATTGCGATTCCGTATTTAATTCTTTGGATAGTCCATTTCAATTAGGAGTAGTAGTAGCTAACACTTGATTTTTTTACCTATTCCTTTATTTTTTCTTTTTCATGTCTTTTTCATAGCCATATGAGCTAAAATCTTCGGATCAAATTTCGAATTGTTAATACTCGTAGTTCCTTTAACGTATCTTTAGTCTTTAGCATACACGTTTTCAATAAACTTACCTAATAGCTAGTCTTAAACAACTACTCAATTTACGTTCAAGGGTCTCTACAAATTATGTATTAAAACAGCAAATGCAAAAAATCATACTAGCCGATATCATAGACTATTTATGGTACTCGATAGTATCTCCAAAATCGTCTCCTTGAAACGGAAATAGCTCGTTTGTTTCTAGAATTTTTGGATTAAAATCAACATTACATCATACATACTCGTAACTTGAACACCAAATGATTGTATAAAAAATATTACGTTTATTTTTATAAGTTTAAATACACTGACTTCTTTTTTTCTTCAACTGTATTCCTAATTACAGCATTGTAAAGAAAAACATTTCCACATCAAGATGTAATATTTTTTATGAAACATTTTATTGGTATAACCTTAAATTTAATATTATAAATGATGGTCATAATAATAAATTTATAAAAGATATAATCTATTATATATTTGATTCATGAATGAGTATGAAATATATTTCAGCATTCATGGCATAGCATAGCAATAACGTATTACTACTTATTTTTTTAACTAACAAAACTTACTTTACTACAACATCAATTAATTTATAATATAAGATATTATCTTCTGCATAAATTGCTTGATACAGGTATTTCTTTGATGCACAATGTCTTTAAAAATAAAGAGGTATCTTTCATTTAATATTGGTGTCATAGTTTTTTATACACTGCTTAGGTACAAAAAGGACATAGATGTTTAATATAAATTAAGATCACAATGCTATTAGTTATATTTGTCTGGTAAATTTGAGGAGACGGGATTGATTTATAATTATCTATGTTTATCATAGAAAATATTTTGTGTTATATTTACCATAGATTTTATTAAATATACCAGTCAAATAATTGTAAGAAGTATTAATCAGTAAATTATATTAAATTATGTTATGTTCCTTTAGCGCAGAAAACATCAACTCGAGCAAATAGCATAAAACAACAAAAAAAGATACAATGCATTATGAAAGTTGGATAAAATACTAGAATTTACGAAGATACTTTTTAAGAAGTAATTCGCAATTAAATTGTAAAATTAAATAAATCATTTAATTTTACAATTTCATTTCATGTGTTTCAAAAAGAATAATAAAACACAAAGAAAAATTCAATATATATCAAACATACTAAATAGTCTCTGGAGCATACTTTAAGCTACTTTTTATTAAAATAATATTGATTTGTAGTAATAAAATCACGGAAATAGGACTTCAGTCTGGTGAGAGCTCCCGAATCAAATTAAGGCAGATCATAGCTCCAATTTGCTTTTAAGTTCAGCACGACTTAGATAAGTTACTGGTTATATTAGCGTATCCTGAATTAAATGTTGCATACAAAATAGTTTCATAAGATATCTAATAAATTTGGAAAACTAAATTATTTTGAAAAAACTGTTTTAGAAATCCATGTAACGATTATTATTTCTCAAAGAACTCAGAATTAGAAATACAAAAACTACCTATATGAATATAAGGAAATTAATCCTAAAACAAAGAAAAGTTAAACAAGCCCTTTGAAGTTAAGACATTAAAAGAACAAAATACTAAACGCTGTAAATAAAACTGTATCTCTAAATCAAGAGAACGAAAAAGTTTTAATTTACCAAACCGGTAATTTATTGATACTTTTCAAGTTTATGATCTTAGAGGTGTTATGTTTGATAGTGATAGAGATTTGGGTATTGAAAGTACAATAAAGATACAATTACCGTACTGTCTAAGAAGATCTAATTAACTTTTATTTTATAAAACTTCTCTTGGAATTTAAAAAAATCCAACCTGGGTTAGTGGATACAATCATAATTTCATAAACACTTAATTTTTTTTTATTTATTGCCTTGCAAAATAATCTATAAAATAGAATAATCATTTCATGCATGAATTTCATCTGTACTTTTAAAAGCTTGTAAGAAATTTTGCACTACTTTACATAAAACAGAAAGATAGACAGCCTTTCCCATTTAAATGCTATTCTTATTATTAATTCTCATAACGAGAAGAGATTAAGGTTAACACACTGACGAAAAATTAATATAATGTCTGACCTATTTAATATCAAGCACGAGTGTCAAATAAAATATTTATCCTAATAAAACCATTATCTATAGATTTATAATTTTGTAATTATAATTTGTGTTTAATTAAACATTCTAATATAAAACATATTTTAGTTATATTGACTGTAATATTATGTAAAATAAAAGGCGAGAACAATTAACTATCTACTTTACCTTAAGCTTTAAATAATTATCTACTTTAAGTTCATTGAACATAATAATTAAACTTATATTTATTTAAAGATTTAACACCAAGTTTTGCTGACATGATGGCTTTTTTACTTCAGAAGAATAAGAATGTAATCAACGTTCTCGCCGATATTCCTCGCACTTTTATAGTTATTTTTCTACAATTGTAAGTATGTATTGCTATAAAGGTAGTTTTAAATATAATTAAACTATAATTACCCTTTTTTATTAAATTTTCTATGAGACTGGCAAACAGCAGCCCCATCAAGCTTGGTTTAATGCGTTAGTCACTAAGGATCCAAAAGCTAGAGTTCCGAAGAGGAAAAATAACCATGCCTACAGGTTCTTCTAACGGCAAATCGTTAGAGCAAAGTTTAAGCATGTCTACAAAATTGTGAATCAGCTGGCATGGTACCCGCCAGTCATGCGCAAATTCAAATACCAGTGCTAACGCATCTATTTCGATACTCCTACCTTAAAGACATAGTCCCGATCTCATGGAAGCGTGCTCTTGTCCACCAGATTCTTAAAAAAGGTGAAAGCTCGGACCCAGCTAACGCCATTAACTATCGCCATTACCTGTTTTCTATACAAAGTAATAGAGAGCATTAATCAACAGCTACTAACGTACCTCGAGGATCCCTAGTTGATCAATGACTGGCAATAAGTTGGCTCCAATGAAATTGGGAGTGATCAATACAACGAGGCAGTATTTTACCCGAAACCGGTGACCATCGAACGCCTGGACTCTTTGGCATTGCGTAGAGACGTTGCTTCTCTGTGCGTCTTCAACCACTCTTACTAGGGGGAATGTTGCACTGAGCTATTCGAACTGATTTGCCCTCCTATTCCTTACAAAAAAAAGGATCAACACCTTAGTAGCGTTCTTAAGAACACTTTGAAACTTACGAACCACACTTGCCGGAGGCTAAAAAAGAAATTTCGGAAGTGCTTCCTATCGGAAGTACTAAAAGAATTGAATTCTAAACAACCAATAAGCGAATAGTCTTACTTCACCACGCAGAACGTCAAATTAAATGTGGGTAATTTGAAAATTATTAGAAATCTACGTATTTAATTAAGTAATTATAGACTAAGGCACTGAATATCTTTGAAACCAGTAAACATTATTAATTGACAACATTTAAATACAATCTAAATATATCAATATGACAACGTAGGCAGCATCTAAACATTTGAAACGAATGACAGCTCATTTGAAATAATAGACACCAGTATCCTATTAATTTAGATAATTAATGAAATAACAATAATACTGAATCTAAATAATAAAATGGTTATGATATTTCGAGGAAACCAAAGCTTTCTCAAGCATGCAACATTTAATTTCTAAATTAGTACGATTTGTCACAGACTATTGAAGTCTTTTAAATTACATGTCAATTACATGTCAATAAATACAATCTGTATACTAATGTCGCATGGAAAATAAAATATTAACAGAAGTTTAAAATAAATATAGCTAATATTTTCTACAGTTTTTAACGTTAAACTTACATTACAATTTTACAAGATCCAGTTGATACTTTAGATTTAGGTGAATAACTGAGCTCCAGGATAATACTAGAGGTTTTTATTTTCTATTTTTCTTATAAGTTCTTAAATCAGGTTAATGGAAAAAATATTTAGTTACAATTGAAAATAGAACTCTCATATTCTGATTTGTAGTGTTATATCACTTTGTTTTAAGTCATTCCGTTTGAGTTATATCCAAAACAAAAATATTACTGTTAGTAAATTACATAGAATAAAGTGTATTTCTCTAGAGAATTAATTGCACTGACGTGATCGCATCCATTGAGAATTAGGTCAAAGTAGCAAGGCGTGTTTAAATACAACTTAGAGACGCTTTACCGTCTGAGATGAACTAAGCTGGAGTTTGTATACGTTACGTATTTACTTGACCACAAAAACACGGACTTGCAAGTAATGAGAAATTATACAATTCTATTTTCAACTATAAAACCTATACTGTTATGTAAAAAAAATAAATCTTATGTCAGTAATAGTTTACATAAGATTAATCAATTGATCAAGAAAATAATAATTATATCATTATTTTGTTCAAATGTACATTGATTAAGATAATAAAATTTTAACAAATACAATTATACAATCAAACAACTAAGATCTTTTAAAATAAATAATATAGGCAACATATTTTTCATATCTCTGAGGCTAACATCCTGTACTTAAGAAATAATAAACTCCATACAGTAATAATAACATTCTTGCATAGTTTATAATTTACAAGGTGCTTTTCGATTCTAATGTCTAAGTTTAAGTAGGAATAATATTGTAATTATTTAGACAAATCTGAAAACTACTAACGGGATTGCCAAAATATCATTTAACATTCAACAGTAGGGATGTCAATCTAACGTTAAGTGTTTCATGTGTGGTGTAGTGAAACTATTATTAAAATAAAATTTTAAGTATTTCAACCATGGCCATAGACTTGCGCTCTATAAGGCGCAGGTCCGGCCACACATGGAGTATTGTACTCATCTCCGGTCCGGATTACTCCAATATCACGTTCTACCCTTTATACCACATAAAACGGAGAGCCGTTCAGATTGATGAAATACCGTTAAAATACTGCGTCCTGTGGTATTCTACAAATTGAATACTAAAATTAAGCACCCCATGTTTATAATGCTCATTGGTGGCAAGTGGATATGCCGTTTAGAAATATTTATATTTTTAGAGACCAGAGATGGAAAAAGAACAAAATAATAATAATAATCACTTATACACTACTACATCAATATTTTATTAAATAATAAAATTACAAAACAAAACTAATTTTAAACAATCATAGATACAAAATGTAAATTGAGCTTTTAATTAGCTATTACAATTAAAGTATTTGACTGATCAAACGGGCAGAGCTCCCGCTCGCAAGAGAATCCGACACGAATAGGTGTTTGAAATGAGCGCGCGGTCGTTTATAAGGACATTGCCCCAACACCAGTTCTTCAGGTCTATTATTCATCTAACACGGCATCTCCTGACTGAAGGATCTCCTCCTGATTCTCGGCCTCCCGTTCTTCAGACTGATGGCTAACAGTTGTACTAGAATTGCTAGGCACAGGTTGTGGTATCGAATGAGTGTAACCCATAGTACATAGTACCCATAGTAACATAACCCATAGTGGTTTGCTCATGCGTGGACTCCGAAACATCATCATTACAGTCTGCATCTGAAATAAACGTAACAGGATTGGTCACTACACAGTTATTTACAGAGTTTTCTTTACCTGAAAAAAAGAAAAAAAACGACTATTTTCTTACGGACATAACTGTGTAGTATACCATAGGCACGACGTTAGCATAGTTACTCACAGTGCGCCATTACACATGAACCATAGGCACGACGTTAGCTTATCATGTGTCAATCTACATGTGTATATCATAGGCACTACATTAGCTTATTATACACATATAGACGTACATAATAACCGTATGACATAGGCACGACGTTAGCGTATCATACGAATAGAACTCACAAATAGAATGACGCTTGTCAACGACGCATGTAAACATAAACGACTACATGACTTAGGCACGACGTTAGCTTATCATGTGTCAATCTACATCTTGTGTATAACATAGGCACTACGTTAGCTTATTATACATAATTACCGTATGACATAGGCACGACGTTAGCGTTTCACATGAAAAGAACTCAGTGTCAAAAAATGCAGTACAAGTATCCGGAGTCCATTCTCCACGCCATGGCACCATAAACTCTGCCGCAGCTTGAGTATATTTCATATATAGACCATGGGGAAGTGCCTTTACTACACGATATAGTCCGCGCATATCTGCATCAAGCTTGCCAGTTGCCTGTGCCTGTTTTGTAACAAAAACAAATGTATTAATTTCATATATTCGAGGAGGTTTTGCGGTTAGCATTCACAGTCTCATTTTTGATTGATTGGCTTTGATTGGCTTTCAGATGTTCGGAAGCTCACTAGCGACGCATTTCTCTTAATGCTTTACGATTCGGATTTGCATTTTTCAAGGCGATGTCACGAATAAGATTACGTATCACGGGTGCAGCCACTTCAATTCAAACAAGTAAAATCAGAGGCGATAAGCTGGTGGTTTTTTGCTTATTCATGCTCAAGACTAATTTTAAACGCCACATGACATCCGACCATTCATTCGTGCTGTCGATGGTTACACTCGATACGAACCATATTTAGTAGAGTTCGACAGTAACGTTCAACTTGCCCGTTTGAATGATGCATCTCTGGTGTTATGAGATGCATATCAATGCCTAACTCCGTTACAAGTTTAATTAATTCAGAGCTTTCAAACATTGTACCACAATTTGCTACAATTAGCTTAGGAGTTCCAAATAATGAGATTACATTATAAATTTTTTGTTTTAACTTAGTAGAATCTTGATTGAACATAGGATAAAATAGACAATATTTTGAAAAGGCATCTATGACAATTAAAATAAACTTGTAACCGTTTGATTGGGACAATGGACCTAAAGCGTCTACATGAATTACTTCAAAGCGATTACATGGTTTTTCCCAGGAATGTATAAATTGGTGAGGGGCTCTCGGAACCTTTTTATGCGTCACACGTATTAGGCAAGGGTCTATGTATTTCTTAACAAATGACCTAAGAGAGGGAAACCGAAAATGTTTTCTAATAAGTTTCAACGTTTTGTCAACTCCAGGATGCTCATGTCCATCATGAAAAATCCTAAGCAAACTGAGCCTATGCCCTTTTGGCACAAAACAAAGGAGCTTAGTTTCCTCTCTTATCAGACAATATTTGTAGTACAAAAGATAATTTTTATGGACATAATGATTTGAATCTAACTGTCCTTCTGACAGCTTCCCAATAAGATGCTTGGGTCTCTTCGTCTGCAGCTTGCGCTATTTGAGCCCAATTCTGTTGTTTACGAGCCTCGCAAACATTAACTGGATTGCGACTTAGGTAGTCAGCGTGTGACATATAGGTGCCCTTGCGATATTCAAGCGTGAAATCAAAGTCTTGCAAGTATATCCACCACCTGGCTACGCGGGGTATCAAGTCTTTCTTTTGTTGTGTAGACTTTAAAGCGTTACAATCTGTTACGACAGTAAAATGAACACCGACCAGATAATGTCTATAATTTTGCAGAGCTTTAACGACCGCCAAGGTTTCAAGCTCATATGCATGATACCTTGACTCAGCACCCTGAGTTCTTTTACTATAAAATCCTATCGCTAGCTTATGTGCGTTATCGTGAACTTGGAAAAGCACCGCGCCATACCCGACGGAACTGGCGTCCGTATGGACCTCTATGGGTAGCTTGGGATCGAAAATAACCAACACTGGTTCGCTCGTAAGCTGCTTGATAATATCTTGTCGTGCGTTTTCTTGTTCACTACCCCAACTAAACGGCACACTCTTTTTTGTTAACCTTGTAATGGAAATGGTTCTCAAAGAAAAATTGGGTATGTATCGTCGAAAGTAGCTTGCTAAGCCCAATAATTGACGAGTTTGTTTGACATTCTTCGGAATAGGTGCTTCAATTAAAGCTTTTATTTTCTGTTCGCTCGGTCGTACCTGACCTTGGCTTATAGTGCGTCCTAAATACTCTATCTTAGTGGACAAAAAATAACATTTCTTTAAATTAATAGAAAATCCGGCATTTGTTAAAGTTTGAAGTACGTTTCGTAATCTCGTCAATCCTTCTCAATTGTACTACTTAATATCAAGACATCATCTACATAGACCAGGACTTCACCAGATTTAAGGTGTTGACGAAGCGTTTTTGAGATAATTCGTTGGTAAACAACAGGATCGTGTGCCGATTATAATTGGAGTATTCATAAACTCAGAATGAACGACGTGTAAATCTACTTCTAAAGTAATTTCACTAAATTCTATTGGTAAGGTTACAAAATAAGTCGACTCTATTTCTTGACCACCGATGCCTCGCAAAACTCTAAAAGCAGGCTTGCTCCCATATTTAAAATGTTTCAACAAGGAAGAAGAAACTAGTGATATACTAGAACCAGAGACAATAAGAATATCGACCGGGATTCCTTGTATAACTGCTACAACAATATCATTACATTTACTGTTGGAGTGTTCTCGACAAAAGTTAACATTATTTATATTTCGAGATTCAGACTTTAATTTTAACAGGTGTCGATCTTATGGCCAGGTTTTTAACAAAAACTACATGGATCAGGTTTCATTGAATTTTGAAAAGTAATATTTTTCCGATCGTTATTGGTGCTAATTTCATTACTGGGTGCTGTCTTAGGTTTCTTAAAGCAATTCGACTGCTTGTGCCTGTGTTTACCATATATAAAACATTTACCGTACTCAAATCGTCGTTTGCGATCACCCCATAGCTGTTGTTAAACGAACGATTATGACATAACCCACTCGAGTTTGTGTTAAAATTGGAAATTCTGGGTTTAATATAAATAGAAAGAAACTCTACTAATTCATTTGGCATTAGTGGCCGACGCGCGAATTTTGCGGATCAGTAATACCCCGTATAACTATTGCCGATGTTAGTTTATCACTTAATCCTCTAACGATGCGTAACTTTAAAAGTGGCCGCCGAGCATAATCTGCGTATGTGGGAAACTTATCAGAATTGATACTCATGACTTCGTACAAAATATTCGCTATATCGAGTTTTCGAGGACACAATGGTGTAAATTCTTTTTTTAAAGTTACTCCAATTACGATCTTTCGTTACCCATTCATTAAGCCACGTTTTGGCCTCCCTTTGTAAACAATTTCCAATACGAGATAGACATTCATGATCACCCCAATGATTAGCACACCTAGCACAGTCTACTTCTTCGCACCAAACCTCTGTATCATTGACTTTTGGATCAAAATTTGAAATGTAATAAGATTGGTTAGATCTCACCGGCATATTAATGGAACGAATCGCATCGATAATGCGATCAGCTGCGTTGACGTGGTCCACAGCGGTACCCGCGGGACACTCCGGTGGGTACAGGGTCACTGAAGCCGTTTGCTCTGCACGCTCTTGAAGGTCGCTCACAGGCTTGGAAGCACTTGATCGTGACAGAGGCGGCGCTGAATTTTCGGATCGGGTCTCCGTCACAGGTTCGGCGACAACAATGGCAGCTGACCCTGCTACCGTCGCCGCGGAAGCAAAGTCACTCCGGTCCCTTTGTTGTGATGAAACCGGATGCTGTTGTTCCTCTAGTGATGCCAATCTATTCAAAATTTGTTGCATTGTTTCGGTTAAAACATTGCTAGAGGGGCTACGTCGTCTGTGACGTGAATCACGTTGACTAAAACGCGAACTGCGATTACGCGAGCGATTTCTACTTTTTCTGCTTTTGTTAGGCATATTTTTCAAAGAAAAATAAAATTAGGCGTAACTCAAATTAAAATTACAAAAGGGTAGACAATGACAAGACAATGGTAATTACAACAAAATAACAAAAAAGAACGATTTTAAACGAAAAGCAAAGGTATTACACAATATATTAGCAAATAAACCACTATTCACTGTTTGAAAATAAATTGGAACATACTCACCAAATCTGTTGTTATCTTATCCACAGGAATTCATCACTTTTACTTACGTACAGATAAATCACTAATTTGTTCTCTTTTTTTTTCAATGAGGGTAAGTATAAAAAAAGACACATATATATATATCGCCGATTGTTTGAACAGTCGAAAACAAGTAACAAGTAATTAAGTCAGGAGGTACGAACTAAGACACGCGAATCTGATTATCCCACTTCTGATCTTAGAGACCAGAGGTGGAAAAAGAACAAAATACTAATAATAATCACTTATACACTACTACATCAATATTTTATTAAATAATAAAATTAGTTACGTACATCTACTCCAGGAGGATCGCTTACTGGGATTTACTTTCATGTGAACAAAATGTATTTTGGGTCATCGCGAGGGAATGCATAATTGCATTTTAATTAGAATGTAAGTTTAATTAATGTAATAATTAATTCATTATTTTTTGTACTTACATCGAGTAGGCCATACTATGTATTAGTTAATAAGTTCTTTATTTTAATTAAAATTAGTTTTAAATCGGTTTTGTTGTTTTGGGTAGACCTCGAAGAATTCGGTCTGCCCATTCATTTGTACCCGACTTTCGAATTTTGGAACAATTTCTTCACAGGAGGTCTTCTTATGACCCCCTGAGTCCGAAATGACCATTGGTCAAAAAGTTTATATATATATATGCGTGCGTGCTTCTAGATTCGACTTTTGTCAGCACGATAGCGGCCGTAGTTTCGCTCGGATCGCTTTTAAACTTTGCACAAAAATCAACCATCCAAAAATGAAGGTCAAGTTCGTTAACCAGAGAAATCCGGCCACAGGGGGCGCTAGGGCCTCACTTTTTCTGATTTCAGTTTTTCGACCATAACTTTTTCCCTATACAAAGAAGATCAATCGCGTTCATATTATATGATGTCTTTAATGAATACCTATAACTAATGTAAATAAACCGAAAACCTAACTTCAATAACTTAGGGGTGAGGGGAAAAAAACCGAAAATTTTTGGAAAAGAATTCATAACTTTTTTCTGGTAAACATTCTTACATCACAAGTATTTTTAATAGAAAAGTTATTTTTTACTCTAAATTTAGGTACCAAAAGTTTTTCCGTAAAACGTACGGTTTCCGAGAAAAAAAATAAAAACCACTTTTAGCTTGAAAATTTAAGGTAGGTAAAACCACGGCAACTTTTTTCTGGTAAACATTCCCTCGTCGCAAATATTTTTAGTAGAAAGGTTAGTTTTTACTTCTAAATAAGTTCTAAATTTAAGTACCAAAAGTATTTCCAAAAAAGATAGCTTTACCGAGAAAAAAAATAAAAACCGCTTTTTGCTTGAACATTTTTGATATAAACGAGTTACACACGAGGTCTACCCACGCGTGTCCCCCTGCGGGCACGGATTTTTTTCGACTCTACGTCTGTAGCTAACATAATTAATTACAAAACAAAACTAATTTTAAACAATCAGAGATACAAAATGTAAATTGAGCTTTTAATTAACTATTGCAATTAAAGTATTTGACTGATCAAACGGGCAGAGCTCCCGCTCGCAAGAGAATCCGACACGAATAGGTGCTTGAAATGAGCGCGCGGTCGTTTATAAGAATAATGCCCCACCACCAGTTCTTCAGGTCTATTATTCAGCTAACAATATAATAATTTAACTAATCTGAATCATTGGGTGGATACCATTTACGATCTGTTTTTATAAACTGAAATAAAAAAACAAAAACAAATTCGGATTATTAATTGTAATGTGTTACAACTTCCAGTCACTGAATTTGATGTTTCTTCAGTATATTCGTTTTTTATTTTGACAATATATGTACATATTATCTATGTTATTCTCAATGTATTTTATGTCTACATTTAAAACTATTTTAACGGATTTACAATACGTTTATTTTCACATTTTCAGTTCAATTCAAAGTTTCAAATGTAGTAGCGGTTACGGGAAATGTGGATGTGACCTACATTTGTTATTGCTAAAACAGTTTAATTGAAAAATCCAAGAGTTTCATAAAGTTACATAATGGGTCCTGCTTTGTTTGCATTCGAAATGATGTTAAAGAATTAAACAACATTTACAAAGAGCGAATAAGTGTCGTTTAATTTCTGATTGGACTACAAATTTGAGTCATAATTATATCAACACAGTATCTAAAACTTTTTTTGGGTTAATTGTCTCCAGAATGCGACGAGATAATTAGCTAAAAATTTTCTTATGTATCTTTGAGCCGAACTCGGATGTTATAGCGAAAACAGATTGAAAAAATGTTTAGCCATTCAAAAGTTATCAAAAAAAGAAGAAAGGAGAGGGGCTCAGCTCAACACCCGCCGCGTACGGTTTGCGGATCCTAGTACAATATTACTTAATAAAACAACGCAAACAAAGATGTTGTATTTTAAATAATTGTTTTTCATATTAGTAGTCACCGTTTCGCTATATTGTGAAGCGATTAGACCTTACTTTCTAAAAACCTGATTAGTTAACAACTTATTTGTTATTTAAATTTTAGTTAATATACGATATCTATCTACATTTACCATATGTATTTGTATTGTATCTACATTTACCATATGTACAAACTAATACAAGCTAACATCCTATTTCTCGAATGCTAATGATAATAAGAAAATATGAATTTGCTTCAAAGTTCCACGTTATGAATGGTTGTTAGACAAACAATAACAAATCTTACCAGTGTTGTAAAGTCCTTTTTACATTCATTATCCTTTTCGAAACCAACCATGTGCTAAAAGTAAACGAATGTATATTAAGTAGAAAAAATGTATGTTATATAATAAGTTAACTAGAATGACTGTTTCTTAGACATAGAATGATGTATTTTTAGTATTTTCAATAAAGATTTTAGATACCAATATACACGAGACATTAACATAGTAACATAAAGGATACATAAAGTACGTAAGTAGTACATAAAGGATAGTAAATCTTCCTAAACATTACTGTCTCACATGGCCTTAAAACGAATTTGAATGTTAAAGTATGAAATAACAGATTTCTTTATATTAAATGAAATATATAACTCCTGGGTGGGTCTTATTCAAAATGTACAAACACTCATAAGTTTTTTAATAAGAAATAGTTATGCAAATGATAATAGAATAATAACATAACAT
The DNA here is from genome assembly GCA_918358695.1 of Melinaea menophilus ssp. n. AW-2005. NCBI lineage: Eukaryota > Metazoa > Arthropoda > Insecta > Lepidoptera > Nymphalidae > Melinaea > Melinaea menophilus. Next base: position 20,818,856 of record OU911043.1, on the reverse strand, counting down.
GGTACTCGTAGTATAAATTGGTGTTTAGGGGAAATTATATTATTTTTATATAATTGTGAATTTAGCTACCTATATCACTGCTAGTTATTTAAAAACAATAACATTGTCAATAAATAAAAAAGATGAAAAGATCTAACAATGATACTACCAGGAATATAAAATTGTTAACATTAGTAATGTAACATCTGGTGTTAATTTGCACAGTGGAATAGGTTTTCATCTATGGCATCATCGCGGTTCGTAAGAAACGCAGTTCTCCTCATATATGCAGACATGATTCTTGTATACATTCAAATCCTTCAAACACGATCTGAAAGATGGAGATTTAGGAGTTTTTAATTGTAGAAAACAATTTCACACAATTAAAAAAAATTATGTATTAGACGAAAATAATTGATGACGTTCAGTCTTTAAAGTAAATACAAAAGTATAAACAAAATTGAGTTATATTATAAATATAAAAACGACATAATATCAATACACTCTCCATTTGCGTAGCATCCTCCACAGCACTGCTCGTAATACAACAATAACTCTAAAAAATATTATTAATATAAAATCAATTAAAACAAATCACTCTATTTTCTCTGACTTTGCACTTCTGCCCACAAACTAAAATAACACTAAAAAATAACTCAAATGCATTGCTCGAGATACATAGATAGACTAATAGGAGTATAGTATCCATTCTGTAATACGAGCATAAATAACGTGATAGCGGTACCAACTTAAGACTGGATGCTGCTCAGATATATTCAATAACTGTTGTAAATTGCTCCTGTAGCTGAAACACTTCAGTCACGACCCATGCAATACATATGTGAAATAAAGTTAGTGCAAATATATCTGAATACAGTTCAAACACTTTTAAAAATGTTACATGTAGCTGTAGCAGCAATTCATAAAATCTGTTTTTGTTATCTAGTGACAAAAACGAATGTTATAGCTTATAACCTAAGGAACTTGAGATTCTTTTAACAACGTAAAAATTATTCTTTAATCTCTAAATAATTCATTTAATTAATTTATTTTATTAACTCATTCAATTAATTTTTTAATTAAATTCTAAAGTTAACTTAAGTGAAAAAATGTTAGCATTAAGAAAACCTGTTGTATTTTTTTGTGCAAAAATCAATAAAAAATCTATTGTGAACTAAATCTTACTATTGAAAAGTTTGGGTACGAAATCGTCACGGACGCCAAAACGGCATTTTGAAAGTATTTGTAGACAAATATCTACAAATACTTTCAGAATGCTGTTTTGGCTGCCGCGGAGACACTTAAGTAATAACGCGCACCGCTTAGGAATGATGGCTTTAAAGTCACCTACGCGCATTGCCGCGAACATCGCTGAAGCACTGCAATGCCTCGGCAGCCCCAACAGCATCCTGAACGCATTTTTGTATTGCACGAGGAGATCGCTGTAAGCACGGATACTATAGCTGTTCCACAGACTGCACGTGTAAAAAGTGCAGAATGCTTTGAATAGAGTTACTTTGACGTCTTTCGTGCATCGCCTAAATCTAGGAGTCGTCTTCTAAATTCTCGTTTAACCAATATCCCAAGTACTTAAAGCTGGTCACCCTAAGTAGCGGTGATCCGCACAAAGAAACTTCAAGTATGGTTGTACAGCCTTTTGAACCAGCTTAAAAAACTATGTCCTCGCTCTTTTTGGCATTCTATTTGAGTCCCTGAGTCTCCGCATAGACTTCACAAATAGACAATAATCGTCTTAATGCACTGATCGATTTGCTTAGTAAAACCATGTCACCGGCATAACTAATGTTATTAATATTGACCCCGTCTATGTGACACCGTATGTTACTATTACTGAGCTCATCTATCAGATGCTTCATAAAAAGGTTAAAAAGACAAGGCGAGGTCAAGCCCCCTTGCCTAACCCCGCATTCCAATCGGTACACTTTTGAAAATAATTCTTCCCACTTTACACTATTGAGTTGATTATTGTACTAATAACCAAATAAATCGATTACTTCACGTGGTAGTGTGGTTTCACGATGAAGTTTCCGCCACAGAATCCCGTAATCTACCAGGTCGAAAGCCCTAGATAGGTCTAAAAAACAGGCAAACATAGGCGTACGTCTCTTGGTATAATACTGGACAGTCTGCTTGAGACGCAAAATTGCACTCTCTGTTGTCAAACCCGGTCTATAACCGAACTGTCTATCATTAGTAATAACGTTTTTAAGTAATTGTTTGTTAAGCAAACTGTCCAGTACCTTGGCCATTATTATCGCCAAAGATATTTGCCTGGTAATTATTAATATCTGAGGTACCACCTGTTTTATTTTTAACAATTGGCACTACCACTGTATGCATAAGGTCTTTGGGTAAATAGCAATGGCTTAAACAAAGGTATATAAAGCTATAGTCACTATGAAATTACATTCTTTCGTTACCAAATTGATAGTTATAATTTTATGATTACTTTATAACAATATATTTAACATAAATATTATATAGCATAGTTTGAAAACAGAATGAAAATTATTATCACGTAATGATAAAATTATCTGACAGTAGTTGCTGTTAAAAATATTATTAAGTTTGAACTTTGTATAGCTGTAATTTAAAGTTTAACATTATTGTAGTAACGGAATATATTTGAGTAAAGTTAAGTGCATTTCCTCCCAGGAAAGCATTAAAATAACACATAAATTGAAAGATGCAATTTAAATGAAGGCCAAATAGTATTAAAAGTCGAAAAAAATTACAAATAACTGAGTATTCCTTAGATAGATGTCATTTTTTTCTTTTAAAGCTAACAGATGAACTTATTAAGTTTCAATATAGATGCGTTAAAACATTGTATTGTCAGATATATTACATCGTCGGTATCATTAAAACATCACTTTTTTAAAGTTTCTTTTAACAAACTTATATTATTTTCACGGATTTAATAGATAAGTTATATATAAAGATATTGTATACCATTTCCAAAATATTATATACATTTTCTACGTATTGTAACAAAAATAATATCAGTAGTTGTTGTACATATAAACTGGAAAGTTTAAGTAATGCATTATTAAATATTAGTTTATGTTGCCGAAACTTATTTTTTCATGCGAAATATTCGCTGAGCAATTCGTTCAATTGCTCAGCCGATATTTTTTGGTATTATTCTAATTATTTAATCTTGGTGTGCATTAGAATATAAAAAATTGAGTTTTAATACTTATACGCATAAAATAAATAAACAATCAGAAATTTATTAAATATGGATACTGAATTGAAAAATTTTATATGATGTTAAAAAGCGTGCGATAGGTTATTATTATTGTACAGACATTTCAAAAAAATCTCAATAATTGCAATGTTCAAATTAATATAAGCTGCTCCAAAAAAAAGGTCATCTTGCGGAAACATGAAAAAATCAAGGTGTGTGAAACATAGATACGAAACACAGAAAAAGCTTCTATGAGAAGATTGTATACATAGATCAGCTGGATCACGATCTCTCTTCAAAGTAAAACACGAGGAGCTTATAGTTATAATTGTTTTATACTCTAAACGTTTTGAATATAGAGGTTTTTTTTATTTTTAATTAAAATAATTTGTCTCTTATTAAGTGTACAAAACACACTATTGTAAGTATGTGTAAATATCACTACAAATAAATAACAAGACAGCTTCTGTTTGTGTCAGACATACAGAATGATCGGAAAGAGGAATACAATTTCGTTCTCTTGTATTACGACAATACACTCTGATCACAAGGTAAGGTTGGAGTGAGTGTGGCCAAGGAATCGGAATTATTCAAATTGCAAACATTTGTTAGGGGTAACTCGAACATACTTTGCTTAAAAACAAACACACCAAGAATAACATATTTTGTTATAAATTTCCATATATATCAAATATATTTTGTTACACATAATACTATTCGTATATTAGAATGATTGGCAATAATTATCTATTATAATCAATAGTTCATATAATTTTTCCTTTGTTATTATAATATTAATTATAATATACATTTACAAATATATTATAACACAATGTAAATAAGTATATTATAAATATATATAATATATTTTGCTCGTGTATAAAAATTGTGAGTTCAATTTAAGCTAAATGTCGTTATTGGGAAAAATTATTTTGAATAATATTGGTTAACATGATTGTTTGAATTTTTCCATTACAATTACCTTGGATGTGAGAATTAAATTACAAATATTTTTATCCGTTTAATTACTCTATAAAATCAAAAATAAGGTATTCCTAAATTTCTATTAAAATTTTAAGGCGCAAGTTCAGGTTTTAAGGTTTATTTTTAAAACTTACAAGAGCGTTTACTTTGATAATATAAAAATTGTCTAGGTTTTAAGGCTTTGCTTGTATAACCTACAAATATATTGTAGAAAAACATACACTTCACTTCATTAGCAACAACATCTGGTAAGGAGACATAATGAATTAAATATGTTTTAAGCAGTAAAGAACTATTAACGAGCGAACGTTCGTATTCTGTCACTATTGCTGCAGTGCAGAAAAGATAATATTTTCAATGTAATATTTAATGATAATATTTGCAAAGCTTTCTTTAATCATTGAAAAATGAGGAGGTTGAGATTTGTAAATTAAAATTCGATTTACAAAATCTTGTTCATATTGTAAATGGTTTCTTTATTATTATCATCGTCATATAATCTGACGAATATTAAAGCTATGGAGCTATGGTAGTTATTTTGTAGACCCTTAAGTGTTTTTGAACAGTACGCAATAAGATTTTTTTCTTCTAGATTAGGTTTCCGGCTACGTTATGTGGGTAGAGGATGAGTGCGAAAGAGCCCTCACTTTATTTATGCTTATGAAAAGAACATCGTTGCGTTTTTAATCTTTTGGAGTCCTATATAATCGCATTAATACGCCTGCGTTAATGCGGTGTTCGTTCTATATGTTTCCAACGATAAAAATGTAATCAGTGAATAATTAAAAGCTGTATTAGAATTATATTCTATGACTCATTTCAAATTATGTTTATTTTTTAAATAAAGTAAAATTTGAAAATATAATTAACTATTAAAATTGTCTTGGAAATATAATACACAACAATAACACTTAAAGCAAAAATAAATTTATTATGTTATTTTGATTGCACACAACAGCCTATAAATTTATTGATGATATTTAAAGACCTCTTATCACTTATGAAATGATAATAAAACTTAGCTAATAATAACATGAATAATTATTACTTAATAATCCACAATTGCTTTGTAAAATAAAATAGAATATTTTCGTCTTAACGTATACTACTCGTTGCATATTTTACAAGAAACTTTAATAAAACGTATGTCACATTTCTCAACTCGGCTTTAAATTTATCTCTCTCTGTACTCTAACTATTTTCAAACAATAGATATATCGGAAGACGAATAAATTTAAAGTATGCAAAATGGGTTTTGTCTGTCATGTGTGTCATGTCATGTCATGTCATGTATATTTAGGCTCAGTAATGTAACAACGGAGCAATCTCAAGCTCGCTGCTGGCAGAATTACAGCGATGATTTCTTTCATACTACCAGTGCATCCGATGCCAACGGTCTTCATAGTGCTAGTTATAATAGTCACTATTTGAAACACAGTGAACAAAATGAGAATAGAAAACATATTCTTTCAAAATTAACTCTTAACCGTACAAAGATTTTCGTCGCCAACATAAATACAATTAATTTAATTTAATGGTCTTAATCTATGAATACTATTACTAGGATATCAATCAGAGCAATGGCTGATCCAAATGGAATGTTACGCAATCATTGTCAAAAAATGGCTCCTATATAGACATTTTCTTAAATATGTTTCGAAGAGTCAGCTGTAACTCTGCTAAACTACCTATATATTAATCCCACCATTACATTTCTTCCGTGGGACGAACAACATATAATAACATATGCTACCGCTTTATGTTTAAGTTTCCACGTGCCCACCCGGAGTGATTTGGTCCAAATTTTATTTGTTCAATTTGTTGATAACGACGTAGAGTTCTTTCATTTATAAATACGAGTAAATATGTATCTTCTAGGCAAACGGTTTATTTCTTAGAGAGTATTTTCACTTATCATCGAGTAGCAAATGCCAACTTATTTATATTAAAAATATATTTACCCCCAGCTGACATAATATTACATGAAGAATATAATAATATTGTAGGATCGTAAATCATAGACTTTACGATCCTACAATATAAAACCTCTCGACGATAAAGTAATTAAAAGAATATTGTTGCAACATTTTTAGAAAACGTGATAATAATATACTTTCATAATAACTAAAACTAAAATAATGAAATTAGTTTTTTTTTATTTGAAGACTTTCTTTGATCTGACAGCTCAATTACGAAAGCTCATTTAAATACTGAGAACACTTCATCGTTACTGACTGAAAAGGATATCTTCCTAAAAAATATGTTGGTATGACGCTGTGCGTAACTAGACGTCTCTGTAACTACAAGGGTATATGTGAATCGACCTTAACGAACTCAAGTTGGCCAAAATGGTGACTACGATTTGTTTGTCAACACCAATAGAATTTAACAAAATAATTATTTTTATATTTTATTATTTAAGTAAGGTTTCAATCGCTCGACAATCGCTTCTAATTGCATGTAATTATTTCTTAAAAATATTTTCTGAACTTAAAGTACCATAATTGAATTTTGTATGATTTCCTGTCTCTCTCTTTATTACTGAATTCTTCCATTTTTCTTAATCATATAGTTAAAAGCTTTCCACAAAAATAAGTTACGCACTGTAATTATCTGTCACATCTTTACCGAATCGGAAACGAACACGGTACTTGACAACAAAATTAATTTTGCTTATCGATCTCCAAAAAGAGGAAGTTCTTTATTGGATTAAATACATGCTTATATATTTTACATGTTCATCAGTTATTGGCAGATTTCAAAAATTCTACAATCATCATACACCTGCTCTGAGGATGTGGGGTTAATATTTTTAACATCTTTAACGCGCTTCTATTATATGATTTCCCTTGATATTTGCCCTTTTTTCTTAAACTTTTCTTGTTACAAGTTAGTCCCTTCGCAATACTTGAATAGTTCCCACAAACTATATTTTATATTTTGTAGCCGATGCTAGAAAATATTTAGTTTCAAAGTACCAGCCATGCGCTACTTTCAAAGTGCCTTATAAATACTCAGTTTTACTTTATGCAATCTCGTCACATCCAACAATCTATCACAACATTCGTATTTCAGCCTCATATTTTCCCGAATTTTAGCTAATAACTAATATAAAATATTATTAAAACGCTAATAGTATTACATATTTAAATTTGGTTATTTTTTAAGTTTTTGAGTACTAACAATATTCTTTCTGATTTAGAATATCTGCTTATTATTGTTCACGCCTATTTTGTATAAAATTAAAAATATGGTAAAATTGATCAAATATTTTATTTTTAATGCTCATTAGTTTATTTTAAATAAAATTGCATTAAAATTACACCATTCATTGTTAAATCGAGTAAAACACATACGCACAAAATATATAGAACCCGTATTATGAGCTTACGGAATATTTACAGCTTCCGGTCTCTGATCATTCTCTAAGTCATTTGCATAAAACAGAGGACGACAATCATCACTCTGTCACTATTAGAATATCACAAAATATATACATATATATATATATATGTGTATAATTATATAATTAGTTCGTAGTCACAGCAAATTTTTATAAATCACAAAATATTATTATTAAATTACTAATAAACGTTGCAAGACAAAAATGTTAACATTAAATATCCAAGCATACAATTATTTATTTATCTACATTGAAAACAAGTTTTTCTTTACTTCACTATAGTTTGCTTTTTTTACAGTTTTGTATGTTGATTCAAAACTGACTTACTTGCTTTATCAGATAAATTAAAGAACGTCAGAGTCTATGTCAATAATTAATTAATATATTGTATATTTCATGGATAATGTATGAAACAGAATTTTTTATCATTACATAAAAGTATTTTGTAGAGACCTAATTTCTAAATATATATATATATATATTATACCGCATTACTCTATCTAAATCTAGAGAACTTTAAAACAAATGACTACATTAATATTTTTGTTAAACTCCTAAATTAAAATACATTTTCAATTATGAGACGTCAGATCTTAGTTATTGAAAAAGTATTATAAAGAAAATAAATATATTTATCCTTTATAAAAATACATATATGTTTCTCCATACTTTTAACCTAGCCAAAAATTACGTAAAGGATCTGTTTTGCTTGTATTTACTACGAAAAAAGTACAAATATTTTTTGTAATTATAAAAAAATATTAATTAAGTTTCAATTAATCAGATTTCATCATAAGTGATTGTCCGCTTTATCTGGATTCTAATTACTTTTATCTTATTCTAATAGTTGAAATATTTTCATTATTATAAGCAACTAGTAAGCTTTATTTTTAAAACGTTTGTGGACACCAAAAATTAAATACTTATATTACAGTATCAAATTAAAGTTCCCTCTCAATCGAACATCTTTTTTTAAAGGAAGATCTTTATAAGAATGCTGAGTTTTCTACTAAAACTGGATATAATATTAAATCAGATGCAAATTACCAATTAAGTTAGAAAGAGGGTCCTACGTTACTTCATTTCTTTAAAAAATATTATCTTATTATGTATGTATTTGTATCTTTGAATAATTCATATACTTATTTAAAAACATTGAAGCTTATAGTCTCAACGTTGGAGACCTAACTTATTAAAGCACACAAAATTGCCTAATTTGTAGCCGTAATAAATTGTGTACTGCAACGTGCTTGGAATAGTGCCAGACTATGTTTTCCGCACATGACTTCACTTGAAGAATTCATTTCACTTCACACGTGAATGCAGAATTAAATCTTGAAATGTTTATATTATGTTTAGTAATTTAATTCACTCACTAGTTGAATGCTTTTATAATTAAACATAAAACAAATTTCATAATAATTTAAACATTTTATTGTGAAATTAGGTGTGAAAAAAAAACAGTAATCGACATAAAAAAAATCTTAAAAGGTATTTTAAGTTTAACATAAATGTTATTGTTGTTGTTGTTTCAGCTGACTTACATTTTGTTCTATATAGATTTAAATTATAAAGTCATCGCCGATAAAATGGTTTGAATAATAAAATATATGTTGGAACGTTAGTAATTTAGAAAATATTTTGGTTTAATGGCAACCTTTATTTGGTTAAAAAATAACACAATAATAATAATTTGAAGGCTGTTTATGTTAAGTTTATGTTTGATGAACTCAAGGATATCGCGCTCCTCAGAGAATTGTAGACTCCGAGCTTTTAGTTTTTCTTTACACGACAACTTCTTACTAATTCACTTATATATAAGGATATTGATTAGATACCTAAAATTCCCTTCCATATAAATTTGGAGTTGCGGTAAAAAACATAAATTTTTACAAAATAATATGTATGATATATCTGAGTAACCATTCGAAAAATATTATCAGTTAAATTGTATGTAATTCCTTATATATGAATAAAGCCGTATTATATATTGCATAATGATCGTTTTATACACATAACTACTACTAGCAGCAAAAGAGACTTACTTATTTTGATAAAAAATATTATATGTAAAAAGTTTGTCTGTAATCAAATACTACTATTTGAACGATAAACCTAAAGACCCAATATACAGTAGAAATTGCAGTTTGTTTCACCTAAATAAGATTTCTAGATTGAACGGTTATTGTTGTACAACAACAACAACAAATATTGTGTAACATTTTTCTATACCGCACAAATATTTTTTTTTATATTATAAGTTCATATAATGTCTCTTATTACTATCAGTTTTAAATGTCTGAATTCCAATAATTATAATTGCAGACCGTTTGATACCAGAAAATAATACAATACCATTAAGATGAATAATTATTTTAATAGCTGCAAAGGTTCTGTTTCTTTATTTCTGCTCACCATTCATAATCCTCTATATAAAATAGTTTTGGATGCTGGATTTAAAGTTATTTTAAATTCCCTTCAGTATTCCTAAGAACATTAAAGTCATATCTGACCTCATCTTAAATTTACGAAGTAGTCTTGCACATTCAGCTTCAGTTACATTTTTATATTACTTGAACAAGTGCAAAGTTTACTCAGCGCGTCTTCTTGTAGTTATATTAAACTTTACTTTCTTTTTAATTGATTTTAGTTATCGTAGATTCCATTTAGTTTTCATGGTCCACTTGGTACTATATATATATTTTAGAGTGAAATAAAGAAAATATGTTGTAACCCAAATGTGTGACTTCATGTTGAGTCAAAAAAATAATTGGCTTCCTCCTCGTTAATTATTTAATTAATCTAAAAAACGTAGAATAGGAAAGAATAAACTTTTATATTAATATTGAAATTTTAATGTCCTTTACGGTAGCCAAGTAGATCACTTACATTATTATATAATTTGTGTAAACGCGGGATTCCATTCTTTCCATGCTTGAACTGTGACAACCAGACAATACACAAAATCAATGTTGGATTCAAACGTTGAATACACACAATGCAGTCTCTTAAATGTGAATGTTCGAAGCTATAGACCTAGTAGTGGCGTAGCAAATTTTTCTGGCCACTCTTTCCTAATCAGGACCAGGACAGGACCTAATCCTGTTAAGTTCTCATATATTACTTGTAACCGTTACTTAAAAGTATATTCTTTAGAACATTTTTTTTTTGTAAAATAATGATTGAAAGTAAAAGAGTATTGATAAAATTTCTTATCAGTTTTTGGAACTTCCTTTAGAAACAGCTTGCTTTTAAAAAATGCAATGGTTATTTGAAATGAAGAACTACAGAACTTTGACTTTTCAGTGCTATGAGCAATATCATAATTAACAATTTAAATAGGACAAGATAGTTTATGAATATTCCTGTCACTATACAAGCTTAAACATAATGTAGTCATGTTTCACATAATGTAGTTTTTGAGGGCGGAATATAAAGTAAGGACGACGGTGTAGATACAATGATATTAGTGTCACCGTTCCTCTTTAATATATATAACATAACTACCAACGATCACATCTAATTCGTATAAGATAATATACATTCGCTCGTGCATATATATATACAAATAATCATAAAAATAAAAAGTTTAAAATTTTTGCATATTTATTTTTTTAACAACAAATATACTTAGTTTGTGTGCAACAAATTCAACTCAACATCGACGTTTGATCGACTCAAAACCAACTAAAATGATTTTTATTGTCTATCATTCCTTTACATAATTTTTACATCAAAGACCCCAAAATATAAATCAAATCTATTTTAATTAAAATCGACATTACAAAATCTTAATGTGGAAATTTTTATACATTATTGTTTTAAGTTAATTTTATTCTAGTAAACCATACATTTACAAATAATATATTCACATTTTACTCAAGTTACCTTTATTTTTTTCAGTTGATCACTGTAAAGTTATATATGCATAAACAAATTAATGATATAATATAAACTTTAACTAAAAATAATGATTAAAAACTTTTAATTGCAAAAATCAATGTGGTTAGCCAAAACTGAGTTTTCTTTTAATAATATAGGTCAGCAAAAGTTTAATATGAGGTGATGCAAATAAGGTTTTTTTAATTTTCACTGGTTTTAACTATATTTAACATTAAGATGCGGTGACGTTTAAAAGGTCTATGCTTTCTGGTGAAATTTAAAAGTTCGTTTTAAAATACCTTAATTGTAACCATCATGGAGTATAAATATATTTTTTGGGCCATGCGGGATAGGAGGGACTTTCATACTACCAACGACAGCAGTACCCTTTTATTTGATTATTTTATATTTCTTCAACTGAGAAGTTCAACAATTGAACTGATAATTTTTTATTCACATCAGTTCAACTAAATTCGATTTATTTTATGAATTAAAACAAATGTCAAAAAGCGGGACAAAATAGTTGTACTAAAAATATAAAAAATTCATAATTTATTACAGTCATTATAATCTACTTTAATACTATTATAAATTTTAATATTACTATGATATTTGTATTTTACTTAAACCTTCGTCATACATTTTATACTTATAATGTTAATTTTATTTTATGTTCTGTTTACCTTCATTTTTTATATTTTGTATTAAATAGTATTTTTGTTTAAACTTAATTGGTTCTTAAAGTTTATTAAATTATATTACAATCTATAAAAACCTAATTTCAATATATTTAAATAATTCGCAAAATGTAAATTTTGGGTTGAAATTATAATAATATAATTCTCTATAATAGGGTCAGATTGAAGTTGATACTCGTAATAAGCGAAATACGACAATTAGCAATCATGAAATGCAAATCGTTCCTCAAAACCAATATTATAAGAGCTTTTCTTTAGTAGACGTTTTGCCGTGGCCTTTAATTATGCAAGACAAATAAAAGCGCAGGTAAACCTTAACCGCTGGTCTAGTTCAACGGAATCAAGAAATAAATTTAACAAAACCTTGCAAAATAATCTCTATCGCTTTGTGAATACATTTCAGCTTTACTTCAAAACGCTTTAATAAAATATTGCACAACATTACGTAAAAGAGAAAGATAGATAAAATAAAAAACCTATCACATTTAAAATTCTACTTCCATTATTAACTCTCATAACTAGAAGAAATTAACATTAATTCAACCCTGGCGGAAAATAAATAAAGTAGTCTGACCTATTTAGAGTCAAGCATGAGCGTTTTATGAAATATCCCGATAAAGCATTATCTACATAATTAAAGATTATGATTTTAAACAGAGACAAATAACTTATATATTTTTTAGGATTTAACAGTAGTTTTGCTGATATAAATGGCTTTATTGCTTTAGAAGAATAAAAATAGTTATACATTCAACCTTCTTAAAACCACGCAAATGCGATGTGGGGTAATTACTTTAAAAATTTAATTTTATAAGTATTGATGTACACAAAATATTAAATAGATTTGTCTATCAGAATTAACATATTTTAATATATGTCCCTAAATTCTAAAATTAGAAATGTCAGATTAAAAGCATATTCCTGTTATGCCCCTTAATACGTCCACTCAGACCTGCCCCAGTTCTCAAACATGGTAATGGATATAACTATTACTGTCTGGAGACTTCTCTTATATTAAAAGACGTGCTTGTTAATGTTATTCCACAAAAATAATAAACATTTCCCCCTATGATTATATAAATTATTACTTTTTAATTAATTTATGGTAACTTGTAATATGGTTACCCTCGTGTAATTTAAATTAGTGAAGTGAATTATATTTTAACCGACTTGATAGGTTTCGAAAGAAAAAATAGGAAAAACCAACATTAAAATACTTTATTTCTTACTTCACATTTAACATAAGGTAACATACAATAACTAACGTAGATCTGCAGTTCAAATACTGGAATTGAATTGGTAAAGAAGATTTAAAATATGCTGATTTTAAGTCAACCTAAGTACTGTACACTAACATCGCAAGATGGCAAGTAAAATACAAAGAGAAACTTAAATTAAATGGAGCTTAAAGTTTCTGTTTCTTAACATTAAACTTATACTCGTATGAACACTACAATGTAATTTATCGCATGCATCAAGAATTAGGTCAAATTAACAAATCATGTTCAAATACAACTTAAATGTTTTACTGTCTGATATGAACTAAACTACATTTTGTATATGTTTTGTATTGACTTGAAGAAAATTGCAAATAATTGCAAGTATTGAGAAATAACATAATTCTAGTTTCAATTTTAAAAAGTATACTGCTGTGTGTAGAAATAAATGTATTGCAAGAAATAATTTAGAAGTCAAGAAACTAATAATTAAATCATTGTTTTTGTCAAATATACAGTGAAAACTTTTTTTTTAACACGTTTGACTTTATAAAATGATTTAGACATACCACAACTTTGCCAAATTTCAGAATCTGAAATTCTGGAATTAAATAAAAAATAAACTACATACAACAATAATAACATTTATGTATAGGTATATTATACAAGATGCTCTTGGATTATCTAATTTGGAGTGGGATCGATGAAACAAAATTATAATTATTAAGATAAGTAGAACACAAATCCAAAAACAATTCCCAATTAAGTAAAAACACAATTCCACATTCAGTAGTCGGGACGTATTGGATTACAACATCGTAAATCTAAATTTAGGGGTTTCGTGTTTTCTTCCAAAATGGTTATTTATTATTAAAGTAAAGCCACTGAAGACTGTCATTGACACTCTAAATCATATACTTTTCTAAATATGTGATGTTTTATATTCACAATTCTTTAGTTAACAGGCAGTTCTGAGTATTGTCACAAAAAATTATATATCTCAATCATGGTTTAAGATTAAAAAAGCGAGAATTTGTTATTTGATTAACATAAGACAAAATTTAAACCTATGAGACAAAAATAACTATTAAAATATAACTTAACTCAAACTTTATCTAATCCTGGTTAACGACATATTTTTTTCCATTAAACATAAACAGTGTCTTATATTTTTAGTTATACTTTTTTAGAACAGGTCTATCGAGTACTACTGTCGGTTAAATAATTTTGTCTGCAGTGTCTAAAACATATAATAATATCTGAAAGTTACTTAAACAACAAATATTTAAGTAGATATTGGAGTGTAGTTTAAATCCACATTTTTAAGAGTTATTAAATCTTGTTTTTATAGCAGCAGCAACCAAGACGAATTATTAATACAATATCACTTTAATTTGATATTACTCATAGGTAATTCGTAAAAACATTTTATAATGATTAAAAATACATAACATAACATAACATAACAATGATAAAAAAAGGGTTAGCAACACTTGCTAACATACCTTCTTACTAATATGTACACGATTTACTTCCTGATACATAGTGGCTCTGATAGGGAGAGACGTGAGGCACGCTTGGAATAAATAAAAGATTTTTTCAGGAATGCCTCAGATATTAAAGTCTTATTTTATTTTATGAAAATGTGGTTTTAAATTTTTCGTTCTAAATAATTACTTTAAGACACGTAAAATATAATACAAATTGATAGAATTTATTCTAGAAAATGTAACTGTAAATAATAGGAACAAATGTAAATCATTGTTAAATAACGATATCATTTTAAATGCTCAATGATTTAGTTATTGTCTTACCTTCTGAACAAACATATTGTGTATCCTTCAAAACTTGTGTATCTTTTGATTACGCTAGTTCAACCATATTTCAGTTTTCCGACGTCAACTTAAGTGGCTCCCGATCCGCCTTCGCCGGAATATGCATGTCCTTAAAACGCTGTATAACCTTTTCTCCAACTCAGCTCCTTCCTATCTACATCAACGATTCCATCTCGCAATACCCATTAGTCGTCCTAAACGCTCCGGCGTTTTAATAATAACCTTTGACATGAAAATGTCCTTATACATTTGACTTTTATTCCAAATCTTTTACTATACAAGCAGCGCAGTTATAGCCATTCCTCACCAACAAATATAACAGCCAGCCTTTCTGTCATGGTATTTAAAAGATGATTAATAGCTTCACGCCATATCCCTTGCGGGGTTGCTAGAGACGACGGAGAGCCAAACACTACGGTCCCTACATACCTCTTTCGCCACGAACACAGACATTAACCTCTTTATACATGCCCTCCGGGGGATCCTCCTACTTGTTACGTGACCTTCCTTCAGTATCGTAGCTATTGAGTTCTCGAAGGTCACTCGAGGCTTCCCCCTGTCTCTCTTACCGCTCACTTTTCCTTTATAAATCTTTTTTACCATTCTTTCATCACTCATTCGTCCGACGTGCCCAAACCACCTGAGCACATTCTTCTTCATTCTCACCGTGACATCTTCGCTAGTACCTGCCATTCTGTGGATCTCTTCATTGCGGATTTGGTCAGCTAAACATTAATCTTTCTTCCATTCTTCTTTTGTGTTATCCACGTTTGGCTGCCGCATAACAGCGTCGGTAGCAATACTGCATTGTGTACAGCCAAACGTGCAGCTATGCTGACATTTCGTCGTCTCAACAATGCAGCCAAAGCACCGTTGACTCTGTTACCAGCAGCAATAGACCTTTCCACATCCACTTCGTATCTTCCGTCTCTGCTAAACATACTTCCCAAATATACCGCTTCATTCATTTGTTCTATTATCTTACCATTCACATTCTGTTCTTTCTTCATTTCTTTCAAATATAAGAACCTTCGTCTTATCTGCATTCAGGTTTAGACCATTATTTTCACACCCATCTTTCAGAGTGGTGACCAATACTTGCAAATCGCATTCTGATGATACAATGAGCACTGCATCATCTGCATATAGCAAGCAATTGACCTTTAGGTCACCTACTTTCACTCCCATGTCGCCTTGGAGACGCCTTGGAGACGCCTTGGAGACAACTATCCAAATATAAAATTGAACAACCAAGCTGACACAGCGCAACCTTGTTTAACACCCGATTGGATGTCAAACCAGGGCAACATGTCAGCTCCTACTCGCATACAGGCTGAGTGATCTCTGTAAAGGCACTTTACAGCCTGTAGCGAGGGTCCGTCCACATTGAATCGGAGCAGTATCTCCCACAATTTCTTTCTCATAACCCTGTCAAACGCCTTTTCCAAATCCACAAAAACACAGAAAACCTTTTGGTTTAGGGCCAAAAACTTTTCCGTGATCATGCGGAGGGAAAAGATCTGATTAAATTAAATTAAGGATTAAATTATAATGTGTAATAAATATATGTATGTATTTCTATATGTACGAGTATGTACTTATTAATTTATGTAGGTATAAATGTATTATTATTTATATAGTATTATTATTATGTATCTGTATATTATTATAAAATATATATGTACCTTTCTCTGCCGTCTTAAACCTTCTGTCCAACACTCTAACGGTAGCTAAGTCCATAAGTTCATCTTAATGATGTGTATGTCTTTTATAACTGTCTTTTTTTCTATAGTGCATAAATAAATAATAATAATTATCATAAAATGAAATTTTCATTTGAGATTTTTTTAAAGGAAAAAAGTTGTAAAATCATCCCTTATCTTTATCTTTCGCAAAAATTTGTCCTATATGGTATGTCTAACGTATAAACTTGAGGTCGTAAAGATTTGTTTTTAAAAGTTTAAGGGGGTTTGGTATGCATAAATCAAGAAAAAAATGGAAAAAAAAATTATTGAATTTTTTAATCCCATTTGAAGATGATGAGGACCCAGACCAACCATCTTATGGTGCTGGGATGCACTGATGTAGTTTATTCAGTTGAATAAAGTTTTTTGTATTTTTCCGAAACCAATATTTTTTTACATAAAAAACCCGTTTTCTTAAAAACTGCTAAACATATGGCCTTTAAACTTTTACCACTTACTTCTGTAATGGTTATCAAAATATTAACACAATATTTTTTAAATGGTTGCCTTAATAAATTTTTTACACAACAAAATGTATAAAAAAAATATTTTTCTCTCAAACTATTTGTAAAAAAATTGGGAAAAATGAATGGAAGTAGATGAGAGTAAAAGCTCATGTCCAAGTGTTAAATACAAGTTAAAGATAATGTGTACAAAACTTCAGTAAGATAGCTTAACTAGTTTCTAAGGAAACGGGTTTCAAATATAGTAAATTTAACATGGGTTTAATAGGGCCTACCGAACTCCCTTAATGGTCTTAATATTAACTAATAGATAATTTATAAATAGAACTTTTTGTCTGTTATAATTATTACAATTTATATAGACATCAATGTTATTTATTTTGAAATAAAAACTCTGGGACATATTTTTAATATACAATAGATAGCTAGCTGTGACCATGACTTCGTTTGCGTGGAATGCTTTTTTTTTAAATAAAGTTACCTAAGTAACTACCTGTAACATCAGTTATCCACCAGTATAACTCTTGTTTAATAGGTCCAGCCGTTTCAGAGATTAGCCAGAAACAGAAAAATGGCAAAAATAGATTTTTTATGTATGTAGTTTATTTACTTTCAAATGCATTAAGTGGAAAGCAGCTAATTTGTAATTATAAAGAGACACTTTATTTAGACATATAGATGTAAAATAATGATGTACAATAAATATCATAGATTCGTTAAAATTATCTTCTAGTTTCCAGCCATGTACTCACTACTTCACGTTTATGCGGGCTCATTTTATTCTTAATTGATAATTATTATATTAAGGTAGAATATCATAATAATTTATTCTTTGTAAGCACTTGAAAGTATGTAAATCGTAACGTGATTTAGAAAAATATTTTGGCAGACTTTTTTCACATTTCTTGCGGACTAATCTAAGAGAGATAAAGATCTAATTATATTTGTTTATTTATTTATTTATTAGTCATGCTTTAAATCAATACCAGTGCTCACTTATGTACGCAAAATGAGAGTGGTAGCAGTGCATATTTTGATACCAAACGTATCGAAATAAACCCTGCAGTAAAGACACTCACTAACATAAAATGAGACTACAAGGGTTCTAAACGCGCCCTGGACTGAGATGAACCACACAACAAACTCCGCCAGCTTTTTTTAATCTGATCACTGTTTTATAAACGTCAATATATTTATTGAGAAATGTACGAACAACTAGAACCATCGCAATCAATTCGATAAGCTGGCCTAATGATTAATTATTAATAAGAAAAACGAAATCCATGGCTAGCAAGACGACCAGTCATCGCAAGTAGCACTCGTTCACAAGCATAACGCAAGGATAAGCCATCATTACTTTCGCCATAAATAAGGAAAGGAAATAAAGTAACATATTTTATATGAAAAATGTACAAAATAAACAAAAACTTCTTAAAAATTTGGTTTCCTAATATGCCTACATTTTTGTTATTTTAAGTAAAACTAAGCGTCTCTTTATAAAAAAAAATATTAAAAATATTAAAACATTATATATTACTCTCTATAATATTTTTCACCATATTAAATAGCTTTATAACAATTGCAAATTGCATTTAACTAAATAAAAAAGAAATAAAAAATATTTTTTAATAACGTGTGATGGAAACTGGAGAAAACTTTTTAATTCACAGATATTCTATTGTTATTGTTTAAATGATCTGTTAAGAAGAGGGCTCAATTAGTTTAGTTAAAATATGTTCTCCATTTTTTTTTAGGAATACATTATAATTTTCGATTTACAAAAGACTCTTTTAATAAAGACTCCAAATACTTGTAAGATAAATAGTAATTGTTAGAGCTAAGTTAATAATTTCGAAAAGTTGAATGTTCTCTTTAGTTCAAATACAAAAGTTTTCGTCTCCAAAATTATGAGTCTTTATATTAGCAGCTGAATTTACTAATATAAAGTCTTGGTTATGGTTGATATACCTATACCTATAAGATTATTCTTACGCCGTCAGTACACTATATTTTATGAAATAATGTTAAAATACTCTATGATACACCATAGAAATATAATACACCCTTCGTTCGTAATGTTAATAGACGACAAATGGTCACGTCGTTTAAAAATATTTATACAATTATGTAACCAATCTGTTACGTCATAACGACGGGTATCCAGAAATCATTTACGATCTTGATTTATAAACCAAAAACAAAAGAAAATGAACACCAGTTCGAATTATTATTTAACATGTGAAAATTTTAAGTTCATAAAATTGTAATGTGTTAAAATTTTAATGTGTTAAAACAGAATATAATGTTTCTCCAGTATATTAGCAAAAACCAAGGAATTAAGTGACTCGGTTCAATTGATTTAGATTAATATATATAAAAATAATATAGGGATAGTGTTTTGGTAATAATTAAAACCCAATCTATACTTATAATAAATCTGTAGAGAGGTCAATTCTGTACATGAAATATATTTACAAAATAAGTAGCAGGGGGTGATTAGTGTTCGATACTGATGCCAAAAATGCAGTTAAAAAAATTTTTGTCTGTCTGTCTGTCTGTCTGTCTGTTTGTATGTTATTTATAGAAAAAAAAACTACTCGACGGATTTTAACGAAACTTAGTACAATTATTCTTTATACTCCTGGGCAGGTAATAGTATACTTTTCATCACACTACAATGAATAGGAGCAGAGCAGTGAAAGGAAATGTTGAGAAAATGGGAGAAGTTGCTTGATTTTTTAAGCTTGCGTCGCGTGTGCAGCCTTAATGGTTAGAGCTACATAGAAACTATGTATAACGGAAATATTCTACATAAAAATACACGAAAAATATTCCAAGACAGCATATATCTACCTTTTATAGTTAACTCACAATAACACGCATAACTCTCGATAGCTTAGCAGTTCGGAGATTTCTTATTATATTTGTTTACTTTTACGTTTATAAAACCAATAATGCTCACCATCATTCCTATATAAAAAAAAAATAAACATTAGCACCAATTCAATAAAAAAAGAATCATTGAAATCGGTATAGAAACACCAAACTTATACTTACTTACATGAAATACGCCAACAAGACATCGCGCGTGAATAGTGAATCAAGCTATAAGGATTATTTTTGCGTAACGGTTGCCGCGCTCGACGGGGCTCGCGGCGGCAGAGTATAAAAGGGGCGGGAGGCGAGCGCAAGCGTCATTCAATATTTGGCTGTTGATGCGTTCAGAGTGTTGAACTTTATTGACAGACAATAATTGTTATTTTATAAACCGTGCTTATCAGCGCGACTTTTTGTCTTTAAATAGTTTATTTTAATTTCTGTTGTTGTTATTTTCTAAATTAGTTTTAGTTTTGTTTAAATTCTTAACTATTAATAGTTCCTATTTTATTTCTTTTTAAGTAGATTTAGATTCGATTTTTAGATTAGATAATAGATAGATAGATTAGATTATTGTTAGATTTTTAGTTACTGATAGGTTAGTTTTGGGCATTTTATGTTTAGTTTTTTTTGTATTGAGTAGATAAAAGCGTAGGTAGGTACTTTTAATTATTATAGTATTCATAGGTATTTTTTATTTATTTTTAAGTGAAGTAGGTATAGGTAGATATTGCCTACTATCTACCTATACTGCACACGTGTTTTAGCTTTATTTTCATTTCTTTTTTTTTTGTACCTAAGTTGTAGGTAGGTAGGTACATATTTCTTAGTTTAATTCTATTAGAATATTAGGTATTTAAGTTTAAATAGGCACTTAGATTTATATTTTTTTATTATATAGCAGCTGTACTTAGAACATCTAAGGTTTTTTTTGTATTAGCATAGGTACTTTGATTAATTACAGTAGTTGTAGGTATTTCTTATTATTCATTTTTAAGTGAAGTAGGTAAGTGTAGATAGTATTGCACACGCATTAAGTATAGCTTTATTTTCATTTTTTATTCTTTTGTAATTTGTAGGTACCTACGTACATATTTATAATTCGATTAGAATATTATTTTAGTTTTAATAGGCACTTAGATTTATATTCTATTTATTATATACTTAGCTATAGTTAGGACCTCTGACGTAAGTTTTTTGTTGGGTAACTAAATAGAATTTAAGTTACCGTCGATTAAAAATAAAATAAACGATGCCACCTAAAAAACGACCATCTTTATCTCGAACTTCGAGTCAAGCTAGGAGAATGAGAATGACGCGTTCTCAAGAATCGGAAGAGGAAAGAGCACATCGGTTAAACTCTATAAGAGTTAGTGCCTCAACATCTCGAGCTAATGAAAGCTCTCCAGAAAGAGAGATGCGATTAGCAGCTGAAAGAGCGAGACGAGCTACAACACGGGCTTCTCAAAGCTCTTCTCAACGAGAGCTAAGGCGTTCCATTGACCGGGAACAACATGCGTTATCCCGAGAAGCTGAAACTGCTTTACAACGAGAATTGCGACTCACAGCTGACCGCGAACGGCATACATTATCTCGCGAGTCTGAAACCTTCACGGAGAGGGAATTACGGCTTACAGCTGACCGCGAACGTCATATTTTATCTCGCGAGTCCGAAACCTTCACTGAGAGGGAATTACGGCTTACAGCTGACCACGAACGTCATATTTTATCTCGCGAGTCCGAAACCTTCACTGAGAGGGAATTACGGCTTACAGCTGATCGCGAACGTCATATTTTGTCTCGAGAATCTGAAACTTTTACTCAATATCAAGACCGTTTGACAAATGATAGGGCGCACCATAACATGATTCGATCTCTTGAAGATGAACATGAGCATGAACAACGACTAGAGTCGGGACGCGATTATTACAATTCTTTGAGACAAGAACAATTGATTACTTTATCTAATGAAAGATTAAGAATTGAAAATATTCGGTCGCTTGAAACAGAAGAACAGCGAGAGGCCCGTCTTACTGCAGATAGATTTCGACATGGTCTTAATGACTTAGATATAAACGTGGTAGATCAATCTACAAATTCGGTGGCGTGGTCCGATAAATATAAAAGTGGGTTTGCTTATAACCTCACAATTGATTACAGATCATCTTCTGAAATAGGCGATATGAACGTAGTATGTTCCTTTTGTAATGCTTCGAAGTGGAGGAAGGAGTCTGCTGGTTTCTGTTGTTCTGGAGGTAAAATAAATTTGCCTTCGTTCGAAGACCCACCGGAACCTTTAAAATCACTACTTTTAGGGGAACATTTGCAATCCAAACAGTTTTTAGATAATATTTGCACTTATAATAGTGCATTCCAAATGACATCCTTTGGTGCTAAACAAATCTCAGAAGGCCCTTTCATGCCTACTTTTAAGGTACAAGGTCAGGTTTACCATTTGATAGGGTCCCTTTTGCCTGAAGAACAACCTAAATTTCTTCAAATATATTTTGTATCCGATTACAACGAACAGTCGAATATAAGAAATCAATATTTTCCGAATTTAAATACTGAACTCATTTCACAACTTCAGAACATGTTACATCAGGTTAATTCGTACGTATGCAGTTTTAAATAGGCATTAGAAGCCCTTTCTCAAGATGGTAATAACAATTATAAAATTGTTATAAATGCCGATAAGCGTCCAACTCAGGAACACCCTGGGCGTCATAACGTTCCATCCACGAATGAAGTTGCTGTAGTACTGGTCGACCAGGAATGTGATAGGCGTGATATCGTTATACGTTCCAGAGACAATCGTTTGCAACGTATTTTCGAAACCCACAGGGCTTACGACAGTTTGCAATATCCTATGATATACTGTCGAGGGGAAGATGGTTATAATTTCGCTGTAAACCAAACCGATCCGCGCACAGGCGCACCTAATTATAATAAAAAGGTGTCATGCCTTCAATTTTATTGTTACCACCTGCAAGTGAGACGGAATAGATTGGTATACTTTCAACGTTTTCGTGGCTTATTTAATCAGTTTATTGTTGACATGTATGCAAAAATTGAAACCGAAAGATTAGTTTATATACGATCTAATCAAAGGCAGCTGCGCGCTGAAGAATACGTGCACCTTCGCGATGCCATGCAGCAAGATAACGATACTGTGAATATGGGTCGTTTAGTTATTTTACCCTCTTCTTTTACTGGTGGTCCACGCTACATGCATGAACGTACTCAAGACGCTTTTTGTTACGTAAGAAAATATGGACGTCCCGACTTATTTGTTACTGTAACTACCAATCCCAAGTGGGATGAAATCACTCGGGAGCTTCTTGAGGGTCAGGCACCGCATGACCGCCATGATATTATTGCAAGAGTGTTTCATTTAAAATTAAAATCAATGATAGATCTTCTTACCAAAGATAACATTTTTGGAGAAGTATTGTGTTATATGTATAGTGTTGAGTGGCAAAAACGCGGCTTACCTCACGCACATATCTTGCTTTGGTTAAAAGATAAGGTTCGACCTAATGATGTAGACAGATTAATCAGTGCTGAAATTCCAGATCCGACTGCAGATCCCCTGTTATACGACATTGTTAAAACTCATATGATACATGGTCCATGTGGTGCATTTAACGCAAATGCTCCTTGCATGCAAGACGGCCGTTGCACTAAAAGGTATCCAAAAGCATTAGTGGATGAAACTGTAACAGGACATGATGGATACCCATTATATCGTCGCCGTTCAAGAGACAATGGTGGTTTTACTGTTGAAAAGCGAATGTCTGGACAACAGGCTACTTTAGATAATAGGTGGGTCGTTCCGTATTCGCCTGTATTGTCCAGAGCATTTCAAGCTCACATAAATGTAGAAATGTGTAATAGTGTAGAGTCAATTAAATATATTTGTAAGTACATTAACAAGGGCAGTGACCAAGTTACGTTTGCGTTAAGAAATGAACATGATGAAGTTACTAGATTTCAGTCAGGCAGATATATCAGCTCTTCAGAAGCTGTGTGGCGGATCTTAAGTTTTAATATTCACGAAAGATATCCACCTGTGACCCATCTGGATGTTCATCTGGAAGGCGGTCAACGTATATATTTTAACGCCGAAAATGTTACAGAACGATTAGAGAACCCTAGACAAACAACTTTATTGGCATTCTTTCGACTTTGCCAAACTGATAATTTCGCAAAGTCTCTTTTGTATGAAGAAGTTCCATCGTATTATACCTACGATAAACAACGAGGTGTCTTTAACCGTAGACGCCGAGGCAGGCCTGTAGATGGCGAGACAGGTATTTTCAAAGAACATGTTCTTGGTAGAGTGTATACTGTTCATCCTAACAACGCAGAGTGTTTTTATTTGAGATTATTATTACATACAGTGCGAGGACCAACATCATTTATAGATTTGAGAAAAGTAGACGATGTTGTTTATCCAACTTATCATGCAGCTTGCCAAGCGCGTCATTTGCTTGAAAATGATCAACATTGGGATGACGCTTTAGCAGAATCCTGTGTTAGTGATAATCCACGACGGTTACGCCATTTATTTGTAACATTACTCACATTTTGTAATTTATCTGATCCTGTCCAATTATGGGAAAAATATAAAGAAAAATTTGCAGAAGACTTTCTTCGGAATTTATCTCACAATAATGAAGGCGCAACTAATGATAATTTTCGAGATCTGGCTATAAATCAGTGCTTATTAGCTCTTCAGGAAGACTTAACAGCAGTAGGCGGTAAATCACTTTGTGAATATGGTTTGCCAACGCCAACCTCAGTCGGAGAGGTTACCAATAGGGAATATTCCGCAGAGATTGGTTACAACCCAATGGAACTGCTGGTAACATTAGAAAACGGTGTCCCAATGATGACTGCAGAACAACGCTTAGTCTATGATCGCGTGTGCGAGAGTGTGCAGAATAATTTAGGAACAATATGGTTTTTAGATGCACCTGGAGGAACTGGGAAAACTTTTTTGACTAAATTAATATTAGCTTATGTTCGAAATCAGCGTAAAATCGCTCTTGCCGTGGCTTCATCAGGTATAGCTGCAACATTGCTACCAGGAGGTAAGACTGCTCACACTATGTTTAAAATACCAATTAATTTAGATCGCACGGAAAGTCCAACCTGTAGTATTTCAAGAAATAGCGACAAAGCTAAGGTATTGCGTGAGTGTAATTTAATCGTATGGGATGAATGTACGATGGCCCATCGAAAAGGAGTAGAAGCAGTAGACAGAACTCTAAGGGACATAAGACAAAATGATCGACCAATGGGCGGTATTACGGTTTTATTTTGTGGTGATTTCCGACAAACCTTACCGGTAATACCACGGGGAACCCGAGCTGATGAGATTAGGGCTTGCCTGAAAAGCTCTTATTTGTGGCGTGATATACAATCGGTGCATTTGACTATAAATATGCGAGTGAGAACTGGAGACAACGCAGATAATCGTGAATTTTCTGATACATTATTGAAGATTGGTGAAGGTACCTATCCACAACTACACCAAGGAAAACTTATTCTGACACCTGAGTTATGTTGTATAGTGCAATCCCAACAACATCTTATATCTTCGGTTTACGGTGACATAACAATTATATTAAATAGGGACAATTCTTGGCTTTGCGAAAGGTCCATTTTGACTCCTCGCAATGACCAGGCATCTGAAATTAATAATAAAATACTGTCTAATATACAGGGAGAAAGCAAAGTTTATAGTTCAATAAATAGAATGGTTGATGAACAAGAAGCCACTAATTACCCGATAGAATTTTTAAATTCTTTAAGTATGCCTGGACTACCTTCTCATATAATTTGTTTAAAAATTGGCATACCGATAATTCTGCTCCGAAATTTAAGACCACCTCAACTTTGCAATGGAACTCGGCTAATAGTAACCCAGTTGCAACAAAATGTAATCGAGGCTCAAATTTTAACAGGTTGCGGTGCAGGAGAAACTGTCTTTATTCCCAGAATTCCCATAATACCAAATAATTTTCCATTCCAATTTAAAAGAACGCAATTCCCAGTATCGGTGTGCTATGCCATGACTATCAATAAAGCTCAAGGGCAGACTTTTCGTGTTGCTGGAGTAGATCTCGGTGTTAGCTGTTTCTCGCATGGTCAATTATACGTCGCTCTTTCCCGGGTTAGCAATTCTAGGAATCTTTACGTTCACGTGCCGGACGGGTCGACTCTTAACATAGTCTACCCAGAAGCTTTGCGCTGAAACATTTTAATTTGATCTAAAAATATTAGCAATATATTATCTTAATAAAAAACAAGGAGTTACACGCTGACCGAGTCGTGGGTATAGCGTGGGTATATTATAATATTCTGCGGTTACTTATATTTTTCAACAGTTTTGTGGATTGGCATATTATATTACTATTGCCCTTCTAAAATACGAAAGTGAATCTGCCTGTTACGTCAAAACTATGAGGGTACTACTAATTTTTTTTCGAAAAACGACGGAAACGCGGACGAAGTCGCGGGCAAAAGCTAGTTTATTAATAAAATCATATAGTCTATGTTTTCAGCAATAAAGGTATGCAATGGGAACTAAATTGTTTGCATTTAGAATGATATTAAAGAACTGGGATTTTCTTATTGAAGTCTCAATTTGATGAGCTCCAAACGGGACCCAGAACCCAGAGTAGGGGCGCTACTCCGTTTATGAACTGGAGATTGAGAATCCGTCGAAAAAAAAATTTTATATCCCTCTATATATATATGTATATATGATCCATCAGTCCAAATTCATCATAGGCAAAATCTGACTTCATAGGTCGATAGGATAAATTAGTAGGACAAACGTAGCATCTCGTTTTTTCAGAAAAAGTGAAAGGGGGGGCTGGGAGGGGGGCTGAAAGTGCAAACCTTTGGGACACGCTACAGGTCGCAAATATTGACGGAGGATTTTCAAACTTGGTATACACATTCTTAAGGACAAAATGAAGGTTAAGTTCTTGAACGGGGGAAATCGGTCGAGGAGTTGGAGGGCTGGGGGGGTTGAAAGTTAAAAACCGAAAAAAGTCACAGAAGAAGGCAAAATTTTGCCGTCGGAAAAATCTTAGGAAATTAACAAATTAAAAGAGGAAACTTTTTTGTCTGATAAGTTTTTTGATGCGACCCCCTGTTGAGGAAATAGGGGTGGGGGGTGGTTCCCTGCTCACCAAATATATGTAGAGTGACCCGTCATAAAACTTGTAATCATGCTGGCTAGTTTTTCTTTGCCGACGGGAATCTACCTAACACGATCGACCCTGTCGAACGAGTTATTTTATAAATAACATAACAACCAATATATAATAATATTATAAAAGAATTATACGTATATTTTATTAAGAGATAATAAGAAAAAATACTATACCAATTAATGACCTAAAATATTGTTTCACTGCATTTAATATAGTAAAATTATTATTAAAATTCATAATTGTTCATACATTACTAAAATAAATATTAATTATATAACAATAAGATACAACACACTTAAAACTAGGTTCAACTAGTGTTCAACTTCCTATATATAAAGGAGAAATAACAAAAGTTATATCTTTTATTTTTTTTATACTTATTTACCAATTCTTTAAGTTTTTAATTAACATAATACAATTTTAGAACTGATAGCTTATATACCAACCACTTAACAAATACTTTTAAAATTTTAAAAATATGTTGTATTATACTCAGCTAATGAAATATTTGATACTTAATTAGGGCGAGTTATGGCAAGTCCTTCATTTCTACATCATACACCAATTTGATATAACCCAATTATCGGAGACATGTTTCTCAAAATCAAAGCAGACATTTGAAATTACGAATTCTTAACATAAATTTGAACATTGGAGATCTTGTTAACCAAAATGGATCAGCTTTATGGAAATACGAAATTTAGAAATATTTAATTTTAATAAAAATGTTGTCTCACTAATATAATAGTAGCGAGAATTAATCTATAGTCTGTTTGAAAAAAATGTTACTTACTAAGTACATAATAAATAGCGTCGTCTTAGATACAACTAAGTCTTAGATCCTTGTGAATCCTCGGATGTTGCAAGAGTTCATGGGCGGCGGCGATCATGTATCATCTGTGACCTGCCAGCTCGTTTGCCCTACTCTCACATTAATAAAAATGCTTCTTCGTCATATAATTTTTAAGACACACCATCCATGTCTTCTGTATCGCCCTCTTCTCTTAAGAGATAGTCTGCATCCATCCTTGACACTTTTCTGGTACTATGCTTTCTGTCCTTTGCTGTATGTGACCATACCAGAATTGTTCCATTACAAAAATGTTCTATCTCAAGTACTACTTTGAAACTTTATTCATACTCGTCACAACGCATCCATCTCAACATTTGAGTTGTAGTATTTGCAAATGCCTTTCATGTATTACTGTTATATAGTTTTCCCCTCCAGTTTAAGGTGAAAATGGCAAACTATTTCATAACCTGTTTTCAATACATCAACGCTGTTTTGATTTGGGTTTGACAGTTCGAACAAATGAGTCAAGGTAACATATATGAACAAACAGGTTTAGAAGAAGATAGGCATGTTCCCTGAAATCACGATAGGAAATCATGTTCCCTGAAATCACGGAACATGATTTCAATATTCGATCTTTTGAGTTTTAGAAATACATAATATATATATTTTTAGTTTATAGTACAAAGAATTAGTTTGAGGCTTATATGTTATTATAGGAAATGTTATTTATGACATCTTTTCTATTAATATTATTACCCTTAAACACTTTTTCCGAATTTAAACAGTTTTTATAGGAGAGGTCTTTAGATTGTTTATTTTTAAAATAATATCGATATTTCTTTTACATTTTTTAAATTATTTGTAACAGCAATTTCTTAAAAAAATATATTTTTTGTTATATGCATTCATAATCATTATTCATATAAGTATGTGATTTATTGTTTTCATATACTATGTCAGGGAAAATGAGTATTTTCTTTATTTTAATAATTATTGTTTGTTTTTATAATCAAATATTGAATTAAACATCAATCTATTAACCAATCCTGATTTTAAACGTCCATTTACGTAAATTTAACTGCTTGTTATTAAAATAATTACAAAAGGTTCGACTTAAACTGATAAATTTGTAACTTCAAACAGCACTGATGAGTTTGAGCGACGTGTTTCCAATAATCGTGTTATATCAGCTTTATATCACTCAAACGGAAATAAACGAAAAATGAATTGAGGTCATCTGGAAGTTTTAGGCAATATCACTTACATATAATAATATGTAATTGATATACTTTTTATCATTGCATGGTTATGAAATTAAGGAATATTTGAATATTAATTTTCAATAGCTCAATAGCCAGGGTTGCCAATGCAGTTTTTTAGCGATTTTTATAGTAATTTCCCTGATCGCGTATAGGGACTTGATGATTCATATATTGAACATTGTATGTACTTAAGCCAATAAACAATCAAAGACGACTCTTTAAATAGACCAATTTGTTTTATCGACAATCTTATTTTACATATGACTTTTATATTAATAAAAATATTGGTTATCATTATTTCAATCTTAGCAACTACGAGAATCACATAGAACTTTTGTCACGTCATCATTCTCAATCGTACCATTTTGTTATTATTTCATAATAAGGTTATTCAATATAATAACTTGGATTTTTTATTGTTATTATTATGAGAATGTAATTGGAGTTATATACAGAATTAAAGCAGATGTGAGAATGATAATGCAGATTAATTAAAATGTGACCACTGTAAAGGCATCATCATAATAATTTGTGACATTTCGTTATTTTTGGTTTAATAAAAATAAACCTTTTCGTTTATGATTATCCCGACAAAATTACTTTTATTTATATACTTCAATATACTGATCTCAAAACCATCACATTTTAGTCTGTATGTTGATTAGATATTCTTGTTATATACTATTTCACGAATCATACTAGTTTTTATTTATTGCTTTTTTATTCTACATAAAATCAATATTTTGTACGTAACACGATAAACGCTACCAATTGGAAAAGTCTTTTTTCTCACGATGCAATAAAAGAACATCCAAAATGTATGTTGTTAAATATATCTTCTATCAAGTAAACCGTAGCACGTGGCATATAATATTCAACGCACTCCATTACAACTAGACCGAGTATTGCATCCCAGTTCTCCGGCATTTGACCTAATTCCTGACACAACACAAATCCATGATCCAGCTATATGCACCCAGGGATATACGATTACAAAAGAAGCATAGTGTGCCACTGGTACTTTTATTAAAATTATAAGCAATAAAACAATGTAATATGAGATTTACTAAGCATTATTCTACAAATTATAAACAAATCGATAAATTTACTTAATCTCACATTATATCTAAACTTACATTCGGATTATCTATATATCTATATATAATTCAGACTACCTTCATTCTAATAAAAGATATATTTTTCTTTATTTTTAGTACATAATACCAAACCAAACTATCCCTCTCATTATCCGCCAATTAAGTCAGACACAAAATAAATACCACATTTCACAATACCTTAGTTACTAGTAAAAAGATTACTTAAAAAATATTATTTTTGTTGTTATTATTATTCACTGTTTCAAACATTAGAATGTATCAAAGATATAAAGTAAATTTAAGTAGAGTGTTTATTTGAGTTATTTTATATAAAGGAGCAGCATTAAAAGGTGCATTTTTAGAAGGCGTGACATTGTCGCGATTATTATTACTCATATTTTTAATTTAGAGATATACTAATTTATTTACCCAACAAATAAAAAATAAACATATGGAAACTTAAAGAACAATCAACAAATACGTTAACACAAACATCCAACTTTTATTAAATAATTGAAAGTACTTAACTTTATTGTGTGGTCCGCTTAGTCCCAAGGCGCGAACAGAAAAAAAGACTTATTATTCCTAGAAGCAGTCCTCCAAACTAATAAACCGAATTATAAACAAGTGGTGCACCCTAGAGGGTTCGGTTCGGTCAGTTTTGTGTTAACTACAACCGAAATTCGTTGGTACAGATGGCGCTTTACAATGTGACATTTAATTATAACTTAATATTTAATTACTTTGACTATGTGAAAAATCCTTATATAAATATTTAAAATTATTACAATAAAAGCCAATACTTATAAAACTAACATTAGTATTTTGTATGTTTATTTAAAATGCAATGATCAAATAACGTCACTTTATAGAGGCACCAACATGTATTATACAAATTTTATTCAAAGTGTAATAATAATAAAAAGTAATAATGTACCCGTTAATATCAGTGTAATATATGAATGATAAAATAATAAAATATATGGAGAATGTATGTTCGAATTCATTCCTTTGGTATCTCCTAAGTACTATAAATCTTCTGTCTTTATAAGCACAAGCACTAGTACGATCATGCGCACGAGTACGAGCATGAGCCCGAACACGAGCACGAGCACGAGCACGAATACGAGAACAGGCACAAGCACCAATAATTGAAGGTGAAGCGGAGCGGAAGCGGAACCAAATTAATGGAAAGAACTAGTGACTAATATACATATCAGTACTTTTAGATGTTTTAAACTTAGAGCCTCACGTGCTCGATTAGTACATACATATATAAATGCTCAATGCTCAAAACGGTTCAAGACGGCAACTTAACTAGTCTTTACAGTGACGGACGATATTATATATTTATTTATTGTTATCGACATTGTAATGGGGGCCTGGTGACCTGTGGCACTGGTTTATCCTATATAGGCCACTAGCCTTCCACAAATGATTTTTTGTCTACGTATTTAATTTAATATTCTATCTTGTGCATATTCATTTGTGGTGAGAAAAATAAATAAATACATAAAATAAAATAAAATATTGAGTCTTACAGTTTAAACAACCTGAACCTTCCTTAATTTCTTAGGCTATTAAGATATGAATAATATATTAATTGTTAGGTAACATAAACATATCATGTATCTTTATAAGATACATAATTTTCTTTAAAAATATGTAGTATATTTTATTTAATTTAATTAATTCGTTAATGCATAGAATAAAACTTTATTTCAATATCCACCCTTGCTTAGTTTAACACTACTGTAAAATAGTTTATAGACACATAAACAAATTAATTGTTGAAGCTGACCGTTCTACTAGGGATAGAAAGAAACACTCAATGCATTTTTAATGGTATGAAAAAGCAGTATAGTTTTAATCTCACTGTGATAAAGTTAAATAATAAAAACCATCTCTATCATAAAACGAGTAACGTTTATAAAACGGTGGTAATTGATAGTTCAAGTCTATAAAATAAGAAAACACCGTTAAAAGCGTTAAGAGAAGGAATGCATAAAGTGCAGAATTATTTTTAATATTTTGGTGAGATTACTCAATAATTCTTCTTTGTCCGACGTCTTTCCAATTAATATATTTTTATAATAGAATGTTCAAGTTTGTGGTAAAATATGATATGGTAATATTTACTTTGGATTATAAACATTAAAAGGGTCGTACTCGTACATGTGTCTGTTATAATGCGATTAACCAGATCCGAATGGATTCAGGGTGTTTAAAACTTATCTGTTTACTAATCGACTTTACCTATTATTGAAATTAACACATAAAACAAAAACAAATGAAAAAATACTTTAACCTTCAATAATAACATGGCAATGATATATTATTTGCATAAGGGAAAATAGGCAAAGAAAGGAACTTTACGTTTGACCTATGACCTAGGGTTATCTAATGTACGAACAGAATGATAATAATAATGATAAATAGATTAATGCAAGTGCTAAACTATTTTTAAATTGATTAGATGCAAATAAATTTATCTGATAATCTTAGAATTAAGAAATGTATTATTTATATGGTAATAAGATTCTTTGTAGTTGAGTTCATGGTATTTCTCTGACACAATATGAGACTAATTGTGTTTTCCATAATTAGTTAATAGAAAACAAAGATAATGCTTCCATATATTTAAGTAATTTGTTATTTATTTTAGTATTCCTATGACAAACAGTACAGTTTATTTATTATTGTAGTACTTTTCTTTAAATGTAATTACAATTTTATTAAATATTTTTATTAATTATCCAGATAAATACAGTTGTTTATTGTAGTTTAAAATTCATTACAAAACTTAGAAATAGGAAAAGATAGAAGTTTCAAAATGTTTGTTTTTAATGAATTGTACCTCACAAGAGAGTTGTGTTAACTAGATTGGTGGGATTAAGTTTAGGTTACATTAGGATATAAATAAATAAAATAACACAATATTAATATAATATCTGGCATCAAATGATAGAAGTATCATCAAAAATATAAGCATTTTACTATCAAAGTGTAGTTGGAATATAACCATGGATATTACCCGTAAGCGTCTCAGTTATTAATTGAACTATATTACAAAACTTATGTTTTACATCTGAAACAACTAGTTATAACTAGTAATAAATCCTGATGAAAGTTATTTTATAAAAGTAAAAAAAAGTATTAAAACTTCGTTAGTCATGGATGTCATGATTTATACTCGTAAATGACAGCTACGCCATTTTGCTAATACTCACCAGATTATCAGAGGTGGGGTTCATTACAAAATAAAGACAATATGTAAATGTGTGTATTCAAAATTTCCATATTCATATCCATATCCATTTCAAACGCTGTCAAATAACAAACTTTAATACGTTGAAGCGGGGCGGTCACACTTATGTCATTATATCTACTTTCAACCCCTTATTAGTATTCTATACGCAAAGGTTAGAAACATTAGATGAAACATTACATAATGCTTAAGCCTTTGAACATCATGATAGAAATACTTGTAAAAAGTGTTGAATAATATAAAAATACATGTTCTGTTACAAGTTTTATGAGCATATTTACTATACTGTCAATTGAGAGGCAAAAAGTTTTTAATTTTAAATAGGTATGACAAGCTTTTAAGAAGAATCAGGCAGTTCCAAGGAGCAAGACGATGAAGGAGAAACTTCTTTTAAATTGTTCATTTAATTACTTTAAAAATATGATATTTCCTTTAAATCAGTCATAAATGTTATGTGCGAATAAGTGAAGACCCACGTGACGAGAGTACAAAAAATTTATTATAGAATCATGGACTACGCCACTGAGTCTATGATGAAATTAATATAAATATTTATTGAGCGAAGCGACCGGAGCGCTCAATGTAAGACTTTTTGCATCCCATGTCCGGGGTTGGCATGATAACGACTTTATCGATCTTCATGAGATTTTGCACATTTATAGCGATGGTTTATAAAAAAAACTCATGTCGTTGAGGAATAGTGACAATGTAAAAAAAATATATCTATGTGGTATTTGATTATTCTATATTTTTTGTTATTTTTTGCCTGCCTGTATAAAGAAAATTATTTATAAATAATATTGAAAGTCTGAAATTAAGCTTTGGATATCGATTAAAACATTTTTTTTTTTTTGGTAATTCGTAATACTGTAAATCATAATAAATAAAATAATATATTTATGTTTTTTTTATAGCAACTATCCACATAAATCTTTACCAAGTAAAATTGGTTTGGGAAATAGGTACTATCGTCGCTGTAAACACTTCCGACATACATCCGAGCCAACCTAAGGATTGGGTGCGAATAATCAAAAAATATAATATAGTATTATATTTAAAATAAATGAAATGAACCTTTCTAACTTATAAATAAAAATATCTATGTACGACCCTTTCTTTTGACTTGTCTGACATTAAAATTACTACAAAAGAAACGTAAGGGATTACATAACTACGAGAAAAGACGAATACTAAGTTTAATGTTTGTTCAAGTAATACAAAAATATAATAGAGCTAAAATTTGCACTCAAATATTATTCAGATGTTTTTATTTTATTTAAAATGCACTAACCAAAAGTATTTATAGGTAGCATTATAAGTAAATAAATAAAGTGGGAACATTTAAAACTATTGTATTTATTATTAGTTTTATGAATCTTATTTAATCCGATATTACTTTTAGGAAACAAATGAAATGTCAGTTGAGATTATTTAAACATAGAGTCAAGTTAAAAAAGAAAAATAAAACATTAATTGGAAGACATATCTTTTATGATATAATTAGTTTACATAACATTTGTTATAAATAATTACTAGCGACTGTAAAACAAATAAAAACTTGTTATTATAAAAAAAACGCAATTAATGGTAAATGTTGGCTCGTTAGGTTTATTTTTCTAAGAAAAACAAATAGAAATATTGGTTTTTGCGAAGAAAAGTTATATAGCGAAGTAATACCCAGACGAATAGTTTAACAATTAAAGTTACAAAATAGAATTCTAGATATGCTTAAATACAGAATGTAGTTTCATCATCTCATTTAATATTTTGTTACTTTCAATCAAAAAACCATATAAATATAAACTGGTGTAGAAGAAGAAGAAGAAAAAGAAGATATTATAGAAAGTATTTATTAGGTTTAAATTTTTCGTCTGTTTATCTCTCTGTCTAGAACGACATAACACGAAAATTCTTATACTTATATATTTCTTACTTAATCATATTCTTATAATTCAGTCAAAATTTTAAAATCCAGAGTCATACAGTTTTCTCGTCTTTTGCTTATGTAGATGGATAATCCAAATGCTAAAATAACAATTTCTCTGAACGAGCACTTATTTATCACTGAAATGCATCACACCAAAACAACAAAATTATTGTGTAAATTTATAAACAAAACAAGATGGCTGCCATTAAAACTAAAAAGATTTAAATATTTTGACCCCGCATAAAAGTGACAATAAACTGAACACTGGCACGGGATTTTATGACATTTTAATGGCCAAGACGTGACGTCGATCCCTAAAGGGATAATATTTTATATTTTTTCAGTTATATAATAAAAACAAAACTGTTTGTAAGTATATATATTTAAAATATAATAAGTAATATAAATAAATAATAAATAATATAATTTATATTATTAATTTAGAACATCAATAACATTTTGAATATATTATTATGGTTATGAGGCTGCGCTGATCTGTATTAAATCTCTTTTAATAAATAAATTATTCATTAAAACGTACATTTGTAATATATATATGTCTAATAAATGTAATCCAGTAATCCAGTAGTGTCCAGTAATCGTTGTAAATTGTATATTCAACCGAAGCTGATAGCAATCAAAATTTACATTCTATATCGTCATAGATTTTGATATTTATGATAGATGAAAGTATTAGTCTTCGCTAGAACATTAAAGTCTTAGCTCATTTATATATACAATAAAATTAACTACTGATAATTCTAAATTTTAGCTTTTATCATAAAAGGTACGGCTCGTTTTACTTTATGATATAGTATTGAACTACATTATTTACAAAGTTAATAACTATATAATATTCTTTAGCTAAGACATTTTAGTTAAAACAAAAATTGTCAGCTCTTTTTCTTTTCCCTTACAGACGTTTAATTTAAGATTTAAGCATTAAAAGTACACACATTGAAAGAAATATACTTTTCTTAGTTTCCTAATTTCAAATATTTATGTTTAATAATAAGTATACTTTCACTCTTTTGTTTCCACCTTGTCAAATAAATAAGAGTAAATTATATCTAGCAGGAGGGAAGCTGTTAGCACCAGATGCAGTGACAATATGAGACATTATTGCTGTAATTTTGCCAGCAGCGAGCTTAAGATTACTCCGTTGTTAAATTAATGAGGTGAACATTATAAGTACCACACGGAAGGACAGAAAACCATTTCGCCAATTAAATTATTGCTCTTGCACTGAACCTATTGTATTAAATGTATTTTTCTAAGCACTTTTTATGAGAAAGATCAAATTAAAACTCAGTATATAAGAGTGACATACATTTATATAATACAACAATAAATTATGTAATGAGTAGTTGACATCTCGTATTAAATCTTAGTCGTATATTAATATGTATTTTATATTAATATACCTAAAATATACCTAATGTATAGTGGTTAAATTGTATTATCATAATATTATTTATGTGACAACCAGCATTCTTTACCATACTATACTTTAGTTACGCTGTTTTGTATAATCAAAAAAATGTTTGTATTAACAGATTGTTTGTAACAGTTTTTCATATTGGTAATATTACACTATTTAATTTCAAAAATAGTCTTGGTTTATTATAAATTACGGGGCTTTAGAAGTTCAGTTATGAAGTTATGGGCAATGAATGGTATTCGTTTTTACAATTTTTCTAAATTATCATTGTCCTATGGGATTTTTGTATACAAAGGTTATTTATGAACTAAGAACTATATCGCCGATAGGTAGGCATCTCAAAAATTAACTGGCTAACGGTTCTATATGATCTGTATGCTGTTTTACTGTAACCACTGTATTGTTTATTAACATTCTACAATAACATGAAATGAGACATTACATAACAGCTATTATTTTAAATGCTTAAAATTAGAATCTTTTAGATCCTTGTGAATGTTAGAGAATTATAATATTGTGAGGTAATTGCGTATTGTAACTTTTACAATGACTTTTTTTGGTACCAGGCTTACCTTGAATTCATATTTGTTCTATCATAACAATAATACCGTAATAATACAAAAATAATTATAATTAATTTATAAGAATATTTTTAGAGTTTCTTGAAGTTTATTTTTCATGTGTTTTGTAACCGATCAAAAATGACGTTTCAAAAGTTTAACGTTTGCAAATGTTAATTTAACCTTGTCTTTATTATATTTACTACACAAAGTTTCGTTTTGGATTGAAAAGAAAGACTCAGTGTTTATCTAAAAATATTTTCACATTTTCAATTGTTTCCTACTAAATAATTCCAAGTTACTTATAAGAGATCCACTGATCCGTTGGTTTGTCTGTATCTTGGCTTTTATAATTGTATTTTTTTTATTATTTTCAAAGTCCTTTTAAGTCGCAACCATATTGCAGATATTACTTTCTTACTTCAACCCGAAAATACTACAACAACGGTCAGAAAATACAAACTTGTACTGCTTCATATTACTTATTTATTTGTTCAATCACTAAGGGAATTGTTACGTTTTCTCAAAGAGTTTTTAGGTTTTTATATATAAAAAATAAATATTGTTTCTACTTAACAAGCATTGTATAATTATTGTTGTTTTGATGGCAATATTTATATTTATATAATTGTATAAGTTATATTTTGATCGTAGCGAAGGTTGCAATTAAAATCAATTAATCATATAAAATAATATAAATAACTTAAAATCAAAAATTATTATTAATTAATACTAAAGAAAGATGATTCCAGGCTAGCAATTGACTCAAGAATACCTGTAGTACCAGTAGTTTCTGGTTCGAATCCCACTGATCGCCACAATGTGAGTGATGTTTTTATTTAACATGAGGAGCACCGTCAGCATTTAATATTTTGCACTTTTAAAGTGGGAGTAATTAGAATTTGCAGTATGGAGGTAATTATCAAATTTATGTTGGTTTTTTGATAACGAATATTTGACAACAATAAAGCAAATACTTCTTTATATTGTAATATCAACTGTTGATTTGTAGGTTTAAAATGTTTATTATACATAGATGTTTTATCAATAAATATATATGACATAAGAATTACAATAATTGATATGAAAAAACAGCAAGCATTTTTAAAACAAGCGATAGTATGTTAAAATTTTCAATAATAAATGTGGGTAAGTTGAACTGTTTAGTAACTACACTCCAACTTAACAAAACTTTGTGATCAGAGTGGTAGTAATAGAGACCTATAAATTTGCCAAAAAGGAAAAAAAATATATTTATTTATTAATATATTTACCTTGAAATGAATTACTTAGTTTGAAATAAAACAATTATTAATTTTTATCCAAAGGTTCAGAGACTTTAAGTATATAATGATAATTATTATAAGTTGCAGTGCTCTTTGATAGAGAAAGATTGAGACCAGCTATGGTATGTTCAAATTCCATCAATTCACTTTATTTTGAGAATATGTCTTGTTAATTGATACTAAAGCTTTTCATTTATATTGTCACATATTCTCACCTTCAACCATATTTTTTTTGTTGGTCTATACAATAAATGTATCAAAACGAAAATTAAACATTAATCTCATAAATTTCAATTTAAAACGCTTTAATACAATAAATTTTAATTAAACATAAGGCTTTCCGTGAAAAAGACAGTTAGATGGGAAAGGAGAAAACGTTCAGATAATGTTTTAGTACAATGGAATATATATATATATATATATATATATATTTTATATTAGGTTTTTTTTATAATTATATTATACCATTGTTTTCCGATTTTTTGAGCAGTTACTATCCGTTCAAGCAGGAGCATGAAATGAACTAAATATGATAACTTACATGACTGATATACACATGACATTACTGTGACATATATACTATAGCGTACAATAGTGTACAGTAGATTGGTTCAAAACTACGATAGTTATTATTATTTTTCAACTCTTGTGTTACTATGACAGAATTTATGTAACATTAAAATTTCTCAATTTTACAACATATTTCTCTTAATTCCAGCAATCCAATGTTGAATAAATAATACTGTGTTTAAATTTAACTTCGTTTTGCTTCAGATAAACAAGCGTTCCCAAGCCGTAAATGTATTTAAATGCAACCTTTGGTTTCTATTTTGACTTTATTTACAATGCAAGCTATCAATCTATGTGTTGTCTTAGAGCTATCCCACGAGGACATACAATTAATAATGCTGTAAAACTCAGACAGATTTTAGTCTTAATATTGCTAGCTGCAATATAAATAGATATTCTTGTAGATTTGAAAAAAATGTAAGTAAGTAATAAAATGGTCAAATTAGAATGTTAATTATCAGGTAGTTGTATCTCCTTTGTGCCAATTCAATAAATTTATTCATTAATGTTTCAGGACAACTTTAATTGCTACCTAGATAACGCCGCAACGCAAATGGAGATTCTAATCGATAGTTATCAATCACTTATGTTCTAAATAAAACTGTTTAGTATTGTTATCTCGTTTAATTAACTTTAGTGTTTAAATGCCTATCGATAAAAAAAAAATATATTTTATAATACTTTGATTGTGGCGAACCCACAAAAAAGTGCATTTAGACAATCTATTAATATAGTCATTACATGTGAACTTTTATATACCTGTGCAACGATAAACAAAGGCCAGTAGTTTTTGTAAATGTTATTTTATTTTAAAGTAAAAGAGGCGCAAATGTGTAATTTTGTTAACTGTTGAACTTTTCCATAAAACTGTAAAAGCTAAAGAAAATTTGTACTCATACAGTGTATACAATATATACAAATAACGCTAAAAGTTTAAAGATATATATAAAAAATGTGGTCATCAAGTTATAAAGTTTCTTAATAAAATACGTTTTTATTGACCTTATTATACTATCATGTACATCACGGCCGCAAATCAATAAAGTTTGTTGTGATTTTACTGTTATCTTATTCCCCACAGACATTATTTCTAGAAATGCAGTATATAAATACTTATTAAAATAGTCAGCTTAAATTTTTAACATGCAATTTGATAAAAAAATAATTATGATAAAAGTATTGATGAAACATTATATATTATCGTTTAATAATAATATCCTCTTAAGGCCCAATGTACTTTCTCAAGTACATATCAAGGAACTGATTTACGCCCAACTTCAAATTATCCTGTGATGTCCTCGTGACCCAGTGTCCTCAAGTGAGGACATAATACAAACTATTTCATATTTCAAAACTTGCCGCCGTTGGACCATTTTTGGTTCTGTTATCTGATTGCTGGATAGGTAGTGACATTTTATTTTTGGCATTTGAGCTGAACCAATCGGAGTTAAGGTGTCCTGCGATGCCTGTCTGTCAACCGTGGAGCGCAAGCGTCGTGTCCGTTAATTAAATATCAAAATATCTTAATAATCTATTGGTTTCATGTTCATGTTATATCTTTAAATTCAATATAAAATATAAAATCATGCATGTGTGTATGTATTTTTGTTTAAAATCAATGCAACCTGTATATATCTTTCATTCCATGATTATGTTCTTGTGTGAGAACAACAGGCCGTAAGTTTAACATTTGCTCATATATTTATGTTCTTGCTAAGGGACAATGGGCAGTTATCAGATTACATTATGTAGATTGGTATAAATATATGTTAGTTTGACTGTTCCTATGTTACCCCTTATATGCTACGTAACGTCTTCACCAATCAGTCAGCGCCCTTCAGTTGTCTTTCTTAATAAATACACTTGGTTATAGGTTTGCGGACGCAATACAGAACAATTATTAGCAGAATCTGATATAGAAGACTTAACACCTTCTGATGAAGATCGGTTAAATCGATCGAAGAAAAAAAAAACAGGGAAAAGTCTAAACTTTGATCTGTTAGAATGCTATATTTATGTTGCAATTACTATGATAATGGCTATTTTAAACTACCCAAACTTACGCATGTATTGAGAGAAAAGGTGGCGAGTCGATATTATACCAGAGAAAAAGCCGTTTTGACGTTAGCTGATAATCTCGTTCCGGGTCATGTACTTTATATCGAT
Source organism: Melinaea menophilus ssp. n. AW-2005 (assembly GCA_918358695.1). Classification (NCBI taxonomy): domain Eukaryota; kingdom Metazoa; phylum Arthropoda; class Insecta; order Lepidoptera; family Nymphalidae; genus Melinaea; species Melinaea menophilus. The sequence goes on along the minus strand of OU911043.1, from coordinate 20,776,956 downwards.
AGGTATTTTAGTAGCGTTAAATTGGTAGATGAACTTTTAAGCAGTAGAATATAATATTCTGGTACTATTATGAAAAATATGATACCTGCACCTTCCAAGCATAGTTTTTTAGATGACCGTGACCTTAAAAATCGTGGCAGAGGAAATGTCCAGGTGCTGGTTAAAAAGGATAAAAAAATGGCACTCACAAAGTGGTATGACAATAAAGCTGTTACGTTATTATCTTCTGTTGATAAGATAAGCGAAGATATGGACGTATGTAATAGGTGGCCAAAACAAGAGAGGCGGTATGTGCTTGTGAATAGACCACAAGTCATTAGAAAGACCACAAGAATTTTTTTAAAGTAAAGCAGTCTAGGTGCCGACATTGTCACTACAAAAAATCTCGTGTTCAATGTAATACATGCAATATTACTTTATGTTTTACTTCTGAGAGAAACTATTTTTTTGATTTTCACTTGGGTTAGATGTTAAGTTTCTAATTGATTTTAATAATTATATTCACAAACTGATTTTTGTTAAATAATATTTTATATTTGAGCATATGCCCATATTGATAACGATATGAGCGACTATTTGATTTTTTTCTTTATAAGTTATTCAATACTAATTTGAAAAGAAAATGATAATTTTTTTAAAGTTCTTGATTTTTATTCAGCTGATGAGCGACTACTTGCGTAGTTTTTGTTCTCTTTAAGTAGATTTAATAGATATTGAAAAAATATTTTGTTGATTTCAAAATAAATAAAACAAAAAATGTTTTTATTCGTCTATCAGCCCAATGTCATCCTACGAGAACATAAAAATTATACCTACTATTGGACCAGCAGCCGAATGTTCTCCTATGAGTACAAAATAATTTAACACTTTTATTGCTTATATATATCGTTTACCATGCCATACATACCATAAAAAAATATTGAGACACAAAAACTACGGTTATATAGACTTTTAAGACATTTTTTGTTTGGGCGGTTAGTACTTTACACATTATGTACTTGTAGAAGAACATTGGGCTATTACTCTGACCTAAAGAAAAACATGCTTGGGCCTTAGGAGGATATAATTTTGTAGTTTAATTTGCAGGGCTTTATTACTTTATTCCTCTGTATGAACAAGACTAGCTGTTAATGTCCTTAATGCTCTTCTATTCATAACTTAATACTGTAGAAATACGAATAGTAAAGAAGTTCTCATTTATATTGATCTTGAGAAGCAATTTGTATTTCATGTTATCATCTGTTTTCTCTTATTACTAGAATTAACTTCACCTTGATTTGTATTAAAGAGATTTTTGATTTACTTTTAACCCAATAACATATTGTAAATAAAAATTATGGAAATAACTTTTTAAATAATGTATTAAAACTTAAAATAAACTTAATGAATAACATTTCTTTTTTCCTATTTATATTAATAAATAAAATATTTTAATATTGGTTACTAACTAGAAATAGCAATTTAAATTTAATGGGTGTTTTAATTCTAAAGCATATAGTAAAGAGTTCAAGTGAAATACAATCTCCCACAATTCATTTCTCAACAACTCTTATATACTGCTGTTTTTTTCTTGAGCAACAGGATGTTAACAGTCAACATTGTTAAAGACAAAGAATTACAGAGAACGCTATCTGGCACAGATACTCAAAAAACCTGGACTATTTGTAATATTTAATTAACGAATTTTAATTTTCATGTATTTAAATTTTATTTACTCGTTTGCTAGAAGCCTTGGCTAGAAGCTAGATTTTTGTTTGAACAAACGATTGTTGCAAATAATGAAAAACAAAATAATTGTATCATGAAATGCTATGTAGGCTAAAATCGTGCTTGAACCAGCAATTGACAAAAAGTTATAATTTACCTTGAGGGTTTGAACATAGATTTTTTTATTGATGTCTTATATTAATAAGAAAATATCTTATTTTCCTAATTCTAAGAATGTTCTTTAAAAGCAATTGCTAAAACGAAAAAACTACTTTTAACAGCCAATCCCTTACATATTTTAATTATGCGTTCCAACCCAAGATTTTATAAAAGATCTAACGTAATATTATTTCTCTAAATAACCGGACTTGTCTTTTACAACTACATTAAATCTCTATTTTATTTTGTTTAGTAAATTCAAGCTTTTGCAAGTGACTTCAAAATAATAGACTGAAAGCGAATTTCGTGACCGATTAAATTATTAAGAGATAAACTCGTTTTACTTCTAAAAGCATTAGAGTTAATTATAAAAAGTACAAGATTACATTTAACTGGATGTAATCAAGGCCCTCAATTAAATTATAAAATATTGTGGCTAAAATGTAAGTACGAGTATGTACGGTGCAAACAATTGCTATCTCTGTCTAATGTATTCCTTTATTTTAATTAAAATAACGTAAAATGATAGATTTATATCATATAATTTCTCAGAAAAATTAAGAAAACAATTAAATGTGGTTGTTGTTACTTTATAACGCATTCAAATATATTAATATTTAGAATATCTGGTATATAAGAATCAGGTTAAAACATTTAGATACTTTTAATTAATATGCACACTCTGAAAAAAAAAGAAATCTTTCTAGTTAAATAAACGGTTACTATATAATGAGTTTAAAATTTGTTTAAGGTAGGAAAATGGTAAAAGTTTTTATAATAAATTGAAATAAATTTAATTTAACAGGGGAAATTGTAAAACGTGTTGTATTAGGAAATTAAAGTGCAAAATATTTTTTTTGCAAGGAAAGAGATACCTGTATATTATATTTAAAAAAGAATAAATAAGATAATAGTAATAATGAACCAGAAAATGAAAAATAAACTTTAAAAAACTGGATTGTAGGGGAGTGTAAGTAAAGTCCAATGACCCTACAGACTAATTAATCGAATTTCAAAACTTACAGTTACGACTGATTAATTTTATTTATTTGTCTTTTTTATTTATTAACGGAACGCGAAAAGACGGATGTTTTAGGTAAAATACGTGTATGTGTGCTTATGTGGATCTGTGTATATATTTGTTTGTGAGTCGGTCTGTGATAGCATAGTTTCCATACGGATGAACTAATTTAAGTGTATTCTTTTTTATCAAAAGTCTAATCAGTTGAGATAGTTATTAGCTAAATGTTTTTAATGGAAATAAAATCTGATGGATGCCTATAAAATATCCAGCTCTTATTAGAACAAGTGGGACAGACATTTTAAAAGTGAAATCAAAATCTTTAAAATTAAGGATTATTGTCAAACTCTGCATTGTATCTTTTATATTTTGTTTCTTTTTACGTTTTATTCACAACCTTTAACTATTTTTACAGTATCTAGATACTGTAAAAATAGTTAAAGGTTTCTTCGTCAATCTGTATTTACCATAATTGATTTCGTATTTTACCGTTGAATTTTAAATTATTTTCAGTCAAAACTATGAAATTTTGTTTGGATGTAATAAGGAAGAAAAATGAAAGTCCAACCAAAAATATTTTATATTATTGTTTTTTATTTCATTTTAGAAAATTTGTTATTTTCAAAATTTTGGTCAAAATTTTACCAAATATGCAGATGCTCTAGAAGCAACCTTCTGAATGGACGCCGGATACCTTTGTGTATTTTACTAACTGTATAATAGATAACGTTTAGAGAAATTATATGACATGGTACTATACTAACATTTCTACTGCCGCAGCCTTCGCCACAGAGTTGAACATAATCCGCATTACCTTGAACTATGAAAATTTTCCTTGTTTTTTTTATATTAAACCTCTATACGTACTTCATCTTCACTTTGTCCATTTTCTTGGAGAAAAATACTTCTTAAGTTTTATTCTTGAGATGTACAATAAAGGATTACTTAAAAACGAGACGACCGCTTATCAGATCCGGCGTCTGGTGCAATATATTGTGGTTTTCAACATATAATAGAAAGTAGTGACATTAGCGATGAAATTCTTATAGCAACTTTTAGTACAAGCTATGATACATGCAGAGGTGGGTCAACTTTCATTTCATTTAACTACAAATACTAAAAGCCGCTCTTGATTAGACTGTATCAACTTAAGCCTTAATACTTTATATAAGTGATGTTTATTAGATGAATAAAATCAAGAAAATAAGTAACTGGCTAATATTCGTTTTCATTTAAAATATACAGAATTTAATTTACAAATAAAAAATCGTACATATACCTATAATATGATTGACAAACATCAACATTTTATTTCAAGTTCTCTATGAACATATCATTTGAAATTAAAGAAAGATAATCAAGTGAAGTACTATAAAACAACTTAGTACTGGGCAAATTGCTATATTAATGTTTTTAATTTTACCCTAACATATGGGGCTGAATTCCTTTTAAATAAGCTATGTATACAAGTAAAGTTTATTTAATGGTCCTAATTAAACTATAAGTAATTGAATTGAATATAGCACACAAAGTAATATTATTTAAATAAAGTTTTTATTTATTTTTATTTATAAATTTCAGTTAAATTATTCATTTTACGTCAAGAATAAAATTGTATAATACTAATTACACAATTAACATTCTTTTAAATATTTTAGATAATACTGGTAAGGAAATAAAATACTTTGTTTTGACTATCAGTTTAAAGTTAATTGAGTAAATATAATAACAGAAAACGAAATATGGAAACCTGAAATCTTACTCTATGATATATGATGGTTAAGTCAGGTATCTTATATTAATGGCTTGTAAAAATAATATCCTTATAGAACTCTACTAAGTAAAATCATTTTCATGATCTACTTATCTCTTCTTGTCTTAATATACGTGTTATTTAATAAATTAATGCTTGATGTCTTTATACAATGAAGGCAGAAACTAATGTTGTCTTATTATATTAATGTCATATATTTAGATAAAGCAAAAAATGTGGTAATGGAAGAAAAGTAATACTTCATTTTATTTAATATTAGCTGTTTCCCGCGATTTTATATAGGGCTCCTGCAGAAGCCATATATAACATTAATATGTTAAACATATTATATAAAAATAAAATCTCGTCTCCGTAAATTAAATTGATCATGATCATCTGTGATCAAAATTGTTTTATTATTATTTAAATACTTAAATAGAATAGAATAGAAGACGTGCAAAATGTTACATTGTTAACAAATATCTTTAACATTAATTATAAGAATAGCCTGTCTCTATTTTCTTAGATATAGGTGAGAGTTAAGTTGTCTTTCGAAAATTTCCTTACTTGGTAAGTATCATGAATCTTTCGTGAAATTATTGTGATTTTCATTCTCCTTATTCCTTTCATTGCCTTGGTTTCAAATTTCTAATAACTTATTTCACTAACATAAAGATTTCAATAGAGAGGGGGAAGCTCAACGCATCAAAGACAAGAATATTACTTATGAAACTTCAAAAGATCTCATTTCGCTCTTTGCCTTATAATATCAAAATCTCAAACAAATAGAATTCAACAAAATGCACACAAAGTCTATGATTAAAATAAATAAATTATTGTATGAAAATTATAGTACACATATATATGTATATATTACATGTTATTAAAATGAATTGCAATGTCATATAATTGGAGAAATATTTAACCTGTGTATTAAAATACGTAAGTAACTTTAAATCACTGATTGTTATACCTCTTTTTTTCCTTTCTTTGAATCAGTCGGTCACGTGGAAAACATAAGTTATTTTCTCAATTCAGTTAACGAAGACAGTTTCTATCGTTGAATTTTTACAATTATTTAATTGTACAAAAAGTATAAGGAATTACCTACTATTTTTATTTATTCAATAAAATATAATTTGCTTAAAATATAAGTTCTAAAAATAATATCTTTTTACTCTTTCAATAAATATGTTATTGAATTCAGAAACTTGTTTTAAATTTATGACAAACCTTATTAATTATTAAACAAAGGTATATTAAGAAAATATAAAACCGAGATTAAAGCCTAAAAGGGCTTGTGCTCACATACACACTAGTTGTTTTTGTGACTGACGTTATTTTTCGGTTGTAAGCATTAATAATGTATACATACATATGCATTTAGTGAAAAGCTGTTAATTTGGTATTACAAAGAGACACTTCAATATTAACTTTACAATAAAGTATTAAATATTTTTTAAGTTTGGTAAAATATTATGAACCTTACATATATTCTAATACGGAAAGGAATTTATATCCTAAAACAAAGGCATGACGTCATCTTCTAAATCAAACCTGAAAGCTCTCTCAGCTTAAAGCGTTAGACTTACACAATGAGTATTCTATTATTAGGTCAAGTGGGATTAATTACCTCTATTCATCCCCTAAGGCGTTATAAAAGAGGTTGAACATTTTTCCGGTTAAAATCGGTATTTTATAAGGAATTAAGAAATAGCTATAGTTGTTTAACTTTCCGCTTAGTAACCAAGGTATGTAATGTCGACTGTATTTAAGGACTGTCTTCAAATAAGTTTTATTTAACAGTTTTGGGAGTTGTTAGCTCAATGTAAAAGATGAATTGTTCATCTTTTCGTAACTACATTCATATAGGACAACTCTAAAATCCAATTTTTTTATGTTTAACAAACATAAAATTTTAATAATTTTAAATCTTAGATTCACTAATAAGATCCACTAGAAAAATAGGATAGAATTACATTGTTCCGATATTATACAAATGACTAAAATGATATAATACGATACCAATTAAAGTTTTTAATAAAAAACTCTACTTTTGCGGTCACTCCTTCAATTCCATGCATCAATTTTTAACGTATCCTGATATGTTGATATACTTTGAATATAGAAACCTCAATATATCCGACAGGCTAATAGTCAATAGAAATTAAAAACACCTGACATTGCTTTTTGTATTGTATTTTCACCTATATGATTATAAAATATGAAACTACACACAATTGATTAGTTATATGTATATTAATATTGGTTTTGTTTGCGATTCGCGGCTCTATTTCTGTTGTACAATCGTTATTTACTGGACCCTATATTTTCTGGATTGTGCCTATTTTTTCTAATTGTCACATTTGGCATTGAACTGATTTTTTGATCATTAATAAAACTTTAAGTAATAATTTGACTAAATGGCTATCGAGTCACACCATAACTAAAAAAGACCGTTTTCAAAAAATATTTGGAATATATTCTAAAACTTTTGTATTGCTTTGTAGTTATAGATAGAATGTAATGCATTACAAATAATTTCTAATTATGTAATACATATAATTTAATAATAAATATGTGAGGGTTTTGATCCGATTCGAATTTAGGGTGCGACCATCTAACATATCTTTAAGCAGCCATGTTTTTCAAATGAATTCAAAATTATAGTAAACAAATTATTGAATCCATAAAGGATATTGTCACGATAACGGAAATGTATCAAATGAGTATTGTGTACTTCGACGCCACAGAAGAGTACAAGAGTACAGGAGTAAAAGGTTAAAAGATTAATCTCCAGAGACTTAAGCAGCCGACGATAACGAGGAACGGTCACGCAATTCGAAAAAGAAAAAGAAAGAGAAATAGTAGCAAATATTGCTAATTTTTAAATCACTGAATACTGTATGTAAAAAATCGATAGAATTCAACATATGTACTGCGATGGACGATAAACAATCAATATATGTATGTAAATTAATACTAGAATTATTCAGTACTGGTTCTCTGTTATTTGGAATGAAAGTTTATTTCTTCTTTATCCTATTCGATTATATTATGCCTATACTATTTATTTATGCCTTATTTAATAAAATATGTGTAGTCTCAAAGAAGCGTAATATTCCAGTTGGTTATTGCAATTTTCTGTTTTTTTATATTTAAAATATCTGAAGCTTAGTGATTGACATAAGTCTTATTTCATCATCTGTAAGAGAAAATAATCGTTACATAGAGTTTTAAAATAAAAAAATCCAAACTAGTTTAGATGCTGCAAATATATAAGATATTTTATAAAACTCTTTCGTAAGCAAAATTTATTTCAGGGTACCATAATATAACCAGTAATTTGGCTTAGTCATTTTGAATTTGGAACCAAATTGTAGGGAGCTCTCACCAGATTAGAGACTCTGTTAAAAATAGCTACTTAGATAATAGAGTGAAGTCCTATTTCTGTGTTTTCATTACTGCGAAATTACGATACTCAAATGCTTATACTGAATACATATAAATTTAATATTTGCATTGTTGTAGCTACCTTTTATATTATTAAATTTTCTTATAAAAGCATAAAAAATATTTTTAGGAGAACTTGTTAAAATAGAGCATTTAAGTAAATTATTTGGATTAGAATTGTGTATTGAAATGGAAATGGTTTTCTTTACAATTCTGTAATTACATTTCAAGAAAACAAAAGAGCAGAGTATTTTCAATCTGCAAAAGAACTGTAGCGTGTCGTAGAAACATATATAATTATAATATATTGTTCTTAATAAAGTTACATTATAGCCCTAGTTAACAATAAAAACAGATATGTTTACAATTTATTCTTGTAGATAAAGATCGTTATTCACTTCTGTTACTATTTCCAATCATATTATTGTACTTCCTCGCACGTTGTTTAAATAATATGAAAGTGAGTAATATAAATTATTTATAACAGCTTCTCTTCGTCTAGTTATAATGAAATTGGAACTATTTATCAGTTTAATTTACATTTATCCATCAACTGTTAATCTGAACTAGTGTTCTCTTGTACCAAATTTTTGAAAAATTTGCTTGCTACTCTTTCTGTCTTTTTCTCGAATTGCAGTCAGTTTCTGGAGATCAAACTTCTACTCTTTATAACATCTTCTGGTTAAGTTATTGTAATTCAGACATTCAATTTAGGTTTGAGATTGTATTACCGCTGTGTAAAGGATGTTATAAACATCTCATTACTATATGCAAATGTCGGAGAAACATTTACTATTGTATCTACTTAGGAAACCAAGACATGTGTCTCCTGTTACAGAAACAAATTGAAAATTAACATTGTCAATCCATTATCCACCTTATCCCTTTAAAATAGGGTCCATTTGTATACAAATGAAAATTAAGCATACGTTGATGTCATGAAACAGTTGAAGGTAGACTTATTATAATACAACTGAATGCAGTAACAATTAAATTTTAAATTTTAGTTGTGAATACATAAAGCTATCTAACAAAAATACATAACATCTAAGTTACTTACAATAAAATAGTAACGAAGTATAAATAGTATAAATAGTATAAATAGTAGTATAGTAAAGTAAATTGTATATTTTATATGTTTCACTAAGTGATACGTATCAGACTACACGGAACTCTAAAGCAATAGTTTTAAAATACTTTATTTAAAACGTTTAACGTCTAACGTTTTTAACTACAATTATAATTAAAAAAAACTGATAAGTGACATGAATCCCTCTATTACATTGAAGACATTGTCAGTTTCAATTGTAGTTAAAAACGTAAAAAACGTTAAATTACATATGCAATAATTTTATTGCATATGTAAATAGTATTTATAAAAGTAAATTTTGATAGTTATTATTTCGCTGCTCATATACATATAAAATAAAAAGACATTATTTCAGAAAGATACAAAACATACAACAAAATACATCCAATCCTACAACGCTTTACGTTCGTAGTATTGATAATTTTTTTTTTCGTATATTCATTTTAAAGATGTCGTTGAACTTGAAAGTAAAACTTAAGCTTTTATTTGCTATTCCGTCTCAATGATCCCCAATTTTTTTCTCGTCTGGGTCAATAGATGGAAACGTCATGATAAACTTTTCTTTAAAGATGAAACTAAAATATATATAGTGTGAAGCTTAAAATCATCCAAGAAAAAGGCCAGTATAAAATATTGCATAATTAAAGCAAGAGAAATATAATGTCAATATATTTCTTACGTGAAAAAAATATATATAAACCAATGTTGGAGATTTGGCACTTTACCGCCATGCGACCGCCATCTTTGTACCGGGCACCACGGCGCCCGCTTAAGATCCTTTTGTTCCTCAATCAGTCCCTTTTGTAACGCCATTCGGGCAACTACGCTTTCTTTTCCTTTGTTAAAATAAATAAACCGTTTGAAACTAATGTTGAGTGTTTGCGTTATTTCATTGCCGCCAGTAAAACCTCTAACAGGTTATGGGCCCAGGCATACAACGCGAATTTAAACAGAAAGCGAAAATCGTGAGATCGAGGCTGTAGGAAAGAACGCGTGTGTGCGAGCGCCATTTTGTCTCGAGAAGCTTCGAACGACACAAAGGCGCGTCTTTCCAGGAACTCGCGGGTGATCTTACGAGAGAGTGTAAAGCCAAATTTGTGAGTGTTCCGGACAATTTAACACGCGGCACAAATTAGGCTAGTTGTGAGTGTTTCGGACATTAACACGCGGCGCAACAAAGTGGAAAATCGTGAGTGTTTCGGACATCAACACGCGACACGATTGATACCGCGAAGTCATCAGTGTTTCGGAAAATAGCACGTGACTGAAAAACATAAACAATGAGTTCTAGTGGTGTTGTGCGCATTGAGGCATTGGGGCGTGAAAATTACGTGGAAGATGCAAATGCGCGCCATTTTGGTGAAAAACGACGCTTGGGGTTACGTCAGTGGCGCCACCACCAAGCCCGAACCAGCCGCCGCAGACGCAAACGCAGCCGATATTGCAGAGTGGGTGACCAAGGATGAAAAGGCGATGTCCGACCTGATCCTGTCAATTGCTCCCACCCAACTGAAATTAGTCAAAAGCTGCAGAACATCGCGTGAGGTTTGGCAGAAACTCGAGCAAACGTTCCAGTCACGAGGGCCAGCTCGCAAGGCCACATTGCTAAAGAGTCTTACGCTGCAAAAGATGGGCGAAGGCGGCGACGCACGCGAACACCTGAGCAACTGCTTTGACTGCGTCGATAAGTTGGCAGACATGGAAGTGACAATCAACCCCAGTCTGCTTACCATCTTGATGTTGCAGAGCCTGCCGCCAAGTTTTGAGAACTTCAGGATCGCCATTGAAAGCCGTGATGAGTTGCCAACGCCTGAGAACCTTCGTATCAAGATAGTCGAGGAAAGTGACGCGAGAAGCGCTGCCTCTTCATCGACGTCGGATCAAGGCGCGATGTTTGTCAAACGAAAGGGCCCGCACAAAAAGTATAACAGGTCCCAATCGAAGAACAACAACTCCAACGGGAAAGGCGAGACGGAGAAGGGACGTTTTCCTTACAAGTGCGGAAAGTGTGGCATCAAGGGACACAAGGCGGCGGATTGTAAGGCCGACGGCAACAAGGGGCGTACGAAGGACGTGTCGGTGCTGGCAGTCGAAGAACGCGACTCTTGTCAAATTGCCATTAGCGGCATCGGAGAGCAGTGGTGTCTGGACAGCGGATGCACGAGTCACCTGTGCGGCGACAAGTCAACGTTCGTGACAATCGAGAAAGAAGAGGGAGCCGAGCTGAGACTGGCAAGTGACGCGACCGCGGAGATAAAGGCCAGAGGAACCGTGAAGCTCACCACAAGCCTGGATGGAGACACGTGCAATGTCATTCTCAAGGACACCTTGCACGTTCCAGAGGTCCGAACCAACCTGTTGTCCGTCTCCAAGTTTACGGACTACGGATATTCGGTTGTTTTTGAAAAGGACAGGGCTGAGATCGTCGATCAGAACGGAGAGACAATGTTGATAGCGAAACGTAAGGACAACCTCTATTTCGTCGAGAACGCCGCGCCTGAGGGTGGCAGCATCGCCTCAAAGGTGGACAAGGGAGGAGCAGAGGCTCGACTCTGGCATCGTCGGATGGGCCATGTCAACTTCCGGGACCTTGCGGCAGCGGTGAAGAACGGCCACATCCGTGGCGTAGATCTGGACGACAAAATCGAGGATTTGACCTGTGACGTGTGCGCGAAAGGGAAAATGACCCGTCAACCTTTTCCCAAGGAATCCGACCGGAGCTATGGAAAGCTGGAGCTTGTCCATACGGATGTTTGCGGCCCCATGCGAGTCACGTCAAACTCCGGGTCGAGGTATGTCATCACCTTCATAGATGACTGTACACGATGGACTCAGGTCAAGTTCCTGAAGGCGAAAAGTGAGGCCTTATCCGCGTTCCAGGAATTCAAAGCCTCAGCTGAAAAGATGCACGGACTGAAGATAAAATATCTTCAATCCGACAACGGACGTGAGTACATAAACCAGGCGTTCGACGTGTACCTGAAATCCGAGGGAATCCAGCGTCGACTCACCACTCCATACACTCCGGAACAAAACGGCGTTGCCGAGCGGAAGAATCGGACTCTCGTTGAGGCAGCCCGATGTTTGCTCCTGCAGTCTGGATTACCGTTGCAATTCTGGGCAGAGGCAATGAACACCGCCAACTACCTGAGGAACAGATGTCCCACGAGGAAGCTGAAGGGGAAGACTCCATTCGAGTTTTGGCACAACCAAACTCCAGCGGTTAACTATCTGAGGGACTTCGGGTGCAAAGTGTTTTGCCTCGACAGGACGCCAAACAGGGACAAGTTCAGCCCACGTTCGAGAGAAGGAGTCCTCGTTGGGTATTCGGAGGAGTCAAAGGGCTACCGAATTTGGCTTCCGGACACCAAGAAGACTGAGGTAACCAGAGATGTTATCTTCAGAGAGGATCTGAAAACACCTGAAGGCGAGGTCGAGGATTTTACTCCTCCCTCTAGCGGTTCAGGGGAAGATCTCTCAAGGTCGACAGAGAACTTGATCGAAATTGAGTTCGAACCAGAATCCATCGGCGCGGCGAACAACGAGATCCGACCAGGTCAGGTGAAGCAAGAAAATGACTACGAGTGGGATTTCCCCTTCAGAGGCTTTTCTCCAATCGGTCGTTATTCACCGGAGCCCCACGATGATCTCCAACAGCCGCGAGAGGCCGACGAACCGACACCTCTGACAAGACGAGGGCGTGGACGACCACGGATCGAGCGAACTGGAAGACGCGGCCGACCTCGAAAGTCGTATCCTGTCCAACAAGGAGAGGAAGCGAATGTGGCGGAAATCTCCGTGTCCCAAGCCTTTACTGGACCCGATTCAGTGGAGTGGATCGACGCGATGACTGACGAAGCGGTCTCGCTCATAAAGAACGGTACGTGGAACCTAGTTCAGCGTCCCAGAGGCAAGCGAGTGATAGGCAGTAGGTTTGTACTTCGCAACAAGCACAACCCGGACGGCACTATCAACAAGCGAAAGGCACGGCTGGTCGCTCGAGGTTTCGCCCAGAGACCGGGAATTGAATTCCACGACACGTTCGCACCCGTCGCCCGACTTAGCACCATTAGGACAGCTGTGGCAGTGGCCGTCAAACAAGGCTTGAAGATCCGCCAACTGGACGTCAAAACAGCATACCTGAACGGAGAAGTGGACGAGGAGATCCACATGGAAGTTCCGAAGTACTTCGTGGAGGTTTTGGCTAACTTGGTCAAGGACGATGAGATCGACAAGGTTGTGCGAGAGAAGGCCGAGGAGATGCTAAAAGTGCTGAGAAGTGAGGACGTCGTGTGCTTGCTCGACAAGGCCCTCTACGGGCTGCGTCAAGCTGGACGCGCTTGGCACCGTTGTCTGGACGCGGAAATGAAGAGGATGAAGGCTACGCGATCAAATGCAGACCCCTGCATGTACTTTCTTGGACCGGCCGAAAACAGGACATTCGTCATTACCTATGTTGACGACATCCTGATTCTGTCGCGAGACGACGCCGAAATCAATAAGGTGAGAGACGCCCTGAATTCAAGATTCGAGATCAAAGATCTGGGAGAGGTGCAATACTGTTTGGGTCTTGAGTTCGCGAAGAGCAACGGGAAGATGAAGATAAGTCAGACGGGTTACACGGAAGAAGTGCTGGAGAGATTTGGGATGGCTGAATGTAGGCCAGTTTCTACGCCAATGGAGCCAGGGATGAAACTGGAGAAAGTGGACGTGAAGAACAGAGGAGAACTCGCCGACGTCCCTTACAGACAGCTGATTGGCGCCCTGATGTACTTGGCAGTGGCGACGAGGCCGGACATCGCATTCGCGGTTAGTCATCTTTCCCAGTTCAACGACTGTTATGGCGAAGCACATTGGCAAGCCGCAAAACGAGTGCTGCGATACCTGGCCAAGACACGCAACCTGGGGCTCGTCTACTCCAACTCTCCCAATCCTCCTGAGATGTTCGTCGACGCCGACTGGGCAAGCTGTATAGTCGATCGTAGGTCCTATACAGGGTACGCTTTCATCATGAGTGGAGCGGCTGTGAGCTGGGAGTGCAGGAAGCAGCAAACCGTAGCACTGTCATCTACAGAGGCCGAGTATATGGCCTTGTCGGATGCTACGAGAGAGGCCATCCAGAAGAAGAGACTCCTGAAAGAGTTCGGGATCAACCTGGACACGATGGTCATGAGAAATGACAACTTGGGAGCACAAAAACTGACGACGAACGAGATGTACCATTCGCGGACCAAGCACATCGACACGAGACATCATATGATTCGGGATCACGTGGAGAAACAGACGATTCGGGTCGAGTATACCCCGACGGATGCCTGCCGACGTGCTGACCAAAGGTCTGCCGAGAATGAAGCACGAGAAGTGCTCACAGAGCCTTGGTTTGGACTCAAACAAGCCAGGATGACTCCGAGGACAAGCTGTTGGTCGAGGGAAAGTGTTGGAGATTTGGCACTTTACCGCCATGCGACCGCCATCTTTGTACCGGGCACCACGGCGCCCGCTTAAGATCCTTTTGTTCCTCAATCAGTCCCTTTTGTAACGCCATTCGGGCAACTACGCTTTCTTTTCCTTTGTTAAAATAAATAAACCGTTTGAAACTAATGTTGAGTGTTTGCGTTATTTCATTGCCGCCAGTAAAACCTCTAACAACCAAATTAAACGCAAATGCAATATCAAAAAGATCATTAGACATTATTTTTAATTCACGCATCTTTCATAACTATCACGGCCTCCCTTTATCAGTTACAATGAAAATCATATTGTCACGAGTAAGTATGTAATTTTTTTATACATAATACTGTTGTTATTTACTCTATGGGTCTGAGAACTATATTTTTTTTGACTTCTGAAGTATAATCTATTAATAAATGTTCGAAACTAGTCTGGAAAATAATTCCATTTAATTTTAAATGAATAATAATCATTCTCAAGTTAAATTACCAAATAATGTTAACCAAACAGTGTTTCATAATTTGTAGGTAAATATAATTTAATGATGACGTAATGTCTATATTTTAATAATGACATAAATATCCTTTATAAGAATGAAAAGTTAAAAAAAATAATTATATACCAAGACCATACATACGAAGACAAGAAACGTAGTCGAGAAATTAAGTTTGTGTATTTTTTTTAATCGTAATTCCAGCGACCTTTTAAAAATATCCTGTAACTGATTTTGTTAATTAGGATGTGAATCACATAGTAATAAATTTCTAAATACTAGAGGACTTTCGACATCACACTTACCTTATCCAAGTATTAGCTCAACATTTGAAACTACTTGTAATTTTAATAATAAAGTTGATGAATGATCACGTATCATTTGTGATCCACAAACTAGTTTGCCCTCCTCTTACATAAAAAAACTATACAAATTAAGTTCACTCTTGAAGTCTTTTCATTATGAAAATTAATACTTATGTATTAATTAAAAATATATATATATTTTAACATTATACAGGACTGTCAATAAATCCACAAATGTATTTAAATAAACCCAATGTTACTGACTTTATGGTACAATAATTTTACAATAGTTCTTTTAAGAAATAATGTTAACTTACTTCTAGCAGAAAGATGTCACATTTACCAAATAAATTCTGCATTAAAGAATAAGGTTTTAGAATTTTACGGCCCACAATAAATGGTTTGGTCAATTTTACTAGTTCGGTAAATTTTAAATAATTTCAATTGTGCATCGTTATTATCTTAGTGAACTCGGATTATAAGTGAAAAATATATCAATAAGATATTTTCAATAAAACAACTTATTCATTTTATATCAAAGACTGAATGAACGTTCATTGAATTTTAATTTTATTTGAGATCTAGATATCATAACATAGAAAGCAAAAGGCTATGAAATCTTATAAGGAATATTCTTGCTTTTGAATTGTTTACTTTCCTTCTCGGTTGATGTATTTATGGTAGAAAAACTGTTAATAAAGATTTAGATATCAAGGAAATTAAAGGAGTTAGTTAAATTAAAGTAATAGTATAAAATAATGAAAGACACATGATAATTACCAAGTCCAGAGACTTTGTAAAGGTAGTTTAATTCTCATGCATGTCTAGGAAAATGGAGACAGGCTGTTTTTATAATTTATGTTACAAATATTTATTATTAATGTTATATATTGTATGGTTGAAATTAAAAAAATATGATAACAAATGTGGAAAAAGCTTTACCATAATTAGTTTAATATACGAAAGGAAGTTTCTATTTTTATCTAATATATTGAATATGTTTTTACTATATTTATAGCTTTTCCCGAAGCTTTTTTCCGAAGTCATATATAATAAAATACATATATTGCATAAAATACATACGAAAAGTTGGACCGTAGTTGTACGTACCTAAAGCACAGCTCCATAGGAGAGAACCGTCACAAAACACTATAAATACTTTTATTTTACTTATTATTAACATACAATGTTTATAGTATTGACACATGGATACAATAACTAACCACGCCACTACTGGTTCTATGATAATCTCACACATACAAATGATTAGAGCCTGTATATAACCTAAAAGGCCTAATTTTATTTTTTATTATTATTATCATTATTATTATTTTTTTCATTATATTGCGACGGTTCTAGTTGTTCCAAAATAGCTTTTAAGATTGACATTTGTGAAACAGTGATCACAATATAAAAAAATATATATCCGGCTGAGTTTGTTGTGTGGTTCTTCTCAGACCAGGACGCGTTTGGAACCCTCATAGCTTTAACATTAAGTTGGACAGTGCTTTTACAGAAGGGCTTATTACGATAAATCTGGTATCGAAATAGGCCCTCCTGACACTTCCATTTTGACGTACACAAGTGATCACTGATAATGATTCAAAGTGGAAAAGATATAAATAAATAAATAAATAAATAAAGTAATAAAAATAATAATAAATTTGAATTATTATGATGAAATATATATTTTTTCTTATTTTTGACATAAAATTAATTAAAACAATTAGAACTGAATTCTTATTAAACAATAAAGCATATTTGTTTTCTTGTTAATATACTTATTACTACTGTTTAATAATATTAATTATATGTTTTCTTATTAAATGTAATAAATTAATAAATTAGCTAAAATTATTATTATTTACTGATCACATTACTTTTTTTTATTTAAACATTATTTTAATATTATGACATTATTCGCATTTATTATTATTATTATATCCAATAATCGCTTATAATTTAAGTATTATTTTATTTATATTTATGTGTATTCAATAATATTTAATTTATAGCTTTATATATTACATGACAATTTAGAATCGACTCAATTTACTGTTTGATTAAAGCTATCATCCTATAAATTTAAATTATATTGTCTCCTACAATATTCATTTAATATTTTTATCTTTTTGTAAATAAATAATTATCATAAATATTTATTATATTTATATAAAAATGTTATGTATTTATGAGTTATTAAATTATGAGTGTGATATAATACATCACATTTATAATATTCTGACCAATTATAATGTCAATGTTAATTATCCTGAAAAATACAAACATGCGTTTGGGGTACAGAGTACTTGAAGTTTAAGAAGTATACTACAACAGATATTTATAATATGCATCCATTTATGATTTAGACTTTTAAAATGAAGCAGTTCTTTAATTATGTATCTTTATTTTATCAAACTGTACTTTCGCTGAAAATAAATAATTAGAACGTTACTTCGGATGACAGGCTATTAGTCTAGTAAGTGCACTTGGACTTCTTTCGGAATGCAATAGCAATGCCCTATTTCACCTAAAAATACTTTAATTATCAAAATTAAAAAATAACATATAAATAAATATAAACCTTAAAACATTTTTACAAGATTTATATCAACACTCTTACATATGATTATATATAGGCTTCTTGAGAAAACCCTATAAAATGAGGCTTATTTATCATTTTGATGAAATATTACGAACAGTTTGTCTGCAATGTTTTATTTCTGTAAAATATCTTACCTTACCTTGATTATTAAATATTATATATTATGCCTTAAGTTTATTTTTTATTATTTCGTATAGTAATTAATTACTCTACGGTAAATATAAATGTTTATATTAAACTAACTAGACTAGACTAGACTAAATCTGGTAATACTAAAGTAATGAAGCTAGGTTGATTAAATATATATGATTCGACGGTGGACGAGGCACTTAGAGTCCCCTGCCGCCGGTCTGGCGACAGTGGGGGCAGTTCGCCCCACTTGGACCATTGGATCAACCAGCGACATGGGACACTAAAGCACGGTGAGCTGGTGAGTGCTAAGGCGATCCCGTGTCGTCCCATTAAGGCGTTGAGGGCAACCGTTGGTTTTTTAGTGGGTAGCCTTAAAAATAGCGGCGTCCTTCTATGCCGCCGGGTAGTCACACATAACCCTCCGGCCATCACCTTCCTGGCCGGCGGCTATCCGTAAAAGATTTTTCAAACGCAAAAAAAAAAAAATTGATTAAATACAGATATGTCGGAAGATGAATTCAAACCTACCACAAACAAAGCTACAATCTTTTTTAATAGAAAAATGCTCTATATATCAAACGAAAATTGTTATACTTAACTACCTAACTTTATAAAGAAAAGATACAGCCCAGAAATCCTATACCACTACCTACCTACATGTTTGTCCACTACCAGTAACTCCTGTATTTAAACCCTTGCGTACTTTAAGAGTAAGTTGATTAATAAGGGATAACATGTCTGTGGTTAACATGTTCAATTGGAGATTTGATCACTTTCACTCATTCGAATTTCAATTAGTTATTACTTCCAGTAAATCTCATTTAACTGTAAATAAAATTGTTTAATCTTAAAACTAAATTCAAAACGTCCTATCTAAAAAAAAAGCTTTCTGCAAATTAATAAATAAAAGTTTATTGAATCATTTACAAACGGAGCAATTTTGGTAATCATTATTTGGAAAATCTTCAAAAGGGTTAAAGAAGGTTCGTTATAATTAATTGACACTCTGCGAATCATTAAATGATTATTGCTTTTTAATAATTTATTATAAAGTTTTTTTAATTAGAAGTTACGCTATACCTTGATATTTTGATATTACAGCATCAATTAAAATATTGAGTCAAATGTAATATGTAATAAAAGATTCTGATATTTTATTGGCATTAACCTGAAAAATATTTAATATTTTGAAAAATGACGTGTTTCCCTATGTTATTATATTTAATTTTAAGTATTATATGTGCATTACTTTCAATGAAATTAATGACAATTAATAAATAGTTGTAGTTTCTAATTGTAATATAAAATATTTTGAAGTTTGTTATTATCGTTTAACTTCCTTAAGCTGTACATATACATCAAATTGAAGTGTCTGTTTGTAAATCCAAATTAAAAGATATTAATTAAATGCATAAAATTAACTACATAAAAAGAAACATATTTTTTTTCTCTACCTATCTGTCTGTTCGTTTATTCGGGCTAATCTCTGAACTGGATAAACCGATTTTATCGGAACTTTCAATGGTGGATTACTAATGAACTTAGGAAACTTTTATTTTAAAAAACATATTCAGAGCCAACGAAGTCGTGGACACAGCCAATTTTTAATATAATTATAAGTAAATCTTGTGATTGAAATTTACACTCATTGGCAATTACTCCAAATAATCGTTTTCTTGATGTTGTTGTGTAATTTTAGAAACTCTCTCGGTTAGGTAAACAACTAATTATTTAATTTACTTCAAAAAACCCTAATAATATGTATATTATAATCTTAAACTTATACTACATTATAACTAAATCATTTATGATTCCAATGACATTTAAATATAATGGGCATTTAATAAAAAATATCATGTAAGTTAACAAAATGTAAACACATATTGATATATTCGACAAATTTATTTTTCCATTGAACGAAATATGTTATAATGATTTATAACATATTTCGTTCAATGGAAAAATAAATTTGTCGAATGCGAGCTGTTTAATTTTAATTATAATTAACAATTAAGTTTGTTAGTAAAAGAACTCACAATTAAAATAATTTAAGAAAAACATTTTTGTTTTAATATAATTACGAATATAAATTCAGAATATCATTTCTGCAGACATTTTTCCGGTTTGTTTATCTGTGATCATTAAAATTGAAAACCCCGTTTTTTGTAACTCGATTTATTATAAACGGTAAAATTTGCTACTCAATAGTTAGCAGTAAATTAGCAGTAAAAATGATTTTAGATCTCTATCAACATAGGGATCTAAAATATTTTTTACACTAACCGCTTTTCCAGAAATCAGTCGCAAGTATAATTATAATTTCAATCTTGGAAAGCTTTTATTTCGAAAAACTAAGTTCATCTTATTTATAGATTAAACAAGCTTTACGTTCTCTCATTACCAAGTTGCTAGCAATACAAAAATTTAAGGCCAACCCAGTTTTTTACTATTATATTACAGGAATGCGGTAATAAAGTTATTGGTAAACGTGTTATACATACTTGTAATAAACGAGACGGTAAATATTACATTTAAAAGGTAACACACAAACTATTACATTTACCTTACACAAACTATTACATTTATATACATATATATTTATATATATTTTATTAATTCTTATTTCGATACTATTACGAGCATTATCATATCGAAATAATGAAGTTGATTAAATAATTATTTTGTTATTACAGTTACCATTAGAATTATCTGTTGATGTTCTATGTTAGTTTAATATTAGTTAATATTCGTAACTGCTGAAACTAACGTTTTAGGTTCATTTCACACACGGGATAATTATTTGTGTACTCTGTGTTGTATTGATCACAAATTGTTGTTCCGAGTTTGGACAACTAAAGTACAAACTTTATGTTATTAATGTATTTGTGAAATTTGCGTAAACAGGGGATTATCACATAAGGCATATTATATCGGGTGGGCCAAGAATTCGTTAACATTTAAATGTAACTTACCACGCAAATTATTGCCGCGCGGGGCGCAGGCGCGGGCGGGGGCAATAGCTCGCTTCTTGGAAATTTAGTCGCAATGGATCGCTTCACGGGGCCACAACGCGCTTACTGTGTGAAACAGTTTTATTTAAACAACTTTTCGCTCATTACTGTGAGACGCTTATTTCGCGTTGAATATGGTTTACACGACTTAATTCAGTGTCCAAGTGCTCCTTTAATAAAGAAATGGGTGAAGAAGTTCGAAGAGACGGGATCTACACTAAATGTGAAACAAACCGGCGGCCCGCGGACTTCTCGAAGCGAAGAGAACGTGCAGCAAGTTTCCGCTTCTGTTCGTCGTGATCCAGATTTATCGACGCGCAAACGTTCGGCTGAATTAGGATTATCAAGCACATCAATACGCCGTATTTTGAAATTAGATTTGAAATTACATCCATATAAGATCCAGATAGTGCAAGAACTAAACCCTAATGATTTATATTTGCGTAAGTCATATGCCGAAACAATATTAACTCGATTCAGTAATTTTGACAACATCTTATTCTCTGACGAAGCCCATTTCCACCTAAATGGACATGTAAACAAACAGAATTGCAGGTATTGGAGCAGCGAAAATCCCAAAGCTAAACATGAAAGGCCACTTCACTCTCCTAAGGTATGGGCTGCAATTTCAGCAAAAGGAATCATCGGACCTTACTTTTTTGAAGATTCTCGAGGCCGTTCAGTTACTGTTAATTCTGCCGAGTATGTGAAAATGTTACACATACTCGTTCGGAGTTTTTAGCACCGATGCTACTGGAATTTGCTGGCTATAATCGTAACACATGGTTTCACAAAGATGGAGCCACGTGTCACACATCGAACGAGTCCTTGCCGGTGGTCAATGAAATGTTTCCGGAAAAGCTGATTTCCAGACGAGGTGACATCCCATGGCCGCCCAGAAGTCCAGATCTATCCCCAGCAGACTTCTTTTTATGGGGTTATTTAAAGAATCGTGTCTACATTGATAAACCGAATACACTCCGTCAACTTAAAGAAAAAATCATCGAAGAGATGTCGGCGATCTCGCGGTCTCTTTGCAGAAGAGTATTCGAAAACTTCAGGACTCGCTTAGATGAGTGCAAAAACCGAAACGGTGGTCATTTAGACGAAATAATTTTTAAAAAATAAATTACAACTAATTAGCTTTCTTGTAAATAAACTATTTCTAAAATATGTTAAATGGTTTTTTTTATACGATTTTTTCAAATGTTAACTAATTCATGGCCCACCTTGTATATATAACATTTTTGTAAATCTGTATATATAACATTTTTGTAAATATACTACCAAGCGATCTTGACTTTACTTAATCGTAAAGAATCTCTAGGGTCTAGAAGGTAATTGCTTATATAGTTTTCAAAAACAAAAATAGTATTTAATCAACAGTGCGACCTTAAAGTAAGATATCGTATTATAGTATGCTATCAGAATTCTAACTAACAAAGTTAGTGATGAATCTACACATATGAAAACCCCGTAGGGTTTTCATATATGTAGATTCATCACTGTTCATTCTAGTTTTTTTTATTTATATGAACATTTGACGTATCAAATGTTCATATAAATAAGAAAACCTAGTACGTAGAAAGTTTTTAAAATCAATTCATGCACTATTTTAGAGGAAGCTTTATTTACTTAAACATTCATTGCCTGAAACTTTCTTTATCAAATATCATGAGGAAATAATGTACAGTACACTACAAATATAGGCAGAACATTTATATACAAAGAAGAGATATGAAAATAACATTAAAGACGAAGGGACTGTCATATCGGTCGGAGTCCTACGATCTTTTTCTATTCGATACGCGTTAAAGTGAAATACGGCCCACGCACATCACTTACTAGATTTGTCAAATACAAGTAACTGATTATCTACTTTAACTATTAATTCTATTTGTAGTTAAAATTCTAGATGAAAAGGAAAAACAAACATTTTCCTAACGCAAAGTAGATTTACTAAAGATTATAATATTTAAATTAATGCTTTGAAAATTTTTAAAAAAGGTTTCGTTAAAATTTTCATTCTATATTTATTTACAAATTTAAATAATTTTAATACAACAAAATTATAAAGGTTTATTAAAAAGTCTAATTTACTAGAAGTGTAACCATATAATAATTAATAAGGTAGCTTCGAATAATGAAATTGGTTTGTTAATTGGTACTAGATAATTATAATATACTTACTTAGCTTCACGCCATATCCCTTGCGGGGTAGCCAGAGCCGACGGAAAGCCAAACGCTACGGTCCTTGCATACATGCCCTCCGGGGAGTCCTCATACTTTTAATTATAATACATTAGGTATTAATATAATCTTGGGACTCAAATGTTCCTAATCCTTTAATAGGTTAAACTTACATCTTACATCTGTAAGCGAAAATTATGAGAGAACCATTTTTTAATAATGAATTGCCCTAATAAATTTTGATAAGCGCTTTCTGTAAAAAGGCTGTCCTAATTCTATTATTCTAAAATCACTAGAGCTCAACGCAGTACGTGCTTTTCTTTATACACCTCGCTGACCATAAAGTGATTCTAATCTGAATTAAATGATAACTTTATATAATTTGTTTACTTAAATTTCATTTTCTTAAATTTTAGTCGTTTATATAGGTCTCAAAGGTCTCAAAGGTATAAAAAATGGCATCCCCTACATTGGAAAGGTTTATCTAATCCCATAACTGATCGTCTCGGGATTGCCGTCTGTATTCATCATGATGCCCTGACACAATTTCTACTCACCCGAGAGGAGCACTCATGGACCTCTAAGACTTACAGGCCTATCTTAGAGCACCCTCATGTCGTAAGACTAGGTTTGGCTTACCTAACCTGGTGGGATAGAAAATATATTCCATAACAAGAATCACCTTCTTTTCCCACCACGACACCAAAGCTAGGTAGGAAATAATAGACATAATGTCATGTTCCTATACCCAGCCTCTACCCCACAAAAGAAGTCAATGTTGCTGACTTCACGGTCCGCTCTACGGTTCACTATTCAGCAATTACTTGTTTGCGTAATCATGTCATAGGGATATAACATAACATGAATGGTGATACAAACTGTGGTACACTAATAACATCTTGTTTTGAAATATCAGAATAGGCTACTGTAGATGCCGCCAAGATTCATTTTTGATTATAAGTTCTTCATTAATCGAACTAATATATTATTCTCAAACAATAATCAAGTCCCTACTTTTACACAATACGGCATTTCCTTTCAGAGTCAGTTTGAATTATTAATATTCTACATCAACAATGACACAAGCGACATCTGTTGCTAATTGCGTTGTAAATAATATTTTCTAATCCTAGAAGGCCTCCTTCCATGTCCGAAATCTATTATTTTGAAATTCTTAAGTTTCAATACCCTCTTATAACATTCTTACTCATTTAATACATCATTATATACATTAGAAATATTTTGTCTCAGAAAAGTAATAGATATATAATTTAAAGACGACGTAAATTAATTATTAAATAGCTATTTAAAATTTTTTTTTGGTGTAATTAAAATACTTGCAATGTTACTTTTTTATTGCGCAACTCATTAATTACGAAGCTGAAAGAAGACTAGTTTTTAAAATCGTATTCAACATTTAAGCTTTCTTTAATTATTTAATTTTTATTCAAATTTCATATTTTATATTTATTCAAGCCAACCTCATTAGTAACTACTCAAAGTGGAAATTATAATTCTCGTGCTTAAAATATAAAAGGATTTATTTGACGTCATGTTCATCTAGAAAATAATACATTTTCTAGATGAACCTAGTTTCATAAAAAATAACGCATGATGGTGAGGTCTTGATGTTATTTTTTTTAAACTCAGCCAAGGCATAAAAATTTATAAAAAAGGAGAATATATTAATATTATATTATTCAAGAATTCACGTTGTTGCTTTAATGTTAGTTCTTTCAGTTTTTATTAATAAGACCCACAAATATAAAAAAAAAAGGTATGCAATTACCATAAGGATAAAAAAATCTTATTGTGATTACATAATATTTAAAAGAGCAGAAATCAAAAGAAACAGTTTTTGATTTCTTTTTGAATTTGATTTCTTTATTGTTCTATTTATGCCAATTAAGCTATTAATCTTAATATACTGTAGCAGAATAAAACCATATAAATGAAAAGATAAATAGTATTAAAACCGTAGCACAAAAAGTCAATTGTAGACATCTGGTAATTAGGGACTACCGACGTGGTTCAGGAAGAAGGTAACTTTTTTTCCGTTTGTGAAAGCATCATATATATTGTATTGGAGAATAAGGATTCTGTTTATACAACAGACTTAGGTCAGTCAGAAAGTTTAGAGAAAAATAATGATCTATGATATGACAAATGAAATGTTTCATATTGTATCAATTTCTGAATCAAATTTTATAGTTGGCAACGGCTTTCTCGAAGTAATCGCATCTTCTAGTGATGAAAACTGCGACAATTGCCATTTTATATATAAAGTTAAAATAATTTATATCGTCAAATCATTCTATTCTATCAGTATATTTTATTTTATTATTTTATTAACAACCAAACCACTAAGAAACAAAGAATATTAAAATAAATAATATTAAAGAATATTAAGTATTATTTCATTGTTCCGTTCCGTTGTTCAATAGTTTTAATATCCATAAAATAATTTAATTATAACCGTTAGTCTAACAGACGTCATGTCGGTACCTATGAAACTAAAATACCTTAAAGTTATATCCATTTTCTCCAAAATACTTAATTGAACATTTCTAAGTGTCACTTCCAAGAACATAAAGACATCTTAGACAGAAATGTATCTTTGAAGCTAAAACCTAAAATACCACTCTCTATTCTAACACAGTCGTGATATATGATAATATGTGTCGTACATTTATATATTTTCTGTATTGTTATTTTAATCTCCATATTATATATAGTTTGTTAAATTACCGTTGTTTTATTATTTTCTTTCAATCAACGTATCACAACCCTTTTTCTTTGTAAAACTTTTTTTCTTTAAGTAAATTTACCAAGTTATCCAATTCGCAAAGATATATATGTTAATTCAATGCATATTCTATCTAATTATATCTAACATCACTCGAAAAAAAATGCAACCCCAAGACGGACAGATGAATAAGACAAAACTAGAAGAGTTGTTACTGGACTATGACACTATAAAAAACTTTCAGGTTAATGATACACAGGGTTCATTGTACACATCATTAGTATAATAAAACCAGCAATTAATTTGCAATATTACGTAGGTGTGTTAAGATAACAAAAAATAAGTTGATTGGAAATGTTCTTACAATAGAGCTATATAATTGTATTATGATTTCAGGCCATTAGTATTAAGTTATATTGTGTCAGGTTGGAATAATTCATTTCTCTAAAATGGTTTTAAGGATGAAAATAATGGATCAAGATTAAATTACCTTTGAAAGATAATAGTCACTGAAAAATTTTAATGTTATTTGAAATAACTTTTATTTTTCACTTGATAACACCACGTCACGTTTGGATATTTGTTTTTCTTTAATATCTTAATCGGAAAATAAATTGTAGTGGTACAATATAATATTTACAATAGAATATTAGTATAAACGGAGTATTATATTTACTTATTAGTTTTTTTTTAATAGACCTTAGTTCCTAAAAAAATAATGGAGTAAAAATTACCTGGCTTTTTAGTCGATGTCAAAGTCAATCAAATGTCCTTGGGGCATCGACTTCTAAAGCTAACTCTAATATATACTCAGTTAACTTCTCAGCTCAGTAACGATAGGTTTTAGTTTTCTTAACATGGAGCCAATGCTTTACACATACCTCCTAACTAGTGACAGGCAGATGGGGTTACTAAAATCTTTATTTAATAAAATTTTACTATTCTCAAATGATATAGTTATTCCTTTAACAATGTAATATTAATTTCAATTATATTACTAAATAAGAAAATAACAATAAATAAAAAAATAATATTGAAAGAAAAGAAATTATTGCACACTATTTTTATATCATCAGCTCTGATTGTAAGATCTAACAACTCAAATACTAAAGAAGAAAGTAAGTTTGGAGCACGAAAAACTAATATATTTTATAAATATTTATACAACATTAAGTTTTGTTGTTTGGTTGTTAGCTCAATAAATATTAAAAATGACATTTTCAATATTATTTTTGTGATAAAATAATATTTCAATAATTTATAATCTGGCGTGTCTTGTAGACGAAATCTTTAGTAAAAGTAGTTCAGAAACATTAATTTGTTGTAATACTCTAATTAATCCCACATATACCTATGACTTATTATTGGTGTAAATGCGAATAAGACGTATTTACAATATTTGTAATTTGTACATTTTAAAAGTTACTTGTAACTTATGTTAGGACCAACTGACCTTGATTTAAATGCTTCTAAAAAAGAAAATTTCATCAAAATTTGTTGTAAAGTTTTAAAATAATATGATTGAGGTATTCAAACATAAACTTTTAAATACAGAAACGTAAAACCATTACCATAATTTAAAAGAATCTTGTCGTATTTATGAACCGTTTAATAATTATTATATTGTAGCTTGTTTGTTACATTCATTTTAATAAATATTAAAGCTTTAGGACTTTTCTAAAACTTTGACCCATGACCAAAACACATAATACTATGTTGCCCATATATTTCATGTTAGGCTTAATGGTTATTTTTAAGTTACAAACAAGAAATAAGGCATATTTTTATAGATCCCTTAAGGGAGTATGACATGTTTGTTTTTGGTTACAAAAAAGGAATCTCATTATTGTTTTGTTCTCTCATTAAGTTAGTAACATGATAAAGATATAAAATTTCTTTATATTTCAATGTGAACCAAAATAGAATGGATTTAGACTAACAGTAATCCGACTTTCCGGTGTGGTAAAATCAGACAAATAACAGTAGCTTTAACAATTAAAATCTTAACAACTAATTGGTAAATTATATAAATATATGGATTTATATTACTTGTGTAAGGAACATAATTCTTTGTGGCTATAACTTATAATTTTGTCAAAATAAAAAATCAAATATTAAGATTAGTGGCAGACAATTTTTATATCCTCTCATTCCCGTTATCGTTATTCTCTGAATTTTACTTTCTATCTAGCCTGCAAATATAGTAGGCAAAAAATTTAGTCATAATGTATTGTCTGGTTTTAACCCTTTGCGCTCGAGGCGCTTTTCTGTCGGGTGAACTAGCAACTCGAGAGTAATCTCACATCTTTTAACATTATACATACTTTTTTAGCTTAATGAAATACAATTATTAAAAATTATGTTCTATAATCACCCGAAATAAGATATTTAGACACCACATCGATCTGAATGATGCCTCTCAGTTACCGCTCGAGTTATTGCATCACATGCAGTGGTGCCTGAGAGGCACCGCTCGAGCGCAAAGGGTTAATAGCACTGATATTAAACGTACATTTTATAAATTTCCTCCTAATTTCGCCAGTGTCTATAATCTAATATTTAGGTATGTAATTATGTCAGTTTTATTTAATTTTAATTAATCCTCACCAAATAAATTATTTTATTTTATAATAAAAGTAAAACTGCGCTTTTGTCCTTAGTGTTACATTATTGATATTACTCAATAATGTTACAAATCGATGTGGTTATTTAAAAAGGTAAGTGGATTGTTTTATAAAACGGCATAAAAAATAAAATGATTTTTATTTCAATTCATATATTTAAAATAAATATTCAAAGGGGAATATATTTTCTTTAAGCATTGAACAAATCAATAGTTAGAGACAACAAACGTGTTCTTTATTTCAACTACTGTGATGTATTAAGGTTAGATAAAAAGAGTTTAGAGAATATCTAAAATTCGGTCACGACCCACGAAACCTTTGTAACGATAACCATGGCTACAATTGTATTGTGAATTCTTTGGTTGTAAGATCAAAAGCAAAAAGTAAATTCATAATTTTGCTGTTTTTTTCCCAGGATTTTTTTATGCTGAGTAGTATTTGGTTTTATTTCATTCAATTTATATATTTTATTATTTTACTGGTATATTATGAAATAAATAATAAAAGTTATTAATAAAGTTCCTCAACAATAAGTATGTAAGTATATAAGTAGTACAAAGCACAAAAATTTAAATAAAAAAAAAATTATCCTGTAAAAAGTACTGTTCTTTTTTCGTGAAGAATTATGAATAACCACCATTAATTGACCAATCACATCTGTGACATCAGGAGATTTGCAGATGCGTTGTTGTCTTTGGTAATAGTAAAGGCAGAATGAGACAGAATAAATTACGAGGAAATTAATTTCAAATGACATTAGAATTTTTTTAAAACGAGAAAGTGATTTTTTTTATACATAAATTTTTGGTTTTGCTTACTATTGTATAAGAAATTAATTCTATTTTTAGAATAAAATGAATAAACAGTAAAGTTATATACCAAAGCCTACAACATCATAAACTCAGATTTTTTACTTTTTAATATTAAATTATCGTAAACTATTGATTGTATAACATATAATGCTTTATATAAAACTAATTACAGGAAGTTGCATTCGTATATGAGAGTATAAAAGTCTTTCATATTATTGTATTACTATAATCCAAGGCTGACTCTAAGGAAAAAATTGATATCCTTCCTTGAAATCAATGGGAAACGATGAGTCAATACTCTGGGCTCGCTTCGCTCAATATGCAAACGGCACCCAAGATTTCACGAGCGCAGCGAGTCGAAATTGAGGGTTTGTTGGCGCCCTAGTTTATTATGATCTCACTCTAGAGCTTCGTTATAGTCTTGATTTGAAAGTCATAACTTTGTTGATAATAGGCAGACATTATTTGGAAAAATTTAAGATAAAATAAATTTACCTACCTACCTCATTAGGATACACGCAAATATATAAAATAAAAATAAAGCAAATATTAATTAATCTTTAAAACAAGTAGAAATCATGTGAAAAATATAATTTTAAAGTTGAACTTTTCAAGATTATTCTTTATTTAATAAATATATTAGCTATTTTATTTATAAGAGGCAATCATATCGGCTTGAGTTGATAAGATAAATAATGTGAAGTACCTTTTATGTGTAATAAATACTTGTAGGAATTATCTAATCCCATAAATCACAATTCTGATTCGATATAACGAAGTCAACAGCTTAGATCAAGTAATTTGTATTACAGTTAAGTTAAATTTTTATAAGATCCTTTAAATAAACTTCTTCGTTTCAGAAATATTTTCTTTATTTTAGAAGGTTTATGTTTGTATATTTTAGAAAATGTATAAATGTGAAAAAAATATTTAAAATTTAATATAAATAATTACTTGCTAAAACTGTATTTCCTTTCGATAAAGTATTTTTTTATACAATGTACAAAATATTTTCTATACTTTTTTGTGCCAAATACTAAGATGCAATTTCTGAGCGAAACACGCAGTTTGTAGAGGCGGCACTTTATATTATATGATTAAAAGTATTATGATATTATTAAAGCTGATAATTAGTAACGGTAATAAATTTATTTATTTTTGTAATTGATATATTACAATATGTAATAATTTACAAATACCACAATTTAATTAGACAACATTTTGTTACTATTATAAACGTAGTTTTAAAATAATATATATTAAATTATTATTTTTCTTCCTTCCAACGTTATCCTCATAGAGGGGTTAAATATTCTAGAATATTTCAACAACAATACACCGAAAGTATCCTGTCACCACTTTTTCATGAACATAATTAAAATTAAAGCTTTCCAAATGGGTCCAGACACAAAGAGTAAAATTTTAAAAGTTTATATAAAAAAATACTTCAACATCAATTTTATTAATTAAGACTACCAACATTTTATTAAAGCATATACCAAAAATTAAATAAAAACTAGTTAAGATATTATCTACCACGTCCGTGTTGATATAGAGGAGGGTACGTAATGTACAATGTGTAATGTTTTTCCTACACACAGCAGTTTTCTTTCCATTGGTCTACACGTAATAAATGCAGAAACCTTATACATACTACGCACTTATATAGACTACGCACTGTAATATTCATGATAAGTTATAGCAGCTTCGACCCATTTTAACATACTGTTAAAAGGAAATCAAATGTTTCAGGTCTAAAAGTTTTTTTAAATTCTTTAAATGAATTCATTTAATTATGAAGATTTAACATCGGAGTTATAGAGAATGTATTTTACACGAATCTGTTACGCGCAAATTTAATGTTTTTTTTTACAGTAATTAATTTGAATTAAAGTCATTGACATTATTTTCAACTTAATTATTTGCTTTTTACTTATTTTTATTTTGATATACGAAAATGCCTAAAAAACAGTTTTATATTTTATTTAATACACATACATAAGTACTTAAGTACAAATATAATTACTTTTTACAGCGGGACAGTACCTTAAGGAAAAATCTAATAAGACAATATTTAATAAATTTATGGTGCCATCTACGCTTTTATACAAAGTTCATACGTTCACAGTTCACTATATTTCTTTACAAAACTAGCTAAGAAATAGAATTCCAATTTAAAAAAATAATCTGAAGGATATATATATATTGTAAATATGTTGTAAATAATAAAAAATTCTGAACCCAAAATAAAATCAGTTATTTCTTATTAACAAAAGTATTTTTTTCTGAACAGTCAAGCAAAAAAAAATCTTATAAAATAGTCTTAATATTATTTAAAATAATAATACTTTAACATTTAACAGTTCTATTCTAGGCATATGCCTAGAGGCACTACACGTAATAACTGCAGAAATGCTATGCATACAAAGAGGAAGGCTTCTTTGAATCCAGTGAAACAATTTCTCTTATTTAACTTTTGTATGTTCTTGAGAATAAATATTTTTTTATTTAAATCAACTCAGTTCAACTGAATATAACACATTTTTTTATATTAACTAACAATATGATTTTTTAACAATTAATCTAAGGAGTTGTGTTTTTATATTTATACTGTGTGTAATTTATTTTTTCATTTGTTTAAATATATTGAAATTTTATTGTGGGCTATCGGAAATTATATTATTTTAAGTTTGAATTATTGGGAAAAACCGAATAAAAAAAAACTCCTCTACAATAATGTCAATCGCCAAATATATCTAAATTGTTATATATTCAACTACAATAATTATGTAAGAAAAAAAAAAGATAATGGAATTTTACTAAAATCTAAGCACTCACTTTTATTTTTATCTTCTGTTTCTGGTTAAAAATAGAAAAGAAAATGTATTATTTATAATAAAATGCAATTGTTCGTGAGAAAATAAATCATGCTATGCTTTTCCTTTATACAGTCTAAATCCAATTTCGTTCCCTAGATTTGTATACAGGAAAACAAAGTACATCCTTGCTTATGTTATTTATGTCATGTCATGTCATCTGACATTTATTCAGTTTCATATTTTTCTTTCATTTATCTATACAATGAAACAGACACCGTTAGAAATTGAAAAAGATAGACTGTGAAGATGTAAAATATAAATTGAAATGAACCGTTGATAAAAAGCGAGTTGTGACAATTGTAATATAAATACTAAGTAAAAGTTAATAAATGAATTGTGCATTATAGTTGTAAAATTTGGTTACTTTAAAAGGCTTTTAATGAAAGGTAAAAATGTTTATTGTCTAATGTGAAATATATAGTGTTTTATATCTATGTTATATTACCGAGTTTAAGGATAAGAATTCTGTTATTTTATTTTTTTTACTTAAGAAGTGACTAAATATTATTTATATACATAAAATCAACCATTATTACAATAACAATAAGCAAGTTACTATTAAATTTACCAAGAATATAATTGTAGGTATTATATAAAGAGAGCTAAGTAATTAATTTAACTTCAGCTTTCAATTAATTTTCATACCTGAACTTCTATTTTACATCGAGTAACTGGTTATTAACAGTTACAAACTTTATTAATTATTTAATTTAATTTATATTACATAGTAGTATAGTAAAATAATATTAATGACATTTCTGTTATTAACCGCTGAATGTTATTAAATAAAACCAATATTTTATATATACGTTATTTTATATATACGTGTCACGTTGTTTGTCCGCGATGGACTCCTAAACTACTTAACCGATTTAAATTAAATTTACAAACCACGTGCAGTTTAGTCGAACTTAAAAGATTGGATAGTTTTCATCTCAAATCATAGTCGCTATATTATTTTATTGCAAATTATTTGTTTATTATTTGGCAGTCACAATAGTCAGTTAACTCCAAACGAGTCTAACAGATGGCGGTATCTGTTGAATTTATAATATGCTATGTTAAACGTACTATAGGGGTTGTTACTATAATAAATGCGTATTCACATGTATCTACCATACATATTATTGTATTAGTATTATTTGTTAATCTTAATTTAAGACTCTTTATTCCTCAACAACTAATACACGTGTAGTATATCGTAAGTTTACATGAAGTTATGTTATTAATGAACTCTGCTCTTAATATAAAACAGGAACAGAACCTGTAATTGGCAGGAAAAATTAATTATTTGTATATGGACAATATTCACGACAACTGTAGTTGATTAAACAGTTTGTGATTATTTGTGATTATTTTCAATTTACCCACATATAATTTGTGATTATTTTAAATTTATCCACATACAGCTTAAGATTATTTGTGATTATTTTTAATTTATCCACATGCAATTTGTGATTATTTGTAATCATTTTAAATTAACCCACGTACAGATTTAGATTTTTTATGATTATTTTCTATTAACCCACATACAGTTTGTGAATATATGTGATTATTTACAATGTACCCACATACTGATTGTGATTATTTTAAATTTACCAACATAAACTTTGTCATTATTTGTGATTATTTTCAATTTACCCACATGCAGTTTGTGATTATTTTCAATTTACCTATATAAACTTTTTCATTATTTGTGATTATTTTCAATTTACCCACGTATAGTTAAAGATTATTTGTGATTGTTTTAATTTACCCACACACAGTCTATGATTATTTCCAATCTACTCACATATAGTTTGTGATTATTTGTGATTATTTTAAAGTTACCTACATACTTTTTGTAATTATTTTTTAATTTAATCACTTATAGTTTAAAATTATTTGTGATTATTTTCAATTTACCCACACACAGTTTGTGATTATTTTCAATTTACCCACATTCAGTTTGTGATTATTTGTGAATATTATAAATTTATCCACATACAATTTGTGATTATTTGCCCAGTGAAGCGGGCGGGATTCAGCTAGTATATATACATATATAAATGTATTTATATGTATATAATGTTTTTATTTTTAATTAAGATTTTAATACAAATGTATAGTATTAACAATGATCGGGATCCTAGTATATCATATACACACGGGTTTCTTATTATTATTATTTTTTTTTGTATAACTGCCTACCAAAATGACAACACCCTGCCTGATGTTGAGCAGTCAAAAATAGACGCCACCAATCTCATTCAAACAAAACAGAATGACGAATGGTGGCCTCCACTATGGCGGCCTTATGAGATGTTTTTTCACGCCCCGCTTAAAAGACCCAGGATCGTAGTGGGAAGAAAACACGTGCCGTGGTAGTGAATTCCACATTTTGATGGAAATACATAAATATGATCTGCTGAACCTTTTGGTTCGTGACGATACCGAATCCACCGTGAAGGGATGGCACTTCTGTCCTGCACGTATTGTTCTGGATCGGAAAGGAGAGGATGGGATAAGTTGGAAAAGTTCGTCGGAGCACTCGCCGTGGTGTAAGCGATAAAAGACTGTCATAGTGGCAACGTCTCTACGTATTTGGAGAGTTTCCAGGATCTCTACGGCCTCTGGGCTTTCAATAATGCGAACTGCTCGCCGCTGCAACCGGTTGAGAGTGTCAAGCAAGTACTGAGATGAGCCATCCTAAAGATGAGAACAGTACTCCACGCAGGAGCGTATCTGCGTCCTATATAAAAGACACAGCTGCTCCGGCGTGAAGAACCGTCGCACCTTGTTCAACACTCCGAGCTTACGTGAGGCTGTTTTAATGACACTCTTGATGTAGACCTTTTGGTTGAGGTGGGACTCGGAAATGGATGCCGAATCGCACCGTCCGGACACCAATCGGCACGACGAACCACTCCGGGGTTATGCGTGGCCTGGTGGAGCAGCCTCCTTAGGTGGTTAGTCTAAGTTGGGCCCATGTACTATGCCGCGGGCGGCAAGCGGCACCACCGTTTCTACAGGTGTCCCTGTCCGGTGGGTCGACTCACACCACTCACATAATGATTCCACGATAGCTCTACTGGTCCCACATATACTGCAGCCGATGCCATCCTTGCAGCTATTGAGTTTCCGGAACTCATCACTCACCGGACGAAACGCAGCAGTATCAATACTGCTACTTCATGTCGATTTTCTGTGAGAGGGTAGTACTTCCCCGGTCGAGCCAGCCCATTCACACTGTTACCAGCGAGGCTCTACTACCTACAAAAATATGACAAAACATTGAAAAAAAAATATCGCTTCTGAGTTAGATAAAACAAAATATTTCAGTAATCAAAGCAGAACGTTCTTATTATTTTCTGTTTCCCATAACTTATAAAAGACATACATCAAAATAACCCTATTAGATATTTTTTCTATCATTGACAACTTTAATGCTACCTTAAGATACATATTGAAATGCTTTTCTTAGGTAGAGGGGAATTTATGTTTTTTTCTCTTATAATGTTTACTTTGCTCACTAATCCTCTTTAATTCCTCTAGTTTGTCCTAGAATTCTACACCTATCCTCATTCTTTAATATAATCATAAAAAGCACTTATTACAATCAAATCTTACATTTTCATTTGGATTCAGTACGTTCTACTATAGGTATATGTTATGTAATCTAAAATTATCTTATAATACATATTAAACACAGTACTAGCACTGATATGCTTAATAAAACTAATATTTTCTTATTTGTATACACCAGGCTTTATCTTCATTTTTTTCATTAATTACGTTTCATCGGATAAACTAATTATTTTCACGAACGTCAGTGATCTCTATAAAATCAGCAATTTATTTCATTCCGCAGACAAGCGACAAATTATAACAGATGCTTTTAAGTGCTGCGTGATCGTGATTTATGAATGACAAGCCTCTTTACTCACTTCTATTTTTGGAACTAAATTCTGACGAAATATAGATTGGAAGTTGGATATCTTGGACACAATAAAAAAATATATTTGTTTGTTAACAAAAGAAAAATGAAAAATAAGAAACTTTTAATGTAATATATATTTGCTCATATACAGCAGATGTTTTCTCTGGTACGAGTTACGTTAAGGATGGCTGTTAGTATAAGTTAAAGAACAACAGTGACACTAATATCATTGTATCTACTCCGTCTTCCAAACTTTGTGTTCCGCAAATACAAGTTACATTACGTGAAACATTATGTTTAAGCTTCTACTCGTATAGTGATAGGAATATTCATAAATTGTCTTGTCGTATCTAAATATTATTTATAGTATTACTCATTACACTGCTAAGGTAAAGTTAAAAATCAACAACTGGAAAGAAAACCTATGAATATTTTTTTATAACAAGCATTAATTTACATTATTGTATATAATAAATATTAAACATAATAATGATTAATCGAATAATACATAATAATAAATAATGTGTTGTGTAATTGAAATTACAATGTTATAAATAATTGATTCCGTTCCATTTTGTAAACAAATAAATTAATTATTTAAAGTGGAAATATCGAATATTTTTTTGTCTGAACATGACTCCATAAATGTAATGTTTTTTGATTAGTCGGATGCTCGAAGGTTTATATAGCATTGACATTTACAAAGAAATTATTCTTTTAAATATCACTCTCGAATTATGCATAATTTTGATATTGTAATTAAAAAGAAATTAAAATATTACTATAACTACATCTTACGCTACATTTATACAAAACTATAATGAAGTTTTTATTAATAGGGTAAATTTGGTGTTTGTATAAGACGTCGTAAATTTGAAATATTTATATCTATATTTGGTTCCTTAATTAATCAGTAAAAACTGTTTGAAAATAAATCTCATTCCTAGAAACAAAACTTACTTCCTCATGAGCCAATCTGCGGGTAGTTAAGTAAAAACCAATAAAAAAAATAAAGGTAATGTTATATATTGAGAGAAAAAACTAATAATTATCATTTTAAAAACAACGTTTTTTTATTTTTTATCTTTTTTTTAATTTTTTTTTTATTTTATTATACTTTTGACCTGTCATATATATTATATAATATTATGTGAATAATTTAATAATAATTTTAATAATCATAATAAATTTAATATAATCAGTGTAATTTTTAACTTGTCTGTATTTGTATGTCGAAGGCGAATATAAATTCGTCCAAAGAGCATATAAATTTGACAACTAAGTCTGACATTTGGTACTGTATAAAACATCGTTAAGATCATGTTTTGTAATTGCGATTAGATTTAAGTTGTCATAAAATACTGTTATAAGTTTACGATAATTCCTATTAGATTATTTGACGAATTGTAATAGTTAAAACAACTAGAATAAGATGCTTGTTAAAACCAGTAGAATAAGATGCTTTTGTAAGTTGTATCGAGTAAACACGTGGCGTATTTCCGTACGCCATTGAACAGAGTCGTGTAGGGGAATGAGAAGCGTGGCCTATTTTACTATAAAAGGGCCGACATCGGCCGTAGCGGGCAGTCTGTCTTCCGATCAGACAGCTCTCGCTCCCAACAGAACTGTTGGTTCACTCTGTACAGCCTAGCGCTGTATATTGCATTGCGGAATCGCTGACGCGATACCCTCAGTTCCGTTCGTTATTATTTGGGTGACTGTGTTGCCACTGTACAAGCAAAGGACTAACTCCTGTTCATTATTGTAAATTATTATTTTGTGGTTTCGACAATTTATCTTTTGATTTAGTGTGTAAATAATTTTTACTATGTAAAGTTGTATTGTCTTAATCCTGCAACATGGGTACTCCAAATCCTGACATGCCGGTCTTGGCTCCTGATGGCCTTACATGTATATATTTTTAAATAATTAATAATAGTTTTAATAAATTTAAATGTTTGTAATTTTGAAATATTGTATTATTTTGCATTATACTTATGTTATAACATGAACAAATGCGGCATTAGGGACCGCCAACCAACACGCCATGTTCCGAATATGACATGGGAGTGAAAGTAGGTAACCTTAATGTCAATTGCTTGTTATATGCATGATATATGATGCAGTGGTTATTACATCGTCAGAATGCGATTTGCAGGATATATAAATACAAAATATATAATAATAATACACACTGAACCCTAAAGCTAACTAGAATTTGCTATAACTAAAATCAATATAAAAGGAAAGTAAAGATTAATGTAACAAGGAGAAGACTTGCTGAGTTAACTTGGCAATTTTTCAAGTCTTATACAAATGTAACGGAAGCTGAATCTACAAGATAAGTTTATCGTAGATTTAAGAGTAAGTTATTTATTACTTTAATATTTATTTACTTTAATACTTCAGAATATTTTATTGTAATTGTTTAATTGATATTATTATAAGTCTTATCACTATCCGACCCATTACCATTCTGTTACTAAATGGATTGCAATTAAGATTTTTTAAGTTTTTAATACACATAGTTAATATTAACAACAGTCATTACATCTGATTATGTTAAATGTTAGGTTTTTTCCTTTTTTTATTTCCTATATTTTATTTGTCCAAAAAATTCTACTGTATTGCTTTACAACATGTAACATGAATTTAGCCTCTTAAATATAGATGATAAATTTTCTAATAGTCATTTATTCTTTCATGTAGAGAATCTGCGCAACTAAGTAACATTGTAATAAATTGATTACTAAGAAGTCATTATATTCTTGACTACTCGGTACAACCAAGGTCATCCGAAAACTGATGATTATTATTATTTCACAAAATAATATTATAATTTCACAATATAATAATATAATCAGTAAAAATAAATAAAATGGCATAAAATGAACGCTAGAATGAGATTTCATATGATTTTAATCGCCAAGTTATAACGTAATCACCGAAGGGACGTTGTTTTGTATACTTTTATTCTAAAAGTAAGAGGAAAAAAGATTTGAGTTTAAATGGTTAATAATTGATATCAATTCTTTGAAACAATATTTAACACGTAGCGTAAAACAATAATTACCAGAAGATGTAAATATAATATTTATGGTACAAGTTCCGAAAAGTAGAGCTTGTCTGCTACGAGTATATGTTGCTTAACTGTTTTTAATACTAAAGATTCAATATACTGAAATTATTAAGAAATGAGTTTTGATTGTATTACTTCCATTTTTCATTTAATTTGATCTAGGATGTAAATAAGGTTAGTAACGTAACAACATATATTTTACATTTGAAACCACTTTATTGGTGATGCCCATATATTAAAAATATCTGTAGAACCAAAGTTAGTCAGTTGCATTACCCAAAACATTGTTAGAAAGCTGCCTGTAAGAGGGATTGTACCCTCTTACACGCTTTTATCTGATATCAGTTATCTATGGACCTCACAATATACACAATAGGTTGTACTGAAAAAATGTATTTATAATGTATAATTTTAACTTCACAATGAAAGATAATATCAAAAAACTTAAAAAGGAAGATAAAAGATAAATAAAGAAACGCATTACATTTATATCTTGTATTCTTATAATAGTGACGAAGTGGGTGACAAAGTCTACACGTGGTTGTTATCTGTTTTATGTAAATGTAAAGAATACGGACGCCATAAATAAAATAATGTTTGGCTGAAATAGGAACATTGTGATGGATTTTTGGATGTGACGAAAATGGATAAAGTAAGGATTAAATATTTGTAAGGCAGTTTAAAAGTAACAGTAAAAAGTAGTTTTAGGCAAGTAGCAGTAAAAAGTAGTTTTAGACTATTATAAGAAAAGACTTAAAACGAAGAACACATGGAGTGTGTTGAAATTATTTGGCGCAGAAGAATGTCATAGTTTTATCATTATTGAAGTCAGAATTGTCTAACCTGGATGATACTCTCTTCAGAACGTTAAATTTAATTAATTGCAATTATATTCAAAATGAGAATCTTAATAGGAGAAAAAAAAATTAAGAGTCCGTGCTTCCCCGCTTGTTATTTTGACTGTCTGTAATAATAATGACTTAAATAACTGGCATGAAGGAAGACCGTTAGCACCAGATGCAGTGACAATATGAAAGACATTATTGCTGTCATTTTGCCGGCAGCGAGTACAAGATTGCTCCGTTATTAAGTTAATGAGGTGAAATATAATACTATATATGTCAGAAATGATATAATATCACAAAGACCATTTCGCACATTTAATGGTTGTTATTTGTCTTGTCTATCTATTGTTCAATTTTTTCTTTTCAATCACTCTGTTCAAGAATTTAAAGACAGATACGTTTCTAAACGAGTTGATAAATGTGACACTTCCGCACTCATCTACAATCCACATAATGTAGGCTAAAACCTAATCTAGATGAAATAGGTTTCAAAAATTTTACAATTAACAAAATAACTGTAACAACTAAGAATGAACAAAGTAACTGTAATATGCCTTTAATATTCGTCAGAATATATGACAATGATGGTATTTTAAATTTAGACTTCAAAAGGTATCTTAAAGGAGTATTTACAATTTTAACGAGATATTGTTATTCGAATTTTACTTTACAATTCTCAACCTTTTCAATAATCATTTTTTAATGATTAAAGCTTTTTAATTAGCGTCAATACATTGTAAATATTATCTTTTTTATACTGCAGCTAAAATCACTTCTCCACACATATATATAATGCCTAAAGGAATTGTTAACTATTCTAAAAATAACCCACCTGGAAAGTAAAACAATTTTTTTATGTGCACTTACCATGTAAATGTTTTTGCTAATGCAGTATCGTGCATGTTTTCCTACAATATTTAGTAATAAATATAAGTCAATCCTTAATACCTAGACCACCTTTATATTATAAAATAAGGTTAACTATATCATAGATTTACTTGAGAACTTCTTAATCTCTTTAGGAAGAACCTAAAGAAAATCTAAAAAGTAATTGTAAATCTAATATCATACATAAAATTTAGGAATATACTATCATTGATTTTATAAAAGATTTGGTGAGCAGATATATATTTATAATTTCATTCTTCCATCCAAGGTTACTCCAAGGTAGGGTGATAGAAAATTGAATATAAGGCAATCATGTTGACTAATATTATTCGAATTAAGAACGAACGAACAAACGAACGAACGAACTATTACTTTTACATTATAATACTTATACCATTTACAATATTAATATTAAGTTTCATCTAAGCCTGCAACTATATGATGGATGTATTAGATTGCTAATAAACTTATTTACATGGTTTTAATTATAATATATTTATATATTCTTAAAATAATAAAATATATTTTGTGAAATGAGTAAAAAAATATATTTGAAATGTATGGAAATTTATAACTTAATAATTCTTGGTACGTTTGTTTTTAAACCAATTTAGAGTTACCTCATAAATGTTTACAAGTTGAAATGTTTCTTAACCACACAAAGTCCAACGTAACTTTTTGATCAGAGGTTATTGTCGCAATACAAGAGAACGAAATTGATATTTCTTGATCTTCAAAAGCTTCTGAATTTTCGACACAAATAGAAAACAGAAGTATTGCTTTTAATTTTGTATTGCTATGTTTTTTATCAATGTTCAAAACGTCTAAAATATAAAAAATAATATTTATAAGTTCCTCGAGGTCTTCTTTGGAAAAAGATTGGAAAAGCAAATGCCTCGCCTTATTTTTTTACGTTTTTACCAGACATTCGTTATTTTTATCTAAGAAACTTTAATTAATTTAAGTACTTAAACTATTGAGAAATGTTTTGAGATATGTATAAATTATTTATATGTTACAATAATAATATCGTATCACAAACTTGTTATCCTCATATAAACTTTTATTTGCGGTAGAGATCTATTTTAGTCTACAAAAAGATTCTAACTCTTTTAAAGTCACTTACTATTTTAATCCTTCTTTTATTCGTTTTATCAAAACTTAATCTAAAGATTGCATAATTACCGTTATAAACAAAGCGCAATTAAACAAAAAATGGCTCAGCTGATACTTCGCAAGAATTAATAAGTTTGGGCAATATAATCTATTCTATCTATTGTTGCAAATCTTAATCTTTATATATCAATATGTAATAAAGCTAGGAAGAAAATGTTTATAAAGTTATATTATAACATTTCGAAAATATTTGAACATTTTTAACTTATTTGTTAAAACCTTGAAAATACTATAAACTTGCAATAGCGCGTGCGTTCCTAACACTATATTAATAAGTCGCTATATTCATTGTTACAGAATATTTACTTTAAGCCATAAAAGTACGAACTGTATCGATATTTAGTTACTCAAGTATAAAAGTCAAAATATGTGAAAAAGATCTTTTAACAACAAAAAAAATGATATTTTATTTTGTTAATAACGTGGCATCAAATGATGCTAAAATTTTATATAAATTAGTGGAATTTGCTATCAAACTTAGATAATTTTGCATGTTATGTAATCTATTGTTTATATTTTTGCTCATAAAGCGACATAGCTGCAATGCGACTCAGTTCTCTAATAAAAATAAAAAATAAGTTTCCAATTCCGGATTTATAACTTCTTCTAATAATAGTTTAACAAAATATGGTTAGGATACAAGTCTATCCTAATAAGTTAGTAATGTAGGTAGTGATAATATTATCAAAATTTAAAATAAATACAATTTT
Organism: Melinaea menophilus ssp. n. AW-2005; assembly: GCA_918358695.1. Taxonomy (NCBI): domain Eukaryota; kingdom Metazoa; phylum Arthropoda; class Insecta; order Lepidoptera; family Nymphalidae; genus Melinaea; species Melinaea menophilus. The sequence continues at coordinate 20,733,908 of OU911043.1, read as the reverse complement.
TACAGAGGATGTCATATTACAACAGACTATGATATTTTACTCGACTTGTTATAAAATATTACATTTTGAAATATAATTAAGTATAGAACATATCTATCTATCTTTGACAGGACTCTTTTATATTTTTCAGACCAACAAGCCCAAACTGTATTCGAGTGCAACCTTTTGATTCTATTTGGACTTCATTTAAATTGCATCTTTCAATTCATGTGTTATTTTAGTGCTTTCCCGAGAGAAAATGCACTTAACTTTAGTCAGATCTATTCCCTTATAATAAGGTTAAATTCTATCCTATACTAAATTTAAACTTTATTTTCATGCTGATTTTATGTTACTGCTATATATTTTTGTTGAACATATTGTTATAAAATAATCATAAAGTAACTACAATACATATTATATAAAGAAATTATATACTTAGACGCTAAATACTGTGCCGATTAAATTTTAACATGTTGCATGAGTTCCTTCTTGTTATATTTTTTGTACTTTTTATTAATTAACTCACATACCTATAAACCTTTTAAGAAAAAACTTTTTTACTAATTTTTATCAATTTGGTATGCCTTGTCGTCTACAAATACTCCACAAGATGGAATCGTGGTAAGGAACAGGTTTACATTAATTCAAACAGGTCTGTTTATCTAACTAATATAATGTTTTTACTAAACCTTTAAATGAAAATAGAATGTTTTAATATTTATTTAGGAGTTAATGACTGTTTTCTTTCTCTCGATACTATTTTCTTTCCGACTGGTCCTAAACAAATTTAATATCGGTAAGTTCGGTTTTTCTTATTATTTCTAATAGCAACAGATGTAATTTAATAAAAAAAAATTAAAATAAATTTCTCGAACGTTTGTTCGTAATTTATACAATTATTATAAATTAATTAACTACAAAAACCATAGTCCATTAGTACTGTGTTGTATGTATTACAAGGTCATAGAAAATATATAACCTCTAATACTGTGTTATACAATAACTGTGAAACAGTAAACAGATATTCAAACATCTGAGCACACGGGTCAATGAGCGCGCGATGCGGGCCTGAGGCCGTGACGATTTCGTACCCAAACATATCAATACTAAGTTTCACTACACACAATAAGACTTTTTTTATGGATCACAACAAAAAAAAGGAATAACAAATAGTCTTAATGCTAATAATTATTATATTTAGGAATACTTTTTACACGTGTATGTTGAAATACCCTCAAGTACGTTAGGTTATAAGCTATAACAATAGTTTTTTTTATTACTCGTAGATAACAAAGACAAAATTTAGTGAATTGCTGCTACAAGTACATGTAATAGTATTACTAACTTAGGTCTAACTATTAAACCTACATTAAGATATGTCTATAATACTTTATTTAAAGGCTCTATTTACATAATCATTATGCGTCTGTCGTGACTGAAGTGTGCCAATTACAGGAGCAATTTACAACAGTTATTGAATACGTCGGAGCAGCATTCAGTGTTACAGTGTCACCGTTATCATGTTATTTATGTGTTTGTCACGTTAGTGTTAGTCTATCTGTGAATCTCGAGCAATGCATTTGAGTTTATTGTTACTTTTTAGCGTTACTATCATATTAGTTAGTGGGCAGAATTGCAAAGTCGGAGGAAATAGAGTAATTTGTTTTCATTACTTTAATATTTATAATATTTTTTTGGAGTTGTTGTTATATATATGTATGACTTTAGTGTGCATATCACGAACAGTGCTGCGGCGGTTGCTGCTTCAATGGAGAGTGCATTGACAGTATGTTACTTTTAATTTTATAATAGAACTCAAATCTATATATGGTTTCATTTATCGTTTATAAAAAAACGTTTTCTTTTGTTAATAACTCCTAAATATTCAGCTTACAGATCGTGTTTGAAAGATCTCAATGTATGCAAGGACCATGTCTGCAGAGGTGAGGAGAACTGCGTTCCTTACCGACCGCGACGATGCCTTGGATGTGAACCTATTCCACTGTGTAAATTAACACCAGATATTTAGTACAAAGTTATCTTACTAATAGAACATTTGATAGATAGTTTAGTTAGTTACTATTGTTATTTATTGATAATACTACAAAAACAATGTAATTAAATAACTGGTAATCACATTGGAATGCACTAAATTAAGAATTAGATTCAAAATAAAATATATACCTTCAGATAAACACACTTTTATATTACGAGTACCATCATTGTTCTATTATAATTAGCGTAAAGATTTATTTTTAAAATAAATATGATGTTCAGTAAACTGTTAATAGAAACTAAGCCGAGGAGTCATTTATTTTATTGAATGCTAAGAAATCTGTCGTTTAACAATCCACTTCGTCTTCAAGGCCATGTAAGACAATCATGTTTATAAAGATTTAATATCCTCTACAATTACAGATATTATTATTATTATTTCACTTTCTCCACCGAAACATGAGAGAAGTATTAAAATGTAAGTGATTTTATATTATTATTAAATATCAATTTATTTTTGTAATTGTAGTAATGTAGTCAAGTTGTAACAGCGGTTTTTTTAAAGTAATTATAATAATTTATTTTAGACATGGAATCTATACAAAGTGTTAATAAAACACAATATTGTAATGTATATTTGAATTTAATTAAATTCGAAATAAAGAATGCATCTTACTATGTCTAAAGAACAAACATTCTGATTCGATTATTAAATAATATGTAGTTTGTGTTACTTAATATATGTTAGTTTTAATTGCGTCCTATATGGTTTTTTTCTGAAAGGATAATTAAAGTAACAACGATTTGACAATACTATCAAGAATTGTTATTGCTTGTCTAACAATCATAAAGGTTAACGTGGAACTTGGCAGCAAATTCATATTTTCTTACAATAATTAGGTTTTTCTGGAGATTTTCTTTTGATGCACTGGTAATACATGTACATGTTATGAATGAAGATAGATATCGTATAATAAGTACAATTTAAATAACAATAGTCTTTAAATTAGTTGTTAACTAATTAGGTATTCAGAACCTAAGTTCTAATGGATTCATAATGCAGCAAAACGATGACCAATATGGAAAATAATGCACATGAAATTTTTAATGGCTTTTTAAATACATAAAATTATGCAAATTGTAAAATAAAAAAAACATTTAATTTTGTTAAAAATTGTTTTTTTAATGCCGATTATTAGTGTTTTTTTTTGTTTTCGTTGATCGCCGATTGTACATTATAATAATACTTTAATGACTGCAAAAATATAAAAACAAATCCATATTTTAAACTAAACGATACTTATTCGCGCTTTGTAAATGTTGTTTAATTGTTTAATATCACTATAAATACAAACATAGTAGTCCATTTTGTAAATTTATTAAACTATTAAATAAAACTTTTCAATAAAACAGTTTTAGCAATAAAGAGATGTAGGTCACACCCACATTTCCCGCAACCACTACGACATTTGAAACTTCGAAATACATTGAAAATGTAAAAAAATAAACGCAATTTCATTCCGTAAAAATTGTTTTGTAAATGTTGTTTAAACCTTTAATATTTTTACAGATGCAAACAAAGTAGGGTCTATTTTGTAACTTTACTAATATCTTGGATTTGCAATAAAACTGTTTTTGCATTAACGAGATTTAGATCACACCCACATTTCCCGTAACCACTACGACATTTGAAACTTTGAATTACATTGAAAATGTAAAAAATAAACGCAATTTCAATCTGTAAAAATTATTTTAAATATAAACATAAAATATATTTTTGTAAACATAGATTGTATGTATATCCATCTATGAAAACTCATCTTATTAATATATGTGTATAAATAGAACGGGTTTCTTACACCGTAAATGATTTCTGGATCCCCGTCGGGATTCCGTAACAGATTAGTTACACCATTATAAAGATATTTTAAAACGACGTGACCATTTGCCGCCTGTTAGCATTATGAGCGTGGGAGGTATAATATTTCCATTGTATATATTACTTACATTATGTTATGTATAAGATCATAGTGTAATGTATAAGGTCGTAAAAATTACCTAAAAACAGAACGTAAATCTCCGACTAATTATTATTAATATTTTAATTATATTTTAGGTTTTAAGTTACTTTATTGTAATTAAAAATATGTTCTTCGAATAGTCGCAAACATCTTAGTAACGATTAATAAATATAATCAAACTCTGCACGTTTTTATACGTTGTGTTAACAATAACTGCAAAAATATTGTTAACTTTAAATACGCTAAAAATCGTCAAAATGCAAAAAATAGTTCAGAATAATGGATTAAAGAAAACATTATGGAGACTATGTTACTGATGTGCCTTGCGAAACCACTTTTGAGATTCGTCACATTCCCACATAGAGATACAGTTGATATCTTATTTATATTATTGGCAAAGAAAAATATACAAAACAGATAGTAAATATTTGTAAACAAAATATATATCTTTATTATTAATTTATCAAAGATTATACAGAGAGGTACAGAATTATTAATAAAATTAAAGTACAGAATGTATGTACATGTATGTATTACAATAAATTAAAATACATTTAGCATGAAATATATCAAATCAAGTTCACAAGCACTACTGGAATCGACGATCTCTGGGAATCTTTCCCCATAGATCTGCAAACTTTGCTCTGAGAAGGTACCACTACCCCGGTCAAGCTAAACCACACACTAAAAAATTGAAGGACTACTTTACGTTACTATTTCAAAATGTTGATTCAATGATGACTGTAATTAAAATTTTTAAATGAATATAAATATGTTAAGAGTCTAATAATATTTACACATACTATAATAAATAATTTTTTAATATACAAATATACGCTTTACAAATGTTTTTTTTTGTCACTCTTGATTTATGTAGTATCGATGCTGACTCAAGAACAAAACAAAGTGAATAAAAAAAGGTCATTGTCATTATTAGTTCAATGATGTCAAAGGTCGCACATCAATCCCTATTCTCTTAATGACAATTTATGATTCCTTGGAGACAGTAAAGTCTGTAGTGTAAGGTGTTATAAATATATCTGTTTTAATACGATTGAAAAACAAATTGAACGTTTATTAACCTTTTATTTATTAAGTCTTTATGATCACAACTATATATTTAGATTGCAATGTTTTATATAGTATATAACAAACACAAACACAAAACAGTGTGTATAAATACAACAACCTAGTGGTTGTTGTATTTATACACACTGTTTTCCTTCTAGTTAAGAAAGAATGTTGACGAGAAAATGTAAGAATATTTATATTTAAATCAATTAAATTTTAGAATAGACTGTTTTTATTTACATAATTGTTATGATTGGCATCGCATTACCGATAATAACTGAAAATACTCACATAAATATTTCTACAATTGGTGACTACTGAAATGCATTAAATTTTCGAATAAATATATAATAAAAAACCATTAAAATTTACCGACAGAGTTCAACATAATGCGGGTAATTAAAAACCATCACACGTTTTGTACTTTAGTTTGTTTAGTACTTTTAAGTCTAAATATAACTGAATTAAATAATTTTAAAATGTAGGTATAACATTTATAACTAAGTAATAAATTAAAGAATTTATTAAATGTTGTTTTTTTTTCATTTTGTTTTAATAACAATATTATTTTTATGTATTGACAGTATTTTTCTTTTCATAAATTATAAAGAAAATATAATAATGTATAAACTTTTAACCCTACTGCGCTCACGTTTATTAAACCGGAATCTTTCCAAACTTTTTATTAATAAATGCATATAATAGTTAGATTTAGAATTAGAATGTCAAATTTATTTGTGTTGTACCGACTGCGACTCTAATGATATTCGGTTATTACTTTGCAAATCTCTATGCAGTTCTGATTTTCCTACTTTTTACTAAGAGGTAAATACTATATAATAAATATTAACTTTGATAATGTCCAGAAGTCATATCTTATATCAAAAAACTCAATTAACTCAACGATACTAATTCGTTTTGAATTTAACCATATACTTTTCTAATATGATATCGTCACAAGAATTCAGTATAATAGTATAAAACTATAAAACATTAAAGACCATACCATTTATTTATTTATTTATAAGTACAAACTTATATAAAAATAAACTTCTATAATAATCAATCCATCAACCCATCGAGTGAGTTTTAAAATAAAATCATAATTCTGAAACATAATAAAATCATAATTCAGGAACATAATAAAAATATCTTTGTGACTAAATCAGTCTAAACAAATTTGTCTTAGTGTAATCTTCGAAGATTGTACTTAAAGTACAACTTCTAACTTAAGTGTTTCATTGTGTATTGTTTTTATTAAAAACTTATTTAAGCTATTGTCTTTTCAGTCAGTTTCTAATGGTTGTAATTTTGAGTTAAGTTGATTGCTAAAATGTGTTAATTTCCGAAATTCAACTTATTAACGTCGACAATAAACTTAAAATAAAAAGGTAACTAACATACGAGAATCAAAAAAATTATCAAATATTTATTATAAATAAGTAAGCTGAGATAATATTGAAAAAGAAATCTTGGAAAACCGGCAAATCATTGAATTTTTTTATACAATATTTTTTATCCCAATCTGTAGAAACGTGATCGAATGGTAGGTATGCTCTAATCTCTTTCTTTGAACAATCTTCACACACCACAGCATTATCCAGAGATTGTCGACATTTTATTTGTCTAGAATGTACTCGTAGGCGTTAATTATAATAATTATGTTTAAATTTGTCTGTTTGAAAACACAGTAGAGACGATTATATTTATGGAAATTGCACGTAAATAAAATACATTGCGACACATGTTCACTTGTTGTAAGAAGTTATTAAATTTTATTTCTGTTTAGGTACCTTTTAAACACCAAAATAAAAATAAAAATGTAAGCATACTTCTAACACAGTTCGTAAAAAAATATTTAGATTTTGTAACTTTTATAAAAGGTAAGATGAATTCAAAACATATTTAATATCACACGTAAATGCTCATGAATGTATCAGAAGTAGGTTCTAAATATAAATAATAAAAATATACTTCATATCAATAAATTACATACTTAATATTGTAACACAATATTAAGAAAACGAAAGTAATAATTCAAGTACATTATATCTTAATATAATTTGACTAATTATTATACAATAAACTTTATGTATTATATAATAAGATCACAATTACTTTTTACTTCTACAATATTATAAAATAAGTGTTAAAAATACTTACGAGTATCTCGAAATGACGTCACACCACACTAAAATAGGTTATCAGGGTCATATTAGTACCGACTGGAGGCAGTGTAGTGATTCCTTCCACATCTGCAAAAGGCAAGTTGTGGCAGCGCCGGCTCTTTTTTTTAATGGATCGTAAACAACCCTTCCCTCGTAATCCAAATTACTTTCTACTTCGAATAAAATAATAAACATGACTTAAATACATTCCGTAATAATCAATAGATATTATTATTTCTTAAATAAGGTGATATTTTTAACTTCAAACACTTTTAGATACACTATTTTTTAATCTTCTCACGCATGCATGTTAGATTATTTAAGACTCTACTAATGGAAATTACTAAAAATTTAAGAAAATCTATTAATCAAATTATATTACATTGTATAATAAAAAGAAATTTATGAAAGAACATAAGTTAAGACATGTTTCAATGAAAAAAATCAATACTAAATAACATATATAGTAAGTATAACATAAAAGAATATAAAAGTTCACAATTCTATTGCTCAATTACTAATGACACATTTAAATAAAGACATTTAGATAATGACGTCAAATTAAAATATTAAAAATAATAAAAGTATATAAATACTTACCTAATCAGATATTCAGTAGGAATGTTCTTAATAATATAATAATGAAATCGGAATCGAAATGAATTCTTAATATTATATAATAATAAAATCGGGGCTTGTAGACCTTTTTACACTAATTTAACAGTTGCAAAGGCGTCAGCCGTTTGTGGCATTTATAAAATCATAACTTTAAATATTTAAATAAGTTTTTTATATTATTAAATAACTTTATTATAGTAATTCTGAATAATACTAAATTCCTTATTGTATTTTCAAATTTATCTTTAATATATTTAAGTATAAAAACATAATAATTGGGGGTGGCTTCTGTCAAATTAATAATTTTAACATTTTAATATAATATTTTTAGTATTAACAATTGTTTGAAGTAAAGGTCTTCAATCAATTAATATAAGATAAAACACTAACAAATTTACAATATGTAGTTCTAACACAATTAAATAATTATATAAATAATGATATTATTACGTTACCCACTCTACAATATATTATATCATGAAAATTAAATGTGTAAGTAAATACATATAATATAATATATACATATCATAGAGCTTCAATTTAACGTTCTATTTAACTTTAACGCTACTATAAACCTCACTTATCTTATTTAAGCAACTACCTTGTTTCATAACATTACTTTAAGCATAGTAATAAAGTAAAATGAGGATGTGAAAATTTTGAGTTTCATAAATTTTGTTACATTAAATAAACTCAGTTACTTGTGTTATAAAGTACCATAATGTTAGTTTGTTTCTAAAGTGGATTATAGTAAATAAAAACTTGTGAATAAATTTTGGGTGTTTTAAATTATAATATTAGGATGATCAAATTTATAATTATATTTCCCATATATTATATTTATTACTTTTAATAAGTTTATTATTAACAAATAATATAGCTAACCTGAATTATGATATGTTGTCATATTTTATTATGTAGTTGTTAGTCAATAGCCAACGCTATAAAAATATGATTAAATCTATACGCAATATACGCTATATAAATTAATAATCAATTAAGAGGGTATCCATGGATTGTTATTTGTTTTTTCCAATAGACCTACCCTTTCGGTCCGTGCAACTGGAATATGTCTTTTTATACGTCAATGTAGGTCTAATTGGAAAAAAAAAATTTGAATTAAATTTTTATTTTTAACTATATCAAATTATGATAAGAAGCTATCCTCCAATAGTAATCATGAAATGAATGTAAAAATATAATATATAACTTTACTATTATTTTTATTAATAAATGTGAGAAATATTGTTATAAACATATATTTATAATATAAATTATCAGAACAGCTTGTTTCTGTTTTCTTTGATATGCATGAGAGTAAAAGTGTCCTTTGGAAATTATCTGTACCTGTTAATTTTCTTGTCCATTAATAATTTTGCGTTGCTTTTGATTCCTAAAGATATATTAAAAGAAAGAGAAGCTGAATGCATCAAATGCGAGAATATTTCTTATAGTATTTTAAAGGATTTATCTCTTTTCATTATTTATCTGTGTAATAATATCAAGACCTCAAGCTACTAGCATTAAATGAACTGCGCCCCAAGTCAGTCAGTCAGTTATATAAAATGATTATTTTGTGGTAAATAAGCAAGCATTTAACCTTTCATTCTTTTTCTATATCTCTGTTATATTAGAAATAATACCTGAAAGAATACCTCAAACAAATAAAACTGAAACTTTTCTTAAAAATACTAAAGAATAAATGTTGTAGAACATTTTATAAACAACTTGCAAATAACTTGTTTCTGCTAAAAGTCAGTTATTAATAGTTTTTATGAAAAACTATAGCAAAATCATCACTCACTGAAAAGTTAGAGTTGGGTATTATGTAAAAAGGCAATAACCCTTTGTAAACAAACTATCAGTGGTCCAGAAATTTAATTTTCTATCGAGGTCAAGGATTTATTTTTTATAACATATTACATATGTTTTTTTACTGCGTACTTTTTCTATAACCGGGATAATATATATTGTTTATTGTAAATTATTATTTTACATACATTTTTTAACTCTTATCTGATATATATATATATATTTTTTTTTGGGTTATCTGTACATCGCAATACTCGTTCATTAAAAGAGATAAGACAAGACAGAGGAGACCTGACTGCACATCTCATACTCATTAATATACTTTTGTATTTTATGCAGCTGCTTTTTTTTATGTTAGAGGAAGGCAAACAACTTGCGGGTCACCATTGATGTTTGATCACCACCGGATAAACTATTGCAACATCCGAGGATTCACAAGAGCGTTGCCGGCCTTGGAGGTGGGAGTATACACTTTATTTGAAGGTACCTATGTCGTATCGATCTAGAAATACTGCCGAAGGAAATTCATTCCACGTTTGTTCGTTACGTGGAAAAAAAAGTCCTTGAAAACCACACAATGGAAGATTACCACGCATCCATGCCACGTGGTATGGATGGTAAAGGAGACGAAGGCGAGTAGTGCGGTGATAAAATTCGGCAGGCATCAGATCGAATAGCTGTCAGCTGATCGAACAGTATTCTATGTGTGGCTTAACCTGCACCTTATAGAGCACAAATCTTTGGCCAGGCTTGAAGTACTGACTTGCTCTATTGATCACTCCCAATTTCATCAATGCCAACTTGGCCTTGCTCTCCAGATGACCACGTAACTGACAATCGCTCGAAATGTCGAGACCCAGTATTCTGATGCTTGGCGAGGCATCAAGAGGAGTGCTCTCGAAGAGCGGTGATACGACAAATGTGGTTTTCTTAGTGGTAAACCTGTGTCTTTAGGGGATTGAACTGAACGTGTTTCAGTTCACTCCACTCAAAGACATATGACACATTAAACATTCAAAATATCATTGATGTGCAGGAGAAACAGAATTGGGAATAGCATGCAGCCTTGGGGTACACCAGCGTTTCCGAGCTTGGGTTCCGAGAAAAAACCGTCGAGAATGACCTGTATGCTCCGAGTTGCTGCTGAGTTGATTTTGCAAACAAAAAACAACTGAATGAGTAAAAGCAAAAATTCATAACAAGCATTAAGAATTAGGTCCTAGAATTGATGTGCGTACAAATAGGTGCACTTTGTGATACTTTATCGTCCGAGCAAAGTTAAGATGATTTCCTGCCCATTAAGCATTGGTTGGAAAGAATTCTAATAATTAGATATTGTTCTTAAATAAATTTATAAATGTTTTAGCAAAGCTCCGTATTTTGTAATTTTTTGTATACTCCATAATATTAAACCTTTGATAAAAGTTTTATTAGTTTAACTGGTTACAAATTAACATATTATACATTTATAATACTATAATTAGGTCTCGTTATTCATCAACTTTATTATGAAAGTTAAAGTAGATTTGTTTTTGGGTTAGTTTTTTAATGAGGTTTGTATGATGTAAAAAAATTATTTAGAGTTCCGAAATATTTATGTATATAAATAAGTTAACATTTTTATTTCTATTTTTCCCTGCACTCTTGTATTAGACATCTTTACTTCTTCCTTAGTTTACTTCACTTAATTTAAATACAAGGGAAAGGAAAACGAAAACCTAAAAAAACCTGACAGTAGTTTGGTATGTTTAGATACATAAATTAAAAATAAGATTTATTTTCAAATTGGTCTAAAAGAATTCAAAAAGAATATTGTACAACAGACTAGATATACTGAAAAGCTTCTATCATTAACGTATAAATATAACTTGTGTAGATGGAAGACTGGTATTTTAAATATGTTTTATGCAACAAAAGAATTTGTAATACAATTGTAACCCTTTTTATCAATACAAAGGATCTGTTGAAACGTGATCGAATGGTAGGTATTCTATAATCTCTTTTTGTTTGGATAATCTTCGCACACCACAGCCTTCCCAGAGATTACGGACGGTCTCTTTATGGTTTTTGTACTCGTAGACGGTAATCATAATAAATTTTTCTGATTGAAAATACAGTAGAGATGGTTATATTTGTAAAAATTGCACTTAAATATAATACAAAGTGAATCTTCACGTAATATTAACACGAAATATACTCATAGATTATATTCTATGTTTGACTTATTATACATAATAAACGAAATAATTTAACAAGTTACCTATACCTATATAGTAAGATATACCTTTTAAAAATCAAAATAGAATACCAATCAAAATATATTTAAAAATAATTCTAACACAGTTCTTAAAATATATATTTTGTTATTGAATTTATTTATAACAGCAAGATGAATGTATAAGATATTTAACATTACACGTGAAGGCTCATTATGTATACATGAGCATGAAATAGCTTCAAATTAACGATCTATGTAAATTTGAGTTAGAATATGTTTAGATATTTGATACAAATTAAATATTTTTTTGGTAATTAGATTTATAAACATATTAACATTTATTCGAGACAATTAACTACTTTGGTCCTTGAACTTTTTAGGCGTAATTGTCTCGTATAACATTGATATAACGAAATTTTAAATATTGATAGCAATATATTTAAAATTATAAGCTAAACATACGTTTGATACTAAAACCACCTCAACATTAAACACTTACTCTTAACTATGAACAATTCTCTAACATGCGAGGTGGTTGCTGGCGTCCCTCAAGGCGGTATTTTGTCTCCTTTACTGTTTTCTATTTTTATCAACTCCATTACTTCTAATTTTAACTGTAAATATCATCTCTACGCTGATGACTTACAGCTTTATATACAGACTGGAGTAAATTCAATCGCATCCGCAATATCCTCACTTAACACCGCTCTGGACAGCCTATCACTTTGGTCTAAAAATTATGGTATTGAAGTCAATCCTTGTAAATGTCAAGCAATCACTATAGGTAGCACACGCCAACTGGCAAAGATTGACTTTAATTCCTTACCAAATGTTATTTATAATAATAGTATAATACCGTTCACATCTAACGTCAAAAATTTAGGAATATTTTTAGATAATTCTCTTAGTTGGAATGTCCATGTTAGAGAGCTATCAAGAAAGTTTTATAAAACACTTCACCCCTTGTTACGGCTTAAAAATTTTCTCCCTTTCAATGCGAAATTACAGGTAGTGAACGTATTGTTACTGCCTATTCTCGATTATGCAGATGTGTGCTATTTGGACGCCAACGAAGATCTACTTAATAAGCTTGAACGTTTACTTAATACCTCTATTCGTTTCATTTTCGGCCTGCGTAAGTTCGATCATGTTTCGAATTTTAGATCCAAATTAAATTGGTTGCCTATTCGTGTGTCTACTATATTCTTTTTTGTTTAATCCTTCCACTCCTTCGTATCTTAAATGCAAATTCTCTTTCTTATCTTATTCACATGACAGATCACTCCGCTCTTCTAGCAATTTATTGCTCAGTACTCCTCTTCATCGATCTGGTTTTGTGTCCAACTCGTTTGCTGTTACTGCAGTTCAACTGTGGAATGAATTACCTGAGTCTCTTAGAAAAGCCCGGTCTCGAGAGACCTTCAAACGTCAGGTGAAAGATTTTTATTTTACCAAAGAATAATACATCCAATCTTTTAAAAATATACATAATTATATATAACTTATATCATTTATTATATTATATTTCCATATTAATATTAATATTATCAACACTTTTTATTTGTATTTTATTTTTGTTTCTTTTGCACGCCTACGGACTTCTTCTCTTTCACATCCTAAGGTTGGCTGGTAGAGAATGCCTATTAGCATTAAGCCCGCCTTTTGTATACTATTTTATATTGTGCAATAAAGAATTAAATAAATAAATAAATAACATCCTATGACCGTCAATATTTATTAAATGACAATAATAAAATAATTTAGTTTAATTTAAATCATTTTACTTTAACTATGAAAGCAAAAAAGGACAGTTATCATTAGTAACAGCTCATAATACAATATATATAAAGTAATAATTACTACCATTAATACTTATGATTAATCAAGCACCTAAAACAGATATTTAATTATTCAATTTACCAGGCGCTTGACTAATTAATATACTAATATATCATTGTCAAAGGGCTGTTAGTACACTGTTATTGAATTAGTATTTTGAGGGCACTCGCAATTTTTTGGGGTTAATTAATCGGGTTATGAGAATCTTTACATCCATTTCTATGAATTTTTTTAGCTCTTAGCAACTTATTCTTTTGTAGTTTAGGCTGAATATTGTGACTTCCACACTCAGATACCACCAATGTGTAACGGCTTTTATGACTTTTTACGTTTTTATGCCTATGGATTAATAGCCGTACGAAAAATCATATACAAAGGTAACTTTCCACTTAAGAGACGTATGTCAAAAGAGCATAGAAGATGGATGATGAAGTATGATTATGAATATTCATATTTATATTTAAGTAAACAATATATCGGACGCATTAGAGATTATTTGATTATTTTTACCAAATGAAGCTAATTCCATTTCAATTAATGAAATATAATATTTTTATTAGAATAATAAAATATGCGATTACTGTTGAAAGTATGAAACATGATCTCTTGTTTTAGGTTTCAGCAACGTTTGCTCAAGGTGAATTGTAAATTATTTTTGTTCAAATTACAAATAAATGTCACAATATAAGTTTTAGACTATTGGTATTTTATATAAAAATTGCTATTAAAATTATTAATTGAAGTAAAGCAATAAGTTACAGTAAGACACGTTGTCTCTTTTATTTTTTTACTTTTTGCAATTTATTATAATTTTTTTATGACTACATAATAAAATAACAAGTAAGTACTTAATTTAGGTTAATTTAACTTAGTACGTTAGACTAGCGCGAGAAAATATTGCTCCTTAACTTGATAATATTAAGTTAACTTCATCGATTTGTTACAGTAAACATGTTTATAAAGTATTTACATTATTTTTATTTGCTGAATGATATAAGGCATTTACAAAAACACTTAGTATATTGAGGAGACCAAATCTATTTTACTAGATTAATAACACCAAGCGCATTTATTTGTAAAAGAGTAGGTTGAATCGTAGTTAGTCAAAAGGGATTTTAAATTATCTCGTAATTTTTCCGGAATAGTCAAATAAAGTGTCATGTATGAAGGAGAAATGGTGAAAAATAGATAAACAATTAAGAACTCAGAAAGTATTTCTTAACAAAGATCGTAAATGATTGCTGTTCTTTTGTTAGAAAAACATTGCAACATATATAAAAACTACACTTTCAATATAAATTACAGTATTTACTATTTATTATAAATACATACCCATAAGCTATAATCTTGTCATTTATTTCGTCACATATAAAACAATTAACATTAAAAGTATGATACTCGTACAAAACGCATGACAAACAACATATTTTGGGTAGACCTCGAAGAATTCGGTCTGCCCATTCATTTGTCCCCTACTTTCGAATTTTGGAAAAATTTCTTCACAGGAGGTCTTCTTATGACCGCCTGAGTCCGAAATGACCATTGGTCAAAAAGTTTATATATATATATATATATATATATATGCGTGCGTGCGTCCAGATTCGACTTTTGTCAGCACGATAGCGGCCGCAGTTTCACTCGGATCGCTTTCAAACTTTGCACAAAAATCAACCATCCAAAAATGAAGGTCAAGTTCGTTAACCAGAGAAATCCGGTCACAGGGGGCGCTAGGGCCTCACTTTTTCTGATTTCAGTTTTTCGACCATAACTTTGTCCCTATACAAAGGAGGTCAATCGCGTTTATATTATATGATGTCTTTGATAAATACCTATAACTAATGTAGATAAACCGAAAACCTAACTTCAATAACTTAGGGGTGGGGGTAAAAAAACCGAAAATTTTTGGAAAAAAAATCATAACTTTTTTCTGGTAAACATTCTTGCATCACAAGTATTTTAAATAGAAAGGTTATTTTTTACTCTAAATTTAGGTACCAAAAGTTTTTCCGTAAAATGTACCGTTTCCGAGAAAAAAAATAAAAACCACTTTTAGCTTGTAAATTTTAGATAGGTAAAACCACGGCAACTTTTTTCTGGTAAACATTCCCTCCTCGCAAATATTTTTAATAGAAAGGTTATTTTTTACTCTAAATTTTGGTACCAAAAGTATTTCCAAAAAAAGATACCTTTTCCGAGAAAAAAAATGAAAACCGCTTTTTGCTTGAAAATTTTTGATGTAAACAACGGCATCATGTATTATTCTTAGGTAGTGAGTTATATTTTAAATGAGTTACACACGAGGTCTACCCACGCGTGTCCCCCTGCGGGCACGGATTTTTAATACTGTTATGATAAAAGTTTCATTAAAGTAAAATAATTAATTTAAAACGAATGCGCCCGTATTGAAAAATTTTATTAAAGGTGCTTTATCAACGGATTAATACAGTAATCCGATTCCCTCGGGGGTATGGGGGTATGTATATCAAAATTCTTTGAAATAATTGTTTCAGTGTTTTTTATATTAAATGGGATTTAAAGGGATTTATTTACGATGAGATATTTTATGTAATGCCATATAACATCGGTAATTTATTTTTGAAGGTTCTTTATTATTTATAATATGTTATATGTCTGAGATAAGTCTCCAGTTGTAATAGCTATTACGACATATTATATTAAGCTTTAGATCCCTTTGGATGGTAATAATCAATATTTAGAAAATTTTGAAACAATGCAAACACTATCATCATTGTTATAATAATTTAGCATAATTGTATTTTTAACGTGTTAAAGTAGCCATGGCTACGTTTCACGTGGTTTTGTTTCAGTTGGACGCTCGAGCTTCCTATTATCCTCTCCCATTGCTCTTCATTCAATCACAACCAAACAGCACTCCTTTGCAGAGTTTCTGAGCTAAAGTAATTTAACATACGCATGTATTATAAAAACCTCGGATATGCGAAAAGCAGAAAATAAAAATGTTTAAAACAGCATACTTCACAAAGTGCAGTTGCACATAGCAGGTATTTCAGTTTCCCGATTGAAGCTAGAAAATGATCTTTTTAATTTCGCTGAACGTTCAAACTGAATATTTGTGCTTGATAAATAAAGGCAAATGGTATTATTAAACTTTTTTATTTGACGGTAGGAATTAATTTAACAAAGTTACTGTTTATCAACAAGATTGATAGAGTTTATAACATACCAAAGTACATATAATTCGCTCCAAATTATGTCTGATATTTTCTCATTGAAGTTTCAATTTATTGAGTGTGAAACAATTTTTTTAAATATCCATCTTGATGTGATCGCAACTTCAAGCACGGTGCAGAAAATCCTTTCACGTGAAACCTAGTTGCTATCCCTAACTATCCGTCTCCTTATTTTCTTACAGGCGATATAGTTTATTAAGTTTAAATCTAGGATAAAATATCAGTATAACATATCTAACGTATCATTAATATTGAGAATAAAATGGAACATTAATAAGAAGTATTTTGTTAATATATAAAAGATAACTAAACATTCTGCTGCACAACTATTACTTAAAACAAATTTTAATAATACTATAATAGAATACAACACACTCGAAACTAAGTTCAATAAATGTACAATTTCCTATTATACAAAAAGCACGCATAACAAATTTATCCATCACTATTCTATTTATTATAACAATCCTAAACTGATATTTAATTAACATGTTAGTCATCAGCTCTATTAAAAAAGATAACTCTAGCAATTTAACCACTGTTTAAAATGATGTGCAACTTCCTAACTATAATTATTACAATGGAAGAGATTGTCTTGTAGCATACTACTTTTTTATATTATGTAAATTAATTATCGTAATATAAAACCTTGAAACTTAATCGCCGAGATTAGAAGTTAGGGTGAAAGAATAAATAATTTTTACATACATATATTGTTTTGCTTAAAATCATGAAAAATCTGAGTAGGATAAATGTTCCAACTATATCTATATTATTATAGAACGCTGTACACTGTTGTCAATAACTTTTACTATTTTCATATTAAAGTAATAACAATATCTTTAGTAACATCTTTTGTTCTAAGTGTTAATTGTACTGTGTGCTAAATAAAACTCAAAATCCGATTTTAAGATTTTTGTATAAATAATTTAATAAAATTGATACATATAAAACTATATCACATGTGCACATTAAATAAATTTAACCACAATAACTGAAATATAATAATTATTTAACGATATTCTATTATTTTGAGAGTAATATAGAAAACTTTGTAATGGTGTTTAAAATTTAATACAACTTTGTATTCCCATAATTCAATATGATGATTTCATAAACGTCACATTATTGTTAGTTTGATGATTTATTTATTATTATTTATTTTTATTTTATCTTATTTAATTTTTTCTCGTGAAATATCTTTTCTACACGGCAGACTGTAGTACGGAATATATAAAATACAATGCACTCTATTTTAACCAGACTGAGAATTTGATCTCAGCACTGCGGTATTTGATTTAATTCCTGATGCAACATAAATTCAGGTTCCAGTTGCATGCACTCTTGGGATATATAATAAGGAACAAGCTGAGTGCATCAGCAATACTTTATAAAAATTTGTAACTAATATAACAATATGGTGTAGCAATCATTATTTTATGAGTTATAAAAAAATACTTTACCTCACTTTCGTCTACACAAAAATTTGAGTTGTATAACAAAAAAATCGGGCTAAATTTAACAAAAATGAAATAATATAACAAACAGCTTATTCACTATTAATTTATAATGTCCAATCATTCAATTGTCGGTCAGTCAAATCATAAACAAAATAAATACTAACAATTATTTTAATTCACTTAGATATAAAGATAACTCGATAGTAGATTCTGTTTTTTATTAATCATTTTAATATTTTAGTAGTTCAAATTGCACATCTTAGTTTAATGATAATCTAGAATTTTAATGTATTTTTCGATAACGATGTATCATTATAAAAAATACACTAAAATTCTTTAATTAGTTTTAAAGAAAGATAGAAGAGGGGACAGTAAATCAATTTCCTCAACAAGTTATTTATATTGTATGTACATTTACTAAATCTATCGCTGAATTAAGTCTTCTTGTTTCTACAAGATTTTTATTCTATAGATATTTTATAGATATTTTCAAAAACATATCACTTCCGTATGAAATTATCCGATTACTAATAAAAAACTATAGCTTAAGAACTTAACTATATTTAATTATCTAATATTTTCTAATGTAAGGTAATTTATATATCCTAGCTTAGTTTAAAACTACTATAAAATGAAATTTATAGACACATAGACCAATTTAATTGTCGAATTTGGCCGTTTTCTTCAGTAAATAACACTTAATGCATATTTAATGATATGTAAGAGAAATATCGTTTTAACTATGGCCATAAAAAGCAACTCCATCATAAAATGTTTATAAATAAGCAACAATTTATAGTTAAAGTCTGTAAAATAAAATTAATTAAATTAAAAAAATATGGTTTAAATTACAAATTAGTTTTGTAGATATAATTATTAATTTTATTATAAAACACTAATACATAGTGTTAAAAGCAACAAGATATATATTTTTTTATTTCTATTGTAACAAAGATTAAAAAGGTCGTGCAGGTGCTTGTGATAACGCGATTAGCACAATTTAAATAAATTGAGAGTGGATCAGACAGTTTATAACTCAACTTTAAGTATTATTGATATTAATACATAAAATAAAATGGATATTAAAAGCTGGAAAAATTACTTGGAATAAATATTTTAAATAAAGAAAATGGTTTAAAAATACAAGAAGGACTTGACATTTGACCTAAAGTTGGTTATTAAAATTAAAACATTTTCAACTATAATTGAAAGTCGCAAAGTAGAAGTATTTGTTAGGTAGTTATCCAGATTTATATTTATACAACTATAAAAATGATATCTATATTTGATGGAATATAACCAAAATCCAAGCACTAGTTTAAATAATTTTGCATTCTTAAAAGTAACAAATGATATTGTTCATAACTATTAATACCACAATGAATAAGAACCGGCAAATAATTTCATTACTACTCATTTAAAATATTCATTAATATATAAAAATGTTCAAAGTAATTACTTTTTATTCACAGGCATAATTGACATGTGAGAACAGATTAGAACCCAAGTAACTAGTAGTACTAAATAAATATTACATATATATTGTTTAAAGATTAATGAAATTAAAATAAACTTTCGTAAAACAAATTACATACGTCGGCTATGCTTTATTTAGGCTTGTCTAACATTTACATAGGCTGAAAGATTTTTTAAAAGAACTTCAATATTCTTAAGAAAAAACTTTTTAGTTCGAAAATCAATGACTAAAAGTAGTAGTATTCATTTATAGAAGATAATAAATACCTACCAAAATTTATCGAAAAGAGAATATTTAATGATATTTAAGTTACAACTTTCGGGACCCTAATGAAATGTCAGTTAGGATTATTTAGACTTACAGTTGAGTTATAATAATAAGAGCAACCATTACATCAAACTGTTTTGTGATAAAAAAATTCAAATATTACTTAAAATCACATGGCTGTGGTACATCACATTTGTTAGAAATAATATGTGATGCCTGTAATACGAAAAAATGTTGTTATAAAAGAAACTGCAATTAGTGTTCAATGTTGGCTCATTTGGTCTGTTTTCGTAAGAATAGTAGTATTTGTTTCAGACTAGACTTTATCTAGCGAAAAATATAGATATAACAAAAAAAATAAACATTTAAACATAAACAAATAAACTCTTTAAATATTTTGTTACTCTCAAATACTTCACAACTTTTGAAAATTGTAATAAAAATAGTGAAGTTACTTGTGAATGTTGTAGTTAGGCTTTTTTAAGTTATCTTCTATTATTCCATTAATCTAGGCAGGCATTACGCGAAAACTAAAGTACTACCCCAATTTTTATGGAGTTTGACTTGGTTACGGAATACAAAATTCTTTAATTATGAAGAAATTATTTTTTGAAATGAGCAAATTATTATTTAATTCAACAGAAATTCAATTATCTTCATTATAGAAAATAAAAATTAACTCAATAATATGGTGTATAAATATTTAAAACTTTAATATTTGAGTCGGGAAAATAGGAACATACCATGATATAGAAGAATGTGAACCTGTAAAGCAAAAATTCCTTTTTTTTTACTTTGATAATAATAAAAGATGAGAGTCAAAGTAGTATTCTATATATATTTTTTACACAAAGTCTAATTTAATGCATGACTATATATCACCTGATGGAAAATGTAAATGTATTGTAATGAATTCGTGGTAAGAGGTATTAACATAGTAAGTGTTTATTCACTCTCGCCTGAAAGACACTCACATTGTACGCGATCGAAAACACAGACGCATGCAAACTATTCCAGTCCTTCGTTGGGCGAATTAAAAAATACGAAACAATGAGGGGCTGGCAATTTTAAGCCTGTGTTTGTGAATAAGAATCGGCATCAACCAGTTCCGCGTCACAAATTAGCCCCTTTGCTCGCCTATCAAACGCATCTAGAGCTACAAAACGACATTTTGCAGCACCGGCCAATATCTGAATGCAGTCGGATCTACACACAATCGGATCTGTGCTTTGTATAATTTAGAAGGTGGGACAGCTTCTAAATTATACAACGGTATAAAGTACTGCCGTACCTTTACAAGAAGGCACAGCTTTATTGCAATTGCTCTAGCTCTGAATTCAATGCATCGAATAAAGTAGAGGTTTGAGGAAATCTCTATTCCTAACAACTGATGGTGGTCCCTGTATTCCGAAGATACATTCTGGAACTAGGAGCCAAGTTTCCTTTTGGCAGTTAACGTCTGCATTTTGATGGAGTTGAAGTTGAGTTAACAATATTGGCAATTTAGCTTGAGGAGACTGCCTAAAATTTGTTACTCAAATACTGCACCATGGCTTCTCTTTCAGACTGTACTTGATCCTTTCTAGCTCGAACACACGACAGATATCATTATACAATTGTAGTGTCATCTGGGTATCCAGAGATAAAGGTTTAAGCAGATCGTTAATACTCACCAGAAAAAGAATTAAAGAGAGTACAGTCCCCTAACGCAATTCAGAATTTGTTGTTAAGGCACCATTGTCTTCACCATGTGGTGTATAAATGAAACATGCATTACTGTTAAGCATGACATGACATTCCATCTTAATCGCCGTAATGTGACGTCAAAACTTTGTATAATAGGCCCAAAAAATCTGTAATATGGGAGATTTTTAGATAAAAAATGTTGATTGCTTCTCAAACTTGAACCTTTCTCACTTAATCAATATCAATTCCTTAAAGTCACGAATACGACGGCAATTAACTGTAATATACATTAAAACAGAATGTGATAATAATAAGATAATTTCGCAGACGTGGAGATAAAGTTATTCTGGTTAATTAACTGTTTGATACTAAAGATTGAAATGAACGTGAATTAGTGTATTACAAGTCATCTAAGGTTGATTTTTTTAGTGTAACTTAATGATTATTTTGGACTCATTAATCAAGTGCGAAAGGATAGAGTATATTCATTTATGAAACTGGTATAGGATACTGTAATACATTATTTTCTCATTATATTATATTTAACCTAGTACATATTATCTCTATACCTATATATTAATAAATATTTACGTATCATGCATCAGATAGACATCATATCTATCTAGTGTGATAGGTAAAATATTATTAAACTAGTCAGATCATGGGAAAAAAAGCAACCAAGAACTAATAACATAACAACCATGCGTGTTGTTATTTATATCTTTATCCTTAATTTCTAACTAATTGCCATCTAAAATAATTGCAAATTTTTGGCAATTGTCAAAATGTATACAGCCTTAGCATTAAAATAATAAATTATCTCTATGTATAATATAATTAATTACTGGTGATTCTTGCTTTTAGATTTTATTGAAAAAATATTCTACAGATCTTTATGAAATCGCCAAAAAAGACTACTCACTTTATTTTAGTATGAGTGAGGTACATCATTATACCTAAACTATAATAACTATATAATATATATATAAAGTAAAAAATGTCTGGTTTCTTCAGTCTCTCCTGCAAAATGTTGGATTAAAGATAACTCAATTTAAGTCTTTGAATAAATTGTTTAAGGAAAGAATATGCTTTTCTAATTGCTTTTGCTTGTTTCCACCGTGTCAAATAATTGCATTATATCTGACAGGAGAGAAGCCGTTACCACGAGAAGCCGCAGTATGAAAGTCATTACTACTGTAACTGTAACAGTATGAAAGACATTCCTGCTATAACTTTACCAGCAGCGAGTTCAAGATTGCTTCGTTATTAAATTAATGAGCTGAAATATAATACCACACGTGTCGGAGGAAGGCCATTTTGTATACTTTAACTATTGTTATTTGCTCTTGTAGTAAAACTATTTTTCAAAATTTGTCTATCCAATTATTTGACAATTGGATTATTTTTCATAATTTAATTTCAATGTCCCTAGTTACCTCAAACGATATTTAAGTATTAAATCATCATTCTAGCCTAATACTGGGGTATAAGGGGAATTTATGTACTATATTGATATTTAGATTTCTTTAACTCACTACTTTAATTCACGAAATTCAATTAATGAAATTCAACCAGCCATTGTATGTACAAATACAATCAATTTAATTCATTTGGAGAATACAATTTATTGTAAATTGAAATTGAAGCAGATATTTATATTGTATCACACCCTCAACTATATTTCCCGCCAGGAGGAGTACAGTTCGAGCTTAATTCTAAAATATTAAATAATATACGTCAAATTTATTTCTTTTTTCAATAAACTATTAAAATTCTAAGTACTACGATAAAAAATTGTATTTTATTTTACCACGACAAACATAATGAACATACACAATTTCCTTAATATTATGTCATTAATAACAGCGACGCAATTAAACTACTGTGACATATAACATTCTTTGTCTTCTTTCTTTTCTTTAATAGCTTTGACTGGTTTTACAGTTTCAAATAGAAATCTAAATTTATTTAAAATAAATTCTAGAGCCTTTTATAAAAAATAATAGACAATAGCATATTTTATATAAGTTGTTATGAATTCTAAAGAATAAACTTAAAGTGTGGTTCGGCAATGTATTTATTTTCACAAACCGATGCTTATTTGGAAACGAATCTTTAAGAATCAGATACCGTAGGATTACCGTAGGATTACCCTTCGCTGTATTTGAAAGTTTTTTTAGAGAATACATTTCTAATAAATTTCTTATACATTTCTAAAAAAATAAAGACAACGTAAGTTATTAAAACTTTCTTCTTCGTAAATGACGTATTAACTAAAACCTTTTCTATGTTGTAATTATTATATTTATTTTAACAGACAACAATTAATACACTTAATGTTTAAATTTCGTTACTAAACTAGTGTTTTATTTATATTGTTTTATTTATATAGCATTTGCATTATCTAGATTCGTAGATAGATTCTAGCTACTTGAATAACTATAAACAATCGATCTTTAAACAGTGTTTAAAGCTGAATAGTTCGAAAGTGTATTTTCATAAAAGAAAATATAAATTGAATATGAAAGATATCTCTTAAGGCTATTTTTATTTATTCCACATACGCCGTCTTCATACTAGTAAGTATAATGTATTCAAAATCATTTTTTAGTTTAAAAAAGCCAATAAATATTTTAACGATTAGAAATATCAACAAGAAACCCTTCAAACTTATCAGTACTCATGCCTCCAGTCAACGTAATGAAATTGTAGTAATCCCCTTATTTAAAACTTTTCATAATCCTTAAACTCATCGTGAAGAATTTTTTAAATCAAATTGTACTGTCCTCCTGTTCGATTTCTTTTCGCGCGGGCTCGCTTTGCTCAATAAGCAAACGACACCCGAAATTTCGCGATCGCAGCAAGTCGAAATTGAGGATCTGTTAGCACCCCTAGTAAACAACACTATGCCTATCATATATAACCCAACTAACGTTATTAGTCTTCACCCACGTTGTGAACATCGAGTTAAATTTCCAACAAGTTTACGTAACGGTAATGCGATTTTGAACTTTAAACATATTTGTAATGGTGTTAGAATACCTCCCGTTTTAGTAAACTGTTAAGACGGATATGCAACCACAATTGTTCAAAATACCCCTGAGACAGAACTAACATTGACTATTACCAACCCTTACATAAAATAAAACCCATGCGAATACGTTATTAATAAATTAGATGACAGTACAGATTTTTAAATAGAAGAAATACTAACCGAAAACTTAATTAAACTTAGATAATATCATATGAACTCGAGAGCTATTGAACAACTCTGCATGGAATACAAAATCACTTTTCATTGTGAAAAACTATCCTTAACTATTACTAATAACGTCAAACATCAAATTAGTATACATAATGGATAAATAATCTATACACGACCTCACAGACAACCCCAAGTAGTTAGTGACGAAATTGAAAAGGTTAACCAGCACTCTTACTTGATCGATCCAGGCAATAAACGAGGTGCATTCTCACTTACCCAGAAAATTTATATTAACTAGAATATTTATAAATATTTAGAAAACGCATATCATTTGATAGTCTATTCACATTATTAATTTTCGCAACTGGAAGAAACGCAGTTTAATAAATAAATAGAATAGTATATCCATGAATTTTTTATTAGGATTTAAAAAAATCATTTTCAATAAAATTATGTACATTTTCAGTAATATTATAGGAAAAAGAAATAACAAATAATCTGAGGACTTATTTTACTTCGGAGAAATAAGATTTTTTTATTCATACAGTATATCTGTTTATTCCACACAGGCGTGATCGGCACGACAATGCGCGGTAAATATTTGTTCAATTGTTTGTGTAGGATTTATAAGTATTGCTATAAATAAAGTAGTTAATAGACAATAACTTTAATCTATGAGACGTAAGATAGTAAATTTTAATCAATTGTGATATGTGTTACTAAATTGTGAAAGTGTAAAGGAATACACATGTATCATTTTCTTATCACGTCTACCCCGACCTGGTCCAGTTTTCAAACACGGTGATGGAAAATAACCAGTTACTTTATGAGGGAAAGCGCCAATCGATTTTACAAGCGAAAAGCTTCGAACTGTGTTATCTAACTCTTACTGTTGGTAGAATGAATCACTACGAATAGAAGAACTTGAACCTTCAATTTTTGGGCTACAAAAAGGAAAGGTGTCATATGTTACTTCTTTGTATTTTCTTTTATAGTTAAAAATATTAATGTCAATACATTTAATAAAGCAAAGGTTGATATAAGTTTTTTAATTATGGAACTATAAATATTAATAAATTAAAAACTTATTGATTAGCGACATATTTCTAGAGTACTAAAAGTATTTCTTATTTCTATACACATTATAAATTCCAGTTAAGAAAAAAAAGTATTGTTTCGGTACTTAAAGTAAATAAAGTAGTCCGATCCACTTCGAATCAAGCACGATCATTAAATAAAATATTTATAATATTATCTAGATGAATGAACTCTTTATTTTATAATTATCTTTTATTTTTTTATTTGTGATAATGTAAATTATATTTGGATCAAAGATAATTTAACAAATAAAACAATCAGTGATTCCATTGGAGAGAAAATGTATTGTTTAAAAGAACTGATCTATTAATAAGACTTAAAGCAATTCGAGAGAAGTGGTTAAGATACTTATTTTTCTATATAAGAATTATAATAATTATAAATACGGCTTACATTTATGTAAATTAAATATAACATAATTTTGTTCTGTAATACTTATTTAAACATAAATTTAAAAAATTGCTAAATTTAATTTCAGGCTAAATAAATTGGTATTTGAGCTTTTATATCTGAAAAGGTTTACAAATTATGATAAAGTAAATTAAAACGGTCCTTAGAGTAAACTAAAAAAAAATACTTTATATTAAAATGAGTAACCTAAGTTAGTACAGAACTTTTTGGAACTGTGTCTCAAACAAAAATATTTCGATACATAAACATTATACTGTTTTGATATTTTTCATGAATAAATTGAAAAATATTGTCTATATTTATTATTTTGTTAAACAAAATTTTTACGTAAAAATATGTTTATTTAATAATATATTCCACACGTAATAAAACACAACTACTACAAGAAACAACTACCACAACTAAAAAAAAATTATTTTTCTATGCTTTCATTTTTGTATATTGTTACAGCCTAAGTAATAAATCTGGTTATTACATATACTAAGGAGCCATTGTTTATATTGTCTACTCAATTTGGAGAAAATGATAATTGACACATAATGATTCTCCTTAACTAGGAATTTAAATGTCTTTGAATATTTGGATAAAGTAATAATAAAATAGATTGAGGTTAGGTTAGATTAGAACTTTATTATTCTATGTTAATGTAATTCTTATAATTAGCATTATAATTATTACTATTTAAATAATAGTATAATATTGCCAAACATATAGTTAGGTTTGCTTAAGGCAAATTAATATTATAATCTTTACCCATATTTTATCTTCTATCAAATGTAACCTGTCGGTACTTAGAGATTGTATTTAATGACACTTAAAACGTAAGATCCTAGAATTTTTAATTTGTATGTAGTACAATTTGAAGACAAATAAAGTATTGTTTTAGATCTAATTATCATAGTGTTTCAGAACAGACTTATAGACCCCTATAAAAGGTAAGGTAATTACTTAACGCACCCAAGTAATCTTGCTAATTAATCATAATGCCTGATAGCTTTATTGCACCTGAATAACAATGAGAGGAGCAGTTCTAGATTAAAGCCCGAGAATTATAGTCGGTCCTAATCTATTTTTGATATTAAAGATTGAAATTAATATGCGTTTATTTTTTTTTTGTGCAAATAATAGAAGTTCTCTTAGAATTTAGGAAAGCAATTATAGAATACCAATCTCGGATAGTACATTATTCTAGACATATATACAATCATAGTTCTAGCAGTAAAAAACTAAGATTTGTAAAAAGTTGCACACATTAGAGTAGAAGATTTACTATATACAATATAAACATATAAATGAAACATCATCAAGATAGACCCACCGCCATTTAAAGGCGAAAAGGACCGGTAAACTTTTTATATTCTTTTCTATGATTTCAGTTGATATATTTTATAGTAGAATTATTATAAAGGTTTAGATGAATTATGAAGTCTTAAAAGTTAAAGTTATTAAATTAAATGAAAACAACTAATACCAAAATAAAAAGATTTCTGATTTACAAAATACGTTTTTAATAATTTATCTCTAGTGTCTAAAACAACATAATATCTGTAATTTACTAAGAAATTAGCCTGAAGGTGCAATATTAAAAGTACATATAATTGTAAATATTGGAGGCTAGTTTAAATATCAATCTTGCCCACTTTTACAGAATTATAAAGTGTTGTTTTTACAGCCACAGCAACCAGCAACGATTCTTAATATAGTATGTATACCTTAATTTGATATCACACATAGGTCATATACGGGACATAGAATTTTTGTGTAAAAAATTGTAACTGTAAATAATTTATATTGGCTAAAAAATACATAATATTTGCATGTATACATATATGTATTTGTAGGTTTTTGAATGATATACTATCTAAAAGTTCTTATCTTTATATCAAAGATCCATGCACATAGATTGAAATGTAGCATGTATCACATGGTTCTGATTTTAGTACTAAATACTGCTATGTTGCACAAATATACTGAATGTTTATTTTAATTTCTAGTAAATACCCAATAATTACTTAATATACTATTATCAACTAAAAATATCTTTTATTTTCCGGAATTATTATCCAAAACGACAGTATAAGTCATTTTTACAGTGCCATTGTCATACCAAAGCCAGTAAGACTAGAAAGCAGATGTTTCTACCGGGATCATTATTTGAATATTTTTTATTATGTTTGTTTCCTTATTTTTTGTTTATTTCTTAATCGTCATAACTTTCAAACATAAGGAGTACCAATAGTAAAACTATTTTATTAAGAATACAACGTACGTACTAGCGTGTACACGATTTACTTCCTGATACATAGTGACAGTGATACA
Organism: Melinaea menophilus ssp. n. AW-2005; assembly: GCA_918358695.1. Taxonomy (NCBI): domain Eukaryota; kingdom Metazoa; phylum Arthropoda; class Insecta; order Lepidoptera; family Nymphalidae; genus Melinaea; species Melinaea menophilus. The sequence continues at coordinate 20,705,049 of OU911043.1, read as the reverse complement.
GAGAGACATGAGGAGAGTGTGGAATACATAAAAGGATTCTTTAGGAACATCTTTGATATTCAATTTATTTTATTTTATTTTATGAAAAAGTAGTTAAAATTTTTCACTCTAAGTAATTGTTTTAAAATATGAAAAGTAGTACTAATTGCTAGAATCTATTTTATAAAGTGTATCTGTTAATAATATCTTGTTTAATGACGATGCCATTTTAAATTCTCAATGATTTATTGTTTTATCTTCTATATAAACACACAATAATTATCATACAATGAAGATTTAATTGTCAAGATTTTTTAAAGCAAGATTATTAAGATCATCTCTTATTGTTATCTCCTCAAAATGATGTCCTCTAAAACGACTTTGGAATAAAGCGAGCGGTAATCCTGCGGTCTGTCTGATGGTTAAGCTCTGGTCGTAAAGATTTGTTACCAAAGGTCAGTGGTCTGTGAAAATAAATACGTAGCCACATCAAGTTTGGTCTTTATAATTTATATTAAGTGTTATATATATTTTTTATTTAGTTATTTTTAAATCTAGGACATAGTTTTAGTAAACTCAAATTTCTATTTGAAACTTCAATTCATACACAACCTTAGCAGTTAATGGAAATTGTTTATCCACGTGTTATTTAGTTGTCGGAGTAATTTGATTGCGTTCCGAATATTTATTACATATAATTGAAGATATTGTACACGTCCTCACGGTATCGCTGATGGTAATAAATTAAATTTCCATTCTAGTAATGACAATTTAGTGATTCTACGAAATCGATATATGAATTCGTCAATATTGACGTCTAAGTTTCGTACCAGTAATGTACTTACACACATTACTTAACGCCTATGCGGGCTCACTTTATTTTTAATTGATAATTATCATTTTGTGGTAGAACAATGAAGTCATACTGTGTAAGAACTTGAGAGAAGTAACGGTAGTGTAATCTTAAAAAGTAAGAAAGAAAAAAGACCTTCTACACATTTCTTGCAGACTAATATAAACATTAAGTAAGTTATAAAGTAGTAATAATATTGATCTTTTAAGTCTGTTGCTCCAAAATATTGTGTTAAAAATATTTTTATAAAAACTATTTATTAACCTCATATAAAATTGAGCCCATTAACATTTAAACTATACATAGGTCAAAAAAATAGCAAATTTTGAGAGATTACAAGAGCTAGACAACATCTCAATATTAATAATTAAGACGATAATCGACGTATATGGAAGAGCCAAGAAGCCCTATCGCTATATTAGATTTGATAAACTACAAATCCTTGCCTGCCTTTCTGCAGAATGGAAAATTAAAAATATATTAATTTGATCGGAAGACAAAGTTGGAGTTTATCTAACATCTCGAACCCACGATGTAAAATCCCATGTCTATGATTGCACCGATAAACCTTAAGATACCTGAAAAAACTCTTGAAAATTGCCTACTAACTAATCTTTTTACTCTAATCTGGTATTCATGTGAATATGATTTCTTGAGTACATTCACAATGAATTAAAGTTTATATTTAAAGTTTATACGCTAGTTAGTTTCACTAAACTAGTTTTAGTTAAATGGATGCAATTCACGACCCCCTAAGAAAATAGTAAATAGAACGTGGCTAGATTTCATTGCAAAATATCTTTATTTTTGTAGTTACTATTCTGAAAAATTACAATTTAAAATAAAATAAAATAAAATAATAAAAATTCAACACAAGCAGGATCGAATCCCGGAACGTCTGGGAAAATTGTATTTATATTTTTTTTATATTTAAACAAATTCAAAATTACTAAAACATTTATAAGCAATTTTATACATTAATTTTGGTTTGATTCTTTCTGGGTGTTCTTTAATATTACGAAGTTTAGAAACATTGGATAAGATTTTCAAAAGAATCTTAACAGATATCACTTTCGTTCCGATAAAGATGACTATATCTAAATACAGGTATGTATGGTTTGTATTCCTCTCTTTACGCTTGCTCTTTGATGTTTTGTTAATATTATTAAAAACACATTGAAAAAAATATTTTATTTCATAAACCAATAACATACTCTACTTTTACTACAACTAGATAATAACTAGATAATAGATTTCAAATGAACCAAAATGTTCTTGCTAGTGAGAGAAATAAGCGATTTATATTTTACAATTTTTTGAAATATACACAATTATCTTTATCTTAAATAAAAACAAAATAATAAAATAATAATATTATTATTCAAATAAATATAAAACTTTACCGCATCCAATGCTTAGTTTATTCCAAGAAAAACTTTTATAACTGTGATAACAATGTATACACAGCTGAAGTTTCTATGTAACCTACTTATTCATATTTGTTGAAATGGTCTGATTACATATAGAACAATCATTATGAAAGAAGAAGAAATCTGTTACTTAAAGTTTTCTAAAAAGAATCTGATTGAAGAACTTTACAAATATTAATACATTTTTTTTTCCTCAAAAACTCTTTAATGGTTTCGAATCTAACTAAATATTCAAGATGTTATTTGAGAAGTATTTTTTGCCCTATTCTTATCATATACATATTTTAGAACTACTCAATAAGCCAAATAGTAAAAATATTTCAATCCAACATTCTTATAATCTAATGTATACAGTACTTACGTGACAAATATATTGATGCAAAGGGCGACGTCGAAGGATATATTTCGTCGATTGCTATCGAGTTACTTCGGGATATAATATTCAGTGATATGAAAAATCCTGTATATTTGCTTCTTATTATTTACATTAGATTTGAGAAATTGTACACCTCTTGAGTTTTATTTCTATATCGCTTTATAAGAAAATAATGCTCTTCTTTACAGTATGTTTTCGTTAATCTTATTTCGTTCTTGCTTAAATAATAGAATCACACATTCTTTATTATCTTGTACCTACAATAAAGACTCGTAAGCTTATTGTATAAACACATAGACACACAATATAAGAATGGTTTTATATTCAGAAGTTTGTCAAGTTTACATAATTACTTTGTTTTGACTTACATTTTCTTTATTTATGTAAGTTCATCAGTTTATCATTCAACATTTTAGTACAATTTTGTATCTCTTTAGAAATCAATAAAAATATATTGGGTAGACCACGAAGAATTCGGTCTGCCCATTCATTTGTACCCGACTTTCGAATTTTGGAAAAATTTCTTCACAGGAGGTCTTCTTATAACCCCCTGAGTCCGAAATGACCATTGGTCAAAAAGTTTATATATATATATATATATATATATATATATATATATATATATATGCGTTCATATATATATATATATATATATATATATATATATATATGCGTGCGTCCAGATTCGACTTTTATCAGCACGATAGCGGCCGCAGTTTCGCTTGGATCGCTTTCAAACTTTGCACAAAAATCAGCCATCCAAAAATTAAGGTCAAGTTCGTTAACCAGAGAAATCCGGCCACAGGGAGCGCTAGGGCCTCACTTTTTCTGATTTCAATTTTTCGACCATAACTTTTCCCTATTCAAAAAAGATCAATCGCGTTTATATCATATGATGTCTTTGATGAATACCTACAACTAATGTAGATAAACCGAAAACCTAACTTCAATAACTTAGGGGTGGGGGTAAAAAGCCGAAAATTTTTGGAAAAAAATTCATAACGTTTTTCTTTTAAATATTCTTACATCATAAGTATTTTTAATAGAAAGGTAACTTTTTTACTCTTAATTTAGATATCAAAAGTTTTTCCGTAAAAGGTACCGTTCCAGAGAAAAAAAAATAAAAACCACTTTTATCTTGAAAATTTAAGGTAGGTAAAACGGCACGGCAACTTTTTTCTGATAAACATTCACTTCTCGCAAATATTTTTAATAGAAAGGTTATTTTTTACTCTAAATTTAAGTTCCAAAAATATTTCCAAAAAAGATACTTTTTCCGAGAAAAAAAATAAAAACCGCTTTTTGCTTGAAAATTTTTGATGTAAACAACGGCATCATGTGTTATTCTCAGGTAGTGAGTTATATTTTAAACAAGTTACACACGAGGTCTACCCACGCGTGTCCCCCTGCGGGCACGGATTTTTTTTAAATTATGTTACGGGTATATGTAATAATATACAATATAACGTTCATAAAACAATACTATAAAGTGAGTATACTTTGACCGCAGATTCGTAGTACTGTTTAATGCTACTCATTGTTTCTAGGAAAAATGTTTATTCTTCCTTTTGAAGTCTTTCAATATCTAAATTATTTTATCAATACTTCAAAGTTATATAAGAAAATAATAATTGAAGTTCTAAATTAATAAATTTGAAAGGTTTGTTTTTAGCTCAAAGTAAAAGTTTGTGTCCGAAATTTTGAGTCTTTATATTTGTAGGTTAATAAATAATTTAAAACTTTTACGAACTTTGATGATTTAATAATAAAAAATATATAATTTGTGTGCAAGTATTTAAAATATGTCAAGCAATGTAATATCTTTCTTGTATATTTTTTTTATAAAATATATGACCACAGAGTTCACATTTATTAATAATTTAATTAATTTACATATTTAAGATTTATAATCTCAAGTTAGAATTCTGTATACATAAGAACTTTCCTAATTTCTATTTAGGAGTACTGTGATTATGTAAAGGCCTACTACTACTACAAATTTCATTGTAAAAGTTATGGTTGAAACAAGAAGGTGGTTTTTAAAGACTTGTGCTTTTCACATAGTTATAGATACCCATAATTTGCTTAAATTTACATTTTGTATTAGATAACTCTACGACACTACACTACATTATCAAACAACGTTAAAATAACGTCTTGTGGTATTCTGAATGAAATAATCGTAATATGTGCAATAGAAATAATACACACCCTACGCTTATAATACTAACAGGCGGTAAACGGTTATCGCTTTAAAATATCTATATAATGTTGTAATTAATCTGTTACGGAATCACGACGGGTTTCCAGAAAACCATTCACGGTTTTGGTTTGTAAACCGAAAACAAAAATAAATAAAAACCAAAAGAAAACCAATTCGGATTATTGATATTATATACAATATATATATTAGCAAATATATATATATTAGCAAAAGAAAGGAATTATGGTGTCATCATTTAGATTGGTATATTAATATAAAACACCTCCTATGAATATACACATATAATCTATATTGTCAGTAATGCATTTTAAGTTTCCATTTAAAACTATTACAGATTTACAAAGCATTTATTTTTTACACATTCAATTTAATCCAAGTTTCAAATGTAGTAGCGGTTACGGGAAATGTGGGTGTGACCTACATCTCGTTATTGCTAAAACAGTTTTATTGAAAAATCCAGGAGTTTAATAAAGTTACGTAATGGGTCCCACTTTGCTTGCATTTGAAATGATATTAAAGTATGAAAAAACGCGAAAAGGTCTGTTTTGATCTGACTGGAATATAAATTCACATTCATTATAAAATAAAGTCTGTTATAAAATACAATGGATATAATCAACGAAAATCACAAAGTGAAAATGAAGAGCCTTAAAAAAAGATTTTAAAATGTAAATTTTATTTTATTATTTTAGAATTTAGAATAACGTTTGCTGCATTGTGAACCGATTAGATCTTACTTTCTGAACACCTTATTAGTTAACAACTAATTTAAAGTGTATTGCTATTTAAATTAAACTGAATAGACTGACTGACTGATTAGATACAATATGCTATATATCTTCATGTATATGTAGTATCAACAGCCAAATGGTAATAAATATAAGAAAATAGGAATTTCCTTCAGTCTCACGTTCATCTTTATTATTGTTTATTAGACAAGCAATAACAAATCTTGATAGTGTTATTAAATTGTTGTCACTTTAACTATCCTTTCAGAAACTGACCATGTGAAGTAATCTTACATATATTAAGTAGCACAAACTACATATTTTAATATAAACAAATCAGAGTGAAAATTTTTTAGATATAGAATGATGTGTTTTAAGTTTTTTTTGTGTAGTTTTAAGATAGAAATATTTGCATATAAATTACAACATTATATTTCTTAACACTTTGTATAGATTTGATATCTGAAATAAATTATTACAATTAATAACAAGAAAAATCAAACTGCTATTACAACTTGACTTGTCTGTGGAGAATGTAAAAAAATAATTAGAGGATAATAAATCTTCATAAACATTAATGTCTTACATGACCTCGAAGACAAACTCCATTGTAAAAATACGAAAGAACAAATTTCTTTGCATTAATTAAAATAAATTGCTTTTGTGTTTATTTCGTATTCACATGTTAAAGACACTCATATTTATTTCACAAGAAATTTTTACGCAAATGATAATAGAGTAATAATGGTACTCATAATATAAAAGTGTATACCCATATGACTATCAGTTATTTAATTACGTCGTTTTTATAGTATTGTCAATAAATAAATATTTAACCAAACTATCTATCAAATATATTCGTATGTACTAAATATCTGGTGTTAATTTACATAGTGGAATAGGTTCACATCCAAGGCATCGTCGCGGTTGATAAGGAACGCAGTTCTCCTCACCTCTGCAGACATGGTCCTTACATACGTTCAGATCCTTCAAACACGATCTGTAAGCTGAAGATTAAGGAGTTTTAAACTGAACAAAACGATTATACAATAAAAAAAATTAGTGTTGAAAATGATAAATGAAATTATAAATAGATCTTAGTTATATTATAAAATTAAAAGTAACATACTGTCAATACACCTTCCATTGAAGCAACAACCGCCGCAGCAATGCTCGTGATATGCGCACTAAAGTCATACATATATATAATAACAACTATAAAAAATATTATAATTATTAAAGTAATAAAAACAAATTACTCTATTTCCTCCTACTTTGCAATTCTGACCACTAACTGATATCATAATAACGCTAAAAAGTAACAATAAAGTCAAATGCATTGCTCGAGATTCACAGATAGACTAACACAGGTATTATTAGTATCCATTCTGTGACAAATACATAAATAACATGATAACGGCGACACTGTAACACTGAATGCTGCTCCGACGTATTCAATAACTGTTGTAAATTGCTCCTGTAGCTAGCACACTTCAGTCACGACACTTGCATAATAATTATGTAAATAGAACCATGCAATACATCTGTGAAATAAAGTTATTGTTAACATATCTTAATGAAGGTTAAATACTTCTAAAACTATTACATATACTTGTATTAGTAATAAAAAAAAATTGTTGAATAATGACAAATACAGTGTTATAGTTTATATATAACCTTTGAAACTTGAGGGTCTGCTGTTTTAACACAAATAACAGTTTTCTTTCAACATGCACACGTAAAAAGTATTATTTAAATTCTAAAGTTGGCTAAAGAAAAAAAATAACTGTTAGTATTATGACCGTCTGTTGTATCTTTCATATTATGCAACAATCAATAAAAAAGTCTATTGTGTATTGTGAATCTTACTATTCTAATGTCTATGTATGAAATCGTCACGGCCTTAGGCCTGCATTGCGCGTTCATTGGTCTCGGGTGCTCAGATGTTGAATACTAAGCAGTAGAAACTGTAAATAGATATTTGCATTTTCACACTTATTATACAATATAGTATTAGATATTTTATATTGTGACCTTGTCTTTACACTAATAATTGACTGAGGTTTATTTTGTTTAATGTTTGAAGGAATCGTTTTCTAACAAATATATTTTTTGTAATAATTGTTAAATTAATAAAATTAACGCATAAGAAATTTATTTTATTTTATTTATTTTTAATGTATGATGGTATATTTGGGAAGTATTTTTAGCAGAGACAGAAGATACGAAATGGATGTGGAAAGGCGTATTGCTTCCGGTAACAAAGTTAACGGTGCTTTGGCTGCATTGTTGAGACGGCGAAACGTCAGCATAGCTGCAAGTTTGGCTGTACACAATGCAGTTTTGCTACCGACGCTGTTATACGTCAGCCAAACGTGAGTAACACAGAAGAAAAATGTAAGAAAGATGAATTCTGTGGAGGTGCGATCTCGCGACCGAAACCGCAATGAAGAGATCCACAATTTGACAGGTACTAGCAAAGATGTCACGGTGAGAATGAAGAAGAACGTGCTCAGGTGGTTTGGACACGTCGAACGAATGAGTGATGGAAGAATGGTAAATAGATTTATAACAGAAAAGTGAGCAGTAAGAGAGACAGGGAGAGGCCTCGAGTGACCTTTGAAAACACAGTAGCTATCATACTGGAGGAAGGTCACGTAAAAAGCATGAGGACCCCCCGGAGGGCATGTCTGAAGAGGTGAATGTCTGTGGTGGAGGCTAAACAGGTATGCAGGGACAGTAGCGTTTGACGCTCCGTGGTCTCTGGCTAACCCGCAAGGGATATGGCTTGAAGATAAGTAATTTTTTTACATTTACATTACATTTTAAATACATTTTTATTACTTAAATTACGTTTGTTGCTTTTAGATTACATTTGTTTAGGACCAATTGGAAAGAAATAGTATCGCGAGATAGAAAACAGTAATTAACTCTTAAATAAATTTTGAAACGTTTTATCTTTATTTAAAGGCTTAGAAAAAGGATTAAAATATTTATATATAATAATAAGACTTCCTTCCTAACTTCATAGCAATATATTATGTGTAACACCTATTCTTCGCTTCCAATTTGTGACGCTCAAATGTAACCTGCTACCGTTTTTACGTTGCAGATAATGTGGCATTGTGACACTTACAAGTAGCGTTCCAGGAATTTAATTGCTAAATTGCTAAAAGAAAGGAGGAAAGTACATACGGACAGTTATTGAATATAGGAGAAATTGGCTGACGTTAACTAAAAACGAGTAACCTGTAATGCTGGGCGTATAAAAGGAGACAAAACGATTTTACTTTCTTTAGTAAAATCGTTTCTAGTCAATCACTTAGGATTGGTTAAAATGATATATCCATATCACTGTAAAGAGAATAATATTATTAATAAGAAGTTCTGTTCTTGGTATTTTAACTATAGGTACGTTATATTTTACTTATTTAAAAATCGCTTAACCAAAAACAGCATTATACCCTAAGTTAAACTACTATTTGGAAAGTACGAGTAAATCAATTTCGTTCTCTTGTATAGTGACAAAACACTCTGATGACAAAGTTAGGTTGGGTTTTGAGTGTGGTTAAGAAATAGAAACATTTCAACGAGCCAATATTTATTACGGGTAACTCGAACATACTTTGTTTAAAAACAAACACATTAAGTATAAGTTATTATGTTATAAATTTTCATATATTTTATATAATTTTTGTTAATCATAATATTACCTAAGTATAATAAGTATTTGAAATTGTTTATTTGTATAAGATTGACAAATATTGTAAATTAATAGTTCTCATAAAATTACATTGTCATTATAAAATATATAAATATTATATTACCTAATAGACAATGTAAATAAAGTTGTGTATAATATTTGTCATGTATAAAATTATGAGACAAGAGGAAGCTAAATATCAATATAGGGATTAATTCTTGGTAAACAGATGATCAAATATTTTAATTGCCATCACAATTACCTTGGACATAGGAATGAAATTATAAAGATTTATCCGTTTAATCACTTTCTCTCTTTAAAATCAATGTCGATGTAGTCCTCAATTTCTGAAATTAAGACTTTAAAGTGAAAATTCTGTTTATAAGGTTTATTTTCTTGAAGTTAAGCAGTTAATTATATAATATAAAGATGGTCTGGATTTTAAGGATTGACACTTATTTACTAATAAATATAGTTAAAATAGTGTACTTTTCAAGCCTAAGTTTGAAGGACCATAATTAGCAGATATTCTGGCGAATATTATAGTTTGACCTATGACAGTTATTTTTGTCACTTAAGTGTGTTACTTTCTTTTGCCACCTAAAACTAGGAGTTGTTGAATCCAATTTCACGTAAACAAGATTTCACTCTACGTTATGTAGACTGTGGATAGGTGCAAAAGTATGCCCATAAATCACGGTTTATTAATATTTATAGAAAGAGAATCGTTGCGTTTTTCATCGGTTGGAGTCCAAAATAACTACATCAATATCCTAACTTACTATCCGTGCTATATATTCTCAACGAAAATATAAAAAATGAATAATTAAAAATATATTCTATAAGTCGTTCTATAAAATGTGTTCATTTTTTTTTAAATAAACTAAATTTTACTTGCAACTGAAACACAATTAACTTAACATAAAGTTATGTTTTAAATATAATAAATAACAAGAACTCGAACAGCAAAATTTAATTTGTTATTACTATTTTGATTGCACATGAACTGTTGCTGTATAGAAAATGATAATGCAACTTCATGAAATACTATATGTCCTTCTTAACGACTACTACTCATTGCATATTTTACAAAAAACTTTGTTGTATGTCACATTTGTCAAAGTGATTGAAAAGAAATAATTTTGAACAATAGTTATATTGCAAGACAAATAGCAACCATTATTAGCGTGCGAAATGTGCTTTGTCTGACACATGTGGTATATTTTAGCTCATTAATTTAATAACACAGCAATCTTGAGCTCGCTGCTGGCGCCATTATAGCCACAGTATCTCTCATGCTGTCACTGCATCTGCTGCTAACGGTCTTAGTCATGTCAGTTATATTAGTTATTATTTGAAAGACGGTGAACGTTATGGAAGCACATATTCTTTCAAAATATACTCTTTTCTCGTCCGTATCATAAAAGTAATTAATTTAATTTAACGTTCAGAAGAAAATAATTACGTGGTTAGCCATTTCAGTCTTCAACTATGGATGCTATTACCATGATACCAGTTATGGTAACATGGTAAATGGTAGTCATGATCATCCAAGTTCCACGTAAACGCATGAAGTCATTTGCTTCGAATTATATTGAGAAATTTGTATATTCTTTTGCTAAGAGATCTTTATATTTTGAGTAAACCGGTATCTTCTAGACAAGCGGAATACATTCTAGACATTATCTTAAAAAAAGGTCTTCTTTATATTAAATAATATTAAGTTCCCTCTCAATCGAATGATGTTTTTTTTACGAAAAGTAAGATCTTTATAATATCGATCGATGAGTATTTTGCTAAAACTGGAGATTATATCAAATTCAATATTAAAATTACCATTGAAATTAGAAAGAAGATCCTATCTTATTCCATTTCTTTTCGTAATCTTATCTTATTATGTATGTAATTTTCTTTTTGAATAATTCACATTATAATTTAAAAACATTAAAGCTTATAGTCTCCACGTTTGAAGACTAGTTATATTAGAGCAAACAAAATAGTCTTATTTGTATTAGCTATAAATGATGTACTACAATTATTGTATGTAATTACATCTTAAAATGTTTATATTATATATATATATATTAATTTATTTCTTTCACTAGTTAAATGCAATTTAATAACTAAACAAAATGTATTTCAAAGTAAATTATAAATTTTATTGTGAAATATTGTTTCATTAATTTTCAATACCCATTTTTTGTTGTAATCATCGATAAGTTACTTATTAAACTAACGGATAGGAACATAAAAATATTTTAAACAAAATTGTAAGCTATACTTAAATGTTTCAATATATTGTCTAACTATTTTTTTCTTTAAATATTTAAGTTATATATGTATAAGTGCCTTTATAAGGCATCAGCGATAAAATCGTTTGAAAAATAAAGTACATTGGTATGATACAACGATGATATTGCATGCAAATGCAATTTTAATATTTTTTGTATAACTCCAGAAAAAAGGTATTATTAAAATGTAAGAGCAAGCCAAATTAAACATAAAATGTAAGTAATACCATCAAAAATTATTTCTTACAGTGGCGTGTAACTTAGGACATCCGCTAGCACATAATTAATAAGATGATATTAATATTCGAGCTAATTAAATTAATAATTAATGACCTTGCTTTCAATCTTTAGTATTAAACACACAACTTCTATGCCTCTGTAATTATTTCATAAATCCTTGCTTTTTTGCAATAAAATTATAAAGTATAGAAAATAACGTTCCTTCAGGAATTGACCCCACAAATCGGCCATTAAACTGAAATGGAATCCAATGACAGGGTTCATTTTATAACACTTTTTATTAGGAGTCGGAGCTTAAATATCTTTATATCTTTTATTTTAATGGAGGCGATTATTTCTGTTAATAAATTCATAAAATAATAATTATAATTTGAAGATTGTTTATGTCGAGTTCATGATTGGTAACTTAAAAATTACAAGCATCTTATAGGATTTGTATTTCTACCTTTTGGTTTGTCTATCTCGACTGGCAAAAGAAGGAAGACCTTTATTGAACCGAGTAGTCAAGATAACGATGACTTTTTAGTAATCCACTCAAAAGGATATTGTTAAAATCCGCAAAAATAAATTCTGAGTAGCAGTAGAAGATATCAATATTTTAACGAAAAATCATGTGAGATATAACTGAGTATTAGAAAAATATTATCATTTAAATTGTAATCTAACTATCTCCTATATAAACGTTACATGCTATAAAGTTATACAGTAGAGTATTAAAATAAAACTTCATAAGAAATGAAAGTAAAGATGAATATTTAACTACATATGTTCAGCATTTAGAAGATTAATTGCCATCAATTATTTTGATAAAAGTATTTGTATGTGTAAAGTTTCGTCAGATAATTTGTATCTGGAATCTAATACTACTATTTGTTTATCTTAGAAGATAAAACTCCTGAACCGAAATTTTGTAGTTATTGTAGTTTGCTTTGCTATTACAAGATATTTATGTATTATATATATCGTTATTTATAACGAATATCGTGTATCATTTCTAACAAGATTTTTTATTTTTTTTTTATTCTATTACAATATAATTTGATGTATGTGTATTGATGTATCTCAGTTGTTTCTAATAATTCTACATAGCTCTTAAACTTAAATAATCTTAATTGTAATCCATTTGGTCACAGACGGTAATGACAACAATAAGACTAATAATAAGTTCAATAACTATATATGTTCTCTTTAATTTATTTAATGTTAACCATTTATAACCTTTTATATTCAAATAATTTTGGTTCGTGTAACGTGGTATATTAAATTACAATACAATATTCTTAAGAATATTAAAGTAATATTTATTTAACTTCATCTTAAATTTACAATGAAGTAGTTTCGCAGATTCAGCTTACATTATATGTTTATATTACTTGAACAACTGCAAAGTTTACTAAGTGAGTCTTCTCGCAGTTTTTTTAAACTTTATTTTCCTTTTAGGTTCAGTGGGTATACTGTAAGATGCATGATGGTGTGATACAAGAGGAAGTAATTAATAAGAAATAAAAAATAACTTTATATGTGTTGTGTTCTCGATAACAAGTAGCAAAATATTACAAAAATTGTACTGATATTTACACAAGTGCGTATTATACTTATATGCATATGGTATATGATATTCATGTAATAGGAGTACAGGAGGTATTAGATCTAGTAGGTTAGATAATTATGCTATAATGTTTTTGAGTGCCACTCTTACTGTGGTAATTCTCACATTTTACTTGTAACTTTTACTTAAAAGTATATAATTAGAGCACTCATAGATTTTTTTTGCCAGTTCCTCACTTTGTACCTTCCGTCTGCCTGCCTGACTTCAAACAATGCAATGCCTATTCAAAATTAAAACACTGAACTTTGACTGAGCAGTGTTATAAGGAATATTTCTATCACTATACATACTTAATTATAATGTTGTACTTTTAAACTCACGTTTCACGTAATGTTCTTCTTCTAACTATTCTTTGCGGGCGGAATATAAAGTAAGGACGACGGAGTGGACTAGGATATTAATGTGACCGATCGTCATTAACGTATATTAACAGATATCTTTGACTAAGTAAACTCTTATCGACGATCACATCTACTATATACTAAAACAAATTTATATTTTCTTATACAGATAAGATATATAATATAATATTTATATATCACACTTGTCTGGGGAATGAAATAAATTGGTGAGAGGAATGAAAGAGGATTTGTGCATAGAGTAAACACATCAAATCACCCCCTACCTAAGATAGGTATTTATAAATATCCCTTAAGGTAGCATCAAAGTTGTCAATGAAAATTAAATAATTGTAAAGTGTAAAAATATTTAAGATTTATCTAAAAGGATAATTTCGATGTATGTTCCTTTGAGTTATTAACTGAAGTGAGTCATGAAATAATTAAGTTGCACTTAAGCAAGGGCAAGTCCATTGTTTGTTGCTAGCCAGCTAGCATCCTACTCGTAAGTTCTGGTTAAGCTTAAACCACACCACAAATAACGAGAATGAGTGAGTAAAACAATTGCCTGCCACTAATCTGAACAATTGATTTTCGATATTGACAAAAGTATAAATTTTATCAACAAAATAATTATATTACTTAGTTACATGTAAAAGAAAACGGCATAACTGCAAGCGCCGCTCTTGGTTCTCTTCTACTAAACCTGAAACCAAAACAAACCTGTTTGTGAACATCAGATGGGCAAGTGGTGCAGCAATCATTTTTATTGTAGAGCGCGCTCTACTAACACTACTACAATCATAAATTAAATCTACCTTCCACCGGAGTGTAGTGAAAACTTTCCATGTCGAAACTCCCAAGTTACGGGCCACTTTTCTGACGCTGGTGGTGGGATCTGCATCGAACCCCTGTAGAATGTTTTCATTTACAACGACACGATGCTATCTTTGGTTCAGGCATAGTTCCCTAAAATGTAGGGTACCAGTTTCCCAAAGTCTCCGAAAAATGTTTGAAAATGTGGTGTGATGAGGCACAAGTCTGTCGGAGTACGATTCTCTGTACATTCTTTGTGCAGCACATGAGTTCCCATCAGCTGGGCCGTAGACAAAAACGTTATTAAACTCCGCCATGTCTTCACAGAAAGAATCCACACAGCAACAGCAACAACAGTCAACGTTACCAACAGTAAAAGTAAACAACGGATGACAGTACATACATTTGTTTGTTGTTATGATGTTACCTAGAATCTTAATTTTACTCAACAACCTGTTAAGTATTATAGCATTTTGCTTTTCGTGGCTTAAGCATGCATTTGAAAATTACATGAAAACATCCGGTCTAAAACGGATTTTAGAAATGTTATTTAAGTGATTAGGTACAATTTCGGTGAAAAACGAAAAATTTACAAAAAAATCTTTAAAAAAATTAGGAGGTCAGGGATTTTTTTGGCCAACTTGTTTTCTCTAACTAGGTTCCTGAACACGCTCACTTGGATTGTTGGACCCTCTACAAAACACCCTGTATATGTATAAATGTTGACGAAAAATCATTTTGGCCGTTATTTTCGGATATTATGTGGACTTTGTGCGGGTATCATGCAAACAAAACTCGTTGTAGAAATTATGAGAACACTTTTATTCTGTTTCTGTAAAACCACAATCACTATAATTTAGATAATAGAAATACGAAGCGAAGAGACAGTTACGTGTGTTGCCCTGTCAAGCATCTGACCACAAATCAGCTTGTTCGGGCACGCACGACTCCATCAAGGCACGGCGGAAGTCAAATAGTCGTTTTGCGTCTTTCTGTTCGTTGATAGTTAGTATATATAACATATCAGTTTTTTGAGGATTATTCCTCAACGACATGACATTTTTCAAAATTTTTTTTTAAACAATCTCCTAATGTTTTTTTTTTTATTGCAAAATTTTATAATTTTCCATCAAGTAGTTTTCTAGCCTATTCGTGACAAAGAATGTGAAAAAGTCTCTAGTAGAACGCTCTGCTCGCTTCGCTCGCTTTGCTCAAATATGATGTTTGTACAAACGGAAAAGAAGTTGCCTTCTTCCTTAACCACATCGATAGGCACTAATTAGCAGATGTCTGTAATTAATTTTTTATGCTACGGTTTTAATCTTATATGGATGCGAACTCTTATAAAATATAGTGAATTTTTTCTTTCGATTAAGTTTAATTGTGTTACTCAGACTTGTTAATTTATTCCGCAAGAGTGTATTAAGATTAATAACTTAACTGGCATAAATACAACAATATAGAAATCATGACTTCAATCAAGTCCTTATTAATTTTAAGCACGTCAAGTATAATAGCCACTTTGAGTGATACTCAATGAGGTTGGCTAAATGAATATAAAAAAACAGTCTCCGTCAGTTTCACAACTAATTAATTGTGCAATAAAAAAGTATGATCACAGTTATTTTAATTGAACCCATAAAATCGCTATTCAAATAATCAAGTTGTTTTTTAATAGTTATTTAATAATTAAATTCCATTGTCTTTCAATCATATTTTATATATTAAATACCTTTTATTCTGACACAATATTTTTCAAATGAATTAAATGATGTATTAAATGAGTAAAAAGAGTATTAAAATCAAGAACTTTAAGATACTATATTCCTTTTTTGACGAAGACCTTTTAGGATTCGAAAACATTATTTGCACCGCAATCAGTAACAGCTGTCACTTGTGCCGTTGTGTCGTGTAGAATATTAATAATTCAAACTTACTCTCCAACGCAATTGCGCCGTATTGTATAAATCTAGGGAGTTGATTATTGTTTGAGAATAAAAAAAAACTTATAAACTTACAATCAAAAAAAAGCTTGGCAGTGACTACAGTATATTCAGATATTTCAAAACAAGAAGATGTTTTTTGTGTATCACAATTTGTCTAAATATTCTTTGCTATGTTGGATCCCTCTGGCATCGCTCTGCGAGCAAATCATTATTGCATAGGGAGCCGTGGAACAGACCATAAAGTTAGCAACATTCACTAAATCGTTTTGTGGGGTGAGGCTCTGTATAAGAAGATGCCATTAAGTCACTTGCTTCCTACTTAGCTCTAGTGTCATGGTGGGAGAGGAGGGCGCTTCCTCTACCGGTTTAGGTACGCCTAACGTAACCTATGACATGAGCGTCCTCTAAATTGGGCCTGTCGGTGGCGTCAGAAGGTTATGATAAATACAGACAGCGATCCTGTGACGATCGGCTAAGGAAATCAGATTAGCCTTTGTATTGTAGTAGATAATATTTTTTATATCTGTTAGTCTCATATAGCCGTGTTTCCCTTACATGGACGAACATGTGAGAAAGTAAAGTTTAATATATGACTATAATATTGTTCCTTAAATAACAATCCCAAATATTGTAAGAAGTAAAACGAATTTGTCTCTTTATCTTCTAATCTGACCAAAGGCGGCTATTATGATTCAGTATACATTTTTAAAGTTACTAGCAACGGCTCTCATTTTCTAAAGCAAAATAAATAAAAACTAGTTATAAAGGGCATATCCGGGGATTTAAATGGTTGTTCCAAGATTTAATATAATGATAGACAGAGGCAAAATGGCCTTGATTCAAAACGTAAATAATAATTTAGTTTAGCGCTGGATGTAAAGTCGCTGTCATAATTATATTATTCTGAAATCACTTAGGCTCAAAGCAGCATGTGCCAGCATGTGATTGTCAATTTTAGATTGATTAACTTGAAACAATTACTATATTGTTGTATTTAAGTATTTATAGAGAAATGTAATTCTTTTTCTAAGTAGGTACATCATGAACTATAAAATTAATGTACAGAAGCACAAATTAATAGTTCGAGTAAGTAAAGGTTTTGAATAAAGGTTATTGTTGAACTTAAATCATTTCACCGCAAAGCCTTTATTAAAATCTGGGAGTATTTAATTACAATGTCGAATATCGAAATTTACTGAGTTCATGTAGGTTTAAAGAACTTTATTTCTCATAAGAACATTCAGTTCACTTAAAATGAGTTATATACATTTTTATTAATTGTAACATTTAAATAGCCTCTGGGCTAGTCTGGACGCTTAAACTATTTGTAAGACGTGTGCTTTCAATTTTTTTTTGAACACAGCCATACTGCTACACTCCTTGACATCTTTTGGGATTTTGTTGTAAAGCTGTGCCCCCTCGATGTTCTGTTGTAAACTGGAATTTCATATTATCACTCCTCTTTTTTACTTCTTGTGAGATGTGTGTATTATTCAATTTGTTTGAAATAGTTCTTGACATTAAATAAGGATTATTCTATAAATTATTGAATTAATTCAAGTGGACTGGGAATGGACTCATAATAATATATCTGATTGGGGAATTATCTTTTTATATTTATATTTAATGTAACTACTTCTATATTCTGGGAGTTTTTGCAACAAAAACCTCTTTTTGACTTAAGTCTTAGCGAAATTTAAACGCATATATTGCGAAGCATAAATATTAAGTTCGGAAAATATATAAGTACCCGCTTCTTTTTGTCCACATAACAAAAAAAATAGAACATGTATATTAAACTAAAATTGATTTATTTTACTCTCTGTAAAATTGTGGAAATACAATTACAGTTAATTATTAAGAATTCTCTATTATAATAGAGAACAAATTTTATTACAACCTTATTATTTAACATCATTATAAAAATTTTAATACCTTTTAATTGTAAATAAATTAGGGAAAGACAAAGGATATATAACCGCTAGAAACATCTATCGAAGAATAAAAACTCATTAGACTTTTGATATAAAAATTTACATGGATTAGCAACGAAAGAATACTTTAAAGAATCAAATTTTATGACATCTTGTAATTGAAAGTATGACATTTACCTAATTCATGTTATTAAGCATTTCCTTCCAGTTCCTACTGCATTGATATATGAAGATAAAATAATATGGTTTGCGTATGGAAAATAATTATTGCTAATTAAAAACTCTTCACGTACCTACTTCATCATAGATGACATTCAAATTATCAATACTTTGATGCATTGTTTGACAATACTGGTAATTTTTTTCATAAAATACTTAAGTTTTCTTGATATACAATATTATGTATTAATCAAAATATTATTCAATTTCATAGCTGAGAACCGACATAGAGATATATATTTCAGACCAATAGAATAAGTATGCGTAAAAATAACAAATTTACTCGTGTGAACACGATTGCCACTGTACCTGACACAGAATGGCCGTGATAGTAGTGAGAGATGCGTGTGACAGAAATAAAAATAATGTTTATTAATATATTTTATGATATTCAATATTTTGTTAGAATGTAGAATTTATTACAGTACATGTTTTTATTGTGTTATACAAAGATTTCTTTTCTACCTTAATCCGGTGAGATTCTTCATAATGTAATGGTTTCTTCACGACTGATCCAGACCGATAAAACATAGAAAACTTTTTAGTCTTCAAGTTGAGTTTTTATCTTCACTACAGGTGAACGTCACCACTTGAACGAAATATTATTCTATTAACATTATAAATGTGACACTTTGGATCTTTATACGTCAATAAATTCAGCATTACTGACGGCAAAGGTTCGAAACTTTCACATTTATAATGTTAGTAGAATAATATTTCATTCAAATAGAATTATTGTATATTATTTACTGATATTATATATAAAAATAAATTTATAGTAATAATAACATACACAAAGAGGATTTTTAACTGTACCACATTTTTAATTATATTATTATTATACCATATAATCAATTAATAATTACAAATACTTAAATTTTTATTTATTTTTTATTTTCACAGAAAAAAAAAACTACACAAAAGGTGAATTTAGTTCTAATATGTATTTTAGTTTCAGGGAAATATGTTTCTCTTTATAGCACAGAAATGTCTGTTTTAAATTGCCACCACAAAAATATTTACCGTCCTAATTGTTATTTAAATACCTTTTAAAGCACAGTAAGGTAACATTTTATATAAATATTTCTTCGTACTGCTTTCGTCTGTGGATGGAAATATAAAAGTTGAATGTTCAGTTACATTAATAAAAAAATTATATAAAACGTTTGTTTTAAATAAAGAAAAAGATGTTTTAGATTGTTCTTTATCAAACAGTGAAACAAATAAATCACAAGTCAAAAAAGAGGTGAAAACGATTCAGATATAAAAATGAACAACGAACAGGCAGACCAGAAAAACAAAAAAAAATCAATAATTTTTAATTTTATACTAAACTGAGACGTATTTTAAAAAATATTTATATATCGGATTCACATTGTTAATAGGTCTTTCGTCAGATATCACGTCGGCATATTGGGTGATCGAACAAATAAAATGTTAAACGAAATCTTTAATGTATGCACCGGTATTCAATAAACAAAACGAATGACAATTTCTAGTGACGTAGTACTGGTCTGCAGCGTGGCTCCATGACAAGTGTCTTTTCTATAGTAACGTACTCCACGACGTAGGTTTGATGCTACGACAGAACATAGCACGAAATATCCAAGTGGTGACGTAATCGCGATGGAGCTGTCTCTTTTAGCGTTCGTACAAATGACCGTCTCTGATATATGATATATGTATAAAATTTATTTGTAAGCAATTGTAATAACAAAAACTTTTCGAATGTAATAAAATAATAATGTTCAAGAGAAATCTTATGCCCGTAATGATAATTATCGGCCTAATGTAGAACTATCAAGATTTGTAGCTTTATTGAAAACAAACAACTTATTGCTATTGCTAACAAATAGCTTTATTGAAAAAAAAAGCTTACAGGAGGACCCCCCGGAGGGCATGTATAAAGAGGTTAATGTCTGTGGTCGAGGCGAAAGAGGTATGCAGGGACCCTAGCGTTTGGCGCTTCGTCGTCTCTGGCTACCCCGCAAGGGATATGGCGTGAAGCTAAGTAAGTAAGTAACTATGTTTCATTATCAAACTGCTGTGCTGAAGAATAACAAATATTTTAGAATTTTTTTATTGTGTTTAAAATAGCCCGTATGTTTTGACTATACTGCAATCTATTAAATTATAATGTAGTTGTGGAATGTGCTCCTAGAAAAAATTGTAATATGGCCTCAAATCGTATAATTTTACAAGTAATCATAATATCAAACGCGTTATCAGTGATTATAATGTAGTTGTATCATAATTAGTTATTTAATAAAACTAATCGTTGAGATACAAAAAGCACTATATACAAGTTTCATTTAAGAAATTTTTTTTAGGCTTAAACCCAACAGCAGTAACTATGTCCTCTTCAGTGATCAGTGGTCTGAAGTGATCTGATTCTTCTTTAAGGTGCGACATTCCAATATTTCATTCATAAGCATTCTTGATATTAAGGAGATCAAAATGACATGGCAGTGATAAATGAATAAATCCCTAAAGGCCGTCGGGAGAATATATCAAAGTATTTTCAGACAAGAATTTGATAATAATGGTGACGAGTATTTTTTTGCCGTCAACAACTATCAAACCAAATATAAAATTTTGGATATATGAGATACATTTCACTTTCTATTATTTTGTATAATTATATATTTTAAGTTAACATTAAAATTTTCATTGAGATTTATAAAACTCTTATAATATTATATATTTCAAATATAAATGAAATTTTAAGATTAATTTACAATATTTTATCTAAAATGAATTCATCATTATAAATTTTAATTAATAAATTAAAAGTTTATCGATGACTTTAAACAATAAAATAGAAGCGGCATTAATAATATACGAATTATTTCTTTCTTTCTGTAAGAATTTTCGGAAAGTTTAGAGGACATTATTTCCATCATAACTGCAACCTCCCTGGGCTATTATTAAACCTTAATTTTTGTTTTGCAAAAACAAAATTACAATTATAGTTACACACATCCAACAACAACAACACAGCCAGCAACATCTTATATTACATATTAAGAAATAAAAAAAAAATTTTAGTAACACTGGTTACAAATTTGATGCGTTGTCTATTTCAATTATTATAGATTATGTTATCTATAATGAAGGTTTTTCGAAAGTTATCTTAGAGATGGCTGGTATTTGTTTATCGGGCACCTTAGAAAATGAGTGGCGGTAGTGCTGACAATAAAAGAAAACACCAAGGTTCAATGACAAACTTACAAACTTTACAAACAATTCATTATTAAGATATGGTTCCCTCACAATCTTTAGAAACAGATGTTTTACGTTTAATGTTTAACCTACTAAAGGATTTAGAACACTTGAGTCCCAAGATTATATTAATAATTATTTTAATATAATTATTGAATAATAATTAATAAACCAATTTCATTATTCGAAGCTACGTTAATAATTGTTATATCGTTAAGCTTCTAGTAAATTAAACTGACTTAAAGCCGGAACATGATTAATGAAGCATGAATAAATAAATTGAATTGAATCGAAATTTCATAGCTGTTAAAATAATTTTCCTTTAAAAGACATCTTATATTTTATTTTCTGAAAGATAATATACTATTTATAAAAATTGTTTTAACTAAAGAAATAATAACAAAATTTAAAAAAGTATTTTCTAACATTATTAATTAACAATTTTATTTTCTCTACAAAATTATGAATACTTGATATTATCTTTAATAAACCTTTATAATTTTTGTTATATTTAGATTATTTAAATTTGCAAATAAATATAGAATAAAAATTTTTACCGAAACGTTTTTTATAACCTTTCAATGTATTTAAATGTTATAATATTTTAGTAAATATATTTTTCATTACAAAAATCTTTGTTTTTCCTTTTCATGTAGAATGTTATTTACACAACATAATTCATATGCAAAGATAGTCCGTTACTTGTACTAGTCATATCTAGTAAAGTGATGTGCGTGGGCCGTATTTCACTTCAACGCGTATCAAATAGAAAAAGATCGTAGGAGGTAACATTGATATGGGAGTCCCTTCGGGTTCAATCTTATTTCCATTTCTCTTCTTTGTATATAAATGTTCTGCCTACATTTGTAGTTAAACATTATGAGAATTATTTTCTCATGATATATAAATGTAGGTTGATGTAAAAGACTTTCTCTAAAATAAGGCATTGGCTACAAAAAAATGCTTTTAAATGAAAAATGGAAGTGATTGAATTCTAGTTTGTCTTATTCATACGGACAATTAAAATAGGGTTCTCATAGAGATTGCTCACTAACTTAGAATTCTGATAGCATAGTGTAATACTATATCTAACTTTAAGGTCGCATTGCTGATATAAATACTGTTTTTGTTTACGAGAACTGTTTAAGCAATTTACATTATAGACCCTAGAGATTCCTTACGTTATAAGATCAATTATATAAATACTAGTAGCTTTTGTTATAAAATCTTACTTATATAATATGACTTATGCAATAATCGCATGATTGCGCAAATTTCACAAACACATGAATAACGGAGATAAAGTATACCCAAAGTCTAAATAGCCATTTGTGTTCAATACAGCACAGAGAACACAAATAGTTTTCCTGTGTGCTAAGCGGTAATGTAAGCAGCTATGACCACTAACAAAGAATCTAACAAAGATCAACATACTAGGGGCGCCAACAGACCCTCAATTTAGAGTCGCTGCGCGCGCAAAATCTCGAGTGCCGTTGGCATATTGAGCGAAGCGAGTCCAGTGTAGTGAATCATCGTTAAGGACAATGTCGGTAATGTAGATTTCATTGTAAAACAAATTTATCGCGCCTTTTTTTACCATTGACTTCAATGGGATATCAGTTTTTTGATGATTATTCTTCAACGACATGACATTTAAAAAAAAATTTAAAATCATCACCTAATATGTGTCTTTTTGATTGCAAAATTTCATAGTTTTCCGTCAAGTAGTTTTCGAGGATATTCGTGACAAAGAATATGCAAAAGTCTCCAGTAGAGCGCTGCGCTCGTTACGCTCGCTTCACTCAATAAAGAAAAAAAAACTGTATCACTGTTTTTACTGTATAAATGTAATAATTTATAAAGGTTCAGAGATATCTTTATATTTACTGTTACGTTTGTTAAAAGTAAGTCACGTTTATATAATAACTTAATTACCGTAGTACATTGATATAATAATAAGTAGACTGGATTAGCCTTAAATTATTATTTTTCTGGCAACTTAGTAATGAATGAACGTGAACCTTATTTAATCTACAAAGATGAACTCAGTTTGGCAAAATAAAGCTTTAAGATCTAAAATTTAAGGTTAAGCCTAGTACTATGTATTATTAATTAGTGTAATTATAATTACACTTATGACACCTTTCTTGAAAAGCGGTTACTTAAAAAATTATTTGAAATCTCTATGAAGAGTTATTATTGGTTGTCTATTATTAGCAGTAAATTTTAAAGTTTATAATTAATCAAGCGAAGAAAACGGATTTGAATTTTAATGAGCATACCCGAAAAATATCTAGATAAATAATATTCTGAATTTATATTCATACTTTAATTAAAAACAAAAATGTTTTACTTATATAATTTTAATTGTGAGTTCTTTAACTGTTATTGGAAATGAAAATATTGAAATTATACTTACTAATTATAATTAAAATTAAACAAGCACACACCCGACATCTCTATTTCTTCATTCTCTACGAAATGTGTTGTAATGTGATGTGTTTACATTTTTAAATTTACCTGATGTTATTTTTTTATGAACATTATAAAATACATATTATTATTGTTTTTTAAGTAAATTAAAAGTAGCTGTTTAATTAATCTAAAAAGTATCTAAAATTGCTTAATAATCTAAAGTTACGTAACGATTTCGACAACAAATTTAAATAAACAAAATATTATTACTCAAAAAAAAATCTAATACTTAAAATAATTTACAAACAACATAATATATTCTCATAAGTTGACTTTGTTAGACCCATGACAAAACTTACATAATACCTAACTGGACATGGTTAGACCCATGTCAATGTAAGTATTATGTTAATTTTTAAAATTAGGTAGTTAAGTTTTATAATTTTCTTTGAAATTAAGAACATTTTCTATTAATTATTTTTTTTATAATTATATATGCAATTGTATTGAGTATAACAAATAACGACCCTATCTATTTCTTTTATCTGTCGGTATATATTTTCAACGTATAACGTTACAATATTACCTCTATGAAATTTATTTCTATAAAGAAAAACCTTACTAATCAAAATTTGGAATAGAAAGGGTTTCTTTACAAACCGTGAAGACGATAGAAAATATTTTATTTCAAAGGTATAATATCCAGCATCACATATTTAAGATAATACACATTACATTACATTTTAAACAGGGCGTGGTGGGTTTGGTTTGATCTTCCTTCATAGCTATATTTAATCAACCTAGCTTAATTAATATAGTACTACCAGATGTTAAACTAATTAATTTGTTAATTAAAATAATTTTATATCTAGTTAGGAATTTATTACTACATAAAGTAATAACCAGTGAAGATGCTAATACCCAGGGTATTTCCCGTACCAACTTTGAGGAAATTATAAATGTTAGTAAAAAAACAATTGATTTTTAAGAAAAATGATTATTATTTATTAAAGAAAAGAAAATGTAAAATACACGTTTATATATAATAACTAAAAAATTACAAAAAAGTGTGAATAATAATAATACAAAATAGTAATATAATTAAATAAACTAAATCAGTAAATTAAAAAGAGCGCCATCTCTCGACAGTAATGAAAATTTTTCCTGTCCACAGACATCCATACATCCATCCGAGAAAAATGAAAACAATACAGAACGAACAAAGTTCATTCGTGACAAATTAAAAGCT
This sequence comes from Melinaea menophilus ssp. n. AW-2005, assembly GCA_918358695.1. Taxonomy (NCBI): domain Eukaryota; kingdom Metazoa; phylum Arthropoda; class Insecta; order Lepidoptera; family Nymphalidae; genus Melinaea; species Melinaea menophilus. Next base: position 20,679,477 of record OU911043.1, on the reverse strand, counting down.
TAAGCTATAATATAGGTAACATAAAAATATTTTTCAGAAATAAAATATGTAGACAGTGTTCGCAATACTTCATCAAAACGATATTTAAGCCTCATTTTATAGGGCCTGCGTAAGACGCCTATTTACATCATATGAAGAAATGTTGATAAAACTTTTTAAATTGTTTTAAGGTTTCTATTTTTTAACAGTTCACATTTTATTTTTAAAATTTTATAATTAAAGTATTTAAAGTGGAATAGGGGTGGGGGGGGGGGGAAGAGAAAAAACTGCCCACGTGAGAGTAAATAGTGCCATCGCACGCAGACATTCACAAATATAGATTGTCTCAAATGACATGTTGTCAGATGTTGTCACATTCAAGGATTAGGAAGAACAATAATAGTAATCAATCAAGTCAACCGTCTATAATCTGGTAAAAGGTAACAGCTGGACTTTACCAGCATTACCGTTACCTATTTTCACCTGCAGAAATTCTTAATTAAAAGTTATATATTTTAAGAAAAAGTTATTACTGCTTTTATGCTTATTAAGGAAATATATATCGGATAAAATTTCAAAATTCGCAAGTGTCTATTTTAATACGATATTTTAATGAAGGTATAATGACTTATCTACAGTAATTAAATAAATTAATCTTCTGCTTTAATTATATCAACTTATTAAATCAAAGTTAATAACATTTGGTTTTATAATATAAGAATCCTTGAATTTGTTTTGAATATAAAATTAGACTTAAGCTACTCACCAAAAATTAACACCGTGTACCAACTGTATTATATAAAAAAATGTTAAAATACCATAAATTTGTTGATATAAAATAAAATGTGTATTGAAGTTATTACGTTTCCTGGAATATCTTTTCAACAAAATATGCATATTTACAATGAAGGTTCTAAAAGATCTTACTTCTATGATTTTTAAAATGAAATTGTAACAATGACTAAAACTAACGAAGTCCGAGTGCACTCACCAGAGAAGAGCCAAAGTTAATACAATCTCTTTATCGGTACTTAGACTAAAACCTTGTCATCCGAAGTAAAGTTCTAAGTTTGTTTTAAAAAAAACTCAATTAAAAACTTCTTTGTTTAAAATTACTAATTAATAAATAGGAGCTTTTTATAAATATCTATTATTACAATATACTTCTATAAATATGAACACAAATCCTAAAATTTTTAGTTTTATTCTAATTATATAGTTGGTATTTCTATAAGATAATTAACATAGGTATTACAATCGGTCCAGTAGTTTAATTATATGGTGAAGTCAGTTTTTCCATTTACATTTTGTCTCTTAAAATGCTAAAATTTTAATATAAAAAGTATTTTTTAATATGTTAAAAGGAGATTTAATCAAGGCCACTACCAAATTTCATCAACTACCGTCAAATGGTTTTTGCCTGTTAAGCAAACACACAAGAAAAAAATAAATTTTATTTAAAGAAAAAGTGATTTGTTTTTTATATCATGTTTTTCATTTGGTTTCCACAAATAAACTGTTCCTTCCGTGATTTAGCCACAAAACAATATACACTGATATGTTATAATTTTCTTTCGTATTATATTTATAGCGCTCAATATATTGAAACTCACTTTTTTATTGATTATTATAATAAATTAATGATCAAAATGCTTGTTAATCAATAAATTAGTAAGCCTTTATACTGTCTAGATATAATATAGTGTATAATATTCAAGTCTTCTAAAAAGAAAGTATACAATAAGAAGATGAACATATTTTCATAAGAGTTCTTTTATATATGTGATCACAAAAGAATAAAAAGGTCGTAGTAAGGTTTAGGTTTAGAAAAAATGTTTTATTTTTAAAATACATATAAAAGTGATTTTGATTCTATATTTACATAAATATGAAGATAAAAGATCACTCAAAGATTTATCTGTGTGACTTTCTTACAAATATTGGCAAATATAGTAACGAATAGAAAAGTAGCAGATATAACTAATAAATAAATCTCTTAAAACAAAATTATTTTAAATTGTAAACAAAATGATATTAATATAAAAAAATAAAAGAAAATCACAGTATTAGGAAAATACCGACACAAAAACCGAAAATATTAGTCAAATAGCGATGTAACTAATATAAGTACAGCCGGATAACCGAGTATACAAAATACTCGTGAACTAATACTAATTATATTTAGCATGAAAAATATTTGAACGCCCTTCACCGAAGAACCCTTATACACAAATTAAATCTATTAAAGTATTAGTATATTTCATAGATATTCAAATAAATCCACTTCACCTAACTAGTCCATTAAATACACAATCGACCCATGTGAGGTGTACAGTGCGGATTATAGGAAAGGTCAAAATGGTATTGTAAATGAAATATGTTCACAATATTACAATATTGGGATTAAAACATTTCAAAAATATATTTATTTCTTAAATATGCTGGGGAACAATGTTACAGGTTATGTATATTTATAGGATTTCTGAATGTATTATTTAGTATTTAAAATCAGTATTTAATTAATAATGTAGATTATTATTATTCGATCTGGGTTTAGAAGATTATCGTACTAAATCATCTTAGATCTACTTCGTATTATATTAAAAAAAATAGAGAAATCAAGACAAGGCAAGATCATGGAAAATTCTGTACATTAATTATTATTTAAACTCTAATGCTTTTGTATTCAGTAAGGGTAGGTAGACAAAGTCGCAGTCAACGTATAGTATTAAATTAAATCACATAATAAATTGTAGAAAAAAATATTTTTGGGTATAGCAAGCATATGCTTGCTATACCCAAACATATAATAATAATAATAATACAATGACATATGTCATTGTTTAAAAGTTAATAAGTTGGTAAAACTTTTAATTAAATGAACTTCATCCAGGTGTTATGTTAACGAGATAATTTAATATGTTCGTATTAATCTATTAAACTAATTTTAACAAACTTCGGAGTGAAATTAATTTCAAAGCAGAATAAGTATAAGTGTCTATAACATAGATGAATAGTTTTTCTCTGCTATAAAAATAAATCCATGATTAATTCCCACATTTTAGTATAAATAGGAAATAAACATTTATCTATCCATCTCATCTTTTTCTCTACTGATTGTCTAATGCAGAAGTCAGTAACTAAGAAACTTTTTACATACATATTATAAATATAATTATTATATATGTAAAATGTTTCTTATTTGTTATTTTCAAAAAAATATTATCTTTCAGAAGAGCTGACAATGACATCGATGGATTTTTGTAATACTTTCAAGTATAAAGTACTATACACATTTTTGTAATTTTGAGTGATATAGTCTATATAAGCAAAAACTGTCCAAGAGTGTCTACAGTAAGTTGGAAAAAATACTTGTCATTGGAAACAAAAAAAAAATTACTGTATGCGATGAGATTGTTTTTTTTTTAAATCTTTTTTTTAAGTAAAGAAATTTCTTATACTTTATGAATTTTTGTTTCTAAGCTTTGTTTATATTTTTTCTAAAAATGCATTTCTAGGATCATATTACATCAGTACTGTATAAAATATGAAAAAATATGAAGTTTTTTTAAACAAAGAATGAAATGTAAGAATATTTTATATGCGAAGATTTATATATTTGTTTTGTAAAACATCCAATCTACTCTTTAATTAAGGGTACTATAATATAACCAGTACATTGTCTCAGTCATGCTACATTTAGATGCAAAACTGTAACTATGACTGGAATTCATTCTATTCGGTTGCTCTTACTAGACAAGAGACAATGCTGGGAAAGATCAGCCACTTTGTCGTAACGTAAACTGTAATGCCATTCCTGTGTTATCCTTACTACAAGGGTATTTTACATAAAGCTTTTATTAATAATAAAACTATTTTATAAGAGTATATTAAATATATACTGAAGAATACAAAGTATTTTTATATGTATATTTATTATTATATTGGATTATTTTTGTGTTTTCTGTTTTCTGAGGGCAAACGACGGCAAACAGCGGCACCCCGCTCCACTCTAGATGTGGACTTTTGCAACATCCGGGGGTTTCACTCGAACCTAAACGCCGTCCACTACCACCTTGAGACGGCGCAGCCGGCCTTGTTGTTTTTGACGGAGACGCAGATATCTCAACCTAGCGATACAGCGTACCTGTCATACCCCGGGTATAAACTAGAACATCATTTTATACCACACGCCGGGGTATCTGTGTTCGTAAGGGAGGATATCTGCTACCGTCGCCTTCAGGTTTTTGAAGGTCGGGACCTGTCTGTACTCTGGCTACGCGTGGACATGGACATGTCAGAGTCTACGCGTGCCTCTACAGGTCCCATAGTGGTAATGCAGAAACAGATCAACTCTTGGGCCATGTTCAGGCGAAGATTGACGATCTGCTTTCACAGACTCCCTCCGCCGAAGTCGTAGTCCTCGGGGACTTTAATGCGCACCATGCCGATTGGCTAGGGTCACGTGCCACCGACTACGCGGGGAGATCTGTGTTTGACTTTGCTCTGGCAAATGGTCTGTCCCAGCTGGTAAAGACGCACACTCGTCTACCGGACGTGGACAGCCACACGCCCTCTTTGTTGGATCTTCTGCTGACTACACGTCCAGAAAAGTACCAGATCACTGTCGAGGCGTAGTCCCGGTCTCATGGAAGCGTGCCCTTGTCCATCCGATCCCTAAAAAAGGTGATAGCTCGGACCCAGCTAACTACAGACCTATCGCCATTACCTCCCTTCTCTCCAAAATAATGGAGATTATCATAAACCGACAGCTCCTAACGTACCTAGAGGATCACCAGTTGATCAATGACCGGCAGTATGGCTTTCGCCATGGTCGATCAGCTGGTGATCTTCTGTTATACCTTACGCACCGTTGGGCAGCGGTTATTGAAAGCAAGGGAGAAGGTCTGGCAGTTAGTCTGGATATGGCAAAAGCCTTTGATCGTGTATGGCACAAGGGGCTTCTTTCGAAGCTACCTTCCTATGGGCTTCCCGAGGGTTTATGCAAGTGGATCACCAGTTTTCTCACTGGGCGGAGCATACAGGTCGTTCTCGATGGTTTTTGCTCGGACCCCAAGCCCGTGAATGCTGGTGTACCCCAAGGCTGCGTGCTATCCCCAACTCTGTTCCTCCTGCATATTAATGATATGTTGGATATTTCCAACATACATTGTTATGCGGATGACAGCACTGGGGATACGGTATATTCCGGTCGTGCAGGTCTCTCTCGGGAAAACGTCGACGAGTGCCGAAAGAAACTTGTGTCTTCAATAGAGACCTCCCTGGGGATGGTCTCTGAGTGGGGTGAACTGAACCACGTTCAGTTCAATCCCCTAAAGACACAGGTTTGCGCGTTTACCACTAAGAAAACCCCATTTGTCGTATCACCGCTCTTCGAGAGCACTCCTCTTATTGCCTCGCCAAGTATCAGAATACTGGGTCTCGACATTTCGAGCGATTGTCAGTTTCGTGGTCATCTGGAGAGCAAGGCCAAGTTGGCCTCGATGAAATTGGGAGTGATCAATAGAGCGAGGCAGTATTTCAAACCTGGCCAAAGACTTGCGCTCTATAAGGCGCAGGTCCGGCCTCACATGGAGTACTGTTCTCATCTCTGGTCCGGATCACCCCAATATCAGCTTCTACCATTTGACCGCGAACAACGGAGAGCCGTTCGGATTGTCGGGAACCCAGTGCTCTGTGAACGGCTGGACTCTTTGGCATTGCGTAGAGACGTGGCTTCTTTGTACGTCTTCTACCGCATTTACAACGGGGAGTGTTCCGAAGAACTATTCGATCTGATGCCTACCGCCGAATTTCACTACCGCACAGCTCGCCATCGCCTCCTTTATCATCCATACCACCTGGACGCGTGGCGATCTTCAACTGTGCGGTTTTCAAGGACTTTTTTCCCACGTACCACTCAAATGTGGAACAAACTTCCTTCGGCGGTATTTCCAGATCGATACGACATGGGTACCTTCAAAAAAGGCATATATTCCTTTCTCCAAGGCCGGCAACGCTCTTGTGTATCCTCGGATGTTGCAAGAGTTCATGGGCGGCGGTGATCACATACCAACGGTAACCCGCAAGCTCGTTTGCCCTCCTCTAACACAAAAAAAAAAAAATATATTTTATTAATATATAATATAAAATGTATGAATACTTTTCTATTATTATTCTGGGGTATAATAAAGTTCACGTTTGGAATATTGAGGTTTTTTCCTTATCTCTTTCATTATTTTAATGCACAATATGTTTTTGTACCTTGACATTAATATTACATTAAAAAAACCTGTCTTAACTCTATTCAGTCTATGAAAAAATATCAAACAAATGCCTGTATCAACTAATTTAGTTACAACATAATATTTTGAAACTTAAAAATAAATACGTATTTTAATTAAACAATAGAGATAACATCACAATAGAAAACTATCCACTTTTAAATTATAACAGAGCTACGCATGAATGGTATTCTTTTTATATTGATTAAAGTGTTATTTCAGCTGGTAATAAATTTAATGCTATTATATATTTCATACAAGTGAATATATCCTCAATATGTGCATCGTTGTCGCTGATTAGTATAAGTTTTGTTATTACAAAAATGAAATTAAAATATTAATTAAACAATCAACGCACACCAGAACATTAATCTTATTTGTTGTTAATTGTTTGAAAAAAAATTGCGCCTTGAAATGGAAGTGCTTTTCTTTACAATGTATTTTTAATGTACAAATACAGCAGGGTATTTCAACATGAATATTTATATAATGTTCAAGTTACGAACAATGTACTCTGAAATGAGGAATATGCAGCTGAAGTATCTTAAACTTATTACCGCATCAGTGTTTCACCAATGCAGAGTTACTTTATTTTAATGATGTTTATACAGTATAAAGTCAAATGACATTCTATTCTTGGGTAGCGGCGCTTATATACTTCCATTTTGGTTTCACGAAGAGAGGTAACCGTACTATTTACATTCGCATTCTGAACGCGATAAATTTAAGCACATAAGTTAGTTTAGTCTTGGTCCTAATCAATTTATGTAATGTATTTGAGTAATGTCATATTGTCAAAATGAGTAAAAAAGTCGTTGATTATATATGTATATACGATCATATCAATTTATTCAAGAAAAAAAATGCATTGGCCTGCAAATTTGAATAATATTTGAATATAGTTTGGCTGGAAACAATACAGTGAACTGCGATACTAGTTTTTTTTTCTATTAGAATTTAAATACCCTTTGCTAATTTTCATAAAAAAATCTAACATCAATTGACGAAACAGGCATAAGTCTTGATAATATTTTACTATATAAACTTTAATAAAGCATGTTTTTGATCTACTTTTACTGAATATATTTTATATTAGATCATATTACATAAGAGTAAATATAAGTAATAAAAGTTGTATCACAAACAATTAATATAGTATCTTTTAACTTATATATCTGATATCAAATTTGTCTTTTTTTTTTAAATAATCAAACTCGAATTTTATTTGTTTATTGACAGGATTCATTTTGTTCGGTCGTATTCCTCTAAGGTGAAGGTCTCCTCAAAAAAATTTTTTACAGACTTATTACCATGTTGCTTTTAAAAACATCCTTTAAAATATTTGTTCCCCGTTTTTTTTATCTGTGCTCCACATGATAATTGATGTTAATATTAATTGAAACCTATTTGTTTGCCAATATATTGTTTAAGGTAATATAGCTTTAAGAAATATATTACTATATAATACACTTCTTGAAGCTATTTGTCATTGTTTTGTTTTTAATAAGTTGTCTTTTATTTCCACATCTGCTCTAGTTGTTTGAAATGTATCTATATTGTATTTCAGGTAGCCACTGGATTCAAAAATCATAGTAGATTTTCTAAGAATCGTAAGTGACTCTTCAGAAATATCTTTAAAACCCTTGATGACTTTTTGGGACACCCGGTATAGAAAATAAGAAAAAATACAAGTTGTATATGATATAAGATTGCAATATTTTGTATTTATATATAATCCAGGTTGAGGTTAATTACTTATAAACAGCGAAGAGAATTCAATGTCGCTTCACATTCAGCTATTACTAAACATATCATATAGTATGAAAATAGTTATCCAAAGTTATTTCTAATAAGACAAATAAGATTATAGAAACATGATCAGTGAATGATATTATATAATATAACTTCTGTTTCAGTATGAAACGAATATGATTGATTATTATATTATGTTTTAGAAATCTTAAAAAGTTATATAAAAACGTGCCGCTAAATTTAATGTTCATTGGAAAACAAATTATACGGTTTTCGTTTTCATTTATGTTTTTCCTTATATCAAGGTTAGTCGTAAACGCGTTATTGCCGACAAAAGGCAATGTTGACAAAACCCGACGACAATAAAAGGAAAGGAATAGAGCGGTTTCAGATCTTTAATTAACTTTAATTTTAATATTATATCTTCTTTATGTATTCAATGCCTGAGGGCATTGTTAAGTATTCTCAAGAGTACCAACGAGCTTAAAGGTATTAAACAAATTTTGTTGATTTAATGGAAATATTAATAATTTATTTTATGTTTTCTACAATACTGTGATAAAAATAATCGTTATGCAACCCTTTAAAAACAAATCCTTATCGATATTTATCATTTGTTTTTGTTAAAAAAAACAAGTAACAATTCACAGTTTAGATTTAAATTTAGAAAAAATCTAATTTGCTCCGATTTAGACTTAACTAGTGATACTATGGATATTAAATCTAGATTTGATCTGGCTGACACTAAGAATATTTGTTCGGGAGTACGTAAAGTTAGTTAACAAAGGACTCATTGTGTTTTCCTAATACTTGTTATGATTAACTTTCCCAAAGTTTTTCATAACAAATATTACTAATCCGCTTCCAACAAAAACTAAGATCAAAGTTGGTAGACAAGTTCAATTCGTCATCTATCTAACTGAGATAAAGGTGATTGATCTGCTACATTTAACATGAAGAAGTTATTAACACTAGATATTTAGATAATCTAACATAGACGTCTACATTCAGTCAAACCTCCTTAGTTCTATATGAAACATATAAATATCTTAAATTTATACACTGCGCTGTGGAATATGTAATATAATATGTATTTAAATAGTAATTTGAATAAAATTGCATTTTTCCATTTTATTAAACGATTCAATTAAGTACACAGTTCCAAACCGTAATACTCGATGTTTTTTTGTTTTTCGTTTTTTTATTTTGCCTATAACGAAAAATAATACTTGGTAATCTTTAATGCATTTGTATTATAGCTTGTTATCCAAGTCAATATTTAGTATTTTTCGCAAGAGAGTTCAAAATGATTATAGATGATTTATAACGAATGAATTGTTGGCAAAAGTCAGTTTCATACAAAGAATCTTAAAACTATTACCAGCTTTAATAAGAAATACTCTTTAGAATTAAACAATAAAAAAGTTGAAGTCTACAAAAAAATAATAAATAATTTTGTTTATTAAAAAGTAACTTGTACAAGCGAACTTTTATCTATTATAATACTGAAACATATTATAATATTTAAACATGCATGTGATATCTTACCTCACTTTGGGTATACGATAATAATAAAAGGATTCTTAGACCTTTTTTAATTTCTTTTGAATATATTAATTGTATTTTGTTATTCTAATCTGACTAATAATTATCAAAACTTTTGAAGTTTGTGTAAAGTAGAAGAGCAATATTTCATTTTAACTGTTTTAAGATTAAATTTATTCATGAAAAGATAATACTATTTTATAGGTTACTTTGTCTTTCATGGTTTCAACTTAGAAATACACATTTTTTTATTAATCTTTTAAAGTTAATACGAAAAATTAAATTTAGTTGAATTTTAAGAATGCACTTTAAAAGAAATTTCTAAAACGCAAATAATCCACTCTATATAGCTAATCCTTTGTAAATTTTAATTTGCGTTTTGAAAACCAAGGCTTTGTAAACGTCACCCTATCGTAATATTAAATCTCTCAACAACCGGTGAAATCCTCAGATTTGTTTTTTACAACTGCATTAAAAAAGCCTCTACATATTTTTTGATTTACGAAATTCAACCTTTTGCAGATGACTTTAAAACGTAGAAATGCAAATTTTGTTACCGATAACATTATTAAAGGATAAACTCGTTTCATTTCTAAAAGCATTGGTGCTTGTTATCAAAAGTACAAAATTATATTTGACTGAATGTAATCAAGGCTCTGCATTAAATTATAAAAATGTTTTAAAATATTCTAGCTATAATAAATTGTAAATATGCACTGTGCAAACGATTGGTGTGTCAGTGTAGAGTATCTTTTGAATCAGTTATCTTTTTTCTTTTTCTTTTTTTTTTATTTAAGACGAGGGCAAACGAGTTGGCGGGTCACTAATGGTACGTAATCACCGCCGCCCAAGAACTCCTGCAACATCCGAGGATTCACAAGAGTGTTGCCGGCCTTGAAGGTAGGAGTAAACAAATTTTTTGGAAGGTACCCATGTCGTACCCATCTGAAATAACCGCCGAAGGGAGTTCGTTCCACAATCGAGTGGTACGTTGAAAAAATGTACTCGAGAACCGCACAGTGGAGGATAGCCACGCATCCAGGTGGTAGGGATGGTAAAGGAGTCGATGACGCGTTGTGCAGTGATGAAATTGGGCGGTAGGCATCAGATCGAATAGCTCACCGGAACACTCCCCATGGTAAATGTGGTAGAAGACGCACAGAGAAGAAACGTCTGTACGCAATGCCAAAAAGTCCAGCCGTTCGCAGAGATCTGGGTTTTCGACAATTCAAACGGCTCTCCGTTATACGCGGTCAAATGGTAGAAGCTGATATTGTGGTAATCCGGACCAGAGATGGGAACAGTATGTATGACCCGATCTACACTTTGTAGAGCCCAAGTCTTTGGCAAGGATTGAAATACTGCCTCGCTCTATTGACCACTCTCAATTTCATCCAAGATGACCACGAAACTGACAATGTCTCGAAAAATCGAGACTTAGTATCATGATACTTGGCGACGCAATGAGTATCCAGAATTCAGATACGACAAATGGGGTTTTCTTAGTGGTAAACGAGCAAACTTGTGTCTTCTCGGGATTGAATTGAACGTAGTTCAGTTCACCCCACTCAGAGACCATCCCCAAGGAAGTCTCTATAGAAGACACAAGTTTCTTTCGGCACTCGTCGACGATTTCCCAAGAGCAACCTGCACGGCCAGAATGTACCGTATCCACAGTGCTGTCATCCGCATAACGATGTATGTTGGAAATATCCAACATATCTGATATGCAGGAGGAACAGAGTTGGGGATAGCACGCACCCTTGGAGTACACCAGCGTTCATGGGATTGGGGTCCGAGCAAAAACCGTCGAGAACAACCTGTATGCTCCACCCAGTGAAAAAAGTGAAAAAACTGGTGGAAAAAACTTGCATAAACTCTATGGAAGCCCATAAGAAAGTAGCTTCGAGAGAAGCCCCTTCTGCTATACACGATCGAAGGCTTTCGGCATATCCAGACTAACTGCCAGACCCTCCCCTTGCTTTCAATAACAGCTGCCCAACGGTGCGTAAGATATAACAGAAGATCACCAGCCGATCGACCGTGACAAAAGCCATTTTGCCGGTCTGAAGTATCACATCAGCTACAGCTGCAGCGCAGTCACTAGGATCATTGGAAGTGAAACAAATCGGCCCCCATGGCTAGGATGCAAAAAATGACCGCATACCATCCCAATCTGCTGTCTTGTAGTCGCGTCGAATCGCAGGTCTTGTGCGACCTGGACATTCAATGGGCACTACACTCCGTACCAAGCAATGATCAGAGGACCCTAAGGGAGCCTCGACAGTAACCTGGTACTTTCCGGGATGTGTAGTCAGCAGAAGATCCAACAAAAAGGGTATATGGCTGTCCACGTCCGGTAGAAGAGTGTGCGTCTGGACCAACTGAGACTAACCATTTTCCGAGCAAAATCAAACACAGGTCTCCCCGCGCAGTCGGTGGCACGTGATCCTAGCCAATCGGCATTATGCGCATGGAAGACCCCGAGGGCTACGACTTCGGCGGAGGGAGTCTGTGAAAGCAAATCGTCAATCTTCGCCTAAACATGACCCAAGAGTTGATCCGTTTCTGCATTACCACTATGGGACCTGTAGATGCACGCGTAGACTCTGACATGGTCGTCCATGTCCACGCGTAGCCAGAGTACAGACAGGTCCCGACCTTCAAAAACCTGAAGGTGACGGTAGCAGATATCCTCCCTTACGAACACAGATACCCTGGCGTGTGGTATAAAATGATGTTTTAGTTTACACCCAGGTTATGACAGGTACGCTGTGCGCTAGGTTGAGATATCTGCGTCTCTGTCAGAAACAGCAAGGCCGGCTGCGCCGTCTCTAGATAATAGTGGACGGCGTTCAAGTTGGAATGAAGTCGACGGATGTTGCAAAAGTCCACCTTTAGAGTTGGTGCCGCTGCGTTGACTCGTCGTTTGCCCTCAAATAAAACAAAAGGTGATACTTTTCCCGCCCCAGATGCGACGGGCAGCCCGAGCAAAATCCGAGAATTAATCCCCCGATTTTGCTCGGGGAGGGGTTCCCCGGCTTCATCAAAGCTGGTACCCTCCTGGGGTATATTTTTTTGAGGCATCGCTTTCATGTTTGGCGGGGGGGGGAGGTTGGGCTTTCGGATTCTCTCAGTTACCGACGAAACATAACTAAATGAATTTGGTTACTATACGTCGATCTTGCGTGAGAGGATGGTCCTTCCCCGGTCCATCCAACCCCCACCTTCAAAACAAAATCTCTAATAATCTATCTTAAAACCAAATAGATTTATATTTTAAATTTCTCAGTCAAATTAAGAAAACATGAAGATATTGTGGTTGTTATGTTGAAATATAACGCATTCTAACCTATTTAGAATCTTTAGTAAATAGGAATCTGGTTAAAAGATGTTTATACCTTTAACTAAATGTATTTGATTTAAATAATATTTACACCCCCCGAAAAAGATAAAGACTTTTTATTTAAATAAATGGTAAAAATATAGTGAGTTATTTTGAAAGAGATATGAAAATGTTCAAGTTTTTTTAATAAATTTAAATACTTTTCATTAGCCAAAGGGAAATTGTGAAACGTGTTTCATTAGGAAAGTATATTGCATAATGTTATTTTGCAACAAAAAATATAAACGTATATTACATTCAAACAAAGAAGAAATAAAATAATAGTAATAATGAACCAGAAATAAATTAAATTGGCATGCCTGAGAAATTTCATGAAAACAATGGATTGCTTCAAATACTGTATTGCAATAGTGTGTAAATAACGTCAATCTTACTGCAGACTAATTATGAAATTCCGAACCCTTCGATGATGATGGCTTTTTTTCATTTATTTGCTATGTTTTGCAAATTGTGTAGCGACTGTTAGAACAATTTTTTTTGTAACATTAATAAGTAATAATAGTAATACGTTTATTTGTCCTCACAATGTTTTAAGATTACAAATCCCATTTAACAAAAAAATGTGTTGGTTTATAAATAATAAATAAAACTAGTAAAGAATTATGACTGAGAGCCTGGTATACTAGGAAACCACAGAGTGACTAAGTGAAAAAACTGACTATAAATTAAAATTTTCTGTTTTTTGTATTTATGACCACGATCGCGAAAAGATTAATGTTTTAGGTAATACATTTGTGTTTGTGTTGACAGACTCAAAAATATGTGTTCAGACATATTTAGGAGTCTGTCTGTGACAGTATAGTTTCCATACGAATGAACCGATTTTAGTGTATTGTTTTCTATTAAAAGCCTTGACAGTTGAGGTAGTTATTAGCTGTATTTAGTTGGTGGAAAAATTTTTTCAAGAAATTCAAATCTCATAAATAAAATCGAACAGATTTTTTTTAAAGTCAAACCCTTACTTAACATTTAAAACTATTGTGCAATTCTGCAATCTGGAATAAAAATTAAGTTTAATTAATAAATCTAGGTAAACTATAAGTAATTGATTTAAAAAAAAACACAAAAAGTAATACAATTTAAAAAGGGTTTTCCATTATTTTATTATTAATAACATTAAATTTACAGATACTTAACATTTCAAGTACCCGATAGACCACATGACCGCGACCACTTTCTTGCTCGAGTGGGATACCGTACCACACTGAAATGCCGAGTATTTATACGCGTTTTGTACGTTAATATTATATGGAATATTGCCTTAAAATTTTGCGAACGTTTCTATTCAACTTATTTCTGTATTTTCGTCGAAATACCCAAACCCTATTAAATTATAAAGCGATGGTATTAAAACAGATAATCTCAGTGTACGAGCAACGTGTGCCGTTATATTTTATTAAAGCTCAAGGTTTTATAAGTAGATATCAGAAAGAGCACAGAATGTGTTGGTTATTAAAACGGACAATAAAATTCTAAAAAAAAATAGTTTGCTATATTTTTAAATGATGACTGTTTATTATAGGGGAACTGAATCGTGCGCTTGAGTTGATGAGTGAAGAATTGATTCTCGGCTGTGATAAAATATTTGTAAAACAATGACTAACATATTTTGTTTAGTTAATTATACTATATACAACCTTATATATACATAGATGTCCATATACAGACATATATTACTTTTAAATATAATTTTCCTATGATGAATTTATTTTTTATTGTAATTAAAAACATTCAGAGATTCCAGTGGATTTATTTAAGCTGTGAGGTTTTCAATTTTAAAATAAACTAAACAAAAGCAATTAATGAAAATTCCGTATGCAAGCAGCAACCACTAATGTCTCCTATCATTTCTATCAAACTAATAGCTCTTGAAAGAGCGTTTTCTTACAACATCTCCTAAGTCACCAATACCTAGAGTAAGTATATTTAGTAATTAAATAAATACAGTAGGAAAAAATGTCTAATATTATTATTTTAATAAATGTCGAATAAAATAAATAAAATTCTATATTTACAAATATATATTTTAGGAAATTGACTTATGATTGAATTATGATAATATATAGAATATTCTATCATAAGTACAGCAGATATAGTGACTATATTTTTTAATAATTTGAACACTTTCAATAACAACATTTATTGGTAAATTATTATTTTAAAATTAATAATATATTAGAAAGTAAACATTAAAATAAAAATATATCTATTTTCCGAGATCGAATTCACCGAAGACTATTTTATACAAATCCAATTCTGAGAGGACGGTTATTTTGCACCGATAAATCAAGCGCCGGATTTTATTATAACCTTTAGTAGCAAAAATTGATCAGGATTGATGGATTGATTATTAATTTCGGACTCAAATCTTGAGTTGCTCTTCATTGTTATAGATG
Organism: Melinaea menophilus ssp. n. AW-2005; assembly: GCA_918358695.1. NCBI lineage: Eukaryota > Metazoa > Arthropoda > Insecta > Lepidoptera > Nymphalidae > Melinaea > Melinaea menophilus. The sequence goes on along the minus strand of OU911043.1, from coordinate 20,664,115 downwards.
AACAATAAAGCTATAAAGAATTGTTATTAATTTTCGATTTTAATTAGGTGCGTAAAATTAATAAATGCTTTTCCTTAATAGGGGTTCTAGTCTGTTACTTTTCAACGAAATTTTAAGACAATTAGATTTTCTTGAATAAGATATATTTTTTTGTCTTCAAACTGTACTTTTAATACTCAAATCAAATATTGAAAATCAATTAAGGTCGATGAATTGAATTTTTCTTCTTTACATGATATAGAGACTTGTTTTATATAATATAGCGATTAGTACTTTATTCTATAACATTCTTAACTTTTATTATATTACTTACATCTTCAGAAAAATCTATTTAATATTTCGGTTAAATAAACAGCACTAGGTCCGTTTATATTAAATAATGGTTAATTTAACATTACATTGCTTGATGTTTAATTATAATAATAAGTAAGCAAAATGTCAAGTAAAATATTGAGTTTTTAATTTCAAAAAGTAAAGACTTCTATATAAATGAAAAATTCTTTCAAAGCGGAGCCTATATCATACAAATATCTTATATAATAAAAAAATAATGTGTCAAGCTTATGAATATAATATAGATAATAATAACTTATGACTATAGAGACAGATCATTACATCATGCTTTTCCATTTTTCCTACTACTCATTACAGCATAAACATTTTTTCCACACCTTTGTTACTTGTTCACATATGACACCTGTCACTGTGTGTTTCTGTGTTAAAAGTTTAAGGTTTGAACAAAAATTTGCATTAAGAAATAAATTGTATTTTTATTTCTGTTGGAAGAATAAAAACTAACAAGAGTACTCTTGTACGGGCAAGATAATTTTGAACGTGAAACAATCGATGATAGAGTAAAATCGTTTTCTTTAAACAACCTGATCTATCGACAAGACTTAAGCAACTTTGGAGAAACAGTTAAGATACTTCTTATTCTGTAAAAAATTAAAAACATCTACAAGTAAATTTTTTGTACGTGTTATTTAAATAAAATAAATTTCAGTTTCTGGTTCTATAAAACTTATTTAAACACAAAAAACAGGGGCAGCTTTAGCTCTTCTAGCGTCCGTATACAATGAAACCCTGGCGCCCCGTAGGCCTGACCCCCTCCTCGCGGGTATGTAATAATAACGTTTATTTCGAGTTGAAACAAAATATTCGAAAAAAAAGCCTCTCATAGGGCGCTCGCGGTTGATAACTGCCACCGCGCTGGCTGTCCGCTCCTGTCATATCATTGTTGTACTATGATGGTCCAAGACGATGCTCTTAGCCGTCTCAGGGACCGCCGCAGCGCCCCGTGAAACGGCGGTGCCCATGTGCATTGCACACCCTGCACTATAGGTTAAGCCGCCCCTGACAAAATATACTTACAAAACCAAATTCAATTTCGTAATCGATTTCTTATATTAGAAAAAGTTTATGAATAACAATAAAGTAAATTAAAGCGGTCCTCGGGTAAAAAAGTTTTAACTTTATATTAAAATTACTAAGCTAAGTTCCTACAAAACTTTTAGACATTGTGTGTAAAACAAAAATGTTACTTGACATAATTTTTGTGTTACATAAATATTAAACTTTATCGTAGGTTCTTTTGGAATAGTAAAGTAAATTAGAAATTATTATTACTTAGTTTATTTATTTCATAAAAAGACTTTAAAAACCTTTATGAAAAAAATATGTACGATATCTACTCATAATATGACGGGGCAAAATTGATACACGAAATATTTTTTTAACTAAAAATTGTTTAGGTTATAATTACAATAAAACTAAAAATGTATTATATGAATTTCTAAAAAAATTATGTAACAATAGATGGTTTATTTAGTTGGAAGGCAGGCAGGAGGTAGTATAAAATGAAAGTAGGTAAATAAATTACTCATTATAACATCACCTATCGGCCAGTAAAAGTCTTGTTAAAATTAGTCCCAATGTCGGAACAAACAGACAGACCAAAACTTATTTTTTTTTTGTAAGCTTCATATTTACTTTCATATGCATTTAGTGAAAAGCTTTTCATTTGAGATTACAAACAGACATTTCTTATGGAATATCTGCAACAATAACAAATAATAAAAAACAATAATTTATAATAATTACTTAGTAAGAACATTATTTTCGTCACATGGGGTATTCCTTGGGTATAAAAAAACCATTAGTAATACCATAAAGTATATATTGTCCTAGCTGTGGGTACACGCGTTCAAAAAATCTAAATTTTTCTACTTTTTAACATGTTATTTTTTTAATGATAACACAGGCACACAAAAAAAAAAAACGTCATGAACCAGAGGGGAGACCCCATTATTCCTAGGTTTTTGGGATCGCGAAAACCGAATATGACAATAAAAACTAATTTTAAATGCCCGTTTTGCAGCTAGCACCCCCTTACTACCTCTTAAGGGGTGAAAATTAAAATTTTTGTAAAAAATCAAGATAGATGTGTCTTTCTACGTTTTTTGGGATGCTGAAACTGAAAATAATAACTAAAAATAAATTCATGACCACTATCACCCCCTACCATCCCTTACAGGGGGTGAAAATTTCATTTTTTTCTATAAAATCAAGACAGATGTGTATTTCTACGTTTTTTGGTATAATGAAACCGAAAATGACAACCAAAAGTGAATTTGATACCTCTTTTACTCAATACCACCCCCTAACTACCCCTAAGGGAGGGGGAGGGGGTGGGGGTAGTTTCAATTTTGTGTAAAATCAAGATGTATGAAGAAATTTTGACGATTTACAGTAAATGACATGTTTATCAAACTAGTTTGAAGTTACTCTTAGCTCTTATATTAGAAATTCAAATGCTTTATCGATCAGAAGTATCTGATATATATTCATGATTTAATTATATTCTTAGCGTAACCCAGGAACAACAGCGTGGACGTAGTAGATTTCTGTTCCCTTTTGGAGTGCTGGATTAAAGTGAGTCCCCTTGCCTCTCACTATCCGGGGTGCTGAATTAAAGTGAGTCCCCTTGCCTCTCACTATTCAGCGTCTACCTGTTTCTACGATAACGAACTCTCTTGTTGTCAAAAGTTCTTCTAAGTGGTTGCCTTTTATTGGTTCTTTTCTGTTCTGGCAAATCTCTTTTTAAATTCCAACAGTAGTCTGCTAACATATTGACATCCCATTTACCCTGATAGCGCTGTTCCATTGTCTTAAGATCCTGTCTGATGGAACCTTTCACCTTGCTCCTCACTATAGTCTCCTAAATTGGCCGAAAAATAGTAACCTTTCTATTTCGGAGGTATAGAATTAGGTTCAGCATCTTTTAAGCGTTTTACAAGACTGCCGGATGGATAACAGTATAAACAGAATTAAATAGAAAGCAAAAAAAAAACAAAAAATGAAACAACTTGTTAAGAATAGGACAAAAATCATGAATCAGTCTTAGTATCATAATAACAAATATATGCATACAATAAGGTTACCATATACTTTATAATCATTTTTTCTCTCAGCATCTTGAAAAACATAGAAATTCACATATTTTCGGTTCCAGCATCCTAAAAAACGTAGAAATACACATCTATCTTGATTTTATAGAAAAATTGAAATTTTCATCCCCTTTAAGGGGTAGTAAGGGGGTGATAGAGGTCATGAATTTATTTTTAGTTATCATTTTCGGTTCCAGCATCCCAGAAAACGTAGAAATATACATCTATCTTGATTTTATAGAAAAATTTAAATTTTCACCCCCTGTAAGGGGTATTAGGGGGTGATAGTGGTCATAAATTTATTTTTAGTTATCATTTTCGGTTTCAGCATCCCAAGAAACGTAGAAATACACATCTGTCTTGATTTTATAGAAAAAAATGAAATTTTCACCCCCTGTAAGGGATGGTAGGGGGTGATAGTGGTCATGAATTTATTTTTAGTTATCATTTTCGGTTTCAGCATCCCAAAAAAACGTAGAAAGACACATCTATCTTGATTTTTTGCAAAAATTTCAATTTTCACCCCTTAAGTGGTAGTAAGGGGGTGCTAGCGGGAAAACTGGCATTTAAAATTAGTTTTTATTGTCATATTCGATTTCAGCGATCCCAAAAACCTAGGAATAATGGGGTCTCCCCTCTGGTTCATGACGTTTTTTTTTTTTGTGTGCCTGTGTAATTAAATGGCCGATATCAGTAAAACACTATCAAACTTTCAAGAGCCTACAATATTTTATTTATTATTTTGTATTAATAAATCATTGTTTATTAATGAAACTTGTGTAATAATAAATTTTTTAATTTACTTATTTATTTCTGTACCATAAATAGTGAAAAAGGACATTATAAACAAAGAAAATTTACACTAAGGATAACTTATCTCAGCAAAAGATCTCTGCCAGAAACCTTTGGTTAATGGAGATATTTATTGATATGGAATATAGGTACATATAGCATAAATAACATATAATGGCTTTCATATATCAATATTTTATATACTTACATACTAATATACATAAATAGAATATATATATATATATATATATATATATTCATAGAGTTTATTCATACAGAATAATTTCTTCCCGTTTTTTATGAAATTATAATTCTTGAACAAAATATAAAATATTTTAGCGAATAAATCAGTATCAAGAAACTGCTCTAGTTGTTCTAAGCTGGAGCTTAAAGTAAAACGTCAACTTTGTATTTCTTAGAAGCGGGATCTTAATATTGAGTACAAACCAATATAGAAACGAGTTACCTCAAACTTTGCTAGCTTGAACATTCTAAAAAATGGGTTAAAACTAAAAATTAAAAAATATATCATAAAGATAATCTGAGTCCTTTAAAATATTAAGGAAATAGTCTTATTTAAAGATAACGCATAAGTTAAAATAGCAAGGAAAGTTAAAAATAAAAGTAATAAATAGTTTCTTTCTATTAAACTTCATTGATGAATTACAACCAAATGAAACTGGGAAAGATCACATTTGTATAAATTTAAAAGCCGATAGCAATAAATAAATACATTTAAATAATGTGTTTCGTTTGATCGTACAAAATGAAAAACAAACCCGAAATAAAGTAACGAAATATTTTATTTTATGTTTTATTCGTCAGTATTTCTACCACAATGTAACCTTAGCCGTAAAATAAATCATTTTCAAATGAGTGAGTTTGCTGTTTTTATAACTGTTGTATATATTTTTTGTAAAAAATATTCCAATCCACATATTGGTACGATCAATTGACTGAGTGACTTCTGATCAATACACAATTTTTTAACGCAAAAGAAATAATGCTATGTTCATTGTTTTCGTTCTTCCCCGGGAATAACAAATTTTTACAATATAATTTCCATTTCTTGTTTTATATTTCTTTAAGTCCTTTTATATACCAATATTTTTTATGAATATAATAAACGAACCATATTTTCGCATAAGCTATAGAGAGTAAGCTGAGATGATAAAAAAAAATAAAAAAACTGACGAATTAAAGATCTTATTTTTATTTTCTATGTAATTTTTCAAAATAACTTACTAATAAATACTAAAGGATTTAATATCTTTTTTTGCTTTGGACGACTTTCAAATCATTAACAAGAGTTAAGTAACGTGTTCTTCCTCTAGTCTTTACATGTATTTAATAATAATTAATAAACTGTAACCGTCTTTGGAGGTAATTTAAAACATCAAAATTAGAATAAAAGAAATTGTAATATTTTTTTATTTATTTAAACGCAGTTTATGAAATAAAAAAATCTCTTTTATATATCTGTAATAGTTAAAGTATATTTAACGTCTCTTGTTTAAACTCATGCAGGGAGCATATTTAATTTTGAGCTGGTTACTCTTAACCTCACTAATCTTTTTTAAGCTTTACTTGGTTCATAACCTTATTTTAAGCGACATCTTAAATTTTATAGTAATATATATTTTGTTGTATACTTGTGTTATATATGAAAATACAGTCTATTTGAGACTGTCGTGCTGACATTTATAGAATAAAAAATTACATTATTAGGGTTATACTAGTTTAAAAGAATTGTATTTATAAGAAAGAATACACTTAGTCTTAGTCGCCAGCAACTGGTTGTCGAGTACACAGATTGTATATACACCCATACCTCACTTTGCGTCGTTTCGTTTTGCGTTTTTTTCGAGTTGCGTTTTTGCTTAATTGGTACTAATTTTCACTATGCGTCGTTAGATTTTCGATGTTGCATTGTTTTGGGTTCGAGTCTTTATTTTTTTTTTTCAGTATAAAAGATGGCAACCCGTTTATTTCTAATTGCGTCATGCCGTCAAAACTCAGGGTTTCTCTTTCTAACTCTCAATCAACGCAATTTTAGTACAGTTTTATTTTCACTTTGTTTTGCTAATTTTAAAGTTCAGTTTCAATTATGTAGTATGTTGTGCTTTTTTTTAAAAGAGAATAATAAATTTATATAAATTTTTACGTGTTGCTTCTGGTTACAAAAAAGGGAAATTAATTTTATATTAATTTTTGATTTTTAATTATATACTTTGTACAATTTTCTTTTTAAATAATAGTAATTTCGTAATCCTGGAACCTATCTTCAATCTTTACATGGTTTGCTATAGAAAATCTTTATTCACTTTGCGTCGTTTAAATTTGCGTCGTTTTTTTGGAACTAACCACTACGCAAAGTGAGGCATGGGTGTACCATATTATTTAAATATAAATCATTTCACGTTTTAACTCTGCTAAAAGTTATATTAATCTACTGGTTTACAAACAAACATTATAAACTTCATAATAATATAATTAGAACTACGTTATTATGTTAGTAATTTGTATAGTTTTAAATATTCATCAACCTTATTATGAAAGTTAAAGTAGTTTCAGATTTTGGGCTAGTTATTAAATGAGGATAGTGTGATTTGAATTTAGAATTTTATAAATATGTGGTAGGACTAAAATAAATACTCAAAGAACAATGGCAATTTTTTACCTGAACGTTTTACGAAGCGTCTAAAAACAAGACAAAAGCGAAACTTAATTGTATTATTTAGTAGTTTTTTACACGATTTTAGATTTACGTGGGAAAGCCACGAAAAAAAAAATTATTTAATAAGCTTTTAATTTCTGTTTTTTGTGTATTTCCGGTTTAATACAATAAAAAAAAAATAAAAACTATTTAAAATGATAAATAGCAATATAAGTTTTTCTTTGTTGTAATTGCTACATAATAAAGAAACTAAATAATTGCGTTTGTTGTATGTATTTAGCTATAAGATTAATCAAATATATTATTACAGGGTAATTTAAATGACTGATAACTGACTAATAATTTGACTGACTTTGACACTTGGAAGCCTATTCACTATTCAGTCTATTCAGTTTTACGCTGTCATCAAATGATTGCTGTGTAACTATTTATTCTCGGACGCCTTAACGGATTTCAATTGTGTCTTTCGGTTCTGAGTGTCCTTTTATCATGGATAGCAAGCGCAAGCGCATATTGTGCGTGAATTGTAATATTTGCGTAAATACTTTTCACTGATATCGGATTTTAGAACAAAACAAGAATGTGTACGATGCTCTGCAACTATTTTTTTATGTTTGTATAGACTGTACCTATAATCAGTGACAACTAATATTGACAGGTAATCTCAAATTATTATTAAACAAAAACTTAAATATCTTTTTTTTGTGGCTTTCTAAAAAAATATTTTTTTCTGATTAAGCTTATGCAATGTTACTACTATCGTTTAAACATTTTTTTATATTTAAACGCCTCAAATAGATGTCAGGTAAAATGATGTATGGAAAGCTGCCATTGTTCTTTAAACATTCTTTAAGTGAAACTTCTTTTGGAGCGCTGTGATTTGAAACTCGATATGACGAAAAAATGCAATATGGGCTACCTGTGTGCAAAATTTAGATACTTAACTCGTAAATGTTCGAGAGTTGGAGTGTACAGTGGGACATGGACAAACATCCCTGACGATTTTATAAAGCAGCTTTCGCTACTTCATTGTTAGGACCTTCTATTTATTGGATGTGAGGATGGTATTACGTATTCTTGAGTTTAGTTTTTTTTATATTTTACTCTTTATATTAATATTAAATATTTTTTTTTATGGCATACAAACATTTTAAGGGTAGATATATTTGTAATGTACAACTTTAATAATAACTAGCTGCTGCCAACGAATTTGTCTACACTGATTCTGTTCATTTACGTCCCTAGTTAGTATTTTTAAAAATTTCATGAATATTTTTTTCTTACCTTTGTCGTGATGTATACTTAGTAGATTTTTCTTGTTTTTTGTGTTAACATAACAGAATTTTTGGGAGGGATATTAACTTAAAACTTGAATTTAGTAAAAAGAGTCATATAAATCTACTCAGTAGTTTTTTGCATAGTAGTCACAGTTAACAAATATTTTTTATTATAATTATAATAAAGAATTTCAAAACTATAGTTATATCACTTTCTAGTGAATATACCTTGGGATCTGTTTGGAATCTCATCTGATGGAATCTGATCTGATGTTCTGAATCTGCTGCATTATACTATAGTTATATAATAGGTAGAATGAAATGCATCACAAATAAAGATATAATTTAATAATACATAAGTTGACATAACTTTTGATTTAAAATAAGGTACCCAACAGAACTGTGCGACCAAAGTCTAAAGGATATAATCCAATTCTTATTAAGATGCGACATTATCACATGTCATTAGACATTAAAAATTATAGAAAAAAAAATCCATAAAGGTATCCATCGATATATTATTATATATTTTAAGGTATTATATATACAAATGTATAATCTATATGTATTATTGTAACATTTTTATTCAATGTTCTAATATAACTAAGGTTCGATTGTCTTATGAGTAGAAAATTAATCTCTAAGGACACAGGCATGCGACGATAGCGAGGAACATTCACCGCAATTAGAGTTAGAGAAAGAAAGAGTAGCAGATTTTTATAACTTTTCATATTACTGAAAATTATACTTGGTTTTCGAAGGCATTCGACAGGCGTTGATGTGAAATATGTACTGCGGTATATCCGTCAGTTCGTATGTATGTATGATTCTGTAGTAAATTAAGAAAAAATGTTATTTTGTCATCGTTACTGTGAAAAGATTTATTTCATAAAAATACAATGTACAATAACCGATTTAAGTTTTCTATTCGAAAAAAAAATTAAGCATATGAAGTCGATGTTATTGTAGTTTTTTTTTTTTATGTAAGAGGAGGGCAAACGAGCTGGCGGGTCACAGATGACTTGTGATCACCGCCACCCATGAACTCTTGCAACATCCGAGGATTAACAAGAGTGTTGCCGGCCTTGTAGGTAGGAGTAGACGCCTTTTTTGAAGGTACCCATGTCGTACCGATCTGGAAATACCGCCGAAAGGAGTTCGTTCCACATTCGAGTGGTACGTGGAAAAAATGTCCTTGAGAACACAGTGGAGGATCGCCACGCATCCAGGTAGCAGGGATGGTAAAGAAGTCGATGGCGCGCTATGTGGTAATGAAATTCGGCGATAGGCATCAGATTGAATAGTTCTTCGGAACACTCCCCGTTTTAAATGCGGTAGAAGACGCACAAAGAAGCCACGTCTCTACGCAATGCCAAAGAGTTCAGCCGTTCGCAGAGCACCAGGTCCCCGACAATCCGAAAGGCTCTCCGTTGTACGTGGTCAAATGGTAGAAGCTTATATTGGGGTGATCCGGACCACAGATGGAAACAGTACTCCATGTGTGGCCGAACCTGCGCCTTATAGAGCGCAAGTCTTTGGCCAGGTTTGAAATACTGCTTCGCTCTATTAATCACTCCCAATTTCTTCGAGGCCAACTTGGCCTTGCTCTCCAGATGACCACGAAACTGACAATCGCTCGAAATGTCGAGACCCAGTATTCCGATACTTGGCGAGGCAATAAGAGGAGTGCTCTCGAAGAGCGGTGATATGACAAATGGGGTTTTCTTAGTGGTAAACGCGCAAACTTGTGTCTTTAGGGGATTGAACTGAACGTGGTTCAGTTCACCCCACTCAGAGACCATCCCCAAGGAAGTCTCTATAGAAGACACAAGTTTCTTTCGGCACTCGTCGACCTTTTCCCGAGAGAGACCTGCACGGCCGGAATGTACCGCATCCCCAGTGCTGTCATCCGCATAACAATGTATGTTTGAGATATCCAACATATCATTGATGTGCAGGAGGAACACAGTTGGGGATAGCACGCAGCCTTGGGGTACACCAGCGTTCACGGGCTTGGGGTCCGAGCGAAAACCGTCGAGAACGACCTGTATGCTCCGCCCAGTGAGAAAACTGGTGATTCACTTGCATAAACTCTATGGAAGCCCATAGGAAGGTAGCTTCGAAAGAAGCCCCTTGTGCCATACACGATCGAAGGCTTTCGCCATATCCAGACTAACTGCCAGACCCTCTCCCTTGCTTTCAATAACAGCTGCCCAACGGTGCGTAAGATATAATAGAAGATCACCAGCCGATCGACCATGGCGAAAGCCGTATTGCCGGTCATTGACCAACTGGTGATCCTCGAGGTACATTAGGAGCTGCTTATTGATTATGCTCTCCATTACTTTGGAGAGAAGAGAGGTAATGGCGATTGGTCTGTAGTTAGCTGGGTCCGAGCTATCACCTATTTTAGGGATCGGATGGACAAGGGCACGCTTCCTTGAGACTAGGACTACATGTTTAAGGTAGGAGTACCGAAATAGACGCGTTAGCACTGGTGTCAACTCAGGTGCACATATTCGTAGCACAACTGGAGAGATACCATCTGGCCTACTCGACTTATGAACTTCCAAGGAAAGGAGGGCTTTTCGGATGAATTTTTGCCTAAAAACTATTTCATTTCATAAAATAAAAGTTATTTTCTTTACGATTCTGTAATTGTAGTTGAAGCAAACAAAACAACAGTGAAAATACACTGTTGTTTTGTTTGCTTCAACTCAAAATACTGTTGCTACTTCTTAATCAAACCATACCATTTTTTTTCTTTTAAAACTAGCAAGTCTTTGATTAATTACACTTAAAAATCTAAATTTAGCTAAAGTTTTATAATATAACTTAAAATTTAATATCATGAATAAAATAATAAATTCTCGTTGCTTCTTTCTCCCTTAGTACTGTTGGCAATACATTAAGTACTAACAGATAATGTTGGCGGCATCGTGCTTCTTAGCGTGACCGTGACGACACGTTCTTGGATTGAGTCTTTGTTCGTTAGAAACAACAATATTCCAAAGAACACTTTTAATTATAACAAAAAGCAGACTACTACTAACTTTGAAGTTCGGATAACATTTGTTATGTGTATAATCGAATCACTCATAATAATATAAGTATATAGTTCTTAATAAAGTTAAATTATAACCCTACTTAATAATATAAACATATATGTTTAGAGTTTATCTTTGTAGATAAAAGATACATTGTTGTTTATAATATTTTTCTTCTTTTAGATCAGAAACTTATAATGGTATATGCGATCAGTATTGGTACATTACGTTACCTAATATTTTATTAGTTATATATACATTTTTATGATGAATTATCCTGCTTCAAAATAAAAAATATTTTGCTAGTTAACCTATTGAAATAAAGCTTATGTTTGCTTTTATTGTTGAAGAAACATCACAACACAATCAAAAACGCAGAACTTATATAATAAAAGCAACATATGCGCCTATACAAATCATCTTGACATAATACAATTTATAACTTAACATATGTATTTAATTTGATTTCATAGTAGAGAGAATATAAATATATCTATGAAATGTTACTAGAGTATATTTCATAAGATTTAAAAAGTCCACTTTACTGAAAATATTACTTTGAAATAAAAAAAACATCCCTTGTTAGTATAAAAATAACAATTTACATGACGGATTATTGAATATTTTCTAACAATATTGAGGTATATTTTGAATAAATATTTACACTTTAATACAATATGTAAGTAATATAAGTTTTTAATTACGTTTCACTTTGTTAAATTATAATATTAAATATACATTCACCCATCAACTGTTAATCTGAACTAATGTTCTCTTGTATCGATAACCTAAAACCAAGGTTGTAGACTTCTTTTAGATTTAATAAATACATAGTTTTATATTTTATCGTAAGTATTATTACAATATATTTACTTCTTAGAAATGTAATAAATTCACCAGTAAAATATATTAGAAAATATTTTTTATATTACAATTATGAATAAATTTCAGACATTATATTGATATGTATTAATTAAAAACACAAAGCTTGTCAGAGGTATCGTATTGAGTAATTACTATATCTATATTATATAAGTTAGTGTAGTAATGTCTTCAAATGTCACGTTCATTGTGAAAGCATGTATTTTAACTAGATTCATCTCATTGTCAAATTGTATCAGGTTTACTCTCATTTCAAATTCCAAGGATGAAGTTAAATTACAATTTTGGGAGTATCATATTTAAGACTAATTGATTTTATCAATGTTATGACACTCTCCATTATACACGGTACTTATATTAAATTTGTAATGAATATGAAGATGTTATATTAATCTTGTTTTCTTTTCAGTTTTGGTTATATTGCAAGCATAATAATCAAAAAATAAAGTATGATAAGTTCATTACAATAATAATATATAATATTGTTCTTAAACTTTAATTAAATTTAATAAGGCTGATCTATTTTGTAATACTGTATAATAAATTAATAGTATCTCAAAAGATTTGAATATATGTATACAATTAATTTTCAGTATTTTTTTTACAAATAATGTAATGAATTCTTAAATAGGAATAAGTAACAAACAAATACACATGTTATTTCAGTTTAATGAATATTGTATTCCGAAGTAACAGGGAGCGATCACCGAATGGTAAGAGGCACGCTGAATCTCAATGTCAGGCTGGAACGATCTCGGTTGGTGAAGTCTACGCTCCGTCCATCTAAAGCTCATATTCAAGACCTCGAAAGCTTTCAACTCGAATTATCGAACGGCTTCGCTTGCCTAGATGATTGCGCATCCGTGGACTAAATTAACAACAGGTTGGTAGAAACTGTCCATACGGTCGGAGGAAAATTCTGCAGACCCGGCCGTAAGAATAGACCCCAAAAACTAGCCAACGAAACTCTCAAACTTATGGCGGAACGACGCTCGTTGGCACTTCAGTCCCTCAATGATACCGAGACTTATAGGCAGCTCAACAGACACATACGGAAATATCTGCGACACGACATCCGTATTTTTAATACTAACCGTATTAAAGATACGATAGAGCGGAACCAAGGCTCCAAAGTGTTTGCGCGAGATTCGTCAATTGGGCAAAGCTGGTTATCGAAGTTGAAATTGGGGGATGGAAGCACAGTGTCGTGTAGGGCTGACATTTTGAGGGAGGTCGAGAGGTTCTATGGACACTTATATACCTCGGTCGCTAAACCTGTTGATAGCTTAGCAGAAGACCCACGAGCGGAGCTTACCCGGCACTATTCCGATGAAATCCCGGACATCAGCTTGCACGAGATCAGTGTGGCCCTAAAACAGCTAAAAAACAACAAAGCACCAGGTGAAGACGGTATCACATCACAGCTTCTGAAAGCGGGCGGATTGCCAGTACTTAGGGTCCTTCAGAAGCTCTTTAATGCCGTCCTGCTTGAGGGTGTAACGCCGGAAGCATGGAACAGAAGTGTGGTGGCCCTATTCTTCAAAAAAGGCGATACTACTTTGCTGAAGAATAACAGGTTCCAAACCATGTTTATAAGCTGTTTTCGAGGGTTATCACGACTCGTCTCACGAACAAGTTTGATGACTTCCAGCCTCCCGAACAAGCCGGTTTCCGAAAAGGTTTTAGTATCATAGACCACATTCATACTGCTGCAGATTATACAGAAGACCGAGGAGTATAATCGGCCATTATGCTTAGCGTTTGTGGACTATGAGAAAGCCTTTGATTCGATCGAAACGTTGGCCGTGCTGTCGTCTCTTCAGAGGTGCCATATTGACTATCGGTACATCGAAGTGTTGAAGTATTTGTACACAAACGCCACCATGTCGGTTCGAGTCCAGGAGCATTGCACAAACGCTATTCCTTTACAGCGAGGCGTGAGACAGAGAGACGTTATCTCTCCGAGACTATTTACCACTGCACTGGAAGACGCTTTCAAGCTCTTGGAATGGCATGGACTCGGCATCAATATAAACGGCGAGTACCTAACTCACCTTCGATTTGCCGACGATATAGTAGTAATGGCAGAATCCCTGGAAGACCTCAGCATTATGCTCGGTGCTCTTAATGGAGTCTCTCAACAGGTGGGCCTTAAAATGAATATGGACAAGACGAAAATTATGTCGAATGTCCATGTCGCGCCTATCCCGGTATTCGTTGGGAGCTCCATTCTCGAAGTTGTCGACGAATATGTCTACCTGGGACAAAAAGTCCGATTGGGTAGGTCCAACTTCGAGGGAGAGGTCAATCGACGAATCCAACTAGGATCGGCAGCGTTCGGGAACTTAAGGAGCATATTTTCTTCCGGAATACCGCAGTGCCTTAAAGAAAGTCGAAAGTCTTCGACCAGTGTGTGTTACCAGCGATGACCTATGGAACCGAGACGTGGCCTCCAACAAAGGGACTCTTAGAGAGGCTTAAAGTCACTCAGCGTGCGATGGAGAGGGCTATGCTGGGAATTTCGCTGCGAGATAGAGTCAGAAACGAGGAGATTCGCAGACAAACAAAAGTAAGCGACATAGCCCAACGGAATTGTAAGCTGAATTGGCAGTGGGCTGGGCATATAGCCCGCTCAAGTGACGGCTGATAGGGAAAAAGGGTCCTTAAGTGGAGGCCACTTACTGGCAAGCGAAGTAGAGGTCGACCGCCAACTAGGTGGACAGAAGACATGAAAAGAGTAGCTGGAAACCAATGGATGCGGGCCGCTTTGGACCGATCGCGGTGTAGGTCAATGGGGAAGGCTTACGTCCAGCAGTGGACGCACGACAGCTGATAATGATGATGATGATGATGTATTCCGAAGTAATTCGATACGCGAAGTAAAGTCCACCTACGCCCCACTCCGCATCGCTGGATCAGTCAACTACGAGTATGTATGAGAATGTAAAAAATTAACCTAATATGAGAATATGCTTTAGACATCGTTAATTTAAAGTTCTGTAACAACTGTTGAACATTATTATGGTTAATTTTTTTGTTGTATTGCAAAAATGTAACTAAATTTTTTCTTCTACAAAGAAAAATTTAATTAAGCATTTTACTTAAAGTAACCTATTAAACAAAAAAACAAAACATTCAAAATTATTTAATAAGTTACACAATATTTTACTTTTCTGTACTAAAGCGTTATTTAAACTTATAATACGCACGTCAGTTTTTATTTACTTTATTGTAGCTTTATTAATTTATGTTAATAGCGTTACAGTTTCAAAAGCATTGGACGCTATTACGCCCAGAAATACAAAAACTCAAAAAGCGGTGCGGTTAACTCTGATGTTTTGGCGAAATAGGAATTCGTTGTTTATAAGAAGCCTAACTTGGCAGCGAACATGGGCCTGCTCTCTTTAAACCTTAGAATAATTTCGATGAAACAAAATAATTGTTAAATATTTTGTGCGCTGTATTATTACTAATAAAAGATCTGTTTTTTTTGTACAAACTAACGATTAATTATTATTAAAAAAAATATAAAGCATTATCAATTTTCCTTTTGAAAATACTATTCATAGACCGTGACAATTGCCTTTAGATATTAACTCGTTTGTCACTTCCACTCAGAACTTCTTCATGTCATTTATCCATGACATGTCTTTCTGTAATGTTATCTGTAATCTTCGATCATAATAAAAATACTATGAAACCAACATAATTTTGTGTTATTCAGCAAGACATATCGATATTTTTGTGTTATTTAATTATATTTTTACTCAATATCTATTTATATTAATAAAGCAATTTTAATTTCTTTTACTACAAAGTAGGCCATTTACCATATTACGTAATCTACGTTATTACGTAATTTCGATTGTTTTGTTTGAATTGTTTTGTTACACAGAGGCAAAACAGAAAATAAATATTGAATGCACGAGAATGCCGTCTCTAGTATGTGGATGTTCTAGGATCGGACCTTAAATAAGAATCAGATTATATCAGATTCTTTTCGCTGTTAATATTCTTGGATTTCCGTTTCAAAAAAATATAATGATACAGGTTATTAATCTATATTTTTAAACTAATTGATAGTGCGTTGGAGCAACAGAGATCATTTAAATTATTATGTATTACAACGATGTGTTTATATTTGTACTTTACGGCTGCATTAAAAGGCTTCCTTTCATAATAAGAAATGTAGTCTAAATACAAAACTTCATGTATTGTTCGGTTAATCAAAATAAAATAATCGTTTTATTTACAAAAACCGGATCAAACTTTTTTTTTACACTAGGCATACATTGCTTTTTAAAAGGTATAATTCTACTTTTAGTTTGACTAGGTCCTCACTAAAAGACAAATATTTTGGAGGCACACCTACGTCATTTTGGTCCTACATTTAGTGGATTTTAAACCTTAATCACCTACGAACGACCTCCATCAAACAAACAACCAATGCTTTATTTAAGCAAAAGAATAAAATTCTTTCATTTCTGTTTTATTTCTTTCTTTAAAACTTTCTTTAAGGTTTTTTATTAATCTGAAAGAAATTTCTTAACATTTCAACATATTTCTTGGTGTAGGAAAAAGTTGTTAGAGAAAAAAAATCGTCATACTTTTTAGAGATGGACGAAAATTTGTTATTCTGACCTAACTTGAAAGTTGAAACCTCGAAAACTCGTTAAACATAACTATACTTTTATGTTTCTCTTATCATATAATTAAATATTTTTTTTGGCGGTAGGTGCTAAAAAAGTATACACGTTTTGTTTTGTGCTCTCCAATTATTATTTAATATTATTTATAGTAAGTGCATTATATGTAAATAACAAATGAATTAAAGTTTTTCTGTACCTGCCAGCACTCTCTCTTTCAATAATATTCTCTTGAACACTGAGTAACACAACTCCTCTGCTTAACTTTCACAAGTAACTCAGTAAGAACACTTTTTGTTATCACTTGGCGCTATGGAAGTAATTAAGGATTCCATTCATGAGCTAACTCAGCACTTCAATACAAGAATGACTGAGTTTCAACAAAATTTAAATTCTTCAATACCGGCAACAAGTCCAAATTCTCATATAGCTGCACAGTTTAGTACCTTCAGAACCTTTGTACTAACTGCCCTTGAAAGTTTACAATTGCAAGTTCAGGTGCTATCCAAGCAACATGATAGTTTCGAAATGAGAAGCAGAAAGAAAATGCTGCTGATACATGGTATTGCTGAAGACAAGGGAGAAAATGTCTCAGCTGCTGTATTGAGAGTTTTGTCCCAGCATCTCAAAATATCTGACCTTTCATTGGAAGATATAAGCCGCTGCAACCGTCTGGGTAAAAATGTTACAAAGAAACCGAGGCCAATTCTTATTAAGTTTAAAAATCTGCTGCTCAAAAACAAAGTATGGTTCTCCAAAACGAATTTAAAAAGTACAGGAATTACACTTTCTGTTCACTTCTATATTTTTTTTTTTTTTTTTTTTTTAGGATTCGTTCGCCAAAAATGCTATGGATCAACTCCTCAGATCATGAGGAGTCCAGATATGGTCGCCATTCTGTTCTAGCTTGCAGGTCACATACGGAAGTGGTGCCGACGTTTGTTGCTGCTAGAGAACGTTTCGGTATCTCCAGGTGTTGGACCAAAAATGGCTATGTTGTTGTGACTGGATCTGACGGTAAGCAGCATAGCATAACATCAATTTCGGAACTCAATAATCTCTTCAGTGATAGTGTGAATCAAACTGTAACATCTGTTCCTCCCGGTACTACAAATGAGTTGAAGGCAAAGCATTCTCAGGCCACTCGGTCGAAACGAATAGTTAAGAAATAGTTTTTGTAGTAAGTTTAATTACTTTTCAATTACTTTATTTGTTTTACGTTTTCTTCCTTGGTTACTTTTCTTTTTTTTTATCCTTTTTAATCACAATTCAGTACAATAGGTATCTTGTTAGTTATTTAATATTTTCTTGTTTATCTTTTTTGACGTTTGACACTTTGATAATATATAAGAACTGTCATTTGTTCACGAGTTTATTAGAATGACGTTGTTGCATTATTCGTTTAGGAATTCAATGTTTACTTTATTTTTAATGTAAGATGGAAGGTAGTATTTTTATTTGTTGTATACATAATTATTTAGACAGGCCTATTTCTTTGCTTAGAACTTAAGAGAATTGTGATTTATTTTTAATTTTTAATTTTTAATTTTTTCTAGTTTTTAATTTTTATATATTTTTTATTTTTTTATGCTTTTGATGTTTAAAACTTTATCTTATACTTTTAATGCCCACTTAGCTGGCGGGTTAATGTAATGCTAGAAACGTACTTTATTTTAATTTAAATCATTATAATTATTCTACTTATATATATATAATTTATATATTTTGTTTTCTGTAATTAATAGTGATTTATACATAGATATATATTATATTATTTATAAATTTATATTATTGTGTTTATATTGGTATATTATCAACGTATATATATATATATATAATATTTTAATGTTATATTATGTCGTCGAGTGACAGTGATGGTAGTGATCATTTTTTATCATGTGATGAATCGTCCGGAAGCAACGATAGTTTTCACAGTACAGCTGTCGACCCACTCAATGTTACTTTAAATTCGTGTTTCTCAGAATCGCTGAAAAATTTTAATGTTATTCACATAAACGCCCAAAGTATCCCGGCTCATTATCCTGATATGCTTGCATCTTTTCAGTCTCCAAATATACACGCTATTCTTATTTCTGAATCGTGGCTTAAACCCTGTTTGCCCTCAATCTCTTATGCGCTGCCAGGATTTAATCTCATCCGAAATGACCGCATTGGTAGGGGGGGTGGAGGAGTGGCGATCTACTTACGCTCTCACATTTCTTTTAATATCATTAGTTCATCTGCTCAGCCACCTACCCCTGATGCGAGCGAACATTTATTATTAGAAGTGGATCTAACTCGTTGTAAAATTCTTCTTGGTGTATTTTACTGTCCTCCCTCCATATTAAACTACTTTGATTCTTTCGAAAGCTTGATCGAAAATTTTGTTCCATTATACAAGCACTCAATTATAATGGGAGATTTTAATACATGTTTAAAAAAAGATAACGTTCGCAGTCAAAAAATGTTAACTGTTACTGACTCCTGTAATTTAAGTATCTTGCCCCTAACACCGACACATTTTTTCCCTGGCAGTGTCCCCTCTCTCCTTGATCTAATTATTGTATCTTCTCCGGATTTTGTCTCAAAACATGGTCAATGTACAGCTGATGCGTTTTCTTACCACGATTTAATATATCTCTCTTATAAGGCCCGTCCTCCAAAACTTAAATCCAATGTACTTCTGCGGCGTAATTTTGGAGGAGTTGATGTAAATAGTCTTTCCAAGGATGCCCGCGAGCTCGACTGGTCCGTTATTACAAAATATAATTGTATTGACACCAAAATTGAAACATTTAACAATTTATTAACTCAGCTTTACGATAAACATGCCCCCGTGAGACCAATTAAAATAAAGCACCTCCCCGCACCGTGGTTATCGGATGAGCTAAAGAAGCTTATGCAAAAAAAAAACGCTGCTAAACATAAATTTAAATTGAGCGATACTGAAACCAATCGCGCTAATTACAACCGAGCCCGAAATCGCTGCAATACATCGTGTAGAGATGCACTACGACGCCACATCCACAAGTCTATCGAAAACGGCAACACTGCAAGAACTTGGAAATTTCTTGAATCGTTAGGAGTTGGTAAATCACCCCAAACATCTTCTATCAATATTGATATTGACCTTCTTAACAAACATTTTTCATCATCAGAAGCAATTGACAATTATGATAAAGATTGCACACTTAAGTCCCTTTCATCTCTTCCAACTCCTGATGTTTCGCCGTTCACATTCTGTCCTTTCACTGAATGTGATGTTAAGAAGAACGTGCTGTCCATTTCCTCGAATTCTATTGGGGCAGACAGCGTCAGCCGGAATATGATCGTTCCTATCCTAGATATCATTTCCCCCATATTAACCCATATCCTAAATCATTCCATCTCTATTAATAAATTTCCTGAAGCTTGGAAACAGGCCCAAATAACTCCCATTCCTAAAAAAGCCAAACCCGTGATATTCAGCGACTTTCGTCCTATCTCCATTCTACCCTTCCTTTCTAAAATCCTTGAAAAATTAGTTTATGAACAGTTAAACCTATTCCTTAATAAAAATCTCCTTCTTAACCCCTTTCAATCCGGATTTCGTCCCGGTCATAGTACGGTTACTGCGCTGGTCAAAGTCACGGATGACATACGGTTGGCAATGGATAATAAACAGTTGACAGTATTAACATTGCTAGACTTTAGCAATGCCTTTAATACTGTTGATTATGACATTTTACTAGCATTGCTGCGTTCTATTAACATATCTCCATCAGTGACAGACTGGTTTCGGAGTTACCTCACTGGCCGTCAACAGCGCACTCGGAATGGTATGACCCTCTCGTCCTGGTGTGATGTCTCGGCAGGGGTGCCCCAAGGCGGCGTGTTATCTCCTCTACTATTCGCAATTTTCATTAATTCTATCTCTGAGCATATCACTTCTCTCTATCACATGTATGCAGATGATGTACAAATATATCGCCACTCACAACTCGAAAATCTATCTTCCGTTATTTCACTAATAAATAAGGACCTGAGCGCTATTTATAAATGGAGTAGGCGGTACGGCTTGAAAGTTAATCCTGCAAAATCTCAGGCCATCATTATTGGTAGCCCACGAATGATTGCAAGGGTTGATTGGCAAACCGTACCTCCTATTGTATACAACAATGTTACTATACCATATTGCTCAAATGTTAAAAATCTTGGCATCTATTTGGATCAGAACCTGTCTTGGAATACGCAAATCAAAGAACTCAGTAAGAAAACGTTTGCGGCCATGAGTGCTCTAATACGATTACGGTATTTTCTTCCAATTCCTACCAAAATTATGTTAGCCCACTCCCTTCTTCTCTCTATTTTAGATTATGCTGATGCAAGTTATCTAAATTTAACCGAGGACCATTTAAATAAGTTTGAGCGACTCCAAAACAATGCTATACGGTTTATATTTGGTTTACGCAAATATGACCATATTTCCGAATTTCGACAAAAACTCAAGTGGCTCCCTATACGCTATCGCCGGGATTCACACGCTCTTTCCCTACTGTACTGTGTACTATTTCACCCAAAAACTCCTACATACTTGAAGGAAAACTTTAGGTTTTTAGGAGCGCCAGCTGAAATACGATCATCACAGTCTTTACTTATCAGAATACCTGTACATCGCACCAAATTTTATAAACAATCTTTTACGGTTCATTCCATTAAATTGTGGAATGACCTTCCTCTTAATATTCGGCAATCAAAATCATTATTAGTTTTCAAAAAATCTGTTAAGGACTACTTTCTGTCCAAAGATAGCTAGGACGACAATTATCGTGTATGTATATTATAGATATTGTTTAGTTTATACCTTAATATATATTGTTAGTAATTTTATTTATGTAATACGTCTATGTATTCGTGTGTAGTTATTTTAAGTAGGTTTATTTATTTCTATATATTTACGCCACCTACTGCTTCATTAAATCATAAGAGTATTTCAACACTAATATCGGTTGTCTGGAAGAAATCGCCTATAGGCGATAAGACCGCCTTTTGTATCTCCATCGTTTACAATTTCAATTTTTTTTTTTATTGTTATATTTTTTTTACTTGTTTTTATGATATGTATGGTGTGCAATAAAGAATATAAATAAATAAATAAATAAATAATCTGGTTTCTAAATAAGGTAAATAAATAAAAAACAGAGCAGCTAAGCTTTGACTATGTTGTAACATTAAGTGTAACATCAATTTTTGCGATTTTGTTGATTTTTGTGACTATATATAATTGCTGAGCGTAAGCGAAGCTCGTAACCGTTTGGGAGAACTTTTTTTGTGTTTAATTGTCTCCAGATTGAAACAAGATAATTAGTTAAAAAATTTCTCATGTATGTTTGTGCCAAAAGCGAATGTTATGGCGAAAACAGATTGAAAAAATGTTTAGCCATTCAAAAGTTATCAAGAAAATAAGAAAGGAAAGGGGCTCAGCTCAACACCCGCCGCGCACGATTGGCGGATCCTAGTTTTTACGAGTTGTTTCTAGGTCTTCCTGAAAATAGTATCGATCTTCTATATCAATTTTCAAATAATATGTTTTAATATATTATCTTTTTTCACTAAGAAAATAACGGTGCATAAATTTAAAATTTATCCAAATCGAGCTACAAAGTGAAAAATATCTCCATATATCAGTTCATTTTATATCAAAGACTTTGCTAGCAGCTCGTTAAATCCTAGTTGTTTGAGATCTTGATATTATAACACAGAGAGCGAAATGAGATCCTTTGAAATATTATAAGCAATGCGTTCAGCTTCCCTCTCTATTGATGTCTTTATGTTAGTGAAATTGTTAGTTAGAAACCATAGAAATGAAAGGAATAAGAAAGATTAAAATGATAGTATAACAAGTTAATGACTCTTATTTAATGATTATTTTTTTTAATTAAACATAAACAGTTTCTACTTTTTTAGAGCAAGTCGTATTATTATCTGTGAAAGTATTTCGTCCAAGAGCAAAATAATACCTGAAACTTATAAATTAACCTGCAGGTTCTGTAGTAAAAGTAATATTTAAGAAGTCTAACCTATTTTTCAAACTTGACCACTTTTCTAAAAATATTTGCCAACGAAATGTGCAGAATGATACTACGAATTGTTTTTACAGCATCAGTAACCACCAAAAGTTTTTAATATAATATAATCTTAATCTGACATCACACATAGATCATATACGAGTCATAGAAAATTTGAGTAAAAGTACTTTATAATATTACACCTATTATAAAAAATATTTGAATTATATGAAGTCTAAAAAATCATATCTAGAATCGACTCCCCAAGCTCATACAGATGTAGCATGTGACACATCATGGTTATGAATTTGGTACTAAATGCTGTAACTTTTCCAATTTAGTGTTTGTGTGTATGAATACAATAGATAATATGCCTGCTATACTAAGAGGTGGGTCACTTAAGGTCATCAATTCAAATACCGTATTACAATAAATTAAAATACATTTAGCCTGAAATATATAAAATCAAGTTCACAAGCACGACTCGAATATATCGATTCGACACAAACTCTAGAAATCTATCCCCATCGATCTACAAACTTTACTCTAATATATTTACTCGCATTTTCATATATATTGTACAAATAAGATTATTACTTTTATAGAACTTAACTTACTTAGATTATTTTGGAACATATTTTAATTATAAGTGCTATCGCTCATGCAAATATGAATAAAAATGGGTAAGTTTAAAAATGGGATATGGATAACAAAGGAAAGGGAAAGAAGAGAATAATAGGTAGAGGTTTAATGTTAAAGTCGTTGAATAGTCTTATAGCAATTGTTAGATTGTTTAAGACTCTTAGATGGCTAAATAAAGATGGCAACTATTTTAAACTGTTTAGTAAATTACACTCTCTAGTAACCAGAATATAGACAAACGTACATTAGTTGGGACTTATTTATAAGAACAGAAACCAATAGCAAATATATAAACATATCTAATTACTATAAAATACACTTACAATAACAAAATAAAAAAGGTCACAATGTTTTACTCAATTAAAATATTAAAATTATAAAAAAATATATAAATACTAACCTAATCAGATCTTTAGTAGGGTTGTACTTAAAATTTAAATGGGTGCTCGTAGCCTTATTTATACTAAGTTAACAGCTACAAAGGCGTCAGCCGTTTATAGCATTGACACAATCATAACTTTAAATATTTAAATAAGTTTAGTAGTAACTAAATTTTTATTCTGGACAATACTAAATTATAACAAAAATAATTTCATATTTCAACTCTTACCACTTTTATATAATACTAGCAGACCCGGTCACGCGTTGCTGTGACTACTCGTATTATTTTTGATGTATTACATTATAGTAAACTATTTAAGGGGTAACGTTCAGAGTACATCTGTCATGAAAACCATAATGTTTTCTTACAGTCGATATTAAGCAAAAATCAAAACAAAATAATTATAATTATTTTTTTAATTTTATCCAAGTTTATAACACTATTTGTATATTACAAAGTTTTTAGTAAATAGCTTGGAACACTAAACTTACGAATGAGGTAGGTAGGGCAGATACCTCATTCGTAATTACTCAATCCAGTCAACAGATACCGCCATCTTTTAGAATTGTTAGGAGCTAACTGCAAAATAATAAACAAATAATTTGCAATAAAATAATATTGCGACTATGAATTGAGTTGAAAACGTACGTGGTGTGTAAATTTATTACAATCAGTTAAGTAGTTTAGTAGTATATAGTTGTATATAGTTGCATATAGTTGTATATAGTTGTATATAGTTGTATATAGTTATAGTAGTTCATAATTAAAAATTGGTGGTTTTACTAATGCATATAATAAAAGTTAAAATCAAAACATAAATTTTAAAAGATATTATGAAAAATGAAAAAAATAGATTTTTATAATAAATACAACAATTTTTATACAACTCGGCAGACTTCGTTCTGTGAAATAGAATTGGAAAGTGGCAGTTTATATTTCGACCTTAAGACGTTTCTACTCTGCTGACTCTCACATATCGCCCTATCATCATGGTGACGGTTCTGTTCTGGAGAATTAAAGAAAAAGGTCAGCTCGGGTGACCTAAGAATATCTTCCACTTACTTAAACGAACTTTGGCCACCCTTTTGAGACCCACTAAAAACCCCGACTGGGATGTCTGCCAGAGGGCTTCAAACTAAGAGGGAAACTTAAGGTTCAAACCTGATTGAAAATAGTGGGAAACTAAAGGTGACAAATATTTATAAAGTGGGTGCTTCAATGACAAAAAATGGAGATAATTAATTATTTATTACTATTATTATTAACATAGGGATGAAATAAAGAATAATGAAATAAAACGTATATAATTATTTTCAGTAATCGCGTTATTGTAAATCCAGTGAATCATAATTATTAACAAAAATCTGTTTTATTTTTATTTTAGTGCTTTATGATACACAATGTTTTTTGTTTGATTACCTGGTGAATATATAAATAAATCTGATAGTTTTCCAACACGGGAACAGGCAACATACAATTGACCATGTGAGAAACATGGGTTTTCTAGATTAATACCACAAACACCTAATGATTGCCCCTGGGACTTATTTATGGTCATAGCAAAAGCAAGCCGCACTGGAAATTGTAGTCGTTTAAATTCAAATGGTACATCAGTCGGAATCATTGGGATGCGTGGTATCAAAACGTCTTCTCCTTTATACTTTCCTTTCAGTATAGTTGCTTCTATCACGTTGTTCAATAATTTTTTTATCGCTAACCGTGTGCCGTTGCAAAGACGCGGTTGGTAGATATTTCTCAACATTATTACTACCGAACCAACCTTTAATTGAAGATTGTGAGGTGGCAATCCTGGTAAATCCAGCGAGTTTAAAAATTCAGGCGGATAGTTAACGACATCATCTTGGTTAGTAGCCGAATCAACTGATTTATATATCCTCAATTCGCCTGTAATTTGTTCTTGAATTTTGAAATTTAATTCACTTACATCTATGTTTTTTGCAGCCAATATAGCCCGTTCGCTCAACCAATCATGGTTTCTATAATTTTGAGCAACATCTGGAAACACCTTTTGAATAAGTTCATCTTTTGATCTAGTTAACTGACAAAAACCTTGAGGAAAGTTAATGCAACCAGTCAAGGTGTCTATAGGAAATTTGCCATTACCAATGTCAATGAGTTGTTTAGAGAATATGTCTCCAGATTTGTCATTTTGCAACTTGATACGCATTTTCTTGCTTAAGTGTAATACCTTCACATGTTTCCACAAATTGGAGGACTTTAAACAGGCATTAAGTTCATCAGCTGGCGTTGATCGTGGAATCACTGGCAATGTTTGACGAAAATCTCCTGCTAATAAAATCATTGCACCACCAAATGGGTTATTATTGCTCCGGAGATCTTGTAAGGTTCTATCTAAAGCCTCCAAAGATTTTTTATGTGCCATCGTGCATTCATCCCAAACAATCAATCCACATTGCTGCAAAACCTTTGCCATTGCAGAGTTCTTCGAAATTTTGCAGGTTGGAGTTTCGTTGCTTTGCATGTTTAATGGTAATTTTAGTGCTGAATGAGCTGTTCTACCACCTTCAAGCAAAGTTGCTGCGATTCCCGACGAAGCGAGTGCAAGTGCAATTTTATTTTGTGAGCGAATTGTTGCTAATATCAATGAAATCAAAAAAGTTTTTCCTGTACCACCAGGTGCATCTAAGAAGTAAATCCCTCCTCTTTTATCATTTATTACTTTCAAAAGTGTATCAAATACATACTTCTGTTGTTCATTCAATAGTGGAAGATTCGTTTGAATTAATTCTTTCAAAGTGTTGAGATCATACAGTTTTTCTCGGTGCAACTCTTGGTTAAAAGCATCATGCATTGGATGATTGGGTGCGGCCAGGCCTAATTGAAATAATAGTTTGTTTGACATCATCAAGCACATGTCCTCAATTGAAATCAATACTTCATTGTAAATTTCTTCGTTTATTTGTATATTTGGATTTCCCCTTCTAATCCGTATTTGATACAAAATATCATCACACATATTATCTTTGTACTTGATCCACAAATCCTTTGGGTTTGATGGGAAGCAGGTAGATATGATTATAGAAAACAATGTTCGTATTTGGTGAGCTTGTGATGATATTACAGCATCATTGAGAGTTTGATCCCAATGAGCATCATTGTCTAGCAATCGCAAACGTTGGCAAGCTTCTCTATATGATCCACACAAATCACCATTAACAGTTCGTACATGTTGGAACGATGTTGGGCCACGTACATTGACTAATAGCAGTCGTAAATAAAAACATTCATCATTGCTTGGATGTACTGAATAAATTCGACCAATCGCATCGGTAGAAAATATATCTGGGTATCCTGTAACTGGTTTTCCTTGTTTCCGTCGTATAAATCTTCTTGAGGATTGATTCCAAGTATAATATTTTGGCATTTCAGAATATAACAATGTTTGAGCAAAATCATCGTTTTGACATATCTCAAAAAATCTGGTTATTGTAGTAGATGGTGGCTGTAAAGCTCTTTCTACTGCGTTCTGTGCTGTAAAATATACTCTTTGTCCATTTTCTAAATGCACAGCTAAATGAACAACAGTAGGGTGTCTTTCATGAATAGGAAAAGAAAATATTCGCCAAACTGCTTCATTACTACTAACATAGCGACCCATTTGGTATTGGGTAACTTCATCATTGGAATTCTCTGCATTAATACCAATCACAGCCATATCACTCCCTTTGGTTACATATTTGCAAATGTATTTAATAGATTTTACTGAATGGCAAGATTCAACGTTGATGTGCGCTTTGAAGGTCTTTGATAAAATGGGTGAATATGGAACAATCCAGCGATTATCTATTTCAATATCTTGTTGATTTAATTTGACAATTGTTGATCTTCCATTGTCTGCTGTCGATCGGCGACGATACAAAGGATAACCGTCAATACCAGTGATTGTTTCAGATATTAATGTCCGTGGATATCGCTTTGAACATTTACCATCCACCATACACGGTGAATTTTGATTAAGAGTTCCACAGGGACCATGTATCATGTTTTAATAACTACCTCATGCAATCCAGGATCTACTTCTACATTAGGAATTTCAGCTGATATTACTGCATCAACTTCATTTGGCCTTATCTTTTCAACTAACCAAATCAAAATGTGTGCATGTGGCAATCCCCGTTTCTGCCACTCCACAGAATACATCCAGCAGCGTGTCTCTCCAAACACATAATGTTTCACAATGAAATCCATCAAAGATTTCAACTTTTGTCTAAAGACTCTGGCTGTAATATCATGACGATCAATAGGTGATTGCCCAGGGAATAACTCCTGCTTGATTTCTATCCAGTGTGGATTGCATGTAGATGTGATGAACAAATCTGCTGTACCATAATGACGAACATATGACATGGCATCTTGAGCATATTCATGCATATGTCGAGGGCTTCCGATGTATGTTGCTGGAAGAATAGTCATCCGACCAACATTCTGTGCATTTCCATCAGTATTAATCGCATCTCGAAGGTGAATATACTCTTCTTCAGATCTGTGTTTGGTCTGATTCAACCTGATGAATGTTAATCTCTCCGTTTCAATTTTAACATACATATCTACAACATACTTGTGATATAATCGCCGACATTTGAGTATGTGATTGTCTTCATTTTCACGAATCATTAGGCGGTAGGAATAATAGTTCATTGAACTGACTTTTTTGTTGGTTTCGGAACCTGAAAATAGATTTTTGTTTTCATAATATTGAAAATTAAAAAAATAATAATATAGTGACTGATAATATAGCTCCATAGCTAAACTAATATTTTTTATTACCTGTAATGGGATTTATCATCTTGTTTGAAAAATCATAGCCATCTTCACCTTGCCAAAATATAATGGGATATTGCAGTGCGTCATATGAGCGGTGTGTTTCCTTTATACGTTGTAATTGATCATTCCGACGATGTAAAACAATATCACGGGATTCCAAGTTTTCTCCAACTACAACGATGGCAACTTCATCAATAGTTGGTGCATTAAAACGTCTTGCATGTTGGCCAACAGGTGTTTTATCAGTTCTGATTACAATTTTGTGATTATCAGATGGCATCCGATCCAGTGCAGTTTTCAACAACATAACCAATTGATTGTACTCATGAAATAAAGTTTGTAATTGTTCTACAATAGACCTCTTTAGTGAATTGTTATGTGAACAACGCATATCAATTTCTCGTGGTGAATTGCCCATGAAATAAATTTGCAGAAATTTGTAATTGCTATCTGACACTGGTAACAGTGAACCTGCTCTATGATATATCTGGCCTTGTATCTGTAAATTAAAAAAAATGATTTTTGCCAAATAGAAATAATATTTGTTCCTAAAAAGTATATCTGTCTCTTAATTTGAATTACCAAATAATAATTGATATGCTTAGGTATGTCAATATGTAATAATTAGTTGTAACTAATATCCATCGTCAAATAATTATATTGTGTTTCAAAATAATAAAAGTGTTGCTAATACTGAATCACCAAATAATATAATGACTAAGTAATATATGTTTTGGGGTTTAGGAAACTGAAGGTTAATGACACATATTTACTTAGTTAACAGGAAATTTTGTTCATTAAAATAATAATGATTAACTGCTATAATACATACCTTAAAAGTTGGCATGAAATTTTCCCGAACTACGTTTGTTGCCCCAAATGATGTCATTTGGAAACAATTGTTATATTGTTGAATATTTGACAAAAAGTGTATGGAATCTGGTTCTATTCCTGAAACCAATGAGTACAATGACTCTGGTGGTGGATCCAATGGTATCAATTTCACTTTCCCATTTGCGCAACACAATCCATTTGCTTCATTTTTGTATTTCAATGCCTTACAATAAGAGCAAACCAAGTTCATAGATCCAATAGCAACACATTGGTGGTTACTGTAGTCAATTGACAAATCGTAATTGAAAGCAGCTCGATTCAAACTTTCGCGATTATTAGTTGAATCTCTCGCTCTCGCTTCCCGCGTTCGTGATATACGAATTCTTTCGCGTTCATTTCGGTCGTCACGTTCATGTGCAGTATGATAAGATCGGTAATTCATTTGGTTTGTAGCATTTCGGGTTCTTCTACTTAAATTACTTCGTCTTATAGGAGGCATATCGTATATAATTACCTAAATTTATTCACATGAAATAATTATTAATCACAGGTATTTATACAATCAAAATTAATTATTAAATATTATAAACGCTTTTTAACGCAGTTTGTTTGACAGATGCAATGACGTGAAAACTGATGACAATTTATGTCGCATTCCGAAACTAAAACAAAAGAAAGAATATTCCAAGGCCAATCAAATCTTACATTTACTTTTTTTGACTTTTCAATTTGGTCGGGTGTACACATTCATTTGATTAAATTTGAACGTTGTGCAGCGACAATAAAGCGCGAATTGACTCTTTGACGTTAGCAAGACACCTACATTGTTTAGACAACAATGAGTGCTTGTAATTTAATATCAACTTTATTGAATAGCAATACAGTTCAAATTGACTCTACATTTAGTTATTTATTCTACATTTAAAATATTTGTATAGGAAAAAGAAAAGGGCTTTTTTAGGGTTTCCCTGGAAATTATTCAAATTTTTCTCGCCGTTAGAGCCATCCTTGGACTTCAAGGAACATTTAAAAAAAAGAATTGTTAAGATTGGTCCATGCGTTGTTGAGTTATGCGCTTACCAACACATTTTGCGATTCATTTTTATATAATAGATATATAGTATTAACAATTGTTTTAAGTAATGTAGACTGGTGTCGGGCAGCAGCGCCACCGGTGTGAGGAGCTGCGCACTGAGCGCGCCAACCCGTCTGCCAAGCGTGGCGAGTATGGCAAATTCTCCCCTTTAAATATGACAGACGCAAACAGGACCAGGCCCCCAGTACCCGGCAGTCCCACTGTTTCCGGCTTCGGTAGCAGCCGTAGTTATGGTGGGGCAGGGGGTGCTAAGAATCTCCGGACGGGATCGAGCTACCACCC
This sequence comes from Melinaea menophilus ssp. n. AW-2005, assembly GCA_918358695.1. Taxonomy (NCBI): domain Eukaryota; kingdom Metazoa; phylum Arthropoda; class Insecta; order Lepidoptera; family Nymphalidae; genus Melinaea; species Melinaea menophilus. The sequence goes on along the minus strand of OU911043.1, from coordinate 20,633,259 downwards.
CAAACGACACCTGGCCCTGGTAACACACAATGTCCGCACTTTGCGGACTGACGATAGGATTGCTGAGCTGGAAGAAGAGATGAGTAGGTTACGCTGGGATATATTAGGGTTATCTGAAGTCCGTAGAGAGGGGGAGGACACGATAACCCTCAAATCCGGAAACCTACTATACTACCGGGAGGGCGACCAACAGTCCCAAGGAGGTGTCGGGTTTATGGTCCACAAGTCCCTCATAAACAACATTGCGGTCGTTGAAAGTGTGTCGAGTAGGGTCGCGTACCTTATACTCAGAGTTTCTAAAAAATACTCGTTGAAGGTCTTACAGGTCTACGCACCGACTTCCGCACACCCAGATGATGAAGTAGAGGCTATGTATGAGGATATTAGTCGGGCCATACATACTATAAAAACTCACTTTAATGTTGTTATGCGGGACTTCAACGCAAAGCTGGGCAAGAGAAGCGACGATGAGTTGAGAGTGGGGCAATTTGGATATGGGCAGTGGAACCCTAGGGAACAGAGGCTGGCCGATTTTCTGGAGAAAGAGGGACTCTTTATGATGAATTCCTTCTTCCAGAAGCCGCCTCAAACCTGGTTAAGTCCCGATGGTTTCACTAGAAATGAAATTGACTTCATCTTGACCAATAGACGCCAGATATTCAACGATGTCTCTGTGATCAACAACGTAAAAACAGGGAGTGATCACCGAATGGTAAGAGGCACGCTGAATCTCAATGTCAGGCTGGAACGATCTCGGTTGGTGAAGTCTACGCTCCGTCCATCTAAAGCTCATATTCAAGATCTCGAAAGCTTTCAACTCGAATTATCGAACGGCTTCGCTTGCCTAGATGATTGCGCATCCGTGGACTAAATTAACAACAGGTTGGTAGAAACTGTCCATACGGTCGGAGGAAAATTCTGCAGACCCGGCCGTAAGAATAGACCCCAAAAACTAGCCAACGAAACTCTCAAACTTATGGCGGAACGACGCTCGTTGGCACTTCAGTCCCTCAATGATACCGAGACTTATAGGCAGCTCAACAGACGCATACGGAAATATCTGCGACACGACATCCGTATTTTTAATACTAACCGTATTAAAGATACGATAGAGCGGAACCAAGGCTCCAAAGTGTTTGCGCGAGATTCGTCAATTGGGCAAAGCCGGTTATCGAAGTTGAAATTGGGGGATGGAAGCACAGTGTCGTGTAGGGCTGACATTTTGAGGGAGGTCGAGAGGTTCTATGGACACCTATATACCTCGGTCGCTAAACCTGTTGATAGCTTAGCAGAAGACCCAAGAGCGGAGCTTACCCGGCACTATTCCGATGAAATCCCGGACATCAGCTTGCACGAGATCAGTGTGGCCCTAAAACAGCTAAAAAACAACAAAGCACCAGGTGAAGACGGTATCACATCACAGCTTCTGAAAGCGGGCGGATTGCCAGTACTTAGGGTCCTTCAGAAGCTCTTTAATGCCGTCCTGCTTGAGGGTGTAACGCCGGAAGCATGGAACAGAAGTGTGGTGGCCCTATTCTTCAAAAAAGGCGATACTACTTTGCTGAAGAATAACAGGTTCCAAACCATGTTTATAAGCTGTTTTCGAGGGTTATCACGACTCGTCTCACGAACAAGTTTGATGACTTCCAGCCTCCCGAACAAGCCGGTTTCCGAAAAGGTTTTAGTATCATAGACCACATTCATACTGCTGCAGATTATACAGAAGACCGAGGAGTATAATCGGCCATTATGCTTAGCGTTTGTGGACTATGAGAAAGCCTTTGATTCGATCGAAACGTTGGCCGTGCTGTCGTCTCTTCAGAGGTGCCATATTGACTATCGGTACATCGAAGTGTTGAAGTATTTGTACACAAACGCCACCATGTCGGTTCGAGTCCAGGAGCATTGCACAAACGCTATTCCTTTACAGCGAGGCGTGAGACAGGGAGACGTTATTTCTCCGAGACTATTTACCACTGCACTGGAAGACGCTTTCAAGCTCTTGGAATGGCATGGACTCGGCATCAATATAAACGGCGAGTACCTAACTCACCTTCGATTTGCCGACGATATAGTAGTAATGGCAGAATCCCTGGAAGACCTCAGCATTATGCTCGGTGCGCTTAATGGAGTCTCTCAACAGGTGGGCCTTAAAATGAATATGGACAAGACGAAAATTATGTCGAATGTCCATGTCGCACCTATCCCGGTATTCGTTGGGAGCTCCATTCTCGAAGTTGTCGACGAATATGTCTACCTGGGACAAAAAGTCCGATTGGGTAGGTCCAACTTCGAGGGAGAGGTCAATCGACGAATCCAACTAGGATCGGCAGCGTTCGGGAACTTAAGGAGCATATTTTCTTCCGGAATACCGCAGTGCCTTAAAGAAAGTCGAAAGTCTTCGACCAGTGTGTGTTACCAGCGATGACCTATGGAACCGAGACGTGGCCTCCAACAAAGGGACTCTTAGAGAGGCTTAAAGTCACTCAGCGTGCGATGGAGAGGGCTATGCTGGGAATTTCGCTGCGAGATAGAGTCAGAAACGAGGAGATTCGCAGACAAACAAAAGTAAGCGACATAGCCCAACGGAATTGTAAGCTGAATTGGCAGTGGGCTGGGCATATAGCCCGCTCAAGTGACGGCTGATAGGGAAAAAGGGTCCTTGAGTGGAGGCCACTTACTGGCAAGCGAAGTAGAGGACGACCGCCAACTAGGTTCTGTCCAGACATGAAAAGAGTAGCTGGAAACCAATGGATGCGGGCCGCTTTGGACCGATCGCGGTGTAGGTCAATGGGGAAGGCTTACGTCCAGCAGTGGACGCACGACAGCTGATAATGATGATGATGATGATGATGACATTCTTAAGTCTATATATATAAAGTAGCTTGGCCCACTCACTCACTCACTGACTGAACAGCGCATAACCCAAACCACTAAACCTAGAAACCTGAAATTCCTGGTTCCTGGTTCTTTGATACCTGGAGGCGTTGAACAAGAAGCATTTTTTTCGATAAACCTAATTTTAAGATACTTTCAGGTACTTAAACTGGTACCGACATGCTATATCTCAGCAATGGCTGGCTTTCGTTCTCTTTAAAATAATATTATTATTTTATCAAAAGGCATTGACAGCGTCGAAACTTTTACTGTTCAACCACAACAAACTCCAACACTCTTTTAATTACATTTTGCAGATCACTATACCGCAGTCTCTGGGAACCATTGTGGCAACCATGGATGCACTGTTAGATCAAGTGTACCCGAACCTCAGCAACCTGCCACAGTATCCAGATGCTTGATTGGCTGAGAGGTCTATCCTCTCTTCAAAAAATTTATCCGTTGATATTATCAACACAACTATAATGGCAAAATATAAATCTCGACGTAAGTTTCATTCAACCCCCTCTTACACCTAAAAACTATTATTTCTTCCTTACATCCTTGATTTTACTGAATGGCAAGATTCAACGTTGATGTGCGCTTTGAAGGTCTTTGATAAAATGGGTGAATATGGAACAATCCAGCGATTATCTATTTCAATATCTTGTTGATTTAATTTGACAATTGTTGATCTTCCATTGTCTGCTGTCGATCGGCGACGATACAAAGGATAACCGTCAATACCAGTGATTGTTTCAGATATTAATGTCCGTGGATATCGCTTTGAACATTTACCATCCACCATACACGGTGAATTTTGATTAAGAGTTCCACAGGGACCATGTATCATGTTTTAATAACTACCTCATGCAATCCAGGATCTACTTCTACATTAGGAATTTCAGCTGATATTACTGCATCAACTTCATTTGGCCTTATCTTTTCAACTAACCAAATCAAAATGTGTGCATGTGGCAATCCCCGTTTCTGCCACTCCACAGAATACATCCAGCAGCGTGTCTCTCCAAACACATAATGTTTCACAATGAAATCCATCAAAGATTTCAACTTTTGTCTAAAGACTCTGGCTGTAATATCATGACGATCAATAGGTGATTGCCCAGGGAATAACTCCTGCTTGATTTCTATCCAGTGTGGATTGCATGTAGATGTGATGAACAAATCTGCTGTACCATAATGACGAACATATGACATGGCATCTTGAGCATATTCATGCATATGTCGAGGGCTTCCGATGTATGTTGCTGGAAGAATAGTCATCCGACCAACATTCTGTGCATTTCCATCAGTATTAATCGCATCTCGAAGGTGAATATACTCTTCTTCAGATCTGTGTTTGGTCTGATTCAACCTGATGAATGTTAATCTCTCCGTTTCAATTTTAACATACATATCTACAACATACTTGTGATATAATCGCCGACATTTGAGTATGTGATTGTCTTCATTTTCACGAATCATTAGGCGGTAGGAATAATAGTTCATTGAACTGACTTTTTTGTTGGTTTCGGAACCTGAAAATAGATTTTTGTTTTCATAATATTGAAAATTAAAAAAATAATAATATAGTGACTGATAATATAGCTCCATAGCTAAACTAATATTTTTTATTACCTGTAATGGGATTTATCATCTTGTTTGAAAAATCATAGCCATCTTCACCTTGCCAAAATATAATGGGATATTGCAGTGCGTCATATGAGCGGTGTGTTTCCTTTATACGTTGTAATTGATCATTCCGACGATGTAAAACAATATCACGGGATTCCAAGTTTTCTCCAACTACAACGATGGCAACTTCATCAATAGTTGGTGCATTAAAACGTCTTGCATGTTGGCCAACAGGTGTTTTATCAGTTCTGATTACAATTTTGTGATTATCAGATGGCATCCGATCCAGTGCAGTTTTCAACAACATAACCAATTGATTGTACTCATGAAATAAAGTTTGTAATTGTTCTACAATAGACCTCTTTAGTGAATTGTTATGTGAACAACGCATATCAATTTCTCGTGGTGAATTGCCCATGAAATAAATTTGCAGAAATTTGTAATTGCTATCTGACACTGGTAACAGTGAACCTGCTCTATGATATATCTGGCCTTGTATCTGTAAATTAAAAAAAATGATTTTTGCCAAATAGAAATAATATTTGTTCCTAAAAAGTATATCTGTCTCTTAATTTGAATTACCAAATAATAATTGATATGCTTAGGTATGTCAATATGTAATAATTAGTTGTAACTAATATCCATCGTCAAATAATTATATTGTGTTTCAAAATAATAAAAGTGTTGCTAATACTGAATCACCAAATAATATAATGACTAAGTAATATATGTTTTGGGGTTTAGGAAACTGAAGGTTAATGACACATATTTACTTAGTTAACAGGAAATTTTGTTCATTAAAATAATAATGATTAACTGCTATAATACATACCTTAAAAGTTGGCATGAAATTTTCCCGAACTACGTTTGTTGCCCCAAATGATGTCATTTGGAAACAATTGTTATATTGTTGAATATTTGACAAAAAGTGTATGGAATCTGGTTCTATTCCTGAAACCAATGAGTACAATGACTCTGGTGGTGGATCCAATGGTATCAATTTCACTTTCCCATTTGCGCAACACAATCCATTTGCTTCATTTTTGTATTTCAATGCCTTACAATAAGAGCAAACCAAGTTCATAGATCCAATAGCAACACATTGGTGGTTACTGTAGTCAATTGACAAATCGTAATTGAAAGCAGCTCGATTCAAACTTTCGCGATTATTAGTTGAATCTCTCGCTCTCGCTTCCCGCGTTCGTGATATACGAATTCTTTCGCGTTCATTTCGGTCGTCACGTTCATGTGCAGTATGATAAGATCGGTAATTCATTTGGTTTGTAGCATTTCGGGTTCTTCTACTTAAATTACTTCGTCTTATAGGAGGCATATCGTATATAATTACCTAAATTTATTCACATGAAATAATTATTAATCACAGGTATTTATACAATCAAAATTAATTATTAAATATTATAAACGCTTTTTAACGCAGTTTGTTTGACAGATGCAATGACGTGAAAACTGATGACAATTTATGTCGCATTCCGAAACTAAAACAAAAGAAAGAATATTCCAAGGCCAATCAAATCTTACATTTACTTTTTTTGACTTTTCAATTTGGTCGGGTGTACACATTCATTTGATTAAATTTGAACGTTGTGCAGCGACAATAAAGCGCGAATTGACTCTTTGACGTTAGCAAGACACCTACATTGTTTAGACAACAATGAGTGCTTGTAATTTAATATCAACTTTATTGAATAGCAATACAGTTCAAATTGACTCTACATTTAGTTATTTATTCTACATTTAAAATATTTGTATAGGAAAAAGAAAAGGGCTTTTTTAGGGTTTCCCTGGAAATTATTCAAATTTTTCTCGCCGTTAGAGCCATCCTTGGACTTCAAGGAACATTTAAAAAAAAGAATTGTTAAGATTGGTCCATGCGTTGTTGAGTTATGCGCTTACCAACACATTTTGCGATTCATTTTTATATAATAGATATATAGTATTAACAATTGTTTTAAGTAATGTAGACTGGTGTCGGGCAGCAGCGCCACCGGTGTGAGGAGCTGCGCACTGAGCGCGCCAACCCGTCTGCCAAGCGTGGCGAGTATGGCAAATTCTCCCCTTTAAATATGACAGACGCAAACAGGACCAGGCCCCCAGTACCCGGCAGTCCCACTGTTTCCGGCTTCGGTAGCAGCCGTAGTTATGGTGGGGCAGGGGGTGCTAAGAATCTCCGGACGGGATCGAGCTACCACCCCAAACGACACCTGGCCCTGGTAACACACAATGTCCGCACTTTGCGGACTGACGATAGGATTGCTGAGCTGGAAGAAGAGATGAGTAGGTTACGCTGGGATATATTAGGGTTATCTGAAGTCCGTAGAGAGGGGGAGGACACGATAACCCTCAAATCCGGAAACCTACTATACTACCGGGAGGGCGACCAACAGTCCCAAGGAGGTGTCGGGTTTATGGTCCACAAGTCCCTCATAAACAACATTGCGGTCGTTGAAAGTGTGTCGAGTAGGGTCGCGTACCTTATACTCAGAGTTTCTAAAAAATACTCGTTGAAGGTCTTACAGGTCTACGCACCGACTTCCGCACACCCAGATGATGAAGTAGAGGCTATGTATGAGGATATTAGTCGGGCCATACATACTATAAAAACTCACTTTAATGTTGTTATGCGGGACTTCAACGCAAAGCTGGGCAAGAGAAGCGACGATGAGTTGAGAGTGGGGCAATTTGGATATGGGCAGTGGAACCCTAGGGAACAGAGGCTGGCCGATTTTCTGGAGAAAGAGGGACTCTTTATGATGAATTCCTTCTTCCAGAAGCCGCCTCAAACCTGGTTAAGTCCCGATGGTTTCACTAGAAATGAAATTGACTTCATCTTGACCAATAGACGCCAGATATTCAACGATGTCTCTGTGATCAACAACGTAAAAACAGGGAGTGATCACCGAATGGTAAGAGGCACGCTGAATCTCAATGTCAGGCTGGAACGATCTCGGTTGGTGAAGTCTACGCTCCGTCCATCTAAAGCTCATATTCAAGATCTCGAAAGCTTTCAACTCGAATTATCGAACGGCTTCGCTTGCCTAGATGATTGCGCATCCGTGGACTAAATTAACAACAGGTTGGTAGAAACTGTCCATACGGTCGGAGGAAAATTCTGCAGACCCGGCCGTAAGAATAGACCCCAAAAACTAGCCAACGAAACTCTCAAACTTATGGCGGAACGACGCTCGTTGGCACTTCAGTCCCTCAATGATACCGAGACTTATAGGCAGCTCAACAGACGCATACGGAAATATCTGCGACACGACATCCGTATTTTTAATACTAACCGTATTAAAGATACGATAGAGCGGAACCAAGGCTCCAAAGTGTTTGCGCGAGATTCGTCAATTGGGCAAAGCCGGTTATCGAAGTTGAAATTGGGGGATGGAAGCACAGTGTCGTGTAGGGCTGACATTTTGAGGGAGGTCGAGAGGTTCTATGGACACCTATATACCTCGGTCGCTAAACCTGTTGATAGCTTAGCAGAAGACCCAAGAGCGGAGCTTACCCGGCACTATTCCGATGAAATCCCGGACATCAGCTTGCACGAGATCAGTGTGGCCCTAAAACAGCTAAAAAACAACAAAGCACCAGGTGAAGACGGTATCACATCACAGCTTCTGAAAGCGGGCGGATTGCCAGTACTTAGGGTCCTTCAGAAGCTCTTTAATGCCGTCCTGCTTGAGGGTGTAACGCCGGAAGCATGGAACAGAAGTGTGGTGGCCCTATTCTTCAAAAAAGGCGATACTACTTTGCTGAAGAATAACAGGTTCCAAACCATGTTTATAAGCTGTTTTCGAGGGTTATCACGACTCGTCTCACGAACAAGTTTGATGACTTCCAGCCTCCCGAACAAGCCGGTTTCCGAAAAGGTTTTAGTATCATAGACCACATTCATACTGCTGCAGATTATACAGAAGACCGAGGAGTATAATCGGCCATTATGCTTAGCGTTTGTGGACTATGAGAAAGCCTTTGATTCGATCGAAACGTTGGCCGTGCTGTCGTCTCTTCAGAGGTGCCATATTGACTATCGGTACATCGAAGTGTTGAAGTATTTGTACACAAACGCCACCATGTCGGTTCGAGTCCAGGAGCATTGCACAAACGCTATTCCTTTACAGCGAGGCGTGAGACAGGGAGACGTTATTTCTCCGAGACTATTTACCACTGCACTGGAAGACGCTTTCAAGCTCTTGGAATGGCATGGACTCGGCATCAATATAAACGGCGAGTACCTAACTCACCTTCGATTTGCCGACGATATAGTAGTAATGGCAGAATCCCTGGAAGACCTCAGCATTATGCTCGGTGCGCTTAATGGAGTCTCTCAACAGGTGGGCCTTAAAATGAATATGGACAAGACGAAAATTATGTCGAATGTCCATGTCGCACCTATCCCGGTATTCGTTGGGAGCTCCATTCTCGAAGTTGTCGACGAATATGTCTACCTGGGACAAAAAGTCCGATTGGGTAGGTCCAACTTCGAGGGAGAGGTCAATCGACGAATCCAACTAGGATCGGCAGCGTTCGGGAACTTAAGGAGCATATTTTCTTCCGGAATACCGCAGTGCCTTAAAGAAAGTCGAAAGTCTTCGACCAGTGTGTGTTACCAGCGATGACCTATGGAACCGAGACGTGGCCTCCAACAAAGGGACTCTTAGAGAGGCTTAAAGTCACTCAGCGTGCGATGGAGAGGGCTATGCTGGGAATTTCGCTGCGAGATAGAGTCAGAAACGAGGAGATTCGCAGACAAACAAAAGTAAGCGACATAGCCCAACGGAATTGTAAGCTGAATTGGCAGTGGGCTGGGCATATAGCCCGCTCAAGTGACGGCTGATAGGGAAAAAGGGTCCTTGAGTGGAGGCCACTTACTGGCAAGCGAAGTAGAGGACGACCGCCAACTAGGTTCTGTCCAGACATGAAAAGAGTAGCTGGAAACCAATGGATGCGGGCCGCTTTGGACCGATCGCGGTGTAGGTCAATGGGGAAGGCTTACGTCCAGCAGTGGACGCACGACAGCTGATAATGATGATGATGATGATGATGACATTCTTAAGTCTATATATATAAAGTAGCTTGGCCCACTCACTCACTCACTGACTGAACAGCGCATAACCCAAACCACTAAACCTAGAAACCTGAAATTCCTGGTTCCTGGTTCTTTGATACCTGGAGGCGTTGAACAAGAAGCATTTTTTTCGATAAACCTAATTTTAAGATACTTTCAGGTACTTAAACTGGTACCGACATGCTATATCTCAGCAATGGCTGGCTTTCGTTCTCTTTAAAATAATATTATTATTTTATCAAAAGGCATTGACAGCGTCGAAACTTTTACTGTTCAACCACAACAAACTCCAACACTCTTTTAATTACATTTTGCAGATCACTATACCGCAGTCTCTGGGAACCATTGTGGCAACCATGGATGCACTGTTAGATCAAGTGTACCCGAACCTCAGCAACCTGCCACAGTATCCAGATGCTTGATTGGCTGAGAGGTCTATCCTCTCTTCAAAAAATTTATCCGTTGATATTATCAACACAACTATAATGGCAAAATATAAATCTCGACGTAAGTTTCATTCAACCCCCTCTTACACCTAAAAACTATTATTTCTTCCTTACATTTCTCTACTTGATTTTTTTTAGAGGAAACCTTTCTATCTGTTGATACAGTTATAGAGGAGGATGACGCAATACATTATCCAGTGAAATTTCCTAACACATTAACACCACCTGGTTTATCGCCACACAAGCTCCTGCTTCAAGTGGATTCACCTGTGATGTTGTTGAGGAGCATCAGACTACGTATCACCAAGTTACGGAAAACTATTGTGGAAGCAAGAGTTCTCACTGGGTGTGCGACAGGGGAAATTGTATTGATTCCAAGAATTCCCCTTATACCGGGGGTACAACTGTACGTCGCCTTCTCGATGGTCATATCTGCCTCCGGTCATACCTGCAGGCCAGACATCATACAAGAATCAGGTATGTGCAACTTACATTTCCCAGTTGTACACAGGTTTTATAAGGGCGCGTAGCTGTATTCCTTTTTTTTAGTTCTTTGCGAATTTCCATATCTGCGGTGATTACAGTTGTGACGGAATTAACTCGGAGTATCCACGAATAACTTTTAACCGATGATCAAATTAAAATTTTACTTGAAATTAAAATACTGAAAAGGTGCTATATATAGACCGGTCTCAATAACATTTTCCGCCTCACAGATGAAAAAGGCCTATGCTTAAGAATTGCATACTGGGGAACACCACTTTAAAAAACCCAACTACGTTTCCGTACCTCAAATAAAGTAGTGTAGAGAGGGGATGTTGGAAGAGCAGCACAAATACATCCTATCACTTTTCCGATAATATAAGTCCTTAATCTGAGAAAAATTACCAGAGAAGAAAGAGCAAGCGGCGCAAAGCGCAACCTAGGCATTAAAGGACGCGCGAAGCGCGTCCGAGATGGCTAGTAAATCATATATTTTATAGACCGGCAGAGTAAAATATCTTATAATAATATTAGAACAATATTATATATATAAAAACGAAAAGAATAAAATAACTAAAACATTTGCTAACTTTTTGTGTTAACAAAATGTTGGATTAAATGTAAATTCATTTAAGTCTTTGATAAAAATTATTTAAAGATAGAATATGCCTTTCTAAGTGCTTTCACTAGTTTTCACCGTGTCAAATACATTATTACATTATATCTGACAAAAGAGAAACCGTTACCATGAGAAGTAGTGACAGTATGAAAGTCATTACTGCTGTAACTTTGACAGCAGCTAGTTCAGGTTTACTTCGTTATTAAATTAATGAGCAGAAATATATACCACACGTGTTAGATGAAGTCCATTTCGTATAGTTTAATTCTTGTTATTGGCTCTTGCTATAAAACTATTTTTCTAAATTTATCTATCCAATCATTTTACAATTGGATTATTTTTCGTAATTTCATTTCAATGTCCCTGGTTACCTCAAACGATATTTAAGTGTTAAGTCATCATCTTAACCTCCAGTTTCAGGTGAATTTATTTACAATATTGATATTGAGACTTCTTTTAACTAACTATTTTAACTCACGAGATTCAATAAAATAAATTCAATTAAAACAGCATCATTATTATTTACTATCGCAAGCTCCAGAAAGTTGGAAGTATGAAAAATAATAATAATTATAAGGTGCTCGTGCTCTTTTGCTGGAGAGAGATTGATACCAGACGTTGTATGTACAAATTAAATCAATTTCCTTCATTCCGAGAAAACGATTTGTTGTAATTTGATACTGAAGCATTAATTTATATTGTATCATACTCTTAACTCCTATTAGCTTTATTTATTTGTTACCGGTCAATAAAATACGGAATTGGAATTCGAAGGAAATATCATATAATAAATTTAAACTAACAACGCTTTATCATAATAAAGTCTAACTTAATAAAACTATCTCAGCGAGGAACAGGAATGGAATTTCGTTTTTGTTTTATTTTTTTATACATAAAAAAGTACTTACATAAACGTAATACATGTATTTATTTAATATTGATTAATATATTTATTTATTATTGATTCTTCTACCACTCTTTCGATATGGAAAATTGTCCTATCAATAGCGAAGAGTGAATTATACAAATAATACCATTCTTCCTTTGAGATTAAAAAAGTTATATTATAAAATAAATATTTTATTTGAAAACTTTAATTATTGCATGAAAAAGAAATGACGATGTAAAAAAACAGAGTAACTTTTCTAACATCATCTCAAAACAAGGAGCATAAAAAGGTAATAACAAAATTGGGATAACATAACATATAATTTTCCCTCTCCCTTCTACCTACAGTTGATTTGCTTAAAAAAGCGACCTTTAAGTTTAATTATCAATTCTTATACTCCGACTGTTTCTTCAAATCTGTATAATATTATTACACTATACAATGAATAAATAAATCATATTTAAATCAGGATAATTATATTATTCATTATGGAATTATATACCTACAACTTGATTTATAAAAGTGAAATATTTTATTTTATTATGAACGTAGTTTCTTCACTAGTTCCAGACTATCAAAACAGAATATTTAGTACTGGATTTAAAATAAACTTAAATAAGAGTCCCCAAAACGTAAGCGTATTTGAATTCAACCTTCTGTTTCTATTGTGATTTTATTTACAATGCATGGTATCAATTTTATACTCGTATTCTATGTAAAAGCTTTTACCTTTCACCAGGAAATACATTGAATTATTTTCATATATTTCGCTCCACTAACAATGTAGTTCAAATAATGCTAAATTCAAACTTAGTACTTATTACTGCGACATAAAGACAAGAATGTGTAACAATGACTTCCATTCTGCTATTAAATATCTATTATTTAATATTTATTGAAAAATATGTTATAATAAAATAAACAAGATTATAGATATTATTAAGGAAACTTATTCTATGTAAAGCATTTAAACGATTAATGACAAGGTTAATACAAATATATCATTATTATATTATTAAGTATATATTACACTTATTATATATATTACAGTTTTTTAATACAATATGTTAGTTTACTTTACAAAAAACCAAAATATATGTTGGCTTATTATCTGAGTCAAGACTTAAGACGCGGGACAGTTAAAAAAATTTACGAGAAAACAATAATTGATTTGGGCTATACTTACATAAAACGAAACTTAAAATATGTAGAAAAGATTAATACACACATATATATATATATATATATATATTATTTCTAAATCACTTCTAATAGATCTCAAACGTTAAGTTCGACTAAAATAACATCTATCTATAAATGTTAGCTGTAGACTAATTAGATATTTAGCAAGTCAGAGGTAGGTAAGCGTTACACCTAGATTTTCCGCAAGAACAAATACAGTTCGAGCTTAATTCCAGAATATTTAATAATATACGTCGATTTTATTTATCTTTTCTGTAAAATAACTAAATTGTACGTACTACTTTTAAAATTGTATTCTATTTTACCATAAAACACATAATGAGGACGTACACAATTTCCTTAATATTATTCATGATAGGTTATAAATAGGAGGGACGCAATTAAATTACTGTGACATATAATATTCTTTGTCTTCTTTCCTTTTCTTTAATAGAATTTATTTTTGTATACGTTGACTGATTTATTTATTCCACACACGCCGTCTTCATACTAGTAAGTATGTATTATATTTAAGATCATTTATTAGTCACAAAAAAGTCAATGAATATTTTAACGATTTGAAATATCAAAAACCCTTCGAACTTATAAGTACTCATAACTCTAGTCAACATGATGAAATTGTAGTTATCCCCTTATTTAAAACATTCCATAATCTTTAAAATCATAAATTTTATTAACGTTACGGTGGATAAATATGTATTGATCTTTTGAAACAATTAAATGCCTAGATAGATATAAAGAATGCAATCCTTTATATTAACGCAATAACTATCATATATAACCCAACTAACGTTGTTAGTCTTCACCAACGGTTTAGTAAACTGTTAAGACGGATATGCAACCACTACCAAATCAAATTACCTGAGACAGAACCAAGCTTGACTATTACCAACCCTTACATGAAATATAACCCTTACATAAAATATAACCCATGTAAATACATTACTAATAAATTAGATGACATTAAAGATTTAGTACTAGAAAAAATACTGACTGAAAACATAACTAAACTTAGATTAGATCATATGAACTCAAAGGATAGAAAGCTATTAAACAACTCTGCATGGAATACTAAGACATTTTGCGTTGTTAAAAACTACCCTTGACTTTTATTAATGACGTCAAACATCAAATTAGGACACATAATACCCCATATATATATACGACCTTACAGACAACCCCAAGTAATAAATGCCGAAATTGCAAATGTTAACATGGCAAGTTCCATTTATTACCACAATCATGGAATTAAAAGGGAATCCTAAGACATTTGGAGCGGAATAAAGGTTGGTTAACCAGCACTCTTACCCGATCGATCCAAGGAGGTGCAGTCACACTTACCCAGGAAATTTATATTACCTAGAATATTTATAAGTATTAAGAAAACGCCTATCATTTGATAGTCTATTTCCATTTTCGCAACTGTAAGAAACGCAGTTTAATAAATAAATAGAAGAATTGAATTATTTATTCGGATTTGAAAAAAAAATCTTTTTCAGTAACATTATGTGAATTTTCAGTAATATTATAGGACAAAGAAATAACAAATAATCTGAGGACTTATTTTACCTCGGAAAAATAAGAATTTGTTATTCATACTGTATATCTATTTATTCCACACAGGCGTGATCGGCACGACAATGTGCGGTAAATATTTGTTCAATTGTTTGTGTAGGATTTATATAACTATTGCTATAAATAAAGTAGTAAATAGACAATAATTTTATTCTATGAGACGTAAGATAGTAAATTTTAATCAATTAAGATATGTGTTACTAAATTGTTAACGTCAGTAAAGGCATTTAATATTATCTTATCACGCCCACACCGACCTGGTTCAGTATTCAAACACGGTAATGGAGAGTAACCAGTTACACTTTGTGGGCTCTTGTATGCTAAATGGCATCTATATGTATGTTTGACAAAAATAATATACATTTAATTAAACATCTAATTATTAATATATTTATATATAAAGCAAAAGCCGAAGAGCTGTTTTATAATATAAAATTTTAGAGGCGGGGAGTGTGAAGGGGTGGAAAAAAAAACTGTGTGACATCAGTTGCGAGTTCTACTGCTCACTAAGTCACTACTTGAAATAATAAGTTGTAGTTAAAACACTTGCATAAAATTGCTGGCTTAGACTAATAGTATGCTGATATTTAGAGAACCGTCGTACTTTATATACTAATGTAACATGGAGAATAAACTATAACAAGAAACTTAAATCAGATTGAGCTTACAGTTTATCTAATTCTTGGCTTTAAATCTATACTACTATAATAGGAAAATAACTATAGGTTTTTTTAAGTAGAATAAGGATATAAAAAAATAACTATATTCGAAAATAGTTCCCAGATATTTTATACATCTGGTGATATGTAGTGTTTTTGATTATTTAATTACATTACTAAAGCAATACATCTTAACGGAGAAATGTATTTCTCAAAGGAATGCATTTCAATGTAATTTGTCGCATCCTATGAGAATTAGGTCAAAGTAGCAAGGCGTGCTCAAATACAGTGAAACTGTGTTGTCTGAGATGAACTGAACTGAATTTTGTATATGTTGTTTATTTACTTTATGATAGTTGCAAGGGTTTGCAAGTATTGACAATTACACAATTCAATTTTTAATTTTGAAAACTTAATTGTGATGTGTAATAAATTTATAAGATAGTTTAGACAAAATTGATCAAGAAATTAATAGTTATGACTTCAATTTGTGTAATATCCAAATATTATAACGACTATTTGAAATATTTTTTTTTCATACACAGACATATTCATAAAATCAAGCGTGTTAGAATTCCTACCAAGATAAGTAATATATAAATCGCTTTAAAGCTTCCAGATGGTTATACCTTTGAAAACATTAATGACCAGTTATATTGCACAAAGTGCTCTCTGATTGTCTAATTTTATATACAATAGTTGATAGTATTCGTGGTTTGAACATCATTGTATACTCGTTAGTACCCCTACTAACGAGTATACGTATAGGACTATATCCTCATAAATTGAGATTTAGGGGTTTTATGAAGATTACCATTACAACCATATTTTTTATACTTTTTAAATTTTTGAACGCATAACAATTTATACCAAGATCCTTATCTAATTAGTTTTTATTTATGTTTGTTTTGTTAGATTTGGTTTCTTTAAAGATAGCTTTACACAATTACAGATTATTAGCAACTTAAATAATCATAATAATTAATATATGAAAAATAGACTAAATGAAGAGTTTATAATACAAAATTAAGATCATATATACCACCAAAATTTTGGTTTCCACGTATTTTTCATTCTTAAAAAATCACAAGGAGTCGAGAGCAGATATTGGTTTTCCCAAAAGAGATCATTTCACTTCTTAGTCATATACTAATTTTTAGCTATTGTTTTTAATTATATTTGCATATTATAATAAATACACAGCTGTAAAAATGTATTTTTGATTATATATTAATACATTTTATCGACAACTATTACTTGGTATGGTAAACATAAAAAAAAATCCTGGACCACACGACCTCGACCTTGACTGCCATGCCAGCGTAGGGTATGATAAGGTATTGAAATAATAGGTACTTATAAATTTCTTACATTTAAATAAATATAAAGTTTTATTTCAAGTTTGTATAAAACTAAAAATATATGTCTCTCAAAATATCCATACCAATTCGAACTATTACGCGGTGGCAAATAAAAAAGAAATGTCTCCGTTTAAAAGCAAAGCTTGCTGGTATATTTCATTAAAGCTTTTATAAAGTGATATCAGAGTGAGCCCAGAATGTGTTGGTGATTAAGGAGGACATAATAAAATTCTAAACAAAAATGGTCTGCCAAAACGTTAAATAATGACTCTACATTGTAACACTGTATATTTATTTTATATTAATGGAACATGGTTTTAGAGATCTCTTTAAAGCGGGGGTTGTCGTAGAAATATACAAAGAAAGTTGTATTTAACATTAAGGCAACTTTATAATACAATATAAAAAGCATTCGCTTGCTTCAATGAAAGCGACAATGGGTTTCACAAGCGAACAGCTTCGACACTGAAGGATTTACTACAAAAACCGACATATAAGAAACCGAGAGTGAAGTTATCGGAAGAAAAAGGGATTGAAAACGATAGTCGCCATGAAATTTAAAACGGTATTTAAGATATAGGACTTGAGTTGAATAGAAAAGGAAAGATATATGAATTTAAAACGGAAATAAAATGTCAAGTTAATAAAAACTAATAATAAAAATTCCAATTGCACAATGTAACAATAGATTACAATACATGAATTAATATAATTTCAAACAAACTAACGAACTGAGATGAAAACAGCGTCTGCTTACATCAGCTGAATGAGCGATCTCTTGAATAAAAATAAAAAAATAAGGAAATTCAATAGAACAATTTTTCAATATATCAGATGTTAAAACTATTATATTTCTTATTTGACATATACATCATAATTTATTTTAAATTTATTATAAACTTTATTATAAATATAACATATCTTGTTAAAATTTTCTCAACCCTAAAAAGATTTTAGAAAATTATTATCATTTATTCATAATGATTACTTCTCATATATTATAGTTCTCCTATCCTATTCTATAATAACCTACAATAAATATAGTGATTACATTTAAATTAAAATAAAATAACCACTTAAAAACACAACTGTTATTTATAAATTATTATTTAAGATTAATCAATCAATATTTAATTGCAACCTTCAGCACTTGCAAAATAGCTATCAAGCATTATGATACATTTTTTATGTTACTTAGGTGCGTAAAGTAATTACCAAAATGCTTTTACTTTAAAGGGGTCTATAAGTCTTATATGATTCACAGAAACACTATGATAATTAGATGTTATTTAATAATATTTTCTTTCTCTTAAAATTGTATTTTCAATATCCTAATCAAAGATTGAAAACTTCTAATATTTATACCTTTAAAATTTGTCTATATTATTAAATTAAAACTTCTTCTTCTTTCACTTAATATAAAAATATGTTTTATATGTAGCGATTAATACATTGTTTTTTAACATTTTAACATTAAAGAAGTTGTCTAATATTATCTTTGTTTTAGGATTATTTTCTTTTACAAGATCGTTCACATACGAGATAATTTAAACAATGTTTTTAGAATATATTATATAATGAGGCACTTAAACGCAAAAAAATATTAAAATGCAGAGTGGGGCAGAGAAACTTGCTGATTTGAACGAGATGCCGTGTGGCGCCAGATGCACGGATCGGGGTGGGGTTAGTAGTAGGTAACAGAACCGTCACAGTGACTTCAGCTCACTATTCTCAAATGATTCAAGAATTTTTCCTTCCAAACCTGGATGAGTTGGACCTGGGTGACGTGTGGTTGCAGCAGGATGGAGCGACAGCCCACACAGCCCGTTGTTCAATGAACATTTTGAGGGAATACTTCCCGAACCGTCTCATATACTTAAGAGGCGATTTACCCTGGACAGCACGCTCGCCAGATTTGGCGCCCTGCGATTTTTTTTAAGAGGGTACCTTAATTTCCTCGTTTACAAAAATCGTCCGAGGACCTTGGCCCACTTGAAAAACAATATTTGACGAGCTGTTGCCGACATTCCCGTCGATATGCTTCAGAGAGTGGAGAGAAATATTAAAACTCGATTAGCTCAGTGTATTGAGAACGAAGACCGTCACTTGAGGGATGTAATCTTCAAAACTGTGTAAAACATAACTTTAATGCATTCCTGTCAACTGAAAAACAAAATTAAACTTCTATCTCTAATCCTCTTTTTTTTATTCACCACTCAAATCAGCAAGTTTCTCTGCCCCACCCTGTACATTATTTTTTAATGAATTATTTTAAATTTATTATTAATACCATCATAAATATTAAAACATATACATAATCTAATTAAAAATAATAATTAATAAGTATGTCAAAAGTACAATTGTTGATAATATATTGATTTGTCTTCAAAAAATTATGTATAAAGAACAATGGCGGCTTTACATACAACATTTTACCTGATACCTATTTAAGGCGTTTAGAAATATAAAAAAGTTTAATCAATAGGGGTAACATTGCTTATGCTGAATCAGAAATATTTAATTTATTAGAAAGCCACAAAAAAAAAGATATTTAAGTTTTTGTTTAATAATAATTTGGGGTTACCCGTCAATACTAGTTGTCACTGATTATTGTGGGTACAGTCTATACAAACATAAAAAAACGTAAGAGATTTCTTGAATTATGTTTTTAGTATTAGTTAATAGTTGAGTAACGGGTTTAGTTAGATAATCCTGGGATACACCTCTAATGTACTCGAGTACACATAGTATTCGCAGTTACCTAGGTATATGTACCTGTACTTTATTCTTTCTTTGGAATAAAAGTCTTGCACGGATTTTATCACGTTTTTTAACGCGTATATATATTCGCAACGAAAAATATGTGTGTAAATATAAGAGAACAGTTCTTTCTTCTTTGCAAATGTGTCAGATAGCTATCTCTATTAACTAAGCTTCAACCTGTAATATTCCACTACTGGGCATAGGCCTCTTTCTCCCGATAGGAAAAGAATCGCAGCTTAATCAGCCAATGGTCCAATGGGTGCTAGCAAATATATTTCCTACTTTGAGTAACCATCGTTATCAGATCTGTTACGTGCTCTTAGAGACACCAGTAGGGAGACACCCAAGGGCACCCAGACTGGAATTACATATTTGTATAATTGCAAATACAAATATTCACTCCCAGCGGGTATCAAACCCGCGACCACCATAGTGTAGGCAATCCGACATTCGCCCCGCTATTCTATAGCGATTATATAGTATAGTATATAGGGAAAAAAATACATTTTAATTTATTTTGTTTAGAAAAACGTAGTTGTAAGTTTATTGAACTAAGTTTAATATAGGACTGACATGTACATATGTATAAAAGTCTATAAATAAAGAGAAATAAAAAATGTATATAGGTACTTATAGTAAAAATAAAACAAGATAAGTTACGGCGTCCGAGAATGAATAGTTTCACAGAAGTCGTTTGATGACAGCGTAAAACAAAATAGATTACGCAAAGCTAGTTTAGTACATTTCTTGTTATTAAATTAAAATGGCTTCCAATAGTGTCAAAGTCAAGTCAACCTATTAGTCAGTTGTCAGTTATTTAAATTACTATATAATAATATATTTGATTAATCTTATAGCTAAATACATACGACAAACGCAATTATTTCGTTACTTTATTATGTAGCAACTACAACAAAGAAAAATTAATATTGCTATTTACCATTTTAAATAGTTTTTAATTTTAATTATTATAAATAATTAATTGTATTAACCCGGAAATACACAAAAAACACAAATTAAAAGCTTATTAAATAAACATTTTTTTCGTGACTTTGCCACGTAAATCTACCTCTGTATAAAAAACGACTAAATGGTACAATTAAGTTTCGTTTAGGTCTTGATTTTAAACGCTTCGTAAAACATTCAGGTAAAAAACTGCTATTGTTCTTTCGATTATATAACCAGCAATCGGTTCACCAGTATAAGGTTCGCTTATATTAAGTAATGTTTTCATCAAAATACATATAGTTTTTTTATTATAATTAAAAACTAAGCATCCGTCTATGTAAAATAAATATGTGCCTTATACCAGCTTTTGGACACGGAGTTTTACATACACATACACATCAGTAATATTTGTTTGAGTATTATTATTTACTAGCTGTAGTAATTTATATATTTTATATTTACATATTTGTGTTTATTAAAATATTCTATAACGTTATAATAAAAAAAAATTCTACAAAAGCAGAGTTGTTTTATATTTGTATAAATAACATACTTTATGGTAAAAAAATTGAGAAAAAGTAAATTAAGGGACACAACTTTTAATTGTTCTTTACAAAACAACGCAAAATCTAATTAGTTAAACTAATTCAACCAAGTCTTGTGTGTTGTAATTTATTACATTTACAAAGTACATTTATTTTTCTCGAAATTTTTTTATTTTTATACTATGTTAGTCCCTTGACTAGTGTTAAGATAAAGTATCAAAAATACTTTATGTATACGAAATAACATTTTGGTGACGGACACATTGATAATAATAATTAATATAAATACGGCAATGAACAAAGATAAAAATAATAAAAAATTATATACAACTAACTTTAGAATATAATATAAATAGATAATAAGTTCATAATTTTCATCGTCTTTTTCCGTTTTTTACCTGTAGTCGGTACAGCAGGAACATTTCTTCCAAACGTGTGTTATCTAACTGTAACACTTGTAGAAAGTAGAATGAATCACTAAGAATAGACGAACTTGAACTTGCAATTTTTGTATTACTGGAAGGTAAGATGCCGTATGTTACTTCTTTGTATTCTTCAGTTAAAAAATATTTAAGTCAACAAGAACAAAATTTGATATATGTGTTTTTAATGATAGAACTGTAAATATGAATAAATTAAAAACTTATTAATTAGCGATATATTTTATAGAATACTATTTATTCTATTTCTCGTCTCTATTAACATTATAAATGCCAGTTAAGAAAAAAAAAAGATTCTTTACTTAAAGTAAATAAAGTAGTCCGACCCACTTCGAATCAAGCACTATCATTCGATACAATATTTATAATATTATATAGATTAATGGGCTCTTTATTTTTTAATTTATCTTTTAAAATTTCATATTTCAAAGATAATTTAGTACGTGTAACAATCAATAATTCCATTGGAGGGGAAAAGTATTGTTTAAAAGGACTGATTTATTAATAAGACTTAAATCAACTCGAGAGAAGTAAGATACTTCTTTTTCTATATAAGAATAATAGTATCCTTAAGTAAATATGGCGTACATAAATGTAATTTAAATACAATATAATTTTGTAATGTAAAACTTATTTAAACATAAATTATAAAATATGCTAAACTCAATTTCAGGCTAAATAAATTGGTATTTGAGCTCTTATATAAAGGTTTATTTATATATTGAATGATTTAAATGAGTCATTACCTTCAATTGGAGTAGTTGTTTCGAGATTTTATATCGAAATGCATGTTTACAAAGTATTTACTTATTTCCATTAAAAATGTTAATTGAATTCAAAGTTTTGTAACGTAAATTATTCTTGTATATTGCTATACACATAATAGTTAAAATTCACATATAGACAATACTGACGTAAAGATACCAAAAAATACTGTGGACATCACAACTCACAAGTTAGCGACTGCTACTTTAATAATATAGAACGACATATTTTTTAAAAACTTTAGTTTCGTAATAAAAGAATTTATTTAATTTTGCATGGTCATCGTCATTTGTGTCCATATTTTTTGATGAATTCCAAAATTGCAATATTCTATACAATATTATACATCGTAGAACTTAAAAAATATATTGTTTTTATAAGCTTTCATCTTTGTATATGTTACAGTCTAGCTGTAGTCATTTAACTACATATTGTGCTGGCTCGACTGGGGAAGAATCACCCCTCACGGATGACCAACGTGTAGTAACCAAATTAACACTAAACTTACCAAGTACCGGTCAAATTGACCGTTCTTAAACTTTTGTAAAACTTACACATTTTTAAACGTTATAATATCGTTATCAAACTACATGACAATACTTTGAATATGCATATAATATTTTCTTCACTCTTTTCTTTTAGTTATTTCTATTATTACCTGAATTATATAATAAAATTAATTTAATTACCGGTCAATTTGACCGCGTGCGGTAGGAACAGGTATACCAGAATTGTCGGTAGGTTTAGTGTTAATTTGGTTAGCGCAGCCTCATTCCCCCCCCCCCCACTAAGCATGAAAACGATGCCTCTAATAAAACATACCCCAGGTGGGTACCGACTTTGACGAAGCCGGAGAACCCCTCCCCAAGCAAAATTGGGGTAATGGTTCTTGGGTTTTACTCAGGCTGCCCGTCGTTTAAAATGGAACATCATTATATACCACACGCCGGAGTATCTGTGTTCGTAAGGGAGGATATCTGCTAACATCAGGATGCTGCTGCTGCTGTTTGCACGTGTTTATAAATCTTTACGATGTGCATACCTGTAACTTCGGGACGTCGACTTGAGTGATCCTTGTTAAAATATTAAGAAGTTATCTGGTGATGTACATCTATATATATATTTGTTCTACACCATAAATTAATATCTGAAGATAAGTGTTTGACTGCAAACTTCTTGTGATAAACAAGGGGCTGTGTATTTGTCTTCAGTCTATTGTCAGTAGCACTTATGATTTAAATTTAAGAGGTAAATATTAAGGATCTTATTCATTATAAGTATTTAGTTTGTTGACGTCAAGTGACCTACCGTTCAGTCTAGCTAGCATATTATCTATTGTATTCATTTATATTTAAGTATTCATAAATTTAGTCCTACATATTAAATTGAATACTTGATTTAAAGTGACCCACTAAATTGGAAATGTTACACACGTGAAATAGATATTTATAAAAATGACAATGTATAAGATCTTATATTTGTAAATGTAACGATACATGTCTGCCACGTCGGATGACTATAGATGTGCCTTGCTGTAGTAAAAACAATTGTCTATCGTTGTTTGATATGTTACGCTCTGGTATGTATATGTATGTTTACTCGCTAACTGTGATAGTTATATTACAACAATGAGTTGGAATGGGTTCAGTGAGTGCGTACAAAGACAATCATTATTTATATACCACTGGAACACATTTGAGTTTTTGTCGGTGGACATTGAATAACGATTACGTCATCCTTTTTTCATCTAGTGGCACCGATACTAGATGAAAAAAGTTACATACAAGTACAGTTAGTGTAAAGTAAAGAAAAAAAGGCCATTCTACATATTAGTTGAGCGATTACATTAATCTCCGTTCTCTTAAATGTATTTTTTCACTTAGACAAAGTCTAAAGTATTGTGTGTAAAATGTAATGTAATAAATGTATTCTTAAATTGTTGGATATTTTTAGAATATGGATGTTGTTTTGACTCAAGCAGAACTTCACAATAAAGTCGGTAGTTTATATAAATATCGGCTATTCGTTTGTTAGTTACAGCGTGTGGATAATTGCTAAGTGGATAGTCTGTAAAAGTGTCCTTATTTATTTCTTAAGAATTATTGAAGATAATATTCTATAAAAGTATCAAGAAAGGGTAGTAGGTAAAGTGGTACAAAACTAAGTGAAGTAAATTATTTGGATTGGCTGTCTTAGACGCTAGTCCAATATATATAAGTTTGAACTTATAGTACAGCTTCTAACTTTGTGTTTCTGAAAAGCAGGATCATGATATTTAGTACAAAATACTATAACAAAGAAAACGGTCTCACCTCAAACGTAGCTAGATTGAATATTGTACATAAAAATACAAATAAATAATACTCCTTCCTATATGAAATCAAAAACTTCTACTATCGAAATTTTGATATTTGTTAAATTAAACAATTTTAATAACTACTATTACAGTGAACGCATGTCAACAGTAACTTTTTGTAACTGTTTGTTATATATTAACTTGTTTTGTCATTTTTCAATGGTAAGGAAATTAACATGAATATTTTATAGTTATTTAATAATAAGAAATTATTACTAATCGAACTGAAATGACTTATCCTAAAACAAATATGCCTTTTTTTGTTTGAGTAATTGTAATCGATTTAATCTGTGTATCTTTTAAAAATTGTAAAATTTTATTTTTTATACCAGGGTCCAATAGGACTAACAAAGGCAAATAAGGTCCTTGAGCAATACACATTTTTTAATATTTATTGTATTTTTTTTACTAACAAAAATGATTCAATTTAAAACTTTAAATTCCTAATCTGATACGTGAAAGGAGTTGTAAAGTAAAATGTAGTTACTTTACAACTCCTTTCACGTATCAGACATGTTAGACGTTGATACGTACGGTTCCACACATCAGACGTTGTCTGCATATTTAAAGGATTCAATGAAAAAAGATATTCCTACACCGAATATAGTCGTGAGAATATAAGAAATTCAGGTAGAGTGAATGAACTAGGTAATGGGTCGATGGTTTGGGTGTGTTTTCATTATTAAATATTTGCAAATCACAAAAGTTTTATATCTACATATATAAGTTTATATATTATCTTAGCATGGAAAATGCAATAATATCTGTGTTGTTTAATTTAACAAAGTCATTGACAGAGGATTCTAATAGGACTTCATTAACAATTGCAATCATGCTAAGCTGGGGCAGATTACTAGATTTGTATAAATATAAAAGGCGACGGAGCGTCACACATAAATAACTTGTTTAGTCTAATCGTACAAAATGAAACACAATTCTGAAAAAAGGTGATTAAATAATTTAAAACATTTTTTTTTTTTTTATTCGCCTGTTTTATTACCACAGTAAGTTGTTGTTTTTGTTATCTAATTCGTTATAAATATAATAATACTCATGAGTTAGTTCTGTGATTTTTATCGACTCGCATTTTGAACATACAAAAGAAAAAATGCTATATTTTTTTCTGTTCAACTTCTTAAAATATGTGATAAATATATTTTATAAAACAATTTATATTCCTTGCATTATTGTTTTGTCAAAATATGCATAACCCGAGTACCCTTATTAATAAAGGCAGTTTTTATTTTTTTTATAAACAAATCATATTTTAGCCATACATCGGACAAGAATCAACAAAAAACATTAAATATTTACTATTTAATGTATAAATACTCTTGAATGTTCTGAGATGAAGTTAAAAGAGAAATCTTGAAGAAATCGGCAAATTGTAGACTTTCTTCGTATTTTTTATATTATGACAAAAGAATTTGTAACACAATTGTAACCCTTTTTATCATTACAAAGGATATTAAGTAACGTGTTCTTTCTCTAGTCTTTAGACGTTAATAATAATGATAATTAATGACCGAATTACAAAAAAAAGGAATAACGCTACGCAGGTTATAAGATTTCCATCACTTTTATATATATTTATAATAAATAAAGTACGATTAAAATATATTTAAGCCCATGAGTAAAGGTTCAGGCTTGCATGTGTTTAACTTTGGGTTAGTTACTCTTAACTTAGATTAGCGAGGCTCTAATCTAATTTTAACAACTACCTCGTTTTATAACATTATTCTAAACATTCTAATAAAGTGAAACGTGGATGTGAAATTTTAGAGTAATATAAAGCTTTCTACATGAAATAAACTTAGTTTTAATTGTATTAAAAAGTAAGGTATAAAAATATTACATTGTTATAACTATAGTAGTTTATTAGAACTATTAATTTAAAGATAAATTTATACAATCGTAGATCATACATATTATTTTAATGGATTTATAAGAAATAATAAAGTATGTTTTACAAGGGTCAACATTTAAGTGAAAAATTAAAATTATCAAAATATTACTGGCAATAATCAACTTGTTAGCTTTGCACATGCTATTTTACTATTACCAAGTATTACAGCATTCATTTCAATGAATTATTTTACGTTAATAATAATGCATTATACAGTTACACTTGTAACTTTAAGAACATTATAAAACCCTTAGTGTCGCGGTTAACTATTCTACTATTCTTTTCGTACCAGTTTTACATGAAATTAAATTTGTTTTCAGGTATCAATTCTGACAGTGACAGATAATAGTCCATACTATAAAAAAATAGATTAAGAATAAGTTAAAAGAGCAACTACAGCATTTATTGCCAGTTTTCCGTAACGATAAGGTCTTCCCTTTAGGTCCGTGCATGAGAAGAAAGTCTACTCTGTATCTTTATCATGTCTTTCATTAATTTATTATACTATCATTTTAATCTTCCTTATTCCTTTCATTTCTTTGGTTTCTAACTAACATTTTCACTAACATAAAGACATCAATAGAGAGGGAAGCTGAACGCATTGCTTATAATATTTCAAAGGATCTCATTTCGCTCTCTGTGTTATAATATCAAGATCTCAAACAACTAGGATTTAACAAACTGCTAGAAAAGTCTTTGATATAAAATGATGATTTTCACTTTGTAGTCCGATTTGAATAAATTTTAAATTTATGCAACTTTATTTTCTTAGTGAAACTTAAAGAGAATATATTAAAAAATCCATTTATTGAAAATTGATATAAGAGATCTATACTATTTTCAGGAAGACCTAGAATCAATTCGTAAAATATCAGTCTATCAGTCCGTCAGCGAACTATATATATATTATTTAGCATCCTATAGCACTCACTAGTCACAAAAATCAATAAAATCGCAAAAATTGATGTTACACTTAATGTTACAAAATAGTCAAATGTTATTTAAAAACCAGATTGTATGATTATAAGATAATAGACACATAAAATTATAATAATGTTTTACGAGTTACCAAGGTTTCAACTTTCAAGTTAGGTTGGAAAAATTATTTTTTATTCATCTCTAAAAAGTATGACGATTTTTTTTCTAATAACTTTTTCCTACGCCAAGAAATATGTAGACATGTTAAGAAATTTCTTTAAGATCAATGAAAAACCTTAAAAAAAGTTTTAAAGAAAGAAATAAAACAGAAATCAAAGAATTTTATTCTTCTGCTTAAATAAAGCATTGGTAAACAACCAATGTGTGATGGAGGTCGTTCGTAAATGATTAAGGTTTAAAAAATTCACTAAATGTAGGAGTAAAATGACGTAGGTGTGCCTGCAAAATATTTGTCTTTTAGTTAGGACCCAGTAAAACTAAAAGTAGAATTATACCTTTTAAAAAGCAATGTATGCCTAGTGTTAAAAAATAGTTTGATCCGGTTTTTCGTAAATAGAACGATTATTTTATTTTGTAACCGAACAATACATGAAATTTTTATTCAGAATAAATTTCTTATTGTTAAAGGGAGCCTTTTTAATAATGAATATGATTGACATTCTTCCAAATTTTAAATATCAGTCTATCTAACTGGCCAATAGTCAATAATAATCAATAACAAATGACCTTTTATGTTTTATTAACTATATGATTTTGCCTTAAATGTTTTATTAACTATACGTTAATTTTAAATCATTTATTTTTTCAAATTTTCTCATTAAACCACGTGTAGACATGAGACATTTTGCTCACTAAATAAATAATCTAGATGGATGAATCATTGAATAATTATACATACTCGTAGAATAATATAATTTAATAACTTACAAAAGTGTTACTTAATGAATTAGTTTAAAAAATTAGAGAAATAAAACCTGTATCATAATATATTTTTTAAGCTGATATCCAAGAGCATTAACAGCGAAGAGAATCTGATATAATCTGATTCTTATTTAAGGTCGCACTTAGAACATTCACATACTAGAGACGGCATCTCGTGCATTTAATATTTTTTCTGTTTAGCCTGTTCGTGACGTCACAATTCAAACATAACGATCGGAATACCACATACACATATCTATAATTTGGTAAATGGCCCACTTTGTAGACATTAAAATTTCTCTATTAGTATAAATAGATACTAAGTAAATATATAACTGTACAAAAATATTGATATGTTTTGCCTGAATGTGACGCCACACATATAATTATGTTGGTTTTAACGTATTTTTATCATGCCGTCTCTAATATATAGATGCTCTAAGATTACAGATAACATTACAGAAAGACATGTCATGGATAAATGACATGAAGAAGTTCAGAGTGGCAGTGACAAACGAGTTAATATCTAAAGACCATTATCACGATCTTCGAATAGTATTTTTAAAAAGAAATTTGATGATGCTTTGTATTTTTATATATAATAATTTATCGCTACTTTGTACAAAAACAGGGGTTTTATTGGTAATAATAATGCGCATCAATTATTTAACTTTTATTTTATTTTATCGAAATTATTGTAAGGTTTAAAGAAAGCAGACTCATATTCGCTGCCAAGTTAGGCTTCTTATAAACAAAGAATTCCTATTTCGCGAGAACATCAGAGTTAAGCGCACCTGTTTTTGACTTTTCGTTTTTCTGGGAAAAATAGCTTCCAAGGCTTTTGCAATTGAAACGCTATTGACATTAATTAATAAAGCTTCAATAAACAAATAAAAACTGAAGTGCATATTATAAGTTCAAATAACTTTATAGTACACTAGCTTTTGCCCGCGACTTCGTCCGCGTTTCCGTCGTTTTTCGAAAAAAAATTAGCAGATGTCCTCCCTCATAGTTTTGACGTAACAGGCAGATTCACTTTCGTATTTTAGAAGGGCAATAGTAATATAATATGCCAATCCACAAAACTGTTGAAAAATATAAGTAACCGCAGAATATTATAATGTACCCACGCTATACCCACGACTCGGTCAGCGTGTAACTCCTTGTTTTTTATTAAGATAATATATTGCTAATATTTTTAGATCAAATTAAAATGTTTCAGCGCAAAGCTTCTGGGTAGACTATGTTAAGAGTCGACCCGTCCGGCACGTGAACGTAAAGATTCCTAGAATTGCTAACCCGGGAAAGAGTGACGTATAATTGACCATGCGAGAAACAGCTAACACCGAGATCTACTCCAGCAACACGAAAAGTCTGCCCTTGAGCTTTATTGATAGTCATGGCATAGCACACCGATACTGGGAATTGCGTTCTTTTAAATTGGAATGGAAAATTATTTGGTATTATGGGAATTCTGGGAATAAAGACAGTTTCTCCTGCACCGCAACCTGTTAAAATTTGAGCCTCGATTACATTTTGTTGCAACTGGGTTACTTTTAGCCGAGTTCCATTGCAAAGTTGAGGTGGTCTTAAATTTCGGAGCAGAATTATCGGTATGCCAATTTTTAAACAAATTATATGAGAAGGTAGTCCAGGCATACTTAAAGAATTTAAAAATTCTATCGGGTAATTAGTGGCTTCTTGTTCATCAACCATTCTATTTATTGAACTATAAACTTTGCTTTCTCCCTGTATATTAGACAGTATTTTATTATTAATTTCAGATGCCTGGTCATTGCGAGGAGTCAAAATGGACCTTTCGCAAAGCCAAGAATTGTCCCTATTTAATATAATTGTTATGTCACCGTAAACCGAAGATATAAGATGTTGTTGGGATTGCACTATACAACATAACTCAGGTGTCAGAATAAGTTTTCCTTGGTGTAGTTGTGGATAGGTACCTTCACCAATCTTCAATAATGTATCAGAAAATTCACGATTATCTGCGTTGTCTCCAGTTCTCACTCGCATATTTATAGTCAAATGCACCGATTGTATATCACGCCACAAATAAGAGCTTTTCAGGCAAGCCCTAATCTCATCAGCTCGGGTTCCCCGTGGTATTACCGGTAAGGTTTGTCGGAAATCACCACAAAATAAAACCGTAATACCGCCCATTGGTCGATCATTTTGTCTTATGTCCCTTAGAGTTCTGTCTACTGCTTCTACTCCTTTTCGATGGGCCATCGTACATTCATCCCATACGATTAAATTACACTCACGCAATACCTTAGCTTTGTCGCTATTTCTTGAAATACTACAGGTTGGACTTTCCGTGCGATCTAAATTAATTGGTATTTTAAACATAGTGTGAGCAGTCTTACCTCCTGGTAGCAATGTTGCAGCTATACCTGATGAAGCCACGGCAAGAGCGATTTTACGCTGATTTCGAACATAAGCTAATATTAATTTAGTCAAAAAAGTTTTCCCAGTTCCTCCAGGTGCATCTAAAAACCATATTGTTCCTAAATTATTCTGCACACTCTCGCACACGCGATCATAGACTAAGCGTTGTTCTGCAGTCATCATTGGGACACCGTTTTCTAATGTTACCAGCAGTTCCATTTGGTTGTAACCAATCTCTGCGGAATATTCCCTATTGGTAACCTCTCCGACTGAGGTTGGCGTTGGCAAACCATATTCACAAAGTGATTTACCGCCTACTGCTGTTAAGTCTTCCTGAAGAGCTAATAAGCACTGATTTATAGCCAGATCTCGAAAATTATCATTAGTTGCGCCTTCATTATTGTGAGATAAATTCCGAAGAAAGTCTTCTGCAAATTTTTCTTTATATTTTTCCCATAATTGGACAGGATCAGATAAATTACAAAATGTGAGTAATGTTACAAATAAATGGCGTAACCGTCGTGGATTATCACTAACACAGGATTCTGCTAAAGCGTCATCCCAATGTTGATCATTTTCAAGCAAATGACGCGCTTGGCAAGCTGCATGATAAGTTGGATAAACAACATCGTCTACTTTTCTCAAATCTATAAATGATGTTGGTCCTCGCACTGTATGTAATAATAATCTCAAATAAAAACACTCTGCGTTGTTAGGATGAACAGTATACACCCTACCAAGAACATGTTCTTTGAAAATACCTGTCTCGCCATCTACAGGCCTGCCTCGGCGTCTACGGTTAAAGACACCTCGTTGTTTATCGTAGGTATAATACGATGGAACTTCTTCATACAAAAGAGACTTTGCGAAATTATCAGTTTGGCAAAGTCGAAAGAATGCCAATAAAGTTGTTTGTCTAGGGTTCTCTAATCGTTCTGTAACATTTTCGGCGTTAAAATATATACGTTGACCGCCTTCCAGATGAACATCCAGATGGGTCACAGGTGGATATCTTTCGTGAATATTAAAACTTAAGATCCGCCACACAGCTTCTGAAGAGCTGATATATCTGCCTGACTGAAATCTAGTAACTTCATCATGTTCATTTCTTAACGCAAACGTAGCTTGGTCACTGCCCTTGTTAATGTACTTACAAATATATTTAATTGACTCTACACTATTACACATTTCTACATTTATGTGAGCTTGAAATGCTCTGGACAATACAGGCGAATACGGAACGACCCACCTATTATCTAAAGTAACCTGTTGTCCAGACATTCGCTTTTCAACAGTAAAACCACCATTGTCTCTTGAACGGCGACGATATAATGGGTATCCATCATGTCGTGTTACAGTTTCATCCACTAATGCTTTTGGATACCTTTTAGTGCAACGACCGTCTTGCATGCAAGGAGCATTTGCGTTAAATGCACCACATGGACCATGTATCATATGAGTTTTAACAATGTCGTATAACAGGGGATCTGCAGTCGGATCTGGAATTTCAGCACTGATTAATCTGTCTACATCATTAGGTCGAACCTTATCTTTTAACCAAAGCAAGATATGTGCGTGAGGTAAGCCGCGTTTTTGCCACTCAACACTATACATATAACACAATACTTCTCCAAAAATGTTATCTTTGGTAAGAAGATCTATCATTGATTTTAATTTTAAATGAAACACTCTTGCAATAATATCATGGCGGTCATGCGGTGCCTGACCCTCAAGAAGCTCCCGAGTGATTTCATCCCACTTGGGATTGGTAGTTACAGTAACAAATAAGTCGGGACGTCCATATTTTCTTACGTAACAAAAAGCGTCTTGAGTACGTTCATGCATGTAGCGTGGACCACCAGTAAAAGAAGAGGGTAAAATAACTAAACGACCCATATTCACAGTATCGTTATCTTGCTGCATGGCATCGCGAAGGTGCACGTATTCTTCAGCGCGCAGCTGCCTTTGATTAGATCGTATATAAACTAATCTTTCGGTTTCAATTTTTGCGTACATGTCAACAATAAACTGATTAAATAAGCCACGAAAACGTTGAAAGTATACCAATCTATTCCGTCTCACTTGCAGGTGGTAACAATAAAATTGAAGGCATGACACCTTTTTATTATAATTAGGTGCGCCTGTGCGCGGATCGGTTTGGTATACAGCGAAATTATAACCATCTTCCCCTCGACAGTATATCATAGGATATTGCAAACTGTCGTAAGCCCTGTGGGTTTCGAAAATACGTTGCAAACGATTGTCTCTGGAACGTATAACGATATCACGCCTATCACATTCCTGGTCGACCAGTACTACAGCAACTTCATTCGTGGATGGAACGTTATGACGCCCAGGGTGTTCCTGAGTTGGACGCTATTCGGCATTTATAACAATTTTATAATTGTTATTACCATCTTGAGAAAGGGCTTCTAATGCCGATTTAAAACTGCATACGTACGAATTAACCTGATGTAACATGTTCTGAAGTTGTGAAATGAGTTCAGTATTTAAATTCGGAAAATATTGATTTCTTATATTCGACTGTTCGTTGTAATCGGATACAAAATATATTTGAAGAAATTTAGGTTGTTCTTCAGGCAAAAGGGACCCTATCAAATGGTAAACCTGACCTTGTACCTTAAAAGTAGGCATGAAAGGGCCTTCTGAGATTTGTTTAGCACCAAAGGATGTCATTTGGAATGCACTATTATAAGTGCGAATATTATCTAAAAACTGTTTGGATTGCAAATGTTCCCCTAAAAGTAGTGATTTTAAAGGTTCCGGTGGGTCTTCGAACGAAGGCAAATTTATTTTACCTCCAGAACAACAGAAACCAGCAGACTCCTTCATCCACTTCGAAGCATTACAAAAGGAACATACTACGTTCATATCGCCTATTTCAGAAGATGATCTGTAATCAATTGTGAGGTTATAAGCAAACCCACTTTTATATTTATCGGACCACGCCACCGAATTTGTAGATTGATCTACCACGTGTATATCTAAGTCATTAAGACCATGTCGAAATCTATCTGCAGTAAGACGGGCCTCTCGCTGTTCTTCTGTTTCAAGCGACCGAATATTTTCAATTCTTAATCTTTCATTAGATAAAGTAATCAATTGTTCTTGTCTCAAAGAATTGTAATAATCGCGTCCCGACTCTAGTCGTTGTTCATGCTCATGTTCATCTTCAAGAGATCGAATCATGTTATGGTGCGCCCTATCATTTGTCAAACGGTCTTGATATTGAGTAAAAGTTTCAGATTCTCGAGACAAAATATGACGTTCGCGATCAGATGTAAGCCGTAATTCCCTCTCAGTGAAGGTTTCGGACTCGCGAGATAAAATATGACGTTCGTGGTCAGCTGTAAGC
Source organism: Melinaea menophilus ssp. n. AW-2005 (assembly GCA_918358695.1). Taxonomy (NCBI): domain Eukaryota; kingdom Metazoa; phylum Arthropoda; class Insecta; order Lepidoptera; family Nymphalidae; genus Melinaea; species Melinaea menophilus. Next base: position 20,599,058 of record OU911043.1, on the reverse strand, counting down.
CGTAATTCCCTCTCAGTGAAGGTTTCGGACTCGCGAGATAAAATATGACGTTCGCGGTCAGCTGTAAGCCGTAATTCCCTCTCAGTGAAGGTTTCAGACTCGCGAGATAATGTATGCCGTTCGCGGTCAGCTGTGAGTCGCAATTCTCGTTGTAAAGCAGTTTCAGCTTCTCGGGATAACGCATGTTGTTCCCGGTCAATGGAACGCCTTAGCTCTCGTTGAGAAGAGCTTTGAGAAGCCCGCGTTGTAGCTCGTCTCGCTCTTTCAGCTGCTAATCGCATCTCTCTTTCTGGAGAGCTTTCATTAGCTCGAGATGTTGAGGCACTAACTCTCATAGAGTTTAACCGATGTGCTCTTTCCTCTTCCGATTCTTGAGAACGCGTCATTCTCATTCTCCTAGCTTGACTCGAAGTTCGAGATAAAGATGGTCGTTTTTTAGGTGGCATCGTTTATTTTATTTTTAATCGACGGTAACTTAAATTCTATTTAGTTACCCAACAAAAAACTTACGTCAGAGGTCCTAACTATAGCTAAGTATATAATAAATAGAATATAAATCTAAGTGCCTATTAAAACTAAAATAATATTCTAATCGAATTATAAATATGTACGTAGGTACCTACAAATTACAAAAGAATAAAAAATTAAAATAAAGCTATACTTAATGCGTGTGCAATACTATCTACACTTACCTACTTCACTTAAAAATGAATAATAAGAAATACCTACAACTACTGTAATTAATCAAAGTACCTATGCTAATACAAAAAAAACCTTAGATGTTCTAAGTACAGCTGCTATATAATAAAAAAATATAAATCTAAGTGCCTATTTAAACTTAAATACCTAATATTCTAATAGAATTAAACTAAGAAATATGTACCTACCCACCTACAACTTAGGTACAAAAAAAAAAGAAATGAAAATAAAGCTAAAACACGTGTGCAGTATAGGTAGATAGTAGGCAATATCTATCTATACCTACTTCACTTAAAAATAAATAAAAAATACCTATGAATACTATAATTAATAAAAGTACCTACCTACGCTTTTATCTACTCAATACAAAAAAAACTAAACATAAAATGCCCAAAACTAACCTATCAGTAACCAAAAATCTAACAATAATCTAATCTATCTATCTATTATCTAATCTAAAAATCGAATCTAAATCTACTTAAAAAGAAATAAAATAGGAACTATTAATAGTTAAGAATTTAAACAAAACTAAAACTAATTTAGAAAATAACAACAAAAGAAATTAAAATAAACTATTTAAAGACAAAAAGTCGCGCTGATAAGCACGGTTTATAAAATAACAATTATTGTCTGTCAATAAAGTTCAACACTCTGAACGCATCAACAGCCAAATATTGAATGACGCTTGCGCTCGCCTCCCGCCCCTTTTATACTCTGCCGCCGCGAGCCCCGTCGAGCGCGGCAACCGTTACGCAAAAATAATCCTTATAGCTTGATTCACTATTCACGCGCGATGTCTTGTTGGCGTATTTCATGTAAGTAAGTATAAGTTTGGTGTTTCTATACCGATTTCAATGATTCTTTTTTTATTGAATTGGTGCTAATGTTTATTTTTTTTTTAATTAGGAATGATGGTGAGCATTATTGGTTTTATAAACGTAAAAGTAAACAAATATAATAAGAAATCTCCGAACTGCTAAGCTATCGAGAGTTATGCGTGTTATTGTGAGTTAACTATAAAAGGTAGATATATGCTGTCTTGGAATATTTTTCGTGTATTTTTATGTAGAATATTTCCGTTATACATAGTTTCTATGTAGCTCTAACCATTAAGGCTGCACACGCGACGGAAGCTTAAAAAATCAAGCAACTTCTCCCATTTTCTCAACATTTCCTTTCACTGCTCTGCTCCTATTCATTGTAGTGTGATGAAAAGTATACTATTACCTGCCCAGGAGTATAAAGAATAATTGTACTAAGTTTCGTTAAAATCCGTCGAGTAGTTTTTTTTTCTATAAATAACATACAAACAGACAGACAGACAGACAGACAGACAAAAATTTTTTTAACTGCATTTTTGGCATCAGTATCGAACACTAATCACCCCCTGCTACTTATTTTGTAAATATATTTCATGTACAGAATTGACCTCTCTACAGATTTATTATAAGTATAGATAAAAGTAAAATATTGTATAACTTATTAAATAATTTAAAATGTTACAAGGTTTTCTTTTAATAGTTAATAAGTTACTTTAAACAAAGTACTTCGTTAAATTTTTCTTTGTAGAAGAAAAAATATATAATACGAAATTTAGTTTAAATTTTTGCAATATACAAAAAATAAACATAGTATTATTCAATAGTTGCTACAGAGAAAGATAAAGATCCTTATAAACATTGCAACGTTTTAACGGTTTCTTTATTTACTACAAATTTTATGAATGTATTATAAAACAAGGTGGTAAAGAAACGATCTTGATAAATTAATTATTAAATAAACAATTTCTAAAGCATATCCTCATGTTTTGTTTATTTTCTATATTCTCATCCAAAACACATACTTAGGTACTTGACTGATCTAGCGATGCGGAAGGGACGTAGGTGGACTTTACTTCGCGGATCGAATTACTTTAGAATACAATATTCATTGAACTGAAATAACATATTTACTTGCTTGTAACTTATTCCTATTTAAGAATACATATGTATACATGTTGAAATCTTTACAGTTACCATTAATTTATTATACGAAATAGAACAGCCTTATTAAATTTTATGAAAGATTATGTAAAGTATTTTATATTATAATTATAATGATTAGTTACTTAAATTATTCTTCGATTATTATGCAAGCATACATTGCATTGCAAGCAATACAACCAAAAATATAAAGAAAACATAAAATTAATATAACATCTTCATATTCATTACAATTTTGATTAAACAAAATGAGATTAAACCTGATATAATTTGACAATGAAATGAATCTAGTTAAAATACATGCTTTCACAATGAACGTGACATTTCAATACATAACTACTGGTACTAACTTAAATATAACAATTGTTCAATAACAAACTTTCCTTTAACAAACTTTCCGTTTTTAATTTGTACAATATCAATATATATATTTTTAATCAATATAATGTCTAAAAATATAAAAATTTATAGTAATTTATCCATTATTTTAATATAAACTATATTTTCTAAAAAGTAAAAATTATGAAATAATACTTATGAAAATATATGAAAAACTATATGTATATAAATAAATGTAAAAGAAGTCTATAACCTTGGTTTTACGTTAGTTCACATTAGTTCAGATTAACACTTTATGGATGAATGTAAATTTAAACCCCAATAAATAGTATCAATTTTATTATCATTCAACAAAGTGAAACGATAACTAAATACTTATATTAGTTACATATTATATGGAAGTGTTAATATTTATTTAGAATATATCTAAAAATTTTTAGAAAAGGTTCATTAATCATGGAAGCTGTTATTTTTTATATAAGTTTAACTAACAAGCATTTTTTATTTTAAAACAGGATAAAGCATCTTAAAGATATATATATCTCTATATATATACACACCAATACTAATAGTATATACCAAGATAGGTATCAAATCTAAAAGAATTAAAAAAATATATCATAAACAACAATTTACCTTTTATCTACAAAGATAAACTCTAAATATATATGTTTATATTATTAACTAGGGTTATAATTTAACTTTATTAAGAACAATATACTTATATTATTATGATTAATTCGATTATACACATAACAAATAGTTATCCGAACTTCAAAGTTAGTAGTAGTCTGATTTTTGTTCCAATTAAAAGTGTTCTTTGGAATATTGTTGTTACTAATGAAAGAAAACTCAATCAAAGAACGTGTCGTCACAGTCACGCTAAGAAGCACGATGCCGCCAACATTATCTGTCAGTACTTATGGTAATGTATTGCCAACAATACTAAGGGAAAAAGAAACGAAAGTGTATTACATTATTAATTAAATTTAATTTTAATGTATCTAAGTTATATAATAAAGCTTAAGCTGAATAGTGATTTTTAAGTGTAATTAATCAAAGACTTGCTATTTATAATAAGATTTTTTTAAGGTTTCATTAAGAAGTAGTAGAAGTAAATTATTATTACAAAAATTTATTATATAAAATCTACATTTCCTTTGTGTATTGAAAATACGCTGTTGTTTTGTTTGCTTCAACTATAATTACAGAATCGTAAAGAAACTTCTATTTCAGGACACAATTCAAATCCAAATAACTCAAAGATTTTTATTTCAATCCAATGTTCTTTGAAATGTTTTCTTAAATTGAATTTAATTTTAAAGCTTTTATAAGAAAATTGAATAATGTAAAAAGTAGTTACAGCAATCCAAATATTAAACATATATTCAGTTATATCAAACGAAATTGAAAACACACCTGTCATAACTTTTCTATTATCTGTAACAACATAAAACGGATTTAATTTTAAAATGTAAGATATTATCTTATGACTAAATCCTTCAATAGGTTTGTTTGATATTTTGTATATTTTGGAAGAACAAAGAAATAAAATATATAGGTTAATCTTAATTTAACGTTGGTGTCGTCACCAAGTGTGTAAAAAATATTGAGATATATATTGAATAGATAAGTATTATAATCATCATCTTCCTGCCCGTATCCCTTTTTTGGAGTCGGCACAGTTTGTTTTTTCCTGCATGTCCAATGTATGAGCATCCATTATCTATAAAAAAGAGGTAAGGACTCAGAGCCGACCCTTGATGCAAACCAACTGCCACCTTGAACTTGTCGGTGTTTCCAGCGGCCGACCGGACTTGTGTACTAGAGCGACTGTACATTGCACGCACCAACTTCACATACTTCCCTGGTATACCCTTCTCTTTCAAAGCCCACCATATCACATTACGGGGAACCCGGTCGTATGCCTTCTCGAGATCAACAAACGCCATGTGCAGGTTCTTGTGGGCTCGTCTGTATTTCTCACACAACTGATGAAGAGCGAATACATCATCCGTCGTGCCCCGACCAGGCATAAAACCGAACTGGTTCCCTGAAACATCACTCTCGTCTCGCATTCTTTTCTCTATTACTTTCTCCCACACTTTTATAGTATGTGACATGAGCTTTATACCACGATAACTGTTGCAGAAGACTGCAATAAGGGTGATATACAAGAGTATATCACCCTTATTTTTAAAAATAGACACTAGGTCACTATTGCACCATTCATCGGGGATCACTTCTTCATGCAACAACTTATTGAAAAACAAAGCCAGCCTCATATTCATTTAAAACCTTCCATACCTCCACTGGAATCGCATCCGGCCCTACAGCTTTTCCATTCTTCATACCTTGCATAGCCGCTTTCACTTCATCATCGGTCACTTCTTTCGGTTTTCCAAAACTCCACCCTAATCATTTTCTTCATTCATCAATGTTTCAAAATATACCTTCCATCTCTTTTTTATATCCTCATCTCTCATCAACACCTTTCCAGTATCATCTTTTATGCATTTTATATGTATATATCTCTAGCACTCTTCTCCATACGCTTTATTATACGGTAGAGTTCCTTTTGACCTGCAGGAAACTCTAAGGACCTATATAACTCTTCTTGCGCTTCTTGCGCTTGCGCTTATCTTATTTATTTATTTATTTATTTATTTACCTTCACGCCATATCCCTTGCGGGGTAGCCAGTATCTTAGTCCCAATTATTAATAATAATTCATTTCCAAAGTTATTTTCAACTAATGCAATTATAACCCTTTTGAGACACAAGAAAACCTGTCTATGGTAGGAAATTTAATCTTAATTTATAAAATAATTTGAGAATAAGCTCAATGTGAAGGCATTTTAATTTCATAGTAACGCAGTATAAGTTATGAAAACACACAAATAAGATTTCAGTCTATTTTAGTACAAATAGCTTTTCTAACACTGTCTCTTTGTCTGATGAGAGCTCTCGACTTAAATTAAGTCAGGTTCTAGGTACAATTTGCGTCTAAATTCAGTACGACTATGTCAATTTACTGGTTACATCTAAACTAGTTTCAACATACGATTTTAAGACTCCATGTAACGATTTTCTCTCACTCACTTCACTTCAGAGGATGGAGTTAGACTAATGACAACCACTAATCTTTAAATATTTTAAATAAAAAAAAATGGAGAACTTTCCATAACTAATCAAGCTTCTTTTAGACTACCCATTTCTATTAAATGAGACATAGATAAACACTATAGACAAAATATATTAAAATAGAATCCAAATGACAGAGAACCAGTATCGAATAATTCGATAACCAGCATCGATGCATTTTATTCTACCTATTGTATAACTATAGTATAATGCAGTAGATTCAGAACATATACAATATATATAGATATAGAATAGATATATCACATAGACTGCAATCAGATCAGATTCCAAATAGATCATAAGTCACTAGAAAGTGATATAACTATACTTTTAAAATTATTTATTATAAGAAAACTCAACAATAATTTCAATGCAAAAAACTGCTGAATAGATTTATATGAATCTATTTATATGAATTCAACACGAACAAAAACAGTGTAAAAAATTGTTGGTAGCAGCTACTTAGTACTAAAATTCTACATTACAAATATATCTACACCCTGAAAATATTTGTATGCCTCATAAATAATTATATTTAATATTAATATAAAGATTAAAAATATTAAAAAAAAAAGGAAACTCAAGAATACATAATACTATCCTCACAACCAATAAATAGAAGGTCCTAACAATTAAGTAACGAAATCTGCTTTATAGAACCGTCAGGGATGTTTGTCCATGTCTGTCTGCCTGTACCCTCCAACTCTTGAACGTTTACGAGTTAAGTATCCAAATTTTGCACACAGATAACCCATATCGCATTTTTTCGTTATATCTAATTTCAAATTACAACTAAACTAAAGAAGTTTCACTTAAACAGTATTTAAATTTGAGTATTTCTCTTAGTCGTACCAATCCAAATCATACGAGCCTCACTTAATAACTAGTCCAAAATCTGAAACTACTTTAACTTTCATAATAAGGTTGATGAATATTTAAAAATACACAAATTACTAACATAATAACGTAGTTCTAATTATATGATTATAAAGTTTATAATGTTTGTTTGTAAAGCGCTAGATTAATATAACTTTTAGCAGAGTTAAAACGTGAAATAATTTATATTTAAATACAGTATGGTACGAGTATATACAATCTGTATACTTGACAACCGCTTGCCGGAGACTTCATTGCAGTAAATTTCATTTATCTATCTAGTATATCAAAATGATTACATAATATTGTATGAGTATTTTTAAAAGTCAATCTCTAAGCTCTCTCTGACCTCGACAGAAAATAAAAATTCTCGATCATAAAGAACTTGTTTACCAAGGGTTATTAGGTTTGAACACACTACCCAATATTACCATTGTTCTGATACAACAACTTTACTATTGCACCTCTAACAAAAATATGTTATCTAATAAATTCTGTATTAGAGAATTGTTCTTAAGAATTTTAATATCAACAGTGGCTGGTTGGGAAACAGTGATTTACACTGCGATAAGATCAAATGATTTTAACATTCATATGCTTCTCATTAAAAAGACAAATAACTGTATGGTTAAGCCTTCACAAAATCTGATTTTTCTAAAAAGTAAAATTAGTTAACCTATTTTAAACTTATAGGCATACATTGCATTAAAAAAAGTCAGACTGTAATATGAAATCAAAGTCTATTTCTCTGAGTTTTAAGAAAATAAGTAATATTCTAGGAATACCCCTATGCCAGTCTACGCCAGTTTGCACAAATTTGATGATAATTTAAGCTTACCAACTAAAAACGAACTCAGTCACACAATCAAATAGTTCGTTCTGTATGAACAAGAGTAAAATACCTTTAATTTCTGTTTTATACTTTTTAATAAATATACAACTTTTTAAATAAGGTTTGTCATCAATTTCAAATGTTTCTGGACTCAAAAACATATTAATTGAGACAGTATATTTTTAAGATAAACAAAAACAATTTGCAATGTTCTGATGAACTGACACAAAATTTTACCAACCAAATTCTATATCTTCCCTAAAATAATAAAAATTAATAATTTATCTCTTCAAGTTGAAATCCCATAATTTTATCTGTGAACCGTTATTTTCGTAGTGAACTCAGACTATAAGGTGAAATATATATGAATACGAAATTTTAATTACAATAATTTATTTATTTCATATCAAATATTTTTAACGAAGGGGAAGCTAAAAAGATTAGTGAGTTTTTAGAGTAACTAACTCAAAGTTAAATAGAACGTTAATTTGAAACTATTTCATATACAGGCATGCATGAGTTTTCACAAGAGACGTTAAATATACTTTAAACGTTCTTTAACTATTAGAAAGAGATATTAAAGATACTTTTATACCTCATAAACTGCGTTTAAATAAATTAAAAATATATAATGTTTTCTTTTATTTAAATTTTGGTTAAAAAAGAACTCCAAAGATACAGTTTATGATCTATTATTATTAACATTTAAAGACTAGAGGAAGAACACGTTACTTAACTCTTATCAATGCTGTGGTGTGAGAAAGTCGTCCAACGTAAAAAAGATATAAATCCTAATAATAATGATTAAAATAGTTACAATTGCGTTGCAAGTTATTTTGTAAAATTAAGTAGAAAATAAAAAGAAAATCTTTAATTCGTCGGTTTTTACATTTTTTTTTTATTATCTCAGCTTACTCTAAATTGTTTATGCGAAAATATGGTTCATTTATTACATTCATAAAAATATTGGTTTATAAAAGAACTTAAAAAAATATAAAACAAGAAATGGAAATTATATTGTAATAATTTGTTATCCCCGAGGTAGAATAGAAACAAAGAATATAGCATTGTTTCTTTTGCGTGCTAAAATTGCGTATTGATCTGAACTCACTCTGACAATTGATCGTACCAATATGTGGTCTGTAGAATCTTTTACAAATAAATGTAAACAAAAGTTATAAAAACAGTTAACAAAACATTTTACGGCTACAGCTACATTGTGGTTAAATACTGACGAAAAAAAAAATTAAATAAATAAAAAAATCTTTCGTTATATACCCACCTTTTTATTTTGGAATTGTTTTTAATTTTTTACGATCAAGCCAAAGACGTTATTTATGTGTATTTATTCATTGCTATCAGCTTTTAAATTTATACAAATGTAATGATCTTTCCCAGTTTTATTTGGTTGTAATTTATCAATGAAGTCTAATAGGAAGAAACTATTTATTACTTTTATTTTAACTTTCTTTGCTGTTATAACTTACGCGTTATCTTTCAATAAGGCTATTGCCTTATTAAAGGATTCACATTTTTTTTATTGTATGTTTTTTTTTATTCTAACTTTTAACTAAATTTAACTGATTAGATGATGTTTTTATTTCTATTTAACTTTTGAAATTCATGATATGTTTGTTTTAAAAATCGTGGAAAACTGATTTGTATTATTGATATTAGTTTATTTTAATTTAACTTTGTAAGTATTGTCTTTCCCAAATAAATATTTTTTTAAACTAAACCCTCATGTTGGTTGTGTATTATTCAAGACTTAATTAGGGAGCCATTGTAAAAAAATAATTTCACAATAATATTTTTACTATAGTTATAGTATGTTCAAAAAACAGACAGAGCAACAAAATTATAATTGATCAAATCATATGTTTTAAAATTCTTGTTAGTTTTCAATATGCCTAATTCCTATTCTCAATCAGTTGCTACAGTTACATGAAGTTACTATCGGATATGCGAGTATAAAAATCAATGCATAATCAATGAATAAAGTATTTATAACATTAGTATGATATTTTTTTCTATTCTTACACTTAATCAACACACTCAAAAGTATAGTAAAGTTCACACTTTTACGTAGGAAAAAGCATTTTATTTGTATAGAATGTTCAATCTAGCTAAGTTTGAGATGAGGCCCGTTTCTATAGTGTTTTGTACTAAATATTAAGATCCCGCTTCTAAGAAACACAAAGTTTGAAGTTTTACTTTAAGATAAAGCTTTGGACAAATTAGAGCAGTTTCTTGAGACTGATTTAATCGCTAAAATACTTTATATTTTGTTCAAGAATTATGATTTTATAAAAAACGAAAAGAAAATATCCTCGTATGAATAAATTGTAATTCCTGTAATTAATCTGTTTGTAATTCCGAATGAAAAGCTTTTCACGCGCTTTAAATTCGTGCGAGAGTAAATAGGAAACTTACAAAAAAAATATATCTGTATGATTGTTCCGATTAATCTCTACAACATCTGGACTATTTTTAACAAGACTTTTACTGGGCGATAGGTGCTGTTATAATGGGTAATTTATTTACCTACTTTCATTTTACACGTTTTGTATATATACAGTGCTATAGTGCTTCTCCCTCCCAACTAAATAAACCATCTATTGTCACTTGAATTTTTTTAGAAATTCATTAATTTTTAGTTTTATTATAATTTATATAAAACACAAGCTTTTTTATTTTTAACTCAAAAATTATTTTGTATATAAATTTTGTTTTTAACTTCTATACATATTTTTTCGTAAAGTTTTTTAAAGTTTTGTAGAAAATAAATAAATAAAGAAATAATAATTTCTAATTTATTTTACTTTTGCTAAAGAACCTACTGTAAAATTTATTGTTTTTGTAAAGCCATATTTATATTAAAGTTATATCAAGTAATATTTTTGTTTTACAAACAGTGTCTAAAAGTTTTGTAGGAACGTAGCTTAGTAATTTTAATATAAAGTAAAAACTTTTTGTTTTACCCGAGGACCGTTTTATTACTTTATTGTTATTTGTAAACTTTTTTCTAATATATAAAAATCGATTATGAATATATTTAGTCTGAAATTGAATTTGGTATTTTAAGTATATTTTTGTGTTTAAATAAGTTTTATAGAACCAGTAACCAACATTTATTTTATTTATATAACATTTACGACATATTTACTTGTAGATGTCTTTAATTATTTACAGAATAAGAAGTATCGTAACTGCTTTAAAATCAAGTAATGTAATGTTAAAACCATCATTCGGACCTAGTGCTGTGTAGAATTCGAATTTAAAATAGTTTTTTTCTGAAGATACGAGTATAAGTATCGATCGGTATAATGTACCGATATTATCTAATACTAATTAATTTAACATACTCATTAATAATAATTGTTTTTTTTTTGTTCTGAAATTAATAATCAATCCTGATCCATTTTTGCTGCTAAAGGTTGATCTATCAATGCAAAATAACCGTTCTCATCCTCTCTAAGAATTGGATTTGTATGAAAAAGTCTTTGGTGAATTCAATCTCGGAGATTAGATATTTTTTTTATTTTAATGTTGACCTTCCTAATATTGAAATTTCTTTCTTTCCTTAATAGATTCTTAATATTGAAATAATAATTTACCAATAAATGTTGTTATTGAAAGTGTGCAGATTTTTTTAATTTAAATGTAGTCACTGTGTTAGCTGTATTTATAATACCATAAGATTCTATATATCATCATAATTCAATCAAATTCGATTTCCTAAAATTTATGTATATATACATAGAATTTTATTTATTATGTTATATATTTATTAACATATTTATATAAGACATTTTTTCCTTCTGTTTAAATACTTATTTACTTATTCAAGATATTGGACACTTAAGAGATGTTGTAAGAAAACTCTCTTTGCAGAACAGTTACTTTGATTAAAATTATAAGAGCCATTAGTCGTTGGTGCTTGCATGTGGAATTTATATTAGTGGCTGTTGTTTAGTTTATTTTAAAATTAAGAAACTGACAGCCTCTTTCAATAAATCCACTGGAATCTCTAAATATTTTTAACTACAATAAAAAATAAATTCCTCGTAGGAATTTAAAAGTAATATATATTTGTATATGGACATCTATGTATATGTAAGCTTGTATATAGTATAATTAACTAATCAAAATATGGTAGCATTATTTTATAAATATTTTATCACAAATGATAACCAATTCTTCACTGATCAACTCAAGGGCACGATTTATTTCCCCTATACAACAGTCATCATTTAAAAATATAGCAAACTTTTTTTTACATTTTTATTTTTTTTTAACAACCAACTCATTCTGTGCTCTCTTTGATATGTCCTTATAAAACCTTGAGCTTTAATAAAATCTAACGGCACACGTTGCTCGCACACTGAGATTATCTGTTTTATATACCATCGCTTCATAATTTAAATAGGTTTTGGCTATTTCGACAAAAATATATAAATAAGTTGGATAGAAACCTTCGCAAAATTGTAGGGCAATATTTCATATATTATTATTGTTCAAAATGCGTATAAATACTCGGCATTTCAGTGTGGTACGATATCCTTCTCGAGCAAGGAAGTAGTTACGGTCATATCTATCGGGTCTATCGGGTACTTGAAAGTTTCTCATGTTAAGTATCTGTAAATTTAATTTTATAAATAATAAAATAATTGAAAACCCTTTTAAATTGTATCCCTTTTTGTATTTTCTTTTAATCAATTACTTATAGTTTACCTAGGTTTATTAACTAAACTTATTTTTTATTGCAGATTGTAGGGTTTGAAAATAGTCTTAAATGTGAACTAAGGGTTTTGATTTAACTTTAAAAAAATTCCGTCCCACTTTTTTATGCGAATTCAATTTCTTGAAAATTTATTTTTTGATAGTAAATAATAAAATCATTTCATCCGTATGAAAACTAGGCTGTCACAGACATACTCACAAATATGTATGAACACATGTTTTTGAGTCTGTCAACACAAACACAAATGTATTACCTAAAACATCAGTCTTTTCGAGATCGCGGTCATAAATAAAAAAGATGGAAAAATTTAAATTTATAGTCAGTTTTTTCACTCACTCTGTGGATTCCTAGTACACCGGTCTCTCAGTCATAATTCTTTACTAGTTTTATTTATTATTTAAAAACCAACATATGTTTTTGTTAAATGGGATTTGTAATCTCAAAGCGTTGTGAGATCAAATAAAGTTATTACTATTATTACTAAAAAATGTTTATAGTTCCAAGAGTCGCTATACAATTTAGCAAAATATAGCAAATAAATGACAAAAAGCCATCATCATCGAAGGGTTTGGAAATTCTTAACTAGCCTTCAGCAATCATTGATGTTATTTACACACAACTGCAATACAGTATTTGAAGCAATTCATTGTTTTCATGAAATTCCTCAGGCATGCTATGGGCCAATTTGATTTATTTCTGGTTCATTATTACTACTATTTTATTTCTTATTTTTTATATGTAATATACGTTTATATCGGTTGTTGCAAAATAACATTATGCAATATACTTTCCTAATAAAAAAGTTTCACAATTTCCTTTGGGTAATGAAATGTATTTCAATCTATTAAAAACTTTACCATTTTCATATCTCTTTCAAAATAACTCATTATATTTTTACCGTTTATTTAAATAAAAAGTTTTCTTCTTTCTCTGTGTGAACATATTATTTAAATCAAATACATTTTCCAGTTTTTTATTTACCAGAAATTCTAAATAGGTTTGAATGCGTTATATTTCAACGTAACAACAGTTATATCTTCATGTTTTCTTAATTTGACGGAGAAATTATATGATATAAATCTATTTTGTTTTAAGATTATTGATTCAAAAGATACATTAGATTGACACACCATACTTACTATTTAGAGAGAATTAAGTTAAAGTTTAAGTTAAAAAACATTTTTCTAATTTAATTGAGGGCCTTCATTTGTAATGAACTGGATGTATCCAGTTAAATATAATCTTGTTCTTTTGATAACCAACACCAATGCTTTTAGAAGTGAAACGAGTTTATCCTTTAATAATGTTATCGGTCACAAAATTATCGTTTCTGCGTTTTAGGTCACCTGCAAAAGGTTGAATTTCGTAAAACCCAAAAATTTGTAGAGGCTATTTTAATGCAGTTGTAAAAAAACAAATCTGAGGATTTCACCGGTTGTTGAGAGATTTAATATTACGATAGGGTGACGTTTACAAAGCCTTGAATTTCAAAACGCAAAATAAAATGTATAAAGGCTTGGCTGTAAAGAGTGGGTTTTGTGTTTTAGAAATTGTTTTTAAAGAACATTCTTAGAGTTCAACTAATTTTTTTTTCGTATTAACTTTAAAAGACTAATAAAAAAAGTGTAATTCTATATTGAAACCCTGCAAGGCATAAATATAGGCTTTTATCATTTCAGGTTCTGAAAGTATTTTAGCTTACGTATTACGTATTAACAACCATCTTACTAAAAGCTGAAGCAAAAAAAAATACAAATATCACCAATTTATCTTATGTTTTGATAGCTATGAAGGAATGTACATCAAAACGACAGTTGATAGATAAATTTTAAAAAATAAGATACAATTTTAGAAATTAATTTAAGATAATTAAAGTACATTGTATATTATAAATAGTCAGGTTTTACTAAGTGTCTGTGTGAGCAAGTGCTCTTCGTCCTTGATAATATTGACTAATAACATCTCATTGCTATAGAAAACGAACAGCAGCTGAATAGTGCCAGAGTTATTTAGAGAATGAATTGCGGACAAATGCTTTGGACAAATGGACAAATTTCACTTTGCAAAATATTTTGCACTTTAGACATCCGTAAAATTATACTTGATATTTTAAGTTGCTGACCAGTATTAAAATCTTTTTTCTTAATATAAATGATAAACATTTGAAATATTTCAATCATAAAGTTAAAAATTAGTTTTAATACATTCTTTAAAAACTTCTTTAATTTAATTTACAGAATGTATTTTAAAAGTATAATAGAAATATTTTTAAAACGGTTCAGATTGAAGTTGTTACTTGTAATAAACGAAATGCAAATTGTTTCTCAAAACTATTATAAAATGATTTCTTATTTGCTATATGTAATCCCGCTATCTTTATTTACAAATAGAAGAGCAAGATGGACCTTGATAGCTGGTCGTGATCAAACCAAGGAATAAATTAATAAAGCCCCGCAATGTAATCTATAAAATAGTATTAACGTTTCATGAATAAATTTAATCATTACTTCAAACGTTTAAAATGAAATATTGCTCTTCTACTTTACATCAAAATGTTTTATAATTATCAGTCAGATCAAAATAACAAAACACTATTAATATGCTCAAATTTAACTCATAAAAAAAATAAACAGATCTAAGAATTGTTTTATTAAATACAAAAAAACCGTGACCCGCCAGCTCGTTTGCCCTCCACTTACATAAAAAAAAAAAAAAAAAAAAAAAAAAAATAAGAAATTTTGAATAAATTATTCCTAATAAATAAGTTAAAAACGTACTATACTTTACTAATATTATTAAAGGTAAGTCTAATCGTTATCTAACATAATCTACTAGTAAATATCTATCAAATGATAAGGTATATAAAAATTAAAAATAAAAATTATATTTATCATCGTAAACTCAAAATGAGCTGAGATATCATATCCATATTTAAATATATGTTTCAGTATTATATTATAATATACAAGTTAGTTTTTAATAAACAAAGTTACTTATTATTTTTTTGTAGACCTCAAGTTTCTTTTGTGGTTTAATTCTAAAGAGTATTTCTTTTTAAAGCTGGTAATAATTTTAGGATTCTTTATATGAAACTAGCTGTTGCCAACAACTATTTTTGTATCATTCAAATTCCTTTAGGAATAAAACTATATATTTACTCAGATAATAAGCTATAATTCACCAATTTCATTAATTGTTACCAAGTAGTTTTTTTGTGATACGCAAAATTAAAAACTGAAAAACAGACAAAAAATAGTTTAAATTTTGTACTTTAAATAGTGTACTAAAAATAGTTTAAACTGTGTAATTACATTGTTCAATATTTAATACACATGTTATATTACATAAATTTAAAGTATTTATATGTTTGATAAAGAACTAAGGAGGTTTGACTGATCATCTCAGTTTCTCATGTTAACTGTAGCGGACCAATCACCTTCAACTCAGTTAGATAGATGACGAAACTTGAACTTGTCTACCAATCAGGATCTTAGTTTTTGTTTGAAGTGGGTTAGTAATATTTGTTATGAAAAACTTTAGGTAAGTTAATCTTAACAAGTATTACGAAAACACAATGAGTCCTTTGTTAACTAACTCTACGTACTCCCGAACAAATATTTTCAGTCTCACCCAGATCAAATCTAGTTTTATAATGATTTAAATACAAAAAAAAAACTTTACTGCTTTTTATTATTCTCTTCTTTCTCTGAGACGTCAGCAGAATTTTCTACCCGTATAATCAAATACACTTTAAGGTCAGACCTTATTACTTCCTTTCTTTGATTTGCTACATAGATGCTATACATGAGCTACAAAGCTACTGACAAACTAGATCTCCTTCAAATTTGTATATACGATATTTATATAAATTGCGTAAATAAAATCACGTATTAGTTTATAGACGTAATTTAAGTGGCTGCGAATTTCTTTACACTGGACTATGTGTATCTTAACTTACCTTTTAATAGACTTAAAGATTCTGCACCAAATTACTTTAGATTACTAAATAACAGACCACCGCGTTCATGTGTGACTCTAAAACTGCTTGGCATTCCTCGTTATAACGGCGTATTTCATTCAAGCTCCTTTACTGTATAAGCAGAGCGCCTATGGAGCTCATCCTGATGTATTCTATAAATTATACTAATACTTACCTGTCATTATCCCATTATTTTCGTTACTTGAATGTATTTATACAGTGACAAGATAATTACCCCCACATTGTAACTTATTTGTCATATGAGTATCAAAGTAGTGAGTTAAGATAAAGTCAAATAATAATAATGTAAATAAACCTTAGAGTAATACAGTTAAAATAATGGCTTAATATTCAAATTTCCTGAAGAGCTACCAGAGATATTGAAATAAAATTGTTAATAATACTTGATTTTAGAGTTACTTACTGTAACAGTGTTTATTTTTCAACTAGTCTGATGTAAGAGAGGAAATAAAGTAAAGTTTAAATCGGAGAAAAGAAGATATATTCAATATTTAAATCTAAACTATGAATTGTTACTTGTTTTTTTTTAACAAAAACATTTGGTAAATATAAATAAGGATTTGTTTTTAAAAGGTGCATAACGATTATTATTATCACATTATTGTAGAAAATATAAAATAAATTATAAATATTTCCATTAAATCAATAAAATTTGTTCAATACCTTTAAGCTCTTTGCCACTTTTGAGAATACTTAACAATGCCCTCAGTTATTGAATACATAAAGAAGATATATGAAGCTGTACGTTCGTGTTTGCTGATTATTGTTGTGGTGTTTTTGGGATAAAGTAAAAAGATAATATCTACATTGTCGCGACTTAAAAGACGCTTTAAAATATAAAACGAATTGTAATTGTAAAAGATAAAGATACAGATAAACCTACAGATCAGTAATCTGTTATTGGAATTATTTAGAAAGCACCAATTCAAAATGTGAAAATATTTTTAAATAAAAACTGAGCTTTCACATTTAACTCAAAACTTTAAGTTGGTTTAGTAAATATAAGAAAAATAAAGTTAAAGTTAATTAAAGATCTGAAACCGCTCAATTCCTTTCCTTTTTTTGTCGTCGGGTTTTGTCAAGTAGTAGCCTTTCTCGGTAGTAACGTGTTTACGACTAACCTTGATATAAGGAAAAACATAAATGAAAACGAAATCCTTATAATTTGTTATCCAATGAACATTAAATTTAGCGGCACGTTTTTAAATTGTTTATACAAAATGTATTTACTTATTTTTTTATATTTCATGTTAGAAAGATATACAACTTTTCTAAAAAATATATAACAAAGTCAAAGTCAAGTTCTTTTCGTATTGAAACAGATATTATATTATATAATATTATTCACTGATCATTTTTCAATAATCTAACTTATCTTATTAGAAATAACTTTGGATAACTCTGTTCATACTATATATATGTATAGTAGTTGCTGAGTGTAAAGTGACATTTAATTCTCTTCACTGCTTATAAGTAATTTTAACCTCAACCTGTATTATACATAAATACAAAAAAAAGTTATCTAATATCGTTCACTAGATATTTTAATTAGATATATTATATCTATACCGGGTGTCTTAAAAATTCATCAAGGATACTGAAGATATTTCTTTGAGTTATTCGTAGAAAATGCAATACGATTGTTTAAATCCAGTGCCTACCTGAAATACAATATAGACACATTTCAAACAACTAGATGTGGGAATAAAAGACGAGTTATCAAAAATAAAAAATTGACAAATAACTTTGAGAAGTGTATTATAGTAATACATATCTTAAAGCTATATTACCTTAAACAATATATTCGCAAACAAATAGGTTTTAATTAATATTAACACCAGTAATGAAGATGTAGAGCAAAGGTTTCAAAAACGGGGAAAAAATATTTTAAAGGATGTTTTTAAAAGCGACAAGGTAGTAAATCTGAAATAGAAGGTTATTTGTATTCATCTCTCATTAAGGTACAGATGCCAGACAAGTGTACTACATACATAAAACCGAAATTGACATCCTGCAAAAAAGTATGGAATAAACAATGCTTAATATTAAAATTATTCATAAGATGGCTCGCTTGAATAAATATATTAAGAGAAACACCAGTAACAAATTCTTTAAAAACTGCTAAGGTGAAGAAAATTTTTTTTTTAGGAGACTTTAGCTTTAGAGGACATACATACAACCAAACAATATTATTTTTGTCAATAAACGAATAAAATTCGCATGACATAAATTTGATATCAGATAAATAAGTTAAATGAGCTACTGAGCTAACCTGTTAAGACACTATTTAACAATCTTGTAATGTGTTTTTATGTACTCGTACAATTAATAGGAATACAACGATTTTACTTTTATTTTCTTTTGTTTAATATTACAACATTCAGTAAAATTAGAGAAAAAAACGACATGTTTTACTAAAGTTTATATATTAAAAATATTATCAACAGGTATAATTGTTTCGTCAATTGATGTTAGTTTTTTTATGTAAAATAAAAAACGGTATTCAAATTCTAATAGAAAAAAAATAGTATTGCAATTCACTGCATTGTTTCGAGCCAAACTATATTCAAATATTATTCAAATTTGAAATGCATTTGCATGCCAATACATGTTTTTTTTAATACAATGATTTGATTTTATATATCTATTTATAATAACCAACGACTCTTTCGACTTATTTTGAAAAAACAACACTACTCAAACAGATTAAATAAACTGATTAAGAACCATGATTAAACTAACTTATTTGCTTAAATTTATCGCGTTCAGAATACGAATGTAAATAATAGGGTTAGCTCTCTTTGTGAAACCAAAATGGTAGTATATTAGAGCCGCTACCCAATAATAGAATGCCATATGACTTTATACTGTATAAACATCACTAAGATAAAGTAACTCTGCATTGGTTTATCAGCAAAGTTATGCTAATGTGGTAATAAGTTAAAGACACTCCAGCTGCATGTTCCTCATTTTAGAGTACATTGTTTGTAACTTGAACATTGTATAAATATGAATATTGAAATACACTGCTATATTTGTATATTAAAATTACATCACAAATAAAAGCACTTCTATTCCAAGCCGCAAATTCTTTGCAAATTATAAACTAATTGCGCATTAAAAGAATAAAAGATACAAGAAAAATCCCTAATATTCCAAACGTGCATGTTATTGTATCCTAGAATTAATATACCAGTCATATAATTATTGAAAATATTCATACATTTAATATTATATTATAATATAAAAATAATCTAAAATCAATATTAATTTGATATTAATAAAAGCTTTATGTAAAATACCCTTGCTAACCGATAACACAGGAATGGGATTACAGCTTAAGTTACGACAAAGTGGCTAATTTCTCCAAGCACTGCCTCTTGTCTAGTGAAAGCAACCGAATAAAATTAATTCCAGTCATACTTACAGTTTTGCATCTAAATGTAGCATGACTGAGACAATGTACTGGTTATATTATGGTACCGTTAATTAAAGAGTAGGTTGGATGTTTTACAAAACAAATATATAAATGCTTGCATATAAAATAATCTTACATTTAATTCATTGTTTGAAAAAACGTCATAATTTTTTCACTCGAATACAGTACTGTTGTAATATGGTCCAAGAAATGTATTTTTAGAAAAAAAAATATAAACAAAGTTTGAGGCAGAAATTCATAATGACAACAACCCTCGATTATTTTTGTTCGTGTTAACTGTCAAAATGAACTACTGTCTACTGTCAAAATGAACTACTTATTTTCTGATGGAGTCGAGTATATTACCAATTAAATTTTCGGGCATTTTCATACAATGACGTAAGAAACAATCCAAAAAGTCGTCATATAATTTATAATATCGCTTAGCCATTGCTGCTGCAAGTTTTTGACTATAAACAAGTTTGTTATAATCGATTGAGTACATACACCACGATAACGAAGGATACAATCAATATGAAATAAAATGTTATTCTTATTTTAAATAAAAATAGATATCCATGAGATATGCATACCCTATGAGATTTTATTACCCTCAGGAATTATATTACCAATAAATAAGAAAAAAACTAAATTTCTATTCTGAAAGTTGTATAATAATATCAAACTAGGGGTAAGAAAACTTTTTAATTAAAAAAAACAGTAGTTTGTTCTTGAAAGAGTTAATGTCAATATCACTGTCAGTTCTTTTGAAAGATATTTTTTATAAATAACAAATAAGATATGTATTTTTCCTATATAGAAAGGCCAATCGTAACATTACGTCAACTATTTGTAGATTAAGACTAGGTCATGCTTGCACTCCAGTGCACTTAGCAAAAATAAGGGTTAGAGATCATTCATTGTACGAATGTGGTTTAGATGAAGGTACTATTCCTCATATTATTTTCTCTTGTCCCTGAAATAGTTATCATCTATATGATGACCTTCCTTCTAATATTCCTCGTCCCTTAAATATAGAATGTTTTTTAAATCTTGTTTTTAGTCCTTTTGTGTGGTGTGTTTGTAAATTTATTAAAATTAATAAAATTAAACTATAACATTAACTTACAGCCTTTTAATTATATAAATTTAACTTATACACAATATTAATATTTAATACTAACTTTATTTATTTGTGTTATTATAGTGCTGGTCAGCTGAGGTCTCAAAATATTATTTTTTTTATTTACTCTTTATTGTACACCACAATACATTTATCTGCCAATCTTTTTCATGTTTTCTCTACACTTTACACTTATTAGTCTACAACAACAAGTCTCATAAACTTAAACTTGAAATTCCCTAAATATTCCAAGCATATTTGTGAATGAAGCCATAATAAAAAAAAAACAAAAAGATATGTATTATAAATCAATTGATTGGCAATTGCCAAGAAACATTTCACATTTGTTATAACTATATATGTAAAACGTTTCTTAGTAACTGACTTTACATTTAAACAATCAGTAGAGTAAAAACATGAGATGAATGTAGATAAATGTTTATTTCCTATTTATATTAAAATGTTGGAAATAGCAAATTACTCATGGATTTGTTTTTATATTGGAGAAAAACTATTCATCTGTGTTATAGACTTATGATTATTCTATAACATAACAATTACGTACATAATCACATAACAGGAGTTTTGAAATTAATTTCACTGCGAAGTTTGTTAAAACTTGTTTAATAGATTAATACGAACATATTAAATTGTCTCGTTAACATAACACCTGGATGAAGTTCATTTAATTAAAAGTTTTACCAACTTATTAACTTTTAAGCAATGACATGTGCTTGCTTAATTAATTTAAGCCTACGCATAATGAAAGAATGTTAATAATTTTCATTATATTATAGTTACTAGCTTTTGCCCGCGACTTCGTCCGCGTTTCCGTCGTTTTTCGAAAAAAAATTAGCAGATGTCCTCCCTCATAGTTTTGACGTAACAGGCAGATTCACTTTCGTATTTTAGAAGGGCAATAGTAATATAATATGCCAATCCACAAAACTGTTGAAAAATATAAGTAACCGCAGAATATTATAATATACCCACGCTATACCCACGACTCGGTCAGCGTGTAACTCCTTGTTTTTTATTAAGATAATATATTGCTAATATTTTTAGATCAAATTAAAATGTTTCAGCGCAAAGCTTCTGGGTAGACTATGTTAAGAGTCGACCCGTCCGGCACGTGAACGTAAAGATTCCTAGAATTGCTAACCCGGGAAAGAGCGACGTATAATTGACCATGCGAGAAACAGCTAACACCGAGATCTACTCCAGCAACACGAAAAGTCTGCCCTTGAGCTTTATTGATAGTCATGGCATAGCACACCGATACTGGGAATTGCGTTCTTTTAAATTGGAATGGAAAATTATTTGGTATTATGGGAATTCTGGGAATAAAGACAGTTTCTCCTGCACCGCAACCTGTTAAAATTTGAGCCTCGATTACATTTTGTTGCAACTGGGTTACTTTTAGCCGAGTTCCATTGCAAAGTTGAGGTGGTCTTAAATTTCGGAGCAGAATTATCGGTATGCCAATTTTTAAACAAATTATATGAGAAGGTAGTCCAGGCATACTTAAAGAATTTAAAAATTCTATCGGGTAATTAGTGGCTTCTTGTTCATCAACCATTCTATTTATTGAACTATAAACTTTGCTTTCTCCCTGTATATTAGACAGTATTTTATTATTAATTTCAGATGCCTGGTCATTGCGAGGAGTCAAAATGGACCTTTCGCAAAGCCAAGAATTGTCCCTATTTAATATAATTGTTATGTCACCGTAAACCGAAGATATAAGATGTTGTTGGGATTGCACTATACAACATAACTCAGGTGTCAGAATAAGTTTTCCTTGGTGTAGTTGTGGATAGGTACCTTCACCAATCTTCAATAATGTATCAGAAATTCACGATTATCTGCGTTGTCTCCAGTTCTCACTCGCATATTTATAGTCAAATGCACCGATTGTATATCACGCCACAAATAAGAGCTTTTCAGGCAAGCCCTAATCTCATCAGCTCGGGTTCCCCGTGGTATTACCGGTAAGGTTTGTCGGAAATCACCACAAAATAAAACCGTAATACCGCCCATTGGTCGATCATTTTGTCTTATGTCCCTTAGAGTTCTGTCTACTGCTTCTACTCCTTTTCGATGGGCCATCGTACATTCATCCCATACGATTAAATTACACTCACGCAATACCTTAGCTTTGTCGCTATTTCTTGAAATACTACAGGTTGGACTTTCCGTGCGATCTAAATTAATTGGTATTTTAAACATAGTGTGAGCAGTCTTACCTCCTGGTAGCAATGTTGCAGCTATACCTGATGAAGCCACGGCAAGAGCGATTTTACGCTGATTTCGAACATAAGCTAATATTAATTTAGTCAAAAAAGTTTGCCCAGTTCCTCCAGGTGCATCTAAAAACCATATTGTTCCTAAATTATTCTGCACACTCTCGCACACGCGATCATAGACTAAGCGTTGTTCTGCAGTCATCATTGGGACACCGTTTTCTAATGTTACCAGCAGTTCCATTGGGTTGTAACCAATCTCTGCGGAATATTCCCTATTGGTAACCTCTCCGACTGAGGTTGGCGTTGGCAAACCATATTCACAAAGTGATTTACCGCCTACTGCTGTTAAGTCTTCCTGAAGAGCTAATAAGCACTGATTTATAGCCAGATCTCGAAAATTATCATTAGTTGCGCCTTCATTATTGTGAGATAAATTCCGAAGAAAGTCTTCTGCAAATTTTTCTTTATATTTTTCCCATAATTGGACAGGATCAGATAAATTACAAAATGTGAGTAATGTTACAAATAAATGGCGTAACCGTCGTGGATTATCACTAACACAGGATTCTGCTAAAGCGTCATCCCAATGTTGATCATTTTCAAGCAAATGACGCGCTTGGCAAGCTGCATGATAAGTTGGATAAACAACATCGTCTACTTTTCTCAAATCTATAAATGATGTTGGTCCTCGCACTGTATGTAATAATAATCTCAAATAAAAACACTCTGCGTTGTTAGGATGAACAGTATACACTCTACCAAGAACATGTTCTTTGAAAATACCTGTCTCGCCATCTACAGGCCTGCCTCGGCGTCTACGGTTAAAGACACCTCGTTGTTTATCGTAGGTATAATACGATGGAACTTCTTCATACAAAAGAGACTTTGCGAAATTATCAGTTTGGCAAAGTCGAAAGAATGCCAATAAAATTGTTTGTCTAGGGTTCTCTAATCGTTCTGTAACATTTTCGGCGTTAAAATATATACGTTGACCGCCTTCCAGATGAACATCCAGATGGGTCACAGGTGGATATCTTTCGTGAATATTAAAACTTAAGATCCGCCACACAGCTTCTGAAGAGCTGATATATCTGCCTGACTGAAATCTAGTAACTTCATCATGTTCATTTCTTAACGCAAACGTAGCTTGGTCACTGCCCTTGTTAATGTACTTACAAATATATTTAATTGACTCTACACTATTACACATTTCTACATTTATGTGAGCTTGAAATGCTCTGGACAATACAGGCGAATACGGAACGACCCACCTATTATCTAAAGTAACCTGTTTTCCAGACATTCGCTTTTCAACAGTAAAACCACCATTGTCTCTTGAACGGCGACGATATAATGGGTATCCATCATGTCCTGTTACAGTTTCATCCACTAATGCTTTTGGATACCTTTTAGTGCAACGACCGTCTTGCATGCAAGGAGCATTTGCGTTAAATGCACCACATGGACCATGTATCATATGAGTTTTAACAATGTCGTATAACAGGGGATCTGCAGTCGGATCTGGAATTTCAGCACTGATTAATCTGTCTACATCATTAGGTCGAACCTTATCTTTTAACCAAAGCAAGATATGTGCGTGAGGTAAGCCGCGTTTTTGCCACTCAACACTATACATATAACACAATACTTCTCCAAAAATGTTATCTTTGGTAAGAAGATCTATCATTGATTTTAATTTTAAATGAAACACTCTTGCAATAATATCATGGCGGTCATGCGGTGCCTGACCCTCAAGAAGCTCCCGAGTGATTTCATCCCACTTGGGATTGGTAGTTACAGTAACAAATAAGTCGGGACGTCCATATTTTCTTACGTAACAAAAAGCGTCTTGAGTACGTTCATGCATGTAGCGTGGACCACCAGTAAAAGAAGAGGGTAAAATAACTAAACGACCCATATTCACAGTATCGTTATCTTGCTGCATGGCATCGCGAAGGTGCACGTATTCTTCAGCGCGCAGCTGCCTTTGCTTAGATCGTATATAAACTAATCTTTCGGTTTCAATTTTTGCGTACATGTCAACAATAAACTGATTAAATAAGCCACGAAAACGTTGAAAGTATACCAATCTATTCCGTCTCACTTACAGGTGGTAACAATAAAATTGAAGGCATGACACCTTTTTATTATAATTAGGTGCGCCTGTGCGCAGATCGGTTTGGTATACAGCGAAATTATAACCATCTTCCCCTCGACAGTATATCATAGGATATTGCAAACTGTCGTATGCCCTGTGGGTTTCGAAAATACGTTGCAAACGATTGTCTCTGGAACGTATAACGATATCACGCCTATCACATTCCTGGTCGACCAGTACTACAGCAACTTCATTCGTGGATGGAACGTTATGACGCCCAGGGTGTTCCTGAGTTGGACGCTTATCGGCATTTATAACAATTTTATAATTGTTATTACCATCTTGAGAAAGGGCTTCTAATGCCGATTTAAAACTGCATACGTACAAATTAACCTGATGTACCATGTTCTGAAGTTGTGAAATGAGTTCAGTATTTAAATTCGGAAAATATTGATTTCTTATATTCGACTGTTCGTTGTAATCGGATACAAAATATATTTGAAGAAATTTAGGTTGTTCTTCAGGCAAAAGGGACCCTATCAAATGGTAAACCTGACCTTGTACCTTAAAAGTAGGCATGAAAGGGCCTTCTGAGATTTGTTTAGCACCAAAGGATGTCATTTGGAATGCACTATTATAAGTGCGAATATTATCTAAAAACTGTTTGGATTGCAAATGTTCCCCTAAAAGTAGTGATTTTAAAGGTTCCGGTGGGTCTTCGAACGAAGGCAAATTTATTTTACCTCCAGAACAACAGAAACCAGCAGACTCCTTCCTCCACTTCGAAGCATTACAAAAGGAACATACTACGTTCATATCGCCTATTTCAGAAGATGATCTGTAATCAATTGTGAGGTTATAAGCAAACCCACTTTTATATTTATCGGACCACGCCACCGAATTTGTAGATTGATCTACCACGTGTATATCTAAGTCATTAAGACCATGTCGAAATCTATCTGCAGTAAGACGGGCCTCTCGCTGTTCTTCTGTTTCAAGCGACCGAATATTTTCAATTCTTAATCTTTCATTAGATAAAGTAATCAATTGTTCTTGTCTCAAAGAATTGTAATAATCGCGTCCCGACTCTAGTCGTTGTTCATGCTCATGTTCATCTTCAAGAGATCGAATCATGTTATGGTGCGCCCTATCATTTGTCAAACGGTCTTGATATTGAGTAAAAGTTTCAGATTCTCGAGACAAAATATGACGTTCGCGATCAGCTGTAAGCCGTAATTCCCTCTCAGTGAAGGTTTTGGGACTCGCGAGATAAAATATGACGTTCGTGGTCAGCTGTAAGCCGTAATTCCCTCTCAGTGAAGGTTTCGGACTCGCGAGATAAAATATAACGTTCGCGGTCAGCTGTAAGCCGTAATTCCCTCTCAGTGAAGGTTTCAGACTCGCGAGATAATGTATGCCGTTCGCGGTCAGCTGTGAGTCGCAATTCTCGTTGTAAAGCAGTTTCAGCTTCTCGGGATAACGCATGTTGTTCCCGGTCAATGGAACGCCTTAGCTCTCGTTGAGAAGAGCTTTGAGAAGCCCGTGTTGTAGCTCGTCTCGCTCTTTCAGCTGCTAATCGCATCTCTCTTTCTGGAGAGCTTTCATTAGCTCGAGATGTTGAGGCACTAACTCTCATAGAGTTTAACCGATGTGCTCTTTCCTCTTCCGATTCTTGAGAACGCGTCATTCTCATTCTCCTAGCTTGACTCGAAGTTCGAGATAAAGATGGTCGTTTTTTAGGTGGCATCGTTTATTTTATTTTTAATCGACGGTAACTTAAATTCTATTTAGTTACCCAACAAAAAACTTACGTCAGAGGTCCTAACTATAGCTAAGTATATAATAAATAGAATATAAATCTAAGTGCCTATTAAAACTAAAATAATATTCTAATCGAATTATAAATATGTACGTAGGTACCTACAAATTACAAAAGAATAAAAAATGAAAATAAAGCTATACTTAATGCGTGTGCAATACTATCTACACTTAGCTACTTCACTTAAAAATGAATAATAAGAAATACCTACAACTACTGTAATTAATCAAAGTACCTATGCTAATACAAAAAAAACCTTAGATGTTCTAAGTACAGCTGCTATATAATAAAAAAATATAAATCTAAGCGCCTATTTAAACTTAAATACCTAATATTCTAATAGAATTAAACTAAGAAATATGTACCTACCTACCTACAACTTAGGTACAAAAAAAAAAGAAATGAAAATAAAGCTAAAACACGTGTGCAGTATAGGTAGATAGTAGGCAATATCTACCTATACCTACTTCACTTAAAAATAAATAAAAAATACCTATGAATACTATAATTAATAAAAGTACCTACCTACGCTTTTATCTACTCAATACAAAAAAAACTAAACATAAAATGCCCAAAACTAACCTATCAGTAACTAAAAATCTAACAATAATCTAATCTATCTATCTATTATCTAATCTAAAAATCGAATCTAAATCTACTTAAAAAGAAATAAAATAGGAACTATTAATAGTTAAGAATTTAAACAAAACTAAAACTAATTTAGAAAATAACAACAAAAGAAATTAAAATAAACTATTTAAAGACAAAAAGTCGCGCTGATAAGCATGGTTTATAAAATAACAATTATTGTCTGTCAATAAAGTTCAACACTCTGAACGCATCAACAGCCAAATATTGAATGACGCTTGCGCTCGCCTCCCGCCCCTTTTATACTCTGCCGCCGCGAGCCCCGTCGAGCGCGGCAACCGTTACGCAAAAATAATCCTTATAGCTTGATTCACTATTCACGCGCGATGTCTTGTTGGCGTATTTCATGTAAGTAAGTATAAGTTTGGTGTTTCTATACCGATTTCAATGATTCTTTTTTTATTGAATTGGTGCTAATGTTTATTTTTTTTTTAATTAGGAATGATGGTGAGCATTATTGGTTTTATAAACGTAAAAGTAAACAAATATAATAAGAAATCTCCGAACTGCTAAGCTATCGAGAGTTATGCGTGTTATTGTGAGTTAACTATAAAAGGTAGATATATGCTGTCTTGGAATATTTTTCGTGTATTTTTATGTAGAATATTTCCGTTATACATAGTTTCTATGTAGCTCTAACCATTAAGGCTGCACACGCGACGGAAGCTTAAAAAATCAAGCAACTTCTCCCATTTTCTCAACATTTCCTTTCACTGCTCTGCTCCTATTCATTGTAGTGTGATGAAAAGTATACTATTACCTGCCCAGGAGTATAAAGAATAATTGTACTAAGTTTCGTTAAAATCCGTCGAGTAGTTTTTTTTTCTATAAATAACATACAAACAGACAGACAGACAGACAGACAGACAAAAATTTTTTTAACTGCATTTTTGGCATCAGTATCGAACACTAATCACCCCCTGCTACTTATTTTGTAAATATATTTCATGTACAGAATTGACCTCTCTACAGATTTATTATAAGTATAGATAAAGGTTTTGAAAATGGAATAAATTTTCAAGAAGAAGTGAATTTTATAATGCATTTATTAACACAGAAGTTTTTAAATGTTAAGACTGTAAGATAAATTAACATTTATATTTTTTTCTACAATTTATTATATAATTTAATCTAATACTACATGTTGACTGCGACTTTGTCTGCCTATTTGTACTGAATACAAAACAATTATAGTTTAAAAAATAATTCATATACAGAATTTTCCTTGATCTTGCCTTATCTTGATTTTTCTATTTTTGGTATATAATACGAAGTAGGTCTAAGATAATTTAGTACGACAGTCTTCTAAAATCAGATTGAATAATAATAATACACATTATAAATTATAACACTGATTTAAAATACTAAATAATATATTCAGAATTCCTCTAAATATTATAAATAACCTGATACATTGTTCCAACATCCTATAGAATAAGAAATATATTTTTGAAATATTTTAATCCTAATATTGTAACATTGTGAATATATTTCTTTTACAATACCACTTTGACCTTTCCTATAATCCGCATTGTACACCTCACATGAGTCAATTGTGTATTTAATGGACTAGTTTTAGGTGAAGTGGATTTATTTGAATATCTATGAAATATACCAATACTTTATTACTTTTAATTTGTATATAAGGGTTCTTCGGTGAAGGACATTCAAATATTTTTCATGCTAAATATAATTAGTATTAGTTTACGAGTACTATTGTATACCCGGTAATCCGGCTGTACTTGTATTAGTTACATCGGTATTTGCCTAATAATATGATTTTCTTGTATTTTTTTATATTAATATCATTTTGTATACAATTTAAAACAATTTTGTTTTAAGATATTTATAAATCATATTATTTATATCTGCTTCTTTTTTATTCGTTCTATATTTATCAATATTTCTAAGGAAATCAATCACAGAAAATATTTGAGTGATCTTTTATCTGTATATGTATGTAAATGAAGAACCAAAGTCACTTTATATGTATTTTTAAAATAAAACATTTTTCTAAACCTTAACCTTACCACTACCTTTTTATTCTTTTGTGATATCACTAGATATGGTTTAAGGGGACTGTGATTATGTACACAGCTGTTTACAGGATCACATATATAAAAGAACTTATGAACCTATGTTCATCTTCATATTGTATACTGTCTTCTTAGAAGACTTGAATATTATACACTATATAATATCTATGCAGTGTAAAGGCCTACTTATTTCTTGATTAACAAGCATTTTCATCATTGAATTACTATAATAATCAATAAAAAAAGTGAATTACAATATATTGAGCGCTATAAATATAATACGAAAGAAAATTATAACA
Source organism: Melinaea menophilus ssp. n. AW-2005 (assembly GCA_918358695.1). NCBI lineage: Eukaryota > Metazoa > Arthropoda > Insecta > Lepidoptera > Nymphalidae > Melinaea > Melinaea menophilus. Next base: position 20,568,755 of record OU911043.1, on the reverse strand, counting down.
TATCAGTGTATATTGTTTTGTGGCTAAATCACGGAAGGAACTGTTTATTTGTGGGAACCAAATGAAAAACATGATACAAAAACAGATCACTTTTTCTTTAAATAAAATTTCTTTTTTTCTTGTATAAGTTTTAGGTGAAGTGGATTTATTTGAATATCTATGAAATATACCAATACTTTATTATTTAGGTGAAGTGGATTTATTTGAATATCTATGAAATATACCAATACTTTATTACTTTTAATTTGTATATAAAGGTTCTTCGTTGAAGGACATTCAAATAATTTTCATGCTAAATATAATTAGTATTAGTTCACGAGTACTATTGTATACCCGGTAATCCGGCTGTACTTGTATTAGTTACATCGGTATTTGCCTAATAATATGATTTTTTTATATTTTTTTTATATTACTATCATTTTGTATACAATTTAAAACAATTTTGTTTTAAGAGATTTATAAAACATATTAGTTATATCTGCTACTTTTCTATTCATTCTATATTTATCAATATTTCTAAGGAAACACAGAAAAATCTTTGAGTGATCTTTTATCTGTATATTTATGTAAATATAGAACCAAAGTCACTTTTATATGTATTTTTAAAATAAAACATTTTTCTAAACCTTAACCTTACCACTACCTTTTTATTCTTTTGTGATATCACTAGATATGGTTTAAGGGGACTGTGATTATGTACACAGCTGTTTACAGGATCACATATATAAAAGAACTTATGAAACTATGTTCATCTTCATATTGTATACTGTCTTTTTAGAAGACTTGGATATTATACACTATATAATATCAACACAGTGTAAAGGCCAACTAATTTATTTAACAAGCATTTTCATTATTAAATTATTATAATAATCAATAAAAAAGTGAGTTACAATATATTAAGCACTATAAATATAATACAAAAGAAAATTATAACATACCAGTGTATATTGTTTTGTGGCTAAATCACGGAAGGAACTGTTTATTTGTGGGAACCAAATGAAAAACATGATACAAAAAACAGATCACTTTTTCTTTAAATAAAATTTCTTTTTTTCTTGTCTTTCCTTAACAGACAAAAATCATTTGACAGTAGTTGATGAAATTTGGTATGGGCCTTGAATAAATCTCCGTTTAACATATTAATAAATACTTTTTATATTAAAATTTTAACATTTTAAGAGACCAAATGTAAATGAAAAACTGACTTCACCATATAATAAAACTACAGGACCGTTTGTAACCTATGTTAATTAGCCTGGGAAATGCCAACTGTATAATTAGAATAAAACTAAAAATTTTAGGATTTGTGTTCATATTTATAGAAGTATATTATAAGAGATATTTATAAAATGCTCTTTTTTATTAATTAGTATTTTTAAACGAAGTTGTTTTTAAATTAGTATTTTTATTTTATCACACCGTACTTTTAGTGAACACAAGCTTAGAACTGTACTTCGGATGACAAGGTTTTAGTCTAAGTACCGATAAAGAGATTGTATTAACTTTGGCTCTTCTCTGGTGAGTGCACTCGGACTTCGTTAGTTTGGGTCGATGTCATACTTTCATTTTAAATACTATAGAAGTAAGATCTTTTAGAACCTTCATTGTAAATATGCATATTTTGTAGAAAAGATATTCGAGGAAACGTTATAACTTCAATAAACATTTTAATACATTTTATTTTGTGTTAACTAATTTATGGTATATTAATTTTTTTTTATATAATTCAGTTACAATTGGTGTAGTGCTAATGTTTGGTGTGTGGTTTAAGTCTGATTTTGATACTTAAATGTAATTGAAGGATTCTTATATTATAAAGCCTAATTTTTATTAACTTTGATTTAATAAGTTGATATAATTAAAGCAGAAGATTAATTTACTTAATTACTGTAGATAAGTCATTATACCTTCATTAAAAGATCCTATTAAAATAGACACTTGAGAATTTTGAACTTTTACCCAATTTTTATTTTTCTTAACAAGCATAAAATCTACTAAAAGCTTTTTCTTAAAGTATATAATTTTTATAATTAAGAATTTCAGGTGGTAGTAGATGGTGGTAATGCTGGTAGAGCACAGCTGTTGCTGTTTGATTGCAGATTATATCAAGGTTGACTTGATTGATGACTATTACTACCTATTATTCTCCCTCCTAATCCTTAAATGTGACAACATTTGACAACATGACATTTGAGACAATCTATATATGTAAATGTCTACGTGCGATGGCATTATTTAATATCACGTGGACGGTTTTCTCTTCTTCACGCCCTATTAAATTTTGATTATAAAATTTATATGTGAAAAATATAAATCTTAAAACATTTTTAAAAAGTTTATATCACCATTTCTAGATATGATGATAAAAAGCATCTTAAGCAGGCCCTATAAAATGAGGCAATGAACCCTTCATATCATTTTGACCAAGTAAGTCACTTCAGATACTACAGATACTCTACCATAGACTTTTGTCTACAATGTTTTATTTCTGTAAAATATATTTACCTTACTTACATTCTTAAATGTTATAAATTGTATCTTAGGTTTATAATTTTTGTATCATTATATATATTAATAAATTTATAACTAGAGATAAAATAATTTTAATAAACAAATTAATTAGTTTAACATCTGGTAGTACTATATTAATTAAGCTAGGTTAAGTAAATAAAGCTATGCAAAAAGATCAAACCAAACCTACCACACCCTGTTTAAATTATACATAAATAAAAAATATGTAATGTAATGTGTATTATCTTAAATATGTGATGTTGGGTATTATATCTTAGAAATAAAATATTTGCTATTGTCTTGACGGTTTGTAAAGAAACCCTTTCTATTCCAAATTTTGATTAGTAAAGTTTTTTCTTTATAGCAATAAACTCCATAGAGGTAATATTGTAACGTTATACGTTGAAAATATATACCGACAGATAAAAAAATAGATAGGGTCGTTATTTGTTATACTCAGTATCAATTGCATATAAAATTATTAACAAATCATTTAATAGAAAATGTTTTTCATTTCAAAGGAAAATTGTAATACTTTACTACCTAACTTTAAAAACCAACATAATACTTACATTAACATGGGTCTAACCATGTCAAGTTAAGTATTATGTAAGTTTTGTCATGGGTCTAACAATGTCAATTTATTGCAAAATATTTTGTTTGTAAATTATTTTGAATATTATCTTTTTCTATAGTATACTTATCGTTTCTTATAATATGCTTATCGGCTCATTAAAATTCAAACCCATTTTTCGTTACTTAATTAATTATTAACTATAAAATTTGTTGCTAATGTTAGACAACCAACAATATCTCTTCATAGACATCTGAAATAATTTTTATAGTAACCGCTCTTCCACAAAGGTGTCATAAGAGTAATTATAATTATAATAATTAATAATATATAGCATTAGACTTAGCCTTAAATTTTAGATCTTAAAGCTTTATTTCGCAAAACTAAGTTCATCTTTGTATACTAAATGAGGTTCACGTTCACTCATTACCAGGTTGCCAGGAATATAATAATGTAAGACCAATCTAGTCTACTTAATATTATTTCAATGCACTACGGTAATTAAGTTCTTGGTAAACGTGACTTACTTTTATAAAACATAGTCAATATAAAAATATTACCTTTATAAAATATTACATTTATACAATAAAAAGAGTGATAATTTTTATTTATCTGTTGATCTTTGTTAGATTAGTAGTTAGTGGTCGTAACTGCTAAAATTAAGGTTTAGATACGTTTCCAACACGCGAGAATTATTTGTGTACTCTGTGTTGTATTGATCACAAATTATTATTTCGACTTTGGGTGTACATTATGTCCGTTATTGATGGTTTGTGAAATTTGCGCAACCATGAGATCATTGTATAAGATATATTATGTATGTAAGATTTTAGAAAGTAAACTAACCCGTGAACAAGAGTATTTATACAATTAAGCTAAATCGTAAGGAATCTCTAGGGTCTAGAATGTTAATTGCTTAGATAGTTCTCAAAAACAAAAACAATATTTATATCAGCAATGCAAGTTAGGTATAGTGTTACACAATGCTATCAGAATTCTAAGTAACAAAGTTAGTGAGGAATCTATATAAGATCCCTTTTTTAATGACTCATATAAATAAGATAAACTAGAATCCGATAATATTTCATAAAAATGTCCATTGGTTTACTTGCTTAACGTTGATTTATTATTTTGTAGTAAGTTTTTAAATTCCAAACCAGAAACCAGAGAAAGCCTTTTACATCAACATACATTTCCTTTCTTTGTCAAATGTCATGAGAGAATAATTCTTATAGTGTTTAACTCCAAATGTAGGCAGCACATTTATAAACAAGGAAGAAAAATGGAAATAAGATTAAACCCGAAGGGACTCCCATATCAATGTTACCTCCTACGATCTTTTTCTATTTGATACGCGTTGAAGTGAAATACGGCCCACGCATATCTCTTCACTAGAAGTACCATCTTTGCATATGAATTATGTTCATTGTTAATAAATTTCCAGATGAAAAGGAAAACAAAGATTTTTATAATGAAAAATAGATTTACTAAAATATTATAATATTTTAATAAATTGAAGGGCTATAAAAAACGTTTCGTAAAAATTTTTCATTGTATATTTATTTGCAAATTTAAATAATCTAAATATAACAAAAAATATAAAAAAAAAAAATTAGTAAAGATAATATCAAGTATTCATAATTTACTAGAGAAAATAAAATTGTTAATTAATAATGTTAGAAAATACTTTTTGAAATTTTGATATAATTTCTTTAGTCGAAACAATTTTTATAAACAGTATATTATCGTTCAGAAAATAAAATATAAGATTTCTTCTCGTCTTTTAAAGGAAAATTATTTTAACAGCTATAAAATTACGATTCAATTCAATTTATTTATTCAAGCTTCATTAATCATGTTCCGGCTTTAAGTAAGTTTAATTTACTAGAAGCTTAACGATATAACAATTATTAACGTAGCTTCGAATAATGAAATTGGTTTATTAATTATTATTGAACAATTATATTAAAATAGTTAATAATATAATCTTGGGATTTAAGTGTTTTTAATCCTTTAATAGGTTAAACTTAAAACATCTGTTTATAAAGATTGTGAGAGAATCATATTTTAATAATGAATTGCTTATAAAGTTAAATTTGTTATTGAACCTTAGTGTTTCCTTTTATTGTCAGCACTACCGCCGCTCATTTGCTAAGGTGCCCAATAAACAAATACCAGCCATCTCTCAGATAACTTTTGAAAAACCTTCATTATAGATAACTAAATCTATAATAATTGAAATAGACAAGGGATCAAACAAACAAATCAAACTTGTAACCAGTTTTATTTTAAGTTTTTTTTATTTCTTAATATAAGATGTTGCTGGCAGTGTTGTTGTTGTTGACTGTGTGTAACTATAATTGTAATTGGCTGTTTTGAACAAAATCAACCACAAAAATAGCTACGAGCAACTCATGTTTTTGCAAAACAAAAAATCAGGTTTAATGGAAATAATGTCCTCTAAACCTTCCAAAAATTGTTACAGAAAGAAAGAAGGAATTGGTATATTATTAAAGCCGCTTCTATTTTATTGTTTAAAGTCATCAATAAACTTTTTATTTATTAATTATGATTAATAATGATGAATTCATTTTAGATAAAATATTGTAAATTAATCTTAAAATTTCATTAATACTTTGAATTTTAATGGTAATATTAATGTAAACTTAAAATATATAATTATAAAAAATAATATAAAGTGAAATGAATCTCATATATCCATAATTTTATATTTGGCTTGATAGTTGCTGACGGCAAAAAATACTCGTCACCATTATTATCAAATTCCTATCTGAAAATACTTTGATATATTCTCCCGGCGGCCTTTAGGGATTTATTCATTTATCACTGTCTTTTTGATCTCCTTCATGCCATGAATGTTTATGAATGACATGTTGGAATGTCACACCTTAAAGAAGAATCAGATCACTTTAGACACCTTAACATAGTTACTGTTCTTGGGTTTAAGCCTCAAAAGATTTTTCGTTAATAAAAAATATACAGAGTGCTTTTTGTACCTCAATAATTAATTTTGTTATAAGACGTAGCTAAATGTAGCTGTAGAACACATTAAGCCGATAATGATCGTTACGGTCATAAGAAATCTCTTGAACATATTTATTTTAACATAATATAAAAGTTTTTGTTGTTACAATTGCTTACAAATTAATTTTATACATATATATCAGAGACGGTCATGAGTACGAACGCTAAAAGAGACATAGCACGTTATCCCAGTTGTGGCAGCTCCATCGCGAATACGTCACCACATGGATATTTCGTGCTACGCTCCGTCCTAGCATGAAACCTACCTCGTAGAGGCGTACTATAGAAAGGACACCGTGCCATCGAGCTACCCTGAAGACCAGTACTACATCACTAGAAATTATCATTCGTTTTGTTTATTGAATAAGCTTTCATACATTGAAGATTTCATTTAACATTATTTGCTCGATTACCCAACAATTCGCAAACGTGATGTCTGACGAAAGACCTATAAACGATGTTAATCCGATATAAAATATTTTTAAGTCAAGAAACTACCTACTAATAATGTATTTCGATTTTGATATTAGTAGATAAAATACATCTCAGTTTAGCCTAAACTTGAAAACTATTTTTTTTTATTTTTCAGATCTGCTGGTTTTCTTAGTTGTTAATTTCTATACCTAAATTGTTATCGTTTCTTTTTTGACTTGTGATTTATTTCTTTCTCTGTGCAAAAAACAATCTAAAACATCGTTTTCATTATTTAAAACAAATGTTTTATATATATATTTTTATAAACATTCAACTCGTATATTTTAATCCACAGATGAAAGCAGTACGAAAAGATTTATATAAAATGTTACCTCACTCTGCTTTAAAAGGTATTTAAAGAACAATTAGGATGGTAAGTATTTTTGCAGCAATTTGAAACAGACATTTCTGTTCTATAAAGAGAAATCAATTTCTCTAAAATACATACGAGTATTAGAATAAGTTCACCTTTTGTGCAGTGTTTTTTATTTACTGTGATAAATAAATAAATTTAATTTAAAGTATTTCTAATTATTAAATTGATTTTATGGTACAATAACGATATAATTAAAAATGTGGTACAGTTAGCAATGTTAAAAATCCTCCTTATATGTTATTATTATTATAAATTATATTATTATATATAATATCAGTAAATAATATACAATAATTCTATTTGAACGAAATATTATTCTACTAACATTATAAATGTGAAAGTATGGAACCTTTGCCGTCAGTAATGCTGAATTTATTGCCAGCTAAAGATCCAAACTTACATTTATAATGTTAATACAATAATATTTCGTTCAACTTGTAACGTTTACGTGTAGTGAAGATAAAAACTCAACCTACAAACATTGAAGACTTTCGAGGCCAAAGGTCGGCCTTGAAAATCCTCAATGTTTTACAGTCTGGACCAGACGTCAAGAAACCATTACATTACGAAAAAACTAACCATAATAAGGTAGGAAAGAAACCTAAGTATAACAAAATAAAAACATGATACAGAAAAAAACATGTATTGTAATAAATTGTTTTATACAAACCAAACCTGTTTCATATATTTGGTCTACATTGTAACAAAATATTGAATATTATAAAATGTATTAATAAATTTATTTTTATTTCTGTCACACGCATCTCTCACTACTATCACGGCCACTCTGTGTCAGGTACAGTGGCAATCGTGTTCACACGTTGTTTTTTGTTATTTGTTTGTACTTAGAAAAAGAAGTTTATATTTCTACCAAATTACCTTTCCCAATACATGCTTCAATACAACAATATAGTAATTGTTTCAAATTCATCAATTAAAAATTGACATAATCAATAATGATCTATTATCTTATTTATTTATTTACTTAATACTTAATTGTCTTAATTTAATGTACAAAGGATTTAGTTAATTTATAATAACTTACCACACTGTTACTTGCCTGTTATGTCATTAAACGAACAGATAATAATGTTTGATTACGCAAACCAAAGGTAAATAATTATCTAAATTGATTTTCAAAATGTCGTCTTAGTGATTCTATGTTGGGTCAATCTTCTCAAAAGCAAAAGCAATCCAATTGAGAATGCAAATAAATGAAGTTAAATACCTACCCACGCATCTATATGATGTGTGTAATATGACGACAACGGTAATTGTTTTTAACTTTAAATTCATGTTAGTGTAGTAATTTACCTTGAATATTGAAAAACTTTTACTAACACAGATAATAAAGTGTACCAAACTTACTGTTTCAAAGAGTTGTTGTTGTTAAGTTTCAAAGAAGATAGTAAGATTGAAAAAATCGATGAAACTTCGCTTCACTTCACTTCATTATTTTATAAACTTTTTCTTTTGAAAAAACTTCTTCCGATATTCATTCTTAACATTTTATCATTAAAATAAGATTTTGTATTGTGACTCTTAAATATAATAATGTTTTGAGATCACAAAATAAATCAAGGCCTTTAACTGCTTAATTCTTCATTTTTGAACTCAATTATTTTCAAAGGTACTTCTAGTTTTTAATAAAGCAACATAATTAAAGTATTGATTTACCTCATAATCATAGACATCACAAATGTTACTTTCTTCTAAATGAAAAAACTCAAAATTTACTTTATCTTTGGAATAACATCAATTGGAGCTCTAAATTAATAGGAGCTTAGCTAAAATAATTATGAAAAGTCTAAAATTATTATTTACGTTTCGAATGAAGGCCATTTTGTGTCTGTCTATCATTATATTAAATCCTGGAATAACCATTTAAATCCCTGGATTTGCCCTTTATAGCTGCATTAAAACAAGTTTTATTTTGCTTTAAAAAATGAGACTCCCTGACGCAATTTTTACTCACCCGGGAGGAGCACTCGTTGAGCTCTAGTACCGACAGGCCTAACTTAGAGCACCCTCATATCGTAGGTCTACGTCAGGGTTAACCCATTGAATAAAAAAGATTCTCTTTTTATTACAAATTCTACAATAAGCTAATATATTATTCTCAAACAATAATCAACCCTATATTAACAAAATACGGCGTAATTGATTTTGAGAGTAAGTTTGAATTATTAATATTCTACACCAACAACGGCACAAGCGACAGCTGTTACAGATTGCGTTGCAAATAATGTTTTCTAATCCTAAAAGGTCTTCGTCAACATCGGGAATATAGTATCTTAAAGTTCTTGATTATAATACTCTTTTCACTCATTTTAAACATCATCAAATGCATTTGAAATATATTGTGTCAGAATAAAAGGTATTTAATATATAATATATGATTTTAAGATGGTAGAAATTAATTATTAAATTACTTTCAATAAAACTCTTTGATTATTTGAATAGCTATTTTAATTAAAAATTAAATTAGTTTAATTAAAATACTTGTAATAGTATTTTTTATTGTACAATTAATTCGTTGTGAAATTGAAGGAGACTGTTTTTTTATATACTTATTTAAGCCAACCTCATTGAGTATCACTCAAAGTGGAAATTATAATTCTCGTGATTAAAATTAATAAGGACTTGTTTGAAGTCATGATTGCTATATTGTTGTATTTATGCCAGTTAAGTTATTAATCTCAATACACTGTTTCGGAATAAATTTACAAATCTGAGTAACACAATTAATCTTAATCGGAAGAAACAATTCACAATATTTTATGCGACTTCGCAAACATATAAATGAAAAGAAAAAGAAACATTAAAATCATAGCACAAAAAGTTTAATTATAGACATCTGTTAATTAGTGACTACCGACGTGGTTCATGAAGAAGGCAACTTCTTTCCGTTTGTACGAACATTATATATATAGTCTAGGAGAAACTGTTAGTATAACTCACTTAAGCCCCTTAGAAAGTTTTGAGAAAAATAATCTTCTATTGACGTATGAAATACTAAATACTATATACACTGTTTCATACGTCTGAATTAATTGCCGAATCAAATTTTACAGTTTGCAACTGCTTCCTCGTAGTGATCACTTTTTCTGGTGTTGAAAACTGTACAACCTTGTGCTGGTTTTCAATTTTATGTTCGGGCGTAAAGTCATGCTATAAAAGAAAAGGTAAAGATTTAAGAGTTCCTTGTCAAATGCGTGACAATTGTCTCGCTTTTCATTTCTTAAAATAATTTAATTATAAAATAGACAATTTAATTAGGTTATAGAATTTATTTTATTAATTATCTTATAATAAGTAAATATTAAATAATGCTTCAAAGCAAAGACAACAAAGACAGTTTAGCAGAATGAAGAGCTAAGAAATGATATTTGCAAAATAAGCAAATATATAAAAAATATTTTTACTATTTATTTATTAACGTTTAAGAAAATAATATTGTCCAGTAAAAAAATCTTTCCTTTTCCTGCATTTCCTGCAAAAACAGTATTAATATTCGTAGTTGGCAATCAGCTTTATTACTTTGTTTTAATTACACAATAACTTTATAGTTATTGTGTAATGTAAGAAACGTTATTCTAGAAGATTATCTAGAAACAAATATTTTCATTAGTAAAGCCACGTTGGTGTAGCAGACGTCACGTCGGTAACTATCTAACTAAAATACTCAAAGTTATATCCATTCTCTCCAATATACTTAATTAAACATTTCCAAGTGCCACTTCAAAGAACATAAAGACGTCTTTGACAGAAATTCATCTATTGACTCTTCGAAGCTAAGACTAAAATAGTATTCTCTATTCTAAGATACTCGTATATGATAATGTGTGTACGTATGTAAATATACATGTATTAGTTTAGAATAATCCATTTCCTTATAATATTTCTAAGGATAAAATTAAGGGCTTAAGTATTTTTGTATTACCTTTGAATGTTAATAGCCAATTATGAATGTTATTTGAAATGCCAATTCTTTTTCACTTGAAAACACACAACTGACTATTTAGTCGCGGTCCTAGTCAGTCAAATATCCTCGGACAACGACTTCTATAGCTAAGCTATAGCTATATATAGTTATAGCTAGCCAATAAATATAGGTTTTGGCTTCTTAATATTGAGACCATGCTTTACACATACCTCCTAACTAAAGATATGCAGATAGCGTTACTTGAGCCTTCATATATCAAAATTTTAAATATTCTCAAATAATATTGTTACGAGTATTCCAATAACAACACAATGTGATACAAATTTCAATTACAATATAATATAAGAAAACAATATTAGTTGGGAACCGCCATTCGCCAACCAACACGCCATGTTCCGAACAGCGGGTGGCGGAGGACGGAGCTACAAATAGCTACGTCGTAGCGTTTGGCGCTTCGTCGTTTTTCCACATTTTTTTTAAACACAATAACCATCGCTATAAATATGCACAATTTCATGAAGATCGGTGAAGCTGTTTTCATCCAAACCCCGGACATGGGATGCAAAAAGTCTCACATAGAGCACTCCGCTCACTCCGCTTGCTTCGCTCAATTATTATAGACCATTCTTATAAGAGAATATATCAGCTCTGATTGTAAGACCGATGTAACTACTAAAATACTAGAGAAGGGAGTAAGTTTGGGGCACGAAAAATTTATACATTTTCAAAATATTTCAAGGCATTAAATTTTGTTCCAAGAAGCCATTTTCAATACTTTTACAAAAAAAGCTTTGGTGAAAGAAGTTAAAATACAATAATTTGCATTAATATTGTAATAAAAAGATCTAAAGCAATTGATTCGTATTTACAAACTATTGTAATATATTCATTTTATCCCTGGTATTGTTAATATATAATGTTTTCACGATGTAATTATTATTTTTTACATGTAATAAGAATCAAGTGGATAAGTGAACAAGATAATTCACAGGTGATGAATTAATATCGCTTGTCGTAAACCATTGTGATACATCATAATAAGTAAATATATTTTTTAAAAGGAAGACCGAATGAAGGGACAGAAAGTAGGACACACGAAATAAAACGTCTGTTTCTTTGGACTATCTTTCTTGATAATGTTCAACACTACAAACAAGAAAAGCCCTATAAATTTTGCTTTTCATTAACATTGGCAAAATATATATTTTTTTGTACCATAATCCACTGTATCTTTTTACGTTACTTTACAAATCTTATTTTTCACAGCTTCAAGGAACAATGGACCTCAGTATATGGTTTTAATTTCAACTAGATAAAAGAGAAAAGAAGGTAGAACCTAGCTGTATGTATCTGTTTGCAGCTTTTATTATCCTGACTCGATGGGGAAAGCACCACCCTCTTACAAAAGATCGACGTCTAGTAAGGCATTCGAACGCTAGAGTTCTAAAGAGGAAATATAACCGTGCTTCTATGTCATAAAAATTGGAGATCAGCTAGCAAGGTACCCGTCTGGCACGCTTAAATTCTGGGCGCTCTCTAAGGCCACTCTGAGCAACTTCTGTCAGCCGACCCTACCACGATTCCACATGGGGATGACTCACATGGCAAAAGAGAAAGCCGATCTCTTGTACACTCTTTTTGCCCCAAGCTTGTCTTTCGACGACCAAAGGAAGACACCTCCTATCATCCCGCGGTGTCAATGCTTAATGTCGGAAATAGTTTTTAGACGAAAAAATCATCCGTAAAGCCCTCTTTGCTTTGGACCTTTATAAGTCATATAAGTGGCCCAGATGGTACTTCTTTAATCGTGCTACAAACATGTGCCCTTGAGTGGACACCAGTGCTAACGCTATTCGGTATCTATTTCGGTACTCCTACCTTAAAAGCATCAAAATATAATTTAAAATAACACACATATTCAAAAAGCGGTTTCTGGACTCAAAAAGTTGCTTGCGATTTAAGTTAGGACCATCCAAACTTTATTTAAATACTTAAGGAAATTTCATCAAATTTGTTGAAGAGTTTTAGAATTATATGATTGAGGTGTTCACACATAAACTTTTGAATACAGAAACATTAAACCATTACCAATTAAAAACATCGTATCGTATTTGTGAACCGTTTAATTTTTATATTGCTTATGTGTATGAATAAATTTTTAAAAAGCACATAATAAGTCCTAAAACTTTGACTCATCAAAATACATTACTCTTCTGCTGAGATATTTGATAGTAAGGCTGATTCAGAAAGAAGGTCCAAAGTGAAAAACTGACAAAAAAAACTCTATGAGTGCTCTAATTATATATATTTAAGTCAAAGTTACAAGTAATATGTGAGAATTACCAAAGAAAAAGTTGCACTAAAAACATTATGGAATAATTGTCTAAGCTACCGGATCTAATACCTCCTGTACTCCTATTACATTATATGATGAAATGATGATCTATTCCGTAGTCAAGAATATTTAAATGGCAATGTTATTATAAATAGTCTATTCTATCCAAGTTCGGTAAATAATTAAATTAATTATTATAATTTTTTGCCTGAACGTGACGTCACAAACGTAATGCATTCTGGTTTCAACGTAGTCTCATCTTTTCATATCAAGCAGATGAATGCTTGAACATCCATAATGCTTTGAAATTTTTTTATTTTCTAACAGTGATTAATTTGAGATTAAAAATTAAAAAAATGAAAATATTATTATTAATACAGCTGTATATCAAATTATCTATAAACAATACTATTAAATTATAACGAAGCTCTTATTGATAGGTAAATTGAAGTTAAATAAGGTTTTTGTTTAAAAAACTAGAAAAAGAAGTAAATTTGAAAATACGGATCTATTTTTAGTCTTTTAATTGTAGGTCGTAGCAACCGATCTGTTAAAAAGGTATTAGAAAAAATTTCTATCCAAGAAATAAAACCTACACCTGCAAGAGTAAATTGCGAGTAGTTGGGTTAAAACCAACAAAAAATGTTAAAGAAATGTTATATATTTAGAAAAAATAATAAAAATTATGAAATTTAAAACAGCTTTACGTACTTAGTCACCCCTTTTTACGCTTGTCTGACATTACCATAAGCTATATGAAGTTTTTTCAAGATAACTTATAAAAATATTTTTTCATATGTTAGCGGGACTAAGTAGCTATCAACGTAACTGTCTGGATCCACCACACAGAGGTCGTTAAGCCCTTCATTAAAATATGAATGGAAATAATAATGAATATAATCATAAACTGAGCAAGTAAGATAACGCAAAATAAGCTTTATACGGCTTATACTAAAAAGTTGACATACTATTATTACAAGCTAACTTCGTTTAAAAGAAGTATTAATTACATACAAATATATTTTTTTACGTTATAGACATAATTAATTACGTAAGCGATTAATCGTTTATTTTGTTGTACCTACATTAAATATAATACAATTAAAACATTTATGTAATGAAATTGTAAATACAATATCATTTATAATTTATTATTAATTTCATTACATAGCAGAGTGTATTATATGTTGTAATTCAGAACCACATATTAGCAATCGAATGATACGCTTATCTACTTTTATTTCCAGATTTGACAAAAATGTGTTTTTAAATACAGATATCGTTTAAAAATAATACAAAATACACCATACAGTGTATTTTGTATTATTTTTAAACGATATCTGTATTAAAAACACATAAGTGAGTATATATCTATACACGTTAATATTATAAACAAACAATACACATGCCGGCGCAATATGTTAATTCCTTCCACGCTCTTTATCATACGTCATTACAGACTAGCTTTCACGCACTATGTCCACGATTTCTTACTTAATAAATATAAAATACAAAAATAGGCACTTATGTACCTATTTCAGATCAAATATATTCAGTTCATTTTATACCATTTTGTAAAAGAATACATGTGTAGTTAAGATATATCCCTATCAGTATAACATTTGTAATATTTTGTTACTTATTGTCGAGAACACAAACACATATAAAGTTATCTGCCTTAGTTCTTGATTAATTACTTCCTCTTGAATCACGTTATCATGCGTCTTACAGTATACCCACTAAACCCAAAAAAAAGTGAAGCTTAAAATAAATACAAAAAAAACTCGCTTAGTAAACTTTGCAGTTGTTCAAGTAAAATAAACATATAATGTAAGCTGAATGTGCGAAACTACTTCATCGTAAATTTAAGATGAAGTTAGATATTACTTTAATATTCTTAAGAATATTGTATTGTAATTTAATATACCATGTTACACGAACCACAAATATTTGAATATAAAAGATTATAAATGGTTAACAAATAAATTAAAGAAAACATATATAGTTATTGAACTTATTATTAGTCTTATTGTTGTCCGATCCATTACTTTAGGTTACCAAATGGATTACAATTAAGATTATTTAAGTTTAAGAGCTACGTAGAGTTAATAGTGACAACAGAGATACATCAACATACATTCATGCAGTTAAAATTAAAATCACCCCTAAAATTTTAATTTTTGACGATTGTTAGAAATGATACACGATATTTGTTATAAATAATGATATATATAATACGTAAAGATCTTGTAATAGCAAAGCAAACTACAACTACCACTAAATTTCGATTCATGAAGCTTATCTTCTAATATAAAAAAATATACGATTTCAGACACAATTTATCTGGCGAAACATTACACATACAAATACTTTTATCAAAATAATTATTGGTAATTAATATTCTAAATGCTGGACATGGGTATTTAATATTTATCTTGTCTTTTATATTCTATAAAATTTTGTTTAAAACTCTACTTTATTACTTTACAATGTGTAACTTAAATATAGGAGATTGTTAGCCTATAAAAGTTAAATGATAATATTTTTCTAACACATAGTTATATCTCACATGATTTTTTGTAAAGATGTAAATAGGATATCTTTTACAGTTACTCAGAATTTATCTTTGCGGATCTAAGCAATATCCTTCTGAGTGGATTATTACGAAGTTATCATGTTCTTGACTACTCGGTCCATCCAAGGTCGTAAAGTCTACCTTTCATAGTCGAGATAGACCAACCAAAAGCTACAAATACAAATTATCCAAGATGCTCGAAATGTTTAAGTTTTTAAGTTAGCATAAACTCGACACAAACAATTCAGATTATTATTATTTTATGAATTTATTAACAAAAATAGTCGCCCCATAAAAACAAAAGATATTTTGTAGGTTTCGACTCCTAATAAAAAGTGTTATAAAATGAACCCTGACATTGGATTCCATTTTAGTTTAATGGCCGATTTGTGAGGTCAATCCCTGAAGGAACGTTATTTTCTATACTTTATAGTTTTATTGCAAAAAAACAAGGATTTATGAAATAATTTCAGAGGCGTAGAAATTGTGTGATTAATACTAAAGATTGAAAACAAGGTCATTAATTATTAATTAATGCTAATGAAATTACATATTAATATATCATCTTATTTATCAAGTTCTAGATAACGGATGTGCTAGGTTATACGCCACTGTAAGAAATTATTTTTGATTGTATTACTTACATTTTACGTTTAACTTGGCTTGCTCTACCATTTTAATTATACCTTTTTTCTGGATTAATACTAAAAATTATTACCATTGCATTTGCAAGCAACGATTATTATCGTACCAACTTACTTTATTTTTCAAACCATTCTATCGGTGATGCCTTTCTAATTAAAATATGTACAGAAAAAAATAAGTTAGACAATATCTAATAGCTTTTTTGTAAAACTTACAATATTTTTATGTTAATTTCCGTTATTTTAACAATATTGATAAGTAATTTATGATGATAACAGCAAAAAAACGGGTATTGAACATTAAAGAAAAAATATATCACAATAAAATTTCTAAATTATTTTGAAATATATTTTGATTAGTTATTAAAATGCATTCAACTAGTGAATGAAATAAATTAATATACATGATATAAACATTTCAAGATATAATACTGCTTTTATATTTAGTTGCAGTATATAATTTAATACAATAATGACATATAATAAAAATTAGACTATTTTGTTTGCTCTAATATATCAAGTCTTCAAACGTTGAGACTATAAGCTTTAATATTTTTAAATTACAATGTGAATTATTCAAAAAGAAAATTACATACATAATAAGATAACATTACGAAAAGAAGTGGAATAACATAGGATCTTCTTTCTAATTTAAATGGTAATTTTATTGTTGATTTTGATTTAATCTCCAGTTTTAGCAGAAAACTCATCGATCGATATTACAAAGATCTTGCTTTTCGTAAAAAAATATCATTCGATTGAGAGGGAACTTTAATTTGATATTGTAGTTTTTAATATAAAAATTAAGTTTTGGTTTAAACAACCATTTTCCACACAATGGCAGTTCAAACAGTCTCAGCAATAAAGCAATATGTCTTAACGAAAATAATAATAACCATAATTTAAAAGTAAACTATAAAAAATGGTAATAAAAATACCTATTTATAGCCTGTATAATGACATAATCAAAAATCATCAATCTATCTATAGATATAAATAAATATGAAGCGTTTGTTTGTAATTTCAAATTAATAGCTTTTTACTTAATGCATTTAAAAGTATATACGATTCTTACATAAATAAAACAATAAAAAAAATCTCTGTTTATTTTTTCCAGCTAATCTTTGAAAAACATGACAAATTGAAATTGAAAGGACTCACTTGCTAATGTTATAAAGAGTAATTTAGGCTATTTTATTTAAAAAACCATATTCCGCGATACAACAATACGGTAGATACAAGTAGTCACATATGTATATATCATGTCATAGAAGCATAACCCAAATATTTTTATGGCATTTTTCTTTATTAAGAAGACCCTATAGTACGGTACGGCACCCTACTCTAGTATGGAAGACAAGGGCGTGATCATGAGGGCCAGCGGGATCTTTATACTTTTTACTCATATTAAGAATTATGAAAAATAATTATTACTATAAATAAAAATATAAGACGTTATTCATTTCATACTGTTTTAATACTGCCCTACACATACTAGGCTATATTATGAAATATAACTCTCTATTTGTGTTTTAGATACTTTGCTTAACGATACACGTGCTGCAATTTATTTAAACAAATTTTTATTTTAACTAAACAGCAATTTAAATTAAACGGTAAAGTCCGACATTAAATAAAACGTACGTAGATCAGAAACTTCATGGTTTTGCTTTGATGGTATACAAATATATGTTGACATGACTAATATACTTTTATTATATTATAGTATAAGATAAAACGTAACGAGAGATGAAATACAAAAAAGTCACATACTAAGTATGATAATAATAATAATTCATAAGACTGCATCAAAAAAATATTTATAGTATTTATTTTTTATAAGAACCAATTTGAAAGATAAAATTGTAGATTAAAAACAACAGACTCAAATTAGTTTATTCATATGGGATCTACGATGTCGAAGACAAACACACAAATGCACATAGACACAGATTTACATGTTAAGCCCACAACATCTGTGATTTTTACGTTAGAAGTTAATAAATGAAAATGGTAAACCGATTTTAAAAGTGGTAGTTAGTGTTTTCGTTCTTACCCACAAAATCATAATAATAAGTACAATTGCATTTATTTGCTCTAGAATTTTCAAAAATAGCGAATAATTGATAAAAAGTTATCATCAATAGTAGGTCGGCTTAGAAATTCATTTAATTAGTCTGCAGTGTCATTGGACGGAATGTACATTGAATGAATACTTTACCCTTCACATCAATGCAGTATTTGAAAGCAGCGTTCCAGTGTTTCGAACTAAATCGTATTGCATGTGGTAAGCCTTTTTCGCTTATTTTATTAATCTCTGACTCATTATAACAATTTTTTTTTCTTCTTTGCTTAAATATAATTACAATTCTCTGTTTACTCTTGAAAATACAATTATGCAATTAATTTACCCCATTAAATACGTTCCATTATTTTCTCTGGCTTCATGTTATGATTTTTATTTTATATAATAATATTAATGATTATTATGTGTTCTCTTCAGTTGAATAAAATTAATTATTTTTATAATATCGACGAGAAAAGAGTAAATCTTGATAAAAATATGTGCCTGCACTCTCATAACTTTCATTGTCTTTCAAATAATAACTAACATAGCTGGCATGACTAAGACCGTTAGCAGCAGATGTAGTGATAGTATGAAAGATACTATTGCTATAATGTTGACAGCAGGGAGCTGAAGGCTGCTGCGTTATTAAATGAATGAGCTAAAATATACCACAAGTGTCAGACAAAGCACATTTCGCACGCTATAATGGTTGCTATTTGTCTTGCAATATAACTATTGTTCAAAGTTGGTTCTTTTCAATTACTTTGACAAATGTGACACACATTTTTAACAAAGTGTTTTGTGAAATGTGCAATGAGTAGTAGACGTTAAGAAGGACATATTGTATTTCATGAAGTTGCATTATTATTTTCTATGCAACCACAGATCTTTAAACACTATCATAGATAGGTTTTCATGTGCAATCAAAATAACGTAGTTTATAGAATTTTACTATTATAGTTGTTGTTAATTGTTATATTTAAAAGTTTAATTCAAGGCTCTTTATTAGTATGAATACATTTTATAGAAGGCTCGTAGGATATAATTCTAATATAATATAACCTTTAATATTTATATTCATTTATATTCATTTTTTACATATTTTCACAGGAACAAGTAGTACGGATAGTACGCAAGGACAGTAATGTATAATTTCGGACTCCAACCGATTAAAAACGCAACGATTCTCTTTCCACAAGCGTTAATAAACCGTGGGCCATAGGCATACCTTTGCATCTTTCCACAGTCTATACAACGTAGAATGAAACCATATATACGTAAAATTTGATTAAACAATCCCTACTTTTAGGGGACAAACGAAAGTACCTAGCGGAACACACTTGAGAGTGATAAAAATAACTGTCATAGATTACTATGACTAGACTAGAATATAAATTAAGCCCATAATTATGAAAGTGGTCTAAGTCAGAATTAAAAAAAAATGAATTTATCACTTATTTCACATGACATGATTTTAAACTAAATTTATTCAATATAATTTTTACGATATCGCCAAAAATGAACCTTTAGAAAGTAGTTGTAATTACAATGTTATACGGAATTCATTTAGTGTTAATTATGAAAGTGGTCTAAGTCAACAAATTAAAGAAATTATGTAAACTTAACTTGAAAAACCCCCGTGTGAAGAAAGAAAGAACGAAAGAAAAAAGAAAAGAAAGAAAGAAAAAGAAAGAAAGCACTTCCGTATCCTGAACTGTCTATTTCCTTAGCCTATTATAAGCGAAACATGTACGTATACAACTTAGGATTCCATAATTTCCATGACGACAATGTCAAAATGTATGTATGGGATGAAACAACAGCTTCAAGAGGTGCACAGGAAATAGCATCGTGCATTTTATCGCATATGGAAGATATCTCAGCTTCGCAAAAACACGTAATATCCTACAGTGATGCTTGTTCAGCCAAAATCGCAACATTAAAGTAGCTTTAACATGGTTGAAAATTGCAAAAATATTGAAACGATAGACCACAAATTTTTGGTATCGGGTCATTCCTACCTACCAAATGACCGTGATTTTGATTTGATAGAGATGAAAATAAAAAATGCAAATTACATGTACAATCCTGAACATTACTATGAATTGATCGAAAATTGTAGAAAAAGAAATAAAATTTCGATCAAACGAATGTCGCAACCGGATTTTATTTCAACGAAATCAATAACAAGGAGAATAAAAATTACTTCCATTATACAACACCACTAGACCAGTAACAGAAGAATAACATAAAGATCTTATGTGTTTACTACCATACATCCCTCCAGTTTTTCAGGAACATTTTAAAAATCTTAAACACTCGATATTATGATAAAAATGGATTACTTTTTAAAAACGATTAATAAATGTTTATAAATTATTTCGTTAAAGTTGTTGTTTCAAATAAAAATCACAATTCTTTATTACTTTAAGTCAATTATAGGACATTCAGTTAATTTTGAAAATGGTCTAAGTCAATACAAGCTTTAAAAACAACATTTTCCTATGAAATTCACACAAAATTTCATATCTATAATAAATATCCATTAATCAAGACTAATAAAATTATAAATTTAAATGTCGCATAATGTAAAAATATTTTTTAATCTATTCAAACGCGATTCATTAAATCTCTCGAAACAAGAAATACATGACTTAGACCACTTTCATAATTATGGGCACTATGACAAGAAAAGAATGGTCTTTCAAACTTACTCTTCAAAAGTACTATTACTATTTTAAGTATATTTATTAGTAAATAAGTGTCAATTGTTAAAATTAAGACCATCTTTGTTTTATAGTAACTACTATCAGTCTACTCGTGACCACGGCTGTTGCATTACGGCCGAAACGTCGAGAGTCGAGGTAAATACTTCAATTAAAATAGTACGCGATTAAGTCCCTCTGACAGTGTAAAAATTTGAATAGAAATCGTGACAGCTTAAAACTACTCTTTTGAACTTCAAGAAAATAAACCTTAAAAACAGAATTTTTAGTTTAACGTCTTAATTTCAGAAATTGAGGAGTAGGCACATGGTCATTGATTTTAAAAAGAAAAAAAGAGGGATTAACTGGATAAATATTTATAATTTCACTCTTATATTTGGATAATTATAAGATCCAAGTAATTGTGATGGCGAATATTAGACCGCCATGTTTATTAATATTATTCAAAGATTTATTTCCTATATTTATATTTAGCTTCCTCTTGCCTCACAATATTTATACATGAGAAACATTTTATACATACTTATTTACATTGTCTATCATATTACAATATTTATATATGTTATAATGACAAAGTTAACTTATGAGAACTGTTAATTTACAAAATTTTTTAGCCTTATACAAATAAATAAATACAAATTCTTTTAACGTGTGGATAATAAATATTATGATTAACAAAAATTACATAAAATATATGACAATTTATAAAATAATAACTTATACTTAGTGTGTTTGCTTTTAAACAAATTATGTTCGAGTTACCCCTAATAAATATTGGCTTGTTGAAATGTTTCTATTTCTTAACCACATTCAAACCCAACCTAACTTTGTCATCAGAGTGTATTGTCGCAATACAAGAGAACAAAATTGATTTACTCTTACTTTGCAAATATAGTTTAACTTAGGTTATAATGCTGTATTTGATTAAGACATTTTTTAAGAAGTAGAATATAACATACCTATAGTAAAATACAAAGAACACAACCTATTATTAATAATATTATTCTCTTTACAGTGATATGGATATACCATTTTAACCAATCCTAAGTGATAGACTTATACTCTGCTTACTCACAAAGTTACATTATATAAG
Organism: Melinaea menophilus ssp. n. AW-2005; assembly: GCA_918358695.1. Lineage (NCBI taxonomy): Eukaryota > Metazoa > Arthropoda > Insecta > Lepidoptera > Nymphalidae > Melinaea > Melinaea menophilus. The sequence continues at coordinate 20,546,385 of OU911043.1, read as the reverse complement.
CGAATGTGAGTTTGTTTATATATTTATATCTTTATTTGTTTTTATGCTCATGTCTAAGCAAGTCATCTTTATGGGTACCAGACCTTTCTGGTTTCTTCAGGAAAAAACAGAACTTCATACACATAAATGAATTAAAATAATTTTGTGAAACGTTAATTCCTTTTTTAGTATGAAATCATAATCTGCACTTTTGATGTTAAGAATTTTTTTTTTTTAATAATTATTGAGATATATTTTTTTAAATATCTTTTTACTCCTAAACGCTGCGCATATAATTCTCCTATATGCTTATTATTGCGAGCTCTTTCATTCTGTACATCATTATTTATTCAGATTTAGTGTCGAGTAAATAAAGTAAAATGTTTTTTTCATCTTATACGCCCAGCATTTCAGGTCACTCGCTATTAGTCAACGTCAGCCAGTTTCTCCTATGTTCAATAACTGTCCGTATGTATTTCCCTTCTTTCTTTTAGCAATTTAGCAATTGAATTACTGCAACGCTACTTGTAAGTGTCACACAGCCACACTATCTGCAACGTTAAAAAGGTAGCGGTTATCTTTTAACATAAGAAAATGGAAACGAAGAATGGGTGTTGCACATATTTTATTGCCTAAGTCTTTAAATAAAGATAAAACGTTTTAAAATTTATTTAGGAGTTAATGACTGGTTCCTATCTCGCGATACTATTTCTTTCCAACTGGTCCTAAACATATGTAAATTAAAAGCAACAGATGTAATTTAAGTAATAAAAATGTATTTAAAAACGATTTAAATCAATAATAAATAAAATGAAATAAATTGCTTTTGCTTATTTTTAATTTAACAATTAATACAAAAAATATATTTGTTAGAAAACTATTTTTTCAATCATTAAACTAAATAAACCTTAGTCAATTATTAGTATAATGACAAGGTCAGAGAAAATATGTAATCTCTAATACTATATTATATAATAAGTGTGAAACTGCAAATATCTATTTACAGTTTCTACTGCTCAGTGCTCAACACCTGAGCACCCGAGACCAATGAACGCGCAATGCGGGCCTGAGGCCGTGACGATTTCATACATACACATTAGAATAGTAAGATTCACAATACACAATAGACTTTTTTATTGATTGTTGCATATAAAAAATACAACAGACAGTCATAATGCTAACAGTTATTCTCTTTAGCTAACTTTAGAATTTAAATAATATTTTACGTTTGCATATTGAAAGAGAAGTGTTATTTGTGTTAAAACAGCTGACCCTCAAGTTCCAAAGTTTATTAGCAATAACACCGTTTTTATCATTAGATAAATACAAATTTTGTAAATTACAAGTACATGTAATAGTTTTAGAAGTATTTGACCTACATTAAGATATGTTTCCATTAACTTCATTTCACAGATGTATGTTATATATTTACATAATTATTATACAATTGTTGTGACTGAAGTGTGCCAGCTACAGGAGCAATTTACAACAGTTATTGAATACGTCGGAGCAGCATTCAGTGTTACAGTGTCACCGTTATCATGTTATTTATGTATTTGTCACATAATGGATACTAATAATACCTGTGTTAGTCTATCTGTGTACCTCGAGCAATGCATTTTAGTTTATTGTTACTTTTTAGCGTTACTATCATATTAGTTAGTGGGCAGAATTGCAAAGTAGGAGGAAATAGAGTAATTTGTTTTTATTACTTTAATATTTATAATATTTTTTATAATTGTTATTATATATAGTATGTATGATTTTAGTGCGCATATCACGAGCAGTGCTGCGGCGGATGTTGCTTCATTGGAAGGTGTATTGACAGTTTGTTACTTTTAATTTTATAATATAACTAAGATCTATTTACAATTTAGTTTATCATTTTCAAGACTTAATGTCTTCAATTATTTTAGATTTTTTTTATTGTGTGTAACTGTTTTGTACAGTTAAAAACTCCTAAATCCTTAGCTTATAGATCGTGTTTGAAGGATCTGAACGTATGTAAGGACCATGTCTGCAGAGGTGAGGAGAACTGCGTTCCTTATCAACCGCGACGATGCCTTGGATGTGAACCTATTCCACTGTGTAAATTAACACTAGATATTTAGTACATACATATTTGATAGATAGTTTGGTTAAATATTTATTTATTGACAATACTATAAAAACGATGATATATATAAAACTATAATAACTGATAGTCATAAAGATATGAACTAAATTTACAATTAGCTTCAAAATATACTTTTAATTAAACACATTTTTTATTATTACGAGTACTATTATTATTCTATTATCATTTGCGTAAAGATTTCTTGTTAAATAAATATGAGTCTCTTTAACATGTGAATACGAAATAAACACAAAATAAATTTATTTTAATTAATGCAAAGAAATTTATTCTTTCGTACTTTAACAATGGAGTTTGTCTTCGAGGTCATGTTAGACATTAATGTTTATGAAGATTTATTATCCTCTAATTATTTTTTTACATTTTCCACAGACAAGTCAAGTTGTAATAGCAGTTTGATTTATCTTGTTAATTATAATAATTATTTTCAAACATTAAATCTATACAAAGTGTTATAACCATATAATATTGTAAACTTATTTACAAATATTTGTGGCAAATATCTTTACAACAAAAACTTAAAACACATCATTCTCTACCTAAAAAATGGTCATTCTAATTTGTTTAAAAAATATGAAGTTTGTGCTACTTAATATATGTTAGATTACTTCATATGGTCAGTTTCTGAAAAGATAGTTAAAGTGACAACGATTTAGCAACACTGTCAAGATTTGTAATTGCTAGTCTAATAAACAATTATAAAGATGAACGTGAGACGGAAGGAAATTCATATTTTCTTATAATTATTAGCAATAGGTTATTGTCTGAAGATCGTTTCCTAATGCATTGATACTAGAAATACATGAAGATATATAGCATACTGTATCTAGTCAGTCAGTCAGTCTATTCATTTCAATTTAAATAGCAGTAGTTTTTAAATTAATTGTTTAGAAAGTAAGATCTAATCGCTTGTCTTGTAATTGTTTTAAACACTACATTTTTGTTTTTGTTTTTTTTTTTAAATACATAAATAAAAAAAATTACATTGAAAAATCTTTTTTATAATGTTCTTCATTTTTACTTTGTGATTTTCATCGATCGTCCATTGTATTTTATAACATACTTTATTCTATAATGAATGTGAATTTATATTCCAGTCAGAAATCAAAACAGACCTTTTCGCGTTCTTTCATTCTTTAATATCATTTCAAATGCAAACAAAGTGGGATTCATTACGTAACTTTATTAGACTCTTGGACTTTTCAATAAAACTGTTTTAGCAATAACGAGATGTAGGTCACACACACATTTCCCGTAACCGCTACTACATTTGAAACTTGCTTTAAATTAAATGTTTAAAAATAAATGCAATGTAAATCCTTAATAGTTTTAAACAAATGTATCTATCATAGGAGGTGTTTTATTTTAATATACCAATCTAAATGATGACACCATAATTCCTTTCTTTTGCTAATATACTGGAGAAACATTACATTCAGTGTATGAAAGTTTTAACAAATTACAATCAAGAATTAAAAATTTTCACACATTGCAATTAGTAATCCGAATTGGTTTTCTTTTGGTTTTCATTTGTTTTTGTTTTCGGTTTATAAAACAAAACCGTGAATGGTTTCTGGATACCCGTCGTGATTCCGTAACAGATTATTTACACCATTATATAGATTTTTAAAGCGATAACCATTTACCGCCTGTTAGTATTATAAGCGTGCGGTGTGTAGTATTTCTATTGCACATACTCGTATTACATTTCTTTCATTCAGAATACCACAGGACGCAGTATTTTAATGTTATTTGATAATGTTGTGTAGTGTCGTAGAGTTATCTAATACAAAATGTTAATTTAATCAAATATCTATGACTATGTGAAAAGCACAAGTCTTTAAACCACACCTTCTTGTATCAACCATAACTATTACAACGAAATTTGTAGTAGTATGGCCTTTATATAACCAGAGTACTCCTAAATAGAAATTATTAGAAGTTCTTATATATACAGAATTCTAACTTGATATTTATACCTCTTAAAAATCACATGCCGTTCTGATTTTAAGTATGTAAATTAATTAAATTATTAATAAATGTGGACACTGTGAATATTTCATAAATAAAATATACAATACAGATGTTAAATTGCTTGACACATATTAAATTCTTGCATACAAATTATATATTTTTTATTATTAAGTCATCAAAGTATATAAAAGTTTTAAATTATTAACCTACAAATCTAAATATTCAAAATTTCGGAGACGAACTTTTACGTTGAGCTAAAAGGAACCTTTCAAATTTATTAATTTTAGAACTTCAATTACTATTATAACATTGAAGTATTGATAAAATAATTCAGTTATTGAAAGACTTTAAGACAAATTATTCATTATGGAACATGTTTCATAGAAATACTACTCTTTAAAGATTACTGCGAATCTATGGTCAAAGTATACTCACTTTATAGTATATTTTTATGAACGTTATATTATATATTATTACATATAACATAATTAGAAATATAACACAGCAATTGATTAAACATTAGTCTTATCTAAACTAATATTATAAAGAGAAAAGGTTTAATCAGATATTGGGAAGAATTTGAAAATGTGGATTTTAAAATTTCTTTAAACTATCGAAAACTAAGTTATCACAGATTAATATAAGCTATTTTTGTCTCGATATTCTTACGAGATTGGAAACTACCTAAATGAAACGATAGTTTGTCTACGCTTTATCATCCCGTTAAAATAATAAATGTTTTCATGGAGACCATCTGAGTTACGTTTTCACGACCGCTCCATTATGTTAAAGTTAACTGAGTCACAGGCAATAGCTAGTTTATTTATAAATAATGTTCAAGATCACAAGACAGTTAGTAGGGATCTTCTTCTTTCTAATTTAACCTGTCATAAGACAGTATTTTTATTTACTTTCAAATCGAATAATATTAAGAAAGAATTCTATTGATTTTATGAAAATTACATTTTGTTGTCGACAAGTTATTCGTTAACATTGAAATACAAAATTCTCATTGACATTAACGATTATTATTTAAATACCATAATTTATTATTATCATCTGCCTAATTTAATTAAAATGCGGTTTTTGATTGATTTCTAAAGAGTTACAAAATTATACTAAAATGTTGAATGATAAACTGATGAACTTGATGAAAATGTTAATCAGAACAAAGTAATTATGTAAAGTTGTCAATTTTTTAATATAAAACCTTTCTTATATTATGTGTCTTTGTGTGTATACAATAAGTTTATGAGTGTTTATAGTAGTTACAGGATAATAAAGAATGTGTGAATCTATTGTTGAACAAAATAAGATTAACGAAAATATATTGTAAAAAAGAGTCTTAACAGCATTATTTTCTTATAAAGCGATATAGAAATAAAACTCAAGAGGTGTACGATTTGTCAAATGTAATGTAAATAATAAGAAGCAAATATACAGGATTTTTCATATCACTGAATATTTTATCCCGAAGTAACTCGATAGCTATCGACGAAATATGCCCTTCGACGTCACCCTTTGCATTAATATGTTCGTCACGTAAGTACTGTATACATTAGATCATACGAGTGTTGGATTGAAATACTATTGAGTAGTTCTCAAATATGTATATAATAAAGATAGTGCAAAAAAGACGTCTCAAATAACATCTTTAATGTTTAGTTAGATGCGTCATCATTAAAGAGTTTTTGAGGAAAAAAAAATTATTAATATTTGTAACGTTCTTCAATCAGATTCTTTTAAGAAAATTTTAAATAACAGATTCCTTCTTCTTTCATAATTATTGTTCTATATGTAATTTCAATAAATATGAATAAGTAAACTATTAATATGAATAAAGAAACTTCAGCTGTGTATGTATAGGGGAGACCGGGGCTGGTTGACCAATTTTCAGTTTAAAAGTTAATATTTTTATTGCTTTAATGATTATTTTTGTGAAAAGCAATTCCATTGATAGTGACACTATTCAGCTCTACAAAGAAATTACAATAAGCTCGATACCTATTAAAACATAGTATATAGGCTCGATTTTATAGAACGGGAAAAACGAGTCAACCTACCCCGTGCCTGGGGCAGGTTGACTTGTCACTAGGGTTAAGTTGACCTAAGAAGTAATGAGTACCAAGACTACGAAGGAACAAGATTTAAAAACTAAAGTAAATGCAATCATCATTTTTAAGAACATCTTCAACAACATTAAACACCGTTAAGAACCTATCGGTCCACCTCCAGTCTAAAATAGTCTTTGATAGTCCTTTAGTCTAAAATAGTCAAAATAGTATTTATAGTGAACACGTGGGAAAACGAAGAACGGAAGGACCATATTGCCGAGGCCGAGATAGCAACTGCGACTCTCACCAGCGAAACCTCGATCAGCAGACGTCATTTTTCCCAATTTTTTGGTGCCAAGATGAGCTATTTCTCTATCAGGAATGTGAACCGTTGTCAGTCCTGTTTCATCTACATTCTAAATATACCCAGGGCTTACATTTAAACGTAGGTAAACGGTTCTCAAGTAATCAAAGAACAACTGCACGTTGTTTTTGTTGAAAGAAGTGGCTCGAAATAGTAGCTTGAGGAGATCGAATAGAGAGAATAGGATGAGGTTTAAGCAAACTCCCTACCCAATCTTCATCAGCAATCTGTTTTTTTTTCATATGCTAATTTTCGGGATTCGTAAGGCGTTAATCCATAATAAACATCATCAGCTTCCTTATGGGCAATTTTCTGTTGCATGCTCTTCCTCGTCACTGAATATTTGTCTGTTTTTTATGTAGCCAACGCTTTCCAAGGTCAATTGAGATCTAGACAGTCCGGGATTGCATTCTTTTTTTTTCATATTTACTACATGGCGATATTTTATATGGTACAGCAAATTCTTTTGCTGGAATTGATACTTCGGCGAAAATAACTTGTCGACATACTCTCTTCAGTATGTCTTTACATCGATTTGACTTTCGTTTATAGATTCGCATCGTTCTAAACTGGAAATGTTAGGTTAAGAACAATAATTTTTATACCAATTTATATCTAGTATATCCAAAATTGTATGGGGCAGGTTGACTAGTTAGTCAACCAACCCCTTTATAAATGAGTCAACCAGCCCCAAACGACCTAGTAATTTTTAACTACGTGCCAAAACCTTAAAATGGTGTCATAATTAAAAATAATAAGAAAGCATATAAAGTTCGGAAATCAAACATTCGTATTAAACAGTTTGACAAGCAATCAAAACAAAATGAAAAGAGTTATAACAAATAGAATTAAGGCAAAAATAGTTACTTAAGTGTCTTGTTTTTGAACAATAGGCTCTAGCTGACAAACGGTTTGGGTCTGCTCCGCGGTTTTTCTGATGATTGTACGCGGGGGAATAATGGATACGCTCACCTAGTCGATCTTTGCAAAAAGTTTGCCTAGCTCGCGTTTTAAAAGCTAAAGTTATATATTTATTTGGATAATAATATTATAAGAGTTATTTATGTTTATTTCAAAGATTTGGAAAATATAAAATTATTTCTCTTACTCGCAAAAGAAAATTGGTTCATTGGAAATCTATTAACTAGTTATTATCTAGTTGTAGTCGTGAGGACGTGTACAATATCTCCAATTGTATGTAATTAATATTCGGAACGCAATCAAATTACTGCGATTATTAAACAACACGTGGATAAATCATTTCCATTAACTGCTAAGGTTGTGTATGTTTTGCAGTTTCAAATAGAAATTTGAGTTTACTAAAAATATGTCCCAAATTTTCATATCACAAGATGATAAAACTTTATACTACCCTTAATATAAATTATAAAGAACAAACTTGAAGTGTCTATGTATTTATTTTCACAGACCACTGTCCTTTTGGGAACAAATCTTTACGACCCCGAGCTTAAGTCAGACAGACCGTCGGATTACCGCTCGCTTTATTCCAAAGACGTTTTAGAGGACATCATTTTGAGGAGATAACAATAAGAAATTATCTTAATTTTTTAAAGCAAAATCTTTAAAAAATCTTGTCAATTAAACAATAAATTTTATGATTACTATTATGAGACTCTACAGAAAATAAAACAATAACTAAATCATTGAGCATTTAAAATGACATTATTTATAAATACATTTTATAAAATTGATTCTATCAATTAGTACTACTTTTCATAATTTAAAACAAGTACTTAGGCTGAAAAATTAAAAACTACCTTTCCAGGAAATAAAATATAAATTGAATATCAAAGACGTTCCTGAAGAATCCTTTTATATATTCCACACTCTCATCGCGTCTCTCTCTGTCACTGCCACTATGTGTCACTAAGTAATCGTGTACACACTAAGACGTACCTTACATTCTTAATAAAATATTTTAACTATTGGTACTCTTTATGTTTGAAAGCTGTGGCGATTTAGAAATAAAAAAAAATATTCAGATAAGGATTGGCTTTGGTACGACAAAGGCACTGTAAAAATAACTTATACTATCGTTTTGGATCATATTTCCGGCAAATAAAAGATAATTTTAGTTGATAGTATATTAAAACATTATTAGGAATTACATAAACATACCTATTCAGTATATTTGTTCAAGTTTCATTTAGTACTAAATTCATAACCATGTGATACATGCTACATCTCAATCTATGTGCATGGGACTTTGATATAAAGATAAGAACTTTCAGATGGTGTATCATTCAAAAATCTATAAATACATAAATGTATACATTCAAATATTATGTATTTTTAACCATCATAACGTTTTTTTACATAAAAATTCTATGTCCCGCATATGACCTATGTGTATTGTCAAATTAAGGTATACATACTATATTAAGAATTGGTGCTGGTTGCTGTGGCTTTAAAACAACACTTCATAACTCTGTAAAAGTGGGCAAGATTGATATTTAAACTAGCCTCCAATATCTATTTAAATATATGTACTTTTAATATAGGACCTGCAGGCTAATTTCTTAGTAAATTACAGATATCATGTTGTTTTAGACACTAGAGACAAATTATTTATTAGTTCTCGAAAGATTGGTTCTAAAAATTAGATACTGTTTATGTTTCATGGAAAAAAATAAATCTTTAAGCAGGTATGCACAAAAAAGTATATACGAGTAATTGAATCAGCTAGTATAAATCACTTTCAAACAATATAAATATGAAGATTTGAGTTTAGTAACATTTTAATATACATGTAAATAGTTTTATAATTAGTTTTTTCTTAAAGATTAAACAAGAGAGAACTTGCTATTATTGCATGTTTGAAATTATGATAAGTAATTGTTATATTACTGTGTCTTGTTACATTACTTGTCATATTTCTTTAGTTAACAATATCACCTTAACTAAAGAAAGGTTAATGAATATTAAAAACAAAACTTTACGAAACACTTTAGAGAAAGATGTGTGGTTTATATATTTGTAAATATCTAATAAATAAAAGTATGTAATTAAGTGATACTGTAAATTACAGACTTCATTGGATTTACTTGAATAATGAAACCCCTAAATTAAGATTTACGATATTGTAATCCAATATACTCCGACTATTTAATGTAGAATGATATCTTTTATATAAACTAAATAGTTTTTGATTTTGTTCCAACTATCGTAATTAAAAGGTACCCCGAGAACACATTTTATGTACGAAAAAAATATTATTACTATGTTCAGTTTATCATTAATTATTAACTCCACCATTTTAGTCTCTGCGATATGACAAAATTGTTATCTACCTTATTCATTTTATAATGTCTAATGTGCTTCATTACACGTATAAGTGTTTCTAAAAAATAAATCATTTTAATCACTATAGATTTGACTAATATCAAAATAAAATTATTATTTTCTAGATTCATTTCATCTACTAACCTAAACCTATTTCTAACAATACCTAAAACTATTTCTAACAATACATTTATGTTAACACATAAGAGTATAGTTTATAAAATTACAAATGGAGTTATGTAATTTCTCAATACTTGAAAATCCAACTGGTGTAATGTAAATACACAATCTATACTAAATAAAGTTAAGTTTCATTTCAGACATTAAAGCATCCTTAAGTTGTATTTGAGCACGCCTTGATACTGACTTAATTCTTGATGCACGTGATTACGTCAGTGAAATGAATTCCCGAGAGAAATATATTTCTGCATTCAGTTGTATTAAAAGTTATGTCCAAAACTTTATCATGCTTAAGTATGATAAAGTTTTGGACATAACTCAAAATTAATAATTAAAAATAAAACGATGTATCACCAGATATTGGAACATCAGAGTTCTTTTTCAATTGTATTTATATTTTATTTTATTTTTCCAGTAACGAAAGTTAAAAGTTTATCAGAAATTGTGTTTGTTAAAGCAAGTTATTTATTATAAAACTTTTCATGCAACAAAGAATTGACGACCCAAAAAAAAACTTAAATTATTGGCACAAGGACTCAACAAAAAATTTAAGTTTCCAAATATTTTTTATTTCTTTTGATACAACAAGTCGAGATGTTGTTTTTTTCTAAAGAGGTAGCCGTATGGATTTTTTAACTACCTTCAGACTGTTAACTCTTGTTTCAAATAATATATTTTGACTGTACATTAATAACTTATCCACCAAATTACATTTAAACTTTAAAGTAATAAAATTTAAATAACGTAAAACCATTTAATTGGTAGAATTTAAAATTTATAATTCTGAACACAAATTCCACTGGACTACATGACTTTGACTTCCCTAACAGACTAGATCTTAAATCTTTTTATTTTAGTTTTAGTTACTTTTATATAACATAACACTTTTAAGACTTTTTAACTTGTCTAAACTTATATTATAATTCTGCTATAAAATATGCCAAATGAAATCATAGAAACGCTACTAAATATGGAACTGCTCCTCTCATTGTTATACAGGTGCTATAAAGCTATCAGGCATTATGATTAATTAGCAAGATTACTTGGGTGCGTTAAGTAATTACCTTACCTTTTATAGGAGTCTATAAGTCTGTCCTGAAACACTATGATAATTAGATCTAAAACAATACTTTATTTGTCTTTAAATTGTATTTTTAAAATACAAATAAAAAATTTTAGGATCATACATTTTAAGTGTCAATAAATAACCTGGTTGGTAAATTAAAACTTTCTCGTTCATTTGATTTAGAGATACGGTTTTATTTACAGCGCTTAGTACTTTGTTCTTTTAACATCTTAACTTCAAAGGGCTTGTTCAAGTTTTTCTTTGTTTCAGGATTAATTGCTTCCTTTTACCGATGAACGTATCGGTGTATTAAGATAAAGAAAGAAAATCTATATAATACTTTATTACTAATCTCATATATTAATGTTGTGCCGACATTTGCTTTTGTTAAAAACTGTTATAATGTTATTATTAATATACTTGACTATTTAAGGAAAGATACTTGACTATCTTTTATTGATACAAGCTAACTTTACCACTTGATAGTTAAGATAGTCACGGCAATACTTTTTATATTAGACAACAATTTACTCTACCTTCTTATAAATAGTTCTATTACATATGAAAATAAAATCTAATATTAAACTATTCATTTTAAAGTAAACGGGCATATTAGTGATGATTTTTTTATTAGATATATAAATAAATAATTTATTAGTATAATATACTATATACTCACATAAATATTTCTACAAATAGCGACCAGTGAATAACCATAAAATAAAGCTATGATGTGACCAACACAATAAAATACCATTAAAATTTATCATCAGGATTCACCGTGATGCGGGTAATTAAAAACCCTCTCACATTTGGTATTTTACTTTTTGAGTAGTATTTTGAAATATAAGATATGAGAGTAAGTAAATTGTATTTTAAAGTGTGTAATATTTATAAGTGAATAATAAATTGAAAACTTCGAGAATTTATTAAATGTTGTTTCTTTTTTCTTTCTGTTTCTATAAGGTAATGTATATGAAATAATGCTGGCACTGACACTTCCAATATTAATTTTATTTATAGATAATATTTTTCTTTTCAATAAATTATAGAGTAAAATACACATATAATACTAATCATGAATCACAAAAGGGGTCATAAATAAGTACAAAAAATACAGGAAAGAATATAAAAGTTCTAACTTTTTTAAGTGTTTCTTTGTGTATTGTCTTCATTGAAACCTTTTTTGAGGTGTTACTTTTTCAGTAAATTTCCAATGGTTGTTATGTGCACAGGTGTGTTGATTTCTGAAACGTCTTGCAAAAAATCATCATATATTTACAATAAGTGAACTCAGATAATATTTTTTAAAAATCTTTTAAAAACCGGCAAATCATAAAGTTTTTTAATACTTTTTAAGAACTTGTAACCTTTTTTATCAATACAAACGATCTGTTGAAACGTGATCGAATAGTAAGTATTCTCTAATCTCTTTTTCTTTTGATAACCTTCACACTCCACAGCTTCAGCCAGATATTACCGACGTTTTCTTTGTCTAGTCTGTACTCATAGATGTTAAATATAATAATTATGTTGAGATTTGTCTGTTTGAAAACACAGTAGAGACGGTTATATTTGTGGAAATTGCACGTAAATATAATACAATGCTACATATTTTCACGTAACATAGACAGTAAGAAGAAGTATACTCATAGAATATAATCTCCGAGTTATTATACAAAATGGACTAAATACTTTAACAAGTTAATAAATTTATTTATAAAAGGCAAGGTGAATTTAAAACGTGCAGGCTCATGTATGCATGCATATGAAATAGCTTCAAATTAACGTTCTATTTAACTTTAGGTTAGTTACCATACACCTTTTACAACATTACTTTAAGGTTCATAACATTACTTTAAGCATAGTAATAAAGTGAAATTTTGGTAGTGTAAATTTTGAGTAATAAAAATTTTGCTTTATTATATATACTGTTTCACTTATATTATAAAGTAAGTAAATGTTCGTTAGTTTCTAAAGTACTGAATTATTAATGAAATGTGTGATAGAAGACTAGGTGACTGATATACTTAAAACAACTTAAATAATATAAAGTTATATGAATATAAAATATACTGTGGTATATTGATATGTGATTAAGTACTATGCATATGTCTTTTTTTTTTTCTATCTCTAACATTTTATGGATTTAATTATTTTAATTCATTCACATTCACAAAGCTTTGAATAATGAATTTCTTCATACGTCAGTTATTATTAATATAATTGTAATTCTTCATAATGATTTTACTTGTCATTTTTTGATATAAAATATTCAGAAGGGATATAGAAGTAGAGAACTTCCGGAATACATTAACATGTCAATAACATAAATTTTGTTAATGTTTCCAAGACGCAAGTTGAAAAACATATCAAGGAAGTAAGTCTCCACTCAGCTGATGTATGCTAGATATATATAGAAGACGGATGATGATATCATTAAATGAATTTACATATGTTTTATCAAATTAAGTGAATTCCATTTTATATAATGAAGTATATATTTTTTATTGTAATAATAAAATATATAATTACTGATCTAATTATGAAACATGATCTTGTTACAGGTTCCACCAACATTTGATGTTTGGAAATTTATTTGTTGTGCTCGACGTGAATCATAATATATTATATATATATAATGGAATATAAATATTACAATATAGGTTTTAGACTTTTTAGTGACATACTGCAAAGATTATATAAAAATTTACTAAATACATACTATGATTATTGCAATGGCTGTAAGACTTAAAACTTTGTTTCCTTTGAAGTTTTTTTATTTCTTAATACATAACATTTTTCTATTTAATGACTACATAATAAATAAATAAATATAATAAACAAGGGGTAGGTACTTAATTAAAGTTAATTTAACTCGTATGCTGAACTAACGCCAGAAATAGTTGCCCGCATAGTTCGTAGTATTAAATATTAACTTCATTAATATGTTACAGTAATTTATTTATAAATTGTTTTTGTTGTCTGAACCATACACACATAAGAACTGATACACATATAAGAACAATCATCATAATAATAATATATGTTACAGTAATTTATTTGTAAAGTATTTTTATTGTTTTTGTTGTCTGAATAATATAAGAACTAGAAGAATAAATTTTCATTACAATTTCATACGAAAATGGCTTATTTAAGAATAATTTATATTACTATACCACCAAGTACATTTAATTAGAATATGGTAAGTTAAACGGTAAATATAGTCCAAAAGAGATTTCAAAACTTTATTGTAATTTTCCATGTATGCTGTCTCTTAAATATCGAACGTAGAATTAACTTAAAACCATTATGCTAAAAGTCACACAAATTTTGTCTAATGGTTTTTGTTTGGATGTTTCATATGTGAACAGATAGACAGAAATAAAATCAAAAGGTGACAAAATTAAAAAAGAATAAAGTAAACGAGGCCTGTTTCAAAATTATTTACACGTGAATAACACAATTATCTCGAGACCACAAGAACATAGGAATTTTGTAATTTCAAAAAGCACCTATAAAATTTAATAACATTTCCAATAAACTATAAAAATAAAACAAAAGAAAACTGTAGTTATTAAAAATATATTTTTTACTATAAAATATGAAGAGGAAATAGAATCACAGTCCTACTTTTTATTATTATATATTTACAGGCAATATCAACAAAAAAAAAATTTACTCTGTTACACCACTTAGGATTAATGTCACCGACACTGTTACCGTTCCTGACTTTGTTAATGAAAAACATCGCTTATCATTATTGTTATCAATGAAGGAGAAATGATGCAAAATGAATAAACAATTTAAAACCCAGAAAGTATTTCTTAACAAAAGCTGCGGATGATTTTGCTTATATTTATAAGAAACTATGCCATATTTATAAAAACTACAGAAAAATATTTACTATTTGTTATAAATACATATGTATAAATTACAGTTCTATCATTTATATCACTGAACTTTGCTGTAATTTGGCACGTTGTTGTTACTGAAATATCTTTTATCAATTTACCTGAAATGCCATAAAATATATAAATATAAATAATTAAATTATTACAGCTTTTGTCAAAGAATATTTTGTGATGAATGATTCCTGGTTACTGACCGTGAAGTATCCTACGCATAACAGCTAGTATAAAACAATAAATATTAAAAGTATAATAGAAATCGCTTCAAACCCAAAAATGTTTATAATATTGTTGATAACAGTTTCATTGAAATAGAATAATTAATTTAAAATGAATATACCCGTAATGAAAAATCATATTAAGGGTGCTTCAACGGATTAACAGTAATCCGACACCCTCGGGGGTAATTAAATGTATATGAAAATTCTTTTGAAAAACAACTGCTTCAGTTTTTTTTTGAGCTTTAAAGGGATTTAGGTTACGATAATACATTTATATAAGGTCACAGGTAATTTACTTTTAAAAGTACTGTATTATTTAGATATTATTTGTTTGAAACAAGTCTACAGCTATAATAGTTTACTGACATATTGTAATTCACTTTCAATATTGGTCTTGGGTTCTTTTTGATGATAAAAATCCATTTTTAGGAAAATTTGAAACAACGCATATGTATTGTAATAACTGTCTTTTAGTGTGTTGTAGCAGTCATAACTGCGTTTCACATGGCGGTTGAATTATAAAGTTTAACTTAATGGAAGTGTCTCAGCGAAGAAATGAAAAACCGGAAGAAAGAAAAACAGATTGACGTTGCGATATCATCTTAAAACGGGACATAAAAGAGGTAATAATAAATAGGTTAACATGACATATAATTTTCGCTACTTGCTATCTCTCTCCTACCTACAGTCGATTTGCTTAAAACTGCGACCTTTAAGTTTTATTATAATTTTTCATCAATTCTTATGTTTCTTTGATAGAATCTATATAAAAAAATATATAAATCATCTTTAAATCAGTATGATTATATTCTTGATCATGAAATTATATACGTATATCTTATAAAAGTCTAATATTTATGTGTACTTTTATTACGAGTATGAATATACTTTTCTTACTAGTTTTAAATATTTAATACAGAATAAATAATAGTGAGTTTAAAATAAACTACACTTCACTTCAGATAAATAAGTCTCCCCAAGCGGCAAAACGTATTTGAATGCAACCTTTTGTTTCTATTGTGACTTTATTTACAATGCATGCTATCAATTTATACTCGTGTGGCTTGTAAGAGCTTTCTCACAAGGAAATATATTTAACTATTTTCTTGTTTCGCTCCACTAACAATGTAGTTCAAGTAATACTAAATTCAAACTTAATACTTATTGTTTCAATATAAATAGAGTAATGTGTAACAGTTACTTGTATTCTTTTAAATATCTGATATTTAATATTTATTGAAAAATATATTATAATGAAATAATCAAGACAATAAATATTATTAACGTAATTTCTTTAGTATAAAACATTTAAACGAATAATGATAATGTTGATACAAAAATATATCATTATATATTATTAAGTATATATTACACTAAGTTATTTAAAACAACATGTAATTTTAATTGACAAATAACAAAATTATGTTGGTTTATTATCTGAGTCAAGAGTTAGGTGTCTTCGTTCCGAAAAATTATATTTTTTTACTAGAAAACACAATAATTGATTTGGGCTATACTTACAAAAATATATAAATACATATAGAAAAAAATACTTATATATATTTCTAAAGCACTTCTAATAGATACAAAACATTAACTTTGACTAAAATAACGTTTGTCTATATGTATAATATTACTAGTGTACTGAACTTGCTAAATAGCTAATGAGTCTACAGCTTTCATTTGTTAGCTGCAGACTAATTAGAAGCTGACATAGTCAGAGGCAGAGTTAGGTAGGCGTTACATTTCCAGTTAGGACGAGTACAGTTCGAGTTTAACTCCGTAATATGAATAATATCAGTTCTAAATAATATACGTTATTTGAATCTGACAAAATAGTTTCTATTTAATTTTAAATCCGTATGATTGTCGAAAAAGTTACTGACACAGTAATTATATTTATTATTAGACACGATTATGTATGTTTGATTTTATATTACCCGTAGTTTAGTTACTTTTAAGATCTTGAACTAATATTAAACTGTAATTAGATTTTACTATGCAATAAAAAAATATAACCAAATAATCTATACATATAAAGACACGAAAGTTATAAAGAACTATAAAAATAATAAAAATCTATAAGAAAAGTTAAATATTCACATTTCTTAAAGCTACATTTCTTAAAGACTTTCGGAATTTGAACACTTTCACAGGCCCATAGTGTGGTGGTAGCAGTTTTAAGAATGATACCGAGCCTAACAAAGCCTAATTATCACATTTAGTATATAATATATACATATCAATATTAAATTTAACAAAATAAGGCTTAGCATTGTTTTAATTGCTCCAAGCTTTTTTTACGCATAACATTTGAAAAAATATTTGGATCATTACTTTGCGATGTTTTTTTAAACAAGAGACTTACTCGTACTTTTATCTTGTCTCTTTAAGATGCTGGCATTAAACATTTTATACCGGAGTCATTTTAAGAAACCACATTTTTTCAAATCGTTGTCTTGGTTGTATAATTTTTATAAACCTTTAAATTTTAGAGAAAATGACAGAAAAAAAATATAAAAAATTTGTTTGTTGAAATCTATGTATATTATCTTATATTATGCCAGGATAAGAGGTAATATAAATAATACAGTAAAATTATATTATTGCGAATAAATCTATAAATCTATCTATATTTATTTCTTTTTATAATAAAATGATATTATGAACGGACTATATAATATTGATGTAAAATATTATTTAAATACTCGTATAAGTAATGTATTAAAAAAATATTTAACTTAATATTTGTATGTATGTAACGCGTTATAATGTAATTAAGAGATGTTTAGTAGAAAAACTACTCAATAAGTTTTAATAATATTCATATTAAAAGATTTTTATATGACCTGTTTCAATTGTACGAATGTTTCAAAATGAAAACGAATGCATTATTTAAAGTTCTCTTGTCACATGATATTAAGTTAATGTCTTATTTATTTCAATTATAGCTGACTTACAGTACAGTTTTTTTGTTATGAAGGCGTTATTTTTTATAAAGTTATATTCAGGATTAATATAATCTTTAAAATTTTACATCCGTAGCAAGAAGTATTATATTTTTAACCTCGACGTCAATTCTCCGACATTTACTGTCACTTTTCTTTTATAAGGTCAGGAATGTAACGCAAGATGTCACTGTCTGAATATTTAAAGATATCCATTGAAGTGAAAAAAAGAGTAAGGTAATTACAATTCGCTGTCAGATTTTTTAAAGTTTTTTTTTCTATAACTACAGTAGTGATACCGTTAAAAATTGTGTAGTGCGAAATATAGTATTTATATTGTCATAGATTTTATCTTTTCCATAAATTTACTAAATTGTTATTAAATTTGCATTTTATTTTACTATTAGATACATCATGAGGGCGTACACATTTTTTTTATATTATTGGCTGGGTTTACAGTTTGAAATAGATATGTAAATGTATTAAAAATTATTCCTAGCCCCTTTTATAACAATATAATGGATATTAGCATGTTTTATGTAAGTTTTTATGAATTCTGAAGAATAAACTTAGTATTGTTTGGCAATATATTTAGTTTAACAGACCATTGTTCTTTTGGAAATCTTTACGAGTCAGAGCTTTACTGTCAGACATACCGTAGGATTATCCTTCGTTTTACTTGAAAGTTGTTTAAAAAGAATACATTTTTAAGAAAGATAACGATAACGTATGTTCTTTAAACTTTATTTTTCTTTATCGTATTATATAAAACCTTTTCTATGTTGTAATTATTATATTTTAGCAGACAATAATTAATACACTGAATGTTTAAATTTTGTTGCTAGACTAGTGTTTTGTTTATATTGGTATTATAATATAATATGTATAGAATTAGTATTATCCACAAAAGGCTCTGTATACCTAATACTATAAAGAGTTGTTCGTTAAACTGTTATAAGAATGAATAGTGTAAAAATGTATTTTCTTAAGAGAAAATATAAGTTGAATATCAAAGACATTTTTGAAGACTATTTTTGTTTATTCCACACACGGATCACGTCTCTCTCTATCACTGTTATGATATGACAAATTTAATCAGTGAACTCTTTATTATAAAATAATCAAATATTTATAATGTCACCTCTAAAATGTAAACAAAATAAACAGTAAATAACTAATTCGGTTAAGAACTTAGTATAAATTGTTACGGTTTTAAAACCGACTAACATTGGCATGACAATGGCATTTACGTGGCATCGTTATGCATCTCATACTTTTAAGTTAAAATTATAATATAAAGACATATATATGACGGCGCGTTGATTAAAGTTTATTTTAAATTATAAGTTACGCAATTATATTACTTGATTCTATAATGTATTGTTATAAAAAACATAAAATATGAGCGGATAATCCCGAATAGGGTAGTAGGTGTCGTCACTGGTAATGGCGGTTGTCATGGAGTTGACAGCTGTTTGCAAGAAGTGCACATTTGCTAACCTATTGGCTCTAAATCCCGATTAATCTTATTGATTGTGTGTAATATTTTGTTAAACAGTTTTAAAAAATAATAATAACGTTTTGAACAATACGAGTGTACTTCTATTTTTAATTCCTATCGTTACAACGCCTATTATGAACAATAACAGCCAAGACCGCTATGAGGCTTCTCCCGACGCTCTCACATCAGAAGTGGGATTACCAGCGACGAATAAGGAACAGAATAGAGGTCAGAACGTTAATATTTCTCTAAATAACGAGTGTGAACGTTGGAAATATCTCTTTGAAGTGCAACAACAGAATATGATGGCATTAATTCGCACTATACGAGAACCATTTGTATCTAGTACTAAAATAACATTACCCGAGTTTAACCCTGATACTCCTGAGTACGACGCTCGAGCGTGGTGTGAAACCGTGGACATATGCTTACAAGAAAAACCTATTTCCGGCAGTGATTTAGTAATCACTATGAGCAAGGCACTCAAGGGAACGGCGTCAGCATGGCTTGCGCAATCTAGTTTTACCGGTATTACGTGGCCGCAATTAAAAGATCTCTTCTTAGCTAGATTTGATACTATTGAGACACCAGCTGCGAACTTATGGCGACTACTCAATAGTGGTCCAAGGGAAGGAGAGTGTTTATCTGCGTTTGCCGGGGGATTTATGAGCACTATATTAGCAAGATGGAAGTCTTTATCGAAAGAACAGATTGCGATCGCGCTTACTTTAGCACATACTTCAAAAATTGAGTCACGATTGCAAAGAATAGCATTTACTACTGAGATTGACACTCGTAATAAATTGCAACAGGAACTTATGGCTTTCGGCTTTAGAAAAAGAGGACCCCCGACTAGTGAGAAGACTACTCCGACTGAATTAAAGAAGCCGCGTACAGATAATGCACAGCGATGCTATAACTGTGGCAAGCCGGGTCACGTATCTCGGGAATGTCGAGGAAATAGTAGTCGTGACAGCAATACTACTACACAATTTCAGATACTACCTCCTCTCAGCATTCGAAGGACGCTAGCTCGCAGAAGAAGACAATTACTCCAACATGCTTCAAGTGTGGGGAACGAGGCCACATCGCGCCCCGTTGCCACAGTGCGGATGTCAAGGCCAGCGATGCACGAACTGAACGACGAGTGCATGTCTGATCCATCCAACCTGCCATTGATAAACTTTTAGATGAAACCGGTGAGAAGTTTTCATTTTGCTTTGACTGAGGTGCCGAATACTCGTTAATAAAACGAGTTCTATCTGATAGATTTCTAGGTAAACGGCAGTATGATGCAGTATTATTGTTAGGAATAAGTAATGCGCTTCTTAATTGTAACGTCCAAATTCTTTCTACAGTTTCAATTCAATTACTATTTCATGTGGTGCCCGATTCGTGTATTTCAAATGATATAATGATCAGGAGGGATCTACTTTCATTAGGGTTTTCAATAGAGATTTTTGAAAATAATCTTATCCTTGAAAATAATAGGGCCGTTTCTATTTGTGACATAGGTACAAAGGAAAACAAATTCGAAAGTATAGATTGTGATGACGTCATCATTCCATCACGGACATTAGGCGAGGGTATTAAACGTTTACAGATAGTTCTTAAAGCGTTAACTGATTCAGGATTTTCGTTGAACATAAAGAAATGTAGATTCCTTAAAACTTCTATCCCATAGCATACCATTCACATAGATGCCAAAGAGTATGTTTTTGTATCAATAGACGCCTTTACTAAATACGTGATATTGTATCATACACGCAATATAGACACAAATAGTGCCATTAAGGCATTAAAATTCAATGTGTCTTTGTTTGGTGCCCCTACATGCGTTATAGCTGACCAGGGTCCATGTTTTGCTGGAAAAGAGTTTAGGGACTTTTGCAATGCATACAACATTAACCTACAAGTACATCTTTTAGCTACCGGTACAAGTCGTGCAAATGGGCAAGTAGAACATGTCACGTCCACATTAAAGAATATGTTAACTGCTGTCGAGGTAGATAATAATAAGTCATGGCAAGCTGCACTGCCTGATATACAGCTATCCATCAACTGTACTATGATTAGGGTTATAAAAGCGAGTCCTTTAGAATTGTTAATAGGAAAGGTTGCTAGACCCCTAAACTTAATGACATTAGAAACAGATGACATATAAGTTGATTTAAATCTTATAAGAGAGCAATCGACACGAGCAATAGAAGCTAATGCTTTTTCGGAGAAAGTAAGGTTTGATAAAAGTAAAGCAAAATTAAAAAAGTTTGAAGTAGGTGATTATGTGCTACTTGAAAACCACGAGCGTAACAAAACCAAACTTGACCCAAAATTTAAAGGCCCTTTTAAAGTAGTTGAGCTGTTGGATGGTAACAGTAAATTTACTTCGGGCCCTTAATTCTAATAGTAGTAGTAGTATAGTACAACTAAGTACGCACACGACCGTGTACGGGCGAATGTTATGTTCCATTAGAGTTGAGTGGTGGACTAGAGATTCCAATCCAGGCAGAATGTGCCGATGACGGCCATGGTAAGTAATTACATAACCTATGCATCCTACTTTTTAGTCTACGAGACAATGGGTAGCCTGTGTGGCATCTGGCCTGTGTGGCATCTGGCCTGTGTGGCATGAACTGGCCTGTGTGGCATGGACTAGCCTGTGTGGCAAAGACTGGCCTGTGTGGCAAAGACTGGCCTGTGTGGCAAAGACTGGCCTGTGTGGCAAAGACTGGCCTGTGTGGCAAAGACTGGCCTGTGTGGCAAAGAGTGGCCTGTGTGGCAACGACTGGCCTGTATGGCAACGACTAGCCTGTGTGGCAACGACTAACCTGTGTGGCAGAAAACTGCCTGTGTAGCAAATGACCTATGTAGCATTAACTGATGTATGTGACATATGTCATATGTTGAGTGTGACTTTTACCAAATATTTAATAGTATTAAAAAAAAATGTAATCGCTGTAAGTTGTATGACATGAACAAATAAGAATATTGTGTGGTCAGGAAGACCGATCGTGATATAGTATAAAGCGCTATATTTATTGTCCACAGATGAGAATGGTACACACGAGGACGTGTGACAATGCAGGACGGCCGTGACGGCGCGTTGATTAAAGTTTATTTTAAATTATAAGTTACGCAATTATATTACTTGATTCTGTAATGTATTGTTATAAAAAACATAAAATATGAGCGGATAATCCCGAATAGGGTAGTAGGTGTCGTCACTGGTAATGGCGGTTGTCATGGAGTTGACAGCTGTTTGCAAGAAGTGCACATTTGCTAACCTATTGGCTCTAAATCCCGATTAATCTTATTGATTGTGTGTAATATTTTGTTAAACAGTTTTAAAAAATAATAATAACGTTTTGAACAATACGAGTGTACTTCTATTTTTAATTCCTATCGTTACAACGCCCATTATGAACAATAACAGCCAAGACCGCTATGAGGCTTCTCCCGACGCTCTCACATATATATATATATATATATATATATATATATATAATCAGAATCTTGATATCTATATAATGTAAGGGGAGAAATTACTTATACTAACATTTACTTCATAACTTGGTAGTAGCTAAATATAGTATTAGTTCATGCATTTACCTCTAAAGACGTAAATACTATAGACAATTACCTAAACATACGTATTAATTATATCTGCGCAATTTGTAATTGTAATATAATTCTGTTCTGTTCTGTTCTCTCCTTACCTTCGTAACTAAATATATTTTTGAGCATTCAATAAATGTATATAATTTATGATTGTGAATCTAATCTTCATTTGATTTAATAATGAATTCTCAGTATGGAACGAAACACGAAACTCCTCAATTTCGATTTGCGAGGACATCACACAATATGTCCCTACTAATTAATGAAATGACGTTCTTACCAAGAACTTTCAACTATTCTGTTTAAAATAAGACAATGCCACAATACCTTGTGTAACATTACTCATTCATTAATGTTACTATTACTATAGTAGGTGTAGTTTAAATTTTATTTTAGTATGGAATAATGTTTCAGAGGTATGATAAATAGTGAGCGTTTTATAGCGTTATATGTCTATATTATTTATCTTGTTATGAGTTCTTAAAATCCAGTTCTGTTCATCTCAGACTATAAAGCGTTTCTTACTTGTATTTAAACACGCCGTGCTACTTTGACCTAATTCTCATAGGAAGCTATAAATTACATTGAAATGCATTCCCCTTGAGAAATACATTTTCCCGTTAAGATGTATATGTGCTATTGTATATTGCTTCAATTTTAATATCCTGTTCTACTAAAATATCATAGGATATTAATAAGTATAGACTTATTCTGATACTTAGTTATATACCAAGTATTAATAAGATTGTGTAAAGTGGTAATGTAAATTTAAAGCCAAGAACTAGATAAACTGTAAGCTTAATCTAATTTAAGTTTCTCTTTATATTTTACTTTCCACGCGAGTTTAGTATACACTACCTTAAGATAAGCATACTTACAGTCTTCATCAACAATTCAATACAAGTGTTTTAGCTTCAGCTGATTATTTACTAGTAATGAGTCTATGAATGGTGGTACGCACAAAGTGATGGCAGGAAATTTTTAACATTATTTTCTATACTCTCACCTCTAAAAATGTATATTATGAAAATATAATTTAGTTAAAAACGTTTTACTTAGTTTGGTGTTATAATAACGGGTGGGCCAAATAAGACCTACTAATATTAAGCACAAATAACTTTTTTATTTTTGATCAATTGTTTTAACGCAGCGTAAATATCGACAACATTTTAATTCCAGATCAGCTCCCACAGCCTTCATGATTAGGAGTTTAGTCGGTCGTTTTGAGGAACTGGATTCAGTGGCCGACCGTCCTGGACGAGGTGCCCATCGAAATATTGCCACTGAAGACAACGTGGAAACTGTGGGGCAAAGTGTTGCAGATGATCCATCTGTCTCAACTCGCCGTTGTTCCAGCCAATTGGGCATTTCCATAACGACATTCCGTAGAATTTTAAAGATCTTAAGATGTACCCATACAAAATTCAAATTGTGCAAGTACTACTACCGCAAGACCACCAACAACGACTGCAATACGCTATTCGTTTTACACAATTAGCCACACAAATTGATTTTTTAAATAATGTTTTGATGTCGGATGAATCGCATTTCCATTTAAAAGGTTATGTCAACAAACAAAACTATAGATTGTGGGGCTTTCAAAATCCAAGGGCAACACACCAACATCAGTTGCACCCATCTAAATGTACTGTTTGGTGCGGTGTTATGGCTAGAGTTATCGGTCCATATTTCTTAGAAAATGAGCTAGAAACGACAGCTTAACAGCTTTAGACAGCTGAAGCAAAATATTCGAGACGAAATACTGAGCCTTCAACCAGAAACATTATGTGGTGTAATGGAAAACGCGTTAAAAAAAGCCAATCTTTGTATCGAGAAAAATGGTGGACATTTGTGTAATGTAATATTTCATACATAATTTCCATAAAATATATTCAATGTTTAAAAACAATTAACCAAAATAAGTGATTATTGCAAAAGTTGTTTGTGTTTAACAGTAGTAGGTCTTATTTGGCCCACCCAGTATATAAATATTTTAAAAAATCCAAGAAATGTATTTTACTTTTGTTAAAAAATATAAATGTAAATGTTATTTAGCATACAGCAGCTCTCAAAGAGCAACTGGCCTAGTTCTCAAACACGGTAATGGTTTCCGTTAACGTGTTTGAGAACTGGGCCAGGTCAGGGTGGACGTGTTAAGAGAATATTACATGATTATGCTTTTACTGATGTTTGTAATTTAGTAACAGATGTTATAATTGATTTTAATTTACTAATTTATAACTCATACAAAATAATATTTTACAAATATTTATTTTTTATGTACCATTAACTAACATAAAAACAGAAATATAGGAGGTTGAATTAGTTTTAAAGGTTTTTTTTCGTAATTTGCGGCTATATAGGAAAAAACAGTAGAAAATATTTTATTGAAAGTATTGGCCGTCGTTAGCCACAACTCTTGCCCATCTTTCGGGCAATTTCCGGATGCCATTCCTCCAAAATTCTGGCTGCTGCTTGGCTATCCATGACTCGACCCGTTTTTTGGTATCCTCGTACGAAGAGAACCGCTGGCCAGCCAAATCGAGGCTCATGTGCTGAAACAAATGATGATCGGAAGGAGCAATGTCCAGGCTATACGGCGAGTGGGGTAACACTTCCCACCCAAGCGTTTGAAGGTATTTTTTTTACGGGTTGAGCAACATGCGGCCGAGCGTTATCATGCAGCAAAATAACCTTATCGTGCCTTTCGACTGTTTCCGGGCGTTTTTCTTTTAACGACCGGATCAAACGCATCAATTGCAGTCGGTAGCGATCCCCCGTGATTGTTTCGCCAGATTGGAGCAGTTCAAAATATACGACGCCGAACTGATCCCACTAAATGCAGAGCATGAGCTTCGAGCTGTGAATATTTCGCTTAGCCGTCGATGCAGATGCATGGCCGGGCAAACCCCATGATTTTCCGCGTTTTGGGTTATCGTAGTATATCCATTTCTCACACGTAAAAAATCGCCGTTCGACGTCACGCAGCTTCAATTGATACGGGATCCAATTTCCTTGCTTTTGGGTCATTCCTATCGCTTTCAAACACTTGGAAACGGTAGATTTATCTACGCCTAATGATTCAAGAAGCTCTTCTTGGGTTTGGCACGATTCCTCGTCCAGCAATGCCTTCAATTCCACGTCCTCGAACTTTTTAGGCTGGCCAAGACGCTCCTTGTCTTCGGTGTCAAAAACACCACTTTTGAATCATCGAAACCAGTACTCGCATGTTGAAATCGACGGAGTATGGTCCGGGTAGGCCTCCAGCATCAATTCACGGGCTTGGGCTGTATTTTTTTTTCAAGTTGAAGCAGAAAAGCAAAGCTTCCCGCAAATTGCGTTTTGACGGCACAAAAGTTGACATAATCGGAGTAAAAAAAAACAATGTTGTTTATACTTCAGCGAAATGAAAAATTCACATAAACAAAGCCTAGTGATGAGGCTTCAGCAGAAATATAAGTTAGGTAGTGCCCGATGCGAAAAAGTTGCAAATAACACTATTTGTGTTTTACCTTTAAAACTAATTCAACCTCCTAATATATACAATGAGAAAAAATTGTACAAAGGTTTTACTTATCTCTTTAAGAGATCTCTACTGCTTCCTTTCGGCATTACGTTTCAGCGAAAAAGAATATTAAAAAGATTATGCAGTGTGGTACTAAAGTTAAAAACATTAAATAACATGAAAACAAAAGTTTATATATCCTTTAATGCTTTATTTACAGCATCATTTACGAATCCTACTAAACAATAGAATATTTACCGCACATTGTTGTGCAAATTGCGTCTGTGTAGAATAGACGGATATGATATATGAATAGCAAATTCTTATTCCTCTGAGGTAAAACAAAATCCCCAAATAAAGCAATAAAACTTCGTCTTAAATATAAATACACATTTTACTCATAAACAGTTGTCTAATTTCACTCGTGTATGTGTGTGTGTAAAGTGAAAAAAAAGAAAAATTTCAGTTTAGTTAAAAATGTTAATGCTAAAATAATTTAAAATATTTTAAATGAGAGCTCATGCTTGTTGCTACATTAATCAGACTTATTTATTTATTCATTGCCCGTGTTATTTTACTGTTAGTCTCTTCCAGTTACGAAAATTAAAAATGTACTTAAAATTTTAAATGTGAGGTAATTTCTATATAATTATTAAAATTCTATTTATTTCTATATCTAAATATGTTTGACAGTACCTCATTTACGGTTTCGATCGATCGGGTCATTCTCTTATGGGTACTCGAAGTATTTTTTTTTCTTTATACGAGTAAGAGTGCTGAAGTTTTGCAATAAATTTGTAACTTGCCACATATCACATATGTCCATCGTCCACGTCAGCACTTATTACCATATACTCGTAGACCGTCAGGTTATTTGTAACCCAATCTCATAATAAAATATGGGCTTACTTGTTTGAAAAATATATGATTTTATTATAAATCAAGAAGTGAAAACTTGATGTATACGCTGATACATGTATTTAAAAATATGCACGTAAAATAGTAATTATGGTGAAAATAATAATTAATTAAATGAAAATAATTCGATTTGAGAATAAAATATATAAAATCTCGTTTGTTCTCTAGTTCTACAGTTTAAATTATATATGATATTAGTTTATAAGTTGATGCAAAATAAAATTGCTTGCAATACCTAGTTTCTTATAAAAAATCGTAAAACTTTTGCCAGCTTCTTAAAAAACACTCTTCAGAAACTTGAAGTCAACAAAGTTCAAAGAATCTTGCTTTATCTTAAAGCTAACTTTTACAAGAACACTTTTATTTATTGTAGTACTGTATCCTGTTCTTTTTTATATCGTATATCATTCTACAGTTTTTAATTCTATTATATTTTTCAAGTACAATTTAATCTGTCGTTCGATTGTTTTTTTTTATTATTATATTGATTTTTTTTGTTCTTTGTACATAACAATAAATGAACAACGGATAGACATTCCTTAAAGTATGAATAAAGAAGATCTATCTATGATTTCAATAATTTTTAAACACTTCTCATTTGTATTTCATGAAATAATTCATAAATTTCATTTATAGATTCTTCTTCACACTATTTATATGATACATAAATTATTTTTATTGATTATTAAACACTTTTATGTAAAGTAGGGAAAAGCCGCAATATTAACAATATTAAACTGAAGATGAAATTTATTCATGAAACGATAATACTATTTTATAGATTACTTTGGGACTTTATTAATTTATTCCGTGATTCCGTCGAACAAGACCAGCTATCAAGATCCATCCTCTTTTATTAGTTTTTCATAATTACAAAAGGGGAATACGTATACTGAAGAAGAGCTCGTTCTATATTGGTTTTGAGAAACGATTTACATTTCATGATTGCTAATCATTATTACAAGTGTCAACTTCAAGAAAGAATTAATATACAAAAATAAGAACGGCTTACCATTTATATTAATAAATAAATATTTTAATATAACCAGAATAATAGAAATAGCATGTTCGATTTAACAGATGTTGAAAATATGAAATTGAAGTAAAAGATTAAGAAAAATACAAAGTCTATATTTTATTAAAGAATAAAATTCAGATTTTGAAATACAGAAATTGTAAAGATAATTTCGCCAATGTTATTGAGGACAATGATTCCAATACAAAAACACTGATCCGCACAAGTTATTAAAAAACCTACAATTTATTATATAATACTAGCTTATGCCCGTGGCTTCGCACACCTGGAAGAAGAGAATTCAGAGCAGAGGACGGTTTGAAACTAAATTTCATCTATTAAATTCTATTCTAATTCTAGATGGTAACCCGACTTCGCTCGGGTTAAATGTGACTCTTCTCATCAATATTTTACATAATGTTGGTAGATTAACGAAATCAAGATGGTCTCGGGTCGTTTCGCTAGCGTCCAAAATAGCGACTGCGATTCGTCTGTCATCGCTATTAGAATTTAACAAAATACTCGACAAACTGTATTTTGCGGTTACATGGCGATTCGAAATTTTTATTTTTCTATGTTTTATTATTGAAACGAAGTTTTAATCGAAATTCTTAATAAAGATTTACCTCTGTGACTGAAGGCTTCAGACAACGCAGTATTTTGACTCTTTCTATTATACGTTGATGAGTTGATTTTAAAGGTGATTTATTTGTCATAAATTTTAATTACTCACCCTACATGTGAACTTACCAGTTACCAGAGTTATCAGTCGTTTTGCGGTTAACGGGATTATTACAAATAATTCAAAACATAACATAACTATATCTATATCTTACATAAGAACACTAATTTCCTATTTATCCTATTTAATCTTTTAATGTCAGAAGAGTTATCTTAATTAATTCTAATAATCTTTGAAAGCAATTTCTTAAACCCAAAAACCCTTGACCAAAAACAAGCAATCCTTTACAAATTTTAATTATACGTTTTCAAAACCAAAGCCTTTATTAACCGCACCCTATCATAATATTAAATCTCTGAACAACCGCTTAAAATTCTAAGGTCCTTTATATCTGCATAAAAGAACCTCTTTATAGTTTTTCAGTTTAGGAAATGACACCATTTGCAGGTGATTTTAAAAAGGTACAAAAAATTTTGTGGTCAATTATATTATAGAAAGATAAACTCTTTTTACCTCTAACAGCATTCGTGGTTGTGTTTATATTTGGTCAATAATCAAGACAAAACCGAGAAGAATTTACAAAAAATAATCTGAAAACATGAATTATGTGTAAACAACTAATAGATTATATATATATATATATATATATATATATATATATAAAGTCTAGGTATGCTTATTTAAGTCTAATTATAACATTAATATACGAGGGGAGGTCCAAAAATTCGTGGAATGGAGAGGATGGAGCGGGGGTAAGGGCGCTCGCTTGGTGTCATACGATTCGGAGACTCATCATTAGTATAAATACCGAGTTTCAACCTGATTGCGTTATTCGTTTACGAACAGTCGCCTGCTGAACAAGTCAATCCGGAAGAAAAATGAAACTATGGAAAAAATTTAACACCACGCTGTGATAAAATTCCTTACCAAGCAAAGAAAGAACGCTCAAACCATTTTGAATGAAATGGGAGTCGTTTATAGGGAACAGCGCCCTAGTAAATCAATGATTTACAAGTGGCATAGCCTTTATAAACATGGTCGAGAGTTAATTGAAGACGACCCCCGCTCAGAAAGGCCAGTTGAGGCCACCACATCGGACATCGTCGAAAAAGTGGAAAAAATTGTACTGGAGGATGCCCGTTTGAAGAAAAAACAATTATCTGCATTAGTTGGAGTATCAGATAACACCATTTTGAGAATCCTACATGATTACCTGGGTATGACAAAAGTCAGTGCAAGATGGGTACCGAGAATGCTCACGCCGTTTCAGAAAGAGCAGCGCGTCGATGCGTCTAAGCATTTTTTGGAGTTGTCTGGAGATAAACCTGCACAGATTTTGGAACGAATTGTTACGGGAGATGAAACATGGGTTCATTACTTTAAACCTGAGTCCAAACAAGAGTCCATGCAATGGCATAAAAAGGAGACACAACCGCCAAAGAAATTCAAGGTGACGGAGTCGGCTGGAAAGATGATGGCTACGGTTTTTTGGGATTGTGAGGGGATAATCTTGATTGATTGCAAAGAAAAGGGAAGGACTATAACCGTAGAATACTACGCAACGATATTCAATGGCTGCTCTGCACACGCATGGGTTCGAATCCCTAGTTCACCCACCCTACAGTCCTGACCTGGCCCCAAGTTACTTTTTTTTATTCCCCAATTTAAAAAAAGACTTAAGGGGAAGGAAATTTTCCGACGACAATGAGGTAAGGGAGGCAATTTCGGCTCATTTTGACGGAAAAGATAAAACATATTTTTATAGTGATTTAGAAAAATTAATTCATAGGTCTAATAAATGTATTGAGCTTAAGGGTGATTATGTTGAAAAGGAAAAATAGTTTTGTTGTTTTATTTTATTTAGATCCCTTTCATTCCACGAACTTTTGGACCTCCCCTCGTATATAACATATCTTTTTAAAATTTTCTCAGCCCTAATTAGATATTAGAAAAATTACATCATTTATTTATAATGATTACTTCTCATATACTATCCTATTCTATCATAATATACAATAAATATAGTGATTACATAAAAAAAAAATTAAAATACAACTTTCATTCGTAAATTATTATTTAAAATTAACAAATAATAAATAATTTACAAAATAAAAAATATAGTAAATCGGGTTCTAATACAACCTTTAGTAGTAAAAATGGATCAAGATCGATTATTAATTTTGTCGCTAATCCAGAACTGGTCTTAATTGTTATATGTACAATAAAACTGTCAAGCACTATAATTAATTTACTAGATTACTTAGGTGTGTAAAGTAATTACCTAAATGCTTTTTTATAGTGGTGTATAAGCCTAATATAGCCACGAAACACTATGATAATTAGATCTTATTGAATAATACGTTACGAGTATTCTCTTCAGATTGTACTTTCAACATAATCAAAGATTGAATACCTCTAATTGAGCTGAGCGTAAGCGAAGCTCTTAACCGTTTGGGAGACCTTTTTTCTGTTTAGTTGTCTCCAGAATGCGACGAGATAATAAGCTAAAAATTTTCTCATGTATGTTTGAGTCGAAAGCGGATGTTATAGCGAAAACAGATTGAAAAAATGTTTAGCCATTCAAAAGTTATCAAGAAAAGAAAAAAGGAGAAGGGCTCAGCTCAACACCCGCCACGCACGGTCGACGGATCCTAGTATTTTAACATTTGGAAATTTTATAAATAACTAATTACCAATAAACAAGTTTGGTAAATTAAAACTTTTTCGTTAATCTCATATAGAAATATGTTTTATATATACCGCTTAGTAGTTTGTTTTTCTTTAACATCATAACTTCAAAGGAGTTCAAACTTTCTTTGTTTTAGGATTACTTGGTCCTCATTTACATGATCGTTCACATACGGGTTAAATTAAACAATGTTTTGATAATATTTTATATAATATGGCATTTAAATTTAAAGGTAATGAAAGTATTATAATACATTTTTGTACAAAACATTCAATACAACTCAAAGTATTTCGTAGACGTTTTTTTAAGCTTCCTCTTACATAAAAGATAAATATGTTTCAAATACCACCCTTTTATCCTACCTATATTCATACATTATCTTAAATCTACATATATATTTATATTAAAATATCCTATAATGTTATAATTTAACAAGATACTACTAAAGTAGAGTTGTTTTAAATTTATATATATAATATACCATTTAAATAATATACTTAATTTATATAAATAATATACTTAAGAGAAAAAGTTAATTAAATGACTTAACTTTTATTTGCTCTTTACAAAACAACGCAGAATCTAATTACTTTAACAAGTTCAAGACACTCTTGTTTATTGCAATTTATTACATTAACAAAGTACATTTATTTAATTCGAAGTATTTTTATTTCTATACGATGTTGTCAAAACCCTTGCCTATTATTAAGATAGTCAGAGATACACTTTTATGTATACGAAATAACAGATTAGGTTTTCTTGTTGTTGTCGTCCTTCGATCAACATAACATGTTGGTGACAGACACATAAACAGTAATAATTAATATAAACACTGAAATGAAATAAGATAAAAAATATATACAACAAACTTTTGAGTATAATTTAGGTAAAAGATTAAAAAATCATACTTTTTATCATCTTTTTTCTTTTATCCAGCTAGTTGGTACAGCATAAACCTCTCTTTCACACCTTTTTTTTTCTTCTGGAATTACTTATGAGAACACGCCGCATTCCAGGGAGAGGAAGGCGACGGTTATGTCGAACTCCTACCCACTAAACCAGACGGTCAACACCTCGCCGTATAGAGGAGCACCTCGGGAACGATTGTGCACACATCCGCGTTGCTCCAACGGCATGCCAAGCGACGTGAGCGGCCCCCACCTCCCCAATGGAGCGATGCAAACTGTTGACAGGAATGCGCTTACTCCGGCGGCCGGCTTGTTTTGACGCAGGGAGCTCCCCTGTCCCCCGCCAGAATCAAAAAGTCCCAATCCGACTCACCTCGCTTGAGCCCTGGCCCCGAAAGGGACCTGAATTCGCTTTAAGATATAACTTATATTTTTGTTTCTATTGATGGAAAGAATCACTAAGTAGAGGAGAATGTGAACCTGTAATCTTTGGGAAACCGGAAAGAAAGATTGCGTGTGCCATTTTCTCTTACTTAACATTTTTTTTAATTGTCAATATATTTAAGAATACTACGGGTACACTGGTAATATGTGTATTTTATCAATTAAACTATAATTATCCATAAATCAAAACCATCATAATCACAATATTAATTAGGGACATATTGTTAGAATACTTAAAGTATTTTTCATTTCTATAAACATTTTAAATTATAGAAAAAACAACGATGCTGTACTTGTAAGAAGTAAATAAAATAGTCCGACCCACTTCGAATCAAGCACGATCATTTAATAGAATACAGGTTATTTAGATTAATGGGCTCTATGTTTAATAAATTTACCTTTAAAAATTTATTTTTGTAATAATATCAGTTATAATAAGTCAAAGATAATTTTAGACGTAACACAATCAATGATTCCATTGGATGGAGTGAAAACGTTTTGTTTTGATCTGTCGACGAAGCTTAAAGCAACTAGAGAAGCAGAGAAGCAGATAAATTGTTTTCTATTCTCTATAACACTTATAATATCCTCAAATAAGACATACATATAAGTAATTTAAACATAATACATTGTTATTTTCTGTTGCTGTAACATTTATTTAAACACAATAAAATATTTTAAGCACCAAATTCATTTTTGAACTAAATATTTAGGTTCATTCTACTATATCGGAAAAAGTTTTGAAATTACAATAAAGTAAATTGAAACGGTCCTCAGATGAAACAAAAAGCTTCTACTTTATATTAAAATGACAAAGCCAAGTTCCTTCCAAAACTTTTAGGAACTGTGTCTTAAAGAAAAACATTAAACTTTATATTTATATTTATTTATCTTCACGCTAAGCTTTGGCTACCCCGCAAGGGATATGCCCTTGCGGGGTAGCCAAAGTTTCTGGCTGTAAAGTTCTTTAGCAAAAATAAACACACAAAATACAAATGACGGGACAAAATCTGAACATAAAATATTTTTGAACAACAATTGCTACACGATCATGTATTTGAAACATAGACCTCAATACAACAGATTTAAAAGTTCGATATAAATCCTAGAAAGCTTTTAATGTAATTTGTTACAGTATTTGGTTATTATCTTAGTAAATAACTATTTCCTTGCATCATAAAAACATATCTTAAATTATTACTAGCAAGAATCCACTTATTAACAGCTTTGCATATCTCGCTACACTGTGATTTACGTTATATTAATTAATTAATTAATTAATTAATTATACAATTATTATTATTTTGATGTGATATCATTATAGAACTACTCGTAGTAGTGACCTAGTTAGTTTTTTAGTTATTCCTATGGCACCACGATTCACTTCAATTTAAAATATGTTTTCAAGCGTCAGTTCTGATTGTGACAAAAGTTGATATTATTAAAACTGTAGGTTAAATTAAAATTACGGAGGGCATGTATGAAGAGGTTAATGTCTGTGGCCGAGGCGAAAGAGGTATGCAGGGACCGTAGCGTTTGGCGCTCAGTCGTCTCTGGCTACCCCGCAAAGGATATGGCGTGAAGCTAAATAAATCTATTATATAAAAATGAATCGCAAAATGTGTTGGTAAGCGCACAACTCAACAACGGATGGACCAATCTTAACAATTCTTTTTTTTAAATATTCCTTGAAGCCCAAGGATGGTTCTTACGGCGAGAAAAATTCGAATAATTTCCAGGAAAACCCTAAAAGAGCCCTTTTCTTTTTCCTATACAAATATTTTAAATATAGAATAAATAACTAAATGTAGAGCCAATTTGAACTGTATTGTTATTCAATAAAGTTTATATTAAATTACAAGCACTCATTGTTATCTAAACAATTTAGGTATGTTGCTAACATCGAAGAGTCAATTCGCGCTTTATTGTCTCTCCACAAAGTTCAAATTCAATCAAATATATGTATGTGCAGGTTCACGCAAAAGTGATAATATCGTGAACCCGACCAAATTGAAAAGTTAAAAAATTTAAGAGCTATAGATTTGATTGGCCTTGGAATATTCTTTCTTTTGTTTTAGTTTTGGAATGCGACATAAATTGTCATCAGTTTTCACGTCATTGCATCTGTCAAACAAACCGCGTTAATAGCGTTTATAATATTTAATATTTAATTTTGATTGTTTTATATCGTGTTTTGTGCAAAGTGTTTTAATACCTGTGATTAATAATTATTGCATGTGACATAATTTAGGTGAGTATATTCGATATGCCTCCTATAAGACGAAGTAATTTAGGTAGAAGAATCCGAAATGCTACAAACCAAACTAATTACCGATCTTATCATACTGCACAAGAACGTGACGACCGAAAAGAACGTGAAAGAATTCGTATATCACGAACGCGGGAAGCGAGAGCGAGAGATTCAACCAATAATCCCGAAAGTTTGAATCGAGCTGCTTTCAATTATGATTTGTCAATTGACTACAGTAACCACCAATGTGTTACTATTGGATCTATGAACTTGGTTTGTTCTCATTGTAAGGCAAATGAAGCCAATGGATTGTGTTGCGCAAATGGGAAAGTGAAATTGATACCATTGGATCTACCACCAGAGCCATTGTACTCATTGGTTTCAGGAATAGAACCAGATTCCATACACTTTTTGTTAAATATCCAACAATATAACAATTGCTTTCAAATGACGTCATTTGGGGCAACAAACGTAGTTCGGGAAAATTTCATGCCAAATTTTAAGGTTTAATCATTATTATTTTAGTGAACAAAATTTCCTGTTAATTAAGTAAAGGTGTGTCATTAACCTTCAGTTCCTTAATCCCCAAGAAATATATTACTTAGTCATAATATTATTAGGTGATTCAGTATTAGCAATACTTTTATTATTTTGAAACACAATATAATTATTTGAGGATGGATATTAGTTACAACTAATTATTACATATTGACATACCTAAGCATATCAATTATAAATTGGGGATTCAAATTAGGAGACAGATATACTTTTTACGAACAAATATTATTTATATTTGACAAAAAACATTTTTTTAAATTTACAGATACAAGGCCAACTATATCATAGCGCAGGTTCACTGTTACCAGTATCAGATAGCAATTACAAATTTCTGCAAATTTATTTCATTGGCAATTCACCACAAGAAATTTATATGCGTTGTTCAAATAACAATTCAGTAAAGAGGTCTATTGTAGAACAATTACAAACTTTATTTCATGAGTACAATCAATTGATTATGTTGTTTAAAACTGCACTGGATCTGATGCCATCTGATAATCACAAAATTGTAATCAGAGCTGATAAAACACCTGTTGGCCAACATGCAAGACGTTTTAATGCACCAACTATTGATGAAGTTGCCATCGTAGTAGTTGGAGAAAACTTGGAATCCCTTGATATTGTTTTACATCGTCGGAATGATCAATTACAACGTATAAAGGAAACACACCGCTCATATGACGCATTGCAATATCTCATTATATTTTGGCAAGGTGAAGATGGCTATGATTTCTCAAACAAGATGATAAATCCCATTACAGGTAATAAAAAATATTAGTTTAGCAAGGAGATATATTATCAATCACTATATTATTTTTTTTTTATTTTCAATGTTATGAAAACAAAAATCTATTTTCAGGTTCTAAAACCAACAAAAAAGTCAGTTCAGTGAACTATTATTCCTACCGCCTAATGATGACAATCACATACTCAAACGTCGGCGATTATATCACAAGTATGTTGTAGACATGTATGTTAAAATTGAAACGGAGAGATTAACATTCATCAGGTTGAATCAGACAAAACTCAGATCTGAAGAGTATATTCACCTTCGAGATGCGATTAATACTGATGGTAATGCACAGAATCTTAGTCGAATAACTATTCTTCCAGCAACATACATCGTAAGCCCTCGACATATGCATGAATATGCTCAAAATGCCATGTCATATGTTTGTCATTATGGTACAGCAGATTTGTTAATCACATTTACATGCAATCCACACTGGATAGAAATAGACACAGCCAGAGTCTTTATACAAAAGTTGAAATCTTTAATGGATTTCATTGTGAAACATTATGTGTTTGGAGAGACACGCCGCTGGATGCATTCTGTGGAATGGCAGAAACGGGGATTGCCACATGCACATATTTTGATTTGGTTAGTTGACAAGATAAAGTCAAATGAAGTTGATGCAGTAATATCAGCTGAAATCCCTAATGTAGAAGTAGATCCTGGATTGCATGAGGTAGTTATCAAAAACATGGTACATGGTCCCTGTGGAACTCTTAATCAAAATTTACCATGTATGGTGGATGGTAAATGTTCAAAACGATATCCACGGACATTAATATCTGAAACAATCACTGGTATTGACGGTTATCCTTTGTATCGTCGCCGATCGACAGCAGAAAATGGAAGATCAACTATTGTCAAATTAAATCAACAAGATATTGAAATAGATAATCGCTGGATTGTTCCATATTCACCCATTTTATCAAAGACCTTCAAAGCACACATCAACGTTGAATCTTGCCATTCAGCAAAATCTATTAAATACATTTGCAAATATGTAACCAAAGGGAGTGATATGGCTGTGATTGGTATTAATGCAAA
The DNA here is from genome assembly GCA_918358695.1 of Melinaea menophilus ssp. n. AW-2005. Lineage (NCBI taxonomy): Eukaryota > Metazoa > Arthropoda > Insecta > Lepidoptera > Nymphalidae > Melinaea > Melinaea menophilus. Next base: position 20,508,325 of record OU911043.1, on the reverse strand, counting down.
GAATTCCAATTATGAAGTTACCCAATACCAAATGGGTCGCTATGTTAGTAGTAATGAAGCAGTTTGGCGAATATTTTCTTTTCCTATTCATGAGAGACACCCTACTGTTGTTCATTTAGCTGTGCATTTAGAAAATGGACAAAGAGTATATTTTACAGCACATAACGCAGTAGATAGAGCTGTACAGCCACCATCTACTACATTAACCAGTTTTTTTGAGACATGCTAAAACGATGCTTTTGCTCAAACATTGTTATATTCTGAAATGCCAAAATATTATACTTGGAATCAATCCTCAAGGAGATTTATACGACGGAAACAAGGAAAACCAGTTACAGGATACCCGGATGTATATTCTACCGATGTGATTGGTCGAATTCATTCAGTACATCCAAGCAATGATGAATGTTTTTATTTACGACTGCTATTAGTCAATGTACGTGGCCCAACATCGTTCCAACATGTACGAACTGTTAATGGTGATTTGTGTGGATCATACAGAGAAGCTTGCCAACGTTTGCGATTGCTAGAAAATTATGCTCATTGGGATCAAACTCTCAATGATGCTGTAATATCATCACAAGCTCATCAAATACGAACATTGTTTTCTATAATCATATCTACATGCTTCCCATTAAACCCAAAGGATTTGTGGATCAAGTACAAAGATAATATGTGTGATGATATTTTGTATCAAATACGGATTAGAAGGGGAAATCCAAATATACAAATAAGCGAAGAAATTTACAATGAAGTATTGATTTCAATTGAGGACATGTGCTTGATGATGTCAAACAAACTATTATTTCAATTAGGTCTGGCCGCGCCTGATCGTCCAATGCATAATGCTTTTAACCAAGAGTTGCACCGAGAAAAACTATATGATCTCAACACTTTGAAAGAATTAATTCAAACAAACCTTCCACTATTCAATGAACAACAGGGTATGTATTTGATGCACTTATGAAAGTAATAAATGATAAAAGAGGAGGGATTTACTTCTTAGATGCACCTGGTGGTACAGGAAAAACTTTTTGATTTCATTGATATTAGCAACAATTCGCTCACAAAATGAAATTGCACTTGCACTCGCTTTGTCGGGAATCGCAGCAACTTTGCTTGAAGGTAGTAGAACAGCTCATTCAGCACTAAAATTGCCATTAAACATGCAAAGCAACGAAACTCCAACCTGCAACATTTTGAAGAACTCTGCAATGGCAAAGGTTTTGCAGCAATGTGAATTGATTGTTTGGGATGAATGCACTATGGCACTTAAAAAATGTTTGGAGGCTTTAAATAGAACCTTACAAGATCTATGGAGCAATCATAACCTATTTGGTGGTACAATGATTTTATTAGCAGGAGATTTTCGTCAAACATTGCCAGTGATTCCACGATCAATTACTGAAAATACTTATATACGTTTTATTTCATTTTTCTTTATTTCATCGGTTATTAACCCTATGTTAATAATAATAGTAATAAATAATTAAATTTCTCCACGTTTTGTCATTGAAGCACCCACTTTGTAAATATTTGTCACCTTTACGTTCCCACTATCCCTTTAGATTATTTTTCAATCAGGTTTGAACCTTATGTTCCCCTCTTAGTTTGAAGCCCTCTAGAAGACATCCCAGTCGGGATTTTTTGTGCGTCTCAAAAGGGTGGCCAAAGTTCGTGGAAGCGAAGATACTTAGGTCATCCGAGCTGACCTTTTTCTTTAATTCTCCTGTACAGAACCGTCACCATAATGATAGGGCTATATGTGAGGGTCAGCAGAGTAAAAACATCTTAAGGTCGAAATATAAACTGCCACATTCCAAATCTATTTGACAGAACGAAGTCTGCCGAGTTGTATAAAAATTGTTGTATTTATTATAAAAATGTATTTTTTTCATTTTTCATGATTTATCTTTTAAAATTTAAATGTTTTGAGTTTAACTTATATTATATGGATTAGTAAAACCACCAAGTATTTTTAATTATGAACATCTTATTAAAATGATAAAGTAACATATTAAAAAAAGGATAATTTTAGGATTTATCTATCATATTATTTAAAATATTAAATGATAAAAAAATCCACCAGAATGCTTAATATATATAAATCACGCGTCACGTTGTTTGTCCACGATGGACTCCTTAACTACTTAACCGATTTTAATAAATTTACACACCACGTACAATTGACCTAACTTAAAAGATAGAATAAGTTTCAACTCAATTCATAGTCGCCATATTATTTTATTGCAAATTTTTTGTTTATTATTTTGCAGTTACCTCCTAACAATTCTAAAAGATGGCGGTATCTATTGACTGAATTGAGTAATTACGAATGAGGTATCTACCCTACCTACCTTATTCGTAAGTTTAGTGTTCCAAGTTATTTACTAAAAACTTTGTAATATACAAATAGTGTTATAAATTTGGATAAAATTTAAAAAATAATTATAATTATTTTGTTTTGTTTTTTGCTTAATATCGACTGTAAGAAAACATTATGGTTTTCATATAAGATATACTCTGAACGTTACCCCTTAAATGGTTTACTACAATGTAATATATCAAAAACAATAGTCACAGCAACGCGTGACCGGGTCTGCTAGTAAATAAATAAATAAATTATAATATGTCATTGTTACTTCAGTCGTTGCACACTGATACAGAGAAGCTAAGTGAAATAATTAATATTATAATAAGAGAGATTTATTATAATTATTATATATCTTTACTATGAAGATATCATATAAAAATTTATATTATTAACTTTCATATTACTATAACAAAGTAAAATGGAATATAATACTGTTTATGAAAATAACAGAAGTGAGCAACGATCCATTTCAGTAAATACACATATTATTGTATGGAAGTGTAAATATTTATTCGAATATACAAAGATCTTGTTAAAAAAGGTTCAATAATCCGTTATGGAAGTTGTCATTTGTTATTTACAAGGGTTGTTTTTTATTTCAAAGACATATTTTAGGTAAAGTGGATTTTTCTAAATGTTTATGAAATTTACTCTAGTAATATTTCACAGATACATTGATATCCCGCTATTATGAAATGAAATACAATATACATATTAATAATTAATTACTTAGAAAGGGTGACTAACAAAATATTTTTTTATTTCAAGCAGCTTAAAATCTCATGAAAACATAATGTTTAATAACTAAAGTAATTTACCGATCAGTAATGTATATACCATCATAAGTATCTAATCCAAAAAAAAAAATATTGTAAACATAAATCTTTTATCTTCAAACATAAACTGTAAACAATCTATTTATATTATTAAGTAATTATAAATTAACATTATTAAAAACAATATACTTAAATTATTATGATTGAATCTACTATAAACGAGTATATAACAAATGTTTATCCGAACTTCAACAATACTAAGGAACTCTGTAAAATTTAACGAAAATTTATTTTATACGTTGATGAGAAAGATAGATTTTTTTTGGAAATATGATTAAGATCCTAAATCGTCCCATCTATTAATTTACCTTCTATTGTCGTCGTGTTTTGTCATTTTCTCAGAAGTAAGGCATTTACGACTTTTCATGATATAAAAGAAAAAGAAATTAAGAGAAAACCTTATAATTTGTTATCCAACGAACATTAAATTTAGAGGTCAGGTTAATGGATTTTTTATACAAAATGTTGTTTTGAATACCAGTTATAAAAATGTATATTATTCATGAAATTAAATTCAACTGTTATATTATATAAGTTATAAGTTGTTAGGCTGCATGATGTTTTTTTAAATAATTAATCAATGACTTGCTAAAAAAATAACTTTTTAGGGTTTGATTAAGAAGCTAACGGTTGTAAAATAAAAAATATGTTTACGTGTAATTTACGTGTTACTCTTATTATATGTTTCCCCATTTAAAATATATTATTATTACCAAAAAACAAAATATAGAATCTATAGTTCTTTTCTAGGGTTGAAAATACACAGTTCTTTAGTTTGCTTGACCTATAATTACAGAATCCTGAAGAAAATTATTTTCTTCAATTGTGTCTTACAATTCAATTTCAAATAATTTACTCAAAAGCTTTTATTACAACGTTGTTGGGAAAACCTCGCTCTTCCCAAGTAATATATAAATTTTGATTTACAATGCAGTTTAGTGGTGCTACAGTAAGTTGTTTTACATTAAAATAAACATAAATTAAAATAACAAAAAATAAAAGGGTAAAAGTAAAAGGAAACTGTGGAGAGTTTTTGTGTGTGTGTGTGTGTGTGTATGTGTGAGTTGTGTGTGTGTGTGTTGTGAATGTGTGTGCTATATGTGTGTTGTGTATGCGTGTATTATGCTTGTGATTGTGTGTAGATGGAGTAGGGTTTCTACTGATTTGTTTAGTACCAATTTGTATCCGTTTGCCTTAAATCTGATTCAAGATAAACTGATCAAAATGTCTTCCACGTTCTCATAGTCCATAGTAGAGAGCCATTCAGACAATGTGCTCTTACACTTGTACACTTGCATCGGGTAGACATGAAGGATGCGATTAATTTTATTGTAGGTACGGGGTGCTTGAGCAACAGATTGTCGACTGGCAAATACTGACCGCGCAGAGTAAGTTGGGGCTACTATATCACACCGTCTTTTTTTAATCTTATCGTGGCTAAATGGTAATGATTTGTGATATTTTAGTATCATGTGTAAAATATATAATTTTCTAATAGAGTGTAGCTTAGAAATAGCGTAGAGAGACTCAGTGGAGAACCTAAAAGGCCTACGGTACATAACCTTAATCAGAGATCTTTGCGCTCGCTCCAGATCTATAAAATGCGTCTTAGCAGCTCTTCCCCATACTGTGATACAGTAAATCATTACTGATTGTGCTAGTGCTAGGTAAATATTGTTTAAAAGTTTAGGACTCAACACATCTCTCAGGGGTTTAAAGACCCATATGAGTTTTCTTATCCTCCCTATAGTAAGTTCGAGGTGTGGGATCCAGCTTAACCTTTGGTCCACAATAATACCTAGGTACTTAACAGAACTCACTTTCTGAATTGCCGGATAGTTACTAATACAAGTGGAAATAGTACAACAAGAATGAATTCTAATTTTGAAGTCATTAGAGGGTTGCGAATTAATATATTTAGAGAAGCACACATAGTTTGTTTTGAGGGTGTTTAGAGTAAGGAGATTCTCCCTTAGCCATTGACTAACACTAGCCAGCCCTCTCTCTGTCTCCAACCTAACAAGGTCCCACGTCCTAGCAGAAAAAACAATAGCCGTGTCGTCAGCGTAGGACAGTATCCTCGTACCGACGCCACTAAGGTTACAAAGTTCATTAATATATATCAAAAAGAGCGTCGGGCCGAGGACACTGCCCTGCGGGACGCCAAAAGTTACATCCTCTTCGTCACTAAGAACGTTGCCTATTTTTACCCCCTGCTTTCTGTTTTGTAGGTAGCTACTCAGAAGGGAGAGGGCAGAACCTCGAAACCCTAGTTTCTCCAACCTGTGTATAAGTATCGAAATAGAGACAGTGTCAAAAGCCTTCTTGAGGTCAAGGAATACCACTAGACACTTGTTACCCCTATCGACCTCTTTTGCTACGATTGATACAAGTTCCTCAGTAGCATCCTGGGTCGACTTTCCACTTATAAAGCCATATTGAGAGCTAGATAACAAGTCATACTTAGTCAAGTAGCTTACAATTCTAAAATTTAAGAGCTTCTCAATGATTTTAGAAATCGAGGTCAACACCGAGATTGGTCGATAGTTATTAACGTCGTCTCTATTTCCACCCTTATACACAGGGGTAACAACAGAGCGCTTAAGAAGATAGGGGAAAATTCCGGTTGCAAAACATAGGTTGGCCAAGTCACTAATCAACGGGACTAAGATCTCTTTGGCTTGTTTTAGAAAAAAAGTAGGTATTTCATCCCAACCTGGTGCACTCCCAGATTCCAAGGACATCAAAGTATTTTGAACTTCCTCATGAGAAGTCTCAAACAAAACAAAAGAGGACAGATTTATGTAAACTATGGTGCTTGGTTCTGGGGGTACGTAGCCATTCAATATGCTCTGAGTCAGTGTATGCCCAATGTTGATAAAATAGTTATTAACATGGTTGACTGAAGCTTGTGGACATGATTTAATCCTAAGTAAGTCAATATTAGAACTTCTAGGGGCCTTGTAATTTGTGATTTCATTGATGGTTGACCACAGCGCTCGAGGGTTATTCTCAGAGGCTTTAATTTTATTTTTATTATATTTGGTTTTTAATTTTTTTATGAGGTCTCCACAGAAAGTTCGGTATCGTCTGTAGGTAACTATTAAAATTTGGTTTTGAGGGTTAGATTTAAGTTTTAAGTAAATAGTATTTCTTAATCTAATACATCTCAAAGCACCTATTGTTATCCAGGGTTTTATGGACCTCTTGCTATTTGTGATAATCACCTTTTTAGTGTTAGAGAGAAGAGCCGATTTAACCATTTCAATTAGCGCAAATGCATACGTCTGATACGTAGTGAAGACATTAAAAAAGGAGGTGTCAATATTTATTAAAATATTATGAGCATTTTTATAGTCAACTATGGTTTTGTACCTAGGGGGTATCGTATGTTGATAAATTTTATTTGCTATCGAGAGAAGGACAAGGCAGTGATCAGTCACTGTTGTGTTTAAAATAGCAGTGAAAGCTATATTTTCTCGCTTATCAAGGCTCAAAAAGACGTGATCAAGGCAGCCATCCCCCCTTGTAGGTAAGTTATGCGACGGTAAGAGTCCATGTATTGATAGCATATTTAAATAATTTAATCTATTAGTTCTTTCTTGGTTACTTTCTATTGGGGAAATAATTAAGTCGATATTAATGTCACCCAAGATTAAGACGTTTTTATTGGGGGTGGCAGTTTCCAGGTGATTATTGAGGGATGTTAGGAAATTACCTGCATGTAAAAATGACGGGGAACGGTAAATACCCAGTAAGGTGTAGTTTAGGAATTGTAACTCGAGCCCGGTAGCATTTAAGAGGTTTAGTTCTTTACACTTCACTGATATATTATTTTTGATGTACGCAACCACCCCGTCACTCTGGTTAATAAGGTGATTTGTTTGAAATGATGTATAATTCTCTAATTGCGGTATATTTTTGTTAGGATTTAACCAGCATTCTGTAAGAATCAATACATCAATTTCACATTTTAGTTGCGATAGAGTGAGTTGCAGATCATCAAAATTTTTGTAGATACTTCTAATATTTTGTGTAACAATAATTAAACTAAATGAAGAAGTCTGTGTATTTAGTTTTAGTTCCGGTATACTACATTTAAGTGAATCCGATGATTTAATGTGATCAATTTCCTTAAGCGCATCGAAATTATCCATTTAAGATCATATTAGAGCTCTTGGGGTTGCAATTAGGGTATTTCAATAGTAAGATTAATAGGAGGTTAGGTGCTGGTAAGTATAAAATTGTGCTGGTAAATTCAGTATTTTGCTTAGGGAGGAACGGTGAGTAACATATTGAGTAAATACAATGAGAATAGTATAAATTAATAACTAATAAAGGTTTAGGACGTTTGTGATTAGGTTTATAGACGGCGTGAAGGTACATAGGTAAGTATGAATTATGTATGAGTTTACGTTTGTAATGATAGTTACAGTGTAGTGCATGTAGGATATAAGATTGGTAGTTGTAATTATGTGATAATGGTAAGTAAACGTGTATGAGTTTGTGTGCAGTGTGTTTTCTTGTGTAGTAGAATTTTAACATTTTCTTTATAGAATTAGAACTAATGTTGTAGTAAATTAATGTAAGCATAAAAAGTAGTTTAAAGAAATATATACCAATAGCTAGTCATTTTTCTTGCATAAGTTGTTGCACTTGTGCTTCATGTTGAATATGGAAGATCCTCGAAGTATCGTCCTTCCAGATAAAAAACCTTACCCATGGAGGTCCAGCAATATTTATATTTTTGAGCCTTTTTCAGGTCCCGAGCCAGGAAAAATAGACGAGCTCCTTTCTGAGTTAGTTGCTCGGTTATAAAAATGGGAGTGTCTACATTGCTTGTATATCCAAGATGTTTAGCTTCCAGTCGTGTCTTGTTTACAAGATTAAATTCTTTCACTTTTTCCAGGAGATCTGATCTCAAAATCGCTGACCTTAGTTCCACTATTATAGTAGGTTTCTTAACTCCGTCGCCTCTGGGTTTCAGGCGATAAATATCATTAATTTCGCTGCCTTTCATATCAAGATGAATAGACTTCGAATATGAATGACTTATGAATAGAGATTCGAGAGGTTCTCAACCATTTTTACCAGATCTTCCCTGGTTTCCTGGGGCTTCTTAGGGACGTTTTTAATTTCTATGCAGGTCTTGCGGGAATTTCTTTGAAGGTCTTCTACTTTGTCTTCTAGAATACAAATATATTCACGGTCTTTTTTCAGCCTGGTTTTCAAGGAGTACGATTTTGTCGCGGTACTCTTCATTTTGTGCAGTCAGGAGTGAGACAGCCGCGTCAATTTTGGCGTTAGATTCATTTAACTCGTGCAGTTTGCTGGCTATGGTTGCGAGTTCTTTACTCTGGGTACTAACCAGTGAGCTGATTAGGTCTTTTATCTCGTCCTTAAAGACCGAAAATTGATTGGGTGAGGCGGCTTCGTCCCTTGGGCGTTTATTACGTTGTGTTATGTTTTCGGCTAGCGATGGGAATCTTTCACTATTAGTTGTTATTCGATTTAGTGAGGGGTCAGACGAGTACTGCGTCATTAGAGTTAAATTATTATCATCCGGTTTCGGAGATTTGGGGGGTGGCGTTCTTTTCAATGACATGTTTATACCGTCCTATTAAGGTCAAGGCCGCCGACAGTTAGTTAGCTGTTAATTACCGCTATTTAACAACGTAGACAAATGGCGGGCAGAGTCTAGTTGAGGACCGCTGCAGAGAAAGATAGTTGTCTATATCAGATCGTTTCACTCACACGTAGTATTGGGCGGAGTCAACCACAGGAGCGAGCGCCCGCGCAGACAGCTGTCTCCTCTGATCCGATATCGCGGTCCTGCTCTCTGGAGGTGGGAGTGGTACGACGTCCGGCGCAAGCGCAGCTAGTTGTCTCTTTTAATAATAATATATATAATAACTTTACTATTATCTGTAACAACATGAAATGAATTCACAATTACAAAAATAAATATTTGAGACGTACTACATTACAAAACCGTGTTTAAAACAAAACATGGTTACTTTTAAATACCTTGGTCCCAATCATTAGTAATTCATTTCCAAAGTTGTTTTCAACAATTAAAATGCTTTTGTGATATAAGAAAACGTATATACACGTATAAACGTCGTATAAAAACACGACGACAATAGAAGGTAAATTAATAGATGGGACGATTTCGGATCTTAATTATATTTAAAAAAAAAAACTTTCTTTCAGGTTCAACGTGAACGTATAAAATAAATCTTCGTTAAATTTTACAGTTGAAGCTCGGATAAACATTTGTCACATATGTAGTAGATTCAATCATAATAATTTAAGTATATTGTTCTTAATAAGTTAAATTATAACCCTGTTTATTAATTATTTTTTTAATTAAAGTAAGTTGTTTTATGTTTTCACAGTCATTTCGGATCAGTTCGTAAAATTGTTTAGTACTCATAACATTATTTATAATACAAATTGTAATAATATTTTATTCTAAAATATAAGATATTCCATTTTCATTGTAGCCTTGTACAATATACACGGGCTTTTGAATTTGGCTTTTTAATGAGCATTCAATGAATAAAAAAAATGTTAACAACTAGTTGTTGCCAGCGTCTTCTGCTGTTGTCTTCTCCCAACTCAAATAATGCCAATTAAATTTAAAATTAAATTTACTTAACACTTTTAGAGACTTTTAGAGACTTGTTATTTTTATTGCAATAAGCCAATGTTATAACAAATTACATTAAATGCTTTCTAGGAATTATATCGAACTTTTAAATCTGTTGTATTGAGGTCTATGTATCAAATACTTGATCGTGTAGCAATTGTTTGTTCAAAAATATTTTATGTACAGATTTCGTCCCGTCATTTGTAATTTGTGTGCTTATTTTTACTAAAGAACCTACAGTAAAGTTTACTTTTTTGTTTAAGACACAGTTCCTAAAAGTTTTGTAGGAACTTGGCTCAGCCATTTTAATATAGAATAGAAGCTTTTTGTTTCATCTGAGGACCGTTTCAATTTACTTTATTGTAGTACTAAAACTTTTCCGATATAACAAAATGAACCTAAATATTTAGTCCAAAATTAATTTGGTGCTTAAAATATTTAATTTTGTTTGAATAACTATTGAACAAGAAAAGAATAATTTATTATGTTTAAATTACTTATAAGACTTTTTTACTTATTATAAATATTATACAGAATAAAAAACAATTTAACTGCTTCTCTGTTACTCTAGTTGCTTTATGTCTCGTCGACAGATCACGTCGTTCAAAAACGTTTTCACTCTATGGATGGAATCATTGATTGTTCTACGTCCAAAATTATCTGTGACATATTATACCTGATATCATTATAAAAATATAATTAAAAAGATAAATTTATTAAACAAAGAGCCCATTAATCCAAATAGCATATATTCTATGGAATGATCGAGCTTGATTCAAAGTGGGTCGGACTATTTTATTTACTTCTTACAAGTACAGCATCGTTGTTTTTTTACAATTTAAAATATTTATAGAAATGAGAAATACTTTAAGTATTCTAACAATATGTCCCTAATTAATAAGTTTTTGTTTTATGGGAATTTATAGTTTCATATAAAAACACATTTTACCAATGTACCCGATGTTTTCTTAAATTTATTGACTATTTTTTTTAATGTTATCTTTGATTAAATAAAAAAAGACGTTTTAAAATTTGTTACATGACGAGTGTATTCAATGAAATTGAAAATATGCTTGGATACCCTGGAATGCCTTTGATTAATCACACAATGGGATATGTAGTCAGGTTTAAAAGCCTCAAACAAATTAATGTCTTTTTCCATGTGCTATTCCCGTAAACTTTGTATATATATATCATATTTGTGTACATTTTGTTTATAATGTGCTTCCAATAAATTATAAAAATACTTTCTTTAAATTAAGATAGATTTATTTTTATTTTATATACCTGCGAAATATATTTAGGTTAACTTAACTCAGATATTTTACATATTAGAAGTACATTTTAATTAAGATAGCGGGGACAAATGTAAACCCTTTGACATCGCTGTACTAATGTGTTGTATGACCCTTTTTTATTAACTTAATTGTAAATCATGATACATGAAACAAGGACGACTAAATAATTATTTTAAATCCCAAACCACAAAAACCCGAGTGTGTTCCAGTGGTATATTAATAATCATTGTCATTGTACGCGCTCACTGAACTATGTCTATTCATGAACCTGTGTGTCACATCTTAACTCATTGTTTTAATATAACTATCAGGGTAATCATCCATATCAGAACTTAGAGGGATACAAGGTACTCGTACATAAGCTCGACTAAAATAGAGTCTGAAATATAAAATAAAAACATCAAATTTTTAACTTGTTTACCAAATTAGGTTTTGCGTTATTTTCTAAAGAAAAATTTAAAGTTACACAATTTAATTTACTTACTTTGTAAAAAAAATCGACATGAAATATATTATTCTGTATAAATATAAAACAACTCTGCTTGCTGGAAGATTTTTTAAAACATATATAGAAGAAATGGAAATAATCCTAAAACAAAGAAAAACCTAAACAACCCTTCAAGTTATAAGTTAAAGAAGAATAAAGTACTAATCGCTATATATAAAACATATCTCTAAACCAAGTGTACGAGAAAGTTTTAGTTCAACTACCAGGATATTTATTGAGTCTTCCATTTGAATTAAAATACAATTTGAAGACCAAGAAAGGTGTTGTTCAGAATTATTAATTGTCATGGTATATGGTGAGGAAATATCATTATTATAAACCCCATAAACTAAAAGCTTTTAGGTAATTACTTTTCGCACCTAAGTAATAACGAAAGTTAATCATAATGCTTGATAGCTTTATTGTACGCCTAAAACAATGAGGAGCAACTCCAGATTAACGGCTGACATTAATAATCGATCCTGATTCATTGTTACAGCTAGAGGTTAAAATTAAAAGCCGGTTCATAATTTATCAGTGTAAAATAGTCCTATGTACGAATTTCATTTGTAGTTTGTTTAGTTTGTTAGCAGTCTTTGGTGAATTTAATCTCGGGGATTATATAATATATATTTTTATTATGTTGTTTATATATATATAATATATATATATATATAATCATATGCAAGTGGCAAGTCATCTGCCTAAGATAATTTTGGGGTTGATAAACTTTTAACAATTTTAACCATAACATTTACAAACATAGAATCTAAATAAAATACGATATAATTTCTGTATTTATTAATTTATTTAAACTTTAATATTTATTCACCTGTGAGATTGTAACCAACATGCCTTCCAAAACAGTTTGTTAGTTTAATAGTAATTATTATATATCTCTCTCCCTCTCTATCTCTTATAATTTATAAGAGCTGGAACATTGTTATATTATGAAATCGGAATATCCATTTCTGGTTTATAATTAATTTATATTAAGAGAAACTGAAATTAAAACTCATTGCCGCATTGTTTAAAGCAATGTGAATCTAAATGATTTTTACTACAGTTAAAATAAAATTCCTAATCTCAGTAATTTTATCTCTTAAAAACATTTCCTACTGCTAATGATATTTAGAAGCATTATATGTATGTGTGTGGATGTATATGTTTATATATATATAACTTATTCCAAATATAAGCATATTTGGAATAAGTTATATATATATAAACTTACGTATTTATAGTATTCAATATATTCTTATATAGGGAATTAATTCTTGACTTGTCAACTCAAAGGCACAATTCAGTTCCCCTGTAACAACATAGCAAAAACTTTTATTTAGAATTTTATTGTCCTTTTAATCACCGACTCACTCTGTTCACTCTGATATCACCTTATAAAAACTCTAATGAAATATACCGGCAAGCGTTGCTCGTAAATTGAGATTGTCCATTTTGTCTATCACTGCTTTATAGTTTAAATAGACGTCGGATATTTAAACATGTTGAATAGAAACATTGGCAAAATCTTAGATTAATATTGCATACATTAATATAGTAATTTGGCCAGTACTTAGATGCTTCATGTTCATTTGATTATCTTACTCAGATATATGGTACGGTCATGAAAGAAAATGAAGATGTTTGTGTCACTCATAATACAAATATATGTACGATTTTCTTGTAGATTTTGTGTGCTATAAAGACTTCTTTTTAAATTTTAACCCAAATCTTTTTTATAAATAGAAAGTATATTATTTGCCAGTACTAATTATCTTGATTTTAGGGCAATAGAAGTTAATGTAATGTAATAATGAAGTGTAATGTGGATTTTATAATATATGACTCTGTGAAGGAGGCTGCGGCAGTAAACATTATTATAGTACAATGTCAAATATTTTTTCTAAACATTGTCTATTATTCAGAATACAACATACACTAAGATGCAGTGTCCGTTCCGGAGGATGTCTCGAGAGTTAAGATCATCTGTATATTTCGTAAAATTAATAACAAAGTTTAAAACAAGACGATTTCAGCAAAAATATTGACAATATCAAACTTTTTACTACAATTTTATCTCATTCCTTAAAATTTTCCTTAATACTTAAACTTTACTACAGTGTAAGACGCAATAACAAACAAGAATATATAATATTTTCAGGTTCCTTCCTTAAAGGTATACATACTTCTTGTATGAAATATAATTTCATAGGTATAACTAAAACGCATTTTAAATTTAACCGTAAGGATCACTATAAATTTGGTAAGTACTTTGACTATTAAGCCGATTAAATATTTGGATCAGAATATTATTATATTACAGTCCAAATTTACATTACATATTCCTTTAAATATTATTACAGTGTTTCGATACTTTTACGAGTTTAAAGAAATGTATTTTATTACAAAAACTTTAACCATTTTCATATTTTTTTCCAACTAACTCATTATATTTTTATTGTTTATTTAACTAAAAACATAGTCTTCCTCTTTTTTTGTTTACATTACGATTTCACAATTCAATGTCAAACATTACATTAAAAAAGGTCACTGTAATCAGTCCGTGAGTAGGTAAGCTACCACTGGCTAAAAATGTTGCTCTGCTGAACAGAGATGGTAAAAAATTCAACAGGTGCTCTTTTTAAAAGAAATTTAGTAATGTTTGTTGTATAAATTATAATATCGATCCTTTGAATGACTTAAAAATCTAAGTTTTACACATTTCGATTCACTAAATCTTGAATGTTATAATAAGATTTATTTAATAATGAACTTTTGATTTACATTTAATACTAAGAAAAGGAAGGAGATATTTTATGGAACTTTATTATATGTTACGCATATATACATAGTTTCTTAATATCACTGAGAAATTAATTATAAATCTATTGTTTTAAACTACTTTTATTAAAGAAATAAGACATAGATCCAATCGTTTGCGCGATACATAATTACATTTTAGTCAAATTGTTTTTTTATAATTTTTTTTAATTTTATTCCACTCCTTGATTATCTCCTCTTAAACATAATCTTTCACTTTTAATAACAAACTCAATGCTGATAGAAGTAAAACGAGTTTATCTTTTAATAATGTAACCGATTACAAAATTCGCATTTGCATTCAGTACACGTATTAAAGACACCTGCAAAAGGTTGAATTTTCTAAAACATAAAATATATAGAGGTTATTTTTATGCAGTTAAAAGATAAGTCTGGGGATTTCAGGAGTCTTTCAGAGATTTAATATTGTGATAGGGTGACGTTTACAAAGGGTTTGGTTTGAAAACGCAAAATAAAATTTTCAAGGCTTGTGGTTTTTGCGTTTTGGTAATTGCTTTTAAAGAACATTCTTAGAATTAAGTAAATAAGATTTTTTCTCATTTCTTATCTCTTATCTTAAAGACAGTAAAAAGAAAATGTTTAAATTTATGTTAAAATCCTACCAGGTACAGCCTTTTGTCATTTACAGGTCCTGGAAGTATTTTAACCTAAATATCATCATATAACAATCTTATTAAAAGCTGCGGCAAAGAAATTACAAATATCACCAATTTATCTTGTCTTTTGATCGCCTTGCAGCAATCCAGTGTGCTGCAAAATTACAGACTATTAAAACAGAGGTTAAAAATAAAGAAAATTATTTAAGAGTAATAAAATTCGTTGAAAATTTACTGTATATTATAAATAGTCGGGTTTTATAGAGAATCTGTGGAACCAAGAGTACTTTGTCTTTTTTAAAGAATACGAATTGTATGTCACTTAAACTTTCTGCGATATATTTTACACTTAACACATCTGTTAAATAAGCTTGCTATTTTTAGTTAGTGACCACTCATAAATTATTTATCCCGAGTTTTAAAAACAAGAAATGTATTTATATAAATGGTAAGCAGTTCATATCTATACATCAAAAAGATAATAGTAATAATAATTAGTTTTAATACATTATATATTTAATTCCATAAATTTAATTCACAGAATTTATTTTGTTGAAAGTATTATATTATAGAAATCTCTTTAATACATTCAGATTGAAGTTGATAATAAGTTGAATACGATGATTAGCAATCATAAAATGCAAATTGTTTCTAAAAACCAATATAAAATGATCTCTTCCTTACTATACGTATTCCAGCCGTCTTTAGTTATGAATGGAAGAGCAAAATGGACCTTGACAGCTGGTTTTGTTCGAACCGAGGAATAAATTAATAATGCCCGGCAAAGTAACCTACAAAGTGGTATTATCACTTCATGAATAAATTCAATCTTTACTTTAATTGGTTAGAATGAAATATTGCCTTACAAATGTACAGTTTTAGTCCAATTACTATTTTATATAAATATTATATTACATATAACATTGAATAAATTCAAAGTAATTATTTGTTTGATATAGAACAGTCGAGGTCTGAGTGTATGTCAGTCATCTATCTTATAGATCATCTAGATTTATAGTGTTAATAAGTTTCCATGTTACCTCCAGCGTATCAATAGCCTTTAACTAAGTTAGATATATGACGAAACTCGAACTTGTCTACCTTGACTTCTCTTGGATCTTAGTTTTTGTTGGTAATGGGTTCATAATATTTATTATGAGAAACTTAATATTAACAAGTATTAGGAAAACACAGTGAGTCAGTTAACAAACTCTATGTGGTTCCGAACTAATATTTTCAGTCTCGAACTAATATAACTAAAGACACAAAACACTTCCTTCTTCTAATTTGAAATTTTTCTTACCTAATAAATAATCAACCTTACCTTTATTCTATTACTCCATATTATATCCATCTTAGTCTCTCGTAGGCTATATTTCAGAAGTTACATTTCTGCCGTGTATGAATTGCACACACATTCTTTTAGTGTTTATAATTTTTTATAAGACAATTATAATATTTGTCACTAAATGATAATTGCATTAAAAGCATAATCATGTAATATGCTCTTAACGCGTCCAACCAGGCCTGCCCCAGTTTATATACGCTGTAATAAAGATACCTGTTACTCTCTGGAGACTTCTTAATGTTGGAATGTTGTTTGACTAAAATAATACCCATTTCCCGAATTGTGCCACAATGCCTAATTATAATTAATTTATTAAATATATTATGGTTGATATGACAGGTTGAAATAAAAACACAATAAAATATCAGAAAACTTATATTGTCCTTATTAAAAAGTGACTGATATTTTGAATATTATTTTCATCACATAAATGTTAGAGGACAGCAGTGTGGAGAATAATAAAAATAAATTGGTCAAATTGGTTATATCTAGATCTAAAAGTTACTTAGCTAATAGTTTGAAATTAGCTAAGTAACTTTTAGATCTAGATATAACCTTTGAAACATAGAAATGGAGAAAAGTATGTCTCTAGGGAATGAATTTTACTGTATCAAGATTTAAGTCACAAAGCATGTTTAAATACAATTCAGTGACGCTTTATCAGACAATGATATGAACGGAACTGAATTTTGTTTTCAATTTTATTAAAATGTGAAATTTTTAGGCCTTAGCATGCCTTTTTCAGATGCAATTATTTTTTTTATATGTAAGGGGTTTAATATAAGCTTAAGTTCAAGTTTGAGGGGTCACCAAGGTAGTCCCCAGGCTGAAATCGGCAGTATCTCTTTAATAAATTCAAAATATTTTTTTAAGGCTGCCAACCCATTTTTTGTAGCAAATTAAATGGTCGAAAACTTTATTTCCATAATTCATGGAACGTTCAACTGTTTTTTTTTAATTCTCATCAATTTTTCTGTTTTACAGAGCTTTTAAGTTGACCGGGTTCTTGAATGATCGTAAAAAATCATTAGTAGGCACAGTTTTTTACTAAATTACTACTAAGGATTTGATACAAAAGCCCAATACAGTATAATATTTGAAATTTGCTTTGACATGCTCTTATAGATTCCTTAGAAAAAGCAAAAGATAAATACGTAGGTGTTGGTTTAAATATCAATCTATTCCACTATTCCAAAAATGTTTGCTAAGCCATTCTGTAAGAAGGGTTAAGAAGGGTTGTTTATACTGGAATCAGGACAGCTTCTGGACTTGACATCAAACATTACAGATCTTTTGTCTAAAAATACTTTATACTACCTTAAAGTACATCTCATTTATATGTATATAAATATGTATTATATTGGATAACTTAGTTTATTATCATTACCTAGATATTGTATCATTAACTCTATATGTATAGTGTCTGTTGTATCATATTTGTGAATTTTGATACTTAACGACACTGCACAGACACACTGAGTACGTTTAGGTGATTAATATACCTATTAATTTCTATATGTATGTATTAATTAAAACAATTGTTAGCTTTGATCACTTAAAATATTACTATAAAGTTAATATAAGAAATTTTTCCTCATAACATTTTCATGTCTTAATGATTAAAGTATAGATACATTCTGATTATATAATATCATTTACAATCTAAAATCAAGTGTGAGTTAATTGTAAATGTGAGTCACATATGAGTTAATCTTTGAATAACGCATACAATGCCAAGTAAGTTCCATTGTCGTTTGACTTCAGACAACTATTGTTTGTTTATTATTTATTTATCACGATACCTTTGCATAATGAAAAATAATAATCACAAGCATTTTATATTTGGAAACATAAATAGTTCACTGATTAAATTTGATGTTAGATGTAACATACTATCCTGAACACGTTTGTCTTCCTGACGTATCACAACAGTGACAGAGAGAGACGTGAGGCGTGTGTGGAATAAATAAAAATAGTCTTCAAAAATATTTTTATGAAATAAATATGTTCACATTTTTCCTTTATAATCACAAAAAGTAATACAAACGTTTATACCCCATTTGTATATTATGTAGATGATAGCATTTACTTTATATATTAATAATACAAATATTAATAAAAATACATTAATTATTATCTTACCTTTTTTTTAAATACATATAATAATTACTACAGAGTGGAGAGAGAGAGAGAGAGAGAGAGGAGAAGGGTTTGTATAACACGATATTTTAAAAGAAACTTTTAAGAACATATGTTACTGTTATCTTTCTTAAAAATGTATTCTCTTAAACAAGTTTCTAATAGAGCGAGTGGTAATCCTACGGTCTGTCTGTAGAATAAGCTCGTGCTCTTAAAGATTTGTATTAAATTGAACAATGGCGTGTGAAATAAATTGCTAAACAGCACTTTAAATTTATACGTTTTAATTTGTAACAACTAATATAAATATATTATTGTGTATTATTTGGTTACAACGGGTTATTTGAAACTGGTCAACGGGTACTACAAATTTCGGTATTACCAAAACTATTCAGGTGATCAATAAAGGTAATTGTTGTTTATATTTTATCGTAATTTGATTGCGTCCTTAAAATTAACTACATAACATTAAGGAATTACATACGCCTTCACGACGTTTATGGTAAAGTATATAATGTTTTTATCGTAACACGAACAACGGATTAAATTAACGAAATAGATAAATAAATTTCATCTATTATGCTATATAAACGGCAAGATTTTTATTTTATTTGATTAATTTATTTATTTGATTCTTTACTTCATAACAAATGTACAATGTTAGTACTACTACAGCTAGTGACTACTACTAGTGACTGTTACTAGAATAAAACTAATACCTACCTTCCATTATTTTATTTTTTCGTTCACTTGAATGGGTGTCTTTAAAATATTCAGACAGTGACATCTTGTGACATTCCTAATTCCTAATAACAGAAAGGTCGTTATTAATGACGACGAGTACCGCCGAAAACAAAAATGTAACATTTCATAAAACAGATATTAAATTTTCCAAATTATATTCGATACTTAATAAAAAATATCTATTACTCATACTCAGAAAAAGATTTTAATAATGATTTTGTAAATAGTTAAATTTTGTAAATATATAAGATTATTATTAACTGAATATTAGGTGTATAACATAAAATAGTTTTATATAAAATTCTATGAAATTTCTTAATTTGTATTTTCCTATAATCCTTAGTGAGCAGTATTTCTATTAAATTTGTTCCTTTATATATGTACACTACTTAATATTATATACGTATTGAGCTGTTACAATCTAAAAATTATATTATAAATATTAATATAATATAATTTCGAAATTTCTTAAACTTAAATAATATTTTTCTTAAATACTAATAAATAAAGTAAACGTTTTTAAGAATATTTAAATGCTAACATCACGAATATCAGTATTCTGAATTCAGTAACACAGCGTTAAAATCCAGCCTCAAAGAATTAAAAGAGAGCTTTTAGGTATATCTTGTAATCTGTATTTTGACGGGATCCCATGACTTCGTAGCCTCGAGCAAGTAATCTAGTTGTTGACTCACTTTTTTTCTGGCTTTTCTGAGTGTTTTTTTTTTGTAAAACTTAACAGTATAGATGGCCCAATCAATTAATCAAAGTTACGTTTATCCTTGAGATAAGGTATTTTCCTGCTGTAAAAAGCCTGTGGATTATTCTAGGTGTACTGTATTAATGTGTATTTGTGTAACAAATCTCATTGAAAGCTTCATCTTTTAGGAATATTTACTGTATCAAAATAATAATAAATATAAAATAAGTAAGTTGAAGATAAAGTCAATGTTATTTGAAATCAAATAAAGATGTGAAAAAAGCATTATAATTTTTGTGTAATAAAGAAGAAAACATCGCGGTGATGGAAACGGTTCGTGTATAGCATTTTAATATTCAAAATAACTTTATAATTATATTATAATATTGTATATAATTAAATCATAACTTCTCAACGAACTGATATTTTAATGATATGCAGACAAAATATTGTCTACTTGAAATTATCTCGATGATGGAATACTTTGATTTCATAAGAATTCCTATCATCATATGAAAAAATGCTTGCCAAAAATAAATTATTGTCAAATCATCGTATCCAGTAATTATTAGGTCTAGATATATTTATTATTGAAATAGTTTTTATTTTTTAATACCTGTATTTTATTTAATAAAATAGAAGTTTATTAAATATAATACACTAATATTAAAAACTTTTTTCTAACATTTGTTAAAAGTAAAAGTGAAAAGCTAGCTTTGTTTCAATAAAAAATTAACCAGCGTCTTAAAAAAAAAATACAAAAAAATTTAATACTTCTGAGAAATTTTGTTTCTTAAAACGTCTCAAATATATAATGTTTTATGACAGCATCTCAAACAGTCAAGATAAAAGCCTCTTTTTTTCACAAAGATCACAAAATTATAATTTTGTACAAAATGTGATATAAAATGTTTCTGATTATATCTGAGACCGTACAAATAAACAACAATTTATATTTTAATACTTGTGGTTTGTTATAAAAAAAATATATATATACTCGTCTATATATATATATATATATATATATATATATATATATATACTTCTCAAGAACTTTTAATTTCCGCAATAGTAGAATCTTTAAGATTTTACAATATATATGGTAATATATGAGTTATAAACTAAATTCTTAATTACTAGGTATTAATTATTTTATTGGTCGTCCATTTTTGGTTATTTTACTGCAGAGGATTTTCTTAAGGATTTTGCATATCACTTATATTCTGTTAAAGAATCACAAGAGTTGAAGATTAATCTTAATTACAATATATATTGTAATACTACCTGTTGATTTACAATATTTAACACAATATTACAATCCTTTATTGTTGTCAAAAATATTATTATCAAATATACTAGGTCACGCAAGCGGGGTCGTGAGCTGAGCTAAAT
Source organism: Melinaea menophilus ssp. n. AW-2005 (assembly GCA_918358695.1). Lineage (NCBI taxonomy): Eukaryota > Metazoa > Arthropoda > Insecta > Lepidoptera > Nymphalidae > Melinaea > Melinaea menophilus. The sequence continues at coordinate 20,486,918 of OU911043.1, read as the reverse complement.
TTTGCTCTGTGCACGTCAGGCTATTTACTACGATGTTCTTTAGCTTAGTCCTTACAAACGCAATGAGAGTTAAATGGAAATATAGAATATTATCAATAAATCATTTGCCAAAAATGTCAAGCTTGATATTCGTTTCCGGTCTTTAAATGGGAAATTTTCTACAGAATTGCTCATAACACCCTTCTTTTCGTAATGGCATCATGCTGAAACAATCAGGTCCACTGGAATACTATTGATACCGTAGAAAGCATTCGACCTCCTTGGGGATAAAACCTGTTGCTGTTGCTGCTTCGCGTCGTACAATGATTATTTGCAGATCTGCAAATTGTTGAGGAAGTACAGTTGCCATCGTTTGAATTTCTTGTTCGACGTTAAAAATATGTCCTGCATAACGAAACTGTCCGGGCCCACCGCTGGCCCTGAGCCGATACATTCGCATAATTGATTGTATGCGTGCAATGAGCATAGTTTCAATCTGTGTCAGCTCTTGTAATTGTGGTGGCACTGCCCCAGGATCCATAAAACTTTCTATGGTGAACATTCCTGATGTTCAAATGGAACAGCATGCAGAGCAAGTAAAGGGAACTCCTGCTTCTTTTAAATCGGTTCTTGAACATTTAGAACAAGAAACCGGAACAGGAAACAGGTATGCCAATTTTTCTAACTCTTTATTGAATCGACGCTTATTTGCTGCGATATTAGGAAGCGTGATATGTGTGGCTGCACTATCTCGATACTGTTGTGAACGTCTGCCTCTTCCTCTGCCTCGTCCACGATCCATTTTATGATAATGGGATGATATAATAATTCGTGACAGATGAGTTAAGGAGACGTAAAGTGTCATAGGAACTAATGACGTCTCGCTCACAATCTCACGGAACGCTATCTGCCTCTCACTCATATTACTTACCGGGAGCAATGTAAACTATTTTAATCATATTGGTAAAACATAACAGACTTTAAAATAAACCAAACAAATTTAAGATGACATTTTTACTATGTGGTAACGAATAAAATGGTTGCCTATTCAAATTGTGGTTGTTAACAATATTAATTGTTATTGTATAGAATATGTATAATATATATAAAGTTATAGTTTATAATTTTCAAAACTAAATTGATATATAAAGACGTAAGTATATTTTATTATATATATATATATATATATTAATATATAGTTACCATTCTTTTAGTGTGCTTCGAGTTCAATGTGAACTGCATTGTGACGAATTTATAGTCAGTTCTGCTATTTATGAGAGTAGTTACAAGCTTTCTTAGATTTCAATCCACTCGTAACTTGTGCATCGAGCAGGCGCGCGCTGGTGAGTCACTAATCGAACTAAATTAGTTTTGTTAATAGTTCAAGATCTGTCAACCGAAATTATCCGAAATTTTACACAGTCATAAAACAATGTAGCATCAAGCACCATGCTGAGTTTCGAAACTGTGGTATGTGTAGTTTCTGAGCTAACACGTAAATTGTCCTAAACTGAATTAGTAAATTATACTGAATTTAGAATTACGATTTTTACAAAAGTAAATACATGCTTAGCGCCTTATGCTCGCAATCGTTGTGGCAAGTTTCGTCAACGTAGCTCAAATAGTTTTTAAGAACAGAGAGTTCGCATTTTTTCCGATCTTACCAGTAAAGAGCTTCGCTTCGCTCAGCTCAACAATATAAATAGGATAATTACCTCCACACTGCAAATTATTTGTCATATAAGCATCAAAATAGTGAATTAAGATCCAGCTAAATATTAATATTGTAAATAAACCATAGAATAACTCTGCAGGTTAATGGCTTAATATTCAAATTTCCTTAATAGGAATATTGGAATGAAATTGTGTGTTTGTGTTTTATTTGTTATAGTGTTTATAGTTAAATAAAAAGAAATAACACTCACAAGAGTATTAACAGAGACATTAAGTCTAAATCCGAGAAAAAGATATTTATTCCATATTTTTATTTCACGTTCAAGGAAAATTTTGCTATAGATAAGGTTTTTTTTTGAGGACGTTATTTAAAGCAAAAAGTAAAAAGATAATGTCTACAATATGTCGACTTAAATGCCCTTGAAAATATAAAAGATTAGAATTGTAAAGGTTGTATATAAGATACGATAAAACTTACTAATTAGTGGATCTATAACTAGGTCCCGCAAGCGGGGTCGTGAGCTGAGCAAACTTTTGCTCTGTGCACAGCAGGCTATTTACTACGATGTTCTTTAGCTTAGTCCTTACAAACGCCACGAGAGTTAAATGGAAATATAGGATATTATCAATAAATCATTTGCCAAACATGTCAAGCTTGATATTCGTTTCAGGTCTTTAAATGGAAAATTTTCTACAGAATTGCTCATAACACCCTTCTCTTCGTAATGGCATCACGCTGAAACAATCAGGTCCATTGCGATACTATTGATACAGTAGAAAGCATTCGACCTTCTTGGGGATAAAACGAATTATTATGATGATACCGTGGCACGTTCTCAAACAACAGTAACTTTGTCAATTCCCTATGGCAGATTGATCAGTTGTAACATAAGGCAAATTAATAACTGCAGTTTCAATTACATCTTCATCTTATGTAATGTCTTCCATTCCGCTGTTTCCTTCTTCTGCATATGTGGGGAGGCTTGTTACATCTGTATCATCATACAGTAACCTCTCCAGTTCTCTCAAATCAATCTGAATGTCTTGATAGAATTCATTATTTTGTTTCAGCCACTGGAGAGCATCGAACACTTTGTGACGTTGTACACGAAAGTCTTGAAAGCCTGTTGCTACTTCGCGTCGTACAATGATTATTTGCAGATCTGCAAATCGTTGAGAAGGTACAGTTGCCATCGTTTGAATTTCTTGTTCGACGTTTAAAATATGTCCTGCATAACGAAACTGTCCGGGCCCACCGCTTGCCCTGAGCCAATACACTCGCATAATTGGTTGTATGCGTGCAATGAGCATAGTTTCGATCTGTATCAGCCCTTGTAATTGTGGTGGCACTGCCCCAGGATCCATAAAATTTTCTGCGGTGAACATTCCTGTTGTTCGAATAGAACAGCATGCAGAGCAAGTATAGGGAACTCCTACTTCTTTTAAATTGGTTCTTCAACATTTAGAACAGGAAACGTATGCCAATTTTTCTAATTTTTATTGAATCGACGCTTATTTGCTGCGATATTAGGAAGCGTGATATGTGTGGCTACACTATCTCGATACTGTTGTGAACGGACAGAAGTTGCTGTGTATCGCGATATGCCACTTGCACGCCGTCGGCCTCTTCCTCTGCCTCGTCCACGTTCCATTTTATGATAATGGGATGATATAATAAGATTGAGTAATAATTAAATGAAAGCTTGATGAAACTAAATGAAATGTATAGCGAGTGGATATGAAATATTAAATTGGGATAGCAGAATGAAAAATAATGTGAAAGAAAATATTCGGACGGAATTTTGCCTGTTCGCACACGCCTCACACGCAACTGGAGCGTTCATTCAGTTGTTTCTTCTGTTTTGCTATTCTTTTAACTTGAGGCTCGCGCCGGTATGAGACGTTCCATATGATAAGTCTATAAACAATTTTCTGGTGAATTGAAACTTTTTTTCTGTAATTCGAAAACTTACCATTCTTTTAGTGTGCTTCGAGCTCAATGTGAACTGCATTCTGACGAATTTATAGTCAGTTCTGCTATGTATGAGAGTAGTTACAAACTTTTTTAGATTTCAATCCACTCGTATCTTGTGCATCGAGCAGGAGCGCGCTGGTGAGTCACTAATCGAACTAAATTAGTTCTGTTAATTGTTCAAGATCTGTCGATCAAAATTATCTGAAATTTTGCACAGTCATAAAGCAATGTAGCATCAAATACCATGCCGAGTTTCGAAACTGTGGTATGCGTAGTTTCTGAGCTAGCACGTAAATTGTCCTAAACTGAATTAGTAAATTATATTGAATTTAGAATTACGATTTTTACAAAATTAAATATATGCTTAGCGCCTTATGCTCGCAATCGTTGTGGCGAGTTTCGTTAACGTAGCTCGAATAGTTTTTAAGAATAGAGAGTTCGCATTTTTTGCGATTTGACCAGTAAAGAGCTTCGCTTCGCTCAGCTCAAAAAGTAAATTGGAATCATTTAGTAGGAAACAATCGAAAATGTGTGGTATTTAAATAGAAATACATTTTTAAATAGAAATTGAGATTTCCCTTTTAACACAATACGTTTAACTTGAAGTCGTTTAGTAAATATAACAAAGTCAAAGTTCAAACAGGCAACTTATGATAAGCCACGCTCCTTGATCGGTTGTAAAGGTCAATGAATGAAAAAGAAACTGAGAAACACTAAGAATATTCTTTTAACTCATAAGTTTATATAATTTGTTTTAATTTGATCTTTGTTTATTTGATAAAGATCTTGGAAAAACACATTTAGAATAATAAATATATTTCAAGAACAGTTATTTAATGGGCGAAATGATTTTCTTTCAGGAAAAGCATATTCCTTCAAAATATACTATTTTTCTTGGAATGATTTACGTTGAAGGCTCAAATCTTAGCCTAAGGTCATAGACCTGTCCTAAGGTCTGTAAAAGAAACCGAGGAAAGCTGGCAATTTTTATATAAACTAAAATATCCCAAAATATTACACATCTATTAGCTTTTTAATTAATTTAGCTCAATCTATCTACACAATAAATGTAGCAATGCATATTTTGCTAATAAAAGCTAAAATATAGGATCATCTGTAATTTATTCTATTGTATGCATAGACGAGTTAAGACTACAGTGACCTAGCAAAGACTGTAATATATTAATCTATCAAAATTTCAAAATCGTGTTACTATATAGATTGTTAATTTTATTAATCTTTTATTACTATCCACTTATAATGAATACACAATTTACAATTAGTACTGCATAATAAATTACAATATTGCTTTTTTAAGAAAAAGTTATTTATTTATAAGATAAAATACAGATTAAATAATCAAATTGCAACAATTCTTATACGATTGTATCACAATATCATCACTTCTTATAGGCGTTGGTCGCAAAGTCACTACTGTAGTTACACCACTGAGCCATATTTTTGTGAAAACGGTATCAAAACGTCATCACAAGTGTATCAAGACACTATCTGGTCCTGATCTTAATTCACGGGATTGAGATTTATGGTCAGGTTTAGAAAGCAAGTCTGGCTCTAAACGCCATAATAATTTGAAGTTTCTAAAATAACCCATTCGAGTGGCAATGAAGAATTTTCCGATAGAAAGAGTGGGTGCTTCTATTGATAACTGACCTCAACGTTTATAGGACTATATAGTCCAGGCATATTAGGGGTTTCACCTCGGAATGAGTGATAGTCGGCTATAAACTTGTATAAACCTTTATTTCAACACCCTAAATTTTGTCTCAAAACCTACTTATCGTAGGGTGTCCGCGACTATAGATATTCCAAGGTCAAAGGTCAAAAAATCGATTTTTTACACTTTTATTGCAAATATCTCGTTTCCTATGAGTTTTATGCTATTTGTAGTTATTATAAATATTGTAGAGGATTAAATTCTCTACAACTTTTGTTTAAATATTTTTTTTATATCTTCAACCATTTTCGAGATAGAGGGCAGAGCGCGCGCAGTGTTTATCTATATACAGTATCTTTCGATGTCAACCTGTAGTCCCGATTAAAAACACACCGTTTAAAATTTTTAAATTATTAATAAATACATAATTATAAATGATTCGCATTTTTATTAACTATTATATTATCATTAATCATTTTTTTTCAACAATTAAATGCTTATTCATATAATAACACTTACCTGCACGTGAAATTATAACATTATTAAGGGAAATACTTTAATTATTTCTTAATTCTTATCTTATTTATACTAATTACTTCCCAACTAAATAACAAGAAAATAATTAAATTTTTAATTAATATTTTTATTGAAAAAATACCGTTTCATACATTTATCAACGTTAAAAAAGTAGAATAATAATAAGAACTACAAGTTCTAATTTTAATTTTCTTCTTCTTCTTCATTATCATCGTCTTCCAATGCCTGTAATATTTCAAATTCCTCTGCGTTCTCGTCTTCAACGACATTTGTTTCCAGTACTTCCAAGATTTCGGGATCAAAAGTACCGTCTTCATTCAAATCACTTTGAAATGGTGTAGCATTAAGACAAGCTTGCCCATTACACCGGCCGCTAGCTAAAGAGCACTGCAACCCTGCTTTCCTACATCCACATCGTGAACCACAACCATTTTTGCAGTTGCAGAATATTGTGTTAAGTAATTCCTCCGGAGCTGGAGGATTCATTGTCATAACAGGTTCCAGGAATTCATCACGCATTATCCAACCCCCAATTTTGGGGGTCTAAATCATGCCCTAACCCAGTCTGAACTTGATAAAAAACGCGATTGAAACGTTGAAGAGCTGCTGCACTCCTTTGTGGAAGAGTTAATAACTGCACAAGTTTATTTAGTTTTGTTAACTTGATAAACTGTGCATAGCGAAGACGATCGATGCAGTTCTCAGATTTTGGAGCATAATACATTGCAACAACGTTCGTTCGTTTTTAATAATTTTATAATTTCACGTGCAGGTAAGTGTTATTAAATGAATAAGCACTTAACTATTGAAAAAAAATGATTAATGATAATGTAATAGTTAATAAAAATGCAAATAATTTATAATTATGTATTTATTAATAATTTAAAAATTTTAAACGGTGTGTTTTTAATCGGGACTACAGGTTGACATCGAAAGATACTGTATATAGATAAACACTGCGCGCGCTCTGCCCTCTATCTCGAAAATGGTTGAAGATATAAAAAAAATATTTAAACAAAAGTTGTAGAGAATTTAATCCTCTACAATATTTATAATAACTACAAATAGCATAAAACTCATAGGAAACGAGATATTTGCAATAAAAGTGTAAAAAATCGATTTTTTGACCTTTGACCTTGGAATATCTATAGTCGCGGACACCCTACGATAAGTAGGTTTTGAGACAAGTTTTAGGATGTTGAAATAAAGGTTTATACAAGTTAATAGCCGACTATCTCTCATTCCGAGATTCTTGCCCTGACATGACTAATATGCCTGGACTATATATTGTAGACAACGGAAATAACTTCGAGTTAGTTTCATGCGTTTTTAATGGTTTTATTTTAATATATTAAACTGAAACACTGTAATAGTAACAAATGTTGCCTTTATTAAAAAAACATTGGAACAATATTTAGGGCAACATTATGTTTTTCACAAAAAAAACCTTTTCAAGGAAGATGTTTCAAAGCATCTAATTTTTTTTTTTGAATGTTTACGAATTATAGTAATTGAGTAATATCAGTTATTAAATGTCTTACGAAAAAAATATTGTATTAAATGATTTATTTTAATAATTCATATTATAGTTTTAAAACATTACAGCATTGTCTCAACGTACAAAGATTTATGGTACAAATTATAGCAAACAAAATTGCCTAATTTGTAGTGCTACTAAATTTTGCTCCGCAGCGTGTTGGAATAGCGCCAGAGTATATTGTAAGTACACGGCTTCACTTGAATACTAATAGTACATTATAATAATGTCAATTGAACAAAACGAACCAAATAATAAATAAATTAATTATATAGATAACACAAACTCAATTGTATAGAAATAAGTTTCAGTTATAAATAAGTATAATGTATTGTATTGTATTGCAGCGTCATAGCCATAATTTATATAATTAATTTGGACATGTACAATCGTTAAAATTAAAAAAATGTGTGTGTGTGTGCGTGTTTATGTATTTGTGTAAGTATTAAATTTATTACATTCGTGATTACAATTTTTTATCTACATCTATAGCATGTTAAAAATATGTACTTACAAACGTTTTTATTAAAAAAAACAAAAATATATGAATTCCCTTCAGCGATTGACGTCACACTTCGGCCATTGAAATGATATGAAATACCACGCCAGGGTTCATTTTATTAGCAGTTTTATGAGCGGTCAAAACGTTTAAAACATCTTTATTTTTAATGACGACCATCATTTTTGTTTATAAATTTTCATAATAATTATTATAATAATGATTCAAAGGCTGTTTCTGGCGAGTTCTTCTATGCTACAGGAGGTTGAGCACTTCACTTACTTGTAGAGTTTTTAATCCATCTCCATTGACAAAGTACGAAATTACTGTATGAACTGAAACCTGAACGTTAGATCGAATTGTAAAGAACATAATTACTTATTAGTAATACACTTGTAACTTAGATCCACTCACTCACTCCGATATTAATTCGGGGTAGCTGTAAATTTTATTATGAGAATTTTCGCGTAATAATCAGTCTAGACAGAGAGATGAACAGACGAGAAATTTAAAAACAAATTAATACGTTTTATTTTATTTTATATTTTTAAATATGTTAGTTACTCAAATTATATAAACGTAACCAAATATTAAATAAGATGATGAAAAGTATATTCGTTAACTAATATGACTTGAATTATATTTTATAGTTATATGTAACCGTATTAGTTATACTATTCCAATCTAAATTGCTACGCTAGATAGAGTCTGTCTGGAAACAAAATTTTTTTTTGTATTTCTTAGGAAGAAAAACCTAACGAGCTCATTGACCACTAATTGCAATTTCTTTTAGAATAATTTCTGGAGAATATTTAAGCTAAATTTAGAATAGTCCTCAAAACGAGAAAAATGTTTTGCAAATTCAGCTTATATTACATTTCTGTAATACTTGAACAAACACAACACTTTGTATGCGTCTTTTCTCGTTATATTATCTCTTACGATCCTTTATACTGGTTTTATTCAATTGTCATTTACCCTTAAATTCAACATTGAAATGTAATATTTTTAGTAACCTATCACATAGATATTGTCGTTGTTGTAAAGGAAATATTCAGCTAATGCCTAATCCTTCATAAAAGCTATCAAAAATATCATAATGAAAGTTTAAGCATAATGTGCTCTTGTTTCATTTGATGTATCTAGTCTTTGCGTCCAGAATACAAAATGAGGGGTTGAAAGTAGATATGGCATTAGTGTCACTGTACTCTTCAACGTATAATTTTTTTTTATTTGACAGCCTTGAAATGGATGTGGATATGAAAATGAAAATATAATTTTGAATACACACATTTATCGATTGCCTTTATTTTGTAATAAACCCAACGTCTGATAAACTGGTGAGTGTTGTCAAAATGGCGTAGCTGTCATTTATAAATCATGACATCCATAACACCCTTATGAAGTTTTAATACTTTTTATGAATTTTTATTAAAGAAAGAAAGTTAGTATAAGAACCATATTGTATTAAGGGAAACACAACATTAAGTAAATATATTAATAAATAATGGTTACCACAATATTTAAACAAAAGGCAAACAAAAACATATCTCATCTTTTTTTAACTAATTATCCCCTATTTTAATAGAATAGTTGGATGAGCGTGTTATAATTTTAACTAAACAAAGTTATAAATAAGATTCTTAGCGCTGTTATAGACAATTGTTGTATGTGAAATATGAGTTTAACATAAGTTCTCTATCAACATTTTTTATAATATAGTGATATTATTAACTGAGATACCTTCAAGAAGTTACTGTGCTTAAATTCCAGGTACACTTTGATAGAAATTGTTTTCATGTTCTGGGTAATTTAATAGGTTTTAAAAAGATTATATTTGGAGTTCAAAGTATCTTGGTCCGTGAAAACACATTGTTAAATTGTTTGTTTAAAATGATAAATGAAAGTAAGGTGAGAACACTATCACGTAGCTTTTTCTTAACGAGTCATATTTTATATTTACGAGTTTTTTCTTCAATTGAAGCAATATAACTGAATATCTCCAGGGAACAGACATAAGAAATGTAGCTACTGGTTGCTTTTAATACTATTTATTATTGTTTTATAATAAATTAAATAATTATTGTATTACACATAAGTAAGTGCTTTTATATTTATTTCTTCAAATTTAATCGTTTAGCTACAAATATTATTTGTACTCAATTATAAGGAAAATATTTGTCGTAAAATTTTATAGATTTTATCTAACAATTAACATCAGTTCATAAAGGTTACTCGTTTTATGATGGAGTTGGTTTTTACTGCCTTTCTTTATCACCGTGAGATTAAAACGATACTGCTTTTTCATATCATTAAATATGCATTGAGCGTTTCTTCCTTTACTGAAAACACCGCTCAGTATCGACAATTAAATTTGTTTACGTGTCTATAAACTATTTTATAGTAGTCTTATACTAAACGAGGATGGATATTGAAATAAAGTTTTTATTTTATCCAATAATGAATTAATTAAACTAAATAAAATAATAAAGATTATTTATTTTTTGAAGGGTTTTTCACAACTTGACTAAAAGTATGTATTTTTGAGACTGTCTTAAACAGCCCAGCCTTAATTACCTACTATATCATTTATTTTGTCTTTAAAATCTAATAATGTTTAAAACAATGTATAAGGGAGCGTGCAAAAGTAATGATTTTTTTCCACTAACAGTACTGTGAATTGTGCTATTTATTTTGTGTTTTACTTAATTGACAGGCAAGGAAAAGACCAGTTTGGCAACATGTACTACAATAAAGAAAAGGATTTTATTAGAATAAAGATAATTAAATTTCGTTAGATAATACAAATTTTAATTGAAACGTAGTGTGAGATGAAGTTTTTTTCAATTTATTTATAATTTGTAAAATAATGCTAATATTTTTTTATATTACATCGTTTTATTATTTATAACATTTCAAAAATATGACTGACGCACTAAGCTGTTTTGTAATCGTATATCCCGAAAGCATACAATTGGATACTGAATTTATGTTGTGTCAGAAATTAGGACAAATTCCGGAGAGATGAGATCCAATACTCGGTCCGGCTGTTATGGAAGGCATTGAATATGATATGCCACGTATTGTAGTTTAAATGATAGAAGATATATTTGACAACACACATTTTTGGACTATTTTTTCATTGTATCTGGACAGTGAGGAAAAAAAAATCCCATTTTGTAATCCTTATTTGACAATAACATAAAATATTTAATAGAAAAACAACAAAAATATTTAACAAACAGGCTAGAATGAATGAGATCATTTTGTTAAAAGGAAATGTCACAAAATATAGAAATATTTAACAGCGTTTATAGTTTTTATTAATTAAAAGTTGATCAATTTTAATTAATCTGAATTATCATTTCCAAAAAAATTCATCATAAGCGAACCGGACTTAATTGAGCGATACATTTTTCAAATGCTTTAAAAAATCAATATTTTCAATACCCTTTAATTTCATCAGTATCCAATGATAAAAGGTAATCGTATGTAATTGAATATTGCCTATAAATTCCAGATGATCTCCATTCACTTTCCGTTTATTTCCCTTTGATATAAAGCTGATATAACACCATTATTGGAAACACGTCGCTCAAACTCATCAGTGCTATTTGAAATTGCGAAATCAGCGGTTGGAGGCGACCTTTGCTAATAACGCTAATATTAACGGAGGAATTATTTGAAAGATACCTTTAGGCTGTATATACCTTTCTCTGGCTAGCTAGGCTAGCTTCTCAAATCAGTATAATATTGTTCATATAATATATTGTAGCTATTTTCTCGAGGACCTCTACAATTACTTAAATAATGTACATAAAAATCGAATATGAAATAAAAATATTCAACTTATTAACACAACTTCTTTACAAAAACATTTTTAATTCAAACACCCGCATGATAAAAAAAATAAATTACAAAAATACTCGAATGTATCACATCTTTTTTTTAATTTAATTTATTTAATTTTGTTTTCTTTACTATGTATTATAACCACCATTTATCTGTTACTTCAACAAATGAAAAAGTTTTTTTAAATTTATATTTAATTGTATATTTATTAATGTTGCAAAACTATTAACTATTAAAAAAACAATCCAATTCGTAAAACTACCATATTTTTTAAATTCAAAGTATTCGGCCAAATGTATCAAAAATACATTATTTATTTTCTATGAAAATTATTTAGGAGCTTGCTTTATACAAAATAATTTATAAATTCCTATTCTTTGTTACGAAAAATTAATCCTTTGACACAATATTAAACCACAGAATATGTAACCTAAAAGATAAATGGTTTCAGGTAAAATAAATCAAACAGGGCCAAATATTGAAAAAAACATTCATAAATTGGGAATTATAAAAAAAACACCACAAATAATCATTCCTTGAATTGATTTTAATTTCTTTTCATTTTAATTTCTATACTTCTATAAGGTACAGTTTAGTCTACTAATTATTTTACTTTATTTATATTAATTTACTTTGTTGTTTTTATTACTCTCCATTAAGAAAGGTTAATAAGTTTAACAAGCTTAAGCTTCGCGCTTTAGCGGGTCTTTATATCAATGGCCAAATGATTTATTATGCTGCTAAATGCGTCATAGCTATACAGACAATTTATGAACATAACGCCATGTTTTTTTTTGTATGGTTTATTTACCAGTTATTACTTTATCTTTTTTGTCGATAATTTAGCTAGAGTTACATCATCAACATCCACCCGCAGTAGATTAATCGGTGATCATGATGCTTGCAGTAAAGATGAAATATCAGAAAACATTTCACAAAGATGTACAAGGTAAATATCCCATTGAAATATTAATTATTTAGACGACATTAGTCTGGTCTTGACTGCGTCGTCCGTCGGTCTATCCAATTTTAAGCCTGTTTATTCTGCCTTATGTTACCTTGACTCGTTTGTTTGAATTGGTAAACCTAAAATCAACACAACATGGATGTATTGACGGCAGGTACCGAATTTGCGACGCCCATTTTCCACTCACACTGACGGGGAAAAATTATATCAGGCATGTGGACCGGAAACTGTTACGAAAGCAATACACGAATGATGATTGCATGCGGCTGAAGTGCAAATGTTGTGATGGATGTGTGTTATGGCGCAAATGAATGAAGTAAGAATGGTATATATGAGGAATTTGGAAAGTTCGGTATATATGATCAAGTAAAGGGCAGATAGCATGTTACCAGAAAAGTTTTAAGAGTGGATGGGGACTGCTGTAAGAGAAAATAAGAGAAGAGGGCGGCCACTGAAGACATGAAGACTAGAAAGATGTTTTGTCTCAAAATTGATACTGCGAAGAAGTGTGTATCTGAAATGACGCTATTTATTAAACACTTAATATGTAGTATTTTTTCACTAGATACACAAATGTAGCGACGTTGATATTTTACTAAATGAATAAATTATTTTTATTGAAAGGAAGTTTTACTCAATTTCTTTTACGTATTTACTTCAATCTGATCCATTTTTATTATTATTATATATATGTAAATGTGGTTAATTTATAAAAAATATAGGAAGAGGCTCTTTCTGAGTCTAACCAAAACAGATATTTATTATTACTTATTTCGAACTCACGGAAGTGAGAATTCAATGAGAAAATGCCAGCCGTTATTGGTATTATATGCTAAATACTTCAATATACTATATGTAACGGTTCGGTATATAAATGGTTAATAAATTAATCCTTATCATTACACAAAATTACAATCGCTGAACAAAAAGTTCATCGAATTTATAAATACTTTTCAATCACGTAAAACGACTTCATTCATTCAATCACTGCACAAAGTAGGCACTTACCCGCTATGTGAAATATAAAACTCAATGCACTCCACCTCATGCAGTCTGAATATTTAATAACCAGACCATAGCATATTTTAAATATCTTTATTCACTATTTATCGTACAGCTCGGAGGGTTTTTTTATATAAGGGTAACAACGCACAGAACAACTGACTGCAGACGTTAAGTGACTTTTGCTCATAGATCTTCAAATAAGGGTGATTGGTGGTTGATGATTCAATGAAGGACAATAGGTTCAAATCCTTTACAACAGTTCATTAGCGTTATTATAAAATCTCATTTGAAGATTAAATTATTATGAAGTTACATTAAAATAATAAGCAAAAATTCCATAATTATAAGCTTGTAACACACTAATAATTAAAGAAAAACATTTGGTTGTTCATAAAAAATTTACCAAAATCTAATTGTATGCCATGCTTTTATTTTTATAAACAGGTAGAGGTTCTATCAATAGCTATCTTAAGCGTCACTGATATAAAAAGAATCTCTTCTACTGCACATGATTATTATATCTGATTTCAAAATCTTAAAAATATTATATTCTAAAAAATATAGAACTTGCTAATATAAAAAATATGAACCGCTGTTATATGTCCTTACATAATATGTATCATAACAAAAATCCATTTATTATAAAAACACTGAAACAATTGTTATTTCAAAGGCTTTTAATAATTACATAAACACAGCGCTCGCGGGTGTCGGGTTACTTCATCGGCTGATACAACACCCTTAATATCATTTTTCATTACGGGTATATTCATTTGAAATTAATTATTCTTTTGTTATTTTACATTTTATTTTACTAAAACCTGTCACCTTTTTCTCTTTTTATAATATATTACAAAAATGAAGTGAGGAACCGCAGTGCAATAACGAGGAATCTTTTATCATACAACATTTTGACAAAATGAAAATTGCTACCTTATATCCATTTCACATTTTGCATTAAATTATTTATTTCCATAAAAAAGTCATTTTTATACTTTGAATTTTAGACTACATATGGATCTTTAGACGACAAGACCGCGTAAAGGCGGAACTTGCCAACCCATGTCGCATTTAGGGCGGGCAAAACTGCGGGCTAAAGCTAGTTTAAAGAAGTCAAAATTTAATCTGAAGTTAATAATGTATTGAAATTAAGTCGTTAATCAAAACGGACCATAATATCTGGCGCTAGTCCAGTATACTTCATTATTATTTATTCCTAAAATATAAATCGTTCAAAAAACAAAAAAAAACCATCAGCCCTTATAATAAGAGAAACAGAAAGAAATGTTCAAAAAATAAGATGTTACCCGAAACAATGGATCATGTTACATATTTTCATGAATAATCTTAATATTGTAATAAAACAATATCTAATGTACCTTATTTTATATTACACAAAACATAATATAAAATAGAATCTTAGAATAAGACAAAATCATTTCCATTTCTTTATTTCACATTCAAAAGGTACATTTATCGTATGTACACACAGTACCCGTGGGCATTGTGAACCGTCATAAAGCCGTTACACTTTAGTTATAGCTGACTGGAATATTCGGAATAAATAAATTACAAAAGAACAAAATGCTATGAACTAAAACGATTCATATAAATTGTTAAAAAATATGTTTAAGCCGATGAATATTTTTATTTTCTGAACTAACTTGTATTTCCAAGAAACATTTTTGTTTCAACATTCTTATTTATATTCAGAAATAGAAGATATAAGCACATAATTCGTGTGTTGAATAAATTGTATCTGATAATTAATATATTTTCCTACACTCTTAAACCTATCACTATCACTTTTTTGTTATCTTAGAAGTGGTTAAGAAGTTTTTTTTTTTTATATTTGTAGTATATGTAATATTAATAGTAAAAGTATATGAAGACTGCAAGCTGTCGCTTCCTAAGCAATTATAGACGTGTCACATGACTACTACTGAGTTGTGACATTGAATGACGTGATAAAGTAGTCATCCGAAGACGATTGCATCTGTCCATTTTTTATTTTACATATAATGATAATTTTGCTAATGATTTAAATCAAAGTTAAATATTTTATTAGAATTACTTAGAAATTAATATAAGTTGTTCTTGTTGAAAATTACACGATTTTAAAATTATATTTTACGTGATAAATAAACGTTACAAAAGTTCAAAATATTAATTCATAGTTTACTTTTTAATAATACTAGAAGTTAAGAATTGTTAAAAAATATAAGAATTATTAACCTATAATCTTATTTAAACTTATCTTATGAGAACTCGTGTTATAAATTTAGGAACTTCACTTCACTAAGATAGTCTGACTGGACTTCACTTCACTAAGATAGTCTGATTAAATCCTGGCTAGCAAAAATTAGGTATTTAGTACTCGTCTCAGTTTGGACAAGCACAGGCTGTGGGAAAATAATCGCACGTGTAACATTTAATAGCATGTCACTTTCAATATTCATGTTATTAACTGAAGGACGAGTGCTGAGCGTAACGAAGCGTTTGTCCGAAGGACTACGTTACAGTAGATAGGCCCATTCTGCTATTTTTCAGTATGTATGTATTTCAGCATGTTTGTTCCGGCGTAGCCGGCGTATTTTTCATCCTATCATCCCCAAAATTGGCAGGCGTGTTCTTTGATTTATTTGAATTTTTATGTCAAGCCGTTTTTTTACTTGGGCAAAAAATCCCAAATTGGCGGTGTTTTTTAGTTTTGTTTTTGGCTTAGCAGGAGCAATTTTCATCCGATCGCCACAAAAATTGGTGATCATGTTCTTTGAGTTATTAAATTTTTTTTTGTCTGGCCATTTTTCATACTGGAAGGAAAAATCCAAAATGGCGGTGATTTGAGTTTTTGTTTTGGCGTAGCAGACGTGTTTTTCATGCAATCGTCACGAAAATTGGTAGGTGTGTTCTTTGAATTATTTAAATTTTTATGTCGAGCCATTTTTTTGCTTGGGCTAAAAATTTCAAAATGGTGGATTTCTGATCCGTACCATAAAGACGGACTTTGCGGCCGCTAGCGGGCTGAAATTTCGACTAAGTATTCTTTGTCGAAATCTAAGGTGTTTTTTGTTATTTCGAAAACCAAAATGGCGGCCATAACGAATTATCAAAAAATTTAAAGTTGAATAACTCCGTTGTTATTTGGTGAAGCCAAATTTCGTTTGGTAGTTATGTACCTACATACATACATAGGTATACTTATTCCTTTTTGGAAAAGGCACTTAAAAAGTACACTGTAGGTAGGTACCTACCACAATTCATTTTCTCTTACCGGTGGGCAACACATATATTTCGGGTTTGTTACATAGAAGTGATGATTTGTGACGGGATTTTTAAAGACATGAGTCAGCAACAATATTCGTTATTCAACGGCGGCGGAGGTCCATTGTACGGCGGTTACTGATGTGGCCTCATACTTGGTTCACGGTTGAAATATCGTAACCACTGCACCTCGTGAAATTCACGATAAATAATTTCCCAACATTGTCCCATCCCCTAACGTACTGAGGTCTACTGTTCACAGAACGACTAGTAATTACTTGATTATTATCATTACAAATATCTAAAAAAATCTCTATTACTTGCAATGAGATTTTACTCTTATCATGTATAATTATAGCGACCCCTACTAAAGGGAAAATGAAGCAATTCCATAGGCAAGTCATAGTAAAACTTAATAAAATTTATAAAACAGAATATAATTTGACCAATACATCAATAAAAAATTCCGTTTTTATTTATTTATTTATTTATTTATGTAACACCAACAACACAGACGCCCACAACAGACAGTTACAATAAAATACAAGATATCATACAAGCTAAGCGTTGTCTTAATTATAGGTGTTAACATCACTCCAATAATTAAACACGTATATACAAAAAAAAAAATACAATAATTAACAAAAATTTAGACACAGTAAAATGGGTTAATTAAGAAAAAAAAAACAAAAAACAAAACAATGAAAACAAAACAATACAATACAAAACAATAAGAGAGAAAAGAACAAAAAAAATAACATTAAGAATGCAATTATATATCATTAATAATCATATTTCTAAATCTTGACAGTTTACTTGAAAAAATATCAAAATTAGCATTACACTCGGGACGCTTTACGAATTTTTTATAATAAGAGTTGAAACTCATCACAATTCTATTTATCGGCGAGTGGCGTCCCTGACGAGTGCGTGTAAGTTTCTCCACAAATGGAGTAAACGAAGTTGGTCTTACTACTCTTAAAGGGGCATGAAAATTTAATTTTGTTAGTAAATCCGAACTGTCCACAACACCATTAACCAACCTATGCAGAAACACAAGATCGTGGAGACATCTTCGATTCACAAGTGGGGGAAGATTGAAATATTTTAATTTGTTCTCGTAACCTTTGAGCGACCTACCGTGATAAAATGAGAGGTGCTGTATGAATCTTTTCTGAACCTTTTCTATTCTTTTACAGTATACATCATAATATGGATTCCACACGACACTACCATACTCCAAGATGCTACGAACTAGGGCTGAATAAATAGTAATTTTTGTCTGGGGCTTTTTGAAATCCCTACAATTACGGAGTAAAAAGCCAAGGGTTTTAAGACTTTTACCGACGATATTACTAATATGCACATGAAATCGGAGTTGATTATCAAGCGTTATTCCCAAATCACGCACATGAGACACCTCTAATAAATTTCCACCCTCAACAGAGTATGACCTTTCAAATGTGATTCTCTTTCTCGAGAAAGAAATAAAGTGACATTTATCATAATTAAGGACCATGCCATTGTTTTTACACCATAGCACCAATCTGTCCAAATCATCCTGCAAAAGTTTAGCATCAGCATCGGAACAAACTGGTCTAAACAACTTAAGATCATCAGCGAACAAACAGCAATTTGAATTGGTAAAACAGCCACTGATGTCGTTAATGAATATGTTAAATAATAAAGGCCCTAAATGGGAGCCTTGTGGTACACCTGATCCAGTAATGAATTTAGAAGAAGTATAACCGTTAACGACAACAGCAGAACTCCTATTTGTGAGGTATGATTGGAACCATGCTAACAGCGGTCCATCCATTCCGATCCTATTCAATTTATTAGTTAATACAACATGATCAACTCTGTCGAAAGCCTTACTGAGGTCAGTGTAAATAGCATCAACAGAATTCCCGCCATCGAGAGCCTCGACAACATTCTCAACAAAGGTGACCAGATTCGTGGTTGTTGAACGAGCTTTTACGAAACCGTGTTGCTCTGCCGCTACATGATGTTTAAAATTCCATGAAATAACACGACAAACGAGTATTTCGAATACTTTAGCGAACACCGAAATTATAGAAATGGGTCTGTAATTTTTAATTTCCTCTCGATCCCCATTCTTAAACAATGGCAAGACCAACGCTTCCTTCCATAAAGCTGGGTATGTGCTAGTTTGAAGCGAAGTGTTAATGATTAATGTTAGCGGTAAAGCGAACGAGCTAGCGCAATTACAGACAAAAATCGATGGTATACCGTCCGCTCCTGCCGCCTTAGAAGAATCCAGACTTTTTAGCACTTTATAGACTTCGTCCACAGAAAAAGATAGTTGGTTAGGAAAATTACTATTACACGACAGGGCCGCATTTGGTGATGAAAAGCTTTTAACTGTGTCAGCGCCATAAATTGACGAAAAGTTACTGGCGAACAAATCACAAATATCCTTTCCGTCGATAGCGATTCTATTATCCATTTTCAACTTTGAAGGATAAGAACTCTTACCTCTTTTATGTTTTATAAATGACCAAATTAGTTTTGGATTAGATCTTAAGGATGTTTCAAGACTCTCCAAGTAATTCGTGTATGCGGATGACAACAGCATATCGCATCTTCGTTTTAATAGATCAAAAGTTAGTTTATCACGAGGATTGTCATACTTACGTAACTTTATTCTGTATTTATACTTTTCTTTAATACAATTAATAACACATGGAGTAAACCAGATTGGGTAACGATGGCTGCGAGGTTTAGATTTAGGAACGTACTTTTTAATTAATATACCAATCTGTTCGTAGAATTTAGTAACCATTGCATCGACAGATGGGCATTTGCTTAGGATTTCCCTCCAGTCAATCTCGTTGAGACCAATCTTTATACGTTCATAGTCAGCTTTATAAAAACAAAATTTTGTAACCTTAGAGTCCAATGGCATAGAAAAACCTTTGTTGAAATGCAATGAAAAAATTAATGGGGGATGAAAGGAATCGAGAGAAATCAAAGGGTCAAGACAAGGAGAAACATCTCTAATTGGACTGTCACAAAGAATTAGATCTAATAATCTATTTTTGCTATTTTGTATATTGTTAAACTGACTCAGGTTATTACATGCTAGGAGATCTAATAACATATTCTGAAAATTACTAGTAGATAACTCTGCTAAAAGATGACCTTGAGGTTTATGTAACCAGTGAATACTGCTTAGATTAAAATCACCCGCCATAAGAGTGCGACCATCCAGTGATTCCAAGACTCGATTTGAATTGTCAATAAAGCATTTTAATATATGCTTCTGCACCGGGGGAGGAATATACACAGCACATATGTTTATCCTCTCAGAACAACCCTGATCACCACTCAACTCCACAGTAACCCAGAGATCTTCGCATTCAGATTCAAAGCTATATTGTCGTGTAGAATAAAACTGCTTAGATACTGCAATTAGCACGCCACCGCCGTTTTTATAGGCGTGAAATCCGCTACTTTCGCGATCGCGTCTATAAACTATATATCGATCATCAAACATTTCCGAATCGAAAACGCTATCATTCAACCACGTCTCAACCAAAATAATGACATCATATGAACTACAAATTACATTATTAAATAAGTCTAAAGTTTTTGTTCTTAACCCTCTCACGTTCTGATAATAAACAGAAATTTTATCAATGTTGCCCTGCGCAACAAATATAATAAATTAATTTAGCGGCACACTATGACAAACCATTTAAAGTATCATGATTGCGAATAAGCACATATCCCGCACCCTCATTTTTCCTAACAAAAATTTTACCGTCACGAACCCACACAAATTTGAATCCAAGTTCCTTCGCTTTTATCCGCGTTGCAGCGTGAAGAGCTTTTCCTTCTGGAGTCAGATTTTCAGCTATATATATTGGTGTCTTCTTTGTACTCACAGAACCCAAATGGCCAGTATTTAGTTTGTCATCCGGATTGTTTTTGTTGAATTTTAACGTGGCCGCCATAAATTCATCACGCAATCTAGGACTACCAAATTTCACTAAAATAGCTCGTGGTCGAGGACTTTTAGTGTTTAGTTTTGCCAGTCTTGCGCAATAATGTATGTTTTCATTAGCAATAGGACACTTAATAATTCTACCCAGTTGCTGCACCGTATTAACCAGATTTTCATTTTTATTCTCGGGAACGCATTGTATTTCAACATTAGAGGCACGTGTTTGCTGCTCGATTTGCATGAGACGCATCGATAAAGACCGGTTCGTTCCACGCAATACGTCATTCTCCTTAATAATTGACTCCAATTTATTAGACTGTGTCGCGTGTTCGATCTTAATTCTCTCCAGGTCCTGATTGAAGAATGACAAGGATAATTCGAACGAAGTTATGGCGTTTTGTAACTCTTGAAGTTTTGGGTTCAATTCGCTATTCATAACGCTGCGTAGCTCCTCTCTTATTATGTCCCTTACACTGCTGGCTGATAAACAAGAGCAAGTGGCACGACTCTTGGTACGCTGAGTGACAAACTCCATATGTACTGGGGAGCTTCGTACAGGAGTATTAGAATTATCTTTCTCTTTAGGCAATTTACAACGGCATAGATCACAAATCCACAGATTTTTTGCTTCGGGTGTCATAAAAGTAAAATCCTGTTTTGAAATTCTCGTACAAATGACATGATATTTATCCATGCAATTACTGCACTGTAATGATAAATTTTTATCTAGCGGTTCGGGACAACCTGCACACTCAGCCATTTTAAAAGTTTTTTTTTATATATAAAAAAAAACTAAAATAATATTATTAAAAAAAAAAAAAAAAGTTTAAGTCAGTTAGGAGGTTTGAACCCTGGTAATTGCGAAAGAAGCAACTGTGTTACGCACAATACACCAACACGGACGTTACTGCCAGGTTTAAAATTACGAATCAGTTGTATCGACAAAGCGAAATTGCGATAAGGATGGCAGTTGACAGTCGATATTCGCGTAAAAGTCCACAAGTACCCACACACTGACACTGTGACTAATGTATGAGATTAAAACCACCGGCAAATCTGATAAGTTTCCGTTTTATATCTTGTAAAACTAAACACCAAATGTTTCAAAGTTTCACAAAAAGTTGCGAGTTTCTCAAACTGTACGCGATCACTTAACTAATAACACTAATAACAATTAAATTCTTAGTAATTTAAATTAATAGCAAGACGAATATGCAATACGTGTTTACTGTTTGACGTTTAGTACATTGTTTTAATGACATTCTGTTATATCTTAACGATATTCTCATGCTAACATATTACCAGTATTTATTTATTTATATATTTTCCACTTTGAATCCGTACCAGTGATCACTTTTGTACGTCGAATGGAAGTGACAGGAGGGCCTATTTTGATTGATCGTACGTATCAAAATAATTATAAGAAGTAGATGAAGGTTCTATCCCTCATATTCTTTTCTCTTGTCCCTGAAATAGTTATCATCTATATGATGTCCTTCCTTCTAATATTCCTCGTCCCTTAAATATAGAATGTTTTTTAAATCTTGTTTTAGTCCTTTTATGCGGTGTGTTTGTAAATTTATTAAAATTAATAAAATTAAACTATAACATTAACTTACAGCCTTTAAATTATAAAAATTTAACTTGTACACAATATTTATATTTAATACTAACTTTATTTATTTGTGTTGTTTTAGTGCTGGTGAACTGGGGTCTTAAATATTTATTTTTTTATTTACTCTTTATTGTACACCACAATACATTTATCTGCCAATCTTTTTTGTGTTTTCTCTATCCTTTACATTTATTAGTCTACAACAACAAGTATCATAAACTTAAACTTGAAATTGGTTAAATATTCCAAACATATTTGTGAATGAAGCCATAATAAAAAAAAAAAAAAGGTATGTATTATAAATCAATTGATTGGAAATTGCCAAGAAACATTTTACATTTATTATAACTACGAGTATATATGATAACATATAACATATTAAATTATCTCGTTAACATAACACCTGGATGAAGGTCATTTAATTAAAAGTTTTACCAACTTATTAACTTTTAAGCAATGACATGTGCTTGCTATACCCAAAATTAATTTAAGCCTACGCATAATGAAAGAAAGTTAATAGTTTTCATTATATTATAGTTATAAAGGTTTTGAAATTGGAATTAATTTTCAAGAAGAAGTGAATTTTATAATTCATTTATTAACACAGAAGTTTTTTAAATGTTAAGACTGTAAGATAAATTAAAATTTATATTTTTTTCTACAATTTATTATATAATTTAATCTAATACTACTTGTTGACTGCGACTTTGTCTGCCTATTCGTACTGAATAGAAAACAACAATAGTTTAAAAAATTATTCATATACAGAATTTTCCTTGATCTTGCCTTATCTTGATTTTTCTATTTTTGGAATATATTATAATACGAAGTAGGTCTAATATGATTTAGTACGACAGTCTTCTAAAATCAGATCGAATAATAATAATACACATTATAAATTATAACACTGATTCAAAATACTAAATAATATATTCAGAATTCCTATAAATATTATAAATAACCTGATACATTGTTCCAACATCCTATAGAATAAGAAATATATTTTTGAAATATTTTAATCCTAATATTGTAATATTGTGAATATATTTCATTTACAATACCACTTTAACCTTTCCTATAATCCGCATTGTACACCTCACATGGGTCGATTGTGTATTTAATGGACTAGTTAGGTGAAGTGGGTTTACATTTTCATAATTCAATAAATGCAATAATCAATAAATAAAAAGGAAGTGACAATACTTTGAGCGCAATAAATATAATACGAAAGAAGATAAAAACATACCAGTGTATATTGTTTTTGTGGCTAAATCACGCAAATAACTGTTTATTTAATAATCAAATGAAAAATCTGATACAATAAATGAATAGTTTCGTGTTAAGTAGATGACACATAATTTCTGTTTTCTTGTATGTTCGCTTTACAGGCAAAAATCACTGGACGGTATTTGATGAAATTTGATATGGGCATTGGTTAAAACACCGTTTACATTAAAATTTTAGCATTTTAAGAGACTAAATGTAAATGGAAAAAGTGACTTCACCATGTAATAAAACTACAGCACCGTTTGTAATACCTATATTAATTAGCCTGCGAAATACCAACTATATAATTAGAATAAAACTAAAAATTTTAGGATTTGTGTTCATATTTATAGAAGTATATTATAAGAGATATTTATAAAATGCTCTTATTTATTAATTAGTATTTTTAAACAAAGTAGTTTTTAAATGAGTATTTTTATTTTATCTCACCGTACTTTTAGTGAAAACAAACTTAGAACTTTACTTCGGATGACAAGGTTTTAGTCTAAGTACCGATAAAGAGATTGTATTAACTTTGGCTCTTCTCTGGTGAGTGCACTCGGACTTCGTTAGTTTGGGTCGATATTACACTTTCATTTTAAATACAATAGAAGTAAGGTCTTTTAGAACCTTCATTGTAAATATGCATATTTTGTAGAAAAGATATTCGAGGAAACGTTATAACTTCAATAAACATTTTAATACATTTTATTTTGTGTTAACTTATTTATGGCATATTTTTTTTATAATTTAGTTACAGTTGGTGTGGTGTTAATGTCTGGTGTGTGGTTTAATTTTAAGTTTGATACTTAAATCTAATTCAAGGATTCTTATATTATAAAGCCTAATTTTTATTAACTTTGATTTAATAAGTTGTTATAATTAAAGCAGAAGATTAATTTACTTAATTACTGTAGATAAGTCATTATACCTTCAATACAAGATCGTATTAAAATAGACACTTTATAATTTTGAACTTTTATCCAATATATATTTTTTAATAAGCATAAAATCTACTAAAATCTTTTTCTTATAGTATATAATTTTTATAATTAAGAATTTCAGGTGGTAGTAGATGGCGGTAATGCTGGTAGATCACAGCTGTTGCTGTTTGATTGCAGATTATATCAAGGTTGACTTGATTGATGATTATTACTACCTATTATTCTCCTTCCTAATCCTTAAATATGACAACATTTGACAACATGACCTTTGAGACAATCTATATATGTAAATGTCTACGTGCGATGGCATCATTTAATATCACGTGGACGGTTTTCTCTTCTTCACTCCCTATTAAACTTTTATTATAAAATTTATGTGAAATATATAAATCTTAAAACATTCTTAAAAAGTTTATATCAACATTTCTAGATATGATGATAAAAAGCATTTTAAGCAGGCCTTATAAATAGAGGCAATGAACCCTGAAGGGTTGAACGATGGAGTGTATGATAGGTATGATAAGTATGACAGGTATGATAGGTATGATAGGTATGATATGACTATCATTTAGATCAAGTATAGTTCAGATACTACAGATACTTTACCTATGTTTACCTTACTCAGAGATTCTTAAATGTTATATATTGTATTTTGGGTTTATAATTAATTATAGTAATAAATTCATAACTAAAAATAAAATAATTTTAATTAACAAATTAATTAGTTTAACATCTGGTAGTACTATATTAATTAAGCTAGTTTAATTAAATATAGCTAGCTACGAAGGAAGATCAAACTAAACCCACCAAATTATAAATAGATAAAAAAAAATTTAATGTAATGTGTATTATCTTAAATATGTGATGCTGGATATTATACCTTTGAAATAAAATATTTTCTATTGTCTTCACGGTTTGTAAAGAAACCCTTCCTATTCCATTAGTAAGGTTTTTTCTTTATAGAAATAAATTCTATAGAGGCAATATTGTAACCTTATACGTTGAAAATATATACAGACAGATAAAAAAAATAGATAGGGTCGTAATTTATTATACTCAGAATCAATTGCATATAAAATTATTAACAAATTATTTCATAGAAAATGTTTTTCACTTCAAAGGAAAATTGTAAAACTTTACTACCTAACTTTAAAAACCAACATAATACTTACATTGACATGGGTCTAACAATATCAATTTATTGGAAAATATAAATTATTTTGAGTATTATCTTTTTCTATAGTATACTTATCGTTTCTTATAATATGCATATCGGCTCATTAAAATTGAAACCCATTTTCCATCACTTAATTAATTAATAACTATAAAATTTGTTGCTAATGTTAGACAACCAATAATAACTCTTCATAGAGATCTCAAATAATTTTTAAAGTAACCGCTTTTCAAGAAAGGTGTCATAAGTGTAATTATAATTACAATAATTTATATTATATAGCACCGGATTTAGCCTTAAATTTTAGATCTTTAAGCTTTATTTCGCAAAACTAAGTTCATCTTTGTAGATTAAATGAGGTTCACGTTCACTCATTACCAGGTTGCCAGGAATATAATAATGTAACACCAATTCAGTCTACTTAATATTATATCAATGCACTACGGCAATTAAGTTATAGGAAAACGTGACTTACTTTTAACAAACGAAGTCAATATAAAGATATTTCCTCTGAACCTTTATAAATTATTACATTTATACAATAAAAAGAGTGATATTTTTTTTATTTATCTGTTGATCTTTGTTAGATTAGTAGTTAGTGGTCGTAACTGCTAAAATTAAGGTTTAGATACGTTTCCAACACGGGACGATTATTTGTGTACTCTGTGTTGTATTGATCACAAATTATTATATCGACTTTGGGTGTACTTTATGTCCGTTATTGATGGTTTGTGAAATTTGCGCAACCATGAGATTATTGTATAAAATATATTATGTATGTAAGATTTTAGAAAGTAAACTGACCCGTGAACAAGAGTATTTATACAATTAAGCTTAAATCGTAAGGAATCTCTAGGGTCTAGAATGTTAATTGCTTAGATAGTTCTCAAAAACAAAAACAATATTTATATCAGCAATGCAAGTTAGGTATAGTGTTACACAATGCTATCAGAATTCTAAGTAACAAAGTTAATGAGGAATCTATATGTGATCCCTATTTTAATTATTCATATAAATAAGATAAACTAGAATCCGATAATATTTCATATAAAAGTCCATTGGTTTACTTGCTTAACGTTGATTTAATATTATTTTGTAGTAAGTTTTTAAATTCCAAACCAGAAACCAGAGAAAGCCTTTAACATCAACATACATTTCCTTTCTTTGTCAAATGTCATGAGAGAATAATTCTTATAATGTTTAACTACAAATGTAGGCAGCACATTTATATACAAGGAAGAAAAATGGAAATAAGATTAAACCCGAAGGGACTCCCATATCAATGTTACCTCCTACGATCTTTTTATATTTGATACGCGTTGAAGTGAAATACGGCCCACGCACATCACTTTACTAGATATGTCGAGTACAAGTAACGGACTATCTTTGCATATGAATTATGTTCAGTGTTAATAACATTCTACATGAAAAGGAAAAATAAAGATTTTTGTAATGAAAAATATATTTACTAAAATATTATAACATTTAAATACTTTGAAAGGTTATAAAAAACGTTTCGGTAAAAATTTTTATTCTATATTTATTTGCAAATTTAAATAATCTAAATATAACAAAAATTATAAAAGTTTATTAAAGATAATATCAAGTATTCATAATTTAGTAGAGAAAATAAAATTGTTAATTAATAATGTTAGACAATACTTTTGAAATTTTCATATAAAATCTTTAGTCGAAACAATTTTTATAAACAGTATATTATCTTTCAGAAAATAAAATATAAGATTTCTTCTCGTCTTTTAAAGGAAAATTATTTTAACAGCTATAAAATTACGATTCAATTCAATTTATTTATTCAAGCTTCATTAATCATGTTCCGGCTTTAAGTAAGTTTAATTTGCTAGAAGCTTAACGATATAACAATTATTAACGTAGCTTCGAATAATGAAATTGGTTTATTAATTATTATTGAATAATTATATTAAAATAGTTATTAATATAATCTTGGGATTTAAGTGTTTTTAATCCTTTAATAGGTTAAACTTAAAACATCTGTTTCTAAAGATTGTGAGAGAATCATATTTTAATAATGAATTGCTTGTAAAGTAAAATATTGAACCTAGGTGTTTTCTTTTATTGTCAGCACTACCGCCGCTCATTTGCCCGATAAACAAATACCGGCCATCTCTAAGATAACTTTTAAAAGGCCTTCATTATAGATAACTAAATCTATGATAATTGAAATAGACAAGAGATCAAATTTGTAACCAGTCTTTTTAAAAGATTTTTTTATTTCTTAATATGTAATATAAGATGTTGCTGGCTGTATTGTTGTTGTTGGCTGTGTGTAACTATAATTGTAATTGGCTGTTTTGAACAAAATCAACCACAATATAACCACAAAATAGCTACGAGCAACTCATGTTTTTGCAAAACAAAAAATCAGGTTTAATGGAAATAATGTCCTCTAAACCTTCCAAAAATGGTTACAGAAAGAAAGAAGGAATTGGTATATTATTAAAGCCGCTTCTATTTTATTGTTTAAAGTCATCAATAAACTTTTTATTTATTAATTATGATTAATAATGATGAATTCATTATAGACAAAATATTGTAAATTAATCTTAAAAATTATTTTATACTTTAAATAAATCTAAATGACAATTTTAATGTTAACTTAAAATATATAATTATAAAAAAATAATATAAAGTGAAATGAATCTCATATATCCATAATTTTATATTTGGTTTGATAGTTGCTGACGGCAAAAAATACTCGTCACCATTATTATCAAATTCCTATCTGAAAATACTTTGATATATTCTCCCGGCGGCCTTTAGGGATTTATTCATTTATCACTGTCATTTTGATCTCCTTCATGCCATGAATGTTTATGAATGACATGTTGGAATGTCACACCTTAAAGAAGAATCAGATCACTTTAGACACCTTAACATAGTTACTGTTCTTGGGTTTAAGCCTCAAAAGATTTTTCGTTAATAAAAAATATACAGAGTGCTTTTTGTACCTCAATAATTAATTTTGTTATAAGACGTAGCTAAATGTAGCTGTAGAACACATTAAGCCGATAATGATCGTTACGGTCATAAGAAATCTCTTGAACATATTTATTTTAACATAATATAAAAGTTTTTGTTGTTACAATTGCTTACAAATTAATTTTATACATATATATCAGAGACGGTCATGAGTACGAACGCTAAAAGAGACACAGCACGTTATCCCAGTTGTGGCAGCTCCATCGCGAATACGTCACCACATGGATATTTCGTGCTACGCTCCGTCCTAGCATGAAACCTACCTCGTAGAGGCGTACTATAGAAAGGACACCGTGCCATCGAGCTACCCTGAAGACCAGTACTACTGATGTAGAAATTATCATTCGTTTTGTTTATTGAATAAGCTTTCATACATTGAAGATTTCATTTAACATTATTTGCTCGATTACCCAACAATTCGCAAACGTGATGTTTGACGAAAGACCTATAAACGATGTTAATCCGATATAAAATATTTTTAAGCCAAGAAACTACCTACTAATAATGTATTTCGATTTTGATATTAGTATATAAAATACATCTCAGTTTAGCCTAAACTTGAAAACTATTTTTTTTTGTTTTACAGATCTGCTGGTTTTCTTAGTTGTTAATTTCTATACCTAAATTGTTATCGTTTCTTTTTTGACTTGTGATTTATTTCTTTCTCTGTGCAAAAAACAATCTAAAACATCGTTTTCATTATTTAAAACAAATGTTTTATATATATATTTTTATAAACATTCAACTCGTATATTCATCACACAGATGAAAGCAGTACGAAAAGATTTATATAAAATGTTACCTCACTCTGCTTTAAAAGGTATTTAAAGAACAATTAGGATGGTAAGTATTTTTGCAGGCATTTGAAACAGACATTTCTGTTCTATAAAGAGAAATCAATTTCTCTAAAATACATACGAGTATTAGAATAAGTTCACCTTTTGTGCAGTGTTTTTTATTTACTGTGATAAATAAATAAATTTAATTTAAAGTATTTCTAATTATTAAATTGATTATATGGTACAATAACGATATAATTAAAAATGTGGTATAGTTAGCAACGTTGAAAATCCTCTTTATATATGTTATTATTATTGTAAATTATATTTTTATATATAGTATCAGTAAATAATATACAATAATTTTATTTGAACGAAATGTTATTCTACTAACATTGTAAATATAAAAGGTTGGAACCCCTTTCCGTGAATAATGCTGGATTTATTGACAGATAAAGATCCAAACTTACATTTATAATGTTAAAACAATAATATTTCGTTCAACTTGTGACGTTTATGTGTAGTTAAGATAGAAACTCAACTTATAGACATTGAAGACTTTCGAGACCAAAGGTTGGCCTTGAAAATCCTCAATGTTTTACAGTTTGGACCAGTTGTGAAGAAACCATTACATTACGAAAAAACTAACCATAATAAGGTAGGAAAGAAACCTTAGTATAACAAAATAAAAACATGATACAGAGAAAAACATGTATTATAATAAATTGTTTTATACAAACCAAACCTGTTTCATATATTTGGTCTACATTGTAACAAAATATTGAATATCATAAAATATATTAATAAAAATTATTTTTATTTCTGTCACACGCATCTCTCACTACTATCACGGCCACTCTGTGTCAGGTACAGTGGCAATCGTGTTCACACGAGTAAATTTGTTGTTTGTTTCTTTTTCTAAGTACAAACATACTTAGAAAAAGAAGTTTATATTTCTACCAAATTACCTTTCCCAATACATACTTAAATACAACAATATAGTAATTATTTCAAGTTCGTCAATAAAAAATTGACATAATCAATAATGATCTATTATCTAATTTATTTACTTAATATTTAATTGTCTTAATTTAATGTACAAAGGATTTTTTCATTCATCATAATAACTAGCCAAACTGTTACTTGCCTGTTGTCATTAAACGAACAGATAATAATGTTTGATTACGCAAACCAAAGGTAAATAATTATCTAAATTGATTTTCAAAATGTCGAATTAGTGATTCGATATTACGTCAATCCTCTCCAAAGCAAAAGCAATCCAATTGAGAATGCAAATAAATGAAGTTAAATACCTACCCACGTATCTATATTATGGGTAATATGACGACGACGGTGATTGTTTTTAACTTTAAATTCATGTTAGTGTAGTAATTTTCCTTGAATATTGAAAAACTTTTACTAACACAGATAATAAAGTGTACCAAACTTACTGTTTCAAAGAGTTGTTGTTGTTAAGTTTCAGAGAAGATAGTAAGATTGAAAAAATCGATGAAATTTCGCTTCACTTTACTTCATTATTTTATAAACTTTTTCTTTTGAAAAAACTTCCTCCAATATTCATTCTTAACATTTTATCATTAAAATAAGATTTTATATTGTGACTCTTAAATATAATAATGTTTTGAGATCACAAAATAAATCAAGGCCTTTAACTGCTTAATTCTTCATTTTTGAACTCAATTATTTTCAAAGGTACTTCTAGTTTTTAATAAAGCAACATAATTAAAGTATTGATTTACCTCATAATCATAGATATCACAATGTTACTTTCTTCTAAATGAAAAAACTCAAAATTTACTTTATCTTTGGAATAACATCAATTGGAGCTCTAAATTAATAGGAGCTTAGCTAAAATAATTATGAAAAGTCTAAAATTATTATTTACGTTTCGAATGAAGGCTATTTTGTGTCTGTCTATCATTATATTAAATCCTGGAATAACCATTTAAATCCCTGGATTTGCCCTTTATAGCTGCATTAAAATAAGTTTTATTTTGCTTTAAAAAATGAGACTCCCTGACGCAATTTTTACTCACCCGGGAGGAGCACTCGTTGAGCTCTAGTACCGACAGGCCTAACTTAGAGCACCCTCATATCGTAGGTCTACGTTAACCCATTGAATAAAAAAGATTCTTTTTTTATTACAAATTCTACAATAAGCTTATATATTATTATCAAACAATAATCAACCCTATAGTAACAAAATACGGCGTAATTGATTTTGAGAGTAAGTTTGAATTATTATTATTTTACACCAACAACGGCACAAGCGACAGCTGTTACAGATTGCGTTGCAAATAATGTTTTCTAATCCTAAAAGGTCTTCGTCAACATCGGGAATATAGTATCTTAAAGTTCTTGATTTTAATACTCTTTTCACTCATTTTAAACATCATCAAATGCATTTGAAATATATTGTGTCAGAATAAAAGGTATTTAATATATAATATATGATTTTAAGATGGTAGAAATTAATTATTAAATAACTTTCAATAAAACTATTTGATTATTTGAATAGCTATTATAATTAAAAATTAAATTAGTTTAATTAAAATACTTGTAATAGTATTTTTTATTGTACAATTAATTCGTTGTGAAATTGAAGGAGACTGTTTTTTTATATACTTATTTAAGCCAACCTCATTGAGTATCACTCAAAGTGGAAATTATAATTCTCGTGCTTAAAATTAATAAGTACTTGTTTGAAGTCATGATTGCTATATTGTTGTAATTATGCCAGTTAAGTTATTAATCTCAATACACTGTTTCGGAATAAATTTACAAATCTGAGTAACACAATTAATCTTAATCGGAAGAAACAATTCACAATATTTTATGCGACTTCGCAAACATATAAATGAAAAGAAAAAGAAACATTAAAATCATAGCACAAAAAGTTTAATTATAGACATCTGTTAATTAGTGACTACCGACGTGGTTCATGAAGAAGGCAACATCTTTCCGTTTGTATGAACATTATATATATAGTCTAGGAGAAACTGTTAATATAACTCACTTAAACCACTTAGAAAGTTTTGAAAAAAAATAATCTTCTATTGACGTATGAAATACTAAATAATATACACTGTTTCATACGTCTGAATTAATTGCCGAATCAAATTTTACAGTTTCCTACCAAATGTTCGTAATGATCACTTTTTCTGGTGATGAAAACTGTACAACCTTGTGCTGGTTTTCAATTTTATGTTCGGGCGTAAAGTCATGCTATAAAAGAAAAGGTAAAGATTTAAGAGTTCCTTGTAAAATGCGTGACAATTGTCTCGCTTTTCATTTCTTAAAATAATTTAATTATAAAATAGACAATTTAATTAGGTTATAGAATTTATTTTATTAATTATCTTATAATCAGTAAATATTAAATAATGCTTCAAAGCAAAAACAACAAAGACAGTTTAGCAGAATTAAGAGCTAAGAAATGATATTTGCAAAATAAGCAAATATATAAAAATTATTTTTACTATTTATTTATTAACGTTTAAGAAAATAATATTGTCCAGTAAAAAAATCTTTCCTTTTCCTGCATTTCCTGCAAAAACAGTATTAATTCGTAGTTGGCATCAGCTTTATTACTTTGTTTTAATTACACAATAACTTTATAGTTATTGTGTAATATAAGAAACGTTATTCTAGAAGATTATCTAGAAACAAATGTTTTCATTAGTAAAGCCATGTTGGTGTAGCAGACGTCACGTCGGTAACTATCTAACTAAAATACTCAAAGTTATATCCATTCTCTCCAATATACTTAATTAAACATTTCCAAGTGCCACTTCAAAGAACATAAAGACGTCTTTGACAGAAATCCATCTATTGACTCTTCGAAGCTAAGACTAAAATAGTATTCTCTATTCTAAGATACTCGTATATGATAATGTGTGTACGTATGCAAATATATATGTATTAGTTTAGAATAATCCATTACTTTATAATATTTCTAAGGATAAAATTAAAGGCTTAAGTATTTTTGTATTACCTTCGAATGTTAATAGCCACTTATGAATGTTATTTGAAATGCCAATTCTACTATTTAGTCGCGGTCCTAGTTAGTCAAATGTCCGCGGACATCGACTTCTATAGATAACTTCTGATATAAACTTAGTCAACTTTTACGGCCCAATAAAGATAGATTTTTGGTTTCCTTAATATTGAGACAATGCTTTACATATACCTCCTAACTAAAGATATGCAGGTGGAGTAATTTTTAATATTCTCAAATTACATAGTTATTCCCGTAACAATGTAATATAACTTTAAATTGTAACATAATATAAGAAAACAATGAAAATGAAAGAAAAGAAATTATTACAGACCATTGTTATAAGAGAATACATCAATTCTGATTGTAAGACCTATGTAACTACTCAAATACTAAAGACGGGAGTACGTTTGGGGCACGAAAAATTTATACATTTTCTTTTTTTTTAAGCATTAAATTTAATTCTATGATACTGTTAGCTTAATAACTATTACAAAAAGCTATTTTCAATACTTTCAAGAATTATAATCTGGCGTGTGCTTGCAGAAAAAAGCTGTAGTGAAAGAAGCTGAAATACAATAATTTGCATTAATACTGTAATAAAAAGAAC
Source organism: Melinaea menophilus ssp. n. AW-2005 (assembly GCA_918358695.1). Classification (NCBI taxonomy): domain Eukaryota; kingdom Metazoa; phylum Arthropoda; class Insecta; order Lepidoptera; family Nymphalidae; genus Melinaea; species Melinaea menophilus. The sequence continues at coordinate 20,452,560 of OU911043.1, read as the reverse complement.
CTAATACAATTAATACGTATTTACTAAGTTTTGAAATAAATACATTTTATCCATGGTATTATAAATATATAATGTTGTCGCGATGTACTTAAATTACTATTTTTTTGCGTAGAAAGAGACTCAAGTGGATAAGTTAACGATAGTTCATAGGAGATTAATTAATATCGCTTGTCGTAAACCATTGATTTTTACATCATAATAAGAAATTTTCCAAATATATTTTTTTAATTTAAGATCGAATGAAGGAACAGAAACTAGGACACACGAAATACAACGTAATGTTTTTTCTGAATATCTTTTTTGATAATGTTCAACACTACAAACAAGAGGAGTCCTATAAATTTATGTTTTCATTAAGATTGGCGAAATATATGTTTTTTGTGGCATAATCCACTGTGTCTTTTTACGTTACTTTAGAAATCTTATTTTTCACAGCTTCAAAGAACAATGGATCTTAGTATATGGTTTTAATTTCAACTAGATATATAGATATAGGTTTTAATAGTTAAAATAGATGTATAGATATATAGATATAGAAAGAGAAGAGAAAGTAGAGCCTAGCTGTATGTATCTGACTGCAGCTCTTATTGTGCTGGCTTGACGAGAGTAGCACCACCCTCTTACTGAAGATCGACGTCCAGTAACCAGATTCATTTGGACTTGCGGACTGGGTTTGATGCATCTGTCAGGGCTGCAGCAGCTGGCAAACGGCAGGTCTATTAACCTTGGGCTAACGTGTTCGTCATTATGAATCCGAACGCTAAAGTTCTAAAGAAGTAATATAATCATGTCTCTATGTAGTCAAAATTGGAGATCAGCTAGCAAGGTACTCTCCTGGTACGCTCAAATTTTGGGCGCTTTCTAAAGCCACTCTGAGCAACTTGTCAGCCGTCCCTACCACGATTGCACATGAGGAATGACACACACGGCAAAAAAGAAAGCCGATCTTGTGCACTCTTTTTGACCAAGCGTTGCGTTGCCAGTGCTTAATGCCGAAAATAGTTTTTTTGACAAAAAAATCAACTGAAAAGCCCTCTTTTCCCTAGACGTTCATAAGTCGAATGGGCCAGATGGTATTTCTTTAATTGTGCTACGAACATGTGCCCTTGGGTTGACACCAGTGCTAACACGCCTATTTCGGTACTCCTACCTTAAACACGTAGTCAAAATATAATAATACATAAAATTTCAATCCAAGAAATAAAACCTACATCCGCATGAGTAACATGGCCCTGGGGTGAAACACGGGGTGAAACTTGCGTCTCCGTACACGCTACGGAGCTGGCAGTGAAAGTGTTAAAACCAACAAAAAATGTATAAGAAATGTTATATACTTAGAAAAAATAAAGAAAATTATGAAATTTAAAACAGCTTTACGTACTTAGTCACCCCTTTTTACGCTTGTCTGACATTAACATAGGCTATATGAAGTTTTTTCAAGAGTACTTATAAAAATATTTTTTCATATGTCAGCGGGACTAAGTAGCTATCAACGTAACTGTCTGGATTCACCACACAGAGGTCGTTAAGCCCTTCATTAAAATATGAATAGAAATAATAATGAGTATAATCCTAAACTGCGCAAGTAAGATAACGCAAAATAAGCTGTATGGTGTATTTTGTTTTATTTTTAAGCGATCTCTGTATTTAAAAAGACATAAGTGAGTATATATTTATACACGTTAATATCATAAACAAACATTATACATGCCGGCGCAATATGTTAATTCCTTCCAGGCTCTTTATCATACGTCATTGCAGACTAGCTTTCACGCACTATGTCCACGATTTCTTACTTTATAAATATAAAATACAAAAATAGGCACTTATGTACCTATTTCAGATCAAATATATTCAGTTCATTTTATACCATTTTGTAAAAGAATACATGTGTAGTTAAGATATATCCCTATCAGTATAACATTTGTAATATTTTGTTACATATTGTCGAGAACACAAACACGTATAAAGTTATCTGCCTTAGTTCTTGATTAATTACTTCCTCTTGAATCACGTTATCATGCGTCTTACAGTATACCCACTAAACCCAAAAAAAAGTGAAGCTTAAAATAAATACAAAAAAAACTCGCTTAGTAAACTTTGCAGTTGTTCAAGTAAAATAAACATATAATGTAAGCTGAATGTGCGAAACTACTTCATCGTAAATTTAAGATGAAGTTAGATATTACTTTAATATTCTTAAGAATATTGTATTGTAATTTAATATACCATGTTACACGAACCACAAATATTTGAATATAAAAGATTATAAATCGTTAACAAATAAATTAAAGAAAACATATATAGTTATTGAACTTATTATTAGTCTTATTGTTGTCCGATCCATTACTTTAGGTTACCAAATGGATTACAATTAAGATTATTTAAGTTTAAGAGCTACGTAGAGTTAATAGTGACAACAGAGATACATCAACATACATTCATGCAGTTAAAATTAAAATCACCCCTAAAATTTTAATTTTTGACGATTGTTAGAAATGATACACGATATTTGTTATAAATAATGATATATATAATACGTAAAGATCTTGTAATAGCAAAGCAAACTACAACTACCACTAAATTTCGATTCATGAAGCTTATCTTCTAATATAAAAAAATATACGATTTCAGACACAATTTATCTGGCGAAACATTACACATACAAATACTTTTATCAAAATAATTATTGGTAATTAATATTCTAAATGCTGGACATGGGTATTTAATATTTATCTTGTCTTTTATATTCTATGAAATTTTGTTTAAAACTCTACTTTATTACTTTACAATGTGTAACTTAAATATAGGAGATTGTTAGCCTATAAAAGTTAAATGATAATATTTTTCTAACACATAGTTATATCTCACATGATTTTTTGTAAAGATGTAAATAGGATATCTTTTACAGTTACTCAGAATTTATCTTTGCGGATCTAAGCAATATCCTTCTGAGTGGATTATTACGAAGTTATCATGTTCTTGACTACTCGGTCCATCCAAGGTCGTAAAGTCTACCTTTCATAGTCGAGATAGACCAACCAAAAGCTACAAATACAAATTATCCAAGATGCTCGAAATGTTTAAGTTTTTAAGTTAGCATAAACTCGACACAAACAATTCAGATTATTATTATTTTATGAATTTATTAACAAAAATAGTCGCCCCATAAAAACAAAAGATATTTTGTAGGTTTCGACTCCTAATAAAAAGTGTTATAAAATGAACCCTGACATTGGATTCCATTTTAGTTTAATGGCCGATTTGTGAGGTCAATCCCTGAAGGAACGTTATTTTCTATACTTTATAGTTTTATTGCAAAAAAACAAGGATTTATGAAATAATTTCAGAGGCGTAGAAATTGTGTGATTAATACTAAAGATTGAAAACAAGGTCATTAATTATTAATTAATGCTAATGAAATTACATATTAATATATCATCTTATTTATCAAGTTCTAGCTAACGGATGTGCTAGGTTATACGCCACTGTAAGAAATTATTTTTGATCGTATTACTTACATTTTTCGTTTAACTTGGCTTGCTCTACCATTTTAATTATACCTTTTTTCTGGATTAATACTAAAAAATATTACCATTGCATTTGCAAGCAAGGATTATTGTACCAACGTACTTTATTATTCAAACCATTCTATCGGTGATGCCTTTATAATTAAAATATTTACAGTAAAAAATAAGTTAGACAATATCTAATAGCTTTTATGTAAAGCTTACAATATTTTTATGTTAATTTCCGTTATTTTAACAATATCGATAAGTATTTTATGATGATAACAGCAAAAAAACGGGTATTGAAAATTAATGAAACAATAGTTCAAAATAAAATTTCTACATTATTTTGAAATATATTTTGATTAGTTATTAAAATGCATTCAACTAGTGAATGAAATAAATAAATATATATATAATATAAACATTTCAAGATGTAATACTGCTTTTACATTTAGTTGACTATTTTGTTTGCTCTAATATATCAAGTCTTCAAACGTTGAGACTATAAGCTTTAATATTTTTAAATTATAATGTGAATTATTCAAAAAGAAAATTACATACATAATAAGATAAGAAAGGTTACCAAAAGAAGTGGAATAACATAGGATCTTCTTTCTAATTTAAATGGTAATTTTATTGTTGATTTTGATATAATCTCCAGTTTTAGCAGAAAACTCATCGATCGATATTACAAAGATCTTACTTTTCGTAAAAAAATATAATTCGATTGAGAGGGAACTTTAATTTGATATTGTAGTCCTTAATATAAAAATTTAGTTTTTGGTCTCCACAACCATTTTCCACACAATGGCAGTTCAAACAGTCTCAGTAATCAAGGAATGTCTTAACAAAAATAATAATAATCATTATTTAAAAGTAAACTTCAATAAAAAAATGGTAATAAAAATACCTATTTATAGCCTGTATAATGACATAATCATCTATCCATAGATATAAATAAATATGAAGCGTCCGTTTGTAATTTCAAATTAATAGCTTTTGCCTTAATGCATATGAAAGTATAAGTACGATTCTTACATAATTAAAACAATAACAAAAATTCTCTGTTTGTTTTTTCTAGCTAATCTTTGATAAAAATAACAAATTTTGAAAGGACTCACTGCCTAATATTATAAAGAGTAATTTAGGCTATTTTATTTAAAAAACCATATTCCGCGCGTTCGAAGTCATAGATACAAATAGTCACATATGTATATATCATGTCATAAAAGTATAATCCAAATATGTCTTTATGGCATTTTTCTTTAGTAAGAAGTCCCTATAGTACAGTTCGGTACCTTACTCTAGAATGGAAGACAAGGGCGTGATCATGAGGGCCAGCGGGATCTTTATATGTACTCATATTAAAAATTATGAAAAATTTTTATTACTATAATTAAAAATATAAGACGTTATTCATTTCATACTGTTTTAATACTTCCCTATATATATATATTAGGCTATATAGTGAAATATAACTCTCTATTTGTGTTTTAGATACTTTGCTTAACGATACACGTGCTGCAATTTATTAAAACAAATTTTTATTTTAGCTAAAAAGCAATTTAAAGTAAAGTGCGACATTAAATATAGTACGTGTATAGATCAGAAACTTCATGGTTTTGCTTTGATGGTAAACAAATATATGTTGACATGACTAATATTCTTTTATTATATTATAGTATAAAATAAAACGTAACGAGAGATGAAATGCAAAAAAGTCACATACAAAGTATGATAATAATAATAATAATTCATAAGACTGCATCAAAAAATATTTATAGTAATATTTATAAGAACCAATTTTAAAAGATAAAATTGTAGATTAAAAACAACAGACTCAAATTAGTTTACCCATATGGGATCTGCGATGTCGAAGACTGACACACAAATGCACATAGACACAGATTTACTTAAGCCCACAACATCTGTGATTTTTACGTTAGAAGTTAATTAAATTCTTTTACAACGGTAAACCGATTTAAAAATTGTAGTTATTTCGTTCCTACCCACAAAATCATAATAATATGTACAATTGCATTTATTTGCTCTACAATTTTCAAAAATAGCGAATAATTGATAAAAAGTTATCATCAATAGTAGGTCGGCTTAGAAATTCATTTAATTACTCTGCAGTGTCATTGCACGGAATGTACTCGTACATTGAATGAATACTTAACCCTCCACATCAATGCAGTATTGGAAAGCAGCGGTCCAGTGTTTCGAACTAAATCGTATTGCATGTGGTTAGCCTTTTTCGCTTATTTTATTAATCTCCGACTCATTATAAGAAAATTTTTATTTCTTCTCTGCTTAAATGTAAGTACAATTCTCTGTTAACTCTTGAAAATACAATTATGCAATTAATTTACCCCATTAAATACGTTCCATTATTTTCTCTGGCTTCATGTTATGAATTTTATTTTATATAATAATATTAATGATTAATACTAAATACACATCATACTCATCATATAATTTTCTTTTACATTAGATATTAAAGAAACATTTATTTTGCTATCTTCTTTAGATAATATATATGTCAGCTGGGGTTAAATGTAAGACCTTTTTTAATGTAAATAGGCTGTCATTTGCCACTTGATGATAAGTGAAAATACTGTCTAGAATATAAAATGAATAGAAGATGCCTGTTTACTCAACATTTAAAGTCCTCTTAGCCGTTATATACAACTTTCACAATATAATTTGAAGCAAATCACTTCATGCGTTCACGTGGAACTTTGATGATCCGTTACCATAACTAGTATCATAGTAATAGCATTCATAGTTGAAACAGAAATGTCTAACCTCGTTTGTATTTTCTTCAGTTGAATTAAATTAGTTATTTTATACTACCGACGAGAAAAGAGTATATTTTTTTAAGAATACGTGCTTTCACTCTCATAACTTTCATTGTCTTTCAAATAATAACTAATATAACTGACATGACTAAGACCGTTAGCAGCAGATGCAGTGACAGCATGAAAGATACTGTGGCTATAATGTTGCCAGCAGGGAGCTAAAGGCTGCTGCGTTATTTAATTAATGAGCTAAAATATACCACAAGTATCAGACGAAGCACATTTCGCACGCTATAATGGTTGCTATTTGTTTTGCAATATAACTATTGTTCAAAGTTGGTTCTTTTCAATTACTTTGACAAATGTGACACACATTTTTAACAAAGTGTTTTGTGAAATGTGCAATGAGTAGTAAACGTTAAGAAGGACATATTGTATTTCATGAAGTTGCATTATTACTTTCTATACAACCACAGATCTTTAAACACTATCATAGATTGGTTTTCATGTGCAATCAAAATAACGTAGTATGTAAAATTTTACTATTATAGTTGTTGTTATTTATTATATTTAAAAGTTTAATTCAAGCGTCTTTATTAAAAATGAAGACATTTTATAGAAGGCTCATAGGATATAATTCTAATATAAAATATAATATTTATATTCATTTTATTTTATTCATATTCATATTATTTATATTTATTTTTTACATATTTTCATAGGAACAAGTAGTACGGATAGTACGCAAGGACAGTAATGTATAATTTCGGACTCCAACTGATTAAAAACGCAACGATTCTCTTTTCACAAGCGTAAATAAACCGTGGGCCATAGGCATGCCTTTGCATCTATCTACAGTCTATACAACGTAGAGTGAAACCATATATACATGAAATTTGATTAAACAATCCCTACTTTTAGGGGACAAACCTGGCGGAACACACTTAAGAGTGACAAAAATAACTGTCATAGATTCAACTGTAATATTCGCCCGAATATATGACAAGAATGCTCTTCCAAACTTACTCTTAAAAAGCACACTATTTTAAGTATATTTTTTAGTAAATAAGTGTCAATTCTTCAAAATTAGACCATCTTTGTTTTATAGTAACTACTATCAGTCTACTCGTGACCACGGCTGTTGCATTACGGCCGAAACGTCGAGAGTCAAGGTAAAATTAAATAGTACGCGATTAAGTCTCGCTGACAGTGTAAAAATTTGAATACAAATCGTGAAAGCTTAAAACTACTCTTGTGAACTTCAAGAAAATAAACTTTAAAAACAGAATTTTCACTTTAAAGTCTTAATTTCAGAAATTGACGAGTACATGGTCATTGATTTTTAAAAGAAAAAAGAGGGATTAACCGGATTAATATTTATAATTTGACTCTTATATTAAGATAGTTATAAGATCCATGGTGATTGTAATGGCGAATATTAGACCGCCATGTTTATTAATATTATTCAAAGATTTATTTCCTATATTGATGTTCAGCTTCCTCTTGCCTCATAATTTTTATACATGAGAAACATTTTATACATACTTATTTACATTGTCTATCATATTACAATATTTATATATGTTATAATGATAAAGTAAATTTATGAGAACTGTTAATAACTTATACTTACTGTGTTTGCTTTTAAAGAAATTATGTTCGAATTACCTTTAATAAATATTAGCTTGTTGAAATGTTTCTATTTCTTAACCACACTCAAACCAAACCTAACTTTGTCATCAGAGTGTATTGTCGCAATACAAAAGAACAAAATTGATTACCAACGTTAAAACGGTAGCAGGTTATCTTTGAACATGAGAAAATTGAAGCGAAGAATGGGTGTTGCACATATTTTATTGCCTAAGTCTTTAAATAAAGATAATACGTTTTAAAATTTATTTAGGAGTTAATGACTGGTTCCTATCTCGCGATACTATTTCTTTCCAACTGTAACCTAAAAGCAACAGATGTAATTTAAGTAATAAAAATGTATTTAAAAACGAATTAAATCATTTTTTTTTTGCGTATTTTTTTAAATAAATTTAACAATTATTACAAAAAATATATTTGTTCAAAAACAATTCTTTCAATTATTAAACAAAACAAACCTCAGCCAAATATTAGTGTAATGACAAGGTCAGAGAAAATATGTAATCTCTAATACTATATTATATAATAAGTGTGAAAATGCAAATATCTATTTACAGTTTCTACTGCTCAGTACTCAACACCTGAGCACCCGAGACCAATGAACGCGCCATGCGGGCCTGAGGCCGTGACGATTTCGTACATACACTTTAAAAGATTGTTGCATAATATAAAAGATACAACAGACGGTCATAATGCTATCAGTTATACTCTTTAGCTAACTTTAGAATTTAAATAATACTTTCTACGTTCGCATGTTGAAAGAGAAGTGTTATTTATGTTAAAACAGCAGACTCTAAAGTTCCAAAGGTTATAAACAATAACACCGTTTTTGTCATTAGATAAATACAAATTTTGTAAATTATAAGTACATTTAATAGTTTTAAACGTATTTGACCTACATTAAGATATGTTTTCATTAACTTTATTTCACAGATGTATTGCATGGTTCTATTTACATAATTATTATGCGATTGTCGTGACTGAAGTGTGGCAGCTACAGGAACAATTTACAACAGTTATTGAATACGCCGGAGCAGCATTCAGTGTTACAGTGTCACCGTTATCATGTTATTTATGTGCTTGTCACAGAATGAATACTAATAATACCTGTGTTAGTCTATCTGTATATCTCGAGCAATGCATTTGAGTTTATTGTTACTTTTTAGCGTTACTATCATATTAGTTAGAGGTCAGAATTGCAAAATAGGAGGAAAAAGAGTAATTTGTTTTTATTATTTTAATATTTATAATATTTTTTAGAGTTGTTATTATATATATGTATGACTTCAGTGCGCATATCACGAGCAGTGCTGCGGCGGTTGCTGTTTCATTGGAAAGTGTATTGACAGTATGTTACTTTTAAATTTATAATATAACTAAGATCTATAAATAGATATATCATTTCCAAGACTTTTAATGTCTTCAATTATTTTAGTTTTTATTTATTGTTTGTAATCGTTTTGTACAATTAATAACTCCTAAATGTTCAGCTTACAGATCGTGTTTGAAGGATCTAAATGTATGCAAGGACCATGTCTGCAGAGGTGAGGAGAACTGCGTTCCTTACCAACCGCGAAGATGCCTTGGATGTGAACCTATTCCACTGTGTAATTTTTTTTTTTTTTTTTTTGTCTCTGCTGTTAGCCCTACTGGCTATGACAGCGTCACCGGTGTAATGGACGGGTGCAGAGACCCGCCCTTGAAAAGGGGGGCCTGAAGGGCCCCAGGGGAACGCGCGTCCTGAGGGCGCCTCCTGTGAGGCTCGGACCACGGCTCAGGACGCCGTTAGGTAGGAAGCGAGGGTTGGATGTGGGTTAGAATTTGACACTAACGTCCTCCGACGGCAGAACGCCGGAGCAACGTGCTTGGATGGGGGCCTCGTCTTCGCCGGCGAAGACGCTGTGTGTGTGTATGTGTAGTATTTATGTTCGCTTTGCCGCTTTTACGTAGCGTTCCCTAACGTAATCGCGTCGTCCGGGTCGAAAAGTACCGACTTGGGTCTTCTCTTTCTGACTTTAGGAGTCTTACGGGCCGTGTATCCTGTGGCCTTAACCACCAGCGGGTTTGGGTGTCCCACAGCATTGTCAAAGTAGCTTTTGGAGAGCCCCTTGAAATACTGTGCGATCGTCGGTAGATCTAAGTCTCTGTGCAAGTCGATATTACGCATATACCACGGTGCTCCAGTGGCGAGCCGCATGAATCTGTTCTGAAGCACCTGAAGGGGCTTCAGGTTCGCGTGAGCGAAGGCAACGCTTGCATAGGACATGACGGAGCGTATGCAGGCTTTGTAAAGTGTGACCTTATTTCTAAGGGACATTTTACTCCGCTTGCCTAACAGGGGATAAAGTCGCCCTAGGATAAAGGCCGCTCTGTTGCGAACATCCTCGATATGTGAAGTGAATACTAGCTGTTTGTCCAGCGTCACTCCTAGGTACTTGGCCTTGTTTTTCCAAGGAATCGGTTTGTCAAAGAGTTTAATCTCCGGGCCCCTTGTGGATCGTGACCGTTCAAAGAGTACCGCGGTGCTCTTCTCCGGGTTCACCTCAATCCTCCATTTCCGAAACCAGTTCCCGAGGGAGTCGGCTGCGGATTGGAGGCGTTGAGAGATCTCATAAGGATCCCTTGAGGATGTATAAATTGCGGTGTCATCCGCGAACATTGCTAATTCTACTTTAGAACGCGGCCTAGGAATGTCGCTGGAGTAAATTGAAAAGAGAATTGGTGAGAGGACTGAACCTTGAGGGAATGTGTAAATTAGCACCAGATATTTAGTACAAAGTTATCTTACGAATATAATTGATATATAGTTTGGTTAAATATTGATTTATTGACAATTCTACAAAAACGCTACAATTACATAACTGATAGTCATATAGATATGCACTATATCTACAATTAGATTCAAAATGTTGCTTCAATTAAACACACTTTCATATTACGAGTACCATTATTATTCTATTATCATTAGCGTAAAGATTTCTTTTTTTACAACGGAGTTTGTCTTCGAGGTCATGTAAGACATTAATATTTATGAAGATTTATTATCCTCTAATTATTTTTTTACATTTTCCACAGACTAGTCAAGTTGTAATAGCAGTTTGAATTTTCTTGTTATTAATTGTAATAATTTATTTCAGACATCAAATCTATACAAAGTGTTAAGAACATATAATGTTGTAATTTATATACAAATAAATATTTGTATCAAAAATCTACACAAAAAACTTAAAACCCATCATTCTACGTCTAAAAAATGGTCATCCTAATTTTTTTATAATAAAATATGAAGTTTGTGATATTTAGTATATGTTAGATTACGTCATATGGTCAGTTTCTGAAAGGACAGTTAAAGCAACAAAGATTTAAAAACATTGTCAAGATTTGTTATTGCTTTTCTAATAAAAAAACAAAGATGAACATGAGACTGAAGGAAATTCATATTTTCTTTTACTTATCAGCATTAGGTTATTGTCTGAAAATCGTTTCCTAACACATTGATTCTACAAATACATGAAGATATATAGCATACGGTATCTAGTCAGTCAGTCAGTCTATTCAGTTCAATTTAAATAGCAATATTCTATAAATTAGTTGTTAACTAATTAGGTATTTAGAAAGTAAGATCTAATCGCTTCATAATGCAGCGAAACGCTGGCTAATATGACAAGTAATTGTCCTAAACACAACATTTGGGTAGACCTCGAAGAATTCGGTCTACCCATTCATTTGTCCCCTACTTTCGAATATTGGAAAAATTTCTTCACAGGAGGTCTTCTTATGACCGTCTGAGTCCGAAATGACCATTGGTCAAAAAGTTTATATATATATATATATATATATATATGCGTGCGTGCGTCCAGATTCGACTTTTGTCAGCACGATAGCGGCCGCAGTTTGGCTCGGATCGCTTTCAAACTTTGCACAAAAATCAAACATCTGAAAATGAAGGTCAAGTTCGTTAACCAGAGAAATCCGGTCACAGGGGGCGCTAGGGCCTCACTTTTTCTGATTTCAGTTTTTCGACCATAACTTTGTCCCTATACAAAGGAGATCAATCGCGTTCATATTATATGATGTCTTTAATAAATACCTATAACTAATGTAGACAAACCGAAAACCTAACTTCAATAACTTAGGGGTGGGGGTAAAAAAACCGAAAATTTTTGGAAAAAAAATCATAACTTTTTTCTGGTAAACATTCTTGCATCACAAGTATTTTTAATAGAAAGGTTATTTTTTACTCTAAATTTAAGTATCAAAAGTTTTTCCGTAAAAGGTACCGTTTCTGAGAAAAAAAATAAAAACCACTTTTAGCTTGAAAATTTAAGGTAGGTAAAACCACGGCAACATTTTTCTGGTAAACATACCCCCCTCGCAAATATTTTTAATAGAAAGATTTTTTTTTTACTCTAAATTTAGGTACCAAAAGTATTTCCAAAAAAGATACTTTTTTCGAGAAAAAAAATAAAAACCGCTTTTTGCTTGAAAATTTTTGATGTAAACAACGGCATCATGTGTTATTTATTCTTAGGTAGTGAGTTATATTTTAAAAGGTCACACACGAGGTCTACCCACGCGTGTCCCCCTGCGGACACGGATTTTTTTTGTTTGTATTTTATTATAAAAGTTACATTTAATATTTTTTTTTAATGCTCTTCAGTTTCACTTTGTGATTTTCGTTGATCATCCATTTTATTTTATAACATACTTTATTCTATAATGAATGTGAATTTGTATTCCAGTCAGAAATCAAAACAGACCTTTTCGCGTTCTTTCATTCTTTAATATCATTTCAAATGCAAACAAAGTGGGACCCATTACGTAACTTTATTAAACTCCTGGATTTTTCAATAAAACTGTTTTAGCAATAACGAGATGTAGGTCACACCCACATTTCCCGTAACCGCTACTACATTTAAAACTTGGATTAAATTGAATGTGTAAAAAATAAATGCTTTGTAAATCCGTAATAGTTTTAAATGTAAACTTAAAATGCATTACTGACAATATAGATTATATGTGTATGTTCATAGGAGGTGTTTTATTTTAATATAAAAATCTAAATGATGACACCATAATTCCTTTCTTTTGCTAATATATATAAATAATATCAATAATCCGAATTGGTTTTCTTTTGGTTTTTATTTATTTTTGTTTTCGGTTTATAAACCAAAACCGTGAATGGTTTCTGGATACCCGTCGTGATTCCGTAACAGATTAATTACACCATTATATAGATATTTTAAAGCGATAACCATTTACCGCCTGTTAGTATTATAAGCGTGGGGTGTGTAGTATTTCTATTGCACATATTACGTAGATCTTTCAGAATACCACGGGACGCAGTATTTTAATGTTATTTGATAATGTAGTGTAGTGTCGTAGAGTTATCTAATACAAAATGTAAATTTAAGCAAATTATGGGTAATATATCTATGACTATATAAAAAGCAAAAGTCTTTAAACACCACCTTCTTGTATCAATCATAACTTTTACAACGAAATTTGTAGTAGTATGGCCTTTACATAATCATAGTACCTACTCCTAAATAGAAATTAGGAAAGTTCTTATACATACAGAATTCGAACTTGAGATCTATACCTCTTAAAAAATTACATGCCGTTCTGATTTTAAGTATGTAAATTAATTAAATTATTAATAAATGTGAACTCTGTGATATTTCATAAATAAAATATACAAAACAGATGTTAAATTGCTTTATGTTAAATTATTGCCTACAAATAGAAATACTCAAAATTTCGGAGACAAACTTTTTCTCTGAGCTAAAAGGAACCTTTCAAATTTATTAATTTAAACCCACCAATTACTATTATAACTTTGAAGTGTTGATAAAATAATTCAGATATTGAAAGACTTCAAGACAAATTATTCATTATGGAACATGTTTCATAGAAATACTACCCTTTAAAGATTCCTGCGAATCTATGGTCAAAGTATACTCACTTTATAGTATATTTTTATGAACGTTATATTATATACTATTACATATAACATAATTTAAAAATATAACGCAGTAATTGATTAGACATTAGTATTATCTAAACTAATATTGTAAAGAGAAAAGGTTTAATCAGATATTAGGAAGGATTTTTAAAATGTGGATTTTAAAATTTCTTTAACCTATCGAAAACTAAATTATCAGAGATTAATATAAGCTATTTTTATCTCGACATTGTTACGAGATTGGAAACTACCTAAATGAAACGGTAGTATGTCTACGCTTTATCATCCCGTTAAAATAAAAAATGTTTTCATAGAGATCATCTAAGTTATGTTTTAACGACCGCTCCATTATGTTAAAGTTAACGGAGTCACGGGCAATAGCTAGTTTATTTAAAAATAATTTTCAAGATCACAAGACAATTAGTAGGGTAGAGGATCTTCTTCTTTCTAATTTAATCTGTCATAAGACCGTATTTTTATTAATTTTCATATCGAATAATATTAAGAAAGATTTCTATTGATTTTATGAAAATTACATTTTGTTGTCGACAAGTACTCTGCGATTCTGTCCACGGCGACTTTTATTAGTTAGAGACTGCGGCGCCTTAAGATACCATTATTGGAGTATTGATAAGACAATCATCCAAACTAAAGAGGAAATATGGAGATTTTGATAGTTTTTATTGTAAATAAAACATTCACATTTGCCAAAGTTATTCGTTAATATTGAAATACAAAATTATCATTGACATTAACGATTGTTATTTAAATACCATAATTTATTATTATTATCTGCCTAATTTAATTAAAATGCGGTTTTTTATTGATTTCTAAAGAGATACAAAATTGTACTAAAATGTTGAATGATAAACTGATGAACTTACATAAATAAAGAAAATGTAAGTCAAAACAAAGTAATTATGTAAACTTGACAAACTTCTGAATATAAAACCATTCTTATATTGTGTGTCCATGTGTTTATACAAATAAGCTTACGAGTCTTTATTGTAGTTACAAGATAATAATGAATGTGGGATTCTATTATTTAAGCAAGAACAAAATAAGATTAACGAAAATATATTGTAAAAAAGAGTCTTAACAGCATTATTTTCTTATAAAGCGATATAGAAATAAAACTCAAGAAGTGTAAGATTTGTCAAATCTAATGTAAATAATAAGAAGCAAATATACAGGATTTTTCATATCACTGAATATTTTATCCCGAAGTAACTCGATAGCTATCGACGAAATATGCCCTCCAACGTCGCCCTTTGCATCAATATGTTCGTCATGTAAGTACTGTATACATTAGATCATACGCATGTTTGATTGAAATATTATTGAGTAGTTCTCAAATATGTATATAATAAGGATAGTGCAAAAAAGACGTCTCAAATAACATCTTCAATATTTAGTTAGATGCGTCATCATTGAAGAGGTTTTGAGGAAAAAAAAATGTATTAATATTTATAACGTCCTTCAATCAGATTCTTTTAAGAAAATTTTAAATAACAGATTCCTTCTTCTTTCATAATTATTGTTCTATATGTAATTTTAATAAATATGAATAAGTATAATAAGTTACATAGAAACTTCAGCTGTGTATACATTTTTATCACACTTATAAAAGTTTTCTTTGGAATAAACTAAGTATTGGATGCGCTAAAGTTTTATATTTATTTGGATAATAATATTATAAGAGTTATTTATATTTATTTAAAAGATTTGGAAAATATAAATCGCTTATTTCTCTTACTCGCAAAAGAAAATTGGTTCATTGGAAATCTATTAACTAGTTATTATCTACTTGTAGTCGTGAGGACGTGTACAATATCTCCAATTATATGTAATTAATATTCGGAACGCAATCAAATTACTGCGATTATTAAACAACACGTGGATAAATAATTTCCATTAACTGCTAAGGTTGTGTATGTTTTGAAGTTTCAAATAAAAATTTGAGTTTACTAAAAATATGTCCCATATTTTCATATCACAAGATGATTAAAATTTATATTACCCTTAATATAAATTATAAGGAACAAACTTGAAGTGTCTATGTATTTATTTTCACAGACCACTGACCTTTTGGGAGCAAATCTTTACGACCCGAGCTTAAGTCAGACAGACCGCAGGATTACCGCTTGCTTTATTCCAAAGACGTTTTAGAGTACATCATTTTGAGAAGATAACAATAAGAAATGATCTTAATTTTTTAAAGCAAAATCTTTAAAAAATCTTGTCAATTAAACAATAAATTTTATGATAATTATTATGAGACTTTACAGAAGATAAAACAATAACTAAATCATTGAGCATTTAAAATGACGTCGTTATTAAACAAGATATTAATTATAAATACATTTTATAAAATTAATTCTATCAATTAGTACTAGTTTTCATAATTTAAAACAATTACTTAGGCTGAAAAATTTAAAACTACCTTTCCAGGAAATAAAATATAAATTGAATATCAAAGACGTTCCTGCAGAATCCTTTTATATATTCCACACTCTCATCACGTCTCTCTCTGTCACTGCCACTATGTCTCAGGAAGTAATCGTGTACACACTAAGACGTACGTTGAATTCCTAATAAAATATTTTAACTATTGGTACTCCTTATATTTGAAAGCTGTGGCGATTTAGAAATAAAAAAAAATATTCAGATAAGGACTGGCTTTGGTACGACAATGTCATTGAAAAATAACTAATACCGTCGTTTTGGATCATATTTCCGGAAAATAAAAGATAGTTTTAGTTGATAGTATATAAAGACATTATTAGGAATTATATAAACATACCTATTCAGTATATTTGTGCAAGTTTCATTTAGTACTAAATTCATAACCATGTGATACATGCTACATCTTAATCTATATGCATGGGGCTTTGATATAAAGATAAGAACTTTCAGATGGTATATCATTCAAAAACCTACAAATACATAAATGTATTATGTATTTTTAACCATTATAATGTTTTTTTGCAGAAAAATTCTATGTCCCGCATATGACCTATGGTTGATGTCAAATTAAGGTATACATACTATATTAAGAATCGTTGCTGATCGCTGTGCCTGTAAAAACAACACTTCATAACTCTGTAAAAGTGGGCAAGATTGATATTTAAAAACTAGCCTCCAATATCTATTTAAATAGATGTACTTTTAATATAGGACCTTCAGGCTAATTTCTTAGTAAATTACAGATATTATGTTTCTTTAGGCACTAGAGACAAATTATTTTTTATTTCTCGAAAGATTGGTTCTAAAAATTAGATACTGTTTATGTTTCATGGAAAAAAAATAAATCTTATCATCAACTAGTATAAATCACTTTCAAACAATATAAAAATGAAGATTTGAGTTTAGTAACATTTTATAATTAGTTATTTCTTAAAGATTAAACAAGAGAGAACTTGCTATTATTGCATATTTGAAATTATGATAGGTAATTGTTATATTACTTAATCACCTTAACTAAAGAAATGTTAATGAATATTAAAAACAAAACTTTACGAAACACTTTAGAGAAAGATGTGTGGTTTATATATTTGTAAATATCTGATAAATAAAAGTATGTAATTAAGTAATACTGTAAATTACAGACTTCATTGGATTTACTTGAATAATGAAACCCCTAAATTAAGATTTACGATATTGTAATCCAATATACTCCGACTGTTTAATGTGGAATGATCTCTTTTATATAAACTAAATAGGTTTTTGATTTTGTTCCAACTATCGTAAATAAAAGGTAACCCGAGAACACATTTTATGTACGAAAAAAATATTATTACTATGTTTATATTAAATAATAAACTACTATTTATATAACTCCACAATTTAAGTCTATGAGATATGAAAAGTTTGTAAAAATAAAACATTTTAATCACTATAGAGTTGACAAATATAAAAATATAATTATTATGTTCTAGATCAAACTATTTGTAACAATACATTATTTTAACACCTAACAGCAACAGTTTTTAAAATTAAAAATGCATTTGTGTAATTTCTCAATAATTGAAAATCCAATTGTTGTAATGTAAATACACAATCTATACTAAATAAAGCTTAGTTTCGTTTCAGACATTAAAGCTTCCTTAAATTGTATTTGAGCACGCCTTGATACTGACTTAATTCTTGATGCACGCGATTACGTCAGTGAAATGAATTCCCGAGATAAATATCGGGTGGGCCATGAATTCGTTAACATTTAAATGTAACTTACCACGCAAACTATTGCCGCGCGGGGCGCGGGCGCGGGCGGGGGCAATAGCTCGCTTCTTGGAAATTTAGTCGCAATCGATCGATCGATTTTCGCTCATTACTGTGAGACGCTTATTTCGCGTTGAATATGGTTTACACGACTTAAGTCAGTGTCCAAGTGCTCCTTTAATAAAGAAATGAGTGAAGAAGTTCGAAGAGACGGAATCTACACTAAATGTGAAACAAACCGGCGGCCCGCGGACTTCTCGAAGCGAAGAGAACGTGCAGCAAGTTTCCGCTTCTGTTCGACGTGATCCAGATTTATCGACGCGCAAACGTTCGGCTGAATTAGGATTATCCCGCACATCATTACGCCGTATTTTGAAATTAGATTTGAAATGACATCCGTATAAGATCCAGATAGTGCAAGAACTAAACCCTAATGATTTAAATTTGCGTAAGTCATATGCCGAAACAATGTTAACTCGATTCAGTAATTTTGACAACAACTTATTCTCTGACGAAGCCCATTTCCACCTAAATGGACATGTAAACAAACAGAATTGCAGGTATTGGAGCAGCGAAAATCCCAAAGCTAAACATGAAAGGCCACTTCACTCTCCTAAGGTATGGGCTGCAATTTCAGCAAAAGGAATCATTGGACCTTACTTTTTTGAAGATTCTCGAGGCCGTTCAGTTACTGTTAATTCTGCCGAGTATGTGAAAATGTTACGGGAGTTTTTAGCACCGATGCTACTGGAATTTGCTGGCTGTAATCGTAACACATGGTTTCAACAAGATGGAGCCATGTGTCACAAATCGAACGAGTCCTTGCCGGTGGTCAAAGAAATGTTCCCGGAAAAGCTGATTTCCAGACGAGGTGACATCCCAAGGCCGCCCAGAAGTCCAGATCTATCCCCAGCAGACTTCTTTTTATGGGGTTATTTAAAGAGTCGTGTCTACATTGATAAACCGAATACACTCCGTGAACTTAAAGAAAAAATCATCGAAGAGATGTCGGCGATCTCGCGGTCTCTTTGCAGAAGAGTATTCGAAAACTTCAGGACTCGCTTAGATGAGTGCAAAAACCGAAACGGTGGTCATTTAGACGAAATAATTTTTAAAAAATAAATTACAACTAATTAGCTTTCTTGTAAATAAACTATTTCTAAAATATGTTAAATGGTTTTTTTATACGATTTTTTCAAATGTTAACTAATTCATGGCCCACCCTGTATATTTCTGCATACAGTTGTACAGGGTGGGCCAAAAATTTTTGCAAATAGCAACACTTGATTTCTTAAAAACCGTGAGAGCAAGGGGCGCGCGGATGGCGGGGAATTGTGCGTCGTTTAATGGAATTTTAGTCACGATGGAGCGCTTCACGGGACAACAGCGTGCTTTTTGCGTAAAACAATTTTACAAAAACAACTATTCCTACGTTACTGTACGACGCCTCTTTAGAGTTGAATACGGATTACAACGTGTAAGTGAGTGTCCAAGTGTTCATTTAATTAAAGCTTGGGTTAAAAAGTTTGAGCAAACGGGATCGACAACAAATATTAAACAAACTGGGCGACCACGTTAAAGAAGAAGCGAAGATAACATTCGGGAGGTTGAAATTTCTGTAAGGGACGATCCAGAATCATCTACGCGTAAGCGGTCGGCGGCTCTTGCTATACCAAGAACTAGTCTGCGGCGAATCTTGCATTTGGACCTTAAACACATATAAGCTACAAATTATACAGGAGATGAAACCAAACGATTACATTCAACGCAAGTTATTTGCTGAAACTATACTGGAGCGATTCTCTAGCCTTGAGAATGTATTGTTTACGGACGAGGCCCATTTTCACATTAATGGTCACGTAAATAAACATAATTGTCGATATTGGAGCACGGAAAACCCTCACTATAAACACCAAAAGCCTCTTCATTCACCAAAAACGGCAGTGTGGGCTGCCATATCCGCAAAGGGCATAATCGGTCCATACTTCTTTGAAAATAATCAAGGAAATAACGTAACTGTGAACTCAGTGGAATACGTGAAAATGTTGCGAGAATTTTTGACACCACAGTTGCATGAATTTGAAGGATACAATAGCTGGACTTGGATGCAACAAGATGGAGCAACATGCCATACATCAAACGTGACTTTACCGGTGGTCAAAGAAATGTTTCCTAACAAATTGATTTCTCGCAGAGATGATATCCCATGGCCTCCTAGAAGCCCGGACCTTACACCTTGCGATTTTTTCTTGTGGGGATATCTGAAGAATCGAGTATACCTTAATAAACTGACGACCATATCCCAATTAAAAGATAACATCCACGAGGAGATAGCCGCGATTCCTCGCAGCATGTGTCAACGAGTTTTCCAAAGTTTACGTAGTCGATTGCAGGAGTGCCAACGACGAGACGGAGCACATCTCGACGATGTCATTTTTAAAAAATAAATTTTAATAAATGATAATTACGTTAACAAAATAACATTTGTACTTTTATTTCTAGACATGTTTCAAAAGTGCAAAAATTTTTGGCCCACCCTGTAATATTGCTTAAGTTGCTTAACTTTTGAACATAACTCAAAATGAATAATTAAAAATAAAACGATGTATCTCCAGATATTGGAACATCAGAGTTCTTTTTCAATTGTAATTATGTTTTAAATAATTTTTCCACTAACACTAACGAGACTAAAGAATTTATCAGAAATTGTGTTTGTTATTCTCAGACCATATTATATACCTACATTCAATATATCAAAAAGATCCTGTATACTTCTAATATCACTAATATCACTTAGGTTTCTGTTTATATTTGACTTTTCATTCGAGTTAGTATAAAAGAACAGTGCTTGTTTCTTTGATTTTCCTTTTGTAATGACCATATCAACTGATATCAGAATAAAATAATTGTGAAAAATATTGCAACTTAAAATGCCATATTTATCAACTAGTGTGTAATATTAATATTATTTTAATGCTATTGTAATCTAGATATAAAAGGTTCAAGTAACTAACTAAAAAACAATACAAAACGCTTAATCTACCCATTTGAGATTTAGAAGTAATGTTCCTTGAGAAACTTTACAAAAAGCAAGTTATTTAATAAAACTTTTCATTAAACAAAGAATTAACGACACAAAAAAAAATACTTCAATTATCGGCCTAAGGACTAAACAAAAAATTTTAGTTCCCAAATATTTCTTATTTCTTTTAAAACAACAAATCGAGATGTTGTTTTTTTCTAAAAAGGGTGAGGGTGAATATTTTAACATCTTCAGACTGTTAACTCTTGTTTCAAATAATATATTTAAATTGTACATTAATATCTTATCCACCAAATCACATTAAAACTTTAAGGTAATAAAATTTAAATAACGTAAAACCCTTTAATTGGTAGAATTTAAAATTTATAATTCTGAACACAAATTCCACTGGACTACATGACTTTCCTACCAGACTAGATCTTAAATCTTTTTTATTTTGGTTTTAGTTATTTTTATATAACATAACACTTTTAAGACTTTTTAACTTGTCTAAACTTATATTATAATACCTCGTTCGACAGGGT
The DNA here is from genome assembly GCA_918358695.1 of Melinaea menophilus ssp. n. AW-2005. NCBI lineage: Eukaryota > Metazoa > Arthropoda > Insecta > Lepidoptera > Nymphalidae > Melinaea > Melinaea menophilus. Next base: position 20,430,844 of record OU911043.1, on the reverse strand, counting down.
CGATCGTGTTAAGTAGATTCCCGTCGGTCGGATCGACAAAGAAAAACTAGCCAGCAGTATTCTACTGGTCATTACGAGTCTTATGACGGGTCACTCTGCATATATTGGGTGAGCGGGGAACCACCCCCCACCCCTATTTCCTAAACGGGGGGTCGCATCAAAAAACTTTTCAAACAAAAAAGTTTCCTCTTTTAATTTGTTAATTTTCTAAGATTTTACCGACATCAAAATTTTGCCTTCTTCTGTGACTTTTTTCGGTTTTTAACTTTCAACCCCCCCAGCCCTCCAACCCCCCAACCGATTTCCCCCGTTCAAGAACTTAACCTTCATTTTGTCCTTAAGAATGTGTAACCAAGTTTGAAAATCCTCCGTCAATATTTACGACCTGTAGCGTGTCCCAAAGGTTTGCACTTTCACCCAGCCTCCCACCCTTCCTTTCACTTTTTCCAAAAAAACGAGATGCTACGTTTGTCCTACTAATTTATCCTATCGACCTGTGAAGTCAGATTTTGCCTACGATGAATTTGAACTGATGGATCATAAATACATATATATATAGAGGGATATATATATTTTTTTTTTCGACGGATTCTCAATCTCCAGTTCATAAACGGCGTAGCGCCCCTACTCTGGGGTCTGGGTCCCGTCATCGCATCGATTACAATAGGTAGATTCATCTATGGAATCTACCTAATTCTGGTATAAAATATGCCAAATTAAATCATAGAAACGCTACTAAATCTAGAACTGCTCCTCTCTCATATACAGGTGAAATAAAGCTATCAGGCATTATTAATTAGCAAGATTACTTGGGTGCGTTAAGTAATTACCTTACCTTTTATCGGAGTCTATAAGTCTGTCCTGAAACACTATGATAATTAGATCTAAAACAATACTTTATTTGTCTTCAAATTGTACTTTTAACATACAAATAAAAAATTCTAGGATCATACATTTTAAGTGTCATTGAATAACCTGGTTTTTAAATTAAAACTTTCACGTTCACTTGATTTAGAGATACGGTTTTATTTACAGCGCTTAGTACTTTGTTCTTTCAACATCTTAACTTCAAAGGGCTTGTTCAAGTTTTTCTTTGTTTCAGGATTAATTGCTTCCTTTTACCGATGAACGTACCGGTGTATTAAGATAAAGAAAGAAAATCTATGTAATACTTTATTCCTAATCTCATATATTAATGTTTGGCCGCCATTTGTAATCATCAAAAACTTTTATAGTGTTATTATTAATATACTAGACTATTTAAGGAGTATAATACTTGACTATCTTTTATTGATACAAGCCAACTTTGACCACTTGACAGATAAGAATGTCACGGCTATACTTTTTATATTAGACAACAATTTACTCTACCTTCTTATAAATACGAGTAGTTCTATTACATATGAAAATAAAATCTAATGTTAAACTATTAATTTTAAAGTAAATGGACATATTAGTGATGATTTTTTATTAAATATATGTCGCAGCCTCAGTATTCGGGCACTATTTGAGGTTTCACACATTATTGATGAGACAGTGAGGCAGTAATCAAAACTTCTTGGAAATGTCAAGCAGTATGCTTGGGTGAAGTCGATGCATCGTGGTGACATGACAATCGATTGACAGTTGTCAGTGTCAGCCGACAGTTGACAGCTGACAGCTGACTGAACTGAAGTGAGTGACTTGGATGGTGGGGGCAGTCTTTGACGGAATACGAGAGGAGACGGTTGATTTTTGTTAAATCGCCACGTTGCTTCGAATTCACCGCATTTTCAATTATAATCGGAGTGTATCAACTCAATCGTGTGATATTCCTGTAATCTGTGTTGTGAATTGATTAAACAGACTATTGTACTACGCGTTGAGACTATTATTTCAAGACTAGCGTCATGTCGAACCGTCTTGATAGTGAGGGGCCCGATCTAACTTCGTTATCAGAAGTGGGATCTAACCCAAATGGCCCACGTGGTACAAGTGGGGACGCTAACGAAAATGGGTGTGGCAATAATACGCACGCCGTTCGGGACGATACGAGTGTCGATAAATGGCGCTTATTACTTGAACAACAAAACCGTAACTTTTTGACAATCGTGCAGGCAATGCAGACGCCTTCTTCAAGTACCGATATCTGCCTTCCGAATTTTGATCCCGAAAAACGAGACATAGATTCACGCACCTGGTTGACGACCGCGGACATGTGTGTAAGCGATCAACATCGCCAAGGCTCGTCGCTCATGATTGCATTAAGCCGCGCGCTCAAAGGTGAAGCTTCAACTTGGTTGTCATCTGTTTCATACCCCGGAATGACGTGGAGTGCATTCAAGGAGCTATTCACCAGCCGATACGATTGCCCAGAGACTACTGCTTCCTTTCTAATCAATTTGAACAGCAAGAAACCTAAAGAAAATGAGTGTCTGGCAGCATATGCTGCAACCGTCATGACGTCCTTAATGTCTAGGTGGAGCGGCCTTACTACAGAGCAGATTGCTATCGCTACTGTATTAGCGCATGTTGCAAAAATTGACCCGCGTGTTCAAAGATTATCCTTCACCACGGACATAAAGACGCGCAGTGAGCTACAAAGGGAATTAAAAGCCGTTTCTTTCCTAAAACGTAGCACTCAATCTAGTGATGAGCGTGAAGGTCCAGACGCTAAGAAAGCTCGACCCAGTGGATCCTTCACTGCTCTCAAATGCTTTAACTGTGGTAGATTGGGGCATAAATCAAAATACTGCCGTCAACACAGAGATATGAGGTCACAGGGAGATAAAGCTGGATCGAAGACGCCTATCAACGCGAGCAACCAGTCAGCTGGAAAATCGGACCGGATCACCTGTTTCAACTGCCACGAGAAGGGACACTATGCATCCAACTGCCCGGAGCGGAGCAGCAAGGAGCCAAGCAGTAGCACAGCGGGCAGCTCAACAAAGGAAAAGCGAGTGGATGTATGCATCCTGAAAGCACCGGCTGGAACTTTACGTCACAATGGTGAGCAATTTTCTTTTAACTACGACTCGGGCGCAGAATGTTCACTGATTAAAGAATCTAGTTCGTGTAAATTTAGGGGAAGGAGAAATTATCACCGTGTGACCATGACGGGCATAGGACAGACCTCTGTATATTCAACTGTACAAATATTGGCCACTGTTGAAGTTGACGGAATACTTTTTGAAATTCTTTTACATGTTTTACCTGACCACTGTTTACAACATGAAATTATGATTGGGCGGGAAATTTTAGCACTTGGGTTAGCAGTACATATGACATCAGACAAACTGAGATTTGAAAAGACTGTAGTAGTTAACGTATGTGACGTAATTAATGATACTAAAATCGATTTTGACTTAATTGACACCGACGTTCCCCCTGAAAACAGAATACATTTACTAGACATATTGAAATCTTTTAAAAATAATTTTGTTACTGGCATTCCTACCTCCCCTGCTGACACTGAGCCTATGAAAATTCGTCTTATCGACCCTCACAAGACTGTCTATCGACGCCCCTATAGATTGAGTCCTGAGGAGCGACAAGTGGTACGAGGTAAGATTGAAGAGTTACTCAAGGCCGGGATAGTTCGTTGTAGTTCATCACCATTCGCGAGTCCTATTCTGCTAGTGAAAAAGAAAGATGGAACAGACAGGATGTGTGTGGACTATCGCGAATTAAACGATAATACAGTTCCAGACCGGTTTCCTCTACCTCTCATATCTGACCAGATTGCCAGATTACATGGTGGGTCATGTTTCTCAATTTTAGATTTGGCCTCAGGATTTCATCAGATTCGCATTGAGCCTGAATCGATTGAACGAACAGCCTTTGTAACGCCTGATGGACAATTTGAATACCTAACCATGCCATTTGGGCTCCGAAATGCACCTTCAGTTTTTCAAAGAGCTTTGATTCACGCTCTTGGGGATATGGTGAATACCTATGTCGTGGTGTACATGGATGACGTACTAATTGTGGCATGCAGCGTAGAGGAGGCACTTGAACGACTCCAGGTAGTACTTAAAGTTCTTTCCGAAAAGGGATTTTCTCTCAACCATAAAAAGTGCGCTTTCTTGAAGCAGAAAGTGGAGTATCTTGGGTTTGAAATCAGTCAAGGACAAATACGCCCTAACTCTCGTAAAGTTCACTCTCTGACCGGTTTACCACCTCCTCAAACAGCGACACAGCTACGTCAGTTCATCGGCCTGGCGTCATATTTCCGTCAGTTCGTGGCAAAGTTTTCTCAGCTGATGGCTCCCTTATATGCTTTGACTTCAACCAATGGCAAGATAGATTGGAAGCCTGAGCACGAGTCCATCAGACAGCAGGTAATTTCTATCTTGACTAGTGAGCCAGTCCTTATGATCTACGACCCAACTCTCAAAACGGAGTTACACACAGATGCCAGCGCCATGAGATACGGCGCTGTCCTAATTCAGCGGAAGGAAGGTAAATCACATGCAGTTGCTTATTTTAGTAAACGCACGACAGCCGCAGAGTCCAAGTATCACTCTTATGAGTTAGAGACTCTTGCGGTTGTCAACGCTGTTAAACACTTCCGGCACTACTTATACGGTCACAAGTTTGTTGTAGTGACCGATTGTAATTCACTCCAGTTCACCCGGAAGAAACTAGACCTCACACCGCGCGTACACAGGTGGTGGGCGTTCCTACAGGCGTTCGATTTTGAAGTTGTACATCGCAGTGGTAAGCGAATGACTCATGTTGATTTCTTTTCAAGAAATCCATTACCAGCCGATAAAGAGATCAACCTGGTTAATAAGGTAACACCGAAACAAATTAATCTCGCAAAACTCACTGACAACTGGCTGATAGCGGAACAGCAAAGAGACGAGGAGCTTTCGAAACTGATGTCTGATCTAAAAGAGGGGAATCTTTCTTCTGATCTGGCCAAGACTTATGAACTTCGATCAGGTATCTTACACCGAAAAATACAGCGGCGTGGTAAAACTAGATGCTTGGCAATAGTACCCAGGTCATTTCGATGGTCCATTATTAATAACGTGCACGAGGGTTTGCTACATTTGGGATGGGAGAAAACGTTGGAAAAAGTTTATGAGCTCTATTGGTTCGAAAATATCACGAAATTTGTAAGAAAGTTCGTAGATAATTGTGCGACTTGTAAAATTTCTAAGGCGCATTCTGGCAAAGTACAAGTAGAAATGCATCCTATCCCAAAGGTAGCAATACCCTGGCACACGATACATGTCGATGCTACTGGAAAGCTAAGCGGTAAAAATGATCGGAAGGAGTATGTCTTTGTGCTGATCGATGCATTCACCAAGTATGTATTACTACAACACACACTTCACATTGATACAGCTAGCAGTATCAAAGCACTTAAGGCGAGTGTGGCGTTATTTGGCGCACCCCAACGTATAATCGCTGATCAGGGACGCTGCTTTGCTAGCAAAGATTTTAAGGACTACTGCGACTCCGTAAGTATTAAGCTCCATCTAATAGCCACAGGTAGCTCGCGAGCCAACGGCCAGGTAGAGCGTATTATGTGCACTCTAAAAAATTTGCTGACAGCTGTAGAAACAAGTAATCGCTCTTGGCAAGATGCTCTACCAGATGTGCAGCTTGCTCTCAACTGTACCATGAACCGAGTCACGAAGGCTAGTCCATTGGAACTGTTTATCGGCAAGGTAGCTAGACCCTTAGACATTTTATTTGCTGTAGATAATCACCCGGAAATTGACATTGAAGAGATTAGGTCCAAGGCTGTAGATAATATGGAAAAGGGTTCTGCATATGACAAAGTACGATTTGATTCTAACAAGGCCAAGATAACACGGTTTTCTGTGGGAGATTTTGTCTTGTTGCAGAACGAAGAGCGAAATCAAACAAAGCTCGATCCCAAATATAGGGGCCCTTTTAAAATTGCTGAGGTACTAGATGGGGATCGTTATGTTCTTAAAGCTTTGAACTCAAACCGGACTTATAAATACGCGCACGACCGCTTACGAAAAATGCCCGACATTGACAATTTCGACGACAAAGACTTTGATTCGGACTGCAGCAAAACTGACGAGACGAGCCTAGGTGATCACGGAGGGGACGAACCTTCATGTCACTAGTTGTTAAATTGTATGCAAGTCGCTCAGATGGCATACAACTCCGTACCACTCGTAGCGTAGGCGTAAAATCGGGCATCATTTCCCGTCGCAGTGCGGCCGCGAATGTGAGTGGCTTGCGTTCGGTTCGGAGATGTAAGCGATCGTTGTGTTGCCAGATGGAGGCAATGTGTTGGGTTAAAACTGAGTCCCAGATGGAGGGAACTCAGATTGCTGGATGGAGGCAATGTGTTGTTTTGGAAATGGGTACGAGATGTAGGTCACCCAGGTGATTGCCGGATGGAGGCAATGGATTGAGTTGTAGAGTATTGCATACTAGACTGATCTGATCTTTTTGAAATAGATTGACTCTGTGTTGTGTTGAGTCGTGTAAAATTTGATGATTAAGATGAAAACGATTGTTCATAATGACTAGTGTAGGCAATGGTACAAATTGTTAGATTATTGTAAATAGACGCTGTGTTGAAACAAAATAGTCTACGTAAGAGAGTTTATTTAATCCTGATCCTTTCGGTCAGGAAGGCCGAGCAAAAAAATTTTTACTGTGCAAAGATAAAATCTTGTTTCAGATACCCAAGCATCACACGAGGACGTGTGAGTTGTCAAGATGGCCGTGTCGCAGCCTCAGTATTCGGGCACTATTTGAGGTTTCACACATTATTGATGAGACAGTGAGGCAGTAATCAAAACTTCTTGGAAATGTCAAGCAGTATGCTTGGGTGAAGTCGATGCATCGTGGTGACATGACAATCGATTGACAGTTGTCAGTGTCAGCCGACAGTTGACAGCTGACAGCTGACTGAACTGAAGTGAGTGACTTGGATGGTGGGGGCAGTCTTTGACGGAATACGAGAGGAGACGGTTGATTTTTGTTAAATCGCCACGTTGCTTCGAATTCACCGCATTTTCAATTATAATCGGAGTGTATCAACTCAATCGTGTGATATTCCTGTAATCTGTGTTGTGAATTGATTAAACAGACTATTGTACTACGCGTTGAGACTATTATTTCAAGACTAGCGTCATGTCGAACCGTCTTGATAGTGAGGAGCCCGATCTAACTTCGTTATATATAAATAAATAATTTATTAATTAAACGCATATTTTAACATATTTTATCAATTCTATAAACTTTATAAATTCCCGTTTAAAAAAGTATTGAGGCTTTATTAGAAAGTAGTAAACAAAGTAGTCCGACCCAGTTGATTGGAAGCACGATCATTCAATAAAATATTACCTAGATTAATTTGTTCTTGGTTCCAATTGACCTTAATCATATATTTTTAGGCATAAAAAATATTTGTTTTGTAGAAAAGCTTTATTTTTTTATAATTTATTTATAATAAATCAATCAAAATTTAAAAATATGTAATAATCAAGTAATTTTTTGGAAAGTATGAAAATATTTTGTTAGAACATTTTATAAAACTTAAGCAATTTAACAGATAAGACGCAGTTAAGTTGCTTTTTTAGCTTCAACAAAAAGAAATGTTCGAAACGTAAGTCTAGTATACCCAAAGGGCTAATAATCTTTTCTTTCTTTCAAGTTACTTATTTAAAAGGTGTCCTTTAAAGGGAGTACTTAAAAAACACTTTATAAAGGGTTTTTTTAGTCAGTTTTATTTTGATATTCTGTCACTCCTGGCTTATATTGCATCGATGGTGACTTAAGAACTGAACAAGATAAATGAATAATGGGCATTGTACATAGTTCAATGTTGTCAAAGGTCTCATAACAATCCATTTTATTAATGAAAATTTGTGATTCCTTTGAGACAATAGAGTCTGTAATGTTTGGTGTTATAAATATATCTGTTTTAGACGTTTGAAAAATAAATTAAAAGTTTATAGATCTATACAATTAGATTGCAATGTTTTATATACTAGCTTTATGCTCTTATACGTTTTCTTCTTAGTATATATTATATTTTAATGAATCCCCGATCTATATTTTGGAAAACTCGTGTTATTGGAATAGATTCATATTTCTTTTACAAAATTATCAACATAGGAATCCAGCTATGTATAATAGCTGAAAATACTCACATACATACTTCTACAATTGGCGACCAGTGAAATGAATTGTTCGAATAACCATATATAAAATAAAGCTACGATGTGACCAACACAATAATATACCATTAAAATTTATCATCAGGATTCACCGTAATGCGGGTAATTAAAAACCCTCTCACATTTGGTATTTATTTTTTGAGTAGTATTTTTAAATATAAGATATAAGTGTAAATAAATTTATAAATGAATAATAAATTAAAAACTTCAAGAATTTATTCAATGTTCTTTCTTTCTGTTTCTATAAGGTAATGTCCATAAAATAATGCTGGCACTGACACTTCCAATATTAATTTTATTTATAGATAGTATTTTTCTTTATATAAAGTAAAATACACATATAATACTAATCATGAATCACAAAATCGGTCATAAATTAGTAAAAAATATACAGGAAAGAATATAAAAGTATCCCGTATATTAAATCTCTGGGTAAAGATAAGATTAGAATAGAAGTTATTAGTTTGCAAATTTCTGTACAGTTGTAGTAGTAGTCCAGAAGTTGTATCTTTTATCAAAAACTATATAAATTGAAAACTATATAATATTAATATAAACTATATAGTTTTAAAATTTATAGATTCGAATTTAACCATTTTGTTAAGGAGGATAAAATATGTTATTTCGATTCTTGTACTTACAAATCACGTTACATTGTTTAATAAACAAACTTGTATATTAATCAATATATTGCTATGTGCTTAAAATAACATAATAAAAATATCTTAGCGACTAAATCAATCTCAACAAACTTCTCTTAGTGTGTTTCAAGATTGAACTTAAAGTACAACTTCAAACTTTTTAAAGTGTTTCTTCGTGTATTATCTTCATTAAAACCTTTTTTGAGCTGTTACTTTTTCAGTCAATTTCCAATGGTTGTTACGTGCACAGGTGTGTTTATTTCCGAAACGTCTTGCAAAAAATCATCATATATTTACAATAAGTGAATTCAGATGATATTTTTTTTAATCTTTTAAAACCGGCAAATCATAAAGTTTTTTAATTCTTTTTATGTAGCAAAAGAACTTGTAACCCTTTTTATCAATACAAAGGATCTGTTGAAACGTGATCGAATGGTAAGTATTCTCTAATCTCTTTTTCTTTTGATATCCTTCACACTCCACAGCTTCAGCCAGATATTACCGACGTTTTCTTTGTCTAGTCTGTACTCATAGATGTTAATTATAATAATTATGTTGAGGTTTATCTGTTTGAAAACACAGTAGAGACGGTTATATTTGTGGAAATTGCACTTAAGTAACGTAACATAGACATTAAGAAGAAGTATACTCATAGAATATAATCTCCGAGTTATTATACAAAATGGACTAAATACTTTAACAAGTTAATAAATTTATTTATAAAAGGCAAGGTGAATTTAAAACGTGCAGGCTCATGTATGCATGCATATGAAATAGCTTCAAAATAACGTTCTATTTAACTTTAGGTTAGTTACCATATACCTTTTACAACATTACTTTAAGGTTCATAACATTACTTTAAGCATAATAATAAAGTGAAATGTAGATGTGTAAAATTTGAATAATAAATATTTTGCTATATTATATACATTGTTTCATTTATATTATGAAGTAAGTAAATGTTCGTTAGTTTCTAAAGTACTGAATTATTAATGAAATGTGTGATAGAAGACTAGGAGACTGATATACTTAAAACAACTTAAATAATATAAAGTTATATGAATATAAAATATACTGTGGTATATTGATATGTGATTAAGTACTATGCATATGTCTTTTTTTTTTCTATCTCTAACATTTTATGGATTTAATTATTTTAATTCATTCACATTCACAAAGCTTTGAATAATGAATTTCTTGGTACGTCAGTTATTATTAATATAATTGTAATTCTTTCTTCTACATAATGATTTTACTTGTCATTTTTTGATAATAAAATATTCAGAAGTAGAGAACTTCCGGAATACATTAATATTCCAAAAACATAAATTTTATTAATGTTTCCAAGACGCAAGTTGAAAAATCATATCAAGGAAGTAAGTCTCCACTCAGCTGATGTATGCTAGATAAGTATAGAAGACGGATGGTGATATCATTAAATGAATTTACATATATTTTATCAAATATATTGAATTCCATTTTATATAACGAAGTATTAATTTTTTTATTATAAAAATAAAATATATAATTGCTGATGGAATTATGAAACATGATCTTATTACAGGTTCCAGCAACATTTTATGTTTGGACATTTCTTTGTTGTGCTCGACGTGAATCATAATATATTATATATATATAATGGAATATAAATATTACAATATAGGTTTTAGACTTTTTAGTGACATACTGCAAAGATTATATAAAGATTTACTAAATACATACTATGATTATTGCAATGGCTGTAAGACTTAAAACATTGTTTCCTTTGAAGTTTTTTTATTTCTTAATACATTACATTTTTCTATTTTATGACTACATAATAAATAAATAAATATAACAAACAAGGGGTAGGTACTTAATTAAAGTTAATTTAACTCGTATGCTGAACTAACGCCAGAAATAGTTGCCCCATTAATTCGTAGTATTAAGTACTAACTTCATTAATATGTTACAGTAATTTATTTATAAAGTGTTTAAATTGTTTTTGTTGTCTGAACCATACACACATAAGAACTGATACACATATAAGAACAATCATCATAATAATAATATATATTACAGTAATTTATTTGTAAAGTATTTTTATTGTTTTTGTTGTCTGAATAATATAAGAACTAGAAGAATAAATTTTCATTACAATTTCATACGAAAATGGCTTATTTAAGAAAAATTTATATTACTATACCACCAAGTACATTTAATTAGAATATGGTAAGTTAAACGGTAAATATAGTCCAAAAGAGATTTCAAAACTTTGTTGTAATTTCGAAAGTAGAATTAACTTATAACCATTATGCTAAATGTCACACAAATTTTGTCTAATGGATTTTGTTTGGATGTTTCATATGTGAACAGATAGACAGAAATAAAATCAAAAGATGACAAAATTAAAAAAGAATAAAGTAAACGAGGCCTGTTTCAAAATTATTTACACGTGAATAACACAATTATCTCGAGACCACAAGAACATAGGAATTTTGTAATTTCAAAAAGCACTTATAAAATTTAATAACATTTCCAATAAACTATAAAAATAAAATAAAGGAAACTGTTGTTATTAAAAATATTTTTTTGACTATAAAATATGAAGAGGAAATAGAATCACAGTCATACTTGTATTGTATATTTACATACCATATTAACAAAAAAAAACAGAAAAATAACACTGTTACATCACTTAGGATTAATGTCATGTCGTTCGTTAATGAAAAACCCTTTGTTAATGAAAAACATCGCTTATCCTTATTGTTATCAATGAAGGAGACATTATGACAAATAGATGAACAATTAAAAACCCAGGAAGTAACAAAGGCTGTGAATGATTTTACTTATACTTATAAGAAACTATGGCATATATATAAAAACTACAGTAAAATATTTAGTATTTGTTATAAATACATACCTATAAACTTCACTTCTATCATTTATATCACTGAACTTTACTTTAATTTGGCAATATTATTACTGACATATACCTTTTATCAATTTACCTGAAATGCCATAAAATATATAAATATAAATAATTAAATTGATACAGTTTTTGTTAAAGAATATTTTGTGATGAATAATTCCTGGTTACTGACCGTGATGTACATACACCACGTATAACAGCGATTATTATAAATAAATATTAAAACTATGATAGAAATGTTTATAATAATGTTATGATAACCATTTCATTGAAATAGAATAATTAATTTAAAATGAATATACCCGTAATGAAACATCATATTAAGGGTGCTTCAACGGATTAACAGTAATCCGATACCCTCGGGCTATCTAAATGTATATGAAAATTCTTTTAAATAACAATTGTTTCAGTATTTTTTATAATAAAAGAGCTTTAAAGGGATTTAGGTTACTATGGTACGTTTATAAAAGACCACAGGTAGTTTATTGTTACAAGTACTGTATTATTTAGATATTATTTGTTTGAAACAAGTCTACAGCTATAATAGTTTAGTGACATATGGAATTCACTTTTAATATTGATCTTGGATCCTTTTTTATGATAAAGATCTTTAACTTAATGGAAGTGTCACAGCGAAGAAAAGAAAAACCGGAAGAAAGAAAAACAGATTGACGTTGTAATATTATCTTGAAACGGGACATAAAAGAGGTAATAATAAAATTGGGTTAAAATGACATATAATATTCCCTCCTTGCTATCTCTCTCCTACCTACAGTCGATTTGCTTAAAACTGCGACCTTTAAGTTTTATTATAATTTTTTATAAATTCTTATGCTCAAATTGTTTCTTTAATAGAATCTATATAAAAAATAAATAAATCATATTTAAATCAGTATGATTTTATTATTGATCATGAAATTATATACGTATATCTTATAAAAGTCAAATACTTATGTGTAATTTTATTATTAACATACTTTTCTTACTAGTTCAGATATTTAATACAGAATAAATAATAGTGGGTTTAAAATAAACTACACTTCACTTCAGATAAATAAGTCTCCCCAAGCAGCAAAACGTATTTGAATGCAACCTTTTGTTTCTATTGTGACTTTATTTATAATGCATGCTATCAATTTATACTCGTATGGCTTGTAAGAGCTTTCTCACAAGAAAATACATTTAACTATTTTCATATGTTTCGCTTCACTAACAATGTAGTTCAAGTAATACTAAATTCAAACTTAATATTTATTGTTTTAATATAAATATAATAATGTGTAACAGTTACAATAAATATCTGATATTTAATGTTTATTGAAAAATATATTATAATAAAATAACTAAGACAATAAATATTATTAACTTCCATAATATAAATCATTTAAACGAATAATGACAATGTTAATACAAAAATATCATTATTATATTATGAAGTATATATTACACTAAGTTATTTAAAATAAGATGTAATTTTAATTGACAAATAACAAAATTTTCCGAAACATTTCGAAAAATTATATTTTTTTACTAGAAAACACAATAATTGATTTGGGCTATATTTACAAAAATATATAAACATATATAGAAAAAAACACTTATATATATTTCTAAAGCACTTCTAATAGATACAAAACATTAACTTTGACTAAAATAACGTTTGTCTATATGTATAGTATTACTAGTGTACTGAACTTGCTAGATAGCTAATTAGTCTACAGCTTTCATTTGTTAGCTGCAGACTAATTAGAAGCTAACATAGTCAGAGGCAGAGTTAGATAGGCGTTACATTTCTAGTTAGGACGAGTACAGTTCGAGTTTAACTCCGTAATATGAATAATATCAGTTCTAAATAATATACGTTATTTGAATCTGATAAAATAGTTTCTATTTAATTTTAAATCCTTATGATTGTCGAAAAAGTTACTGTCACTGTAATTATATTTATTATTAGACATGATTATCTATGTTTGATTTTATATTACCCGTAGTTTAGTTTATTTTAAGATCTTGAGCAAATTTTAAGCTGTAAATAGCAATAAAAAAATATTTCCAAAAAATCTATACATATAAAGACACGAAAGTTATAAAGAACTATAGTTATTTTCACACTAAATTAAAAAATCTATGAGAAAATGTATAAATTCAGATTTCTTAAAGCTACATTTCTTAAACATTTTCGGAGGTTGAATACTTTCACAGGCCTATAGTGTGGTGGAATTTATTTGTTTTCCCGCGCAGATAAATTATCTCTGCATTTTGTTTAAGAATGTCAGCGAGTCTAACACAGTAAGTATCACATTTAGTATGTAATATACACATAACAATAATAAAATTATCACAAAATCTACTCTACACCCAGTTCGGGTTTTGATTGCTTCAAGCTTTTTCAGGCATAATATTTAAAAAAAATATTTGTATATTTCTGATTTAAAGAAACCACATTTTCTCAAATCGTTGTTTTGGTTGTATTTTTTCGTAAAATTTTAAATTTAAAAGAAATAAATAACATAATTTCAATATAAGTAATGTATTAAAAAAATATTTAACTAAATATTTGTATGTATGTAACGCGTTGTAATGTAATTTAGAGATTAAAATACAAATTCATAAAAGAAAATGTTTAGTAGAAAAACTACTCAATAAGTTTTAATAAAATTCAAATTAAAAGATTTTTATATGACCTGTTTAAATTATACGAATGTTTCATAGTAATGCATTATTTAAAGTTCTCTTGTCACATGATATTAAGTTAAAGTTTTATTTATTTCAATTATATCTGACTTACAGTACAGTTGTTTTGTTCTGAAGGCGTTATTTTTTATTAAGTTATAATTAATTAATTTTACATCCGTGTCAAGAAGTATTATATTTTTATTCTCGATATCAATTCTCCGACATTTACTGCTACTTTTCTTTTATCAGGAATGTAACGCAAGATGTCAATGTCTAAATATTTAAAGATATCCATTGAAGTGAAGAAAAGATTAAGGTAATTACAATTAGCTGTCAGACCATTTTTTTAAGTTTTTGTTTTCTATAACTACAGTAGTGATACCGTTAAAAATTGTATAGTGCGAAATATAGTATTTATATTATCATAGATTTTATCTTTTCCATAAATTTACTAAATTGTTATTAAATTTGCATTTTATTTTACCATTAGATACATCATGAGGGCGTACACATTTTTTTATATTACGTCATTAATAGCAGGACGCAGTTAAATTTCAATAACATACAACCTATAGCTAAGTTTTTTGTAGTTATTGGCTGGGTTTACAGTTTTGAAATAGATATGTAAATGTATTAAAAATAATTCCTAGCACCTTCTATAACAATATAATGGATAATAGCATGTTTTATGTAAGTTTTTATGAATTCTGAAGAATAAACTTAAAGTTGTTTGGCAATATATTTAGTTTAACAGACCATTGTTCATTTGGAAATCTTTACGAGTCAGAGCTTTACTGTCAGACATACCGTAGAATTATCCTTCGTTTTACTTGAAAGTTGTTTAAAAAGAATACATTTTTAAGAAAGATAACGATAACGTATGTTCTTTAAACTTTATTTTTCTTTATCGTATTATATAAAACCTTTTCTATGTTGTAATTATTATATTTTAGCAGACAATAATTAATACACTGAATGTTTAAATTTTGTTGCTAAACTAGTGTTTTGTTTATATTGGTATTATAATATAATATGTATAGAATTAGTATTATCCACAAAAGGCTCTGTATACCTAATACTATAAAGAGTTGTTCGTTAAACTGTTATAAGAATGAATAGTCTAAACATGTATTTTCTTAAGAGAAAATATAAGTTGAATATCAAAGACATTTTTGAAGACTATTTTTGTTTATTCCACACACGGATCACGTCTCTCTCTATCACTGTTATGATATGACAATTAATCAGTGAAGTCTTTATTATAAAATAATCAAATATTTATAATTATAAGTCACTTATAATCTTTGATTACGCGAAACTGTCACCTTTGAAATCTAAACAAAATAAACAATAAATAACTTATTCGGTAAAGAACTTAGTATAAATTGTTACGGTTTTAAGACCGACTAACATTGGCATGACAATGGCATTTACATTCAATAAATGTATATAATTTATTATGATTGTGAATCTAATCTTCATTTGATTTACTTCAATAATGAATTCTCAGTATGGAACGAAACATGAAACTCCTAAATTTCAATTTGCGAGGACATCACCCAATATGCCCCTACTAATGAATGAAATGACGTTGTTACCACGAATACTTTCAACTATTGTGTTTAAAATAAGACAATGCAACAATACCTTGTGTAACATTACTCATTCATTAATGTTACTATTACTATAGTAGGTGTAGTTTAAATTTTATTTTAGTATGGAATAATGTTTCAGAGGTATGATAAATAGTGAGCGTTTTATAGCGTTATATGTCTATATTATTTATCTTGTTATGAGTTCTTAAAATCCAGTTCTGTTCATCTCAGACTATAAAGCGTTTCTTACTTGTATTTAAACACGTCGTGCTGCTTTGACCTAATTCTCATAGGAAGCGATAAATTACATTGAAATGCATTCCCTTGAGAAATACATTTTCCCGTTAAGATGTATATGTGCTATTGTATATTGCTTCAATTTTAATATCCTGTTCTACTAAAATATCATAGGATATTAATAAGTATAGACTTATTCCGATACTTAGTTATATACCAAGTATTAATAAGATTGTGTAAAGTGGTAATGTAAATTTAAAGCCAAGAACTAGATAAACTGTAAGCTTAATCTAATTTAAGTTTCTCTTTATATTTTACTTTCCACGCGAGTTTAGTATACACTACCTTAAGATAAGCATACTTACAGTCTTCATCAACAATTCAATACAAGTGTTTTAGCTTCAGCTGATTATTTACTAGTAATGAGTCTATGAATGGTGGTACGCACAAAGTGATGGCAGGAAATTTTTAACATTATTTTCTATCCTCTCACCTCTAAAAATGTATATTATGAAAATATAATTTAGTTAAAAACGTTTTACTTAGTTTGGTGTTATAATAACGGGTGGGCCAAATAAGACCTACTAATATTAAGCACAAATAACTTTTTTATTTTTGATCAATTGTTTTAACGCAGCGTAAATATCGACAACATTTTAATTCCAGATCAGCTCCCACAGCCTTCATGATTAGGAGTTTAGTCGGTCGTTTTGAGGAACTGGATTCAGTGGCCGACCGTCCTGGACGAGGTGCCCATCGAAATATTGCCACTGAAGACAACGTGGAAACTGTGGGGCAAAGTGTTGCAGATGATCCATCTGTCTCAACTCGCCGTTGTTCCAGCCAATTGGGCATTTCCTTAACGACATTCCGTAGAATTTTAAAGATCTTAAGATGTACCCATACAAAATTCAAATTGTGCAAGCACTACTACCGCAAGACCACCAACAACGACTGCAATACGCTATTCGTTTTACACAATTAGCCACACAAATTGATTTTTTAAATAATGTTTTGATGTCGGATGAATCGCATTTCCATTTAAAAGGTTATGTCAACAAACAAAACTATAGATTATGGGGCTTTCAAAATCCAAGGGCAACACACCAACATCAATTGCACCCATCTAAATGTACTGTTTGGTGCGGTGTTATGGCTAGAGTTATCGGTCCATATTTCTTAGAAAATGAGCTAGAAACGACAGCTTAACAGCTTTAGACAGCTGAAGCAAAATATTCGAGACGAAATACTGAGCCTTCAACCAGAAACATTATGTGGTGTAATGGAAAACGCGTTAAAAAAAGCCAATCTTTGTATCGAGAAAAATGGTGGACATTTGTGTAATGTAATATTTCATACATAATTTCCATAAAATATATTCAATGTTTAAAAACAATTAACCAAAATAAGTGATTATTGCAAAAGTTGTTTGTGTTTAACAGTAGTAGGTCTTATTTGGCCCACCCAGTATATAAATATTTTAAAAAATCCAAGAAATGTATTTTACTTTTGTTAAAAAATATAAATGTAAATGTTATTTAGCATACAGCAGCTCTCAAAGAGCAACTGGCCTAGTTCTCAAACACGGTAATGGTTTCCGTTAACGTGTTTGAGAACTGGGCCAGGTCAGGGTGGACGTGTTAAGAGAATATTACATGATTATGCTTTTACTGATGTTTGTAATTTAGTAACAGATGTTATAATTGATTTTAATTTACTAATTTATAACTCATACAAACAACACCAAAAACAGAAATATAGGAGGTTGAATTAGTTTTAAAGGTTTTTTTTCGTAATTTGCGGCTATATAGGAAAAAACAGTAGAAAATATTTTATTGAAAGTATTGGCCGTCGTTAGCCACAACTCTTGCCCATCTTTCGGGCAATTTCCGGATGCCATTCCTCCAAAATTCTGGCTGCTGCTTGGCTATCCATGACTCGACCCGTTTTTTGGTATCCTCGTACGAAGAGAACCGCTGGCCAGCCAAATCGAGGCTCATGTGCTGAAACAAATGATGATCGGAAGGAGCAATGTCCAGGCTATACGGCGAGTGGGGTAACACTTCCCACCCAAGCGTTTGAAGGTATTTTTTTTACGGGTTGAGCAACATGCGGCCGAGCGTTATCATGCAGCAAAATAACCTTATCGTGCCTTTCGACTGTTTCCGGGCATTTTTCTTTTAACGACCGGATCAAACGCATCAATTGCAGTCGGTAGCGATCCCCCATGATTGTTTCGCCAGATTGGAGCAGTTCAAAATATACGACGCCGAACTGATCCCACTAAATGCAGAGCATGAGCTTCGAGCTGTGAATATTTCGCTTAGCCGTCGATGCAGATGCATGGCCGGGCAAACCCCATGATTTTCTGCGTTTTGGGTTATCGTAGTATATCCATTTCTCACACGTAAAAAATCGAAGTTCGACGTCACGCAGCTTCAATTGATACGGGATCCAATTTCCTTGCTTTTGGATCATTCCTATCGCTTTCAAACACTTGGAAACGGTAGATTTATCTACGCCTAATGATTCAAGAAGCTCTTCTTGGGTTTGGCACGATTCCTCGTCCAGCAATGCCTTCAATTTCACGTCCTCGAACTTTTTAGGCTGGCCAAGACGCTCCTTGTCTTCGGTGTCAAAAACACCACTTTTGAATCATCGAAACCAGTACTCGCATGTTGAAATCGACGGAGTATGGTCCGGGTAGGCCTCCAGCATCAATTCACGGGCTTGGGCTGTATTTTTTTTTCAAGTTGAAGCAGAAAAGCAAAGCTTCCCGCAAATTGCGTTTTGACGGCACAAAAGTTGACATAATCGGAGTAAAAAAAAACAATGTTGTTTATACTTCAGCGAAATGAAAAATTCACATAAACAAAGCCTAGTGATGAGGCTTCAGCAGAAATATAGGTTAGGTAGTGCCCGATGCGAAAAAGTTGCAAATAACACTATCTGTGTTTTACCTTTAAAACTAATTCAA
Organism: Melinaea menophilus ssp. n. AW-2005; assembly: GCA_918358695.1. Classification (NCBI taxonomy): domain Eukaryota; kingdom Metazoa; phylum Arthropoda; class Insecta; order Lepidoptera; family Nymphalidae; genus Melinaea; species Melinaea menophilus. The sequence continues at coordinate 20,411,645 of OU911043.1, read as the reverse complement.
CCTCCTAATATATACAATGAGAAAAAATTGTACAAAGGTTTTACTTATCTCTTTAAGAGATCTCTACTGCTTCCTTTCGGCATTACGTTTCAGCGAAAAAGAATATTAAAAAGATTATGCAGTGTGGTACTAAAGTTAAAAACATTAAATAACATGAAAACAAAAGTTTATATATCCTTTAATGCTTTATTTACAGCATCATTTACGAATCCTACTAAACAATAGAATATTTACCGCACATTGTTGTGCAAATTGCGTCTGTGTAGAATAGACGGATATGATATATGAATAGCAAATTCTTATTCCTCTGAGGTAAAACAAAATCCCCAAATAAAGCAATAAAACTTCGTCTTAAATATAAATACACATTTTACTCATAAACAGTTGTCTAATTTCACTCGTGTATGTGTGTGTGAAAAGTGAAAAAAAAGAAAAAATTCAGTTTAGTTAAAAATGTTAATGCTAAAATAATTTAAAATATTTTAAATGAGAGCTCATGCTTGTTGCTACATTAATCAGACTTATTTATTTATTCATTGCCTGTGTTATTTTACTGTTAGTCTCTTCCAGTTACGAAAATTAATAATGTACTTAAAATTTTAAATGTGAGGTAATTTCTATATAATTATTAAAATTCTATTTATTTCTATATCTAAATATGTTTGACAGTACCTCATTTACGGTTTCGATCGATCGGGTCATTCTCTTATGGGTACTCGAAGTATTTTTTTTTTCTTTATACGAGTAAGAGTGCTGAAGTTTTGCAATAAATTTGTAACTTGCCACATATCACATATGTCCATCGTCCACGTGAGCACTTATTACCATATACTCGTAGACCGTCAGGTTATTTGTAACCCAATCTCATAATAAAATATGGGCTTACTTGTTTGAAAAATATTTTAGATTTTATTATAAATCAAGAAGTGAAAACTTGATGTATACGCTGATACATGTATTTAAAAATATGCACGTAAAATAGTAATTATGGTGAAAATAATAATTAATTAAATGAAAATAATTCGATTTGAGAATAAAATATATAAAATCTCGTTTGTTCTCTAGTTCTACAGTTTAAATTATATATGATATTAGTTTATAAGTTGATGCAAAATAAAATTGCTTGCAATACCTAGTTTCTTATAAAAAATCGTAAAACTTTTGCCAGCTTCTTAAAAAACACTCTTCAGAAACTTGAAGTCAACAAAGTTCAAAGAATCTTGCTTTATCTTAAAGCTAACTCTTACAAGAACACTTTTATTTTTCTTTTTTATATCGTATATCATTCTACAGTTTTTAATTCTATTATATTTTTCAAATACAATTTAATCTGTCGTTCGATTGATTTTTTTTTAATTATTAGATTGATTTTTTTTGTTCTTTGTACATAACAATAAATGAACAACGGATAGACATACCTTAAAGTAAGAATAAAGAAGATCTATCTATGATTTCAATAATTTTTAAACACTTCTCATTTGTATTTCATGAACTAATTCATAGATTTCATTTATAGATTCTTTTTTATATGATACATAAATTATTTTTATTGATTATTAAACACTTTTATGTAAAGTAGGGAAAAGCCGCAATATTAACAATATTAAACTGAAGATGAAATCTATTCATGAAACGATAATACTATTTTATAGATTACTTTGGGACTTTATTAATTTATTCCGTGATTCCGTCGAACAAGACCAGCTATCAAGATCCATCCTCTTTTATTAGTTTTTCATAATTACAAAAGGGGAATACGTATACTGAAGAAGAGCTCGTTCTATATTGGTTTTGAGAAACGATTTACATTTCATGATTGCTAATCATTATTACAAGTGTCAACTTCAATCTGACCCGTATTAAGGAGATTCCTATTGTACTTTCAACATAATACATTTAGTCAAACAAATTTATGGAAATAAGTTTTTAAAATTAAGTTATAAAGAATTAATATACAAAAATAAGAACGGCTTACCATTTATATTAATAAATAAATATTTTAATATAACCAGAGTAATAGAAATAGCATGTTCGATTTAACAGATGTTGAAAATATGAAATTGAAGTAAAAGATTAAGAAAAATACAAAGTCTATATTTTATTAAAGAATAAAATTCAGATTTTGAAATACAGAAATTGTAAAGATAATTTCGCCAATGTTATTGAGGACAATGATTCCAATACAAAAACACTGATCCGCACAAGTTATTAAAAAACCTACAATTTATTATATAATACTAGCTTATGCCCGTGGCTTCGCACACCTGGAAGAAGAGAATTCAGAGCAGTGGACGGTTTGAAACTAAATTTCATCTATTAAATTCTATTCTAATTCTAGATGGTAACCCGACTTCGCTCGGGTTAAATGTGACTCTTCTCATCAATATTTTACATAATGTTGGTAGATTAACGAAATCAAGATGGTCTCGGGTCGTTTCGCTAGCGTCCAAAATAGCGACTGCGATTCGTCTGTCATCGCCATTAGAATTTAACAAAATACTCGACAAACTGTATTTTGCGGTTACATGGCGATTCGAAATTTTTATTTTTCTATGTTTTATTATTGAAACGAAGTTTTAATCGAAATTCTTAATAAAGATTTACCTCTGTGACTGAAGGCTTCAGACAACGCAGTATTTTGACTCTTTCTATTATACGTTGATGAGTTGATTTTAAAGGTGATTTATTTGTCATAAATTTTAATTACTCACCCTACATGTGAACTTACCAGTTACCAGAGTTATCAGTCGTTTTGCGGTTAACGGGATTATTACAAATAATTCAAAACATAACATAACTATATCTATATCTTACATAAGAACACTAATTTCCTATTTATCCTATTTAATCTTTTAATGTCAGAAGAGTTATCTTAATTAATTCTAATAATCTTTGAAAGCAATTTCTTAAACCCAAAAACCCTTGACCAAAAACAAGCAATCCTTTACAAATTTTAATTATACGTTTTCAAAACCAAAGCCTTTATTAACCGCACCCTATCATAATATTAAATCTCTGAACAACCGCTTAAAATTCTAAGGTCCTTTATATCTGCATAAAAGAACCTCTTTATAGTTTTTCAGTTTAGGAAATGACACCATTTGCAGGTAATTTTAAAAAGGTACAAAAAATTTTGTGGTCAATTATATTATTGAAAGATAAACTCTTTTTACCTCTAACAGCATTCGTGATTGTGTTTATATTTGGTCAATAATCAAGACAAAACCGAGAAGAATTTACAAAAAATAATCTGAAAACATGAATTATGTGTAAACAACTAATAGATTATATATATATATATATATATATATATATATATATATATATATATATATATATATATATATATATATATATATATATATAAAGTCTAGGTATGCTTATTTAAGTCTAATTATAACATTAATATACGAGGGGAGGTCCAAAAGTTCGTGGAATGGAGAGGATGGAGCGGGGGTAAGGGCGCTCGCTTGGTGTCATACGATTCGGAGACTCATCATTAGTATAAATACCAAGTTTCAACCTGATTGCGTTATTCGTTTACGAACAGTCGCCTGCTGAACAAGTCAATCCGGAAGAAAAATGAAACTATAGAAAATCTTTAACACCACGCTGTGATAAAATTCCTTACCAAGCAAGGAAAGAACGCTCAAACCATTTTGAATGAAATGGGAGTCGTTTATAGGGAACAGCACCCTAGTAAATCAATGATTTACAAGTGGCATAGCCTTTATAAACATGGTCGAGAGTTAATTGAAGACGACCCCCGCTCAGAAAGGCCAGTTGAGGCCACCACATCGGACATCGTCGAAAAAGTGGAAAAAATTGTACTGGAGGATGCCCGTTTGAAGAAAAAACAATTATCTGCAGTAGTTGGAGTATCAGATACCACCATTTTGAGAATCCTACATGATTACCTGGGTATGACAAAAGTCAGTGCAAGATGGGTACCGAGAATGCTCACGCCGTTTCAGAAAGAGCAGCGCGTCGATGCGTCTAAGCATTTTTTGGAGTTGTGTGGAGATAAACCTGCACAGATTTTGGAACGAATTGTTACGGGAGATGAAATATGGGTTCATTACTTTAAACCTGAGTCCAAACAAGAGTCCATGCAATGGCATAAAAAGGAGACACAACCGCCAAAGAAATTCAAGGTGACGGAGTCGGCTGGAAAGATGATGGCTACGGTTTTTTGGGATTGTGAGGGGATAATCTTGATTGATTGCAAAGAAAAGGGAAGGACTATAACCGTAGAATACTACGCAACGATATTTAATGGCTGCTCTGCACACGCATGGGTTCGAATCCCTAGTTCACCCACCCTACAGTCCTGACCTGGCCCCAAGTTACTTTTTTTATTCCCGAATTTAAAAAAAGACTTAAGGGGAAGGAAATTTTCCGACGACAATGAGGTAAGGGAGGCAATTTCGGCTCATTTTGCTCACGGAAAAGATAAAACATATTTTTATAGTGATTTAGAAAAATTAATTCATAGGTCTAATAAATGTATTGAGCTTAAGGGTGATTATGTTGAAAAGGAAAAATAGTTTTGTTGTTTTATTTTATTTAGATCCCTTTCATTCCACGAACTTTTGGACCTCCCCTCGTATATAACATATCTTTTTAAAATTTTCTCAGCCCTAATTAGATATTAGAAAAATTACATCATTTATTTATAATGATTACTTCTCATATACTATCCTATTCTATCATAATATACAATAAATATAGTGATTACATAAAAAAAAAATTAAAATACAACTTTCATTCGTAAATTATTATTTAAAATTAACAAATAATAAATAATTTACAAAATAAAAAATATAGTAAATCGGGTTCTAATACAACCTTTAGTAGTAAAAATGGATCAAGATCGATTATTAATTTTGTCGCTGTTATGTTATGTGTGGTCTTAATTGTTATATGTACAATAAAACTGTCAAGCACTATAATTAATTTACTAGATTACTTAGGTGTGTAAAGTAATTACCTAAATGCTTTTTTATAGTGGTGTATAAGCCTAATATAGCCACGAAACACTATGATAATTAGATCTTATTGAATAATACGTTACGAGTATTCTCTTCAGATTGTACTTTCAACATAATCAAAGATTGAATACCTCTAATTGAGCTGAGCGTAAGCGAAGCTCTTAACCGTTTGGGAGACCTTTTTTCTGTTTAGTTGTCTCCAGAATGCGACGAGATAATAAGCTAAAAATTTTCTCATGTATGTTTGAGTCGAACGTGGATGTTATAGCGAAAACAGATTGAAAAAATGTTTAGCCATTCAAAAATTATCAAGAAAAGAAAAAAGGAGAAGGGCTCAGCTCAACACCCGCCACGCACGGTCGACGGATCCTAGTATTTGAACATTTGGAAATTTTATAAATAACTGATTACCAATAAACAAGTTTGGTAAATTAAAACTTTTTCGTTAATCTCATATAGAAATATGTTTTATATATACCGCTTAGTAGTTTGTTTTTCTTTAACATCATAACTTCAAAGGAGTTCAAACTTTCTTTGTTTTAGGATTACTTGGTCCTCATTTACATGATCGTTCACATACGGGTTAAATTAAACAATGTTTTGATAATATTTTATATAATATGGCATTTAAATTTAAAGGCAATGAAAGTATTATAATACATTTTTGTACAAAACATTCAATACAACTCAAAGTATTTCGTAGACGTTTTTTTTTTTTATAAATAATGTCATTAAACAGATTTAAAGCGCAATAAAATGTATAAGAATCGTAATAGTATTTAAAAAATTATATAAGTACTTTGAATGAAAATCAAATGTTATAAACAATCGAAGTTATAAAATGAAATATATGTTATGTTGTTAATAATTATTATTAATGAGTATGTTTAAAAAGTTTATTATTGATAATATATTCATTTATGTCGTCATAAAATTATATTCAATATTTCGATTTCATAAACAACTATAAGTAAAGACTAGAACCGCTTATATGGAACAATATTTTCTTCAAGATTTTTTATTATAATTAATAACTAAGCTTCCTCTTACATAAAAGATAAATATGTTACAAATACCACCCTTTTATCCTACCTATATTATACTATATTCATACATTATCTTAAATCAACATATTTATTTATATTAAAATATCCTATAACGTTATAATATAACAAGCAGAGTTGTTTTAAATTTATATATATATAATATATCATTTAAATAATATACTTAATTTATATAAATAATATACTTTAGAGAAAAAGTTAATTAAATGACTTAACTTTTATTTGCTCTTTACAAAACAACGCAGAATCTAATTACTTTAACAAGTTCAAGACAGTCTTGTTTATTGCAATTTATTACATTAACAAAGTACATTTATTTAATTCGAAGTATTTTTATTTCTATACTATGTTGTCAAAACCCTTGCCTATTATTAAGATAGTCAGAGATACACTTTTATGTATACAAAATAACAGATTAGGTCATCTTGTTGTTGTCGCCCTTCGATCAACGTGACATGTTGGTGACAGACACATTGACAACAATAATTAATATAAACACTGAAATGAAATTAGATAAAAAATAACAAAAAATATATACAACAAACTTTTGAGTATAATGAAGGTAGAAGATAAAAAAATCATAATTTTTATTATCTTTTCTCTTTTATCCAGTTGGTACAGCATAAACATTTCTTTCACACTTTTTTTTTCTGGAATTACTTATGAGAACATGCCGCATTCCAGGGAGAGGAGAAGGCGACGGTTATGTGGAACTCCTACCCACTAAACCAGACAGTCAACACCTCGCCGTATAGAGAAGCGCCTCGGGAGCGACGTGGGCGGCCACCACCTCCCCAATGGATCGGTGCAAACTGTTGATAGGAAGGCGCTTACTCCGGCGGCTGGCTTGTTTTGACGCAGGGAGTTCCCCTGTCCCCCGCCAGAATCAAGGAGTCCCAATCCGACTCACCTCGCTTGAGCCCTCGCCCCGAAAGGGGCCTGAATTCGCTTTAAGATATAACTTATATTTTTGTTTCTATTGATGGAAAGAATCACTAAGAAGAGTAAAATGTGAACCTGCACTCTTTGGGAAACCGGAAGGAAAGATTTCGTGTGCCATTTTCGCTTACTTTATATATTTTTTTAAATTGTCAATATATTTAAGAAAACAACGGGTACATTGGTAATATGTGTATTTTATCAATAAAACTATAAATATCCATAAATCAAAACCATCATAATCACAATATTAATTAGGGACATATTGTTAGAATACTTAAAGTATTTCTCATTTCTATTAACATTTTAAATTATAGAAAAAACAACGATGCTGGACTTGTAAGAAGTAAATAAAATAGTCCGACCCACTTCGAATCAAGCACGACCATTTAATAGAATACATGCTATTTAGATTAATGGACTCTATGTTTAATAAATTTACCTTTAAAAATTTGTTTTTGTAATAATATCAATTATAATAAGTCAAAGATAATTTTGGACGTAACACAATCAATGATTCCATTGGATGGAGTGAAAACGTTTTGTTTGAATCTGATCTGTCGACGAGGCTTAAAGCAACTAGAGAAGCAGAGAAGCAGATAAATTGTTTTCTATTCTCTATAACACTTATAATATCCTCAAGTAAATAATACATACATATATGTAAATTAAACATAATACATTGTTATTTTCTAGTGCTGTAACATTTTTTTAAACACAATAAAACATTTTTGCACTAAATATAATTCTATTATATCGGAAAAAGTTTTGAAATTACAAGAAAGTAAATTGAAAGGTCTTCAGGTAAAACAAAAAGCTTCTATTTTATATTAAAATGACAAAGTCAAGTTCCTTCCAAAACTTTTAGGAACTGTGTCTTAAACAAAAACATTAAACTTTATATTTATATTTATTTATCTTCACGCCATATCCCTTGCAGGGTAACCAGAGACTTTACTGTAAGGTTCTTTAGCAAAAATAAACACTCAAAATACAAATGACGGGACAAAATCTGAGTACAAAGAAAATTAAATTTCATATTATTTAATATTAGCTATTGCTGGTAACCTCATTATATTTAGCTTCTGCAAAAGCTATATTTGATAACCCATGTTCTACATAAACTTTTTTAACATTCCTTATTCTGAATTCTAACAATTTCACTACCATAAAATATTAATAGAGAGGGAACTGAACGCATCAAAGGCAAGAATATTCTTTATGAGATTTCAAAGGATCTCATTTCACTCTCCATGTTATAATAATAACTAGATCCAAACTACTACGATTGAATGGACGGCGTGCAAAGTTTTGGATATAAATCTCATACAAAATGAAGAATATGAAATAATAATTGTTGTAGATAAAGTATCGTATTAACATATTTTTTCACTTTATACCTCGATTTTACCACGAAAATAGCGATACAGATTACACTACTGAATTGAATCTTGAAGAGAATATGTAAATTAGCAATTTATATTAATTTCAGGATCATATTTATATTATTTTCAGCAAGATTAGGATTAAGTCCACTGGTCTCAATACTAAATGGGACCATTTGGTCAAAAGCTTAGCTATTCTGTTTTTCATTTATAAGTAAGAGGAACATAAAGGTATAGTTATATTTTATGAGATACTAATTTCGTTTTATCCCACTGATACTAAATAAATAGATATCTTATTATGTACCTTATAAATTATAATATCAGATCAGATCTTTTTCCTTCGCATGATCACGGAATCAGCTTGGTTGTTCAATTTGTATTTGGATAGTTGTCTCCAAAAGTTGGCGTGAAAGACAGTGACATGGGAGTGAAAGTAGGTGACCTTAAAGTCAATTGCTTGCTATATGCAGATGAGGCAGTGCTCATTGCATCATCAGAATGCGATCTGCAGGCATTGGTCACCACTCTGAAAGATGGGTGTGAAAATAATGGTCTAAACCTGAATGTTGATAAGTGGAAGGTTCTGATATTTGAAAGAAATAAAGAAAGAACAGAATGTAAGATGAACGTGAATGGTAAGATAATAGAACAAGTGAATGAAGTGATATATTTGGGAAGTATGTTTAGCAGAGACGGAAGATATGAAATGGATGTGGAAAGGCGTATTGCTGCCCGTAACGGTCAACGGTGCTTTGGCTGCATTGTTGAGACGCCAAAACGTCAGCATAGCTGCACGTTTGGCTGTACACAATGCGGTTTTGCTACCGACTTTGTTATACGGCAGCCAAACGTGGGTAATACAGAAGAAGAGTGTAAGAAAAGTGATGCGATCTCTTCGCAGAATATGCGGAGTCAGTCTAGCTGACCGAATCTGCAATGAAGAGATCCACAGAATGGCAGGTACGAGTGAAGATGTTACAGTGAGAATGAAAAAGAACGTGCTCAGGTGGTTTTGGCACGTCGAACGAATGAGTGATAAAAGAATGGTAAAAAAGATTTATACAGTAAAAGTGAGCCAGTGAGTGAGGGCATGTATGAAGAGGTTGATCTCTGTGGCCGAGGCGAAAGACGTATGCAGGGACCGTAGCGTTTAGCGCTCAGTCGTCTCTGGCTACCCCGCAAGGGATATGGCGTGAAGCTAAATAAATAAATTATAATATGTCATTGTTACTTCAGTAGTTGCACACTGATACAGAGAAGCTAAGTGAGATAATTAATAATAAGAGAGAGTTATTATAATTATTATATATCTTTACTATCATTTCGTACTGCAACCCTTTTGAACGAAGTAATGTTATAAAAAACTTATATTATTAACTTTCATATTACTATAACAAAGTACAATGGAATATAATACTGTTTATGAAAATAACAGAAGTGAGCAACGATCCATTTCAGTAAATACACATTATACTGTATGTAAGTGTAAATATTTATTCGAATATACAAAGATCTTGTTAAAAAAGGTTCAATAATCCGTTATGGAAGTTGTCATTTGTTATTAACAAGGGTTGTTTTTATTTCAAAGAAATATTTTAGGTAAAGTGGATTTTTCTAAATGTTTATGAAATTTACTCTAGTAATATTTCACAGATACATTGATATCCCGCTATTATGAAATGAAATACAATATACATATTAATAAGTAGAAAGGGTGACTAACAAAATATTTTTTATTTTGAAGCAGGATAAAGCATCATGAAAACATAATTTATAATAACTAAAGTAAAGTACCGATCAGTAATGTATATACCATTATAAGTATCTAATCAAAAAAAATTAAAAATATTGTAAACATGAATCTTTTATCTTCAAACATAAACTGTAAACAATCTGTTTATACTATTAAGTGATTATAATTTAACTTTATTAAGAACAATATACCTAAATTATTATAATTGAATCTACTATATATATATATATAACAAATGTTTATCCTAGCTTCAACAATACTAAGGAACGTTGTAAAATTTAACGGAAATTTATTTTATACGATGAACCAGAAAGAAATATTTTTTTTTGGAAATATAATTAAGATCCGAAATCATCCCATCTATTAATTTACCTTCTATTGTCGTCGTGTTTTTTTATTTTCTCGGAAGTAAGGCATCTACGACTTTTCATGATATAAAAGAAAAAGAAATTAAGAGAAAACCTTATAATTTTTTATTCAACGAACATGAAATTTAGAGGTCAGGTTAATAGATATTTTATACAAAATGTTGTTTTGAATACCAGTTATCAAAATTTATATAATTCATGAAATTAAATTCAAGTATTATATTATGTAAGTTATATTGTAAAACTTAAGCTGCATTGTGTTTTTTTTTATTTATTAATCAATGACTTGCTATTTATAAAAAATGAACTTTGTAGGGTTTGATTAAGAAGCTAAGGTTTATAAAATAAAAAATATATTTACGTATAATTGACGTGTCACTCTTATTATATGTTTCCTCATTTAAAAGTATATTATTATTACCAAAAAACAAAATATAGAATCTATAGTTCTTATCTGGGGTTGAAAATACACAATTCTTTTGTTTGCTTGAACTATAACTACAGAATTCTAAAGAAAATCATTTTCAAGACACAATTCAATTCCAAATAATTTACTCAAAGGCTTTTATTACAACGTTTCTTTGAATTTTTTTCTTAAAGTGAATTTTATGTCATAAGAAAATTGAATAATATGAAATGTAGTTACACTCGTATATTCAGTTATATCAAACGTATCATACCACTGAAATTGAAAACACACTTGTCATAAATTTACTATTATCTGTAACAACATAAAATGTTGTTAAAATGAGTTAAACATTACAATACCGTTTTAAAAAACAAAACATGGTTACTTTTATAATAAGAGTGACACGTAAATTACACGTAAATATATTTTTTATTTTATAACCAATAGCTTCTTATTCAAACCCCAAAAAGTTATTTTTTATAAATAGCAAGTCATTGATTAATTATTTAAAAAAATACAATGCAGCTTAAGTTTTACAATATAACTTATATAATACGAGGGGAGGTCCAAAAGTTCGTGGAATGGAGAGGATAGAGCGGGGGTAGGGGTGTTCGCCTAGTGTCATACGAACCGGAGACTCATCATTAGTATAAATACCGAGTTTCAACGTCGCCTGCTGAACAAGTCAATCCAGAAGAAAACTGAAACTATGGTGAAAATTTAACACCGCGCTGTCATAAAATTCCATACCAAGCAAGGAAAGAACGCTCAAACCATGTTGAATGAAATGGGAGTCGTTTATACGGAACAGTGCCCTAGTAAATCAATGATTTACAAGTGGCATGGTCTTTATAAACATGGTCGAGAGTCAATTGAAGACGACCCCCGCTCAAGAAGGCCAGTTGAGGCCACCACATCGGACATCGTCGAAAAAGTGGAGAAAATTGTACTAGAGTATGCCCGTTTGAAGAAAAAACAATTATCTGCATTAGTTGGAGTATCAGATACCACCATTTTCCGAATCCTATATGATCACCTGGGTATGACAAAAGTCAGTGCAAGATGGGTACCCAGAATGCTCACGCCGTTTCAGAAAGAGAAGCGCGTCGATGCGTCAAAGCATTTTTTGGAGTTGTGTGGAGATAAACCTGCACAGATTTTGGACCGAATTGTTACGGGAGATGAAACATGGGTTCATTAGTTTGAGCCTGAGTCCAAAGAAGACTCCATGCAATGGCATAAAAAGGGGACACAACTGCCAAAAAAATTCAAGGTGTCGGAGTCGGCTGGAAAGATGATGGCTACTGTTTTTTGGTATTGTGTGGGGATAATCTTGATTAATTATAAAAAAACGGAAGGACTATAACCGGAGAATACTACGCAACGATATTAGAAAAATTCGTATAACAGTTGAATTTAATTTCATGAATTATATAAATTTATGCAACTGGTATTCAAAACAGCATTTTGTATAAAAACTCTATTAACGTGATCTCTAAATTTAATGTTGGTTGAATAAAAAATTATAAGGTTTTCTCTTTAATTTCTTTTTCTTTTATATCAAGAAAAAACGTAAATACCTTACTTCCGAGAAAATGAAAACACGACGACAATAGAAGGTAAATTAATAGATGGGACGATTTCGGATCTTAATTATATTTCCAAAAAAATTCTTTCTTTTTGGTTCAACGTATAAAATAAATCTTCGTTAAATTTTACAGTTGCTTAGTACTGTTGAAGCTCGGATAAACATTTGTCATATATATAGTAGATTCAATCATAATAATTTAAGTATATTGTTCTTAATAAGTTAAATTATTTATTAATTAATTTTTTAAATTAAGTAAGTTGTTCTATGTTTTCACAGTTATTTCGGAACAGTTCGTAAAATTTTTTAGTACTCATATCATTATTTATAATACAAATTGTAATAATATTTTTTTGTAAAATATAAGATATTCCATTCTCATTGTAGCCTTATACACTGGCTTATACACTGGCTTTTTAATGAGCATTCCATGAATAAAAAAAATTTTAACAACTAGTTGTTGCCAGCGTCTTCTGCTGTTGTCTTCTCCCAACTCAAATAATGCCATATATAGTTACTAAACACTTTTAGAGATCCCTACATTTTTATTTTTAATACAATAAGCCAATGTAATAACAAAGTACAGTAAATACTTTCTAGGAATTCTATCGAATTTTTAAATCTGTTGTATTGAGGTCTATGTATCACATACTTGATCGTGTAGCAATTGTTTGTTCAAAAATATTTTATGTACAGATTTTGTCCCGTCATTTGTAATTTGTGTGTTTATTTTTGCTAAAGAACTTTACAGTTAAGTTTAATGTTTTTGTTTAAGACACAGTTCCTAAAAGTTTTGCAGGAACTTGGCTCAGTCATTTTAATATAAAATAGAAGCTTTTTGTTTCATCTGAGGACTGTTTCAATTTACTTTATTGTAGTACTAAAACTTTTCCGATATAACAAAATGAACCTAAATATTTAGTCCAAAATTAATTTGGTGCTTAAAATATTTTATTTTGTTTAAATAACTGTTGAACCAGAAAAGAACAATTTATTATGTTAAAATTACTTTTAAGACTTATTTACTTATTATAAATATTAAAAAAAAATAAAAAACAATTTAACTGCTTCTCTGCTTCTCTAGTTGTTTTAAGTCTCGTCGACAGATCCGGTCGATCAAAAACGTTTTCACTCTATTCAATGGAATCATTGATTGTTCCACGTCTAAAATTATCTTTGACCTATTATAACTGATATTATGACAAAAATATAATTTAAAAGATAAATTTATTAAACATAGAGTCCATTAATCTAAATAACATGTTTTCTATTAAATAATCCTGCTTGATTCGAAGTGGGTCGTACTATTTTATTTACTTCTTACAAGTCCAGCATCGTTGTTTTTTTACAATTTAAAATATTTATAGAAATGAGAAATACTTTAAGTATTCTAACAATATGTCCCTAATTAATAAGTTTTTGTTTTATGGGAATTTATAGTTTCATATAAAAACACATTTTACCAATGTACCCGATGTTTTCTTAAATTTATTGACTATTTTTTTTAATGTTATCTTTGATTAAATAAAACAAGACGTTTTAAAATTTGTTACATGACGAGTGTATTCAATGAAATTGAAAATATGCTTGGATACCCTGGAATGCCTTTGATTAATCACACAATGGGATATGTAGTCAGGTTTAAAAGCCTCAAACAAATTAATGTCTTTGTCCATGTGCTATTCCCGTAAACTTTGTATATATATATCATATTTGTGTACATTTTGTTTATAATGTGCTTCCAATAAATTATAAAAACACTTTCTTTAAATTAAGATAGATTTATTTTTATTTTATATACCTGCGAAATATATTTAGGTTAACTTAACTCAGATATTTTACATATTAGAAGTACATTTTAATTAAGATAGCGGGAACAAATGTAAACTCTTTGACATCGCTTTACTAATGTATTGTATGACCCTTTTTTATTTACTTAATTGTAAATCAATGATACATGAAACAAGGACAACTATATAATTATTTCAAATCCCAAACGACAAAAACCCGAGTGTGTTCCAGTGGTATATTAATAATCATTGTCATTGTACGCGCTCACTGAACTATGTCTATTCATGAACCTGTGTGTCACATCTTAACTCATTGTTTTAATATAACTATCAGGGTAATCATCCATATCAGAACTTAGAGGGATACAAGGTACTCGTACATAAGCTCGACTAAAATAGAGTCTGAAATATAAAATAAAAACATCAAATTTTTAACTTGTTTACCAAATTAGGTTTTGCGTTATTTTCTAAAGAAAAATTTAAAGTTACACCATTTAATTTACTTACTTTGTAAAAAAATTCGACATGAAATATATTATTCTGTATAAATATAAAACAACTCTGCTTGCTGGAAGATTTTTTAAAACATATATAGAAGAAATGGAAATAATCCTAAAACAAAGAAAAACCTAAACAACCCTTCAAGTTATAACTTAAAGAAGAATAAAGTACTAATCGCTATATATAAAACATATCTCTAAACCAAGTGTACGAGAAAGTTTTAGTTCAACTACCAGAATATTTATTGAGTCTTCCATTTGAATTAAAATACAATTTGAAGACCAAGAAAGGTGTTGTTCAGAATTATTAATTGTCATGGTATATGGTGGGGAAATATCATTATTATAAACCCCATAAACTAAAAGCTTTTAGGTAATTACTTTTCGCACCTAAGTAATAACGAAAGTTAATCATAATGCTTGATAGCTTTATTGTACGCCTAAAACAATGAGGAGCAACTCCAGATTAACGGCTGACATTAATAATCGATCCTGATTCATTGTTACAGCTAGAGTTTAAAATTAAAAGCCGGTTCATAATTTATCAGTGTAAAATAGTCCTATGTACGAATTTCATTTGTAGTTTGTTTAGTTTGTTAGCAGTCTTTGGTGAATTTAATCTCGGGGATTATATAATATATATTTTTATTATGTTGTTTATATATATATATATATTTATATATATATATATAATCATATGCAAGTGGCAAGTCATCTGCCTAAGATAATTTTGGGGTTGATAAACTTTTAACAATTTTAACCATAACATTTATAAACATAGAATCTAAATAAAATACGATATAATTTCTGTATTTATTAATTTATTTAAACTTTAATATTTATTCACCTGTGAGATTGCAAATAACATGTCTTCTAAAACTGTTTGTTAGTTTAATATTATAGTAATTATTATATCTCTCTCCCTCCCTATCTCTTATAATTTATAAGAGCTGGAACATTGTTATATTATGAAATCGCAATATCCATTACTGGTTTATAATTAATTTATATTAAGAGAAACTGAAATTGAAACTCATTGCCGCATTGCATAAAGAAACGTGGATCTAAATGTTTTTTAACTACAGTTAAAATTTAATTCCTAATCTCAGTAATCATATCTGTTAAAAACATTTCCTACAGATAATGATATTTAGAAGCATTATATGTATGTGTGTTTATTTTTGGAATAAGTTATATATATATATAGAAAAAAGAAAATCGTACATATATTCGTATTATGAGTGATACAAACATCTACATTTTCTTATATTAATGTATGTAATATTATCCTGCAATAATGAGAATGTTTCTATTCAACTTGTTTATATATTTATATCCGAAGTACATTTAGTACTTCGGATATAACTACGAGTATAAAGCGGTGGTAGATAAAACAGAACAGAATCTCAATTTACGAGCAACGCTAGCCGGTGTATTTCATTAGAGTTTTTATAAGGTGATATCAGAGTGAACAGAATGAGTCGGTGATTAAAATGACAATAAAATTCTAAATAAAACTTTTTCCTTTGCTGCAAGGGAACTGAAATGTGCCTTTGAGCTGATGAGTCAATAATTAATTCGCTATATAATAATATATTGAATACTATAAATACATAATTTTTTATATATATATATATATATATATATATATATATATATATATATATATATATGTGTGTATATTGCATACGTATAAGGTCTTATTATAAATTCACATTTTCACTGGTCAAGGTAATATGGATTATTTGTCTCTGTGAAGAAGGCTGCGGCAGTAGAAACATTATTATACAGGGTGGGCCATGAATTAGTTAACATTTGAAAAAATCGTATAAAAAAACCATTTAACATATTTTAGAAATAGTTTATTTACGAGAAAGCTAATTAGTTGTAATTTATTTTTTTAAAATTATTTTGTCTATATAACCACCGTTTCGGTTTTTGCACTCATCTAAGCGAGTCCTGAAGTTTTCGAATACTCTTCTGCAAAGAGACCGCGAGATCGCCGACATCTCTTCGATGATTTTTTCTTTAAGTTGACGGAGTGTATTCGGTTTATCAATGTAGACACGACTCTTTAAATAACCCCATAAAAAGAAGTCTGCTAGGGGTAGATCTGGACTTCTGGGCGGCCATGGGATGTCACCTCGTCTGGAAATCAGCTTTTCCGGAAACATTTCTTTGACCACCGGCAAGGACTCGTTCGATGTGTGACACGTGGCTCCATCTTGTTAAAACCATGTGTCACGATTATAGCCAGCAAATTCCAGTAGCATCGGTGCTAAAAACTCCCGTAACATTTTCACATACTCGGCAGAATTAACAGTAACTGAACGACCTCGAGAATCTTCAAAAAAGTAAGGTCCGATGATACCTTTTGCTGAAATTGCAGCTCATACAGTTACCTTAGGAGAGTGAAGTGGCCTTTCATGTTAAGCTTTGGGATTTTCGCTGCTTCAATACCTGCAATTCTGTTTGTTTACATGTCCATTTAGGTGGAAATGGGCTTCGTCAGAGAATAAGATGTTGTCAAAATTACTGAATCGAGTTAACATTGTTTCGGCATATGACTTACGCAAATTTAAATCATTAGGGTTTAGTTCTTGCACTATCTGGATCTTATATGGATGTAATTTCAAAATACGGCGTAATGATGTGCGGGATAATCCTAATTCAGCCGAACGTTTGCGGGTCGATAAATCTGGATCACGTCGAACAGAAGCGGAAACTTGCTGCACGTTCTCTTCGCTTCGAGAAGTCCGCGGGCCGCCGGTTTGTTTCACATTTAATGTAGATCCCGTCTCTTCGAACTTCTTCACCCATTTCTTTATTAAAGGAGCACTTGGACACTGACTTAAGTCGTGTATACCATATTCAACGCGAAATAAGCGTCTCACAGTAATGAGCGAAAAGTTGTTTAAATAAAACTGTTTCACACAGTAAGCGCGTTGTGGCCCCGTGAAGCGATCCATTGCGACTAAATTTCCAAGAAGCGAGCTATTGCCCCGCCCGCGCCCGCGCCCCGCGCGGCAATAGTTTGGTCAGTTACATTTAAATGTTAACGAATTCTTGGCCCACCCGATAGTACCATGTGAAATATTTTTTCTAAACATTATCCATTATTCAGATTACAACAAACACAAAGATGCAGTGTCCATTCCGGAGGATGTCTCGAGAGCTTAGATCATCTGGATATTTCGTAAAATTTTGTAACAAAGTTGAAAACAAGACGATTTCATCAAAAATATTGACAATATCAAACTTTTTACTACAATTTTATCTCATTCCTTAAAATATTCCATAATTCTTAAACTTCACTACAGTGTAAGACGCAATAACAAACAAGAATATATAATATTTTCAGGTTCCTTCCGTAAAGATATACATACTTCTTGTTTGAAATATAATTTCATAGTTATAACTAAAACGCATTTTAAATTTAACCGTAAAGATCAATTTAAATTTGGTAAGTACTTTGACTAATAAGCCGATTAAATATTTGAATCAGAATATTATTATATTATAGTCCAAATCTACAGAACATAGTCCTTTAAATATTATTACAGTGTTTCGATACTTTTACGAGTTTAAGGAAATGTATTTTATTATAAGAACTTTAACCATTTTCATATCTTTTTTAAACTAACTCATTATATTTTTATTGTTTATTTAACTAAAAACATAGTTTTCCTCTTTATTGGTTAACATTAACACCAAATACGTTTAAGTAAAAGTATCAAAACTTTTAATAAAGTTTTCTTAAATTCTTGATAGATTTAAGTCCGTTATATTACAACGTTAAAACTATCACACTCAAATCAAATTCAAAATAGCTTTATTCAAGGTAGCATTCATACGCACTTTCGATTTTACAATTCAATGTCAAATATTATATTAAAAAAGGTCTTTGTCCGTGAGTAAGCTACCACCAGCTAAAAATGCTTCTCTGCTGAACAGAGATGGTAAAAAACCCAACAGTTGCTCTTTTTAAAAGAAATTTAGCAATGTTTGTTGTATACATTAATATCAATCCTTTGAATGAGTTAAAAATCTAAGTTTTACACATTTCGATTCACTAAACCTTGAATGTTATAATAAGATTTATTTAATAATGAACTTTTGATTTTAGATTTAATAGTAAGAAAAGGAAGGAGACATTTTATGGAACTTTATTATATGTTACGCATATATACATAGTTTTTTAATTTCACTAAGAAAGAAATTAATTATAAATCTATTGTTTTAAACTACTTCTATTCAAGAAATGAGACAAAGATCCAATAATTTGCGCGATACATAATTACATTTTAATCAAAATGTTTTTTATAAATTTTATTAATTTAAGCAAACCCTTGATTACCTTCACTCAAACATAATCTTTCACTTTTAATAATAAACTCAATGCTGTTAGAAGTAAAACGAGTTTATCTTTTAATAATGTAATCGGTTAAAAAATTCGTATTTGCATTCAGTATACGTTTTAAAGACACCTGCAAAAGGTTGAATTTTCTAAAACATAAAATATATTGAGGTTCTTTTTATGCAGTTAAAAGACAAGTCTGGAGATTTCACGGTTTTTTTCAGAGATTTAATATTGTGATAGGGTGACGTTTACAAAGACTTTGGTTGAAAAACGCAAAATAATTTTTTTAAGGCTTGTGGTTTTTGCCTTTTGGTAATTGATTTTAAAGAACATTCTCAGAATTAAGTAAATAAGATTTTTTCTCATATCTTATCTTAAAGACAGTAAAAAAAGAATGTTTAAATTTATGTTAAAACCCTGCGGGGTTTTGTTATTTAGAGGTCTTGGAAGTATTTTAAACTAAGTAGCATTTCTTCATACAACAATCTTCATCATCATCAACATCTGTTAAATTGAACTTGCTATTTTTAGTTACTGACCAGTATTAAAGTATTTGTATCTCAGTATTAAAAACTAGTAAAGTATTTATATAAATAGTAAGCGGTTCATATCTCTATATCATAAAGTTAATTATTAGTTTTAGTAAATTATTTATTTATTTCCATAAATTTTATGTACAGAATGTATTTTGTTGAAAGTATAATAGAAATCTCTTTAATATAGCTCAGATTAGAGTTGATAATTACATAAATACGATAATTAGCAATCATAAAATGCAAATTGTTTCAAAAATCCAATATAAAATGATCTCTTCCTTGCTATACCTATTCCAGCCGTCTTTAGTTATGAAAAGAAGAGCAAAATGGACCTTGACAGCTGGTCTTGTTCGAACCGAGGAATAAATTAATTTTGCCCGGCAAAGTAACCTACAAAGTGGTATAATAAATTCATGAATAAATTCAATCTTTACTTTAATTGGTTAGAATGAAATATTGCCTTACAAATGTATACTTTTAGTCCAATTACTATTTTATATGAATATTATATTACATATTACATTGAATAAATTCAAAGTAATTATTTGTTTGATACAGAACAATGGAGGTCTAAGTGTGTGTCAGTCATCTATCTTATAGATCATCTAGATTTGTAGTGTTAATAAGTTTCTCATGTTACCTTCAGCGTATCAATAGCCTTTAACTAAGTTAGATATATGACGAAAGTTAGACTTGTCTACCTTGACTTCTCTTGAATCTTAGTTTTTGTTGGTAATGGGTTCATAATATTTATTATGAGAAACTTAATATTAACAAGTATTAGGAAAACACAGTGAGTCAGTTAACAACTGTATGTGGTTCCGAACTAATATTTTCAGTCTCGGCTACATCAAATCTTAATTTATATATTCTAAAGAGACAAAATAGTATTCCTTCTTTTAATTTAAAATTACTCCATACTCTATATACTATGCTCTATTTACTCTATGTCCATCTCAATCTCTCGTAGGCTATATTTCAGAAGTGTCATTTCTGCCGTGTATGAATTGCACACACATTCTTTTACTGTTTATAATTTTTTATGCGACAATTATAATACTTGTCACTAAATGATAATTGCATTAAAAGCATAATCATGTAATATGCTCTTAACGCTTCCAACCAGGCCTGCCCCAGTTTTTATACGCTGTAATAAAGATACCTGTTACTCTCTGGAGACTTCTTAATGTTGGAATGTTGTTTGACATAAAAATACCCATTTTCCCGAATTTTGACACAAAGCCTAATTATAATTAATTTATTACATATATTATGGTTGATATGACAGGTTGAAATAAAAAAACAATAAAATATCAGAAAAAAGTGGCTGATATTTTTGAATATTATTTTCATCACATAAATGTTAGAGGAGAGCAGTGTGGAGAAAAATAAAAATAAATTGGTCAAATTGGTTTTATCTAGATCTAAAAGTTACTTAGCCAATAGTTTGAAATAATCAACTGTAGCTGAAATAATAATACATAGAAATGGAGAAAAGTATGTCTCTAGAGAATGCATTTCACTTTAATTTATTCCCTGTATCAAGAATTAAGTCACAAAGCATGTTTAAATACAATTCAGTGACGCTTTATTGTCTGATATGAACGGAACTAGATTTTGTTTTCAATTTTATTGAAATGTGAAAATTTTTAGGCCTTAACATGCCTTTTTCAGATGCAATTATTTTTTTTATGTGTAAGGGGTTTAATATATGCTTAAGTTCAAGTTTGAGGGGTCACCAAGGAAGTTAAATAAATTAAATAATATTTTTTTATATTATATATAATATATAATAAAGTTTTTGTAGCAAATTAAATGGTCGACAACTATATTTCCACAATTTTTAATTCTTAAATGGAAAACGCCCAATTGGCACGTTCAACTGATTTTTTTTTAATTTTCATCAATTTATCTGTTTTACATCTTGGTTCTTGAATGCTCGTAAAAAAACATTAGTAAGCACAGTTTTTTACTAAAGTACTACTAAGGATTTCATACAAAAGCCCAATACAGTATAATATCTGAAATTTACTTTGAAATGCGCTTATAGATTCCTTAGAAAAAGCAAAAGATAAATACGTAGGTATTGGTTTAAATATCAATCTTTTCCACTATTCCAAAAATGTTTGCTAAGCCATTCTGTAAGAAGGGTTAAGATGGGTTGTTTGTACTGGAATCAGGACAGCTTCTGGACTTGACATCAAACATTACAGATCTTTTGTCTAAAAATACTTTATACTACCTTAAAGTACATCTCATTTATATGTATATAAATATGTATTATATTGGATAACTTAGTTTATTATCATTACCTAGATATTGTATCATTAACTCTATATGTATAGTATCTGTTGTATCATATTTGTGAATTTTGATACTTAACGACACTGCACAGACACACTGAGTACGTTTAGGTGATTTATATACCTGTTAATTTCTATATGTATGTATTAATTAAAACAATTTTTAACGTTGATCATTTAAAATATTACTATAAAGTTAATATAAGTAATTTTTGCTCATATCATTTTTATGTCTTAATTATTAACACTATAGATACATTCTGATTATATAATATCGTTTACAATCTAAAATCAAGAGTGAGTTAATTGTAAATGTGAGTCACATATATATACATAGTTAATTGTAAATGTGAGCCTTAATCTTTGAATAACGCATACAATGCCAAGTAAGTTCTATTGTCCTCTAACTTCAGACAACTATCGTTTGTTTATTATTTATTTATCACGATGGCTTTGCATAATGAAAAATAATAATCACAAGCATTTTATATTTGGAAACATAAATAGTTCACTGATTAAATTTGATGTTAGATGTAACATACTATCCTGAACACGTTTGTCTTCCTGACGTATCATAACAGTGATAGAGAGAGACGTGAGGCGTGAGTGGAATAAATAAAAATAGTCTTCAAAAATAATTTTATGAAAAAAATATGTTCACATTTTTCCTTTATAATCACAAAAAGTAATACAAACGTATAGACCCCATTTTTATATTATGTAAATGATAGCATTTACTTTATATATTAATAATACAAATAATAATAAAAAAACATTAATTATTATCTTACCTTCTAGTTATATACATAAAATTATTACTACAGAGAAGGGTTTATATAACACAATATTTTAAAAGAAACTTTTAAGAACATATGTTACTGTTATCTTTCTTAAAAATGTATTCTCTTAAACAATTTTGTAATAGAGCTAATGGTAATCCTACGGTCTGTCTGAAGAATAAGTTCGTAATCTTAAAGATTTGTATCAAATTGAACAATGGCGTGTGAAATAAATTGCTGAACAGCACTTTAAGTTTATACTTTTTAAGTAATAACAACTAATATAAATATTTTATTGTGTATTATTTTGTTACAACGGGTTATTTGAAACTGGTCAACTTGTACTACAAATTTCGGTATTACCAAAACTATTGAGGTGATCAATAAAGGTAATTGTTGTTTATATTTTATCGTAATTTGATTGCGTCCCTAACATTAACTACATAACATTAAGGAATTACATACGCCTTCACGATGTTTATGGTAAAGTATATAATGTTTTTATCGTAGCACGAACAAAGGATTAAATAAATTCCATGTATTATGCTTTATAAACGGCAAGATTTGTATTTTATTTGATTAATTTATTTATTTGATTCTTTACTTCATAACAAATGTACAATGTTAGTACTACTACTGCTAGTGACTGCTACTAGAGTAAAACTAATACCTACCTTCCATTATTCTATTTTTTCGGTCACTTGAATTGGTGTCTTTAAAATATTCAGACAGTGACATCTTGTGACATTAATAATTCCTAATAACAGAAAGGTCGTTATTAATGACGACGAGTACCGCCGAAAACAAAAATGTAATATTTCATAAAACAGATATTAAATTTTCCAAATTATATTCGAGATAGAACTTAATAAAAAATATCTATTACTAATACTCAGAAAAAGATTTTCATAATGATTTTGTAAATATATAAGATTATTATTAACTGAATATTATGTGTATAACATAAAATAGTTTAATATAAATATCTATGAAGTTTCTTAATTTGTATTTTCCTATAATCCTCAGTGAGCAGTATTTCTATTAAATTTGTTCCATTATATATGCATAGTACTTAATATTATATATGTATTGAGCTGTTACAATCTCGAAATTATATTATAAATACTAATTTAACATAATTTCGAAATTTCTTAAACTTAAATAATATTTTTCATAAAAACTAATAAATAAAGTAAACGTTTTTAACAATATTTATAACATTGCTAACGTCACGAATATCAGTATTCTGAATTCAGTAACACAGCGTTAAAATCCAGCCTCAAAGAATTAAAAGAGAGCTTTTAGGTATATCTTGTAATCTGTATTTTGACGGGATCCCATGACTTCGTAGCCTCGAGCAAGTAAGCTAGTTGTAGTACTCTTTTTCTGGCTTTTCTGAGTGATTTTATTTTGTAAAACTTAACAGTATAGATGGTCCCATCTATTAATCAAAGTTACGTTTATCCTTGAGATAAGGTATTTTCCTTCTGTAAAAAGCCTGTGGATTATTCTAGGTGTATTGTATTAATGTGTATTTGTGTAATAAATCTCATTGAAAGATTCATCTTTTAGGAATATTTACTGAATCAAAATAAAAATAAATATCAAATAAGTAAGTTGAAGATAAAGTCAATTTTATTTGAAATCAAATAAAGATGTGAAAAAGCATTATATTTTTGTGTAATAAAGAAGAGATCATCGCGGTGATGGAAACGGTTCGTGTATAGCATTTTAATTTTAAACATAATAACTTTAAAATTAAATGTATATAATTAAATCATATCTCAACGAATTGAACGATTTATTGCTATACAGACAAAAAAATTGTCTACTTGAAATTATCTTGATGATGGAATACTTTGATTTCATAAGAATTCCTATCATCATATGAAAAAATTCAAGCAAAAGATAAATAATGGTCAAATCATCGTATCCCGTAATTATTAGATATATTTAATATTGAAACAGTTTTTATCTTACTTTTTTTCTAACATTTCTTAAAAGTAAAAGTGAAAAGGTAGCCTTATTTCAATATAAAATTACCCAGTGTTTTATAAAAAATATACAAAAAATTTAATGCTTCTGAGAAATTTTGTTTCTTAAAACGTCTCAAATATATAATGTTTTATGACAGCATCTCAAACAGTCAAGATAAAAGCCTCTTTTTTCACAAAGATCACAAAATTATAATTTTATACAAAATGTGCCATAAAATGTTTCTGATTATATCTGATACCGTACAAATAAACAACAATTTATATTTTAATACTTGTGGTTTGTTATAAAAAAAAATATATATACTCGTCTCAATATATATATACTTCTCAAGAACTTTTAATTTCCGCAATAGTAGAAACTTTAAGATTTTACAATATATATGGTAATATATGAATAATAAACTAAATTCTTAATTACTAGGTATTAATTATTTTATTGGTCGCCCATTCTTGGTTATTTTACTACAGAGGATTTTCTTAAGGATTTTGCATATTACCTATATTCTGTTAAAGAATCACAAGAGTTGAAGATTAATCTAAATTACAATATATATTGTAATACTACCTGTGGATTTACAATATTTAACACATATTACAATCCTTTGTTGTTGTCAAAAATATTATTATCAAATATACAATATAAATAGGATAATTACCTCCACACTGCAAATTATTTGTCATATAAGCATCAAAATAGTGAGTTAAGATCCAGCTAAATATTAATATTGTAAATAAACCATAGAGTAACTCTGCAGGTTAATGGCTTAATATTCAAATTTCCTTAATAGGAATATTGGAATGAAATTGTGTGTTTGTGTTTTATTTGTTATAGTGTTTATAGTTAAATAAAAAGAAATAAACACTCACAAGAGTGTTAACAGTTAAGTCTAAATCCGAGAAAAAGATATTTATTCCATATTTTTATTACACGTTCAAGGAAAATTTTGCTATAGATAAGGTTTTTTTTTGAGGACGTTATTTAAAGCAAAAAGTAAAAAGATAATGTCTACAATATGTCGACTTAAATGCCCTTGAAAATATAAAAGATTAGAATTGTAAAGGTTGTATATAAGATACGATAAAACTTACTAATTAGTGGATCTATAAAAAGTAAATTGGAATCATTTAGTAGGAAACAATCGAAAATGTGTGGTATTTAAATAGAAAGAAATTTTTAAATAGAAATTGAGATTTCCCTTTTAACACAATACGTTTAACTTGAAGTCGTTTAGTAAATATAACAAAGTCAAAGTTCAAACAGGCAACTTATGATAAGCCACGCTCCTTGATCGGTTGTAAAGGTCAATGAATGAAAAAGAAACTGAGAAACACTAAGAATATTCTTTTAACTCATAAGTTTATATAATTTGTTTTAATTTGATCTTTGTTCATTTGATAAAGATCTTGGAAAAACACATTTAGAATAATAAATATATTTCAAGAACAGTTATTTAATGGGCGAAATGATTTTCTTTCAGGAAAAGCATATTCCTTCAAAATATACTATTTTTCTTGGAATGATTTACGTTGAAGGCTTAAATCTTAACCTAAGGTTACAGACCTGTCCTAAGTTCTGTAAGAAAAACCGAGGAAAGTGGCAATTTTTATTTAAACTAAAACATCCCAAAATATTACATATTTATTAACTTATAATTAATATAACTCAAACTATCTATACAATAAGGTACAGTTTATTTGCTGGTCTGTATGTCTGGAGAATCATATGATTCATAAAGATTTTTTGAAATGAATATTTTGCTGATAGCTAAGATATAGGAT
Organism: Melinaea menophilus ssp. n. AW-2005; assembly: GCA_918358695.1. NCBI lineage: Eukaryota > Metazoa > Arthropoda > Insecta > Lepidoptera > Nymphalidae > Melinaea > Melinaea menophilus. Next base: position 20,385,101 of record OU911043.1, on the reverse strand, counting down.
CACCAATAATTAATTTTATTGTATATATAGATGAGTTAAGACTACAGTGATCTAGCAAAGACTGTAATATGTTAATCTATCACAAATATCAAAATTTTGTTACCATATAGATTGTCAATTTTAATTATATTCATTTTATTATATTAATCTTTTAATACTACACACTTATGATATATACACAACATATATATAATATTACTTTTTAAAGAAAAAGTTATTTATTTACAAAATACAATACAGATAAAAAAAAACAAATTACAATAATTAATACGGGTGTATCATAATTTTATCACTGTCTTATAGACGGTGTTCGCAAAGTAACTACTGTAGTTATACTACTTAGCCATATTTTTGTGAAAAAGATATCAAACCATCGACACAAGTGTATCAAGACACTATTCTGGAAGGTAGTTAAGCCTTGGTTGTAAACGAACGTTCCATATTTCATCAGAGCTGAAGACGTCATCTGGTCCTGATCTTGATTCACGGGGTTGAGATTTGTGGTCAGGTTTAGAAAGCAAGTCTGGCTCTAAACGGCATAATAATTTGAAGTTTCTAAAATAACCCATACGATTGGCAATAAAGAATTTTCCAATACAAAGAGTGGGTCCTTCTATTCATAACTGGCCTCAATGATTATAGGACTATATTGTATACAACGGAAATAACTTCTAGTAAGTTTAATATATTTTTAATATATTAAACTGAAACACTGCAATAGTAATAAATGTTGCCTGTATTAAAAAAACATTGGAACAATATTTAGGTCAATATTATGTTTTTCACAAAAAAAACCTTTTCAAGGAAGATGTTTCAAAGCATCTAATTTTTTATTTTGAATGTTTACGAATTATAGTATTGAGTAATATCGGTTATTAAATGTCTTACGAAAAAAATATTGTATTAAATGATTTAGTTTAATAATTTATATTATAGTTTTAAAACATTACAGCATTGTCTCAACGTAAAAAGATTTATGGTACAAATTATAGCAAACAAAATTGCCTAATTTGTAGTGCTACTAAATTTTGTTCCGCAGCGTGTTGGAATAGCGCCAGAGTATATTGTAAATACACGGCTTCACTTGAATACTAATGATACATTATAATAATGGCAATTGAACAGACCGAACCAAATAATAAATAAATTAATTATATAGATAACACAAACTTAATTGTATAGAAATAAGTTTCAGTTATAAATAAGTATAATGTTTTGTATTGTATTGCAACGTCATAGTCATAATTTATATAATTAATTTGGACATGTACAATCAATAAAATTAAAAATGTGTGTGTGTATGTGCGTGTGTGTGTGTATGTGTGTAAATGATTGTGTTTAATCTTATTAAATTTATTACATTCGTGATTATAATTTTATAACATGTATAACACGTTAGAAATATGTACTTACTTTTTTATAATACACACAAAAATATATAAATTCCCTTCAGCGATTGACGTCACACTTTGGCCATTAAAATGATATGAAATACCACGCCAGGGTTCATTTTATTAGCAGTTTTATGAGGGGTCAAAACGTTTAAAACATCTTTATTTTTAATGACGACCATTATTTTTGTTTATAAATTTCATAAAAATAATAAAAATGATTCAAAGGTTGTTTCTGGCGAGTTCTTCTATGGTGCAGGAGGTTGAGCACTTCACTTACTCGTAGCGTTTTTAATATATCTCCATTGACAAAGTACGAAATTACTGTATGAACTGAAACCTGAACGTTAGATCGAATTGTTAAGAACATAATTACTTAATAGTAATATAATTGTAACTTAGATCCACTGACTCACTCCGATATTAATTTGGGGTAGCGGTAAATTTGAATATGAGAATTTTCGCATAATATCTGTGTAGACAGGGAGAAAAATGAAACGAATAAATACGTTTTTATTTTATACTAGCTTTTGCCCGCGACTTCGTCCGCGTTTCCGTCGTTTTTCAAAAAAAAAATAGCAGATGTCCTCCCTCATAGTTTTGACGTAACAGGCAGATTCACTTTCGTATTTTAGAAGGGCAATAGTAATATAATATGCCAATCCACAAAACTGTTGAAAAATATAAGTAACCGCAGAATATTATAATATACCCACGCTATACCCACGACTCGGTCAGCGTGTAACTCCTTGTTTTTTATTAAGATAATATATTGCTAATATTTTTAGATCAAATTAAAATGTTTCAGCGCAAAGCTTCTGGGTAGACTATGTTAAGAGTCGACCCGTCCGGCACGTGAACGTAAAGATTCCTAGAATTGCTAACCCGGGAAAGAGCGACGTATAATTGACCATGCGAGAAACAGCTAACACCGAGATCTACTCCAGCAACACGAAAAGTCTGCCCTTGAGCTTTATTGATAGTCATGGCATAGCACACCGATACTGGGAATTGCGTTCTTTTAAATTGGAATGGAAAATTATTTGGTATTATGGGAATTCTGGGAATAAAGACAGTTTCTCCTGCACCGCAACCTGTTAAAATTTGAGCCTCGATTACATTTTGTTGCAACTGGGTTACTTTTAGCCGAGTTCCATTGCAAAGTTGAGGTGGTCTTAAATTTCGGAGCAGAATTATCGGTATGCCAATTTTTAAACAAATTATATGAGAAGGTAGTCCAGGCATACTTAAAGAATTTAAAAATTCTATCGGGTAATTAGTGGCTTCTTGTTCATCAACCATTCTATTTATTGAACTATAAACTTTGCTTTCTCCCTGTATATTAGACAGTATTTTATTATTAATTTCAGATGCCTGGTCATTGCGAGGAGTCAAAATGGACCTTTCGCAAAGCCAAGAATTGTCCCTATTTAATATAATTGTTATGTCACCGTAAACCGAAGATATAAGATGTTGTTGGGATTGCACTATACAACATAACTCAGGTGTCAGAATAAGTTTTCCTTGGTGTAGTTGTGGATAGGTACCTTCACCAATCTTCAATAATGTATCAGAAAATTCACGATTATCTGCGTTGTCTCCAGTTCTCACTCGCATATTTATAGTCAAATGCACCGATTGTATATCACGCCACAAATAAGAGCTTTTCAGGCAAGCCCTAATCTCATCAGCTCGGGTTCCCCGTGGTATTACCGGTAAGGTTTGTCGGAAATCACCACAAAATAAAACCGTAATACCGCCCATTGGTCGATCATTTTGTCTTATGTCCCTTAGAGTTCTGTCTACTGCTTCTACTCCTTTTCGATGGGCCATCGTACATTCATCCCATACGATTAAATTACACTCACGCAATACCTTAGCTTTGTCGCTATTTCTTGAAATACTACAGGTTGGACTTTCCGTGCGATCTAAATTAATTGGTATTTTAAACATAGTGTGAGCAGTCTTACCTCCTGGTAGCAATGTTGCAGCTATACCTGATGAAGCCACGGCAAGAGCGATTTTACGCTGATTTCGAACATAAGCTAATATTAATTTAGTCAAAAAAGTTTTCCCAGTTCCTCCAGGTGCATCTAAAAACCATATTGTTCCTAAATTATTCTGCACACTCTCGCACACGCGATCATAGACTAAGCGTTGTTCTGCAGTCATCATTGGGACACCGTTTTCTAATGTTACCAGCAGTTCCATTGGGTTGTAACCAATCTCTGCGGAATATTCCCTATTGGTAACCTCTCCGACTGAGGTTGGTGTTGGCAAACCATATTCACAAAGTGATTTACCGCCTACTGCTGTTAAGTCTTCCTGAAGAGCTAATAAGCACTGATTTATAGCCAGATCTCGAAAATTATCATTAGTTGCGCCTTCATTATTGTGAGATAAATTCCGAAGAAAGTCTTCTGCAAATTTTTCTTTATATTTTTCCCATAATTGGACAGGATCAGATAAATTACAAAATGTGAGTAATGTTACAAATAAATGGCGTAACCGTCGTGGATTATCACTAACACAGGATTCTGCTAAAGCGTCATCCCAATGTTGATCATTTTCAAGCAAATGACGCGCTTGGCAAGCTGCATGATAAGTTGGATAAACAACATCGTCTACTTTTCTCAAATCTATAAATGATGTTGGTCCTCGCACTGTATGTAATAATAATCTCAAATAAAAACACTCTGCGTTGTTAGGATGAACAGTATACACTCTACCAAGAACATGTTCTTTGAAAATACCTGTCTCGCCATCTACAGGCCTGCCTCGGCGTCTACGGTTAAAGACACCTCGTTGTTTATCGTAGGTATAATACGATGGAACTTCTTCATACAAAAGAGACTTTGCGAAATTATCAGTTTGGCAAAGGCGAAAGAATGCCAATAAAGTTGTTTGTCTAGGGTTCTCTAATCGTTCTGTAACATTTTCGGCGTTAAAATATATACGTTGACCGCCTTCCAGATGAACATCCAGATGGGTCACAGGTGGATATCTTTCGTGAATATTAAAACTTAAGATCCGCCACACAGCTTCTGAAGAGCTGATATATCTGCCTGACTGAAATCTAGTAACTTCATCATGTTCATTTCTTAACGCAAACGTAGCTTGGTCACTGCCCTTGTTAATGTACTTACAAATATATTTAATTGACTCTACACTATTACACATTTCTACATTTATGTGAGCTTGAAATGCTCTGGACAATACAGGCGAATACGGAACGACCCACCTATTATCTAAAGTAACCTGTTGTCCAGACATTCGCTTTTCAACAGTAAAACCACCATTGTCTCTTGAACGGCGACGGTATAATGGGTATCCATCATGTCCTGTTACAGTTTCATCCACTAATGCTTTTGGATACCTTTTAGTGCAACGATCGTCTTGCATGCAAGGAGCATTTGCGTTAAATGCACCACATGGACCATGTATCATATGAGTTTTAACAATGTCGTATAACAGGGGATCTGCAGTCGGATCTGGAATTTCAGCACTGATTAATCTGTCTACATCATTAGGTCGAACCTTATCTTTTAACCAAAGCAAGATATGTGCGTGAGGTAAGCCGCGTTTTTGCCACTCAACACTATACATATAACACAATACTTCTCCAAAAATGTTATCTTTGGTAAGAAGATCTATCATTGATTTTAATTTTAAATGAAACACTCTTGCAATAATATCATGGCGGTCATGCGGTGCCTGACCCTCAAGAAGCTCCCGAGTGATTTCATCCCACTTGGGATTGGTAGTTACAGTAACAAATAAGTCGGGACGTCCATATTTTCTTACGTAACAAAAAGCGTCTTGAGTACGTTCATGCATGTAGCGTGGACCACCAGTAAAAGAAGAGGGTAAAATAACTAAACGACCCATATTCACAGTATCGTTATCTTGCTGCATGGCATCGCGAAGGTGCACGTATTCTTCAGCGCGCAGCTGCCTTTGATTAGATCGTATATAAACTAATCTTTCGGTTTCAATTTTTGCGTACATGTCAACAATAAACTGATTAAATAAGCCACGAAAACGTTGAAAGTATACCAATCTATTCCGTCTCACTTGCAGGTGGTAACAATAAAATTGAAGGCATGACACCTTTTTATTATAATTAGGTGCGCCTTTCAGTCAGGCAGATATATCAGCTCTTCAGAAGCTGTTTGGCGGATCTTAAGTTTTAATATTCACGAAAGATATCCACCTGTGACCCATCTGGATGTTCATCTGGAAGGCGGTCAACGTATATATTTTAACGCCGAAAATGTTACAGAACGATTAGAGAACTCTAGACAAACAACTTTATTGGCATTCTTTCGACTTTGCCAAACTGATAATTTCGCAAAGTCTCTTTTGTATGAAGAAGTTCCATCGTATTATACCTACGATAAACAACGAGGTGTCTTTAACCGTAGACGCCGAGGCAGGCCTGTAGATGGCGAGACAGGTATTTTCAAAGAACATGTTCTTGGTAGAGTGTATACTGTTCATCCTAACAACGCAGAGTGTTTTTATTTGAGATTATTATTACATACAGTGCGAGGACCAACATCATTTATAGATTTGAGAAAAGTAGACGATGTTGTTTATCCAACTTATCATGCAGCTTGCCAAGCGCGTCATTTGCTTGAAAATGATCAACATTGGGATGACGCTTTAGCAGAATCCTGTGTTAGTGATAATCCACGACGGTTACGCCATTTATTTGTAACATTACTCACATTTTGTAATTTATCTGATCCTGTCCAATTATGGGAAAAATATAAAGAAAAATTTGCAGAAGACTTTCTTCGGAATTTATCTCACAATAATGAAGGCGCAACTAATGATAATTTTCGAGATCTGGCTATAAATCAGTGCTTATTAGCTCTTCAGGAAGACTTAACAGCAGTAGGCGGTAAATCACTTTGTGAATATGGTTTGCCAACGCCAACCTCAGTCGGAGAGGTTACCAATAGGGAATATTCCGCAGAGATTGGTTACAACCCAATGGAACTGCTGGTAACATTAGAAAACGGTGTCCCAATGATGACTTCAGAACAACGCTTAGTCTATGATCGCGTGTGCGAGAGTGTGCAGAATAATTTAGGAACAATATGGTTTTTAGATGCACCTGGAGGAACTGGGAAAACTTTTTTGACTAAATTAATATTAGCTTATGTTCGAAATCAGCGTAAAATCGCTCTTGCCGTGGCTTCATCAGGTATAGCTGCAACATTGCTACCAGGAGGTAAGACTGCTCACACTATGTTTAAAATACCAATTAATTTAGATCGCACGGAAAGTCCAACCTGTAGTATTTCAAGAAATAGCGACAAAGCTAAGGTATTGCGTGAGTGTAATTTAATCGTATGGGATGAATGTACGATGGCCCATCGAAAAGGAGTAGAAGCAGTAGACAGAACTCTAAGGGACATAAGACAAAATGATCGACCAATGGGCGGTATTACGGTTTTATTTTGTGGTGATTTCCGACAAACCTTACCGGTAATACCACGGGGAACCCGAGCTGATGAGATTAGGGCTTGCCTGAAAAGCTCTTATTTGTGGCGTGATATACAATCGGTGCATTTGACTATAAATATGCGAGTGAGAACTGGAGACAACGCAGATAATCGTGAATTTTCTGATACATTATTGAAGATTGGTGAAGGTACCTATCCACAACTACACCAAGGAAAATACGAATATGATACCATTGGATCTACCACCAGAGCCATTGTACTCATTGGTTTCAGGAATAGAACCAGATTCCATACACTTTTTGTAAAATATCCAACAATATAACAATTGCTTTCAAATGACGTCATTTGGGGCAACAAACGTAGTTCGGGAAAATTTCATGCCAAATTTTAAGGTAGGTATTATAGAAGTTAATCATTTTTATTTTAGTGAACAAAATTTCCTGTTAATTAAGTAAAGGTGTGTCATTAACCTTCAGTTCCTTAATCCCCAAGAAATATATTACTTAGTCATAATATTATTTGGTGATTCAGTATTAGCAATACTTTTATTATTTTGAAACACAATATAATTTTTTATGATGGATATTAGTTACAACTAATTATTACATATTGACATACCTAAGCATATCAATTATAAATTGGGGATTCAAATTAGGAGACAGATATACTTTTTACGAACAAATATTATTTATATTTGACAAAAATCATTTTTTTTAATTTACAGATACAAGGCAAACTATATCATAGCGCAAGTTCACTGTTACCAGTATCAGATAGCAATTACAAATTTCTACAAATTTATTTCATTGGCAATTGACCACAAGAAGTTGATATGCGTTGTTCAAATAACAATTCAGTAAAGAGGTCTATTGTAGAACAATTACAAACTTTATTTCATGAGTACAATCAATTGATTATGTTGTTTAAAACTGCACTGGATCTGATGCCATCTGATAATCACAAAATTGTAATCAGAGCTGATAAAACACCTGTTGGCCAACATGCAAGACGTTTTAATGCACCACCTATTGATGAAGTTTCCATCGTAGTAGTTGGAGAAAACTTGGAATCCCTTGATATTGTTTTACATCGTCGGAATGATCAATTACAACGTATAAAGGAAACACACCGCTCATATGACGCCTTGCAATATCTCATTATATTTTGGCAAGGTGAAGATGGCTATGATTTCTCAAACAAGATGATAAATCCCATTACAGGTAATAAAAAATATTCGTTTAGCAAGGAGATATATTATCAGTCACTATATTATTATTTTTTATTTTCAATGTTATGAAAACAAAAATCTATTTTCAGGTTCTAAAACCAACAAAAAAGTCAGTTCAATGAACTTTTATTCCTACCGCCTATATGATGACAATCACATACTCAAACGTCGGCGATTATATCACAAGTATGTTATAGACATGTATGTTAAAATTGAAATGGAGAGATTAACATTCATCAGGTTGAATCAGACAAAACTCAGATCTGAAGAGTATATTCACCTTCGAGATGCGATTAATACTCATGGTAATGCACAGAATCTTAGTCGAATAACTATTCTTCCAGCAACATACATCGTAAGCCCTCGACATATGCATGAATATGCTCAAAATGCCATGTCATATGTTTGTCATTATGGTACAGCAGATTTGTTAATCACATTTACATGCAATCCACACTGGATAGAAATAGACACAGCCAGAGTCTTTATATAAAAGTTGAAATCTTTAATGGATTTCATTGTGAAACATTATGTGTTTGGAGAGACACGCCGCTGGATGCATTCTGTGGAGTGGCAGAAACGGGGATTGCCACATGCACATATTTTGATTTGGTTAGTTGACAAGATAAAGTCAAATGAAGTTGATGCAGTAATAACAGCTGAAATCCCTAATGTAGAAGTAGATCCTGGATTGCATGAGGTAGTTATCAAAAACATGGTATTGACGATTATCCTTTGTATCGTCGCCGATCGACAACAGAAAATGAAAGATCAACCATTGTCAAATTAAATCAACAAGATATTGAAATAGATAATCGCTGGATTGTTCCATATTCACCCATTTTATCAAAGACCTTCAAAGCACACATCAACGTTGAATCTTCCCATTCAGTAAAATCTATTAAATATATTTGCAAATATGTAACCAAAGGGAGTGATGTGGCTGTGATTGGTATTAATGCAGAGAATTCCAATGATGAAGTTACCCAATACCAAATGGGTCGCTATGTTAGTAGTAATGAAGCAGTTTGGCGAATATTTTCTTTTCCTATTCATGAGAGACACCCTACTGTTGTTCATTTAGCTGTGCATTTAGAAAATGGACAAAGAGTATATTTTACAGCACAGAACGCAGTAGATAGAGCTGTACAGCCACCATCTACTACATTAACCAGTTTTTTTGAGACATGTCAAAACGATGCTTTTGCTCAAACATTGTTATATTCTGAAATGCCAAAATATTATACTTGGAATCAATCCTCAAGGAGATTTATACGACGGAAACAAGGAAAACCAGTTACAGGATACCCAGATGTATATTCTACCGATGTGATTGGTCGAATTCATTCAGTACATCCAAGCAATGATGAATGTTTTTATTTACGACTGTAATTAGTCAATGTACGTGGCCCAACATCGTTCCAACATGTACGAACTGTTAATGGTGATTTGTGTGGATCATACAGAGAAGCTTGCCAACGTTTGCGATTGCTAGAAAATGATGCTCATTGGGATCAAACTCTCAATGATGCTGTAATATCATCACAAGCTCATCAAATACGAACATTGTTTTCTATAATCATATCTACATGCTTCCCATCAAACCCAAAGGATTTGTGGATCAAGTACAAAGATAATATGTGTGATGATATTTTGTATCAAATACGGATTAGAAGGGGAAATCCAAATATACAAATAAGCGAAGAAATTTACAATGAAGTATTGATTTCAATTGAGGACATGTGCTTGATGATGTCAAACAAACTATTATTTCAATTAGGACTGGCCGCGCCTGATCGTCCAATGCATAATGCTTTTAACCAAGAGTTGCACCGAGAAAAACTATATGATCTCAACACTTTGAAAGAATTAATTCAAACAAACCTTCCACTATTCAATGAACAACAGGGTATGTATTTGATACACTTATGAAAGTAATAAATGATAAAAGAGGAGGGATTTACTTCTTAGATGCACCTGGTGGTACAGGAAAAACTTTTTTGATTTTATTGATATTAGCAACAATTCGCTCACAAAATGAAATTGCGCTTGCACTCGCTTCGTCGGGAATCGCAGCAACTTTGCTAGAAGGTGGTAGCACAGCTCATTCAGCACTAAAATTGCCATTAAACATGCAAAGCAACGAAACTCCAACCTGCAACATTTCGAAGAACTCTGCAATGGCAAAGGTTTTGCAGCAATGTGAATTGATTGTTTGGGATGAATGCACTATGGCACTTAAAAAATCTTTGGAGGCTTTAAATAGAACCTTACAAGATCTATGGAGCAATCATAACCTATTTGGTGGTGCAATGATTTTATTAGCAGGAGATTTTCGTCAAACATTGCCAGTGATTCCACGATCAATTACTGAAAATACTTATATACGTTTTATTTCATTTTTCTTTATTTCATCGGTTATTAACCCTATGTTAATAATAATAGTAATAAATAATTAAATTTCTCCACGTTTTGTCATTGAAGCACCCACTTTGTAAATATTTGTCACCTTTACGTTCCCACTATCCCTTTAGATTATTTTTCAATCAGGTTTGAACCTTATGTTCCCCTCTTAGTTTGAAGCCCTCTAGAGGACATCCCAGTCGGGGTTTTTTGTGCGTCTCAAAAGGGTGGCCAAAGTTCGTGGAAGCGAAGATACTTAGGTCATCCAAGCTGACCTTTTTCTTTAATTCTCCTGTACAGAACCGTCACCATAATGATAGGGCTATATGTGAGGGTCAGCAGAGTAAAAACATCTTAAGGTCGAAATATAAACTGCCACATTCCAAATCTATTTGACAGAACGAAGTCTGCCGAGTTGTATAAAAATTGTTGTATTTATTATAAAAATGTATTTTTTTCATTTTTCATGATTTATCTTTTAAAATTTAAATGTTTTGAGTTTAACTTATATGGATTAGTAAAACCACCAAGTATTTTTAATTATGAACATCTTATTAAAATGATAAAGTAACATATTAAAAAAAGGATAATTTTAGGATTTTTCTATCATATTATTTAAAATATTAAATGATAAAAAAAATCCACCAGAATGCTTAATATATATAAATCACGTGTCACGTTGTTTGTCCACGATGGACTCCTTAACTACTTAACCGATTTTAATAAATTTACACACCACGTACAATTGACCTAACTTAAAAGATAGAATAAGTTTCAACTCAATTCATAGTCGCCATATTATTTTATTGCAAATTTTTTGTTTATTATTTTGCAGTTACCTCCTAACAATTCTAAAAGATGGCGGATATCTATTGACAGAATTGAGTAATTACGAATGAGGTATCTACCCTACCTACCTTATTCGTAAGTTTAGTGTTCCAAGTTATTTACTAAAAACTTTGTAATATACAAATAGTGTTATAAATTTGGATAAAATTTAAAAAATAATTATAATTATTTTGTTTTGTTTTTTGCTTAATATCGACTGTAAGAAAACATTATGGTTTTCATGAAAGATGTACTCTGAAGGTTACCCCTTGAATAGTTCACTACAATGTAATATATCAAAAACAATAGTCACAGCAACGCGTGACCGGGTCTGCTAGTAATTAATATAAATAGGGCAATGAACACAGATAAAAATAATAAAAAATTATACACAACTAACCTTAGAATATATTATAAATAGATAATTAGTTCATAATTTTCATCTTCCTTTTCGGTTTCTTACCTGTAGTCGGTACAGCAGGAACATCTCTTCCAAACCTGTGTTATCTAACTGTAACGCTTGTAGAAAGTAGAATGAATCACTAAGAATAGAAGAACTTGAACTTGCAATTTTTGTATTACTGGAAGGAAAGATGCCGTATGTTACTTCTTTGTATTCTTTTCTTTTATAGTTAAAAAATATGTATTTAAGAGAGCAAAATTTGATATATGTGTTTTTAATGATAGAACTGTAAATACGAGTAAATTAAAAACTTAATAATTAGCGACATATTTTTAGAATACTAAAAGTATTTCTCGTTTCTATTAACCTTAAATGCCAGTTAAGAAAAAAAAAAATTTTACTTAAAGTAAATAAAGTAGTCCGACCCACTTCGAATCAAGCACGATCATTCGATACAATATTTATAATATTATATAGATTAATGGGCTCTTTATTTTATAGTTTATCTTTTAAAATTTCATTTTTCAAAGATAATTTAGTACGTGTAACAATCAATAATTTCATTGGAGGGGAAAAGTATTGCTTAAAAGGACTGATCTATTAATAAAACTAAAATCAACTCGAGATAAGTTTTTTTATATAAGAAGTTTTTCTATATAAGAATAATTGTATCCTTAAGTAGATATGGCGTACATAAATGTAATTAAATAAAATATAATTTTCTTATGTAATACTTATTTACACATAAATTATAAAATATGCTAAATTCAGGCTAAAATTGGTATTTGAGCTCTTATATAAAGGTTTATTTATATATTGACTGATTTAAATGAGTCATTACTTTCAATTGGAGTAGTTGTTTTGAGATTTTATATCGAAATGCATGTTTACAAAGTGTTTATTTATTTCCATTAAAAACGTTAATTGAATTCAAAGTGTTGTAACGTAAATTATTATTGTATAGTGCTATAAGCATAACAGTTAAAATTCACATATAGAGAATACTGACGTAAAGATACCAAAAAATACTGTGGATGTCACAACTCACAAGTTAGCGACTGCTACATTAATAATATATAACGACATATTTTTTAAAAACTTTTATTTCGTAATAAAAGAATTTATTAAATTTTGCATGGTCATCGCATTTGTGATCATATTTTATGATGAATTCCAATATTATACATCGTAGAACTTAAAAAAATATATTGTTTTTCTAAGCTTTCATCTTTGTATATGTTACAGTCTAGCTGTAGTCATTGACTTCATATTGCGCTGGCTCGACCGGGGAAGAACCGCCCCTCACGGATGATCAACGTGTAGTTACCAAATTAATTTGGTTAGCGCAGCCGCCTTCGCTCCCGCTAAACATGAAAACGATGTCTCTAAAAATATACCCCAGGCGGGTACCGACTTTGACGAAGCCGGAGAACCCCTCCCCGAGCAAAATTGGGAGAATGGTTCTTGGGTTTTACTCAGGCTGCCCGTCGTTTAAAATGGAACATCATTATATACCACACGCCGGAGTATCTGTGTTCGTAAGGGAGAATATCTACTACCGCCAGGCTGCTGCTGCTGCTGTTTGCACATGATTATAAATCTTTACGATGTGCATACCATATATTTGTTCTACACTATAAATTAAAATCTGAAGATAAGTGTTTGACTGCAAACTTCTTATGGTAAACAAGGGGCTATGTGTTTGTCTTCAGTCCATTGTCAGTGGCACTTATGATTTAAATTTAAGAGATAAATATTAAGGATCTTATTCATTATAAGTATTTAGGTTGTTGACGTCAAGTGACCTACCGTTCAGTCTAGCCGGTATATTATCTATTGTATTCATTTATATCTAAGTATTTATAAAGGATGATGGGCAAAAATGTATATGACGCATACCCACGACCAATAACGACGTATGTCGTTAGATAGCTTTTTTCAAGACTATCATTTGTTATTATGGGAACTAGTCTCAATTCTTTGTGGGTTCGGTCGTTATTGGTCGGTGGGTACATTTCGCCCGTTACCCTTTAGTCCTACATATTAAATTGAATACTTGATTTAAAGTGACCCACTAAATTGGAAATGTTACACACGTGAAATAGGTATTTATAAATATGACAATGTATAAGATCTTATATTTGTAAATGTAACGATACATGACTGCCACGTAGGATGACTATAGATGTGACTTGCTGTAGTAAAAACAATTGTCTATCGTTGTTTGATATGTTACGCTCTGGTATGTCTATGTATGTTTATTCGCTTACTGTGATGGTTATATTACAACAATGAGTTAGAATGGGTTCAGTGAGTGCGTACAAAGACAATCATTATTTATATACCACTGGAACACATTTGAGTTTTTGTCGGTGGACATTGAATAACGATTACGTCATCCTTTTTTCATCTAGTGGCACCGATACTAGATGAAAAAAGTGACATACGAGTACAATTAGTGTAAAGTAGAGAAAAAAAGGCTATTCTACACATTAGTTTAGCGATTACATTAATCTCCGTTCTCTTAAAAGTATTTTTCCATTGAGACAAATTCTAAAGTATTGTTTAAAAACAAACTGACAAATTTATTCATTTTATCTAGACTTCATTTATTTCGATGTTAATGGTGAAATAAAGCATGCATCTTTTTGGTTCCTCAAAGAGTGATTGCAGAATCTTGAAAAATCACCGTTTAATATGAAATACCCAAATAGGGATACAATAATTCATTACTATTACAATATATAAAACTATAAGACATTCAAAAGTGTAGAATACGTTTCTTTATAATTTTAATTTTATAATATCTATAATGTGGTACGTGGTTTAATAACAACACTTGTTAAGTAATCAATTTATTGTTATGACATATTTTCTTTCCGTTTTGTATAACGTCATATTTCTTGAACATAATATATATATTTAAGTTTGAACTTAAAGTACAGCTTCCAACTTTGTGTTTCTGAAGAGCAGGATCATGATATTTAGTACAAAACAAAGAAAACGATCTCACCTCAAACGTAGCTAGATTAAGTATTGTACATAAAAATACAAATAAATCCCTCCTTCCTATATGAAATCAAAAACTTCTACTGTCGAAATTTTGATATTTGTTAAATTAGACAATTTTAATAACTACTATTACATTGAACGCATGTCAACAGTAACTTGTTGTAACTGTTTGTTAGATATTAACTTGTTTTGTCATTTTTAATGGTAAGGAAATGAACATGAATATTTTATAGTTATTTAATAATAAGAAATAATCATTAATCGAGCTGTGATTATTTATCCTTTTTTTTGTTTGAGTAATTGTAATCGAATTAATCTGTCTATCTTTTAAACATTGTAAAGTTTTATTTTTTATACCAGGGCCAATATCCAATAGGACTAACAAAGGCAAATAAGGCCTTTAAGCAATACACTTTTTTTAATATTTATTGTACATTTTTTAACTAACAAAATGATTTATCTTAAAACTTTAAATTCCTAATCCTACATTTTACTTTACAACTCCTTTCACGTATCAGACATGTTAGACGTTGATACGTACGGTTCCACACATCAGACGTTGTCTGCATATTTAATGGATTCATTGAAAAAAGATGTTCCTACACCGAATATAGTCGTGAGAATGTAAGAAATTCAGGTACAGTGAAAGAACTAAGTAATGGGTCGATGGTTTGGGTGTGTTTTTATTGTTAAATATTTATTTTATTGATAAAACTTCGCAAATGACAAAAGTTTTAATGGCATCTTAGCGTGAAAAACGCATAAAAATCTGTGTTGTTTAATTTAACAAAGTCATTGACAGAGCAAATTAAATAATAAACACACTTATTAGTTGATTCCTAATAGAACTTCATTAACAATTGCAATCATGTTAAGCTGGGGCAGTTTACTAGATTTGTATAAACTTAAAAGGCAGCGGAGCGTCACACATAAATAACTTTTTTAGCCTAATCGTACAAAAAGAAACACAATTCTGAAAAAAACGTAATTAAATAATTTAAAACAAAAAAAAATTTTTTTTTATTCATCAGTATTATTACCACACTGTAGCTGTACTGGTAAATAAAACGTGTCCCAATGAGTAAGTTGTGGTTTTTGTTTTAATGTTATCTAATTCGTTATAAATATAATAATACTCGTGAGTTAGTTGTGTGATTTTTATCGATTCGCAATTTCAACATACAAAAGACACAATTTTTATATATATATATATATATAAAAATTGTGTCTTTTATATTATATATTTTTTTTTCTGTTCAACTTCTTAAAATATGTGATAAATATTTCTTATAAAACAATTTATATTCCTTGTATTATTGTTTTGTCAAAATATGCATAACCCGAGTACCCTTATTAATAAAGGCAATTTTTATAATTTTTATAAACAAATCATATTTTAGCCATACATCGGACGAGAATCAACAAAAAACATTAAATATTTACTATTTAATGTATAAATACTCTTGAATGTTCTGAGATGAAATTAAAAGAGAAATCTTGAAGAAATCGGCAAATAATAGACTTTCTTTATATTTTTTATATTATCACATAAGAATTTGTAACACAATTGTAACCCTTTTTATCATTACAAAGGATCTGTTGAAACTTGATCGAATTGTAGGTATTCTATAATCTCTTTATTTTAGACAATCTTCTTATACCACTGCATCAGCAGATATTAAGTAACGTGTTCTTTCTCTAGTCTTTAGACGTAAATAGTAATGACCGAATTATTAGACCGAGTTATAAGATTTCAATCACTTTTATATATATTTATAATAAATAAACTACGATTAAAATATATTTAACCCCATGAGTAAAGGTTCATACTTGCATGTATATGAAACAATTTAACATTGTGTTTAACTTTGGGTTAGTTACTCTTGAATTAGATTAGCGAGGCTCTAATCTAATTTTAACAACTACCTCGTTTTATAACATTATTCTAAACATTCTAATAAAGTGAAACGTGGATGTGAAATTTTAGAGTAATATAAAGCTTTCTACATGAAATAAACTTAGTTTTACTTGTATTATAAAGTAAGGTATAAAAGTATTACATAGTTATAACTGTAGTAGTTTATTAGAACTATTAATTTAAAGTTAAATTTATACAATCGTAGATCATACATATTATTTTAATGGATTTATAAGAAATAATACAGTATGTTTTACAAGGGTCAATATTTAAGTGAAAAATTAAAATTATCAAAATATTACTGGCAATAATCAACTCGTTAGCTTTGCACATGCTGTGTTACTATTACCAGATACTGCAGCATTCATTTCAATGAATTATTTTAGGATAATAATAATGCATTATACAGTTACACTTGTAACTTTAAGAACATTATAAAACCCTTAGTGTCGCGGTCAACTACTCTACTATTCTTTTCGTACCAGTTTTACAAGAAATTAAAGTTGTTTTCAGGTATCAATTCTGACAGAAACAGATAATAGTCCATACTATAAAAAATTTAGATTAAGAATAAGTTAAAAGAGCATCTACAGTATTTATTGCCAGTTCTTCCGTATCGATAAGGTCTTCCCTTTAGGTCCGTGCATGAGAAGAAAGTCTACTCTGTATTTATCATGTCTTTTATTAATTTATTATATTATCATTTTAATCTCCCTTATTTCTTTCATTTCTATGGTTTCTAACTAACAATTTCACTAACATAAAGACATTAATAGAGAGGGATGCTGAACGCATTGCTTATAATAGATCAAAGGATCTCATTTCGCTCTCTGTGTTATAATATCAAGATCTCAAACAACTAGGATTTAACGAACTGCTAGCAAAGTATTTGATATAAAATGAACTGCTATATGGAGATATTTTTCACTTTGTAGTCCGATTTGAATAAATTTTTAAATTTATGCAATGTTATTTTCTTAGTGAAACTTAAAGAGAATATATTAAAAAATCATAGTATTGAAAATTGATATAAGAGATCTATACTATTTTCAGGAAGACCTAGAATCAATTCGTAAAAATTATCTATCAGTCCATCAGCGAAATATATATATATATATAATATTTAGCATCCTATAGCACTCATTAGTCACAAAAATTAATAAAATCGCAAAAACTGATGTTACACTTAATGTTACAAAATAGTCAAATGTTATAAAAATACTTATTTAAAAACCAGATTATATGATTATAGAAACAATACCTCGTTCGACAGGGTCGATCGTGTTAGGTAGATTCCCGTCGGTCGGATCGACAAAGAAAAACTAGCCAGCAGTATTCTACTGGTCACTACGAGTCTTATGACGGGTCACTCTGCATATATTGGGTGAGCGGGGAACCACCCACCACTCCTATCTCCTAAACGGGGGGTCGCATTAAAAAACTTTTCGGACAAAAAAGTTTTCTTTTTTAATTTGTTAATTTTCTAAGATTTTTCCGACTGCAAAATTTTGCCTTCTTCTGTGACTTTTTTCGGTTTTTAACTTTCAACCCCCCCAGCTCCTCAACCCCTAGACCGATTTCCCCCGTTCAAGAACTTAACCTTTATTTTGTCCTTAAGAATGTGTATGCCGAGTTTGAAAATCCTCCATCAATATTTGCGACCTGTAGCGTGTCCCAAAGGTTTGCACTTTCATTCCCCCTCCCAGCCCCCCCTTTCACTTTTTCCAAAAAAACGAGATGGTACGTTTGTCCTACTAATTTATCCTATCGACCTGTAAAGTCAGATTTCGCCTACGATGAATTTGGACTGATGGATCATATATACATATATATATAGAGGGATATATAAAATTTTTTTTTTCGACGGATTCTCAATCTCCAGTTCATAAACGGCGTAGCGCCCCTATTCTGGGGTCTGGGTCCCGTCATCGCATCGATTGCAATAGGTAGATTCATCTATAGAATCTACCTAAAATTATAGTAATGTTTTACGAGTTACCAAGGTTTCAACTTTCAAGTTAGGTTGGAATAACAAATTTTTATTCATCTCTTAAAAGTATGACGATTTTTTTTCTCTAATAACTTTTTCCTACGCCAAGAAATGTGTATACATGTTAAGAAATTTCTTTTGAGATCAATGAAAAACCTTTAAAAAGTTTTAAAGAAAGAAATAAAACAGAAATGAAAGAATTTTATTCTTCTGCTTAAATAAAGCATTGGTTATTTGTGATGGAGGTCGTTCGTAGGTGATTAAGGTTTAAAATCCACTAAATGTAGGAGTAAAATGACGTAGGTGTGCCTCCAAAATATTTGTCTTTTAGTTAGGACCCAGTAAAATTAAAAATACCTTTTAAAAAGCAATACCTACAATAGCTACCAGTTTAAAATTATAATATGATAAGTAAAACCTATCAGATGTCATAATACAAAAGTTATTGTATCTATTTTTTGTTATACAATTAATATCTATTACATGACTTTTCATAGAAAATTTATTACTAATATAATTGTCATGTGTCAATGTGTATAACAATTCATTTAATGAAAATCTTATGTTATTTTCATGAGGCAAACCCTTTATATAAGGAAATGTAAAGAAAATAAATTCTTTAATGTTTAGTTGTGATATTCTATTGAATAATTTAATTAAGTTATTTCTATTAACACTTCCCCTTCTCCCAATAATAAAAACTAAGGTTGTGTTGGGACTATGTTCAATATTTATGGCTTTACTTACAATTTGAAGAAATGAAGCTCCGAAAATTTAAATTTTTAAATTAAATTTCGTCTAAGTATTCTTTGCCGAAATCCAAGATGTTTCTTTGTTATTTCAAAATCCAAAATGGCCGCCATATCGAATTATCAAATATTTTAAAGTTGAAGAACTCCGTTGCTATTTGGTGGAGCCAAATTTCGTTCGGTAGTTATGTACCTACATACATACATAAAGGAATAAGTATACCACTTATTGCTTTTTGGAAAAGGCACTTAAAAAGCACATTGTAGGCTACATATAAATTTCGGATTTGTTACGTAGAAGCAATGATCTGTGACGGGTTGTTTAAAGACATGAGTGAACAATGTTCGTTATTCATCGGCGGCGGAGGTCCAGTGTACGGAGGTTACTGTTGTGGCACACATTGGTTCACGGGTGAAATATCGTAACCACTGCATCTTGTGAAATCCACTATAAATAATTTCCCAACATTGTCTCATCCCCTAACGTATTGAGGTCTACTGTTCACAGAACGACTAGTATTAATAATAATAGGTTGTGTTCTTGGTATTTTAACTATAGGTATGTTATATTCTACTTCTTTAAAAATGTCTTACCCAAATACAGCATTATAATCTAAGTTAAACTATATTTGCAAAGTAAGAGTAAATCAACCTTGTTCTCTTGTATTGCGACAATACAGTCTGATGATAAAGTTAGATTGGGTTTGATTGTGGTTAAGAAATAGGAACATTTCAACAAGCAAACATTTATTAGGGGTAACCCGAACATACTTTGTTTAAAAGCAAACACACTAAGTATAAGTTATTATTTTATAAATTGTCATATATTTTATGTAATTTTTGTTAATCATAATATTTATTATCCACATATTAAAAGAATTTGTATTTATTTATTTGTATAAGGCTAAAAAATTTTGTAAATTAACAGTTTTCATAAATTTACTTTGTCATTATAACATATATAAATATTGTAATATGATAGACAATGTAAATAAGTATGTATAAAATGTTTCTCATGTATATATATTGTGAGGCAAGAGGAAGCTAAATATAAATATAGGAAATAAATCTTTGAATAATGTTACTAAACATGGCGGTCTAATATTCGCCATCACAATTACTTGGATCTTATAATTATCCAAATATAAGAGTGAAATTATAAATATTTATCCAGTTAATCCCTCTTTTTTTCTTTTTAAAATCAATGACCATGTACTCCTCAATTTCTGAAATTAAGACTTTAAAGTGAAAATTCTGTTTTTAAGATTTATTTTCTTGAAGTTCATAAGAGTAGTTTTAAGTTTTCACGATTTGTATTCAAATTTTTACACTGTCAGAGGGACTTAATCGCGTACTATTTTAATTGAAGTATTTACCTCGACTCTCGACGTTTCGGCCGTAATGCAACAGCCGTGGTCACGAGTAGACTGATAGTAGTTACTATTAAACAAAGATGGTCTTAATTTTAACAATTGACACTTATTTACTAATAAATATACTTAAAATAGTGTACTTTTGAAGAGTAACTTTGAAAGACCATCATTGTTATAAATTCTGGCGAATATTACAGTTGAATCTATGACAGTTATTTTTGTCACTCTTAAGTGTGTTCCGCCAGGTTTGTCCCCTAAAAGTAGGGATTGTTTAATCAAATTTCATGTATATATGGTTTCACTCTACGTTGTATAGACTGTAGATAGATGCAAAGGCATGCCTATGGCCCACGGTTTATTTACGCTTGTGAAAAGAGAATCGTTGCGTTTTTAATCAGTTGGAGTCCGAAATTATACATTACTGTCCTTGCGTACTATCCGTACTACTTGTTCCTATGAAAATATGTAAAAAATAAATATAAATAATATGAATATGAATAAAATAAAATGAATATAAATATTATATTTTATATTAAAATTATATCCTATGAGCCTTCTATAAAATGTCTTCATTTTTAATAAAGACGCTTGAATTAAACTTTTAAATATAATAAATAACAACAACTATAATAGTAAAATTTTACATACTACGTTATTTTGATTGCACATGAAAACCAATCTATGATAGTGTTTAAAGATCTGTGGTTGTATAGAAAGTAATAATGCAACTTCATGAAATACAATATGTCCTTCTTAACGTTTACTACTCATTGCACATTTCACAAAACACTTTGTTAAAAATGTGTGTCACATTTGTCAAAGTAATTGAAAAGAACCAACTTTGAACAATAGTTATATTGCAAAACAAATAGCAACCATTATAGCGTGCGAAATGTGCTTCGTCTGACACTTGTGGTATATTTTAGCTCATTAATTAAATAACGCAGCAGCCTTTAGCTCCCTGCTGGCAACATTATAGCCACAGTATCTTTCATGCTGTCACTGCATCTGCTGCTAACGGTCTTAGTCATGCCAGTTATATTAGTTATTATTTGAAAGACAATGAAAGTTATGAGAGTGAATGCACGTATTCTTAAAAAAATATACTCTTTTCTCGTCAGTAGTATAAAATAACTAATTTAATTCAACTGAAGAAAATACGAACGAGGTTAGACAACTGTTTCAACTGTGAATGCTATTAATATGATACTAGTCATGGTAACGGATCATCAAAGTTCCACGTGAACGCATGAAGTGATTTGCTTTAACACATTCCAAGCGAAACCAGGTCGAAAACTCCTGGTCCATATCTTGCTTGTGGTGCGGCTACGAAAAGTATAAACTTCTCTGTCGTGCGAAGAGCGTAACTTCAGATTGGTTCGGTGTAGGAAAGAGATAATTACCTTTCTGAGATGGGCTATTAAAATAGAATCCTGTGGTGTGCCTATCTTAATACCGGATATTTTATACCTGGTACCGCACTGAACAAATAAAATTTCATCACAGTGCGGGTACAGGTTGAGTACACCTGGTGCCCCCGCTCACCTGGTACCGCACTCCGCGCTAGCTTCGCACGGCCAGTGTTGTGATCGTAATCGAGTGAGCGCACGCGTCGATAATGACTTCGAGACCAGCGAAACGGTGTCGTAAAAGAATAAAACTGGACCACATTGAAGACAGTGATGAAAATATTGAAGACAATGATGATAATAATAAATCAAAGTATAGATTGGTTTATCAAAAACGGGTAAGTCGTTATTACTATTTATTGAATTTGCTAATAAATAGGTAGGTGATAATTACGAGTACATTTTCTTTAGATAATAATATGTAATATAATAATTATTTGTGTTATTACATAATTTACGGTATTTAAGGACTGTAAATAGTATTCGGATGTCAAGCTTTTTAGGTAACAGAGTCGATTTTTGGCCTACAAGCAAATGTAGGTAGGTATCTACATATCATTAGGACGGGCTTACTAGTTTACAGAATTTATTAATTACCTATCTACCGACTTATTATTTTGTTAATTTTAAAATTATTGTCTTGTTTCTAGCAATCTAAAGAAAAGGATTACAGTTGTTGGACTCGTGAGTACTTCATTATATAGTGGGAGATGTATTGTTGTAATTTGGCTGTAAAATATCTTCTTCTTCGTCTTTGGTGTTTTTTTTGTTTGAATAGCTTTAAAGCATGAATCTTTAACACTAACATTACATTGCGTTGCAACATTTAAATTGAATTGATAAAAACAAGTTTATAATCTGAAATTTACGATCTTACTGCATGTAAAAAATCTGCACGGTCGCGATTAATGCTTCATGCTAATGGCATACTTCATGACAATGTGTATCTAACCTGCATTATCCTGAATCATGCCGGATTTGTTTCTAGTTATAATCTGCTATTTCTTACCATAATCATTACTAGGTAATATTTTCCATCTTTAAAATAAGGCAATGCGTGCACTGTTGATAGTTGCCACTTTGACTGTTCTGTTACTCTCGTCTGTATAATGTTATTATATTTGATAAAGGTAACAAAACAATCATAGTAGCAATTTTCACCAGCTTTCGATAATAGACTAAGAATGCGATGCGAAAATTAAATGTCTCTTATTTCTAACGAATTAAAAAGAAAATCGTTAAAGTCAAAATTTTGGGCTTTTGGAGTTTAAATGTGTACCGATCAAAATTATTTTTCCGATAAAACGCTTATTTCCGATAAATAAAAAGGCCATTGATATTGATAATGTGGTAATAAAAGATTATGTGGTACCGACTCCATCAACCTCTAAAAATTTAAATATACAGAAAGATTATTTGGCATCACAAGAACGAACTATTGATAAGAAACAAAAACGTGTCATAAATAAACAAGCAAATTCCATAATTTTAACCAGAAAAGAAGAAGCCATAACAGCGAAAAAGAATAATTTAATGACCTCTGGGAAATACAAGCAACAAAAAGAAATGATTTATGTTAGTCCTAGCACCAAACAAACATGTCATGTGTTACAGAGTGTTGTATTCTCCCCGTCATGTACTCAAAGACAACTACTTCAAAACTATAAAAATCCACCAACTCCAGGTTCACTCTCATTAGAAGTTCCACATTTGTGTCACGAAAGTAGAGCTGTTTCTCTATCAGAAATCTCATGCTCCAATTTATTGGACTGTGATATGCAGCTTATTAATGAGGACAAAATAAATGAATTGCTTCAAACACCGGAACAAAAAAGAGAAAACCTAAATGTTACATCAGAATACGCGCAATCTGAAGATTCAGATAACAAATCTGAAAAAAAAATGTTTTAGAAGTGTCAGTCACTATTGAAAAATATCAAGAGAATATAAATTCAAAAAAACAAAACATATGTAATAACCTACCAACCATTGTGAAAGCGCTTCATATTATCGACGAAGATAGAATTGAAAGTATAAGTTGTGACAAAAACGACTTGGCCCAAAATAGTAAACATTCCAAAAAATATCCAGCTGTTGAATCGCAAGACTTAATTGTATTTGATGGTGCTGCAAGTATTAATAGTGACAATCACGACACCGCCAAATATAGAAAAAAGGGAAGTTGACCACGGTCAAAATGTAGTGCTGCGTTTGATGAATAATCTAACAGACAAAGGGAGAATCGTAATAGTAGATAATTACTACACTTCATTGGGCCTAGCAGAAAAACTTCTCTTACAAAAGTCTTTCATATGTGGTACATTGAACGTAAGAAGAAAACATTTGCCAAAGATAGTTACTCTATCAAAATTAAAGAAAGGTCAGGTAATAGGAAAAATGAACAAAAAGGGAGTTTAAGTACTGAAATGGGTTGATAAAAGACCAGTTTTAATGCTCACTACGTGCAAAAATCACGACGATAAACTTATAAATACATGAAAACTAAAGCGAGGCACTAACGGACCAATTGAGAAACCAGGTTGTGTTCTCTTATATAATCAAACTAAAAAAGGAATAGATTTCAGTGACCAAATGTCATCATATTACACACCATTGAAAAAAGGACTGAAGTGGTGGAGAAACGTCATAATGGAGTTGTTATTTGGTACAGCTCTTGTTAATGATTGGATTGTATATAACTCGATAAATGATGGTGGTAAAATACCCAAGCGAGAATTTGTGGAGAAAATTATTGAATCTTTATCAGGAAAGGACTTGGACGCTTATACAGGTAATGTTATAAAACATTGCACTGCACATCGCACGCCCTTTGCCTCACGCTACACACCGCATACCGCACGCCATAAACCGCACACCACACTTAGTTTACAAAATATTACGTACAATAACACTCACGTAAGATCTTTCATAATAATTTTATTTGCAGAACCCGCAATAAAACCAAATAAACACCATTTAGTAAAGGGCACAAAGAAGAGAAACTGTGTTGGATGCTACGAAAAGCTTCGAACAATTTTAACAAGTCATCAAGCTGACAAAAAAGTTAAAAAAATTTTAACTGAATGTAACACATGCAACAGAAACTTCTGTTTGGATTATTTCAATGAAAAACATTAATGAATATTATTTTTTCTTTTATTTCTTCAATAAAACTTAGGCTCATCGATATCTGTTTTTCCCATCCCTAAAATATACATAAATATCCCCTTGTTCAGTGCGGCACCGGGTACATAAAACCCTGTATTTTATTTTAGCTATAGATTCTAAACTAAAGAAGCTGTCCACGTACGCCGTCAGGATCTCTTCAATCAATTCATTAATACTAATACTCAAAGCAAACAAATATGTTTTCTCTTTTCATGAAGCCAAAAAAAAGATTTAAGTTTTTTTAACATTACAGGGTATTATAAGCCTTGTACCGCCGCAATGGTAGTTTTAGGTCCAGGTGTAAAACGCCCGGTACCGCAGGAATAGAAAGAATAGAAAATTTTGTGCCGCTTGGAACGTGTTAAATTATATTGTGAAAGTTGTATATAATGGCTAAGAGGGACTTTAAGTGTTGAGTAAACAGTCAACTTCTATTCAAGTGGGTTACATTCTAGACAGTATTTTCGCTTATCATCAAGTGGCAAATGACAGCCTATTTACATTAAAAAAGGTAACCTCAGCTGTCATGTATATTACATAAAGAAGATAACAAAACAAATGTTTCTTTAAAATGTTATGTAAAAAAAAATTATATAATGAGTATGATGTGTATTTAATATTAATCATTAATATTATATAAAATAAAATTCATAACATGAAGGCAGAGAAAATAATGGAACTTATTTAATGGGGTAAATTAATTGCATAATTGTATTTTCAAAAGTAAACATAGAATTGTAATTACATTTAAGCAAAGAAGAAAAAAAAATTGTTATAATGAGTCAGAGATTAATAAAATAAGCGAAAAAGGCTTACCACATGCAATACGATTTAGTTCGAAACACTGGAACGCTGCTTTCAAATACTGCATTGATGTGAAGGGTAAAGTATTCATTCAATGTACATTCCGTCCAATGACACTGCAGACTAATTAAATGAATTTCTAAGCCGACCTACTATTGATGATAACTTTTTATCAATTATTCGCTATTTTTGAAAATTCTAGAGCAAATAAATGCAATTGTACTTATTATTATGACTTTGTGGGTAGGAACGAAATAACACTATAATTTTTCAATCGGTTTACCATTGTAAAAGAATTTAATTAACTTCTAACGTAAAAATCACAGATATTGTGGGCTTAACAAGTAAATCTGTGTCTATGTGAATTTGTGTGTCTGTCTTCGACATCGCAGATCCCATATGGATAAACTAATTTGAGTCTGTGGTTTTTAATCTTCAATTTTATCTTTCAAATTGGTTCTTATAAAAAATTAATACTTTAAATATTTTTTTGATGCAGTCTTATGAATTATTATTATTGTCATACTTTGTATGTGACTTTTTTGCATTTCATCTCTCGTTACGTTTTATTTTATACTATAATATAATAAAAGAATATTAGTCATGTCAACATATATTTGTTTACCATCAAAGCAAAACCATAAAGTTTCTGATCTACTAAACGCACTTTACCGTTTAATTTAAATTGCTTTCAAGCTAAAATAAAAATTTGTTTTAATAAATTACAGCACGTGTATCGTTAAGCAAAGTATTTAAACACAAATAGAGAGTTATATTTCACTATATAGCCTAGTATATGAAGGGCAGTATTAAAACAGTATGAAATAAATAACGTCTTATGTTTTTATTTATAGTAATAAAATTTTTTCATAATTCTTAATATGAGTACATATAAAGATCCCGCTGGCCCTCATGATCACGCCCTTGTCTTCCATACTAGAGTAGGGTGGGGTACTGTACTATAGGGTATTCTTACTAAAGAAAAATGCCATAAAGACGTATTTGGGTTATATTTCTATGACATGATATATACATATGTGACTTCTTGTATCTACGACTTCGAACGCGCGGGATATGGTTTTTTAAATAAAATAGCTCAAATTACTCTTTATAATATTAGCCAGTGAGTCCTTTCAAAATTTGTCATTTTTTTCAAAGATTAGGTGGAAAAAACAAACAGAAAGATAGACAGAGAATTTCTTTTATTGTTTTATTTATGTAAGAATCGTATATACTTTCATATGCACTAAGTAAAAAGCTATTAATTTGAAATTACATTACAATTGACGCTTCATATTTATTTATTTCTATAGATAGACGATTAATACTATACAGACTATAAATAGGTATTTTTATTACCATTTTTTATAGAAGTTTACTTTTAAATTATGGTTATTATTATTTTCGTTAAGACATATTGCTTTATTGCTGAGACTGTTTGAACTGCCATTTTGTAGAAAATGGTTTTGGAAACCAAAAACTTAATCTTTATATTAAAGACTACAATATCAAATTAAAGTTCCCTCTCAATCGAATAAAGTTTTTTTTTACAAAAAGTAAAACCTTTGTAATATCGATCGACGAGTTTTCTGCTAAAACTGGAGATCATATCAAAATTACCATTTAAATTAGAAAGAAGATCCTATGTTATTCCACTTCTTTTCGTAATGTTATCTTATTATGCATGTAATTTTCTTTTTGAATAGTTCACATTGTAATTTAAAAATATTAAAGCTTATAGTCTCAACGTTTGAAGACTTGATATATTAGAGCAAACACAATAGTCTAATTTTTATTATATGTAATTATTGTATTAAATTATTTACTGCAACTAAATGTAAAACCAGTATTACATTTTGAAATGTTTATATCATGTATATTAATTTATTTCATTTACTAGTTGAATGCATTTTAATAACTAATCATTTTGATTATTATATTTAAAAATAATTTATAAATTTTATTGTGAAATATTGTTTCATTAATTTTCAATACTCGTTTTTTTGCTGTTATCATCATAAAATACTTATCGATATTGTTAAAATAACGGAAATTAACATAAAAATATCTTTAAAAGAATTGTAAGCTATACTTAAATGTTATTATATATTGTATTCCTATTTTTTTTCTTTAAATTTTCAAGTTATACAGGCATCGGCGCTATAATGGTTTGAATAATAAAGTAAGTTCCTTGCTTGCAAAAGCAATGCAATATTTTTTTGTATTACTCCAGAAGAAAAGTATAAGTAAAATGTAAGTGCAAGCAAAGTTAAACATAAGTGTAAGTAATACAATCAGATATAATTTCTTACAGTGGGGTAGTGGCGTAACCTAGCACATCCACTAGCTAGAACATATAAGATGATATTAATCATCGACCTAATGAAATTAATAATTAATGACCTTGCTTTCAATGTTTAGTATTAATCACACAATTTCTACGCCTCTGAAATTATTTCATAAGTTCTTGCTTTTTTTTGCAATAAAACTATAAAGTATAGAAAATAACGTTACTTCAGCGATTGACCTCACAAATCGGCCATTAAACTAAAATGGAATCCAATGCCAGGGTTCATTTTAAAACACTTTTTATTAGGAGTCAAAACCTATAAAATATCTTTTGTTTTAATGGGCGCGACTATTTTTGTTAATAAATTCATAAAATAATAATAATCTGAAGATTGTTTGTGTTGAGTTTATGCTAACTTAAAAACTTAAAAATTTCGAGAATCTTGGATAATTTGTATTTGTAGCTTTTGCTTGGTCTATCTCGACTAGCAAAGGAAGACTGTATGACTTTGGATGGACCGAGTAGTCAAGAACATGATAACTTCGTAATAATTCACTCAGAAGGATATTGCTTAGATCCGCAAACATAAATTGTGAGTAACTGTAAAAGATATCCTATTGACATCCTTACAAAAAATCATGTGAGATATAACTATGTATTAGAAAAATATTATACATTTAACTTTTATAGGCTAACAATCTCCTATATTTAAGTTACACATTGTAAAGTAATAGAGAAGAGTTTTAAAATAAAATTACATAGAAAATAAAAGAAAAGATAAATATTATATACACATGTCCAGCATTTAGAATATTAATTACCAATAATTATTTTGATAAAAGTATTTGTATGTGTAATGTTTCGCCAGATAAATTGTGTCTGAAATCGAATATTTTTTTATATTAGAAGATAAACTTCATGAATCGAAATTTAGTGGTAGTTGTAGTTTGCTTCGCTATTACAAGATTTTTACGTATTATATATATCATTATTTATAACAAATATCGTGTATCATTTCTAACAATCGTCAAAAATTAAAATTTTAGGGGTGATTTTAATTTTAACTGGATGAATGTACGTTGATGTATCTCTGTTGTCACGATTAACTCTACGTAGCTCTTAAACTTAAATAATATTAATTGTAATCCATTTGGTAACCTAAAATAATGGATCGGACAACAATAAGACTAATAATAAGTTCAATAACTATATATGTTCTCTTTAATTTATTTAATGTTAACCATTTATAATATAATCTTTTATATTCAAATATTTGTGGTTCGTGTAACGTGGTATATTAAATTATAATACAATATTCTTAAGAATATTAAAGTAATATCTAACTTCATCTTAAATTTACGATGAAGTAGTTTCGCAGATTCAGCTTACATTATATATTTATATTATTTGAACAACTGCAAAGTTTACTAAGCGAGTATTTTCGTATTTATTTTAAACTTTACTTTTCTTTTGGGTTCAGTGGGTATACTATAAGACGCATGATGGTGTGATTCAAGAGGAAGTAATTAATCAAGAACTAAGGCAGATAACTTTATACGTGTTTGTGTTCTAGATAATAAGTAACAAAATATTACAAATGTTATACTGATAGGGGTATATCTTAATTACACATGTATACTTTTACAAAATGGTATAAAATGAACTCAGTATATTTGATCTGAAATATGTAAATAATGCATATTTTTGTATTTTATATTTATAAAGTAAGAAATCGTGGACATAGTGCGTGAAAGCTAGTCTGCAATGACGTATGATAAAGAGCCTGGAAGGAATTAACATATTGCGCCGGCATGTATAATGTTTGTTTATGATATTAACGTGTATAAATATATACTCACTTATGTCTTTTTAAAAACAGAGATCGCTTAAAAATAAAACAAAATACACCATACAGCTTATTTTGCGTTATCTTACTTGCGCAGTTTAGGATTATACTCATTATTATTTCTATTCATATTTTAATGAAGGGCTTAACGACCTCTGTGTGGTGAATCCAGACAGTTACGTTGATAGCTACTTAGTCCCGCTGACATATGAAAAAATATTTTTATAAGTACTCTTGAAAAAACTTCATATAGCCTATGTTAATGTCAGACAAGCGTAAAAAGGGGTGACTAAGTACGTAAAGCTGTTTTAAATTTCATAATTTTTATTATTTTTTCTAAATATATAACATTTCTTTAACGTTTTTTGTTGGTTTTAACCCAACTACTCGCAATTTACTATTGCAGGTTTAGGTTTTATTTCTTGGATTGAAATTTTTTTCTAATACCGTTTTAACAGATCAGTTGCTACGACCTACTATTAAAGGACTAAAAATAGATCCGTATTTTCAAATTTACTTCTTTTTCTATTTTTTTAAACAAAAACCTTATTTAACTTCAATTTACCTATCAATAAGAGCTTCGTTATAGTTTAATAGTATTGTTTATAGATAATTTGATATACAGCTGTATTTATAATACTATTTACTTTTTTTTTATTACAACCTCTCATTAATCACTCTTCGTAAATGTCAAAATTTCAAAGCATTATAGATCTTCAAGCATTCACTTGCTTGATATGAAATGAGGAGACTACGTTGAAATTAGAATGCATTACGTTTGTGACATCACATTCAGGCAAAAAATTTATAATAATTAATTTAATTATTTACCGAACTTGGATAGAATAGACTATTCATAATAACACTGCGATTTAAATATTCTTGACTACGGAATACATCATCATTTGATCATATTATGTAATAGGAGTACAGGAGGTATTAGATCCGGTAGCTTAGACAATTATTCCATAATGTTTTTAGTGCAACTTTTTCTTTGGTAATTCTCACATGTTACTTGTAACTTTGACTTAAATATATATAATTAGAGCACTCATAGAGTTTTTTTTGTCAGTTTTTCACTTTGGACCTTTTTTCTGAATCAGCTTTACTATCAAATATCTCAGCAGAAGAGTAATGTATTTTGATGAGTCAAAGTTTTAGGACTTATTATGTGCTTTTTAAAAATTTATTCATACACATAAGCAATATAAAAATTAAACGGTTCATAAATACGACACGATGTTTTTAATTGGTAATGGTTTAATGTTTAGACTGTATTCAAAAGTTTATGTGTGAACACCTCAATCATATAATTCTAAAACTCTTCAACAAATTTGATGAAATTTCCTTAAGTATTTAAATAAAGTTTGGTTGGTCCTAACTTAATTCGCAAGCAACTTTTTGAGTCCAGAAACCGCTTTTTAAATATGTGTGTTATTTTAAATTATATTTTGACTATGCGTTTAAGGTAGGAGTACCGAAATAGATACCGAATAGCGTTAGCACTGGTGTCCACTCAAGGGCACATGTTTGTAGCACAATTAAAGAAGTACCATCTGGGCCACTTGACTTATAAACGTCCAAGGCAAAGAGGGCTTTACGGATGATTTTTTGGTCTAAAAACTATTTCCGACTTTAAGCATTAACACCGCGGGATGATAGGAGGTGTCTTCCTTTGGTCGTCGAAAGACAAGCTTGGGGCAAAAAGAGTGTCCAAGAGATCGGCTATCTCTTTTGCTATGTGAGTCATTCCCCATGTGGAATCGTGGTAGGCACGGCTGACAGAAGTTGCTCAGAGTGGCCTTAGAGAGCGCCCAGAATTTAAGCGTGCCAGACGGGTACCTTGCTAGCTGATCTCCAATTTTGATGACATAGAAGCACGGTTATATTTCCTCTTTAAACTCTAGCGTTCGAATGCCTAATGTCTAACGCATTAGCCAAGGTTAATAGGTCTGCCGTTTGCCAGCTGCTGCAGCACTGACAGATGCATCAAACCAAGTCTGCAAGTCCAAATGAATTTGGTTACTAGACGTCGATCTTTTGTAAGAGGGTGGTGCTTTCCCCATCGAGTCAGGATAATAAAAGCTGCAAAAAGATACATACAGCTAGGTTCTACCTTCTTTTCTCTCTTATCTAGTTGAAATTAAAACCATATACTGAGGTCCATTGTTCCTTGAAGCTGTGAAAAATAAGATTTGTAAAGTAACGTAAAAAGATACAGCGGATTATAGTACAAAAAATATATATTTCGCCAATGTTAATGAAAAGCAAAATTTATAGGGCTTTTCTTGTTTGTAGTGTTGAACATTATCAAGAAAGATACTCCAAAGAAACATACGTTTTATTTCGTGTGTCGGACGGAAAGTAGGACACTTTCCGTCCCTTCATCCGGTCTTCCTTTTAAAAAATATATTTTGAAAATTTCTTATTATGATGGATAAAAGTCAATGGTTTACGACAAGCGATATTAATTAATCACCTGTGAATTATCTTGTTCACTTATCCACTTGATTCTTTTAACATGTAAAAAATAATAATTACATCGTGAAAACAATATATATTAACAATACCAGGGATAAAATGTATTTATTACAATAGTTTGTAAATACGTATCAATTGCTTTAGATCTTTTTATTACAATATTAATACAAATTATTGTATTTTAACTTCTTTCGCTAAAGCTTTTTTTGTAAAAGTATTGAAAATGGCTTCTTGGAACAAATTTAAATGCAATTCAATTTAATGCCTTGAAATATTTTGAAAATGTATAAATTTTTCGTGCCCCAAACTTACTCCCTTCTCTAGTATTTTAGTAGTTACATCGGTCATACAATCAGAGCTGATATATTCTTTTATAAGAATGGTCTATAATAATTGAGCGAAGCAAGCGGAGTGAGCGGAGTGCTCTATGTGAGACTTTTTGCATCCCATGTCCGGGGTTTGGATGAAAACAGCTTCACCGATCTTCATGAAATTGTGCACATTTATAGCAATGGTTATTGTGTGTTTAAAAAAAAATGTGGAAAAAAAAAAACTCAGGTTGAGGAATAATCACAAAAAAATTACAGTCCCATAGACTTCAATGTAAAAAGAAATGTTTGATTATTCTATATTTTTTGCCTATCGGTTTCAGCTTTGAACACTGAATTGCAGGTGAGTTACTCGCTTCGCTCAATTCGCCGAACACTACCGAGATTTTACAAGCGTAGCGAGTCAAAATCGAGGTCTGGTTCGCGTCCATAGTTTATTTAATTTCATTATTATTTATTATATAATGTATATATATTTATTTAGCTTCACGCCATATCCCTTAGCCAAAGGCGACGAAGCGCCAAACGCTACGACATAGCTATTTGTAGCTCCGTCCTCCGCCACCCGCTGTTCGGAACATGGCGTGTTGGTTGGCGGTTCCCAACTAATATTGTTTTCTTATATTATATTGTAATTGAAATTTGTATTACATTGTTATTGGAATAACTATATTATTTGAGAATATTTAAAATTTTGATATATGAAGGCTCATGTAACGCTATCTGCATATCCTTAGTTAGGAGGTATGTGTAAAGCATTGTCTCAATATTAAGAAGCCAAAACCTATATTTATTGGCTAGCTATAACTATATATAGCTACAGCTTAGCTACAGAAGTCGTTGTCCGAGGATATTTGACTGACTAGGACCGCGACTAAATAGTCAGTTGTGTGTTTTCAAGTGAAAAAGAATTGCCATTTCAAATAACATTCATAAGTGGCTATTAACATTCAAAGATAATACAAAAATACTTAAGCCTTTAATTTTATCCTTAGAAATATTATAAGGAAATGGATTATTCTAAACTGATACATATATATTTACATACGTACACACATTATCATATACGAGTATCTTAGAATGGAGAATACTATTTTAGTCTTAGCTTCGAAGAGTCAATAGATGAATTTCTGTCAAAAACGTCTTTATGTTCTTTGAAGTGGCACTTGGAAATGTTTAATTAAGTATATTGGAGAGAATGGATATAACTTTGAGTATTTTAGTTAGATAGTTATCGACGTGACGTCTGCTACACCAACATGGCTTTACTAATGAAAACATTTGTTTCTAGATAATCTTCTAGAATAACGTTTCTTATATTACACAATAACTATAAAGTTATTGTGTAATTAAAACAAAGTAATAAAGCTGATTGCCAACTACGAATATTAATACTGTTTTTGCAGGAAATGTTTTGAAGGAAAGATTTTTTTACTGGACAATATTATTTTCTTAAACGTTAATAAATAAATAGTAAAAATAATTTTTATATATTTGCTTATTTTGCAAATATCATTTCTTAGCTCTTCATTCTGCTAAACTGTCTTTGTTGTTTTTGCTTTGAAGCATTATTTAATATTTACTGATTATAAGATAATTAATAAAATAAATTTTATAACCTAATTAAATTGTCTATTTTATAAAAAAATTATTTTAAGAAATGAAAAGCGAGACAATTGTCACGCATTTTACTAGGAACTCTTAAATCTTTACCTTTTCTTTTATAGCATGACTATACGCCCGAACTTAAAATTGAAAACCAGCGCAAGGTTGTACAGTTTTCATCACCAGAAAAAGTGATCACTACGAGGAAGCAGTTGCAAACTGTAAAATTTGATTCGGCAATTAATTCAGACGTATGAAACAGTGTATAGTATTTAGTATTTCATACGTCAATAGAAGATTATTTTTTTTCAAAACTTTCTAAGTGGTTTAAGTGAGTTATATTAACAGTTTCTCCTAGTCTATATATATAATGTTCATACAAACGGAAAGAAGTTGCCTTCTTCATGAACCACGTCGGTAGTCACTAATTAACAGATGTCTATAATTAAACTTTTTGTGCTATGATTTTAATGTTTCTTTTTCTTTTCATTTATATGTTTGCGAAGTAGCATAAAATATTGTGAATTGTTTCTTCCGATTAAGATTAATTGTGTTACTCAGATTTGTCAATTTATTCTGCAAGAGTGTATTGAGATTAATAACTTAACTGGCATAAATACAACAATATAGAAATCATGACTTCAAACAAGTCTTTATTAATTTTAAGCACGAGAATTATAATTCCCACTTTAAGTGATACTCTATGAGGTTGGCTTAAATAAATATATCAAAAAACAGTCTCCTTTAGTTTCACAACGAATTAATTGTGCTATAAAAATACTATTACAAGTATTTTAATTGAACTAATTTAATTTTTAATTAAAATAGCTATTCAAATAATCAAATAGTTTTATTGAAAGCTATTTAATAATTAATTTCTACCATTTTAAAATCATATATTATATACTAAATACCTTTTTATTCTGACACAATATATTTCAAATGCATTTGATGATGTTTTAGATGAATGAAAAGAGTATTAAAATCAAGAACTTTAAGATACTATATTCCCGATGTTGACGAAGACCTTTTAGGATTAGAAAACATTATTTGCAACGCAATCTGTAACAGCTGTCGCTTGTGCCGTTGTTGGTGTAGAATATTAATAATTCAAACTTACTCTCAAAATCAATTACGCCGTATTTTGTAAATATAGGGTTGATTATTGTTTGAGAATAATATACTCGTATTAGCTTATTGTAGAACTTGTAATAAAAAAAGAATCTTAGCGGTATTTACAGTAGCATGTTCTGATATTTCAAAACAAGAAGTAATTTGTGTATTACAGTTTGTCAAAATATTCTTTGCTATGTTGGATTCCCCTGACATCGCTCTACGAGCAAGTTATTGTTGCATACGGAGCTGTAGAGCAGACCATAAAATCAGGAACATTCGCTGAACCGTTTTGTGGGGTGAGGTTGGATATAAAAAGATTACATTATGTCATTTGCTTCCTACTTAGCTGTAATGTCATGGTAAGAGAGAAGGGCAATTCCTGTTATGTAATCTTTTTTATTTAATGGGTTAAACCTAACGTAGACTTACGATATGAAGGTGCTCTAAGTTAGGCCTGTCGGTACTAGAGGTCGACGAGTGCTCCTCTCGGGTGAGTAAAAATTGTAAGTAAAAAAACTTATTTTAATGCAGCTATAAAGGGCAAATCCAGGGATTTAAATGGTTATTCCAAGATTTAATATAATGATAGACAGACACAAAATGGCCTTCATTCAAAACGTAAATAATAATTTTAGACTTTTCATAATTATTTTAGCTAAGCTCCTATTAATTAAGAGCTCCAATTGATGTTATTCCAAAGATAAAGTAAATTTTGAGTTTTTTCATTTAGAAGAAAGTATCATTTGTGATATTTATGATTATGAGGTAAATCAATACTTTAATTATGTTGCTTTATTAAAAACTAGAAGTACCTTTGAAAATAATTGAGTTCAAAAATGAAGAATTAAGCAGTTAAAGGTCTTGATTTATTTTGTGATCTCAAAACATTATTATATTTAAGAGTCACAATATAAAATCTTATTTTAATGATAAAATGTTAAGAATGAATATTGGAGGAAGTTTTTTCAAAAGAAAAAGTTTCTAAAATAATGAAGTGAAGTGAAGCGAAGTTTTATCGATTTTTTCAATCTTACTATCTTCTTTGAAACTTAACAACAACAACTCTTTGAAACAGTAAGTTTGGTACACTTTATTAGTTATTTATTTATCTGTGTTAGTAAAAGTTTTTCAATATTCAAGGGAAATTACTACACTAACATGAATTTAAAGTTAAAAACAATCACCGACGTCGTCATATTACACACATCATATAGATACGTGGGTAGGTATTTAACTTCATTTATTTGCATTCTCAATTTGATTGCTTTGAGAGGATTGACGCAATATAGAATCACTAATACGACATTTTGAAAATCAATTTAGATAATTATTTACCTTTGGTTTGCGTAATCAAACATTATTATCTGTTCGTTTAATGACATAACGGGCAAGTAACAGTGTGGTAAGTTATTATATTATAAATTAACTAAATCCTTTGTAAATTAAATTAAGACAATGAAGTATTAAGTAAATAAATAAATAAGATAATAGATCATTATTGATTATGTCAATTTTTAATTGATGAACTTGAAACAATTACTATATTGTTGTATTGAAGCATGTATTGGGAAAGGTAATTTGGTAGAAATATACACTTCTTTTTCTAAGTACAAACAAATAACAAAAAACAACAAATTTACTCG
Source organism: Melinaea menophilus ssp. n. AW-2005 (assembly GCA_918358695.1). NCBI lineage: Eukaryota > Metazoa > Arthropoda > Insecta > Lepidoptera > Nymphalidae > Melinaea > Melinaea menophilus. The sequence goes on along the minus strand of OU911043.1, from coordinate 20,347,641 downwards.
TGTGAACACGATTGCCACTGTACCTGACACAGAGTGGCCGTGATAGTAGTGCGAGATGCGTGTGACAGAAATAAAAACAATGTTTATAAATATATTTTATGATATTCAATATTTTGTTACAATGCAGACCAAATATATGAAATAGGTTTGGTTTGTATAAAACAATTTATTAAAATACATGTTTTTCTCTGTATCATGTTTTTATTTTGTTATACTATGGTTTCTTTCCTACCTTATTATGGTTAGTTTTTTTAAAATGTAATAGTTTCTTCACGACTGATCCAGACTAGTAAAACACCTCAAGGCCGACCTTTGGCCTCGAAAGTATTCAATGTTTGTAGGTTGAATTTTGATCTTCACTACACGTAAACGGTACAAGTTGAACGAAATATTATTGTATTAACATTATAAATGTAAGTTTGGATCTTTATCTGTCAATAAATTCAGTATTACTGATGGCAAAGGTTCCATACTTTCACATTTATAATGTTAGTAGAATAATATTTCGTTCAAATAGAATTATTGTATATAATATATAATGATATAATTTGTAATAATAATAACACATATAAAGAGGATTTTTAACATTGCTAACTGTACCACATTTTAATTATATCGTTATTGTACCATATAATCAATTAAATAATTACAAATACTTAGTTGTTTTAAATTTATTTTAAACTAGCTTTTGCCCGCGACTTCGTCCGCGTTTCCGTCGTTTTTCGAAAAAAAATTAGCAGATGTCCTTCCTCATAGTTTTGACGTAACAGGCAGATTCACTTTCGTATTTTAGAAGGGCAATAGTAATATAATATGCCAATCCACAAAACTGTTGAAAAATATAAGTAACCGCAGAATATTATAATATACCCACGCTATACCCACGACTCGGTCAGCGTGTAACTCCTTGTTTTTTATTAAGATAATATATTGCTAATATTTTTAGATCAAATTAAAATGTTTCAGCGCAAAGCTTCTGGGTAGACTATGTTAAGAGTCGACCCGTCCGGCACGTGAACGTAAAGATTCCTAGAATTGCTAACCCGGGAAAGAGCGACGTATAATTGACCATGCGAGAAACAGCTAACACCGAGATCTACTCCAGCAACACGAAAAGTCTGCCCTTGAGCTTTATTGATAGTCATGGCATAGCACACCGATACTGGGAATTGCGTTCTTTTAAATTGGAATGGAAAATTATTTGGTATTATGGGAATTCTGGGAATAAAGACAGTTTCTCCTGCACCGCAACCTGTTAAAATTTGAGCCTCGATTACATTTTGTTGCAACTGGGTTACTTTTAGCCGAGTTCCATTGCAAAGTTGAGGTGGTCTTAAATTTCGGAGCAGAATTATCGGTATGCCAATTTTTAAACAAATTATATGAGAAGGTAGTCCAGGCATACTTAAAGAATTTAAAAATTCTATCGGGTAATTAGTGGCTTCTTGTTCATCAACCATTCTATTTATTGAACTATAAACTTTGCTTTCTCCCTGTATATTAGACAGTATTTTGTTATTAATTTCAGATGCCTGGTCATTGCGAGGAGTCAAAATGGACCTTTCGCAAAGCCAAGAATTGTCCCTATTTAATATAATTGTTATGTCACCGTAAACCGAAGATATAAGATGTTGTTGGGATTGCACTATACAACATAACTCAGGTGTCAGAATAAGTTTTCCTTGGTGTAGTTGTGGATAGGTACCTTCACCAATCTTCAATAATGTATCAGAAAATTCACGATTATCTGCGTTGTCTCCAGTTCTCACTCGCATATTTATAGTCAAATGCACCGATTGTATATCACGCCACAAATAAGAGCTTTTCAGGCAAGCCCTAATCTCATCAACTCGGGTTCCCCGTGGTATTACCGGTAAGGTTTGTCGGAAATCACCACAAAATTAAACCGTAATACCGCCCATTGGTCGATCATTTTGTCTTATGTGCCTTAGAGTTCTGTCTACTGCTTCTACTCCTTTTCGATGGGCCATCGTACATTCATCCCATACGATTAAATTACACTCACGCAATACCTTAGCTTTGTCGCTATTTCTTGAAATACTACAGGTTGGACTTTCCGTGCGATCTAAATTAATTGGTATTTTAAACATAGTGTGAGCAGTCTTACCTCCTGGTAGCAATGTTGCAGCTATACCTGATGAAGCCACGGCAAGAGCGATTTTACGCTGATTTCGAACATAAGCTAATATTAATTTAGTCAAAAAAGTTTTCCCAGTTCCTCCAGGTGCATCTAAAAACCATATTGTTCCTAAATTATTCTGCACACTCTCGCACACGCGATCATAGACTAAGCGTTGTTCTGCAGTCATCATTGGGACACCGTTTTCTAATGTTACCAGCAGTTCCATTGGGTTGTAACCAATCTCTGCGGAATATTCCCTATTGGTAACCTCTCCGACTGAGGTTGGCGTTGGCAAACCATATTCACAAAGTGATTTACCGCCTACTGCTGTTAAGTCTTCCTGAAGAGCTAATAAGCACTGATTTATAGCCAGATCTCGAAAATTATCATTAGTTGCGCCTTCATTATTGTGAGATAAATTCCGAAGAAAGTCTTCTGCAAATTTTTCTTTATATTTTTCCCATAATTGGACAGGATCAGATAAATTACAAAATGTGAGTAATGTTACAAATAAATGGCGTAACCGTCGTGGATTATCACTAACACAGGATTCTGCTAAAGCGTCATCCCAATGTTGATCATTTTCAAGCAAATGACGCGCTTGGCAAGCTGCATGATAAGTTGGATAAACAACATCGTCTACTTTTCTCAAATCTATAAATGATGTTGGTCCTCGCACTGTATGTAATAATAATCTCAAATAAAAACACTCTGCGTTGTTAGGATGAACAGTATACACTCTACCAAGAACATGTTCTTTGAAAATACCTGTCTCGCCATCTACAGGCCTGCCTCGGCGTCTACGGTTAAAGACACCTCGTTGTTTATCGTAGGTATAATACGATGGAACTTCTTCATACAAAAGAGACTTTGCGAAATTATCAGTTTGGCAAAGTCGAAAGAATGCCAATAAAGTTGTTTGTCTAGGGTTCTCTAATCGTTCTGTAACATTTTCGGCGTTAAAATATATACGTTGACCGCCTTCCAGATGAACATCCAGATGGGTCACAGGTGGATATCTTTCGTGAATATTAAAACTTAAGATCCGCCACACAGCTTCTGAAGAGCTGATATATCTGCCTGACTGAAATCTAGTAACTTCATCATGTTCATTTCTTAACGCAAACGTAGCTTGGTCACTGCCCTTGTTAATGTACTTACAAATATATTTAATTGACTCTACACTATTACACATTTCTACATTTATGTGAGCTTGAAATGCTCTGGACAATACAGGCGAATACGGAACGACCCACCTATTATCTAAAGTAACCTGTTGTCCAGACATTCGCTTTTCAACAGTAAAACCACCATTGTCTCTTGAACGGCGACGATATAATGGGTATCCATCATGTCCTGTTAGAGTTTCATCCACTAATGCTTTTGGATACCTTTTAGTGCAACGACCGTCTTGCATGCAAGGAGCATTTGCGTTAAATGCACCACATGGACCATGTATCATATGAGTTTTAACAATGTCGTATAACAGGGGATCTGCAGTCGGATCTGGAATTTCAGCACTGATTAATCTGTCTACATCATTAGGTCGAACCTTATCTTTTAACCAAAGCAAGATATGTGCGTGAGGTAAGCCGCGTTTTTGCCACTCAACACTATACATATAACACAATACTTCTCCAAAAATGTTATCTTTGGTAAGAAGATCTATCATTGATTTTAATTTTAAATGAAACACTCTTGCAATAATATCATGGCGGTCATGCGGTGCCTGACCCTCAAGAAGCTCCCGAGTGATTTCATCCCACTTGGGATTGGTAGTTACAGTAACAAATAAGTTGGGACGTCCATATTTTCTTACGTAACAAAAAGCGTCTTGAGTACGTTCATGCATGTAGCGTGGACCACCAGTAAAAGAAGAGGGTAAAATAACTAAACGACCCATATTCACAGTATCGTTATCTTGCTGCATGGCATCGCGAAGGTGCACGTATTCTTCAGCGCGCAGCTGCCTTTGATTAGATCGTATATAAACTAATCTTTCGGTTTCAATTTTTGCGTACATGTCAACAATAAACTGATTAAATAAGCCACGAAAACGTTGAAAGTATACCAATCTATTCCGTCTCACTTGCAGGTGGTAACAATAAAATTGAAGGCATGACACCTTTTTATTATAATTAGGTGCGCCTGTGCGCGGATCGGTTTGGTATACAGCGAAATTATAACCATCTTCCCCTCGACAGTATATCATAGGATATTGCAAACTGTCGTAAGCCCTGTGGGTTTCGAAAATACGTTGCAAACGATTGTCTCTGGAACGTATAACGATATCACGCCTATCACATTCCTGGTCGACCAGTACTACAGCAACTTCATTCGTGGATGGAACGTTATGACGCCCAGGGTGTTCCTGATCGGCTTATCGGCTTTTATAACAATTTTATAATTGTTATTACCATCTTGAGAAAGGGCTTCTAATGCCGATTTAAAACTGCATACGTACGAATTAACCTGATGTAACATGTTCTGAAGTTGTGAAATGAGTTCAGTATTTAAATTCGGAAAATATTGATTTCTTATATTCGACTGTTCGTTGTAATCGGATACAAAATATATTTGAAGAAATTTAGGTTGTTCTTCAGGCAAAAGGGACCCTATCAAATGGTAAACCTGACCTTGTACCTTAAAAGTAGGCATGAAAGGGCCTTCTGAGATTTGTTTAGCACCAAAGGATGTCATTTGGAATGCACTATTATAAGTGCGAATATTATCTAAAAACTGTTTGGATTGCAAATGTTCCCCTAAAAGTAGTGATTTTAAAGGTTCCGGTGGGTCTTCGAACGAAGGCAAATTTATTTTACCTCCAGAACAACAGAAACCAGCAGACTCCTTCCTCCACTTCGAAGCATTACAAAAGGAACATACTACGTTCATATCGCCTATTTCAGAAGATGATCTGTAATCAATTGTGAGGTTATAAGCAAACCCACTTTTATATTTATCGGACCACGCCACCGAATTTGTAGATTGATCTACCACGTGTATATCTAAGTCATTAAGACCATGTCGAAATCTATCTGCAGTAAGACGGGCCTCTCGCTGTTCTTCTGTTTCAAACGACCGAATATTTTCAATTCTTAATCTTTCATTAGATAAAGTAATCAATTGTTCTTGTCTCAAAGAATTGTAATAATCGCGTCCCGACTCTAGTCGTTGTTCATGCTCATGTTCATCTTCAAGAGATCGAATCATGTTATGGTGCGCCCTATCATTTGTCAAACGGTCTTGATATTGAGTAAAAGTTTCAGATTCTCGAGACAAAATATGACGTTCGCGATCAGCTGTAAGCCGTAATTCCCTCTCAGTGAAGGTTTCGGACTCGCGAGATAAAATATGACGTTCGTGGTCAGCTGTAAGCCGTAATTCCCTCTCAGTGAAGGTTTCGGACTCGCGAGATAAAATATGACGTTCGCGGTCAGCTGTAAGCCGTAATTCCCTCTCAGTGAAGGTTTCAGACTCGCGAGATAATGTATGCCGTTCGCGGTCAGCTGTGAGTCGCAATTCTCGTTGTAAAGCAGTTTCAGCTTCTCGGGATAACGCATGTTGTTCCCGGTCAATGGAACGCCTTAGCTCTCGTTGAGAAGAGCTTTGAGAAGCCCGTGTTGTAGCTCGTCTCGCTCTTGCAGCTGCTAATCGCATCTCTCTTTCTGGAGAGCTTTCATTAGCTCGAGATGTTGAGGCACTAACTCTCATAGAGTTTAACCGATGTGCTCTTTCCTCTTCCAATTCTTGAGAACGCGTCATTCTCATTCTCCAAGCTTGACTCGAAGTTCGAGATAAAGATGGTCGTTTTTTAGGTGGCATTGTTTATTTTATTTTTAATCGACGGTAACTTAAATTCTATTTAGTTACCCAACAAAAAACTTACGTCAGAGGTCCTAACTATAGCTAAGTATATAATAAATAGAATATAAATCTAAGTGCCTATTAAAACTAAAATAATATTCTAATCGAATTATAAATATGTACGTAGGTACCTACAAATTACAAAAGAATAAAAAATGAAAATAAAGCTATACTTAATGCGTGTGCAATACTATCTACACTTACCTACTTCACTTAAAAATGAATAATAAGAAATACCTACAACTACTGTAATTAATCAAAGTACCTATGCTAATACAAAAAAAACCTTAGATGTTCTAAGTACAGCTGCTATATAATAAAAAAATATAAATCTAAGTGCCTATTTAAACTTAAATACCTAATATTCTAATAGAATTAAACTAAGAAATATGTACCTACCTACCTACAACTTAGGTACAAAAAAAAAAGAAATGAAAATAAAGCTAAAACACGTGTGCAGTATAGGTAGATAGTAGGCAATATCTACCTATACCTACTTCACTTAAAAATAAATAAAAAATACCTATGAATACTATAATTAATAAAAGTACCTACCTACGCTTTTATCTACTCAATACAAAAAAAACTAAACATAAAATGCCCAAAACTAACCTATCAGTAACTAAAAATCTAACAATAATCTAATCTATCTATCTATTATCTAATCTAAAAATCGAATCTAAATCTACTTAAAAAGAAATAAAATAGGAACTATTAATAGTTAAGAATTTAAACAAAACTAAAACTAATTTAGAAAATAACAACAAAAGAAATTAAAATAAACTATTTAAAGACAAAAAGTCGCGCTGATAAGCACGGTTTATAAAATAACAATTATTGTCTGTCAATAAAGTTCAACACTCTGAACGCATCAACAGCCAAATATTGAATGACGCTTGCGCTCGCCTCCCGCCCCTTTTATACTCTGCCGCCGCGAGCCCCGTCGAGCGCGGCAACCGTTACGCAAAAATAATCCTTATAGCTTGATTCACTATTCACGCGCGATGTCTTGTTGGCTTATTTCATGTAAGTAAGTATAAGTTTGGTGTTTCTATACCGATTTCAATGATTCTTTTTTTATTGAATTGGTGCTAATGTTTATTTTTTTTTTAATTAGGAATGATGGTGAGCATTATTGGTTTTATAAACATAAAAGTAAACAAATATAATAAGAAATCTCCGAACTGCTAAGCTATCGAGAGTTATGCGTGTTATTGTGAGTTAACTATAAAAGGTAGATATATGCTGTCTTGGAATATTTTTCGTGTATTTTTATGTAGAATATTTCCGTTATACATAGTTTCTATGTAGCTCTAACCATTAAGGCTGCACACGCGACGGAAGCTTAAAAAATCAAGCAACTTCTCCCATTTTCTCAACATTTCCTTTCACTGCTCTGCTCCTATTCATTGTAGTGTGATGAAAAGTATACTATTACCTGCCCAGGAGTATAAAGAATAATTGTACTAAGTTTCGTTAAAATCCGTCGAGTAGTTTTTTTTTCTATAAATAACATACAAACAGACAGACAGACAGACAGACAGACAAAATTTTTTTTAACTGCATTTTTGGCATCAGTATCGAACACTAATCACCCCCTGCTACTTATTTTGTAAATATATTTCATGTACAGAATTGACCTCTCTACAGATTTATTATAAGTATAGATGTAATAATATATAATATAACGTTCATAAAAATATACTATAAAGTGAGTAAATATATTTTGACCATAGATTCGCACTAATCTTTAAAGAGTAGTATTTCTATGAAACATGTTCAATGATGAATAATTAGTCTTGAAATCTTTCAATATCCGAATTATTTTATCAACACTTCAAAGTTATAATAGTAATTGGTAGGTCTAAATTAATAAATTTGAAAGGTTCCTTTTAGGTCAGAGAAAAAGTTTGTCTCCGAAATTTTGAGTATTTATTTGTAGGCAATAATTTAAAATAAAGCAATTTAACATCTGTATTGCATATAGTTTTGTAAAAGGATTGAAAACAAAATGACAGACTTTTTTCAGCATTCAGATTTTTTTCTGTAAATTTTGTTTTATTTTCACAGTCGGCAATGCGTTAGTGAGTTTATTCACTGTGCAACTAGTAAAATTATCATGAAAATTTTGCCGACGTCAGAAACAAAACAAAATGTACAGAAAAAAAAATTCGAATGCTGAAAAAAATCAATTTTGAAACCAATATCCATTGAACAATTGAAAAATAAAAAAATCAGCGGGAAAAAATCCGACATTCATGAATCTACTCACTATAATATCCGTGTCTCAATTTATGATTTATTTATATTTTGTAATTGCCTCTGGCAACTTCCTTATCTGATTTTATTACTTGATTATCCATTTGAAGAGAAAATTTGGAGTTGCGAGCTTTGCTTTTACCAGCTTCGCACTTTATAATATTCCAGGTCATTTTAATTTTATTTAAAGAATTACTAATTAAGTTTCTAATATGTAATGACCTGGCTTGTGAACAAACTTTATTAAATAATTTAGAATAATTTCTAATATGTTGAGCAAACGAGTCACTGCGATTGAGCTCCCGCTCATTGTAGAGTTCAAACAGTTTAGTCTACTCTTATGAATTCCTGGGGTCGCCCACTCATTAAAAGAAAGGTGATTTCTCAAAGTGCAAGTTTTAGAGGAGAATGTCGATTTGAATTCATTATTAATAATTTTGAAAAATTTATCAAACAGTTGTGAAGGATTTTTATTATATTCCAGATATGAACATTTGGCCAAAATATTATTTTTAAACTTATCCATGCGCCTTACAGTTATAGGAACAAACACAATTTTTTGTTTTTCTTTGCTGAATTTGTAATTAAAAGATATTAATTGCCCACAGTGATCAGAATTTAACCTGTCAATTATTTTCCTATTCTTCGGTATAAAGTCTGTGAAAATATTATCAATACAAGTGGAAGTAGACTCAGTTATTCTAGTGGGCTCTAAGAATAAGTTAATAAGGTTATATGATTTTAACAATGATCTGAATCTAATAGTGGTAACGGAGTTATCTAATAAGTTTATGTTAAAATCACCACATACAATAATATTTTTATTAGACGCAGACAGTTTTAATAATACATTTTCAAAAACAGGTTCAAAAGAATCATATAACGAACTTGAGGGTCTGTAAACACTAACAACAATGAAACGTTCAAGCTCTGCACAGGCTATTTCAATAGTCCGCTCTACAGAGAGGCTCACAATATCTTTACGTTCCTTAAATTTTAAATAATTGTTGATAAGAACTAAAGAGCCACCGCGTATAGCATTCACCCTGCAGAACGAACTAGCCACCTGGTGATCCTCAAAGTTAAACAACATTTCATGGCTTTTAAGCCAATGCTCTGTAACACACATTATATTAATTTCATTACTTTTCAAAAATAGCTCAATTTCAATTTCCTTATTCATAATTCCTTGAATATTCTGATGCACCAGGTGTATTAGATTACTAACATTATTATGGGCAATGCACTGATTACAAGATTTAATGTTTTTCTGTAAAAGATTTTTTTTATTGCCAGAGAGTATCTCCTTTGTCTTATTTTCTAATTTAAATTATTTGATTCCAAATTCAATGTCAAATTATTAGATGTCATATTATTATTCTGCTCAATAAAAGCAGTAGTCTTATTAGCCAAATATTTGGCTGAATTAAAATGTAAATAATAAGATAGCGCATTAGCTACCAGTTTAAAATTATAATATGATAAGTAAAACCTATCAGATGTCATAATACAAAAGTTATTGTATCTATTTTTTGTTATACAATTAATATCTATTACATGACTTTTCATAGAAAATTTATTACTAATATAATTGTCATGTGTCAATGTGTATAACAATTCATTTAATGAAAATCTTATGTTATTTTCATGAGGCAAACCCTTTATATAAGGAAATGTAAAGAAAATAACTTCTTTAATGTTTAGTTGTGATATTCTATTGAATAATTTAATTAAGTTATTTCTATTAACACTTACCCTTCTCCCAATAATAAAAACTAAGGTTGTGTTGGGACTATGTTCAATATTTATGGCTTTACTTACAATTTGAAGAAATGAAGCTCCGGGCATGCAATAGTTAGTTATTGACTGTCCATAACACTCCCTGTAAAGTACAGTGCCCATATCCTTGCCTATTTCATCACTAAATACAGTTACATTTGCAGTCAAGGATGAAGGCAAAGTATTATTTTTATTTGTGCTACTGACATGGATATTCTTATTTAAACTATATAGGTCCTTGGGCACAGAATTACTTGGTAAGGAATTATTAAAAGAATATGTATTATAATTTCTGGTTAGTGAGTCAAAGCGCTCTGAGTTCTCATTACAAATTTTTACCAAGTCATTCATGGCTAGGATATGTTCTGAGATTTCCTTTTGGGCTAATTGATATTTATTACTTATGTAATTTAATGATTTGCCTAAATTTAATATTTCAGATTGAAGAGTATCAATGTCAGCTTTATATTTGATTTCCATGTTTTGAGCTTCAGCACACATAATATTATATTGATTGTTCAGCTCATGTTTCTCTGTAGACAATTTGGAATACTTTAAATTAAGGTTATTTATAAAGATAAAACACAACACCTTAGAAAGCTAAGTCACACAATCATCACCAGTCAAGTTAATAGTGCTAATATTTGTTTTACTGGTGGTACATGGTGAAACTAATGTAGAATCATTCCCAACCAATTCGTCAAATAGGCTTTGGGTTTGATTTGTAGTTAGGTCTGATATAGTACTTTGAAGGCTGGCAATTTGATCTTGGGCCTCTTGGAGGTTTAGCTTCAGTATATCAGTAACCCGAAGTGCTTCTTCATATTCAGCACTACATTGATCAAACCCATTGACTACAGATTGAAGCTCACAATTCTTTTCATAAACAATATTATATTCTGAATACAATGTACCCATTTCATTTTTTAATTGAGTATTTTTATTAATTAATTCTATGAGTTCCTTTTCATTCTCATCCCTTTCTTTTAAAAGTTGATCACACTGTTGTTTAGAGGCCTTAAGTTCCAGAAGAGCCATTTGGAATTGGTTCTCCGCCTGGCGCGACTTAGTACCACGGGTCATCATATTTATAGATTAAATTTATTAAATTAAAGAAAAGTCACGAATATGTGACAGAGTTGTATTATTATATTTATTGTAATAAAGGAATAACAATGAAAATAATTCAAATATGAGTTCGTTACCTGGTCTGACAGTTGGCGAAAACAAATTTCATACACAACACCCGTTACTCACTGAATTTAGAACTATATTACAAATTTTATATTACTATTGCCTAATAAATTATATCACTATTGTAAAATAGATAAGTATTCTAAATAATATAATTAAATAAAATTGGGAAAAGGTTTAAGACGTCTAGTCGATGGGGTTGCCACACAAAAAAAAAAAGAAAAAAAAAATTTTGCTCCAAAACTGATTCTTCTTCAACATTCGATTTTTTTTTTCTGTAAATGTTGTTCTATTTTTTTCATCGTCAATGCATTGCCGACTATTTTCGTTGTGATGTTGATGAAAATATCTCACGAAAACATTGCCGACGCTAGAAACGAAACAAAATGTAAAGAAAAAATTGTTGGTCATTTTTCATGATTTTGGAACTTCTCACGGCCATATTTCAAAATAACGAGTTTTCCCAGATATGTGATATATACCAAGTTTTATCTCTATTTTGGGGCTACAAATGAGGAAATTTTGGAAAAAATCGTTGGCGCCGATTTCGAGAAAATGGCCGATAAGTCCCCGGCCAGTCGGCCATTTTTTGGTTTTTGACCAAAAATGTCACGCCAACAAATGTTTTTGCCACCAAAATGGATATCATTGAAAAGATTAGCTTAAGACCTTTCTAATGATGCCCAATTTGTCAATGTACATCAACTGGTTTAGCCACAGTGCCTCTACGAAAAATGGCCATTTTTGGCAATTCTAGGGGCGGGCACGGCCAACATGGCGGCCAAATCGAAAAGTCGTACAACAAAAAAGTCTTAGTTTTTGATGTACTTTTAATCCCTGAAAGTTTGAACAAAGTCGGTTGAAACATACACACAAACAGACAAAGTACTTTCAAGAAATCTTCGATGGAGGCGCCAGGCAAAATTTTCAAAATGTCATATCTCATCAACCGGTAGTCGGATTTTGGCGTTTTTGGGCTTGTTGGAAAGGTCTCGACAAGAACCTCCAGGTGGAAATAAGTGGTTTTATACTGGTGCGGAGGCGAAAACTAAATTTTAGTCACATTTTTCAAACGGCCGTGGAGGTGGAGGCGGTGGGTATATTGCTAAGTGTAAATGCATTTTCTGGGTCTATGGGTCAAGGGCTTTCTAAAAATACCACACTCATACCAGAAGGTCTCCTGTATAAAAAGTTCGATATTACGCGTATATATACCCGAGTTAGACTTTCAGCACTATGGGTGCTTTCGTCACTCGGAGCTAGCTGATGACCGCTTTGATTTATGAAATATAAGACCACAGAGTCCACATTTATTAATAATTTAATTAATTTACATACTTAAAATCAGAAGGGCATGTGATTTTTAAGAGGTATAAATCTCAAGTTAGAATTTCTTCTTATTTATATTTAGGAGTATTCTGATTATATAAAGGCCATACTACTACAAATTTCGATGTAAAAGTTATGGTTGATACAGGAAGGTGGTGTTTAAAGACTTGTGCTTTTCACATAGTCATAGATATATGACCCATAATTTGCTTAAATGTACATTTTGTATTAAATAACTCTACGACACTACACTACATTATCAAATAACATTAAAATACTGCGTCCTGTAGTATTCTGCATGAACTAAATATAATACGAGTATGTGCAATAGAAATACTACACACCCTACGCTTATAATACTAACAGGCGGTAAATGGTTATCACTTTAAAATATCTATATAATGGTGTAATAAATTTATTACGGAATCACGACGGGTATCCAGAAACCATTCATGGTTTTGGTTTATATACCGAAAACAAAAGAAAACCAATTCGGATTATTATTTGCAATATGTGAAAATTTTTAATTCTTGATTGTAATAACACATTACAAGCAAGAATTAAAACTTTCATACACTAAATGTAACGTTTCTCCAGTATATTAGCACAAGAAAGGAATTATGATGTCATCGTTTAGATTGGTATATTAAAATAAAACACCACCTATGACATATACATATAATCTGTGTTGTTTTAAATTTATTTAAATTTATTACGGATTTACATAGCATTTATTTTAAAACATTTAATTTAAAGCAAGTTTCAAATGTAGTAGCGGTTACGGGAAATGTGGGTGTGACCTACATCTCGTTATTGCTAAAACAGTTTTATTGAAAAGTCCAAGAGTGTAATAAAGTTACGTAATGAATCCCACTTTGTTTGCATTTGAAATGATATTAAAGAGTAAAAAAACGTCAAAAGGTCTGTTTTGATTTCTGACTGGAATATAAATTCACATTCATTATAGAATAAAGTATGTTATAAAATAAAATGGACGATCAACGAAAATCACAAAGTGAAAATGAAGAGCATTAAAAAAAATTATTAAATGTAAATTTTATAATAAAATACAAACAAAAATGTTGTGTTTAGGACAATTACTTGTCATATTAGCCAGCGTTTCGCTGCATTATGAAGCGATTAGATCTTACTTTCTAAATACCTAATTAGTTAACAACTAATTTATAGAATATTGCTATTTAAATTGAACTGAATAGACTGACTGACTGACTAGATACCGTATGCTATATATCTTCATGTATTTGTAGAATCAATGTGTTAGGAAACGATTTTCAGACAATAACCTAATGCTAATAAGTAAAAGAAAATATGAATTTCTTTCAGTCTCACGTTGATCTTTGTTTTTTTATTAGATAAGCAATAACAAATCTTGACAGTGTTTTTAAATCTTTGTTGCTTTAACTGTCCTTTCAGAAACTGACCATATGAAGTAATCTAACATATTATAAGTATCACAAACTTCATATTTTATTATAAAAAAATTAGGATGACCATTTTTTAGACGTAGTTTTTTTTTTGTGTAGATTTTTGATACAAATATTTGTATATAAATTACAACATTATATGTTCTTAACACTTTGTATAGATTTGATGTCCGAAATAAATTATTACAATTAATAACAATAAAAATCAAACTGCTATTACAACTTGACTTGTCTGTGGAAAATGTAAAAAAATAATTAGAGGATAATAAATCTTCATAAACATTAATGTCTAACATGACCTCGAAGACAAACTCCATTGTTAAAGTACGAAAGAACAAATTTCTTTGCATTAATTAAAATAAATTTCTTTTGCGTTTATTTCGTATTCACATGTTAAAGAGACTCATATTTATTTAACAAGAAATCTTTACGCAAATGATAATAGAGTAATAATGGTACTCATAATATAAAAGTGTATACCCATATGACTATCAGTTATTTAATTACGTCGTTTTTATAGTATTGTCAATAAATAAATATTTAACCAAACTATCTATCAAATATATTCGTATGTACTAAATATCTGGTGTTAATTTACACAGTGGAATAGGTTCACATCCAAGGCATCGTCGCGGTTGATAAGGAACGCAGTTCTCCTCACCTCTGCAGACATGGTCCTTACATACGTTCAGATCTTTCAAACATGATCTGTAAGCTAAGGATTTAGGAGTTTTTAACTGTACAAAACGATTACACACAATAAAAAAAAATCTAAAATAATTGAAGACATTAAGTCTTGGAAATGATAAATCTATTTATAGATCTTAGTTATATTATAAATTTAAAAGTAACATACTGTCAATACACTTTCCAATGAAGCAACATCCGCCGCAGCACTGCTCGTGATATGCGCACTAAAGTCATACATATATATAATAACAACTATAAAAAATATTATAAATATTAAAATAATAAAAACAAATTACTCTTTTTCCTCCTACTTTGCAATTCTGACCACTAACTAATATGATAGTAACGCTAAAAAGTAACAACAAACTCAAATGCATAGCTCGAGATTCACAGATAGACTAACACAGGTATTATTAGTATTCATTCTGTGACAAGCATATACTCCGACGTATTCAATAACTGTTGTAAATTGCTCCTGTTGCTAGCACACTTCAGTCACGACAATCGCATAATAATTATGTAAATAGAACCATGCAATAAATCTGTGAAATAAAGTTAATGGAAACATATCTTACTGTAGGTCAAATACGTTTAAAACTATTACATGTACTTGTAATTTACAAAATTTGTATTTATCTAATGATAAAAACGTCGTTATTGCTTAACCTTTGGAACTTGAGAGTCTGCTGTTTTAACATAAATAACAGTTTTCTTTCAACATGCACACGTAGAAAATATTATTTAAATTCTAAAGTTAGCTAAAGAGAATAACCGTTAGCATTATGACCGTCTGTTGTATCTTTTATATTATGCAACAATCTTTTAAAGTGTATGTACGAAATCGTCACGGCCTCAGGCCCGCATGGCGCGTTCATTGGTCTCGAGTGCTCAGGTGATTGAGTAGTGAGCAGTAGAAACTGTAAATAGATATTTGCAGTTTCACACTTATTATATAATATAGTACTAATACTATATAATGTAATCTCTAAAGATTACATATTTTCTCTAACTGGCTGACGTTGACTAAAAGCGAGTAACCTGAAATGCTGGGCGTATAAGATGAAAAAAACATTTTACTTTATTTAGTCGTCACTAAATCTGAATAAATAATGATGTACAGAATGAAAGAGCTCGCAAAAATAACCATCGCTTAGGAGTAAAAAGATATGAAATACCTCGTTCGACAGGGTCGATCGTGTAAGGTAGATTCCCGTCGGTCGGATCGACAAAGAAAAACTAGCCAGCAGTATTCTACTGGTCATTACGAGTCTTATGACGGGTCACTCTGCATATATTGGGTGAGCGGGGAACCACCCATCACTCCTATCTCCTAAACGGGGGGTCGAATCAAAAAACTTTTCGGACAAAAAAGTTTCCTCTTTTAATTTGTTAATTTTCTAAGATTTTTCCGACACTAAAATTTTGCCTCCTTCTGTGACTTTTTTCAGTTCTTAACTTTCAACCGCCCCAGCCTACCAACCCCCCGACCGATTTCCCCCGTTCAAGAACTTAACCTTCATTTTGTCCTTAAGAATGTGTATGCCGAGTTTGAAAATCCTCCGTCAATATTTGCGACCTGTAGCGTGTCCCAAAGGTTTGCACTTTCACCCCCCCTCCCAGCCCCCCCTTTCACTTTTTCCAAAAAAACGAGATGGTACGTTTGTCCTACTAATTTATCCTATCGACCTGTGAAGTCAGATTTCGCCTATGATGAATTTGGACTGATGGATCATATATACATATATATATAGAGGGATATATAAATTTTTTTTTTTCGACGGATTCTCAATCTCCAGTTCATAAACGGCGTAGCGCCCCTACTCTGGGGTCTGGGTCCCGTCATCGCATCGATTGCAATAGGTAGATTCATCTATGGAATCTACCTAAAAGCAATGTGTAAAAAAATAGTTTGATCCGGTTTTTGTAAATAAAACAATTATTTTATTTTGTAACCGAACAATACATGAAATTTTGTATTCAGAATAAATTTCTTATTGTGTAAGGGAGCCCTTTTAAAAAAAAAATAAAGCAACGGTTAAGTACAAATATAAACACATCGTTGTAATACATAATAATTTAAATGACCTCTGTTGCTCCACTGCACAAGCATTCTATCCCTTCCCCGCTTTTGTTGCAAGTTACATATCATAATTTTCTCATAATATATGTCGCTTCACTTATTGCATTTTCCTTGAGTAAATAGATCCAAAGATATTTTCTAATTAATAGTTATCAATTCAAAATAAAAAAAATATGTATCGTCAGACTATGGTCAAAAAGTATTATTTTGTTAAATCTTGATTTGCTTATGAAATGTCGACTAACTATAAAGCCTGAATAAAAATTTGTTTGATATTTTTCAAAGGATCGAAATGATATAATTTTAATACACAAAAAGGAAAAATTTGAATAAAAGAACTACCATTGTGATCGTTTTTAATATTGATTACAATCAGTTTTTGACATATTCTGATAATTGACATTCTTCCAATTTTTAAATATCAGTCTATCTAACTCGCCAATAGTCGATAATAACTATATAATATTGACTTTAATGTTTTATTAACTATACGTTAATTTGTAATAATTTATTTTTACTAATTTTCTCATTTAGCATTAAACCATATGTAGACATGAGACAATTTGCTCACTAAATAAATAATCTAGATGAATCATTGTATAATTATACATAGAATAATATAATTTAATAATATATAAAAATGTTACTTAATCAATTAGTTAAAAAAAATTGAGAAATAAAACCTCTATCATAATATTTTTTTGAATCTGATATCCAAGAAAATTAACGGCGAAGAGAATCTGATATAATCTGATTCTTATTTAAGGTGCGAACTTAGAACATCCACATACTAGAGACGGCATCTCGTGCATTTAATTTTTTTTTTCTGTTTTGCCTGTTCGTGACGTCACAATTCAAATATAACGATCGGAATACCACATATACATATGTATAATTTGGTAAATGGCCTACTTTGTAGAAATTAAAATTACTCTATTAATATAAATAGATACTGAGTAAATATATAACTGTACAAAAATATTGATATATTTTGCCTGAATGTGACGTCACACATATAATTATGTTGGTTTTAACGTATTTTTATTATGCCGTCTCTAATATATAGATGCTCGAAGATTACAGATAACATTACAGAAAGACATGTCATGGATAAATGACATGAAGAAGTTCAGAGTGGCAGTGACAAATAAGTTAATATCTAAAGACCATTATCACGATCTATGAATAGTATTTTTAAAAGGAAATTCGATGATGCTATTCGATTTTTTTTTTTTTTTGTTATTAGATTTATTTTGTATTGTCGTATTTGAAAATATTTATATTTATTTATATTTTATCTAATTTTGTTTTATTTATTTATATTACTACGCACTTACTATGTCTGATTGCGAGTCCTTCATTTCTGCATATGATTCAGATTCCTACTTTTCGTTAGATTCTACGGATACTTCTACTCTATCTCTCACTGAAAAGTTGTCCTCTAAATTATCATGTCATCTTAATTCCTTTAATTGTTGCCACATCAACGCACAAAGCATACCTCAACACTATTCAGATCTACTTAATACCTTTTCTTACAACAAAATAATACATGCTATTCTTGTATCTGAAAGTTGGCTAAAACCTAACCTAAGCTCCGACGCTTATTCGTTACCTGGTTTCCAGTTAATTCGTTGCGACCGTTCTGGCAAACGAGGTGGTGGAGTTGCAATATATCTCAGATCTGATATACCTTTTAAAATTTTGTGTACTTCACCAAGTTCGTATGCTGCTACGGCGGAATATTTGTTTCTGCAAATAAGCCTTAAAGGAGCCAAAGCTGTTCTGGGTGTTGTGTACTGTCCTCCTTCCACTAACTATTTTTCCGACTTAGAGTCAGCTCTCGAAATAGGAGGCTTAGAGCATATACATCAGATAGTTATGGGTGACTTTAACACAAACCTATTATCAGATTCTCCTTCTTCTCTAAAATTAAAATCTATTTTCAGTTCACACAGTTTAAATATCCTTCCTTTAAAAGCTACTCATCTTAATCTTACGGTTCCCGACACCTGGATCGATCTAATTGCTACCTCATGTTGTGACAAAGTTATAACACACGGTCAGTTATCAGCTCCTGAATTTTCTAATCATGATTTATTATTTCTCTCCTATAACCTTAAGTCTCCTAAACTTAAACACCCAGTGCTGCACTTGCGGAGTTTTTCAAAATTAAATATAAATCGTCTTTTAACTGATGCCTCTTTTGTCAACTGGGATGCCATTCATAGCATGACAGACATTGATAGCATGATTGCTGATTTAAATAAGAATATTTTATGTCTCTATGACAAGCATTCACCCGTAAGAGCTGTTAAAATGAAACACTCACCATCGCCATGGATTACCAAAGAGATACGATCAGCAATGCATAAACGCAACAAAGCTTTTCGTAAATTTAAGCTTGATCGGAGTCAAGTTAACTGGAGCCATTACAAAGCTGTCAGAAATCGTTGCAATCAGTTGGTAAGAGTTGCCAAACGGCAATTCATTCATAATAAAATATTAAGCTCTTCTGCAGCAGTTACATGGAAGTTTTTTGAAACATTAGGTATTACTCAGTCTAGCAAAGTCTCTGGTCTCTCTTCTTTCTCATCCAACGAGTTAAATCGACATTTTTCTTCAGTCCCTACGTTTAACCGTAATGTAAAATCTCAAACTATATCATTTATATCTTCCTTGCAAAACTCTAAAACTGACTCATTTTCCTTTTCTTTAGTTTCTGAGGACGAAATTAAAAGAACTATGCTGTCAATTAAATCAAATGCTGTTGGCGATGACAATATTAGCCGATTTATGATTGTGACATTGCTGGATGTAATTCTGCCTTTCTTAACCCATATTATTAACTTTTCATTATCTTACGGGTTTTTTCCTAAAATCTGGAGAAGAGCCCGTATCCTTCCAATACCGAAAGTTCCCAATCCCACGACTTGTAATGAATTCCGTCCTATTTCTATACTCCCATACCTATCAAAAGTTCTTGAAGCAATTGTCCAAAAACAACTCTCTAATTTTGTTTTGAAGAATAATCTTCTTAGCGATTTTCAGTCTGGCTTTCGTCCTGACCACAGCACTTCCACAGCATTACTTAAAGTCACTGAAGATATCAGAGATGCGATGGACCATGGCCGTTTAACTGTGTTAGTGTTAATTGATTTTTCGAACGCCTTTAACACTGTTGACCATTATATACTCATCGCACTCTTAACTCACTTAAACATTTCGTCCAAAGAGCTAAATTGGTTCTCTTCATACCTTCGGGTCCGCCAGCAGGCTGTTTGCATTGACAATACTTTGTCTGACTGGTGCAACTTGGCAGCTGGAGTCCCGCAAGGTGGTATTCTCTCCCCACTTCTGTTTTCGTTATTCATTAATTTCATCACTATTAATCTTTCTTCCTCTTACCATCTGTATGCTGACGATCTGCAAATACATTCTCATGCAAAGCTGGAATGCATTGATTCAGCTATCACTGCCATTAACAATGACCTGCAGCACATTCTCAATTGGTGTTCAAAATTTGGCATTCAAGTAAATCCTAATAAATGTCAGGCAATTGTTATTGGTAGCAAATATGGGCTCTCTAAGTTTGATAGTTTTAATACGCCACCAGTTATGTATAACAATATTATAATACCTTTCACGCCTTCAGTAAAAAACCTGGGTCTGTATATTGACAACACGCTTAGTTGGAATGTCCACATAGTAGAATTATGCCGAAAAGTAACGTATTCACTACGATCTCTTTATCGGCATAAACACTTTTTACCCATTCGGACCAAAACTCTGTTAGTGCAGACCCTAATCCTTCCGCTCATTGACTACGCTGATGTATGCTGCTCTAATATCTCAGAATCTAATTTAGATAAATTGGACCGTCTTCTTAACAGCTGCATTCGTTTCATATTTAATCTCCGAAAATATGACCACATTTCTCAGTACCGCTCTAAGCTTAAATGGCTCCCCATCCGCGAAAGAAGACGATCCAGAACTTTATGTCAGCTTTTCTCTATCCTGAATGATCCAGCTTCTCCTCGATACTTGAAATGTAAGTTTCAGCTACTGAGGTCAACTCACGATTTACATCTTCGGTCAGATTCTAATCTTAGCTTATTTGTACCTTCGCACCATACTGGCTTTCTTTCTAACTCTTTCACAGTACACGCTATTAAACTCTGGAACGGCCTCCCTGATGTGCTTCGACATGCCCCGAATAGAACTGTATTTAAAAAGCGTATTCGTAGATATCTACACCTGAAAATGACTTAACCATTCTTGTAACTTTTTTATAATTATTATTGCGTAGTGATATTTATATAAATATTGGCATAACATTATTTTTATTTTAATATATACATTATCGTCTTACTATCGCCCTATGCATGTATGTATGTATGTATATGTATGTATCTTTTTTATATATTTTATATGTTTATACGTATTCATGTAATATATTTATATGTAGTACAAGTATATATATATATATATATATATATCTTTATATATATTGATTGTTATCTACATAAGTTGTGTGTATTCGTTAGTTTGTTTTCTGTTGTACCCCTTGTTTGTTTTTCTGTATTTTATATTTCGGTTGACTGGTAGAGAATGCTGTTGCATTAAGTCCGCCATTTGTATAATTTTGTTGTACAATAAAGTTTTTAAATAAATAAATAAATAAAATGATGCTTTGTATTTTTCATAAATAATAATTTATCGCTACTTTGTACAAAAACAGGGTTTTTTATTGCTAATAATAAAACACATCAATTATTTAACAATTATTTTATTTTATCGAAATTATTGTAAGGCTTAAAGACTCAGCAGCAGACTCATATTCGCTGCCAAGTTAAGCTTCTTATAAACAAAGAATTCCTATTTCGCGAGAACATCAGAGTTAAGCGCACCTGTTTTTATGTTTTCGTTTTTCTGGAAAAAATAGCGTCCAAGGCTTTTGCAACTGAAACGCTATTAACATTATTAATAAAGCTTCAATAAACAAATAAAAACTGACGTGCATATTATAAGTTCAAATAACTTTATAGTACATAAAAGTAAAATATTGTATAACTTATTAAATAATTTTAAATGTTACAAGGTTTTCTTTTAATCTTTAATAAGTTACTTTAAACAAAGCACTTAAATAAATTTTTCTTTGTAGAAGAAAAAATATAAAATACGAAATTTAGTTAAAATTTTTGCAATATACAAAAAAATAACAATAGTATTATTCAATATTTGCTACAGAGAAAGATAACAATCCTTATAAACATTGCAACGTTTTAACGGTTTCTTTATTTACTACAAATTTTATGAATGTATTATAAAACAAGGTTGTAAAGAAACGATCTTGATAAATTAGTTATTAAATAAACAATTTATAAAGCATATCCTCATGTTTTGTTTATTTTCTACATTCTCATCCAAAACACATACTTAGGTACTTGACTGATCTAGCGATGCGGAAGGGACGTAGGTGGACTTTACTTCGCGGATCGAATTACTTTAGAATACAATATTCATTGAACTGAAATAACATATTTACTAGCTTGTAACTTATTCCTATTTAAGAATACATATGTATACATGTTGAAATCTTTACAGTTACCATTAATTTATTATACGAAATAGAACAGCCTTATTAAATTTTATGAAAGATTATGTAAAGTATTTTATATTATAATTATAATGATTAGTTACTTAAATTATTCTTCGATTATTATGCAAGCATACATTGCATTGCAAGCAATACAACCAAAAATATAAAGAAAACATAAAATTAATATAACATCTTCATATTCATTACAATTTTGATTAAACAAAATGAGATTAAACCTGATATAATTTGACAATGAGATGAATCTAGTTAAAATACATGCTTTCACAATGAACGTGACATTTTAAGACATAACTACTGGTACTAACTTAAATATAACAATTATTCAATAACAAACTTTCCTTTAACAAACTTTCCGTTTTTAATTTGTACAATATCAATATTTAATCAATATAATGTCTAAAAATATAAAAATTATTAGTAATTTATCCATTATTTTAATATAAAAATATTTTCTAAAAAGTTAAAATTATGAAATAATACTTATGAAAATATATGAAAAACTATGTATATATTAAATGTAAAAGAAGTCTACAACCTTGGTTTTACGTTATCGATACAAGAGAACATTAGTTCAGATTAATAGTTGATGGATGAATGTGAATTTAAACCCCAATAAATAGTATCAATTTTATTATCATTCAACAAAGTGAAACGATAACTAAATACTTATATTAGTTACATATTATATGGAAGTGTTAATATTTATTTAGAATATATCTAAAAATTTTTAGAAAAGGTTCATTAATCATGGAAGCTGTTATTTTTTATATAAGTTTAACTAACAAGCATTTTTTATTTTAAAGCAGGATAAAGCATCTTAAAGATATATATATCTCTATATATATACACACCAATACTAATAGTATATACCAAGATAGGTATCAAATCTAAAAGAAATAAAAAAATATATTATAAACAACAATTTATCTTTTATCTACAAAGATGAACTCTAAAGATGTATGTTTATATTATTGACTAGGGTTATAATTTAACTTTATTAAGAACAATATACTTATATTATTATGATTGATTCGATTATACACATAACAAATAGTTATCCGAACTTCAAAGTTAGTAGTAGTCTGATTTTTGTTCCAATTTAAAGAGTTCTTTGGAATATTATTGTTTCTAATGAAAGAAGACTCAATCAAAGAACGTGTCGTCACAGTCACGCTAAGAAGCACGATGCCGCCAACATTATCTGTCAGTACTTATGGTAATGTATTGCCAACAATACTAAGGGAAAAAGAAACGAAAGTGTATTACATTATTAATTAAATTTAATTTTAATGTATCTAAGTTATATAATAAAGCTTAAGTTGAATTGTGATTTTTAAGTGTAATTAATCAAAGACTTGCTATTTATAATAAGAATTTTTTTAAGGTTTCATTAAGACGTAGTAGAAGTAAATTATTATTACAAAAAAATATTATATAAAATCTACATTTCCTTTGTGTATTGAAAATACGCTGTTGTTTTGTTTGCTTCAACTATAATTACAGAATCGTAAAGAAACTTCTATTTCAGGACACAATTCAAATCCAAATAACTCAAAGATTTTTATTTCAATCCAATGTTCTTTGAAATGTTTTCTTAAATTGAATTTAATTTGAGCTTTTATAAGAAAATTTAATAATATAAAAAGTAGTTACAGCAATCCAAATATTAAACATATATTCAGTTATATCAAACGTAATTGAAAACACACCTGTCATAACTTTTCTATTATCTGTAACAACATAAAACGGATTTAATTTTAAAATGTAAAATATTATCTTATGACTAAATCCTTCAATAGATTTGTTTGATATTTTGTATATTTTGGAAGAACAAAGAAATAAAATATATAGGTTAATCTTAATTTAATGTTGGTGTCGTCACCAAGTGTATAAAAAATATTGAGATATATATTGAATAAATAAGTATTATAATCATCATCTTCTTGCCCGTATCCCATTTTTGGAGTCGGCACAGTTTGTTTTTTCCTGCATGTCCAAGTATGAGCATCCATTATCAATAAAAAAGAGGTAAGGACTCAGAGCCGACCCTTGATGCAAACCTACTGCCACATTGAACTTGTCGGTGTTTCCAGCGGCCGGCCGGACTTGTGTACTAGAGCGACTGTACATTGCACGAACCAACTCCACATACTTCCCTGGTATACCCTTCTCTTTCAAAGCCCACCATATCACATTACGGGGAACCCGGTCGTATGCCTTCTCGAGATCAACAAACGCCATGTGCAGGTTCTTGTGGGCTCGTCTGTATTTCTCACACAACTGACGGAGAGCGAATACAGCATCCGTCGTACCCCGACCAGGTATAAAACCGAACTGGTTCCCTGAAACATCACTCTCGTCTCGCATTCTTTTCTCTATTACTTTCTCCCACACTTTCATAGTATGTGACATGAGCTTTATACCACGATAACTGTTGCAGTCTTGTATATCACCCTTATTTTTAAAAATAGGCACTAGGTCACTATTGCACCATTCATCGGGGATCACTTCTTCATGCAACAACTTATTGAAAAACAAAGCCAGCCACATATCCATAGTAATTTATAACCTTCCATATTTCCACTGGTATCGCATCCGGCCCTACAGCTTTTCCATTCTTCATACCTTGCATAGCCGCTTTCACTTCATCATCGTTCTTTTCTTTCGGTTTTCCAAAACCCACCCCAATCATTTTCTTCATCTATCAATGTTTTAAAATATACCTTCCATCTCTTTTTTATATCCTCATCTCTCATCAACACCTTTCCAGTATCATCTTTTATGCATTTTACATGTATAATATCTCTAGCACTCTTCTCCCTACGCTTTGTTATACGGTAGAGTTCCTTTTGACCTGCAGGAAACTCTAGCGACCTATATAACTCTTCTTGCGCTTCTTGCGCTTGCGCTTATCTTAGTCCCAATTATTAATAATAATTCATTTCCAAACTTGTTTTCAACTAATGCAATTATAACCCTTTTGAGACACAAGAAAACCTGTCTATGGTAGGAAATTTAATCTTAATTCATAAAATAATTTGAGAATATGCTCAATGTGAAGGCCTTTTAATTTCATAGTAACGCAGTATAAGTTATGAAAACACACAAATAAGATTTCAGTCTATTTTAGTACAAATAGCTTTTCTAATACTGTCTCTTGTCTGATGAGAGCTCTCGAATTAAATTAAGTCAGGTTCTAGGTACAATTTGCGTCTAAATTCAGTACGACTATGTCAATTTACTGGTTACATCTAAACTAGTTTCAACATACGATTTTAAGACTCCATGTAACGATTTTCTCTCACAGAGGATGGAGTTAGATTAATGACAACCATTAATCTTTAAATATTTTAAATAAAAAAAATGGAGAAATCTCCATAACTAATCAAGCTTCTTTTAGACTACCCATTTCTATTAAATGAGACATAGATAAACACTATAGACAAAATATGTTAAAATAGAATCCAAATGACAGAGAACCAGTATCGAATAATTCGATAACCAGCATCGATGCATTTCATTCTACCCATTGTTTAACTATAGTATAATGCAGTAGATTCAGAACATATACAATATATATAGATATAGAATAGATATATGACATAGACTGCAATCAGATCAGATTCCAAATAGATCATAAGTTACTAGAAAGTGATATAACTATACTTTTAAAATTATTTATTATAAGAAAACTCAACAATAATTACAATGCAGAAAACTGCTGAGTAGATTTATATGAATTTATTTATATGAATTCCACACGAACAAAAACAGTGTAAAAAAATTGTTGGCAGCAGCTACTTAGTACTAAAATTCTACATTACAAATATACCCTGAAAATATTTGTATGCCTCATAAAAAATTATATTGAATATTAATATAAAGATTTAAAATATTAAAAAAAAAAACGAAACTCAAGAATACATAATACTATCTTCACATCCAATAAATAGAAGGTCCTAAAAATTAAGTAACGAAATCTGCTTTATAGAATCGTCAGGGATGTTTGTCCACATCTGTCCGCCTGTATCCTCCAACTCTTGAACGTTTACGAGTTAAGTATCCAAATTTTGCACACAGATAACCCATATTGCATTTTTTCGTTATATCTAATTTCAAATTACAACGAAACTAAAGAAGTTTCACTTAAACTGTATTTAAATTTGAGTATTTCTCTTAGTCGTACCAATCCAAATCACACTAGCCTCATTTAATAACTAGCCCAAAATCTGAAACTACTTTAACTTTCATAATAAGGTTGATGAATATTTAAAACTATACAAATTACTAACATAATAACGTAGTTCTAATTATATTATTATAAAGTTTATAATGTTTGTTTGTAAACCACTAGATTAATATAACTTTTAGCAGAGTTAAAACGTGAAATTTACCAAGGGTTATTAGGTTTGTACACACTACCCAATATTACTATTGTTCTGGTACAACAACTTTACTATTGCACCGCTAACAAAAATATGTTATCTAAAAAATTCTGTATTAGAGAATTGGTCTCAAGAATTTTAATATCGACAGTGGCTGGTTGTGTAACAGTGATTTAAGCTGCGATAAGATTAAATGATTTTAACATTCATATGCTTCTCAATAAAAAGACGAATAACTGTATAGTTAAGCCTGGACAATATCCGATTTTCTAAAGTAAAATTAAAATTAGTTAACCTATTTTAAACTTCAAATAGGCATATATTGCATTAAAAAAAGTCAGACTGTAATATGAAATCAAAGTCTATTTCTCTGAGTTTTAAGAAAATAAGTAATATTCTAGAAATACCCCTATGCCAGTCTACGCCAGTTTGCACAAATTTGATGATAATTTAAGCTTACCACCTAAAAACGAACTCAATCACACAACCAAATAGTTCGTTCTATGTAAACAATAGTAAAAGGGCTTTAATTTTTGTTTTACACTTCCCAATAACCGTATAACTTTCTTTAATAAGGTTTGTCATCAATTTAAAATAGGTTTCTGAACTCAACAACATATTTATTGAGACAGTATATTTTTAGGATAAACAAAAACAATTTGCAATGTTCTGATGAACTGACACAAAGTTTTACCGAGCTAATTCTACATCTTCCCTAAAATAATATAAATTAATAATTTATCTCTTCAAGTTGAAATCCTATAATTTTATCTGTGAATCGTTATTTTGGTAGTGAACTCAGACTATAAGGTGAAATATATATGAATACGCAATTTTAATTACAATAATTTATTTATTTCATTTCAAATATTTTCAGTGCAGTTTGTTAAATCCTAGTTGTTTGAGATCTAGATATTGTAACTTTGAAATCTTATATGGAACATTCTTGCCTTTGATGCCTTTAGCTTCCCTCTCTACTGATGTCTTCATGTGAATAAAATTGTTAGTTAGAAATTAGAAGCCGAAAAAATGAAAGAAATAAGGAGGATTAAAATGATGGTACAATAAGTCAATGAGAGATTTTCCAAAGACAACTTATTTTTTATTTATTTATTTATTTATTTATTTATTTATGCACCAGTAAATCACAATATACAATTTATTTAAAATAAAGTATACACAAAAAGGATGACTTATCTCTTAAAAGAGATCTCTACCAGAAACCCTTCGTTATCGGAAAAAATATTTTGATAATCGCGGTATAGGTACAATAAATATCGAAAAAAAATATATAAAAACATATATATTAAAAGTATTAAAAAGATATTCAAATATATATTAAATACATACAAATTACATACATACACATTTATATCTGAATATATAAACACATATTTCTTAAATATACAAAAATATAAATAAAATACATACTTACATAAATATAATATATATACCGAGGACATTTTAGAGGGAGAGGAAGTAATTCTTCAGTCTAAACTTAAAGGAAGTAATAGTGGGACAGTCTTCGTACAAGTGAGGAGGTAATGAGTTCCAGAGTTGAGGAGCAAGAACAGAAAAGGATTTGCGGTAATGGGCAGTGTTATAGTGAGGCACCTCAAGAAATTTTAAGGAAACACAAGATCGCTCAGGCAATTGTCTAGGTGGACATAATTGAAAGAGATCTTGCAAGTAAGAAGGAGAAGATTTTAGAAGAATTTTATAGAGAAGTGTTAAAACATGCACATTCCGGCGGAAGCGGATAGGGAGCCACTTTAACTCACGGCGGTATTCCGAAATGTGGTCAAATTTACGCAACCCGTAGATAAAACGGATGCATAAATTCTGAAGTCGATCGAATTTGTCAAGTAGCTCCTCAGTCGCATCTAAATAACAAACGTCAGCATAGTCAAGAAGAGGAAGTAGGAGAGATTGGGCAAGTATAATTTTAGTTTTAAAGGGAAGTAAATTTTGAAGACGTTTAAGTGAGTGTAGCGAACGATATAGGCGCCTGCTTATATCGCTGAAGTGAGCTACCCAAGTGAAATGGGAGTCCATGGTTAATCCCAGATTTTTTACCGTATCTAGGTACTGTATTGGAGTACCATCGTAAAGAATAGAAGGCAAGGTGGAAAAATTGATTTTATTGCGAGATTGCTTGTTATAAATTATAATAGCTTGAGACTTATTTGGATTAACTAGTAAACCATATTCTTCTGCCCATAAGTGTATGTTTTCAAGGTCGCTGTTGATAGATGCTATTCCCTGTTCGATTGTAGAAAAAGTGTCGTGTCTGTAAAGCTGTAAATCATCTGCATAGAGATGGTAGGAAGAAGATATTATTTTAGAGACTTCGTTTATAAATATAGAAAAGAGTAATGGAGATAGTACGCCGCCTTGAGGTACACCAGCAGAAAGATCCATCCAATGAGAAGAACTGTCATCGGATTTTACAATCTGCCGACGCCCGTAAAGATATGATTTGAACCAGTTTAAAACGGAAGGAGATATAGAGAAAGTGGAGAGGATACCAAGCAAAATATCAAAGTCCACTGAATTAAATGCATTACTAAAATCCAGAAGAACGAGTATCGTAAGCTGTTTATTATCCATCGCATATCGGATATCATCAGTAACTTTGATTAGTGCTGTGGTAGTGCTATGATGAGGACGGAAACCAGATTGAAAAGGACTTAAAAGATTATTACCAAGAAGGAATTCAGAGAGTTGCTTGTGTACAGCGTCTTCGAGAATTTTTGAAAGGAAAGGGAGTATAGATATTGGTCGATAGTGAGAAGGCAAGGTAGGATTACTTATTTTAGGTAAGGGAATTATATGTGCTGCCTTCCATGCAGAAGGGAATGTGAAAGTTCTTAAAGAAAAATTTAAAATATAAGTTATAATAGGTAATAGGATATCGATTATAGGAATAAGCATATCTCTACTAATGTCGTCATTACCGACGGCCTTAGAAGAGGTAGAATGTAGGAAATTTTTCACATCTCCCTCCGTTAATACCTGGAAGAAAAAAGGAGAATCACAGATAGGTGGGGTGACATTTGACAATTGTTGCAGGGTTTTAGATTTACGTTCTTTAGAAAGTATTAAGGGTGGAGAAGAAAAATGTGTATTTAAAAGATTTAAATCAACAGTGTGATTGAGAGTATTACGATTTTTACCCACACCTAGTGACTTTAAGAAGTTCCACATTTGTGGACCCGAATGATTGTGTATGGAAGAAAATATATGACGACGTTTTGCATCCCTACACATTCTATTACAGAGATTACGCAGTGTTTTGTAAATTTTAATTTTATCTGGAGATGCATCTTTTTTGCAATTTTTTTTAGCTTTATCCCGTTTCGCCATGAGTTTTTTAATTGTAGGAGTAAGCCAAGGTGCAGGGAGATGTCGAACTCTTATTTGCTTAACTGGAGCATGGACATCATACAGCTTAATTATTTCTGCATTAAAGATGGTAACCATCTCATTAACACTCTGAGAGTCATACAGAGCAGACCAATTTATGTTAAGTGCATCAGATATAAGGTTATTGGGGTTAATACTTTTAAGACTGCGACGAAATATACACTTTTGTTTGCGTTTGAAAAAAGGTAAGTTATAGCGAAGAAATAAGAGGACATGGTAAGAGAAAGAGGCTGTTAGTTGACCATGACTTAGAACATTTTCAGACTTTGAAACAAAGATAAGATCAAGAAGCGATGGCTTGGAGTTAGGCGGAAAATGGGTCTCAGAGAGGGGACACAAGGTCAAATTAAAGGAGGAAATTAGGGATTCAAGTTTTTGAGCTCTAAAGTCATTTTTGACTAAACATGTATTTAAATCACCCATTATAATAACATGGCTGTAGGAAGGAGATAGCATATCGAGGAGGGATTCGAAAGTATTGAAATAATTGACATGAAGCGAAGGACTATAAAGAACGCCAACTAAAATTTTAGTATGACGAGCTATAATTTCAATGAAAAGGTATTCAAGATAAGGTTCGGGAGAAGGGTCAGAAGATTGCTTAACTATGTTAAAGGAAATACAGTCACGGAGATAGATACAGACACCACCACCTCCTTTAGAAGTTCGGTCATTACGTATCAGATTGAAGTTAGGAATGTTGTAGAAAGAGGTGGAAAGAGAGGGTTTTAACCAGGACTCTGAGACCAGAATAACGTCGACACTGACACCGTTAAATGATGCGAGAAGATCGGAGTAATGGGCCGGAATGCTTTGTGCGTTAATGTGAACTATATTGAGGCTTTCAGAATTGTTGCAAAAGACTGAATTAATTTGAGTATAAAGGGAAGATGAATTACTGTGGGAAGAAGAAGAATTACTGGAAACACTGAGAAAATCATCATTAGAAGTACAAGAAAAATAGTTATCATGAATATTCAGTATATCCGACATATAAAAATTAAAAATAGTTAAAAAATAGAATAAAATAAAATAAATTAATATAATATAAATAAAATAAAATAAATAATTTATATAAAATATACAAGACTATTAAAAAAATCAACAAAATCAATTTTACTACATACATGGCATAGCATAAAAAATACGTTAAAAAAATCTGGTAAAGTCTCGATAGTAAACTAACAATTAGATAAAATTAAAAATAATAAAAAGAAAAAAAAAATGGTTGTAAATGATTAACAGTAAAACAAAAACAAAAAGTATATAACAACCATACATTTTAAGATTAAAACAATATTAATTAATGTAACAAACAAAAATAAAACAATAATATTTTAAAAACCGGTAACACCTCGCAGCAACAACTTTCCGAACGCTCACTAGTGTCAACTAACTGACAAATGTCATAACAAATGAAATAAGAAAGTAATATTAATTTATTTCAAGTCGACATTGTATTCGTTTTTAAAGTATTAAGGCAAATGAAAGGGAACGCAGCGTAACACTAAACATGTTTAGATATATTAAAGACACAATAGCGATCGCGAAGTGAACACAACTCTTTAAGCAACTAGTTAACGTAATTACTTGGTTACCTTAAGAGCCCGGCGAGTTCTGGAAGATTGCTTTTGTTCCTGATTTGCCAAAGAGGAATCAGTTGAAGAAGGAAATCTGTCAAGTAGCAGTTGTAGCTCGCTTAAAGAAATTATTTTACTCCTACTTTTATCCGGCAAGACTAAGACTATATTCCCCTCTGAAGTCCAACAGTTCTTGATACCGAAATGCCTGCGTGCAGTCATAAAAACCTCCTGCCGGGGCTTTGTGAGGAACTCAGATAAAGTGCAGCCACTTCCTTTAAGTGTGGTTTTTGAATTCCAAACAAGATTTCTATTTTTTAAACCAAGAAACTTGACTAATATGGGACGTGGTCTGTCTCTTTTAGCGCCGAGTCGATGACAAATATCAATGTTCTCTGTTGCTGAACTTGGCAGCTTCATGCGGTCAAACATCACAGATTTAATTATGGATTCTGTCTTCTCATCGGTAGTCTCTTGTAAACCATGAAACAAGAGAATTTTACTTCGTGATCTTGCTTCGTGTTTATCAAATCCTTCTGACAACAATTGTAACTGCTGCCGCAACATGGATAGGGTTTTCCAAACAAGACTCTTGAAAGCGGAGTATTCAGCTGCAAGTCCTGGGAGATCCTTACAAGTGCCAGAAGAAGTTTTTGAAGCTTGTGAAAGTGCAAGTTCCTTGTCAAAGTGATCCATACGGGACTCAAACATATTGACAATCTCATCCATGTTCTTACGTAGTTGTGTGTGTAGATCCATTTGTGATATTATCCAAAACTTGTTTGTAGTGAAAGTTTATTTATGCCAGGTATGTAGAATTACTTCTAGTACATTAAGTAAGGTTTTTTAATGTATATATGTAAAGTTTCACTATATAATGAAATTAAAAAACGGAGGACAAAAAAGTATGTGTTGCTTAATGTACAACTACCCGCGAAAAAAAACATTTTCATGTATGTCTTACAAAATGGACTGCTTTTTTAATTCATTTTATAAATATATCTTATTAATGTAACATAATGTATGTTGTTTATATACTTAATAATAAAAATAAAACAATTATTATTACAATTGGGGAGAAGCGCCTACCACACTTAGTTTCATTTACAGAAAGGAGGTTTTATTTATAAATAATATGTTGTTATTTTAAAATTTGGTTTATTTTAAATTATGACAGTATTTTTGACCAGACTAAGTGTATTCTTTCTTATAAATACAATTCTTGTAAACTAGTATAACCCCATCAATGTACTCGTAATGTTTTATTCCATAAATATCAGTAAAATTAGGCTGAAATAGACAATATTTTTATGTATAACACAAGTTAACCTGAATTTACTTAATATAACATAAAATGTTACTCTAAAATTTTAGATGCCGCTTAAAATAAGGTTTTGAACGAAGGGGAAGCTAAAAAGATTAATGAGTTTTTAGAGTAACTAACTCAAAGTTAAATAGATCGTTAATTTGAAACTATTTCATATACAGACATGCATGATATTTCACAAGAGACGTTACATATACTTTAAACGTTCTTTTACTATTAGAAAGGGATATAAAAGATACTTTTAAACCTCATAAACTACTTTTAAATAAATTAATAATATATATGTTTTCTTTTATTTAAATTTTGGTTAAGAAATAACTCCAAAGATACAATCTATGAACTATTATTATTAACATGTAAAAAACATGTAGAGGGAGAACACGTTACTTAACTCTCAATGCTGTTGTGTGAGAAAGTCGTCCAACGTAAAAAAGATATCATAGAATACCTACTATTAGATCACGTTCAACCAATCACAAGTTACATTTGCGTTACAAGTTATTTTGTAAAAATGAAGTAGAAAATAAAAAGAAAATCTTTAATTCGTCGGTTTTTACATTTTTTTTTTATTATCTCAGCTTACTCTAAATTGTTTTTGCGAAAATATGGTTCATTTATTACATTCATAAAAATATTGGTTTATAAAAGAACTTAAAAAAATATAAAACAAGAAATGGAAATTATATTGTAATAATTTGTTATCCCCGAGGTAGAATAGAAACAAAGAATATAGCATTGTTTCTTTTGCGTGCTAAAATTGCGTATTGATCTGAACTCACTCTGTCAATTGATCGTACCAATATGTGGTCTGTAGAATCTTTTACAAATAAATGTAAACAAAAGTTATAAAAACAGTTAACAAAACATTTTACGGCTACAGCTACATTGTGGTTAAATACTGACGAAAAAAAAAATTAAATAAATAAAAAAATCTTTCGTTATATACCCACCTTTTTATTTTGGAATTGTTTTTAATTTTTTACGATCAAGCCAAAGACGTTATTTATGTGTATTTATTCATTGCTATCAGCTTTTAAATTTATACAAATGTAGTGATCTTTCCCAGTTTTATTTGGTTGTAATTTATCAATGAAGTCTAATAGGAAGAAACTATTTATTACTTTTATTTTAACTTTCTTTGCTGTTATAACTTACGCGTTATCTTTCAATAAGGCTATTGCCTTATTAAAGGATTCACATTTTTTTTATTGTATGTTTTTTTTATTCTAACTTTTAACTAAATTTAACTGATTAGATGATGTTTTTATTTCTATTTAACTTTTGAAATTCATTATATATTTGTTTTAAAATCGTGGAAAATTGATTGGTATTATTGATATTTGTTTATTTTAATTTAACTTTGTAAGTATTGTCTTTCCCAAATAAATATTTTTTTAAACTAAACCCTCATGTTTTTTGTGTATTATTCAAGACTTAATTAGGGAGTCATTGTTAAAAAATAATTTCAAAATAATATTTTTACTATAGTTATAGATAGATGTTCAAAAAAACAGACAGAGCAACAAAATTATAATTAATCAAATCAAATATAGGTATATGTTTTAAAATTCTTGTTAGTTTTCAATATGCCAAATTCCTTATTTATTTATTTATTTATTTTTTTGTGTGTCTGCTATTAGCCCTACTGGCCATGACAGCGTCAACGGCCTAATTCCTATTCTATAGTTGCTACAGTTACATGAAGTTACTATCGGATATGCGAGTATAAAAATCAATGCATAGTGGAATAAAGTATTTACAACATTAGTAAGATATTTTTTTCTATTCTAACACTTAATCAACATACTCAAAAGTATAGTAGAAGTTCACGCTTTTACGTAGGAAAAAGTATTTTATTTGTATAGAATGTTCAATCTAGCTAAGTTTGAGATGAGGCCCGTTTCTATAGTGTTTTGTACTAAATATTAAGATCCCGCTTCTAAAAAACACAAAGTTTGAAGTTTTACTTTAAGCTAAAGATTGGAACAAACTAGAGCAGTTTCTTGAGACTGATTTAGTCGCTGAAATACTTTATATTCTGTTCAAGAATTATGATTTTATAAAAAACGAAAAGAAAATATCCTCGTATGAATAAATTGTAATTCCTGTAATTAATCTGTTTGTAATTCCGAATGCTAAACTTTTCACGCGCTTTAAATTCGTGCGAAAGCAAATAGGAAACTTACAAAAAAAAATGTCTCTCTGTTTGTTCCGATTTATCTCTACAACATCTGGACTATTTTTAACAAGACTTTTACTGGGCGATAGGTGCTGTTATAATGAGTAATTTATTTACCTACTTTCATTTTACACGTTTTGTATATATACAGTGCTATAGTGCTTCTCCCTCCCAACTAAATAAACCATCTATTGTCATTTGAATTTTTTTAGAAATTCATAAATTTTTAGTTTTATGATAATTTATATATAACCCAAGCTTTTTTATTTTAAACTCGAAAATTATTATGTATATAATTTTTTTTTAACTTCTATACATATTTTTTCGTAAATTTTTTTAAAGTTTTGTAGAAAATAAATAAATAAAGAAATAATAATTTCTAATTTATTTTACTTTTGCTAAAGAACCTACTGTAAAATTTATTGTTTTTGTAAAGCCATATTTATATTAAAGTTATATCAAGTAATAATTTTGTTTTACAAACAGTGTCTAAAAGTTTTGTAGGAACTTAGCTTAGTAATTTTAATATAAAGTAAAAACTTTTTGTTTTACCCGAGGACCGTTTTATTACTTTATTGTTATTTGTAAACTTTTTTCTAATATATAAAAATAGATTATGAATATATTTAGTCTGAAATTGAATTTGGTATTTTAAGTATATTTTTGTGTTTAAATAAGTTTTATAGAACCAGTAACCAACATTTATTTTATTTATATGACATTTACGACATATTTACTTGTAGATGTCTATAATTATTTACCGAATAAGAAGTATCGTAATTGCTTTAAAATCAAGTGCTGGGTTAGGGCTAGTGCTGTTTATGAATTCGACTTTAAAATAGTTTTTTTCTGAAGATTTACTCGATTATATCGTATCGATTGGCATAATGTAGGTACATTATGCCAATCGATACTTATATCTTTTCTATTATCTAACACTAATTAATTTAACATACTCATTAATAATAATTGTTTTTTTTTTGTTCCGAAATTTATAATCAATCCTGATCCATTTTTGCTGCTAAACGTTGATTTATCGATGCTAAATAACCGTTCTCGTCCTCTCTAAGAATTGGATTCGTATGAAAAAGTCTTTAGTGAATTCAATCTCGGAGATTAGATATTTTTTTATTTTAATGTTTACTTTCTTAATATTGACATTTCTTTCTTTCCTTAATAGATTCTTAATATTGAAATAATAATTTAGCAATAAATGTTGTTATTGAAAGTGTTCAGATCATTTTAATTTAAATGTAGTCACTGTGTTAGCTGTATTTATAATACCATAGGATTCTATATATCATCATAATTCAATCGAAAGTCGATTTCCTAAAATTTATAAATATAAATCGTATATATATATATATCGTAAAAAATTAAAAACAATTCCATATCGTATATATATATATATATATATATACATAGAATTTTATTTATTATGTTATATATTTATTAACATACTGATATAAGAAATTTTTTCCTTCTATTTAAATACTTATTTACTTATTCAAGATATTGGCCACTTAAGAGATGTTGTAAGAAAACTCTCTTTGCAGAACAGTTACTTTGATTAAAATTATAAGAGCCATTAGTCGTTGGTGCTTGCATGTGGAATTTATATTAGTGGCTGTTGTTTAGTTTATTTTAAAATTAAGAAACTGACAGCCTCTTTCAATAAATCCACTGGAATCTCTAAATATTTTTAACTACAATAAAAATAAATTCCTCGTAGGAATTTAACAGTAATATATATTTGTATAAGGACATCTATGTATATGTAAGCTTGTATATAGTATAATTAACTAAACAAAATATGGTAGCATTATTTTATAAATATTTTATCACAAATGAAAACCAATTCTTCACTGATCAACTCAAGGGCACGATTTAGTTCCCCTATACAACAGTCATCATTTAAAAATATAGCAAACTTTTTTATTTACAATTTTATTGTCCTTTTTAATAACCAACTCATTCCGTGCTCTTTCTGATATGTCCTCATAAAACCTTGAGCTTTAATAAAATATAACGGCACACGTTGCTCGTACACTGAGATTATCTGTTTTATATACCATCGCTCCATAATTTAAGTAGGTTTTGGCTATTTCGACAAAAATATATAAATAAGTTGGATAGAAACCTTCGCAAAATTGTAGGGCAATATTTCATATATTATTATTGTTCAAAATGCGTATAAATACTCGGCATTTTAGTGTGGTACGGTATCCTTCTCGAGCAAGGAAGTAGTTACGGTCATGTGGTCTATCGGGTACTTGAATTGTTCTCATGTTAAGTATCTGTAAATTTAATTTTATAAATAATAAAATAATTGAAAACCCTTTTAAATTGTAACCCTTTTTGTATTTTCTTTTAATCAATTACTTATAGTTTACCAAGATTTATTAACTAAACTTATTTTTTATTGCAGATTGCAGGGTTTGAAAATAGTCTTAAATGTTAAGTAAGGGTTTTGATTTAACTTTAAAAAAAACAATATACTAAAATCGGTTCATCCGTATGGAAACTGTGCTGTCACAGACATACTCACAAATACATGAACACATGTTTTTGAGTCTGTCAACACAAACACAAATGTATTACCTAAAACATCAGTCTTTTCGAGATCGCGGTCATAAATAAAAAAGATGGAAAAATTTAAATTTATAGTCAGTTTTTTCACTCAGTCACTCTGTGGTTTCCTAGTACACCGGTCTCTCAGTCATAATTCTTTACTAGTTTTATTTATTATTTAAAAACCAACAGATGTTTTTGTTAAATGGGATTTGTAATCTCAAAGCGTTGTGAGAGCAAATAAACTTATTACTATTATTACTTATTATTATTACAAAAATAAAAAAATTCTAAGAGTCACTACATAATTTGCAAAATATAGCAAATTAATGACAAAAAGCCATCGTCATCGAAGGGTTTGGAATTTCTTAATTAGCCCGCAGTAATCATTCATGTTATTTACACACCACTGCAAAACAGTATTTGAAAAAAAATCATTGTTTTCATGAAATTCCTCAATCATGCCATAGCATGACCCACAGGTCAATTTGATTTATTTCTGGTTTATTATTACTACTATTTTATTTTTTATTTTTTATATGTAATATACGTTTATATCGGTTGTTGCAAAATAACATTATGCAATATACTTTCCTAATGAAAAAAGTTTCACAATTTCCTTTGGGTAATGAAATGTATTTCAATCTATTAAAAACTTTACCATTTTCATATCTCTTTCAAAATAACTCATTATATTTTTACCGTTTATTTAACTAAAAAGTTTTCTTCTTTCTCTGTGTGAACATATTATTCAAATCAAATACATTTTCCAGTTTTCTATTTACCTGAAATTCTAAATAGATTTGAATGCGTTATATTTCAACGTAACAACCGTTATATCTTCATGTTTTCTTAATTTTACTGAGAAATTATAAGATATGAAACTATTTTATTTTAAGATAATTGATTCAAAAGATACATTAGATTGACACACCAATTGTTCGCACAGGACAAACTTACAATTTAGAGAGAATGTTTAAAAAACATTTTTCTAATTTAATTGAGTGCCTTCATTTGCAATGAACTGGATGTATCCAGTTAAATATAATCTTGTTCTTTTGATAACCAACACCAATGCTTTTAGAAGTGAAATGAGTTTATCCTTTAATAATGTTATCGATCACAAAATTTGCATTTCTACGTTTTAAAGTCACCTGCAAAAGGTTGAATTTCGTAAAACAAAAAAATATGTAGAGGTTATTTTAATGCAGTTGTAAAAAAACAAATCTGAGGATTTCACCGGTTGTTCAAAGATTTAATATTACGATAGGGTGACGTTTACAAAGCCTTGGTTTTCAAAACGTTAAATGAAATTTATAAGGGCTTGGCTGTAAAGAGTGGTTTTGCCTTTTAGAAAATACTTTTAAAGAACATTCTTAGAGTTCAACTAAATATATTTTTTTCTTATTAACTTTAAAAGAGTAATAAAAAATGTACAATTCTATGTCGAAACCCTGCCATGAATATAAGCTTTTATCAGTAACAGGTTCTGAAAGTATTTTAGCTTCCGTAGTACTTCATCTAACAAACATCTTACTAAAAACAGCGGCAAAAAAAATACAAATACCACAAATTTTTCTTATGTTTTAAATGCTTTGCAGCAATTTACATCAAAACGACAGTTGATAGATAAATTTAAAACATAAGAAACAATTTTAGAAATTAATTTACGATAATTAAAGTACATTGTATATTATAAACAGTCAGGTTTTACTGAGTATCTGTGTGAGCAAGTGTTCTTCGTCTTCGAAAATATTAACTAATAACATCTCATTGCTATAGAAAACGAACAGCAGTTGAATAGTGGCAGAAAAGATTAAAAACTTAGTTATTACCTATAATTTACAGAATGTATTTTGTTGAAAGCATCATAGAAATCTCTTTAATACGGGTCAGATTAGAGTTGATAATAAGTTAAATACGATGATTAGCAATCATAAAACGCAAATTGTTTCTCAAAACCAATATAAAATGATTTCTTCTTTGTATACGTAATCCCGCTGTCTTTATTTACAAATAGAAGAGCAAGACGGACCTTGATAGCTGGTCTTGATCAAACCTAGGAATAAATTAATAAAGCTCCGCAAAGTAACCTATAAAATAGTATTATTGTTTCATGAATAAATTTAATCTTTACTTCAAAACGGTTAAAATGAAATATTGGTCTTCTACTTTACATCAAAGTGGTTTATAATTACATATCAGTCAGATCAAAATAGCAAAATGCAATTAATATTCTCAGATTTAACTATTAAAAAAATTTAAGAATTGTCTAAGAATTGTTTTATCAAATAATAATAAGAAGTTTTAAATAAATTATTCATAATAAATATGTTAAATTCGTAGCTCCACTTTACTAATATTATCAAAGTTAAGTCTAATCGTTATCTATGTTTTTGTACAAAGATTAACATTCATCCACTAATAAACATCTATCAAATGATAAGTTAAATTTGGTGTGAAAAATACATAATATTATCGTAAACTCAAAATGAGCTGAGATATCATATCCATATTTAAATATATGTTTCAGTATTATATTATAATATTCAAGTTATTTTTTTATAAACAAAGTTATTTTTTTTTTTTGTAAAACTCAAGTTTCTTTTGTCGTTTAATTCTAAAGAGTATTTCTTTTTAAAGCTGGTAATAGTTTTAGGATTCTTTATATGAAACTAGCTGTTGCCAACAATTGTTTTTGTATCATTCAAATTCCTCTAGGAATAAAACTATATATTTACTCACATAATAAGCTATAATACACCAATTTCATTAATTACACAGGCACACAAAACAAAAAAACATCATGAACCAGAGGGGAGACCCCATTATTCTTAGGTGTTTGGGATCTGAAACCGAATATGACAATAAAAACTAATTTTAAATGCCCGTTTTCCCGCTAGCACCCCCTTACTACCTCTTAAGGGGTGAAAATTGAAATTTTTGTATAAAATCAAGATAGATGTGTTTTTCTACGTTTTTTGGGATGCTGAAACCGAAAATGATAACCTAAAAATAAATTCATGACCACTATCACCCCCTACCACCCCTTACAGGGGGTGAAAATTTCATTTTTTCTATAAAATCAAGACAGATGTGTATTTCTACGTTTTTTGGGATGCTGGAACCGAAAATGATAACTAAAAATAAATTCATGACCACTATCACCCCCTACCACCCCTTACAGGGGGTGAAAATTTCATTTTTTCTATAAAATCAAGACAGATGTTTTCTATTTAATTCTACTTATACTGTTATCCATCCGGCAGTCTTTTTGAGACTATAGTGAGGAGCAAGGTAAAAGGTTCCATCAGGATCTTAAGACAATGGAACAGCGCTATCAGGGTAAATGGGATGTCAATATGTTAGCAAACTACTGTTGGAATTTAAAAAGAGATTTTCCAGAACAGAAGAGCCAATAAAAGGAAACCACTTAGAAGATCTTTTGAAAGCATGAGAGTTCGTGATCGCAGAAATAGGTAGACGCTGAATAGTGAGAGGCAAGGCGACTCACTTTAATCCAGCACCCCGGATAGTGAGAGGCAAGGGGACTCACTTTAATCCAGCACCCCAAAAGGGAACAGAAATCTACTACGTCCACGCTGTTGTTG
Source organism: Melinaea menophilus ssp. n. AW-2005 (assembly GCA_918358695.1). NCBI lineage: Eukaryota > Metazoa > Arthropoda > Insecta > Lepidoptera > Nymphalidae > Melinaea > Melinaea menophilus. Next base: position 20,306,153 of record OU911043.1, on the reverse strand, counting down.
CTGGGTTACGCTAAGAGTAGAATTAAATCATGAATATATATCAGATACTTCTGATCGATAAAGCATTTGAATTTCTAATATAAGAGCTAAGAGTAACCTCAAACTAGTTTGATAAACATGTCATTTATCGTTAAAATTTCTTCATACATCTTGGTTTTACACAAAATTGAAACTAAGCCCCCCCCCCCCCCGTAAGGGGTGGTTAGGGCATGGTATTGAGTAAAAGAGGTATCAAATTCACTTTTGGTTTCATATTCGGTCATATTCGGTTTCCATACCAAAAAACATAGAAATACACATTCGTCTATTTTATACAAAAATGGAAAACTTCACTTTCCATAAGGGGTAGTAAGAAAGTGTTAATGGGTTATGGAGGTCTTGAATAAATTTTTAGTTATCATTTTCGGTTCCAGCATCCCAAAAAACGTAGAAATACACATCTGTCTTGATTTTATAAAAAAAATGAAATTTTCACCCCCTGTAAGGGGTGGTAGGGGGTGATAGTGGTCATGAATTTATTTTTAGTTATCATTTTCGGTTCCAGCATCCCAAAAAACGTAGAAATACACATCTGTCTTGATTTTATAGAAAAAATGAAATTTTCACCCCCTGTAAGGGGTGGTAGAGGGTGATAGTGGTCATGAATTTATTTTTAGGTTATCATTTTCGGTTTCAGCATCCCAAAAAACGTAGAAAAACACATTTATCTTGATTTTATACAAAAATTTCAATTTTCACCCCTTAAGAGGTAGTAAGGGGGTGCTAGCGGAAAAACGGGCATTTAAAATTAGTTTTTATTATCATATTCGGTTTTAGCGATCCCAAAAACCTAAGAATAATAGGGTCTCTGGTTCATGATGTTTTTTTTTTTTGTGTGCCTGTGTTATTACAAAGTAGTTGTTTTGTGATACGCAAAATAAAAAACTGAAAAACAGACAAAAAAATAGTTTAAATAGTGTACTAAAAATAGTTTAAATTGTGTACTTTAAATAGTGTACTAAAAATAGTTTAAATTGTGTACTTTAAATAGTGTACTAAAAATAGTTTAAACTGTGCAATTACATTGTTCAATATTTTATACACATGTTATATTACATATTACATAAAATTAAAGTATTTATATGTTTGATAAAGAACTAAGGAGGTTTGACTGAATGTATACATCTATCTTCCAGATCATCTAAGTTTCTCATGTTAACTGTAGCGGACCAATCACCTTAAACTCAGTTAGATAGATGACGAAACTTGGACTTGTCTACCAATCAGGATCATAGTTTTTGTTTGAAGTGGATGAGTAATATTTATTATGAAAAACTTTAGGAAAGTTAATCTTAACAAGTATTACAAAAACACAATGAGTCCTTTGTTAACTAACTCTACGTACTCCCGAACAAATATGTTCAGTCTCAGCCAGAACAAATCTAGTTTTATTAGGATCTAAATACAAAAAAAAACTTTAGTGCTTTTATTATTCTTTTCTCTCTCTGAGACGTCAGCAGAATTTTCTTCCCGTATAATCAAATACACTTTTAGGTCAGACCTTATGACTTCCTCTCTTTGATTATGCTGACATTTGCTGCCTAGATGCTATACATGAGCTACAAGGCTACTGACAAACTAGATCTCCTTCAAATTTGTATATAAGATATTTATATAAATTGCGTAAATAAAATCACGTATTAGTTTATCGACGTAATTTAAGTGGCTGCGAATTTCTTTACACTGGACTATGTGTATCTTAACTTATCTTTTAATAGACTTAAAGATTCTGCACCAAATTACTTTAGATTACTAAATAACAGACCACAGCGTTCATGTGTGACTCTAAAACTGCTTGGCATTCCTCGTTATAACGGCGTATTTCATTCAAGCTCCTTTACTGTATAAGCAGAGCGCCTATGGAGCTCATCCTGATGTATTCTATAAATTATACTAATACTTACCTGTCATTATCCCATTCTTTTCGTTACTTGAATGTATTTATACAGTGACAAGATAATTACCCCTACACTGTAACTTATTTGTCATATGAGTATCAAAGTAGTGAGTTAAGATAAAGTCAAATAATAATAATGTAAATAAACCTTAGAGTAATACAGTTAAAATAATGGCTTAATATTCAAATTTCCTGAAGAGCTACCAGAGATATTGGAATAAAATTGTTAATAATACTTGATTTTAGAGTTACTTATTGTAACAGTGTTTATTTTTCAACTAGTCTGATGTAAGAGAGAAAATAAAGTGAAGTGTCCCAAGAGTATCACCAGTTAAATTTAAATCGGAGAAAAGGAGATTTATTCAATATTTAAATCTAAACTATGAATTGTTACTTGTTTTTTTTAACAAAAACAAATGATAAATATAAATAAGGATTTGTTTTTAAAAGGTGCATAACGATTTTTTTATCACATGATTGTAGAAAATATAAAATAAATTATAAATATTTCCATTAAATCAATAAAATTTGTTCAATACCTTTAAGCTCTTATGTACTTTTGAGAATACTTAACAATGCCCTCAGTCATTGAATACATAAAGAAGATATATGAAGCTGTACGTTCGTGTTTGCTGACTATTGTTGTGGTGTTTTTGGGATAAAGTAAAAAGATAATATCTACATTGTCGCGACTTAAAAGACGAAAATATAAAACGAATTGTAATTGTAAAAGATAAAGATACAGACAAACCTACAGATCAGTAATCTGTTATTGGAATTATTTAGAAAGAACCAATTCAAAATGTGAAAATATTTTTAAATAAAAACCGAGCTTTCACTTTTAACTCAAAACTTAAATATAAGAAAAATAAAGTTAAAGTTAAATAAAGATCTGTAACCGCTCAACTCCTTTCCTTTTTTTGTCGTCGGATTTGTCAACATTGCCTTTCTCGGTAGTAACGTATTTACTGATATAAGGAAAAACATAAATGAAAACGAAATCCTTATAATTTGTTATCCAATGAACATTAAATTTAGCGGCACGTTTTTAGATTGTTTATACAACATGTATTTACGTATTTTTTGTATTTCATGTTAGAAAGATATACAATTTCTTAACTTTTCTGAAAACTATATAACAAAGTAGCCAATCATATTCTTTTCGTACTGAAACAGAAATTATATTATATAGTATTATTCACTGATCATGTTTCAATAATCTAACTAATCTTATTAGAAATAACTTTGGATAACACTTTTCATACTATATCGTATGTATAGTAGTTGCTGAGTGTAAAGTGACATTTAATTCTCTTCACTGTTTATAAGTAATTTTAACCTCAACCTGTATTATACATAAATATAATTTTTTTTTATCTAATATCGTTCACTAGTATCAGTATCTTACTAGATAAGTTAGATATATTATCTAACTTTACGGCATCTTGTATTTTCTTATTGTCTTAAAAATTCACCAAGGATACTAAAGATATTTCTTTGAATTATTCGCAGAAAATCCAATACGATTGTTTAAATCCAGTGCCTACTTGAAATACAATATAGACACATTTCAAACAACTAGCTGTGGGCATAAAAGACGAGTTATCAAAAACAAAAAGATGACAAATAACTTTGAGAAGTGTATTATATAGTAATACATGTTTTAAAGCTACTCGTATATTTCCTTAAACAATATATTCGCAAACAAATAGGTTTTAATTAATATTAACACCAATAATGGAGATGTAGAGCAAAGGTTTAAAAACCGAAATTTAAAACCTGCAAAAAAGTATGGAATAAACAATGCTTAATATTAAAATAGTTCATAAGATGGCTCGCTTGAATAAATATATTAAGAGAAACACCAGGAACAAATTCTTTAAAAACTGCTAAGGTGGAGAAAATAATTTTTTTGAGGAGAGGAGGAGGAGGATATCAATTTAATATGAGATAAATAAGTTAAATGAGCTACTGAGCTAACCTGCTAAGATACTATTTAACAATCTTGTAATGTGTTTTTATGTACTAATACAACGATTTTACTTTTATTTTCTTTTATTTAATATTACAACAACATTCAGTAAAATTAGAGAAAAAAACAACATGTTGTACTAAAGTTTATATACTAAAAATATTATCACCACGTATAATTGTTTCGTCAATTGATGTTAGTTTTTTATGTAAAATAAAAAACGGTATTCAAAATCTAATAGAAAAAAAATAGTATTGCAATTCACTGCATTGTTTCGAGCCAAACTATATTCAAATATTATTCAAATTTGATACAATGCATTTGTATGCCAATACATGTTTTTTTTAATAAAATGATTTGATTTTATATATCTATATATAATAACCAACGACTCTTTCAACTTATTTTGACAAAACAACACTACTCAAACAGATTAAATAAACTGATTAAGAACCATGATTAAACTAACTTATTTGCTTAAAATTATCACGTTCAGAATACGAATGTAAATAATAGGGTTAGCTCTTTTTGTGAAACCAAAATGGTATTATATTAGAGCCGCTATCCAGTAATAGAATGCCTTATGACTTTTTACTATATAAATAAACATCACTAAAGAAAGTAACTCTGCATTGGTTTATCAGCCAGGTTATACTAATGTGGTAATAAGTTTAAGCTGCATGTTTTTCATTTTAGAGTACATTGTTCGTAACTTGAACATTGTATAAATATTAACACTAAACCTACCAAGTACCGGTCAAATTGACCGTTCTTAAACTTTTGTAAAACTTAGACATTTTTAAACGTTATAATATCGTTGTCAAACTACATGACAATTCTTAGAATATGCATATAATATTTTCTACACTCTTTACTTTTAGTTATTTCCATTATTACCTAATTTATATAATAAAATAACTTTTAATTACCGGTCAATATGACGCCGTGCGGTAGGAACAGGTATACAAGAATTGTCGGTAGGTTTAGTGTTAATATTGAAATAAACTGCTATATTTGTATATTAAAAATACATCGTAAATAAAAGCACTACTATTCCAAGCCGCAAATTGCTTGCAAATAAAAAACTAATTGCGCATTAAAAGAATAAAAGATACAAGAAAAACCCCTTATATTCCAAACGTGCACGTTATTGTACCCTAGAATTAATATACCAGTCATATAATTATTGAAAAGAATTCATACATTTAATATTATATTATAATATAAAAATAATCCAAAATCAGCATTAATTTAATATTAATAAAAGCTTTATGTAAAATACCCTTGTAGTAACGATAACACAGGAATGGGATTACAGCTTAAGTTACGACAAAGTGGCTAAGTTCTCCAAGCACTGCCTCTTGTCTAGTGAAAGCAACCGAATAAAATAAATTCCAGTCATAGTTACAGTTTTGCATCTAAATGTAGCATAACTGAGACAATGTACTGGTTATATTATGGTACCCTTAATTAAAGAGTAGATTGGATGTTTTAAAAACAAATATATAAATTCTTGCATATCAAACAATCTTACATTTAATTCCTTGTTTTAAAAAACTTCATAATTTTTTCACTATGTTATACAGTACTGTTGTAATGTAGTCCTAAAAATGTATTTTTAGAAAAAAATATAAACAAAGTTTAGAAACAGAAATTCATAAATAGAGGTACAAGTAAATTTTCCAATGCAAATTTATATTATATGTTGTCTTAGAGAATAAGCTAATATTGCAGAATATTTAATATAAATCCTTTTAGTAGTTTTTTTATATTACATTCATAATCCAATTCAGTTTTTTAATATTTTTATAAGAGTATGGGATGAAGTTAAAAGTATCCTGGTGATTTAGATATACATTTAATACTACATTAAATTTCACTAAAATTTTTCCAGTACGTAATGATTATTTTAATTATAGTGCTTATAAGTTTCTGTGTTTTCTTGTCAAAATAAAAGAAATCTGATAAACGGTATCTAATATTTTGAATGAGCTGAAAAGCTATAACTATGCCAAATTTTATATATCTAGTGAGAGAGATTATGATAAAATTTAGAATAGGTACAAAGATAAAAATATAAACCAACTAACAAACCGACGTTACTAATAATAGTAACTATAAAAATACATCCTATTACTTTAATAAAATGATAACAACAACCCTCGGCTATTTTTTGTCTATGTTAACTCATAAAATAAACTACTTATTTTCTGCTGGGGTCGAGTACTTTACCAATTAAGTTTCAAGACCATTTCATTCAGTGACGTAAGCAACAAACCAAAAATATCGTTATGTGGATTATAAAATAATATCGCTTTGCCATTGTTGCTGTTGAGGGAGTTTGTATCTAAATAAGTCTATTAAAATCGATTGAGTATAACATATACCACAATAACCAAAGATATAACTAATTTCAAATAAAATTTGATTCTTATTTTGAATAATAACAGATATCCATAGATATAAAAAAATCTTCATTTCTATTCGGAAGTTTAATATAAAAATACCAAACAAGCGGCAAGAAATTTTTTTACTTAAAAAAAAGTTTAAAAAAAACATCCCATCTCATACAGTCAGTTTTTTGTTTCCAATGGCAAGTTCCTTCACGACTTACTAGAAACTCACGGACAGTTTTTGGTAATATATCTATATCACTAAAAATCACTAAAAATGGTTAGTAGTTTCATCATGAAAGTGTTACAAAGATCCATCAATGTAACTGTCAGTTCTTCTGAAAAATAATAATAAAAATGAAAATAACGTATAAAAATTAAAATTATTTAACATATACAATATATTTCAAATATTTCTTAGTTACTGACTTCTTAATTAGACAATCCGTAGAGAAGAAAGATGAGATGGATGTAGATAAATGTTTATTTCCTATTTATATTAAAATGTCGGACACAGCAAATTACTCATGGATTTATTTTTATATCGGAGAGAAACTATTCATCTGTGTTATTGACACTTATATGGTTATTACATAACATAACAATAACACCCATAATCACATAACAGGTGCTTTAAAACTAATTTTACTCCAAAGTTTGTTAATTCTTGTTTAATAAATTAATACGAACATATTAAATTATGTCGTTAACATAACACCTGGATAAAGTTAATTTAATTAAAAGTTTTACCAACTTATTAACTTTTAAGCAATTACATGTGCTTACTATACACAAAACTAATTTAAGTCTATGCATGATGAAAGAAAGTTAAATAATTTTCATTACTTTATAGCTATAAAGATTTTTGAAATAAAAAGTAATTTTAAAAAGATAGTAAATTTTATGAATCACAATTTATTATGTAATTAAATCTAATACTACACGTTGACTGCGACTTTCTCTACCTATTCGTAGTGAATACAAAACAATTATCTTAATATATATAAATTACGTGTCACGTTGTTTGTCCGCGATGGACTCTTAAACTACTTAACCGATTTAAATAAAATTTACATACCACGTGCAGTTTCATATAACTTGAAAGATCAATTCACAGTCGCAATATTATTTAATTGCAAATTATTTGTTTACTATTTTGCAGTTACAATTTCCAGTTACCTCCTAACGATTCTAACAGATGGCGGTATCTGTGGACTGGATTGAGTAATTGAGTAAGTTTAGTGTTCCAAGTTATTTACTAAAAACTTTGTACTATACAAATAGTGTTATAAACTTGGATAAAATTAAAAAAATAATTATACTTATTCTGTTTTGATTTTTGCTTAATAATGACTGTAAGGAAACATTATGGTTTTCATGACAGATGTCTCTAAACGTTACCTCTTAAATAGTTTACTACAATGTATTCTATCAAAAACAATAGTCACAGCAACGCGTGACTGGGTCTACTAGTAGTTAAATAAAATTAATATACAGAATTTTCCTTGATCTTGCTGCGTCTTGATTTGACTATATATTTTTTTATTAAATACAAAGTTTGGTTAATATGATTTAGTACGATAGTCTTTTAAAATCAAATTGAATAATAATAATATACATTATTAATTATAATACTGATTTTCAATAATAAATAATATAATCAGAATTCCTATAAATATTATAAGTAACGTGTATCATTGTTCTCCAGCATTCTTAAGAAATAAATATATTTTTGAAATGTTTTAATCCTAATATTGTAATATTTTTCATAGAATATATTTCATTTACAATACCACTTTAACCTTTCCTATAATCCGCATTGTACACCTCACATGGGTCGATTGTGTATTTATTGGACAAGTTTTACTAGGTGAAGTGGATTTATTTGAATATCTATGAAATATACTTTATTACATTTCATTTGTGTATAAGGGTTTTTCGGTGAAGGACATTAAAATATTTTTCATGTTAAATATAATTAGTACGAGTACTATTGTATACCCGGTTATCCGGCTGTACTTATATTAGTTACATCGGTATTTGCCTAATAATATGATTTTCTTGTATTTTTTTTATATTAATATCATTTTGTATACAATTTAAAACAATTTTGTTTTAAGAGATTTATAAAACATATTAGTTATATCTGCTACTTTTCTAGTCATTCTATATTTATCAATATTTCTAAGGAAATCATACAGAAAAATCTTTGAGTAATCTTTTATCTGTATATTTATGTAAATATAGAACCAAAGTCCTTTTATATGTATTTTTAAAATAAGACATTTTTCTAAGCCTTAACCTTACTATGACCTTTTTATTCTTTTGTGATATCACTGGATGTGGGTCAGGGAACTATGATTATGTACAAAGCTGTTTACAGGATCACATATTTAAAATAACTTATGAAACTATGTTCATCTTCATATTGTATACTGTCTTTTTAGAAGACTTGAATATTATACACTATATAATATCTATGCAGTGTAAAGGCCTACTTATTTCTTGATTACCAAGCATAATTCAATAAATGTAATAATCAATAAATAAAAAGTGACAATATTTTGAGCGCAATAAATATAATACGAAAGAAGATAAAAACATACCAGTGTATATTGATTTTGTGGCTAAATCACGCAAATAACTGTTTATTTGCGGGAATCAAATGAAAAATCTGATACAATAAATGAATTGTTTCGTGTTAAGTAGATGACACATAATTTCTGTTTTCTTGTATGTTCGCTTAACAGGCAAAAATCATTGGACGGTATTTGATGAAATTTGATATGGGCATTGGTTAAATCTCCATTTACATTAATATTTTAGCATTTTAAGAGACAAAATGTAAATGGAAAAAGTGACTTCACCATGTAATAAAACTACAGGACCGTTTGTAATACCTATGTTAATTATCTTGGGAAATACCACCTATATAATTTAAATTAAACTAAAAATTTTTGGATTTGTGTTTATATTTATAGAAGTATATTATAATAGATATTATGCTCTATAAAATGCTCTTATTTATTAATTAGTATTTTTAAACAAAGTAGTTTTTAAATGAGTATTTTTATTTTATCACACCGTACTTTTAGTGAAAACAAACTTTGAACTTTACTTCGGATGACAAGGTTTTAGTCTAAGTACCGATAAAGAGATTGTATTAACTTTGGCTCTTCTCTGGTGAGTGCACTCGGACTGCGTTAGCTTGGGTCGATGTTACACTATCATTTTAAATACAATAGAAGTAAGATCTTTTAGAATCTTTATTGCAAATATGCATATTTTGTAGAAAAGATATTCGAGGAAACGTTATAACTTCAATAAACATTTTAATACATTTTATTTTGTGTTGACTAATTTATGTCATTTTTTTTTTATAATTTAGTTACAGTTGGTGTGGTGTTAATGTTTGGTGTGTGGTTTAAGTCTAATTTTATATTTAAAACAATTGAAGGATTCATATATTATGAAACCTAATTTTATTAACTTTGATTTAATAAGTTGATATAATTAAATCCGAAGATTAATTTACTTACGAGTAATTACGGTAGATGAGTCATTATACCTTCAATACAAGATGGTATTAAAATAGACACTTTATAATTTTGAACTTTTATCCAATATATATTTTTTAATAAGCATAAAATCTAGTAAAAGCTTTTTCTTAAAGTATATAATTTTTATAATTAAGAATTTCTTATAATTAAGAAGTTTATGTATAGTTTAAATTACGAGTATTTTTGTCATCCGTCTTATTAAATAGTTATTTATATTATTTTATATATATATATATATATATATATACATATATATATATATATATATTAGTTTATAATATCATAATATGTCCGATTTATCTATTTTAAATATTAACGATGATTACCTTTCATGTTCATCTTTCGAGAGTTTCCATAGCGCTCATCGGTACTCTATTCTCTCCCCGGTTTTACCCTGATACGTAATGATCGCACTGGTAGAAGAGGCGGTGGAGTCTGCGTTTATCTCAGAGATAGCTTAACGTACAGAGTATTAAGCCAATCTAATTACAATGCTTCTGAGTACCTAGAATATATGTTCCTCGAAATTTCTATCTCACACTCTAAACTTATCCTTGGTGTTGTATATAGTACTTCTCTTACTGTTAATTATTTTACTGAACTTGAATCTCTTTTTTATAATTATTTACCTTTGTACGATTATTTCATTCTCATGGGTGACCTGAACACTTGCCTTTTAAAAAATGACCACAGATCACATAAATTAAAATCTCTTATCTCCTCTTTCAATTTGTCTATATTTCCCCTTTCGGCAACCCACTTTGCTCCCACTTATCAACCGTCCCTTTTAGATATCATAATTGTACTAAAATCTGAGAATGTGCTAGAACACGGTCAACTCACAGCTCCCTTTTCCTATCATGACCTTCTCTTCCTTCGCTATAATCTGTCTGTTTTTAAACGTATGAAGAAGGTTATTTTGCGCCGTAATTATAAGAATATTAACTTGGAAACTCTCAATCGAGATGCTTTGAATCTGGACCTGAAATTAATTTACAAAGCCGTCACCGTCGATGATAAGGTTGATGTTTTAAATTCGGCCCTTATTAAACTATATGATTCACATGCCCCACATAAACCAATAAGGGTCAGACATCTGCCAGCGCCCTTGCTTACTCCTTCAATAAAAAAAAAATATGATTAGTCGAAACAAAGCTAAAAACAAATCCAAAAAAGACCCAAGCGATGAAAATGTATCGAATTATAGGAAGCTGCGTAATCTCTGTAATAGACGCTAAACGCCGCTATATTTTCACTTCTCTTGAGTTCTTATCTCCTTCACAAAAATGGAGATTCTTTAAATCACTGGGTGTGGGTAAAACCTCTGTAAATATTAATAAACAGCTAGATTTAAATTCTCTTAATGCTCATTTTTCTTCTCTATCATTTTAACTTAGTGACGTCCAAAAAGTCTTAACTCTTCAAAAATTGGCTTCTGGCACCCCACCTAACTGTGATTCATTCGTTTTTCAAAACATTACGGAAGCTGATATTAAAAAGAGCATCTTGTCCATTTCTACAAAGGCAGTGGGTCATGATAACATCAGTCGTGACATGCTTATTCCTATAATTGATATTATAATTCCCTTTATTACTCACATTCTAAATTTCTCACTCCTAACCAACTACTTTCCCAGTGCTTGGAAGTCTGCGCATGTCATGCCACTGCCCAAAACTTCTAATCCAACCTCCGTTTCTAATTTTCGTCCTATCTTAATTTTACCTATTCTTTCTAAAGTTTTAGAAGATGCTGTCTACAAGCAACTTACCTCCTACTTATCTGTTAATAACTTACTTAACCCTCTACAATCTGGTTTTCGTCCGTTACATAGTACCACGACGGCCTTACTTAAAGTGACGGAAGATATTCGGTATGCTATGGACAATAAAAAATTAACAATCCTTGTTTTATTAGACTTTAGTAATGCCTTTAACTCAGTTAATTTTGATATTATGCTAGGTATTCTTCGCTCTTTTAATGTCTCAGCTCCAGTAATCAATTGGTTTAACTTCTACCTTCATGAACGTCGGCAGAGAATCTGTGTGGATGAGGCCTACTCAGACTGGGCAGAAACCTTTGCTGGCGTACCACAAGGCGGCGTTCTATCTCCTCTTCTACTCTCTTTATTTATTAATAAAAAAATCATCTCTAAAGTAATTTCTTGTCACTACCATCTCCATGCAGACCATTTGCAGCTGTACCGACATACATCCCTAGCCGACCTTAATGCTACTATTGAATTACTGACATCGTTAAGTTTACCTTAGGAAGATTAAGCAGTGGGCCGAAGAAAACGGCCTCCTTGTCAATCCGCTGAAATCACAAGAATTAATTATAGGCAGTCATCAATTGCGTAATAAGATTGATAATACACTTTCACGCACTATTATCTACGATACTATACCCTTACCTTTAACAGAGCAAACAAAAAATTTTGGCATCATATTTGACTGTCATCTCTCTTGAGCACCGCAAAGTAATGAAATTAGTAGAAAAGTTCATTATTCTCTTCACTCTCTCAGACGGTTGCTAGCACAAACTCTTCTCCTTCCACTTCTCGACTACGCTGACGTTTGCTATCTAGATGCATCCGAGGAGCTACTTGATAAGCTTGAACGACTTCAAAATTTGTGCATTCGTTTTATTTACGGATTGCGCAAATTTGACCATGTATCCGAATATCGATTACAATTAAAGTGGCTCCCTATTCGCCTTCGCCGGAATGTGCACATTCTATCACTTCTTTATAATATTTTAAATAACGCTTCCCCCCTTTACCTGCTTGAGCGTTTTCATATGACGCCACCAAGGACGAGACCATCTCGTGAATGCGTTTCTTCAAAATCCCTAGTAGTGCCTTTTTACAACACTATTTTTTTCAAAAAATCTTTCTCGGTTGTTGCAGCTCGGCTATGGAACTCTCTTCCCCAGAGTATTCTGGATGGTAACCCTTCCCTCAACTCTTTTAAGCTAAGGGTTAAGCAGCACTACCTATGTTCGGAAATATAACTAGTATTTCTTTTTATTTTTATATTATCTACAAATGTTGTATATATTTATTTACATATATGTGTGTGTGTGTGTGTGTGTGTGTGTGTGTATATATAAGTACGTATATGTCTAAGTATTTTATATGCTATATAATACAGGTAATTTATTAAATAGATCTTAAAAGATTTATATATTTTCAATATCAGTTCTTTGTTCTCTTTTATTTGTATTTAGTTTAAGTGTTACCCTTTGGTGTGAGACAGGGTGTTCAAACACTGGGAGAGATCTCTAAAAGAGATAAGTAATCCTTTGTACTACATTGTTTTCTGTTTTTTGTATTTGTGATTTTTATTGGTACATAAATAAATAAATAAATAAATTTCAGGTGGTAGTAGATGGCGGTGATGGTAAAGCACAGCTGTTACTGTATGATTGCAGATTATATCAAGGTTGACTTGATTGATGACTATTACTACCTTTTATTCTCCTTCCTAATCCTTAATTTGACAACATGACGTTTGAGACAATCTATATTTGTAAATGTCAACGTGCGATGGCACCATTTAATATCACGTGGACGGTTTTCTCTTCTCTCACGCCCTATTAAACTTTGATTATAAAATTTATGTAACATATATGTTAACATATAAATCTTAAAACATTTTTAAAAAGTTTATATCACCATTTCTAGATATGATGATAAAAAGCATCTTTAGCAGGCCCTATAAAATGAGGCAATGAACCCTTCATATCATTTTGACCAAGTAAGTCACTTCAGATACTACAGATACTCTACAATAGACTTTTGTCTACAATGTTTTATTTCAGTAAAATATATTTACCTTACTTAGATTCTTAAATGTTATATATTGTGTCTTAGGTTTATCATTTTTGTATCATCCTTACTATATAATAATGAGCTAATTGACTCTGTATGCACGCGCTTCACTTATCACCCACAAATCACACAATAATGTGTAATACATCAAAAAAAAAGCTATTGAATCAGGCTACAAAATAGGGTAGGTGCCAACCTCATACGTGACCTTTGACCCTTCCTGGCCCGAAGGGCCGGGAAGTTCCCTTGTTATATATATTAATAAATTTATAACTAGAGATAAAATAATTTTAATTAACAAATTAATTAGTTTAACATCTGGTAGTACTATATTAATTAAGCTAGGTTAAATAAATAAACCTATGCAAAAAGATCAAACCAAACTACCACACCCTGTTTAAATTATACATAAATAAAAAATATGTAATGTAATGTGTATTATCTTAAATATGTGATGCTGGGTATTATATCTTACAAATAAAATATTTTCTATTGTCTTGACGGTTTGTAAAGAAACCCTCTATTCCAAATTTTGATAAGTAAGGTTTTTTTTGCTGGAAATAAATTCCACAAAGCTAATATTCTAATGTTGATTATATATATACAAGAAAAAGAAATAGGCTATTTGTTATACCAATTGCATATATAATTATTAACAAATTATTTAATAAAAAATGTTCTTAATGTCAAAGAAAAATTGAAAATCTTTACTACCTTGCTTTAAAAACTAACATAATACCTACATTGACATGGGTCTAACCATGTCGAGTTAAGCATTATGTAAGTTTTGTCATGGGTCTAACAATGTCAATTTATTGGAAAATATTTTGTTTGTAAATTATTTTGAGTATTATTTTTTTCTATAGTATACTTATCCTTTCTTATAATATGCTTATCGGCTTATCAAATTTCAAGCCCATTTTTCATCACTTAATTAATTATTAACTATAAAATTTACTGCTAATGATAAACAACCAATAATAACTCTTCATAGGGATCTCAAATCATTTTTTAAGTAACAGCTTTTCCAGAAAGGTGTTATAAATTTAATTATAATTACATTAATTAATAATATATAGCACTAGACTTAGCCTTAAATTTTAGATCTTAAAGCTTTATTTCGCCAAACTAAGTTCATCTTTGTAGATTAAATGAGGTTCACATTCACTCATTACCAGGTTGCCAAGAACATAATAATGTAAGACTAATCCAGTCTACTTAATATTATTTCAATGCACTATGGTAATTAAGTTATTGGTAAACGTGACTTACTTTTAACAAACGTAGTCAATATAAAGATATTACCTCTGAATCTTTATAGATTATTACATTTATACAATAAAAAGAGTGATATTTTTTATTTATCTGTTGATCTTTGTTAGATTAGTAATTAGTGGTCGTAACTTCTAAAACTACGGTTTAGATACGTTTCCAACACGGGACAATTATTTGTGTACTCTGTGTTGTATTGATCACAAATTATTATTTCGACTTTGGGTGTACTTTATGTCCATTATTATGATTTGTAAAATTTGCGCAACCATGAGATCATTGCATAAGATATATTATGTATGTAAGATTTTAGAAGGTAAACTATCCCGCGAACAAGAGTATTTATACAATTAAGCTTAAATCGTAAGGAATCTCTAGGGTCTAGAATGTTAATTGCTTAGGTAGTTCTCAAAAATAAAAACAATATTTATATCAGCAATGCGACCTGAAAGTCAAGTATAGTATTACACTATGCTATCAGAATTCTAAGTAACAAAGTTAGTGAGGAATCTATATAAGATCCCTATTTTAATTATTCATATAAATAAGATAAACTAGAATCCGATAATATTTCATATAAAAGTCCATTGGTTTACTTGCTTAACGTTGATTTAATATTATTTTGTAGTAAGTTTTTAAATTCCAAACCAGAAACCAGAGAAAGCCTTTAACATCAACATACATTTCCTTTCTTTGTCAAATGTCATGAGAGAATAATTCTTATAATGTTTAACTACAAATGTAGGCAGCACATTTATATACAAGGAAGAAAAATGGAAATAAGATTAAACCCGAAGGGACTCCCATATCAATGTTACCTCCTACGATCTTTTTCTATTTGATACGCGTTGAAGTGAAATACGGCCCACGCACATCACTTTACTAGATACGACTAGTACAAGTAACGGACTATCTTTGCATATGAATTATGTTCAGTGTTAATAACATTCTACACGAAAAGGAAAAACAAAGATTTTTGTAATGAAAAATATATTTACTAAAATATTATAACATTTAAATACATTGAAAGGTTATAAAAAATGTTTCGGTAAAAATTATTATTCTATATTTATTTGCAAATTTAAATAATCTAAATATAACAAAAATTATAAAAGTTTATTAAAGATAATATCAAGTATTCATAATTTAGTAGAGAAAATAAAATTGTTAATTAATAATGTTAGACAATACTTTTGAAATTTTGATATAAAATCTTTAGTCGAAACAATTTTTATAAACAGTATATTATCTTTCAGAAAATAAAATATAAGATTTCTTCTCGTCTTTTAAAGGAAAATTATTTTAACAGCTATAAAATTACGATTCAATTCAATTTATTTATTCAAGCTTCATTAATAATGTTCCGGCTTTAAGTCAGTTTAATTTACTAGAAGCTTAACGATATAACAATTATTAACGTAGCTTCGAATAATGAAATTGGTTTATTAATTATTATTCAATAATTATATTAAAATAATTATTAATATAATGATTTAAGTGTTTTTAATCCTTTAATAGGTTAAACTTAAAACATCTGTTTCTAAAGATTGTGAGAGAATCATATTTTAATAATGAATTGCTTGTAAAGTTAAATTTGTTATTGAACCTTGGTGTTTTCTTTTATTGTCAGCACTACCGCTGCTCATTTGCTAAGGCGCCCAATAAACAAATACAAGCCATTAAGAGTTTTATAAATCTAAATGACAATTTTAATATTAACTTTAAATATATAATTAATAAAAATAATATAAAATGAAATTAATCTGATATATCCATAATTTTATATTTAGTTTGATAGTTGCTGACGGCAAAAAATACTCGTCACCATTATTATCAAATTCCTATCTGAAAATACTTTGATATATTCTCCCGACGGCCTTTAGAGATTTATTCATTTATCACTGTCATTTTGATCTCCTTCATGCCATGAATGCTTATGAATGACATGTTGGAATGTCGCACCTTAAAGAAGAATCAGATCACTTCAGACCCCTTACCACAGTTACTGCTGTTGGGTTTAAGCCTAAAAAGATTTTTCGTTAATAAAAAATATACAGAGTGTTTTTTATACCTCAATGATTTATTTTGTTACATGACGTAGCTAAATTATAATCACTGATAACGCGTTTTATATTTTGATTACCTGTATACGAATTCAGGCCATATTTAATTTTTTTGTAGGACCACATTCCACAATTGCACTATGATTTAATAAGTTACAATATGGTCAAAATATACAGGTTACTTTAACAATAATAAAAAAAAAATCTAAAATTTTTGTCATTCTCCAGCACAGCAGTTTGGTAATTAAGGATAGTTTGTTTTCTAACCAAGCTACTTAACGAGATAGTTCTACAATAAGCCGATAATGATCATTACGGTCATAAGAAATCTCTTGAACATTTTTATTTTAACATAATCTAAAAGTTTTTGTTGTTACAATTGCTTACAAATAAATTTTATACATTTTTTATTTTATATATCAGAGACGGTCATAAGTACGAACGCTAAAAGAGACACAGCACGTTATCCAAGTTGCGGCAGCTCCATCGCGAATACGTCACCACATGGACATTTCGTGCTACGCTCCGTCCTAGCATGAAACCTACACCGTGGAGGCGTGCTATAGAAAGGACACTTGCCATCGAGCCACCCTGAAGACCAGTACTACATCACTAGAAATTATCATTCGTTTTGTTTATTGAACAAGCGTTCATACATTGAAGATTTAACATTTTATTTGCTCGATTACAATTCGCAAACGTGATGTCTGACGAAAGACCTATAAACGATGTTAATCCGATATAAAATATTTTTAAGCCAAGAAACTACCTACTAATTATGTATTTCGATTTTGATATTAGTAGATAAAATACATCTCAGTTTAGCATAAACTTGAAAACTATTTTTTTTTTGTTTTTCGATCTGCTGGTTATCTTAGTTGTTAATTTCTATACCTAAATTGTTGTCACATCTTTTTCGTCTTGTGATTTATTTCTTTCTCTGTGCTATAAAAAACAATCTAAAACATTGTTTTCATTATTTAAAACAAATGTTTTATATATATTTTTATTAATGTAACTGAACATTCAACTCGTATATTTTAATCCACAGATGAAAGCAGTACCAAGAGATATTTATATAAAATGTTACCTCACTCTGCTTTAAAAGGTATTTAAATAACAATTAGGATGGTAAGTTTTTTGCAACAATTTGCAACAGACATTTCTATTCTATAAAAAGAAATCAATTTCTCTAAAACTAAAATACATATTAGAATTAAGTTCACCTTTTGTGAAGTGTTTTTTATTTACTGTGAGAAATAAATAAATTTAATTTAAAGTATTTGTAATTATTAAATTTATTATCTGGTACAAAAACAATATAATTAAAAATGTGGTATAGTTAGCAATGTTGAAAATCCTCTTTATATATGTTATTATTATTGTAAATTATATTTTGATATATAGTATCAGTAAATAATATACAATAATTTTATTTGAACGAAATGTTATTCTACTAACATTGTAAATATAAAAGGTTGGAACCCCTTTCCGTGAATAATGCTGGATTTATTGACAGATAAAGATCCAAACTTACATTTATAATGTTAAAACAATAATATTTCGTTCAACTTGTGACGTTTACGTGTAGTTAAGATAGAAACTCAACTTACAAACATTGAAGACTTTCGAGACCAAAGGTTGGCCTTGAAAATCCTCAATGTTTTACAGTTTGGACCAGTTGTGAAGAAACCATTACATTACGAAAAAACTAACCATAATAAGGTAGGAAAGAAACCTTAGTATAACAAAATAAAAACATGATACAGAGAAAAACATGTATTATAATAAATTGTTTTATACAAACCAAACCTGTTTCATATATTTGGTCTACATTGTAACAAAATATTGAATATCATAAAATATATTAATAAAAATTATTTTTATTTCTGTCACACGCATCTCTCACTACTATCACGGCCACTCTGTGTCAGGTACAGTGGCAATCGTGTTCACACGAGTAACTTTGTTGTTTGTTTCTTTTTCTAAGTACAAACATACTTAGAAAAAGAAGTTCATATTTCTACCAAATTACCTTTCCCAATACATGCTTCAATACAACAATATAGTTATTATTTCAAAATCGTCAATTAAAAATTGACATAATCAATAATGATCTATTATCTTATTTATTTACTTAATATTTAATTGTCTTAATTTTATGTACAAAGGATTTTTTCATTCATCATAATAACTAGCCAAACTGTTACTTGCCTGTTGTCATTAAACGAACAGATAATAATGTTTGATTACGCAAACCAAAGGTAAATAATTATCTAAATTGATTTTCAAAATGTCGGATTAGTGATTCTATATAGCGTCAATCCTCTCAAAGCAATCAAATTGAGAATGCAAATAAATGAAGTTACATACCTACCCACGTATCTATATGATGTGTGTAATATGACGACGTCGGTGATTGTTTTTAACTTTAAATTCATGTTAGTGTAGTAATTTCCCTTGAATATTGAAAAACTTTTACTAACACAGATAATAAAGTGTACCAAACTTACTGTTTCAAAGAGTTGTTGTTGTTAAGTTTCAAAGAAGATAGTAAGATTGAAAAAATCGATGAAACTTCGCTTCACTTCACTTCATTATTTTATAAACTTTTTCTTTTGAAAAAACTTCTTCCGATATTCATTCTTAACATTTTATCATTAAAATAAGATTTTGTATTGTGACTCTTAAATATAATAATGTTTTGAGATCACAAAATAAATCAAGGCCTTTAACTGCTTAATTCTTCATTTTTGAACTCAATTATTTTCAAAGGTACTTCTAGTTTTTAATAAAGCAACATAATTAAAGTATTGATTTACCTCATAATCATAGATATCACAAATGTTACTTTCTTCTAAATGAAAAAACTCAAAATTTACTTTATCTTTGGAATAACATCAATTGGAGCTCTAAATTAATAGGAGCTTAGCTAAAATAATTATGAAAAGTCTAAAATTATTATTTACGTTTCGAATGAAGGCCATTTTGTGTCTGTCTATCATTATATTAAATCCTGGAATAACCATTTAAATCCCTGGATTTGCCCTTTATAGCTGCATTAAAACAAGTTTTATTTTGCTTTAAAAAATGAGACTCCCTGACGCAATTTTTACTCACCCGGGAGGAGCACTCGTTGAGCTCTAGTACCGACAGGCCTAACTTAGAGCACCCTCATATCGTAGGTCTACGTCAGGGTTAACCCATTGAATAAAAAAGATTCTCTTTTTATTACAAATTCTACAATAAGCTAATATATTATTCTCAAACAATAATCAACCCTATATTAACAAAATACGGCGTAATTGATTTTGAGAGTAAGTTTGAATTAGTAATATTCTACACCAACAACGGCACAAGCGACAGCTGTTACAGATTGCGTTGCAAATAATGTTTTCTAATCCTAAAAGGTCTTCGTCAACATCGGGAATATAGTATCTTAAAGTTCTTGATTATAATACTCTTTTCACTCATTTTAAACATCATCAAATGCATTTGAAATATATTGTGTCAGAATAAAAGGTATTTAATATATAATATATGATTTTAAGATGGTAGAAATTAATTATTAAATTACTTTCAATAAAACTCTTTGATTATTTGAATAGCTATTTTAATTAAAAATTAAATTAGTTTAATTAAAATACTTGTAATAGTATTTTTTATTGCACAATTAATTCGTTGTGAAACTGAAGGAGACTGTTTTTTTATATTTATTTAAGCCAACCTCACTGAGTATCACTCAAAGTGGAAATTATAATTCTCGTGCTTAAAATTAATAAGGACTTGTTTGAAGTCATGATTGCTATATTGTTGTATTTATGCCAGTTAAGTTATTAATCTCAATACACTGTTTCGGAATAAATTTACAAATCTGAGTAACACAATTAATCTTAATCGGAAGAAACAATTCACAATATTTTATGCGACAAACATAATAAACATATAAATGAAAAGAAAAAGAAACATTAAAATCAAAGCACAAAAAGTTTAATTACAGATATCTGTTAATTAGTGACTACCGACGTAGTTCATGAAGAAGGCAACTTCTTTCCGTTTGTACGAACATTATATATATAGTCTAGGAGAAACTGTTAGTATAACTCACTTAAGCCCCTTAGAAAGTTTTGAGAAAAATAATCTTCTATTGACGTATGAAATACTAAATACTATATACACTGTTTCATACGTCTGAATTAATTGCTGAATCAAATTTTACAGTTTGCTACCAAATGTTCGTAGTGATCACTTTTTCTGGTGATGAAAACTGTACAACCTTGTGCTGGTTTTCAATTTTATGTTCGGGCGTAAAGTCATGCTATAAAAGAAAAGGTAAAGATTTAAGAGTTCCTTGTCAAATGCGTGACAATTGTCTCCCTTTTCATTTCTTAAAATAATTTAATTATAAAATAGACAATTTAATTAGGTTATAGAATTTATTTTATTAATTATCTTATAATCAGTAAATATTAAATAATGCTTCAAAGCAAAGACAACAAAGACAGTTTAGCAGAATGAAGTGCTAAGAAATGATATTTGCAAAATAAGCAAATATATAAAAATTATTTTTACTATTTATTTATTAACGTTTAAGAAAATAATATTGTCCAGTAAAAAAATCTTTCCTTTTCCTGCATTTCCTGCAAAAACAGTATTAATTCGTAGTTGGCATCAGCTTTATTACTTTGTTTTAATTACACAATAACTTTATAGTTATTGTGTAATATAAGAAACGTTATTCTAGAAGATTATCTAGAAACAAATGTTTTCATTAGTAAAGCCATGTTGGTGTAGCAGACGTCACGTCGGTAACTATCTAACTAAAATACTCAAAGTTATATCCATTCTCTCCAATATACTTAATTAAACATTTCCAAGTGCCACTTCAAAGAACATAAAGACGTCTTTGACAGAAATCCATCTATTGACTCTTCGAAGCTAAGACTAAAATAGTATTCTCTATTCTAAGATACTCGTATATGATAATGTGTGTACGTATGCAAATATATATGTATTAGTTTAGAATAATCCATTACTTTATAATATTTCTAAGGATAAAATTAAAGGCTTAAGTATTTTTGTATTACCTTCGAATGTTAATAGCCACTTATGAATGTTATTTGAAATGCCAATTCTACTATTTAGTCGCGGTCCTAGTTAGTCAAATGTCCGCGGACATCGACTTCTATAGATAACTTCTGATATAAACTTAGTCAACTTTTACGGCCCAATAAAGATAGATTTTTGGTTTCCTTAATATTGAGACAATGCTTTACATATACCTCCTAACTAAAGATATGCAGGTGGAGTAATTTTTAATATTCTCAAATTACATAGTTATTCCCGTAACAATGTAATATAACTTTAAATTGTAACATAATATAAGAAAACAATGAAAATGAAAGAAAAGAAATTATTACAGACCATTGTTATAAGAGAATACATCAATTCTGATTGTAAGACCTATGTAACTACTCAAATACTAAAGACGGGAGTACGTTTGGGGCACGAAAAATTTATACATTTTCTTTTTTTTTAAGCATTAAATTTAATTCTATGATACTGTTAGCTTAATAACTATTACAAAAAGCTATTTTCAATACTTTCAAGAATTATAATCTGGCGTGTGCTTGCAGAAAAAAGCTGTAGTGAAAGAAGCTGAAATACAATAATTTGCATTAATACTGTAATAAAAAGAACCTAATACAATTAATACGTATTTACTAAGTTTTGAAATAAATACATTTTATCCATGGTATTATAAATATATAATGTTGTCGCGATGTACTTAAATTACTATTTTTTTGCGTAGAAAGAGACTCAAGTGGATAAGTTAACGATAGTTCATAGGAGATTAATTAATATCGCTTGTCGTAAACCATTGATTTTTACATCATAATAAGAAATTTTCCAAATATATTTTTTTAATTTAAGATCGAATGAAGGAACAGAAACTAGGACACACGAAATACAACGTAATGTTTTTTCTGACTATCTTTTTTGATAATGTTCAACACTACAAACAAGAGGAGTCCTATAAATTTATGTTTTCATTAAGATTGGCGAAATATATGTTTTTTGTGGCATAATCCACTGTGTCTTTTTACGTTACTTTAGAAATCTTATTTTTCACAGCTTCAAAGAACAATGGATCTTAGTATATGGTTTTAATTTCAACTAGATATATAGATATAGGTTTTAATAGTTAAAATAGATGTATAGAAATATAGATATAGAAAGAGAAGAGAAAGTAGAGCCTAGCTGTATGTATCTGACTGCAGCTCTTATTGTGCTGGCTTGACGAGAGTAGCACCACCCTCTTACTGAAGATCGACGTCCAGTAACCAGATTCATTTGGACTTGCGGACTGGGTTTGATGCATCTGTCAGGGCTGCAGCAGCTGGCAAACGGCAGGTCTATTAACCTTGGGCTAACGTGTTCGTCATTATGAATCCGAACGCTAAAGTTCTAAAGAAGTAATATAATCATGTCTCTATGTAGTCAAAATTGGAGATCAGCTAGCAAGGTACTCTCCTGGTACGCTCAAATTTTGGGCGCTTTCTAAAGCCACTCTGAGCAACTTGTCAGCCGTCCCTACCACGATTGCACATGAGGAATGACACACACGGCAAAAAAGAAAGCCGATCTTGTGCACTCTTTTTGACCAAGCGTTGCGTTGCCAGTGCTTAATGCCGAAAATAGTTTTTTTAACAAAAAATCAACTGAAAAGCCCTCTTTTCCCTAGACGTTCATAAGTCGAATGGGCCAAATGGTATTTCTTTAATTGTGCTACGAACATGTGCCCTTGGGTTGACACCAGTGCTAACACGCCTATTTCGGTACTCCTACCTTAAACACGTAGTCAAAATATAATAATACATAAAATTTCAATCCAAGAAATAAAACCTACATCCGCATGAGTAACATGGCCCTGGGGTGAAACACGGGGTGAAACTTGCGTCTCCGTACACGCTACGGAGCTGGCAGTGAAAATGTTACAACCAACAAAAAATGTATAAGAAATGTTATATACTTAGAAAAAATAAAGAAAATTATGAAATTTAAAACAGCTTTACGTACTTAGTCACCCCTTTTTACGCTTGTCTGACATTAACATAGGCTATATGAAGTTTTTTCAAGAGTATTTATAAAAATATTTTTTCATATGTCAGCGGAACTAAGTAGATATCAACGTAACTGTCTGGATTCACCACACAGAGGTCGTTAAGCCCTTCATTAAAATATGAATAGAAATAATAATGAGTATAATCCTAAACTGCGCAAGTAAGATAACGCAAAATAAGCTGTATGGTGTATTTTGTTTTATTTTTAAGCGATCTCTGTATTTAAAAAGACATAAGTGAGTATATATTTATACACGTTAATATCATAAACAAACATTATACATGCCGGCGCAATATGTTAATTCCTTCCAGGCTCTTTATCATACGTCATTGCAGACTAGCTTTCACGCACTATGTCCACGATTTCTTACTTTATAAATATAAAATACAAAAATAGGCACTTATGTACCTATTTCAGATCAAATATATTCAGTTCATTTTATACCATTTTGTAAAAGAATACATGTGTAGTTAAGATATATCCCTATCAGTATAACATTTGTAATATTTTGTTACTTATTGTCGAGAACACAAACACATATAAAGTTATCTGCCTTAGTTCTTGATTAATTACTTCCTCTTGAATCACGTTATCATGCGTCTTACAGTATACCCACTAAACCGAAAAAAAGTGAAGTTTAAAATAAATACAAAAAAAACTCGCTTAGTAAACTTTGCAGTTGTTCAAGTAATATAAACATATAATGTAAGCTGAATCTGCGAAACTACTTCATCGTAAATTTAAGATGAAGTTAGATATTACTTTAATATTCTTAAGAATATTGTATTGTAATTTAATATACCACGATACACGAACCAAAAGTATTTGAATATTAACGTTTTATATGGTTAACATTAAATAAATTAAAGAGAACATTTATAGCTATTAATTATTATTAGTCTTATTATTGTCCGATCCGCTACTTTCTGTTACCAAATAGATTATAATTAAGATTTTTCAAGTTTAAGTGCTACGTAGAATTATTAGTAACAACTGAAATACATCAACATATATACATCAAATTATATTGTGATAGAATTAAAATAACCATTAAAATTTAATTTTCTTGTTAGAAATGATACACGATATTTGTTTTAAATAACGATATATATAATACATAAAGATCTTGTAATAGGAAAGCAAGCTACAATTACTACTAAATTTCGGTTCAGGAGGTTTATCTTCTAAGATAAACAAATAGTAATATTAGATTCTAGACACAATTTATCTGGCGAGACATTACACATACAAATACTTTTATCAAAATATTTAATGATAATTAATATTCTAAATGCTGGACATGGGTATTTAATATTTATTTTGTCTTTTATTTTCTATGAAATTTTATTTAAAACTCTGCTCTATTACTTTATAATATGTAACATGAATATAGGAGATTGTTAGCCTATAAAATTTAAATGATAATATTTTTCTAACACAGAGTTACATCTCATATGATTTTTTGTAAAGATGTCAAAAGGATATCTTTCCAGTTACCCAGAATTTATGTTTGCAGATCTAAGCAATATCCTTCTGAGTGGATTATTACGAACTTATCATGTTTTTAACTACTCGGTCCATCCAATGTCATACAGTCTTCCTTTGCTAGTCGAGATAGACCAACCGAAAGCTACAAATACAAATTATCCAAGATGCTCGAAATTTTTAAGTTTTTAAGTTAGCATAAACTCGACACAAACAATCTTCAGATTATTATTATTTTATGAATTTTTTAACAAAAATAGTCGCTCCCATTAAAACAAAAGATATTTTATAGGTTTCGACTCCTAATAAAAAGTGTTATAAAATGAACCCTGTCATTGGATTCCATTTCAGTTTAATGGCCGATTTGTGAGGTCAATCCCTGAAGGAACGTTATTTTCTATACTTTATGGTTTTATTGTAAAAATGCAAAGATTTAATAAATAATTTCCGAGGCGTAGAGATTGTGTGATTAATACTAAAGATTGAAAACAAGGTCATTAATTATTAATTAATGCTAATGAAATTAATTATTAATATATCATCTTATTTATTAAGTTCTCGCTAACGGATGTGCTAGGTTACGCCACTCTAAGAAATTATTTTTGATCGTATTACTTACATTTTACGTTTAACTTGGCTTGCTCTTCCATTTTAATTACACCTTTTTTCTGGATTAATACTAAAAATTATTACCATTGCATTTGCAAGCAACGATTATTATCGTACCAACTTACTTTATTTTTCAAACCATTCTATCGGTGATGCCTTTCTAATTAAAATATGTACAGAAAAAAATAAGTTAGACAATATCTAATAGCTTTTATATAAAGCTTACAATTCTTTTAAAGATATTTTTATGTTAATTTCCGTTATACTAGTATTAACAATATCGATAAGTAATTTATGATGATAACAGCAAAAAACGGGTATTGAAAATTAATGAAACAATATTTCACAATAAAATTTCTAAATTATTTTGACATATATTTTGATTAGTTATTAAAATGCATTCAACTAGTGGATGAAATAAATTAATATATATAATATAAACATTTCAAGTTGTAATACTGCATTTACATTTAGTTGCAGTATATAATTTAATACAATAATGACATATAATAAAAATTAGACTATTTTGTTTGCTCTAATATATCAAGTCTTCAAACGTTGAGACTATAAGCTTTAATATTTTTAAATTACAATGTGAATTATTCAAAAAGAAAATTACATACGTAATAAGATAAGATTACCAAAAGAAGTGGAATAACATAGGATCTTCTTTCTAATTTAAATGGTAATTTTATTGTTGATTTTGATTTAATCTCCAGTTTTACCAGAAAACTCATCGATCGATATTACAAAGATCTTGCTTTTCGTAAAAAAATATCATTCGATTGAGAGGGAACTTTAATTTGATATTGTAGTTTTTAATATAAAAATTAAGTTTTGGTTTCCACAACCATTTTCCACACAATGGCAGTTCAAACAATTTCAGTAATAAAGGAATGTCTTAACAAAAATAATAATAATCATAATTTAAGAGTAAACTTGAATAAAAAATGGTAATAAAAATACCTATTTATAGTCTGTATAATGACATAATCGTCTATCTATATGAAATATATATATATGAAGCGTCTGTTTGCAATTTCAAATTAATAGCTTTTTACTTAGTGCATATGAAAGTATATACGATTCTTACATAAATAATACAATAAAAGAAATTCTCTGTCTATCTTTCTGTTTGTTTTTTCCACCTAATCTTTAAAAAAAATTACAAATTTTGAAAGGACTTACTGGCCAATATTATAAAGAGTAATTTAGGCTATTTTATTTAAAAAAACATATTCCGCGATACAACAATACGGTAGATACAAGTAGTCACATATGTATATATCATGTCATAGAAGCATAACCCAAATATTTTTATGGCATTTTTCTTTAGTAAGAAGACCCTATAATACAGTTAGGCACCCTACTCTAGTATGGAAGACAAGAGCGTGATCGATGATGATGATGATGACGATTGATGGCGTGATGAGGGCCAGCGGGATCTTTATATGTACTCATGTTAAGAATTATGAAAAATTTTTACTACTATAAATAAAAATATAAGACGTTATTCATTTCATACTGTTTTAATACTGCCCTACATATACTATATAGTGAAATATAACTCTCTGTTTGTGTTCTAGATTTGCTTAACGATACACGTGCTGCAATTTATTAAAACTATTTTTTATTTTACCTAAAAAGAAATTTAAATTAAACGGTAAAATGCGACATTAAATATAGTACGTACGTAGATCAGAAACTTCATGGTTTTGCTTTGATGGTAAACAAATATATGTTGACATGACTAATATTCTTTTATTATATTATAGTATAAAATAAAACGTAACGAGAGATGAAATACAAAAAAGTCACATACAAAGTATGACAATAATAATAATTCATAAGACTGCATCAAAAAAATATTTAAAGTATTAATTTTTTATAAGAACCAATTTGAAAGATAAAATTGTAGATTAAAAACCACAGACTCAAATTAGTTTATCCATATGGGATCTGCGATGTCGAAGACAGACACACAAATTCACATAGACACAGATTTACTTGTTAAGCCCACAATATCTGTGATTTTTACGTTAGAAGTTAATTAAATTCTTTTACAATGGTAAACCGATTTAAAAATTGTAGTTAGTTATTTCGTTCCTACCCACAAAATCATAAAAATAAGTACAATTTCATTTATTTGCTCTACAATTTTCAAAAATAGCGAATAATTGATAAAACGTCATCATCAATAGTAGGTCGGCTTAGAAATTCATTTAATTAGTCTGCAGTGTCATTGGACGGAATGTACATTGAATGAATACTTTACCCTTCACATCAATGCAGTATTTGAAATCAGCGTTCCAGTGTTTCGAACTAAATCGTATTGCATGTGGTAAGCCTTTTTCGCTTATTTTATTAATCTCTGACTCATTATAACAATTTTTTTTTCTTCTTTGCTTAAATGTAATTACAATTCTATGTTTACTTTTGAAAATACAATTATGCAATTAATTTACCCCATTAAATAAGTTCCATTATTTTCTCTGGCTTCATGTTATGAATTTTATTTTATATAATATTAATGATTAATATTAAATACACATCATACTCATTTTATAATTTTTTTTTACATAACATTTTAAAGAAACATTTTGTTATCTTCTTTATGTAATATACATGACATCTGGGGTTACCTTTTTTAATGTAAATAGGCTGTCATTGGCACTTGATGATAAGCGAAAATACTGTCTAGAATGTAACCCGCTTGAATAGAAGTTGACTGTTTACTCAACACTTAAAGTCCCTCTTAGCCATTATATACAACTTTCACAATATAATTTAAAGCAAATCACTTCATGCGTTCACGTGGAACTTTGATAATCCGTTACCATGACTAGTATCATATTAATAGCATTCATAGTTGAAACAGAAATGTCTAACCTCGTTTGTATTTTCTTCAGTTGAATTAAATTAGTTATTTAAATACTACCGACGAGAAAGAGTATATTTTTTTAAGAATACGTGCTTTCACTCTCATAACTTTCACTGTCTTTCAAATAATAACTAATATAACTGGCATGACTAAGACCGTTAGCAGCAGATGCAGTGACAGTATGAAAGATACTATTGCTATAATGTTGCCAG
Source organism: Melinaea menophilus ssp. n. AW-2005 (assembly GCA_918358695.1). NCBI lineage: Eukaryota > Metazoa > Arthropoda > Insecta > Lepidoptera > Nymphalidae > Melinaea > Melinaea menophilus. The sequence continues at coordinate 20,276,815 of OU911043.1, read as the reverse complement.
CAGCGAGCTGAATGAAGGCTGCTGCGTAATTAAATAAATGAGCTAAAATGTACCACATGTATCAGCCAAAGCCCATTTCGCACGCTAATAATGGTTGCTATTTGTCTTGCAATATGACTATTGTTCAAAGTTGGTTCTTTTCAATTACTTTGACAAATGTGACACACATTTTTAACAAAGTGTTTTGTAAAGTGTGCAATGGGTAGTAAACGTTAAGAAGGACATATTTTATTTCATGAAGTTGCATTATTATTTTCTATACAACCACAGATCTTTAAAAACTATCATGGGTAGGGTATTCATGTGCAATCAAAATAAAATAGTATGTAAAATTTTACTATTATAGTTGTTATTATTTATTATATTTAAAAGTTTAATTCAAGGCTCTTTATTAAAAATGAAGTCATTTTATAGAAGACTCATAGAATATAATTTTAATATAATATAACCTTTAATATTTATATTCATTTATATTCATATTTTACATATAGTTTAGTAGTTTTATAGGAACAAATAGTACGGATAGTACGCAAGGACAGTAATGTGGTTACATCGTACTCCAACCGATTAAAAACGCAACGATTTTCTTTCCACAAGCGTTAATAAACCGTGGATTATAGGCATACCTTTACACCTATCCGTACAACGATAGAGTGAAACCATATATACGTGATATTGGTTTAAACAATCCCTACTTTTAGGGGACAAACGAAAGTACTTGGCAGAACAAACTTAAGAGTGACAAAAATAACTGTCAAAGAACCAACTGTAATAATCGCCAGAATATATAAAAATGATGGTCTTTCAAAGTTACTCTTCAAACGTACACAATTTTTAGTATATTTATTAATAAATAAGTATCAATCCTTAATACCTAGACCATCTTTATATTATAGTATGAACTACTTTTGTGAACTTGTGAACTGAAATAAACCTTAAAATCAGATTTTTAACTTTAAGATCTTAATTTTAAAAATTGAGGAGTACATGGTCATTGATTTTAAAGAGAGAAAGTGATTAAACGGATAAATCTTTATAATTTCATTCCTATCCAAGGTAATTGTGATGGCAAATAAAATATTAGACCATCTGTTTACCAAGAATTATTCCCTATATTGATATTTAGCTTCCTCTTGTCTCATAATTTTTATACATGAGAAATATTTTATACAACCTTATTTAAATTGTCTATTTATTAGACAATACAATATTTATATTTTATAATCAAATTTGTTAGAACTGTTAATTAACATTATCTGGTAGTTTCATACAAATAAATAATTTCAAATCCCTTTAATGTATGGATAATATTATGATTAACAAAAATTATATAAAATATATGAAAAATTATAACTTATACTTAATGTGTTTGTTTTTAAACAAATTATGTTCGAGTTACCCCTAACAAATGTTTGAATGTTGAAATGTTTCTATTTCTTAACCACACTCAAACCCAACCTAACTTTGTCATCAGAGTGTATTGTCGAAATACAAGAGAACGAAATTGATTTACTCTTACTTTGCAAATATAGGTTAACTTAGGGTATAATTCTGTTTTTGATTAAGACATTCTTAAAGAAGTAGAATTTAATACACCTATAGTTAAAATACCAGAACACAACTTATTATTATTAATATTATTCTCTTTACAGTAATATGGACATATCATTTTAACTAATCCTAAGTGATTGACTTATTCTCTGCTTACTCACTCATAAGTTACATTATATAAGCGAATGTGAGTTTGTTTATATCTTTAATTGTATTGTAATAATTTTTATTTGTTTTTATGCTCATGTCTAAGCAAGTCATCTTTATGGTTACCAGAAAGGATATAAGATATCTTTCATACAAAAAAACAGAACTTCATACATATAAATGAATTAAATTATTAATTAATGAAATAATTTTGTGAAACGTTAACTCCTTTTTTAGTATGAAATCATAATCTGCAGTTTTGATATTAAGAAAATAATTTTAAATTATTATTAAGATATATTTTTTTAAATATCTTTTTACTCCTAAACGCTGCGCATATAATTCTTCTATGCTTATTATTGCGAGCTCTTTCATTCTGTACATCATTATTTATTCAGATTTAGTGACGACTAAATAAAGTAAAATGTTTTTTTCATTTTATACGCCCAGCATTTCAGGTCACTCGCTTTTAGTCAACGTCAGCCAGTTTCTCCTATGTTCAATAACTGTCGTATGTACTTTCCTTCTTTCTTTTAGCAATTTAGCAATTAAATTCCTGGAACGCTTGTAAGTGTCACACAGCCACACGATCTGGAACAAAAAACGGTAGCAGGTTATCTTTTAACATAAGAAAATTGAAGCGAAGAATGGGTGTTGCACATATTTTATTGCCTAAGTCTTTAAATGAAGATAATACGTTTTAAAATTTATTTAGGAGTTAATGACTGGTTCCTATCTCGCGATACTATTTCTTTCCAACTGGTCCTAAATATACTCGTATGTAAACTAAAAGCAACAGATGTAATTTAAGTAATAAAAATGTATTTAAAAACGACTTAAATCAAAAATTAATAAAATGATATAAATTTCTTTCGCGTTTTTTTTTAATTTAACAATTATTACAATTGTTGTAATAATTGTTAATTTTTTTTTGTTAAAAAACGATTCTTTCAATCATTAAACAAAATAAACCTCAGTCAATTATTAGTGTAAAAATAAGGTCATAGAAAATATAAAATATCTAATACTATATTGTATAATAAATGTGAAACTGCAAATATCTATTTACAGTTTCTACTACTCAGTGCTCAACACCTGAGCACCCGAGACCAATGAACGCGCAATGCAGGCCTAAGGCCGTGACGATTTCATACATACACATTAGAATAGTAAGATTCACAATACACAATAGACTTTTTTATTGATTGTTGCATAATATGAAAGATACAACAGACGGTCATAATACTAACAGTTATTTAGTCTCTTTAGCCAACTTTATAATTTAAATAATACTTTTTATGTATGCATGTTGAAAGAAAAGTGTTATTTATGTTAAAACAGCAGACCTTCTAGTTTCAAAGGTTATAACTCTGTTTTTGTCATTAGTTAACAAATAAAGTTTTATTAAATTACTGCTACAAGTACATGTAATAGTTTTAGAAGTATTTGACCTACATTAAGATATGTTTTCATTAACTTTATTTCACAGATGTATGTTCTGTTATATTTACATAATTATTATGCAATTGTCGTGACTGAAGTGTGCCAGCTACAGGAGCAATTTACAACAGTTATTGAATACGTCGGAGCAGCATTCAGTGTTACAGTGTCACCGTTATCATGTTATTTATGTGTTTGTCACAGAATGGATACTAATAATACCTGTGTTAGTCTATCTGTGTATCTCGAGCTATGCAATTTAGTTTATTGTTACTTTTTAGTGTTACTATCATGTTAGTTAGTGGACAGAATTGCAAAGTCGGAGGAAATAGAGTAATTTGTTTTTATTACTTTAATATTTATAATATTTTTTATAGTTGTTATTATATATATATGTATGACTTCAGTGCGCATATCACGAGCAGTGCTGCGGCGGTTGCTGCTTCATTGGAAAGTGTATTGACAGTATGTTACTTTTAAATTTATAATATAACTAAGATCTATAAATAGATTTATCATTGCCAAGACTTTAATGTCTTCAATTATTTTAGATTTTTTTTTATTGTGTGTAATCGTTTTGTACAGTTAAAAACTCCTAAATCCTTAGCTTACAGATCGTGTTTGAAAGATCTGAACGTATGTAAGGACCATGTCTGCAGAGGTGAGGAGAACTGCGTTCCTTATCAACCGCGACGATGCCTTGGATGTGAACCTATTCCACTATGTAAATTAACACCAGATATTTAGTACGAATATATTTGATAGATAGTTTGGTTAAATATTTATTTATTGACAATACTATAAAAACGACGTAATTAAATAACTGATAGTCATATGGGTATACACTTTTATATTATGAGTACCATTATTACTCTATTATCATTTGCGTAAAGATTTCTTGTGAAATAAATATGAGTGTCTTTAACGTGTGAATACGAAATAAACACAAAAGAAATTTATTTTATTAATGCAAAGAAATTTGTTCTTTCGTACTTTTACAATGGAGTTTGTCTTCGAGGTCATGTTAGACATTAATGTTTATGATGATTTATTATCCTCTAATTATTTTTTTACATTTTCCACAGACAAGTCAAGTTGTAGTAGCAGTTTGATTTTTCTTGTTATTAATTGTAATAATTTATTTCAGACATCAAATCTATACAAAGTGTTAAGAAATATAATGTTGTGATTTATATACAAATATTTGTATCAAAAATCTACTCAAAAAAAAAACTTAAAACCCATCATTCTACGTTTAAAAAATGGTCATCCTAATTTTTTTATAATAAAATATGAAGTTTGTGATACTTAATATATGTTAGATTACTTCATATGGTCAGTTTCTGAAAGGACAGTTAAAGCAACAAAGATTTAAAAACACTGTCAAGATTTGTTATTGCTTGTCTAATAAAAAAACATAAAGATGAACGTGAGACTGAAGGAAATTCATATTTTTTACTTATTAGCATTAGGTTATTGTCTGAAAATCATTTCCTAACGCATTGATTCTACAAATACATGAAGATATATAGCATACTGTGTCTAGTCAGTGAGTCAATCTATTCAGTTCAATTTAAATAGCAATATTCTATAAATTAGTTGTAAACTAATCAGGTATTTAGAAAGTAAGATCTAATCGCTTCATAATGCTGCGAAACGCTGGCTAATATGACAAGTAATTGTCCTAAACACAACATTTTTGTTTGTATTTTATTATAAAATTTACATTAAATATTTTTTTTTAATGCTCTTCATTTTCACTTTGTGATTTTCGTTGATCGTCCATTTTATTTTATAACATACTTTATTATATAATGAATGTAAATTTATATTCCAGTCAGAAATCAAAACAGACCTTTTGACGTTTTTTTACTCTTTAATATCATTTCAAATGCAAACAAAGTGGGATTCATTACGTAACTTTATTACACTCTTGGACTTTTCAATAAAACTGTTTTAGCAATAACGAGATGTAGGTCACACCCACATTTCCCGTAACCGCTACTACATTTGAAACTTGCTTTAAATTAAATGTTTAAAAATAAATGCTATGTAAATCCGTAATAAATTTAAATAAATTTAAAACAACACAGATTATATGTAAATATCATAGGTGGTGTTTTATTTTAATATACCAATCTAAACGATGACATTATAATTCCTTTCTTGTGCTAATATACTGGAAAAACGTTACATTTAGTGTATGAAAGTTTTAATTCTTGATTGTAATGTGTTATTACAATCAAGAATTAAAATTTTTCACATATTGCAAATAATAATCCAAATTGGTTTTCTTTTGTTTTCGGTTTATAAACCAAAACCATGAATGGTTTCTGGATACTCATCGTGACTCCGTAATAAATTTATTACACCATTATATAGATATTTTAAAGCGATAACCATTTACCCCCTGTTAGTATTATAAGCGTAGGGTGTGTAGTATTTCTATTGCACATACTCGTATTATATTTAGTTCATGCAGAATACTACAGGACGCAGTATTTTAATGTTATTTGATAATGTAGTGTAGTGTCGTAGAGTTATCTAATACAAAATGTACATTTAAGCAAATTATGGGTAATATATCTATAACTATGTGAAAAGCACAAGTCTTTAAACACCACCTTCTTCTATCAACCATAACTTTTACAACGAAATTTGTAGTAGTATGGCCTTTATATAATCAGAATACTCCTAAATATAAATAAGAAGAAATTCTAAATTGAGATTTATACCTCTTAAAATCACATGCCCTTCTGATTTTAAGTATGTAAATTAATTAAATTATTAATAAATGTGGACTCTGTGGTCTTATATTTCATAAATCAAGGCGGGCGTCAGCTAGCTCCGAGTTGCGAAAGCACCCATAGTGCTGAAAGTCTAACTCGGGTATATATACGCGCAATATCGAACTTTTTATTTTTTTATTTATTTATTTATTTATGCACCATAAAAAAAATTACAAGAAAAAAGACAATTATAAAAGACATACACATAGGATTAACTTATCTCTACAAAGAGATCTCTTCCAGCTACCCTTAGAGTGTTGGACAGAAGGTTTAAGAGGGCAGAGAATGGTACATAGGTATGTTATAATAATATACATAATAATAATACTATATAAAATATGATACATACATATACATTTATGCCTACATAAATTAAAAAGAACATACATATAATAATACTATATAAAATTAGATACATACATATACATTTATACCTACATAAATTAAGAAGTACATACATATAATAATAACATATAGAAATACATATATCTATTGTACATTATAATTTAATCGTGTGAGAGATAGTAGTGCTTTAATTTACGTTTAAATGCCAAGACAGAACGACTGGATGTTATACTGGTTGGTAAGGAATTCCATAACCGCGCTGCTTGTATAGTAAAAGATTTGGAATAAAAGTGCGATTTATAAGAGGGAATATCAAAGGTTTTTACTATAACACAGGAGCGTTTAGGACGACTACTAGGAATTGCAAGATGGAACCGTTGATGAAGATAGGAGGGAGCTGAGTTGGAGAAGAGATTATACAGCGCGGTTAGGACGTGCATATTCCGGCGAAGGCGGATTGGGAGCCACTTAAGCTGATGTCGGAAGACTGAAACATGGTCAAACTTGCGTAATCCAAAAATAAAGCGGATACACAAGTTTTGAAGGCGATCTAATTTGTTAAGCAGCTCCTCAGATAAATCCAGATAGCAAACGTCAGCATAGTCGAGAAGGGGTAATAAAAGAGATTGCGCTAGGAGGATTTTAGTACACATTGGTAGGAAATTCTGTAAACGTTTAAGAGAGTGAATAGACATGTAAATGCGCTTGCTGATATCATTAACTTGCGCAGTCCACGATAAAAATTTGTCAAATGTCAATCCTAAATTCTTAACTTCATCAGAAAAAGGTATAATTGATTCATCGTATAAAATATTAGTGAGGTTATTAATAATAATCTTATTTCTAAAATGTCTACTACCTATAATAATGGCTTGCGATTTCTTAGGATTCACAAGAAGCCCAAAAGACGCAGTCCATTCCTTTATTAAATTTAAGTTATAATTAATCTGATTAATATTTATATTTAAATCTTCAAATGATGAATGTCTATAAAGTTGCAAATCATCAGCATATAGATGGTAGGAACATGAAAGAATTTTTGTGATTTCATTAATAAAAATGGAGAAAAGTAGAGGAGATAAAACGCCGCCCTGAGGAACGCCAGCAGTGAGTTCAGCCCATTCAGAAGACGAATCATCAGAACAGGTAATCTGTCGACGTCCATACAGGTAAGTACGAAACCATTCAATTACGGGTGGAGATATGTTAAGACTGCGCATGATCCCTAGCAATATATCAAAATCCACAGTGTTGAAAGCATTACTAAAATCTAATAGAACAAGGATAGTAAGGTTTTGGTTGTCCATAGCGTATCTGATATCCTCAGTAACCTTAAGCAAGGCGGAGGATGTGCTGTGTGCAGTACGAAAACCGGATTGGAAAGGACTAAGGAGCTTGTTAATGTTTAAAAAAGATGTTAGTTGTTTGGATATAACGCTTTCTAGGACTTTGGATAAGAAAGGAAGTATAGATATCGGACGAAAGTGGGAGGGAGAACTTGGATTATTGTTTTTAGGTAGAGGAAGTATATGTGCTAATTTCCAAGGAGAAGGAAAGGAATTGGTTGTTAACGAAAAGTTTAAAATGTGTGTTATAACAGCCAATATAATGTCAAGAAGCGGAATTAACATTTCTCGACTAATGTTGTCCTCACCCACTGCTCGGGAACTGATACTAACTATAGCTGTCTTAACATCACACTCCGTAACTTCAGCGAAGGTAAAACTGTCACAGATAGGTGGAGTGATATTATTTAATTTAGCAAGAACTGAGGTTTTTTTTACATTATCTATAATAAGTGGCGGTGTCGAAAAATAATTATTAAGAGAATTTAAATTAATATAAGTATTTGAAGAAGGCCGAGATTTACCCACACCTAGTGACTGAAAAAATCTCCACAATTGTGGAGGAGTAGACTTATTAGCACAAGAGAAAATATAACGGCGTTTGGCGTCTCTACACAATCTATTGCAACGATTGCGCAACTTTTTATAAGTAGCAAAGTTATCATTATTTGGGAACTTCTTGTAACGTGACTTGGCTTTATTGCGTTTTTATACAGGAGACCTTCTAGTATGAGTGTGGTATTTTTAGAAAGTCCTTGACCCATAGACCCAGAAAATGCATTTACACTTAGCAATATACCCACCGCCTCCACCTCCACGGCCGTTTGAAAAATGAGACTAAAATTTAGTTTTTGGCTCCGCACCAGTATAAAATCACTTATTTCTACCTGGTTTCCCTGAATGTTCTTGTCGAGACCTTTCCAACAAGCCCAAAAACGCCAAAATCCGACCACCGGTTGATGAGATATGACATTTTGAAAATTTCGGCTGGCGCCTCCATCGAAGATTTCTTGAAAGTATTTTGTCTGTTTGTGTGTATGTTTCAACCGACTTTTTTCAAACTTTCAGGGATTGAAGTACAGCAAAAACTAAGAGTTTTTTGTTCTACGACTTTTCGATTTTGCTGCCATGTTGGCCGTGGCCGGCCCTCGAATGGCCAAAAATGGCCATTTTTCGTAGAGGCACTGTGGCCAAACCAGTTGACGTACATTGACAAATTGGGCATCATTGGAAAGTTCTTAAGCTAATCTTTTCAATAATATTCATTTTGGTGGTAAAAACATTTGTTTTCTTGACATTTTTGGTCAAAAACCAAAAAATGGCCGACTGGCCGGGGACATATCGACCATTTTCTCGAAAACGGCGCCAACGATTTTTTCCAAAATCTCTTCATTTGTAGCCCCAAAATAGAGATAAAATTTGGTATATAGCACATATCTGAGAAAACTCGTTATTTTGAGATATGGCCGTGAGAAGTTCAAAAAGTCATGAAAAATGACCAAAAATTTTTTTCTGTACATTTTGCTTCGTTTCTGACGTCGGCAATGTGTTTGTGAGATATTTTCATCAACATCACAATGAAAATAGTCGGCAATGCATTGACGATGAAAAAAATAGAACAACATTTACAGAAAAAAATTCGAATGTTGAAGAAAAATCAGTTTGAAGCAATCAATCATAAAACGAATGAAAACTAAAAATATTCATTGAGAAAAAAAATCAAGCCTTTGTGGGGATTGAACCGATGGTCTCTCCTTATTCGATGCGTAACTCATCCACTCAGCCATCTAGACTTATTCTGTGAGAGGCTATTGTTTCATTTAAATTGAGACACATGGATATTGTAGTGAGTAGATTCATGAATGTCGGATTTTTTCCCGCAGATTTTTTTTATTTTTCAATTGTTCAATGGACATTGATTTCAAAATTGATTTTTTTCAGCATTCGATTTTTTTTTCTGTACATTTTGTTTTGTTTCTGACGTCTGCAAAATTTTCATGATAATTTTACTAGTTGCACAGTGAATAAACTCACTAACGCATTGCCGACTGTGAAAATAAAACAAAATTTACAGAAAAAAAAATTAATGCTGAAGAAAGTCTGTTTTGAAGCAATGAGTTAAAAAAATAAATGGAAACTGAAAAAATCAAATGAAAAAAAAATCGGGCACCTGTGGGAATCAAACCCGAGGTCTCGTCTTTGTCATTACAACGCTCATCCTCTGAGCCAAAACATTCTCATTTTGTCAGAGGCAACTATTTCATATAAATGAGTATATATTTGCATGAAAACTAATCGCACAGCATTTTGTTTCCAATCCTTTTACAGATGTTAAATTGCTTTATTTTAAATTATTGCCTACAAATAGAAATACTCAAAATTTCGGAGACAAACTTTTTTTCTGAGCTAAAAGGAACCGTTCAAATTTATTAATTTAGACCTACCAATTACTATTATAACTTTGAAGTGTTGATAAAATAATTCAGATATTGAAAGATTTCAAGACTATTATTATTCATCATGGAACATGTTTCATAGAAATACTACTCTTTAAAGATTACTGCGAATCTATGGTCAAAATATACTTACTTTATAGTATATTTTTATGAACGTTATGTTATATATTATTACATATAACATAATTTAAAAATATAACATGTACTTGATTAGACATTAGTATTATCTAAACTAAAATTATAAAGAGAAAAGGTTTAATCAGATATTGGGAAGAATTTTTAAAATGTGGATTTTAAAATTTCTTTAACCTGTCGAGAACTAAATTATCAGAGATTAATATAAGCTATTTTTATCTCGAAATTTATACGTGATTGGAAACTACCTAAATGAAACGGTAGTATGTCTACGCTTTATCATCCCGTTAAAATAAAAAATGTTTTCATAGAGATCATCTAAGTTATGTTTTAACGACCGCTCCATTATGTTAAAGTTAACGGAGTCACGGGCAATAGCTAGTTTATTTAAAAAGAATTTTCAAGATCACAAGACAAATAGTACGGTAGAGGATCTTCTTCTTTCTAATTTAATCTGTCATAAGACCGTATTTTATTAACTTTCATATCGAATAATATTAAGAAAGATTTGAATTGATTTTAAGAAAATTACATTTTGTTGTCGACAAGTACTCTGCGATTCTGTCGACGGCGACTTTTATTATTTAGACACTGCGGCACCTTAGGATATCATTGTTTGAGTATTGATAAGACAATCACCCAAACTAAAGACGAAATATGAAGATTTTGATAGTTTTTATTGTAATCTGCCTAATTTAATTAAAATGCGGTATTTTATTGATTTCTAAAGAGATACAAAATTATACTAAAATGTTGAATGATAAACTGATGAACTTATATAAGTAAAGAAAATGTAAATCAAAACAAAGTAATTACGTAAAGTTGACAATTTTTTAATATTTTATATTAAATTTCCTTTCCTATATTATGTGTCTTTGTGTGTATACAATAAGTTTGAGTCTTTATTGTAGTTATAAGATAATAAAGAATGTGTGAATCTATTATTTAAGCTAAGTAAAATAAGATTAACGAAAACATACTGTAAAAAAGAGTCTTAACAGCATTATTTTCTTATAAAGCGATATAGAAATAAAACTCAAGAGGTGTACGATTTGTCAAATCTAATGTAAATAATAAGAAGCAAATATACAGGATTTTTCATATCATTGAATATTTTATCCCGAAGTAACTCGATAGCTATCGACGAAATATGCCCTTCAACGTCGCCCTTTGCATCAATATGTTCGTCACGTAAGTACTGTATACATTAGATCATACGAATGTTTGATTGAAATATTATTGAGTAGTTCTCAAATATGTGTATAATAAAGATAGTGCAAAAAACACGTCTCAAATAACATCTTCAACATTTAGTTAAATGCGAAACCATTAAAGAGGTTTTGAGGAAAAAAATCCGTGCCCGCAGGGGGACACGCGTGGGTAGACCTCGTGTGTAACTCGTTTAAAATATAACTCACTACCTAAGAATAACACATGATGCCGTTGTTTACATCAAAAATTTTCAAGCCAAAAGCGTTTTTTATTTTTTTTCTCGGAAAAGGTATCTTTTTTGGAAATACTTTTGATACTTAAATTTAGAGTAAAAAATAACCTTTCTATTAAAAATATTTGCTAGGAGGGAATGTTTACCAGAAAAAAGTTACCTTGGTTTTACCTACCTTAAATTTTCAATCAAAAAGTGATTTTATTTTTTTTCTCGGAAACGGTACCTTTTTCGGAAAAACTTTTGGCACCTAAATTTAGAGTAAAAAATAACCTTTCTATTAAAAATACTTGTGATGTAAGAATGTTTATCAGAAAGAAGTTATGAATTTTTTTCCAAAAAATTTCGGTTTTTTTACCCCCACCCCTAAGTTATTGAAGTTAGGTTTTCGATTTATTTACATTAGTTATAGGTATTTATCAAAGACATTATATAATATGAACGTGATTGACCTACTTTGTATAGGGCAAAAGTTATGGTCGAAAAACTGAAATCAGAAAAAGTGAGTCCCTAACGCCCCCTCTGGCCGGATTTCTCTAGTTATCGAACTTGACCTTCATTTTTGGATGGTTGATTTTTGTGCAAAGTTTGAAAGCGATCCGAGCGAAACCGCGGCCGCTATCGTGCTGACAAAGTCGAATCTGGACGCACGCACGCATATATATATATATATATATATATATAAACATTTTGACCAATGGTCATTTCGGACTCAGGGGGTCATAAGAAGACCTCTTGTGAAGAAATTTTTCCAAAATTCGAAAGTCGGGTACAAATGAATGGGCAGACCGAATTCTTCGAGGTCTACCCAAAAAATGTATTAATATTTGTAACGTCCTTCAATCAGATTCTTTTAAGAAAATTTTAAATAACAGATTCCTTCTTCTTTCATAATTATTGTTCTATATGTAATTTTAATAAATATGAATAAGTATAATAAGTTACATAGAAACTTCAGCTGTGTATACATTTTTATCACACTTATAAAAGTTTTCTTTGGAATAAACTAAGTATTGGATGCGCTAAAGTTTTATATTTATTTGGATAATAATATTATAAGAGTTATTTATATTTATTTAAAAGATTTGGAAAATATAAATCGCTTATTTCTCTTACTCGCAAAAGAAAATTGGTTCATTGGAAATCTATTAACTAGTTATTATCTACTTGTAGTCGTGAGGACGTGTACAATATCTCCAATTATATGTAATTAATATTCGGAACGCAATCAAATTACTGCGATTATTAAATAACACGTGGATAAATAATTTCCATTAACTGCTAAGGTTGTGTATGTTTTGAAGTTTCAAATAAAAATTTGAGTTTACTAAAAATATGTCCCATATTTTCATATCACAAGATGATTAAAATTTATATTACCCTTAATATAAATTATAAGGAACAAACTTGAAGTGTCTATGTATTTATTTTCACAGACCACTGTCCTTTTGGTAACAAATCTTTACGACCTCGAGCTTAAGTCAGACAGACCGTAGGATTACCGCTCGCTTTATTCCAAAGACGTTTTAGAGGACATCATTTTGAGAAGATAACAATAAGAAATGATCTTAATTTTTTAAAGCAAAATCTTTAAAAAATCTTGTCAATTAAACAATAAATTTTATGATTACTATTATGAGACTCTACAGAAAATAAAACAATAACTAAATCATTGAGCATTTAAAATGACATCGTTATTAAACAAGATATTATTTATAAATACATTCTATAAAATTGATTATATCAATAAGCACTACTTTTCATAATTTGAAACAATTACTTAAGCTGAAAAATTTAAAACTACCTTTCCAGGAAATAAAATATAAATTGAATATCAAAGACGTTCCTGAAGAATCCTTTTATATATTCCACACTCTCATCACGTCTCTCTCTGTCACTGCCACTATGTGTCACGAAGTAATCGTGTACACACTAAGACGTACCTTACATTCTTAATAAAATATTTTAACTATTGGTACTCTTTATGTTTGAAAGCTGTGGCGATTTAGAAATAAAAAAAAAATATTCAGATAAGGATTGGCTTTGGTACGACAAAGGCACTGTAAAAATAACTTATACTGTAGTTTTGGATCATATTTCCGGCAAATAAAAGATAGTTTTAGTTGATAGTATATTAATACATTATTAGGAATTACATAAACATACCTATTCAGTATATTTGTGCAAGTTTCATTTAGTACTAAATTCATAACCATGTGATACATGCTACATCTCAATCTATGTGCATGAGGCTTTGATATAAAGGTAAGAACTTTTACATGATATATTATTCAAAAACCTACATATATATATATATATATATATACATATATATATATATACATGCAAATATTATGTATTTTTAGCAATTATAAAGTGTTTTTTACAGAAAAATTGTATGTCCCGCATATGACCTATGTGTGATGTCAACTTAAAGTATACATACTATATTAAGAATCGTTGCTGGTTGCTGTGGCTGTAAAAACAACACTTCATAACTCTGTAAAAATGGGCAAGATTGATATTTAAACTAGCCTCCAATATCTATTTAAATATATGTACTATTAATATAGGACCTTCAGGCTAATTTCTTAGTAAATTCCAGATATTATGTTGTTTTAGACACTAGAGACAATATTATTTATTAGTTCTCGAAAGATTGATTCTAAAAATTAGATACTGTTTATGTTTCATGGAAAAAAAATAAATCTTTAAGCAGGTATGCACAAAAAGTATATACGAATAATTGAATCAACTAGTATAAATCACTTTCAAACAATATAAATATGAAGATTTGAGTTTAGTAACATTTTAATATACATATAAATTATAATTAGTTTTTTCTTAAAGATTAAACAAGAGAGAACTTGCTATTATTTCAGGTTTGAAATTATGATACGTAATTGTTATATTACTGTATCTTGTTACCTTACTTGTCACATTTCTTTGGTTAACAATATCACTTTAACTAAAGAAACGTTAATGAATATTAAAAACAAAAATTTAAGAAACACTGTAGAGATAGATGTGTGGTTTATATATTTGTAAATATCTAATAAATAAAAGTATGTAATTAAGTAATACTGTAAATTACAGACTTAATTGGATTTACTTGAATAATGAAACCTCTAAATTAAGATTTACGATATTGTAATCCAATATACTCCGACTATTTAATGTGGAATGATCTCTTTTATATAAACTAAATAGTTTTTTGATTTTGTTCCAACTATCGTAATTAAAAGATAACCTGAGAACACATTTTATGTACGAAAAAAATAATATTACTATGTTCAGTTAATTCAGTTAAACTCCACAATTTTAGTCTCTGCGATATGACAAAATTGTTATCTACCTTATCCATTTTATAATGTCTAACGTGCTTTATTGCACGTATAAGTGTTTGTAAAAAATAAATCATTTTAATCACTATAGATTTGACTAATATCAAAATAAAATTATTATTTTCTAGATCCATTTCATCTACTAACCTAAACCTATTTCTAACAATACCTAAAACTATTTCTAACAATACATTTATGTTAACACATAAGAGTATAGTTTATAAAATTACAAATGGAGTTATGTAATTTCTCAATACTTGAAAATCCAATTGGTGAAATGTAAATACACAATCTATACTAAATAAAGTTAAGTTTCATTTCAGACATTAAAGCATCCTTAAGTTGTATTTGAGCACGCCTTGATATTAACTTTTTTCTTGATGCACGCGATTACGTCAGTGAAATGAATTCCCGAGATAAATATATTTCTGCATTCAGTTGTATCATTGCTTAAGTATGATAAAGTTTTGGACATAACTCAAAATTAATAATTAAAAATAAAACGATGTATCACCAGATATTGGAACATCAGAGTTCTTTTTCAATTGTATTTATATTTTATTTTTATTTTTCCAGTAACGAAAGTTAAAAGTTTATCAGAAATTGTGTTTGTTAAAGCAAGTTATTTATTATAAAACTTTTCATGCAACAAAGAATTGACGACCCAAAAAAAAACTTAAATTATTGGCATAAGGACTCAACAAAAAATTTAAGTTTCCAAATATTTTTTATTTCTTTTGATACAACAAGTCGAGATGTTGTTTTTTTCTAAAGAGGTAGCCGTATGGATTTTTTAACTACCTTCAGACTGTTAACTCTTGTTTCAAATAATATATTTTGACTGTACATTAATAACTTATGCACCAAATTACATTTAAACTTTAAAGTAATAAAATTTAAATAACGTAAAACCATTTAATTGGTAGAATTTAAAATTTATAATTCTGAACACAAATTCCACTGGACTACATGACTTTGACTTCCCTAACAGACTAGATCTTAAATCTTTTTATTTTAATTTTAGTTACTTTTATATAACATAACACTTTTAAGACTTTTTAACTTGTCTAAACTTATATTATAATTCTGCTATAAAATATGCCAAATGAAATCATAGAAACGCTACTAAATATGGAACTGCTCCTCTCATTGTTATACAGGTGTTATAAAGCTATCAGGCATTATGATTAATTAGCAAGATTACTTGGGTGCGTTAAGTAATTACCTTACCTTTTATAGGAGTCTATAAGTCTGTCCTGAAACACTATGATAATTAGATCTAAAACAATACTTTATTTGTCTTTAAATTGTATTTTTAAAATACAAATAAAAAATTTTAGGATCATACATTTTAAGAGTCAATAAATAACCTGGTTGGTAAATTAAAACTTTCTCGTTCATTTGATTTAGAGATACGGTTTTATTTACAGCGCTTAGTACTTTGTTCTTTTAACATCTTAACTTCAAAGGGCTTGTTCAAGTTTTTCTTTGTTTCAGGATTAATTGCTTCCTTTTACCGATGAACGTATCGGTGTATTAAGATAAAGAAAGAAAATCTATATAATACTTTATTACTAATCTCATATATTAATGTTGTGCCGACATTTGCTTTTGTTAAAAACTGTTATAATGTTATTATTAATATACTTGACTATTTAAGGAAAGATACTTGACTATCTTTTATTGATACAAGCTAACTTTACCACTTGATAGTTAAGATAGTCACGGCAATACTTTTTATATTAGACAACAATTTACTCTACCTTCTTATAAATAGTTCTATTACATATGAAAATAAAATCTAATATTAAACTATTCATTTTAAAGTAAACGGGCATATTAGTGATGATTTTTTTATTAAATATATAAATAAATAATTTATTAATTAGAAGCATATTTATATATATATATAAATATGCTTCTAATTAATAAATTATATACTATACTATACTATATACTCACATAAATATTTCTACAAATAGCGACCAGTGAATAACCATAAAATAAAGCTATGATGTGACCAACACAATAAAATACCATTAAAATTTATCAACAGGATTCACCGTCATGCGGGTAATTAAAAACCCTCTCACATTTGGTATTTTACTTTTTGAGTAGTATTTTGAAATGTAAGATATGAGAGTAAGTAAATTGTATTTTAAAGTGTGTAATATTTATAAGTGAATAATAAATTGAAAACTTCGAGAATTTATTAAATGTTGTTTCTTTTTTCTTTCTGTTTCTATAAGGTAATGTCCATGAAATAATGCTGGCACTGACACTTCCAATATTAATTTTATTTATAGATAATATTTTTCTTTTCAATAAATTATAGAGTAAAATACACATATAATACTAATCATGAATCACAAAAGGGGTCATAAATAAGTACAAAAAATACAGGAAAGAATATAAAAGTTCTAACTTTTTTAAGTGTTTCTTTGTGTATTGTCTTCATTGAAACCTTTTTTGAGGTGTTACTTTTTCAGTAAATTTCCAATGGTTGTTATGTGGCCAGGTGTGTTGATTTCTGAAACGTCTTGCAAAAAATCATCATATATTTACAATAAGTGAACTCAGATAATATTTTTAAAAAATCTTTTAAAAACCGGCAAATCATAAAGTTTTTTAATACTTTTTAAGAACTTGTAACCCTTTTTATCAATACAAAGGATCTGTTGAAACGTGATCGAATAGTAAGTATTCTCTAATCTCTTTTTCTTTTGATAACCTTCACACTCCACAGCTTCAGCCAGATATTACCGACGTTTTCTTTGTCTAGTCTGTACTCATAGATGTTAAATATAATAATTATGTTGAGATTTGTCTGTTTGAAAACACAGTAGAGACGGTTATATTTGTGGAAATTGCACGTAAATATAATACAATGCTACATATTTTCACGTAACATAGACAGTAAGAAGAAGTATACTCATAGAATATAATCTCCGAGTTATTATACAAAATGGACTAAATACTTTAACAAGTTAATAAATTTATTTATAAAAGGCAAGGTGAATTTAAAACGTGCAGGCTCATGTATGCATGCATATGAAATAGCTTCAAATTAACGTTCTATTTAACTTTAGGTTAGTTACCATACACCTTTTACAACATTACTTTAAGGTTCATAACATTACTTGAAGCATAGTAATAAAGTGAAATGTAGATGTGTAAATTTTGAGTAATAAAAATTTTGCTATATTATATATACTGTTTCACTTATATTATAAAGTAAGTAAATGTTCGTTAGTTTCTAAAGTACTGAATTATTAATGAAATGTGTGATAGAAGACTAGGTGACTGATATACTTAAAACAACTTGAATAATATTAAAGTTATATGAATATCAAATATACTGTGGTATATTGATAAGTGATCAAGTACTATGCATATGTCGTATTTTTTTATATCGCTAACAATTTATGGATTTAATTATTTTATTTCATTCATATTCACAAAGCTTTGACTAATGAAGTTCTTGGTACGTCAGTTATTATTAATATAATTGTAATTCTTTCTTCTTCATAATGATTTTACTTGTCATTTTTTGATATAAAATATTCAGAAGGAATATAGAAGTAGAGAACTTCCGGAATACATTAACATGTCAATAACATAAATTTTGTTAATGTTTCCAAGACGCAAGTTGAAAAATCATATCAAGGAAGTAAGTCTCCACTCAGCTGATGTATGCTAGATAAGTATAGAAGACGGATGATGATATCATTAAATGAATTTACATATATTTTATGAAATTAAGTGAATTCCATTTTATATAATGAAGTATAATTTTTTTTATTATAATAATAAAATTTATAATTGCTGATGGAATTATGAAACATGATCTTGTTACAGGTTCCAGCAACATTTTATGTTTGGACATTTCTTTGTTGTGCTCGACGTGAATCATAATATATTATATATATATATAATGGAATATAAATATTACAATATAGGTTTTAGACTTTTTAGTGATATACTGCAAAGATTATATAAAGATTGACTAAATACATACCATGATTATTGCAATGGCTGTAAGACTTAAAACTTTGTTTCTTTAGAAGTTTTTTTTATTTCTTAATACATTACATTTTTCTATTTTATGACTATATAATAGAAAAATAAATATAACAAACAAGGGGTAGGTACTTAATTATAGTTAATTTAACTCGTATGCTGAACTAACGCCAGAGATATTTGTCCGCTTAGTTCGTAGTATTAAATATTAACTTCATTAATATGTTACAGGAATTTATTTATAGTGTTTAAATTGTTTTTGTTGTCTGAATTCTTTTTGTGTGTATGGTACACACATAAGAACTGATACACATATAAGAACAAACATCATAATAATAATATATGTTACAGTAATTCATTTGTAAAGTATTTTTATTGTTTTTATTGTCTGAATAATATAAGAACTAAGATAATAAATTTTCATTACAATTTCATACGAAAATGGCTTATTTAAGAAAAATTTATATTACTATACCACCAAGTACATTTAATTAGAATATGGTAAGTTAAACGGTAAATATAGTCCAAAAGAGATTTCAAAACTTTATTGTAATTTTCCATGTATGCTGTCTCTTAAATGTCGCACGTGGAATTAACTTATAACCATTATGCTAATTGTCACACAAATTTTGTCTAATGGATTTTGTTTGGATATTTCATATGTGAACAGATAGACAGAAAAAAAATCAAAAGATGACAAAATTAAAAAAGAATAAAGTAAACGAGGCCTGTTTCAAAATTATTTACACGTGAATAACACAATTGGGATTTTGAAAATAAAAAATGTATTGATTTTTTTTATGTATTTTAAAACTTCGTTATTAATTATATCGATGTGTCATGCGAAAACCTGAAAAAAAATTTTTTTTCAATTAATTATAAGCAATTAAAAGTTGATAAAATTTAAATAAAAATCACGTGACTATGAACGTGCCACGATTGGTCACCCCTAATTGTGACGTCATAATGTTATAGCTGTTAAAGAATAGTACAGCGTTTACGGCAATTACATGTGACTTGACAATAATATCGAAAATTTATTGCTAAAAAATTTGTTAGTTAATTTCGTCTAGCTATGTGTGACAAAGGATTTATAAAGGCAAAGTCTGATAATATTTCGGATGTTGATATATTTATGATAACCAATTTTTTGACAAATGATGTTCGGTTCAACTCCGCTGAAGTTCGAGGTGCCAAGGCATCAAGGTAAGTCTGTTAAAAAATAATAATATAAATAGAAATAATTAAATATTTATTTTTCATTATGTTAAATATAAATATTGTGTTTCAACAGCAACTTTTTGATCAGATGTTATATTTAAAGGATCAGAAGCAACTTCAATATTTGGCTCGTGAGGATTATCAATTGCAATACTTTCTGACGATTCATTTAAAATTTCTTCAATGATTTGTTGTCTCCGCCTTTTTTCTGCAGCTGGTCTTATAATCGTTGTAGCGCCTTGTCTTTTACGATTAGGTTGACAGTCAAACTTGTGTGGTATCACATCAATTTTAATCTTTGCTTTACCTCCCATTGTTGTGTAATAAATATAATTTTCCATATCATCTTTTAACTAGAAAAAAAACATAAACCATAATAATTATTTGAATATCATTATAACGACGGAAAATCATTATAATATGGAATTCATTCATTTTAATCTAGTCCAATACATAACCTAGAAGTTTATAAAATTATTTAAATATTCAATTGAATCAAAATCATTACATAAAAATTGATGAATTCATTACGTAAACATTTTCAATTATCAATTAAAAAAATTTTTAATGCTATAATTTTAAAAGTTATGATAAGGACTCTAGTTAAAAAAAATGTATTGACTGAACTCATCTACTTATTCGATTTGTATACTTAGATAAATAATAAGTAATAAAAATAGTGTTATGAAATACTTACATCGAAATGATCTTCACAACAAAAAAAAATCGATTTTGTTTTTGGATTATCACGGTGCACTGCTTGAAACCATTTATTTCGACGTTTTTCATCTTGGGGAACATTTAAAAACATTTTACCAGGAGTTGTTTTTGTAGTGTTCATACATAATGGTACAAAACAAGAACGATAACTTTTGAGATTCGACATTTTCAATATAAATTTGTGTTTTTATAACAATGTCAAAACAGAATTAAATAGATCAAAACACTGTACGTATTGTCTCTGTATCAACTGCTATGAATGAACTAACATTATGACGTCACATACACTCGGGTTTGTTCGGGAGCTGTCGGCGTGTCTTCGGTACTGGATTCAAAAACTTATTTTTATTTTGAAATAACTTGTGAATTATTGCAAAAAAAAAATTTTTAAAAATAGTTTTGTTATAAAACGTATATATGATCATTCTATTTATCGCAAAATAAAAATTTTTTCAAAAACCCAATTATCTCGAGACCACAAGAACATAGGAATTTTGTAATTTCAAAAAGCACTTATAAAATTTAATAACATTTCCAATAAACTATAAAAATAAAATAAAGGAAACTGTTGTTATTAAAAATATTTTTTTGACTATAAAATATGAAGAGGAAATAGAATCACAGTCATACTTGTATTGTATATTTACATACTATATTAACAAAAAAAAAACAGAAAAATAACACTGTTACATCACTTAGGATTAATGTCATGTCGTTCGTTAATGAAAAACCCTTTGTTAATGAAAAACGTCGCTTATCCTTATTGTTATCAATGAAGGAGACATTATGACAAATAGATGAACAATTAAAAACCCAGGAAGTAACAAAGGCTGTGAATGATTTTACTTATACTTATAAGAAACTATGGCATATATATAAAAACTACAGTAAAATATTTAGTATTTGTTATAAATACATACCTATAAACTTCACTTCTATCATTTATATCACTGAACTTTACTTTAATTTGGCAATATTATTACTGACATATACCTTTTATCAATTTACCTGAAATGCCATAAAATATATAAATATAAATAATTAAATTGATACAGTTTTTGTTAAAGAATATTTTGTGATGAATAATTCCTGGTTACTGACCGTGATGTACATACACCACGTATAACAGCGATTATTATAAATAAATATTAAAACTATGATAGAAATGTTTATAATAATGTTATGATAACCATTTCATTGAAATAGAATAATTAATTTAAAATGAATATACCCGTAATGAAACATCATATTAAGGGTGCTTCAACGGATTAACAGTAATCCGATACCCTCGGGCTATCTAAATGTATATGAAAATTCTTTTAAATAACAATTGTTTCAGTATTTTTTATAATAAAAGAGCTTTAAAGGGATTTAGGTTACTATGGTACGTTTATAAAAGACCACAGGTAGTTTATTGTTACAAGTACTGTATTATATAGATATTATTTGTTTGAAACAAGTCTACAGCTATAATAGTTTACTGAAATATGGAATTCACTTTTAATATTGATCTTGGATCCTTTTTTATGATAAAGATCTTTAACTTAATGGAAGTGTCACAGCGAAGAAAAGAAAAACCGGAAGAAAGAAAAACAGATTGACGTTGTAATATTATCTTAAAACGGGACATAAAAGAGGTAATAATAAAATTGTGTTAAAATGACATATAATATTCCCTCCTTGCTATCTCTCTCCTACCTACAGTCGATTTGCTTAAAACTGCGACCTTTAAGTTTTATTATAATTTTTTATCAATTCTTATGCTCAAATTGTTTCTTTAATAGAATCTATATAAAAAATAAATAAATCATATTTAAATCAGTATGATTTTATTATTGATCATGAAATTATATACGTACATCTTATAAAAGTCAAAAATTTATGTGTAATTTTATTATTAACATACTTTTCTTACTAGTTCAGATATTTAATACAGAATAAATAATAGTGGGTTTAAAATAAACTACACTTCACTTCAGATAAATAAGTCTCCCCAAGCGGCAAAACGTATTTGAATGCAACCTTTTGTTTCTATTGTGACTTTATTTACAATGCATACTATCAATTTATACTCGTGTGGCTTGTAAGAGCTTTCTCACAAGGAAATATATTTAACTATTTTCATATGTTTCGCTCCACTGACAATGTAGTTCAAGTAATACTAAATTCAAACTTAATACTTATTGTTTCAATATAAATACAAGAATGTGTAACAGTTACTTGTATTCTTTTAAATATCTGATATTTAATGTTTATTGAAAAATATATTATAATAAAATAATCAAGACAATAAATATTATTAACGTAACTTCTTTCAAATAAACCATTTAAACGAATAATGATAATGTTGATACAAAAATATATCATTATATATTATTAAGTATATATTACACTAAGTTATTTAAAACAACATGTAATTTTAATTGACAAATAACAAAATTATGTTGGTTTATTATCTGAGTCAAGACTTAGGCGCCTTTTCTCCGGAAAGTTTTATAAGAAAACAAAATAATTGATTTGGGCTATAATTACAAAAATATATAAACACATATAGAAAAAAATACTTATATATATTTCTAAAGCACTTCTAATAGATGCAAAACATTAAGTTTGACTAAAATAACGTTTGTCTATATGTATAATATTACTAGTGTACTGAACTTGCTAAATAGCTAATTAGTCTACAGCTTTCATTTGTTAGCTGCAGACTAATTAGAAGCTAACATAGTCAGAGGCAGAGTTAGGTAGGCGTTACATTTCCAGTTAGGACGAGTACAGTTCGAGTTTAACTCCGTAATATGAATAATATCATTTCTAAATAATATACGTTATTTGAATCTGATAAAATAATTTTTATTTAATTTTAAATCCGTATGATTGTCAAAAAAGTTACTGACACAGTAATTATATTTATTATTAAACACGATTATGTATGTTTGATTTTATATTACCCGGAGTTTAGTTTATTTTAAGACCTTGAGCTAATATTAAACTGTAATTAGATTTTACTATGCAATAAAAAAATATAACCAAATAATCTATACATATAAAGACACGAAAGTTATAAAGAACTATAAAAATAATAAAAATCTATAAGAAAAGTTAAATATTCACATTTCTTAAAGCTACATTTCTTAAAGACTTTCGGAATTTGAACACTTTCACAGGCCCATAGTGTGGTGGTAGCAGTTTTAAGAATGATACCGAGCCTAACAAAGCCTAATTATCACATTTAGTATATAATATATACATATCAATATTAAATTTAACAAAATAAGGCTTAGCATTGTTTTAATTGCTCCAAGCTTTTTTTACGCATAACATTTGAAAAAATATTTGGATCATTACTTTGCGATGTTTTTTTAAACAAGAGACTTACTCGTACTTTTATCTTGTCTCTTTAAGATGCTGGCATTAAACATTTTATACCGGAGTCATTTTAAGAAACCACATTTTTTCAAATCGTTGTCTTGGTTGTATAATTTTTATAAACCTTTAAATTTTAGAGAAAATGACAGAAAAAAAATATAAAAAATTTGTTTGTTGAAATCTATGTATATTATCTTATATTATGCCAGGATAAGAGGTAATATAAATAATACAGTAAAATTATATTATTGCGAATAAATCTATAAATCTATCTATATTTATTTCTTTTTATAATAAAATGATATTATGAACGGACTATATAATATTGATGTAAAATATTATTTAAATACTCGTATAAGTAATGTATTAAAAAAATATTTAACTTAATATTTGTATGTATGTAACGCGTTATAATGTAATTAAGAGATTGAAATACAAATTCATAAAAGAAAATGTTTAGTAGAAAAACTACTCAATAAGTTTTAATAATATTCATATTAAAAGATTTTTATATGACCTGTTTCAATTGTACGAATGTTTCATAGTAATGCATTATTTAAAGTTCTCTTGTCACATGATATTAAGTTAATGTCTTATTTATTTCAATTATAGCTGACTTACAGTACAGTTTTTTTGTTATGAAGGCGTTATTTTTTATAAAGTTATATTCAGGATTAATATAATCTTTAAAATTTTACATCCGTAGCAAGAAGTATTATATTTTTAACCTCGACGTCAATTCTCCGACATTTACTGTCACTTTTCTTTTATAAGGTCAGGAATGTAACGCAAGATGTCACTGTCTGAATATTTAAAGATATCCATTGAAGTGAAAAAAAGAGTAAGGTAATTACAATTCGCTGTCAGATTTTTTAAAGTTTTTTTTTCTATAACTACAGTAGTGATACCGTTAAAAATTGTGTAGTGCGAAATATAGTATTTATATTGTCATAGATTTTATCTTTTCCATAAATTTACTAAATTGTTATTAAATTTGCATTTTATTTTACTATTAGATACATCATGAGGGCGTACACATTTTTTTTATATTATTGGCTGGGTTTACAGTTTGAAATAGATATGTCCCCCTTTATAACAATATAATGGATATTAGCATGTTTTATGTAAGTTTTTATGAATTCTGAAGAATAAACTTAGTATTGTTTGGCAATATATTTAGTTTAACAGACCATTGTTCTTTTGGAAATCTTTACGAGTCAGAGCTTTACTGTCAGACATACCGTAGGATTATCCTTCGTTTTACTTGAAAGTTGTTTAAAAAGAATACATTTTTAAGAAAGATAACGATAACTTATGTTCTTTAAACTTTATTTTTCTTTATCGTATTATATAAAACCTTTTCTATGTTGTAATTATTATATTTTAGCAGACAATAATTAATACACTGAATGTTTAAATTTTGTTGCTAAACTAGTGTTTTGTTTATATTGGTATTATAATATAATATGTATAGAATTAGTATTATCCACAAAAGGCTCTGTATACCTAATACTATAAAGAGTTGTTCGTTAAACTGTTATAAGAATGAATAGTGTAAAAATGTATTTTCTTAAGAGAAAATATAAGTTGAATATCAAAGACATTTTTGAAGACTATTTTTGTTTATTCCACACACGGATCACGTCTCTCTCTATCACTGTTATGATATGACAAATTTATTCAGTGAACTCTTTATTATAAAATAATCAAATATTTATAATGTCACCTCTAAAATGTAAACAAAATAAACAGTAAATAACTAATTCGGTTAAGAACTTAGTATAAATTGTTACGGTTTTAAAACCGACTAACATTGGCATTTACGTGGCATCGTTATGCATCTCATACTTTTAAGTTAAAATTATAATATAAAGACATATATATGACGGCGCGTTGATTAAAGTTTATTTTAAATTATAAGTTACGCAATTATATTACTTGATTCTGTAATGTATTGTTATAAAAAACATAAAATATGAGCGGATATTCCCGAATAGGGTAGTAGGTGTCGTCACTGGTAATGGCGGTTGTCATGGAGTTGACAGCTGTTTGCAAGAAGTGCACATTTGCTAACCTATTGGCTCTAAATCCCGATTAATCTTATTGATTGTGTGTAATATTTTGTTAAACAGTTTAAAAAAATAATAATAACGTTTTGAACAATACGAGTGTACTTCTATTTTTAATTCCTATCGTTACAACGCCCATTATGAACAATAACAGCCAAGACCGCTATGAGGCTTCTCCCGACGCTCTCACATCAGAAGTGGGATTACCAGCGACGAATAAGGAACAGAATAGAGGTCAGAACGTTAATATTTCTCTAAATAACGAGTGTGAACGTTGGAAATATCTCTTTGAAGTGCAACAACAGAATATGATGGCATTAATTCGCACTATACGAGAACCATTTGTATCTAGTACTAAAATAACATTACCCGAGTTTAACCCTGATACTCCTGAGTACGACGCTCGAGCGTGGTGTGAAACCGTGGACATATGCTTACAAGAAAAACCTATTTCCGGCAGTGATTTAGTAATCACTATGAGCAAGGCACTCAAGGGAACGGCGTCAGCATGGCTTGCGCAATCTAGTTTTACCGGTATTACGTGGCCGCAATTAAAAGATCTCTTCTTAGCTAGATTTGATACTATTGAGACACCAGCTGCGAACTTATGGCGACTACTCAATAGTGGTCCAAGGGAAGGAGAGTGTTTATCTGCGTTTGCCGGGGGATTTATGAGCACTATATTAGCAAGATGGAAGTCTTTATCGAAAGAACAGATTGCGATCGCGCTTACTTTAGCACATACTTCAAAAATTGAGTCACGATTGCAAAGAATAGCATTTACTACTGAGATTGACACTCGTAATAAATTGCAACAGGAACTTATGGCTTTCGGCTTTAGAAAAAGAGGACCCCCGACTAGTGAGAAGACTACTCCGACTGAATTAAAGAAGCCGCGTACAGATAATGCACAGCGATGCTATAACTGTGGCAAGCCGGGTCACGTATCTCGGGAATGTCGAGGAAATAGTAGTCGTGACAGCAATACTACTACACAATTTGAGATTTTAGATACTACCTCCTCTCAGCATTCGAAGGACGCTAGCTCGCAGAAGAAGACAATTACTCCAACATGCTTCAAGTGTGGGGAACGAGGCCACATCGCGCCCCGTTGCCACAGTGCGGATGTCAAGGCCAGCGATGCACGAACTGAACGACGAGTGAATGTCTGATCCATCCAACCTGCCATTGATAAACTTTTAGATGAAACCGGTGAGAAGTTTTCATTTTGCTTTGAAGGTGCTCAGGTGCCGAATACTCGTTAATAAAACGAGTTCTATCTGATAGATTTCTAGGTAAACAGCAGTATGATGCAGTATTATTGTTAGGAATAAGTAATGCGCTTCTTAATTGTAACGTCCAAATTCTTTCTACAGTTTCAATTCAATTACTATTTCATGTGGTGCCCGATTCGTGTATTTCAAATGATATAATGATCAGGAGGGATCTACTTTCATTAGGGTTTTCAATAGAGATTTTTGAAAATAATCTTATCCTTAAAAATAATAGGGCCGTTTCTATTTGTGACATAGGTACAAAGGAAAACAAATTCGAAAGTATAGATTGTGATGACGTCATCATTCCATCACGGACAGTAGGCGAGGGTATTAAACGTTTACAGATAGTTCTTAAAGCATTAACTGATTCAGGATTTTCGTTGAACATAAAGAAATGTAGATTCCTTAAAACTTCTATCCCATAGCATACCATTCACATAGATGCCAAAGAGTATGTTTTTGTATCAATAGACGCCTTTACTAAATACGTGATATTGTATCATACACGCAATATAGACACAAATAGTGCCATTAAGGCATTAAAATTCAATGTGTCTTTGTTTGGTGCCCCTACATGCGTTATAGCTGACCAGGGTCGATGTTTTGCTGGAAAAGAGTTTAGGGACTTTTGCAATGCATACAACATTAACCTACAAGTACATCTTATAGCTACCGGTACAAGTCGTGCAAATGGGCAAGTAGAACATGTCACGTCCACATTAAAGAATATGTTAGCTGCTGTCGAGGTAGATAATAATAAGTCATGGCAAGCTGCACTGCCTGATATACAGCTATCCATCAACTGTACTATGATTAAGGTTATAAAAGCGAGTCCTTTAGAATTGTTAATAGGAAAGGTTGCTAGACCCCTAAACTTAATGACATTAGAAACAGATGACATATAAGTTGATTTAAATCTTATAAGAGAGCAATCGACGCGAGCAATAGAAGCTAATGCTTTTTCGGAGAAAGTAAGGTTTGATAAAAGTAAAGCAAAATTAAAAAAGTTTGAAGTAGGTGATTATGTGCTACTTGAAAACCACGAGCGTAACAAAACCAAACTTGACCCAAAATTTAAAGGCCCTTTTAAAGTAGTTGAGCTGTTGGATGGTAACAGTAAATTTACTTCGGGCCCTTAATTCTAATAGTAGTAGTAGTATAGTACAACTATTCACATTAACAAAGCCTAGTGATGAGGCTTCAGTAGAAATATAGGTTAGGTAGTGCCCGATGCGAAAAAGTTGCAAATAACACTATCTGTGTTTTACCTTTAAAACTAATTCAACCTCCTAATATATACAATGAGAAAAAATTGTACAAAGGTTTTACTTATCTCTTTAAGAGATCTCTACTGCTTCCTTTCGGCATTACGTTTCAGCGAAAAAGAATATTAAAAAGATTATGCGGTGTGGTACTAAAGTTAAAAACATTAAATAACATGAAAACAAAAGTTTATATATCCTTTAATGCTTTATTTACAGCATCATTTACGAATCCTACAAAACAATAGAATATTTACCGCACATTGTTGTGCAAATTGCGTCTGTGTAGAATAGACGGATATGATATATGAATAGCAAATTCTTATTCCTCTGAGGTAAAACAAAATCCCCAAATAAAGCAATAAAACTTCGTCTTAAATATAAATACACATTTTACTCATAAACAGTTGTCTAAATTCACTCGTGTATGTGTGTGTGAAAAGTGAAAAAAAAAGAAAAATTTCAGTTTAGTTAAAAATGTTAATGCTAAAATAATTTAAAATATTTTAAATGAGAGCTCATGCTTGTTGCTACATTAATCAGACTTATTTATTTATTCATTGCCTGTGTTATTTTACTGTTAGTCTCTTCCAGTTACGAAAATTAATAATGTACTTAAAATTTTAAATGTGAGTTAATTTCTATATAATTATTAAAATTCTATTAATTTCTATATCCAAATATATTTGACAGTACCTCATTTACGGTTTCGATCGATCGGGTCATTCTCTTATGGGTACTCGAAGTATTTTTTTTTCTTTATACGAGTAAGAGTGCTGAACTTTTGCAATAAATTTGTAACTTGCCACATATCACATATGTCCATCGTCTACATCAGCACTTATTACCATATACTCGTAGACCGTCAGGTTATTTGTAATCCAATCTCATAATAAAATATGAGCTTACTTGTTTGAAAAATATATGATTTTATTATAAATCAAGAAGTGAAAACTTGATGTATACGCTGATACATGTATTTAATAATATGCACATAAAATAGTAATAATGGTGAAAATAATAATTTATTAAATGAAAATAATTCAATTTGAGAATAAAATATATAAAATCTCGTTTGTTCTCTAGTTCTACAGTTTAAATTTATTATGATATTAGTTTATAAGTTGATGCAAAATAAAATTGCTTGCAATACCTAGTTTCTTATAAAAAATCGTAAAACTTTTGCCAGCTTCTTAAAAAACACTCTTCAGAAACTTGTAGTCAACAAAGTTCAAAGAATCTTGCTTTATCTTAAAGCTAACTCTTACAAGAACACTTTTATTTATTGTAGTACTGGATCCTGTTCTTTTTTATATCGTATATCATTCTACAGTTTTTAATTCTATTATATTTTTCAAATACAATTTAATCTGTCGTTCGATTGATTTTTTTTTTATTATTAGATTGATTTTTTTTGTTCTTTGTACATAACAATAAATGAACAACGGATAGACATACCTTAAAGTAAGAATAAAGAAGATCTATCTATGATTTCAATAATTTTTAAACACTTCTCATTTGTATTTCATGAACTAATTCATAGATTTCATTTATAGATTCTTTTTGACTTTATTTATATGATACATAAATTATTTTTATTGATTATTAAACACTTTTATGTAAAGTAGGGAAAAGCCGCAATATTAACAATATTAAACTGAAGATGAAATTTATTCATGAAACGATAATACTATTTTATAGATTACTTTGGGACTTTATTAATTTATTCCGTGATTCCGTCGAACAAGACCAGCTATCAAGATCCATCCTCTTTTATTAGTTTTTCATAATTACAAAAGGGGAATACGTATACTGAAGAAGAGCTCGTTCTATATTGGTTTTGAGAAACGATTTACATTTCATGATTGCTAATCATTATTACAAGTGTCAACTTCAATCTGACCCGTATTAAGGAGATTCCTATTGTACTTTCAACATAATACATTTAGTCAAATAAATTTATGGAAATAAGTTTTTAAAATTAAGTTATAAAGAATTAATATACAAAAATAAGAACGGCTTACCATTTATATTAATAAATAAATATTTTAATATAACCAGAGTAATAGAAATAGCATGTTCGATTTAACAGATATTGAAAATATGAAATTGAAGTAAAAGATTAAGAAAAATACAAAGTCTATATTTTATTAAAGAATAAAATTCAGATTTTGAAATACAGAAATTGTAAAGATAATTTCGCCAATGTTATTGAGGACAATGATTCCAATACAAAAACACTGATCCGCACAAGTTATTAAAAAATCTACAATTTATTATATAATACTAGCTTATGCCCGTGGCTTCGCACACCTGGAAGAAGAGAATTCAGAGCAGAGGACGGTTTGAAACTAAATTTCATCTATTAAATTCTATTCTAATTCTAGATGGTAACCCGACTTCGCTCGGGTTAAATGTGACTCTTCTCATCAATATTTTACATAATGTTGGTAGATTAACGAAATCAAGATGGCCTCGGGTCGTTTCGCTAGCGTCCAAAATAGCGACTGCGATTCGTCTGTAATCGCCATTAGAATTTAACAAAATACTCGACAAACTGTATTTTGCGGTTACATGGCGATTCGAAATTTTTATTTTTCTATGTTTTATTATTGAAACGAAGTTTTAATCGAAATTCTTAATAAAGATTTACCTCTGTGACTGAAGGCTTCAGACAACGCAGTATTTTGACTCTTTCTATTATACGTTGATGAGTTGATTTTAAAGGTGATTTATTTGTCATAAATTTTAATTACTCACCCTACATGTGAACTTACCAGTTACCAGAGTTATCAGTCGTTTTGCGGTTAACGGGATTATTACAAATAATTCAAAACATAACATAACTATATCTATATCTTACATAAGAACACTAATTTCCTATTTATCCTATTTAATCTTTTAATGTCAGAAGAGTTATCTTAATTAATTCTAATAATCTTTGAAAGCAATTTCTTAAACCCAAAAACCCTTGACCAAAAACAAGCAATCCTTTACAAATTTTAATTATACGTTTTGAAACCAAAGCCTTTATTAACCGCACCCTATCATAATATTAAATCTCTGAACAACCGCTTAAAATTCTAAGGTCCTTTATATCTGCATAAAAGAACCTCTTTATAGTTTTTCAGTTTAGGAAATGACACCATTTGCAGGTGATTTTAAAAAGGTACAAAAAATTTTGTGGTCAATTATATTATTGAAAGATAAACTCTTTTTACCTCTAACAGCATTCGTGATTGTGTTTATATTTGGTCAATAATCAAGACAAAACCGAGAAGAATTTACAAAAAATAATCTGAAAACATGAATTATGTGTAAACAACTAATAGATTATATATATATATATATATATATATATATATATATATATATATATATAAAGTCTAGGTATGCTTATTTAAGTCTAATTATAACATTAATATACGAGGGGAGGTCCAAAAGTTCGTGGAATGGGGAGGATGGAGCGGGGGTAAGGGCGCTCGCTTGGTGTCATACGATTCGGAGACTCATCATTAGTATAAATACCGAGTTTCAACCTGATTGCGTTATTCGTTTACGAACAGTCGCCTGCTGAACAAGTCAATCCGGAAGAAAAATTAAACTATGGAAAAAATTTAACACCACGCTGTGATAAAATTCCTTACCAAGCAAGGAAAGAACGCTCAAACCATTTTGAATGAAATGGGAGTCGTTTATAGGGAACAGGGCCCTAGTAAATCAATGATTTACAAGTGGCATAGCCTTTATAAACATGGTCGAGAGTTAATTGAAGACAACCCCCGCTCAGAAAGGCCAGTTGAGGCCACCACATCGGACATCGTCGAAAAAGTGGAAAAAATTGTACTGGAGGATGCCCGTTTGAAGAAAAAACAATTATCTGCATTAGTTGGAGTATCAGATACCACCATTTTGAGAATCCTACATGATTACCTGGGTATGACAAAAGTCAGTGCAAGATGGGTACCGAGAATGCTCACGCCGTTTCAGAAAGAGCAGCGCGTCGATGCATCTAAGCATTTTTTGGAGTTGTGTGGAGATAAACCTGCACAGATTTTGGGACGAATTGTTACGGGAGATGAAACATGGGTTCATTACTTTAAACCTGAGTCCATGCAATTGCATAAAAAGGAGACACAACCGCCAAAGAAATTCAAGGTGACGGAGTCGGCTGGAAAGATGATGGCTACGGTTTTTTGGGATTGTGAGGGGATAATCTTGATTGATTGCAAAGAAAAGGGAAGGACTATAACCGTAGAATACTACGCAACGATATTCAATGGCTGCTCTGCACACGCATGGGTTCGAATCCCTAGTTCACCCACCCTACAGTCCTGACCTGGCCCCAAGTTACTTTTTTTTATTCCCCAATTTAAAAAAAGACTTAAAGGGAAGGAAATTTTCCGACGACAATGAGGTAAGGGAGGCAATTTCGGCTCATTTTGACGGAAAAGATAAAACATATTTTTATAGTGATTTAGAAAAATTAATTCATAGGTCTAATAAATGTATTGAGCTTAAGGGTGATTATGTTGAAAAGGAAAAATAGTTTTGTTGTTTTATTTTATTTAGATCCCTTTCATTCCACGAACTTTTGGACCTCCCCTCGTATATAACATATCTTTTTAAAATTTTCTCAGCCCTAATTAGATATTAGAAAAATTACATCATTTATTTATAATGATTACTTCTCATATACTATCCTATTCTATCATAATATACAATAAATATAGTGATTACATAAAAAAAAATTAAAATACAACTTTCATTCGTAAATTATTATTTAAAATTAACAAATAATAAATAATTTACAAAATAAAAAATATAGTAAATCGGGTTCTAATACAACCTTTAGTAGTAAAAATGGATCACAATCGATTATTAATTTTGTCGCTAATCCAGAACTGGTCTTAATTGTTATATGTACAATAAAACTGTCAAGCACTATAATTAATTTACTAGATTACTTAGGTGTGTAAAGTAATTACCTAAATGCTTTTTTATAGTGGTGTATAAGCCTAATATAGCCACGAAACACTATGATAATTAGATCTTATTGAATAATACGTTACGAGTATTCTCTTCAGATTGTACTTTCAACGTAATCAAAGATTGAATACCTCTAATTGAGCTGAGCGTAAGCGAAGCTCTTAACCGTTTGGGAGACCTTTTTTCTGTTTAGTTGTCTCCAGAATGCGACGAGATAATAAGTTAAAAATTTTCTCATGTATGTTTGAGTCGAACGCGGATGTTATAGCGAAAACAGATTGAAAAATGTTTAGCCATTCAAAAGTTATCAAGAAAAGAAAAAAGGAGAAGGGCTCAGCTCAACACCCGCCACGCACGGTCGACGGATCCTAGTATTTTAACATTTGGAAATTTTATAAATAACTAATTACCAATAAACAAGTTTGGTAAATTAAAACTTTTTCGTTAATCTCATATAGAAATATGTTTTATATATACCGCTTAGTAGTTTGTTGTTCTTTAACATCATAACTTCAGCGGAACTCCTAGCTCAAACTTTTTATCCGGATGACGATGAGAAGACCGACACCCCACATCATCAACTAATAAGAAATACTGTCCAGCCCTCAAATCCCACATCATCGGAATACCCATATGCAGACGACCCACCCTTCACATTAGCCGAACTGAACTTAGTCTTGGCGGAACTAAACCCAAAAAAGGCCCCAGGTCCGGATGGATTCACGGCGGATATCTGTATAGAAGCCATCACAGCGAACAGGGAGGTGTTCTTGGCGATTGCGAACAAATGCATGACACTGGAATACTTTCCTACTCAATGGAAAAAGGCACATGTGGTGATCCTGAGAAAACCAGGAAAAGAGGACTATACTAAACCAAAATCATACCGACCAATAGGCCTACTCTCAATACTAGGCAAAATTCTAGAGAAAATGATGATAGGCCGAATACAGTGGCACGTCTTTCCAACACTTAACAACATGCAGTACGGGTTCATGCCAAGAAAGAGTACAGAAGATGCACTCTATGTCCTAACGGAACACCTCAGGGGAGAGATAAGCAAGAAAAACATTGCCATAGTAATCTCACTGGACATAGAAGGAGCATTTGACAACGCATGGTGGCCATCACTCAAAAAACAACTGGTAGATAAAAAATGCCCTAAGAACTTATTCGGGATGGTAGGCTCCTATCTTCAAGATAGAAGCGTCCAAGTACATTACGCCAGGGCATCGAGCGAGAAAAAAACAACAAAAGGATGCGTCCAAGGATCCATAGGAGGACCAACCTTCTGGAACCTGATTCTGGACTCGCTCCTACAGCACCTGACTGCCCAAGGAGTAAGATGCCAGGCATTTGCAGACGACGTGGTCTTAACATTCTCCGGCCCCTCAATCCATGAGCTGGAGCGTCAAGCCAACGAGACCCTTGATATTCTACATGACTGGGGGCAGAAGAACAAGCTAAGTTTTGCACCACACAAGACCTTCGCAATGATGCTAACAAAGAAACTGAAAGTATCAAACCCCCAAATTTACATAGACGGTAAAGAGATTGCCTTGGTTGACGAAATAAAGATACTAGGATTAACCATCAACAAAACCCTGACATTCAAATCACATGTGGCAGCAATATGCAAGAAAGCGGCGGACATCTACAAACAGCTAGCATGTGCGGCAAAGGTAACTTGGGGATTAAACTCAGAAATAATAAGAACAATATACGTGGCGGTGATAGAACCGATACTGACATATGCAGCATGCGCATGGGCCCAAGCGACGGAATACGAAATGATCCAAAAGACTCTAAGATCAATCCAAAGAGGCTTTACTCTTAAAATATGCAAGGCATACAGAACAGTATCACTCACATCTGCACTAGCCCTTACAGGAATCCTGCCGATAGACATCCGAATACAAAAAGTTGCCAGTTTATACAAAATCAAAAAAGGATTGTCAGTGGACTACCTACCGCCAGGCAAGGAGCTCGAAGAAGTAGTTAACTACCTAGACTATCCACACCCGTCTCAACTAACTTCCTTCGACTATGAACTGTTAGAGAACATGGACTCTGAAACCATAACATCCCTTCAAATTATCGGCCCCCAAATATACACAGACGGGAGCAAGATAGAGGGGAAGACAGGAGCAGCTCTCACCTGGTGGGCAAATGGAAAGGAGATAAATACACCAAATACAGTCTGGACCCAGCATGTACAGTTTTCCAGTCAGAGTTGTTTGCCCTGCATAAGGCCATAGAGGAAGCTAAGGAGAGCTCGGAACCCATCATCAACATTCTGAGTGACTCTAGATCATCGTTAGACCTACTTAAAACCCTAGACAAACACTCCCATTGGTCAACAAGATAAAAGAAGACCTTTCTATCATAACACGAACTGGAAGACGGATCAGAGTGTTCTGGCTGAGAGCACATGTGGGCACGGCCGGCAACGAAAGAGCTGACGAACTTGCAAAAGTAGCAGCCCTAACACCTAAATTGACTCCAGATTACGAACTAGTTCCGCTGTCATATGCCAAGAGGAAAATCCGAGAGGAGAGCATACTCAAATGGCAGGACAGATATGACAACTCAACTACAGGTTCAGTCACGAAGCATTTCCTACCAGAGGTGAACAAATTATACCGAACGGTAAGGAATACAATTCTGAACCCAGTTCACATACAGTTGTTGACGGGACATGGAGGAATTGCTGAATACCTGCACAGATTCAAGTTAATAACTGACCCCGGATGCGAGTGAGACCCCCACGAAATAGAGTCTGTGTGGCACCTGATCTTGGACTGTCCTCGCTTCCAAAGGGCGAGAATGGACCTGGAACAAAGTTTCAACACCAATCTAACAATGGAATTACTACCCAAACTTCTGGACGACCCAAAAACCAAAAAACCTTTTTTGGACTACGCTGAAAAAATCATGCGCACAGCAGCCAAAAGGCATAAGGACACAACACCACCGCAAACTAGAGAAAACACCCGCACTACCGCACTAATAATTCCAAGACAGGTACCAACACCTAAAACAACCCTCCCTGCTACCAAAAATCACAGAGAGACAGTAGCAAGACTGCTAGAGAATGGAGTAGTCGGTCCACCTGGCATCAAGACCAGAAGTGTGGTAGTATTCATGAACACACCACATGAAAGACTGGGTATCAGCTTCTGCTGCAAAACGGGCCCAAACAGCATAGAGATGTCCCCGGGACTAGCGGCATTGATGAAAGGCAGTCCCACAAAAAGCAAATTAAAACGGAAAAAGCTCGAGGCAATGAGCGTGATTTTAATAGCAAACCAGAAATGTCGTCTATACCGCAAAGACAACAAAACGGTACTTATTTTCGAAGATGAAGAAGTATCAACACAGTTTGCAAGAGCAAGCTCACTACTTAACATCATAGCTAAGGTCAGCGAGCCCCAAGATCCGGCTCGAATAATCAGCGTGGATACAATGACAGCCGGATATTACAAAGGCGAAGTTGCAGACCACCTGGGTATAGTTGTAGCCTCCAAGATTCACCAACTCGTGGCTTATGAGAATAGAGGCGAAGATCTCAGCTATTTAAAACCCAAACCAACAAAACCCCAACAAAACCCGGCAGTTCTAGACACTGACTATAGAAACCTGGCAAATCCAAGTGGCTCGGAGAGAGTGCAGAAAAAACATGAGGAGGAGACAGATGCCAAAAACCAAACAGCAAGAAAATCTCCGAAGGAAAGCATCATCACCTCTATCATTAAAGCAGTCAGCATAGCCTCGAACCAGACCCTTAGGAAAAATCCTATAAAAGAACAGCCAGTAGGAAAACAAACATACAAATCAAAACCAAAAACGACGAAAAAACCAACGAAAGCAGCAAAAGGCCCCGCCGAACTCCCAAAATACCTACCAGTAGTCAGACCACGGGACCACATGATAAATGCCTTCATAGAGTACACCGCCATACTTAAGGCAACAAGAGCGAAAAAGATCAAAGAGTGCCAAAACATCCTGGAAGCACGTCACAGCAAACTCAAAGACCTATTAGATGAAAGGATAAAGACTGCGAAGGCAACAATTTATAACAACCAGACCGCGGAAGTGTTCGAGGGAGAAGAGGCAGAGCAGCACATGGCTGCATTCAGTGAGACAATTGGCATGGTTGAACTTGATTTAGAAAAAAACAGAAACATCAGGAGTAGTCACTTACCGAACCCCGACGACTGATCCAATAGTGGTAACCACAAAGAACACTAAGATATGGCTAGACGACAAAATACTCGAAAGAGCGGACAAATTGTCAGAAACATGCCAACAATGGGAGTTACCACTAATAAAGATGATATACGGAGTACCAGGATGCGGTAAGACTACATGGATAATTAACAACTTCAACTCCCAAGACGACCATATAGTCACTACCACTAAAGAGGCTAAACTAGAACTAGCATCAAAAATCTCCGAAAAAGAGGGGGCTGACGCCGCGCGCAGAGTAAGCACACTGGCTTCGATCCTAACAAACGGATTACCGAAAGAAAAAAAGGGGAAATGCCAAAGGCTTATAATCGATGAAGCACTGATGAACCACTTCGGATCCATCGTGATGGCCCTGCAACTCACCGAAGCCACAGAACTGCTACTCATTGGTGACGTAAATCAGCTTCCTTATATTGAAAGAGAAAACTTGTTCGAAGTCTACTACCACCGCCCAGACTTTATAACAACTGCCATCATAACACAACTTATGTGCTCAAACAGATGCCCGAGGGATGTAGTCTACGCCCTTAGAAAAGTATGTGACGGTATATATTCCTCGAGCAGCATAGCAAGATCTATGAACATAAAATCCCTTACAGGTGAAAAGATCCCCATTGACCAACCAAATACCCTATACCTGACCTTCACTCAAGAAGAGAAGCTAACATTGGAAGAAAAAGGGTACGGAAAAGGGAAGGGATCCAAAACACTCACCGTTCATGAGGCACAAGGTTTGTGTTATGAAAGCACAATAGTAGTAAAAAGAACCGGTAAGAGCCTCCCACTCCATGACAGCGTACCTCATGCGCTAGTAGCCATTTCCCGACACACCAGGACGTTTGTCTACTACACGGACCATCAAGAAGATGCGCTGGCGAGGTTCATCAAAGACAGCATTGTTAATACGGACAAGACAATAAATGATTACAACTTGAAATTAGCAATACACAACCAAGACCAGAAGGTCATAACAAAATTAACCAATTGAATAGAATATTTATTTATGTATTTATTAAAGTAATTCTTGTGCCTGAATACACAGGCAAAAATCTCAAAAAAAAAAAAAGAAATCAAAATAATAATTATAAAACAAATTAAAAATGGCATGGACTATAAGTCTATGGTAAATTTATAATAATATAATAAAAAAAAAAAAAAAAAAAAAAAAAAAACTTCAAAGGAGTTCAAACTTTCTTTGTTTTAGGATTACTTGGTCCTCATTTACATGATCGTTCACATACGGGTTAAATTAAACAATGTTTTGATAATATTTTATATAATATGGCATTTAAATTTAAAGGTAAGGAAATTATTATAATACATTATTTTGTAATACAGATTGGGTGAGATTTACAAGGCGTTCAATATTACACAAGGTATTTCTTAGACTTTTTTTTATAAATAATGTCATTAAACAGATGTAAAGCGCAATAAAATGTATAAGAATCGTAATAGTATGTAAAAAATTCTATAAGTACTTTGAATAAAAATCATTAATTATTATTAATGAGTATGTTTAAAAAGTTTAGTTGTTGATAATATATTCATTTATGTCGTCATAAAATTCTATTCAATATTTCGATTTCATAAACAACTATAAGTAAAGACTAGAACCGCTTATATGGAACAATATTTTCTTCAATATTTTTTATTATAATTAATAACTAAGCTTCCTCTTACATAAAAGATAAATATGTTACAAATACAACCCTTTTATACTACCTATATTATACTATATTCATACATTATCTTAAATCTACATATATATATATATATATATATATATATATATATATATATATATATATTAAAATATCCTATAACGTTATAATTTAACAAGATACTACTAAAGTAGAGTTGTTTTAAATTTATATATATAATATACCATTTAAATAATATACTTAATTTGTATAAATAAAATACTTTAGAGAAAAAGTTAATTAAATGACTTAACTTTTATTTGC
The DNA here is from genome assembly GCA_918358695.1 of Melinaea menophilus ssp. n. AW-2005. Classification (NCBI taxonomy): domain Eukaryota; kingdom Metazoa; phylum Arthropoda; class Insecta; order Lepidoptera; family Nymphalidae; genus Melinaea; species Melinaea menophilus. The sequence goes on along the minus strand of OU911043.1, from coordinate 20,236,676 downwards.
TCTTTACAAAACAACGCAGAATCTAATTACTTTAACAAGTTCAAGACAGTCTTGTTTATTGCAATTTATTACATTAACAAAGTACATTTATTTTATTCGAAGTATTTTTATTTCTATACTATGTTGTCAAAACCCTTGCCTATTATTAAGATAGTCAAAGATACACTTTTATGTATACAAAATAACAGATTAGTTCATCTTGTTGTTGTCGCCTTTCGATCAACATAACATGTTGGTGACAGACACATTGACAATAATAATTAATATAAACACTGAAATTAAATTAGATAAAAAATAACAAAAAATATATACAACAAACTTTTGAGTATAATGTAGGTAGAAGATTAAAAAATCGTACTTTCTATCATCTTTATCTTTTAGCCAGCTAGTTGGTACAGCATAAACATCTCTTTCACACCTTTTTTTTCGTCTGGAATTACTTATGAGAACACGCCGCATTCCAGGGAGAGGAAGGCGACGGTTATGTGGAACTCCTACCCACTAAACCAGACGGTCAACACCTCGCCGTATAGAGAAGCGCCTCGGGAACGATTGCTCAAACATCCGCATTGCTCCAACGGCAGGCCAAGTGACGTAAGCGGCCCCCACCTCCCCAATGGAGCGGTGCAAACTGTTGACAGGAATGCGCTTACTCCGGCGGCTGGCTTGTTTTGACGCAGGGAGTTCCCCTGTCCCCCGCCAGAATCAAGGAGTCCCAATCCGACTCACCTCGCTTGAGCCCTCGCCCCGAAAGTGACCTGAATTCGCTTTAAGATATAACTTATATTTTTGTTTCTATTGATGGAAAGAATCACTAAGAAGAGGAAAATGTGAACCTGCAATCTTTGGGAAACCGGAAGGAAAGATTTCGTGTGCCATTTTCGCTTACTTTATATATTTTTTTAAATTGTCAATATATTAAAGAAAACAACGGGTACATTGGTAATATGTGTATTTTATCAATTAAACTATAAATATCCATAAATCAAAACCATCATAATCACAATATTAATTAGGGACATATTGTTAGAATACTTAAAGTATTTTTCATTTCTATAAACATTTTAAATTATAGAAAAAACAACGATGCTGTACTTGTAAGAAGTAAATAAAATAGTCCGACCCACTTCGAATCAAGCACGATCATTTAATAGAATACAGGTTATTTAGATTAATGGACTCTATGTTTAATAAATTTACCTTTAAAAATATATTTTTGTAATAATATCAATTATAATAAGTCAAAGATAATTTTAGACGTAACACAATCAATGATTCCATTGGATGGAATGAAAACGTTTTGTTTTGATCTGTCGACGAGGCTTAAAGCAACTAGAGAAGCAGAGAAGCAGATAAATTGTTTTCTATTCTCTATAACACTTATAATATCCTTAAATAAGACATACATATAAGTAATTTAAACATAATACGTTGTTATTTTCTGTTGCTGTAACATTTATTTAAACACAATAAAATATTTAAGCACCAAATTCATTTTTGAACTAAATATTTAGGTTTTGAAATTACAAGAAAGTAAATTGAAACGGTCTTCAGGTGAAACAAAAAGCTTCTACTTTATATTAAAATGTCAAAGCCAAGTTCCTTCCAAATCTTTTAGGAACTGTGTCTTAAACAAAAACATTAAACTTCTTATTTATATTTATTTATCTTCATGCCATATCCCTTGCGGGGTAGCCAGAGACTTTACTGTAAGGTTCTTTAGCAAAAATAAACACTTAAAATACAAATGACAGGACAAAATCTGTAGATAAAATATTATTTTAACAAACAATTGCTACACGATCAAGTATGTGATATATAGAGCTCAATACAACAGATTTAAAAGTTCGATATAATTCCTATAAAGCTTTTAATGTAATTTGTTATAGTATTGGCTTATTATATTTCCTTGCATCATAAAAACACAGCTTAAATTATTACTAGCAATAATCCACTTATTAATAGCTTTGCATATCTCACTTCATTGTAACCACTTTCCAGGTATTATGTTTTAACATTTATTTCAATTACACATATATTTAAAAAAAAATAGTACTCTTTATACTAATGGTGTGATTTACTTTATATTAATTAATTAATTATATAATTAGCAGCAGCTGGCAAACGGCAGGCTTATCAAGCTTGGGCTAATGCGTTAGTCACTAAGGATCCGAACTCTAGAGCTCTGAAGAGGAAATACAACCGTGCCTCCAGATTCTTCAAACGGCAAATCGCTAGAGCAAAGTCCAAGCATGTCGTCAAAATTGGGGATCAGCTGGCAAAGTAGACGCTTTCCAAGGCCACTCTGGGTAACTTTAGCCAGCCGTCCCTACCGCCGTTGCACATGGGGAATGACTCTCTGGCCCACACGGCAAAAGAGAAAGCCGATCTCTTGGGCACTCTTTTCGCCTCCAACTCGACTTTGGACGACCAAGGGAAGTCACCGCCTATCATCCCGCGGTGTCAGAGTTCAATGCCGGAAATAGTTTTTCGGCAAAAAACTATCAGGCAGTCTCTTTTTTCCTTGGACGTTCATAAGTCGAGTGGGCCGGATGGCATTTCTCCATTAGTGCTACGAACGTGTGCCCCTGAGTTGACTCCAGTGCTAACGCGTCTATTTCGGTACTCCTACCTTAAAGGCGTAGTCCCGGTCTCATGGAAGCGTGCCCTTGTCCATCCGATCCCTAAAAAAGGTGATAGCTCGGACCCAGCTAACTACAGACCTATCGCCATTACCTCCCTTCTCTCCAAAATAATGGAGATTATTATCAACCGACAGCTCCTAACGTACCTCGAGGATCACCAATTGATCAATGACCGGCAGTATGGCTTTCGCCATGGTCGATCAGCTGGTGATCTTCTGTTATACCTTACGCACCGTTGGGCAGCGGTTATTGAAAGCAAGGGAGAGGGTCTGGCAGTTAGTCTGGATATGGCAAAAGCCTTTGATCGTGTATGGCACAAGGGGTTCTTTCGAAGCTACCTTCCTATGGGCTTCCCGAGAGTTTATGCAAGTGGATCACCAGTTTTCTCACTGGGCGGAGCATACAGGTCGTTCTCGACGGTTTTTGCTCGGACCCCAAGCCCGTGAACGCTGGTGTACCCCAAGGCTGCGTGCTATCCCCCACTCTGTTCCTCCTGCATATCAATGATATGTTGGATATTTCCAACATACATTGTTATGCGGATGACAGCACTGGAGATGCGGTATATTCCGGTCGTGCAGGTCTCTCTCGGGAAAACGTCGACGAGTGCCGAAAGAAACTTGTGTCTTCAATAGAGACCTCCCTGGGGATGGTCTCTGAGTGGGGTGAACTGAACCACGTTCAGTTCAATCCCCTAAAGACACAGGTTTGCGCGTTTACCACTAAAAAAACCCCATTTGTCGTACCACCGCTCTTCGAGAGCACTCCTCTTATTGCCTCGCCAAGTATCAAAATACTGGGTCCCGACATTTCGAGCGGTTGTCAGTTTCGTGGTCATCTGGAGAGCAAGGCCAAGTTGGCCTCGAAGAAATTGGGAGTGATCAATAGAGAGAGGCCGTACTTCAAACCTGGCCAAAGACTTGCGCTCTATAAGGCGCAGGTCCGGCCACACATGGAGTACTGTTCTCATCTCTGGTCCGGATCACCCCAATATCAGCTTCTACCATTTGACCGCGTACAACGGAGAGCCTTTCGGATTGTCGGGGACCCAGTGCTTTGCGAACGGCTGGGCTCTCTGGCATTGCGTAGAGACGTGGCTTCTTTGTGCGTCTTCTACCGCATTTACAACGGGGAGTGTTCCGAAGAACTATTCGATCTGATGCCTACCGCCGAATTTCACTACCGCACAGCTCGCCATCGCCTCCTTTATCATCCATACCACCTGGACGCGTGGCGATCTTCAACTGTGCGGTTTTCAAGGACTTTTTTCCCACGTACCACTCAAACGTTCAACGAACTTCCTTCGGCGGTATTTCCAGATCGATACGACATGGGTACCTTCAAAAAAGGCATATATTCCTTTCTCCAAGGCCGGCAACGCTCTTGTGAATCCTCGGATGTTGCAAGAGTTTATTGGCGGCGGTGATCACATACTAACGGTGACCCACAAGCTCGTTTGCCCTAACATAAAAAATAAAAAAAAATAAAAAAAAATATTATTTCGATGTGTTATCATTACAGAACTAGTAGACTAGTAGTTATTCCTATGGCACCACGATTCATTTCAATTTAAAATGTGTTTTCAAGCATCAGTTCTGATTGAGACAAAAGTTGATATTATTAAAACTGTAGGTTAAATTGAAAAAGCTTATTTACTGTTCTTTGCCGGTTCTTTCCTATGTACCTATCCTTTAGGTGCGTGAAAATAGAGTCCGAATTTTCATAAGTACAATGACACCTAATTGACATAAAAACTAACTATGACTTCCGTTCCGATTTAATCACTCAAGATGAGTAAATGTGATAATGATAAGGAAATATTCCAACTTGAAATCTCAATATATGATGTATAACTGTATAGTTAGATAATATTAATGACTCGAAAAAGTTATCTCATTACAAAGCTTTACTAAATAAAAACATTTTCATAACCAACTTGTCTTGTTGTCTCAACACACATAATATTGAAAATTAGTTCCTAATGTCTCTATTATCCTAATATCGTGTACCATGATAGCAGAACCTAATATTTTCTTATAACATTTATGTCTTATAAGATATAGATAAAGGAGTACAAGGAAAATTAAATTTCATATTATATTATATTTGGCTTCCACAAAAGCTGTATTTAATAAACACATGTTCTACATATTACATAAAAATAAAACTTTTTTAACATTACATATTCTGAATTCTAACTTTTTCACACCATAAAATATCAATAGAGAGAGGGAACTGAACGCATCAAAGGCAAGAACATTCTTTATGAGGTTTCAAAGGATCTTATTTCACTCTCTGTGTTATTATAATAACTAGATCCAAACTACTACGATTGAATGGACGGCGTGCAAAGTTTTTGATATAAATCTCATACAAAATGAAGAATATGAAATAATAATTGTTGTAGATAAAGTATCGTATTAATATATTTTTCACTTTACACCTCGATTTTACCACGAGAATAGCGATACAGATTACACTACTGAATTGAAACTTGAAGAGAATATGTAAATTAGCAATTTATATTAATTTCAGGATCATATTTATATTATTTTTAGCAAGATTAGGATTAAGTCGACTGGTTTCAATACTAAATGGGACAATTTTGGTCAAAAGCTATTCTTTTTTTCATTTAATTATCTTATTTAGATACCGATTCTTAAGTAAGAGGAAAGTATAGTTATGTTTTATGAGATACTAATTTCGTTTTATGCCACTGATACTAAATAAATAGATTTTTTTATTATGTACCTTATAAATTATAATATCAGATCAGATCTTTTTCCTCCGCATGATCACGGAAAAGTTTTTGGCCCTAAACCAAAAGGTTTTCTGTGTTTTTGTGGATTTGGAAAAGGCAATTGACAGGGTTGGGAAAAAGAAAATATGGGAGATACAGCCCCGATACAATGTGAGCGGACCCTTGCTACAGGCTGTAAAATCTCTTTACAAACATCACTCAGCGTGTGTGCGAGTAGGAGCTGGCATGTCGCCCCGGTTTGACATCCAATCGGGTGTTAAGCAAGGTTCCGCTATGTCAGCTTGGTTGTTCAATTTGTATTTGAATAGTTGTCTCCAAGGCGTGAAAGACAGTGAGTGACATGGGAGTGAAAGTAGGTGACCTTAAAGTCAATTGCTTACTATATGCAGATGATGCAGTGCTCATTGCATCATCAGAATGCGATCTGGAGGCATTGGTCACCACTCCGAAAGATGGGTGTGAAAATAATGTTCTTAACCTGAATGTAGATAAGACGAAGGTTTTGATATTTGAAAGAAATGAAGAAAGAACAGAATGTAAGATTACCGTGAATGGTAAGATAATAGAACAAGTGAATGAAGTGGTATATTTGGGAAGTATGTTTAGCAGAGACGCAAGATACGAAATGGATGTGGGAAGGCGTATTGCTGCCGGTAACAGAGTCCACGGTGCTCTGGCTGCAATGTTGAGAAGGCGAAACATCAGCATAGCTGCACGTTTGGCGGTACACAATGCGGTTTTGCTACCGACGCTGTTATACGGCAGCCAAAGTTGGTTAATACAGAAGAAGAATGTAAGAAAGATAAATGCTGTAGAGATGCGATCTCTTCGCAGAATATGCGAAGTCAGTCTAGCTGACCGAATCCGCAATGAAGAGATCCACAGAATGGCAGGTACTAGCGAAGATGTCACGGTGAAAATGAAGAAGAACGTGCTCAGGTGGTTTGGGCACGTCGAACGAATGAGTGATGAAAGAATGGTAAAAAAGATTTATAACGGAGAAGTGAGCGATAAGGGATAAAGGGGGAGGCCTCGAGTGACCTTCGAAAACACAGTATCTATGATACTGTAGGAAGATCACATAAAAAGCATGAGGACCCCTCGGAGGGCATGTATGAAGAGGTTGATGTCTGTGGCCGAGGCGAAAGAGGAATGCAGGGACCGTAGCGTTTGGCGCTCAGTCGGCTCTGGCTATCCCGCAAGGGATATGGCATGAAGCTAAATAAATAAATAAATAAATTATAATATGTCATTGTTACTTCAGTCGTTGCACATTGATACAGAGAAGCTAAGTGAGATAATTAATAATAAGACAGACTTATTATAATTATTATATATCTTTACTATCATTTCGTACTGCAAACTTTTGAACGAAGTAATGTTATAAAAACACTTATATTATTAACTTTCATATTACTATAACAAAGTACAATGGAATATAATACTGTTTATGAAAATAACAGAAGTGAGCAACGATCTATTTCAGTAAATACACATTATATTGTATGGAAGTGTAAATATTTATTCGAATATACAAAGATCTTGTTAAAAAAGGTTCAATAATCCGTTATGGAAGTTGTCATTTGTTATTTACAAGGGTTGTTTTTTTTATTTCAAAGACATATTTTAGGTAAAGTGGATTTTTCTAAATGTTTATGAAATTTACTCTAGTAATATTTCACAGATACATTGATATCCCGCTATTATGAAATGAAATACAATATACATATTAATAAGTAATTACTTAGAAAGGGTGACTAACAAAATATTTCTTATTTTGAAGCAGGATAAAGCATCATGAAAACATAATTTTTAATAACTAAAGTAATGTACCGATCAGTAATGTGTATACCATCATAAGTATCTAATCAAAAAATATACTTAAATTATTATGATTGAATCTAGTATATATATATAACAAATGTTCATCCGAGCTTCAACAATACTAAGGAACTCTATAAAATTTAACGAAAACTTATTTATACGTTGAACCAAAAAGCTAGATTTTTTTTGGAAATATAATTAAGATCCGAAATCGTCCCATCTATTAATTTACCTTCTATTGTCGTCGTGTTTTGTCATTTTATCGGAAGTAAGGCATTTACGACTTTTCATGTTATAAAAGAAAAAAAAATTAAGAGAAAACCTTATAATTTGTTATTCAACGAACATTAAATTTAGAGGTCGCGTTAATAGAGTTTTTATACAAAATGCTGTTTTGAATACCAGTTATAAAAAAATATATAATTAATGAAATTAAATTTACCTGTTATATTATATAAATTATATTGTAAAGCTTAAACTGCGTTGTTTTTTTTAAATAATTATTAAAAAAACTTGCTTTTTATAAAAAATGAACTTTTTAGGGTTTGATTAAGAAGCTAAGGGTTTTATAATAAGAAAAATGTTTACGTGTATTTTACGTATTACTCTTATTATATACTTACTGATTTAAAAGTATATTAATATTACCAAAAAATGAAATATAGAATCTCTGGTTCTTTTCTGGGATTGAAAATACACAGTTCTTTTGTTTGCTTGAACTATAATTACAGAATCCTGAAGAAAATCATTTTCTTCAATTGTGTCTTACAATTTAATTCCAAATAATTTACTCAAAGGCTTTTATTACAACGTTTCTTTGAATTTTGTTCTTAAAGTGAATTTAAATTTCATAAGAAAATCGAATAATATGAAATATAGTTATGGTACGTCCTTTAATCAAAATAATAACATAATATTAATAATGCCAATGTAAATACCTTCGCAATAACGAAAACATACATATAAAATTTCGGTCTACGACAGTACAAAGTAAATGTTCTTTGCTAACTAACTGTCTCTTGTCTGATGAGAGCTCGCGAATCAAATCTGGTCATGGCTACAATTAGGTTTAAAAGCCTCAAACTAAATTAATGTGTGTATTTCCATGTGCTATTCCCGAAAACTATATATATACATATATATGTATATTTAGTTTGAGGCTTTTAAACCTTACTACATATCCCATTGTGTGATAAATCATAGGCATTCCAGTGTATCCAAGCATATTTTTAATTTCATTGAATACACTCGTCATGTAACAAATCTTTAAACGTCTGTTTTATTTAATCAAAGATTTTAACAATTTCTTAACAAATTAACGCCACAATTATTATTCACAATGATTCTTTGTTATTTGGAATGAAAGTATATTTCTTCTTCATCTTATTCGATTATATGAAGTCTATATTAATTATCTTTGCTTTGTTTAACAAATGTGTAATCTCAAAGAAGTCCAGATTTTTTTTAAATTAAAATTCTTAGTAGTCGTCGACACTCCATTCCCTGTGACAGAAAATAATCGTTACACGGAGATTTAAAATCGTAAGTGTTTTAGATATTGTAAATATATTAGATATTTTATAAAACTGTTTTGTACGAAACATTCCATTCAAGGTATGATAATATAACAAGCAAATAGTATTAGTCATGCTGAAGCTAATTGTAGCCATGACTGGACTTAATTTGATTCGGTAGCTGACAAGACAAGAGACAGTGCAAAGAATATCTACTTTGTACTGACGTAGACTAAAATCATATTTCTATGATTTCGTTAGTGCGAAGGCATTTTCATTGATATTATTAATATTATTTTATTAATTTATCTTAAAATTAGTACCATAAATAGGTTTTCTTGTATCACAAAAGTATTTTAATTGTTGAAAACAACTTTGGAAATGAATTACTAATGATTGGGACTAAGATATTTAAAAGTAACCATGTTTTGTTTTAAAGACGGTATTGTATTGTAGTCCGTCTCATATATTTATTTTTGAAATTGTGAATTCATTTTATGTTGTTACAGATAATAGTAAAGTTATGACAGGTGTGTTTTCAATTTCAGTGGTAAGATACGTTTGATATAACTGAATATATGTTTAATATTTGCATTGCTGTAACTACATTTCATATTATTCAATTTTCTTATGACATTAAAATTTACTTTAAGAAAAAAATTCAAAGAAACGTTGTAATAAAAGCCTTTAAGTAAATTATTTGAAATTGAATTGTGTCTGGAAAATGATTTTCTTTACAATTCTGTAGTTACAGTTCAAGCAAACAAAAGAACTGGGTATTTCCAACCCCAGATAAGAACTATACATTCTATATATTATTTTTTGGTACTATTGATATACTTTTAAATGGGGAAACATATAATAAGAGTTAAACGTAAATTGCACGTAAATATATTTTTTATTTTATAACTAATAGCTTCTTATTCAAACCCTAAAAAGTTCATTTTTTATAAATTGCAAGTCATTGATTAAATATTTAAGTTTTACAATATAACTTATATAATATAACAGTTGAATTTAAATTCATGAATAATATAAATTTATGCAACTGGTATTCAAAACAGCATTTTGTATAAAAACTCTATTAACGTGATCTCTAAATTTCATGTTCGTTGAATAAAAAATTATAAGGTTTTCTCTTTAATTTCTTTTTCTTTTATATCAAGAAAAGTCGTAAATGCCTTACTTCCGAGAAAATGAAAAAACACGACGACAATAGAAGTTAAATTAATAGATGGGACGATTTCGGATCTTAATTATATTTCCAAAAAAAATCTTTCTTTCTGGTTCAACGTTTAAAATAAATCTTCGTTAAATTTTACAGGTCCTTAGTATTGTTGAAGCTCGGATAAACATTTGTCATATTATATATAGTAGATTCAATCATGATAATTTAAGTATATTGTTCTTAATAAGTTAAATTATTTATTAATTAATTTTTTAAATTAAGTAAGTTGTTTTATGTTTTCACAGTTATTTCGGAACACTTCGTAATTTTTTTTAGTACTCATATCATTATTTATAATACAAATTGTAATAATATTTTATTGTAAAATATAAGATATTCCATTTTCATTGTAGCCTTATACACTGGCTTTACACTGGCTTATACACTGGCTTTTTAATGAGCATTCCATGAATAAAAAAAATTTTAACAACTAGTTGTTGCCAGCGTCTTCTGCTATTGTCTTCTCCCAACTCAAATAATGCCATATCTAGTTACTTAACACTTTTAGAGTTCCATACATTTATATTTTTAATGCAATTAGCCAATGTTATAACAAATTACATTAAATACTTTCTAGGAATTATATCGAACTTTTAAATCTGTTGTATTGAGGTCTGTGTATCACGTACTTGATCGTGTAGCAATTGTTTGTTAAAAAATATTTTTTGTACAGATTTTGTCCGGTCATTTGTATTTTGTGTGTTTATTTTTGCTAAAGAACTTTACAGTTAAGTTTAATGTTTTTGTTTAAAACACAGTTCCTAAAAGTTTTGTTGAAACTTGGCTCAGTCATTTTAATATAAAATAGAAGCTTTTTGTTTCATCTGAGGACCGTTTCAATTTACTTTAGTGTAGTATTAAAACTTTTCCGATATAACAAAATGAACCTAAATATTTAGTCCAAAATTAATTTGGTGCTTAAAATATTTTATTTTGTTTGAATAACTATTGAACCAGAAAAGAATAATTTATTATGTTTAAATTACTTATAAGACTTATTTACTTGTTATAAATATTATACAGAATAAAAAACAATGTAACTGCTTCTCTGCTTCTCTAATTGCTTTAAGTCTCGTCGACAGATCCGGTCGATCAAAAACGTTTTCACTCTATTCCATGGAATCATTGATTGTTCCACGTCCAAAATTATCTTTGACCTATTATAACTGATATTATTATAAAAATATAATTTAAAAGATAAATTTATTAAACAAAGAGTCCATTAATCTAAATAGCATGTATTCTATTAAATGATCGTGCTTGATTCGAAGTGGGTCGGACTATTTTATTTACTTCTTACAAGTCCAGCATCGTTGTTTTTTCTATAATTTAAAATGTTTATAGAAATGAGAAATACCTTAAGTATTCTAACAATATGTCCCTAATTAAAAAGTTTATATTTTATGGGAATTTATAGTTTCATATAAAAACACATTTTACCAATGTACCCGATGTTTTCTTAAATTTATTGACTATTTTTTTTAATGTTATCTTTGATTAAATAAAACAAGACGTTTTAAAATTTGTTACATGACGAGTGTATTCAATGAAATTGAAAATATGCTTGGATACACTGGAATGCCTTTGATTAATCACACAATGGGATATGTAGTCAGGTTTAAAAGCCTCAAACAAATTAATGTCTTTGTCCATGCGCTATTCCCGTAATCTTTGTATATATATATCATATTTGTGTACATTTTGTTTATAATGTGCTTCCAATAAATTATAAAAACACTTTCTTTAAATTAAGATAGATTTATTTTTATTTTATATACCTGCGAAATATGTTTAGGTTAACTTAACTCAGATATTTTACATATTAGAAGTACATTTTAATTAAGATAGCGGGGACAAATGTAAACTCTTTGACATCGCTGTACTAATGTGTTGTATGACCCTTTTTTATTTACTTAATTGTAAATCAGTGATACTACATGAAACAAGGACAACTAAATAATTATTTCAAATCCCAAACCACAAAAACCCGAGTGTGTTCCAGTGGTATATTAATAATCATTGTCATTGTACGCGCTCACTGAACTATGTCTATTCATGAACCATGTCACATCTTAACTCATTGTTCTAATATAAGTATCAGAGTAAGGGGGCATCCATATCAGAACTTAGAGGGATACAAGGTACTCGTACATAAGCTCGACTAAAATAGAGTCTGAAATATAAAATAAAAACATCAAATTTTTAACTTGTTTATCCAATTAGGTTTTGCGTTATTTTGTAAACAAAAATTAAAAGTTACTCAATTTAATTTACTTATTTTGTAAAAAAATTCGACATGAAATATATTATTCTGTATAAATATAAAACAACTCGGCTTGCTGGAAGATTTTTTAAAACATAGAAGAAATGGAAATAATCCTAAAACAACGAAAAACCTAAACAACCCTTCAAGTTATAAGTTAAAGAAGAATAAAGTACTAATCGCTATATATAAAACATATCTCTAAACCAAGTGTACGAGAAAGTTTTAGTTCAACTACCAGAATATTTATTGAGTCTTCCATTTGAATTAAAATACAATTTGAAGACCAAGAAAGGTGTTGTTCAGAATTATGAATTGTCATGGTATATGGTGGAGAAATATCATTATTATAAACCCCATAAACTAAAAGCTTTTAGGTAATTACTTTTCGCACCTAAGTAATAACGAAAGTTAATCATAATGCTTGATAGCTTTATTGTACGCCTAAAACAATGAGGAGCAACTCCAGATTAACGGCTGGCATTAATAATCGATCCTGATTCATTGTTACAGCTAGAGGTTAAAATTAAAAGCCGGTTCATAATTTATCAGTGTAAAATAGTCCTATGTACAAATTTCATTTGTAGTTTGTTTAGTTTGTTAGCAGTCTTTGGTGAATTTAATCTCGGGGATTATATAATATATATTTTTATTATGTTGTTTATATATATATTATATATATATATATATATAATCATATGCAAGTGGCAAGTCATCTGCCTAAGATAATTTTGGGGTTGATAAACTTTTAACAATTTTAACCATAACATTTATAAACATAGAATCTAAATAAAATACGATATAATTTCTGTATTTATTAATTTATTTAAACTTTAATATTTATTCACCTGTGAGATTGCAAATAACATGTCTTCTAAAACTGTTTGTTAGTTTAATATTATAGTAATTATTATATCTCTCTCCCTCTCTATCTCTTATAATTTATAAGAGCTGGAACATTGTTATATTATGAAATCGGAATATCCATTTCTGGTTTATAATTAATTTATATTAAGAGAAACTGAAATTAAAACTCATTGCCGCATTGTTTAAAGCAATGTGAATCTAAATGATTTTTACTACAGTTTAAATAAAATTCCTAATCTCAGTAATTGTATCTCTTAAAAACATTTCCTACTGCTAATGATATTTAGAAGCATTATATGTATGTGTGTGGATGTATATGTTTATATATATATAACTTATTCCAAATATAAGCATATTTGGATTAAGTTATATATATATAAACTTACGTATTTATAGTATTCAACATATTCTTATATAGGGAATTAATTCTTGACTTGTCAACTCAAAGGCACAATTCAGTTCCCCTGTAACAACATAGCAAAAACTTTTATTTAGAATTTTATTGTCCTTTTAATCACCGACTCATTCTGTTCACTCTGATATCACCTTATAAAAACTCTAATGAAATATACCGGCAAGCGTTGCTCGTAAATTGAGATTGTCTGTTTTATTTATCACCGCTTTATAGTTTATTTTAGACTTCGGATATTAAGACAAGTCGAATAGAAACATTCGCAAAATTTTAGATTAATATTGCATACATTAATATAGTAATTTGACCAGTACTTAGATGCTTCATGTTCATTTGATTATCTTACTCAGATATCTGATACGGTCATGAAAGAAAATGAAGATGTTTGTGTCACTCATTATAAGTACGAATATATGCACGATTTTCTTGTAGATTGAGTGTGCTATAAAGACTTCTTTTTAAATTTTATCATAAATCTTTTTTTTATATTTTAAATAGAAATTTTATTATTAGCCAGTACTAATTATCTTGATTTTAGGGCAATAGAAGTTAATATTGTGAATAGCAGTGTCACAAAAAATATTAAGATTTGGGTCGCCACAGTCTAGTCAAGAGATGCTTCTAGTATTTGCAGAGATGACAAATGAGAGTTGGTCCTTATTGTCTTGTACTAAAAGTTACTACAAAAATACGGAAATGAACACAGTGACGGCTATATATATATATACGAGGTGTGTTCAAAAAGTATCACGAATTTTGTGTTTTTTCAAAAATTATTTATTTATTCCCCATGAGATATTATACACTTGTGCCAATGTGTGTTGGTTTTTCCAATCTTCAAAGCACTTCAAAAAATCATTTTTTTTATCTTGTTCAGCTCCTCCTTCGATGCCGTCTTTATCTCGTCAAGCGTAGCGTAACGTCGTCCTTTCATGGGCCTCTTCAGTTTAGGGAACAAGAAAAAGTCACAGGGGGCCAGATCTGGGGAATATGGTGGCTGCGGTATCATCAGTTTGTTGTTTTTGGCCAAAAAGTCGCACACAAGCAACGATGTGTGAGCAGGGGCGTTATCGTGGTGCAAAAGCCAATTTTTGTTCTTCCACAATTCCGGGCGTTTCTGGCGGATTTCTTTGAAATTGCGCATAGCTTGCAGGTAATATTCCTTATTGACCATTCTACCCTGTGGCAAGAACTCATGATGCACCCCGCCCCGGCAATCGAAGAATACTGTCAGCAAAACTTTCACATTCGACCGAACTTGACGCGCTTTTTTCGGTCTTGGTTCGTGCAGCAGCTTCCATTGAGATGATTGAGCTTTGGTTTCACGTCATAACCATAAACCCACGATTCGTCACCAGTTATGACCCTCTGGAGCAAATTTGGATCGTCGCGGACAGAGTCCAACATCTCATTAGCACTGTTCATGCGATGCTGTTTTTGGTCGCAATTGAGCAATTTTGGTACGAATTTCGCGGCGACCCGTCTCATGCCCAAATCATTGATAAAAATCGAATGGCACGAGCCAATCGATATGTCTAGGTCCTCAGCAACTTCTCTAACGGTGATTCGACGATTGGGCAATACCATTTTCTCCACTTCATTAATTTTTTCGTCTGTTGTTGAAGTGCTCGGGCGTCCGGCACGCTCTTCGTCGTTCACATCTTCTCGGCATTCTGAGAACATTTTGTACCACCGATAAACGTTGCTTCGGTCCAAGGTAGCTTCTCCGTATGCCACAGTCAACATTCGGAATGCATCCGCGCACTTAATTTCATTTTTCACACAAAATTTGATACAGGTTCATTGCTCCATTTTTTTGAATAGGTAAAAATCGAAGACGATCCAAAACACGTGCAAGCAAAGCAGCTGTCAACAATTAAGTGAACATTTAAAATGGCCGAGCTTGTCGGCATAAGTGAGAGACATGAGTACCAACATAACGTCACAAAAAAATCGAAATTCGAATATACGTAACCCGCGAAAATTAAAAAATTTCGCGATACTTTTTGGACACACCTCGTATATATATATATATTGGTATATATACATAGGTAGTGTATAAGTACTGTCTTAATGTATAAAAATAAAAGACATTTTTGTCTGGTCAAGGTAATGTGGATTTTATAATATTTGAGTTTGTGAAGAAGGCTGCGGCAGTAGAAACATTATTATAGTACCATGTCCAATATTTTTTCTAAACATTATCCATTATTCAGAATATAACAAACACAAAAATGTGTCCGTTCCGAAGGATGTTTCGAGAGTTTAGATCATCTGTACATTTCATAAAATTTAGTAACAAAGTTGAAAACAAGATGATTTCATCAAAAATACTGACAATATCAAACTTTTTACTACAATTTTATCTCATTCCTTAAAATATTCCATAATACTTAAACTTTACTACAGTGTAATACGCAATAACAAACAATAATATATAATATTTTCAGGTTCCTTCCTTAAAGATATATGTTACTTCTTGATTGAAAAAGTATTTCATAGTTATTACTAAAACGCATTTTAAATTTAACCGTAAAGATCAATTTAAATTTGGTAAGTACTTTGACTATTAAGCCGATTAAATATTTGGATCAGAATATTATTATATTATAGTCCAAATTGACATTACATATTCCCTTAAATATTATTAAAGTGTTTCGATACTTTTACGAGGTTAAGGAAATGTATTTTATCACAAAAACTTTAACCACTTCCATATGTTTTTAAAACTAACTCATTATATTTTTATTGTTTAGTTAACTAAAAACATAGTTTTACTCTTTTTTGGTTTTCATTAACATCAGATACATTTAAGCAAAAGTATCAAAACTTTTAATAAGGTCTTCTTAAATTCTTGATAGATTTAAGTCCGTTATATTACAACGTTAAAACTATCACGTTCAAATCAAATTCAAAATAGCTTTATTCAAGGTAGCATTCATACACACTTTCGATTTTACAATTCAATGTCAAATATTACATTAGAAAAGGACTATTTATTATTTGTTTTATACATTATAATATCAATCCTTTGAATGAGTTAAAAATCTAAGTTTTACACATTTCGATTCACTAAATCTTGAATGTTATAATAAGATTTATTTAACTAGGTCCCGCAAGCGGGGTCGTGAGCTGAGCAAACTTTTGCTCTGTGCACAGCAGGCTATTTACTACGATGTTCTTTAGCTTAGTCCTTACAAACGCCACGAGAGTTAAATGGAAATATAGGATATTATCAATAAATCATTTGCCAAACATGTCAAGCTTGATATTCGTTTCAGGTCTTTAAATGGAAAATTTTCTACAGAATTGCTCATAACACCCTTCTCTTCGTAATGGCATCACGCTGAAACAATCAGGTCCATTGCGATACTATTGATACAGTAGAAAGCATTCGACCTTCTTGGGGATAAAACGAATTATTATGATGATACCGTGGCACGTTCTCAAACAACAGTAACTTTGTCAATTCCCTATGGCAGATTGATCAGTTGTAACATAAGGCAAATTAATAACTGCAGTTTCAATTACATCTTCATCTTATGTAATGTCTTCCATTCCGCTGTTTCCTTCTTCTGCATATGTGGGGAGGCTTGTTACATCTGTATCATCATACAGTAACCTCTCCAGTTCTCTCAAATCAATCTGAATGTCTTGATAGAATTCGTTATTTTGTTTCAGCCACCGGAGAGCATCGAACACTTTGTGACGTTGTACACGAAAGTCTTGAAAGCCTGTTGCTACTTTGCGTCGTACAATGATTATTTGCAGATCTGCAAATCGTTGAGAAGGTACAGTTGCCATCGTTTGAATTTCTTGTTCGACGTTTAAAATATGTCCTGCATAACGAAACTGTCCGGGCCCACCGCTTGCCCTGAGCCAATACACTCGCATAATTGGTTGTATGCATGCAATGAGCATAGTTTCGATCTGTATCAGCCCTTGTAATTGTGGTGGCACTGCCCCAGGATCCATAAAATTTTCTTTGGTGAACATTCCTGTTGTTCGAATAGAACAGCATGCAGAGCAAGTATAGGGAACTCCTGCTTCCTTTAAATTGGTTCTTCAACATTTAGAACAGGAAACGTATGCCAATTTTTCTAATTTTTATTGAATCGACGCTTATTTGCTGCGATATTAGGAAGCGTGATATGTGTGGCTACACTATCTCGATACTGTTGTGAACGGACAGAAGTTGCTGTGTATCGCAATATGCCACTTGCACGCCGTCGGCCTCTTCCTCTGCCTCGTCCACGTTCCATTTTATGATAATGGGATGATGTAATAAGATTGAGTAATAATTAAATGAAAGCTTGATGAAACTAAATGAAATGTATAGCGAGTGGATATGAAATATTAAATTGGGATAGCAGAATGAAAAATAATGTGAAAGAAAATATTCGGACGGAACTTTGCCTGTTGCCTCACACGCAACTGGAGCGTTCATTCAGTTGTTTCTTCTGTTTTGCTATTCTTTTAACTTGAGGCTCGCGCCGGTATGAGACGTTCCATATGATAAGTCTATAAACAATTTTCTGGTGAATTGAAACTTTTTTTCTGTAATTCGAAAACTTACCATTCTTTTAGTGTGCTTCGAGCTCAATGTGAACTGCATTCTGACGAATTTATAGTCAGTTCTGCTATGTATGAGAGTAGTTACACACTTTTTTAGATTTCAATCCACTCGTATCTTGTGCATCGAGCAGGAGCGCGCTGGTGAGTCACTAATCGAACTAAATTAGTTCTGTTAATTGTTCAAGATCTGTGGATCAAAATTATCCGAAATTTTGCACAGTCATAAAGCAATGTAGCATCAAATACCATGCCGAGTTTCGAAACTGTGGTATGTGTAGTTTCTGAGCTAGCACGTAAATTGTCCTAAACTGAATTAGTAAATTATACTGAATTTAGAATTACGATTTTTACAAAATTAAATATATGCTTAGCGCCTTATGCTCGCAATCGTTGTGGCGAGTTTCGTTAACGTAGCTCGAATAGTTTTTAAGAATAGAGAATTCGCATTTTTTGCGATTTGACCAGTAAAGAGCTTCGCTTCGCTCAGCTCAATAATGTACTTTTGATTTACATTTAATACTAAGAAAAAGAAAGGAGATATTTTATGGAACTTAATCATATGTTACGCATATATACATAGTTTCTTAATTTCACTGACAAATAAATTAATTATAAACCTATATTTTTAAACTACTTTTATTCAAGAAATAAGACATTTTCAATTGTTTGCGGAATACATAACTACATTTTAGCCAAAATATTTTTTTGTATATTTTTAATTTTATGCAAACCTTTTATTACCGCCACTTATATAATATATAATCTTTCACTTTTAGTAACAAACTCAATGCTGTTAGAAGTAAAACGAATTTATATTTTAATAATGTAATCGGTTACAAAATTCGCATCTACATTCAATTTACGTTTTTAAAGGCCCCTGCAAAAGGTTGAATTTTCTAAAACAAAAAATATATAGAGGTTCTTTTAATGCAGTTAAAAAACAAGTCTGAGGATTTCGCGGTTTTTTCAGAGATTTAATATTTTGATAGGGTGACGTTTACAAACAAACAAGGCTTTGGTTTGAAAACGCAAAATAATTTTTAAGGCTTGTGGTTTTTGCGTTTTGGTAATTGCTTTTAAAGAACATTCTTAGAATTAAGTAAATAAGATTTTTTCTCATCTCTTGTCTCTTATATAAAAGACAGTAATAAGAAAATGTTTTAATTTATGTTAAAACCCTGCCGGGTACAGCCTTTTATCATTTACACAGGTCCTGGAAATATTTTAACCTAAGTAGCATTCATCATATAACAATCTTATTAAAAGCTGCGGCAAAGAAATTAAAAATATCACCAATATATGTCTTGACTGCTTTGCAGCAATCCAGTGTGCTGCAAAATTACAGACTATCAAAACATAGGTTAAAAATAAAGAAAATTATTTAAGAGAATTAAAATACGTTGAAAATTTATTGTATATTATAAATAGTCGGGTTTTATAGAGAATCTGTGGAACCAAGTGTACTTTGTCTTTGTTAAAGAATACGAATTGTATGTCACTTAAACTTTCTGCTATATATTTTACACTTAACACATCTGTTAAATAGACTTGCTATTTTTAGTTACTTACCAGTAATCAAATATTTATCTCGACTTTTAAAAACAAGAAATGTATTTATTTAATTCCATAAATTTAATTTACAGAATGTATTTTTTTGAAAGTATTATATTATAGAAATCTCTTTAATACGTTCAGATTGAAGTTGATAATAAGTTAAATACGATGATAAGCAATCATAAAATGCAAATTGTTTCTAAAAACCAATATAAAATGATCTCTTCCTTACTATACGTATTCCAGCCGTCTTTAGTTATGAATAGAAAAGCAAAATGGACCTTGACAGCTGGTCTTGTTCGAACCGAGGAATAAGTTAATAATGCCCGGCAAAGTAACCTACAAAGTGGTTATTATCAATTCATGAATAAATTCAATCTTTACTTGAATTGGTTAGAATAAAATATTGCCTTACTAAATGTACAGTTTTAGTCCAATTACTATTTTATATGAATATTATATTACATATTACATTGAATAAATTCAAAGTAATTATTTGTTTGACATAGAACAATGGAGTCTGAGTGTGTGTCAGTCATCTCTCTTATAGATCATCTAGATTTGTAGTGTTAATAAGTTTCTCATGTTACCTCCAGCGTATCAATAGCCTTTAACTAAGTTAGATATATGACGAAACTTGAACTTGTTTATCTTGTCTTCTCTCGAATCTTAGTTTTTGTTGATAATGGGTTCACAACATATTTATTATGAGAAACTTAATCTTAACAAGTATTACGAAAATACAGTGGGTTTGTTAACAAAGTCTATGTAGTGCCGAACTAATATTTCAAACTTGGTCACATCAAGTCTTGATTTAATATATTCTAAAGAGACAAAATAGTACTCCCTTTAATTTAAAATTACTCCATACTTTATATACACACTTTTTATATATATACTTTATGAATTGCACACACATTCTTTTAGTGTTTATAAATTTTTAAGAGACAATTATAATATTTGTCACTAAATGATACTCGTAATTGCATTAAAAGCATAATCATGTAATATGCTCTTAACGCGTCCGACCAGGCCTGCCCCAGTTTCCATACGCTGTAATAAAGATACCTTTTACTCTCTGAAGACTTCTTAACTTTGGAATGTTGTTTGACATAAAAATACCCATTTTCCTGAACTTTAACACAAAGCCTAATTATAATTAATTTATTACATATATTATGGTTGATATGACAGGTTGAAATAAAAAAACAATAAAATATCAGAAAACTTTTATGTTGTCCTTATTAAAAAGTGACTTTTTTGAATATTATTTACATCACATAAATATTAGAGGAGAGCAGTGTGGATAATAATAAAAATAAATTGGTCAAATTGGTTATATCTAGATCTAACAGTCGCTTAGCCAATAGTTTGAAATAATCAACTGTAACTGAAATATGAATACATCGAAATGGAGAAATCTCTAGGGAATGCATTTCACTGTAATTTATTCCCTGTATCAAGAATTAAGTCGCAAAGCATGTTTAAATACAATTCAGTGACGCTTTATTGTCTGATATGAATGGAACTGGATTTTGTTTTCAATTTCATTGAAATATAAAATATTTTAGTCCTTAGCATGCCTTTTTCAGATGCAATTATTTTTTTTATATATATTTTTTTTTATTTAGATGCAAGCGTCATAAGGACATTGAAGTCATGGCTCGAGTTAGCGCATCCAGCGGACTCTTCTGCCTTATTGAGAGACCGACACAATTTTGGGTTAAAATTAAAGAAACCATCGAAACTCTATAAACACCTAAGAGTGACCAAAAGACATATCATTTCAAAATCCAATGATGATACTATAACGTCTCTCCCAAAAGATAAATTTGCCGCAGAGCTAGAGTCACGACTTTAATTCTATAAACAATTTATGATAGGTGCTAAAACAAATAAAGGAGGGCTAGGATCAAGGAGGAGACAACAAGACTTAGAAATAACAGAATCCTTTTCGGTCAGCTGAAAACGATAATTACCGGTTGCACGCGATGAGCCTAGAATTACAAAATAATGGGTGACCATAGGAGATTTTTTGTATTCCGCTAGCTTTGAGATGGCGCACCCTGTTTCATGATTTCCCAGCATTATTAAAATTTTATCTTAATGCATTCCAAATGACTCTCCCAGATCAAAAGTAACTTAGTAAGATGGGGCAAAGCCACCGAAAAATCTTGCAACATCTGTGGGGAGGCAGTAGGAACCGCGAAACACTTGCTAGTAGGGTGTAGGGTACTTTTAAATAGAGGTAAATACTCGCGTCGCCACGATAAAGTATTAGAAAACATACGAGAAGCGGTTAGTCTTTCTGTAGCAAGAGCGCAGAGTGGTACAACAACCATCAAAAAATCAGTAGAGTTTGTAAAGGCAGGTTCGTCCAAAAAATCAAAATTAAAACCTTATTCCATCTTGGACGCGTCTCCTGATTGGACTCTCATGATGGACACGTATGAAAGGCAATACAAAATCCCCGGGGATGTTTGTGTTTCGTCATCTAGACCGGACTTCTTCCTGTACTCAAAACAACTAAGGCGCGTTATACTTATGGAGCTTACTGTACCCTGGGAAACAAACATACCCAAAGATCATACATTTAAGCTTAACAAGTATTACGAACTATGTAACGATCAGGAATAAATTTATAGTTAATTTGTACGCTGTAGAAGTAGGAGCGAGAGGTATAACAGCAAATCGCTCTACAATTTATTTAAGGACCTCGGCCTTTCTAGAACGATTATCAGTTCATTTCTGGAACGTATTTCAAAGGCGGCTTTAGTAGGTTCTTACGATATTTGGTTAGGTAGGGACAGGAGCGTGAACAGTGAAGGTGAGCGTGTATGCTCATAGTAAAGGGGCCCCTTAAACCTACACCTGGGTCGCAAGTCCCAGGCATTGTTTGCGCTCCTCTTCTTGCAATGCGATGGGCCCGGCACCCACACGGTGAATCCATGGAATGCTAAGAAGCTTCGTCTCTAAGGGGGTTAATATAAGCTTGAGTTCAAGTTTGAGGGGTCATCAAGGTAGTCCCTGGGCTAAAATCGGCTGTATCTCTTAAATAAATTCTATAATAATTTTTTAAGTCTGCCAACCCATTTTTTGCAGCAAATTAAATGGTCGGCAACTTTATTTCCATAATTTTTAATTCTTAAATGGAAAACGCCCAATTGGAACGTTCAACTGATTTTTTTTTTAATTTTCATCAATTTATCTGTTTTACATCTTGGTTCTTGAATGCTCGTAAAAAACATTAGTAGGCACAGTTTTTTACTAAAGTACTACTAAGGATTTGATACAAAAGCCGAATACAGTATAATATTTGAAATTTACTTTGAAATGCGATTATAGATTCCTTAGAAAAAGCAAAAGATAAATACGTAGGTATTGGTTTAAATATCAATCTTTTCCACTATTCCAAAAATGTTTGCTAAACCATTCTGTAAGCAGGGTTAAGAAGGGTTGTTTATACTGGAATCAGGACAGCTTCTGGACGTGACATCAAACATCACAGATGTTTTGTCTAAAAATACTTTATACTACCTTAAAGTACATCTCATTTATATGTATATATATATGTATTATATTGGATAACTTAGTTTATTATCATTACCTAGATATTGTAGCATTAACTCTTTATGTATAGTATCTGTTGTATCATATTTGTGAATTTTGATACTTAACGACACTGTGCAGACACACTGGGTACGTTTAGGTGATTTATACACCTGTTAATTTCTATATGTATGTATTAATTAAAACAATTGTTAGCTTTGATCATTTAAAATATTACTATAAAGTTAATATAAGTAATTTTTCCTCATAACATTTTCATGTCTTAATTATTATAGTATAGATACATTCTGATTATATAATATCGTTTACAATCTAAAATAAAGTGTGAATTAATAGCAAATGTGAGTCACATACGAGTTCTTTGAATAACGTATTCAATGCCAAGTAAGTTCCATTGTCCTCTAACTTCAGACAACTATTGTTTGTTTATTTTTTATTTATCACGATAGCTTTGCATAATCAAAGATAATCACACATATTTTATATTTTGAAACTTAAGTAGTTCTCTGATTAAATTTGATGTTAAGAATACAACGTACTACCCTAAACACGTTTGTCTTCCTGACGTATCATAACAGTGATAGAGAGAGACGTGAGGCGTGTGTGGAATAAATAAAAATAGTCTTCAAAAATATTTTTATGAATAAAATATGTTCACATTTTTCCTTTATAATCACAAAAAGTAATACAAACGTATAGACCCCATTTGTATATTATGTAAATGATAGCATTTACTTTATATATTAATAATACAAATATTAATAAAAATACATTAATTATTATCTTACCTTCTAGTTAAATACATAGAATTATTACTACAGAGAAGGGTTTATATAACACAATATTTTAAAAGAAACTTTTAAGAACATATGTTACTGTTATCTTTCTTAAAAATGTATTCTCTTAAACAAGTTTCTAATAGAGCGAGTGGTAATCCTACGGTCTGTCTGAAGAATAAGCTCGTGCTCTTAAAGATTTGTATCAAATTGAACAATGGCGTGTGAAATAAATTGCTGAACAGCACTTTAAGTTTATACTTTTTAATTTATAACAACTAATATGAAAATATTTTATTATGTATTATTTTGTAACAACGGGTTATTTGAACCTGGTCAACGGGTACTACAAATTTCGGTATTACCAAAACTATTCAGGTGATCAATAAAGGTAATTGTTGTTTATATTTTATCGTAATTTGATTGCGTCCCTAACATTAACTACATAACATTAAGGAATTACATACGCCTTCACGATGTTTATGGTAAAGTATATAATGTTTTTATCGTAGCACGAACAAAGGATTAAATAAATTCCATGTATTATGCTTTATAAACGGCAAGATTTGTATTTTATTTGATTCTTTACTTCATAACAAATGTACACTGTTAGTACTACTACTACTACTAGTGACTGTTACTAGAATAAAACTAATACCTACCTTCCATTATTCTATTTTTTCGGTCACTTGAATTGGTGTCTTTAAAATATTCAGACAGTGACATCTTGTGACATTAATAGTTCCTAATAATAGAAAGGTCGTTGTTAATGTCGTCGAGTACCGCCGAAAACAAAAATGTAATATTTCATAAAACAGATATTAAATTTTCCAAATTATATTCGAGATAGAACTTAATAAAAAATATCTATTACTCATACTCAGAAAAAGATTTTCATAGTGACTTGACTTGAATAATGATATTATTTACTGAATGTTATATGTATAACATAAATAGTTTTATAGAAAATTCTACGAAGTTTCTTACTTTGTATTTTTCTGTATTTCTTAGCAGTATTTCGATTAAGCTCTTTATGTATTCATATTAATTAATATTTTATATGAATTTTACTGTTACAATCTCGAAATAATATTATAAATATTTATTTATTTATTTATTAAATTCTTCATTGCACAATACATAAAATAATGCACAAAAGGCGGGCTTAATGCCACAAAGACATTCTCTACCAGCCAACCTTAGGATGTACATGAGAGAACATTGGTAGGCGTGCAAAAAAAAAACACAAAAAAAAATAAAAATATAAAAAAAAAATCCAGAAATATAACTACAATCATATAATAACAAATACAATACATTAAAATAATACTATATTATATAAATACATATATATTTATTAATATCATTAATTTATACATACATACATGCATAACATACACATTATAAATTATTCATTGAAATAAATTTGTTTTATTTGGCGTTTGAAGGAGTCACGAGACGGCGCTTTTTGTATATGTTCCGGTAATTCGTTCCAAAGTCTGACGGCAGTTAGAGCAAATGAGTTGGATAAGAAACCAGTCCGATGAAGAGGAGTATGAAGCAGTAAATTGCTGGAAGAACGAAGTAATCTGTCATGTACATCTGCTAAGAAGGAGAAATTGCATTTTAAATATGTAGGAGTAGAAGGATTGAACAAAATTGAGTAAAGGAGACACAAAATTCGTACATTTCGTCGTTTACGAATTGGCAACCACTTAAGTTTTGATCTATATTCGGAGACATGGTCAAACTTACGAAGGCCGAAAATGAAGCGGATACACGTATTAAGGAGGCGATCTAATTTATTTAGGAGTATTTCATTGGCATCGACATAGCACACATCAGCATAGTCAAGGATTGGTAGTAGGAGCATGTTAACCACCTGTATTTTCGCTCTATAGGGTAGAAAGTTTTTTTAGCCTTAATAATGGGTGAAATGTTTTATAAAATTTACGAGACAGTTCTTTAACCTGATAATGCCAACTAAGAGAACTGTCCATAAAGATTCCTAAATTTTTTACTTCGGAAGAAAATGGTATTATGTTGTTGTTATAAATCACATTCGGTAAAGAATTTGAGTCAATAAGGGCCAACTGGCGGTAACTACCAATAATGATTGCTTGGCACTTACAAGGGTTAACTTCTATACCGAAGTCATTAGACCAACGCAACATTGCCTCGAGCGCCGCGTTTATTTCGTAAATTGAATGGTCAATTAACCCAACTTCTGTGTGTATATAAAGCTGCAAGTCGTCGGCATAAAGATGATAACGACAATTTAAGATAGAGGTAATGGAGTTAATAAAAAGAGAAAATAATAGAGGAGACAAAATACCGCCTTGGGGGACCCCAGCAACTACATCGCACCAATCAGAGATAGAATATTCATAATTTTAAATATTTTTATACATTTCTTAATCTTTGTTTAATATTTTTTATAAATACTATATAAAAGGAAGTAGCATCCCAGTATTTTTTTAAGAAAATTGACGCCAGCATTGTTACCGTTACGAATACCATGATCCTAAATATCCAGCCTCAAAAATAAAAAAAAAACAGGTATTTCTTATAATCTGTATCTTGACGCGATCCCATAACTTCGAAGGCTGTACCCCAAGGCTGCGTGCTATCCCCCACTCTGTTCCTCCTGCATATCAATGATATGTTGGATATTTCCAACATACATTGTTATGCGGATGACAGCACTGTAGATGCGGTATATTCCGGTCGTGCAGGTCTCTCTCGGGAAAACGTCGACGAGTGCCGAAAGAAACTTGTGTCTTCAATAGAGACCTCCCTGGGGATGGTCTCTGAGTGGGGTGAACTGAACCACGTTCAGTTCAATCCCCTAAAGACACAGGTTTGCGCGTTTACCACTAAGAAAACCCCATTTGTCGTACCACCGCTCTTCGAGAGCACTCCTCTTATTGCCTCGCCAAGTATCAAAATACTGGGTCTCGACATTTCGAGCGGTTGTCAGTTTCGTGGTCATCTGGAGAGCAAGGCCAAGTTGGCCTCGAAGAAATTGGGAGTGATCAATAGAGAGAGGCAGTACTTCAAACCTGGTCAAAGACTTGCGCTCTATAAGGCGCAGGTCCGGCCACACATGGAGTACTGTTCTCATCTCTGGTCCGGATCACCCCAATATCAGCTTCTACCATTTGACCGCGTACAACGGAGAGCCTTTCGGATTGTCGGGGACCCAGTGCTTTGCGAACGGCTGGACTCTCTGGCATTGCGTGGCTTCTTTGTGCGTCTTCTACCGCATTTACAACGGGGAGTGTTCCGAAGAACTATTCGATCTGATGCCTACCGCCGAATTTCAACTTCAACAACTTTTATTCATAAATTATTGTTTAAGATTAATCAATCAATATTTAATTACAACCTTCAGCATAAAGTAATTACCAAAATGCTTTTACTTTATTATCTACTAGCAGACCCGGTCACGCGTTGCTGTGACTATTGTTTTTGATATATTACATTGTAGTGAACTATTCAAGGGGTAACCTTCAGAGTACATCTTTCATGAAAACCATAATGTTTTCTTACAGTCGATATTAAGCAAAAAACAAAACAAAATAATTATAATTATTTTTTAAATTTTATCCAAATTTATAACACTATTTGTATATTACAAAGTTTTTAGTAAATAACTTGGAACACTAAACTTACGAATAAGATAGGTAGGGTAGATACCTCATTCGTAATTACTCAATTCTGTCAATAGATATCCGCCATCTTTTAGAATTGTTAGGAGGTAACTGCAAAATAATAAACAAAAAATTTTCAATAAAATAATATGGCGACTATGAATTGAGTTGAAACTTATTCTATCTTTTAAGTTAGGTCAATTGTACGTGGTGTGTAAATTTATTAAAATCGGTTAAGTAGTTAAGGAGTCCATCGTGGACAAACAACGTGACACGTGATTTATATATATTAAGCATTCTGGTGGATTTTTTTTATCATTTAATATTTTAAATAATATGATAGATAAATCCTAAAATTATCCTTTTTTTAATATGTTACTTTATCATTTTAATAAGATGTTCATAATTAAAAATACTTGGTGGTTTTACTAATCCATATAAGTTAAACTCAAAACATTTAAATTTTAAAAGATAAATCATGAAAAATGAAAAAAATACATTTTTATAATAAATACAACAATTTTTATACAACTCGGCAGACTTCGTTCTGTCAAATAGATTTGGAATGTGGCAGTTTATATTTCGACCTTAAGATGTTTTTACTCTGCTGACCCTCACATATAGCCCTATCATTATGGTGACGGTTCTGTACAGGAGAATTAAAGAAAAAGGTCAGCTTGGATGACCTAAGTATCTTCGCTTCCACGAACTTTGGCCACCCTTTTGAGACGCACAAAAAACCCCGACTGGGATGTCTTCTAGAGGGCTTCAAACTAAGAGGGGAACATAAGGTTCAAACCTGATTGAAAAATAATCTAAAGGGATAGTGGGAACGTAAAGGTGACAAATATTTACAAAGTGGGTGCTTCAATGACAAAACGTGGAGAAATTTAATTATTTATTACTATTATTATTAACATAGGGTTAATAACCGATGAAATGAAGAAAAATGAAATAAAACGTATATAAGTATTTTCAGTAATTGATCGTGGAATCACTGGCAATGTTTGACGAAAATCTCCTGCTAATAAAATCATTGCACCACCAAATAGGTTATGATTGCTCCATAGATCTTGTAAGGTTCTATTTAAAGCCTCCAAAGATTTTTTAAGTGCCATAGTGCATTCATCCCAAACAATCAATTCACATTGCTGCAAAACCTTTGCCATTGCAGAGTTCTTCGAAATGTTGCAGGTTGGAGTTTCGTTGCTTTGCATGTTTAATGGCAATTTTAGTGCTGAATGAGCTGTGCTACCACCTTCAAGCAAAGTTGCTGCGATTCCCGACGAAGCGAGTGCAAGCGCAATTTCATTTTGTGAGCGAATTGTTGCTAATATCAATAAAATCAAAAAAGTTTTTCCTGTACCACCAGGTGCATCTAAGAAGTAAATCCCTCCTCTTTTATCATTTATTACTTTCATAAGTGTATCAAATACATACCCTGTTGTTCATTGAATAGTGGAAGGTTTGTTTGAATTAATTCTTTCAAAGTGTTGAGATCATATAGTTTTTCTCGGTGCAACTCTTGGTTAAAAGCATTATGCATTGGACGATCAGGCGCGGCCTGTCCTAATTGAAATAATAGTTTGTTTGACATCATCAAGCACATGTCCTCAATTGAAATCAATACTTCATTGTAAATTTCTTCGCTTATTTGTATATTTGGATTTCCCCTTCTAATCCGTATTTGATACAAAATATCATCACACATATTATCTTTGTACTTGATCCACAAATCCTTTGGGTTTGATGGGAAGCATGTAGATATGATTATAGAAAACAATGTTCGTATTTGATGAGCTTGTGATGATATTACAGCATCATTGAGAGTTTGATCCCAATGAGCATCATTTTCTAGCAATCGCAAACGTTGGCAAGCTTCTCTGTATGATCCACACAAATCACCATTAACAGTTCGTACATGTTGGAACGATGTTGGGCCACGTACATTGACTAATAGCAGTCGTAAATAAAAACATTCATCATTGCTTGGATGTACTGAATGAATTCGACCAATCACATCGGTAGAATATACATCTGGGTATCCTGTAACTGGTTTTCCTTGTTTCCGTCGTATAAATCTCCTTGAGGATTGATTCCAAGTATAATATTTTGGCATTTCAGAATATAACAATGTTTGAGCAAAAGCATCGTTTTGACATGTCTCAAAAAAACTGGTTAATGTAGTAGATGGTGGCTGTACAGCTCTATCTACTGCGTTCTGTGCTGTAAAATATACTCTTTGTCCATTTTCTAAATGCACGGCTAAATGAACAACAGTAGGGTGTCTCTCATGAATAGGAAAAGAAAATATTCGCCAAACTGCTTCATTACTACTAACATAGCGACCCATTTGGTATTGGGTAACTTCATCATTGGAATTCTCTGCATTAATACCAATCACAGCCATATCACTCCCTTTGGTTACATATTTGCAAATGTATTTAATAGATTTTACTGAATGGGAAGATTCAACGTTGATGTGTGCTTTGAAGGTCTTTGATAAAATGGGTGAATATGGAACAATCCAGCGATTATCTATTTCAATATCTTGTTGATTTAATTTGACAATGGTTGATCTTTCATTTTCTGCTGTCGATCGGCGACGATACAAAGGATAACCGTCAATACCATGTTTTTGATAACTACCTCATGCAATCCAGGATCTACTTCTACATTAGGGATTTCAGCTGTTATTACTGCATCAACTTCATTTGACTTTATCTTGTTAACTAACCAAATCAAAATATGTGCATGTGGCAATCCCCGTTTCTGCCGCTCCACAGAATGCATCCAGCGGCGTGTCTCTCCAAACACATAATGTTTCACAATGAAATCCATTAAAGATTTCAACTTTTATATAAAGACTCTGGCTGTGTCTATTTCTATCCAGTGTGGATTGCATGTAAATGTGATTAACAAATCTGCTGTACCATAATGACAAACATATGACATGGCATTTTGAGCATATTCATGCATATGTCGAGGGCTTACGATGTATGTTGCTGGAAGAATAGTTATTCGACTAAGATTCTGTGCATTACCATGAGTATTAATCGCATCTCGAAGGTGAATATACTCTTCAGATCTGAGTTTTGTCTGATTCAACCTGATGAATGTTAATCTCTCCATTTCAATTTTAACATACATGTCTATAACATACTTGTGATATAATCGCCGACGTTTGAGTATGTGATTGTCATCATTAGGCGGTAGGAATAATAGTTCATTGAACTGACTTTTTTGTTGGTTTTAGAACCTGAAAATAGATTTTTGTTTTCATAACATTGAAAATAAAAAATAATAATATAGTGACTGATAATATATCTCCTTGCTAAACGAATATTTTTTATTACCTGTAATGGGATTTATCATCTTGTTTGAGAAATCATAGCCATCTTCAACTTGCCAAAATATAATGAGATATTGCAAGGCGTCATATGAGCGGTGTGTTTCCTTTATACGTTGTAATTGATCATTCCGACGATGTAAAACAATATCAAGGGATTCCAAGTTTTCTCCAACTACTACGATGGAAACTTCATCAATAGGTGGTGCATTAAAACGTCTTGCATGTTGGCCAACAGGTGTTTTATCAGCTCTGATTACAATTTTGTGATTATCAGATGGCATCAGATCCAGTGCAGTTTTAAACAACATAATCAATTGATTGTACTCATGAAATAAAGTTTGTAATTGTTCTACAATAGACCTCTTTACTGAATTGTTATTTGAACAACGCATATCAACTTCTTGTGGTAAATTGCCAATGAAATAAATTTGTAGAAATTTGTAATTGCTATCTGATACTGGTAAAAGTGAACTTGCGCTATGATATAGTTTGCCTTGTATCTGTAAATTAAAAAAAATGATTTTTGTCAAATATAAATAATATTTGTTCGTAAAAAGTATATCTGTCTCCTAATTTGAATCCCCAATTTATAATTGATATGCTTAGGTATGTCAATATGTAATAATTAGTTGTAACTAATATCCATCATAAAAAATTATATTGTGTTTCAAAATAATAAAAGTGTTGCTAATACTGAATCACCAAATAATATTATGACTAAGTAATATATTTCTTGGGGATTAAGGAACTGAAGGTTAATGACACACCTTTACTTAATTAACAGGAAATTTTGTTCACTAAAATAAAAATGATTAACTTCTATAATACCTACCTTAAAATTTGGCATGAAATTTTCCCGAACTACGTTTGTTGCCCCAAATGACGTCATTTGAAAGCAATTGTTATATTGTTGGATATTTTACAAAAAGTGTATGGAATCTGGTTCTATTCCTGAAACCAATGAGTACAATGGCTCTGGTGGTAGATCCAATGGTATCAATTTCACTTTCCCATTTGCGCAACACAATCCATTGGCATCATTTGCCTTACAATGAGAGCAAACCAAGTTCATAGATTCAATAGTAAAACATTGGTGGTTACTGTAGTCAATTGACAAATCATAATTGAAAGCAGCTCGATTCAAACTTTCGGGATTATTGGTTGAATCTCTCGCTCTCGCTTCCCGCGTTCGTGATATACGAATTCTTTCACGTTCTTTTCGGTCGTCACGTTCTTGTGCAGTATGATAAGATCGGTAATTAGTTTGGTTTGTAGCATTTCGGGTTCTTCTACCTAAATTACTTCGTCTTATAGGAGGCATATCGAATATACTCACTAAATTATGTCACATGCAATAATTATTAATCACAGGTATTAAAACACTGCACAAAACACGATATAAAACAATCAAAATTAATTATTAAATATTATAAACGCTTTTTAATGCGGTTTGTTTGACAGATGCAATGACGTGAAAACTGATGACAATTTATGTCGCATTCCAAAACTAAAACAAAAGAAAGAATATTCCAAGGCCAATCAAATCTATAGCTCTTAAATTTTTTGACTTCTCAATTTGGTCGGGTTCACGATATTATCACTTTAGCGTGAACCTGCACATACATATATTTGATTGAATTTGAACTTTGTGGAGAGACAATAAAGCGCGAATTGACTCTTCGACGTTAGCAACATACCTAAATTGTTTAGATAACAATGAGTGCTTGTAATTTAATATAAACTTTATTGAATAACAATACAGTTCAAATTGGCTCTACATTTAGTTATTTATTCTATATTTAAAATATTTGTATAGGAAAAAGAAAAGGGCTCTTTTAGGGTTTTCCTGGAAATTATTCGATTTTTTCTCGCCGTAAGAACCATCCTTGGGCTTCAAGGAATATTAAAAAAAAAGAATTGTTAAGATTGGTCCATGCGTTGTTGAGTTGTGCGCTTACCAACACATTTTGCGATTCATTTTTATATAATAGATAAGTCTTATATTGTTCATCGAAACACTATGATAATTAGATGTTATTTAATAATATTTTTTTCTCTCAAGATTGTACTTTCAATATCCTAATTAATCATTGAAAACTAACTTAAAAAAATGTAATATCTATCTACCTTTGAAATTTTCTATAAATAACTAATTAACAATCAAACGGGGTTAGTAAATTAAAACTTTGCTTCACTTAATATAAAGATATGTTTTATATATAGTGATTAGTAATTTGTTCTTTAAGATGTTAACTTTAAAGAAGTTGTCTAATATTATCTTTGTTGTAGGATTATTTTCTTTTACAAGATCTTTCACATACGAGATAATTTAAACAATGGTTTTAGAATATATTATATAATGAGGCACTTAAACGCAAAAAAATATTAAAATACATAATTTTTTAATGAATCATTTTAAATTTATTATTAATACCATCATAAATATTAAAAAATATACATAATGTATTAAAAATAATAATTAATAAGTATGTCAAAAGTACAATTGTTGATAATATACTGATTTGTCTTCAAAAAATTATGTATAAAGAACAATGGCGGCTTTCCATACAACATTTTACCTGATAACGATTTGAGGCGTTTAGAAATAAGAAAATGTTTAATCGATAGGGGTAACATTGCATAAGCTTAATCATAAATATTTAATTTATTAGAAGGCCACAAAAAAACGATATTTAAGTTTTTGTTGAATAATAATTTGAGGTTACCCGTCAATACTAGTTGTCACTGATTATTGCAGGTACAGTCTATACAAACATAAAAAAACGTAAGAGATTTCTTGAATTATGTTTTTAGTATTAGTTAATAGTTGAGTAACGGGTTTAGTTAGATAATCCTGGGATACACCTCTAATGTACTCTAGTACACATAGTATTCGCAGTTACCTGGGTATATTTACCTGTACTTTATTCTTTTTTTGGAATAAAAGTCTTGGAAGGATTTTATCACGTTTTTTAAGGCGTATATATATTCGCAATGAATAATATTATGTAAATATAAGAGAACAGTTCTTTCTTCTTTGCAAATGTGTCAGATAGCTATCTCTATTAACTAAGCTTCAACCTGAAATATTCCACTACTGGGCATAGGCCTCTTTCTCCTGATAGGAAAAGACTCGCAGCTAAATCAACCAATGGTCCATCCAATGCGTGCTAGCAAAAATATTTCCTACTATGAGTAACCATGACCAAACCTGAATTTAGATAAGACGAAGGTTCGGATATTTGAAAGAAATGAAGAAAGAACAGAATGTAAGATCAACGTGAATGATAAGAAAATAGAATAAGTGAATGAAGTGGTATATTTGGGAAGTATGTTTAGAAGAGACGGAAGATACGAAATGGATGTGGGAAGGCGTATTGCTGCCGGTAACAGAGTCCACAGTTCTCTGGCTGCAATGTTGAGAAGGCGAAACGTCAGTATAGCTGCACGTTTGGCTGTACACAATGCGGTTTTGCTACCGACGCTGTTATACGGCAGCCAAAGTTGGTTAATACAGAAGAAGAATGTAAGAAAGATAAATGCTGTAGAGATGCGATCTCTTCGCAGAGTATGCGAAGTCAGTTTAGCTGACCGAATCCGCAATGAAGAGATCCACAGAATGGCAAGTACTAGCGAAGATGTCACGGTGAAAATGAAGAAGAACGTGCTCAGGTGGTTTGGGCACGTCGAACGAATGAGTGATGAAAGAATGGTAAAAAAGATTTATAACGGAGAAGTGAGCGATAAGGGATAAAGGGGGAGGCCTCGAGTGACCTTCGAAAACACAGTATCTATGATACTGTAGGAAGGTCACATAAAAAGCATGAGGACCCCCCGGAGGGCATGTATGAAGAGGTTGATGTCTGTGGCCGAGGCGAAAGAGGTATGCAGAGACCGTAGCGTTTGGCGATCCGTCGTCTCTGGCTACCCCACAAGGGATATGGCGTGAAGCTAAATAAATAAATAAATTATAATAATATGTCATTGTTACTTCAGTCGTTGCACACTGATACAGAGAAGCTAAGTGAGATAATTAATAATAAGAGAGATTTATTATAATTATTATATATCTGTACTATCATTTCGTACTGCAACCCTTTTGAACGAAGTAATGATATAAAAAACTTATATTATTAACTTTCATATTACTATAACAAAGTACAATGGAATATAATACTGTATATGAAAATAACAGAAGTGACCAACGATCCATTTCAGTAAATACACATTATATTGTATGGAAGTGTAAATATTTATTCGAATATACAAAGATCTTGTTAAATAGGGTTCAATAATCTGTTATGGAAGTTGTCATTTGTTATTTACAAGGGTTGTTTTTTATTTCAAAGATATATTTTAGGTAAAGTGGATTTTTCTAAATGTTTATGAAATTTACTCTAGTAATATTTCACAGATACATTGATATCCCGCTATTATGAAATGAAATACAATATACATATTAATAAGTAGAAAGGGTGACTAACAAAATATTTTTTATTTTGAAGCAGGATAAAGCATCATGAAAACATAATTTTTAATAACTAAAGTAATGTAACGATCAGTAATGTATATATCATAATAAGTAGCTAATAAAAAATAAAAAAATATTGTAAACATAAATCTTTTATCTTCAAACATAAACTGTAAACAATCTGTTTATACTATTAAGTAATTATAATTTAACTTTATTAAGAACAATATACTTAAATTATTATGATTGAATCTACTATAAACGAGTATATAACAAATGTTTATCCGAACTTCAACAATACTAAGGAACTCTGTAAAATTTAACGAAAATTTATTTTATACGTTGATGAGAAAGATAGAATTTTTTTGGAAATATGATTAAGATCCTAAATCGTCCCATCTATTAATTTACCTTCTATTGTCGTCGTGTTTTGTCATTTTCTCGGAAGTAAGGCATTTACGACTTTTCATGATATAAAAGAAAAAGAAATTAAGAGAAAACCTTATAATTTGTTATCCAACGAACATTAAATTTAGAGGTCAGGTTAATGGATTTTTTATACAAAATTTTGTTTTGAATACCACTTATAAATATATTATATAAGTTGTTAGGCTGCATGATGTTTTTTTTAATAATTAATCAATGACTTGCAAAAAAAATAACTTTTTAGGGTTTGATTAAGAAGCTAACGGTTGTTAAATAAAAAATATGTTTACGTGTTATTTACGTGTTACTCTTATTATATGTTTCCCCATTTAAAATATATTATTATTACCAAAAAACAAAATATAGAATCTATTGTTCTTTTCTAGGGTTGAAAATACACAGTTCTTTAGTTTGCTTGACCTATAATTACAGAGTCCTGAAGAAAATTATTTTCTTCAATTGTGTCTTACAATTCAATTTCAAATAATTTACTCAAAAGCTTTTATTACAACGTTTCTTTGATTTTTTTTCTTAAAGTGAATTTTAATTTCATAAGAAAATTGAATAATATGAAATGTAGTTACAGCAATGCAAATATTAAACATATATTCAGTTATATCAAACGTATCTTACCACTGAAATTGAAAACACACCTGTCATAAAAAAAAAAAAAAAAAAAAAAAATATGTTTATTTAGATAAATCTTTACATACAAGTTGCCAGGGCTTCCCTGAAAGTAATCCGAAGATACCTGTGTTGGGAAAACCTCGCTCTTCCCAAGTAATATATAAATTTTGATTTACAATGCAGTTTAGTGGTGCTACAATAAGTTGTTTTACATTAAAATAAACACAAATTAAAATAACAAAAAATAAAAGGGTAAAAGTAAAAGGAAACTGTGGAGAGTTTTTGTGTGTGTGTGTGTGTGTGTGTGTGTATGTGTGAGTTGTGTGTGTGTGTGCGTGTGTGTGTTGTGAATGTGTGTGCTATATGTGTGTTGTGTATGCGTGTGTTATGCTTGTGATTGTGTGTAGATGGAGTAGGGTTTCTACTGATTTGTTTAGTACCAATTTGTATCCGTTTACCTTAAATCTGATTCAAGATAAACTGATCAAAATGTCTTCCACGTTCTCATAGTCCATAGTAGAGAGCCATTCAGACAGTGTCCTCTTACAATCGTACACTTGCATCGGGTAGATATGAAGGATGCGATTAATTTTATTGTAGGTACGGGGTGCTTGAGCAACAGATTGTCGACTGGCAAATACTGACCGCGCAGAGTAAGTTGGGGCTACTATATCACACCGTCTTTTTTTAATCTTATCGTGGCTAAATGGTAATGATTTGTGATATTTTAGTATCATGTGTAAAATATATAATTTTCTAACAGAGTGTAGCTTAGAAATAGCGTAGAGAGACTCAGTGGAGAACCTAAAAGGCCTACGGTACATAACCTTAATCAGAGATCTTTGCGCTCGCTCCAGATCTATAAAATGCGTCTTAAGCTCCTCCCCATACTGTGATACAGTAAATCATTACTGATTGTGCTAGTGCTAGGTAAATATTGTTTAAAAGTTTAGGACTCAACACATCTCTCAGGGATTTAAAGACCCATATGAGTTTTCTTATCCTCCCTATAGTAAGTTCGAGGTGTGGGATCCAGCTTAACCTTTGGTCCACAATAATACCTAGGTACTTAACAGAACTCACTTTCTGAATTGCCGGACAGTTACTAATACAAGTGGAAATAGTACAACAAGAATGAATTCTAATTTTTAAGTCATTAGAGGGTTGCGAATTAATATATTTAGAGAAGCACACATAGTTTGTTTTGAGGGTGTTTAGAGTAAGGAGATTCTCCCTTAGCCATTGACTAACACTAGCCAGCCCTCTCTCTGTCTCCAACCTAACAAGGTCCCACGTCCTAGCAGAAAAAACAATAGCCATGTCGTCAGCGTAGGACAGTATCCTCGTACCGACGCCACTAAGGTTACAAAGTTCATTAATATATATCAAAAAGAGCGTCGGGCCGAGGACACTGCCCTGCGGGACGCCAAAAGTTACATCCTCTTCGTCACTAAGAACGTTGCCTATTTTTACCGCCTGCTTTCTGTTTTGTAGGTAGCTACTCAGAAGGGAGAGGGCAGAACCTCGAAACCCTAGTTTCTCCAACCTGTGTATAAGTATCGAAATAGAGACAGTGTCAAAAGCCTTCTTGAGGTCAAGGAATACCTCTAGACACTTGTTACCCCTATCGACCTCTTTTGCTACGATTGATACAAGTTCCTCAGTAGCATCCTGGGTCGACTTTCCACTTCTAAAGCCATATTGAGAGCTAGATAACAAGTCATACTTAGTCAAGTAGCTTACAATTCTAAAATTTAAGAGCTTCTCAATGATTTTAGAAATCGAGGTCAACACCGAGATTGGTCGATAGTTATTAACGTCGTCTCTATTTCCACCCTTATACACAGGGGTAACAACAGAGCGCTTAAGAAGATAGGGGAAAATTCCGGTTGCAAAACATAGGTTGGCCAAGTCACTAATCAACGGGACTAAGATCTCTTTGGCTTGTTTTAGAAAAAGAGTAGGTATTTCATCCCAACCTGGTGCACTCCCAGAGTCCAAGGACATCAAAGTATTTTGAACTTCCTCATGAGAAGTCTCAAACAAAACAAAAGAGGACAGATTTATGTAAACTATGGTGCTTGGTTCTGGGGGTACGTAGCCATTCAATATGCTCTGAGTCAGTGTATGCTCAATGTTGATAAAATAGTTATTAACATGGTTGACTGAAGCTTGTGGACATGATTTAATCCTAAGTAAGTCAATATTAGAACTTCTAGGGGCCTTATAATTTGTGATTTCATTGATGGTTGACCACAGCGCTCGAGGGTTATTCTCAGAGGCTTTAATTTTATTTTTATTATATTTGGTTTTTAATTTTTTTATGAGGTCTCCACAGAAAGTTCGGTATCGGCTGTAGGTAACTATTAAAATTTGGTTTTGAGGGTTAGATTTAAGTTTTAAGTAAATAGTATTTCTTAATCTAATACATCGCAAAGCACCTATGGTTATCCAGGATTTTATGGACCTCTTGCTATTTGTGATAATCACCTTTTTAGTGTTAGAGAGAAGAGCCGATTTAACCATTTCAATTAGCGCAAATGCATACGTATCAGGGTCAGTGAAGACATTAAAAAAGGAGGTGTCAATATTTATTAAAATATTATGAGCATTTTTATAGTCAACTATGGTTTTGTAACTAGGGGGTATCGTATGTTGATAAATTTTATTTGCTATCGAGAGAAGGACAAGGCAGTGATCAGTCACTGTTGTGTTTAAAATAGCAGTGAAAGCTATATTTTCTCGCTTATCAAGGCTCAAAAAGACGTGATCAAGGCAGCCATCCCCCCTTGTAGGTAAGTTATGCGACGGTAAGAGTCCATGTATTGATAGCATATTTAAATAATTTAATCTATTAGTTCTTTCTTGGTTACTTTCTATTGGGGAAATAATTAAGTCGATATTAATGTCACCCAAGATTAAGACGTTTTTATTGGGGGTGGCAGTTTCCAGGTGATTATTGAGGGATGTTAGGAAATTACCTGTAAAAATGACGGGGAACGGTAAATACCCAGTAAGGTGTAGTTTAGGAATTGTAACTCGAGCCCGGTAGCATTTAAGAGGTTTAGTTCTTTACACTTCACTGATATAATATTTTTGATGTACGCAACCACCCCGTCACTCTGGCTAATAAGGTGATTTGTTTGAAATGATGTATAATTCTCTAATTGCGGTATATTTTTGTTAGGATTTAAACAGCATTCTGTAAGAATCAAATGAAGAAGTCTGTGTATTTAGTTTTAGTTATATATTTCAAAAAAAAAAAACTTTCTTTCAGGTTCAACGTATAAAATAAATCTTCGTTAAATTTTACAGTTGAAGCTCGGATAAACATTTGTCACATATGTAGTAGATTCAATCATAATAATTTAAGTATATTGTTCTTAATAAGTTAAATTATAACCCTTTTTATTAATTAATTTTTTAAATAAAGTAAGTTGTTTTATGTTTTCACAGTCATTTCGGATCAGTTCGTAAAATTTTTTAGTACTCATAACATTATTTATAATACAAATTGTAATAATATTTTATTGTAAAATATAAGTTATTCCATTTTCATTGTAGCCTTATACAATATACACGGGCTTTTGAATTTGCCTTTTTAATGAACATTCAATGAATAAAAAAAATGTTAACAACTAGTTGTTGCCAGCGTCTTCTGCTGTTGTCTTCTCCCAACTCAAATAATGCCATATATAGTTACTTAACACTTTTAGAGATCCATACATTTTTATTTTTATTGCAATAAGCCAATGTTATAACAAATTACATTAAATGCTTTCTAGGAATTATATCGAACTTTTAAATCTGTTGTATTGAGGTCTATGTATCAAATACTTGATCGTGTAGCAATTGTTTGTTCAAAAATATTTTAAGTACAGATTTTGTCCCGTCATTTGTAATTTGTGTGCTTATTTTTACTAAAGAACCTACAGTAAAGTTTACTTTTTTGTTTAAACAGTTCCTAAAAGTTTTGTAGGAACTTGGCTCAGTCATTTTAATATAAAATAGAAGCTTTTTGTTTCATCTGAGGACCGTTTCAATTTACTTTATTGTAGTACTAAAACTTTTCCGATATAACAAAATGAACCTAAATATTTAGTCCAAAATTAATTTGGTGCTTAAAATATTTAATTTTGTTTGAATAACTATTGAACCAGAAAAGAATAATTTATTATGTTTAAATTACTTATAAGACTTTTTTACTTATTATAAATATTATACAGAATAAAAAACAATTTAACTACTTCTCTGCTTCTCTAATTGCTTTAAGTCTCGTCGACAGATCCGGTCGATCAAAAACGTTTTCACTCTATGGATGGAATCATTGATTGTTCTACGTCCAAAATTATCTTTGACATATTATACCTGATATCATTATAAAAATATAATTAAAAAGATAAATTTATTAAACAAAGAGCCCATTAATCCAAATAGCATATATTCTATGGAATGATCGAGCTTGATTCGAAGTGGGTCGGACTATTTTATTTACTTCTTACAAGTCCAGCATCGTTGTTTTTTTACAATTTAAAATATTTATAGAAATGAGAAATACTTTAAGTATTCTAACAATATGTCCCTAATTAATAAGTTTTTGTTTTATGGGAATTTATAGTTTCATATAAAAACACATTTTACCAATGTACCCGATGTTTTCTTAAATTTATTGACTATTTTTTTTAATGTTATCTTTGATTAAATAAAACAAGACGTTTTAAAATTTGTTACATGACGAGTGTATTCAATGAAATTGAAAATATGCTTGGATACACTGGAATGCCTTTGATTAATCACACAATGGGATATGTAGTCAGGTTTAAAAGCCTCAAACAAATTAATGTCTTTTTCCATGTGCTATTCCCGTAAACTTTGTATATATATATCATATTTGTGTACATTTTGTTTATAATGTGCTTCCAATAAATTATAAAAACACTTTCGTTAAATTAAGATTTATTTTTATTTTATATACCTGCGAAATATGTTTAGGTTAACTTAACTCAGATATTTTACATATTAGAAGTACATTTTAATTAAGATAGCGGGGACAAATGTAAACTCTTTGACATCGCTGTACTAATGTGTTGTATGACCCTTTTTTATTAACTTAATTGTAAATCAATGATACATGAAACAAGGACAACTATATAATTATTTCAAATCCCAAACGACAAAAACCCGAGTGTGTTCCAGTGGTATATTAATAATCATTGTCATTGTACGCGCTCACTGAACTATGTCTATTCATGAATCTGTGTGTCACATCTTAACTCATTGTTTTAACATAACTATCAGGGTAATCA
This sequence comes from Melinaea menophilus ssp. n. AW-2005, assembly GCA_918358695.1. NCBI lineage: Eukaryota > Metazoa > Arthropoda > Insecta > Lepidoptera > Nymphalidae > Melinaea > Melinaea menophilus. The sequence continues at coordinate 20,194,852 of OU911043.1, read as the reverse complement.
TCCATATCAGAACTTAGAGGGATACAAGGTACTAAAATAGAGTCTGAAATATAAAATAAAAACATCAAATTTTTAACTTGTTTATCAAATTAGCTTTTGCGTTATTTTCTAAAGAAAAATTTAAAGTTACACCATTTAATTTACTTACTTTGTAAAAAAATTCGATATGAAATATATTATTCTGTATAAATATAAAACAACTCTGCTTGCTGGAAGATTTTTTAAAACATATATAGAAGAAATGGAAATAATCCTAAAACAAAGAAAAACCTAAACAACCCTTCAAGTTATAACTTAAAGAAGAATAAAGTACTAATCGCTATATATAAAACATATCTCTAAACCAAGTGTACGAGAAAGTTTTAGTTCAACTACCAGAATATTTATTGAGTCTTCCATTTGAATTAAAATACAATTTGAAGACCAAGAAAGGTGTTGTTCAGAATTATTAATTGTCATGGTATATGGTGGGGAAATATCATTATTATAAACCCCATAAACTAAAAGCTTTTAGGTAATTACTTTTCGCACCTAAGTAATAACGAAAGTTAATCATAATGCTTGATAGCTTTATTGTACGCCTAAAACAATGAGGAGCAACTCCAGATTAACGGCTGACATTAATAATCGATCCTGATTCATTGTTACAGCTAGAGTTTAAAATTAAAAGCCGGTTCATAATTTATCAGTGTAAAATAGTCCTATGTACGAATTTCATTTGTAGTTTGTTTAGTTTGTTAGCAGTCTTTGGTGAATTTAATCTCGGGGATTATATAATATATATTTTTATTATGTTGTTTATATATATATATATATATATATTTATATATATATATATATAATCATATGCAAGTGGCAAGTCATCTGCCTAAGATAATTTTGGGGTTGATAAACTTTTAACAATTTTAACCATAACATTTATAAACATAGAATCTAAATAAAATACGATATAATTTCTGTATTTATTAATTTATTTAAACTTTAATATTTATTCACCTGTGAGATTGCAAATAACATGTCTTCTAAAACTGTTTGTTAGTTTAATAGTAATTATTGTATATATATATATATCTCTCTCTCTCTATCTGTTATAATTTATAAGAGCTGGAACATTGTTATATTATGAAATCGCAATATCCATTACTGGTTTATAATTAATTTATATTAAGAGAAACTGAAATTGAAACTCATTGCCGCATTGCATAAAGAAACGTGGATCTAAATGTTTTTTAACTACAGTTAAAATTTAATTCCTAATCTCAGTAATCATATCTGTTAAAAACATTTCCTACAGATAATGATATTTAGAAGCATTATATGTATGTGTGTTTATTTTTGGAATAAGTTATATATATATATAGAAAAAAGAAAATCGTACATATATTCGTATTATGAGTGATACAAACATCTACATTTTCTTATATTAATGTATGTAATATTATCCTGCAATAATGAGAATGTTTCTATTCAACTTGTTTATATATTTATATCCGAAGTACATTTAGTACTTGGGATATAACTACGAGTATAAAGCGGTGGTAGATAAAACAGAACAGAATCTCAATTTACGAGCAACGCTAGCCAGTGTATTTCATTAGAGTTTTTATAAGGTGATATCAGAGTGAACAGAATGAGTCGGTGATTAAAATGACAATAAAATTCTAAATAAAACTTTTTCCTTTGCTGCAAGGGAACTGAAATGTGCCTTTGAGCTGATGAGTCAATAATTAATTCGCTATATAATAATATATTGAATACTATAAATACATAATTTTATATATATATATATATATGTATATTGCATACGTATAAGGTCTTATTATAAATTCACATTTTCACTGGTCAAGGTAATATGGATTATTTGTCTCTGTGAAGAAGGCTGCGGCAGTAGAAACATTATTATACAGGGTGGGCCATGAATTAGTTAACATTTGAAAAAATCGTATAAAAAAACCATTTAACATATTTTAGAAATAGTTTATTTACGAGAAAGCTAATTACTTGTAATTTATTTTTTAAAAATTATTTTGTCTAAATGATCACCGTTTCGGTTTTTGCACTCATCTAAGCGAGTCCTGAAGTTTTCGAATACTCTTCCGCAAAGAGACCGCGAGATCGCCGACATCTCTTCGATGATTTTTTCTTTAAGTTGACGGAGTGTATTCGGTTTATCAATGTAGACACGACTCTTTAAATAACCCCATAAAAAGAAGTCTGCTAGGGGTAGATCTGGACTTCTGGGCGGCCATGGGATGTCACCTCGTCTGGAAATCAGCTTTTCCGGAAACATTTCTTGGGCCACCGGCAAGGACTCGTTCGATGTGTGACACGTGGCTCCATCTTGTTAAAACCATGTGTCACGATTATAGCCAGCAAATTCCAGTAGCATCGGTGCTAAAAACTCCCGTAACATTTTCACATACTCGGCAGAATTAACAGTAACTGAACGGCCTCGAGAATCTTCAAAAAAGTAAGGTCCGATGATACCTTTTGCTGAAATTGCAGCTCATACAGTTACCTTAGGAGAGTGAAGTGGTCTTTCATGTTAAGCTTTGGGATTTTCGCTGCTTCAATACCTGCAATTCTGTTTGTTTACATGTCCATTTAGGTGGAAATGGGCTTCGTCAGAGAATAAAATGTTGTCAAAATTACTGAATCGAGTTAACATTGTTTCGGCATATGACTTACGCAAATTTAAATCATTAGGGTTTAGTTCTTGCACTATCTGGATCTTATATGGATGTAATTTCAAATCTAATTTCAAAATACGGCGTAATGATGTGCGGGATAATCCTAATTCAGCCGAACGTTTGCGGGTCGATAAATCTGGATCACGTCGAACAGAAGCGGAAACTTGCTGCACGTTCTCTTCGCTTCGAGAAGTCCGCGGGCCGCCGGTTTGTTTCACATTTAATGTAGATCCCGTCTCTTCGAACTTCTTCACCCATTTCTTTATTAAAGGAGCACTTGGACACTGACTTAAGTCGTGTATACCATATTCAACGCGAAATAAGCGTCTCACAGTAATGAGCGAAAAGTTGTTTAAATAAAACTGTTTCACACAGTAAGCGCGTTGTGGCCCCGTGAAGCTATCCGTTGCGAATAAATTTCCAAGAAGCGAGCTATTGCCCCGGCCCGCGCCCGCGCCCCGCGCGGCAATAGTTTGCGTGGTCAGTTACATTTAAATGTTAACGAATTCTTGGCCCACCCGATAGTACCATGTGAAATATTTTTTCTAAACATTATCCATTATTCAGATTACAGCAAACACAAAGATGCAGTGTCCGTTCCGGAGGATGTCTCGAGAGCTTAGATCATCTGGATATTTCGTAAAATTTTGTAACAAAGTTGAAAACAAGACGATTTCATCAAAAATATTGACAATATCAAACTTTTTACTACAATTTTATCTCATTCCTTAAAATATTCCATAATTCTTAAACTTCACTACAGTGTAAGACGCAATAACAAACAAGAATATATAATATTTTCAGGTTCCTTCCGTAAAGATATACATACTTCTTGTTTGAAATATAATTTCATAGTTATAACTAAAACGCATTTTAAATTTAACCGTAAAGATCAATTTAAATTTGGTAAGTACTTTGACTAATAAGCCGATTAAATATTTGAATCAGAATATTATTATATTATAGTCCAAATCTACAGAACATAGTCCTTTAAATATTATTACAGTGTTTCGATACTTTTACGAGTTTAAGGAAATGTATTTTATTATAAGAACTTTAACCATTTTCATATCTTTTTTAAACTAACTCATTATATTTTTATTGTTTATTTAACTAAAAACATAGTTTTCCTCTTTATTGGTTAACATTAACACCAAATACGTTTAAGTAAAAGTATCAAAACTTTTAATAAAGTTTTCTTAAATTCTTGATAGATTTAAGTCCGTTATATTACAACGTTAAAACTATCACACTCAAATCAAATTCAAAATAGCTTTATTCAAGGTAGCATTCATACGCACTTTCGATTTTACAATTCAATGTCAAATATTATATTAAAAAAGGTCTTTGTCCGTGAGTAAGCTACCACCGGCTAAAAATGCTTCTCTGCTGAACAGAGATGGTAAAAAACCCAACAGTTGCTCTTTTTAAAAGAAATTTAGCAATGTTTGTTGTATACATTAATATCAATCCTTTGAATGAGTTAAAAATCTAAGTTTTACACATTTCGATTCACTAAACCTTGAATGTTATAATAAGATTTATTTAATAATGAACTTTTGATTTTAGATTTAATAGTAAGAAAAGGAAGGAGACATTTTATGGAACTTTATTATATGTTACGCATATATACATCGTTTTTTAATTTCACTAAGAAAGAAATTAATTATAAATCTATTGTTTTAAACTACTTCTATTCAAGAAATGAGACAAAGATCCAATAATTTGCGCGATACATAATTACATTTTAATCAAAATGTTTTTTATAAATTTTATTAATTTAAGCAAACCCTTGATTACCTTCACTCAAACATAATCTTTCACTTTTAATAATAAACTCAATGCTGTTAGAAGTAAAACGAGTTTATCTTTTAATAATGTAATCGGTTAAAAAATTCGTATTTGCATTCAGTATACGTTTTAAAGACACCTGCAAAAGGTTGAATTTTCTAAAACATAAAGTATATTGAGGTTCTTTTTATGCAGTTGAAAGACAAGTCTGGAGATTTCACGGTTTTTTTCAGAGATTTAATATTGTGATAGGGTGACGTTTACAAAGACTTTGGTTGAAAAACGCAAAATATTTTTTTTAAGGCTTGTGGTTTTTGCCTTTTGGTAATTGATTTTAAAGAACATTCTCAGAATTAAGTAAATAAGATTTTTTCTCATTTCTTATCTTAAAGACAGTAAAAAAAGAATGTTTAAATTTATGTTAAAACCCTGCGGGGTACTGCCTTTTGTTATTTAGAGGTCTTGGAAGTATTTTAAACTAAGTAGCATTTCTTCATACAACAATCTTCATCATCATCAACATCTGTTAAATTGAACTTGCTATTTTTAGTTACTGACCAGTATTAAAGTATTTGTATCTCAGTATTAAAAACTAGTAAAGTATTTATATAAATAGTAAGTGGTTCATATCTCTATATCATAAAGTTAATTATTAGTTTTAGTAAATTATTTATTTATTTCCATAAATTTTATGTACAGAATGTATTTTGTTGAAAGTATAATAGAAATCTCTTTAATATAGCTCAGATTAGAGTTGATAATTACATAAATACGATAATTAGCAATCATAAAATGCAAATTGTTTCAAAAATCCAATATAAAATGATCTCTTCCTTGCTATACCTATTCCAGCCGTCTTTAGTTATGAATAGAAGAGCAAAATGGACCTTGATAGCTGGTCTTGTTCGAACCGAGGAATAAATTAATTTTGCCCGGCAAAGTAACCTACAAAGTGGTATAATAAATTCATGAATAAATTCAATCTTTACTTTAATTGGTTAGAATGAAATATTGCCTTACTAAATGTACAGTTTTAGTCCAATTACTATTTTATATGAATATTATATTACATATTACATTGAATAAATTCAAAGTAATTATTTGTTTGATATAGAACAATGGAGTCTGAGTGTATGTCAGTCATCTATCTTATAGATCATCTAGATTTGTAGTGTTAATAAGTTTCTCATGTTACCTCCAGCGTATCAATAGCCTTTAACTAAGTTAGATATATGAAGAAAGTTAGACTTGTCTACCTTGACTTCTCTTGAATCTTAGTTTTTGTTGGTAATGGGTTCATAATATTTATTATGAGAAACTTAATATTAACAAGTATTAGGAAAACACAGTGAGTCAGTTAACAAACAAACTCTATGTGGTTCCGAACTAATATTTTCAGTCTCGGCTACATCAAATCTTAATTTATATATTCTAAAGAGACAAAATAGTATTCCTTCTTTTAATTTAAAATTACTCCATACTCTATATACTATGCTCTATTTACTCTATGTCCATCTCAATCTCTCGTAGGCTATATTTCTGAAGTGTCTTTTCTGCCGTGTATGAATTGCACACACATTCTTTTACTGTTTATAATTTTTTATGCGACAATTATAATACTTGTCACTAAATGATAATTGCATTAAAAGCATAATCATGTAATATGCTCTTAACGCTTCCAACCAGGCCTGCCCCAGTTTTTATACGCTGTAATAAAGATACCTGTTACTCTCTGGAGACTTCTTAATGTTGGAATGTTGTTTGACATAAAAATACCCATTTTCCCGAATTTTGACACAAAGCCTAATTATAATTAATTTATTACATATATTATGGTTGATATGACAGGTTGAAATAAAAAAACAATAAAATATCAGAAAAAAGTGGCTGATATTTTTGAATATTATTTTCATCACATAAATGTTAGAGGAGAGCAGTGTGGAGAAAAATAAAAATAAATTGGTCAAATTGGTTATATCTAGATCTAAAAGTTACTTAGCCAATAGTTTGAAATAATCAACTGTAGCTGAAATAATAATACATAGAAATGGAGAAAAGTATGTCTCTAGGGAATGCATTTCACTGTAATTTATTCCCTGTATCAAGAATTAAGTCACAAAGCATGTTTAAATACAATTCAGTGACGCTTTATTGTATAATGTGAACGGAACTGGATTTTGTTTTCAATTTTATTGAAATGTGAAATTTTTTAGGTCTTAGCATGCCTTTTTCAGATGCAATTATTTTTTTTATATGTAAGGGGTTTAAAATAAGGTTAAGTTCAAGTTTGAGGAGTCACCAAGGTAGTCCCCCCGCTGAAATCGGCTGTAGCTCTTAAATAAATTCAATAATATTTTTTTAAGGCTGCCAACCCAGTTTTTGTAGCAAATTAAATGGTCGACAACTTTATTTCCATAATTTTTAATTCTTAAATGGAAAACGCCCAATTGCAACGTTCAACTGATTTTTTTTTTAATTTTCATCAATTTATCTGTTTTACGTCGCTTTAAAGTTGACCGGGTTCTTGAATGCTCGTAAAAAAACATTAGTAGGCACATTTTTTTCTAAATTACTACCAAGGATTTGACACAAAAGCCCAATACAGTATAATATCTCAAATTTACCTTGAAATGCGCTTATAGATTCCTTAGAAAAAGCAAAAGATAAATACGTAGGTATTGGTTTAAATATCAATCTTGTCCACTATTCCAAAAATGTTTGCTAAGCCATTCTGTAAGAAGGGTTAAGAAGGGTTGTCTATACTGGAATCAGGACAGCTTCTGGACTTGACATCAAACATCACAGATCTTTTGTCTAAAAATACTTTATACTACCTTAAAGCACATCCCATTTATATGTATATAAATATGTATTATATTGGATAACTTAGTTTCATATTATTATTTCCTAGATATTGTATCATTAACTCTATATGTATAGTATCTGTTGTATCATATTTGTGAATTTTGATACTTAATGATACTACATAGACACACTGAGTACGTTTAGGTGATTTATATACCTGTTAATTTCTATGTATGTATTAATTAAAACAATTGTTAGCGTTGATCATTTAAAATATTACTATAAAGTTAATATAAGTAATTTTTCCTCATAACATTTTCATGTCTTAATTATAAAAGTATAGATACATTCTGATTATATAATATCGTTTACAATCTAAAATAAAATGTGAGTTAATTGTAAATGTGAGTCACATATGAGTTAATCTTTGAATAACGCATACAATGCCAAGTAAATTCCATTGTAATCTCACTTCGGACAGATAAATATCATCTGCTTTCACTGAGATTTTTGTCGAATTATTATTTATTTATTATTATTTTTTATTTATTATGATAGCTTTGCATAATAAAAAATAATAAACACAAACATATTTGGAAACATAAATAGTTCACTGATTAAATTTGATGTCAGGTGTAACATACTATCCTGAACACGTTTGTCTTCCTGACATATCATAACAATGATAGAGAGAGACGTGAGGCGCGTGTGGAATAAATAAAAATAGTCTTCAAAAATATTTTTATGAAAAAAAAATGTTCACATTTTTCCTTTATAATCACAAAAAGTAATACCAACCATTTGTATATTATGTAAATGATAGCATTTACTTTATATATTAATAATACGAATATTAATAAAAAAACATTAATTATTATCTTACCTTCTAGTTAAATACATAGAATTATTACTACAGAGAAGGGTTTATATAACACAATATTTTAAAAGAAACTTTTAAGAACATATGTTACTGTTATCTTTCTTAAAAATGTATTCTCTTAAACAAGTTTCTAATAGAGCGAGTGGTAATCCTACGGTCTGTCTGGAGAATAAGCTCGTAATCTTAAAGATTTGTATCAAATTGAACAATGGCGTGTGAAATAAATTGCTGAACATCACTTTAAGTTTATACTTTTTAATTTATAACAACTAAAATGAAGATATTTTATTATGTATTATTTTGTAACAACGGGTTATTTGAAACTGGTCACCTTGAACTACAAATTTCGGTATTACCAAAACTATTCAGGTGATCAATAAAGGTAATTGTTGTTTATATTTTATCGTAATTTGATTGCGTCCCTAACATTAACTACATAACATCAAGTAATTACGTTTATGGTAAAGTATATAATGCTTTTATCGTAGCACGAACAACGGATTAAATTAACGAAAATGATAAATAAATTCCATCTATTATGCTATATAAGTGGCAAGATTTTTATTTTATTTGATTAATTTATTTATTGGATTCTTTACTTCATAACAAATGTACAATGTTAGTTACAGTTAGTACTACTACTACTAGTGACTGTTACTAGAATAAAACTAATACCTACCTTCCATTATTCTATTTTTTCGGTCACTTGAATTGGTGTCTTTAAAATATTCAGACAGTGACGTCTTGTGACATTAATAGTTCCTAATAATAGAAAGGTCGTTTTCAATGTCGTCGAGTACCGCCGAAAACAAAAATGTAATATTTCATAAAACAGATATTAAATGTTCCAAATTATATTCGAGATAGAACTTAATAAAAAATATCTATTACTCAGAAAAAGATTTTCATAATGACTTGACTTGAATAATTATATTATTAACTGAATATTATATAAATAGTTTTAAATAAAATTCTATGAAATTTCTTAATTTGTATTTTTCTGTATTTCTTAGCAGAATTTCGATTAAGCTCTTTATGTATTCATATTAATTAATACTATATACGAATTTAACCGTTACAATCTCGAAATTATATTATAAATATTAATAATTTCATTTAATTTCTTTTCATACATTTCTTAAGCCAAATAATATTTTTCATAAATACTAATAAATAAAGTAAATGTTTTTAAGAAGATTTACAACATTTCTAACGTCACGATTATCATGATTCTTATTTCAGTATCATAGCTTAAAATCTAGCCTCAAAGAATTAAAAGGAAGCACTCTTATAATCTGTATCCTGACGCGATCCCATAAATTCGTAGCCTCGATTAAGTATGCTAGGCGGCGGTGGAGAGCTTGCCCTTTTAAAGCAAAACTAACTGACTCACGCGGCTTTTCTGCGTGAACTTTTTGTAAAACTTAACATCTATTAACCAAAATTAGATTTATGCTTGAAATAAGGTATTTTCCTCCTGTAAAAAGCCTGTGGATTATTCTAAGTGTATTGTGTTAATGTGTATTTGTGTAATAAATTACATTTAAAGCTTCTTTAGGAAAAAAATCATTAAGTTGAAGATAAAGTCAATGTTATTATAAACCAAACAAAAATGTGAAAAAAAAGCATGAAATTTTTGTGTAGATAAAGAACAAACATCGCGGCGTGTGGAAACGATTCTTTAAAATTAAATGTATATAATAAAATCATATCTTATCAACGAATTGATCGAATTATTGATATACAAACAAAAAAATTGTCTACTTGAAATTATCTTGATGATGGAATACTTTGATTTCATAAGGACTCCTATCATCATCATCATTTATCATCATCACATGAAAGAATGCATGCAAGATATAAAAAATTGACAAATCATCGTATCCGGTAATTATTAGGTCTGGATATATTTAATATTGAAACAGTTTTTATTTTTTAATACCTGTTATTTTTATTATTAATACCTCTAATGTTTATACAAAATATGAGTTTACATTAATTATAACAAACCAATTTTAAATCGTTTTTTCTAACATTTCTTAAATGTAAAAGTTAAAAGGTAGCCTTATTTAAATATAATTAAATTAATTTTGTATATTTTTTTATAAAAAATTTAATGCTTCTGAGAAATTTTGTTTCTTCAAACGTCTCAAATATATAATGTTTTATGTCAGCATCTCAAACAGTCAAGATAAAAGCCTCTTTTTTCAAAAAGATCACAAAATTATAATTTTATACAAAAAGTGCTACAAAATGTTTCTGATTATATCTGGCGCCATATAAATAAACAATAATTTATATTTTAATACTTGTATTTGATAAGGACAGTATAAAAAAAAACTCTATACATTCGTATATTCGTCCTAGTCTTGAATTATTTTAGGAAAATATTATTTTAATACTTCTCAAGAACATTTAATAATTTCCGTAATAGTAGAAACTTTATAAAACAGTATCTATGATACTGGAGGAAAGTCACTTAAAAAGCAAGAGGAACCCCCGGAGGTCATGTATGAAGAGGTTGATGTCTGTGGCCGAGGCGAAAGCGGTATGCAGGGACCGTAGCGTTTGGCGCTCCGTCGTCTCTGGCTACCCCGAAAGGGATATGGGATATATACGTGAAACTAAATAGAAACTTTAAGATTGTACAAGATATATGGTAATGTGTGAATAATAAACTAAAATCTTAATTATTTTATTGATCATTATTATCAGTATTGGTTATTTTACTACAAAGGATTTTCTTAAGGATTTTGAGTACTACTGTTAAAGAATCACATTAGTTGAAGATCAATATTAATTACAATATACATTGTAATACAAACTGTTGATTTACAATATTTAACACATTATAATATTACAATAGTTCATTGTTGTCAAATATATCATCAATGTAAAAGGAATTAGAATTGTAAAGGTTATATATAAGATACGGTTAATCTTACTAATTAGTGTATCTATAAAAAGTAAATTGTAATCATTTAGTAGGACCCAATTAAAAATGTGTAATGTAGTGTGTACTATTTAAATAGAAACTGAGATTTTTTTTAAACGTTTAACTTGAAGCCGGTTTGTAAATATAATAAAGCCAAGGTCCAAACATGCAACTTATGATACGCCAGACTCTTTGATCGGCTGCAAAGGTCAATGTATGAAAAAGAAATTGAAAAACACTAAGGATATTCTTTTGAGTAATAATTTTATATACTAGGTTTATATACTAATCTTCTTGATACTATGATATAGTACACTATCTAGTGTTGAATGATGACATTGTATTGTATTGTAATGCTAACATTTTATATTACATCAGAAGTAGTTTTTCACTTGGACGAGCGTTTGGTGAGATTAGAGATGAGTGAGATGATATATTATAGGAATTATACAATATATAATAATATTTACCTCATTTTATTAAATAGCTACACAAATGTTTCCAAAGTAAACCCATTTATAAAGTGGGAACGTTTATAAAGTTTCTAATAAATAAATTAATCAATTAAAATTCTGTATTATATTATTTTATATTGCATATATTTGTCTTAATTTATTTTACATATATTTTATTTTAGTAATTACACAATTATAATAATCTTTATAATAAATTCATCAATAATTATGTTTCATATTTAGGAGCAAGCATTTAATAAGTTCAGCTGAAATTGAAGCAAATATTAAATGCAAATTAAATATCCATTTATATTAGAAAAATCAGTTATTAAGTTTTGAAAAAATATATTAGTAAATTATTTTTTAAATAATTTATATTATAGTTTTAAAACATTACAGCATTGTCTCAACGTACAAAGATTTATGGTACAAATTATAGCAAACAAAATTGCCTAATTTGTAGTGCTACTAAATATTGTTCCGCAGCGTGTTGGAATAGCGCCAGAGTATATTGTAAGTACACGGCTTCACTTGAAACCTATGATACATTATAATAATGGCAATTGAACAAAATGAACCAAATAATAAATTAATTAATTATATAGATAACACAAACTTAATTGTATAGAAATAAGTTTCAGTTATAAATAAGTATAATGTATTTTATTGTATTGCAGCGTCATAGCCATAATTTATATAATTAATTTGGACATGTACAATCTTTAAAATTTAAAATGTGTGTGTGTATGTATATGTGTGTGTGTGTGTGTATGTGTGCGTGTTTATGGATGTATTTATGTGTGTAAATGATTATGTGTTTAATCTTATTAAATTTATTACATTCGTGATTACAATTTTTTTAATAACATCTATAACATGTTAGAAATATGTACTTAGAAACTTTTTTATGATAAAAACAAAAAATATATAAATTTCCTTCAGCGATTGACGTCACACTTCGGCCATTAAAATGATATGAAATACCACGCCAGGGTTCATTTTATTAGAAGTTTTATGAGGGGCCAAAACGTTTAAAACATCTTTATTTTTAATGACGACCATCATTTTTGATTATAAATTTTCATAATAATAACAATAATGATTCAAAGGCTGTTTCTGGCGAGTTCTTCTATGGTGCAGGAGGTTAAGCACTTCACTATCACTTCACTGCACTATCTCCATTGACAAAGTACGAAATTACTGTATGAACTGAAACCTGAAAGTTAGATCGAATTGTGAAGAACATAATTACTTATTAGTAATACACTTGTAACTTAGATCCACTGACTCACTTCGATATTAATTTGGGGTAGCGGTAAATTTTAATATGAGAATTTTCGCATAATATCTGTGTAGACAGAGAGAAAAATTAAACGAATAAATACGTTTTTATATTATATTTTTTAATATGTTTAATGTAGACAAAATATATTTATATAAACGTAACAAAATATTAAATAAGATCATGAAAACTAAACATGACTAAAATTTAATTTTATAGTTATAATAATTGTTTTGGTTACGCAATTCCAATGTATATTACTTCGCTAGATAGAGTCTATCGGGAAACAAATATTACTATTTGTATGTCTTAAAAAAATAAGCCTAACGAGCCCATATTGACCACTAATTCACAGTTTCTTTTACAATTTATAAATAAATTAATAAATAAAAGTACTTTTGGTCAGCGGATTTCAAGTAACAAAATTTATTTTTGGAGAATATTAAAGTTAAAATTTAGAATACTCCTGAAAACGCAGATTTTGCAAATTCTTTTGTGCTTTAGATACTGCCTTTTAAATTTTAATCTAAATATTTATTTTAAATAGAAACTATATTATTAGCCAATAATAATTTTCTTGTATCTAGGGCAATAGAAGTTAATATTCATTTAACAAAGAACAGAGTTATAAAAATATTAAGGTTTGACTCGCTACAGTCTAGTCAAGAGATGCTTTTAGTATTTGTAGAGATGACAAATGAGAGATGGTCCATATATATTATCTTGTACTAAAAGTTACTACACAAATTTCGTCCCCAAAGTTACTATTAAATGTTGTAAAACTAGACACGGAGCCGGATAACCGTTCGTCTCGACTTTTAAATAATCCTTTATTATAGATCTCAAAAAAAACTCAAGAAGGTTTATACTACCAGAGAAAATGGGCACAGTTATGGACTATATATAAGCACGAAGCAAAATGTTCTTATGACAGGATACAAGCACGCACAATGACTTTATGGGAAACGTAGCCATCTTTTATAGGGAAGGTCTTCACAAGAAATATTCAATTGTAAGGTGTTTAAAATATAATAGTAAAATTTGCACGAAAAATAAATATGAGATGTTATATATATATATATATATATATATATATATATATATATATATATATATATATATATATACAGATTGCATACGTATAATGTCTTATTATAAAAATATCAAAGACATTTTCACTGGTCAAGGTAATATGGATTATTTGACTCTGTGGCGAAGGCTGCGGCAGTAGAAACATTATTATAGTACCATGTCCAATATTTTTTCTAAACATTATCCATTATTCAGAATATAACAAACACAAAAATGGAGTGTCCGTTCCGAAGGCTGTCTCGAGAGTTTAGATCATCTGTGTATTTCGTATCTGTATATTTCGTTTTGTAACAAAGTTGAAAACAAGACGATTTCATCAAAAATATTGACAATATCAAACTTTTTACTACAAATTTTTCTCATTTCCTAAAATTTTCCTTAATACTTATACTTCACTACAGTGTAAGACGCAATAACAAACAAGAATTTAAAATATATTCAGGTTCCATCCGTAAAGATATACATACTTCTAGTTAGAAATATAATTTCATAGTTATAACTAAAACGCATCTTAAATTTAACCGTAAAGATCAATTTAAATTTGGTAAGTACTTTGACTAATAAGTCGATTTAATATTTGGATCAGAATATTATTATATTATAGTCCAAATTGACAATACATATTCCTTTAAATATTATTACAGTGTTTCGATACTTTTACGAGTTTAAAGAAATGTATTTTATTACAAAAACTTTAACCATTTTCATATTTTTTTCCAACCACTAACTCATTATATTTTTATTGTTTATTTAACTAAAAACATAGTCTTCCTCTTTTTTTGTTTACATTACGATTTCACAATTCAATGTCAAACATTACATTAAAAAAGGTCACTGTAATCAGTCCGTGAGTAGGTAAGCTACCACCGGCTAAAAATGTTGCTCTGCTGAACAGAGATGGTAAAAAATTCAACAGGTGCTCTTTTTAAAAGAAATTTAGTAATGTTTGTTGTATAAATTATAATATCGATCCTTTGAATGACTTAAAAATCTAAGTTTTACACATTTCGATTCACTAAATCTTGAATGTTATAATAAGATTTATTTAATAATGAACTTTTGATTTACATTTAATACTAAGAAAAGGAAGGAGATATTTTATGGAACTTTATTATATGTTACGCATATATACATAGTTTCTTAATATCACTGAGAAATTAATTATAAATCTATTGTTTTAAACTACTTTTATTAAAGAAATAAGACATAGATCCAATCGTTTGCGCGATACATAATTACATTTTAGTCAAATTGTTTTTTTATAATTTTTTTTTATTTTATTCAAATCCTTGATTATCTCCTCTTAAACATAATCTTTCACTTTTAATAACAAACTCAATGCTGATAGAAGTAAAACGAGTTTATCTTTTAATAATGTAACCGATTACAAAATTCGCATTTGCATTCAGTACACGTATTAAAGACACCTGCAAAAGGTTGAATTTTCTAAAACATAAAATATATAGAGGTTATTTTTATGCAGTTAAAAGACAAGTCTGGGGATTTCAGGGGTCTTTCAGAGATTTAATATTGTGATAGGGAAACGTTTACAAAGGGTTTGGTTTGAAAACGCAAAATAAAATTTTTAAGACTTGTGGTTTTTGAGTTTTGGTAATTGCTTTTAAAGAACATTCTTAGAATTAAGTAAATAAGATTTTTTCTCATTTCTTGTCTCTTATCTTAAAGACAGTAAAAAGAAAATGTTTAAATTTATGTTAAAATCCTGCCGGGTACAGCCTTTTGTCATTTACAGGTCCTGGAAGTATTTTAACCTAAATATCATTCATCATATAACAATCTTATTAAAAGCTGCGGCAAAGAAATTACAAATATCACCAATTTATCTTGTCTTTTGAACGCCTTGCAGCAATCCAGTGTGCTGCAAAATTACAGACTATTAAAACAGAGGTTAAAAATAAAGAAAATTATTTAAGAGTAATAAAATTCGTTGAAAATTTACTGTATATTATAAATAGTCGGGTTTTATAGAGAATCTGTGGAACCAAGAGTACTTTGTCTTTGTTAAAGAATACGAATTGTATGTCACTTAAACTTTCTGCGATATATTTTACACTTAACACATCTGTTAAATAAACTCGCTATTTTTAGTTACTGACCAGTATTAGAATATTTGTATCTGAATATTAAAAACAAGAAATGTATTTATATAACTAGTAAGCAGTTCATATGTTTATATCATAAAATCAATAATTCGTTTTAATACGTTATATAAAAACTTAATTCCATAAATTTAATTTACAGAATGTATTTTGTTGAAAGTATAATAGTAATCTCTTCAGATCAGATTGAAGCTGATAATAAGTTTAAAACGATTATTAGCAATCATAAAATGCAAATTGTTTCTAAAAACCAATATAAAATGATCTCTTCTTTACTATACGTATTCCAGCCGTCTTTAGTTATGAATAGAAGAGCAAAATGGACCTTGACAGCTGGTCTTGTTCCAACCGAGGAATAAATTAATAATGCCCGGCAAAGTAACCTACAAAGTGGTATTATCAATTCATGAATAAATTCAATCTTTACTTTAATAGGTTAGAATGAAACATTGCCTTACAAATGTACAGTTTTAGTCCAATTACTATTTTATATAAATATTATTTTACATATAACATTGAATAAATTCAAAGTAACTGTTTTTTTTATATAGAACAATGGAGGTCTGAGTGTGTGTCAGTCATCTATCTTATAGATCATCTAGATTTGTAGTGTTAATAAGTTTCTCATGTTACCTCCAGCGTAACAATAGCCTTTAACTAAGTTAGATATATGATGAAACTTGAACTTGTCTACCTTGACTTTTTGTTGGTAATGGGTTCATAATATTTATTATGAGAAACTTAATATTAACAAGTATTAGGAAAACACAGTGAATCACTTCATATTTCAATCTTGGTCACAACAAATCTTAATTTAACATATTCTAAAGAGACAAAATAGTATTTCTTCTTTTAATTTAAAATTACTCCATACGCTATATACTTTACTCTATATACTCTATGTCCATCCAGTCTCCCGAAGGCTACATTTGAAAAATTTCATTTCTGCCGTGTGTGAATTGCACACAGACATTTATATATATGTATATATATATGTTATATATTTAAGACAATTATAATATTTTTCACTAAATGATAAGTGCATTAAAAGCATAAACATGTAATATGCTCTTAAAGCGTCCGACCAGGCCTGCCCCAGTTTTCATCCGCTGTAGAGATGACTGTAGACCTGTGACTCTCTTGATATTTCATAACATTGTAATTTTGTTTGACAAAAATAATATCCATTTCCCAAATTGTGACACAAAGCGTAATTAATTTTTAATATATATTATGGTTAATATGACGTGTTGAAATCGAAACGACTTTAACATATCAGAAAAAAATATATTGTCCTTATTATGAAGTAACTTTTTTGTTAGAACAATCATTTCAGCACAAAATTTTATAGGAGAGCAATGTAGTAATAAGAAAAAAAATTTTCAAATCAGATTGACTATATCAGAATGCAAAGTCTACAAGTCACTTAGTCACTAGTTTGAAATAATCAACTGTAGCTAAAATAATAATACATCTTAATGAGGAGAAATATGTTTCTGGGGAATGCATTACACTGTTATTTATCCCATGCATCGAGAATTAGGTGAAAGTCGCAATATATGTCTGAGATGAACTGAACCGGATTTTGTTTGGAATTGTAGTCCATTAAAATGTTATTTTTGAACTTCAGCGTGCGTTTTTCAGAGAATGCAATTAATTTTTTTGTGCCAGGTGGTTAGTGCAAGCTTAAGTTCAAGTTTGCGGGGTCGCCGAGGTTCAATAATATTTTTTGTAGGGTTAAAATTAAATGGTCGACAACTTTATTTCCATATTTTTTAATGTAAAATAAACAACGCCCAACTGGAACGTCCAACTGACTTTTGGGTAGACCTCAAAGAATTCGGTCTGCCCATTCATTTGTACCCGACTTTCGAATTTTGGAAAAATTTCTTCACAGGAGGTCTTCTTATGACCCCCTGAGTCCGAAATGACCATTGGTCAAAATGTTTATATATATATATATATATATATATATGCGTGCGTGCGTCCAGAATCGACTTTGTCAGCACGATAGCGGCCGCAGTTTCGCTCGGATCGCTTTCAAACTTTGCACAAAAATCAAACATCCAAAAATGAAGGTCAAGTTTGTTAACCAGAGAAATCCGGCCAGAGGGGGCGTTAGGGACTCACTTTTTCTGATTTCAGTTTTTCGACCATAACTTTTTCCCTATACAAAGTAGATCAATCACGTTTATATTATATAATGTCTTTGATGAATACCTATAACTAATGTAGATAAATCGAAATCCTAACTTCAATAACTTAGGGGTGGGGGTAAAAAAACCGAAAATTTTTGGAAAACAATTCATAACTTTTTTCTGATAAACATTCTTACATCACAAGTATTTTTAATAGAAAGGTTATTTTTTACTCTAAATTTAGGTGCCAAAAGTTTTTCCAAAAAAGGTACCGTTTCCGAGAAAAAAAATAAAAACCACTTTTAGTTTGAAAATTTAAGGTAGGTAAAACCAAGGTAACTTTTTTCTGGTAAACATTCCCTCCTAGCAAATATTTTTAATAGAAAGGTTATTTTTTACTCTAAATTTAAGTATCAAAAGTATTTCCAAAAAAGATACCTTTTCCGAGAAAAAAAATAAAAACCGCTTTTTGCTTGAAAATTTTTGATGTAAACAACGGCATCATGTGTTATTCTTAGGTAGTGAGACGAGTTACACACGAGGTCTACCCACGCGTGTCCCCCTGCGGGCACGGATTTTTTTAAATTAATTTATCTATTTTACCGCGGTTTAAAGTTGACCGGGTTCTTGAATACTCATAAGAATACCACACAAACAAACCATTAGTAGAGTAGGCTCATTTTTTACTAAATTACCACTAAGGATTTAATACAAAAGCCCAATACAGTATAATATCTGAAATTTACTTTGAAATGCGATTATAGATTCCTTAGAAAAAGCAAAAGATAAATACGTAGGTATTGGTTTAAATATCAATCTTTTCCACTATTCTAAAAATGTTTGCTAAACCATTCTGTAAGAAGGGTTAAGAAAGGTTGTTTATACTGGAATCAGGACAGCTTCTGGATTTTACATCAAACATCACAGATCTTTTGTCTAAAAGACTTTATATTACCTTAAAGCACATCCCATTTATATGTATATAAATATGTATTATATCGGATAACTTAGTTTCATATTATCATTACCTAGATATTGTAGCATTAACTCTATTTGTATAGTATCTGTTGTATCATATTTGCGAATTTTGATACTTAACGACACTGCGCAGACACACTGGGTACGTTTAGGTGATTTATATACCTGTTAATTTCTATATGTATGTATTTATTAAAACAATTGTTAGCTTTGATCATTTCAAATATGACTATAAGTAATTTTACCTAATATCACTTTCATGTTTTAATTATTAACACTATAGATACATTCTGATTATATAATATCGTTTACAATCTAAAATAAAGTGTGAATTAATTGTAAATGTGAGTCACATATGAGTTAATCTTTGAATAACGCAATCAATGCCAAATAAGTTCTATTATCCTTTAACTTCAGACAACTTTCGTATGTTTATTATTTATTTATCACGATAGCTTTGCATAATGAAAAATAATAATCACAAGCATTTTATATTTGGAAACATAAATAGTTCACTGATTAAATTTGATGTTAGGTGTAACATACTAGCCTGAACACGTTTGTCTTCCTGACATATCATAACAGTGATAGAGAGAGACGTGAGGCGTGTGTGGAATAAATAAAAATTGTTTTCAAAAATGTTTTTTTTTTTAAATGTTTACATTTTTCCTTTATAATGACAAAAAGTAATACCAACCATTTGTATATTATGTAAATGATAGCATTTACTTTATACATAAATAATACAAATATTAATAAAAATACATTAATTAATATCTTACCTTCTAGTTATATACATAGAATAATTACTACAGAGAAGGGTTTATATAACACGATATTTTAAAAGAAAGTTTTAAGCACATATGTTACTGTTATCATTCTTAAAAATGTATTCTCTTATACAACTTAGTAAGTAATCCTAGGTCTGTCTGAAGAATAAGCTCGTGCTCTTAAAGATTTGTATCAAATTGAACAATGGCGTGTGAAATAAATTGCTGAACAGCACTTTAATTTAATACTTTTTAATTTATAACAATTAATATAAAAATATTTTATTATGTATTATTTTGGTACAACGTTATTTGAAAATGAAAAACTGGTCAACGGGTACTACAAATTGGTATTACCAAAACTATTCAGGTGATCAATAAAGGTAATTGTTGTTTATATTTTACCATAATTTGATTGATTTGCGTCCCTAAAATTAATTACATAACATTAAGGAATTATATACGCCTTCACGACGTTTATGGTAAAGTATATCAGGTTTTTATCGTAGTACTTACAACTTATTGAATTGACGAAAAAGATAAATAAATTCCATCTATTATCCTATATAAACGGCAAGATTTATTTAATTTATTTAATTAATTTAATTTATTTATTTATTTGATTCTTTACTTCATAACAAATATACAACGGGTTTTGTTAGTATAGTTATTATTAGAATAAATCTTTAAAATAGTACCAATACTTACCTGTCATTATCCTACTTCATTCTTCACTTGAATGGGTGAAATATTCAGACAGTGACATCTTGTGACATTAATAATTCCTAATAAAAGAAAGGTCGTTATTAATGTCGTCGAGTACCGCCGAAAACAAAAATGTAATATTTCATAAAACAGATATTAAATTTTCCAAATTATATTCGAGATAGAAGTTAATAAAAAATATCTATTACTAATACTCAGAAAAAGATTTTCATAATGACTTGACTTGAATAATGATATTATTTACTGAATGTTATGTGTATAACATAAAATAGTTTGATAGAAAATTTTATGAAGTTTCTTAATTTGTATTTTTCTGTATTTCTCAGCAGTATTTCGATTAAGCTCTTTATATATTCATATTAATTAATATTATATACGAATTTAACTGTTACAATCTCGAAATTATATTATAAATATTCATAATTTTAAACATTTTTATACCTTTCTTAAGCTTTATTTAATATTTTTGATAAATACTATATAAAAGGAAGCATCCCAGTAGTTTTTTAAGAAAATAGACGCCAGCATTGTTACCGTCACGAATACCATGATCCTAAATATCATCCAGCCTCAAGAATTAAAAACCCCATGCGACTTCGAAGGCTCGAGCAAGTATGCTAGTTGCGGCGGGGAAGCCCTTTTATAGAAAAACTAGTTGACTCACGCGGCTTTTACGCGTAATTTTATATAATTAAATCATATCTTATCAAAGAATTCACCAACTTTATTGATATACAGACAAAAAATTGTCTACTTGAAATTATCTCGATGATGCAATACTTTGATTTCATGAGGATTCCTATCATCGTCATCATTTATCATCATCACATGAAACAATTCATGCAAGAGATCAATAATTGACAAATCATCGTATCCGGTAATTATAAGGTCTGGATATATTTAATATTGAAAAAGTTTTTATTTTTTAATACCCGTAATGTTTATAAAAATAGAAGTTTACATTAATTATAATACACAAATGTTAACAACTTTTTTCTAACATTTCTTAAATGTAAAAGTGAAAAGGTAGCCTTATTTCAATATAAAATTACCCAGTGTTTTATAAAAAAATATACAAAAAATTTAATGCTTCTGAGAAATTTTGTTTCTTAAAACGTCTCAATTATATAATGTTTTATGTCAGCATCTCAAATAGTCAAGGTAAAAGCCTCTTTTTTCACAAAGATCATAAAATTATAATTTTATACAAAAACTGCTATAAAATGTTTCTGATTATATCTGGGGCCATACAAATAAGAAACAATTAATATTTTAATACTTGTATTTGATAATGACAGTATAAAAAAATCTCTATACACTCGTATATTATTCACGTCCTAGTCTTGAATTATTTTAGGAAAATATTATGTTAATACTTCTCAAGAACATTTAATAATTTACGTAATAGTAGAAACTTTGTAAAACACAGTATCTATAATACTGGAGGAAGGTCACTGAAAAAGCAAAAGGAACCCCCGGAGGTCATGTATGAAAAGGTTAATGTCTGTGGCCGAGGCGAAAGAAGTATGCAGGGACCGTAGCGTTAGGCTCTCCGTCGTCTCTGGCTACCCCGCAAGAGAAATGGCGTGAAGCTAAATAGAAACTTTAAGATTGTACAAGATATATGGTAATGTGTGAATAATAAACTAAAATCTTAATTATTTTATTGATCATTCATTATTGGTTATTTTGCTACAAAGGATTTTCTTAAGGATTTTGAGTTACATAAATTCTGTTAAAGGTCAATCTTAATTACAATATACATTGTAATACAAACTGTTGATTTACAATATTTAACACATTATAATATTACAATACTATATTGTTGTCAAATATATCATCAATGTAAAAGGGATTAAAATTGTAAAGGTTATATATAAGATACGGTTAATCTTACTAATTAGTATATCTTTAAAAAGTAAATTGTAATCATTTAGTAGAAACCAATTGAAAGTGTTTAAATAGTGTTTAAATAGAAACTGAGATTTTTCTTTTAAACGTTTAACTTGAAGCCGGTTTGCAAATATAATAAAGCCAAGGTCCAAACATGCAACTTATGATACGCCAGACTCTTTGATCGGCTGCAAAGGTCAACGTATGATAAAGAAAAAGAGAAAAACTAAGAATATTCTTTTAAGTAATACGTTTATATACTAGGTTTATATACTATTTTTCTTGATACTATGATATAGTACACTATCTAGTGTTGAGTGATGACATTGTATTGTATTGTAATGCTAATATTTTATATTATAACAGAAGTAGTTTCTCACTTTGACGAGTGTTTGATGAAATTAGAGATGAGTGAGATGATATATTATAGGAATTATACAATATATAATAATATTTACCTCATTTTATTAAATAGCTATACAAATGTTTCCAAAGTAAAATAAGCATTTATAAAGTAGGAACGTTTATATAGTTTCTAATAAATAAATTAATCAATTAAAATTCTGTATTTTACTGTTGCGTATATTTGCTTTATTTATTTTACGTTTATTTTATTTTATTAATTACACAATTATAATAATCTTTATATTAAGTTCATAAATAATTATTTTTAATACTTAGGATAAAGCATTTTATAAATTCAGCTGAAATTGAAATATAAAATGAAAAACAAATATTAAATTCATATTTAATATCCATTTATATTAGAAAAATCTGTTATTAAGTTTAGAAAAAATACGTGTATATTGTTATGATTTTTTTAATAATTTATATTATAGTTTTAAAATATTACAGCATTGTCTCATCGTACAAAGATTTATGGTACAAAATATAGACAACAAAATTGCCCAATTTGTAGTGCTACTAAATTTTGTTCCGCAGCGTGTTGGAATAGCGCCAGAGTATATTGTATTATAAGTACACGGCTTCACTTGAATACTAATAATACATTATAATAATAATGTTAATTAAACAAAACGCACCAACTAATAAATAAATTAATTGAATAGATAACATAAGATTAATCGAATTGAAATAAATTTCAGTTATAAATAAGAGTAATGTATTGTATTGCAGCGTCATAGCCATAATTTATATAATTAATTGGACATGTAAAATCGTTAAAATTATAAATGTGTGTGTGTGTGTGTGTGTGTGTGTGTGTGCGTGTTTACGTATGTGTGTAAGTATTTTATTACATTCGTGATTACAATTTTTTATCTACATCTATAAAATGTTAATATATATGTACTTACAATTTTTTTTTATTATACAAACAAAACTATATAAATTCCCTTCAGCGATTGACGTCACACTTCGGCCATTACAATGATATGAAATACCACGACAGGGTTCATTTTATTAGCAGTTTTATGAGGGGTCAAAACGTTTAAAACATCTTTATTTTTAATGACGACCATCATTTTCGTTTATAAATTTTCATAATAATAATGATTCAAACGCTGTTTCTGGCGAGTTCCTCTATGGTGCAGGAGGTTGAGCACTTCACTACCTCGTAACGTTTTTAATCTATGTCCATTGACAAAGTACGAAATTACTGTATGAACTGAAACCTGAACGTTAGATCGAATTGTTAAGAACATAATTACTTATTAGTAATACAGTTGTAACTTAGATCCACTGACTCACTTCGATATTAATTTGAAGTAGCAGTAAATTTTAATATGTGAATTTTCGCATATTATCTGTGTAGACCGAGAGAAAAATTAAACGAATAAATACCTTTTTTAATTTTTTTTTTTAATATTTAATGTAAAACAAAATATATTTATATAAACGTAACAAAATATTAAATAAGATCATCAAAACGAAAATAATGTTTTGCAAATTCAGATTATATAACATTTGTGTAATACTTTAACAAAACAAAACTTTGTATGCGTCGTTTTTCGTAGTTATATTACCCTGCACGTTCCTTTATACTGATTTTATTCAATTGTCATAAAACCCTTAAATTTAATAAGGAACTTATGTAACATGTAAATGTAAAATTATATAACATGTAAATGTAAATGTAACATTTTTAGTAATTCCATGGTTGTATAATTCATGGAAATATACATCATTCTCATATAACCAAGCATTTATCAAAAATCAATCAGCCCATATTAACGTCAGACAAGCGTAAAGAAATGGTCGTCTGTGAATATAAATTTATATGTAAGTTAGATTCATTTAATTTCATTTATTTTAAATGTAATGTTATATATAGTACTATATTCTGTTTACTCTCTCCCAACCCGCAGGTTGGCTCGGGTTTATAGGAAGTATTTACCGCGACGAAAGTACCAATTTCCCAAACTAATTATACTTACAGTTGGTACAAGAACCATACTGTATTATCTAAGTGAGACACGACATTAGGTATATATATTGTAATAAATATTAGAGCCAGAACATTTTTACAAAATGTAAATGAATACATATCTCATCTTTTTTTAACAATACAATACAACGCAATACAATCGATATAATACAATACAATTTCAATACAATCGATAGATGTGCGTATTATAATTTTAACTAAACAAATTTTTAAATATTATAAATGTTAGCACTATTATAGCCAATTTTTTTAAATGTAAAATTCGAGATTAACATAAGTTCTCTATCAACATTAATTATAATATAGTGAAATTACTTAGTGAGATACTTTCAAGAAATATCTATGATTAAATTCCAAGTACACTTTGATTGTAAATGGTTATCATGTTCTGGGTCATTTAATAGTTTAGTCCAAAACATCTTGGTCGACGGACTTGTGTTTGAAAACACAACATTGTTAAAATGTTCGTTTAAAATGATAAATGACTGCCGGGTGACAGCACATTCTTTTTCTTAACGAGTTTTTTCTTTCATTAAAGGAATGTTGCTGTACCTCCAGGGAACAGACGTAAGAGATAGAAACTGGTTGCTTTTAATACTATTTATTAGTTTTTTATAATAAATAAAATAATTATTGTATTACAAATAAGTAAGTGATTTTATATTTATTTCCTCAAATTTAATTGTTAGTTACAAATATTATTTGTACTCAATTAGAAGGAAAATATATGTCGTAAAATTTTATAGATTTTATTTAACAATTAACACCGGCTCATAAAGGTTACTCGTTTTATGATGGAGTTAGTTTTTATTGCCTTTCTTTATTACCGTGAGATTAAAACGATACTGCTCTTTCATATCATTAAATATGCATTGAGCGTTTCTTCCTTTACTGATAACACCGCTCAGTGTCGACAATTAAATTTGTTTACGTGTCTATAAACTATTTTATAGTAGTCTTAAACTAAGCGAGGATGGATATTGAAATAAAGTTTTTATTTTATCCAATAATGAATTAATTAAACTAAATAAAATAATAAAGGTTATTTATTTATTGAAGGGTTTTTTTTACCAATATATTTTCACACAACTTGATTAAAGTATGTATTTTTGAGACTGTCTAAAACAGCCCCCTATCTAAGATCAATTCGAAAACTAATTATATTTTTAAGAAAACTATAAATATATTGTATATTTATGTTACCTAACATTTCATATAATATTCATGCCTTAATTACCTACAAAATTAAGGAATCTAACACGGACACTAGTTTCCGGTTAATTAAATTGTAAGACTCGTATATAATGTCGTCCGTCAGTCTAAAGACTAGTTAAGTTGCATTGAGCGTGTATGTGTACTAATCGAGCATGTTGAGCTCTAAGTTTAAAATATCAAAGTATTGTTATGTATATTATTATTATTATACAGGTTTTGTTAGCAGTTATACTTACAATTGCTTGTGCTCGTGCTCGTGCTCGTGCTCGTGCTCGTGCTAATGCTAATTCTTGTGCTTGCAAAGACAGACAAGATTTCAAGTGCTAAGGAGATACTAGAGGAATTAATCGCAACATACATTTTCCATATACATACATATAATTTTAATGGATTACATAACGCACACAGACATAAATGCCAGGATTACTTCCGTCTTCCTTGACATTTATCGTTGCATATTAGTCAATTTACTATAAAGATCTATAAATTATTATAGTCTATATATTTAACTGATATTTAAGCAATATTACTATAAAATTTCATGTTAATTCGATTATTCGTGTTTGCGTGAAAAAGGTGCATACAATTAAAACTTTTAGTACAAAAGTAGCAATGTTTGTATTATTTAAAGTAACTCAATTAAACAGTGTTTAAATTTATTTTGTCTTTGAAATATGTCTTTGAAACAATGTATAAGAGAGCGTGCAAAAAAAGGTATAATTATTTACCACTAACAAAATTGTGAATTGTGATATTTATTTTGTGTTTAACTTAATTGACAGGTAAGTATACGGCCATTTTAGCATCATGTACTAAAGTAAAGAAAAGGATTTTATTATAATAAAAGTAGTCTTGTTTTTTATTAGATCATAAAATTTAAATTTAAACGTAGTGTGAGATGAAGCTTTTTTTTCAATTTGTTTATAAATTTTAAAATAATGCTAATATTTTTTTATATTACATCGTTTTATTATTTATAACATTTCAAAAATATGACTGACGCACTAACCATTTTTGTAATCGTTTATCCCGAAAGCATACAATTAGATACTGAATTTATATTGTGTCAGGAATTAGGTCAAATGCCAGAGAGCTGCGATCCAATACTCGGTCTAGTTGTAATAGAGTGCATTGAATATGATATGCCACGTACTGCAGTTTAAATGATAGAAGAGATATTTGACAACATACATTTTTCGATTATTTTTTCATTGTATCTGGACAGTGAGGTAAAAAACTTGCCCATTTTGTAACGATCATCGGAAAACATTTGGCAAATAAATACAAGGTGAACCTTCCATTTAAGCATTAATTATTTAGACGACATTTGTCTGGTCTTGACTGTGTCATCCGTCGGTCCAATTTTATGCCTGTTTATTCTGCCTTATGTTACCTTGACTCGTTTGTTTGAATTGTTAAACCTAAAATCAACACAACATGGATCTATTGACGGCAGGTACCGAATTTGCGACTCCCATTTTCCACTCACACTGACGGGGAAAAATTATATCAGGCATGTGGACCGGAAACTGTTATGAAATCAACACACTAATGATGATTGCATGCGGCTGAAGTGCAAATGTTGTGATGGCGCAAATGAATAAAGTAAGACTGGTATATATGAGGAAATTGGAAATTTTGGTATATATGATCAAGTAAAGGGCAGAAAGCATGTTACCAGAAAAGTTTTAAGGGTGGATGCGGACTGCTATAAGAGAAGATAAGAGAAGAGGGCGGCCACTAAAGACATGAAGACTAGAAAGATGTTTTGTTTCAAAATTGATACTGCGAAGAAGTGAGAAGTATCTGAGATGACGCTATTTATTATACACTTAATATGTAGTTTTTTTTTCTCTAGATACACAGATGTATCGTCGTTGATATTTTACTAAGTGAATAATTATTTTTATTAAAAGGAAGTTTTACTCAAATTGTAAATACTTTTCAATCACGTAGAACGACTTCATTCATTCAATCACTGCACAAAGTAGGCACTTACCCGCTATGTGAAATATAAAACTCAATGCACTCCACCCCATGCAGTCTGAATATTTAATAACCAGATCATAGCACATTTTAAATATCTTTATTCTTATTTATCGTACAGGTCGGAGGGTTTTAGGTAGATTCCATAGATGAATCTACCTATTGCAATCGATGCGATGACGGGACCCAGACCCCAGAGTAGGGGCGCTACGCCGTTTATGAACTGGAGATTGAAAATCCGTCGAAAAAAAAAATTTATATATCCCTCTATATATATATATGTATATATGATCCATCAGTCCAAATTCATCGTAGGCGAAATCTGACTTCACAGGTCGATAGGATAAATTAGTAGGACAAACGTAGCATCTCGTTTTTTGGGAAAAAAGAAATGGGGGGCTGGGAGGGGGGCTGAAAGTGCAAGCCTTTGGGACACGCTACAGGTCGCAAATATTGAGGGAGGATTTTCAAACTCGGCATACACATTCTTAAGGACAAAATTAAGGTTAAGTTCTTGAACGGGGGAAATCGGTTGGGGGGTTGAGGGGCGGGGGGGGTTGAAAGTTAAAAACCGAAAAAAGTCACAGAAGAAGGCAAAATTTTGCTGTCGGAAAAATCTTAGAAAATTAACAAATTAAATTCTAACAATTTCACTACCATAAAATATCAATAGAGAGAGGGAACTGAACGCATCAAAGGCAAGAATATTCTTTATGAGATTTCAAAGGATCTCATTTCACTCTCTGTGTTATTATAATAACTAGATCCAAACTACTACGATTGAATGGACGGCGTGCAAAGTTTTTGATATAAATCTCATACAAAATGAAGAATATGAAATAATCATTGTTGTAGATAAAGTATCGTATTAATATATTTTTCACTTTATACCTCGATTTTACCACGAAAATAACGATACAGATTACACTACTGAATTGAATCTTGAAGAGAATATGTAAATTAGCAATTTATATTAATTTCAGGATCATATTTATACTATTTTCAGCAAGATTAGGATTAAGTCGACTGGTCTCAATACTAAATGGGACAATTTGGTCAAAAGCTTAGCTATTTTGTTTTTTCATTTAATTATCTTGTTTAGATACCGATTCTTAAGTAAGAGGAACATAAAAGTATAGTTATGTTTTATGAGATACTAATTTCGTTTTATCCCACTGATATTAAATAAATAGATATCTTATTATGTACCTTATAAATTATAATATCAGATCAGATCTTTTCCCTCCGCATGATCACGGAAAAGTTGGCCCTAAACCAAAAGGTTTTCTGTGCTTTTGTGGATTTGGAAAAGGCCTTTAACTGGGTTGTGAGAAAGAAGTTATGGGAGATACTGCTCCGATACAATGTGAACGGACCCTTGCTACAGGCTGTAAGGTCTCTTTACCGAGATCACTCAGCCTGAGTGCGAGTAGGAGCTGGCATGTCGCCCTGGTTTGACATCCAATCGGGTGTTTAGCAAAGTTGCGCTATGTCAGCTTGGTTGTTCAATTTGTACTTGGATAGTTGTCTCCAAGGCGTGAAAGACAGTGACATGGGAGTGAAAGTAGGTGACCTCAAGGTGAATTGCTTGCTATATGCAGATGATGCAGTGCTCATTGCATCATCAGAATGCAATTTGCAGGTATTGGTCACCACTCTGAAAGAAGGGTGTGAAATTAATGGTCTTAACCTGAATGTAGATAAGACGAAGGTTCTAATATTTGAAAGAAATGAAGAAAGAACAGAATGTAAGATCAACGTGAATGGTAAGATAATAGAACGAGTGAATGAAGTGGTATATTTGGGAAATATGTATAGCAGAGACGGAAGATATGAAATGGATGTGGAAAGGCGTATTGCTGCCGGTAACAGAGTCAACGGTGCTTTGGCTGCATTGTTGAGATGCCGAAACGTCAGCATAGCTGCACGTTTGGCTGTATACAATGCGATTTTGCTACCGACTTTGTTATACGGCGGCCAAACGTGGGTAACACAGAAGAAGAATGTAAGAAAGATGAATGCTGTAGAGATGCGATCTCCTCGCAGAATATGCGGAGTCAGTCTAGCTGACCGAATCCGCAATGAAGGGATCCACAGAATGGCAGGTACTAGCGAAGATGTTACAGTGAGAATGAAGAAAAACGTGCTCAGGTGGTTTGGGCACGTCGAACAAATGAGTGGTGAAAGAATGGTAAAAAAAATGTATACAGGAAAAGTGAGTGGTAAGAGAGAAAGAGGAAGGTCTCGAGTGACCTTCGAAAACACTGTATCTATGATAATGGAGGAAGGTCACGTAAAAAGCATGAGGACCCCCCGGAGGTAACATGTACTCGTATGAAGAGGTTGATGTCTGTGGCCGAGGCGAAAGAGGTATGCAGGGACCGTAGCCTTTGGCGCTCAGTCGTCTCTGGTTACCCCGCAAGGGATATGGCGTGAAGCTAAATAAATAAATAAATAAATTATAATATGTCATTGTTACTTCAGTCGTTGCACACTGATACGGAGAAGCTAAGTGACATAATTAATAATAAGAGAGATTTATTATAATTATTATTTATCTTTACTATCATTTCGTACTGCAACCCTTTTGAACGAAGTAATGTTATAAAAAAACTTATATTATTAACTTTCATATTACTATAACAAAGTACAATGGAATATAATACTGTATATGAAAATAACAGAAGTGACCAACGATCCATTTCAGTAAATACACATTATATTGTATGGAAGTGTAAATATTTATTCGAATATACAACGATCTTGTTAAAAAAGGTTCAATAATCCGTTATGGAAGTTGTCATTTGTTATTTACAAGGGTTGTTTTTTATTTCAGACGTATTTTAGGTGAAGTGGATTTCTGTAAATGTTTATGAAATATATTGTAGTAACATTTCACAGATATATTGATATCCCGCTACTATAAAATGAAATTATATATACATATTAATAATTACTTAGAAAGGGTAAGTAACAAAATAATTTTTATTTTGAAACAGGATAAAGCATCATGAAAACATAAATTTTAATAAGTCTAAAAAATCTAAAAGAAATTAAAAAATATTGTAAACATGAATCTCTTATTTTCAAACATACAATATTCATACTAATAAATAGGGTTATAATTTAACTTATTAAGAACAATATACTTAAATTATTATGATTGAATCTACTATATATATAACAAATGTTTATCCGAGCTTCAATAATACTAAGGAACTGTAAAATTTAACAAAAATTTGTTTTATAAGATACCAGAAAGAAAGATTTTTTTTTTATATGATTAAGATCTGAAATCGTCCCATCTATTAATTTACCTTCTATTGTTGTCGTATTTTTTCATTTTCTTGGAAGTAGGGCATTTACGACTTTTCATGATATAAAAGAAAAAGAAATTAAGAGAAAACCTTATAATTTGTTATCCAAGAAACATTAAATTTAGAGGTCGCGTTAATAGAGTTTTTATATAAAATGCTGTTTTGAATACCAGTTATAAAAAAATATATAATTAATGAAATTTAATTTAACTGTTTATTATATAATAAGTTATAATGTAAAATTTAAGCTGCGTTGTTTTTTTTTAAATAATTAATTAATGACTTGCTATTTATAAAAAAAATAACTTTTTGAGCTTTGATTAAGAAGCTAAGGGTTTTATAATAAGAAAAATGTTTACGTGTATTTTACGTGTTACTCTTATTATATGCTTCCTAATTTAAAAGTATATAATTATTACCAAAAAACAAAATGTAGAATCTATATTTTTTTTTCTGGAGTTAAAAATACACTGCTCTTGTGTTTGCTTGATCTATACTTACAGAATCCTAAAGAAAATCATTTCCATTTCAAGACACAATTCAATTCCAAATAATTTAATCAAAAGCTTTTATTTCAACGTTTCTTTAATTTTTTTTTCTTAAAATGAATTTTAATTTCATAATCAAATTGAATCATATGAAATGTAATTACAACAATGCAAATATTAAACATATTCAGTTATATCAAACGTATCTTACCACTGAAATTGAAAACACACCTGTCATAACTTTACTATTATCTGTAACAACATAAAATGAATTCACAATTACAAAAATAAATATATGAGATGTACTACATTACAAAACCGTGTTTAAAATAAAACATGGTTACTTTAAAATATCTTGGTCTCAATCATTAGTAATTCATTTCCAAAGTTGTTTTCAACAATTAAAATACTTTCGTGATACAAGAAAACCTATTTATGGTACTAATTTTAAGATAAATTAATAAAATAATATTAATAATGCCAGTGTAAATACCTTCGCAATAACGAAATCATAGAAATATGATTTTGGTCTAGGTCAGTACAAAGTAGATATTCTTTGCACTGTCTCTTGTCTGACGACAGGTCGCGAATCAAATTAAGTCTGGTCATTGCTACAAATAGGTTTTAAAGCCTCAAACTAAATTAATATGTCTATTTCCATGTGCTATTCCCGAAAACTTTGTACACATATATATATACACACATATATATGTATATTTTGTTTGAGGCTTTTAAACCTTACTACATATCCCATTGTGTGATAAGTCATAGGCATTCCAGTGTATCCAAGCATATTTTTAATTTCATTGAATACACTCGTCATGTAACAAATCTTTAAACGTCTGTTTTATTTAATCAAAGATTTTAACAATTTCTTAACAAATTAACGCCACAATTATTATTCACAATGATTTTTGTTATTTGGAATGAAAGTTTATTTCTTCTTCATCTTATTCGATTATATGAAGTCTATATTAATTATCTTTGCTTTGTTTAACAAATGTGTAATTTCAAAGAAGTACAGATTTTTTTTAATTAAAATTCTTAATAGTCGTCGACACTCCATTCCCTGTGACAGAAAATAATCGTTACACGGTGATTTAAAATCGTAAGTGTTTTAGATATTGTAAATATATTAGATATTTTATAAAACTGTTTTGTATGTAACATTCAATTCAAGGTACGAGTTTGATAAAATAACAAGCAAATAGTATTAGTCATGCTGAAGCTAATTGTAGCCATGACTATACTTAATTTGATTCGGTAGCTGACGAGACAAGAGACAGTGCAAAGAATATCTACTTTGTACTGACGTAGACTAAAATCATATTTCTATGATTTCGTTAGTGCGAAGGCACTTTCATTGACATTATTAATATTATTTTATTAATTTATCTTAAAATTAGTACCATAAATAGGTTTTCTTGTTTCACAAAAGTATTTTAATTATTGAAAACAACTATGGAAATGAATTACTAATAATTGGGACCAAGATATTTAAAAGTAACCATGTTTTGTTTTTTAAAACGGCATTGTAATGTTTTACGTCTCATATATTTATTTTTGTAATTGTGAATTCATTTTATGTTGTTACAGATAATAGTAAAGTTATGACAGGTGTGTTTTCAATTTCAGTGGTATGATACGTTTGATATAACTGAATATACGTTTAATACTTACATTGCTGTAACTACATTTCATATTATTCAATTTTCTTATGAAATTAAAATTCACTATAAGAAAAAAATCAAAGAAACGTTGTAATAAAAGTCTTTGCGTAAATTATTTGGAATTGAATTGTGTCTTGAAAATGATATTCTTTAGAATTCTGTAGTTGCAGTTCAAGCAAACAAAAGAATTGTGTATTTCCAACCCCGCATAAGAACTATAGATTCTATATATTATTTTTTAGTACTAATAATATACTTTTAAATGGGGAAACATATAATAAGAGTGACACGTAAATTACACGTAAATATATTTTTTATTTTATAACCAATAGCTTCTTATTCAAACCCTAAAAAGTTATTTTTTTATAAATAGCCAGTCATTGATTAATTATTTAACAAAAACTCAATGGAGCTTAAGTTTTACAATATAACTTATATAATATAACTGTTGAATTTCATTTGAATAATATAAATTTTTATAACTGGTATTCAAAACAGCATTTTGTATAAAAACTCTATTAACGTGATCTCTAAATTTAATGTTCGTTGAATAAAAAATTATAAGGTTTTCTCTTTAATTTCTTTTTCTTTCATATCAAGAAAAGTCGTAAATGCCTTACCTCCGAGAAAATGAAAAAACACGACGACAATAGAAGGTAAATTAATAGATGGGACGATTTCGGATCTTAATTATATTTCCAAAAAAATTCTTTCTTTCTGGTTCAACGTATAAAATAAATCTTCGTTAAATTTTACAGTTCCTTAGTATTGTGGAAGCTCGGATAAACATTTGTCATATTATATATAGTAGATTCAATCATAATAATTTAAGTATATTGTTCTTAATAAGTTAAATTATAACCCTATTTATTAATTAATTTATTAATTAATTTTTTAAATAAAGTAAGTTGTTTTATGTTTTCACAGTCATTTCGGAACAGTTCGTAAATTTTTTTAGTACTCATAACATTATTTATAATACAAATTGTAATAATATTTTATTGTAAAATATAAGATATTCCATTTTCATTGTAGCCTTATATACACGGGCTTTTGAATTTGGCTTTTTAATGAGCATTCAATGAAAAAAAAAAATTGAACAACTAGTTGTTGCCAGCATCTTCTGCTGTTGTCTTCTCCCAACTCAAATAATGCCATATATAGTTACTAAACACTTTTAGAGATCATTACATTTTTATTTTTAAAGCAATATGCAAATGTTATAACAAATTACATTAAATACTTCCTAGGAATTATATCGAACTTTTAAATCTGTTGTATTGAGGTCTATATATCACATACTTGATCGTGTAGCAATTGTTTGTTCAAAAATATTTTATGTACAGATTTTGTCCCGTCATTTGTATTTTGTGTGTTTATTTTTGCTAAAGAACCTACAGTAAAGTTTAATGTTTTTGTTTAAGACACAGTTCCTAAAAGTTTTGTAGGCACTTGGCTTAGTCATTTTAATAGAAAATAGAAGCTTTTTGTTTCATCTGAGGACCGTTTCAATTTACTTTATTGTAGTACTAAAACTTTTCCGATATAACAAAATGAACCTAAATATTTAGTCCATACATAACAAACCATAACATCCCTTCAAATTATCGGCCCCCAAATATATACAGAAGGGAGCAAGATAGAGGGGAAGACAGGAGCAGCTCTCACCTGGTGGGCAAATGGAAAGGAGATAAAACACATCAAATACAGTCTGGACCCAGCATGTACAGTTTTCCAGTCAGAGTTGTTTGCCCTGCATAAGGCCATAGAGAAAGCTAAGGAGAGCTCGGAACCCATCATCAACATTCTGAGCGACTCTAGATCATCGCTAGACCTACTTAAAAACCCTAGACAAACACTCCCATTGGTCAACAAGATCAAAGAAGACCTTTCTATCATAACACGAACTGGAAGACGGATCAGAGTGTTCTGGTTGAGAGCACATGTGGGCACGGCCGGCAACGAAAGAGCTGACAAACTTGCAAAAGTAGCAGCCCTAACACCTAAATTGACTCCAGATTACGAACTAGTTCCGCTGTCATATGCCAAGAGGAAAATCCGAGAGGAGAGCATACTCAAATGGCAGGACAGATATGACAACTCAACTACAGGTTCAGTCACGAAGCATTTCCTACCAGAGGTGAACAAATTATACCGAACGCTAAGGAATACAATTCTGAACCCAGTTCACATACAGTTGCTGACGGGACATGGAGGAATTGCTGAATACCTGCACAGGTTCAAGTTAATAACTGACCCCGGATGCGAGTGTGACCCCCACGAAATAGAGTCTGTGTGGCACCTGATCTTGGACTGTCCTCGCTTCCAAACGGCGAGAATGGACCTGGAACAAAGTTTCAACACCAATCTGACAATGGAATTACTACCCAAACTTCTGGACAACCCAAAAACCAAAAAACCTTTTTTGGACTACGCTGAAAAAATCATGCGCACAGCAGCCAAAAGGCATAAGGACACAACACCACAGCAAACTAGAGAAAACACCCGCACTACCACACTAATAATTCCAAGACAGGTACCAACACCTAAAACAACCCTCAATGCTACCAAAAATCACAGAGAGACAGTAGCAAGACTGCTAGAGAATGGAGTAGTCGGTCCACCTGGCATCAAGACCAGAAGTGTGGTAGTATTCATGAACACACCACATGAAAGACTGGGTATCAGCTTCTGCTGCAAAACGGGCCCAAACAGCATAGAGATGTCCCCGGGACTAGCGGCATTGATGAAAGTCAGTCCCACAAAAAGCAAATTAAAACGGAAAAAGCTCGAGGCAATGAGCGTGATTTCAATAGCAAACCAGAAATGTCGTCTATGCCGCAAAGACAACAAAACGGTACTTATTTTCGAAGACGAAGAAGTATTAACACAGTTTTCAAGAGCAAGCTCACTACTTAACATCATAGCTGAGGTCAGCGAGCCCCAAGATCCGGCTCGAATAATCAGCGTGGATACAATGACAGCCGGATATTACAAAGGCGAAGTTGCAGACCACCTGAGTATAGTTGTAGCCTCCAAGATTCACCAACTCGTGGCTTATGAGAATAGAGGCGAAGATCTCAGCTATTTAAAACCCAAACCAACAAAACCCCAACAAAACCCGGCAGTCCTAGACACCGACTATAGAAACCTGGCAAATACAAGTGGCTCAGAGAGAGTGCAGAAAAAACATGAGGAGGAGAGAGATGCCAAAAACCAAACAGCAAGAAAATCTCCGAAGGAAAGCATCATCACCTCTATCATTAAAGCAGTCAGCATAGCCTCGAATCAGACCCTTGGGAAAAATCCTATAAAAGAACAGCCAGTAGGAAAACAAACATACAAATCAAAACCGAAAACGACGAAAAAACCAACGAAAGCAGCAAAAGGCCCCGCCGAACTCCCAAAATACCTACCAGTAGTCAGACCACGGGACCACATGATAAATGCCTTCATAGAGTACACCACCATACTTAAGGCAACAAGAGCGAAAAAGATCAAAGAGTGCCAAAACATCCTGGAAGCACGTCACAGCAAACTCAAAGACCTATTAGATGAAAGGATAAAGACTGCGAAGGCAACAATTTATAACAACCAGACCGCGGAAGTGATCGAGGGAGAAGAGGCAGAGCAGCACATGGCTGCATTCAGTGAGACAATTGGCATGGTCGAACTTGATTTAGAAAAAACAGAAACATCAGGAGTAGTCACTTACCGAACCCCGACGACTGATCCAATAGTGGTAACCACAAAGAACACTAAGATATGGCTAGACGACAAAATACTCGAAAGAGCGGACAAATTGTCAGAAACATGCCAACAATGGGAGTTACCACTAATAAAGATGATATACGGAGTACCAGGATGCGGTAAGACTACATGGATAATTAACAACTTCAACTCCCAAGACGACCATATAGTCACTACCACTAAAGAGGCTAAACTAGAACTAGCATTGAAAATCTCCGAAAAAGAGGGGGCTGACGCCGCGCGCAGAGTAAGCACACTGGCTTCGATCCTAACAAATGGATTACCGAAAGAAGAAAAGGGGAAATGC
Source organism: Melinaea menophilus ssp. n. AW-2005 (assembly GCA_918358695.1). Classification (NCBI taxonomy): domain Eukaryota; kingdom Metazoa; phylum Arthropoda; class Insecta; order Lepidoptera; family Nymphalidae; genus Melinaea; species Melinaea menophilus. The sequence continues at coordinate 20,157,157 of OU911043.1, read as the reverse complement.
CAAAGGCTTATAGTCGATGAAGCACCGATGAACCACTTCGGATCCATCGTGATGGCCCTGCAACTTACCGAAGCCACAGAACTGCTACTTATTGGTGACGTAAATCAGCTTCCTTATATTGAAAGAGAAAACTTGTTCGAAGTCTACTACCACCGCCCAGACTTTATAACAACTGCTATCATAACACAACTTATGTGCTCAAACAGATGCCCGAGGGATGTAGTCTACGCCCTTAGAAAAGTATATGACGGTATATATTCCTCGAGCAGCATAGCAAGATCTATGAACATAAAATCCCTTACAGGTGAAAAGATCCCCATTGACCAACCAAATACCCTATACCTGACCTTCACTCAAGAAGAGAAGCTAACATTGGAAGAAAAAGGGTACGGAAAAGGGAAGGGATCCAAAACACTCACCGTTCATGAGGCACAAGGTTTGTGTTATGAAAACACAATAGTAGTAAAAAGAACCGGAAAGAGCCTCCCACTCCATGACAGCGTACCTCAGGCGCTAGTAGCCATTTCCCGACACACCAGGACGTTTGTCTACTACACGGACCATCAAGAAGATGCGCTGGCGAGGTTCATCAAAGACAGCATTGTAAATACGGACAAGACAATAAATGATTACAACCTGAAATTAGCAATACACAACCGAGACCAGACGGTCATAACAAAATTAACCGAAACAGACCAATAATAAACAATGAAGAGTACCTACTTTGGACCCTAAGAAGATAAGGAGACCCGAGAGAAAAAAAAATAATAATTTAAGAACCACAATTGAATAGAATATTTATTTATGTATTTATTAAAGTAATTCTTGTGCCTGAATACACAGGCAAAAATCTCAAAAAAAAGAAATCAAAATAATAATTATAAAGCAAATTAAAAATGGCATGGACCACAAGTCTATGGTAATTTTATATTAAAAAAAAAAAAAAAAAAAAAAAAATATTTAGTCCAAAATTAATTTGGTGCTTAAAATATTTTATTTTGTTTAAATAACTATTGAACCAGAAAAGAATAATTTATTATGTTTAAATTACTTATAAGACTTATTAACTTATTATAAATATTATAAAGAATAAAAAACAATTTAACTGCTTCTCTGCTTTTCTAGTTGCTTTAAGTCTCCCTTAATCTAAAGGTTCCCTGGTAGAGATCGCTTGTTAGCGATAAGGCCGCCTTTTTGTATAACCAAATTATTCTATTGACTATTTGTAACCTGTAAATTAAAAATATTTGTATTTCTGGTGTGCAATAAAGTATATTTATTTATTTATATTATATTAGAAATACATTTCAATTAAAATAGCGGGGTAAATGTAAACTCTTTGACATCGCTGTACTAATGTGTTGTATGACCCTTTTTTATTAACTTAATTGTAAATCAATGATACATGAAACAAGGACGACTAAATAATTATTTCAAATCCCAAACGACAAAAACCCGAGTGTGTTCCAGTGATATATTAATAGTCATTGTCATTGTACGCGCTCACTGAACTATGTCTATTCATGAACCATGTCACATCTTAACCCATTGTTCTAATATAACTATCAGAGTAAGGGGGCATCCATATCATAACCTAGAGGGATACAAGATACTCGTTTAGTAAGAATCACGTTAATAGCAACTTCATTGCACTTATTTTATATAAAATCAGTTATTTTGTATAATTATTGATAACTTCAAGAACAGTTAGACAAATAACATTATTTATTTATAATATCATAGATTCTTAAATGTAGTACTTACAAAGAAGAAATTTTAGTTTCTCTCTTTTGTTACTTTATATAATTAATTATTAATAATATATATAACATTTAAATTTTGGAGTTCATCAACAGATGTGATCATAATAATGTATAAAATATAATGGCAGAACAAAAAACAAAAACAATTTTTTTATTGTAATAAAAAAGGAGTTTTAGACAAATGTCGTTATTTATGACGTCCAAAGTTATTTATTACTAGCGGGTTACCCGTGCTTCGCTAGGGACGGCGAAAGTGAAGAAGAGAGGGAGCGGGGGGGTAAACTTTGCAGTTTTTTAGCTGTAGCTTTGGAACGGTTTGGCCTTTTGCAAAATCCTTTCTTTTTGCACCTATTCAATACGTCAGGAGTCTTGTGTCCAAATTTCAGCTTTCTAGGTATAACGGTTTGGGCTGTAGAGCGATGAGTGAGTCAGTGAGTGAGTGTCTTTTTATTTTATATATTAAGATTACGACTGATAGTCGTTATTTCGTGAGTTGTGATGGTGATAGTACAGTTTTATAACTTTACCTCAATAATCTCTTGTGAATTTTTATAGCAATATATCAGAGTCCACTATGAATTTAATTAATGTTTTCAATTGGAAAAGAAATGCTAAAGTAAACATGCATTTCAGTATGAAATCTCAAAACAAGTGTTGTAACTGAAAGTAATGATTTATTATTTAAATAGAGGTTTATTTATTTAAACTTTTATATAATCAGAGTTAAAAATTCTGTCATTAGTAAGTCAATTAGTAAGTCATTCCAGTTAAGAGATACTTGTATTTCTTAAGACATAATATTTTGTAATTAAATAATAATATTTAGTAGTAATATTTTTTTCTAAAATATAAGATTCTTTAATAGACATTCCATTTTAATTATCGCCTTTTATAATATACGTGGTCTTTTCAAGTTGATGTTTTTTCATAAATAATAAAATGGAGGACAACTAGTTGTTGCCAACGACTTCTGCTACGTCTCCCGTCCCTCAAATAATCAATCTATCATATAAATATAATAATAATATAATCTATCATATAATATATATTAACATTTTTACAAATCTATACATTTTTATCTTATTATTATTCATAATGGTTTATGTGTTTTTCAGTAAAAATGAGATTATTTATGATACAAGGAGATAAGTTATTTACTAAAATAATAAGCCAATACCGCACCAAATGCCATTAAATTCTGATTTGCAAGATATTTCGATAAAAAAAAATGAATAAAAACATTTTTAAGTACTGTGTCATGTAGTAGAAAAGCCAGCAATTCGTTGTTCAAAAATATTTTATGTACAGATTTTGTCAAGTCATGTGTATTGTGTTGACATCGTTCTTAACTAAACATATTTTTAACTTTTAAAAAATCTTAAAAGGCTTTAATAAAATAATAAATCTAGACAATGTTTTAAAATTTTTTATATTTATGTTACAAAATATTTTAGTTTCAGACAGTTCCTTAATGTTGTATTTAAAACTTTGTTTCACCCGGTAACCGTTTTTATTTGCTTTATTTATTCGAAAACTTTTTTGCGATAAAGCAGAAAGGATTACGAATAATTTATTAAGTGTTTAAATTACTATGACAGAACCAGACAGCAAATTGTCTTTGATATGTACTTCTACGACATGTTTACTTGATGTCTATACTTCTTATAGAGAAAAAAAATGCCTTCCTTGCTTCTCTAAAGTTGCTTTAAGTGTCGTCGAGAGATCAGGTCGATCAAACAAAACATTTTCCCTCCATCCAATTGAATCATTGATTTTTTCCACGTCCGAAGTTATCTTTGATGTATTTTATCAACTCTGTTTGCTGAAACTTTTTTTAAAACATATAAAATACTCGTAGATAGATATCTACGATATCGTAAAACAAAGAAAAAGTTAAACAACCCCTTCAAGTTATATGTTAAAGAAGAATAATGTACTAATCGCTATATATAATATATATCTGTAAACCAAGTGTACGAGAAACTTTTAATACAACTACCAGGATATCTATAGAGTCTTCCATTTGAATTAAAATACAGTTTGAAGACAAAAAAAGGTATTACTCAGTATTATTAATTGGCATAGTATATGGTGGAGAAATATCATTATTATAAACCCTATAAACCAAAGCATTTAGGCAATTACCTTTCGCACCTAAGTAATAACGAAAATTGATCATAATGCTTGATAGCTTTATTGTACGACTAAAACAATGAGCTCCAGATTAACGGCTGAAATTAATAATCGATCCTGATTCATTGTTACAGTTAGAGGTTAAAATTAAAAGCTGGTTCTTAATTTGTCAGTGTAAAACAGTCCTATGTACGAATTTGATTTGTAGTTTGTTAGCAGTCTTTGGTGAATTCAATCTCGGGGATTATATAATATATATTTTTATTATATTGTTTATATAATCATATATAAATAGCAAGTCATCTGCATAAAATAATTTTGGGGTTCAGAAACTTTTAACAATTTTAACCATAACATTTATAAACATAGAATCAAAATAAAATACGATTTAATTTCAGTATTTATTACTTTATTTAAACTTTTATATTTATTCACCTGTCTGATATTGTAACCAACATGTCTTCTAAAACAGTTTGTTAGTTTAATAGTAATTATTATATATATATATATATATATATATATATATATATATATATATATATCTTATAGTTTATAAGGGCTGGAACATTGTTATATTATGAAATCGGAATATCCATTACTGGTTTATAATTAATTTATATTAAGAGAAACTGAAATTGAAAGTCATTGCCGCGCTGTATAAGAAAACGTGAATCTAAATGTTTTTTAACTATAATTAAAATTAAATTCCTAATATCAGTAATCATATCTGTTAAAACATTTCCTACTGATAATGATATTTAGAAGCATTATATGTATGTGTGTGGATGTATATGTGTTTATTTTTGGGATAAGTTATATATATATATATATATATATATATATATATATATATATATATATATATATATATATATATATATATATATAAACTTATGTATTTATAGTATTCAATATATTCTTATATAGCGAATTAATTCTTGACTCATCAGCTCAAAAGCACATTTCAGTTTCTTTGCAGTGCAGTTGCAGTCATCATTTAACAATATAGCAAAAAGTTTTATTTAGAATTTTATTGTCCTTTTAATCACCGACTCATTTTGTTCACTCTGATATCACCTTATAAAAACTCTAATAAAATATACCGGCAAGCGTTGGTCGTAAATTGAGATTGTCTGTTTTATCTATCACCGCTTTATAGTTTAAATTCTTTGGATATTTAGACAAGTTGAATAGAAACATTCGCAAAATTGTAGAATAATATTAGATACATTAATATAGTAATTTGGCCAGTACTTAGATGCTTCATGTTCATTTGATTATCTTAAAAGAAAATGAAGATGTTTGTGTCATTAGTAACACGAATATATGTACGATTTTCTTAAAGATTTTGTGTGCTACAAAAGCCATCTTTTTAAATTTTAACATAAATCTTTTTTTTATATTTGAAATAGAAACTATATTATTAGCTAGTACTAATTATCTTGATTTTAGGGCAATAGAAGTTAATATTGTGAATAGCAGTGTCATAAAAAATATTAAGATTTGGGTCGCCACAGTCTAGTCAAGAGATGCTTTTAGTATTTGCAGAGATGACAAATGATAGTTGGTCCTTATTGTCTTGTACTACAAGTTACTACGGAAAGTTTTACGTTACGTTACGAAGTTTTACGTTAAGTAAAAATACGGAAATGAACACAGTGACGGCTATATATATATATATACGAGGTGTGTTCAAAAAGTATCACGAATTTTGTGTTTTTCAAAAATTATTTATTTATTCATGAATATCTATTTTGTCCCCTTCAAAGTAATCCCCATGAGATATTATACACTTATGCCAACGGTTTTTCCAATCTTCGAAGCACTTCAAAAAAACATTTTTTTTATCTTGTTCAGCTCCTCCTTCGATGCCGTCTTTATCTCGTCAAGCGTAACGTAACGTCGTCCTTTCATGGGCCATAACGTCAAAAAAAAATCGAAATTCGAATATACGTAATCCGCGAAAATTAAAAAAATCCGTGCCCGCAGGGAGACACGCGTGGGTAGACCTCGTGTTTAATTCGTTTAAAGTATAGCTCACTACCTAAGAATAACACATGATGCCATTGTTTACATTAAAAATTTTCAAGCAAAAAGCGGATTTAATTTTTTTCTCAGAAAAAGGTATATTTTTTGGAAATACTTTTGATACTTAAATTTAGAGTAAAAAAATAACCTTTCTATTAAAAATATTTGCGAGGAGGGAATGTTTACCAGAAAAAAGTTGCCCTGGTTTTACCTACCTTAAATTTTCAAGCTAAAAGTGGTTTTTATTTTTTTTCTCGGAAACGGTACCTTCTACGGAAAAACTTTTGGTACCTAAATTTAGAGTAAAAAATAACCTTTCTATTAAAAATACTTGTGATGTAAGAATGTTTACCAGAAAAAAGTTATGATTTTTTTTCCAAAAATTTTCGGTTCTTTTACCCCCACCCCTAAGTTATTGAAGTTAGGTTTTCGGTTTATCTACATTAGTTATAGGTATTCATCAAAGACATCATATAATATGAACGCGATTGATCTATTTTATATAGGGAAAAAGTTATGGTCGAAAAACTGAAATCAGAAAAAGTGAGGCCCTAGCGCTCCCTGTATCCGGATCTCTCTGGTTAACGAACTTGACCTTCATTTTTGGATGGTTGATTTTTGAGCAAAGTTTGAAAGCGATCCGAGCGAAACTGCGGCCGCTATCGTGCTGACAAAAGTCGAATCTGGACGCACGCACGCATATATATATATATATATATATATATATATATATATAAACATTTTGACCCCATTGGTCAAAATGGACTCAGGGGGTCATAAGAAGACCTCCTGTGAAGAAATTTTTCCAAAATTCGAAAGTCGGGTACAAATGAATGGGTAGACCGAATTCTTCGAGGTCTACCCAAAATTCGCGATACTTTTTGAACACACCTCGTATATATATCTATATATATATTGATATATATACATAGGCAGTGTATAAGTACTATCTTAATATATAAAATAAAATACATTTTTGTCTGGTCAAGGTAATGTGGATTTTATAATATTTGACTCTGTGAAGAAGGCTGCGGCAGTAGAAACATTATTATAGTACCATGTCCAATATTTTTTCTAAACATTATCCATTATTCAGAATACAACAGGCACAAAGATGGAGTGTCCGTTCCGAAGGATGTCTCGAAAGTTAAGAACATCTGTATATTTCGTAAAATTAGTAACAAAGTTGAAAACAAGACGATTTCATCAAAAATATTGACAATATCAAACTTTTTACTACAATTTTATCTCTTTCCTTAAAATTTTCCTTAATACTTAAACTTCACTACAGTGTAAGACGCAATAACAAACAAGAATATTAAATATATTCAGGTTCCTTCCGTAAAGATATACATACTTCTTCTTTGAAATATAATTTCATAGGTATAACTAAAACGCATTTTAAATTTAACCGTAAAGATCACTATAAATTTGGTAAGTACTTTGACTATTAAGCCGATTAAATATTTGGATCAGAATATTATTATATTATAGTCCAAATTTACATGACATATTCCTTTAAATATTATTAAAGTGTTTCGATACTTTTACGAGTTTAAGGAAATGTATTTTATTATACAAACTTTAACCACTTCCATATCTTTCTAAAACTAACTCATTATATTTTTATTGTTTAGTTAACTAAAAACATAGTTTTACTCTTTTTTGGTTTTCATTAACATCAAATACATTTAAGCAAAAGTATCAAAACTTTTAATAAGGTCTTCCTAAATTCTTGATTGATTTGAGTCCGTTATATTACAACGTTAAAACTATCACGTTCAAATCAAATTCAAAATAGCTTTATTCAAGGTAGCATTCATACACACTTTTGATTTTACAATTCAATGTCAAATATTACATTAGAAAAGGACTATTTAGCATTATTTGTTTTATACATTATAATATCAATCCTTTGAATTAGTTAAAAATCTAAGTTTTACACATTTCGATTCACTAAATCTTGAATGTTATAATAACATTTATTTATTAATGAACTTTTGATTCACATTTAATACTAAGAAAAGGAAGGAGATATTTTATGGAACTTTATCATATGTTACGCATATATACATAGTTTCTTAATTTCACCGAGAAATAAATAAATTATAAACCTATATTTTTAAACTACATTTATTCAAGAAATAAGACATAGATTCAATTGCTTGCGGAATACATAACTACATTTTAGCCAAAATATTTTTTTGTATATTTTTAATTTTATGCAAACCTTTTATTACCGCCACTTAAATATAATCTTTCACTTTTAGTAACAAACTCAATGCTGTTAGAAGTAAAACGAATTTATATTTTAATAATGTAATCGGTTACAAAATTCGCATCAATTTACGTTTTTAAAGGCACCAGCAAAAGGTTGAATTTTCTAAAACAAAAAATATATAGAGGTTCTTTTAATGCAGTTAAAAAACATGTCTGAGGATTTCGCGGTTTTTTCAGAGATTTAATATTGTGATAGGGTGACGTTTACAATGGCTTTGGTTTGAAAACGCAAAATAAAATTTTTAAGGCTTGTGGTTTTTGCATTTTGGTAATTGCTTTTAAAGAACATTCTTAGAATTAAGTAAATAAGATTTTTTCTCATTTCTTGTCTCTTATCTTAAAGACAGTAATAAGAAAATGTTTAAATTTATGTTAAAACCCTGCCGGGTACAGCCTTTTATCATTTACACAGGTCCTGGAAATATTTTAACCTAAGTAGCATTCATCATATAAGAATCTTATTAAAAGCTGCGGCAAAGAAATTAAAAATATCACCAATTTATATCTTGACTGCTTTGCAGCAATCCAATGTGCTGCAAAATTACAGACTATCAAAACATAGGTTCAAAATAAAGAAAATTATTTAAGAGAATTAAAATACGTTGAAAATTTATTGTATATTATAAATAGTCGGGTTTTATAGAGAATCTGTGGAACCAAGTGTACTTTGTCTTTGTTAAAGAATACGAATTGTATATCACTTAAACTTTCTGCGATATATTTTACACTTAACACATCTGTTAAATAGACTTGCTATTTTTAGTTACTAACCAGTAATAAAATATTTATCTCGACTTTTAAAAACAAGAAAAGTATTTATTTAATTCCATAAATTTAATTTACAGAATGTATTTTGTTGAAAGTATTATATTATAGAAATCTCTTTAAGACGTTCAGATTGAAGTTGATAATAAGTTAAATACGATGATTAGCAATCATAAAATGCAAATTGTTTCTAAAACCAATATAAAATGATCTCTTCTTTACTATACGTATTCCAGCCGTCTTTAGTTATGAATAGAAGAGCAAAATGGACCTTGACAGCTGGTCTTGTTCGAACCGAGGAATAAATTAATAATGCCCGGCAAAGTAACCTACAAAGTAATATTCATGAATAAATTCAATCTTTATTTTAATTGATTAGAATAAAATATTGCCTTACAAATGTACAGTTTTAGTCCAATTACTATTTTATATAAATATAATAATACATATTACATTGAATAAATTCAAAGAAATTGTTTTTTTGATATAGAACAATGTAGGTCTGAGTGTATATCAGTCATCTATCTTATAGATCATCTAGATTTGTAGTGTTAATAAGTTTCTCATGTTACCTCCAGCGTATCAATAGCCTTTAACTAAGTTAGATATATGACGAAACTTGAACTTGTTTATCTTGTCTTCTCTCGAATCTTAGTTTTTGTTGATAATGGGTTCACAACATATTTATTATGAGAAACTTAATCTTAACAAGTATTACGAAAATACAGTGGGTTTGTTAACAAAGTCTATGTAGTGCCGAACTAATATTTCAAACTTGGTCACATCAAATCTTGATTTAATATATTCTAAAGAGACAAAATAGTACTCCCTTTAATTTAAAATTACTCCATACTTTATATACACACTTTTTATATATATACTTTATGAATTGCACACACATTCTTTTAGTGTTTATAAATTTTTAAGAGACAATTATAATATTTGTCACTAAATGATACTCGTAATTGCATTAAAAGTATAATCATGTAATATGCTCTTAACGCGTCCGACCAGGCCTGCCCCAGTTTTTATACGCTGTAATAAAGATACCTTTTACTCTCTGGAGACTTCTTAACGTTGGAATGTTGTTTGACATAAAAATACCCATTTTCCTGAACTTTAACACAAAGCCTAATTATAATTAATTTATTACATATATTAAGGTTGATATGACAGGTTGAAATAAAAAACAATAAAATATCAGAAAACTTTTATGTTGTCCTTATTAAAAAGTGACTTTTTTGAATATTATTTACATCACATAAATATTAGAGGAGAGCAGTGTGGATAATAATAAAAATAAATTGGTCAAATTGGTTATATCTAGATCTAACAGTCGCTTAGCCAATAGTTTGAAATAATCAACTGTAACTGAAATAATAATACATCGAAATGGAGAAATCTCTAGGGAATGCATTTCACTGTAATTTATTCCCTGTATCAAGAATTAAGTCGCAAAGCATGTTTAAATACAATTCAGTGACGCTTTATTGTCTGATATGAATGGAACTGGATTTTGTTTTCAATTTCATTAAAATGTAAAATTTTTTAGTCTTTAGCATGCCTTTTTCAGATGCAATTAATTTTTTTATATATATTTTTTTTATTTAGATGCAAGCGTCATAAGGACATTGAAGTCATGGCTCGAGTTAGCGCATCCAGCGGACTCTTCTGCCTTATTGAGAGACCGACACAATTTTGGGTTAAAATTAAAGAAACCATCGGAACTCTATAAACACCTAAGAGTGACCAAAAGACATATCATTTCAAAATCCAATGATGATACTATAACGTCTCTCCCAAAAGATAAATTTGCCGCAGAGCTAGAGTTACGACTTTAATTCTATAAACAATTTATGATAGGTGCTAAAACAAATAAAGGAGGGCTAGGATCAAGGAGGAGACAACAAAACTTAGAAATAACAAAATCCTGTTCGGTCAGATGAAAACGATAATTACCGGTTGAACGCGATGAGCCTAGAATTACAAAATGAATGGGTGACCATAGGAGATTTTTGTATTCCGCTAGCTTTGAGATGGCGCACCCTGCTTCATGATTTCCCAGCATTATAAAAATTTTATCTTAATGCATTCCAAATGACTCTCCCAGATCAAAAGTAACTTAGTAAGATGAGGCAAAGCCACCGAAAAATCTTGCAACATCTGTGGGGAGGCAGTAGGAACCGCGAAACACTTGCTAGTAGGGTGTAGGGTACTTTTAAATAGAGGTAAATACTCGCGTCGCCACGATAAAGTATTAGAAATCATACGAGAAGCGGTTAGTCTTTCTGTAGCAAGAGCGCAGAGTGGTATAACAACCACCAAAAAATCAGTAGAGTTTGTAAAGGCAGGTTCGTCCAAAAAATCAAAATTAAAACCTTATTCCATCTTGGACGCGTCTCCTGATTGGACTCTCATGATGGACACGTATGAAAGGCAATACAAAATCCCCGGGGATGTTTGTGTTTCGTCATCTAGACCGGACTTATTCCTGTACTCAAAACAACTAAGGCGCGTTATACTTATGGAGCTTACTGTACCCTGGGAAACAAACATACCCAAAGATCATACATTTAAGCTTAACAAGTATTACGAACTATGTAACGATCAGGAATAAATTTATAGTTAATTTGTACGCTGTAGAAGTAGGAGCGAGAGGTATAACAGCAAATCGCTCTACAATTTATTTAAGGATCTCGGCTTTTCTAGAACGATTATCAGTTCATTTCTGGAACGTATTTCAAAGGCGGCTTTAGTAGGTTCTTACGATATTTGGTTAGGTAGAGACAGGAGCGTGAACAGTGAAGGTGAGCGTGTATGCGCATAGTAAAGGGGCCCCTTAAACCTACACCTGGGTCGCAAGTCCCAGGCATTGTTTGCGCTCCTCTTCTTGCAACGCGATGGGCCCGGCACCCGCACGGTGAATCCATGGAATGCTAAGAAGCTTCGTCTCTAAAGGGGTTAATATAAGCTTGAGTTCAAGTTTGAGGGGTCATCAAGGTAGTCCCTGGGCTAAAATCGGCTGTATCTCTTAAATAAATTCTATAATAATTTTTTAAGTCTGCCAACCCATTTTTTGCAGCAAATTAAATGGTCGGCAACTTTATTTCCATAATTTTTAATTCTTAAATGGAAAACGCCAAATTGGAACGTTCAACTGATTTTTTTTTAATTTTCATCAATTTATCTGTTTTACATCTTGGTTCTTGAATGCTCGTAAAAAAACATTAGTAGGCACATTTTTTTACTAAAGTACCACTAAGGATTTGATACAAAAGCCCAATACAGTATAATATCTGAAATTTACTTTGAAATGCGCTTATAGATTTCTTAGAAAAAGCAAAAAAGAAATACGTAGGTATTGGTTTAAATATCAATCTTGTCCACTATTCCAAAAATGTTTGCTAAGTCATTCTGTAATAAGGGTTAAGAAGGGTTGTTTATACTGGAATCAGAACAGCTCCTGGACTTGACATCAAACATCACAGATCTTTTGTCTAAAAATATCAAACCTTAAAGTACATCCCATTTATATGTATATAAATATGTATTATATTTGATAACTTAGTTTATTATCATTACCTAGATATTGTAGCATTAACTCTATATGTATAGTATCTGTTGTATCATATTTGTGGATTTTGATACTTAACGACACTGCACAGACACACTGGGTACGTTTAGGTGATTTATATACCTGTTAATTTCTATATGTATGTATTAATTAAAACAATTGTTAGCTTTAATCATTTAAAATATTACTATAAAGTTAATATAAGTAATTTTTCCTCATAACATTTTCATGTCTTAATTATAAAAGTATAGATACATTCTGATTATATAATATCGTTTACAATCTAAAATAAAGTGTGAGTTAATTGTAAATGTGAGTCACATATGAGTTAATCTTTGAATAAAGCATACAATGCCAAGTAAATTCCATTGTAATCTCACTTCGGACAGATAAATATCATCTGCTTTCACTGAGATTTTTGTCGAATTATTATTTATTTATTATTATTTTTTATTTATTATGATAGCTTTGCATAATAAAAAATAATAAACACAAACATATTTGGAAACATAAATAGTTCACTGATTAAATTTGATGTCAGGTGTAACATACTATCCTGAACACGTTTGTCTTCCTGACATATCATAACAGTTATAGAGAGAGACGTGAGGCGCGTGTGGAATAAATAAAAATAGTCTTCAAAAATATTTTTATGAAAAAAATATGATCACATTTTTCCTTTATAATAACAAAAAGCAATACAAACGTATAGACCCCATTTGTATATTATGTAAATGATAGCATTTTACTTTATATATTAATAATACGAATATTAATAAAAAAACATTAATTATTATCTTACCTTCTAGTTAAATACATAGAATTATTACTACAGAGAAGGGTTTATATAACACAATATTTTAAAAGAAACTTTTAAGAACATATGTTACTGTTATCTTTCTTAAAAATGTATTCTCTTAAACAAGTTTCTAATAGAGCGAGTGGTAATCCTACGGTGTGTCTGAAGAATAAGTTCGTGCTCTTAAAGATTTGTATCAAATTGAACAATGGCGTGTGAAATAAATTGCTGAACAGCACTTTAAGTTTATACTTTTTAATTTATAACTACTAATATAAATATTTTATTGTGTATTATTTTATTACAACGGGTTATTTGAAACTGGTCAACGGGTACTACAAATTTCGGTATTACCAAAACTATTCAGGTGATCAATAAAGGTAATTGTTGTTAACTACATAACATTAAGGAATTACATACGCCTTCACGACGTTTATGGTAAAGTATATAATGTTTTTATCGTAGCACTAACAACGGATTAAATTAACGAAATAGATAAATAAATTCCATCTATTATGCTATGTAAACGGCAAGATTTTTATTTTATTTGATTAATTTATTTATTTGATTCTTTACTTCATAACAAATGTACAATGTTACTACTACTACTAGTGACTGCTACTAGAATAAAACTAATACCTACCTTCCATTATTCTATTTTTTCGTCACTTGAATGGGTGTCTTTAAAATATTCAGACAGTGACATCTTGTGACATTAATAATTCGTAATAATAGAACGGTCGTTGTTAATGTCGTCGAGTACCGCCGAAAACAAAAATGTAATATTTCATAAAACAGATATTAAATTTTCCAAATTATATTCGAGATAGAACTTAATAAAAAATATCTATTACTAATACTCAGAAAAAGATTTTCATAACGACTTGACTTAAATAATGATATTATTAACTTAATATTATGTGTATAACATAAAATAGTTTGATAGAAAATTTTATGAAGTTTCTTAATTTGTATTTTTCTGTATTTCTTAGCAGTATTTCGATTAAGCTCTTTATATATTCATATTAATTAATATTATATACGAATTTAACTGTTACAATCTCGAAATTATATTATAAATATTCATAATTTTAAACATTTTTATACCTTTCTTAAGCTTTATTTAATATTTTTGATAAATACTATATAAAAGGAAGCATCCCAGTAGTTTTTTAAGAAAATAGACGCCAGCATTGTTACCGTCACGAATACCATGATCCTAAATATCATCCAGCCTCAAGAATTAAAAACCCCATGCGACTTCGAAGGCTCGAGCAAGTATGCTAGTTGCGGCGGGGAAGCCCTTTTATAGAAAAACTAGTTGACTCACGCGGCTTTTACGCGTAATTTTATATAATTAAATCATATCTTATCAAAGAATTCACCAACTTTATTGATATACAGACAAAAAATTGTCTACTTGAAATTATCTCGATGATGCAATACTTTGATTTCATGAGGATTCCTATCATCGTCATCATTTATCATCATCACATGAAACAATGCATGCAAGAGATAAATAATTGACAAATCATCGTATCCGGTAATTATAAGGTCTGGATATATTTAATATTAAAAAGTTTTTATTTTTTAATACCCGTAATGTTTATAAAAATAGAAGTTTACATTAATTATAATACACAAATGTTAACAACTTTTTTCTAACATTTCTTAAATGTAAAAGTGAAAAGGTAGCCTTATTTCAATATAAAATTACCCAGTGTTTTATAAAAAAATATACAAAAAATTTAATGCTTCTGAGAAATTTTGTTTCTTAAAACGTCTCAATTATATAATGTTTTATGTCAGCATCTCAAACAGTCAAGGTAAAAGCCTCTTTTTTCACAAAGATCACAAAATTATAATTTTATACAAAAACTGCTATAAAATGTTTCTGATTATATCTGGCGCCATACAAATAAGAAACAATTAATATTTTAATACTTGTATTTGATAAGGACAGTATAAAAAAATCTCTATACACTCGTATATTATTCACGTCCTAGTCTTGAATTATTTTAGGAAAATATTATGTTAATACTTCTCAAGAACATTTAATAATTTACGTAATAGTAGAAACTTTGTAAAACACAGTATCTATAATACTGGAGGAAGGTCACTGAAAAAGCAAAAGGAACCCCCGGAGGTCATGTATGAAAAGGTTAATGTCTGTGGCCGAGGCGAAAGAAGTATGCAGGGACCGTAGCGTTAGGCTCTCCGTCGTCTCTGGCTACCCCGCAAGAGAAATGGCGTGAAGCTAAATAGAAACTTTAAGACTGTACAAGATATATGGTAATACGTGAATAATAAACTAAAATCTTAATTGTTTTATTGATCATTCATTATTGGTTATTTTGCTACAAAGGATTTTCTTAAGGATTTTGAGTTACATAAATTCTGTTAAAGGTCAATCTTAATTACAATATACATTGTAATACAAACTGTTGATTTACAATATTTAACACATTATAATATTACAATACTTCATTGTTATCAAATATATCATCAATGTAAAAGGGATTAGAATTGTAAAGTTTATATATACCAATTAGTGTATCTATAAAAAGTAATCATTTAGTAGGAACCAATTGAAAGTGTGTAGTGTTTAAATAGAAACTGAGATTTTTTTTAAACATTTAACTTGAAGCCGGTTTGTAAATATAATAAAGCCAATGTTCAAACATGCAACTTATGATACGCCAGACTCCTTGATCCGCTGCAAAGGTCAATGTATGAAAAAGAAATTGAAAAACACTAAGGATATTCTTTTAAGTAATAAGTTTATATACTAGGTTTATATACTATTTTTCTTGATACTATGATATAGTACACTATCTAGTGTTGAGTGATGACATTGTATTGTATTGTAATGCTAATATTTTATATTACTTCAGAAGTAGTTTTTCACTTGGACGAGTGTTTGGTGAGATTAGAGATGAGTGAGATGATATATTATAGGAATTATACAATATATAATAATATTTACCTCATTTTATTAAATAGCTACACAAATGTTTCCAAAGTAAACGCATTTATAAAGTGGGAACGTTTATAAAGTTTCTAATAAATAAATTAATCAATTAAAATTCTGTATTATATTATTTTATATTGCATATATTTGTCTTAATTTATTTTACTTATATTTTATTTTAGTAATTACACAATTATAATAATCTTTATAATAAGTTCATAACTAATATTCTTAAATTTGTAGGAGCAAGCATTTTATAAGTTCAGCTGAAATTGAAACAAATATTAAATTCAAATTTAATATCTATTTATATTAGAAAAATCAGTTATTAAGTTTTGAAAAAATATATTAGTAAATTATTTTTTAAATAATTTATATTATAGTTTTAAAACATTACAGCATTGTCTCAACGTACAAAGATTTATGGTACAAATTATAGCAAACAAAATTGCCTAATTTGTAGTGCTACTCAATATTGTTCCGCAGCGTGTTGGAATAGCGCCAGAGTATATTGTAAGTACACGGCTTCACTTGAAACCTATGATACATTATAATAATGGCAATTGAACAAAATGAACCAAATAATAAATTAATTAATTATATAGATAACACAAACTTAATTGTATAGAAATAAGTTTCAGTTATAAATAAGTATAATGTATTGTATTGTATTGCAGTGTCATAGCCATAATTTATATTATTAATTTGGACATGTACAATCGTTAAAATTAAAAATGTGTGTGTGTGTGTGTGTGTGCGTGTTTATGTACTTACGTGTAAAAATATGTACTTACAATTTTTTTTTATTATACAAACAAAAATATATAAATTCCCTTCAGCGGTTGACGTCACCCTTCGGCCATTAAAATGATATGAAATACCACGCCAGGGTTCATTTTATTAGCAGTTTTATGAGGGGTCAAAACGTTTAAAACATCTTTATTTTTAATGACGACCATCATTTTTGTTTATAAATTTTCATAATATTAATAATAATGATTCAAAGCCTGTTTCTGGCTAGTTCTTCTACGGTGCAGGAGGTTAAGCACTTCACTTACTTGTAGCGTTTTTAATCTATCTCCATTGATAAAGTACGAAATTACTGTATGACTATGTATGATATAACTGACCGTTAGATCGAATTGTAAAGAACATAATTACTTATTAGTAATACACTTGTAACTTAGATCCACTCACTCACTCCGATATGAATTTGGGGTAGCAGTAAATTTTAATATGAGAATTTTCGCATAATATCTGTGTAGACAGAGAGAAAAATGAAACGAATAAATACGTTTTTATTTTATATTTTTTAATATGTTTAATGTACACCAAAATATATTTATATAAACGTAATAAAATATTAAATAAGATGATGAAAAGTATATTCTTTAACTGATATGACTAAAATTAAATATTATAGTTATAATAATTGTTTTGGTTAAGCTATTCCAATGTATATTGCTTCGCCAGATAGAGTCTATCGGGAAACAAATATTACTATTTGTATTTCTTAAGAAAATAAACCTAACGAGCCCATATTGACCACTAATTCGCAGTTACTTTTACAATTTATAAATAAATTAATAAATAAAAATACTTTTGGTCAGCGGATTTCAAGTAACAAAATTTATTTCTGAAGAGTATTAAAGTTAAAATTTAGAATAGTCCTGAAAATTTTTGCAAATTCAGCTTAATACATTACATTTGTGTAATACTTAAACAAACACAACAATTTGTATGCGTCTCTACTCGTTATATTATCCCTTACGTTCTTTTATACTGATTTTATTCGATTGTCATAAAATTAAACCTTAAATTCAACATTCAAATGTAACATTTCTAGTACCCTGTCACATAACATTTAATTCATTTAATCGTGGATAAATTATTGCCGTTGTTGTGAATGAAATAATTCATTAGAATATATAATCATATACCCATAATATATTTATATTTCATCATTTTCGTATAACGAAGCATTTATTTAAAATCAGCCAGCTCATATTAATGTCAGACAAGCGTGAGGAAAGGGTCTTCTATATATGTATTTTTATATAAGTTAGGTTCATTTTATTTATTTTAAATATTATGTTATATATAATACTATATTTACTGGCAAGCAAAGTAGAGGACGACCGCCAACAAGGTGGACAGACGACCTGAAGAGAGTAGCTGGAAACCAATGAATGCGGGACGCTTTGGACCGATCGCGGTGGAGGTCAATAGGGAAGGCTTACGTCCAGCAGTGGACGCTCGATAGCTGATGATGATGATGATGATTACTATACTCTGTTTACTCTCACCCAACCCGTAGGTTGACTGGGGTTTATAGGAAGTATTTACCGCGACGAAAGTACCAATTTCCCAAACCCATTTTACTTAGTAGAGATTTATACACATAGCTGTTACGAGGGACATAATAAGAGTATAAATATATTGTTTGAATTATTGTGATGTATAGCATTACGGATTACCGAAAACAACATTTTTAACAAATAGGCGTGAAGCCTGAAGCTATTTATTTATTAAATAGAACGTAATTTTCGACTTTCAATATTATTGGTAAAGAATTCAGTATCCTTATTTTTTTATAATTATATTTAATTTTGAAATCATAGACCTAGTAGTGGCATAGTTCATAATTTTATAATTTGTTTCTATACTATTCATCACTAGGGTCTTAATTTGTTCTTACACGTCACATGTGACTGTGATTTAGAGAAAGTACTCTTTTCTTGTAAATTAATGAACAATTTAAAATAGTGATAATAAATTGCCATCTCTTTCCATCTCCCTACTCAAGTACGGCCTGATTCTTCATAAAAGCTACAAGTACATACTTCTATTTAAAATTTAACTTAGACTGGGCTGTATTGTCAATATTACACTATAAGCTAAGACAATACTCATAAAACTTGCAACGGAACATTTATTTTTATATTGAGCTTCAATACTTTTTAAAATTAAAAATATCATAATAAAAGTTTAATTATAATGTGCACAAGAGGAGCACTTTATATTCATTTGTTGTATCTAGTCTTTGCGTCCAGTATACAAAATGAGGGGCCGAAAGTAGATATGACATTAGCGTCACTGTACCACTTCAACTTATTTTTTTTATTTGAAATGGATATAGATATGAATATGGAAACCTAATTTTGAAAACAAACATTTATATATTGCATTTATTTTGTAATGAACCCAACTATGATAACCTGTTAACTATGTTGGCAAAACAGCGTAGCTGTCCTTTATAAATTATGACATCCTAACACCCTTATGAAGTTTTAATACTTTTTATAAAATTTATAAAAGAAATAATGTTGATACCAGAACCATATTGTCTATATATTTAAGTGAGACACAACATTAAGTATATATTTTAATAAATATTAACATAAGTTCTCTATTTAAATTGATTATAATATAGTAATTTTAGTTACTGATATATCTTCAAGAAATATCTATGATTAAATTACAACACTTTGATAGTAAATGGTTATCATGTTCAGGATAATTTAATAGGTTTTAAAATGATTATATTTGGAGTTCAAAACTTCTTGGCCTGTGAAAACACAACATTGTTAAATTGTTTGTTTAAAATGATAAATGAAAGCCGGGAGAGAGCACATTCTTTTTCTTAACGAGTCATATTTTATATTAACGAGTGTTTTCTTTCATTAAAGGAATGTAACTGAATATCTCCAGGGAACAGACGTAAGAAATGTAGCTACTGGTTTCTTTTTATACTATTTATTAGTGTTTATAATAAATTAAATAATTATTGAATTACACATAACTAAGTGCGTTTTTTATACTTACTTCCTCAAATTTAATCGTTTAGCTACAAATATTATTTGTACTCAATTGTAAGGAAAATATTTCTCGTAAAATTTTATAGATTTTATCTAGCAATTAACACCGGTTCATAAAGGTTACTCGTTTTATGATGGAGTTGGTTTTATTATTTTTCTTTATGACCATGAGATTACAACGATACTGCTCTTTCATATCATTAAATATGCATTGATCGTTTCTTCCTTTACTGAAAACACCGCTCAGTGTCGACAATTAAATTTGTTTACGTGTCTATAAACTATTTTATAGTAGTCTTAAACTAAGCGAGGATGGATATTGAAATAAAGTTTTTATTCTATCCAATAATGAATTAATAAAACTAAATAAAATAATTAAGGTTATTTATTTATTGAAGGGTTTTTTTTACCAATATATTTTCACACAACTATGTATTTTTGAGACTGTCTAAAACAGCCCCCTACCTAAGATCAATTCGAAAACTTATTATATTTTTAAGAAAACTATAAATATAGTATATATATATATGTTCCCTAACAATTCACATAATATTCATGCCTTAATTACGTACAAAATTAAGGAATCTTACACGGACACTAGTTTCCGGTTAATTAAACTGTAAGACTCGTATATAATATCGTCTGTCAGTCTAAAGACTAGTTCAGTTGCATTGCGTGTATGTGTACTAATCGAGTACGTTAGGCTCTAAGTTTAAAATATTAAAGCACTGTTATGTATATTAGATAACAGATTTTGCCAGCAGTTATACTTTCAATTACTTCTGCTCGTGCTCGTGCTCGTGCTCGTGCTCGTGCTCGTGCTCGTGCTCGTGCTCGTGCTCGTGCTCGTGCTCGTACTCGTGCTCGTGCCCGTGCTAATGAATGTGCTTGTGCTTGCAAAGACAGACAAGATTTCAAGTACTGAGGAGACACTAGAGGAATTAATCTCAACATACATTCTTCATATACATACATATAAATTTAACGGATTATAGAACGCACCCAGGCATATATGCCAGGATTACTTCCGTCTTCCTTGACATTTATCGTTCCATATTAGTCAATTTACTATGGAGCTCTATAAATTATTATAGTCTATATATTTAACTGATATTTAAGCAATATTACTATATAATTTCATGTTAATTCGATTATTCGTGTTTGCGTGAAAAAGGTACATACAATTTAAACTTTTAATACAAATGTAGTAATGATTTTGAAGTTAGTATTATTTAAAGTAACTCAATTAAACACTATTTAAATTTATTTTGTCTTTGAAATATAATAATGTTTGAAACAATGTATAAGGGAGCGTGCAAAAGTAATATTTTTTTTTCCACTAACAGAATTGTGAATTGTGATATGTATTTATTTTGTGTTTAACTTAATTGACAGGCAAGTATACGGCTATTTTAGCATCATGTACTAAAATAAAGAAAAGGATTTTATTATAATAAAAGTAGTCTTGTTTTTTATTAGATCATAAAATTTAAATTTAAACGTAGTGTGAGATGAAGCTTTTTTTTCAATTTGTTTATAAATTGTAAAATAATGCTAGTATTTTTTTATATTACATCGTTTTATTATTTATAACATTCCAAAAATATGACTGACGCACTAAGCTTTTGGGTAGACCTCGAAGAATTCGGTCTGCCCATTCATTTGTACCCGACTTTCGAATTTTGGAAAAATTTCTTCACAGGAGGTATTCTTATGACCCCCTGAGTACGAAATGACCATTGGTCAAAATGTTTATATATATATATATATATATATATATACGCGTGCGTGCGTCCAGATTCGACTTTTATCAGCACGATAGCGGCCGCAGTTTCACTCGGATCGCTTTCAAACTTTGCACAAAAATCAATAATCCAAAAATGAAGGTCAAGTTCGTTAACCAGAGAAATCCGGCCACAGGGGGCGCTAGGGCCTCACTTTTTCTGATTTCAGTTTTTCGACCATAACTTTTTCCCTATACAAAGTAGATCAATCGCGTTCATATTATATGATGTCTTTGATGAATACCTATAACTAATGTAGATAAACCAAATACCTAACTTCAATAACTTAGGGGTGGGGGTAAAAAAACCGAAAATTGTTGGAAAAAAATTCATAACTCTTTTCTGGTAAACATTCTTACATCACAAGTATTTTTAGTAAGAAGGTTATTTTTTACTCTAAATTTAGATACCAAAAGTTTTTTCGTAAAAGGTACCGTTTCCGAGAAAAAAAATAAAAACTACTTTTAGCTTGAAAATTTAAGTTAGGTAAAACCACGCCAACTTTTTTCTGGTAAACATTTCCTCCTCGCAAATATTTTTAATAGAAAGGTTATTTTTTACTCTAAATTTAAGTATCAAAAGTATTTCCAAAAAATATACCTTTTCTGAGAAAAAAAATAAAAACCGCTTTTTTGCTTGAAAATTTTTGATATAAACAACGGCATCATGTGTTATTCTTAGGTAGTGAGTTATATTTTAAACGAGTTACACACGAGGTCTACCCACGCGTGTCCCCCTGCGCGCACGGATTTTTTTTGTAATCGTATGCTCAGTAAACAATTGGATACTGAATTTATGTTGTGTCAGGAATTAGGTCAAATGCTGGAGAGATGAGATCCAATACTAGGTCCGGCTGTTATGGAGTGCATTGTATATGATATGCCACGTATTGCAGTTTAAATCATAGAAGAGATATTTGACAACATACATTTTTCGATTATTTTTTCATTGTATCTGGACAGTGAGGAAAAAAACTTTCCCATTTTGTAACGATCATCATTTGACTAGAACATAAAATATTTAATAGAAAAACAACAAAAATATTTAACAAACAGGCTAGAATGTGGTGTTTTCTGAGATCATTATGTTAAAATATGGGTATGACGATCTAATAAAAAAAAATTGTCGGGTTAATCGTAAAAGAAGACTTTTAAAAAGTTTTTCGTTAATATGCCAAAAAAAAAAGAAATGTCACAAAATATAGTAATATTTAACAGCGGTTATAATTTTTATTAATTAATCAGAATTATCATTTTGTTCCAAAAAAATGCATCATAATCAAACCTGATTTAATTGAGCGATACATTTTTCAAATGCATTTAAAAATCAATATTTTTAATATCCTTTAATTTCACCAGTATCCAATGATAAAAGGTAATCGTATGTAATTGGATATTGCCTATAAATTCCAGACGATCTCCATTCACTTTTCGTTTATTTCCCTTTGATATAAAGCTGATATAACACGATTATTGGAAACACGTCGCTCAAACTCATCAGTGCTATTTGGAAATTGCGAAATCAGCGGTTAAAGGCGACCTTTGGTAATAACGCTAATATTAACGGAGGAATTATGAGACGTAAATTGCGTTATAAATAATCGATACTTGAAGGGTTGACATTTAATTCAATATTTGTTAACAACGTTCAGTTTAAATCTTAAACTTAAAGAATATTAGCTTTCAAAATCGACATAAAATAATAACTTGACTTGACTGATATTACATAATAGAAAACAAAACTATCATAATCGTAATATGTGGTTGTGAAATATCATATATGGTGTATATATCATATATATGTGGTTGTGAAAAATTTACATTTATATTCCTTAACTTTACTACAAAAACATAAAAAGTTTTTACTGTAAAATAGATAAGATATCGTATAAAATACCATATCCCATATATTATATACCATAAACCCCAAACTAATTCTTTGCGTTATAAATAAAAATTAAGGAAACCTTACTTTGTAATAAAACGGAATGAGTGTTTTTAATAAGGCTATACTATCTACCCGATACTACCTTCTGTTTAAGTTGTTGTGTGAATCCCAAAAAACTGCCAGAAATTATATGAAAGATACCTGTATACCTTTCTCTAGCTAGCTAGGCTAGCTTCTCAAATCAGTATAATATTGTTAATATCATATATTGTAGCTATTTTCTCGAAGACTTCCACAATTACTTAAATAATGTACATAAAAATCGAATATGAAATAAATATATTCAACTTATTAACACAACTTCTTTACAAAAACATTTTTAATTCAAACACACGCATGATAAAAAAAATAAATTACAAAAAAAACGATGTGATATACTCGCATGTATCACATCTTTTTTTAATTTCATTTATTTAATTTTGTTTTCTTTACTATGTATTATAAGCACCATTTATCTGTCACTTCAACAAAAGAAAAAGTTTTGTTTGAATCTATATTTAATTATATATTTATTTATGTTGCAAAACTATTTAAAAAAAACAATCTAATTCGTAAAACTGCCATACTACTATTTTTTTTTTCAAAGTATTCGGTCAAATGTATCAAAAATACATTATTTATTTTCTATGAAAATTATTTAGGAGCTTGCTTTATACAAAATAATTTATGAATCCCTATTCTTTGTTATGAAAAATTAATCCTTTGACACAATATTAAACCACTGAATATGTAACCTAAACGATAAATGGTTTCAGGTAAAATAAATCAAACAGGGCCAAATATTGAAAAAAACATTCATAAATTGGGAAATATCAAAAAACACCACAAATAATCATTCCTTGAATTGATTTTAATTTCTTTTCATTTTAATTTCTATACTTCTATACAGTTACAGTTTAGTCTAATTATTTGATTAATTTACTTTGTTGTTTTTATTACTCTCCATTAAGAAAGGTTAATAAGTTTAACAAGCTTAAGCTTCGCGCTTTAGCGGGTCTTTATATCAATGGCCAAATGATTTATTATGCTGCTAAATGCGTCATAGCTATACAAACAATTTATGAACATAACGCCATGTTTTTTTTGTATGGTTTATTTACCAGTTATTACTTTATCTTTTTTGTCGATAATTTAGCTAGACTTACATCATCAACATCCACCCGCAGTAGATTAATCGGTGTTCATGATGCTTGCAGTAAAGATGAAATATCAGAAAACATTTCACAAAGATGTACAAGGTAAATATCCCATTGAAATATTAATTATTTAGACGACATTAGTCTGGTCTTGACTGCGTCGTCCGTCGGTCTATCCAATTTTAAGCCTGTTTATTCTGCCTTATGTTACCTTGACTCGTTTGTTTGAATTGGTAAACCTAAAATCAACACAACATGGATGTATTGACGGCAGGTACCGAATTTGCGACGCCCATTTTCCACTCACACTGACGGGGAAAAATTATATCAGGCATGTGGACCGGAAACTGTTACGAAAGCAATACACGAATGATGATTGCATGCGGCTGAAGTGCAAATGTTGTGATGGATGTGTGTTATGGCGCAAATGAATAAAGTAAGAATGGTATATATGAGGAATTTGGAAAGTTCGGTATATATGATCAAGTAAAGGGCAGATAGCATGTTACCAGAAAAGTTTTAAGGGTGGATGGGGACTGCTGTAAGAGAAAATAAGAGAAGAGGGCGGCCACTGAAGACATGAAGACTAGAAAGATGTTTTGTCTCAAAATTGATACTGCGAAGAAGTGTGTATCTGAAATGACGCTATTTATTAAACACTTAATATGTAGTATTTTTTCACTAGATACACAAATGTAGCGACGTTGATATTTTACTAAATGAATAAATTATTTTTATTGAAAGGAAGTTTTACTCAATTTCTTTTACGTATTTACTTCAATCTGATCCATTTTTATTATTATTATATATATGTAAATGTGGTTAATTTATAAAAAATATAGGAAGAGGCTCTTTCTGAGTCTAACCAAAACAGATATTTATCATTCTTATTTCGAACTCACGGAAGTGAGAATTCAATGAAAAAATGCCAGCCGTTATTGGCATTATACGCTTAATACTTCAATATACTATATATAACGGTTCGGTATATAAATGGTTAATAAATTTATCCTAATCATTATACAAAATTACAATTGCTGAACAGAAAAGTTCATCGAATTTGTAAATACTTTTCAATCACGTAGAACGACTTCATTCATTCGATCACTGCACAAAGTGGGCACTTACCCGCTATGTGAAATAGAAAACTCAATGCACTCCACCTTATGCGGTCTGAATATTTAATAACCAGACCATAGCATATTTTAAATATCTTTATTCACTATTTATCGTACAGGTCGGAGGGTTTTTTTATATAAGGGTAACAACGCACAGAACAACTGACTGCAGAGGTAAGGACTTTTGTTCATAGATCTTCAAATAAGGGTGATTGGTGGTTGATGATTCAATGAAGGCTAATGGGATTAAATCCTTTACAACATTAGCGTTATTTTAAAATCTCATTAAAAGATTAAATTATTATGAAGTAAGATTAGATTTTAAGCAAAAATTCCATAATTATAAGCTTGTTACACACTAACAATTAATGAAATATATTTGGAGGTAGTCAATCAAAAATTACTCCGCAGATACCAAAATAGAATTGTGTGCCATGCTTTTATTTTTATAAACATAAAGTAAAATAGGTTTAAAAAAGTATTCTCTGAAGAGAGGTTCTATCAATAAGCGTCACTGATATAAAAAAAAATCTCTTCTACTGCACATAATTATTATATCTGATTTCAAAATCATAAAAATATTATATTCTAAAAAATATAGAACTTGCTAATGTAAAAAATATGAACCGCTGTTATATGTCCTTACATAAAATATATCATAACAAAAATCCATTTATTATAAAAACACTGAAACAATTGTCATTTCAAAGGCTTCTAATAATTACATAAGCACAGCGCTCGCGGGTGTCGGGTTACTTCATCCGCTGATACAACACCCTTAATATCATTTTTCATTACGGGTATATTCATTTGAAATTAATTATTCTTTTGTTATTTTACATTTTATTTTACTAAAACCTGTCACCTTTTTCTCTTTTTATAATATATTACAAAAATGTAGTGAGGAACATTATCTACCAGAGTTTTTAAATTTATACCATTTCAATACCGCAGTGCATTAACGAGGAATCTTTTGTCATAGAACATTTTAACAAAATGACAATTGCTACCTTATATCCATTTCACATTTTGCAATAAATTATTTATTTACATAAAAAAGTCATTTATATAGTTTGAATTTTAGACTACATATGGATCTTTAGACGACAAGACCGCGTAACGGCGGAACTTACCGATCCATGTCACATTTAGGGCGAGCGAAGCTGCGGGCTAAAGCTAGTTTAGTGAAGTCAAACCTTAATCTGAAGTTAATACTAATATATTGATATTAAGTCGTTAATCAAAACGAACCATAATATCTGGGGCTTGTCAAGTATACTTCATTACTATTTATTTCTAAAATATAAATCTTTTAACTCGTACAAAAAACAAAAAATAACCATCAGCCCTTATAATAAGAGAAACAGAAAGAAATACCGTTACCCGAAACAATGGATCATGTTACATATTTTCATGAATAATCTTAATATTGTAATAAAACAATATCTAATGTACCTTATTTTATATTACACAAAACATAATATAAAATAGAATCTTAGAATAAGACAAAATCATTTCCATTTCTTCATTTCAAATTCAAAAGGTACATGTATCGTATGTACACACAGTACCCGTGGGCATTGTGAACCTAAAGTCATAAAGCCGTTACACTTTATTTATATCTGACTAGAATATTCGAAATAAATAAATTACAAAAGAAAAAAGTGCTATGAACTAAAACGATTCATATAAATAAATATTTTTATTTTTTTAACTTACTTGTATTTCCAAGAAACATTTTTGTTTCAACATTCTTATTTATATTCAGAAATAGAAGACATGAGTACATAATTCGTGTGTTGTATAAATTGTATCTGATAAATAATTAATATATTTTCCTACACTCTTAAACCTATCACTATCACTTTTTGTTATCTTAGAAGTGGTTAAGAAGTTTTTCTTTTACTATTTTTAGTATATGTAATATTAATAGTAAAAAATAGTATACGAAGACTGCAAGCTGTCGCTTCCTAAGCAATTATAGACGTGTCACAAGACTACTACTGAGTTGTGACATTGAATGACGTGATAAAGTAGTCATCCGAAGACGACTGCATCTGTCCATTTTTTATTTTACATATAATGGTAATTTTGCTAATGATTTAAATCAAAGTTAAATATTTTATTAGAATTACTTAGAAATTAATATAAGTTGTTCTTGTTGAAAATTACACGATTTTAAAATTATATTTTACGTGATAAATAAACGTTACAAAAGTTCAAAATATTAATTCATAGTTTACTTTTTAATAATACTAGAAGTTAAGAATTGTTAAAAAATATAAGAATTATTAACCTATAATCTTATTTAAACTTATCTTATGAGAACTCGTGTTATAAATTTAGGAACTTCACTTCACTAAGATAGTCTGACTGGACTTCACTTCACTAAGATAGTCTGATTAAATCCTGGCTAGCAAAAATTAGGTATTTAGTACTCGTCTCAGTTTGGACAAGCACAGGCTGTGGGAAAATAATCGCACGTGTAACATTTAATAGCATGTCACTTTCAATATTCATGTTATTAACTGAAGGACGAGTGCTGAGCGTAACGAAGCGTTTGTCCGAAGGACTACGTTACAGTAGATAGGCCCATTCTGCTATTTTTCAGTATGTATGTATTTCAGTATGTTTGTTCCGGCGTAGCCGGCGTATTTTTCATCCTATCATCCCCAAAATTGGCAGGCGTGTTCTTTGATTTATTTGAATTTTTATGTCAAGCCGTTTTTTTACTTGGGCAAAAGATCCCAAATTGGCGGTGTTTTTTAGTTTTGTTTTTGACTTAGCAGGAGCAATTTTCATCCGATCGCCACAAAAATTGGTGATCATGTTCTTTGAGTTATAAAATTTTTTTTTGTCCGGCCATTTTTCATACTGGAAGGAAAAATCCAAAATGGCGGTGATTTGAGTTTTTGTTTTGGCGTAGCAGACGTGTTTTTCATGCAATCGTCACGAAAATTGGTAGGTGTGTTCTTTGAATTATTTAAATTTTTATGTCGAGCCATTTTTTTGCTTGGGCTAAAAATTTCAAAATGGTGGATTTCTGATCCGTACCATAAAGACGGACTTTGCGGCCGCTAGCGGGCTGAAATTTCGACTAAGTATTCTTTGCCGAAATCTAAGGTGTTTTTTGTTATTTCGAAAACCAAAATGGCGGCCATAACGAATTATCAAAAAATTTAAAGTTGAATAACTCCGTTGTTATTTGGTGGAGCCAAATTTCGTTTGGTAGTTATGTACCTACATACATACATAGGTATAATTATTCCTTTTTGGAAAAGGCACTTAAAAAGTACACTGTAGGTAGGTACCTACCACAATTCATTTTCTCTTACCAGTGGGCAACACATATATTTCGGGTTTGTTACATAGAAGTGATGATTTGTGACGGGTTTTTTAAAGACATGAGTCAGCAACAATATTCGTTATTCAACGGCGGCGGAGGTCCATTGTACGGCGGTTACTGATGTGGCCTCATACTTGGTTCACGGTTGAAATATCGTAACCACTGCACCTCGTGAAATTCACGATAAATAATTTCCCAACATTGTCCCATCCCCTAACGTACTGAGGTCTACTGTTCACAGAACGACTAGTAATTACTTGATTATTATCATTACAAATATCTAAAAAAATCTCTATTACTTGCAATGAGATTTTACTCTTATCATGTATAATTATAGCGACCCCTACTAAAGGGAAAATGAAGCAATTCCATAGGCAAGTCATAGTAAAACTTAATAAAATTTATAAAACAGAATATAATTTGACCAATACATCAATAAAGAAGACCGTTTTAATGACATTCTGTTATATCTTAACGATATTCTCATGCTAACATATTACCAGTATTTATTTATTTATATATTTTCCACTTTGAATCCGTACCAGTGATCACTTTTGTACGTCGAATGGAAGTGACAGGAGGGCCTATTTTGATTGATCGTACGTATCAAAATAATTATAAGAAGTAGATGAAGGTTCTATTCCTCATATTCTTTTCTCTTGTCCCTGAAATAGTTATCATCTATATGATGTCCTTCCTTCTAATATTCCTCGTCCCTTAAATATAGAATGTTTTTTAAATCTTGTTTTAGTCCTTTTATGCGGTGTGTTTGTAAATTTATTAAAATTAATAAAATTAAACTATAACATTAACTTACAGCCTTTAAATTATAAAAATTTAACTTGTACACAATATTTATATTTAATACTAACTTTATTTATTTGTGTTGTTATAGTGCTGGTCAACTGAGGTCTTAAATATTTATTTTTTTATTTACTCTTTATTGTACACCACAATACATTTATCTGCCAATCTTTTTTATGTTTTCTCTATCCTTTACATTTATTAGTCTAGAACAACAAGTATCATAAACTTAAACTTGAAATTGGTTAAATATTCCAAACATATTTGTGAATGAAGCCATAATAAAAAAAAACAAAAAGATATGTATTATAAATCAATTGATTGGCAATTGCCAAGAAACATTTTACATTTGTTATAACTATATATGTAAAATGTTTCTTAGTAACTGACTTTACATTTAAACAATCAGTAGAGTAAAAACATGAGATGGATGTAGATAAATGTTTATTTCCTATTTATATTAAAATGTTGGAAATAGCAAATTACTCATGGATTTGTTTTTATATCGGAGAAAAACTATTCATCTGTGTTATAGAGACTTATGATTATTCTATAACATAACAATTACGTACATAATCACATAACAGGAGTTTTGAAATTAATTTCACTGCGAAGTTTGTTAAAACTTGTTTAATAGATTAATACGAACATTAAATTATCTCGTTAACATAACACCTGGATGAAGTTCATTTAATTAAAAGTTTTACCAACTTATTAACTTTTAAGCAATGACATGTGCTTGCTATACCCAAAATTAATTTAAGCCTACGCATAATGAAAGAAAGTTAATAATTTTCATTATATTATAGTGTTATAAAGGTTTTGAAAATGGAATAAATTTTCAAGAAGAAGTGAATTTTATAATGCATTTATTAACACAGAAGTTTTTAAATGTTAAGACTGTAAGATAAATTAACATTTATATTTTTTTCTTCAATTTATTATATAATTTAATCTAATACTACATGTTGACTGCGACTTTGTCTGCCTATTCGTACTGAATACAAAACAACAATAGTTTAAAAAATAATTCAAATACAGAA
The DNA here is from genome assembly GCA_918358695.1 of Melinaea menophilus ssp. n. AW-2005. Taxonomy (NCBI): domain Eukaryota; kingdom Metazoa; phylum Arthropoda; class Insecta; order Lepidoptera; family Nymphalidae; genus Melinaea; species Melinaea menophilus. The sequence continues at coordinate 20,125,848 of OU911043.1, read as the reverse complement.
TTTTCCTTGATCTTGTCTTATCTTGATTTTTCTATTTTTGATATATTATACGAAGTAGGTCTAAGATGATTTAGTACGACAGTCTTCTAAAATCAGATTGAATAATAATAATACACATTATAAATTATAATACTGATTTTAAATAATAAATAATATAATCAGAATTCCTATAAATATTATAAGTAACCTGTATCATTGTTCTGCAGCATTCTTAAGAAATAAATATATTTTTGAAATGTTTTAATCCTAATATTGTAATATTGTGAATACTCGTATATTTCATTTACAATCCATATTGACCTTTCCTATAATCCGCATTGTACACCTGACATGGGTCGATTGTGTATTTAATGGACTAGTTAGGTGAAGTGGATTTATTTGAATATCTATGAAATATACTTATACTTTAATTTGTATATAAGGGTTCTTCGGTGAAGGGCTTTCAAATATTTTTCATGCTAAATATAATTAGTATTAGTTCACGAGTACTATTGTATACCCGGTTATCCGGCTGTATTTGTATTAGTTACATCGGTATTTGCCTAAAAATATGATTTTTTTATATATTTTTTATATTACTATCATTTTGTATACAAATTAAAACAATTTTGTTTTAAGAGATTTATAAAACATATTAGTTATATCTGCTACTGTTGTATTCATTCTATATTTATCAATATTTCTAAGGAAATCACACAGAAAAATCTTTGAATGATCTTTTATTTATGTAAATATAGAACCATAGTCACTTTTACATATTTTTTTAAAATAAAACTTTTCTTCTAAGCCTTAACCTTACCACGGCCTTTTTATTCTTTTGTGATATCACTGGATATGGTTCAGGAAACTGTGAATATGTACAAAGCTGTTAACAGGATCACATACTTGTATATAAAATAACTTATGAAATTATGTTCATCTTCATATTGTATACTGTCTTTTTAGGGGACTGGAATATTTTACACTATATAATATCTATACAGTGTAAAAGCTTACTAATTTATTGATTACCAAGCATTTTCATCATTAAATTATTATAATAATCAATAAAAAAGAGAGTTACAATATATTGAGCGCTATAAATATAATACGAAAGAAAATTATAACATATCAGTGTATATTGTTTTGTGGCGAAATCACGGCAGGAACTGTTTATTTGTAGGAACCAAATGAAAAACATGATACAAAAAACAGATCACTTTTTCTTAAAATATTATTTATTTTTTTCTTGTATCTTTCCTTAACAGGCAAAAACCATTTGACGGTAGTTGATGAAATTTGGTATGGGCCTTGATTAAATCTCCGTTTAACATATTAATAATTATATTATAATTTTATATTAAAATTTTAACATTTTAAGAGACAAAATGTAAATGGAAAAATTGATTTCACCACATAATAAAACTACAGCACCGTTTGTAATATCTATGTTAATTAGCCTGGGAAATACCAACTATATAATTAGAATAAAACTAAAAATTGTAGGATTTGTGTTCATATTTATAGAAGTATATTATAAGAGATATTTATAAAATGCTCCTATTTATTATAAATAAAAAACAGTTTTTAATTGAGTATTTTTATTTTATCACACCGTACTTTTAGTGAAAACAGACTTAGAACTTTACTTCGGATGACAAGGTTTTAGTCTAAGTACCGATAAAGAGATTGTATTAACTTTGGCTCTTCTCTGGTGAGTGCACTCGGACTTCGTTAGTTTGGGTCGATTTTACACTTTCATTTTAAATACACTAGAAGTAAGATCTTTTAGAACCTTCATTACAAATGCATATTTTGTAGAAAAGATATTCGAGGAAACGTTATAACTTCAATACACATTTTAATACATTTTATTTTGTGTTAACTAATTTATGGCATATTTTTTTTTTTTTTATATAATTCAGTTACAGTGGGTGTGGTGTTAATGTTTGGTGTGTGGTTTAAGTCTAATTTTGATACTTAAATGTAATTCAAGGATTCTTATATTATAAAGCCTAATTTTTATTAACTTTGATTTAATAAGTTGTTATAATTAAAGCAGAAGTCTAATTTACTTAATTACTGTAGATAAGTCATTATACCTTCAATACAAGATCGTATTAAAATAGACACTTGAGAATTTTGAACTTTTAACCAATATATATTTCTTAAATTATATAATTTTTATAATTAAGAATTTGTGCAGGTGGTAGTAGATGGCGGTAATGCTGGTAGAGCACGGCTGTTACTGTTTGATTGCAGATTATATCAAGGTTGACTTGATTGATGACTATTACTACCTATTATTCTCCCTCCTAATCCTTAAATGTGACAACATTTGACAACATGACATTTGAGGCAATCTATATATGTAAACGTCTACGTGCGTTGGCATCATTTAATATCACGTGGACGGTTCTCTTCTTCACGCCCTATTAAACTTTGATTATAAAATTTATATGTGAAAAATATAAATCTTAAAACATTTTAAAAAAGTTTATATCAACATTTCTACATATTATGATAAAAGAGCTTATCATAAGCAGGCCCTATAAAATGAGGCAATGAACCCTTCATATCATATCATATTTTGATCAAGTATTGCAAACACAAAAGTTACTTAATACTTCAGATACTACAGATACTTTACATATTTTACAGAAATAAAACATTGGTGATTTTGTCTACAATGTTTTATAAATGTTAAATATGTTACTTGTTACTTAGATTATTAAATGTTATATATTGTATCTTGGGTTTATAATTTTTGTATGATTTTATATAGTAGTAAATTCATAACTAGAAATAAAATAATTTTAATTAACAAATTAATTAGTTTAACATCTGGTAGTACTATATTAATTAAATATAGCTATGTAAGAAGATCAAACCAAACCCACCACACCCTGTTCAAATTATACATAAATAAAAAATATGTATTGTAATGTGTATTATCTTAAACATGTGATGCTGGGTATTATATCTTAGAAATAAAATATTTTCTATTGTCTTGAGGGTTTGTAAAGAAACCCTTTCTATTCCAAATTTTGATTAGTAAGGTTTTTTTTGCTGGAAATAAATTCCACAAAGCTAATATTCTAATGTTGATTATATATATACAAGAAAAAGAAATACCAATACCAATTGCATATGTAATTATGAACAAGTTATTTAATAAAAAATGTTCTTCATTTCAAAGGAAAATTGAAAATCTTTACTGCCTTGCTTTAAAAACTAACATAATACCTACATTGACATGGGTCTAACCATGTCAACTTAAGTATTATGTAAGTTTTGTCATGGGTCTAACAATGTCAATTTATTGGAAAATATTTTGTTTGTAAATTATTTTGAGTATTATCTTTTTCTATAGTTTACTTATCGTTTCTTATAATATGCTTATCGGCTCATTAAAATTCAAACCCATTTTTCGTCATTTAATTAATTTCTAACTATAAAATTTGTTGCTGACGTTAGACAACCGATAATAACTCTTCATAGACATCTCAAATAATTTTTAATGTTACCGCTTTTCAAGAAAGGTTTTATAAGTGTATTTATAATTACAATAATTAATAATATATTTATTTCGCAAAACTAAGTTCATCTTTGTAGATTTAATGAGGTTCACGTTCACTCATTACCAGGTTGCCAGGAATATAATAATGTAAGACCAATCCTGTCTACTTAATGTTATATCAATGCACTACGGTAATTAAGTTATAGGTAAACGTGACTTACTTTTAACAAACGTCGTCAAAATAAAGATATTACCTCTGAATCTTTATAGATTATTACATTTATACAATAAAAATAGTGATATTTTTTTTATTTAATTGTTGATCTTTGTTAGATTAGTAGTTAGTGGTCGTAACTAATAAAACTACGGTTTAGATACGTTTCCAACACGGGACAATTATTTGTGTACTCTGTGTTGTATTGATCACAAATTATTATTTCGACTTTGGGTGTACTTTATGTCCATTATTGATGATTTGTAAAATTTGCGCAACCTTGAGATTATTGCATAAGATATATTATGTATGTAAGATTTTAGAAAGTAAACTGACCCGTGAACAAGAGTATTAATACAATTAAGCTTAAATCGTAAGGAATCTCTAGGGTCTAGAATGTTAATTGCTTAGGTAGTTCTCAAAAATAAAAACAATATTTATATCAGCAATGCGACCATAAAGTTAGGTATAGTTATTACACAATGCTATCAGAATTCTAAGTAACAAAGTTAATGAGGAATCTATATGTGATCCCTATTTTAATTATTCATATAAAGAAGATAAACTAGAATCCGATAATATTTCATATAAAAGTCCATTGGTTTACTTGCTTAATGTTGATTTAATATTATTTTGTAGTAAGTTTTTAAATTCCAAACCAGAAACCAGAGAAAGCCTTTTACATCAACATACATTTCCTTTCTTTGTCAAATGTCATGAGAGAATAATTCTTATAGTGTTTAACTACAAATGTAGGCAGCACATTTATATACAAGGAAGAAAAATGGAAATAAGATTAAACCCGAAGGGACTCCCATATCAATGTTACCTCCTACGATCTTTTTCTATTTGATACGCGTTGAAGTGAAATACGGCCCACGCACATCACTTTACTAGATACGACTAGTACAAGTAACGGACTATCTTTGCATATGAATTATGTTCAGTGTTAATAAATTTCTAGATGAAAAGGAAAAATAAAGATTTTTATAATGAAAAATAGATTTACTACAATATTATAACATTTTAATATATTGAAAGGCTATAAAAAACGTTTCGGTAAAAATTTTTATTCTATATTTATTTGCAAATTTAAATAATCTAAATATAACAAAAATTATAAAAGTTTATTAAAGATAATATCAAGTATTCATAATTTACTAGAGAAAATAAAATTGTTAATTAATAATGTTAGAAAATACTTTTTGAAATTTTGATATAATTTCTTTAGTCGAAACAATTTTTATAAACAGTATATTATCTTTCAGAAAATAAAATATAAGATTTCTTCTCGTCTTTTAAAGGAAAATTATTTTAACAGCTATAAAATTACGATTCAATTCAATTTATTTATTCATGCTTCATTAATCATGTTCCGGCTTTAAGTAAGTTTAATTTGCTAGAAGCTTAACGATATAACAATTATTAACATAGCTTCGAATAATGAAATTGGTTTATTAATTATTATTGAATAATTATATTAAAATAGTTATTAATATAATCTTGGGATTTAAGTGTTTTTAATCCTTTAATAGGTTAAACTTAAAACATCTGTTTCTAAAGATTGTGACAGAATCATATTTTAATAATGAATTGCTTGTAAAGTTAAATTTGTTATTGAACCTTGGTGTTTTCTTTTATTGTCAGCACTAACATCGCCATTTGCTAAAGTGCTCAATAAACAAATACCAGCCATCTCTAAGATAACTTTTAAAAAGCCTTCATTATAGATAACTAAATCTATGATAATTGAAATAGACAACGGATCAAATTTGTAACCAGTCTTTTTAAAAGATTTTTTTATTTCTTAATATCTAATATAAGATGTTGCTGGCTGTATTGTTGTTGTTGGCTGTGTGTAACTATAATTGTAATTGGCTGTTTTGAACAAAATCAACCACAAAAATAGCTACGAGCAACTCATGTTTTTGCAAATCAAAAAATCAGGTTTATTGGAAATAATGTCCTGTAAACCTTCCAAAAATTGTTACAGAAAGAAAGAAGGAATTGGTATATTATTAAAGCCGCTTCTATTTTATTGTATTATAAAACTTTTTATTTATTAATTATGATTCATAATGATGAATTCATTATAGATAAAATATGAATCTTAAAATTTAATTTATACTTTAAATGTCAATGTTAATATTAATGTTAACTTAAAATATATAATTATAAAAAATAATATAAAGTGAAATGAATCTCATATATCCATAATTTTATATTTGGTTTGATAGTTGCTGACGGCAAAAAATACTCGTCACCATTATTATCAAATTCCTATCTGAAAATACTTTGATATATTCTCCCGGCGGCCTTTAGGGATTTATTCATTTATCACTGTCATTTTGATCTCCTTCATGCCATGAATGTTTATGAATGACATGTTGGAATGTCACACCTTAAAGAAGAATCAGATCACTTTAGACACCTTAACATAGTTACTGTTCTTGGGTTTAAGCCTCAAAAGATTTTTCGTTAATAAAAAATATACAGAGTGCTTTTTGTACCTCAATAATTAATTTTGTTATAAGACGTAGCTAAATGTAGCTGTAGAACACATTAAGCCGATAATGATCGTTACGGTCATAAGAAATCTCTTGAACATATTTATTTTAACATAATATAAAAGTTTTTGTTGTTACAATTGCTTACAAATTAATTATATACATATATATCAGAGACGGTCATGAGTACGAACGCTAAAAGAGACACAGCACGTTATCCCAGTTGTGGCAGCTCCATCGCGAATACGTCACCACATGGATATTTCGTGCTACGCTCCGTCCTAGCATGAAACCTACCTCGTAGAGGCGTACTATAGAAAGGACACCGTGCCATCGAGCTACCCTGAAGACCAGTACTACATCACTAGAAATTATCATTCGTTTTGTTTATTGAATAAGCTTTCATACATTGAAGATTTCATTTAACATTATTTGCTCGATTACCCAACAATTCGCAAACGTGATGTCTGACGAAAGACCTATAAACGATGTTAATCCGATATAAAATATTTTTAAGCCAAGAAACTACCTACTAATAATGTATTTCGATTTTGATATTAGTAGATAAAATACATCTCAGTTTAGCCTAAACTTGAAAACTATTTTTTTTTGTTTTTCAGATCTGCTGGTTTTCTTAGTTGTTAATTTCTATACCTAAATTGTTATCGTTTCTTTTTTGACTTGTGATTTATTTCTTTCTCTGTGCAAAAAACAATCTAAAACATGTTTTATATATATATTTTTATAAACATTCAACTCGTATATTCATCACACAGATGAAAGCAGTACGAAAAGATTTATATAAAATGTTACCTCACTCTGCTTTAAAAGGTATTTAAAGAACAATTAGGATGGTAAGTATTTTTGCAGCAATTTGAAACAGACATTTCTGTTCTATAAAGAGAAATCAATTTCTCTAAAATACATACGAGTATTAGAATAAGTTCACCTTTTGTGCAGTGTTTTTTATTTACTGTGATAAATAAATAAATTTAATTTAAAGTATTTCTAATTATTAAATTGATTTTATGGTACAATAACGATATAATTAAAAATGTGGTACAGTTAGCAATGTTAAAAATCCTCCTTATATGTTATTATTATTATAAATTATATTATTATATATAATATCAGTAAATAATATACAATAATTCTATTTGAACGAAATATTATTCTACTAACATTATAAATGTGAAAGTATGGAACCTTTGCCGTCAGTAATACTGAATTTATTGACAGATAAAGATCTGAACTTACATTTATAATGTTAATACAATAATATTTCGTTCAACTTGTAACGTTTACGTGTAGTGAAGATAAAAACTCAACCTACAAACATTGAAGACTTTCGAGGCCAAAGGTTGGCTTTGAAAATCCTCAATATTTTACAGTTTGGACCAGTCGTGAAGAAACGATTACATTACGAAAAAACTAACCACAATAAGGTAGGAAAGAAACCTTAGTATAACAAAATAAAAACATGATACAGAGAAAAACATGTATTGTAATAAATTGTTTTATACAAACCAAACCTGTTTCATATATTTGGTCTACATTGTAACAAAATATTGAATATCATAAAATATATTAATAAAAATTATTTTTATTTCTGTCACACGCATCTCTCACTACTATCACGGCCACTCTGTGTCAGGTACAATGGCATTCGTGTTCACACGAGTAAATTTGTTGTTTTTTGTTATTTGTTTGTACTTAGAAAAAGAAGTTTATATTTCTACCAAATTACCTTTCCCAATACATGCTAAAATACAACAATATAGTAATTGTTTCAAGTTCATCAATTAAAAATTGACATAATCAATAATGATCTATTATCTTATTTATTTATTTACTTAATACTTAATTGTCTTAATTTAATGTACAAAGGATTTAGTTAATTTATAATATAATAACTTACCACACTGTTACTTGCCTGTTATGTCATTAAACGAACAGATAATAATGTTTGATTACGCAAACCAAAGGTAAATAATTATCTAAATTGATTTTCAAAATGTCGGATTAGTGATTCTATATTGCGTCGATCCTCTCAAAAGCAAAAGCAATCCAATTGAGAATGCAAATAAATGAAGTTAAATACCTACCCACGCATCTATATGATGTGTAATATGACGACGACGGTGATTGTTTTTAACTTTAAATTCGTGTTAATGTAGTAATTTCCCTTGAATATTGAAAGACTTTTACTAACACAAATGATAAAGTGTACCAAACTTACTGTTTCAAAGAGTTGTTGTTGTTAAGTTTCAAAGAAGATAGTAAGATTGAAAAAATCGATGAAATTTCGCTTCACTTTACTTCATTATTTTATAAACTTTTTCTTTTGAAAAAACTTCTTCCGATATTCATTCTTAACATTTTATCATTAAAATAAGATTTTATATTGTGACTTAAATATAATAATGTTTTGAGATCACAAAATAAATCATGACCATTAACTGCTTAATTATTCATTTTTGAACTCAATTATTTTCAAAGGTACTTCTAGTTTTTAATAAAGCAATATGATTAAAATATTGATTTACCTCATAATCATAAATATCACAAATATTTACTTTCTTCTAAATGAAAAAACTCAAAATTTACTTTATCTTTGGAATAACATCAATTGGAGCTCTAAATTAATAGCATCTTAGCTAAAATAATTATGAAAAGTCTAAAATTATTATTTACGTTTTGAATGAAGGCCATTTTGTGTCTGTCTATCATTATATTAAATCTTGTAATAACCATTTAAATCCCTGGATTTGCCCTTTATAGCTGCATTAAAACAAGTTTTTTTTTTTATTATTAAAAAACTTGTTTTAATGCAGCTATTTATTATTATTATTTTTGAAGCAATTTAAAAAATGAGACCCCCTGACGCAATTTTTACTCACCCGTGAGGAGCACTGGTCGACCTCTAGTACCGACAGGCCTAACTTAGAGCACCCTCATATCGTAGGTCTACGTTAGGGTTAACCCATTGAATAAAAAAAGATTCTTTTTTTATTACAAATTCTACAATAAGCTAGTATATTATTCTCAAACAATAATCAACCCTATATTAACAAAATACGGCGTAATTGATTTTGAGAGTAAGTTTGAATTATTATTATTTTACACCAACAACGGCACAAGCGACAGCTGTTACAGATTGCGTTGCAAATAATGTTTTCTAATCCTAAAAGGTCTTCGTCAACATCGGGAACATAGTATCTTAAAGTTCTTGATTTTAATACTCTTTTCACTCATTTTAAACATCATCAAATGCATTTGAAATATATTGTGTCAGAATAAAAGGTATTTAATATATAATATATGATTTTAAGATGGTAGAAATTAATTATTAAATAACTTTCAATAAAACTATTTGATTATTTGAATAGCTATTTTAATTAAAAATTAAATTAGTTTAATTAAAATACTTGTAATAGTATTTTTTATTGTACAATTAATTCGTTGTGAAGGAGACTGTTTTTTTATATACTTATTTAAGCCAACCTCATTGAGTATCACTCAAAGTGGAAATTATAATTCTCGTGCTAAAAATTAATAAGGACTTGTTTGAAGTCATGATTGCTATATTGTTGTATTTATGCCAGTTAAGTTATTAATCTCAATACACTGTTTCGGAATAAATTTACAAATCTGAGTAACACAATTAATCTTAATCGGAAGAAACAATTCACAATATTTTATGCGACTTCGCAAACATATAAATGAAAAGAAAAAGAAACATTAAAATCATAGCACAAAAAGTTTAATTATAGACATCTGTTAATTAGTGACTACCGACGTGGTTCATGAAGAAGGCAACTTCTTTCCGTTTGTACGAACATTATATATATAGTCTAGGAGAAACTGTTAGTATAACTCACTTAAGCCACTTAGAAAGTTTTGAGAAAAATAATCTTCTATTGACGTATGAAATACTAAATACTATATACACTGTTTCATACGTCTGAATTAATTGCCGAATCAAATTTTACAGTTTGCTACCAAATGTTCGTAGTGATCACTTTTTCTGGTGATGAAAACTGTAACAACAAACAACCTTGTGCTGGTTTTCAATTTTATGTTTGGGCGTAAAGTCATGCTATAAAAGAAAAGGTAAAGATTTAAGAGTTCCTTGTCAAATGCGTGACAATTGTCTCGCTTATCATTTCTTAAAATAATTTAATTGTAAAATAGACAATTTAATTAGGTTATAGAATTTATTTTATTAATTATCTTATAATCAGTAAATATTAAATAATGCTTCAATGCAAAAACAACAAAGACAGTTTAGCAGAATTAAGAGCTAAGAAATGATATTTGCAAAATAAGCAAATATATAAAAATTATTTTTACTATTTATTTATTAACGTTTAAGAAAATAATATTGTCCAGTAAAAAAATCTTTCCTTTTCCTGCATTTCCTGCAAAAACAGTATTAATTCGTAGTTGGCATCAGCTTTATTACTTTGTTTTAATTACACAATAACTTTATAGTTATTGTGTAATATAAGAAACGTTATTCTAGAAGATTATCTAGAAACAAATGTTTTCATTAGTAAAGCCATGTTGGTGTAGCAGACGTCACGTCGGTAACTATCTAACTAAAATACTCAAAGTTATATCCATTCTCTCCAATATACTTAATTAAACATTTCCAAGTGCCACTTCAAAGAACATAAAGACGTCTTTGACAGAAATCCATCTATTGACTCTTCGAAGCTAAGACTAAAATAGTATTCTCTATTCTAAGATACTCGTATATGATAATGTGTGTACGTATGCAAATATATATGTATTAGTTTAGAATAATCCATTACTTTATAATATTTCTAAGGATAAAATTAAAGGCTTAAGTATTTTTGTATTACCTTCGAATGTTAATAGCCACTTATGAATGTTATTTGAAATGCCAATTCTACTATTTAGTCGCGGTCCTAGTTAGTCAAATGTCCGCGGACATCGACTTCTATAGATAACTTCTGATATAAACTTAGTCAACTTTTACGGCCCAATAAAGATAGATTTTTGGTTTCCTTAATATTGAGACAATGCTTTACATATACCTCCTAACTAAAGATATGCAGGTGGAGTAATTTTTAATATTCTCAAATTACATAGTTATTCCCGTAACAATGTAATATAACTTTAAATTGTAACATAATATAAGAAAACAATGAAAATGAAAGAAAAGAAATTATTACAGACCATTGTTATAAGAGAATACATCAATTCTGATTGTAAGACCTATGTAACTACTCAAATACTAAAGACGGGAGTACGTTTGGGGCACGAAAAATTTATACATTTTCTTTTTTTTTAAGCATTAAATTTAATTCTATGATACTGTTAGCTTAATAACTATTACAAAAAGCTATTTTCAATACTTTCAAGAATTATAATCTGGCGTGTGCTTGCAGAAAAAAGCTGTAGTGAAAGAAGCTGAAATACAATAATTTGCATTAATACTGTAATAAAAAGAACCTAATACAATTAATACGTATTTACTAAGTTTTGAAATAAATACATTTTATCCATGGTATTATAAATATATAATGTTGTCGCGATGTACTTAAATTACTATTTTTTTGCGTAGAAAGAGACTCAAGTGGATAAGTTAACGATAGTTCATAGGAGATTAATTAATATCGCTTGTCGTAAACCATTGATTTTTACATCATAATAAGAAATTTTCCAAATATATTTTTTTAATTTAAGATCGAATGAAGGAACAGAAACTAGGACACACGAAATACAACGTAATGTTTTTTCTGAATATCTTTTTTGATAATGTTCAACACTACAAACAAGAGGAGTCCTATAAATTTATGTTTTCATTAAGATTGGCGAAATATATGTTTTTTGTGGCATAATCCACTGTGTCTTTTTACGTTACTTTAGAAATCTTATTTTTCACAGCTTCAAAGAACAATGGATCTTAGTATATGGTTTTAATTTCAACTAGATATATAGATATAGGTTTTAATAGTTAAAATAGATGTATAGATATATAGATATAGAAAGAGAAGAGAAAGTAGAGCCTAGCTGTATGTATCTGACTGCAGCTCTTATTGTGCTGGCTTGACGAGAGTAGCACCACCCTCTTACTGAAGATCGACGTCCAGTAACCAGATTCATTTGGACTTGCGGACTGGGTTTGATGCATCTGTCAGGGCTGCAGCAGCTGGCAAACGGCAGGTCTATTAACCTTGGGCTAACGTGTTCGTCATTATGAATCCGAACGCTAAAGTTCTAAAGAAGTAATATAATCATGTCTCTATGTAGTCAAAATTGGAGATCAGCTAGCAAGGTACTCTCCTGGTACGCTCAAATTTTGGGCGCTTTCTAAAGCCACTCTGAGCAACTTGTCAGCCGTCCCTACCACGATTGCACATGAGGAATGACACACACGGCAAAAAAGAAAGCCGATCTTGTGCACTCTTTTTGACCAAGCGTTGCGTTGCCAGTGCTTAATGCCGAAAATAGTTTTTTTGACAAAAAAATCAACTGAAAAGCCCTCTTTTCCCTAGACGTTCATAAGTCGAATGGGCCAGATGGTATTTCTTTAATTGTGCTACGAACATGTGCCCTTGGGTTGACACCAGTGCTAACACGCCTATTTCGGTACTCCTACCTTAAACACGTAGTCAAAATATAATAATACATAAAATTTCAATCCAAGAAATAAAACCTACATCCGCATGAGTAACATGGCCCTGGGGTGAAACACGGGGTGAAACTTGCGTCTCCGTACACGCTACGGAGCTGGCAGTGAAAGTGTTAAAACCAACAAAAAATGTATAAGAAATGTTATATACTTAGAAAAAATAAAGAAAATTATGAAATTTAAAACAGCTTTACGTACTTAGTCACCCCTTTTTACGCTTGTCTGACATTAACATAGGCTATATGAAGTTTTTTCAAGAGTACTTATAAAAATATTTTTTCATATGTCAGCGGGACTAAGTAGCTATCAACGTAACTGTCTGGATTCACCACACAGAGGTCGTTAAGCCCTTCATTAAAATATGAATAGAAATAATAATGAGTATAATCCTAAACTGCGCAAGTAAGATAACGCAAAATAAGCTGTATGGTGTATTTTGTTTTATTTTTAAGCGATCTCTGTTTTTAAAAAGACATAAGTGAGTATATATTTATACACGTTAATATCATAAACAAACATTATACATGCCGGCGCAATATGTTAATTCCTTCCAGGCTCTTTATCATACGTCATTGCAGACTAGCTTTCACGCACTATGTCCACGATTTCTTACTTTATAAATATAAAATACAAAAATATGCATTATTTACATATTTCAGATCAAATATACTCAGTTCATATTATACCATTTTGTAAAAGAATACATGTGTAGTTAAGATATACCCCTATCAGTATAACATTTGTAATATTTTGTTACTTATTATCTAGAACACAAACACGTATAAAGTTATCTGCCTTAGTTCTTGATTAATTACTTCCTCTTGAATCACACCATCATGCGTCTTATAGTATACCCACTGAACCCAAAAGAAAAGTAAAGTTTAAAATAAATACGAAAATACTCGCTTAGTAAACTTTGCAGTTGTTCAAATAATATAAATATATAATGTAAGCTGAATCTGCGAAACTACTTCATCGTAAATTTAAGATGAAGTTAGATATTACTTTAATATTCTTAGGAATATTGTATTATAATTTAATATACCACGAAACACGAACCAAAACCTATTTGAATATAAAAGATTATAAATGGTTAACAATAAATAAATTAAAGAGAACATACGAGTATATAGTTATGGAACTTATTATTAGTCTTATTATTGTCCGATCCATTACTTTAGGTTACCAAATGGATTACAATTAAGATTATTTAAGTTTAAGAGCTACGTAGAGTTAATAGTGACAACAGAGATACATCAACATACATTTATCCTATTGTAAATTAAAATCACCCCTAAAATTTTAATTTTTTTACAATTGTTAGAAATGATACACGATATTTGTTATAAACAACGATATATATAATACATAAAGATCTTGTAATAGCAAAGCAAACTGCAATTGATACTAAATTTCGCTTCAGGAGGTTTATCTTCTAAGATAAACAAATAGTAGGATTAGATTCCAGACACAATTTATCTGGCGAATCATTACACATACAAATACTTTTATCAAAATAATTATTGGTAATTAATATTCTAAATGCTGGACATGGGTATTTAATATTTATCTTTTCTTTTATATTCTATGAAATTTTGTTTAAAACTCTACTCTATTACTTTACAGTATGTAACCTGAATAAAGGAGATTGTTAGCCTATACTACCCGGTCCTTGACTACTCGGTCCATCCGAAGTCATACAGTGTTCCTTTGCTAGTCAAGATAGACCAACCAAAAGCTACAAATACAAATTATCCAAGATGCTCCAAATGTTTAATTTTTTAAGTTAGCATAAACTCGATACAAACAATCTTCAGATTATTATTATTTTATGAATTTATTAACAAAAATAGTCGCCCCCATTAAAACAAAAGATATTTTATAGGTTTCGACTCCTAATAAAAAGTGTTATAAAATGAACCCTGGCATTGGATTCCATTTCAGTTTAATGACCGATTTGTGAGGTCAATCCCTGAAGGAACGTTATTTTCTATACTTTATGGTTTTATTGTAAAAATGCAAAGATTTATATAATAATTTCCGAGGCATAGAGATTGTGTGATTAATACTAAAGATTGAAAACAAGGTCAATAATTATTAATTAATGCTAATGAAATTACATATTAATATATCATCTTATTTATTAAGTTCTAGCTAACGGATGTGCTAGGTTATAGGCCACTGTAAGAAATTATTTTTTATCGTATTACTTACATTTTACGTTTAACTTGGCTTGCTCTACCATTTTAATTATACCTTTTTTCTGGATTAATACTAAAAAATATTACCATTGCATTTGCAAGCAAGGATTAGTATCGTACCAGCGTACTTTATTATTCAAACCATTCTATCGGTGATGCCTTTCTAATTAAAATATTTACAGTAAAAAATAAGTTAGACAATATCTAATAGCTTTTATAAAAAGCTTACAATATTTTAATGTTAATTTCCGTTATTTTAACAATATCGATAAGTAATTTATGATGACGACAACATTAAAACGGGAATTGAACATTAAAGAAACAATATATCACAATAAAATTTCTAAATTATTTTGAAATATATTTTGATTAGTTATTAAAATGCATTCAACTAGTGAATGAAATAAATTGATATATATAATATAAACATTTCAAGATGTAATACTGCTTTTACATTTAGTTGCAGTACATAATATAATCAAAGCGGGCGTTAGCTAGCTCAGAGTGACGAAAGCACCCATAGTGCTGAAAGTCTAACTCTGTATATATACGCGCAATATCGATTTTTTTATACACGAGACCTTCTGGTATGAGTGTGGTATTTTTAGAAAGCCCTTGGCCCATAGACCCAGAAAATGCATTTACACTTAGCAATATACCTACCGCCTCACCTCTACGGCCGTTTGAATAATGAGAGTAAAATTTAGTTTTTGGCTCCGCACCAGTATAAAATCACTTATTTCCACCTTGAAAAAGATTTTCCTAAAGGTCCTCGTCGAGACCTTTTCAACAAGCCCAAAAACGCCAAAATCCGACCACCGGTTGATGAGATATGACATTTTGAAAATTTTGACTGGCGCCTCCATCGATGATTACTTTGTCTGTGTGTGGGTATATTCGTAGTTTCAACTGATTTTGTTCAAACTTTCAGGGATTGAAGTACATCAAAAACTAAGACTTTTTTGTTCTGCGACATTTCGATTTGGCCGCCATGTTGGCCGTGGCCAGCCCTCGAAAGGCCAAAAATGGCCATTTTTCGTACAGGGACTGTGGCCAAACCAGTTGACGTACATTGACAAATTGGGCATCATTGGAAAGGTCTCAAGCTTATCTTTTGAATAATGTCTATTTTAATGGCAAAAACATTCGTTGGCGTGACATTTTTGGTCAAAAGGCAAAAAATGGCCAACTGGCCGGGGACAGATCATCAGATAATTCACAGGTGATGAATTAATATCGCTTGTCGTAAACCATTGTGATACATCATAATAAGTAAATATATTTTTTAAAAGGAAGACCGAATGAAGGGACAGAAAGTAGGACACACGAAATAAAACGTCTGTTTCTTTGGACTATCTTTCTTGATAATGTTCAACACTACAAACAAGAAAAGCCCTATAAATTTTGCTTTTCATTAACATTGGCAAAATATATATTTTTTTGTACCATAATCCACTGTATCTTTTTACGTTACTTTACAAATCTTATTTTTCACAGCTTCAAGGAACAATGGACCTCAGTATATGGTTTTAATTTCAACTAGATAAAAGAGAAAAGAAGGTAGAACCTAGCTGTATGTATCTGTTTGCAGCTTTTATTATCCTGACTCGATGGGGAAAGCACCACCCTCTTACAAAAGATCGACGTCTAGTAAGGCATTGGAACGCTAGAGTTCTAAAGAGGAAATATAACCGTGCTTCTATGTCATAGAAATTGGAGATCAGCTAGCAAGGTACCCGTCTGGCACGCTTAAATTCTGGGCGCTCTCTAAGGCCACTCTGAGCAACTTCTGTCAGCCGACCCTACCACGATTCCACATGGGGATGACTCACATGGCAAAAGAGAAAGCCGATCTCTTGGACACTCTTTTTGCCCCAAGCTTGTCTTTCGACGACCAAAGGAAGACACCTCCTATCATCCCGCGGTGTCAATGCTTAATGTCGGAAATAGTTTTTAGACGAAAAAATCATCCGTAAAGCCCTCTTTGCCTTGGACCTTTATAAGTCAAGTGGCCCAGATGGTACTTCTTTAATTGTGCTACAAACATGTGCCCTTGAGTGGACACCAGTGCTAACGCTATTGGGTATCTATTTCGGTACTCCTACCTTAAAAGCATCAAAATATAATTTAAAATAACACACATATTCAAAAAGCGGTTTCTGGACTCAAAAAGTTGCTTGCGATTTAAGTTAGGACCATCCAAACTTTATTTAAATACTTAAGGAAATTTCATCAAATTTGTTGAAGAGTTTTAGAATTATATGATTGAGGTGTTCACACATAAACTTTTGAATACAGAAACATTAAACCATTACCAATTAAAAACATCGTATCGTATTTATGAACCGTTTAATTTTTATATTGCTTATGTGTATGAATAAATTTTTAAAAAGCACATAATAAGTCCTAAAACTTTGACTCATCAAAATACATTACTCTTCTGCTGAGATATTTGATAGTAAGGCTGATTCAGAAAGAAGGTCCAAAGTGAAAAACTGACAAAAAAAACTCTATGAGTGCTCTAATTATATATATTTAAGTCAAAGTTACAAGTAATATGTGAGAATTACCAAAGAAAAAGTTGCACTAAAAACATTATGGAATAATTGTCTAAGCTACCGGATCTAATACCTCCTGTACTCCTATTACATAATATGATCAAATGATGATGTATTCCGTAGTCAAGAATATTTAAATCGCAGTGTTATTATGATTAGTCTATTCTATCCAAGTTCGGTAAATAATTAAATTAATTATTATAATTTTTTTGCCTGAATGTGACGTCACAAACGTAATGCATTCTAATTTCAACGTAGTCTCCTCATTTCATATCAAGTAGGTGAATGCTTGAAGATCTATAATGCTTTGAAATTTTGTTATTTTCTAACAGTGATTAATTTGAGATTAAAAATTAAAAAAATGAAAATATTATTATTAATACAGCTGTATATCAAATTATCTATAAACAATACTATTAAATTATAACGAAGCTCTTATTGATAGGTAAATTGAAGTTAAATAAGGTTTTTGTTTAAAAAACTAGAAAAAGAAGTAAATTTGAAAATACGGATCTATTTTTAGTCTTTTAATTGTAGGTCGTAGCAACCGATCTGTTAAAAAGGTATTAGAAAAAATTTCAATCCAAGAAATAAAACCTACACCTGCAAGAGTAAATTGCGAGTAGTTGGATTAAAACCAACAAAAAATGTTAAAGAAATGTTATATATTTAGTAAAAATAATAAAAATTATGAAATTTAAAACAGCTTTACGTACTTAGTCACCCCTTTTTACGCTTGTCTGAACATTACCATAAGCTATATGAAGTTTTTTCAAGATAACTTATAAAAATATTTTTTCATATGTAGCGGGACTAAGTAGCTATCAACGTAACTGTCTGGATCCACCACACAGAGGTCGTTAAGCCCTTCATTAAAATATTAATGGAAATAATAATGAATATAATCATAAACTGAGCAAGTAAGATAACGCAAAATAAGCTTTATACGGCTTATACTAAAAAGTTGACATACTATTATTACAAGCTAACTTCGTTTAAAAGAAGTATTAATTACATACAAATATATTTTTTTACGTTATAGACATAATTAATTACGTAAGTGAATAATCGTTTATTTTGTTGTACTTACATTAAATATAATACAATTAAAACATTTATGTAATGAAATTGTAAATACAATATCATTTATAATTTATTATTAACTTCATTACATAGCAGAGTGTATTATATGTTGTAATTCAGAACCACATATTAGCAATCGAATGATACGCTTATCTACTTTTATTTCCAGATTTGACAAAAATGTGTTTTTAAATACAGATATCGTTTAAAAATAATACAAAATACACCATACAGTGTATTTTGTATTATTTTTAAACGATATCTGTATTTAAAAACACATAAGTGAGTATATATTTATACACGTTAATATTATAAACAAACATTATACATGCCGGCGCAATATGTTAATTCCTTCCACGCTCTTTATCATACGTCATTGCAGACTAGCCTTCACGCACTCTGTCCACGATATCTTACTTTATAAATATAAAATACAAAAATAGCACCTATGTACATAATTCAAATCAAATATATTCAGTTCATTTCATTCAAGAATACATGTGTAGTTAAAATATACCCCTATCAGTATAACATTTGTAATATTTTGTTACTAATTGTCCAGAACACAAACACGTATAAAGTTATCTGCCTTAGTTCTTGATTAATTACTTCCTCTTGAATCACACCATCATGCGTCTTACAGTATATTCCCTAAACCCAAAAAGGAAAGCAAAGTTTAAAATAACTACGAGAAGACTCGCTTAGTAAACTTTGCAGTTGTTCAAGTAATATAAACATATAATGTAAACTGAATCTGTAAAACTACTTCATCATAAATTTAAGATGAAGTTAGATATTACTTTAATATTCTTAGGAATATTGTATTATAATTTAATATACCACGAAACACGAACCAAAACTATTTGAATATAAAAGATTATAAATGGTTAACAATAAATTAATTAATTAACTTATTATTAGTCTTATTATTGTCCGATCCATTACTTTAGGTTACCAAATGGATTACAATTAAGATTATTTAAGTTTAAGAGCTACGTAGAGTTAACAGTGACAACAGAGATACATCAACATACATTCATCCAGTTAAAATTAAAATCACCCCTAAAATTTTAATTTTTGACGATGATTAGAAATGATACACGATATTTGTTATAAATAATGATATATTATATATAATACGTAAAGATCTTTGTAATAGCGAAGCAAACTACAACTACCACTAAATTTCGATTCATGAAGTTTATCTTCTAATATAAAAAAATATTCGATTTCAGACACAATTTATCTGGCAAAACATTACACATACAAATACTTTTATCAAAATAATTATTGGTAATTAATATTCTAAATGCTGGACATGTGTATATAATATTTATCTTTTCTTTTATTTTCTATGTAATTTTATTTTAAAACTCTTCTCTATTACTTTACAATGTGTAACTTAAATATAGGAGATTGTTAGCCTATAAAATTTAAATGATAATATTTTTCTAACACAGAGTTATATCTCATATGATTTTTTGTAAAGATGTCAAAAGGATATCTTTCCAGTTACTCAGAATTTATGTTTGCAGATCTAAGCAATATCCTTCTGAGTGAATTATTACGAAGTTATCATGTTCTTGACTACTCGGTCCATCCAAAGTCATACAGTCTTCCTTTGCTAGTCGAGATAGACCAACCGAAAGCTACAAATACAAATTATCCAAGATGCTCGAAATTTTTAAGTTTTTAAGTTAGCATAAACTCGACACAAACAATCTTCAGATTATTATTATTTTATGAATTTTTTAACAAAAATAGTCGCTCCCATTAAAACAAAAGATATTTTATAGGTTTCGACTCCTAATAAAAAGTGTTATAAAATGAACCCTGTCATTGGATTCCATTTCAGTTTAATGGCCGATTTGTGAGGTCAATCCCTGAAGGAACGTTATTTTCTATACTTTATGGTTTTATTGTAAAAATGCAAAGATTTATATAATAATTTCCGAGGCATAGAGATTGTGTGATTAATACTAAAGATTGAAAACAAGGTCAATAATTATTAATTAATGCTAATGAAATTACATATTAATATATCATCTTATTTATTAAGTTCTAGCTAACGGATGTGCTAGGTTATAGGCCACTGTAAGAAATTATTTTTTATCGTATTACTTACATTTTACGTTTAACTTGGCTTGCTCTACCATTTTAATTATACCTTTTTTCTGGATTAATACTAAAAAATATTACCATTGCATTTGCAAGCAAGGATTAGTATCGTACCAGCGTACTTTATTATTCAAACCATTCTATCGGTGATGCCTTTCTAATTAAAATATTTACAGTAAAAAATAAGTTAGACAATATCTAATAGCTTTTATAAAAAGCTTACAATATTTTAATGTTAATTTCCGTTATTTTAACAATATCGATAAGTAATTTATGATGACGACAACATTAAAACGGGAATTGAACATTAAAGAAACAATATATCACAATAAAATTTCTAAATTATTTTGAAATATATTTTGATTAGTTATTAAAATGCATTCAACTAGTGAATGAAATAAATTGATATATATAATATAAACATTTCAAGATGTAATACTGCTTTTACATTTAGTTGCAGTACATAATATAATCAAAGCGGGCGTTAGCTAGCTCAGAGTGACGAAAGCACCCATAGTGCTGAAAGTCTAACTCTGTATATATACGCGCAATATCGATTTTTTTATACACGAGACCTTCTGGTATGAGTGTGGTATTTTTAGAAAGCCCTTGGCCCATAGACCCAGAAAATGCATTTACACTTAGCAATATACCTACCGCCTCACCTCTACGGCCGTTTGAATAATGAGAGTAAAATTTAGTTTTTGGCTCCGCACCAGTATAAAATCACTTATTTCCACCTTGAAAAAGATTTTCCTAAAGGTCCTCGTCGAGACCTTTTCAACAAGCCCAAAAACGCCAAAATCCGACCACCGGTTGATGAGATATGACATTTTGAAAATTTTGACTGGCGCCTCCATCGATGATTACTTTGTCTGTGTGTGGGTATATTCGTAGTTTCAACTGATTTTGTTCAAACTTTCAGGGATTGAAGTACATCAAAAACTAAGACTTTTTTGTTCTGCGACATTTCGATTTGGCCGCCATGTTGGCCGTGGCCAGCCCTCGAAAGGCCAAAAATGGCCATTTTTCGTACAGGGACTGTGGCCAAACCAGTTGACGTACATTGACAAATTGGGCATCATTGGAAAGGTCTCAAGCTTATCTTTTGAATAATGTCTATTTTAATGGCAAAAACATTCGTTGGCGTGACATTTTTGGTCAAAAGGCAAAAAATGGCCAACTGGCCGGGGACAGATCGGCCATTTTCTCGAAAACGGCGCCAACGATTTTTTCGAAAATTTCCTCATTCGTAGCCCCAAATTAGACCTAAAATTTGGTATATAGCATATATCTGGGAAAACTCGTTATTTCGAGATATGGCCGTGAGAAGTTCAAAAAATCATGAAAAATGACCAAAAATTGCCAAAAAATGACTTTTAAAGCCAGAATCGTACTCACAACACGGTTAAAATTCAATGCTAGTTGCATAGTGAATAAACTCACTAACGCATTGCCGTCTGTAACAATAAAACAAAATTTACAGAAAAAAATCCGAATTCTGAAGAAATTCTGTTTTGAAGCAATGAATTAAAAAAATAAATGGAAATTGAAAAAATCAAATGAAAAAAAAATCGGGCACCTGTGGGAATCGAACTCGAGGTCTCGTCTTTGTCATTACAACGCTCATCCTCTGAGCCAAAACACTCTCATTTTGTCAGAGGCAACTATTCCAAATAATAATAATAATAATAATAATAATAATAAATCAATTTATTTCAGATAATTCATCCATAAGTGTTAGTAACATTTTAACTTAAGTAACTAATGTTATAATAGTACTCATAGTTAGTATTCAACATAACAATCTCAAATTATACAGAAAAATAAAATTAATAAAATGCACAAAATTCATAAAATTATTAAAATTAAATATAAATTCAATTCAAATAAATATAAATTAAATTCAAATCAAATATAATTAAAATCATAAAATACTATTAAAGAAATTAAATAAAATAAAATTCATGGAAATCATCGTTCTAATTATTATTTTTTTTTTTAATTCTACAAATAACTCAACGCTATACTCCTACAGTCAGTATACGCTACGCTTCGATGCTACGTGTACACTATCCCAGGACCTCCAGAGGGGAGCGTCTAGCTTTAACGCCAATATGCTGAGAAGACTGTTGGAGCTGTTCAGTAATCTTGTCATTGCGGACGCCGTCCGCTTTCGTATTATCGCATAGAAGTCGTCTACACGAGCCTCCGCAAACATTGCCGATGCACTGCAGTATCGAGGCTTCCTCAACAAAGCCCTCAGCACATTGTTGTACTGAACACGCAGTGCGCTATATGTCCGCCGCCTATAGTTCTCCCATAGGCTGCACGTGTAAAAGGACTGGCAATAGGTTTTAAATAATATTAATTTTACCTGTGTCGAACACCGTGCAAACCTACGGGCCAACATATTGCCTCTAACCGACAGAGCCCTGCGCTCCCGCTCGATATCACTATCATCACCCAGGCGTTCATTCACAATATGACCAAGTTATTTAAATTCAGATACTAGTTTCAGAGAAGTTCCACACAGATGTATTTTAGGAATGAAATTTAACTGTTTGTTTATTCCTCGAAAAATTAAAATTTCGCTCTTTTTAGCGTTATACCTCAGTCCATTCTCCTTTGCATATTCCTCACAGATTTTTATCAGTCTTCGAAGACCACTGACCGACTGGCTCAACAGAACCATATCGTCTGCGTAACTAAAATTGTTCATCATTACGCCATCTATCGAACAACCGACGCCTGCCCCGCTAAGCCTCTCTATGAGCCCGTTTATGTAAAGATTGAACAATCTGGGTGACGTCAGGCCCCCCTGTCTTACTCCACACCCTAATTTATATGGTTCACTAAGTGCATCACCCCATCTTACCACATTACTTTGGGCACCATACCAGTACTTTAATAGTGATATCAACTCCGGTCTTAAACTGCTATCCTTTTCAAGTTTCTGCCATAAAATTTTATAGGATACGAGGTCAATTGCCTTCGACAGATCCAAAAAACACGCAAACACATGGGTCTTTCTATCCGTGTAGTACCTTACAGCTTGCTTGAGACACAATACTGCGCTCTCAGTTGACAGCTCTGATCTAAAACCGAACTGCGCATCGTGTATGTTAATTGTTCTGCTAAGTTGAGTATCAAGCAAGCCGTCAAGCACTTTGGCTATGATGGTAGCAAGAGATATCGGTCTGTAGTTGGTTCTGTCCGCCACATCCCCCGCCCTATTCTTGATTATAGGCACGACTATTGTCCTTGTCATCGAGTCCGGCAGAAAGCCGTGGCTTATACAAATATTGTACAACAAAACTAGGACTCTAGGAAGGTGCACACCAGCGTGTCGCAGATGCTCAACACTCAGGCCATCATGTCCAGGCGACTTTCCAGGCTTCATACCCATTATTGTATCTACTACTTCGCTAGACGTGAAACGTACAAAGCTTTCCCCATTATTTATAATATCCCCCCTGCCAGTCTCGGCAAAATTGAACTCACAGGGATCCACTGTAAATTATGTTTTAAACATATTTGCTATGTTACGGCAACCGCTCACTCCCCCTACTTCAGCCGGAATATTCGATCTTGTATTCAGTTTGTCTGTTTGTTGCCAGAATTTTCCAAAATGTTTGTTTCTATATGACGTAGCCAGTATGTCCATTTTAATCTGTTCTGAATTGTCTTGGCACCGTTTAAGTTTGTTTTTAAAGGCCCTACGAGAGTCCCTCATGTCATTATAGATAGTTCCATGTGTTGGTCAAATAAATGAGTATATATTTGCATGAAAAATAATCGCACAGCATTTTGTTTCCAATCCTTTTACAAAACTATTGATATCAAAACAAAAACTTCTCAACGAAGTAAATACCGAGTGACGAAAGCGAATCCACTGACAAAAACTCCTGATATGAATTTTGCGACGAAAAAAACCACGAACATTTTTATTCACAAACGTAAACAAACACAAAAAATGTGAATGTGTTCGGAACGTTGCCAAACAAACAAACAAACAAAAAAAAATACAAACAAAAAATGTGAATGTGCTCGAAACGTTGCACAAATTGCATTTTTGATTTTATTTTATTAGATTGATCAAGGCAAGTTGGCAACGTTCCGAACACATTCACATTTTTTGTGTTTGTTTACGTTTGTGAATAAAAATGTTCGTGGTTTTTTTCGTCGCAAAATTCATATCAGGAGTTTTTGTCAGTGGATTCGCTTTCGTCACTCGGTATTTACTTCGTTGAGAAGTTTTTGTTTTGTACAATAATTACATATAATAAAAATCAGACTATTTTGTTTGCTCTAATATATCAAGTCTTCAAACGTGGAGACTATAAGCTTTAATGTTTTTAAATTACAATGTGAATTATTCAAAAAGAAAATTACATACATAATAATATAACATTACGAAAAGAAGTGGTATAACATGGGATCTTCTTTCTAATTTAAATGGTAATTTTTATGTTGATTTTGATATAATCTCCAGTTTTTGCAGAAAACTCATCGATCGATATTACAAAGGTTTTACTTTTCGTAAAAAAAAAACATTAATCGATTGAGAGGGAACTTTAATTTGATATTGTAGTCTTTAATATAAAGATTAAGTTTTTGGTTTGGTCCACAACCATTTTCCACAAAATGGCAGTTCAAACAGTCTCAGCAATAAAGCAATATGTCTTAACGAAAATAATAATAACCATAATTTAAAAGTAAACTTGTATAAAAAATGGTAATAAAAATACCCATTTATAGTCTGTATAATATCATAATCGTCTATCTATAGATATAAAAAAATATGAAGCGTCTGTTTGTAATTTCAAATTAATAGCTTTTTACTTAGTGCATATGAAAGTAAATACGATTCTTACATAAATAATACAATAAAAAAAATTCTCTGTCTATCTTTGTTTGTTTTTTCCACCTAATCTTTAAAAAAGATGACAAATTTTTAAAGGACTCACTGGCTAATGTTATAAAGAGTCATTTAGGTTATTTTATTAAAAAAAAACTGATTCCGTACGATCGAAGTCGTACACACAAGTAGTCACATATGTATTTATCATGTCATAGAAGTATAACCCAAATGTCTTAATGGCATTTTTCTTTAGTAAGAAGACCCTATAGTACAGTATCCCACCCTACTCTAGTATGGAAGACAAGGGCGTGATAATGGTTGCCAGCGGGATCTTTATATGTACTCAAATAAAGAAAAATGAAAAAAAATAATACTATTAATAAAATTACTAGGATCCGCCAACCGTGCACGGCGGTTATTGAGCTGAGCCCCTCTCCTTTCTTCTTTTCTTGATAACTTTTGAATGACTAAACATTTTTTCAATCTGTTTTCGCTATAACATCCGCGTTCGGCTCAAACATACATGAGAAAACTTTTAGCTAACTAACTCGTTGCATTCTGGAGACAACTAAACACAAAAAAGGTCTCCCAAACGGTTAGGAGATAAGACGTTATTCATTTCACACTGTTTTAATACTGCCCTATATATACTCGTACTAGGCCATATAGTGAAATATAACTCTCGGTTTGTGTTTTAGATACCCAGCTTAACGATACACGTGCTGCAATTTATTAAAACAAATTTTTATTTTACCTAAAAAGCAATTTAAATTCGACGGTAAAGTGCGACATTAAATATAGTAAGTACGTAGATAAATACAAAAAAGTCACATACAAGGTATGACAATAATAATAATTCATAAGACTGCATCAAAAAAATATTTATAGTATTTATTTTTTATAAGAACCAATTTGAAAGATAAAATTGTAGATTAA
This sequence comes from Melinaea menophilus ssp. n. AW-2005, assembly GCA_918358695.1. Taxonomy (NCBI): domain Eukaryota; kingdom Metazoa; phylum Arthropoda; class Insecta; order Lepidoptera; family Nymphalidae; genus Melinaea; species Melinaea menophilus. Next base: position 20,099,204 of record OU911043.1, on the reverse strand, counting down.
AAACAACAGACTCAAATTAGTTTATCCATATGGGATCTGCGATTTCGAACACAGACACACAAATGCATAGACACAGATTTACTTGTTAAGCCCACAACATCTGTGATTTTTACGTTAGAAGTTAATTAAATTCTTTTACAATGGTAAACCGATTTAAAAATTGTAGTTATTTCGTTCCTACCCACAAAATCATAATAATAAGTACAATTGCATTTATTTACTCTACAATTTTCAAAAATAGCGAATAATTGATAAAAAGTTATCATCAATAGTAGGTCGGCTTAGAAATTCATTTAATTACTCTGCAGTGTCATTGCACGGAATGTACTCGTACATTGAATGAATACTTAACCCTCCACATCAATGCAGTATTGGAAAGCAGCGTTCCAGTGTTTCGAACTAAATCGTATTGCATGTGGTAAGCCTTTTTCGCTTATTTTATTAATCTCTGACTCATTATAACAATTTTTTTTTCTTCTTTGCTTAAATGTAATTACAATTCTATGTTTACTTTTGAAAATACAATTATGCAATTAATTTACCCCATTAAATACGTTCCATTATTTTCTGTGGCTTCAAGTTATGAATTTTATTTTATATAATATTAATGATTAATATTAAATACACATCATACTCATTTTATAATTTTTTTTTACATAACATTTTAAAGAAACATTTGTTTTGTTATCTTCTTTATGTAATATACATGACAGCTGAGGTTACCTTTTTTAATGTAAATAGGCTGTCATTTGCCACTTGATGATAAGCGAAAATACTGTCTAGAATGTAACCCGCTTGAATAGAAGTTGACTGTTTACTCAACACTTAAAGTCCCTCTTAGCCATTATATACAACTTTCACAATATAATTTAAAGCAAATCACTTCATGCGTTCACGTGGAACTTTGATGATCCGTTACCATGACTAGTATCATATTAATAGCGTTCATAGTTGAAACAGAAATGTCTAACCTCGTTTGTATTTTCTTCAGTTGAATTAAATTAGTTATTTAAATACTACCGACGAGAAAAGAGTATATTTTTTTAAGAATACGTGCTTTCACTCTCATAACTTTCACTGTCTTTCAAATAATAACTAATATAACTGGCATGACTAAGACCGTTAGCAGCAGATGCAGTGACAGTATGAAAGATACTATTGCTATAATGTTGCCAGCAGCGAGCTGAATGAAGGCTGCTGCGTTATTAAATAAATGAGCTAAAATGTACCACATGTGTCAGCCAAAGCCCATTTCGCACGCTAATAATGGTTGCTATTTGTCTTGCAATATAACTATTGTTCAAAGTTGGTTCTTTTCAATTACTTTGACAAATGTGACACACATTTTTAACAAAGTGTTTTGTAAAGTGTGCAATGGGTAGTAAACGTTAAGAAGGACATATTTTATTTCATGAATTTGCATTATTATTTTCTATACAACCACAGATCTTTAAAAACTATCATGGGTAGGGTATTCATGTGCAATCAAAATAAAATAGTATGTAAAATTTTACTATTATAGTCGTTGTTATTTATTATATTTAAAAGTTTAATTCAAGGCTCTTTATTAGTATGAATACATTTTACAGAAGGCTCGTAGGATATAATTCTAATATAATATAACCTTTAATATTTATATTCATTTATATTCATTTTTTACATATTTTCACAGGAACAAGTAGTACGGATAGTACGCAAGGACAGTAATGTATAATATCGGACTCCAACCGATTAAAAACGCAACGATTCTCTTTCCACGGATAAATCATTATAATTTCATACCTATATCCAAGGTAATTGTGATGGCAAATAGAATATTAGACCATCTGTTTACCAAGAATTATTCTCTATATTGATATTTAGCTTCCTCTTGTCTCATAATTTTTATACATGAGAAATATTTTATACAACCTTATTTACATTGTCATTGTCTTATATTAGACAACACAATATTTATATTTTATAATCAAATTTGTTAGAACTGTTAATTTACATTATCTGTTAGTCTCATACAAATAAATAATTTCAAATCCCTTTAATGTATGGATAATATTATGATTAACAAAAATTACATAAAATATATGAAAATTTATAACATAACAACTTATACTTAATGTGTTTGTTTTTAAACAAAGTATGTTCGAGTTACCCCGAACAAATGTTTGAATGTTGAAATGTTTCTATTTCTTAACCACACTCAAACCCAACCTAACTTTCATCATCAGAGTGTATTGTCAAAATACAAGAGAACGAAATTGATTTACTCTTACTTTGCAAATATAGGTTAACTTAGGGTATACTGCTGTTTTTGATTTTTTTAAAGAAGTAGAATATAATATACCTATAGCTGAAATACCAAGAACACAACTTATTATTATTAATATTATTCTCTTTACAGTGATATGGACATATCATTTTAACCAATCCTAAATGATTGACTTATACTCTGCTCACTCACTCCTAAGTTACATTATATAAGCGAATGTTTATATATATCTTTATATTTTTATTTGCTTTCATGCTCATGTCATTTTCAAGAACAAAAAGGATATAAGATATCTTTTATACGATAAAAGCTGAACTTCATACATTTAAGTGAATTATAATAATTTTATGAAACGTTGATTCCTTTTTTTAGTATGTTATAGTAATCAGCAGTTTTAATATTAAGAAGGTAATTTAAAATTATTCTTAGAGAACTTTTACTCCTAAACGCTGCGCATATAATTCTTCTATGCTTATTTTTGCGAGCTCTTGCATTCTGTATATCATTATTTATTCAGATTTAGTGTAGTCGTCACTAAATCTGAATAAATACTACTACTACGACTACGACGAAGTAAAATGTTTTTTTCATCTTATACGCCCAGCATTTCAGGTTACTCGCATTTAGTCAACGTCAGCCAGTTTCTCCTATGTTCAATAACTGTCCGTATGTATTTTCCGTCTTTCTTTTAGCAATTTAGCAATTAAATTCCTGGAACGCTTGTAAGTGTCACGCAGCCACACGATCTGCAACGTAAAAACGGTAACAGGTTATCTTTTAACATGAGAAAACGGAAGCGAAAAATGGGTGTTGCACATATTTTATTGCCTAAGTCTTTAAATAAATATAAAACGTTTTAAAAATTATTTAGGAGTTAATGACTGGTTCCTATCTCGCGATACTATTTCTTTCCAACTGGTCCTAAACATATGTAAACTAAAAGCAGCAGACGTAATTTAAGTAATAAAAATGTATTTAAAAACGATTTAAATCAAAAATAAATAAAATGAAATAAATTGCTTTTGCCTTTTTTTTTAATTTAACAATTAGTACCAAAAATATATTTGTTAAAAAACAATTCTTTCAATCATTAAATAAAATAAACCTCAGGCAATTATTAGTGTAATGACAAGGTCAGAGAAAATATGTAATCTTTAGAGATTACATTATATAGTATTAGTACTATATTATATAATAAGTGTGAAACTGCAAATATCTATTTACAGTTTCTACTGCTCAGTACTCAACACCTGAGCACCCGAGACCAATGAACGCGCCATGCAGGCCTGAGGCCGTGACGATTTCGTACATACACTTTAAAAGATTGTTGCATAATATAAAAGATACAACAGACGGTCATAATGCTATCAGTTATACTCTTTAGCTAACTTTAGAATTTAAATAATACTTTCTACGTTCGCATGTTGAAAGAGAAGTGTTATTTATGTTAAAACAGCAGACTCTAAAGTTCCGAAGGTTATAAGCAATAACACCGTTTTTGTCATTAGATAAATACAAATTTTGTAAATTATAAGTACATTTAATAGTTTTAAACCTAGTATTTGACCTACATTAAGATATGTTTTCATTAACTTTATTTCACAGATGTATTGCATGGTTCTATTTACATAATTATTATGCGATTGTCGTGACTGAAGTGTGGCAGCTACAGGAGCAATTTACAACAGTTATTGAATACGTCGGAGCAGCATTCAGTGTTACAGTGTCACCGTTATCATGTTATTTATGTGTTTGTCACATAATGAATACTAATAATACCTGTGTTAGTCTATCTGTATATCTCGAGCAATGCATTTGAGTTTATTGTTACTTTTTAGCGTTACTATCATATTAGTTAGAGGTCAGAATTGCAAAATAGGAGGAAAAAGAGTAATTTGTTTTTATTATTTTAATATTTTTAATATTTTTTAGAGTTGTTATTATATATATGTATGACTTCAGTGCGCATATCACGAGCAGTGCTGCGGCGGTTGCTGCTTCATTGGAAAGTGTATTGAGAGTATGTTACTTTTAATTTTATAATATAACTAAGATCTATTTATAATTTCATTTATCATTTTCAACACTAAATGTCTTCAATTATTTTAGGTTTTTTTTTTATTGTGTAATCGTTTTGTTCAGTTTATAACTCCTAAATCTTCAGCTTACAGATCTTGTTTGAAGGATCTGAACGTATGTAAGGACCATGTCTGCAGAGGTGAGGAGAACTGCGTTCCTTATCAACCGCGACGATGCCTTGGATGTGAACCTATTCCATTGTGTAAATTAACACCAGATATTTAGTACATACGAATATATTTGATAGATAGTTTGGTTAAATATTTATTTATTGACAATACTATAAAAAAAGATGATATATATAATACTATAATAACTGATAGTCATAAAGGTATGAACTAAATTTACAATTAGCTTCAAAATATACTTTCAATTAAACACATTTTTTATTATTACGAGTACTATTATTATTCTATTATCATTTGCGTAAAGATTTCTTGTTAAATAAATATGAGTCTCTTTAACATGTGACTACGAAATAAACGCAAAAGAAATTTATTTTAATTAATGCAAAGAAATTTGTTCTTTCGTACTTTAACAATGGAGTTTGTCTTCGAGGTCATGTTAGACATTAATGTTTATGAAGATTTATTATCCTCTAATTATTTTTTTACATTTTCCACAGACAAGTCAAGTTGTAATAGCAGTTTGATTTATCTTGTTAATTATAATAATTATTTTCAAACATTAAATCTATACAAAGTGTTATAACCATATAATATTGTAAACTTATTTACAAATATTTGTGGCAAAAATCTTTACAACAAAAACTTAAAACACATCATTCTCTACCTAAAAAATGGTCATTCTAATTTGTTTAAAAAATATGAAGTTTGTGCTACTTAATATATGTTAGATTACTTCATATGGTCAGTTTCTGAAAAGATAGTTAAAGTGACAACGATTTAGCAACACTGTCAAGATTTGTAATTGCTAGTCTAATAAACAATTATAAAGATGAACGTGAGACGGAAGGAAATTCATATTTTCTTATAATTATTAGCAATAGGTTATTGTCTGAAGATCGTTTCCTAATGCATTGATACTAGAAATACATGAAGATATATAGCATACTGTATCTAGTCAGTCAGTCAGTCTATTCATTTCAATTTAAATAGCAGTAGTTTTTAAATTAATTGTTTAGAAAGTAAGATCTAATCGCTTGTCTTGTAATTGTTTTAAACACTACATTTTTGTTTTTGTTTTTTTTTTAAATACATAAATAAAAAAAATTACATTGAAAAATCTTTTTTATAATGTTCTTCATTTTTACTTTGTGATTTTCATCGATCGTCCATTGTATTTTATAACATACTTTATTCTATAATGAATGTGAATTTATATTCCAGTTAGAAATCAAAACAGACCTTTTCGCGTTCTTTCATTCTTTAATATCATTTCAAATGCAAACAAAGTGGGACCCATTACGTAACTTTATTAAACTCTTGGACTTTTCAATAAAACTGTTTTAGCAATAACGAGATGTAGGTCACACCCACATTTCCCGTAACCGCTACTACATTTGAAACTTGCTTTAAATTAAATGTTTAAAAATAAATGCTACGTAAATCCTTAGATAGATTTAAATAAACTTAAAATACATTGGCAACAACACATATTATATGTATAAATCATAGGTGGTGTTTTATTTTAATATACCAATTTAAATGATGACACCATAATTCCTTTCTTTTGCTAATATACTGGAGAAACATTACATTCAATGTATGAAAGTTTTAAGAAATTACAATCAAGACTTTAAAATTTTCAGACATTGCAATTAGTAATCCGAATTGGTTTTCTTTTGGTTTTCATTTGTTTTTGGTTTCGGTTTATAAACCAAAACCGTGAATGGTTTCTGGATACCCGTCGTGATTCCGTAACAGATTAATTACACCATTATATAGATATTTTAAAGCGATAATCGCTTACCGCCTGTTAGTATTATAAGCGTGGGGTGTGTAGTATTTCTATTGCACATATTACGATTAGTTCATTCAGAATACCACAGGACGCGGTATTTTAATGTTATTTGATAATGTTGTGTAGTGTCGTAGAGTTATCTTATACAAAATGTTAATTTACTCAAATATCTATGACTTTTTAACTTTTACAACGAATTTTCTAATAGTATGGCCTTTATATAATCACAGCACTCCTAAATAGAAATTAGAAAAGTTTTTATGTATACAGAATTCTAACTTGAGATCTATACCTCTTAAAAATCACATGCCGTTCTGATTTTAAATATGTAAATTAATTAAATTATTAATAAATGTGAACTCTGTGGTCACATATTTTATAAAAAAAATTACAAGACAGATGTTACATTGCTTGACACATTTTAAATACTTGCACACAAATTATATTTTTTAAATTATTAAATCATCAAAGTTCGTAAAAGTTAAAAAATATTTATTAACCTACAAATATAAAGACTCCAAATTTCGGACACAAACTTTTACTTTGAGCTAAAAACAAACCTTTCAAATTTATTAATTTAGACCTACCAATTACTATTATAACTTTGAAGTGTTGATAAAATAATTAAGATATTGAAAGACTTCAAGACTAATTATTCATTATGGAACATGTTTCATAGAAATACTACTCTTTAAAGATTACTGCGAATCTATGGTCAAAGTATGCTTACTCACTTTATATATATATATATATATATTTTTTTATGAACGTTATATTATATACTAGCAGGTTACCCGTGCTTCGCGACGGGAATAAACAAAAAAAAACTGACTTTCGTGAGTATTGAAACCATGACCCTACCCTTCAGACATACACGCTCTATCCTCCAACCCATCATGACTCGCTATCAGTGCGAGAAAGCCTTGAGTTTGATAAATACAGAGTTTCATTCCTATCGGGTTATAGGAACACTCTTGTTTCTCACATCACAGCGTGTTGAGAATAAACATAGTGACTGGCCTAATAATTTTAATTTCTACTGCAATGCAATGGGAGAAGAGAGAGAGCGGGGCGTAAATTTTACAGTTTTTTAGCTATAACTTTGGAGCGGTTTGGACCTTTGCAAAATCCTTTCTTATTGCACCTATTCAATATGTCAGGAGTCGTGTATCCAAATTTCAGCTTTCTAGGTATTACGGTTTGGGCTGTAGAGCGGTGAATAGGTCTGTGGATGAGTATCTTTGTGCTTTATATATTAAGATACCCGTGCTTCGCGACGACGGCGAAAGTGATCAAATTTTGTTTGAATTTTCACACCACCTAGGAGGTATCAAAAAGGCGCGTTATATTTTTTGCAGTTTTTTAGCTGTAACTTTGGAACGGTTCGGACATTTGCAAAATTCTTTCTTATTGCACCTATTCAATATGTCAGGAGTCTTGTGTCTAAATTTCAGCTTTCTAGGTATTACGGTTTGGGCTGTAGAGCGATGAATGAGTCAGTGAGTGAGTGTCTTTGTGCTTTATTGAGCTGAACGAAGCGAAGCTCTTTACTGGTCAGATCGCAAAAAATGCGAACTCTCTGTTCTTAAAAACTATTCGAGCTACGAAACTCGCCACAACGGTTGCGAGCATAAGGCGCTAAGCATATATTTAATCTTTTTTTAAATCGTAATTCTTAATTCAGTATAATTTACTAATTCAGTTTAGGACAATTTACGTGCTAGCTCAGAAACTACGCATACCACAGTTTCGAAACTCGGCATGGTGTTTGATGCCACATTGCTTTATGACTTTGCAAAATTTTGGATAATTTCGATCGACAGATCTGGAACAATTAACAGAACTAATTTAGTTCGATCAGTGACTCACCAGCGCGCGCCTGCTCTATGCACGAGTTACGAGTCGATTGAAATCTAAGAGAGTTTGTAACTACTCTCATACATAGCAGAACTAACAATAAATTTGTCAGAATGTAGTTTACATTGAGCTCGAAGCACACTAAAAGAATGGTAAGTTTTCGAATTACAGAAAAAAAGTTTCAGTTCACCAGAAAATTGTCCATAGACTTATCATATGGAACGTCTCATAACGGCGCGCGCCTCAAGTTAAAAGAATAGCAAAATAGAAGGAACAACTGAACAAACGCTTCAGTTGCGTGTAAGGCTTCAAACAGGCAAGGTTCCGTCCGAATATTTTCTTTCACTTTTATTTTTCATTTTGCTATCCCAATTTAATATTTTATATCCACTCGCTATACATTTCATCGAGTTTCATCAAGCTTCCATTTAATTATTGCTCAATCTTATTATATCATCCCATTATCATAAAATGGAACGTGGATGAGGCAGAGGAAGAGGCAGACGGCGTGCAAGTGGCATATTGCAAAACACAGTAACTTCTGTCCGTTCACAACAGTATCGTGATAGTGCAGCCACACATATCACGCTTCCTAATATCGCAGCAAATAAGCGTCGATTCAATAAAGAATTGGAAAAATTGGCATACATTTCCTGTTCTAAATGTTCAAGAACCGATTTAAAAGAAGCAGGAGTTCCCTATACTTGCTCTGCATGCTGTTCCATTCGAATAACAGGAATGTTCACCGCAGAAAATTTTATGGATCCTGGGACAGTGCCACCACAATTACAAGGGCTGACACAGATCGAAACTATGCTTATTGCACGCATATAACCAATTATGCGAGTGTATCGTCTCAGGGCAAGCGGTGGGCCCGGACAGTATTGTTATGCAAGACATACATATTTTAAACGTCGCACAAGAAATTCAAACGATGGCAACTGTACTTCCTCAACGATTTGCAGATCTGCAAATAATCAACTTGATTCTTAAATGAAAAAATCACTAAATAAGATCTAGAGCCGTCTGCTAGGAACTCTATGTGAATCTGCCATAGGGATTTGACAAAGTTACTGTTGTTTGAGAACGTGCCACGATATCATCATAATAATATATTTTATCCCCAAGTAGGTCGAATTCTTTCTACTGTATCAATAGTATCGCAGTGGACCTGATTGTTTCAGCGTGATACGATTACGAAAAGAAGGGTGTTATAAGCAATTCAGTAGAAAACTTTCCATTTAAAGACCTGAAACGAATATCAAGCTTGACATGTTTGGCAAATGATTTATTAATAAAATTCTATATTTCCGTTTGTAAGGACTAAGCTAAAAAACATCGTAGTAAATAGCCTGCCGTGCACAGAGCAAGAGTTAGCTCAGCTCACGACCCCGCTTGCGTGACCTAGTATATTAGGATTATTACATATAACATAATTTAAAAATATAACACAGTACTTGATTAGACATTAGTATTATCTAAACTAATATTATAAAAAGAAAAGATTTAATCAGATATTCGGAAGAATTTTTAAAATGTGGATTTAAATTTTTTTTTAACCTATCGAAAACTAAATTATCAGAGATTAATATATGCTATTTTTATCTCTATATTTCTACGAGATTGGAAACTACCTAAATGAAACGGTTGTACGTCTACGCATTATCATCCCGTTAAACGTTTACTTAATACCTGTATTCGTTTCATTTTTGGCCTGCGTAAGTTCGATCATGTTTCGAATTTTAGATCCAAATTAAATTGGTTGCCTATTCGCTCTCGCAGGAATGTCGGAATCCTGTGTCTACTACATTCTCTTTTGTTTAATCCTTCCACTCCTTCGTATCTTAAATGCAAATTCTCTTTCTTATCTGATTCACATGACAGATCACTCCACTCTTCTAGCAATTTATTGCTGAGTACTCCTCTTCATCGGTCTGGTTTTGTATCCAACTCGTTTGCTGTTACTGCAGTTCGACTGTGGAATGAATTACCTGAGTCTCTTAGAAAAGCCCGGTCTCGAGAGACCTTCAAACGTCAGGTGAAAGATTTTTATTTTACCAAAGAATAACTCATGCAATTTTTTAAAAATATACATAATTATATATAACTTATATCATTTATTATATTATATTTCCATATTGATATTATCAACAGTTTTTATTTGTATTTTATTTTTGTTTCTTTTGCACGCCTACGGACTTCTTCTCTTACACATCCTAAGGTTGGCTGGTAGAGAATGCCTATTAGCATTAAGCCCGCCTTTTGTACACTATTTTATATTGTGCAATAAAGAATTAAATAAATAAATAAATAAATAAAATAAAAAATGTTTTCATGGAGACCATCTGAGTTATGTTTTCACGAACGCTCCATTATGTTAAAGTTAATGGAATCACAGGCAATAGCTAGTTTATTTATAAATAATTTTCAAGATCACAAGACAGTTAGTAGGGATCTTCTTCTTTCTAATTTAACCTGTCATAAGACCGTATTTTTATTAACTTTCATATCGAATAATATTAAGAAAGATTTCTATTGATGTTATGAAAATTACATTTTGTTGTCGACAAGTACTCTGCGATTCTGTCCACGGCGACTTTTATTACTTAGAGACTGCGGCGCCTTAGGATACCATTATTGGAGTATTGATAAGACAATCATCCAAACTAAAGAGGAAATATGGAGATTTTGATAGTTTTTATTGTATATAAAACATTCACATTTGCCAAAGTTAATCGTTAACATTGAAATACAAAATTATTATTGACATTAACGATTAATATTTAAATATCTTTTCAGATTATTATCATCTGCCTTATTTTATGAAAATGCGGATTTTTATTGATTCCTAAAGAGATACTAAATTGTACTAAAATGTTGAATGATAAACTGATGAACCTATATAAGTAAAGAACATATAAGTCAAAACAATGTAATTATGTAAACTTGACAAACTTCTGAATATAAAACCATTCTTATATTGTGTGTCCATATGTTTATACAATAAGCTTACGAGTCTTTATTGTAGTTACAAGATAATAAAGAATGTGGGATTCTATTATTTAAGCAAGAACAAAATAAGATTAACGAAAATATATTGTAAAAAAGAGTCTTAACAGCATTACTTTCTTATAAAGCGATATAGAAATAAAACTCAAGAGGTGTACAATTTGTCAAATCTAATGTAAATAATAAGAAGCAAATATACAGGATTTTTCATATCACTGAATATTTTATCCCGAAGTAACTCGATAGCTATCGACGAAATATATCCTTCGACGTCACCCTTTGCATCAATATGTTCGTCACGTAAGTACTGTATACATTAAATCATACGAATGTTGGATTGAAATACTACTGAGTAATTCTCAAATATGTATATAATAAGGATAGTGCAAAAAAGACGTCTCAAATAACATCTTTAATATTTAGTTAGATGCGTTATCATTAAAGAGTTTTTGAGGAAAAAACGTTCTTCAATCAGATTCTTTTAAGAAAATTTTAAATAACAGATTCCTTCTTCTTTCATAATTAATTATTGTTCTATATGTAATTTCAATAAATATGAATAAGTAAGTTACATGGAAACTTCAGCTGTGTATACATTGTTATCACACTTATAAAAGTTTTCTTTGGAATAAACTAAGCATTGGATGCGCTAAAGTTATATATTTATTTGGATAATAATATTATAAGAGTTATTTATATTTATTTAAAAGATTTGGAAAATATAAATCGCTTATTTCTCTTACTCGCAAAAGAAAATTGGTTCATTGGAAATCTATTAACTAGTTATTATCTACTTGTAGTCGTGAGGACGTGTACAATATCTCCAATTGTATGTAATTAATATTCGGAACGCAATCAAATTACTGCGATTATTAAACAACACGTGGATAAATAATTTCCATTAACTGCTAAGGTTGTGTATGTTTTGAAGTTTCAAATAGAAATTTGAGTTTACTAAAAATATGTCCCATATTTTCATATCACAAGATGATAAAAATTTATATTACCCTTAATATAAATTATAAAGAACAAACTTGAAGTGTCTATGTATTTATTTTCACAGACCACTGACCTTTTGGGAACAAATCTTTACGACCCCGAGCTTAAGTCAGACAGACCGCAGGATTACCGCGCGCTTTATTCCAAAGACGTTTTAGAGGACATCATTTTGAGAAGATAACAATAAGAAATGATCTTAATTTTTTAAAGCAAAATCTTTAAAAAAGTCTTGTCAATTAAACAATAAATTGTATGATAACTATTATGAGACTCTACAGAAGATAATACAATGACTAAATCATTGAGCATTTAAAATGACATTATTTATAAATACATTTCATAAAATTGATTATATGAATTAGTACTACTTTTCATAATTTAAAACAATAACTTAGGCTAAAAAATTTAAAACTTCCTTTCCAGGAAATAAAATATAAATTGAATATCAAAGACGTTCCTGAAGAATCCTTTTATGTATTCCACACTCTCATCACGTCTCTCTCTGTCACTGCCACTATGTGTCAGGAAGTAATCGTGTACAAACTAAGACGTACGTTGAATTCCTAATAAAATATTTTAACTATTGGTACTCCTTATGTTTGAAAGCTGTGGCGATTTAGAAATTTAAAAAAATATTCCGATAAGGACTGGCTTTGGTATGACAAAGGCAATGTAAAAATAACTTATACTTTATATTTCCGGCAACTAAAAGATATTTTTAGTTGATAGTATATTAAGACATTATTAGGAATTACATAAACATACCTATTTAGTATATTTGTGCAAGTTTCATTTAGTACTAAATTCATAACCATGTGATACATGCTACATCTCAATCTATGTGCATGGGGCTTTGATATAAAGATAAGAACTTTTACATGATATATCATTCAAAAACCTACAAATACATAAATGTATACATGCAAATATTATGTATTTTTAACCATTATAATGTTTTTTTACAGAAAAATTCTATGTCCCGCATATGACCTATGTGTATTGTCAAATTAAGGTATACATACTATATTGCTGTGGCTGTAAAAACAACACTTCAATAATTCTGTAAAAGTGGGCAAGATTGATATTTAAACTAGCCTCCAATATCTATTTAAATATATGTACTTTTAATATAGGACCTTCAGGCTAATTTCTTAGTAAATTACAGATATTATGTTGTTTTAGACACTAGAGACAAATTATTTATTAGTTCTCGAAAGATTGGTTCTAAAAATTAGATACTGTTTATGTTTCATGGAAAAAAATAAATCTTTAAGCAGGTATGCACAAAAAAGTATATACGAGTAATTGAATCAGCTAGTATAAATCACTTTCAAACAATATAAATATGAAGATTTGAGTTTAGTAACATTTTAATATACATGTAAATAGTTTTATAATTAGTTTTTTCTTAAAGATTAAACAAGAGAGAACTTGCTATTATTGCATGTTTGAAATTATGATAAGTAATTGTTATATTACTGTGTCTTGTTACATTACTTGTCATATTTCTTTAGTTAACAATATCACCTTAACTAAAGAAAGGTTAATGAATATTAAAAACAAAACTTTACGAAACACTTTAGAGAAAGATGTGTGGTTTATATATTTGTAAATATCTAATAAATAAAAGTATGTAATTAAGTAATACTGTAAATTACAGACTTCATTGGATTTACTTGAATAATGAAACCCCTAAATTAAGATTTACGATATTGTAATCCAATATACTCCGACTATTTAATGTGGAATGATCTCTTTTATATAAACTAAATAGTTTTTGATTTTGTTCCAACTATCGTAATTAAAAGGTACCCCGAGAACACATTTTATGTACGAAAAAAATAATATTACTATGTTCAGTTTATTATTAATTATTAACTCCACCATTTTAGTCTCTGCGATATGACAAAATTGTTGTCTACCTTATTCATTTTATGATGTCTAATGTGCTTCATTACACGTATAAGTGTTTGTAAAAAATAAATCATTTTAATCACTGTAGATTTGACAAATATAAAAATATAATTATTATGTTCTAGATCCATTTAATCTAAACTATTTCTAATAATACATTTATTTTAACACATAACACTATAGTTTTTAAAATTACAAATGGAGTTATGTAATTTCTCAATACCTGAAAATCCAACTTGTGTAAAGTAAATACACAATCTATACTAAACTAGGATCCGCCCCTCTCCTTTCTTCTTTTCTTAATAACTTTTAAATGGCTAAACATTTTTTCAATCTGTTTTCGCTATAACATCCGCGTTCAGATCAAACATACATGAGAAAATTTTTAGCTAACTATCTCGTCGCATTCTGGAAACAACTAAACACAAAAAAGGTCTCCTAAACGGTTAAGAATAATAAAGTTTAGTTTTGTTTCAGACATTAAAGCATCCTTAAGTTGTATTTGAGCACGCCTTGATACTGACTTAATTCTTGATGCACGCGATTACGTCAATGAAATGAATTCCCGAGAGAAATATATTTCTGCATTCAGTTGTATTATTGCTTAAATATGATAACGTTTTGGACATAACTCAAAATGAATAATTAAAAATAAAACGATATATCACCAGATATTAGAACATCAGAAATCTCTTTCAATTGTAATATTTTTTTCACTAACGAGAGTTAAAAATTTATCAGAATTTGTGTATGTTATTCTCAGACTAAGTTATATACCTACATTCAAAATATCAAGTAGATCAGGTAAAGTGCTAATATAAGTTTAAAGTTAAGCACCATAGAAGTTGTAAACTCAATTTAATTTAAGTTTCTGTTTATATTTTACTTGCCATGCCAGGTTAGTATAGTAGTATAGTACTTGTTTTTTTGATATTCCTTTTGCAATGACCACATCAACTGGTGTCAGAATAAAATAATTGTGAAAAATATTGCAACTTAAAATGCCATATTTATGAACTCGTGTGTCATATTATTATCATTTTAATGGTATTGTAATCTAGATATAAAAGGTTCAAGTAATATAAATAACGTAAAACCCTTTAATTGGTAGAATTTAAAATTTATAATTCTGAACACAAATTCCACTGGACTACATGACTTTGACTTCCCTAACAGACTAGATCTTAAATCTTTTTATTTTAGTTTTAGTTACTTGTATATAACATAACACTTTTAAGACTTTTTAACTTGTCTAAACTTATATTATAATTCTGCTATAAAATATGCCAAATGAAACGCTACTAAATATAGAACTGCTCCTCTCATTGTTATACAGGTGCAATAAAGCTATCAGGCATTATGATTAATTAGCAAGATTACTTGGGCGCGTTAAGTAATTACCTTACCTTTTATAGGAGTCTATAAGTCTGTCCTGAAACACTATGATAATTAGATCTAAAACAATACTTTATTTGTCTTCAAATTGTACTTTTAACATACAAATAAAAAATTCTAGGATCATACATTTTAAGTGTCATTGAATAACCTGGTTTTAAAATTAAAACTTTCACGTTCACTTGATTTAGAGATACGGTTTTATTTACAGCGCTTAGTACTTTGTTCTTTTAACATCTTAACTTCAAAGGGCTTCTTCAAGTTTTTCTTTGTTTTAGGATTAATTGCTTCCTTTCACCGATGAACGTACCGGTGTATTAAGATAAAGAAAGAAAATCTATGTAATACTTTATTCCTAATCTCATAAATTAATGTTTGGCCGCCATTTGTATTCATCAGAAACTTTTATAGTGTTATTATTAATATACTAGACTATTTAAGGAGAGATACTTGACTATTTTTTATTGATACAAAATAACTTTACCACTTGATAGTTGAGATAGTCACGGCAATACTTTTTTTTATATTAGACAACAATTTACTCTACCTTCTTATAAATACGAGTAGTTCTATTACATATGAAAATAAAATCTAATGTTAAACTATTCATTTTAAAGTAAACGGGCATATTAGTGATGATTTTTTATTAAATATATAAATAAATAATTTATTAATTAGAAGCATATTTTAACATATTTCATTAATTCTATAAAATTTATAAATTCCCTTTTAAAAAAGTATTGAGGCTTTATTAGAAAGTAGTAAACAAAGTAGTCCGACCCACTTGGATTGAAGCACGATCATTCAATAAAATATTACCTTATTCATGTATTTTTAGGCATAAAAAATATTTGCTTTGTAAAAAGCTTATTTTTTTTATTATAATATATCAATCAAAATTTAAAATGTGTAATAATCAAGTATTTATTTGGAAAGTATGAAAATATTTTGTTAGAATATTTTATAAAACTTAAAGCAATTTAACAAATAAGACGCAGTTAAGTTGCTTTTTTTGCTTCAACAAAAAGAAATGTTCGAAACGCAAGTCTAGTATACCCAAACGGCTAATAATCTTTTCTTCCTTTCAAATTACTTATTTAAAAGGTGTCCTTTAAAGGGAGTACTTAAAATACACTTTATAAAGGATTTTTTGATCAGTTTTATTTTGATATTCTGTCACTCTTGGTTTATGTTGCATCGATGCTGACTTAGAACTGAACAAGATAAATAAAATATGGGCATTGTACATAGTTCAATGTTGTCAAAGATGTCATATCAATCTCCATTTTATTAATAAAAATTTGTGATTCCTTTGAGACAATAGAGTCTGTAATGTTTGGTGTTATAAATATATCTGTTTTAGACGTTTGAAAAATAAATTAACAGTTTATAGATCTATACAATTAGATTGCAATGTTTTATATACTAGCTTTATGCTCTTATACGTTTTCCTCTTAGTATATATTATATTTTAATGAATCCCCGATCTATATTTTGGAAAACTCATGTTATTAGAATAGATTCATATTTCATTTACATAATTGTCAACATAGGAATCGAGCTATGTATAATAGCTGAAAATACTCACATAAATATTTTTACAAATAGTGACCAGTGAATAACCATATATAAAATAAAGCTATGATGTGACCAACACAATAATATACCATTAAAATTTATCAACAGGATTCACCGTGATGCGGGTAATTAAAAACCCTCTCACATTTGGTATTTTACTTTTTGAGGAGTATTTTTAAATGCAAGATATAAGTGTAAGTAAATTGTATTTTAAAGTGTATAATATTTATAAGTGAATAATAAATTGAAAACTTCGAGAATTTATTAAATGTTGTTTCTTTTTGGCACTGACTGACACCTTTACTGGCACTGACGCTTACAATATTAATTTTATTTATAGATAGTGTTTTTCTTTTCAATAATTTATAAAGTAAATATTAAAATAAAAAAATACTTTAACTAAATCGACATTTTCTCAAACTTGAAATAATAGACACTTAAATTACTTATCATGAATCACAAAAAGGGTCATAAATTAGTAAAAAAAATACAGGAAAAAATATAACAGAATCCCGAATATTAAATCTCTGAATAATGATAAGATTAGAATAGAAGTTATTAGTTTGCAAAATTTCTGTACAGTTGTAGTAGTAGTCCAAAAATTGTATCTTTTATAACTATATAAATTGGATGATATTAATATAAACTATATAGTTTTAAAATTTATAGATTTGAATTTAACCATTTAGTCAAAGAGCATAAAATATGTTATTTCGTTTCTTGTACTTACAAATCACGTTACATTGTTTAATAAACAAACTTGTATATTAATCAATATATTGCTATGTGCTTAAAATAACATAATAAAAGTATCTTAGGGACTAAATCAATCTCAACAAACCTCTCTTAGATTGTGTTTTAAGATTGAACTTAAAGTACAACTTCAAACTTTTTAAAGTGTTTCTTTGTGTATTGTTTTCATTGAAACCTGAAAAAGTAACACCTCAAAAAGAGGTGTTACTTTTTCAGTCGTTTCCAATGATTGTTATGTGCACAGGTGTGTTGATTTCCGAAACGTCTTGCAAAAAATCATCATATATTTACAATAAGTGAACTCAGATGATATTTTAAAAAAATCTTTTCAAAACCGGCAAATCATAAAGTTTTTTAATACTTTTTATGTAGCAAAAGAACTTGTAACCCTTTTTATCAATACAAAGGATCTGTTGAAACGTGATCGAATGGTAAGTATTCTCTAATCTCTTTTTCTTTTGATATCCTTCACACTCCACAGCTTCAGCCAGATATTACCGACGTTTTCTTTGTCTAGTCTGTACTCATAGATGTTAATTATAATAATTATGTTGAGATTTGTCTGTTTGAAAACACAGTAGAGACGGTTATATTTGTGGAAATTGCACTTACGTATAATACAATGCTACATATCTTCACGTAACATAAATAGACATAAGAAGAAGTATACTCATAGAATGTAATCTATGTCCGAATTATTATACAAAATGGACTAAATACTTTAACAAGTTAATAAATTGTACTTTTGTTTAGAGATACCTTTTAAACAGCAATCGTAAAAAACACATTTTCATTTTATATTTATTTATAACAGACAAGGTAGTTACGTCAGTCCAAACAACTGACTCGACAGTCACACCAGCCCATCCCGCTGAGTCGGCATCTCGCAATGTTCGCACGCTCATATTCGAATGATGGGAACAATACCCTTCTGGGTGGCCGACTCGATAGTATTTAAGACATTGTATTAATATTAAGTTAGTCTTGTTAAGGTAGTCTAAGTAATTACTTGTCAATTAAAGTGATTATATTTTAAATAAAATCTTTTTTTAAAAAGTCATTCGCGGTGCGTAAAACTTGACTGGCGCAGCCGGTAGGATTCCGCGTCCGGAAAATTGAAGATTATCCTGGAACGAACGTTTTCAAGCGTTTTCTACGGAATCCGAACCAAAAATAAATAAGTCTCATCGAGCGCTTGCGTCTGGCTTCTGGAAAGATCGCTACCTTCAGGCTCACGAGGGATATGATTTGGTGAGTAGACCCTAAAGCTATTCCTACCTATTCTTTTCCTATTCAACCCTAGTTATATGTGTCAATTTAAATTGTAGATCCCTTTTTAAAATTTAAAAGGTTCTTAGAGATTTTATTGACTTTCGTTTTAAGTGAATTAAAAGAGGAATACTAAGATTGAATTGAATTAAAGTAAAAGTGAATTATAATATTATAAAAAGAAAAATAAATATATTATATTAATTAATTAAGAACAAAAATAATATATAATTATTTTATAAAATAATTATTTTATATACAATTTTGATATTCCTTATTTAAAGTGAATCAATTTATTAAAAATGGAAAACATTGTTAAGATCCCAGTAGAAGTTAGTAATATCATACCTAAGTTTGATGGTGATGAAAAATTATTATCCTTATTTATTAGGAAATGTGAATACGTAATACAAACGTGTGTAGTAGAAGGAAATCCCGATCAAGACCTTTATGTTTTTCATGTCATAACTTCAAAATTAATAGGACGAGCAGCTAGTTTAATTAGTGAAAGACAAGATTTAATTACATGGGGCAGCCTTAAATCCGCCCTTGAACAACATTTCGGTGATCCGCGTTCCGAAGAATGTATCGCGATTGAATTAGAAACTCTAAAAATTAATAGCAACGAATCTTATCTAGATTTTTGTAATAGAATACAACACACTAAAAGCACATTAATAGCTAAAGTAAATTTAATTTCAAATAGTAGTTTGCGTGAAAGTAAAATAACGATATATGATAATTTGGCGATGAATGTATTCTTGTATAATTTACCTGAAGATTTATTAAGAATCGTTAGACTTAAAGCTTGTAACACCCTTGAAAATGCTTTAAGTATTGTTTTAGAAGAAGTAAATTTTATGCATCAATATAATTCACGTAATAAAATGATGAAGCACCCTCATACTAATGCTGGATATGCTACATCTTCTAACCCCTATATTGAAAGAAATGTAATGAAACCGTTCTTTAACACCTTTAAAAATAATAATCATTCATTTCAATCAAAAGGTCAACATCAGCAGCAACCCTTGCAAAAACCTTATACATTTCAAAATATGAACTATCAATAACCCCCTAAATTTAAATTTGGTATATCTCCTAGTAAGCAAGTTAAGTTACCCATACAAAACCAAAACCAATTTGGATATCGACCCCAGGTAAACCAAAACCAATTTGGATATAGACCCCAGGTAAACCAAAACCAATTTGGATATAGACCCCAGTATAATCAAAATCAATTTGGATACAGACCACCACTTAATCAAAACCAAGGACAACATCCCTCTGATTACCGTCCCCAACGACCTATGTATAACACGGATGTGAGCATGAGAACTGCTCCACCTACTAAACCACAAGGATTCCACCTAAACGAGCATATTGTCGAACAGGAAATTCCTGAAGACCCTGAAACCGAATACTATGACCCTAATGACCCCGAGACTGAATATTGTGACCATTATGACCCCACAATACAAGAAGACATTAATGACATGACAAATAATAATATTGGAGAACAATTTGAAAATTTTCATATGGATACCCCTTACCAAATCCCGAGATAATACATTTAAATTGTAACACCCTAACATTACCTTATATATATATACCTGAAATTAATGCTAACTTTATGATAGATACGGGAAGCTCAAGATCATTTATCAGTCCCAAAAAAGCGAATGAATATTTTAAAGACTTTAAATATCAAGAACCCTTTGAAGTTATTAGTACTCATGCCTCTAGTCGACATGATGAAGTTGTAGTTATCCCCTTATTCCAAATTTTTCATAACCCTGAAACACATAAACTTTACATCTATGACGTAGATGGACGTTACGACGGATTAATTGGGAGTGACCTTTTAAAACAATTAGATGCCACAATAGATATGAAGAAAGAAATTTTATATACCAATACAACAGCTATCCCTATTATATATAACCCCACTAACGTTATTCGTCTTCATCCCCGTTGTGAACAGAGAGTTAAATTACCAACAAGTTTACGAAATGGAAATGCTATTTTAAATTTTAAACAATTTTGTAATGGTGTTAGAATGCCTGCCGCTTTAGTAAATTGTAAAAACGGATATGCAACCACTATTATTCAAAACACCCTTGAGAAAGAACTAAACTTGACTATTACCAGTCCTTTTATAGTAACAAAATATAACCCAAGCAAATGCATTATTAATAAATTAGATAACAATACAGATTTAGAAATAGACGAAATACTGACAGAAAACTTAACTAAACTGAGATTAGACCATATGAATTCAGAAGAAAAGAAAGCTATCGAACAACTCTGCATAGAATATAAAGATATTTTTCATTGTGAGAAACTACCCCTGACTTTTACTAATGACGTTAAACATCAAATTAGGATACATAATGAGGATCCCATATATATACGACCTTACAGACAACCCCAAGTAATTAATGACGAAATTAATAAACAAGTAGACAAGATGATAGAAAATAATATAGTAATTCCATCCCATTCCCCTTGGAGTGCACCTGTCCACCTAGTCCCAAAGAAACTTGACGCTAGTAATGAAAGAAAATTCCGCTTAGTTATTGATTACAGAAAACTTAATGAGATAACTATCGACGACAAATACCCTTTACCTAACATAACTGACTTATTTGACAAGCTTGGACGAAGTTCTTATTTTACCACTTTAGATTTAGCAAGTGGTTACCATCAGATAGAAGTTAAAAAAGAAGATAGACAGAAGACAGCCTTTAGTACAAACGCAGGACACTTTGAATTTACTCGTATGCCTTTTGGACTTAAGACAGCACCTGCAACTTTTCAAAGAGCAATGGATAATGTTTTAAGAGGACTACAAGGAATCCACTGCTTAGTTTATCTGGATGACATAATAGTTTATTCAGTTAGTTTACAGGAACATATTCAGAAATTAAGAACAGTATTTGACAGACTCAGACAGACAAACTTGAAAGTTCAGTTAGATAAATCAGAATTTTTACGAAAAGAAGTACTTTATTTAGGACATACTATTACGAGTGACGGACTTAAACCAAACAATGACAAAATTAAAGCTATCCTTAACTATCCTTTACCACAGACAACAACTGAAATTAAAAGTTTTCTAGGACTAATAGGTTACTATCGACGATTTATAAAAGACTTTGCAAAAATAACTCAACCAATGACAGCCCGACTTAAGAAAAAACAGACGATGCCTGTAACAGATCAGAAATATTTAGAATCCTTCCAAAAATGTAAAGAACTCCTTGTTAATGCACCAATACTGCAATATCCTGATCATAGCAAACCTTATATCCTCACTACAGATGCATCAGACTTCGCAGTAGGAGCTATTTTATCCCAAGGTCCGGTTGGCAGTGATAAACCTATTGCTTATGCAAGCCGTACATTAATAAGTGCTGAAACACGTTACAGTACGACAGAAAAGGAATTATTAGCAATAGTATGGGCAGTGAAATATTTCCGCCCCTACTTATATGGTAGAAAATTTAAAATAATTACTGATCACAAGCCCTTAGCATGGTTAAATTCTTTAAAAGATACCAATAGTAGGTTAACACGCTGGAGATTAAGATTATCTGAATACGATTTTGAGATCATACATAAGAGTGGCAAAAGCAATTGTAATGCTGATGCTTTATCTCGAATCCGTATTAACGCAACAGATAAAGAAGAAAATATGTCAACACAAGTAAATGTAGATACAGAAGATGATGATCTGGAAGAAATAAGAAAAGTAACTGAAAGCTTAAAAGAATTAGAAAGATTAAAGAAGACCATTTTTCCTGAATCTCAACCTTCTAACATTTTTAATCCTGAACCAGAAGAAATTATTCCTACTATTAATATCCCTGACGAAGACTCAGAAGAAACTCTTTCAGTAAGAACTAGAAATGGTTCACCTTATTCAATACCATGTCCTTCTAGTTCCACTTTAACTGCGTCTGAAACTGACACAGTTCATTCAGCACGAGATACTGAATCCGAAGGTATCCCCATATTACAGGAAGCAATAGACACTAAACCAAATCAAATTTTAGTTTTTACATGGTTTATAGATAGGTTAACAGTTAAAGATTTATCTAGGCCCAAGCAACGTATTTTAGAAGTTCATTTACCTACAAACAGACCAGATTTAGTTAAACAATTCTTAAAAGAATATATTAAAAATAAGACCAAATATTTTATTTATTTTGAAGATGAAATACATCGTAGGCAATTTTCAGAAACAGTTATAGCCCTATTCAAAAAGGAATGTGTTCAATTTAGAGAATGTACAAAACGCGTAAGTTTTATAGATGACGAAAACGATCAAAGGGAAATTGTAAAAAAATATCACGAAGGAAAAACTTGCCATAGAGGTATTCGCGAAACTGTAGGTCATATTAAGAGAAATTATTTCTGGCATAACATGGAACAAACTATATCAAGTTTCATAAATTCTTGCGAAATATGTAAAAAGATGAAATACGACAGAAACCCAATAAAACCAAAATTACAATTAACTCAAACTCAAACTAAACCCTTAGAAGAAATCTTCATAGATATATTTTCTATTGAAGGAAAATATTATTTAACCATAATCGACGCCTTTAGTAAAATTGGCCAAGCCTTTGAAATTGCTAATAGAACAACACCAGAGATAGTAAGAAGTTTAATTAAGAAAATTGAAATTCACATAGGAACTGCAAATAATCCAAATTCCATGGGTCTCATAGAAAGATTCCATTCAACTATTATAGAAATTTATAGAATTGCCAAATACGAACAAAAATATACCGATGCAGCTTCCGTAATGACATATGCAATAATGGCTTATAATAATTCAATACATTCTACAACTGGTTTTACACCCTTCGAAGTTTTATTTGGACACACTGAAGCTAAAAATACATTCCATGTAGATTTTGAGAAACAATATATGCAACAATTAATTAAGGAACATATGAAAAGAACGAAATTTTTGTATAAACATTTAATAGATAAAACAATTAAGGCTAAAGAAAAATATATTGAGAAAAGAGGCGGTGAAACAGATTTTAGAATAAAGCCCGGAGATACAATATTTGCAAAAAGCACTAACAAACGTAAAAGCAAAGATAAACCACGTTACGTAAAAGCTCAAGTAACCAATGAGATTTCTAAAAATACTGTCCCTGTTTTAATGACTAATGATCGGAATACTAAGATTCCAATAAGGAACGTTAAACGACCTCCACAGGTACCACCTGCTGGTTATGACCCTGGTCCCGGTGATGTGGACCCAGGCCCTTCAACTTCAGGAGTTAAATGAAAATCCTGGAGTACTACCCTTAAGAAATGGCGTTGCCATCGTGAGTAACGATAAATGGACAATCGTCAAAACATTAGATTTAAGACCTATAATAGAAGATATAAAAGAAAATTTTTATAAATGTACCCAGTTAGATAAGTTAGTTGATAATTTTGATGATATTTTTATTGAATACTTTGTAGACGTTAGAATTCAAGCTAATTACATAAAGAACTTAACAGTAATGAAATTAGAACAAATTTCTCCCACTTTTAGAGTTAAACGAGGCCTTATTAACCCCTTAGGATCAATAATTAAAATCATTACAGGAAATCTAGATAATAACGATGCTATTAGATATGAAAAATTAATTAGTGAGATTAAATTTGAACAAAATAAAAATAAAAATAAAATGACGTTGATCACTGAAATGATACACACTATAACGAATTCTACATTTCAATTAAATGACAATATTAATAATATCAATTTAGAAATTCAAGGTCTGAAATATAATCTTTCAGAAATAATAAAAACGAACGTTCTCAATCACATAGAAACTCAAATCATTAGTACATACAATTTGTTAATTCATAATTTTCAAACTATATATATAAAATTAAATGAAATAGAAACAAGTTTTGCATTAAGTAGATTGGGAGTATTACATCAATCAATAATAAATTCTAACATACTTTTAAGTACATTAGAAAACATAAGTAAGTTAGAAAATTTAGCATATATTCCTACATTAAATAATTTAGTAAAGTTAGAAGAAACGATTTCAATAAAAGCATATCTCAAAGGAAATTATATAATCTATCTTTTGGAAATACCTATAATTGAAAATGACACTTATATCTATTACAAACTGATTCCTTTACCTGTGTTGTCCCATGATTCCACTGTTATTATTGTTCCTAAATATCCTTACCTTATAGCAAAAGGGTTGAAAACTAGATTATTAGCTCACCCCTGCAAGGAGATCGACAAAGAGAGTTTCCTTTGCTACAAAGATGAAGTTCTTCAATTCAGCAACGATCCTTGTATCACCGACTTGATGAACTATGCTGAAAATGCAACATGTACCCCCGTTCCGGTAATCACTGAAGACATTATTTTACAATCACTGAAAACTAGCACATGGATCCTGTTTACCAGAAAAGAAGAATTAATTAAAAGAACCTGTTCTGACGAAATATCCCGAACAAAGGTCAAAGGCACTTACATACTCACCCTAGATGATCTTTGTGAAGTGAAAATTGGATCTATGAATCTGAAACGACATCAGATAATTTATGAAAATGAAAGTCACTCAACATTACCAGTAATAAATCTACCATCAATACATGTTCCTGAAACTCCGAGTCTGAAACCAACCAATATAAAAGGCATTGATCTTACAGATCTGAAACTTCTTGCGTTAACGTTAAAGAAAACAGAAACAAGTGAAAATAGTGAAAATAGTGAAACTAGTGAAAACCATAAAATTGTGAGAAATATCAGTGTTTGGACAATCGGACTGTATACCATAGTTATAGTTATTATATGTATTCTAATTTTCAATAATCGTAATTTTGTATTTAAAATGTGTCTTCGAAGTTCTTCTGCTTTACCGGAAAACTTCGATCTTAAGGAGGGAGGAGTTACGTCAGTCCAAACAACTGACTCGACAGTCACACCAGCCCATCCCGCTGAGTCGGCATCTCGCAATGTTCGCACGCTCATATTCGAATGATGGGAACAATACCCTTCTGGGTGGCCGACTCGATAGTATTTAAGACATTGTATTAATATTAAGTTAGTCTTGTTAAGGTAGTCTAAGTAATTACTTGTCAATTAAAGTGATTATATTTTAAATAAAATCTTTTTTTAAAAAGTCATTCGCGGTGCGTAAAACTTGACTAGGTGAATTTAAAACGCGCAGGCTCATGTATGCATGCATATGAAATAGCTTCAAATTAACGTTCTATTTAACTTTAGGTTAGTTACCATAAGCCTTTTACAACATTACTTTAAGCATAATAATAAAGTGAAATGTAGATGTGTAAATTTTGAGTAATAAAATTTTTGCTATATTATATATACTGTTTCACTTATATTATGAAGTAAGTAAAGGTTCATTAGTTACTAAAGTACTGAATTATTAATGAAATGTGTGATAGAAGACTAGGTGACTGATATACTTAAAACAACTTGAATAATATTAAAGTTATATGAATATCAAATATACTGTGGTATATTGATATGTGATCAAGTACTGCATGCATATGTCGTATTTTTTTTTTATATCTCTAACAATTTATGGATTGGAGATTCTCTAACAAGATATGGATTTAATTATTTTATTTCATTCACATACACAAAGCTTTGAATAATGAATTTCTTGGTACGTCAGTTATTATTAATATAATTGTAATTCTTTCTTCTACATAATGATTTTACTTGTCATTTTTTGATATTCAGAAGGAATATAGAAGTAGAGAACTTCCGGAATACATTAACATATCAATAACATAAATTTTGTTAATGTTTCCAAGACGCAAGTTGAAAAACATATCAAGGAAGTAAGTCTCCACTCAGCTGATTTATGCTAGATAAGTATAGAAGACGGATGATGATATCATTAAATGAATTTACATATACTTTATCAAAATAAGTGAATTCCATTTTATATAATGAAGTATAAATTTTTTTATTATAATAATAAAATATATAATTGCTGATGCAATTATGAAACATGATCTTGTTACAGGTTCCAGCAACATTTTATGTTTGGACATTTCTTTGTTGTGCTCGACGTGAATCATAATATATTATATATATATAATGGAATATAAATATTACAATATAGGTTTTAGACTTTTTAGTGACATACTGCAAAGATTATATAAAGATTTACTAAATACATACTATGATTATTGCAATGGCTGTAAGACTTAAAACATTGTTTCCTTTGAAGTTTTTTTATTTCTTAATACATTACATTTTTCTATTTTATGCCTACATAATAAATAAATAAATATAACAAACAAGGGGTAGGTACTTAATTATAGTTAATTTAAGTGTGCTGAACTAACGCCAGAAATAGTTGCCCCATTAATTCGTAGTATTAAGTACTAACTTCATTAATATGTTACAGGAATTTATTTATAATGTTTAAATTGTTTTTGTTGTCTGAACCATACACACATAAGAACTGATACACATATAAGAACAATCATCATAATAATAATATATGTTACAGTAATTTATTTGTAAAGTATTTTTATTGTTTTTGTTGTCTGAATAATATAAGAACTAGAAGAATAAATTTTCATTACAATTTCATACGAAAATGGCTTATTTAAGAATAATTTATATTACTATACCACCAAGTACATTTAATTAGAATATGGTAAGTTAAACGGTAAATATA
This sequence comes from Melinaea menophilus ssp. n. AW-2005, assembly GCA_918358695.1. Classification (NCBI taxonomy): domain Eukaryota; kingdom Metazoa; phylum Arthropoda; class Insecta; order Lepidoptera; family Nymphalidae; genus Melinaea; species Melinaea menophilus. The sequence goes on along the minus strand of OU911043.1, from coordinate 20,071,454 downwards.
GTCCAAAAGAGATTTCAAAACTTTATTGTAATTTTCCATGTATGCTGTCTCTTAAATATCGAACGTAGAATTAACTTAAAACCATTATGCTAAAAGTCACACAAATTTTGTCTAATGGTTTTTGTTTGGATGTTTCATATGTGAACAGATAGACAGAAATAAAATCAAAAGGTGACAAAATTAAAAAAGAATAAAGTAAACGAGGCCTGTTTCAAAATTATTTACACGTGAATAACACAATTATCTCGAGACCACAAGAACATAGGAATTTTGTAATTTCAAAAAGCACCTATAAAATTTAATAACATTTCCAATAAACTATAAAAATAAAACAAAAGAAAACTGTAGTTATTAAAAATATATTTTTTACTATAAAATATGAAGAGGAAATAGAATCACAGTCCTACTTTTTATTATTATATATTTACAGGCAATATCAACAAAAAAAAAATTTACTCTGTTACACCACTTAGGATTAATGTCACCGACACTGTTACCGTTCCTGACTTTGTTAATGAAAAACATCGCTTATCATTATTGTTATCAATGAAGGAGAAATGATGCAAAATGAATAAACAATTTAAAACCCAGAAAGTATTTCTTAACAAAAGCTGCGGATGATTTTGCTTATATTTATAAGAAACTATGCCATATTTATAAAAACTACAGAAAAATATTTACTATTTGTTATAAATACATATGTATAAATTACAGTTCTATCATTTATATCACTGAACTTTGCTGTAATTTGGCACGTTGTTGTTACTGAAATATCTTTTATCAATTTACCTGAAATGCCATAAAATATATAAATATAAATAATTAAATTATTACAGCTTTTGTCAAAGAATATTTTGTGATGAATGATTCCTGGTTACTGACCGTGAAGTATCCTACGCATAACAGCTAGTATAAAACAATAAATATTAAAAGTATAATAGAAATCGCTTCAAACCCAAAAATGTTTATAATATTGTTGATAACAGTTTCATTGAAATAGAATAATTAATTTAAAATGAATATACCCGTAATGAAAAATCATATTAAGGGTGCTTCAACGGATTAACAGTAATCCGACACCCTCGGGGGTAATTAAATGTATATGAAAATTCTTTTGAAAAACAACTGCTTCAGTTTTTTTTTGAGCTTTAAAGGGATTTAGGTTACGATAATACATTTATATAAGGTCACAGGTAATTTACTTTTAAAAGTACTGTATTATTTAGATATTATTTGTTTGAAACAAGTCTACAGCTATAATAGTTTACTGACATATTGTAATTCACTTTCAATATTGGTCTTGGGTTCTTTTTGATGATAAAAATCCATTTTTAGGAAAATTTGAAACAACGCATATGTATTGTAATAACTGTCTTTTAGTGTGTTGTAGCAGTCATAACTGCGTTTCACATGGCGGTTGAATTATAAAGTTTAACTTAATGGAAGTGTCTCAGCGAAGAAATGAAAAACCGGAAGAAAGAAAAACAGATTGACGTTGCGATATCATCTTAAAACGGGACATAAAAGAGGTAATAATAAATAGGTTAACATGACATATAATTTTCGCTACTTGCTATCTCTCTCCTACCTACAGTCGATTTGCTTAAAACTGCGACCTTTAAGTTTTATTATAATTTTTCATCAATTCTTATGTTTCTTTGATAGAATCTATATAAAAAAATATATAAATCATCTTTAAATCAGTATGATTATATTCTTGATCATGAAATTATATACGTATATCTTATAAAAGTCTAATATTTATGTGTACTTTTATTACGAGTATGAATATACTTTTCTTACTAGTTTTAAATATTTAATACAGAATAAATAATAGTGAGTTTAAAATAAACTACACTTCACTTCAGATAAATAAGTCTCCCCAAGCGGCAAAACGTATTTGAATGCAACCTTTTGTTTCTATTGTGACTTTATTTACAATGCATGCTATCAATTTATACTCGTGTGGCTTGTAAGAGCTTTCTCACAAGGAAATATATTTAACTATTTTCTTGTTTCGCTCCACTAACAATGTAGTTCAAGTAATACTAAATTCAAACTTAATACTTATTGTTTCAATATAAATAGAGTAATGTGTAACAGTTACTTGTATTCTTTTAAATATCTGATATTTAATATTTATTGAAAAATATATTATAATGAAATAATCAAGACAATAAATATTATTAACGTAATTTCTTTAGTATAAAACATTTAAACGAATAATGATAATGTTGATACAAAAATATATCATTATATATTATTAAGTATATATTACACTAAGTTATTTAAAACAACATGTAATTTTAATTGACAAATAACAAAATTATGTTGGTTTATTATCTGAGTCAAGAGTTAGGTGTCTTCGTTCCGAAAAATTATATTTTTTTACTAGAAAACACAATAATTGATTTGGGCTATACTTACAAAAATATATAAATACATATAGAAAAAAATACTTATATATATTTCTAAAGCACTTCTAATAGATACAAAACATTAACTTTGACTAAAATAACGTTTGTCTATATGTATAATATTACTAGTGTACTGAACTTGCTAAATAGCTAATTAGTCTACAGCTTTCATTTGTTAGCTGCAGACTAATTAGAAGCTAACATAGTCAGAGGCAGAGTTAGATAGGCGTTACATTTCCAGTTAGGACGAGTACAGTTCGAGTTTAACTCCGTAATATGAATAATATCAGTTCTAAATAATATACGTTATTTGAATCTGACAAAATAGTTTCTATTTAATTTTAAATCCGTATGATTGTCGAAAAAGTTACTGACACAGTAATTATATTTATTATTAGACACGATTATGTATGTTTGATTTTATATTACCCGTAGTTTAGTTACTTTTAAGATCTTGAACTAATATTAAACTGTAATTAGATTTTACTATGCAATAAAAAAATATAACCAAATAATCTATACATATAAAGACACGAAAGTTATAAAGAACTATAAAAATAATAAAAATCTATAAGAAAAGTTAAATATTCACATTTCTTAAAGCTACATTTCTTAAAGACTTTCGGAATTTGAACACTTTCACAGGCCCATAGTGTGGTGGTAGCAGTTTTAAGAATGATACCGAGCCTAACAAAGCCTAATTATCACATTTAGTATATAATATATACATATCAATATTAAATTTAACAAAATAAGGCTTAGCATTGTTTTAATTGCTCCAAGCTTTTTTTACGCATAACATTTGAAAAAATATTTGGATCATTACTTTGCGATGTTTTTTTAAACAAGAGACTTACTCGTACTTTTATCTTGTCTCTTTAAGATGCTGGCATTAAACATTTTATACCGGAGTCATTTTAAGAAACCACATTTTTTCAAATCGTTGTCTTGGTTGTATAATTTTTATAAACCTTTAAATTTTAGAGAAAATGACAGAAAAAAAATATAAAAAATTTGTTTGTTGAAATCTATGTATATTATCTTATATTATGCCAGGATAAGAGGTAATATAAATAATACAGTAAAATTATATTATTGCGAATAAATCTATCTATATTTATTTCTTTTTATAATAAAATGATATTATGAACGGACTATATAATATTGATGTAAAATATTATTTAAATACTCGTATAAGTAATGTATTAAAATAATATTTAACTTAATATTTGTATGTATGTAACGCGTTATAATGTAATTAAGAGATTGAAATACAAATTCATAAAAGAAAATGTTTAGTAGAAAAACTACTCAATAAGTTTTAATAATATTCATATTAAAAGATTTTTATATGACCTGTTTCAATTGTACGAATGTTTCATAGTAATGCATTATTTAAAGTTCTCTTGTCACATGATATTAAGTTAATGTCTTATTTATTTCAATTATAGCTGACTTACAGTACAGTTTTTTTGTTATGAAGGCGTTATTTTTTATAAAGTTATATTCAGGATTAATATAATCTTTAAAATTTTACATCCGTAGCAAGAAGTATTATATTTTTAACCTCGACGTCAATTCTCCGACATTTACTGTCACTTTTCTTTTATAAGGTCAGAAATGTAACGCAAGATGTCACTGTCTGAATATTTAAAGATATCCATTGAAGTGAAAAAAAGAGTAAGGTAATTACAATTCGCTGTCAGATTTTTTTAAGTTTTTTTTTCTATAACTACAGTAGTGATACCGTTAAAAATTGTGTAGTGCGAATTATAGTATTTATATTGTCATAGATTTTATCTTTTCCATAAATTTACTAAATTGTTATTAAATTTGCATTTTATTTTACTATTAGATACATCATGAGGGCGTACACATTTTTTTTATATTATTGGCTGGGTTTACAGTTTGAAATAGATATGTCCCCCTTTATAACAATATAATGGATATTAGCATGTTTTATGTAAGTTTTTATGAATTCTGAAGAATAAACTTAGTATTGTTTGGCAATATATTTAGTTTAACAGACCATTGTTCTTTTGGAAATCTTTACGAGTCAGAGCTTTACTGTCAGACATACCGTAGGATTATCCTTCGTTTTACTTGAAAGTTGTTTAAAAAGAATATATTTTTAAGAAAGATAACGATAACGTATGTTCTTTAAACTTTATTTTTCTTTATCGTATTATATAAAACCTTTTCTATGTTGTAATTATTATATTTTAGCAGACAATAATTAATACACTGAATGTTTAAATTTTGTTGCTAAACTAGTGTTTTGTTTATATTGGTATTATAATATAATATGTATAGAATTAGTATTATCCACAAAAGGCTCTGTACCTAATACTATAAAGAGTTGTTCGTTAAACTGTTATAAGAATGAATAGTGTAAAAATGTATTTTCTTAAGAGAAAATATAAGTTGAATATCAAAGACATTTTTGAAGACTATTTTTGTTTATTCCACACACGGATCACGTCTCTCTCTATCACTGTTATGATATGACAATTAATCAGTGAAGTCTTTATTATAAAATAATCAAATATTTATAATTATAAGTGACTTATAATCTTTGATTACGCGAAACTGTCACCTTTGAAATCTAAACAAAATAAACAATAAATAACTTATTCGGTAAAGAACTTAGTATAAATTGTTACGGTTTTAAGACCGACTAACATTGGCATGACAATGGCATTTACATTCAATAAATGTATATAATTTATTATGATTGTGAATCTAATCTTCATTTGATTTACTTCAATAATGAATTCTCAGTATGGAACGAAACATGAAACTCCTAAATTTCAATTTGCGAGGACATCACCCAATATGCCCCTACTAATGAATGAAATGACGTTGTTACCACGAATACTTTCAACTATTGTGTTTAAAATAAGACAATGCAATAATACCTTGTGTAACGTTACTCATTCATTGATGTTACTATTACTATAGTAGGTGTAGTTTAAATTACATTTTAGTATGGAATAATGTTCCAGAGGTATGATAAATCTGTGAGCGTTTTTTAGCGTTATATGTCTATCTTATTCATCTTGTTATGAGTTCTTAAAATCCAGTTCAGTTCATCTCAGACTATAAAGCTTTTCTTACTTTTATTTAAACACGCCGTGCTACTTTGACCTAACTCTCATAGGAAACGATAAATTACATTGAAATGCATTCCCTTGAGAAATACATTTTCCCGTTAAGATGTATATGTGCTATTGTATATTGCTTCAATTTTAATATCCTGTTCTACTAAAATATCATAGGATATTAATAAGTATAGACTTATTCTGATACTTAGTTATATACCAAGTATTAATAAGATTGTGTAAAGTGGTAATGTAAATTTAAAGCCAAGAACTAGATAAACTGTAAGCTTAATCTAATTTAAGTTTCTCTTTATATTTTACTTTCCACGCGAGTTTAGTATACACTACCTTAAGATAAGCATACTTACAGTCTTCATCAACAATTCAATACAAGTGTTTTAGCTTCAGCTGATTATTTACTAGTAATGAGTCTATGAATGGTGGTACGCACAAAGTGATGGCAGGAAATTTTTAACATTATTTTCTATACTCTCACCTCTAAAAATGTATATTATGAAAATATAATTTAGTTAAAAACGTTTTACTTAGTTTGGTGTTATAATAACGGGTGGGCCAAATAAGACCTACTAATATTAAGCACAAATAACTTTTTTATTTTTGATCAATTGTTTTAACGCAGCGTAAATATCGACAACATTTTAATTCCAGATCAGCTCCCACAGCCTTCATGATTAGGAGTTTAGTCGGTCGTTTTGAGGAACTGGATTCAGTGGCCGACCGTCCTGGACGAGGTGCCCATCGAAATATTGCCACTGAAGACAACGTGGAAACTGTGGGGCAAAGTGTTGCAGATGATCCATCTGTCTCAACTCGCCGTTGTTCCAGCCAATTGGGCATTTCCATAACGACATTCCGTAGAATTTTAAAGATCTTAAGATGTACCCATTAAAATTCAAATTGTGCAAGTACTACTACCGCAAGACCACCAACAACGACTGCAATACGCTATTCGTTTTACACAATTAGCCACACAAATTGATTTTTTAAATAATGTTTTGATGTCGGATGAATCGCATTTCCATTTAAAAGGTTATGTCAACAAACAAAACTATAGATTGTGGGGCTTTCAAAATCCAAGGGCAACACACCAACATCAGTTGCACCTATCTAAATGTACTGTTTGGTGCGGTGTTATGGCTAGAGTTATCGGTCCATATTTCTTAGAAAATGAGCTAGAAACGACAGCTTAACAGCTTTGGACAGCTGAAGCAAAATATTCGAGACGAAATACTGAGCCTTCAACCAGAAACATTATGTGGTGTAATGGAAAACGCGTTAAAAAAAGCCAATCTTTATATCGAGAAAAATGGTGGACATTTGTGTAATGTAATATTTCATACATAATTTCCATAAAATATATTCAATGTTTAAAAACAATTAACCAAAATAAGTGATTATTGCAAAAGTTGTTTGTGTTTAACAGTAGTAGGTCTTATTTGGCCCACCCAGTATATAAATATTTTTAAAAATCCAAGAAATGTATTTTACTTTTGTTAAAAAATATAAATGTAAATGTTATTTAGCATACAGCAGCTCTCAAAGAGCAACTGGCCTAGTTCTCAAACACGGTAATGGTTTCCGTTAACGTGTTTGAGAACTGGGCCAGGTCAGGGTGGACGTGTTAAGAGAATATTACATGATTATGCTTTTACTGATGTTTGTAATTTAGTAACAGATGTTATAATTGATTTTAATTTACTAATTTATAACTCATACTAAATAATATTTTACAAATATTTATTTTTTATGTACCATTAACTAACATAAAAACAGAAATATAGGAGGTTGAATTAGTTTTAAAGGTTTTTTTCGTAATTTGCGGCTATATAGGAAAAAACAGTAGAAAATATTTTATTGAAAGTATTGGCCGTCGTTAGCCACAACTCTTGCCCATCTTTCGGGCAATTTCCGGATGCCATTCCTCCAAAATTCTGGCTGCTGCTTGGCTATCCATGACTCGACCCGTTTTTTGGTATCCTCGTACGAAGAGAACCGCTGGCCAGCCAAATCGAGGCTCATGTGCTGAAACAAATGATGATCGGAAGGAGCAATGTCCAGGCTATACGGCGAGTGGGGTAACACTTCCCACCCAAGCGTTTGAAGGTATTTTTTTTACGGGTTGAGCAACATGCGGCCGAGCGTTATCATGCAGCAAAATAACCTTATCGTGCCTTTCGACTGTTTCCGGGCGTTTTTCTTTTAACGACCGGATCAAACGCATCAATTGCAGTCGGTACCGATCCCCCGTGATTGTTTCGCCAGATTGGAGCAGTTCAAAATATACGACGCCGAACTGATCCCACTAAATGCAGAGCATGAGCTTCGAGCTGTGAATATTTCGCTTAGCCGTCGATGCAGATGCATGGCCGGGCAAACCCCATGATTTTCCGCGTTTTGGGTTATCGTAGTATATCCATTTCTCACACGTAAAAAATCGCCGTTCGACGTCACGCAGCTTCAATTGATACGGGATCCAATTTCCTTGCTTTTGGGTCATTCCTATCGCTTTCAAACACTTGGAAACGGTAGATTTATCTACGCCTAATGATTCAAGAAGCTCTTCTTGGGTTTGGCACGATTCCTCGTCCAGCAATGCCTTCAATTCCACGTCCTCGAACTTTTTAGGCTGGCCAAGACGCTCCTTGTCTTCGGTGTCAAAAACACCACTTTTGAATCATCGAAACCAGTACTCGCATGTTGAAATCGACGGAGTATGGTCCGGGTAGGCCTCCAGCATCAATTCACGGGCTTGGGCTGTATTTTTTTTTCAAGTTGAAGCAGAAAAGCAAAGCTTCCCGCAAATTGCGTTTTGACGGCACAAAAGTTGACATAATCGGAGTAAAAAAAAACAATGTTGTTTATACTTCAGCGAAATGAAAAATTCACATAAACAAAGCCTAGTGATGAGGCTTCAGCAGAAATATAGGTTAGGTAGTGCCCGATGCGAAAAAGTTGCAAATAACACTATCTGTGTTTTACCTTTAAAACTAATTCAACCTCCTAATATATACAATGAGAAAAAATTGTACAAAGGTTTTACTTATCTCTTTAAGAGATCTCTACTGCTTCCTTTCGGCATTACGTTTCAGCGAAAAAGAATATTAAAAAGATTATGCAGTGTGGTACTAAAGTTAAAAACATTAAATAACATGAAAACAAAAGTTTATATATCCTTTAATGCTTTATTTACAGCATCATTTACGAATCCTACTAAACAATAGAATATTTACCGCACATTGTTGTGCAAATTGCGTCTGTGTAGAATAGACGGATATGATATATGAATAGCAAATTCTTATTCCTCTGTGGTAAAACAAAATCCCCAAATAAAGCAATAAAACTTCGTCTTAAATATAAATACACATTTTACTCATAAACAGTTGTCTAATTTCACTCGTGTATGTGTGTGTGAAAAGTGAAAAAAAAGAAAAATTTCAGTTTAGTTAAAAATATTAATGCTAAAATAATTTAAAATATTTTAAATGAGAGCTCATGCTTGTTGCTAAATTAATCAGATTTATTTATTTATTCATTGCCTGTGTTATTTTACTGTTAGTCTCTTCCAGTTACGAAAATTAATAATGTACTTAAAATTTTAAATGTGAGTTAATTTCTATATAATTATTAAAATTCTATTAATTTCTATATCCAAATATGTTTGACAGTACCTCATTTACGGTTTCGATCGATCGGGTCATTCTCTTATGGGTACTCGAAGTATTTTTTTTTCTTTATACGAGTAAGAGTGCTGAACTTTTGCAATAAATTTGTAACTTGCCACATATCACATATATCCATCGTCTACATCAGCACTTATTACCATATACTCGTAGACCGTCAGGTTATTTGTAACCCAATCTCATAATAAAATATGAGCTTACTTGTTTGAAAAATATATGATTTTATTATAAATCAAGAAGTGAAAACTTGATGTATACGCTGATACATGTATTTAATAATATGCACATAAAATAGTAATAATGGTGAAAATAATAATTTATTAAATGAAAATAATTCGATTTGAGAATAAAATATATAAAATCTCGTTTGTTCTCTAGTTCTACAGTTTAAATTTATTATGATATTAGTTTATAAGTTGATGCAAAATAAAATTGCTTGCAATACCTAGTTTCTTATAAAAAATCGTAAACCTTTTGCCAGCTTCTTAAAGAACACTCTTTAGAAACTTGAAGTCAACAAAGTTCAAAGAATCTTGCTTTATCTTAAAGCTAACTCTTACAAGAACACTTTTATTTATTGTAGTACTGGATCCTGTTCTTTTTTATATCGTATATCATTCTACAGTTTTTAATTCTATTATATTTTTCAAATACAATTTAATCTGTCGTTCGATTGATTTTTTTTTTATTATTAGATTGATTTTTTTTGTTCTTTGTACATAACAATAAATGAACAACGGATAGACATACCTTAAAGTAAGAATAAAGAAGATCTATCTATGATTTCAATAATTTTTAAACACTTCTCATTTGTATTTCATGAACTAATTCATAGATTTCATTTATAGATTCTTTTTGACTTTATTTATATGATACATAAATTATTTTTATTGATTATTAAACACTTTTATGTAAAGTAGGGAAAAGCCGCAATATTAACAATATTAAACTGAAGATGAAATTTATTCATGAAACGATAATACTATTTTATAGATTACTTTGGGACTTTATTAATTTATTCCGTGATTCCGTCGAACAAGACCAGCTATCAAGGTCTATCCTCTTTTATTAGTTTTTCATAATTACAAAAGGGGAATACGTATACTGAAGAAGAGCTCGTTCTATATTGGTTTTGAGAAACGATTTACATTTCATGATTGCTAATCATTATTACAAGTGTCAACTTCAATCTGACCCGTATTAAGGAGATTCCTATTGTACTTTCAACATAATACATTTAGTCAAATAAATTTATGGAAATAAGTTTTTAAAATTAAGTTATAAAGAATTAATATACAAAAATAAGAACGGCTTACCATTTATATTAATAAATAAATATTTTAATATAACCAGAGTAATAGAAATAGCATGTTCGATTTAACAGATGTTGAAAATATGAAATTGAAGTAAAAGATTAAGTCTATATTTTATTAAAGAATAAAATTCAGATTTTGAAATACAGAAATTGTAAAGATAATTTCGCCAATGTTATTGAGGACAATGATTCCAATACAAAAACACTGATCCGCACAAGTTATTAAAAAACCTACAATTTATTATATAATACTAGCTTATGCCCGTGGCTTCGCACACCTGGAAGAAGAGAATTCAGAGCAGAGGACGGTTTGAAACTAAATTTCATCTATTAAATTCTATTCTAATTCTAGATGGTAACCCGACTTCGCTCGGGTTAAATGTGACTCTTCTCATCAATATTTTACATAATGTTGGTAGATTAACGAAATCAAGATGGCCTCGGGTCGTTTCGCTAGCGTCCAAAATAGCGATTGCGATTCGTCTGTCATCGCCATTAGAATTTAACAAAATACTCGACAAACTGTATTTTGCGGTTACATGGCGATTCGAAATTTTTATTTTTCTATGATTTATTATTGAAACGAAGTTTTAATCGAAATTCTTAATAAAGATTTACCTCTGTGACTGAAGGCTTCAGACAACGCAGTATTTTGACTCTTTCTATTATACGTTGATGAGTTGATTTTAAAGGTGATTTATTTGTCATAAATTTTAATTACTCACCCTACATGTGAACTTACCAGTTACCAGAGTTATCAGTCGTTTTGCGGTTAACGGGATTATTACAAATAATTCAAAACATAACATAATTATATCTATATCTTACATAAGAACACTAATTTCCTATTTATCCTATTTAATCTTTTAATGTCAGAAGAGTTATCTTAATTAATTCTAATAATCTTTGAAAGCAATTTCTTAAACCCAAAAACCCTTGACCAAAAACAAGCAATCCTTTACAAATTTTAATTATACGTTTTGAAACCAAAGCCTTTATTAACCGCACCCTATCATAATATTAAATCTCTGAACAACCGCTTAAAATTCTAAGGTCCTTTATATCTGCATAAAAGAACCTCTTTATAGTTTTTCAGTTTAGGAAATGACACCATTTGCAGGTGATTTTAAAAAGGTACAAAAATTTTTGTGGTCAAATATATTATTGAAAGATAAACTCTTTTTACCTCTAACAGCATTCGTGATTGTGTTTATATTTGGTCAATAATCAAGACAAAACCGAGAAGAATTTACAAAACATAATCTGAAAACATGAATTATGTGTAAATAACTAATAGATTATATATATATATATATAAAGTCTAGGTATGCTTATTTAAGTCTAATTATAACATTAATATACGAGGGGAGGTCCAAAAGTTCGTGGAATGGAGAGGATGGAGCGGGGCTAAGGGCGCTCGCTTGGTGTCATACGATTTGGAGACTCATTATTAGTATAAATACCGAGTTTCAACCTGATTGCGTTATTCGTTTACGAACAGTCGCCTGCTGAACAAGTCAATCCGGAAGAAAAATGAAACTATGGAAAAAATTTAACACCACGCTGTGATAAAATTCCTTACCAAGCAAGGAAAGAACGCTCAAACCATTTTGAATGAAATGGGAGTCGTTTATAGGGAACAGCGCCCTAGTAAATCAATGATTTACAAGTGGCATAGCCTTTATAAACATGGTCGAGAGTTAATTGAAGACGACCCCCGCTCAGAAAGGCCAGTTGAGGCCACCACATCGGACATCGTCGAAAAAGTGGAAAAAATTGTACTGGAGGACGCCCGTTTGAAGAAAAAACAATTATCTGCATTAGTTGGAGTATCAGATACCACCATTTTGAGAATCCTACATGATTACCTGGGTATGACAAAAGTCAGTGCAAGATGGGTACGTACCGAGAATGCTCACGCCGTTTCAGAAAGAGCAGCGCGTCGATGCGTCTAAGCATTTTTTGGAGTTGTGTAGAGATAAACCTGCACAGATTTTGGAACGAATTGTTACGGGAGATGAAACATGGGTTCATTACTTTAAACCTGAGTCCAAACAAGAGTCCATGCAATGGCATAAAAAGGAGACACAACCGCCAAAGAAATTCAAGGTGACGGAGTCGGCTGGCAAGATGATGGCTACGGTTTTTTGGGATTGTGAGGGGATAATCTTGATTGATTGCAAAAAGAAAAGGGAAGGACTATAACCGTAGAATACTACGCAACGATATTCAATGGCTGCTCTGCACACGCATGGGTTCGAATCCCTAGTTCACCCACCCTACAGTCCTGACCTGGCCCCAAGTTACTTTTTTTTATTCCCCAATTTAAAAAAAGACTTAAGGGGAAGGAAATTTTCCGACGACAATGAGGTAAGGGAGGCAATTTCGGCTCATTTTGACGGAAAAGATAAAACATATTTTTATAGTGGTTTAGAAAAATTAATTCATAGGTCTAATAAATGTATTGAGCTTAAGGGTGATTATGTTGAAAAGGAAAAATAGTTTTGTTGTTTTATTTTATTTAGATCCCTTTCATTCCACGAACTTTTGGACCTCCCCTCGTATATAAAATATCTTTTTAAAATTTTCTCAGCCCTAATTAGATATTAGAAAAATTACATCATTTATTTATAATGATTACTTCTCATATACTATCCTATTCTATCATAATATACAATAAATATAGTGATTACATAAAAAAAAATTAAAATACAACTTTCATTCGTAAATTATTATTTAAAATTAACAAATAATAAATAATTTACAAAATAAAAAATATAGTAAATCGGGTTCTAATACAACCTTTAGTAGTAAAAATGGATCAAGATCGATTATTAATTTTGTCGCTAATCCAGAACTGGTCTTAATTGTTATATGTACAATAAAACTGTCAAGCACTATAATTAATTTACTAGATTACTTAGGTGTGTAAAGTAATTACCTAAATGCTTTTCTATAGTGGTATATAAGCCTAATATAGCCACGAAACACTATGATAATTAGATCTTATTGAATAATACGTTACGAGTATTCTCTTCAGATTGTACTTTCAACATAATCAAAGATTGAATACCTCTAATTGAGCTGAGCGTAAGCGAAGCTCTTAACCGTTTGGGAGACCTTTTTTCTGTTTAGTTGTCTCCAGAATGCGACGAGATAATAAGCTAAAAATTTTCTCATGTATGTTTGAGTCGAACGCGGATGTTATAGCGAAAACAGGTTGAAAAAATGTTTAGCCATTCAAAAGTTATCAAGAAAAGAAAAAAGGAGAAGGGCTCAGCTCAACACCCGCCACGCACGGTCGACGGATCCTAGTATTTTAACATTTGGAAATTTTATAAATAACTAATTACCAATAAACAAGTTTGGTAAATTAAAACTTTTTCGTTAATCTCATATAGAAATATGTTTTATATATACCGCTTAGTAGTTTGTTGTTCTTTAACATCATAACTTCAAAGGAGTTCAAACTTTCTTTGTTTTAGGATTACTTGGTCCTCATTTACATGATCGTTCACATACGGGTTAAATTAAACAATGTTTTGATAATATTTTATATAATATGGCATTTAAATTTAAAGGTAAGGAAATTATTATAATACATTATTTTGTAATACAGATTGGGTGAGATTTACAAAGCGTTCAATATTACACAAGGTATTTCTTAGACTTTTTTTTATAAATAATGTCATTAAACAGATGTAAAGCGCAATAAAATGTATAAGAATCGTAATAGTATGTAAAAAATTCTATAAGTACTTTGAATAAAAATCATTAATTATTATTAATGAGTATGTTTAAAAAGTTTAGTTGTTGATAATATATTCATTTATGTCGTCATAAAATTCTATTCAATATTTCGATTTCATAAACAACTATAAGTAAAGACTAGAACCGCTTATATGGAACAATATTTTCTTCAATATTTTTTATTATAATTAATAACTAAGCTTCCTCTTACATAAAAGATAAATATGTTACAAACACCACCCTTTTATCCTACCTATATTATACTATATTCATACATTATCTTAAATCTACATATATATATATATATATATTAAAATATCCTATAACGTTATAATTTAACAAGATACTACTAAAGTAGAGTTGTTTTAAATTTATATATATAACATACCATTTAAATAATATACTTAATTTGTATAAATAAAATACTTTAGAGAAAAAGTTAATTAAATGACTTAACTTTTATTTGCTCTTTACAAAACAACGCAGAATCTAATTACTTTAACAAGTTCAAGACAGTCTTGTTTATTGCAATTTATTACATTAACAAAGTACATTTATTTTATTCGAAGTATTTTTATTTCTATACTATGTTGTCAAAACCCTTGCCTATTATTAAGATAGTCAAAGATACACTTTTATGTATACAAAATAACAGATTAGTTCATCTTGTTGTTGTCGCCCTTCGATCAACATAACATGTTGGTGACAGACACATTGACAATAATAATTAATATAAACACTGAAATGAAATTAGATAAAAAATAACAAAAAATATATACAACAAACTTTTGAATATAATGTAGGTAGAAGATTAAAAAATCGTACTTTCTATCATCTTTATCTTTTATCCAGCTAGTTGGTACAGCATAAACATCTCTTTCACACCTTTTTTTTCTTCTGGAATTACTTATGAGAACACGCCGCATTCCAGGGAGAGGAAGGCGACGGTTATGTGGAACTCCTACCCACTAAACCAGACGGTCAACACCTCGCCGTATAGAGAAGCGCCTCGGGAACGATTGCTCAAACATCCGCATTGCTCCAACGGCAGGCCAAGTGACGTAAGCGGCCCTCACCTCCCCAATGGAGCGGTGCAAACTGTTGACAGGAATGCGCTTACTCCGGCGGCTGGCTTGTTTTGACGCAGGGAGTTCCCCTGTCCCCCGCCAGAATCAAGGAGTCCCAATCCGACTCACCTCGCTTGAGCCCTCGCCCCGAAAGTGACCTGAATTCGCTTTAAGATATAACTTATATTTTTGTTTCTATTGATGGAAAGAATCACTAAGAAGAGGAAAATGTGAACCTGCAATCTTTGGGAAACCGGAAGGAAAGATTTCGTGTGCCATTTTCGCTTACTTTATATTTTTTTTTAAATTGTCAATATATTAAAGAAAACAACGGGTACATTGGTAATATGTGTATTTTATCAATTAAACTATAAATATCCATAAATCAAAACCATCATAATCACAATATTAATTAGGGACATATTGTTAGAATACTTAAAGTATTTTTCATTTCTATAAACATTTTAAATTATAGAAAAAACAACGATGCTGTACTTGTAAGAAGTAAATAAAATAGTCCGACCCACTTCGAATCAAGCACGATCATTTAATAGAATACAGGTTATTTAGATTAATGGGCTCTATGTTTAATAAATTTACCTTTAAAAATATATTTTTGTAATAATATCAATTATAATAAGTCAAAGATAATTTTAGACGTAACACAATCAATGATTCCATTGGATGGAGTAAAAACGTTTTGTTTTGATCTGTCGACGAGGCTTAAAGCAACTAGAGAAGCAGAAAAGCAGATAAATTGTTTTCTATTCTCTATAACACTTATAATATCCTTAAATAAGACATACATATAAGTAATTTAAACATAATACGTTGTTATTTTCTGTTGCTGTAACATTTATTTTAACACAATAAAATATTTAAGCACCAAATTCATTTTTGAACTAAATATTTAGGTTTTGAAATTACAAGAAAGTAAATTGAAACGGTCTTCAGGTGAAACAAAAAGCTTCTACTTTATATTAAAATGTCAAAGCCAAGTTTCTTCCAAATCTTTTAGGAACTGTGTCTTAAACAAAAACATTAAACTTCTTATTTATATTTATTTATCTTCATACCATATCCCTTGCGGGGTAGCCAGAGACTTTACTGTAAGGTTCTTTAGCAAAAATAAACACTTAAAATACAAATGACAGGACAAAATCTGTAGATAAAATATTATTTTAACAAACAATTGCTACACGATCAAGTATGTGATATATAGAGCTCAATACAACAGATTTAAAAGTTCGATATAATTCCTATAAAGCTTTTAATGTAATTTGTTATAGTATTGGCTTATTATATTTCCTTGCATCATAAAAACACAGCTTAAATTATTACTAGCAAAAATCCACTCATTAATAGCTTTGCATATCTCACTTCATTGTAACCACTTTCCAGGTATTATGTTTTAACATTTATTTCAATTACACATATATTTAAAAAAAAATAGTACTCTTTATACTAATGATGTGATTTACTTTATATTAATTAATTAATTATATAATTATATATGTTATAGGTGGTAGAGCCTAGCTGTAGTTTTCTGACTGCAGCTCGTATTGGGCTGGCTCGACCGGGGAAGGACCACCCTCTCACAGAAGACCGACGTGTAATAACCAAATTCATTTGGTTATATTCCGTCGGTGAGTGAGAGAATCCGGAAGCCCAACCCCCCCCTGCCAAACATGATAGCGATGCCTCCAAAAAGTATACCCCAGGAGGGTACCGGCTTTGATGAAGCCGGGGACCCCCTCCCCGAGCAAAATCGGGGGAATGATCCTCGGATTTTGCTCGGGCTGCCCGTCGTATCTGGGGCGGGCAAAGTATCGCCTGTTGTGTTTTTTGAGGGCAAACGACGGCAAACAGCGGCACCCCGCTCCACTCTAGATGTGGACTTTTGCAACATCCGGGGGTTTCACTCGAACCTAAACGCCGTCCACTACCACCTTGAGACGGCGCAGCCGGCCTTGTTGTTTTTGACGGAGACGCAGATATCTCAACCTAGCGACACAACGTACCTATCATACCCCGGGTATAAACTAGAACATCATTTTATACCACACGCCGGGGTATCTGTGTTCGTAAGGGAGGATATCTGCTACCGTCGCCTTCAGGTTTTTGAAGGTCGGGACCTGTCCGTACTCTGGCTGCGCGTGGACATGGACGACCGTGTCAGAGTCTACGCGTGCCTCTACAGGTCCCATAGTGGTAATGCAGAAACGGATCAACTCTTGGGCCATGTTCAGGCGAAGATTGACGATCTGCTTTCACAGACTCCCTCCGCCGAAGTCGTAGTCCTCGGGGACTTCAATGCGCACCATGCCGATTGGCTAGGGTCACGTGCCACCGACTACGCGGGGAGATCTGTGTTTGACTTTGCTCTGGCAAATGGTCTGTCCCAGCTGGTAAAGACGCACACTCGTCTACCGGACGTGGACAGCCACATGCCCTCTTTGTTGGATCTTCTGCTGACTACACATCCAGAAAAGTACCAGATCACTGTCGAGGCTCCCTTAGGTTCCTCTGATCACTGTCTGGTACGGAGTGTAGTGCCCATTCAACGTCCTGCTCGCACAAGACCTGCGACTCGACGCGTTTAGCACTACAAGTCAGCGGATTGGGATGGAATGCGGTCCTTTTTTGCATCCTACCCATGGGGGCCGATTTGTTTCCCTTCCAATGATCCTAGTGACTGCGCTGCGGCTGTAGCTGATGTGATACTTCAGGGCATGGAACTATTTGTACCAAGCTCTGTGGTACCACTTGGCGGCAGATCGCGGCCTTGGTTTGATGCGTCTGTCAGGGCTGCAGCAGCTGGCAAACGGCAGGCTTATCAAGCTTGGGCTAATGCGTTAGTCACTAAGGATCCGAACTCTAGAGTTCTGAAGAGGAAATACAACCGTGCCTCCAGATTCTTCAAACGGCAAATCGCTAGAGCAAAGTCCAAGCATGTCGTCAAAATTGGGGATCAGCTGGCAAAGTACCCGCCTGGCACGCGCAAATTCTGGGCGCTTTCCAAGGCCACTCTGGATAACTTTAGCCAGCCGTCCCTACCGCCGTTGCACATGGGGAATGACTCTCTGGCCCACACGGCAAAAGAGAAAGCCGATCTCTTGGGCACTCTTTTCGCCTCCAACTCGACTTTGGACGACCAAGGGAAGTCACCGCCTATCATCCCGCGGTGTCAGAGTTCAATGCCGGAAATAGTTTTTCGGCAAAAAACTATCAGGCAGTCTCTTTTTTCCTTGGACGTTCATAAGTCGAGTGGGCCGGATGGCATTTCTCCATTAGTGCTACGAACGTGTGCCCCTGAGTTGACTCCAGTGCTAACGCGTCTATTTCGGTACTCCTACCTTAAAGGCGTAGTCCCGGTCTCATGGAAGCGTGCCCTTGTCCATCCGATCCCTAAAAAAGGTGATAGCTCGGACCCAGCTAACTACAGACCTATCGCCATTACCTCCCTTCTCTCCAAAATAATGGAGATTATTATCAACCGACAGCTCCTAACGTACCTCGAGGATCACCAGTTGATCAATGACCGGCAGTATGGCTTTCGCCATGGTCGATCAGCTGGTGATCTTCTGTTATACCTTACGCACCGTTGGGCAGCGGTTATTGAAAGCAAGGGAGAGGGTCTGGCAGTTAGTCTGGATATGGCAAAAGCCTTTGATCGTGTATGGCACAAGGGGTTCTTTCGAAGCTACCTTCCTATGGGCTTCCCGAGAGTTTATGCAAGTGGATCACCAGTTTTCTCACTGGGCGGAGCATACAGGTCGTTCTCGACGGTTTTTGCTCGGACCCCAAGCCCGTGAACGCTGGTGTACCCCAAGGCTGCGTGCTATCCCCCACTCTGTTCCTCCTGCATATCAATGATATGTTGGATATTTCCAACATACATTGTTATGCGGATGACAGCACTGGAGATGCGGTATATTCCGGTCGTGCAAGTCTCTCTCGGGAAAACGTCGACGAGTGCCGAAAGAAACTTGTGTCTTCAATAGAGACCTCCCTGGGGATGGTCTCTGAGTGGGGTGAACTGAACCACGTTCAGTTCAATCCCCTAAAGACACAGGTTTGCGCGTTTACCACTAAGAAAACCCCATTTGTCGTACCACCGCTCTTCGAGAGCACTCCTCTTATTGCCTCGCCAAGTATCAAAATACTGGGTCTCGACATTTCGAGCGGTTGTCAGTTTCGTGGTCATCTGGAGAGCAAGGCCAAGTTAGCCTCGAAGAAATTGGGAGTGATCAATAGAGAGAGGCAGTACTTCAAACCTGGCCAAAGACTTGCGCTCTATAAGGCGTAGGTCCGGCCACACATGGAGTACTGTTCTCATCTCTGGTCCGGATCACCCCAATATCAGCTTCTACCATTTGACCGCGTACAACGGAGAGCCTTTCGGATTGTCGGGGACCCAGTGCTTTGCGAACGGCTGGACTCTCTGGCATTGACGTGGCTTCTTTGTGCGTCTTCTACCGCATTTACAACGGGGAGTGTTCCGAAGAACTATTCGATCTGATGCCTACCGCCGAATTTCACTACCGCACAGCTCGCCATCGCCTCCTTTATCATCCATACCACCTGGACGCGTGGCGATCTTCAACTGTGCGGTTTTCAAGGACTTTTTTCCCACATACCACTCAAACGTTGAACGAACTTCCTTCGGCGGTATTTCCAGATCGATACGACATGGGTACCTTCAAAAAAGGCATATATTCCTTTCTCCAAGGCCGGCAACGCTCTTGTGAATCCTCGGATGTTGCAAGAGTTCATTGGCGGCGGTGATCACATACTAACGGTGACCCGCAAGCTCGTTTGCCCTAACATAAAAAAAAAAAAAAAAAAAAAAAAAATATATTTTGATGTGTTATCATTACAGAACTAGTAGACTAGTAGTTATTCCTATGGCATCACGATTCATTTCAATTTAAAATGTGTTTTCAAGCATCAGTTCTGATTGAGACAAAAGTTGATATTATTAAAACTGTAGGTTAAATTGAAAAAGCTTATTTACTGTTCTTTGCCGGTTCTTTCCTATGTACCTATCCTTTAGGTGCGTGAAAATAGAGTCCGAATTTTCATAAGTACAATGATACCTAATTGACATAAAAACTAACTATGACTTTCCGTTGACTTCCTATGACTTCCGTTCCGATTTAATCACTCAAGATGAGTAAATGTGATAATGATAAGGAAATATTCCAACTTGAAATCTCAATATATGATGTATAACTGTATAGTTAGATAATATTAATGACTCGAAAAAGTTATCTCATTACAAAGCTTTACTAAATAAAAACATTTTCATAACCAACTTGTCTTGTTGTCTCAACACACATAATATTGAAAATTAGTTCCTAATGTCTCTATTATCCTAATATCGTGTACCATGATAGCAGAACCTAATATTTTCTTATAACATTTATGTCTTATAAGATATAGATAAAGGAGTACAAGGAAAATTAAATTTCATATTATTTAATATTATATTATATTTGGCTTCCACAAAAGCTGTATTTAATAAACACATGTTCTACATATTACATAAAAATAAAACTTTTTTAACATTACATATTCTGAATTCTAACTTTTTCACTACCATAAAATATCAATAGAGAGAGGGAACTGAACGCATCAAAGGCAAGAACATTCTTTATGAGATTTCAAAGGATCTTATTTCACTCTCTGTGTTATTATAATAACTAGATCCAAACTACTACGATTGAATGGACGGCGTGCAAAGTTTTTGATATAAATCTCATACAAAATGAAGAATATGAAATAATAATTGTTCTAGATAAAGTATCGTATTAATATATTTTTCACTTTACACCTCGATTTTACCACGAGAATAGCGATACAGATTACACTACTGAATTGAAACTTGAAGAGAATATGTAAATTAGCAATTTATATTAATTTCAGGATCATATTTATATTATTTTTAGCAAGATTAGGATTAAGTCACCTGGTTTCAATACTAAATGGGACAATTTTGGTCAAAAGCTATTCTTTTTTTCATTTAATTACCTTATTTAGATACCGATTCTTAAGTAAGAGGAAAGTATAGTTATGTTTTATGAGATACTAATTTCGTTTTATCCCACTGATACTAAATAAATAGATTTTTTTATTATGTACCTTATAAATTATAATATCAGATCAGATCTTTTTCCTCCGCATGATCACGGAAAAGTTTTTGGCCCTAAACCAAAAGGTTTTCTGTGCTTTTGTGGATTTAGAAAAGGCAATTGACAGGGTTGGGAAAAAGAAAATATGGGAGATATAGCCCCGATACAATGTGAGCGGACCCTTGCTACAGGCTGTAAAATCTCTTTACAAACATCACTCAGCGTGTGTGCGAGTAGGAGCTGGCATGTCGCCCCGGTTTGACATCCAATCGGGTGTTAAGCAAGGTTCCGCTATGTCAGCTTGGTTGTTCAATTTGTATTTGAATAGTTGTCTCCAAGGCGTGAAAGACAGTGAGTGACATGGGAGTGAAAGTAGGTGACCTTAAAGTCAATTGCTTACTATATGCAGATGATGCAGTGCTCATTACATCATAAGAATGCGATCTGGAGGCATTGGTCACCACTCCGAAAGATGGGTGTGAAAATAATGTTCTTAACCTGAATGTTGATAAGACGAAGGTTTTGATATTTGAAAGAAATGAAAAAAGAACAGAATGTAAGATTACCGTGAATGGTATGTTATCGCCAGTACTTTCGGAGGGTATTTGTAACATTCTCGATACTTGATGCGTGAAGTTTGCCATGATTAATTGTTAAAGAGGGTAGCACCGCTATTACGAAACTTGCCTCTAGACGGTATATAAGTCACTCGCTGGTCAGTTGAGCTCATTCGTATCGTGGAACTGCTAGTATCAAGAAGTGAAGTCGCTAGTGATTAGTGAATAGCGACTATAGTGGTTAATAGATTATACCGCGGGAATAAGTCTTCTAATATCAGAAGTGGTTGTGAAACATTGCCCACCGCCATGCCTCAGCGAAAAAGGAAAACCCATAGACAATCTCGAAGAGCATCAACATGAAGTTCAAATACCGATTCAGTACCTCGACAAGTAGCAGCTCTGATGAGTGTCACAAACGAAATAAATACGTCATAAATCACATCACAGGCTGATTGGTTACTTTCCGTACAACTACAAGATCCAAGCATTTGTAGTATTCGAGATATCTTACAATCAGGAGAGGCCGAGGCAAACTTTTGGGGAATAAAATTTACAGACGAACAGAATATGGTAGACGCTGGCTCGTGTCTAGACAATGTATATGATATGCAAGGAGCAGAACAAAGTACCAGGCCATATAATAGCACAACATGTATTGAAAACATGAAACCATGGATACAACTAGGAAATAATGATTTGTAATCCAGATGTTATCAAAGATTGATTAAAGATTGTCAATATGGTGCTGCAGTAGATATCCGTTGTGAACACTACTGTACCGGTAATGTGGTGATACACGTTTAGAGTGGCCTCAGGCATCTCTATTCTAAACCATGATTTACAAGTGACTTAAGACCTTCCGAAATAATGATTTGTAATCCGGATGTTATCAAAGATTGATTAAAGATTGTCAATATGGTGCTGCAGTAGATATCCGTTGTGAACACTACTGTACCGGTAATGTGGTGATACACGTTTAGAGTGGCCTCAGGCATCTCTATTCTAAACCATGGTTCTGCAGTAGATATCCGTTGTGAACACTACTGTACCGGTAATGTGGTGATACACGTTTAGAGTGGCCTCAGGCATCTCTATTCTAAACCATGGTTCTGCAGTAGATATCCGTTGTGAACACTACTGTACCGGTAATGTGGTGATAAACGTTTAGAGTGGCCTCAGGCATCTCTATTCTAAACCATGGTTCTGCAGTAGATATCCGTTGTGAACACTACTATATTGGTAATGTGGTGAATGTCTAATGTATTTGCTTCGAACATAGGATGTCAATATGGTGCTGCAGAAGTGACTTAAGACCTTTCAAGGTTTAATGATCTTAATTACCGCACAGACACATAGAGACATCTTATGACACATATTATTTTTATACATTCTCTCTGAATCCAATTTTAACATTCGGAAAAGAATAATTGTTATATAATCGTGAATTATTTACTAAGTGTTATTATTAATTATTACAGTTCTCAGCAATAACATCAGACTAAGACGTAATTCGAGGGCGAATACGTTGCAGGAAGGCCGGATGTTATCGCCAGTACTTTCGGAGGGTATTTGTAACATTCTCGATACTTGATGCGTGAAGTTTGCCATGATTAATTGTTAAAGAGGGTAGCACCGCTATTACGAAACTTGCCTCTAGACGGTATATAAGTCACTCGCTGGTCAGTTGAGCTCATTCGTATCGTGGATCTGCTAGTATCAAGAAGTGAAGTCGCTAGTGATTAGTGAATAGCGACTATAGTGGTTAATAGATTATACCGCGGGAATAAGTCTTCTAATAGGTAAGATAATAGAACAAGTGAATGAAGTGGTATATTTGGGAAGTATGTTTAGCAGAGACGCAAGATACGAAATGGATGTGGGAAGGCGTATTGCTGCCGGTAACAGAGTCCACGGTGCTCTGGCTGCAATGTTGAGAAGGCGAAACGTCAGCATAGCTGCACGTTTGGCTGTACACAATGCGGTTTTGCTACCGACGCTGTTATACGGCAGCCAAAGTTGGTTAATACAGAAGAAGAATGTAAGAAAGATAAATGCTGTAGAGATGCGATCTCTTCGCAGAATATGCGAAGTCAGTCTAGCTGACCGAATCCGCAATGAAGAGATCCACAGAATGGCAGGTACTAGCGAAGATGTCACGGTGAAAATGAAGAAGAACGTGCTCAGGTGGTTTGGGCACGTCGAACGAATGAGTGATGAAAGAATGGTAAAAAAGATTTATAACGGAGAAGTGAGCGATAAGGGATAAAGGGGGAGGCCTCGAGTGACCTTCGAAAACACAGTATCTATGATACTGTAGGAAGGTCACATAAAAAGCATGAGGACCCCCCGGAGGGCATGTATGAAGAGGTTGATGTCTGTGGCCGAGGCGAAAGAGGTATGCAGAGACCGGAGCGTTTGGCGATCCGTCGTCTCTGGCTACCCCGCAAGGGATATGGCGTGAAGCTAAATAAATAAATAAATTATAATAATATGTCATTGTTACTTCAGTCGTTGCACACTGATACAGAGAAGCTAAGTGAGATAATTAATAATAAGAGAGATTTATTATAATTATTATATATCTGTACTATCATTTCGTACTGCAACCCTTTTGAACGAAGTAATGATATAAAAAACTTATATTATTAACTTTCATATTACTATAACAAAGTACAATGGAATATAATACTGTATATGAAAATAACAGAAGTGACCAATGATCCATTTCAGTAAATACACATTATATTGTATGGAAGTGTAAATATTTATTCGAATATACAACGATCTTGTTAAAAAAGGTTCAATAATCCGTTATGGAAGTTGTCATTTGTTATTTACAAGGGTTGTTTTTTATTTCAGACGTATTTTAGGTGAAGTGGATTTCTGTAAATGTTTATGAAATATATTGTAGTAACATTTCACAGATATATTGATATCCCGCTACTATAAAATGAAATTATATATACATATTAATAAATTACTTAGAAAGGGTAAGTAACAAAATAATTTTTATTTTGAAACAGGATAAAGCATCATGAAAACATAAATTTTAATAAGTCTAAAAAATCTAAAAGAAATTAAAAAATATTGTAAACATGAATCTCTTATTTTCAAACATACAATATTCATACTAATAAATAGGGTTATAATTTAACTTATTAAGAACAATATACTTAAATTATTATGATTGAATCTACTATATATATAACAAATGTTTATCCGAGCTTCAATAATACTAAGGAACTGTAAAATTTAACAAAAATTTGTTTTATAAGATACCAGAAAGAAAGATTTTTTTTTATATGATTAAGATCTGAAATCGTCCCATCTATTAATTTACCTTCTATTGTTGTCGTATTTTTTCATTTTCTTGGAAGTAGGGCATTTACGACTTTTCATGATATAAAGGAAAAAGAAATTAAGAGAAAACCTTATAATTTGTTATCCAAGAAACATTAAATTTAGAGGTCGCGTTAATAGAGTTTTTATATAAAATGCTGTTTTGAATACCAGTTATAAAAAAATATATAATTAATGAAATTTAATTTAACTGTTTATTATATAATAAGTTATAATGTAAAATTTAAGCTGCGTTGTATTTTTTTTAATAATTAATCAATGACTTGCTATTTATAAAAAAAATAACTTTTTGAGCTTTGATTAAGAAGCTAAGGGTTTTATAATAAGAAAAATTATTACGTGTATTTTACGTGTTACTCTTATTATATGCTTCCTGATTTAAAAGTATATAATTATTACCAAAAAACAAAATGTAGAATCTATAGTTTTTTTTCTGGAGTTAAAAATACACTGCTCTTGTGTTTGCTTGATCTATACTTACAGAATCCTAAAGAAAATCATTTCCATTTCAAGACACAATTCAATTCCAAATAATTTAATCAAAAGCTTTTATTTCAACGTTTCTTTAATTTTTTTTTCTTAAAATGAATTTTAATTTCATAATCAAATCGAATAATATGAAATGTAATTACAACAATGCAAATATTAAACATATTCAGTTATATCAAACGTATCTTACCACTGAAATTGAAAACACACCTGTCATAACTTTACTATTATCTGTAACAACATAAAATGAATTCACAATTACAAAAATAAATATATGAGACGTACTACATTACAAAACCGTGTTTAAAATAAAACATGGTTACTTTTAAATATCTTGGTCTCAATCATTAGTAATTCATTTCCAAAGTTGTTTTCAACAATTAAAATACTTTCGTGATACAAGAAAACCTATTTATGGTACTAATTTTAAGATAAATTAATAAAATAATATTAATAATGCCAGTGTAAATACCT
Source organism: Melinaea menophilus ssp. n. AW-2005 (assembly GCA_918358695.1). Taxonomy (NCBI): domain Eukaryota; kingdom Metazoa; phylum Arthropoda; class Insecta; order Lepidoptera; family Nymphalidae; genus Melinaea; species Melinaea menophilus. Next base: position 20,045,086 of record OU911043.1, on the reverse strand, counting down.
TCGCAATAACGAAATCATAGAAATATGATTTTGGTCTACGTCAGTACAAAGTAGATATTCTTTGCACTGTCTCTTGTCTGACGACAGGTCGCGAATCAAATTAAGTCTGGTCATTGCTACAAATAGGTTTTAAAGCCTCAAACTAAATTAATATGTCTATTTCCATGTGCTATTCCCGAAAACTTTGTACACATATATATATACACACATATATATGTATATTTTGTTTGAGGCTTTTAAACCTTACTACATATCCCATTGTGTGATAAGTCATAGGCATTCCAGTGTATCCAAGCATATTTTTAATTTCATTGAATACACTCGTCATGTAACAAATCTTTAAACGTCTGTTTTATTTAATCAAAGATTTTAACAATTTCTTAACAAATTAACGCCACAATTATTATTCACAATGATTTTTGTTATTTGGAATGAAAGTTTATTTCTTCTTCATCTTATTCGATTATATGAAGTCTATATTAATTATCTTTGCTTTGTTTAACAAATGTGTAATTTCAAAGAAGTACAGATTTTTTTTAATTAAAATTCTTAATAGTCGTCGACACTCCATTCCCTGTGACAGAAAATAATCGTTACACGGTGATTTAAAATCGTAAGTGTTTTAGATATTGTAAATATATTAGATATTTTATAAAACTGTTTTGTATGTAACATTCAATTCAAGGTACGAGTTTGATAAAATAACAAGCAAATAGTATTAGTCATGCTGAAGCTAATTGTAGCCATGACTATACTTAATTTGATTCGGTAGCTGACAAGACAAGAGACAGTGCAAAGAATATCTTCTTTGTACTGACGTAGACTAAAATCATATTTCTATGATTTCGTTAATGCCAAGGCATTTACATTGGCATTATTAATATTATTTTATTAAATTATCTTAAAATTCGTACCATAAATAGGTTTTCTTGTATCACAAAAGTATTTTAATTGTTGAAAACAACTTTGGAAATGAATTACTAATGATTGGGACTAAGATATTTAAAAGTAACCATGTTTTGTTTTTTAAAACGGCATTGTAATGTTTTACGTCTCATATATTTATTTTTGTAATTGTGAATTCATTTTATGTTGTTACAGATAATAGTAAAGTTATGACAGGTGTGTTTTCAATTTCAGTGGTATGATACGTTTGATATAACTGAATATATGTTTAATATTTACATTGCTGTAACTACATTTCATATTATTCAATTTTCTTATGAAATTAAAATCCACTTTAAGAAAAAAATCAAAGAAACGTTGTAATAAAAGCCTTTGCGTAAATTATTTGGAATTGAATTGTGTCTTGAAAATGATATTCTTTAGAATTCTGTAGTTGCAGTTCAAGCAAACAAAAGAATTGTGTATTTCCAACCCCGCATAAGAACTATAGATTCTATATATTATTTTTTAGTACTAATAATATACTTTTAAATGGGGAAACATATAATAAGAGTGACACGTAAATTACACGTAAATATACTTATTATTTTATAACCAATAGCTTCTTATTCAAACCCTAAAAAGTTCATTTTTTATAAATTGCAAGTCATTGATTAAATATTTAAGTTTTACAATGTAACTTATATAATATAACAGTTGCAACTAACTTATGCAATAAACTTATGCAACTGGTATTCAAAACAGCATTTAATGTTCGTTGAGTAAAAAATTATAAGGTTTTCTCTTTAATTTCTTTTTCTTTTATATCAAGAAAAGTCGTAAATGCCTTACTTCCGAGAAAATGAAAAAACACGACGACAATAGAAGGTAAATTAATAGATGGGACGATTTCGGATCTTAATTATATTTCCAAAAAAATTCTTTCTTTCTGGTTCAACATATAAAATAAATCTTCGTTAAATTTTACAGTTCCTTAGTATTGTTGAAGCTCGGATAAACATTTGTCATATTATATATAGTAGATTCAATCATAATAATTTAAGTATATTGTTCTTAATAAGTTAAATTATAACCCTATTTATTAATTAATTTATTAATTAATTTTTTAAATAAAGTAAGTTGTTTTATGTTTTCACAGTTATTTCGGAACAGTTCGTAAAATTTTTTAGTAACCATATCATTATTTATAATTTAAATTGTAATAATATTTTATTGTAAAATATAAGATATTCCATTTTCATTGTAGCCTTATACACTGGCTTTACACTGGCTTTTTAATGAGCATTCCATGAATAAAAAAATTTGAACAACTAGTTGCTGCCAGCGTCTTCTGCTGTTGTCTTCTCCCAACTCAAATAATGCCATATATAGTTACTTAACGCTTTTAGAGATCCCTACATTTTTATTTTTAATACAATAAGCCAATGTAATAACAAAGTACATTAAAAGCTTTATAGGAATTATATCGAACTTTTAAATCTGTTGTATTGAGGTCTATATATCACATACTTGATCGTGTAGCAATTGTTTGTTCAAAAATATTTTATGTACAGATTTTGTCCCGTCATTTGTATTTTGTGTGTTTATTTTTGCTAAAGAACCTACAGTAAAGTTTAATGTTTTTGTTTAAGACACAGTTCCTAAAAGTTTTGTAGGCACTTGGCTCAGTCATTTTAATATAAAATAGAAGCTTTTTGTTTCATCTGAGGACTGTTTCAATTTACTTTATTGTAGTACTAAAACTTTTCCGATATAACAAAATGAACCTAAATATTTAGTCCAAAATTAATTTGGTGCTTAAAATATTTTATTTTGTTTAAATAACTATTGAACCAGAAAAGAACAATTTATTATGTTTAAATTACTTATAAGACTTATTTACTTATTATAAACATTATACAGCATAAAAGACAATTTAACTACTTCTCTGCTTCTCTAATTGCTTTAAGTCTCGTCGACAGATCCGGTCGATCAAAAACGTTTTCACTCTATGGATGGAATCATTAATTGTTCTACGTCCAAAATTATCTTTGACATATTATACCTGATATCATTATAAAAATATAATTAAAAAGATAAATTTATTAAACAAAGAGCCCATTAATCTAAATAGCATATATTCTGTTAAATGATCGTGCTTGATTCGAAGTGGGTCGGACTATTTTATTTACTTTTTACAAGTCCAGCATCGTTGTTTTTTTACAATTTAAAATATTTATAGAAATGAGAAATACTTTAAGTATTTTAACAATATGTCCCTAATTAATAAGTTTTTGTTTTATGGGAATTTATAGTTTCATATAAAAACACATTTTACCAATGTACCCGATGTTTTCTTAAATTTATTGACTATTTTTTTTAATGTTATCTTTGATTAAATAAAACAAGACGTTTTAAAATTTGTCACATGACGAGTGTATTCAATGAAATTGAAAATATGCTTGGATACCCTGGAATGCCTTTGATTAATCACACAACGGGATATGTAGTAAGGTTTAAAAGCCTCAAACAAATTAATGTCTTTTTCCATGTGCTATTCCCGTAAACTTTGTATATATATATCATATTTGTGTACATTTTGTTTATAATGTGCTTCCAATAAATTATAAAAACACTTTCTTTAAATTAAGATAGATTTATTTTTATTTTATATACCTGCGAAATATATTTAGGTTAACTTAACTCAGATATTTTACATATTAGAAGTACATTTTAATTAAGATAGCGGGGACAAATGTAAACCCTTTGACATCGCTGTACTAATGTGTTGTATGACCCTTTTTTATTTACTTAATTATAAATCATGATACATGAAACAAGGACGACTAAATAATTATTTCAAATCCCAAACGACAAAAACCCGAGTGTGTTCCAGTGGTATATTAATAGTCATTGTCATTGTACGCGCTCACTGAACTATGTCTATTCATGAACCATGTCACATCTTAACTCATTGTTCTAATATAACTATCAGGGTAATCATCCATATCAGAACTTAGAGGGATACAAGGTACTCGTACATAAGCTCGACTAAAATAGAGTCTGAAACATAAAATAAAAACATCAAATTTTTTAACTTGTTTATCAAATTAGGTTTTGCGTTATTTTCTAAAGAAAAATTTAAAGTTACACAATTTAATTTACTTACTTTGTAAAAAAATTCGACATGAAATATATTATTCTGTATAAATATAAAACAACTCTGCTTGCTGGAAGATTTTTTAAAACATATATAGAAGAAATGGAAATAATCCTAAAACAAAGAAAAACCTAAACAACCCTTCAAGTTATAAGTTAAAGAAGAATAAAGTACTAATCGCTATATATAAAACATATCTCTAAACCAAGTGTACGAGAAAGTTTTAGTTCAACTACCAGGATATTTATTGAGTCTTCCATTTGAATTAAAATACAATTTGAAGACCAAGAAAGGTGTTGTTCAGAATTATTAATTGTCATGGTATATGGTGGGGAAATATCATTATTATAAACCCCATAAACTAAAAGCTTTTAGGTAATTACTTTTCGCACCTAAGTAATAACGAAAGTTAATCATAATGCTTGATAGCTTTATTGTACGCCTAAAACAATGAGGAGTAACTCCAGATTAACGGCTGACATTAATAATCGATCCTGATTCATTGTTACAGCTAGAGGTTAAAATTAAAAGCCGGTTCATAATTTATCAGTGTAAAATAGTCCTATGTAAGAATTTCATTTGTAGTTTGTTTAGTTTGTTAGCAGTCTTTGGTGAATTTAATCTCGGGGATTATATAATATATATTTTTATTATGTTGTTTATATATATATAATCATATGCAAGTGGCAAGTCATCTGCCTAAGATAATTTTGGGGTTGATAAACTTTTAACAATTTTAACCATAACATTTATAAACATAGAATCTAAATAAAATACGATATAATTTCTGTATTTATTAATATTTATTCACCTGTGAGATTGTAAATAACATGTCTTCTAAAACTGTTTGTTAGTTTAATATTATAGTAATTATTATATCTCTCTCCCTCTCTATCTCTCATAATTTTTAAGAGCTGGAACATTGTTATATTATGAAATCGGAATATCCATTACTGGTTTATAATTAATTTATATTAAGAGAAACTGAAATTGAAACTCATTGCCGCATTGCATAAAGAAACGTGGATCTAAATGTTTTTTAACTACAGTTAAAATTTAATTCCTAATCTCAGTAATCATATCTGTTAAAAACATTTCCTACAGATAATGATATTTAGAAGCATTATATGTATGTGTGTTTATTTTTGGAATAAGTTATATATATATATATAGAAAAAAGAAAATCGTACATATATTCGTATTATGAGTGATACAAACATCTACATTTTCTTATATTAATGTATGTAATATTATCCTGCAATAATGAGAATGTTTCTATTCAACTTGTTTATATATTTATATCCGAAGTACTAAATGTACTTCGGATATAACTACGAGTATAAAGCGGTGGTAGATAAAACAGAACAGAATCTCAATTTACGAGCAACGCTAGCCGGTGTATTTCATTAGAGTTTTTATAAGGTGATATCAGAGTGAACAGAATGAGTCGGTGATTAAAAAGACAATAAAATTCTAAATAAAACTTTTTCCTTTGCTGCAAGGGAACTGAAATGTGCCTTTGAGCTGATGAGTCAATAATTAATTCGCTATATAATAATATATTGAATACTATAAATACATAATTTTATATATATATATATGTATATTGCATACGTATAAGGTCTTATTATAAATTCACATTTTCACTGGTCAAGGTAATATGGATTATTTGTCTCTGTGAAGAAGGCTGCGGCAGTAGAAACATTATTATACAGGGTGGGCCATGAATTAGTTAACATTTGAAAAAATCGTATAAAAAAACCATTTAACATATTTTAGAAATAGTTTATTTACGAGAAAGCTAATTACTTGTAATTTATTTTTTTAAAATTATTTTGTCTAAATGACCACCGTTTCGGTTTTTGCACTCATCTAAGCGAGTCCTGAAGTTTTCGAATACTCTTCCGCAAAGAGACCGCGAGATCGCCGACATCTCTTCGATGATTTTTTCTTTAAGTTGACGGAGTGTATTCGGTTTATCAATGTAGACACGACTCTTTAAATAACCCCATAAAAAGAAGTCTGCTAGGGGTAGATCTGGACTTCTGGGCGGCCATGGGATGTCACCTCGTCTGGAAATCAGCTTTTCCGGAAACATTTCTTTGACCACCGGCAAGGACTCGTTCGATGTGTGACACGTGGCTCCATCTTGTTAAAACCATGTGTCACGATTATAGCCAGCAAATTCCAGTAGCATCGGTGCTAAAAACTCCCGTAACATTTTCACATACTCGGCAGAATTAACAGTAACTGAACGGCTTCGAGAATCTTCAAAAAAGTAAGGTCCGATGATTCCTTTTGCTGAAATTGCAGCTCATACAGTTACCTTAGGAGAGTGAAGTGGCCTTTCATGTTAAGCTTTGGGATTTTCGCTGCTTCAATACCTGCAATTCTGTTTGTTTACATGTCCATTTAGGTGGAAATGGGCTTCGTCAGAGAATAAGATGTTGTCAAAATTACTGAATCGAGTTAACATTGTTTCGGCATATGACTTACGCAAATTTAAATCATTAGGGTTTAGTTCTTGCACTATCTGGATCTTATATGGATGTAATTTCAAATCTAATTTCAAAATACGGCGTAATGATGTGCGGGATAATCCTAATTCAGCCGAACGTTTGCGGGTCGATAAATCTGGATCACGTCGAACAGAAGCGGAAACTTGCTGCACGTTCTCTTCGCTTCGAGAAGTCCGCGGGCCGCCGGTTTGTTTCACATTTAATGTAGATCCCGTCTCTTCGAACTTCTTCACCCATTTCTTTATTAAAGGAGCACTTGGACACTGACTTAAGTCGTGTATACCATATTCAACGCGAAATAAGCGTCTCACAGTAATGAGCGAAAAGTTGTTTAAATAAAACTGTTTCACACAGTAAGCGCGTTGTGGCCCCGTGAAGCTATCCGTTGCGAATAAATTTCCAAGAAGCGAGCTATTGCCCCCGCCCGCGCCCGCGCCCCGCGCGGCAATAGTTTGCGTGGTCAGTTACATTTAAATGTTAACGAATTCTTGGCCCACCCGATAGTACCATGTGAAATATTTTTTCTAAACATTATCCATTATTCAGATTACAACAAACACAAAGATGCAGTGTCCGTTCCGGAGGATGTCTCGAGAGCTTAGATCATCTGGATATTTCGTAAAATTTTGTAACAAAGTTGAAAACAAGACGATTTCATCAAAAATATTGACAATATCAAACTTTTTACTACAATTTTATCTCATTTCTTAAAATATTCCATAATTCTTAAACTTCACTACAGTGTAAGACGCAATAACAAACAAGAATATATAATATTTTCAGGTTCCTTCCGTAAAGATATACATACTTCTTGTTTGAAATATAATTTCATAGTTATAACTAAAACGCATTTTAAATTTAACCGTAAAGATCAATTTAAATTTGGTAAGTACTTTGACTAATAAGCCGATTAAATATTTGAATCAGAATATTATTATATTATAGTCCAAATCGACAGAACATAGTCCTTTAAATATTATTACAGTGTTTCGATACTTTTACGAGTTTAAGGAAATGTATTTTATTATAAGAACTTTAACCATTTTCATATCTTTTTTAAACTAACTCATTATATTTTTATTGTTTATTTAACTAAAAACATAGTTTTCCTCTTTATTGGTTAACATTAACACCAAATACGTTTAAGTAAAAGTATCAAAACTTTTAATAAAGTTTTCTTACATTCTTGATAGATTTAAGTCCGTTATATTACAACGTTAAAACTATCACACTCAAATCAAATTCAAAATAGCTTTATTCAAGGTAGCATTCATACGCACTTTCGATTTTACAATTCAATGTCAAATATTATATTAAAAAAGGTCTTTGTCCGTGAGTAAGCTAAAAATGCTTCTCTGCTGAACAGAGATGGTAAAAAACCCAACAGTTGCTCTTTTTAAAAGAAATTTAGCAATGTTTGTTGTATACATTAATATCAATCCTTTGAATGAGTTAAAAATCTAAGTTTTACACATTTCGATTCACTAAACCTTGAATGTTATAATAAGATTTATTTGATAATGAACTTTTGATTTTAGATTTAATAGTAAGAAAAGGAAGGAGACATTTTATGGAACTTTATTATATGTTACGCATATATACATAGTTTTTTAATTTCACTAAGAAAGAAATTAATTATAAATCTATTGTTTTAAACTACTTCTATTCAAGAAATGAGACAAAGATCCAATAATTTGCGCGATACATAATTACATTTTAATCAAAATGTTTTTTATAAATTTTATTAATTTAAGCAAACCCTTGATTACCTTCACTCAAACATAATCTTTCACTTTTAATAATAAACTCAATGCTGTTAGAAGTAAAACGAGTTTATCTTTTAATAATGTAATCGGTTAAAAAATTCGTATTTGCATTCAGTATACGTTTTAAAGACACCTGCAAAAGGTTGAATTTTCTAAAACATAAAATATATTGAGGTTCTTTTTATGCAGTTAAAAGACAAGTCTGGAGATTTCACGGTTTTTTTCAGAGATTTAATATTGTGATAGGGTGACGTTTACAAAGACTTTGGTTGAAAAACGCAAAATATTTTTTTTAAGGCTTGTGGTTTTTGCCTTTTGGTAATTGATTTTAAAGAACATTCTCAGAATTAAGTAAATAAGATTTTTTCTCATTTCTTATCTTAAAGACAGTAAAAAAAGAATGTTTAAATTTATGTTAAAACCCTGCGGGGTACTGCCTTTTGTTATTTAGAGGTCTTGGAAGTATTTTAAACTAAGTAGCATTTCTTCATACAACAATCTTCATCATCATCAACATCTGTTAAATTGAACTTGCTATTTTTAGTTACTGACCAGTATTAAAGTATTTGTATCTCAGTATTAAAAACTAGTAAAGTATTTATATAAATAGTAAGCGGTTCATATCTCTATATCATAAAGTTAATTATTAGTTTTAGTAAATTATTTATTTATTTCCATAAATTTTATGTACAGAATGTATTTTGTTGAAAGTATAATAGAAATCTCTTTAATATAGCTCAGATTAGAGTTGATAATTACATAAATACGATAATTAGCAATCATAAAATGCAAACTGTTTCAAAAATCCAATATAAAATGATCTCTTCCTTGCTATACCTATTCCAGCCGTCTTTAGTTATGAATAGAAGAGCAAAATGGACCTTGACAGCTGGTCTTGTTCGAACCGAGGAATAAATTAATTTTGCCCGGCAAAGTAACCTACAAAGTGGTATAATAAATTCATGAATAAATTCAATCTTTACTTTAATTGGTTAGAATGAAATATTGCCTTACAAATGTATACTTTTAGTCCAATTACTATTTTATATGAATATTATATTACATATTACATTGAATAAATTCAAAGTAATTATTTGTTTGATACAGAACAATGGAGGTCTGAGTGTGTGTCAGTCATCTATCTTATAGATCATCTAGATTTGTAGTGTTAATAAGTTTCTCATGTTACCTTCAGCGTATCAATAGCCTTTAACTAAGTTAGATATATGACGAAAGTTAGACTTGTCTACCTTGACTTCTCTTGAATCTTAGTTTTTGTTGGTAATGGGTTCATAATATTTATTATGAGAAACTTAATATTAACAAGTATTAGGAAAACACAGTGAGTCAGTTAACAACTCTATGTGGTTTCGAACTAATATTTTCAGTCTCGGCTACATCAAATCTTAATTTATATATTCTAAAGAGACAAAATAGTATTCCTTCTTTTAATTTAAAATTACTCCATACTCTATATACTATGCTCTATTTACTCTATGTCCATCTCAATCTCTCGTAGGCTATATTTCAGAAGTGTCATTTCTGCCGTGTATGAATTGCACACACATTCTTTTACTGTTTATATTTTTTTATGCGACAATTATAATACTTGTCACTAAATGATAATTGCATTAAAAGCATAATCATGTAATATGCTCTTAACGCGTCCAACCAGGCCTGCCCCAGTTTTTATACGCTGTAATAAAGATACCTGTTACTCTCTGGAGACTTCTTAATGTTGGAATGTTGTTTGACATAAAAATACCCATTTTCCCGAATTTTGACACAAAGCCTAATTATAATTAATTTATTACATATATTATGGTTGATATGACAGGTTGAAATAAAAAAACAATAAAATATCAGAAAAAAGTGGCTGATATTTTTGAATATTATTTTCATCACATAAATGTTAGAGGAGAGCAGTGTGGAGAAAAATAAAAATAAATTGGTCAAATTGGTTATATCTAGATCTAAAAGTTACTTAGCCAATAGTTTGAAATAATCAACTGTAGCTGAAATAATAATACATAGAAATGGAGAAAAGTATGTCTCTAGGGAATGCATTTCACTGTAATTTATTCCCTGTGTCAAGAATTAAGTCACAAAGCATGTTTAAATACAATTCAGTGACGCTTTATTGTATAATGTGAACGGAACTGGATTTTGTTTTCAATTTCGTTGAAATGTAAAATTTTTTAGAGCTTAGTATGCTTTTTTCAGATGCAATAAATATTTTTATATGTAAGGAGGTTATTATAAGCTTAAGTTCAAGTTTGAGGGGTCACCAAGGTAGTCTCCCGGCTGAAATCGGCTGTATATAAATTCAATAATATTTTTTGTAGGGTTGCCAACCCAGTTTTTGTAGCAAATTAAATGGTCGACAACTTTATTTCCATAATTTTTAATTCTTAAATGGAAAACACCCAATTGGAATGTTCAACTTATTTTTTTTTTGAATTTTCATCAATTTATCTGTTTTACATATTGGTTCTTGAATGCTCTTAAAAAACATTAGTAGGCACAGCTTTTCACTAAAGTACTACTAAGGATTTGATACAAAAGCCCAATACAGTAAAATATTTGAAATTTACTTTGAAATGCGCTTATAGATTCCTTAGAAAAAGCAAAAGATAAATACGTAGGTATTGGTTTAAATATCAATCTTGTCCACTATTCCAAAAATGTTTGCTAAGCCATTCTGTAAGAAGGGTTAAGAAGGGTTGTTTAAACTGGAATCAGGACAGCTTCTGGACGTGACATCAAACATCACAGATCTTTTGTCTAAAAATACTTTATACTACCTTAAAGCACATCCCATTTATATGTATATAAATATGTATTATATTGGATAACTTAGTTGCATATTATCATTACCTAGATATTGTATCATTAACTCTATATGTATAGTGTCTGTTGTATCATATTTGTGAATTTTGATACTTAACGACATTGCACAGACACACTTAGTACGTTTAGGTGATTTATATACCTGTTAATTTCTATATGTATGTATTAATTAAAACAACTGTTAGCTTTGATCATTTAAAATATTACAATAAAGTTAATATAAGTAATTTTTGCTCATATCATTTTCATGTCTTAATTATTAAAGTATAGACACATTCTGATTATATAATATCGTTTACATTCTAAAATAAAGTGTGAGTTAATTGTAAATGTGAGTCACATATGAGTTAATCTTTGAATAACGCATACAATGCCAAGTAAGTTCTATTGTCCTCTAACTTCAGACAACTATCGTTTGTTTATTATTTATTTATCACGATGGCTTTGCATAATGAAAAATAATAATCACAAACATTTGATGTTTGGAAACATAAATAGTTCACTGATTAAATTTGATGTTAGGTGTAACATACTGCCCTGAACACGTTTTTCTTCCTGACATATCATAACAGTGATAGAGAGAGACGTGAGGCGTGTGTGGAATAAATAAAAATAGTCTACAAAAATATTTTTATGAAAAAAATATGTTCACATTTTTCCCTTATAATCACAAAAAGTAATACAAACGTATAGACCCCATTTGTATATTATGTAAATGATAGCATTTTACTTTATATATTATTAATACGAATATTAATAAAAATACATGAATTATTATCTTACCTTCTAGTTAAATACATAGGATTATTACTACAGAGAAGGCTTTATGTAACACAATATTTTAAAAGAAAGTTTTAAACACATATGTTACTGTTATCTTTCTTAAAAATGTATTCTCTTAAACAAGTTTCTAATAGAGTGAGTGGTAATCCTACGGTCTGTCTGAAGAATAAGCTCGTGCTCTTAAAGATTTGTATCAAATTGAACAATGGCGTGTGAAATAAATTGCTGAACAGCACTTTAAGTTTATACTTTTTAAGTAATAACAACTAATATAAATATTTTATTGTGTATTATTTGGTTACAACGGGTTATTTGAAACTGGTCAACTTGTACTACAAATTTCGGTATTACCAAAACTATTCAGGTGATCAATAAAGGTAATTGTTGTTTATATTTTATCGTAATTTGATTGCGTCCCTAACATTAACTACATAACATTAAGGAATTACATACGCCTTCACGACGTTTATGGTAAAGTATATAATGTTTTTATCGTAGCACGAACAAAGGATTAAATAAATTCCATGTATTATGCTTTATAAACGGCAAGATTTTTATTTTATTTACTTTATTTATTTATTTAATTCTTTACTTCATAACAAATGTACAATGTTAGTACTACTACTGCTAGTGACTGCTACTAGAATAAAACTAATACCTATCTTCCATTATTCTATTTTTTCGGTCACTTGAATTGGTGTCTTTAAAATATTCAGACAGTGACATCTTGTGACATTAATAATTCTTAATAATAGAGAGGTCGTTATTAATGTCGTCGAGTACCGCCGAAAACAAAAATGTTTCATAAAACAGATATTAAATTTTCCAAATTATATTCGAGATAGAACTTAATAAAAAATATCTATTACTAATACTCAGAAAAAGATTTTCATAATGATCTTGTAAATAGTTAAATTTTGTAAATATACAAGACATTAACTGAATATTATGTGTATAACATAAAATAGTTTAATATAAATATCTATGAAGTTTCTTAATTTGTATTTTCCTATAATCCTCAGTGAGCAGTATTTCTATTAAATTTGTTCCTTTATAATTTCGAAATTTCTTAAACTTAAATAATATTTTCATTAATACTAATAAATAAGTGAATGTTTTTAAGTAAATTAACAGCAGTGCTAACGTCACGAATATCGTGATTCTTATTTCAGTATCATAGCTTAAAATCTAGCCTCAAAGAATTAAAAGGAAGCACTCTTATAATCTGTATCCTGACGCGATCCCATAAATTCGTAGCCTCGATTAAGTATGCTAGGCGGCGGTGGAGAGCTTGCCCTTTTACAGCAAAACTAACTGACTCACGCGGCTTTTCTGCGTGAATTTTTTGTAAAACTTAACATCTATTAACCAAAATTAGGTTTATCCTTGAATGAATTATTTTTCTGCTGTAAAAAGCCTGTGGATTATTCGAAGTGTATTGTGTTAATGTGTATTTGTGTAATAAATCTCATTTAAAGCTTCTTCATGAAAAAAAACATTAAGTTGAAGATAAAGTCAATGTTATTATAAACCAAATAAAAATGTGTAAAAAAAAGCATGATATTTTTGTGTAGATAAAGAACAAACATCGCGGCGTGTGGAAACGATTCTTTAAAATTAAATGTATATAATGAAATCATATCTTATCAACGAATTGATCGATTTATTGATATACAGACAAAAAAATTGTCTACTTTCAATTATCTCGATGATGGAATACTTTGATTTCATAAGGATTCCTATCATCATCTTCATTTATCATCATCACAGGAAAGAATGCATGCAAGAGATAATTAATTGACAAATCATCGTATCCGGTAATTATTAGGTCTGGATATATTTAATATTGAAACAGTTTTTATTTTTTAATACCTGTTATTTTTATTATTAATACCTCTAATGTTTATACAAAATATGAGTTTACATTAATTATAACAAACCAATTTTAAATCGTTTTTACTAACATTTCTTAAATGTAAAAGTTAAAAGGTAGCCTTATTTTAATATAAAATTACCCAGTGTTTCATAAAAAATATACAAAAAATTTAATGCTTCTGAGAAATTTTGTTTCTTAAAACATCTCAAATATATAATGTTTTATGTCAGCATCTCAAACAGTCAAGATCTCTTTTTTCACAAAGATCACAAAATTATAATTTTATACAAAAACTGCTACAAAATATTTCTGATTATATCTGGGGCCATACAAATAAACAACAATTTATATTTTAATACTTGTATTTGATAAGGACGATTTAGATTGTCTTAATATATATACACTTCTCAAGAACATTTAATAATTTCCGCAATAGAAGAAACTTTAAGATTTTACAATCTATATGGTAATAATTATTCATAAATAATAAACTAAAATCTTAATTACTAGTCCATTACTGGGTATTTTACTATAGAGGATTTTCTTAAGAATTTTGTGTATTACTTAAATTCTGTTAAAGGATCACAAGAGTTGAAGATTAATCTTAATCTATAAATATATAAGCGATTTACCACTCACTAACTCCTCACGAAATCTCTGAAACTATCTGTCCGATTAACTTAAAATTTTACATAGTTACTTCTTTTGTGACGTAGACGTCTGACGTAGACGTCAACTAAGAACGGATTTTACGGAATCCCTATTCCAACAGATTTCAACTTTTTTCATTTCACCAAGTTTTAAACCTGTAGGAACTATACACTTAACGCAGTTATCATAGCAACGGTTACAATGACAACGGCTACTATGTCAACGGTTACCATAGCAACCTAAGTTCACATACAAATTATTAGTGTGCCCAGCGAAGCGGGCGGGAATCAGCTAGTAACAATAATATTAATTGCTGATTTACAATATTTAACATATATTACAATCCTTTATTGTTGTCAAATCTATCATTATCAAATATACAAATTATTTGTCACATAAATATCAAAATATTGAGTTAAGGCAAAGCTAAATATTAATATTGTAAATAACACTGCAGGTTATGATGATAGCTTAATATTCATATTTCCTTAACAGTTTCCAGAGATTTTGAAATGAAATTGTGAATAATAATGAATATAGAGTTATTTACAGTAATAGTGTTTATTTATCCGATAAGTCTGATGTTATAAAATAAAAAGAAATACGTACTCATAATAGTATCAGCAGTTTAGTTTAAATCCAAGAAAAATATATTTATTCCATGTTTCTGTTACACGTTCAAGGAAAATTTTGCTATAGATAAGAATTCTTTTTTGAGAACGTTATTTGCAGGATAAAGTGAAAAGATAATATCTACAATATGGTCGCGACTTAAAGGACTTAATTGTAAAAGCTATAGATACGGATAAAGTTGCGAATTAGTGGATCTATTAAAACTAAATTAAAATAATTCAGTAGTAACCAATTGAATATATAAATATAGTTAAAGAGAAATTGAGATTAAAAAATATATAAATATTCTTTTAACAAATAAATTTATATACAGAGTTTTAAGTTGATAGCTGTTTGTTAAATAAAGTGCTTGGAAAGACACATTTAGAACAACAAGTTCACTTCAAGAACAAATATTTAATTGATGAATGATTGTGAAAAGATATCAAAACATTGGCGCAAGTGTATTAAAACACTATTCTTGAAAAGGTACTTAAGCCCCTTAACAACACCATGTTCAATAACCAAGAATGGTCTTTTCAGCAAGACTCGGCGTCAGCTCATAAAGCTCGATCCACCCAATCTTTGTTGGAAACGAACGTTCCGGACTTCATCAGGACCGAAGACTGACTGATATCTGGTCCTGGTCTTAATCTACTGGATTATGATTTATGGTCAGTTTTAGAAAGTTAGGCTTTAGACGCTATAATAATTTGAGGTCCCTAAAACAGTCCTTACGATTGGCAGTAAATAATTTTCCCATATAAAGAGTGTGTGCTGCTATTGATAACTGGCCTCAACGTTTAAATATTATATTGCAGTCACAGCAGACCTCTTCGAGTAAGTTTCATTTATTTTCGTTTTATTCTAATATATTAAACTGAAACACTATAATAGTAATAAATGTTACCTATAATAAATAAAAATGTCTTTCTTTGCAACAATATTTATGGCAATAATTTTCACAAAAAACCTTTTCAAGGATGATGTTTCAAAGGATATAATGTTTTATTTTAAATGTTTACAATAGATAGTGTTCAGTGATGACATTGTATTGTAATGCTAACATTTTAAATTATATAACAAGTCGTTTTTGCACTTGGACGTATACAAATGTTTCCAAAGTAAACGCATTTAAAAAGTAGGGACGTTTATAAAGTTTCTAATAAATTAATTAATCAATTAAAATTCTGTATAATATTTTTTTATTTTACGTATATTTTGTTTTATTAATTACACAATTATAATAATCTTTATAATAAGTTCATAAATAATTATCTTTAATATTTACTAGCAAGCATTTTATAAGTTCAGCTGAAATTTAAACAGATATTAAATTCAAATATATAAGAATGATCCATTCATATAAGAACGATCAGTTATTAAATTTCTTACAAAAGTATATGTATATATAATTAATATTATAGTTTTAAAACATTAAAGCATTGTCTCAACGTACAAAGATTTATGGTACAAATTATAGCAAACAAAATTGCCTAATTTGTAGTGCTACTAAATATTGTTCCGCAGCGTGTTGGAACAGTGCCAGAGTATATTGTAAGTACTCGGCTTCACTTGAATACTAATGATACATTATAATATTAATTTTAATTAAACAAAACGCACCAATAAATAAATTAATTAATTAAATAGATAACATAAAATTAATTTAATTGTAATAAGTTTCAGTTATAAATAAGTATAATGTATTGTATTGCAGCGTCATAGCCATAATTTATATAATTAATTTGGACATGTACAATCGTTAAAATTAAAAATATGTGTGTGTGTGTATGTTTATGTATGTGTGTAAGTATTAAATTTATTACATTCGTGATTACAATTTTTTAAATAACATCTAAAACATGTTGGAAATATGAACTTACAAACTTTGTTTAATATAAAAACAAAAATATATAAATTCCCTTCAGCGATTGACGTCACACTTTGGCCATTAAAATGATATGAAATACCACGCCAGGGTTCATTTTATTAGCAGTTTTAAGAGGGGTCAAAACGTTTAAAACATCTTTATTTTTAATGACGACCATCATTTTTGTTTATAAATTTCATAAAAATAATAATAATAATTCGATATCTGTTTCTGGCGAGTTCTTCTATGGTACAGAGTTTTTAATGTATCTCCATTGATAAAGTAAGAAACTACTATATGAACTGAAACCTGAACGTTAGATCGAATTGTAATGAACATAATTACTTATTAGTAAAATATTGTAATTTAGATCCACTCACTCACTCCGATATTAATTCGGGGTAGCGGTAAATTTTATTATGAGAATTTTCACGTAATAATCAATCTAGACAGAGAGATGAACAGAGGAGAAATTTAAAAACAAATTAATATGTTTTATTTTATTTAATATTTTTAAATATTTGAATTACTCAAATTATATAAACGTAACAAAATATTAAATAAGATGATGAAAAGTATACTCTTTAACTAATATGACTTGAATTCGATTTCATATTTATAATTCTTTTAGTTATACTATTCCAATCTATATTGCTACGCTAGATAGTCTGTCTGGAAACAAATATCACTACATATTTGTATTTCTTAGGAAAAAAAATCCTAACGAGCTCATTGACCACTAATTGCAATTTTCTTTACAATAATTTCTGGAGAATATTTAAGCTAAATTTAGAATAGTCCTCAAAACGAGAAAAATGTTTTGCAAATTCAGCTTATATTACATTTTTGTAATACTTGAACAAACACAACACTTTGTATGCGTCTTTTCTCGTTATATTATCTCTTACGATCCTTTATACTGGTTTTATTCAATCGTCATAGACCCTTAAATTCAACATTGAAATGTGATATTTGTAGTAACCTACCACATAGTTATTGTCGTTGTTGTAAATGAAATATTTCATGGGTATATACAATCATATACCCAGAATATATTTATATTTCACAATTCTCATATAACCAAGCACTTATCAAACATCCAGCTCATATTAATGACAAGCAAATTAAACAAGCGTAAAGAATGTGTCGTCTATGTATGAATTTTTATATATAAGTAAGGTTCATTTTAAATAATTTTTTTCAGTATTAAATATAATGTTATGTATAATACTATATTCTGTTTACTCTCACCCAACCCTCAGGTTGATTCGGGTTTATAGAAAGTATTTACCGCGACGAAAGTACCAATTTCCCAATCCCATTTTACTTAGTAGAAATTTATACATATAGCTGTTACGAGGGACATAATAAGAGTATAAATATATCGTCTTAATTATTATGATTCATAGCATTATGGATTACCGAAAACCATATTTTTATCAAATAGACGTGAAGCCTAAGGGCATAATAAAGTTTCTTGCCATTTCTGTCATCCTCAGCTAATGCCTAATCCTTCATAAAAGCTATGTACACCTATTTAAAATTGGATTTAGACTGGGCAGTATTGTCAAAATTACATTATAAGGTAAGACAATACTCAAAAAACTTGCAACGGAACATTTATTATATTTTATATTGAGCTTCAACACTTTTTATAAAATTATCATAATGAAAGTTTTAACATAATGTAGAGTACATTGTTTCATTTGATGTATCTAGTCTTTGCGTCCAGAATACAAAATGAGGGGCCGAAAGTAGATATGGCATTAGTGACACAATAATTAATTATATTTCGTATATATATTTTAATAAATATTGATTACCAGAACATTTTTACAAAATGCTAACAAAACCATATCTCATCTCTTTTTTAACTAATTATCCCCTATTAAGAGTTTAACATAAGTTTTCTAGTAAAATTTATTATAATATAGTGATATTAGTTACTGAGATATCTTCAAGAAATATCTATGATTAAATTACAACACTGATAGTAAATGGTTATCATGTTCTGGGTAATTTAATAGTTTTAAAATGATTATTTTTGGAGTTCAAAAATTCTTGGCCTGTGAAAACACAACATTATTAAATTGTTTGTTTAAAATGATAAATGAAAGTAGGGTGAGAACACAATCACGTAGCTTTTTCTCAACGAGTCATATTTTATATTTACGAGTTTTTTCTTCAATTGAAGCAATATAACTGAATATCTCCAGGGAACAGATATAAGAAATGTAGCTACTGGTTGCTTTTAATACTATTTATTAATGTTTTATAATAAATTAAATAATTATTGTATTACACATAAGTAAGTGCTTTTTTTTATATTTATTTCCTCAAATTTAATCGTTTAGCTACAAATATTATTTGTACTCAATTGTAAGGAAAATATTTCTCGTAAAATTTTATAGATTTTATCTAACAATTAACATCAGTTCATAAAGGTTACTCGTTTTATGATGGAGTTGGTTTTTATTGCCTTTCTTTATCACCGTGAGATTAAAACGATACTGCTCTTTCATATCATTAAATACGCATTGAGCGTTTCTTCCTTTACTGAAAACACCGGTCAGTATCGACAATTAAATTTGTTTACGTGTCTATAAACTATTTTATAGTAGTCTTAAACTAAGCGAGGATGGATATTGAAATAAAGTTTTTATTTTATCCAATAATGAATTAATTAAAGTAAATAAAATAATAAAGGTTATTTATTTATTGAAGGGTTTTTTTTACCAATATATTTTCACACAACTTGATTAAAAGTACGTATTTTTGAGACTGTCTAAAACAGCTCCCTATCTAAGATCAATTCGAAAACTAATAATATTTTTAGGAAACTATAAATATATTGTATATTTATGTTACCTAACAATTCATATAATATTCATGCTTTAATTACCTACAAAATTAAGGAATCTTACACGGACACTAGTTTCCGGTTAATTAAACTGTAAGACTCATATATAATGTCGTCCGTCAGTCTAAAGACTAGTCAAGTTGCATTGAGCGTGTATGTACTAATCGAGCATGTTAGGCTCTAAGTTTAAAATATCAAAGCACTGTTATGTATATTAGATAACAGGTTTTGCCAGCAGTTATACTTATAATTACTCGTGCTCGTACTCGTGCTCGTGCTAATGCTAATGCTTGCGCTTGCAAAGACAGACAAGATTTCAAGTACTGAGGAGATACCAGAGGAATTAATGTCAACATACATTCTCTATATATAATTTTAACGGATTATATAACGCACACAGACATATATGCCAGGATTACTTCCGTCTTCCTTGACATTTATCGTTGCATATTAGTCAATTTACTATAGAGCTCTATAAATTATTATAGTCTATATATTTACTGATATTTAAGGAATATTACTATATAATTTCATGTTAATTCGATTATTCGTGTTTGCGTGAAAAAGGTACATACAATTAAAACTTTTACTACAATGTAGTAATGATTTTGAAGTTAGTATTATTTAAAGTAACTCAATTAAACACTATATACATTTATTTTATCTTTGAAATATAATAATGTTTGAAACAATGAACAAGGGAGCGTGCAAAAGTAATAATTTTTTTTCCACTAACAGAATTGTGAATTGTGATATTTATTTTGTGTTTAACTTAATTGACAGGCAAGTATACGGCCAGTTTGGCATCATGTACTACAATAAAGGATTTTATTATAATAAAAGTAGTCTAGTTTTTGATTAGATCATAAAATTTAAATTTAAACGTAGTGTGAGATGAAGCTTTTTTCAATTTGTTTATAATTTGTACAATAATGCTAATATTTTTTTATATTACATCGTTTTATTATTTATAACATTTCAAAAATATGCCTGATGCACTAAGCTTTTTTGTAATCGTATATCCCGAAAGTAAACAATTGGATACTGAATTTATGTTGTATTAGGAATTAGGTCAAATGCCGGAGAGATGAGATCCAATACTCGGTCCGGCTGTTATGGAAGGCATTGAATATGATATGCCACGTATTGCAGTTTAAGTGATAGAAGAGATATTTGACAACACACATTTTTGGAATATTTTTTCATTGTATCTGGACAGTGAGGTAAAAATTTTCTCATTTTATAACGATCATCATTTGACAATAACATAAAATATTTAAGAGAAAAACAACAAAAATATTTAACAAACAGGCTAGAATGTGGTGTTTTCTGAGGTAATTATGTTAAAATATGGGTATTGCGAATAAAAAAAATTGTCGGGATAATCGTAAAAGAAGACTTTTAAAAAGTTTGTCGTTAATATGCCAAAAAAAGGAAATGTCACAAAATATAGTAATATAACAGCGGTTATAGTTTTTATTAATTTAAAGTTGATCAAATTTTAATTAATCTGAATTATCATTCTGTTCCAAAAAAAATGCATCATAAGCGAACCGTACTTAATTGAGCGATCATTTTGCAAATGCATTTAAAAATCAATATTTTCAATATCCTTTAATTTCATCAGTATCCAATGTTAAAAGGTAATCGTATGTAATTGGATATTGCCTATAAATTCCAGATGATCTCCATTCACTTTCCGTTTATTTTCCTTTGATATAAAGCTGATATAACACCATTATTGGAAACACGTCGCTCAAACTCATCAGTGCTATTTGAAATTGCGAAATCAGCGGTTGAAGGCGACCTTTGGTAATAACGCTAATATTAACAGAGGAATTATGTGACGTAAAATGCGTTATAAATAATCGATACTTGAAAGATTGACATTTAATTCAATATTTATTAACAACGTTTATTTTAAATCTTAAACTTAAAAAATATTATCTTTTAAAATCAACATAAAATAATAACTTGACTTGACTGATATTACATAATAGAAACAAAAAGTATCATAATCGTAATATAAGGTGAAATATCATATATGGGGTATATATCATATATAAGTGGTAGTGAATAATTTACATTTATATTCCTTAACTTTACTACAAAAACATAAAAAGTTTTTACTGTATAATAGAAAAGATATCGTATAAAAACATATACCATAAACCCCAAACTAATTCTTTGCGCTATAAATAAAAATTAAGGAAACCTTACTTTGCAATAAAACGGAATGAGTGTTTGTGATAAGGCTATACTATCTACCCGATACTACCTTCTGTTTAAGTTGTTGTGTGAATCCAAAAAAACTGCCAGAAATTATATTAAAGATACCTTTAGGCTGAATACCTTTCTCTGGCTAGCTAAGCTAGCTTCTCAAATCAGTATAATATTGTTAATATAATACAAGGGAACTTCCCGGCCCTTCGGGCCAGGAAGGGTCAAATGTCACGTATGAGGTTGGCACCTACCCTATTTTGTAGCCTGATTCAATAGCTTTTTTTTGATGTATTACACATTATTATGTGATTTGTGGGTGATAAGTGATGCGCGTGCATACAGAGTCAATTAGGTCATTATTATATAGTAAGGATATTGTAGCTATTTTGTCGAGGACCTCTACAATTACTTAAATAATGTACACAAAAATCGAATTGTAAATAAAAATATTCAACTTATTGACACAACTTCTTTACAAAAACATTTTTAATTCAAACACACGCATGATAAAAAAAAATACAAAAAAGAACGACGTGATATACTCGCATGTATTACATCTTTTTTTTTTTTATTTAATTTATTTAATTTTATTTTCTTTACTATGTATTATAACCACCATTTATTTGTCACTTCAACAAATGAAATAGTTTTCTTTAAATCTATATTTAATTATATATTTATTTATGTTGCAAAACTAATTAAAAAAAACAATCCAATTCGTAAAACTACCATACTACTATTTTTTTTTTCAAAGTATTCGGTCAAATGTATCAAAAATACATTATTTATTTTCTATGAAAATTATTTAGGAGCTTGCTTTATACAAAATAATTCATGAATCCCTATTCTTTGTTACGAAAAATTAATCCTTTGACACAATATTAAACCACAGAATATGTAACCTAAAAGATAAATGGTTTCAGGTAAAATAAATAAAACAGGGCCAAATATTGAGAAAAACGTTAATAAATTGGGAAATATAAAAAAACACCATATATAATCATTCCTTGAATTGATTTTAATTTCTTTTCATTTTAATTTCTATACTGCTATAAGGTACAGTTTAGTCTAATTATTTGATAAGTTGACTTTGTTGTTTTTATTACTCTCTATTAGGAATGCTTAAAAAGTTTAACAAGCTTAAGCTCTGCTCTTTGGCAGAACTTTATACCAAGAGCCAAATGATTTGCAACACTACTAAATGCATCGTAGCTTTGCAAACAATTTATGAACGTAATAGCATGTTTTTTTTTGTATGGTTTATTTACCAGTTATTACTTTATCTTTTTTGTCGATACTTTAGATAGACTTACATCATCAACATCCACCCGCAGCAGATTAATCGCTGATCATGATGATGTAATATCGGAAAAAATTTGGAAAATAAATACAAGGTGAACCTCCCATTTAAGCATTAATTATTTAGACGACATTTGTCTGGTCTCGACTGCGTCATCCATCGGTCTATCCAGTTTTAAGCCTGTTTATTCTGCCTTATATTACATTGGCTCGGTTGTTTGAATGGCCGAACCTAAAATCAACACAACATGGATGTATTGACGGCAGGTCTCGAAACAATTTGCGACTCCATTTTCCAATCACACTGACGGGTAAAAATTATATGTCATGTGGATCGGAAATTGTTACGAAAGAAATACACGAATGACGATTGCATGCGGCTGAAATGCAAATGTTGTGACAGATGTGTGTTATGGCGAGATAAAGTAAGAATGGTATATATGAGGAATTTTGAAAGTAACACCGTTACTAGAAAAATGAATTCACGTCGTATAAGAAGACACGCGGTAGAAGACGCACAAAGAAGCCACGTCTCTACGCAATGCCAGAGAGTCCAGTCGTTCGCAGAGCACCGGGTTCCCGACAATCCGAGCGGCTCTCCGTTGTACGCGGTCAAATGGTAGAAGCTGATATTGGGGTGATCCGGACCAGAGATGAGAACAGTACTCCATGTGTGGCCGGACCTGCGCCTTATAGAGCGCAAGTCTTTGGCCAGGTTTGAAATACTGCCTCGCTCTATTAATCACTCCCAATTTCTTCGAGACCAACTTGGCCTTGCTCTCCAGATGACCACGAAACTGACAATCGCTCGAAATGTCGAGACCCAGTATTCTGATACTTGGCGAGGCATTAAGAGTACTGCTCTCGAAGAGCGGTGATACGACAAATGGGGTTTTTTTAGTGGTAAACGCGCAAATTTGTGTCTTTAGGGGATTAAACTGAACGTGGTTCAGTTCACCCCACTCAGAGACCATCCCCAAGGAAGTTTCTATAGTAGACACAAGTTTCTTTCGGCACTCGTCGACGTTTTCCCGAGAGAGACCTGCACGGCCGGAATATACCGCATCCCCAGTGCTGTCATCCGCATAACAATGTATTTTGGGGATATCCAACATATCATTGATGTGCAGGAGGAACAGAGTTGGGGATAGCACGTAGCCTTGGGGTACACCAGCGTTCACGGGCTTGGGGTCCGAGCAAAAACCGTCGAGAACGACCGGTATGCTCCGCCCAGTGAGGAGGAGTGATGCCGGTCATTGACCAACTGGTGATCCTCGAGGTAGGTTAGGAGCTGTTTATTGATAATGCTCTCCATTACTTTGGAGAGCAGAGAGTTAATGGCGATAGTTCTGTAGTTAGCTGGTTCCGAGCTATCACTTTATTTGGGATCGGATGGACAAGGGCACGCTTCCATGTGACCGGGACTACGCCTTTAAGGTAGGAGTATCGAAATAGACGCGTTAGCACTGGAGTCAACTCAGGGGCACACGTTCGTAGCACTAATGGAGAAATGCCATCCGGCCCACTCGACTTATGAACGTCCAAGAAAAATAGAGCCTGCCTAATAGTTTTCTGCCGAAAAACTATTTCCGGCATTGAGCTCTGACACCGCGGGATGATAGGCGGTGTCTTCCCCTGGTCGTCCAAAGTCGAGTTGGAGGCGAAAAGAGTGCCCAAGAGATCAGCTTTCTCTATTGCCGTGTGGGCCAGAGAGTCATTCCCTATGTGCAACGGCGGTAGGGACGGCTGGCTAAAGTTGCCCAGAGTGGCCTTTGAAAGCGCCCAAAATTTGCGCGTGCCAGGCGGGTACTTTGTCAGCTGATCCCCAATTTTGACGACATGCTTGAACTTTGCTCTAGCGATTTGCCGTTTGAAGAATCTGGAGGCACGATTATATTTCCTCTTCAGAGCTCGGATTCAGAGTTCGGATCCTTAGTGACTAACGCATTGACCCAAGCTTGATAAGCCTGCCGTTTGCCAGCTGCTGCAGCCCTGACAGACGCATCAAACCAAGGCCGCGATCTGCCACCAAGTGGTACCACAGAGCTTGGTACAAATAGTTCCATGCCCTGTAGTATCACATCAGCTACAGCCGCAGCGCAGTCACTAGGATCATCGGAAGGGAAACAAATCGGCCCCCAATGGGTAGGATGCAAAAAAGGACCGCATTCCATCCCAATCCGCTGACTTGTAGTGCCAAACGCGTCGAGTCGCAGATGTTGTGCGAGCCGACCGTTGAATGGGCACTACACTCCGTACCAGACAGTGATCAGAGGAACCTAAGGGAGCCTCGACAGTGATCTGGTACTTTTCTGAATGTGTAGTCAGCAGAAGATCCAACAAAGAGGGCGTGTGGCTGTCCACGTCCGGTAGACGAGTGTGCGTCTTTACCAGCTGGGACAGACCATTTGCCAGAGCAAAGTCAAACACAGATCTCCCCGCGCAGTCGGTGGCACGTGACCCTAGCCAATCGGCATGGTGCGCATTAAAGTCCCCTAGGACTACGATTTCGGCGGAGGGAGTCTGTGAAAGCAGATCGTCAATCTTCGCCTGAACATGGCCCAAGAGTTGATCCGTTTCTGCATTACCACTATGGGACCTGTAGAGGCACGCGTAGACTCTGACATGGTCGTCCATGTCCACGCGTAGCCAGAGTATAGACAGGTCCCGACCTTCAAAAACCTGAAGGCGACGGTAGCAGATATCCTCCCTTACCAACACAGATACCCCGGCGTGTGGTATAAAATGGTGTTCTAGTTTATACCCGGGGTATGACAGGTACGCTGTGTCGCTAGGTTGAGATATCTGCGTCTCCGTCAGAAACAACAAGGCCGGCTGCGCCGTCTCTAGATGATAATGGACGGCGTTCAAGTTGGAATGAAGTCCCCGGATCATTTCCCCGATTTTGCTCGGGAAGGGGGTCCCCGGCTTCATCAAAGCCCGTACCCTCCTGGGGTATTTTTCTTCTAGGCATCGCTTTCATGTTTGGCGCGGGGGGGAGGTTGGGCTTCCGGATTCTCTCACTCACCGACGGAACATAACCAAATGAATTTGGTTACTACACGTCGGTCTTCTGTGAGAGGGTGGTCCTTCCCCGGTCGAGCCAGCCCAATACGAGCTGCAGTCAGATAACTACAGCTAGGCTCTACCACCTACATCGTATAAAAACATATACCATAAACCCCAAAATAATTCTTTGCGTTATAAATAAAAATTAAGGAAACCTTACTTTGTAATAAAACGGAATGAGTGTTTGTAATAAGGCTATACTATCTACCCGATACTGCCTTCTATTTAAGTTGTTGTGTGAATTCAAAAAAACTGCCAGAAATTATATGAAAGATACCTTTAAGCTGTATACCTTTCTCTGGCTAGCTAGGCTAGCTTCTCAAATCAGTATAATATTGTTAATATAATATATTTTAGCTATTTTCTCAAGGACCTCTACAATTACTTCCATAATAATATACATAAAAATCGAATATGAAATAAAAATATTCAACTTATTAACACAACTTCTTTACAAAAACGTTTTTAATTCAAACACACGCATGATAAAAAAAATAAATTACAAAAAAAACGATGTGATATACTCGCATGTATCACATCTTTTTTTTTAATTTAATTTATTTAATTTTGTTTTCTTTACTATGTATTATAACCACCATTTATTTGTCACTTCAACAAATAAAAAAGTTTTCTTTAAATCTATATTTAATTATATATTTATTTATGTTGCAAAACTATTTAAAAAAAACAATCCAATTCGTAAAACTACCATACTTCTATTTTTTTTTTCAAAGTATTCGGTCAAATGTATCAAAAATACATTATTTATTTTTTTTGAAAATTATTTAGGAGCTTGCTTTATACAAAATAATTTATGAATCCCTATTCTTTGTTACGAAAAATTAATCCTTTAACACAATATTAAACCACAGAATATGTAACCTAAAAGATAAATGGTTTCAGGTAAAATAAATCAATTAGGGTCAAATATTAAAAAAACATTCAGCAATTAGGACAAAAAACTCCATAAATAATCATACCTTGAATTGATTTTACTTTTTTTCATTTTAATTTCTGTACTTCTATAAGGTACAGTTTAGTTTAATTATTTGATAAGTTGACTTTGTTGTTTTTATTACTCTCTATTAGGAATGCTTAATAAGTTTAACAAGCTTAAACTTCGCTCTTTGGCAGAACTTTATACCAAGAGCCAAATGATTTGTAACACTACTAAATGCATCGTAGCTTTGCAAACAATTTATGAACGTTTTTTCGTATGGTTTATTTACCAGTTAATACTTTATCTTTTTTGTCGATAATTTAGCTAGACTTACAACATCAACATCCACCCGCAGCAGATTAATCGGTGATCATGATGCTTGCAGTAATGATGTAATATCGGAAAACATTTTTCGAATAAATACAAGGTGAACCTCCCATTTAAGCAGTAATTATTTAGACGACATTTGTCTGGTCTTGACTGCGTCATCCGTCGGTCTATCCAGTTTTAAGCCTGTTTATTCTGCCTTGTGTTACCTTGGCTCGTTTGTTTTAATTGTTAAACCTAAAAACTACACAACATGGATGTTTTGACGGCAGGTACCGAATTTGCGACTCCCATTTTCCACTCACACTGACGGGGAAAAATTATTTAAGGCATGTGGACCGGAAACTGTTACGAAAGCAATACACGAATGATGATTGCATGCGGCTGAAGTGCAACTGTTGTGATGAATGTGTGTTATGGCGCGAAGGAATAAAGTAAGAATGGTATATATGAGGAATTTGGAAAGTTTGGTATATATGATCAAGTAAAGGGCAGAAAGCATGTTACCAGAATAGTTTTAAGGGTGGATGCGGACTGCTGTAAGAGAAGATAAGAGAAGAGGGCAGCCACTGAAGACGTGAAGACTAGAAAGATATTTTGTCTCAAAATTGATACTGCGAAGAAGTGTGTATCTGAGATGACGCTATTTATTATACACTTAATATGTAGTATTTTTTTCACTATATACACAGATGTAGCGTCTTTGATATTTTACTAAGTGAATAAATTCTTTTTATTGAAAGGAAGTTTTACTCAATTTTTTTTACGTATATACCTCAATCTGATCCATTTTTATTAATACGATCTCCGAAGTTCAATGCATTATGTGATGAATTTATAATTTCAAATATCAGCGATGATTTTGAGGGACGTCTTTCCAATAATTGGATTATATGAACGTTTTACAACCTGGTTCTTACATCATACAGATGTAGACATGCATAGGAATTTGACAAGATATTAATCACTTACCAACTATCCCATTTGATTAGTATAATAGAACATATTTTTAGATTTTAAAGCATTTATCAAGTGATTGATAAAAATACAGTTTTTAATTAATTTGAGCTTTAAATAGTACTGCTCTGTAATATTTTGTTTTTATTATCTCTTAATAAAATAAAATAATTATTATTATATATATGTAAATGTGGTTAAAAATATACGAAGAGGCTCTTTCTGAGTCTAACCAAAACAGATATTTATTATAACTTATTTCGAACTGAGAATTCAATGAGATAATGCCAGCCGTTATTGGTATATGCTAAATACTTCAATATACTATACGTAACGGTTCGGCATATAAATGGTTAATAAATTTATCCTTATCATTACACGAAATTACAATTGCTGACCAGAAAAGTTAATCGAATTTGTAAATACTTTTCAATCACGTAGAACGACTTTATTCATTCAATCACTGCACAAAGTAGGCACTTACCCGCTATGTGAAATATAAAACTCAATGCACTTCACCTTATGCACTCTGAATATTTAATAACCAGACCATAGCATATTTTAAATATCTTTATTCACTATTTATCGTTCAGCTCGGAGGGTTTTTTATACAATATTAACAACGCACAGAACAGAGCTGACTGCAGATGTTAAATGACTTTCGCTTCGGTTGGTGATTCAATGAATGACAATAGGAGGGTACATCAGAAAGAACATGACTACCTAGGTTCAGATCCTTTACAACAGTATATTAGCATTAATTTTTCATAAAAAAATTAATTATTATGAAGTTACATTATAAGCAAAAATTCCGTAATTATGAGCTTGTTACACACTAACAATTAATGAAATATATTTGGCGGTAGTCAATCAAATATTACTTCGCAGATACCAAAATATAATTGTGAGCCATGCTTTTATTTTTATAAACATAAGGTAAAATAGTTTTAAAAAAAGTATTTTCTGAAGAGAGAGGTTCTATCAATAGCTATCTTAAGCGTCACTGATATAAAAGAAATGTCTTCTACTGCACATAATTATTATATTTGATTTCAAAATCATAAAAATATTATATTCTAAAAAATATAGAACTTGCTAATATAAAAAATATGAACCGCTGTTATATGTCCTTACTTAAAATGTATCATAACAAAAATCCATTTATTATAAAAATACTGAAAGAATTGTTATTTCAAAGGCTTTTTTTAATGACAAACACAGCGCTCGGGGGTGTCGGGTTACTTCATCCGCTGATACAACACCCTTAACATCATTTTTCATTACGGGTATATTCATTTGAAATTAATTATTATTTTGTTATTTTACATTTTATTTTACTAAAAATCTACTGTCACCTTTTTCTCTTTTTATAATATATTACAAAAATGTAGTGAGGAACATTTTCTATCAGAGTTTTTAAATTTATACCATTTTAGTACCGCAATGCAATAACGAGGAATCTTTTATCATACAACATTTTGACAAAATGAAAATTGCTACCTTATATCCATTTCACATTTTGCATTAAATTATTTATTTCCATAAAAAAGTCATTTATATACTTTAAATTTTAGACTACATATGGATATTTAGACTACAAGACCGCGTAAAGGCGGAACTTACCAATCCATGTCACATTTAGGGCGAGCGAAGCTGCGGGCTGAAGCTAGTTTAATGAAGTCAAACCTTAATCTGAAGTTAATACTAATGTATTGAAATTAAGTCGTTAATCAAAACGGACCATAATATCTGGCGCCAGTCCAGTATACTTCATTACTATTTATTCCTAAAATATAAATCTTTTAATGCGTTCAAAAAACAAAAAAAAACCATCAGCCCTTATAATAAGAGAAACAGAAAGAAATGTCCAAAAAATAAAATGTTACCCGAAACAATGGATCATGTTACATATTTTCATGAATAATCTTAATATTGTAATAAAACAATTTCTTATGTACCTTATTTTATATTACACAAAACATAATATAAAATAGAATCTTAGAATAAGACAAAATCATTTCCATTTCTTCATTTCAAATTCAAAAGGTACATTTATCGTATGTACACACAGTACCCGTGGGCATTGTGAACCGTCATAAAGCCGTTACACTTTAGTTATATCTGACTAGAATATTCTGACTAGAATATATAGGAGTAAATAAATTAGAAAAGAACAAACTGCTATGAACTAAAACGATTCATATAAATTGATAAAAAATATGTTTAAGCCGATGAATATTTTTATTTTCTGAACTAACTAGTATTTCCAAGAAACATTTTGGTTTCAACATTCATATTTATATTCAGAAATAGAGGATATATAAGCACATAATTCGTGTGCTGTATAAATTGTATCTGATAATTAATATATTTTCCTACACTCTTAAACCTATCACTTTTTTGTTATCTTAGAAGAGATTAAGAAGTTTTTTTTTAAATATTTGTAGTATTTGTAATATTAATAGTAAAAGTATATGAAGACTGCAAGCTGTCGCTTCCTAAGCAATTATAGACGTGTCACATGACTACCACTGAGTTGTAACGTTGAATGACGTGCTAAAGTAGTCATTCGAAGACGACTGCATCTGTCCATTTTTTATTTTACATATAATGGTAATTTTGCTAATGACTTAAATCAAAGTTAAATATTTTATTAGAATTACTTAGAAATTAATATAAGTTGTTCTTGTCGAAAATTACACGATTTTAAAATTATATTTTACGTGATACTCGTAAATAAACGTTATAAAAGTTCAACATTTTAATCCATAGTTTACTTTTTTAAAATACTAGAAGTTAAGAATTGTTAAAAAATATAATTAAAAAATATAAGAATTATTAACCTATAATCTTATTAAAACTTATCTAATGAGAACTCATGCTATAAATTTAGGACTTCACTTCATTAAGATAGTCTGATTAAATCCTGGTTAGCAAAGATTAGGTATTTAGTACTCGTCGTCTCAGTTTGGACAAGCACGGGCTGTGGGAAAATTATGCACATGTAACATTTAATAGCATTTCACTTTCAATATTCACGTTATTGGCCGAAGGACGAGTGCAGAGCGTAACGAAGCGTTTGTCCGAAGGACTACGTTCCCAGTAGATAGGCCCATTCTGCAATTTTTCCGTATGTATGTATTTCAGCATGTTTGTTCCGGCGTAGCCGGCGTATTTTTCATCCTATCATCCCCAAAATTGGCAGGCGTGTTCTTTGAATTATTTGAATTTTTTTATATCGAGCCGTTTTTTTGATTAAGTAATCATGTTCTTTGAGTTATTTATTTGTTTTTGTCCGGCCATTTTTCCTACTGGGAGGAAAAATTCAAAATGGCGGTGATTTGAGTTTTTGTTTTGGCGTAGCAGGCGTATTTTTCATGCAATCGTCACGAAAATTGGTAGGTGTGTTCTTTGAATTATTAAAATTTTTACGTCGGGCCATTTTTTTTCTTGGGCTAAAAATTTCAAAATGACGGATTTCTGATCCGTACCATAAAAACGGACTTTGCGGCGACTAGCAGGCTGAAATTTCGTCTAAGTATTCTTTGCCGAAATCTAAGGTGTTTTTTATTATTTCAAAAACCAAAATGGCGGCCGTAGCGAATTATCAAAAATTTTAAAGTTGAATAACGCCGTTATTATTTAGTGGAGCCAAATTTCGTTTGATAGTTATGTACCTACATACATACATAGGTATACTTATTCACACTTAAAAAGTACACTAAATTTCGGGTTTGTTACATAGAAGTGATGATTTGTGACGGTTTTTTAAAGGCTTGAGTCGGCAACAATGTTCATTATTCAACGCGGCGGAGGTCCATTGTACGGCGGTTACTGATGTGGCGCTCATACTTGGTTCACGGGTGAAATATCGTAACCACTGCATCTCGTGAAATCCACTATAAATAATTTCCCAACATTGTCTCATCCCCTAACGTACTGAGCTCTACTATTCACAGAACGACTAGTAATTACATGGTTATTATCATTACAAATATCTAAAAAAATCTCTATTACTTACAATCAGATTTTACTCTTATTATGTACAATTACCCCCCTACTAAAGGGAAAATGAAGCAATTCCATAGGCAAGTCATAGTAAAACTTAATAAAATTTATAAAACAGAATATAATTTGACCAATAGATAAATAAAAAAGACCGTTTTAATGACATTCTGTTATATCTTAACGATATTCTCATGCTGACATATTACCAGTATTTATTTATTTATATATTTTCCACTTTGAATCCGTACCAGTGATCACTTTTGTACGTCGAATGGAAGTGACAGGAGGGCCTATTTTTATTGATCGTACGTATCAAAATAATTATAAGAAGAAGGAAAGAAAATTATGACAACATTACCTAGGCTATTAATTAATGTACTTGCTATTATTTCATAACATAATAAATGATAATCCAATTCATGTGATAATATACTCCTAAAATATTTTTACCTACTTATATATTTCATATGAGTAACTTTCAAAAAAAATATTCTTCAATCGAAGTGTTTTTATTATAACTTAAATACATGCTATACTTAAAATTACAGTTTATACAAATATAAATATATATATATATATATATATATATATATATATATATATACATATATATATAATGTATATAAAGGTTGCAGTGACGAAGCCTAATTAAGCATCAAGATGTTCGTAAAGGTTCCGGAACTTCACACATCATTACTTCTACTCGCTTGAACGTCATGTCATGTTAAACCATGTTATCTCGTTAAGGGAGTGACGTCACAACCTACCCCTTGAAATAAAATACCTTACAAAAGATTGATTACCGGTTCTTATGTAGGGTTGAAATAATTGACTGTTCCTTTCTTCCGTATTTCTTTACACGAATATAAAACTGTCGAAAACGAATTTAATGACCGACTCGTTACGGTTAAGATAGAGAAACTTTAAGTCAAAATAAACAAATTGTATAAAAGTATAAACCTAATTTTTATCTTAAATCAGTTTATTGTTTACGATGTATGTGTTATGTATATATAGTACACAGAAACAAGGTTTGATATAATGTTAAATTATATTCACTACAAAATATGATGTTATCCCAGGGATCACAGACGTGTCACTTTGATAATACAATTATTTTTTTGATTCATTCACATACGATGAGACAGTCTCCCGGTGTTAAATGGTATCATAGACTGTGGACATCTCTGAATATATATATTTTTAAATATTTCCCCCCCCCTCCCCCCTCCCATCCAGTTATATAAAGATTAGTTAAAATAAAAATGACTTAAAAAAGTGTTAGTACGAAATTTCAAAAATAAACGAAATCCTGATACCTATTTGCATATAATAAATATGGGAGACTGAGAACAACCTCACCTATAAATATTCATTTCAGACTCCTTTGAGTATAATTTCTCCATATATCCTAGGACCTTAATAAATCACTGTATTCGTATGGGCTAAATAGAATTAATTTCATACTGTTACATATTGTATCCAAAGCCTTGCCGTCGACGTTTAGCTGTGAGGAACTTGACTTTCTTCGAATTCAGTAATATAAAATATGTTGTTATATAAGTATATATTGTTTCTAGTATAAGTATGTTTATCATCTATGAATATTAACATGTATTATCATTTGCACTTTCCCTTCTGATCTCTTATTGTTCCCTTCTCCCTTCTCCCTTCCTTCTCATATTCAAAGGTTGTCTGTAAGAGATCGCTTTAAGCGATAAGACCGCCTTTGCACGGTTTATATTTTTGTTTTTTTTTATCGTCTATCCTTTTTTTTTTTTATTTTATACAGTGCAATAAAGTGTTTAAATAAATAAACAAATAAAAATATATGATCATTTCTTATGACACACATTAAAACAAATATTAAACTTTTTCCGCTTTATCAATCACTACACACATATAAAGTGTGTACACAAATAAGACAATTATTCAAATAATCTGACTCTATATGAAAATAAAATTACCTGTATACCAGCCAAATTACGAATACATGCCCGAACATTGAATAGACCAAATAAATAAACAGGAATTAGTATAATTAAGTAAACAATTATCGTGATTGCTCCAATAACCTTAATTGATTAGTTTGGACAGGGAATAAATGACTAGAACCTAGAATAGTACCTTTGTGTACAAAACAATTTGGCCCTTGTAATTTGAAAGTAATTAAAAATCGCTTAGAGACAAAACCATGCTAATCGAAGGTGATCTACTTTTTTACAAATTAAAAGATAAAGATATCAATATACTATTCCAGTAAATAATTACTTTTTAAAAATCTAAGCCAATAGCAAACAATTATTTCCAATTATTAATTTATAAATAAAAAACCAAAAATATTAAACATGTATGATATAACTGTTATAAGTCTCCCATTTTTTCTAAACAAAGTATTAAAGCAATATAATTCTACGAATGTATACATTTCATTTCAAAATTAAGAAAAAAGCAAAAGAAATTAAATAAAAGATCTTTTAGTACAAAAATATATAATAAACGACATTCCGTTAATAAAATATTTATTCATTTGATACAATTTATTTGTACAAAAAATGGTACAATTTTTGGTAAAATGATATGTACCATTGGGACAGATGGTGCCTATTAGTGAGTGATGCAGACATAATTTCACGTTCTACATATTACATTCACGTAAATTAGACAACAAATTATCCCATTACATCCAAATCGTTTATTATATTTATTTGTGGTATAAAAATTCAGACAGGAATTAAACATGGACTGATGAAACTCCCTAATAATAATAATAAAGTAATACAGTTTAGTTATATTGATTGAAATATGAAAATCATTAGTTAATAATATGCAAATTTCAGTATTTCATTTACTAATATGAGGTGTAAAAAGAGATGTGTTATTTTTAAAAGAGCTTTAATTATGTGAATAAGTACTTGACACTTTGTAAAAGCCTTTTGAGGTTTAGTTTTAAATTCTTTGGATAGTAACATTCAGTCAGGAGGTATTAGACCATCAGCTATCATCCTTTGTCGTTTTGCTTCTTCCCTGGCTCGTCGCTCTGCATCCTTTCTTTCTTGCTCCTCCCTTTCCTCTTGTGCCTTCTTCATTGCCATTTCAGCTAAAGTCTTCTGATCCAATTTAAAGAAGTTAATAGGTTCTTTAATGTATCTTTCATCTTTGGCATTCATGTTTTCAATAAACTTAACATACGCAAAGGAACCGTCTTCTGGATTGTATGTCTTATCTTTAATAGCGAGTTTCAACCAATCAACAAATTCAATTTCGCTTAAAGGTTCACCCCATGTCATCAATTCTTCTCTGAGAAGCTCTAAATCAGCTGTACCGACTTCTTCATCATCATGCGCTAAAGCAGCAAATGCTTTTGTTACTGCCACTTCAAAATCATCACCCCAATTCATTTTAGCCTCAATCATGAACAACCATTCATGATATTCAACAGTATCCACTAAATCGTCTTCTAGAAATAGTCGAAATAGTTCCTTTACTTCTGCAGTTTTTGGATTGAAACCAAGCTTCCTTAGCATCAAGGGTATGGCTTCTATTTTAACCTAAAATTGTGATATCAATGATTTAATCTATATATAAGCAATTTATCACTCACTGACTCATCACGAAATCTCCGAAACCAATTGTCCGATTAACTTAAAATTTTATATAATCACTTCTTTAGTGACGTAGACCTCACCTAACAACAACGAATTTTACGGAATTCCTATCTCAAAGGATTTAAATTTTTGGTTTTCGCCAAGTTTAAAACTTGTAGGAGCTAAGCACTTAACGCGGGGGTAAGAGTTACTATAGAAACGGTTACCATAGCAACCTAAGTTCACATCCAAATTAATAGAGTGCCCAGCGAAGCGTGAGGGAATAAGATAGTATTATCTAAACCGTATAATATAAATCTTATTACATTGACAGTTGTTGAAATAATTACTTTAGAAATTTAATGATCCTGTCAAACACAATAATTCCGCCCCCAGCCTATTCAGTTCCTAAATTGTTTATTAATAAAGGAATATTATCGGTTGGTAGTAATTTATCGTCAGATTAACGAAATATCTTCCCATCCCATGCCTCGGAATTTATAGTATTTACAGAAATTAATTCTGTCGTTACTTTGTACGGAAAATTTGTCAATTTTATGAACAAAGACTAAAAGGAAATGAGCTAGAAACAATTTCTTCAATATATTATTTCAAAAATAATTTGCGTATTTTTACATTTTATTTTATTTGTCGGATTATCGGAAAAAAATATAAAAATTTTTACGTCCATTTTGGAAAACTTATATATTTTTAAGTACTAAACTAAATAACACATATGTGTGTTTTTGTGAGTTTGTGTATACCTTATCGATATTGTCCTCATCGTGAGCTTTAAACAATTCTTTAAATTTTGCTAAATCATCTGGACCGAAGCAGGCTGGTGGTGGTGGAATCTTTTTGGGTTTAGGGGGTGGACCCATCGCCATCTTGGCAGCTGCTGCCGGCTCTTTACCTTTCCCCTTTTTTGGAGGCATTGTTAATTTATTTAATGAGCTCTTTCTTCAGCATATGATAATTTACATGATGGAAACTTTGATAAGTTAACTAAAAATAATAACCTAAACAATTATTATAATGCCATAAATGTCAAATACGACTTATTTTTATAAGTCTTTGTTAAACTAACTTTTTAATTTAATAAAACCTCTTTTCGAAAATCCTAACGGTATCATTAAAGGTTTTAAACAAATTATTAAAAACTTTAAACTTAGATTTTGACGATTGGTACACATTTAAATAAGATTAATTTAACAGATTTATTCAGTTCTTATTTAATTTACAGTTTACATTTTACTTATTTAATTTTTAAAAAATGCAGAACGAAAGTATAGTTATTCTCATAGAAAAGACACAACAATATTTAAAAACCTCAATATATTTTTATACCTATAAAACCTTACGTTCCTAAAAAAAGAAAAAGATCCATTAACATTGCCGGGCAATTCAAGTGTATTTGACAGGCCCAATTCTACGTTCCAAATTCAAACAACCCACGCCGAAATAACAATCACATCGGGCGGCGTCAAACCACGTGCTGACAAACAAGCCATCTGGAAAATGTCACTCGCGATCGTCGTATCTAAACAACCATTTCAACGTGACCTCTAATTGCCTACAAGCTTTACGTATTGCTGGCTTAATAGAAATGGAAATGAATGGCTTTGCAGCGGTTCCTTAATTTGATTGACGAAGCTCATTTAGGGTGAGGTCAATGAACATTTTGGCTTAAATTATACACATTCAGTATGTTAATTCAAAATATATAACTATTTTAAGGTAAAGGCATTTTACAAGGGCCGGGGTTTTGGAAATCTTTATAAATTAATTTTAGGACTTGTGTTAGTTTATAATATCATTATCAGGTAAACTATTCACATTCAAAGAGAAAATATAGCATTGCGCTGCAGCTGAAGATTGAAATAATGTGTATATTTGTGTTGAAAATAGTTTGAAAACTTAGTACCCTTTATTTGATAACATGAAAGTGTATCTTGTTAGGCAATTAGACATGATCTGAGGAAAGCAAGCAAAATCGAGATAAAAAGGCAATAATTTTAGTTACTAACCCCGTCAACGCACGGTCTTAAAGTATTTTCTGGGAAGTGTCCGTTTTGGTTTTAATATTGAGGGAGAAATTAAAAAAAAATACCATATTTAGAACCGATCCTTATTAGGCAGATCTATCTAATAAAGGTTTTTTTGACCTTTTATACGACCCAAGACGACACAGAGGTCAACAAAATCAGTACTTTGAAGCGCCAGAACCACAGACTAATACCACATCAAAGACGAAGCGAAATTAAATCTCTTTGCTAGAGCTTAAAAAATCGAACCTTAACCTTCAGAGACCATGAAATGGAAATATAATGTCTCAAAATTAGGTAATAATTTTGTCCAGGTTTACAAAAAAAATAAGATAAAAACTCCTATTTTGTACAATTCGTTTTGTACTTTAGGATTACGTAAAGCGGATTATATAAAAAGAAAACATCATTTTACAATCACAAAGAAAAACAAATTACTTTTTATAAAGAAAATAACAACTTCTCTTACATCCATATTTATGTATTATTTTATACAAAGATTAAGATAGATGGAATGAATGTGAATTTAAATATATTTTAAGAGATATTATAGATAGATAGATAGATATAGATTTAAAATAACATCAGATTAACAGTCAACATTATTCCTTAGTCTCTGGTATTCGGTATCACTAGTACGAGTTTTGACATTTCGAATATGACAGTTAACGAGAATTCACGAAACTATGAATTTATGGTATGTCCTCAGTATTTGTACAATATCGAAAAAATGGGGCAACCATTTTCATAGATTTTATTTCCTTCTCCCTTACATATATAGCAAATAAGAGAGATAAATATATACCTCTGTTTTGGTGATATAACATGACAATTGACTTAACATAAAATAAATAAATAATATTATTTTATTTTATTTTATAATATAATCAAATTGTATTTTGAAAATAGGAAAATTGTTAGTGATTTGAATTTAAAATTTAATTTAAAAATAAATTTATTGGTTCAAGTTGTTACTGTAAAGGACAACTCTCGCAATACGATATGGGCTTGTTTTTTCTTGCATTTCATATTAAATTGTACACTTGTGGTTATGTCGTAATTGTGTATATATACAAAAACATCTTTCATAGATAAAATACATTAATACAATAAATAAACATTACTTCAATATGATTTAATACGTTTGTATCAAATCATATTTTATCATTATTTTAACTCCGAAAGTAATTCGAAATAAAATCTGTTTATTTAAACTCATCTTTTATTTTTTCAAGGCAAATTATATAACGGAACAAATTACATCCGAAACTGTCTTTCAAAATTTCAGCACAAATAGGGACTATACAAAGTAGTTTAGTAAGGCTAAACTAGAAAAATACTAAAACTCGATAACTTTATGAGGTGAATACTTATTTATACAAATTATGGAAAAAATACAAAAATACATTATCGAAAAACAAAACTTAAAGGATCACTATTCGATCTTTCCATAAACATTAAAGCAATTGCAGCTGCTGTATACCTTTTCGTTTTATAGTTATAATATGGTATTTGAAACCGGCCATTCATATCTTTCTATACGTTTGACATTTCGAAATGTCAATAATTCCGTCAATATATCTTATTATGAATCCAAATATGAATAATATAAATAGTTGACGTAGTAACAGTACATCACAGTTGACGTATATTACATGACTTATGACATTATAGTAAAAAAAAAGAAACTATGGAAGTTTTTTTTTTAATAATACCTACGATTTTGGAAGTACGTGTGACAAGTTGACAGTTTGACTGCCGTAATAGAAGTTAACGATGAAACCGCTGGTTTTCGAATTCACTAAATAATATTAAGTAAGAACTAGAAATGTTACAAAACCAAAGTTTTATTTTGGCTACATACATAAATACTTTTATATTTTTTATATCTTGGATTTAAATTGATTGAAACGTATAAAATACCAAATTAATCAAAAGTAATGATTATTGGACACTAAACTGGAACAGGAAAGCTAAAGGCAATTTTTGCGTAACAAATAAAAAAAATATTGCATAGTAAAATAAAAGCTTTTAGACAATAAATACAGAATAGAATAATATGGCCTGCAATAGGTACACATATATAAATATCTAATTCCAAATCCAATCTATGAAAATTATACAAAATTATACACCATAGAGATTACAGTTTACGAAATTTATAAACACCCATAATAATCGGAACCGCTGGAACTTGACGACTCTAAAAATAAATAGATTTGTGTGAGAGCAACAATGGATTGGCATTGATAATTTTGAGTCAGTTATTATAATTTTTCTAGTATAAATACTAAAAAAATAAAAAGTTTAAACTAAACGTAGCATACATTTTCTTTTTATTTCGAAAATCTAAATGTAATACATCTCAACACATTTTCATTGGAAACCATACATAAAGACTTTACAGTCTCTCGTTTTTCTAAATTCCTTCAAGTACCGTTTCAGAAAATATTTTACTTATTCTTTCTTTTACAATGACAATGCTTCTTCTATCCATTTGGTCAAACAGAAAATTACCAATAAAAGGTAAATTCCTAGTTCTTTTCTTTTTGTGAAGATAAACCTATTAACTTTTCCATCCTTGCCAAATTTTTAGGCCATTACTTTTGACGACAAATGAACAGCAAACATGAAATTTAAAATATTATAAAAAAATATAAAAAATATTTCAACTTTAGTACGTTATCGGAAGTCTGGTGTGGCTGGTTTCTCACTAGTTTTTTTTTTACAACGCCATAGTTTGCAATCACGTAGACTGGTATTTATTTTTTGATCTAAGGACTAATACCGCAAGTAAAAAGCTAATGCAAATGTAATATAACCACTTAAGAATTATCTTGGGTGCAATGAAGTAGTCACGGAAGTTGTTAAAGGTGGAATGCCTGCCTCCTCGGAACACCAATCGGCAAAGCCTTTGCAATCAGTTTGTTAGCAAAATGCTTAAACTATCAACTCACAAACTACTTAAACTTTTATCTCAACAACATAAACCTGACCTACAAAACTATCTATTCTAAAAATATATCTCTTTGAAACCTTTTGTTAAGGTATTCGTTAATTCTAAGCATTAAAGTCTGTTGATATTTATGTATAAGCGGTCTGATTTTAATTTATTAAATAATAATCAGTATGTAAATCCTTTTTTATAATTGATTTTCTCAACATTTTTTCATTATATATTTTTTAAAGAAAACCACTTAAACCTGTTAGGACAAAAGAACAATGGCAGCTTTCCATACATCATTTTACCTGACATTTTTTGGAAGCGTCTAAATATAAAAAAATATTTAAACGATAGGGGTAACATTGCATAAGCTTAATCAGAAACAAATATTTCTTTAGAAAGCCACAAAAAAAAGATATTTCAGTTTTTGTTTAACAATAATTTGAGGTTACCTGTCAATACTAGTTGTCACTGATTGCAGGTACAATCTATACAAATATAAAAAAATGCGTAAGAGATTTCTCAAATGATGTTTTTAATATTAGTTATTAGTTTAGTAAGGGGTGAGAATAAGTCTTGAACGGATTTTACCGCGTTTATTAACGCGAATATATATTCGCAATGAATAATATTTGTCTAAATATAAGAAAACCGATCTTTCTTCTTTGCAAATGTGTCAGATAACTATCTCTATTTACTAAGCTTCAACCTCTAACATTCCAATACTTGGCATAGGCGTCTTTCACCAGATAGGTAAAGAATCGCAGCTTAATCAGCCGATGGTCCAATGCGTGCTAGCAAATTACCTACTATCGAACCCGCTAACACCATCGTTTAGGCAGAACCAATATAGTATAGTATACAGATGAAAAAAAAATATTTTGTTTAGAAAAATGTAGTTGTACATTTATTTAGATAAGGATAATATAGGACAGACATGAATAAAAGTCTATAAATAAAGAAAAATAAAAAATAAATATAGGTATTTATAGTAAAAATAAAACAAGATGGTATTTTAATTACATAATATTTTACACACTGCATATCAATATTATTGCAGCAAGGAAAGAGGCAATGGTTACAAGTATTGGCAGCTCCTATAATCTCCTCCTATAAGCTCCTATAATGGTAATGCTATAGTTCCATTCTCTGTATTCTGAATGCCTGAGGGCCTGACAATATCTTGCTCATGCGGATATTCATGAGATTGGTGGTCCTCCAAAGATATGCCAGCTTTTGGCATTGAGATATACTCCACAACAGTAGACTCGTTAGGTGGCTCAGTATGTGAGACATCATCATCATCCCCATGTTGAATGGCTTCTTCAACTCTTAATTCATTAAGGCGATTCATATATAGAACCTCTCTTTTGGTTCGCAACAAACAGGCATAGCATACATTGTCTGAAGTTGTTACCTGGCAGAAATATAAGAAATCTTTCTGATTTTAGCAAATAAAACACTTATATCTAGGATTAATGTTATTCAGGGTAAATTAAACTTATAATATAAATGTATTTATGTAAGTCTCACAATCTAAATAATTGTAAAAAGATTAGATATTAAAATAAATAAAATCAAACAAACATTTTAAAAGAATAAAACCTATAAGTTCAATGTGTATAGAATACATAAAAATAATAGTATAAAACAGAACTTAAACTAAGATGTACACACCTGTTGTGGTTCCTTACGGCATTTAATTATTTCTATCATCTGCCGTTGTAGTTCAGAGGGATTATCTCTTAATATTTTCTCATTTTGCTTTTGTATGAGGGAACATCCGCATAAAATACAAACATTGGTATGACAACGCTGACTTTGTGTCGGTCCAGCTTGTAGTTCATTAGCAGTATTCTGTTGAAGATTCTGATTTACAGCATCTAAAAAAAGTTTCCAACATGCTTCGCAAACATAATCCTCATCAGTTATCTGAAAGTAATTTGTAATAAGTATTAACGCATTATAACAAACTATGTTTGAAAGTATAATTAACGAGTTCATTTAATATAATTTAGAGATAAACACGAGCAATAGTGTTTTTAAGAACTTACGATTTGTGGATAAACCCAGTTGCAGAGCATCGTACACACTTATATTTTGTTCTAAAATCCGATATCGGCGAAGAGTATTCACGCAAATATTACAATTCACGCACAATATGTGCTTGCGCTTGCTATCCATGATAAAAGAACACTCAGAACAGAGAGACACAATCGAAATCCGTTAAGACGTCCAAGAATGAATAGTTGCACAGAAGTCGCGATGACAGCGTAAAACTAAATAGAAAACGCAAAGCTAGTTAAAATGGCTTCCAATAGTGTCAAAGTCAGTCAAACTATTAGTCAGTTGTCAGTCATTTAAATGGCCCTGTAATAATATATTTGATTAATTTTATAGTTAAATACATACAACAAACGCAATTATATAGTTTCTTTATTATGTAGCAATAACAACAAAGAAAAATTAATATTGCTATTTATCATTTTAAATAGTTTTTTATTTTTTAATTGTATTACACCGGAAATACGCAAAAAACAGAAATTAAAAGCTTATTAAATAAAAGTTTTTTTCGTGGCTTTCCCAAGTAAATGTAACACCGTGTAAAAAACGACTAAATAATACAATTAAGTTTCGCTTTTGTCTTGTTTTTAGACGCTTCATAAAACGTTCAGGTAAAAAATTGCCATTGTTCTTTTATATGTAAATAAAACATGACTATTTCTAAACGATAATTAAATTCTCTGACGCCAACTTTGACAGTTGTTCGACGCCGCAAAATTCTCGTTTACGGTGATCGTGTGGAATATTTTTTTAAGAATTTTAATTAATTAGAATAACTGATCTATTTCATCGTAACAAAAATGGTTGCGAGAGTAGCTGGTGTATTTGATGAAAAACTAACAGAAGCAATTGCAAATTCAAAAATTTTAGTAGTTGGTGCCGGCGGTATAGGTTGTGAAATTTTAAAGAATCTCGTCCTGACCGGCTTTCCTCAAATTGAAATTGTGTGTGCATTATTTCTTATAATTTTTCGTTTCAATGTCTTTGGGTATTTCTCTTAATATTCAGATCTTATATATAATTTTCAGATCGACCTTGATACAATCGACGTAAGCAATCTAAATAGACAGTTTTTGTTTCACAAAGAACATGTTGGGAAATCGAAAGCTCAAGTTGCTAAAGACAGCGCCCTGAGTTTTAACCCTAACGTCAACATTGTTGCTCACCAAGACAGTGTTATTAGGTTAGTAATTAATAGTAGGTAGTAGAGGTAAATGAACTTAACTGTCAATATAAAATGCTGTTGATGTTTTGAAATTAAGGTAATACATACGGACGAATTTTAAGGTGTTGCTTGCTTTAACTTAAAAAAAGAATTAGATCAAGACATTATTGACTGCATTACGAGAAAAAGTGTTACAATTACCAATAATATCATACATTTTCCTTTCCACTTATGAAAAAAAAATATTTATGTATATATTTATATGTATTTTCAGTAATGACTATGGAGTGAGTTACTTCAAACAGTTCAATATAGTTATGAATGCATTGGACAACCGAGTGGCTAGGAACCATGTGAACAGGATGTGTCTTGCTGCCAATGTGCCACTCATTGAAACTGGTACTGCTGGATATGCTGGACAGGTTGGAATAAAATTATTTACTAAAATGCCTTAAGTAAGACTTAAGGTTTAAATAAGTTAAT
This sequence comes from Melinaea menophilus ssp. n. AW-2005, assembly GCA_918358695.1. Taxonomy (NCBI): domain Eukaryota; kingdom Metazoa; phylum Arthropoda; class Insecta; order Lepidoptera; family Nymphalidae; genus Melinaea; species Melinaea menophilus. The sequence goes on along the minus strand of OU911043.1, from coordinate 20,000,140 downwards.
ATTAATGCATATGACATAATTTTCAAGTATAATAGATCTTCAATCAATTTATAAATGGTAATGTAGTCTTGGGTTTTAATATAAAACATTTAATCATAAAACAAAGTTACTTACTGGTAGAACCATGTTAACAACTAATTATGGTTGTTAATAATCTTCAGTTGTTAATTTATTAATACATCGCACCCTGTACTTATTACAATTAAAAAAAATTGTATCTTCTTATTGCTAAATAATACTCATTCAAATTGAAATCTTTGTTTTCATAGGTGGAGCTTATAAAAAAAGGTGTAACACAGTGTTATGAATGCCAGCCCAAAGCTCCCCAGAAAACTTTTCCAGGGTGTACAATAAGAAATACTCCCTCAGAGCCCATTCATTGCATTGTGTGGGCCAAACACCTTTTCAATCAGTTGTTTGGTGAAGAAGACCCCGACCAAGATGTAAGTCCAGACACTGCAGATCCTGAAGCCGCAGGAGATGCAGGTGCATCTGCTTTATCATCAGAGGGAACAGCTGCAGGCAATGTTGAAAGAAAGAGCACAAGAGCGTGGGCCGCCGATACCAATTATGATCCAGAAAAGTTGTTCACAAAGCTGTTTGGTGATGATATTCATTATTTGTTATCTATGGAAAATCTCTGGAAGAAGCGTCGTCCTCCCACTCCATTAGTATGGGATAATTTACCAGGAAAAGATAATATGGAAGCACAACATTCTGGATTGCCAGATCAGCGAGTGTGGTCTGTGCATGAATGTGCACAGGTAAAATATGTTTCATATTTTTATTTTATGTATTACCTTAATTAAATGTTTAGTTTCTAAACATACTCGCCACTCGAATGACTGACAAAAACTATGTTATGGATGTAATTTTAGCAGAAATGCCAAATAATTATTTATTCCAGGTATTTGCTGCCAGTTGCAAAACATTACAAGCTGATCTAAAGAGTCGTCCTGATGGTGACCATCTTGTATGGGACAAAGATGAAAAAAGTGCTATGGATTTTGTCACTGCTTGTGCTAATATACGCTCACATATCTTCAACATACCACTGAAATCAAGATTTGAGATAAAATGTAAGCATTAAATGTAACATTTTGATGATAGAATAAATAATCGGATTATTTTTTTGACCTTCAACTATTTCTTGCCAGTTAAGTTAAAACTCACAATTATTTTCAGCTATGGCAGGCAATATCATCCCAGCAATTGCTACAGCTAACGCAATAGTTGCCGGTTTAGCGGTTTTACGTGCACAGGCATTACTTAAGGAAGAGATAGAAACATGTACTAGTGTGTATTTACGACCTAAAGTCAATCACCGTGGGCAATTGTTTGTACCAGAGAGGAGTAAGTTGACAATTTGTTTTATTTTAAATACAGAATACCGCTATATTATGTAAATGCTATATATAAAAAATCAATTTAAGAATGCCTTTTGACTATAGATAAAGTTGTATTAGAAATTAAAAAAAAAAGTTTCGTAGAAAGAAATTATAATAGTAATTTTGTTTTTCAGCTTTAACGGCTCCAAATCCTAAATGCTATGTGTGCTCTCCAAAACCAGAAGTAGCTTTAGCTTGCAACCTCAAGCAACTCACACTCAAAGACCTCAATTCAGCTTTTAAAGAAGGCCTCAACATGCAAGCTCCAGATGCTACAGTAGAAGGCAAAGGTCTTGTCGTCTTATCATCAGAACCCGGTGAAACTGATCACAACAATGAAAAGACATTAGAAGAAATAGGTCTCAATGATGGCTGTGCATTACTGGTTGATGACTTCTTACAAAATTACGAAGTCCGCGTCCGTTTACAACAGGAAGACGAAGAGAAATCCTGGCGTTTAGTGACAGATGCCGATGCACCCATGTTAGGACCAAAAGAAGAGAAAACAACTAATGGGTCGAATGGTTCGGAAGAACCGAAACCTGGTCCATCTAAGTCTAAGGAAGATAGTGATAGTGATATGGAGATTATTGAAGAAGATGACGATGGAGAACCAAAGCCAAAACCACCAAAACGCAGGCGTACTGAAATGAGCGATGAGATTGTTGAACTGTGCTAATATATTAATAATAGTACAATTCATACAATCTGGTGACAAAGAAAAGGTACAAATAACAAGTACCTAATATTTTGAGTTAGAAATACTCGTGGCATGGCCTCATGCGTGCAAATAAACAGAAGAATATTGTGAAGTATATACTTATATCAGATTAGTATTCAATCATAATAATTTGTTTGAAAATGGCTAGATATTTGTATGACTTTATATATAAGTATATTTTTTTCAATAGCAATATTTTATAAAGTTCAATTATACTTCCAGAACAAATGATCTGTATTTGCATAAACATGTTGCAAAACTTTATAAGGTTTATTGAAATTATAATAATATAACTTTCAAGTGTTACTGTTATCTCGTAAACCTATTTAAATATATTTTTTGTAGGCATAGATAAGAACAATTTTTCGTAATTTAAGATTTGCTAAATATTGTATTACTTCTTAAAATAAATGATTCTAAAATTATAATTGTCTTTAAATTTCTTCGAATTCTATAAACTGGATATAGTTGCAAAGGAAGAATTTCATCCATGTTGGATAGTCAAAAAACTAAAAAAAATAATGCAATAGAAAAAAGGAACAAGAAATCTTCAAGTTTTTTAGGGCTAGATCAAATTATCAGTGCTGCCAGATTAAATGTGTTCAAATTAAAAAGGAAATATTTATTTGTGGAAATAATATAATTATTTGATGCAATTTCTTTATTGTGTATCACAAATCACATACAAAAAATATAGTTTTAAAAACTAAATATGAGTTAATTTAATTAAAATAATAATGAAGATTCCGAGATTGTAATAATTTATTCCGTTGAGATTATTGCAATTTAATTAAATGCATTCATTGCATGATGATGGTATAATTATTAAGTAATTATAAGCCTTTGCTTGGGATCTTCCAAGTGATAAGAAAGTATTATAAAATCAGCTAAGTTTTAAACTTTAGTTTATTTATGTGTCAAGTTTCACTTGAAACAGTTTTTTAATTAAAGCATCTAGTGTAATAAATAGGTTAAGCAATAAATACCATAAAAAATCTTTTCTACTTTTATTTTCTTTATGATATATGAGTTACCGTATAAAACTTAGGATTAGTGAATAAAAACCATTCCAAAAAGAACACTTTGCAAACCCTCCAAGCAATAAGACAGTTCACGCTTTGCCTTCAATCTTTACTTGTAATGTAAAAATTCTAAAACCTTATTAAAATTAGTCTTATGTTCTTATATTTAATATTACTTAGGTTCAATAAATGCCATGCAATAGCAAAATGACAAAATGAGACTTTTTAGGAGTATTTAATCTGATTGTAATTTCAAATTGAATGAAATTAAAGTGTGGAAATGTCTTATACAATTAACAAGCAATTTTTATTTGGATTTCTTTCTCAAAAAGTCCTCAAATAATTATAAGATTTGAATGTTAATGGTAATAGTAATTATAATACTAAATGCAGAACACAATATTATTCAAAACACAGCACACAAGTTAACCTAGTTAAGTAGAATCTTTAATTTAATAAAATGCTTGGCATATCTATTTCAAACATAATTAAAATTAAGAAAAGCAAGACTTAAACCTGGTGTAATACTGATAAAAATCAACATATTTTATTTAATTAATATTAAACAACACAATTAAAGCACATTTTTAATGAAATCATTAATATAACCTAATTCTCTGGCAACATACCATATTCTATGAGAAACTTTTCTACATTTGTAGCATAAAAGTCATTACCGAGTTCTCTTGCCAGCTGGACAAAATTACCAATAATTTGTCCTCCTTTATACACTAACAGTGCTGGAACCCCATCAACGTGGAAATGCCGGCTCAAACCAGTTACATCAACTGCTATTCTGCAAAATTTGACAGCTGGATATTCTGTAGCTATTATGCTCAAGCAACCATCCATGCTCTCACACGCCTTGACATTGTGTCCGTAGATATGTACCACCACTGTGATTTTTACATCTTCCTTGTCAATAGCATTCAAAAATTCCTCCTGATTCTTTAAGGTTACCAGCTTACCAAATTTAGGAGCTTTCTGCAATTGTGACATAAGTTCCTGCATTCGCTGCTGCTGATACTTCATCAAAAACCCTTCATCGATTAATTCGTCTAATTCATCTTCTAATTCGTCAATTTCTTTTTCCTCGTCTTCCTCTCGAACAGTTTTAACAGTCATAGTAAGTTTTTTAGCTAAAGCAACGCGTTCCTTTGACAGTTCTTCTCGATTTTGCGCTTCTAACTGTTTAAATCTCCTCCAATCCTCTAGAACACCTTTTGGTCCTGTATTACTAGCCGACCCAGTCCAATTGTTAACAGGCGGCAGTTCGGCCTCCTTTTCACACATTTTTGAAGAGTTCCCTTTTTCGTCTGAGCTTGGATTATCTTCGTCCTCGGATCCACCTTCATCTTCACTACTACTGCAATAGTTATGTAGTTTTTCACCCAGAATCTTGTCCTCCAAAGTAGCCATATTAAAATGAGATATCTTACTTTTAACTTGTAATGAAAACTTAATATATTTTTTATTACTTTCTCTGCGCAATAAAGAATTAGCGCAGAAGACTAAAAAATGTAAAAGAAAATTGTAAATTTACACACCAAAACAAAGTGTAAATAAGTTATAGGGACGCCATAGAGTATAGACTGCTCACTTATAGAATGTACAGTTATAGACTAGAATATAGATTGTGAAATAATTAGAACACTCTGTTTTATGATTAACATGAGCGGGAGACCTTATGTTAACACGACCGACCAACCAGACCAGTCAACCTGACCTCTGGGATAACTGTACCTTGAGCTTCTTTGAGAATTTGCCATTTATAAATTGCTTTCGCGATTCTGTCTACTTCAATAACGGAAGGTTCAATCTGGAGTCATATTTTTAAAAAAGGCATTTTTTTTTATTGGTCGCAAAGGTCGGTCGCGATATTATACTGTAGTCCTTCACCTATATATTGACTATTAAATTTTATTCACAAAAAAAATCAAGAAATAAATCTTAATGGATTTTTTATGATTGGTTTTATTGATATATGAGTAATAAATAAAATATATAACAAATAATTATAATCTATTCTTATAACAAAGCTGTTATTGTTTAAAAATTCAAAATTAGTTAACGTGACGCATTCTAAAAGATCTTTCTTTCTCTTTTTTATATATATATATATATATGTGTGTATTAATATATATATATATATATATATATATACAATAGATATTACACATTAAGAATTCCTGAAATTTATTTTATCTTATAGCTTTTATAATGATTTTTATAAATTGATTTTGCCATCAATTTAGTACTTTACATATAAGCAGTTACATTTTATCTATAGCCTCCTTTAGAAACACAGAGTACTATAAAAATGGTCTGAGATATGACATTAAATTGTCATTGTCAAATTAAAACTTGAAACGACGCGAAAATTTTACGATTTACCACCAAGCGGCTTTTTGTATTTTAGGTTATTTAGGTAAATAAATTTAACTTTAGTTTGTTTGAGTCAGCATTTTATAAATTTTCTCAGGTTAATAAGTGTTATTTACCTTAAACCGATTTAAAATTTTCAGTTTATCCGTCACGATGGCAGCATCAATGCCTATAAATCCCAAACCTTTCCTAAACAGTCTAACAGGAAAGGCCGTATTAGTAAAATTAAAATGGGGACATGAGTATAAAGGTTTACTAGTGTCTGCTGACGGCTATATGAACCTACAACTAGCAAATACAGAGGAAATCGTCGACGGATCATGTACAGGTCAGTGAAACTAACATCTTATTCAGTACATATCACAAAGCACAAGTAATGCAATGCGACCTTGTAAAACATATTTTATATCTTTCTCTAACATTAAACCTAATATACATTTAAATTATTTATTTCAGGCAATCTTGGGGAAGTCCTTATAAGGTGTAATAATGTGCTCTATGTAAGAGGTGCCGAGGAAGAAGATGAGGAGGGAGAAATGAAAGAATAAACTAGTATATATAAATACTAGTATTTATTTTTTTTACAAATAAGTCAAGTGAAATAAATTATATGGACAATGTTGTTTAAAAACAAATCATTCTATAAGTTAATTTCAACCTTTGTGCTCAGTGACTCAAGCATATAACAGATATTTTTTCAATTATATGTCATTAAACTGCATTTTAATTCTACTCTTAGAATCTTTATTATAAGTTATTTTAAGGGATTTGATACTAAGGTCAGGTACACCACTAAATGTACACTGAAAATGTAATTAATATAAGATACAAAGATAATGTTTGTTTTATTTTTAATAAAGTAATGTATTTATTTTATTTGTTGCACACCACAAAATAATACACTATTGCACACCACAAGATAAAATAAAAGTGTTACAGTAACATGTACAGATAATATATTGTGATGTTCAAAGAAATGTCTTCGTGCCTAATGACAATCTCTTCCGAAGAACCTTAATTTTGTGAAAAAAGTTCTTTCTCATTATTACTTTGCCTTGTAAATCATAGTTTATGACATGGCCTTATGGCCTAGAGGAGGTGGTTCAAAGGTGTTGTTTGTTGTTGAATGTTTAGGTTTGAATAGAAACCTTAATCGGAAATAATTTAAATTTAAATATTGAGTGAAGCGAGCAGAGTGTTCTACGAGAGACTTTTTCTATTCTTTGTCACGAATAGGATCGAAAACGACTTGACGTAAAATAATGAAATTTTGTAATCAAAAAGACACACATTAGGTGATGGTTTAAAAAAAAATTAAAAATTATATTATTGAGGAATAATCGTCAAAAAACTGATATCCCATTGAAGTTAATGGGAAATGATTAGTTATCGCACTGGGCTCGCTTCGCTCAATATGCAAACGGCACCCGAGATTTCGCGAGTCGAAATTGACAGTCTGTTGGCGCCCTTTAGTATAGAAAAATACCTGCATTAATATTTTGCAAGTTTGTATGATCAATAGTGACAGAAATTGAATTATAGGAATAAAATATAAAACAACAATTCATGTATACTGTTATATTAACAAATATTTACATAATCACAACATTAATCACACACAAGGCCTACAATTTACACACACTTGAGAATGTAAAACGAATACAGATAAAAAATATTTGTGCTATTGAATGAATTATAAAAAATAATTCACCAAATAAATGAAGTGAACTTGAAAAATATATCCAAAAAGTTATCCTAAATTTGTTTGTAAGGCAAGAAGTATTTTATATTTTCTGCATCATTTAAACATATATGTATTCTATTTTTTTATATATATTTGATTACTCTTATAACACAATATTTATTATCCAAATTTTATTGCTTATTGCTATAATATTGCATAGAAAAATAAACATATTATATGAGTAACAAAATAATGTAAATAAATGAAGAATTGTATTAATTAATTTTAATAAATGAAGTTTTTGGAATTAAAGTTCAATACTTGACTTATAAAGAAACATCAGAATTGCATACTTTGAATTAAAAAAAAATGTATTTCTACTTATATTTAACACCATTTATTATTCTCTCTCTAATTCTCAAATTACATGAAATATATTTTAAATTTTAAAAACGATATAGGTGTTAAAATATATTTGAAATATTAATAATTATAATGACTACAGAAAATTTAATAATCTATATAACATGTAAAGAGAAAGTTGAATATTATTAATTATTATTCAAAATTCTAAAAGGCAGTTTTATAATTTTTTCAAAAACATTGATATTACAATAATTAAAAATATCCATTCAGATATAAAGTGTTACAGTTTATTATAAAAACAATATTTTACGTAAATAGAGTTAAGTGAATTTGTATTAATAAAAATATGCCGTAATAGCAATAAACCGTCTATCAAGAAAACTTTGTTCTATTTCTACGGACCCACCTGCTTCTTGGGCCAGTGATAAAATCTGAAAAATAATATTAAATACTTATTGTAGAGGTATTCTTTTAATTTAAAAGTTGTCTCCAAATTTTAAATATCAGAAACAAAGTAGATTTCAAATGAGACAATATCTATATTTATGTATGAAATGTCAGACTACTATGGGGTCACCATCTAGCTTCAGCAGCGCCATCTTGATTTTAAAATATAAATTTCGAACACTACTTAGAATGAGTTTTTATAAAAACTTTGAATACATTCCCGATGTTGGGGTCATAATTCAAAATACACTAGTTCCGGGTCAGACTACTAAGGGCTCAACACCCTCTAGAAGAACACCCACCCTTTAACAGAAGGGCTTATTACGATAAATCTGGTATCGAAATAGGTCCTCCTGACACTTCCATTTTGACGTACACAAGTGATCACTGATAATGATTCAAAGTGGAAAAGATATAAATAAATAAATAAAATAAATAGCTTCAGTATCGCCATCTTGATTTTAAAAACAAATTTCGCAGAACACTATTAAAGATTACTTTGAGTTACAATTTTGAATAGATCCTCGAAATAGGGGTCAAAATGTATTACCTGCTCCGTCCGTGTGTTCCGTGGTAAGTACAGAGTAACATTAGAGTTGATGTCTCTCGCTACTCTCATTAACTCCGACGCGGGCTTGGGTTCTAGCATGGTCTCAATATCGTATTCTTGGTTCTGAAATTATACAAACGTAATAAATTTTGTTTTGATACATTGCAAGGAAAAAATAATCATATAAAAAAATATAGTACCAGAGAATAATTCGGTCCACCCCACGGTGGACTTAAAAATACCATATCAGCTGTTAGAGTGGGGGCTATCTCGAAGAAATCACCCACCATGAACTGTATTCTATCAGACACGCCGTACACTGATGCGTTGTGCTTTGCCATTTCTATTTTCACTGGGTCTATGTCTATGGCGATCACTGTTTGTTGAAAATATATTTATTAATATTAAACATATACATTAAATTTGAGATATATTGGTGAATGTGTATGTGTGTTTATGGATGGATTTATATTTTTACTCAAATATTACTGAAAAATTTATAAGAAACTAATAATATTAATATATATTTTTAATGGAACCATCCATAAGGAGAAATAACAAAAAATCTGTTTTAAAATTTTCAGTCATTATTGTTACATACAGCGCGGGAAGCAATTCATTTAAGTAATATGTTCGTCAGTTCAGGCAAGAATTAATCAATCAGATATTTATGAAACATAATAAGTAGTTTTGTGTGTGTATGTTACTGTAATTTATACTATAATAATATTCCAGTTAGACATATAAAATAAGCCTCTTTTTACATCAAACTTCTCATTCTCCCCCCTTTTTTCAAATCTAAAATATACTCCTTTCCCAAGTGGGCAATGTATTCACTATTTTCTTTAGGAATATCTATTTTTGATGGTCATTAATTATCATCATGTAGATTATATGTTTAATTGCTTGCTAACACATTTATTAGTACCTAGTTTGGACCGGATAGGTAGGTAGGTAGGTAGGTAGGTAGGTAGGTAGGTAGGTAGGTAGGTTTAGACTCAGGAACGGAGGTATCTCGAATAAGATGTATGACCACTTAAATACTATAAAATAGATTATATTTTCGATTGCTTTCCAACATTTAATCGTATTTAGACCAAGAAAGGAGTTATTGCGAATAAGAGTTATGATTCCTTAAAATAGAAGAATAACTTTGAATAATATGATAGGCATGTGACCAAAAGAGAGCTGGGTATGGTAGTGGAGGGATGGACAGGTAGAGGACGGCCGAATAAAGATGGATGGATTGCGTGAAAGACGATATGGAGGAGAAAGGAGTGTGTACAGAGATGACGAGTCACAGGAGAGTATGGAAGGAAAAATCATACTGCGCCGACCCAAAAATTGGGGTAAATGCAAGAAGATGATAAATATTTTGAATAAGACCAGATTTATAACCCCACCCTCCGTGCTAGTCTTGGTAATACCATGGTGTAGTCTCAAGAAGGGAGGTGTATTGAGAATAAGAGGTATGATCACTTAAAATAGAATAAGGACTTTGTATATAGCTAGATATATAGCCCCACCTTTCTTGCAAGTGGTGGCGAACTGTATGGTGTTTCCGCCGGCGCCGCAGAAGGCGTCGACGACCACATCATAGCGGCTCTTGGCGGCGATGTGACGAGCCACCGTCTCCGGCGTCACGCTGAACCAGCTCTCGCGGTCCAGCTGGATGCCCTCGTCGAACCTGATAGAAATATGTACATGTCCATGTTATGTAAATATAATAATTTGGGAAATGTTTTTCTAAATAAATATATAATTAAATAGTCCCCACTACGCGAACAGTTGTTCATTTATTATAACATCGGTAAATTTATGCCTATTTTCGTGCACAACCCACTTTTAATCGAAAAATAAAAAAATGCGAAAATCTTATTTTCCCTATCTTCAGTAAAAGTAACGGATAATATAGATAATGTTATAAACTAACTTTTAATTCCACGAATTCTTTAATTCAACTTTCTTTCAATTAGAATATTCTGTTTTGACATTTTCTTGCGGATAAATGCGCTTGTGTTAAAGCTCCATCAGTTTAATTTTAAACTTTGTTTGATCAAAATCTGTGCAGTCATTTTAAATTAAGTATTTAGTTTAACACGTACCTATGAAAAAGGGAATGCCGTTTCTTCCAATATTTAAACATTTTTGGTTCTCCTTTGAGTTCTTCCGGCATGTCGGATGGCACCTCTTCATTTTTGGAGTATCTTTTCTGTCTACGTTTACGTTTTGTTTGATCTAAAATTATTATTATACGTATATATTTAAGTGAAACTTTATTAAGTATTGACTACCATTTTAAAGAGAATGAATGGCTAAATCTCAATCCTAAAATGCTTTAAAATATGTGACTAACTAACTAACTTAAAATGTATGTGAGTTTTTATAATACTCGTATTATAAGCGATTACAATATCTATCTCAACTCTTTATTATTGCTTCCTAAAGCTACTTTACGGAGCTCAACTTATATTGGATTCTGGTACAGTAATTGGTAGAAATACTTACTTGAACTGCCAGGGTTTTCAGTTTTTAATTCATTATTAGTTTCAGATAAATCCACCGATACTTCAGCATCGCATTCACTGTGGCTCTGTTTACGTTCTTTCGATTTCTTCTTCTTTTTATTCTTATCTTTAATCTTAATAGTCTTGTCAACTTTCTCTAAATCTAACTGTAACTCTGAACCATCCTCATCGGTTTGCATTTCACATTCATCTTGTGACTCTTGACTCTGTGAACGAAATATCTTATACCACAGATAATAAGACATATAAGACAATTGCTGAAATTCACTTATAGAATTTCTTCTAAATTATGTTGGTTTCTTTATGACGATTTTGTTTAAACCTGAGCGTGTATGGTATTGAAACAAGAATGTAGGATAAAATATAGTAAATAAAATCAAAGGGACCCCGAAAATCAAATGACATTTTAGAATGCACTAAGATAAGCGTTATAAAAATTAATAAAAACTATCTCACCTGATAAGTTTTTTCATCCAAGTTATAAGTGTTTCCATCGTCATCGAAGTAAGTTTTTCTAACATTCCCGAATTTCTTGTACCGAGGTGGACGCAATTTAACAAATCTGTTTCTATATATAAGTTCACCTTTGGGTACTTTTGCAGCATCCAATGAGAATCCCATAATATCTATCGTCGCTTTTATCTTCTCCGCTGTGTCCACTTCCTCTATTTGATGACTGTAACGCATTCAGTGTACGAAATGAATATTTATTTTAATATTAATAATATTTGGATCTATTACTTACCTTCTCTTTAGAGTAACCGGCCTATCTTGAGGGGGGTCATTACCCTCGCCATCGTCGTCGTTATGTTGAATGATGCTTTCGTTTCTTTGTGTATTGCTCGATTCAGATTTACGTTCAACATTAGCTTCCACTGAATCACCGGATTTAGTTTTTTCATCACCAGCCTCAATAGGTTCATCAGATTCTTTATCTTTCTGTTCCTTTAAAAGATTTTGTAATAAAACACCAACCGAACTAATAACACGGTTGCTAGTTCTCTTTCCTCTCTTCTTAGGTTTGGACACTTTATCATCTAACTTTATTTGATCAACTTGTGTTAGCACTTCAATGACTGATGGCATTTCTTGCGAATTACCCTCACTATTTTCGCATTCAACATCTATCACTTTTGTTTCTTTCACTATATTTTCTACTTCGTTTTTATTAATCTCTAATACTTTCTGTATGTCACAACATTCAATGTATTTAGCGTAATGCAATGCGTACTGTTCTCCAAAGTGTTTTTTCCAGAGAAACTGCCAATAATCATCAGTATCTAGTTCTTCTGATACCGGTTCGTCATTATGTTCTTCTATATTTTGGATTCTGGTTTGATCGTTAAACTGATCATCTGAAGACGCTGATGATGACATACTGTAATCACCCGTTGGTGACGACTCGGATGTCACATGACTTGATGTGACATTGTAGCTGGATAGTGTCAACTTTGTCACATTAGTCATCGAGTCAGTTCCAGTGAGTGTCCAAGGGCTAACAATACGATCGTGTTCCGACAACGAACGCCGTCTTCGCACAGGGAGCCATGAGTCTTCTTTTGCACCCGTTTGATTGTTTCTATCATTCTTATCTTCAATAGGGTCAATCTTATATTTGTAAGGGTTGATTTTGGAATCATAAGAAAATTTTCTTTCTCTTCTTTCATCTACCACTTCAGTAGTTTCGATGTTAGTACAAATAGGCTCGACAGATCTTTGTTTTGGCAAACTATTTTCATCCATAATAAGATCATTATTTTCATCCAGATATGTTGGATTGATATAGTCACTGTATTTTTTGATCCAAGACGCCCAAATGATCCTTTCTCCATTTAGTGTCCAAAACTTTTCCCATGTATCTTCAGATAAATAATTCTCGTTGCTATCTGAGTCTTTTAAGTAGTCTTGATCAATTTTCTCGACTTTGTCGTGTGTTATGTAGTCGGAATTACAATCCTGGTATGTGAGGTCGGCTCCACTATCACTTGGTTGTAAAGGGTGTGAAGGGAAGTTGTGTGCGTGTGAAGGATCAAGTTCATCAGTTGAGCAATAATTTTCAGTGTGTGATGCACTACAATAGCAGCTAGCAACTTCATCTTTCTGTTAATATAGTTATGATTTAAATAGTCTTTCAAACAAAATAAAAAAAAACTGATTTTTTGTTGTAACTTTAAAAGATAATATAATCTAAGAGTTACGTAAAGATGTATAATAAAAAAATAATACTCACCTCACACTTCACCTTATAAGAAGTATCCACAGAAAAATGCACATGTGAGTGATCATCCACTTGTGATTCAATCACCTCATTGTCACTCTCGCTGCCACACTCTTTATCACAGTAATATGTCTTAACACCATCTCTGTAAGTAAATAACATGTTTCTATATGAAATTATTAGGAATAGAATATTAAATTCATATAATCTTGTTGATTAATAAATGTTTTTTAAACTTAATAATAAAGTATTTATTATTTTATTTCCAGAATCGGGGATTAAATATATTTAAGAGATTGTTGTTAGCTGTAGCTCTGTAAAATAATAAACATATTTTTAATATAATATGTTTAATTTTTTTGTACTACTAACCTTATAAAAGCTCGACTACATAAACAATAAATATAATTATCGTCGTACATCTCTTCATTTTCGTCAATATAGAAATGAAATTCTGCTAAAGCTTCCCACCGGTGATAATGACCATAGTATTCAGTCATTTTCACTTAAACACTATAATAATTGATAAAAATAAGTAGAGTGTCACTTGAAAGCACAAATATTCACTATTGATTTCAAATTAAAATTCACTCAAAATAAATCGAAACACCCTGCTTTAACATCAACGTCAAAATCAAATGACAGACGTTATCAAATACGGCAATTCGTTTTGTAAGAGCTCATTTTAGAAGGAAAACAAATCGAAATGTATAAAAAATTTACACTTATTGATTTTAATCCTTGTTTAATATTTAATTTATTAATGTTGTCATTAAGTTAGGATATTGAAAAGAATACTTAATATTGTCATTGTATTTATTACTACACTAATAGTACAGAATAGTACTTATAGATGGTACTATTTTGTAGGAACTGATGTTCTACATTAACCGTCAACTGCAGCTGATTACAATTGACTTTGACAATTTATAATCACGTTTTTGTGTTTGCGCATTTGGTTTATGCTGTATTTGCTATAGAATCTAACCAATATTAAAAAATATAAAAGTATACTGTTCTGTATTATCCCTTAGTATTTATATGATAAAATGGGAAAGAAAAATAAAGATTCACTGGGACGCGCCCTTATTAAGGACAGATATGCAAAAAATCGTAATCGAAGACATGTAGAAGACAATACTCTAGTGATTACTTTATTACTTTTAACTTTTTAACTTTTATTTCATTTTTACTAGAATATAGATCATATATCAATATTATTATTACAGTAATTGTAGTAATTTTGGATTATTATTAATATTGCGTTTACATATTGCTAATATGTCGTTTACATTTTCTTAATAAGTGCTTTACATATTATGCTTACATTAACCATAATTTAATTTTAAGCTGCACACAACAGAAGTAAATGACGGCTATGACTGGGGACGTCTGAACTTGCAATCAGTGACGGCAGAGTCATCACTTCAAGAGTTTTTGTCGACTGCTGAACTTGCTAACAGAGAGTTTGTAGCGGAAAAGCTAAATGTAAAATATGTTAAATCAGCACCTTGTGAAGTTGAACTTGTCACCTCACAGCCAGATTTTGATGAGCCTCTGACTGTGCCTAGAAGGTATGTAAATACATAAATCTCTAAAGGTATTTTGTTTATGATTTTGCTTACATGTAATTAAAACAAAGGAGTTAAAGTTCAGTGTATTAAATTAAGATTTCTATTTTAGACCTCCTTGGAAACCAGGCATAACAGCTGAGGAACAAATAACAAAAGAGCGAGATGCCTTTCTTGATTGGAGACGACATTTGAATGATTTACAGACTAAGTTGGGTGCTGCAGTAACACCTTATGAGAGGAATCTTGAGCTTTGGAAACAATTATGGAGAACCTTAGAGAAATCTGATGTAGTTTTGATACTATTAGATGCCAGAAATCCACTTTTGTTCAGGTAAAGCTTTATAATATAAGTAAATAAATACCATTTTATAATTTCAGTTTAAAGACTTTTCTAATACTTACATCACATTGGGTTCATTACAATGAGATTATCCGATGAATATTTATAGGGATGTTACTTTACAAATTTATTCAAATATCTTCTGATCTTAAAAATAATTGTTCGAGTTATTTAGACACACAAAAACAAAATTGTTCTATCCTAGTTCTGATAGTAATAGTAATCTTAAAACAATCCTAATTTAATTCCAGGTGCATGGATCTAGAGAACTATGCTTCAGAACAGAACTGCAAATGCATTTTATTATTGAACAAGGCAGATCTCACCACTGAATATACACGTAAAAGCTGGGCTGAATATTTTGAAAAACAAGTAAGTTAGACTTCAAAAGTATATATTTCTTATTTCAATATAAATACTGTTGTGATTATAAAGTAACCGCATTTCACATCTTATTTTAATAATTGGTTAATTGTATATTAATAAAACATATTCAGTATGTCATTACTAGCTACGAAGATCAAGATATATTAGATCATGTTAATTCTGTGTTTTATTATACATATTATCTGCATCGCGCTTATGAAACTCAGAAAAAATACTCTAACTCTAAACTATAACTCAAAAAATTAATCATTTGTTATCAAATTACAGAATTGTATTCATTGTATCTTGTATGAAATTTGTTTCTTTATTTTATCTACTTATTGCAATTTACAGAACATTCCTATAATATTCTTCTCGGCCGCAAAATGTACAAAAGAAAGAAAGATATCGGAAGACGATCACGAATCAGAAAAGGAAGAAAATGATGATTCAGGAACTGAATCTGCCGAGTCTGATGAAACTGAGAATCCCAATGAACTAACGGAAACACAGGATGACATAGAACTATTTAAACGGCAGCTAGGAGATCTGGACGCAGCTGTTAATAATACAGCTAACAAAATTGACGCCATACAGGAAGCATTGGATAAGGTTATGGAAAGTTTGAGACTCGGAAGACCTATAGAGCCTTATCAGAGTAATTCAGAAATTAATACAGATAATAAAGATGTAGTGAATAAAGTTGTTAATTCACATGATATATTTGATAGGGAGAAGTTATTGCAAGTTTTGAAGAAATATAAGGGAGATAATTTGAAGAATCCTCCGAGGTTAACGGTTGGAATGATTGGATACCCCAATGTGGGGAAGTCTAGCTCTGTTAATATTTTAATGCAAACTAAGAAGGTAGGTTTTACTTTTATATATATATAAATAAGGAATAATGTTATGTTGTTTGTTCGTAAGCTATTCATATGCAAAAAATGGTCTTAAGAAAAGAACAGCTTCCAATAAAATTGATAATTTTGGGAAAAGCTCATATATATTTTTAATTAAAATTTTTATGTAAACAGAGTGTATAGATACAACTTACATTTCTATACATTCTATTTTGCTTCATAAACTTTAAAATATTTAGAAAATATGTTTTATAATTGACAAAAAACCACAGAATAAAAAAATCAAAATAAAAGAAAGTATGCTAATTCCATTCATTATATAATATAAAATAATTATGCTATGTAATTACAAATTTTAGTTATACTAACTTAAATTAAAACGTACATAGCGTACCAACATACAAGACATATTATAGTTTAAGTAAATAAAAAGAAATAATATCAACAAATTTTAAATTAATAATATTGTAGTAAGTTTTTTTAGAATCCTGTATTTTGTCTATGTGAATATGTTAGACATGTTCTCGTCTAGAGATATTCCTGTATGATCTATAGATCTATGATCTATGGGTATGGTTTGAGACCCGTAAATCATTAAAACCTTTAAATCAATATTATATAGGTCAGTGTAAGTTCAATGCCGGGTCACACTCGTCACATACAGTCACTGATAGTGGACAGTGATGTGGAAGTACTGGACTGTCCCGGACTCGTGTTACCAGCGTATGCTGTAGCCCCTGATCTCTTACTGACTGCTGTGCTACCTATCGACCAGGTGAGTTTTTTATATATACATGATGTTGTTAAAAAACCTTAAGTATTATTTATTTATTTATTCTATAGTATTTAATTAGACAGCTTTTTCCGTACTTTTTTGTTTATTAACACTAAACCTACCGACAATTCTTGTATACCTGTTCCTCCCACACGCCGTCAAATTGACCGGTAATTAAAAGTTATTTTATTATATAACGCAGGTAATAATGGAAATAACTAAAAGTAAAGAGTGAAGTAAATATTATATGAATATTCTAAGAATTGTCATGTATTTTGATAACGACATTATAACGTGTAAAAATGTTTAAGTTTTACAAAAGTTTAAGAACTGTCAATTTGACCGGTACTTGGTAGGTTTAGTGTTAACAATATATATTATCTAGTAAACAATATGTTGATCGTATTTTATTAAATTATATGTCGAAAGGCTATTCAGCATTTCAGCATCTTCTGAATGAACAATGACAATGACGGAGCCTCTGGTATTGGTTTAGATTCAAATATCTTCTGATATCAGTTTCAGTAATAAAATAAAATATAATTATAGTAAGAATAATAATAATAATAATTTATTTATTATACTAACTTATAGTATAATATTAATCATATAAAAAATATAATGTTAGTATTTTTCTATTTTGCGAAGCTGAATATTATCTGGTACAAGTAGATTTAATGGCTGTAAATTTCAAAACGTTGATTTATAACTTAAAATCCGTCATTGCGCAACGTGCTGCGTCAAACACAACAACATTCTGAATACATTATTGTATTGTATTATTATATATTGATATTATCTCTTTTCAACATTATATTGATTTGAAGGTCCAACTATCACTTCCTCTTTACTTTTTACTTTTCTTCCCTCCCTGTAACAACTCTTGCAACAGCAACATACATACATGCCGTCCGGGGGTCCTCATGCTTTTTACGTGACCTTCCTCCAGTATCATAGATACTGTGTTTTCGAAGGTCACTCGAGGCCTCCCCCTTTCTCTCTTACCACTCACTTTTCCTGTATAAATCTTTTTTACCATTCTTACATCACTCATTCGTTCGATGTGCCCAAACCACCGGAGCACGTTCTTCTTCATTCTCACCGTGACATCTTCGCTAGTACCTGCCATTCTGTGGATCTCTTCATTGCGGATTCGATCAGCTAGACTGACTCCACCACAGCATTCATCATTCATCACGGACTGACTACACTTACCTTTTAATGTAATAATTGACGATTCAAAAGTGCGTGTATGTTGGTTTATCAATAGAACTATTTTAATTATATAGATGAGGGCGCACGATGCGGCAATGGCGCGTCTCTGTCAGTTAGTTGGAAGACACACCTTCGCATACAAATATGGACTCCTTCTACCAGAGTACGAGGAAAATGACATGGAATATAAAAAAATACTTACTGCACACGCCTGTGAGTATTATAATTTATTATAAGCTTTTTAACCTCTAAATCGGATTTATAAACAGTTAAAATGAAAATGTCGGTAATAAATAATAAAATGCAAACACTTTTAATATATTTAATGTTCGCGTTTACTATTTTATTTTAGACATTATTTTCGCCAAATTCTATTCTATCATCACTACCTCTTAGAAGCTTCAAATACCAAACAATAAATAATTGATTTGCTATTTAGAAATGGTTCTATTTTTTTACCTCACTATATGTTATTTATATATATTAATGTAATATTACAATAGGTAGAATTAAATAATTAAGTTGTAATGACATCAAATCTAGTTGCGTTATATTTTGTAATCCTTAATTAAACACAAATTTATAATGACATCAATTATATTTATATATACAATATAATAATTAATATCTTGTCATTTTTGACGCCTTTTCTCTATGAACCTAACCTTTTTTTTTAATTTGACTTCAAACAAACAGTTTTAAATATTCAGATTTGTTCATCTGAGAAAATGCAAAACTTTGAAATTTGAATTTGGAACACTTTGTCGAGGCAGTATGATTATAGGACTCGCTAATTATTAAAAACAAGTTTGAAATATCGATTAGTCAAATCGAAACCAACATACATAACGTTTGTGACGTCACAATCAGGCGAATAGGTTTTATGATGGTTTTAACGCGATTTCAGGGATTTTTTGTAAAATAATTTATTAATGTTTCTTAATTATTATATGAATTCAATTGCTAATTAGAAAGTATAATAGTCCATCTGAAGGAGGAAAACCGACGGAGTATCTGAAGTCCTTATAATTTTCTAATTTTTTTCCAAATCATTTATATTTTTTTTATTTGAACGTATGAGTTGAGTAATAATTTTTACTTTTCATGCTTTTTAGATATTTTTGTTATGTTCATTAATGAATACCGAAGGAATTATAAAATACCTTATTAGATTCCCACTTATTCGTGCCTAAACTTCAAAATTAATTTCCAAATAGATACAACAAAAAAAAACTATTTTTTTTGCTTGGTTCGGTCATCATTTAATTATTTACCGAACTGATGGAATTTTTTCTTATGTTAATAACAAAATTTCTTTTTTCTTAGAAGACTAGCTTGTTGTATAAAAAAAAGTAACGTTTGACATATCGATCAGTCAACCGCGGGTTCATGACGGCGGCGGGTCAGCCGGACCAGTCACGCTCGGCGCGTCTTCTGCTGAAGGACGCGGCGAGCGGCCGCCTGCACTGGGAGCAACTGCCTCCGGGGACTACGCCTCCGCCCATTGACAGCCTCATCGATGACAAGAGGAGCGAGGGGAGGAAGCCTACGCCCAGGGAGGCCAGGGCGGTTGAGGTAGGGTTGATTGTTTCTAACAAATTTTTAAATCTATAGGAGTCGAAATGGGACAGGAACATGGCAATGAAGCCAACCCTAAGTATGAAGATTGAAAGGTTGCCACTTTGCAAAAAATCTTAGCTTTTTGTAGAAGCCTTAGCTTACTCTATACTGAACAATTTTCTACTAAGAGCTAATATTCTGGCGTTTCTGCCTTACAATTGTGATATTGAAAGGATGTGAATATTTTTAATTGACTTGAAAGTGATTTTTTCTTTAGGGTTGGTTAAACAAGTCATCGGAAATCGACAAAACGTTCTTCGCGATGCAGAAAGGTGCCGCGCATGTTAAAGGAAAACCGATATTTGGGTGAGAAAAATTATCTATACATACGTAAATAATTTACTGGGGGCGCCAACAGACCTCAATTTCGACTCGCTGACGTTTACATATTGAACGAAGCAAGGCCAGTGTAATGTGTAATAAAAACTCATCGTTTCCCATTGACTTCAATGGGATATCAGTCTTTTGACGATTATTCCTTAACGACATGTAATAAAATATTTTTTTTTTTTTTTTAACCATCACCTAATGTGAGTCTCATTGATTGCAAAGTTTCATAATTTTCCTTCAAGTAGTTTTCGAACCCATTCGTGACAACAAATGTGAAAAAGTCTCCAGTAAAACGCTCCGCTCACTTTGTTCGCTTCGCTCAATAATTCATCAAACTTCTTTCCATTTCCAGATCCAAGTATAATGTCTAAATCATCTCCCCTCCCCCCATCAATATATAATCACCAGTAACCCACATCCAGTGTACATTTCCACATTCTAAAGTACATTATAGCGTCCGTATTTACTTTAAGAGCAATTTTCATGCTCGTTAACTCCCGCCTGGTCGTAAAGTAGTTAAATTTTATGAATTAACGCTTGGCCGCTCTCCAGTGTGACCATTTCGTATAGGTATATTTAAGTTTCCCTTAACTATAATTGACATACACTCCTCTCGTGCATCAACTGGGATCTTTATAATAGATCTTGGGAATGGTATAATCAAAAACTGACCACGTCCGGCCACGCGCCATGCAGTTACCCATGATAGGTAGATAGTTAAAAACATTGACTATAGATACAATTCTATAGTAGTTTATTTAGATCTATCTTCTAAGATTTAGCCAGTTTGCGATATAAGCGATATTTTAAGTACTATTAGTCGTAAACTTGTGATCCGTATTTAATTGATAGTTTCCCTTCCAAATCGTTCTATATACTACTGTCATAAATATTTTCAAACCTAAATCAACCACTTAGCTGGCAGTGTTGGGAACACTTGATTTTAACAAAAGTTTGCACTTAAAGCTTAATTTCACAAACGAATCCCTTAATCTGAAGAGTTTTGCGCAAAACCACCATATTTTAATACCTATCTAACAATAGCACACGCTATTGGGTATTCTACTAGGATCCG
The DNA here is from genome assembly GCA_918358695.1 of Melinaea menophilus ssp. n. AW-2005. Classification (NCBI taxonomy): domain Eukaryota; kingdom Metazoa; phylum Arthropoda; class Insecta; order Lepidoptera; family Nymphalidae; genus Melinaea; species Melinaea menophilus. The sequence goes on along the minus strand of OU911043.1, from coordinate 19,978,676 downwards.
TCGCCTTGCGCTGCGGGAGTTGAGCTGAGCCCCCTCCCCTCCCTCCTCTTTTTGAATGCTCTGAAATGTGCACAAGAATTATTTTTAATGTAATATAAAATAAATAGAAATCTAAATTAATTGAATAAATTTTAAACCATGAAGTTCAGGCATAGGTTCTGATAACGTTAAGTCTACGGGATAAACAGTTTTTTGACCATCAGTTCTGAACGAAATGAGACATTTTAATTCTGCTTTTTTAAAAACATGCCCAATCCCAAGCTCTACAGCTCTGACAATTTTCATTCAAATCGGTTCAGTAGTTTTTATGTGATGTTGCTTCAAAAAGAAGTTTCCCAAACGGTTAAGGGCTTCGGTTATGTTCAGCTCAATAAAAGACGTACAACCCCTAAAAACTAAGTCTCTGAGCTAGGCTGCGGACAAACAGACAGACACGAAAACTATAAGGGTTCCTAGTAAACTATGAAATTCTAAATATCCCTTACTTTTATATGGCAGATAGTCTATACAAGACCATCTGCACATGTAACATTAATTGGAATAATGTTTGTTGAATGAAATACTTTTTATTTATATATATATAGTGTAATTGCCACCGAGGATTTCCAGGCAACGGTCTAAGGAGAGTTTACTGAAAAAAAAACAGCAAAAGTCGATTCTAGTTATTCTGGAGAATGTTACAGAATCAAATACATATTAAATACAATAACTTACCTATATTTTTCCTAGATGGCGCTATTGATAAAAGTTCCGTTAAATTAAAAACTTGTAATGTTATCTGTAATTATTCCTATGTGAATAAACATTCATAAAATAAATCAGAGAGTACAAATGTTTATCTATTTACAGAATGGTCGAATTTAGAATTTAACGAGATTATAAATTCTTCAGAATTACAGCTGCCCAAGCGGCAGAGCGGCCCGCGATTGGTAAACCCTGGAAACAAGAGAAGAAACATGCGAACAAAAACAAAAGGGAGAAATTAAGGAGAGTCTACGCACACCTGGACGAACATTAGAAATGAGTTTTTTACAAATATTTCCCTGTAATTTAATAAATATATATTCTTAAAATTAATACAACAAAAAGTATTCTATAAATAAACTCTTTGGTCTAAAGTGTGTTATTATTTTACTCCAGAATAAGTACATTATTATTTAAAAAAATATTCTCAACCGCTAAATAGTGATTTATAAACAGGCAAGGCCTAAAATATCAATATAACCAATGAAATATATACTTTATGGTAAAAGAAAACATCGTAATGTAGTTGGAAGTGCTGCTTATAAAACAAACAAAGTATTTATAGCTGTTAAATATCTGAACGGCAATAAATAATCCTCTTGACGTCATTTACACGGCATCAATCGAGGGCGGAGTCGGATAGACATGAAATTTATGAATTATAAATTTAAATACATATTACATTATATTAAAAATGTTTAGCAATTTTTATATAAATATAATAATAAATTCAACACGAACAATACTAGAACTGAAAGTATCAAGACGAATATTTTGTAATACAATTAAAGTTATAAATTATAGACATTACGATTATTTCTGCAATTTTAGTAATGAAGGTGCGAAGTCATCATGAAAGCATTTCGTTATCCAATCGTAACGCGTAGTGAAATATCTCAGCGATTGTGATTGGTGGACACTTAACTCCCTATTATTGACGTAAAATAGATCACTTACTATTGGATAATGAAATGGCTGTATAACATAGGATCCGTACCACCAATGGATCCTTTGAATATGTAAACTGTCAACACAAATAGAATCACGAAATGCGTTCGTAACATAACGTAGCGTTCGTTGCAAACTCGAGCAAACACGTTAAATTCGAGCACTTGTCTTAAATTAGCGGGAGAATATTCGGGCCAACGTTACGCCATAGAATTCCTTAAATATTTATGCATTTACGCACTGAAAATGTTTATGTTATGAATGGCTCAGGGTAACCTTTATTAAAATACTTCTTAAGCTTCTGTTCTCATCAAGGGTAAAAGAAACCAATTTGTTTATATGTATTTATTAAGTATCGAACATTTGAGTACAATATAATATTAAAGTAGTATAGTAAATTATATTTACAGCATATGTATTTGTCTTCTTGGGTGGTCTGGAGTTTCGTTATTTGTTTGCAGGAAGTTCTCATAAAGGAGACCTTTTCACTTTGCTGTTGACATTCGAACCATCAGCAGCAAAGCGGAAAAAGACAAATCTATAGAGAACTTTTACTTCTTTCATCGGTTCTTGTTGTCTTCTTTCAATTTCAATGTGTTTTTCTTTATTTCAATGTATATTATATTGTATACTAGATACTTATCTAACACGTTCAGGTGAAGTTTGTACCTCGGCAACAGCATTAGCACCTATTCAGATAATAAATATATTTTGGCAAACATAAAAACAATAATACACCTTTTATTTTAAAGAAGTATAGTGTTGTTTTTTGAAAATATTAATTTTATTAGTCACTTTATTGACACGGGTTTACCCACTCACTATCCGTCAATAATGTCTTTAGCCAAAGTATAATAATTTTATTGTTCTTTAAAATTAATGATACAAATATAGACAAATTGCAATTTTGAGTGTATTGAAAGATCTTAGCCAAGATATATCTATTTTTAAATATGTATACATCAGTTCCTGGAAGTAAACAAAATTGTTTGTATAATAAATGCTCCAAGGCTTTTGTTGAAGTTTCGATAACTTGTATTGCGGATGTGTTTAATGTCAGTGAAATCGAAAATACATAAATGCAACAATCAGTGATTAGTCCATGAGAAAATCTTAGCAAACTTGGCAGCTTCGACGTACATATTGATATGAGAAAAGCCAAATTTAGAGCCGAATTGTGTTTTATTCAATTTAATTTAAAGATTTAGTTCGCTTGATTGATTAAAATCAAACAGTGTTAGGCAAAAAAAAAAAACTTTAAAAATACAATACATAATTGACAACTGACATTGTTTTTAATTTTGACATTCAGCTGCACTGATAATTGACATATATTGTTAATAATTATTCATGTTAGTATATTTTAAGCAGGAATGTGCAAGTTTTGTCAATAAAAATTTTAAAATTAATATCGTCTTTGTTCAAATGAAAGATTTAAAGTAATGTCGAAGATATTACATGGAAATATGCGAGAAAAATGTAGACAGTTTGTGAGAATGAGTAATGCCGTCTTTCATGGCCAATTTAATTATATTAATGCCGATACGTCTCTGAGGAATGAGAGACTGAAATATACGATCTCTTTCTCTCTCCTTTGGGAAGTTATTTCAGGTTACCTCTAAATGTAAGTGTTGACATGTCAGTAAGAAATCGGTTATCCGCTGTTTGTATTTTAAAATAACTTTAATGGAGATAGATGTGTTAGAAATTGTCAGATATTTTTATTAACTATTTACGTTATGTTGTATTTATTTAGCTTTTAGTAATGTATAGAGATTTATAATTTAACTAGCTGTCCCTTGCCGCGCTTCGTAGTATCACATTCTAGTTAAGTGAGGAATAGTTGTCATGTTTAAAAAACACCAAAAGAAAACAAGAGAAATGGGATAAAATAGTTCAAAATAGAATTTCAAGAGTACTAAAATTGTTTCATTGCAACTACGTTCAATTTTAAAACTTCATCTAAAGCCTTTGTGGAAGAGGGAAATGTGAATTGAATGTATTACAATGATAAAAATAGATTAAGATAAGATAGATAAATAACATCTCTGAAACGGATTGCATCTCGTGTCAAAAATTTATTATCAAAAAGCTTTAATTTGATTTGATTGAAAAAAGCTTTGATATCAAAAACCTTTCAAAAAGATTAAGTTTTTAGATTTTACACAAACCAACAGAACACGTACAATATAACACATAAGGTATACCTACCTTTTGAATAAATGCCTCCTAGACATTATATAACGGGGAGGTAAATATGCGAAGCCTGTCAAAAAATGTGATTTGAGGAGAAATTTTTAGTACGCATGGCGACTTAGTGTATGAACAGGCGACAGTGATCAAATACCTTCAAGTGATCCGTACTCGTTTGTCGGCTTTAAAATAAAAAACTGAAAATGAAAACGAAATATCTTCACATAATTTATAGCCCTTATTATATCAATGCCCACGTTGGAATCTTAAGTATCTATGAGATAAAAAGAAAAGAAGACAGGTATACACTTCGTTTAGCTATGTATGTTTATATAATCTGTTTAATACTAAGTTCCTAGTTCTAGTTGCCTAGACTTGTAAGTTTTAAGTAATGTCTGCTACATTTGAAGGTTTAGTAATAAAGATTTTTCAACAGTGTGAGTGCTAAAGCGCAATTACCAATCCGGTCAAAGATTCACAAAGATTTAAAATAATCAAAATTAAAAAATAATTACTACTTTACTAATAATTAAATTAAAGAATAGTTATAATATTCTCAATTTCGGATGGATGATAATTTTCATTTTTCCATTCATTCTTTGTTCATTTCAAGATTTTCATTCGCACTATTGATCAATATTTAGATTAAATATATAAAAAAATAAAAAAAAGATATGTTATATATAAATAAAAGGCATGTTAACATATTTTTATAATACAATTATTTTTTTACATTTGTAACATCCATCAGGCAGTTATTTAAACAAAAATAGATCGCAAAAAACATATCCAGCTAAAAATATCAGACAAAAATACAATATGGAAGAGAGTCTGTACCTAAAGTTTAAAGATGTCAACGCTCCCTCCGGAAAAAATATTTTAAAACACCGCTAGTGTATTTTATGGGTGTATGATTTTTATGACGTCTGGCTACACGATGTATGATATATTTTTATTTGCTAGACCTTCACACACACATATACATACACATACACAACGCACGCAAACACACTTTTAGATAAGAAGTCAGAAAGCATAAATATAAATTGTTCGTATGAAAATCGTTTCTGTAATGCTATTAATGTTTAAAAAAACATTGCCGAATTAAAGATTCTAGAATTGGATAAAGCTGAGAAGAATATACTGCGCAATTATATTTTTACAAACTTTTTAGTGATATTGTTAACTCAAGAATGGTCCACTATCAAGCGGAACTGCGAGAAAAAGTTGTATCTCTTATAGTCTAAAATATATGTATCTACTATAATATATATTTGCTTTTGTTAGTACAGGTAGTTCATTCATTCCGTCAGAGCTTACGAGATGGCTTGTTACATCAGGTTAAAAATGATAGGATCGTTATATATCGTATACGATATAAAATAATAATCTTAGATAATTTGACGCCTGCTCTTATCGAACTGGCATATATCCAAATCAATACAGGTATAAACGCACGTCTCCATTTTATTTGTATGCTTTTAAATTTGCCGAGTAAGCATCTGTTATATACAAATAACACAAGGAAGATATAGGATTGTGACTAATGCGATTGAACTGAGCGTAAGCGAAGACAGACGAACAACATCACATAAAAACTACTGAACCGAATTGAATGAAAAGCAAAGATAGAGCTTGGGAGTGGGCATGTTTTTGAAGAAACAGAAATAAAATATCTCATTCCGTTCAGAAATGATGGTCAAAAACTGAAGGGGCTTATTTCAACTCCCGCATGGCGGCAGATCCTAGTATATCACGGATTATCACATATCCTTTCACTATTATATCACAATTAGTGATAGAGAAATAATATTATTTATAGATGGCCTGAATTTACTGATTTTTCATTTATTTACAAATTGTAATAGATATGATGGAAGAGATTGACGCATATGACAATCCTAAATAATTGGGATGATAGATAATAATGGTGACAAATCTACCTTCCAACCATACCACCGTCAGTTGTTTGTGACAGTTGATAGACAGAAAGGTTTTAATGTTATTAATAGTAAATATATTATAAACGGCAGACACTCTACCAGTATATTTGTACCATTGTAAACATTTAGTTTTAAAAATAAATGTGTAACAATACAAAACCATTAAATGTGGGTATTTAGGTAAAAACATCGATCTACTTATACATTTCGAAGTAAAGCTTGCGTCAATAACGTTTCCGTTGTAGTGTTGCCAAAATATAGGCGAGGGAGGAAGTTGTGGTAATTAGTTGATTTGTTTCAATAATTACTTTATTTTTTTTTATTACAGAAAGCGGCAAAGTTAGAACAGTTACAAACAACATTTTCTAAAAAGTATTTTATAGTTGATGATATAATAAAATTAATAAAAAAATATTATAAATTAAGATTAAAGATTTGGAGTATATCAAAGTTCACAAACCAAGGAAACATGGCTGAGGTAATAAATTCTTAAACCTATAAAATGACGGAAGAGGATGCATATTGTGCTATTCGGAGCGAACTCTAAACAAGGTTTTATTTAGAAAGGTGAATGCCCTTTAAGCCTACGTGATTTTTATTGAGAGCGAATAAAGATAAACGCAACTTTTTTAACTAATCCAGGAATAAACTTGCAAAGAAGGTGCAAAAATCGATTATTCGGGTAAAAATATTTCCATAATTGTAATATTTAATATACCTACATAATCTGATAAAATAGTTGATCATTATCTGTACCAAAAATGTTAGTTTTGCTGAATTATAGGCAAAGCCTTCGCGAGTGGGGATTTTCCTGAAAGCAATTCCTTAATACCTACAAAAAAAATTAACCCCAATGTGAAGAAAATAATTTCGGATAACAAAAATTTATAAAAGATACGTTTATAAGCTACTTAAGTATCGTAGTTAATTAATTATTCAAATTGCAAGTAAACATTTCAAAAAGCTAAGTTTTAATTTTATTTATAAACTATCTTTTGCCTGCGGCTGCCCTCGCGTCCATTTCAGCATTCGTTGTTTTCAACATTACCTGCCGCTTTATTGGTAATTATATATTTTTTTCACCTTGAACGCATTTTTTCATCTCCCCGTGCACATTAGAAAGATAAAATATTTTTTAAAGATAGCTTAATCGGTTCTTGAGTCATAAAGACACATAGACAAACATACAAAATGAAAAATAGTGGTATTCGAATCGGTGCGTCATAAGACGATGATATACATCACATTTAAAAAACTCTAATGCACAGACGGAATCAATTACAAAATTTATACAAAAAAAATATGAAAAATATTGTTTCAAATAATATTTTTTATAAAAAAAATTAAGTAAACACGCCATAAAACCACGGAAGAACGACACGTCTGATAATTAAACTTCTAGATGTGACATTAATAGACCGTAATCTAGTTATAGTGACAATTCGTTGTGTCGCTGACAGGAAGCTGAGCCCTTGCGGTGAATATAATAATTTTTCACTTTTATGTCTGACAAATTTATGTATAACACTTTGATCGCGGACAATGTAAGTCTATTTTAGTTATGAAACACATTAAGGGACGTGAACTGTAAATGTTTTATCCTCTGCAATTGTACCAAAGTATTGTCGGACATTTCTGTACTAATAAATTGTAATATGCATATAAATTGATGTTTATTAATGTAAAGCACTAATCGTAAACCGTCTAGCGTATTAATGTCCAGTACTGTACGAGGTACAACGATATAATTAAAGTCACTGTCCAAAGTTTGTCTAAGCCGTGCTATAATTCATATTTTGATATATTTGATCATTGTTACGAGTGTTATAAAGGAGATTTCAGAATATTCTAGTTGTAACTACCGTCTTCGTCTGCCTCTGCCTCATACGTCATATATCATAATTTATACAAATTCAAACATTTTTAGTTTTATTATTAGAACGCAAACCACTTTTGACAAAATTTCCCGGAATGAAAAGCAGTATAAATGTCGACTTTGATAATAAGCGACCACTATACCGAATTTCATTAAAGGATTTTCAGCCATTTTGTTCTATTTTTATTATAGCCCAAATCAGTTATTGTAACTTTTCGTGAAAATCAAATAATTTTTTGTATGTTGTTCAGGGCAATAAGCTATAACGCCCCCAAATTCAATCTGAATTTGTTTGTTAGTTCTGTATAATACAAACAAACGGATTAAAAAAAGTATTTTCTATAGATACATTTAATTTCTGTATACTACTGAACATGCTATTATTTGCATTTTGATATATATATTTAGTATTTTATTCATATTAGTGGAACAAATTCTTTACATTTTTCTTTATCATTTTGAATTAATCTCTCTTGAAATCTATCACCGTACAACAAATTTACTTAATCTTCATATATTTTAGATTGTGATGCCAAATCACAGTAACTGAATACAAATTTTTCTGTCCAGTAAAATGTATCAATTGAGAAATTCAAAATATATATCCTAAGTGAAAACATATGTTATCAATTTGTCTGCGTGTAATGAAATATGGGATTTGGATGTCCCGCCAATAAACGGCTGTCAAATGGGGCTAATGATTATATAATATTTCAACATAGAAATTTTCATTCATTTGAAAGTGTATTTTAGGTTTTAGTGATTTATATACAAGTTTAAATTAGTGGAATAGAAATGTTTATAAGAACGCCGGCGCTCTACTTTACTGAAACTAAAATACCTTGAGAACCGTTTGAAAAATTGAGTGCTGAAATACTGTAGCAAGACTCCTCCGTGGATTAACAAATATGCACAGATAACTATTTAAACAGATTCGGTAATATTCTTAAATTTTATTACTCTGTTCTGATTTCGCGTTGGTTATTTTTATAGATACATCTCGATGTTTTCCGAATTCTCTTATAATATTTTTAGCTGCGTTAAATTATGTACCTGGCGGACATATTTATGTTGATCCAGTCTTTCATAAAAGACACTTTGGGGTGGTCTTAAATTTATTTGTTTTTCAACACGTGTTCAAGAAATAATAATTGTCAGAGTTTTTAATAAATTTTGTTCATACATTTATTTAAAGATTAAATGTCAAAATACTTAAATTTTTAATTAATACAATAATTATTTTTTTATATTCTTAATACTTTGGAAATACTTTAATCCTAAGTAATAGAAACTCATTTAAGTAATTCATTATTACTAAATTATAAATATTAAATACCTCCATTTTTAATATATAACAATATATTAAAAATTTAGCTATTTTTGTGACGTAATAAATCTCAGCGATTTAAGAGCACGATGTAAATATTTTATCCGACACTAACTGTTGCCAGCGACTTCACCTCCCCTTTCCCCTCTCCAACTTGAGAATTATTTTATCAAAACATACAATTTATACCAAAAAATATTTTAGTTTTATTTATAGTCAAGGTATTTTCAGTATATATTTCTCTTTGTAGAATGAAAATATGAGCATTTCAGTAAGAAAGTACCGACTTGCGCGTGTTTGCGAACAAATATAAGCAGATAAACAGACAACCATTACAAAAGCTATTATTTAGAGATCGGTTATTAATTTGAAATAATAATATATATACATACATTCAATGTACAGATTTGATTTTATCATCTAATACTTTGTTGTATATTATTTCGGAAAACCAACACCCATCTGTAATTACCTGTGTTTAGTTTTATAAATAGCTTCGAGCAGAGCCGCCCTGAGGCTAGTTATGAGGTGGAGGAAAAGTAAACTAAAGCTTCCACTTTTTAACACATTTTATACACGTTATATACAAATTGTATATATATTTCAACTTTTACTACCGTGGCGCCACCTATGATGTGAAATATCGTAATTATCACGTTTGTTTTAAGACGCTGTGATGAAATATAAATTAGCAGACGCATAAATTTCAATCCATAGCTGATACACAGAAATGTAGGACACGTAAATGAATCGATAGTTGTCTAAATAAATAAATCGGTAAATCCTATTTAACCCAGAAACATGTGTATTAAATCTGTCAATATTAGTGCTTGGTAAACTCCAAAAATATTAATTTAAACATCGGTTATTGGATAAACATTTTGTAGTCTTAGATCTAACGCAACATTAATATTTTTATATAATAAGCGAATATAGAAGGATGATATGTAGTACCGCCATTTGTATTAAATAATACAAATGTTGCCATCTTTAAGAATGTAAAGGGATGATACTGCAGATTTCGTTTAGAGATTTCGCACATCTGGTATACGAAAAGCTCTTTATAGTATTAAAAAATACAAATTGAATACAGATTAAAATATTATTTTTTAAGACGAAACCGGCGAAAAACCGGTAGCAATTTTTTTTTATAAAAAATTAAATTACGACCTGTTCAAAATTATCTATAATTTGTATTTGGTTTAAATTATTTATTTATATAAATATAAGTGAATTTTACTTTTTTTATTATATTATATCAACCTAACCTAACCAAGATATTGGCGTCATATACATGTAGTTAAAGTATTAATAAAAACTCGGTGTAGTTTTGTGCCCTTTATCACTTTTAGTGTTAAATCGTGCGGCGACCATAAAGAAATAATCAACTTTAGTAGAGATAGGGTGAAAAGTTTATATTATAGGTATAGGTATAGTGTATATGAGTCATAATATTTAGTAGGTTTTATTTTTTATTTGAAGATCTTTGTACTCTATAAATTGAGATGACAGGAATGAAATGTTTTAAGTAAGTTAACAGATAATTAATTTTTAACATCTACATGTCTATTTGTTATTGAAAAACTAGTTGTGTTTAGCGACTTTATCTGTCTCCCAACTCCAATTATAACTTATCCATTATAGACTTAAACTTTGTACAATACATTTATCTTTAATTTCATTATACGTACAATTTAAAAATATGTAAATTTAGGTTAATTTGAGAGAATATGAAAGGAGTGAAGGACATTTTATATATTAATTCAAATTATATGTACAGAATATAATTAATGTTATCAATAAACTTAATACCGTCCTAAAGATTTTGACAAAATATCACTTTCATAGTTCATTACTGTCTTTTTATGTGATAATTTTTGTATTAAAAAAGTAACATTTACTTTTAGTATCAGTTTTATTGTAAACTTAACCTATTTTTATATTTGCAGCATTTTAGTGTGCACTGTGCGGAGGTACTTTGGTAAATTTTCTTTCAAGTTGATATTTTTTTGATTTTATTTTAATTATTGAAACTTCGTTATCCAACTGTTTTTATGACTAAAAAGTATCGAAAACTAAATTTTCTTTGTTATGTTTTGAGTTATATATAATAAAGAATAACAGTTTCAATTCGATCATTTTCTTTTTGCAGACGCGTAAATCTAAATTTTGAACGTCCGGATTCAATGAGATCATGTCGTAAAAAGTTTATGGTTTGGCTCACCGATGACCGAATGCGCTGAAACAAAAATACCTTAGGCTTTTAAAGTACCTAGTGTTTCTATGAATAACATCGAAAACCACACGCCTCAATGCTTATAATGCCTTAATATAACTTTACCCTCGATTAAGAGAAAATAGCACAAAACTAGTTCCGTTTAAATGTGTTGTAATAGTATTAAGATAATGAAAAACATTTTCATCCAAAGTATCTGTACTTAACACATTCCCAATATCAAACGACTTTAAATATAACGGACAACTGAGGTTCCTATTTATCAACGCAATATAAATTATTTTCACCTTTCAAAATCTAATATAATGAAAGAACATTGTAATTTAGTTAATATTAGATTTAGTTATATAAATTACATTTTATACAGCGTTTACACTATAAAATACATGTTATAAAACATAAAACACTAAGGTATACTAACAATGTATTCTACTTACTGTTAATTTGAAATATTCCCAAATTCCTTCCAAGGCGTCTCTTGCGCACGCACGTCACGCCCGTTGGCGTATATTTTTAATATAAAAATATCTAGTCTCGTATCGAATCATAAAAATATAAATATTTTAGGATCGACCGCTCGCGCCGCACTAAGCTTCGTCTACTCATTGACGTATTCGTTTCAAACTAATTTCGGTGCAGCGAGGATTCCGCGATTCTGTAAACATCGCAGCGGCGCTCAAATGTGACCAATATAAGCGGATCCCTCGAATTCTAAACATTTCTTTGAGTTTCAACAAATATTGGGCCACGAAAAAAGTCTTGGGAGCCCAAAGTAAAGTGGTTGTTTTGTTGACTTACAATTTTAATAATGCACTTTATGTATACTTAATATTATTGCGATAAGAGCTATAATCGTATAATACAGATTAGGGTGATAAACTTTGTACGTAATAAGTTCTGTTTTAGGCACACCGTGAGTCAGATGCGATGAGGAAATGCGTGCAAGTTATAATTTGGGATTAACCAAGATTGTTTAATTATTTTTCAAATCTAAACAGTGCAATCTTTAGCTTAATTATAAAGTTGAATTTTATTCTAGATCTCAATTCTGGTAATGGAAAATTCCAATTGTCACATGAGAAATATTACAAAGAAATATACGGCAACAAACAAAAAACAACAAGCGATGGAAACGAGATTAACTCTGTAATTATTTCAAACTTTTAACGTCTTTTATTTTATTAACAAACGCCATCATCTGAATACTTTTATGACTTTTCTTTTCATCTTTTAATACGTGTTTTGGTTCGCGATAACAACATTTTCAATTCTTTATTCATCATAAAATAATATTACTGTATCTTTTGTTTCATCCCACGATTTCAAAGATAGATTGGAGCGAATGGGTTGGAATGGAATTCGTTAATTAATGAATGTTTTTGTGAAAATACTAAAAAAACATGGCTTACTTCTTCGAATTGAATATTCAACTAGGGAACCTTCTTCTATTTGAAAACTCAGTTTGAGTTGTTCAAAGAAACAGCTTTAGCGTCCATAATATGTCTAAATTAGAATAAAATAAAACAATTTAATATTAAAATTTATTTATTTTAACATTGTAGTAAAGACTGAAATCGTCATACAAATTATAGTTAACATATTAATTCATAATCTATCGCGGATTGCAGATCGTTTATTAATTTCGGACCCAATCACTAAACTTCATACTTTATCACAATTAGGTGATACGTTTATGTTTACATTTTCGTCATTTCGCATTCTTCAAGGCATCGCATGCTTCAACCATCTTCAATCCCTCCAGGATGTAGAGCAGACTCTCGACGGAGGCGTCTTCATCATCATCGAACCACAACTGGAGCATATTCTTGGCTTTCGCTTCATCACTACTGTACTCCGTTTCGAAGAACTGTATCTCATCCGGTTTGTATCCTAGCTTGGCGGCTAGTTTCTTCCAATCCGGTAATTGAGATGATATGGCGTGGAGCTGAGACGACGAGATCATTGTGACCTTCGACCTGGATGTCTTGTCATCTTCGAGCGTTGAATCCGGCACCTACAAATGCAATTATTAAATATGATATTAATAATGGTTGGTTCAGGAATTATGAAAGGTATACGATTGGTTCAGGAATTATGAAAGGTATACGATTGGTTCAGGAATTATGAAAGGTATACGATTGGTTCAGGAATTATGAAAGGTGTACGATTGGTTCAGGAATTATGAAAGGTGTAGTTGGTTCAGGAATTATGAAAGGTATAAGGTTGGTTCAGGAATTATGAAAGGTGTACAGTTGGTTCAGGAATTATGAAAGGTAAAGTTTTCAATTAGCAATAATCGCACCTCGGATTAACCTCATTGGTACCTCCTCCTCCCACATAACCCTCTGGCCATCACCTTCCTGGCCAGCGGGTATCCGTAACGGATTTTTCAAACACAAAAAAAATAAAAAAAATAAAAGGAATTATGAAAGGTATACGATTGGTTCAGGAATTAGGAAAGGTGTATAGTTGGTTCAGGAATTAGGAAAGGTGTACAGTTGGCTCAGGAATTCCAGAATCGAGAATTATTATTCCAGTCACCTGTTCCAAGTCCGTTGTGTCCTCTTCCTTTATAATGTCTGTTTCTATTTGCTCCTCTGTCATTTCCTCTTCAACTTGTTCCTGTAATTAAATATTTGTTTTAAATTTGACAAGTTAAATTATTATATTGTTATAGATATTGGTATAGCAGGTACAATTATAAATATGTATTTAAATTTATTAAAAAAAATGACAATATATTGCCATAACTAAAAATAATAATATAAAGTATAATCTATGGAATTATCTTTAATTACCTGTTTAACATTCTTGTCGTTTCCGCTGGAGTCACCGTTCGTGTTGCTCGATGCGTTATTCGCAGCCACCTCACGGGATATTCTCTTCACCTAATAGTTATTATTAAGAAAAATTTAAAGGTTTATAAAACAAAATGGTATAAGATATACATAACAAATCCCACCATATCGTCTAGGTAGTCCGGCAGTCGGCCGATTGGGTTGTTGGTGTGTACGAAGAAGTGGGGCGACCTTCGGGCCAATAGCCTCAGGGCGCGCCATCCCCACCCCCCACCGCCACTCCCACCACCGGACAGCATGTACGACTCTGGAATATAATAATAATAAGGTTTATTCAGAAAAGGTTTTGAAAACTTACCTAATTACAACAAAATTGCTAAAAACTACTATACTAAATTAACTTAGGTAACAAGGCATAAAAATAATAAATGACAGTGATAGGCACACGGTCATAAATTGAGAAAAGGTTGAAAAAGGTTGTTGCAAAGACAGAGCCTAAGAATAGTCAAATTGACTTCGCTACGTTTGAGGGGAGGTCCAAAATATCGTGGAATGGAAAGGATTGAGCGGACGTAGGGGCACTCGCTTGGTGTCATACGAATCGGAGACTCATCATTAGTATAAATACTGAGTTTCAACCCGATTGCGTCATTCGTTTAAAAACAGTCGCCTGCAGAACAAGTCAATCCGGAAGAAAACTGAAACTATGGAGAAAATTTAACACCGCGCTGTGATAAAATTCAGTACCAAGCAAGGAAAATACGCTCAAACCATTTTGAATGAAATGGGAGTCGTTTATAGGGAACAGTGCCCTAGTAAATCAATGATTTACAAGTGGCATGGTCTTTATAAACATGGTCGAGAGTCAATTGAAGACGACTCATGCTCAGGAAGGCCAGTTGAGGCCACCACGTCGGACATCGTCGAAAAAGTGGAGAAAATTGTACTAGAGGATGCCCGTTTGAAGAAAAAACAATTATCTGCATTAGTTGGAGTATCAGATACCACCATTTTGCGAATCCTACATGATCACCTGGGTATGACAAAAGTCAGTGCAAGATGGGTACCGAGAATGCTCACGCGTTTTCAGAAAGAGCAGCGCGTCGATGCGTCAAAGTATTTTTTGGAGTTGTGTGGAGATAAATCTGCACAGATTTTGGACCGAATTGTTACGGGAAATGAAACATGGGTTCATCACTTTGCGCCTGAGTCCAAACAAGAGTCCATGCAATGGCATAAAAAGGAGACACAACCGCCAAAGAAATTCAAGGTGACGGAGTCGGCTGGAAAGATGATGGCTACTGTTTTTTGGGATTGTGAGGGGATAATCTTGATATTTTACTAAGAAAAGGGAAGGACTATAACCGGATAATACTACGCAACTATATTAGAAAAATTAAAGGATGGAAAAGCATTCAAGGAAAAGCGGCGAGGAAAATTGACAAAGGGTGCGTTGCTCTTGCAAAACAAGGCACCGGTTTACAAGAGCAGAATTGCAGTGGCTGCTCTGCACACGCATGGGTTCGAATCCCTGGTTTACCCACCCTACAGTCCACACCTGGCCCCAAGTGACTTTTTTTATTCCCCAATTTAAAAAAAGACTTAAGGGGAACGAAATTTTCCGACGACAATGAGGTAAGGGAGGCAATTTCGGCTCATTTTGACGGAAAAGATAAAACATATTTTTATAGTGGTTTAGAAAAATTAATTCATAGGTCTAATAAATGTATTGAGCTTAAGGGTGATTATATTAAAAAGGACAAATAGTTTTGTTGTTTTATTTTATTTTGATCCCTTTCATTCCACGAACTTTTGGATTTCCCCTCGTACGAGTTCACATTGTATGGCGGCAAGGGGGAATACAAGTATCAGTGTCGTCATGATTAAGTTGCTAGTGACGCCTACATCTGGATCGTAGGTTGTGTTTGGACAATTTTGTTCTTAGATTTGTCAACATTTTTATTTTATCTTCAGAATATGCTGTACTTTTCGGAACTCATTACATAATTTAAAAAAAATACTAACTATAATAAAATAATAATAAAAGATAAGAACGCCAATTAATTTTCCTATTTTTTTGTTATATGGAGCAAATAGGAAGCGAGACTATAAAGATAAATGAGTACATTTTTAAGCTCGACAATGCAAGATGGAACGTGATTGGCAAAAAACATGAATGAATTGCAACGAGCTTATATAAACAAAGACCGTAGAAAAAAGAAACTGAACGTTAATTATAGAACAAACTTAATTCAAGACACACACTCCAACTGCTAAACCGCTACATTAAACTCACGCTACCTTTAAAAAACCTGACTAAATAGAGCATAATACGGTTAACACTCTTTCCTTAACCAACGAAAGTCTGACTGAGTTGATCTTATTCAAAGATATAAACTGATTAATACGTCTTTGAATATATAAACCTAATAGAGGAAACAGGCTATAAGATTATTAACAAAATAGACCGAAAATTTAGTACCCGCGAAACAAGCACAACAAGTACAATATTAGATCATGTTTATACAAATATTAACAATCATTCTTTCAACATGTCAATAATAGACTCATCTTTATCCGACCATAAACAGATTTTTCTAGAAATAGGCACCTTGGCACCGGAAGTAACTAATAAAATACGGTATGAAGCCCTGAATTATGAAAATCTATATACAAATGCTTTAAAAGCAGAGTACTTCAACGAAACCAAAGAATATCATAATTTGGAAAATTTTATTTTAGAACACATAAATAAAAGCAGAATTTACAAGACGAAATTTTTAAATGCACCCCAAAAAGATTGGATAAATAAAGAAATAATAGACTCGATTAATGTGCGAAACAGATTATGGCAGGACACTAAGGCTAATCCTACTAACAAGAACCTACAAAATCAGAAATCAGATCAGCGAAACAGATTATGGCAAGACACTAAAGATAATCCTACTGATAAAAACCTACAACATCTGTATGAGAAAGAAAATAAAAGAACGAAGGACCTAATAAAGTCCCACAAAAGAAAATACTATTACTCTTTATTTAGTGCTTGCAGTCGTCAGCCGAAAAAATGTGGAAAACCATCAATAGCTTAGCTTTAAACAGGATTGGAGAAGGCTGTACTCCCCTCAAACTCGTATTGGATTCAGGTGTTGTCACTGAAGGTAATGCAATTTGTAGTTATTTTAATGACTTTTTCTCTACCATTGGCTTAGATTTAGCAAATAAAATACCTAATATATATCACTCGAATAACGATAACATATTTATGTACGACTGTGGTTACAAACATGATATAACGTTGAGTGACTTAGCACCGTGTAATACTGAAGAAGTATCAAACATTATTGACAACCTAGATAGCAACACAAGTACTGGGATAGACGGAATTAGTACTAAAGCTTTAAAATGTATAAAAAATATAATTTCTCAGAGATTAGCTGATTGTATAAACAAATGTTTGTCTGACGGCACCTTTCCCGAATCCCTAAAGATTGCTAAAATTAGTCCTATTCATAAATCTGGTAGTAAAAGTGACCCAAATAACTATCGACCTATCTCTGTGCTACCAGTGATATCTAAAATATTTGAGCGAATACTATACAAGCGCTTGAGTAATTACTTATCAGAAAAACAATTTCTCATTAGTGAGCAGTACGGTTTCCGGTCAAAATCGAGCACTCTTACCGCTGTTATAGACTTGGTTACAGAAATAAGATCAAATATAGATAAAAAAAATAATGGTTTGGGAATCTTTATTGACCTGAAGAAGGCCTTTGATACGGTAAGTCACAGTAAGCTTTTGCTGAAATTAAGTAATATCGGCATTACAGGTAGGGCTTTTAAAATTTTTGAATCTTATTTACAAGATAGGAAGCAAGTTGTAAAAATAGATAATTTTTCCAGTTCCATTAGAAATGTTACATGCGGAATTCCACAAGGCTCCATAATTGGACCGTTAATGTTTTTAATTTACATTAACAATATTATTAAAATTAATCTAACTGGAAAACTTACACTGTACGCGGATGATACATGCCTTTTTTATTATGGTAGCTCTATTCAAGACTTAATAAGTAAAGCTCAAAAAGATCTAGATATGCTGAGTGAGTGGCTACATTACAATCTTCTAACTATAAATGCAACTAAAACCTCCTATATGATTTTCTGTGCAAAGAATAAACATATTCCGGATATTACACCCCTTACAGTTAATGATAAAATCATACAACGCTCAACAAAAGAGAAATACCTAGGTTTGTGGATGGACGATAAGCTGACTTGGAAAGATCACATAGAACACGTTAGAAACAAATTAGTACCTATACTGTGTGCATTAAGAAAGGTCTCAAACTGTATTCCCAAGGAAGTACGTTTGATAATATACAACAGCTTAGTTAAATCTAAAATTGAATATTTAATAGAAGTATGGGGATCTGCCGCCAAGACAAACTTAATAACCTTACAAAGAATTCAAAATAAAATTATTAAAGTGCTATTCCACTACCCTTATCTCACCTCAACCAAAAAATTGTATCAAGAAACTAAATTACTAAATATCACTCAACTATACACCTATTACACCTGCATACTGATAAAAAACATTATCACCAACTCAATACACTCTAACATTAAAATTGACAAAAAAATAACTAAACATAATTTAAGAAATAAAAATAAACTTATACTAAGTGGTGTGCGCACTAAGAGTGGCAAGAAAACAATACTGTTTGAGGGAGTGCAACTATATAATAACTTACCGAATGATCTTAAAAGTGAGAAGAGCATGAGTGTATTTAAAGCTAACTTAAAGGAATATGTATATAAAATCTAATCAAGGTTGTTAAATAAGTTTAAAAAGTTTGTTATAATTTTCACAAATGTTTGAATTGTCGCTCCAGAGGCAAATTATTGTTATACTCTTTTTTTTTTAATTTATTGTATCTCATTTTAAGTGAACTTAATGTTTTTATGAGAATAAAGTTCTTTAAACCTAAGAGTGAAGAGCTGAAAGTATAGAAGACCATATGAACTTCATGTTCTGTAGCGGCTCTTCAGGCCGATTCTTTATAGCAGATTCTTTGTGTAAAAACAACGGCACAATGTATTAAGTAATTTATTGGGATATCAGAACCGAAACACAGGGATGAAAAATCGTCAATAGTCCCAATGCAAATTCCAAAAATTATGAAATATGCAACAGAATTCTTCAAAAACCTATATGCAAAGAAAGATGGAGATTGTTCAGCAGATCTACCAGGTGGAGAAGATATACCGGGCATAATACTCGCAGAAATAAAAAATGTCATAAAATCCGAAAAGGCAGACAAAGAACCAAGGTTTAGCTTTAATCATTCACGAATTTCTTAAAGATAAAGACATCTTAACACCAATCCTCACAAATATATTCAACGATGTGTTGCACAGCGAGGTCTTGCCAAAACAATGGACAACATCAACCATAATACTTTAAAAGCGACAAGAATAGCATAAATAATTACAGACCAATCAGCTTCATGTCTAACATATACAATGTCTTTGCCAAAATAATTTTCAACAGAATAACCACAACATTGGATGAAGGGAACATGCTGGATTCAGGAATGGATTCTCGACTTTAGACATCACAGATCCACAAGTTTTTGTTGTTAAACAGCTTTTCGAAAAGGGCAAAAAATTGAATATAACATTTTACCGCTGTTTTGTGGACTGCAACAAATATTTTCGACTCATTCGAACATAAAAAGATCTGGCAGACACTTGTCAACCAAGGGGTCGACAAGAAATAAATCATAGTGCTTAAACAAGAGTACAGTAATAGCTAAGCCAAAATCAAAGTGGAAAAAGAAGGCGAAACAACAAATACAAAAAGGGGAGTACTCCAGGGTGACCCTATTTCATTTCATAGCAGTACTTGAGGAAGTATTTCGTAGCTTAGATTGGGAAAATTGTGGATTAAGATTAAACGGGACAACCTATCACATCTAAGGTTTGCTTATGACCTGATAATCCGATCGCCATGAAAAGAAGAACTACAATCAATGCTAACTGACCTGGACAGGGAAAGCCGCAAAGTAGGACTTGTAATGAACACACAGAAGACCAGAACTATGACAAACAGAAAACAAGAGCCGATACGTGTCAACAATAACATAATTGACTATGTAAATGAATATGTTTATTTAGGACAAATAACCTTACCAAATGATTTAAATTTAAAAGAAACCAATAGCTAGTGTAGGAGACGCATGGAAACAATACTGGAGACGCAAAGAAGTTAAAATAACCACAAAAAGCAAACTGATCAACACTTGTGATCTGCCAGTCCTAAAATACGGCTGCCGAACATGGGCGTCCACTAAGGCGCAAATCAAAAGACTAGAGACCTGTCAGAATTCAGGGGAAAAAGCTATCGGACAAATGTCGGAAATAAAAAATCTGATTTAAAACAAAAACATCATAAACTATCAGAAAACTTAAATTAACATGGACAAGGCACATAATAAGAAAAATGGCCAAAGGACAAAGGACAAAGGATACAGAAAGAGGGAAAGGGACAACTAACAGATAAGAATAATAACTAATGAAATGCGAAGTAAATGTATATGAAATACTTAGACAATTAATTTAAAATGAATTTAAATAATATTACAAATTAGTGAATGTAATAAAATATAACTGTACAAAACTGAAAAATATCTGAATAAAGGCTATTACTATATAATAAGATAAATCTCCAAAAACGGACACAAACGTTCAAACTAAAGTATTCCTCGCATTTTAAGAACCACTATCTGATACATTATTTTTATATTATATGATAACTCACCTAAAGCTGGCATAAAATCTCTTTCCTTAGTCCTGCAGGCAGCAAGATTATCTGGGCACAGATTCCATAACTTTGTTAAGTCATTGCTGAAAAACATCTCATATTAGAATTAAATCCATATTATAAGTATTTCATTACAACTAGATACCAACTTCCCCATGAAGAACTTGTCGGTGCCGGAATACTCTTTGATGATGTCTCCAACAGGCCGACGCCGTTTCCTTGAACGCTTAACCTCCTCATTGTCTGTTTGTAATGGAGGTTTCGGTTTCTGAAATTCTAAAATAACATTTGGTATAAAGATACTATTTTTAGTTGGCGTTTCTTTTTATAATACCTGATAATAAATTTATTAAATTTTTTTATTCATTTCTACTGTAGTCATATATTTGTTTATATATGTCTACTGTTAATGTTTCCAGCAATAACAAGAATGAAATTTAAGATTTTAAGAGTAAAAAGCATGCCTATTTGTAATTATTTATGATAATTAGCCTATGAACCTGATATGATGCGTATGAAGGATTAATCTAGCATCCAGTAACTGTATTCAGTGACTAGGACTTTAACTAAAATTAACTAAAAATAAAAAATATTGCTATAGTCAACTGTGGCCATTGCAATGCCTTGTATACTGGTCGGCTCGGTATCAGTAGAATCTTACAGAATGTTGGAGTCAACTATATATTATAGCAATGTTTTGTACATTAAGAAAGTTGAACATCAAAAATAATACCCTTCATTTACATGTACTCGTTTTTATAATGCTCCAAAAGCAAACTATTTGAAACTTGCAATATTGCATGTAAAATTCTGGTAGTTTGTCATGTAAGAGCATGAGAAAATAATATTATTTGGCAAAGAATATCTCACCTGGGCACCCATCATTCTTCCAACTGTTCCAATGTTCCTCTCTCTTTAATATTCTTTTAACACACTCAGAAAACTGTTTTCCTTCAGGTGGAGTTTCACTTAACAGTTTGTAAATTAAAGTTGTTGTCTCCTTCACCCACTCTATCTGGTCAGTTTTAAGTTCTTGAGATTCCCTTTCATATAAAATTAATGTTCTATTAAAACAAGGCTAGTAAAATATAGTTTATAAGCCTAGTATTATTACATAGTTTGATGTGTGGTTATAAAGCTTCTAACTTTATAACCACACATCAAACTATCAAACTATCTGGTTGACGTGATTCACAAATTATGGAAGACAATTTGCAATGTTATCTAATAAACTAATAACAAAATTCACATAGATAGTTTTAATTTGATTACATTCCTAACTACTATTAGTAATTTGTATGTAAATTGGATTTTTATCTGCCATAAAAGTATCATTTTCAATACCATGACACCAAATTTATCTTAGTACTAAAAATCAAATAGAAATAAGTGATCTTAGAAGTCTCTATAGTATGTATATAACATATGTAAATATATAATTAAAATTATATCTAATTACTACTTCAATATTGATGTTGATTGAGCCACCAATAAAAGCTACCAAATATACCAATACTGCTCAATAAAATAAATAAAATTTAATAAAATAATACATACATTTTAAATTTAACAGTAGACATTAAATACTGAAAGAGTATTAGAAACTGTATCAAGACACATCTTCTAAAATTGGAATCCGACAATTGTAATTCTAGAAGCTTCTGATTGGTAAGAAACTTGGCAAAATAGTGCTGTTCTTTGCTTTCTTGCATCTCAACATCAGAATTGACTGCCTTAAGAATATTTAGCTTGGACTTTTGCAGCTCTATAGCTTCCAGCTTGTATGAAGAAAAAGCCGATAGAACACTGCCCGAATGCTGAAAATTATATTTAAAATGTAATATTAGTACATCAGTAACAAGCAGTGGAAGTCATCTTGGAGTTTATGAGTGTTATGTAGTAAGAGTAAAATTAAAGGTGTATAATTTTATTATATAAATATTATTCTTACTGCAACAAATGTTTTCCATTGAATCTTATTATAACATGTATTAGGATTCCGGAAAAAGTCCTGTAAGCTCCAAAATCTACAGTACAAATTGTAATCAATCAAAAGTTTAGTCTTATCATCCTCTACAACCATTTCCTCATCCAGAGCATCTTTCAATGTGCTAGTGTTGTCTCCACCAAATTCAGTTATATTTTCAAGATTGAATTCTGATACTATATTTAGTCCAGAGCGCTCAGAGAATGGAAAAAACTTTGCTAAAAACAACAATATTCTGCCACAAAACACGGTATTCTGAGACCTTGATAGCCTCCTGAGCAAGTCATTACACATTCTGAGCAAATGATTTTTACAAGCTACAAAGAATAGTTCTTCTCTCCAAATATTCACGCCATTTTCGACGTACGTAAACATTTTCTCACATTTGTTTAATGTTAGCGCGTCAAATATATCGCCTAGGAGAACTACAGGCATCGTCGGTGTAACCATCTGTCGTCTACAGGATTCTATACAAAAATTTACATAGTTTTCTAAAGTATCCGGATCCTCTATTAACAAATCTAGTAGTTTATCTCTGAACGCTTGGTCCATTGCTGATTTTCTATCGCTCTCATTTGCTTTTTTTGAAAATGAATCAAGCAAATCGATATTATTAGTTGCATAGGCTTTAGATAATACATCCTAAAATAATAAGAAAGGTTATCTTTACCATTAAAACAAATAAAAATAATGTAAGGTTATAAGTGTACCATATACTTAAGCCGCAACTCATCAAAACCGTTTCTTTCCGACATATTTATTGTAATGAAATATTAAACACTCAGAAAATATTAACAAAAGTTGTTACTTAATGACAATATTTTACACAAATAAATAGCATCGTAATATCCAGACTTGAAAATAAACAGTATTTTATTAAAATATATTTTTAAACTGTCACCGATGACTGAAACCTCAAATCAGTGTAATTCCAAGATACCTTAGATTAGCATTATTTGTCTATGGATAGCACAGTATACACAGATGACAGAATAATAATGTCAGACTGCCGAAAATTGACAATAAGTGATTAACTTTTAATAAAGTCATAAATTGGAAAATACATATAATTAAATTAAAAATAGAGAAAAATGTACAGAATAATACTTACATGCATGAAAATTATCATCTATTTATGATCGTTTCGTTAAGTTTTGCAGGTGGTTTTGTCACAGTTATGATGTCTAAATATTTAAAATTTATGTCGAAAATAATTTAAGTTTATCTAGGTTTTTTATTTAAATTAAGTAGCAGATGACACATATTTCATCATATTATATTACAATATAACCAATAGTAATTATTATTAAAACTGTGTTATTCAATATATTCTCTAAGTATTAATGGTCATAGCATAAAGACTATATATAAATCCTAGAATTATATTATTATTTTTTCTTATAAAAATTGGTTGGGACAACCGTGCCAATATTTTATTATTTTTCAACTACAACAAAAAGTTATTTCCTATAATTGGAACATAAAACGAAAACTTTTTGTGATTGGCTAAAATCATATAATATATAATTTTATCCAATAAAAACCAAGATGTGAAGGCAGCTGTAAATCTGTAACAATGTTGACAGTTAAATGAATTGATGTTTTCTTGTCGTATGTGGCGTCTTGTACATATTTATCTTTCTTTTTAATAAACAGTATTGCATTTATTTATAGTTTTTTATTTAACTTTAAGATTAATTTAAATGATTAGGAATAGTTTTTAAATAATAATAAGGAATAATATAGGAGTTGTGTGTGATTTAGTTTTTCTAATTGTAAAATGGATAGAAATAATATGAGGTGAGATTCTTTGTTATGCGCTCAATACTTTCACAGTGTGGTTACGTGGACAATTAGATTTATATTTCCTAATTCGAATACAAATAGATAGAGAAACGAAGCCATACAATTATTATGATGACCCAGTTTCTAATGTTGGATTATGTCTATTATCGACCGATTCCGACAAAAAATATCTTCAAACGTGTTATCATTTTGAAAATTTCGAGTATCTTGATTAAAAGCAACGCTTTTCCATTGAACACTGTTTTTTAACGTTGTGATTTGTTATATTGATACTCTTATCAGTCCTTATCTGTTATATACATAAACAAAGCAAATGTGGTAGTATTAAAAAAAAATGCTTTATACATTAATTATAAAATTTTGAAAGTTTTTCTATTAAATACTTGAATTTATACTGTAACTTATTATTATTTATAATTTTAATTATCCATTTGCAGATCAAACTATGTAAATAGTGGGCCACGATCACTCCCACACATGGGAAAGCGACACAATGGCAACAGCCACAATGGATCAAGGCTTAGCCCACCAGCACAGAACAACAACCAACAAGATGATATCATTAATTACATATTTGAATCCTGGAATAAAGTATGTATAAGATCTATTTACAGCCTGTTTAGATAAGTTTTTGTATTACATAAAAACACATAATAAATTCAAAATTCAGGAACTCGGGACTTCATCAGATAGTCCTCAAAAGTATATTGAAAAAATCTATTGCTAATTATCCAAGCAGAAGTAGGGTTATTTTAAATAATATTAATTAATATATATATATTTTGAAATATATGTATAATGTTATGTATTTATGCTACAGATATATTACAAATGCAATGTTATCTTCAACATGTAGGTATATATGTATATGTAATATATAATATTATGGTGTAATGTAAAATATGATAAAAAATGACATTATTACTCTCAAAGGTTGTAAATCTTTTTAAACATTAGGTTAAAGTTGAAATATATTAAAGGTCACATTTTCTGTTCCCTATAACAGGTGCAAGATTTCATGATGTAGGAGTAGTTAAATGATTAATTACGCCGTGAAAGTGTAATAAATTAACAAACAGAAATTTGTTAAAACATTTACAATATTATTAACTATCTTAGACATTTTTTATATTTGAAACAATCCAATTGTCCGATGTCAATTGTCACAACCCACTTATGTAAATAATGTAGAAATGTTCAATTATACATTTATTAGAATTAATATTACAATTAATTATAAATTACAGGTAACTCGTGAATTGGAAAGGGGTAGCGAGGAGGCCAGATACTACCAAGAGGGTATGCCTCGGCAGCTTGCTAACTTCAGACCGTTCAATCTCGAAGAGTGGT
The DNA here is from genome assembly GCA_918358695.1 of Melinaea menophilus ssp. n. AW-2005. Lineage (NCBI taxonomy): Eukaryota > Metazoa > Arthropoda > Insecta > Lepidoptera > Nymphalidae > Melinaea > Melinaea menophilus. The sequence continues at coordinate 19,952,639 of OU911043.1, read as the reverse complement.
GGGGGCGAAGATTCATTCAGAGCATGAACCGAAAACACCGTTCTTAGTGATATCAGTGGATATATCTCATTGTAACCGTATTCTTTTTTTTAAGGTTTGATGTGTGATTTTTTTTATTATATTTTATTTACTTATTTTTGTTATTTCTATAATTGAGTTATTCTTTATTGTATAATGGAAAATTGTTTTATTTCTGAGGTGGGATTGTTAGTGATAAGTAATATTCTTCAAGAGTTAAACGGTAATCAAGTAAATAATCACTTTAGGAAACACAGGATTTAAAATTATTGTATTCACTTTTATACTCACATAAAATATTAAAAAAATAATACTTTAGACCTAATATTTTATTATTTTTTTTGGTTTATATGTTATTTATATATTTATTAAATAAAATAAAATTTTTGAAATAACGTATGAAGTAGAAGTATGTATATGAAAATAACTGCAATAAAATTAGTGTTACAATGAGATATCCTTACATTTGACTGTCATACTTTGATCTTAAGTTCCCAAATGAAATGTTCATTTATTTGAATAAAATCATTGAATAAATATGAACAAAAAAAATGTTTTCATATTAAAAAAAAATGGCATTTATTATCGGGGATTATACAATTTTAAACGCGTAGAGATTATGTAGTTTTTGTAAAGATATAAGTTAGTATGAATTTTCTATTTTTACTTGTAATTTTAAGAAATTAACCAGTATAGAAACAGCTAGCTAGATATTTGGATTTGAAACTTGTCGTTTATTATGAATAATTTATGTATGTATATTAAGTGATAAGTAAGAAGTATTTATTGAATTAAAGACATCACATATTGTAAACAAAACTCCTTTCTATAACAAAAATAATAAATTACACCAGATTAAGAGCAATAAAATTTTGAAATGTAGTTTGTGCCTTGGAAAACAAATTTTTATATTATATATATATGTAATGACTGTATCAAATGTCCCACATACACTATCGGAATGGTGTAATTGTTTATTTTAGTATATAATTATTTATTAGTTTTCATTTTAATGCAGATTTCGATAGTGTACGCGGGGAAAGAAAGGAGACGTCTCTAAAGTATTTGTCCGAGTTTGAAACTTAATTCACAACCAATTATAATCCAAGTGACATTCCACTCCTGGTCTTGTACTTAGCGTTTGAAGTTATTGTATATATTATCAAAAGCGACGAACAACAGATCATGGAATTTAATAAACATTTTTTTAAATAACACGTCTTTTATTTGTTGTTATATTTAAATTATTAAATTTAATTTATTTTCTACAAAATATATATTGAAATCAGATCTCTAGAGATCATTCATTTTGTCAAACTGTTAACGATTGTGTGTTCTTATATTTTCTTATTAAGACTTAATAGATTTATATGCTTCCAAAAGAAAGCCTGAGTCCTCGACGATAAGGAGGCTAAAGACAAGAAAAATTAAATCAGTAGTGTTTTTTATCTGTTAGATATTTGAATGTTATCTTTTAAGATTCACTTGTTTGATGCAAGTACGATCAAATTATGTTCTCAATCCGCATTTTGAAATTTCTTTCAGACATTCGCCGTGCCATTTCACTAGCAGAATGACAATTTAGGGTAAAATAGTAATCCGATTTACATATTAGTACAAAAATTAAAACTTAAATATTTGTATGATATTTTAATTTAGTGCAAATGCTCCCGGAGCATCAGTGCTTCGATGACCCCTTTCATCCACCACTGTATCCGTCGACACGGTTCATCATGCCTTGGCGGAGTGCGCAGTCCGGGACGATCATTTACAAAGCTGGTGGTCGTTGTGGGCAGAAACTTCTCGTTTCCAAGTTTGTTACAAGGTTTGCAGTTATATATAGGGGATTTTGCCAGTGCGTCACGGTTATTAAGTAAATGACTCCGTGGTGTCTCTTAAAACGACGAGGGCAACCGTTGGTGTGTTAAAAAATTACAGTTGCCGGGTAGTCTCACACAACCCCAGGGTTGTCACCTTCTTGGCTAGCGGGTGCCAGTAATGGATTTTTCCAACGCAAAAAAAGTTAAGAACTCAACTTTTTTTATGTTTTTGTGCTTCCACTTGGACATTGACACTTAGTCCCATTTATTATTTATTAATACAAAAATTAACACAAAATAATTGTATATTTCAAGTAATTCTTATTTAATTCTCTTTTCGAAGATCTACAATTATTTTTTCCCATGGTTCATTAAGGAAGTCATAAGCGACGTAGGTCGTATGACAAACAAGCTTCAAAGCGGTATTTATGTAGCCCCGAGCCCCGAGCCCCGAGCCTTAGTAAACTACGTAACTAATGAGTTTGGCGAAGTTCTCGTTTCTGTTAAACAAGTTTAACTCTACTTTGCTTTTTTGCGGTGATGTTGAAAGTGTTAAGTTTATTGTGTTTAAAAAGTTTTTAATATCTCTGTTATACTTTAACACCGTGTAGATTTAATTAAAAAATATTTTTTATAATAATAGGTATAGACTGTCTATATGTGTACTTATTTGTTAGATCTGTCTATTAACATTTGCTGTAAAATGTATCATATAACTTGCGTTCAACCGCAAAGTCAATAGCATCGGAGTAAAACTAAATAAAAATCCTACTTTAATAACTGTTTTGTTTTACTTTCTATAAATTAAACAGTTAAAACGATATTAATTCAAGAATTAATGATTGTTATAGCAATGTCTTCCATTTTCATAAACGTAAAATATATTTACAATATATATAAAGGAAATCAAGTATCTATTTTCATTTTATCCAATTACAAATAAAAGTTGAAAATTGAGTAACACAGTTACTCAATTTTCAACACTAATTTAGCTATTAGGGGTGAAATATGGAACTCTGATTACTCCAATAAAACTGATCCCTTGGTTTTGTGTGTGAGTACTCGCTCCCATGAGGTGTTCGTTTATAAATATAGATTCTATACTTTATATGTATATCCTTAGATACTTAAAGATTTTATACGCTACTTTATGTATATGCCGTGATTAATATGAATTCAGAGATTATACATATTGTTAGTAAGTTTTGTATAGAACATGTTTTCATCGTCAAAGCTACCAGCTTATCGAATCTTCTCAGATCAAGCCAATAATGTTTGGTAGAGTTCGAAATATTGCAAAGAAGTGGCCAATTCGCACACTTATATTCACGATTTTACTTACGATATTATATTTAGCTTTGTTATTGCAAACCTATACAATTATCATTCTATTCAATTAGAGGAAGATAAACTGATCAGGTTTTTTATGACTGATAAAGATTTTACTTGCTTGTAACCATTATTAAAATGTAATATAGATTGTATGACTAAGTAGTCGTTAAAATTCTCATAGTCCTGATACATTTTGTAATATGTTAATTAGATTTATTTAAGTGCAAAAAAATAATTGTAAGAGTTACTTCCCCATTGGCTATTAGCAATTCTAAACGATAAAATACAATGTTATTTAAAATAAACCCAATATTCGTTTAAGTATTTCGAAACAAAGATCCCGTAAACAAATGTTATCATAAAATGTCTATAGAAGTCTTAAAGCTCATTAGAGGTTGGTGATTCCTCGATAAAAGAGACGAGATCGTAAGCGGCTTTGCGCTCCGGCGTTTTGTTATTCAAGTCAACGTTCCTTACAACGATATTAAGGAATGATAGTAATAGCTTTTGAATTTTCTTTGTTATATTTTTTATTTAATAATTAAGTTTTAATTTATGGTGTTATATGACTGTGAGATGTTAAACATTTTGAAAAATGGCGCCCAATTTGGGGCCTTAAGTTACGAGTATATCAGAGATACATCATCAGATGATTTTTTATAGGATTTTTAATGAAACATTTAATTATTATAACATTCTTTATTCTCAGTTTTATTCAAATTCGCCAAAGTCGCCGGTATCAGTTCCATTTTTTTTTCTTATTTTTGTTTTTGCTATAAATACTAAAATGCAAATCAGAAAGCATTTTCATATGATATTCATCGTTTTGTAATAAAAATAATGCAATAACAATAAATCAATTATAATATCGATTAATATCATTATGCCAAAACGTTCCAAGTTACTTATTTAAATCGTAATCCATTTTGCGAGCCATAAGTCATATATAAAAAATAATAAAAAATAACAATTTCATCTAAATATAAACAAAATGTAGAATTTCTAGAATTGCACTTGAAATGTGAACTCTATGCTGTGGTGTTAAGGTTGCATTTTCACGCCTCGGCGGGGTTCTGCGTCTGCGCGGTGTTGCCGCTGGCGTTGGAGATGTTATCGGGGTCGGCTTCACGAACTCCCATCCAGGGTACACGCTTCTGGAGTTCAGCTCTGGATATAAGAAAGTTGTTTTACATTGACTATATATATTTTAACTATATTTTCTTGATGAACAACCCTGAAGTTTAAGAGTAAAATATATTTTTTTAAGGGAACTTGTCTCTTACTTGTTAACGGCTTGGTAAGTTTGATATATATTAAACGCTATACCTGTATCTGGGGTGGTTGATGGCGTACACCCATGGATCTAAGCAGGACACGACCTTGGAGAACACTGCTGGTACCATTGTCGCAACCGGAGTCAGAATTTTTCTAAAAAAATATTAGAATTTTAAAATTATTGCTCATTTTGCATTATGTTTGAATCCATAAGTTAGGTTAGAAACATTTAATATTGTAATTAGCATTTAAATTGAAGAGTCTGTAGCTGAGTCGCATGTAGTTAATATGCTCATCGGCTAAATTGAGCCAAACGATTGAATGCATATTGAGTGAACTGTCGAGGGGTTTCAAAAGAATTTTTTGTACCCATTTGCATGCTATCCTCATTGAACGTGTATTCATTTTGAGTTACTTACGAAATGGAAATTAATTGTTTTACATTTTTAATGAACAATATTTTATGGTTCGAAATGTAAAAATATTGGAAATGTTATAGACAATTATTATATACCTTAAAGTTTTATTACCTGTCACCAAAAGCTCCAGTCATGGCGACGAAGCCGTACGGAGTCCAGGAGCATACAAAGAGGAAGAAGATCGTGAAGGCGGCCTTCGCGATGCGGATCTCAACACTCTTGCCGGCATCTTCTTTATTCGCAGCAAGAGATTTAACATTCATTTTCTTAGCTTGCTCTTTGAGCATGCGTTCATGGAGACGAACCTGTGAATAGAAGTCTATTATTAATTACTTCTCTCCACCCACCCATTCTTACAATATAAGAATACCCATACAATATATAACCCATATTTTGTACTTTGTAGGTATATGTGATCTAATTCTGTAAGCAGATAGAAAGCGAAATTAATTTTCCATACATTCTAAATATATCCCTTAAATGGTTGTGTATTTTAATGTTTTGTGCCCTGAAAACGATTACGCGCGGTCCCACAATGGCGCGAGAATCTCTTTGATGTCGGAAATAAATTAATTTTTATGTGGAACCTGAACTCGGATATCTCTGAAAATACGATTTTTATGACAGTCTAATTTTACTTTCAGAAGCGATGGAATCATGAATATATATATATATATATATATATATATATATATATATATATATATATATATATATATATATATATATATATATATATATATATATATATATATATATATATAGGGGAAGGGGGGGCATAGCGGGGCCACGGGGCAAAGCGGGGCGCGCTTTACACAGCTTGAAGTAAACGCTGTACGAACTGTCAGATGCGTCGCTATGGTTGATCCTTAAACAGCATGGGACCTTCATAAGCTACCCACGCCCTTTCGACAAGTGTTCGTGTGATATAAACAAAAATATAAAAACTAGTGTTTTTCTTAAAATTTTTAGTGAAATTGAATATCAATTCTTTCTAAAACTTATTTATGTACTGTGGTGTGTTATAGTTTATTAGGAATCAAATTCTCTGCTGATTTTTTAATCAAAAAGCACACGGTGATTGAATGAAAGGTAAGATGGCATCAGTTTCTCTTAAATTTTGGCTAAGCCGGTGGGGCATAGTGGGGTATGGTGCCCGGGGCAAAGCGGGGCACTCACAGAAAAGCCCCACTTTGCCCCGTTTTAAAGACTTCTAAGTAGTAATATATTTCTTTTTACGTTTTTAGCTAATATGGTGCGCACATACAAAAGGAAAACTGAATAACATTCCTGGTCTATGCAAGCTATGAAACAAGCTGTACAATTTTGACCCGTAACATTACACAACCATTGCAGAAATAACACAATTGGATAAGAATATGCAAACTCCTCCTAGGCAGCCTTCTCCATAACTTGGTTGTTCGTGGATGGTCCAGACAAACAGACTACAGAACAAATAATGGCGGTGAAGAAAGAAAAAATAAAAATAAAACTATTTAGTTTGGAAATTGTGTTTCGTTATAACCACCCCACTATGCCCCATAGGCTACCCCACTTTACCCCTATGCACGGGGCATAGCGGGGCAAATGCTTTTTTTTACTTAAGTATTCACATGTCGTAGATTAATTACGTTATCAACATAAATGTATCCATAGTCATTCGCAATGAATTAGGCTATGATTTAAAGTTAACATTTTTAATTTAACCGCATTATTTTTTTTTTTAGAAATGTTTAAACCTTAAGTGCCCCACTCTGCCCCCTCTTCCCCTATATATATATTAGGTTTGGAAAACTTAAAAATTCAAAAGATTCGAAGAACTATTTTCTGATGCTTAATGAAAATGGAAGATAATTCAGTGCAGGAATATAAATTAATATGATCCATTTTAAGGAATATAGGTTAATAAACTTATTCACAGAATAGGTCTTGAGGCAAATCAGATGATTTTTTGTATTTACAATTTTGATTTGAAGATTGATGATTGGATTTCATTGATCCAAAATCATATGTAAATATATATAATATAATGTAAAATAATAATGTCATGTCTTAATACACTTATTTTTCATTTGGTCTTATGTAGAAATAACTATTTATGTGAAAATATTATAAAACTAAAAATGTTTCTATTATTTATCACAAAAATCCAAGTATAAAAGATTTATTCCGTCCCAAGGTCTGTCCCTGTAAATCGTCGGACACACGGGGATTTGGGATTTCCCCAGAAATCTGTATGGACGTTCCATCCTCGTGCACAACACAAACAAATAAACACTTAAACCCTCTAGCGGGTTTTACTTTTTACTTTTTATAACATTCTTTATCCATTTCGTCCGGTTCCATTCGGATAGAACCTATTGATATATTTCTAAGTGCTTACATTTTTGGTTACTTACAGAAAGTCAACCTCAAAAATTTATATACTATTTAAGAGTTATATCTTAATAAATATGTACAACATACGTTAATACAAAATTGGTATAGAAGATTTTGATAAGATAATCCGCTGACAATGCTTATATTTTAACAGTCATTTATCTCATCGTTTTATAATGAAAGTTGTTTTAATAAATTAATAATAACTTTGATTGAAATACTTGTTGAAAGTTTAATTAAATCAAACGAGGATTATAAATTAAATGTTATATAAATGTTGTTTTAATTCAGTAGGGTTCGTGTTTTCTGGATTTTCTTGTGTAGATAATTCATTTTTGTTAATATAGAACTTTTGTAGCAATTTATACAAAATATAAGTTAAAATACAATTCAACAATTGTTATCGAGAGCAAACAAATATCGGACAAACATACTAAACTATATCGTACCGTGAAGCAACCGGTCCGTACATTCAGATTCTTATTTCTAAACACCGCATAAACGATTGTCATTTGCATGATTTCAGGAGAAATATTAAGGACTGTTACTTTGTGATTAGTGGTTAAATAATTTTGCATTTATTTGTAAAATAAATAAAGTTTTATTTTATTTTTATTAAGTGAAGGTTACATTCAAATAAAATAAATGAAACACACTTGACCGTTTTCTTGGAATTGGGTCGTCTTGTGACGTCCATATTTATTAGTGTCGAGGGTCTGATGTAAGATAAAACGCGATTTGGTAATTTATGCTTAAATTTGTTTAAGTGGAAAAAAATATGCAATTATTAAATAAATAATGAAATGTTTATTTATTCATGTCATTATAGGTATGTTTTTAATGTGCTTGAGCTTTTACGGAAAAAGTTTGATGAATTGAGAAATGGTGTTCAGAATTACCGTACAGTATATCCGTACGTTTATAAAACGCTTTCCAGATAGGCCTTTTCTTGAAGATTTGTGGCAAAATAACCGAAATCGTGATTGGATTGAAACTTTTCACATAAAATAACGAATACCATACTCACAGCACTAAACAGCTTAGAATAGAAGAAACAGATCAGTGACATCGGTATCACGTAGGACCAGATGAAAATGCACATCACAAAGACTTTGGTGTCCTCGTCCTCGCTCAGGAAGTCGAAGGAGCAGGTCGTGAGGAAACCCTCTGGAAGATTGAGCTTTATTACATTTGCTTTAATTTTATAGGAGTTTTCTATTTTGGCATCCCTTTATTAAAATCATTATATAAAGTATTTAGATACATTAATGTCTCAAAATACCATAAGCGGTTTAATGTAAACCATAGGTTAACCATAAACATTGAACATTAATATAATATTATATGTGGTGAATGAACACAATTGCGTAATTTCTGCTTATAAACAGTTAACCACCGGTTTGAATTCGCTCCAATAACTTATTGTTACGCTAAAATGTACCGAAAATAATATTTAATTTTAAAAGTATAGAATATAAACGTTATAAGTACTTAAGATATTTTATTGAAATGTAAATACCTGGTACGTATCGTCCCCACACCCTGAACAAAGGTAGGAAGGTGAATGGAGTAGCCCAAACCCACGTGAACAGGATCAGCAGAGACGCCTGTGTGCGGTTCAGTCTACCGTCCAAGGGACTGGATATCGTCCTAACAAAGCATTGGGATATTCAATATTTATCATCAAGTTAATATTATACTAATATTATAAACAGGAAACATTTGTGTTTTTGTATGTATGTTTGTAATGTTTTCACACAAAAAAATTAAAAAATTCTTTAACCTTTTGAAAACAGCATCTTCACTGAGTGATATAGGCTATATTACATTAAAAAAAATAGGGATCCCTAATAAAAATGCAATAATGTGATCCAAGGTGTGCACAAATTGGTTATAAAAATCTGTCATGGCGTGATGATAGAACAAAAAAATGTTCTACAGTATTATAGAACGTATATAATCTCTACAAGTAAGCCCGCGATATATATCATATATCCAACTACTGTAATTATGTAACTATAACAACTTTTTTTATCTGTGAAAGTTGATAAAAGTGCCGACTATAATCAAACCATACTTTTCATACCTCTGGAGAATCCTTATCCCATTTAGTTATATTTTATTAAAGACCGTTTTAACACAAGATCGGTATTTACGCGTGTGAAACCACGGGGCATTGCTAGTATATAATAAAATAGTTTACTTGTATCTGTCGAAGGCAATGACGGCGTTGGTGATGGCGCCGCCTATCCCTGAGAGCGATCCTAAGACCGCGTAGACGTCGCAGGCGACCCGGTAACCGAGGACTCGCTGGTAGAACGAGTTGACTATTAACATTGGCATCTCTAACATCATCATCAGGTCGAATATCGCCAAGTTTATAACGAACATGTTGCTTGCGCTGCGTAAGGATTTTGAACTGTAAAGAAGTACATATTAAATCGATAATAAAATATATTTATATCTCTTAAAACAAAAGGTCTGAACTCTGAAAACATGTAACTGAAACTTTCAGCAGCAGACATCGGAATGCGTTCAGAACAATTCCAATAACGTCGAACTTCCAGTTTCACTGCATTTAGAATTAAATAGTTATCATCAAATATACTATTTTATATTTCCATGTTTGTTTTGTAAACATTTTAATTCATAAAATGTCTTAAGGTAAATTTTATTTTTAATGCAACCGACGGTATGATAAATAACATATATTTAACTAATGTTTGATTTGGTTGATATTAAAAATATAAAATTTTGATTTATACAAATATTAAATATCTTACACCAATATTAATAACTCGTCAGAGTATTATGCCAGCTTAAAGATAGTCATTAAAAATTAATAATTAGAAACGATATAATTAATAAGTTTAATTAAAATTTTTAATATTTGAAGCGTTATTAATAAAAAACATTATTAGATATTTAGAAGATAACCTAAAAAGAGAGATATCTATACATATATCCTTCTCGTTCTTAAATGACACAGATAAGAAATAAACAGATAAATATAAGAAGAAAAATGTACCAGTGAACATCGGAAACGTTTTCCGAACTCCGAACGAAGCGGTTGAGAACTTTTGCTTGTGACACTCATTTTAGATCTATTGTGGATGTACGAAAATATTTTTGTTTTGAACCAAAAAAACAACAATTTTATTATTATAATTATAATTGTTTTATACAACTTACTTGTATCGTTCAAACTTGTCACTTGCTCATATTTTACGGTATTTATTTCTCAATAGAATATCCATAATAAATAACTCCAAGCCGAGTCAAGACGATCTGGTAAGTTAGAACTTAATTAAATCTCTGAGTGACGGCAGTCGCTTGAATCCAAATTGTTCCGGGATCTTAACTCTTAATCCGATCTTTATTAAAATTTAAGGATATCATTGGTTTTAATTTCGTAAAGATTAATTTCTTATTACATTTATAATCCATTTTAAATCTATAAATTATTTTCTCTATTAATAAAATAATGAATAAAAGATATAGTTTTTGCACACGACTCCGTCTGCGTGATTTACAGAATAGTAAATCACGCATAACTGCTACAAAAGGAACAGATTATCGATATTTCTATACATGGAACGTGATATATTTTTAAATATACTTTATCGAACTGGTTACAAGGTTCTTATGTTAACACACAAGCTTGCGCAAAGCTCTGAAATGCTAAAAATCCCAACGGCTATTTTCAAAGAATGAAACGTTAAAGTAAAACAACCTCCTTTGTTTCATAATTGTACGTTTTGATAAAATCAAGGCGTAAAAATGTTTGTAATTTTTATTTAAAGGAAAAACATAGATATTAATAAACTTACGTGCTGAATATCCAAATGACGATTCCGTTACCGACTGTGGACGCGACCATTAGTATCGCATAGATGAAAGCTAAACCGAAGTGCCAATACTTCCCGACGGCTGGGAAAACCCGCCAGTGTTCGTGAACGAAGTCCTGGTGTTCCTCTGGAATGTTCCAGCCCAGCATATGTTCCCCAACCTCCTGTGACACCCTGGGAACAGTAACAGAAACAGTTCATTAGATTGTCAAGCAATTCAATGGAAACGTTAGTATATTTTCTCATTACTTGTATAATTTAAAAACGATTTCATTAAAGACCTGAAACTCATTTTTTACAAGCATCTCATTTAAATAAGCAATTTATATTCGTCCCACTCCAGCGTCACTGTGGGAATATATTTTTCTTATTCTGTATTGTCGATTTTTAAAATGAAGTTTGCAGTGTAGATTGCTTCTAAAATAAAGTGTCTGAATTTATATTAGATATAAACCGTATTAACTCTAAATCAATTACTTTTGTTACAAGGAAAGTGAAAATGAAAAAAGCTGAAACACAAAAAAAATAGAAAACAAAACCAATACCAACATTTTTAATGGGTAGGCCATAGGGCCAATATCGTCTGTGAAGTTTGTCGCCATTTTGTGCACCTTTGAAGACAAAACGGTTGACTCTTTTAAACCTTGTCACTAATTTAACATTGGAAAAAAAACAACTTAATGGCTGACTGTTTGACGAAGTGAGTAGTCCGACGCGACTGTCGCTTCTCACTTGTGAACTCCTCGGGTTGTGGTAGTCTTTTATATGAGTATGGTGCGTGACGACTAATTGTTTAATTTAATAAATAACTAAACTAAAGCTTCATGTTTATTTGGTCAAGTGTGTTTGTGACATGTTGTATACTATTGTACGTTTGTACGTATTGAGGATTTTCATTTAATTTAATTTCTTAAATACCATTACGTATGCGTGCTTAGTATTTTAATTAATTTTGTTTACAACAGTATTATCGAATTTGAAAGATGCTCTTTTTTTAATATATAAATTTATTGTTGTTGTAATAGTTCTGTAATAATAAATTAGATAATAATTTATTTTACCTTATTATCTTATTACTCATCATTAAATGTAAAGAAGATAAGTACTTATTCAAAATACTTATAAAAATTGGAATAATAGTTTTGTTGAAGCAGAATGTGTGTAATTTGTTACCGATATTTCCATCTACGTACTATACTATAAAGGGGGGATGAATGTCATGGGGTTATGACTCCCTCCACACGAAATCGTACACGTCAAATGGTCAAATATTTTAAATATACACAATTTGTAACTAATTATCCAATACTTCTTTTAATCGTCTGCACCATATATATTTTAAATATACTATAAAATTTTCTAATAAGTTCAAACAATTTTACAAAACTACAGAATAATCTGTATTGGTTTCAGCCTTTTATCAGAAACATACTCGTATATCTTTAAAAACCTGAACCGGCTATTAAGTTAATTTGAGGGAATTTTATCCCTAAAATGAACCAACGGTTATTAAATACCAAGAAAAGCATGTAATTTTAACATGTATTGCAGTCAAAACCCATCAAGATCACTAAGTTCCCTAAGATTGCACTCTGACGTCATCAACTATCCGGGACAAACGTGCCATGAATACACACCCTGTACCTAACATATATATTGCATAGGAATTTATCTCACTTATACAGTTTCTATTTTATAATGTTATTAATGATATTATCTCTTATTATAAAATATATTTATGCGGATTAATTGTCTATACAACATAGTTGTCTAATAAGATTATAAAACGTATTATAAATAATAATGACGGCCATTTTGTCAAATCAAATAAATAAACTTCTTGTTGCAGAGAACATTATTTTTAATAGAACTACACATTCGATTTTTTTCTTTAAGTTTTTATTATTAGATTAAATCTTAATTTGTTGATTCTCACTTTCAAAATCGAAATAATTTATAATATCCGTACAATTATTTTACTATAAAAATAATTTATTTTATGTCCTACAATTTTTACATCTAGAACCCGAGATGAAAATTAGCAATCTATCTATAAGTTCAAATCATAGGACGACTATTTACAATGATAATTGATAACAGTAAAATTGATAAATGAATTAATAGACATTAATTTCAATCTTTAAATGAAAAGATAGGTTATAAATTTCGGCCGTCTTCCTATCTCAAACGATCATAATAAATGTTATGTCATCAGAGGTACAAAAAATTACGATACATTTCATCCCGAAAATATTATAAAAAAGTTTCAGACGCCTGACGTATCAAGACTGAATTTTTTATCAACACAAAACGAAATCTATTTATAAAATTGCAACCTCAGCCAATAACTATACAAACTTTCAATTTTTATTAAGTTGGTAGTATATAAACTAGATAATAAGTGATATAATAAATAATCCTGTCTGTAGTACGACTCGGCGGCGCCTAATATGACTGAGTGCCGATGTGCTCTTAATATATGAAATTATATTTCCTGTCTTTAACATGAAGGTATTTCATACATTGAATATATGCTTATTTTTATAACAATTAAATTGAATATAATATTATATGTAATAAATAAATAGACTAACTTGTGCAATTTCATCTTTAAGTGTTCAACTATACTCGACCGCCATATTTGTCTTCCTAACTTGACTTGTACGGTTAACTGTAAATTTACAACAAACTTATATTTGATTGTTCAGAACTCTGGTTATGTATATTACAAACATACACTTTTGTTTCATAACCGTTCTATTTATCTATATATATATATATAAATAAAATTAAAGTGTCTGTTTGTAATTCCAAATAAAATGCATATGAAGTTATTATGACGTACCGTATATTAACAGGGGCGTAGGAACCGTGTGGGCAGGGTGGGCAGCTGCCCACCCAGAAATTTCCCAGGGTGGGCATTGCCCACCCATGCTTTTTGTTCAAAGGATTAAAATTTTGAAATTGAACATTTATTGTTTCAATGGAAATTTGTTCAAGACCATTTTAGAGGCAAAAAGGTCGCTTTTCACGACAAAATGGACCAACATTGATAATTCACAATATTGTTCAATACTCCCCGATGTGATTTTTTTCTGTAGAACTTTTTTTTCTTTGACATTATTAAAAACTAGGGGGGGGGGTACGATTTCAAACCTGCCCACCCAATAAAAATTTCGTTCTTACGCCCCTGCGTATATAATACAGAACTAACATAAAAAATGTTTTTCTCTATCTATTTATCTGTTTGATCCAGCTAATCTCTGTAATGACTGAATCGATTTGAACAGGACTTTCACGAGCGGATAGCTGAAGTTATAGAGTATTTTTATTTAAAAAAAACATTCCCCGAGAACAAATTCGCGAGCACAGCTGGTTGCTATATAATTTTAATTACTAACATAAATGTTATAATTCAATAAACTATCAAACCAATGCAGCATGTGTGTGCCAACACTGTCCAAACCAATTATCTCGGTCACTTGGCACGATGGGAGACAAATTTATGGATTCGCTTAAGATCTATGTCATATTGTACTCAATTGCCAGTTACCTGATATAATGACACTTTAGGAAATTAATTGTATGAAGATTATTCAATTTGTAAATTTATGTTCACTTAATATTTTCTTTTATTGAAGTATCGAGTTTTGTTATATATGTGTCAATACTCTGTATTCTATAAATAATGAATGGAAAATAAGTTACTTATATACTTAGAGAATTGCTTAGGAATATTTGTATATATATATCTATAAAAAATATCAATTATAGAGCACGTGGACATACTCTTATCAAACACATCAAGAATAAAGTGAAGTACTATTAGTTTTTAAAGTTCATTCGGAAATTATGACATTTCCTAAGGTCAAAACGTAATATTACTATTATTTATTTTTAACAGTACTAACTTTAATTAAATAACAATTATTTCTACCTATTTTAAAACAAAAAGGGGTTCTAATTCGTGAGATTGGAGCATCATGGATGGATGTAACACCAAAGTTTAAATACGCATATACCCATAATTTAAAACAAACTGATTAGCTGGCACCACTAGCAAAAGCCCGGGCTTTATTTATTTACATAAATAAATAAACATAAATAAATATTCTTCTTAGATGATAGAAGTGTAATTTTTTTTAATCCACAGGAACAAAGTTGTTGATTGATTCACATACGAGTAAGTCATTCATAAAAATATTTCTTCGGGAAAATTGTTTGTATTGTTAATAAAATTACGAACATCCAACATTCGAGCATCAATTGACCTAATTATAATATATTCAGGAGGAAATTACACAACAAAAGTGAATCGTATCTGCATCTCTGAAGTTTCAATTAAAATATTTCTTCATTAATTCAACGGAATGTAGGTCATTTTTTGAAACAAAGCAAAAGAGCTAATGAAAAATATACTGCGAATTGTAAGTCGTAAAATAATGGTCCCTTTGAAAGAGATTTACCATTCATTAAAACGAATGTACCCACCACAATGGTAAACGAAACTGCAATCTTACCGAGAGTGGACCGTGTACTTGTAACTCACGTTGCCCTCGTTTCGCTTCATTAGACGTATCAGTGTTTTCTTTTAAAATAAAGTCATTTATACATTATAAAATGTATTTAAGATTCCATTTATTAAAGAAAAATGTTATAACTATGTGTATATATACGAACTGCTAGTATAATATACTTTTTTCTATATTACTTCTAGTGACAAATTGGAGTAATAGTAAAGTAGCTATTTTTTCTGCCTGAATTTATACCTTTTCATTATTCTTACGGCTGTAGGTAGAAAGTATAATGGCATTCCAGTCATGTTATATTTCAGTCTAGTATCAAGTGCAGCGCTGTTGACTCGTCCATTGTACTAAAATCATACCATCCAGTACTTAATTTGCTCCTAACAATAAAAATACTCTCCCTTCGCTACTCGTTAAGGGTGGAATCTAAGCATAAATCAAAAAGCGTAAACTTTAACCGCGATCCATTTACAAATTGCAGACATTTAAAAAGATTTTACAATTTGTGTGTTATAAATTACAATTAACTGTGAGGGGTATCGTGAAGATGACTTTTCTCCACACTTTTGTGTTATTTTTAATTGTTTAGGTATAGCAATGAGAAACAGAAGTGTATATAATATATATTATATATGTATATATATGTAGATAGAATAATTTATTTGATTAATTATGTTCTGAATTAAATTACGAGAATATCAAATGTAGCTGTAGTATAAATGAACAGAAACCATTAATTGAATTACACCAGCAATTTGTCACCTTGGATGAAACGCGCTAAATACTTTGAGTTAAGGACGAATCATCGCCGAATTATCGTTGGATTGGGATGGAATTACTACATAATTTGTTTATTACATATTGTTGTGTGTGTGATGTGTGTATGTGTGTGTCATAACGTAATAATCAAAATAATAAATATAATTGTTACTCATACAAAATATATCTTTGAAGAAATATTTTTTTAGATAACCATTGATATTAAATTTAAATAATTTTTAAAATCGTTATACTAAATAATTATCTTATTATTGTCTAACAGATTAATAATTCTGATAATATATACATATTTATTAACTAAAACTGTTATTAACTTGAAAATGAATACATATAAAGTCCTAAACGAAGCTTGTGTGTATTTGAAGTACTCTTTTGTGACATTCAAGATAAAAGGACTCGCTTTCAGTTTGAGTCACTTTGTAAGCGAAACGAGAATTAAAATGAAACTGCACAAAATAAATTAAGCAATATCATTAACATATAAGAATTATTAGTAAGAATTCATTGGTAAAATTTGTTGTGAAAACGAATTGTAGGTGGTGTCTCGTTATAACATTTCTTAGCAAATTTCAAATTGTATTCAGTTGAATGGATAATTTCATAACAACTATTTCGAGTTTTAACAAACATTAAACTTGAGAACAGCCTTCGGCGAGGAAATTCCGAAAGTTCTACTTAAACTTATAATGACATTTGGATATTCTTGTCATCGGGGTCGGGGAGGCGACCTCCGCGCAAATTATCCAAGAAAATTTCTGGATTTCCAACCATTTGACATGTAATTTAGGAGGAGGCTGCCAAAATGAATCGAGGGTGTTATTGTCTGAATAATTAGGGCTTTTCCTTTTATTTCTTTCGAGAGTCATTACAGATATTTAATTTGAATGTTTTATCGATAAAATTTATCGGAAAAGCGGATTTCATTACGCAAATTGTACGCATAAATCTTTAAGAACGCGGTCTGTAATGAGCGGTGAGGGCGGAATGACTATTATATTATGGTTTTGAGATGTGTCGGTTTGTATTCTTCAATATATATAAAATACAATAACATTAATGACTCATGTGTTACATATTAATGCAGAGCAGTCTGTATTAAGAATTCCTTCTCTTAATTGAAACAGCAGTTTAGATTTGATTAATGCGTTTTGTTATTAATGTTACATTTTAGTATTTGATGTCATCTTTTAAAAAACTGGTTCGAAATACCTTTATTGTAATGCACATGTCGTGTTATTACATTTCATTGTATAAATGTTATGATTAGTATTATAGTTTGTTTATATACAAACTGCAGGAACTTTCGTCAGAATTCTCTCTAAAATAACGCAACTAATTCCTGTTCGAAGATATACAAAACCATATATGGTGCTCAAAAAGTTTATTTTTGCTATAAGTATATCTATAAATAGGCTGTAATTACATTTTCCAATATGAGGGACGAAGCGAGGCTTAAGTTCAGTCGAGAATCGCTGACTATTAAAAAACACATTTCTTCTATCACAACGTCTGTAAGGATGAATATCGATTGTTCCTCATACGAGTATACCTAAACCCAACGCAAAATCTATGACTGAAACTATTTCGCACACAAACAAATCACACCCCCATAAATTTTTGTGTCTGTTATTCATTCCACTCCACAAACAACTGTTGGCAACTTACGAGTACAGTCACAAAGCGAAATATATTATTAATTTTTCATACGTCAGTGCTTCACATGTAGAAGTTTTTATTAAAAAATATATATATTTTAATGAGTCTGTCATATATATTTTATTAAAAATTATAAGACTATAATAATTTATTGATTTCAAACCTCCATGAAGAGATCTTCATTCCACATCATGAGAAGTCCATGGTCGATGGCACCACTTACGATCAGTTGGATCGCCGTTTCGTCACCTTCTCACTGTGAAAAAAAGTTATATTCTTAATTTGAACTAAACTAAAGCGGCAGTAGTGTCTTTCCTTCCAGACGACCATTTCCAATATATTCTTATTATTTATGTATATATTATGAGCCCATAAAGAAATGTACTTATTACTATTTAAGTTTCATTCATAATTATTAATTATCTGCGTAATTATATTAACTCAATAACGTATCTCGCCTCAAACTCAAAGTAATAGAATGAAATGTAAATTACTTCAAATCAGTAAATTGCCCAATTAAATACAATTTGTGAAGGGTTTGAAGTCGGAATTAGCAAATTAACTGAACAGATAACTTAACTCATTTTATATTTCATTGACTTCTATTTATCTTATAGTTGAATACGGTATATATTACAGTACATACAACTATATGATAAAAAAAAAATCCGTGCCCGCAGGGGGACACGCGTGGGTAGACCTCGTGTGTAACTCATTTAAAATATAACTCACTACCTAAGAATAATACATGATGCCGTTGTTTACATCAAAAATTTTCAAGCAAAAAGCGGTTTTTATTTTTTTTCTCGGAAAAGGTATCTTTTTTGGAAATACTTTTGGTACTTAAATTTAGAGTAAAAAATAACCTTTCTATTAAATATATTTGCGAGGAGGGAATGTTTACCAGAAAAAAGTTGCCGTGGTTTTACCTACCTAAAATTTACAAGCCAAAAGTGGTTTTAATTTTTTTTCTCGAAAACGGTACCTTTTACGGAAAAACTTTTGGTACCTAAATTTAGAATAAAAAATAACCTTTCTATTAAAAATACTTGTGATGCAAGAATGTTTACCAGAAAAAAGTTATGATTTTTTTTCCAAAAATTTTCGTTTTTTTTACCCCCACCCCTAAGTTATTGAAGTTAGGTTTTCGGTTTATCTACATTAGTTATAGGTATTTATCAAAGACATCATATAATATGAACGCGATTGATCTCCTTTGTATAGGGACAAAGTTATGGTCGAAATACTGAAATCAGAAAAAGTGAGGCCCTAGCGCCCCCTGTGACCGGATTTCTCTGATTAACGAACTTGACCTTCATTTTTGGATGGTTGATTTTTGTGCAAAGTTTGAAAGCGATCTGAGCGAAACTGCGGCCGCTATCGTGCTGACAAAAGTCGAATCTGGACGCACGCACGCATATATATATATATATATATATATATAAACTTTTTGACCAATGGTCATTTCGGACTCAGGCGGTCATAAGAAGACCTCCTGTGAAGAAATTTTTCCAAAATTCGAAAGTAGGGGACAAATGAATGGGCAGACCGAATTCTTCGAGGTCTACCCAAAATCCGTGCCCGCAGGGGGACACGCGTGGGTAGACCTCGTGTGTAACTCGTTTAAAATATAACTCACTACCTAAGAATAACACATGATGCCGTTGTTTACATCAAAAAATTTCAAGCAAAAAGCGGTTTTTATTTTTTTTCTCGGAAAATGTATCTTTTTTGGAAATACTTTTGATATTTAAATTTAGAGTAAAGAATAACCTTTCCATTAAAAATATTTGCGAGGAGGGAATGTTTACCAGAAAAAAGTTGCCGTGGTTTTACCTACCTTAAATTTTCAAGCTAAAAGTGGTTTTTATTTTTTTTCTCGGAAACGGTACCTTTTACGGAAAAACTTTTGGTACCTAAATTTAGAGTAAAAAATAAGCTTTTTATTAAAAATACTTGTGATCTAAGAATGCTTACCAGAAAAAAGGTATGAATTTTTTTCCAAAAATTTTCGGTTTTTTAACCCCCACCCCTAAGTTATTGAACTTAGGTTTTCGGTTTATCTACAATAGTTATAGGTATTCATCAAAGACATCATATAATATGAACGCGACTGATCTACTTTGTATAGGGAAAAAGTTATGGTCGAAAAACTGAAATCAGAAAAAGTGAGGCCCTAGCATCCCCTGTGGCCGGATTTCGCTGGTTAACGAACTTGATCTTCATTTTTGGATGGTTGATTTTTGTGCAAAGTTTGAAAGCGATCAGAGCGAAACTGCGGCCGCTATCGTGCTGACAAAAGTCGAATCTGGACGCACGCACGCATATATATATATATATATATATATATATAAACATTTTGACCAATGGTCATTTCGGACTCAGGGGGTCATAAGAAGACCTCCTGTGAAGAAATTTTTCAAAAATTCGAAAGTCGGGTACAAATGAATGGGCAGACCGAATTCTTCGAGGTCTACCCAAAAATCATCTCTAATATATTTTTTATGAGATCTTACACATGACTGGGATGCGTAATCACAATTTGACATTTGTTTTATCTGTCATACAAAAATTTCTACATTACAATGTATATACTCTGAAATAAGCCTTTTTATTATTAGTTCTTTTAAAATTAAAAATATATATGATTCCTATACTTCCAAATATGTTTATATTAAACTTAATGTTAAACAAAACAAACCGATAGAAATCTTTTTTTATCGTCTTATCATTATCATGAACACTTATTAATTAATATCCGGTTATCATTTACACCTGTATATTCTCACCTGATTGACCTCATCCATGATTTTAACTTCTGAACTTCTCTGATAATACCTCGTAACCTTTTTAAATCTTGATGAAATATCTTCTCCTGTTCTTCAGTTTGTTGAATGTTTTCCAAGTAAGATTGCAAAAAAATAATTTTTAAGATAACTTAGTATCTCAAGTTTCTAAAATTTGGTTGCATATTTACTTCATCGATTCCCATGAAGGACTTCTTTCTTGAAGGAAACTCGGACCTCTTATACGTCATAGTATATTTAAGATTCGATTGCTTTGTCTCATAATTTTAGAATATCTGGTAATATTCTGAATATGATAGAAACTATTATCTACAATCTAATATATATGAAACACACCTATGTGATAGTGCTTTAACAAATTGATGATTCCAAATTTAATATGAAGTGGAGGATGGCACACCAAACTTTGATGGAACAATTAAATTTTCTTTCAATAAATTTCAAAATTCTTTCAAATTTTTCCACCCTTCAATAAGGATTTTCTTATAAGCTTGGTTTCGGCCTTTCACATATAAAACATGAAACATTTTGTCAATTAAATACCTTTTTCTGCTTTTGGAAACCATCAGGCACTACGCTTGGAACCCATTTTATTTTTTCTTTAGCTTTGCTGCAACTTTGGCAAGATTTATTATGTAAATAAATCATCAACTTTATTTCCTTGGACGAAGTACTTAACACTTTCACTGTCCATATTTTTAAAAACAATTTCAAGTAGGGCGATACATTATTTTTATCCAGTGTAAATTTCGGGTGAGGTGTAAATGTTCTGTGGGTATTTTATTCTGCTATATTTTAGAGCAGAAAAGTATTAATTATCAAAATGATTTTAATCTTTGTTTTACTCTACGATTACTCACGTAGTTTTTCTAGAACCTAGGACTTGTCTCCTAATGTAAATATAAGCACAAAACACATTTCGCAAAAATTTTATAACATTTCTGCGTTCTTACTTTGTTACATAAAAAACGGTTGAAGGGAATTCGATTACTTTCTCAAACTTAATTTCAAAGTATTAATAACTTTCTGAATAACAAAATAAGTGAATTTAACACGTTAAATTGCTTCACGACTTTGTAACATCGATTGAAACTTTAATTATATTTTACAACTACCCTCAAGTGAAAAAAGCATGGAAAGTATTTTTTTTATTTAGTTTATTTGTCATTATTTTTAAACTGTCAAAATTTACTATGTTTTTCCTTTAACTATCACCACAGAATATAAAACCATTATTCAATTTCATACAACTGTATATAAACCTGTAATTTATTTGTATATTTATAAATTATTTATTATATAAGTTTTATTGACATTTTATAATAAAACAATATAATAAACTCGATATTAGTCCACCATGTTTGATTTGTTTTTGATACTAATTCTGATAACTCTCGAAGTATAAAAATAATGTTTATAATAATAACAATAAAGCAAGTGATTTAGAATCCATATATTCAATTAATCCCTTTGAAGTGGCTTCGTGTGTTTCACATTATATAACATGTATGACATTAATTATATAAGCAGTATTAATTTGTTTTGTTTGAATTATACGATATATTTTGACAGTCACAATCAAATCGACAGTGGAAATGCTTTTAAGCACGCCCCAACGTCACTTAACCAGTAAATACTTCGAAACATGTGTCTGCATCGTTCCATCATACTTGTCCACTGAATCAATTCCCGAGCGCATCCTTGCCTTGTGTAGACTGTGCGGAAAATACGATAATACAACAAACCACGTAGTCCATTGAAGAGTTTATTAGCATATCATATATTTTATGTATTGATCAATATTCAATGCATTGAGTTTTATGTATATTATAATGTACATTACGTACATTGTAAGGGGTTTGAAAACAAGCTTGACATTCTGTGTATGTGTTAGCAATAAATGCCAATATTGGGCGGGAAATGTGGAGACCGGAAACATGACGTGGCTGTCCAAGACCCGCCACGTTTTGTAACATAATGTCGACCTGTTTATGTCATTTTAGGGTTTGTTTGTTATTTTTTACGAATACTGCGATGAGTTATGTTATTTTCAGCTATTTCAGATTTATTAATTTCAATACTGTATAAAACTAAACCTAAACTAAACTAAATTAAAAAAAAAAGTTTAACACAAGTTCAGGGTGATCAGAAGATATAAGATTTTCTTTTAATTCCTTGATATATATCTGATATATATATCTTTGATATATATCTGATATATATCGATGAAAATTTATAAACGTGTCGCTGTATAAAGATTATTTGTGATTATTTACAGTAAATAATAAAGATGACAGTTAAATTATAGCAAACCCGAGGATATAAAAGTATAACAATTCAATATCGATTCTCTGAGTCATGTCATGAACTCTAAGTTCTAAAACCTAAATCAATGCACTGGAAGCGTTGGAAGTACAAACTTAAAAGGCTGACAAATGTTTTATACAAACGCTATAGTTATTAGAAAATATCTGCAAAATAATGAAAATAGAAATTATAAATTTTTATTTATTTGGTGTGTGTGTGCGCTTGCGTATATGTGCGTGTGTGTTTGTGTGTTACACATTATCATTTAATTCCAAGTAGACCATTAAATTTTCGAAAAGTTTTGTATGTATTAATATTACAGAGAAATAAGAATATATATTAATATATAAAATAAGTTTCTTGGACCGTTACTTAGTAATAAACGCTCCAAGTCCTTGAAAGTCTAAACTGTTGGTTTAGAGTTTTAACAATATATTATTATTATATCTCTTGATATGATTTTTTTCAATAATTTTAAATTCATTCATAAGTTACCTCATATATTTTATTGTCGCATGTTAGTGAGTTTGTTTATTTATTACGCTTTTAGGCCTTAACTACTCAACCGATTATGCACACACTTTGTCAAAGGTACGTTAAAGGATACGGTTACCTTTCATCCCAAAAAAAGTATTGCTCCCGGGGGATAGAAAAATAACTTTAGGAGGCAGTCCGACACAACAAGACTTTCTTTATCTATGTAACAGCTTTTGTAAGATAAAAAATAAGAAATTAATTTACTTTTATATATTTTTTATTTTTGTAAAAAAATTGGTTAAAAAAATCTTAACTTCGGACTAATAAAAAATGCATAGCACTTATAGAAGAAATAACTTCAAAAACAAACAGATATATATTATATATATTTTTTGTTTCAAGCTATTACTAGACGTAAGACACAGGCATCAAAAAAATATATATAACAATATTTTTATGATTTTGTCTCTGTTCATCTTTTTGTATATGTTTGTTCGGCCATCATGCAACGTAAGGATAAATTTTGATGATATTTCTTGTAGAATTAACATTTTTATTTACGATAAATAATTAAGGGGTTAAGAGGGGTTTGAAAGGGGGTCAGATAGTCACAGTAAATATTATTTACATTAAATTAACACAATAGTTTTATAGACATATAGTTGTATAGATTTTTATTATTTTAAAGGGTAGGTAGATATAGATTGAAGGATTTGGATATCGTATCAAAGTAATACGTTAAGTGGTTTATCAACTAATTGGTATCTGGATTAAGGGAAGCGTCGACATAAACCTCAGATTAGGAGATTATTGGGGATTCCTTTAAATGTTTTATATCTTTGATTGAATTCAGTCGTTCGAAAACATTCAGACCGCTCACGACTCTAACGATTTTCTTATATATATTTAGTTTTGCTATAAATATTGTTACAAAGAAATATACGTTTATTGTTGTACGTAATATTTATTACAATTACAGTGTGTTAGTTTAATATATTAATAATATATACAGATTATTCGAAGTGTTCTTATTGTCAATACAGTCCTTTAAATGTTGGGATCAGTTTTCAATGGCAGCACGTACTCCATGGGAAAATTCTTCATTGTCCAACGTATGGATTGTTTTAGGGATTCCAAATTATTATGGTGTTTAGAGCATATCTTAGGCTCTAAATCTGACCATAAACAATAATCTAGTGTATTAAAATCAGGACCAGATGACGGGGAGTCTTCGGCTCTGGTGAAGTCCGGAATATTTGTCTCTAACCAAGTTTGGTTGGATTGTGATTTATGATCCGACACCGAGTTTTGTTGAAATGATCATTCCTGGTTACTGAACATGGTGTTGCTAAGGGGCTTAACTACCTTCTCAAGAATGATTTTTTGATGGCCGAAGTTTCGAGACTTTTTTACAAAAATCTGACTCAGTCACTCCTTCATACCCAACACCGCACCAAACCATCACTGAAGTCAGATATTGACCACGTTATATTCTGTTATATTTGTGAAGCTAATTTAGAATTTTTTGCATAAACAGGGTAATTTTGTTTGTTAGAATATTCCTCAATAGGAAAAATTGTTTTATCCATAAATTATCAGTTAAGAAATGATGATTACGTTATAAGCTACAGGTCCTAAGTCATTTTTTTAAATACGCGACATGATTCGAGGTATCTTTCTTTATCTCTAAAGATAAAATCCTTTGCTTTCAGATAGGATTGCTTCGAATTCTTTCCCGTATTACTTTGATCGCCTTTTTCGTACGAACACTAAGTGGACCGGCAGATTTTTTTCTGTCACAAACGAAGAAGGTTTCGTTATACCTATTAATAGCCCGGTACATAAAGATTTTGCTAATACAGAGTGTATGCAAGATTTTAAAAATTGTATTTGGCTAAATACTTTATGTAGTATAAAGCAATGACAGCGATTCGGTTCTCTTTATCACACCACTCCATTTTATAATCACAAAACATTTTACAAGATGTTGGGGCGAAAATAAAAAACACAATAAACAATCGTATAAAAATGACAGATTCCAAATTCAAAAGTAATATTTTGTTTATTTTTAATTTTAACAATATTTATGGCCAGGCTACGTATATTGTAATTTAAATTATTTAATATTGTTCTTCTATAATGTTATCTGAAGTAAGTGTTATTCTGCTTTTAAGTTAAAATTCGAATGCTTTTTGTGTACTTTTAAATATCGTAAATTGTCTGTGTTGTTGTTAATCTCGTAGCTCAACTATAGGTTACTTAGCTTAAGCACAGGTTAATAACATATTTCATTTATTGTAAATGTATGTAAGTACAATAATCTTTTAAAATATTTTAATTACAAGTATTATCGCTAAAGTTTAAAACAATACGAAAAATCAAAGGATAAATTTATAATATATTTACCAGGATAACAATACAATTTATCTTACTAATTATATTCACTAATTATTAGTACAAAGTTACAATTATCAATACTAGGGTTAAACTCCCACTAATAGTTACTTTAAACCCAGGTCACTGGGGTCAACGTGTTATATCCTAACAGGATTTTATAAACCACTGTTTATAGCTGATCCATTATGATCAGTAGAACGCAGTACAGTATCGGTACAAATCACATTGTCGTCAACAAATTTTATATTTCTGTACCTAATATAATAAAGTTATAAAGTTTGGCGATTGCACTAATCTCTTGAACTACAACTACTAAATATCCTAGACCATTTCGTAGTCTACATAGTCGGATACGATGGAAATCACTAACATATGGAACAGGCGATTTATCTGGCTTCAAAATTGGAGCATATTGCTATCCACGGAGATTCGGAAAGAGAGGAGAAAAGAACTTGGAGATGATGAGATCTAGGCAATACATTACCAGTAGCTAAGAGCTATATAAGCTACTTTATGACTTCTATGAGGTAATGGTATGAAAGAGCCATCTCGTATACGATCTGAAGGTATGACTTCATCTAGTCTCCACAGCATTTCTATTTGAATATAAAAACTAAATATAGTCTCCGGTCTGTGTGAGAGGATATTGATCCCAGGACCTCGTCGCGACGTTTATAATACGGATTCTTTAAAGTATTTTATCGACCTTATCTCTGAAAATGAGAACCTTAATTATGTCTGTCTTATTTTTTAGAAGAAATCTTTGACAGCAATAACGTCTTAAAAAACTGTTAAATTAAAGTATACTTTAGCAATGAAATAATATAAATAATTTTATAAAATTATTATATTATATATTATAGTTTATTTAATTCAAGAACACTAAGACGTCTTAAACAAAACATTAAAATATTTTTCAATACTTGACAGTATCTGAACACGCTCCATTTCCCTCCAAAACGAACACGGCGGTAATCTTAAAAGGTTCCCGACAAATGCAATATCATTCCACCTTCTGCTTCAGACTTCAGACTTCTACGAAATTGTATATGACTTTCATACTTATATTATATTAAAAAAGTATTCATTAATCTTTTACTATTTTTATAAATCAAATAGTAATTAGTAAAAGTAAGTGTCGCTACAACTTCTTATGTTTCGTTAACTAAATAATTAACGTTCTAGACTTTAGTAGCTATCATAAAGATAACTAGGTTATGGCTTGAGGAGATGGTGTACTGTGTGTGTGTGTGTGTGTGTGTGTGTGTGTGTGTGTGTGTGTCTATCGCACACAAGTACAACTCACATGTATCATAAATCTTCAATATTAATATTATATTTTATACTTTTAATTAGAGTTAATACTATTAATTTTTTTTTCTAGAATCTACAATTTTATTGGTTCAAATCTATGTTTTATTAAAAAAAAATATATAATAACCTAAAATAATCTCAGGACAAATTAAATTTTTAAAACTTCTCATATAATAAAATATATATACATTTATTATATAATAAATATTTTTCCATCTCGGCGTATATTGTTTAAGTGTCACATACATGAGTGTAATATCGCAGACTTCAAATGCAATTATGAAGCACGCCCGGGGACAGACATCTTCAATTGTGTTTAAAATTGATATTGGTCCCTTTTAGACATCACTTACTATATAATTGTAATGTATATACAGCTTTATATATATTTATATATATATATCACATTTTATACTCCTTTAAGCATGCAGAAGTATGTGTAAGTTACGTTTTATTTTCTCTTGAAATTAAAGAAACATTAAGTTTGAATAGATCGAAATAATTATTAAAAATAATTTGAAATTTTGTTGATGGTATATTTGAGTTAATTATTATAAATATGTAAATTAAGTTAATTTGATAGTCGACCCGAGAGTGGAGTCCTGACAGCTGACCCAATAATGACCTTAAAGAGGGTGACGGGTATCCCTTTGAAGCCAATTACTGTGGTACAAGTTCAATTTAAATTTGACTTATTGATTATAGAGAATATTAAGTTAAAAAGAATAAAAATCATAGTTAATTCTGTTATAATAAATAGCTTAAATATAGCCTGCATTTCAAAGCTGGATCCCCTGAAACATTATTCTATCCATGGATAGAATTGTATCTTCGATCCGTACATTTTCTTACCGTTCTAAAAATGTCGTCTATTTCCATACAAATACAGATAACACGAATAAATAAATAGTTCATTTTTGTATATCTTTGTTTACATAACGAGAAAGCACTCAACACTCACATTTTGTGGGGTGCTTTGAGTTATTTTAGATCATTTCACCCGTTCAACTGTGGATTAATATTGAATATTCAATAATGTATTGAAAATTGTGAAGTTTAGTTATATATGTGATGATAACTTAGTTTATAATGCATTGATCTAATTACTATTGAATGAAACATTTCATGTTATTTAATATGATAAATATAAGGTATATAGATTTTATTCTGATTCCAGTAATAGTAAGTATTAATGGTACGTGAGTTTGAACAACTATTGTTTGTTGGAATTCAATAAAAAGGTACTACTACTATACTGTATACTATTCAATAATTAAAATAATGGCTTGTGGCTGTTGCACTATTATATATATATATATATATTAATCGAAATTTATTACAAAAACAAATTCTTGAGCGTTGTTATTTCATAAAAAGTCAGTCTACGTAACAGTTCTTAAACCCTCCGATGTTGCAGAAAACTTACGATTTGCAGGAGCTGTAAGTTAGGGTGATGCCCGCGTATTTCCCCACGGCACTATAAACGAACAATAACGGGGTTCCCTAACGAATGGATTTCAAGAGTTTTATGCAATACACTTCAGTTTTGGGAATGTTTGAGTATACCTTAAGATATAACACCCTTTTTTTTAGGAGTATCCATTGTTCTGTTTTGAAGATTTTTAATTTAAACAATAATAATTGGATAGGTACCCAACGTAATATTATCAGAATGTTTTAGGAAACCTTTTTCAGTGATCCAAATCCTGGACAACATTGAAATTAAAAAAACGGGCTAGAAATCACATAGCGGCCACTAGTTAGTCTTGTTGATATTGTTTATTAATAATATATTTTAAAAATGAAAAAAAATGTTCCTGTGTTGGACGTTTATAATAATATTATAAAGTTCTTCATCACACTTACATATTGTATTTATTTTGGGTAACGATTTGAACTGAAAATTTTTAATGTACGAAAGCTTATTGATAATTTATAATAAAAATCAACGATGCAAAAGCCTTAACAGAGAATTAAAATATTTTTTATTATTTATATTATTTAAAGTTTTAATATAAAGAAACTATTTAAAACATTTAACACCTTAATGTTTATTCTTACGACTGTGTGTTACTGAAATTAAGTAAACGATTAGTAGAAAAATAATTGTATTTTAAACATGATTGAACTGATTACATTACAAATTAATTTGCATTCGGCTACAGGACCGCTACGAAAAAGCCACAGCTTAATAAAATGATAGCCCAGTTTAGGCAGTATCTTCACAGAGGACGTTGACTTAAAAAATACATTATTGTGTGTCTCCTTTACTCTTGCATCCACACTCTTCCGTAAATCGAAATCAAAGCTCGTCGGGATTTATACGTAGTGAAGTTGCTTTAGTTACAACTGATGTGAAGTTCGCTGCAAATCAAGGCGCGTTCGGAATGTACTATCATAAAAATTCTTGTCTCTGCTCCTAAAAAGTATTCTTTCCCTCAGAAACATAATTATATGTGAATAATTTTCACATAACATAATGACTTAATAAAAAATATGAAATAGAACCATTACAAGTGATATTATCGAAATAATTAAGTATCTTGTCCCGTGGATGACAGCTTTCAAACCAAAAGTCATTGGTGTCTTGCAAGCGTTTTGATCAAGTTGAGTGAATACTTCTCAATCACGTATGTGCGGAACGTACCTGCATATGGCGGACGCTGAGTTTGTGTTTATGTCAATAAGAAAGTGATTTTCGTTTGCGCGGGTGAGGATTCATTAAAATCTATAAAAGATTATGTGCAAGTGGAACCTGTGAATTGTGTGTGTTAAGTGTAATAATGTTTCACGACACTGGACTTAAAAGCAACTACATATCTTCAGTGGACTCATAAGGGTAAGTATGTATTTGTATGTTTTTTATATATTATTTGAAATATGAGTTAAATAAAAGTTAAACAGCACAAGGAATGCGACGAATAGTTATGTTTTATTTAAAACCATACTAAGTATTCGGTATATTACACTTAGGTTGAAGTTGAACTTCTCTGTGACCTTTTTATCGTAGGTTAGTACCAGATGATTAGGTTTATAGACACTACTATATTTATTTAAAGTAATATTCCTATTTTCTTATACAATATGAAAACATGATTACAAACGCTAAAGCTGGTTATAATTTCGTTTAAATATACTTTTTGGATTCATACATATCTATAGTAATTGATTCACTTAATTTGTTAAAATGAAACTTTTGGTAATATCTTATTTATTACCTTTTAAATCTGCAATATCTAAAAGAAATCAAGACATGTGAGATTGTTAATGCCAGAAGGTAACCAGATCTCATAGTAAATACATATTTACTTAAATTCATAAATGACTTCAATTACTTTCAGCATTTTCTTGGATCCTCTGGCTGTATGAAATAATATGATATAATAATATAAACGATCCTTATATAAATTAAATATATAGTAAAATCTGTAAACTTACTAAAAAAGTTTTCTCTTTAAACATTAAATTCTTTAATATCATTATTTTACAAAAGCTTAAGTTTTATTTGTTTACCTCTAAGTCTAAGTAAGAAGTGTTGAACTTTTAACATAACATAAGATAAAGGATTCATTAGCACATCCAAATGTGTACTTCTCTATGAAAACAAATAATATCACTTTTTTATTTATACAATAGTTAAGGCTGGGAACATGTATGTTTATGAATGACCACATGTGTATCTTTAACCTATGATTCATGAACCATCTGTGGTGTGATTTATTGAAATAGTTTAATTTCATAAATTTAAATATGGAATGAAATGGGTTCCGGAAAGAGACATTTGAAGAATGCCATTCCTCTCTGATGTTTCATTGAAATGACTAAGTATTTATAAGTATTTTTGCTACAGTATGTAAATTGATACCATATGAAGAAATATATACAGTAGAGGCCGTTTATTATAATCACGCGCTTAATGTTATCAATCGGCTATTGTTATCAAAAATGGTCGGTCCCAATTCACCCTATTCAAAATACATTGAAAATGATCCGTTTATTGTGATCAAAAGTCGTTTATTGTTATCGATATTCAAAACAAAAACTTTTATTTTGAAGCGTTTTTACTAAATTTACGGATTAAGAACATGACTTTCGGTCGGAATTTTGACCTGAAGAACCTTTATTGAAGGTTTTTATTGTTCTTAACTATCCTAATCTTTTTTTCTCTCTCAAAGTTCCTATTCAATGGTTTATCATCAATTCATCAAAACAAAATGCTTTTCTAGAAAAATTGTTTGTCCTAAAATTTCAAAATCCAGTATGAATTTATGGTTCATCTCGAATGATCGTAAAAGACAATTCAGCCCCTCCCTTAACAACAATTGCCGTACCTAAGGTAATGTAAAAATTTGTCTATAAAAAGGGTAAACATTAGGTTTGCTCTCAGTTCACCTCAGACTTTTCCCGTCTACTTTGTCTGTCAGAGTGCATTAAACGCGATTATGGAAGAAGTCAATAAGAAACGTCGCGATTTGTCTAACGAAGAAAAATTTCATTATTGAAAACAATTACTACTATCATTTGTATTATTATTATAAAAAAAATCTTAGTTTACTGTTCGCATAATGTAATCATTTGGTTAATGTTATCAAATGAAGTTGGCCTAACGTGATCACACTAAGCGGATTCTACTGTATTGGGCAATTTTTTATCTCTTTCCGGAAATTGTTTGCTGACTTTGCTTTTATCACTGAACTGAATTTGATTAATAAAAATTATTATAGAATGTGCAATGATGTAAAATTAAATTACACAAATATAATATTAAGTACATTCATATACTATCTTTGAGATGCACTCGTGTTGGTTAAACTGAATTAAAATTAACATTTGGTTTTATCATTCACCCTTCATATATATAGTAGTAACAATTTATATAATAATTAATAACTTCAATTTGTGGGACATTCAGTTTTTTATGTTACAGAAAAATAGGGTTGGCGCTAAATTATTTTATAATATCTCAGTTCCATTTGTATTTCAGACTTGTTAATATGAAAGCTTCAATGTTAAAGCATTGACTAAGCCGTAGTATATAATAGCTGCATATTTTCATAAATTTTAAATAGGGTCATCTACATTTTAAATTTAAAGATTTTCTGTCACAAACATTACGTTCTGTTCTGTTATTTTCTGTTACTGTTCTGGAACAGAACTACTAGAACAAACTCGGGATAACAGATTTATAGTAAATTATAATCAAGAGCAAATCTAAAATTATTTTCCAAAATTCGATTCTGTTAACTAGGGTTCTGACACGCGTGGTTTGAAGAAAGCTAATATTATCTATACCTATAGAACCATTGTAGAGGGCTCTGTGTATCACGTTTCGAGTTTTTTTTTTTATAAGATACAATTTTTTTTTTTACGTGATGTACGTCTTATGAAACGGTAAACAGAATTAAAATATCAAAGTGAAAAGTTTGAAAAGGTTGATCCCTTTTTAAGGGTTTATTTTGAGAGCCCTTAAATTGTTTTTGTAAAATCTTTAATGTTGGTACAGATTTAAAAAAAAATTACATTACATTGCGGTGTGTTTATTTTTACTATATATATATATTTTAAATATATATATATTTTAACTATCCGTCGATTTACAAATGATGTGGTATTATATTATCTTCACAAGTTTTGTGATTTTTTTTTACCATCTACGTTCTGCTAAATGATTTAATTTTATTATCTCTTTGCAATAATTGTTTTGGTAGACTGTTGATTCACAGACGCACGAACGACATTAAACTTGTTGTATAGTCTAGTGTGTAAGTAATATATGTAAGTACTTATGGAACATTAATGACTTAAAAATTTGATATATATATAATTTTTTAAAAGCAACACACTCTGTAAGTCAAATTATATATATATTATAAGTACCTACAACTAATTATTATTTTACAATACATTGTATTACATACTTTAGTAATACAGTAGATTTTTTTAATACTTTATTAAAAGTAAGTACCTAATAAATAAAATTCGGAACTAACAAAACATTTTGTATAAAATTTTACTATGAAGAATCCTTGAGATAGTTTTGATTAATAAAGAGGTTGAAATTTCAAACGAAACGGTCTATATAGGTTATAAGTAACTGGTATTTAAAAGGAGTCGCCTGACCCTTGCGACGCCTTAAAGAGAATAGGTAACTAAAGCCAGATAAAAAGTCAATATCATTTATAAGGTTACAGACTTAATAGGACCGAGACTTTATTACTTGTAACTTATCTAAATTAATTAGCTGTGGTAATTAAAAATATTAATTGAAATTAATTTATTGGCTGAATAGAAAAAAAAAATCAAATATTCCTTATAATAATTATAATATCAATAATATACAGAATATTCAAATTATATTATGAACGCGAACCTACGGAGGTAAATTCTGAACATTGAAAAAAATCATATCCAAGATATCTCGAGAGCAAGCTCGAGTCAATCTATTGCAATAAGTAACTATTAAACTGAACTGCAAAATTCCCATCCAACTAACTATGTACATTATAAACGGAAGCCGGCTTAATAACCCCCAGGGTAATTGGGTTAAAATACAATGTACGGGGCACTTGAAGCTGGTGCGGTGCAACAATGGAGACATTTCCAGATAATATTTCAAACTCGAAGATTATGTTTGTTCGTACGCATTACGTCAATGTCTAGTAACATTAACGGTATCAGAATGTTATTGTTTCTGTGTTTAACTTTTAGGTCTTTAAAGATAAGGGAGTTGAATTTATTATTAACTAGCAGGTTACCCGTGCTTCGCGACGGACGGCGAAAGTTGCAGTTTTTTAGCTGTAACTTTGGAACGGTTTGGATCTTTGCAAAATCCATTCTTATTGCACCTATTCAATATGTCAGGAGTCTTGTGTCCAAATTTCAGCTTTCTAGGTATAACGGTTTGGGCTGTAGAGCGATTAATGAGTCAGTGAGTGTCTTTGTGTTTTATATATTATGATAACTTTAAAAGATTAAATAAGACTTACATAATTTAGCTTTTTTAACAATTTAATGTAAATTAATAATATAGTATTAAGTTCTAGAAATAAATTGAATATATTATTTGATTTCTAAGTTATATGTAAATAAAGTTAACAAACAGGAGGTGTAATTAATTAATTTATATGCGCATTCTGGGATGGGATACTATTTTTAGTATCGCCCGTTCAGTATAATCATCCTCCGGTTTGTTAACTTTGTTAACTTTCTTAAACTTAAAGTTTCTTTATCTTTTCCTAAACTAACATACTAAAATGATTTTTGGGCAATTTAATGTTTTTATAATAAATTATATAATAAATCCTTTGATTTATTTTCTAATCTATATCAATTAGGCTATTGTCTCCAAAGCCTATAAGACTATAGAGAGGTCTCCTCCTCCATTGTAATCAATACCAAGGCATCGTCTATTAGTATTCTTAGTTAAAAAGATTGTATTCATTATCAACGTGAGAACGTCATACAACTAGCGGTGTCTCAATTAGTTATTCCAGTCTACCATTGATACCGTACTTTACTTGAATTGTAATATCTTCTCACATATCAAATAAACTACGACTCAATGTACGATACTATAAAAAAAGTTCTCTTATCTGAGTGTAAAGCCGGTTCTCAGTAAATTTATCCTCTATATCCTTAAAAGTATAAGGTTTCATAAATGCAATGTATATAAAAAATGATAACTTTCCATTATTCTATCCTTACGTTATTTCACTTTTTTGTTCTCATGTTCTCTATCTATACAAGCAGTGTCGTTTAAAAAATCTTAACAGAATATAAGTAGCTTTTTTTTACCGAAGATAGTCGTTGCTAATGAAAATTTCATGTTTAATTTAATTAATCTTACATTTTTAAGGTATTAAATATATTGTCATATATTTTAAGATTCGATAAACGAATTTACAGAATAATAAGTATTATACATTTATAAATATTGCATTAATACTTGGTCACAACCGCATACATTATCGAAGCGAAGCGATGAAAATTGAAAAGCAATTCTGAACAAAATATTCTGATCCACAACTTGTTATAAACTTAGGGCGCCCCGATCTCAGCGAAAACTTTAATTCCAAAGATTTAGCGTGAGAACTAGTTTAATAAACTTATAACCGGCTTTATACTTTCTTATACTATTTAATATTTTGATAAATTAGTCTGTAAGAAATAATATACCATGATCCGCCGACCGTGCGCGGCGGGTGTTGAGCTGAGCCCCTCTCCTTTCTTTTCTTGATAACTTTTGAATGGCTAAACATTTTTTCAATCTGTTTTCGCTATAACATCCGCTTTCGGCTCAAACATACATGAGAAAATTATTAGCTAATTATCTCGTCGCATTCTGGAGACAACTAAACACAAAAAAAGGTTTCCCAATCGGTTAAGAGCTTCGCTTACGCTCAGGTCAATGATTTCTTTAATCATTCGGCTAATAAATCATTAAATACATCCCAAGAATGGAGTGAAGATATAAGACAAACTGCTTTTATTTACGTGATCTTAAATTCTCTATCTACAATTATATATATATATATATATATATATATATATATATATATATAAATACCTTATGTGACGTACAAACGATTCACCGCTAACTTCATAATATGTTTTATATGATGTGAATTGATTGTTAATTTTAATTAGCTTAAGTTACCGACTGTTTTTTTATTAAATTAACTCGAAACTGCACTTAATAATAAAAAAAGACTGATTGAAAATAGTAAGAGATAAAGTATCATTTTAATATTCATATATTTTTAATCGCTCTTGTGTTATAGAATCGAAATCTTAATAAAAAATATATTTTACAAACCTTATTGTAAAAAATAATTGCATAAGCGTTACGTAAATATAGTTATTTTTTTAAATAAATATGTTATAGTAATCTCTTAAAAAGTAAGTAATTGATTGATTGATTAATTGATTAAGTAAAAGTAAGTAATTGATAAGTTAAAAGTATATGATATTAATTCAGATTGATATTATTTGTCTTGTAAGTGCTCACTTAAAAAAATATTAATATTTATACATACAGCACGGAATCACCTCGAAATATATTGTTATGATTATAATATTTTTAATCTTATTTTCTTGTTTATAATACTCATTTATAACTATTTTAATTGTATATACCTAATATAGTAGTTTTTCAAATATTTTTGACATTACCATATCACTTTTAAGTTATACGTAAATAAAGTTAACAAACAGGAGGTGTAATTAATTTATGTGCGTCTTCTGGGATGGGATACTTTTAACTATTTTTAGTATCGCCCGTTCAGTATAATCATTCTTCGTATAACTTTGTTAACTTTCTTCTGTGCTTAAAGCTTTTTTTAAAAGTAAACATATAAAAAGATATCCACGGATTAATAATTTGATTACTTGGTGAGGACGGAGGCACTGAATGCGAACTTCCCTTGGTGTGTTGTGTTATCATTTAATCCTAGCTTTAAGAGCTTATGTAACAATTTACTGACGCTCGCATTCCCATCTGGATTATAATATACTAAGCTTTTATGCATTACATTTTTGATTGCTACAACAACGACTGCCTACGTGTTATTATAAAACAAGGTTTAATATAACAAGAATAATAATAATAATAATAATAATATATCGAAAAGGATAATATTTTTTCAAAGATACCACAATTCCACTATTCCTTACATGATCTCTCTCTCTCTCTCTCTCTTCTCTCTCTCTCTCTCTCTTCTCTCTCTCTCTCTCCCTCTCCCCCCCTCTCTCCTTCTCTCTCTCCTTCTCTCTCTCCCTCTCCCTCTCTCTCTCTCTCTCTCTCTCTCTCTCTCTCTCTCTCTCTCTTTCTGTTTGTTTTTAAACGTACCATACGTTTAAAAACAAACAGAAATCTTTTAGTTTTATTATTGTGCTACGGAACTGTGTTAATCATTAATTAATTTGAAAAATATATAATATATAATACTATATTTATGTAAGGTTTAGTCTATAACTAAATGTTATTCAGCGTAATTGGTGATTGAGATTTGTATAGAAGATGGTGTATTTAAATCTGAAGGCTAATCCACTTTCTACTTAGTTAAACTCTAAAGGTAGGTATACATTTTTCTCTGAAGCGTAGCGTAGCGTACTTTATCTTAAGTTTATTTCTCGTTCTAGATTTTCATTTCTCAGTTAGTTTAAACGTAAGGTGTGTTTTATTACGACCATATATTATTTTTATAAATTGAATTCTCTATAATTTTAATTATTGTTTTAAATTAAGCAATTATGTCGTGTGTTTGTGTTTATTTTTTCTAAACGCACGTCTTCAATTATTATTTTATGCCAGTTATAAACTATCACAATGAACCGGAATTAGATTATATATATATATATATATATATATATATATATATATATATATAGTATAAAGATAATATTAATATATATTGTAAAATAACAAAAAATTCACGTAAGTTTGAAAAGGGATGGGGGTGAGGTAATCTAAAACCTCATCACAACCAGGTGTGTGGAGTGTTAAAAAAGATGCACAAAAACATCATCTGATTAATGGACCCAAATAATAAAGACGTCAGAAATTAAGTAAATTTACTTTACGTTTGATGAATATATTCAGAACGAAGTTGCATTAGGCTTAAGATTAATTTTGATAACTATAATGTAATTTAAAAATTTGTAGGTTAAATTGTTAGAGAAATTATCTTTTGCAATAATAAAATATTATAAATAAATACATACGTTTTATACGTGTTAAAATAATTTTACATTTCATCGTTTCTAAGATTATTTAAAGTAACATATATATATATATATATTAGCTAATGCTTTCACTTAAGCAATTAGTTAGCGCCAGTAGAGAACCGTTTCTATACGCGCTAACTAATTCGTTTAAGTCAGTTTTAGTAAACTTGTATTAATTTAACACACGCGAACGATTGTGCGTCTGTGTGCGTCCGTGTGCGTCTGTGTGCGTGACTGAACCCATCTTACTAACATTTCACTGCCACTGAGAGCTCATTAAAATCTTTCTTAATTGTGCTCGGTAAACAAATAAAAATTCTGTAATTGGTTTCTTTGTTTTAGATAACAATGGAACAACAAGATGATTTTTATCCTCATTTTCTTATTAAGAGGAAATTGGAATTTTTATTTTAATAACACAGAACGTAAAAAGGTCAATCAATATATATATATATATATGTGTGTGTGTGTGTATATATGTATATATCTTATACTATACTTTTTATTATAAAGGCTTGTATGAAAAATTCTCAAACAAAACCATACATATGGTAGAACTGCATCCGTCATTATATCGTCGGTGGCGGAAGGGTGAATGTAAACTTAACGGAATCACCGTCTAGTATTCCCTCGAAACTCCCCTTCGTTCCCCAGACGGCGTTAGACACTATTAGAAAAACCAGACAGGATATTTTTAACTATTACTCCGTTCCCGAGTGTTGGTATTCTTATCAATTTTCCATTTACACTGTGCTTTTTTTAAATTCCTCTCGCCAGATAATTGTTGCTAAATGTCTATAATAATTCTCTGGCCATGCCAATCACTAAATTGCCAAAGAAATTTAATAAGACTGTAGGGAATTTGATTGCCCGGAGGGAAATTAGATTTATTGAATGGAAGCATTTCATCTTTCGTAATAGATAAATGTGGGTAGGTGGGTAGGTATGTACGAATATTCTAATTGAACGGACGAAGGCATTAGAATTTATTCTATGAAATTTTTGAAACTGATGACAAAAAACTTTGTCTAGTTGTGTTTTGTTTTTATATAAGAGAAAACTTTATTTAAAACGATCCTGGCTGAAGATAACCTACTTTGATTCAACTAATCCCACGTTACGCGTGCAATATACTTTAAGGTCGATAATTACTAGGATCGATCGTCTTTTATAGATGGTAATAAGATTTTATGAAACGACTACCCCTATAACATATTATACATATAAAATTGTATGTAATAACTGCTTCCTCTTTCTCATTGATCTATGACGTTAAAATAAAAAACACAAATGACAAAAATATAAAATACATTTCTTCGAAAAATATTAAACCATATCGAACATCCCGCAGTTTTCTCGTGAAGCTTCAAGCGCCGGTTACAAATATACGTTTAAGTATATTTTACTTAATCTCTTCAATATTTCAAAGTTAAAGTAAAATAAATATTAAAGAATCTATAGCAACATAATTGGAAAGAGTAGGTAATGTATCTCAAAGTGATATATAGTAATACAATTCAGCATTTTTACTCTACATCGCCCGTTTTAACATATTTACCTAAAGAATTTTTGGCTTCTGCAAATAAATTCAAAGAAGGCAAATAAAACCTAACTCACTTTGATATACCGTGTTTACTTACATTCTTTGCAAACTTCCATGTCCAAAGGAGTGAGGACTATTGGAACGCGTATTGCTATAGAGCGAGCAACATCCCCCTCCACCAATCAGCGTCGCTTATTATAATAACATACGTTTTGTTAGTTAAATACAGTGAAGCGTGTAATTAATATTTAAATTTCAGTAATAGGGTTATTGCGGTTTTAATTGTGTGTAATTAATTCATAATGCTTCTAAAAAAAATTATATGCAACATTTCAACATCTTACATCGTTTGCATCGTATCGTACGTTTGTTTGCGGTTAACGTTATGTTTCTATTCTTATCCTTATCCTAATTATAACTTATCCTAATTATAATAAACGTATTCGTGTTACAAAAACACCACGCACCCATTAATTATATCAAACATAAAAATGATATAAGAGAGCGTGTATAAAATGTATCATAAATTCAAAAATTATATAGTATCCTTTAAGCTCGTCTCTGAGATCAAAGGACCATAAATATGACTTTATCTCTTGTTTGAGTTCTCTCGCCGAGATTATGGAGATATCTTGGATAGTGAGAGAAGTGGGAACGAAAATTCAACATGTGACGCGGATGTGGGAGCTGCTTTGTTTTAAGTTGAGTTTTTTTTATGTTCGTTTGTTTTATCGACGTGGCAGTCTTTGAAATCCTGTTGCTAACTCTTGTATTGTTTGGTTTCTATATTTTATAATAATATAATTAAATACTTATTTTATTATATGAAATCTTTTAAACAAACCAACATATGTTTGTTTTTTTTGTTTGTTTAAAATATAATTACTCGTAAAAATGTTTTTAAATTCTTTAAAATATTAACAACATGATTATAATTTTATATTATAAAAATATATACAATATTTTTTCAAATTAAATGAATTATAACTAGTTAATATTAAAAGTATAATGTTGATATAAAAAAATTACTGCTGAAAGTCGTTTCAAAGTATTGATCAACTTGACGTCTTTTTCGTGCGAATTATCTACAATACTCTTTTGGCAACCGAATGATATCTCAGTCTAGTCGGTATCGTTAGGTTTTCGGGGGTCATTGACATTGATATCAGATTCGTATCATCATTGCGGTTTCAGGTTTAGCATATTTTATTCTTATATGATATATAATATTACAGTATTTTTTTTGTAAAAAAAACACTTTTTTTTTTTACAAAAAAAGCCTTTTTTTTTAATAAAAAATGTCATATACATACAGATGATTCCGCCATTGTCACATTTGTCCTCTCTCATATTTGCACAATACAACAAAACCGATGACCTAAATCCGTATTTCATAACACTAAATGGTATTGTGGGTTTATATTTTTTTTACTTGTTTTAAGGTGTGTATAGTAGACCTTTGATAAGAAACAAAAGCACGGACGGTCCTGTATCGTCCACTCTTTGTTCCCAAAGACAATGGCACGTTGAGTCTTGGATGGGTTTTCTTCCAAAGTGTTAAAGATTTTGATTTAAAATAAGTATACAATGTTGAAATAAGCATGTTACTTCGAAGGGTAGGGCCATGAAGAAGAAAGTGTACCGAAAACTCCATAAATTCTCAATTAACATTTTTTTTAGTATCTAATTTTCGACACTCATATTTATATAGATGTGAGAACGATTCATATAAAGGATAACAAAAATTCTAATAATTAAATTAAATTTAAGATTTCATTTAAACAAATTTTACTTTAAATATACAAAATAATAATTATAACATAAGTTAAGCTCTACTTTTTAACTCTGAATTCTTATAGACAATATATAAGAAGTGTTCACGTTTAAGCAACATGTGCTAAAAATAATAAC
Organism: Melinaea menophilus ssp. n. AW-2005; assembly: GCA_918358695.1. Taxonomy (NCBI): domain Eukaryota; kingdom Metazoa; phylum Arthropoda; class Insecta; order Lepidoptera; family Nymphalidae; genus Melinaea; species Melinaea menophilus. The sequence continues at coordinate 19,911,105 of OU911043.1, read as the reverse complement.
TTGTACGTTATTTCGTTACAGACATTACGTTGCTGACGCTGTGGGACCAAAATGCTGTTTGAAACTTCACCCGTGAGTATATACTTGTAAATTCTTTACAATATAATAAATCATTTTATAACAACATTACTACTTATACACATCACCGCCCTAACTGAAAGTGTACAGCGCCATCTGTGGCATTATTTTTACGTTACTTGCTGTTTGTTGTCTGTCTTTAAATGAACAACGAATGTTGTTTTCGCCGTTAAAGCTAGATGGCGTTGTATGTATGAGAAATATTTTTAAATACCGCTAGATGGCTACGTTACCGGACCAGAGAGTATTGTGAAGGAGAAATAAAATTATCCTGTTTCCCAGTATTTTCACTTCATTTTACTAGAGGGCGCCTGTTCTATTAATCTAGTTGTTCGTAATTTTATTCATTTTTAAACTTGCATTATGAATAATGCAGTAATATTTTAAGAATAATTTATAAGAATAATTCTATTTCATCTATCAAAATTTAGTACTTTATACATTTATATTATGAATAACACAGGCACACAAAAAAAAAAAAACGTCATGAACCAGAGGGGAGACCCCATTATTCCTAGGTTTTTGGGATCGCTGAAACCGAATATGACAATAAAAACTAATTTTAAATGCCAGTTTTCCCGCTAGCACCCCCTTACTACCTCTTAAGGGGTGAAAATTGAAATTTTTGTAAAAAATCAAGATAGATGTGTCTTTCTACGTTTTTTGGGATGCTGAAACCGAAAATGATAACTAAAAATAAATTCATGACCACTATCACCCCCTACCATCCCTTACAGGGGGTAAAAATTTCATTTTTTTCTATAAAATCAAGACAGATGTGTATTTCTACGTTTTTTGGTATAATGAAACCGAAAATGACAACCAAAAGTGAATTTGATACCTCTTTTACTCAATACCACCCCCTAACTACCCCTAACGGGGGGGAGGGGGTGGGGGTAGTTTCAATTTTGTATAAAATCAAGATATATGAAGAAATTTTGACGATTTACAGTAAATGACATGTTTATCAAACTAGTTTGAAGTTACTCTTAGCTCTTATATTAGAAATTCAAATGCTTTATCGATCAGAAGTATCTGATATATATTCATGATTTAATTCTATTCTTAGCGTAACCCAGGAACGGCGTGGACGTAGTAGATTACTGTTCCCTTTTGGAGTGCTGGATTAAAGTGAGTCCCCTTGCCTCTCACTATTCAGCGTCTACCTGTTTCTCCGATAACGAACTCTCTTGTTGTCAAAAGTTCTTCTAAGTGGTTTCCTTTTATTGGTTCTTTTCTGTTCTGGCAAATCTCTTTTTAAATTCCAACAGTAGTCTGCTAACATATTGACATCCCATTTACCCTGATAGCGCTGTTCCATTGTCTTAAGATCCTGTCTGATGGAACCTTTCACCTTGCTCCTCACTGTAGTCTCCTAAATTGGCCGAAAAATAGTAACCTTTCTATTTTAGAGGCATAGAATTAAGTTCAGCATCTTTTAAGCGTTTTACAAGACTGCCGGATGGATAACAGTATAAACAGAATTAAATAGAAAGCAAAAAAAAACAAAAAATGAAACAACTTGTTAAGAATAGGACAAAAATCATGATTCAGTCTTAGTATCATAATAATAAAAATATGCATACAATAAGGTTACCATATACTTTATAATCATTTTTTCTCTCAGCATCTTGAAAAACATAGATATTCACACATTTTCGGTTCCAGCATCCTAAAAAACGTAGAAATACACATCTATCTTGATTTTATAGAAAAATTGAAATTTTAACCCCCTTTAAGGGGTAGTACGGGGGTGATAGTGATCATGAATTTATTTTAGTTATCATTTTCGGTTCCAGCATCCCAAAAAACGTAGAAATATACATCTATCTTGATTTTATTTGAAAAATTGAAATTTTCACCCCCAGTAATGGATATTAGGGGGTGATAGTGGTCATAAATTTATTTTTAGTTATCATTTTCGGTTTCAGCATCCCAAGTAACGTAGAAATACACATCTGTCTTGATTTTATAGAAAAAAATGAAATTTTCACCCCCTGTAAGGGATGGTAGGGGGTGATAGTGGTCATGAATTTATTTTTAGTTATCATTTTCGGTTTCAGCAACCCAAAAAACGTAGAAAGACACATCTATCTTGATTTTTTACAAAAATTTTAATTTTCACCCCTTACGAGGTAGTAAGGGGGTGCTAGCGGGAAAACTGGCATTTAAAATTAGTTTTTATTGTCATATTCGGTTTCAGCGATCCCAAAAACCTAGGAATAATGGGGTCTCCCCTCTGGTTCATGACGTTTTTTTTTTTTTGTGTGCCTGTGTAATTTTCAAATATTTTTCGAAAACGATTTTTAAATAAGTATTTTAAATTTATTAAATTATAATCTGACAATACAATAATATAATAAAAGTACATAATAATTCCGAAATTTCGATAACCAATATTGTAAATAAGTGAAAGATGGGCACGCACGGCCGCACGGCCGCACGGCCCCACGGGTGGTGTAACCATTGTTTGAGGCGCGATAAACCATTAATTTATATAAACCGTTTCGAGTTCAATATTGTTCGCTATATCGGTTCATTAATAAACTATACGTGTTACAGGCCCGGTAACAATAGGCCCGGTATCGTTTTGAATTGTTCAACTCCAAATATATTGCGGTTAGAATTTTGTATATTCGTTTTCGAGCCCTCCGTGTTCTATATCGCTCCGATTGACTGGAGTCTAGTGTGCGCCTATTCACACACACTAATCTACATAGCAATAGACTAAAATCCAGCATGTCTGTATAAAGCTTTGTCGTAAATTCAAGTGTGGTCTGAGGTGCCCCGCCCCGGGCGAATTGCAGCTTTCCCAGCTCCGGATATTCAACGTTACGAATGGCTTTATTAAGACTAAATATTACAATTTCCTAGGAGCTATTGCTATAGTTGGAATTGCTAATGCGGAGACGAAGGAACCGACTGAAAAGATGCGATTGCACCGAAACCCATCCCATCCCCCGACGGTTTTCTGTTTCGTGAACGGCGAAATTGTAGTTTCACGCTGAGTTGCTAACTAAACCGGAATGTTGTTCTTTATACTAATTTAAACTATTCATTTCGCCCGACAGCCCGGGATTAACTCGGACGGATTAAACGCTTAGAATTTTTCTATGTCCGAGATAAAAATACAGCCACTTTTGTACTGCAACTTATCATCTTAATCGCGAGGAAAAATGTAATAATATCTGAAAGCCTAGTGAGATAGTCCGGTGGAAAATGGGCCGCGCTTCGCTACCACAAATTACTATGATTTAATATTGCTTAGTTATCTGCGGGTAGGTAATTTGTTAGCGCGGCTCTCGAGCCCGCGTCGGGCGCCATTGTTGCTCCTACGACGTCTTTTGTTCATCGCCTGCCCCCAAAGATAAGATCTTGAGTTATTATGATTAGGATTCTTTGCCAACTGAAGCCAACTTGCTAATTACCTCATTATCGTTTAGTTTATTTAAAAAAATGTTGTCTTTCCCAAATTTTATTTTGTTACTTTTATACATGTTGCTTCTGAGAAATCTGTGTTTGAAATTCGTGCGTATAAAAAGTCCAATCACCCTATTATTAATAATTATAGTTATAGAACTAAATTAATTAAATTACAATTAAATATATATCAAAAAGCATTCACAAACAAAGTACGAACAATAAATAACATTTTGAGCTATATTTATCTTGTATGATATATTTTTCATTCCTTATCTTAATTAACGGGTAGTGTATGCGTTTGCGTGCATCATTTGATAAAACGAAGCCCATATGTCCGAGTGGGGTCGTATTAATAAACGTCGCCTTCCTTCATAAAGTCGATGGGGTTAATATAACACGTCACGCTGGTAGACTTCATTTCGTATAGTGCCCTAGGTAGAATCGATGGTGGCTTTTTCAATTAGTAAAAACATCCAATTGTCATTGTGTTTATATTGTAATGGCTGGTTTGTTATCCATCCATCTTGACCGTTGTAATGGTCTACCATCAACGAAATAAATAGCTCCGTTCTGGATATCGAACGCTTTGTACAACTTTGCGAAATTGCTTTCAGTTTAAATGTCAGGTGTATCGAGACTTGTAGCAGCTATCCAATATTTAGACTCTCTTAAGTGTTTCAACTTTATATATATACTCCATAAATAATGTAATAATTGTCTAACAATTCACTTCATTTCTTCATATTGTCGAACTCTACTGATTTTAGTACTAGTTTATATTCAACAGTCACAGTAATGTGTTATGTATTAAATTCCATGCCATTTGGTTTAGGTTTGTTTTTTTTTCGCATTTTCAAATCTATATCAAAATCACCATTTAATCATTCATATATATTTTTATGAAATTTTTATTGTTTGAGTTATATTTTATTTTTCAGATATCGTTTATTCTCTCGTGTTTTTCTGATTTGAAGATTTCAATGACATGCACATGCTCTTAAAGAAAGTACTCAGCTGAACTTACTTTATATTTTCCTTTTATTTTTTTAAATATAATCACTTTATATCTCTGTTTTTATTTTATTTACTACCTCTACCTGCCTGTCTTTATAATCTTATTTTTCATTTATTAACTATTTTCTACTCGAATTATAGATTTTATAAAGATTCCGAAGTTAATAGCTTCCAAAGAAAATATCTTCCATGATATTAAAAGGATAAAATTTCCAAGTAATTGGTTTATTACATAGAAAACATCCAGAGTATTAAAGATGTGCTGTAAAGAATAAATTATGAATAAATTCATGTCAGCATTGAATTAAAAATCATAAATATCCTGTAAAATGTTGTATACACTGCGGTAACAAGTATTGCAGGGCAATGGCTCACCCCATTCATTAGGCGTCGAGTGCTTCCTCGCATTTGTCAATCTACCCTCCAGACTCGGACTTTTTATCTCAAATGCGACCGTAAATAGTAGTTTTAAAAGACCAAACGGAATAAAACAGCACACTACTGATAATCATCGTGTAACAATACAATGAAAATACAGTCCCACTATCTATTGTATTGAATTTTATCTTTTATAGATAAATTATTTTTAGATGAAACATATTTCATAATTAATATTATCTTACCACATAAAATCGATTACTTTTTATCTTTCTTGCACTACTCCTCCTAAACCGCTTATCCGATTTTTATAAACAGGGTATCAAATGAAAGCTTATAGTCTAACGATGCCAGGGTTATGTTTTGGCGACGCTGTAAGGTCAATAAGGTCACCAAATTAAAAATAAAAAAAACGGCGAGCGAAGCGAGCCCTACGGCTAGTAGATATATATTTTAATAGTACTGGTAGAAGTCATTTCATTCGTATTATGTGCTGTCTATTCACGAAGGTCTTGAAATAATAAGAGACGTAATATACCTATTCGTCAAATAATTAAGTAGGATGGATCCTCACCAATTATTAACACCTGGATTTAAATTACCACTTAAAGGAATATTTCGATTATATCGAATATAATTATACTCAGCGTTACTCATTAGGGATTCATGAATTTGATAGAAAGTTGATACACCACCGGGGTGAGACGGTCTACCCTAAATTGTTTCCGAATTGTTTTAATGTTGATTTATAACGATTAATTGTTGCTATAAATGTTATATAATTATTGTTATTGTTCTCGTAAGACGTGTAGAATATCTTTTATTGTGGTGCCGTCCCATGAACGTTATGTTTGTTATGTTATGGTAAGTAGTTTACGTCGTGAACTTTAACCGCAGTTCTGGCAAATGTCCTAATATCACATGTAATTTATGTAGCTATTGGAGACATGTTGCGATTACATCTTGATCGCAATTTTAGTAATTAATAAAGATTTAAAGGGTTTATTTATGTAATCCACTATAACATTTTTGATAGATTATGGGTAAGAACAACAACATTAAAGAATAGATCCAACGGATTATAATTAGGTTATCTGTGAGAGGTCACACGTCAAGCATCAACGTCAAAGTGAAAAAAAACGTCACACGCTTCACTTCCCAACGGAAGTGAAGTGTGTGACGTGTTTTTTTTGTTTGAGTTTATTCGTAGTGTCTGTGGTTACTTTGTCAGAATTCAGTGAAGTATCGGAGTCAGAAGTAAACTTGCGAAGGGTGCGGGGGGCGGGCGAGGGGGTGATACTGTCCTTTGATCATTGACGCGTGTAGGAGGGTTTGTATTTGAATGTCCCAACAAAAACAGCAACAATGTTTATTCATCGGAGCGATCGCTCCACTAAATCTATTTTTCATAAGTAATGCGATACTTTTTTAAAAGGTTTTTGGTGTTATTTCATTGGTGGGTTTTTAATCGTTAGGGTTTTAAATATATCGTTAAAATGTTCGCTTGCTGCGGAGTAATATGAGTAGTGAACACTTTCAAAGGGTATGTTATTTGATATATTTGTAATTTTCGATTTATCAACCAAATATTAAAGAAAACGTATTTCAAATTCAGAACAATATCAACAATTTATGTTAAATGGGTCTAACGACTGAATAAGAGGAACTTAAAATTAAATATTTATCATCTAGAACTACGGTTAATATATAAAGAGCAAAAAAAAAATACACCACAAATACAGTAGATAGCGAAATGCTTTTACAGCCCCGTCCGCCTCTGCTGTTAGTAGTAATCAAGAACTCATGAAAATGCATAAGTGTATCAACGTAAGAGATAAGCTGCCATTTAGGTATTCAGTTAGCCCGATTGTGGAAAACCGCTAGCGGCTGTCGGTACGCATCACAGATGATATATTCAAGGAATTATCTCCATTCATTTTGTGCCCAACCCGAAGCATCTGCACCATTAATGGTGAAGATTTAATTACCCACCGGGGTTACACGACTTAATTTCCGCTCTGAAATCTCCAGATCTGCCCAAGTTGATCGTATATTAAGCTGGTTAATCGTCGCGACTAATTATCTCCAAATGTATTTCCTATTGTGAGCTTGTATTTATCATGTAATTATCATGTTTATATAGATGACGGTAATATGTTTTCTCCTTAGTTTATATCTTCGATATTAAGTTCTGAATTATATTATTTACTAAAAGATAACAGTTTCTTTCTGTGGTTCTAATTCGTTTTAGTATTTATTATAATTGTATGCGTCTAAGATATTTTTTTTGTTCTGCAGTTTTATCTACACCTTTAATACATTGAAATATTTATTACCGAAATGCTAACAAAAGTTTTAACTTTAACTTTATGCCAACAATGAATGCAACTTTATGCCGTGTTTAGTTCGAAATGGCCCGTTTTTTGTTGGACTATACATCATAATATCAAAATTGTAATATATTTTAATATATCCTGTTGTTTTAGTGTGTGTGTGTGTGTGTGAGTAGATAGATAGATACAAGGGTCAGTTCTCATTTAATATTCCGCGTCCAACTCGGTAATGGAATATCGTTGTGAGTCCGATGGTCGATGCGATCGATGTATATTTTATAACCGTAAATTGCGCGAAATGATGTTCTGTAACCCTTGTCAAGCACTCACAGTGGGTACTCCCGGCGTATGCATTGCGCATTCGTTTAAAATCACCGCTATTTTTTTTAAGTCCCACTCCGGGAGCCATTTTTTTTTGTTATTGCATCAGCTAGCTACAATTTTAAAATGTTAGTGTTTTGCTTTGTTTTAAAAATGTGTTTAGATTTTTTAATTATGTTACTATTATACTTGAATGTAGTGATTGTTGTGTTAACTAAAAGTTAACGCGTTTTCCTACGTTTTTTAAATTTGCCTAGAAATTAATCCTAATGCAAACATTTATAGAAATGAAATATACTGACATTGAAATGCTTTTTAGTACGTAATTATTACAAGTTAGTACCTAATGTTTTTTATAAATAAAACGACTAGGAATGATGATGGACACGCAATAGCGAATGTGTATTAGTTTGTTGTTTAAATTGTTAGGTGATTAACCTTTGAGTGAACTGATTCTCCCGTAATTTCAAAACGTGGGTTCAATAAAATATTTTATAATCTATATATTTCAAACTTGCTTTTGGTTTGTCCCCTCGTAAAATTATCGTCTCCTATTCCGATAATACTTCCATACAAATATTGTTATATCTACCTCTACTTTTCTACCTTTATCTAAGCACTCTAAGAACGGATAAAAAAATATTTTAGAGGATGCCCAAGTCATAAAAGGAATGTTTTAAGTCAAAACTGTTTTTATCGCAGTGATAAAGCTATAAATATGTCGTGTTTAAAATAGTCGACTTGTACTACAATTACTTCCAAAAAAAACACAATAAAATACAATGTTAAGCAATTTTAACAAAAATATACTTTTATTAATCTGGAGTTTTATGAGTAAAAAAGTAACATGTTTTTACAAAATTAAGTTATAAAAGCCATTACTTTTTCAATAAGATATTAAGCTCTCATCATATCGAATTGACACTTTTGCTAAAAGAATTATGTCCCATAGGAGGTTGTAGATAAATAATGTGCGAAACACGAGTCGACTGCCGCCCGCCGAGCTCTTATTTTATACTTATTGAGCCACCATTTTTATCTTCCCATAAAACGCAATAATGCAGGACGCTTTTAAAATTATATGCAGTGCCGGAGGTGGGTTTTATCCGTAGAATATTCTTTTACTAAACACGTACAATGTTGTGCTTCGTACAATGTTAGGGAGTTAAGTTTAGTGAAAATATTATTTTAATTGAAGTATCAAGGGACAAAAACTAAATATTATGTGAGAATGATAGATTAGGTACTGTAAAACGACCTTCACATAATACAGAAACAAAGGGACAAAAGTCCACAATGAAAGAGCGTTAGACAAAGAAAACGTTCTACACTGGTAAAAATAGAGTTAAATCAGAGGCGTTAACACGTCGCTCAGTCCGGGATTGCTGTGAAATTGTTTCCCTGTTTTGTAGGGCGTTTAAGCGTTTTTACTCGGTTTGCTAATGGACGCGGACTTTACTTACCGCTTCCGTTGCGCTTGTTTAGTATTAATTGCGCCTTTTGTCGCTTACAGCTGCTGTCTCGCCAGTTAGGGTATTCTATTGTGGTTATGGCGAGCGGGACATCGTTTTAGTCTCTTTATAGCAATACAAATTGCAACCGCTATTTTGTTACGCTATAAAAACCTTGTTTTTTCCCCACTTGTGGCTTTATATAATGTTTGTTAACCAAAGATTCCATTTATAATAGTGTTGATATCGAGTAGTTAATTATTATTTATGTATTTTGATGGGTGGTTATAAAGAAATTATCAACCAAAATGTTGCTTACAGTGTACAGTTTTAGCGCGCTTGCTTAAACGCGGGTGCAGTTGACGTCATCGTTTTTTCTCGTCGAAATAATTTTATTTATCGCCGCCATGCTCCGTTGTTGCTGGGCCGTTCATAGCAAGTTTTTAATTAAATTATTCACTTGATAATTGTTAGCGCTGTGATAGTGATGTACTTTATATTTATTGTGACTGAGTCTGCCAGTGAATGTTGAGTAACATTAAATTTTAACTAGTTTGTTAATCGAGTTCATTTTTACTTTTACAACTGAATCTAGCGTAAAGACTGAAGATAATTATAATGTTTCGTATAATTTTAAACTTAAAATTGAGGCTGCTGAAGACGTCTGCTAATTAATTTTACTTCAGACTAGAGTAATTGGAATATGGGATGATTGTATTCCGTAGGTAGGTAGTATCCGTAACTCCACCTCTCTTATTTGTAGCGTCCTATATCTTAGAATAAAAAACCAATATCGCGTAGGTGGCTAGGTATCTAATAACCTTGATGCGTACTGGAGCTATTGGAATATGTTGTATCTCTCGTCACACGTCATATAAACTTCACTTTTCCTCGGCCAAGATATTGATATTGACAAGTCCGTGAATGAAGGTATACATGAAAATATTAGAAGTACTGCTTAGTATTCCATTTCGCTATGTAAAATTGAGTTTTTGATTAAACATTTTCTACAATTATTTTAATACCCCGAATGCCAAAATGCAAAGAACAATAAAAGCTTATTTGGATGCTTCCATTGTAAATATTGCAAAGATTTAATAAAGCCATACCATGAACTTTGTAATAATTTAACTCCCAAAACTTGTTGAGCTAAATAAAAACAAATTGTCTGCAGGAGGTTGTCGCCATAGAATAATATACATTAACCGTGCCCCGGTTATTTATTAAGTCGTGCGGATAAAAGACAACACGCTTGCGTAATGGCGGACGGGGAAAAAAACAAAATGGCCGTCGGAGTATCCACCTGTCGCATTACAAATGTAACTTGAGTTGTGGGGACGATAATTTATGTAGCTTTATAAAGTAGATTTGTCAATGTAAGTCACTCCGCTGATGTAAATTAGTTTACAAAGATTTCCTGTGCGGTCGTGTCGATATGGTGAACGTTTTCAGAGTAATGGCGCGTAACAAATTTAGTTTGGTTTTAGTTAAAACTTGCGGGGAATTTTGTTTTGATTTACATTCAGTTAAAGATTTTTTTAATGGGAAATTCGATTACATATAACGATATTACAAATTGATTTTATGTAATAAAATACTGAAAGTTAATAAATTTTTGTAAAACATTTGTGAAATAATATTAATTATGATGTACGTTAAGTAAAAAAAACATTTTATTTATAAAATTCCTATACACTTTTGAAATAGAGACTTTTAAAATAAAGATACACGTTGCCATAAAAATAGGGTTCCAAAAAGGTCTATCCCTTTGTGTATGTTCTGTGGGATAGAACTCTAAAAATTATTACACTTTAGGAAACGCCCCGGCCCTTTGAAGTGGTTTACAGAATCTATAATGGGGATTTGTGTGTAGCTTACTTTTAATACATGCAACCCTGTTCCGGGTATCCGACGCCATTATAAGATTATACAGTTTTTATATACATTCATAGTATATTCATTTATGCCGCTTGAATAGGCAATATAACTTACACGCGACATTCGGCCTCCTTTATACCAAAAATTTCTCCTAAAACTTCTAATATCGGAAAGCGTTAGCTTGATTAAAACGCTGTTTGATTTAAAATACTCCAACGCGAACTGTGGTGTTGAGTTCGGTTTCCAGGAATCGGTAGTATATTCGCCAAATAAAACGATTTTAAATATTTATTTAAATTGCTTTTATACTTTTCGTCCGAATTGATTCGCCGGTAGTAGTTGTAATTGCGAGCCAATTAACGGAATCACTTCAGTGTACTGATCCTTATTAGAGTTGTTTAGAAAAGCGTAAGTAAATGAGCAAAGCTGCAGGCAGGTATGATAATAAGTTGCAAATTGTAGACCATTTAGACCTTTTGATGTTGAAGCTGCATGAATATTTATCGACTGATGTTTCTTGATAATAACATTAACTTCATCGTTTGATATCCCACCGCTTCCATCTACTATCATAAAATGTTTATATAAGATAAATAAATTATGTGCAGAGATACCGGCTGAAATATTAAGATTTAAATATGAATATTAAATTGTTAGCTTAATAATACAAATTATATGTTTTGAAATTTGTTTAAATAAATAAGCCTCTTCGAAGTTGATCCAAACAACATTACCTTAATAACATTTGTACGACGATTTGTAGCAAAGAATTGACAATTATAAAAGTGTATTAGTACAGGTTTAATATTAAGAACATAATACCAGGGAAATGGATGCTACAAAGTAATGGACGTCGAAAAGACAATTAACACTGAAAGTTTGGGACATGAAAGAATGACTTCCAATTAATTAATACATATATATAGGCTTTTGAGTGGTTTTGGCACGCAATGTCATCTTTTTAACGACGACTATGTGTCGGGTGTTATAACATTTACTTATCATATTATTGAATTGACCTCACTTATTAGGTGTCAACTATATTAGTAATTTTATCAGAAGTATATCTAAAAGAAGTGCATCCTTTTCATACAAAATTTATTCAGGCAATTCTGTTAAGATAATTGCTCCCGGGACAGTTATCTAACCGTGTGTAATAGATGCGGACTTTCATGATTGATTTGTTATACGCAGATGGACGGATTGAGGCTAATGCTTCTGGAGAAGATATTTCACTGTTATAGTTTGGTCAATAGAAATATTTAGATTTCACTGCATCATATGCATTGTTAGAATATGTTTTTTAATTTTTTTGTCATACTATTATAATTTTAAATGATTTAAAGTTTCAATCAATTGATTGCAACTAGTCGATAAGATATACTACTTACTCATTTTATTATACATTAACTAGTTATATGAAAGGTCTTATAAACTTGACAAAGAGGAAAAGTTGAGTAATAAAAGAGTTCGTATATAATGAACTACTAACCCAAATAAGATTGTTGAAGACTATCAGATCGAAATCATAACATAATTTGTATTACACGTCGCTCTGATTATCCATAAGGGAGGAAATAATTACACTGTACGACCGATACGATTAATCGTACACACTAAAGTTGTATACAATTTTGCTGTTATGTTAGTGTTAGTGGCAATGTTCGATTAAACGTTGGCGTTGCGATCATCGGGAACATAGTCGCAGCTGCCAATACGTATGCGGCCTTCCGTAATCTTGTGTTCACATCTGGTTATTGAATAGTTGAATGTTCCTATATCACTTGGCCGGGATGTAATTGGTCTATTTGTTGTTTATGCAATGCACATTTGTGCTCGGAGTGTTTTGCATTTTTTGAGATCGGAATGTGGAAGTAAAGGGAGTGGAAATACAGATTTTTCATTGCTTAGATTTATTTTGGATTTAATTGTAGTAGTTAGTTACATGAAAACTTTCTTCGGAGATTATCGTTTAAATTAAAAAAACCTTTCGCTGGTAATGAGTTGTGAACACTGAAATCTTTTCGTTTATCGTTTAATCGATTCGGTGACGTAAGAATTTCACAATTTCAATAATACCACCTTACAAAAACTTAACCGCAAACAACTCAACAAAACTTTCGTAGAAGCGGTCTATTCTTAAACACTGTGTTACTAAATAGGTCCATTTGAAACAAAATATTGAAAAATGTGAATTACTTTGTTATTGGAAAATAAAAACTAAAGATACCAAGAAGTAGCGTCGCACTGCACTCGCGGACACACGTCACATTAATATGAATAGTACATTCATTATAATAAACGACGTGTACACTTGCGTGTTTCGTTATTATATTTCTACAAGAAAATGTTACACAAATTATAATACAATTATCATTGTTATGAAGTTTTTGCGTGTAAGAACTAGACTCGAAAGTTCTAATGAGGTTATAGAACATAATTAACTAGGCTGCGATGTTGAAACTTTGGACACCTTATTAGGGATAGCTTATTTATTTGATTTAAGATATTGTAGTTTGTTATTTGTTTAATTATAAATAATTTTAACAATTTTATTATTAATTATGTGTGTATGAATAAGCTTTTAACCGCGGCTTTGGGAATGCTAGATAGCGTTAAAGTAGCTAGATTTTGAGATTTATTGACAAACGATGTTATTATCTTTCAAAATATTTTTAACTTCCAGATAAAAAAAAATAATAAAAAGTATACTATATTACATATTACTTCTAATACCTCCAAAAGTACGTGTACAAAGTTTCATAATGATCGGTTGAGTAGTTTTCGAGTAAAAGCGTTTAAACCAACAAACTTACATTCGCATTTATAATATTAGTAGGATTGTTGTTGCAAATTATTGTTAACAAAATATATATTTAAAGGTCCTAATTTTGTATATAAATATGTGTTCATTCTGAATGAAAAGTTGCCTTTATGTACATAATCCAATGCTAAGTGTAATAAGCCTTGTCTCAGAGCACTAGGTATGTAGCTAATATTTCAAACAGCGGACGGGCTTTGAGTACTCGTCGCCCATCATTGCTAGTATTAAAGGTTCCATTATCCTGATGAGAAGTGTGAAGCTCGTATTGTGCAGGCTGTGAAGTTACTCCAGTGTACACAGACCTTTATGGGTGAGGGTTTTAACATTGATTGTGCTTTAATAATGTAGTTGAAGGGTAATTAAGTTCAAAAACCTATTATAAAAACTATCTTTAAGTGAATTTTTATATATAGAGTGGCCCTTGTTTGGAGCGTTTCTTATTTTTAATAAATATACGTTTTGTAAAACAAAATCTTTATTTCTTAACTAAAATTATCGGACTTCATATATATTATCGCAATTTAAAACTATCAGCTTTTATTACATTGTTTATAAGTTGAATATAAACACGTGTTTATTAAAAAAATGGACAAATAATAATTAAAAAAAAAAATCATACATTTTTAATACGATCGTTCTCGTACTAATTAAATTAATATGTAACTTTCTCAAAACAATCATTAAACTCTGGTTACCTTTGTTCTGAATAACTAACGGAACTGTATAAATATATAATTTTATTACCGGGACATGTTTACCGAGAGATTGTAAACAACAAGGATTTTGTATTTCAGTTTAAAATAAGTTTTTAGGTGTCTAATTAACGGTGAAACATGGATGACGATTTTTCATGGTGTCGGTTTCATTTCACACGATATTATAAAAAAATACCTAAATTAAATTAATTTTATTTATATATGTAATGTTGGTTTTCGTTACGTATTGGTAATCTCCAGAACATCTCGTGAGATTGACTGACGAGGGATTAAAAACAATCCTTGAATAAATCTCCCAACGTTTGAAGAAACAATGATCAAGTGTTTTGAGACAAAAAAATGAAGAGCTTGTTCGTTTATGCATACTGAGTTTGTTTTTATTCACAATATACTAGATATTACATTTAATGATTAAGTGTAGATAGTATATACTTTTTTAAACTACTATACTACTATATATATAAATCTGAGGGTTCTGTCTTTAAATTGTCGAAAAATGTATGATAAATTTATTAATGATTCAGGGTTTTTTCTTAGTTGGTTGTTCTATAACGTTGGACTAAACAAATATTGTATATAATAAAAATGTGACATTCAAGTGATACGACATCGCTAAACTTCATATATTATTCAAACGTGCCACAAAGGAGTTTCTAATAGCGGTCGTTAATGAATCAACACGTAATTTGCGTGAAAGTGTCACAATATTTTTAATTTGTGTGAAGTGCTCACGCGCAGCGTATGTGTTAATTACTTCGCACTGAATCGTTGGCCGAGTGATGTTTACAGTAATTGCACACACACATATGATTACTTTACGATTTTATATTTAACTACAGTATTATTGACGTGAATACACATACATACACATACAGTACATGTACACATACAGTACATGTTTTGTCCGTCCATTTCAGTGTATTAACTTTAATAGATTACTAAGATTTTACCTTATTCACAATATAAATATACAAATATATATAATGTATATAGTGGTAACTAGTTCTAATCTGTGAGTTACAACCAGCGAACATTTCTGTCCTAGTTTTTACTTAAAACAAATATGTAACCCATAAACTTAACATATGCGTTCGCGTAGTTTATTTCGCACCACATTTAAACATGTTGATGAAGACCCCTGAATTTTTCAAGCGTGATAAGTATTTTAGTCCTTAATGAAAATGGGATGGGATGTCGGATGCATTGCATTCTGAACCTAAAGACACATCTGATAAGATTCATCCCGCACAGACGCGGGGGTCCAGATGGTAAACAACGTTATCTCACGTCACTCCACGTTTAACGTCAAGTGTAATGTGACAGGCGGCCGGACGTCTCTGTCATTATGACGTAATGATAATCAGGTTTGCAGTATCTCGATAACGTTCCGAGAGTTAATCCTGATTAATGTGTGAGTGGTCATATTGTTTTTGACGTCACGGCTGGGTAGTTTTGTAACAATATGTGATGGATCCCACCGAGAATGGGTATTTAATTATGAATACTCTTGTACAAAAAGTTGTAATTATATTTAGTGCTGATTTGGATTTATCTTCTTAATTTACGTGCGTGGATTCTAGATGTAGTTTGTGAGAGTTTTGCCGTTAAGTTTTTTCGAGATTCACCAAATAGGGCGTTGTCTAACTTCGTTGAAATAAGATATTCCAGCCGTCGACTATATATTTGAGGGAAATGTTAATCTCATTTATTACTTTGATAGGTGAGATGAAAATTGTATTACGAAAGTTGTGGATTTCGTTATTAAAACAATTTTAAATATAAGACTTTTTAATAAGGAAATGGTGACATAATAAAATAAAATACTGTTTATTTTTTTCTTTAGAAAATAATTACATAGTATTACCATTTAGTAGGGATACCTAAAATATTACGAAAATTTGTTATTCTAATATTAAAAAGACAAAATACTAATTATGATAATAAAAGAAAAGATTTCATTATATTGTGCCAAGAAAGTAAATATTAATATTTTAATATATATATTTAATACAATTTTCTATTTAAGTTTCATTAAACGTATAATCTTTCCACGGACAAAGGAACAGAGAACATAACGAAGTACATTATTTTCTTTTGAATTCTTCGAGTCCTAAAATGATATTAAATTTTAGCACAAAAATGTAGATATACATCTGATAGTTATCCGACTGTTCTCTGGTACGTGAGGGGAATTCCTGAGAATGTTCTAAGTTAGACGTTGACATTGGTGATGGTTTCCGAGGCGGGACACGTAGCTGTATAAATAAGTGACTCGGTCCTATAACATTATAATAGTTTCATCGCATTACGCCTACAATGATAGTAGGAGTGATATTTCATATGTTCTGACATTTAATCAATAAATATATGATATTAATAAGTAGATGCCCTAATTATCATCTAAAACGTATTATCAAAATAAAACAAAATTGAAACTATCGAAGTAATACCGGTCGTTAACCTTTCAACGCCATCTTCCTTTTTAGGTACCCGCAAATTTTAGCGGGATTTTAAATTGTCTGCTAGCTCCCTGGGGATATGTGCTATTAAAGAGAGTGTGTTTGAAGGTCCCCCGCATTATGAGTAAACGCGTACGGATAGCCGCTCAGTATTAATCATCTCTTTTGACTCTATCTGTTTACTCCCGATTGTACTGGAGATGTTTTTTTCATTAGTAGACCATTATAATATTTTAAGGTAAATGGGGTGTGGTTTAATAATTTTAAATATTTTTAATACATTGTTTTTGTTATATACAACATTATCATAATTATAATTTAATAAAATAATCTATAAAATTGTAAACAGACGGTATTGAGCGTTGTTTTTGTTGATATTGTATTCGTAGCTCGTGTAAAAATCCTATCGTATATTAAATTTATATTTTATCTCATAAAGCAGATAAAATTTATATCCTGCAATACTCTAAACCTTGTTCCTGTATACAAGGAAATTGCTCGCTAAAAGTTGTCTAATTTATACCCTATTTCACCGAGCAACTGTAAAGGATTAGTCTACTTGCTTCCTGCGAATCCGCTGATAACTCCACCCAACTTTTATCTTTATCACCACTGATATTTATATCTTTTAGTTTTAAAACTATGTCACTAACACTTTAGAATTGGCTTATACGTTTTCGAATACGATTTAACTGTCGTCTAAACGATACTTTAAATATTGTCTACTGTACCAAGATATATTTTAAACCTACCGACGAATCGTGTCCCGGTCGTATCGTTGGCTTGTAAATACTAAAATCTTTTATACTTAAGCTGAATGGTTCCAGAAGATATCTGAGCTTATTCTCTTCATAACTAAGACGACGTTACGGTTATATTCAAGTGATTTGCAACTCGGGGACTTAAAATTGTTAAGCTGTCGCAATTATTTCAGTTCATGTGAGTAGTTAATATGGTAATAGGTACTCAAGAGTTTGGAATTTGTCTCTTAATACAACAAGGAACTTGAAATGTTTCTTTATTTTGGTATTTTTAATATAAATTAATTGATTTATTTTTATCCTCAATCTTATCCGATTTTATATGCGTTAAATAGTTTTGTTTCATTAAAACAATTTCAATATGGTATGATTTTCTTTATACTTCTTTTAATAATTTTTAGGTATTAATTCCATCAACATTGAAGATTTTTTTCTAAATTTATTATACCGGGTACTTGTAACGTGTGTATTTCTGTTAGGTTGGTACGATGAGAACGCGTGGCGAGCCATAAAATGTTTTCGGCTTTAGTGAATTTTAATGTCTTCTTTTATTACTGATCACGTTACCTCCGAAGCGAAAAAAGTGCTTATGATAATAACATAGTAAAGCGTCGCCTCCCGCTCTCTGAATAATAAATAATTATTACTAAAGTTGATCATTATTCTTTTTATATAAAAGAAGTTTTTGGTAATGTAATGTGATTTTTTGTTCAAAAAGTTTAGATAGTATTTTTTTTTTATAATTTGTTTTAACTGCCATTTTAATGAAGCTTAAGGTACGACGGCATAAGAATTTAGTAAAGCAACATATTGGTTCCGGTAGTAAATTACTGATAGCCCATTATAATGACTAATCAAACTAAATCCACCCATATCTATCCAAA
Organism: Melinaea menophilus ssp. n. AW-2005; assembly: GCA_918358695.1. Lineage (NCBI taxonomy): Eukaryota > Metazoa > Arthropoda > Insecta > Lepidoptera > Nymphalidae > Melinaea > Melinaea menophilus. The sequence goes on along the minus strand of OU911043.1, from coordinate 19,892,585 downwards.
GTCAATAAACGCTCACCGCCGCTCTCCGAACCAAACGGTCCATCTGTAGCAACATAACTATTCCCCTTCACCAAGAAAACGTTATTGTTAGAACGCTAAGTAATCACGGGACCCGTTCCGGCAAACCAATTTAAAATTCAGCATTGTCACGCTTAAGTTATCCGGCATCTCTGAACAAACTACCAAACAAAATTTCGCCGCGACAACGAGCGAAGTTTGTACTCATTCGCAATTTATGATTCCCTGAAAAATATATTTAAATACGCTCAGTGATATACAGTTGGGAAGTTTGGCAAAGTTACAAGAATGTCCGATGCCACCGAGCTCCGGCGGAATAGCGAAAAATGCTTTATGATGAGGCAATTTATTGGATAATTTATCGTTTTTCAACGATTCCAATTTCTCATCGCCGCTATGAATGATTGAAACAAGTTCTCTCGCTGACTTTTTCTTATAATCTGGCGTCTCAATTGTGACAGTAGATTTTTTTTTATTTTTTATCAAAATGTTAATTAACTTTGTTACTAATAACATATATTTTAGATTACCTCTACATCAGCGATAGGATGGGTAGGACTTAACGTAATTCTTCATTGATCTCCAAAGCGACTGATCTAAACCGAACCTCATAAAACAGCTACTAGAGACCCTATTCTGGTCACAACTGTAATAAAAATAAAAAGCAATAAATCATTATTTGTAATCCATATAACATCGCCTGACACAAAAGCAATTTATATAACATTTTAATTTTTAAACGTCCTAACGTCGTCTATCTGCGGGTTGCGACAGTATTTTTTAAATGAGGTTTTTTCGTCTTCGGTTTTAATTTACTACCATCTCGGCGTTTTAAATATTCATTTCTAATCTGTTCTCCGAAATAAAGTTGAATCGGGGCTATGTTAAGATTTTAAGATTTTCCTCGTTAAAATATTGTAATTAATAGCGAAGAATTTATTCCTTACTTGGGTTTATTTGAAAAGAAATAATGAATTGTCATGTTTTATATCTCATAGATGTGTGTATGAAATAAATTTTTATTTGGTATAATATAAATTTAAAATAACCGCGTTTATTAGGTACCTTTAATAAATTAAAATATAAGGAACGTTAAAAAAAATATTGATAATCAAATTCCCTAGTCATCATTTATTTTCTATGCAAATATATTAATTCTGTGTTGTTTGTTTGTACAACAGCTGTTTTGTTTATTAATTAAATTTTGCGTTGTTTTTGTAAAGCGTATGATTGTATAAATAAAGGTGAAATTTAAAATTATTTATGATAAAAACGATATTTTGGAAATGATTTGTAAATGTTTACTTCATTAATAATTATGTTTTGTTGACATAGCTTTTACACTCCATGTAAACAAATATATATATTAATACTAAAATCTTTTCAATTCTCACATTTAGTGTGAATAAATAATATTTTTTTATACATTTTCTATGAATAATGTAAATAATTAAATCCCTAAATAACACGTGCCAAATATTTCTTTTAAAACCAATGGAGCGTTCGCTGAGATGGAACCAATTTTTTTGACGTGATTTCATTTTAAAGGGGTCCCTCTCTGCGCTCTTTTCATTATTTTCATGTCAATTTACACAAATTCCTATTAAGTGCTTAAAAAAAAAAGCAATGAAATATGAAAATTAATGAAAACGGGCTCGGAATTTAATCTACTATATATAAAAATAATGGTTTTAATTTTTTTTTAGGTCGGTTTTAATTATTTTCAACCTGTTGTCGCTTGACCTATTTCGGTGTTTTTTATTTTATCAATCATTAATTACAAGTTGATAACTAGTCAGAAGTATTATATTCGCAACACGAGGGAGGTTGCGTTGCACCCTTGCTAGGGTGGAAAATATATAAGCAAGGGGATATAAGGGAGTAATAATAGGGGACAGCGAGTTGAAGACAAATGAAGACAAAAACTCATTTACTGTATTTTTATTGAGTTTCACTGATTTGTTTTTTTTTATATCATATATTTGTAAAATCGACGGTGGATTATATTTTGATTTTGTCTGATATCACCTCATTAATGAGGTGATATCAGACAAACCTTAAGGTTTGATTTATTATAGGTTCTAAATGTCTCGCAAGCTATAGATAGACTTTTGTTCGGTCATTAATTTAATCACTTACAAAATACAGCGATTAAGAAAAATAACAGAAATCTGTAGTGTATCTAAAGTTATCTATAGATTATGTTATCTATACATTTGTAATTTAGCTCGTGCGCCGTTTTTATTAGCCTCGGTCTAGCTTAGAGCTTATACTGTATGTCAGGCTTTTAGGAAAATTAACTTGGAATAGTATTTTCAAGTAATCGAAAATTTGTATTATTAGATTGAAATAATTTTGAAACTACCTTCCTTTTTAAATACGATATATATTTATATGTACATTTTAACACGTTCATAATTTTAAATACAATCATATAAGTATTGTATCGTACGTATAAAACGATAACCGGTAGTGAAATGTTTAAGTTTCACGACACATTTCGAAAGTTTCCTAACAAATGTCAGCTGAGGTCTGCGGTGTGGTAGAACAAGCGACGAAACCGCATTTGTGGTGGAAGTTGATGTTTACCCAACTATAACTTAATTGACATCTTAAATGTACTACTTTTATCAATATCACAAGTATAGAATCATTGTGAAAAATCATAATTTTTCACAATGATTCTATACTTGTGGCATACCACAAACCTCTACGGCAGTCTCGCCGTAATGTTTTATATCTTGTGGTCAACGATTAAAATTAGTTTCCGATTCTGTTCTAATGATAAAGATTGAAATTACATCCCATTTCTTGAATAAGTATCAAAAATCGATTGAGTTAAGTTTGTAGGTAGCCATGTCAGGTTGATTTAATTCTCAGATTGCAGATCGATTATTAATTTCGACCTTAAGCAGATATATATCATCGTTTAATAGGGTTAAAAATTGAGATTTTAAGCAAAGTAATACAGTATGAAAGGTCTTTTATATTCGTTGTTTAGTTGGTGGCCTGTCTCAATTATTTCATTCGAGTCGCTTTATCATATTTTAATTCTCCTTTCATCTTGTTTTTGCAGTTAGGAAATCAAAACCAAGCTCATCCCCAAACTAGTAATGTCTGAAACATCTTGGCCATGGACAATGGTGCCAGTGATATCATAAATCACAGCTTGATTAATGAACTGAATAAGAATGGGACCACGCCTGATTATGTGACCGCAGTGCGTTTTTTGTTCTACACCATATTTGTAACTCGATAGAAGAAAAAACAATCAGGGTTGAGTGAGGATGACGTCGGCTTTGTATATTAATATGATCTTTATTTTCATTGAAAGGATTACTGACAATAAATATAAATATATACACAACAATAAGAAACTTAAATATCATATAATATAATAAATATTTACGAGCTTACGAGTGGGTGTATTGAAAACCCTTAATGGAATATCCAATCAGTAGAGTTTAATTTCCGCCAAAAAAAAGCTTCTTAAACCGGATTTTTACGTTCGTATTTTATAACAGTGTCAAACATCTCAGTCGCTCCGCACAGTTGTGCAAACAAGAGAAAAAGTTACTGCGATATATTGTCCAATTTAACGTCTTTTCTTTAACTTTGTTGGGATGACCCTCGACTGATATATAGATACTCTTACTTTTGGGTTTCCTATTCTATAAGAATGAACATTTTTTTTTCTTTCGTATTCCGTAAATGTAGTATTAGTTTTGTATTATTGTTAATATCATTCTTAATTTCCTCTGTGTTTCCAAAACGATCCTTGTAACATTAATTACGAATTCATCTATAAATTATGGATAATTTAAGATTCGTTGAATATTAATACTCATTAATATATACTCAAATAGATTAATATCTATATTCAGAGACCTCATGCATTCAAAATACACAATATTAATACATATTATTCACTACGATACATCACTTCTCACGTATACAATTTAAATTACTCGCCAAATCTAATACAAGACTGAGCTGATATAAACATTTTTCACTCGCCTATCACAGATATTTTTATTTTGAAATCTATATAAGTCTATTTGTTCTAATGAAATTATAAGTATTTTATAAATAAACCGTATAACCGTGCTAAATATATGTATATATACCCAAATAAAAAATATGAAATGTTCAACCTTAAAATACTCTTCTTAGACTTAGCCACTTATCCTTAGTTTGATTTGGTGACATAAATAGATGGCAGTGAAATATTGCTTTACTCCTTTGCACTAAGCTTTTATCTTTAGAAAATCCTTGCTATTGTTTTGTACAAAGAATTTGCGGCTTCGTATGTGAACTCAAGAGTTGTGACATTTTGTTCAAAATCTGCACGACAGTTGGCAGCTTTGACGATGACGCCGTTTTACGATATTTCATCTTCGTCGGGATTTTATTCGTTATAGAGGCATATTTATTTATTTTGATTCACTGTAAATATAAATGTGATGATTTTTGTGTTTCATTTCTCGAATAAAAATATCGAAAAGCCAGTTTGAAATATGCTATCAACAACTGAGTTTAAAGTTTATAGACAAAACTTGGTGAATGGGGTCGAATGACAAACAGCGAGTCCGGATACTTCCAATATCCGAGATCCCTCGCACCGTCAACCTATGTCGATTCAATTCACTAGTTTATTCCGGGAGTCGGTTTGAATTTAAATGCATGCATGCAATTAGCATTTGTTTGTTCTCGTTCTCTTTTATTTATAGAACCTCACTCCCCTTATTGATTTGGAGAATTTTAAATATTGTTTCAGGGTTATACTCTTTTATCTATTTGCTATGTTTTTGCTCGTTATATATACCCAAATGATATTTATTATTTTTTAACGAGTAATAGCCTTTTTTTATATATATTCTCTAATTTTATTCCTCAATTGAAATAAGAAATCTTGTCTTTCTTTTTCTATGATTAATATTAAATTATATTTCCATTAAATATATATTTATATCAATTTAAAGAACACGTTTTATTATTTAGCTACTCTATAAAAATGCAGCTCAGGTACTTTCTATGCAAGTTATTCCATAAATTGCACTCGCTTTGATAGGTTACGTTAAAAATTTAGGTGAGTTTGCCGCAGCCCGCGGTGGATGTTGTCGGTACGGGAAAACATTTTCGAAGTAATCTTTAGATTGAGATTTTTAACCATTACTTGGATGCATGCACCGTGAGTAACATCTCCTAAAGCCTACATGGAAGTTGAAAATGTTTTAAATAAAACTTTTTCTTTTATTTTGTTGGTTTTTTTAAAATATTTTATTTAAAATGTTATTGTTAATATAATTTTAATGACTGTAATTTTTAAAGGGTGACTCGTGAGTATTAGAAACGTTGGTCATGTTCGTTTCATATTATAAACCAAAATCGTCGTAATGTACGTTTAATACCTAAGCGTTTTACGCGAGAACAAATTGTGTTTGTGTTATGAATTACACCAGGATGTATGGAACTCGCCGGGGACCTCGCGACCCGATGACATAAATACGAAGGTAAACAGCCCTTCCAACGACACGGGATTATTTTGACACATGCCATCTGTGATTTGTTAGACGTTTTGAATTAAAGCGTTTAATTATTTGAAAAATGACGTTATAGTCTTTGACGTTGTGATGGATGCGTGCTAGAATTGTGAGACGAGGTAATTTAGCTGAAGGCTTTTACCGTACCGTTCGTTCATATTCTTTGAAACATAATATATTTTATTATAATGAATCATTTACAGTCGAGGATTAAACTCATCTTTCGTCTGTAACTAAAATGTAAATCCATTTATATTTCTCACAATTCCACTTTCAGTCTACATAACGATTTTAAACAAATTTCCAAGAGCGCAAATAGAATTAGTGAACTAATTTGGACCATTCAAGTTTGTCTCCGCGTTGAAGTTTCGAATGCGTTGAACTTGAGATATAAAATATCTCGTTTCATTTCCTTTTAAGTCTATCTCGAGATGCGATTCCCTTTTTTTTCCTTCATATCTGTTTTCTCTCCAGCCGACAACGATTCAGAGTTTATGTTACTTCCATCTAACAAGGGATCGCTTTATTGAAATACCATCCTTGATTAAACTAAGCGTTTATCTGCTCTCTTCTAATTTATATGCGCTTATATATATATTATATATATATAATATATGTATATATTTATGTGCAATTATTTTAATTTATTGTTATATTGGATATTTTATCATACCTCTTTATCTTTTTTCTGAACTTCAATATTTAATACATAAAACCTTAATTAGGTATAAACATTTTCGTTATTAAAATTTATAATTCATCAATATGATTAAATAGCCTCTAAATCATAATTCAATTTGTGCACTCATTGATACTGAGTGCTCTTTGAAATTCATAATGATGTCAAACAACAACTGGTCCGATTATCACTAAACGGATCACGTGTTATATGTAATGCCTACTGGATAAATACTATTATATGTATTATCTAACTTCAAAGTCTTCCTTTACATCTTAACTTTATACCTATTGATGATAAATTTAAACTAATCTAATATTGTAAAATGGATGAGATAATAAACACAAGTATGAATAACTTACAACGAGCTACAAAGGATCTTTTGATGTCACATGCTTGCTCGGCTGTAAAACTTTAATGTTACAATAAAAAGATAAGTGCATCTGTAACATGCAATGCATTAGAAGTGCATTAGATGCCGTCTCACAGTATACTGCTCAGTGATTTATTATCGGGATCCTATTCTGTTATAAATATATTTATAATATAAACCGAAAATTAATTATTATCTACTAAATAATTAATTATACATTTTAAGCACTCAAAAGTTTGTTAACTCTCGTTTATTATTAACTGTATCTGATAAATAGGTGGATATAAAAAAAAATAATGGTCCATTAAATGACGATATTGCCGAAACTCGCATTAAAGGTTAAATGAACCAAACAACTTCGCCTATGATCCACCCAGACTTACACCAACACGAACCTCACTAGCCAGCTAACTTATTGATATTGGTTTATCTAAAATTTAATATAAACAATGAACTTTATTGCTTATAAAGATTCATAATTAATTTTCAACTTACACTTAATTTTGAACGATTGTCCTCTAAAATGAGATTTAAACAATAGAATTGCAGGAATACCATTTAATTTTCCAAGAATGTTAAAACGAAAGACAGCAATTACATCAAAGTCAGATAGACGTTAGTAATTGAATTTTGCTATAGCGTACTATAAAGACCTTGTTAAATCTAGAATAATAAATTTAATAAACCCTCATTAGCTTTTAATATATTCCCTTGGGTCGGAGTGGAAAGAGTCCAAAAAACTTCTCCAAATATGGATAGATATTAACCATAGTATGTTCATAGTTACTGTACTTGTAACTATGGTATATTACGGGTTATACAACTCAATAGGTTTATATGAATATTTAAAATGAACATTTCAAATTAAACGCTTACTTGGGTTTGCTTACGACTGTTTTGTGTAAAAAAAGCCTTTATTTAACGTTAATGATTCATGCAGCGTTTTTTTAATGACTCCGTGTACACCGACCTTTACATTGACAATAGGTATAAAAGCTTATCAGAGGGAGAAATAGCCGGCGGTTACAAAAGGGACCATAATAAGGATGTGTGAACTCAGCCTAGTCTGCATTTATATTATGAGAAAATGTTATTGGACCCAGTAGATTGAAAACTCTACAGGTCTTTGAGAACTAAGATTAGATGTTGTCTGTGCTATTTACATCCGCCTACGGCTTATATGTCAGTTCATTCTTTACTTAAACAGTATAAATAATAAAAAAAAGTATCTAAATAGTATCATTATCTTAAAAAAAGTAATAATTATAAATGAGACAGTACAGGGTATAAATCTAAAGGGCAGGTAAACAGTGTTATGGCTGTCGTCGTCAATAAAAAGCCCTATCTGATTTATTGTAAGCATTACTTACGGAGTGTTGTCGGGAGATACGCCTGCGTGTTGGTTGTTGGTGAATTGATAGCGAGGAGTTGATACGTGCAATACTTTATTGGAGTGAACATGGAATCTTTGATTTATTACTCTTTTAATAAGTCCATGTAAAGATTGAGTATTATAATAAAATTGAGTGACGATAAGACTCAAAGATGAAAACGTTTAATTAATAAAAATATAGGAATGTTTATTTTATATATATTTTTCCATAGTTGTGTTCTTCCATTGTTTACTAGATCTTACTGTGCTTAGAATTGCTAAGAATTGAATTAGAATTTTGTAAATTGTACTAGAATGCTTTATATATTTTGTAACAATGAAGCTACGTTCAGTTTCGTTTCCGTAACTATTATAAACGCTTACAGTATAGCCCTTGAAAAGAAATATAATGTACATAAAACGATTTTACATTTATTCCTAACCAGCATCTCAAAACGCATCTTGATCTGGTGTTAGTGTTTCTCATGGCAGGAGATTTCAGACTTTCTCTAGATTTATTAAATTTAAACAAAACTTTATATTATATGTAGTTTAGTCTGTTCATCTATAAAATTCAAGATAATTCGTGTTGTTGTTGAGGTCTATCTAAACTGTGTAGTGATGTTAACACATCAGCTAATCCCCTAAGTCCTGTACCTCAGAAGTGCTCTGGCACAACATCAAAAAACTTTCTTAATTTAACCGACTCGAAACAGTTTCTAATTATAGGATTATGAAGGAATTCGTGCCCCAGTTAGGCGCAACTAGAATTAAAATAGTAATTACAAAGCGCAGGTGTAAACAAGTACTGTGAAAGTTATATGCGGTACAGGGTTCGTCGGCGTGTGAATAATTCATATGATTCGGAAAGTGGGCCGTGTTCGTCTTTACATTCGAACTTTTGCTGAGTGACTCAATTTTATTTCTCTATTCACAATTGCCAGGACAAAGTAATATGTCAATGAGGAAGTCCTCTTCCTGTATGCGTCTAGCAACGGATAGACTGCATACGCTTTTTCTATTTTTTAACACTATGTTAGATTTGCGACTTTGCCTGATCTTGATATTTGAATCAAGAGATTTCTAAGTATTGCTGTGAGCAATTAATTGGTTTTAATAATGTCTTATATTAATATAACGCTCTGTATTCTTCATAAAACGTCGTGTGTCGGTCCAATGAAAGTCAACTATCTATATTTTTGGCAATTTCGAAGGTCTCTGTTCCATGCTTACTTTTAATTTTGGAAGTGTTTGTTTTACCTAGCGTCGAAGTTTCTACCGCGTTTCCTTAATTTGATCTTTTTTTGTGGATTTTAAAAGCTAAATGGTCTTTCGTGAAATTTATTTGCTTATTTTCAAGGTTTATGAGCCTGAATTACCATCGGATAATTTAAAGTTATTTGTTTTTATTTTTCTATACCTTTTGCGTTTTTTATTAAAGCTTCTTAATATTAGTTTGATTTATGTTTAATCGGCGAGATTATAATGTTTTTATCAGTTTTAAGTTTGATGAAACTTCTTCTGATATACAGATAATACAATACATTAAATAAACCTATGTGTATTCCTCTACATTAAAGCATACATTCAATGTGAAATACCTTTTATATTCATATATAATTTATCCGCAAACTCATCGCTGGAAGTACAATGGACGGAATTAACGTTTATACCCGAGAGCGTACGGTGGTATCCGAACAAGTTCAGTCTTGCTTGAATTATAATATACAGGACCTTGGGAACCACTTCTGATTTGTAATTTACCGAACGGTTTAGGGTTGGTACTTTAATTAAAAATGTAATCACCTTTTTACCTAATCGAGATTTGAATAGTGAGTCTTTGACACACATTAACTATAATATAAGGATTATTTTAACAGACCCAGTACACGTTTTTACGGTATTAAGCATATAAGCATATAACCTTTTTTAGAACATTATGGCATGTAATTGTCGTTATTATCTTAATTTTTTCATTGTAAGATGATGAACTAAGTTTGAAACTATGTTTTGAACATTGAATACGTCACCCTTAATGTATTATCAAACGAATCAGATTTTAACATTTTTTTTATATGGACAATACGATCGTAAGGAGATTATTTCGGTAATCTTGTTCCATTGTATTCCTGTTCTTTGGTTCACTTTGTGTATGAAGTGGGTCAAATAATAAAATACCGACAATCCCCTTATCATTTTGTATTACATTTATGATAGTTTTCTTTGTAACTCTAGGACTGAATGCGACAATCGGTCGGTTAGATAAACAGTGAACAACTGCCACTGTTTTCTCTTTATAATCTCCTTTGAGAAATGTTTTTATAAAATTTAATTATACTGGTTTTTGAAACACACTGACAATTTAAACCTCTTTTGCATAGTGATGATTTCTAACAAGTGCTTTATGTTATGTTACTAAATAAACAAAAAATCACATCATTAACTCTCACATAAATCTTCAGCGGACAGTCTCGTAATTAAAGTACAAATTATGCGATATTTCACAATTACCACTCCAACTATGGAAGGCGCAAAATATAGAGGATAATCATGATGCACGACATTTGCCTGCCATCGATCATTCCCTGCAATTTTCCGGAATCCGGATCCCCAAATCTGGCCCTTGTCGGATTGCTCTGACGCGTTAATGCGTCTCCCTGCTTTACATGTCCAATTTTTGTGCCGCTGAGTGTAGTTTTACGGTGTCCGTATTTTATGGACGTAGACTCCGGAAAATTGTGTTTTTCAAATTTGTTTCGGTTTGTCCGTACGTTATATTTGCTGTGTCTAATCTAAGAATGCTTTCTGTACTATATTGTAAGTGTTTATTTTTTTGTTTGTAGGAACATTTTGAGTCATTTATATGTATATTATTTATAAAAATACTAGCTATCAGTTAGCGACTTCGGCCCGCTAATATATAGTTATTTCGTAACGATTATTGTAGTTTTCTGTTTTTTTATTTATTTTCGCTATGAAGGACAAGAATAAATTCGACGTAAAATATCACGTATCTCATTTCGACAATAAAGAATCTGCCATACAAGCTTTCATCCCCTTTAAACTCTCAGGGGTGGAATTTAGCAAAATCGTTTTTCTCAAAGTCTTAACAATTACCTACACCTACCTACGTTCTTAAATGACTTAATAAGCAAAATTACAGAGTCGTAGCCCTCGTAATTTCTGAGTCATGAATAGTAGAGAGGTATTTGAGATGAAAAAAATATTCCACCGATAGTTTAGTTCGATAAATGGACCATGAGGTCAATTAGAGACTAACCCAATCCAAACGGAGGCACCAACAGATTTTTATCAAATCCATTAAATAATATTGATGCTATAAAAATTATAAAACATATTTCCATTTTATAACGTGAAATACAGAACATTTTAAAGGTTAAAAGTTGCAGTGTAAAATAACATTTTATGGTGAATAGCGATAGTTTTAAAGGTGCCCGTAACGGTCTAATTTTCACGCTCTTTACAACAAAAGCATGGTGGATAAAAAAAATAATACTCGAATATTTCGTTCATTTAGAATTTAGTGCTTTTCGTTTGATTCTTTCTTGTTTTTGTTATTGGTAATAGTGATATTTGTGTATTTCTTTTATATTATACCTGGTTTTACTACTATTAAGTAATGCGTTCGGTTGACACAGCTCTGATTGTTATACACAATACATTAATTGTAGCACACCGTTACGTCTATTAGCATAATGTTCTGGCCCAATGGGTGATGTTTATCGAAACTGAGCATTTCTATGTAAATACAGAGTAGATCGTGATTGTTTGTATATGATAGGACTATCACGGCTATTAATTATGATAATTGAATATGTTAGAGATGAGACGTCGCAATCTAAGGGACAGTATTATTAATGTTTGAAATTGTTTGCGAATTAGAATTAGCAAACCTCTCGCTCGTGAAGACCTCTCGCTAATAAACAAAGACTAACAAAGAATCTATCAATAATTAAATAAAAAGTTAATAAAAATTTAAACTTAAGTTAGTTAGATAAAAATTAAATACCGCTTGGCGAGGGTCACGAGGACCCTAATAACTTGTCTTGATGGCTATCGCAGGGTTGACGTTTAAACTTTACCCGTAGATGTTTACAGCGGCCCCAGTAGGGGCCACTTACTGCAACACATAAAACTGTCGACTTAAAGATGCTGGAAGCTAACCTTCCTTTGGCTAGACTTTAATGACCGTTATTATTATAAAATATTTTTAAAATGTAACGCTAATACTTAACCATACTTTTAAATAGTTTTTTTTATTTACTACATTGATTTATTGTTTAATTTCTTTCTGACACTAAACGCCATTTCGAAATCTTTTTAATTTGTATGAGTTCCTGCAGCCATAATAATAATAATAATATTACAATATAATAAATCTCGGTCTTAATAACGATAAGAACGGAATACCGAAATTCTCCCAGTATTTCCAGTATCGTATATCCTTGTAGAAACCTTAAGGAGATAATTCTGTCTGGTTGCGTTCAAGACGTCACCTGGGAACACCTAATTGCCTCAACCCGTCTAACTAACAACACTGTTTACCGAAATCTTTAAGAATATTGCTATAATTTTGGAAGCAATCCAAATGTATAAAATAAACCATGTCATTACAGGTTATATATATATGTTTTTTTTTTAATATAACGTAGAATTGAATATTTTATATTATAATTATAGTTTATGTTACGTATTTAAAATATATAAATATCGTTGGTGAAATATAAATTTCATGAAATGAAATAAAAATTTCAGTGAAAATATATCATATCGACTTCAAATCCTTAATTATCTCGAAATGACAAGATTCGGGTCAAAACATACCAGCGCGTAACCGTTTGGGGTCAAGTGGAAGTCGGTGACTCCTATCATTCTGAACCATTTTAATTATAGTTAAGTCTTTTGTTATACTCTCATGGCCTATTTATTACCTCATAATTAATTTTATATAAAAACTTTTACTTTTTGTTTTTTATAAAAATGGATCCAACTATTTCAGAAATACGAAATTAAAAAATATATATATACTCGTATTTAATTTTAAAAATATTTCAAGAATCGCACAGTCAGCAACAACGCGGCTTAAAAGCTCAATACTTTAATAACGAATGGAATATTTGCTATATGTTGAAATAAAAATTCGAACTATCCGTAATAACATGAAATATTCATATTTTCGGACTAATTAGACGTATCGTTAGTTTAAAAGTAACTTATTATTATTAAATAATTGTGTTATAAAGTATTTGTCTCCTGAATATGAGTAACATTGACGAAATACATCCTCCGTGGATCGTACAAAGAATTGTATTGTAAATCGCACCCACAAGCTTTAGTTCAGCGTTCAGAAACACTAGTCACTGGACCAAAAGGACGTCAAAATAAAAAAAAATGTAAAAGCAACAAAGTAACTAACAAACTTGTCCTTTCAATGAGATTTAAGCTTAAAAGTCTAGGAAATTACATACATCTAAGATTTTATATGCATCTATTATTAAAAAACGCAATATGTTTGGAAGTGAGAACTTGTTAAGTGTTATTTTCTTCAAATGTGATGCAATAAATGTTAAAATATTTTAATTAATCTAAACAATTGAATGAAATTGTAAAACCACTATCGTATCAAACCGTTCGAAGTTGTCGTGAACTTTGATAGTAAGAGGACAAGTCTCGGTGGCCCGCGTAGATTGCTGCTTCGACTCAAACCATACTTAAATTAGTGGTAATCAACATTGAAATATATTTAAATTGTTAACTGCAGGTTTTTGATAACGCTATTATTACAACTATTTCTACACATAATACTTACCAAAAATCAAAAAGATATATTAACATGACATAAATTAATCGGTAAATTAACGTTATCAAACAATATATATAATAGGTTGGCAAGTAAGAAATTGCGGATTTCACTCATAGATGGCTTCAGGTGAATATTTAGGTTTGCAGACGTAGTACAAATATAAAACACATTTTGTTATTTGATAGTTGGCAATTCAGCTGTTAATCCGTAAAAAAAGTTTTTTGATAGGTTGCGTAGTTTTCGTTGTTGGCATTCGTTGAAAAATGGAAAATCTAAAAGCACATTTTCGTCATATTTTAATTTTTTATTTCCTCGGAGGGAAAATCGCATCCCAAGCTCATAAAAAATTATGTGCTGTTTTTGGTGACGAGGCCTTAAAGGAACAGCAGTGTCAAAATTGGTTTGCCAAACTTCGTTCTGGTGATTTTTCACACAAAGATGAAAAACGCTCTGGTCATTCAGTTGAAGTTGATGATACCCTAATCAAAGCAATAATCGATTCGGATCGTCACAGTACAGCACGTGAGATTGCAGAGAAGCTTCATGTATCACATACCTGCATTGAAAATCACTTAAAACAACTTGGCTATGTTCAAAAACTCGATACATGCGTTCCTCACGAACTGAAAGAAACGCATTTAACGCATCGCATTAACAGCTGCGATTTGCTAAAGAAATGTAATGAAAATGATCCGTTTTTAAAACGACTGATAACTGGCGATGAAATATGTTGTTGGGTTGTTTATAACAATACCAAGTGGAAAAGAACGTGGAGCAGGCCAGGGGAACCAAATCAAACAATATCAAAAGCTGATATTCATCAAAAGTTGATTTTGTTATCAGTTTGGTGGGATTACAAAGGAGTTGTCTACTTTGAACTCTTACCACCCAACCGAACGCTCAATTCTGATGTCTATATTGGACAAATAACGAAATTAAACAATGCAGTTGAAAAAGAAATCGAAAAGTATTGTACTCCACCATGACAATGCAAGGTCACACAATGACAATGACGATGATGTCAAATCGTACCTGATTCAGTTTTTTGCTAATAAAAACTAGAACTTTTATGATTGTGGGATTATGATGCTGCCTGAAAGATGGCAAAAGGTCATTGATCAAAATGGCCAATACATAACAGAATAAAGTTATTTAGTTCCATGAAAAAATTGTCTTTGATTTTCTGAAAAAAACCGCAATTACTTAGTTGCCAACCCTTAGGCGTACAAATAAGTTTTGAGGGTTTTACGAAAAATGGCATAAGTGTTATATAATCGCGACAGATTATCTTTAGATTAAAATTATCTTAAAGCATCAATATTTGAGTGTATGAAACATTGATTTCATTTTGCTAAAGTATAACATTTTTTTTCCTCGTTCTGATCATGTCTACTTCTGTTCCATCAAAACACCATTTGCGGGAAGTTCCTTTGTTTCAATTTAAAAAAAAACTTCAGCCGATGGTCATCGATCGTTGTGTGATATAGCATATGGAGAACATGCTCCTTAAATAAAAACATGTGAGTATTAGTTTCGGCGTTTCAAAAGCGGAGATTTTAACACCAACGATAAGGAACGTGAAGGGAGACCATCAAAGTTTGAAGATGCTGAATTAGAGTCCTTGGTGGACGAAGATTCATGCCTAACTCAAGATGAGCTTGCTGAAACTTTAGGAGTTACTCAGCAAGCCATTTCAAATCGTCTCAAAAACATGGGGATGGTTCAAAAGCTAGGAACTTGGATTCCTTACGAACTCAAGCCAAGAGATGTTGAACGACGTTAATGCACTTGCGAACAACTTCTCCAGAGGCAAAAAAAGAAAGGATTCTTACACCGAATCATAACGGGAGATGAAAAATGGATTCGTTATGATAATCCAAAACGAAAAAAATCGTGGGGTAAGGCTGGCCATGTACCAACATCTAAACCCAATATCCATGGCCAAAAGCTTATGCTATGCATATAGTGGGATCAACTGGGAGTGATCTACTATGAACTTCTCCAGTCTAACGAAACCATCACTGGGGAACGTTACCAACAACAGTTGATGCAATTGAGTAGAGCATTAAAGGCTAAACGACCATAATACGTTTAAAGGCATGACAAGGTTATCTTTCAGCACAATAACGCGCGACCACGTATCGCAAGGATCGTAAAAGATACCTTGGAAGCTCTTCAGTGGGCCATTCTACCACACCCGCCATATTCGCCGGATATTGCTCGGTCTGACTACCATTTGTTTCGATCCATAAGCCATGGTTTATCTGAGCAACGAAGAAAGCAAAAATTGGATTGACTCTTGGATCGCTTCAAAAGACGATGAATTTTTTCGGCATGGTATTCAAACCTTGCATGAGAGGTGGGAAAAAGTAGTAGCTAACGATGGAAAATATTTCCAATAAAATATGCTAAGCCGTTTTTTCAAAATTAATTTTTAAAGTTGCGTGAAAAACCCTTAAAACTCATTTGTACTCCAATTATTAAAGTCGGTATTTAAAAATATTCAATTACATTAGCTTTGTGAATATATAAAGTTAATAAACTTGGTGCAATGGAAAGCATAAATCCTGGGTACAATTTAGGGTTGGGACGGTTGAAGTGACCACGAGCTAAAGACGCGGTGTCCAGATTTCATGCTTCTTGACAACGCTTAACTTACAAGCACAAACCACCATACATCCAAAATGGTTTTAATACAATGTATTAAAGTACATTTTCCTCTGTGCCAGCAGCATTTCTAATTTTGCAGTCCTGCTAAATATATTATTTAGGTCAAATTGAAAGGTGTTATATCAAATATATTAGGGTCGCATTTCGCTTGCACGGAACGCACAGAGACCCCGGCTTTTAGGAACTACTAGCTTAAGTTAATACCGTAGCCGGTCTCGTCTCGTTACCGCCGTCGGATGGACCTGACAGACTGACATATAAGTGTCATTGTAGCAACTTTGTATATTATGTTTCTTATAATACATATATATACATATTACCAGAGGAACGTACAAAAATAGAAATTTATTTTACTTTTTACGTGACGACCTTATTTTTTTATCTAGCAACTTTGTATTACAATGTGTAGGTTATTTCAAATTTATCAGTCGAAACTTTTTAGGATTTAAATCACTTTGGATTCAACTCACTTTTAACACACTCGCCTCATATAATAAAACAAATATACTCTGAATCGCAAATACTATTAAAATGTTAAAATAACACATTTTAGCTTTGATCTAAATGTATATGTAGTTTTTATAAAAGTGAAAAACAGTAAAAGTACAGATTAAACTAGGACAACAATACATGGTATGTATTCTTTATGAACTCTGGATATTATCCGGGGGAGGGATTAAAGAAATGTTACGTGTATCGCTTTCATAGTCACCGCAACCGCTGATCACGACTGCTAATGATCTAGTAATCAGGTGTGGACAATTGTTTTGTTTATATATATACTTTCTATAGTATATATATAATAAAGTCTCATAATATATATGTACATATTATAAAGAAATGGTAATAATTGTGATATTGACAACGCATTAACATTTGTGCGTGTTCGGATCGTGTAAGCAATTAAACTTCGTACATAAAAGTCGGAAGTAATCAAAATGATAGTTAAGTAAGAGTTAAAGTTTCCCAAATTATAGTGTAGAGGAACTTCCAACGTATCCCGACTTGGAGCTCCGGAACTGCAAATGCGACTGTAATTCACTATTAAACGTTGTCATTGTTCTTGTCGTACTCCGGCACGAGTCAGCAGTCTTCTAACTTTCGGATCTTATCAATAGTTGCTTTAATTTCGCTGACGTAATGGAAATTGTTACAGTACGTCTTGGATGTGGACCGAAATTCTAGCAAATAAAACATTACGATTGAAACATCAGTAATGTTCCTCGAGTATCGAATGATCATCTTGAATATTCACTGTTTTCTCTCTCTAGAGTTACGAGTATTATTTAACGTATAAACTTGTGCTGTTTCTGAAGTTTTCTTTGTCGTGTGGAATGCGTTCCTTAATAGCTTGTCTCGAACGTGCGAGTGGTATTTGTTAATTTCGCTGCATGTTTACTTTGGAACATCCGTTTTAGATTTAGCGAATTTATGTCTTATTTCGGGTTTCCTAAAATAGTTGTTTGTTTTTCTAATATTTGTTAGAGCTTTGAGTATATAAATTTAATGCAATTTGATAACACAAAAGCTAATATAAAAGCACATAGCAATCCGTCTTCAAGGCCTAACAACGTAAAGCTGCCACAACACTAAACGATTCACAGGCAATCAAAATCTTTAATAATGGTGAATTGCACCCTGCACTCTTTCCAACTATGCAACTAATAACCGCTCGCTATTTATGAGTTACCGCAGTAATTGCAACTTATAATGATTTGTGGTCGCCCCTGTCTTAAACTTCCTCCGTATTACGTGTTCCAGTTAAAGTGATGAGTTTATTCAGAGTTCATGAACTATTTGTGTATAAGGACTATTTCTGACATTTATCGAAGTGTTTCGCGTGTTTGAATTAATTGCGGGTAGTTCGAGAAGTTGCGTTTACTTTTGGTATGTCGCTGAGTTTTTTATGTTTTTGTTATATTTGAATCGATGTTTCCTTTTGATTGTCTAAATTAATGTTGTATCAGTACAATTATTGCCAAATATTGTGTTATTAATTCTATCACAATAATATGTTGTATATATTAATTGAAATATATTCCTAAAATAAATACTTGTACATTTTTCGGTCGTTGAATGAAAATATCCGTATGACAAGTTAATTTTTAAATTAATATAAAATACAAAATACGAAAACAAAAGCAGGATACGAATATGCTACCTGGATTTATTTATATTTTATGATTTTTAATTAAGTCGTATTAAGATAAAAATCATAAAATGAGTATTCTATATCTATAGTAAGTACTTATTTGGTATTTTTTTTTATAATTAATGTAAATATGACAAAAACTAATAAATTTAAATTGAAAATTCCAATTAAGTACAAAGTGGAACAATTCCGGCACTAATTTGCTTGTTATTCTTTAACAATCGTCGGTATTTTGCGTTATTTTATCTCCCACCCCATTCGTAGGGTCGATTGCCTCCCCATAAAACACCTCATTCTATGGAGATCCCACCTGATACGATCTCTGATGTTCCCTTTCGGTTTATTGACTAAATAATACCGCCTTGTCCCTCTATAATTGTTTTCCCTCTGCCCTTTATTTGCGTGACTGAGGCTTTATTAGGTGGAAGATGAAAATTATTGAATTAAGTCCCTTAAAAACAATTTCATTAAATGTATACAAATGTTATATATTTTTTTAATTATATAGGTTTATTAATTTAATTTGACGAATGTTACGAAATAGATTTTCGGACAGCGTCCTCATTTTAGCACATTTTAGTTAACCGTTCACGTATAAGCGGTCTAGGTTAAATGCAGTGGATATCGGACACCTGTGCTCCGATCTATAGCGGGGACATGACTGTAATGTATTGCCTAGATCGGGGTTTTTGGGATAATAGCTTAATTTGGATAATGGATCGTATTAATTATGTCTTTGGTCAGCGTATGCGAATCTTGAGTTGTTTTTTTGGACTAATATGCGTAATTAGCATTCATTACCTACGCTTTGTATAACTTCTTTTTTTATTATAAACTTTTATATAGTATATGGTAGAAAGTATAGATTTATCTAGCAAGTTATGCATCCTCTATATTAAAATTATCTTCAATTATCATTGAAATATCCCGATTTCCTTTCTGTTATTCTCTGTTACACTCGAACTCTGAAGACTCATACGATCCACTTCGTTATTCCACAATATCATTTTCTTAAATTAAAGCAAAATAACCGGTCCTATTGAATGTCTCCAGCATATTAATTCAGAATCTTTCGAATGTAATTTAGTGTTGCTGTGAGCGTTTTTCAGATAGATAGTTATTTGTTCCCGAGCCAGCTCACTCATACTCTCTTTTGCCAATATCCTAAATTGATATTTGACATAGTACTTCCTTTTGACTTCTTGTGTGACTTTTATAGCACTTGTGTCGCTCGTGTGTCGATTATTCAAATTTACGCTTCTAGTTTTATCCACTTTCGTGTTTTTTTTCAATTTACGATGCTTCAGAAACACGAATACTTTCTGTAAATTATGTATTTTAAAATGTCCTGAATTTAAATTGACTATTTATTATTTATTTATATGCTGATGTAATGTCTTTCAATAATGTTTAGTTTAGTGATGCTGCTTGTACGTAAAGATGTGGTATAGAGATTTAATTGAAAAAAAAAAGCATATGAATTACATAGGCGATAATTCTAACGTTATTTTTGGAATATATTTGTACGATGTTGTATTTTCTATTGTCTTATTCTGCATCCTTTTCTTTATCGTAAAGTAACCTGAGGCGGGTATAGTCTGTGCTATTTTTTTAGTCAATTCCTCGGCTGGTACACATTACGTTAATTCCTTTCAAGACGCGCACTTAACACTAAGTTAGGGAGTACGTGAGAGTAGTTTTTGTACTGTAATGTCTTCTGGATTCTTTTTAGAGCAACTAATTACATTGTAGCTAATTATACTTCAGCAGTAGTTTTCATTGTTAACAGGGACCATCTTTTTTTGTTCTTACATTCTTAAGTATCTTCAAATCTAGACTGCTTTTTCCAACCGCTGAATATTTAAAATGATTTTAATAGAACTCGCTGAAGGTTTAGTGTACAAAATGAACACAATTTAGACGTAAAGTTTATAGCGTCGGCTGCACAGAATATTGCAGCGGTCGATATTACTGCGCTCCAAATCTTTGGAATTTAGGAAATAATGGATGTGGCACGTTTTGTAATTAAACCGAACAAATGGTTTTTATTTTTATTCGAAACTTACAACTAATTAAAGGCTTCTCGGTTGTTGATCATTAAAATTAGTTGGGATGCTCAAATTGAAAACTAAATTTAATGTGTTGTTTATTTTTGTTAATCCAACAGAGTTACAAAATCAAAGATCTATACAGTATTTGCTTATTTAGCTTTCGACGTGATAACAAATGGCAATTAAAAAATGTATACCTTGATATACCGAATTCTAAATAAAGGATTAAACCAAGCAATCTTCTTTCATATCTTGTCTAATCTTTTCTAGTTTCCAGCCTGCTTATTAGTACCGGCTTATTCCGCTTACTAATAAATGAGGTTACTTTCTTGCTCGTACGCCATTTTCTTTCTTACACCTACCCGCAAAAATAGTTTTAACGCGCGTTCAACTCGACTTTCCTGGTATTAAGTTCAAATGAGATTCGTTATGAAATGCACTCAATTTTAAACCTATATTGTAAACGCAATATCAATAATGAAAATGTATGTTATTTATTAAATTATTTGAATACATTTTATTATCTTATTGTTATGCTCAATGTAATCAAAGTTATTGCAATTAATAATATTAATGTTTCTTTTAATGGTTCTTGTAATAATTATCTGGTAATTTTATTTTGATAATTTGAATGCGTTCCAATATGTCCTGCACATGCTCATATAATAATGAAAAAATATTACGTTCGAACTTAAATTTTAGCTTCCATTGTTATATGAATTTATTTTAATATATATTTATTCAAATAACATAGTAGGTATTATATTGCGAGCTATTCTAAAGTTTATTATTATTACAATAGAGTACAGATTCAACTAACTAATTAAAATCAAGTTCTGTGGAGACTAGTGTTTTTGTTCTAATTAAAACTTGGCTACGGTTGAGCGTAAATCATATTCATTCGCAGACCGTACTGTCCCAACAGAGACGTTAGGTTCTCTAACATTTGGTTAAAGAAAGATCAGTGAGGGTTGTTTAAGGAATCTTAATCAGATATCACTGATTTTAATTAAAAGTTGAGATTTTATATAGTGATATAACAATCAAATCTGTTCAGAGCTACCTCTATTTTAGGATAACCCTTTCAAGTTGTGTAATATTAAGTTTATCCTAAACCAATACAATGTGTTTAACTTCTTGCTAACAGATGATGTTTGGTTTAATTAGAATATTCGATAAACATACTCTCACTGGCCGCTTAAAATATAATCTACAATTTCTAAACCCTGAAAGGGTATAAAAGGTCTGATATACGTAATCGTGATACTTTTTAATGGACACTATTAATATTACGAGAAATTAAATATTAATATTAATTGAAATATAAATAAAATATTAATTAATTTAAAACTTTGACATTCGATTACCGACGAGGTGCAATAAAGGTATCTTTGTACCAAATCAGAGCATCAAATCTCATTTGAGACGTTATACGCTTAACCCAAATCCTTGAAGCCAATTTCCACTATATCAAAATGTCACGCACGTCCCCGAGTCGAGATGGCCTTTATTCATCAGGGTCCCAGTTCACACCGATGCTGTATAATGAAACAAATCCCAACTTGGAATACCTCTAGGTTTCCTCACAAAGGTCTGCCCAATTGTTGTCAAATGAAGATTCAATTGAACCATAATAAATTAGTTTTCAGGCTCCCCCGTCCTTTCGTTTACAGACATACAACTAGGGTCCTAAGATAAGCATGACTCCTTCATTGTTTGGAATCCGCAATTATTGAATGGGTTCATCCCTTGTTTGTCCTTGGTTTAATAGGCAACTATTAAACGACTAATTTATCATAATGTCACCGGTTTCATTGTATGTTAGAATGGCAAATAATTAAGGTAGAAAGATGTACGTGTTTGTTAATTTGACTCATAAACAAAACATTAATTCATGTTGGTGGTGGCTTGGTATGATATTTCTTTTACATCATAAGCATGGATTCTACCATTTGATGCGATTTCCATTCCTTGTCAGGTATAAGAAAGAACTTTAATTATTATTGCAATGTATTAGGTTCTTTAAGTTTAAAAAATATTACTAATAATAATTTTACACAATTTGGTTGTCGGTTTACGTGTTGAGGACATTTTCTTTTTTAATAAGTGTGTGCTGGTTAATTGTGGTTTCCAATAATTACTTGTTATATCAACCGTATACAACATGTATATATAAAGTACACGTTTCAAACTTTACAAACAATAGTTTTGTTCAAATTATTATCTATTATTTGTTAAAGTATGCAGGAAATTATAAATTGATACATCAATATTTGTTGCCCAAAAACTGTACACTCTATTTATGTCTTCAAATATAATTAAATAAGTTTAATAAATGCTCAATATTACAATAAAAAATGGGAGCGTTGTAAGAATGCAGAGTTGGATGGTTGAATATATTGACCACATCCATACTTGTTGGAATCAATAAGATAGAAGAGTAATATCCATTCAAATTCTTATTCGTATTGGTTTCTCAAAAGTGACATCCATTATTGCCTTCTGAACAAACATTACCGGGCTTACTCGGCTTAAGTATCTCTTTTGTCCTCGACCCTCGATGAGAACAATTGACTGTTCTCTATGAATACCTATTTCAGTAACCCCTATGGGTCATGCTATGCATTTTATGTTATTCAATACGATATGAACAAAACATATAAATGACTTTAATCAAAAATATAAATGTTGGCTTCTATACACTAGATAATTCCCGCCCGCTTCGCTGGGCAACTATTAATTTGGATGTGCACTTAGGTTGCTATGGTAACCGTTGTTATCGAAACAGTTGCTATGGTAAACACGTTGAGTGTATAGCTCCTACAGGTTTAAAACTTGGTGAAATGCAAAAAGTTAAAATCCGTTGGGATAGGAATTTCGTAAAATCCGCTCTTAGTGGACGTACGTCACAAAAGAAATAACTATGTAAAATTTGAAGTTAATCGTACAGATATTTTCGGAGATTTCGTGATGAGTCAGTGAGGGCTAATTATTGATTAATCTTTATGTATATTATATATGCATGCTTGACACTCAAATGGTAGCCAGCGAATTTGAATCAGAACATTGTCTGCTTAAACTGCAGTAATATTTATAGCTGATAAAGCACGCTCTAGCACAAATAATGAGCAGTGTCGGGTTGTGAATACTAAGACTGAAAACCACAGTACCATTAAACAACAGCTTTTGCTTGAGATTAAAATTACCTCTCATTGGATTAACTCGTACTTTTGTTAACTATTTCAACATAAAACGAGAATGGGGATTTTACAAGTATTTATTTAAGCATTGTTTTATTATCTTAATTCATAATAAAATATTACTAAAAACGATATATATATCATATTAAGCTTCAAAGGGATTTCAAAGAATACGAATGAGTGATATAGGAAAGAAAATTATGACAAGATTGAGTGAGGGTATCCCAAGAGGTGATCGAAGAATCTTGACACGTCCTGCTAATGAGATTGTGTAGATAATTGGTAGTCTGTAGTGTATTGCCCTTCAAGAGTATAGGGACAGGGCTGAAATGAACCTACGAACTGAAGTTCTGTAGGCTGTGTCGAGTAGCTCTAATAATTTATATCATTAGAGTGACCTCCGACACAAAAATAAGATATTCGGTTGGGAAATGGCACGAATGATTTTGTGACTAATTAAATTATCTCTTGTGAGAAAAAAATAAATATACCTCATATCTTTACTTGTATATAATATGTGGATAGGAGAAAGAAATATTAACTTATATTTTAATAAAAATATATTGTTAAATTTTATAAATTCATTCGTTCATTATAAGATACTGAGAATTCATTAATTGTATTGATTTATTTCTCCTGTTTCTATTACTAAATCTATTTTACATAATAAAAGTTATATGTAACATTTACATATATAATTTTAATATATATTTTTATCGTCAAAATCGTATAATTGACACCATAAGTCCTAATCACATGTAGATATTATCAAAATTATGCGTGGTAGTGCCATGCTTCACTTGGTATCGGTTAGGAAACTTGCCAGTTTCTTTGCTGGTCGTACGTCGTATGGTAATTTACCTTCCTTCCTTGTGGCCGCAAACATAAATTAAGTGTCCGCCGCCGGCCTGGTTGAAAAATTACCAACTTGTGCGGAAACAACGGCTTAGTCTATCTGGATTTGGTCATCTAATTCACTTCTTGTAATATATGAACTGTCTTTATAAAAATCTGAATCTCTTGCTTTTTGTTCATCAAAAGCCGCAAAATAATAACCAGTAAAGCTTTTTTCAACAAGTTACACTTGGTTTGCTGTAAAACTAAAACTATTCATACATTTAAAATATTACTAGGCTCAATAGAATAACGAGGAATAACGTAAAGTTGATTTTATATGTGACGACTCTGATTATTCAAAGTTGGTAGCTAATAAGCCAACTTGAGCACAACTTCGTTCCCTTTGAGCTTGTATTTAACCAATTTCTCATGATCTAAATCAAATCATTACGTTATGGATATCTGTCTGTATATTGTTATAATCTATGCACCTTCATTTATTCGTTTTAGTTAACGCTACATTTTGAACGTTAACATATTTTTAACTTAAAGGGTTTAGTCATATACCTCCAAAAAGGTTTTCAGTTGTAGGGTCTATCTCCGACATATGCAGATGTGTGCACTAACAGACACTTACTCTCATTTTCCTGTGAACGAGATTGCTGCAAAGCCTACGATATGTCAAGTAAAAAATAATATTTAAGTTTTATATCGAATCTAATTAAGGAAAATCTTTTAACAATAGTTTTATTTTAACTTTTACATCATCATCAATATTCCGTCCCATCGGCATAGTTCCATGTCACAGTTCCATTTTTCTTTGTTTTAGGCACATCTAATAGATTCAGAAGAGTTAGGCACGGAACATCTTTACATATAAATCAAAGTTTCGAAGCCAAATATGATTTATTATTTTTTTTGAAACGAGATTTTTTTTTCTGTTTTTCCCGCCGTAGTTCGCTTATATTTTAAAGAGTTGGCTATAAATCTTGTAGTGGTGTAAAATTTCATTATACCCTAACTTATTGTAAAGCACTGTGCTAGCTTTAAACTAACCCTAATTTTGCAGAATGATCTAATTTCTAGTCAAATGTGTCGTCTAAATCTAAACACGCGACCTATATAGCTCAGATAATTATTGGATCGTAGAGGAAATATAAAAATATTTGCAAAGCCAAAAGTAAATGTTCTATAAAACAGAACACATTTATGTTTATATACATTATACATAAACATAAATGTGTTCTGTTTTCACACACATTTATGTTTATATACATATTATATACATAAACATAAATAATTCTTGTTTCATCCTCATCCTCTAGACAAATCTAATTTAGAATTTTTTATTTAATGTTAATGTCAATTTAACCTATGATTCTTCTTTAATTTTATTCGATTCCCTTTTTTTCTATAATAAAATTAAAGTGACCGCTGTCTTTCTTAAGTTATAAGGTATTGAAATAGTGTTTCCGTACTGTATTATCGTAAAAAAATGTCATATTAGAATATGGTTATACTGTCCTAATCATCCATCCCCTTTTTTGTAAAATGATACCGATTTTGTAAATTTGTAGATAAACAATCTTTTTAACCTTAATAATTTCTCCACTGACCAAAACTATAGCATGCACACGGCCCCATCAGATCTGAATTTCTAAGCACAAAAATTTCTGCTAAATGGACTGATCTGGACTGTGCATCGAACATTTCAGAGCGTTGTTTAAATCCTTATTAAATTTTAACTTTTTTTCCTTTGTCTTCAAATTGTCTAATCCCAATATAAATCTATCTCGCCGAGCTGTATAGTAAGTAAGCTGCTTTAAACTGAACGCTGTGCACCAGCGCCGCTCACTCAATCAACTGTTCCCCGAATTTTTGTTCATCTTTATAAAACTACATTTCTACAAATGCACTTTTCTTAGCATTAAAATAAATATTCAACTTTCGTTATAATATAATAAGTAATTCATATCTTTTAAAATTTTATATCATTAATCATTAATACCATCTTAAATATATATTTTCCAAATCTATTCCAAAGTTATTATCGTCGGTGTCCTTCTATCACTTCATTATAATTATTAATCTAGCACATCTTAAGATGTTTTACAAAGTATTTTAATCATAAAATGAAGCTGTGAAGACATCTTCAATTTAACTCAAATATTTGTGCTAATACTAATTGATTGATTATTATCTTTATTAAACATTATGAGTCATAATTAAACAGACGTCTTTTCTTTACTTAACGCCAAGGTCATTCAGTCTAGACACGATGAGAAAATATCACGTTTTTATATACATTTGCTGAACAAATTTTTAAAAAAATGTTAGTTTTTTGCAATTTGATTGTAGGTAGAGCTTTGATATTTTTGATTTGTTTTTGATTATTTATGATTCGATTAAATTTTTATCAACGATTCGTGGACTAGATTAGATTTCTGATTGTTTTAATAAAATATACTGGGATGTATCGTTCGCATTGCAAATTATATTTAAGTTTTTTTGGTTATGCGAATACAACCATATTTTCTATTTTAAGTATCTAAACCTATTCCATTTCTAGTTTATTCGGTCACGGTGCAAGTCCATGAACACCGAGGCTGGCTCGGGTCCAAGCGGTATGATCCAAAAGAAAAAGTCTCCAATACATATGTTGCCATAACGTGGCACTAAAGTCCCCGATATGCTAATCTCTATTAGCCTTTAGAGATGCCCTGCCTCGTTGCTTTTTACAGCTCTCACTGTTAAGGTAAACTACACTTCTTTTCCCGTTTAAGCAAACTTTCAGGCTTAGCATGATGTGTCCCTTGTGAGTTTTACTCATTTGCGATTACATATCCCTTGTTATCCGAACGCTTATAGCACTTTTCGAGGCCCATAGTAGTGTTTTGGTTTTGTATCTTTTAATGCCTTATACCCGTATTACGTGGCTACAACATCTTTAAGGAGGATTTCTTAATTATATATATTATTTAATCAAATAATCTCGCTAAACATAACATTAATTTTAGTTTTCTGAAGTGAAGTATTTTCATATCCGCTTCGCTGCACAGTTTACTCAATATAATATAGGAAATAATAGACAATTCACTTGCATCCCAAATATAGTGTGATATCGACCGGGAGTAAAAATGTCTCCGTCGTGTTTCCCAATTAGGGCTGACATTGATTTCGTCTGCAGCGTCCGGACCGTCGGACCGAAATAACCAGATCGATGATGCTCCGCTTCTAAATGTAAAGTTCACGAGTTTCAGATTTAGGCTATCAGACTCGTGTGAATTTGCAAGATTATTTATGGTTAGTTTAAATAATTGAATTGATATTGTTTTCGGTTTCAAAAATAAAATACAGAGGAATATGAAATTGGATGTATTGAGAAAGCATAACGTTATGTATTTAAATTGATATGTACCATGAAAATTCAAATCTAGTGTATTCAAGATCCGTAGCGTATTGACGAACGGGTTCAATTGCAGCTGCGGTATACAAGGATTGGGAATAAACGAACAATAATTCCCTTTACGAGATCTGGATGTAATCGACATGAGAATACCTTCCTTATGTCTATTAATATATTTTTGGCAAATGTTATTTTTTTATTTGATGTGTAGGGTTGGTCTTATTAAGATATTTTAACACAGTCGATGTATGACGTATTATTGCTTTTTTTTTCTCAGAGAAACATACTTTAGTTATAAAGCGTTTTTTTTAAATATATAGATTACCAAAAAAGTAATTCAAAACATCGCCAAAAAGTTGGGTGGTTTTTTATTTGTCATTCTAAAAACAAAATTACTTTTTAATGATTTTTTTTATCAAATTTTATTTATGATTTTACGAATATAAATAATGTAATGGACTCACTCGGTCAGAGTTGGAAATATATTATATGTTTTTTTTTGTACTAAATTTTAGGTTTATGTTCATAAATAATAAAAATTATAGATCCTTTTTTTTTCGGTATTATTTTTATAAAAAACAAGTTGTATTATTGTTAGCTTCAGTCATGTATTAAAAATATCTGTATAAAATTAAATATTCTGGTCACGATTGATGCGGTTGTTACCGCATGTCGCTTTGTTGTCCGCGAATCAATGCTTAATGGATGGTTTAAGTGAAAAAAATTTGGGTATTTTTTTTTTGATTGATTTAACTTTAAAATAAACGAGCATTTCAAAATACGATGACACCATATTTCTTATTAATTTTCTCATTATTTTTCTTGTAGTTTTTTTTGGAAAATCGATCTACTTCTTTGCCATCACACCTGCCGGTGCAGTCCAGTCAATTTCTTACATGGACCAACTTTTCTAATATATTAGTTAGTATTAACAGTTGTTTAATTGTAGTTGGACAGTAATATATAAATACTAATTTAAAAGAATATCCATGGAGTTTCTTATGAGTTCTTCTCTATCTACCTTCTTTTTTAAATCTTGGACCTGGAGGCTGACGTTTCGTAAGTGCAATGTACGCCTAATTGACTTTGACTATGATAGTAAAAAGTGCATACATTATAATTTAAAGTCCAATATCAGGAAATATGAGACTAATAATCCTAATATCTAATATCAATCATCTATCATTCAGTGACGTAAATACTCCTATCTAGATACAAGTATTTATGTGCGACAGATCTTAATACTAGTTATCATATACAACTGTTGTGTCTGTGTCTGTGTTTGTGCAAACTAACATTCAGCTTATTTGAAAAAGAATAATATATGAGATACGATTGTGATAATATTTCAACAATTATTATCTAGCTTATAACACGTACGGATGGATTATTAATTTTCATTATTGACGTTTTTCGTACAATTAATTTTCTGTTTTATCGTAGTTATTAATAATTTAATAGGCGGCCTCATAATGTACGTTGTAATCTGGTTTTTCGCATGGATTGTCTGTTTATTTTGTTTTTGCGATTTCGCTTTTGTTCAATTTATAGGATAAATATATTTCACGGGCCTTCATTATTAATTTATGTCGTGATGTTCAGTGAAAATACATTATATGTATTTTTAAGATTCGTAAAAGAACAATATGTTTTGTGTTACATTTTGTTCTACTTGATCCAATGTTTGGAAATATATGAAAAAATATGTAATACTTACAAATCGTTCAAAACGAAAAGGTCCTGAATATGATTTGTGAACTATTAATATTTTTGAAAGCTATTTTTCGCAAAATGTGGAACGATATAATTTTTATTGTCAGTGATAGTGGGCTGGATTAAGTCGACTTATCCATAAATTTTAACACGTTTTTGTGGTTTTGTCTTTAGAAAAACCATTATGCGTGAATTCGAAATTCATTCTCCAGATGTGACCCACTCAAATGGAGCTGAGATGCTCGATAACTTCAATAGAAATATAAATTTTCCAACCAATACAGAAGTATCCGCGTGCCTGATACAAAACTTACCCGTATTTTCATTAAGTTTACCAAAGTACCTTAACAATATATATATACATATATATTCCCAAGAATAAGAGCCTCGGCAGGTTCACGTACAAGTTCGCGACGCTCCATTACGCACACTTTGACACCTCCCCGTATAAACAAAGTATCTTAGATGTAATTTAATATACATAAATACATGAGAGTGTATGTCATGTCACGCTCAATATATCTGTTATGTGAGTACAGTGTTTTATCATCTTTATAAATGTTTTTTTTTTTAAACTATTATATTTATTGACTAGAGATACATTGCATTTAATGTACGAAAAGTATGTTTATTTTATTAGTATTTCAAAGTGAAATGTACTCACTCATGAATTATAAACGAGGTTTTAATAAAAGCGGTAGAAAGCTTTAGAGATGTTAGTGCAAGTTTAATTTAGTGCATGCCGTGTACCGAAATTGAGAACTTGTGGCCATATCTCCTGTAGATTAACTGGCTCCCAAAGGATTTTGCTAACCAATTGATATTATCATTACATTTACATAATTAAACTACGGGAATCGAATCGGTAAAAACTTTAGTTTAATTACTCTTATATGTTTCACAGATAATAATTAACTATTGAGCACACATGTATTAAGATACACCCAACATCCGCTGAAACTGCATCAAATAGTATGTCACGTAGCAAAATTGTGCAAAGCAATAAATCATGTATTGCTAAGCCGCAAACAGCTACTATTGCGTGTTTGTATTTACCACTCAGCTGTTTGTTTCTCGTGGTCTAAAGTGTGTAGTATAATTGCGTCGTCCGTTGCTCTGGTTTTATTCGTCCCATCCGGTTTGCACTAGTTTAAACCACTTGGAACTGGCCCGGAGCGGTTCGTGGATGGGTCCGCGCGGCTGCGTATCGGATTGACATGTAATTTGTGATCGCACAGCTCTGTTATCTATATTGTACTGTTCGAAATGGATGGAGTGGGGAGGAAAATAACTTTTATTGAGACAGCTCACGGATTAAATGAAAATTGTTCCTAGATATGCGTAAGGTGTGCTAAATTAAGCTGTTTTCAGTTCTATACAATGTTGTGATTTGTGTTGAATAATATCATTCATTTATACTTAAAAAATATTATTTGACATTTAAATTATTATAAAAATAATATAACACGGAATCTTTAAGAAAATTATTAACTAAATATTAAAATATTTGTTTGCTTTTAATACGTTAAACCTCATAAAACACAATGTTTTAAATCCACTCTTTCTCTTAAGCATTAACTGGGAGCAATTTACCAGTTCGTCTGTACCAAGCCTTACACTCCCGCTAAGTAAAGGCCCTACCAATGTCAACATCTTTTCGAAAACACTTATTTACCCCGGAATACAATTTTGATTTATTTGGTAACTTTGGAATTAAATCGAATTTGTTATATCTTCTGTCCTTGTGCTAAAACATAGTATCTAGTGTTTATGATGTGGTTGGCTTATAAGGTAAAAAACATTATACCTCACCCATCGAAGAGCTGCTACGGTAAAATATAAGTTATTTTGTATATAAAACAATGTAAACATTGTTGCAAAGTATCCACAACTTTACATATTGGCGAATAAATAACAGTTAATTTATTTAAAAGATACGTGTATTATATTCTCACTACCATATGCATACTCATCTTCATGATCATCAAACTAAGTACGGTGGTAGTGGTGGAAGCATTAGGTGGATTACACAAACGCGGCCGGAGCGCGAAATGACAAGTTAAGCACCTGCTCATCGTCTTAATGTCGAGGCGAAAACGTATACCGGATGATAGAGGGCTATTAATCGAGGATTTGTAACGAGAAATAATGAGCTTTGTAGATTACTTTAACAGCTTTGATAGTTTAAAACGACACTATTTAATAGTAGTGTTAATTAAAAATATGAACATAGCATTGGTCGCTAACCCCGAGGGTGTGAACCCACTCATTGACTGTCAGATTGACTGAGACGTAAGGTAGATGGATGGAAAGGTGTACTAAAAGCTAGGCTAATGTTTCGTTGGGTTATTTCTGTCCTGACTTATTTTTTATTCAGTTTTGTTGGTCGAATGAGTGGTTTTCTGACTACCGTGTTGGATTTTGCTTAATATATATTTTTTTTACAAAATGTTGATACGAAATAAAGATTAAAAGAGTTCCTCAAAAGAACTGAAAAGAAACCAATTCCGTAATAACGTGTTGCGTGTCGTTAAACTTCAAACTTTCAGTTTAAATTTTATTCTTTTATAAAACTTCACCGAGTGTGAGTTTTAAACAAGATCGCGGGTAGAGTGAGATTTTGAGAACGCTTCCCCCACTTTATGGGTATGTGAAATAGTGATTCTTAGTATGATAGCATCAGACGTATGACAACAAAACAACAAACAAACAGATTTATGTACAAATACTACAATATATCGATATCTTAAACACAAAATAATTCCGGAGTATAATTAGTTAAGTAAGATTATGTCTTTAAGTCCAAATATATAAAAAAATATTGTTTGTAAATCTTTTAAAAATTATCGGTAAAATATTAATTAAAAAGTAAAATTCACTCGAAACATGTTTAACGTGTACTTATAAATGATAATACCTCGTCTGTTTGTTCGTGAGTTAACCCTTGGTGGATCAAATTTTATTGGAATAAATATTTTCACAGGAACTTTACACGCCTCTGTCAGCTTTTAGGTTTAGTTGCCTTACGTGTTCTTACTTAGCGTTATGGAACATGCACTCGTGACGATGTTCAATATTTGTACCGAAATTATAATATCTCTGGAATGGATTAGGGTAACATAGTATTGGAAAAAAATATATTTAGTCTTATACTGACGATGGTTTTAGTTGTATTTATATTTTTGTTTTGTTTGTTTCTATTAAATGATTCATTTCTATTTCAATACATTTTTGTAAAGCCTAATAATATCATATCTAATTTAGGTTTTTACTACAACAAAGATTGTAATAATATTTGAATACAAAGTATCATGAAAATTGTACTCCAATGAAATCCACAATATAGGTACTTTTTAATTATTATTCTGAAGCGAACTATTTTAGAAGAGCATTAAATGATTAGTATAAAAAATTAGGTCAGAAGACCGAGTTAGCACTCCTGTTTCGGCTCTAAATGTGTCAGTTTAATTTTAGTATAGAATTTATATTAAATTTTCGGGATATTAAAAAAAATTTATTGATCTAAAATAAAACGTTAAAGATTTTTTTTCAATTCATGTATTGTTGTCATTTTAGCATGATTATTTAACAATGACCCGAATCAGCGGTTATTCTGTGATGAATAAATTATTCTTTCCCAAGTTAAAGAATAGTATCAGATTTCGTGTTCCGAAAGAAAAATCAGTGAATTGGTACTCAGGAAGCCGGATGTCTATAATTGAGTTAGTGCTGGCACTCTCGACGACTCTCGAGATGAGGCCCCGAAAGTAGCTATCAAATATTAAAAAACTACTACGTTATTATTAACTTGGTTAAAAAAAAGGATTTTTCAACGTCCTCATAGACGAATAGATAAATTAGATGACTATGAAAAAAAATGTTTTAATGGAATTAATGTTATCTATAATGTAAATTATAAGAGAAGAAAAAGAAGAGCATATGCTATCCGTATATTTCATGGCCACAACATTAAGAGCCCGTAGCGGGTAGAAAATCAATGCGATGAATAGTCGAGAAACGAATTGTGGGTATCGCGGGGAAAGTTTTGTAACAGACCGACCGACTGCTTATATGCCGTTAATGGAACAGATCTAAGAATCGAGCAGACCATTAGTCACAATTCCGTCTCAAGCTAGACTCACTTCAGGGCTGAGCTATCTTTTGTTAGTTTTTTGAACCTGTTATTCGATGAAATATTGATTTAATATTTTTTATTGAATCGTTTTATGTAGCCTATCAAAGAATACCTTAAGTTAATAAAATATATTTCTATTTTAATAATATATTAATATAAATTAAATCTAATTGAATGTGTAACGTGCATTTCTAGTGGTGTTTAACGGCTATTTTAATCTAACCGCAGACTTAAGAGATTCTAACCACAAAGCTTAACCGTCGCTTGTGTAATGATTTTGTTATTTCCTATGTATTTAAATAAGTTTTAAAGACACCTTTAGCATAAAATGTTATAAAATAAATTTAGAAACAATAGGTTATTTATCCCTACCCCCTGGATGCGTGGCGATCCTTCATTGTGCGGTTCTCAAGGACCTTTTTTCCACGTTCCACTCGCTTGTGGAACGAACTCTCTTCGGCGGTATTTCCAGATCGGTACGACTTGGGTACCTTCAAGGCCGGCAACACTCTTGTGAATCCTCGGATGTTGCAGCAGTTCATGGGCGGCGGTGATCACGTCCATCTGTGACCCGCCAGCTCGATTGTCCTCCTTTTAAAATAAAATAAATTAAAAAAAACTTTATGACTATTATTAAAAGAAATACTAACAAGTACATCAATAGTATATTAAGAGTCGACAAACAGGAAAGTTATGTATAGAAGTCTTATAAACTATGTACTGTGGATGATTCTTTTCGTATTAATTACGCTATTCATACCTTTCGTATTTGGAATATTTCTCAGAATATATATATAGACACACACACACACACACACACACACACATATATATATATATATATATATATATATATATATATATATATATATATATATATATATATATATATATATATTCACGTATAAATATAAATAAAATGTCCATGTTGATATTACATACTCTAGTATCGTGTTTTTATCATCTCTGTATATTTATACGATAATTAAAATTTTAACTGCTTAACACCTTTTTTTATGTTTATTAAAGTAAGCGTTTTATGTACATATAATATTACATTTTTCTTTACTAAATTACAATATTTAATTCGTAAATTGTAACGATATTGTCCTCGTGTATAATTCTTCGGTTGATTTGTTTATGTTTCATGTGTTTATTGATATGATTGATGAAAAAAAATATTCGACATTTTCCGTGCGGCCGGCGGCAAGTACATTTCAATATAATCCCTCGACTTATGAACTGTGCTCGATCAATTGTATCAGATTATATGACGGAAAAAATCACTGATAGATATGAATAACGACTCCGTGTTATTTACTTTTGCATACCGGATTATCGGCTTTCACTTGTCCTAGAATATATTTAATTTGTATATATAATATCAATATTACTATTAATGGTGAAATAAGTCTACTTTGTATCTGGGTCACGTTAAAATATCGAATAATGTGGTGTAAAAATTAGTTTACATATTGGCTAGTTACATTTCTGTCTCGTGCGGCGTATGTTTCACCACGGAGGCTGTATACCGGCCTCCATTACCACATTATGTATCGATGATTCTGATCCAATACTGCACACCGAGATTACAAATATAATACATTATAATGCCTGATGATTAAAAACAAACATTTGCAAATATTTCCATGAATCAAATTGGAATATTCATAGATATTTTTTAAAGCTTGCATTAATCTCTCTGTTACGTCCTTTGTGTGTTCGTGCCGTTTAATTTTAATCTGGTTTAGTTTGATCCGTTAAATTATATAAAAATATTGTAAGCTTCGATAACGTAATTCGGCGATAAACACACACACACACACACACACACACACACACATACATACATATGTGTAAGTTTAGACTTTGGTAAATCAAAAATCATGATGTGAGAAAAAAATATCTTTTGCTCTAAACAATTAACCGTTTTGTGTTATCACAAAACGTTCACTGAATTTTTTAACACACTATATACAAAAAGATCATCACTCGAAAGATAAACACTTATCTATGTACATATATATCTTGTAAAATGGTAAATGTATGTACGTGTGTGTGTTAAACGATATATCAATATTTATAGAAGGCACGACTCTTCTCGAATCTCCAGATGTTTTATAATATATTATCATTGTTTATGGCGGGTGTTATTTTAAATTTACGTTGCTTTATTTTTTTTTCAGCGTGCAATATGTGAGAGCAAGCTTTTATCGAAGGAATAGATAAAATTTCAAATATGACGCATTATAAGATGAATCGCCCCGTACCCTCGGAATCAAGAGTAAACGTTATTACTTATTATGACTTGCATTATCTTATAATATGGATTCTTTTAATATTTATGCTGGGTTATAATGTAAAGTATTCTATGTCCTACTTTATGTCTGAGTGAGTGTTGGTGTGAAAGAGTTGTAATGTATTTTAATAGCTATTAATATAAATTACTGTTGAGACTTTTTAATTATTCGCATTTCAAGGCTTGTAATGGTGAATGCAAGTGTACTTGTCTGCTTCTATATAATTATGTCACTCAGAGAGACGATTATCTCATTTTTTAATATTGTCCACGCTCCAACTCTGTCTGCCAGCGTCTGAAAATATTATTATGTATCCATAGAAAGAAATGTCTATAAGAATTCTTTTTTTATACTTCAGCAGTGAATCTAAAGCAGATGCAATGAAACTGTCCAAGAAATTGTTAGCTATATTTAAATAATTCAAACATCATTTATTACTTTGATCTAAGTGCTATTTTTATATGCCTACAGTAGGATGGAATTAACTAAATCGTAGTGGATGAACTTTTTCATATAAAACGGAGTTATTCTGATATTAATATATGAAGCTTTTATAATAAACACTTCACTTACTTGTACTTACTGTAACATGAATGTTACAGAAATGAATGTCATTCATATTGTCCGAATAATATTTATATATATTGATAATTCATACAGTTCATTTATGAAAATATGAATGTATTATTTAAAAATGTAATATAAATTTATAATTAACGTATCGTCGCTCATGCGTCGTATTATAATCTTATTTCAATAATAGGTTTGTTATTGCTTATTTAAAGCAAATTGAAAAACAATTTTAAAGTTTTGCATCCAAATAAATCATATATTGTCATTCAGTGTCGGTTCGTCCATTACTGTTTATGAGTTATTATTTTTTGTTTGTTAGTAATTAGTAATTGTGTTCTTTAAAAACAAATCCAATTTCGAATGCGTTTTTCGTTTTGTCATCTTTCATTACGATTAACTCCACACATATTTATGTTTTGTGTTTCTGTGTTTGTGTCCGAACTTTTCTGAAACGGTTGGAGCATTTTTTTGTTTTTGTTGAGTTCAGGATTTTCTAACTTCCAGCCAGCCAGGTGACGTCCGCTGAGCTCGCTGGTGTTGAAAATATATTTTTTTAATTTCTCTTATACATCTGTCTGAAAAACAGTAATAACACTAGGATCCGCCATCCGTGCGCGGCGGGTGTTGAGCTGAGCCCCTCTCCTTTCTTCTTTTCTTGATAATTTTTGAATGGCTAAACATTTTTTCAATCTGTTTTTGCTATAACATCCTCGTTCGGCTCAAACAAACACGCGAACATTTTTAGCAAATTATCTCGTTGCATTCTGGAGACAACTAAACACAAAAAAGGTCTCCCAAACGGTTAAGAGCTTCGCTCACGCTCAGCTCAATAATAAAATGTAATCATAAAAGTATTTATAATTTTTATTGTTTATTTTCATATATTTTCCGAATTAACCAAAAAGTTTCAGCAACCACACGGTATTCATGTGCGAAATTCTTGAGCCATTAAGAGGTAATTATGTAATTTTAATACGATTTTATTGTACAAAAGCAAATTCAGATATGGGTGAGAGTGTAATTGTGGTGGAGGCAAACTCGCCAGAATCACACTTTCTACGACTTTTAAGCCTTTCATCGCTTAATGGTTTCTACAAGATTATTATACTACGGCGTTTAGAATATGTTAAAATATTTATTATATATTTATATATATATATATATATATATATATTATCATCACATTTTATGAAATATTAACCACGCTACTTAAAATAGAATGGCTCGTATCGGGTGACGAGCAAACACACTTGACGCTTTTCGAGTCTAAGTGAAGATGTCGGGGGCAGGTGATAGTTTGGTGCGAGTGGTGACGGGTCGTGCATTTTGAGATATTGTACTTGTTAGTTTATTTTTATATTATAAATTAAATTTATACACGAACGTAAGAAATCAATAGTGTAAATAATGCTATTGTAGTTGCATTATTTACTTATAGTGTTAAGTGATATCCGTTTGTTAGATATTATTAGAATCTTATTAGGAACAATACGTATTTGTATTGATAAGTATCATAGTCAATTAATTATTATATTTATGATGGAACTTTTGACTTCTATCGTGCCTACATATAACTTTCATGGAAGCTTACTTATAATTTGCTAACTATTAATTGAAATAGATTATTATTATTAAGTAATGTTATTAAACTAATCGAAAAACTAGTTTGAATGAGGTCGCCCCGAGCTTAATTTTTTAAATCTGAGTTTCGAGGGTAGTTATCTTGCAAAGTATTTCTTTGTAAGTATAACGTGGTACCGACATATGTGGCAACGTGTTACTTTTTAGAAACTTTGATCTCAAAAGCTTGGAGTTAATAAAGATAATATTTTTTGTGTATAAGTTGTTAAACTAATATTGTCTTGTGCACAATGAGCAGAGAATGTATCGTAATATATATATGGTATCTTTTAAGTATACTTTTTAGAAGGCACGTGTTCCAATGTAAATTTATGTCTCAGAGTAGATAATAGGATATTTCTGGAATGTTAGTTTAGCATAAGGTAATAAAAGATACTGTTATTATCATAGTCGTTGTTATAATTTTTGTGGCATGTGCTCGAAAGTGGAACAATTTTATTTCAGATCTCGTACAGATGATAACTTTGAGTTTGTGTTTAGGACGGAGTGTTGGACGAACTTGGGAAAGATGTAAACCAATTGGGTTGTAAGGGTATTATTGTATTTTTATGTTTTTTTTTTATTATCTTAATTTTTTGGGACTTTTATCAAACTAACTTATAAATAGATATATTTAATAGTTATAAAACTTAACGGTACGTTAAAGATATGGGAAGGATATGTTACTAACTGTCCATAAATATATTAACTACATAAATCAAATTTGCTTATGTTGTATTTCTGCAAAAGATTGCTCCTCTGCACTTTAAATCTACCGCATTCTACAAGTAAATGCTGAAAATCTTCGATCTTACTTTTATGTTTTGATTATAAATATTACTTTTACAATTAAACGAAGTACACGGTTCTTAAAAT
Organism: Melinaea menophilus ssp. n. AW-2005; assembly: GCA_918358695.1. NCBI lineage: Eukaryota > Metazoa > Arthropoda > Insecta > Lepidoptera > Nymphalidae > Melinaea > Melinaea menophilus. The sequence goes on along the minus strand of OU911043.1, from coordinate 19,853,243 downwards.
ACTTTATATTTTATAGGTTTATATTAATTTTAAAAATATTTAAGGAGTTTTAAATTTAAATTGAAATATATTTTTAAAAGCGTATATGGATAAAATATTTAAATATGTTTTTTTTTTATTTCGATAACGGTTTTAAAGTAATATCTCGTCTATCATTTATAATTATTTTATGACATATTTTATGTTATGTCAGAACAAATGTCGTTTAGTGTATGTTTGAATTTATTTTCATTTACTGCTCTAAATAGACTTTAATTATTTTTTATTTTTTTTTTTAATTTTATGACCCGTATGATATACACTCGTTTGTATATCGAAGCCTGTTTGTGGATATACAGGTGGGTAAAGGTACTTTGACGTATCGATCTAATAAGGAAGTTGGGTAACAAATAAATTGGTTTCTTTGAAGTCAACTAACTTTCTTTACCGCGTAATTTTTATTGTTTTATTGTAATTACGTTTTTAAAGAAATTTTTTGATATATTCGTTGCTTTTTATCGTTCGGGCTTCTTTTTATTTATAAGATCTTTTATTATTCGCCTTATCCAATCAAGTATTATAGTGAAATTAATACAGTCAAATATTTATAGTTATTGGTTTATATAATATAACCTTCAACGAGAAATCTAATTAACGGACTTCATCACGGCCTATCAAAAGGTATATAACAGCTTAGACCTACACCTGGACCTGGACCTGGAGCCGGACCACATTAATTAATATTTGCATTAATATACATTTAGCAATTTGGTTCTGAACGTTGATTCTACATTACTATTATAGTTGTGTGCCTGAATATTTCCGACTGAATGAATGAATGAATGAATGAACGAATGAATGAACGAAGTGTTTTAACATGTACCGTGTATATTAATGAGTGAATGGTGTCGCTTTTTTTTAACGTTGATTCTATATTATTGTTACAGTTATGTTTCTGAATATTTCCGAGTGAATGAGTGAATGAATGAAATGTTTTAACATGTACGTTTTTTAATTTTGTTTTTGTAATACATATATGAATATTTTACGTTTTTCAAAATATAAATTGCGTCAGTATTTTTGTTTTAAAATCATTTTGTATTTGATGTATTTTTTGTAATGTAGGCGTGTAACGCTTAAATGTTGTAATTTTTTAATAATTCAGTTATAAAAATATATCGTTATTTAATGTTCGCTGAATTTTTTAGCAACAAATTGAACTATTAATGCAATATATACAAATAAATGTATATTAAAAATGTCCATAAACAAATGAGTACCATAAAATAAAACATTTTTTTTTTTTCGTAATAAAAGCCTCTTATTTTAACCGTTGTTGTTATTAAACCGCAAAATAAGAGCTTAACCGGCTTTAGCGATATAAAATCGCGTTTTCCCTTTTCGGATTACAAAATTTATGAGACTTATTTTAGACTTTTCTTATAATATAACCGAAATAACCCACTGTGAGTGCGGATTTTAATTCTTATTTCACGGATTCGGTAAAGTACGCTTCACTGCCTTATTTGTCTCTTCTCGGTCTCTTTTTAAAAAAACCCTCTCTCAGATTCCCGCTGACTGAGACGATTCAGTACAGACCTATGTCATTGGACACTTTTCTGTGGTTTTTTTATTTATCTTTTTTTTTTTGTTTTTACTAGTATGTGCAAAAACAGGTATTTATTACAAATAGATTTCTTTTTATAATTTTATTTTGTGTTCTTAATATATATATATATATATATTTGTTTTTTAATATCTAAAGATTTTTACAGAAGATTTTTTTAATATTAAATTATATCCGATGTCTCATAGTTTTAACGTATACGTATCACGAAAGAAGTTCAAACATTTAATAAAAATCGTAAGAATTTTGATAGACGGCCTTTCTTTTAAGGCTATTTATTCAATGCGAGTCCTCTAAACGAAAGGGAAATACTATTATATATATCTGACACTGACGTTTTAAACGGACTCATTAAAAGTTGAGTACAAAATCGGTTTTAACAACAGCTATAATGAATCTTACGGCCCATGCCATAAGATATATAATCGATTGAAGTTATATTTTTGTGTTGTGAAAGTCTCAATCGTAGTTAGTGAGAAACCGCGGGCGGAGTGTACGGCGGACCGCAGTTGACAACAAGATTATCAAGCCGTAGACCTAAGGATGTGTTAGAAATGACTGTATACTATTTATTATTTATATATATACATATAAATATATGTTTGTATATCTATTTGGAATAACATCTATTTGTTTGTAATATTTGTACAAATATTTAAATTTGAAAATTATTAGTTTGTATTTTTTATTATTTTTTTTGTTATTTTTCTATTTCGTCAAAAAAAATTGTCGATAGGAATATTCAATTAAAATGTTTCTTATTAAAATGTGTTATTTTTAAAGTATTTTAGATAAATTATTTTAATATGTTAAAAGAAACGGATAAAATAAAGAATATTTCAAAATATATTAATACCGATGAACCATATGAAAACGGATGGGTCGTTTTTTGGCGTGTCTTAAGTTGTCACTAAGAAGATATTTCATTCAGACAGACAGATCTTTCTTTCTAGAGTTTTTTTTTAGGAATTAGTGAGATAACGATACAAGCTTGTGATACCTACCACATATAAACATATATATCTTAAAAATATGTTTTATATAAACATATTTGTTTGTTTATAAAAATGTGAGGTTATTATATATTTGATACATGTTCAAAGTATTTAAATAATAAACCTCCTTGTCGTATATTTTCGTTACAAAATAGCTCTTTCAATGACACCGGGAAACAAAGCAGTTCATTGAAACGGTTGGAGCTCGCGATGCTACGGGCTACGGGCGGGCGTCAGTGCTACGACGTCCGTCGCGTAGACCGCACGCTCTACGCCGTAGTCTATAGACCAGTGTGTGAAACGTACTTAGATGTAATGTGATGTGTATACGTGTACGGTTTTGGAAAGCGCATTTTCGTTATTTTTTTTTTATATTTTGGTTTGTTTTTGTTTTATTTTTTTTTATTGTTTTTAGAGTGTTTGTTTTCTGAAGTGATGTTCGATGTGTGTTTTTTTTTTGGATAGCTCGCTATCAATATTCAATGTGGGTATGATTAAAAACACACGCATGGGATGTTCGGTCCCAATAATAAAAACTAGAGTAAAATGTTCGCTATTTATTAGTATTTTTTTTTTTCCGCTATTAATATAAATTTACTTATTTTTTTTAATCATATATTTACATAAATTGTAATCATTACAGTGATTTAATAGTTTTTTTTTTTCCAATCTTTTATCTCTTGTAAGGAAAAAAATATATCTTTAATCTACTGCTTTGCCTGTAAGCAATCAGAACGAACTCTAATTATGGCGTGTCTGTGGCGATTCAGGCTTTGTGAAATAGGGAATTACTCCAAGCTTTTAAAAGGTAATATAAGACGGGAAGCTAGAAATATTACCGCCGTTAATTGGAACAAAAAATTTTGTGATTTTTTTTTTTTTTATTTTATTACTAGTTGTAGTAATTTAGTTTGATTTTCTTAATAACTGGAAGTTATAGCAAAGAATCGATTAAATGTTCTTTGTATATATTCTATTGATAGTGATTCCCAGTTCTTTTATTACTAAGTGTCACTCCTAACATATACGCGTATATACTAATAATTTATAACATTTTATTTCGGTTGATATTAATTAATATTAGGTGCACTACTAAATATATGATTATGACATATATATTATTTTTAGGGGTTCATGATTTGAAAATTAAAAGTAATTTCGTATCAAATATACAGTAGAATATATCTAACTTTTGTTTTCTATCGTATTTTCAATAGTTTGGAAAAGTTTCTCGGAATTTTTTTATTTATTAACTCTTATTTCAATTGTAATATATATATTACTGAGATGTTTTATTAAAAAATATATTGCGCAGATAATATTACATAATAAACGTGTAATAAACGCTTTTAAAACATATATCTATTCTACATGACTTTATTTCTTTATATTAGTGTTTTTTATAGTATATTTTTTTTGTATATTCTCATATATTTAATTAGTGGGTTTTTATAATTTTATTGGATAATATCGTGAGCCCAGCATGGCAGTGTGCCACAGCCTTATCAGTATTTAATACCACAACAACCACCGCAACAACCACATCATACGCCACCGATAAAATGTTATATTAGTATAAATATTTAAAAACATTAGTTTACTTTATCATGCTCGTTCTTTATGTACTTCTCAAAATCTCATGAATATTTATTTGAATGAAACGTTATAAAAGTCATATCTTAATTTAAGAGCGTCGTTAAGTTGAGCAGTCCTGTTGAAGGTATAACCGGTATTAATGTTAAATTTTAATGCAAATATAAAATTTTACATATATTTTAATTGTCAAAATATATCTATATATGAGAAATACATATAGATTAGTAATTTTTCAAGTATAGGTCAGTATTTTTATGAAACGGTCGGTACATAACGCGGTCGATAGAGGTCGCACGCTACGACCCGATGAGGATTAGAAACGGTTCCACTTGACGTTTTTAAGGTCCGCAGTCTTAAAGTCAAATGTTTTATGTCCTAAGAGGTAGGAAATTGAATTTTGACGTTCCATAATAATAAATATTGCTATGCTTCGAACTTTTGTACATAATTTAATGTTATTAAAATCAATTGTATAATATTGTTTTTGTATTTTATCTGGATTTACTTTGGAATATATTTATATATATTTGAGACGTGAAAGTCATGAAATGAATATGAAAAGGCTTCAATTGAAGAAACTTGATGCTTCACATTTTTAGTAAGTCTTCGCCTTCGTTAACGTCGCGAGCACTCTATTTAGAAATTGCAGTAATTTAATTACTCTTATACAAGATATTACCGTAATTGTCAATTTCTATAATTGACAAATGGTATACATACATTTTTATAAGATTATAATTTTAATAATGTTTTCATAGCTAGCTGTAATATATATAAATATATAGTGGGATTTAGTGTGAGATGCTTTCCGTGTCATGACACTATATGACGTTGACGTTGACCCTATATGACCCTATTGACGGACACTAATGACACACGTGACTCCAGCCCGATTGCTTTTAATTTTTATATATAGATATAACTATGTATATACATATACCTGTATAACTTAATGGTATTTTGACTGCGTTATTGACTATGTATTGAAATGAATGCGTGATTTATTTTCTTGTATTGTTAATGGATCTTTTTATGGCTTTATATTTAATTCTAAATGTTACTTTAGCTATTAATTCAATAACTGCTTGGATCACGATATTGTTTAATTCATTGAAATTCTAACAAGTATAAAAATTTGTTATCTGTGTCCTTGTTAAGTTAATCGCAGAGATAAGAGAGTAGGGCAGCTGGATTTACTCTTGTAGCTACAAGAAAAATAAATAGGAGACTTTATAACATATTTGAACCTGCATTAAAATACTAAAAGTATATCGAGAGAAAAAACTATTTTAAAACAACTGGTCTTGCTTATTAGATATGAATAAAATAGGTCTAGACCTAGTTTTCGTCTAGTTTTAGTCTAGACTAAAACTAGTTTTCGTCTAGTTTTAGTCTAGACTAAAACTAGAAAAAAATATATATGAATTAATAATAGTATTTAGAATTATTTGTGGGCAGTTTGTGTTAAATTTGGCTGTAAATGAAAAGAAAAAACATTTATCCTCACGTTTATTCTAGATGGTTTACCTTTTTAAATATAATTATCGAAATTGCCTGTTTGACAACACTCAGTCACAATCACCTCTGCACACACATAATCAGTTACGCACACACATAAATTGTTCTCTGGGCTATGTGTGTACAGGCTAATTGATTTCGGGTTGTCTGAGAGTCGATTGCTCCACTGTGGAATATTTAACACAATATTACGGGTGCGACTCTCACCCTACGTTTGTTTTGTTAATGTGGTTTAAAATTGCATTCCTTTTGGCTTTTGTGGTGTTTTGATGTCTTTTGGTATTCAAGTTAACTCCTTAGTCTTAGTATAAAATCAAGTATAGTCTTGATTTACAGTAAATTATATCATAAAAATAAATAATCCTTATATTAAATAACTCCTCATACACCTGAAATTATATTTGACAACATCAAGGCTACATAGAATTTCTCCATGTATAAATTCTGTGAAAACCAAATTAATTAAAGCTTTTATACTTTAATGGAATTTACCACTTAAATATTTGATGTGTGGATTTAATTAGTAGATTTGAGTAACAGTAACCAGAAATGGAAAGAGTCGAATAATAAAACAACCAATCAAAGAATTAATATTTTATCAATCTTTGTTAAAGAATAAGTTAGTTAGTTGGTTACTCAAACTCGTGTCAATCAAAGAGTGAAGTAAAACGAGGATACGACAATCCGACTAAACATTGTTTAGTACGACACTCACGCTCGATCATCTGTAACCAACAAAGGACGGGACAAAGGAGACCCGCTTTGTGCTGCTGTAATACATAAGAGGATAGCGGTTGAGATATTTTATTCTTTCAGTATCGTTCGGTTAGTAATGAGTCTAGGGGTTATGTCGAAGTTTGGACACGTTGTACACCTCTTTCGGATTACTTTGTTTAATAAAAAAATATTAAACGAACTGTTAATTTGTATTTATCTAGATCTATCTAGACTAGATAGCTAGTTACCTTCAGTGAAACGTGACGATCTTTATTTTAATTTTGTAGTATAAAAAAAGTTTCGCTCCTTAGCACGATTTTCAATTTAAATAATGTTATGATCGCTATCGCTTACAAGTTGCAATTTAAAAATCCGGTATAGATATTTCTGTGACTGCGTCATTGTGCTGCATTATCGTAATTGTGCACACACATACACATATCCTATGTGATAACGGCAATCTGGGTACGCCATTAGTGTAATAGATAACACTTAATTATATGCCTTCAATTCAGTATTATCTTTTTGGTTCATTAACCTCTGTTTTTAAACTGAACACGGTATTACATATATTTCTTATATAAATGCAGTTATTAACTATTGTGTTTATAAAATTAAACGAATATTACGGAGTATAGAAATCCTAAATTTGTGGTACGGTTAGTTTCGATTTGTTATAATTATTGTCTATTCTATCTACCGTTGCAATTAATTGTTGTGTACACGTTCTATGTGTATTTGTCTAATGACTGTTTTCCCCTAGCGTTATGTAAAGCTGAAAATTATTTTGAATTTTCGGTCGTATAATTCTTCGAGTGAATTTACGTTCTCGATAGTTGTAAATATAGATATACCAACGTGCACCTCAAAGAAGCAGGTGTACTCGGTCCAAATCGTTAAGCTTGAACTGCTCGAAATAATAAGTAGTTCCATCGTTTGAGTTGCGGAAAACGTCGCCGGCAATTCTATTCAAAGGTAGAATGAAGATAAATGGAGACGGTGTAACGAGCCGACGACTGTTTTCAATTTTCCCACACTCAAGATTCGATTCGGTCTAAGATCTGAAAATTTTGATGTCCTCGGTCTTTAAATTTCTTTTTGTGGAAACCACATCGATTTGCCTGATACGAATCTTATCGCTCCTAGTCTTAAACGTTTTATTACATTTTGAATATAAAATTTGTTTCAATATTTCATCCAAAACAAGTGATATTTGTTAATCTTTATCTAATTATAACAACTGATATCAACCACTAGTCATTGCAATCTGCCCACTAACGTCAGGTTTGGGTACTGATGTCAAATGAAACATTCTTTGGTTGTCAAATTTATTTGAATGTTAGTGATAAAATGAAGAGTAAAAATATTGATTTATAAACGGGAAAGATTAAAAAGCCATAATATAAGTGTCCGTTGTCATTTAAAAATCTGTATTAGAATAGACGATTCCGTTTCATACAGTCGGTATAGCTATCGTTATCTGGTGGATAATTCATCTCAATATGGGACGAACGGATGCTGCTAACGAGACCTTTTTACACGTCCCCTCTTTGTGGTCTGATACTTTTTTTCGTTACTTCAGTATTATTTATGAACTGAGTATTTTTTGACATATTTTCAAATTTAACCATTTTCACTTCCACACCCATTATGAATATACGATCTGGAAAACACGAATTTTAGATTTGTTTATATCTAAAATTAACGAAATTTTAAGAAATTAAGTGGAATTTTTTTTATTACTTTCCCCCACTATCCCGCGGGCGATCATACGTGAAATTAAGTGCCGCTTTCAATTATCACGAAAGAACTTCGAAACGCCCAAAGCATTTTGAAACCATGAATTTACCCAGCGGGTCCAATCTGGAAAAGTAATGACCTGTAAAGTATCTCGTCGAATTGAGTAATTTTTCTTCACGCCGTCCCTTTGGCTTTTAATTGGGAATATCAACTTATAAATGAATCCTTCCGAGTCTGAGCGCGATGGCTGTTCTTAATAGGGATGGATTGTTTTTTGCGAGGACATTTTTAATTGGAGTACGAAGTGTGATGCTGTCATGGAATATTATAATGAATTGAAATTTATATTCATCTGTAATAGAATGTAATTGTTATAATATTCTATAGTGGTTTTATTACAAGACTCATACAAACTACACCGGGCACTTAGTGCAATTAACTGGAAGCCACTTCCTTATTTGTATCTAAATTATAGACGGGCTGTTTTTTTGCGTGCATAACTATGATAAATGCTTTCATCTTTTTTATTCGATCCCTCTCATAGTTCCGGCCTATCATATAACATGATCTCGAGTATAGACTCTATGCTAAAATCTTAAAGTACATTTCGGTATGAAGATTTTTTTATAAGTTTATTCACTACCCCAGACATAGAAGCAGTTTTGGACTCTGTTATTTGGTTAGGGTCGGGTTGGCCTCAACAAATACTCTAGTGGTATATTCGCTCTGGTAACAAATGTCAAGTGTCCTGAATGTAAACATTGCAAAATCAAGAAATAGTATAGCAACTCTATGAAATTGTACACGTCAAATTATTTATAATTTAGTTAAATTAAGATTTTATCTACATTTTTATATATCTAACAATATGCTTATCGGTAAAGTGACGTGTAATAATTTGAACTTTACATCTGTGTGACCTAGACCAACTAACGACCTTCCGAGAATGAAAGTCAAATATTTTGTACATTAAAATAAAATAAAAAGTCACAAGTACTTAAGAAATATATTTTTCCATTCCCGTGAATAGGGGCCGTAGAATTTTAACAACGTTATTACAAAAACCTTAATTAGTGAGGTACCAGGTTTGTTTAAATAGACAATAGTGCACTGGCCTAAAAACTAGGTTTTTAAAAGCTAGAAACTAAAAAGCTCTAGGGATCATCCGCGTGCCAACGAAATATATGACACTGATTCTTTTCAAAGACTAATATGGTGCTAATCAACTGTTTATTAACTTTCATACGAAAAGGTTTTGGAGCAGTGGCTGACAGACAACTCCAAGGTATTTTATACATATGTGTGTATGTATATATATATATATGTAATTTAGACTATTCTTAACAAAAACATAAGACAAGATATCGTTTCTACGGCCAGCCATTCTCAGATAAGTTGAAAAAAACTTTTCGAGGTAGTGTTTAGTTTATTTATTTGGCGTCCAGTATTTATTGAAGTATAAAAACAATGATGATATAAATGTGGATAGTTGTAAAGATATTTCGCTGTTAAGTTGTTGTTAGAAATGATTTTCGCGGAGCCCTCTTCAGAATGAGTTAAAGTTTTAAAGTGTAACACTACTGTTTATTCATTCAGTAATGGAATTCGCGAGTCTTGTTGAAATATGAAACAAGAAGTATCTCTTGTAAAAGAAAACCATAAAAATATTGTATATTTTATTTAAACATTAAAGTTAATCATTTAAATATATTAATATATTTTTTTATTTTTATTTTATGATATCTTAATATTTTTTTGGTACTATGAGTAAGATTTATTACTATTATATTATATATATTACATATACTTTTCCTAAATTCATTCTTTTTCTTTCGGGATTGTTATAACGTAAGCCCTGATAAAATAAAAAATAAACTTAATTAATACTTAAGTTTTGAGTATTAAAATTTAGAGGTAATATAGCAACTTAATTCTCTGGTGGTCACCACTAAATATACAAGACGATGACTGTGACTTCCACCACTTCCCTAACCTTGCAAAGTAAATAAAATAAATCATTCATCACTTACCTAATTTCGCCCACAGGGAAACTGTGAAATCCAAAGTCCGTGTCGGTAATTAGGAGTAACTTAGCAACAAGTAGGTACAAGCTTTAGTTAGGAATCAAGTTTTACAAGTTAACAATATGACCTCTATTGCGATAGCCATAGGGACGATGAAAAATAAACAAAGAAGTTACTGAAGAGGCACTAATCTGACCTTTTAACCAAACTAATGTGAGAATGTGGTTGATACGAACATTTGTATTTTCCTTTGTTATGTGTTATGTTCGCTATAACCTATTATTAAAAAGGATTACGTAAGTTACATTTTACAATGAAATTCTGTGCTTCAGTCGTGTTAGACTTTTGTTGAATTACTTTCGAGGAATTATTTACTTGAGACATAACATGTTTAATGTTGGCCCCGTTGTGATATGTAGTTAGAAATAAGCACCCTATATACATTATATATACCGGGTATTACCATATAGCAGTTATGTATTTTAATAACTCAATACCGGTTCAAGTAAAACAATTCACCCAAAATAGTAACAATGTCGGTTAAAGTTAACGACACTCGCCGACGTAATAATGGTGGGTTTATTACTCTTTTTACTCTCCTCGTGTTATAAAAATCATACTCAGCTTTATTAAGATAAACGTCTCATTTGCTTTTACGATCCTACCTATCTGTTGTTACTTAGGTGTTTCATAATCTTATATGATTTGATTAACTTTTATATCTTTTAATTAAATATCTTTAATTAAACTATACTACTTAATGTGTTTGTAAGTGAATGTTAATATTAAAATAAATAGTTTTCAAAAATTTAGACATTGTATATATTTTTTTATTTGTTATTATCTAAAGCAAATATAACATATATAAGAGTGTTTATTAGAAACAGTGATGTTTCTTTTTATAGATATCAGATATGTTGAATCCTTTCCTCTTCTTTTTTTTTTTTCTCTCTCTCTCTCTTCTCTCTTTCTTCTATATGCAATGGCTTTTATATTAAGATTGAATCGTTATAATTTTGTAATCGAATGAAGAGTGTTGATACTAAAATTATTTTTTTATTTATATCCCCCGATTTATGTGGAAATTGATATTAAAGGAATGTATTATAATAAATCAAAGGGGAATACTTCAAAGGTTTATTAAAATGTCAGAATGAAAATCCCATTACACGTTGTATCGTATATCGTAGTTTTAAATATATTATTTCAAAATGTTAATTGTCCGTACGTTTGTCGATTATTTTAATTCAAATTATTTATTGGACAATTTATTTAATTGGTTTTAGTTTTGTTTCTTTATGTTTGTATTTCAGAATATTGTATATTTTGATAAGAAACCCAAATGTTATAGTGGTCTGACGTTCAGTAAATCAGAATAGACAGAAATAAAGACTTCTTTGATATTTATTTCGTGTATTTTAGATAAAAGGGATATATGACATTACCAGAAATAGGTATCTTTATCTTTGTTTCGGTAATCGTTTATATTAAAAAGAATATATAAACGCACCTCCGTCATGTAATAGACTAAAAAACTATCATTAGTAGAAACCGACGCAAGAGTTGTTAGTTACGTTGATTTGAAGAAAACAATTTCTCTCCAAAGGTCTCAATACCTACCTAAACAAATTACTAACAAACAGTTGAGTGAAAAATAACCCCAACGCAATCAACCCCTGGATGGGACGAACCGTGCTTGAAAAGAAACAAATTAGATCGGTCTCAAGAACACCGCTTTTCAAATAGATCTGAGTAAACCCGACCCGCTAATGAAGGGTTAACTGACGTAGTAGTAATTTGAGAAATGTTACCGGGAAAGCAAGAAAACGTATAAGAATTTCACAATAAATTTATTGGTATACGAAAATATCAATGTCAGAGCGAAGGAGACATTTTTTAACATCTCTTAACATTAAAAATATGACTCACCTATAGAAGATTGTTAATTTCTATATTATTTTATCTTTCAAGATAATGTATAAAAAGTATAACTCTATTCTTAATATAGAATGTTGCATTTATATATAAAAAAAGAGGTAAAGCAAGAAATTGAACCACAACAATAACAAACACATTTAAAAATGTTTTCAAATAACAAGTAATAGGATGGAAAGGAAAATATTGGTTTATACATGGAATAATATTTTATGTGAAAATGAGTTCTCGGATCCAGCAAGGCTTCGCTATCGAAAAGCTAACTGGAACGTTCTTACTTAGATTTCACGTATCGATACATCACGGGATGTACTGAATATACTATTGACTAACAAACTTTGTATATTCGCTATAAAATATTTATATATTTGTTTATTTAAGTTCTTGTTTTTTTTTATTGTTTAAAGTTTTGTAAAATTTTAAAGTATTAAGGATTGATATTACTCCAGTGGCAGGTTTCATTTGTAACTCGATTGAAAATACTATTACAGTAGCAATTTTGAAGCAATTTGTGTGAAACGATGTATTTTACTTGTACTATGTTATAAAAATTGTATTCAAGTCATTTTAGTTACTTTTCGTAATGTTAGTATATATTTTTTACCTTAAATGAATCCCCTTATACGAAATATTTATCTAAACCTAACAGTCAATAAAGGTAACAATGCAATGCAAAAAAATAAGTTAAAGATAAAAGAAAAAAACGTCTAGAAAAATTAGGAACAGATTTTAGTACCGTCGGAGATAAGACGTCTCTTCCCGCTTCGATCAACAATCCATTGTTGTTCATAGTCTTCAACAACATAATAATTGTAAAATAATAGAAAGTTATAAATGGTATATTAAACATTCAAGATTGTTTATTTTGTAGTTACGTATTAAAAGTTTAGTTTTAAAAGAATACAAATATAATTAAAGCAGGTGTTCGACCCACCAACTAACATGCATAAATAATTCTCTCGGCTCTCAGGGTCTGTGAAACAGGAGTCTGTATTCGCGACGCCTAATTAGGGTCCGAACCGTATGACCCTTTTAGTGTTAGGATGTGAATTGCCAATTTTTATTTATAGCGTAAAGTTAGTTGGGTTAAGTAGTCCTTATAACCCATGTCGTATATTTAAGATTCAGTTGTAAAGTTTATCCACAAATTTAGTTTTAAACGTGGGTAGAAAAGAAAATATAACAGGTTTTAAAAATTCATGAAAGTTTTTCCCTTTTGAAAGTCAATACAATATCAAATAGAGCAAATATTGTGTTACATTGAATCTCGTGATTTATATGTCGAATGTTTATTATAAGAGGGGCAAATATCACCCAAGTTTCGATGTCCATGAGATCTATTGGATAGAATTATATAGCACGAGGCTGGCTGGAGGCGATTCTGTGCATAGTCTATTATTGGGTATCACTAATTGAATCGAAAATACTAACGGGATCTGTGAGTTTAAAATTGTTTTATTAGGTCAGCAGCGAAAGGTTATCGTTATTTTAAGTAAAGCAGTACATATTATTATTGTATAATATATATTTGATTAACAACTTCATTTTCTAAGACCCTGAAACTTAGACATTTCGTAGCAGAATATGTCAAATATCTCTGAATGCTATCGAATAAGATGTTTAATTCATATCATAGTATTTTAGAAACTGTGGTTAGAAAATTAAGGCAAAAATTGCGTTTAACATTACAAAAATTATAAAAAAATATTAATTTATTTGGTAAAAGTATTTTAAATGGTCTGGTCTTTACCGTGCTTGGTAAAAAATAAAAAAACGAATACAAAAAAGCTTGTGAGTGAGGACGGAACATTAATATCTTCATTTTGATAAAGTCTAGCTGTACTCGGTTCGCAGTCCTTTCTACAGTATTTTATTATTGTTAGTTTTTATTTTCTTATTTATAATACTTGAAGTATTTAAGCTTTCACAAATCGGGTCCAAAAGTCAACACGTTTTTTACGTTTGCTTGTAATTTTATATAGGTATTTCGTTCACGTATATTTTCATTTAAAATACGTGTTGGTATTAAAAATATTAGTTTTTGGAAATATATATAAAGCATAAGTAAATTTTTTATGAGTCGCGTGGCAGTAGCTACTTAGTGCAGTCGGATCTCGCTGAGTGCAGGAAATATTTTAAAGTGATCTTACCAATCCTGTTCTCGGCTTTATTCTGAGAAATATTTATTATATATTACGAATATATTTAATACCTTTATTTTGTATATACAGACTGTGTAAGTGTATGTAAAATTACTTGAAGTTTTACATTAAATAATGTATAAACTATTGTGCTTTTTAATCTTTTAAGTGGACATGGATTAGAGCAGCTAAAAAAAAAATTGGAACACACAAACTAAAGTACATCGTTAAAAAAAATCTATGATATAATTAAATTTTTTATTACGAAATCAGTTATAATAATGTCCAATTACTTGTCACTAGTTCTGTTTTTTAAAAATATTGACGTAATGAAAAAAAATATCTAGTTATAATGTAATTCCTCGTTAAATAAACGTTTTCTTTACCATACATTTGTGTTATTATAATTTTGTTTGAATGAGACAAACATTGCTCTTATGGAACTTTAGACTCGAGTTGTATGTTTTTAAAGGTCGCCATGGAAAGAAATCGACAAGACACTCTATAGGATGTTCTATTATTGTTATGAATTAGGTGAATCACGTTTTTAAGTACAATTTGGGTTTTGATAATTAGTAATATATTGTTCTACTATACTTAAATCTATTTGAACGTTATTATTGCCAAGTATTAAGTTATAATACGTGTAATATCGAAGGTTAATTTAGTATAGGTACGCTCTTACGTTATGTATGATTTTATTTACAACATATTCAACAAGTTTGTAATTTGCGAGGTAAGCGAATATTGAATAACGAGGCTGGTATCTCGTTTCTGATTAGGGATCAAATATAATAGCTTTACAAGGATTCCTTTAACGTATAGTTAGTTCCTTAAACACGCCTAACCGAATTAATTACAATATTAAACATAATTATTTGTACATATATGCACAATGTATTTGAGAATACGAAATGGAATATAAAAATAAATATTTCTTTATTTTAAATAAAATATAACTTTTAATTAAATAAAAGGTATTGAAAGTTGACATAATACAATCAGTTAATGTCTGGTGCAGATACGATGTAAGTGGCAATGTTGTATCGAACAACAGACATCTGATATGAACACACCACCAATACTTTTAAAACATTACACGTATCTATATTAGTACAATAATAATTACTTATTATTACTCTGAAAATTAGACATTTCCATATTGAAAGTTTTGATTCCTTTAAAATTATTTCACTGTTATCCGATCTAGTTATGTATTTTTCTTAATTGTACTTTCTCATTTTCTGTTACTTATAATTAAAATTAAAAATAATTGACACCAATATACCTTTTCATATCATTAATTAATATTTTAATTTCTTTATATATTTAATTCATTTCGTGTATCATTAATACAGTGAAATAATGTAGTTTTTTTATAAATATATAACATAAATAAATATACAGTGAAGTAATCGAGAACAATACGTGAATAGAGGACACTCTCCTTGTTTCTGTGTCAATAAGCTTTCAATATCGAAACAAACAATGCGTTTTCATTATCTCATAACGTATATGATAAATATATATGTTGTCACTACTCAGACTGTTGTGTTATTACTTTTAATGGTATATAAGCTTATACTGTGACTTGTATGTATATACATAAGTGTATATATATATATATATATATATATATATATATATATATATATATATATATATATATATAACTATCTGTCCGATTAACTTAAAATTTTACATAGTTACTTCTTCGTGACGTAGACGTAAACTAAGAACAGATTTTACGGAATTCCTATCCCAACGTATTTCAACTTTTTGCATTTTTAAACCTGTAGGAGCTATACACTAAACGCGAGGGTGAGAGATACCATAGCAACGGTTGCGATGACAACGGATAATATGACAAAGGTTACCATAGCAACCTAAGTTCACATCCAAATTAATAGTTTGCCAAGCCAAACAGGAGGGAATAAACTAGTACATATATATATGTTGCTTAGTCCTATTTTAACTTAGCATCACAAATAACTCGTAAATTCGATGTACAAACAATTTTTTTTTTACATAGAACTTATTGACAAACGTGAAATAGATATTCAAACTGCTGAGATACTTCCTTATAAAATTCAGTTAAGTTTTGCTGTTTGAAAGCTTCTTATTAATGAGTTTTTTAGTGATAGTTATAGTCGTTGTAATAAAATAATTAAACAATAGTGTTTTTTTAATATATAATCACCAAAAATGCGTCATATCTAACTTAAAAGAAGTGTAAATTTTACACATTTATTAAATGAACAATATGACGGAAAAAAGTATATAATTTTAATAATTAAAACCGTTACCTATTAATGTTTTCTATTGAAATAGTACATTAATTATTTTATATTAAATAGAATTTGATTATTTTGGTACTAGTTAAAAACAATATCGAATATGATGAGGGCAGATCCATTAAACATTTTGGTTATTATAAATAATTGAGTTAATGATTTCGATTTATTTGAAAAAAAAAAAAAAAGGTTTTGAATTCTTCTTAACTAAAATATAAAATATGGGTAAGGTCGATCGGGCGTGTTTACGAGAGAGGGATGGCGCACATTATTCTTTGTGGGACTGCAATATGTCTTCACTTGTACCGAAATGAGAAATTTATTGACATTTGATTTACAGATTCTAGCTATTTTGTTTTTATTTGATGAAACGATCCGTATTGTAATGTAATTGGTACATTTATATGTTTACAATACATTTATTTATAGTTGAAGTATAGTTGTATATCAATACTTATTTATTGTGAATAATATTTAAAATATTTTCCATTGGTTTATAAAAAAATATTATCATAACAAAGATACACTCATAGGACCCTTATAAGCGTACCCATCAATATTTACATTATATTTGAAATTATTTATTTCGTGGGACGCGTTTCGTGCAAACACTTACAATGTTGACCTTATCTTATTCATATTGTTGATCTTTTGTTCGATGATGTATCAAAACCTTATCTTTTGTTGTGTGTGATACAACCTTTGCAAACATGAATGCGTGTTTGTCTCCGAAAACATTGTTTACCTTCGGAGTTACTCTAGATGGCTCCCGAATACTGTCCGTTCGATTTATATTTGTATTGTGAATTAGTTTTGTTTCTAAATCAATACACCTTTTCTGTAATTGATTTCCTTTATTTACATTTTTTTTTCCTGTTCCCAAATCGTTGGTATGTTTCTGTTATAATGGTATGTTATTTATATTTCGTCAGACGTCGTAAAGATTATGCTAATGTGTCTATGGTTTGCGGTTTTATTACCGGGTTTATTATTACACGGAGGAAAGTTTATTTCAGCCGTCTAAATGAACACACAATGAATAGGCTTTTTCAGTCATTTGACGCACACAAACGACTAATATAATTCACGTGGCCGCAGCGAAAAACTCATCCAATAACGAAGTAACTCCGAGTCGAAGCAAAAACTGGATAGATGTACAAATTTACGCTTAGTGACTTATTTATCTTCAGTGTTCTTAATTAACGATTTTTTTTTCCGCGAAACCACAGCAGATTTCTTTTTGAATATTTTCCGTGAAAACCGCTCAAGGCCCTTATATTCATTAGAGACGTGACAGGCAAGAAATTCTGCCTAATTATTCATCGGATCCGGCGCTAAATCGTCAGTTTGTGCGTCCTTTTAATGGAGTAGAAAATAAAAAAGTTTGAAACATAACAAGCGAGCGCGTCCGGTGTTATACGTAAGATGGACGTTTGACAGGAATTTCTTTAATATTTTATAAACAATAGACGTCGCCGTGTTAAGTGTTACGCGTCTTGGAAACTTTGTTTTACGGGTTTGTAATGTCATCTTTGAACACATTTCTCAGAATTTTCCACGACTTTCATACTCTTTTATATGATTTTAGACGTGGATATTGTGAAAGTATTTAAATTTTAAATCTTCACAGTTAAAAAGACCATTATTTACAGTTATATATGTTTTTAGAAAGGAAGCTTTATTTCAAAAGTTATTTTATGAACTGAACTGATTTATAATACTTTATAGATTTAATCTTTTAATTACATTTGTATCACCGCTATATCTAAGTGAAATATAATTACACCGACGTCTTACACCGCTATTCCGCTATGCGATATCAAACCTTCCTAATTTACATGTAATAATAGAACAACGGGAAGGTCTGCCAATAATTAATACAAGTTTAACTCCAACTTTAGAGAGCACTTCGCTAGAGAAGTTAGATTGAACGCTGTACATCGACGCGTATCAAGCGCGGCGCGTAACGAAGCCGTGGTTTTGCTTGGAATTGTATTGCAAATTAGTTTCTGAAGTGTCATTTTTCAGAAAGCTAATATACGTTGCGGTAGGGGGATTTTCTAATTCTTTTGCTTCTTTTCGCTCTGATCAAGGTTTATACAATAGCTGGCTTGTAAGCTCTACTAATTGGTGTTTCAATAATTTAGTAGGAAGAAATGCAAAAATCCACACAAAACTGTAGGAAAAAATCTTTCTGCTTTTAAATGTAGATATTTAAACAAACCAATCAGGTGAGCTGTAAATCTTGTGTTCCGTCCACATGAGTCGCAATCTTGTGCATAAATCCCGGCCCCGTCACGTGATAAGGTCCGAGCGACGTATTGATGTTAGCGATAACCTTTGCATACGAGCCAGAGATAGTGTATGAAAAATTAGTGTGTTCACGTTTTGAAATGTTAATGTAGTTTTTGTGATTCGGTACTTCTTTTATTTTGTTTGGAAGTGTTGTAGGATGATCGGATATGTTCAGTGGCAAAGAAGTGTACGTTCGAGTACTAAATGTGTTGACATTTTTTTTTAATCAAACGTTTGTGTATACTTAAAATTTTTCGGAATTTTGAATCTTCAAAAATTTTATATTTTTAAAAAGTATGAAAATTTCTTCACTGGTGGTAAACAAGTTTGCAACCTTTTGCGCATCACCTAGTAATTCAGATAAAAGATTACTGATAGTGATAAACAATGTTAAACGTTTACGAAACCCACGTGAGCGATGAATTCTTTCTTAAATCTGTTAGCTTTCGGTCCTCATCTGTTGAGATAACTCACTAATTGTTGAATTGGCTTACATTCAAAGAGTTCTATTATTTATGATGTACTTATCGCAAAAATACTAGCGTTTTGATTTATTAATATTACACTTCTAAATTATTAAAAATTAACAGTGTTTGTTCCTGGATTTTTTTATGAAGTAACTTTCTTTCTACTTGAAATGATTTACTATTCCGTGGACGTTCTCTGGAGATATCAGATGCGAATGTTTTACAGTTATCCAGTAAAATAATAAAAAAAAATCACAGCGATCTAAATTCAATTTACGATTGAGAAATCGTTGCTTCGCATAAATCTCAGCTGAACGATAAATGTGTCCAGTTCAACGTATTTCACTTTGTGTCACTATTGTGTGGTACTCGGCAACTTTATCAGGTATCATATATCATATATAGAATTTATACATTCACATATTACTTATGTTAAAGTTGTGAAGTTGAACTATAAGCTGTGAAGTACATTGCGGTTGGCCATATGGCCATCAAATAGTATGTATGTTCATAACATCGGATATGTACGAAAAATGGTTTCTGGTAAGTGAATAAAAAAAGATTTGACAGCACTATTAAGAGTGTTGATTGGCTGTCGATTCACGTCATCAACCAATCAGATAGATTAACACAGGATTCCATAGCAAATGAGGTGTCAGTGTACTCAAACAGATGGTTGAAAAAAATACACTTCTACACAGGAATACTACCAGATGTTGTAGGTAAATGTGTCAGATGTATCGACATTGTTCAGACAGAAAATATTATAATAAAAGCGAAGTTTGCTAATTGGCTTATGTTTTTTATCTATTGACTTTATTTGAAAATGTTAAAGTTTTTATTTTTTATTTTTTAGACATTTAAAAGTTTCGATACTTTGCTCTAGTTATTTTTTCGGTCTGCTAATTCTTTCCCTTTGTTTTTTTTTCTCTATTCACTTTGTCAGTTGAATGACATATATTGTTTTATTAAATCCCACAGTAGAAACATTTTTGTGCCACAATGATTAAAAAAAAACAGAAATATGTATGATATGTTTTTTTAATTGTGATTTTTTTTGATGATATTTGCATTTTGCAGTAATAAGAAAGGCGTAATATAATTTTGTTGTTATTTTGCGGAGATACATTAATTATTATTCATATAGCAAGAGACAAAATCCCCCGCGTCTCGATGGGTAATATTATCCTTGTTAATTGTATGTTTGTTTTACACAATTACGCTGAAATGTGTCAAATCCGTAACGCTGAGAGAGTTTGAATGTTCGTGAAGCGTTCATATTTTGGGGATCATCTTAAGTGCGTGCCTGCGTTTGTTATACGTGTGTACGCATACAAGCGTGTGTGTATACGCATGTATGTGTGTGGGTATACGTTTACACGTGTGTGTGTGTGTGTGTGTGTGTATATACGCATATACGTTGGTGTATATTTACGCATACACGTGTGTGTGTAAATAAATGTTTAATATTCGTTACATTTTAATATACTGTAATCGCTAAAAATTGTTTGGTTACATTTATTAAAGTATATGAGTTAAGTTTTATATATCTTAACGGTAGCTTTAAGGAACGATAAAAAATAATTAGACAACTCTATTTTCATATACATAAACTATGTATCATTATTATTTCCAAGAAATAATGTAGGATCTCTTTAAGTCTTCGCATCAACATGGTCAGTCCTAATATAAATGGCTTGATCATTTGGTTTCGTGGTTAATGATCTTGGAGCTAAGCTGCCGCTGAGCTGAGTTACGGGTTCAATTCTCATAAGGAACTATTTTTTGTGTTATATGTTTGGGTATGTTTTAGTCATATTTGTATATTTGAAAATTCCACTTCGAATAATAAACGTATTAATAATATATAAAAGCAAAATAACAAAAGCTAAGTAAAATCATAAATATCAGTACATATTTAGGTAAATAAAGTTTCACATAAGATATTCTGAACAAGTTCCGCAAACCTTGTTTACCATCCTTATTTTGAAACAAAAAGTTCTGACCCCGAGAGACGGGTGAATGAAAGTTAGAAAAATATACGAAGACCCGCCCAAGAGTAGAGTAATTAGTGATATTCTTCATTTGAGTACATTCATTTACTGAATAATAAATATCGAGATCTGATACGTTTTTCGGTTCATTTGCTGATTATTCATCGGTTTCTATTTAGTAGCATATAAAAGAATTAGGAGAATGAATGAATTTTATTTTTATTCTTTAAAGATAAAGAAATACTACTACTGTTCCAATAAATTCTTAGGTTTCAATGTTTTCCTTAATAGAGACAAATGTTAGAAGTAAACTGTTGGTTTTGATAAAACAAAGCCTCAAAATCGATACAGTAAACATCAATTATATTAGCAACACAACGAATAGAGGACATGACGAAACGAACGTTTATATTGGTTGTGACAAATTGGCTATCAATAAACTTAGTGAACCCGCACCTGGACTGAGGCTTTTTGTTAGTATCGAGTTCATATTGAACTTGACCATTCTATGTATTTTAAGTATCTCAAAACCTAGTTAAAAAATATAAATATTTTAAAAATAAGATCACTTTACGACTTTAAAGACGAAATAACAAGCGATCTTTCCTATTTTTCTGTAATCTGATTTTATAGCGAGTACCAAGCACATGTTAGTCGTAAAGCAGATGTGCAGTGCATTAACAGATTAGATAGCTACGTGACGACAGGACAGCTATCTGTATAACACGGTCTCGGACTGAATCAAGTAACTAAGATTTAGAATAGAAAGACAAACACACAACCCGTGTGTTTGTCTTACTCAACTCGTACAGGTGTTTCTAATTATACTCTTCTGTTTTAGTGTGCCAGTAGTAAATTATTGTTTAAATTAACTGTAAAATTATATAGTATTTTCAAGCAAAATTTTATAGTATTATTGTATGGTAGTTAAAGTAAATTTCTATCGCCCACGATCGTTACAAAGCTTCAGTGACCTAGATTTCTTTAGAAATTGTATGCCTTTATTTCATGGCGCGAAAGAATATTTAAGGTTTTGTCGTCCACAAATAATTTACAAACAGACCTAATTATAAAGTGAAATAACCTAAGTGATAGAATTATATAGTGGCCGGTAAAACTTAGATAGCATTTAAAGATTTCATGAAACAAAAAGCTAGTGTAGTTCCCGAGGGACGTGTGTTAAGGTCGATGTGTTTTTATTGTTACGTAAATTCTGAAGAAGGGAACGTTACGTCCAGGGTATTGTTTTTTTTAAGTTACCGGGTTTTGGGTTCCCTTTTTTTGTATATACAGAAAAAACATCATATCTATATATTTTCAATATAACTTACTTATGTGTAAAGAAAGTTATATCAATTTTCGTTTCTAGTATATTTTTAATGTTAATAGTATATATGTTTGACATCCGGTTATTTATATCCGGATAAATATCCGGTAAAATAACCAGGATGTTTTAAATGTACTCATACCACAAGCTGAGCTTTTCATTTTGAGGCATGTGTATTCCGGATAGTTTTCACAGAAATATGAAAGTTTAGCGAATCTAGAACATCTCTCACTCCCCAAGTGCGATTTTGTGTTTCACGATGTCTCTGTTCAAGTTTAAAATGGTATATATTCTCGTAACGCGATCCGATAGCTGTTTACTTTAACAGTGACAATACGAAATGTGTTCACGTCATCTTCAACTACTCATTATAATTAGATTTCTCAAACTTACAATGGAACCGAGTCGTATAAATATATTTCTATATACTTAAAGTTTTACTCTACAGACCTTTTGACTTCTCAAACTGATACAACATTCGGCCGTTTCATTACCGGTCCCATACAAAGTTTATACTCTAAAAGCTTTCTCAATCGTGAATAATTAAACCTATTATTACGAGGTCCGAAATTGACTTAATTAAATCCTTCCAGGCCCTACTAATTCCCTTCTTTCATTTCGCCCTGTTTTAACTTTTCAACGTTGTCGCGAAAAATGATGGGTCTTGTTAAAGGCGGATCAAATTAAAAGTATAGAAGAAAATGTATTAAAAATATTATTAACTACATTTTTCACTTTTCTACTACTAGCATATAAAATTATATTTAATACAATATCAGATTAACATAATTTTAATACTCATATAAAACGTAGATAGCAAGTACTTACTCTGCTAAGTGTTGTAATTTGAAATTTATACGTAGAGGAATTTTAAATAAGGAATATATTACATTAGTGTTGTCTCCTTAACAGTTTCCACGGAGCAGATGCTCCTTAAACAATATTATCTCACCGTCGATAACAGCGTTATGCTAATGGCTCATTGAGAACGGACCTCGTGGTATTATTTTAAATATATTCAAAATTACACTTAAAATTATCTAACCGGTTAAGTCAAATAAAGATCAAATATATATTCAGCTGTAGGTAGCTGTGGGTGTGCTGTGCGTGGACGGTCTTCTAATTAAATTCTTGGCAAGTCTCACAGTTGACACCCCTTCACTAAGCCCGATTCCGAGTTTCTTTAAAAACTTCATAACTTGTGTTTTAATTTAATTATGAATATTATAATTCTCGCCTCGGGGCTCACTTTCGGACGCAAATTGGCAAAGTTTATTATTTATTGTCCTGATCTGTTATAAAGTTGCGGCGACATTAACGATATGGTATCTCCTATGTTAGCATAACTTGGAAGACATATATTACACAAAATGTATAAACAAATCTAATTGTATTTAATTTATTTACAACCTAAATTACATTTAAGGAGCTGTATCGTAACAGCTCTTGTAAACTCTCAATTTATATATCAAATATTACTTACTTCTACCACAATGATTTTTTTCCTACTTTAGGCCAATACCATTTAATTTAATTAATTTAATGTATTTTCATCTGTCTTCTGTTGGTTATATTTAGTGTTGTTTTATTAAATGTTATCCCGCAATCAGGCCAGATGTAAATCTCTCTCTATACTGTTACATACAGACAGGTTTAAGTAGCAACCGAGTTTAATAAGTAGGAGTACAGCTGCATTGCGGCTTCAGTTCAGTAATGTATCTAAATTGACGAAATTGCTCGTTGGCAAGACGCAATGGAAATCGTATGGGATTTTTGATTAATTTTGATAAATACATTGTGTTTATCATAAAATATGTATAGAATAATTCCTAACAACATGCTCTTTATTGCATTAAGGAATCACCAGGCGGATTTGTGACAGATTTGTGCTTTCATATAACCCACTGTATGAAATAAAACTAAAACAAACACAATCTTCTTATAGCACGCCATATTACTATTTGTATAGATCAGTACAAATAATATTATTGAGGTTAGGAGTACCCTTAGTTTATATCGTAACCGGCTGCTCTTAATGTTAGCCTGACACTCGCTAATAAAGCTAATATTATCATTTTTAGAAAATATCTTAACTTCTTGTCACATATTTGAGGTTAATTAAATATTTTTGGTATTAAAAAAAAATATATCTCTACCAAATTGTCAGTTTTTAGACTGTTTATTTTATATATATAAAGGGAACGCAAAAACCAATAATATTGTCCAAACGTGAAATAATATGTAAAGTATTTAAAAACAATTAATTTCCTAATTTATCTTAAGCGTAGATTTGCGGAGTTGAAATAATCTCATAATGTATAAACAGGTTTGTTTTATTGGTCAAAAACTTGCGCCGCCCCGCGGAGATAAAGGTATTACCCACCGTAATGCAATATATTCTCCGGATCCTGTTGATTCACGTACTATTTTATTAAATTTTTCATAGTTATTGAATTGACTTTTTAATATAATAACGGATGTAGTAGCGTTGGAAACGATTTTTACTATAAATATTATACAATTATTTAAATGAATTATATAATATATTTTTATATTCTTCAGTTTGTGTGATTTGAATTATTATCCGCTACTTCATTCAATCAATTCAATCAAACTCTCCGAGTTAACATTTTTGTAGCATTTCTACGTTCACACATCCGTCACTGTCGGTCCTACATCGGGAATGTTTTCAGACGCTTCTTAAACTAAAATAATTATTTTATTTTCTAAAACTTTTAAGAAGTTTTCATTGTTAACATTCTTTATTGTCGTATTATTATGGAAAGGTATTATTCCTCAAGTCAATAATCCTCGTTCATTCATTGTTTAATATTTCACAGCCAATTATTTGTATATATGTATTTTTGCATTATTTTCTACAAGTAGTGTAGTAGTGTTCTTTAACGAATTTTTCAACCCTATCAAAACATTTCGAGTATATTTTTTGAACGGGGTGTTTTGTTTCTTTGGAAGTAGAAAAAGTTGAAGCTGGGCCGGTAAGCGTCGAGAGTTTGTATAACTCATGGATTTATAGAGGCCGCCCGGAGAGTTCTAAATCTATATTTTTTCCTTTTACCTTCCAACACCATGATCTACGGTTTGAGTTTCGCGTCATTTGAAATTCAGATCGACCTTTTCTTTAATATGAGTGTCATTGGTGGTATCTTTATTAAGTTACCTGTTTAAATATCACTTCTTTAATAAATAAATCTAAATAATATATATTTTTTAATATTTTAACTGCACTTCTACTAACAATTAATTATTGAAATTTTTTATATAATGATAGTTCACAAGATCTTCTCGACTCAATTTCCATTAACGGTCACTTGGTATGGAAACGTTGTTAGCATTAAGGGGTACTTTATTTCCTCATTTTCTTTTAGCGTCGCATTAAATATTACAAGACTACGTTTATGCAAAGTAAAAATCGAGTGAAATCATTACGCTAACTGGGCGTCTTTGGGTCGGTCGTTCCGAGTGTCGATGCATAGAACTTAAATGACGATAGTTCCAAGTAAAGCTTTGGAAGCGGCCATTAGGCACCGAAGTTGGCGCATCTATGCGCGGGCACCATTCTGCCGTATTCCGAGCCTTGTCGAAACTGCGTTCAAGTTTTTGGGAAAACTTTTAATATGGTATAAGTCTATTTTGTCAGCATTATACGTATCGTATAATGCACTTAACTCCTAAATTTCACTTTGCAGCCAAGTTTCTGAGTTATTTCAGATGTATGTATGTATTTATGATATTTATTCATGATTATTAATATAAACAGTTTTAACAGGTAAAATATTTTATTTCAATATAGTTTTACAAAATTAAAAAAACGTTTACAAAACCTGCTATTCTTCACAAACTACGGAACATGTAGTATATTTCAACGTGGTTCCATCTTAAAGAAAATACGTTTTATTTCAGTAATCGAAAAATGTACTAGTGTTGATATTTGGCTCTCAGCCACGGTTAGAGATCCTGCACCCAATAATAAGCACCTGCAAGGAAGATGTGGTTAGAATTCCATTTCAACTGTTCAGAATTCATGAGCTGTTATATTTTATTGCGAGTTTAATATGATTATTTACTGCTCAATAAAATTTAGTCCCAATTGGGTGAATTGGTATTGTAAAGTTGTACGGGGTTCATTGTTAAGTTGTAAATCATATATATATATTTACGAGGTCTGGTAAATTGATTTTCACAAATTGTGAACGAACAAAAATTTATCCGTGATTTGGTTCGTTTGCTTAGTTGTGATACGAGTCTCCATTTTTTTTCCGAATAAGCATTGCTCTTTTATTCTCAGAACTCGACTAATTGCTTTTTGCTTCATATTCCGATAAAAAAAAAAGGTTGTATCCATTCTATTTGACATTCAGATTCAATTGGTGTTTCGATACTGTGCTTTTTGTTCGTGCTATTGTACTGTGGGTGGGCTTGGAAGTAATAAAATAATTGTTATATGTATATATTTTTTTAATATGTATTTCTAGAAATAAATTATTTTTATCTTTGTGAGACAGTTTTAATATGGTTGGAAGATGCATTGAAATATTTATAAATCCCGTTCTATGATATAAAATTTTCTATGTATGCCATCTTATATTGGATTCTTGTGCAATTTCTTGTTTTTTTAATGTTTCTTGTGACTAATATAAAGAAATGAATATAAGAATCTATTAAAATATTGAAATTTGTATATAAACACGATAGCAGGGATATGTTTTTAAATAAATATATAATGAAAAATTCATTACAGTAATTCAGAGATAATGGCTTTGAGTACTGCACATGTTTATAAATAATTCATTATATACATATTTTAAAAGTCCTCGATAATAGAAAAATAACTATCTTCCCGTCGCCTCCGTTTTTATAAACTTTAATTAACTTCTCAGTAAAAGAACCGTTTAATAAAAGACCTGGACAGCATTTGATGTGCTTCAACTAGACGATAGGATATCAAGTACTATATTCAATATAATTTACAAGCACTAAGTCCTTCCCATATAAAGAAGAGATCTTCTTCAGAAAAGGTTCTACCGCATATTCAGATCCATAAATTTAAATGCATAGGTCATAGAATAATAGTACTAAATCCTCAACATAAAGAAGATCTAAGGTACTATCTAAAATTCACAAATTTAAATAGTCCATAGAAACGTTAAACGTATGGGAGCCACAGACACTAAGTTACACTTATCAAGCCGTATCAAACTCGACCATTTATTTCATTCTCGCCAAAGATTTAATCGTAACCCTGATAATGTCAAAGCAGGCCGCATGCAAATGTTACTGTACCCGTGTTTAAATTCTACCTCCATATTATAAATGTATGTATTTTTGTTTATTTTTTTATAATAGTCCATTAAATATATAGTTTTAATATTATATAAAATAGGTGGTAATGATATCTACAAGTTGTTTAACAAACCTCGTACAGTGCAGTGGCATACAGAGTGCATAGAGCTATTGATTTTATTTTCTGTCCATTTGAGTATCGAGAATCGTATTGCTTTCATTCTTTTTATATGGTTACTATATTTATACAAGTCTGTGTATGAACTGGTCGGTTATTGATATAAAGAAATTTTTATTTATTTCCTCTTAACAAAGATTGTATAATGTTTATTGCCTGTACATAGAATATGAGAAGCAGTTTGTGTGAATGTGAACGCTTAAAAAGATGACACCAAAAAAATATATACTTATAAAAATTGTTATGAAGCAAGTTTTCTCAGAGATGACGTATGATAAAGGGCGTGGAGGAAATTAACATTTAGCGCCGACCTCAAATAATTTGGATAAGACCAACAGGATGACGTCTTCAGTGAAACTAAATAATATAACACATAACGTCTATACAATGTTTACATATCCAATCCAATCTAAATGTAATTTCAAAAACAGATAATAATTCACATACTTATCGGGGCACGTTTCCGTTATAAACTTAGTTTATTTCGTGATAATGTTATCGGTAAAGCAAATGCTCAGTAAATTATTAACGGAAGGTACGTACGACTGTATCAAAGAACATAATGTATTCGGAGAATCTTTGAATTTCGATGAATATGTTATTCTATTTGGGCACTTAATTATGCAAGGTAATATAATTTGTGAAATAGTAACTACATTCTTGTAATTAGACGTATTCCTGGTTTGTTGAGTGATGTTGTGGGGTGGGAGTGTGTTGGGGTTGTTTATTTAATTTCATCATCATCATCAAATTGAATTATATTAATAAAATAGAATAAAACATGATTGCAACAAATAAAGTAGCAACTTAGTTTTTTATTTCAAATTAAAAATAATTGGTCTCGAATATCTTAGAATAGTTTCGTTTCAATCCAAAAAGCTTATATTTATTCCGAATTATAGATTTGGATCACAGCCCAGATTGTGTTTCATTTAATCTAGGCTAAAATGCGTTGGATATGGGCTGCTCGTTCTCAGTCAAAGCGCTCTCCGCTCGTTAATTGTCAAAGTTCCGGAGCCCCCGGCGTTATGATATTATAATGTTAAATATGTTTGCATTTATCGTCTTTATTGCAATTGTTTTTGATGAAAAATTATTAACATTAAACTTGCTGATTAAAACTTGATCCGGTATAAATAAAAAAATCATACTCATTTTATCCGATTGATTAATTATTATTGATTCTTATTTTAAAGTTTTATTTTTGTAGTAATATGTTCTCGGTTATAAGCGAGCTGAATTCCTTAAAAGGCCTTAAAAATTCTGTAGAATAATATCTATTTTCATGAATTACTTTCGTATCTGATGAGCTCTTCCGAGAAAACAATTTACCTTAAAGCTAAGATACGTCTTTTATTATATTAAATAAATATTATATAAAATAATCATTTTAAATATCTTATTTTATAGCTATAAATACGTTTACAAACGGTTGTATAATGTAACTCATATCAATATAAGCATGTTTTATTATTCTGTATCTACAGAATTAAATATTTATATATTTGAAGTCCATACTTTAGTCAATTGTAGTTCTATAATTCAAATATAAAAATATTATCTGTCTATTTATGCCCAGTATTCATTTATTCTTATATTTATGATTCTACAAATAAATAAGTAATCGTCTTATGATGACCTCATTATAAAATAATTCAAGGAACATGTACCAAAAAAATTCTAACTAAAATACAAAAATATAATTTCGGTATAATTCTCAGGAAAAACGTTGTTTCAAAAGTTTGTATAAAATATGCTTCGAAATTTTGTAGCACACGTATCTGCGTGGTCGGTTATTTGATATGTGTGTGTAAACGCAAAGAGGAACAGCGCTACGGAATAAAGCAAATGTTACCATTTTAGTTTCGTTGGGAAGTTTAGGTTTATGAAATACATTAGCGAACAATGAAACCAGTTAAGCTGCTGTTGAATTATGGGTACTATGCTGCTTCTCTAAGCTAGTTTTATTTGATTATTAGTTAAATTAGCGGTTCGCGAATACGCTTATCAATTGATGTTTATCGTTATATATGTTCATGTGTGTGTGTAAACATGATATGATGTATATGTATGGTATGTATGTGTATTGATCATTCTTGTTAAGAATTTTATTAAAAAACATATAGTTACATACTCGTAGATTGATGTTATATGTTTATATATTAATAATCGTCCACAACTAGTATCTGATAAACAGTGTAGAAAATCAAGTCAAAGTATCTCTTAGATCAACAAATGGATGTTTTCGTCATAAGATATAATATCAGAGAGAATATTATATGAGAATAAATTTCAAGCACCATTAGGCAAAATATTATTATCTTCATACGACCCAAAACAAGTGTAATTACGTGTTTGTGAGTAAGTTTGGAGTATCCAATAACATTCTAGATTGCGTAACGTAATGTTATGAAGTGATATAGTATGAAACCTCATCTTATATAATATTAATGTTTTTTACTTATATATACACAAACATAAGTAGATGAAGTTATATATATATATATATATATATATATATATATATATATATATATATATATATATATACCTTGTAACTTTTAGGTAGATTCAATAGATGAATCTACCTATTGCAATCGATGCGATGACGGGACCCAGACCCCAGAGTAGGGGCGCTACGCCGTTTATGAACTGGAGATTGAGAATCCGTCGAAAAAAAAAATTTATATATCCCTCTATATATATATGTATATATGATCCATCAGTCCAAATTCATCGTAGGCGAAATCTGACTTCACAGGTCGATAGGATAAATTAGTAGGACAAACGTACCATCTCGTTTTTTGGAAAAAGTGAAAGGGGGGGCTGGGAGAGGGGGTGAAAGTGCAAACCTTTGGGACACGCTACAGGTCGCAAATATTGACGCAGGATTTTCAAACTCGGCATACACATTCTTAAGAACAAAATGAAGGTTAAGTTCTTGAACGGGGGAAATCGGTCCAGGGGTTGAGGAGCTGGGGGGGTTGAAAGTTAAAAACCGAAAAAAGTCACAGAAGAAAGCAAAATTTTACTCTCGCAAAAATCTTAGAAAATTAACAAATTAAAAGAGGAAACTTTTTTGTCCGAAAAGTTTTTTGATGCGACCCCCCGTTTAGGAGATAGGAGTGGTGGGTGGTTCCCCGCTCACCCAATATATGCAGAGTGACCCGTCATAAGACTCGTAATGACCAGTAGAATACTGCTGGCTAGTTTTTCTTTGTCGATCCGACCGAAGGGAATCTACCTAACACGATCGACCCTGTCGAACGAGGTATTTGTATTTATATCGTCTTATTCGCGTTTCCGCCATGTTCTAAACTCATAAAGACACCGAAAATAGTCTGACAGAATTTCGATATAATTAAGTTGAGTGCAGCCGTTTAAATATAGATAAAAGTACTATAGTTAAACTTTAACCAAACTAAATTTTAATTTACCAAGCATTCAAGAAGAATAAAATAATATAATTAAACACGTCTAGTTGAGTGAATCTCCCGGGACAGCACTCGTTCTGAGACGTTAGCATATGAATACCGGGCCTCATTAAAATGACAAAGATCACGTCTACAACAGACTCAATTAATCATTGTGTTTACTGATTAACATTAGCATTCAAATAACTTATCTTGTTAGAGGATTTACATCCAGATGGAATATCTTAGTTGTTCTTTGTCATCCCAATTCTTGGGTTCGTCAAGTCACTAATTGGGACACTTTTCGAGTTATTTTATAGAATATACTTCGACTTCGTTAAAAACAACTATTTGTTTAAGTTTTGGTTAGGTTTTAAGTTTTAAATTTATTAAAAGACAAAGAAATGTAACCCTTCGGGGGCGGCGGGGGGGAGGGGGGGTTACTACATTTTTTAATATTGATACAAAGGACAAAAGTTAAATTCATGTAATGCCTGTGCTTCAAACTAAGTATTTACTTAAGTTCTTATGAAGGTCTTTCACTTAAACGACAAAGTTTTAGAATAAATAATCAGTGAAGAGGATAGCTAATGTGTTGGACGTATCGGAATAAATTTATATTGTAAAAGCTGTTCCAAATTGGAGGTCTCGAGAGCTACTAATAATGATTGGGCTTCCCTTGCCTTAAATGTATTCTTTATCTTTTAGCTCATATATGTGTGCTGTTTTTTAACTTACAAATTAACAGTATTAAACGTCTTTAACCCTAAAAAGGAGGGTTATTAATACATAAAAAAGGTTTGTATTTATTTGTTTTAATGTTACAATATAAATATAAATTATATAAAAATCAGATCTCAATTAACTTACCTCGTAAAAAAATAAGAAATTTTGCCGTAACTTAAAATTAATATAAGTTTTAATTAATTAAAAATGTTAATTATTTAATTTTGTTCAGAATCAATATCTTAACGAATATAATGTATAAGTGATATTTTTTAAACAAATTAATTTGCTTATAACATAATATAAAATATTTAAACATAGTAAAGCCATTTTCAACCACGACCGAGTCCATTGCAATGTAATAACTGCATTCTTACGGATATTGAATTTTCATATACATCGTTTGTTATTGGAATCGTTTTTATTTATACGAATACTACCGGGACTGGGGACTGGTGACAGGAAATTAATGTTTCGGCTGATTCAATTTATATTAACGAAATTGATCATACAATGAAGTTTGTATTGTCGAATTTTCTGGTCTTCCTTTCTTGCTTAGGTTTTGTCTTGTTGGTATTGCTTTCTTGTTTAGTTTTAGTCTTGTTAAATTTAAAGAATGCATCTTTATGTTTTGTCATATGCGGTATGATGATTTTTTTTATATAAACTAAACTTTGCTTTATATTAAATTTTAAT
Source organism: Melinaea menophilus ssp. n. AW-2005 (assembly GCA_918358695.1). Taxonomy (NCBI): domain Eukaryota; kingdom Metazoa; phylum Arthropoda; class Insecta; order Lepidoptera; family Nymphalidae; genus Melinaea; species Melinaea menophilus. The sequence continues at coordinate 19,820,280 of OU911043.1, read as the reverse complement.
AGTAAAAAGTGTGCGGTACATATTTTAAAATATCCAAGCTTCTAGATTAGTTAGTTTGACGGCTTTAGAATATTTTTGTATTTTTTATTCAACAGCTCAAGTTTTTCTTGGAGCTGAAGCTATTTATCGTTAGTGAGTTCTTTTAAAAATTCCAGAAGTTATTCAATGTGAAATTTATGTCATAATACAAGTTTTTTTCTGTTACCTTACAAAAATAGAGTTATTTTTTTTCTAAAATACTAAATGATATTTCAGCTTTATCAGAATACGGGCACAATTTTGACAAACTGAAAATAATAGCAGCTGTGATCGACGCACGAGTTTTGCTATGTTTTGTTTTGTGAAACAACAATAACAGAGGTCCACAGTATCGTGAGCATCAGTTGGGAACATTGCTAAATTCAGATAAATATATGCGGTCAAACATACCGCTGACGTGGCAATGTAGCGAAACGGATTCGTTTACTGAACACGCTCACCGCGTTTTCCAACTACAGTTATTGTGTCATTCGCGGTCAGTATAAAGGGTTCGTGACATTTTTTGTTGCGGTACGGTACACTTGACATTTTGGTATTAGAAACATTTTGTATCCGTTTATTACTATAAATTTATTATTTCATTAAAGAACTTTTGCTAAAGAAGAAAAATTATATTGAATGTCGAAGTCGAAGACAATTTAGCATTTATGATGTTAGCCTATTAGTGACGTCACACCTCATTAAGTCTCCACAGAACATTATCTGCGGCCACGTGACCACTGTCTAAATGAGCACGCATGTCTAATGGTGCATAAAATGGCCGCCAGAACAGCCATTAAACTAAACTAGACGCTAAAGTCGTTAATAGCTTATTACTATGCTCTATTAAGATGCATATTGAAGCTTTGACCGGATATCGCAAATGTTGCTAGTGTTTAATAGTAATATAATTCATGATTACAATATTTTATATTTACTACTAATATATATATATATATATAAAGGAACAAAGAATGTTTAATTATTCAACCTAGCTTTTGTTGAAATTAATATAAATGTTGAGATGGTACAGATTAGTCATCTAGATGTACATTGTAAATATACCTTTCCAACTATGTTTTTCCGTGTATAAAAATCCACAGAGCAACATAGTTGCGGCGTATTCCCCGATAACACTGACAGCATTGCGGATTAGCCCGATGTGACGTTTTGTTCTGATAATTCACAGCATCCAAAAAGCCAATTTGTCATACGAACATGGAACTAAAGTTTCGACTTTATTTGTCGTGTAGCGGTCGCTTTGGAAAGAAATCACAAAAAACATTTTCAATTTAAATACTAACTAATATTAAATATTCGTTCGTTGTTTTTGTTGTTGTTGTCTTTTTTTCTTATTTGTTTGTTATGTTTGCACCTTATAATCGATTATTATAAATTTTGGATAATTTCGATTTAAAGAAGAAAAAAATCTGTTGAAATGTAATATGTTTCAGTGATAGAAAAATATTTTTTAAACTGCCGTCCGCAATAACTAGACTATCTAAACAGCACAAGCGAAATCGCCGGCAAAAGATAGTTATTAATTAATAGTAAACATGAAATAATACTTGTAATTTTATATTTAAAAACAAATGAATACTGTTTATTTTATTCTCAGTAAATAAATAAAATATCTTAACGTGACTGAGATCAAATAGGTTAATTAAGATCAAGTGATTAAACATTCGAGATTGATGCCGCAATTTACTTCTTTTACCGACTTTTATCTTTATATACTTTCAACTGTTCCCGAGCTTATACATCTCAAGAGATAATATTAATAATTTATAATTTATTTAAAATTCTTCATTTTATAATTGTTTTATTTTTGCTCCGATAAAGGCGCAGTTAGTTAAAAGTTGTTTAAACACAATTGTGTAAGTTAAATTCAAAGTATTCTGGAAATGCAAAATAGAATTAGATCCGAGACAAGTCACCGAAATAGTCGCTTTAATAATTTGGAAGTCAGAGTGGAGTACCTTTTAAATTAAGTCAACTTCTACTATGCAAATACCTTCACTCGTCCGGTCACACCTGGCCTCTTCTTATTGAATGTTATAAGTCGTTCAAACTATTATCTCTATCTCTTTCTATCTATATCTCATTCTATCTCTCCCCCCGTCTTTGTATCCGTCCCTGTCTAACTGTGAAACTGAGAATTCTTTATTGAATTTCAAGGTATTCAGATGAAGTTGAGTGAGGAAGTTGTTAGAATTCAATGTTCAGTTTTCATAAATTATTATAGTCGCCTGTCATTGAAACGGTTTTCTATATTTGGTATTATAAATCTTCGGTTTCATATCTTTTATTGAACGCCATATATTGTGGTAATAACGGAGTTCAAAGTTTTCTTTAGAAAGTGGTTCTCTTGAGTGTTTGAAAAGTGATTCTTAAAATATCTAATGCATTTCATATTTGAAAAGTTTATATTATATACTTATGTTATGGTATATACAACTTTATATAGTAGTAATTTTGATATTGGATGCACAAACATACAAAAATCTCGCACCGAAGACCATTTAAATCTTAAAAGAAAGTTGTAACGTTAAAAAAAAATAAATTGCAACGTTTGTAAATTTTAAAGTAAATAAAAGTTGAAATTTAATTAAAATTGCAACATTTCGATTAAACAAACTTAACTCATTATAGCAAAATAATCCAATAGTCGCTATTCGAGTGCCCTACTTGAGATCACCGGCTTTAACTTAATTTGCTCTAATATAGACTATTTCACAAAACACAACAATAAACACATTGTTATTGATAGAAATATAGAATAGTTATATTATATAAATATAAAAACAATATTTTATACAATGAAAGGTTTATTTATAGAATAGAACTGACATTTTATATTATTTTTATAGTTAGAGGGAATTCAAGTCTCTGGATTCTTATTGACATAGTATGGCTATTTATTTATATTGTTTTGATTAGAAAATCTTGAATTATTTATAGTTCTATTTAACAGTTATATATTTACAGTTTATATATTTACATATAAGTTAATTATAAACTCAGGGCAACGTAGAAGTTGAGACTAATACACTGAAAAATGAATTTTAACACTAAGCATTAAGAGTGTATATTGCGTAATGCGTGTTCAAAAATAGATATTATCGTACGAAAACTTTACAAACTTTATACGTACAACAGAATGTATTTTTTTTAGTATATATTGGTTTTTGCGAACTATGTGTGCAGTCATTATTCCACACGGACTATCTTTATCATATTTTTTCATATAATTGTAGTCATGTTTATTCTCAATATAACGATTTATTTAATTAAATTTCATTTAAATTATGTGAAACGTAAAAATATCAGCAACATTTTCTTGCATAGCGCAACGCACGGACGGATCCCTCGTCTGTGATATATTTACACGGAAAGCCTCTTTAATCAGACGGACTGTCCATATTACACTTTATATAATTGTTATATAACTTTTATATTCTTACCATTGCAAGTACCGCATACTATGTAATGAATATAGTTACACCAATGAAGTAGTTCGGTTCCAACCAATGTCAACAGCTAACTTGATTTATTGCAACGCGGTACTTGTATAAGTGCTTTGAGCGTTTTAAAAAACGATACCATACAACGCCTCTGTATTTTAATATGAGCTTTTTTGATTACCATTATATCCTTGCTGCTATAATATCAAGATTATATATATGACATAATTATTACTGCGATTGCGATCTCAATACTATATTTACGACTTTCATTGTATGCTACGGCATCATCACTTGCTACGAGTGCTACACACGTAGCTACAATGTATCTTTCCGTAGCACGGTGCTACAAGTGACTTATGCACGCGATACTGTGATATAACAATAAATTTACGATTCAATAAATGTTCTTTGGATTCATGCTACGATATAAATTGTATACCTCAATATATTTATATATATATATATATTTTATTATAATTATAACCTTCTTTTCAAAGTGAGGTGCGCTTTCCAATACCGACGTGTCAAATGTTTCACATCAACATCATTAATTTATATTGATGTCTAACATTCGGGTCACTCTTTACAGGGGTCACCCGAGGAAGACGTGGCCTATAATTATAACAAGAAGTAAAAAATGTGTTTGATGAAAAGAAAGTTCGGTTGTAGTGTTAACAAACGAACGTACAAGTGCCGTGTGTTACAAGTATCCAGTTGAGAAACAAACACAATAACGATGGAATATGGATGAAATGTCGATCTCGTATCAAACTAACTGTGCTTCCCTAAAATGATAATGCGCAGTGATATAGCCTAAAACACGAGATATAACGGACGATTCAATATTAAAAAAAGATTATAGTTGTATATAAATATAATAGTTACTAATCGTTGTCCTTTACAATACTCTCTTAGCCTAATATTTTGAATTTTTTAATCATCGAAGCGGTTGTCGTATTTTTTGTGATAAAATATTTTTTAGTCTAAATTTTTCTTGAATGTATTATCGTAAGTGGCAAAACTGGGTTGTGATGTGTATATGTAAGTAGTATATATAAAGTAAGATTGGGTCGAAGCTGTCCTCGGCATCCACTGGCACCGGTCGGGTTGGTCGGAGGGTTAGCGCGGGTGAGCCGCGCTGTGATGTTGGGTACAGTGCGTTGTCACGTGGTATTTGGCGCAGGCGCAGCCCGGCGCCAGTAAGATGAGAGAGAGGCGTCGAGAGCACCGCACCGCCGCTCTACTGACCGCCTGCCTCTTCTTCCTGTCTCAAGCCGACGCCGCCGGTGAGTTTTGTTCTCTTTTTAATCCTGAGACTCGTATTGATTTCGTAATAAAAATATTTGAAACCTTAAAGTTGTAACGAAAGTTTATTTTTATTTGAGTCAAAATTTTGCAATTTATATTGTTCGTTACTATAAAGAAATTCACGACATTGCATATAAATTTAACTCAAATGTGAAATAAATGGGAGTCTCACCAACTTGCACGCTACTTACTATTATTAAGTGATTATATAAATATTTTGGAATGTAAAGAACGAATTGACGACATAACGGCACGGAACTATATTGTTATAATTATAGACTATCGAAATTAATACAACCTACTATTATTATATAATTTAAGGGAAAAGGAACACTTGCGGGTCAAAAATTCATTTGCTATGTGACATTGATAGTACTTTAGTTTTAACAATTTCGTAAGTATTGTTTTTTTTTTCTAACAGATATAAGAATCACAATGAAATTATAATTAATAGGTGTTGTGAGTAACACTTGTGCATTTAATTGACATTGAAATTGAAAGCTACGAAATAATAATATTAAAATATTAAAACAAATATGATGTAAGAGGTAACAAACCATTCAGATTGGAGAGAGCTGTTATTCTGAGATGCATTTATAATGTACATACTTTGAAATATTATTACAATTTAAACAGTAGTACGTATGGAAGAACGTATTTATTAATAAATAGCAACAGCAACTCGTTAAACGATAAGATACTTAGTTATTTATAGAAATGAGCATAAAAATCTACTGAATTAAATACGAATTGAAATTGTAGCAACCGACATTTGCTTCTCCACTGACCCACATCTACTATAATGTAACTCGCTAAAATGTATTCTATTTAAGGTTTAATAAAGATGATTTTACAACAATTAACTTTTGCTTTAAAACTGAATGAACAAAATTAACATAATGCCCTTTTACTAAACTTCGTAACGATGCTTATGCGGGATCATAACAGAAGCGAACGAAGGGTTAAATAGTGGTTCCATATGAACACGTCTCATGTGCCGTCATTAGCATAGAGGGAACGTTATATTAACATAAAAGTCCAACCAAAAATCGCATCCCCGTCTCGGGTCTACCGTACACGTACCCTTCCTGAATAATTATGTTTCACTGCTTTATTATAATGATATGTTAAAATGACTTCACGCGTCGAAATTAAATGTTGAGCTTTAATAACAAACGTGCAGCCTTACTGATAAACAATACACATAATGGACCCACTTACGTATCGCACACCGATTACATGTTAAAATGGAGGCAAATGAGAAGTGATATTCTCCACAAAAATGTAATTGGATATTGTTACGATAAAAATACTTATTTATGCTTCTTTTGACAAGATTGATTGACATTCATAAATATTATGTAAAATAAGCCAACCATAAACTTATTCAAAGGCGATTTAGACAAAATTTATTATAATTCTTTACGTGGCTTCCTGAAAATAATTTGCTGTAAAGCAATCGTATTTATACGTATTGCTTCCGGAAAAAAATGTATGAATTGGTGCATTACAAGCATTAAGTGTAAACAGATATTGACCTGCGTGAAGAGAGCACCCATTGCTATTATATTTCTTAAATTGTTATAATATCGTCGTTACAGACACGCGGCGAGTCATTTGCATAAGCGAGCCGAGCGGCTGCGTCGGCGATAAAACGACCCAAGCCCAACTTATGAACGCAATTAATGAACGAAATGATACAACAACGAAGACGAAATTACCCTTTTTACAAACCCTATACAAATTGCAGTATGACTTCAACATTAAGTTTCGATTAAGAATTTTATTGCGATCGTAAAGCGCGAGAGAAAAATGGCCATCGTGCGTGTGTTGGGTTGAGTAAAAAAGATTTTTTTGTATTAGATCTTTACGACAGCGAAGGAAATATATTACAAACGTGACTATGTTCGTCGGTCTCGATTACGCCCGTCGAATCGATTCGTCGAAAAAATTACGCAGCCGCCGACTTTGATTTGCATTTTAATATGCGCAAGGGATAACGCGAAATGAACCTGTCATATTGTACTAGACCGATGCGTCGAAGAGTCGATCGATACCAGGTACTCAATAGAAGGGATGTAGGTACTTCGACAAGAAAGTAAATATAATGTAAAACAAATTAACTACAATTATCATAGCTCTTATGTTTGTGTGTATTTATTGTTACACGAGGTTGACAATTAAAACTAAACACACATCAAATGTAATGCGATCCGAACGAGGGTAAAATAAATAATTTAAAATGATACATTCCTTTATCCGATTGAAGATATAATTTATAAGTAAATAAACCATATTCAGAGAAACGACGTACGCTGAAGATAATCTAAATGCTAATACGGCGTCACGTCGTATCAAGGATTTGAAAGCGTTGTTCAGATATCTATGTTGTGTTAACCGATGTTTTAATAAACATTGTTAGAATGTAAAATTTTCCAATTTATAATATAAATAAACTAAGTTAAACTTGAGTTAAATGTGTCGAAGTCATTCAAGATTTAGAAAACTTAAATAACTGTAAATCTATGAGACCAAACATTACATGCCATAAACCTTGCCTTTTCAAGTGATCCTTCACTCAACATAAGTAATCACCATTTTATATCAAACATGGAATTCTAATGAGACCCTCAAATATAACATTTCGCTTCACCGCCCCGAGCGATCCATGAATATGTATGAACGATAATTCAAAGGTACTTTTGTATAAGTGTTATTGTTTTGCGTACAATTCCTATCGGAGTATCGCCTCGCTCCCGGCTATGTATATTGTGTGACGCGTTTATAATATGCAAGCGTTTTAATCAATTTCATATGTCTCAGAAATTAAAATTAATCATACCAGGTAAGTTACAGAACGTATTCACTTTTCTATGTTTAAATGCAAGTTTCAAGAATAAACTCAACATTCAATGTTTCAAAATATAAAAAAATAGAAAGTCCGAAACCACAAAGGATTTCTTTTGAAAATCTCATTTTAAGCTCTGCTCGGCGGATAGATATTAATCCTAGCCCAATAATCAATTCTGATAAGAGATTTCTATTCGATCCCCGGTAATAGAAAGTTTCAGCTCGGCTTAGTCTTTGCTTTTTAAATATCTAAGTTATTGGTTTATACAAACGATGCTACGAATGCTAATATTAAATAGACGACAGTATGAAAACTGTTGTCACAATAATGTACATTTAAACTTGTATTCTATTCGCAAATAATAAAATATATTGGATTTATATATAAGTATTGCGAATCAAGCATCTATACGATAAATAAGATTCATTTCATCTAAAACCCTCTTTATGTAATATTAAGTTTAAGTAAGCAAGTATTAATTATAAAAATATATTAAATATTTTTAAATTTTCATAAAATATAACGTAAATTAATCCGAGATTCGTAAACGCCATTAGATTTGATTGTATTACGATCATCGTTACAGAATTACTTCCACGCCATTAACTTTTCATTTTGATCTGAAGTAGCACCGAGAGCTGAAGGTTTTTGAGCGACAAGATCAACCAGATAACTTGTTTATCTCCGAACGTTTATATAAAGGAAAGAAAATGAATCGATTTTAACGTTATTTTCATAAATACATCTCCTCATAAAATAATATTATTCTAATAAAATATAAATAACGAAAGATAATGTTTACCATCTAAAAGTAGAAAATAACATAACACTTTAACACCGTTTAAGTATAGATGCTACCTCAAGTTGCGTTTGTAATTACTAACGTTAGAAAAAATTTAAGTTGCAAAATAGAAGGTTCTAAAGACCCGAGACAGAGTAAACAGGAGGAGATAAGGTGCATTCAGTGAGAGATTGTGAGAGCGGCGAGGGCGCCACACAAAGAGTCTTATTAACCTGACGCTAATGGACACCGATAGGGTTAAATTCTAAATGCTGAAGGGCTAATTGCACCCTTTAGCGTATATCTTTTTATTTACAAATTTTGTAAACGATCCGTTTTAAGGTACGTTAAATAATAAATGTGTTCGAATCAATTAATGACGATAATAAATTGTACATATCTTTTATTTGTTTTAATATAATTCAATGAACAATATACAATGTTAATGTTTCACATTAGATTGGATTGGATTGGATGTGTTGAAGCAATTTGTTGAACAAATATTTGACTGAGCAATGTGTAAAATGCAATTTTAGGGTGATTAAGTCAAGTGCCAGAGTTGCTATATTAGGGTTGATAGCTCCAGTGTTGTGAGGATCATTAATGGATTCTCGCAATTGAATACCCATTATTTTGAATTTAATTGAATTTTTAATTGTTTCTAAATGTTTCTATTAGAATAATTTATAACCGTTTCAAAACGTTGAGAGGTTAACTAAATGTGTATTAAATGTCAAGCTATAGGGTCGTTCTACCAGTTAAATAATCATTAAATTATTAAAATTTGTGTAGAACAATATTTTATTTGAAAATATATTATAAAGTTCTCCAAAAAGCCTTCTTGACCGCTCAATGTATGAAAAGGCGATAGCTACAAAGATCGAATTGACGCTTTGCCGATGGTTTCTTTAGAATCTCTTCAACTAGTGTGAGCGTGAAAGGAGATGCAAACAAGATACATGCATAGTTTACTGTCTTTACTTTACCGAAGTTAATGGGGCTGGTTGTGGCACGTATAAAAGAGTCTGCCTTATCTATTCCTCTAAAGAGCCTGAAGTTGTTTTGTCGTGGCTTCAGCGATGAAAAGGTGACCGCGCTAAAATGTGTTAAAAAAAAATCACAGCTAGCCATATTCATGAGCTTTGTGTGAAGTTTTTTGAATTCGCTACTTCTGAACGCATTAATTTCAATATAATTATAAATTAAATTTCATCTATGATACTATTTTTCACTCTATTTTCGTGATAAGTTAACAGTGCCTTATTACAATACGCCAACATGCTTCGCCACTAAATTACTAAAGTTCTTTCCGCTCACCTACGATATTAATATATTTTTTAAATCTTTTTTCACACTATATAATATTTCGTAACTAATAAGCTTTTCTGTAACAATCCCGGTTTTTAACTCCATATTCTCTGGAATAAAGCGATAATATTATTAAGTTTGTCTCATTTTGTTTTAATTGATACACCTACCAAGTGGCGCTGCACTAAAGCTCTAAAAAGTTTTTCACATACGAGTATTTAGTGACAAAGTCAAAATATTTTCTAGTACGAGCTATCGTGAGGACATATTTTCATTGGAAGCCTTCCGTTCCTTTTTCACAGTATTCTTGCAGTCTCAATAAATAGTCACTTCTTTTATTATGTTCGGAAGAAGTGAAAAAAAATATTCTACAAATGTTTGCTTTATATTCTATGTAAAATACGTTTTAATTGATTATCGATTCCGTTAAATAAACATCCACATCCACTTAATATATCTTACATGATACAACCATAGCTTCCAAGAACTGTATCAATCCGGTATGTTTTTATTAAGTCACACTCCGTCGTTATTGCTTTCGGCTTCACCACAGTTGCGGCTCAATTTTCGAGACCCGGACGTGTTTTGTGACCATCCCGTATATTTTTATGTCGATACTCGTGTATCCGTGTTCGGTGATCTCTTTTATGTCTTCGTGTTTGTAAAAAAAAAAAAGATTTGTTGTGTTTCGTTAAATCGCTTCACTTTTATCGCTTCTTCTTTATTTGTTCGTCAATTTAGAAAGTATTTACGGATTGTGTTTGATACTCGTCTATATGTTAGTGGATTTTGTATACGTTGTTATTAAACGTTATACAATTTTACGTAATTATTATCAAATAACTAATTATTGTTTTTTCAATACTAAAATTATAAGACAAAGGTCAGAGGAATCGACAAGCGTTGCGTGTGAAGGTTCCGTGACCGTTCTTCAAATGACTCCACAAACTATGTTTTACATAAGGCATTCTCTGGCAGGAAATGAAGGAGTTGTTTAACGTCATTATATTTCAATTAATTTGTATTTAAGTTTATTTATGTTAAATATTAAAGAACGCAAGTCGTGACATTTTTTTTACACATACACATTTAACATTTGTTATCTGTTCAGAAAACACAAGCTTCTTCAAAGGAATGTTAGCAGCAGGACAGGTTGTTTCTTATATTAATGTCTTTTGTTTTAACCAGTTTAAAGTATCCGATCAACAACATATCATATATTGAAGTAAGACATTACATTATAATAATAAATATACTCCTTCCTTAAATAGTAGCAATCAATTAAAACTGTAAATCAATATCAATGGATCGACATAAGAAAGAAATTTCAAAATCTCATTGTAAATCTCATCAAAGTAAGTTAGATTCGAACCTTACAAAACATATAACAAAAACGTTGCCCCGATGTAGCTTATAACTCGCTCCGTGTTCACGATGCGTGTAATTATTTACGTTACGGCTTGCTCCGTATAAACAAGGTAATAATACTCTTAAAGCAGAAATATAGAATATAGATTGGTTTATAAAGGCCACATCTGTAGCCAAAGATATACTTCAAAGAAAAATATAGCTTAGGGTCAGTAAATAATTATTTAGAGATATTATGGGCGTTATGCACAAAACTGTAACTTTTTTTTTAAATTTCTTTAACCGCAAATAATACTTGAATTTCTGAGCGAAGTAAAATTTGGGTGTAACTTTTACTAGCTCATTATCGCTTAGCTCCAGCTCCACATGTGTGTAACAGCGACACGTTATAACTCCGGTCGGAATACAGTCGGACTACAAAATTACCTCTTTGGTGTTACCTCTTTGGTGACGTATGATGGAGGTCCGAGTTGATGTAGCTACCCAATTATTTACTAGCCACTAATTACATGTATTCATTCCTTTGAATCTCATACTTTCTTTTCCAAGTTTTAACCTACGGACGCATTAGATCTTTTAACCTTAATTTTTTAGACCGCTTACAAAGATTTGTTATTTTTAAATCATTAATTCCACATATAATAAATTAAGCATATTCAGATCATCTATAAAATTCGAATGCACAGTTAAAATTGTCCTATATTAAACCATTTTACTTCATACACGTTCTGTCCTTTGGTACGATAGGAAAGTGAGTCTCCCGCCAGACACAATTCCTCGCTATGTCAACTAATTTTATCAAATCTATAATCCACTAGACATTGTTCTAGCAGTCGAAGCTAGGGAACCTTGGCTATATTTTTTTTAATATTTCACCGTTAAGATCAAACACAGTTATAATAAAGTATTGATATACCACCACCATAAAAATATTCTACACGTACCAACGAAAGTGATAAAAAAATTAATTAATTTTGTAAATTTCTGCCCAAAAGTTCATAGCCTACACTCGGAGAGATAAGAGATAATTTATTCGCCTTTTAAATTGCAAGATAACTTCGATAAAATTGGTGTCACAATATAATGTTCGGAACACTTACGTATTCTCTTTGCGTTTTCCTCACAAATCCTAAAATTCCCTCTTGGCTGGCCGCAGTATACTGTAGCGTTGTTTATGAACACCACGATATAAGGAAGCCTACAAACAGAGCGTGAGCCCGCATACCTAAAGTAAACGCTTCAACTAGCATTAATTATTTTACCTTTATAATTAAACTTTCATTAAGATTTCAAACTTTAAATATAATCTTTCGTGAATTTGTTTAATTAAAAGTTTTTAAAAGCAGTACGAGTGCTAAGGGATTATGTATGGTGCATTTTATATAGAAATAATCGTAGGTTTCATTTCAAAAGTGATTATATAGAATCCATTTGAGTGCATTGATGGTTACCAAAAAGTTACGTCCATTAACGATCATATTACATTTTGTAATATAATTTATTTTATAGGATGAGCGTCGGTAGAAAATGTACGATACTTCATATAGTCGTATTATATAGTCATAGTAGTAGGTAAGATGAGTATTACCTTTAAGTTTTTTCCATACATGTGTTAAAAATTATAAAATACAAAGCCGATGAAGTAGAAGTATGTGTTAGAATTAGATCTGACCTTATAGTAAACACACTGGTATCATTTGATATTTTTACGCTGGAACGATAAAAGTTGCAATTAGCAGAGTTCAATCTTCATTTTATATTGAAAGATATTAAATTTCATTTACAAGATTGTATATAGTACAAAATATAAATTACAACTATATATATATCAAGAGCATCTGGCAATGCATTAAGCTTTGAAATGATGGAGCATTGCACTTTATCACCACTTATTATCAGGATCACGGGGCGCTTATCTCTGGATGTGTGTACACTTATCTAATAATATATAAGAAGTTTGAGATATAATATTTTTTTTACCTTCAAGTTATTCTTGAATTTATGTAAAGAAAATTTCTAAAGCAATGAATACTATATCTATGATAAGGTACACTCTATAACCATAAAAGTTCACAACAGGTGCGAATACCATCCAGTAAATTGGACGGAGCCTCTCATATTATTACTCCGCGCGACTTACGAGTCATGTAGCTTACGGGGTTGAGGATTTTCTTTAAGGTCGTTACTGTTTTATTGACGTGATCTTGCAGGAAGATTATTTTATTAGATTAGATTGAAATATTAATAATTTTAATATAGGATTATAAATTTAATTATAGTTTGTAAGTTTAAAAATGTTTTGCCTCTAGCGTGTCATTAGTTCTCGACAGGAAGACGCCTGAAAAATTGCATGACTAAAAGTTTTACTCCTTTTGTCAGCTTATATAGCAATAGGGTGCAATTACGCTGTATTCAAAGTAAGCTTCAACTATTTATAAGAAATTTCTTTGCGCTTTGACATTCTACAGTTTAAAATTGCCGACGTCCTAATTGTTAAAATATATTAATAGTTATATATTACGTGGTAACATGAGTAGTACATAAAAATTACAGAAATATAGACCCCTAGAAGTATAATGTTATAAAATAAGCACATGCTGTAGTTTAAACGCTATTTAAGTACTGTAAGAGTAGGGAGTGCCCGTACCAGTTCTATGACAGATAAATGAACAAATAATTCTAAATGATGTTTCAAAATATTGTTTCGATTATGGTTCTTTTGTAAACTGTCAGCTTTTTTTTATAATTTATGACTTTGATTCATGTCTTATGAAACAATACTATTGTTTTTTCATTTACAGTCGTTTTATTTTTCCCATTTATCTAACTTAGTATTGTGATGAAAATAAAGGCACTATCAAACAGACAAAAGAAAATACTTAACTCGACACACGTGAAGTGCCCAGTAATCCCAAAGCAATTTGTCTAGATATTTCCAATATTTTATAATTCCAAAGTCTAATATTGACGATAAAGTTTCCATGTGCCGTAATAAGCCAAGGTTAAATATTAGGTTATCGGAAGCGAGGTCGGCCGGTAATTTAACGGTGGATGACCAGATAACTACGTAGAAGTAAATACGTTAGGGGGGGTTTAAAATCTTTGAAGGAAAATATTACACCGATCTCAAAATATATACAAATAGGTAGTTAAAATCTGTGATGAATTTGAACTATGATAGAAATATCAACGGACGATAAATAAATAGACTGAAAATGTCAACTTTCAATATAAACATTTTGGAGGTAGTCCGATAAAAAGAGAGAAAACGATGAAAGGGAGCCTTAGGCACCGTCTGAGAATAAAATTTTTAAAAATCTGATATTTATTTTGGATTACTTTCAGTATAAAACTATTGATAACCAAGACCCCGCCTACATAAGATACAATACAAGGGATAAAATAAACTCCTTTCCGGTTGGAATTCAAATATATGCACTTGAACGACGACGTCGCCTATACTCGTATACATGAGAGGTATATTTCTGGAGTTAGTATTTGTTCATTGTATGGGTTCTTAGGAATAGTCTATTGATCAATTTATAATACAACGTTCTGTCGTTTCTTAATATTAGAATCAAATAAATATTTGTTATTAAATTAAATTTGATATTACATTGTATTGCATTGTGTCTCAAACATTTTATAAACGTATGCGAGTTATATTCACATAAATTTGTATATTGTATAAGATTGTTAAACATAATATGGTATCTTTATTTCGGAATCTATAAATTATTTTTTTAATTCGCAAATCACATTTGTTGATACGAAATAAATTTAAATCTAAATATTAATCTATATTTATTTGTATCTAACCCTTTAGCTTATTTTACACTCCAACAAATAGAAACAAAACGCTAACTCGACCTGTTTAGTAACAGCATCGATAGCACAAAGCGAAGGCGTCCGAGGCGAAAGCTGACGCCCCGAGATGTCAAGTGAAATAGCTGAATTTACACTGCCTTTGTTAAAATACTACATTATTTTTTTAGAAATTTCGTCTTATTTGCTGTATCTAGATTGATATTGTAAAGAGAAAATGTTTGCTTGTATGTTTGTATGTTTTGAATATTATCGACAACTTGTTGACCAATGTCAAAAATTCTGTTCCCCGTTTAAAACGTAAATTACCAACGAGTAACATAGTCATACTTATTCCAATATTTTCACGGGATTGGGACTTACGGGAATAAAACGATAGAATTTAAAGAAAAGAGCGCTACAGTGTGTATATTATCCGGTTAAATTAAAAAGGCTTTTCATGGAGACCAATTAAAAAAACTGCTGTCCTCAGGAACGCTTACGTCAACGCGGACGGATTCGCCGCAAGAGCTAGTATCACATACAGTATATCATATCATAACATTATAATTAGTATATACTAATGGAAAATTAATATTTGAATGTTGACGATGTCCTGCATTATATATAACGTTTATGTTAAGCATTAAACTTTGGGTATGATTTTGATTTTCAATTATGACGATTGATTGCATATTATATTATAATTTAATTATAATATATTAATATTATATTAACTGGTAAACTAATAGCATTATTTCATTGTAAAAATGTATTTATATTCAGGCTAATACGTAAATAACTTTAGACTTTATTTTAACACTCCAGCTTAATATCACATTAAAATAAGCTAGATTTAAATCTTGATTCTAAGCTTCATAGAAAGGATTATATTACAGAAATACTTTTGATATTGATTTTTTTTTAATACTAAGACTATTTACGTCTTTAATATGCACTTTATAATCAAATAGGTTTATTTGTAATACGTGTCAATATTTTGCATAAATAAAATGTCATAATCTTTTGTCAAATCATCGTACTCAAAGTGTAATAAGAAATAGTATTTGTGAACTGCTATTATATATTTATATATATTATATAAGCGTCCATTTTTCTACTTGTCCACTTTTTGTTTTATTTCTCGTTACCCTCATAGACCCACGGTCGGTCGGCTCGAATGATATTTTGCTTATTCAATTGTACTCTTTCAGCCGTGACATTCAAATAGAATATTCCGAATTCGTTATTCAAATATTCAATATTAGACGGTTGGACCGAAGCCAGAGTACAGTCCTTATTAATAGTTGAATTTAACCTTATCAGAATATAAGTAATAACTCGGTAATATTGTTTTACATGACAGTAATTACAATGGATAAGTAGATGTAGAATAGATTTAGATTAGATGATGATGATGATGATAGAGATGTAGATGAAAAGGTACGAGGCATAATAGTGGACATTCATCAAAAAACTTTATGTAATATTTGTTTTAAAGGCCACCATAAATTATCTCATTAAATTTTTATTACACAATTGTTATTCGTCGGAAACAAAAAGCGTGTGCCAAATTGCCTATCCGCAAAGTCCTTATAGCTCTCCTCAACAAAGTTAAATATATTTTTATTTCGTTCCTTCCCGTACGGTCCGACCCTGTTATTACGAAGTCTCGAGTGTTTCGACACTTCTAAAGAAACATTACTTGACTCTTATTAATCACGTCCTGTTTCGCGATTTTTTTTTTTTTTTTGACCGCAAGGAAATAATAAATTTCACCCAATTTGCATTAGAGCCCTTCTCTTCTCGGCTTTATTGAGCAATATTCAACATTAGCTTTTATTATAATTTTAATCTGGTCGATGGGTTTATATTTAGGAGAAAGAAACTTTTAAATATTCCTGCTTAGTTGTATTTATTTTGTTAATTTAAATCTGGCATCGTATATAAGAAACAATCTGCAAAATGTTAAATCCATCCAGTAAACGGAATGTTATCACTGTCGATATTAACAACAAGAAGTACATTTATAGTGAGATAAATTTTTCGCAACAAATCTAAGATAACTGGTCAGGCGTTCGATCTCATCAATCATTACCCAAGGGCTGATAGATGTAGCCCTGGACGAGATTGCGAGCCTTCCTTGACGTATCAATTTATAAGACAAAGAGTGAACTGTCAATCTTGTTCCTGATTAGAGTTAAATCAATGTTATCGGATACTTTATCTGGTAATTTAAACTTTGTATTAATTATAATTATATAAAATATTGGTGACTTCATCTCAGCAACTATGGCAACGATATTTCAAAGTGATTATACGTAACTGAGGTTATATAAAATGTTGGTGATCTCTGTTCAGAATACAATGCAAACTATATTTCGGCGTGATCATGTGTAACTGAGGTTACCTGTAAAATATAATGTTTCAGCACTTCCGCGGCTTTGGCCTGCGGTTTCATCTATAAACTTAGTTATTCAACAAGCTTCCAACTCGTAAACAGTAACATTATTACCTATGCCGCACATAGTTTAAGCAAGCAAGGAGTATTTAAAACTCCTTTTGGCCGGAACCAAAGTTTGTCTGATGGGTAAATTCCTAACTTTGTTGATATAACAACTCGATGGGTATCATGTTTAACGGGGTTTATCTGGTATTATTGTGACATGTGTATTATCGATACCTTTGGAAACTAAGAGAATTGTGTCAAAAGTTTTATTAAAGTAATCTAAACAAGCGTCTGTTTCGGATACTATCGCTGTGAATTGAAGTCTGTTGTCATTTTAGTTTAGATTTGTATTGTATAAGCGGCGGTATTGTGAGCATTATTTCATTTAGATGCTATAATATTCACAAACAAAATATCAAACTTATTTATTGTTAAGTACTATATGAAATCAGGATTGCTTTCTGGTCGGAACTTAGACACGTTTCATAAATTGATACTAAACCTTTGTCCAAATGCCTTTTTCAGTTTAATCATAATAGTTGAGAATACAGTAAAAGTAGTAAAAAAAAAATTAATATTCAAGTTTTGGTACTTGCACATATCAAGATTTCGCCATTTGTTCTAATTACTTGATGAATTGAATTAATTGAATGAATGAATGAAATTATTATTAACGGTTATGTATACAATATACGTGTACAATTTTGTCATTTCTTCCTCGTTCATACGTTGTTCTTACACTCATTTCGGCAAATACTTCATCTATATCGTCCTCCTTGCCAGCTGTTAAGGGTTAAGCAAACATTCCCGAGCCTTCCAATTAGTCGTCTATCGATTTTCATTTTATCCCCGCAAAGTATTAATTGAATCGTTTTCGCATCCGAAGATGGCTTAAGAATAGCAACTACTTCACTGAAATGTTGATGACGCCTCCTATTATTCTCGATAGGAGCGCTCGCTTTAGTAATAAGATAGATTTTTCGGCATTAACGAGGAAAATTATGTAGTAAAATGAATCCCATTTTTTAGATGTTAGGTTACACTTTAACTGAATTTCAGTTTATTTTCTACTGACGTGTTTAAAATGTTGTTAGTTTTTTTTCAAAGCTTTAATACAATAAATGTAATGTGGAAGTTTACGCTTGTCCGTCAAGCAGTAAGAAAAAATACTCTTCCACTCTCACTCCCGCTTCTCGGTGGTTTTTTTTTTGGTGATTATTTGGACCTTTGTTTATCCGTATTATACAATTTTTATTTTACTATTTTACCTAAATTGTTTTTTCCGCACCATTCCATTTAATTGACATATCAAGTTGTATTTTTCATTTTTATAGTAAATAGAAAAATATATATTAAAAATTAAAGCAATGAACAAGTCAGATTACAGACATAATACACAAAGTTGGAAATAAAAAAGATGGTAATTCTAAAGACACTGTCTGGCGATGTAGGAAGGGAAGATAATTGTTTTCTTGATTAACTCTGAATACGAAAACGTTTCACCGCTCCCGACGGAGATACCATCTATTTATAATATGTAATTGAAATAGTCACTGCTGTTCTGTTTATTTTAAGTAGCCTTTGTTGTTATTAACTTTAATTATGTTATTAATCTCAATTCAATAATGTAATCCTTCCTGACAATGATACTTACAGCAATAGGTCCCATTAGTACCAATCGATTTTAAAAAGATTTTTGGTTCGAGACCCGGCTGCAGTTAAATATTTAAAAAATATTTTATTATGCAATTCAAATCGCTGAAAGAAAACTTAAGAAATTATATCTTATGAATCCCACCCACCACTAACTAACCACCCAACCCAGAAATGGGATGAGAAGACGTTTTAAACTTATCCAGCAACCAGACATGTATATTGTCTTTTACGTTATTAAAATAAATATTAAAGAAATATTTATATGATATAATAAGTTTTAAAACTTGAATTTAAGACTACCTGCGATATTAATATTAGAAACGATCTTTTGCATTTTCCTTACCTTCCATTCTGTTCATTTCATCTCAAGAGAGCTTTAATATAGTTAAGTGCTGCGTTCATTTTTTTTCGTACGTTTCATATATTATTTGTAGATACGTAGTGTGTTCATTCATTTCGATGAGACTTTCAATACACTCAATAATGCAGAATCTTTCACGTCACTTCTTGTATACATATTCTTTAAAAACACTCTTTCCATAATACGAACCCCTCGTCTTGAACGTGCTCTGTGTTCATTAAAATATTTTAAAATATGGGTTTTATCGTGGAAACTCATTTATTTTTTAATCAATCATCATTTATATTTAGATAAATTTCAATTATGTAGTACTTATTATCTGCATACTTTATTTCTTACCAACTTATGCATTAACATTGTGTAGAAACTTGTTATTGTAAAATACAAAGGTCAAATTCAATTTATCGTAAATAAAATTTGATTTATTCGACAGAAAACGTAGAAAATCACGATACCTAATAAATAACCATACAAATTGATTCAATTGTCCAATTGGCTCTTTATAGGTAACATTCCTCGACTTCAACTTCACCCGTTTCTGCCAAATTTTATGTAAATAAGCAATACACTGAAATTCAACGTATGTATTATTATAAATTGGAAACGGTCGGGCGCTATTCAAATGTCGACGAATATAAATGCTTTCAAGCTCATTATAGTACGCAGAACATTTCAACATACTTTGCATATTATATGTATATTTACGTATAACTTTTCTTAGAACCAATTGACTCTTATATCATACCCGTTCAATTCAAAGATATTGTGAATACTTTTCGCACGATTTGTTTTTAATATATTTCAACAATACCATCTCGAGTCAATCTGATCCGTACACTGGGAGAGTAGTCTATTTGGATGTGAAGTTTGTTTCTATTTGGCTTCCCAACTTCAACATAAGCTTACTAAACGATGTCATTGAAACGCGCGACTTCCAAATATTATGACGCTATCGATACTCTGTAGGGGAACAACTTTTGTAGTTTGTATATTCCTAGAAATTCTTGTATCTGATCGAAGAACTTTATTGATATAGTTCCAAAAACTTATTATATTGTGTCTATAATATACATAACACTTGCAAATGCATTCATCTTTGATATAATATTATATCAAACAAGTATTTTATTTCTCATTCTGATGGATCTAGTTCTTCTTGATCTCACGTAAACATTGCAATATCGTAAAACTGTCGATATTAAAAATCAACAGTTACCAAAACAGTGGTTGCGTTATCATCAGATCCGTTTGTATCTGCAAGCTTTGCCGTGTTACACGCTCAAACAATTTAGCAGAGTGCTCCCGAACGCTGACGACTTTACGTTACTGATGTACCTCAAATGTCATTAGGTCCTTTCACATTGCAGCCGGTTTTAGTCTCGGTTAACACACATTAAAAACTTGGAGCTAAATATTCGGTACATTACATCGCTTTTCAGGTTTTAAATTAATTAATCGAAACGTTTACCTTTCACGTAATCCAATGTCATGTAACTAAAATATATTAATATTTATGTTATATTAATGTCTCACTATTAGAATCATCGGTGTCTGAATTATATAAACTTTATTCAGGACGGGCTGTATTTACGCTCGGCGTACAAATGACGGTTAAATTGGAACCTCTTCAAGAGCTCCACAGTATTAAATTAGCAATCGAACTAGCAATTCAAAGTTTAATATGATACCAGAATAGGGTTATGTTTAGTGGCTCTTAACACGTTTTGAAGGACATAATCGGATCAGTACTTGGGAACACATAATTCAGTTAATTTAAATTCTTAAGCGTCACCCCAAATATAGTATTTCAAGGACTTTGTTGCTTTTGGTAATGTAATTTATATTTTCTTATCTTATTATTATTATTATTATATTTATGATTTGGTTCGGTTTTATTATTATTTGATTATAACGCTTGTATATTATTGAACGTAATTTTAACGCTATCGCTTCAATTCAATGGGTTGTAGATTTTTATGTGCTGTTCCGCGATTACTATCAGTTTTATAGTAACTGTTGTTATAAATAAGCCCTTATGTTATCCTTTATAGGTTGTTTAACTTTTGTCTACTCGGAATATTCGGAGATAAACATTTCACATTTATTATTATACTAATTTTACAAAATCATTATTAACAGACGTTCTTGTCAAAAGTTATCTGATATTTGAGATAATTAGTTTAGAGAATTCTTGTGTATCTTCTTCAACGGTTTCACTGTTGAATGGTTTTAATCGCGGTTTATGTAAAGTAAATATCTTCTTTACGTAAAATTTAACAATATTATATTCAAAAATTCACGATACACTATTACATCATGAACACATTTTACACTACAGCAATACGGCCATTACAGAAACAATAAAGTGTAATGGATGCACGCCCATCCAGTTACCTGTTTTATAAGCAATTTGTGTAATTTTATTTGCACTATCAGTGATTTTCGTGTTCTTTTTAATGGCAATGAATGTTTCCACAAATTCTTTACGATTGATATAATTTGTTTCAAATAGGTCTCTTTTCAAATAAAATTCAATCTGTATTAAATTTTATCTATTTTTATTCTAGTTTTGGACAATCTAGCCTATATATAATTCGCCCAAATAACTTAAAAAGGAGAGAAAACGGTGAACAAATGCCAATTTGTCTATTGAAATCTTCAAACCATAATTAAATTAACTTACTCTGCACGGGCTCAGTGTTTCGAGTGAATTTTTCCGCGGATCGCTCCACCCTTTACGATCGGCAATAAAAGAGAACGGTCAATAGTAACAAGTCTGACCCGCGAGTTTCCAGTTCCTGCTGGAAAATTGCAAGTGTTGTCCAGATTCCACTTTTTTGTTACCGAATGCGAATTTTGCACTACGAACTGGTAGTGAGTATTTGTATTTCGCTTTGTTATCTCTTTAGCCATTAGTGCAGACAGTGTATTGTTTTCAGTGCATATCTGTGTACAAAGTTAATTTTTATGTACAAAACTTAAATCTCGCAATTTGTTTAATTATTGTTATTTACATTTTAAGTATTATTTCTATCATATATATATTTTTTTATACAGTTTCAGTTGGATTTAAGTTGGATGTTAATGGATGTTTATGTTGGTGTAGTTTATGTTTCTTTATGTAATGTAATATAAAAAATTTAAATGTCTTAATGTCCTTTTATTGCTTTAATAAAGACGTCTTTTATGATGCTTCTAGGAGCAAAATAATATTAAATCACCAGCGGGGCCAACGTACCCTTTAATGAAACAATGCGATCTGCTATTACGATTCATTTCGCTTCGGTAACATACTTTTTTCTCCTCGTAGTGACCGTTACGAGTGGCCATAAATGGAATGGCCTCAGAAATGGGCGGTTGAAGTTGCCTTACGGACTTTCGATGAACCCAATCGTTCCGCCTTTTTCGTTTTCGGAAGAGGGATAGACAGTTCGGCGTGAGAGCGAGTTAAAATATTAATATAAAATAGAACCTTAAGTGTACGTGAGTGCAATGCTGTGTTACCGAAGAGCTTTATAAGCACTCCTTTATTTTAGCCTTATTTTAATACTACTGTAATATGTATTAATTTAATTATCTACTCACTCTCCTTGCAAAGATCTCCTTTCCCTTTAAAAAGGATTGCGGAGTTGTACAACTAACTAACAAATGTTTATAAAAGATTAGAGTTTAGTTTGAATATTATGATTTAAGTAAATGTTGATTGAAATATTGATTGTATAAGTATGATATTGCGTGATATTTTGTTTGCTAAACAATGTTGGACGTCAGCGTTATTTTAAATTACATTAAAACCATGTTTTACGTAGTTTAACGTTGTTTGATATAATGAATTAATACGTTACCAGCTCGCATTCAATATTTGTGAAATCGTATCATTTAATTGTATGAAAACAAATAATATTATCAGTTTCATCCATTATGTGATTACACGCGTAGGTTAATAAACAGTAATATATTAAACTTTACTATTTTCTAATTAATCTACGTATCTAAAAGTTAAGTTGTCTAAATCTATTCCCTAAGATTGAACTAATTGGTGGGTTGAGTATCCAATTTGTTCCGTCCCAAATTATCTTTAATGCGATACATCTCTATCAGGCGCTTTATGGCCTAACGACAACCCATAGCGTCCAGTTGCCACCTAATCAATTGGAAAAAAGAGAGATAGATCCTCCCCGGGGACCCGATGAAATCCATTACGCACTTTGCACGATACAGGCAAGCTCCAGACATGATCCCACATCCCTTGTCTTTTGAAAGATCATCCATTACAAAGATAAAAGGTTCTATTATAAGGGCGGCGAATGTCTGCGGTTTGTAGTTTGTATACTTTTCGTGTTTTGTATGGTTTATTTAGTTTCTATTTTAGGAAAATTTGGGTTGGATTAGTTTAGATTAGGTTAGATGCTCAATTTTGTTAATTTATATATATTCATTCTATAGTCACATTTCATTCAATTCATTTTTGCAGACTATAGCAAGCTTATAATACAAATCTGACAGAACGTCATAAACAAAAATTTGTTAAAGTTGCATACACGCTCGGGCGCGTCGTGGTATTATTCAATTTTAAGCAAAACTTTTGGCTCTCTGCCCGAATGTAACGACATTCCAACGAAGTCAAGTCGTGGTTTTTCATAACGTGTTTATGTTTATGAACCATCGAGCTATTTTTCATATTTCTTTAATACATTCAATATAAAGACATCTAAAAAATTTATTTTTTTAATATCAGAACTCAAAATTTGAGACAACTTACTAAATTATCGTTAACCTCATAATTAACAGTCAGTCATCCAAAAGGCGTAGTTTGTATTTGAATGTAATTATTTGATCAACAAATCTAAGCAGGACTTGATTGGAGCGTGCATAATTACCAAGTTCACCCACCTTCAACACCGGCATGATTACCTACTGTGAAGGAATAACTACCGCAATAACACGCGACTCGTGTTCCGCGAATTACTTTACACAACTTTATAAACGCCTCGTCTATCATCTGAAATTTCCAAAGCCTCCTCAGAAATCCAGAAGCCTTTAATGGTATTTTACGGTACATAACTTTCGAGCTAATGGTTTCCATCTGATTTTTATGTCCGCTTTAAAGATGTAATATAAACTGCGCGCGATATATTACACATATATATATATATATATATATATATATATATATATATATATATATATATATATATGTATGTATCCATTTTATTGTTGGTATGTATAATAATAACTCTCTACGTCAGTCAATATCGCTCGCGTTTGACTTTCAATTACCCTAATGAGTGGTTATGCGTTGAAATTAAATTGATGCTCCGGTACTCTGCTGTTATAATTAATTATTTTTTGCAATTGACAATTAACTGAACATAAAAACGATAGAATTATCAAACATTTCGTCTATTATCAATTTTATTAATATATAATATAAAGTTATTTAATTTTATTTCCATATTATGACAATTCAATCGATATTTATTTTCTTCAGAGTAGTTTTGATTAAGTCCTCGCGTGTTAGGTTTTATGGAGGCATAAAACTGACTGAAACGTCGTTAGAATGTTCTGGTGTAGTTAATTGAGTTTGGTTTTTGTGTAGTCAGTAAAGTTAAATATTATATATATAACAATGATGTCATGATGATTTTTGATTTCATATCATGATATCAATAAAAC
This sequence comes from Melinaea menophilus ssp. n. AW-2005, assembly GCA_918358695.1. NCBI lineage: Eukaryota > Metazoa > Arthropoda > Insecta > Lepidoptera > Nymphalidae > Melinaea > Melinaea menophilus. The sequence goes on along the minus strand of OU911043.1, from coordinate 19,795,233 downwards.
TTTTGTATAAAAAATAAATAATATCTTTGTAACAAATTGATGTTTTGTATCATGTTATTTATAATAATCCTCACAATTTATAAAAATTGTTATATAAAAGATAGTAAGCGATATTATAGTAATACCACACTTTTTCTTCCGATATCTCAAATCTGTAAATAGCCATCAAACCCAACTGCCATCTCAAAGACAGCACTCGCCCTTAGTCAAAGGTAAAGAAAGAAATCGACGAATCTAATAAACGGGTCCAGTATCCATTCCTTTTGAACCGACACATCCACAATACCGAGATCTTTTGGGTAACATCTATTTACTCTTCGTTAGCGTCCATCAAAATGACTCGTAAGGGGTCGCGGCGGGTCACCTTACGCTGGTGCCGATACATGTCCAATTCTGCGAAATGGAAAGACATACCCCGGGGACGGGCTTTCACAATAGACCTTTCAGAATGAGGGCCATTAATTCGCATCTTTGTTTTACAAAACCCGATGTGACAAGAATCGACGTTATGTGAGATTATTAAACGATAATTTAGCGTAAATGTTTTTACACAAAAAAGGGGTTCAACCGTAGTCCCTTTTTGGATTAATCGGATCAAAATTGCGATCTTAAAATCCGTTACACGCGTGGGCTTTATATTCATTATTGTTCTATAAAACATTCAATGTATCATAAATCAAATTTAGGCCAAATTGTAATCTCAATTTCAATATATCTCTTGGGATCGTCTAAATTTTATATCGGTTTATTTTTATCTTAATTAGAAATTTATTATCAAACTTATTCCATTATATTTGGAAGCCGAAGCAGTTAATATAATTTTAATAAAATATATTATTTAAACTCACGATCTTATTGTACGAAATGATTGAGAAATTCGGTAATCACAAATTATTCGTACATAAAAGTAATCCATTCGGGGATTATCCTTCTTGCGACATGAGATCCAATACGACACGTTTATTGAAATAAATCACGTCCACACGAACAATGCCGTTCTCGTTCACTTGTATCCGTTTTTTTATTAAGCCGGAGGACGGATCGGTCCAATGTACGGGGATTTACGACTGTTTGCGGGGCGAAGAATCTGTTCAACCTCCGAGTGGCCCACACGAAGAAACATAAAATCTGAACTAAAATTGGGTACCTACCACAATAAATTTTTGGGTAGACCTCGAAGAATTCGGTCTGCCCATTCATTTGTCCCCTACTTTCGAATTTTGGAAAAATTTCTTCACAGGAGGTCTTCTTATGACCGCCTGAGTCCGAAATGACCATTGGTCAAAAAGTTTATATATATATATATATATATATATATGCGTGCGTGCGTCCAGATTCGACTTTTGTCAGCACGATAGCGGCCGCAGTTTCGCTCGGATCGCTTTCAAACTTTGCACAAAAATCAACCATCCAAAAATGAAGGTCAAGTTCGTTAACCAGAGAAATCCGGTCACAGGGGGCGCTAGGGCCTCACTTTTTCTGATTTCAGTTTTTCGACCATAATTTTGTACCTATACAAAGGAGATCAATCGCGTTCATATTATATGATGTCTTTGATAAATACCTATAACTAATGTAGATAAACCGAAAACCTAACTTCAATAACTTAGGGGTGGGGGTAAAAAAACCGAAAACTTTTGGAAAAAAAATCATAACTTTTTTCTGGTAAACATTCTTGCGTCACAAGTATTTTTAATAGAAAGGTTATTTTTTACTCTAAATTTAGGTACTAAAAGTTTTTCCGTAAAAGGTACCGTTTCCGAGAAAAAAAATTAAAACCACTTTTAGCTTGTAAATTTTAGGTAGGTAAAACCACGACAACTTTTTTCTGGTATACATTCCCTCCTCGCAAATATTTTTAATAAAAAGGTTATTTTTTACTCTAAATTTAAGAACCAAAAGTATTTCCAAAAAAGATACCTTTTCCGAGAAAAAAAATTAAAACCGCATTTTGCTTGAAAATTTTTGATGTAAACAACGGCATCATGTATTATTCTTAGGTAGTGAGTTATATTTTAAACGAGTTACACACGAGGTCTACCCACGCGTGTCCCCCTGCGGGCACGGATTTTTTTGTTTCATTCCCTCCCGGGCCTCCACTTTACCCCATAAAATGTTTATCACTTCATCTATTGGATTTCTTAACCACGTGTACACAACATTTTGGATATGCGTTTCTTTCTGTTTTCATTATTCCATTGATGACATTCGTTTTTAGAAAGCATTTCGGGATTATCATTAAAGTGACTTCTATCTTATTACTTAGTGTAGGTCGTAAAAGTATATGATGTGTATATTTCCCCTCTTAGTTTAGTCGAGAAAGATGACTCGCGACATATAAAAGAGTTATGGCGCATCATAATATGAGTATTGCTGTGAAGATGTAAGCGTGATACGTCAGCGCGAGTTATGAATTTAGAAGTAGCGTGAAATATGAAGATTCTTGAAACTATTCGCCTATTTTTCTCTTTAAGTCAATGAAAAATGTAGATTGCGTAGTACAATTCAGATGTAAGAACCTTGGGATTTACTTGAAATTGTGAATCTCTGATAGTGCCTCAGGGGAGATATTCATTTTATATTAAAAAGGGTTTGTATACTATATTATATTTAATTAAGTCCATAATATTTATATACACATTCTCATCCACATTCTATATACATCTTTTATAAATATATATGAAAGCTAATAATTATTCATTTGAAATTTGAAACATGAAAATTTTAAACCAATTTCGTATATTATTTCAATTGCAAGGCTTATGTAAAAGAGCAATAAACCTTGAAATACGACTTAAGCAAGCTTCCCTAATATAATAAGCGAAGTTATTGTATAATCTGCCTGAAAATTTTTATAGTCAATGTCCAAAATTTTGTTAACATCGACTTAAAAGCGTGTGAACGATGTCACGAAGAGTCCACGAGGCGAGTTTAATTTTGTGTGGTCATTCTTTAGAACATTACGCATGTCATAATACCGATTTGGGTCCGAATGAGTGAATATTCGAGCTCGTGTATCCCTTTTTATGAAATCCTTTATACAAGTTATTTCAATTTGAATATGTTGCAATTTCCTGTAACGGTACTCCTAAAATATTTATGGATGCATTGATATTTAATATGGATGTATGGATGCATTGAAGAATAAATCGCTGGTTTATTCTTTACGACTATCAGTTTTTTTTTAATATATGAATATCGTATTGTTATATCTATTGAATATATTTTATTAGTTTACTTATATTTAATGCGACCTACAATATAAACAGAAAGGTATCTTGGTAAGAATTGCACTAGATAAATGTATATCCTTATAAATGGATAACTATTCTACACTTGAACATGTACAAAATACAACGATTAAGAATTACTTACTATTATTATTACTTACTGTGTCACTTTTACAATGACTTTTCCAATCCAGAAGAAGTAATCGCGCGGTCGATCCAACAAGACAGTGACAGTTTATTATGTCTTAAAGGTTTTGCTGTTTTAGAGTAAACCCTTTCCGCGAAGATCTTCCGATTTTATTACTACAAATCTGTTCCGGTTAAATCTACACTGAATCTCAGATTACTAATGAGGGGGTACTGAAGGAAACGAGTTCGTATTACTTCCTCAACCTCACATCCAATGGAGTAATGGAGCGTTGGTTTTACGCTCAATATGCGCCAAATAAGGCTTTATCATTTCGCCAATATTCTACATCCGAGGACGAAATATGCTACTTGACACGCTGCCAGGAATAAATCGGATTCCCGATGCGGTTTCTAACGTCTGGGGTTACGTGAAATGTAAGACTTCTGTGGTAGACGTTAAAATTCAAATTGGCTTGTCAGTTATGCACGAGATCCGTGTTTGTTGCATATTTAATCAAAGTAATCAGACTGTTTCTATTCCTTTAATTACAGTTAAAGATAGTTGTTTAATTCGCATCGGAATTATAAAAGAAATCTAAACACATCATATGTTTACCGAATACTCTCATGAGATTATAGACTGCGTCATTATAAGAAAATATGTCGTATCGTTATCTAACTACTGTTAGCTTAGTCTACTTTTCTAGGATAAAATGCACTAGATAGCATTTGTATACTGTTCCCCAGTTGTTTTTGAGAATTTACATTTCGCTTAAACAAATATTGTTGAACAGTTCCCTTTAAATGTAATGCTACACTGAATAAATTGTATGAAGACTGCAACTTCACGCCTTTGTCTAGTTTTGACAGTGGGATAAATGATTTACTTTGCGCTGCACAGTTGGATTCATTATAAAATACACGTTTAAATTTTATTTTGTGGAATTTTCATTTCTTGAGATAATAATCAGGTGACAGCATAAATCATGCTGCTTTCAAAAATGAAAATTGATAAAGGTGCTACTTTAAAACAATGAAAGTTAAGTTCTTTTGATTGTTCTCATTTGTTCTTTTGAGTACGTAAACTAACTCTTGTCACTAATCTGGGCCCATCCTTTATCCGAAGTACAACCGGGATTATGGTTCCTTATTTTTTTTTATTTTTCAACATGAGCACGAGATGAAAACTTCGCCGGAGGGCCGTCAAAACTTTTTATTCACTAATCCCGCCGTGAACGCGCTAAATTCACGTTCTACTTTGTTGCACAGTTGGAGCTTACTCCGAACCATATTTTTAAACGGCTACCACTTTCATAGCGGATATATCCGACCGTTTGTTACCGTTTGTTAGAAACTATACCATTGACCAGAGTGTATCTATCATGTACAGTTAATCGATCGAAATCATTGCCTTTTCATTCCATGCCATTTCATTTCCACCTCACTGACTGGGCAATTTGTAAATATGTCCAAGTAATAAAACTGGGCTCCACTCTAGTTTATAAACAGATACAGAGATCTCGAGGTGAAATTACTTTCTTACTTTTATTGAGAAACTGAACAAATCTCGACCGTAACAAAGTTTGAACTGACCGGCATCCTGCTGTCTAACTTTTGCACCAGTTTCTGTTATTGATATTGGGAGGCTGGGGAATGTCGCTATGAAACTACAGATGCCACAAAAACGGTCCCAATACACGGTCTAATGTCAATAAATAAAGCGGAAAATAGTCCCCACTTACGCGCCCCTCCGTATATCATTTCTAGTCTATATCTTCCCATTGTCTTTCCTTCAGTGACTTTGCACAAGGAATACGATCTAACAAAGGTGGCGTCTGTTTATTTCTATAACGATACATTAGTCGAAAAAATGCAAGATATTTTCTTTTACCTACGTGCCTTTTAAACAAGTTTTTGGTATAACTCTTTGGCACGAAATTTTGTTAAAGAACTCCCATCTTAAGTTAAAAATTCTTTAATAAGATTAATATTAGCATCTTATGATTTTTTTTATTATAAACTAGGCCTAGTTATCTAAAACAATAAAATGTAATATAATGTTGTTGTTAACCTTATTTTGTTCTTATTTAAAGTCGCCCGGAACGCGCCGTGCACGTGCCGATGTGATTTATGATCCTCTGAATAAATAAGTCGGAGAATTTAGAGATTTTTTTCACAACATTAAATGGTGTATTTCACTCATCAACAATAAAGTCACGCGTGCGGCTGAGAAAGAATTTATCAAATCGTTGTGGAAAACTGTTATGTGGAAAAACAAAGATAAGCCTTTTTAAGCTAACTTACGTAGAAAAATCTCTTAGTAAACTAAACTATGTGCACATATATAAAGATATCCTAGTTATGTAAAATATTCATAATGATTGAACGAGTGGTTTGTAAATATTTACTAAACCTACGCGTTTACGTTAAAATATTTGAGATAAACATTGTTAATTGATATCAGATGAAATGTCTAAAATATTACCGAATATTATATTGCGGACGGTCGTTAGCGAGAAACGAACAATTAATTAATTTTGTACAAATTAATAAAGATAGCAACAAAATAATTGATGAATAATAATATTGTTCGTTATGTACGTTTTAGTTTAATTTTAGCTATAACATAAATTGTACCTATTTTCTGACCGTAAATATGTTTTTCCAAAAGAACACATCATTTCTCTGATTACTTGTATTTTATTTTATATATAATTCATTTTTAAATATTTAATTTTTGTAAATACATATTATATATTAAATATAATATCCTATACTGCAATTTCTTTAAAAAAAATACCACTTGTAAATATCTGTATGCAACTCTTTTAATAATTCATAACATAACTCGACCACAAGTGAACTCGATACCACAGTTTACCGAGGCGTATCCAAATAATGTTTATTTACTTACCCTCCTTACTTTACTTCTTCGAAATGTTCGCTTCACTTTTAAACCAAATTGCTTTTGACTAGACTTTACGATTCTATATTAAACATGTATAAATCTTTATGAAATACTTTATTTTTATCCCTATAATAAATTTTATTTTATTTGTGGTACGATTAATGATGGAAAGTTAGAGTTTAAAATCAATTTAACAAACAATATCTTCATTGCAAAGGCATGTTAAAATAAGTACGACGAAAAATAGTCGTTTACGCTTTGTTTATATTTAGATTTGTATTATGAGAAATAAAATTATTGATTGTCTCTTACGAAAGATTGCTTGGGCTCTGTTGCTAAATCTTCCCTATTTTTAAGCGAAACTCCACCTCGCCTTCGATTATTTTTCTTGAGATCTTTTTGTTCAATCACTTTGAAGTCATGACGTAAGAATAGTTTAGAACTGTCCTTTGTATTATTATTTTATTGAAAAATCAATCCTGAATGGTAATAAATTTTCATCCCTTTGGCCTATGATCAGGTTGTATGGCTCTATTTTCATAATTTCTTGCCAATTTTTAAATTCAATGGGTGAGCCAGCAAAAAACTTCAGATAGTCATCAATGAAACCACTGAAGGGAGTAAAAGCAATTCTTTTATTTAAATTTTATTTGATTGTTCCTCCAGACGGCCGTCACAACAACATTCAAATTATCCTTCATACAAGTTATAAAATTGTTTTATATTAAATAATAATCGATAATAAAAATGAGAGCCACAATAAAGTTCCTATTTGCCGTAGTCGTGTGGGAGTTCGCGTGGGCGATGAGATTGTATCTACATAAAATAAATCCTTACTTACAAAGTAAATTTATTAATAAATATCTTCATCAGTAAGTTAATTATCTATATATATATATATATATATATATATATACCACTCACTGACATTCATTACGAAATCTCCGAAATTATCTGTCTGATGAATTTAAAATTTCACATAGTTATTTCTTTTGTGACGTAGACGTCTACTAAGAACGGATGTTAAGAAATTCCTATCACAAAGGATTTCAACTTTTTGCATTTCGCTAAGTTTTAAACTATAGGAGAAGCTATACACTCAAAGCGGGGATAAGAGGTACTATAGTCACGGTTACCATAGCAACGGTTACGATGACAACAGATAATAGGACAAAGGTTACCATAGCAACCTAAGTTCATATCCAAATGAATAGTGTTCCCAGCGAAGCGGGAGGGAATAAGCTAGTAAGAAAATAAAATTAAATATAAAATAACAAACGTCATTGACTGTTCGTCAGATTCGTTGCCGTCAATGTTGTTGTGAAATGTATATTTATATAAATAACATTTATACAACACAGTCATTATATAACAAACTTCAAAATAACGTATCTTATATTATAGGATTCATAATTTATAAATTGAAGTTAAAAATATAACAGTCCCGGAGCAGTCCGTAGTTTGTTTGTTATTTCTATCCTCTCTGAAATGGAGTAATTGACTTACCGGGGATCTTAATATAACTTTCAATGCACTTGTGAGTTGATCTAAACGAACAATACCGGTGTGCTCCCACGACGGGAGAGCGTGTCTAATTATAATCCTGATAAAGTAAATAGTTATTTATATATATACAATTGTTAAGTCTTAATAAACGTTTTGATTTATTCATATATAGTGATGGAACAAGAGAGTGTATTTTTTTATCATAAAGACATCTGTTAAGTTTGTAAATAAATGTTTATCTTATACTAACAGGAGTGTGAATGTAGACATAATATTTTCCAAAGTTTTAGAACCCTTTATAATACAATTTAAAATCAAATTTTATTTAAGGGATACTCTCGTAAGCCCCTTACGGTTCCTCATCGTTACAGTTTAAGCCCGTAAGGGTCAGGCTTTGTTTCATGAAGCTTAGCAGCTGTGTTGACCCGACGAGATCCGGTCTTATTGTTTTATTAGTTACATTTTAATTATAAAATATGTAATTTTAACACTTAGATGAATAATGACAAGCTGTATAAGTTCAGTTGTATCAATACAGAATAACATAATATAAATTGTCATAAATTTTAACGCCACCGACCCTCTCGAGGCAGGTAAGCTCTTGAGGAGATTGAAAACGTGTTTTGACACGCTTCACCACTTTGTCGCAATTTGTACTTATTTCTCCCTATTTTCCAATTCCTCCCTTTCTTTATCGGTGAATAGCGTAAGTATAATATATCAGCCATTTTGTTGCAAATATTTGGATGTTGTAAAAGTGTATTTGACATTCAATTGAATTTCATTCGTATATTATTTATTTATTATTATAATTATAACAGTTGTTAGGAAATATTTATCAAATGTCTTAAGATTAAATAACAATTGTATAGTTTGTATACGTAGTACTTTTAAAGAGTCATGACATTCACTAGAATATATTCACAAATATTACATACATACACACACACACACACGTAGATACGTATTATAAACGAAACGTTAAGCAGATTTCAAGATCAAATCTCGGCAGGTTCCGTATCAATTCGAGAGACATTTTAAATTCGAATGTGCACATGTTCTTTAACTATTTAAACCTATACATTTCAATATCAACTTTATGTCATTCGAGTTTGGGTTTATTTTACATCGTACCAACATTGAGGCAGCTTAGATACACCCACTGTTGAATATTGAGTCCCAACTCGCGCGGGAATTTGAAGCCGGAGTCCTTTATACATTCTCTAAAGTCTATAGAAAGGAAAGCGTATGCAAGTAGTTAAATTATTCTAACATCTTCTATGTGTTTGAGTTAATTTTAAACATAGGTCTTTTGGTAAATACAGTGTAGTCATAAGAGAATGAGCGTTATATATATGTATATAACGCTCATTTTCTTATGAATACATTGTTTGACATTGACAGTGTTTGATATAATATTTAAACAATAATACAACGAGACCAGATTTACATTTTCAAATGTTTTGGGTAGACCTCGAAGAATTCGGTCTGCCCATTCATTTGTCCCCTACTTTAGCATTTTAGAAAAATTTCTTCACAGGAGGTCTTCTTATGACCGCCTGAGTCCGAAATGACCATTGGTCAAAAAGTTTATATATATATATATATATATATATATGCGTGCGTGCGTCCAGATTCGACTTTTGTCAGCACGATAGCGGCCGCAGTTTCGCTCGGATCGCTTTCAAACTTTGCACAAAAATCAACCATCCAAAAATGAAGGTCAAGTTCGTTAACCAGAGAAATCCAGTCACAGGGGGCGCTAGGGCCTCACTTTTTCTGATTTCAGTTTTTCGACCATAACTTTGTCCCTATACAAAGGAGATCAATCGCGTTCATATTATATGATGTCTTTGATAAATACCTATAACTAACGTAGATAAACCGAAAACCTAACTTCAATAACTTAGGGGTGGGGGTAAAAAAACCGAAAATTTTTCGAAAAAAAATCATAACTTTTTTCTGGTAAACATTCTTGAATCACAAGTATTTTTAATAGAAAGGTTATTTTTTACTCTAAATTTAGGTACCAAAAGTTTTTCCGTAAAAGGTACAGTTTCCGAGAAAAAAAATAAAAACCACTTTTAGCTTGAAAATTTAGGGTAGGTAAAACCACGACAACTTTTTTCTGGTATACATTCCCTCCTCGCAAATATTTTTAATAAAAAGGTTATTTTTTACTCTAAATTTAAGTACCAAAAGTTTTTCCGTAAAAGGTACAGTTTCCGAGAAAAAAAATAAAAACCACTTTTAGCTTGAAAATTTAGGGTAGGTAAAACCACGACAACTTTTTTCTGGTATACATTCCCTCCTCGCAAGTATTTTTAATAGAAAGGTTATTTTTTACTCTAAATTTAGGTACCAAAAGTTTTTCCGTAAAAGGTACAGTTTCCGAGAAAAAAAATAAAAACCACTTTTAGCTTGAAAATTTAGGGTAGGTAAAACCACGACAACTTTTTTCTGGTATACATTCCCTCCTCGCAAATATTTTTAATAAAAAGGTTATTTTTTACTCTAAATTTAAGTACCAAAAATATTTCCAAAAAAGATACCTTTTCCGAGAAAAAAAATTAAAACCGCTTTTTGCTTGAAAATTTTTGATGTAAACAACGGCATCGTGTATTATTCTTAGGTAGTGAGTTATATTTTAAACGAGTTACACACGAGGTCTACCCACTCGTGTCCCCCTGCGGGCACGGATTTTTTTTTTTCTAAATCTTTCTCTTTCTTATTTCATTTTACTAAATAGGACAATTATATGCTATTAAATCAACTTATTTAATATACATGTATATATATATATATATATATATATATATATATATATAACTTTGAATCAGTGAAGGTGCCATATTTCGTGGTTTGAATTAGCTTGTATAGTAGGTATCTAAATTCAGCCCTAATATCTTAAAAAATATTCAAATAGGCTTTTCATTATAATATATTTTCAAACGAGAATTTTTTTTTTGCTGGGAAATTATAAAAACATCTGTAAGTCAAGTTTTTAAATTACTATTCAGCATACACAATACAAGCATATTTTGGGTAGACCTCGAAGAATTCGGTCTGCCCATTCATTTGTCCCCTACTTTCGAATTTTGGAAAAATTTCTTCACAGGAGGTCTTCTTATGACCGCCTGAGTCCGAAATGACCATTGGTCAAAAAGTTTATATATATATATATATATATATATATGCGTGCGTGCGTCCAGATTCGACTTTTGTCAGCACGATAGCGGCCGCAGTTTCGCTCGGATCGCTTTCAAACTTTGCACAAAAATCAACCATCCAAAAATGAAGGTCAAGTTCGTTAACCAGAGAAATCCGGCCACAGGGGGCGCTAGGGCCTCACTTTTTCTGATTTCAGTTTTTCGACCATAACTTTGTCCCTATACAAAGGAGATCAATCGCGTTCATATTATATGATGTCTTTGATAAATACCTATAACTAATGTAGATAAACCGAAAACCTAACTTCAATAACTTAGGGGTGGGGGTAAAAAAACCAAAAATTTTTGGAAAAAAAATCATAACTTTTTTCTGGTAAACATTCTTACATCACAAGTATTTTTAGTAGAAAGGTTATTTTTTACTCTAAATTTAGGTACCAAAAGTTTTTCCGTAAAACGTACCGTTTCCGAGAAAAAAAATAAAAACCAAAAATGATTTGTAAATTTTAGATAGGTAAAACCACGGCAACTTTTTTCTGGTAAATATTCCCTCCTCGCAAATATTTTTAATAGAAAGGTTATTTTTTACTCTAAATTTAAGTACCAAAAGTATTTCCAAAAAAGATACCTTTTCCGAGAAAAAAAATTAAAACCGCTTTTTGCTTGAAAATTTTTGATGTAAACAACGGCATCATGTATTATTCTTAGGTAGTGAGTTATATTTTAAATGAGTTACACACGAGGTCTACCCACGCGTGTCCCCCTGCGGGCACGGATTTTTTGTTAATGCTCTCCTTTTAATAATTATTCTGACAGAAATTTTAAACCAGGTGGTCTATTGTGACCCTAAATATTGAAAAAGTTCGAAACAGACTCGTGATGTTCTTTAGTTTTAAAACAAAACATATCTATTACATATATTGTTCGCGATTCTTTTACAAAACCTCATTTATTTGAGTATACAGATAAGTATAATCTTCTCAAAAGTTTTCAATAGATTTTTTTACACTTATGTGTTATTATTTTTTTTAACAAAAAAGCGTGCGTATATTATTATCTTAATGGTAACATCGAATCCAAAAACTAACCAAAAAATAACATTTATGCATTCTGAATATTTGATACAAAATATTGGTGAGAACTAAGCGTTCAGAGTGAATCCTATCGCAGAACGACAAAGACAAACGCAATACAGAAACCATTTTCATGGTTGCGTAATACAAAATCACTCTGAACCGAGGCCGTCGTTAAATTTATATTGGATTACCCAATTAATTCCGCGTAATCGTCGGACAAACTAATTAATATCCCACTTCATACACGGATTGAAATTTAATAGCCTACACTGATCATGAAGGGTGTTTATCCCTTCACTCGCTTTAACGCGACACACTCGCAGTGCAGTCCAAAGTTGAAAGTTGCGTGTTTATTTTAATACCGCGTTCACTTGACTTCATTACGCACGAGAGATTTTATCTCTGGACGTGTTAATTACTTAAAATTAATTAGAATTAGAATCATGTGGATATGAACATGTTTTATGACTACTTATGTAACATTTTTATGTTGTAATGTGATAAATATATGTTGTTTTTCTTCTCCTTCTTAATGACCTTGACTGATGTTTATATTGAAATTCGTAAACAAATTTACACGAGGTTTATTTACAGTCCCATAACCTGTTCACTTACATGTTGGGTCTGCGAGACCCCTATTATGTCCATTAGCGTAATTACCCGGTCCGAAAGGCCGATCCGCAGCTTCAAAGCGTCCTGCATACATTCGGCTATTTGAGAGTTGCTAAAATTTTCAATTTACCGAATAATAGATAAAATGAATGGATTGGAACTAACAAACAATAAATCTGATGAAAACCTCTTATTTATATTGATTTCGTTTATTTATAAAACATATTTTTTACGACACCGTAACCTAGAGGACGCAGGTTCGAATCCTGTCTGTGTTTTAAATAAAAGTAAGTTGTTCAGAACATATATTGATGTAATAATCCATTATGATAAACAAAAAGATAACCATTAAATCATTGTATATGAAAATGTATGAGGAATAAAACCACTTCTCTAGTCTGTGATTGTAAGTAATTAAATACGGAAAGCACTTCTGCAGTGGAAGGAGGTTATTAAAAATGCTAGCTATTAGTACTATTGATAGTTGAGCACAGATAGTACATTATAATTTTTTGGTCTTCGATGAGCTTGACGTTATTCCCGAAAGATAAATCAACATATTTTCAATATTAAATATTAATTATTGTTCGGATTTCTTCAAATGCAAAGATACTATCCGACCCACTCGGCTTTCCCCCCTTACGGAATAATACTTATTAAGCGTTTATGAACTACAAGTTCGTATGGTATCGTATATTTTAACCTTGTAGTTCCGTAATATTTTCAATAAATATAAATCTTACTCTGGAGGATAAGACTGTTTTATTCTAAGCGTCCGCTTCTCCGGTTTTATTAATTAACAATAACCGTATGCAGATAAAGGGATGTTAATTGTGTGTGGGTTTAAAATAAAAGTGTAAACAGTAACGACGGAGGCTAATTGGAGGCGATACTTTGGCAGATTTATTACTTAATTATTCAACCCTTACATGCTCTGGTCGGAACTTGGGTAATTTGCCAGCTTTGTTTTGCGGTGAATTTTGCGAAGTTCTTACTTCATTTGTAAATTTAGAGTTATGAGGCAAGACATGGATTGCGTTCGGTTAACAAGTTTGTTTTGATTTGTATTCGTTTTAATTGTTTCAACTTTTAATATCTTGGTTAATGTTTCTCTTGTTTCCGTGTTCATTTTCAAGTTGGAGTTGCATGAACTTTTCTATTAACATATTACTCTGTGTTATTGCGAAATTATTACACAGATTATTATGTGATAGACGGGCAGTCGTAACTCGTGACTGATCTGTCGAATACTTTCATCCTTTTCGAAACAGGCGAACAGTGTTCTGGATATTATAAACTCATATCTGTGAGTGATGTTATTGCAGTTTTAAGTAATTAACGAAAATTCTGATGACCGTATATTATATGAAATATCTGAATTGAAAGAGTAAAATAAATTTTATAAAACCACACTTGTAATTAAATAGTCAATGATTGTGATGATTCCTTTTTAATTATTTAATAAACAAACTTAACTTGATAGTATTATTTATTAATTTTAAATATTAACTTTTAAACATTTAAATTGCCAATAAAACTTGTGGCGTTTCTTTTAATACTTCGTAAATTTTTATGTAATGGAAGTCTATTACTTCGCATAAATCAAATATTCTATTATAGTTTCGAGCTTCAAAGAGTAGTTAGGTTGATCAAACAAAATTAGGTCTGACAACTTATATAACTCCAAATTACTTAAAACTAATATTTGCCTTCACTGTTAGGGTTTAAATAATATTAATTCTCTTAGTAAATATTGGTTAATCTAGTTTAATCTAGACAAATAATGTCTATCATTCAATCTCTTGGACAGATAAATATGTAGTAAAAAATAGTGGTCTCGGCGGTTCATAACTTGAAAGTATTGAAAATATCCTAATTTGAAAATGTGTTATTGTAAAAATGGCTCCATGATAAAAATTCTAAATAAATCTAAATTTTTTAGAGCCTGCTATTCACCTTTCCTAGTTCTAATATTCATATTATCGACATCCCAGTTTTGGTTTGGGAAAGATTTCACCGATTTAACCATTCCAATAGGCTGATCGTCTACCGATCGTTCGAAATCGGATTACGTTGAAAGAAAACGCGGATTAAGTAAACGTCGTCGTTCTATTTGAATTCAACCAGCTCTTACAGTAATTGAAATGAAATTTCAGATCCAGTTTTCTATCCTTCTCGAAGGTATGAAAGTCCCGGATAATTTGCAGCTATATCTTAGCGATTGGGTTTCGGCATTGGCTTCATAATTGTGATATTGAAATCCGAATGCATTTATTTATCTGGAACTAGAACTGGCACATTTCGTATAAATCTTATTTTATTGTTTTTCATTTTTAATAAATATAACAAATAATATGTGTTGATTCCCGTTCGTATTGATGTTTTCAGTCTTTATTCAATTAAAATTTAATATACATCTCTTACATTCTTGTAATAAGATTACAAACATCTAATATTAATATCATTAAACCTCGGTTTTTTACTTTCTTCTTTACTTGGCTTTAAATATTCAACATCTTTGTCTTGTTTAATATCCTAAGTAGTTTGCTTCCGTTTTCCCTCCATAAATATGTAACCTCCAGCTCTAATGTTTTTTCGTTGTAGTAGAAATTCAGTCTTTACTTCATGCAAGAAGTTAATTTTGTTTACGCAAGCATTTATGGTATTAGTATTTTATTCTAAAGGAAAACTGTAATAAATTTTTAAAGAAAGATTAATGTTTCAAATCTTAAAATGCGAAAAAAACAAGGTAATGATCTGCGCTAATGACACACACTTTTATTTAATATTTTTTTTAATCTAATCAGATATTAAACCATTAATAAAATTGATAATATAATAAATTTTCATCAACCTGGATACAGAGTACACAAATCATTTGCCAAAACACAGGTAAGTGATAAAAGAATACACTAACTCACTAAAAGCGTAGTAGCAGGACGGACCGAAAAATATTAGCTTCAACAAAAAAAATATCGCACGCGGCTACGCATAAATTGCCGTCATAAATTCGCTGTTTCGAAACAAACATCCTGAATGGTGTCCAATTATGGAGATAGCTCCATCTTCCTTCCTGATGTGTATTTTTATTTCACCGGACCTACACTTTCTACCTTTTGTGTTTCTCTTTGCCTACCGTTATGAGATTTAGTTCCTCAGAAAGTAATATATCCATACGAATAATATTATCATAAGTTAAGTTTTTTATTTTGTCTACATTTCAATGCAAGACATCAAAACATTGTGATCGCAGTTTACAGTCATTGAACATAAATTCGTATTTGTTCCGATAAAATCTAAATTCCAATATCGGACTCAGTAATCATCGGATTAGTCCACCCTCTGACAAACGCAGCGGTTTCTAACTCTGAGCTTCCTCTGAGCACAATTGATAATCATTATTGCGCATACAATTATTTACTCTGCGGATTAAATTATCCATAATATTTGTATTTCTGATATAAATATTATTAATTAAGCTGGAATAATGAAATTCTTTCCTTGAAATTCCAAGTTTTATTAGGTTAAGAATGACATCACAAACGAATTTATTGTATCTTTATTCTTATTGCTCTTAATTTTATACGCATACTATAGAATAGGCTAATCCGCTCAGGAGCAAAGAATGTACTATAATTTGTGGAATAGCTCTAAATTGAACACATGTTTTGATAATGCAAGGTCAAAAACTTGACAATAAGTGATATGAAAAGTTAAATAAAACTTTCTTTCACAAACAATCTTAAAATCTGTTTAAAAGGCGTCGTTAAACATTTTAACGAGGAAGCATTCGATTCAGCTTCTTTAATTTAGCGAAGATTTTATAAATCTTAATATAGATTATAGATTTAATTTGAAGGAGCGACGCGACGTCCGCCGCCTTTATTGGGAGCATTGTCGCTTAGCCAAATTAAAGGTAAACTAATTCGCAAATGGAAGCGTGAGCGAAAGGACCCGAGATAGCGTTGAGTTTAATTAATAAATTTTCCTTCTGTTTGTTAAAGCTGGAATATTTTATGTATCCCAATAGGTTTGGAGCGATTTCTGCGTTTTTTTATAACATAGTTCTTCAGTTACAATTATTCTTTACCTTACATTTTATATTTTCTGAGTGATTTTACAAACCAAATACCAACTAATTAAAAGTTTCAATACCAAATGCAGCACTGTTTTAATGAAATAAAACTTATTTGATATGTGATTTTACTAATCGCTAATGCTTTAATCTTGTTTACGGCACGATGAGATTTAGATGTCTGCTGTTAGTTATGTTAATTTGTCATCTATCTAAGCAGGGATTACCTGATAACTGAATTGTATGAAAACAAAATTTCAATATAGCTTTTAACTTTGCATCTCCATCAATAATCGAATAAATAACATGGATGTATTTACTTTGACGTTGCCGGCAATTTTTCATTTCCCCGTAAATCGAATTGAGATTTCAAGTGCCCGCCAAGGGGTTGTTCTCATGCAATCGAGATTGGATTGTAATCGAGTAATTTACATCGATAGCCTATATGCCGATACCGTTCTTTGTTTATCGGCTAATAGTATAGAATCAATTCCAAAAGCCTCCACTGGTTGTCTAAACCGCTAGCATGATTTGTATGTAGCACACTTACCTGTTGCTTATTGCAAAAGAATACATTTTTTCTTGTTCTATAAAATAAATATATTTTGTTTTAACACGAAAAAGTAGATTTTTTAATTTTTTTTTTAGAATATTTACCTTATATCTTTATATATTAATATTGTTTAACATATATTGAAGAACAGGAGAATTTGTGATGCCTAACTATCAATAATAATTACTATCGATATCGAAGATATCGAGCATTATAATTCATAAAAAAAATCTGCTGTAGTTAAATTATAATTGAAAATGTTTATTTAAAATCTGTCCTAGGAGACTGTAAAGTTGGTAACCTTCAAACTCGAAAATTTCCTCCGGGACATTTTTAACATACTGCTTTTCATTACGAATAAATTTAGAACATTTTTTTTTTTTTTTAATAATTGCTAAATTGTAATACTATAATACTAAGTATTATTCCTTGCCGTAGTTAAATACTTTTGCAAAATTTTTACCTAAATTTGTCTTATTCTTAATTCGTAAACTTGCTTATAAATGATTAAAATGAGTCCTAATTTACATGAAACGACTGTATATAAGTTAATATATAACGAATTAAAGTGAAACTGATTTATTTCATGAGTTTGTCATTTATGTTTGTCATTTATATATTGGATACTAAATAATGCTCTTTGTCTCGGACGTAAATATTATAATATTGAATTGACATTTTGAAAGTATAAAGATTGTGGTCATATTACTTAAAATATTCAATTAAAATTACTATACGAGTAAAAAAGATGAAACGGTAAGATATTTTAAGTACTTAGTTCCAGATTGCCGGAGAAATTTTGAAGGAAAGAGACTCGGCTCCCACAGAGTAATTACAATTACCACAGTGGCAACCATTTAAGTTTTTGACTCCAATTACAGTTTACCCTTAAGTGAAGTTGTTCATTACGCTAATTGTGAACCGCGGCGCTGCGCACATTTTTCTATTGAAAGTTACTACAATGTTTTTGAAGTTTGTCTCCTTAAAAAAACTCTACTTGCTCATTTGGAGACTTTAGATTAAATCTGTAAATAACTGAGTACTTAGAACGTTTATAATATTTATAAAAGAAAATTTATAATTGAAAGTTCTTAATTAATTCGCTGTAAATTTTTCATGATAGTGAAATATATATATCAAGTCTTGGAACTCTAAAAGGTTTGTGATAAGTACCTACTTACATTTGAAAGTACATCTAAATGGATTCTCAATTATTAAAGGGTCTCCATTTCGGATATAATCTTTTCGTTATAACCTACCTGCCTTTGCTCTTAAATTTCGGAATAAAAAATATAAGAATATAACAACAAAAAAGTACATTACACATTTTATTATATTATGTATAATAAGTAATTTATTGTTAAAAAATTAATTAAAAGTCATTTTCTATCTCGGTCGTCCCTCGAGCTGAGGGCTTGTTCACCTTCCTGGGATCCGTTTAAACATTATTCTATCTACTCGTAGAATGTAGCCGACGTCGATAAACTTTTTTTTTCTCTCTCTTCTTCATAAGAAAGTATTCTAAACATCCTGTGTTATTTGTGTGGGTATTTATGAAAGTTATTTCTTTATTCTCCTATAAAAGGCCCTCTAACAAGTTTGTTGGCAACTTTTAATGTGTATGAAAGCATCGTCCGTCGCTCTCTTGAGTGTGGAGGGAATACTTATTTGCCCTTTTAAAAAGTTTTTAACTTGAACATTATTATTAATCATACCTGTCTTAACAGGGAGGTTGTATAGGAAGAGTATTGATTTATGACTTATACTGTATTAACTTACTTAATTCATCAAAATATTCTAATATATTTTGGTGATTTATAATATATTTTATTTGCCAAAAATAATATGACAACTATCTTTAAACAATTATTTTAAATATTTTTATCTGATCTGATCTTCAATGTTAACCGAAACCAAATGTTGTTTACAAAAAAAAACCCTGATATATTTTTGTTTAGATTTTTTTAACCTATTACTAAAAATATACAAGAAAGTCAGGTAGAATGTTTCCTTCCATGCCATTTACTGTGCAGTTTTGGTAAACGTTCGTTTTGTTTTCACCCTATCTATCTTTATATATAGATACATATTCTTCTGAATGTGCGTTTTCGCTGAACACCTTTTAAACGCCTGGACTATTTTATGTAATTTTTTGTATGCGTTTATGTGAATACCTGAACAGTTTGGATTTTTGGAGCTGCGATTACATTCCATTCTTTTTTTTATTGTGAAGGCAAAAATATCTGCCTGCATGCTATATATGTATATGTATTAGCAATATAACAATACACATAAAATATATAAGTAATTCATATGTATATTGTAAACAGTGTGTGCAATAGGTAGAAGTTTCTATATATCTTCATTAATATATTTTTTATGTTTGACTCCGGTTGTCAACATTTTCTCCTAAAAATTTCCGTAGAACTTTATAAAGGGAAGCTGCTCCCGAACTTGTATCTCTCTAATTAATCCTCCCGTTCGTTAATTTTAAACTTTTAATTCAGCCTTACGGAGGATCATGACAGTATCGTTTGGGATCATTTGTGTGAGAAGATCTCTTAAAAAATGTGGAGTTGTTCAAAATATGTGGATTTACATTGTTTTTTTTTATATTTCTATACCAAGATTTGTGGCTTGAGAGCAATTAATAGAATTCTAAATTAAGGATCCGAAGTAAATCACATCTCCCGCGAGCTCAGTCTTAGAACAGAAATGAGTCAGCAATTCTTTTCAATTCAAAAATCCTTTTGACTTTCATTTTAGAATTCTACGCCATCTTAAGACTTAAATGAATTGTCCGGGACTGCTTCGCTCTCGGTTGACAATCCCTTGACATGTTTTATGTTCTAATTTAAATTGCTATTATCGTGAACATCGCAGTTATGCGTACTGTTGGACCTCGTTTTTCACTTGCGTAAGCTGAAATTTCTGATTCCAATTATTGTAGAGCTCGAAAGATTTCGAAATTCACGTTTTGTTTTTGTAATAAATTTAATTATTCAGTTTATTCGCAATTTATTTTTACTGTTTTATTCTTACTATTTTATTATACACATATAAATAAAAGTATAGTGTCTGTTTCTAATTCCAAATTAACAGCTTTTCACTAAATGAATATTAAAGTGGTACTTACGTTAAAAAAAAAATTTTGTCTATCTGTTCTTTCCTTTTAATCTCTGAAACATTTGGACCGATTTTAACAGGATTTTCAAAGGCGGATAGCTGTTTTTATAAGGAGTAACTTAGACAACTTTGATTTTCAAAAAAAAATACTTCGCGAACGAAGTTAGGGGCACAGCTACAAGAACATAACGCACAAGTAATAAAAAAATTTTGACATTTATGTTTTATGATAATATATAATCATTTCAAATTGGATCTTTAGGATATCTCTTAAACGTATAAGTCTATAATTTATTAAATAAAATATTCAATAGTATAAAAAATATACGAAAATATCAGATAGCAAATCTACGATATCATTTCGCTAAAGTTCCATGCAAATACCATAAGATAAAAAGATACGAAAAAGCTCTATATCAAAACAAACGTGTTATATTTGCGAAATATTTCCAAGTGAAAACGTATACGGCGTAAGGAATGGGGCGGCTAAAGGGGACCATCGGAGCATGAATTTAGAACATACTTCATTACAGGGAACTGGCTTAATATCAGACATATGGGTGAGGATATTGATTCTTTTACTGACTTTGAAAATCTTTGAAGTCGATATTGGAATCTTATACTTTCATATTAATTGGATCTCGGGTTGCTTTCAAATATATTACGTGAGATTTGTTATATATATACATATATAGTATAGAATTAAAATTCTAAGATCATTTTCGTAATACACTCGAGCGTTCATAAGTTGTGTAATTTTTATAATATAAAAGAATTGAAAATGTGTAATTTTACTTACAATAGAGAAATGAACAATGGTCTAAGAATTTAAGTCAGATTTGATGGCAGGAGTTTTAGTTTTAGTTTATAACAATACACTGTATGAACTTTTAACATTTTACCTCAATTTCAATTTACAGTTCTCATTATATTTGAGTTTTCCCGTTGTAATATATTTGTCGATACTAAGTTTTACCCGTTATTCCGTTTGGATGATTTTTATTTATTTTAAACTCTAAAACTTAATTGGTTTGTTTTTAACTGCGACTTATTAATACTAATAGTTATTTTCATGGATATGAAAAAAAGAGTCCTTTATTCGTAGTTTTACTATTATTAAAACCAATATAAGGGTATTATTTTACAAAAATCTAGGTTTTGGACGGACTCTTAGAAGTCTTAGGATCGAATTCTACTCTTTATAGCTATGTTTTAATCTACAAGCATAATTATCCATTCCCAAGTATATATATATCTTGAAAAATTACGGAGTTTCATACAACTTTTCATCCATTATATAAAAGCTTAGAGGTGTAATTGCCAAAAATGCTATGTGAATACTTCCTTCATAATATATTAAAAGGAAACTACAGTAAAATTTTAAGTTTCCAACCCATGGGATATAAGGAATATTTCATCTATTAGACATCGCGTCTTTTTATACGTATATAACTTATTAAACTATAAAGATTCTACAAAGCAATGTTAAAAGTTACTTAACATCTTTAAGAAAGAGTTAATCAGCTGCGGAGTCCGATCTTCATCCGACGAAGACGTCACAGCTTGTGCATCCCAGATGCGAACGGAAGAACGAACGAAGTATGAACGAACAAAGGAAGCTCCACGCAGGTGGCGTGCAAGGCGCCTTTATATCGAGCACTATTTATTTTCTATACTCCTTAAAGCTTTCCCGTAATCAACATAGTTGATTTACTTTTATTCTGTTGAAGTATTCCCTCTTGTGGCTTCGAGGTTGGAAGTTCATTTGGATATTCGATTATTTATCAATTTTCAAACCATTGTGGCCGTGAATTTATTAAGGCTTTTGTATTTCATTTCTTTATCTCCGTTGCCTCGATCGATACGTAAATGAATTATGATAGTTTATATTTTTTTTTTGTTATTTGGTATTATTATATTTTACATAAATTGTACATAATGTGCAGTTTAAAAGTAGCATGCTATGTGTTGGTATCCGAAAATCCCGTTTGAGTTATGTTATCGCCATTCTCTCCGCAGATTTGGCTCAGTCGATATTAAACCGGGTTCAGACCTGATGAAAATAAACGTTTGGTTGAAAATTAGTGAAGTTTGTTGTTCACGAATTAAACTCTGTCTTATACAGATTGTATAGAATGTAACCGGCGTTTTCTCACAGTGTAACAGGAATTTAATTATGTTATAAATGTAGTTGTAGTTTGTATGTTTATAAATATATATTTAAATATTATTTTATTTTATCCTTTAAAGTCATATCAAAACAGAATAAATTACTGTTGGTAGGATAAATATTCTTACATACAATTATGTGTGTAGTGTGTAATTTATATTATAATAGGTGTGTTTGTGAGTGTGTGTGTGTGTGTGTGTTTTTTAAATGAATACAAGAGAGTATAAAAACCTTAAAATATTAAATGAGATAATACAAAATTAAATAGGAACCCCGATTTTCTTATATAATATATTCCGTTCGTTATCGCCCTCCCCGGCGATGTGTCGGCTTGATTGGACGCCGTATTGTTTCATTATGAACCGCCACTTCAAGAATTAATAACTTTTACCCCCTATATAAAAATATCCTTCCCTTTAATACGTATCACTAACAAGCCACAAAACAAATGTACACTTTGTACTAATAATAATTATAGTTCTATAGCTAATATTGTATTTATTTATCATAAAGATAGTGGCCATAACTAAAGGCTCCCTCAACGCCGATTTTAAAGATTAAAATGCGGTTGTACCATACTATTAATCAAGTGAAGGCCGAGAGAGAGCTGGCTGTTACTTGTGTGTAATTAAAATGATTAAAACTCTACTTAATTAAACGTAAATTTTATTAAGGAATTTTAGCAATTTATTTTATATTATGATTATATTTTCTTTTTTTTTTATTCGTCATATTATACCTTATTAAGTGCGGACTGATTATAGTGAATTAACTGAGACAGATTTAATTTTATCAGCATATTGTTAAATATTCCGACCGCAGTTACGGAAATGCGGAATACGGACGGCCGTGGTAATAAAAGTGTGGTCTTTATGGCAATGATTGCCTAATTAATGTATTAATAATTGTCAATTCCGTGTTCTTCGTTTATTTATTCAATATATTAATTGAGTTTATAAAACTAATTGAGGAACGTTTCCCTACGTTTTTTATGTTTTTAACTTAAGTCAGCTTCCCCCATTTTACTATTCTAAAATACGTCATATAAAAGTGATTCAGAGCAGAAAAGAAACACAATACGGTGAGTTGGTCTTTGACATCTACATATAAGATCGTTATCTGTTTGTGTTTAACTTTAATATACCTTCAAACAAGCTCCGCGACACAATCTCACGCTATGACGTCACGTGACAGTATAATTGAGCTTTAGTACTGTACGGATTTTTGATTCGTATAATTTAATTCGTATCTATTAGTATACTTTTATATATTACTATCTTTTAACCGCGGCTTCGCTTGCATTGTAGTCATTGAATTAAATAAGTATTAGAGACCATTGTGATAGAAATGAATCAATACTATGACTATATTTTATTGCTTGGCTGGGATTGACAATTTTATAAAATTATTACACACATAGAAGTTTCAAAAACATAAAATATGCTTTATAGAATTACAACAACAAATTAAAAAATATATTTTACTGTGTCAATTTTTTTTTTACAATAAGTATCCTATGTTAATTCTAATAGTTCCGAAAGGATGTTTTCAAAGTTTCATAATGATCGGTTGAGTAGTTTTCGCGTTAAAGCGTAACAAACAAACTTACATTCGCATTTATAATATTAGTAGGGATGTATATGAAATATTAATGACACATGTTTACATTTAATCATATGGAAATATTATTTTGCTGTTAAGTACATGTGTTTTAATTTAATATATGTTATGTAAATGTGTAGAGTTGTATCGAAATATTTTGAGCTACAAAATTGTTTATTTTATATTAATATGACGTAAAACCCATCGAATATATTATATTATAAAATAGCATTGATTTTATATTCTACAGATATAAATAAAATTGAAAAAATAAATGCAAATGAAAATATTGTATGTAGATCTGAAATCTGAAACGGCTTGACCGATTTTAACGGGACTTTCAATGGAGGACAGTTATAAGGAGTAACCTAGGATACTTTAAAAACAAAAAACATCTTCCGCGCGAACGTAGTCATGTTCATAAACTTGTAAATAACAATCTTTTAATTATAAATTTTTAAGCCTAAGAAGCTTTTATAATATACATGTAAATAAATGTAGGTGTTTACTTCAGAGTATGTCAACTACACTATGTAAATAGTTGATTAATTAACATATTTTATTATTATACCGTAATGTTTGTGTTATATTATTTGCAATCATTGATTTAATTATCCAAAAATATAATGCATTGTAAGAGGGACTATATTGGTTTTTGCGATGATTTTTATGTGCAAATATTTTGTGTTTATTAATGTTTGGTTTGTGATTTTATGTGTGTGTGTATGTGGGTGTGTGTGTGTTCTTTATTGATATTTTTGTAATATTAATGTATGGCACAAGCATTTGTAATAATTTGTAAAAAATAGAAACTATACCACTACTAATATCTCAGCTGATAAGTTTCAAGTTCTAAAATACTAAAGTCAACTGCTTTTTGAGTTAGTTAGTTTTGAGTAAGTTAAATGTGTATTTTTGTAATAATAAGTTTATAACAAAACACCCCTTTCGGTGCAACAGTAAATGAGAAATGTACCGTAAATAAATTGAGAACTCGACGCGTAGATTCTAATGAGTTAAGAGGCTGAATTGAAACCCGTCTTCCCAATAAAGCATTTGTATTCAAACGTTCCTCGGTACCGGCCGCATTTTAATTTACTTACTTGAATTAAAAACGCACGTGATACGAATCCGATACGATTTTTATTTCGATACTTTATTTTTATCGTTGATTGAAGACACCGGCTCCTAGACTGTTATTATTGGAGGTATTCTCGGGATCTCGCTCTTGAAATTCAATTGTATATTCAGGGATGTTCCGGTATACTTTCAGAATAGCCCCGGCTCTAAGGCATATTTTGCAAATTGACTATAAGTCTCTCGTGATAAAGACGATTGTCACCAGTCGTTTATTCATTCAATTTGTGTATTGAATGGTCTTAGCGGATCGAATTGAGGTCCCTTCTGTATTATTTCCATTTCTATTCACTTAACTGATAAACGTTGAATTTGATTTATGTGGCAATTGAATTGAAATCGTATTTCAACTATTGCACCGTTTTTTATCTCCAATATTCTATAAAATGCATGCGAATTCTTTCTATATTCGTTTGATATATTTTTCTAAGAGTATGAACTATTTATTTATTTCACTTCACGTCATATCCCTTGCGGGGTAGCCAGAGACGACGGAGCGCCAAACGCTACTGTCCCTGCATACCTCTTTCGCCTCGGCCACAGACCTCAACCTCTTTATACATGCCCTCCGGGTAGTCCTCATGCTTTAGTATGAAGTATAAAGTCTTATTAAAAAATGCTTATGAGAAAACGTCTATAAAGCTTATACTGTATAACTATTATAACATTAAAATATAACCAATAATTAATAACTCAATATATGTAAGACTCAACGTTAAAAAAGATTCGATTCGAAAAATAAACTCCAAACACGTCTCGATACTTCGTATAATGATAATAACAAACAGCGAGGAACACCTCTGAGCCAAAAACTTTTACACATTTTTTTTTCTCTCATGCCGCTTTTATCGGAGAATTCGATGTTTATATTTACACAACAATCTCCTGCAGAGGGCGCTTTGTTGTGGTAATTTCATTAGACAGTCGCCGGCCGCTGAATATTAATTGACACTAACACGGTACTGTGCTGTGCTGTGCTAGCTTCCTGCACTTTTACCTTTACCCTATCTATCTATACACGTGCGTTATTTGTTTTAAATATATTCATAAATCGATTTATGTTAATGGTATTGTCTTTTTCATATAACGCTTTTAATAATATTACTCTCCTCTTTACTTATATTATTTAACGAAACCTCAGTTTTTGTTTATATTTCGACAACATTCTTTTAAACGCTTCCGGCCCTTTGGTGCGGTTGTTTCATTAGACGGTAACCGGCCGCTGAATATTAATTAAGGAGGCGGAAAACTTTGCTTGCAAATATTAACACTTTCACTTTGGTATTTAAAAGGACAATGTTATTAAATTTTGCGGCGAGGCTCCAAGTGTTTGTTATATACGTGAATTTGTACGTTCGACAATATGTTTTTCAATAATACTAATATAATGGATAGATTTTTTTTTTTATATTTATACAAAGCGAAACGAGAAACACAATATTGATGCTAAGTGCACGGCAATGTGGAGGTCTTAATTCTATTGAAATATACCTAAACTGAGCACAGGTCCAATTTATATAATGTATACCATAACTTGGTATAAGGATATATTATTAGAAGCAGGTATTTGATGATGTATGGTCCCACTCTAATTACCGGGAACCAAGCAGCAGGTGGCATTTTAAGTTAACGAGATAATGCACTACACTTCATGGAGATCTTAACGTTTATGTAGCGTTTTAGTTTATTAGATTTAATATATACGTATATAAACTATACATACATATACTGGTGTTAAAAATATAAAGGACTTGATACACGTTACTAATTATATATTTAATATAAATAGTGTTTTGTTTTCTGTTTATTTTGGAATTTGCATCTTTGTTAACATTACCTTATCCCCGTGTCGTAGGAGGTTTGAAAAATAACAGAATCAAAACAACAGTCTGGGAAATACGTAACAATTTTCCCCTCTTTAAGTAGAACCTACAACCTCTAATTCAACTATAAGTATCGCTAAGCACTGGATCACCGGGCCGTCTTTTATCAATTTTATATTCAATCGAAGAATATTTTTTATTTTACCTCGGTCGGTCTTTCATTGTATGACATAAAAAATATTTAATAAACTTAACCAAAAAAAATAAACCTATAATAACAAAACTCTTGTCCCGTGTGGGCTGATTGAAACTCCCACGTTGTAGTGTGGGAGTAAGTAAATTGTAATATACATAGAATATTTCTTACATAACTTATATTTTAGGTAGATAATTTTTACAATAGTTTTTTTTAATAAACAAAAAACCTATAATTTATCCACGGTTATTTCGAACTCATACGATAGCCCGTCGTCATACGTCGACGGATTTGAACGTGTTCACTAAAATCACAAAACAGATGATACAATAACATTCCGTGTTTTGTTTCTCATCCAAAATCAACTAGACGTTTTGTGAAACTTTGTGTGCTTGTGATAGACAATATTTATAATGTATATAATAGCAGTGTGGGGAAATGTAAATAGAGTTACCGTTACTTAATACGGGCGTATGAAAAATCAATATATACAACACATGGTTAATCGAATTTATAGATAAACTTTGTATGTCTGTAGTCATCTTAACTTTTGATATATTTAATTTGTACATATACATTACATTATATAACTTTATCAACATATTATCCTAAAACAGTCATCACCGAAATGCATTCACGACATAACTGCACGTGGACGTAAAATAAATGGCCAAAAGTAATTTCGTCCGCGAGTGTACTTCGAAGTGCTCCACTGTAATATTGTTTATGATAAGCAGAAAATCATGTTGTTTTAATATATTTTGACTGTAAAATATGATATAATGTTGTGCTGGTTTAGTTGTTCTGCAAAGTGTCTTTACCTTTATCCTTCAATATGTTTTTAAAAACGTTCCTTTGCCGTTCGTCAATTGCGTTCTAATATATTATGTATATTACTAGTTTTAATTGATTTTTCTTAGTTAATAAGGTGTGCAAATATCTGTAAATATATTGTGGCATAGAAAAGGTATATTTAGATATTTTTAAATAGCTATATGTTTATTTTTCTATTTTACTTCCCTTTAAAATATTGTAAGAAGTCCATAAGTTCTTACCTCTAACACATCTTCCAAGTTTTTACTATGAGAGCATTATTAAATTTTAACGTTCCAATTTAAATATATACATAGGCTTTTCACAAAGCCAATACATAAAATAATATATATATAAAGTAACTCTTTTACTATAACCTCGTAAATAATTCTGGATACATACCATTTACGAAACTGTTTGAGTGTCACTTTAACTATTTGTCTATATATGTTTTATAATAGTGTTAAAGTTATATCATTTTGGATTTAATGTTATTAATGAGTCTTCTGGTCTATTGTATTTGTTACAACAGGCTTAAATAAATGTTAGGTTGAAAATAAAGGTCATATATCTAGTAATAGATACGAAAATTTTGTCTGTATTTATATTGAATTGTAAAATGTTATATATATATATATTATTTTATGTAAACTGAATACAAAAATGATATTCATTCATTTATTATTCCGTGTGTAACATTTAAGCTACTAAAATTGATAATGTTGAAAAATATTGGAATGGTTGAGTCGAAGTGAATTTTAGTAAAAGCATCGTTTACATCGAAATTTTATTGATAGCACTCTCGTTACAAGTTTTCAACGAAATTGCTCTTATACGTGTTGTATTAATTTATATCGCTTTAAAACATGGATGGAGTCATTTTAAAATATTCGGGAAATTTTATTATTACTGTACTGTGAAGATATGAATGTTGTGTGAATTTTTTTGCTTAAAAAAACCTTTTCAGTTAGTACGGCCTGTCCTATAATTTGACTTTGTCTTTGTTTGTTTGTGTATTGTGTATGTCAGTCTCCTGCATCCCTATAGCTCAAAGGGGGCAATTCATTTGTAATTTATTACATAGACTTTTGCCTAAATATCATTAGAGACCAAACAACATTAGAGTGTCTCCTAATTAAGCAAGTAATATATTACTATTACATAGTTCTTCTAGTCTAAGCGACGATAGTCTTTCGCCGTCTTTTTACGTATAACCGTTAGGGAAGAGCCATTACGTTCCCCATTGTTGTATATAAGTCGTTTATTTTGACTGGAATTACGCTTCTTGTGACCGGAGCTGCGTCTCATTTGTGGAAAAGAGCACAGCAGATAGATTATCTAGGTAGATAGATAGTGCCTCGTGACTAAAGAGATTTATTGACTTGCTTGAAACACTTTAGTAGTTATCATACAGCCTTTTAGTGTATAAAGCGAGGAGAGTACCAGATGAAGTTGTTTATGACTGTTCTGTTCTACTCTGTTCTGTTCTGTGTATTGTATTATTTAATTTATAATATTTGTTCAGATTATGCTCCTTTATTATTTTATTATATTTTTATTAAATCCTCATCAAAAAATGCAGATTAAAATTGAATAGATTTTTTTTATTCCATGTGATCATTATATTTTATATCATAGTGGTTTAATTATTCGTATATAATGATTTTTTGAAGTATTTTATAAAATTGACCTCTAAATATGAAATCCTTTCTATGTTCGCCGCCACTCATTAGAGCTTCGTGATTTTGTTTAGAACGTTAAGTAGAACCGTTTTGAGTTATGACTGTTAATGCCTCCCCTTAATTAAGGTTTCTACGAATTGCGTTATGAATAAATTAAAAAACTACTCAATGAAACCTTATTATTATAGGTGTTTGAGCGATCAAGGTATCACGCAATCGACTCGACATTTTAATAAATTTCTTATTAAATATTTTTCTGCTAAAACAACGAAATTGAAACACCCAGGATGTTTTTTGTCTCTTCCAGAGAACATTAACAAAGCTCCCTCGTATCATAAATATAAAACCACTACTGTTCCCCGTTATCCTCATTATGCTGTTTCATAGTGTTGGCACCAAAACATGATTGCACAAAATGTTTAACACCCCGAGTTCCGACATTTGAATGCAAATGAGGTTTAAAAAGAAAATTCTCTCCAGTTATAAATACTTGTTCATTTTATAATGGTGGTATACGTGAAAAACTTAAATTTTTATCGGACCTAAGCTTCTGTTTAACTTTAAAGTTTTATATATAATAATTATATTTATATTTATTATGTGAATTGTTTGTTATTTTTTTAAATGCTTCCGAAACTAGGAAATTAATATTTGCTAAAAAGTTTTTGAATTACAACAGTAACCTTTCAATTAAATTCATAACGCGGATGACTATAAATTCACATTTTAATTTTAAATCTAGTCATATGCCTAAATATATGAGCAAATCTGGAATCTGAGACTTCGTTAGCTACATACTTGTAGTAAACCGGCAAGCGAACACTGCATGTGCAAATATGTTTACAGATAATATTAAATCTTTAGTCGAATACCAAACTACTAACTACTAGTTCGAAATAAAAAGAGTTATCTGCAATGTCAATATTATGTTCCCGTCCAGTCCGAGGGGAGTATTAAGCCAAGGCGGATAAAAGTTTATAATGTTACCGCCACCGGCTATCGGTCTCACACAACAATGAAAATATGAATAATGATCTCTCCCATCTCTTCAGACGCTCAGAGTATAAATCTTTCAATAATCGCCGTTCCTTTATTTATTTATTGCTATACTGTGTGGGGAACTCAGTTTTTATCAATAACAATGGACTGATTTATAACACTGCATCGTCCGTGTATCTCTATCCAACGTAAGGGAGAATAAAATATGAATAACTCTTCACTTTTGTGTAGATATAAATCTGAATATACCTTTGCTTTAATATATAAGTAGTATACAATGTATGTATGTATGTGTTAAAACTTAAAATACGACAACCGTTTATAATTTGTAATTATTATTGGATAGACGAAATTGAAGTGTCAGAAGACACTCTACCGCCACTGGATTTTGTGACAGAGGAACCAATAAACGGAATACCACCCATCAACGATACTGGGAATATTTTCATACGATATCTCACACGTAAGTTTATTAATTGACATTATTTTCAGGATTTTCAGGTGCTCCAGGATCAACGGCGACGTTTATTTTTTGTTCTTCGGATGATTTGATTTGATGATATCTGTTCTTTTATTTATTTATTTATTTACATTGTTTTTGCATTGTATTTTTTAAACGCAAGAAAAATATTTTTTATTAGGGTTATTATATTTCTACTAGCTCAAAATGTTTTATGTAAATTTCACTTATATATAAAATTTTGGGATTTGGATTGTTCGTTCCAATGAAGATATAGTTGTTTAGTTTTGAATCATACAAATTAAGAGGATTATTTTTATATAAAAAAATTAAAATGCTCTCCATCAACTCAATAATTTCATAGCATACGTGATTTGCTTTATAAAATGTTCTAAAATATTTTCAATAAAACTAGAAATATTCTCTGAATGGGATTTTAATGATCTATCAGCGTAGCTTTGAACCTTGCGAATGTGAGCTTAAAGCTCTAAATCCGACGCCATTTGGGATATTTAAATAGCACGCACTGATTGACACACTTTTTTAGTCTTTAAATCGGCGCTAACGTGTTACTAAAAAAGTTAGTGGACTACTACACTAGACTAGTTTTAGTTTATTTTTAAGTACACCACTAATTTCATTTGAAGCTCATCTTATTCGAGTTTTATTTCAAAATAAAGATATTTTTGAATAAGAAACATAATTAGGTATTATTCTCATTTGAATACGTATAGTTGAGGCACAATAGTGATATATTTATCCGATTTGGCACCAGATGGCGTTGTACGCTTGAAATATGCAAATGCAGCGTCAATTTAATACCTGGCAATTTAATAAATTTTGGGGTCAAATTTCTATTTGACCCTCACCTAAACCCAGTGCCGACGTTATTGTCATAAATTTCAAATATCATTATTACGTTAATACTTTGAATGTATTCGGATGATTTATAGTTTAATCGATTTTGTATTAAAAAACTGAAAATAAATTTAACTTTAATTGGTTAAATATTTCTAAATGTTGCCTAAGAATATAATAACTTTGGTGAATAGTGGTATTTTAATAAATTGTTTAAATAATCGAAATTTGCATAATTATCTGAAATTTTAATTTGTCTGATAAAAAAAAATGTTTTTAAATATAATATATATTGTCAATATGAAATTGCATTACAGAACAGTCATATGACAGCTGTTAATAACCATTAAATAGACAATGATATGTTAGTCGTTATACGATAACCGAAATTAAATTATCGATAACACCCATCCGTTATTCGAATATAGAATATGCGATTATTACCCATGTCATGGTGGGTGATAATCTCACATACAAATATGCTGTTGCATTTAAATGTCATTATATAAATGTGTTGAAATATTGCTACGTGAAGATAACGCTGGATTAGCGGAAAGCAATAATTATTAAGTCAATTACTTGCCTTAAAGAAAAAAGTGGCAAAATAATAGTCATAAACTGACCCAGTGACCCAGAGTTATAGTTGGATGTAATGTTTGCTTCGGACCGGTAATTGTATGTTGCATGGAAAACTACCGTGCCATGTTGTGTGTCATTACCATCTACTATAACGACACTTTCGCCACACTTTTATATATTTTTAAAGTCGTTCATCAATTCGAACTAATAATACGAATTACGTTCAATTTTTGTTTTTTTGTTATAATATTTTTGACGCCGACTCATTTTCAAAGTGTGACGAGATAAACGCGAAATCGCTTCCACGAAGCAATTTAATTTCGCACATAGCGACGTCTAGGCGTCGCGTAATTTAATCCAGCTTGGTTGGCGCGAATGGTGGCAAAAAAAAATGGCCGACTTTTATTTGTATTCGTGCGTCGGCACGTCCTGATGCCCGTTTCAATCCCTCGTACATATAAAACGTGACCATTCACGTCCTCGTCCGTCGAGGAATAAACATAATCTGTCACACGGTTTTTCAACCTCCTCCGCCCTACGTGATTTACAAGCCAATATCTGAATACAATGCTGATAGTTAGTAAGATTTGTAGCGATTGCTTATCAATGTCAACTGAAGGTTATTAATATTAAGCCCTTGTAGGCGATCAGATGCCCTTCCATTCGATATGTCCGACAGCTACGTGTACGATATCACAATTCTAATTGTAACATGTTTGAAGTTATGGCCAGACCCATATTTTTTATATCTCTGCGGCGGTCGCTCTATGAATATGTTAACTTTTTGTTTGACACCGAAAATACATTACGGTCGTTTGTTTATTAATGTCACATTGATTGCCGGTTCGACCCGAGGGACGAGTCTCGGATACATATAGAACACTAAAATGGGATTTCGTTTTCTAGTTCAGGAGTCAAACGCTGTCCAACGTCCTCCCCGAAGTCCCTTTGGACATTTTTGTTCTGCTTCGTTTAATTTTGGGATTTTGGATGTTTAGGAGAAATTCTCATGTCTTCTCGAGCATAATTGTTTTGTACATCAGCGAACGTTTTCCGCAAAATAATGCAATTAATTTCTCTGCGAGTAATTAAAATGTACTCTCGTACACGATAAAACTATTTTGCTGTCGAATTTTTGTTGTGCATCATTCAAAGTTCCCGAAAGTCTGGTGCATACGACGGCATAGAAACTGCTGACTAAGAATTTATTGTCGGAATCCACCTGAACGTATGAGGCTCTATTATGTTTTGAGTTATGTTATTACGGAGGGTCTTAAGATGTTTTTAATTTATTCATAGATGAAAATTGGATCCAAAATGAACTTTGTAATAGGCTTCCATGAATAAAAGTTTCTAATCCTTTAGGTTTTCAAGTAACTTTTGTATTAACACGATATGAAACATTTTAAGCTAGATAGAATATAATAAATTAAAAATATTATTTACAATATTTATTTTATTGTTTATATTTTAGTTACTTTTTATTTATCGTGATCGGCAAAGTAATGTGTCAGTATTAAGTTGTTTATTTTTTTCTGTGCAGATCCGCCCGAGATCACGATCCGCCCACGCAACTTACAAGTACGTGCGAACGGTATCGCGGCGTTCTACTGTGCGGCGAGAGGCGACCCCATACCCAATATACAGTGGCGAAAGAACGGCAAAAGAGTATCCAGTGAGTATTGCTTTATTTATATAATTGTAATCATGACATCTTTCCTATTACAGTTTTAAATTAAAATTATCTTAAAATTTTGTTATGTAATCACCAAGCATCCTCAATTCTTTTATAATTTAAGATATATTATATAATTTTCTAACAAAAATCACAGGCCAGACTCCATAATCTATAAACCAAATCAATTTGTCACTCCACCCGACTAAACTAAACGTATTGATGGTATTTTATATCCAACCCAGCAAGGTACGGCGTGACAAACGCGCAACATAAAAAACACAGGTCATTGAATCGGGAATTCTGCTAGTGATTGAAATGTAAAAAACGACGTTTTAGGCCATAAATATGTGAGGCCGGTAATGACGTCTATAAGCCCGAAGCAATGAGCTGGAAAAACGTATCGCCGCGGCCACGCAGGCGAAAAGTCCTCCCATAAAACCATTCATACTCCTCCCCGCTCCTCCCCTAAATAGTTTCATCGCCTGCTATGAAAAATGTAATGTTATTAATCATATAGTGGATAACACAAAGGAATGAGGCTCACGTTCGCGGCTCGCGTTTCGCATTCTGCTTTATCAAATTTTATTCTCGATTTGTCCGTCCGTCATCGGGATCATCTATCAGGATGTCTAGTACGAGTGTGACGGGATAACATTCGATGGTGATATGGATGAGCGGGGAGATTTATTTTGGTGGCCGACTGAAATTCTATGAATTAATTATTTGCGCGGAGTGCCCTCACTGCCCTTCAGAAATAAGGTTCGTCGGGTATAAGTTAACTAATTGAATAAGAAAAAAAAGAAGTGCTTTAATATTTAAAAACATCAACATTTCCCACAAAATGCGGTAAGAGTTTGTATCTTTTTTTCTTGTAATATTTCCATGTTATGAAAATAGATTTTGAGAGATTTCATTATGAAATATAAAGCCGACATTTTCCTGACCTACATAAATCTGTCTTCCGAACTGTCTGTTTGTTCGTCGCAAATACGAACTTCTACACGGGAAATTTAAGGAAGACTAATTCGAACAATCCGACTATATCAAACAATAGTTCCATTTTTGTCTCTTTTTCAAGGCAAAAGATTTGGTTTGCTTATTTGAGAGCAAACAATTAAATAATATCTATCTATAATATGAAATTATAGAATAAAAATATTAATTCCATGGTCATTCAAATAACTACATATAATTATTATCTTATAAACGTAATAAGGTCTTTTCAAACTGAAGTATCAATATTCAGATACTTATTCGAATATTTATAGGTTTTTCCTATTTTGGTCCAATCAAAGTTGGTAAAACTCTTCGGGGTTTTATTTGATTCTTGTCACAAGTTGAGCGTATGAAGGCAATGTGGTGTACCTTGTTAAGTATAAAAGAAGTTACGAACGTAAAATAATATTTGACCTATCTATTAATATATAATTATGTTTTAATTATCGCATGTTAGTATTGTATTCTATGAATTAAAATAAATAATTAACACAAACCAAAAAATTTAAATATTCTGATAGTAAATGGACATACATTTTGACATGTACTTACATAGACTCAAAAGTAGTATTTTCCTTCCTTCGATTGAAATTACTTGTAAACTTCTAGTACGTAGTATTCAAAAGAGAATGTAGGTAAGTCTAATCAGTTAAAATAGAACGAGAGACGTGATGTAAACTTTTTTCGGTTTAATAAATATTATTATAATGTATAATGTTTGTTCTCAATAATTCCCTTTACATTATATACATTTTTGTCTTGTTTAAGATTAAAACAAACCGAGTTATTTTTTTGATATTGTTTTGAAGCATGTAAAGGTAATTAATTTTTTGAGTGAAGCGAGCGAAGTGATCGGAGCGCTCCACTGGAGAATTTCAAATTGTTTGTCACGAATAGGCTAGAAAACTACTTGACGGAAAATTATGAAATTTTGCAATCAAAAAGACACACATTAGGTGATAATTTAAAAAAAAAATTTTGAAAAATGTCATGTTCGTAAGGAATAGTCAAAAAACTGATATATCATTGAAGTCAATGGGACAAAACAAAAAATTAGCTTTACAATGAAAAGCGCGTGAAGAATTTTTCTAATCGAATGTTCGATTTCTTTTCGCGCGGGCTCGCTTCGCTCAATATTAAAACGGCTCCCGAGTTTTCGCGACCGCAGCGAGTCGAAATTGAGGGTCTGTTGGCGCCCCTTGTTAAATAGATATATAAAAAAAATAAAATTACATGAACACGGCAGGAAACAAACCTACGCAATCTGAAAAATATTACCGTCGTTCTAATAATTAAGCTACTGTGTCGCTTCCCGACTCGATGAATAAAGCATTCTGTATTTAATCCTCATTATTGAGACGGAAGCGACATCTATTAGGCGTTTTTAAATCCTAATATTTCTAATACAACCGAAATGAATATATAAAATAATATTTAAACGTGTTTTAACTAAAATAAAATATGTA
This sequence comes from Melinaea menophilus ssp. n. AW-2005, assembly GCA_918358695.1. NCBI lineage: Eukaryota > Metazoa > Arthropoda > Insecta > Lepidoptera > Nymphalidae > Melinaea > Melinaea menophilus. The sequence continues at coordinate 19,758,389 of OU911043.1, read as the reverse complement.
AAGTTCGTGTTCCATCCACCCTTGTAGATGTTCTTCATTCCTAATTTATAAAAAATTTAACTAGTCCTAATAAAAATATTTTGATTCTAAACTGATATATTTTTCAGTTACATTACTGAGTCAGTTTTGTCTAAAATTCCACCTTTAAATATTATATAAAACGTGTTATAAATAACAAATGTACTGTGTGCATCATGTTACAAACATTTTGATTTGAATCGTTCATAAAATATAAATGTTTTTACATAATAAAACTAACATATTTTTACGACACTTTTGTTTGGGGCAATTAAAATTTAAAATAATTATATCTTGTCTAACTCTAAAACTAAAGAATTCAAATTCAAAATATCTTTATTCAAGAAGGCATTTACACGCAATTTGAATCGTCAATTATTACAATAAAAAAAGTCAGTGTAGTCAGTCCGTGAGTGAGCTATACAATCTCGGAACACTGCTCTGCCGAGAAGAACCGCCCAGAAACACAACAGTTGCTCTTTTTAAAAGAAATTTTACAATAAATACAAAAAAACACGTAAATAAAAATAAAAAAACTCCCAAATATTTAAAAGAGGAGTAAAAATACAACTAAAGCTATTGTATCGTGCTCGGAATATTTATGACCACTGAATTTATTCAATTATTCGTTTCATTTCGTAGTATCAGTTGTAATAAAACATAACAAATAATATTATTTTCATAAATTAACATAATATATACTTCAGCGGATATAATTAATGGTACCTTCTTCAGCTTCAGCGTTACTTATCTATATTATTACTATTATTGAGCGAAGCGTGCGGAGCGCTCTACTGGAGACTTCACATTCTTTGTCAATTCTAAAACTACTTGACGGAAAATTATGAAATTTTGCAATCAAAAAGACACACATTAGGCGCTGGTTTTTAATTATTATTTTTTAAATGTCATATCGTTGAAGTATAATCGTCAAAAAACCAATATCCCATTGAATTCAATGGGAAACGATGAGTAATTACACAGGGCTCGCTTCGCTCAACATGCAAATGAAACCCGAGATTTCGCGAGCGTAGCGAGTCGAAATCGAGGGTCTTTTGGCGCCCTTAGTAATAGTTTCTATTGTACTTTATTAAATTATGTATGACTACTTTTTTAGTTTGAAAATATAAAAATAAAATGAAGTTAAAAAACTACTCGTATTACGTTTTGAAGCGAGATAGTAAAGCAACAATTATTTTCACTTGTTGTGAAAATACATTTCTGTGGCACTTACTACGACTGGCGATTTAGCTCTGTCGCCCCCCACCGTCTAGTATCCGACTTCAACAAACTTTCCAGCAGATGGAACAATGCAATTTAAACTTTATTCCCAAGTGTTAGGATATAAAAGCACAGCACAGCTTCGCAGATCTATGGTTTGTTGTTTTTTTTTTTCTTTTTGCAATCTCCAGTTGCAAAATGCAAACGACGCCGTGTAATGAATCGCGGACATTTCATCTGGCGTTATAAGATTTTCAATAAACATAAAATGTAAATTATAGTCTAGAAGGTGGAGTCTGTATTATTATTTTTTGAAACGTTCTTAAAATTTATTTTATATAAATTTTTTTGAAATTCAAAATACCAAACGCTTATTTGTTAATAAAACCGAATTCTACTCGTTTCTCCGTCCGATATCGAATTCGTTCGAATTCTTCCTTGTTACAGTTTTAAATTAATATATAATTAATATATCAGCTGTAAGTGTTATATAAAAAATTTATAAAGGAATATTTATTTATAAAGGAACTCCGTATCATCTTATCCTTATCGTCTTTAGCAATAGAATAGTTCTCTCAGAAAATCTCCTAAAGAATGTGTTGGTGTTTGCAATAGGGTTGGTTTATAACAAATCATGTTTAACTAGGCAAGCAGCTGGGGAAAACTGTTCAAGTTCTCGTAACGAGAAATACCTAACTGCTAACGTTTAATTAATAAGTAAACCGCTACTTACTTTATTTAGTTGGAAAATGGGAGTTATTTGACTTTAAACAACGAAAAAAGCAGATTTTGTTACTAGTATTAATATGAAAGTTATACATTTTTGATTTAAAGTGAATAAATTTATTTATATTAAATTTATACTCAAATTTATTACTACTCAGTTTTTTTTTATAATATAGTTAAATTAATATAAACTAATTTTTATATGTGTTAAATAACAAAGCTTATAAAAAATTAAAAAGTGGTAAATAGAAGATATTAATATCGTCTATCTTTGACCAGGTATGCAATCTCGGTACTTAGTATCTGGTATGGACGCAGCGGCCGGACCCAACGCCAACGGAGCGGTGCTGCGCATAGAGCCGGTCCGAGCGCAGCGCGACGACGCGACCTACGAGTGCGTGGCTGAGAATGGCGTGGGTGACGCCGTCACAGCCGTGGCGACGCTCACAGTCTTTGAAGGTACGTGTGGTTCATTTAAAACGAGTTTTCAGTCTGAGAAACAGGATAAACTAAATATTTTAAAATGATGAAAATCCTTATTGAAAGACAGTTTTAAACAATTTTTTTTTTCATTGTCAAATTGTATAACGTGTAGCTTACAGTCAAAGTTACACGGTACAAGCTCAGAAATTTATTTGCCATTTTGCTGAATAGAGCTGGCGACAGAAACTCGGCGGCCTTGTCTGATGTGTCCTTTTTTATAAAGTTTAATTGCATTTACAATAAATTTCGGAGAAATCTGCAGTTACCGCTTCGTACAGGTAGCATCATGTTATAGAAATCTTTTATTGCTTAACGAATAAAATCTTAAACGATAACGATCTTCTAATACATATTAGAATGTCACTCAGTACTTATTGGGTATTAAACACCCAACACTGATCGTCAGTGGAAACCTGCTTCTCAGCGATGTGCAGTGTCGGACGATACGCTATTTATTATTTTTAAGGATCAGAAAAAAAATATCGATTAAAAATTATAATGAATATTCCACGGCAACGTGATGCTTGTATAAGAGCAATGACACAAACATACATACCCAAAATTTATACATCTCATAAATATTGTAATAATATATTATGAATAATTGAAGAAACCGCAAAAAATCACCTTTTTCACTGGTGTAAGTTATTTTTGTCCAAACTTAAAAGATCATTTACATCTCGTTTTATGAGTCCTAAGTTATGAAGTCCCATTTAATATATACTTTTATTAAATCTGCCCATATTCTTGGAAATACCGTAAAAAACCGACGTGTGGTTGTTTTGTTTGAAACATCACTCACTATATAAAAAAAAATCAAATAATATTTATCAAATTGTATGTTTTTCATGAATAACACAGGCACACAAAAAAAAAAAAAGTCATGAACCAGAGGGGAGACCCCATTATTCCTAGGTTTTTGGGATCGCTGAAACCGAATATGACAATAAAAACTAATTTTAAATGCCAGTTTTCCCGCTAGCACCCCCTTACTACCTCTTAAGGGGTGAAAATTGAAATTTTTGTAAAAAATCAAGATAGATGTGTCTTTCTACGTTTTTTGGGATGCTGAAACCGAAAATGATAACTAAAAATAAATTCATGAACACTATCACCCCCTACCATCCCTTACAGGGGGTGAAAATTTCATTTTTTTCTATAAAATCAAGACAGATGTGTATTTCTATGTTTCTTGGGATGCTGAAACCGAAAATGATAACCAAAAATAAATTTATGACCACTATCACCCCCTAATACCCCTTACAGGGGGTGAAAATGTCAATTTTTCTATAAAATCAAGTTAGATGTATATTTCTACGTTTTTTGGGATGCTGGAACCGAAAATGATAACTAAAAATAAATTCATGACCACTATCACCGCCTTACTACCCCTTAAAGGGGGTGAAAATTTCAATTTTTCTATAAAATCAAGATAGATGTGTATTTCTACGTTTTTTAGGATGCTGGAACCGAAAATATGTGAATTTCTATGTTTTTCAAGATGCTGAGAGAAAAAATTATTATAAAGTATATGGTAACCTTATTGTATGCATATATTTGTTATTATGATACTAAGAGTGAATCATGATTTTTGTCCCATTCTTAACAAGTTGTTTAATTTTTTGTTTTTTTTTTTTGCTTTCTATTTAATTCTGTTTATACTGTTATCCATCCGGCAGTCTTGTAAAACGCTTAAAAGATGCTGAACCTAATTCTATGCCTCCGAAATAGAAAGGTTACTATTTTTCGGCCAATTTAGGAGACTACAGTGAGGAGCAAGGTGAAAGGTTCCATCAGACAGGATCTTAAGACAATGGAACAGCGCTATCAGAGTAAATGGGATGTCAATATGTTAGCAGACTACTGTTGGAATTTAAAAAGAGATTTGCCAGAACAGAAAAGAACCAATAAAAGGAAACCACTTAGAAGAACTTTTGACAACAAGAGAGTTCGTTATCGTAGAAACAGGTAGACGCTGAATAGTGAGAGGCAAGGGGACTCACTTTAATTCAGCACCCCGGATAGTGAGAGGCAAGGGGACTCACTTTAATCCAGCACTCCAAAAGGGAACAGAAATCTACTACGTCCACGCCGTTGTTCCTGGGTTACGCTAAGAATAGAATTAAATCATGAATATATATCAGATACTTCTGATCGATAAAGCATTTGAATTTCTAATATAAGAGCTAAGAGTAACTTCAAACTAGTTTGATAAACATGTCATTTACTGTAAATCGTCAAAATTTCTTCATACATCTTGATTTTATACAAAATTGAAACTACCCCCACCCCCTCCCCCCCGTTAGAGGTAGTTAGGGGGTGATATTAAGTAAAAGAGGTATCAAATTCACTTTTGGTTGTCATTTTTGGTTTCATTATACCAAAAAACGTAGAAATACACATCTGTCTTGATTTTATAGAAAAAAATGAAATTTTCACCCCGTGTAAGGGATGGTGGGGGGTGATAGTGGTCATGAATTTATTTTTAGTTATCATTTTCGGTTTCAGCATCCCAAAAAATGTAGAAAGACACATCTATCTTGATTTTTTACAAAAATTTCAATTTTCACCCCTTAAGAGGTAGTAAGGGGGTGCTAGCGGCAAAACGGACATTTAAAATTAGTTTTTATTGTCATATTCGGTTTTAGCGATCCCAAAAACCTAGGAATAATGGGGTCTCCCCTCTGGTTCATGACGTTTTTTTTTTTTTGTGTGCCTGTGTAATTAAAGAATATGAATAATTAAAAAAAAAGATTAAAAAAATTGAATCTAGACATTATTTTAATATAAAATATCTGGATTATGTTACATAATATATTTAATATTAAGACTTGTAAAATTTATTACTATGAAAGTAAGAAATTTGAAAGAAGTCTTGTAAAATATAAGTTTGTTCTAAAGATTATAATATACATAAAAATACTTATAACTTTGTTCATGTGTGCCTTAATTTAAAAAACAAACAAAAGGTTATTTAATCAAAGACTTAAAAAATATATATCTGAATCGCTTTTAATTCGTGACAGGCGCTTCGTCAGCGCGAATTCATCTCGTATAGCACACTCCCAATTAGAAGTGTTTGTCGTAAAAGTGTATTTGCATGTCAATAAGGCAGTCGTTAATTCTATTTCAAACTAACTAATAAACTTTAACCGGTCAATAATTAAAAACGTGTCAACCGTTTACGACGATGTTGAGTTTCTTTAATTTTATTGGCGACATCTTATTTGAAACATGACATAATTACATTGTAAACGCTCGATATTGTTTAACATTTGTACAAATTTGTACAAATACAATTATGATTACAAAGTTCAGGACTCCAGTTCTATCGTACAAAGTATCGGAGAACTCTTTCTCAGTCTGAACCACTGGGCAAACAAGTCGAACAACATTTTCTATAATGATATAGCCTTAGTGAGAAGTCATACGGATAAATTGTTTCTTATATAATCGTTTTATTATATATTGGGTAGACCTCGAAGAATTCGGTCTGCCCATTCATTTGTCCCCTACTTTCGAATTTTGGAAAAATTTCTTCACAGGAGGTCTTCTTATGACCGCCTGAGTCCGAAATGACCATTGGTCAAAAAGTTTATATATATATATATATATATATATATGCGTGCGTGCGTCCAGTCGACTTTTGTCAGCACGATAGCGGCCGCAGTTTCGCTCGGATCGCTTTCAAACTTTGCATAAAAATCAACCATCCAAAACTGAAGGTCAAGTTCGTTAACCAGAGAAATCCAGCCACAGGGGGCGCTAGGGCCTCACTTTTTCTGATTTCAGTTTTTCGACCATAACTTTTTCCCTATACAAAGTAGATCAATCGCGTTCATATTATATGATGTCTTTGATAAATACCTATAACTAATGTAGATAAACCGAAAACCTAACTTCAATAACTTAGGGGTGGGGGTAAAAAATCCGAAAATTTTTGGAAAAAAAATCATAACTTTTTTCTGGTAAACATTCTTGCATCACAAGTATTTTTAATAGAAAGGTTATTTTTTACTCTAAATTTAGGTATCAAAAGTTTTTCCGTAAAAGGTACCGTTTCCGAGAAAAAAAATGAAAACCACTTTTAGCTTGTAAATTTTAGGTAGATAAAACCACGACAACTTTTTTCTGGTAAACATTCCCTCCTCGCAAATATTTTTAATAAAAAGGTTATTTTTTACTCTAAATTTAAGTACCAAAAGTATTTCCAAAAAAGATACCTTTTCCGAGAAAAAAAATAAAAACCGCTTTTTGCTTGAAAATTTTTGATGTAAACAACGGCATCATGTGTTATTCTAAGTATGTGTTATGTAATGTATTATGTAAGTAGTGAGTTATATTTTAAACGAGTTACACACGAGGTCTACCCACGCGTGTCCCCCTGCGGGCACGGATTTTTTTTTTTATGTTTAAGATTCTTTTATAATTAAATAAACCGTTTAATCTTAAACGATAGTTTTTTAATTAAGACATGGTTGTTATAAAGAACCATTCGCTTTCACATTTTTCTATGAATTGTACAGTTGTTTCTTATTTTTTTTTTGTTTCCTTTTGTCTTAACATTGCGACTTCGTGTCTGATGGAATGTCTTTTTCAAAATATAAGTTCTATTGTACTAATTATCTTTGATAAATATTTAAGGTTAAATTTTAGAAAAAGTCTCCTATACGCCTAATACCTTCTAAAGTTCAAAAATAATGCATTTCCATTTTCAGTCAGATATTGTCCTTTTCATTTTAGAGACAATTTTATTGTACGGATACTAATAACCCTAGAGTAAGTTTTTTTTTAAACATCCTTAGACTTTTAAGAAATAACATCATATTTTTTTTTATCTTTCTTGTATAATATTTATTTTTATTTATTTTTTCCACGTCGAATTAATACCAGTGATCACTTGTGTAAGTCAAATGGGCGTAGCAACAGGGCTTATTTTGACGCCATGCTTATCGAAATTAGCCCTTCTGTGAAGACGCTCTCCAACTTAAAATACGGCTACCAGGGTTTCAAATACTTCCTGATCTCAGAAGAACTACACAACATACTCAGGAGCCTGTTTTAATTGTGGTCACTGTTTCACAAACGTCAATGTTTAATGAGCGATATACGAACAACTAGAACCATAGCAATCACTTCAATAACATTCTAATATTATAAATACGATAAGAAATATCCAAAGCACTGATTCACCGGCAACTATTAACACCATAAAACACCCCGCGGTGACACCATGATCCCCGTAGTTACTGAAGACAGGGTCTTTCTATAAATAAGCATTACACCAATCTCGGACGTTACGATAACGGCCGGTGGATTGAGGTTGAAACTGAGCCATTTACCAGTTCATTTATAGCACTTTGATTGGAAGGTCGTTACGCCCAATTGTTGTAATGGTTCTTCGGATTATTGCTAAGAGCTCGTTAGCTAATTATCAGATATATATTATTAACAAGCTTGATATTGGATGTCCTATCTAGTCGAGTCGCTTATCACTCGACTCTCGATTCTAAGTTCAGTGTGACTCAAACCTGCAGTGGGTTGATGGTTACTCGCTCTGTAATTGAATAAATCGCGATAATTCTGTCATAATTCAACTGTTGGCGACACACTCTTGCATACATTTACTTGGAATTACGACTGCGGTATATCTGAAAAGCACAAGAAATTTAAGGTTATTTACCTCATTTCTTGTTTATATTTGTTCGTGTTTTGTTCTAAGTCGGTACCCTTGTTAGAGTTGGTTTGAATTAAATTTCATTAAAATTAAAAAAAAATAAAAATAAGGTATCTTGAGAATTTTATAATTAAATAATACGATTAATGGACCTAACTTTTTATATTTCTTTATAGCAGCATTAGTTTGTATATATATTGATATATCGAGTACTTTCAATATGTTTATATTAGTTTAGTTGAGTGTTGGTAACCGAGTTGATAGAATCTGGATATTCTTCGCCTGCGAATGAGATATTAAGCAGAGTTGGTCGACGGTTTTGACTTTAAAATATATCTTATATACGTGGTACATAAATACAGCGGATGAAGTAGATTTAAAGTTTATCAGAAAGATTTAAGGAGACCGATTCTACCAATTTATATAAATCACAAGTAAGGCAATAGTTTAATTAAAAAATAAATATTATTAATTTATTAGAAAATTAAGTTTAAATTAATAAAAAATATAAGGTTATATTATTGACTTTGTTTTTTTTTTCATCACGATATTTTTGAAGGGGTCGTTAGGGCGTCATCGACGTTGCAGGTATTCATAATTATATTCAACCCCTGAAGTATCATTTAATCTGTAGAGCCCCGTACAAGGGGCGTATTGTTCATATTACACAAGGTAACTCATCAAGGTAACAACGTCGGTTAGTTACCCACTCCATTACAATGTATTGATATAATAATCGATATTACAATAATTATTGATTTTTTTGAGGGGGGAGTCAGCTCTACCACGAGATACAGTCAGATCACTATAGCCAGGCTTATTACCTTATGTTAATAAGGTTAAGTACGGGTAAAGGGCAAGTTTTGATAAGTTTTACAAGTTCGATTGCTGTGGTCATACGCGAGTAGTTGGTAATAGTAAAAGTTTTAATAAGACGCCTAGTTCAAATGTTTCGCAGGATATTAATTTAACTATATTAATATTTTAGATGTTTTGTTTATTTCTTGCTTGTCTATTTTTTAGACAGAGTTTTTTCATTAAAATATAAATTGTTGATTATAAAATTAATTTCAGATTGTAATAATTACAATATTTAGTACAAATATATCTTATAAAAAGAATTTTAATAACCACATCAACAATCTCCATTCATATAAAAGTTTCAAAAGATGAAAAATACTTAAGTACGTGAATATAAGTTAATATTCTAAGGAAAAAGTTTTCCCAGTCCACTTTCTTTTCCCGGTACATAATGAATTAAAAACTATTACTTGAATCCAGAAACTTTTAATGCACGATTTTAACTTGGATATTTTTTATTTTTTATCACGATTGTAAGGATTTTAGGTTTATGGAATTTACCATTTGGATTTTAATTAAAATAATTCTATTGGTGATATATTTTGTAATTGTGTAAAGTCCTGGGTTCGATTAATGGGTATGATATTAGCTCCTATGTTGAATTCTAGTTTATATTCAGGTTCGAATCGAGGTAAATCTCCCTGAATGTTTTTATTTGTATATCCTTTAACCGTGAATAATTAATATTTAGCAGTTTTGGCTCTCCGTTTGTTGCCCGATTGAATTATTTTTTTTACATCCTTCATTGGTATTTTTGCCAGACTTTAGTACTGGTTTTCATTTAACCGAAAATTAAATTTTATAATAGTATTTTCAGTAAGATAATAAAAACTTTGATAAAATAAATATATATATATATATTATGGAACCAGATTAAATTTCAAACATATAGAAAATTACGTTTGTGAGGAACATGCATATATGTAAAGGACAGAGTACAACTTTCACGAAAGCGCTAAAAAGTAATACGATTACGTTTCAGAGTTGGCGTTCGGTTCGTTCGTTTCGTTCGGTTGGCGTTAGTTCCGTATGTTTTAGGTCTGCAGTTAGTGAATGTTAGTGTGTACGCAAGTGAATGGTGATATGTGGTGTGCCATTACTTTCTATGCATGTACAATCTGCATGGACACAGTTGTACGTATTTACGTAGCCGCTAAACGGAATGTACCATACGTGAAACATTTGTGTACTTTATTTAACGTATATAAACTGATGCAAAATAGTTCTCCTCTCTCTCTCTCTATAATTAGTTAAAACAATAATAATCCCCAAACTATTCCGCATGATCTCCGCATAAATCCCAATAACTGCATATTGAAGTCACGTGCGGTGTAATAGAGCCGTGGACGCCCACCTGGCTTTAATCTGAATATAAATTATCCATAATTAAAGAGACTCGGACACCGGGGGAATAAATGTGACCACTTGAAACAAAGCCGAGTAATGCGGTCCAAGTGACGACCGACCGTTAGTTTTGTTAATTTTGGTAATGAAGCTGTTTGTACAATATTATTGATAGCTGTTTCAAGTAAAAGATCGAAGACGTAACAAGGTTTGTGTTATTTCTACACAAATATCTCAGTTTCAGTAGACAGCCTTTTAAAAAGTTTGCATTTGTATCTAAGCTATTAAGCACAAGCATCAAAATACGCTAAAATATCTACATATTTTGGAAAATATTTTTTTTTAGTATAACAGATAAACAGATCGTTTAAAATAAAATATATATTTAAACTAATTACGTCTTATAAACTTATTTGTAATATTTTCTGACACGACATTCCCATTCTTTATAATAATAAAGATTTTCCACATACGCCTCTCTCTTTAGTATTGCTCCAATCATATTTAACCGGGCCCTTGTAACGCGAGCTCAAACGGCACCATATTTTTTCGGGACGCTTTTGCAAGTAATGGTACTAAATTTGGCCTCATAAGCCGTTGGAAGGCTATGAGATAGTGCTACAATCTGCGGTCCAATTTAATGGAATAATTTCAGTTGCAATACTGAATTCTATTTTAGTTGGGAATTACGATATACGGTCTATATATTACTTATATTGTATGAGGAGTTTGGTAACGAAAACTTATTATTATTTCGAGAAAAATTATAATAATTTATTCCAGTAAACTGCAGACAAAGTTGTAAAACGATAAGACGCAAACCAAGTAGAAAACTTAAACAAAGTACACTTATGCATAGAGGTGTTATAAAAAAACATGCAAGCATATATTTATAAACGCTCGAGTCTAGGAAAACGCGCAAACGATTTCCATATAAAAGATCAAGTCAACAATACTGTAACACTTGAAACTCAAAGCCTTTTTCTAGCTAAGTGTACCTACAAGTTATCGATCCAGCTCGCGAAACTTTTAAAGTTGCATCTCTTAACATATTTTGCGACGAACTCGATGCAAAATGTGAGAGTTTTGAAACCGTATTTTAATACTGGAGTTTTATCTTTTTTTTTTGAATGATTTTTATTCAGTTTCTACAGTTCACCAACGCTCCCGCACCTCGGGTTATATTCAACATTTTTATGTGATGTTACTTACGATTGTGATAAATTCCGCGGCTTGGGTGTATTTAAAGTAATTATGACATATTATGCTTTTTGTTTTTTTTTTTTACTATAGAGAAGTTTTGTTATAAATTACACAAAACGAAGTTTCATTTAACAATGCCGACTCGCGTCCTTAATCCTCTGAGTAACCTCACGTTTTAGTTGTTTTTGCCTCTTCCTTACGAAACCGAGTTAATCAAGATCAAAAACGTCAACTTTAAGAAGTAACTTATTGTATTGTAAAAGGCAAAGTTAACGTTTTCATTTCAAAAAGGCATACGAGTCTTGATTTGGGAATTATTTTATGTGTATACAAGAATTTACATTATGTGAGTAGGTTCTACATAAAACACGTGAAAGTTATTTCGGACGTACATAATATTTTTCTAGACATAAAGTAATGTTAACGTAAGTATATTAACGTCTTTGAAAACATTTCAAAGAGACTTTCTTATATTGGAGATGGAACAGGTTCTTTATAAGTATTAAAGGATGGAAAGTTAATGCTTAAACATTACATTTTTAAGTTATTTCTTTTAATATTGAGATTGAAATGAGATTCCTGATGAAAAGATTTGTATTTTTAATGTTTTTTATTATCCAGAACTGATCGATAAAGTCAAAAAACCTAAGATTTGTTTTTGTTTTAATATCAATTACGAGTACCATGTAACCAGCCTTTAGAAGATTCGGTACTTTAAAAAAAAAGCCACTCTGTCTTAGGACATTAATAGATTGATAATAACGCTTAGATAAATTTTATATGATGTTCGGGTAAGTTCAGAGATCTCTACCAATTACCAATCAAATAATAATATTAAATTAATAAATATATAAAAATAAAAACCATAACGTCTACACTACGTCACGTAAAATAAACCCAATTCACGTGTATATAAAATATGACTGCCGCAAAATTGCTTTCCGATTGCATGCAGGGTCATCTTTTAAATTGTGTAGGGAATTCACATTGAAAAATAACGACAATAATGTTTCAATTTTAAGTTATATATTATTAATATCGTATGTTATAAGCATAACATCGTCCTGTATTATCACACGGCTGTTTGGGTCCTGCATATTTTTTTTTCTGTTATACGTCTCCCCAGTGAAAGCTCTCCTCCATGTCATAGGTACCATTTTTGATTCCATCCATGATTCCAATTAATCACTTCTCTTATAACCACCCACTTTTATACTTAACTTTTCTCTTAGTATAACCCTACCACAAATGACTTTCTATTTTAATATTATTATGTATTATTAGGTTCTTACATATGAAATTGGCGTTTGGTATGAGAGGAAGAAAAAGGAAAAAAATATATTTATTTAATCAAAATCTAAACCATTGTTATCTATGCATTTTTGCGGACTCATAGGTAGTTCATTGATCCCTTTACTAAAAAAAAAACCTTCGGACAGAAATCAATAAAATCTTTGAAGGCCATTTGGACTGCCCCATAGGTGTTGAATTTTTTCACTTGCAAAAAAATATATAAATAGCAAGCAAGGAAATAAACAAATAGCAAGGTCCAGGGAATACGGTGAATGTCTTAGACATTCCAATAGAAGCTTTTCTAATTTGGTAGCCGTCTGTTGTGCAAAATGTGGTCTAGAGTTGTCGTGCAGCAGCAGGGGTGTAGAGCAATTGACCAACCTTGGTTGTTAAGCAACTAGCTTTTCCATCATAGTTTGCAAATGCTGAAAATAGACGTCTGCCGTAATCGTCTGGCCAAATTTAAGAAACCTGTAATGTAACATCGGCACTAGTTCACCAAACGATTACAAGTAACTTTTTTTGGGAAAATTTTCGCTTGGGGCAAGATTCGGCTGGCTTGCCATTATCCAGCCATTACGATGAGCGCTTCAATTATCATAGAAAATCCACTTTTCACACAGGTTATGATTCGATTTCAAAACTCTTCATTATTAATCAATCGTGAGGTACCTACCTCTCAAGCTTTTTAATCTTTCCAATTTACTTCAAGTGGATTAGAACAGTTTTATCGCTAATACCGCACCCAGCAGCTAACTCGGACGTGGTTTGCGATGGATCCGCTTCCACAATAGTCTTCAATTCTTCATTATCAACTTGGATCTCCGGCCATCCACGGGGTTTGTTTTGCAGGCCAAAATTACTAGAACAAAGACGTTGGAACCAAAAAAACGCACTGTATTTTCCTTTGCAACATGACCGCCATACACATCATTAACCCTTCGAGCCGTTTCCGCAGCACTGGTGATACAGTAGAACTCATAGTCGTAAATAAAGCGAAGTATCAAGTTTTCCATTTTGTAAACTAAGTGACGCAAACAGAAGAAAAGACAAATGAATGACGGTTAACGAAACACAAATACATGTGTCAAAAATATATAAATTTTAATTTAGAATTCCTAACCAAATAGAAGAAATTTGTGATTAAAGTGACCAGTACGAGTAAACGCCAATTTTATATGTAAGGACCTATTATTAAAGCTGTAAATCCAAAATATATATCGTGCGGTATAAATAGCTGAGTATAGTTGAATCAAAGCCTTTGGCAAAGAATGTATAACAAAACTTGAAGGTCAAGAGCCGACGATTCAAGAAATATAAATACATTAATTCTGTATAAAAATAAATAAATATTTAAATAATTGCCAAATATTTTTAAGGTAATAATGAAAATACTTACAAAAAGAATTTAAATTTGAATGTCTAGAATCATTATGAGTATTGAAATAAAATACAATTTAATATTATATTATGAACAAATAAAATAGTTTAAGCTTACAAAAAGTTTTAAATAATATGCTATTATATTAATATATTATTATTCTTTGTTATTAAAACAACTTTATATTATTTATTATATCTACATGACTAGAGTTATCGAAGAAATATTCTCTTAATAACTTTGACTTAAAATTATTCTCACATCATATTATTTACATGTTCGTCAATCTTGCATTTGTCAAACTATGACTAATAGCATATATAACAAGTTTCACACATGCTTAATATATATCTATTACGTATTTTAAGTATAACTTTGTCGGTATGAAAGCTTTGTGTATTTCGTTTTTATTTTTTTTTATATTTTTCACTTGTGAAGTGGCAAAGTGGCCACTCTTCTGTCAGCCGAGTGCTGGCGTACCAACAGTGAGATCTGAAAAATGTAACGTATACCAATAATAAAATACTGGCATAGGCTTTGATGGGCTTTAAGTTTTTAACAAAAAGATGAACTGTGTATTTCACAATGTATTTAATATCTGAAATATAGTTATATAACTAAATTAGAAGATTCGCTGTACTATTTAGAAAACGAAGCGAGTGAGGAGAAAATAAGAATTAAAAAGCTTTCAAAAATTGTATATCCATTACGCGACGTGTTAAAAATAAAAGTATATGTAATAGAGTAGCGATGAATAATTCAAAAGTTTACAGATTTTATAATTGAACAGACTAACTACAACAGTATGATGTAGTCGGATAAAGTTATTAATAAACTATATTCCGACTCATTTCATTTCCACTCCGTAATATTAATTGGTAAACTAGTATTGAAACAGATTTCATATGACGATAACAATAGTATTTGCACTTCGCTGTTTGCATAATTAACCCATCAAGATTCGACGTAGTGTCACTTAAAGTACAAGCGAATATCACACATATTCAAACCGCATGAAGGCTGTTATACGCATGTACTGTTTTAACGTTAAAGGAACACGTACCGTCTGTGTACACGGCGTGTGTTCCAATAGTAATTAATGCACAAAGGGATTTCTCATTTGGCAATGAAGTATTAAAGTTGAACAATGAAGATGAGTCAATACTGCCACAGAGGCTTTAACATCTACTAGGCAAAGGCGAGCTTTGTTAACATTACATTAGGACGCTTGTCTTAACGCCTAAAATAGATAAAAATTATTGGAATTTATGTCAGTTCACGATAAAGTTTCCGATTTAGAGATATAGATGTCGAAATTAATAAGCGATCTACAATACGAGATCAATATCAACCGAAAATGACTTTTGTACGTGAAGTTCGGTTACTTTCGCTGGTATCTAAAAAACAAGGATTGTATTTTAATCTTTAGTAACGAGAATGTAATTTAGATTACTAATATTATTTTTAATGTAAATAAAATCTATTTTATTCATAAAAAACACAAAAAATTACACTATTATATAATAAACCCAGTCGGTTGCTTCTTATTCGAAGATGTTATCAAATTTTCACCAAAGCGCGGTCTTGGGTTGAAGTCAAGCAATCCAATACAATTTACCTTAATGGGTTAAAAAACAACACCGACACGAACCACTATAACACATATACATCAGAAATAAAACTGAATCCTCGGAATAGAAACGTAGATATCATAAAACAACGAAAACTATGCGGTTTGTATTAAATTATTTTGAATTCAATCCTAATAATATTGTTAAAGTTTGTAGGTTTGTCAATCAATCACGTGAAAAGTTTTTGGATATATATATTTGTACCTAATTTTAACGTTAAATTATATTTTTAAACTATAATAAAAGCACTGTTTCTTAAAAATATTTTAACCAGAATCCCAAAAATACTATATGTATATTGCCTTACTTTCACCGTTTTACTTTTTTAATTATTACTTTAATTAAATATTTATTTTAAATTGGGTTACATGTGTTTTATTCGTTTTAGTGATATGTAACGGGACCTGGTTTGTTAGTTGGGATTTAGTTTTTGTTTGTTGCAGTACAACCCCGCCCGTCCAGATTAGTCTCGGATTTATGAATAAATAAACATTATGTACTCGCTCCTCGAATAGAATAACCTTGACGGTCCAAAAGCTGCTTTAGTTTATTGTTTGATAAGATTTATGATCCTCCGAGGTAAGAATTGTAAGCCTCCAAATATATGTTAATATACAGGAGGTTAGGAACTATATAATAGCATTTTTTATTTCACTGCTTTTTAATTGCATAGAATGTATATGATATGTTTTTCTTTACATTAATTTACATGAATATTGAAGTACCTACATTTAACATTAAATCTGCAGATAACGTTGTCATCTGGTTCGGTTCAAACAAAGCGGTCGGATGCTTTGTTGGATTAATTGCCATATTTGTTTTCATTTAACGTTATTCGATTATAATACATAATGTATATTTATTGTGTAACTTTTATCTATTATATTATTATGTACGATAATTCGAGTCCTTTGTTAAGTTATTGTAAATGTTTTTAACCCAAACCGGACCTTTTGGTATTGAATTTGTAAAGTTTTTAAATGTTATATACAGTCTTAAATATAGTGTCCAATATCAGTACAGGATTGTAAATGTTCATACATTGATTTTATCCCAATTAACGCAAATATAGGTTACTGGATCCGGATTGTTTTTATTATTTACAAGTTTCTCCCGTGGCATTGCTTACGGACGAATGATTAGTGCTATTATATCAACCTCAGATCTACATGTATTGTGATATTATTTTCTAATATACAAATAAGGTAACAAATAAGGTCATCACATGCCAAGGATACTCCTTCCTTCCTTCCTTCTATATTTTTTAAATGTTATCGAACTTTTAAATTATTATTATTTTTTTAATTTTAAAATAATTTAATTATTTTCACAGTGATAACGTAGTATTCTAGACATTACTCTAATATAAAATCGATTCAGAAGTAAAGAGTATCGATTACAATCAGACAATCAGATTTTTTTTTATAATTTTATCATCACTACCAACGGCCGAGGCGTTATCTTACTGATGCTGAAAAGAAAAGAAATTGTATTTTTCTAACCAAAAACTCGCTACGAACTGCCTCAAATAAGAAATCAAATTTAAATTTTTTTCACTAACAATCTACCCTATTAAACTCCAATCATTAAGCTAACCGTTAACATCCTTAGAGCATTGAGATGTTTTTGACAAGCATGCCTCGATTTTATAATACTAAGTGATTTGTTTAATACACAAATGGAATACACGACGACCTGGAAGACGACTTACCATCTTCGTGGATAAAGATAGATACGAGTAGATCTATACATCTATATATCTATGTGAAAATAGACTATAATAAGGAGACTAATTCATTGCATTTGAATAAATATAAATATCTAATATGTATTTAACACTAAACCTACCGACAATTCTTGTATACCTGTTCCTACCACGCGCTGTCAAATTGACCGGTAATTAAAAGTTATTTTATTATATAACGCAGTTAATAATGGAAATAACTAAAAGTAAAGAGTGTAGAAAATATTATCTGCATATTTTAAGAATTGTCATGTAGTTTGATAACGATATTATAACGTTTAAAAATGTGTAAGTTTTACAAAAGTTTAAGAATGGTCAATTTGACCGGTACTTGGTAGGTTAAGTGTTAAATACATATAACTTACGCAATTCCAATTATACACTTGTTTTAACTTCAGTAGATTTAATAATTTACTCTCATTACATTAAAAATACATCATACACATAAAGATTTCATAAAATCTTTTAATGGTGCCATTAGAGGGGATGAAAACATTTCAGATTACCTCCTTTGTTCAAAGTACCTACAGTCGCCTGCAGTGGCGTTTAACAAAATGTCCGCCGACAGCACTAGTGAGTACTATCTCCAGGGAAGCAGACGTGTACACTGAACAACAGAACACATTAAAACCCTTTAAATTATATATGTATGTTATAAGATGATTATATTTTTTATATATGTGTGTTATTATAAAACTTTTCCCTATTTGACATATTATGTCCAACTGAAAATAATATTTGTAATATAAAATAAAATATTAAAACATTTCACAATTTATTTGCATGGTAACAGAACGACTGTCTTTTTAAGACTATATAAGTAGGTTTATTTTTATATTTCGATATTCGATGTATGAGATCGTACACTAAAACAGTGTACTATTTTTTTTATCTTAGAATATAAAAAGCTTTTAGTACAACTGTATATCGTTATAATGAGGAACGATTAGCATGAATCCGTTCTTATTCACATATACATGCATAAGTCAATCACTATATAAATTTGTTATTAGATTATTTTTATTTTTTTCCTTTAATTTATCCAAAATATAAATAAGAGAAACAAGTGTCCTTATCGGTAATTAATTAATATCGATAATACGGTAAGCCGATTACATCGATAACTATAAAATTAATTAACCAAAGTACGTTATTATTATATGAATAGATTACTAATTAATATTATCATATTTTTTTTTAATTATTAATTTATATTTAACGAATACAGGCCGTATAAATAAAGCCGTTATCACAAAATGGTTCAAAGGTTTTGAATTCAAAGAATCACGGTTAACTTCACCGACAGATTTTATGAAGGCTTTGTACGAACTGATCAAATGATATCAAAGATTCTATCATATTCAATATGTTTTATCTCTCTCAGTCTCTTTATATATATAGAGACAGAGAGAGTGAGAAAGAGATATATGCATAAATGAGGGTAGTACTAAATAAAAAATAGTTGTCATTATTATTATTATTATTATTTATTTCATTTACACTGTACCTCACGACACTTTACCTTGCAACTAGATAAACTCTATCTGTAATGTTTACGTCTAAAATAAAAAAAAACAAGTATTTTGAAAGTCTAAAGATATAAACAAAATAATATATAAGATAAATTATTCTCTTTCGATTATTACACATTCAATGTAACGGCAAACAAAGCGAGCGAGCTTCGAAAAAAATATGCTTTATTTTTATAGATTTTTTTTTCTGTATTAATGTTTTCTTTATACGCGTCGGTAATGGAAGGTAATGGTAAGCTTGTTTGCCGACACACCAACCCTCTCAACGAGGTCTCAATATCCTAGCTTTGAATTTGAATCCCTCTTATCTCTAAATCAAATATAAACAAGCGAGTTTCGCTGTTTCTCTCGCGTTTACGTTTGTTGTGCTTTAGTTCGTTATGTTTGTTTTATACGTAACTACGTCTGTCTTGTACATGTCTATTAATTTGTACGCTTTTTCTGTTTGACGTACGTAATTACGTAAATATTTATACGTGTTCTCGGTTCGTTGTATCAATATGATGCTCACTTGTATATATAAATCTTCAGCGTTCTTTTGGGGGTTAGAGATTGTGGTTTTGTGAGATAAGTTGATCAAATGTGGAGTTAGGTATCAATAATATACTCAAGCGACAAGTATGCTTAATATTGTATTAATATCAATGCTATATTGATACTTAATAATATAATAAAATCATTGTAATTCAATCGCGTTGTTAATATTTAAATGTTAACACCGAATAATGGAAGACATTATAGTTATTTATTATATTCGAAAGTTCCTTTTTATTATATTATTGTAATAAAATATTATTTATTTTACCCAAATAAAAGATATACAATCGCAGTTTTTGTGAATTTGCGCGTATTTTTCGTCTAAAATTTTTAGGAAGAAGAAAATCTCTGATAACGCTACGTTTCCAAGGCGTATACCGTATCCTTATCAAAAGTACGCTTACCTCGGGACATAAGCACATATTCATTTCCATACGAGATAATACAAGCCCCTCGGGCACATCTCATACAAACACAGATATACTCCGAGATATACAAATTAATGCAAATAATACATCTTTTATTGTTGTCGATAAATGTTAAAAGTTAAACTACTTAAGTGACATAAATTTACAGCAATTAAATCGAAAAAAAAAGGTATTTTTTAATCTTATTTAAAGTATGACCTTCATGCTTTGATGTCACAGCGATTGGGGTATATTTATTTTGTGATTTCTGAGCGGAAATAACATTGACGTTGTCATTCCGCCATTTTGTTTTGAGGGACATAACTCAATTCGGCATAACGGCATCAATATCGCGACTCATTGTCTTTGTACGTCTCAGTGAAATTGGATAATGTAGACTCTTTGTTGTACAGTAGGCCGAATTAACGTGTTACATACGGTAATATCACCCCTATTTCTGTAACAATAGGGCACATGAGGACGTGTGTACAAAATTCTTTTGTGTTATCAAATTTGTTATAATAACATCCGATGACAAATGAGACGGAGAGATGGGTGGTTTTTGTTAGTCTAGAAAGTTAATGTGATTTGAGATTAGAAGCGAAGGTTTTGTTTTTACTTGTAATAAACAAACATTTTATACTTTTTTAAAATACAGAATTGTTTGAAAATCAAGCAACATCAAAGCATATTAAGTTAAACAAAGTGGACATAAACACGACGAGCAAGCTTTTTATTTAGTACGGGTGTTAATTAACTAGACGGTAAATAAAAATACCAACATAATACAACTAAAAATGTATAAAGTCTTACGTCGCGGCGTCTCTTAATTTGCATTTAAATAATAAATTACACTGAAACAAAGAATATTTGTGTCTCATGCTTAAATTCATACATTCTACGACCGAACAGAAATCTCACGGATTCCAAGCGAGGAAACGTATTTTATGCGAAAATCATAATTAACTTTACGAGTATAGTATGCGTTAGTTTAGATTTGCACGTTAATAAGACACTTGAAACCTTACATTGTTTTAATACAATTATTTAAAGAATCACTTTATTGGAGGTTTCTCTTTATATTACAATGATTAAATAGTTATGAATATATTAAATAATAGCCGAAGCATTATCCGCATATGTATAATTTTTTTAAAAGATATTTTGTAATGAAGTGTTTGTTGTGAAGCTTATAATGTTCTTTAATATACAGGCTAATAGATTCAAATATAATCTTTTAAATCTAAGATGTAGTTAAAAGGAAAAAAGAGAGAGAGCGTTGAATAAAAACCTCTTCATCCTTTCCATAATAATATAGTGTTACTAAACCGTATTCCACCACTAGTTCCTTATCTAAAGCCGTCTTGTCAGACATGTATGACGTAAAAAATGTGATATTGTCACGAAATCCACCTTAAGTGTAACACTACTCATAGTGTCACTTGGCTACGTGTCATCATAATGTAATGCTCGGATGACGAGAGCCCTAAAATTGCTCCAGTTTCAGTTATTGTTGGAAATTCGCAGGCGGGATGACCCCTTCAACCGAGATCCCTAATGCTTCAGCGTTGCTCTGTTTACATTCTACTCTTGTCTTGGCGAGTAACTGGTATTTGATTTTAAATTTATATTTTATAACTTTGATGTTTGTTTTGTTTCATAAGCTCTCTTATAAATTTACAATTATACTGAGATGAAATAATGTTTCATCAATATAAAAAATATACTAATAAAATTGTTAGAAATTAATTAATTATTAACGGTTTATTCAAAAATCATTTATCGTACTTGGCAGAGTAAGTCAACGGGCAAGTACTACTCTTCTAAATAGACCTCAGCAGTGTGTCCCAACTTTTATAGACACCCAGTCAAAATTTTCAACTTAACCAACTTAAAATTCTGTCCAGATATCACAGAAATTCGAAAACATATTTTTATATTCAAGTCAAATCTCACATTTGAACACAGCTCAAGGTGTAAATGGCAGGATTTCGAGTCAACATCTCTACACAAGACACGCTCTTGTCACTATAATGGACATATCTTTCTTCTATGCCCCCTTTTGATGTACACTCAGTAACAACTTGTTGCCACATTGTGATTCTTTTCGTGTAAATTGCTTTTAAAGTATGTAGTAGAATTTTTTAGTTGTGTTTCTCACGCACCGTTGGATACAATGTAATTATATCAACTATAGTTGTTATCCTTCGCAATCCAATTTATATTTAATCATGTGTTTATACCATTTTCCAAACGTATTATAGAAATATAACTACTTTTGTGTTAAATTACACTTGTATATTTACTTAATTAAAAATGTGTTTTAAACTTGAGCTTTTGTCTCCTACATCCTATACCCCCTTTATATAATCTATCAACGTGATATATGTGATTCTTATGACGTCATTAGATATCTATTTGATTTGTAATAAAGAAAACATCAAAACCAAAAAAAAAAACCTGCAAATCGAAACCAATTTATTAATATCTGTAAACACGACGCCAACAAATTCGTCCCTAAAGATTTTAATACTGCCGAATCGGGTTACATTATTGTGAGACGAATTACTTTCTTGGAATTGCTCGATACCTGACTCGTAAACCTGCAAAGCCTTTATGGGAATGAGGTAAGACGATTCGGAGATTTGAAAAAGCGAAGAAATCGTGTAATTGTGAAATATGAAGCTATTATAGAGATTATTCTAAGCTGGTCGGCTTTGTTCTATATTTTGGATTGTTTGCAAAAGCTTTAAAAAAGGTTATTCGCTTGGGAACTCATAAATAATTGATATGCGTAGATTTTTGCAATTAATTAAATCTATTTCCGAACTAATTCTCTCTCTCTCTCTCACACACTCTGTCTCTCTTTCTCTTTATTTTTCTGTCTTAGAATCTAAACCCTCTCTAGCTGTTTTCAAGTTGCTACTGTAAATATATTTGGATTTTTATTTCGGAGCTTAATTCTTTATAATTAATCGATACATTTGTCGAATCACTCCACTGAAACGTTCTAAGACTTCGAATTGTGAACTTTATATTATAAGCGATAAGGGTTATATTTTTTTAAAAATATGTGTGTAGGTATGAATTATAATCAAACCACGTTTGATTACGCGCAATTAAATTTCTCCGCATAAGGAGAGTGCTTTGCTTTTTAATTAAAATTTTCAAAGTAATTTTCTCCACTTTTCGACTCTCATTGTTTGCGTATTATTTATGATGGGAATAATTTTCGATTTCTTCCGGCTTAATTAACTTTAATAATAATCAAGATCTCGTTTGTATTAAATTAAAATTCTTTGTAACGTTTGAAAGAAAATGTTCTAACCAACGATTTGTGCGACGAATTCACTTTTGCTAGCTTCTCCGGCTGTAGCAAGATCTTTCTGGGGTTCCGCAGTATTAATCTTTATGAATAATAGAGAATCTCCTAAGAATTTTTAAATTTAAAACTAAAACATTCTTTTGTGCGCCGCAAAGATGTCCGCCATTTTCTTTTTTTTTTCTCACCACTATCTGAAACTTGCAGCTTTCTTAGTATTTCAGCGCTTTGTTCCTTTCCGTTCCCCAACATTTAATTACTACTGTAAGTGCTCTTGAAATTACTTATTTTATTTCAATTCTGCTCTCGGTTTTGTCTCTGGTTTTAACACTCGTTTTGTTGATTTTCTATAATTATCCATGAGAATACACGAGATGCTTGTTTCCTGGGAACGTCTCTCTTGGTATACATTGGTCCGATGCTAAGCTTTTATTATTTTACATTTTATTTTTTTCATACAAACAAAAAATAATTAATATAGTCCATAATCAGAAATTACTTTAAATTATGGTAATTTTTTTTTGGAACCAACAAAAAAAATGTCCAATCTGATAAATTACATTCATTAAAATCCTGATTATTCAAGTAAAATTTCGTGTGCTCGTCATTTTTTGAAGTTCATCGTGTCTCATGATTATTAGCATCAGTGAGGAGTTGAATCCAACGACTGATAATATTCCTTGAATAAGTAAACTTTACAGTTGATATCCTTGAAGTGATTTCCTGGTTTAGTAAGTTAGTATATTCATATATCATTCATAAAACTTTGCCTTTGTCTTGTTTAAGTCGCTCTTGAACTGAATCTTAATATTAAAATCGAAAACCACATGTATAAGCTAGTATGTTTATAATTGAACACTAATTTTACTTTTATTGATGTATATCATGTCCCAATTAAGTATAATGGTATATAAAATAATTTTTTTTATATAAGTAGAACCTATTAAAGTAATTAAAATAACAACTTAATCGTTTTATTCGTAATATAAATTGTGTTTAAAAAAAAAATAAACATGGTTGTTTTCGGTGTAATTCACAAAATAACAAGGATTGTTAGCCTCAGTTAATTATTTTGTAGCTTTTTATGTCTCGTAGATTATTTCGATAGCAGTATTACTTGATATAGGTATAGATATATATATATATATATATATGTATATATACGTATTCTTTCTATTCTTTCACGTTACCAATAGGACGAAATTATTATTTTCCACGTAGATGTTGTAAAGGAGATGACATAAGTTCCTCTTTATAACGAGTTTTTTTTCCTACTTCCTTCAGGCTAGAGCTGCTAGCTAAAGCTTAATAATATTCATATTTTATTTATCATTTTTATTCTCGACCTTTTCGAAACCTTTAAAGACAATACACGAATGATGTGTGTATGGTTTTCAAAATGAAACTGCCTAAAGCCGTCACATAAACACCTGAAATAAACTTACCTCCAAAATATTACAATATATCTCGTCTTGCTATCGTCTTTTCTATTAAATATTGTTTTGTGAAACTTGATGCATACTTAGGTATTACAGCTGAACGTTCTACGATTGTCTTATTACTGCAATGTATTTTCATAATTGTGTTATCCTCCAATTAGTATTTATGTTGGATTCACAATTAATGTATGTATTATATATATATATATATATATATATATATATATATATATATATATATATGTTTTTTTATTAATTAATATTTTCATTAAGTAAACGGTACAATAAAGACCTTTCCTCGAGGGTCTCCTTGTCTAGAGTGCTCGGATATCTGTTATCTATAATGAAAATTAATTTTGGGTTAAGAGATATTTTGGAATTTCGTTTTAAACTAAATTCCTTTAAATCTTCTATTCCCAAAAAGTGATACCAATATATTATATGCAATACTAATAACTGGTAACTGATTAATGGTTCAAATTTAAATTACTTACGTTTTTATGGATTTAATTTAAATTTAACATAAAGGCTCTTATAAGGCGCAGTTTTATCTTACACTTAATGTTTGATATTTCAAGGATACCTCTTCTCTCTCTTTTATTCTTACTAACTAGATCGTAGGTGTGAGATAGATAGATAGTTATATGATAAAATTAATTAATACTACATACTGATATAGTGATATTTTATTTTAAAGTTTTAATTTCTTTATTCATATTTGTACTTTCTAACTGCAACGTAGTTGGATTTAACAGTAACTTTTCCAAATGGCACCTAAATGTCAAAATAAACAGATGTATCACGGTTAGCTTTTGTGCTCGTGCATTAAGTTTGTCCACCCTTTGTCTTTACCTCTGTATTGTCCCCCAACGACCTTCAAATGACCTCACATTAACCTCTCCAAGTATATCTATTCAGTTATAACAAAAGAGTAAATTGTAATTAAGTTTGTTAAAGTGCTTCTAACTATTTAGATATTCTTTAAGACTACTATTACAACGTCCCCTATTAACTAATTCATTGAGATCTTTCAGTTAAATCTTTGTTATTAATTTAATAATATATATTGTTTAGCGGCTTAATTTTAATACAGTAGGTACCGTATGTTCAAATCTCTTTCAGAATTAATGACGGCGTGGATGGTTACGGAAAATGAAATGAAAATATTAAACGTTAACAGTAAAGCGCGTCTCTCCCTGTTCCGCTTCAGCCTTGATTTTTATACAAATATACATATATATATATTGAGAAACAAAAACAATATTTAAATACTTAAAAAAAGTAACGAACAACCTCAACATAGTCTCCACTGTTACTAAAACAAACATATTATGAACTTCAAAATATCAAATCAAACATTTAAGAATACATCACTATTCTTAGCTTAAGTATATATATATATAAAGATGGGTTTGACCTTTGAAAATAGGTCAAAATAAAAATTGGATAAATCAGTTACTTTCGAAGTTTCGAAGGTCAAACCCATCTTTATAAAGGTAATAGCATCTTCTTGATCAGTTACATTAACAGACTTTGGCTTGATAATAATTTATATATATATATATATATATATATATATATATACTTATTCTATATATTTTAAGCTTCTAGTAAGGTAAAATCAATATCACATTACGAACGAAACAAAAACATATAAATTGAGATCATAATATACCCTCAATACAAAATAAATAGCAATAAGGTAGGTAAGAAAACTTTTGGGATAACGGAATCGTCAAGTTCTCCCCACACTTGGGTCGGAATTAGGTATCCATAACAATACTTCAATATTTCCGTGGTATGATATACAAACAAAAGTTATATGAAAGTTTCATACCTCTAAAAAAAATTCTAGCCTGCATTTGAGCTTTTTATAAGCTATCTCGAAAGGCGCGAGACATTTTAATCTTTATGTCGATGGTGTAAGGTTGGTAATCGGTCGCCGTGAATATGATTTGCATAATTAAAGAAAAATAATATCAGCTCTATTATTCGGTAATAAGGTTGATAATCATAAACTGGAGAATCGGTGATAAATTTAACGCAAACTTGATATTAATTACGCAGCCTGCTCCCGGACTCGCCGCAAATTGTAATTTATTGAAGCAGTCATTATATTAACTGGTCATATAAATTAATATATCATTCAGTGCATTGATATAGACTGCTCGGGTGATGTAGGTACTTTTACCATACGTCTTATGTGATTTACCACAATCTTATAGGATTATTTCAAATCAATACAACCTCTAATGAAGCAAGGGATTCCATCATCGTTCAGTCGAATTTACTTTGGATCTCGAAGTTCTTTTAAACCCCCTCGAAAAGATACTACACTATAAAAAGCTCGTAACCTTGTTAAACCACTCAGAAATCAAGAGGAGAAAGTATCCAATTATCCTTAGGTAATTGATATTGCGAGAGAAGCAGCGTGCTTTAACTGGTATGAGGAAAGCTGAGGTATATATATATATATATATATATATATATATTTTTCCCCCTAATGTAATATCTTAAAATAACTTAAATCTACCTAAAATAAATTTACCCAATTCGGAAATCGGTTTTACTTGTAATAATAAAAGTGTAAACTAATATTTTACTTCATTTATATATTTCTATAAATATAATATAAAATATACTTTAAATATCTTCTCAAATGGACTGAGATAATTCTTTAGAAAAATATAATTTAATATCCATAATATTTTATCGTAAAACATTCTATGCACTTTCAATTTTCCAGAAAGTATACATTAAAGCCGGATTGCACTTTACAGCACGTAATCTTGTTATCAATTCGCGATCGGGAGGTGTGTTCACCGCTTTATGGATAACGGAGGGCGATTATTGCAGATTGTTTTACTTAAACCCGTCACGAGGGATTTAAAAATAAAAATGTGTTCATATAATCAAATAATCGAGTATATATATGTATATATTAAAAGTCTATACAGCCGTCTGTGGATTTATAGAGGATCAGCTTATAAATCTACCCCTAATGGCGACCACAACACGTTAGGGCAAACCAATAACTTATGTAACATTGAATCGATTCTCGAACTTCGATATCGATATTCAAGCACAATTAGGTCACAGCTTGACATATTTTAAAATATCCGAATGACACTTATAATTAAAGAAAATTAGAAAATCGATTTTTTATATTCGATTCATCTTAAGATTAATAATTATGTGGTTTTCATTTCATATAAGGAAATTAAATTTAAATTAAAGGTTCTATAGGGTTTATCTGAAAGCGGTTAAAAAACAATACGTCCTTTTTAATATATATTAAATAATTATAACGATTATTCATATATTGAAAAATATATTTCACATCCATGTAGCCGCAGCCTAAAAATTATATGTAAGAGAATAGTGTAGGCTAGAAAAGCCTTAATAGATTTTTTATTTCCTAAAAGAGTAATGGATTAAGAGAGTAAATAAATTTTAATATTATATTGATGAGAATGAGATGTGATCTCGCTTTGATACAGCCTTGTTACTGGTCATATGAGGGGTTTAATATTTAACTGCTAGATATACTCAGAGGTGGGTAAGAGTGTAGATCTATATTGACTGCGGAATAATAAAATAAAAATAATACAAATTTATAACTTAGAAAAATAAATTTTTAGTTTATAGTTAAAATATAAATGTTAAAATATTTTCATCTATTCTATTCTATTCTATTTGTTTTACCGATGTAAAACATGTATTCTTATATTTTTGCCATATATACATATAAAAATAATGTTTAGAGATAGTTGTTGTTGTTGTAATTGTTAATTTTGTTGTTATACTTAAAATAATCAAAATTTTAACTCATAGTGTTACAAGATAGCAACAAAATTAATGACATTTTAGCAATCTTGTTGACATCCAATACAAGGTTGTATAGTGCTAATAACACTACAAGTCAGTGGTAGTTAGCACGGCTCTCGAACTAACCGTAAAGGTGTGTACATATCGTTAATTACTAATAATTAAATTAACAGCTATTATTATTTGATTTAATTATCTAATCTATATATAAATATATAAGCGATTTACCACTCACTGACTCATCACGAAATCTCCGAAACTATCTGTCCGATTAACTTAAAAATTACATAGTTACTTCTGTTGTGACGTAGACGTCCACTAAGAACGGATTTTACGGAATTCCTATCCCAACGGATTTTAACTTTTTGCATTTCACCAAGTTTTAAACTTTAACGCGGGGGTAAGAGTTACTATAGCAACGGTTACGATGACAACGGATAATATGACAAAGGTTATAGCAACCTAAGTTCACATCCAAATTAATAGTGTGCCCAGCGAAGCGGGAGGGAATAAGCTAGTTTTATTATATTTTCTGATAGTTATTTAAATTATAAACCCAATTATATTAACTAAGAGGAGTTTGTGCGTTTGTGTGTGTGCTGTTAAGGTCGCGTGGTGGTCTATTTTTATTTTTATTTATACTATTTTTTTTTTTTTTTATTTACTGCTACCAGTCTACACTCAGCCTATTGTTAACGATAGCCGACAACGGCTACAATGAAACCTACATGTGTTATTACCCAATTAAAATGACTATTGTGAAGGATTTTGAGCTCTATTCAACCGTGCTATGGTCCGGAATCGATTGTATTTATGTCTATATGGTATTTTGATTTTATATTTAATTGCTTTTGATTTTAAATAATATAATAATAAATATTGAATATATTAAAAATTCCGTTGTTGCTTTTAATTAATAAAATCATTTTTAAATTATGCGTAATGTTTTTTTTTTCTTATAACATAATAACAACGAGGGATCCCGGTATAACTTGTGCTTTCCTAAAAGTATAACAAAATCTTCGAATCCGATGACACCGCCACCTATCGGTTGGAAATATAAAATCAAAACAATCTAGTTACTCATTAAAACGATCATCAAAATCGGTCGAGTCAGAAAAAACCCTGGTCACTTTTTTATTGTCTTAGCATTAATATCCATAAAATACGTTTTTTTATTGATTTGTCGTGATTATAAAATTATTATTATTATTTTGTCGGCAACACCTTGTTAAAAATTAATCATAGCCCAAGATGTGTTCATAAATACTTACATTTAGCGGCTCATTCATATTTTATGAACGAACGAGATTCGTTGTTCCGAGTCCCTCGCAACACTCACCCGACGACGCAACGAGAAATAATGTCAGTTTTGTTACTTAATCAAATTTCGTTAAGTTCGGTCGGGAGGGAAATTTCATTTGGGGAATTAACATTTCACTATCTCAATTTTACTCCGCTTTTAAGATTTCGCGAGATATTTCCGCACCAATTTCTAACTCGGGAGGGATTTTGAATCCGTTTCTGTTGAATTCTATTGTTCTGTTAATTGAAGTCCTAATTGTGTGTTAGTATTTTATTTGTTGTGTTTGAATTTTGTTTATTAAGATTTTGTATTATTTCGTTACAGCCGACAAAGTGCCGCCGGGTTTTCCGAGCATGACTTTACCACCTACCACCATGGTGGTGGAGGTTGGACATACCGCGACCCTGCCTTGCCAGGCCACCGGCAACCCAACACCGCGGGTCCGCTGGCTGTGGAACTCTCTGCCCTTGGACGTCGCCTCAAACCCGAGATACGCGCTGTTGAATGACAAAATGCTGGGTAAGTAACAAAAAAGATATGAATGTTGTTATGTCTTCCTTTAAGGAATTTTTTGTACGAGTAATTAATAAATATTCTGTAAATAACGTTCAGCGCTAGATTCCAACAGAAAAAAATACAGGACAAAAAATATATCTAACAAAGATAGCACGATATTTGAACAGCAGAGAGTAGTTCATTTGTGTTAGATAGTTCCATAGTTATACCAGTCTGGAAGTCTCATACATTCAAAAGTGATTCTTAAGATAATCACAAGAATACTAATTAAGTAGGTAGTTCGTTGACGTTCTACTCGATTTCATTAAATTATGACGAAAATAATAATTGCCAAACATTATTAAAAATTGTGTTTCGTATATTTGTGATGGGGTAATTTGGATGGATGAATTTGTTTATTTGGGTGAAATGAGACGTCATCTGGTGGTAAGTGGTAACTAACTGTTGGGTAACACTTTCATACGAAACTATATATTGTAATTACATGATATACTAATATAGTCAAGCAGTTTAAAAGTAACTATCCTTAGCTTTAGTTACACACTTTTTGTCCCTTTTTATCTTCTAGATCTTCTGGGAAGCTTTAGTATATATAATTACTTAGTAGAAAACGCCTGTTAGCGTTGAGCCCGTATTTTGCATTTTATTATTTTTTTATTCTGTGCAAAAAATAATTAAATAAATACATGAATTATTACAAAATAATATTATATAAAAATAATTTTATTTAAATGGATTATAAAATAAAATAATTAATTATAAAGATTAATAAGTGATGGCTCACACCGATGTTACAGAAATTGAATATTGAAAACAAAAAAAAAAATTAGCCCTCTTTGATGAACGCCTCCAATTAATTAGATTTTATTAGGAGTTAAAAAAAATTACGATAATTAAATATTAATTATGTAAATTCTCTGATATCTTTAATTTTTTTTCCTATAAATAAATGTCTTTACTTTCTTTTTAATTAAGCTCATAATTTTTTATCAGAATCAATCACAGATCTAGGATTTATATATATTATATATTTGTGTGTTTGTTTGTTGTTATTCTTAATGAAGTTTTCTTTAGTGAAAGCAATATTGGAATGCAAAAAGTAATACAACCTGTGTACAGCCTCATTTCAAAAGATAATACGTATTATAACAATCTCTACAAACATGGCTATATTAACGAATATTAATAATAATAGAATAGATACAGTTTTTAAGGGGAAAAGTGACAAACGAGTGGTACCAGCAGCCATCGCCAGCACAATAGAATTACGTTGATTGTTAGAGCGTGGTACCACCACTGATCGAACCCACCACATTGCCATGATGTCCTAACACAGCATTTTGTTTATTTATTAAATTCAAAACCTTAAAAAGCATCAGGGAAACGTCAAAGAAACATCCCTCCGCGTCATGAACGTTGATAAATTTAATTATAATACTATTATGCACTCGGAAAGAGGTGAAACTAATTAAAATTCATTTAGAACAAGACCTCCTAGACCTTTAATCTCATTATTTTAATTTATTCCCGCGGATTACCTCTCGGTCCAATATTTCTTAAGGTATATTAATGACTTGTATTAAATTGAAGAATTCGTGGATGTCTCGACTGCGTTCTCCGTCGCGGATGATCCGAGATGAATCTTTACGAATGATAAAGTAAATTATGAACATAAAACTTTGGATTGCCGAATTACAGGGATCGATGGTTTCCCCCGTCTTTGGATTAAGCGTTCATTTTTAGATTAATAATTATATAAATCAAATAACTGGTGATAAATGATGTATATTGAAAAGTTAAAGTACTTATTGTAAGAATATCAGATAGAACTTAATTCTGCTATAGAAAAAACAGAAGCTGTCGTATATGAAGCATCTATAATGTGGAAACGTCCAAACAAAATAATGTGACACGTTAATTGCACTTTATCTCCAAAACTTGGAGAAAAATTGACTGAACTATAAATAAAACTTATAAAATAGCTGGATATAATAAATATTGCATTGTCATTGTCTAAAATATTGTCAAATACTTTGCTTCTGTTTTTTACACAGCTAGTGTCCAGATAAGGATTTAAAAATAATTGTTATAGTAATACCAATTGTTATAAAGGAAACGGTCTGTCTATCTATCTAATCTATCCAGAATTAAAATAATATTAAACAATTAGGTATTGGCAATAATCAAATGCCTAAAAGTAGCGATAATTTTTTTTGGTCTGACATCACTTTGTGCGATTGCTTTTTCTTAACATAATCTTTAGTTTCACAAAAATTTGTGTACCAATAAATTTTTTTAATATATATATATATATATATATATATATTAAATACAAAAACGTCTGTAATGTTTATAATTTACTCTTATATTGCAATAGACAAAATAAGATGGTAAGTAATATATATGTACATCTGAAATGGGATCTTTAAATGTTATTTGTGGGTATGTGAAGAGTTCTGATATCCTTTTAGCACAATAAGTGATTATATAACACACTATTACTTTACTCTCATAACGGACGGTTATCAGAACACAAAATGGCTTCTTTGAAATGGAATACATTATTATATATATAACGCGTTACAACGAATGTAATGATGTAACAGTTCTCTGTATTCTGGTAATGAAATAATAGAATTAAGGGGAAAATTAGTACTGAACATATATTTATTATATTATATAAACGTTGTTTATAAGGTTTATAAATTATACGAAACAAAGACGAAAATGCTTCACGACGTAATTTTAGTTATTTAGCTCGACCATATGTGACACGGACGCGTAATTAATGGATACGTCATCTATTTATTTTAAAGATATATCATATAATTATAGCCATATTTCACTCCTATCATATCTAGTTTCATCTGTATAGATGTTCTCTGATTGCGGGCTACGAGGCGAGATTACGTTTCATTTGCATAGAAATGCGGGTCCCGAGTCTCAATGAGACGGTACTGCCGACTGTTGTTCTAACAAAAAGCGGCTCTTAATTCCTGCAACAATAACACCGGTGGGCGGACCTCGTCTTGATTGAGGTAGTGTGTTCTGTGCGGACACGCCCCGTGTCTCATCCAGTCGCTTTTTCTATATATCAGTTGACTTAGTTGGTTTTAGTTATTAATAAAGATAGAAAATAGTTTTCGGAATTTTAGGTTCGAATAAAATCTTTCGGAAACAAAATATATCAGATAAGTTAACCCTAGTTCTCATCGTACCCGATTAGGCCTATGTTTAGACATTCAGCCGAGCTAGGATAGCAGAGACGAATGACAGTTTCTCGTAGAAAAATGAGAGCCATAATCTCAAACATGTCAGGCCGAAATCGCAAGACCCTAAGGCTTTCTCGGTAATCAAATAAAAGAGTGACGTCTACGTGAAGGGACCCGGGGATTACAGTAAGCCGCGACATGTAGAAAACTAAAATAAAAGCAAGCAGTTATCGCCTGTATTTTATTTAGCTTAAATGTTAAAATTGTCTACACGTTTTTAATATTTGTCTCGTTCGCTTCTAGCTAGCGCTAGCGCTCTCGAGTTGGTCTTTTCGAATTATTTAACGTCGTTTCGTTTAGAACGGATCGTGTTAGGTTTTCATTTGGTAATTTTTATATATTTTAAGCAGTGAAAGTGAAAAAAAGACGTGAATTAATATTCTATTATCACACCACTAAATTATAAGAGAGACAAGTAAAGATTCCTTTGTTAAAGGGTTATTATGGCATCGATATATCCCATCTCGCCTCCCCCTTTATATACGGTGGATATTATTCTCGAATTACTTTTCAATTTATCATCCCCTCTGAATTGTTAGCTATAAATCTTACGTCTACAGACGACTCGCATATTTTTATAGCACCTACGAGATATTAAGTTGAGATAAAATACTTTATAAAGTAGTCGTAATATACGTGAAGTAAAAAAATATTTGTAAACAAAATGCTAACAAGTTATTTTTATATATAGGTATATATATAAGTATATATGATTAAAGTAAAAATTATTATATTAAATATAGTACCTAATAACTGGTTGTCTATCCCTCCATCGACTAATCACAAAAGTTGACACAGAATTTGACAGATAGACAGATATTTATATATATATATATATATATATATATATATATATATATATATATATATATATTTATTATAACGGGAAAAAAACTGGGATATCGTCCTAGTATCGCAACACTTGTGTTGTTAATTTTGTACTATATATTATTTAAATATAGTACTTACATTTGGTTTTGCTGCTAGCATTGTATTGTACAAGCATCAAACATAATGTATATATATATATATCGTTACGAATATAAAACAAAAATCATATTTATATATTGTGGTTAAATTATATAACTAATTTTCTATGTATTCTAGTTTTAATTCCGCCCACAGGCACCTCAATAAGCAACGTACTGTTTAATAGTTAAATACATTGTACTAAGAGAATATTACACTGAACTAGTGTAATCAAAATATATTATAATATTAGGTATGTATGTTTGTCTACGTACAAGGACAACATAATTATATAACATCAAAGTCAACGAACAGACGGCGGGATACACAGATGGAACGCAATACAGACCGGTCACCATATATTTGCACTGTTCTATACCATTTAAATCAATTGTCTACACATATTTGCTTTATATATATATATAAATATATATATATATATGGGCTTCATACTGCAGTTATATAATATATATAGATATAAAAATATATAAAATTTGCTTTACAATGAAATCTCCTTCACTACCTACATTGTCCACAACGATGAGTCATTACACTAGGCTCGCTTCGCTCAATATGCAAACCGCACCCGAGATTTCGTGAGCGCAGCGAGTCGAAATTGAGTTTCTGTTGGCGCCCCTAGTTTTTATATGGAGTTACTACTACATGATACAATCACTGTATTATATTCAGTATCAACACAATGACTCAACAGACAGCGTTGAGGGCGTAATTAAAAGAAAAATAAGCGTTATTTATAAACGTCGGACGGAATGGCCGACTCGTAGTGGTGTTATATACCACCAGTCGGTCTTGACCCGCAATGTATATACAGCGGGTTTATAAAATCAACAGCTCGCAACATCTTGGGAGGTCAGATGTGTGTGGACGGATGCTTTATCACGGTGGAGCATTTAATCTAGCTCTTAGGTGGAGGTGAGGTTTGGTTCACTCCAGCTCAGTTGATTAAACGCTCGGAATGATCTCGGCGGGACACTTATGAGCGACTAACGGAATGACGGAACGACGTAAATGATTATTACTTGTGATTTACGTCGTCGTGACGTTACAACGTCATCCGTCAAGATAACGCCCGGGATTACCTTATATTAATATAACGTTATAATCAGTGATACATATTAAGTTGGGCCTAACGTTGGGATAAACATGTGACTGTTGATTAAACGTACGAAACGTGTGACTCATTCGTTGTTACTTGACGTTTAAGGGACATTAAAATATTAATCTTAATATATAAAACACAAAGACACTCACTGACTCATTAATCGCTCTACAGCCCAAACCGTAATACCTAGAAAGCTGAAATTTGGACACAAGACTCCTGGCATATTGAATAGGTCCAATAAGAAAGGATTTTGCAAAGGTCCAAACCGTTCCAAAGTTACAGCTAAAAAACTGCAAAGTTTACCCCCCGCTCCCTCTCTTCTCCCATTGCATTGCAGTAGAAATTAAAATTATTTGGTCTCTCACTATGTTTATTCGTAGGATTAGGGTTCCGTAACTCACATACAGTTTGTGATTATTTATGATTATTTTCCATTTACCTACATACAGTATGTGATTATTTGTGATTATTTTCAATTTACCCACATACAGTTTGTGATTATATGTGATTATTTTCAATTTACCCACATATAGTATGTGATTATTTTCTATTTACCCACATACAGTTGTGAATATTTGTGATTATTTTCTATTTACCTACATACAGTTGTGAATATTTGTGATTATTTTCTATTTACCTACATACAGTATGTGATTATTTGTGATTATTTTCAATTTACCCACATATAGTATGTGATTATTTTCTATTTACCCACATACAGTTGTGAATATTTGTGATTATTTTCTATTTACCTACATACAGTATGTGATTATTTGTGATTATTTTCAATTTACCCACATATAGTATGTGAATATTTTCTATTTACCCACATACAGTTGTGAATATTTGTGATTATTTTCTATTTACCTACATACAGTATGTGATTATTTGTGATTATTTTCAATTTACCCACATACAGTTTGTGATTATATGTGATTATTTTAAATTTATCCACATACAATTTGTGATTCTTTGGTATTATTTGCCCAGAAAAGCGGGCGGGAATCAGTTAGTAAGAAATATAAATAACTCGTTTCAATATAGGATACTATGAGAGGAAGTCAAATTAAAAATGAGATTAATATAAAATTAACGCGTCATATAGCGTAGTTCCTTGTAAGATATATTACTTTAATAACCAATTGTATATATAATAACATTATCTTCCGTAGGTACTGTCCGTTTGTTTCAAAGTTTTCCCCACCCTTTAAGTTTTTCGAAACTTCGTCTCGTGTGCGTAGTTCGATAAACGAATACTGAATCTTCGCTACCGTGTGACAAACATACATTCAATGTTACTTTTTTCCCTTTCAAATTAATGTATTATTGTTGTATATATATTTATTTATTCATAAAATTTAAATATATATATTTTGATTGTATCCACAGAAATGTAACTATGATTTTAACAGCTCTGTAACAGCAAACACTACTTCGCGAGATTGAATGGAGTTTTCAGTTACATACAAAAAATGTATATAAATATATGTATATTTTCCATATTTGCCTTTACGAGCTCTGTTTACACTAAGTTGAATCCTCGCACACTGATTCCCGCATATAAAGGAGGCTCAAGTTACATTGGTATCAAGTAAATTATGAAGTAATCTGTTAATTAAAAAAATATATGTTATTAGAATCTAATCTTTGAATTATATTTTAGAGTAAAAAGTTAACAAAATTGTAACAAAATAAGACATTCATAAAATTTCAGTAAGTGACTACAAGAACTTTTCCAGTTATTTATTAAAAACTTCAGAGTCAGTAGTATTATTCATAGCTGCTAATTTACGCGTGGGTTTGGCTTGACTTTTGTCTCCTACATAGTACATACAAATTTACAATCTTATCTTCTTTCTTTATATATATATACACCTCTCTTTTATCATCACAATCTCTTATGAAAATGATGATTTAAAAAAATTATAGAATTTCTTCTAAGATATGCTCAGTGTAAGGATTCCTCAAGTATGTCATAAAATAGAAAACACAACACGCTACCGCGATGTAGAACACTACTAGCGCCATCTAGTGTGGAGGAGTAATAAACGCTTTGTACATTAACATTTCGATTGTGAAAAATAATAATAATTACAACGAAACTTATGATAATCGTAATAAAATTAAATGTATATAGTATTTTTTTGTCCAGTCTGTCCGTATCGCGTTGTTTACAACTAGTACTAGACTAGTTCTCTTTGACAGTTTTCACAACTTGCACCGGAGCGCTGTAGGAATACCAAATGGAGTGTTCACTATACGTGTTGCAAAACACTTATTCAATTTAAATGGGTCTTTACTTTGGTAGTTTGTTAAATGTATGAATTGTTTTGGAACATTTACTGTATTTATTTATAGAACAAATTCTTTTTATATGTTTTATATTCTACTTATCTATATATACATATATACTAGGGGCGCCAACAAACCCTCAATTTCGACTAAATGCGCTCGTGAAATCTCTGGTGCCGTTTGCATATTGAGCGAAGCGAGCCCAGTATTGTGACGCATCGTTTCCCATTGACTTCAAAGCTGGGATATCAGTTTTGGACATAATATTTAAAAAAAAACAAAATAATAATATTGTGAGGACATCTTTAAATTTTTTAAAAAAAACCATCACCTAATGTGTATCTTTTTGATTGCAAAGTTTCATAATTTTCCATCAGGTAGTTTTCGAGCCAATTCGTGAGAAAGAATATAAAAAGTTTCCAGTAAAACGCTTCGCTCAATAAATATATATATAAGCGATTTACAACTCACGGACTCATCACGAAATCTCCGAAACTATCTGTCCGATTAACTTAAAATTTTACATAGTGACTTCTTTTGTGACGTAACGTCCACTAAGACCGGATTTTATGGAATTCCTATCCCAAAGGATTTCAACAAATTTCAAGTCAACTGGCCTTATAGCTACAGAGCTTTCATTATGAGTGTGTACATAGATGGAGAAGAGTTACTATAGCAACCGTGACCTACCAATGTTTACCATAGCGACAGTTACCATGACAACGATTACCATGGTAACGGCTACCATGACAACGGTTACCTTGACAAGTAGTAGTTACAATAGTGTGCCCAACTGAGCGGGCGGGAATCAGCTAGTATTGTATACCTACCTTACCTTTTTAACTCCACACGGGAATTGAGCGTATCTCATACATTTGTAACATTTACAGTCACACTAAATTAACATATGCGAAGGAAATATAATAACGCCTTCGTGAAACTCTTAGTTTAAGTGAATCTTAAGTTCTGTTATCGACATAATAAAGTACACAAATAATTGCATAACATACACTGCCGGCTCGATATTGTTGAACACACACGTCAAACCAACAGCACCGGTGTTTATGAACTATATTTAAATAACAAAATTCATATCGTTATTAATTCACATGTATAGTTTGGAGTTTGTTTCAAAAGTTTCGTTTCATATGAGTGATTTAGTTTTATTATAACTTTCACTGTAATTTGGTTTTACATTTTTAAATGACACCCTAATTTCTCATTAAAAATCCAAATTTTAATTATAATTTTTTTATACTATAATAATAAATTTTTATGGTTTTTTAATTAACTAGACCAGCTTCGATCAAAAACCCTATACTATTCTCCGATAGATGGCGCTGTTTCAAATTTAATGCATCTATTTAATATAATTTATACAAAATAAACTATAAATTATTCATCACCTCTCATTATTATGTCGTGCAAAATTAAATATATAGCTCTATAATACATAAAATTACGGATATTTTAATGTATTTTCATTTTTTGTCAGGTACGCTGCAAATAGTGAAGAGCGAGGAGGAAGATCACGGGAAGTTCGAGTGCGTAGCCGAGAACGCGATCGGTACAGAGTTCTCTAAACCAACCACGCTGTATGTTAAAGGTATGTGTTTTAAGAACTTTTAATATACGCCGTACCCTGCGGGAGTTGAGTTGAGCCCCCTCTCCATTTAAATAAAATATTATATTATATTTATTTACTAGTTTTTATGTCTTATAAGCGTATTTCTAGGTTGAAGATCGTCAAGCGCGAGGAGGTTCTGATAACGTTAAATCTATGGGAATAACAGTTTTTTGACTGAATTTCTGAAGGGAATGAGATATTTTAAATCCGTTTTTTTTTAAAACATGCCCATTCCCAAGCTCTATAGCTCTGCCAATTCGGTTCAGTAGTTTTTATGCTCATTCAAAATAATATTCATTCTAATAGTGCCTCACACAAATTTGTTATATAATGCTAACAATCATCAAACGTAACAATTTATAGTGAATACAGTTATCCCTCCACACGGTACTCTTATAACGCGTTTTTATATAACGCGATTTCAGTCCCTCGTACAACATGTGTTTTCCCCCCTATAACGCAGGGTTTTTCCACGTAATATTTCTATACTATGAAATTTATCTTATGTAGTTAGTAATAATCTTTTACAGTTCATAAATAATTTCGCTTACCTTTGCACATTGTGCTGTTAAAAAAATTTAATTTAATTTAAATTAAATTTTTTAACAGCACAATTACAACTTAAGTCCATTAAATGAAAAAAAAATATGGACTTAATTTCTTCTTAATTTTTGATTTAAACGTCTTTAACGAGAAAAGTTAAACGTCAATTTCTTGAAATTATTTTTAATTATAACATAATATATAATAAAATTAAAAGTAATTAAAATCCTTAAACTACATAATCTGAAATAAGGTCACGCACTCGGCCACACAAACACTCATCGTACGTTAGCGAAACATCGCTGTACAAAATTACATACGGTAGTCGTTATTTCGCTGCAGCGCTTTATTATGAAGACAGAAAGTAGGCTGCGGTGAGAATTTTGCAATATATTCGCATGAGATGGTGCCTTGAACTATCTCTCATCAGATAACCGTG
Organism: Melinaea menophilus ssp. n. AW-2005; assembly: GCA_918358695.1. Classification (NCBI taxonomy): domain Eukaryota; kingdom Metazoa; phylum Arthropoda; class Insecta; order Lepidoptera; family Nymphalidae; genus Melinaea; species Melinaea menophilus. The sequence goes on along the minus strand of OU911043.1, from coordinate 19,717,655 downwards.
ATTGAGGACTAGGGGATACCTAAAATAGCTTCGTTTATTTGTATCGCATTAGTAAATGCACTTATATCTGCACTAATACTCGCCTTTGAATGTAAGTCCTAGATTCGAAGGGAAATTTAAAAAAAAAATATATGTCGGAAAAAAAACCTTTTATATAACATAATATAATCCGCCATCGCTCGTTGAAAGTGAAATGCCACAGATTAATTAAATTAAGTGTAAAACTTAGTGTCAAAAATGACAAAAAATCCAAATATCTCGCAGGAATATACACGAACATAATAAACTATATGTAACCGCCGCTTTTTAACTTAACCCAATCATTGACTGCTCTATACAAATCTCCTTTATAATATTAACTAGGGACGCGAACCGGACCTCGATTTTGACTCGCTGCTCTCGCAAATCTCGGTAGAGTTCGGCGAATTGGGCGAAGCGAGTAACCCATCTTCAATTCAGTGTTCAAAGCTGAAACCTGGCAAAAAATATAGAATAATCAAATATCACAAAGCGATTTTTTTACAGAATGTCAAACAGACACCACACTATATAAGTTCTTGTATGTTTCATGGAATTTTAACTAAAATATAATATAAAATTAATAATATTATGTGCATAAATTAATTATAACACAATATTTCCATTTGTAAATGATATTTTCAATTATAACAATGAATTAACGAGTTACACTGAAAATCGTTGCAATTAATAATTAACGGAGACCAAAACGATGCATAGACAATATGTATATATTAAACTCTTATATTGTTTATATAATGGTACTAGCTTATTCCCTCCCGCTCCGCTGTGCACACTATTAATTTGGATGTAAACTTAGGTTGCTATGGTAACCTTTGTCATATTATCCGTTGTCATCGTAACCGTTGCTATAGTAACTCTTACCCCCGCGTTAAGTGTATAGCTGCTACAGATTTAAAACTTGGCGAAATGCAAAAAACTGAAATTCGTTGGGATAGGAATTCCGTAAAATCTGTTCTTAGTGGACGTTTGCGTCACAAAAGAAGTAACTATGTTAAATTTTAAGTTAATCGGACTGATAGTTTCGGAGATTTCGTTATGAGTCAGTGTGTGGTAAATCGCTTATATATATATATATAGATATATATAAGTCATCTGAAGCATTAAAAATTATTTCATCTATGTTTCTGATAAACTTTAATTATACGAATTAAAATTAATGTGTCTTAAATCTGGGCATTATTTGAGTGAATGATAAGAACCCTAACAAAAAAAAACAAGTCATTTCTCGTTTTATATTTTACTAGCTGCGCCCGTGACTTCGTTCGCGAGGAATATATTTTTTAAAATAACAGTAACCGAAGTTACTCCTTATAACATCTGCTACTCGCCAGTAACAGTCCTGTTAAAATCAGTTCAGTCATTTCGGTTATTATCTGGAATAAACAGACGGACAAACACGATAAAAATATGATAATAGATTTTTTAAAGTAAGTACCCTATATACCTTCAAATGCGTTTAATGAAATGCTGTTAATTTGTTATTACAAACAGATATTTATATGTGAATGTATATATTGTAAAAGATATTTCTAATATGTAATATAAGAAATTAATACCTTACATTCTAAATTAAGATACATTTCATCTTTATCCATCTGCGATCATCCCAATATGTCCATTCTTACACTTCTCCTATCATACGTCATCTATCTTATGTTCTTCTATGTTATGTTCTTCTATCATATGTTCTTTTATCATACGTCATCTATCTTGTGATCTTCTATCATACGTCACCTCAGTGGGGACTTGTTTGTTAGCCATCAATTTATATAAAGTCCATCCATGTCTACTTTTTCTGATACACTCTTAATAAAGACTTATCTCGTTACACGCCTTTATCTCTTCTCAATATATGATCATACCACGACTATACTTATGTTGTCTTTAACCTGTCCTTCTTTCTAAATAATAAAAGGTCAAAGTATTTGTATAAAACAAAGAGAAATCACCTTTTGATTGTCTTATTTTTGTAATAAAGTTAATTTGATTGTTGTGTTGTTATTAACGCCTCCCGAAGCCGTTTAGTTACCATTGTTCGGTAAATCAGTGTTTTGCTGACAATTGTCGCAATGAACGCGTTTCATTGAGTAAGCCTTTGTGGGCAAATTAACTGATAAAAGCGGTCAACTGAATAGACGACTGACTGAATATATACATTTATGTATATACATTTATATATATATGTATATACATATATGTATATAAATTTGCCGTCGATAATTACATCAAACAATCAGATAAGTTAAACAGGAATTTATTATTATATATATATATATATATATATATATATATATATATATACATTGTTACTTTATATATCATTATACAATTTTCTAATATCTTAAATATATAGAATAATCCTGTAATGTGGCATCTCATGATTAGGACTCTATTATAACATTGAATTTTAATGTATACTTCAGACAGTACATTTATTTGAACGGTACATACAAAGTAAGATAAAATTTATTGTTTTTAAAAGAAGCGATATCGCAAATGAAGCCGAGCTAATATAGCCAGTTAAGCCAGTGAACCCAGTAAAGCCAGTGAGGCCAGCGAGGCAGGCTAGTAATGAAAGACTGAGGCCATCACTCAACGTTCGTTTGTCTTGGAAGCCATTCTGGTAACTTGCCAAAACATTGCTCAGTGTTATTATTGATGGCTATTGACATTTCGGAGTTTGACAACTGCGGCCTGAATACACAGATCCTAAGCCGGCTCTGACGTGACCAAGTTCGCTAAATCGTCGAAACAACAAACGCGTTTATCAATTTATAACAATTTTCAAATCGGCTTAAATTCGAAACTTTTACCGACGTTAGATTTGTTCGTTACGGAGCTTAGATGATTACTTCGCTCGCTACTTTGTTATAGTTTTATTATTTTATAATTTTTGGTTGGTAAAGAAAATCTAGCAAATTGGACCGCGACTGTGTTGGAATATGGCGTCTAAATATTTTAAATCTTTTCAATTTTTAATAATTAAACTAGGGGTGCGAACTGACCCTCGATTTTGACTCACTGCGCTCGCAAATCTCGGTGGAGTTCGGCGAATTAAGCGAAGTGATTAACCCATCTTCAGCGTTCAAAGCTGAAACCTACAGGCAAAAAATATAGAATAATCAAATATCATAAAAGGATTTTTTTTTACATTGAAGTCTATGGAACTTCCATTGTCTGGTGATTATTCCTTAACGACATGAGTTTTTTTCACTTTTTTTTTTATAAAACATCGCAATAACCATCACTACAAATGTGCAAAATTTCATGAAGATCGGTAAAGCCGTTATCATGCCAACACCGGACATGGAATGCAAAAAGTCTCACATAGATCGCTCGCTTCGCTCAATAATACTAAGTTTTTTGAAACATCTGTATAAGTATTTTAATTAGATATTTGAGTCAAAACACGTTTCGTTTCCCTAGCACTGCTCACTAAAATCTACCTCAAAATACCTCCACATCAGGATAATCTCTACGTTATCTGTATAAATAATTTAACGTTAAAATGAAATATGTTTTTCGACTCTTTAACATTGTTTATGCGTAATCGTAACGTAATATATACGTAGGTAATAGCGTATTTTCTTTGTCTTATTAACATTTAAAGCACCTAAAACAAAGCTCCTCGTCTTATTGTTACTAAATGTGAATAAATTCGCAACGCGTGAATATAAAAGTACGTACGTACGGATTTATGAAACCGAGCGGTAAGATAATAAAGAATGAAAAAAAAGATGGTAAGAATTTTATATATTAACTTTTTATGACAGTAAGTTATATGATTACGTGCAACAGTGTGTATTAATAATTATTTGGGTAAGCGATTATCAGGTCTCATCAGGCCCTGAGGTTATTGAGGTTATATTATTCACACCTGGTCTGTCTCGTCAGACACTAACAGTTATTTTTGTCATTTATACATTGTATATACCAGAGCAGTTATAAGGTAAACAACGTTTGAATAAAGTTTAATGAATACATATATTATAAATATATATATGACACAAACTCTAATCGTTGATTCTGTATGAGCGTGTCTAGACTTAGCCTCGCTCTTTAACAGGAGATCCTGGATACATTTCAGACTTTAAGAATAATAAATCATCACATGATGCAAAATTCTCCATTTCATCATCTGTCCCTATTTTCAGGATTTTCTAACGCTTGACGCTAATTGGTTGTGAAAAGTTGAGATTTATATTTATATAACTGTCAAATGAAAGATAACATACAAAGACTGTGCAAATAGTGTGCTTACATACAATCTACAAGGTCTTAAAAAATCTGATGGTGAATGGTAAAACGTAAAAAGTACTTATGTAGTAACTATATAAACTACACAACTGTAACCAAAGTTTAAACCACGTTTAGTCATCACTATGTTTTAAAATAAATTTCTATTTAAGGTAATATAATTAATTGATATATTCGCCCCAGGGAAAATGTTTGAATCATTCAGGCAAGTACACTTCAAGTTAAAATGTTTGCCATTCAGCGACTTAGATCAATGAGGTACTTGGGTTATAAATATATTATTATTCTTTAATATTAGTACTTGATAAAAATATAATATTATATTGTAATGGATAACACTGGCGATTAATATAATATAATCTAAAAAGTAACAATTGCACAGTCTAATTATACCGCTTTTTAAAATGGCACCTCTGAGCATTTCTCGTCTGGACTCATTTTAATTAAAAGCGAAAACAAAGTGGGGAGGAACGTTTTTATAAAAGAAAAAGAAGAAAAAAAAAAACATCCCTCAACGCGATGGTGTAAATATAAAAGCGATTTTAGATGAAATTAACGAACTAATTTTAATAAAATGAAAACACAAGTCTTCCTTCCGTCTCGGTTGCTCCTAAATCGTATATTTTTATCTTCATAATAATCCCATTTATAATGCTACGTTTGAAATTGATATTTTCATTGTATAAATTAAAATATAATGATTTATAACTTTGTATACAATTCACGCGGCATATGATTTATAACCACGTGAACAGTGGATTTAGCAAATGTAATTAACCATTCATTCAACCAAGTGCAATTCAGACGCGCTCAGAATAATCTGGATTATCTGAGCGCCTCTGACTGATAACGTATAATATATAATACATCCACATTTATATATTATCAGATGAGAGATACGGAAACTCAAACGAATATTTAATTTCAAACAAGATCTTTCAAACGACTTAACTGTTCTTATATATAATATATCTAAGGAAATTCTTTGAATAAGAAATGTAAAATATATTTATTATTTTCATCTTGTCAGAAGGTCAATGACCTTAACCTCATTAAAATCTCTCACTTACCTCAATTTACCTCAACTACAAGAAAACCTAACATGCTATTCTGTTCCGCACGGACAAGGCTCTGAAATACCTACATTTTTAAGGCCTTCACGAAACATGTTTACCTGCAAACCAATTTAGTTCTAATTCCATTTTGTTAGGTGCCTAAATTGTTTGCACGCCAGCACAATGAGGGCTCTTGACTGTAATTAACATAATGGGTGGCGAGTAAATGTTTTTCCACCTTTATCTTTTCTTATTGTGGCATGTACAAAGTAGGCTAGGCGCAGCGGGTTACGTAATAATAAATGGTAATTACTTCCGCCTTCTTACACCGTTTACTGAGGCTATTGAAAATTAATTTTATCATATATATATATACTTCATACTATAAGTGTTGTTAAGTTGGTGAAATCATTAAGGGTGTACGACATTAAAAATAGAACAACACAATCAAGAAACAACTTCATTTGAAGTTCGTTAAAAATGGAACACTATTATGGAGGCGAGGTCAACCGAGTCAGAAATAAAGTCATGTTCACACTTTTCTAGTTAACACAGAAGAAAAAGTACACAAGATTATTCCTTACACGTATGTGGTATAACAAAATTTACAACCTTGCACGAGAGATTCAGGTGTTAAAAATACTCTAGACGTGTTTAGACAGACAATGTTACTGTTTACTGTGTGTGAACCGTTGATACATTTTACAAGCTCCGCAGTAATGGCATAAACTTTGATATATACTGAGTTTGTTTGGGGTTAGAGCAATCGTTCAAAGAATATGAACTATTTGTATTCTTGAAAAACAATACCTTTAAAGAATTTTATAACTTAAAAGCTAGAGATTCCCTGAGGGATGTTTTTAGAGAGATTGGTATTCTTACAAAAATTAAAATAAAATTTATATGGCAATATTTAAATTATTTAAAAAAAACAGTGACAGACACATGACAAATACAAGAAATAATAATAAAGTAGTAATGCCTAAATTTCATCTTCAAAAATGTAAAAAATCTTTCATGGACTTGAGTATACGCATATATAATAAAGTAAAAAGTATTATAACATTCAAGACTTTTTTGCTTACTGACGAACCAACTTACTTCACTGATCTTTTTTATTGTAATAATTGACGATTCAAAAATACGTATAACTTGCCCACTTCATTAAAGATATTTTAAATTTGAATCCTCATTAAAGTCCCTAAAATAATATTTGAAAATTACGATTATCAAAATACCATTAATATGAATAATTCTTAAGAGTTTTCTAATCGAATACTTGAATTCAGTGCGTCGAGTGGCGCCTCAGTTCTCGATCCCGCCGCCCCCGCGCACCGAGGTGATGCTGGGCGGAAACTTGACCCTCAAGTGCGTTGCCTTCGGATCGCCGATGCCCACCGTCAAGTGGAGAAAAGGTAATACTTTAATATGCTCTGAAGGCTATAAATATAGGCTTATTATTCTTCAAAATGGTGATCGGTGGTTATTTTTAATGATGTGTTGTACTATTTATCTTTTTTCTCAGGCTTAACAAAATGGTTGACACCGGAGGACAATCCGCCGTTAGGTCTGAACACACTGAATCTTGAAGACATTAGGGAGTCAGCGAACTATACGTGCGAAGCGGCCAGTGTGCTGGGCGTCATAGAGACGACGGCTGAAGTTAAAGTACAATGTAAGTCATTTAAAATTAATAAGATAAATTAAATTTAATAAGAGATTGTAATAAAGACTTATGAAATTATAGATTTCGTTATATGACATAGAGGAAAACCGAAATTTTCCTATTTGGATGTTTTTTGATCTAAGTACACTCTTTAAATCCTGTTAGATGTTAACCAATAGTTATAATTATTAAACTTAACAGAATGGATAAAGTAACAATCCTATCTAGTTGTCTTTTATTTTTTTAATTAGTTAATTGAAAATTAATATAAGATATTCTTTATTAACAAATATACATATGATAATTATAATGAAATATTTTATTACATCTTTTATTAATACTTCATTTTATATGAAAACATTTAATTTAGAACAGTTTGTTCGTTATATAGGACTTTTGTGTTTATTATGCAAGTTAAAACTACTATTTCTATATTCATACTTTCCTATGATTGTATCTTAATTAAAAATTACCTCCCGTTGCTTATCTTTGGTAGAAGTTCAACCGAAATAACAATCACATTTTCTAAGAACATTTAAAAAATGTTAATTTATGTTAATTGATTACGAGTAACTCTCGGAGCTGGGGATAGATTCTTGGTTTTATTATTTAAATCAATGCAAAAGCTCGCCTTCATAAGCAATTTTAAACATTTCAAGAATTATACATACCTTTAAACTGTGTTAGTAATATTGGTTTGAGAATTTATGGATGGATACTTAGTCTTAGATATTAGATGGTATGATGTGGATACTCGGTACAATAATAAGACCTATATGGTAGAAGACCGTCTTCAGAACCTATTGAGGATAAATTAGAAAAGACGTCTCGTAAGGGAGATGCAGTCTAGTTACTGCATCAATTCTGTAGAATCTTTCAACAAGAACGCTTTTATAATTCTACAGAATCAGATAGTTTATCCTGTAGCTCTACTGATCCTAATAGCTATAGTGTATTACAAATATAATTCACTAATGATCTGCTAGGTGGAGTTACAATCGAGCTATTATTAATTGAATTGTCTAAAAATATATAAAATAGGTATCGATCAAATCAGCTCGGGTTCGCTGAAATCAATTTGATAAATTGCAAATCGCAGGCATCCATTATGAGTTGCTATAATTCATAATTGAAAGCCCAAACTTCTCCGGAACCCCAGAGACAAACGGATGTCATCTTGATTAATTATTGTCTCAAAACATTTACTCGAGTACCCCCAAATTAAAGGATTAAAGACTACTGAAGGCTCTTCAAATTAGTGAGCTTTGTTGATATTTTTATTTGGAATATCTCTCTCTTCTTCTCTCTCGTGAGGTTTAATCATCTGTTACTTATCGTGTGTTATCACACTTTTGTGTGTTATCACACTTTTTTTACTGTCATCTCAAAAATTCAGGTAATTGTTTTTCCAAACGCAATCCGCGAGCAAAAGCTCTAATATTTTAAACAATTAGCAGATTACAGGAGTTGCTGTTTCTACATCCAACGGTTATCTACAAATATTTAATCTTTCTTATATAATATAATATTATTATTTATATTTCTTAATTTGCTTATTAAAATTTATATTTTGATCAGACGGCCATCCGAACTAACAACGTGACTCTCATAAAAAAACAAAGTTATAACTATTTAAAAAAACGAAAATTGTATGAAGTCCTCTAAGTGGTAATATCAGGATTTTAATGGATCAATCAATTCTGAATTAATGTACCGATCGTGATTCTTCCGCAGTCACAGCGTGTGGAGTCGCGGGACTAGATAGCTGGTAGTGGTAGTAATATCCGGAATTAAATTTAAGTGAGCTGGTTCTCGAACCTAAGATTATATTATAAGCCATTAGGAAGAATTATGAGAAAAATCTCCCTTAGGTCTTAGGAGAGACTGCGTAGGAATTAAATTATAGTTGAGTAATGGCTTTTATACAAGCAGCTTCTTGGTGGTATATTTTACCTACAATGCAATATTAAATGTACACATAAATCCCTAAACAATGTATTAATGTTTAGGAAATTATTTTTTCATATTAGATTTTTTTTCATTGATAAAGCCAATATTTGTATCGGGATGTAATCTGTTTTTTCTTATATTTTGATGTATTTTTATTAATTTACTTACGATAGCACTGCCTGGTCCGCCGGCTGATGTGCGAGCGTCAGAGATCACGGCCACAACAGTGAGACTGGCTTGGACTTACACCGGCCCTGAAGAACCACAGTACTACGTCATACAATACAAACCCAAATACGCTAATCAGGTGAGTTTAGTATTCTCTTACCTTATTCGAATCGTCTAATTTCAAATACGTTACAAATTACAACACCTTACTACTCAGTGAACTGTCTGCATCGTTTTTCATCCTCTCATTCAGCTCTGCCCTAATTCACATGTAATATATTCAGGCGTTCAGTGAGATATCGGGTGTAGTGACTCAGTTCTACGCTGTGACTAACCTGTCTCCATACACCGAATATGAAATGTACGTGATAGCTGTCAACAACATCGGACGAGGACCTCCCAGCACTCCCGCTGTCATCACCACCGGAGAAACTGGTATGTCCGATTGTGCTTAATTTTTGTGGTTTATTACTAATACCCCAGCAACTACGTCTTCTTTATCTTCTTACAATTATACATTTTTCGTTTTTACATGTCTCATTCGAATTATCTATTTAATACTTGAAAAATTTTATATTCGATTTTGGTTATACGATTTCTTTATACAGTTTTGAAAGAAATTGTATTATTGGTGCTATATCATAAGTTAATGTAAATTTTTGTATTCTTCTTGTTCACCTTTGAGCTGATACGACCTGACGTTACAGCGAATCTCTATACCGAAGAGACGAGATAATTAATATCTTCGTAGTAGTTTTAGTCGACATTAAAATGTAACTTAAAAGACATTACAACATTGATCATTCGCTTGTTACCATTTAATTACATTGTCGCTTGCAATAAAATTCATCTATACAATTGTTTTATTGCTTACGGTTCGGTTTAAATCGGTTTTATTTTACGCTGTAAGATTCAGTTTTTAAGGTTGTTATGATATTTTCATGCGAACTCATTTACGCGACGTAACTACAATCGCCGCCGCTTCGTGTAAGTTGGCTTTTGAATGATTTATTATTTTATTTTTATATATATGTAATATAATTAATTTCTTTTGCACATTTATTTTGTTTTATTTATATTAGATTTTAGATGTAGTACGCATTATAATTTTTCTATTCATGCACCATTCCTTTGTTTTGATGTGACCTACCTTTCACGTCTATACCCGTTTCTGCTGCAGCACCGCGTTATTCACTTCATCATGACTCCTTCTTCGTACTAATGATTTTCTGTTTTGTTCTTTCAGTGGATTCTTTATATGGAGGTGCCAGTGAGTATTAATATTATAAAAAAAAACAATATCTAATTGGGATCACTCAGTAACTCGTAGTGTAGTTGAGATTTCCATAATTCCCCATGTTAGGGATGTGTAACAGGATTTAGAGAATCTATTAGCAGAATTCATCAAAGTGACCGGTCCGAGCTTAACCCATAACATTTATTATTTAAACGATCCCTTTTATAATATAACCATTGAATATATTATAAGTTTCACGAGTTATAATAATGTTCAGTAAATTGTTAACTTTCATTACTTCCCCGTCTTATCTATCTACGGTTGGACTTTATTATTATTTTTTTTATGAGATCATTAAAGTAATGAAAAATATTATTATCCTACACTTTGTATTATGAAAAAAAAAATGTAAGTTACGTTATAATGTATTGCCTTGGAAATTAGTTTCTATTAATTTGTTTGTTTTTTCTACTAAATATATAAATAGTAGGTAAATCATCTGTACTAAGACCTAGATAGATAGATTAGTCATCTATATAGATGATATCATTCAGGTTTAATCTGTAGATTAGATAGTGAAATGACAATGTGCTTTGTCGCTTCCACTAATATTTAATATTTCCGAATAAAAAATGTATGAATTTAAACTGGAACAATTCAGATATATTGACTTCAATGTCTGTGCTATGACATTGTTCTGACGCATGATTGACTTTAACTACACATCTCTCTTCAACTATTATATTTTCGTAAACTGTTACACAAATTGATTTTAAAGTATCAATATCGTATTTTAAATATTTACATGACGCAGTGTTACGATTATTTAAGCCCCAAAAGCCATCAGATCTAATTTACTGGTGTTATATTAGATTTGACATTTCCCTCGCTCTATTAACCGCAGCGTCACGACAGACAATAAAAATGCCTGATGAGATGATAATGAAAACGTCGCTACGGGCAAATAAAATTCTACCGATTTTTTTTTTTCATATATTTTCTTTTGCATTTCTAATAAAAGGAAAAACTCGAGACCCCCGACCTCTGGCCTCGGCGAGATTATGGCGTTTTAATATAACACCGCCGCCGAACTTTTATTGTTTCGTCCTTTCTGGACGTTTATGAACGGGAAGCTTTGAGCGACGTCCCGTTCCTCGGCCCAGCGGTTTGAGATCTTTGTGTTTATTGTCCCGTTTCGTTATTGTGTTTTTACATTTAATTGAGATGAAAAAGACCAGCACTTGATTCGATATTGCGATTATTATAACGGTCTTTTGAATTTAAGAATTAAATATCTTAATCGTGACGATCGTTTCACTTACGCTCCTCACGTTTCAATTATTTGTGTAGAATTTTTTATCGGTCGTTCTCTTTTACGTTGACAACGAATTTGTATTGATGATATCATCGCTCGTTGAATTTCAAATAATTCGGTTAATTGCAAGTCCAAATATTGAATATAACAGTTACAGTTTTATTTATTATTTCGTTTTATATTTACATATAAAATTTTCCAACGGGCACATATCGATAATACGCACGGCTCAAGTTTAATGAATAATATATGTGGGCGTGCGTGTATATCTGTGCTACTATAATATTTATGGGGGATATACCATTCGTGGGTGATTTAGATTTATGGGGATACCATTTTTTTTATAGAACCCGGTTCAGCACCGCGGAACGTCCACGTCCGTCCATTGAGCTCCAGCACCATGGTTATACAGTGGGACGAACCGGAGACTCCAAACGGTCAAGTCACTGTAAGTATGACGAGTCACTCGAACTGTCCAAATTTTTTTTATAATGAAATTAAATTTGATCCTTGTTTGTAATATTAAAAATTTTTAAATTATATTTTAACATTTATATCGGGTACCCTTTTTTTTAATTGAGTTTCTTGTTACAGGGATACAAAATTTATTATACCTCCGACTCGTCGCAATCATTACAGTCGTGGCATTCCCAAATGGTATGTTATTTGATATGTATATTTGGTAAAAAACATCATTTTTAAATCACGGACATTACGTTATATTAAGAGAAACGTAAAATCTTTTATTCCCGTCTACCCGCATGTGTAATTTGAAAGCCTTCGGCTTTAAATTGTTTTTAATTGTGTATTTCGTTTATTTTTTTGTTTGTATGTATGTCAATTTATATAGTGAATTGTGAGGTTGTTTGTTTTAATTAAGTTTTAGGTGATGAATCTGTTTATATCACATATTTCTATGTCTAGATTATATGAGAACTAGTTGTTCGAGCAGGGTTTTTTAAATATATATATATTACTTTTAATGTCAATTTTATAATTAGAAATAGTATGGTTATAGGTTGATCAGCTTTTTTATAAAATAAGAATGGTTGCTATAATTAGTGACTTTACCAATTCCAAAAATTTCTTTCTTCTTGTAACTAAAGTAACGTACTTGCTTGCTAAAATTGCAACCTTAATAAACTCACTCTTGTCTCAAACCAAGGTAATATTATAGAAACACCTCAGAGAACGCTTTGCTAAAATTTTTCGAAATACTCGTAACGTCACAGTGGTCAGGAATACGGGTATGAAGAACTTTTGTAAATTCAGAAAAACAAATCCGTATATAATACGAATATAACAGAAATAGAGAAATTATCTCTATCTCTGTTATATTCATCCGTCCGATAAGAGATAGAGAATCCGAATCATTTATATAAACATTAATAAAACCAAAAAAGTTGTATGAACCAAAAAGGAAAAAAAAACGACGACTTTTATTTATTTTATTAGTCTCTTTATATAAAGTTTATTAAATCAAAAAGGCAAAAAGAAAAAGATATTATAGATTTAAAAAAAAGAAAAGAAAATCTTTAAAAAGTCATTACCTACACCAAGGTGGATAACAACCATCTCACCACGATAAGCGAGCTGACACCCCACACGGTGTACACCATACGAGTCCAGGCCTTCACGTCCGTGGGCCCCGGGCCCATCTCGGCACCCGTGCAGGTCAAGACTCAACAAGGTTTGTTATATAAATATATATTTAACGTGTCATACACATATATACACATATGTACTTATAAAAGATAAGACTTTTCTGCTCTGTATTGTGTTCCTTTTTAAAAATGTATTCTACTTGTGAGTATATTATTTCTAACATACAAACAATCCGTATTAATTATTAATACTTAAATAATAAATACTGCCTCACCGCAGTCTTTTTTACGGCACTGCCACTAAAATGTATGTGGGAATTTTCAATTAATCAAAACGAAAAGAATAAACGATTTCCTCTTTTTCTCTTTTAAAATAACTTAATTCGTAAGAATACATTTACGCAAAAAAAAAAAAGTATTTATCTTGTGAATAATGCGGTCCCTTTTCCTTATAACAATCTTTACGGCTTATCCCATAAAGAATATTACTTTATTTCATATAATAATAATGAGGTCCGCCTGTAATTGTGTACAAAATGACAAAGATGTATGACGTAATAATGACGCAGATATGATGTTGTGAATTATATATGGGGGATAATTCTAGATTACTCCTAACAATAACCGAACCTATAGCCATTTAGGATTATTGGGTATTCAACTGTTGTTAGCAATTGAACTGCTTAGTCTAGTTATATATTTGTAGCTACACCTAATAACTCACTTCATAAGTTGCCAGTTGTATACTTTACTTTAAAGTTAGTACTTATTTCTAATAAGGAAGGTGGAACTCAACCTTGAACGAGAATGTTAGATCGGACCGTTTTAGGTATATTTCGATGTTGGATTGTCGATGGATGGTGCTCATATGTGAGTTGTTTTAGGAGTACCTTCGCAACCGTCTAACCTGGTGGCGGTGGAGGCTGGAGAGACTTCAGTCACTCTCTCGTGGAAGAGACCGGCGCACGCGGGAGACAACATAGTATCCTATGAATTGTACTGGAACGACACCTACGCTAAGCAACATCATAGAAAGTTAGTACATTATTTACAGCTATTCGAAGAAAGACAGCTTGGTTTTGAATGGACATAATGTTAATAAATTTTATCCAGGCGGATACCGATAACAGAGACTTACACTCTGAACGGCCTGTACCCCAATACCTTGTACTACATCTGGCTGGCGGCGCGCTCGCAGCGAGGAGAAGGCGCCACCACCCCCGCCATCGGTGTCCGAACCAAGCAATACGGTACGTGCTAGGGGGACTTTACTATTTTGAATTTAGAATTCGTTTTGTTACCAATTTTTTAAATTGAAATAATAAAGTCCCACGTTATTCACTAATATTGTGGGTTTAACAGGTAATGAGTATATTTCACATAAGCACCTGCCCGGCACGCTGCCAGTAATACAGCACAAGCACCAAGTTTTATATCACGATATGTGTTTTTGTAATTGTAAAATCGTCGAACCCGGTAACGTGTACGCATCGATTGAATTGTTAACTGTCGCGTTTTTTTCGAAATGTACGTCGAATGCGTACACAGTACCGACACTAGTAGCTTTATGTTGTTCGTATGTTTTATATCCGACGGGCGCTGCCTCGGGTGACATTTATTTTCTACTTTTTTATACAACTGCCACGACACGAACAACATCGAACGTTCCGGACGCTTTATCCATACGAATGAGTGCGCTATAAAATCGTTGGAATCGAATGCTGTTCGGGTCGTCATAGAACATAATCAAAATTTTATTCCGACAGGAGAGTGCGAAGGGACGCATAGATAGGTATGGGCGAGCGGATTCTACACTAACACCACCACCACACTTGTGCATGCTCGACTTTATTTTGAGGATATTTTAATTTGGGCACGGTTTCATTTTGGTTAACAAAGCATTCAGTGATTGCATCGATAGGTTTCGGAGGATCGTCCGGTCTCGGGTTGGATGTAATTCGGCGGTCTTTTCACGTATTGAGCTTGTTTAGTTCCGGGAGCGCCGCCAATGAATGTGACGGCGACGGCGGTATCGCCGACGGCGATTCGGGTGTCATGGCAACCGCCGCCAGCCGAGCGAGCCAACGGCAGGATCGCCTACTACAAACTTCTTTGTGTGGAATCTGGGAGGGGGGATTCAGAGGCCACTGTGGTGAAGTTGAACCAGACGAGCTTCGTGCTGGACGAGCTCCGCCGGTGGACGGAGTATCGCATCTGGGTGCTGGCGGGCACCAGCGTGGGGGACGGCCCAGCCTCCTATCCAGTCACAATCCGCACCCACGAAGACGGTACGTTTCATTTACTGTAAATTATCACTTAAAATATAATGAACTACATTCATTTATGTTACGAAGTGTCAAGGGATTGAAATTAATAAAAGTAAATAACAGATTTTAATCCATTGACATTTCGGTAAATAGTCCATATAACAGTAATACCATGATTTATTCTCATTTTAATTAAACAATTGTCATTGTGAGGTTGTGGATCGCTATGGACAGGGGTATAATAAACACTACGAAGGCATCCATTGTGATTTAATGTATCGATATATTTATTGAGTATCGTTTTGTTCGATGTGGATGATTTTATAGTGATAATGGCATCAACGTCGACGGAAAGGAAATAATTTACGTCGTTAATCAATTTACTTGTAAGCAATTTCGCACCTCAATAAGTTTCAAATTATTTCCGTTCTCGTCGTCATAACTTTGATATGCAAATGTTTGTTCATTCCGATTTGGTGGTGGGGATCTTATAACAAATGACTTTATTCCATTAACAGGTATATTCATATACAATATTAAAATAGATATTACTACCAAGATTACTAATGTATTTTTTTTCTTTTGTCCTTCTTTATAAGCATATAGCGGGATTCTAATCAGGAGGTTAATTCGTAACCAAGTTTTAATATGCTTGCCGATGAATATAAATGTATATATATATAACAATAACTACGATAATAATTTTACTTATGCACATTCGTTGCTATAACGGCGACACTAAAATTTCCACTCACTTGTCACATGTAATGATTTCATTTTAGCGTCTCTCACTGATACGCTAACTGTCGATTATAAGAAAGATGGCACTCACTGAAATGCAAAGTTAAATAGCACCCGATATAGTGTCGACGGCACCGTTATATATTAATTTTGACGCACATTTGTTAAGTATTTAGCGATATACACAATTTTGCATGCTTTCTTTGACGACACAGCACCTTTTACGTTCGGTTATTTCACTGGGCACCCGATAGGTTTATCTTGTGGAGCACTTTTTACATTTGTTGAAATTTCATTGTGTGAAACAAGTATGGCACTTTTAGGAGCACTCAGCACAACTAGCGACGACACAAGGTGAGAGAGCGAGTGCGTGGCGTTACAGTACTCGTATAGCGACCATGCGACTTTCTGAGAACCATCGATTAATTTTGCCCTGTACAAGCCGATGTAGGCTTAATTGTGTAGAATTAAGCTCCAAAGAAATATCATGCTAATAAAACGATTATCACGTTTGTTTTCATGAATTTCTTAAAGAGTTAAAAATAAATTAAGGTTTTTACATTGCAAGGTTATAAAGGGTATGGCTCAGTGAGTTCTCGGTCGTTCAGCCCAACACGCACCATGGCCCGAAAGCCGCATTTGAATACCAATACCGTCCCACACAACACGCGCGCATGCTACTATACTACTCACAACTATCCTACTCACTACTGTCTCACTTCACTCTTAGCGGGAAGGCAGCGGAGAAAACTGACAGTGATCCTGAGGATATCTCAAAATTCGAACGAAATATCCAATTGATCAGATCCGCGACTCTCTATGCCTATACTCCCAAATGCTCAGCTCGGTCTAGAATATTTCTACGCGCTATTTCTACTTCTTTCCCTCTATCTCTATCTGTCTCACTTACTGTAAAGCTACAACTTCTCGCCAGTAGACGTTTCTTTTCCTCTATCTTCTGTATACTCTATCAAACTATCGTCGTGCATGCACACTAGATATATTGTGACATAAAAATACTGTACCGCATTACGTACGCTATTGCAATAAAAAAACGAGGAATGAACGGAATAAATGGAACGCTACAAGTCAGTCCACTATAAATTAATATTTAATTTTATACTGAACAGTTCACTGAAGATATACGGATTCGGACAAAGACACTGACACCATCACTAACATCACTGTGGATAACAACACAAGGTATTAAGGACAACACACACTCCAGCAGGGGGCAGAGAAAACAAGACAACACTGATGAAGCACACATACATAGACCGGCGCCGTCGCCTTAATCAATACATGTGCGTGTGAGTGAAACACTTGCGCCATCGGGAATAAACGGGCGACTACGTGCTTGGCCTTCTGCTGTTCGCAAAACTATAAAATCAATTTTATTTTTAAATCGTACACGGAATAAGTATTCCTATTGTGAAATTCCAATTCGAGACATTTCTGTCCAATGTGATAAATAAATTTACGTTAACATTATTCCGCGCTACATGTGAGCAGAAAAAGGCAATGCACTTGAATGTAGACCGGCACCGGAGTCCCAAGTGACTTGACCCGAATGCGCCTCCTAAAAAGTTCAAAATACACGAGGAAGTAAAATAAGAGAACCCCCTATTTGCCGAAAAGCGTTCTACTCGTTATCTCTCACTTAGTAGTTCCGTTCGCCCTGCAATGTTCGCACAATTTGTCTTAAATGTATTTGAATGCGTTTTTCTCTTTTTTCTCTCGTCACTGACTTTGTATGGGCCGCTGGTAACCCGTACAGCTATAAAGAGTGAGTATAAATTACTATAGTGCTTATATTTATGTGCGTTGTGCTTGTGCCTAAGCTTTTGTAGTTTGTTCTTCCTAGCATAAATGTCTAAAAAAATTTAAAACAAACTGCAAGCGGTGACATTTTAAGGACGCGTGTCCTTTGTTGACGGTTTAACGATTTTGGTTTTGTGTGTACCTTCCCTAATGTTTTATACGACCTTGCAGAATGTGATACAGACAATTGTTTAGATATAGAAGCGCTGCTTTGGATACTTGTTTTAATTATAGATGACTTACTAAATGTTTATCTCTTTGTAACGCTTGACAATTTTAGTTGATCTTAACGATGTGGATTGGAAGGTAATGGATTTTAATTGGTTATGGTGATGTGAAAGGGCGTAAAAGTTAATTGGTCAGTGTGTGTTGGTATTCAAATGCCCGATCGTGATGCTGAGCGGCGATTCTCGTCGCGACCAAAATACTCTATCAGCATGACCGACGGGGCAACCGACCGCACATAAATGACGTTGGATTTTTCATAAACATCTTGCCACGCTTACCGATAAGAGTTCAAAGCTTTATTCCAATTTAGTCCCTTAAACGTTAAGCTTTAAGGTAGTTTTTCTAGCACGCTCCCTTAGATGCTGATAGGGCATTTAGGTCTGTTCAAAATGTTTGGATCAAATTTAATCTAACGTTTTATTGTATGCTCATAGTGCCCGGGGAGCCCCAAGACGTTAAAGTTACCGCTCTCAACTCAACATCCATCCACGTAACGTGGAAGCCGCCACAAGAAAAAGAAAAAAATGGTATAATTAGAGGATACCATGTACATGTTCAGGAATTGAGAGAAGAGGTAACATTCTGTTTTATCAACCGTTTATAGTCCGTTTTAACCTTTATTATATGTATTTTATGTCAATATAATCTAATCTTAATCAGGGCAAAGGTCTGCTTAATGACCCAATGCGTTTTAACGTGATGGATGATACAACGCTCGAGTTGAACATATCCGGACTACAACCAGATACGCGGTACAGCGTCCAGGTTGCTGCTCTTACAAGGAAGGGAGATGGCGACCGAAGTCCGCCGGTGTCTGTTAAAACTCCGGGAGGAGTTCCAAATCGGGCTACTGTTAATTTAAAGTAAGTAGTGTTCAAATTGATACAAAAATTATATAGGAACGTATGATTGAAATATATTTTATTTTCAACAAATCGTATACCTCAGTAATCAGTTTTAATTTTGTTGTAGAATATTAGAACGGGATCCCATAGTGTCAATTGAAATCGAATGGGCAAAACCAACACAAACCTACGGTGACTTACTAGGATATAGACTTAGATATGGTATTAAAGATCAACCGCTTGAAGAAATAAACTTTCCTGGAACCAAGGTTACCTCATATAGAATTAATGATTTGGAAAGGGGAGTACAATATGAGTTTAGAGTAGCAGGAAGAAATCAGATAGGAATAGGTCAAGAAACTATTAGGTATTGGCTTACACCCGAAGGTGCGCCGAAAGGACCTCCCGCCAATGTTACCTATCACTTTCAAACTCCAGATGTTATCAGCGTCAACTGGGATCCACCTACACGAGCTGATCGAAGTGGTCAAATAAAGAAATACGACGTTCAATTTTATAAAAGAGGAGATCAATCTTCATTAGCTGAAAAAACGACAGAACTAACAAAAGCGGTATTTACTGGCTTAGAAGAAGATGCGCATTATGTGTTCAAAGTTAGGGCTTATACGGATCAAGGCGCCGGTCCGTACAGTAAGGATATGACGGCTCATACTGAAAGGGATATCGGTAGAGCACCCATGTCAGTGAAAGCCGTCGCTACTTCTGAATCCGGTGTTGAAGTCTGGTGGGAGCCCGTGCCTTCAAGAAAGAAGATTATTGGCTATGTTATATTTTATACTATGACTCCCGTCGAGGATCTAGATGACTGGCAACAGAAAACCGTTCATGTTACGCATTCTGCTGAATTAGGAAATTTAGAGAAATTTGCTGAATATGCAATTGCGGTAGCGGCGAAAACCGCAGAAGGTTTGGGAAGGTTATCAGAAAAGGTTACTGTGAAAGTAAGGCCTGAAGAAGTGCCTTTACAACTTAGAGCGCAGGATGTTTCTACCCACTCCATGACCTTATCGTGGTCTCCCCCATTACACTTAAATCCAGTTAGTTATAAGATTTCTTACAATGCCATTAAAGAATTTGTTGACTCGCTAGGAATGACGCAAACACAAGAAATTCCGAAAAGGGAAATAGTTATTAAGCATGACAGAACTTCCTACTCCATAAATGATTTATCGCCATTTACTACGTACAATGTAAATATAAGTGCCATACCTAATGATAACTCATATAGGCCACCGACGACAATCACTGTAACGACACAAATGGCCGCACCTAAACCAATGGTGAAGCCAGATTTTTACGGTGTTGTTGAAAATGAAATACTCGTTATACTACCTCAAGCATCTGAAGAATACGGACCTATATCCCATTATTATCTAGTTGTAGTACCCGACGATAAAACACATAATCATAAGAATCCCGACCAGTTTTTGACTGATGACTTGATCAAAAATAACGCTCGAACGGATGATGAAAATGCACCATACATTGCAGCAAAGTTTTTACAAAGAAATATATTATACACATTTCATCTCGGTAATGATGAAATGTATGAAGGATTTTTAAATAGAAAATTGAATTTAAATAAAAAATATAGAGTTTTTGTTAGAGCAGTCGTCGATACACCACAAAAGCATTTGTATACATCGAGTCCTTTTTCTGAATACTTATCATTAGATATGCGAGAGGCTCCACCTGGTGAAGAACCAAGTAGACCTGATCCCAAAGATATCAACGGAGATCCGGAAATAAGGATAGAGGAAAATAGAAAAGAAGCTGGTATGGTATGGGTCATCGGTCCAATAATAGCGGCCTTGATGCTATCGTTGTGCTTAGTTCTTTTGTTTATTGTCAAGAGGAGACGGCAACCTTGTAAAACACCAGACCAGGCAGCTGTAACACGACCTTTAATGTCTGCTGATATAGGATTTGGAGCACCTTCCGATCCAGTAGAAATGAGACGACTAAACTTCCAAACACCTGCAATGATTTCACATCCGCCAATACCCATTTCTGAACTTGCAGAACACATAGATAGATTGAAAACTAACGACAATCTTAAATTTTCCCAGGAGTATGAAAGTATTGAACCCGGTCAACAATTCACATGGGATCATTCGAATATGGAAATTAATAAACCAAAGAATCGTTATGCCAATGTCATCGCGTATGATCATAGTCGAGTTATCCTTCAACCTATTGATGGCATACTTGGAAGTGATTATATAAACGCCAACTATTGTGATGGTTACCGTAAGCATAACGCCTACGTCGCGACTCAGGGGCCACTACAAGAAACTTTCACAGATTTCTGGAGAATGTGCTGGGAACTGCGCACGTCTACAATAGTAATGATGACAAAATTAGAGGAGCGAACTAGGATTAAATGCGACCAATACTGGCCCAGCCGAGGAAGCGAATCATATGGCATGATGACGGTCACAATTGCTGAGGTTCAGGAGCTTGCCACATATTGCATTCGAACATTCCAAGTGACTAGAAATGGAGGTGCGGAACGTAGGGAAATCAAGCAACTCCAATTTACCGCTTGGCCGGATCACGGAGTACCAGATCACCCAGCTCCCTTCCTACAATTCTTGCGTCGCGTCCGCGCTTTGAACCCACCGGATGCTGGACCTCTCGTAGTCCACTGCTCGGCGGGTGTTGGTCGCACCGGTTGCTTCATTGTCATCGATTCGATGTTGGAGAGAGCGAGACATGAGCGTACTGTCGACATCTACGGCCACGTAACATGTTTACGAGCCCAACGCAATTACATGGTGCAAACCGAAGACCAGTATATATTTATACACGACGCTTTACTCGAAGCGGTCATTTGTGGAGATACCGAAGTGCCAGCTCGCAACTTGCATTCTCATATTCAGAAGCTCATGCGTATTGACACAATTGAAAATATAACTGGCATGGAATTGGAATTTAAGAAGCTTGCCAATATGAAAGCCGATTCCAGCCGGTTCGTATCTGCCAGCTTGCCCTGCAATAAACATAAGAACAGATTGGTGCACATCTTGCCATACGAGTCTACTCGAGTCTGTTTGACTCCGAGAGATGGTTCCGATTACATAAATGCTTCGTTTGTGGATGGATATAGATACCGAGCTGCTTATATTGCGACTCAAGGCCCCCTACCGGACACCACAGATGATTTCTGGCGAATGCTATGGGAGCATAATTCCACTATTATTGTGATGCTCACCAAACTGAAAGAAATGGGAAGGGTAAGATAAATTTTCTTAATTGTTATTGGCATTATGTAATGTTGAAGCCATAATACTTATATGAGATATTGTTTTAGGAGAAATGTCACCAATATTGGCCGTCTGATCGCTCCGTGCGCTACCAATGCTTCGTAGTCGATCCCATCGCCGAGTACAATATGCCTCAGTATATCTTGAGAGAATTCAAGGTAATCTATTCACACACTAATCTATTCTCAAAATAAATCTGATTATAAAACACATATAACGTATTCCCACCTTGTATCAATAGGTCACAGACGCTCGCGATGGCGCATCCAGAACGGTTCGTCAGTTCCAGTTCACGGATTGGCCGGAACAAGGAGTACCCAAGAGCGGTGAGGGTTTCATAGACTTCCTGGGTCAAGTGCACAAAACCAAGGAGCAGTTCGGACAGGACGGACCAATCACTGTGCACTGCAGGTTGGTTTTAAGATTGCATTTTAAATTTGCTATTATTTTAATTATTATATATATTTTTAATAACTTTTATAAATCTCATTGTATTAATCGAGTTTAATGTGTTATATAGCGCGGGTGTTGGTCGCACGGGTGTGTTCATCACTCTGTCGACGGTGTTGGAGCGCATGCAGTACGAGGGTGTGGTGGACGTGTTCCAGACTGTACGCACTCTGCGCACACAGAGACCCGCCATGGTGCAGACTGAGGTAACACAGACACACACACATGCACACCAACACACCCACGCGCACGCACACATGCACATCAACACACCCACGCGCACGCACACACACGTAATACGGACGCGACACAATAACATATCTCCGTAACATATCTTCTCACATATTGATATACTTCAATACATTAATGAAGCAACATTGCCGAATAATAATAATTTTAGAATAAAAGGTTTTTATTAATCACAATTATATGTTTTACCTAAATTTCATACATTCCTTTTAAAAATATACATTCTAGGTAAATTTCGAATTGCATAAACATTCGACATTCTATTTGTATCTTTTCGAGTGCTTCCCCGAAATGACCGCGCTTTTTAATTAAATTGAATGCGCTTAGCGATGACTCACGACTTGGACCGAATTTAATTTACACCACTTTTTAGTTTGCGGTTCGACATTTTTAAACCTCACCTCAGACTTTCCCATTTTTTCTTTCAGACTTTTTGCTGATAATACGCTTGTGTAATCTTATCTGTAAGCAGAATAAAATAATAGTAAGGCACCTTTCAATTTAAAATCGCCTATAAAGGTCTGTATACACGTCCCGCGAGGGGATTCTCTGTATTGGAAGCTGTAAATTTTGCGTATCGACTATGTAATTATTTTTAATGGAGTCGGCTGTATCGTTAAAGTCGCTTCGTATAATGCGATCTTATAAAGTATATTTCTACAATAAATGAACTGAAACGTAATGTATATTAGTTTTTTTGCTCTTTGATATGACACAGACCTAAAAGATAGAGGAAGGAACACTTATTATATTAAATATTTTGTAAAACAGATCGCCTTGTTTTCAATGAAAAAAAACTGACCTAGAAAATAACTACTTTTGTTAGAAATGTTATGATTACTTGGGACGGGAATTAAAGAAAAGGAAGTCGCTTCAAACATTTAATATACTCGTAACAAACACAATCAATTTAAAACTTTTATATGAAGATTACTTCAATTAAAGAAATAAATGTTCCCAGGATCAATACGAGTTCTGCTACCGAGCCGCCCTGGAGTACTTGGGCTCCTTCGACCACTACGCCAACTGACAATGAGACAGACTCGTCTGAACCGGAGCCCTGTCCGCACGTATGTACACCGCCTTATAGAACGACACGTCTGTGGTAGATTGTAGATAAAATATTATATAATCTATGGTAGGTGACGTTTGTATGTCGTTTGAAATGTATGGTCGATAAAAAAAAGTTATTTTATTGTCTACATTTTGGTTATTTATATAACATTATTTTGTTACGACGAAATGTTATTCCTAATTAGTTATGAGATAAAAAAAATAGATTTACTTTCTTGTATATTTTATTTGCCATACATTTCTTAAACGACACGTTATAATGTTTAATGTAGTTTTGTATAATATCAAAAGTGTTCTCAACGACAGGGTTCCGTCTGTATCGGAGGGAGCACCGCGAGGCTAAACATGTATGTGCCTAGGGAGTTACTTATGACCACTGTTAACGCGACCGTGAGTTGAGGGTACGTGTATAATTATAATGAAACACCCGTCTTATTAAAATGTCATGCAAAATTTTTACGCCGCGTGAAAATTAAACGCAATACTGTCTATAAAAATAATAATAATAATAATAATGTATAAATATACGCGGTATAATCGTCACATTACGTATATAATGTATAAATAGTTATTGCTGCTGTAGTTAGATATTTATTTTTCATATGGTGTTATTAGGTACGGTACCTAGCGTGTATGAGGGTTTCATTATTGCAGTACAACAACAGGTCCTTGTGAATCGGCTGTGTTTTTGTGTAAATATTTATTTCATACCATAAACAATTTCTCTTGCCCGTTCGGCCGATTTTTTTTCTCCTTTCGAGCCATAGATAATTATTTTTTTTCGTATAATAGTATTAAGAATATTTTTAATATCACTGCCGCCAGTTATAAAGGATGGTGACTGATTGACATATCTATTGTTAGGTAGAAAAATGTTTTGTCCGTGTGTGTATGTATGTTTTAATGCAATAAGGAAATGATATCTTTGGATCGTGTTATGTCTAGAGAAAAAAAAAATGATTCCTACAAAGACTTGACGAACTCTTTGCCGCTTATCCCATTGATGGTACTTCGTTCTGTAAACGAGAGGGGCATCCACTATCTCGCTTATATTTATTTTCCCTCTCGCTCCCCCATCACTCTATATTAAGCTATCTTTAAGTGTAGTTGATCTGTTTAATGTTTTACGGTACCCCCCCAGCCTAGGACGTATCTTATAAGGTTATTAGGTTTTCCACTCGTTTTATACAAATCTTATACCTTGTATCTACGTGTAAGTTGAAGTTGAGCTTTTTAACTTAGATGTATTATTACGCGGTTTATGAACAAACAAAACCGGATAAAACCGGTTATAGCGTGAAAAATTTCGGTTATTATTTTAATAAAGTATAAACCGATTATATTAAAAGGTTTCGTCGTAACTCACATGTCATTTCAATTCGGTCGGTTAATCAAACGTCAACTGCCAATCGTAAGTAGCTAGTGAAGTTAAGATAAATAAATAAATACAAAAAAAAAATACTTAGATATTAATGAGATATTGTTAAATCGAATAGTGAAAATTTAATACTCGTTGATGGATCGCATATTTAGCCGGTTTTTGCTTACACTTAGTGATGAGATTTATAGATAACTTCGATAGCAGCTTTTACGTTTAGTCATAATATCTTTATTATATTTTGATTTGCTTACTTCATCATATAACACCGGACGTCTCGTGCTTTATATTATATAAGACATCAAAATACATCTTCCTGAGCTCCAAACGCACATATTGGGTTATAGTTTAAATACTTCAGTTGTTATTTTATTAATTTCATTTTTAACTACGATGCTGTGTAATATTTTGGTGCGATTTTTTTTTTTGTCTATGGTTATTTTTTTTATCTGTAAAGATAAGTGACATTCGTGTGACGTGAATATCGATTTTTCGTTTAAAAATCGTATAAATTTTTATCGATTTTTGTAATATTATTTTTGCCATATAGGGTGCTGTAATTAATTCCATTGTTTAGTACAAATGTGTGTAATCCAGTGTAATATTGTTTATATCCAGATATATGTTAATTTGTATGTATGTAAAGACTGATTTTACATTTATTTCATGTGTTCTTAATTATTTTTTTACCTATTACGTGATTTGACCCGCAGATAAAACAACTACTGCTTTAATTTTATTTATATATATATTTTATAGTAAGTCAGTTGTGTACGTAGTGTGATGCGGGGAACCGAATTTATTATTAATACAACAAAAAAAAAAGGTATTTATTTTTGCCAAAATGATGTGAAGTATATATTTTTTATAATACCACAAATAAAATTAATATAAAATTAAAATTAATTTTCGATCTTAATAATTTGGTTTCCCGCAATAATAATTATAAGTGTACGATAATTTACATAATTCTTTTGATGTATTAAATGTTGCAAGTATCCTAATCCAGTAGCCGCCTTGCGTTTTGTATATTTTGAATTGCTAAGTGGCACGGTGTTGCCATAGCTGATATTTTAATGCAATAAAAATGGCGGACGCAATATGGCGGGACGGTGTGTGAATGTAGTAGGAGTTTGTAGACTATTATTTTACGATTGAAATATATCCCGCTGCGAATGGATTCGCAATTATACATAATGTATATGATGAAATAAATTTATGTGGGGCGTACTTATTTGTTTTATTTATCTCTCTTGTAAGATAACGTTTTATTTGATAACCATTCAATTAATTGATACACACAGCAAAATTAATGTTATTTATAATAATACAATTACTATTAAGGTCTAAGGTTTATTCTTATCATGTCTTCACTAACGCAAATCATCAAAGTATTGATACAATTGAATTGATATTTCGTGACGAAATCTGAACATGATAAGTAATAATGATAAATTACGATACACCTTATTAGAGCAGTGGAAATTATTCCTTTTTACTAATAGTTTATACTATATACTCTTAGGATATAGCAAATGGAAACTAAACTGCTAAAACAAACTAGGATCCGTCGCCGTGGTGGAGTTGAGCTGCTGGAGTTGAGCTGAGCACTCCCCTTTTAAATAAAATATAATACTTTTTTTTTCTACGTAATAGTTTTTATGTGATATTGCTTATAAGCGTATTTCTAGGTTGGCGATCGGCAGGCACGGAGGTTCTGATAACGTTAAGTCTATGGGAGAAACAGTTTTTTTTTTCATCATTTCTGGACGAAATTAGGTATTTTAATTTGTTTTTTTTTAAACATGCCCTATCTCAAGTTCTACAGCTCAGACAATTTTCATTCAAATCGGTTTAGTAGTTTTATTGTGATGTTGCTTCTAAAAGAAGTTTCCCAAACGGTTAAAATTTTCTCAAGCTCAGCTCAATTAAAAGAGAAGGCGATAAAACTATGACAACACTCAAATACAATCAAGGAAGTTCCTTCATATTTTCATAATAGAATAAACAAATAATTTATTAACTTTATTATGCATTAAAATGGTTAATTTCTTACTTAACTTAACTTAAACATAATGTTAATTTATCAGAACAGAATAGAAGAACTTAAGCAAAGTCAGAATAAGCAATCGTATTCTGACCAGATCGTGTCTGCATAACAATGACCAGGAGATTGGAATTGAAATCTATTCTCTTGAATATCTATTATCGGTAAGTTCGTCGTCCACATTGGCATTGCTTTAAATAGTGCAATGAACTCGTTTTTCTTTGATCTTTCATGTTTATGTTGGCAGTCATGTCCTTCATGACACATGAGTACCAATATGACGCCACAAAAAATTTAATATTTGAACTCGTTTTTATATCTTCACTATAGATTTTTAACAGACAATAAATTTATTTTTTATCTTTAATACAGCTAAATAAAATGCAGCTTTTCAAGTACCTTTACATAATATTTTATATTTGCTAAAACTAAACTAAATATAAATAGCAGAAACAATTTCAACTAACATTGTTGTATGCAAAGAAAAAAAGTTAAAAACAATCCAAAAAATGTAACAAACGTATTTAACAAATAGTCGTCATTATTTTTGGTACTTTTGGACCTCATGACCCCTTTACTGTCCAAATCATGATATATTCAGATGATTAACAATTTTTGAATGATGAATAATTAATAATGGACCCCGCAAAATGTTCAAAGATGTGCTCGGTTTAACTCTGAAGCGAGCTTAACATCGTAATTTCTATATAACGTCAAATTAATAAGTATAACTAAATTACCCGCCAACGCTACTCCGATGTTAACTTTTACCATAAATACATAGACGTTGATTCAACAGTTACCAAGTATTTCGTGTTCAATTTTATAAAATAGACCCCCCACAGTAATATCCATTACTTCAGTCGAATTAAGCCTTATTTTGCGTGACGTCGTTTGCCTTTCTTATTTAAGAATTAAGGAGCAAATTCTGCCCTGTAATTATGTGGCCCGACAAATTGCATATTTCTCTTTCAAGATACGAATAAGGGTCAAATATTTTATTCAGCATTTGATGTGAAAAAACGCGGCCTTATTTATAGTTTTTAATTTGCGAGAAGGGAGTATTTTATTACTTTTTATATACCGTCGTTTCTTGTTTGAAGTTTACTAAGAATAAAAAGCAATAATTTAATTACATTGTTATTTAAATATATTTTTATTCATATACATATTTTCCAATTGATAAATATTGATTTTAGGATTAACGAATAATACAAATTGAAACAATAAATATAATCTGTTCTTTGTGGACCACAGACAAACGTCAGTCAGTTATTTATAGCGGGATTACTTCGGCGCGGTGGCCAATATGGCACCCGGGGGCTAATCCGATGATTTAAACATACAGCCCCATCGATTTAGTAAAATGTGAAAAGTAATTAATCATATTACAGCCTTCTTTAGAAATACGTAAAGTGCCTTTAGCGATGAAAGGCGATATAATAAGAGTTTTAAAAAGGTAAAATGGGAGCTTAAAGTCGGTTTTGTGTAAAATAATGTCGGTTTTTTATGTAAAATGTATTTAAGCGACTAGATTATTAAAAAAAGGAAATGAAAGTTATTAAGAAAACAAAATATTTATAACAACACATGAAAATATATATAAATTTAAAACTTCCCAGTTAAATATTTTTCCGCTATAATAAAAGATAATAAAGAAAGATACGCCTTTGATCTCATCTCTTTGACTAAAAATGCTTCAGTTGTTAATTAACTCTCCGCTACAGAAAAGTTTTATTTCCCAATGTTGTTATTAAAAATATTAAAACGGCCTGTCCAATAATACGTTCATATTTCTAACCATCTGTCAAAAATGACAGAATTATCTATTTAAGTATAGATAACAAAAAATACTTAATAAATGAAGACTATAACGATAGACCACCGCCATGTTTGTTTATAAAAACTCAAAAATAACCCTACTGTGAGCTTTAATTATTTATAAGTAGCCCAACTCCCTGTGGGGTGACGAAGATCTTTATTAAGAGGCACAATTCATTTGGCCGTGGAGATGGAGAAGGGAGATGAAGGGAGACAGATTAATGGGCGTTTATAATAAACAATATTGTGCTTGTAAATGAGTTCGTTTAGTTTAATTTCTGCGGCTCAGGTACGACAGTTGAATCCATGCAATTATTTAAACTTTGTATGTTTACGTTACGTAAAGCAATACTGCCTTCGTCAATAATATATTGCTCCTACAATAGTTACTACTTTAACACTTAATCTACCGACAATTCTTGTATACCTGTTCCTACCGCACGCGTTCAAATTGACCGCTAATTAAAATTTATTTTATTATATAACGCAGGTAATAATGAAAATAACTAAAAGTAAAGAGTGAAGAAAATATTATATGCATATTCTAAGAATGGTCATGTAGTTTGATAACGATGTTATAACGTTTAAAAATGTGTAATTTTTACAAAAGTTTAAGAACGGTCAATTTGACCGGTACTTGGTAGGTTTAGTGTTAATATTATTCAGTTTCATGTATTATTAATATAAGTTCACTGCAAGTACAATATGAAGTAGTTAAAAGTTATG
The DNA here is from genome assembly GCA_918358695.1 of Melinaea menophilus ssp. n. AW-2005. NCBI lineage: Eukaryota > Metazoa > Arthropoda > Insecta > Lepidoptera > Nymphalidae > Melinaea > Melinaea menophilus. Next base: position 19,687,427 of record OU911043.1, on the reverse strand, counting down.
AGGTGTAAGTTTCCCTGACAGTTATTGCTTCTGAATAAAACACTACTGTTACACTCTGTATTTCGACAATAGCTATATGGACTTGATTTTATATGTTTTAAAACTCTATAACACTTTAAACTTTGATACATAAAGGTCTATATCTATAGATTTCCTTCGATTTACATTTTGTGCCGTGTAATTTAATGAATCCTATTATTAAAGAGAATCCTATTATTATGATATATTGAAAAGACCATATTTATAAACTGCCTCTTCTTCTCTGCTTCTTCTCTTCTGTTCCGTCAAAGAAGTCTAACAGATATCGCCTTCGTTCTTATAAAAAAACGTTTATTTTTAGAATTCCAGGTTAATCAAAAGCTGTTCATGAATTTTTCATTATATATTTATTTAAAAACTTAAATAAGCTTAACAGAGTAAAAACGTAAGACGATTTTCAAACACAAGTTACGGAATTTTACAATATAAAAAAAAAAAACTAATAAAGCTTAAAAATTATTATGCTCCGATACATTGATGTGTGTGACAGCTTTATAACGCTTTACAAACAAATGGACATGTTCTTAAATCAAGCAAGACTTAACTAAAACGAATTGGGAGTTAACTTTTATATTCACTACAATTTACTATTTCAAATATTAGTTTAAAAACAGCACCAAGTAACACATTATTAAACCAAACGCGTATAGTTCTGTAATTTGATCCGGTCGCTCGGGATTCATCGCTAACTCGTATCAAATAGCTGTCATCGAAACTCGTTATGGCGGGAGATATTTTAATTACATGCTAAGTGGAAAATATTCAAATTAACCGGAGTACTCTGCAATGGTTACATTCAACATTAATTTCAGTACGGTTGGATATTAATTGAATTAATTCACAGGTTAATTAAAAACATAACAGCCATAGACAATGCTTGAGCGCCCGCTTCAGATAACTCATTCCTGGTTAGTTATGAAATTAAAATGTTTGGTATCCTTGTTCTGTTTTAATTTTAACATTATTCTGACAAATACTAGTATTTTATAGTACTTTTTAATATAATAGAAACGCAACAATTCTGAAGCTGAAACGTAAACTTTTCTTAGATATAATCCCAAACTTTTAATTTTATCGCCAAGCGAAGGAGGTAATGAGACACAAAAAATGGTCTGAAACCATAGCGCACTTTTCAATTTGAGTGTATTTCACTTCAAAGATTGCTAAAATTAAATCTGATTCAGTTTACTTTATGTTTTTGAGAATCTGTTACAGATGTAAACAAAAGGAGTGTAAAGTAAAACAAAATACGAACAACATTATTGACATTACAAATGTACAATATATTTTTCCCTCCACCGTCCTTAGAAAGTCTTTCACAATTTCTTTACAACACTGAAAGTATATCGGCTTTTTTTTACTATCCAATAAAATGCAAAATAGTATTTGCATTGGCAGAAAGATTGTTGTTGTTCGTTTGTCACATCATGTGGCTCCTCGATAGGGGATAAAGACATGTATGTTAATATAATATATTGACGTTTGTGAAACAGTAACTACAATAAAGAAACCCGGCTGAGTTTGTTGTGTGATTCTTCTCAGAGCAGGACGTTTGGAACACGCGGAGCCTTAATTTTAAGTTGCAGTGTCTACAGAAGGGCTTATTTTGATAAGTATGCGAGCCGCAGTCCCGAGAGTGATATAAGTAACTGAGATAAACTAGTCTTTACCACCTTAAAATTACTTGTCTTCAACTTTAAATGTATATTTTTGAAATTCTTTATAACCATGTTAAGATAACTTGAATTTTAAAGCTTATACAAAATGAAAAGTTCTAAAACTCGTATCTACAACTATTTGGATGGGAGCGAACTATTGATATTGATATATTTCAAATTCCATAAATTTATTTACCTACTATTTTCTTATAACCGCAAACTAACTTTTTTACTTCATTATTTGCCTTACATACTTTAGGGTAACTATTAAAATATGTCATTCTTAGCAAGAACCCATCCTATATTATAAAGAATTTATTTCAAAATTGTATCTTTCCAGACCTTTGCTCATCTTTAATATCAGACATTTTCTCTTGTTTATTACCAAACCTTTTCTTTCTTTTATGTATAACTCTAAAAATTTTCAGTTTTCGTATTGTAATACCCAATCGACAAAGACAGATTGAAAGAAAATTGGTATCCTAAATCAGTACCTTCCTGATCACACCTATTACATATTACATAAACTAAGCCTAGCCCGCCATCAGGCAATTTAACTTTTTCAATTCATTAGATGATTATTTTGATTCTCATTTCTATCTTACAAAATGAAAAACTTTCTCTACATTACATTTTCACACATTTTTACTGCTTAGTGCTTTTCTATATAGTAATATGTACCTCATACTCTTATATCTTTGAAATTGAACGACGTTGGTCAATACAAAGTTGTTCCAGCAACTACATGGTAGCTCTCGGCAGAACAACGGAGCGATATTGATAATGTCCATTTTATATTATTTAAAAATAAAATAAGATATCAAATACAAAATAAACTTCGAACATTGAAAAGGATTACTCTCTCGTATACAATTCATAACAATAACAAGTTCCCTGGTTTCATAAATATAATTTAAAACTCCAGAACGAACTGAAATCACATTACACATTGGTTCCGATCGTAATCCATGAATCTTATTATAATTAGGAATGATATTATCACAGCAATCTTTGTATTATGTGGAACGTTTCCGACACCCTATAAATATGGAGCAACAGTGACCCTCGTTAAATTTGCTATTATACTTACATTATTTCTTTTATCAGATTAATTTTATATACATTGTATTGTGCTTCGACTGACGCAGAATATAAAAGACACGGCAAATCCCTTTTTAAATAGAGTAATCTTGTTATTATTCACATTACTTTTATTCATATAAAATATATATAATATAAAAAATAGTAACTACGCAAAATCAGTACATAAAATTTTGAAAAATAAAAAAAGCCTGTCATACGTTTTTTATTATATTTCTCAGGATACCAAAACTGACTTATACTATAATTATAATAAATACACAATTCAAAAAAATACTGACGGACGGACGGATATAAATTTAATTTATAATGATGTTATAGTTATTTCAGTTAATATTCGGATGCTTTCACTCCTACAATTTTTCACGGAAAAACACACAATGTTCTTGAGGCTTCAATAAAACTTAAAATTTATAGATTTGCATAAATGTATGCAAATCCATACATTGATTTGAAACGGAGAAGCAAGAGACAGTCGAAGCAGATATCATGTTTTCAGAAATTTTAACATTTTGTTCAGTTTTGAAATTGATTAACATAATTTTAATTTTAAGAATAATAAAAACATTTTAATGCATCTATAAATAACTACTGTGTGTTTATCGCATTGAGTAATATATAATTTACTTTAGCAAGTATTAAACTTAAAGGAATTGGGAATCAACTTTTATACTCACTACAATTTATTATTTCAAATATTAGTTTCAAAACAGCACCTAGTAACACATTATTAAACCAAACGCGTATAGTTCTGTAATTTGATCCGGTCGCTCGAGATTCATCGCTAACTCGTATCAAATAGCTGTCATCGAAAGTAGTTATGGCGGGAGATATTTTAATTACATGCTAAGTGGAAAATATTCAAATTAACGGAGCACTCTGCAATGGTTAAATTCAACATTAATTTCAGTACGGTTGGATATTAATTGAATTAATTCACATATAAATTAAAAACATAACAGCCATAGACAAAATTTGAGCGCCCGCTTCAGATAACTCGTTCCTGGTTAGTTATGAAATAAAATGTTTTGTATGTTTGTTCTCTTTTAATTTTAACAATATTCTAACAAATACTAGTATTTTATAGTACTTTTTAATTTAATAGAAACGCAACAATTCTGAAGCTGGAACGTAAACTTTTCTTAGATATAATCGCAAACTTTTAATTTTATCGCCAAGCGAGGAGGTAATGAGACACAAAAAATTGGTCTGAAACCAAAGTGCAGTTTTGAATTTGATTGTATTAGACTTTAAAGATTGCTAAAATTAAATATGATTCAGTTTACTTTATATTTTGGAGAACCTGTTACATATGTTAACAAAAGCAGTTTAAATTAAAACAAAACACGAACAGAATTATTGACATTACAAAGTACAATATAATTTTTCCTTCCACCGTCCTTAGAAAGTCTTTCACAATTTCTTTACAGCACTGAAAGTATGTCGGCTTTTTACTATTCAATAAAATGCAAAATATTATTTGCATTGGCAGAAAGATTTGTTGAAAGTTTGTCACATCATGTGGCTCCTCGATAGAGGATAAGAACATGTATGTTAATGTAATATATTGACGTTTGTGAAACAGTAACCAAAATAAAAATTAGGCTGAATTTGTGTTGTGGTGCTTCTCAAAGCAGCGCGCTTGGAACACGCGGAGCCTTAATTTTAAGTTAGAGGGTCTGCAGAAGAGCTTATTTCGATAAGTATGGTATCAAGAGTCCTGACACTCCCATTTAAGGTACACAAGTGATAACTGGTATTGATTCGAAGTGATAAGATAAAAATAAATAAAATAAATAATGATAAATATTTATGTATTTATTATTTCCTTTATGCTGATGCTTCACCGGTGGAGCCAACTTATACGAGCCGCAGTCCCGAGAGTGATATAAATAACTTGATAAACTAGTCTTTACCACCTTAAAATTACTTGTTTTCAACTCTAAATGAATACTTCCCTGGTTTAAAAAAGAAGAGGTGGGAGTTTCATGTAGTACTTTCCCAAGATACCACAGCCACACTTTTAGAGAGGATTTAGTCTCTCTTGGCTTGTGGTGGCCAGTAGTAGGGTTATCCCGCCCATATTCGGAGTTGTTGCTCGATTTGCACCACCCAGGGGGCACATGTAGAGGATGGTGATTCCTGCGGACGCAAGCAACTCCACCCCCCAAATTTTGGCTTCAAGAGGACTTTCGTTGCGCGTTGACAATGAAATCCTAGGATCTCCCAATAATTTAAATTATTAGGAATGTGAGACAGTTAATGAGTGAATTTAATTCACTTTTTGTTAAAATATTTGGGAACCTTGGAGAAGCCAATGTTTGTTTTTTTTTAATTAAAAAAAGCCAAAATTAGATTTTTTTGCGAGAAAAGAGTAGCTATTGGTTATCGGTTGGTAATCGACATGATACTAGGAGGCCCTAATCAATTAGCATCCATAGAGCACGTGCCCAGATGGAAAGAGTGTCAGCGCTGATGGGCCACTGTTCTCGAATGGCGAACATGAGCCGGTAGAAGCAGCGTTGGTAGCGGGTAGTAATAGTAGTACAAGATGGAACGACAACGTAATCAAGGTCGCTGGAAGTCGCTGGATGCGACGATTTTTTACATACTAAACTAAGCGGCATAACGAAAATTTGTTGAAACCAATATACATTCCGTTTGTGACGTCACGTTTAAACAAAGACAATATAATGAGTTGCTTATAATATATAGATATTAAGTACTGATAAGTTTTACGGTAGTTTTACCGGAGTATAACGGAGTATAACCAGATATATTTTGTATAACGATTTATATGGCTCTTCCTCTGGAAACCACTAAAGATAATTGCAATAGTATATAGGAACATTATTTCAATTAATTTAAAATATAAAATTGCCCTTAAAACTTTCTTAGAGCGAGGAGTGAAAACAAACCCAATTATTAAATGCATGCAGAAGTGAAAGTATGGCTGTTTTCTTTACTATCCAATAAAATATCGTTCATCCATGAACGATGTATATTCGTTTGTCACACCATGTGCTCCTCGATAGAGGAGTAAACAGTAACCACAATAAAGAAGCCGGCTGAGTTTGTTGGGTGGTTCTTCTCAGAGCAGCGCGTTTGGAACACGCGTTGCCTTAATTTTAAGTAAGAGTGTCTACAGAAGGGCTTAATTCGATAAATATGGTATCAAAATAGTCCTGCCACTCCCATTTAAGGGGTTACATGGGTTTCGTGTATTAAAAAAATCGATTTTTTTTTGCTTAATAATTTCTACAACATCTCAAGAATATTATCCTAAATTTTCAAGTCGATCCAAATAATAGTTTCGGAGATACAGCCTTTGGAAGGTGTGCGCTCCAAGCCAGATATAGAAGGGTCAGCGTGCCTCAGATATAGTGAGCAGCTGCTCGTCTATTGTTTGTCTGTCATTGTTGTATATAACTTTCACTTTCTAAGGACAACTAGTTTGAAATATTTTATTTGGTGAATACCCATTGAAGGACGAGGTTCATTTGAGGTTATCCCAAGTTTCTGTTATAAAATTTATAAAAACGTGGTATTATTAGTGGTTATCTAGTGTCAGTTGTGAAGTTGATAAACAATGAATAAAGTTACAAGAAAACAGATAACCCTTGGAGCTCGTAGAAAAGATAGACCGAAAAAAAGGAGACGGTTCTTTAATGGTCAAAATACGGAAACTGATGACAGTTCCTTCACGAGCACCTCAGCAAAAAAATTAAAAGGTGATGATAGAGAGCACGTGCCAGAAGAGTACACGCTTCAATATTCAATCATAGATTTTGCCTTGGTTTTCTCAACTCTCTCATCGTTTGTGCGGTGTTCTAACATTATTAAAAATGAAGATGAAGATCAATTGTGTAATGGTAAAGTACAGTTTAAGCAATGTTCGAAATTCAGTCTGGGATTTAAAATCGTAGTAGAATGTGAACGATGTGATCCGAAATATATTTTATCTTGTCAAAAAATCGGAAGAATGTATGAACTAAATCGCCGGTTCATTTTTGTTATGAGAATATTGGACTTAGGGCTCGCCGGATGCAAGAAATTCTGCGGCTTGATGGACATAAGCATTTCATTTTTAAACCAGTCTACATACGATTTTTATATTGGTAAAATATATGAGTGTATTGATACAGTTGCTCAAACTCTATTCTCATCTGCTGCTCAAGAAGAAAAAAAATTAACAAGTCTTGAAAACGATTTACAAGATACGACAGATGTGAGTGTTTCCGGTGACGGTACCTGGAAGAAACGAGGTTTCGCATCACTATATGGTGTGAGTTCACTAATTGGACATTATTCGGGAAAAGTGTTGGATGTGTTTGTGAAATCCTCTTATTGTAAGTTATGTGAAAGCTGGAAAAATAAATTAGACACTGCAGAATATGAAGAATGGAAAGAAGAACACATTAATGTACACAAGTGATCACTGATTTTGATTCGAAGTGGAAAAGATAAAAATAAATCATAATAAATATTTATGTATTTATTATTTCCTTTATGCTGATCTTCGCCGGTCGAGCCAACTTATACGAGCCGCAGTCCCGAAAGTGATATAAATAACTTAGATAAACTAGTCTTTACCACCTTAAAATTACTTGTCATTCTTAGCAGGAACCTATCCTATCTTATAAAAAACTTATTTCAAAATTGTATCTTTCCAGACATTTGCTCTTCTTTAATACTAGACATTTTCTCTTCTTTAATACCAAACCTTTTCTCTCTTTTATGTATAACTCTAAAAATGTTGAGTTTTCGTGTTACCATGTACCCAATCGAAAAAGAGAGATTGAAAGAGAATTGGTATCCTAAATCCGTACCTTCCTGATCACACCTATTACATATTATATAAGCTAAGCATAGCCCGCCATCGGGCGGTTTGACTCTTTTCAATTCATTAGATGATTATTTTGATTCTCATTTCTATCTTACAAACAGAATAACTTTCTCTACATTACATTTTCATACATTTTTAGTGCTTAGTGCTTTTCTATATAGTAATATGTACCTCATACTCTTATATATTTGAAATTGAACGACGTTGGTCAATACAAAGTTGTTCCAGCAACTACATGGTAGCTCTCGGCAGAACAACGGAGCGGTATTGATAATGTCAATTCTATATTATTTAAAAATAAAATACAATATCAAATACAAAATAAACTTCGAACATTGAAAAGGAATACTCTCTCGTATACAATTCATAACAATAACAAGTTCCCTGGTTTCATAAATATAATTTAAAACTTTAGAACGAACTGAAATCACATTACACACTGGGTCGGATCGTAATCCATGAATCTTATTATAATTAGGAATGATATTATCACAGCAATCTTTGTATTATGTGGAACGTTTCCGACACCCTATAAATATGGAGCAACAGTGACCCTCGTTAAATTTGCTATTATACTTACATTATTTCTTTTATCAGATTAATTTTATATACATTGTATTGTGCTTCGACTGACACAGAATAGAAAAGACACGAAAAATCCCTTTTTAAATAGAATAATCTTGTTATTATTCATATTACTTTTATTCATATAAAAATAGTAACTACGAAAATCAGTACAATAAATTTTGACAAAATAAAAAAGCTTGAGTTACATTAGCATAAGGAACCCTGTAGTTCTAGGTAGTAGTAATTAAGATATTATTTGTTATTGTTAGATGTTATTGTTAAGATAGAATTAGGAAATTATATTATAAAATAAATTCAGTTCCATACCAACCACTGTATCGACTGGTCGTTTGAATTAAATTTTTTTAAAAACACTTCGTCCCTCCCTCGAGACGTAACTGGCGCAGTCGGTAGGATTCGCCTCTGAGTAAACGGTGTTTTCGTAATCGAGTATCGGAAAATCGCGACCCCGCGTCTAATTTAATGATATTTCGCGCTCGAACCTCGAGACAACCCCGAGGCGAATCTAAAGAAGAATTTCGAGGGTCCAGCTCCAGCGGCAACGTCCAGATACAGTAACGGAACTCACCGCCTTCAATCGGCAATGCTTGTGGGGTAAGTGTAGATTCCATTACTCCCAAGTTTCCTTTATTTTTAACTAACTTTATTTTATTTTATTATTGTGTGTTTCTGAAACTATTTGTCGATTCATATAGCCGAAAAATGGCCACTGAACAGACTAAATACGAAACAACCATCGATTATAAAACAATGTCATTACTATTACCAACATACGACGGTAATAAAAAAAACGTTAGAATTCTATATAAATAGTGTAGAAAATGTGTTAAATCTCATAGAAAATCGGCAAGATTCTTCAATCGCGTGTCTAATTAGAAACAAACTAACCGGAAAAGCTGTAGAAGCTCTTTCCCAACATTCCGACCTTTCAACGTGGGAGAATATTAAAATTATATTAAGGAATAGGTTCGGAGAATTTCGAGATGAGATTCAATTGATCCAAGAACTAATGCATTTATCTAAGGACAGATCAAGCGTAGATGTGTTCGCGGATAAAATAAGAGATGTCGCATATGCATTAATTAGCTTAGATATAAATAAAAAATCTTTTTACGAAAAAATGGCACTAGACGTATTTTTAGATCAATTAGAGCCATTAATTGCATTAGGAATTCGTGTACGAGGCATTATGGATCTTGAAAATGCCATATCACTTGCAAAGCAAGAAGAATGTAAATTAAAAAATAAAAGAATGCTAGAAAATAAAACAAAATTAGCTAACGTTTCGCCTAGACCTATACCCGTTCAGAATTACAGGTATCCGGGTCCAACGTACTCAAAACTATTTACGCCCAAACGTTGAGCAGTTGCCCCAAAATAACAATAATAGCCGTCCAATTTTCCAAAAACAAAATGTTAGGTTCAGCGTAAGACCGGGACAACAGCAACAACAACAACAACGGAACGTAAATCGCCAAATAGACGAGAGTTATGAACAGGAATCTGATCCTGAAAACCAAACATTCGAATCAGCTCAACATGAAGATGAAAATTTTTTAATAGTAGGCAAAGCCGAAGATCAAACGTAGTATATGTAAACCTTAACAATCATAACAAACTGCCTTATGTTTATATTAGTGAGCTAGGAGGTGCATATAATAATAAAGTTCACTCTGCTACAGGATTCACTCCATTCGAATTACTGTACGGTCACACCAGTAGTAGAAACCCATTAGAATTATATTGCACTAAAGAATTTTACCAAGAATATGTAAATAAGCACAAACAAATAATGGAGAACGTCCATAAATTAGTTAGTACCAAATTAGCTAAAGATAAGCAAGCAGTTATTGAAAGAGCGAATAAAAATACAGAAATCGCATCTTTTAAAGTAGGAGATGAAGTATATAAACAAGTTGCCAAAACCGCCCGTAGTAGTAAATTAGAACCCAGATACATAGGTCCTTATACAATCGTTCATATTCATCCAGAACAGATTGCGGAAATAAGAGGAAAGCACGTAAACGCTAAAACTATAAGAGTGCACTTCCGAATGCTAAGACGTCCTGTCAATGTTCCAGGAACGCCTTCGTCTTCGTCGCAGCCCTCTGGCTCGCCGGCGTCACCGCAATTATAGAACCTATCGACAACCATAATGGTGTGTTGGTGCTTAAAGAAGCGACGGTTCATAACCAAGTGGATACGTACCATTTAATAGTAGCATATAATGTTTCGAAAATTCGGGAAATCTTTATAGAAGTATGTAAGGATTTCTATACTTTTAATTTTAAGAATCAAAACGTATCTAACCTTAAGGAAAATGTAGTATATAGGCACCAAATAGATTACTTAATAGAAAGAATAGAGAATAAGCTAGTATATCTAGGTTCAGAAAGATTAGGATTAGCAGAAGTACATTCACAAAGAAAAAGAAGAGGTTTAATAAATGGATTAGGTTTAGTAGTTAGAGCCATAACGGGAAATTTAGATCAGGAAGATGCTTTAAGATTTGAAAAGGAAATACAGGAAATAAGAAGTTTTGCTGTAGCTAGCGAACAAAAGAGTAGACAGACTGTAGGTTTAATGAAAGATTTTATAACGCAGTATAATAATAAGCTAGAAAAAATTAAGAAAAATCAAGAAAAGCTATTTTCAATTATTAATGAATTAAATTCAAAGCAAAGCTTTATTAATGCATTAACAATATATATGCAGATCGAAATATGCCTTCAGCAAATTTACGACCGTTTACTTACCTTGGAAAATGCTATAACGTTTTCAAACTTGGGTCAATTGCATCCTAGTGTCGTAGATCCAAATCAGTTAATAGAAGAGTTAAGTAAGATTATTAAAGAAATAGATTTGCAAATCCCATATACACCGTCACTTAAACATATTAATTTAATTACTAAATCAATTACGGTGAAGGCCTACAGCACAAATGAATCGCTCAAATTTGTATTAGAAATACCATTAATAACTAACATTCCTTATTCCTTGCTTCATTTGTACTCCATTCCTAATGAGAATAATACTGTTCTGATTCCCAAATACCCATACCTCATCTTGGGAAGTAATGAATTTGCCTATCCTCGCGAGCGTTGTCTGCACGTGACAGAAACAGACGTCATCTGCCGACATGTGGAGTGGCAATCTCTCAAGAGATCAGAAGACTGCATAGCACAACTTATTCAACATGAAAAACCACATAATTGTTCATATGCTAAAACAGAATTCGAAAATAATATAATAAGACAAATTAAAGAGAATAGCTGGATAGTCATTCTAAAGAAAGAAGAAGTGGTCAAAACGACGTGTGGTGAAGATGTCCAATACCAGCGAACCAGCGGTGTCTCCTTTGTTACCGTAGACAATAAATGCATCGTGAAGATTGCAGACAGAACCCTGAGGACACATAGAAGATTTATTAACATTCAAGAGTCTATCCCGCTTCCTAAGACAAATAGTATGCCAAATAACTTCACTCTTTACGTAAAGTTAGAAGACGTCCCATTGGATAATTTAGAAGACATCCTACAGAAGACAAAAGAAATCCAGGAACCACTTTACTTACCTCCTGTATCATCACGGCCAAGCTGGTCATCAGTTACTATATACATATTAATCGCAGCAGTTGGATTAGTATTCGCTATCAAGATTCTTCTGAAAAGATGGAAGAAAGCAGCAGCAAATCCAGCAGCGACTTCAGCAGACGTGCAGCAGCAGCAGCAGTCTTCGGCGCGCTTCTCTCTTAGGGGGGGAGGAGTTACATTAGCATAAGGAACCCTGTAGTTCTAGGTAGTAGTAATTAAGATATCATTTGTTATTGTTAGATGTTATTGTTAAGATAGAATTAAGAAATTATATTATAAAATAAATTCAGTTCCATACCAACCACTGTATCGACTGGTCGTTTGAATAAATTTTTTTTAAAAACACTTCGTCCCTCCCTCGAGACGTAACTCTTGTCATACTTTTTTTATTAAATTGCTCAGGATAACAAAACTGACTTGACTAAAATTTATAGATTTACATAAATGTAATATAAATTTATGCAAATCTATACATTGATTTGAAACGGAGAAGCAAGAGACATTTGAAGCAGATATCGTGTTTTCAGACATTTTAACATTTTGTTCAGTTTTGAAATCGCTTAACATAATTTCAATTTTAAGAATGATAAAAACTTTTTAATGCATCTCTAAATAACTAGTCTGTGTTAATCGCATTGAGTAAAGCATAATTTATTCACATTAATTATATTTCTCTGTAAAAATGAGTGGCGGAATAAAAGGGGTGAGTTACATTATAATCAGGGCTTATTTTGTTAATTTAGTGCGTAGATAACCAAAATTAATTACTCCCTTCTTAAAATACTGCCTCAGATTTGAGTCTTTATTGTTAGCATTTAATATTTTTGTTGTTATTTTTAGTGTCAAGATAAGTTAGTTTTGAAGGCAGGTGGATGACCAGTCTTGAAACACCAGGATCAGGCTCCCCACTGTGATACAAGGCAGCTATCATGACATATCTGGCACAAACTAAAACGTTTGGAAAAGTAAAGATAGATTTTCTATCATCAATATCAAAATTCAAGTGAATTATTGGGCAAATGTTCTTAAAATAATTTTATCTGCAATAAATTTTGGCTTCAAGAAGGCTTTCGTTGCGCGTTGGCAATGAAATCCTAGGATCTCCCAATAATTAAAAATTATTTGGAATGTGAGACAGTTAATGAGTGAATTTAATTCATTTTTGTGAAAATATTTGTGAATCCTGGAAAAGCGAATGTTTTTTTGTCAATTTATTGTTGTTATAGGAAAAGTGTTCCTAAATAAAATTAAATTTTTCAAAACTTTCTGAGAGCGAGGAGTGAAAACAAACCCAAGTATTAAATGCATGTTTTTAATGATTAACTAATATTATGTGGTTATAATATTATATATAAAAAAACTAATAAACAATAAAATGTATTATGCTCAGACACATTGATGTGTGTTACAGCTTTGTAATTAATGCTTTACAAACAAATGGACATGTTCTTAAATCAAGCAAGCAAGCAAGAATTAACTTAAAAGAATTGGTAATTAACTTTTATACTCACTACAATTTACTATTTAAAATATTAGTTTAAAAACAGCACCAAGTAACACATTATTAAACCAAACGCGTATAGTTCTATAATTTGATCCGGTCGCTCGGGATTCATCGCTAACTCGTATCAAATAGCTGTCATCGAAACTCGTTATGGCGAGAGATATTTTAATTACATGCTAAGTGGAAAATATTCAAATTAACTGGAGTACTCTGCAATGGTTACATTCAACATTAATTTCAGTACGGTTGGATATTAATTGAATTAATTCACAGGTTAATTAAAAACATAACAGCCATAGACAAAGCTCGAGCGCCCGCTTCAGATAACTCATTCCTGGTTAGTTATGAAATTAAAATGTTTTGAATCTTTGTTCTGTTTTAATTTTAACATTACAAGTACATAAGTTTTATAGTACTTTTTAAATTAATAGATCTGAATTCTGAAGCTGGAACGTAAACTTTTCTTAGATATAATCCCAAACTTTTAATTTTATCGCGAAGCCAGGAGGTAATGAGACACAAAAAATTGGTCTGAAACCAAAGTGCAGTTTTGAATTAGATTGTATTACCCTTCAAAGATTGCTAAAATTAAATATGATTCAGTTTACGAGTACTTTATATTTTGGAGAACCTGTTACATATGTTACCAAAAGCATTTTAAATTAAAACAAAACACGAACAAAATTATTGAAATTACAAATGTTCAATATAATTTTCCTTCCATCGTCCTTAGAAATTCTTTTACAATTTCTTTACAGAAGTGAAAGTATGACTGCCTTTTTTACTATCCAATAAAATATCCATCGTTCATCTATGAACGATGTCTGTTCGTTTGTCACATAAGGTTATGTACGAGTATGTAAATAATAATATATTGACGTTTGTGAAACAGTAACCATAATAAAAATCCCGGATGAGTTTGTTGTGTGGTTCTCAGTGCAGCGCGTTTGAGACACTCGTTGACTTAATTTTAAGTTAGAGTGTCTACAGAAAGGCTTATTTCGTTAAGTATGTTATCAAGAGTCCTAAAACTCCCATTTAACGTACACCAGTGATTTTTATGTATTTGTCGGGTTTTGGTCAGACATCAGGAAGAAAATTCAAATAGAATAACAAAATTTATTTACAGTTTAAACACACACAGAACAAAAAGAATAATTTGATTGATACAATTGTTACAACAGTTACTAACTAACGCGTAACAGAATTACAATAATTAAATGAATGAAATTAATCAGTAAGGTTATGTCGGGCGGTCACATAGGGCCTACTAACTGTCAGGGACAGAGTTCGGGCACCCACCGCAATACTAGCACTACTTATTGTCAAAGACAATTTTCGCCGCTCAATGCCTATATGGTGTATTCGACTATCAAGAGACAGTGATCCGTACACCGAGACGCAATCATTAGAAATGCGTGCCGACTACTCGGAGTGGGCTGCTTTTATAGTCGATTCTGAAGGAAGGAGAAATTGTATTTTCTCGAAGTACCCACAACTTGCGTTCGGTGTACGTTCCACCGGCGCCTATTGGACGCTGTTCCTTGAAGCCGCGCATAAATAGCGTGACTGCCGACACGGCCATTCTGACGATCACTCGCCCTCGAGTGATTCTGCAGAACCAAAATACATCATCATCTGGTCTAGGTTAAATACCACTTGGTAAAAACCCCTACAGTACGAACATGAAACACTGGTCTAGGTTAAATACCACTTGGTAAAAACCCCTACAGTACAAACATGAAACACTGGTCTAGGTTAAATACCACTTGGTAAAAACCCCTACAGTACAAACATGAAACACTGGTCTAGGTAATTACATTCTGTAAAAACCCCTGCAGCTTAAAACACACTGGACTAAAACACTGGTCTAGGTAATTACATTCTGTAAAAACCCCTGCAGCTTAAAACATACTGGACTAAGTCGTCACCCACTAAAGCAGGTGAGACTCCTACAGCGCATCACAAAACTAGGTCGGCACCCACAAAAGCAGGAGAGACCATAGTCATTATTACTCATAAAATTCTATCACACCTTCAGTATTATCTACACTGAGTGTTCGAGAGCTGACAGATAAAGTTTCTTCAGAATCACTTACACTTAAGGTACGAGAGCTTACAGATAAAGATTCTTCAGAATCATTTGACGGAACACAGATTTTATCTGCCGACACGGTCCCTTCATTGCTATCAACATTCTCATTACTATAGTTTTCAGAAATTTCTAAATACCCTTCTTGCCCTTTAGGTACTTCCCTTAGATTTTCATGAGAAAACTTATAAATTCTATTAGAACCGTTAATATGTTTAAGTTCATAACGGTCATTATCTAAGACAGTAACTACCTTAAAAGGCCCCTTAAACTTATTGTCTAATTTTGTTTGGTGTCTTTCTTCACATTTAACAAAAACAAATTCACCCAATGAAAATGGTTTAATCCTAGCTTTCCCCTTATTAAACCGTATAGTATCAGCTTTAGCTGCCTTTTGAATATTTTGTGATGCAGATGAACGAACCGACTCGACATTAATTGTAGTTGGTTCAGAGGAACTAGGAGTTATTTTTGCTAAATTAAGCGAGTTGCCTTGAATACCAAACATAAGTTCCAGAGGTGTGAAACCTGTGGTTCTAGAGCGTGTACTATTGAGAGCAAGTTGAATTTCTCCTAGTTCATCCTGCCAAGCATTACAAGTATTACACTCTATAACAGTAAGGATGTTTTTCAAAGTTCGCATGACCCTTTCAACCTGTCCATTGGCTCTACTGGAGCCCGTTGCTATTAAATGGAGCTCGATTTTATTATCATTACAAAATTTTTTAAATTCAGCGCAGTCATAACATCTTCCCCTATCTGCAATAATACGTTTTGGAGCACCAAATAAATTAACAGCGTTTTTGATTGCCTTTACTGCGTATGATGAACTTAAGGTGGGCGTATATTCAAGCAGTACAAACTTTGTAAAGGCGTCTATTAAAACTGAGCAATATTCCTTTCTATCACTTTTGCCCGAAAGTTTTCCCGTTAAATCTACATGAATAGTGTGCCAAGGGACTGGATATTTTGGAATGGAATGTAACTGCATTTGTTGTGCACCTGAAGGACCCTTAGAAGTTTTACAAATTACACAGCAATTGATAAATTTTTTCACAAACTTAGCCATATGAGGAGACCAATAAAGATCATACAGTTTATCTAAAGTTTTTTCATATCCTAAATGTTTTATCTCGTTATGAACATGGCTAATCAGGGACCAAACCAAAGAACGAGGGATAAAAGGTAGCCAATTAGAAATTCCTCTACGTTCAATCTTTCTGTACAGTACTCCCTGCCTTAAATCGTATGTACGCGATATTCTTCAGGTAATTGATTATTACGTATTTTGGACATTATGTCTGAAAGTTCCGAATCACGTTCCTGTTCTACTACTAACCAGCCTTTATGTAATTCTAGAAAATTTACGTCTCGGGGTTCGGAATTTGTTGATATGGGTTCAGTGTTTGGCAAATTACGGGATAAAAAATCTGCATGAGCCATTTTACGACCTTCTTTGTACACGATATCAAAATCGTAAGCCTGTAATATAGCCCACCAACGGTGAACTCTTGGAGTTAAGTCACGTTTTGAATGTGACGCTTTAAGAGAATTACAGTCAGTGAATATGGTGAATTTTCGCCCATGCAAATAATGGCGAAAATGTTCAATAGCTTTTACTACAGCAAGTGTCTCTAACTCATAAGAGTGATAACGAGACTCTGCATCGATGGTCTTTCTACTATAATAAGCTATTACGTGAGGAGTTTCATTATATTTTTGAATAAGAATTGCACCATATCCTTCACTACTTGCGTCGGTATGGAGTTCAATAGGTAAAGAAGGATCAAAAACTTTCAGAACTGGTTCGGACGTTAAAACGTGAATAATTCTTTTATGTATCTGGTCATGCTCTGGGGTCCACTTAATATTACCTTTTCCTTTTGTTAAACAATATAAAGGTCTAATAATTTGAGAGAAATTAGGAACAAATTGTCTAAAGTAAGTTGCTAACCCTATAAGCTGCCTAACTTGGGTGACAGTTTTCGGAGTTGGGGCATTAATTAAAGCTTGTATTTTTTTTGGATTGGGTCTAATTTCCCCCGCTGAAACCATATAACCAAGATACTCCGTTTGAATTTTTAGAAACGAGCACTTCTTTAAATTAAACGAGAACCCTTCATTTGACAATGTTCCCAGTAATTTGTCTAAACGGTTAAGTCCTTCATCAATATCCTTTGAAATTGAAAGTACATCGTCCATGAAAACTAAGATCTTTTCATCATTAATAAGCTTCAATGCAGTATTAATAGCCTTTTGAAAAATAGAAGGGGCATTCCGAAGCCCGAAGGGCATAGCCAAATATTCAAATTGTCCTTTTGGGGTCACAAATGCAGTTTTTTGTATGGAATCTTTGTGAACGGGCAGTTGATGAAACCCCGAAATCATATCAATACTACTAAAATAATGAGCTCCGTGAAGTTTATCAATTTGTTCACCAATCAAAGGTAAAGGATAGTGAATTGGCTGAGTATTGCTATTTAGCTCCCTATAATCAACGCAAAGCCGCGAACTACCGTCTTTTTTGTCAACAAGAATTATAGGGCTGGCAAATGGGGACGAACTTTCTCTTATAATATTTGCCATCAACAATTGCTCAATTTTTTCATCAACTATCTTAGATTCCTGAGGGGATAATCTATAAGGTCTTCTATGCACTATTTTATGGGGATCAATCAAATCAATTTTTAACTCGCCTGTTTTAATCCTAGTAGTTGGCAAATTCTCAATAAAGTTATCTGAATACCGTGTTAAAATATTGAAAAGTTTAATTCTATCAGATCCTGTCAAGTCTGTATTAATAGAATCAATGTCGAAATTAGGTTTGGACTTGGCACACATATTAGACTTTCTACACCGCTTGAATATTAAACCACTTTCCGACATTTCAACAAGAATATCGCGATCAAGTATGTCTCTGCCTAATAAAATAGTATCATTAAGGCAATCATCCGGAACGACATGAAGAGTGATGTGACTAAATTCAACGTTTTGAATTTTTGCTTTACAGACGATTTGCTCTGTACTACTAACACTACTTTTACCAATACCGGTCATATTGATAAGGTCATGCGATCTTTGTCCAATAACTAGGTGTGAAACACTCTGTCTTATTAAACTGCACTCGGAACCGGAGTCAAAAATGAATTCAAAAGTCATACCACTACACTCCATAACGCCATGAACAGTCTTTGAGCAGATGTTGACTTCTTTGCTTCCAGTTGCGTTTTGCTCCTTTTTCGTGTTGTCAGTTCTCATCGGGCAGGTGATGACAACGTGGCCTGGCTCCCCGCAGACGTAGCACGTAATTTGTGGCTTCTGGCTCCCACGTTTATCAGCGACGCTGCTTGACGAGCGAACTTGAGTTTTGTTTCTGTCACGACAATTGGCGGCGCGATGACCAATCTTGCCACACGTGTTACAGTTTCCACGGAAACTGAAAGTTTTAGGGCGTTTGGGATCAGAATCGCCCGATTCAAATGATTCCGGCTTTCTCTTTAAAGATATGCCGCGTAGTACCCGAAACAACTGGGATTTATTATTAATTACACTTGAGTTTAATTCTCGACGTATGTGAACATCGCACTGAGATAGTACGGAAATGGCAAAACCCGTCACGACCTTCTCAGGTAATTCGGCGTCTGGGATATTTTCTATTAATTGCCAAAGGCGTAAACACGCTTGAGAAGGGGTTTCACCAGTATTCATTTGAAATCTAAGGATATTATCAAAGTGATCCTGAATAAGCATAGGACGAGAGAACTGAGCTATCAAAGTTTCCCATATATCGTCCCATTGGTATTGACTGGGAGGTATTTTAGTGAGTAATGTGGCTGCACGCCCCCTGAGACAATGAGTTAACGTCATAATTAAATCAAGCCCTTTTAAATTTTTGGACCTAATTATGGTATCTGATAATCGACACCAGCCCTCTATGTCTAAATTGGGGTCGTCGGGATCGAACGGTACCAAAGCTGTGGGAGATTGCGAAGCATTGGACCGAGACAGCAAAGCATCAGACAATTTCGAGAAAATCGCTTCTAAACTACTGAGCGGCAGCGATAAGTTCTCTTGCATGTTCTGTGTGGTGCCAGAGATGGGCGGAGAATCCGATCCCACTTCTGATGTCGGGTTTTGGTCAGACATCAGGAAGAAAATTCAAATAGAATAACAAAATTTATTTACAGTTTAAACACACACAGAACAAAAAGAATAATTTGATTGATACAATTGTTACAACAGTTACTAACTAACGCGTAACAGAATTACAATAATTAAATGAATGAAATTAATCAGTAAGGTTATGTCGGGCGGTCACATAGGGCCTACTAACTGTCAGGGACCGAGTTCGGGCACCCACCGCAATACGAGCACTACTTATTGTCAAAGACAATTTTCGCCGCTCAATGCCTATATGGTGTATTCGACTATCAAGAGACAGTGATCCGTACACCGAGACGCAATCATTAGAAATGCGTGCCGACTACTCGGAGTGGGCTGCTTTTATAGTCGATTCTGAAGGAAGGAGAAATTGTATTTTCTCGAAGTACCCACAACTTGCGTTCGGTGTACGTTCCACCGGCGCCTATTGGACGCTGTTCCTTGAAGCCGCGCATAAATAGCGTGACTGCCGACATATTTATTATTTCCTTTATGCTGATCTTCGCCGGTCGAGCCAACTTATACGAGCCGCAGTCTCAAGAGTGATATAAATAACTTAGATAAACTAGTCTTTACCACCTTAAAATTACTTGTTTTCAACTTTAAATGTATATTTTTGAAATTCTTTATAACCATTTTAGGCTTACTTGAATTTTTAAGCTAATATAAAATAAAAACTCGTATCTACAACCTCTTAGATGGGAGTGAACTATTGATATTGATATATTTCAAATTCAATAAATTTATTTACCTACAGTTTACTTATAACCGCATACAAACTTTTTTACTTTATTATTCGCCTTACATACTTTAGGGTAACTATTAAAATATGTCATTCTTAGCAAGAACCCATCCTATCTTATAAAGAACTTATTACAAAATTGTATCTTTCCAGACATTTGCTCTTTTTTAATACCAGACAGTTTATTTATTTATTTATTTACCTTCACACCATATCCCTTGCGGGGTAGCCAGAGACGACGGAGCGCCAAACGCTACGGTCCCTGCATACCTCTTTCGCCTCGGCCACAGACATCAACCTCTTCATACATGCCCTCCGGGGGGTCCTCATGCTTTTTACGTGACCTTCCTCCAGTATCATAGATACAGTGTTTTCGAAGGTCACTCGAGGCCTCCCCCTTTCTCTCTTATAACTCACTTTTCCTGTATAAATCTTTTTTACCATTCTTTCATCACTCATTTGTTCGACGTGCCCAAACCACCTGAGCACGTTCTTCTTCATTCTCACTGTAACATCTTTACTAGTACCTGCCATTCTGTGGATCTCTTCATTGCGGATTCGGTCAGCTAGGCTGACTCCGCATATTCTGCGAAGAGATCGCATCTCCACAGCATTCATCTTTCTTACATTCTTTTTCTGTGTTACCCACGTTTGGCTGCCGTATAACAGCGTCGGTAACAAAACCACATTGTGTACAGCCAAACGTGCAGCTATGCTGACGTTTCACCGTCTCAACATTGCAGCCAGGGCACCGTTGACTCTGTTACCGGCAGCAATACGCCATTCCACATCCATTTCGTACCTTCCGTCTCTGCTAAACATACTTCCCAAATATACCACTTCATTCACTTGTTCTATTATCTTACCATTCACGTTGATCTTACATTCTGTTCTTTTTTCATTTCTTTCAAATATCAGAACCTTCGTCTTATCTACATTCAGGTTTAGACCATTATTTTCACACCCATCTTTCAGAGTGGTGACCAATGCCTGCAGATCGCATTCTGATGATGCAATGAGCACTGCATCATTTGCGTATAGCAAGCAATTGACTTTAAGGTCACCTATTTTCACTCCCATGTCACTGTCTTTCACGCCTTGGAGACAACTATCCAAATACAAATTGAACAACCAAGCTGACATAGCGCAACCTTGCTTAACACCCGATTGGATGTCAAACCAGGGCGACATGTCAGCTCCTACTCGCACACAGGCTGAGTGATCTCTGTAAAGAGAATTTACAGCCTGTAGCAAGGGTCCGTTCCCATTGTATCGGGGCAGTATCTCCCATAACTTCTTTCTCACAACCCTGTCAAACGCCTTTTCCAAATCCACAAAAGCACAGAAAACCTTTTGGTTTAGGGCCAAACACTTTTCTGTGGTCATGCGGAGGGAAAAGATCTGATCTATACACCCTCTTCCAGGTCTAAAACCTCCTTGGGCCTCCCACAACAGCCTTTCAGATCTCTCTTGCATTCTTCTCGCTAATATTTTAGCATAAACTTTACCGCCCAAGCTAATCAAACTGATAGCCCTATAGCTTGCACAGTCTATCTGTGAACCTTTGCCTTTATACAAAGGTACGATGACTGCACCTGACGATTGGCGTCGTCTGGGACCTCTCCTGATTTCCAGCATAAATTGCACAAAAGCCAGAACAAGTCCAAGACGCGTGGCCCACCATATTTGATCATCTCGGCAGTAACTTCATCTGCTCCCGCAGCCTTACCACATTTCAGACTTCGAATCGCGCTCTCCACTTCTTCCAAACTGATTTCACCATCGGCTACATCGGGACTCAGCATTTCGCTGATACTCGAGGCCGAGACGTCCTCACATTCATACGTCTCCTTGTAGAATTCCGCCCACCGCTGCAAAACGTGTGCTTGCTCGGTTAAAATTTCACCGTTCTTCGAAAGCACCCCTTTCATTCTACAGGTTACCGAACAACCTCAGGAATCACTAACTTTTCGCCAGAAAAGCTTCGTGTTTTCCCGGAAGTTGCTTGTCAACCTTTCATCCCTTTCTTTCTCAGAATTTTCACGCTTCATCCTTATAAGTGCTTTCGTTTTGTGCTTTTGCAGCTTGTACTCTCTTTTTCTTATCTCTCTCATACTTTTATCCTTACCCGAGGCTTTATAATCCAGCCATGCTTTCTTCTTTAACTCCACAGCGTCTTTCACTTCATCATCCCACCATTCATCGCGCTTCTTACTAAAACCTCTTTTCCTTTTACCACATACCTCTGTCGCTACTTTCACCATACCATTCCTAAGGTTCTGCCAGCATACTTCAGCACTTTCACTTCCAGAATCACAGCTTTCAAGCTTCTTGGAAACCCTTTCTTGATATTCCTCTCTGATTGGTGGATCTTGAAGCTTCCAGCTTCTTATGCGATAATTCGACTCCAAGCTATGGTTCGTCGTGCGGCTGCGCCAACCTGCAAACAAACCTCTTATTCTAGTAACGACTAGATAATGGTCCGTTCCCAGATCAGCACCCCTAAACACTCTCGTGTCCATAACTTGGCTTCGAATACGCTGATCCACTAGGAATAAATCAATTATACTTCTTTCTTCCGCTCGCTCCCATGTGTACATGTGAATTTGTTTGTGATCAAACATCGTGTTTGCCACAAACAAATTTATCTCCTTACAAAATTCCAAAATAAGCTTCCCAGCCCCATTTACTCTCTTATCACCGTACTTGCCGAGCACGCTTTCGTAACCACTTCGCGCGGTTCCTACCCATCCATTACTATCTCCACATACTATCAATTTTTCATTATCTCTGACACTACTTAGAACAGACATTTTCTACCAGACATTTTCTTCTCTTTAATACCAAATCTTTTCTCTCTTTTATGTAAAACTCTAAAAATTTTGAGTTTTCGTGTTGTAATACCCAATCGACAAAAAGAGATTGAAAGAGAATTGTTATCCTAAATCCGTACCTTCCTGATCACACCTATTACATATTACATAAACTAAGCGTAGCCCGCCATCGGGCGGTTTAACTCTTTTCAATTCATTATATGATTATTTTGATTCTCATTTACATCTTACAAAAAGAAAAACTTTCTCTACATTACATTTTCATAAATTTTTAGTGCTTAGTTATATAGTAGTTATAGTTGCTTTTTTATATAGTAATATGTACCTCATACTCTTATATCTTTGAAATTGAACAACGGTGGTCAATACAAAGTTGTTCCAGCAACTACATGGTAGCTCTCGGCAGAACAACGGAGCGGTATTGATAATGTCCATTCTATATTATTTATAAATAAAATATGATATCAAATACAAAATAAACTTCGAACATTGAAAAGGAGTACTCTCTCGTATACAATTCATAACAATAACAAGTTCCCTGCTTTCGTAAATATAATTTAAAACTCCACAACGAACTGAAATCACATTACACACTGGGTCCGATCGTAATCCATGAATCTTATTATAATTAGGAATGATATTATCACAGCAATCTTTGTATTATGTGGAACGTTTCCGACACCCTATAAATATGGAGCAACAGTGACCCTCGTTAAATTTGCTGTTATATTATTTTTTTTATCAGATTAATTTTATATACATTGTATTGTGCTTCGGCTGACACAGAAAAGACAAGGCAACCCTTTTGAAATAGAATAATCTTGTTATTAGTCATATT
Source organism: Melinaea menophilus ssp. n. AW-2005 (assembly GCA_918358695.1). Classification (NCBI taxonomy): domain Eukaryota; kingdom Metazoa; phylum Arthropoda; class Insecta; order Lepidoptera; family Nymphalidae; genus Melinaea; species Melinaea menophilus. Next base: position 19,663,431 of record OU911043.1, on the reverse strand, counting down.
ACTTTTATTCATATAAAAATAGTAACTACGCAAAATCTGTACATAAAATTTTGAAAAATAAAAATGTTATGGGTTATTTCTGTCAATTCGGATGCTTTTCACTCCTACAATTTTTCACGGAAACAGACAATATTCTTGAGGCTTCAGTAAAACTAAAATATTATAGATTTGCATAAATGTATGCAAATCCATACATTGATTTGAAACGGAGAAGCAAGAGACAGTCGAAGCAGATATCATGTTTTCAGACATTTTAACATTTTGTTCAGTTTTGAAATCGCTTAACATAATTTCAATTTTAAGAATGATAAAAACTTTTTAATGCATCTCTAAATAACTAGTCTGTGTTAATCGCATTGAGTAAAGCATAATTTATTCACATTAATTATATTTCTCTGTAAAAATGAGTGGCGGAATAAAAGGGGTGAGTTACATTATAATCAGGGCTTATTTTGTTAATTTAGTGCGTAGATAACCAAAATTAATTACTCCGTTCTTTAAAATACCGCAAAAGATTTAAGGCTTTATTGTTAGCATTTAATATTTTGTTGTTATTTTTAGTGGCCACATAACTTAGTTTTGAAAGCAGGTGGATGGCCAGTCTTGAAACACCAGAACCAGGTTTTCCTCTATGATACAAGGCAATCTATAATGACATATCTGGCACAAAGTAAAGTGTTTGGAAGAGTAAATATAGATGTATTATCATCAATGTTAAAAAAACTAGTGGATTACTGGACATATGTTCTTAAAATAATTTTATATAGGGCTTTCGTTACGCGTTGACAATGAAATTTCCATTTATATTTATTTATTTAGCTTCACGCCATATCCATTGCGGGGTATCCAGACACGACGGAGCGCCAAATGCTACGGTCCCTGCATACCTCTTTCGCTTCGGCCACAGACATGAACCTCCTCATACATGCCCTCCGGGGGTCCTCATGCTATTTACGTGACCTTCCTCCAGTATCATAGATACTGTGTTTTCGAAGGTTACTCGAGACCTCCCCCTGTCTCTCTTACCGCTCAATTTTCCTATATAAATCTTTTTTATCATTCTTTCATCACTCATTCGTTTGACGTGCCCAAACCACCTTAGCACGTTCTTCTTCATTCTCGCCGTGACATCTTAGCTAGAACCTGCCATTCTTTGGATCTCTTCATTGCGGATTCGATCAGCTAGACTAACTCCGCATATTCTGCGAAGAAATCGCATCTCCACAGCATTCACCTTTCTTGCATTCTTCTTCTGTGTTACCCACGTTTGGCTGCCTTATAACAGCGTCGGTAGCAAAACCGCATTGTGTACAGCCAAACGCGCAGCTGTGCTGACGTTTCGCCGTCTCAACAATGCAGCTAAAGCACCGTTGACTCTGTTACCGGCAGCAATACGCCTTCCCACACCCATTTCGTATCTTCCGTCTCTGCTAAACATACTTCCCAAATATACCACTTCACTCACTTGTTCTATTATCTTACCATTCACGTTGATCTTACATTCTGTTCTTTCTTCATTTCTTTCAAATATCAGAACCTTCGTCTTATCTACATTCAGGTTTAGACCATTAATGTCACACCCATCTTTCAGAGTGGTGACCAATGCCTGCAAATTGCATTCTGATGATGCAATGAGCACTGCATCATCTGCGTATAGCAAGCAATTGACCTTAAGGTCACCTACTTTTACTCCCATGTCACTGTCTTTCACTTTCTTTAATTCATACCTACGTACATAATGTTGAAACCAACATAAATTCCGTTTATGACGTCACGTTTAAGCAAGAAGACAATATAGGTTGTTTATAATATACAGATATTATGTACTGATAAGTTTTACGGTAGTTTTACCGATATACTATAATTTTATGCCAGATATATTTTGTATAACGATTTAATATGGCTCTTCCTCTTTAAATCATTCTAAAGATAATTGCAATAGTATATAGGAAAATTATTTTAATTAATTTTATCGTCATAAAGAGTTTAGTATCGAATTGCTATTTAGGTTATTATTATTATATATAAAAAAGCCCTAAAAACTTTCTTCTTAGCGCAAGGAGTGAAAACAAAAACAATTATTAAATGCATGTTTTTAATGATCAACTAAATAAATCAACTTTTTTCATTATTTCAAAAATATTACAACATAATCACAATCACATCACTTACAATAAAATTAACAAATAATGTCACAACTTGTCAGAACAATAAAGCAATCAATGCTTAGTCTCATAATTAGCAAACAAAAAAATACTGATTCATAAAAAAATATAATTTGAAAAAAGAACACGTCTCAACTTAAATATACTATTCTTCCTCCTTGGTGATACTCGTGTGAAAAGTTATTCAACCTCCTTGTCATCTTTTTAATACTGGCCTGAAAAAAAAAGTATTGACATTACTTTGATCTTGAAACAACAAAGGAATTTTTAAGTAACATTACAACTATTACGTACTTCTTCTGAAACCCGAACATGCTCAATAGAGTGGGCTGGGAGTGTTGGGGCTTATTGCTTAGGGGTCGAGACTTATTGTTTAGGGGTCGGGCCTTCCTCGTGTTCTGATCGACCTTGAACTTGTCTAGAGAAATTGTTTTCGGAGGGGAGATGTCCAAGGAACACTGAAATATTTTTTAAAAAATTAATACTTTCACCATAACACAAAAAGAAAAAGATATTTTTTTAACTAAATAAAGTTACATGTCACAAATTACACCGTTTTTTTTATAAACACATGTATACGCAATTTTTTTTTAATAAAGGCTGTGTCTCTACATTGTAGTCCTTTGTTCCATTTGACTCAACAAAATTAAAAAAATACATTATAGTCTGTGACGTCACCTGTGTATTTTCAATAATCGATTCACTGTAACCAGTGTCGTCTGTGAGCTGCGTGTCCTTCAACTTGAAAGGATTCCGTGATTTGGGGCTCTCTAAAACGGGGTTCCTCTTTTTAGGACTGGGAGAATTTTCTTTCTGCGAACTTTGTGAACCTAAATAATATATATCAGAACAACTATCTTCATTTAGAGGAATCTTTTCCGGTGATTCCTCAATTATAATTTGATTATCTCTCTCTCTGTCTCTCTTGTACGCCTCGTCTGTTGCTGTTTCAGTTGAATTAAAAAATTTACTTTCTATTACATTATCATCTAACACAGTTCTGGGAAATCTACTCAGTTTCTTCAGAACCGAAAAGCTTCCAGATCTGAGGTATTTTCTGAAAGATCGTTCCTTATTTTCTAGTATTGGAGATTTCTGTTTGTCGTTTTGCTCAATTATTATATTATTGGTGTGGTTTGGTTCAGTTTTCTGTTTCTTGTGAGCCGGCTCCATACAGTACATGTTACTGAGGGCTTCTATTGATAAACTGAAAATAAATATTATAATGAAAAATACAAAATCTTAAATTAAATACAATATTGTGAATAAATATTTAAATAATATTAATTTCAATATGACAGAAATATATTTAAACCATTGTACCTCTGATCCTGCGTCTCTGGCACGTACTTGGTGGTGAGTGTGACAACTTTCTTTGCGGGTCTTGTCTGTGTTTTTATTATTGGCTCTTGTTTTTTAATTTTTCTGCCCCAGGGTTGACACCCGTCCAGATGCTCCTTGTACTCCTCGCTCCATATGCTGGGGTGGTTTGAGACACCCCTGTCTTTCCAATTGGACGTTTTTATGTGATCTGTCTGTGGAGTATACAAAATATTTATTTAATTGAGTTGAGCGTAAACGAACCTCTTAACCGTTTGGGAGACCTTTTTTTGTGTTTAGTTTTCCTCAGAATGGGACGATATAATTAGCTTTTCTCATGTATGTTTGAGCCGGACGCGGAAGTTATAGCGAAAACAGATTGAAAAAATGTTTAGCCATTCAAAAGTTATCAAGAAAAGAAGAAAGGAGAGGGGCTCAGCTCAACACCCGCCGCGCACGGGTGGCGGATCCTAGTAGTATGGGGAGTTTTTTCTTAATAATTATTATGAAATTGTCAAATGAAATTCTACTTGTTTTGAAGAAAATTTACAAAGTTATATAAAGCTTAGTTTTTATCATATAAAGATTTTGTTCCATATAAAATAGGAATGGCTAGAAATGGTCAAATTAATAAAATATATTTTATACTGAAACATTGAATTTTTTAACACAAAACCTGTATGTTGTTATAAGTAATAGCATTATAGATTTCAGTTCATATTATAGACATTAACGAGTGAGTACTTTAAATGGTAAATCAAGTAAAATGTACCACATCATTCCTATTATCGGGGTCCCAATTATCCAACTTCTTGAGAGTAAATGGTTCCAAGTTCCCGAGGGCCAGTTGAAAGGCTATTTGAGGATCCAACAGCTCACCTGCATTCACACATAATGCTTCTTCAATATCTGTAAATAAATATTGTAACTTTTAATAATATAAATGGTTTATTTTTAATGTTGATATGTGACAAATCAAATAATCATTAATAGGTGTTGGAATTAATTCGTAGCGTTTTCTTGAAAAAAAAAAATTAATTGAGATGGATATAAAAAAATATATAATTAAAGTTACTGTCACTTGCCACCACTTGTCCCATCTCTCAGGCAGGATTATAATACCCAGTCGAAAATGTTTCTTACTTTGATCATCCACGAATAGAACCAGTCTTGATAATCTTCATGAGATGAGATAAATTTTCCCGGATAAACCATGAGCCTTTGAAATTTTGATTCTTTTTTTTTTATGTTAGAGGAGGGCAAACGAGCTTGCGGATCACCGTTGGTATGTGATCACCGCCGCCCATGAACTCTTGCAACATCCGAGGATACACAAGAGCGTTGCCGGCCTTAAATGCACTACTAAAGCGCATCAGTTGTAATCAATAACGATCCCTAGTGATGGTTTCATTTGGTTTTGTCAATTTATAATAATAAACCACAACTTGTTCATTCTACCTAATACAATGAAGGAGCTTAAACCCAGGAATATTGTGTTTTGCCACTGATGACGGTGTTTGTCCGGGCTTAACTCATGATCTTCTACATATTTTTACGTTTCGGATTGTAGTAATATATCCAGTGTTCGTAATTAGCAACAATACGATTATTTTTTTTTCTTTTGTACCGTTAAAGCAGTAGTTCGCAGCTCAAAAACAAAAACGCTTTTCAATGTTTGTTAATTCACATGGGACCCAATTTCCATCCTATTGAATCACATCCAAAGCTTTAAGGCGTTGGTCTACCTTTAATAAATGATACCTGAACGCTTTAGATGGATTTTCTTCAAATAATTTCATCAATTCTTAGTCTTAAAATTTTTTTGAGTGTTTATTTTAATGTAGGAAGAGGGTAGGTAAGCGTACGTACCGATAACAAGTAATCACCGCGGCCCACCACCTCTTACAATATTCGGAGAATCGCAAGAGCGTTACCAGCCTTGGAGGGGACTACTTTCAAGAAGGGCCGTATACCCCATACGGCCCTTCTTGAAAGTAGTCATGTCGTATTGATCCAGAAATACCGCCGGCAGTTCGTTCCACATCTTAGTGGTGTGTGAAAAAAAAGGCATTCAAAACCGTACAGTAGAGGATCGCCACGTATCCAGGAAAATGTCGGTTTTTTATCGAAAAACTATTTCCGGATTAGATTGAGTGATAGTACCCAAGAGATCGGCTTTCTCTGTGGCCGTGTGGGCCAGGGAGTCATTCCCCATGTGCAATGGCGGTAGGAACGACTTTCAAGTTTCCCAGATTGGCTTTGAAAAACACTCAGAAATTGCGCGTAGCAGGTGGGTAATCTGCCGGCTGATCCCCAATTTTGATGACATGCTTAATGCTTTGCTTTGAAAATATACCAGTCTCCATGGCTAGGATGCAAAAAAAAGACCGCATTCCATCTCAATCTGCTGAGTTGTAGTGCCAAACGCGTCGGAACGCAGGTCTCGTGCGAGACGGGCGTTGAATAAGCATTACACTCCGTACCAGACAATGATGAGAAGAACCTAGGGGCGCCTCGACAGTGATCTAGTACTTTCCTAGATGTGTAGTGTGTTGTGTGTGTTCAGCAGAAGATCCAACAAAGAGAAATAATGACTGTCCACGTCCAGTAGACGAATGTGCGTCGTGACCAACCGAGACGGACCATTTGCCGGAGCAAACACAGATCTCCCCGCGTAGTCGGTGGCACGGCTCCCTAACCATTCGGTATTGTGCGCGTTGAAGTCACCAAGGACTAGGATTTCGGCGAAAGGTGTCTGTGAAAGTAAGTCGTCAGTCTTCTCCTGGACATGGCCCAAAAATGGATCCGTTTCTGCATTAGCACTATGGGACCTGGGTGGTCCATCCCCGGACGAGTCAGCCCAATACGAACAGCATTCAAATGACTATAACTAGACTCTACCACCATAAAAAAACGAGATCGTTGTCTTGTCTTCGAAGACAATATCAGCCATTTCAAAACTCGCAAATGACATCCAACACTTTTCATCAGCTAAGGCATATTCACCATAAACTTCCACTAAAATCCGATGACTTTTTGCAGCACTTCATATTAAGATAATGTATTAAATCTCCCCTTAAACCCAAAAACATTTAATTTGCAATAAATTAAATAATAATTAAATATGTATAATTTTGAAATAGCTGCAACTTGTCTTTAATAATTAAGAAGAAGATGCGTCCTAAAAAGAATATCTAACAACAGCTGATTTACAATAAATTTGTTTTTCAAAGTGAAAACAGAATGTTGTAGTAACAACACCATCTCTTATCAAACGCTATGCACTAATTCCAACACCTAATATATATATATATATATATATATATAATGTCCATACCGTGATCGTCGGGTGGAGTGAGTCTCGTCATACATCTCTCAGTGGGATCATACACATACTGGTGTTTGAATGTAGCTTCCGCTTTCAAGAAGTTCTCTCGGTACTCGTCGCTCACTGGGAGAGAACGGTTGAAGAAATTCGACAGCTTCCTTAGAGCCTGAATATGATAACCGTAACTTTAACTGATCTTACATACATTATTGTTTATTAAGTATTACATTATAAACTTACGTTAGCAAAATCTGAATCTTGTGATGCGTTGACAAACTGGCGTGCTTTGGCTAAACCGATCCCCGGTAGCGATGGCAGGTAGTCACATCCAGACAGTATACACATACGTCTAAACTTATCGAATGTGTATTGCTCTATCGGACACTTCATAACCAGCGGTAGTTTGATTGTCTCCACAAGAGTGCCGTTACCATCCAAATCCATTTTGAACAGGACCTGTTGATACATTTATATGGTTAACAATTTTTTATAATTGTAAAATAGTATGAAATTACTGCAAAAAACAAAAAGTGAACTTGAAATTTGAAATTGAATATAGAAATAGATTATAAAATTATATTACTTCATTTACTATGCATGTTTTGTTTTGTATTTAATACTTTAATTAAATTAAAATTAAAAAGAAATATTAAATTAAAGTAGTATTAAAAAGATTTTTAGCAATTTATTACTAGTATTATTGTTATTTCATTTTGATTTATAGAAAATATTGTCTCCTCATCCAAACATGAAACTAAATGGGGGTGGTAAAATATGACAAAAAATCACAAGGGGGAGTGTATATTTATTAAAACATTTTTAATTTAATATTCTTATTTTTTATTTATTTATATTTATTTAGCTTCACGCCATAGCCCTTGCGGGGTAGCCAGAGACGATGGAGCGCCAAACGCTACGGTAATATATTATAATATTATTATATAATATAATATTCTTATATCAGTCTTAAACAATTCACATACCTTTGTGCATCCAAAAAGAATTAAATCCGAGTCCTCTGTTATTACTAATTGTGCATAGTTCTTAATATTCAGGTAAGCTAACTGTGAGTCTGCCTCATATGGAGCTACGATACAGTCTATGTTACGTCTCCTACATTCCTTGATTAAAGATAAAGCCATAGTATGAGTTATGTCTACACTGCGCCTCATAAAAGATCTTGCTTCGTCCATCTGAAAGTTTATATTTGTTATAACTATTATTATGAAGATATATTTTCTATAATTAAAAAGGCAATCTCTATTTTCTATTACCTTTCCTAAACTTAATAATTCTGCAGCTCTTTTCTTAGATATATCTCGAGATCTGAAATTAACAATAATCAGTTAGTCTTATATTTTGTAATTAAATAAATAATAATTTAAAGACTAAGGTTTTTGGAAACAAACCATTTGACAATACAAAAACACCATATTATATCTTATATATATTAAGATACCTGGTTTAAAAAGTTCAACTTACTCTCTTCTCTTAAGTTCTGTTAGTGCCTTGGCCGGGAGATGTCTCCCATCAAAAACTAAAATTGGTTTAATGTTTTTTGACTGCAACATTGTCACATACTTCAAACAATATTTAATGTATCTGTAAAAGTTATAATAACAACTTTATTCATACATACACCTATTAGTTTTAGCTATAATACGCTACAATTATTAATTAAATATTTATTTAAGAAATAAATTTTGGAATAAACTCACACATCTGTTTCTTCTCCGCGAACCAATTTATCAGCGCAAGCAAAAGCACCTTTGTGAAGCCAACAGTAAGTATCTATTGCAACTGTTGATCCGCTGAACTCGCCAACGTTAACTTTCTTTGAGGCTTTCTCCAAAAAAGGGATCAAACCAGTAATACCCATTTTTGAAAAACAAAAATAATTGTCAATGCAACAAATTCATATGGCACTGAGTCTTTTGTTTGCCTTTAGCTTCCTAATTATGATGATCAAACGAAAATTATTGATATTTTATGAGGTTTAATATTTATTTCAATGTTTTACACTAAACAAAAATAGTTTTATAATATTCTGTAATAAGTAGAATATTCCCGCCATGTTACCTATCTCATTACAAACTTCAGTGTCTCTGTAATATTCTCATTAAGGCATTGTCAGTTTCCGCCACAGAGTATGATTGCCACATTACCCACAGATTACAGTGACCTATGAAACATTGCCGACCTACCCTAACAATCAATCAATGTAAATCACGTCATAAAAGTTAAGTTCTCAGAATTGCTTCTTTAAAGTAATTTTTACAATGCTATAGTCGGCAGCGGCATGGATTTTGCTTTTCATGTTTTGTATGAACTACATGAAGCGGATAGTAGTAAACTAAACGGACTATAAAACTAACGAAATATAAATGCCTACCAATTATACTGGGTCCAATAAAGTCGTCTCCTACAAAAGCTTTACGGATCATTGAATCTTCATTATACATCCATATTTAATTTCTTTGCGATGGGTTTATAGTCAGTTTTAAGCTTTCCATTAACATAGGCTTTTTTCTATAATTTGACTACTGTATCTTAGCTATGCGAGCATTCAAAACATGTCAGAGATTACTCCTTACGTTAATGTAATGCATATACTAATATTCTTTATCCTTTTCACGATGTTCTTCCCTGTATCATCCCTGAGCCCTAAAATATTGAACGTCTGTTTGTTGAATATTTGTGTTCAATCTTTATTATATTTCCTTTTAAATACATATAAATAAAACTAGGTTTAGTTTGGTTGAAATAATTAATATTTAATTACCTTGGATATTTAATTATTTATATTGTTTATGGTATGTAATATTAATTCCACAACTAAAGAAACAAAACTTTACAAAACATTAATTACACAAACGTTAACAATCCATATTATATTAATATTAAAAATGCGTTTTAAATTCAAACTAAAGTTACTTAAATTATTAAAAAAATTGCAAAATATAAAACTGTTATTTTATTATTTTTTCATGTGGGTAATTGTAAATTTAACAGATACTAAGTAATAAAATAGTAATTGCACGGTATGACCTCTCAATTTTATTTCGAACGATAAATTTAGAGACCGGTCACAACACGTGCAAAATTATAACAACTTAATGTCCGAAATTACTTAAAATGAAATTAGGGTTACGTGTTATATCCTCGGCTGCGTTAGTTGCATTAAGTTGTGTCGTTTCAGCGGCCGCGTATTATTATAAAAGTCGCAACACTGAGGTTAATGAAGTGATGGTGTTCTGTAAATTGCAATTCAACGCTTACAACTCCTTTGATAAGCTGGTAAGCTTCATTGAAGATGCAAAACACACCGTGAACGTTTGTATGCCCGGCATAAACAACCCGGCTATACAGGCCCGTCTGGTGAGCTTGATAAAATGTAAGAAAATAAAAGTACAAATTGTGATTGACCGATCAGGTTACAATGAATCTACTGAATTCTTTCTTAAAGAACTTATCGAGGCTGGTAGGTGACGAATATTGTTACTTATTTTATATTTTTTTACTTTATTTTATATTTTTTAACTAACACTTTTATTATAGGTGCTGAAATTAAATGTAAGACAAACGAGCCTTTGTTTACCATGCAACATAAATTCTGTTTAGTCGACGATAAGATTTTAATGACTGGAACGCTTAATTGGGGTAACGACCGCTCCTTTGACCATTGGAATTACGTTTACATCACTAGTAAACAGCAATTGGTTGAACCGGTGAAGAAAGAGTTTTATCAAATATGGAACCGCGCTAGTGATGTGCAATCGGCCTTCGATATATATTGCGATAGTGATGCAGAAACATTCGAGGTTCGAAGTTTTGAAAGTTCTGAAACAGAAGTTGAGAATGTTACTGAAGATGCTACTGATGTTATACCCATTGAAAAAGACACCTCTGAGAAATATAACACGTTCACGATTGATCACACTTGCTTAGAAGTTTAATTTTTTAATATAATTATGATTTTTTAAATATTATACATAATTTTATAAACACAACAATAACTAATATGATTTTGTAGTTACTAAAATATTTATAAAAGATGTAATTTTAAATGTTGCCTGTTATATTTATTTGCATAAGTTACTATTTATTAATGATATAGTTCTATTGTACCAAGTTATAATAAATTCAACTAAGAACTTGAAAATCAAATGATAAATTTTAATATTTTATTACAAAGACTGAAGTCATTTAATATATTTAAACTGTATTTAATTTTAATCTGTAATTTATAAAAGGTAGCTAATTATTGCCTTAAAATTATTATCGATATTTTTCAACTTGAGCAACACTGAAACTACTTTTGTAAGGAAAGTGTTTCCATATTCTATTTAAATTCACCTTTTCCAATTTCTATCTATTGCTATTTTGCATAAAGCTTTGCTTTTTTCCATTGTATTATTCTCGATGTTTCTATTTTTTTTTTCAATAAAACAATTTTTATATAATATAGTTTTTTTTATTTATTTCATTCGTACCTATTAGAATAAGATTTATTATCTTTATAATTCGTATAAATATTTGCCTGTCCCTGACAAATCATTACAAATAAAATCAAAATGATTTATTATCAACATAATATGTATGTCAACTCAAGCAAAGTCTAGAACGCTGAAGTTTAAAGGAATAGACATATAATTTATATAACTCTTTACTGTCCATCTATATATCTTCGGCAATTTCATGTTTAATCTTTGAGGGAGGAAAGGGGGAATGACATTGTATTAAGTCCTAACTTAGTAGAGTTGAAGCATTAAATCTATTTGTATGTATATTACCTATGTGCATTTATCTATTTCTATCTATTTGTATGTATATTACCTATGTGCATTTATCTATTTCTATCTATTTGTATGTATATTACCTATGTGCATTTATCTATTTCTATCTATTTGTATGTATATTCCTTTAATAAATTTATAAGTTAGTTATACCAATCAGTCAGTGTAGTTTTGTTTTGACAGACCTACAACAGAGCTCCAATATTGGTACTATATTGTATAACGGCAGTATAGAAACAATATAATCATATTTTGTGTATTATTATCATTTTTAGTGAAAACTATTTAATTTACATAAAACTAAGCGCTATGTTCAATTTTTGAAGTTAGCGAATTTAAAATTGGCAAATACAGAAAGCCATACTTACTATACTTTTAAAAATTATTCTTAAATTCCTTCTACACCTATAATTTCAAATTCAAATTTTGGTTTTATAATAATAACGCACGTCAGTTGTAACTATCTGTGTATGTATTTGTATATTAATACCTTATTTTCTTTAGTCATTTATCAAAGAATAATAAGAATAAATTTGTGAATTCATAACTACAGCGGATGGGTATCGCCTTACGAGTTTTTTATCTCTCACTATTTTCTGGTTTGGAAAATAAATAAATAATTTGTTGAGTTGCTATTGATGTATTTTTACATGAATTAACCACGAACCACCAGAAAATATGCAATATATTCTCAATTTTCTTCATTTACCATACACTTAATGCAATATTTACTGAGGCGTGACGTCACAAGCCGTCGCCATGATACCTACGAGTGTTTGTCCGCGTAATAACAAGTGATCATCTGAAATCTCCTATATTACCGACATTGTCCACAATAATGGGTTATTACACTGGGCTCGCTTCGCTCAATATGCAAACGGCACCCAAGATTTCGTGAGCGCAGCGAGTTGAAATTGAGGGTCTGTTGGCGCCCCTAGTTCACATTAATTCTTATTTACTAGCTGAATGGAACATGTATACTTACAATATAAAAAAGGATTTCAAAATTTCTCATTGTGCCTATTAGTGTCACATTTAACAATTGACACAGACATTTACCTTTATGTTGCTAACATCTTATTTAAGTTCATAATAATTACTTATACATTATAAAAAAATATAACCTATTCGCCACCCCTTATAGCTTTGTACTTAGCAATTTCATTAGGAAAGGTTTTGGATAGCTCTGAAAGTAAGTGGCTTTTGAAACGCTTGTAGGAGTCAATCTTCCCTTTCACTTCTTCATTCTTAGCCAGGGCCTTGTCTATGCAGTCTTTTGTGTACAGCTGAGGATTGCGACCTTGATCAATGTAGCTGGAACATATACATTTAGATATTTACTTTTGTATGATGGTATTTAATTTCATTATACATTATATAACTTACAAAATACCAAATCACTGACTATGACGACTCATTAAAATTTATTGAACAATTATTGAGAATTAACTCAGTGTGGGATTCTATTAATAATGTGATAACGTTATATATACGTAACATTATATAACATTATAACGTTAAAATTGTATAGCCGCAAACACAGATATTTGATGTCAAGATTGGTGGATATGGATAGGAATCTTTATTTTTTTACTAAAATATCAACTGAGAAATTTGTGAAAGAAAGTAGTTGATTTTGAGTAAGTTTCTTTATACCACCACCACTAGATATATTAAATGATTCCAATATAAAGGTGCCAAATATTATTGTCAAATAAATATTCGATAACACAGTAGCTATGATACTGGAAGAAGGTCACGTAAATAGCATGAGGACCTCCCGGAGGGCATGCCTGAAGAAGACCGTAGCATTTGGTGCTCCATTGTCTCTGGCTATCTCGCAAGGGATAGGCTTCAAGATAAAAATATAATAAAAAATAATAGTACTATAATAGTTTTCCTAATTACCTAATCACCAATATATAGCATTTCATATGATCAAAGATCAATTGAAAATTAATAAGGTGCAAATCAATAAGATCCCGTGAGAATAGAAAAGGATATGGATACAAATGCAATCTTTCTTCTCCATCAGATATCTGTAGATATGGATATGGATAGAGATATCTGGAACATCACTAGATTCTATATATTGCAATACTTACTCAAACACCTCAGTGGGTACATGAATATCATGTACTTGGGCTTTCAATTTGTCCACCTCCTGAAGTCCTGTGACTAATGATTGACTGGAATCATAGAAATACATAACAATTATTGTTAATGTTATTAAATATAATGTTGATTTATAGTTCATAGTGCTACATAAAAAAAAAAACTTCTCGTGATTAGTAAGGTATATCCATCCCTGATATTACTATAATACCTATTTACTGCATATATAGTGTCTATTTATACAGCGTTGCTCAGTGTATTCTATTAACATTTCAGAGAGTTTGGACTTACATTTTTTGGTTTAATACACTCTGTCCCTGTGGCTGAAAATCGCTTACAATTATTCGAATTTGTCTAACGTTTTCTATGAACATTTCTAGTTGGGTTTCAAGATTTTCAAGAGGCGACGACATTTTATATTTGATTTAAGTTTAGCTACTCCTGTTTGTGGCTTTGTTATTAAATAGCTTTTGCACTTTATAAATTTTAACTTTGTGATTTGCTAATAAACTAGACATATGACAGATCACATTTGACAACTTACCTTTCTTATTTTATTACTCCTTTCTTAATTTATTATAGTCTGTGTATATATCATCCACAAAAGAAAATTTTACATATTGTATTTATTTTACTATTTATTTGTAATCAGTGTTGTTTTATTTAGCATTATTTAATATGATATGAACAAAAAATTCACCGTTTATAGATAGTTATAAGGGTTGCTGTACTATCATACCATGAGATATGTCAAATGGTTCATTGTCAATTATATCTAAATTTCATTGGTTTATTAATTTGTAACCATAATGTAACGAAATATGAGGTATATTTGCATGTCACTAAATTCACATAAGTTTTGGTGGAGCGAGAATTTAATTGCACAATGTGAACTAATGGGCTATGTTGTAGTCTTGGGCGTAATAGTTCGCAACTGAGATCGAACGACCTAGTTCGCCTTTTTTTAATGAACTAGTTCGCTCTTTTAGTTCGTTAGTTCGCGTTTAGTTCTGAGCTCTTTGCTCTTCGTAGCAGGATCAGTTTTAGAAAGAGCAAACGATTTTTCTTGTATTGAATTATTTTAAGGTAGTTCGTTAGGTCGTTTTCATACTGCGACAAGATTATTGAAAAAATTTTACTTTTACTTAAAATATTTGGACACTAAAAGTGGGACAAAACTATGAATTAATAAAATATATATTTTTATTGTAAATAAATAGGTTTAATGTTTATGTTGTAAATTTTTCGTCTTTATATATTAATTTAGTTTTGAAATTTATAAATACTTTATGTATATTATACATATTCTATACAATTAGAAATAACATTGTTAACAATCGCAATTTGAATAGGCAACCATTTTATTCATTACCGCATATTAAAAATGTCATCGTAAATTTGTTTGGTTTATTTTGAAGTCGCTAATACTATACCAATATGGAACAAAATAGTTTACATTGCTCACGGTAAGTAATATGAGCGAGAGGCAGATAGCGTTTCGTGCGATTGCGAGCGAGACGTCAGTAGTTCCTATGACACTTGATGTCTCCTTAACTCATCTGTCACGAACTAGCGAACTACGAAGCGAAAAATTTGGGATCCAGTTCGCGTAGTTCAGTTGTGGGAGCGATCTTTCGAACTAGTTCGTTCGCGAACTACACAAGACTACTATGTTGAGTGTCAAAAATAGAACAGAATGGTTTCATTAATACATAATGAATCAAAACTGAGTACGTTTGAAAGTGCGATTGCTGGAGGAACTGCCAGTGCGGTAACAAGAGCGATAGCGCAACCTCTCGATGTACTAAAGATTAGGTTTCAATTGCAAATTGAACCTATCCAAAAAGGATCCAAATACAGTTCTATCCCACAAGCTGTAAAATCAATTGTGAAAGAAGAAGGTTTTTTTACACTATGGAGTGGTCATATACCCGCACAGATTCTTTCAATATCTTATGGAGTAGCTCAATTTTCAATATTTGAAAAGTTAACCCAGATATGTCGGCAAGCAGATTCAGAGTTTTATGTAACAAATAGGAATTCGATAAATTTTTCTAATGGAGCAGTGGCTGCAACCATTGCTACATTAATTTCATTTCCTTTTGACACTGTTAGAACTAGGTTAATAGCAGAACAGAAAACAAACAAAGTATATAAAGGTTTTATAAATGTATTCTCAAATATTATTAAAAATGAAGGTTCTGGAGCATTGTTCAAGGGTCTAACACCCACAATTGCTCAAATAGCCCCTCATGCCGGGGTCCAGTTTGCAGTATATAAATTATTTACAGAAACTTTTTTAAATAGGCTTGAGTTTTTTCAGCGAAGAAAAAATATTGGATCTGTGGCAGAATCTACTTTAATTGCTAATCTGTTAGCTGGTGGGATTGCTGGATTTGTGTCTAAAACAGTCATATATCCTTTTGATGTGGTGAAAAAAAGATTGCAAATACAAGGTTTTCAGCAACACAGACAACAGTTTGGACGCCAAATATATTGTAATGGATCTCTTCATTGTATAAAACTAACTATTAGTGAAGAAGGTTTTATAGCATTGTATAAAGGGTATGGCCCAAGTATTCTAAAGGCAATATTTGCTTCAGCATTACATTTTGCTGTGTATGATGAAATAAAGTATTTCATTTTAAGACTTCAGAGCTGAGATTATTATTTGTAGGAAATATTGTGTATTAACTTAATCTCAAAAGAATAGTGTTACCGGAATTTTTATCATGTAATAACTACTATTCAATATCAAAAGTTAATTCATTGTTGTATAAAATATGGGAGCTTTTTAATGAAAAATAACAATTATTTTATAAGTGTGGCTTCTGAAGATTTTCCTATTATATTAAAGTGTTCCGTATAATACCAAAGACATATTGTAGTGCTTATATTTAATTAGCTTACTGTTTACTTGCCATTAGAGTAGCGATTTCTGTGATAGCATTTTTATTTAATATTAGATCTGTTATATAATTGTAAGTATTAATATATTTATTTAAATTCATATTGTTTTTCATTTATACTCCGCATTTTATTATTTACAATAATAAATACAATTGAAGGATATTATATATTTCAATTTTATTCCATAATATTATGTGAGTTTATCCATATGATATGACGTAGCCCATATTTCTCATCAAAGTGTCTTTGATTGCTGGTTGTAACTCCTTCTTCATGTACGTTGTTAACAATGTTCTTATCCCTTTAGTAAAAATATCTTCCATTTCTCTTGAAATATCTTCAGCTTCATCCAAATTATCCTCGGGTCTGAATAGTTTACTCCTTTCGTAATTAAGTCTATTGTTGCTTGGCTCGTATATAATATCGTAATTATCAGACGACCTTCCGTCCAGTTTGTCATCCTCCGGGGAAGTCTCTAAGCTGGGTTCGAATGTGAATTCATCAGATCGCTTCCGTCGTCTCAATGGAAGGTTATCCTTGTTTCTTACACCATTTTTATTAATATATTTCTCGCAGCCATAAGCGTACACACTTATAAAACCTGGCTCCACGAATTCTGAATCTGTCTTTACGTTGAACTTCCCGGGATGTTGATTTAGAGGTCGTGTATGAAAGCCGATACCTGCTTTTCTTAATCTTAGTATCATGTTGCATCCATTAGCTCCCCGTGATATTGGATAAGGATTGTCGTATGTGTGATACTGTGGATCTACATGATTTCTTCTCAATCTTCGACTTGGTGGTATTGTTCTATCGAGCTCGTTAACCTCGTATAAATCCACGTTTCCACTGATTGTTAGATCGTGGAAGAGAAGCATCGTGTCCAGAGATACGTTTCTAGGATCGAAGTAGCATTTCTCAACTTTAACCCAGTTGCTGTTCTGTGGGAGACGTACTCGCATCCTTGTTACGTACATATCTATTGGAGCACTTCTCATTGTTTGGTATAAACTGTATCCGTTGAGGTCGATACTTTGACTCTGCAACAAATATACTGATATTATACATGAGAAAATTTCGGTTTTATTTCAAAAATAGTATCTTAAGTTTTAAATATCCGCTGCCACTTTGAGAGGGCGATACGTGCATTTAAGAAATTATAAAAAAAATATCTACTCTACTACCAATGGCATATCCAAACTCTTTGGCTGGTTTCTTTTTCTACGCTTTAACTGATCCAAGGCAGACTCGAGACGGGATGAACACCTTTCTCCAGTCACAGGAACAGATGTCAGCGGTGGAAGTCCACCCCCGATGGGCCTGTCGTATCTCTTCATTTCGTATAACGGAAGAAATCTTGACGCTGAAATATTAAATTAGTTTTATTGTTCATGTACTGATTTAATTTTTATATGAAGATATAATAAATAAATAAAACTATTAGGGGAAATAGAAAACATAAAAATTGTATCAAGATAAAAAAAGGAAAGTTTAGTTGCAATTATTTTCCATAGCGATCCTACCTTTTCACTTCTATTGTTTCGTGCTTATGCCCGTGAAATAGTGAATTTATACTAATTTCTCGATTTTAAATTATGGTATATTAAAGTCATGAGAACGGGCCAGATTATTAATTATAAGTTTGAAGCGATAACAATTGTAATTATTTATTGTTTCATAAACTAAGACCAAATTTTCAAATCTCTTAAATTTTAAATTACTTATTTCAATTATTTCAATTTACTCATGTAAATTGAAGTGAATGAAATGTATGAAATTAATTAAGTGAATGAAATTAATGAAGTGAATAAAGTGAATGAAATGAAATGAATAATCCTTAATATCAAATAAAAAATCACTTGACAATAAGATGTATGCTCAAGATAGGAAAATTATGTGTTCTACTGCTTCAAATAAATACAGCAAGTATTTTAAAAGAATTATTATTTTGTAAGAATTTGATTATAACTGATTCAAAAGTAAACATAATATGGCCATTCCCAAAAATATACACAAACTTGTGTCGTTAGAAAATAGAAAGCGTGTGATTTTTATACAGTAATTCAAAACGTGGGTATTTTTTTGTTAATTTACTTATAATAGATTATGTAATATTTCTATATTGTTCTTAGTAGAATATACTAACTAGTACGTAAATAGTAAAATAATAGATGGCTTTGAATATAAACATAGAAAAAATATAAAACTTTAACAAAAGATAAAAATATAAAGTAGTTATAAACATTTTTAGGTCAATAGAATAGTCATTGATAGAATAGAATATACATTACATTATAGGTTAAGGTGTTTTGGACCACGTGGATCTATAAAATATGTTTGTAGTCATACTGACAATCTAATCTATTTATTATTATTCATTTATTTATTTAGCTTCACGCCATAACCCTTGCGGGGAGCCAAACACGACGGAGCGCCAAACGCTACGGTCCCGCCATACATACCTCTTTCGCCTCGGCCACAGACATCAATCTCTTCATGCTTGTTACGGGTCCTTATGCTTTTTATGTGACCTTCCTCCAGTATCATAGATACTGTGTTTTCGAAGGTCAATCGAGGCCTCCCCCTTTCTCTCTTTTATTGTATAGTACTTACTTACTGACTTAGCTTCACGCCATATCCTTTACGGGGTAGCCAGATAATGGTAATAATAATATTATGTAGTAATGTAATATAATATAAGATATATTAATCTATCTTTTGCTGTTTGTCAGGTTCTATTACAAGTTCGTTTGATTCGAAGATTAAATGGAACAGGAAAATAGATAAACAATTATTTTTTTTAAATCATTGCGCAAGCGACAAATGATGTAGTCATGTCAATCCTATTTATATACTTCACCGATTTATCTGTTTCTTTTGCGTTCGTGATGGGTATGAAAGTATGAATTATATTGTTTTAAATGGAAAATCGACTGGAAACCAAGGACTTATGGTTAGTGACTACGGACCCAACGTATTAGTGTTCGATTCGGAACCACACAGCATATTCGGGACAATTCTTTGTCATTCATAGGTGGTTGCTTTGAGTCTAAGTACCTTGTGAACATTATTTAAATGTCCGAGAAAACTTCAGCGACACTCTCTGGTGTGGGGTTTTAAAAAAATAGATCGATATGGGAATTTGGAGGGTATTTTTATGAAAGTTCAATAACAATAATTATTTTTCATTCTTCTTATAAGGTTTAAGCCACAGAAGATGGAAGCATGTTACAAAATGGATGTGTATATCATTCACTTATTTATAATATAAGACAAAGTTGGTTTATCAATAAACAATTTTAAATATTTCTTAGGTATCCAATCTATGTTGTGTAGAACATTTTTTGTAGAATCTTAGTATATACACACTTACGCCATCACTAAGTATTTAAATTAAAAAATTATGTCAGGATATAAAAGTGTTTGTTGAGTAACTTTAATTTTTTTCTATTACAGAAGCTTTGAACTCGATTTGCTATCCTTAAGTATCTATGTGGTAAGTAATCAGAAACTCACATTTTTCAGACTCAGATCCAGGTAATTCATTATCACTAGCCGAAGCCGTCTTCGCAAACAATACGAACATCCACCATAGTTTCACCATTTTCACTGCAACTATTTGACATGAAAACAACTTGGAATGCAGAACGTAATACGGCTGAGAAAAAGTTAACTTCAAAATTTGGCGCGAAGCTAGACAATGACTGCCTCTCACTACGAATCTAAGAGAAATAAAATATGGTAGACAGAAGACCATAAGAAGTGCACTCAATGGAAAACAATCCCCGCTCAAAGTTAAGTTGTTCTTCAGGCGTTTTCCGCACCAAGCAACTATGTAGATGGTACAGGTATTAACTTTTGCAATGTCGCTATGGAGGTGAATGACTAGAAGTTTATTAGAGCGAGAATGATGATATATGAGATAATTATCAGACATTTGGAGACAAGCCAGTCACAAATGTGCTAGATTTTGTTTTACTTTGTAATAGCGATAAAGATGGCTGAGTTTTACTTATTCCACACACAATTTTTATTTTTCTAATCTTTAACATTGATGTTGGTTAAGAAAAGGTTCAAGTTACTTGTTTGATTCTTTCTAAATCAGTACTTGATTTTCTTCAAAATAACGACAACTGCAACAAACCCACCATTGAACCCATTCTCATGAGTACTTACGACATTATAAAAACCTATTTTTCCTAAGACCCAAACCTTAATAATAATTAACAATAATATTTTATTAACACAGTTGTTTGTTAATACGCCCTCATATTTATAAAATTTTATTCCTATGGTTGTAAGAATTGTAACATAATATTACATAGCTAATAATCTCCCCAATAAGATATTTAAAGCAAAAACTTAGTGTTCATAGATTAATGCCTACAAAATAAATAAAAGAGAATCTTCATCAAAAGTTACATAATTTGAAAAAAATCGTTTGTTTTTGAACTACTTTCCTTAATTTCTTTGGCGACACTAATTTTCCTTGACGACATCTCGCCTCCTCGACAAGTAGAGTGGAAAGTTTATAGAAATTGGGTTGGTGACTTTATTTTCTTTATTGTAGCGAAAGTTCAGTGACCTTGTGAGAATTTTGTTAGCTTTATGCCGAACTCTTATCAGTGATAGCGTTTGTAACCATACCGTTTTAATGTAGTATCATATAGTATAAGGAAATAGTAATAATTGAGCTGAGCGTAAGCGAAGCTCATAACCGTTTGGGAGACCTTTTTTTGTGTTTAGTTGTCTCCAGAATGCGACGAGATAATTAGCTAAAAATTTTTTCATGTATGTTTGAGCCGAACGTGGATGTTATAGCGAAAGCAGATTGAAAAAATGTTTAGCCATTCAAAAATTACCAAGAAAGGAAGAAAGGGCTCAGCTCAACACCCGCCGTCCACGGTTGTCGGATCCTAGTAATAATAATAACATAAATTTCAAGATAAGAATCTTTTTAAAACTGAATAATAGCATTAGGCATAGTTATTAGAAACCAAGAAACTTTCGTTTTATTCGTGTTAAAGAACCCTATATTATTATAATAAATAAATTTAGTTAGCAGAAGTAGCATTGGAAACCCCACCAATGTATGACTGCATGCGGATAAGATGAAAGATAGAACTAGAATGAGGAATGACTGAAGAAGAGAAAAATGCGAGAACTGGTATGTCAGAGAAGAAAGCCAAAGGCTCCTATTGTAGGAAGATAAAGGAAAAAAAAAGCAACCATACCACTTTAGTAATTGTTTGAACATTTGTAGGTTTCCTATGTAACCTTAATTAGATGACATGAAGGTATTATTATAGTTTAATGTAAAAACTGTACAGGATAAAGTCGGCATATATTCACACACATCTGTGTTTAATGTTTAAGATTATATCTCATATGACAGAAGAAGATAAGATAATAATTTGTTCTAATTTAAGTTTACAGACCCGTGAATGTACTTATAACTATGATTAGACAAATTCCTTTAGGTTTAAACACAACTACCGAGTATTAATGAATCAAGAAAATGACTCAAATGTTAAGAACGTACATTATAATCTATATATATATTAATATAAGCGATTTACCGCTCACTGACTCAACACGATATCTCCGAAACTATACGTTCGATTAACTTAAAATTTTACATAGTTACTTCTTTAATGACGTAGACGTCCGCTAAGAACGGATTTTATAAAATTCCTATCCCAGCGGACTTCAACTTTTTCCATTTCGCCAAGTTTTAAACCTAACTATATACTATATACTTAACGCGGGGATAAGAGTTACTATAGCAACGGTTACGATGACAATGGATATGACAAAGGTTACCATAGCAACCTAAGTTTACATCCAAATTAATAGTGTATCCAGCGAAGCGGGAGGGAATAAGATAGTTATGAATAATAGCCCTTATTATTCAAAGGTCTATGGATTTACATATTATTTATAGCGACCCGTGACCCCAGTCAGTATTGAATGATTGAGGAACTTTAAATTGCCTTAACAAATGACATCCGGTAATCAATTAGTTACATTATTTCGATCAAATGCTTTCGATACGATGGCAATGCGTATTGAAGAATCGAATTTGTATATCATAAATTCTTTTAATATTTTGGATAATAACAATTTAAAACATTATTTAAGTATTCATTGCTAATATTTTCTTACAAAATTATTATTTATGTTTTTTTATCGTATTAATCAATTGCACTTTAACTATTTACTCGTATATTTATAGAAAAATAATTTGTCGTTTAGGGAGTAAATCTACTAGTTCTAGGAGAATTCTAATAGTTCTAAGACCTCAAGTGTTCTTAACACTAAACCTACCAGGTACCGGTCAAATTGACCGTTCTTAAACTTTTGTAAAACTTACACATTTTTAAACGTTATAATATCGTTATCAAACTACACGATAATTCTTCGAATATGCATATAATATTTTCTACACTCTTTACTTTTAGTTATTTCCATTATTATCTGCGTTATATAATAAAATAACTTTTAATTACCTGTCAATTTGACGGCGTGCGGTAGGAACGGGTATACAAGAATTTTCAGTAGGTTTAGTGTTAAGGTAATTACAGAAAGAGTCAGTGAGAAGTACCGAGTATAATGAGTTATGTGCCAAAGTCACCTCACCTTAATTTAAATGAATTGAATTAAGATATTTTGAATTTGTCAATATAAATATAATCAATCACAAATCTGTTTCTGAACTTTAATTACACCACAGACCTCGAGACAATAGTTTTTGATGTTATCTTATCTGTGTTCAGGATTTTTGGAATATTAATAATTTAATAATTTTAACATATTTAATCAACTACATGAAGATAATGAGTTGTTTCATAATCCCATACTTATTATTTAATCTTGATATTTTTAGGAGAATTCGTGCGTTACAAAACCACATAAATATTACAAAACTATATTGTTGAATTTGAAACAATAAGAACATAAAGATATTACAATTTTATGCTCACTTCACTAAATAATATATTATGCCGTATCTTATCTGTATTTAATTATATGATCTTTGCACAGTTTAATTTGTATATCACATACTAGCTTATTCCCTCCCGCTTCGCTGGGCACACTATTAATTTGGATGTGAACTTTGGTTGCCATGGTAACCTTTGTCATATGATCTGTTGTCATCGTAACCGTTGCTATAGTAACTCTTACCCCGCGTTAAGTGTATAGCTCCTACAGGTTAAAACTTTGCGAAATGCAAACAGTTAAAATCCATAGGAATTCCGTAAAATCCGTTCATAGTGGACGCCTACGTCACAGTAACTATGTAAAATTATGAGTTAATCGGACAGATAGTTTCGGAGATTTCATGATGAGTCAGTGTGTGGTAAATCGCTTACATTATACAAGCGATTTACCACACACTGACTGACTGAAACGCGGGAAAGAAACGTCATTATTGACATATCTTTATTATAGTATATCTTAAAGTTATAAAGTCTGTAATCATTTTAAAATGGTTGATATAAATTAGTAAATACTGAAATAAAAATAATATTATAAATTAATCAGAGCATGAATTGATAATATTAAGAAAACATAAAACATATTGAATGATGTTAATTGATATTTAATTAAAACAATTAATTGTTTGTTATAAATTTCGTGTTTCATCTAATAACTAGCTGTCCCCGTGACTTCGGGCGGAATTACTTTTAATTCAAAGTAGCTTAAATAACTCCTTATAGCATGAACTATCCTCCACTGAAAGTCCAATTAAAATCGCTCCAGTCGCTTCAAAGATCAGTCGGAACGAGCAGACAGTAAGACAAGAATTTAAAATATTTTGTTTTATATGTACCGAATATATCTTCATATTAGTGAAAAGCTATTAATTTGAAATTACAAACAGACATTAATTTCATCTATATGTATAGATAATAAGAGATAATGGTATTTTATATGTTTAGATATAGTATTGACGTCACCCAATAGTAAACATTGTAATAATTGTGCAAGCTTAGGAGCGGTTTAGTATATGCTATTTTAGGCTTTATGATAAAGCAATAAGAACTATAATAAATGTGTATATGGGCCCGGCAGATGTGGTAAGGCTGCCATTGTGAACGAACAATGGGGAAAGCAATAGAACACAACAACTGACATTGTCGAGCCATGAAAAATGAACTGAATGAATGAAAATATATTACAAAATGGAGATTGTTTTTTTTTTTTTTTTTTTTAATTATCTTAGACCAAGATAGAAGTCATACAAACTGATAAATATATAAGAATGAAGACATATAACTGATTACGCTTATTTCTTGATATTTCTAAAACATTTTAAATGAAATCCAAGTTAATATTACCAGTCTCGTGGCCGGACTGATTCGATTCATTTTAAACTTTGTCATTGTCCCATAAGCACACCATTGTTCAATTGAAATATATTTTATATGTAATTTCGTTCATCGTTATCAGGAAATATTACATGCGTAGTTTGAGTTTTGCAATAAATAATATATAGATACTTAAGTATTAAAGTATATAGTTTATTAATGAATTAGTTGTACATGTCTTGAATATTCTATTAAAGTATTGCACCTCCTTTCTAGAAGGATGAATAAAAATATATTAGTTTATGAAATCAGCTGATGATATTTTTTTATGAATGATATATATACCAACCACAAGTCTTTGCCATTCTGCCAAATTAATTTAAATTATTCTTTCATAGTATCTCCGTTATTCATTTTGTATTTATTGGTCCCAATATTCTATATTCAAAATTAAATATTTAAACACTATTTTACCTTATTTCTAGTTGGGTCTCGTTTCTTCTATTGCGTATTCAATGTTTAGTAGCAGAAGTTTAACTGATTTTGATGTACATATTATTCCAAGGAAATAGCAATATACAGGAAAAATCTTACAAATAGTATCTTCGTTGATGTCTTTTTAATACTAGACGTTAGCCAACTAGTAATAAAGACTTCAACGCTTTTATTTTTTACAACTTAATTGATTAATGAATTAAAATAAAATCCATTAGGTAACAGTTAATATAAATTCCAAAATGAATATTACCAGTGTTCATTTTTAATAAATTTACATTTATTAAATCTGTTAAAATATCGATTTTGGGGTTTATTTTTTTTTACATTATTTTTTTTATTGTGCCGTATATTATGAAGACAAAGGTTATTGAGTAGTTATTATTATCGATAGCATGTTTTACTTAGGGTAAAATTGATCATTAATTGTAATTCAAGGCTCCATATAATTAAGTAGCGTGTTATTACATCTGCAACCAAGTGTTTGACGACACGTACAGACCACGTGATTTTAGAGTTAAAATTAAATCAATCTCCGTGCATTTACTTCCATTAAGTTACTTGCAGTGCGTCCAGCTTTTAGTGGCTCATATTATTAATTTTGATTCGGTTATCGTATTTATTTTATAACAAATTAATAATATTGAAGTGATTTTTGAGTTGAATATCAGCGATAAATCTATTACTGGAGAACTTACTGCACTAAAATGCAATGAAGTAATACGAGTGTAACACTAACTCTATAAAGTGTAAATTATATATAATAAAATATTAAGAATTATATAGTGATAAAAAAAACCAACGTAGCTCAAAAAGGTTTGGAAGTTATAGTTATGTAGATGGACGATAGATGACACTAGTAAAAAGTAAATTATTTTACTTGACGTTGATATTGTGCAATTTGACAATTGAGTAATGACATTCGTTTCGTGAAACAAAGTGATTCGTTCTGTTAATAATTTTCATGAAAATATAATTGTGTTTGTAGTTCCGTTCCGATCTTATAAATGATTGTACACCGCCTCGATGCTAAAACAATGTAGATTTTAAAGTAAAACTTATCGAGGTTGTTGTTATTATGGATCGATAGTACATTGTTAGAAGATAGAACAAGGTAATCGTCTTATTTGTTTAAGACAAAAGGCAGAGGTTTCGTCCTTCACACATTAGAACATCGTTATCAATGCACGTAACCGATTGCTTTAGTTAAGACGATTATGAAGTAACAAAACAGTGCATGTAAGTACTCGAGGGCACGTCACTTGTAAAAATCATTTAAACGAAGTAAACTTATTACTAATTTTGGTTTACTATTCGCTGGTGGTGGTCTATCGCTTTCTGTTAAAAAGTAAAAGTGTAAGCTTACTAATGGGTGATAACCTGTATTAGTTTCACGTAATGGCTAATGTAAAGATAAGAGTCAACTCATCTAAGCCCGCGTCGAATAAAATTAAAGGGAGTGGTAAAATTAAAAAACCGTCATGCAATACGAATAGTGATAAAATATCTGATTTAAAAGGTGTTAAGAATTGTTATGTTAAAGATAAATTGTGTGACAGAGTGCTTATAAGAGATGCAAAACATAAAGAAATTCAAGTAACAAAAGATAAGTTGTTGACTAAACACGGTCATCTTAAACTCAAAAACAAAAGCAATTTGAAAATATGCAATAATATCTTAATGAGTGAATTAATGATTGACGATAAAAAGAAAAATACAACTGAAGTTGATCCATGTAATAGTTCAAATAATAACAACATTGTTATTAATCAAAATAAAAATATAGACAATTTATTACAAGAATCTGAAAATTTAAAAAATTACCAAACCAATGATGATTTTCTTATAGATTTGAAAAGTAAAGTTCCAAGAAAACCACCTGCAAGAAAGCAGAAAGAGAGACATTTTGAATGTGATTACTGCAAAAAATCATTTCTTACTAAAGCTACTATAAGGAGACATATGTACATTCATATCAAAACAAAAACATACCCTTGCAAGCAATGCAAGAGAGTTTTTAGTAAACACATATATCTGTCCACTCATATATCGAAACAACATCCCGATTGGGAGCAATATTATATTTGCAACATGTGTGATAGAAGATTCATGCTTAAAGAAAATTTAGTATTGCATATAGCCAGCCACGCTCAACCTGTAACTTGGTTCAAATGTATATACTGTAAAGAGAAATTTAAAAAGCAAAATGAATTGGTGCAACATGAAAAACAACATTTAGTAAGTGGAGTCTATGAATGCATTATATGCCAACAGAGCTTTGACTGCAGAAACAAATTAACTTCACATTTTAAAACTCATTTAAAAGTAAAGGATTATATATGTCAACACTGCGGTAAGGAGTTTTTGAGAAATAATTCTATGAGACGTCATGTTCAAATCTGTCATGTGGGAGTAAGAATACAGTGTCCTATATGTAAGAAATATTTGAGAGGACATTTGACTGAGCACATGCGCACTCATGAGAAACATCGCCCTCACAAATGCCAGGACTGTGGTCTGTGTTTCACTCAGTCCACTCAGCTGACAGTTCACCGTCGCTCACATACTGGAGATCGGCCATATCCTTGTAGGATTTGTGACAGACCTTTTACTCATTCTAATGCGCTCAGGTTGCATATAAGGAGACATACTGGAGAGAAACCTTTTGAATGTGCCATGTGCCCTTTGGCATTTTCACAATTACCGCACATGAAATCGCACATGCGGAAAATTCATGGGAAAGAAAAGCCTTACAGGTGTCAAAAATGCAAATTATTTTTCAAATTGAAGGCTGACCTTGAGAATCATGCAAAAAAGTGTAATGTCGAGAAAGAAATGTCTTTTGAAGAAAAAATTCAGGCTTCCGTTACTGTGAAAGAGGAAGAGGCTGTTGAATCTCCAATGAGTTTGTCTAAAATGCGATACTTATTGGCGCTCCTCTTTACAATGATTGCTTCCAAAGAAAAACTCAAATACTTAGGTGCGTAAATATTTTGTTTATTATATACACATAATACAAAGATGCACTGATATTTACTTTAACCAGTGTGAACTATATTGCTTTTTGTGCGCTCCAAATAAACAATATGTGAACACTATTATATATGTATCACAACATTCATTACATAATCATTTATATGTCACAACAGATAGATTACTGTTGTTCGATATAAAATATATTTCATTGGTGTGAACCTCATCAGGTATCCATAGACATCGAGACACTTAACATGATATATTATGAACTATATGCACTCATTAAATGTGTCCATTGATATAGGTGCATAAACATTAGTCACTGCAGACTTCCTCATGGGTTGGAAATCTTGAGTGTTTTGTGTGCTGTATGCTTTTGTGAAGACCACAAAAAGTGTTTGGCATGATCCATTTTGTAGATTGACCGTCGTTTATTTTAGCAAAACTTACCATTCGGAGCAGATAAGTCGTCAAACAAGACAGTGGGTATATGAGTGAGTTCATTTCCATTTTGTTTATAATACTGGTGTCGGTTGGTGATGGGCTTCAAAGAAATGTGTTGCAGGTGTCCCGTTTTGAATTCGGTCTTTATGCTTTGTTTTTGAAGGTTACTTCAAGGTGTAATAGGTGGTGGCTCAGTTCATTTAAGAGTTTAATTAAGTTATATTAAGATTATATAAGGGTTTAGGTTTAAATAATGATAAAGTAGTTAGTATGTGGCCGTTTAACTTTAACTTTTGTGACAGGGTTCAACAAACGCCTAATAGATGATCTATTGGTGGAGTCTCTTGAGGCAATGGGGCAGATCCCCTCCAGAGATTCATCCATCACTCCACTTAGGCGTTTGAAGACGAATATCCAGAGTTTGTTAAATGGAACGGTCCCAAAGGCACAAATGGAGAAATTTAAAAAGGAAAACAAAAGCATGGAAGACATACTGGTACTATTGACAGATGACAAGAAGAAGTAAGGCGAAGGGGAACTTTTGTTTATAATTTATTGAATTTTCCTAAATAATTTAAAATTGCCCCTTCAAGTAATTCTTTTAAGTTGTTTTAATGTTCAGTTGTTGCAAATGCATCTCAACATAAAACACTTAAATAATTCATTCAAGAATTTTATATATTGTGTTTATTTTAACAAATATTGGTTATTTTTCAGAAATATATTTAAAAATATCCCCTAGGCATTATGATATTTATAATTCTGAATACTTATATTTGGCAATTTATGATAATTAATAATTATTAGGAAAATTCTACAATATCCATACATATTTAAGCAGAAAATGCAATAGTTTAAAAATATAAAATACTTGCCATAAAAAAACTAAAAGTGATTATTCCAAAGTTAATAATTTATTCGATTTTAGTCTTATTTATTTTAGTTAATTAATAATAATAGTAATTTCAATATTTACAACGTAGCAAAGTGGAGTGGAAAGAAAATTATTTCCTAACATTAATAGCAATGGATCAGAGATGAATTTATTTGCCCTACCGGTAACCGAACCTAGGAATATCGGAGAGGACTTAAAAAATATATTAAATTAATTCATTAAATATAATAAATAGATGATAGTAATATTATATTAGAATGTTTTGTGCCATTAGTTACTAAATTTTTTTTAATAATTATTATAAAGTTGTGTTTTTTATTTAAAATAATTTTTTAATGGTTTTATTTTGTTTTATTGTTTAGAAATTTTAAAATTACACCAGTGCCATTCTTTTGTAATTTTTTTTATTGATATTAATTTTTTGTGAATTATTATAAATTAATTCAAAATTTATAGGTCAGTAGAACTGTAGCTAAAGAGAGAAAAAAAATAGTTTCTATTGTTAAGATTGTCTATGCTGTAACAGCTTGCTAGCTTGGAGTTAGGATATAAATAGAATAATAAAGAAAAAAATATATTCTTAATAGATGCTACTACTGCAAAATATTTAACCACATACAAATAGCTTTATATTAGTTATATTACGTATTCATCTGTACATAAAGGCGTGTTCACATGAGACGAATCTTTCATCTAAATATAGGATACACGTGTTTCAATCATTTCATTTCCTTCGTAATTTTCATAATTTAATTCGTAAAATGAAACAGTGAACAGCCCTAAGCAGGACGTTATTTCTACTGATATTTATAAATTTTATTGTTATAAATAAGGTCTGTTACATGAGTATAAAACTTAATTAAGCAACTATTAGAAAATTGTTATTTCATTATTCAAGGTCAATCAGTCGATTAGTCGTTCGATATGCATTTATTATAGTAGAAATATATATTCTTTTTTTATATAATTTAATCTAAATAGTGTACATTTTGCATTTAGTAAACTTTTTTTTTTGTATTTTATTTAGACAAGCTGTCAAAAAGGAATAACTCAGTATCTAGTTTTGTAGAAATAAAAAAAAAATAAAAAAAATATGGCTGGTATTGACGTTCTATTTTTATATTATTGTTCTCAATGTATATAATATCGACTTAGAATATTATATGTAACTTTCATATTATCTTTCATAGTGTGAAGTAAATACCTAATCTATATTTAATAGAGCCGTCAGTTAAAATAGTTAATTAAATAAAAATATAGCACCGCTGAATGCTTTAATTATTACAAATGAGAACACGCCGTGATGTTGAATATTTATCGTCATTTCATTTAGTATTATTTATTCATACAGCTATTTATGTAAGGATGTAATGTATGCATGGAAATAAATTATTACACCGTCGTGATTCTAAGCCATTGTTGTAATGATATACAAATGAAGAAATAAAAAATATCTTGCCAAGTATCATTAGCCAAAGAAAAACACCCACCTTATAATTTGGTGTTGAAAAATATGAATTAATTTATTGTACCTATGTATGAGTGTTTTTATTATTTGCCGTGTAATATTTAAAGGTTAGCACTACCAAAGAGGATACCTAAATATGTAGAAAAATAAATGTTTTAAATGTGTACATGGCTTTTTTATCCTTACTGAAATTCCCGAATTCCTTATTTTACTGTTAAAAAGAACAAGTGTAACATTATTTCATATTTTTTTTAATTTTATTATATACTAGCTCTTGTCAATAACTTCGTCAGCCCTTTTATCCAATTGAAATTATAAGCATCTATTATAGAGATGCAAGAGATGTTATCGTAAAACTTAAATTAATATACTATTTACGACTACACTTAACCCAGTAGTTCACTTGTTTCGAAAACAAGTGACAAGGTTAATAGGATTATTTTGAGTCGCAGTATTTTAACCTTAAGCCTAAAAGAAATTGTTATTTAACCCTTTTGCGGGACGGTACTGACAATTTCGATTGTTATGGTATGACAGTAAAATAATGCATACATTTTTTTATTGTCGGCAATACCAGTAGCGTCATATACAAATACCAAACTATGATATTTGTAGACAGAACTCCCATTACCGTAAACCGGCGTAAGATTCTGAAGCAATTGAGGGACAATAGTCTACGTCTGAATCAAATTCTTCTCCGTCATCACCATAGGGGTCATCATTTTCACTGGTTTCGGAATACGACGACGAAAAATAGCGTATACGAAATTTCACGATCGCAGGTGGCGTGACACTACTCGACTCGTTCCACGTTAACGTCACGGGCATTGCCGTAGTGTGCGTGCTGGGACTCTCTATAAAATAGACCCACACGTATACTTTCAATGTGTTTGTTCAAGTGTTAAAATGCATCTTAGGCAGATGAAGACTAATATGATACGACAGTATGAATCGCTCTGTTAGTATTAAGGTAGAAAAATTAAATGCATGGACCGTATCAACACCTTAAAACGTTTTAAACAATTACGGCATTTACCGTACTGCCATTCTTGAAATCCACAAACTTTACTAAGGGTTAAAAAGCTTATAAGATTTAAACTACTCGTGTCTTGAGATTTCCGAAGTTAAAAGCTATTAAAATATATTTTATAAACTGACTTCGAAACTAGAAGTTTTTAATTTATAATTCAATATAATATTTGTGTTACTTTTTAGCGGTACAGTTGGTCGTTTTTTTACTGTTTCAATAATATATATACGAGGGGAGGTCCAAAAGTTCGTGGAATGGAAAGGATGGAGAGGGGTAGGGGCGCACGCTTGTTGTCATACGAATCGGAGACTCATTAGTATATATACCGAGTTTCAACCCGATTGCGTCATTCGTTTACGAACAGTCGCCTGCTGAACAAGTCAATCCGGAAGAAAACTGAAACTATGGAGAAAATTGAGGCATCAGACATCGAAAATGGAGAAAATTGTACTAGAGGATGCCCGTTAGAAGAAGAAACAATTATCTGTTTTAGTTGGAGTGTCAGATACCACCATTTTGCGAATCTTACATGATCACTTGGGTATGACAAAAGTCAGTGCAAGATGGGTACCGAGAATGCTCACGCCGTTTCAGAAAGAACAACGCGTCGATGCGTCAAAGCGTTTTTTGGAGTTATGTGGAGATAAACCTGTACAATTTTCAGACCGAATAGTTACGGGAGATGAAACATGAATTCATCACTTTGAGCCTGAGTCCAAACAAGAGTCCATGCAATGGCATAAAAAGGGAAAACCGCCAAAGAAATTCAAGGTGACGGAGTCGGTTGGAAAGATGATGGCTACTGTTTTTTGGGATTGTGAGGGGATAATCTTGATTACAAAGAAAAGGGAAGGACTATAACCGGAGAATACTACGCAACGATATTAGAAAAATTAAAGGATGCCATCAAGGAAAAGCGGCGAGGAAAATTTACAAAGGGTGTGTTGCTCTTGCAAGACAACGCGCCGGAGCACAAGAGCAGAATTGCAATGACTGCTCTGTACACGCATGGGTTCGAATCCCTAGTTCACCCACCCTACAGTCCAGACCTGGCCCCAAGTGACTCTTTTTATTCCCCAATTTAAAAAAAGACTTAAGGGGAAGGAAATTTTCCGACGACAATGAGGTAAGGAAGGCAATTTCGGCTCATTTTGACGAAAAAGATAAAACATATTTTTATAGTAGTTTAGAAAAATTAATTCATAGGTCTAATAAATGTATTGAGCTTAAGGGTGATTATATTGAAAAGAAGAAATAGTTTTGTTGTTTTATTTTATTTAGATCCCTTTCATTCCACGAACTTGTGGACCTCCCCTCGTATATATATAAACAAAAAATACACATTGTCGTTTAATATCTGTAATACCTTTTTGTTTAATTTAAACGTAACTTCACTATATTTGTAATCCTTTTATGTGATTGTGTACATTTATAATATATTATTAATAAACTACATTATTTTTGCGTCGTGATAAATATGAAACGAAAAAATTAAGTTAGTATAAAGCCGTCATCACTTAAAAAATGTATAAACTGTTTCAGTTTTATTGTAACTTTAGCCACAACCAATACTTGTGTTTTCATATAAAACATCTTAAAAGTTTACTTGAATAATAAGTCAATATATTAAATGACAAAAAGCCATCGTTTATTTTTGTTATTGTCAAAAATATCTCATACCAGTAACCTACAGTCATAAAAGATAATCAACATCTGTCAGTAGATTTTATTCGATCAGCTAATTTATGAACAGATAACAACTAGGGGCGCCAACAGACCCTCAATTTAAACTCGCTACGCGCGCGAAATCTCTGGTACCGTTTGCATATTGAGCGAAGCGAGCTCAGTATAATGACTCATCGTTTCCCATTGACTTTAATGGGATAATAATGAAATAATGGAAAATTATGAAATATTGCAATTTCATAATTTTCCGTCAAGTAGCTTTCGAGCCTATTCGTGACAAACAATGTGAAAAAGTCTCCAGCAGAACTCTCGCTTCGCTCAATAAAGTATTGATTTGAGTTTTGTGTCATTTACTGAATACGTGAATTAAAAAAAAAAATGTTAAAAAAATATATTTATGTACACATTTTGCCTTGTTACTATTTTATTACAGGGTTACATCTGCAAACCGATATTGGTTTTGCAGTTAATATATATATTTTACTAACGCGATATTGCCACATCTGTTAAATATCATTCCCTATACGGTTACGGTGCGAATCGATATCGCCGAAGGTTTGTATCAAATCGGATCGAATTATATATATATATTTATATCCTTTTATGTCTGTCAGGAACAGTAATCTGTTTAAGGATTCATATTACATAGTAACCGTTTTTGTGTTGCAATATTTATGTAGGTTAATTATTTAACGTAGATTCACAAAATATTTAGATACTTACCATATAAAAATCCACATTAAAAAATTGTTGATTTTATTTATATTTTATACATTAACAACAGTTAAAAATATAAACCTTCATTCCAGTATAATAGTAGTCGTTTTTTGTATTCTGTAGATGTATATATCACAATGTATATGATTACGAAACGAGGTTTTTTAAACTATAGCTGTCTTTAAATCCTGATATAATTGTGTTTCTAAAAAATATACCTACTTTTAAAAAAATATAGTTTCGATACGATATTAGATAAATAACATATTATATCCACCACTCCTTGGCAATAACCTGAACTTGAGGTCTTCCTTCAAATAACACAAGAAAAGATAAAAAAGGTATACATTTAATTTATATGACTATCTTGCTACCATGATTAAAGTATATTAAATACTTAATTATAATACAATTCTTATATTATACCCTGATCCTATATATCCTGATTATGAGTATAAAATTGAATCAATATATAGAAATCAAAAATGTGAATTCTAAGAAATGAGATTTTGAATATTTTCAACATAGTTATAACTTGGCAGCTCTGGTATGTTTTTTAACGTCACTTTTTACTGACACGTCTAACGTCAGTTTGTCACTACTCTTGTCATAACAGTAAATCGACATGTAGGAGTAGATACTGAATATACAAGAAAAAAATATTTATAAAGTTGGTAAATAAATTCTTTTAACAATGGGAGTAACCGGAGTATCCATTACGCTGGCTAACAGCATTATAGGCGTTGGAATACTTGCTATGCCGTTTTGTTTTCAACAAGTAAGTTATTGTTTATTATGATCAATAAATAACCTTCGTAAAAATAATTAATAGTATTAATTAATTTTATCAAGGGCTGATAGCAATAGATTTTTAATTTATAATTTTAGTTTTTCAGTTTTTTGTGCAAATAATTTGTGCTCATACTAAAAAAAGGCTTATTTAAAAAATAATATAACAAATATTTTAAATGTTTTAGTGTGGCATAATACTCGCAACTTTGATTTTAATTCTAATGGGCCTGGTGTCCAGACTGTGCTGTTATTATCTACTAAAATGTGCAATTTTAACACGAAGGAGAAACTACGAATTTCTAGGTAAGTTTACAGATGCTATTTTTTTTCAAATATCTTAAAATATAATTACAAGTAATAATCGTGATTTCAGCTTTTCATGTCTTTGGAACAGCCGGCAAAACAGCAATAGAGATGGGTATAATAGGTTTTTTGATGGGGACCTGTGTGGCTTACTTTGTTGTCGTTGGGGATCTCGGACCTCAGATTATAGCTAAGATGCTTAATATAAATCAAAGTGATATACTGAGGTATGTTTAATTAGGATTTAATTATTATAATTACTGTATTATTAATATATTAAAGAATTATTTATACAGTTTGTATGTAGTTTTATCTTCTTTGCCATAAAATATTCTAGTGTTAAATAATATGCATGTTTTAGTGAGATTATTTGTTTTCAGAACCTCAGTAATGGTGATAGTGTCTGTGGTATGTGTGTTACCGCTGGGATTGTTGCGGAATGTTGAGAGTTTCAGCAACGTCAGTGCAGCAACTATTGCTTTCTACCTGTGTTTAGTTGTTAAGGTAAAGTTTAATTGAAAATAAGTTCTCTTTTTAACAATAAACCCTATGCAAAAATAGCGTAATGATATCCAATTCAAAAATTTTGTAAAGACAATATTCATACAGAAGTTGCTTGTTTTAAATGCTCAATTTGCTCAACACAAATAAAACAAATATATTTTAGCACCTTCCAGGACAAAAAGCCAGTTTTTTTACACAAATATAAATTAAAAATCTTATCTTCCATAAAATCTGGTCCTTTTAACATCCACATACTAGAGATGGCATAACAAAAGTACTTTGAAACCAACAGATATGTTTGTGACATCACATTCAGGCGAATAGTTTTATATTTCCATGTCAATTTTGTTTATTTACTTGCCGAATTTGAATAGAGGAAATTTTATTTTAATTAAGCAATTTCAAATTCTGTAACTACAGACTATACTATTTACCATATTATATTATTTTTTTGAACATTGATTTTGTTTTGCTTGATGTGACGTCACATTCAGGTAAAATGCAAAATTAATGTTGGTCTCAAATTTAAGTGTCTTTTCTTCTTCTTCTTTAAGTAATTTTTTTTTATTTAGTTAATCAAACTCAATAAATGTGTATTGTATTTACAGGTGATATCCGAAGCCACAAGTCAAATGGCATCCACGGATTGGAGAAGCCACATTGAGTTGTGGCGGCCGGCCGGTGTGCTGCAGTGTGTTCCTATATTCTCAATGGCGCTCTTTTGTCAGACGTATGACTATCCTTACTATATAATAATGACCTAATTGACTCTGTATGCACGCGCATCACTTATCACCCACAAATCACACAATAATGTGTAATACATCAAAAAAAAGCTATTGAATCAGGCTACAAAATAGGGTGGGTGCCAACCTTATACGTGACATTTGACCCTTTCCGGCCCTTTGGGCCGGGAAGTTCCCTCGTATATATATATTTGGATAAAATTAATGATAATATAGTAATGTTATAGAGGCTGATAGTACATAAAATATAAAAAAAAGGTATAAAATTTAATAAAAACTTAAAAGTAACTAAATAAAAAAAAAATCTTCGGTTCAACATATTGGTTTCTTTATTCTTAATTCAAAATTTGAGTTATTTTAAATAATACAGATTAATTTACAATAAAATTGGTATTTTTTAGACAACTATTTGAGATCTTTGAGTCATGGCCGACCGCGTCTCTGGACAAGATGTGTTTGGTGACGAAGAACGCTATCAATATTTGTTCAGCCGTTTACTTCACGCTCGGTGTGTTCGGGTACATCGCCTTTGGCTCCAAGGAAATATCTGGTGAGTAAAAATAACAAATAAAAAACAGATGTTACTTTGACTTCCATTAATTTTTGTGTAAATTAATTAAAAAGTTACTGATCGTTAGCAAAAAGTATTCATTAAATACTTAATACTAAATAAAATCATAGCAATTTTATTATTTTATCTATACATATAAATAAAATTGTAGTGTCCGTTTTTAATTCGAAATTAACAGCTTTTCACTAACGTATATAAGAGTACTCGGATATACGGTACTTGTAAAATTCTATTTTTATATATTTTTTCTGTCTGTCTGTCCGTTTGTTTCTGGTAATCTCTGAAACGGATAAACCGATTTTAACCGGACTTTCATTAACGGATAGCTAGTTTTAAACATTTTTCATCTATTTTATGTTATAAATATTAAATATTTGGTTCAAAGTGATACCATAGCAGCTGTTACAAATAAACTCATATTTTTATCAGAAAATTTGCAAAATTTTATATATATATATATATATAATAATTTGTAGGTAATGTGTTGGTCAGTTTGAGTCCGACCATGGCTAGTGACGTCATCAAGTTGGGTTTCGTGATGTCGCTGGCGTTCAGTTTCCCGCTCGTCATATTCCCGTGCAGAGAGAGTTTATATTCGTTCTTCTACAGGACGGTGAGTAACAGACAAACCCGAATGATAAGCATAGTTTATTAATATTTTTGATACAATCCATGTATGATATATGTAAAATCTTCCACTTCTTTAATGTGATGCGTAACTTTATATGTATATACACCTAAGTCTGTTTTTACACGGTTTTGATATAACACGGTTTGAAAATAAAATATTTTTAATTTTTTTATGCGATTTTATTCCATTTAGCACGATTTAAAAATTTTTGGGTTTAATTTATTTTTGTCAAATTTAATTTCTGCAAAATATGTTCATATCACAAATTTAGGGGAATTCCCTTTTTGTGCATGCAAGCAAATTTACAGGTAAGAGCAATTGAAATGTGTTAATATTTTGTGAATAATCTTCAATAACTATGCTTGTAAAAATAAACATTGTATATGTGATTTTATTAAATAAACATGAATTCTTCAAAAATCCTTGCTTTCAACAATTTTAATAGGTTTTAGAGATTAGGAACCAATCACCTATTTTTGCATACGATCAATGTCTTTTTTTACACGGTTTTTTCTGGAACCAATCTACCCTGTAAAAACAGACTCATTTTTCTTACTAATATTATTACACTTGATTATTTCTTTACGTACAATCAATATTAATTCCCCCTCTCCCCCCTAGGCTCACGGTCAGGGCGACCGGTCGGCAATGCCGGCTCGTGCGTTCCGTTCGCTGACGCTGGTGATAGTGGGGTCGTCGCTGTGCTGCGGGGTGGCGGTGCCGGCGGTGGAGCGCGTGCTGGGCGTGCTGGGCGCGTCTGCGGGGGCGCTGGTGTGCGTGGTGTTCCCGGCGGCGCTGCAGCTGAAACAGGCCCGGGGAGACGCGCCGCTGGCGAGGCTCGTGCTGGTGCTAGGGCTTGCGGTGCTTCTGCTGGGGACGTACGCAAACCTCAAGGATGAGCCGCCAGTAGAGAAGGACATCGATAGCATCGTGGCTGACTTTTTCCAGAAAATGGAGAGTGACGGTGGGTTTGGGTCTACTATCATGTTAAAAGTGGTGGATAGTACTAATTGTGTTGTCGTTGCAGAGATGGTGAAAGCTCAAGCTCGTGATGGGTCGCATGTGGATGTGAACAAGTTGGATCAGATCGGAAAAGACTCGGAGGTGCAGCCTCCGAATCCGGTGCCGCCGGAGTCGCACTCCGAAGAGAAAGCTCCGGCCATACGTTTGGAAAACAGCAAGCTAATTCAACAGGTTCTATCACAGAGAGAAATTCATAAGGCGTCCGAATCGCACCCGCGAAATATTCAATCGGCATTTAACGAGGAAAAATTGGTGAACGGTGTCAAGGAGAATAAAGCAGCGATCGTTAACGGAGAAAAACCTAAAGAAATTAAGCCACAATCGAGTCAAGAAAAACTGGATATGATGAAACAACAACAATTGATCGAAACAATCAAACAGCACGGCGAAGAACAGAGAGAACTTATCAAGGAGCAGAAGGAAATATTGGTCGAGTTAAAGAAAACACAGGACGAATTGAAGAAAAACAAAGAAGATACAGACACCAATGAAGCTAAGAAAATAGCGGTTGAAAGTATACAGAAGATAGCTAACGTGGCGATAAAAAGCCTAGTCGGCGACTCCGACGGACCAAAGAATAATGGAGATTCAAAACCTCAAGAACCAATAGCAAATATAGTCAACAAGGCTGTGAGCGAGATCAACAAAAAGGCGGAAGAAACGTTAGATGCTATTAAAAAGAAGGACGAATCCAAAGACAATAAAAATAACGAAAACAAAATAAACAAAAACAATAAACTAAACAATAATGCCGACGATTCGGTCAATAATGTACAAAATCAAAATATTCCTTCGGGCGTAAAGACTCAAGAAAATAAGACAATTAAAAGAGAAGTTGAGAATGGCAATAATAAACCAATACAAGAACAGATAAATAATGAAAAACCAAAAGAAGTAAATCAAAATAATGAAGTAGTAGACAATGTTAAAACTAAAGATCACATACACACGCCGGACGAACCTCAGTCATATAAACAAGGAGAGGACATTCAGAATGTACCAAACAATCTTCCCAACGCAGGTATACCTGAAGTCCCAACAGTTAGTGACGACAAAATTAATAAAGTAATAGAAAATAACAAAAATGAAAATGTTCAAAACGGTGCTATCGTTTATAAAGAGGCGAACATTCTAAAAGACATAGCAAACGGCAACATTATACCGAGGAGAAAGAGAGAGGTTGTGGACTGTACTGAAGAAATGCTATTGAAGGCGGAGGATAAACAGATTTGCTTGAATCTAATAAAACAGGACAAGAACGATGTGTTTTTAAAAGACGTAAATTTGGGTGAAATGGGTATGAGGGTCGCCTCGCACTTGAGAACACTAAAGAATATAGAGAATAAGAAAAGATAATATTAATTTAGTCTTTGAATTATTGTGATATGTATGAAGGTCAATTGTGTCCAGTCCTTAATATTTATATACCAGCTTATATTATTGATGCATTTATTTAAATCATATTAAAAAAAAGTTTACCAAAAATTACTAAACGCAACATTCTAATATAGACTTAAGTATATATAACTGTCTGTGATTTCGTAATCAAGTTATGTAAACTATTGTATTAAATATTGGATATGATATACAATTGGGAGAATAGTCACCGACTGAATTAGTATTTGTGATTTTTTGAAAAATTAATAAATAAATAAAAAGTCAAAAATGTTATTCTTATTTTTAATGTAAATGCAAAACCAAGACATTCACTGGTAATTAACAAAAGCACAAACTAATAAATAACACATTATTCTCTTAATCCTTATTTGTTTCTGATGTTCTTCTGGACCTGCGGATAAAAAACACAAATTATTAATACCATAATAAACAATAAAATTTACCATTCTATAGACATTCAAGTTTGTAAAATAATACTGTGCAATTCTTTTGAAATTAAAATTTAGTCATA
The DNA here is from genome assembly GCA_918358695.1 of Melinaea menophilus ssp. n. AW-2005. NCBI lineage: Eukaryota > Metazoa > Arthropoda > Insecta > Lepidoptera > Nymphalidae > Melinaea > Melinaea menophilus. The sequence continues at coordinate 19,622,295 of OU911043.1, read as the reverse complement.
TATTTTTAATCTTAAGTAACGCTAATGTGTTTGAATATTAAGATAATTGAGCGAAGCGAGCGGAGCGCTCTACTGGAGACTTTTTCACATTATCACGAATAGGCTCGAAAAACTACTTTAGTGTCAGTTTCCGCCTATGACTGTCAAGTAGATGTCTGATACGTACCCTGGTGTGTCAGGCTTCACACTAGAAGTGGAGGGGCGTCGACCCCGGCGGGGAGTCGCCTCCGCCTCGGATATTGGGGAGCCCTGGGGAGGGGGGAAATGGTTAGTAGAATAGTTAGTTAAATACGTAGACAAAAAATAATTTGTGGGAGCCTGGTGCTTGTGTAGGATAAACCAGTGTCAAAAGTCACCAGACCCCCATTACAATGTCGATGCACCTATAAAAATATATATTAAGAGAAAACGCAGGGTTGTATATCATAACAAATAATACTAATATTTTAAAGTTAGCAACAATTTTTCTGTTTCCACATAGTCTATTTTTTAAGCCAATAAAAATAAACATCTTTGCAAGAAAATCTATGAAGAGAATATATTGTTAAGGATATTTGAATTTTATTGTATAAAAAGGTCCTAGGATAGGGAAAAACCTCTCTTGCAGTTTTTGAAGGATGCGTGTTAGCAACTAAGTGATTTCGGCGTTCGTGTATTTTTTTTTTTATGTTAGAGGAGGACAAACGAGCTTGCGGGTCACTGTTGGTATATGATCACCGCCGCCCATGAACTCTTGTAACATCCGAGGATTCACAAGAGCGTTGCCGGCCTTGGAGAAAGGAATATATGCCTTTTTTGAAGGTACCCATGTCGTATCGATCTGGAAATACCCCCGAAGGAAGTTCGTTCCACATTTGAGTGGTACATGGGAAAAAAGTCCTTGAAAACCGCACAGTTGAAGATCGCCACGCGTCCAGGTGGTATGGATGATAAAGGAGGCGATGGCGAGCTGTGCGGTAGTAAAATTCGGCGGTAGGCATCAGATCGAATAGTTCTTCGGAACACTCCCCGTTGTAAATGCGGTAGAAGACGCACAAAGAAGCCACGTCTCTACGCAATGCCAAAGAGTCCAGCCGTTCGCAGAGCACTGGGTCCCCGACAATCCGAACGGCTCTCCGTTGTACGCGGTCAAATGGTAGAAGCTGATATTGGGGTGATCCGGACCAGAGATGAGAACAGTACTCCATGTGTGGCCGGACCTGCGCCTTATAGAGCGCAAGTCTTTGGACAGGATTGAAGTACTGCCTCGCTCTATTGATCACTCCCAATTTCTTCGAGGCCAACTTGGCCTTGCTCTCCAGATGACCGCGAAACTGACAACCGCTCGAAATGTCGAGACCCAGTATTTTGATACTTGGCGAGGCAATAAGAGGAGTGCTCTCGAAGAGCGGTGATACGACAAATGGGGTTTTCTTAGTGGTAAACGCGCAAACCTGTGTCTTTAGGGGATTGAACTGAACGTGGTTTAGTTCACCCCACTCAGAGACCATCCCCAGGGAGGTCTCTATTGAAGACACAAGTTTCTTTCGGCACTCGTCGACGTTTTCCCGAGAGAGACCTGTACGACCGGAATATACCGCATCCCCAGTGCTGTCATCCGCATAACAATGTATGTTGTAAATATCCAACATATCATTGATGTGCAGGAGGAACAGAGTTGGGGATAGCACGCAGCCTTGGGGTACACCAGCGTTCACGGGCTTGGGGTCCGAGCAAAAACCGTCGAGAACGACCTGTATGCTCCGCCCAGTGAGAAAACTGGTGATCCACTTGCATAAACTCTCGGGAAGCCCATAGGAAGGTAGCTTCGAAAGAAGCCCCTTGTGCCATACACGATCAAAGGCTTTTGCCATATCCAGACTAACTGCCAGACCCTCTCCCTTGCTTTCAATAATCGCTGCCCAACGGTGCGTAAGGTATAACAGAAGATCACCAGCTGATCGACCATGGCGAAAGCCATACTGCTAGCTACTAGTAAAGGATTTGGGGTTCCCCAGAGAATAGGATAAATTGTATAAAATTAATAAAAGGGAAATAATTATGGGACAAAGAATTTGATACTTAAGTGTTCCGTCGCGTGACCTTCGGTTCCACGCACACTTCGAGTGAGAAGGCAGCCACCAATTCGGCGCTGCAGTCAACAATTCAAAACACTCGACACTAATGTAATTTACTCTTTTGGAAACTTCTAGAACCGATAAGATTACTCCGCAAAATCGTTAAGCACCAAGGTTCACCGAGAACCGCTCACCGAGAACTATATTCGAGAACTGTGTTCGAGAACTGTCTCGACCGTTACGCGTGCGTTTGTCACACCACCAAAAACGTAACATCTACCCTCGATTTGTTAATAATTAAAATATATTTAGCGCCTGACGATTGCTATTAGCAACTGTACAATTTAATTAATAACTATTCCGAACAGTTGTCAATAGTAATACCAAGGGTTTTTATGTTGTCGGAATCCTCAATCCTTAACTTAAAGAATCTGACAATTAGATAAGGAGTCATAAGTTTGACAACCCTGTGCATTATGGAATAATCACAAAATTCTGGGAGAGCTGACTTTCTGTTAAGTTACGTGAAATATGATTATTCTGTATCCATGAACAAATTAGGTTTAACCCATTTTGAGCAATTTGAAATATTTTAGCCCATGTGTGACCAGTGAACAGAGGAACAGTAACATCGGCAAAATAATGATCTTACCTGCGGAAAGAATTAGGTCACAAAGATCATATATGAAGGTTAAAAAGAGAGTAGAACCTAGCACACTGCCTTGGGGTACACCGCAGGAAAAGTTTTGATCTGTACTTGTAGATTCACCTTATATGTATAGGACTGTGAAATAGTTGTCAATAACGTATTAATACCTTAACATCAGTGGACGGCCTCCTCCTGGGGGTGTGCAGCGCCTCGCACGCCTTGGTGAAGGAGGCGCGGCGCCCGCGGGCGGGTCCAGCCGCCGGAGACCCCGCCTCGGGAGTGGCGCCTGCGGGACGGGAGGTCTTTTTATAGTGGCTTTTATCATAGATTAAATATAATCTTTTTTTTCTACGATTGTTTTAAAAAAATTGTACGAAAATATCAAATTTTTAAAATAATAAGACAAATCTGAAAAACAAAAATTAAAAATATATATATATAATTAAGCTTAACACATTGTATGTGTAATATATATTACAGATTAAAAAGATTTTTCAACGTACCGACATCTACGGATCCCCTTCTTCCGATCCTCGCTGCCTTCGGAGTAGACTTGCTCTCGGAGGCGGCTCGCGATAGACGTTCTGAGGATTTACTTAATTTGTAAAACAATATCAACGATAATTAATAACTAAAAAGCTTTAAACGTAAGCTAATCTTAAAAACTACGTACACTAGTAAAATATACGACTATCTATAAATTAATATTACATAATTTTTAACAAATAACAACAACTATTTAATTGAGATTATATATATATATATATGAGTAAATAATGAATGAGTTATAGTAAGGGTCATGCACACTAATTAGTGTAACTAAATAGTTATAAGCGTTACTCACGTGGCTTGATATCGGTCTCAGAGTCCGAGTCCCGCTCGGTGTGGGGAGACCCTGGGAGCGAACACTTACTAGCTTAGCTTAGCTTAGCTCAACATTCGCTGATGCGTTATCATCATGCGGGTGGAAATTAAACATAAAATAGGAATACATCAAGCGGTATGGAAGGGAGTTTAAAAAAAAATTTAGTGCAAATAATGATAGAATAAACTAGGGGCGCCAACAAACCCTCAATTTCGACTCGCTGCGCTCGCGAAATCTCGGGTGCCGTTTGCATATTGAGCGAAGCGAGTCCAGTGTATTGACTCATCGTTTCCCATTGACTTCAATGGGATATCAGTTTTTTGACATGATATAAAAAACAAAAAAAAATTTTTTTAGACATTTTTCAATTTTTTTTCTTTTTAAAACCATCGTCTAATGTGTGTCTTTTTGATTACAAAGTTTCATAATTTTCGGTCAAGTAGTTTTCGAGCCCATTCGTGACAAAGAATGTAAAAAGTCTCCATTAAAACGCCCCTCTCACTTCGTTCGCTTCGCTCAACAAAATCGACTCAATGTTACTAGGGGCGCCAACAAACCCTCAATTTCGACTCGCTGCACTCGCGAAATCTCGGGTACCGTTTGCATATTGAGCGAAGCGAGCCCAGTGTATTCACTCATCGTTTCTCATTGACTTAAATGGGATATCAGTTTTTGACATGATAGAATTTTTTTTTTTTGACATTTTTCAAAATTTTTTTTTTAAAAACCATCACCTAATGTGTGTCTTTTTGTTTGCAAAGTTTCATAATTTTCCGTCAAGTAGTTTTTGAGCCAATTCGTGACAAAGAATGCAAAAAGTCTGCAGTAAAACGCTCCGCTCACTTCGTTCGCTTCGCTCAATTAATTATTTAATATATATTTAAGTTTTTTACTTAACCATTATGTGTAAGTTAACCCTTGCTTTGACATATGCCGTGGAAGAAATGCGTCTTTTAATATGATATTTAGTAAGTACTTATAATAAATTTTTAAAACTAATTACAAGTAACTTATATTATTATATAATTTATCTTAACTATGTGATCATTTAAGTTATAATGAGACATTTAAAAGCTATTTTTATAATAATCAATTTAATATTGTGACAGCAGGTCAGGTTAAAAATATATTAGTAAAATAAAAAAAATATTGACCAGGAATCGAACCCGTTCCATCCGTTCAACTGTCGACTGAGCTATCATGTCGGTACTCACTTTCATAAAACATTCTATATATATTATTTTATATAGGGAGCATATTTAAATATTACAATAAATCGGTAATTATGGTAAAATGCAATACAAGTGTTGACGTGACCATTTTCATTTGATAAATGAATTAAATAATTATGTGTGTGTGTGTGTGTGTGTGTGTGTGTGTGTGTGTGTGTGTGTGTGTGTGTGTGTGCGCGTGTGTGCGTGCGTGTGTGCGTGTCTCACCCTCGTGGTCGCTGGTGCGCGGTGCGGGCGCGGCGGGGGTCAGCCACGACCCCAGGACACTCTTCTGGTTGCGGGTTAACCTGCAATAATGATTGTTCAAATTTGATATACCGTCTGTAGGAAATAGGCTATTTATTTATAAATTATCCACTTTTGAACCAATACCAGTGATCGCTTGTGTATCAAATGGGAGTGCCAGGACTATTTTGATACATTCATTCCATGAATCGAAATTTAAATACGAAGGTTTATTTACCGCCTGGCGCTGGAGTATTCGTTGATAATGTCTGTTGTAGAATCCTTAGACTCCTCGGCTATTGCTTCCGGAATCACGGACAGATCCGGCTTCACGTTCCGGATCGACTTCCTTCCCTTCCGTACGACTTTGACTTCGTCCTCGCTAGCTTTACTTAATGTGGATCTAACAGAGGAATCCGAATTCACGCTTACTTCGTCGTCATCTTTCTTCCCTCTGCGTGATTTTCTAGGAGTTACTTCCATTGAATCGTCAATTTTTTCCTCTATTTTCTCCAATTCTCTTGAGGCGCGGCGCGTTAGTATTACTCTTACTTCGGATGTTGGTGTTTTGGCCCGCGATCTTGGTGTTACAACTTTTTCAGGAGTTTCAGGAGTCACACCTATTTCTGATTTTGAGGCACGTCTCCTGCGTGGTGTTTTCGGCTCCGCCTTATCCTCGCCCGTCTCTGATTTCGTTGAGGTCGTAGATGGCGTACGTTTTCGGGTTTTAGGAACTTTTTTCGTAATTTCTTCTTTTTCAACATCTTTTACATCTGTATCATTCTCCACTTCTTCACTCTCTATCTGTTTGGAATCTTCTCCTTTAAGTTCCTCTCCTTCAAACTCTAAATTTTTCTTCACCATCTCTGTATTGATTACTTTCTGATTATCTACATCTTCTTTCTCTACCATTATTTCAAGTTCTCTCTGCTCCGTTTCCATTGGTGTTCCAATATTAGTTCCAGGTTGTATATCAGCTGGTAGTATGTCTTCATCATTGGCTGTGTTCGTTGGTGTTGATGAGCCAGCATCCACAACGTCCACGTCTGTGAGCTGGGTTTGGGTTTCTTTTATCTCACTCACAATCGGTAACCGTTCAACGGTTAGTGTTATTTGAACCGATTGATCTGAAATAATATATTGGTATATTATAAAAAAAATATATATATATTATAAAAAAAAATAAAAATATAACCCATATTGAATAAACTTCAATTAATAATAATTCAAACATTCTTACCGTACGACTAAAATATATACGATACGAAAAGAAATATGATTATGGAAGAATTCAATTAAAGAACAAACGTTTAGATAAGCTAGGGGCGCCAACAGACCTATGCCCTATGCATACTGAGCAAAGCGAGCACAGTGTAATAACGCATCGTTTCCCATTGATATCAATGGGATATCAGGTTTTTGACGATTATACCTCAACGACATGACATTTTTAATTTTTTTTAAACCATCACCTATTTTAAAACTATCACCTAATATGTCTCTTTTTGATTGCAAAATTTCATAATTTTCCGCCAAGTACTTTTCGAGTCTATTAGTGACAAAGAATGTGAAAAAATCTCCAGTAGAGCGCTCCGCTCGCTTCGCTCAATTAAAAGTTTTTCAGTACCGTAGGAAATATTAACAATAAAATAATTTACCTGTTTCCATTGCAACAACATCTTTTTCAACAGCAATATTCTTATCACTGGAGTGGTTCAGATCGACAGATTCCGACTCCATGATTGAGTTGTCATCAGTTAGAATGGATATCCCGGCTTGATTCAATGGATCTTGACTTTCCAATTCGGAATATTGTAATAATTCTTCTTTTTCATTTACGTTCTGTTCTTGGTCGGATGAAACTGTATTTATAGGTTTAGATGTGGCTTCAGGTATATTTTCTTTTATTTGTTCTATTAATTCCTCTTGCTTCTCTTCTGGAGCGTTATCTTCTTCGTGTATTTGTAATTTGTCAGTGTCTGACGATTCGTCGGAATCTTCGATGGATATTATCTCATGGATATTCTCTAAGTCGGATTCCTGAAACAGAGTAAAAATAATGTATATTAATACAAATAAATCAAGGACCAGTAAGGTATAAGGGGTGAAATTTTTCTCCAAATTGACTTACTTCTTCATCGTCTTCACTCTCAACACTTTCGTCGGATTCACTCGAGGTTTCAACTCGACACTCATCGGACATCTCTCCCTCTATTTCATGAATCTCTCTCTCTATTTCCACTATCTTCTCCTTCTCCTTCTGTATTACTCTGGCGTCTTGACTTTCTAGTTGGCTCCAATCCGCCTTAACCTCAATTTCGCTATCACTGGTCATCAAGCTGTCCAGTTTATTTCCGTTATCACTGTTATCAGTACTGACAACGCCGTAATCCGTATCGTTGAACTGAACTGGGAAATCTTTTCTATCCTTGTGACTCGAATCGACGGAACTTTCGAAGCTGTTGAGCACAGATTTACCGAAATTTTCATTAATACTCGTAAAACCTTGATGTGGCTTTATAATTTCCTTTATATTGTCTATGCTTTCGTGTTTCTCGTGAATTGATTCCACACTGCTCTGGTAGCTGTGGAGCACCGACTTCTCGGAGTAGACGTCGTCGCTGATAGTGAACGGGGGAAGCGGGTTCCTCCTCAGCGGGTCGCTGTATTCGCTGGCGTTTGAAATTTTTTCTGTGATAGTAAAGCTTTCAGAGGAGCTCTGTAAGATGGACTTGTTGGTGATGGGAGAGAACGTCACATCCATAAGACTGGGCGCGTTGAGAGACGATTTCATCGGAGTGCATTCTATATCTATAACTGATGTTTCCGCCTTCTCTTCGGTCTCCATTTTCTCTATTTCCTTTGTTTTAGCAAACGCGTTCGCTTCGAGAACCATTCTTGAGAGTGATTTCTTACTCCGAGCACCGTGGTCTTTCTTGGGCGACATTTTTTCGGGAGTCTTGGAGCGGCTTCTGCGGGAATTAGTCTATAAGTGATAGATATTTAAGTATATTCGTATAAATGAAAAAAGTAGCAAATACCTCAAGCTGCGCGGGCTGGTTACAACGGGTTTAACGTTAATCTCCACTTCCGGTGTACGGGAACGACTCCTGGGTGACATAATAAATTATATTAGCTCATTGAAAGGAGTTACTGGTTAGTTTTAAATCTCGATTATAATTTTTTTTTATATCAAACTTAACTCGAGTTTTATTTGTTATCTATTTGTTATTGTTGGTATGATAAAAAATAATGATGGTGGCTTTTGACCCAATGTGTGTGTGATATTTGTGTGTACCTCAGACTACGCCTGGTGGGTGACTCCGCGAGCTCCAGTGGCTTGGTGGGTGATTCCTTTATAGCTTCTAGTTGCGGAGATTCTATTAATTTCACTATTCTTTCAGGAGTACGAGATCTGCTTCTGTGGAATATAAAATACAATAAAAACATTATTTTTTATTTAAAAGGTGTACTTAACAGCTGTATGTAGTTTGCTATAAGATAAAATAAATAGTAGAGTTCTTATAATATAACAGACACACATCAGTCTTACCTCTGGCGTGGTGGGAGCGTGGTGTGAGTAGTATGAGTGGTAGAAGTGGTGTGAGTGGTGGGTGCTAGCTCCTCGGTCTCTCCCTTAGGCTGTTCCCGGATGGTGGCCAGCGAGCGAGGACTTGGACCGGGGGTGCGGGATTTGCTCCTGGAATTATTTTAATTATCAAATTATCATCACCCGGCACACCTTGTGCATTACAATTTTTAATCCTCTTACCTTGTGCTTCTGTCAGTTCTCATAGGAGTGATTGGTGATGCAGAGCGCTCAGGTGTCTGTGAACGGCTCCTGAAAATACATTTAGTGTAATTTTTTGTCTCAATTTATATTTATATTAGCATTTATTTACATTGGACATCACATATCACAATATGAAGATCAAATATAACTCAGTGTTTGAGTGAGTGAGTGAATAAGTGACTGACTGATTAACTAATTAATTAACTAACTGACTAGACTACACTAGACTAGATAGTTATCTAACTAACTAACTAACTTATCTAACCGTGTCAAAATTAATAAAGTGTATAGAAAAAGAAATCATTGTTTCCTGTGAACTTATTTAATATAAGTATAAGGTAAAAAATTAAAAACAAAACATCAACTGACTAATAATTAAACGGAGTCATATTTAAAATTTTTAACAAACAAAACATATTTAATATATCTATACAAATATATGTATGTGGGAATTAATCATATGTAAACTTACCCGCTCGCTCTCTCTGTGCTCTCCCCTCCATTTCTAATACCCCTTCTACCTCTCGGGGTTCGTGGAACATAACTCGTATCCGACATATCAGTTTCATTGTATTTCTCATCATCTTCTGTCTCCTTCACCTCTTTGGGAACACTGCTTCCTCTCACCTTGTCTCTCCTGTTAGCTATCTCTTTCTCTTCTATATGCGTAGTATCCCTGTCTCTCTCTCCCGTGTTGTCTCGAGGGTATCTCTCTCCGGTGTATCGCGTGTTGATGAGTGTCACTGGTATGTCTGCTATACTCTCTATAGACATATTAGGATCCTCTGATAGACTGCTGTTCGCGGATATTGAAAGAGAACGCCTGAAAAAGTATATTTATTATTACGTAAACCATAAATTTATAAGAATAATAATGTTTTAAAATTAATATGACTATCATTATTTTTATTTGTCTTAGTTAAGCTGAGTGACTGTTGGGAGCCATTGATACATTATTATTTATCATGTTCAAAGTTCTTTATTGGAGTATGAGTTGTTTCTGAATTACATTATATATTAAATGTCAATTTACCTCGCACGAACGTTATCTTTGTATGTTTTCTTTGGCGGCGACGTATCCTCCATAGCAAACCTCTTAGGCGGAGACTCCAGTGGGTGCGTTGTGGTCTGACAAAAACATCACTTGTCATTAAAATAATAACATAACTCTTAATAAACATATATTGTAAAGATCAAAATTTTTTATTCTAATAGGCATTTACAAGCCCTTTTGAATCATCAATTATTACATTAAAGAGGTCAAGGTGTAGTCGGTCCGTAAGTAAGCTACCACCGGCTGGAATGCCGAGTAAATAAATGTATATCTGAACAAGACCCAGATATACTTAGTAAAAGATAAAGTTAGTTCTCATATAGTACTGACGTGTTCAAGCTCCGTATTGTATATTGGCAGAGCGACCGGTGATGGAGTGGAGCCCGCCTCCGATGACGTTGGGATTGTGAATCTTAAGTGCCTGGAAATATGGATCACATTACAATAAAATACTGTTTCAAGCGTTAAGTCCATATAGTGTATTGATATAAACTTTTTATTTAATGAGGCACTAGGTGTGAATAAATTAGGTGACGCATGACCAGAAGGGCTAACGGCAGACAATAAAAGAAAAATGTACCTGTGGTCATCCGTACAGTCGTGGTCGCTGTGGTCGCCGTGGTCGTTGTCGCTGTGGTCATGGTCGCCGTGGCGGTCGCTGCGGGGCGTGGCACCACGCGACGCTGACCGACGCGACTGAGGACGGAGTGACAATATTAGTTTTTTGTCGCATAAATATTCGTATACATGCAATTAAATTCAAATAATATAAAATGAGTTAATTGGGATGGTTCTAGTTGTTCGTACATTGCTGGGCTTATTTCTGTTGTGTCAAAAGTCCTGCCACTTCCATTTGATACACAAGTGATCACTGGTATTAATTCAAAGTGGAAAAGATGTAAATAAATATATATAAGTTAACCTTGAGTATACTCTGAGGAGTCTCGGGTCGTGTGCTGTGTCTGTGCGGGCTTTCCACGTCCGGCATTTCCAGGAAGCTGGCCAGCTGCTGGCTCACGTCGCTTACACGGCATAAAGATTTGGGAGTCCGAGGAGTGCGGTTCAGGTCAAGTTTCGGACGCTTCGCTGGGGTGCCTTCTGATTTGTCTTGTAGAAGGCTATAATTATCGTTAGATATTATTATAGAGAGAAGAAATGTTTTTTATTGGCAATTATATGTGAAATCAAACCTTCTGTTCTTATGGGCTTTAGGAGTGCAAATGAACGGGGTCTCCTCTATATTGAGTGCTCGTTTGAGACCTTTCTTTGTTGTAGGCTTATTTGTCCAGGTCTCACTGGCGTTTTCTATTGTATTCTATGAAATAAAAATAAAAATTAATTTTCATATATTTTATATAACAGAATTTTGTTGTGATAAATATAAAGGAAATTCTAGTACCTGAATAAACGAAGATTTGTATGTAAGAGTATTTTTGGGTGAATTGGCTTGAACGTACACCGACATGGGCTTCGCTCTGACGACTGTAGAAATGACGCTCATATTAGTTAGGTACTTTAGTAATATAATTACATAGACGGTCATTTAAAAATCATTTAATTGATTAGTTTGTAATCTGTACAACTTGTGTATAAAGTATCGAGAATTTAGGAACGAGCACGAATTTATTTAAGGAACGAGCAGGATCGGTGACGTCACCGGTGTCTTTAATGTATAGTGAGTGTTGGGTGTGTGTGTCGTACTGGTGGGGACGGTCTCTCCCCGCAGTGCGCACGTGAGCACGCTATTGGCGGGCGCGGGCACGGCGCGGCACAGTGACGTCACCAGTGCGTCTCGTGCGTCGCTGCAGGCTGAGGGCGTCTGCAGCTTACTGTTGTACTGCTCCGCCTCTAGGTACCTGACGATGTTCGTTGTTTATTATAAGGTTTCTTAATAAATAATCGAATCCTGCAAGAGTTATTGTGAATACATTTTATATAGACTTCTTTTTATCAGTAGCTGCTGCGGATAATATTACGACTCAAGCACGCACTTTGTGTTAGTAATTTGCGTACTTCAACATAACAGGAGTTAATATACTGGAATAATTTTCACAAATATATAAAAAATATATATTTGTTATTTTTATATAATTGATTATATCCTAGAAACAAACTTTTCAAACACTACTTTGATATATATGATAAGGGGGTAATCGTATTTTCCAATATATCTTTAAAAGCACAATCTTGTCCATTATAAAGTTTTAAAAAAATTCAAGTATTTTCTGTATGATTGACGGATGAACATCTGAATATATAAACTATATAGGATATATTAGGTTACCTAGCCTGTTGTAAATAGTACATGACGAGTATATCAGACGTCTGAGGGTCGTTGCAGTCCTTCAGATATTGTATGAACACTTCCTCCTCAAAGGGGAGTAGCGTCACTTGCAGGACCTTCGCTAGTTGTCCTGTATTGCGGCAACCTAATAGAGAACAATTTATCAATATTTGGTAAATTTCACTTTTTATTTAGTATACATATTTTATTTAAATGAACTTTTTGATCACATTTATAAGTTTTTTTTTTTAAGGAGCCTGCGGGTCACCGTTGATGTGATAACCGACGCTCATGAACTCTCGCAACATCCGAGGATTCACAAGACCGTTGCCGGCCTTGGAGGTAGGAGTATATGGCTATATGTATTAAAATACTCAAATTCTGTTATTGAACTAGGAGACCTACGTAACAACGTATTTGCTTTCCATTAAAAGATTTAATTACAAAAAAATGTATTAAAAAAATTACAAGCACTTACCTTTATAAAAGTAATTCAATAGGTGCGCCTTATCATCAACCGAGGTAGTATTCTCCACGCACATCCTTATCACATCGAGAGCTTCGAATACGAGACCCCTGGCTAGGTAGAGGTCGCTAGAGGTCTGCCAGTCGTCCAGTTTGTCGTAGTCGTTGTTATTCACGTGTATTGGGGCCGGTTTGCGTACGTGTAGGTACTGCAGGGCGGACTGCGTCTTCTTCTGGGCGAGTAGTGACGACAGCACCACGTGGTGTTGCCAGTCCGATAGCGTGTTGCCAGTCAAACACTGGAGCTGGTCGAGCGCGAACTGGAAAGTTAAATTTTAATACAATTACAATCGAAATATAATACATATATATATATATGGTTTTATATCAAACAGCAACAAAAAATATATTGTATAACTTGGGTTAAATTGAGAATCGAAATAAACAGACGGACTGATTAATTAAACATAACACTGATATCTCACGTCAAAGTCCCTGTGGTCGAGGTGCCAGAAGGCCTGCGTCGCCTTGATGGCGGTGTGGCTCAGACCGAACATGGTCGGGAACTGCATCAGGCGACGTATCACAGCCTCGTGACTGCAAATTAACACTTGCTTTAATAACTTAGGAGAGAGCTTGACACTTCTTTGTATAACTTTGAAGAGCGCTACACCTTCTTGGCTTTGTCTAATCTTTATTTTGTATAATTTGCCATTTTATCTAACATTTAATATGATTTTATATAATTTGCCGTTTTATCTAATTTAAACTACTTTTAATTTCGCATAAACTATGATTACAAATTTCGATTATTTTGCAATACATTAGATTAATAAACAGTATTTGAGATCACCGACCGCATATCGTCATATATCATAGAGTAGTCCAGCAGCAAGTAGAGTAGAAGGGAGTGCTTGTGTTCGTCGGGTACGTCGGGTAATAGATATAGACGCAGCAGAGAGAACAGGGAGGGGGGGGGGTACACCCCCGCGCTCTCGCTGCCTCCGCGAATCCACATCCTGGAAAAAAAACATAAATTTGATATATTTCGTATTTTGTACCAAAACAACTAGATAATGGTTAGCGAGCAAGTTATCTGAGAGTGTAAGGATGGTTGAGTTATGAGAATTTGTATAGGTTTTTTTTTCTGGCAGAAGCGTTTTTTTTCTAATTTAAGTTGAGCATTTGGAAGATTTTGTGATAATATTAACACTGTTCGTGAACTCACTGGTGAACTCTGTCTCCTCCAAACTCGTGTTCGATCAGTTGATCAATGTACAGTAGAGAACACGACTGGTTGCTCGACTCGTCTTCCGATTTGTCTTGGAGGCGGTGTAGCTTGATGCGACTGAAACATATTTTTTATATATACTTAAGATCTACACATTAACATTATTATTGATAATAATCTGCTAACCGTTTATTGTAAATTCCACATAACTGATGTACGGGATAGGGCAGCGTGTGCGTGTGTGTGTGTCTGTCCGTACTCTTCTCGGGGAGGAGTCCAACTCTGACGAACCATTGCACCACTTGAAAATAGAGTGATACTGTGCCTATGCCTTTGTATTTCTCTTCCATTTCGCTGAGGGCTGAAAAACATTTATACAATTATAAGATTTCTTGACATACTATTTATTATGTATAATATTTGGGACATCAACATCTTATATAATAATCATAACTCACCATCGGGTACAACTAGATTGCAGCACTTTGTAAGCACACCGTCCAACAATCCAGTGAGCTGACTCAGCTGTTGGACGCAGTGCTCCAAACATCTTATTACATTCCTATAAAAAATGTATAAAAATTAGCAGGATAAATTTTTTTTGGTAATAAAAAAAAAAAAAATCTAACCTATCCGGTAGAGTTGAGGACGTAAACAGCGGCGCGGTTAGTTCTTTAGCGTTCTCCTTTAATTCAATGGCTCTGCTCCAAGACCAGTCGACCTGAGAATTAAAAAAATATTTATTTATTTATTTAGCTTCACGCGATAGCCCTTGCGGGGTAGCCAGAGACGACGGAACGCCAAACGCTACTATCCCTGCATACCTCTTTCGCCTCGGCATAAAGACATCAACCTCTTCATACATGCCCTCCAGGGGGTCCTCATGCTATTTACGTGACCTTCCTCCAGTATTATAGCTACCGTGTTTTCGAAGGTCACTCGAGGCCTCCCCCTATCTCTCTTACCGCTCACTTTTCCTATATAAATATTATTTACCATCTTTCATCACTCGTTCGTTCGACGTGCCCAAACCACCTGAGCACGTTCTTCATCATTCTCACCATGACATTTTTCCAATAACTTAATAATATATAGAAGGACTTAAAAATAATTTCATAGGATCGTACCAAAAAAGGCAATGTACATCCAACTCCACTGTGAGTGCCGGTGGCCCAGTCGTGAGCACATCTCTTCAAAAACCGAGACAGTCTAGCTTCCAAGGCCACTGAGAGAAGAAAGCGCCGTTGATCCTCCTACAAAACGCATTTGAATGGTGGCAGATTATTATTTATATCACATCCACTTAGAATCAACTTAAATTAAGTATATGAGTGTTCCAAACGCGTCCTGCGCTAAGAAGAACTACACAACAAACTCAGCCGGGTTCTTTATTGTGGTTACTGTTTTACAAACGTTAATATATTATGATTAACATACATGTCTTTATCCTATCGAGAAGAAACATGTTTTGATAAATGAACAGACAAAAGTATGGATATCATATTAAATAGTAAAAAAAGGCACACACTTTCTGTGCCGTAAAGAAATTGTAAAAGAATTTATATCCTTATAAATTATATATTGTACATTTGAAATCAGTAATGTTTTTCCTGTTTTTTTTATTGCCTTCACCGTTTTACAAATCGTATATATATATATATATATATATATATATATATATATATATATATATATATATCACTGACCGGCGACTCGCCGGTCTCGGCGTAGAGTGGAGCGAGGCCGGCCGCGCGGCACGCAGCGTGCAGCCGCGCCGGAGCCAGCAGGCACGCGGGCCCCGCCACGCACACCGCACGCACTATCTGACGCTGAACGCCCACGGTCTGGAGTATTGATGATTCGGACGTGTTGAGCGACACGCAATCTGTAATAGGTAAAGAATGATCAAAAATAAAAACCCGAAAGGTTATAACCTCATACAGCAATGCTAAGTTCCTAGAAGATTATTTTACTGATATTCCCATAGAAATTATTACACTAAATATCTAGTGTTAGTCAAATCGATTAGTTTAAAACGAACACAATTAATTTAGATGTTTGAATGTGAAGAACATCGCATCTGTTAAAATTGTAATTATCTTTGATCTTAATTATCATTTTATCTTATTATTTCATTTTTACATTGAAATCATTTGTAATCTTTCTATTTGCCTTTGACTGCATGTCCCATCGTACGTTAATCCGTACATTTGCCCAATAGGGAATTAGTGACCAGCCATTTGATCTTGTAGGCGTATTTATCAAATAAAAAACCAACAGTAAGCGTAAATAGCGCTGTTTCTTCGCACGCAACAGTATAAATAAGCATTCCTCAAGGATCTTTTCTTGGACCATTTTTGTTTTCGGTTTTTATTAACGAGTTTCTCTATATGATGAGATAATATAGTCTTATTCGCAGTTGATACATGTTGTTAATATGAAAAGGATAGTTTAGTAGTTGTTTCCAAATGATTTACGAGGAATCAACCTTTGTTTAATAATTTTCCTAATGTCTTCCAATGTATACTTTTCGATAACAAGGTAATTGAAGCTTTAATGAAACAGTATTTTATGTTCACGACGAAGGTAGAATTTGTTCCAGGTAGGAATCAGTTATATGGAATATGTCTCTTTCATATTGACTGTATTTTATGAGGTAACAGAGTGATGTAAGTACTCACTGTATTGCAGTGAATTTGGATAGAAGTGTTCCTCGAGTCTGGTGGCATGTGAATAGGGAGAGACGGATGCTGGGTCTAATCTCAGATCTAATGCAAGGCACGAGCCACGGCTAATTTCAGGGCACCTCGCTGTACTCATGAACGCATTGTTCTCTAGACGATATGTTGCTGGAACAAAGGAATAAATAATGACACATCTGTTATGTCAGAGGGTATATTAATAATATATATTCTGAATATTAATAATATATATATAAGCTGAATATATGGTATATGTTAAATCTGTGTTTTATTAAGCATATTAATATTTAAAAAAAAAAAAAGTATACTTACCAGGCATTTGATCCTTGTACCATTGATCAAGATCAAAGAGTAGCATGCTATGCTGCGTTAACATGTTGTTGTCGCCCCAGCACTCCCATACTAACTGGCATAAGTTGAGCATTGCTGTGAATGTAATAAAAATATGTATAATTACATGTTAAATAAAATTAATAATAAAATACATTAATTTAACATCTCTTACTATCTTCTCCTTCTTCTCCTAAAATGGAATTGATTGAGTAAGTGTGACAGGAAGTACATCTTCCTCCAATATAAACAGCCACATCTTCAATGGGCCCAAGCTCTATTTGAAAGCGAATTGTAGCCATAGAGAATTCCTTAAAAAAATATCATCATGTTAATTTTAATAACTATATAAGTTTAAGAGTATAAAAAATTCATACCTGATATAAACATTTGTTATCGGTAAGCATTCTCTTGCCTTGGTAAGTTAGCGAATACATCACAGCCAAGGAAAATTCTTCTTCCTCAAATCTGTCTGTCACTGAAAACACTACCCACAAATAACAAAACGCTCTCGGATCATCACAGGGCTCCTGTAAAATGATAATTAACGTTATTAATAGAATTAATAACTAAAAGTATGATAAGAGAACTCACCTGGAATCCAAAATGAGTAACCGGCAAGCACTCGACATTGACTTGAGACGTAAATTCCAATTCTAAATTCAAAAGGTTCCACAGTTGAAATGCTCCAAAATTAAAACCTACAGCCAAAGTTCCTAACTGTGGAATATATTGCACTACAGTTGTTCTTATGTGATCTTGTTTGGCTTTCATACGAACAGTTCCATCGGGGTTACCAAATATATATTGGTTATCAAGAAAGGAATTTTCATTGAGCAACACAGCTAAGTGATCTTCATTTTCCACAGCCAAGTCTCTCTGATTTTCAATTTTGTGTATTGCTTTCAATGGTAGAAATATAAGATTTGCAACGTTTTGTTCATTTTTGACTTGATTTTCATAACCTTCAGATATGTCTTTTAGTGCTGAAATGAAAAAATACATAAATAAATTATTAATCCATTCATTTTGTTTAAAACTTAAACTTAAAATTGTATAGTGTGTAGCAATATTTTATAATCAGTGGAATAAAAATCATGACTAAATTATTATATTACACACCTTGTAATAATGAGGCTTTGTTTAGGTCAAAGATAAAAATCTCCCCACGCTGAGTCCCAGCCATGACAATCCCATCGAAACACGCAAGTGGTCCATTTGCTATGTCGTCACAAACGGCAAGTTTTGTTATAACGACATCGGTTTGAATACAACGGAGTAATTGAGACCCATTAATATGGAATACACAAATTAATCCTATTGTATTATCACATTCAAGACTAATGATGAGCTGTTGTGAGTTATCTGTTAGCGGTGTTGGCAATTCAACAACACTAGTGACGGAAATGTTACTGCTGCAAATATAAAAATTAATATTTTAGTTTTTATATAAATAAATATTGGATTATGATATACAATTCTAACATGATTTTAAAATATTTTATCTAATAATTATCTTCCGAGATGTTTTGTAATGTTTTGAATATGCATATATAAGATTTTAAAATAGTTGGTAAATCACTTTCTTATTATAATATTGCTGTTTATATTAATTTTATTTATACAAACTATTATGTTACCTCACGCCATTTCCAAAAGTTCGAGCTGCAATTTTAAGGCCACTTCTTAAATCAACTACACAAAATTTTGGACCAAGAGCAAGCCAGCCATATTTTGTATCTCTGAGAATCCCACCTAATGGAGTTTTATCTAAAAAAAAAGCAATTGACGGTACAAAATATTACTTTCATTATTACGGTCAATAATATTTTGCTAGCAACAACGACATACCGGAACAATCCTCAGTAGGTTGTAAAAAACTAAACACAGCAGATGAAAGACTTGTAGTTTTGAATATAGAAAATACACTTTCTTGTAGTTTCTGCATATTTGAACTATTTTGAATACGTTAAAATACAAAGTTTCTTAAGGTTATGCTATATTTGTTTCATTATTCAAAAACTCTAAAATCTTAAGTTTACACACATTTACAGTATTCTTAATTTAACTATTAATTATCCTAATCTTTTAAAAAAGAAGCACAATTCCATTGGACTTCTAATTGTTCTAAATAATTCACAAGTTCGGTAAGTAAACGCGATTAAATTCAATTTTGACAATATTTTGACAATTCTGTGGCGACAAAAGTCACCGGTAAAAATAGACATTTATATCGTTATGTTATCTATGGATTGATAAATAATCGATTTTATTGTATAACATTTATTCTTGTCACAACAGTGTTTTCAAAGAACAATGGCAGCTTTCCATACACCATTTTACCTGACATTTTTTGGAAGCGTCTAAATATAAAAAAATGTTTAAACGATAGGGGTAACATTGCATAAGCCTAATCAAAAAAAAATATTTTTTTAGAAAGCCACAAAAAAAAAGATATTTTAGTTTTTGTTTAATAATAATTTGAGGTTACCTGTCAATACTAGTTGTCACCGATTGTAGGTACAGTCTATACAAACAAAAAAATACGCAAGAGATTTCTTAAATGATGTTTTTAGTATTAGTTATTAGTTTAGTAAAAGGTTAGAATAAGTCTTGAACGGATTTTATCCTGTTTATTAAGGCGAATATATATTTGCAATGATTAATATTTGTCTAAATATAAGAAAACCGATCTTTCTTCTTTGCAAATGTGTCAGATAGCTATCTCTATTAACTAAGCTTCAACCTCTAACATTCCAATACTGAACATAGGCCTCTTTCACCAGATAGGAAAAGAATCGCTGCTTAATCAGCCGATGGTCCAATGCATGCTAGCAAATTACCTACTATCGAACCCGCGAACACCATCGTGTAGGCAGCGCCAATCGACAAGCGCACCGCTATTCTATAGCGATCATATAGTATAGTATACAGGTGAAAAAAAATTATTTTGTTTAGAAAAACGTAGCTGTACATTTATTTAGATAAGGATAATATAGGACAGACATATGTATAAAAGTCTATAAATAAAGAAAAATAAAAAATGAATATAGGTATTTATAGTAAAAATAAAACAAGATGGTATTTTAATTACATAATATTTTAAACACTGCATATCAATATTATTGCAGCCAGGAAAGAGGCAATGGTTACAAGTATGGGCAGCTCCTGTAATCTGGTAATGCTATAGTTCCATTCTCTGTATTCTGAATGAATAGCCTGAAAATATCTTGCTCATGCGGATCTTCATGAGATTGGTGGTCCTCCAAAGATATGCCAACTTTGGCATTGAGATATACTCCACAACAGTAGGCTTGTTAGGTGGCTCAGTATGTGAGGCATCATCATCCCCATGTTGAATGGCTTCTTCAACTCTTAATTCAATAAGCCAATTCATATATAGGACCTCTCTTTTGGTTTGCAACCAATAGGCATAGCATACATTGTCTGAAGTTGCTACCTGGCAGAAATATAAGAAATCTTTCTGATTTTAGCATATAAAACACATATATCTAGGATTAATGTTATTCAGGGTAAATTAAACTTATAATATAAATGTATTTATGTAAGTTTCACAATCTAAATAATTGTAAAAAGATTAGATATTAAAATAAATAAAATCAAACAAACATTTTAAAAGAATAAAACGTATAAGTTCAATGTGTATAGAATACATAAAAATAATAGCATAAAACAGAACTTAAACTAAAATGTACACACCTGTTGTGGTTCCTTACGGCATTTAATTATATCTATCACCTGCTGTTGTAGTTCAGAGGGATTATCTCTTCATATTTTCTCATATTGCCTTTGTATGAGGGAACATCCGCATAAAATACAAACATTGGTATGACCACGCTGACTTGGTGTCGGTCCAGCTTGTGGTTCATTACCAGTATTCTGTTGAAGATTTTGATTTACTG
Source organism: Melinaea menophilus ssp. n. AW-2005 (assembly GCA_918358695.1). NCBI lineage: Eukaryota > Metazoa > Arthropoda > Insecta > Lepidoptera > Nymphalidae > Melinaea > Melinaea menophilus. Next base: position 19,601,485 of record OU911043.1, on the reverse strand, counting down.
CATCTATTAAAAGTTTCCAACATGCTTCGCAAACATAATCCTCATCAGTTATCTGAAAGTAATTTGTAATAAGTGTTAACGCATAACATATAACAAGGTATGTTTCAAAGTATAAATAACGAGTTAATTTAATATAATTTAGGAATAAACACGGGCAATAGCATTTTTAAGAACTTACGATTTGTGGATAAATCCAGTTGCAGAGCATCGTACACACTTGTGTTTTGTTCTAAAATCCGATATCGGCGAAGAGTATTCACGCAAATATTACAATTCACGCACAATATGTGCTTGCGCTTGCTATCCATGATAAAAGAACGCTCAGAACAGAAAGACACAATCGAAATCCATTAAGGCGTCCGAGAATGAATAGTTGCACAGAAATCGCGATGAAAGCGTAAAAGTAAATAGACTAGACAAAGCTAGTTAAAATGGTTTCCAGTAGTGTCAAAGTCAGTCAAACTATTAGTCAGTTGTCAGTCATTTAAATTGCCCCGTAATATATTTGATTAATCTTATAGTTAAATACATACAACAAACGCAATTATTTAGTTTCTTAATTATGTGGCAATTACAACAAAGAAAAATGAATATTGCTATTTATCATTTTAAATAGTATTTTATTTTTTAATTGTATTAAACCGGAAATACACAAAAAACAGCTTATTAAATAAAAGTTTTTTTCGTGGCTTTCCCACGTAAATCTAACACCGTGTAAAAAACGACTAAATAATACAATTAAGTTTCGCTTTTGTCTTGTTTTTAGACGCTTCGTAAAACGTTCAGGTAAAAAATTGCCATTGTTCTTTATAAAAATAAAAATATATATCTATATTTATATATTACTATATAACCATTGATTAAAAGAAAAAAATAATAATTTATATTAATTAGAATGCAGATTCGGATTATATAAGACAGTAAATAATTTTTCTAACAATAAAAAACTCGTATTTTATAACATGTCTTTATTATAAATAATACAAAGAAGTATTGAAAAATAAAATTGATGATATACACGTAATAGTATTATTGTATAATATATACATTATCATAAGGTTCATAAATTTCTATTTTTTATTACCCCCTAATTCATATAAATAAAAATTGGTAAATATCAATAACATTTTATAAGTTTCTTTATGAACTAAATCATAACTATTCTATATAATAATATAATTAATATAAAGAGGAGTGTAATCATATTATATTTCTATGCATATCTATCTTATATTAAACTTAATTTAATAATAATAATAATCTAATTTATTTTATTGAGCAAAAATTTATTGTTTTTTATTTTGACTGTATTGGGTAACTGAAACGTTGATGATGTTTCTATTCGTTTCTTTGGCATAGGGAGCTATTTTTATTTGCCCTTGCACTATATTTAACATAGAAGTATATGGGCTCTCGGTTAAATTTTGATCCACATTGTTTTCTAATTTCCGAGCATTAAATGAATCGTTTCTATTATTTGTGGTTTCATAAACTGTTTTTTTCATAGAAACGTAAGGTTGTGATGGAATAGATGTTTTGTCTTGCTCCTTATTTTCTATATTATTGAATCCGTTAGGTTTGTTAATTGGATTACTAGTTTTTGTTATAGTCGCAATTTCATTGTCCGTTTGAGTATCGTTTGTTTTAGAAGCACTTTCTAGTGAATTGTTTCTGGTGACTTGAAAACTATTTGACCTTGAAGAATTTGCTCCAGAATGAATAGTCGACGTACTTCCTATCATGCTTTTTAACTCTTCTGCGAATACTTCTTCACTTTTCTGAAATCTTTGGACATGAGACGATAAGAGAGTTTTGTTTTGTTGAACGGACGAACTACTTATTGATCTACTAGGTGAGTTATTCGACATTCTGTCTGCTTGAGACAGTTGTTTATTTTCACTCTTAGCAACTGAATTTTTAGAATGTTGTTGTTCCATAGAACCATAAGCACTGTCTTTAGTAGAGCTGTGTGAAGAGGATTCTTCTTTTATTCCATATCTTCTCACAACGCTTGCTGGTGCCACAGGTTCAATATTTTGTACGTCATAGGAGAGCGGACTTTTGTCAACTTGTCGAGTTACACCTTCAATAATTTCACCTGTCCGTGGATTTATATGTTTCTCTGTATCATAGCGAAGAGTGACTTTGTGGCTTTCATCGATAGGATGAGGCCGTGAACGGTCTTCCAATTCTGCGTCACTGTCTTCACAAATACTAGGTTCATGGGAGCTTTCTACCTGTAAAATGAGAAAAATTACATGTATACAAATTGTAATAGATTTTATATATATATTACTTTTATTACGAGTACCCTTTACCTCTTCGTCAGCTTCTTCTATAACACTGTTCTGAATCCATTCTCGTATTCTTTGTTTTTTAGCCTGACGATCTACCGTGGTTTCGATACCATGATCTCTAAAATGTTTCAACAGAATATTTTTTTCATTTGGATCACTGTGAAAACTATACATTGAAGGACACAGTTCGTCAATATCCCCACCAGCTAAAAACATATTTGCAATAAATTTTATTATCTTTTAAGTTATATATACAAAGTTCTTAGATGTCTTACCAACACGATCTGAATATGCTTTTGCCATCCACCGATCATCATGAAACCTTGATAATTCAGCAAAATTAGTAACTCTTTTTTCCACTCTTGGTTCTATAAATTTCTTAAACAATTTTTGAGCCTTAGAGGACACCATTTTCCACAACTTGGGTTGCTTTTTAAGTGGATTGGAGCTGCTATACCAGTTGTAATAACTATGAAAATATTATAATTTTCTAATTAAAATATCCGAGATAGATAAGAGCAAAGTTCTAATAAATATATATATTATATTTACCTAAAGTATCTAGGATCATCAAAAGCGGCCTTCTGCCAGGGCAAGCAACCGGTTAGACAAATAAATAGAACGATGCCAAATTGCCATATATCATGACTTATTAGAGCTCTGGAAGAGAAATAAACAATGTTATTAATAAAAGCTTCCAAATGTAACATTCTGTTTGCACTAAAATATTTATGGTAATAAATAAGAGCTTCACATTAATTTTAATATATGTTTGACATTAGAAAATGAAAATCCAAAAGTACTTGTATTACTTATAACTACTGTCCATAGATAGTCGTAATATTTCAGGCGGTGAATAAGGGAGCCATTCGTTTCTTCTTCTAACAACCGATTGTACTTTTCTCGTTTCACCGAAGTCACAAAGCTTTATTCTTGAAAAATCCGACTTGAATATCAGTATGTTGTCCAGTTTAACATCTCGATGGACGAGATCTCTCTGATGCAGGTGTTCTAATGCTGCGGCCAGCTGCTTTGCTACTCTTTTTGTGTGTATCTCTCCTATTCCCGTGTCCAGCATGTTCGATGTTAAATCACCTGTGCAAATCAAGAAAAAGATTTAGTAAAACGTTATTAAATTTCGGAAGTGGAGAAAATATGGGTAGAAAGTTATTTGGAAATAAATTCCACATTGGCTCAGTTCCAATAAACATAAAGCTTGTATACATACTAAATTTATTGCAGCTGTGTAAATATCGTGCATTGAACAAGCAAATAGTAATTTCCCTAACAGCTTTGATGAGATAAAAATTATACATTACCTAAAGGAGCGTATTCCTGACAAAACACATAAAAGCCAGCAGTCTCGAACGCGACGTCGAATGAAGTGACGATGTTTCTATGTGCACTTAAATGTAAACTATAATGGAATTCTCTGTAAAAATCTCTTATAGATACATATGGTTTAGGGAGAGCCTTTAAAACAATCTCTGTGTCTGAGGCTCTGTGTTCTACTAGTAGGATCTTTCCAAACCATCCTTCACCAACTATCTGTAGTATATCGAATTCTTCGACTAAACACACCTAAAATAAATATTCAATTAATTAAATTTTTGATTATTCAAATATAACTATCAATAATGGAAAAGTTCTCACTTTTTCTAGCTCAAATTCTCTAATCTTATGTATAGAGCCGGTAAGGGCTCGCCTGTTACCACTATTCATCTTTTGTTTCGTCTATCAGACATCCTTTTAAATCTGAAAATAATTCTCTTGTTATGAATATCTGGATTTGCATCAAGTTAGTTTAGTTAGTTATCTTTCATAAAGATAATGGAAATGGATTTGGATTTAGAAATTCTAATATCATCCCTATTCTCTAAGGAATTGTTGAGTGATTTTGGCTGATTGCCAGCTCATGATGTCTACTCCAATACCAGACAGCTGTCCTGACGTCACAGTGACATCACTTTACTTCTTCAAAAATGACAGTCCTTAGATCAAGATTTTTTTAATAATAATGATAGAGTTCATAAAATCTTTTTATATTTCTTAAACGGAGCTTAGACAGTGTCTGCAAAGAGATGACTAAATAAGAAACTTACTACATGGAACTACTTTAATGGAACTGTTTTTTTTGGACACTTAATTATTAATTTCCTGATTTGGAACTATTTAAATGATACGGATTATGTGAAACGTTTACATTTCGGTACATACGAATTAAAGCCACTGCAGCTTCACATTTGTATTGTTTACGTTAGGTCTTGTTCAGTTATTGGCAAAACAAAATGGTGTCAAAAATCAACAAACGACAAGGCAACAATAATTTAATAAAATCGGTAGCTGCGGTGCCGTTAATGCATTAAAAATGTAGGTACACGTAGGTATTTCTTATGAAGATTTTTCTAAGTTATACATTTTGAAGTTGTATGTAATTTAAACGTAAAATCTAGAAATTCTGTCTTAAAATGTATACTATTGGGGGATGACACATTCCAAAAGAGTGAAAAGACCTACCTCTATCCTAAAATTAACCCTTTCCGATAATAATTCTTGTAGTAACTGAGATTTTATGATTTTTACGACTTCCTGATTAGTGTGTGTGTAGGTACTACACTTTTATATATAGACCATGAAAAATGAAATTCTTTTACTTGATTATTTTGAAAAGAATTTGGAACTAAAAGATGGTAAAAAACAAAATGTCGTCAAGTTACAATAAATAAAAACTAAATATCATTATAGATTAGGAATGTATTTTAAAAGTATTTTAATTTTTAATAAGCATTACAAATGTTGTTATACTTATTAGCTGTAATAATTAAATTAAAAGTAAATTCCTTCATGCTATTTTGTGGTGTCATTTTAAAAATACATTTAGATACATCTGCACTTAATTATTTAATTATACCAAACTAAACAAATCATTTTCACTACTTTAATAATGAACAACATTAATGAAGTCAATTTGATCATTATAAACGGAAGGAAAATCGTAATAACTTTTTAAAAAAAAATGACTATATATTGTGTTAAGACGTACCTAAGAATTATATTTTAATAAGTCGATAAGATGTAACCAACTTTATTTAAGTGCTTTGTTCTTCAAATCATTCATAATAAAATAATAATGAATGAAATTAAAAAATAAGAAACATGCACAAAATTACGTGCGATTGTTTGACTGTAGCACGTTACGTCTAGTTAAAAATATCCAATTACCAAATAAATGGTTATGGAAACTTATAAAATCATCGGTTCAAACACTTGGATGTCATCCAGCACTTCCATGTACTTGTCACATTATGATATTTCACTTAACACGTTTTTATATTCCTGTGATAAATTTATTTCTAGACCTGCGGGTAGGTCGACCGGCGTTTAGGTACTGGCGGCGCAGCGACTCCCGGCTGGTTATTTTGGTGCTACTCGTACACATAAAAAATATTTTACACAGAAATTGTTACGATCAACGACCTAACGTTTGAACCCTATTAGTTAATTTCATTTGTCCAACGAATTAAGGCAAGATATTTTTTTTTCGTAAAATAAAAATATTGATTTATAAATTTTATGTATTTTTTATATTATAAAATAAAATGTATGTGTTATAATCTTGTTGTGCGCTTTTTTTAGATTTTAATAAAATACGAGACAAAGGTAATTAAAATGTTAATATTACAATTTATTTTTGGACTCAGCGGGTTCCTAGACCTTACATGGCGCTTTGCCAAAATTGATTTATCAATAAGACTTGCTTAAAATCTAATTGCGTTGCTAATTGCAATATGCAATTAAGATGTGGTGATTATTTTGGAATGGGTTTGAATATTAGAATCATGGCGTTTACGTCTTTAACATTCCTGCACTCTAGTGCACCTGGCGAAAATAAGGAATTACTTTCAATTTGTGCGTGGTTTACGTGAAGCCACTGTTTGCCATCACTATTTAGCTGACCTTAACTGACTTATACCCTATATGACATATTCCAATCTAATATCCTCGTCCTCTAAGTATGAAGTGGCTGTTAATGCTTAAGTTCTATCCTTATTGTCCTTTATATGTTGTATTAAATAAGATTAAACATAAATACAGTACCTTCGTATTTATGGCTAATATCATCTTTATTTTGATATAAATGGTGTGTTGTCTGTATTGTTTTCGATTTTTACTAACCAATAAATACGTCTACTTATCAAAAGGCAGGATTTTTTCTCTGTCCAGTTAAAGGATATTGTAATTCGTCTCCTTACAATTTTACGTGAACTTGGCGAAATAAATATTGCAAAATACATTTTAAATTACCATTGTATTTATTTGAACATAAATGTTAGTTAATGGCATTCCTTATAAAGGGAGAGGGGTTTGCTCTATATTAAGTAGAGATTTATCTCCCAGAGTAATATTAGCAGAGTTATAATTGGCATGATTCATTTACAAAATGTTACTGTGACCACATGTATACATTTTCTTAGAACTGCATGTTACTAAAAGAATTAGCTTTTATTAGTAAGTATCTAATCGATGACGAGATTTGGTCATTAACATAGTTAAAAAAAAATACATCTGTGGACGTTTTAATATTTGATATTTTTGTTTCTTTTTTATTGGAGTGGGTAGCAAACAAGTAGAGTGGTCCTCGTGATAGTAAATATAATAATTTAGTTTTGCAAATGATTTTCCATCGAGCAGGATTGAAAAAAGATGGATGAGAGTAAATGAGACCGAAAGGAATTTAGGGGGTACATGCATCCGGCTTTCTTACTGAAGCTACAAAACGAAGCTACAGTACTTCATTCAGATCTTCTGTAAGTGTGTGCAACCTGTAGTCAACTGACTTTGAGACAATGGCAGCTTGACTCTATTACCATTAGAGAGAAAAAGTTTAATATGTTATCAATCATCTTAGCGTCCACTACGATTTAATTGGACACTTACAATCTTTACAAGGTTTGGCCTATCCAAAACTTAGACTATAACAATAAATAAAATTTATAACCATTTTTATTATTAATATTATTATATAATATTGTCATTACCGTTGTCTTTTTGTCATTAGAAATAATCAATACTGTTATTTTTACATGATATATATTTATTTTATTCTTATTAGATATTTATTTCCTTAAAACTTTACTGTATTATAGACATATAGATAATCAACAATATATTTATATATAACAACATGTTATCAATACCATATTTTATTACTATATAATGTATATATTTGCGTATATCTATATAGATATATCTATATACCTATATATTTATTAAGCTGAGCGTATGCGAAGCTCTTAACCGTTTGGGAAACTTCTTTTTGAAGCAACATCACATAAAAACTACTGAACCGTTTTGAATGAAAATTAGCAAAGCTGTAGAGCTTGGGCATGGGCATGTTTTAGGTAGATTCCATAGATGAATCTACCTATTGCAATCGATGCGATGACGGGACCCAGACCCCAGAGTAGGGGCGCTACGCCGTTTATGAACTGGAGATTGAGAATCCGTCGAAAAAAAAAAATTATATAGCCCTCTATATATATATGTATATATGATCCATCAGTCCAAATTCATCGTAGGCCAAATCTGACTTCACAGGTCGCTAGGATAAATTAGTAGGACAAACGTAACATCTCGTTTTTTTGGAAAAAGTGAAAGGGGGGGCTGGGAGGGGGGCTGAAAGTGCAAACCTTTGGGACACGCTACAGGTCGGAAATATTGACGGAGGATTTTAAAACTCGGTATACACATTCTTAAGAACAAAACGAAGGTTAAGTTCTTGAACAGGGAAAATCGGTTGGAGGGTTGGGGGGCTAGGGGGGTTGAAAGTTAAAAACCGAAAAAAGTCACAAAAAGAGGCAAAATTTTGCAGTCGGAAAAATCTTAGAAAATTAACAAATTAAAAGAGGAAACTTTTTTGTCCGAAAAGTTTTTTGATGCGACCCCCCGTTTAGGAGATAGGGGTGGGGGGTGGTTCCCCGCTCACCCAATATATGCAGTATGACTCGTCATAAGACGTCGTAATGACCAGTAGAATAATGCTGGCTAGTTTTTCTTTGTCGATACGACCGACGGGAATCTACCTAACACGATCGACCCTGTCGAACGAGGTATTTAAAATCAAAATATATGATTCCGTTCAGAAATGATGGTTAAAAAACTGTTTTTCACATAGACAACGTTATCAGAACTTAGAAATATGCTTATAGGCAACACACAAAAGCTACAAAAAATATATATGTATATTATATTCTATTTAAAAGGGGAGAGGGCTCAGCTCGAGTCCCGTAGCGCACGACGGCCGATCTTAGTATATATACATATTTATATTTTGATATATTTTAAAATTATATTTTATTTATACCGCCTCTTGTAATTATTTTTTCTTTGTATTGATTTTCTTCCATGGTTGACTGGTAAACAATGCTGTGTAGCATTAAACCGACCCTTTGTTCCTTTTTTGGGTTGTTGGGTTTTTGGGTACAGGTTCAATAAAAAAATATATAAATATTTTCTTTAATATTAACTGTATTTTATTTGTTTAACATGAAAAGAAAAAAAAATAAACATTATTAAAAGAAGGAATTTCTTTGAAAAATTAAACCTTTAAATAGCAGTAGTAATTAAATAAAACAAAAATAATAAAATGTAACGCATTGATTAAAGATTTTTGAAAGCTTTAAATACCAATTTTAAATTAAGTTGTATAATCGATTCTTGGGTAAAAAAATCGATACGTCCTACAATTACTGCTCTATGGTTTTAAAGTATCAAGTGCTTGTTAAATCTGTCCGGAATTTTAAAACACACCAAAATTTAATAAAATATTAAACTAATCTGTATTAATTCAAATTTTCTTATTGAGAATATTTTACTTATAATTTACTTTTACTTTGCTACCATACTTATCGAAGTAAGCCCTTCTTTTAAGACACTCTCCGACTTAAAATATGCTACGAGGGTTCTAAACACGCCCAGGATCTAAGAAGAATTGCACATGTAACTATCATAAAATTAAATAAACAATAACGTACAATATAAATATATTAAGAAATTATCAAATAAGAAAAGATAAGTATAATATACAAAGGAGGAGACAGAGATTTTTAGTCTATGTACAATACAAATGTCGGCCTTGTGTTCTGTCAAAATCAGATGGAATATGTCATATGTCAATGATCATAACTGACATAAAAAAAATGTTTTGTTGTGTTACATGATTTAGTTTATTAGTTTATTATTTAATTTCTTTTGTTTTGAAAAGTGAAGCTACAATACCTTAATCAGAAGATCATAATCATCATTTATTTATCATCACAATGCTACAGGATTGTGATGATAAATAAAGCTTATTTACAAGGTAAGCCTATTTTTCAACTTTTGCCTTATATTGTAAACAGTTGCATGTCTTTTAAAGTTTAGAGATTTTGATTGATATTGACCTAAGATAAATTTGTCATTAATATTAATCGAAATCAATACATTCATTGCCTATTTTTTTCCTTTTTAAAATTGTAACTTAATTAATAACTTAAACTTCTTACTTTTTCATTGACTGTGAAATAAAATAAAATTTTAAATAATTTTTTTGATGTGTTAAGTCTTGTCATCAAACCGAACTCTAGGCATAATTTATAACTTTATTATTTTAATTATTATTATATTTAGATGTTTTATTAAATACAGACTATCAAAATTAATCAAAAGTTAGTGCAGAATATATGTTTGTTTATCGATTTCTTCCGTATTTTTTTATTGATATAAAATGCATCATCAAATGAGGAGTTACCATTTATGAACTGGCAATCTCTTGCATGTTGTCTTCACTATATTTATACTCTAATTTGCGAAACCTTGTCTTTACTTACTTGTGTTTATAATTTTCTCAATCAGTGATCACAATAAAAAAAGCTCGGCTATCTTTGTTGTGATTCTTCTCAGAGCAGAGCGTGTTTGGAACTCTTGTAACCTTCTTTTAAGTGAGAGTGTTTTTATTGAAGGGTTTATTTCAATAAGTGCGATATAAAAATAGTCCTTCCTGACACTCTCATGATTCTCATCTCAAAAGAGATTTTGATGTACACAATTAATCATTGGTGTTGGTTTTAAGTTTAAAAAATATAAATAAATAAAATAGATTTAATAAAATATTAAGTTACATATATAAAACATGTGATACATTACATTAATTTTTCAATTATCATATAGTTAAAACTATGTTTATTTAAATAATTAAGACTAATTAAATTAATAAGATTAAAAAATTTATGAAATTATAATTTCAGTATCTGTTAGTAATATGAAGTTATTTGTCACATTCAGATTAAAAATGTTATTAAAATAATATTAAAATTTAAAGTTTTTGTTGACTATTTTTCTAAAGGCTTTAAATACATTACTTAGATATATTTTATACAAACTATATCTAGGTTTATATAAATCTATATGTATGTATGTTTACATAAATCTATAGGTTTGGGTTTCACATTTTTTTTTAATTTTATGAATTCCTGATCAATATTTTATTGATTATATATTTTTGTGTCTGTCTATTTTTTATAATTCAATGCTTAATAACCGCTTTATAAATTACGATAAAATTAATATATACAGTAAAAGAATACACTATACGGGTAAAGTCGCAGTCAAATGCAAGTTAATGAAATAAAATCCCATCATTACATATAAAAACTATTTCCTGTTTAAGACAAGTGCGGAATGAACTACATTAGTAGTAACCACTGCAACTAACCGGACAGCCCGTAAAACAACCTATCACAGTTTTATGGCCGTCTGTGTGTAGTGTTGGCCGCTTACTTCAAAATTGCATTAGGTTTTTATAGATACACCTTGTAATGAAACTATCAGAGAACAGGCGAGATTATAATTGAAGACGAAAACAGAATTGTATATCTTGCTAGTGCGTTTTATTGACACGTTCTTTTTTATCTAAATCTATATTTATATAAGCGAATTACCACTCACTGACTCATCCCGTAATCTTCAAAACTATCTGTCCGATTAACTTAAAATTTTACATAGTTATTACTCCTTTTGTGACGTAGACATCCACTAAGAACGGATTTTACGTAATTCCTCCTATCAAAACGGATTTCAACCTTTTTGCATTTTACTGAATTTTAAACCTGTAGGAGCTATACTTTACTTAACTTAACGCAGGGGTAAGAGTTACTATAGCAAAGGTTACGATGACAACGGATAATATGACAAAGGTTACCATAGGTATAGCAACCTAAGTTCACATCCAAATGAATAGTGTACCCAGCGAAGCGGGAGGGAATAATTTAGTAATTATATAAATGTGTAAAAAATAATTGCATATCCCATTTTTTTAATGAATGCTGTCAGCCTTACAGGCCATGACAGCGTCACCAGTGGAAAAACATATACCAGTTACTTATCAATAATTGTGGAGGTTGTACTAATATTTATTAATTTATTTTGTTAAGAACTCTTTTCTGTGTGTGTAAATCTTACGTATATATTAACACTAAACCTACCGACAATTCTTGTGTACCTGTTCCTACCGCACGCCGTCAAATTAACTGGTAATTAAAAGTTATTTTATTATATAACGCAGGTAATAATGGATTTAACTAAAAGTAAAGAGTGAAGAAAATATTATATGCATATTCTAAGAATTGTCATGCAGTTTGATAACGATATTATAACGATTAAAAATGTGTACGTTTTACAAAAGTTTAAGAACGGTCAATTTGACCGGTACTTGGTAGATTTAGTGTTAAAAGCCCCCCTCTCATTGAAGTGATATTTCTTCAGATGCATTTAAAATACATGTATGTTAAATCTCCGTAATAGCATTATATACATTAAATATTCTCATTTACGTTGAATATACCGATAAAGATGTTTTACTATCGTTAGTTATCCATGGCTATTAGTATTCTGCCTCATCTCATTAAGACTTATTTCCCTGTGCTTTATTTTAGTGTTCATGTTGACAGCTTCGTATTATTTATTTTCGTTTATAAACTATCCATCGCACAGTCGAATAACTTGCAATATGGTTAAGTTTGTAAGATATATAATATTTTGAATGAAAGCTACGATTCTTTATCTATAGATAATAAAAGTTATAAGCTTTTTGAGTTACAAAAAATTGTGTATGTAATGACACGGCATCTCATAATACGCAGAGCGATAGAACGGTACCACAGGTCGCAGATTCGAGTCCTTTGTGTGTTGAAGAGCTTTCCATTCTGTATTTAAATAATCTTAACATGACTAGACATGTTTATATACAAGTCAGTTTCAGACAATAGATATAAAACCCTCAAATAGATTTAAACATACGCCTAATTAGTTCTATCCAAGTTCACCGTTAGTATCCACTGTTCAGTAAAAGTTGCCAATTAAAGGATTTAAGATAAAGGTAACAATGTATCAGCTTCCGTATTTAAGTGGACATATTGTTTGTTTGTATGATATATGTTCAGTCAATATAAATTAGATATAAAAAAAATCTTTTTAATTTATTAATCCTAAAGAAACTACTGAATCACGTAAACCACAGTGTACAATAAATATATTAAATCTAAAATCGCGGTAAAATCTTTTATCAGATCATTACTTTGATACTGACACGTGATTCTTTAAAATGATTTCTCTTTAACTAATCACGACTAATAGACACATTAAAAGAGATAACAGCATTTAATTACCGACATACCTCTACATTAGTATCACAGATAGAACATGCGAGTAAATCAGTGAGATCAAACTAGTATATTATTCGGGCACGGTTAAAAGAGGTTCGTTTTGGATTTAAGGGAATGACGGAGGGGTCTGTTGCCTTACTTAGTTATTTTAAAATATTAAAGTATTGGTCAAGATATAGTCAGTATGAGACCGGGCGGGTGAGGATCAGTAGAATTCTATGCCTAGGTACTTGTCTATATTATCTACCACACAACAGTGTTAAAAAAGTGACATCCAATAATTTTACAATCAAAAGATAAAATTTTCAAACCAATAAAATATATTATGAAATCCTTAAACGATTTGAGTTCGTATTTGGTTAAGGTCCACAGGTTATATCTATCGTCTCAAAGCTCAATTACGTGCAGATACGGTCAGCAGTTTATATGGAAAGTAGCGAACAATCCATCGCGTCCTGTATTGGCCCTCGTGTCCGTTAGTCAGATGCACGCCGGGGCCGGTACTCCGCGACGATTTAATTAAAGTATTGTGCTCCGTTCTACCCGGATACTTAAGGTGACGATCTACTTTCTTCATAAATTAATTATATATTTAATTTATAAGTTTTCCACTTTATACTTTTATGTATAAACTGGGATGGTTTGTTTATATTATATTGATGTAAATAACTTAATAAATTCCTTCAATTAATCAAGCGTAGCTCGTCGCTTTAACAACAAACTCTCGATAAGGGATTATGCGCCATTATTATGCAAAGCTCTAAGGTTTCGGAAACGCAAACTCTCGTCAATTAAGGTATCGCTGAAGCTCATCTTCCGAGCTGCAGCGACCAACTCCTTACGGCACAATAGAATAATGAGACATAGTACAGACCTCGCCTACATGTAGCCTTAATGGATTTTCATTAGCGATTGAGAAAGTTCGGTTTATAGTTATTTAACATTATTAGTGTGACTGTAATTGAAGTGTTGCTATGAGTTAATAGTTAGTATTAAAGATGAATTGGAATGGAAATTCGGTTAATATTATAGTGTTTGTAAACTTTGATTGTTGGTATGTTTGTAATGATTTTTGTATTTGTGGTCTTCGAACATGACTTGAGTTTTTTAAAATAAATGTAATGTATATCATTTTTTCTTTAATATTTATAAGATAAGTAAGTTAGCTTATATTAACAAGATTTCGACGATTTTTGTGCAAACAAAAGCTACAACTTTTGATATAGAATAAAAATGTTTCATCATTTCTAAATAGGTACTAAAGTGAACTGATAATTTGGAAGTTTTTAAAAACAACTCTTTTCAATATTAAAATGATTTGTCAAACTAAAAAATATTGTTAAGTAATAAAGAATAACACAATCAATGCTGATCAAAATATTCCACTAGGCCAGTGTGAAGCTGACAAGAAAACAGACATACAAACAATACAAATATACAAACATACAAACGAAAAGCTTATGTTTATTTCCATTGGATGTAAATATTTATAACACAAGATAAATCTATATGTATTTTATAATTAATTGAACATTGGCGATAAAATTACTCATGACACCACCTTAGACTCGCTGCGTTCTAACTAGTTTGGGAAGTCTGTGGGAAATTGCTAATGAGGGACAATTAAATGGATGTAGAGGATACTTTACTAAACTATTAATATACACGTATTAAATTAATTCCGTTAGGTATCTTAACGGGATCAAAGTTTAACTGATCGAGATTATTAGATTATAATGTCAGCACGGAATTATATATATATACATATATATATATATATATATATATATATATATATATATATATATATATATATATATATAGTCAATATTTGTAGCCGTGTCCGGTAACATTTATGTTCCCCAGTGGGTATCAATTGCTGCTTTCAGACATGAGCCGGCGAAAGTGAGTTATACTGGGACCGTCGTTGTATCTAACACTACTACCATTGGAAAGCACTCAAGCACTCTAAGTTTTTATTTGTCATTAGTTTTTTAATTTTAACATCATTTTTTACAAATAAAAAATAAAAATAAATTGTAAGAATTTATCTTCTTATAAAGATCTTAAGGATTGGTAATAAATAATTGTGAATGATATCATAATTTATTATTTAAGTACTCTTTTAATCTGATTTAATCTATATAATTTATAAAAAGACTTGGAAATTCGAAGGTTGCTATTCTCTCCTCAATTCAATTGGTCTATTAAAAGTAAACAGAAGAAGAAAGAAAAAGGAGAAAAGGAGTTATTACCAAAGTAACTCCTTTTTCAAATGTTTTTTCCATGTTCCATCTTCTTTTTCAATTTCACATAATATATTTAAAATATTACAACTCGTGTAGACCGCACCTGTGATATATTCGCAGTCTGTATTCATAGTCTCGTATAACACTTCCAATTTACAATTCTGAACGTGAAGAGGGAGTAACTAGTAAAGGTATTCCAACCGTTCCCTCAGTGTTCTCACGAGTTCGACTTGTTCGACTGTCTCCAAACGACACGGATTTTAATCTCAACAATGTCATTGCTGATTTATCTGTCTGTGCGTCTGCGCTTAGATTTCCATTTTCTTGAATACGCTGGTTATATATATATATATATATATATTTTAATTGAATCTGACGTGAGGACAATAATTAAATAATATAAACTACTGTAGTGAATACATAAGTATCTTTAACTTTAACGTATTATAATTATACATATAGTAACGAAATTAGTTGAACATAGCAAATAATGTTAGACCATCGGTTCTCACGTGTACGTAGCTCGGGCACGCCTCTGCAAGGCCTATCTTGTTGGCTGTCAGCGAACTTTATCCATTGGGACAATGTTGCAATCACTTTTAAAGGGGGGTAAACAAGAGTGAAATTACAAATGATATGTTTACTTTCTATTCTTATTTAGTGTTGAATATGTTATGAATATGATGGTTATTTTATTTAGATGACGTTAATGAGGTGAGCGTACGCAAAGCTCTTAACAGTTTGGAAAACTTGTTTTTGAAGCAACGTCACATATAAACTACTGAACCGATTTAAATGAAAATTGGCAGAGCTATAGAGATTGAGAATGGGCATGTTTTAAAAATAACAGAATTAAAATATCTCATTCCGTTCAGAAATGATGGTAAAAAAACAAAGGGCTCAAATCAACTCTGCTCAACTATCGCAGCGCACGGCGGCAGATCGTATTTATTTTGATTGTGTTGTTAGATTTTATAGGCTTTAACAGTTATGCAAGGGTTCTAACATAGTGAGCGGACACAGTGACATATAGTGTCCCGTTGTAAAGGAGATAAGGGAAAGTAACCTTTTAAATATAATTGAACTTTCATTGTGGAATACTATTCTCTAAAACTTGTAATATATTTTAATGATTATGTAACGGTTTCGTTAAGTTATATGTTTAAAAATACTTTATTCCTGTCTTAAAATGTCTGTAACCTTGCGTTCGTGTTTCATCAAACTACAAGCCATACTAATATCCTCCGCCCATTCAATAAGCATACCGCATGGATAGATCGTAATTATAGTGTGAGTTTTGCTCGCAGCGGTAATGCAGTATGGTTTGAATTCTCGGTTTCTGATGATCAAAATTGCCATTCCAGTGTCCCCAAATTGTGTATTGCCTTACAGTGTATTGCGAATGTAACTTCGTACCCATTTCACTCGTGTGATTCCATCTTTATAGATTTGATCAATACTCTATATATGTATATGAAATAAAATTGAAGTGTATATTTTTAATTCAAACTTAAGAGCTTTTTACAAAATGCATATGAAATGAGTATTTATGGTACTTTATATTTATAAAAAAGACTTTTTAAATATTTCTTGATGTCTGTCTCTCTGTTAGTTCCCGCTTGTCTCTGAACTGGATGGATAAATTTTGACAGGACTTTTATATATTTGCAATTCAAAATTAACAGCTTTTTACTAAACGCATATCAAGTATATATGGTACTTAAAATATTTATTAATTTTCGATGTTGTCTGATATTAGTTCAGACTAATCTCTGGAACGGATGGATCGATTTTCACAGGACTTTCACTAGCGGATAGCTGATGTTATATAAAGTAACTTAGATAAGTAGATACTTTTATCTTAACTCTAAACCTACCAAGTACCGGTCAAATTGACCGTTCTTAAACTTTTGTGAAACTTACACATTCTTAAACGTTATAATATCGTTATTAAACTACATGACAATTCTTAGAATATGCATATAATATTTTCTTCACTCTTTACTTTTAGTTATTTCCATTATTACCTGCGTTATATAATAAAATATTTTTAATTACCGGTCAATTTAACCGCGTGCGGTAGGAACAGATATACAAGAATTGTCGGTAGGTTTAGTGTTAAAAAAACATTCCGCACAAACGAAGTCATCGGCACAGCTAGTTAAGCTAAATACTTTAAACAATATGAATAAATTGTGTGTTGTAAAATGTTATAACAAAAACTTAAAGCCACCTGCATTTTAACGACGGATATTAACATACAAAGTTATTTTTTGACTTTTCAATGGTTAATGTCAATTATGTTAATCTATGCGATATCCTTAACTGCCTTCAAATGTACCTTGCTAAGGAAATACGTCGTAAATATATATTTTAAAGCTGTTTCCCTTTTTTTATAATTAATTAGAAAAAAAACATTTGATTTTTTTTTTGGTAATGAGAAGTTATTAAAGTTTTTTTTTTCTTTATTACACAACATACATATCATTAAAACAAATTAAAAAATATATATTAGAATAAAAATATAGAAAACGATGAAGAACAAAAGGTGGTCTTATCGCCTATAGCCGATTTCTTCCAGACAACCAATATTAATGTTGAAATACCCTTGTATGTGGCGTAAATGTACAGAAATAAATAAACCTACTTAAAAATAACTACACACGAATACATAGACATGTTACATAAATAAAATTATTAACAATATATATTAAACCTTTCGCTACCAGGGCCTCAGGAGACAAATCGCGACCACAGCCCAGACGTTTTATTATTTTAATATTATATCAATTGTCATAAATTTTTGTGGGATGTATTTATAACGTTCTAACTAAGTGAAATTAGCAATTTTACACCACTGACATCCTGTATCTATTTTATTGTTTTATAACATAACCCATCTATATACGGTATGATCTGGGACAAACTATTGTCATAAACTGGTAATACATACATTATCGTGTCTATCCTTGGATAGATAGTACTCCTTAACAGATTTTTTTAAATATTAATTTATATAACAAGTATTAAATGTTTAAAAAATGTATAAACACAAATACAACTATTTTAGTGTTCAGTCGGATAATGTTAGATATAACATTTGGTACATAAGTATAGTACTCCCCACTTAGTTATCGCCCGGAGCTTTACAGATCGTATGGTGAATGTCCTACGAAATTGCATCGTGAGTCCAGCTCAGACTATAAACAATACAGGAATGCGGGGAACTATGATGGGCTATGGACAATGTCCCACTTAATATATATAACATAATGATGGGGTGGCATTTAGTGTTAAAGATATACATACTAGATAGTTTTTTTTAATATGTGCGATTTGAACCTGTGACTTCCTGTTTAGTTTGGTCACTTTCTCAATCGAGCTATCGCGC
The DNA here is from genome assembly GCA_918358695.1 of Melinaea menophilus ssp. n. AW-2005. NCBI lineage: Eukaryota > Metazoa > Arthropoda > Insecta > Lepidoptera > Nymphalidae > Melinaea > Melinaea menophilus. Next base: position 19,582,848 of record OU911043.1, on the reverse strand, counting down.
CACCCGTGATTTATTATTTATTGCACTATTTTATTTGAAAATTTTAAAAAAGGCTGACATGTTTTAAGACAATTTGAACCATTTATTTTTTTTAAAGAAGCCTCATACATATACTTGATTTTTTTATATATATATTTGGATATGTAAAATTTATATAATCATATATATATATATATATATATATATATATATATATATAAAAAACTAGGAGTAAACAGACAAACAAAGAACATGCAGACGTAAGAAAATCAGTCAAGAACTGTAATCAGTATCCCTAGCTACTAGACCAACAGACAGGTATATAATATATAATGTTATATTAGTAAAGATGGGAAATGACACTATAGCTCAGTTGGCAGAGCGACGGTAATGGTATCACAGAGGTAGCAGATTCAAGTCTTGACACTGTTATTAAACTTTTCAGTCGATATTGTTTTAAAATAATCATTACTTGACTAATATTAAGACCTTTAAATATATTAATATAATAAAATCTTAATTATAAGTAATTTGTTATGTCTTCTATCGGTCCATTTATCTATGTATACATTAATAAGATATACCAACTATTTGTTACATTAAAACAGATAACATTAAACTATAACATCGTTAATTGTAAAAACATATTGGTTAAAATATTATTAACGATTTGTCGTCTTAGCGTTAGCCGGCCTGGAATATATATATAAGCGATTTACCACACACTGACTCATCACTAAATCTCCGAAACTATCTGTCCGATTATCTTAAAATTTTACATTGTTACTTCTTTTGTGACGTAGACGTCCACTAACAACGGATTTGACGGAATTCCTATCCCAATTTGAACTTTTTTCATTTCGACGAGTTTTAAAACTGTAGGAGCTATATACTTAATGCGGGGGTGAGAGTTACTATAGCAACGGTTACGATGACAACGGATAATATGACAAAGGTTACCATACCATACCATAGCAACCCAAGTTCACATCCAAAATAATAGTGTGCCCAGTGAAGCGGGAGGGAATAAGCTGGTTGATGATAATGATAACTCAAGAAACAGATTACATTCAACTAAAATTATTATATGAAATTTTTCCTTGCTTTCTGTTACACTTAATTCCTGACAACAGGTTAACGATATTGAGTGAATAATATAACATAAATAAACACACCATTACGATCAAGATATTACGTTACATAGTATAAAACAAATTTTCAACGTTCCGTATCAGGTCGTACATTTGCCACCGGGTATCTTATTACTGAATATCTTTTGCTGTATTGCTGGCAGTATTTATTAGATTGAGTCGTGAGAGCGTGCGCGGTAGCTGGGTATAAAATAAATAACCCAACCTAACCTAACAGACCAATAAAGTAACGGTGTTTGCTTACTAGATATTTAAACCGCATTAAATCAGCTGTTTTTTTATTGTATAACTGAGCGAAGCGAGCGGAGCGCTGTGCTGGAGACTTTCATATTGTTTGTCACGAATAGGCTCGAAAACTACTTGATGAATTTTTTTAAACAAAAAGACACAAATTAGGTGATGGTTTTAAAAAAAAAATGTCATGTTGAGGAATAATCGTCAAAAAACTGATATCCCATTGAAGTCAATGGGAAAAGATGAGTCATTACACTGGGCTCGCTTCGCTCAATATGCAAACGACACTCAGATTTCGCGAGCGCTGCGAGTCGAAATTGAGGGTTGGCGCCTCTAGTGTACATATCACATAGTGTTCAATATCATCTTTAATATCGATACGATCTGCAATGTTTAATTAAAATTATTCTGACGATAATTCTTCTAAGCGTAAACAAATGCACACTTAAAGCGACCCAGCTATGCTTAGATAAGGAACAAGATTTTGTCATCACATTGCTATAGTTAAAAATATATCTATAGATATGATAACAATCAAATGTAAATTATAAAACTTTCTCCATAATCGTCGGGATAATGATTAAACTGTCTATAAGTATTCTAATAGGGATAGGTTTGGTAACTTGAAAGGTAAACTAACAAACGTACATATAAAATATTTATATGTTACGTTATTGAATATCTATTAAAATATATAAAGATATTAGAGAACATCATCAATATTACTGTCGGTTTGTTTGTCAATACTTTAATGTTTGATTAAATTGAATTTATAACCAGTACGTAACATATAATTTTATTGATTCGTTGCACAATTTCTATACATTTGGTATTTGATGGTCTTCGGTTTGTGTATAGGATTGAAGCCAGTTACAAGATTAAAACATCATTTTTATGATTTCACCCGAATGTCTGATATCCACGAATACACAAAGACACACACACATACACATAGACACTGTCAAAGAAGAAATACTTAAGAGGACAGAGTCTTACAACACAAGGCTTAAGAATCATGTCAACATATTGGCCACAAACCTGACTAACCCACTGGAGGCGAGACGCCTGAAACGCCAGCATGTTTGGGACAACTCAAATACTAGGGCCTAAAGGCCTCAAATAATAAGAGAGAGAAATCACCACTGGGTGGTTCGTCTCACACGCCATAAACACACGCAATTGATCTGCTTATGGCCAACCAGCCGGTTGCAAGATTATACATAGAAAAAAAAAAAGATTATTTAGAACTTTAAACTAAGGTTTAATAAAACTACAGTTAACTGGTTATAATAACTATATAATTAGTTAGTGTGCTCTGAGATCTGTAATCCATTATGTATAATAGTGTCTGGGGTCCGTGAATGTCAATAATTGTTAAATTGTTCGCGATGACGAGAACGTACTCGTATATTTGCATACAGATTAGTTGCAAATTGCTTCCTCTAGACGCTTTGAATGTAAATAATTTAAATGTACCGACATATATAAATGTACATTAAATTTTAAATGTATTTCAACAGATTGATAATGCATGTATAAATACAATATGTATAAATCGTAAAGCTTTGTAATGGTTTCATTTCTAACAATTAATACTGAATTCTTTTTCTATCTTTTTTCTTTTCTATATTCCGTTAATAAAATTACATTATCTTTTATCTTTAATATAATGTGCTGTGTACGGTCTCATCGTTTATAGATGGGCCTGTAGTGGCACACTTTCGTATAGGTCGCATCTAAGATTTATACGCTGATAGCAATCTATAGAAATAAGGGAACCTAAGCAATTGACCCTTATAATTTTAATCTGTAGTTTAAGAAGCTTTCCATAAGACATTGTCCAATGCACGTTGACCTTATATGTAATATTTCATATATATCGGCGTTGGTGTAATTATATAATTATCAATTTAAATACTAATTAAATTAATATATTAACGAAAGATTGTAAGAAGCTCCAAGTGCCATAAATATTCGTACATTTAAAGCCGCGTTCTCAAAATTCTATTATCCACATAGCGATGCCTCAAAGATTAAAGTGCTTAGCTCGAATACCTCGACATCTTCTGACATCTCAATGTTCGTATCCCAAGTTCCATAGTCCAAGTTCACAACAGTACACCCGGTCGTGCCGCACGCCCGCATAATGCACTCGACGGAAACCTATTTTTTGATGTTGGAAACGAATTTAAAATTCAACATGTCTTTGTAGTTACTATTTCTTGCGCCTTCACCGCGGGAGCCCCTACTATATATATTTCATATTTCAAGGTATCAAATAATTAATTTTATTTGATTTGTATGTAGAAATTTATCTTCTACGACAGCGCGCTTAATAAACATCCATGAGCAAGTGAAGGTCGGTAGAATAACTGTTTTGTCAATAGTTTACAAGTAAATTGAAATCGTATTAGATTTAATTTACTACTTTTAATTATTCATGAATTATAGTTAAATATAACAAAAAATTGGATGTAGTTACAAATAGTAGGGGTCCTACATGTAACGGTAGCGGGTAGTGTAATCGTTTTAAGCTGTTTTGTTTTAGAAATTGAGAGGTTGCGGAATCGTGACATTTGTGAGACTCTTTCAAGATCCTAGATGGTTGGATGCTGTGTTTGGAGCGTGTGGTATTATGCTTTATTGATTTCCTGGATGATTTCATTAAGTTTCGTTATGATATATGCTTACATTGCAGTTTTAATCGCAATACAATAGATGAACAATTCCCATTCGTTTGTTTTAAAACAAATATTGCCTATCTCGAGTTGTTTATTATTTCCACCCTGAATTCAAAATGTAATCGAATATTGTTTATTTGTGGCTATCAAACTGTGTCGGACCCCGCCCTCGGACACACCTCTTGTATCTATCCTTTTATCTTGTATACACGAAATCATGGATTGTATTAATATTATATCCAGACTTTAGTCTTTACAAGGATGTAGAGAGCTTTTTGTGTATATGATATTATTTTTAAACCTGTTGTTCATGTATGTTTTTTTATACTAATAATAGAACGAACCTGCGACCTTATTCTTATGTCGGTACTCGCCTTAATAGCAGTAAGTATTTTATACTATATTATGTTAAAGGCAATCATTGGATGCAGTGTAAAGCTAAAACATATATTGTTTTTTTAGTTTATATAGTTATAACTAAGTAAATATCGTCGGATTCTTTTCGGATCTTTTCTGCCTTTGTAGAAGGAAATCAAAGAACATATAATTATATTTGAATAGAATTCTGAACACTTCCATTTCATTTGTTAATAGTCTCCACGTTTTGGATCGCTCTAATTAAACTCGGATATCGGCTTAATTGAATACATTTTCTGAAACACTAGTTACAAATAAGTACCGCTGATGCCATTAAGATTATAACGATTTATATGATGGCCACAGATAATATGATTTTTGTACTGCCTTTGTTATTATATATCGAAAAGGATATCTATAGAAGAAACTATTCGATATTTACGGATATATTCGATATACCGTACTACATCTTCGTATGTTAATTAATTATATAATTTGAAATTACTTCCCATAATAAAATAATTTTAACAACCTCGAATAACTAACTAACTATTTAGTATGAAATAAATTAAACAGACCGTGCAATTACTTGTTAACACCTCATAAATTATGACCGTCCTAAGTCTTGTTTGAGCTGAAATAATCGAATCTCCATTCCTTATTAATGATTTGAAATTATTCTAAATTAATCTGCTTCAATCCGTTCTAAGTAACTTACTAAGTTTGTTAACTAATTGAGTGGTCAGGGGACTTAGGCATTTGTTTTGGTACACCAAAACAAAGTCCCAAGTCCGCTAAGTCCTTAACGCTGTTCGGTTATTATTCTTACCGGACCCAAAGTAATAACAAACTTTAATGTCCATTAACGAAAAAAAACAAATTCAAAGCGTTTAAAATTGGTTATGGATTGCATATTTTTTTTACTTTTTATAATTCTTTAAATTTTTTTTTAAGTTTTGTAGAACATACATAATAAGTTTCTTACAATTTTAAAAGGGAAAGTTTCAGATGGACGATAGAACAGCCAGATACCACCTACATGAAATCGACGATGTATCGGATGAATACGTATAATTATATTAATTTATTTACCACAGCCTCAAAAGCATACTTAAAGGATGAAACACCTACATAAGATATTCCACAGAGGTTCCTACGTATTACGTGAGATAGCTGTGGAGGATTATAGAATACATAGGAAATAACAATATAAAATATAACTACCACTACCAGAGCCAAATATAAATTCAAATTCTTTACTAAAACACATAAAAAAATATAAAAATCGGTGCAACAAAATTGGCACGCATACACGAAAAACACGTTTACTAGCTTATTCCCTCCCGCTTCGCTGGCACATTAATTTGGATGTGAACTGAGGATGCTATGGTAACCTTTCGTCATATTATCCGTTGTCATCGTAACCGTTGCTATGATAACCGTTACCCCCGCGTTTACTTTATAGCTCCTAGTTTTAAAACTTTGGCGAAATGCAAAAAGTTGAAATCCGTTGGGATGGGAATTCCGTAAAATCCGTTCTTAGTGGATGTCTACGTCACAAAAGAAGTAACTATGCAAAATTTAAGTTAATCGGACAGACAATTTCGGAGATTTCGTGATGAGTCAGTGAGTGGTAAATTGCTTTTACCACTCACTAACTCATATATAGATAGATATACAACACTTATTAAAAATTTAAGTGTATAATATATCAAATTTTAAAATTTCAATTGACAATCTAATTTATGCTAATAGCAGAAAATCTAATATTTAGTAAATTATTCATATTCTAAATATCTTTATTTTCTAAATAAATGAACAATGTAAGCTCATCACAACTAATCGGTTTAACTTCATCAATTAATGTCTCCTCGGCCCTTCACCGTCCTCCATAGTATCATTTAATTAAAATTTTAAAGTCCGGTTACAAAAAAGACTATCTTAATCTGGTCATTGTGATTAACTTTGCATTATAATATAAAATCGTTAAAATAGAAATTAATTGATATTAAGTTGACGGAGATGAATCTTATTCGCCGTGTTCTATGCAAATAAGCTAAGAGAATTTATACGTCATTGTTGCTAATATATTAACTGCTATTATAATAAGGAAAGTTGCTGTGATGAATAAATCTAACGGCAGACCTTTTTATTAATGTTTCTAGATATTTCTTTATACCATTTAGCATTTGGAATTTTATTATAAGTAGTATATGTTTACCAATCACTCATTATGATGAAAAATAACCTCAGGTCCAAATACGCATAGATTTATAAGCAAAATTTTACTTTTCTTTTTAAACGGAACCTTGGGATGAGCGCTTGGACAAATAGCAGCAATTTGTTCCAACTGATTGGGATGTTGGCCGGCGGGATGGTTGATTGTTTTCTGTGAACCCTCGCAAATTTGGGATGGAAAAGCTATGGATCAAGGTATCCAATCTGCAAGTCTTATCCCTGTAATATTTCCTTGCTTCCGAGAATAACGGTTTAGCTTGAGCTGTTAAATTTCATGTTCGCCTTCGGTTATTTTATCTTTATCTAAACTGTTAGAAATTGCCGACGATAATTTAACACCATATATGTATTTTTTATGGGACCGTCTCTCCCTATTTTATAAATGTTTTATTAAATGAAGTATCCGCAACTTTGAAACTTAAGTGTCCCAACGTTGTTTTTGTAGGTACAATATAACTATAATGTCTTACAAAAATAAATTCAAACAAACATTATATAGATTTTAATTAGCATTTTTTATGATCACTAAAATATCAACGACAATTTATAACAATCTCACGTTACACCTAACAATGTGCACGGTATTTTAGAAGCCTTTTTGTAATAATTCTTCCTTGGTCGGTTCATTTGTTACTGCTTCTAGGATTTATTCCCAAGCAACATTATCTCGTCCCTTCAAAGTGTCTGGAGTCGTGTATACGAATATATGGTTGTATTGTCATTAATATTGCGAGGCGTTTATTCATATTTTACACGAGTAAACAGATTGTGTGTAATAATTGGACATGCGTCAGATGTGTCGCTGTAATGTGGTCGTATGTTAGCGGCCGGCCCCGGGCGGGTGCCATTATGCCAATCCACAATTCAGTGTCTAATGTCAGCATGATGTATCGTCTCGACTTATGAGCTGCTGAATTTGACTTTAAAATTATAAACTATACGTATATTTGTGTATAAATATAGATATGAACAATCTACACATTTTCTATTACTTGCATTTCTTTTATAATAGTGTTTTTGCCTAATATATATTTTGCTAAATACGATACTTCCTTTTTTTGTTTTTTGATACTATCCTATAGTGTCATATTACATTAAATAAAATATATTTATCGCAGTAATAGTTATCGTAATTTCCAAACACTTTGAATTCATTTACATTTTAGAAATAGGTAGTTTATCTTCGATACAAATGATGTAACACAAATAAGGTCCGTAAATTGATTATTTTCAATGTAACGCCTCATAAAGGCCAAGAGTCTACTGCATTTGATTAAGAGCGGCCTAATGAAATTAATCACCACACGAGAGCATCTTGACAAACGACCGAATGTAATATAATACGCTATAATCATACGGTCGTTGTTAGGTGTAATATCCTAGCAGGCGTCAATGTGCAAGACTAATAGATTTATTATGCATATTATTTTAAGTCATTGTTATACTATACAATATTAATGTCCATATAATCCATAATGCTTCAAATATGGATATTTTGATTCGGCGTGGTAGAAATTCGCTTAATATATCTCTAAATTTGTGTAATTTTCTATATTATTTGCGTGTAATCGGTAACTCCAACGGTATATCGACGCAATTTTGCAATTATTCACTTAAATTTAACCTTAGCTCGGTATTAAAGTTTAGAGTTTAGATCATAGAAGGGTAGACGGTATTTATCATAGTGCACTTGAAGAGAAACGAGATCGTCGCGAGGCGCGGCTCCGCCGCCGATAAATCTGCCGCACTTAACTCGCAACCGGTAAATAACTATGGGATTTCCGCGTGCGAAGGCGATGCGCCTGCGCATAAATCTATGCCGGTATTGTGATATTGTGTTGCCATTATGGGACCCTGGAAGGCTGGACGTCACATAAATACGTGGCCCGCACTGTTAGCTCCGTCCGTCCAGTCTTCCAGCATTTATTTGATGCCTATAAGTAAACTGATAGCGAGTTGTTTGTTTATATGAATGTTTGTTGAATTTATTTTAATGCAATATCCACGTTCGTAAGGATAACGTTTCTTCTAATTTGTAACCACCGTACATAGAAATATGTACTCATCTGTTACATAAAATAAATCTGTCTCAATAATTACAAAGTACATGTTAATATCGAATATATTTTTGACCGATTGGTATCTTGTTACCATCGTTTTGACCAAGTTGGAACGTTCTAATGGGACGTCTGGAATAGCTATCGGAGGAACGCAACACGTGTACGGAATTACCATTATTATCGATCATCTCGCAGCTCCTAACGACCAGCAAGTGCGATCTGAACGTGAATTTTAGCCAGAGATGCCAGACCTTCCCGTTGCCGGCCTCCATAATTGAGTTCTGTTTGTTTACAATACCCGCTGTAACCAACACTTTGATTTAACATTGTGTGGGTGTTGTGGTTTTTGTGATTTGTATTTTTTGCTAGTATTAGTTATGTTAAAATTATATATTTATTTATTTATTTATATATTTTCCATGTTGAATCCATACCAGTGATCACTTGTGTACGTCAAATGGAAGTGACAGGAGGGCCTATTTTGATATCGTATGTATCAAAATAAGCCCTTCTAGATACTCTCCAACTCAAACACTCTTTCCTATATGATTGAATAGTTTTATATGTCTTATTATATATATGATATAATTACATTATAATGATAAATGTTTATATCATAGTATTGCTAAAGTATTCGCTATATGTTTATGATAAATGATATGATTTTCTCTATATTACAAACTGTTTAAAATTATTGTGAGCGATTTGTCTCTCTGTATATGTGGTGGTAATTTTATTTAGTGGCCGTGAAATTGGATACCACTATATTTCGTTCAGTAATGTGTGATAATAACAATTATATTAAAATGTCAACTTTTACTACGTGCTATATAATTGAAGAGTGGTTACGGAGTTACATTTTAAATTGTATTGGAAATAAGTATATACTTAAAATAAATATCTCAAATCATTAACATGAACTAGGAAAATTTTACTCAAATTCTGAATAAATTTTCATTAAGCTTTCCAACAAACAAAATCATCACTTTCGAAGCTAGGATGCCACATCGTCAGATAAAACTTATAAGATTATTATATATATATAGATATATATATCTATATATATATATATATTAGCTTACAAGTGAACTCGCTTAAATGTAACTACAATAGATTAACTCTAAAACTGTCAATTACATCCACCAACGTGGATATGCTTTTATCCTTATCTTCACAGAATGCTTATCTGTTTAATGGTAACGAAATATTTGAAAATATTGCAGTATTCGATATCGGATATACCATACAATATAATAAATAATTGCAATGTTGCTATTCTCTTTATCTCAAACACTGGCATTGAATGCTATAATTAAATACTATAGCTGGATGTAATCTGATATGTGTTTTGTAAATTTAAATTAATATTTTGTTTATTATTAATTAATGCATGTAAGAAATAAATCTCAAGTAATAAGTAGGTACTAAATTATATAAAGCTCAGATAAAGTCTGTTTGAACTTTGTTCAAATGCATTCAGTGTTTTCTTCAACTTAAAAATTATAGTTGAATTTTAATTCTACTAGGATCCGCAACCGTGCGCGGCGGGTTGACCTGAGCCCCTCTCCTTTCTTCTTTTCTTGATAACTTTTGAATGGCTAAACACTTTTTCAATTTGTTTTCTCTATAACATCCGCGTTCGGCTCAAACATACATGAGAAATTTTTTAGCTAATTACCAACGACAGAGCTCAAAGACAGAGATCAAGACAACTAAATACAAAAAAAGGTCTCCCAAACGGTTAAGAGCTTCGCTTACGATCAGCTCATTTATTAGGAATGCAGAGACTCCAAACCTAATATAATATGCTAATAAGTTATAAATCTGAACGAAACCGAAGCCAGCAATTCTATGGACAATCAATTTACTCATTGGTAAAGGCATTATAACGCATACTGACATTTACGATTGAGTCGGCATTAATTTAATTACATCGTAAACTATTTGTGAACTCATTATTGCGTTCCTAACCATGGTATGTTCTCCAAATTCTATTGAAGCCTTAACTTTTCTAAGATTGGTTGGTAGAACTAGACAAGTGATTCTGGATTTGATTTGATTTTTTTTATGTTATGTTATATCAATATAATTTTGTCTATTATCAAAATGCAGCTATTGGTAATGCAGGAAACGCCCAATGTGATATATTTTTGTCTTTTTTATCACAAGTTTTTTGTCTTTGAAGTCTAAAAGAGATATTTTTATGACTATTTATGATAAGTTTTTTTTTGGAGTCTAAAAGAGATATTTTTTTATGACTATGACAAGTTTTTTTTTGGAGTCTAAAAGAGATATTTTTTTTATGACTATTTAAAATGGTTTTTTTTTTTTGGAATCTAGAAGAGATTTTTTTTAAATCAAGTTTTATATATTTTTTTTGAAACTAGACGCTAATAAGTCAGTGAACGCACAATTCTTACTAACATTGGAGTTCTTCATTCCTAACGATTTAGTCCTTCAACATAATAAAAAAAATACATTAAATTTAAGTTAAATTTTAACTGAGATAAACTTCCGCGATAAGATATTTTTATTATTAAACATAACTTGTTAGTTTTGTTATATTCGTAAAATTTTATTGGTACCCTTAAAAAGTCGTTTGATCACAATTTTAAGGGGCTGATAAAAATTTGTGAAATTAAATAAAAGATAGTCATCAATAATTGTATCTAAATAATTAGTATACCTATATTACTTAAATAAGATTACAAATTTAATAATTTGTATGAGGCAGTAGACTTCAAACTTACGCAACGACTCCCAAGTCCCAATCCACCTACCATCGTTTTGACTTTCACACAAGCGAGATTCGTTGATAAAAACTTATTGGTGTCAGTTGCCCAGATTGTAGGAACCTGAAAGCGCATGTACTGCACCTATCTGCTCGACACGGGGCACGGCTAAACAAACGTTGAAGGGGCATGGTCTAAGTTAAGAGCCGCATTGTTTTGCAGAACGGAAAGACAATAGATCTGAAGCGATTTATACATTTTTTATTGTCGTATCGAATGCGGAGAGATTTGCTTTTGTTGATGCTATTGCATCTTCTTTTATATTATTTTTTATATATTAATAGTTGCAGGACAGCTAGATCAGTATTAAGTGTATATTCGGTAATGCCGCTATGCGCTTATCAAGAACAACCTTCATACCTTTCACCGTTGTAAGATATTGTCCGTGCAGTCGCGATCCTTACGCCTCATTACCATATACCATACCATGACAGCCCGGCAATTAACTATCTGTTTATTGTTGTTGAATTATAAACGACACGTGGTATCACTCCCGTGTGAATGGTAAGGTTACCACCAGATTGCGACTCGCTTAGATTTATCGTCCTGCATTGTTAGTGCCATGCCATGGGCATATGATTGTAATGTTTGTTTAGTGGTGTACTTAAATGCAAATAGGTAGGTAATGAGTTCAACATATCTGTAGTTGAAAGGTTATAGTTACTTAATATTACCACAAATGCTTTGTTAACATATAATTTAATGAACTTACTTTCTATCTATAAAGGTAATAAATTATAAATTACATTCGCTAACTTTGTTCGATGTTAGAAGTGGTATTGTATAGAAATTCATTAAATGGTTTTATTATTGATATTTAAATACAGTTACAAACATTCAACCTTTCACGATGTTTACACAACCTTTCATACGTTCAGATCGAGCTTCGAATACATATATATATATATATGTATGTAATGAGAAATGTCATTTGATAAACTTGTACCGATTGCTATTTGTAACTGAATGTGAATCCAATTAAAGGTTACTTAATTGCATTAATATATAACGTTAGTGATGTAACGTCTGCAAAATATGTTATAAGAATTATAATAATCTTTATCTTTTAAGATATTTATGTATTTTTTTATGTATTTTGTTTTAACTTAATATGAAAAGGAGATACGTATATAGATTTACACCTTTCTAAAAACTTTGTTTTCTTATAGATTTGTTTGTTAATATATTATTTATATTAAACGATTAAACATCGATTTATCTTACCCACGTTAACGTGAAAGATATTCAATAGTACAGTCTACCCATAATTGATAAGTGAGTTGCTAGAGACGAATAACTATGACTGACACAACTCGTGCGGTCGACTGTACCCCATAAATCTATACTGACCGCTTAATTAACTAACAACTCACATAAATATCTTCGCTCTCGCCATAAGCGCTCTAAGCGAAATTTTTTTTTAACTGATAAATAGCTTAGCTGTCCACAATGATATCGACGTGCGGTAATGAAAGCGATTTATTTTAACTCGTTCCACATTGCATTTATAATGTTAGTTTTTTTTGTGTTTTTTTTTAATATGTGTGAAAGTTTAATGTGGAATATACTTATGTTATGTTATTTGAAAGATTATTTGAGATGTGAAAATAAAATTATCATATCACATCATATCAATTTTGTTGTAAAAATGGAAATATTTCAATTATTAATTTATAATTGTTAAAGTAAACTAGCGGCGCCAACAGACCCTCAATTTCTTTAAAAATATCAATATTTCATAGTGACTTTATAAAATCTAAAGTTGACCAAACAGACAGATATACTATAATTTAATTATTATTATTTAAATGCCTATTAAGGGTAGTAACCCCCAATTTTTTAATGATAAAATATGGCTAACCACAAATTCAATGTCTGTCGTAGGCATCTAAAAGGTCAATGGTGACCATTGAAAGGTCATTAACCTTTTAGGTTGATAAGAGAAACGAATAGTTTTGAAGATTTTTATATAAAAAAAAATTTTTTTCTTTGCATTTTTATGAAATTAGACTTTTTAATATATTTATAGTTAAATTTATTTAAAAAAAAATATGTTTTTTTATAAAAAAAATTAACTATTTAGTTCAAAAAATATTTTGACTGCACCAATACGACAACCACAGAGTAACACTATTACAGAATAATATACACCATTTTTTTTTCTATATCATCTTACATTTTATGTTTTCAATATTTCTAAATTAAAATAAATTTTAAGTTACAGAAAAAATGGTATACCGGGATAGTTCCTTATCGTGTCATTATTCATATTTTTTTTATTACAAGTTGTTAAAAATATAGAGTGTATGCAATAAAGGAGATGTTATCAGTAGTGTTAGACGTTTGTTGTTTTTTTTTGTGAATATTTTAAGTGTTTTTATCACCACGAGATAAGAATGAAAGATGTTCAAGAAACTAAATTAGTCTGTCATGTCTGTTATCAATTAGAAAATATCGATTTTTTAAAGATAAATAGATTAAAATAAGCAAGGCTTAGTTAAAATTATAATAGTCGTGCCAAAAATTGTATTGAACTGGCAATAACATAAATAGCCAAATACGATATTCAAGTTGAAGTTAACTAACTTCTTTTCTATAGAAATCTTTTTTACTATATTCGTATTCAGCAGTCCAAATAACAATAAAAGAATCAGCGACAATGACACGGTCTAAGCGTGACAATGAGGCGTGTTCGAATGTTAACTTACGCATACATCATCGTTCTTAAAACACCTGCGACGCCCCGCCCATTCCCCCCACCTCACACCCCCCTCCAGCTGATCCACGTTACCATCGAAGAAAAGACCATTCCAAGTCCAGACACCACCCGGGACGGTTGTTACTTATACGGTGCTTTAAATTGTGCTGTGCTTAATTTTACGTGTTCCATATCGTGTACGGTTTTTCCATCTCGTCTTATTGTGAGTAACGTTTTTTATATTATCACCATTTTTTTATCGTTCTTATAACAGAATACATAGATAAAGTTGTTTACTTAAATTTTTTGTTGTTTATTTTTAAGTTATAAATTTTTATCCTGTTCTGAAGCTAATAATGTGTCTCACTTGTTGCTCGAGGGTGGAGCTTGTGTTGACGCACGCGCAAAAACACTTTTATCAAGAATTTGATATAATATAGAATTTAATTATATTAAAAGAAAAGTACTATATACTTTAATAATACAAATGCGTTATTTAGTTTTATAAAAAACGTTGGTATTGTTAGAATATAATATGATAAAGAATTTTATAAGATAAGTTTCGGATTAACTTAGTAGGTAGCGGAATAAAGAAGAGTTTGAGTTACAGAAGAGTTAAGAGTTATAATTTGGATTCCGTCCCATCTCTTCTTCTCCACGTTATAAGTAAATATATATATATATATATATATATGTATTATAACTAATATTCATATTTGTAATGATTTAGCAAATATTTTAATTCAGTTTCATTCTTTTTATTTATTTGTTTTTTTTTTAAATTTAAATATAGTTTATAATAATTAAATATACGATCTCAATCGATTTTATAATTATCCAAAAAATTTATTAATTCAAAAAAAAATTAAGTTCTGAGTATACAAAAAAAACAAAAATAAACACGCCAAGTTAGATATTAAGATCAAAACACGTTTAGTATATATATATATATATATTTTATTTTATATGTAAATTAATAGACACATTATAAGACATAATTGTTAAAAAACATAACGATTATAATATTTTGATATACATTGTTTATATAAAGCTCTTATCACAATTTTAACATATATATGTTAAGGAATTTTATTAATGGCGCCGATAATGTCTTATCAGTGTAACATTAAATAACATCGCTCGCTCTCAATAGAGATCAATAAATTATAATTGATAATTAGGTTTAATTAAACTAGTCGCGCCTGCGACTTTGCTCGAGTGGAATTTGTTTTACAATAGTTAATTATAACATTCGCCAGTGAAAGTTCCGTACCAAACACACTGACAAACAGATTTTTTTATGTATATATAGTCCCTTATATACTTTTATATGTATTTATTGAGAAGCTGTTTATTTGAAATTACAAACGGACATGTGTCGTATTTATATATATATATATATATATATATATATATTATGTAACACTATGAATACAGTACATGAATTATCACAATTATTTCACGTGATTTATAACTAATATTGAATTATTATTTTAAATACTTGGTTATGTTACAATACATTTCACAGTGGTGGTTATTTTACAATACGCTTCACAGTGGTGGTTATTTTACAATACGCTTCACAGTGAACACGGTGCCAGCGATCCCATAAGATATCCGTGAATTATTTACAATACGAGAATACAATGTATTATAACGCCAGCTGTTTCACAGTTGACAAAACAATTGAAATGTATGAAATATTTATAATACAAATGTTTTTGAATATATACATACTTTGAATTCGTGCTTTGAAAACTATTTTGATGTTTATAACTTATATATTAAATTACTTTCTCTGTTTTTTAGTTCTATATTTTATCAGATATTTGATTACATTTTTTTATTATTGTTTTAATGGATTGAAAATATCAATATTAGTACAGCATAAGATCATTATTTATTGATTCCTATTTGACAATTTAAATGTCACATTTTTTTTACGTTATAAGCTGACATCCATAGACATTCGTCCATGACTTTTATTGTAATTTTTAAAGCAATATTGTCGGGACATATTTCCTGCTTGTTTTTTTTTTTACTTTGTAAGTTGACATCCACAGACATTCGTCCATGCCTTTCATTGTAATTTTTAACACTAAACCTACCGACAATTCTTGTATACCTGTTCCTACTGCACGCCGTCAAAATGACCGGTAATTAAAAGTTATTTTATTATATAACGCAGGTAACAATGGAAATAACTAAAAGTAAAGAGTGAAGATAATATTATGTGCATATTCTAAGAATTGTTATGTAGTTTGATAACGATATTATAACGTTTAAAAATGTGTAAGTCTTACAAAAGTTTAAGAACGGCCAATTTGACCGGTACTTGGTAGGTTTAGTGTTAAAACAATATTGGCCTATGACTTAAAAAAAAAATGTAATTCGTTATTATAGTGACGTAAAGAGTTTAGTATAAATACAATGTCACATTATAATATCGATAATACATATTATATAAAGATAAAGATATCCCAAAAGGTGGATAACACGAAGTGTACAAGAGTTTGTGTTGTTCGCATGTCTTTTAGTATTTAACCCTAAGCTAATAGCTTATACGTGACTACATATGTTTAAATCTCGTTCCTTAATCTCAGATATACTGAAATAGACTTTAATGTGTTTACTATTACATTAAAATTAACAAAATATTTAAGCGTTACAAATTATAGATAACAAATGACCTAAATTAAGTGATAAGAAAATAATGTACAGTAATACCCCGCTTTACGCGACCCCGTTATACGCGGTTTCACTATAACGCGGATGCAAATTTCGCGCTCAAATGCCTCGAATTACGCGAAATATTGTGTATAAATATAATGTAGTCATCAACAATAGATGTATTTTTCCGTAAAAAACAAAGAGTATGTATTGCATAAAGTGTTCCTAGAATTAAAGTGATTGATTAAAATGATTTGTATTTCTTTGTAATAATTTTTGACTATGTTTAATCATAAACCTAGTTATACGCGAATTTCAGTTAACGCGATTTTTTTTTTGGAACGTATCCCTCGCGTAAAGCGGGGTATTACTGTACAAATGAAATATGTTAAATTAAAAGCTGTATTCGTCTGTATAAAGGAAGTCATTAATTACAGTTATTACATCTTCCAATTCGCACTCGTGTTTAATGACTAATATCCGGTGCGGGACATCTGCTGATAGCTTGATGTCATCTTTTATCTTATCTTATCTTTGCATCAATTTCTATTTTATTTTATGGTATGGTGTGGTATGTTTAATAAATTTTCAATACATTGTATGTTTATTGTTTGTTATATTACTTTCAATAAGGTAATTAATACATTCGTTGTGGGGCTTTTGGATTCATTGTTACATAAACATATATATATATATATATATATATATATATATATATATATATATATATATATATATATATATATATAAGCGATTTACCACTAATTCATCACAAAATCTCCAAAATTATCTGTTCGATTAATTAAAATATTTTACATAGTTATTTCTTTTGTGATGTAAACGTCCACTAAGAACGGATTTTACGGAATTCCTATCCGAACGGATTTTAACTTTTTGCATTTCGCCAAGTTTTAAACCTGTAGGAGCTATACACTTAACGCGTGGGTAAGAGTTACTATAGCAACGGTTACGATGACAACGGATAATATGACAAAGGTTACCATAGCAACCTAAGTTCACATCCAAATTAATAGTGCCCAGCGAAGCGGGAGGGAATAAGATAGTATATATATATATATATAAAGTTTGATAAACATTATAATAGTCAATACAATAGGGAGTCATCGACTCGTGTCGTAAAAACCGGTATAACAACCGTATAAAAAAAGATAGATATAATTTATCATTATATAATTTGGTAAGGTTTGTTAATTTGTACATCACGTCTGTCGTATATTAATGGTGTATCGGTGGTTCTCTTATTATTTAAATAAACTTAATATTATCTACCAACATCAATATGGATAACCGTTATAATTATTCGTTTCTATCGACGTATTAAATTTGTATTTCATAGATATATAGTCTCTTTTCATCTATAGTTAAATTGAATTAGATATATAAACATATTTATTAAAGTGATACTAAAATATATGGAGATTAAAACTAAACCTACCGTCAATTCTTGTGTACCTGTCCCTACCTCACGCCGTCAAATTAACCGATAATTAAAAGTTATTTTATTATATAACGCAGGTAATAATGGAAATAACTAAAAGTAAAGAGTGAAGAAGATATTATATGCATATTCTAAAAATTGTCATGCAGTTTGATAACGATATTATAACGTTTAAAAATGTGTAAGTTTCACAAAAGTTTAAGAACGGTAAATTTGACCGGTACTTAGTAGGTTTAGTGTTAACATATTTTGACGATAAATGCTCGAAGTATTAAAAATAGATAAGAGATAAATCGTAATCGTTTTCAATATATCATGTATTTTAACATAACTATTATCATGGTATGAGGTGTATTATCATTTGACATGAGATGCATGTCTTGTCATAGTTCAGTTGCCGTCTCTAAGGATTTATTGAACACGATATAACGGTCCCCCTCGTCAGGCAACAATGATATATGCGGGGCTGTCTGATTGAGAAATTTCGATTTTATTATTTAACTTAATTTCAAAACTTGTTAATGGATAATAAAAAATTTGTGGCTTAACCTTTATCTATATTTGATTATCGCTAAAACATTTATTGTTTAATATTAATTTGAAGTTGATAAAGAAGAAAAAACGGAGAGCAATGATTATTGTCAATTTGAAATACAAAGATTTATTTGTCGGTAATTATTTTAAAAGCAACTGTTTAATTATATATATATATATATTTTTGTCGCCTATCTTGTTTTAGTTCTAACTAAATTATGAAATGTATATATATATATATATATATATATATATATATATATATATATTCTTATGTTGATCATGTCTATTGTTTAGGTTAGGTGATATGTTAGTATGAATGTGTACTAACTAGCAGTGGCGGTGTTATTTATGATGGTCAGTACTCTCGACCCGGACTTGTCAATCACTGAGCGTACAGCTCTAAGAATCCTAGACCCTGGATTAGTACAAGTGATTATGAACCCTCTACCTTCAGATTAGGATATTTAATCCCGTAACTGTCTGGATAATACCCGAGTTAGCTACGGTCATCCATCATTTGAGTCTGTATTCGATAGGAAAGATGCGCCTGCGACGGTTTTTACACCACGTACTATCGGTTTGATCTTGTCCGTCTAAGAGGTCTCTAACCTAACATATCTTGAGTTATGTTAAATATCCCGTAGGTACTTGTCTATTCATTTCTGTAAATGGTTATTGTTATTTTAGGTATAAAGGAATCAATGTTTATTCACGTTGCTATCAGATCGGCATAATTGAATGCGTAATGCCTTTAAGACTCCCCAAGTGAGTGACGTTGGTGCATGGAGGATATCACCCTAACGATTATCAGATCGTATCTCATCATTGACGTTTCAATACAACATAGATCAATCGGTGGCTGCTGGAACCCGAATCCATGTATGCATCCATAATTGGATATGACTAGAAATAGTATATAATGTAAACAAATTTTAATGAATTGGAATTGTTGTTTATATTTCAGAACTGTATGAACCTGAATGATATTCCAATGCAATAATTTATGGTCAATTTAATAGTTTATCGTTCGTTTACATTTTGATACTTATATAATAGCGAAGCTTTCTACTGGAATCTTTTTCACATTTTTTTTTCATGAATAAGCTCGAAAACTACAAAAAAAAAAATTTTTTAATGTCATGTCGTTGAGTAATAATCGTCAAAAAACTGATATTCCATTGAAGTCAATGGAAAACGATGAGTCATTACACTGGACCCGGCTCAATATGCAAACGGCACCCGAGATTTTGCGAGCGCAGCGAGTCGAAATTGGGGATCTTTGGGCGCCCATAGTTAAAACATCGGAATAAAAAGTTAAATTTGTGTTTTTCTCTGTAATCTCGTCCGTTAAAGGAATGTAGATGTTGGATGGATGGATGGATCGATAGCGTCTAGATAACTTCCAATTGCATATGTTTAATTCAATACTTATTTAATTCAATCAGTTAATTTAAATTTCAAATAACGTACCAAAAATAATCAATATTTTATATTAAAATGTACATCATACCATCAAATAGTTGTACCGTAAGTCGTGTTGTAAACATACGTCTTAGTGTTTCATGTCTGTGGCAGTTTTGATTAATGTTTAGTAGATAGTGAAGAGTGAGAGACGGATAGACAATATTGTCTCATTCCAAGTGCTAATGATGTATTGACTGTTATCTATGTATTGGGCATCTCAATGTTGAAATGTTACTGTTTTAAATGATGTTTCATTTTTTTAATATCAAATAAGAGATATCTCTTTAACAAGGTATGACCTATGACAAAAGTTTAGTATACTAGGGGCACTAAAAGGCCCTCAATATCGACTCGCTGCGCTCGCTAAATATCGGTTGTCGTTTTGCATATTGAGCGAAACGAGTCCAGTGTAATGACTCGTTTTCCATTGACTACAATGGGATATCAGTTTTTTGACGATTACCATCGCCTAATGTGTGTCTTTTTGATTGCAAAATTTCATAATTTTCCATCAAGTAGGTTTCGAGCCTATTCGTGATAACGAATGTGAAAAAGTCTCAAGTGGAACGCTCCGCTCGCTCCGTTCGCTTCGCTCAAAAAATATTTAATAGGAACTCTGAAATACATTACAATATTGATATGCACAGATCTACAGATGGAGCACATAACACTAATTTGTGTTATTTTACAAAAACTAAGCGTATTCGTGACAAAGAATGTCAAAAAGTCTCCAGTAGAACGCTCCGCTCGCTTCGCTCAAAAAATATTTAGAAACTCTGAAATATATTACAATATTGATATGCACAGATCTACAGATGGAGCACGTTACACTATAATTTGTGTTATTTTACAAAAACACCTCAATTATATTAACCGTATGTGAGCCGATACTTCGCGCTGTCCAAATTACTCAATATCTCCGTCTCTTATAACTAAAGCATTGTTCTAACAACAATGTAACTTTTAAAACACCGTGACTTTCACTAAACAATACACTTCTTGTACTATCTAAGTTATTATATTTTAATATCCAATGTGGATACATTCAAAAAATTAAGGCAAAGTAAATAAAACCCTTTTTGTTTATATAATAAGATTTAAATTTGTATGTATAATTTGAATTAAATTTATATGTTTATATATGTCTAGACTTTATCTCATTATAGGTAAGCGAGCTTTCCTTATTTTTTTACGATTCTTAGAACTGTGATAAGTTTATAACGAATTTTTTTTTATATGTTTGTTGTATGTCAGTATTAACTTGAAATGATATATGCGAGTTTTTGAATAAAATATATTTAGGTATAAAGTTGTTTAGTTTAAGATACGAATACTATTGTATCGTCCATTTTGAATAAATGGTAGTACTCTAACTTGTACTACTCTAATACCATGTAGTTTTTAGATTTATAGAAGTGATTCTAGTTGGTTGTTGGTATGTCTGTAATTATTATTATTTTCTTTCTCTTTGTTTAAATAAATTTCGTCATCAAATACTTTCAAGTAATTATTAAATCACACGCTATCGCGACTTTCATAAATAAAAATTGTGTTAGATTGTTTAAAAATTTGCTTTTTTTATCTTTATCAAATTTCTCCTTTACGTATGCACTAATACTAAAAAAATGTTTTTGGTTATATGACGCTATAAATTATTTGGATTGAGTAAACATAAACATAAAAACTCATAAAACTGCGTAAAACATTATTTTTTCTATAACTATTACAGATATCTTGATATTCAAAGTAACTTTCGACAAGGCTATCCGGGTACCGTTACATGTATATTCACGTCGGACGTACCGTATGTAAACCACAATATATTAATTTCATCTTGTTCCAGCATCAAGCGCTTAATTATGAAAGCATCAGTTTCGCTCGGTAATGAAGATATCGCTGCATCATCTAAGTAATCATGAAATATAGAAATATATGGATGCGGCAAACTTAATACATTATATTAAACAGTCTGAGCCATTCAATTATTTGATTTGTAGCCAAAAAATGTAATAAATGAGACGGAATATACATCTATCCTCTTTTTATTTATGTATATTAAAAATTGTCTATAAATGTATTATTTAAAAGAGTATCAATATTATATGTTGTTTCTTCTCAATGGATATCTTTCGAGACTTTAAAAATGTCGCTTTAACTTTAACTATGAAAGCATTTGTGCCTATTAATAGTCTATAGATAGATAGATATCAGTTTTAAAATAATCAATAGTTACAAATAAGTTAAAAGTCCCTTACCGTCCGTGTGCTCGTATTTGATGGTCGTTCACCCTGAACGTGCATAAATAATCGCCTGTAGGTAATTACTTTTTATAGTAACACTATTTAAACTGTTTTTTTATATTTACTTATATAAATAAAAATCAAACGTTTCTAAAAACTAAATGAACTAAAAACTATATATATTTTACAGATATTCTTGTTCCCGTGTCAACCGAATGCAGAAGTGTTGTCGCTTCATATAAATGTAAGTTTTTTAAATTAATTTTACTTATAATTAACTTTATTTCCTTAACACTAAACCTACCGACCATTCTTGTATACCTGTTCCTACCGCACGCCGTCAAATTGACCGGTAATTAAAAGATATTATATAACGCAGGTAATAATGGAAATAACTAAAAGTAAAGAGAGTAGAAAATATTATATGCATATTCTAATAATTGTCATGTAGTTTGATAACGATATTATAACGTTTAAAAATGTGTAAGTTTTACAAAAGTTTAACAACGGTCAATTTGACCGGTACTTGGTAGGTTTAGTGTTAAATTAATATCGTATATTGTATGTAGGTTTACGATATTTAATATACATTAACGTAACGCAGTAAAATGTGATGTATATTAAATAAATTCTACAGTTTATTACTGTTACGTAAAGTATGAATTTTATACGCTCTTATGTGCATGCACGTCACGTGGATTCACGTTAGGCAAATCTCGATTGCAATAAAGGCTCGGGGCTTGTTAATTGTCGGTTAACCAGTACTGGTTCTATGTTTGTAATAAATTACATATTTATATTACATGTTTGATTTGAATCTGTTTATTATATGTCAAGTCCATATTATAAATATCTTATTGCTACAATACTCACTAAATATATTGACGTTTGTGAAATTGATTACAATTAAAAAAATCTGGCTGAGTTTGTTGTGTGGTTCAAACCAGGGCGCGTTTGTTTGTTTTAAAATTACAATGAAAGGTATGGACTATTGTCTATGGTCAATAAGATAAAAAAAAAAAAAAAAAAAAAACCAGGGCGCGTTTGAAACCCGCTTAGCCTTATTTTTAGTTGCAGACTGTCTTTACAGAAGGGCTTTTTTGGATACATACGACATCAAAATAGGCCCTCCTGTCACTTGCATTTGACGTACACAAGTGATCACCGGTATGGATTCAAAGTGGAAAATATATAAATAAATAAATATTCAAGTAGACATTTATACTCACTTTTGAATCGTCAATTATTACAATAAGGTCAATGTAGTGAGCCGTAAGTAAGCTACCAACTCGGAATGCTGCTCTGCTGTGAAGAGCCGTCCAGAAACTGAGTTGCTCATTTTAAAAGAAATTTTATTTTGATGTATACATTATAATATCTATCCTATATGCTATGGGTTTTTATTTTCTATAGCAATTATTGCTAAAATTTCTTTTCTAGTATAGTTTCGCGTTTTCTCTTTTCGAGGGGTGAAATCGAAAAAGTTACATTTTGAGATCACTTAAAAGGTATTTTTCAACTATTTGGTTTGACAGTTTAGTAACGGGAGTACGTAAAACAAAGAAGAACGTACTATTGTTTCAAAATTCCTTCTAGAGTGACGAGTCGGTGTAATATTTATTATACATTTAATTACATACGATAAATTGATAAATAAATGCATTTTTTTTAAATATTATTTACCAAATTCCATGTATGTACAGTTTGCTGTTATTAGTTTTGTAATAGATGATGTAAGATACGTGATTGTGGGTGTATCATGTGACTGATTTCACTTTCATTAAAACAATGTAATCGTACACGAATTCGTAGTGTTATAGAAAAATAAATCTTATAATAAAAAAGCGATTTTTTTTTACGGCTTTTCTCGTCGAACAGTCATTCTCACTTACTTGATCGTGATCTGATAGATAGGCCCAACAAATACGCTTAAATATTTGCCTTTTTCCTTGTTATATTATTATTGATGATTATTAAAATAATTATTTTGGTGTTTTATAAATATGTTTAATAAATAATAATACTATCATGAAACCCGGTTTTGGTCATTTAAGTTCCAAAGCTCTTCATGCATTGGAAAGGAACGATATCATTTCCTGATTGGGCACGAAGCGTAATTATTGCAAAGTAATGAGCACTTGGATGAGCAATTTGCAAACGCCGAAGCAGGTTGTGAAATAATTTATAATAGCTTAGCTTCAGTCATGATATATATATTTTTATTTCTAGACCATATTATTTATTAATGTTCTTAAGCTTCACTAAGTGTTGATTTCTTAAGACACAGCGATGCCAGACCGCGATGGCTGGAAATCGATTTTCCACGGCACCGCCTGCGCCCGCGCACGCACTCTGCGATTATACGCGTCGTACCTCCAACACTGCCGTCTATATATATATATATATATAGCTTGGTTTTTTTTTTTATTTTACATATGCATTTGTTCTTTGTCCATCTCAATCTAAGCTATCTGATCTAGACTAGACAAATTTAACCAGATTTCTCCAAATGACAACCAGTTGGTATAACGGCTGATCCCACGCGTGCCCGGGACGCGGAGATTTTGAATTTTGATAAAACTTCATTTAGTATTCTCAACTCTATTCACATTAGTATAAAGACGAAAATATTTATATAATATATACCGGTAGCTTATCTTTCATACTTGTCAAGTGTTTACTTTATAAGTCAGCTTCCTATCATAAGGGTATGGGGACTTTATAAAATATATAAAATGTATGAATTAAAAGGAATCCCACAATAAATAATTACAAGATACAGGAAACGTATATTGTATACCGGCACTTGTAGTCACGATCTTTAATTCTGTATGATTGCTATGAGCTTTAGAAAGCCACACGTCTTAAATATGAAATTCTATTTGTGCGAATCCGATGTACGTCAGCGGATATCACATCAAGGCACGGCTTTAATTTAATGGATATCGTGTGAAATTGATTTTAGTGTAGCTTTATTTTGTGTTTTATTTATTTAATAATTAAATTTTATTTTAATTATTCTAATAGAAATTTATTAATCACAAGCTTTTGACTGCTTTTGTGCTTTCGGGTTGTATATTCCATAATTGTAGCCTATATGTTATTCTGATGTTATACTGATTACTGTAAAGTTTCATCATAATCTGTTTATTAGTTTTTGTTTGAAAGAGCAACAAATATACATATCTAACGTATACAATAATTAGAAGAATAAAAAATTATTAAAAAGACAAATTCGTACATTAATATTAATTTGAAAGATATTCATCTTAATAAGGTCATTTCGTAACAGCGCTTCTGAATACATTAACAAAATGGCGCCCATATATAATAAATAACAAAAATGTACCGGAAGAGTGTGACATGAATTCGATGTTCCCATCTTTATGGCGGGCGGGTCGTCTATTATCGTGGGACGATAAAAATATTATATATATACATAAAATAATATGTATACGAATGTCTGTTAAGATATCATGAATATTTTCTATAATATGTGACAGTTGGATAATAATTTCTATATTTACTAACGCCATGTTCGAGTTTACATCAGAAACCATAATGTAGTCTACTTTGATCTAATAAATTTCCCTAATAATAAGATTTTTTATATTTAGATTATAAAATAATAAAGAATAACAACAACACGGGCAAGACTCGAAGCTGCGACATTAGAATACTCTAAACTGAACTACCGTGTCTACCAGTCTGGAGAAATTTATATAGATATATATATATATATATATATATATATATATATATATATATATATATATATATATATATATATATATATGTTTTAGCAATTGCATTTGAGAGCATTTATAAAAATACAGTCTTACCAACGACAAGGCAGATTTTTTTTTATATTATCAATATAAAGTGTACAAAGTGTACATTATAACAATATATAATCATATATATATATATATATAAATTCCGTGTACTTAATAATTATAAAAATCGTATAATGAAAACACTTATTTGCGTCACACAATGACATCATTACACTCATTCTAAACACAATATAAGGACGAGATAAAACTGTTTAATGTCATTTATTTTATATTACTATAATTATCTATATATATGTATAAGCAATTTACCACTCACTGACTCATCACGAAATCTCCGAAACTATCTGTCCGATTAACTTAAAATTTGACATAGTTACTTCTTTTGTAGACGACGTTGACGTAGACGTCCACTAAGAACGGATTTTATGGAATTCCTATCCCAAAGGATTTCAACTTTTTGCATTTAACCAATTTTTGAAGCTGTAGGAGCTATACACTTAACGCGGGGGTAAGAGATACTATAGCAGCTGTTACCATAGCAACGGATAATATGACAAAGGTTACCATAGCAACCTAAGTTCACATCCAAATTAATAGTAAACCCATCAAAGCGGGAAGAAATAAATAACGGAAACGTCTAAAGAACGCCATCTTCTTGTAAAATACAAAAACATATGATAATGTATCATAATTATAAACGATTTTTGATTCCATAATCTTTATTATATTAGAATGTTAATCTGACATCCTTATTTATATATTATGATAATAACATTGATTTGTGGTGACAATATAATTGGATACCATCACCATTTTCACATCACTGTTTTAATACCATTTTAATTAATTGAATTTAAATACTATCGACGGAAATGTGTTTATTTATGGGCGGTATATTATAAGAATAAATACTGTGTCATTAAAATTTCGTGTCAAATAGATATTAATAGAAGAAACCGGATAGGGTTGTCATAGAAAATGATTTTATTTTTATTTTATTTTAATATTAACATTTAATTTAAGGGATGGATTTGTTATAAAAAATGCGAGTTTAGTTTTACTGAACTGAATGAGAAAATATGTTAGCACGGATAGGATTTGAACTGACTACTTGAATATCGTCATTCTACCAATTGAGCTATTTAAGCCGTTGAACAATCTAGCCTATAGTCCTAAACGGGATGGGGATGACATTTATTAGTCTCAAAATATCCAAACAAATTTAAAATGACAAATACCGAGCAAATCCGGATGCAGGACAAAATGCGTGTAGTAAAAAATAATTCATTCCAATTATCGGAGGCGCTTAGATGACCTATGACTTTTTCATACTATGTGGATCAAGTTAGCTTGTTTATTGCATATTTATTGGCGGTATCGAACATGCTTTAAAAACCTAAAAATGTAGTCAAAATCTCCTTTAAAATATCCTTTGATAAAGTAAGAAGAAATGTAATCAACAAACAGCTCTTCCAGAAAATGTTTGTTAAAGTAATGAAGTAGACAACCCTACTTTCCCAAGTTACGCCTGATTTTAAAGAGATTCGTGAAAGAATTTATGTTAATATTGATTCAAAATGTCCGTAACAATCGCCATGTTTGTTATAACTAGATAAAAGTTAACTTAAAAGTAAAACCATGACTCCTTACTTCCAAAAATTGTCACTGATTGTAATCGGATGACTAATTTTAGTGATGTCATGATATTTTTTTCTATAAATGATTTTTTTTTATTGATTTTATAAGATAACAAGTTATTTTAAATTGATATGTCTTAGATCTTATCTTTATTCGGAATTGATAGGTGTTCCTTGAAAGGTATTTATATATATATATTTTTGATATAATAATAATATTTTATTGAATTGTATAAATAACATAACGAAGTATATGTTAAAAAGTTATAAAGGCATTGATTGAATATCTTCTATCTTGCTTGCGTCATATATTATTTTATTATCATAATGACGGTCAAAAATATTCAATAATATATATATATATATATATAATAATTTAATATACATCTGTTTATCATACAGACAAAAGAAAAGAAAACGAACACATGATATATAGAGAGATTTAAATAAATATTGTCGCGTTATATAATTTTATGTCTTGTTTTCACTTCAATTTGCATCATCTTAATAACCGGGTATTAAAAGTGTTATCTGATATCTGTTATACGGACATGCCTTCCGTGTCCGTCCATCCGTCCGTCCGTCCGTCCGTCCATCCGTCCATCCGTCCGTCCATCCTGCAGATCTATAAAGATCATGATAAAACTGATTAGATTAGATTAGATCATTGACGTCTTCAAATTGTTTCCAATTTGTTTTTTTTTTATTTACATTCTTTTAATTTTATTTATTTTAATATTATATTGTTTATGTTGTTTAATACTGAGCCGGTAATTCTAAGTGTAGTGCAGACGAGGCGACCATTAAGGGGCTTTCTACGAGTTTCCACAATTAGCGCAATTTGCTGTAATGTAAGTGCGATTGAAGATAATGCCTTGTAGATGTAATCACACTGAACTATTTATATTATATATATATAATATAAACTCACTGACTAACTGACAACAGTCCAAATGCGGATTAAATGTGAAGGGGATGATGTGGTATTACAGATTTTTCTCCTCTCACTAAAAGCAAGGGATAATTACTGAAAGGTTATTTTTTGAAACTTTCCAACCTCTCGCAATGAAACCTTAAGTCTTGAGTGTTAGAGTACAACCTACATTGTTGTTTCACCTAATAATTTTAGCTTCTAAATACAAATAAAATAATGCTAATGTGTCGGTGTTATATATTTTTTTTATAAGTCCAAATATTGAAAGTATGTGTTTATGTTGTTAAATTCATTCCTCAACGTGGCTAAAACTTTTATCGCTACCAAATCGATTGTCGTAAATCCATAGTCGCGGTCCATTGTTGCCGTACACCGTACTTATATGGGAGCGGCAAAAATAAATCACGAGCGAAACCATATCGGCAGAATCGTACTCTATCGGTCCCATCGGCCGCGGGCTACATCGAAAGATACGAAGTATTACGCTATTGAATTAGCATTACCGCTGTTCACAATACTGTTCCGGCTCAGAGCATGCATCGTTTGTCACGGTCGTATTATTTTAATATCTGTCCCCAAGATGGGGAATGAAATCGTGCGAGATCTCAGCTCAAGATAGATGTATAATCTCAAAATCTCCTCCGTTCGCTCGCATGCCACCTGTGGAACGTGTGACGCCTTTTCTATAGCTTCCGTCCTCATCTGGTAGAATGTTAACACGTTATAGTATGTATGTAAGTTCATTATTGTCGCATTAATTCTGTTTATGTTTTTTGTCACAGGTTTATCAGCGACCTGAATGATCTTCACATCAACATCTATTAAACGTAAGTCGATAATAATAACCAACGTAAAACATATTCCATTTATTGTCCTTTTCCGTGTCTTAATAATTACTTTTCGGCACTAGTTTTATTAAAATATTTATTTTCGTTACAAGATTTGTTGTCTTAGATTGTAATCTGTGTAGTTACAAACATCACTATTGATTCACGATCCATCCAAGCGTATCGAGAATTAAGCAATAATAAACCAATAAAATCATAATTCAATCAGGGCGATCTGATATAATTGTCATTTGACCGCAGGCCACTCTCGATCAAGTGTGTTATAGATGTTATATCTGGTATGGTGTGATTGATATTGAATAATAATGGGCATGTCTGTTGGTACGTCACGATGGAGATGGTATCGACCGAGCGTGCCGCATCCATCAGGGATGTTCCCTATCTCATTCGGTATCGCTCTCCAACGATAAACATTTATGCCATTGTCTTACTGTCGATTATATCGGCGAAATTTGTGCTCGCCTCCGTCGTTTGTCTTTCGCCGCAAATGAGACGGGACGGCTTATAAAAGGCTAGTTTCCGCTAAACTTTTGCCCAGTCACTAATACGCCGTGGGAACATAACCTTATCGTTTTTGATTACAGATTTCTCTCGCTGTGTAGCATCAAATTATGTCAATTGTTCTTTTAAATGACCCGAAATTACAAAGATAAAATTACGAGAATTGTAAAAAATATATTCAAATTTCGACCATAATTAGTCGTATTACATTATGTCATTAATAAACGCCATTTGCAATTGAACCGACGCTAAAGTTCATCGTCGGCGATGCCCTGGACCACTTAATAGCATTAGCATCATTGTCTCGGAGTCATTAATAAGTGGTCGGACAGTTCTATTGGCCGTATTCCATAATGGGCCAGCTCTATTCTAGTCTTATGTCACGAATTCGTATCCTAATAACCCTCGGGCGTTATAGGCTTGAAGCAAATTCAATATCGTTTCCAAGGATAAAAACTTATCGGTGGTAAATTAATCTGAATCTCAATTTCTTTATTAACTTTAAGGAGTAGGTATACTGTATTTTTTATGGGTTTAGGCTTTTTTAATAATGATACCTGCATTCATATAATTTATTCTTATTA
Source organism: Melinaea menophilus ssp. n. AW-2005 (assembly GCA_918358695.1). Classification (NCBI taxonomy): domain Eukaryota; kingdom Metazoa; phylum Arthropoda; class Insecta; order Lepidoptera; family Nymphalidae; genus Melinaea; species Melinaea menophilus. Next base: position 19,551,987 of record OU911043.1, on the reverse strand, counting down.
TATATTATACATTTTATAATTGAGATCAGATGATCTTCTATCAATGTCAATTAGATGTAATGCATGGGTTGATGAGTTGTAAGGGGTTCCTTGATAAAATAGTACTGAACCATTTGTCGGATGTAAGATTAATCCTTCATACATGAAAGCTAAAACATAGGACATGCCCATATTTTGAGGGATAATGTATATTGCATCATTGAGGAAGCCATTTGATTTTGTTATTTAAAATTTAGACAGTTTCAATATATTACTCATGAATATTAATTAATGGTGCCCAATAGAATTGTCATCTTTGGGGGCAAAAGTTGTTAAGCCGCTATGTGGCAAGAAGTCTGAAAGACATGATGCTCATACTGCTTCTAAAGCCGTCAAAGGTCTTCGCTACTACTAAGGATTTTTTCTGCACGGCTTCGCTACACTTCTTTTTTGATTGAAATTAATTGAACTCAAGAATACTTATTCGCATCTTAGCACTTCATATGACTAAGAGTGCTTACTGCGATGATGCGTTTTATTAATAAGTATTTCATAAATTTTATCACAATCAATGTATGTAAAACTAGGGGCGCGAACCAGACCTCGATTTTGATTCATTGCACTCGCAAAATCTCGGTAGAGTTGGGCGTATTGAGCGAAGCAAGTAACCCATCTTCAATTGAGCGTTCAAAGCTGAAACCGACAGGCAAAAAATATGGAATAATCAAATATCACATAGCGAATTTTTTTTACATTGAAGTCTAAGCGAATTTTTTTTACATTGAAGTCTATGGGATTGTAATTTTTTGGCGATTATTCATTAACGACATGAGTTTTTTCTCATTTTTTTTATAAACCATCGCTATAAATGCAAAATTTCATGAAGATCGGTAAAGCCGTTTTCATGTCAACCCCGGACATGGATGCAAAAAGTCTCAAATAGAGCGCTTCGCTCAATAAGACTGCAAACATTTGTAAGAAAATATCACCTTTCTGCGATTTGATATAAATAAAATAAAAATACTTTTGTATTTGATTATATTAATAATTCATTTAGAATTTTGTGTAATTTTCCTCGACGCGTTTAATGATGATCGGTATCGACGGACTACGACTTTAATAATCAATTATAAACAAAGATAATTATACTGGGAATACTAGTATTAAGTACTTTTACGTAGATACTCAATAATAAACAACGACGAAGCGGAGACTTTGATAGGCGACAAACATCGACCGACGGCGCATAAAGCAGTGTCCGAATATCATTAATTCTGGTTTAATATACATAGTTAAGTGAGAGTAACTGATGGTCGCACGCGCTCTCTATTACGCCCAATTAGTGTGTGCCTTTGATCTCTGCGCTCTTTTGAACTCGTATTCGTTGATTTGATAAGCTCATATCATTGCAATTTAGTTTGCTTTGTACAAGTCACATTTATTAATAAATAATAATGTCGCTAGTATTGTAATTTGATTTGCACGAGCATTAAGTCGTTAAAATGTTTCTAGGAAGCGTCGAGCTAATAATGAACACTCGCGCCTTGCTTGTTGCGTTCATTTGTTATTATATGCCAAGATAATGTTGAATATATATTTCTTAATTGCTTATTGCACGATACAGACACTATCGGGTCACTGTTTCCAACATAATAAGCATTATCACAACAATAACAAGCTAGTAACTAACTCGCAGCTTCCAATGCCCGTGGTGTCGTCGATCGCGATAACCCAGACGCTCTCCGCCTCAGTCCGGACGCGGTTCTAAGCGCGTCGGCCGCTTGTAAAAAGTTTTCGAATTTCATTTCGAGTGTTCGTCAAGTGTTTTAGTGTTGTGTTGCTTGTGGGATATACGAGTGGATTGTCGCATGACTTTGTAATAGGACAGGTGATTGTTATTTGATAATTATTCTATTGTATATCGACCGTTCGATAATTTTGTTAACGTCAAATCGTCCGACTGTTCATTAGTAGTAGGTGGTTGCGTTTGAATGATATTTTTACTAGTGAATGGGTTACAGTTATCTCAATCTCGGGACAGGTAGTATATTCATCATTAATCACCACTTGTTTGTCCAAGGACGTGGGACGCCATTTGTAAAATATTTTTTAACGTCAGTTGTCTTTAAAGTTTATAATCATCGTAATATTATATACAAAATAAGTCATGTTATCTATGAAATAGTCATTTTTGATATTTCGAAATTAATTAAGATAATAAAAGTTTTATAGTGTTCATTGTTTATATTGAATTGTCTATAATTTAATATATCTTGATACTTGATTATTCATTTTTAAGTTAATTGATATATTGTTTAAAATGATTTAATTGTGTAATGTATGTGTGTGTGTGTGTGTGTGTGTGTGTGTGTGTGTGTGTGTACGTATGTATGTATGTAATTATTTGTTTAATATAATGTTATATATACTATTTAATTTTTAATTAATTTTTTTTTTTTTTATTATAATTCACGATACACGGAGGTTATATATATATATTTATATTAATAGATATTAATACGAAAGATAATACGTAATAAAATGTAATTGTAACTTACATGTTATTGCTAAGCACCATTTTCAATTATAAAGTAACTTTATTTATTAAGAAATTAATTTAATATAATTTTAACGTTGTATAGAAAACAAAAAACAAAAAGCACATCCTTTTTTGAATAGTAAGTAATAAATAAATATATATATATATATGGTTTACCTTAATTATGAATGTCTGTCCGTAACGGTACACCATTAAGACATTTTTCATTCTTTTCAATGCGTTTAACGTTGCTTAAACAAACAAACGACGCTCCAACTCATTACATATAATTAATTAGCCACCGGATTTTGTTTTTTTTTATATTACATACATATTATTTTAGTAAATAAAAAAAAACACTGAACATTACAATCAATGATTCAGTAAAAAACTTTTTACATTAAATATTTACTTTACACGTTTTTTTAATTGTCTTTGATAAATTAAACTAAACGTGTTTTATATATGCCCTATTTATTGCTTAACCTTATACTAGGATCCGCCAACCGTGCGCGGCGGGTGTTGAGCTGAACTCCTCTCCTTTCTTCTTTTCTTGATAACTTTTGAATGGCTAAACATTTTTTCAATCGGTTTTGCTTTAACATCCGCGTTCGGCTCAAACATACATGAGAAATTTTTTAGCTAATTATCTCGTCGCATTCTGGAGAAGACTAAACACAAACAAAGGTCTCCCAAACGGTTTGAGAGCTTCGCTTACGCTCAGCTCAATTATTTTTAATATTTACTAAAGTCATGTATGACAAGGTTGATGTCTGTGGCCAAGGCGAAAGAGGTATGCAGGGACCGTAGCGTTTGGCGCTCCGTCTCTGGCTACCCCGCAAGGGATATGGCGTGATGATAAATAAATAAATAAATATATATAAATATTTTACAAAAGAGGACAAAAAATGTCTAGTGTCTACTGTCTACATCAAGTTTAAAAGATGTCCTGTGACAGAGACGGACAGAGAGTGACACTACTGATAGAGAACTATTGACACTCTTATTACGGAACCCTAAAATGGTGTTTTTATGTAGTAAGAAATTATACAGACACTTGTAACTATATTACTGGGTATACTTAATAAGAAATTAGTATGAAATATATGTATTATGATTAGATTAGATTAGATTTTTGTATAATTGAACAAAGATAAATACTTTTTTTATAACTTTAAATATTAACTTATAACATATTTATAGCAAATTAAATAAGATACAGCAGATATTTCTTGATATTATTTTGTTATAATTTTATTAAGCAGATATTTCTTGATATTATTTTGTTATATTTTGATTATTTTTTTAGGAGTTATACTAAAGTATAAAAAGCTTAAGTTAAATATTACAATTTTATGTTTTTTTTCTTACATATACATATGTTTGTTTAATAGTATGGAATCGATTTCTTGGTGCTTTTAGTAATATATAATGTAGTACGGACCTGTGTATGCAAATACGAGACGTCGGGAAGCGATGTCATTCGAGTGACCCGGCGCCATTATGAATACATTATAAACAATGCGACACCGAATTGTTGTTAATAATATTATAAAAATCATTTCTATATTAAATATATTCATTATACGTGGTTTCTTTAAAGTATTATATTTATATATAACCTTCTTGTTTCTATCTTAATTTAAATGTCGATATTAATGAAAGAATTTACATTTATTTTTCACTTTTTATTTATGATATTTTATACTTTTTTAAGTATCCGCGGTCTCAAAACGAAGCCCTAAGAAGTGTTCAGGAGATCAAACTGAATGTTTGTTCTCAATATAATATGAGAGCTATGATTTTGATTGACATAGTCACCCGTGACCATGATCACGTTTAATAACATTAATTATAACGAAGCAGTCGAGTTATTACCGTTCTAATAACACATGCAAATAATTGGTACATTAACATCATGATATAATTACTTATAGTACCATTTTAATTGTGGTTGTACCAGATTCAGCATGGTAGTGGTGCTGAACGGTGTGCTGGCTGACGAGTGCCCGACGTCGGTGCGGGCGCTGCTCACGGCTCACCCGGGGTACAGAGACGCGGCAGCTCAGCTGCTTGGGACTGCTCCTCGGGTGGTCGGACCAGCTGGTCTGCTGTATGTCGCGCAGAGGGAACTGGCTGCAGTGGTGCCTCATGACAGTGAGTTGGATAATACTATTATTGTGTTTATTTTCCTTTCTTTATTTGGACACAGAGCCTGATTTTTGGTATACCATACCATTTGGTATATTTTAAGGGATCGAATCGTAACCCAATATTTGTAATCTCTACCAGAAACCCTTCATTATTGGAGAAAACAATTTAATATTTGCTGTCATTATTGAGTTTTTTGTTTTCAATTATTATTATTTTGTTGTTGTCAAATATTATATAATAATATTAGTTATAATGTTTGTTCTTAATATATTCCAGAGAACGTCAGTATCATTGGATCAGATGACGCCACATCGTGTATTATAGTCGTGGTCCGGCATTCAGGTATCCTATTAAAATTTTATATATATATATATATATATATATATATATATCGTAGGATTTACTACAGCTTAGGTGTTTCTCTTTATATTTAAAAGTTCTATGAGTCGTATATTTGTCCCGGATTAGTTAAAAAGGGAAATCAAAGTAAGGAAACTTGAATATTTTAAAATTACAAATTTTCATAACTAGTTCCGCAAGAACTTTGTGGCTATACTCTTTTATAATTTAAAATAAAGCCTCAAAATATTCAGTTATCATATCTATTATAGGTTCAGGGGCGGTATCTCTCGCTCACTTGGACGGCTCTGGTACTGAGGAGGCAGCTGCAGCGATGGTGGTGAAAGCTCAACAGCTGGCCGTCGGTTATCCCGAGGGTCGGCTGGAGTTACAGCTGGTGGGAGGATTCACAGATCCCCACAGATACTCGGACGAGCTCTTCGCTAACATAATGTGTGAGTATAGCTAATATATTCTGTATAAAGACTATATATATATATATATTTATATATATTACGATAAAATATTTTTTCATTCCTAACTACTATAGCTCGAAAAGTCGTTTGTCACAAATATGATATAACTCTAAGCATTATTTTCTTTAAACCCATAATAGCCAGTTAGTTTTATCGATATTCTGAAGTATTGTAGTTTAAAAAAACCATAGAGATTTTTTGTAAATTTAAGTAATTAATTTTGGTAAAAAATTTATCATAACATAAAAAAATTACTTTCGTGACCTTGAAAATTTTAGAAATTATTTCTTTTATTATACATAATTGTGTTAAATGTATCATTTTTTTACTAAAATAGTTTTAAATAAAAGACAATTTCCATCATCTCGTCCAGACATGTCGGTCATGAGGTCTCGCACAAAAGATACGAAGGTCGGTGGTTTGTCAGAGTGCCAAATGGTGTTATTAGCAGAACGAGACGTGGGCGGCCGCTGTATCACTGATTTAATGATATTCATCTCTCTTTGATATGTAATTGATGAGTGGTTTCTTTGTCCAATAACTTCACGCGTCCATTTGATCCAGCTATATTATGACGACTGAAGTTTCGGGAAGTTGAGTCCCAAAAAATATTATATGTCCATGTTTAGTAAATTTGAAATTATGAGGCTATTGATAAAAATAATCCACTATATATACATATATTTGTATAAATTCTTTATTGCACAATAAAGAAACACAGAGTGGGCTTAACGCTAATGTATATTTTACCAAATCAAAAAGTGCATGAAAATACGCGTGAAAAAGTTGTGCAAAAATAAGAATAGAGAAACAAATAAAATAAAAAAAAAATCTATAAAAAAAAATTAGATATTGTTAATGTAAATGGTTATAAAAAGGACGTACAAACTGACTTTTTTTCCGTAAACATTAAATTATAATCATATAATTAAAATGTCTCTTTGAAGAGCGATTCCATATTGGATTTTGGAAAACTAACCTGGATGATGACTTGTATATTATCATACTTTTGTATTCAAACTCCGAATTGGTTTTAAGATATAATAACATCACGAAAATAAAAATGTTTCAGCGTCTTTTCATGACACTTGATTTTTAATTACTAAAAGAGCGTAATTCCTACAGTATCATTCCACCGTCTATCAGAGGAGATAGATTTAACCCTGGCGTGCTGCTGTGAGCTGAACACGGCGCTGGGGGGCAGCTCGCCCGCGCCCCTAGTCACGGGGGTGGGTGTGGACATACGGGCCGGGGACCTCTTCCCCGCCACCTTCCCCGACAAGGGGCCCGAGCAACCCCTGCGAAGTGCCCGCAACATCACGGGGGGACCAAACGCCGCGCAGGTTAGTGATTGTAGGGTTACGTATGTGTACTTAAGACACTAATATAATATATTATAAGTGCAGTTATATTTCTGTGATCGGCGAAAAGGATAAAGAAATGTCCCCATCAATAACTGTAACTCGTAAGTCTGTCAAGTAAATAAATACACACATACACACACATACACACATATACATACATATACACCTGCATTTACACCTCAGTCACATACAGGTATTAAAAAAAAATAAAGTGTCAATCACACCATACTCGCAAACTAGGGTTAAAAGTATAAAGCCAAAGAAACTCCACTCACCAACAGGTCCGAAAAGTAAAGGTAGATTTACACCTCACACATTATCAGTATAAATTAAAGCTGCAGTCACACCTCTCATCGGCAGGTGTTCGACATATACGACAACGCCGTCGGGATGTTGCGCATCGGCCCCTTCAACTACGAGCCGCTACGTAGCGTGGAGCTGTGGCTGGGGCAGTCCGACCAGTTCATCCTGCAGCATCTCAGCACCACTCCCGCCGCCGAACCACCGCACTTCGTACACAATGTTAGTATCACTTCATTCACTCATTCATATCATTTATTTATTCGTTATTTTATTTGTGTTTACCTGCGGTTGTTTTAGTCAAAATTTACCAAAAAAACTCTTAGCGTGTATAATGTTACTATTAATACGTTCATTCATTCAATTTATTCTTCATTAATTTATTGGTTAGTTTGTTCATTCGGTGATGTTTTATTTGTGTTTGTCTGCTTTTGTTAAAGTTCAACGATAAATTCCTAAGAATTATATATATATCATTTTTGTATTCACAGAACATTCTTAATATTTTTTCGTAAAATCGTCACTTAATTTGTCCAATTTATTTTCCAGATCCGGGTAACCCTTAAGTTCATTCAGCAACATCCATTTCCGGCTGTCACAGTGTTCCCGGATAACCGGCCGCACTACTACCGCAGGGACGAGCAGACCGGCTGCTGGGTGCCGGTCCGGTTTTGATGGGACCTCGTCTGAAACGGCCATTATTTATATGAAATAACGATTTTTTGTCGATCGGAGTAGGTATTTTGTGTCAAATTTTATTTTATTTTTAAATTTATATAAAAAAAAATAATGTTTATTATCGTTGAATGTGATTTTATGTTTTTAATTTAATTTAGTTTTTTTTTATAATATTACAATATAATAAAATGTTTTAGTGATTTAATAATAATAATGCATTCCATTATTACATATAGCAACTCAAATGCACTTTTTAATACAACGAACAAACACACATTAATTTGACTTGTAAATATAAATTAGTTATCGAGTGTTATAGTTTATTGTATATTTTGATTTTGTATATTTATATAACCGAGGGACATTTTTTATTTTGAAATAAATGACTATTTATTATTAATATTTTGTTCAGGTTATTGTGAATCTAGAGACAGTTGTAAATATTATATTAGTTATTGTTTTGTGAGATAATGAATATATTGAAAGTTCAATAGTTTTTAATTTGTTTTATTTATGAGACGAAGCTTCTTAGCATTCTATGGATTCAGGTCCGGGTGCCGCGCCCATCGCGTTGCAAGAAGAGCGCAAACAATGCCTGGATTAGCACCCTGGTGTAGGTTTGAGGAGCCCCTTACTATGCGCATACACGCTCACCTTCACTGTTCACACTCCTCTCCCTACCTAACTAAATATCATAAGAACCTACTAAAGCCGCCCTGGAAATACGTTCTAGAAATCAACCGATGATCGTTCTAGATAAGCCGAGATCGAGAAATTGTAGAGAGATTTTGCTGTTATACCTCTCGCTCCTACTTGTACAGCGTACAAATTAAATTAATATAAAATACGAAAAATATTAAAATTAATTAATATCCTATATTTTTTGATATACGTATTCGCGTTAAAAAATATATATTAAATTATTAAAAAATCGATTAAAAGACTATTACAAAACAAATTAATATGTATTAAGAAGTAAAAAAAATGCGTTTTTAATTTCTAATTCATGATTTGAAGGATGTTGATGATGGAACGGAAATTATCTAAAAACGTAACCCTCGTCTCGACTTGATTAACGATCGTCTATCGAATGAAACGTGGCAACGTGATGTACCATGTGCCGCCATTTGCAAAAGTTTTTTTCCACAACAGCGTTCCAAATAACGAGCAGATATGTAAGTATAGTACACTATTACCTGAAGAACCGATTAATACTTTAGGTACAATAGCTACGTGTCCTCGCTTCTACAATAATATTAGGACCAGGAAAATTCCGGCAATTGTATACCTATTGTAATAATGTGATCCTTACAGAAGTACCGCGTGAATTAGCCAAATTGATAAAAAATAGTGTAAAAACTGTATGACTCGCACCACATCAAGCTGGTAATTGAAAGTCTCGAGGACCTTCCATTTTCTAAAGATACGTCGTGGATATGACACTGACACGATCATTAGCTTAATAATTAATTAATAATAAATGAATTAAGTTAATTTCCAATAACCATCTGTACGGAGATGTAAAGCGTAGGGTACTGCCACTAATATTAAGTTGTGCGGTTACAGTCCACAAACTACAGTGTACCACCCTCGAAAAAGCTGTAATTAACTTTGGTAGAAGAAACAAAAAGGCAAATATATGTTGCACTAAGTCGTGTCAAAAGTTTGATAGTTATAATTTTATGAGATTTAGACGCTAAATAAATATTCTTAGACCACGCGGCGATAGACCGTTGACGAAAATAACGAGACTACTCAATTTATCTTCCGAAAATAAAGATCCAGCATTAAAGCTCAAGACACGCAATTAAAAGGCGTACAAATCAGTATACGTTGACGTCATCATTTTAAGAGTTTTCTGATGTGTCTCCGAATTCAAGGGTTGGACCCTTGAACAATGACATTTATCAGGTCATAGCCACCAGCTTTAAAAAAAAACTATAATCAAAATCGGGTCACCCAGTCAAATCGTCTGAGATAACAAATGAAAAAAAATAAAGTCGAATTGTGTACCACGTGCTTTATTTGAAGTCGGGTAAAACCACAATCCGTTTATTTCTTGTTTTTCAATACGCGAAAAGTACCTTAACCTCGTAATCACATTATCAGTCTTTACTATGTCATTGGGTATTATTTTTTAACGAGCGCCTAGTTTGAATGAACCTTCCACCAAGTCATAGATAATGTGAATTAAATTGGAAAAAAAAGTTAAATATTCGCATTCAAATTCGCGATTGTCGATAGAAGATATTCGCAATCGTATTCGCATTCGGGAATGGTCAAAAAATAACATTGGTTCACCATTATAACCTACTGTGATAATATTAAACACATTAACTCATTATTGTTTTAACCACAATCTGGTTAGTATCTTAAGGAAAAAAATATAAATTAATAATTAGTAAAATTATCAATTCTACATTTTACGTATGGTCAGCTTCTCTACGGTATTTATTCATATCGTTGGGAATTATGTTGAAATAATATGCATATATATATTTAATTATATTTTTTTAATTAGAAATAATTTACCTTTACTAATAATAACTAAAGGTCGGGACTATTATATTATTTTAGTTCTGGCTACTTTTTATTATTTGGATTTTAGACAGAAAATGCTCTTTTATATTCTGTTTAATGTTTTCACTGTTTACGGTTTCTGGAATTTGAGTTTTGACAGTTGACAGCAGATTTTATATATTCTCAAAAACTTTTACGGAGTGCAAGTTGTTACTTATTGTTAATACTGTAATAAAAAGTTATTTGTGTTTTAAAATTGCCATTAGGAGGAAAATGGAGAAACCTACGGTTACTGAACAGCCACCGCCGTACTCAGCGGCTACAATGCCAACAGGTATACTCAAATTGTTATGAATCACAACATATTGTTTTCAGATAAGATTTAGCATTTATTGCGCCATCTAATATATTTTCTACTAAATATAATTATTTTCCTGCTATATAATGTAAAGTTATTTCTTACGTGTTAGAAAAAAGTACGGGAAAAAAATGAAAGATCGAAAATATATATTGATATTTCAATTCTATTTATAATCCTTATTGTTACTTAATGTATGAAGTGGAAATTGCATTTTAATGTGATATGGCTATTTAACAATAACGTTAGGTCTTAATTAATTGGATTAGAATTCCTTGGTCTGTCACATATTCAACATCTTAATTTAATTTATTGTTTGGCGTTCTAAATATCCTTAAACTGTTATACTAATTAATTAATGACGGCGTAACTGTGATTATTCTTTCATTGTTTTATTTTTTCCAATGTAATGTTCTTTATTTTTGATTTTACTTTATCCATTTCTGGTGGTAACTAAATCTTTAGATTTAAACAAGCAATTATTAAAAATGTATAGTTCTGAACATTGTGAGTTTTACTAAGAAGCAATCTAAAGAATTTAGTTATGCTAGAATTCCTATAATAACTTATGCAATATATTTTTTTTTTTACACATATTACTACACCATTCTTTATGAATTCAAGATTATTGAAGAGACACATTTGATAAATATATTTATTCCTTTAGCTCAAGTTCTAGATTTAATAGTGTTACTAGATCAATTAGTGTCTATAACCTTTGATGACTATTTATATTATATTTGTAAACAATTTTTATACAAATAAAATTAATGAAATACATGTTACTTTACTTATTTATTTCTTTTAATACAATTTGAATACAAAAATGTTATTTTATGTAATAATATTGAACTGCTTGTATTGAATGGCTCATTGCTTCTTAGCTTAGATATCTGATACCAAGCCTTCCTATTTGCACTGGTTCTTAAATATGTAATATAAACAGTAATAAATATGTATCAAGGATATTTATTGATTTTACTATTTTGACTTGCTGTACTTGTGTTAGTTAAACTAGGTAACGAGATTGACTTCTATATTATATCTATTTTGGTTATTTAGCACCCTTTGTCATGTCTAATAAAGTAACATTAATCTAAAACTATTATCATTTAAATTCCATTCAAATTATTGTCTATTTGCTTTCAATAGAGTGAAAAGTTAGATAACAATATTAGTCACTTTACTGATAATGAAAATCAAGTCATTGTTTTACAGTGCGGTGTGTTGTTATATGTTTGATATATGTTGTGTTCATCTAAATTTCAGGGCCACACACATATCCGCCGCCCCCGCAGCCACAACCACAACCGCAGCCTCAAGGTGCATTCCCCCCTCCACCACCAGGGTACACCCCCTACGGGACAACACCACAAACAGCGTTTGTCCCTAACTATGGGGCCACGAATATTATTATCCCACCACCCATTATCGCTGTGGGTGCTTGCCCAGCTTGTCGAGTTGGCATTCTAGAAGATGATTTCACCTTTTTAGGTATTTTATGCGCCATCTTGTTTTTCCCCATCGGTATATTGTGCTGTCTGGCCTTGAAAAATAGGAGATGCTCCAATTGTGGTGCCATGTTTGGATAGAGCAGGTATATAGGGCTCCATTGTTGTGTAAGAAAAAAATTACCGTCCATTTGGTAATTTTGATAAAAAATTGTGAATTAACATTGGCATCTAAGTAAATATGGAGTCCACTTTTGTCTCAGGCCTTACAGAAGTTGCGATAAGTCGAATTTAACTATTTTGTTACTTGAAGCATAAACTTTTTTTTTTATCCCTACTCGCTACAAAATTATGACAGATTATATATGACTTATGTTAGTTTCTTAACTGATTCTTTTTATTTAACATTTATATATAAATACTTAATAGCTAAGTTAAATGCTAGAAGAAAACTAAGTTTGCATCATTCCATTTTAACGTCAGATTATCAATTAATGTTGTTTACATAAATCATTAATAAAATTTGGAAAATATTAATAAATAATCTTAATTTAATATATGTTAGTGTAATATTATAAATTTTGTCTAAGATATTGGTTTTTGAATTGAAAACCAGTTTTGGGTGGGTTTGCCAAATACAAAAAATGTATAAATTAGATGTGAATTAATATAAAAATTTTATTATATATATCTGATTCATTGTAACATTTGTCAAATTAAAATTTTCCATACATATGTGTTTATTCAGGTACTAATTTGTATTAACACTAAACCTACCAAGTACCGGTCAAATTGACCGTTCTTAAACTTTTGTTAAACTTACACTTTTAAACGTTATATCGTTATAATTACCGGTCAATTTGACGGTGTGAGGTAGGAACAGGTATACAAGAATTGTCAGTAGGTTTAGTGTTAAGTACATAGGGCTTGGACTGCTATATAATATATTGTATGCCAAAATGAATCTTATTATCAATTATATAAGTGCCACTATTGTTTCCATAAAAATAGGACGAAGAATATCTGTGCTTAATATATTTTATGTATGTATGTAAGTGTCATACAATAGTCTGCTAACGATGGTGCTCTCAGCCGAGTCAATTACAATTGATTAAATGTTACAATGTTACACATGAAATATATATATATATATATATATACATATAAATAAAACTGTGTTTGTAATTAAAAAAAAAATTAACAGCATTTCACTAATTTCATATATATATATGGTATTTTATAAAAAATACTATAAAAAAATTGTCTCTGTTTTGTCCGTCTGTTTAGTCTCTAAAATGGCTGGACCGAACAGAACTTGCAAATAGCTGATGTTATGAGGAATAACTTGGCTATTTTTATAAAAAAAATATTCCGCGCCAAGTCATGGGCTCAGCTAGTATATAATAATTTGTGGTTACTTGTTTCATCTTATTAAATCTGAATTATAAATACTGTTTTAAAACTTTTATTATTTTGATTGACATTGTTAGTATCAGTTTATATTTTCATTTAATGTTAAGACTGTGATAAGGTTTTCCGAAATATAACATTAATTAACTGTTAAGTTTTATTTTAATAAATAAAATTCAAAATATATAAGAATTAATAAAAATTCAATCATTATTTAACATGTTAAGATTCATTAGAAACAGGTGAGCATTAAAAACACTTTCATTATATATATATGTATATGTATATACACATATATATATATATATATATATATATATATATGTGTATATACATATACATATATATATATATATATATATATATATATTACTGGTGCAACGACCTCACATTAAATATATTATTTTAATCATATTTACTTAAAACACCTAAATAAATAAAAAAATCATGTTATTTATAATTAAGATTGTCTTAAAGTAAGTGAAAATTAATGTGAAAATTTGAAATTTATTATGTAAATCTCGGCATAAAATAATAGAAAATTTAAAATATCACTTGTTTTGTTATTTTTAAATGAATACTTTAAAAAATGTACAAAATACTACAAATAAAAAAGGCAATAATAAAATACCATTACAATAAATAATATTTTTGATATTAATTATCCTATATTATAGAAATTTAGTTTTAGTTTACAAAAGCAGTACTAAATGTGTTAAAAAGAAATGTATGGAAGTGAAAATATTCATCAAATTTTCATGAATCTTTTAAACTATAAGTAAATATTATATATAAGAGAGAATTGAATTTGTTATAGTGGTATTTGATATATCATAGTATATGTATAATAAATGCCTTGTAATGTAGGAATGTATGTTAATAAAGTGTTTATATAATGTTATGTACAGCTATACGGTAGATTTTCCAAAATAAAGTTTGGATACAAAATTGTTTTATTTAAATATCTTTATTATATTATACTGTGTATATACTATAACTAGCTTATTCCCTCCCGCTTGCCTGGGCACTATTAATTTGGATGTGAACTTAGGTTGCTATGGTAACCTTTGTCATATCCGTTGTCATCGTAACCGTTGCCATAGTAACTTACCCCCGCGTTAAGTGTATGGCTCCTACAGGTTTAAAACTTGGCGAAATGAAAAAAGTTGTAATACGTTGGGATAGGAATTCCATAAAATAAGTTCTTAGTGGACGTCTACGTCACAAAAGAAGTAGCTATGTAAAATTTTAAGTTAATCAGACACAGTTTCGAAGATTTCGTAATGAGTCGGTGAGTATATCGCTTACATACATATATATAAATACAGATATATATATAGTATAATATAATAAAGTAAGCTGTGTATTTGAACTCAAAATAATATAAAAATAACCGGCTGGACTATTTTGCATGCGGTATTTTAAATAGATAGCGGAAAGAGTTAATAATTTATAAAGGTTATGTAAGTTGGATGAAATATAATAAGAAAAAAAATCCTTTTATTCTGGGTTATTATATTATATTTACATTTTAATACAATATATTTAATTTCATCATATATATATATATCTCGAGTAGTGCTCGGTGTTTATTTGCGGTAATCTTTTTAACCACTGGACCGAATTCAATGAAATTTATCTAGAATTGTCTGGTTTAACTTAAAAGATAGGATAGTTTTTACCTCGATTAATAATCTTATTTTTATATTGTGAGATCGGTTTTTTTATACACAAAATGTTTCATTTATTCCCAAGTTCTATTCAAAATACCTGCTGGTGTTTTCTGTACTTATATTATAATCAATGTTTTAATTAGTTAGAAATTAATATGGACTTCAATTATTCGGAGCCTATCGTAGGCGTAATTTAGGATTATCAATAATATATGTATTAAGTAATATTAACTATCGTACCTGTGTCTTAATTTCTTTTACATAAGTGCTGTATTGAACAAAATATAAGTATAAAATAAAAGCACGTGAGTAAATAAATGTATTTATTATATTCTTCCAAAAAGATGTTTGTAGTAAAACAAGTCTGCCATTTTGAAATACTTTGATTATTACATTATTATATCAGGTGTTACTTTATTGTGTATTTACAGGCACTGACTCATAGCTGTAATTATAAAGTTGCCAGGATATTTTCGTTTATTACAGGGAATGATAACTAATAAATAAATCAAAGGTTTTACAGATTTATTACCTCTTGGAGGAAACCAAAGCAAACCTTATACGAGGGGAAAATCAAAAGTAATCTACGTTGATATTATAGACGTGTAGTGCGGGATGGAACAGGTTGGTGCAAGCACTGACATGTCCTTACGTGTCGGGATACTTGGTGTTAGTTCAATAGCGTATCAGCTGTCCTAATGAGAAGTCGTTAATTGTTACTAGTTGCAGAAAATATGGAAAACGTTAGTGTATGTAGTAGTAAAGCACAGTGCCGTCAACGAGTTTTTATTGTAAGTAGGAACTGGGTCAAAGGATATCAATGAGCGTATGATTGCAGTATACAGGGATTCTCCACCTTCCTATTTCATAATAAAATATTGGGCTAAACAGTTCACGTGGGGACGTGAGTCTATTGAAGATTACCCGCATAGTGGAAGGCCTGTGAAAGCAACCACACCTGAAATCATGGCTAAGTTGGAAAAGCTTGTACTTCAAGACCGTCGTTTGAAAGCTTCCCAATTACCTACTGAATGCGTTGTTTCAGAATCAAAGGTTTTGTAAATTCTACAGGAACGTTTGTTCACGAACAAGATCACTGCAAGATAGTTCCCCAGCATGCTACGCCCAGAAGGAATTTCATGTCCGCCGGGAAGATCATGGCGACAATTTTCTGGGACATGGAAGGTGTTCTATTAATTGAATACCTTCCCCACAAACGCTGGGGTTTGAAAAACTTAACGAAACGATAATGGAGAAGCGATGCGGGAAGTTCAGTCGCTGGGTGCAGCTCTTACATGACAACGCTCCTGTGCACAAGTCTGCTGAAGTACGTGAGTTGGGCTTCCATGAACTGAACCACCTCCCCCCCGCCCTATAGCCCAGACCTGCTCCTCAGCGACAAAAGTCCTTGTATTATTATAAAAGTTTACAAATTGGATTGTAGACTGCCATCACACTATGGCTGCCCGCTTTTCATTATGGATTGTCTCTACTCCCAGGCGATACTAACTAACAAAGGTAAAACAAATAGAATATGTTATTACTCCAGTTTTGAAATCATAAAACACTTATTTATAGTATATATATTTAATAAACAGTTATTTTAATAATTATAATACGGTATATATCTTAAAAACAACAGACCTTACATAAAAAAAGAGTAAAGAAGAAATCAGGGTTTTTCAAGATTTTTTAGAAGTAAATTAATGAGTCTCTTCTGAAGACGATTTGATGTGTTAGTTGATAAATTAGTCGTCACTTTTTCACAATTTGATTTAATATCATCTATAGCCATCATCACTTTGATTTTAAACTGTCTGATTTGATCTTCAGACATTGTATCGAATTCAGGTAAGAGACTCAGGAGGAAGTACCTCATGGAGTCACTGATTGTACGCGGAGGCTCAATTGTTGTGATGGGACTGCTTTCATAAGCTATTTGATCATGCCGTCTCTTTTTAACACTATTGAAATTACATTCATTTCTTTTTCTCTTAACAGATATAGAGTTAGAGTGAGACAGCAAAGGATCGTTTTGGGAATCTTCGTCAGATATTTCCGAATTTCTTGTGTCGCAGTTCAATTGACATTCATCTTCCGATTTCACAGCACATATAAAAATATCTGATTCTTTACCCCCATTTACAACGGTGTTAGTTTCTTCTTTTTGTTCGATGTTGTTTATTGGTTTTAAAAATGGTATTAGAAAATGTAAATATGGTATTAGGTAATAAGGTTTTCTAGGTTTGTCTATGGGTTTAAGATTTCTGAGAAGTGAACTTCTAATATTTCTCCATTTTTCCTTACACTCTGCAACTGTAACGATATAAAAAAATAATAACTTGTCATTTGTTTTTACAGACATAACATTTTAAATGTATTTAAATTTATAAAATAATTATATTTTTAAACTAGTGGCAAAACAATCATGAATTATTACATCTCTTATAAAAAGTATGAGTAATAATCCTAAACCATATTGCACCTTGACATTAAAACTACAAACACATTTTAATAATAAGGACGTACCTGTCAATTCAGTACTGCTTGAAACTTGTGCCCACGCCTCTTCAGCTAAATCTTTACGATTATATTCAGGTAGAAAATTATTGTATAAACACTCGAATTTTTCTATTTCCTGTACGAGTCGTATTTCAGACGACATTATTATATGTAAAGATGACTAAGTTCAAACACGCAGATGGCACGAAACGTGCAGACACACTATCGGCGCGTGGCCTCGCCGCGGGAGCGTCGCGCCCTCCCCGCACCGACGACTCGCCGACCCCGCGCTGGCCTCGCGCCGTCCCCGCTCCACTCCCGCACGCTCTCCGCCAATATCTCTCGGGTGCATTCGGCTCGCGTTCGGCGTGGAATAAAGACTGGGGCCTAGTCAGTTCATTGACATCTCTTGTAAAGGTCAAAATATGAATAATATTGCGTCCTACGTTTACGTTACTGTTTGCTACTAGTTTTGTTGTTTACTTTGCGTTATTAACCTCCTTATTGTAGCAGCAACATTTTGGAGTTTCGTATTATTTGAAGCGTTAACTTTACTCCTACTTTCATAACGTCAGATGTAGTCGTCAAAATGGGACTAACAGTTTATTTAATATAAAATATCTTAAAAAGAAAATTACATCACTACGTTGCCGACCTCACACTAAATCTGGGAGAATTTTAATACTTGTCATATATTATATAATGACCACGGGACTTTCTATAGAAAAGTACAGAGCTTAACCCATGACTCTCCTCTGCGTGTTACTTATACATATTCTTCTAAGACGCTACGAGGGCCAAAACTGAAAGTTTTTAGAACTGGCCACTTAAAAGCATTATATTAAAAAAAATAGTTAAAATTTTGAAAATAGAACTCTTTACCAATATTATTGAGTGTACATTTCATTCATTTGTCATTTGTTTTACGATTTGGCGGCAAATTGAAAATTGTCTGTGCACGTCAGAATGAATTTAAGCCGAGAAAATTTTCGTGCAATGATTTTTTATGACTTTCGATGTCATTTAAGTCAACAAGAAAGTTATGATAGACTTCGATTGGCTTTTCACGATGAAGCCCCATCTCGTGCCACAGTTTACAACTGGTTTAATGAATTCAAACGTGGTCGAACTAATCTCATCGATGATTTGCGTGAGGGACGGCCTTCTACAGCGACGACTGAAGATAACATCAGTGTTGTGCGGCGTATGATAGAGACTGACAAAAGAGTGACCTATCAGCAGATTCGGACAAGTCTAGGCATAGGTATGAGTCAAGTGCACAAAATCCTCCATGAACATTTAGCGTCAGGAAGTTTTGTGCCCGCTGGATACCGCATAATTTGACCGAGGCTCAAAAACTCCGCCGTGTTGATTGGTGCCGAGAAATGATCCAAAAATTTAACGGAGGTGACTCAAATGCTGTGTTCGACCTACTAACGGGTGACGAAAGCTGGATTTACTGTTATGATCCGGAAACCAAAAGATAGTCTGCTCAGTGGGTGTTTCCTTCCGAAGAGTTGCCAACTAAAGTGAAGAGAGGTCGAAGTGTTGGAAAAAAGATGGTGGCCTCGTTCTTCGGAAAAACAGGTCATTACGCGACAGTAGTCTTAGAGGATCAGAAAACGGTTAATGCAGAGTGGTATACTAACAATTGTTTGCCACTTGAGTTTGGAAAAAGTTCGAGAGAAACGACCTCGCAGCAGGATCCTCCTTCATCACGACAATGCCTCGTCGCACACCGCCAGGCAAACGATCGACTATTTGGTGACCTCAGACGTGGAATTACTGGGTCACCCGCCGTATAGCCCCGACCTCGCACCCTGCGATTTTTATTTATTTCCGAAAATAAAAGAAAAACTTCGAGGAAAACGTTTTATAGACGCCGAAGAAGCAGTGGCTGCGTTTCAAAACGCCGTCGAAGCGACCCCTAAGGCCGAGTGGGCAAGGTGCTTTTCTCAATGGTTCCATCGAATGCAGCGATATATTGATGTAAATGGACGCTATTTTGAAAAGTTACAATAAAACTAATAACTTGCTAGAATGCTTAGTTTTTGATTTTCTAAGAACTTTCAGTTTGACCCTCGTAAGATCTTTTTAATCATTGTGACTAAGCTTGGAAAATTAAAGTTGCCACGGCCAGGCATAGAATCCAGGACTCATCTAGTTAAAAGCAACTCATCCCATACCAAACAGAAAACAAATATATTAAATTAAGATGAATACTTAAAATAACAAAATACTTATATATTTATATATTGATATTCTCTTCTATAATTTTCTCTTTTATTTCAATGTATTTGATTTATTTATACGAAAGTTTTTAAAACGGTATATACTGAAATAGTAATAATATTATTTCTTTTATTTCAGTTCTTCGAAATGTGACTGAGCGTGATGTTTTTTTAATTGTTTTTTTTATATAGTGATGTTTCGAAATTATATAACTAGGATCCTCCGCGTGCGCTGCGGGAGTTGAATTGAGCCTCCTCCCCTTTTAAATATTTTTTTATTTAGTAATTTTTATGTAATGTTGCTTATAAGGGTATTTCTAGGTTGACGATCGGCAAACCCGAGGAGGTTCTGATAACGTTAAGTCTATGGGATAAATAGTTTTTTGACCATCAGTTCTGAAAGGAATGAGATATTTTTTAAACATGCCTATTCCCAATCTCTGCAGCTCTGCCAAATTTTATTTCATTTCAAATCGGTTCAATCTTTTTGATGTGATGTTGCTTCAAAAAGAAGTTTCCCAAACGGTGAAGACCTTCGCATAGGCTCAGCTCAATTAGTCCGCCTTCAGCTCCTTAATAAACTTATATAGTAAATAATTCTCATAGATTCAGACATTCATTAATTGACACCTGGGCAATATGGAGTTGGATTCATGATTAAAAAATCTAGATATATGCATAGAAGTAATCAGAGAAGTATCGAAAAGGATTGTAATTTTCAATATAAAACTACCCATGCACAGAGAGAAAGACCATATTTGAACCTTAATCAAGGTGTATTAACCCACGGCATTAAACAGGAAGATATAATAGAAACAAAATCTATGAAGAACTGAGAACTGCAAGCGAAAACGTACGCAAGAACATTATAGTTATGGGCGATTTTAATGTACAAATCGGAACACAGAATAGAGGAGAGGAATGTATCATAGGAGACCACATCACAGGCACAAGAAATAAAAATGGTACAAGATATACCTTGCATTACAAAATAAACTAAGTATTCTGAACAGTTTTTACAAAAATCGTTTACTAACAACTTTGAAAATATATATAATGGATACCAAATATGAAAAATAAAAATGACAAAAACACGGCTAATAGACCCAATATACTTAAAAAAGCAAACGAAAATTACCTAGATTTATACTAAAATAAAATTGCAGATCCATTATTAACACTAAAACTACCGACAATTTTGTATATCTTTTCCTACCGCACGCCGTCAAAGTGACCGGTAATTAAAAGTTATTTTAATATAAGACGCAGGTAATAATGGAAATAACTAAAAGTAAAGAGTGAAGAAAATATTATATGCATATTTTAAGAATTGTCATGCGGTTTGATAACGATATTATAATGTTTAAAAATGTGTAAGTTTTACAAAAGTTTAAGAACGATTAATTTGACCGGTACTTGGTAGGTTTAGTGTTAAAAGAGTATACACGAGCAAAAGCAGAAAAGATACCAACAATACCAACCATACAATAGGAAGAAACAATAAAAGCAATTCACGCATAGAAATTATACAAGGCATCTGTGCCATATCTCGTGACAAATGAATTATTAAAAAGTACAGCAACTGGTCTCCCCCGACAGTCACGGCATTCAAATCCATTATAAAAACAGATGTGATTCTGGAAAACTGGATCAAATCAAAAATCATACTGCTATATAAAAAAGGTGACAAGGGAGACATTGAAAACTGTAGAATAATATCAAACATCTACAAAAAAAATATACTATCTAATCACTAAAACACTCGAAGGAAACCAGCCGAAGAAACAAGATAGATTTCGTAAAAATTTCTCTACAATAAATTAAATCCACACGATAGAACAAATAATACAAAAATATAAAGAGTGTAATAAAATATATTATCTAGCATTTGTTAATTTTAATAAAACTTTTAATACGTTGGAAGGGAATGGAATGAATACATATAGAACGCCATAGAAACATAAGGGGTACCAAATAAATATTTATATATAACATTAGTAAAAATTATATCAACAAAGAATGAAGAAGAACGTGCTCAAGTGGTTTGGGCATGTCGAACGAATGAGTGATGAAAGAATGTATGAAGAAGAATTATACAGGAAAAGTGAGCGGTAAGAGACAACGGGGGAGGCCTCGAGTGACCTTCGAAAACACTGTATCTACGATACTGGAGGAAGGTCACGTAAAAAGCATGAGGACCCCCCGGAGGGCATGTATGAAGAGGTTGATGTCTGTGGCCGAGGGAAAGAGGTATGCAGGGACCGTAGCGTTTGGCGCTCCGTCGTCTCTGGCTACCCCGCAAGGGATATGGCGGGAAGCTAAGTTAAGTTATATAAACAAAGAGTACAGCGTATGTACAGCTGGAACATTCAGGACAAGAATTTCCCATCGGAGATGTACGACAGGGATATAATATTTCGCTGAAGCTATTTTCAGCTGTTCTAGCAATGATATTAATGGGTCTAGAATAGACTAAGTTTGAATTGAATACAAACGGAGAAACCCTCATTCAACTACGCTTTGCTGGCGATCTCATCCTATCCTGCATCCTAGATCCTATTTTCTGGCGTTGGGCAGGACACATAATGAGTGAAAGGGAAGAGAAATGGACCGCACATATAATAATAGAATGGGAAGAAAAAAGGAGGTAGAGAAGAAAGAAGAGATGGGACGACAAAAATAAAGAAAGAATCTATTGGAAATCCTTTGTCAGAGAATAAACTGTTACATGGTAAACGCTAATAAGATAACCGACGCAATTATTATCTTATTTTTAAATATAAAAATTCTTAATATTGAATGTATTGTTACCAATTGTGTACCAATGTATATTTGTATTTTGGTATGAGAAATTTTGTGTTTCAAATTTAAAAGGTAAGTTAAAATCTTTAATCTTGATGAGCACGTGTTATCACATTTAATAGCTAGTGAACTGCTCCTAGGCCAAAATTACTTGGAAATGACTGACTTAAACCTGGTCTAAATTGTAATGACTCACCCCACTTTCCTATTTAGGTACACAAACAAATTTAAATAATGTACGCAACACAGCTATTAAAAAAAAAGATTGCTCTCGGATTTTTGTTCCATTAGTGTAGCTTTTTCCGAATGCACAAGACAGCCGACGTCTTGTCTCATACCACAAGCCAGTACTTCTCACAGAAAGCGTTGCCGGATTTGTCATGCGACTAGTCGACCGCGATTTCGAAAACAGATCGGAGATCACGAAAAACTTGATGCACGCACACAGAGAAAATGCCGTTGTAAATATTAGCATCTCAAATAGTTGGTATAGAAGGCGACGGTTGTGTGGAACTCCCACCAATTAAACTCCCTAGTCGGCAGGCTTGTTATAACGCGGGAGATCCCCTCCTCTAGGTAGAGACAACCCCATTTTTTATTATACCGTTATAAGCACTATGCCTTTGCCTATAACTTGTGAAAAACTCTTTTTTCTCTATTATAATTGACACTTTTGTAAACTAGAAACTGAAATAGGGTGTGAAAAATGCAAGGACGTCGTCGTACGTAAATGCGGCAATTTCGGTCATCAGTAGCCCATTCCAAAACAATTTTATTTTTAAAATCCGATCATAAGCATTACACAACAACACAACATATATGGATACAATTTATTTTCATTTTTAAAGTTCAGAAATGTAGAGCAGTTTCTTCAGAACAGTACTGCATAAAATTTCATTTATAGACCTATTTTTTTACTAAATAAACATACAAGGAGTATTACTAAATGACTATCTTCAACATCGAGAAAAAAATTCCCACGGCGGGAAAAACTAGTTGCGCGTGTCCCAGGTCTCTGAAACTTTTTGGAAACTAATTTTCGTCCCGTTTCAAATTCAAAATATCTTTATTCAAGTAGGCATTTACACGCACTTTTGAATCGTCAATTATTACAATACAAAAAAAGGTCAGTGTAGTCAGTCCGTAAGTAAGCTACCACCACCGAATACTGCTCTGTTGAGAAGAGCTGGCCAGTAACTCAACAGTTGCTCTTTTCAAAAGAAATATAACAATTTCAAATCCTGCAAATGATTCAACTTAAAGTTCCACATATTTCGATCCGCTAAAAACTCTTGAACGTTATAATAAGATTTATTTAATAATAATCTTTTGAGTTTAGATTTAAAACCAAGAAAAGTAAGTTCAAAGATATCTTGTGGAACTTGTGGAACTTTATTATATATGCGTATACTCAAACCCATGAAGGAGTTATTAACTTTTTGAAGAAAAATTTACTTACACATTTACTTTTAACTTTACACAATAGACAATTTTAATTGGATGAGTGTTAAAATTAAAAATTGAGTATTTCAATCTCGTAAATCCAAAATGCGAAAAAAAACTGTTTTTTCTACAAAACATTGCTTAGGCTAAATTAAACCATTTTTATGGTTGTATTTCTCCTTAATTTTTTTTTTTAATTTTAAATTTTAATTTAAAGTTACAACAAGCTTTAGCGTCACAACTGTACACTACATAATACAAAATTTGAAAATAAGCGTCCCACAAGTCACATACATAAATAACTCAGTCGATTATGGATCCACAACGCAATAAAACCCATATCCTACAATGTAACACCGACAGATTCAAAACCTGCTTCTCAGAATTCATTAATCTTTTCATCAATAGCCCGCAGACAGTAGCCCTGGTCTCTGAATCGTATAAGGGGGTGGGGATCAAGGTCAAGGCCATACAGGAACTGGAAATCTTACACTTCCCTAATGGCCTAACTGGGAAGGTTAAGCCCTGTGTCGTGGTGATATCGAAGTTAGGATCCGCAATCTTAGGCCCGTCCTAGCGCTCGAGCCCTAACCTCTGTGTCGTTCCGACACAATTCAGAAACAAACAGATACTTTTCTTCTCCGGTAGTATAGCGGAAGTGGAAAGTATCATTATGTGACCCGACAGTGGAAGAGAACATACGTAAAAGTTGTCCTCAAACAAGACTGACCATGCTGACTTGACTTGCTACAGACTCATTGGCCTGTTGCCTGTATTCGGAAAGCTTCGAGATGCTGTATATCAGTAGAATGGCCTACGTCACGGATAAGGCCGGCAAATTGAACAGATTAAGGCCGCAGTACGAATTTTGGAATAATGTACACTTTTTTACAAAAACATAAAATAAACTATATTTATTAAATAATAAACATTGACAGTCTATAAAATATCCGCTCCATACATTTCGTTGGAGTGCGGGATAAAGTTGACTTCATTAAACTCCTTATCGAAGCAGTGCTCGGGCTTACGTCCGGGCGCCAGACGGTGCCGTCGCAGCAAGAGATACAGCAGCAAGTTGTACTCTGACGTAGCGTTTTGTACCATACGCAGAGTCGACTCCAGCTTCTCTTGCCTGGCGTCCCACCCTCGCAATTTCTCCAGACATTCACAAAGATATTGGTTCAACTGAAGTATAAAAATTACAATCGGCTTTATAATACGGCATTACAAAATTAAACAATGCACAACAGTAATCTGTCTATACCTTAATAATTCGCCTTTCCATTAATTTTCTTTGAATCCAATCACATAGGTAAGTAAAAATTGCTAGCAATAGTAATGAGACTGTAAGAAACAAGTCAAGGGGAGGGAAGTCTATTGTGTACCATTTGTCGTTAAAATTATTAGTGACAGGGACGGGAGAAAATGGACGCGGCTCTGGATTAGGCTCCTTAGAACTCAAGTACAGTTCTGGGACATAATACTGTGCTGGCAGCAGCAGCAGCGTCACCAGCGCCGTCACCACCAGCCCATTGGAACACCCGCTTAACGGCATTTAGCCTTACCGGCCAGACCTTTCGCATTGCTTTTCAACTGATACAATTGTATTTCCTATTTCACTCATTAACATAATATACTTTTAAATAAAAATATATTGTCAATGCTAAAGTCCGTTGAATTGACACTTAATTTTTCTTCTAGATTAGAAATGACCATAGATCTGAGCTTGCAAAGATAATAGCCCAAAAATAGGTAAGTATGCTTTAAAAGAATTTGCCAATTGTGATTAAACATTTCTTAGTTTTGAGTAACTTAAGATAAATCATTATTTGAATATATCGAAATATATATAAATATTGGAAATTAGTAACTTTCCGAAACAGTCTATTTGTTTCATTTTCATTAGGAAAGTATTCAAAAACTTTTCAGCTGAGCGGAAGCAAAGCTCTTAATCGTTTGGGAAACTTCTTTTTGCAGCAACATCAGCTGTAGCTTGGGAATGGGCATGTTTTTAAAAAAACAGAATTAAAATATCTCACTCCGTTCAGAAATGATGGTCAAAAAACTGTTTCTCCCTACTACTACTAAAACTACGAAATAAAAAATATATATGTATAATATTATATTTTAATTTAAAGTGGAGAGGGCTCAGCTCAACTCCCGCAGCGCACGACGGCGGATCCTAGTAGAATTATGTATAATGCATTTTATCGAAACATATCAATACTTAACCTCTAGAACTCTATAAGCTCCCTGTAAGCGCTTATAAGCGTTCGTCATACCATAATAGAGTACGAAAATATAATATGAGACGAAGCTTCTTAGCATTCCATGGGTTCACCGTGCGGGTGCCGGGCCCATCGTTGCAGGAAAAGGAGCGCAAACAATGTCTGGAACTTGCGACCCAGGTGTAGGTTTAAGGAGCCCCTTTAGTATGCGCAGACACGCTCACCTTCACTGTTCACGCTCCTCTCCCTACCTAACCAAATATCGTAAGAACCTACTAAAGCTGCCTTTGAAATACGTTCCAGAAATGAACTGATAATCGTCCTAGAAAGGCCGAGATCCTTAAATAAATTGTAGAGAGATTTTGCTGTTATACCTCTCGCTCCTACTTCTACAGCGTACAAATTAACTATAAATTTATTCCTGATCAGTTCGTTACACAGTTCGTAATACTTGTTAAGCTTAAATGTATGATCTTTGGGTATGTTTGTTTCCCAGGGTACAGTAAGCTCCACAAGTATAACGCGCCTTAGTTGTTTTGAATACAGGAATAAGTCCGGCCTAAATGACGAAACACAAACATCCCCGGGGATTTTGTATTGCCTTTCATACGTGTCCATCATCAGAGTCCAATCAGGAAACGCGTCCAAGATGGAATAAGGTTTTAATTTAGATTTTTTGGACGAACCTGCCTTTACGAACTCTACTGATTTTTTGGTGGTCGATATACCCCTCTGCGCTCTTGCTACAGAAAGACTAACCGCTTTTCGTATGATTTTAATACTTTATCGTGGCGACGCGAGTATTTACCTCTATTTAATAGTACCCTACACCCTACTAGCAAGTGTTTCGCGGTTCCTACTGTCTCCCCGCAGATGTTGCAAGATTTTTCGGTGGCTTTGCCCCATCTTACTAAGTTACTTTGATCTG
The DNA here is from genome assembly GCA_918358695.1 of Melinaea menophilus ssp. n. AW-2005. Lineage (NCBI taxonomy): Eukaryota > Metazoa > Arthropoda > Insecta > Lepidoptera > Nymphalidae > Melinaea > Melinaea menophilus. The sequence goes on along the minus strand of OU911043.1, from coordinate 19,524,612 downwards.
GGAGAGTCATTTGGAATGCATTAAGATAAAATTTTAATAATGCTGGGGACCAATCATGAAGCAGGGTGCGCCATCTCAAAGCTAGCGGAATACAAAAATCTCCTATGGTCACCCATTCATTTTGCAATTCTAGGCTCATCGCGTGCAACCGGTAATTATCGTTTTCATCTTGCCGAATAAAGGATTTTGTTATTTCTAAGTCTTGTTGTTTCCTACTTGATCCTAACCCTGCTTTATTTGTTTGAGCACCTATCATAAATTGTTTATAGAATTGAAGTCGTGACTCTAGTTCTGCGGCAATTTTATCTTTTAGTATCATCATTCGATTTTGAGATGATATGTCTTTTGGTCACTCTTAGGTGTTTATAGACTTCCGATGGTTTCTTTAATTTTAACCCAAAGTGTGTCGGTCTCTAAATAAGGTAGAAGAGTCCGCTGGATGCGCTAACCCGAGCCATGACTTCAATGTCCTTATGACGCTTGCATCTAACTTCAACAAAAAGGTCTTCTTGATATCGTAAACGAGGAAAGGCCAATTTAGACGTGATGTTGACTAATTATCGTATATCCAAGTCTTTTTGATGTTACTTATTGGTTGATTGTCTACCTTTTTTAGATCATTCAAAAAGCTATCGACTATTATATCTAACGATGGAGTGCGCCCTTGGTAATCGGCGCCCTTTTTTGCCTAAGAATTTGAACGGAGCTGCGTCGGTAATTGTAGTAACGCAATTACCGCCTATTATAAGACCCGAATCGTAAGAGGTATATCTGGTGTTCCGCCTACCCAGACATAGACTGTAGCATTTATTTGGTTTTGTCCTCAATCCGTCCGTCCAAACACAGAAATCCTCCATAACATTTAAAAGTAGCTGACATTGTTTTGGAGGATTACGTGTCAGTATCGCGAGATCGTCTGCGAATGCTAGTATGGATTCTGTATATTTATTGTTAAAATAGCAATGTTTTCGTGACGAAAATTAATAAGCGATTCTAAATAACTAGTTATACATGTTTCATAACTTAGATTTTAGTTTGTGGCATTGTTTTAAGTCATATAAATACTTAATTCCTTATACTTGAACAACAGGCCACTGAGGGCCTAGACAAGTGACAAGTGACGCTAATCGAATAGAAAATTAATGTAAGGGTTTGATAACGCTATCTTATCGTTTATTGCACTACATTTAAATAAAATAATAATAAAACGAAATAATTCAATAGTATTGTATAAACAAAAATAAAAATACTTTTTTCTGCGACCAATTGAAAGCAATTATTTTGTGTAATTTTTTTATATTTTTTATTGCAATTTATGTAAATTTAAAAAGGTAATAATTTTTTACGTAATTTGTAAATTTGAAACGAAATTTAATTTAAAATTTGGCGAAAGTTTACCAGTGAATCAAATTTAAAGCGGATAGTAGATTAAAAAAAATAAATGATGGATTTCTTAATAATAGCGTACAATACAAGAAAAACAAAATGAACAAAACATTATTGGCCAACTTGATTTGCTAAGAAACGGTTGTTTTCGGATTTTTTGTTGAACTAGTTTAGTTTTCTTTGAAAGCGAAACAAACCAGCGTTTCTGCTCGCAGAAAACTTTGTCGAATTTGTCATACGACTAGTCGATTGCGATTTCGCAAGCACATCCGAAGATCATGAAAAAAGTTGATGCTTCAACACAGTCAAAATGTCCTTGTTACTATTAGCATTCACACGTTAACTAGTTAAGCAGGGGAGCGCGTTATTTCAACTTAGACAAGTCCTACATGTTAGATATATTTGTAGGGTTTGTCTAAGTTCAAAGATAATTAATAGTCAATTTGCATACATGTACAGTAAACATTCATATCTTTTATTTATAATTTCATTTTTGTTGTAATTATTAGAGAACTGTAATAAACTAGGGGCTCCAACAAACCCTCAATTTCGAATCGCTGCGCTAGCGAAATCTCCGGTGCCGTTTGCATATTGAGCGAAGCGAGCCGAGTGTATTGACTTATCGTTTTCCATTGACTTCCAATTGGATTTCAGTTTTTTGACATGACATGAAAAAAAAAAATTTTTTTTTTAGGACATTTTTCAAAAGTTTTTTTTTTTTGAAGAACCATCACCTAATGTGTGTCATTTTGATTGCAAAGTTTCATAATTTTCCGTCAAGTAGTTTTCGAGCCAATTCGTGACAAAGAATGTAAAAAGTCTCCAGTAAAACGCTCCGCTCACTTCGTTCGCTTCGCTCAATGAATAATAGTATGCTTTAGTTTGTATTAAATTAAATTATTGATGCTCTTCACTGATTTATTCGAGAGGAATACAATCCAAAATCAAACAAATACATTTGTGCATAATCAAATTAAAATTACCACTAAAAATTTTTTTAAAGCTCTTGAATATTAATTGCGCAAGAAATTTTGACAGGTAAGCATTTTTTTACTTGCGATTATCCAATTATCCGGTCCTAAACATTATTTAATACTTATAATATGTCAAAGTCACAAGTGCCTCAAACTCCGAATACGTAGTGTTTTTAAATGCAACCATTTTTCCTGTTTATAAATTGTAATAAAATACAACAAAAAATTTTACGATCATTATTCATAAAGACAAGACACTAGATAAACGTTTCGTATAACATTATAACCCGACTTCTAACCGAAGTAAGTAAGAATCTTATTTATTAACTCTTTGGGACTTTTTGTACACATATGTTCCGCTACTCGTCTCATACAAATTCCATTACGGTATTATTTTACCTGTTCTTCTCGTTTCAGGGTCATTAATAAAGACTACTATGTAAAGTGATAAAACAAAGAACTCCTTGTTTATAATAGTACCTGTTTAAAATTAAAAAAATGAAAAAAGTGGTATTATTTAAAAGTGCATCAGAAGACTACAAGACGGCCTTCAATGATATCAACTATGACACTATATTCATTGAACCATTACAATTCGAATATATGAATTTACAAGTACTTGTAGAAAAATTATCAATAGCTGATTACAAAGGCATGATACTGACCAGTCCCAGAGCAGTTGAAGCTGTCTCCAAGTGCTGGACACCATCTAAATATGCCACTTGGAGCACAAAACGAATATATACTGTAGGAGAAATCAGCAGCAACAAAATAAAAGTATTGCTAGGCTTAGAAGCTTTGGGCACCACTACAGGGAATGCAGATAATTTATCCACACTTATATGTAATGAAAACTGTGAAAAAGAAAAGTTTTTATTCCCTTGTGGCAATTTAAGATCCGAAATTTTGCCAAAGATGTTAGAGTCAAATGGTATAACAGTTGACTCTCTAAATGTTTATGAAACTAAGGAAAATGAAAACTTAAGGACAAATTTAATAGAACTCAATGAATCTGTGAATCTTTGTTGCATGGTATTTTTCAGCCCCTCAGGTTGTGAGTACATATATCGTCAGCTGCAGACATTCAACAATAAGCTATCAAATTTACCACACTTTGCCATCGGCAATTCAACTGCACATAAAATTGAAAACCTAGGTATTGATGTCGCAGGTACAGCAGAGAAACCAAGAGCAGATAGTGTGATAGAGTCAGTCCAAAAATATTTTAGGACTACAGAAACAAGTAGCTAGTGATTTTTTTTATTTTACGGTGTTGGTTTATAGCCTGTGTATACAAATATTTATAAATACTGGAATTTAGTACAATATTGATGTTACATATTAAATGTTAAAATTTTATTAGATTGTTTATGTAATACTTAATTATAATATATTGCATTCATTGTCACACTGTTAGATAATGTGAATTCAAAAATATCCAAATAAGTATAAAAAAATTAACTAGAGGTGCCAATAGACCCTCAATTTCGACTCGCTGTGCTAGCGAAATCTCGGGTGCCGTTTGCATATTGAGCGAAGTAATAAAGTAAGTAATGACTCATCATTTCCCATTGACTTCAATGGGATATCAGTTTTTTGACGATTATTCCTCAACGACATGACATTTTTCAAAAAAAATTTTTTTAAACCATCACCTAAATTGTGTCTTTTTGATTGCAAAATTTCATAATTTTCCGTCAAGTAGTTTTCCGAGCCCATTGGTGACAAAGAATGTGAAAAAGTCTCCAGTAGAGCGCTCTCCTCGCTTTGCTCAATTATCAGCAAATGGACAGATACATAATCAAATTATTTTATTCTTGTCGTAAATTTCAAAGGTTTTGTGAAATAATAAATCTATTTAGTTACTTTTACACTTACACTTTCAAATATATCTTTTTTAACCCGTTATTAGTATTATTATTCCATAACATGTAGGATGTGGGGAGCGCAACATAACGTATACGGCTTAACAGCAATATTATGGAAAGTATATTGCATCAGCCATGTGGATCTTCCAAGACATTGAAATTTACAAGATATTTTACAAGATATTTGAAAATAACTTAAAGAAAATAAAATTATTTATTATTCAAACGAATCTACATTATGTAGCAAAAACCAACTGTTGTAGAAACTGTTTCAATATATTATGATCTACTATGTTTTTAATATATATCATAAAAGCTATGTATGAATGTCTATACATAATACATGATACTCAATACACACCAGTACAAGGCATTTACGTAATCAGTTAATTGGGAACCTCTAACACCAATTCAAATCTAAAACCAGTTTTCAACCAATATATATACAATATATTATATAATTATTAAACCTTGTTATTTTTTATCTAATAATGTAAAATCTTTAAAGACATTAAAATTAAACAAAACTGATGGTGAATTAATAACTTGCTTTCATTGTTTTTAATTAAAGTTAAAATTTTATGTAAAAGACCTCATCAGATATTTCATTTAAATCAGTACCTATTGCTTGGTGATATTGGTGAAGAACTAAAATTCCTAAGATATGAGAGAAATAGTAAAATAACAACACAAATCTGTACAAAACCATATATGTATTATCATTAAAATTTTAAAGTAAAATTTACTCGCACAAATTTAATCAAGACCATACATTACAATAACCACTGTTGAGAATCATTACACAATCCTTTAAATAAACAGACCCACTAATCAAACTTGCACATAAACTTCAAGAGATTCCTGCGGCCCTATATTATAATTGAATAATAATAATAATAATATCAGATTTTTATCTTCTCAAAACTCAAATACATACATTGTTCTAGAAGGTTTATACAAATTTACCCATTAGCTAAAGAATACCAACAAAATTATTTTTGTGTTATTAAAATTAACATTATAAAACATGCAGTTAATAATAATAATAATTTTATACATTTTTGTCTAAAAGGATACATGCAGAGCCGCAGATACTATTCTTTGCTGGAAGAATATCTTTTGAAAGTGTACAATAACAAGTGTCTGTGGTCGTTGAGATCAATGCTAAAGGAACACTTACATTACAAAATATTTACTTACATACGGTGCAATAAAAAGGAATCAAATAACGTTTGGTGATATGTATATTATATAAATAAAGAAACACCATACTACACTGTGCACACCCGGTGTGAATGGCAGTGTGGTTTGAGTAACATTAACAAATAAAAGGATTACACATTACTTATAATACTACTGACTTTATGACACTGTATATTTTGACGTGTTTCTATTTATTTAATATAAAAAAAATGGTATTAACTTATAATTACACAGAAAAAAATACTATCTTGATATCTGCTACAATTCCAAGATTACAACGTTTATTAAAAGACAGACAGGTGCGACGGTATAGCTATTATTTTTGTAAAAAAAAAAAACATTAAAAATTCATAAATAGCAAAACAAATAAGTTTGTGAAAATATTGACAATAATTTCACTCCGGCCCATTTATGGACTGGGGGCTTCCCGCTCCAACATGGTTCAAACTAAACAACGTACAAACTTTCTAAGCTCATAGCGCGAGTACGACAGATTAGACAGTATAAAATTACATCCTATAACAATTCTTATTCGGTATATTTTGAAATCCCCTTAGTGCTAACTATATCCTAAAAACAATTTTATCATGCAAACTATTTGATCCATTACAAGCATCACTTCAAATAAATAATGCATACAGTACACCAATATCAAATATATGAGTCAACACCAACGTACATTTATACAACTTGTAAATGTTTGTTATTATAATATTTAGCATCTCCGCACCAGATGTTCTCAAAGCATATTCATATAATATTTTTTGATATATCAATTTGCCAAACAGATTATAAAGTGCTGAATATTTAATGAAAACCGAGTCACATTCAATTAAAACAATTAACAAAGGTAATGTTGGTCCAAGTTTAGTGTTGACTCAATATAAAATACAAATTGTCTTTGATTACAAAGTACATATATATCACTTGACTACTGAACTCTTTAACACAATAAACACATTTGATTACAAATATAAATTACCCTTCCGATTCATCCACACCTCAATTGTATATTATAATATTAAAAACCTACCGGACAAGGTGATAATTGGAAACCTTTTCAAAGTAATGGCAAAATATAAAATAAATTCAGACAAGTATGCGCGCAATAATCTAGAATTTGTGCAAAATCTACATAAGGAATGCTGCTTTAACATTAAATAATAAATTACTTACACTAAATGGACTAGCATCAAAATCAGACTTGTGTAAAATAATATGCAATATACCGTAAGTAAAAGTGAATGTTGTGGTTCAACAGCCTAGCAAAATAGATAAGGAACTGCAGATAACACAACTGTAATAACCAATTATTCCCTCTCGGGAGTACAATGATTAATATCTACAGTACGAAGGTATCAGAGTCTATAGACTTATAAGTGCATATAAAACTACACGGAGCTTGTAAAGTTAAGATCACAAATGATATCAGAGGCACAGGTTGCAGTTATTTCAAATCTATTTTGCCCTACTGCGTTTAAGATCAATTGATGACTAGATAAACGAATGGACGTGATTTACAGGCAGACTCTAGTGGCAGTATTAGACAATCTCAATCCATAAAAAACTATCCTCACACAGTTCCTTGTGAATGTCAATGTCGTTCTTACATCACATACCACTACAAAATTAACTATCAGTGGTCCTAAAACTTAGTCATCCCTAAACATATATTACCAAACCTCCAAATTATGTAGTGAATCAATTCATCACCAATGACTTTTGACCACCGTCTCATTTATATGTTCTCTACATTCCTTCATATCGTGTCCCATTAATTATAACATAAATTCAGGTAGATAAGTACTCTCTTTTAGAAGACATATTTTGTGCCAATTTATAACAAGTAGGTAAATTCCGAGTGAGAGGCACACAAGATACACTTATACAAGGCATGGCAATACATTGTAGAACAAAATACATTCATTTATAATCGGGTATAAGAATTTATCAGTACCTCCACCGATTCAGAGTACTTCACATCACTAAGCCTACAGGTCCAACTAAATAATAATAGTATTTCAAAAAGTGTTTCTGGGGATTGATAGAAAATTGGGGTTCAATCGAAACAGCTTTAAAAAACCGGTCAATCCTATTCGTTCCACCGTCGTCGACTGGCTCTCGAGTCAAAGCCTTCGAGCGTCCGTCACTAGACGCCTAGAACTCGGTGGAGGTGGGCGGTCACTATAAGGCGTGGTCGCGCGAAGTGGAGGGCTGGGGGGCGGCGGGCACGGCGCGGTAGGCAGCGCGCAGGGATGAACCCGAGCGCGCGCTGGAACGCCGCCCCCGCCGCACGCACCCGCCCCGCACCGCCAGCGCCACGCCCCCCAGCGACACGCACGCGCCGTTCAGGCCCACGCCCTGCAACCAGAGTTAGTGTCTTATGAGTAAAGTAATGCAAGTGCATGGTATACTTATTAATTTATATCTTTTCCACTTTGAAACAATACCATTGATCAATTGTACGGAAAATGGAGTAGCAGGAGCGCCTGTTTTTATACCATACTTATCGAAATAAGCCCTTCTGTAAAGAGTCTCCAAGTTAAAATAAGGCTACAAGGTTTCCAAACTTAGTCAAGTTTTTTTTATGATCACGTTTCAGAAACGTCAATATATTTAGTGAGTAATGTACGAAGAACCATTGCAATCAGTTTGATAAGCTGTCCTAATGGTTAGTTAATATTAAGAAAAAGGAAATCTTTGGCTAGCATTAATACTCACGGCGGCCGTGTAGAGCATGTTGGCTGCGGCCGATGCGGGAGCGGATGCTGGCAGAGCCAGCAGCAGGGCCAGAGGGCCACCAAACAACCAGCATGCACTCCACGTAAACGATACGCCGCCCTGATATTACAAAAATATGAAAGAAAATTCTGGTTATAGCACTATACCCTTGTTATGTATGGTATTACTGTAATTTTCTTACTATTCTGTTCCAGTCTACCGGCAACAGGGCGTCTAGAAGTGATATATGCATAAGTAAGCGCAGTATGTGGAGCATGAAGGTCGTCAATGCTCCAAACAGTAGCGGCTTGGCGGCTGGCGCCAGACGCAGCCCTAGTGCTCCCCAGAGACACACACACACAATAAAGGAACACACCTGAAAATAATATGATAACCTAAAATTAACTCTCATTATTTTTATATATTATTCTAGAGATCTCTCTAATATTCCCTTAAAACAATTAAAATTAAACTAGATGATAAGAATTACTTAACAAATTAACAATGACTTCATACTGGAAATATCAAATTACATTGCACAACAGCAAAATATAAGTTTTATTGTAGGGCAATCATGTAAATTATTACTAATTAGAATTAAATTCTATTTTTATTGCTTATTGATGTCATTTTAAATTTATCTCAACATGTTCATGTACAAAAGAATAACATATATGCAAGATATGTATGTAGAGGGTGTGAGACTAAACCTACATTGTTAGGAAGTAGGTCACGGCGGAGGATAATAGCTTTAGAACATATTTTAATTGTTTACTTCCGTTATACGGAATCACAAACGATATCATACATTAAACTTTTGTAATCCATCATTATTAATATATATTTAACCAGTCATATTGTTATATCGGAATTAGCCTAAATAATTTCAAGCCCATTTTAGGTCCTTAATCATGATCTTGGTTTGGTGGAACCATAGCGGAAACTGTGTGTGAGTAATCTGGCATTACTGGTAAAACATATATAATATTTAGTTTGTCTATAAGCTGAGCAACAAAAACTGATTTGAAAAATTCTTTATTCCAGTAGACATTTAGGCAGTAGGCACTTTTGCAACAAATTATTACATTAAAAAGGTCAGTGTTGTCATGCCATGGGTAAGCTAACATTGGCTCGGAATGCTGCTCTGCTGCTCTACAGAAACTAAGTTACTCTTTTTAAATGATATATAACAAACTTTGATGTATACAATATAATATCAACCCTGCAAGTGAGTGGACAACCTAAGTTTCACACATTTTGATCAACTAAAAGCTCTTGAATGCTATATTAAGATTTATTTAATAATACTTTTAATTTTAGACTTAGAACTAATAAAGAAAGGTGTAAGATATCTTGTGAAACATTATTATATATGTGTAAATATATAATATGAATATATTTACAACCCTATTGCCTACCAAAACCGAGGTAATGTTATCGAGATAAATATGGTTATCAATTGAATGATTAAATTTTTTGTTTTATCAGACATGCAATAAGTATTATAAAATGAATACAACGAAGAACATTGCGCTACATGGCATTTCATTTTAATGAATATCTTTAAGATAGTTCAGCCGTTGATGTTAAGCTGTTGAAATGGCAAATATGAGATAGGTATATACAAATAAACATGATGTGTACTCACAACAAGAATAAGAGTCAAGGCGCCAGTTGGTGTAATAAGATACGAGAGATGGCAGTAGACAGGAGCGAGAGCGCGCGGGCGCGGCGGCGGCGCGCGCGAATAGTGCGCGTGAGAGTCCCACGAGTGCTCGGTGAGCTCCGTGCCGGCGGGCGAACGGCCGCCCGCGCCCGCGCACCCACTACCCGCGATCTCGAAGTCCTGCACGTCCTCGCCGCGGCAGCTCGTCGGCTCCAGCTCCCGGATCTCCTCCAGCAGTAGCTCCACTTCGTCTGTTGAGTACAGCTCGCTCGCAGACACGTAGCGCGCCGGCGCCGCTTGCATATCACCCGCCTCGACCTCTATCGCCGAGCGCCGCCGCACCGGCCCCTCCTGAAAACATGCACGCTGTTGTGTTAACTATGTCACTATCTCTAACTTTGAAACACTCCCTAGTTACCTATCTCGAGCGACATCGAGTCTGCGTCCGTTTGTAGGCAACCGCATATTCTGTACACGCGGCTACAAATTGTAAAAAACTAGTTTTGTAAACAGACTTCAATAACGCTCTACGAGCACGCCATGTTTGTTATCATATTTTTTTTAAACAAAACCACAAATAGGATAGCAAGAGAGGTGTATTTGTCTATGCTGTAAAACGGATACTCGTCCAATACATATTTCAGTAATTGTGGTCAATTTAGGTGGTCAACATAGTTTTTTGTATATTTTAGGAAAGTAAAGTACTAGAAGGAATTTAAAAAGGTAAACGATTTAAATATTATAAAAGAAAACCAGAGTAAGTAAGAGAATGATTGTGTTGTTTTGTGACTTTTTGTGAAGTGTAATCCAAGAACAATTCTGAAGATTTAAAAATCTAAAAGACTCAATTTTTATGTTTGTTTAACATTATACATCCCGAATACGTTTCTGTCTAGTTGTAAATACATATAGCATAGCGAAAACCAACATTAACAATTATAAGGTTGAAATAGGAGTAGGTTACCAGGGGAGCGGTACTCAAATAATCGAGGAACATTTTGCGGTCGAGCACTTCCGCGAAATAACCTAAACATTTAAGTCATCGTCACAATAACCTAAACGCCGAAAGATCTAAAACGATGTAGTGCAACAACCCTAATTGCTAAACATAAAACCCTATTAATTAATATTATTGATTCATATACAGTAATCCCCCCTATAATACGATACTCTTATAACGCGTTTCACATAACGCGATTTCAGTCCCTCGTATAACGCGAGGATTTAGCACGTTATATTTGTATATTATGAAATTTAGAATTATTTTTTACAGCTCATAATAAATTTTGTTTAAAGCAATACAAATTGTGTTGTTGAAAAATTAAATAAAATGAAGTAAATTAATTAAGTTCCTTCTTAATATTCTATTTAAACCGTCTTTAACGAGAAAAGTTAAACTTTAAAGTTATTCTTTTAGTCTGTTAGTTTTTACAATAGTTTTTATTCCTTTAAGTCGGCAACATCGATTTTTATGAAAAGGCGAGCACAATCATTTGAACTTTGATTTTGGCGCGCACTTCTTGGATTGATTGAAACTAATAAATCGCTATCCGAATCAGCAGCTTTTACTTTTTTATTCTCGGCTACCTCCAGAATCGACCACACGCCACCTTTGTCAGCCTCGTCGGAACAGTAGCTCAAAAGGCCGTCTTACAAAGTTTTTAAGTTAAACATTTCAGATCTCCGAAGATGACTCTCAAGAAGATAGAAAAAATAAATAAATTATTTAAAAATATTAGTGAATTTGCCCAACAGAATGTTGACATCGAACCTGAAATGGCATGTGCTTTTTGGGGAAAAAAAAAATTATAGAATAATAGTCAACATTGTATGTTTCCCGCCATTTCATTAACTCGTCAAAAATGCGTCCGATATTGCATGGGGAGTGCTTCTTGACAATTGAAGGTGCTCGACATTCGCATCATTGATGGTCCTTTAAGAAAACGTAATTTCGTTAAAAGTTTCTGATGCTTTAGGGATATACAAAATCCGTACGGTACATTTGTCGAGGTTCCAGGTCAATCCCGAAATGGCATTTGTTGCCGTAATGCAAGAAAATGGTGTTTTTCAAATGAATCGTTCCCTGATATATGTTTGTCCAACACATTTTGATTTAAATCTTTGCCTCCCCAGGGAGGTTCAAATCCCCCGGTGCGTTATTGAAAAGAATGATTTTATTTAGTAAATTAATGACGCCACGCCGGCATATTCTGACATTGAAAATCTTATAGCGTCACGGTGAGTGCGCAAGCGATCCCGTAGCGTCCCATTAAGACGTTGAGAGCAACCGTTGGTTTTTTAGTGGGTAACCTTAACAATGGCAGCGTCCTCTATGCTGCCGGGTAGTCCCACATAACCTCCGGCCATCACCTTCCTGGTCGGCGGGTATCCGTAACGGATTTTTCCAAAGATAAAAAAAAAAAACAAGGGAGGTTCAAATCCAGATTTAAACTAGGATCCGCCCATCGTGCGTGACGGGAATTGAGCTGAGCGCAGGAAAATCCATTAGAAAAAAATAAAAGAAAAAAATATTTAATAACAACAATAAACAATTAATTGAAAAAGTTTGTCGCCATGAAAGTTAGACTACGAGCGACAAGTCTCTCTGTTTGTTTTTAATAACTTTTGATTTAATCAAGCTATTTTCATTGTTTTTTTCTGTAGATGCTTATTTATTAGTTCTACATTCAAATTTCACTAAAATCGCTCCAGTAGTTTTCATGTGTTGAAGCGACTCAGCTCATTTTGAGGGAGAAGATCGGTAAGCGCGGCGAGAACAGTTAAGCATAAGTATATAGGGATTCAGTTTTTCGACCATAACTTTTGATCAAATCAAGATTTTACTAAACAGTTTTTTCTGTAGAAGCCTGTCAACAAGAGCTACAGCAATGCCAATTTTGATAAAGAGCGACCAAGTAGTTTTTATGTTATGTGGCGACATAAAATTGATTCCCAAACTGTTAAGAGATTCGCTTACGCTCAGATCAATCATCATTTGAATGTTGTTAAAAAAGCGTTCTCCCAAAAATTTTACTTTCATTTAACATGTATTTTTCGTCCACCATATTTAGTGCCCAAATTTATGTTATATCTGAACAGTGCTCAAGAGACTTTGTAGTAGTTTCACGTTAGACACTAATTTCACTTATTAAAGTCACCCTTGTTTCCGTCTTTCAATAAGTGGCACGTAGTTTATAATTAGGTAATTATGTTAAGTTATGAATAAATAATAAATTTGGAATTTGTATTATAGGATCATCCGGTTATGCCTACGTGTATGTGATTTTACTGTTGCTAGTATACATACAAACCTTTAAAATTAAAATTTGAAGGAGATAATCGCTTCCACTGTCCATCCTCATGATTTCTATAACACTGGCATTTATTTAAAACTAGCAGGTTACCCGTGCTTCGCGACGGGAATAAACAAAAAAAAACGGACTTTCGTGAATATTGAACCCATGACCCTACCCTTCACACATACACGCTCTATCCTCCAACCTATCATGACTCGCTATCAGTGCGAGAATGCCTTGAGTTTGATAACTACAGAGTTTCATTCCTATCGGGATATAGATACACTCTTGTTTCTCACATCGCAGCGTGTTGAGAATAAACATAGTAACTGGCCAAAGAATTTTGATATCTACTGCAATGCAATGGGAGAAGAGAGGGAGCAGGGGGTAAACTTTGCAGTTTTTTAGCTGTAACTTTGGAGCGGTTTGGACCTTTGCAAAATCCTTTCTTATTGCACCTATTCAATATGTCAGGAGTCTTGTGTCCAAATTTCAGCTTTCTGGGTATTACGGTTTGGGCTGTAGAGCGATGAATGAGTCAGTGAGTGAGTGTCTTTGTGCTTTATATATTAAGATGACAGCATTGTGTCAACAAGGGAAACGTCTTACATAGTATATTTTCATGTTTTTTTAACAAGGCAATTTAAATGCTCTATTACAAAAACATACTATATAGAAAATGAAATTATAAAGGTACCATAGTTCTAAGTTGAACCGTTAAACTGGATTTATTCTTCAGACCTGTGTTTGACATTTAAGTAATGGAAGATTGAAATAAAAACAGATTCAGTAACTAAAGTTTATTCAAAAATAAGCAATGTGTAACAAAGATTGTTTGACTAACTTGAACTGTCATAAAAACAACGCGGTTTAGAAATTATAAGAATCATATGTAAAAGGTTGTAATGTCTAGGTTATTTTATAGATAAACAAATAACATTAATGAATTTTTCGGTGACTTCTGTCTACAGTATTATTTTGAAATAATTTTAACAAATAAAGTTAAATTTACATAGGGACAAAAAATTAAAAAGTTTAACAAAAAGGGGAAAAAAGTCCTTATTAAAAACTATTAAAATGTCTCCATACTTAGTCCGTCCCGGTCGACACGGCACATGCAGCATATTCGATACAAAATTAAAGCATAACAAAGTAGCCAGCGTCCGAACCGGTGCCGCAGTCGCAATAACTCCAATCACAACAGTGTAATAGCCGAGGTATTTTTAGACACAATTGGCCGAAAAAGGAATAATCGACAACAGCTAGAAGCGACCGGAATGACACTCCATGCCCGGCGGTGGCCGCAGCGAGCGGAACTCCACCGCCTCGGGGTTCAGCGACGTGGTGGCCGAAGGGCCCGCGGAGGGGGGCGAGCTGGGCGGGGGACATGGCGGGAGGCACGGCGGCACGTGGCGCCGGTAGTCGTGCACGAAGTCGAGGGCGATGCCGTCGCGCAGGTAGGCTTGCACGTCTGCGAAGCTGGGCGCGGCGCCGCTCTCCAGCGCCTCGAAACGAGGATACAGGTAACACTCCGTCGTCTGCAACCCAAGCCACCGCTGGGCGTTAATGTCTAATGCTCTTCCGAGACTCCCGTGCCGAATATTTCTTTTTGGGACCTTTAAATCTATGTGCGATAATAATATCTCGGCTATTTTATTACTCAACAAAATGTATTCAAGAGAGAGTTTTACGAGCTATATGTAAACATTTAAAGGCCTTATAATTGAGGCCTTTGGAATCGCAGCGCTTAGTACGGGGATACTTTAACATTTCTAGGGGAGGGGAGCGCCACGCCCACTCCCACTTCGTCACGCCCACTTCTCACGCCCGAGTCGGTACGTAAAAGAGCAATTTTATACTCAACTTTTCGAAGCGATATATAAATTTCATAAATTTTAAATAAACACTATTAACGTCATTTTATAGATATTCTCATTTTTTTTTAACTTTTAAATTATTTAAATTCGTATTCAAAACTGCTAAAGTTACGTTGATACTTAAATTCATGACATGTTTAATAAATAACATTATCAATAATGAAATCCTTTATGGGCTATGGGGGCGGGGCGTGCGCTCGACCGAGTATCGGTGCGCTGTTCTCTGGGAGAAATGCGTCGTTATTACATTTTGTTTTACTTTAATAAAACCCGTAACTTGTCGTTAACATCTATCATTTTATTTCACCTATTACAGTGTGTTAATAACAGTGTAGTACATATCATGCTTTTAAAATAATTCATCAAAATTGAATCATCGCCTCGATTCAAAAGGAGTCAGCAGCGAGTCAGACGGGCGAGCGCGAGGCGGCGCTGCAACGGGTGACTGCGGGCGCTCCCCGCGGGGGCAAAGACCGGGGGACGCAGGCGGGCTCGCAGGGCTCGGAGGCGAGCCGCCGCGTACGACGAGGCCACGCTCCTTGCGCTGTCGCTATCGGCGTCGGAGCCGCATGCCCAGACGCGCAGGTCGCGAGGCGCGCGGCCCGCCACCTGCGACGCGGACAGGGACGCGTCGCTGTCGTCATCGGAGAGCGGGGGCGAGGGCGAGGCCGAGGGCGGGGCGCGCTCGCCGAAGCGGAGGATGTCCCTCAGCAGCGGGAGAACGTGTGCGTTCTCCTCATCGTCGTC
Organism: Melinaea menophilus ssp. n. AW-2005; assembly: GCA_918358695.1. Taxonomy (NCBI): domain Eukaryota; kingdom Metazoa; phylum Arthropoda; class Insecta; order Lepidoptera; family Nymphalidae; genus Melinaea; species Melinaea menophilus. The sequence goes on along the minus strand of OU911043.1, from coordinate 19,508,874 downwards.
GTCGTCTCGTTCGGGGGTACTCACGGCGGGCGGCGCGGCGGGCTCGGGGCGCGGGTCGGCATACCCGGCGCGCACCATCTCGGCCGCCACGCAGCGATCCTCGGCCGTTGCGGTGTCGATGAGCAGCACCTCGAACGCGCGGTCGTCCACGTCCGCCGCCACCACGTTGCCCACGAGGCGTCTGTCGCACACGAGGCTCAGGAAGTGGCGCGAGGCAGAATGCGGCCAGCGACGGCCGGAGGCGGGCGGACGCACCGCAGCCAGCCGCGCCCGCACCGCCTGCGCCGGAAGCACCGCGAAGCTCCTCGGCAGCGCTCGCAGCGACGCGGCGGCAACCGTCTCCACCGTGCCATAGTCCACATGCCGCACCTGTGCCGAAAGAGTCCCGTAGAAGCGGACGTGCACGATTCCGACGACAGTCGTCGCACAATGGCGTTACCTTGACGGTGTCGCTATCGAGGGCCCGTACGATGATGGAGCGGTGCCAGTCCCTGTCGTAGAGACTAGCGCAGTAGTGTCCGGGCCGCACGGCACCCGGGGCTAACCGGCGATTTTTGCCCTCGCCGCGCTCGTAATACTCGCTGCGATAAAAACCGTTTCGTTGATATTCGCTCTATCGTGATCAATGGACTCTCTATGTAACGCTTTTTAATCTAAACTGAACCGTCGTAAATAGAGACTCGTACTCACTTCATGTCATCCATCATCTCCTCCATGGCGATGTCGAACTCCTCTCCCAATCGTAGCAACCAAAAGTGCGAGGGCGAATACACCTCGGCCACGGCCACCTCCAGCATGTCTCCGGGGGACACGTCGGCGAGCGACACGCTGGGGATGCTCTCCAGGAAGTGCAAGCAATCCGCGGGAAACACGTCCGGCTCCTGCAACCGAAGCATTCGTCACACACACACCCTATTGTAAGAGTGATGTAACACACATAACGAGTGATGGGGACTCACGAAGTCGATTCCGGGCAACGCGTCATCGGGATCCGCGGCCGGAGGCTGAGGGGGGCAGCGGGCAGCCGGCACGGGGCGTAGCGCGGGGCGGGGGGCGGGACGCTCTGCGTCACTCAGGAGCCAGTCGTCCGCCGGAGCGTGCCGCGACACGTGAACGCCGTCCAGCGCGTACGCCAAGCTCAGCACCGAGGTATAGCCCAGCCGGGAGAAGTTCAACTCCCGGTTGTAGCGCGTTCTGCGCGAATACGAAGTATTATTCGTTATTGCACGCAATGCATTCAGCATTATTCGATCCATTAAAATAACGATAGATTTTATCTACCGTCATAGAGCCTACTTACTCGAAAGTTATATGTTCTAATATCGTGATTTTTTTTCACACTGCCAAAATCAATCATTTAGTTGGCAGCGGAGGGAAGAGGGAGGGTACACTTGAATCTAGCAAACATTTGATTTTTAAAGCTTAATATTTCACAAGCGAATCCTTTAATCGAAAAGATAAATAATATTAGGATCCGCCAACCGTGCGCGGCGGGTGTCAACAAAATTGAATTTTGCTATACGATCAAAACAAAAAGATGAGATGAGTAATCACTATAATATTAATAGAAATGAATCTAAAAGTATGGAACCTATCTGTAAAACTATCCTGGCCATAGATGATTTTGTTCAAATTTGTAATAATAATTCAGAGCATTTTGAGTCACTAACAAAAATTTTTTAATTATAATATGAAAATGAATAATTATGTTCTTATCAAAACATCGATGATAGTATTTCAGTTAAGATTGTTATTTTAACTAAATTTTTGGCTGAAAATATATGCGTCTTTAGTGATGAATTAGGTAAATATAGGTACCATATTGTCTCCTGGACTGACAGTAAGTAATCATTGCGTGACGAGTTTCATTTTCACAAATTGCCAATAGAGATACCTCATACCTCATACCGAGTTTCATTTTCACAAATTGCCAATAGACTCCTCATTGTCCTAACACAATCATTTTTTTGAGCTGAACGTAAGCGAAGCTCTTAACCGTTTGGGAAACTTCTTTTTGAAGCAACATCACATAAAAAATACTAAACCGATTTGAATGAAAATTGGCAAAGCTGTAGAGCTTGGGAATGGGCATGTTTTTAAAAAAACAGAATTAAAACATCTCATTCCGTTCAGAAATGATTAAAAAAAATGTTTCTCCCTTAGACTTAACGTTATCAGAACCTCCTAGCGTTTGCCGATCGTCAATCTAGAAATACGCTTATAAACAACATCACACAAAAACTACTAAATAAAAAATATGTATAATATTATATTTTATTTAAAAGGGGAGGGGGCTCAGCTCAACTCCCGCAGCGCACGGCGGCGAATCCTAGTATTATTGGAAGAAGAAATGTTTATAGAAATACCAGTATTCAATTAAATTATATAAACGAATAGATTACCGGAGTCAAATATCAAAGAAGTTTATACATTTCCTTACATAAAGAGTTTCCTCATTAAAATAAGATAATTATCTAATCTAAAGATAATCATTATAAAAAATGCTATGTAATTTGAATAAATTGTGTAATAAAAACTAAAATAAAACATAGTTTTATTACGACATCTGATAGGAATGTTCTATCTTATAATTTTACCACACCGACTGCGGCCTCACGCCATCTGTGTAATTTTTAATACAACGACAATGCGGCTCAAACACAATTATTGTTTAGTAAAAATCTATACTGGTTTAAAAAATGGCACACATTTTTGTATTTTTGGACGAAACCCCGTTCGGCGTAATATCTCAAATTATTATTAAATATTTTAGTTATTCATTGCCTTTAAGCGCGTGGTCTTCTGTTTGTATTTCTGTGAGCTTCCGTTAAACTTAACAATGAAAGTAAAATCAAGTTAGTTGTTATTATTATTGCATTATTAGATCTAAAATAATAAGGTTATAAGATTACACACATGAATATTACGATAGGTATCTGTATTACGGGTTTACACTTAACCTATCGTGTATTGAATATGTAGAATAAATAAGTCAATGCTACTAATATATAAACAGATCATAATATCTCGAAATAGTTTCTACAACATCATCAATTTCATTTTTGTATTTGCATTGGAAGATTCGCAAGGCCGCTGCAATATACTTTCCACAACATTTGTGATGAGCCGCATAGGCGATACGTTGCGCTAAACACGCCCTGCGTGTTAGACCGCATACACAATACGTCTCGCTATGCCAGTGTTTTAGAATCTTAAAAGAATACTTCCCCTTCACGGGGTAATGGTACACTCTGTAAAGGTAATTGGCTCAATGGTGGAGTTTCATATAGGGTGTAATGAAACATATCAAAGTAATATGCCCTTCTAAAACTGGTAATGCTTCAGACCAATACCGTTGTTAAATTATTTGAAACGGCCGTGATCAACAATTATTGAGCGAAGCGAGCGGAACGAGCGGAGCGCTCTATGTGAGACTTTTTGCATCCCATGTCCGGGGTTGGCATGAAAACGGCTTAACCGATCTTCATGAAAGTAATATAGACTTCACGTAAAAAAATTTCGCTATGTGATATTTGATTATTCTATATTTTTTGCTTCTCGTTATCAGCTTTGAACGCTGAATTGAAGATGAGTTACTCGCTTCGCTCAATTCGCCGAACTCTATCGAGATTTTGCGAGTGCAGCGAGTCAAAATCGAGGTCCGGTTCGCGCCCCCCGTTAGATCATTTTAATAAAAGTAGTTTGCTTTATAATAAACAGTTTGTTTGTTTTGCAACAGCTCACTACTACTGCCATTGGTGTCTTTCTTATAAAACAAATATTGGAGGTCCGGAAGAAATATTAGGACGCTTTTGAAGTATTCTGTTTTAGGTTTCATATGTGGAAAAATTTCAAAGGGGTCTGATTTTTTGTATACAACTCTTTTACGTTTTAATATATGAAAAGAAAAATTATAGAGGGCAAGACGTAAAAAAAAATCCGTGAAAATCTCGCAGTCTATAGCTCGGAGGTCAATAGAAATCCATACTCTACAAGATTATGGAGCGTGTATTGAACTTGCGCCTTCTAGCGTACCTTGAAGGTAACGATCTTCTCAGTGACCGACAGTAGGGGTTTCATCGAAATAGGTCTACTTCTAGTGTATGCTATGCACGTTTTAGGCTAGACCATCGAGAAGAACGGAGAAGCGGTCGCCGTCTCTCTGGACATCTCGAAGGCATTTGACAGGGTCTGGCATGCGAGCCTTATAAGCAAGCTTTCAGCGTACGGTATATCTCCTGGTCTGATCGGCAGGGTAACGGACTTTCTGAACCAGAGATCGCTCCGAGTATTTGTTGACGGGTGTTCCTCAGAACCCTTGACAGTAAATGCCGGAGTGCTTCAAGGGTCCGTTCTTTCTTCAACTCTTTTTCTGCTGCACATTAAAGATCTGCTGAAGCCCGGTATCTATGGGTATGCAGACGAAAGCACAGTTGTAGAACGATATCTGCCGAGTATTTGGGCTAGTAGAGATCATGTAGTCAGAAAGAGAAGCCATGGTGCAACGTTTGAGTGACAATCTTCAGGCAGTCTTCGCATGAGGCAATGCCAATCTTGTCAAATTCAACGCGACCAAAATGCAGATATGTTTATTTACCGCTAAAAAGCTCCTACTTTCCAGAGTGTATCTTTGGAGTACAGTGACCGGCTTCAGTTGTTAGGCTTAAAGATTTCCTCGAACCTTAACTTTGAGCAACCTAGCCTCTCAGTATTCTATAGAATACATTTTGGTGAGTGTGCGGAGGAATTACATGAATTATTTCCTCCGTCCCTCTTCCATCACAGGACGTCCCGACGCACGGCAGATATATTTGTTGTGGACATTCCCCCTGTCCGAACGAAGCGCTACGCTTAGTCTTTTTTAATTCGTACAGCAAAGGACTGGAACAGCTTGCCTGCGTCGGTTTTTCCGTCAGAATACAATGTGGTTGTCTTCAAGAGAAAAGTGAATAGGTTTTTTTTTTTTTTTTTTTTTTTTTTTTTTTATGGAATAGGAGGGCAAACGAGCTGGCGGGTCACAGATGATTTGTGATCACCGCCGCCCATGAACTCTTGTAACATCCGAGGATTTGCAGGAGCGTTGCCGGCCTTGAAGGTGGGAGTAAACGCCTTTTTTGAAGGTACCCATGTCGTACCGATCTGGAAATACCGCCGAAGGGAGTTCGTTCCACATTCGAGTGGTACGAGGAAAAAATGTACTTGAGAACCGCACAGTGGTGGATCGCCACGCATCCAGGTGGTAGGGATGGTATTGGAGGCGATGGCGCGCTGTGCGGTGATGGAATTCGGCGGTAGGCATCAGATCGAATAGCTCTTCGGAACACTCCCCGTGGTAAATGCGGTAGAAGACGCACAGAGATGCAACGTCTCTACGCAATGCCAAAGAGTCCAGCCGTTCACAGAGCACCGGGTCCCCGACAATCCGAACGGCTCTCCGTTGTACGCGGTCAAATGGTAGAAGCTGATATTGGGGTGATCCGGACCAGAGATGAGAACAGTACTCCATGTGTGGCCGGACTTGCGCTTTGTAGAGCGCAAGTCTTTGGCCAGGATTGAAGTACTGCCTTGCTCTATTGATCACGCCCAATTTCATCGAGGCCAACTTGGCCTTGCTCTCCAGATGACCACGAAACCGACAGTCACTCGAAATGTCGAGACCCAGTATTCTGATACTTGGCGAGGCAATAAGGGGAGTGCTCTCGAATAGCGGTGATACGACAAATGGGGTTTTTTTAGTGGTAAACGCGCAAACCTGTGTCTTCTGGGGATTGAACTGAACGTGGTTCAGTTCCCCCCACTCAGAAACTATCCCTAAGGAAGTCTCTATAGAAGACACAAGTTTCTTTCGGCACTCGTCGACGTTTTCCCGAGAGAGACCTGCACGGCCGCAATATACCGCATCCCCAGTACTGTCATCCGCATAACAATGTATGTTGGAGATAGCCAACATATCATTGATGTGCAGGAGGAACAGAGTTGGGGATAGCACGCAGCCTTGGGGTACACCAGCGTTCACGGGCTTGGGGTCCGAGCAAAAACCGTCGAGAACGACCTGTATGCTCCGCCCAGTGAGGAAGCTGGTGATCCACTTGCATAAACTCTCGGGAAGCCCATAGGAAGGTAGCTTCGAAAGAAGCCCCTTGTGCCATACACGATCGAAGGCTTTCGCCATATCCAGACTAACTGCCAGACCCTCTCCCTTGCTTTCAATAACAGCTGCCCAACGGTGCGTAAGATATAAAAGAAGATCACCAGCCGATCGACCATGGCGAAAGCCATATTGCCGGTCATTGACCAACTGGTGATCCTCGAGGTAGGTTAGGAGCTGCTTATTGATGATACTCTCCATTACTTTGGAGAGTAGAGAGGTAATGGCGATAGGTCTGTAGTTAGCTGGGTCCGAGCTATCACCTTTTTTAGGGATCGGATGGACAAGGGCACGCTTCCATGAGACCGGGACTACGCCTTTAAGGTAGGAGTACCGAAATAGACGCGTTAGCACTGGTGTCAATTCAGGGGCACATGTTCGTAGCACAACTGAAGAGATACCATCTGGCCCACTCGACTTATGAACTTCCAAGGAAAGGAGGGCTTTTCGGATGAGTTTTTGCCGAAAAACTATTTCCGGCATTAAGCTCAGGCACCGCGGGATGATAGGCGGTGTCTTCCCCTGGTCGTCCAAAGTCGAGTTTGAGGCAAAAAGAGTGCCCAAGAGATCGGCTTTCTCTTTTGCCGTGTAGGCCAGAGAGTCGTTCCCAGTGTGCAATGGCGGTAGGGATGGCTGACAAAAGTTTCCCAGCGTGGCTTTAGACAGCGCCCAGAATTTGCGCGTGCCAGGCGGGTACTTTGCCAGCTGATCCCCAATTTTGACGACAAGCTTGAACTTTGCTCTAGCAATTTTCCGTTTGAAGAATCTGGAGGCACGATTATATTTCCTCTTCAGAACTCTAGAGTTCGGATCCTTAGTGACTAACGCATTAGCCCAAGCTTGATAAGCCTGCCGTTTGCCAGCTGCTGCAGCCCTGACAGACGCATCAAACCAAGGCCGCGATCTGCCACCAAGTGGTACCACAGAGCTTGGTACAAATAGTTCCATGCCCTGAAGTATCACATCAGCTACAGCCGCAGCGCAGTCACTAGGATCATTGGAAGAGAAACAAATCGGCCCCCATGGGTAGGATGCAAAAAAGGACCGCATTCCATCCCAATCCGCTGACTTGTAATGCCAAACGCGTCGAGTCGCAGGTCTTGTGCGAGCTGGGCGTTCAATGGGCACTACACTCCGTACCAAGCAATGATCAGAGGACCCTAAGGGAGCCTCGACAGTGACTTGGTACTTTCCGGGATGTGTAGTCAGCAGAAGATCCAACAAAGAGGGCATATGGCTGTCCACGTCCGGTAGACGAGTGTGCGTCTTTACCAGCTGGGACAGACCATTTGCCAGAGCAAAGTCTAACACAGATCTCCCCGCGTAGTCGGTGGCACGTGACCCTAGCCAATCGGCATGGTGCGCATTGAAGTCCCCGAGGACTACGACTTCGGCGGAGGGAGTCTGAGAAAGCAGATCGTCAATCTTCGCCTGAACATGGCCCAAGAGTTGAACCGTTTCTGCATTACCACTATGGGACCTGTAGAGGCAAGCGTAGACTCTGACATGGTCGTCCATGTCCACGCGCAGCCAGAGTACAGACAGGTCCCGACCTTCAAAAACCTGAAGGCGACGGTAGCAGATATCCTCCCTTACGAACACAGATACCCCGGCGTGTGGTATAAAATGGTGTTCTAGTTTATACCCGGGGTATGACAGGTACGCTGTGTCGCTAGGTTGAGATATCTGCGTCTCCGTCAAAAACAACAAGGCCGGCTGCGCCGTCTCTAGGTGATAGTGGACGGCGTTCAAGTTGGAATGAAGTCCCCGGATGTTGCAAAAGTCCACATTTAGAGTAGGTCGGGGTGCCGCTGCGTTGACTCGTCGTTTGCCCTCAAAAAACACAAAAGGCGATACTTTGCCCGCCCCAGATACGACGGGCAGCCCGAGCAAAATCCGAGAATCATTTCCCCGATTTTGCTCGGGGAGGGGGTCCCCGGCTTCATCAAAGCCGGTACCCTCCTGGGGTATTTTTGTTTTCGGTATCGCTTTCATGTTTGGCGGGGGGGGGGGGGGGGGGGGGGTTTGGGCTTCCGGATTCTCTCACTTACCGACGGAACATAACCAAATGAGTTTGATTACTACACGTCGGTCTTCTGTGAGAGGGTGGTCCTTCCCCGGTCGAGCCAGCCCAATACGAGCTGCAGTCAGTTAACTGCAGCTAGGCTCTACCTAGGTTACTAGGTTAATGCGCCTTACCATCTATGACTACATTTTCACTTTCCATGAGGTGGAATTTAGTCAAGCATTAACCTAGTTGGTATAATATAAATATATATAGGTCGTAAAATTCGGTAGAAACGTCGAGAAACAAAAGTATCTATACTCATATTTATATATATATATGTATATATATATATATATATATATATATATATATATATATATATATATATATATATGTATATATATATGTATATATATATATGTATATATGTATATCTATAATATTAGTATAATTGATACGCACCTGTAAAGTCTCAGGAGGTCGGTACACCACACACCGTTGGGGTTCTCCATTATAACTTCTTTAACCTCTCCGTGCAGTTGTTCTATTTTATTTCTCTTACTGCTTTTACCTTTGAATGATATTTAAATATATAGGTTTGTGAAGGTGTGACTCACAATAAAGAAACTGGCTGAGTTTGTTGTGTGATTCTTCTCAGACCAGGGAGAGATTGGTACACTCGTAGACTGAATTTAAGTTGGAGTGTCTTTAACAGAAGGTCTTATTTCGATAAGGAAGGTATCAAAATAGGCCCTCCAGTCTTCGAAGTGGAAAATATATAAATAAATAAATTTATTCAAATTTACTTATTTTAAAATATGAGGTACTGACACTTATTAACGACTAATGTCCTTTCTCCGCCATAAATAGCTTCTTTAACAGGAATCTTCGCCTATCCCTATTTGGTTTAGGTTTACGTCTATAGTTAAAACTATTTATTATGAGTATAGTTCGGATGTAGGACATAGGAGTCCGAAAATACTGAACAAATTTTGATGCCGTTTTCACCAATAGACAGAGTAATACCCAAGAAAGGTTTAACCCCTTAATGCACATTTAAAAATCAATTCCGAGAATGGCAATAATCTTCCATCCAATGTGACAGATACGGACTTAAAATATTAAAAATTATTATTCTATATTAAAAAAATATATTTCTATATTAACCGTGACCCATACGGAGCTGTAATATTTTGAGACATATAAAATTACAGTTACCGTGACTTACACGGAGCTGCACAATTCTGCCATTAAATGTTGACCATATATGTCACGGAGGTGTGCATTAAGTGGTTAAGGATATAATTTAAGGTAAAAGTAAAAAGGTTGTGTAAATTACTTGGAATATAGTGATAATTATTAAAAAGTTAAGTTACATTTTGTTAAAATATTAAAAAACATTCAACTTTTGTAATAACTTCTTATATCCGTTTTTTGAGGTACCTTACTATATTCGTTTGAACTTATAAAACTGCTCATATACAATGTACTTGAGCAATTTTAAGCACATTATTATATTTAAATCATATAATTTGATTATTTTAAGGATTATTACAAGAGAAAAACTAAAATAAATTTAAATGCAGGTCTCATATTTCAACCGCGATCCATATATTTGATGCAACAGAACAAATGGAGATATACCTACATTGCAACCCTATAATAAAACAAGCATTGATAATGGAAATATAAATTTTTATGCTATCCTCAAATAGCTCAAACAGTTTATGCATCACACCAAGATGGCGATTCATATAGCAGGGTTTTTTTTAGACTCAGTTAATAAATTTATTGTAAAATTACATGTAAATCCACTAACAAATGATCCATCCCATATATATTGAAAAAAAACACAAATATCGGCCACCATTCTCAAATTATAATAAATTATAATAGTAATAGTTGCTCACTAAATATATTGACATTTGTGAAACAGTGATCACAATAAAAAAAAAACCCGGCTGAGTTTGTTGTGTGGTTCTTCTCAGACCAGAGCGCGTTTGGAACCCTCGTAGCCTTATATTAAGATGGAAAGTGTCTTTACAGAAGGGCTTATTTTAATACATATGATATCAAAATAGGCCCTCCCGTCACTTCCATTTGACATACACAAGTGATCACTGGTATGGATTCAAAGTGGAAAATAAATAAATAAATAAAAATACATATGGGAAATATCTTAAAATAGTAATAATTAAAAAATAAACTCACTGGATGAAGTGAGTCTCCCCGAGTCTCCGTCCCCAGTTGATTCCACATCGCTAACAGATAAATGTGAATTGTACAAAGGAATTCTTTTCTTTAAAAAATTTTGCAGAGCATTTCTTGAACATGTATCATTTTCTATGATAATTTCATTCTGTTTTATTTTCTGTAAGGCAAAATTTTGTAATTAATTTTGGCAAATATTATTTATAACTTAGGTAAACTTTTTAGTACTTATTTTAAATATACATTAGGTAAAATTTATTGTATTATTAGCTTTCTGAATGAAAAAATATTTACATTTTATTTAAAAAATATATAAATATAAATATATATATAGATATATATAGATATATATATATTGTAATACAATGTTTTTGTTAAGTAATTATTAATTTAATTTACCTCTTTCACTAGTAAAGGAGGTTCAAGGATCTGTGTATGCACATTTTCTTTATCATTGGGCAAATTCATTTTGACATTATTTAATTTTGATGCAACCTCTTTGCTGGGCTCCCGTTTAACAAAGGTTTTTGAAATCAGATTACTTTCATTACACACAGGCTTCATGTTTGATTCATATACACTCCTTCTTTTACCTTTTCTAAAAATAAATAATAAAAAATTTTATAATAAAAATCAATACTACCTCTGACCACTGTTTTGTGCACATTTTTATAACAAATAAGTTGGAAATTATATTTTATAAGATAAAAACTTGTTGACACAAACATAAAATATTCCAAAAAATCCAAATTGTTGCTATTCACCACCATAAGAAAATAATTTATTCAAGATGTAGGTACTTACAACTTAACATTATTAACTTTCTGTTTCTGTACAAACTTGTCTATATGTTTTAAGCTATCAGGAACTATTAACATTAACACTGGATTTGTGACTGGACCCTGGAACTAATTAATTAACACGTTAGAACTCAATACATAGTAAACATTTCTTAAAAATATATGTTCATTAAAAATAATGCTAACTATGTACGATTTTAGATTTTAAAATACTTACTACGAAGCAATCACTAAAATGTTCTTTAAGAAAACTGATGGGTTCTTTATATCCATACTTGGCGAACGGTAACTGTTTGCCAACCATGGTCCGATAATCCTGCAACAGCGTGCGCACGTCCACCTGTGTGGCGCTCGACACCACCAGCGGCCTCAGCACCGATTTTAACTGCTTTAACTCTTCCTCCATCTCGCTGTACAATAATAATTACATTTATCCAACAGCACAATTGAAACCTTATTTTATATGGATTACAAGAGTAATTAAGATTATATATAATCGATTACAATTTTGTATATATTTAAATTATATACTATTGACGATAGATTTCAAGACAATTTCTATTTTGTATGTACCTAGCTAAAAAAAATATGATTTCTGTTAAATATTCCACTACATTTTACTTCTTCTTATATTAAATAATATTGAACTTGAAGTTTAAATTTAAATACTTAGAGCACAGATTAATATAAGTTTAAATCAAATTAAATAATAACAATAAGCAGTATGAAAACAAGTATAGCAACTAGCAAGTCACTAAGCAGCGTTCGTTTTAAAAATTAAAATACTGGGTGAACTGATGTGTTTAAATGATTTGGCGCACAGCTTAACTCCGTTAAAGTTATATTATTACATTGCGTATTGAAGAATATGATAACTATATTACGTTCATGAGAGAGGAATGGGCTTATTTCATTATACAATTTAAACAAGAAATCAAACTTTATTTGACCCCGAAAATAACGACTTAAAAAGTGCCAATCAGTTACTTCAATCCCCAGTTTCCTCAATTCTCAGTAAAAAGAGAAATTATGTCGTTAGCAATGAAGTTCTTTTCTGGCAATATGATCTGTTGTATTAGCTAGTGAGAGTTGGAAATGAGCAAGCGTAATAATATTCATATTATCTAACTAGATAGCAACGCCAGCTCACTAACATTTCATTATGCTAACTATGTAGACTAGGCGCTTGGTAGGTTGGATAATGTAATAGGTGCAGAACCGAATATCTTTACGTCAGTTGCAGGGCACAGATTACGAAGTACTATACAATTTTATTTTGTCAATGTCAGCAATGTCATTAGTAACTTGTCTTGTTTGAGTTAATTTATATAGTATCAACTGAAACGTAAATTACGTAAGGATAAACGAATACAGGGAACGAAAACGATGTCTTTCTTATTAAAACGCACCCTTGGGGCAGCGCGAAACCTTGGACGTACAGTTTTGAATAATAACCAATACTCTGGTCTCCAGCGCGTAGCTACAAAAACTGATCAAGTCCAATCTGAAACGGAAACCAGACCGACAGTCGCCAAATTAGACCCATTGCAGAAGGCTCATCTGGTAGACTTCGGCAAATATGTGGCGGAGTGTATGCCGAAATTCGTACAAAAAGTTCAAATTACTGCAGGTAATGAACTCGAAGTGCTAGTTCCGACGGATGGTGTAATCCCTGTGCTGCAATTCCTCAAAGATAATCACAATGCACAGTTCGTAAATCTTGTCGATATTGGAGGCATGGATGTACCTAGTCGCCCTTACAGGTTTGAAATTATTTACAATCTCTTGTCTCTTCGTTATAATGCAAGAATTCGTGTAAAGACCTATACTGATGAGTTGACACCTATTGACTCAGCATGTGAAGTATTCAAGGCAGCCAATTGGTATGAGAGAGAGATCTGGGACATGTATGGAGTATTCTTTGCTAATCACCCTGACCTGAGAAGAATTCTAACTGATTATGGATTTGAGGGTCATCCATTCCGTAAAGATTTCCCACTTAGTGGATATGTAGAGCTGCGTTACGATGATGAGCAGAAGAGAGTCGTGGTGGAGCCTCTTGAATTGGCCCAAGAGTTCAGACGCTTTGAGTTAAGCGCACCTTGGGAACAATTCCCCAACTTCCGTGGCAACCCTGTATCTGAAGAGGTTGTCAACAAATCTGATGATCAACCCAAAAAAGAATAGACAGGACATAAATTAATATATTAGTGGTGACCATTAAATTGTTGTAGTCATTTTGTTTTTATTTTATAAGTAAATATTTTGTTCACTCAACTGCAGAGTAATAAGTAAGTAGGACAAGTATTCAATAATACCAAAATTTTACTATCCTAATTAGATTAACAATACTTTTGGTCTTCTCAAAAATCTACTTAATAAAACAGTTATTCAAAGAAAAAAGTTTATGTATTATTTTAAAATCTACATAAGTAAATAAAAAGGTTTGTTTCTTACATACATAAGAAAATAGACAATATAGTTAAAATTAAATACGTTATAGAATATGAGTCACAAATAAAACCATACCCTTTACACATACATATAATCAATATTTTACATTTAACATGTGATTGATCGGCACTGATGAATAAAATTGTTATGAAATTTAAGATTATATTCAAGTTTTCAGATAACTTTTTAAAACAATATAAATAGCATCCAATACATTGTTTTTAACGCCTATATCTGTATCTCTTAAAGTGGAACCATAGCTGAAAGATGTTATTATGAAAGTGGCATCTAAATCCGCGTTTATACGAGTACTCCCATTCCCGGTTGACAATCTTAAATGCAATGTCCTCGTAGGGCGGTCCTGCATGAAATCTGAGAACTGCAAACTCGGGGTTTTCGGGACATGCTTTCTGAAATTACATTACAAAACATTTACAAATCAGCAGTTAAACAAGTAATAATGTCCACAATATGGTCTTGAAGTCCAATGTATTTCAATATATATATTTTTTTAAAACTTAATCACAACAAATATATTAATCAACATGACCACAAATCAGGGAAGCCCAGAGAGCAGTAAATTCACTGCAAGGGTTTGTATGATATGATAGATTTAATTTAGTAAAACTGATGCTATAATTAACAGTTTTTGAAATTTTCTCTTGCTATAAATATACTCACAAGTGAAAACTCAGGGGTGGCACTTTTATCAATGAGGTCCGGATAGAAGATGTTGAATTTGTAACCCTGAACGATTTTGGGCGGCGGATTATCCATGTCGTAATGCGTCTGATTGTATTTGTTCCATTCAAAGCCAGTGTGCACTCTGTAACAAGTGATGATTTTCAATAACAATGCTAATATAGAGTCACTAATATTAATGAATGCATACCTATTGAAGTATCTAGGCTTGCGCGGGCGGTACTTGTCCGCCCACAGACAGGGCTGGTCAGGCAGCACGTGCTCCACGCTGAACTGCGCCCCCTCTCCCGCGGCCGCCGCCCCACCCTCCGCTCCGCCGCCGCCCGCCATGGAGCGTCGCGCCGCCGCCTCCAACGCCGCCGTGCTCGTAACCGCCTCCGACTTGGACGGCTCGGGACACTGTATAGTGGAATTACAATTCACCAGTCGAAATATATCTATATATGATGCGGATTCGATGGAAAACGATAGTCGTAAAGCCAGACCTGTGCCAGCGCGGCGGCGTGGTGGTCGGCGGCGGCGGCAGCGTGCAGACGTGCGCGCAGGAAGGACAGGCGCTGCTCGTCCTCAGCCGGCTCGCACAGCAACGTGCCAGGCTCCAGCGCCGACGCCGACAGGTAGCGCGGGGAGTAGCCACCGCACCACGCCTCGCTGGCCTCCGCCTCTGCCTCCGGAGCCTCGTTCTCGGCGTGCGCCGGAGACGCCGCCGCGGTTGTCGGGGAGCTGTTAGGGCAGGACAGACTTTATTATGTAACCGCGGAAGTTTTTAAATATATATGAATATTATTGGTTATCTTGAAGAGTTCGTAATTATAACGAGTAACGTCGGTATCTCACCGCTCCTCCCCCCCGGGCGGCACCTCCCCCGCCGCCGCCTCGGCCGCAACGCCTTGCTCGCGCTTCAGCAGCTGCAACTTGCGTCGCAAGTTGCTCTGGTGGCGGTCCCGAAGCCGCGCGCGCGCCATGTGTGCTATACGTACCACGCACATGTAAAGTTATGTCGATTATACTTAGAGATACATTTGAATTATATATATATAAAGATACGCATCACCTAAGAACGTTCAAAGTTCAAATTCCTTCACGTCGTAAAGTTACATAAAATAGACATAAGAAGAGATTCGGACCTTTTAGCTGGCTGAGAAGGCTCTCCCAGTAGGGCACGTCGACGCCGCCGGCGCGCGCGGTCATTTTGCGCTCGATCTGCGCCTGCAGCTCCAGTAGCGCGGCCGCGCTTTTGCCGCGGAAGACGCCGGCCACGTCCCCGGCCACGGCGGCGTGCACCCCGTCGCGGGCCCCCGGCGCCAGCCGCCGCAGGGCGCCCAGCTCGGCCGCCACTATCGTCTGCACGTCCTCCCAGTACGAGTGGTTCACGTCCTGCTCCAGCTCCTTGTACACCTGCACGAGAGAAAAGTATTGAGCGAGATCCTAGGCCGAAAATTAAAGCGTTGGTTCAACGCAGATACCTTGATATCTTCCAGTAGGTCTTCTAGATCCTGTGCGTGCAGTCCGTTGAGATACGTGTAAGGTTCGTGCATTTCCAGCGCGTCGACGCACTGCTCCGAGCTGACGTACCACGCCAGGAGGTCGATCGGTTTAGCTAACGACAAAAACAAATGGTTATTTCTTCAATAATTTGAGCAGTTAGTTAGCATCGTCTCTCACCTCGTCCGTCCCGGATGCGTATCTGCGAGCGCAAGCGAGCCTGCTGCAAGTGGAACTCGTCCTCATGGCGGGCCCAGCTGCTGAACTGAGCGGCTTCGCGCGCTCGTGCCGTCGCCGCCGCCTCCGCCTCCCGCGCCGCGCGCTCGGCCTCGCGCTCCAGCCGCCGCTGTTTCACCTACGATATGAAATGTCCCATGTACTATTGACATTGTATATATAAATTGTTATCTATGTATTAAAATTATTAACGATATGAAAATAGCAGAAGATCCAAACAACACAGCCAATATCAATGTATAATAATGTAAGTGAAAAAAACTAATTGGAGATATAGAAAAAGTAATTATTTTCCGCAACATTTTAAATAACACAATAAATGAATAGTGTTACTAAACACTCATACTTGGTGGTCGACCATTAGAACGCTGATGTTTTTTTTGCAACTTTTCAGCCCTTTATGACGTTGGGTAAGGTTTTAAGTGATCTCTTAAGCTCTACTAACTACCAAGTGTTTTTTTGAAGATAATGAAAAAAAAGTTTCATTGTCTTCAAATATAAATATTATGTTATATTATATATTCCACAACACAACTTATGGTGGACGACCCCTTAAGTAAAGAAGTTCTTTGGAAATATGTCAATTAACAAAAATGTTTACCTAAGGTTGGGAATACACCTAACAGATGGACATAAAAATGGTTTCTAGTTATGAAAAAGCGTATTACATGACGAAGAATCTTTAATACCTAAATACTCGTACTTTAAATACCTATTTATAGACATAAATAAGTATTTAATGTATATATGTATAGCAAGGGACTAAAATTGTTGAAATGAAATATTATCAATAAGAAAAGACCAAACCTAGTTATAAGTCTACATTAAACAAAGTAATATTTATTATAGTGTTCTATTTTTTAAAAAACCCATTTTAAAAACAATATTTTATTTTATTGTTATAAAGTAAGACCAGTAATGAAGGAATGCTAATGAGTAATTATGATAAATATTCCAAAATAGTGTGAATTTGGCTTGAACCCCAGACAAATCAGAGAAAGACCGTCATCAATGTGGAATATTAATACAGTGGAAATGACTAGCAAAACTTGTAGTCATGGACAAAAATGGAAGGGGACAATTCAATTGCAAGGAACAATAATGTAGAATTTAAGACTATAACAATAATAACATTTTTAAATATCTAAGCCCTTTCAAAAGATCCAGCTAGAAAACATTTTTGTAGATCCAATACTTACTTTTTCCAGTTCAATTTTATTTTCCAACTGCTTCTGTCTATTTAATGCTTCCAATTCATCGTGAGATACATTTTTAACACCTTCCTTAGCAAGTTTCTTGGTCCATACAAATGTGTTAGTGAGTGCAGAGTCACCAAAAGGATTATCCTGATCTGTGTAACATTGATACTCGTTGTCCCAACCCATACGTTCACGTCTTTTCCTTTCCTTCTTTTGCTTTTCTCTCAGTCGCCGGGCCCTGAAAGTCAATTTTGTATCACATTTAAGATTCTTAATTTAAAAAAATAGTTTGTCAGAAAATATATACTACCGTTTTTCCTCGGGTGTTTCATTGAGTTTGATAAGCTCTTTTTGTTTTATTCTCTCTTCTTTCAACCTCAATCTCTCGGCTTCAAGCCTCTGCAGTAATTTCAGCTCTTCCTCATCACTGTCACTACTACTACTACTGCTGCTGCTGCTACTACTACTACTACTACTTGTAGAAGAACTTCTAGTCCTCTTCTTTTTTTTACTACTCTTATGTTTAGAACCTTTCTTTTTCTCTTTAGTGGAGGGCTTATGTTTTCTTTCTGGTGATCTCCTATCTCCACTTGAAGATTTGCGTTTTCTGTTTACTGATTTTGGACGACGGTCAGATGGTTTATCAGGGCTTCGTACCTTAGATTCCCGATGACGTTCGACGATCCGACCCCGAGAATCATCTCGATGCTTAGCGTGTTTTGACGACCTGATAAAGACAATATAATATTTAATATTAAATAAATACGGTATTCTATTGTTGTAGGCATAACTGTTTTTGAGTGTTAGAATATAGTAAATGAGACCAAAGGGTACAGTAACCTCTGAATTCTTACTTACATTGAAACAAGTTGGTCTAATTATTTTTAGTTTCTTGAATTTTTTGACGTGTTCTTTTACAAGTGCAGTTGTAATTTCTGCACATAAAAAAATCTGATCTGATAATTTACAAACCGATTGGTTTATTAATTATTTATCCAGTTTCGTGTTTAGTTTACAATTATAATCCATAGATAGAAAGTGACATTTACAGTTTATATTATACTCTGCATCCTTGGTATGACATTATCAAATGTCAATACTCAATTGTCATTATAGTTTTACACTTCGCTGTATACAGGAAATATTATAGATAAACAGCTAGCGTGGCTAAACTCTCAATCATAGTAAAAGATGTTACCTTAAGATAGAAAAAATAGTATATAAATATGGCAATTTGTTAAAATATATATATTTTTTAAACAGTTTGATATAGCAATGGTGGCCTAACCCGACTTTATTAGATTTACGTTTAAAGATATTTATATCATAGATAACATATTGATCACTTACATATATACATTGAACTTATTAATTTAAATATTATATTCTATACATTTTTACAAATATAAAAATTATACCTTATTGTACAAAATAAATATCTAAATTAGGTATATATTTGATTTATTTTTTAGGAGTTTAATTTCTCTTTCTATATCTTTAAGCGGTTTTAAGTATTTATAACGGAATAGTGTCTTCATTAGTATAATTTATATTTATTGCGGTTTTTACAGCTGATTGCGCAGCTGATCCCCAAATTTCTATTGGATACTCCAAAGGTTTCTAACTTTATATTTGTGACATTATAATTTTCAGCGGTGATAATTTTCATTTTTATTAGCGTAATCATTTAAGCTTTCGTATAAACTTAATTTCTTGTTTAATATTGATTTGTCTTTTTTTTTAAATAAATTTACCTGATTTTACTTGTATCTATTTTTTTTTTAATTTAATTAAATTTAATTCGGAAATTTTGTTATGAAATTAAATTTTCTGGAACAGTTATTCAACGAAAAGTTGTATTATTTATATTTGGTTTTGTTGTTAAATCAAATTAGTAGGTTTTAATAAAACCGCTTACAATATTGTCCCTTAATCCACAATAAAGTTGAATTAAAAAAATGTATACAATGTATTGATATTATATGGACAATAACAGTTTTCTGCGCGAGTGTATATGCGCGAAAATTAGGAAAACCTGTTTCAGGTTGATCGTAAGTCAATGAATACAATACATTGGATAGTGAAATAGCTGTCAGCTGTCAGAAATATAATGAATACAATTAAATGAATTCGGATTTCTTAAGCGCAAGAAATGAAAGTGAAGTGGTGAATTCCGAACAGTGTACATTGAATGAAATAGAACATTTTTGCAGTTAAGAATAAAATATATTAAAGTGTTTAATTACTGTGTAATTAAATAAATTGAACATGTCTTTTCTTAGAGGATCAGAAAATTATGTGTGGTGCACCACCAGTGTTTTAGGAAAAGGAGCAACGGGTGCAGTGTTTCAAGGAGTTAATAAAAATAATGGTGAACCAGTAGCAGTAAAAACATTTAATCAACTTAGCCATATGAGGCCTCACGAAGTACAAATGCGAGAATTTGAAGTACTAAAAAAAGTTAAACATGAGAACATTGTTAAGTTACTGGCCATAGAAGAGGAACAGGAAGGCAGAGGAAAAGTGATTGTCATGGAATTGTGCACTGGGGGCAGTCTATTCAATATATTAGATGATCCCGAGAATACACATGGTCTTCAAGAGTTTGAGTTTTTGTTAGTATTAGAGCATTTGACTGCAGGCATGAAACACTTGCGTGATAATAATCTAGTGCACAGAGATTTGAAGCCCGGTAATATCATGAAGTTTATTAATGAGGATGGAACTACCACATACAAGTTGACAGACTTTGGAGCAGCGCGAGAACTGCAAGAAGAAGAGCAGTTTGTTTCTTTGTATGGAACTGAAGAGTATCTACATCCAGATATGTATGAGAGGGCAGTGTTGAGAAAACCAGTAGGTAAAAGCTTTGGAGCCACAGTAGACTTGTGGTCAATTGGTGTGACACTCTACCATGTGGCTACTGGGCAGTTGCCATTTAGACCTTATGGGGGCAGAAGAAACAAAGAAACCATGTTTTATATCACTACTAAAAAAGCTTCTGGAGTTATATCGGTAAATAAACTCAGCCTATTATTAAGTGCAGTGTACTTTAAATTTATTTATACTTTTTTAATGATAAAAACAATAAGAATTAAAATTTAAGGGCACTCAAACAACTGAAAATGGTCCAATTGAATGGACCCGAGAGCTGCCATCTCATTGTCAGCTCAGTGTTGGACTCCGGAAACTTGTCACTCCATTACTGGCTGGGCTTCTAGAAGTGGACCCTCACAGGATATGGACATTTGATAGGTTCTTCTCTGAAGTTCAAACTGCCACTTCTACAAAATCAGTTCACATTTTCCATGTTAATAAAGCTGCAAGTATAAAGGTAACAACAATTTTTGCTTGGCAAAGATATTATATCTTCACTATTTTTAATGCTAATCATTCCAACCTGATAAAAATTATTTACATAATAAATAAAGAAATTATCAGTGTATATGATCATTTTTCTAAATATTTTTTTTTATAAAGTGTTTTATTTAAAATACAGAAAATGAAAGTAATAATTTTATTTTTGTAAAGTATTTTGTGTTTTCATGTTAATAAATTAACACAGAGGATTTATAAGAGTTACATAAGTAGAGTTGCTATTTAAAAGTTTCTTTTGTTTCACTTAAATTAAAGGTTATTTCATAAAGCAAATTACACAACCTTGATATAATACCGGTGTCCTACTTACGAGCATCTGACGGCCCGTTCATAGTGATTATATTTTGTTATATAAAAATTTATTTCATAGATATTTTTTATGTATATTTTATAATATTTTTTCTTTATTTTCAGGTGTTCTTAAAACCGGAAGAGAAGTATGAACATCTACAGACTTACATCTGCGAACAGACCAGCGTAGTTGCCGAATCGCAGATACTGCTGTACAAGGACATGTTATTTCTTAGCGAAATCAATGAAAATACTTTGGGTAATTTACAAATTGAGTTTTTAAAATGACTTTAGAGATGAACCACTACTACTACCACCACTACTACCACTACTAAGTCGAGCTTCACGATCGTTCGCAGGCAAGAATTATCCGGAGACCACTGCAGAGGTGCCTCTCATGCTATTCAACAAGAATAACAACAACGTGAGCATGGCGCCGGAGCCCGAGATACCCAAGTTCCCAGTGTTCCCTAACATCGTGTCCGTGGAGACGGATGCCTCGCAGGCGAAGGTAAGGGGTCTGAACGATCGGAGTTAAGTGTGAAGAAGTCGTATGAAACGTGTGACCGAGTCACTCACGTAGACGGCGTGCAGCGTGGGCCACGTGGTGCGGCGGCGTGTGGAGGCGCTCTGTGCCGCGTCGCAGCTATGCGGCGCGTGCGTGGGCCGCTGGGGCGCGCTGCTGGGGGCGCGGCTGGACGGCGTGGCGAACCGCGCACAGGCTCTCGCCGCGCACGCCGCTTGTCTGCACGACGCTGCGCGAGCGCTGGACCTGGCCGCCGCCGCGCAGCGACTGGCGCGACGCGCGGCCCCCGTTGCGGAGGCCTGGGCGCCACCCGTGGAGCCTTGGGCGCCGGGCGCGTCGCTGCTGGCGCAGGAGGCGGAGGCGCTGCGAGCGGCGGGCGCGACGCTGCGTGCACGTCACGTGCCTCCTGCTCTGCGCGCCCACTGGGACGACGCGCTGCAGCAGGCGCCCTGCCCGCACGACCTGCGCCTTCACCTCAAGGCCAAGACGCTTGTTGACCGGTACGTGGCGCACTTTTGTCGTATCGTTATATCATGGTTGTCAACGGTTCCCCAATGGTGTGAGGTTGCAGGTTGCGCGAGTCTTGGCAGCACCTGGTGCGGGACCGCGCCACGCGTTCGCTGACGTACAATGATGAACAGTTTCACGTGCTAGAGCGCATCACAGTGGCGGAGACGGGGCGGCGCGCGCGGGCGCTGTTGCAAAGAGCGGCGCCGCTGGCGCGGGCGCGGGCCGATGCCATCGCCGACTGGTATAAGGTGGCCCAGACCGTGTATCTGCAGACGCAGATCCTAGACAAGGACGTGGCGAGCGCTGAGCTCAAGGTACTGGCGCTGGCGGCTCGGCTACAGGACGCCGAACGCCGCGCGAGGACCGCGCTGGCCGACGTCGGCGCGCAGGTGATCTTTTATTTCCCGAAGCTGATGAACGTAGTGTTAGCGTCGAGTAAAACCTTATAAATCCCTTTATTTTTCTTTAGCTCAACGCTATCAAAACTGAAGCACCAGTGGATAGAGAGAAAGAGAAGGAGAGTGGTCGCAGCTGCACCGGCGGAACGGGATCCCCGGGCGTGTCACTCCGCGGCGCGGGCGTCCGCGCGCTGCTGGCGGCGCACGAGGAGGTGTCTACTGGCGTGGCGGCCACGTCGGCGCTGGTGGCGCGCTTGCTCCACCTGACGGCGGACGCGGAGCCCTAGCGCTCCCCCGGGCCCCGCAAGGCCTCGGGAACCGATGTGACTATGTGCAATAATGAATTTAAGTGTCTCGATACTCAGTGTAGTGGCTGTCAAAATACAGATACATATAGTGAAGTGGTACAAGTGGATATCGACTGTTCTAGTACAATTAAAAGTGCAGCTGAAGAAGCCGATCTGAAATGTTGGTGCAATAAGGAAGACTGTTGTATGTATGCAGAAAGTAATTATGAGACTGAGTATGGTCATCGAAATTCCGATATAACTAACTTTTCTGATCAGACTTATAAAAGATATACTCGTATATGCAATAATTCTGAGTGCTTAGGCACAGAGAGCAGTACAACGACGTCAGTAACTACTTCAGACGAGTCGATGACGTCTATAGATTCTGGAATAAAGACTGTTATACACGAGTCCGTGAGCTCAAAGGACGCTAGCTCTCTACCGATAGATGTAGGGGACGATATTAATAAGAATGGTTGCTCGAGTAATAAAGCGGCGTGTACTATCACATAACACGTGATAATTCATATCATTACAAAAATACAATATTCATTAAAAGTATATTCAATTTCAATAGTTTTATTCGTGTGCCAAATTTTTATATTATTAACTTACTTAGCTTCACGGCATATCCCTTGTGGGGTAGCCAGAGACGACGGAGCGCCAAACGCTACGGTCCCTGCATACCTCTTTCGCCTTATATTATATAATTAAATAATAATAATAATAATAATAAGCCTCTCTCTTTATATTATTATATTTATAAAATATCACTTAAATATGATAAAACTTAATTCAAAAAATATTCAACCGTGTTTATTATAAGATAACATAGCACATCTTTTACTGGAACGCTATTCACTAAGACATCAATACTATAATATTTTTTGTGATGTCTGTTACAAACTACTTAGAGTTATAGTTTTAATTTAGTAACTTGTATTATTTTAATAATGTTTAAATAACAAAAATCTAAAGAAATTATAAATCTTAATATATAAAACACAAAGACACTCACTGACTCACTGACTTTTCATTGCCCTACAGCCCAAACCGTAATACCTAGAAAGCTGAAATTTGGACACAAGACTCCTGACATATTAAATAGGTGCAATAAGAAAGGATTTTGAAAAGGTCCAAACCGTTCTAAAGTTACAGCTAAAAAACTGAAAAGTTTACCCCCGCTCCCTCTCTTCTCCTATTGCATTACAGTAGAAATTAAAATGATTTGGCCTCTTATTATGTTTATTCATAGGATTAGGGTTCCGTAACTCACATACAGTTTGTGATTATTTTCAATTTACCCACAAACAGTTTGTGATTATATGTGATTATTTTCAATTTACCCACATATTTTTAGATTATTTGTGATTATTTTCAATTTACCCACATACGGTTCGTGATTATATGTGATTATTTTCAATTTACCCACATATAGTTTAAGATTATTTGTGATTATTTTCAATTTACCCACAAAATTTGGTGATTATTTTCTATTTACCCACATACAGTTTGTGATTATTTTCTATTTACCTACAAACAGTATGTTATTATTTGTGATAATTTTCAATTTACCCACATACAGTTTGTGATTATATGTGATTATTTTCAATTTACCCACATACAGTTTGTGATTATTTGTGATAATTTTCAATTTACCCACATACAGTTTGTGATTATATGTGATTATTTTCAATTTACCCACATACAATTTGTGATTCTTTGTTATTATTTGCCCAGCAAAGCGGGCTCGAATCAGCTAGTATTATAAAAAGAATGCTAGCTTTATAGAGTAGAGTAGTGTAGCTCACTCGTGACCCGTGTGGATAAATTTTCAAATTGTATATTATATAAATTCAAATAAGTTTAACATAACATAAAATTACAGATAATTCTAAACAAGAGATTAATTAATAGTAACAGTAATAGTGTAAAATTTCCATGTCACTTATGAATTGATAGATTGATAAAAATTTTTGCGACTCAATTCACATTAACTTCCTCCACTATCAAGATTTAACTGTGTTTAAGATACAAAAATAAAAGCGTTCACTGGAATGTTATATAATTTAATTTTAAGTTTTCACACAAATATTTTATATTCTAAAGCCTTGGTACATTTCACCTTTACGTGCTTCCTTATATATATAGTAACAATACATTTAAAACATATTCTTATGTTGATAATATACAATTAAGTCACAAAGTTACATACATACATACAATATTGATTTAATTTTACATTGTTTAAAGTCCAAAACGTTAATGACAATTGAAACTCAAATTATAAAGAAAATGTAATAATAATATAAATAAATAAAGTTATGTTCAAATAGTAAGGAGACTTGAAATAGCAACCAACTTGTTTTTTTTAATATTGTATTGGTATACATGGTCCAAAATAATTTAATACTAATAGGGGCCAACAGACCCTCAATTGAGCGAAAGGAGCTCAGTGTAGTGACTCATCGTTTCCCATTGACTTTAATGGGATATCAGTTTTTTGACGATTATTCCTCAACATATTTTGCAATTTTTTTTAATACCATCTCCTAATGTGTGTCCTTTTGATTGCAAAATTTCATAATTTTCCATCAAGTAGTTTTCAAATCTATTCGTGACGAAGAATGTGAAAAAGTCTCCAGTAGACTGCTCCACTCAAGTAAATAGCATATTAATTAATTTGTTGTTAACAGATCAATAGGTTATACATGTTATTATGAGTTACTGTTACCAAATATATATAAGTGATTTACCACTCACTGACTCAACACGAAATCTCTGAAAGTATCTCTCCGATTAACTTAAAATTTTACATAGTTACTTCTGTTGTGACGTAGACGACCACTAAGAACAGATTTTACGGAATTCCTATCCCAACGGATTTCAACTTTTTGCATTTCGCCAAGGTTTTAAACCTGTAGGAGCATACACTTAACGCGGGAGTAAGAGTTACTATAGCAACGGTTACGATGACAACGGATAATATGACAGGTTACCATAGCAACCTAAGTTCACATCCAATTTAATAGTGTTCCCAGCGAATAAAATGTTTATAACTCTCACAAGCACTACATAGACAGCCGGACAGGTTACAAAGACAATCATGGCTCAGACCCCAATCACTTTAATAACTATTTTGGATACTCATCATGTAATGGTTATGGAAGTCGCATTTTTTACCATAAAGAACACCACCATATTTACCAGATTTCATTTTGTGCTTTTCTGCTTTCTTAAAATTTAAGAGATCTTTGAAATAAGGGATATTTGGAACTACATGTGTATCACAAGTGTATCGTTACTTAGGGGCTCACAGACGACAACGTAAATATTGATTAATTATTATTACTTTTTCATACGAATATAGTCGCCTTACTCTTTGAACACACCTAGTATATACACAAAAAATATTCGTAAAGAAAATAGTTGCTGATAACACAAAGCCAAGATAGGACGCTACGAGTAGGGTCGGTCGAAGAGTTTGGCGCGGCTGAGTCGTCGCTCCAGCGTGCGGTACTCTCGGTGCGCGGCCTGCACGCTGCGGAAGGTGTCCAGCAGGGCGTCAAAGTCCAGCGCGTTGGCGGGGCCAGCGGCGGGGGCGGGGTCGTGGGCGGGACCCGCAGCGGGAGGCGGAGCGGGCGCGCAGTGCAGGCGGCGCCGTAGCGCGTGGAAGGCCTCGCTCTGCGGCAGCAGCATGAGCAGACCGAACAGAGCGGCGCGCAGCGGGCGACTGCGCTCGTCCTCTAACAGCTCCAGGCGCAGGTCTTGTAACATTGTGGAGGGATGCGATATTCATCGTGAGTTTTGTATATATAAAAAAAAAACTCGTTTTACTTTTTGAATCGTCGCTAAAGATTAACCATGTGTTTTTCTATACATAAATTTAAGACGAGAGTTTTAAGCAGTGAACTATATGTTTATTATAATAAATACTATGATGGTAAGTGTGGGCTGTGTTTAAAGTAGTCGTGTACTCACAAGCGAACACCGGGGACTCGATCAACTGCACCAATTTATCGACTTCGGTGAGAAAGTCGACTGTGATTTCTAGGTCACCACTGCGATATACGTCAAGGAAATATGTGTTTAATTTTACTATGTTCCTATTCATATACTTTTCAACACATGGAAAAAACACGAATTGCCATTAGAAATTCATTCCACTCATCATTAAAGGATTAGAGGAATTATTTTTGTAGGATTTTTTTAATTATTTGTATAATATCATATATCCGTTCACTACTCTCATATTTAAACTATTTTACTAGGTTTACGGGTTAGTGTAGCAATAAACACATGTCTTCAAAGTATTAGTGTACAGTACCGGGTGTACCAGGCCCTAGCAAGTAAAGGATACAAGGTGGAGATGAGCGTGGTGCAGTGCGCGTAGTTGTGGGTGAGCAGACACAGCGCCAGCAAAGCCACCGGGCTGTGGCTCCAGCACGAGTACAGCGTCTCGAACAGCGACACCGTGGCCTGCAAAGCGACGGAAATTATTGTTGAACGCTGCGGGGGGAGGAGCGGGGCGGGCGGTGCCTGGTCGTCGAAAGCACGCAGGCTGCGAGGGGAGGGGTGGGGCGTTCGGTACCTGGTCGTCGAAAGCGCGCAGGCTGCGGCGCAGATGGTGCAGCTCGGCGGCGGACAGCAGCAGCGTGGCGAGGACGTCGACGAGGCGCGCCGCGAAGCGTAGCTCTCGCTCCCCGCGCAGCGCCACGGCCATCCCGCGATACACGGCCTCCGCCCCCACCAGCACGCACAGCTGTCTGCGAGCCGCATTGTATTTTATAGGTCTCCATGAAAGTCATTGTTTTGACGGGATAATGCAGCACTTTTTTGTCCGACATAATTGGTGTCTATGAAAAGTATTTTTGTATGAATAACGTAAACCCTATAGGACTTTTTTTCGACATGCCCCCTTTTCATTCCCGCAGTGTAAGATTCCGTGGAAATATTGGGATAAAAAGTAGCCTATGTCACTTATTGATAATTGAGCTTCCGAAAGATGAAAAAAAAAGAAAAATGCTCGAAGTTCTTGAAATTACGTAGATTAAGGTATAAAAATACAATCAAACCCGTATAATATTAGATATAGATGCTCAATTTTAGTTTTACACTATTTTGAGTTTAAACGATCCGAAAATTATTTAATAATTTCCTGGATCTGCACATAAATGAGTGGACACCGCTGAAGATAAAATAAATAATGGAAATACCAAAGTAGATCTTACGAAATACTCAATAAAATCAGTGTTCGCTATTCACTGGTGAAGAGAGAGTTCACATTTCTACGACCTACCTTATGATGAATGATCCTCTGTCTTCTAAGAGATTCTCATCCGCCGCTAGAAGCCTTAATAAAGCTTTTAGAAATTTATGATAGTAAGGACTCGATTCTAAATCACCTGCAAAGTAACATTTTTAGTTTATTCAATATATATATATTAAAAAAAATCTACTGCGCCATATTATAATTTGTTATCTGTGTATTATACTACGCCCGTTGGATCCATATTGTTATGAGCTGTTAGAGTTCAAAATTTGTCTTTACGAATTTAAGTGAGAATTTAAAACATGGATAAAATGGAGGTAAGTCAACGGCACATGAATACAATATTAAGGGATTCATTTAAAAGTGCGTGTAAATGTTTACTTCAATAGGGATATTCTGAATTTCAATATAATAATCCATCATCATTACCCTCTTCATTAGCAGCATTATTCAGGATTACTTTCAGATGAACAAAAAAGACAACAATTCTATTTATATTTATTCATATAGTACCGAGACCGTCCATGAGCGGTGTGGCGCCAGTGACGGCGGTGCTGTCGGAGTTCGCGGCGGTGGTGGCGGTGCTGGGAGTAGTGGTGGAACAAGAGCAGATCTCTGCGAGTACTGCGAGCGCACGCCGCACAACGTCGTCGGCGGGGTCCGCCAAAGTCCCCACCACGCTCACGAACACGCGCTCCGTCTGCAGGCTCATCTACACACGCACGTTTTAGCGGCACCGTTTTAGCAACACCCACTTGTCCCCTCGGGTCCCGAGCGCTCACCTCAGCCGGCAGCCGGTTGTAGAGGTGCAGGATCCAGTCCAGCGCCGCCACCTTTGTGTGGACGGAGCTGTGGTGCAGCATCTGCGTCAGCACGCCCACCACCGCCTCCAGGTTGAGGCCCGCCTCGCCCTCCGGCGTTTCCCCTCCGGGCTCGCCTCGCTCGGCCGCGTCTTCATCCGACACCACCAGCTTTATCAGTTGGTGGTTTACCGCTGCCGCCGTTTCGCGGATCTCTGATTCGTTCGTAGTAAGCTCTCGGAGGATGAAAATTCGCGAGGAATAGACAATGAATATGAATAGTGATGAGATGTGATAAATGTAGGTCAGGCTTGTCAACTTCCGAAGCCACCAGCTTTATCAGTTGGTGGTTTACCGCCGCTGCCATTTCGCGGGTTTCTGACTCGTTCGTAGAAGTTCGGAGGACGAGAATTACCGATTAATAGAAAATGACAATGAGTTATATGTGGTAGATGTATCAAAGGATACTAGTGCGCATGTCGGAGTGGTCGGGCGGGGCCAGGCACGGCAGCGCGGCGCCCAGCACGCCGGATAGGAAAGGCAGCGCGCGCCGCCCGCACACCGACACGAACTGCTTCAGCCACGACAGCGCCGTCAACTGTCGCATAGTGGTGTGGACTTAGCACTTTACAACTCGAAGACATATAACGTTAATATCGATATAGACTCGAATCTGCAGCCCTCAAGCGACCTTCCCGGCGCTCTATCGATTGAGCTACCGCGTCGCTACCCGCCTCGAATAATCGAGCGTTTATATATATGTATTTTGTATTCGTATATCGTATTTGTCGGCGACATTTGTTGAGCAAAGATCCTAATCCAAGTTTCTACGTTTGCAATATAAAATATCATTGAAAAAGTAGCGCAAAGGTAATTTATTATAATTGTAATTGTTAAGCTTAATTGTATTTTAAATAAAAATATATTATTGAAAATTTATCGACTCCGTCAAGACTCGAATTCGTTCTCATATAATGCCTCGGATTGTGACACAGTCAGTCAATAGTATAAAAACAATGTTGTAGTGAACAGGTTAAAATTGTCTCCACGGAGTTACATGTCTGTTCTTGGGTCCGCAATGATTCTTTTATACCTTTTGGAACCAGACTGATGATTCATAGGTGTGTGCGTGAGTGTGCGTGTGTATGCGTGCGTGCGTCCATGTGTGTGTGTGTGTGTGTGTGTGTGTGTGTGTGTGTGTGTGTGTGTGTGTGCGCCTGTGCGTGTTTGTGTTTGTGTGTGTGTGTGTGTGTGATAATTAAAATGTTACCTGCAGCAGCTCCTCAGTGGACTGGGCGTGGGTGATGAGAATGTTGAACATCGATTCAAAATCTACTTCCGATGAATCTTTTTTAATGCTTCTGAGAAATTCATTTAATTGCACGTCACACCTGATGGATAAAAATATTTTTTATTAAGTTAACATTTTCGTAATGTTTTTAACCTTCGGTATTAAATTCTTATTAAAAAAGTAATTATTGGCTTTATTCCTCACCTACAATATTTTAGAAATTATAATAATATTTATGTCACCAACAGTGTTCAATAAATATATATTATTTTATTCATCATCATTTATTTATTTTTAAAAATCAATAAAATAAAAAACAATGATTTAAACATCAACCGGAGCATGAAAACAAAGGGAATATTTCATAAGGATACACAGATATCATATATAAAACGAAATTTTGTTAGTCAGAACACTAGTCAGGGGTCTCACATGCGTCGTATCTCGGGGTTGGGGTCGTCGAGGGCCGTGAAGAGGGGGTCGAGGAGTAGGGGGAGGTGCGCACGCAGTCCCAGCGCCGGCGCCGCGTCTAGCGCGCTCAGCCACGCCACGCCGAACTGGCGCGCTGCAGCGCTGCGGGCGTACAGCCGCTCGCGCACCAGAGGCACTACCGCGGATACCTCCACCAGTCCGCTCTCCGTCACTATGTCCTGCGGAATTTGCTTGGAATGACTATTCCAAGCAATCGACAATCGACAAAAAACAATATTCTGCCGGATTCGCTTCGAGCAGATCAATCGACAACAAATTTTAAAATGGCACTAAACTGACCTTAACCAGCTTGTCGAGCAGTTCTGCGCCCTGACGGACTTGAAGTTCAGGGTCGGCGGCCAGACGAGCTAATGCATCAAACACTAGGGGGAATTGCGTGAGGGATGCACTACGCACGATCTTTAATACGTTGAACAAGGCTTCCGTAGCCGCGTACCGCACTCGAGCCTCGCTCTCACCCAAACAAGCTATGATGGGATGGATCAGTTCGCCCATATAATCGACGCTACCCTAAAATAATATTATGAAAGTCAAATATCATTGAAAATGTAATTAATTATCATAAACAAAAATAATTCCTTCCATTCCATTAACATTTCTGATAATCTAAATACCTTGCCTAAACCAACTGCAACTGAAGAAAGTCCCATAAGAGCTCCATTTTTAACATTGGGATTCGTTGAGGACATTAAATCCTGGCCGAGAACTCGTATCAACCGTTTAATTTGACTTGTATTGTTTGCATCATTGAAATCTTTTACCATCCTGAAATTATGATTATAATGTGTAAATATATTGCGGTTTAATAATAAGCATGGTAGCTGTAATGTATTGATGTATGATTATAAAGTAATTTGGTGCAAAATATTAAAATGGAGCTTAAATAAAACCTACTTTTCTATTTCGACACCTGCAAATTTTCGTTTGTCGTATAATTTGTCACACAAGCCCCGGACACACGCCGAACTTAACGGCGCGTAATCTCGATCAGTCATTTTACAATTATATATTTATAGTATGTAATTTCAATATTCAATTATGCGATATTTTTATTGTAGAAAATCTTAAATAATAAACTCCGACTCCCCTTCCATGAAAAATGTCAAAAAAGTAAATAAGTCACGTTGACATTTTGTATTAAATGTCAAAAACACTGCTTATCTATCTTTCGTTTAGAAAAATCTGAAAGAATCTGTCTACTACATACATAATTACATTTATTACATTTGCGAAATATATCAAGACAATATATTTTTTACAAATTAACATATCATGTTGATGTTATTACGTAATATCCTCTATTTTTTAGCAATAAAAAGTCCATTTTGAATAATCGATGAATAAATAATATCGATTATTGAATCGTTATCATATCTTTATTCGCCGTGTACTTTGTAGAGCAATTTTCAGCCTGCGCGGCTCTATCATAAAACAGTATTGACGTAAATAAATAATCACTACACACTAGTTTATATCACGCGCTGCCGCTTTTGTCATTTGATTGTTATTACATATAGACTTATTGTTGTTATTATATTTTCGGCGTTTTTATCATATATTTAATTTGTAAACTGTTCATAATTCAATGTCATTAAATAAGAAGCAGGATCGACCTGGTGTTAAATTAGTGAATTAGTTATTTTTATTTTACTAAAATGCCTGTGACACTTGTGGATAGACTGCCCTTGCCGAACCTCAAGGTTTACTCGACGGGAAGTGTTTTACTATTATCAATAGCTGTGTATTATGCCCTGAGCGTTACGAGTGATCCAAACTGGAAGGTGAATGCAACACTTCAAAGACACGAGGCTGGGGGCTCAAGTGGAGAAGTAAAGATGGTGCAACAAGCATCGGAGATTCCGTCTGAGCCCTCGGTTCCTGAATCAAGGAATATATCAAATCAGTTTGTGGAAGTCATAACCTTTATGATGCAGGAGCCCTTGTGTATGTGGGTAAGTTTGTTTATCAATGCCAGTTAAGTGTAGAAAATATATTTTTAAGTTATTTGTAGCTAAACTGTAAAAAACAAAAAGATAAAACATATATTTGTTTTAAATAACAAATATTTGAATGCTATTATATTTGGTAAGTTATATTAATTATAACTTTCTGCAGATATTTTTTATATTAAATTTCAAAATAGTTTTGCTATTATTCAAAGGATTATTTTACATAATGTCTAAACTATTTTTGAGTTATTAATTGTTTATTTATATTGTTATTTTTTCAATAAAATAATTAAAGCATGAAAATGAGTTCTAAGACTGATTGGTGACTATTGTTAAGATCTAGTTGGGTGGTGTTATTATGACGTAAGCTAGTCAAAAAAGTATTTATTGATCTTCAAAGGTTATGGTATATAGTATATGGCATTAAGAATTAAAATATAACAGAATAACTATAAGAGCATCCCGTCAATAAAACTTGTACTAAAACTGTAAACTTAACAACAATAAAAAAAGTGTTAAGAAATTTATAATCAGAAAATAGTAAGCAAATATATAAACATATTTTGCCACAAATTTACTATAAATTTTGGCCACAAATGCAATTTAAATCATGCAATATTTATTCTAAATGTTGCAATTTAGATTATGCTATAAACTAATCTAACAAATGCCAGTTTTAAGAAATGTCAGTTTTATTGCTCAAAATGGTTCATTATACTAACTGTAATGAACATTTAATTAAATGCCTAATTCTTGTTAAAATTTACAATAAATATTATTTCTACCTCATAGTTGCTATTAATTTAATACAATATTTGAGGAGTGTAGATTTTAGTATTTTTTAAACGAAATATAACAATTCCTGATAGTCTGAACAGTCAATATAATCATAATATTTTTGACAAAATACAAACGATAAAATTGCATCAATTTTGAATAGAAACTGATTATTTATGTAAAGTATATGATTAATTGTAAGACATTTTCAGTTGTTTATAAAATGGAAAACCATTTTAAATTTAACTTCATTTAAAAAAATAATTAAATTAATGTGACCTCATTCAAAGCGATGTTTTTAAAAAAGAAAGTTGCGATCCAAGGATTTTATTACATTTTGAATGTTTGTACTTGCGTAATCAGGGTTATTGTTCTCTTTATAAACGTGACTTACTTAAGTCCTTTGGAAAACATTATTCTCAATTCACGTTAACAAAATTAATACAATAGAGATTTATTTGGGTTATAATAATAGTAAAAAGTATTATTAACACTAAACCTACCAAGTACCAGTCAAATTGACCGTTCTTAAACTTTTGTAAAACTTACACATTTTTAAACGTTATAATATTGTTATTATTTTTAAACGTTATAAACGTTATAATACATGACAATTCTTAGAATATGCATATTATATTTTCTACACACTTTACTTTTAGTTATTTCCATTTTTACCTGCATTATATAATAAAATAACTTTTAATTACCGGTCAATTTGACGGCGTGCGGTAGGAACTGGTATACAAGAATTGTCGGTAGGTTTAGTGTTAATAATATAATATGTGAATTAACTCAAACCCGATATGTAATTTATAATTTAAGCTCAGTTTCTTAGGCTTTTTAGCCTTATATCTTCTGTTTATATAAATCAATAAAAATGATGTCGGTTTTACAATAATTTGTAGTATTTTTATTAAATTAATTTACCAAAATAGTATTACAGACTGCTCATTCGACACATTGGGTACATTGAGTACTGAAGCCCTAATAATTATACTTACTTACTTACCTTCACGCCATATCCCTTGCGGGGTAGCCAGAGAAAATATAATAATGAAAATAATATAATATAAATATGTATAATAATGACATAATAAAATCTTCCTAATAATTATATTTCCTAATAATTTAGCTTCAAAAGCAATGTTATAGTTTAATGGTAGTTTAAGTCAATAAAAATTATTATATGGTACAATAATATGATAATTTAGTTGATTGGTTAGATTTACTGCACACTTTACATTACCGGTGACTTTAGAGAATCACAAGCAAGCCTTTAAAACCTTATAAGCCTTTTAAGTACAGCCAGCTTAGCTTTTAAGGCCTTAGGTTAGAAGGCTGATACTCAAAGAGCGTAGAGGTATTTATAATAGTAGTCATATTCAAGACCTTAAAAACCTAATGCCTCAATTCCCTCGCATTCACTTTGCTATTCGTGTAAATATATTATACCTACTTGGATATATACTTGTAATTAAACCATTGCTTGTAAATGTTTAAAAAAAATAAATGTCATTTTGTAAAACATAGTCATCACTCATCAACTATTTTGACGTGTACAATGTGTGTGTGTGTGTGTGTTGTGTGTGTGTAGTTGTATTCTAAATCAAAACTAGTACCACATATTATTTATTTATTACCAAAAGGTCGACAACCTCTTTAGATGTCAGCTGTAAAACAAATAATATTTTCAGGTCAATATTCTTATCATTCACTATCATATCTAAAGCTTGATGAATAATAATAATAATCTATGACTAAATAATAACAAGATACTATAGTCTTGTTATTATGTATGTGTGTGAATTGGGAATAAACTATAAGTTATAGTCTTGTAATTCTTACTATAAGATGTCGGTCGCAAATAACCCACATCAGTCCGTCCACCATTGAAATATTGTGAGCTCTCGTGCCGTTCAAATAAATGAGTTATTGTTGTTAGTCTATGGGTCGCATGTATACGTTAGATGAGTATAAACGGTGATTTACTGTTAAGTACTGTTATTTGGAGATTTTGCTTAAGCTATATATACCATAAATATTGATAATATCTTTGGCTATATAATGTAAACTTATTTGCTTTGAC
The DNA here is from genome assembly GCA_918358695.1 of Melinaea menophilus ssp. n. AW-2005. Classification (NCBI taxonomy): domain Eukaryota; kingdom Metazoa; phylum Arthropoda; class Insecta; order Lepidoptera; family Nymphalidae; genus Melinaea; species Melinaea menophilus. The sequence goes on along the minus strand of OU911043.1, from coordinate 19,473,570 downwards.
CTTTTGCCATTATAAAGATAATAATAAAAATAAACGTCAATCAACATATATAATACGATCTGTCAGTTTGATTATTTTTGCATTTTTTTTCCTTTCCTGTTTTTTTTTAATGTGTATTATTCGACCAACCTTGGTCAATTATATTCGATCTTGTCCTATATTTCTTGTTATTGAGGAAACGTGTAAGGTTGTAAGAGATTTTATTAAAATAATATATATTGTATATGAATAAAATAACGATGCATTTCATTAGTTATTTTTAAAATTTACTTTTTTTTTTTATTGATTTCTAAAATATCCAAGCAATGGAACTTGAAGTCTTATTCTTTAGAGGTTTTGCACGTTCTCATTTAATCCTTTAAGGCATGAGCTATCCCAATATATAAGAACTGTTAAAGATATTAAGCAATTAAAAAAAAACACGACAAAGTGTAAAATTTTGTCTTTATTGTTGGTTCGTGTAAAATGCATGGAGGCTAATAGCGTTCAAAGTCATTTAAATTTACATAATTTAGTGACCTTGACTCGAAATGTTCAATTTAAAAAAGTATTCACTTTAAAAAAATATTATTTTTTGACCATTTTAAGACAATGACCTCGAATACAGGTCAGCAAGTCTGACTGCCACGGCCGCTGACTTGAACAGGATTGTTGAATACGATGCACGCACACACGATATACAAATATATATATAAATTTAAGCTAGGTCTGCACTGATCGAACCGTCCCGTGAATCCGCCAGTTACAGATACCTGTTTAAGGGAATATCTATTTATTTAATGGGATATTCTTTTATAACATTCATTAATATGGCAATATATTGTCTATGTAATCGCTTGATATTATCACAAACAAACACACTTTCACATTTATTATATACATTGAATTATTACACTTATTTACTCTTACTCTTTCACATATATGTGTAAAAATATTCATCATATAATAATATTAGTGTTACTTGCCGTTCCTAATATCTATAGATAGAAAGTCTAGAAATAAAATCTTTGAATGTGACTGAATATAAATGTCATAAGTCTGTCATACTTATACATGTTTGTGACATAATAACAACAACAATACGTAAAAAAAAAAAAACTTAATCATAAAGTCAAACTGAGACTCCTATTCAGGAAAGTCTAATTCAAAATCGTTTAGAAATTCAGACAATATTCTATTATTTTTTATAATTTGACACATATATTTTGTATATAAAAGTTTGTATATAAATTCACACTTGTTCCTCTGAATTTTATGCTATATAGAGTTAGTTAACAATACGTACATGGTGGATGGTAATTGTAGTTATTTTATTATTTTATAGGTATACCCAAATGTATAAGTAATTACTACAGAAGTAAGAAAGGTATAAGATACGAGAGTATACCAGGATCCGCCGCCGTACGCTGCCGGAGTTGAGCTGAGCCCCCTCAGTTTTTTTACTTTTTTTATTTCTGAACGCAATGAGATATTTTAATTCTGTTTTTTTTTAAAAACATGCTCATTCCCAAGCTCTACTACAGCTCTGCCAATTTTCATTCAAATAGGTTCAGTATTTTTTATAAGATGTTGCTTCAAAAAGAAGTTTCCCAAACGGTTAAGAAACTTTTTTTTTTATTTTATTATGACTAAATTATGTTGTCATTCCTTTATCAAATCTACGTTTTTTTTTAAAGTAACACTCGTTTTCCTGTTTATATGTTATTCCATTATCAATTTAAAAATAGCGTCACGTCGTATTGTTATCGTATAAATAATTAAAGAATACAATATAATTTACAATTTATATGTAACTGGCGAGAAGTCGTCGCTCGGGTCAATTTATTTTTAAATTAAAATAAAAAGAACTTTCTAGAATGTAACATGGGTGATGTTGAAAGCGAAAGTGAAAGGCGGACTGGTTTTTGTTGTTTTGCTATATATATATTATATTAAAATAACACCGCTGACATTTACTTTATTAATTCTAAACGGGATTATTATATTATATATATATTATTTAATTATCTCTCGTGTTTTAGTAATAAGATCATCACATCTCAAACGATTGAGCTCTGTTAACTGTTGTATAGTTGACCTAGGATCTTATGTACAAATGCCTATATACAAGTGTTAATTTAGCGAAGCGACCGGAGCGTTCTACTGGAGACTTTTTCACATTCATTGTCACGAATAGGCTCGAAAACTACTTGATGGAAAATTATGAAATTATGCAAACAAAAAGACACACATTAGGTGACGGTTTAAATAAAAATTGAAAATGTCGAAAAAAAATTTGAAAAATGTCATGTCAAAAAACTGATATCCCATTGAAGTCAATGGGAAACTATGACTCATTACACTGAACTCGCTTCGCTCAATATGCAAACGGCACCCGAGATTTCGCGAGTGCAGCGAGTCGAAATTGAGGGTCTGTTGGCGCCCCTAGTGGTATATATAACGAATGTATCTCTTATCAGCACTTCTATATAAACATTGTACGTAATGCTTTGTGTATATACAATATTAAGTATAGCTTACAACTAGAGATAATTAAATTTATATTTTGTAAAGTTTTTTTTTTTTTTGGAGTTCAAAGGTCCTCAAAAATCGGCATGACGATTGAAATAAATATTTTTAGCATTGATCATATATATATTTAGACGGTCTCGTAATAACAAACAACTGATTAATAAATGTACTTGATTATAAAGATATAGAAAGATTTAGATATGATTATAATTTGTAATTGAAAACAGTGTTGTGCTAACGACCGCCGCCCCTATCTCTCACAGACCGGATGCTAGTGTGACGTCGGCGTTGGCTGTTTAATACGAAACAAGTTTCAATAAACAGAAAAAAAATAAAAAAAAAAAATAGTTGGCTGTTTAATACGAAACAAAAGTCTCAATAAAAAGACAACTAATTAAAAAAAAAATGTCAAATATGACATGTCTTTTATTTACTGAAATATTGACAAAATAATGTTTGCAATGCATTAAATACAATTTATTATATGTAATAAATATATATATATTTTTTTTCAAATCTATTTTATGCCGAGTTATTACACAAATATACCTCCTTGAAGGAAAATAATTGAGGAAACCTGAGTATATCTTGATGCAATTCCGTGATAGCTTGAAGGTTGTTCAAATTCTATATTTAAGTTTTGATATAATTTAAATGAGATATCAAATCGGGTGTCGTGAAAAACAAGCTATTATAAGAGTGAATTACCCGTAGGTGTCCTTGGACGGCCGCCATGTTTAATGTTTTGGCAGCCATTGTCAAAAGTCTCGAGTCGCCACGTATTGGTCGTTGATTGCCAATTTTTATTGTACAAATTTAATTTAATTTCGTCGTCAAAACAATTTATTTTCACTCTGTAGTACAAGCATTGTGTGTGTAGTGTCAATTGCCCTGAATAAAATTTGTTTACACTGTCCTTTTATGTATATGTATAATTGTTACATATTAACTATTTAAATGTATATTTATATTAAGTTTTAAAAAAAATACAATATTGTCAGTAATTGTAATGAAAAAAGATTATAATATTAATGCTAAGTTATAATGCTTCCCGTTATATTATAATTATATTTTATTTTATATGTATAGACACACACACACACACACACACACACACACACGCACACGCACACACATATTTATATTTATATATAAAGTTTATTATACATTACGCTCTAGTTTTATATGTATGTAGTGGTTTAATTTTTTTAATATGAGTCTTTAATACACGGTATATAATAACGAGTTTTGTCATACAGCAAAAGTTATTCCTACACTTTAGAAATAGTTTTAATATTTTTTCCTCCTCAACCTCACGATCGGTGCCCTTTTACGTTTATAATAATTTTTAAAAATAAATAATATCAAATGTCCATATCGTTGTCAAAATATTTGTATAATTAAAATTAATAATAAGTATAATTTGCTTTTTATTAAAAAAAATTAAAACTCCAATATGTATATATTTTTTATATTTTTATTAAATTATTTAGAAATAGAGATAAATTGTATCAGCTGATGTAAAATTATATTACAAATCTTTGAATGTAAAGTTGGTGAATCATTATTCCTAAATAGGAAAATACGTAATGGAAATAATAAAATTAAAAAAAAATGGAAAATGATTAATGAGGAAATAAACAGCTAGATCTTAAAGAAGCGACTTCAAATTCAATATAAACTGTAAATATGTCACTACTGACCTTGAGGTTGCCTTTTGAATCTTTCTTTACAGATATTTCGCTTACCACTACCAAGTCCTCAAGCACTGACATTACTAAAATGTAAATCAACGTGATATTACTGAATTCGCGACCACTGACTTGAATTCACGTTATTTCGAACTCCATTCCTGGTTGCCGCTGACGTGAATTTACGTCATATCAAATCCAATTCCCGGTTGACGCTGAGGTGGATTTACGTCATTTCAAATTCCATTCCCGGTTACCGCTGACGTGAATTTACGTCATATCAAATTCCTTACCTGGTTGCCGCTGACGTGAATTTACGTCATTTCAAATTCTATACCTGGTTGCTCTAAACAAATTTTATACTTATCTTCCCCTTCAAGCTTCAGAATTTCATTATATTAGCCGTACTCAGTACTCAGAATTAGAAACGTAGAAAATTAGACGGGCTGGAATGTGTTGATTTTTTTTTAAATAGTAGACATGGTTGAGCCATAATTAGAATTAAAATGCAATGACTATTGTTGTATACAGTAATCCTCCCCAAAAACGGTAGACTCGTTCCGCGTTATAGGAAAACGCGTTGTAGGAATATTCTTGTATAACGCGTTATGTACAAATAATTCACGTTTAACTTTTCTCGTTGAAGGTGGTTTAAATGGAATATTAAGAAAGAATATTAAATTTGATTTGAATTTAATTTAATTTTATAACAAAATGTGCAAAGGTCAGCGAAAATAATTATGAACTGATAAAAAATTATAAAATTCATAGTATACAAATATAACGTGGGAAATGCTCGCGTTATAGTGTTATACGAGGGACTGAAATCGCGTTATAAGAGTACCTTGTTATAAATTGTACCTAGTTATAAGAGTACCTTGTGTAAATCAGATGTTTCTTTGTTAAATAAATATAAATATTACGTTAAAAAAGATACTGGGTATAAGTTTTTATTTGTTTTTTTTTTCTTGTAATATCTTTCTCGTTATACGAGTTTATTAACATCAATTAACGCCCTTGAGGAGTTAATCACTTAAAGACGGACCTACAACGTATTATAGTGATTGATAAGATCATTTAAAATAGATAAAATTCGTTTACAATAGATTATTAAAATAATTATTTACCAATTAAATATTATAAATAGAAAACTATTTTATAATAATAATTATTTTTTATCAATTTCTTGATATACATGAGATTTTGCAATTATATCTTCTTTATTTTATTATTATAATTAGATTTCTCACGGTGCAGAGCGATCTATTAAAACGTAAAATTTTCTGATGCAGTTGAAGATATACGTCTCTGCTGTGGTTAAAGTGTAAATCAAGTCGGCACCGGTCCGGTTTGATCCGCTTCGGTCCGGACCGGTCCGGTGTTGAGAAGAAAGCATCCTTGACATTTAGTAGATAAGAGATACGAACAGCTCCCGGTGCTCAGCGAGCTGCATCCAGCGAGAGGAATGCCAAATGACCAAGGTTATCTACATTCTCGTGCGGTTTGACCTGATTGAATTATATTACGCTTATAAAGAATATACTCACTACATACTGTAAAATGAAATATATTTTTAAAATTTGACCGTTAGCTAATTACGGTACACTGTTCTCGTCTTTATGTTAACTGTAAACTGTCCAAGAGGTAAGGCGGTGAAACAACTGTTTTAACTTTTAAAGATTCAAATATTCTCGCCGAATTTAATTCACTCGTTGTTAAATACTAAACTTCCAAGACCATTTTGACCTAACTAATTAACAAATACATTTTTGACCTGACTGCTTTAGTTAACACTAGTCTTAAGTAAATTATTAAGCCAACCGAGTCACGTATATCTAAAACTATTTAGTTGTTTATATGTAGCTATCATATTTATTGAGCGAAGCGAGCAGATCGAGCGGAGCGTTCTATGTAAGACTTTCTGCAAACCATGTCCGGGGTTGGCATGAAAACGGCTTTACCGAATTTCATGAAATTTTGTACATTTATAGCGATGGTTTATAAGAAAAGTGAAAAAAAACTCGGGAATAATCACCAAAAAATTACAGTCCTATAGACTTCAATGTACAAAAATTTCGCTATGTGATATTTGATTATTCTATATTATTGCCTGTCAGTTTCAGCTTTGAACGCTGAATTGAAGATGGATTACTCGCTTCGCTCAATTCGCCGAACTCTACCGAGATTTTGCTAGCGAAGCGACTCAAAATCGAGGTCCGGTTCTCGCCCCTAGTTGTTTATACGTAGCTATCGATATTTAGATTATCATTATGATAATATTATATTTTAAAATAGATTACATAGTATACACTTGGCAATGGAAACACCACATTCTGTTGACAAACACTTGATAGTATATATGATCATGTCAATTTGCCAAGTACGAGTGACGATTATAATATATTAAATTATATCTAGATATTTTAAATCTAAATATATATTAACAAGGGCGCCAACATACCCTTAATTTCGACTCGCTGCGCTCCCGAAACCTCGGTTGCCGTTTGCATATTGAGCAAAGCGAGCCCAGTGTAATGACTCATCGTGACGATTATTCCTCAACGACATGACATCTTTCAAAAATTTTTTTTTATACCCATCTCCTACCTAATGTGTGTCTTTTTGATTGCAAAATTTCATAATTTTTCGTCAAGTAGTTTTTGAGCCTATTCGTGACAAAGAATGTGAAAAAGTCTCCAGTAGAACGCTCCGCTCGCTTCGCTCAATAAAACGATTTTGTCAGTCCGTATACTCGAAAAATAATAATGAAAAATCAAAAAAGTAACCGGTAAACGTTAAAAATAGGCAGTCCGGGTCCGATAGTGTATTTATATATTTCGAAAACAACTTAAGATATAATGGATAATTTTTTTATACAATCAACACGAACGAAGTCACGGACAACTAGTATTATCAATTAATATTTTATTCCACATGAGTCATGGTATTGATAAGGTCAAATCTTAGGAATAGTTTATTAGAATCGTCAGCAAGACATAGTAGGTGTCAGAGACGAGACGAAGCTTCTTAGCATTCCATGGATTCACCGTGCGGTTGCCGCGCCCATCGCGTTGCAAGAAAAGGAGCGCAAACAATACCTGGGACTTGCACCCAGGTGTAGGTTTAAGGAATCCCTTACTATGCGCATACACGCTCACCTTCACTGTTCACGCTCCTCTCCCTACCTAACTAAATATCACTTACTAAATATAACTTTTTAGAACGATCAAATGAACTTTTGATCGTTCTAAAAAGGTCGAGATTTTGCTGTTATATCTCTCGCTCCTACTTCTACAGCGTACAAATTATAAATTTATTCCTGATAACTGATCGGTTACATAGTTCGTAATACTTGTTAAGCTTAAATGTATGATCCTTGGGTATGTTTCTTTCCCAGAGATTGTTGGTAGAGTTTAATATGACGTAGATAAATAGAACAATAATACAAATTTACATATTTTACTAGATAGTGATAGTGTGCAGTCTTATAAGTTAAAATTCAAATACATGCTCTTTCATAAGATTATTATTGAATCATACATAGCTGGATAAGTTTACTCGTAGTTTACTCATAGCTTTAACATTAAGTTGGACAGTGTTTTTACAGAAGGGCTTATTACGATAAATCTGGTATCGAAATAGGCCCTCCTGACACTTCCATTTTGACGTACACAAGTGATCACTGATAATGATTCAAAGTGGAAAAGATATAAATAAATAAATAAATAAATTTGTGTTTTAAGATATATTTGTAGAAAGAAACCTTGTCTTTTATATACCTATTTATTAATGTGAATACTTATTTTTACAATTTCTATGGTTTAAAATACTTTTAACTATCTTTTAGTTATTCTTCGTCTAAATATGCATTGTCTCTCAGCCGTGGAGACGCGTACAGTAAAGATAACGTTTGAAAAACTCATTTCAACTATGACTTACTTTATCTTTTCCGCTTTCCAGCTCCTATTATACTTTTGTGTGTGTGTGTGTGGTATTGATGAGATGTATTTGTTTTCAGACACTGATAAACATGGCGTACTGCACGCTAGCGTTGCTGGGTTTCTTCATACAGCGTCTGGTGTTCGGAAGACTGAGGGTATCCGAAGCCCAGCGGGTTAAGGATAAGTTTTGGAACTATGTCTTCTACAAATTCATCTTCGTGTTCGGTGTTCTGAACGTGCAGTACATGGACGAGGTGCTGCTGTGGTGCTCGTGGTTCACCCTCGTTGGTTTCCTACACCTCCTGGGACAGTTGTGCAAGGACAGGTTTGATTATGTAAGTATTGTAGGATTAAGATTTTTAAATTAGAATTAACCGTTTTTTCGACAACCTTTATTTTGTTTTGTTATATATAAAAAGTTCCTACTAGGAGAGTTAAGTTGAAATATTCCAAGCAGAGTCGCTTGCAACAGCTAGTGAAATAAAATTATAATTTGAAAAGAAATAGCGAGTAACGGTGTTATAAATTATAAAAAAAATTTTTTCGTTATTCTGTTAAGTATATATATACGAGTATATAAGCGATTTACCACTCAATGACTCGTCACGAGATCTCCGAAACTATCTGACTGAGAACGGATTTTATGGAACTCCTATCCCAACGGAATTCAACTTTTTGCATTTCGCCAAGTTTTAAACCTGTAGGAGCTATACACTTTACGCGGGGGTAAGAGTTACTATAGCAACGTTTACGATGACAACGGATAATATGACAAAGGTTACCATAGCAACCTAAGTTCACGTCCAAATTAACAGTGTGCCCAGCGAAGCGGGAGGGAATAAGCTAGAATATATATATAGAGTTATTTGACCCCGATAGATGTCATCGTTCTTAATATGAGTAAATAAATAGCAGATAAATATTTTCCATTAAATAGTTTTATTGTTTATTATTAAAAAGTGATAACACGTGAACCCGGTACGGTCTATGGATATTAATTCTCACACACACACACACACACACACACATACACACACACACACATACACGTACACACACACGCACACGCGTCGACTTCTGTATGAATATATTGTATTGGCTATATATGAATATATTGTATTGGCCAATACTATTGTATTGGCTATATTTACATTACTTAAGATTAATGATATCGCCGAATATGTGACACCAAATTTTTTAATACTCACCAATTACCAAATTGAGGTCACAAAAGACGTATTATTTCCATACATATTTTAAAATTTAAATTCCTTAGATCATTGAATATACAGTAATCCCTCCTATAACGCGGTACTCTTATAACACGATTTCATTCCCTCATATAACACGTGTTCTCCCCCATATAACGCGAGGATTTCCCACGTTATATTTCTATACTATAAATTTTTTTACAGTTCATAATTAATTTCGCTTACCTTTGCACATTGTGGTGTTATAAGATTAAATAAAAATTAAATTTAATTAAGTTATTTCTTAATATTCCATTTAAACCGCTTTTAACGAGAAAAGTTAAACGTGTATTATTTTTCACATAACGCGTTATACGGTCATATGAACGAGTTATACGAGAATATTCCTATAATGTGTTATCCTATAACGCGTAACGAATTTACCGTGTTGTAGGGGGGATTATGGTATTGTGAAGTTTTCTTCGAATCAGTTTAGTAGTTTTTGCAAATATAAGATAAGTTGTTAAAAGTTTTTTATTAAAACATTGCAGTTATGAAGTTCCACAAGATATCTTAGACCTTCCTTTTCTTAGTTTCAAATCTAAAATCAAAAGTTTATTATTAAATAAATCTCATTATAACGTTCAAGACTTTTTAGTGTATCGAAATATGTGGAATTTAAGTTGTTGATACATTTGCAGAATTTATATTATAATGTACATCATCTAAGATTGTTATATTTTTTTTAAAAAAGAGCAACTGTTGAGTTTCTGGCCGGCTTTTCTCAACAAAGCAGTATTCCGAGCCGGTGGTACCTTACTCACGGACTGATTACACTGACCTTTTTTTGTATTGTAATAATTGACGATTAAAAAGTGCGTGTAAATGCCTACTTGAATAAAGATAATTTGAATTTGAAACGCCAATCTAGTAGAATGCATTTGGAGGGTAGGACCATAGAAAAAATTGTGAAAAGTGTGAGAACATATTATAAATTCAATCGCGGTAATAAAAGCTAGAATTAACTACAACATTTTTTTGTATGATGCTGTGTGTAATTAATAATAATTAAATATAATCATAATAGAATATATAATTCCAACATTGGTACACACTCGTGCTTGGAAGATTTGAGCTAAACAGATGACGTAAGATTACAAGTTCTAGTTTATGAATATCAGATTAGATACTCATAAATGTTCTTTCTTATTTATTATTATTTATCTTTACGCCATATCCCTTGCGGGGTAGACAGAGACGACGGAACGCCAAACGCTACGGTCCCTGCATACCTCTTTCGCCTCGGCCACAGACAACCTCTTCATACATGCCCTCCGGGGGGTCCTCATGCTTTTTACGTGACCTTCCAACAGTATCATAGATACTGTGTTTTCGAAGGTCACTCGAGGCCTCCCCTTGTCTCTCTTACCACTCACTTTTCCTATATAAATCTTTTTTACCATCCTTTCTTCACTCATTCGTTCGACGTGACCAAACCACCTGAGCACGTTCTTCTTCATCCTCACTTGTTCTTTGTTTTTTTATAGATGAGTCAATTATGTTAACCGCTGATGAAAAATATCGATTATATTATCGATATGTAATAAAATGTGGTCGGTCGGTACATTTGTGTTACATTTTTTTCCAGATTTATACAATTACAATAAAACAATAAGTAACGAGTTCGAATATTTTAAAATGAAATTAAATATATAAAAATTTGTAAATATTTTGTTCTTTGTTGTGAACGTAATACAAATTCAAATATTGAAAGACGTTACAGGAACTTAATTTATGCAAAACCTTAAGACATTGTCAACAAATTGTTAAGATATTTACACAAAAAGGTTCAACGAACTGTCGTTATTTGAGTAAGAATCGAATGTTTCGTACCCTTGTATTGACCCCTTCCTATCGAATGTTTTATTGGTCTGTAATGTACCAGACGCTCCTTAAACGAAATTCGCACCCCCCTATTGGGGGGTATGAAACAAAATAACGTTCTATTGAACGTTGTATTTAAAATCCGCGTATACAAACATCTGTAACGTAGCAGAAGCTCCTTAAACGAAATTTATACCCCCTCCCCCACTATTGGGGGTACGAATTGCGGTAACGTTCTATTTAAGTTTGTACCTAAAGTCTGTGTATACAAACGTCTGTAACCTAGCGGACGCTCCTTAAACAAAATTCATACCCCCTCCCCCCCATTGAGGGGTACGAACAACGTAACGTTCTATTGAACAGTGTACCTAAAGTCTTCGTATACAAACTTCTCCGTACTCCATCATCATGTATCTAGAAAGTAAAGTTATGTCAATAAACTAAGCTCATACTTTCTATACGTTACTGTGATTTGGTTTGCATTGGTTACGTAACTTCATACATAACCGGACCATAGCTGACTCCGGCGTATATTAATTATAATATACGCCGGAGTCAGCATGGTAATTATACCATAACAGGATCGAAATTATCATATCAAGTCGATTTTAAGGAAAATTATTAATATTTTATTGATTCTGCTTGTAATTTTGTTTCTTATTCCGGTTATCAAACAACTTGTGTTATTTGAGAGATACCTATCAGTTTTTATTGAATAATAATCATATCTCTATATAATATACGAGGGGCGCCAACAGACCCTTAATTTCGACTCGCTGCGCTCGCGAAATCTCGGGTGCCGTTTGCATATTGAGCGAAGCGAGCCCAGTGTAATGACTCATCGTTTCCCATTGACTTAAATGGGATATCAGTTTTTGACATGTAATAAAAAAAAAATTGACATTTTTCAATTTTTTTTAAACATCATCTAATGTGTGTCTTTTTGATAGCAAAATTTTATAATTTTCCATCAAGTAATTTTCGAGCCTATTCGTGACAAAGAATAGGAAAAAGTCTCTAGTAAAACGCTCCGCTCGCTTCGCTCAATTAATATTATTAATATACAGCGTTGTACGTTAATAAATAAAGAGTCGTATCGCCCGCTTCGAGTTCTAATTAACCTAGAAACGAACATCTACAATGGGACGAACTCAAGGTAATACATAAATGATATGTAAATCGAAGCCATTGTACACGATCTTTTTAAAATTAAAATAAATTTATAAAGTCATTGCTCTGCACTTTTAAATGTCTCATAATACACCTTAATCATTGTCATTTGTGGTAAACAATTTTGTACTAACATTATAATTAGTTTTTGTACAAAAGGAAGGCGGTGACCGCACATTTTTAAAGACTTTATACCTACTAGGGGCGCGAACCGGACCTCGATTTTGACTCGCTGCGTCTCGCAAAGTATCGGTAAACTTCGGCAAATTGAGCGAAGCGAGCAACCCATCTTCAATTCAGCGTTCCAAGCTGAAACCGACAGGCAAAAAATATAGAATAATCAAATATCACATAGCGAAATTTTTTTACGTTGAAGTCTATGGGATTGTCAGTTTTTGGTGATTATTTCTCCACGACATGAGTTTTTTTTTTCACTTTTTTTTATAAACCATCGCTATAAATGTGCAAAATTTTCTGAAGATCGGTAAAGCCTTTTTCATACCAACCCCGGACATGGGATGCAAAAAGTCTCACGTAGAGCGCTCCGCTCGCTCCGTTAAAAAAACTATGATCAAGCTATGTAGGTTACTCTAGTGTCTGTACGTTGTACGTCGTGTACATTTCTTAGAGCATTTAAGGGTAAGGGTAAGGGTTTATAACTGAAGATATATAGAATAAGCCATAATATCATGTCGTTTTAAACCATGTCTTTTCCTCTGCAGCTCTCGTCCTCTCCCAGCGTGTCCCGTGACGCCCACAGTCGCCTGCTCGCTCTGTTGTTGTTCATCCTGAGTGCGGCGGCCGTCCTGTTCTCGGCAGCCCTGGCCTGGGGCCTGCCAGCCGGCAAGGACACCTTCGCCTTCATGGCTGCAGAGGTAGGACCTTGGCAATCGTGACGTCATGTGTTGGAACTTAATTGATTATATGTGTGATCATCATCAGTGTCTGTTGGTGTGCGTGTCGACGCTGCACGTGGTTGCCCGGTACACGCTGCGCGCGCATGAGTCGGACGCGGCCGGCCCGGCCGCCTACTACACGCACCTCGCCTTCGATGTACGTACACGCCCCCCCACATACAAACAGTCACGCACACAGGCATATCTCATAGCATACACACACACACACAATTTATAGATGCTTATATTTTTTCCCTCTGTTCCACGTTCCGTCTCTCCTTTCATACTCAACTAAATTTCCCGTTCCATTATCGTTGACGCATCCTTTTATTATTTTCTATCAGATACACACACACACACACACACACTCACACATTTATATTATTAATAAATAACAAATATCCATAACTTTGAATCGTGACGGTGCAAAATTTCAATTTGTATATTAAGTTTTTCCTGCGAACTTGACACACACACAACTTATTTCTAATTCGAATGTTTTAAGGAAAATACCGTCACTATGTAGGTATTGGGAAAATCCTCGATTAAAAGCTACGATAACAATACGTCATATATGGCGATAAAATTAACATTTCCACCGGCACATTTAATAACAATTAACTTTCATCTCTTCAAATATATTAAAATACATTTTAGTTACAAAGTATTGGCTTCTTATTGGTATTATAGGATTTTTGTATGATAACTTTAAGGTGGATCCTTGCACACATTTATTACATAGGACATAGTAATGTCAATATTTTTATATATTAAATTATAGCAATTTTTAAGAAATTATTACAAAAAAAAAAAAAATAACTTGTGCCCGTCCACAGCATTTCGAAACAAAATGGACGCAAACAAACGTACATGACTTAAAAATGAACGAATGAATGAAATTTAACAGTTGAATGGTTTCTATTAATTCAGTCGGTGTCGTTGGTGATGGAGACGTGCCACGTGGCGCACATGGTGGTGTACAGCAACGTGGTGGTGTCGATGGCGTCGCTGGTGCTGCTCATGCAGCTGCGGCACCTCCTCCACGCGCTGCTGGCCAGGCTCAGGAGGCACCGCCTGTACACCGCGCTCGCGGACCACATGAGCCGCAAGTAAGATGACGCACGCACGCGCACGCACACACACACACACACACACACACAAAAAATATGTAGTTAGTACGTTTCTGTACATGTTGTAGAGACAGAACGTATGTCGAGATAAAACATTCTGTTCTTAATTACTGTAATTTGAATTACCACGTGAGGTAACAATTATTGTTTTTTTTAATTTTTTTATCAAGTCACGCGTAACTTATACAGCGAAGACTGCACGTAATTATTATAATTGTGCATATTACATACATTTTCCGATAATTGACTAACACTCCTCGCGTGAACTTATTAGACTTGGATAGAGATTTGTATAAATGATTACCAATAATATCCGTCCCCAGCTACCCGATGGCTAGCGTGGAGGAGGTTCAGAAGCACGAGGACAAGTGCGCCATCTGCTGGGAGCCGATGCGGGAGGCGCGGAAGCTGCCCTGCAAGCATCTGTTCCACAAGTGAGACACAAGACAGACTTTCCTATTATTACCACCACTCTGGCCATTCTGGCTTTTATGTCCTAAACTGCGATCTAAAGATCTAAGGGTTGCAGGCATCGCAGTTAATAATCAGAGAGGTAGGAAAAAATTGTTTAAACAATTAATTAATTACTACTAGACCCGGAGTATGCATACAGCATTTAGGAACGACCGTTCGAACGAACGTTCCGAAACTAAAGCTATTGAAATTAAAAAAAATAATAATAATAATTCCGTTTTACTGTAATATAACTACATGTTTTACACCACGTTGTACTTTAGCGTTTAAATAAATATATTATTATTATTATAATAATTAATATATTGAAGTGCTATAATTGGACTCGTTCTAAAAGATAAACAAATTGGATATGGATTTAGTTATTTAGGATGAGTTTTTGTTTTGCCACTACGGCATACCTAGCTAAATTCGTATAGGAGATTAAGATAAGCCACCTAGGCGTACCTTCAGGTCACTCTATCAAGTCTGGAGAAAGATTGCATCAAAAGAAACTATAGAACCTAAACTCACTACTTTCTTTCAAATATAGTAGGAGCCACTAAAATGTACTTTCAGGTCAAGTTATTTAGTATCTCTGACTCCATCGAGTCATGTGTATATATAATACATTTACAGTATGTAATTAGTCACAGAAAATTGCAGTAATAATAAAAAAATAATTTTTCTTGTATACTGATATTTAAACATAAAAAACTCCGTTCCGGCAGCTCGTGTCTGTGTCGCTGGGTGCAGCAGGATGCGTCCTGTCCGACGTGTCGCC
The DNA here is from genome assembly GCA_918358695.1 of Melinaea menophilus ssp. n. AW-2005. Taxonomy (NCBI): domain Eukaryota; kingdom Metazoa; phylum Arthropoda; class Insecta; order Lepidoptera; family Nymphalidae; genus Melinaea; species Melinaea menophilus. Next base: position 19,457,920 of record OU911043.1, on the reverse strand, counting down.
GCGCACTGCACGCCCGCGGCTCGCCGCCCGCCGCCGCCGCGCCCCACGCCCCCGCCGCCCGCGTGCCGCCCCCTCCCGGTGGGGGTGGCGCGCACAACCACCTCTTCCATTTCGACGGTGAGTACATGCTCACACGCACACACACAAGCACGCACGCACACCACACGCACACACACACACACGCGCATATATCTTGACGCGTAGGTAAAATAGACATGGAGATAAAAAAAAACACTTAACCTAATTTTGTAAATAAGAATGGTTACTACCGGCTCTAAATAAAAATTGTTATTATCTTATAACCTAAAATGGTGACCTTCGTTCGTTTGACCCTTACCCGTATGTACGCTATTATTTATTTCAATATCTGTTTTATAGCAATGTTTTTTTATTTAGTTTTTTTACAATTTCTCTTAATTTAAAAACAAAGAAAAACGTTTTTATTAATATACTATACATATAGTAAATATTTAATAAATACTATATTTTAGAGATAATATATTGTACCTATTTATTTTGTTTTTGTATTATTTAACTAGGGGCGCCAACAACCCCCAATTTCGACTCGCTGCGCCCGCAAAATCTCGGGTGCCGTTTGCATATTGAGCGAAGCGAGCCCAGTGTTATGGTTCATCGTTTCCCATTGACTTCAATGGGATATCAGTTTTTTGACATGATATTTTTCATTTTTTTTTGCTACATTTTTCAATTTTATTTTTTAAAACCATCACCTAATGTAAATCTTTATGATTGCAAAATTTCATAATTTCAAGTAGTTTTCGGGCCAATTTATGACAAAGAATGTGAAAAAGTCTACAGTAGAACGCTTCGCTCACTTCGTTCGCTTCGCTCAATGAAAGGTGGAATGCGGTTTTATGATTTAATTGTAATCTGAAAAATAAATTATCGTAGCTCACTAGAAGCCATTCTCCTCGAATACGTTTCACATGACAATCTATTTATTTACTTTTGCATGTTTCGTATCACTTGTCACTTTGTACTTATTACATGGAACTTAAATTCTATTATAATCAAACTTTTTTAAAAACACGTAACAGAAATGTAAATAAAAAGTTTAAATAACGAACGTGAGAGACTGTCACTATGTCACTCCTACGTCTGCGTCAGACGCAACCGACAGCGGACGGAATGGATGTCGTAAAAATGTAGGGAACGAATTTTAGAAGATATAAATAGACCGGATGTTTCGGGTACATGCGCGTGCGCCTCGCGCTCGGGGTGGTCTTGGTGTCCATAGTGTGTTGTGCCGCCTACTGCCTGCTCTGGGACCTGAAGGTGTCGCCGCGGACCGCGACAGGTACCGCCGGCACAAACCCCCCGGTTTTCCTCGAATCACCGAAACCGTGTCCCACAGGGTCTCGCTACGTGTCGTGGCTACCGAGCTTCTCGGTGGAGGTGACGCGCGTAAGGGACGCGCCGCTTGAGGACATGGCGGAGCAGGTGCTGGCCGTGTTCCCTCAGTACGGCCGCGCCGCCGTGCTGGCCGACCTGGCGCACTCGCGCTCGCCCGACCTCACCGTGCACAACATACTGGAGGGCCGTCTAGCGCCGCCGCCAACCCCTACCCCGGCCCCTGCCCCACCACCCGCGCCCGCCACCGCCACCGCCACCGTCACCGCCCCCACACACGACGACGACGACAGGTGTGTACTTCGACGTAATAATATCAGATGAATTACTCGCGCTTCCCTATGCAGCGATTTAATCTAGAACGTTCCGTTTTAGCGCGCCGGTCACCCCAGGCGCATCGTTCTCATCGACTGCCGCGGAGCGCGAGGCGACGCTGCGGCGCCGCAAGGAGGCGCTGCTGGCAGACGCCAGGCGGCGCTACCTCGCGCGGTGCAGCCGCGCCCTTACCCCGTCCCCCGCCCCGCGCCTCCCCCCACCCGCCCGCAGCCCGCGCAGCTGAGTGTTCCGACACATCCTCACGCACCTCGCGCACGCACACACGCACGCGCCCGCACACACGCACGCGTAGCGCACACGAGGTGCATGGCGGATGATACACTGACGGATTACTTATATTAGTCTAGTGCGATATCGACAACACATTTCATTGAGTGTGAAGAATGCGTCCGCGAACAGTTTCAACTGAATCACACTCGCGGGCGTGGGACCGACTCGTTACTTATCCATTTTTCGGACGCACTTATTTGAAAAAGCACAAAAATTACTCCTTAAATAGAGAACTGCCCACTTCGAGGGCTTCGTTACTTAAGGCGATATATAAATAAACGGAATCTCTCGCGTGAAACAGTCAAACAAGTCACTCACTGATCGAAAAGAATATATAGAGCCTTAAGTGGAACACGAAGACGATGCATTTAATACGTTCGACGGAGGGCTGGACCCTCGAGAGGATGTTCAAATTATTAAATTAGGTTATAAGTAAATTTTCGTTAACAAATACTCAAAATTTGATAATGTGGGAGTGGCCAATATTTGATTGCCGTTTAAAATTATAAATGTGCGGATATTCGGCCGCGGAGAGATGTGTGCTATCGACTGACGCGTTTTAAATTTGTAGATATAGATAGATGTCTTTTGAAATTATATGTTTTGTAGAAATTTCATCTAGTTGTTAAATAAAATACCTTGGAACGAGAGGATTATGTATCGCAATATACGTACACCCTCCGGCGAGACGGCTCCAGTGATTCTGTCCATATTGAAGGTATGCTCCATGTGATATGATCGTATTTATCGGGTCGGCGTCGGTTTGTCTGTCCGTGTCGCCGTATCCCCGTAGCACGTACGTACGTTACTTATTTTTGTATATAAATAATATTTAGAGTGTATTTTTCTATCGGAGAAGTTGCGATTTTTTTATATATATATATATATAACCTTTGTCCATAGTTTTAATGATCTTGTAAGTTAGACGTAAAATCCTTTCTAAATGTTTTTAAATTTCATAATAAAGTAACGACATACATACATACATGCATAGTGTCGTCGTAGTGGGACGTGGTTACTGCAATTTGTATGTTATACTTTGACGGTACAAATACAATAGTCAATATATATATATATACATATATATGTATATACATATATCATGCTCACTATATTCGTTTAATAGTTTCATTCACATTCACTTTAAACTTAAGGTCTATATGTAATGGATGTTAGAGGAGCCGACGCTTGTTGAATAGATATTTGATGTATAAAAATTTTTGATTCGAATTTTATCACTCGAGGTCAGTGACCTTTGACACTAACTAACTAACTAACTAGAGGCGTTTTATAAATGTTATAGTTACCGCTTGATTGTTATCTAACAGCTCATAAAGTACTTAGTGTTTAACGGATACGTTACGTACATTTCAGCGACGCGGTTCAAATTTGAACCAAACGTGAGTCGCCGATCGACCTGAGGCTATATCTTATTGTTAAATTTTAAGTGTCGATTAACTACAGACGTGTAATGAAAATTGATTCAAACTAGTCAAAATAAATATTATAATGCAATTTTTGTTTTATTTATATCGCCTCGATCTTTGTGTATTTCCAGCTGGTGCTTTAAAATGTGGATGCATTTATATGAGCGTTTAAAAGAATTTCAATTCTTAAAGAAGTTAACTAATATCTTAAACTTGAGAGGATTTATTTTCGCTAATTATTAATTACTATTGTGTAATTTGAATACAAAAATAATATAGAAATTAAAAATTATTTACAAATAACAAAAACTTTTTTTGGTATTTGTTTAACGTATATAAGTGAAAGTCGGACAATTTTTGTGAAAGAAAGTATTTTTCCACAGACCTGAAGAGAGAGGGAAGAAACTTGAGAGAGAATTTGTCTGAGATTGGTTTTTTAAACCTAAATTACATTTATATTCAAAGTTCAAGTAGCCTGATGAATGAATGAATGAATGAATGCCTGAAGTAGACAAACAGATTTGAATTAACAGGTAAAGTCTGAACTCTTATTGCGACAGTGTTAAAAATTTAAGTAAAAAATGTATACATTGTTCCTTAAAAGAAAGTCACTCTTGGAGTCGAGTTGTTACTCGTTGGTATGGCGAGCTTATGTTTATCTCTCGTGTTTATATACACAAGTATATCAGTATATTTAATAAACTTAAACTTATAAATATTTAAGATTTATCAAAATATGCTGACGACAGACCATAACCGAAAGCGTTGCCAGACCATCCAGATAAATGAAGCCCTCAATTTTATTTCACATCTACATTAATGTCAAGAAAAAGTGCATTCAACAACTTGAATCCCTTCCTCATTAAGCAGCACATTAGGTGGTACCTGTTCTACATTTGGAGTGGGGAATCTGAGAAGTTTAGTGTTTTTATTATTGAGTAACAGGTTCTTGATGTATTCTATCAAGAGCTCTACAGCTTTACACCGTCATACAATAGCTGATGCCGTTCTAATTTAAATATCAAAGAAATTTCATCAACAAATAATACTATCTCATAATGTTTGTCTACAAAAGTAGACAGGTCCGTTATATAAACAAAAAAGAGAAATGAGCCTAAGATTGAACCCTGAGTATTTCTGAATATAATTTTCACTTGTTTTTACCTTATTTTCATACCATTAGTTTCTAAATCTTGTTCAAAATCATCGCTTTTCCACCTTTATCCCTCCCGGGCTTACCATTATCAGAAATTATAGGAATGGAAAACGTCATAGTGGAGTATCTTTTTGTTAAATGAAACTAGCCCTTTAATTTCATAACGATATTTAAAAGACAAAGAGGGATCACGCATTACATAAAATTAAAAATAAACATTTCGAACAAAACTGGTCTTCATATCATACTGCTAGAAGTCGATTATTAATTATGAACCTTTTGGTTACACCGATTATTACGATTATACTGTTTATTGCTACGTAATTCTTTCCTTAAAACGCCTATTAATCTACAGAAACCCTGCACCTCTGCAGCAAATACTGTAAGATTTCTTAAATCCCAATACTTGCTAGAAGCTTCGTCAAATTAAAACTTTCTTTTAACCAATTAATTAATGTTTAATATTTGTGTCAGCCCTGTGTATAATATACCTTCGATTACGTATATAATTAACTTCTATCTGTTCTCCGATGCTTATCTGATCTGGATACGAAGATTTCTAAACTTCCTTTATGGGATGGCCTTAATTTTTATATTAATTCCGTCCGGATAGTAAACGTCTAAACAAAAAAACAACTGATTACGATTCTTGTGCTGATCGTTGTTAGTTGTTTTATTATGGTAAGGACCATAAGTTTATAATAAACTATAAGCCATTTTTTCCCGACTATTTTGTTTTTATTGTTTGCACACTCACTATACTCCCTTGTATATCCGAAGGTTGACTGGTAGATTATTAAACATTAACAGTAAGCCCACCTTGTATTCATTTATATATTTTTGTGCTATTAAGAATTACATAAATATTTTCATGCCAAACTATTGTGCTATTAGCTCCTTAATGTAGCTTTTTTTTAAATACTAATATTTTTTAATATAAAAAACACAGTTTAAATAATGGATTATTACTAGGATTCGCTGCGGGAGATGAGCTGAGCGCCCTTCCCTTTTAAATAAAATATAATATTATATTTATGTATTTTTTTTGTTTAGTAGTTTTTATGTGATATTACTTATAAGCGTATTTCTAGGTTGACGATCGGCAAACTCGTGGAGATTCTGATAACGTTAAGTCTATGGAAGAAACAGTTTTTTCACCATCATTTCTGAACGAAATGAGATATTTTATTTCTTTTTTTTTTAAAGATGCCCCATTCCCAAGCTCTGCCAATTTTCATTCAAATCGGTTTAATAGTTTTTATGTGATGTTGCTACAATAAGAAGTTTCCCAAATTTTATGCTTCGTTTACACTAAACTCAATAATATTACCTGCACATCAAATTTTTTATCTTTCTTCTTTCCTATTTCAGAAAAAATATTATTATCAGTTAAAATATTTATATATAATTTAAAACAAATAATAACAATACTAGTATTTATGGAATTATTTTCTTATGTGTGATGTATTTCAACACAATGTACAACACAGGTCTATTATTATTTTTATTATAATTATTGATATATTTTATTTTATATTGTTTTAATACATGTTATATTCCTGTATACTTGTGTTTATTAATTACATATTTCTTATATTCTTATTTATAAAATTGTTAAATTCGCATTTATTATATTCTCACAAACCGTGGAAACGCTGATTAGACGCAGGTGCATTGTATCATGTTAAAATCCCAGAATGTAATGTAAATCTGAAACCCTTGTTTGTTCCATTTATTTCTCTGTATTCTTTTAATTATAATTTTATTGTATTCATTCTTGTCTCCAACTTTGAGTGAGTATCACATAGTTTGTAATTTAATTATAATTATAAAATTTTAAGTAATAAATTTGTATTGTTTTGGATCCTCCGGTTGTGACCGATGTAATTTACAATATCTATTAAAGGGTTAAACATAAAGTCTTTTTTAAACAGCTACAAGTTAATATATATATATATAGGCTACCAATATTATGTAAAGTCAAACAATTAATATTCTCTTAAGTATGCAGTCTTTATAATTAGAATAACAATTGTTTCAAGGACATTGAACTCATTTAATTCTTATATATATAATAAATAGTAATATTATTAACCATCAAAGGAGACATACTATAAATAAGTATGAAACAGTTTTGTTGAATGGAATATACTTTATTTTTAAATAAACTGATAAGAAACCTACAAAATATATTTAACCTATGAAATTGATAACAACTATATGAAGAACTAGATGTGCAAATATAAAATCAGCAAATCCTCGCTCGGCACTCAATCCTTGGAACTCATTTTTATTTTCTGGATTCACTTGCAGTCTCAAGCACACTGCAAAAGAAATATAATTATATAAGATAAGTAAATAGTCTTATATACTTTATAATAATAAAGAAATAACCTTACCTCCAAGAACAAAGCAACTAACGGTAGAAATAAACCCACTGAGGAAAGAGTTAAACGGGAAGGTGCCGACAAGGCAGCAGTATACAAACTGAATTACAGCAGTAAGAAACACATATAATAAGTATGAATCAATAATTTTTAGTTTCTTGGGAGTTTTGGTAGTATATTCTTGATAAAGTTTGGGGATTACCGAGGTAAGAGAACTCATTTTTATTCAATATAATTCTCGTGTTAATAAAGAGCCGGGCTTTTAACTTGAGTTTGACGTTTTTAGATTTTTGACATAATCGAAATGACGTGGACGAAAATCATTCAATTTTAGATTTGTTTATTTTTAAGCTCTACGGTACGTGCAGAAACCTACGATATCTGACATACATCCCTATTGATCAGCCAACTAAAGCATTATTTTTCTACTAGAGAGGATGTCAAAAATATGTTAAAAATATGATTGACATAAATAACAAGTGTTATTTTATATTAACCATGTCTATAAAAATAAATAGTCGTTCACAAGTAATAAGTTATTATAGCAATTTATATATTCTAAACAATATATATTAATATATTCTCAACAATTATATATATATAATTTTTTAATACGAACACTGGTTATGGAGGTAAATAAAGTAAAAAATGGTGAGATAATATATTAAGAAAATAAACCTTGAAGTCGACACTGATCAATAATATTTTTTTTTAAATAAATAAAAAAGATTACGTTTACTACGATTACGATTACTACGTATAATATTTATTAAAGTTATTATTTCATTTATATGCATGAATAGACTGAACACGAAATAAAGTAAATATTTCGTGTTCACGATCAGTTTTATACCTTCTTTAATTTCAAAATTTATTTTATTTCAAGAAGGCTTATTTCACACTTAGAAATATAAGACTCAACCGACTCAAGAAGAAGAAAGATTCAAGAATAAAAGCAGGCAAAAAACATTATATAAAGTAATTAAATAAATTTTGTAAAATAAGTAATTGAGAGAATTAGTCTTTAATTTATTTTTTTTGCAGTATGGAATATTAAGTCGAAGTCGGAAATCTTAATTGATATTTGAGTAAAAGTCAATAGTTACAGTAAAGCACCATGTACAGGATTGTTATTATTTTTCGACTTTCCTATCGTTTACATAGTTCTTAGTTATATAAAAAGATTTGGATATTAAGACGTGCTGGCATATTTGAGTGATTTATTGTAAAACTAATGGCATTGCACAAAAATGATTGCTTATGGTTTTAGTCAGGCTAAAGTTATATTTAATTTTTACCTTGATACAACAATAGCGCAATCAATTTGGTACTTTTTGTGTTTTTGTATTCGAAATTGGATCTGACAATTGTCAAAAAGACTGCCTAAGATAATCTGTCCACTGATCTGTGATTCTGTCAAATAAACTGCATGTCATTCGCAATTGTAACAATCATCTTTTATCACGATTAAACAGTCTCTTATAAATTTGTGTAAAATCTAATAAACTGAAAATGCTGAGCTTAAATGAAAATTTTCCCGATTACGCGCTACCTGGTGCTAAACAGGTTCGCTTTGAACCATATGCTGATAACGGTGGTAGTGTTGTCGCTGTCGCCGGTGATGATTACGCTGTGATTGGAGCCGATACTCGTCTAAGTACTGGTTTTTCGATATACACAAGAGAACAGAAAAAACTTTTTAAACTCTCCGATCAAACCGTCCTTGGCGCAACTGGATGTTGGTGCGACACACTGACGCTGACTCGACTTTTGCAAGCTCGCATGCAGATGTACGAACATGAACACAACAAGGCGATGTCAACTCCAGCCGTAGCTCAAATGCTGTCTACAATGTTGTATTATAAAAGATTCTTTCCATATTACATATCTAATGTATTAGCTGGTCTGGATGCTGAAGGAAAGGGGTGCGTTTACAGTTATGATCCCATTGGTCACTGTGAGCGATCGAACTATCGCGCTGGTGGATCTGCCGGAGCTCAGCTTCAGCCATTACTGGATAATCAGATTGGGCTTAAGAACATGCAGAATGTAACAGAAACACCAATTTCCAAAGAAAAGGCACTGGCACTTATTAAGGATGTGTTTATAAGTGCTGCAGAGCGTGACATCTACACTGGTGACAGTATCTACATACTGATAATCACTGCAAATGGTATTCAAGAAGAAAAATTTGAACTTCGTAAAGATTAATTTTTTATTGCAAATAAAATATATTCAAATATTAACATAGCTGTTTATTTTTTTAATTTATTATCTATAATAAAATTAAGAGTTAAACAAGTAACTGACTTCATTCTATGAATAATTACAGGGTAACTACAATGTAATTACATATTTGTTCAATATTATATACAAATCTTAATTTATTAAATTAACAATAAATTTATTTATTATATTTAGGCATAACAAAAATATGTTGAGGAAAGATTTTGTCAAACATTTCCTTTACGACCTCTTGTCTAGGGCTATCACCTAAGACTGTTGCTTTTAATCGTGGGGGGGTGGTATTCCCTGCTACTAGAGGATGAATGTTGTAACATAATTCAACCTTATCTTTGGGTGGTACTGTAACAGAAAACTTTTTGTACCCAGAAAACATATAAGCATCCGTTCCTTCCACTGCAATACTCAATCTGATAGGAGTGTTAGTTTTACCAATAAGTGTACATTTTAATGGCACAGAAGTCTGAAGTTCCACAACCTCTGGATAATTGACTTCAACGGAAATAGGACAATCATCAATGGGAAGTGCAGAGAGAGCTGTGCTACTCATTACACAGTGTCCATCTTTACAGCTTTCTCTACGCCACGTGATGTTGTACAAGCCCACCCTTGTCACTGGATCTTTGTGTTTGTGGTTGGCTTGTAAGCAAATTGCATCAGAAGCTACATTTTTTTCCGCTACTTGTAAGTTATTTATACATGATTGAGGTTTTTTACTATCAGCATATCTAAAGCTTTCTACAGTCTCTAATTCTGTATCTAAAATAATTAAATCCCAAGGACTTAAAATTTTTATTTGAGGCATTACTATGAATGGATCATCTACAAAACACTTTGTTATAGGTTTAAAGTTCATTGATACAAAGTTAGTTGACACGTCAAATGGTTTAATAACTGTGATTTTTGTGATGAATTCTTTTGCGCATTCAAGTTTAGGTGTTTCATTGAGATCAATATTGTAAGTTACTTTTATTTGAACAGTTGCTGTAGCTGTTCTATTAGTTTTTAAATAAAAGGTGCTGGAGTAAGAACAGTCTTTATTCACATCTCCAACACAAATCTTCAATGGTTGTGTTTCTGGTTCACATTGTTTAAAGGCCAATTCTGTTACTGATTCAGGGTTTGGATTATCGGGAGAGCTCAAAAGTGACAGCACTATAGTCATATCATAGACTAAACAGTCTTCATTGTTTTTTACTGTAAAAGTAGTTGGAAACCACTCGCCTTGGAGTGCTGGAACTGCATTCTCAATGTCTAGAGACAATCGACATTCCCTACTGGTAATACATGTTGTAACTAAAGGCACAATGCAATCAAATTCATAGTCGGTTTTTGGGCTCAAAATAAAGTGTAGCAGTTCAGGATGAATTATTGGTTCTATATTTTTATTTTCTTCAATCTTAAAGTTCATTATAATTTTTCTTCTCCTTTCATTATCCAATAAAAAGGAAACATTTTTTATTTTCAATTCAGAACCATTGTCGTGTGGATTAGATTTAAATTGACACAGAAATTTCTTTACTTCGCCACCAATTAATTTTAAAGTAGATTTACCACCGTCAGTGATAGGGATCTCAATGGTTTCTGTATTTGTTGAAACTGTTAGAGTAGCAGTTTTCACTTCCAGACATGCATTATAAGTGAGACGAACAAACAATTCAACTTCAACTGTATCATCCATTCTATATTTATGTTGCTTAAATTTGGTCTTTACTTCTAAGAAGCTGGCTATGTTTATCATATCAATAACAACTGTAAGAGGCTCCTTTTCTATAGCCATTTGCCATAATTCTAATGCTTTACTTTGTGAAGAGGGAGGAAGATCAGGCTCTGGTGATGGAATATTCAAATTTAAGACTGACATTATATTTCTAAAAATTCTATCCTTGTCATTATTTGGTACCTGAATGTACTTGGAAAGAGCTTCTACTGACAACTGAATATAATCTTGTATTTTAGCAGACAAGTAGGCACACTGTAAGGCTCGGTTTAACACATAAGAAGCTAAAAACCACCACTTCTCTCTTCTGTAATCCCAGAGCATATGAGACAAAAGGGTCAATGCTTTACCATAGTCAGCACAATAATAATACTCATTTGCCATTTCAACCACTAATTGCTTTCTCATTCTGGGGGAGTGAAAGGTTTTAAATTGAGATATTGCACTACCCAGAAAACTTATTATCATAGCAGAATGATGAAATACTCTTTCATTGTACTGTAGTGCCAGTACTGCAACTTGTTCTTTCTGGGGATCGTGAGGATCAGCACTAAGCCTTCCTGGTCTCCAAGGTCTCTGACCATAAAATTCTACAATACCATCCATGGGATCTGGGGCAGATGGATACTGAAGTGCATCACAACAGACTGACCTCATGGCTTGGCGTCTTTTAACTGTAAACTGTGCTGCATATTGATAATAAAAACCCGGATGTTGAGATTGAATAGCAGGGAGTCCTAATCTTATTGCCTCATCAAATAACTCTCCAAAAGCACTATACTGCCTTGCAAGCCAGGCATAATGCTCAAACAGTAGTTCTGTTGGACCAATTCTGTTTTTGTAACGATCAATATGTGACTTTAGTTGTGCTATAGCATCTCTAGGTAAGTTCAGGGCAAAAAGTAATTTACATAATTTATAATTTATGTAACCTGAGACTGTTCTTATCTCATGTATATTAGTATCTACTTGTCTAGTCTCTAATAAGTTGTTGTATGCATGCATGTAATGCTTGTGGGCAGTACTTGTGTCTTGTTTTAGTTCATTAAGAAAGCCTAGTTTAAACTGATGTCGTACAAACAAATACTGATGAGTAGTTTTATTCAGGTGGTCTCTGTGCTGTTTAATGTTTTTTGTTTCATGATGATAATAATTTTGTGCAATGTCATAGAAGGCATTTTCTAATCTTATAATGTAACCCATGAGGTGATCACTATGAGGAAGTACAAAGAGTGATTTAGATTGAATTTCACAAGCGGAACAGAGTGCTTGTGCTCTTTCAGCACCCAGCATGTACTCAGAGGGCGGTGGCGACAGACCACTCTGCACCACCACAACAGCGACACGCGTTGTGTGGCCTTCGACTGCTGCTCGGATAGACTGCACCCTTGACGCACACTCAATGATCTTTTCATTCCATTGAGGGTCATTCCATTCCATATCATAAAATATAACCACAACGGCTGGGATCAAGGAAACACGTTTTGATATCCAGTTTTTTTTCAGTATTCCTTTTGGGATGTACCATTCGTACGAATTTCTTTTCGGTTTTACGACAGGAAATTCAAATGTGTTGTTTAGTAACTTAAATCTCACGGCAGCGCGGTCTGGTCGACGGTTATTAGAGAATGCATCCCAGATAGCTTTGTGTATTGCATTATTAATGGTATCCAGTCCCGAGAGCCCTATCAGGGCTAAGGGCTTGAGAATTATCTCAGGCGGAAATTCAGTGTTGTCACTCGGCGTAGTCGCCATCTCAGTAGCTTATTTTGGCAATTGATAAGCCCTATAACGAAACTTGAAGTAATGATTTCACATCACAGTATAGGCACAAATCATATTTTTGTGGAATATAGACATAATATATATTAAAGATCACCAACTCAACCACACCATCATATCTCCGTAAAACGTCAACCAATGTCATTAATGAATTTGACAGATTTTTTGTTTCCATTTACGTAACCATAATTATTACATATTCCAATACTACTATTGTAATAAAATTAGTAAAAAAAAATACATTCCAGATAATATTTAATAAAACTTTAAATTATTATAGTAAATTTTAAGCATTTATTTAAATAAAAAGAAACTTCACAGTATTATTCCATTGCATGTTTTTAATTATTTTTTTTAATAATCAAACGAAATCTTTATTTATAACAAAATTTTCGAAGTCAGCAGTGTTCCCAGAATTTATTACTACATATTCCTCTAAATTTTACAGCTATTATTCATTATTCAAGTAATTTTTGTTAAAATGAAAACAGTAATATATATTTTAATAATATGTTTACTTTTTTTTTATTTCTTTCATCCATGGACGATATAATTAATATAATTATATTGTTGTAGTCATTTTTATATTTTATTTTAATAATAATTTGTTATTTTTAAACAGTAATTGATTGGTTTGCCTTTTCTGTCACGGGTCGCAATCGTATTTTATCGATAAAATTTCTGCACTACAGCAAGACGAGGAGTACTTAGTTGGTAGTGCGGGGGGGAAAAAGCAAAACATACACAACAAACCTTTGTTCATCACCGTATTTGTTTTTATTATTGACTTCATTCACTTGCGACTGATAGTATCTTGCCAACGCAGAGCGGCATAATTTTGATTTCTTGAAAGTTATTATTTAAAAATGGCCGAGATGCTCGATAGTGAGCCTTTACCGTCTTCTAGTGAGAGTCCAATTGTTAGCGATTGTAAAGACGATGACGAGCCATCGCCTAAAAAGCGTAAAACATCGGTAGACACTGAACAAATTGAGAAATTGGAACACAGGCTGGGCAGCATTCTGTGCTGCGTAGTTTGCCTGGACTTGCCTCAGGCTGCCGTATACCAGGTATTCAAAACAGTTGATGGACAGACGTCTGTCTTGTCAGCTGTTTTACTTTTATTTTTTTTTATATATTATATTCAATGGTTTTATGTAATATCGATTTGTTATCATTTATTATAGTCTCTACTTACACAATATATCATTAAATGTGAATTATCGAATAAATTATGGCGCAACTATTAGTGCGGCGTAATTTATAAATTTCTTAATTACTGTGTAGTTCTCATAGAAGCATCCGAGATTGTTTCTAGAAATTATTTTTTGAAATTGTCTACTATCCATTATAACAATAATCAAAGTTTTTGTCACGATTATTTAACATTTTCATGTATTTTAGAATATAAGTTAGTCAAAATGTTATGGTTAAGGAGACTGATATTGTATGGTTAATTCTGTCCTAGTCTGTATGATCTCATAAATAATATAGAATGTACATGTTTTGTAGCATTACATTTGAATAAATAGTTATTTGTGAGATGTAGTTCTTTCTTTATTGAGATACCTCAGACAATCCCCTTCCCCTTGATCCAAATATACTTAGTGGAAGCCACATTGTTACATTATGGTAATTATAAATATTTAAAGAATAATACTTAAACTTTAATTTAAAGTATCAAATTTAATTTCCATTTTATAATAATAAAAAATATACTGACAGTTTTTTTGTAAACAAATAATTATTAGTTTGATTTCAGGATCCCCATTCAAAAGGTGCTCAGGTAGAATTCATTCATGCACATGTAAATTATCTCTATTTCTTTTGTTATCAATAACATTTGTTCGTTAAGAACTTAATTGTAAACTAATAACTTTGAAATAGGTTTTGATTCAAATTCATTTTATTATATAAAATATTTAAACAACTATAAATGTTAAAATTCCATCATATTAATGATAAAGGCATATTTTTTGATAATCAAAAAAACTTTACAGTTATAAAGAGAATATCCTCTAAAGAAATAATAATTATCTTATCATAATTATTATAATTTAACACTATGTTTGCAGTGTAGCAATGGGCACCTAATGTGTGCGTCTTGCTTCACGCACTTGCTGGCTGACGCTAGGCTCCGGGATGACAATGCAACATGTCCCAGCTGTCGGGTGGAAATTTCCAAGACTTCGGCCACCAGGAACCTAGCTGTAGAGAAAGCGATCTCCGAGTTGCCGTCCGAGTGTAAACATTGCACTAAGGTCTTCCCGCGCCGCACTTTGCAACATCACGAGGATAAGATTTGTGAAGACAGGTAATAATTGTTTAGAGATATACATGTGTGTCATGAATTAATTATTTGCTCTGGTAAATTTACATAAGGTCCAATGATTCAAATCGTATGCAAGTATTTTTACCACTCGGAGCTGATTCCCAGTTTCGTCCTCAGGGAATACAGGTTTAGACAACTGGTAGTAGATGCCAGTCCGCGTTACCCTTTCGCTGGTTTGGTTCGCATTGTGAGCTCTGTGTACTGGCTCGTGGTCTCCGTCTTCAGAAGAAGCTTCTTCGTGTCGGAGGTCACGGAGGCCAAGCGTCGTAGGTACCACAGGTGTGTGCCACTTTCACTTCGTCGCGACCGCTTACTAACTCGTATGTTGAATTGAATTAAATCAAAAGCAATGAAACTCCCTGATAGTTTATCAATATTTGTATGTACTAATAGAGGTCTCGGTTGCGCTTTATAACAACTGGTCTAATGCGAACCAAACTAACGAGTATCGATAAAACAGCATTTCACATAAATTATAATCGTAGACAAGTAATTCCAGGCGTTTTAAAAAGTTTATATAAAATTTTACCTTGCCTAGGTAATTAATGTCTAGAATTCTTTATATCCCACACTTCTTTACTCGGGGCCACTGTGTGGCGCTTCCATCTATTTAACCTTATGTTTGCCGCCGCCGTCACGGCGCTACGGGATTATTTAATATTCGATTAAAATTATCTCATAATATAACCCGTCGCTCCTACACTTCAATCGCGCGGCTCCCGCAGGGTGACGGGATGCCGGTACGCGTGCGTGGGGTGCCCGTGGCGCGGGGCGGCGCGCGCGGCGGCGACGCACGAGGCGGCCTGCGCCCTCCCGCGCCGTCCCGCCGCCGACCTGCTGCAGCTGCTGGCGCGCCGCGAGAGGGACCACGCCGAGCGCCTCGCGCACCACACGCAGCTGCTCGACCTGCTCTCCTACGAGAAGATCACCTTCAACGGTACGCCGTCGTCGTGACCGCTACCGTCAACAATCCGAGATCTTAACGATCTTCCCTCATCCGCCAGACCTGCAGCTGCGGCCGTTCCGCACGGAGGAGTTGCACAAGCTGTACTTCGAGACCTCGCGCTTCACCGCGTTCGGCCATCAGTGGATGGTCAAGGCGTTCGTCAACAAGCACCAGCGCGATCCCACGCAGAGCGCAAGGCGGGAGATCACGTACCAGGTCCGAGTCGAGGCTCGAAGGTTCTGTTTCCGCCCCGTCGGTTCCGCTGACGCTCCGTGTGCTCCCGCAGCTTATCCTGAAGAGCAAGCCGTCGAGCGCGCTGTGCGTGCGCTGGGTGGCGGCGCGTGGCCCGGGCGGCGCCGCGGCGCTCCGACCTGCGCCCGCCGCGCACTCCTTCCGCGAAGACGAGGCTGCGCCACCGCGTCCGCTGCCGCTCGACGACCCCGACGACGCTGACCGCCTGCTCGCCGCAAAGGCCGTGCACTTCAGGTCGTCATCTCCCCCTCCTGGGATAAATACCACCCCCTGGCGACAAATTTCCTCTCGGTGTTGTTTCAATGCGTGTATCGTCCTCTCCTCTCTTTCACTCTCGTGCCCTCCCCTTCTTACTTTGCCCCCTTTTGCGGGTGATTTAATATACTTATATATTATTTTCAGATTGATAATGTTCTTATCGTCTAAGTGAGGGAGTCTAGAGCGGGTGTAGTTGCGCTTCGACTCTTCGAAGCTCGAGCTGGAGGCTGTACGTCGTCGGGAATCTATATTTATATTAGATAATTATACAAAAAAAAACATATTTTTTGTTATAGTGTATTATAAAATTAACTTTTACTGTGAATCGAGTCCGACATTGTGTTTAATCCAAATTTATTTAATGTATTGCATTGTCAGAGTACAAAGTTCATTGACGGCTTCGCTATCAGTAGTTTGTTATTTATAAACGATACGAGGTAACCGTTGGTATACAAATAGTCACAGATCGGACGATCATTTCTTATAAATTTTTATAATTTTTTTAATATAATTTTTTTATTATAGATTATGTATTTAACATTATATGTAGAGATTTTGGGTTTTAAAAGTGCTATAGTAATAAAATAGTTAATACATTAAAATCTTTTATTTACATTTTATTATTGTTGGAAAATTCATACAACTTTTTCAATCAAATTTATTACTAACTTACTTAAATAGCGTATTTTAAACAACTTTAAAGTTAATAAAACATCCAACTAGTCAACTCCTGGTACTTATTGGTGGTTGAACAATAATATGATGAAGAACCAAGTCTGAAAGTTTCTCCTACTGTAGTAATTCCACACTTTGATAGACATTAAAACAATCTCAGCGCCACACGCTAAGTATCCCCGCCTCGCCCGCCGTCAGCAAGATGTCTCTCTGGAAATATTTATTTATTATTACAGAACATATCGTTGCGATAAAAATGTTAGTTAAATACAGCGGTAGCTGGTATACATATCAAATATGTATTATGATTACATTAGAGGATCTAACTTAATAATAGGTTACACATTTTGCTGCAATCAAAGGTCAGGAACAAACAAGTACAGGAAACTGGATCGAGCTGGATAGTTATGGAAAAAAAGGGCCTCGCAGGGAATCCATTGGAGCCCTACGTATATGTATATATATAAGTTTAAAACTGCCCCACAAGTATATGCTATTAACAGCCACGAGTCATTGTAAAAAGGACTCAAAAAGCTATCAAATCAAATCCAAGAGCAAATAAGCAATATGACACAAATCTACGACCAGATGTCGAAAATAGTCGAGTGGGAAATGGTAACCAACAAAAAAAAATTATCATAATGTGAAGGAAAGAGTTTAGTGAATGGATTTCTTAGTTATATCCCAAAAACATAAAAATATATAAATATCTATTTTAGATCATTAAAAATACGATTATATAATTGTTTTGGAATAGTAATTTTTTTTACATAACTTATCAGTGCGATAATCCCCCTCCCCCTAAGGCCGGCACTAGGTTACACCTAAATAAGCTGCTAACTTAATACAATATCAATTAATTTATAATATATAATAATAACGTTATGGTAGTTACCTGTGGGTCGTAGGCACTGCAGGTGACTATTTGTCTGTTCTGCGAGTAGTCCGTACGCGGCCGCAGACGGGACCCACACGCAGTCAGCGACCGCAGCACTCCACTGGAGACACACACACACACACATTATTAATATACGTTATATTAATTATCAATAAAGATATTTTATTAGTTCTCACCCGTCCTCCGAGTAGGATCCGGCTAGAAGGACGGTAGAACCGTCGGAAGACGCGTACGCGTCCACGAGATAGCAGTCGTCCGCTCTCAGCCTCTGTAATAACATGTATCGAGTTAAAATAGGTTCTAATTCATGAATCTGAATTATTAATGGTCGTTCAAAAAAAAAAAGAAAACAATAAGGAGGCACCTTGATGGCTCGTGCCACCCCCTCCCTCTGGTACTCGTGGGTCAGTTCCCCCGCGGCGTCCCACAGCTGCAGCGTGTGCGTGTGTGTGAGACAGGCCAGGCGACCCGGGTCAATCCAGCGCAAACTCTCTACCGAGTTGCACGTGTTCAGCGAGCAAAGCAGCGCCTCGTCCTCCGACGGCTCCAGGATGTTGTACACGTTGAGAAGCCCATCCGTGGAACCGGACGCTAAGATTTCTGGTCTCTCGTTGTGGAACTTCACCTGGGTGTTAAATGACCGGTTATAGGTGGTACAATATTAGTTTTATAAGAAACTTCTTTACTATAACATTCGGATGTAAAAAAAATTACCACGTTCGATTTTCAAATAACGTACCTGTGTAATGTCATCCCTGTGGGAGTTCCAGTACCCGCCGAGCGGTTGCGGCGCTCGGACGTCCCAGAATACGAGGAAGGCGTCGTCGCCAACGAGCTGGCTGCCGCCCACCAACACCCGCCCCGAACACGACACATCTAGGCACTCGTATTGTCGGGAGACGGCGTCGCTCTCTTCTGTGGAGTGAATACTATGAGACATGTATGTGTCTATTAAAAAGTAATACCATATGACATTTTCCAAATTATTCTACCACTATAGTTTAACACGCAAGTGCCGCTCGCCCTGAGATCCCAAAGCTTAACTCCATCGTGCCCTGCAGAGTAGAGGAGGTGTTCCTCCGTTGGACTGAATACCAGTTCGGTGAGGTTCTTCTTATGTCCACTGAGTTTACAGATTTTAGAGAGAGCATTGTTCAGCTGATAAACTTCTATGCCATTGTCTACTACACTGACCGCTGTGTGCAGTGATCTGTAAATTAAATTCAAATTTAAATATGGTATATTAAAAGTAATTTTAATTACAATTGTCTACGCACAAACACAAAGAGATAAGCTACAAAATCTTTGTGAAGAATTACAAAGAAATTGCAAAATAGTGAAATTAAATTTAACAATATATCATAGGAAAGCTTAACATAGTTATTATTTCAAAAAGCTAACTTCCAACAAATCTTCTTCAATTAATTTAAAATTGTTGTGTTTTTGTTTGTGTTTTCAATAGATACCTGGATAAAAAAAAACAAATAACGCCATATCCGGCTACATATCTTAACGTATACCATGTCAAAATAGGGGTGGGGGGGGGGGTTAATAGTATATGCACAACAATAATGACATTACATCGGAACATACGTTTTGATAACATTAAAAGTTTGCAAGCACAATACACCTATCTTGTTTGGTCTTTGTATAACAAAATGTTAGGCGGCTTACTTGGCCAATATGTAGTAAGTACTGGAAATGACCTGTCTTGTTTAGATTTAGTTCTGAATGATAAAGTATTATTATCAAAACTAAACCATCAATTTGTATACTTGATTACTGCGTTTGGAAGTTTGCGATGCAGTTTCATACTTTGCAAAAATGTAATTTGAACAATTTTGAGAGACTAAGATAGAGTCTTAATCTGAAAATATCAATAATATAATCAAAGACAACACAACTATCTGAAGACAATAAAATAAAAAATACTTTCCTACTGAATTTATAAAATAATGAATGCAGATTTTTAAACTTCATTACAACCATATTAATTTATTAAGTTTGAAGTTTTAAATGGTAAACACTTCATATTTTATGCTTTTAGGTTAGAGTTTGGAGTAACAATAATCTAGCAAGTTGTACATATTACAAGTTTCTACTTACTTGTTTATACTTAGTTTATTTATATACGTTTTCTTTAACGTTACTGTTGTTTCAGCTAACAAATTACACTTTTTACTAAATAATTTTTCCAATTCTTCTGCAGACACAGTATCTTTATCCACATCTAGATTTTCTATTATATCTGACATTTTAATAATATGTTCCAATTTTATATTTAACAAATTTCGTTTGTTTGTCGGTAATTAATATTATTTAACATTGTCTGTTTCTAAAATTTATAAAAGACACATTTTTGTCAATACAAAAACACTCAAGTCTCAAAATTCAAACTAAGGTATTAAATATTGATAGTAGAGAAAAGGAGTAATAACTTCCTATAACAAATAGTGTTATTCATAAAACATTAAATGATGGCGCTACTGTTTCATCAAGATACAAGATACAAAGTTCTAATCGAAATGAAAAATATAATATGACATATTTATTGCTAGGGAAATTATTTAAATTAAAAATAATTCTATTACATATTTTGTCAAGTATTTTCGTAAAATAAGAAAAAACATTTATATAGTAAAAAATAAACAAATATATTATGATTAAAATACTTTCGGCTTCAATAATCGTTCTAAAATAACATTTTATCCATCTGATCTGGCTTTATATTACCCTACCCTATAATCAAAGATAAATAAGAGATCACTAGGTGTCGGTAACTATTGATGTATTCATTTTCTATGCTCGTTTCTGTATTTTATTTATGTATAATTATTTATTTCGTTCAAACTTTGAAACAACCAGAAAGAGAAAATGAATGGAGGAAATAAAATAAACAGAATACAATTTTTAAAAGGTTTAATGATAAAATATAATTCTCTTGGACGCATATCATTAATAAGTACGCCGTGTCCCCCTGTGTCGCGGCCCCATACGCTCTATGTCCCCGGCGGCAAGGCGACGCGCGACCTCCCGCAGCGGCGCCAGGCTACTTCCGTCCGGGAACGACCATCTCACGTAGCGCTGCATGCGGACGTGATCTGGACGTTACAGTGACATTGCATTCATCTGTTATTGTAGGATTCAGTCTATATTCTGTGAGCTTACCAATTGCGGGATCGACGATAGCGAAGGCTCGTTTAAGATTATCGACACTGATGTTTCTGTTGGCATGTTTTCCTCCGAGTTCGGCGACAACTTCTCGTATGTATTTGTCTTGAGCCAGTTGTCGTTGTCTGTAGAGCTCCCTCGCCAACTCTGATCTATCGAAGCCCTCTTCGTTCTGGAATTAATTTACGGTAGAACCGTGTAGCTATTATGTACCTATAATATGTAAGTTTTATTATCAAACATTTATAACTTCTTTTACTTTAAAATATTTGATCATGACGTTACTTTAAATATTACACCGACCTCGATATGGTGTACATGTATAGTCAAATGACAATAAAAAAAGAATTGAAACTTAAGTAACAATGTTTCCAAATACCTCATAGAACAATTTATCCAAGTTTATGTCGACTGCATTGATCTTCAACTTCAACTGCTTCTTCACGACATCTGTAAGATTTTTTATATCGACTTCACTCTTTAACGGAAACGTAGCTCTCGCTATCTTCTCGAACTCCTCTATCGTGACCGTCTGCAATTTAAAATTTCCTCATTCATTATTATTGTTAGTATTTAATTTCAACTGGTAATGTCGTCTCTCCCCTCCCCGTCCCCGCAGTGTGACTGCAGGCGCTCCTTTAGCGCGTTCCAGTGCGCCCGCAGTCCCCAGTACACGTCCTCCCCGAGGCGGCCAAGCAGCGCGCCCCAGAACACTTTCACCGCCGGCTCGTCCAGCATCTGCTCCACGCCCGCGCAGAGGTTGTATGACCACTCTGCGCGCACTGACGGCTGACGGTACCTGGACAGACGTTCCATTAGTACAAAGTCTATTCATTCAAAATTATTTAAATAGAAATTGAGTCTAAAAAACTCGTCGACCTCTCTTCGAAATAGCGTGCGACGTGATCCTGCATGGACCCCTCCCGGGCGGCGTCTCGCGCCAGCCAGATGTCGTTGACGAGTACGCGCACCTCTCGCCGCGATAACCGCAGGTTGCGCACGCGCCCCTCCGCCCTCAAGTGCGGCGCCACTGACGCATCCATGCCCTGCCGCGCATACACTTATTACAATGCACTTTCTGTTACCGACAGCGGAGGATTAGTTATTTAGCTTCAAAATGAGCAATAAATGTAAAAAAAATTTCCAATTCGAACAAAACTCAACATCTCAACTTTTTAAATGAATAGGAGTATGCTGATCACAGCCATTCGATAACTCACCAAACCATCAAAATATTCAAGATGTTCGCTCTCGGCCGCGGGGCCGAGTTCCTTTAGGAGGACCCTCAACATATCTCTCGAAGACAGGCCGCTAGCTAGCTGCCACCATCTGTGATGAAATAAATATATCTAATTGAAATACTCGATACAAAGAATCAAACCGGGCTCACCGCTCTCGGAATCAGGGTTTCGTCCCTAATCTCACCGTTCTCGTCCTCCGCCGATGAAGTCCCCGCAGAGGTCCCACCGCGGGCGCGGAGTTCCCGCGCGCTCCAGCTCTCCACATCTCTCTTTCACCTCCCTTAGCTCTTCTTCCACACACTTTTTCTGGGCTACATATAAACATTAGACTGACACGGTTATTAAACTTTTTACCGTGTTTCTCGTTGTTATTGAGCTCACTATATTTAGACCAAGTGGCATACGCCATATTCACGAATAGATTAAGAAACACTAAATATCCTGTAGATAGTACTTTTTTAATAAATAAAATGTTAGTTGCCTCTATTTTTTTATTTTGACTTTTAAATGCAATATAATAATCAATATTCGTTGACATCAATTATGGAGGCTACAAAATAAAAATTATAGGGTTGGTTGTTCGGGTCAATTGTTATAATAATACTCACCTGACATCCTCTTATGTACATTTAGTAATGAGTCATGTTCCGATACCAGAGCGACGAGTTTCTTGTTGAGATCGTAACACTTTGCGTTCAACTCGTCGTGTTCTCTTCTGGGGATGGTCTCCGAATACTCTTCTTTCATTCGTTTTAAATCATTTTGAGTGACCGACAGTTGTTCCCTGAACCAGATTCTATTTGATATGTTTGTATATATATCCTCTTTAACTCAAAAAATTACAAATTACATATTTAAAAACATTATTGTCACCGAAATGCCCGAATAAAAAAAATAATAATAATAAATAATTAGGATATTCTGATATATAACAATATTATTGTTTATGCAAGAATGCTTAGTAAAAATGCAAAAAAAAATGTTAAGAGGAAAAACTTTAAGTTGCAAAACCATCCGCAGTGGAACAAAGTAGTTCACTGTTAGGTTTTTAGGATTGAAAAGTACGAGGTTCTTATTCGTTTGTATTTCTTTAAATAATGTATGTATAATAATATCAAATTCTGTATTAATCGTTTTAGGGGCTTGTTAGATAGACAAATAAATAAAAAAGAAAAACATTAATTTGGGCAAAAGTATCTTTAAATACATATTAAAGTATCTTTTTTTGTGTCGAATAAATTCACGGCCACTAATTAAGTTATTGCAAAAACATGATACAGCTTTAATTATAACTATTTGCATCTCATTTAACTATTGTACATTGGAAGAAGTATAATAAAAAAGTAAATGTAATTATTCATAGTTAAATACGAGTAGATATTGAAATAGAGCATCCGCATTTATACTAATACTTACCTACACCGTTCTAGGGCTATCCTAAGTATAACGGGATCCCCATACGAGTCGTCCACAGAATAACACCTGGAACTACCATCGAGCTCCCGCAGTTTGAGATGCAGAGCTACGTTCTCGAAGTAAAGTGTGTACCGAGCATCACGCTCTCGCATCAGAGTCAAGTAGTCTGTGAACTTGTCGTCTTTTATCTACAAAATTAAATAACCAATGTTAAGAGCGATTTATCTTAAGAGGAATTAGAATTTTTGCTAAATAATTGTGACTAGATTTCAATCAAAACGATAAATATCTATAAGATCTCGTGTTGACGGTATAATAATTTAAATAAGAGGAATTAAACTTTTCGGCAATTAATTTAGAAGCTGGTGAACATTTGAAAATTTCTTCATATTATCCATTTATTCATATTATTAGGACAAGAATAATTTGAAAGATCAAGCCAATGTATAAGTGGCTTAGTAATTTACGAATTGCATGATGTAACAATTAAAATTATTCAAAATGGATGCTTGTCTGAAGGAATATAACACATTAGCGTTATGAGTAATGAGGCAAAACAGTAATGAGAGGTTTGTGTCCTATTATTTTTACTTTATGTAACTACATATGGAATAATAGATCAATTAATATAAGTATCACATGTTTTTAATCCATTAACATCCTTTATACTCTCGCGAGTATTATAAAGCGGTTGATTCATTGATTATATATAAAAAAAAATGTTTTATTAAATATAGTAATCGGAGCATTAGAATAAATGTAAATTTGTTAACTTTTAAACACGGTTAACAATAACAAAGCTTAAAGTTATTTTTAATATATTTCTATAGGTTTTTAGTAGAAAGTTTTTTTATTTTAGTATTTTAGAGCCGATATAGTTAAAAATTATTTTTGTTGAATATATTATAAAATTCATCTTAGATAATACTTTCAATTATTCTACACTTAGTAGCAAACCATATTATTTTCATAAGGTTAAAATTAA
Source organism: Melinaea menophilus ssp. n. AW-2005 (assembly GCA_918358695.1). Lineage (NCBI taxonomy): Eukaryota > Metazoa > Arthropoda > Insecta > Lepidoptera > Nymphalidae > Melinaea > Melinaea menophilus. Next base: position 19,433,053 of record OU911043.1, on the reverse strand, counting down.
CCCAATATTAGATGCTGAAAATGACGAAGTTCTGTTGTTGTCCGAATCTACTGTTGTAACTGATAAGGAAGAGACAAACGAGAAAAGTTTAATGAGCAATAGCAGAATGATCACTCTGTTTCAATTATAGTACTGATTGGATGATAAACTTGTGTCAAAACACATAAAGCATCCGAAATTTATCAGAAATTCAGACAAAAGTGGGCGTTACTCTTGAAATTGGGAAAGAGTCATAAAAGAAACTTATGATTTTGGAAAGGAAATCCTCAGTTCGTAAAATTTTATCAGTCGAAGCTTCCGCTTATTCCAATGTGTTAAAAATAAAAAAACGAATGCCATAAATGATGTATACACATATATTAAAACTACTTCAGCCATTTACTAAAGTAAACCTAAACTAAACTAGACTTACATCTTCGTATGTTGTACTGTAGTTAAGAATAATAGGCCTATCGATAACTAATTGTCACAAACGCGTTTGAAATCGTTGTCAGTTATGCTAGAAAAGGATAGTAAGAGAAAGATTTTGCTCTGAAACATTTCATTTCTTTCTCCCAGTGTAACGAGACGAGTACATGTATTTATTTCTCAACTATTTTAACTGATATCTACCACTTACCTTTGATTTACCCAGTTTAGTTTTAAGTTTCTAGGTAAAAAGCTGATTGACGAATGCTTCGTGGAAATCGCGTATATAAAAGCATTTCCAAACAAGCTAACAGATATTTACCTTGTTTATTTCTTTCTTCAATTTTGATATTTCAAAAGACAATTTAAGATTCCCCTCTCTCAAGTTTTGGTTCTCTTTAATTAAAATTCTGTTCTTGTCATCCCTTTCTTGTTTTCTAACAGATATACCAAATACCCTCTGTAATTTTTAAGCATTAAAATAATTTTTTGAGTATTTTAAATATATGTAAATAACTAAGCTTATTTTTTTTTAATAATATAAAATTTTCAAATAATGCATACATCTATCCATTGATCCTAGTTTTATTATAATTAATAATTGCAGCTGACACCAGCTGGTGATTTACAAGAATATTTTCTTGCAGTTTTAAGTATTTTATAATTTGTTGTCCAAAAAATTATCAGTACATTTTGGTGTGATGTAATAAAATTATAAACATAAGAAAAAGAATTTTAAATCTATTTTTTAGGATATGGGGTACCTAATCCTAAACAATACTTTTTAAATCCATTTTTACATTTACATGGTAAGGTATATGTATAACATATTGCAGACTTATTTAAAAGTATATATTTTAATAAAGTAAGAATTTTGTCTTCTTAGTGTTTGATTATGAGACAATGATAATTAAATAAAGGTTATATATTCAGAGGTGGTATGGTAGGGGAGGGAGGGATGGCCAAAGAAAAGATAGATGGATTGTGTGAAAGACAATATGGAAAAGGAAGGAGTGTGTACAGAGATGACAAGTAACAGGAGAATATGGAAGGAGAAACATACTGCGCCAACCCCAAAAAAGATGATATTTTAAAGGTAAACTGAATTTATTTAATAAAAAAAAGTAAAAGGTACAATTTTAAAATAAGTCTTTTTTAGTGCTAGCTTTAGGTGTCCAAGAATCTACTTGGTCTCTTATCCGAGCAATATCCTCAGCATAAGTCCTACAGCAGCCACCTACAAACTTTACATTCAGTTCCAACCAATCATGCACAAAAGTATCTAAAGATTCACAATTGTCCTCAACCCATCCAGTGTCTGTTGTATACTTCTCTCCGGAATTAGGATAAACTACTAATCTAATAGGAGGATCTATTCCATCACTGATGCCTTTAATCAGATTTTTGATAACTTTAGGTGAGCAGCAGTTAAGACCCACGCCTATTAGCTGATTTTGATTAATGTTCCAGCACTCTCTGGCCACTGTTTGGAAATCTTCTCCGTGAGCTAGTCTTTGATCATCTTTACAACTAAATGTAATCCATGCTTGAATAGGTTCATAATCTTTAAGCATGTGAACAAGCACTTTTGCTTCTTTCTCACTAGGTATTGTCTCTAAAGCTAATAGATCTACTCCATTTTTAACTAAAGTATCAATACGGGGTTTGTGCCATTTTCTCATTGTCTCCTCTAAAGTATTATCTGTATATGAACCAGTATATTCTGATCCATCATTCAGATGGGCACCATAAGGTCCAACGGACCCAGCAATAAGAATATTGCGTGGCGGTAATGATTGTCTTTCACACTCTTTTTTATATAAATTTCTAGCTTGTTTTGCAAGTTCTACTGCTTTTTTTATTAAAGCTAACCCTTCACTAGCAGTGATGCCAATATGTTTTACGAAACCATCTACAGAGGCTTGATACGTGTTCGTACTAATAATATCAGCACCGGCACGAATAAAATCTAAATGTGTTTTGACTACATCTTCGGGATTGGTTTGTAAGAATCGCGCGCTCCATAGAGGATCACCGGCTACTGTTAAAGCGACATGACGAGATATCTGAGAAGAGAATCCCCCATCTAAAACGTATATTTTTGAAGTATATCGGGTTACCATTGTTTTCTTATTTGTGTTTTGGTATATTTGACTTTTCTGTTAACACTCAACAGCATTAACCTATTGTTTAATTTACGGCACAATAGAAAATTGTAATAATAACTGCCACTCTAATTAAAAATAGTTTGTATTTTATCATATTTCTAACTTTAAATATTATTACTTATCAGTTGATGGGATGACTTATAGAATAACAAATATTATGAAATTTAAAGCATTCTCTGTTTACGTTTATTATCTGAAAAAGGAAATATTAAGAGTAGAGGCAAGGAAAACTAAATCCGTATGTCAAAAAGATTATGTCAAACTGCACTTGATGGCGCTATTGTTGCATCGAATATAAATTCTAGTAAAATAATTTAGAAATACCTAATATTGTTGGGTGATTTACTTACAACAATATAAGATTTAGTATTCTTATTATCTTACAGCAGATTTACTGGCGTTGTTTTAATTAAAAAAGTGATAGAAAATAATAAGTAAATAATATTGCAGCTGTTTTAATTATAAGTCCCATTATATAAGTTGGCTTAGAAGTAACTAAAATTAAATGGTAACGAGACTTTGACCAAATACGTGGACAGGGAATTTCTCTGTTTCTTTACATGATAGTTAAATATTAATCTCCAAGTGTAGAGATAGAAGTAAAATAAACATTTTACTTCTATCTCTTTAAAACAGAAGAAAAAATTGGAACAATACCCTAAAATTTTAAATCACGGAAATGAGCATAATACTCACGTCTTGGGTTATAAACTGCAATATTCGTTCATTTCTTATAAGCAATGAATCCTCATAGGCATTTTTTATTTTTTCAAGAATAGATGAATGTGTAACTGTACCTTCTATTAAGTTCTTAAAGGCTGTCTGATATATCTGTAAGTCCAAATAATTGCAATATTAAATGATTATTCCCTGAAGTATAAAAAACATGTTACTATCACATAAGTACCTCTAAAACTTCATCCAGAAACATTTGTTTTGTCTCCAATATTTCACTTTTAGGTTTTTTTAACATTTTCAATTTAGCTTCTACTTGACATTCTATGCTTTTCAAATATTTGGGTGAAGCGTTAAACATTTTGAAAATATCACATTGATATGCTGCTATCGTCGCTAACGTTATCGGCTCTATTAGCTTTTAGGTCGATTTGTCTCTGTAGTGATTATCAATAACAAAATTTATTAAATATTGATATTTTTATTAATAAAGAGTCAAATAAACATTTATATTGAAACTTTTTTCCCAAAAATTTCAATCACACTAGAAAAAATTACGAATAGTATTACTAAAAGTCATCCTTAGATTTCTTTATAAAACGATATGTTTTATTGAATTTAAAATTATAATGTAATAAGTAAAAAAAAAAAAATATTATAATAAAAGGCAAACTTTTCTATGAGATTCCTATTTTCGAACATTAATAGAAAATATATATATATATATATATATTTTTTGTAATACGTTATTGAAATTATATCTCAATAAATAAGCAGTTTAATATTTTATTATTTCAAGTTTTATTGCTGTAACTGCCATCTGTATAAAGATTTGTAAATCAGTGGATGTGACGTCATTGACAGACATGAAATACGGAAATTAGAAATGGCTGCGATGGGTAGTGGACGGGGGACGATGGATTCCCAAAATCAAGTTCAAAGTGATAATGTAGATCGTTTAAAATTGCTTTATCCCAATGTGAATGAAGATGAGACACCATTACCAAGATCATGGAGTACAAAGGACAAATTCAGTTACATCGGGTTGTCGCAAAATAATTTACGAGTGCACTACAAAGGTAAGTTTCAAAGGTTTGTTTATGGTTTAGTTATTGGCAAAATTCTAATAACAATTAACTTACACGTAGCTTATTAGTGCATATTAAGGTTTTATCTAATATTAAGCTTTACTAGGGTATTTGACGTGTCAATATTTGGTCTTAATATTAGGAGCTAGAAGCCAACATCAGTCAAACAAAGAAATCAGCTGATCGTATATTTTCTATAAACACGCGAAAATTTACTATTAATTCATTTAGTAGTTCTTGTAGTCGTTAAGAGAAACACTTTATTCGTTTTCGTATAAATGATATCTTGATTTAATTTAATAAAAAACATGGATACTTAAAAGGTCTCTCCTCAATAGAAATGGCAGACAATAGTTAGAAAAGAACATTATTAATGGCTACGGTTAATGCGTAGATAGTGCGAATAGGTATTATTATAAAATTATTTTTATTAATAAGTAACATAATTAAGTATTTTACATAACATTCTGCTTCTTTGGCAATTGGGATATAATGTGTAATGTTTAGATCTCGAAAATGTTATGGCCAGTCTTTCAAATGTGTTTTTGGTTTTATTCAGTTTTTTGTTATAACATTGAAGTGATTATAAAAAATCATATAATTGTGAAATCTTTATATTCAACTCATTTTCTTGGCTGGCAGTCTTTTTGCAAACTCACTTACATTACAATGCATAAAATGTATTTTATATATTTTTTATGCATTATATTGTAATTCTAAGTAAAATTTATCATGAACATAATTTATTGAAGCCAATTTCATAGATTATTTCAGCTTTGAAACTGAAATTACTATATTCGGTATCATTTTATGTTATTATGATAAATTATTTAAGTAGCATATTTTTCTGTATTTTTACATAACGTCTGTCTTTCTGAAAGATGGTCTTATAGCAATGGTCTTCCATACTGTTTTGTATTTAGGGCTAATCCGATTGTTATTCCAGACAAATTTTATATCTCCGACTACTTGTATACCATTTTTGAAAACCAAAAATTTAACATATTTTATATTATTTAAATTTAAACCTCTTAGATATTATAAACATAATGTAGTAGTAATTTATAAATAAATTTATATTTATATTTTATTGTAAGCCAAATTTAGTTCAACGGTGCTTACTGTTAGTTGCCTATCAGTATAATATGTGCATTTGTAAGGACGAATTCTTTCTTGTTTTTATTTAAAAAGTTAATATAATAAAATAAATTGGCAGATCTATTAAAGAACATGTTTCCATAAGATCTTATGCATTTTATAGTGCTTAATTACAAGTTAGGTTTAAATAATATATAATTAAAATATATTATTTTGCAATATATTTACATAAGTTATATTCACTAAAAAAATTATAAAAGGGAGGTTTTTATTTTATATTGCTAATATCACTTCAAATTATAACACTAAGTATATGTATATAAAAATACTAAAGAATCTTATTTACAAAATATATTGTGAATTGTTTTAGTACTATTTTTTAACAGAATTTGTTTTTTATAGTTAAAATAAATAGCAAAGTACCAAATGAGCATCATTTCCAACCTCTTCTAACGAGGGTTGATCTTCATGTCTTCATCACTCCTCACCGAGGAAGTTTAATCATATAAATAGTTAGTCAAGGATGGAGATGAGACCAATTAATATAAATTAATTTTTATATTAATATTAAATTATAATATTCTGTTTAATATTTTATATTCTTAAAATGATTTTTTGGTAATTATTCAAAGTCAACCATATATTATCTATACTGGTAATAATACTAATTATAAGGAATATGAGACATTGTCTTTAAAGACATAATGATGCTAAAAGGCAAGATTGCTATAAAGATAAGAATAGATTAATCTTTGAATGAAACATGGAATTTAGTAAGACCACGGTGAAGTATAGTCATTTATATTTTGTTTTCAATTATGGCTACTCTACTCTACTTTAACACTAAACCTACCAAGTACCGGTCAAATTGACCGTTCTTAAACTTTTGTAAAACTTACACATTTTTAAACATTATAATATCGTTATCAAACTACATGACAATTCTTAGAATATGCATATAATATTATCTACACTCTTTACTTTTAGTTATTTCCATTATTACCTGCGTTATACAATAAAATAACTTTTAATTACCGGTCAATTTGACGGCGTGCGGTAGGAACAGGTATACAAGAATTGTCGGTAGGTTTAGTGTTAATATTGGTCTAAAGAAAACTTATAACAAATACGATATTTCAACAAAACATTTTATAATATAGATGAAATAAAATAAAAACTATCTTTGAATGAGATTAGCAAAAGCTAAAGGGCACATCCGAAGATACCAAGACTTAAAATATATAAATATAAATTATTATATAAACAGGTATAAAATATAAATTCATTAATATCTTTAACCATATTATATTATATAATTTTATCTACTTGGCTAATATCTTTGTGTGTGTGTGTGTGTGCGTGTGAGTGTGCGTGTGTGTGAGTGTGCGCGTGTGCGTGTGTGCGTGTGTGGTGTTAGTTTGTACATTTGTTCTTCTTAACTTCTTTAAATGTATTCTGTTTCTTTCTTTGAAGAAATTACCATCTGTTCTCTTTAAGCTTTGTAATGTCCATTTTGAATAGTTTATTCACAGTTCAGCCTAATTGGAGTTAACAAAACATATAATAACAAAAGAAAAGTAACCACTGTCTGTACATAGAACGATCGAAAGTAATGATAAATTTAGTGAATCCAAATCGGTCCAATCAGAAATCCAAAATCCAAAATCCACATCGGTCTTGTGAAAGCTGTTTAAACGTGTTTGATATCACATTTATACTGATATGAAAAATGCAAAATGTTTTATATAGTTTAATCAATTTCTATTCTTACAAGCATCGTCAGTGTTCCAGCTGTTGGGACCCAAATGTATCGACCGATCGGTTGTTGACCCACGTCTAGACTGGGTACGCTGACGTGACCTGCAGCTCCTGAAATTCTCTTGATTGTCCCTTTGTTGTCTGGTATTAAATTAACTTTGAACGAATTCTATTTTGTTTAACACTAAACCTACCGACAATTCTTGTATACCTGTTCCTACCGCGCGCCGTCAAATTGACCGGTAATTAAAAAATATTTTATTATATAACGCAGGTAATGATGGAAATAACTAAAAGTAAAGAGTGAAGAAAATATTATATGCATATTCTAAAAATTGTCATGTAGTTTGATAACGATATTATAACGTTTAAGAATGTGTAATTTTTACAAAAGTTTAAGAACGGTCAATTTGACCGGTACTTGTTAGGTTTAGTGTTAGAACATAATTAAGTAATGCCAACTTGTTGAGTTTGTATACGTTTCCTCGCGTGGACTTGTAACATGATACATACGAGCTTATCTGAATGCGATCTGTTTTTAACTTCCTTGTAAGTATCGCAGTGCAGTGCAGTTTATCATTTTAATTAGATATTATTATTATTAGATATAACAATTTTGTCCCGAGTCGATTATGAACTGATGCTATAATAATTCGCCCCGACTTTACTTGATAATTAGCTGTGTCCGAGACTTGGTTCGCGTGCAATACTTTTTAAAAATAAAAGTAGTATAAGTTACTCCCTATCAGCCATCCGTCCGTGGAAGTTCCGTCAAAATCGGTCTAGCCGTTTTAAAAATTAGCCCCGAACAAACAGACGGACAGACAGAAAGTTTTTTTTTAAATTATTTTTTGACCTAACCACCGTATATACTTTCATATGCATTTAGTGAAAAGATGTTAATATGGAATAGCAAACAGACACTTCAATTTTGTAGTCTTTTTTATTCTTCTATATATATATATATATATATATATATATATATATATATATATATATATGTGCTGTGAATAAGTCATAGACCTATTACTATGTTAACAATATACTATAATTTTCATAGTATAGTGAGGTAGTGCGCGTATTTTAATCAATAATGCTTTCATCTTGCACGGATATAAAATAAGATAAATTGAGCAACCCTAATAACATAATTGTTAAGTGTAAAATTGTAACTAAACCGGTTGTGTGCGTATGTGTTTGCGTGTGTGTATGTGTGTGTGTGTGTGTGTGTGTGTGTGTGTGTGTGTGTGTGTGTGTGTGTGTGTGTGTGTGTGTATGTGTGTGTGTAAAACAAGAAGACAGTCGACCGCATATTTGTTTAAATAAACAGTAGGTAGGATAGTTATTTCAATCGATAATACCGACATTCGTGCAATGTCCAATAGAAAAGTAATAATCATATTTCCAAAAACACAATGTCACATCTTTGGTATGTCATTCTACATTATATATTTAATTTAGTTAATTGCAGTAATTTAATTAATTGCAGTTTAATTGCTGTTTTCATAAAGATAAGTTTCCACATTGCCAGATATTCAAAAGTGCGTGTGAATGTCTATTTGAATAAAGATATTTTGAATTTGATATAATTATTTTGCTTTGAAATTCAAATTCCGATTAATTCTGATTTGGTGTGGAAAATAAAGATCAATAGAAAGAGGGGAAGAGAGAAAAATATATAGAGAAGAAAAAGAGAGAAAGGAGAGAGAGAGAAAGGAGAGAGAGAGAAAGGAGAGAGAGAGAAAGCAGAGAGAGAGAAAGGAGAGAGAGAGAAAGGAGAGAGAGAGAAAGGAGAGAGAGAGAAAGGAGAGAGAGAGAAAGGAGAGAGAGAGAAAGGAGAGAGAGAGAAAGGAGAGAGAGAGAAAGGAAAGAGAGAGAAAGAGAGAGGAGAGAGAAAGAGAAAGAGAGAGAGAGAGAGAGACGGGGAGGAAGAATGCATATACTCTCAATATAGTAAGTGAAAAGAATATCAAAGTGAAGTACCGACGAATGTAAAGCTATTGGGATACCTCCAGGTTATAATTATATTACCATCGCTCAAGGTAAATGTTTCGTGAATTTCAAATACAACTCAGTCGTATAATTAATAATCTCACCTGTAATATTACCTGTAATACTGTAATACACCTGTAATACTATACCTACTACCCGAAGCTCACTCTTCAATATGAAGAAAGTTACTACATATAATAAAAAAAAATTTTATCAAATGATTGTTCCTGGTTTTCCAGCTATTTCTGGAGCACTAATAAATATTATTTAAAAAGTTACATAAAAATAAATAAGAATAATTACATGATTCTACTTACGCTTTAAGTTTATTCATTTCAATTATTTATTTGGGCGTCTATTCTAACCGTACGACAATAATATTACTGCATTCTTAATTCCAGCTATATTTAAAAGGTAGCAACGACAATTTCTCATATGTCTATTCTAGTTAAAGGCCATAGACAAAGTAGTTTTTTTTTAAAATTTAAATAGCGAACATGCATACTTGATCCCAATTATATCGTACAAGGTTTTTGTCACGCATCCTCGAGGCCTCGACTCCCCGAGGGCTGGTAAATGTTGAGCCGCACTCGTTATGTACATACAAAAAGAGTGCGGCTCAACATTTACCAGCCCACCGGCAATCGATACTATATCTATGCTAACACATTATTTGTATTTGTTTAGTGTCCGTTCATCATAAATACTTTATTATAAACATTGAATCAAGTGAAGCGTTTATATATTTATTTATTTACTCCACTATGAATCACTACAGTGATCACTTGTGTATCAAATGGGATTATCAGGAGGTCCTATTTTGATACCCTACTCGAAATAAGCCCATCTGTAAAGACGCTCTTAACTTAGAATAAGGCTACGAGAGATCCAAACGCCTTACTGTGAAGAACCACACAACAAACTCATACTGCTTTTTTTTATCACAGTTTAACAAACATAGTAATGTTAAGAAATATTCATAAACTAATGCTAAATATCAATATCCTAGTTATAGAGGAGGGAGAGGGAATGCATTATTGATTAACTATAGGGGCATCCAGGGCAAATCTGGGCTCTGGCCACCGACGACTTTTACTATCGGACGCGCGTCACCCGAGAATAAATATTTACCAACGTGCATTTAGCTTTGGTTTTCTTTGTCTAATATTATTTATTATAAGAAGTTATTTTGTATTCAAATAAAGATAAATAACTAAAACTACTCAGTGTGATATCTGACCCGTATTTTTTTTATTTGGTGTAATAAATACTATAATATTAGTGAATTTTTTCTTCAAATCCAAAGTTGTAATTACTTTGTTTTGTTAAATTGTTTGAACTGTGTAGAGTATTGCGATAATCAAGGCCGATTTCAAAGATTATTTCAATATTACTTGCCTAATCAACGCAGTTAGTTGCTAAGCTAATGTGTATATGCCCTTTGGGCGCGCTGCCAACGTTACGTTCGGATGATTCTGTTTAATAATCTATTTCTCAAATATTTATTAATGTCGCATAATTATATTAGCTGTGGAACGAGTTTCAAAGGCGGTCAGAAAGCGAAGGTTTCAAACAAAGAGTAGGCGGCGAAGGGCCTAGCTTACGAAATGGGACCAAAATGGTGCATCTAGCAACTAGGTCAAGCTCGCTTGCGTCGGGTCGCCACGTGTTCTCCCCTCCACTACCATTCACTCGATACAACGTTTAAATATACTCTAATAGAGCGCAATAAGGACCATGTTTGTTGAATACAATTTATTTCTAGCGACATCTAATAATGTATACCATGAATCATAAGGACGATATTTCCGTGTGAATTTTATATATGTTAGCTATTTAAAAACTGTATAGCAACGGCGGCTTTGTTGATAATGTTTGCGGTTGTAATGGACGAGTAATTGTCGTACTCTTTGTCAAATGTAAGTGTCTTTGTCTTGAATTTTATTTGATTTGCTGTCATTGGGTAATGAATCATTTATGTACTTGTTGTGGGTCCATTTTAATTTAATATTTGACCCCAAATAGCGTGCTACAGGTGCCTCACAAATCACAACTGGCTAACAGTTTGTATGGTAGTTGACCTAATAGTAGATTGTTTAATGATATGGTCCCATGAAGGTCATTCAATAATTTATGCCAGCTGTTTCAATCTCTAGTCACTGGAACATTTAAACTTTACCATAGTTTTGTTAGGACCTAGTCTGACAAAGGTTTAAAGATAGTTGTTATATAATTTGAAGGTAAAGAAAAGTGAAAGTAGATTTACGGCTTCGTACGTACTCGTATGCTAAGCTTATTGACGTGGAGGCAGCGTTGGTGGAGGTTTTACATATGGTTCTACTGGGTTTGATACTTATGAAACCGTAAATATATTATTTATTTTTTTAAGTAAATCGTCATGCCACTTCCTGATCTGAACATAAGCATAAGATCAGTTTTAGTCTCACAAAAACCATCTTACAACCGCAGTGAATAAGTTCATAAAAGGAAACCCTGAAAATGTTAATAAATTACTTAAACCGTTGTTGGGGGTTTGTATCGCGGGGGTCTAATTAGTAAAGTTAACCCTTATTATAATTGTTATTTTGTTTTTGATACAATACCTCGTATTTTAAATCTAAAATCAAAAGTTTATTGTTAAATAAAGCTTATTATAACGTTCAAGAGTTTTTAGTGGATCGAAATATGTGGAACTTAAGTTGTTGAATCATTTGCAGGATTTATATTATAATGTACATCACCTATTGTTATATTTCTTTTGAAAAGAGCAACTGTTGAGTTTCTGGCCGGCTCTTCTCAACAGAGCAGCATTCCGAGCCGGTGGTAATTTACTTACGGACTGACTACACTGACTTTTTTTTGTATTGTAGTAATTGACGATTCAAAGGTGCGTGTAAATGCCTACTTGAATAAAGATATTTTGAATTTGAATTTTTAAAACTTCACGGTATCATTAAGTAGTACCGAGATTAGTAGTTCTAACTAGTCTAATGGCCCGTCCTACAACGAGCAAGATCTAGAAACGTTTCAGAACTTCGCCAACGGTAGTTGTAATTTTAATTAAACATAGAAAAATTCCAAAAATTATTATTGTTACTACATTGTATTTATTAAAATGTTTATAATGTTTGTATAAAAATGTATATAATGTATTAACTATTCCTGTTTGGATCTGGATCCTACTGTAGCGATAGGAGCGTACCCATGTAACCAAATAACCGTACAGAAATATTATAGTATATATATGTTTCTTTTTAAATAAAAGTAACCTAAGTTACTCCTTATAATATCAGCTATTAAATAGTTGAAATCCTGTTAAAATTGGTCCAGCCGTTTTGAAGATTAGCCGGACCAAAAGACAGACAGATACAAATTTCAAAAATTTTTATTTTTATGTAAGCAACCTATATACTTTCATATGAATTTAGGTAAAATTTGTTAATTCGGAATTACAAACACACACTTTAATTGTATTTATATATAGACTAGTTTTAATCCGAAAGTGATACTGTAATAATATATACCACAAAAATCACGAGGCCACCTCGGATGAAGGCAAATGTCTGTATCAGGAGTAAAAATTCAATATATATATATATATAATATCATGTAATATTATTATTGTCTGAAATACTGACATTTGACCTGAATTAAAATTATAATAGTGATTCTATTGCGGTAGAATTTATTCAATGACTGACATTTTTGTCATTTACTTGTGTTAATATGTAACGTATTTAGTAAACACAAAACGAATTGTCATATCAATATCATTTTAATACAATATTTTATGTTTAATTCTAATAAATCTCAACTTAATTTTTGTTAAAATAACGTCACTAAAGAATTGATATTATTTCAATCCGATACACGAACAGAATGAATTAAAATCGATGTCAACTGGGAGTGTTGATGTATAGATTATCTATTGAGTTACTGTTGTTAACTGAAGTGTTTGTTTTCAATGTGCGCTCTCGTCTCTACCGGTTTCAATACTACTATAATATTATACAGTATTCCCCCTTATAACACGGTACTCTTATAACGCGTTTTCAGTCCCTCGTATAACACGTTTTTTTCCTATAACGCGGGGTTTTCGCACGTTATATTTCTATACTATGAAATGCTTATAGTTTTTTACAGTTTATAATTAATTTCACTTACCTTTGCACTTTGTGTTGTTATAGAATTAAATAAAATTAAAAAAAAATAGTTAGGTTTCTTAATATTCAATTTAAACCGCCTTTAACGAGAAAAATTAAACGTGAATTATTTGTACATAACGCGTTATACGGTCATATATCAAGAATATTTCTATAACGGCGAACGAATCTACCGTGTTATAGGGGGGGATGATTATAATTTTTTTGCCAATTGATATAATAAAAATCTATTTATTTTTAATTAATTTTTAAACATGTTTATGGAATTATTCTGATACTTTTAGCAAAGAGCAAAACTGTAAACGAAGAACGCTTGAAAAAGAAATTACATACAGCTATCGTGTGTGTGATTTTTCCTCATACAATAAGTGAGAAATTTTATTCAAGTTATATTTTTTGGTGGATCAAAACTGGGGTTATTTTTTTTTTTATCGCCTACATCTTTTTAACAAAGGTTTATTCATATTAAACATTAACTTATATTCTCTTGAGGAGAGACCTTATTAGGAAGCAAAAATTGTTATTAATTTCCAGTTTTTTTTTAAATAATATAATAACCTAAAGAGTTTGCTTGTCTGTGAACCGCCTGTCACAAGTGAATGTCCTTTAATAATACTAATATTATCTAAAATATAATAATAAAAAGTAGAAGTAGTAGTGTTATATATAAATTAGTTGTAATTGTAGCCATTAATGAACTCGGCTCCATAGCACCACTTTGCTCTTAACGCTCGCCAGCGGGTAGTAAGGTATTGCATGGCGTGTTGACGGCAACGCATATCATTACCACAGCTACTATTTGAAAATGCTTCCATAGACCAGCATCTATTGAAGATAACGCCGATTTTATAGGTATACCCGTTTTATCGTATACTCCATCAAGATTTTGTATACATATAAAATCGGTCGCAATGTAAATAGTTCGTACGACAGTCAACACGCTGGCCGGAGATTGGATTATAATCGGGGACTCGTCGAGCAGCCAGACGCGTAAGTGGTGTATGGGGCCAGAATGTGGAACTGTTTAATGGACGTGGATGTTTTCTCTATTTGTTATAAGGTGGGACGCAGGGTCCGGGCCGAAGACCCCACCTGCCCTACCTCCACTTACGCCTCTGGATGTATCGTACGTCAACTATACAATAATATACGAACTCTCATCTCGTTAACAAACAGGGCTCGATGTTAACAACCCGAGTCTATAATGGGCGGTATAAGCTGAAGATATTTTGGTATCTTTGGTAATATATAACTGGTTAGCGTTGTGAATTAGGTTCTCGACAACATAATACTTGAAACTTATAGTATACGGTGTATAACTTGTAAGAAGATGTACCGTTTTTTTTCTGGCTTGTACCAGTTGACCTAAATGCGGTATAGATGTAGCTCTGTTTGTTAACCGATTTATACGTTACTGTTTGTTAGAATATGTGTTACTGGTGTTCTGATATTATTTTAACAGAGGTATTACAGATTCTTTTGTCCTCTAAATAACGGTTATAAATAATAAAAACTATGTTATAAAGATTTTGTAAGATCTCGCCTTCATTATCGATGTTCTGCTGTTTTGCATTTGCAATTAATTCATCACAATAACGATTTTTATATCAGCTCTAAAACGCTTTGCAGACACTTTACGTATAACTGTAATCGCCATGTTTATATTTCCCGCTAAAATTATTATGGTAGCCATGTTTGTTTATAGTTGTGTGAGCATCGCTATTTGCTTGTCTCTTGGCTTCTTCTATTCTTAATCATGTGTTTTTGTAAAACATTTTTGCATGTCCGTTAAATGTGTATCAATAGTAAGTTTACTAAACTAATTTAATACTATTAGGGTTAAAACTCTGATACCGATGTCGAGAATATTCCTCGTTCTCGGTTTAGTTTGCAAATGTATTCTTTGTATTCATTAACTCCATTATGAAACCTCGTCACGAATATTTAGTACGTTATGCTCTGTTTTATTACTTTGTACATATGTTTCAGACTTTCTATATTTATGAATGTTAATTATATAAATTTTATGATATAAATACAAACATCAATCTCGTTTTCTTTGTATTTGTACCTTAGAAAGTTTTGAACGTATGCCGAGGTCACTCGAGGTCGATGTAAGTAATACTTTAAGACGTACACTTTTTATTCCGTTTTACCCGCTCCAATATTACCTACTTTAACACTAAACCTACCAAGTACCGGTCAAATTGACCGTTCTTAAACTTTTGTAAAACTTACACATTTTCAAACGTTATAATATCGTTATCAAACTACATGACAATTCTAAGAATATGCATATAATATTTTCTACACTCTTTACTTTTAGTTATTTCCATTATTAAATGCGTTATATAATAAAATAACTTTTAAATACCGGTCAATTTAACGGCGTGCGGAAGGAACAGGTATACAAGAATTGTCGGTAGGTTTAGTGTTAATGTGGTTTCTTTGACTTGACTGTCAGTATATAGTATTGGATCGATCGTGTTTGTTTTATGTAAATATTGTTTATTTTTAAATTACTATGTTTAATTTAAATATAATCTTCGGTATAATAATAATTGTATGTTTGTCCTGAATCGCCATTTTCATTCTTGTAGTGCAATTAATTCCAGGAGTGGCGGTAGACATATAGACAACAATTTTCTTATTATTTTCAACTGTCTAACTGTCTGTTTTGATTGACTCATATTGTCAGACAAATCATCGCAGCACACACACAACATATACCAAGATATTTATATATATATATATATATATATATATATATATATTTAGTAAAAACTAATTTAACATTAACATCAAAGTGAAAAACTTGATAAACTTTGTTAAGTAATCTTGGTACATATATATTACTAGCTTTTCCCTTCGACTCTGCTCTCGTGGAGTATAGATTTTAAATCTCCCTTTCGCTATAAACATCTGTGCAATGTTATGAACATTGGTATGATAACGGTGTCTGTCCTTGTGTGTTAGTCTTGTTGCGCGGGGCAATGGTCCGCTAAACGTCTAATTCCGTCTCGCGGTATGTATCTCATTGTTCCCGTGTCGGTGTGTTCACACGTTTATATATTATATGCGCCTTTTGATTACAATACAAATAAACACACCCGACTCCGCTCATTCTGTGAGTTTATTGTCTTTGTCACGTGGCATATATGTGGTCCTTATTTTTTATAGCATTAGTTATGATCTTAAGTGTTTTTTTTTGAGAAACTACTTTTCAGACAGATTTATATTCGTAGATTTATGTTTTTTCTTATTAACAAGCTAATATTACGAGAAATGACTGTCCCTACAACTATAAAATATGAGTACTACGTGTTGAAAGATTAAAGGATTTTAATGGAATATTTCTCCTGTTTATATTATATTCTTTAAATTGTCAATATTGTAGATGAATATCGCGTCTATAAAGTTTGTGAGCAACCTTAGATAATTAGAATATAAAAATAAATAAGCAAATAAATCATGATATGAATGCGATATTTATTTATTGAGAAACATTAATATTGAAATGTTCTCCGAGTTTGTTTTTAATGCGTCTGAGTTTTTGGAACATCCGGAGGGTACGGGAGCGTCTCGTCTCGCGAGAGGTTCGTTAACCTGCGCCTGCGCAGCTTTCTACCCGTAACTTGACTAATATTTTATTGATATATGAATGGAATGATTATTATACGTATTGTTACTGACAGTTTCCTAAATAACAGAAGTATTTTACACCGGGAAAACTTTGCATTCAAGATTTTGGTGATTATTTTTGTTTTGAGAGAGAGGTCATTAACACGTGATCTTGTTGTTGGACTGCGCATTTGGCTTTCGTTTTGAGATGAGAATATTTATGATAGAATAAATACTGTACTCTCGTCTTAATGTGTTACTAAACTAAATACTATCGAGCGTTTTGTTTGTTTGTTTTTAAGTTTTAAAAATATTTAAGTGTTTTACGTCTTCTTATTAAAAATAATGTTTCATAAAATACGATTATTTGTTCTTATTTTCACCCATTACCTGCTGGCTATAATTGTTGTATTAATAAGCGAAAATCTATTTTGTATTTGTTGATCCGCTGTTGAATATACTCGTACGATTTCGTGTTCATTAAAGCGTACATGTTAATTTTAATACACCTACTACGCCTGGCACCTACGTCTCGCCTCATCTATAATCATATTATCATATTGAATAGCTAGGATTATATGAAAATAGAAGGCAATACTTGAATATTAATATTTGATATCGTAGTTTAGTATATAATAATATAAAAAAATATACTGTTATTATCATCATCGTCCTTGCAGTGACAACTATTGAGTAAGTAATTGAGGATTTGAGAATCAAATTATAATATGTAATATCCTGTACTCTTATTCCATATTACAGGTCATGGTAAAACACACAAGGACGCGGCCAGCGTGCGCGCGACGCATCCTATACCGGCAGCGTGCGGGCTTTACTACTTCGAGGTGCGAATCGTGTCCAAGGGGCGCGATGGATACATGGGTATCGGTCTGTCCGCGCACGGCGTTAATATGAACCGATTGCCTGGTTAGTAAAATTGTGAAGCTAATGAAAATGCGGTTCAAAGTTTCAGTTCGATCATAGTATCTCCCATTATAGGATAAGTGTTTCAAAATTATTGAATGTCCAATAACAGAATTTAATAATAAATCGCAGTGGAGTGTGGAGTATTTGTATAATGATTTTCACGTTAGATTAGGTTCGGTCTTTGTCTATCTCCGGATATGTACAGGTTGATACTTAACTTTTAAACCTTGCTACCCTCCAGGCTGGGACAAGCATTCTTATGGTTACCACGGCGACGACGGTCACTCGTTCTGCTCGTCGGGGACGGGTCAGCCCTACGGACCGACCTTCACCACCGGCGACGTCATCGGCTGTGGCGTCAACCTCGTCGACAACACCTGCTTCTACACCAAGAACGGACACCATTTGGGAATAGCTTTCAGGGGATTGCCGGTGAGTGACGAAGTTCGGTCGAATCGCAGGTCTTTCGATGTATTATGTTATCTACACGAGTGACTCCCGCATCGGGTAGTAAACATTCAACAGGGAGATGGGCTCACATCCTGGGTTGTCCTCAGCCAAACCTGTACCCCACGGTGGGGCTGCAGACACCGGGTGAGGTGGTGGACGCCAACTTCGGCCAGCAGCCCTTCGTGTTCGACATCGAGGACATGCTACGGGAGCTGCGCGCGCGCACGCGTCTCGCCGTGGACGACTGCCCACTGCCACACGAGCGCGCGCAGTGGCAGCAGGTGCTGCACCGCATGGTGGCGTCCTACCTCGTGCACCACGGGTACTGCGCCACCGCGCAAGCTTTCGCCCGCGCCACCGGACAGCCCATACACGAGGACGTCGCCTCCATCAAGAACAGACAACGTACGTACTCCGTCGAGATGAAGTAATTTGTTGAGTCGAGATTTAAGTGCTCTCACGTTAACCCCTCGTCTTCAGGGATATCCAAGTTGGTGGTGTCGGGCCGCATCGGCGAGGCGGTGGAGCTGTCGCGGCGCCTGTACCCCGGCCTACTGGAACGTGATCCCGAGCTGCTCTTCCTGCTCAAGTGCCGTCAGTTCGTGGAGATGGTGAACGGCACGGACGCTCTGGGCGCGGGAGGCGACGCTGCGGGGGCGGAGGCCGAGGCGCCGGGGGGCGGGGAGGGGGCGCCGGGAGAGGGGGAGAGTGCACCGCTCGGGGAGGGGGAGGAGGCTAACGGGATAGCCACCTCGGTCATATCGCACACGAGCCGCACGCCCGGCCCCTCCAACGGGGAGCATACGCACACTAACGGTACGTGGACCTGTCTAGTATCAACAGTGAAATTAGACCTTTCTATATAGAGGCAACCCGACGGACCTCACGTAAGAGGTTAAGCTGTTGTTGTCGCTCTCATCGATATCATATATAATAACAAGAGATGCGAAGGGGATTCTATGATCTGGATTTTATATATAGCCTTAAAAGTAGCTCCTTAGCTTTCGTTCCATACGTCTACTATATCGGTCCAGACAACTGTCCTGTCCTAGTCCCAAAGATTTCAAATTTTTCAATTCTCGCTTGCTCTTATTCATTTGCGATAATAAATTGTAAGTAAACCATTAATTGCAGGCGTCGCAGAGGGCGAGCGACACGACGTGGACATGGCGACGCCCAACGGAACCCACGAAGGTAACTCACATGTTATACACTAAATATTTATATTGAATTGACATTCTGGAGAGATCTCTCCTATGTGCGAGGTAGTTACTTATATCTATAATAAAAAAATATATTTATAATAAAATTGATTGTCAACTACCTCCTTTTTACCTTACGTTATCAGCTTCTCTTATTTTATGTTTCAGATGTTATATTTGTTATAATAAGAATGAAGAAATATATAAGAAATTGTTATTTATATAATATTGTGACGTCACTATCTGTGAACACCCACACATTTATGTAACACTATATAAGTAGTGTAATTATCTAATTTTATTAACACACCCGATATGTGATACAGATTTATCTATGATTTGCATCATACCATCCGCATTTGTTTATATTAATTATATAACTACATACGGCTTGTCGCTTTTTAGTATCCATTATACCTATATTATATCTACAACGATATTGGTTAACACCATCCCATTTCAAAATTAAAATCTGAAGGACATGTATTGTACTACGGTCGAGGAATAACTAACACGCAACTAAACCCGTAACAAATAATGTATCACACCCGGGGGGCGATATCAAATAAATAAAACTCGCGCATCGAAGGCTCCACGGAACATGCACATGTTCCTTGGAGCCTTCAATCAAACGATCCTCAAATAGAGAAGCTCTGGGACTAGGACCCAAAACCTCATGACGGCCTGCGCCCCGTCAGCTCACCTCACGTAGGCCTCCATCCACGCACCCACTCGCTTGTTCTGATCACTTGGCGTCACCGCAACCCTAGAGACGGTTCCTGTCGGTTGTAGATGGCGCGCGGCGGCCGGTCAAGGGTCTGTGCGGAGTGACGGCCTGCGTCGCCGCGCTGTGGGCCCGCGGTGCGTACCTCCTCCTCCTCCTCGTCCTTGTCCTCCTTCGCCTCCTCCTCCGTCCTCCTCCTACTTCCTCCCTTCGCGACGTGTCCGTTCGTGCTTTTTCCATTACATTCACTCGCACTCTTGGCCGTCCACGACTCGTCTCGTTCCCGCTTTTCGTGTTCTTTAGTGACGCTCGCGCTTTACCTATACATCACATTTTAGTCGTTCACCGAATGTTCCTTCTCGAACTCGCATCCGTTGGCCGAGTGTCCATTTTTTTTGCGTATCCATTTATATCATTGTTTTGCTCTAATCTTTCTTTTGCCGTCATCTGCCCGTTCGAATCCGTCTAGTGTTTTTCTGATTGTTTCTATTGAGTACTTGATGTCGTTGTAACTTTAAAATGTTGTGTTTTTTTATTTGATGCGTGTTAACTTGACTTTCTTCAACGACCATATCTTAACAATCGATTTTAATTCTTATCATTTACTCATGATAACGGTTTGTCGAGTGTGTGTGTGTGTGTGTGTGTGTGCGTTTTATTGTATTATAATGCTATAACAACCTATGATAGCTTCACGTATCACATGCGGCGTAATCTCATGTCTTTTAATCCCGCTTATATATTAATGATTAGCATGAGTTTTTAATGTCATTTCGATCCTTTTTTTTTTCTTACAGCCCTCTTCTTTTTATTTTCGCGTTTTAAAAGTCATTTGTTGTTTTAAAACATTAATATTGGTTTGTCGTATTTATCAAGAGGTAACTTTGGTTTCAACGACTTTTTAAATAAATACGATGGAGTAACTGAGTTGTTCTCACAGTTTATATTATCTACTTTTATATGTAATTATGTATTACAGAATGTCTGTCATATACAAACTGCATGCGTAGATATTATGACGATAATGGGATGGTTGAAATAACTTTTATATAATGACGGTTTCATACAGTTGAATTTTTATTATTTGCATGTATCTGTTTTATTTATTTGTTCTATTTTTTTTTCTTTACATATCTATGTTACGTATCATACACATAATATTTTATTATTATCATCATTATTATTATTAACATTCAAAAAATATTCATTATCTGTACTACTGTTGCACAAACACGTTGTTTACAACAGCCCGCGTGTAAAACTCGTTGCACATTTATGTATTGAACGTTACATCTCCCTTCGATGTTAACGCCTGTGGTAACCTTATGGTTATAATGTATGTATGTATGTCGGTACGTAGAGGGCGAGGGCTGCTCTAGAGCCTCAGTGGAGCGAATGCTGACCTTCGGAAGGGAACTGTACGCCATGAGCCAGAAGCTCACGCAGGACCAATACCACAAGACGATGCTGGAGGTGGGTTATATATTAAAATGAACTGTTCTCATCGTAAAATTATCATTACAGTTCTAATATAGATATACCAAGATTGGAATTCTAGTTTAACAATGAATCATGGCCAATTAAATTTGACTGGACAGACCATGCTCACTACGAATTTCTTACCGATTGTTTTGTTGAGCTTGATTCGGGCGTAGTCTGAACACTGGAAAGCACTGATTTTGTAAAAAATGAGTATGAGTGCCATAAAGCGCATTTTAATCGATCATTCATTTAGGTTAACGGAGATAAAGGACAGTATATTTCAATGGCGCTGGATGTTTCTTTTAATTTTGATTCGTGTCGCAGGACGCGTTCAGTCTTCTGGCGTACAGCAACCCGTGGGATAGCCCCGTGGGCTGGCAGCTGGAGCCCGTACGGCGAGAGGCCGTGTGCGAGGCGCTCAACGCGGCCATACTAGGTGAGGACGGCCACCACTGACCTAACGCCGGGCGTCGGGACTCCATCGTCCTAATATCCTCTCTCGTCTGCAGAGTGGCAGGGCATGCAGTGGGTGTCACCGGTGGAGGCCTGCGTGTCGCACTCACGCGAACTGCTGCGGCGCATGGCGCGCGCCTCGCTCGGCGCCTGCGCCTTTGCAGACCTGCCTGCGCTCCTCCGCCGCTGACCGCCGGCCCGCATTCCCCCCGCGCCCCGCGCCGCCGCCCTGCCAACGGATAGACACGACTATAACATAAATATAGCGGGCGTAACGCACCCGCCGGGGTTCTCTCCGACTCCGATGGAGCGCAACGTTCCGGATGCCGCCTACGGACCGTATTTCGAGACGGCGATCACGTCCAGGGCGTTTGGCCCGGAAAGTGTCCCAGAGACGAGCACGCCCTCGCCGTGGCGGCGCCCGCCCGCCGCGCCGGAACGTCGGCCGCGCCACCCACCCGGATTTTCCCCCTCGCCGCCCCCTGACCCCCTCGAACTCGGCGCGATCCCCCGCCGCCTCGCTCCCCCTGCGCCGCTGGGCCCATCCCGCTCCCCCACCTACCCTTCCGTTTCGTCCGACGTGCGTCCGATCGTCTCTGACTCCGCCGTCTGTGCGCAGATCGTGCACCGCGCCCCTTATCCCACGTTACCTAATCCTCCCCCACCCCATCATCCTTATCGCCCACGTTCCGCTCACGTTTATCCTCCGGCCTACGGCCAGTCGACCCACCCCCGTCCTCCGCGGCCGATTCACGCTCTCCCGTCCGTCCCTCCGGCGCCCCCTCACCCATCCCGCAACCCCTATCACTCGGTGCCCCAGATGCCCCACTCCCACTACCCTGCCCCGTCGCTTCCTGCTCGCCCCCTCCCGCCGCAATACCCCGTCCAGTCTCACGTGTACTCCCGTCCTCCACCTAGACCACACTCTCCCCAGATGTATCCCCCTCCGTCGTATCCTCGCCCCCAGCTGTACCGCTCCCCACAGAGAGATATTCGCTATCCCCCAGGATTCTCACCCGAACCCCGGGATTACGGTCGTCCGTCCCGGTCGCCCCCCCTCCTCCCGCCGCGACCCCCCCATCTCACTCCCGACTCCTCCCAGAGTCCCTCGCCGGAGAGGAGATGGCTTCCTCGATACAGGGTGTGAACCATCATTACATTACATTGATTTATAAATGATGTAAGACGAGAGCGCTCGGTACTCTATACTTTGATTCAAAACTCGATCGGAAAGGACTTAACAGTTGTTTAATAAAATAATTACTGAATACTAAATAATGTTGTTTGTAATAACTGGACTGTAACAGTGTTCTGAATATACTTATAATGTAACGTCACCGCTATCAGAGTTTTATAGGTCGTATCGAGACTTAAAAGTAATGATAGAAATAAAAATAATGCTTTCAAACGTAACTGTAAGTGAAATGTAGCTTTAAGCTGCACATTTCAAGACTGTCACCTGTTCACTTATCTATCTGTCTGGTCTGGTCTGGTCTGGTCTGGTCTTTAAAACTTAAATTTTAAAATAAAAAAAATGTTAACGGTCGTTTAATGCGGTATACATTTCAAAATTCGTGTTCATAGATCACCTGTAACCTAAAAGCTGTTTCAAAATAATAAATTAAACCTATCTCTATAGGGTAGTATCGCGTAAACAATTTATTGGACTGAATTATAGAATACTATATGTATGTATGTACGCTTACACACCTAGAGGTGTTCGATGTGATTTATGGAGTTTTATAACGATCTTAAGTAGTTGTAAGATATTTAGATCGTCCCGAGGTAGGCGGGCTTGGATTAAAGAAATTACGAACCCAAAAGACTAGGGCGGGAGCGGGGGAATGTTTTGTTATTGTAAAATATACCAATAAATAATGAATTTATTATTAGATCGTACGTCGAATGTAAATAAAAATCATTTTTTCTTTAACGTTACGCACAGATGATGCCTTAGGTGATGCATATGCGACCAGATAACGACTTACGCTTGACCGTTGCTCGCTTCGAGTGCAAATAGCTGGCGACCCGTCTGTAGAGATAAACGGCATCTGTGTGTCTTAGTACGGGAATACCGAATAGTTTTGGTTATAAAATTTATAAAAAAAAAATACAAAAAATATAATTACAAAACGTTGTTTTAGATTTATTTGTCCTTGTTAAAAGCGTTTTCTAAAAAGGTTTTGTTGCTTCGCGGGGTTGGAGCGTGTGACGCGTTACCGACTCGAGCTCTGAGAGTCAACAAAGTCAAGATCTTAATTTTTTTATAAGTTTATTAGGAATAAGTTTTATATCGGGTTGTTTCGCGCCGTCGTATCGGCAATGTCTTCATTTGGTCAATAAATAAGAACTGATGAATTATAATATTATATATAGCTGTGTGGTCGTGACGAACGATAAAGGACTTTGTGATTTAAATGTAAACTTCGAATGTAGTTTAATTGTGATGTGGATCCACGGACTATGCGTTGCGCATATTATCAGCATATTTAATAGATATATTATATAAATATTACATAATTACTGTAAACGCGGTGCACTCGGTGACAGATAGGCCATGTATGTACCGTCTCGTCTTTGAAGAAAACATAGAGGACATTATTGAAAGATTTTAATACAATAGATATAAGATATGTACATTTTTATTATTTGACACTTAATAAAGCAGGTATGTGTTGTTTGGAGCCAGTGTCACCGGTAACCTAATATAGAATAAACCTAACAAGAGACGGAGACCGTTGCGTGTAGATATGCTAAGATTAAAAAAAATAAAAACGTCACTGCTTTTGGACTATGGGCTTTTATTTAATTTCCCGCCATTTAATTACCCACTTTTTGAACATAAAATAATCTGGAAGCAGTGATTTATAGGATGACCGAAGGGAGTGTGCAGACTGGATTTAATTAGAGCAAATGTTTTTGAATTGACATGTACGAGTCTCAGGTAATAATTACATATATTGCAACTACAATTAATATTTCTAGTCGTCTGTACACTCATTTGACGTTCTCTGAAGATTCTTCAATGTTGTTCTTATATTCTGTTGTTTTCTTTGGTATGTTTAATATATTGTGTTTAAACGTCCTTTTGGGTTTTATTTGAATCATTTCATTTAATGCAGTTACAGAGCGGCACAGTTCGTGCTATTGTCCGCCTCTGATTCTAAAAGCACTTGATTTTGATTAATTTACAATGCAACCTTGATGGAAATTAGAAAATATTCGTTACATCAAAATGTTTTATAGTGAGGTTTGTTATATAGAGGTTGAGGTTATGTTTACCTTTTATCAAGGTAAAAAATATATATACATTTTATTAATCCAATCTTCGTTACTAATCTACATTTAATATCTTAATATTATCTGTTATAGCGAACTATTTTTATTAATAAAAAACAGAACACGTTTTTATAAATAACATAGTATTTTCTATTTAAAAAAAGTTAATACAATTGTTGTTTCTGCAAAAAACAGAACAAAAAAATTCAGTCTAGAAAAAAAGTTAAAAAAGTTGAGATTCATTTAAAAGACAGATATATGGGTATAATTTTATTAAAGTTGAACTGATTTTCTTTTCAATTGAGATTCTAAACCGATAGTTGCTGAGCATGTTATAGAGCAATATTATATGCTAAGTTTGTTAGCATTAAAGAAGGGGAGGGCGCTCAGCTCAACTCCCGCAGCGCACGACGGCGGATCCGAGTTATTAGCTTTCTTCTGTTAAATACTTTATTTTTAGAACATGTCATTCACCATATTTTATTTTTTATTTTTTGGTTATGACTCCATTCACAAATATGCTTGGAAACATTTTATTTATTAAATGATGATGCGGTATCATCAACACATCTCTAATTGACAATGCAATTATTTCATATCGTACAACAATTTCATTATATTTAGCACAATTTTAAACTTATATAAAATATCAGTTTAGTAATAGTGTGCGATAACCAATATCACGGAATATCTCTTAGGTTACGCCATCTTGATTTAGCTTGGTTGATGTTTTACGTTACGCCATCTTGATTTATCTGTCAATTGATGTTCTAAAGCAATAACAGTAATAAAGCTCTTGTACATTTATTTAATTTCCGTTGTATATTTTCATTAAAATTATATATATTTTTTAAATACTGCAAATTTAATTTTATTGTCTACACTTTTACGTCCATGTCAATGAGCTGATTTTATTTTGATTCCTTGGTTCAAGATTTAAACTTAACGTATTTAATAAATAGCAAGAGTCACTTTCTGCAAGACTGAAACGAAGTCTGAGCGCAATATATGTATACTTTTATCGTAAATAAAAGATAATTATGAATAAGATAACCCATAAATATATAAATTATACCAAAATCTGCCTACTTAATAGTTTTTAGGTGATGTTTCAAAAAACAACAGTTGAACATAATAAAGAGGTAAACAGTTGCCTATTTGTTGTTTTACTGTTGTTACAAATATTAACCTGTTAACATGGTATGAAGAAATATTTCGTCGTACATAAAATCCTACTGCAATGGTCATGACGACATTTTTGAATGAAAATTAAACGTAATAAATTGAACGCATTACGTTTTACGTTGTTCTTATCTATTAAAAACAATATTCTTTTATTATTTTATTATATTAATTATAACTATGAAAAGAAGTCCCCATTGTGAAAAGTGTTGAACAAAAGTTTATTCCACCGTTAACAGGTTAAATACTATTGTTTTCAATTCTTTGTCATGCACTGAATATGTACTAATTACTTTTTAAAAATGTGTATAATGTATACATTTGGTCATATTATATATGTATATTGTATAGGTCGAACTTGCATTATTCTTTACCGTTTGGGAGACCTTTTTTGTGTTTAGTTGTCTCTAGAATGCGACGAGATAACTAGCTAAAAATTTTCTCATGTATGTTTGAGCCGAATGCGGATGTTATAGCGAACAGATTGAAAAAATGTTTAGCCATTCAAAAGTTATAAACAAGAAAGGAGAGGGGCTCAGCTCAACACCCGCCGCGCACGGTTGGCGGATCCTAGTTATCATTATTATATTAATATGTCTTCGTCACATTAGGTGTGTATGTATGGACATAGTCTGCTTAGCGCATTTATGCTTGTCAAAACATATACACGCATAGAAATAATGGCATCTTTTTTATTTAGGGGTATTGGATGGAATATTGAATAATATAAAGTATAATGATTTAATTAACACTAAATCTACCATTACTGATCAAATTGACCGTTCTTAAACTTTTGTAAAAGTTACACATTTTTAAACGTTATAATAGCGTTATCAAACTACATGAAAATTCTTAGAATATGCGTATAATAATTTCTTCACTCTTTACTTTCAGTTATTTCCACTATTACCTGCGTTACATAATAAAATAACTTCTAATTACCGGTCAATTTGACCGCGTGCGGTAGGAACAGGTATACAAGAATTGTCGGTAGGTTTAGTGTTAAATTGGTATTACATTTTCTCAAATTATTGAATTTATGGAATAAATTGTATAAGATTAAATCACTAATTTTAGAATGTGGTCAAACGTTAGTAGATAAAAATAAATTATGTATTTTTTTTTAGGTTTTGAAACATTAGTTAGAACTTATTTCTATTTTTGCAAATTTTGGCTTCACTTTCCCTTTTAAGATTGCAAGTATATATATGTGTATTACAAATATATGAATATGTATAAGAGAAAAATAAAAACAGACACTTCAATTTTATTTGTAACACCTCCGCCCACGAACTCTTGCAACATCCGGGGAATGATGAAATTTGGCGCCTGGTATTAGATCAAATAGAAGAAGAAGACGCACAAAGAGGCCACGCCTCCATGCAAAGCCAAAGAGTCCAGTCTTTACAGAGTACCGGGTCCCATGCGTTCAAAAGTTATAAGCTGATATTGGGGTGGTCGGGACCGAAGATGAGAACAATACTCCATGCGTGGCCGGTTGCTAGGCTTGAATTGCTGCCTTGCTCCATTGATCACTCCCCATTTCGTCGAGGTCAATTTGTCCTTGCTCTCCAGATAACAGTCGCTCGAAATGTCGATGCCCAGTATTCTGATACTTGGTAAAGCATTAAGAGGAGTGCTCTTGAAGAGGGGCAATACTACAAATAGTTTTTGTCAGACTGTCTCCCAGACCCTCCACTTGCTTTCAATAATCGCTGCCCAACGGGGCCTAAAATGTAACAGAAGATCGCCAGCCGATCGATCATGGCGAAAGCAATATGGCCGGTCATTGATCAACTGGTGATCCTCGAGGTAAGTTACATGTCTGCATGCATATAAACATACGTTATATATCCTCAATATGTAAACGTTGTTGTAATATGTATCATTACATACTGAAAGTGAAAATTCTAAAACTGCCTATCTTTTAAACTATGAATAGATAAATATTTGGGTTTGTTTGATATTACGAGTAGCCACGTTAGTCCTATTATTGTTTTTTAAATAAATATGTATGAAAAGATCATCACCACTACCATTTAAAACTTGGGCCCTATAGGACAGCGAGTGTATTGTTCAGACGAAACACAGAGCCTGCCTTATTTTGTACATGTACGTATAAAATATGTAAAATATTGATCAAAATGTAGAATATCAAAGTCCTAGAAATGAGTAAATGTCGTATACGCACCATTAAAACTCATGTAATAAGAACTAAATTATAACCGAACTATGGAAATAATAAATCGTACCTTCCAATAGCGGTCACAGTTAACGTATCATTGAATAATTATGATAATTGAGAAATATTATTAGGGATCAGACTATGCCTTCTAGGGACACAAGTTTGGTGACTACGCAGTAACGACGCCCTACACCATTATCAGTAATTTACGTACATTTATCATGTAGCGTTGATCTCATAAAACTATTAAATTTTGTTTTATACCTACTTCGATTACGCGTGACACTACAGGGAAAAGATCTTTGAAAATTAGGAGAGGGTGTGATGCTTAACAACACACTGCTTCATTGCGGATTTGCGGATATATATTATATATTATTCTTTAAAATATAGGCTTCATTATGTTGCTTTCACCAACAGGACCTGAACAAATTAATTTGCAAATATTGTATAGCAGTATATGGAAAGTCCGAAGAGAAGTCTTGTTTTTTTTATTTGTCTTTATTATTGTTATTAATGCAACCGCAAATTACAAAAGAATAACTAAGGATCATTTGGATCTTATGATAAAAAGCTTCTTAACCGATTGCTACAATTTTATATGTATTTCATTTTCTATTCTTTATATATATATATGAACAAATCTCTTTAATATCTCTTAAAAAATATAAGGACTTTATAATCACTCTTATCGCACTAAAAATAAGAACATATATGAATTTTATAACTTAGAAATGAAGGTAAATTTGTATGTATCTGTGTAACTTATGTTAAAACTGATTTTGGTTATAAGGTTATAAGTATACTTTACATATTATATTATCGTAATTTATGGCTTCATTAAAACTATTGATACCTTACACCTTTATTACTGCTCCAAGAACTTTAGTACCGCGACAAAAAAGTCTAATTTTTGTCGTGAAATATAGTTATAATATGTACGTATGCTTAAAATTAAAGATCACTTTTGTTTTATGCTAGTCTCAATACTTATAGAACTTAGCACCCAATAAATAATGTTTAACATATATTCAAGTTTGTAGTATTATTTATTCTTGTAGGTAATACTACTTTTTAATATATTGTAAGTGAATTTAATATTATATAATATTAAAGTTCGATTGATACATTTAATATTGTATTGATATAATTGTCAACGAGTGCTCCTCGCGGCCTAACCGATATCGAAATTTATCGTTCCATTAATTTATAGAATATCCAATAATTCGATTATTTATAACGTTCCACCCGAATCAACGCACTCGATTTAATTTAACGTATCTTTTAATAAAAATAATATTACTTTTATCATCATGATTTATGATATCTAATAGAATACACGAGAGTATATATTTCTAAATATATGTAGAAATTTAATTCATTACTATCATTTTTATACAGTAAATTGCAAAAGGATAAAAGTATTGAATTTCTGTTCAGATTAATAAAATCCATCTCATATCCGAGCTTATAAAAATATTCAACAAGAATTTCCCTCGGTCAATACGAAATAAGTTTCTATCGGTGTTTGAGCAGCGTCCGGAGGCGGCGGCCGCGAGGAATTGAATGAAAACATTGAATATTTATTCTCAGACGCTGCACGGCGTAGATCAGCTATGAGAAGTGTTTGTACGTTCGTCCTGGAGTCGCTGGATACACGGACGTGTCCATGTTTATGATGGACAAAGCAGATATGTTTGTTTTAAATAACTATCCATCCTACAGATAAATCATTTATATTCAAAAATGTATTTAAGCGTATGGTTTTTTATATGGATATAATAAAAGCTAGTTCTTTTTTTAAGAAGTCTCCTTAAAATTTAATTTAAACTGAATATGTAATTTGAGCTTATATCAAAGTTGGGCATTAGGAAACTATCTCAAAGTTCCATCAGATGATTTTATATAAAATATTGCAAATTATGAAAATCTAAATAAAATCTATCGAAATTTATTTTATATTTCCAGTTCCTTTGTATTTCTAGAGTTCCTTTTAATATTTGATCTGCATATTTATAAATCGCGGACTGTTTGTCGTCTGTCGCGGCTGCAGCCTCGGGCTCGTTTGCAAATCTACAGTTTATTTCATTTCGCATGAGCCACCGCATTGTTTGTATAAATCTCTCGGATGTGAAGCATAAGATCACTGGGAACGTGTATATCTGTTCTTGTTTATTTTGTTTGCCTCGTGAGTTGTATGTGGTGATGCTAATGGCTCGTCGGGGGATGATGTAACTGTTTGGGGTGATGCAATACAAACAATAAGATATTATACACATATATTTTCTATTAAGTCTGTACTTTTATATGTGATTGTATAAATGTGTCATAAATTCGAAGTCCACATATTTTGTCTCAAGTCGTACACAGTTGCTCGCTTTCACAAGGCACATAGCCATTTTTCCCATACGTGCACAGCATCTTCAAGAAGAACTCGCCTCGTTGTTGTTTATGAGGAAGGTCAATAAGAGACATTTGCCTGTCGAGCACCAAAATGTTAGACGAATTTTGTCTTGCTGGCGGCCACTTTAGTTGCAAGACTCCTGGGTCTGGTGTGGGGTTCCTAAAACATGAAAAAACTCATAATTATATAACATTATCAAAAGTTTATGGTTATTAAAATAAAAAAATATTTAGAAAGAATAAGTCATCAATGCAAGGACAAACTTAGTGACTTAGTAGATAGACCAATGGAACGGAATCTCGCAGAATAAAGTTTCTAAACATCTCGCTGAATTGTTAATTTTACGTTTAAAATTATGAAAATATGTGAAGTTAAGGTACTTTAATATCATAAAAAATAAAAAGCAGACTCCATATTTACAAGGGAATACACATATTAATGATAATTGTCGTAGTACCTACCCATATCTCATAAAGTTTCGGATTAAAGTTGTAAATATGTTTATCATTCTTCTGTCTTCTTCTAAAAGTGGTAGCGATAGTCCTAAGGGCTTGAACATATAAAACAATTCAGCGGCATGAGTAGTACCGTTAAAGTTAAACCCAGAAATATATTTGCCAAAATTTCTTCCACCTTCATATGAAAACTGGTAATTAAAAACAGGTTGATCTGAATATTTCGAGATTATTTTCGAAAATGCGTTTATCGCTCCATACGCAATCCAATCGGAAAAATAGTTTGTCAAACCAGAGATGGATGTCTTATAATTTATTTTTTGATTCCCAAAGTAATGAGAACGTATAGTTTGTCCAATAAATTTCTTCTTCTCTTCTGAGCAGAATGAGAAAACGCATGGTAACATTTCAATAAAATCGTCATTCAATTCCTTCGCTGATTTATAACTTAATAATCTATGAAAAAATGCACCTTCAAAGTCAGTGTATCCTATCATTACTGGTACTTTATTGAAATTGCCTGATTTCAAAATATCATACGGCGTATTAAGGAAAAATGGGTCTGGGAAATTGTCGTCTACACAGGGCGAGTACTTAAAGTAACGTGGGTTTACCGACGTGTCGTGTGTCGCGTACATAAGTGCCGGTAAGGAGGCGTTAGTAAATGCATTGTATACTTCTTCTTCAGTTCTGACAGAAGTAATTTTTTGAGCGTCTTCCAGTGATGCTCTGAGAGGTTCAATGTTGAATGCCCACGGTGACAGCGCCGTACCGCTCATAAGTATAGCCTTATGAAATAATCCTTTACTATTTTTAGATAATAAATGCAATGCTGCTGAACTGGCTCCAGCGCTTTGACCGCAAAGAGTCACATTATCGGGGTCACCACCAAAGGCGTCTATATTTCTGTTAATCCATTTCAAAGCTGCTACCTGATCTCTTAAACCTAGATTCGATACTCCATTCAGGCACAAAAATCCTAAAACTCCTAATCTATAATTTATTGTTACTACTATCACATCTTTGATGACTAAAAATTCTGGATCATAGAGTTCCTTACTGCCTTTGAAATAAGCGCCTCCATGAAAAAATACCATGACTGGAAGCTTGCTTCTAGGTTTTGTTCGTTCTGGGACATATACGTCTAAATAAAGACAATCTTCGGAGCCGGTTATGAAGAAAGATATTTTTTGTGGACATCTTACAAAAGAATTTATGGCATCTAACGTGCCTTTCCATTTTGGAGGTTCCTGAGGAGGCTGCAACAGTTAAAGTTATGATGTAATTCTGTTTATTTCGTAATGTTAAGGCAATAACATCTATGTAAAAAATGATATTACGTAGTATCTAATGCCTTGACATTATTATGTGAGTGTTCTTTGTCGATTAAGACAAATGCGTTGTGCAATATTTGATAACAGTACAAAAAAGCGTTACTAAATTGTAAATTGTTAAGTTAGATCACAATTTTATTATGATTTGGATCTTAGTTCAAAAATGTTTTTTTTACCCCATAAATAAATGTTTTTTTTTGTATTTTAATGAAACTATAATTACAACTTATTAAATAGGTACTTTATATTATATCAAAATTGCAATTATGCTATTCTAAATGCAGTATGTACATATATTTTTTATACACTGCACATTTAAATAGTTAATCAATATGTGTAACAAAAGCACACTAACCTGGAATCTCTCGCTAGTCGCGTAAGGTATACTAAAATACCGGTTTTGTCTGAAGACACTTCGCAAACCTCGTAGCTTGCCTTGACTTATTTCTATGACTGGTGTAAACAAACTACCTTCTGTGGTATAAACCGACGTCAATGTTTGCAAAGTGCACACAGATAACAATAAAAATGTTCCAATGTAATCTGTCATGGCAAGACATTGGTGGAAACACAAAATCAAAAAAACTAATAACAATAACAATGTTCTCTTTACTTTAAAATTAGTAAGTTTTTCTGAATGGCAATATTACTAACTAATTCACTAGCACAAACGAAACTAAAAGTTATCGCAAGTCTCCAGTCACTGTATTGGCTAATAGACGTAGGTATGTGTCGGGCTCTCGATCTCAACGGACTACACTTTAGCAGTTTGCTTAACAGAAAGTTACGAGAATTGTGAAGTAATCTTGCGTAAATTGTGTGTAAGTCACAAATTTGTTTTTTTTACTCGACAGTTATCATAGTTTAAAAAATACATATTATATACCTATATATTCTCGGTCCTTATTCCGTTGTTTCTACCATTCCATAGATTTAATGTTCTTCCAACGGTAAGGAAAATCTTTATTTTATGTAAACCATTTAGTTTTAAGTGCCAAAGAAAAAGTTATTCATATAATAAACTGTAAAGCTGTTAAGTTTATCATCTAATAGTTCACGAGCCATTGCTCCCTTAAGTCCGATGGCAGAAGGCATTTAAATTAAATGCCGAGCACTTGTGTCTGAGGTCTCCATAAACTAGAACCAACTTTAATAACATAATTTGAGCTATAACTACGTTACATTGATTTTCATAGGGCTAGACTTATATATATCTGATATGAAAATTTACTATAGTAAATATACGTAAAATGCTTTTTTGTAGTGCAACATGGTTTTGTTTTAAAATTGTATGGTTTTATTTGAGTCGGAAGAAGTGTTTCGTATCCGCTGGCTTTAAGGCCGCAGCTAAAAGGGTAGTTCACAACAAAAGCAAAACCCAGAATTCCAGCCATTACACAACAAGACCGAACGGGATAACTTCAGAATTAAAAGGCCGAGGAAGTCCAATTTGCATGTTTTCCCAGTTTATAACAATTAGCCGTCGCTTCCCGGGTATTTTTCTTTATTACGCGGATTAACAGCCCGTCCGTCGGCTCGCGCTTGGCCTAATTGCATTTTCTAAAGAATCACCCGACTTTCTTGACGTCTAGCCGGGTAGCTGCAGGCGAACTCGCTGCAACTATTTGGCTTAATGCTAAATCTACTACTATTATTTAAACTAAGCAATGCACTAAATTCACTAAAGTGTACTACCTACCTACTACCAGTGTATTTTACATTTAAACTTTACGAGTATGAACACATACATAATTAAAATCAATATATCGAAGCGGGAGGTATTAGGGGTCGTTTTGATAACGTAAGTTATTCGATTAACGATTAATGCTTCACTGGTTCGATGAATCATTTATAAATGTGGATTATTATCTGATATTAATTACATATAAGATACTGTATTATTTAGGTGTAAATACGGGGATTTCCTTTACATAAGGTAGTTTTCACTTTACTATTGATTATATCAATTTGTGAAAGTGTGTGTTAAATAAAAAAATAATTTGGTTTGCGTTTTATTAGTATTCCGAGTCATACCACTCGTTTTTTCGGAACAAGACGTAATGAAAGCTTTACCGTAAACCTTATATCATTTTTTTTTCACTTAATGTCCATGCCTTTCATTGTAATTTTAATACAATTTTGTTATGATTTTAATTGCGATGGTAACTTCGCAGGAAATTGTACACTTGCACAAGTTATATATAAGTATATCAATATTCAATACCATTAGGCATTACAGATCAAAATACAATACAAAGGAACTAAATCGTTTACGTAGTTCGTTTACCGCTAGTTGCTAAACAACAAAATTACGTTGAGTAGTTGCGAACTTGCGGGTAGTTCACTTGTTCAGCAATTTGCTAACACTGACGAACTTAAACTGTTTACTTACCTCATCCGTTCATGTAGACTGCTGATGTCATCGCATGCCTACCGCTGCTATACTGCTGCAGATATATAATGCTGTTGCCCGAGCTGGGCACGTCTAAGTTGCTAGGGTTTTACAGTTGTTTATTTTTAAAATAATATATTCAATAACTTATTTTAACAGTTTATAGTGATTTATTGAATTCGTAGTTAGTTTTTAAAAAAAAAAAAATTGTTTAAATTAATCGAAATAAATATAAAATTAGGTTTGGTGTAGATTAAAGATAGATCTTTAATCTCTTAATTTTCCATCTAAGCCATAGAAAGCTCTAACAAGGAAACTTTATCTTTTAAAATATTACTTGGTAGTTGATGAGCACACAATCAGAACCAGAAGCGAACCTTTGCACGAGCCACTTTTGTTCAGAAACCTTTTATTTTAATCCGTGAGTTCAAACGCTCGGGGCGTCCAAGTTTTTGCTATAAGCGCAGTTGACAGACAAACAGCCTTCAGCGACTCTACTTGCCAACTTGTTACTTTGTGGCCCTTTTTTTCTTTTGCCTTCCTGTTTATCTACATTTTTGCTGTCTCAAAAAATTTGTTGGAGTATTTTTGATTGTTTATCTAGATGTTTCTGTTGGCTTGACATTCTAATTTCAGTTTTAAGAAACGTACTACATTTTGTTAGAGGTTGTATATTTTTTATATATTTAAAAAGGTTATTTCAAATATGGTTTGAATGTGATGAAGGATTAAAAGAAATAAAGCAATTACATAATTTATTAACCTACATTGTAAAAGTTAAATAAATAAGAATGGAATTAAATATATATATATATATATATATATATTATAATTTTATATATATATATAATATAATTATATTCGGTTTTAATTCTTTTGTTGGTCTGTGCTATTTTGTTTCGACTGTACCTTCAAATTCTTAAATTATTTTAAAACACAACTTTGCCACAAATACCTTTTATAAAACTTACCAAAGTTTCTTAGCACTTAAAAGAATGTATGGATCACGTTTCATTAAAAATAATCGTCTGGAGACATTCAGTTATATGACTATGTATTACTTAAATGCAGTAAAATAAATAATAATGATGTTCTAATCCTTGATTGTCAAATTGCAGCGGGCTAACGAGATTAGAAAACTGGTATAAGTTCCAACATATACAAGTCGCTTTTGCAGACGAAAATTATATAATTCACTATTATCAACCACGTTTGTTGGTCTTACTTTACTCTGCAGATAAAGCTATATTGACACTAAACCTACCAAGTACCGGTCAAATTGACCATTGTTAAACTTTTGTAAAACTTACACATTTTTAAACGTTATAATATCGTTATCAAACTACATGACAATTCTTAGAATATGCATATAATATTTTCCACACTCTTTACTTTTACTTATTTCCATTATTACCTGCGTTATATAATAAAATAACTTTTAATTACCGGTCAATTTGACGGCGTGTGGTAGGAACAGGTACACAAGAATTGTCGGTAGGTTTAGTGTTAAGAACATGCTGGAGAAACAAAAAACCACTATCATTTAGTTGGTATGAAAGTATGACTGAATAAGCCGATTTATGTAGTGACAATGTTTTGTTTGAATAATAAATATCTTATGTTTTGTTACGATTGCCCTAAGCAAGACGCATTCTGATATCGGTAAACTTTTAGAGGCCTAAAAACTATACCGATATAATTCAATGAAACCCGTAATCTTTTCTTCTATACTTTGTATAAGTATTGTTCCACAATCGTATTGTGTTTTCGTTCCACATGGGCGCAGTGCTAAAACTCTTGTCTATTATGAAGGCAACGGGGTTCGATGCGCGACTCGGCTGCCACCGCACGGGGAGAAGTCTGGATGTCTTTGGTGTAGGATCACTGAAACGATAAAAACCTTTACTTAATTCCATTTTATGGTTAATTTTATAAAATAGTGTGTTTACTAATAATAATAATTTTGTATACCAGTATTAAAACTTAACAGTAATTTACAAAGCAAACGAACTATTACGTAATAACAAAACTGGCAAAACTTTGTCTCTGCAATTTTCATTGCAATTGTAATTTCTAAAACACGAGCCGGACATTTAGTGATTTCGTATATAAATGAATTTCGCATCCGAGCTCCCAAGCTACGTAAATAAATTTGTCGATATAATAACACGGACGGACGTGATTCGCATACTAAACACAAGCCGCTAGGATTTTTCTCCCAAATGTATTTATTTGCTACGAGCTCTGTTTACGTTTTGAATGTTGTTTGAGCTAGGCTCTCATTAATTTCACGAATTGCTTTTGCTGTTTTAACAATTATGTGTTTTTGTTTTCAGGATTCTCTTAATTAATAATTTTAAAATAAATATATATCTGCGGTACTGTAAGTTTAGACAAGAGTTGATTGATGATAAATAATAGAATTGTAAATGTTAAGGATAAAGATTTAAGTTTCAAAAGATAAATAAATTATATAATTATACCTGTATTTGGCAAAATTGGTCCAAAGCGTCACCATGCGCTTGATCATTTTTGTCTCTAAATATCTCATTGGTAGAGGAAAGGAACTTGGTTTGAAAAGGTACATGAGTTCATCTGCATGAGACGCTCCATCCTCTAAGAAAAATCCAGAAATAAATTTAGGCATGTTGATATATCCGCTGTATTTGAAAACGTAGTAGTATATGGGCTGATCAGTAGTCTCAGCATAAAGACTGGATTCAATAGCGACAGGATATTTAATATGAAGGTCTGAAAATAAATCAACTAACTCCATTACAGACTCAGATTTCTTTGATGGAAAATAATAATCAAAAATATCTGCAACGGTTGCGTTTCGAATTTCTTCAGAAGGATACTGTAGATCATCGTGGAAGACATCTAAAATATTTAAGTAATTCTCTATAGTTTTCAGATTATTTCCATAAGTTAAACCGACGAAGTATATTCCTTCATGATCGTTATTTCCGATGATCAAGGGAATTTTTGTGTAATTTCCAGATTTTATAACATTTACTGGATAATCATGAACCACTGAAATAACATTTTGTATATTTTTTTCAATGCACGGCACAAATAAAATATCCGCAGTTATGAAGTTTTTAAACTTTGTATACGTTATTGCAGTGATTAAATCGTTTGCTGATTGTTTTGATAGAGTTTTGTAAATTTTATACGGATCTTTACCGTCGTAACCAAATTTTTTAGATAATTTCCTAGCTGTTTCTAAAGGATCATGTTGGATAGCCCAAGGTGCCAGTGTAGCACCACTTTGTAAAATAGCTCTTTGGAAAAGGCCTTTCGCCTCAGGAGATAACATGAGATAGGAGATAGATACGGCACCGGCACTCTCCCCAAATAATGTTACATTGTCCGGATTACCACCGAAAGCTTGAATGTTTTCTTGAATCCATCTGAGTGCTGCTATTTGGTCCTTTAATCCAGCGTTTCCAGGTGCCTCTTTAATGCCTAAACATAAAAATCCTTCAACGTTCAATCTATAGTTTATTCCAACAAATACAATACCCTGTTCCACTATAAAATCTGGACCATATAAAAATGTGGAGCCAGTTCCTTCTAAAAAACAACCACCGTGAATAAAGACCATTACTGGAAGTAGCGTGTCTTGAACATTTATCGGAGTGTAAATATTAAGCTTTAAACAGTCTTCTTCTCCAACGATAACAGAACCAATTATTCTTTGTGGGCATCTGATGTTTTCGTTTACAGCGTCGAAGACACCGTCCCATTTTTGTGGTGGCAGTGGTGCCTAAAAATAACAATAATTAAAAAATATATATTTTATTAATAGAAATGTCTCTTCCAGGCTCTCTTTTAAAAGATATGAGATCATTACAGATAAAACTTAAAAACTATAGAAGCTTTTTTTATTATAATATAATATAGAAACATAAATTGAGGTCTATATGACCATTATGTATGTTATGTGTGTATATGTACACTATATATTACAAGACTAATAACATCTATGATTCTTTGAGATATAAAAATAAAAATATATATTGATGTCAATAAAATTATTTGAAGGTTCAGATCATCAATATGATTGCCTTCAAATATCTCTCTCTAAAATAAATCTCATTAAATTAACGAATGTCACCTATATAGTTTATTAACCTCAATTTTTTATGCAAAGTAATATAAAATAATCATAGGATTATTTTAAGAAATATTTCTTTTTCATCAATACTTGTTAATTAATTAATATTACTAAAATAATAAATTTCTATGTTATGTCATAAGCATATTTTAAAAACAAATTAGTTTTTATTGAGTCACGTTATAAACCGTAAAGTAGTTATAATATCCATGGCAAATGAAGGTGTTGAAACACCCTTGAGTCTTGACTCAGTAGTCAGAACTTATGTTGTCATACAAGGAAGGTTACCGAACACGGTAAATACAATATTATTAAGATAAATTATATTAATTAAAACATTTTTCATTACTTGTTTTTATTACAAACCTGTTTGGTTTAAAAGATATAAAAACCTTACAATAACTTTTGAAGGTCGGCCTTTTCGTTCCGGACGTTTATATGACGAACATTGTTACTATGTTTTTTTTGTATGTTCTGATGTAAAAGCTATTAAATTTGTCACGCAATGCGTTTGCAATGACCACATCTGTAGGGCACTGATTGTGGTAACCTAACTGCGCAATTTATTATTTACCTACTAGTGTAAATATAGCCTAAATCATTTGAAATCACTGGAACAGAATGACTACAGTGATCGTTCATCTATCTACACTTTTTGTCTTACAAGATCTTATGATAATACCTTGATGCAGAAAATAGGCCACTCTAAAAGATTTTTTTGTTATCCCGTTTTCTGCGGACATTACTTCGAAATATTATAATCTAGTATGCAAATCTTTGGATAAAAAAGTTAAAATTAATGAAGTCAAAGTACATTATAAATGAATTATTCATATTATTTAATTACAGCTTGATTAATTACATGATGTATGACATAACTCTATAATTTTGTTGTTTTAAATTTGTTAATACCGTTTTTAGAATTATAAACCTACATAATAATTATTATATTACAGTGCTTTTTTACAACATTTATTTATATGTAAATAGTCTTAATTTTCTCAAATTAAACTAAAATAGTATTATTATCGTACCACGAAAACAAAAAAAGACTAAATATAAATTTAGCAAAAACAAAACTAAACAAAATTTAACTTAATAAAAAATAAAACAAGAATGAAATAAACATAATAAACTTCTGATATGTAATTTTGCCGATAATATGTATATTTGTATATATGTATATTTGTATATATGTATATGTTTTTATGTAAACTTTGTTTGCTTACCTGAAATCTATTGGATTGGTCTACTGTCGCGTACGGAACCCCGAAGTACTGGTAAACCCTACCATTATCACTCACTCGGCCCCTCACCAGTCCGCTCCCCACTTTCACCACGGGAGACGGTATTTTGAACACATTGGCCAGTATAAACGACACCAGCGCCACCCACTTCATATTACACATAGAAATTTATTATATGTTTGGAAATATCCTGGAAATCGCCACTCTTGTAGACATGTTACAAACATTCTTCCAATTATTACATTACCAGACGCACGCCTGTTTAGTTTGACTCGAGTGCAAGATTTTCAAGGTTCTTTGGTACAATGATCACTTTTAAAACCGTGCCTAGCATAAAAAAAAGATAGAGCCGTCAATAATGTGACCGCTAACTGTCGCTGTATAATTGTTTTATCGTTTAAAGGACACGTTCGATTGAACAGAGACTCACACTGTTAGTGTATCACGTCAAAGTCACTTGGGTATGCGCGAACGTTTAATATTTATATTTTAAGTCGTTAAGGTTATCGAGTTGCTCATATGAATAAGTTATATTCTCGATTAATATATGTATTAATTATATAGTACAATCCGCTATATTTTTTTATATTTGTATTAAAAACATATATAATAATTTTCATGTAGTTCCAACCATCTTTCTCGTGGCCGTCAGTCTCTGCCTCGTGTTACAGTAATAAACTTTATATTAGAGTTACAATGTGTCAAGTTTTTTGCATTTTTAAGTTAAATGAATACATTTTAAGTACATATATGTCTTTTTCATGACACCTATTATGTTTCTAATGAATATTTAAACATTGCAGGAAAGTAAAAATAATAAAAACTACTTATAAAAATGTTAGCTATATTATGCTTACTTAAAATTGAAATAAACTTAACAAACCCGCAACTCCTTGGGTTCAAACCTGAGCGTTGATAATATATTACTAATATAAACAAATTCAAAGTACAAATTATTATTGATTATTTAATTGCACAACAAACAAATGCTGATAATGTTATGTTTTACGCTCGTTGCGAAATGCTATGTATGGCTGGATGTTTGCCAACGTGTTCTGTTCTGCCATTCAATTGGACTTCCTGTGTTACATATAATTCTAGTTTCTAAACTACACTTGTTATATATTACAATATTTATTTAAAATTATTCACATATTATACTCATATTCACTATCAAAATCCTATTATATATATTATATAATCGTTATTTTTTTGTTTCAAAGCATAATTTATGTATATCACTGTATTCAAAACAACTTTTTTTAATCACGCACCTTATGTTTTGACCTTGCATTGTCCCAAACTTGTTATTTTTTATTGGTCGCAAGAATTATATATCTACTCGTATTTAACTTGTAAGAAGCAGTATATAGTAATGAATATTTAATAATTTCATTTTTAATTTTAATAAAGTAATAAAATAAAATTTTATTTTATTAAAGTACGAGTATTTTGTTATTGGAACAAGTAAATTTGGTAGTTGAAATAGACTTTGTCGTATTAGTTTAGGTAGAACTTTCCAATTAGTTGTATTTTACAATTTCAATTTCATTAGTGCAATGAATTGTCCAGTCAACAAAATTGAACGTCCGTAAAACAATCGGTCACTCTGTTACTATTAAAATCAAAAGAA
This sequence comes from Melinaea menophilus ssp. n. AW-2005, assembly GCA_918358695.1. Lineage (NCBI taxonomy): Eukaryota > Metazoa > Arthropoda > Insecta > Lepidoptera > Nymphalidae > Melinaea > Melinaea menophilus. Next base: position 19,390,613 of record OU911043.1, on the reverse strand, counting down.
TATTTTTGCTATATGGATGGATGTCATAGGATATCAGCCCTACTAAAGGTGGTCCAGTCTATCTTTACTCATCTGTCTACAGCTTATTTTGGACTGGCTTCGGGGTAGGACGATTCTCTTACAGCAGACCGACATGTAATAATCAAATTCATTAAGTTATGTCCCATTTGTGAGTGAGAGAATACGGAAGCCCACCACCGGTAAATATGAAAGCGATGTTTTTAGAAAATATACCCCAGGAGGGTACCGAATTGATGAAGCCGGAGAACCCCTCCCTGAGCAAAAGCTATCTGAAGCGGGCAAAGTATCGCGTTTTTCGCTTTGTGAGGGTAAACGACAAGTCAACACAAATGCACATTACATGCGAACTTTTGCAAAATATGAATTTTGTACAATGGACTTCATTTCATCCTAAACGCTAGCCACTATCATCTAGAGATAGTACAGCTGGCCTTGTATTTTTTACCGGAGACGTATATATATAGCAACCTAGCACCACAGCATGCCTATATTAACCCGGGTATAATCTTGAATACACGGATAAATCTCTAATCATACAACACGCCGGCGTATCTGCCTTCGTAAGAGAGGATAACTGCTACCGTCGCCTTCACATTTTAAAAGGTTGGGACCTGTCTGTACTCCGGCTGTGCCTAGCCATTGACGATAATGTCAGGTCCCAATAGTGGTAATGCTGAAATAGCCATGTCCAAACGAATATTGACGACTTGCTTTCATAAACTCCCTTCGGATCATCCCAATACCGGCTTCTACTCTTTAAACGCGTACTTTGGAGAGTCATCCAGATAGTCTCGAACCCGATGCTCGGTGAACGGCTAGACTCAGCGTGCTCGGTGACAGCCATATGCCCTCTTTGAACGCCCAGCTCGCACAAGACCTGTGACTCGACGCGTTTGGCACTACAAGTCAGCGGATTGGGATGGAATGCGATCTTTTTTTGCATCTTACCCATGGGGGCCGATTTGTTTCCCTTCCAATGATCCTAGTGACTGCGCTGCGGCTGTAGCTGAGGTGATACTTCAGGGCATGGAACTATTTGTACCAAGCTCTGTGGTACCACTTGGTGGCAGATCACGGCATTGGTTTGATGCGTCTGTCAGGGCTGCAGCAGCCTGCAAATGGCAGGCTTATCAAGCTTGGGCTAATGCGTTAGTCACTAAGGATCCGAACTCTAGAGTTCTGAAGAGGAAATATAATCGTGCTTCCAGATTCTTCAAACGGAAAATTGCTAGAGCAAAGTTCAAGCATGTCGTCAAAATTGGGGATCAGCTGGCAAAGTACCTGGCACGCGCAAGTTCTGGGCGCTTTCCAAAGCCAGTCTGGGAAACTTCTGTCAGCCATCCCTACCACCATTGCACACTGGGAACGACTCTTTGGCCCACACGGCAAAAGAGAAAGCCGATCTCTTGGGCACTCTTTTCGCCTCTAACTCGACTTTGGACGACTAGGGGAAGGCACCGCCTATCATCCCGCGGTGTCCAAGCTTAATACCGGAAATAGTTTTTCGACAAAAACTCATCCGAAAAGCCCTCCTTTTCTTGGAAGTTCATAAGTCGAGTGGGCCAGATGGTACCTCTCCAGTTGTGCTACGAACATGTGCCCCTGAGTTGACACCAGTGCTAACGCGTCTATTTCGGTACTCCTACCTGAAAGGCGTAGTCCCGGTCTCACGGAAGCTTGCCCTTGTCCATCCGATCCCTAAAAAAGGTGATAGCTCGGACCCAGCTAACTACAGACCTATCGCCATTACCTCTCTTCTTTCCAAAGTAATGAAGAGCATCATCAATAAACAGCTCCTAACCTACCTCGAGGATCACCAGTTGGTCAATGACCGGCAAAATGGCTTTCGCCATGGTCGATCGGCTGGTGATCTTCTGTTATATCTTACACACCGTTGGGCAGCTGTTATTGAAAGCGAGAGAGAGGGTCTGGCAGTTAGTCTGGATATGGCGATCGATGGCGAAAGCCTTGGATCGTGTATGGCACAAGGGGCTTCTTTCGAAGCTACCTTCCTCTGGGCTTCCCGAGAGTTTATGCAAGTGGATCACCAGCTTCCTCACTGGGCGGAGCATACAGGTCGTTCTCGACGGTTTTTGCTCGGACCCCAAGCCCATGAACGCTGGTGTACCCCAAGGCTGCGTGCTATCCCCAACTCTGTTCCTCCTGCACATCAATGACATGTTGGATATCTCCAACATACATTGTTAACCCGATGACAGCACTGGGGATGCGGTATATTCCGGCCGTGCAGGTCTCTCTCGGGAAAACGTCAACGAGTGCCGAAAGAAACTTGTGTCTTCTATAGAGACTTCCTTGGAGATGGTCTCTGAGTGGGGGAACTGAACCACGTTCAGTTCAATCCCCTAAAGACACAAGTTTGCTCGTTTACCACTAAGAAAACCCCATTTGTCGTATCACCGCTCTTCGAGAGCACACCCCTCATTGCCTCGCCAAGTATCAGAATACTGGGTCTCGACATTTCGAGCGATTGTCAGTTTCGTGGTCATCTGGAGAGCAAGGCCAAGTTGGCCTCGAAGAAATTGGGAGTGATTAATAGAGCGAGGCAGTATTTCAAACCTGGCCAAAGACTTGTGCTCTGTAAAGCGCAGGTCCGGCCAGACATGGAGTACTGTTCTCATCTCTGGTCCGGATCACCCCAATATCAGCTTCTACCATTTGACCGCGTACAACGGAGAGCCGTTCGGATTGTCGGGGATCCGGTGCCCTGCGAACGGCTGGACTCTTTGGCATTGCGTAGAGACGTGGCTTCTTTGTGCGTCTTCTACCGCACCGGGGTGTGTTCCGAAGAACTATTCGATCTGATTCCTGCCGCTGAATTTCATCACCGCACAGCGCGCCATCGACTTCTCTAACATCCCTACTACCTGGATGCGTGGCGATCCTCCACTGTGCGGTTCTCAAGAATCTTTTTTCCACGTTCCACTCGCTTGTGGAACGAACTCCCTTCGGCGGTATTTCCAGATCAGTACGACATGGGTACCTTAAAAAAAGGCGTCTACTCCTACCTACAAGGCCGGCAACACTCTTGTAAATCCTCGGATGTTGCATGAGTTCATGGGCGGCGGTGATCACAAGGCATCTGTGACCCGCCAGCTCGTTTGTCCTCCTCTTCCATAAAAAAAAGACTCTATGGTATTGTGTACAGACGTAGCTTTTTTGTGAAGAGCTATTTGATCTGATATCTAACCCCAATTAATATCACCACACAGCACGTCACCACTTTCATTACCATCTGTACCACCTGAATGCGTGACGATCTTTTACTGTGCGGTTTTCAAAATACTTTCTGCCACGTACCACAAAGATTTGAAATGAACTTCTTTCGGCGGTGTTCCAGATCGATAAGACATCTATACTTTGAAAAAAAAAGACATGTAGGGAGTACATGTCTTTTTATTTTTCATTACCGATTGATAAAACATTTTTATATTACTTGAAATTAATTGTAAATTAAATATTTCTCTTGAAATAGATACCGAACGTAATAAATGAAACACATCTAAAAACATGCATTTAGTGCCGCGTTACATTACTTAACCGTCATATTGACCAGGATATTTTGAATCGTATCGCAGCTTGTGATAAAAAAATGAACCATTACATAATCGTAGATGTTAAAACCAGGAGGACCGGGAAAGTCATGTTTCAAGCGGAAGTTAGCCTATAAAAGATACTGGTATGTGTGTGTGTCTTCTAGAGCTGGGATCATAGAGTAGAATTTTCTAAGATCTATCCAGTCGATTACTGGAGAGCTGTATCATAAGAAATTACCGAGTTGAAAAAGCTAGCTATTAACTAATCAAGCCTGGCCAATTGTTATCGCTCTCTGTTACTTCAGAAAAACGCTGGACAAAGTATAGCTCAATTGGAGAAGCTGCGATTGGAATGTCCCCGGCACTCACCATGCTCCCGAAACTTCGCTCCATAAGATTACCACTTTTATATCATACGTTATTACTTTTAACAACAAGGCAGGGGAAAAAATCAATTCATATGAGACAACTCGAAGTACCTTCAAAAATTATTAATTAACGTTCCCACAGTTTTTTCGGTAATAAAATCAACAACATAAATCACCGAAAGTGCATAGGTGGTACTAGTACTAATAGTACTTCGACCGATTCTATGTATTAGTTTATATTTTCATATAATTCGCAAAATTTCACATCCTAGTATTTATGAACAGTAAGGCAACAATTATTTAATAACAATAACATAATAATAATAATAAACAACTGTCATTTAAGATCTAGTTATCCGATATTATGTTAAACATCAAGCAAGCGCAAGAGATAAAAATATGAATGAGAGGAACAAAACTGAATGTTTCGGGGGAATAACCTGAACAATAATCAATTTAACCCTCTGCTGATCTTTCTATTGGGAAGAATTTCACAACATAACATACGAATTTTGGAAGAACATCTAGGACTATCAATTTTTTTCATAAAGCAGAAAATTTGGTGAAACACTTGTATCACTGGATATCTTCTGGAATCTTTTATTCTCTTTCGGAAAATTTATAAAAAGATACATGTGAATCCACAAATTATATTCTGATATTTAATTAAGGTGAGATCTGTTTTTTAGTATCTATGATGAATCTAAAACATCGCTTAGGAATGGGGTGGAGAAAGCTGGCTTTTGTGACTATGCTTTATGAAGGGATGCTAAATTTTATTTGGCCAATGAAACCTGTCAGGAGAGCAAACTCTTGCTTACTTTGTACCTGAACCCAGTGTTGACATTGAACACTTAAACCGGAGAGGTGATATTTTTTTGCTAATCATTGGTCGAATTTAAGACCATAAGAGTATAACAAGAGGATGAACATTGTGGAATAAGATAACATTACTTCTATGTTAGAGCGGTATGTACGGATGGCAGAAATCAAAGCACTTAAGATTTTAGCATCTTTGCCTACCTAAACTACAATTAAAATATTATAGCCAATAAATATTTATACAACAACAAAAACTTAAGAAAATATTGTACATTGTAATCTGATTGGCAAAGTGGTGGTTAAATTTTATATTATGCCGTTGTTCGTGGACTCGATCTCCATACAGAAAAAAATACTATTCATATGTTTTATAAGGATCTGGATAGACTCTATCAGAATTCTCGATATTACAGGTATTCAAACCATCAAGTTCTAAAATAATTCACCACTACCTGTCCGTTAGAATGACAACTGTCAAATCTGATTCCGGTATATTCCGACAGATGTCATTTCATGTGCGCTGATATATGTATATATATATGTACTTAATAATATTGATTATTTTTGTATATTTGTTATATGTTTAGTACATATGAATATACACATACATTTTAATTGCCGTAGGTAAAACTTTACTTAGCTTGGCGTTTTGTGAAAATGTCCAAATATTATTATTATATTATATTTAAAAACCGGTTGAGGCACCTTCTACCTGACAACGGCCTTGGTTATAATATTAAATTTTAAAGGTTTTTTAAACGAAATTATTCACATAAGCGGCAATATTATTTTAAAAAATCTTCTTATATAATTTTTAATATAATGTTTAATTGCATTTTAAATTATTTTTTTATAAAAATGTATTCTCACCGAAACCTGATTAACGTTTTAAAGTAATTATTTTTTTTATGACAACTAGTACTGGTGTGAACATTGTTCCTAGTTCTACTAGGATTGGTTAAGCGGCACTCTATTTAACTTAATAATTTATTTTTAATGGATTAAGCAGTATGCCATCAACCAGGCGGTCCTGCAAAAATAAATGGTTGAGGTTGTGAATATATTTTGAAAAGCTGGAGAAGAGAGAAAGTTGAGATACAATAAAGAAAAAAGAAATTCGTTTTTAAAGCTTCTTGCTCTACACCATACCAATTCACCATACGAAATACAAAAAAGGATGATACTTTCCGGTCGAGGTAGTTCGTGATCGAGTTAGAGTTAAATTTGTCTAGTCTTTTACTTTACAATGTATGATGGCTTAATATTTGGTATCTTTTGTAAAAACAAAATAGAGAATAAGACAGCGAATCAACCGTAAAAGCCATATTTTTCTATCTTTATTTCAACACTAGAATTCCTCTTCGCATGAACTGAAGCGCTGCTCAGCTAGGCTGTGAGTCATTGAACCAACGAAGTGCTAATCAGAGGGACCTGTCTGGTGAAGGATTTGGTAGGGAAGGATTCCCTATTTAAGTGTTTCCAGGTAGTTTTTGTCAACTTTTACAACATGGGGCTTAGGAGGGTCGTGTTGCAAACATACTTTGTCTTGTCTTTTACTATATTGCAGTCTTTTGTGTTTCAGGTCTTGACCTAAAAGTGCACACTGAAGCAGTTGTTCACAACTAAAAATTCTTCTCAATTTCTTTGTTTTTGGATCATTCGTAATAATTTCACGCGTTTGGGAATTGTTGGTCAAATCAACGAAAAGGGCTACTGTTAACTCTCTTTGCTTTGGCCACGGATCCTCAAGTAAAGCTAAGAGTTGTTCATCTTCAATATTTTTTGGAACACCAGAGCGATCCTCGTCTTCTCATCTGAATGCTGAATGTCAGTTTCCAAAAAGATTCAACGATCATCAGCCGCAGTCTTTTTAAGGAAATAATAATGTAAAATAACTCCCTGTAATAATTGTTCTCATGACACGAAAATCGACATCTTTAATGATATGAATAAAAATATTGTATTCACTTTTAGGTTTCACACCAATTAAATTTTTGTAATTTTAAGGTAACTGCAAAATAAAAAGAAGTTTAGTATTGTCCCAAACAGCTAAAACACATTCACACTTCTATTAGTTATTCTTTATAATGGTATATTTACATACTTCTTGGTGTGTAAAAGTGCCGTCAAAATCAAATTGTCTTAATAAACAAAATCAATTATTCCAATACACGAAACCAGATTCTTATTTATAAAATATAAAAGATAATCATATTACTTACTATTTATTTACAGGTTACCTATCTAATTTAATTTCATAAATAAAACTTAAATAAATTAATAACTTTATAAGTTATAAGATATATTTCTTTGTTCTTTTTAACGCTATATATGAAAATCATAGATTTATGGTTTTATGCTCAAATTTTTATTGAACAGACTTCCAATACAGCAAATAAAAAATGTCTGTTTGAAATTCCAAGTAGTCTATATTCATATCCAAATCTGCCCTGTGTGGTATAAGCACTTTGAAAGACTTCAATCTTCAATTCATTATATTTTGTTAAAAAATGTAATAAGAAATGACCACCAAAATTAACATTTAATTAATGTCTTCATTATATTGCTAGTATTAGTTTAACAGATATTCTATGAAAACAAAATGTTTACTTTCTTCTTCTATGTTTTGAATAGGTTTCGTTCCAAAACCGCAAATCCATATCTTTCCATAGAGCTTCGGTTGTGAACGCTCTGTCTATGACCTGCATTTCAGGGTTCCTTGGATCTAATGGACGCCATTTTATTGGTATTTTTTTCGTTGTCTCTGGTGTAGGGTCTCTAAAATGTTAATAAAATAATTTTGTATAAAACGTAAAGAAAGGAGATTCGATAGTAATATTTATAGTAATTCAAATATGATTTTTTTTTGTTAATATTAGTGCAGGTCAGTTTTGATATATTCGATTTTAAATTTGTTTTCGTACGTATTTTTTTTAAATTTTTCTTTTACTTTTTGTTTTAAGCTTATTTGAGAATAAAATAATATTGTTATTACACATATTTTTAAATAAAAATACATACCCGTATTTGGCAAAATTTGTCCACATTGCCGTCATTTTATCAATAATGTCAGTTTCAAAAAATGTTTGTGGCAGCGTTATTTTAAGTTTGAATATATAAAATAGATCATCTGCATGTGTAGCTCCGGGATATCTCCAGAATTGAAATATAGCTTTAATCAGGTTCATCCATCCATCGTAACAAAATTTATAAGCATACACTGGATAATTCATACTTTTGGATAATAATTCAACTGTAGAAGTGACTGGATAAACAATTCCAGAATCGCCTTGATATTTTGCTAATTTCATCAATTTATCATCATCACTTATATCATTCCTGCTTAAATATTGTCTTTCAAGTTTCTTTGCGATTGCGATTTTTTCTGTTTCATGCGAAAATTCTAAATCTCTGGGTAATCCGCCGTAAAAATTAAATGTCTGCAGCGTAGTGTCATTTTCTTTACCTACAAACATGTAACCTTCAGCGTTGTTGTAGCCCATTATTATTGGAACTTTGTTAAATTCGCCTTTTGATATCAATTTATATGGTGAATCGGGTAGAAATTGTTCTTCGCTATCAAGATCATTTTCAATACACGGAACAAATACATTTTCTGATAATATAACATCACCCTTAATTCTAGGGATTCGCGCGCTTAATAATTCTTTTATAGACTTTTTTGAAAACAATTTATGTAGTTCATAGGGATCTTGTGACTTTAAGCCAGAGTATTTAGCTAAATTCGAGGCTGTTATTAGAGGTTCGAACTGTAAACTCCAAGGTGATATGGCCGATCCACTCTGCAATATTGCCCTTTGAAATAGTCCCGAAGACATTGGTGAAACTATATGGAATAAGACAGACGCGGCACCAGCGCTTTCTCCAAACAATGTAACCTTATCTGGATCTCCACCGAATACTCTGATATTTTCTTTTACCCAACGCAGAGCTTGTACCTGATCTTTAAGACCCATGTTTCCAGGTGCATCTTTGATGCCTAAACAAAGGAATCCTAATACTTCGAGTCTATAGTTTATAGTGACGAGTATCACATCATGATGAATTAAGTAATCTGGTCCATATAGGAAAGGTGAGCCAGAGCCGTCTCTGAAACCTCCACCATGAACGAAAACCATAACCGGAAGTAATTTTTGGGTTGTCTGTTGTATTGGAGTATAGACGTTAAGAGTGAGACAGTCTTCTTGTCCATTTATCCAAGTTTTAGAGAATCTCTGCGAGCATCGAATATGTTCCTCGGTGGCTTCAAGTGTACCATTCCACCCTGGATGCGGCTGTGATGCCTGAAGTGTAAATAAATATTCATCAATATTTTTTTGTACAATAAAAATGTTTTTTTTTTAAGTAGCAACCTTGGACGGTTATGTAATAAAATAATAATATATTTAAATATATTTATTCTTAAAATTGTATAAAAGTTATAAAGCTGTCAAAATTTGAGTGATATATTTTACGATACCAGTTTAAATGAATGCAAAGTAAAAACGTGAAACGTTTATGTAAATATAATATAATATATTTACTTACGTCAATGTCAAGGATCAGACCAATATTAATGACAATTAGCATCGGTATACACAAAATAATTATAGGAGTTAAGCTAATATAATTACTAAAAGAACATTATTTTACTTTAGCAATTTTATAAATATTTAATTCAAGCTATATATGTAAATATGTATGTAAAACATTATACATATAACGCCACACAAATTAGTGCCATGTTAAGAAGCCTTCTCTTGTAAGACTTGTCAATTATTTACTTGTAGATATCTGTTACGATGGGACATGAGGAAGGCATATCGACTCTCAGTTACGTTAGTTAAGAATTTAAACTGTGGAAAAAATATATATTTTATGACTAACCTGAAATCTGTACTGATATGAAGCGTACGGCAATCCCAGAAAGTTAATATGTGACCCATCGTGCGCAAGGCTTCCACGAACTAGTCCACTGCGTATACGGAGCGTCAAACTCGGCTGCCGTACCAGTCGAGCCGCCCAGAGTGACCACAGCACCAGCCAGTTATAATTCATTACTTTGTCATGGAACTTTTAGTGTTAGTATAATTTGAATTGTAGACTCGATATTTTTCTCTTTTAATATATTGGCATTTTGAATACACGTTAATAAATAAATAACACTAGTTTAAAATGTTTATTTTACTTTACTTATTTTATATTTACAATGCACACCACTTTAAAATCATCAACAATAAAAAGGATTTATCCTTAAGACTCTCCGTAGTATTTAGTATCAAAGACCACAATAATCACAAGGAATTTTATATAGAAATTATAGGAAAGTTATAGTTTATTTTCTTTTAAATATAAGGTAAAATATACACTGTTCACATCTTAAGCCGGTTTACAAATGACAATCCACGACAAGTGACAACACACGCGTAAACGCAGCTACATTCACTACCATATAAGTACCCACTGTTTACTTTCATCTTGTAATAAATTATATTCAATAATGGACTTTAATGCAAAGTGCTAATACTCAAAATAGAGTGTGAAGGATGTTCGGAATGTACATGCCAATAAGACCTGGATCACACTCTTTTTGTTATGAAAAGATACCGTTAAGTCTTTGATTTGAAGAATGATTTTAATGATTCGTTGTTCCTGCTAGCGACGTAATATTTTCGCGTAATACTTTATCAAATAATGATCAGAATATTTTCAAATACAATTTATAGAGTATCGTACATTTTAGTTGCTTTGGAATTTTTTCTGCGGTAAAAACTATTTTGAATTGTATAATAGTGTAAACCACACCAAACTTAACCGAAGTCCGTAAAGTGGTTTTTACGTAAATATAAACGTAATGACGTGTAAAGTGATCTTAACTTATGTTTTGCAAGCGACCAATGTAAAACAAGATATATTATTGATTGCGTAAGAAACTGTATGCGAAAAACATTCATATGACTATAAACATTCAGTCCTAAATTGATTGCAATACGGTGTGCTATGATTGAATGTGTGTCGGTAATTTAACAATTGAGTCGGTATCAGACATTATTCCTGAGAATACAATTAGCTCTAAAAAAAAAGTAAATCATACAGTATACATAAAATGAGTTCAAATTACTAAAGAACATTGTAAAACAGTGACACTGCTTCATTAATAATAAATATTTAATTAGTTTATTTATTATGAATATAATGATACTGATAAAAAATTGTTATATCGATTGATAACCTTATCAGTTTAGAATACAATGTTCAAAATACAATCTTTAGTTGAATAGTCTGTTACAAATGTAGGTAATTTTTTTTTTTATTACAAACTGTTTTTTATTGTAATCTTCCGTCTCGGTATTCCAGCAAATTACTTGTGATATTATGTGTTGTTTTTACTTGTATACGTGACGAACCTGTTGAACACTAACAAAAATTGACCTTGTATTTTAAAACACGAAATGTTCAGAGTTCAGAGTAATTCAAATATTGCAGCGCGTTTAATGTTGAAGTGTTCTTATCTATGATTTTAAAACGGATATAGTATAATATACTCGTAGATAAAAGTGTTATAAGCGAGACGTTTTACTGAATTTATACGTATTATCGTCCGTGTATAAAATTCGAACATGCTCTCAATCTTTCATAGTGTAATCAAATGTTGTTTAGGTGGCTTTATACATTGACGCGGCAATGTACATTATTTGCCATGATTAAGTGAAGTGTATGTTAAAATAATGAAATTGTATTGGCTAGTATTGTGGTCGCTATGGGCCGCTCGACTCGTGCGTCAACCGACACCAGTGGTGCGAGTGAGCGGTGGATTGTTAAGAGGTGTTCTAGCGCACGATGGTTCGCACAAAAAATATTTGGCAATCCCTTATGCAAGACATCCGATGAAACGTTTTCAGGTATATTACAAATGATTGTCAATTATAAATATATATTTATGATGCTTATCCCGCTTTTTATCTTTGAGTACTATTTGAGTTAGTTAATATTGATTTCTTACAATAATATAACATAGATGTTTTTATATTTGATTAAAGATATTTATTTAATAAATTTTAATTTAAAACATAAAATATTTACTTGTATTTGAAATGCTTTTAGGCTCCTGATCCTACAGCGAAATGGGAAGATGTGCTGGAGGCTATAGAAGAAAATGTCCGATGTCTTCAAAGAATTGGTCAGAGCCTAATAGTCGGACAAAAAGATTGTTTGACTCTTAATGTCTATACACCTTTGAATGCATTTAATTCCTCAAATTATCCAGTAATGGTTTTTATACATGGTGGAGGGTTTTATGACGGGTCAGGTAGTCCGTTTCTATACGGTCCAGAGTATTTAGTGAGTAAAGGTGTTATTTTAGTAACAATAAATTATAGACTTAATATACAAGGATTCGGATGTCTACGAATCAAAGAGGCACCAGGTAATGCAGGATTGAAGGATCAAGTGGCTGCTTTAAGGTGGATACAAAAAAATATAAAGGTTTTTGGAGGCGATCCCGACAATGTAACTATATTTGGTGAAAGCGCCGGTGCTTCATCTGTATCTCTGCACATAGTATCACCGATGTCTGCTGGATTATTTCATAAGGCTATCATGCAGAGTGGATCTTCATTATCCTCTTGGTCTTTACAATTTAGACCAGTATATATGGCTAGTTTAATGACGAATGTAATGGGATATACAACTCAAGACCCATCCGAACTCTATAATATATTAATGAACACATCCGATGCAGATCTTATTACTCTTAGAGTACCGAGAAAAGAAGGAAACATTATCGTATCTGAATGTCTTTATACGCCTTGTGTTGAGAAAGAAATTGAAGGCGAAGAACCTTTTTTAACTGATGTTCCTTATAATATACTTTCTAAAGGCCTGCACAACAAAGTACCCGTTTTAATAGGTACCAATAACGAAGAAGGATTACTTTTTGTTAGTATGGAAAATGATACCACAGTACCAAAGATTAGATTTGATAAATCTTTACCTAAAGATTTATCAATTCCATCGGCGACCGAACGGAAGGAAGTCGGAGATAAACTTAGGAATTATTATATTGGTAATGAGGAAATATCTCACAGAACTTTAGCAAATCTATCACGATTGCACGGAGAGGTTTATTTTACCTATCCAGTGTTGGAAGAGACTGAAATATATCTTAAAACAAATGAAAAACCTGTATATAGTTATCTCTTCAAATATAGTGGATGGAGAAATATGATAAAAATGATTTTAGATAAAAAGCTAAAAACTAAAGCAGGGGCTACTCATGCTGATGATTTGTTCTACTTGTTTAGAATAACAGGTACTCCTTCGTTTTTTGAGGACAAAATGATCAACAGAATGACGACACTGTGGACAAATTTCGCCATACACGGGTGTGTATATTTAATTTTCGACGTATAATTTGAAGTATTTCTCCATTATACGTTTTATTTAAAAATAAAATTTCTTTATTAATTAAGTAAGTATAAAAAAATCATTAATGTCTTTCTGCCTGGCAATGATTCTTTCCAATTTTTATAGAAAAGTATGGATTTTATCTTTGATTTTTGAATTATAGAATATGCAGATCATCTACAGGGTGGACCAAAAGTCAATATTTGAAATGATAATAAATAAAAAACTAATTATAGTAGATTAAAATTGTTTATTGTTTTCGATAGTAAACAAAAGGGGAATTTATTTCTTAAAAATCGCATCATCCATATGCAATCTTTCATTATTCTAACATTTTTGCAATCTACAGCGGAAATTTTCGATAACAGCTTTACATGTTTCTGTTGAGATGTTTTGGATTTCTGTGCGAATACGATCCTTTAATTCGTCAAAAGTTACTGGGTTGGTGTCGTAAACTACAGCTTTAAGTTATCCCCAAAGAAAAAATCTATTGGAGATAGATCCGAGCTACAAGGCGGTCAGTTAATGTCTACTCTTTGCGATATCATTGTTGGACCAAAAATGTTTCAAGTTGTCCTTAACGAGCCATTACATGTATGACAAGTGGCTCCATCTTGCTGAAACCATGAGCTTTGATTAAAACCAGCAAAATCCTGTAGCGCTGGAGCGAAAAAGTTTTGTATCCTGGTATAATATACCGCTCGGAATTCATCGTAATCGCACGTCTTCTTGAGTCTTCAAAAAAGTATGGACCAATAGTGCCTCTTGGTGATAAAGCAGCCCATACACTTTGGGTGAATGCAGGAGTTTTTGATGCTTTAATTTCGGATTAGTCTCAGTCCAATAACGTAAATTTTGTTTATTAACATGCCCAATTAGGTGGAAGTGTGGCTCGTCTGAGAAAAAAATGTTTGTAAAGCTGGTGAACCGCTCTACTATTTTGTTTGCAAACTGCAACCTAGTGGCATGGTCCTAAGACGTTACTTCCTGCACCATTTGGATTTGATAGGGATGTAGACGTAAATCTTTCTTGAGAATGCGGTTTAATGATGTTCTTGGCACGTTAAGGACAGCAGACAGACGAGTTGAAAGTCCAGGTTGGTCACGAACAGAAGATTTTACTCCACGTTTTCGAGGTCCCTCTACGTTCTAGGTCGGCCAGATAAAGGTAAATCCATTGTTGAACTTGTCTTCTCAAACTTAAGCTCCCATTTTGTAATTAACACATCTGATGGAGCTTGATTTTTGTGTCGTATCTTGTAAGAATCGGTGTTTCGATAGTACTCGCGTACACAAAAATCACGTTGACTACCGCTGGACGGGGCAATTGTTCCAAATTTCCATTCACACCACTCCGCCGCCGCTGCTAGACGCGGCAACCGATTCAAATGTTAACGGATTTTTGGTCCACCCTGTATAATATTTATAATTCCTAAACTAGACTATGTTGTGTTGCAACAATTTAATTAAAAAAAATATTAATTGTATCAGGGATCCAACTCCAGCTGTATCTGAGCTGCTGCCGTTGCGCTGGTTGCCGGCCACGCTGTCCTCGCAGCGCTCCTACGTCATAGATGCAGAGCTGTCCACCGTCCCGCTTTGGTACACCGACTCATTGAAATACTTGCGAGAAATCTATTCTAAGTATAGGAGAAAGCAGGATTAGATGAACAATAGTTTTATCGTTGATTTGGTATCCTAATAACTTTATCGGAGATAACATGTTTTACTATTTTTATGGTTTTTTACTGTACTTTTAGATATTACCCGGTTTTTCCGAATTGCTATCTTAGCGGGTTAAAGTTATACGTAAGAAGATAGATGCAATTATACTTATAGATAATAAGTTATTTACAAAAAACTATACTGTGATTGTTAATATACATATGTTGTTTCCTATTACCTTAATTTATTAAATAGTTATTAGTAACTGTTTATATCATATAACATACGTTTAGTTTAACATAATAAATCTATATTTTATTTATTCTGATATGAAAAAGCCTAACAAGAAACTTGCTGTAATATGCACAATATTCTTCTTATATGTAATAACTTCAAGAGTAAGTAAAACAATTTATTTTGTTTGCAAGAAATTATATAAAAATGTGGAAATTGTAACGCATCTTTTTTTTTTCCTATTAAACCCGGTTAAAAGTAAACACTCGGTTAGTGAGTATACCAGAATCAAAAAGAGGACTTGATGTTACTTTAAAAAAGGTTGTCTGGGTGTATTTTTATTCAACACACTAAAATAATATGCGTCTCAATATTTGTATAAAAACAGAAAAAGGTAAACAAAAAAAAGCTAGCTACTTCTGACCTATAATAAAATAGTTTCTGCTTCTTAAACCAGCTTTAAATATCGAAAGTAAAATTAATAAAGTTTTGTGCTTTCACAGAACCATATTTTAAAACGGAACCCTTTTAAATTTTAGAATCATAAAGAGGTATAAGGGCTCTTGCATATGAACTAAATGTTTCACAACTTAGGGCGGGTGCACACTGACTTTTAGATGCGTCCGATAGCAGCAGATTATGTTAAATACTGTGAGAATCAGTATTTACCCCAGATTTATGGCACTTTGCGGAATTTTTGCGGTTTCGTTCGGTTTTTGGATATTTTTTTATTTCTTTTTAATTGCCAGGCTCCTATTAGAAATCGATGGAAAAAATATTATAAAACGTTAGTAATATAACTTTTGCACTTTCCAGCTTTCTTTAAGTACTAAACTATTCATTATAATGATCTAAAATAATCAACTAATACGTTACGCTTACAAAATTGATAAAAGAAGTTAATCCTCTTCGCCAACATTAGTGTTCTCGAAGAAAATGGTGAAAGAGTCTTCGTATTATGTCATCGGCCTTGAGAGAGTTTCTGTCCTCTATATAGTATACTGATCTCCGCCTAGATGTCTTCCAAAGCTGGCTACATCCGTAAACGCAACCACAATCGCAACCATATAAGTACCCACTACGTTTAATTTCACCTTGCAATTAATTACATTAATTAATTTAGTCAGGCTAATATTCATAATAAAAAAAAATTCGTGCCCGCAGGAGGACACGCGTGGGTAGACCTAGTGTGTAACTCGTTTAAAATATAAGTCACTTCCTAAGAATAACACATGATGCCGTTGTTTACATCAAAAATTTTAAGCAAAAAGCGGTTTTTATTTTTTTTCTCGGAAAAGGTATCTTTTTTGGAAATACTTTTGATACTTAAATTTAGAGTAAACAATAACCTTTCTATTAAAAATATTCGCGAGGAGGGAATGTTTACCAGAAAAGAGTTGCTGTGGTTTTACCTACCTTAAATTTTCAAGCTAAAAGTAGTTTTTATTTTTTTTCTCGGAAATAGTACCTTTTACGGAAAAACTTTTGGTACCTAAATTTAGAGTAAAAAATAACCTTTCTACTAAAAATACTTTTGATGTAAGAATGTTTACCAGAAAAAAGTTATAAATTTTTTTCAAAAATTTTCGGTTTTTTTACCCCCACCCCTGAGTTATTGAAATTAGGTTTTTGGTTTATCTACATTAGTTATAGGTATTCATCAAATACGTCATATAATATGAACGCGATTGATCTATTTTCTATAGGGAAAAAGTTATGGTCGAAAAACTTAAATCAGAAAAAGTGATGCCCTAGCGCCCCCTGTTTCCGGATTTCTCTGGTTAACGAACTTGACCTTCATTTTTGGATGTTTGATTTTTGTGCAAAGTTTGAAAGCGATCCGAGTGAAACTGCGGCCACTATCGTGCTGACAAAAGTCGAATCTGGACGCACGCACGCATATATATATATATATATATATAAACATTTTGACCAATGGTCATTTCGGACTCAGAAGGTCATAAAAAGACCTCCTGTGAAGAAATTTTTCCAAAATTCGAAAGTCGGGTACAAATGAATGGGTAGACCGAATTCTTCGAGGTCTACCCAATAAAAAGCATTTTAGTTCTCAAAATTGTCAAGTTAAATATTTTAATTTACATCAATTTATTATTGTTTTGTCTTCGAGTGACTTAAATTAGAAACTGTGTTGTGAGTATTGCATTCTGGTATTAAGGATGTTTCTAGATTCTCTTATAAAATGTGTGGAGTCACCATTCTTATTCAGAATGTAATATATTTCTATAATCAATTTATCCAACATACATGACTGAAAATTAAAGCTTATTGATATGAATATCAGTAATATTGATTATTTATTTATATAATTTAAAAATATATCACAAATTCACGATCAACCTTATATTGTTGGTGAATTTAATATATTTAATTTTACTATTTCCTCCCGTGGTACGAGGAAACAGATGGAGCGGTTTTCCGGAAGATGGGCATCAGCATCCTCTGCGTATCATAAAACATTGCGATCGCCAACCCGCCTGCCAAACGTGGCGATTATGACATATCCCCTTATGGATCGCGATATTTGGGGGAGTCCTATGTCTAGCAGTGATGAGTCTATAGGCTGATAAGATTGTGACGGTTGTTCGAAATGTACATGCCAATAAGACCTGGATGACACTCGTGTTTGTTATGAAAAGGTAGCGTTAAATCTTTGATTTAAAGAATGATTTTGATAATCCGTTGTTGTTGATAGCGACTTAATATTTTCGCATAATCCTTTCTCAAATAACGATCAAATTATTTTCACATACTATTTATTGAGTATTCTTATATTTTAGTTGCTGTGAAGAATTTTGATTCGGATACACCAAATTTCCGTAAAGATTTTGCTTAAATATGAAACGTAATAACGTGTAAAGTGATCTTAACTTATGTTTTTCAAGCGACCAATTTATAAAAACATACTCGTATATTACTGTTTGCGTAAGAAATTGTATGCAGAAAACATTTATATGACTATACACTCTCAGTTCGAAATTGATTGCAATACGGTGTGCTATGATTGAATGTGTGTCGGTAATTTAATAGTTGAGTTGGTGTCAGATATCATATCTGAGAATGTAATTGGCTCTATAAAATAAATCATACCGTTATAATATAACAAAATGAGACCGAACTACTAAATAATATTATAAAACAGTGGCGTTGCTTCATTAATATTACAACTTTAATTAGTTCATTTAGTATGAGTATAATAATACTGATGATAAATTGTTTTTGCAATGGATAACCTTATCAATACTGTTTAGATTACAATGTTCGAAATGGAAACGTTAGTTCAATAGTCTCTGTTTTTTTATTGTAATCTTCCGTCTCCGATCCGTATTCCATCAAGATTTATATTTAATAAAGTATTCGTAAGATAATGTATCATTGTAACGTGTGCACGTGATGAACATGTGGAATACGAACAAAACTTCACCTTGTACATGTTGAGAGTTCAGAGTAATTGAAATATTGCAGTGAGTTTAACGTTGAAGTGTACTTATCTGTGATTTAAAAATGGATATAGAATTATAAAGATTAAATTGCTATAAGCGAAACGTTTTATCGGATTTTTATACGTATTATCTTCCGTGTATAAAATTCGATCATGCTCTTTATCTTTTCATAGTGTAATCAAATGTTGTGTAGGTAATGAACTCAGTGGCCTTATACATTGACGGGCAATGTACATTATTGGCAATGACTAAGTGTAGTGTATGTTAAAATAATGAAATTGTATTGGGTAGTATTGTGGTCGCTATGGGCCGCTCGACTCGTGCGTCAACCGACACCAGTGGTGCGAGTGAGCGGTGGATTGTTAAGAGGCGCTCTTGCGCACGATGGTTCGCACAAGAGATATTTGGCTATCCCTTATGCCAGACATCCGATGAAACGTTTTCAGGTAAAATATACATCATTATTAATTATCAGTATATGTATGAAGCTTTCTATGTTTGAGTATTATTTGAGTTAGTTAAGACTGATTTTGTATTTCATTAAAAACATTTCTTAATAAATATTTATTTAAAAAAGAAAATGTTTATTTCTTATTAAAATATTTGTAGGCTCCTGACCCTACAGCGAAATGGGACGATGTGCTGGAAGCTATAGAAGAAAATGCCCGATGTCTTCAAATAATTGCCCACAGTCTAATAGTCGGACAAAAAGATTGTTTGACTCTTAATGTCTATACACCTTTGAATGCATTTAATTCCTCAAATTATCCAGTAATGGTTTTTATACATGGTGGAGCGTTCTACGGTGGGTCAGGTACTCCGCTTCTATACGGTCCAGAGTATTTAGTGAGCAAAGGTGTTATTTTAGTTACAATAAATTATAGACTTAATATTCAAGGATTCGGATGTCTTCGAATCAAAGAGGCACCAGGTAATGCTGGCATGAAGGATCAAGTGGCTGCTTTAAGATGGATACAAAAAAATATAAAGGCTTTTGGTGGGGATCCCGACAATGTGACTATATTTGGTGAAAGCGCCGGTGCTTCATCTGTATCTCTGCACATAGTATCACCGATGTCTGCTGGATTATTTCATAAGGCTATCATGCAGAGTGGATCTTCATTATCTTCTTGGACAACACAATTTAGACCAGTATATATGGCTAGTTTATTAACGAATGTTATGGGATATACAACTCAAGACCCATCCGAACTCTATAATATATTAATGAATACAACCGACGCAGATATTCTTTCTACTAGAGTACCGAGAAAAGAAGGAAACGTTATCGTATCTGAATGTCTTTACACGCCTTGTGTTGAGAAAGAAATTGAAGGTGAAGAACTTTTTTTAACTGATATTCCTTATAATATTCTTTCTAAAGGCCTGCACAACAAAGTACCCGTTTTAATAGGTACCAATAACGAAGAAGGATTACTTTTCGCTAATATGGAAAATGATAACACAAAGATTAGATTTGATAAATCATTGCCTAAAGATTTATCAATACCCTCGGAAACGGAACGGAAGGAAATCGGAGATAAACTTAGAAATTATTATATTGGCAATGAGGAAATATCTCACAGAACTTTTGCAAATCTATCGCGATTGCACGGAGAGGTTTATTTTACCTATCCGGTGTTGGAAGAGACTGAAATACTTCTTAAAACAAACGAAAAACCTGTATATAGTTATCTCTTCAAATATAATGGATGGAGAAATATGGTCAAAATGATTTTAGGTAATAAATTCAAAACTAAATCAGGGGCTACTCATGCTGATGAGTTGTTCTACTTGTTTAAAATACCAGGTATTCCATCTTTGTTTGAGGACAAAATGATCAACAGAATGACGACTCTGTGGACAAATTTTGCCAAATACGGGTGTGTATATTTAACTTTCGATGTATCATTTGTACATGTACATCTATTTCTCCATTATACGTTGTATTTAAAAATATAAGTTCATTATTATTTAAAAAAAAAAATTGAATTTGCAGATCATATTTTTGATTCCTAAACTAGACTAGTACACATATTTTTTGTTATTACATTTCATGGACAATCGGGGGACGTATTTGGTATGAGTTACTTTAAGGCATTGTAGTCTATAGGTTGCATTGTAACAATATAATATAAAAAATATTAATTGTATCAGGGATCCAACTCCAGCTATATCTGAGCTGCTGCCGTTGCGCTGGTTGCCGGCCACGCTGTCCTCGCAGCACTCCTACGTCATAGATGCAGAGCTGTCCACCATCCCGCTTTGGTACACCGACTCATCGAAATACTTGCGAGAAGTCTATTCTAAGTATAGGAGAAAACAGGATTAGATGAACAATACTTTTATCGTTGATTTGCTATTCTGATAACTTTATTGGTGATAACATGTTTTATTATTTTTGTGTTTTTTTTTATTGTATTTTTAATATTTTTTTATTTTTCCGTATTGGTGTCTTGGGGGGTAAGAGGGTACGTAAAGGTATGTAAGAGGGTAGATGCAATTATACATATAGATAATAAGTTCCATACGACAAAATATATTGTGATATTTAATTGTTAATATACGAGTACATATGTTGTTTTCTCTTCCCAAATTTATTCCATAGTAGTCACTATGAGTATGTCATATAACATATGTTTTATTTAAAATAATAAATCTATGTTATTATATATAACCCAAACCAGAAACTTACTATAACATGTACAATATCTTCTTATATTTAATAACTTCAAGAGTAACTAATATAATTTAAATTGATCGCAAGAACATATAACAATATAGAAATTGTAAAGTATTTTATTTTTTCTTATCAAACCCGGTGAAAAGTATACAGCCGGTTCGAGTACGAGCATCAATATCTGTAGAAATGAGGACTTGATGTTACTTTAAAAATGTTTGTCTGAGTGCATTTTTACTGAACACACTGAAATATTATGCATGTTCATTTTTGTGTAAGAGCAGAAAAAGGTAACCAAAAAAAAAGAAAAGCTTCTAGCTACTTCTGACTTGTAACGACAATGGTTTCAGTACAAGGAGAGCATCTCAAACCAGCTTTCAATATCTTCATATTGAAGTTACATTTTAAAAAGTCTAGTGCCATATTTTAAAACGGAACCCTTTTAAATTTTAGAACCATAAAGAGGCATAAGGGCTCTTGCATATGACCTGAATATTTCACAACTTAGGGCGGGTGTACACCGACTATTAGACGCCGTGCGCGTCCGATAGCAGCGGATTATGTTAAATACTGTGAGATCCGGTATTTTCTCCCGGATTTACGGCACTTTGAGGATTTTCTGCGGTTTCATTCGGTCTTTGGGTATTTTTTTTATTTCTTTCTAATTGTAAGGCTCTAATTGGAACTGTGGAAGAAAAAATATTATAAAAAATGTATTAATAAAACTTTTACATTTTTCTTTTCAAAATTATTTCTTATTGTTTTGTTTTATTGTTATTTAAAAAATTTTAACTCAGGTAAATTTAAGAGGCAGATTTCTACCTAGAGATATGTTACCTTTTCTTTCTTTAAATACATTATTAAAGAGTTATCTGAAATAATCAACTTTCACGTTACACCTAACTGTAATTTATCAAGCTACAAAATTGATGAAAGAAGTTAATCCTCTTGGCAAAAACTAGTGTTCTCGAAGTAAATGGTTGAAGAGTCTTCGCATTATGTCATCGGTCTTGTGAGAGTTTATGTCCTCTATATAGTATACTCCGTCTAGACGTCTTCCAAAGCTGGCTTCTCGTTGTATAGAATGTTTGTATTTAATATTTGTAGAATTATGGAAATATTATATTTGTTTGCTCTTATAATAATGATAGTGGTTTTAGGATAATTAATTAGCAGTGGTCTTAGTTTCATATCAATCTTATATACATATGTGACACTAAACCAAGTTAATGGTTTGATGTTTTTATAATACTTTTATTACTTATATAATTAAAGTACAGAACGTAAAGTTTCTATAGTTAAATCAGAACATTTATTTTTTAACAAAATAAAAACTAGTGAGTTACTATAACATTGCAAAAGGGTCGCAGATTACCTCTTATCATGAACCGAAAAGATTCTCCAACAGATTACCATAAAACCGAAAGTATCTTTGTACCCTTATGTTAATAGTTTAAGCCCGAGATGGATTGTTAACGGTCACTCGATTTAACCCTCCGTAGATAAACTAAAAACTGACCGCACTCGCCGACCACCGCAACCTCGCCGACCACAAATCTGCCGAAATTGCCGAACCGAACCGAATCTATATAATAAGAGGTAGCGATTTAACATGTCAATGACAGTTTTTTAAATATATTGGTAAAGTTTTAGCTGTGTTAAAAGTAACCATTCATGTAACCAATACACAATATTCAGGGTTTAATTTTCTATTATTTATTGACAATGTTACATACAATTTAATTATTTTAATAACAACTTTTGAATAGTATTCGTCTTGTACAATAATAATGTTATTTAGCAAAATATTTTATCACAATATTTAATATTTCTAGAATTGTATTTTATTATCTACACATATAAATAAAATTAAAGTATCTGTAATTCCAAATTAACAGCTTTTCACTAAATACATATGAAAATATATAAGGTACTAACTTAAAAAATCGATTTAAGAAATATTTGTCTACCTGCTTGTTCGGCCTCCGGGATGTTGAAATGGCTGAACCACTTTTGATTATAATTTTACGATTCGATTGCTGATGTTATACGGAGTAACTTAGGCTACATTTAATTTAAAACATATTTGACCCAAGTCGTGAGTACAGCTTGTGTTTAATAAATTACCGCGTTATTTATTTTATTATATAATTTTTATTGTAGATGCTGCTTTTTAAATGTATCCCCCTTTATTAATATACTTAAAGATCTCTGTACGCTAACCCTTCTCTCGTGTCCCACGTAATATTTATCCGTGAAACGTGCAAAAATGTCCCTCGTTCGACCCGCATTAGTCACTTTATCTACCTACGACTAATGCGCTACCCAATAAATATTACAAAATGATAAGTCTCACTTGGCCCGCGATAGGCGATAGCCCTCCGAGTTATGTTCACCGTTATCTATATTAGACCGGGTTGTGTTAATGATCACACCTGTGTCCAGAATATTGTACATCTGTTTATTGTAATTTTGATATTGTGGCTTTTTGCGACTGTTGTTAAAAACTAATTCTGGTAGTCTAAGCGCCTGAACTAAAAAATTAGCAACGGTTAGTTTTAGGAAGCTGTTATTGAACTATCACAGGAGTTTTTACGCTCAGCATCTACATACAGGCTTATTGGCCTGTTTTCTTTAAAAAAATTGACTATAATTTGAACTTATATAATAAAAAGTACTATAAAACTTAAAGGTTTATTGATATTCTAATTGTATTTGTATTGCGCATATCATAGACAATATTTATGTCAAATTGCATAAATTGTTACTTATACAACAATAATTATTTAAATAATTACAACAAATTAAGTAAAAACATAAATATATATATTATAATAATGATTTCGCCATATTTTTATAATTAATATAGGTAACCGGTTTCTTGTACAAGAATTTTAGGTCAGAAACATACCTGTTTAGAAAATAGTTAAATTTAAACAGAATAATATCACAATGACTTGAAAATATTTATTGCAGAGTGCGCTATAATGACTCTAGAGCGATAATAAAGCGTAGAGCCCAGCTTTAGGCAATTATAGAGTATGTGAGTATCGTCGTATATGAGTAGATAAACTAGTGTAGGAACATTTAACACAGAAGATCAAGAAGTACCAGTGAGCTTTGTGTCTTTCAATCTGAACTGGATGAGGGGCTCGTCTTACCTTCCTTCCATTCTTCCATTTGTTCCTCTATTAACGAGCGATGCCTTTCGCCTGATTATTAAATATACTCCTATATAGTAATAATAGTATATAATATATATATGTACTCCTTAAAAATATATAAATTATTTACCCTATATCTCTAATTAGTTTTATAGAAAAATTTCAAATCAATTCTTTTTTGTTAAAAAACAAGAAATAGTACTTTAATTTATATTGAATAGTTATATTTGATCATGTCTTCATGTACACTCCTAAAGGTATCTAATACATCTCGTCCCTTAGGCTAGGGTCATGTCGACGTAGAAGTTAATACCGAGCGGCGTAATTTATGGCAGCCCTGGACCTCCGACCGTAGCGTCAACATACATTACGAATTAATTTTTCTATTTGTATTTACGTAAGAAATTCGGGTGGTTTTAAGACTTTAGTAATAAGATCATTCTTATTTCAATATAAACCAAACAATATGATAGTTGAAACTTTGTAAGAAGAGGGTCTTTGTTCTAGTCACGTGTATTTCGAAGTGTCCCTGAAAACAATTAGTGTGATCAAGTTATATGAAGTTCGGTAACATTGGTCGTTTATCGAGAGTCGTTTAGCATAGCCCGCGGAACCCTAATCAAGTAATTAGTTAATTGTGCGGCCACGTACTGTAATAACTATGTTATGAACAACTTTGGGAATTAAACTTTGTATATTTAGCTCGGTTTAATAATGAATATCTGTAGCATCGTACATATGCATAACTACTTAATGAGTGTTTATTTTTATGACTAATAGATATATTTATAGTAGTAGATATATGATTTTTTTTTCAAAATATCTCGTCAAGGTATAAGAAATTGACTGCCAGTTAAAAAATAATCTGTTATATATATTAATAAGCTTAGAAACTTAGTTTATACCTTCGATTTAGGATTTTTAATATTAAAATACATAAAATTTTGCGTCTGATATTACAAAATAACCATAGAGAACAGCGCATTCCATTCGATCGTAGGAATTTGAGAGCAACGTCGACTGCCTTTAAAAATTTATTTCCTAGACGAAAGAATTTTATGACAGATTTTTTTGAAGACATTTTTTTATTTACGATATTATTTAATGTTCAGAGAATTTAATCACAGCACTCGACTCATCAAAATAATAGTAAATTTATTATAACTTGTCTGACATTCTTATTTTTTAAAGATTTTTCTTCATTTGTCAATTGAAGCTCTCGATACAATATGAACTGTATTGAGGTCAGGCTCCTCCATAGATATAACCTTGTCTGTTCCGAGAACTCAGTCTAGATTTTGTCTGCCTTACTAGAAAGTTGTTTGAAATGTTTAAAATTATGAGATTAGTGCCGAGGTTAATTGTTTTCAAGAATGTCTGGCTTCGTTTATTGTTGCGATGTTTTATCAACCGTTTCCTTGAAAAATGGATGGAATAGTTAATTATGTTCGCTGCTTACATTTTATTTTATCACAAGAAATATCTTTCACAGAACTGGCAGTTAAATTATAAATAAATGTAGGTCTTGAGTGCACAAGTCAAATAGAAGTAAAATAATCTGATTGAATTGCTGTAACGATAGTATAGAATTTTTAATAGAAACTAGTTTAGGTGTACGCAAGAAGTACTTTAAATTAATTAAGGCGCAACACGGACGTCGAACAAAAGTGCTCGCATGGGGAGGACGAGCTGTGTACAGTGGATATGGTATAAAAATAACTCAAGTTGTAAATAAGGAGGTATACCAAAAGAAATGCAATTCTAAAGCATTTATTTATTGCAGTGATCTTCCATAATGAATATATGACATATAATTCAATATTGATACGTGTGACTCGTTTTATTGCTTTGGACTAGGACGTATTTGAATAGAGTATTTGGTTTTCATTAGCAATACCAGATCCGATTTTCTTCGTATATTTTTGGAGCGTGCAATCAACTAACAAGTGAAGTAATTTGATTGGCTCCCAGGACGCTCGGAGGAACCTGAATTATTTATACAAATCATCCACAAGACCCATTGCATAGAACTCGATGGTGGTAGCGTAATGACTCCGAGCAAATTGAGCTTCTATTTAAATAAATTAACATCAACTCGCTTTAAAGGTATTGATATATTAGTTGGGATCTTGTTTTTCAATTGTTTCGCCATCTTTGTTCAAGTAAGCACTTTTCATATTACAATAAAAAGCTCAGTGTAGTCACTCCGTGAGTAAGCTACCACCGGAATGTTGCTCTGCTGAGAAGAGCCAGCCAAAAATTCAACAGTTGCTCTTTTTAAAATAAATTTTAAAATTGATGAATACATTATAATATCAACCTTGCAAATGAGTCAACAACCTAAGACCAACTAAAAAGTCTTAAATACGATAATAAAATTTAATTATATATTTAAAAACTAATAAAAAAATATCTAAGATATGGAGATACTCTGCCTCTAAACCATTTATGGTAAAGGTATGTTTTTGATTTAATTGTTTATGGTAAACGTTAGGGTCTCAATTATTATTAAAGATAGTTTCAGAACTAAATTTACGATAATATAAAAACATTAAACACAATTCCCAAGTCCCTCTCATATAAATCTTCAATATTCATTGTCCATAAACCTAATGCTGCAGAACTATACTAATATCACAATTTGTTATGCAATCAAGCTGTGGTAAAGAAATGCCTAATTTCCAATGACCTCATATATAATAACAGAAGGTCTACAAGAAAGTTATAGCTTAGGGACGCTGGGAGTACAAAAAAATATTTAGTGGAGACAATATATTTGATTTTTATGCCATTAATATAATCATAAAGATATTTAATATTGTTTTTTGTTTGTTATCTATGTTGTTATTCTCTCCTGTTTTTATTATAATATTTTAAATAAAAAAATGGAAAAGGTTATTTCTTTTATAGAACAAAATTAATATAATAAGGCTTTTATACCATTAAATTAATATAATATATTTTTTATTCACACCAACAGAAAAATAATATAATATTGGCTGAGGCTATAAATAAATTAAAAAACAGAGTTTTGGTCTCTGGTTTCGAGGAATCAAATAAGTTACTGTTAGCCTTTTACTAGAGTTCTGTTCTGCTAAATGAAGTCTTATTTATCAAATATGTTTATATAGAATGCATGTGTACATAATATAGTACATATTAGTTTCAATATGTTGTTTTGCTAAATATAGTATACTATCGCTAAGTTCAATGCCCTTCGTACCATGACTGTCTAATGTCATAGCTAGGAAAATAATAACAAAGAATTATAACAATTTTTAATTAATGATATGTTATTTATTGTTACATCTTATCGAAATATATTTTAAATTATCTCATAATCTACGAACATTGGTCTGATTTGTATACTTTGTTTTTATTAGATAATTAGTACAAAATAAATATTCCGAATGACTCGGTACATATGTACTCATGTATCCCGTGTAAGTATATAAAATAATTCTGAACCCGACGTCTCCATTACAGTGTATAAAATATGTAAGACCCTTGTACAAGTTTCTTCCCCTTTTAATTTAAGTTAGCCGCTGCGCTGTAGTCCAGAACATTCGATGAAATGAGTCGAGGTCCATCTCCTTCAAATTGACCGTACGGACCCATGTCTGTTTACCTTATTACTATATTAATATGTCCCAGCAACCACAGCCTATAACGCGTTCATTTATTAAATATTATTGAGGTTTTACACATTGTCAAAGCTCATCCCCAGCTTAATCCTATTCAATTTTCTATTATCCCATATTATATTTTGAGAAGCTGATATTTCTTACAGATCAGTAAATATGTTTCTTAGTAGCGCCATAAATATCACTTTCTTCCGCCAGTTTGTTAATACCGGCTTATATCTATTATCCGCTTCCTTGGCGGAATAAATCCACAAAACTGACCCTTAATAACATGGTATAAATACCACCTTTCCTTGTAAAAGGCTTAACCCTCAAAGGGATAGCTTGGTAACAGAAAAACGTGCAAGTTTAATACCATTTTGCGAATTCGGTTCCGTAGATTACGAAATAAATACTATCATTGTTGAGTATAAATTAACAGGTACTAAGATACATAAAACATATCAGACTAAAACGAGTGATTATTAGATAGAGTTATTATTAACAACTATATTAGTATCGTTCATAATTCCTTATCACGTCATATGATATATAACAAGGGATCCCTGTTATTCCTAGTCACACGGTCCAAGGGGTAGAGTGGCTCATTATGTGTGTTTGTTGAAAGGATGCTCCCTCAAAGCGAAGGGCGATCACCAATTTGGTCCAAACTCGAGTTACTGAGATAGTATCAATTACGTCGGTGATAAAGGAAGGGGTGTTTTGATAGATTTCACGGTATCTT
The DNA here is from genome assembly GCA_918358695.1 of Melinaea menophilus ssp. n. AW-2005. Taxonomy (NCBI): domain Eukaryota; kingdom Metazoa; phylum Arthropoda; class Insecta; order Lepidoptera; family Nymphalidae; genus Melinaea; species Melinaea menophilus. Next base: position 19,361,870 of record OU911043.1, on the reverse strand, counting down.
TACTGTATATAAACTTATTAATTTGTTATAACAAGGTACAAAGATATATATCTGTTTCACAGTTTAAAAAAACATTATTAAATTACGAGATACTGTTTATATACAAATTAATATTTATGATATTTTCATAAAATTGTTTATTCATGAGCCCTATGGATGAAAAGCAATTAATATTCCTTACAACAATTAATAAAGCCTCAAGCCGAATCGGGCAACACTCGACATATTTATTAAGAAAACGATAAATCAGAGTAATAAAACCCCCCGCGAGAGATCCCCCCGGCGGAATTTCGCAGAATTACTGGCAATACATCATTGGAATATTTTTAATAATAGCAACACTAAGCTTTAAGTGAAGCTAGTAAAACAAATTTGATTTAAGAGAAGAGAATTATGATTGATGAGGGATGAAACTAAAACGTTCTGGTATAATATTAAAGTAACGATATTTTCTCGAGCGTTTTGCCAAGTATCTTAAATGTTAGAGTATAATTAATAAAGTTAATGTATCATAATCTATAATGAAATGGTACGGTAAATATACTTAAGGAATAAATAATATTTCAAGAGTTTTTTGGACTATACTGAAATTATATATTAGTGAAGACGTCTTTTGATGGATTAATGACTGACTGAGTAATAAATAATCATTCCTATGGAGTCAGTGAGTCGGTAAGTTATGATACGTAATTAAGAAACACAATGTATATCAGATAGTGAAGAGTAACAATAAACTAAAGTGATATTTGAAATGTATTGTCTAGCGCGGTCTGGACTAATCCCAGGTCTGAATAGCGTCGGTATTAAATCACTGCGTCAAATTATCCGACACAAAAAAGGCAACTTCCAATCCGGGGATTCCATTCATAACGTCAATGGAGTTGCATTTTTACTCCATTCTATTGAATGGCCTGGAGACTATAAATTTTGTATTTGGATTGGCTTGTATTGAATTTTAGTTTTATATTTCCATGTTCGGTTCTGTTTTGTTACTTTTGTATGGTATTTTAATTGAATTGAATAAAACAATTATTATAATTGTTCGATTCGATAGAATTTCGGTTGAAATAAAAGAAAATATAATACAAATGTACAAACTATGGACAATGGAAACTCACCGTATATTTCTCGAAGTTATTTAATAATAAAGTACTTTGAACAAATGTCTTGATTGAGTTTTTAATATAATTAAAAATTTATAAAGTATTTAATCAAAGTGGAGTGGTTCGGTTTTGGATTTAAGCATTACAATTTCTTGTTTTCTTAAGCTATATTGCTAAATCCAGGTTCTGCTTGCAATTTGAATTAAATATTAATTTTGTCTCCTACTTCGAGGTCTCAGTAACTAAAGATAGGATTAATGGTTTTGACATCAATTATATATTACAATAATAATATCATAATTGGTGACAAATTAAGTACAATAATCGGAGTGTGGTATCGGAGGGATAACGTGTCTTAAAGGATTGGAGACGATCGATATTATATCTATTTTGATATATAAGAAAATATTATTATTAATACTAAAGTATACTTATTTGAGTTATATTATTAAAACATTAGCAATGAATGAAATTCAAATTTAAATTAAACAATTCAAAATAAACACGAAACTTTCAACACTTAGACAATTTTAGTTTTCAGTACTTTCAGTTTCAGACGGTTTTCATTTCAGTTAATTTATATTGTCTGAGGACTGACATTGACGTAGGTCCGCATATAAAAGTTATGATGAAGCATTTACGTTTTACATTTATATACTCAGGCTTTATTGCAGAGAACATATGCCTATATATATCGCAATTCAGATAAGGAAGGAGTGTAATCTGTATTAAAGATGTCAAATATTTACTGAATTTATTAAATTAAAATAATAATAGTGACATTGAATGTTTTACGAGTATTAGAAGTTTGAAATTTATTCGTAAGTGAAAACGGTAGCTCCGGTATCCGGGTAGTGTCTCGTTAACCGTGACACGCGGCTGACCCGCCAATAAATTAGCATGCATAATGTATGTATGTATGTATGTACGCGATGCAACCCTTCGCTCCTTCAGGTGACACAAGAAACTTGTTCATTGGATGCGGCAGGTTTAATATTGAACTATATTAATTATGTTTCAGTTATAATGTTGACTTCAAATTATTTGATCAAAAACCGTTCTCGGAATAAGTAATCGGGTAATTTCAATAGGTTTTTGTAAGTCATGACTAAATTTACAATTACAATATAATAATACAATTTTTACTTATTAGTAACAACATAACAATTAATGGTATTAAAGTGTCATTATTGAAAATTATAATTATGGTAAGAAGTTAAGCCAACGTCTAAAGAATACCATAAAAATTGTATTTCTTCTAAAATATTCAGGTTTCTTAACAATGTTTTCCTTGACTGTCCGTCCAGTCCCAAACAAATATTTATATCAGTGTCAAGGATTGGACCCAGGACACGTCCCTTCAAAACCAATACGACCGCCACAATGGACAGATATATTGAATTGAATTTATATTGTACGTTCAATCATAGTGTTTTATTTAGTGTTCAACTTACCGTATCTATGAGATTATTCTCATCTCGCTCAGGAATGCCTCTACCACTCGACTCATCAGCCGTAGTCTCAAAATTTTCCTTTCCCCTACTTTTTCTGAATTCATTATTTCCCTTCGTCAAGCATCACTTGGCTTTGCTTGATATTTGGCCCCTGTTTGGAGTAATGTACATATGTTTACATACTTGGATTAAGGTGTCTCTCATTAATTAGTTTTAACTTTATCAATAGCGTCAAGGAGGTTGTCACATTCCCAATAGCTGTGAGTAATGTTGGATGGGATTGATCAACCCATTTAACATCTTCAAATTAAAAACATTTCTTTCATATATTTATAACAATTTAAATTTTAGTTACAAAGTAACAGGTGCATAGAGCATTAATCAATTACATCTTCCAACAAAGTATTGCAATTCTGGTGCGATCATTACTGGCGTTTAATTTTAACAGTTGTTTTACGGGTTTGTTGAAATTACTTTGAATGTTCGTCTGTCGCTCTTAAAAGGATTGTGTACTTGGTGGAAAGTGGCACATATTGTACTGTAAGTTAATTATTTGAACTTATCCTCTAGATATAACAAGAAGTTAATCGTCACTCTAACCGTTTATGATATTATTATTAATATAGTGTTCATATACTATATTAAAGCGAAGAAGTTAAAAATTTTGGTTAAAAGTTAACAAATTTAAGGAAATAAGTATTACACTGAATAAATTCGGAAATTATGTGCTTACAATTAAAAAAATAGTAACATTTTCCTCTTATTTAAAAGATTTATGTTATAAAGCTAATAGATAGATAGATAGATATGAAGATATTCTAGATCACTTTCTAAGATATATAATGATTACATGTATATATAAAATTGTTAAGGAAACTGCACTATTCTATAGATTTACAAGTTGTAATTCTAAACTATATTAGCGTATTCTGTAACCATATATTTCGTATACAGAGAAGCAGAGGCTGTAAACACTCCCTCAGCTGTAGTCCTGTGTGGAGAAAACTTGCTTTTATTTCGAGGTCTCGGGAGAAATGTATTAACTCGTTTACTTTACTTTTAAATGTGAAGCAAAAAAAAAACAAAAAAAGTATCATCAAAAGACAACCCTGGTAACAACTAACAACACAAAAATTTGACATTAATCATACGAATGTTATGTAGTGTTTCTGGCAGTTGTAAAAACGTGTAATAAAAGGGTGGAAACATTGTGGGGTTTAATAATGTCAAATAGTTTTGTAAAATAAATACATAGTAGCCGGTAGTAGTATAAATTCCTCCCCTAAATAATGCAGGTCGTCCCCCTTGTATTTTTATTGCGACCGTAAACGCACGCGTCCAGCGCCACTTGTATTAATTCTTGTAAATCTTTGTTGTTTTATGAGAACAATTTGGTGGCGAGATTTGTATTAGTGTAGTAAGATTTATTTAATAAAACGATTTACTGCTGTATTTCTATCGTATCGCTGTTTGAAATCAACGAATATAATAAAGAAGATTTACCGCTCATATTTCTATCAACAAAAAAAATTAACAAATATTTATTACAAACTATATTTCAAAAGTAATAATGGTTGCTAAAAACTTAAAGATAACCTGATTAAATAAACCGTACAGTGCAGTCGTCGACGGCTAATCAGCGGTGCACTCGTACAAGACATAATCACGGCTATAATTCTCATGCTACTGATTCAACACACGTGGCGCCGGGCGGCGGGGCACTGGGAATTATTTATTATTTTATACATATACCTCATCTTTTGCATTGGTCTGGGAATGGCTGTTGAATTGTCGAAATGTTTTTCACATATTCGACTTTCATCTATAATCCAGTTAACTTACGTCCCTTATAATTTACGTCGTTAAGACAAACTTCTAAAACTGATTTTGTTGTTCAATAAACTCAGAATAGTCAATGCATCATATCGATTTATTATAGCTAAGTATAAAAATCATTAAAATTGTTGTTCGTATGTATGTTCTAAGGCTATATTCTGTCTCAGTGTGTATCCGCCGATATGTTGTCTCCGTCACGTAATCGCGCGACAAACAACTTATATGAGCGTCTAATTGTGAAGCCGCGGTCGTCGCGCTGTTATAAATCACACCGCTGCAGCGCTGCACGGGAATTGCTTTTACTATATTCTTATTTTATTATATTGTTTTAAACTCGACATTATTATATACAAGTTACATGTTAGTGTATGTGTGTATCGAATATATAGTGATTATGTGGCAAATAAAATGTAATTTGCAATATATTTAAATTATGTATTATTCATATAGTGTTTTCTGAATTCAGAAAATCTTCCTCCCAAAATATAGGCTTGGTTGGAACCAAAAATGACTTGTAATGCTCTACCTGGTTAACCAAAATTATCAATTTAATAATTTACCTAATTGGTATAAATATAATTTTAATTATTATTGAATATTCGCGAATGTGGTATGTAGTTTAATTGAAAAGCCTTGCGATAATAATTTCACCGGTAATTATTTTCAATCGGTGGATTAGATTGTATTAACGACGGCCTCGGGTCACGTAATTAAGCCAATAATAATATGTAGGCACATAGCGTTCTATGTAGGTGGCACAGAGTACGATGTATATAGACTCTGTATTATCAATAAAATTATATTATTATTTCTAAGAAACCTATTTGATAGATTCTAGCTAGTTAGATGTAAGATGTTCTTGAGATTTTCAGAGTCTGACAGACAAAGAATAAAAGTGAAAACTTAATGAGAGAAAACCTAGTATATTTTTAATTTAAAACAATGCTATGTTAATAAACTTATTTTTGATTGTATATTTAAGTTATAGTTCAATAAATAGATTTATGTTAACATCTGGGACTTTTACGGGCACTTTACGTGTGACTTACGATATTAATTAACGGATGTTATTATTATAATGTTGAGAACATGTGTATTTAGATTTATTCTGTAATAAATTTGTTTTCCCTTAATTGGGTTGCTGAATCGATAGAATCCTTTTTAATACATACAAGTAATATAAAAGTGAAAAATATATTCGCTAAAGTACTAGGCTTCCATAAACTTGTAGAAGATACTCGGAATCAGTGATCACTCAAACTATTAACTACAAAAAAGAGTATTGTAATAGGATATTGAATGAGAATATTTTGAAATATTTGTGTTGGTAAAATGACATAACATGAAATAACATAACATAACTTATATAAAACCGGCTTGGTTGATATTATTTAATATTTTACACAATTTCGGAAATCAGAAATACCAGATTGGTACACATACACACACAACTCTCTTTCAGTAATTGACTTAACTCTCACACATACACACGCTAAAACTTAAATATATTACGTTTTAAACGACAAATAAACTTTTGAAATAAGAACCATGAGAACAAATGAGAAATAAAAATTCAATTTTTTAAACCGTAACTGTTTCTTGTGTAGAAGTATAACATTAGTTACTTTCTATATATATTATTTTACGAGTCTTTTCAAGCAAATATAATGTTGAAATAAAGAAAAGTTCTTATAGATTTTCTTTATAACGTGTACAAGGAACAGATTCTTACAGATTCTATTTATAAGGAGGTAAAATTGTAATAATTGATATTGGCTTTCTAATTAGAAATGAAGACGACTTTATTAGTACAATTTAATGTATATTTGTTTTGATTGTATATATATATATATATATATATATATATATATATATATATATATATATATATATATATATATATATATATATATATATATATATATATATATATATATATATATATATATATATATATATATCATTCATTATGTCCTGAATGTTGATAAAACTTGCACATACTCGTAAGTTACGAGTCTGGGTGTCTTTTTTGTGTTACTATCGAAAGATTGTTACATATCTGTTTTGTTGAAGAAAAGAAAAAAAAAGTCATTTAATTTTATTTATATACGACCGATACGCCATCTTTCATATTCGAAATGTAAATTGGCCTATATATCACTCATACTCATGAAAACGAAGATTGTATATTTGCGTCTACCCACAGTTAGTCTGTGCTACCACAAATGCACTCCAGTATAATAACATAAATCATCGGAGGGCCGATAGATTAATTGCAGCGTCTGACACTCGCTGTGAGGCTCTGATATTAGTTGTCTCTTATCAGTGATATTATTTATCTGGAATCTCAAATATTTGTTTCAACTTTATTTATATTTCTAATAAAAGAAAAGAGACAGAGATATATATATATCTCTGTCTCTCTTTCTCTAACACTCGCCTTTGCAAACAATGTTATGTCATAAGTTTCCTAGTCGAATCTCAAAAGTTAAATTGAAATTTGTGCAGTCGTTTTGAAGTTCACTTTTGAACAGATAGAGACGGTCTGGGCGGATATAAACAAAAATGAGTTTCTGATTTGACAGAAATTGAATAAGCAAAATATTTTTTTGTATAGTTATACAGTAGCATGTTTTTTTATATCTATACCTAGTTCTATACCTAGTTCCTCTAATAATGTGAGAAAATGGTATTACACCAGTGTGTTCTAGTCGCGTGACCTCTCCCCCATGTTAGTGTACACGGCATGTTAGTTCTACGACAATACACGATAGTCCACTAGTTATTATTATAACGGATATCAGGTGTTTAAATTCAAGTGTTATTCTTCATAAACTTATTTCTATTACGTATATTATAAATGTACTTGCTTTTCTTTCTATTAAAATATCACATTATATAGAATAAGATACTAACTCAAATTGGAGTAAAAATTCTTAGTTACAAAAACATTCGTTCACCTTCCACGAGGGCCGTCGCTACATACATCATAATATTCATAGCATAACAATTCTCACGAAGGTAATCGTGGTTTCAGCTCGCAAATAAAAGTTGTTTACGATATAAGGGCATGTACACATCTATTATCATTTATTGAAGAGCTCGTAAACCTGGAGTATTAACCGCTAATCGCTTCATAACTTTTCTGAAGCTTATACCTCGTCTGTTCCGTACCTTTATACCGCTCTGACACGATACCGTGCGTATCATAAAATCAGATATCTGTTGGTTTATATTAAATATTTAAGGCTTTATTTCTTTGTACAAAGGTACTTTGCTTTACTACTACTGTTACTGAAATGGTGTTATTATGTCACCCTTTAAAGCCTCTGTTCTTTGATTCGAATAAGGAAGTATTTATATATAATTGTATTTGAAAATAAGGCTTTTTGTTAATATTTTTAAATGACTATTTAAATGTTATTAAGTAAGGGTTTAAGAACCAACAATAGTCCAAGTTAAAAAACAGTCATACTTTTGTAAATTTTTTATTAACCAATATTTGTCATAATACACAACTTTATTATAATTTTTTGGTGACGTTATTTATTATTGTACTTTTAAATAAATCTGTAATAATATGAAATCTATAATGGTAGCTGTATCAAAAATCATGCAGTTGTTTGAATTATTACTTAAAGAAAGTAGGCAATAGAACAAAACTACAAAGTAAACTCGGGTACTTCTAATATAAAATAAACATTACAATTTGATAAATCGGAACTGATAACAGCATTATTGAAATAAAATAATTCAATATAAACGACGATATAACAACACGTTATACAAGTTTTTTGTTAATTTACAAGAACAAATTAATGGACTTATTTATAAACGCTTTAATTAAAAGTAAAGACAGAAAATGAACTCAATTTATTCATCGCGAATTCGTTAAATTTTCACCGACGTGGTCGCCTAACTTCCACAATTAAACAAACTTAGAACAAAGAACTCGGAGAAAAAAAAAAGGAAAATAATTACTTTCTTTAATGATCGCCAGCTCAAAGGTACGTCGAGTTGAAGTAAAAGTTGTAAAAAGCCCTAGCAAAGAGAACTGTTAAATTGTTCATTCAAATTCACACTCAAAGTTTTCTGAGTTAGCATTTTTAGTTCATGTGCTATTGAAGTTCTTTTGAATTTAAGAGGCATCTTGGAAAGATTTCAAGTGTTTTATGTAATGAGCAAATTACGTAAAGTAAGAGCTTCGAAAACGCCTACGTCATGTGCAGGAATCACGCAGTTTCTATAAATTGTCCTTGAGAATTTAATAGAATATTAATAAACATACCATTTCCGTCAGCTCATATAACACCCTACCGCTCAATAGGTTGCAAAAAATTAAAAAAAATATCGTAAAACATCCAAAAGTAATTATATCGTATCGGCAACCATTCGACGCGAATGTGGCTAGGTCATTAGACGAAGGAAAACATCCATTAGGTGGAACCGAATTGATTAATCGGCAGAGGACAGGGGTGGGTGACGATCGCAATAAATAAAAATAATATACGGCTTTGCGCGTCCTAACTAATAAAATATACCAGACATATTATCTGTACTTCCAGCATCTCTTTTATTTCTTTCCATACATAGTGAGATCAGGCTCTTCAGTCTCTTGATATACCTCTAACGAATCCTGGATCTTCCCCGTGTTTTCCAATCAAATAGAAACCCAGAAGAGTTAGTTCCTTATCTAGTTCTTCAATGTGATAAATGTTTAAACTTTCGTCCTTAAAATATTATTTTAGTTAAATTTCGGACAAAAATGTCGAATTAATTAAAAGATCTCCTGCGAAAAACATTTAGTTTGTTCTTAAACTTGGTAATCCGATAATATAATATTAAGAGTCAGTCTAACAAACGCACACGGATAGATAATATTTTTTCATTATATTAAAATAACAATATCCTTAGATAATAGAAATAAGATAGAAAAGACGTGGGAAACGACTAGTCTGTTACAAAACCATGCTGATGGTAATCCGCCTAGGCCTTATGATAAAGAACTAAACTTTCGTGTAATTTAATACATTGTTATGTATATCATCGAGGGAAGCGGCCATTAATTATAACTACTTTCGGAATATTTGCTTAGAACTTGAATGTTTTTCACATTAGATAGAGAAATGAGGGAATTAATTTGTGGTTTATTTTTATGTTCTCGATAACTTATATATTTTTAAATCATGTTAACTTAAATAATAGTTATTTTATCTTAAAGATGATATTCGTGATGATACTTTTATGAAATGAATAATCGGTTGCGTAGGGATGGATGAGCTGAGCTGACCTTTAGAATTGAGGAGTCTGGTCTGATGAAAAAGTATGAAGCCCTGGTTTTTACATAATAATAATGTTTGTGTAAAATAGATGATGTTTTCTTCTTTTTTTCATATCACAAAATCGGATTATCCGATTACTGTGACTTTATTTTTTGTAAAAAAACTTTTTAAATCTTAAATACTTTTTCTTACTGTCTCCTTTAGGTTGTAAATTATAAATTTATGTAATGAAATAAACTCTAAGGCATAGTTTGATAACTATATTCAGAAAATAAATAAGGTTTAAAAAATTAGTTTACTCAAATACTATTAAAAACATAATATTAATTAATAACACGTAGAATTACAGTCGAAATTATATTTGTGAGTACACTTGACGTATATCGAATATTGACTATTTGTGATCAAACAAACATTAATTGATATTTTATTTGTGGAAGCTGACTAATACAAATAGAATCCACAACCCGCCCGCGGGGTGCGCTTGCGGCGGAGGGTGCATCTGTCCTAAATAATTACTATTCGATATAACCCCGTCATGTTATTGGAGGTTGTGTAAACTTGCTATAGTTTTATTCTTCACATACAAAATTGTCTAAAATTTTATAACATGGATTTAAAAGATGTCTTGAAGTTATTTGAAACACGTTTTTACTGGCGATGTTAGGTACTTGTTTTGATTGCAAAATATATTTTTAAATTGAGTAATCCCAAATCAATTGTGACGATTGAGTCAAGATGAGTTAAAATATAACAGAATTATCGAAATTATTTTTTTGTTTGTTTTATTGTATTATGTAATATTTTAATTATATTCTAAATGTTCATTCATGATATCAATATATCAAATTGCATCGTAATCTCTAATGTATTATGTATAAGGAGAGATAGACAGACAACTTAATATAATTTGTAAGTAAAATTAATTTAATTATAAACCTAAATTACTGGTGGTTTGACTATAAAAAAATACAATAAAATTCAGTTTCAGAATGTATTGATTGGTGTATTAAGATGCTGTTGTCATTCTTATTCATTTGTTTAGGAATAAAATAATTAATTTTAATTTAATCCTGTTAAACTTTGTTGTTAAATAAAACTTAATCAATTAGTTCTACTTCACCATAGTTTTAGTTCTGATATGTTTATTCAGAGGCAATGTTGATTATTTCTATAGATATAATTTAATTAATTAATAATATTAAAAATATGAAAATATGACATAACGACATGTTTCATCTTAAAACATATTCAATTTTGAGGAAAAGAACTTACAATATATACATATTTAAAGCACTTAATATTATATTCGGTAGGTAATAGTCTAATTGCTATTCCTTTTACGTTCGAATAAAGTAAAGCCAGCTTAAGGCTTTTATAACAAGCATACGTGTTTATCGTTATCGCAATGAGCTTTTACGAAAGCTTTTGAGCCCTGCTTCAGCTTAAAAGCCACTTTGTTCCAAATATAATTTAGGTTTTATACGATTCTAAATTAGTTAAATGTATATTTAATGATTTTTCTTCATAATCTTACAATTTATGTCATATGTGTAGTCTTCTACATACATTTTCTAAAGACATAGTATTGTAACGTATTAATCATATTTTAGACTTTTGTGCCTTTGATCTTTTATGGCTTTTATCTTAGATGGAATGTTTTATGTGTAAGGTGTATCTTATGATAACTTATATCCACTTTTGTATGTAATAATCAGAACTTTATCCTTAGGCATCGAGAGCCGTCAGCTCTTAACCGATCATAAACAATCGACTACTGCTAAAATTGTAAGGTTATGTAAATATAACAATAAAATTTGTTATCTTTATGTTATTCGACTATAAAGAAATGTATTTTAAATTGATATTTATCAAAGGTCAAAATTTAAACATACAAAAATATTAATTGCGATACGAACTCTGAAGAGTATGAAAAGAAAAAAGTTGCCCCGCTGACGATACAAGCGTTCCACTTCGACGCCGAATTCCATCCCGATATTCTCCCGTTACGGAAATTGATAAAGTTTTCTACCGATCTAAGGAATTATTGAAACTTTTCTCGAGCACAACAAAATTCAATAAGTGACTGTCACTGATTGGGAACCGGGGCCGTATTGAAAGTTGAAACCGTCCGAGTTTTGAGAGATAGCGATTTGATTTAATTATTACATTGCAGGAGCATCAATTCAATGTAAATACGTAAATTTATTTAAAAATATGCTATTTAATTCAATTATATTTATGATCAAATACCTAATAGCTGTAAAGAATTATTATAATCGCCTATATCTCGTAACTTTAACTAACATTATACTTGACTTGTAAGCGTTTACGATGTTTTCTTGCAACTGAAGTAGTGTGTTTATGTTCTGTTCTGGGCGAGTTTTTTACTTTATTACCCAGTTTATAGCCGTTATGTGCTTCTATTAGTGTAGATAAAAGTAGCGAATGAACTGAAGACTTTTTATACGGAGTTATATACTGTTTAAATTTGTCACTAATTAATTTATATAGTCTACTAAAAATGCCCGTCTACTTGACTGTCGTAGGAATATTTGTAACTAAATAGCAAAGCTTTTTTATACGACATATTACTTTTAGTCTTAAACGTTTTATTATATCTATAATAAAACTTGTTTCATTTTCTGAACTACATAAATTTGTTATTTGGTAAGAGTTATTATTATTTATAATACGATAAATATTTAAAAAAAAAATAACAAAAGCTATAGTCTTCTATGTAATTTTATATTTATGATTATAATGTTAGGAACCGGGACATTCCTCATAACTTACAAATAATTTAATTATTATGAATAATTAAAAAATCACCGCTCCAAGCTAACACAAATTTCACATCCATACGATTTTGTTATCTATATTTAAAAAAATTGTACGTTATTTTAAATGTTATACAAAAGCTTATCCTTATAAAAGGCACTTTTTACATTATGCAGCGCCACGCGGGCGTCGTAACAGAGACAAATAAACCCCGGCAATGCGTTACAGTGCATTCATTATTGTAATTAATCAGCCTCAGCTGAAATTATTCTAGAGGAATTATGCGTGCGGTCTGTGCACACACACACACACACACACACACATTGACAATGTATAAAACACTGTACATGTGTGTAATATTTTCCCGTATAAATAAGTTTCTCACCCACATTGAAGATTTCCAGAGTAAATCCGAAACGGTGAATTCGCAAATCAGTCACGTAACTAAATGGCGGCGGCGTATTGACTAAATGCACTTCATTCATACTCGGTAGGAATTTTTGAATGCTTTTAAAGCTTATGGAAAAATTTCTCATACTCCTTTAATAGAAGACGTGTGTGTTTGCATGTAAAATGTGAAGTTATAAGTGTTATTAAATATACTAATATTTAGGAATTCTATCTAATAACTATATAACTTCGTTTTATGAATATAGTAGTGTTTTTTTTTATCTATGTCATATTATTATCAATTTACCAATAGTGATTATGTTTGAGTCAAATAAATACATCATTTTCGTATACGAGGGTTGTATCGAAAATTTAGTCACAAAGTAAATATAAACTTTGTTTTCCGGAAACTATTTCGAATTGACAGCTTATTTCATTACAAAACTTCCCCGGTTAAAATCACTGACCACTTATGTGTAGTGTTTTTTATGTTTTTAAAGATTATCTGTCCTTCTTCTTTGTAAGATGGACATCTCGAGCGAAGGTTAACCTTCAAAGAACCTTATGAATATTTATAAGCTAGTTTTGGGGAGTCTTCTTACTATATTCGCATTAACAGTTACTTATTGCTTACACACCCAGCCGACCGACAACTGCAGCAATTTGAAAACATCATCTGGAGATTCAGGCTGAACTAAGGTATAGGTAACCATGATCCTGCATGAATATCTGAAAGATAGGAAGGTTACTTCAAGATGGATTCCTCATTTTCTCACCAAAGAGCGTCGTCGTTTTGATTGGTGCAAATTTATGCTGGAAAATTTTGAAGGAGGATTCATTCCTCCTCCTTCATTCTTCATCCTTACAACTGACGATTCTTGGATCTATAGCTCCGATGTTCTCATGCTATAAGTCTTTGAAGGGGACGAGTAAATCAAAAAGCTTATGTGCGATCCACGGCATATTTTTCCACTAAGATAACGTGCCTACGTTTTGATTGGTGTACATTTATGCTGGATAAGGTTACAAGAGGATTTACGCAAAACATATCCTACTTTACAACTGACGAATCTTGGATCTATAGCTACGATGCTCTCACGAAATGATTCTTTGAAGAGGACAAGTTGATATAAAACCTTGTGTGTGATTGGCATAATTTCCCACCAAGATAACGCGCTCCCAGCTACTAGAAACTAGGAAATTGACATTTTCGTGGGTACAAATGTTATCCTATCATCCGTACAGCCAAAATTAGGTCCATGCTACTTACTTCTTTTTATTTTCCACAGTTAAAATCTCCGTGGGTGAGTCGTGAGATGGCTATATTTCAACGTATCGTAAGAGACTGAACGCATAAGTGCATGTTGGATGTAAATTTTTTGTAAAGCAATAAATATTTTTCACATTCGTACTATTTTTCATTTCATTAACAATTTTCGGAACAATCTGGATATTAGCAGTAAGTTCAATAATTAATTCTCTTTATTAATTATTGTTATACACATGGACATTGTAATAGATTGAAAAAATATTTTTTTTTATTTTTATATTACCTGTTTTTCGGTCGGACAGTTTTGTGAACACAGCTAGTTAGTAGCTACTGTAGAGAATTTGATGCAATTTGAATAATATATTATAATAATATTGATACAACCTAAGATTCAGCTTACGAAAAGCAAATGGGTCCTGTGGAATAAACATCACAGATCTTTATTATTTAAATTTATAAAAAATGCACCTGTGATTAGAACTTATTAAATATATAAAAATTTTATTATACGTCAATTTTGGTACTCTTATATAATATTGTAGTTTTATAAGTACTTGTAATACACGAGTATAGAATTTTTTCATCTTCATCAGTCTACATCAGTCCCATTAATTCAAATCAATTATTCCCATTTCTTTACCATGTATTAGTATGTACTCCGCGCAATGTAACACAACCATATATAAAGTTACCTTCATTCAAGTATATAACACATCTATACATATAATAAAATAAACTCCTCAAATTTTTGTCTGTATTTAATTGATTTTCTTAAAAAATACTGAGCGGTTTTTGATGCGGTTTATACTAAAAAATAGTGCAATTCTTGAGGAAGGTTTAATTAAATAGTACATTAGGGTTATATGTAAATTGACTGAAATAAAACGATTGCTGTCGCGGTCGGAAATGGTCGCGGGGTTGTAAAAAATCTCGCCTGCTGGGAGCTTTACTCGCGTGTGCCACGTAAACCAGAGGACAAACACTAAAGTAATGAACTAGAGAATTGTAGATCTACAAAAAATAATACAAAGGAGTCCGTGATAGCATATCTCTATCTCTTACGGTTAATTCATAATAATTAAAGATACTACTAAAATGCGTTATTTTCGGGATTGTTTTCTTCTGTTCACTATTACTCCTTGTTTAATAGCTTCGCTGTTTAATGTAGATCAAAATCATTCTTTACACTGTATATACTTTATTTATTTATTTAAACATAAAACTAAAGAACACAAAGGGCGGAGTTGGTCTAAAACAAATACAACAAATCTTTGTCCTAGATAAGTCACAAAATCTACGGATAAGTACCGGTATCGACGCCGACGTGTCAGAAAAATATGATCTGAAGAGCTTACTTAGTTTTACTTGTTGAAATTAATTAGTTTTATTATAACACTTAATGAATTGTTCCAACTCCGTTCTTAATTAGCGTCGGTCCGCGGGTAACCAGTCCGACGGCCTTACCTTTTAAACTTAATTTTGCTTGGTCCGAAATTGTAAGAATAATTTATACCAGAACGGGGAATAATGTTTTATTTGCATCAAAAATTTAAACAGTTGCACATAAATATTCAGGTGCGGTTAATTGATTTTAATATTAATGGTTAGGTTGAATGAAGCCTTTTGTTTTATTTCAATATTGCTTTTTTAAGTTGCGAAAGATAAAAAATGAAGTCCGAATTCGTTTATTCTTTCGGCTAAAGAAAGGTTCTGTAGCAAACAATATTAATTATAATTAAAACGATAATTATGAAAGTTTGTAATTCCTTTTGTTCTTAATTGTTGTTGACTTACAAACGGGCAAAATTAATGATGATTTAAGAAAATAATAAACATGTCAAATTCATAGTTCATAGTTTATAGTATATAGAGAATAATAATATATGAAAATTTTGCATATTATGTTCAGTTAAATCAAAAAGTTAACAATGGCGTGTGACAAGGTAAAAGTAATTAATTTTGTTTTTTTTTTCTTAATGTGGTGGTTCATATAACATATCTTTATACAAGGTACTACCGTTATCCGATACACGAACAGACAGCAGACGGAGGGGACAAAATTATAAAAAATATTGTATAATTTGGTTGAGGATACTTAAAAATCCGTGCATTTCTCAAAGGGCGAGTGATTATTTAATAATTATAGCCTTGTCACCATCGAAACCAATCCATCATGGCGCTAGTAACGAGTAGAATGAGAAGTTGAGATAAATAAATCTAATAATATTTTATTTAAAAATCATTTTTTAATAAGAATTAGAAGATGGAAGCAGAGACCGAGACATAAATATTAAAACATTCTGAATAATCTGCTATGTAGTTAACTTAACTTATTCACATTAAAGTCCTTTTATAATTGTTTTTTTTTAATGTGTAAAACCTGGTTTAGATATTTTTTGTAACAAAAATAATATATGCTGGCTTTTCAAACGCAAACTGGCTTTACCCAATCATACGGTTCCAACTAAGGTTACAAATACGTGTCTTCTTATTAAGCATACAACTCTTTGTGTCCCGGCTTTTGAATGACAAAATTGTCAATCAAATAGGTCCTATTGAAGGTTCTGAATGTGAAAGTGAACGTTATTCAAAGGGAACCCGTCCCCAGGGTTCAGGTTCGATCCCGGCGACTTTGCGAGCACCTGACACCTAATTTGGCCTTAACCCTCATACATATCAATCCATGTTAGATTTGTTCGTTGGACATTCTTATTTATGCCGTTATTTCGTCAATAAATGTTTTGTGTTGACTTATATTTTAATTTAAAATAAAATATACTTTACTTTTAAAATTCAATGGTAATATTTGTTGTCCGGTTCTCTTCCGGAACGGAACGACATTAAAATAATGTACATTATATTACAGTGGTATGCAATACCTGTTGGGAAATCACCACCAGCAAGTCTTTGATCATCTCACTTTGACTTATTTGATTGAGATCTGCATACCACAGCTAAAAGATTGTAATAACTTCAATAATACTAAGCGATAATAATCCCAACAGCTAATAACTTAAGGGTAGTATTCCTTTGAAGTTAAATTTTGCAGATTTGTACCCGTAAGATGTTTTTTACGTGACATCTTGATTTCGTAATGAGCAGCGGGAGCAAATAAGTGTTACGCATGGTGCCTGCCGCGGTGAGGAAACGACTTTGAAGTATTACTAAATATAGACATGTGATTTGTTTTGGAACACGAGGAGGTTGTCATAGAAGTAAATGTATTGGAAAACCTTTGATATTTTTGTACAAAAAATAACTTCTTGTTTAGTTTTAATATTCATGAAACATCGTTCATTTGTCTTATGGGTTTCTTAAATTCATTTCTGAAATTTTTAGCAATCAACTAAATTTCAAACATGAATTTGCATAGATAGGCATTTATTAAGTGGGTATTAATATTGGTTGTATGTGTACTCAAGATATTCGTATGATATTTTTAATTTTATTTAATTTTTATTCAAGATATAATATATCATAGCGATTATGTTTTTAAACCGACGTATCAACTGTTTAAATTCCGTCTTGTTTAAATCGTTAACTTTTAAATTTCAATTTCACTTTACTTTATTTAACTTTTTTAATCTTAAATCTAAACATTTTTGATTTGATTGAAGTTTGATTTAATCCATTGCATAATTGCTGTTAGTTATTACAAAAACATAATAATATCCTATGTATTAAACGAAATTATCCGAGATGCAATAACATCAGAGTAATTTAATACGCGAGTAGATGGAATTACCAGATCTCATATACGTTACCCTGATGGCCTGTTTAAATCTGTTTCTTGGGGAGAGATTTATCTTCACACTCCGGCGGCTTGATTCGGAATAATCGTTACAATAACGCCACGCCGAATTTAAACACCGATTTATGATTTATGGCGTTAAGAAATAAATGTTTTAATGTTATTATATTTATAAACCGACCTTGATCATACTTGATATATAAGTCATACTGTTTGTTAATCTGTTTCAAACGATAACTTATATGTAAATTGTATGATAAATTTAACTTTGATAAATTGTATAATAAATTTAACTTTGATAAACTTTGATAAATTTAACTTGTATGATAAATTTAACTCAACAAATCATCAAGCCATTCGTCACAAAACAATTTTATTATTAATTATGATTTAGTAATTTTTTATTCGTTACCATATTAATTAACATTTTTAGAACGTATTCTTTTCTAATAACTTTATACTAGAAGTATAATGTTGCTAATATCAGTTTAATATGCGATAAAAATATCGATACTTAATCAGATAAGATATGAGTTTATTATCAGATATAATTGTTTAATAAATATATATTTTTACTAAAATATAAGAACCGTAATTTAATAAAGGGCCGTCAAAGATCCCTTGATAATGTTGAACGCTCGTTACTGCATCGATTTGTTTGTCTTCCACCCTTCTTTTACCATAATGCTTACAAAGGATACTCTCAACACTGAAGTTCGCTCTTTGTTCAGCCATTTGTTAAAATTAATGATAATTGAGTAGATATTTTCTCCGAGAGCCGATAAAATGTATTGTTCGATAAATTATTGCAATGGAGGCTTTTTAACGCTGAATTTTTAATTATTTTGTTAAAAAGTATTATATTATATTTGTTAAATTATACAAAATATATATTTTAGAATATAATATATAATAAATAAACGTGTGAATTTACAAAATCAGTAGAAATATGAATGTTAAGTCTGTACAAGTGCGGTTGTGGGGATTCCCCTCAATCCGCTTACAGTTTACACAGATTAAAGATATTACGACTTTTTAACAAAAAAATAATTTTAATATTCACCCATTAAACCTTTACATAACGAACAAACTAACAGCAATATTACTAGTAAGTGTTATAGATTAATTAAATAGTATTCAACGATAAACATCATCCGAGCCCTATCTTATATGATGTATCAAATATTAAGACATCCCACACAAGGGTACATCACATGAATATTAAAGGTCTAAGCTCCACCTTAATGAGCTCCGAGTACACATTGTATATGTGTGTGTAAATTAATAGTTCTCAAACACGTCCAACTGTTGGCTTAAATCAAATTTCAATTAGCGAAGTGTATGTCATATTGATATTGGTATTGTATGGTTTAGAATTAACAATGCAATCGATAATATACGTCATATTTATCATGTAAAAAGTATATTAACAGTCCGACGTCGCCATGCTGTCTACGATCTTGTAACGTAATACGAGCAACACTACAAGTGTGTGTCAATGCCTCGCGACATCCAATTATGTAACATACATGCACTTTAAATATATATTAACTGAATGTGTTTGATTTGGATATGAGTGAAGGTTTCAAAACTTAATACCTATAGAATAATATGAAATATTTCTTTTTATAATCAACTTCTGTGTCTAATAGACAAAGGTTCTGATTCAAATAGAATTTATGAAGTTGAAGGTTGTTTGGGTGAATGTAAGTTTCAATTTATTTGTATTGAACGGACGGACCGATGGTCGGTAATTATTCAATTCGGCCCTTTCAGTTGCAATCGAACAGAAACAATACAATGATTAGTGACGGGATACTATTTCATCGATAGTTATATTTATAATAATATATTAACTTCATCAATAATTTGCAATAGATTAAAGTAGTGTAAATATATTAGCTTGGAAGACATTGAGTAGATTTGAAATGTAGCCTATATTCTCTGACTTAATTAGCTTTCAATACATCCCATGAGGGGTTTATAATAATTACTGACAATCTTATTAACTGTGTTAGCAAATATCATGGTCAGAACTAAATCTTGTCACAGTACCATATAATAAAGACCAAGGGACGCCAAGACTAGACTCTGATTGCCGAATCTGAGAATTATAAGACCGTTGAGATGGGTATCGATATTTTTCTTTAATAGACATCACTAATAGTAAACGGATGTGACGTTAGCGGCAGCCGCCATGCTAATGGCTAATGCGTGTCGCCGGAAGTCGTGGCCCGGAAACGAAACGGCCATCTCGCGGAATTATCATTTAATGTTTTATTGCTGTGCCATCAGGGTGCTATTGTCATGGTGGGAAATGGGGATGGAAGAAAAGCGGCTTATTAATAAAATCCCTGGAAACCAAATATCACAATGAAAATATCCATATCTAATCTTGGGTTTTAAAAGCTCTCAACGAATAAAAGAAAACTCAAAACAAAACTCCTATCGTAATATTAATAATAATTGTAATTTATGTAACAAAATATCAATGAAGGTAGCTTATAAATTCGTGACGTCACATTTCGATTACTGCAGGCTTTTATTAAATGACATTAGGTTCTGTACTCACTCTAAAATAATAGTCATTAATAAAAATTTAATAATAAAAGACTTAACAATTAAGATACTTTTAGTAACAAAATAAAATATCAACGTATATATACGTCTTTAGATTTGTAATCAGTGTGGAGATTCGGTCAAAGAAACAAAACGCTGTTAAAAGTAAAGAAAATGTTTTAATTCCTGTTTTGATTGATTGATTGATTGATTTATCATACGACATTCATCCATAATTCAATTTTATTGAGATGTATTCAATCCTAAATTCTAAAGAGAGAACTGCTATAACATTAGATTAAATATAATAACAGTTAAATCTAGAACGATGTTCCAAGTATGACCAGTCACTGGGTGAATTATTTAAACAATCTGGACCGGGCACAAAAATAAAAGGAATTATTCATTCTATATGTACATCTTTATTATATTTTCTTATGTTTTGTTTGAATAAAATAACAAAATCTATTGTCGCTTCAATCCCAAAGTTACGCGAGACATTTTAAGATTTAAATTAAAAAAATATATAGCAACAACTTTCTTCATTTCAAACAAATCTAGAAGTCATATTTCTCTTTATTACGACTGTCGTATAAATCATAACTAGACCACTAGCGTAGTGTTTTTTTAGCATATTCCTTTGAAAATTCGCTCAGAGATGCTCGCAGCCACAAATCAAGGAGCGGATACCATGAGTCTCTTTCCGGTAAACCGAAATATATAGTAATATAATATTTTGCACAATTTCCACCGTATAATTATTTTCTTCCGCAATAATTTTAGATGCCTAAAATTTAGATAGTGGAAAATATAATGGTTTCTAAATTAATAAATTTTATTTATCTGTATCTAAATAAGGCTTTAATTGGAATTAGTAAAGCTTTTGGTTAAACGAAATGTTTAAATCAGCTAACGCGAACCGCGAACCAAATATATGTATAGTGTAGTGTTCTGAACACATCTGATTAATCGACATATTCCGAATGTTTCCATTTTATTTCAAAGCTCAACCAATTTATATGTAATTGCTAATTAATTTCAAACAATATATACATCAGATTTTTTTATTTACATACAATTGTTATGTAAGAGGAGTCTTAGTTGAATAATTATGATTTTATATTCGATTATATAGTAACACTAACTTATTTCCTCCCTCTGGACACACTATTAAATTGGGTGTAAACTTAGGTTGCTATGGTAACCTTTGTCATATTATCCGTTGTCATCGTAACCGTTGCTATGGTAACTCTTACCCGTGCGTGAAGTATTTAACATCTACTGGTTTAAAACTTGGCGAAATGCAAAATTGAAATCCGTTGGGATGGGAATTCCGTAAAATCCGTTCTTAGTGGACGTCTATGTCACAAAAGAAGTAACTATGTAAAATTTAAAGTTAATCGGACAGATAGTTTCAGAGATTTCGTGACGAGTCAGTGAGTGGTAAATCGCTTATATATAGATATATAGATTACATGTACGTATATATATGTGTATATATATATATACATAGATTACATTAAACATCATACTGATTGTAATAAGATCATAAATTCAACCTCAATACGTAAACCATGTTAAGGCAGTAAGGAAATTTTGCACACAAATTCTATCCAGTAGCAAGCCCTCATGTTTAAACGATAATTTTCTCACCGACGTGTTTCGAATAGATCCCAAAGCGCTGTCAATGCTTGACGTAGGTAAATTGTGTTGGTATCATGTCGAATCCGATCTCCAGCGAACGTGAGAACCAGATATTGGTAATTGGTACGAATAATAAACTACTACGTATTATGGATTTTTTAATAGTTTTTAGTTTGGATGGAGGCAAATTAAACGGACGAATAGTGAGTTTTAAGCCTCCTTAAATTTTTTTAATGTTTTTATTTGATGAATATTTTTGAAATTTAGTTTTTTTTCTCAATGTATTATAGAATAGACTAATATGATTACAGATTAGGATATTTTTTCGAATTGTGAATCACGCGACACGTCCATCAAAAGCTACGATCCCGTGACGTCAGCGATCCGACAATTATCCCTAATGAGGCGATCCCGCACGTGTCCCGTATCCCGGGAAATACGGGATTCCGGACGCAAACCGCGCCGAGTGGTCTATGCGCATTTGATTAGTGAACGAGTGATTCATGGGCGTACGTGAGCTAGATTTGAAATGCTTTTTTTATTCTTGTTTCGGGGGTTATTTGGGTATTATACACTGTTATAGGGGGTTATAGAGGGTTATAGAGGGTTACGTATACATGACTTCGGGAATAGATTCTATGGACTTTGTGCTTTAATGTATGGAAGAGTCACGGAAACACTTTATTTGTTTTGATGTGGAGACAAAGGAATGTTAGGGTTGAATGTTACTTAATAAAAATTAAAAGTAAAATTGTTATCAGATAGTGAGTGTGGGTGTTATCGTTCGTTAGTCTCATACTACAGAGCGTGGTCTGTAATTGAACAACCTCACCCCTGTTGTGAGTGCTTTAGACTACACGACTGATACGTACATATACATCATATACATTACGGCATATTAGAAAAACAAATGGCGACTCGTACCAATATATACTTTGAGTACACACACATACACACATATATACACACATACATACATACACACATACATACTATAATGTTTGTCTTTTTGGTTTCCCTCAGTGCCTACACACATATACTCTTATGTTTAGAGTTCAGATTGAGTCTTTATCACTATTATATTATATATTATCAATTTGATTATAGAATTTATAAATAATATTTTTAATTTAATGTCCATATAAAATATTTAGTTTGACATTTTTTGCAAAAAAATAAAAATGTCAATTTACCTAAAAATATTATTAAAGCTTACTTGATTTTCTTAACGAATAAAAATATAATGCTTTCTTGATTTTCTCTTTGAGTTTCTATTTTTCATAGTTTCCTATTATAATCAGTCGTGTCGTAGACGCAAGGTGTAATACTTGTATATGACTCCCACTTTTATAGAAGCTCGTTAAGACACATTCATGTCTGCTTATATAACAGATATTTATATGAAATACATCTATTTACTGTACAGATTGCTCATTATATCAATTATATGTACAGCCGATTATAAACCTTAACACACTTGTGTTAACGCATGTTTAAGGATACACTATTTGGTTATTGTATCTTAAAGTCAATTTTGAAACAGTAATTGGTTTATTTGTTTACTTATATTATATATAATATATGCTATTTATTTATTTCCATTTAAGTAAATAATTATTTATATTTGTCAATATAGTTATTGCGAATGAATGAATGAATGAATAATTATAATTTGGAGTCCTTGGCAGTGTTGTTATTTAACATTGAAGTAACATTTAGACAACAATCGAATCCTTGCTATAATTTCCACTCAATTTCGACCTTTACCCGACACCATAGAGCACTTTTAAACTTTTGTTCTAAAACAAGCGACCATTATGAAAGACCTGGCGGCGCACTTGACTCGTAACCTTATAGTTCTTCTCGATCCAGAGGTCGGGAGGTGGAGCAGTTCGATTTAAATTGGTTAGGTGTTTTATAGAAGCGAGTCACGTCCGCCCGTTCCCAAATCTCACGTGCTCGAAAAATTGGTGAGCTGAACGGAAGTGTAACCGGGAAAAAAGCTAGCTAGCAGCGTGTTGACGATAAAACACCTGGAATTCGAATTCAGAATATTGTGTTCTCGTATTTTTATGACCAATGAGATTTCTTGTTAGAATCCGGCGACGCGGGTGATTGGTTGAATTGCTTTCATGTTTTGAACTCAGATCTCGTGTTTGATTGGATTGTGAGTGGCTGACATGTTTTATTGTCTTAATAACGTTACGCTGAAATTTGTATAAGATGAAAGTAGAAAAAAATATTAATTAATTAGAATTTATGAGCTCTCACATTAATTATAATTGTTGTCATCATTAAATGAATAATTAAAACGGACAGATGCCATTTTTAAGTTCCTAAAACTTCCTAATCCAAATGTAAATCCTTAATAATTTATGTAAGTTATTACAGATATTAAACAATTTCATACTATCATATTATAATTACTTTATCGTATATAGCCTGTTCTTATATTTTCGTTATAACCGACTGAATATGAAGGCAATACCATATAAACATTTCACCAGTATTTTCATTTTAGTTTTTATATTCCCTTAAACTAGACAGAGAGGTTACATTGTATGAAAAATAGTAGTATCAATTCATCTGATGTTTTGACGGGACAGTGTTCCTGACATCACAGTTTTGTATCGGACTGCTGTTTTACATACATTGTTACGAGTAGGTTTAAGTGTAGAAATATAAAAATAATTTGATAAATTAATACAGAATTTAAATCCATTTTGTTAATAAGTACCAATATCTTATATTTTGAATATGTAAATTATAAATGCGTGTAATTTATCTCTCATCTCTTTCATATCCACCATCGGTTATTTCATTAATTAGTTTAATAAATACTGCTCGTATTAGCTAGCAATGAACATCGAAGTGTGAGAATGTCCTGTATAATTGTTGTATGGTAGCGGGCAGCTCGAGTGTCATGTATCTAGCACGCTGGATCGAGATAGGCGTTGTTATAACCCTTCATGAGTTATAACCCCTTTAACTGGAGCGAATGGGTTTAGTTTTTCTATAGAAATTTATTTGATGATTCGTTTTGTGTCTAACTATTCTATATAGATCTTTTAACGGGTTATATCAACTTAAAATAATAAATGTTCGACATAGAATATTTGTTTAATTAAATTAACTATATGAGGACTAGTGATTGAATATCAAACCTTGTTACACAATATCTTGCACCTAAAACCATTACATGAACCGAGTGGACACACACACACACACACACACACTCGCAATAGATTAATTGAATTACATCAGCGAGCCACTTAATGCGATTAAAATCTGCAGTGGATTGACGCGTCGGGTTACATGACGGTGTGAACTTAAGTATTGATGGCTTTGTTTGCATTTTATTTGCTATTGCTATTGCTATTTGAGTCTGTATTCTAGTTTTTAACTTATAGACGCAAATTTCATCAATCTTATATAACATTTTTGTTAGATTTTAGTACAAAGTTAAAATTAGTTCTAATGTCCATGAAAAAGCAGAAAATAGACGATAACTATTAATAATTGTCAATTTTCTGTTAATAATTTTATATTAAATTAAAAATGTATTACATTAAGTGTATGATTTTAAATTATATAACTAGCTGTGCCCGAGGCTTCATTCGCGTGGGATATTGTTTTTAATAAAAGTAATATAAATTACTCTTTTTAACATTAGATATACGCTAGTGGAAATCCCATTAAAATCAGTCCAGTTCAGAGATTAGCCTAAACAAATAGACGGATAGAGAACAATTTTCAAAATGATTTTTGTATGTAAGTACTGTGTATTCTTTCATATATTTGGAAATACATACAGACACTTCAATGTTATTTATATGCTTATATAATTGCCGTGATCATTATGGTTTGTATGACACATCCGAATGTAAGTAGTACTATTAGTAGCAGTAGTAATAATAGTAGCAGTAACAGTAGCAGTAGTAGATAATCTATATCATTTTAATAGAATGTAAAACGTCATATACCTTGTAGTGGAAGGATATATATTTTTTTCTTTATATATTTAGTAAATAAAGAGCAGGTGTGACCGTTTTTGAGATTTATTCACATATAATCATATTAATATGAAAGACTGTTTTTAAAATCTACAGTGAAATTTAAGCTTTGTGTATCTTTAATGTCAGACATCCGACACTCGGTACATAATGTATAATTGATAATGTCTGGAAGAGGATTATCTATCGTATATTATGTTACCGACTTGAATATATATATATGTTTTAGTTACTTTAGCCTTACTTCACCCAAGCACTGACTTGTAAATAGGTAACAATTTTATCACACTATCGTCATCTAATCTTTAAAAACGACATCTAACATCTAACATCTAACATTTAATATGATTATGACACAGACCTATTTTCCACGGCGAGTTAATATTGATAAACATGGTAAAGCTATGGTAGAATCGATTGAGAGTTGTCAGTTCACGTTCGCTCCTCTATTATTAAACACCATGAATAAAAATATCGTGTGCCCTCACGCAAAATAACTAACGTTGCGAGCGCTATGAGGGTCTGTAAGGCTTTGGGTGCACTGGGGTACAAGTTATACCACCCTCATATGTGTATTCTATTGTATTAAATATTATATAATAAACGCCCACCCATCCATCTAGTGGCACTTAATTAAATAAAAATTAAAGAAAAAATAAGAGGTATATTCTTATTATTTAACATATTCCATACCCGCCATGTGTGTTTCGGTCTGAACAATAATTTGAGTTTCTTCCACGTCGGTGCGAGCGCGTAATGGTAATTGGTAGGGTGTGGCTTGGAGTGGTGCGGCCAGGAACACACAGTTTATGTTCCTGTAGGATTTACGTGTGCATGGGACTGACGTGCCCATACAGGCCTGACGGGACTGAAGAATTTGGTCACTTCCCCAAACCAAAGTGTTATTCAACGTGCGAAGCGTGTTCAATTGATAACACGTTTATATGTACCTGCTTTTATTTTCGAAATACTTTCAAATTTGTAAACAAGTTTTCGAAAATCTTACTTGAAATTTCATCCTCTGGATTATGCGCCTGCGCAACCTTAAAGCTTATTCCAATTACAACCGAGTACTAACCAAATAATCTAAAATAACTTAATAATGACTTTAAAGTGTACAATTAATTGAAAATAATTGTAGTCCACTATTTTGTGTGCCGTATCACATTATCCTCAATTACACAAAATTAAAATAATGACTCCCCCCCAATGGTATGTGTTTGTAGCCCGTGCTTTTACGCATCATGGCGGCGTTGTATATAATTATAATTAGGTAAATGGCGAATATCTGTCAATCTGTATGACACGGCTAAGCTGTGGTTAGCGGGAAAAATTACATGCAATGGGCGGTAAGGTGTGATTAGTTATTCAAATAACTTTTGACCCCGCCGTTATTATATTACTTTGTGTGATCTTTTTAAAATATATAATAGATGGTTGTATTTTAATATCGAGACCTCAAATCATATCTTTTATTTAGGATTAGTGTAATTTGAGATAAAATAAAACTAAGTTAAGTACACAAATACTTCTTAAATATTATTTACAGTAGAAAAAGGCAGTGTATTTATTTACCTATAAGTCGAAAGTTCTATACAATTATATCCCCCTTCCTTACTCCAATTGAGCTATTATATTAAGCATACAATTTTATAAATTAATATTCACGTAAATAAAACAATTTTCTCGTTTTATTAAGATGTTAACGAATCGTTCTAATGACATTTTAATGGTTTCAAGAACATGTAATAGTGTTTTAATTGAACACCTTAAATGTATATAAGATTGTATGATAATTGTTTTGTAATAAAACCTTTTTACCGACTTAAAAATGGGGAGTATTGTTATTAACCCACTTTATTATATTTGTGTCGATTTTGATAAATAGTTTAGCGTTTGTTATTGTTATTGTCTTGAGAATCAACTCAACAAATGAAATCTGTCCTAACAACGTAATGTCAGCACTCCGATCTTTAGTCTCATTAAGTTTGGCAACTCCTAAATCCATCAACGGAGAACTAAACATTGATTTATGTTCCACGGATGCTCGTAAATCGATCGTTATTTGTAATTGCTTCGCGAACCCGTGTTGTAACGCAAATAAGGCTAATTGCTTCACATCATGGTTACAAAATATCTCAAGATACCACATCAATTAAATATGTATATGAAATTGTGTTATTTTCATTTAGAATTATTGAAATGATGAAACAAGGTTTTGTTTTGTGCATAGCGCAAAATATAACACCCCTTGTCTGTTTGGCCCATGCAGATGAACCTGAATTATCCTTGGCAGCCAATTTTAAGAGGCTTTCACATTAACGGTTAATACAGTGCGGTTATTTTACTTAATTTTACATTAAAATAATAAAGTTGAAGACTTTGGACTCATATGTCTGATTTCAAATAATCTTGGCATTTGGTAGAGTTTTTTTTAAGAAATCATATAACCTATATGACATATTACTATCTTTATAAACAATATATGACATTCTATATAAAATACAAAAGCTAGTATACATTGTTATTTATTTATTATAATTATTTATTGAAAACTTTATTGCACATAATAATGGTATTGTACATTTGTAGTTTGTCAAAGGTTTGACGGAACGATAGTTTTGTTTATAATTATAATAATATAGAATTTAGTGCAGAAATTCCCATGAGTGTAAACGCTGCGATTGCCTCCAGTGTGAACCGTCCTAGAGGAATTTGTACATACAAAGGTACCCCTGTTATTGCGTCGAGAAAGTCATTCATTAGTTTACGACACCAATATATTTGAGTCCTTTGAATCGCGGACGGGTGGGGAGAGGGGAGAGGGGAGGGGGGAGTTCCGTATATTTCGAGATAAACGAACAATACCCAGTTCGTTTAATGTGATAAACGACGGTATTATGGCTAAAGCAATCTCTAAAAAATATTTCGTGAAGCGACAAAGATAGCACGGGGTAGTTAGCTATCCATGTCTCTATCCACTGGTACATACAAGACATCTGTGTTACAACCCAGCAATGTATTGAATATTATTTTATATACAATATATAAACAAAATTATAAATGCGATATTAAAGTTACTAAATCCGTAAGTTGGTTTAGTTATTGTGTGTTTGTTTCGTAATTGTCTAAGACTTTTGTTTTTAAAATAATATTATATAATCAACAAATATATTACGTACTAGCAATTTCCCGCGGTTTCACACGCGTAGATACCGGATTTAGTAGTGGACTTTTGAATGGAATGTCCAATTTTAACAATTTAAAAAGTATTTTATAGATGTTAAAACGGTCTTTAATTAAATATAACGCAACGCACGCCATGACAGATTTTTAAACCAATTTCTTAACACCTTGGGTCACATTATTGTATTTTTATTCTAGATCCCTATTTATATATATATATATATCTGAATGAGGTGATGCACCTAATTTTATTATTGGTAGCAGCTGCAAAGATATTTAAGTTTAAGTACCACTTTGAAATAATTACTATTAAAACATGTATGAAACTGTATGTATTTACTTGATTCTGGTGAAGTGAAGTCGGGTACCGAGTTTGGTTGTTCCTGATCCGAAGTTCCAAAGAACTATAAATCGTTCAATAGTGTTATCACATATTAATATTAATAGATAATGAACGGGAAATTAATAGTTATAGTGTATCCGAGTATTACGTAAGTGAATTTACGCCAATATGAATTCTATGAATATATAATGAAACGCTTAGGACGTGTATACAATGAATATCTTAATTGTGAATGTTTTGTTTTTATGAATTAGATTCGATTGGATTTTATTGGATTAAACTTTTTATTACTTTTGAAAGAATTCCTGTAACAGTGATCATTTAGTTTAGAACATTTTTTTCCATAATGTAGTTCAGTCTTAAACATATTAAGGAGCTATTGCCGATGGTTTTGTCTGTTTTCCTATTTTCATCATAAACAATAATCACTTCAAATTAATAGAAAATCTATATATTTTTATTATTATTAAAGAAACGTCCTACAACATATATAATTCTATTTATATTTAAACCAAAACCACATGAAATTTCATAAAAATCGGTTAAGTAGTTTTTTTATTGTATACGGTAATAGTGTCGAAATGATATATTTTTCGGAGTGAAAAGTTCCATGTATAGATAATAAGACAATACCATCAGTACCCTATGTTACCCGGGGTACAGTAGTCCGGGGTCCGGTTCAATTTAAAGCTTTCCCAAATTAAAATCTATTTAAGTCGATTTTAAATTAATTTTGATATTTTAATAATTAATAATAGTTAATTTAATATCATTATTTCAAAGTAAATTAATTGTTAACAATTTTTTTAATGTTAAACTAAAATAAGTTGAGAAAAACATATTACAATTTAAGTCAACTAAGTAAGATTATAAGTTCTTATCAGACATTTTGATAGCTTAATTAAATAAAAAGAGGATTATAAAAAATATCTAACATACCAAGAGTCTAAAGTTATGTAGTTATATTGATTAAATTGTTAAACATTTGGCAAGTAACAGGCGAATAAGAGCTCAAGCGAAATAGTTTCGCTTATTAAGAGAGTTACGTCGATTCCCGAGTTGCGCTGATAACTATTCCCGAAGTTGGGAAAATATATGTGTTTATTTTAGCGTGTTGTGTTGTTGCTATTAACATATTCGGGACTTCATATAAAATAATATCGTTATGAACAGATTTTTATATATTTAAAATTTTTAAAAACATTTTTATTAATAGAATTTTAATGTCATGTGAAAATTTCAACAACCAATATAGTTCTTCCAGAACTATATTAATATAAAAATATCACAAAAAAATATATTATTTATTTGATTTATGCATTTATTTTTATCCTAAAATAACAAAAGAGTTCAGTTATCTTTAATGTAACAGATAACACATTACTTTTACAAGAAAACTCATTGAAAAGTCGAATTTGAAACGTCGTTAATTCGGTCCAATTCATTAATTCAGGACGCCGGCGTGTTGCAGACGCTATAAAAATGCAAAGTCCCTGGAACTTTCTTAAATGTTCCCGCGACGTATAGATCCTTATCCCGTGCATACCGAGGGGATAATGGATGGGAATGTTATAAAAATAATAGTTTTAATAGTCCTTTTTATATACTTTATGTTTTTTAATTAATATTCAACAACAATATTCATCACTACTAAAACAAGCTATGTGTTCGAAGATAAATATTTAATATTATAACAATTCAATACACATTTATAAACTTCTCATGTACGTCAAAGTTATATCTGAAATGCGTCACGTATGTGGTAATTTGTGAAGTTAATATAACAAGATAATGGAGGAATTCTCGCTGACGACTCACTTGCTCTGGATAGAGTTGGGACGATCATCCGGCCACTGTTCACTACAATAGATTACACATATTACACGTATTACACGTATTACACATATTACACATATTACCCGCCACTTTCAAGTGTCTACTTGAGGAACATTTAAATTACATAATGTCACAGATTTATCAAAGATTTAAGCATCTTGTAGTTTTAGTTGATAAGTTACAGATAGTAAATAAAATCTACTAAAAAACAGACTCGTATTTGATCTTACAATATGACCTTAGCATAGTTAGGATCGTCCTAAAAGGGATGACATCATCTGGTGTTTATAGATTGGATGTATAACATTCATATTAAAATATTTGTAATTATAACAAAATACAATTAATTATAAATTTAAGAAGTTAATTAAAGAGACTACGATTTTTCAAAGACTTCTCAAATTGTAATGATATACAATACAATGTTTAATTTATTTTTATTTTTATTTAAAGAGATGTTTGACTGTCTGTGTGTGTGTGTGTGTGTGTCTGTGTGTGCTTATGTATATCTGCTGAATAGTAGAGGAACAATTGAGTTTCTTAACTATTCCACTCTGACTTGTGTTGGTTGCGTTGTTTCTAAATTCTACCGTCCCTCGTTTTTATCACATCTATATATATATAATTTGTTTATCAATCTCGTGACAACCATATTTAAATAATAATAAATATGTTTGTGTTTCAAGTATCATAGTGTATTAATATTTATTGCCTCTAACATATCATAGCTCATACATCTTAAATATACAATGTTACAGGTAAATGATTTTCATATGGGATGGGCAAACAATAATGGGCAATTCCGTGTAATGACCATTATATGGACGGTACAGTCGGATACGTAATTGTTAAGTTAATTAAATTATTCCAATAGTGATCTTGTTGGCGTTTAAAACATATTTTCAATTAATACTTATTTGAAATCGAACATTATATTGCAATGGTAATTAGTAGTTATTTATTAAATTCTCAGTCAATGTTTTCATGTAATCTTTTATCAAAAAAAAATTATATTACGTATAAGAATGTATGTACAACATCGGAGGTCGCGTTTTGAGTTCCATCCCTGTTGATGGCGTTTTCATGGCTGATAATTTAAGTATTCAGTCAAAAATAAGGTAAAACTTACCATAGATATGATATTATAAGAAATGTATGTAGCCATTTAAAAAATGTAAGACACTTGACACTTGTGTCGACGACAGTACTCTCATGACTCCCCTAGATCACTTTATGCTGGTGATCATTGCCATGACATAATAATCCGTAGGTTAATAGAGCGAGTTAGGAAGCCATTACGTGTATATAATGTTTGATTATTTTTGGTATGCGTTATGGTCTTCGGAATTATTACAAAATGACACACCTTGTATATTAATATTGTTCATACAACTTTGTTACAAATAAGATGTGTTAAAAATCCGTTTGAGTTTCTATTTGTGGTAAATAAAATCGACATTTCGTTATTCAGATATAGTTTCAATGGGATAATATAGATGTAGGTATATATAAGTCTGAGTGCAGTGCTAAGGCGTGGCGGAGCCGTCCCGCTGATTTATAGCTAGTCTCGCCCCCCGGGTACGGTCGCTGGCTCGTTCATTTTAAATTCATCTCGCTACACCCGAAATGCAGTGTTAGAAAAATATCCAGTAATAAATGTTTATGTTTGATGTTTTATTTTAGTTAAAAGTGTTCTCTAATACATTTTAAAACTTTGGATGCTTTAAACTAATTATGATAATAAAACAATATATTTGATAAATGATAATGATAATATTTTCTGTGATTTTAAAACTATAATAAATGATAATGAAATACTCTCCAGCGGCGTCGGTACAACGTTTAAATGAAACATAAATCACTCAGACTTTGGCACGTTTATAAAAACGCTCAAACGTCTGAGCTAGTTTTATATTTTAGTTGGATACAGTCGTGAAAAACGTTGCAATTTCCAAAAAGCGACACCTAAAAGTTTCGTGTGCTCCGAATACGAATAAAATGAATGGATGTTACGCACTGGTTATTAAAACGCTCGGTTCGTTCGCTCGTTACATCACAACACAACTTCAAGTCCAACACATCACTATTAATTTGAGAGCAAATAATCAAACAGTAGTAGTAGAAGTATTTATTTATTTATTTATCTTCACGCCATATCCCTTGCGGGGTGGCCAGAGACGACGGAGCGCCAAACGCTACGGTCCCTGCATACCTCTTTCGCCTCGACAGACATTAACCTCTTCATACATGCCCTCTTAGAAGTATTTAAAGTCAATAAATCTAAACCACTAAAATCCTTTCGTTTAAACTGAAAGAAACTT
This sequence comes from Melinaea menophilus ssp. n. AW-2005, assembly GCA_918358695.1. NCBI lineage: Eukaryota > Metazoa > Arthropoda > Insecta > Lepidoptera > Nymphalidae > Melinaea > Melinaea menophilus. The sequence continues at coordinate 19,328,101 of OU911043.1, read as the reverse complement.
ATAGGTAAAGCAGAAAACGCGTCGTTTTCCGACCAGTTAAAGCACTAGAATCCTTTCTTAACGTAAAGCATAAAACGCGTCGTTTTCCGACCAGTGCGTTCCTAACACGGTCCATCATAAAGTGTCGGGATCGCGTACATGTTAATCAGTCAACACGCCGAGTTCAATTACTCGCTCGCTTTCGCGGTTCAGATTAGCCTAATTAAAAACGCTACTCCAATAGATGGAATTTCAAATTTCAGTATCAAGTGAATTTACTACTGCGAGTGACGCAGTGGGTCGCTTCAATTCGATTGTAACTTATATTAATTAAGTTTAACCAATGAGTTATTGGACACGTTATTGTTAAATATATTGAAAATAATTAAATTTGGTAATTCTAAGCTTAAAGTATTGTTATTTCTCGTTTTAGAGTTGAATGTGAAAATTTAAAATTAATTCTTAAGTAACCGTTGTTTCTTAACTATTAATATATATATATATATATATATATATATATATATATATATATATATATATATATATATATAAATATAAACTAATACTTGTCTGTTCATCTGTTTGATGACTAGTAATAAATTGTAATTATATATATTTTTCATGTTAGTTTGCTAAGTATCATAGACTGTTTAATGTTAATATTTGAACTAGATATTCAAAACAAATGTTGGCACAAAACATACACAGATTGTATTAATATCTTCTCTCCCTCTCACACTAAATCGTAATCCTCTTCCATCCAATGTTCGTAGAAGCCATGCATCACCATCACAACAGTAACTGACGTAAATTCAGCTCGAGTGAAAATTTTACAGTCACCAGAACTACGAATTAGTTGAGACATGAGATTCTAGATTTATTATTTTAAAAGCTTTTATCCGGTATCACCTTGTGACCGTCTTGGCAATGTTCAGACTTTAGATCACTACCAGCTTAATATAAACATATGTATTTTAGTAATATTATACTATTAAATAAATTAAAATATCACATATATATTATTTATAATTATTTAATATATAGTTTACAATAAAATGATGGAGTTCTCTTAACATTGATTGCACTTCAAGCGCCTGTTGAAATTGCATTGTATTCTCAAGAGGTAATTTTCTTGTTTTCTTCGCAGGGGTGTGTTGTTAAGATGTTTGTGAGTTATTATTATAAGTAAATTCAATAAATAACCTCCATTGTATAAAAACGAGTTATAACAGTACACTAAAGGAAAACAAAAACAAAAATACAATAAATTTTATTATCTAAAAAGCTGTTTGGTGACAAAGTAATTTATCACTCGATTTGGCAGTCTGTGGCTTATTTTTAAATAATCGTGACCGCCAGAAATACAACATGGCCGCCGGAAATTGTCATTGCGTTGTTAAATGAATCGAAATGGAAAAAATGTGAGGCCTCCTCTCTTCCTTTATTGTTTGGGTTTGCAATTACTGGTGTTTTAATTTTTTGTTACATTATTCAAGAGATAATCGTAAAGCTTTTTAATTAAACTGTATTATTATTTAAATTTGAAGGTCAAATCATAATTGAAGTAAGTTTTATACAAACATTTTTTTATTGTCAAAGCTACCAACTTTTGACTTTTGATTTATAACCACCTGGATATACCAATCTTAAGTTTATATAAATTCTCAATATTAATAAATGATTACATTATTTTCATCCAAATAAATCACTTGTATTTTTAAACTAATTATAAAAAAAAATATTGTATATTGAAAAGAAAAGTTAATAGATATCTGAAGTGTTAATGAACTCAAACAAAAAAATTTAAGGGATTGGAAAACCACTTCTTTTCTGGGCGTAATTTTAATAAGATTTATCAAATATTATTATTGTTTTTATTGATTCTTTCAATGATTGTAATATTTGTCTAATGCGATTAAAAATGTTATATCGTCGTAGTAACCAACGATCACTCTTGGCTAAGCCAAGTAATAAAAATGGATTAATTTTAGTAAGTAATTTGACTGCGTCTTGGTCTAGTCGTTTGTGATCCTGTCTGAATCAAGGAGCGTCGGTTCGTTTCTCATAATACGGTTGGTTCATTATTATTTTTTGTGTGTTATATATATATTTGTTAAACCTGGGACAGTTAAAAGAAAAACTGAAACTGAAAGCTTGATCGATACGGATTCTATATATGTTTAAACAGATCATATCCAGTCCTCTCCTATAAAATTCCTGAATTAGAATATATAGTCCCTAATTCGTATAAGCTTTAACATACATACCTACATACATGTCAGTTAATATCCTAATGAAAATATTTTCAAATTGTATAAATTGCTTCCATGAAGGTTAAAAAGCTAACAGCGTGTATTAAAACATTGCCCGAGATATTTAAGCTTCCGGTAAAATTCTTCTAATTTATACTAAAAACGTGAATTACGAGTAACGACGTAAAAGCTCTTAATTTCTCGAGTTACGAGGACTCCCGGGACACGTGGGAATTGTTTGAATTAATAATGTAAATGGTATCTGAATGTTTCTTGGGAAATGGACAAAATTTTGGGATCTCAATTGATGTTTGATGAACGTTTGAAAACACTAAAAAACATACCCTCGGGAAAGGGTGGAATAATATAGAATTTATGAATATATATTACGGTTTTTATGTATATATTATATATTTTATTAAATTGCCGATCCTAACAATCGATAGCATTAGTCAATATCTACTTAATATGTCTCCAACCTTTGTGTTTCCGTAATATATGTTTATACGAAACCATAGAACATAGAATGTCTATATAACTGTCTATATAACATAAAATATGGGTGAAATCTCTCACCTCGTCCTATTGTCGCATCCATACATTTATCCTTGTACAAATAGCCACAAACCGTGACTATACACAATATATTACATCATTACTAATCCCTATTTGAAGTCAAGCATTTGTGGATGCCACTGCCAAAACTGCCACTTTAGATTTGCTTCTCACCGACCCTTACTTACATATTAACAAGGTTTACTTTTGCTAAACGAACTTATAATTGAATAGCCGATTTGATGTATGAGTATGACAGAAACAATTTTAAAAGTTTTGAGAGACAAGAATTAAGTATTGTAATGGTAACATTTGGTATAATTAATATTAACTGTGAACTGACATAATGAGTTCTGGAATTCTATCATAATTGGACAATGGTGTCATAGATTCTTTGAGCTTGAAGCTTTATTGTGAAGGTAAATAATAGATTTAAAAACTGATTATTTTATGAGATAACCTTAATACCTAGCAACACTTACAACGTGCTATTAAATTTAGATAAAATCTTCTTGCCTATCTAATTAACATAACATAAGGTACTGACCCACCACGTTTTTTATATTTTAAGACATGATGTTTTCTTTAACTGGTTGTACTGAAATATTAATATCATCTTAAATATATTTGACAACCGGGATTGAATCCAGATTTCCTTAATTGTTATGTTAGTTTAAATCTAACAAAGTTATATGAGTCCACTACGTAAGATGGTTCCCTGGAATAACCATATTGTGCTGATCATCATTATTTTTGTTTAACAACGAAGGAGCTGTGACCTGATTCCTGAGGAGTGACTCATCCCCAAATCCTGCAATACTGACGCCTTTATAGGTGTTTGCTAGTTATATTTCACCATTAAAATTTAGTAATTTATTCTCCGCTTTACGATCTTTATTACTTTTATCGTAGAGTTCAAAGTTGTTAGCGGTTTGTAACAAATTTTGATGGTGTTAAAATTTCCTTTGATCGGTCAATAAATTTGGAAGTTGGACAACCTTTGAGTTATCGAATTCCTCAGTAACAAAAGAGCTGACGTGAAAATATGTTGAGAATTTTGATGTCTTATTTTATTACAAAGTGTAAATGTGGGAGATTTATGCATCTTTAAGATATTCAGGATTTTGTGGAGATTCCTACGTTATTTTCGAATATTATTGGCACTTAGTATCATATCATTTAAGTTAATACCTTTAAACTATTTTCAAACAGAGATTTTATTGCTCTCTCTTCCTTTATAAACATTTACCTGAATAATAAACAAGAAAATCATATTTTTACATCATATTACATATTTAAATCGTAAAATACGTTTCTTTGTAAGTATATCGTCTTCAAAGAAACCTTACTTTGTCTATTTACATCATTAAGAATTTATGAATGTTGTAACATCTTTGTTCCACTAAGCACCGGTGTTAGATGATTAATTGTTGCCTCCGGCCCTCGCGCTTTTAAAATTGATATCTTCTATTATATATTGGCATTTTCAAAGAAATTATAACAGCCACAAGAGGATATAGTGCATTATAATCAAATTATCAAACCATTTGTATATATTTTAGTTTCGTAATAGTTAACATGTGATCTTCAATAAATAATTGCGCAAGAGCTGTATCGTAAGTCGTTTGCTCGACATCTGGCGTCATTAGTAGACGTTCAGTTTCAGTCATATATTTAATTATTGCGTGTGCTACTTTTTTATTGATTTTTACATTGCCAGTTTTGTATCTTATACATTTAATATTCTCTCAGCGTCCGTGCGATGGATGTTGAATTAAGTGAATGTCGTTTTCATGTCGTTTTCTGCTTTAATAACACGTGCTTAGTTTCACGATCGTTAAATATAGTAGTTGGAGACATACAATGGACTCGTTCATATGAACCATTTATTATTTTATTTTAAAGGGCCTTAACGATGTTTTTTTGTAAACGAATGCTATTATGTTGTGTAATTGTAAATGCAAATAAGAATTAAGAGATTTGCATGAAAATAAAATATATCCAAAGAATTCTAACAATCTTAAGTTCAAAATAGTGTGTGGAGTCCGGATTTTTGTTTGAGCGACGTGTGTAGTGGTTATCCCAAATGTACAATTATTAATATACACTGAAACTATTACAAAATAACTAAATTGTGAGAACCTTAACGCCTAATATACTTAGGCCATTTAAAACAAGGACTGGAAGAGATAATAAAACGTATTAAAGTATAATCTATGTTAAACAACGACTCTTTAATTAGATCTATGTCAAGGATACCACAGATGAAGTCATCATGATAGTTAACGGGTACTTATGATGAGGTTAAATACAGCTTGTTTTGCTTTTATATCTATTTGTCTAGTTCCAAAGATAATAAGAACTCCTCATAGGAAGTCGATCAAGAACTTCTAAAAGAAAGTAGAAAGTTACACAAGAGCAAAAATTGAGGCTATTATATAAGTTTCCTGAGTTGTCATCAACACGTCCAAACCTCGGCCATTGTGACAATTATCTTTGTTACTTATAACTTCAGAGAAAATACCTAATAATTACTTTCCGGTCGCAATCGACTTTTAACCTTTTACACAATTATTATGATTCAAAATGCAATAACGTATTTTGGAAATAATTGACAAATCTGTTTGTCATAGTTGGGAGGTTTTTACAAAAGAAATAATTACCCAATAAAGATCTTTGATACGTAATACGTACAAGGAAATGCTATTATCTAACAGGCAGGGGGGGAGGGGGGAGCTGTCACGGGAAGAAGTTTTGATAAAGGGCCTTAGGTGGCCTAATTTCTTTTGGGAGTTGCGACGTTAATCACCTGTGACGTCAATGTTCACGAGTTGATTCAAAACAACATGGCTACTTATTCTTTTGAGCACGCTGATCCCGTCAGTAGTGTTCTCAAATGAGTAAAGCTTTCTAAGTCTCGTTGAAAACCTGTTATGAAATTTCAGGAACTAAAAATTTTATATTGAAAAGAAAATTATTATATTATAAGATATTTTATTTATCTGTATCAAAAATATAATATAAAATAATGCGAGTGTTTTTAGTTTTTGTTATTATTCACTAAATCAAGCGGTGTCTCCGTGATGCCAAAGCCAAGATTATAATAAATGTGAGAAACAATAAGTTCCTGGAGTTATAGTGACAAATAGCTCAGAGTTGGGGTCAGCCATAAATATCTCAGGGGAAATAGTATTTTATAAATCTGCTTTGTCTCAAAATTCATTTTATAATAGTTTTACTACCGCCTATAGTATATGGGAAAACTTTCTACTCGTTTATGGCTGAGTTAATGATGGGTTAAGATTTTTGAAAGCATTTATTTTCAAAATGCGTTAAGAAAATTTTCATTTAAATTAATTCTTTAATAATTCTTCTTTTTAAGTTATTATTTTTAATAAAATATTCAATTCTATATAACGCTTTCATCGGAATAACAAAATATATATTTTTCGAACTCAGCTCGCTGGTTTCATAGGAAAATAAAGTTTAAAGAAATATGAGATCATTATTATTTTTAAGCGATTCTTTAAAAGATTTCCAACTGTGAGTGGTTTTTTGTGTAAACTGAAGTTAGTTGAGGAGTCAGATTAAATTTTCTTAGTTCAGAGACCTTCGGAAATTTGTTTTTGTCGTTGAAATAGAAAATGCACAGTTATGTGCACTCTCTGTTATTGTTTGCGTCCGTGTAATGGTGGAATTTAGTTTTACCTTATTAACTTTGTTTGGCGAAGCGTCTCAAGCAGTCTTGTGATATTTTTGGAAAAGTCTATTATAAGTATACATTTTAAACGTATTGACATAGTTTTAATGTTTTTATGTATGATCTCTCTATATATATATAACCGATTTACCACTCACTGACGAAATCATCATCATCATCATCACGAAATCAAAAACTATCTGTCCGATTACTTTAAATTATACATAGTTACTTCTTTTGTGACGTAGACGGACGTCTAACGACTAAGAACAGTTTTTACAGAATTTCTATCTCAACGGATTTCAACTTTTTGCATTTCGCCATGTTTTAAACCTGTAGCTATACACTTAACGCGGGGGTAAGAGTTAATATAGTAACGGTTACCATAGCAACGGTTACGATGACAACGGATAATATGACAAAGGTTACTATAGCAACGTTTACAATCAATAGTGTGCCCAGCAGAGCGGGGGGGGGGTTAAGCTAGTGTATTAATAAAGTAGCATGGGTATCCAATAGCAATATATTTTTTAGACGCCACCCCGTCATGTATAAACGGGTTCAAATCTAATTATATCGGATGTAGATTTATTTTGTCCGTCTGTCTGTGTAATTAATTGTGGTGCGGTCACGGCTTCGATTCTAGGGTGCGAATGGTCGATGTAATTACAATAATATATAGCTCGTTGTATCTGTGAAGTGTCTTTGATTGTCTGTTTATTGATGTTTAGTTATTTTTAATAAATTTTTAGTATTTACGATCCTTGATACATCACTTTTAATAAAATCAAATAATTGAATTATAAAGTAACAGTTACGTATGCTATAATCATGTTTCTGTCCATCTCAACTTATAACTTATATGACATAAGTATTATACTTATAAGTCAATCTTATATTCACACAATCTTATATTTATATTATATGAATCACTAAATTCGTATTTAAATTTTAATACAAAATTCCTGACATAACCGGGACATTACCAAATACATTGCGACATTTCACGCCAATATCTTGTAAACAAATTAAAAACAACCCTTCACAAATTTGTGAACCCCACGACATAAAATCCTCGTTGCCATGGCAACGTGATCCCAGATTACGTATATAATTAGTTCTAAAACTCAATGAATGGTGTTTTCAGACATGAAATATAGAGATAAAATCACGAATGTTATCTGAATAAAGTCATTTCCATTCAAACGGCTGGTGAAAACTGCGACCATTTCACCGGACCTCCGATGACCCGAGTCATGAACTCTTGCATATATTAAATGATATAAAAATAAAATTGGTACTAAATTAATATATGAAATCTTACGTATAATATTTAATATATAAAGGGTAATAGTTAATAAATAGTTTAAAAGTAATTCGCTAGATCTCATAACTTGGAGTCATTTGGTATATATTCAAATACGGATATTCGATATAGTCGTAAAGGCGTACGAGTGCGGCCGCCGAATAAAATAAAAGAAATGTTACTATGTGTTACTAAATAACAGATATAAATGGTACATTTATATTCTATATTCACTAAACAATGAAAAAAAATATTTTAAAAACTCACTCGTGTATACATTTTTTTATTTTGAAAATTGTATTTGTATATTGTGAAGATATTTTTATATTTGTATAAATGTATATTTACTATCGAAATAACTATGTATATATATGTAATACAGCGTTTAAATGATGTTTTTTTTTCTTTAAAATGACAATATTTGAACTATAATGCGATGTAAAAAAAAAGTTTTAAAACGATAAATAAGTAATTCATTTCTGGTTTCTCAGAATTCACCTTTCCCATTGGTTGATGTCGTGATAGACGACCAATCACAGCTGGTTAGTTCTGTCCAATCACGGTTAGTTTAAACATTTAAAATAACGACCGTTACAGTTATATATTATGTAATATCGTAAATGGTAGAAAAGACATGTAAATATCAAAAAGCTTCAACGAACATAAATACAGTGTACTTAACGTACAAGTAATGTTATGATGCGAAGGGGAATAGGGTGAATTTAGGAGAGCCTTTGTCACGGGTTGGCTTTTAAGGATATTATCTTAATAAAAATAACGATACATTTATGAAGGATATACCTTCTGAATTTATTTCCCTAAAATCGTAAAACTGACATGATTTTGATATTCGGTAAGTTAAAATTTGTTAGAAATTTTATATTATGTATTTAGATAATAACGACCAGGAAAAAAACAAGTGTGCTTACTTTGTTTAGTTTAGTTGTCAGGGTAGTGAGTTCGATTCCATTATAGATGTTTTTATAATCCGCAGATTCTAGATTCTAAAGTGTAACTCTAGCAGTATTTAGTGTATTTATATATTTGTAAAACTACAACACAAGAATTATTCCCTAATGCGATTTAATTTATAGAATAACAAACAAAATTGCATTTATCAATTTTTCAATTTTGTAATATTTAGCCTCATACGAACGCAAATCTACTTTAAAATAAATGAAGTAAGAAGGCCCCGGTGACTTAAAGTATGACAACAAAAAGAATTTTCTTTATACTAACGTATTTTTCTGAACAGAAACAACGGCCAGGGAGTCATTACGCCAACATTATATCTCTCGTTCATTAAAATCTAAATTTTTTCCTTATCGACCGTCCCTTGTTTCCCTGGATACGGGAAAATTCGTAAATAACTCCCTAACTTCCTGATATGTGAGGACCCAATGGAAATTTTGTTCATAAAAACAACTAAGTGTTTCCCGTTTCTTTTATAATTTCCGCTCTGGAGGTTTTATTTATATTTAAGATGTTTTTGTTGGATATTATTATTATACGTTATTAGGGTACAAATGTTGTCTCGAAGTTTTATTGCCTTAACATATTAAACAATGTGCTGTGTCGGTTCATCCGAGTTTTTGTGTTTGCGTATCTAAAGAGTCTTTGCACTAATGTTATAAATGGTGTACATTTTAACGACAAACAAAAAAACAACTTTTTAATAATCTTATGTAGATTACGTTATCGAAACGAAAGTTAGAAAATTGATGAATTTCCGTATTACAGTCGCGCGCCATTAAAACTTTTCTTTCGCCCAACTCAATCAGAATCGACACAAATTTACTGTTTGTTTACAAAGTAAAGTTTAATTATAATCTTTTAAAAGTTTGGTTATTATTTTCTATATATATATAACATACTCAAGGATTGATAAGGATTGTTCAAACGCGCTTTGCGAAGACTAATATCAGGAGTTCTTGAATACTGTGGACATATGAGTTTAAAAGGTAAAAATAAAAAATAAAGATGAAAGTGGGGAGGGTTTTTTTAAATTACAGTTGAGCGATCGAGCATTCTTGATGAAAAGTGATCACCGCCGCCTACAGTCTCTTGTAACACTAGATAAATGACAAGTCTTGCGAGCGTTTGAGGAACAGGTAGACACTTTTTTTTTGAAGAATGGAAATCCTGCCGACGGAAGTTCATTTCATATTTTTGTAGTGCCTGGAAAAAAAATCCTGGATAATCGCACTGTGGATGAACTACACGTCTTCAGTTGGGGATGATATTGTAGTCGATAGCGTGCGAGACAATAAAAGTCAGGAGGAATCAGTTCAAAAAGTTCTCCCTAATAAATGCGACAAATGACGCACAAGGATGCGTCCTTAGGCAATTCCAAAGTATCTATAAAATGCAACCGTAATAGTTACATTCTGCATCTCCTGAGATGTATGTAGTACGATGATGCTATACAGCCTTGATATGGTCAATTATTGCGAAAACTTATCCACAGCAGGTGTTTTAATAATTGTAAATATCTCAAGTTAAAGTCATTACAATATAGCCTGCAACAGTAAAGCGCAGACGCTCACAAACTTGTGCTTACCAACTTGGAAATGCTTACACTCCAAAATTATTTTAAGTTATCAGATTAAGCGGGTTATTACTTAGTATTCGTTTATTCTCATCAATATATTTTTACAATATTGTATCAGCGTCAATTCATTCAGACTTAACAAAAAAATGAACCAACAAAACTCAGAAACCACGAAAAAATTAAAAAAAAAGTGTTAATAACTGTATAGTCCGCGTTATTTCACTCTGACTGATTTTAAATGAACCAAAAAGTAAAAAAAATATGAAAAAATAACAAAAACAGTGTTAAAATAGCTATTCATTTAAACGTTATAATATAAATAAGTGTAAACGGACTTTATTCAATTAATCGTTAATCGCTCCTCCTCTACCCTACACGGGATCCACGTATTATTTAAGCTAATATGAAAATTGTTGAACTAATTACAAGCGGAGCACGTGCCATCCATTCCCTCTACCTGCACTTCGGTAAAATTGTAATTAAGTTTAAATGATCCGAATGTGTCCTTTTCAGGATTATTATAATCGTTTTCGTTGTAAATGAACTTGGGAAAGTTTAGAATAGAATGAAATATGATATTTTTTTAATATTTAATAAACTTAGCTAAATGAGTACTTAAACATGAAGTCCCAAGAGTTTTCTCGATCCAAACTAGCTTTCATAAAATATTATGCAACGTTTAACTTCAGTTTAGAATTAAAAACGTTCCCCAGAGCTATTTTACTTACTTATAAGAGGTTTAACATAAGAGGCGCGTCTTAAGTGGATTTTATAGCAGTCTCCCGCAAAATAAAATATTTATTATCTTAAAAATACTGCAATGTTCTAGTATATATAATAAATAACTAAATCATATTTAATTAAAAATATTTATATCATAAGTATATATTTTATTAAGTTTAACTACACAATTGACTACTACGTGTGTTTTCTGTTTAATATTTTCTCTCAGTAAGAGAAGAAGAAGAAGAGCTCTCTCTCTCTCTTTCTCTATATATATATATATATATATATATATATTTCTCTCTCTCTCTCTAGATTTAAGAACCATAACAACTCATTAATAAAAACTATATACTTCAAAGAAAAATAAACTAAACCATCCTTGGTTAACTGAGACTAAAGGTGTTCTAAAAGGTAATGTATTTATTAAAGCTTTTAGCAGACAATTATAATTTGAATATTGTCATGGCTTATTTGTTGAGGTAGAGGCCTATGTTAAGTGATACGTTGTCAAAGTGCTGTATGTGGGTTACCTGATACTAGCGCTGTATGTGTGTGTGTGTGTGTGTGAGTGTGTGTGTGTGACTTAAAAACTATATAACGCCTTTTTAGGTACTTAATAAATAACTTTTTCATTCCTATCCACAGTTTCAGAAATAAGTGCTTTCAAAGCTAAAACAAATTTGCATTGTTTTGTTATATTAATATAGAATAATGACTTTATTTGAATGCGTATATAAAGTTATACTTGAATAAATGAATCTGGGTTCGTTAATATAACTGTTTTTAACATTATGAATATTAAAATAAATAATTTCAGTAAAACAAATTTAAACAAAATAATAGACATAAAATCTGTTCTAAACTTTAAACAAACGAAGTTCGCAAACAAGACGAAATATCATGTAAACCGGACGAATCTAAAAGCCATTTAAACAAGTACAGGCAGGTACGGAACTGTTCGAGTATACTCGTGTGCAAAGTGCAAAGAAGAGGTGTAGTCGTTAGCACGAACCCCCGGGCGATGTCTGACAATACCTTCACAAACCCTGTAATACTCTGTTATATATAAACGTTTGGTGTACATTGCTCGTCCCGTTTGATTGTCTTTTATATTTTGGTCTATAACGAGCGATGTATATCAAATTAAACAAATAGTAATACAGTCAGCAATAGAAGTGCTTATGCGAACGAGTAAACAATTTTGCGAGTAGCGGGAGTCGTTTTATTTCGTGCATTTGTTTGATGTTGGATATTTTATATTATTTATTTTACTATATTATTTCCTCAATTCAATGACAATGGCTTCGTAAATAAAAATGACCGAATGATCGAAAGTTTAAGTTATTAAATGTTTATCTTTATCTTTAAAGGAAAGTTTTAGCTGCATTTTTTTATTGATACATAAAAAATTTTAAAACGTGTATATCAAATGATAAATGAATGTTACGTCAAATCAAATTGGATTCACGAAAAGCTTCCGCGGCTAAACAGAAGATGGCGCTGTTTTATCTTTCTCATATTATTTACAGATTTGAAATAGGTTTTCAGTTTAATTCTTGCATTAAAACTAGTCTATTATTTACAATTAAAGTAATTATTTAATATAAATAAATAATTTTAGAAGAAATAAATTATCTATTTACTTGGTATGTTCCCTAGATCACCAATAGATGTCGCTAGCGGTAGATAAAGTGACTAACTCTCGCTACATGTTCTTTTGTAAAGAGAATTTCACTAAAGCTAATTATGTTTTCTGGAAATATCTCAGGATAATGTTAAAGAGAAACACAACTGGCACTTAACGCTATTATGAAATATATTAATTAGCTATTAAAATGTAAATTAAGGTTTACATTACATGCAGCTGTCCAGTGTAGGACGCAGATGTGGTCTGTTTATCTTATATAGCTGAGATTTTGTGATGACGACTTTTTAAGCAACACGCATTCCATAATCAGCTGATAGAGAAGCTCGATAATTCCTAAAGAAATTCCTCCGTTCTTTATTTTATTTATTAGTATAATTTATCAAACACTAGCAAGTTACCCGTGCTTCGCGACGGATGGCGAAAGTGATCAAACATTTTGTTTGAATTTCCATACCACCTAGAAGGTAACAAACAGGCGCGTTATATTTTTTGCAGTTTTTTAGCTGTAACTCTGGAACGGTTTGGACCTTGGTAAAATTCTTTCTTATTGCACCTATTCAATATGTCAGGAGTCTTGTGTCCAAATTTCAGCTTTCTAGGTATTACAGTTTGGGCTTTAGAGCGATGAACCAGTCAGTGAGTCAGTGAGTGTCGTGTTTTATATATTAATCTATCCTATACTTAAATTTAACGCTAAAACAATTTATAAGTTTCTAATTTATATTGACACGTGTCTTTATGATCACTGGAGAATTATTATTGGTAAGGATTTAAGAATTTAAAAAAAATACAATAATTATTTTAATTTTGTAATAACATTGTGAAATGTAAATAATAATTATAAATTTCATAGTACAGAAATATAACGTGCTAAATCCCCGCTTTATATGAGGGAAAACGTGTTATGCGAGTGACTAAAATTGCGTTATAAGAGTACCCTGTTATAGGGGGGATTACTGTATTTCTAATTATATATTACTTTACATCTATATAATTAATATCTTTTGCGTCAACTTTACACATTATATTTATTTAAAGAAATTAATAATTTAATAAAAATATTTTAAATAGAGAAATTATATTAAATAAAAATGTATATAATAATAAACCGGTAGTTCCGTATATGTAAAAAAATTTCACCACTTCACAAGGTCGATCAGCTGTTCGAATCAGCTGGTCTGGAGCATTTATCAATAATAACTCATAATACATATTGAATAAGATCGATTATTGGGTAAAATGCGAATTAACTGTAATTCCGTTACTACAAATGGCGCGCTCCATTCACTAAATTCCATTTTTAAAATGTCTACTCTGCGCAGGCGCATGTGGGGGGAAGTGGGGAGGAGTGTACATTTTATGTTTTACAATTTATTTAACGTAATTTCAAATAATTACATGTAATAAAAATATAAATATTTAATAATTGGTACATAAAATAGTATTAATAGTTCAGGGTAGTGTTCCGATACCCCCCGTGTTATCACTTGTCACCTGGAGCAGGTGAGCCTCCAGCTGTTGGTCCGGTCTGACCGAATCTCACTTGACCATACGAATACCAAATAATTCATTCACAATTCATGACCAATTACGCGATCTCAATATTTATGTATTTTAAATATTAATTTGGATAAATTTTTATCATATTTTTTTTTATATATTTGTCAAAAAAAGTAATTAAACATAATATATATACAATATTATGAGTAGTATTTTTTTTGTTTTTTTCGTGATATATTGTGAACAATATATATATATATATATATATATATATATATATATATATATATATATATATATATATATATATATATATATTTATATACATATATATATATGAAATAAAATTTAAATGTTTGTAATTTCAAATTAACAGCATTTCACATATTTTATATAAAAATTAATACGATATTTACATAACATAATACTTTTTTTTTATATTTTTCTGTCTGTTTGTTCAAGATAATCTCGGAAACGGTTGGACCGATTTTAACTATCTTTTTTTTTTTTTTTTTTTTTTTATGTAAGAGGAGGGCAAACGAGCTGGCGGGTCACGGATGGACGTGATCACCGCCGCCCATGAACTCTTGCAACATCCGAGGATTTACAAGAGTGTTGCCGGCTTTGTAGGTAGGAATAAACGCCTTTTTTGGAGGTACCCATGTCGTACCGATCTGGAAATACCGCCGAAGGCAGTTCGTTCAACATTCGAGTGGTACGTGGAAAAAATGTCCTTGAGAACCGCACAGTGGAGGATCGCCACGCATCCAGGTGGTAAGGATGGTATTGGAGGCGATGGCGCGCTGTGCGGTGATGAAATTCGGCGGCAGGCATCAGATCGAATAGTTCTTCGGAACACTCCCCGTTGTAAATGCGGTAGAAGACGCACAAAGAAGCCACGTCTCTACGCAATGCCAAAGAGTCCAGCCGTTTGCAGAGCACCGGGTCCCCGACAATCCGAACGGCTCTCCGTTGTACGCGGTCAAATGGTAGAAGCTGATATTGGGGTGATCCGGACCAGAGATGAGAACAGTACTCCATGTGAGGCCGGACCTGCGCCTTATAGAGCGCAAGTCTTTGGCCAGGTTTGAAATACTGCCTCACTCTATTGATCACTCCCAATTTCATCGAGGCCAACTTGGCCTTGCTCTCCAGATGACCACGAAACTGACAGTCGCTCGAAATGTCGAGATCCAGTATTCTGATACTTGGCGAGGCAATGAGGGGAGTGCTCTCGAAGAGCGGTGATACGACAAATGGGGTTTTCTTAGTGGTAAACGCGCAAACCTGTGTCTTTAGGGGATTGAACTGAACGTGGTTCAGTTCACCCCACTCAGAGACCATCCCCAGGGAGGTCTCTATTGAAGACACAAGTTTCTTTCGGCACTCGTCGACGTTTTCCCGAGTGAGACCTGCACGGCCGGAATATACCGCATCCCCAGTTATGTGATGTGTTATGTGTTATTGATGTAACTTAGGCTACTTTAATTTAAAAACACGAACGAAGACGTCGGCATAACTAGTATGTAAAATAAATTTATAACTAGACATTACTTACGGATATTACTTGTTTCTTGTAGATACTTATTATAGGACTAGGTTTGAAACAATTTAAGAGTATTATGCATAGGCTATAATAAAAGGTCACGCAAATTGGGGGGTTATTGACCCCTGTCCGTACTTGTCGGCGCGTGTCCGATAATCTCAATTAAATTCCAACAGAAATAACATACAAAAACATTATTGAAAACCTTATATCCAAGAGAATAAGGGTTAAAATTTCCTAAAAAATATGCAAAATAGATTTTTTTCTCCTCATCAATGGGTTATTTTATTTTGAATCTTATTGCTATAGTTATAAAGTTGTTATTAAGTATGTTTGATTATTTTATTAGATACTAGGATGTGATTGTTTTTGGTCATGATCTGGAAATGTTTAATTACGTATGCAGAATAGTTAAAATGTTTATTTTAGTGTTAAGAACACTACAGACGATTTCATTTCGTTAAGGGCTCTACAGACGATCATTTAAAAGGCTTTAAAAAAAAGGAACTGTCCTAATCTTTATCTTTAGAAATTAATTATATTAATATTAAAATTCAAAGTATAATTAATTGCGTTTTGTCAAGTGTCATGTACTCTGCCTAAAAATAATAGAAATATAACATTAATATGTAATAATTATAATTGTAATATAATTAATATATATACATATATATATGATTCAACATACAATAAAGTTTATATAGAAGAAATTTAAAATTTAAAATTAACTACAGAATGCAATAAATATACAGAATATAATATATTCTTACAATATAGTCTTATAATTATAATAAAAATATTATTAAACTTAACCTACCAAGTACCGGTCAAATTGAACGTTCTTAAACTTTTGTAAAACTTACACATTTTTAAATGTTATATATCGTTATCAAACTACATGACAATTCTTAGAGTATGCATATAATATTGTCTTCACTCTTTACTTTTAGTTATTTCCATTATTACCTTCGTTATATAATAAAATAACTTTTAATTACTGGTCAATTTGACGGTGCGGTAGGAACATGTATACAAAAATTGTCGGTAGGTTTAGTGTTAAACTTAACATATCAATATAATAAAATCTATAACATTGTAATGCTTAGCAAATAAATAAAAATAAGAAAATAAGAACAAACAAACAACAATTATTTTCATTACTATATCTATACATCAATATATTTTAACATAAACAAAATTAATATTTTTTTTATATATCAGCTGTTACATTATTATAATGTCTAACATTAACATTTGTGACTCAAAGAAATTATAGAATTGCGTCATAATGGCCGCTGAAGCCATATTTCACACGTGTTCAAAAAGAATATAACCCTTTCAATTTAAATATCCCTATTCATACACACACCGTGAGATTGATGTGTCACATTTAAATGTGTATGGTAATAATTTATAATATATGCTAATAATAAGCGACCTTATTACCAATACTTAAGGATCAGAATTGTTTAAATTGAAACCAAATAATAGATTTGTAATTTTCACAACACAGTTTTGAACATATTTATTAAATGCGGTTAATTTGTTCTTATTATAACGTAATAAAGTATAAAATGTATTAATTTGTTGTAAAGTTTGTGAGTTTAGAGGTGACGAGGATGGAAAATATTCGGCTTAAGAACATAGATGTCGAGTGATAGTGCGTGACGATGAGACAGGGTTGTCGGATTTTATTTTTTATTTTTTTTTTAATTAAGATTTATTGTACCCTAACAAGGTCTTGAATTTTATGTTACACCCTAAAATCTATGGTAACTCTAATATAAAAAAAAATTAAAAGACGATAAAAAATATATCATAAAGTGCCATTAATTTTTTTTTGCTCAAAATTTAAATTTAGATTTTTTTTTAATAATACTATTATAAACAATTATGAATAAATTGTAATATATATTAAATGTGATGTGTCAACCCTATGTCTGTTCTATCTGCACTGGCTGACGCATTGGTGAGTCAGTGAGTTTAGGTAAACTCAGAATACACTGATTTCGTAACCTGTTACACTGACATTATTATTATATACATATATAGTATACACGTGTGTGTGTGTGTGTGTGTGTGTGTGTGTGTGTGTGCGTGTATTATATTACATAATAACACACACAAGTATACTTGGTTTGATGTATGAAGTGAGTCCTAAATGAGCAGATCTTAATAAATACTTGTTCTCTTTCCTTCTTCATCTGTCTTCTTCGTATTTATAATAGAATATATCTGATATCTTTCTTATATGTTTCTAATCTTTTACTATCTTTTCCTGTACAAAGACTGTATCTATATTTAATATTTACTTGTAATTTGTTATAATTTTAACGTACATATATGTAATGTTTGACGATAATTTATTAGCGTACTGCCAAATATTACTGAGAACTTAAGTCATTTAAATATTTTCTGAGAATTAATTATAACAAAGTATTGAAGATTTTCAGTCTTCCTCTAAGGAAAATCATAATTTTAATAATATATAATAAAATATTATTATAATATTAATGTTATAGACTTAACAGTGTATCTTCATGTTCCAGGAGTTCCATAAATTTTGTTTTATGTAACTGATTTGTTACGAAAAAATAAATAAATTTGTTCTAAATACTAGGATCCGCCAACCGTGCAGCGGGTGTTGAGCTGAGCCCCTCTCCTTTCTTCTTTTCTTGATAACTTTTGAATGGCTAAACATTTTTTCAATCTGTTTTCGCTATAACATCAGAATTCGGCTCAAACATAGATGAGAAAATTTTTATCTAATTATCTCGTCGCATTCTGGAGACAACTAAACACAAAAAAGGTCTCCCAAACGCTTAAGAGCTTCGCTTACGCTCAGCTCAATAAAATGCTTTAAATATATATTTTGATGCAAATTAACCGTTAAAATAGGTTACAAAAAATATATTTAATTTTGATATATTTATACTAGCTCTAGCTACGACTTCGTTCGGAATATATTTAAAAAAGTCGAATTTACTTTATAATATTAGCTATCAAATGAAAGTGATAGACAGAAAAAAATTCAAAATATTTTTTATATGTACATACTTTACAAACAGACACTTCAATTATATATATATGATGAAATAAACCCGTGTATAATAAACCTACATTTGCCTTTCATTGCATCGATTGTCGTTTCTTTTGATGCTTAAGCCATTATTATTTTTAATATTACCAACAAATGAGTGCTTTCTTTACAGTCTATGAGAAACTTGTCACGTGTTGGTTTCTTGTCATGTATAAATAGTATTGGTTTTTCTTTGATACTTTATAATATATTGATTTGAAACGTTTAATTGTCTACAAATTAGTAATTGTTTATTGCTAAGTTAGTCCAAGTGAACTTCAGTAATTTGTATTTTATGATTATAAATTGAGATCCTGTTAATAAACAGGGATGAAACCGGACCGAGATTTTGCGAGCGTAGCGAGTTCGGCGAATTGAGTGATGCAAGTACATCTACAGTTTAGCGTTCAAAGCTCAAACCGACAGGCAAAAATTATAGAATAATCAAATATAACATAGTGAATTTTTTTCACATCGAAGTCTATGGGACTGTAATTTTTTGGTGATTATTTCTCAACGACATGCGATTTTTTTTCACTTTTTTATAAGTCATCGCTATAAATGTTCAAAATTTCATGAAGATCGGTAAAGCCGTTTTCATGCCAACCCCGGACATGGGATGCTAAAAGTCTCACATAGAGCGCTCCGCTCGGTCCGCTCGCTTCGCTCGATAAAATTAGTTTATTATAATATTTTACAAATGTTAATAATTTTATTTACCTATTTTGTGGTCGACTTATCTGTTATATCTTAATGTAAATATTCCTTACTTTGGTATAGTTAATAACATATATACGTGTGAGTGTTTGTACTCGTATGTGTGTGTGTGTGTGTGGGTGTATGTATGTATGTATGTATGTATGTATTAAATTCAAGCTTAATTTTATATTTTGTAAAGTACCTAAGATTAGGATGTTATTACTTCAAAATATTATTTTTACCCTTGCCCTTAATTGTTTGATAGT
Organism: Melinaea menophilus ssp. n. AW-2005; assembly: GCA_918358695.1. Lineage (NCBI taxonomy): Eukaryota > Metazoa > Arthropoda > Insecta > Lepidoptera > Nymphalidae > Melinaea > Melinaea menophilus. The sequence continues at coordinate 19,308,294 of OU911043.1, read as the reverse complement.
TGATACTGCGGGGTCTTAACTTTTTCAAAGGAACTAAAACTCAATATTTCTCAAAGTTATGCAAATGCCTGTAGGTTTAATACTAACGTTGAACCCTGTATATCCTCGGGGCCTACAACGGATATTGCTTTCACACGAATTCGACCACATGTAGTAATATTGTACATAATAAAACATTTGGAATGGAAACATTTAATATCTTCTAGCTTATATATTTAATAATATAATGTATTGTATAGTATATTAGTTACAAGAGTATAATATAATATGATAATACTTAAAATCGATAAATATAAATGTGTAGGATCCATAGAATACACGTCTGGAGAGGACATACTGAAGATTATATATGTATATATATATATGTATAAGTGATTTACCACTCACTGACTCATCACGAAATCTCCGAAACTATCTGTCCGATTAACTAAAAATTTTACATACTTACTTCTTTGTGACGTACGTCGTACGTACGTACGTACGTACGTCCACTAAGAACGGATTTTACGAAATTCCTATCCCAATTTAAACTTTTTTCATTTCGACAAGTTTTTAAACCTGTAGGAGCTATACATTTAACGCGGGGATCAAAGTTACTATAGCAACGGTTACGATGACAACGGATAATGACAAAGGTTACCATAGCAACCTAAGTTCACATCCAATTTAATAGTGTGCTAAGCGAAGCGGGAGGGAATAAGCTAGTATATATATATATATATATATATTTATACTAGCTTATTCCCTTAGTTGATAGTGTATATATATATATATATATATATATATATATATATATATATAAATATACAGACTATTATAGTTTAGGATACCTTGCCCTTTATGTCCTAACTCAATAGTGTTATAGAACAAACCAAAAAACAATCACAAAGCTCTTAGAGTATTTAATACATAATGAAATGTCAAAGGGCGTGTCTCACCCTAATTCATATTTAATTGCGTAATATTTTACATCAACAATGGAAAAGAAAAGTACAATCTTTTGATTAACGATATAATTTATTACAAAAACTTTGCACTTTAAATAAATTTAATTACTTTTCAAAGATATTACTGATAATTTATGGTTTCTGAAAGAGTTTTTGTATTATTTATTTATTTATTTAGCTTCACGCCATATCCCTTGCGGGGTAGCCAGAGACGACGGAGCGCCAAACGCTACGGTCCCCGCATACCTCTTTCACCTCGACCACAGACATCTCTTCACACATGCCTTCCGGGGGGTCCTCATGCTTTTACGTGACCTTCCTCCAGTATCATAGATACTGTTTTTGAAGGTCACTCGAGGCCTCCCCCTGTCTCTCTTTTTTTTGTATTATGACAACAACGATGGCTTAAGTATGAATACATTTTAAGGTTAAAATATATTACTTAATTTGAACTTGAAACTTTCCAAAACGAAGGACTTATTTAATATTAATTGACAGTTAATCACCTGCCCCTATTTTATATATACAAGGTGTATATTATAAGCTGCATACACACGGACGGATTGTGTGGATGTCAAAGTTAATACACTGGGTGCCAAGAAGGCACGGACGGAAACAATTATTTGTTATTTTCTGGTTTCCATCCAAAATTTTTAAGTCGTAAATTTTGTGCTTTTTTCATCTTTTCAGAATACAAACAGACGGCGTCGTAAATCTTGATATATTGTGTTCATAGCTTTATAATTGCGATATCAATGTTACGTTTCGATTTCTTTAATATAAGTTTATGAATTATTTATATTTAATTTTAGTATATGTTATTTAATTAATGATACTACTTGTTCATTTGTGACTATTTTTTTAAATTTGTATATAAAAAACAAAAAAAAATCTGTTTAGTTTCCTTTTATAGCATATATATATTATAGGTATCTAGCAGGTACAAAAACGAGCATATATATGTGTATATATATACATATTTATACATAAGGCGATCGAATTTCTTACCGAAAAATAGAAGAAACAAAATTCAATATAATTCGGTGAGTGGTACATATTAAAAATAATATTTCTTATGAATTATATAACATTGTATTCGTGTGGTCGATGCTTATTTTGGAGTAAACCAATACTGACCGCGTAACAACGGTACGGTAAAAAACAACCTAATCTGGTAACTCCGACACAGCTAAGGGCTTTGACCTTTACGAGTATATCACGAATTTAAGGTGAGTGCAACCATTGTGGACTTTAATCAAATATATATAATTTTTTTTTTATTAAAGTATAAAAATAGTAAAAAGTACTCGACACGCAAATTTTATCAAAAAATTAAATACTATAAGAAGATTTTATGCTTGATTTTAAAAAGTAAATAATAAAGGATTAAAAAATCACTTTTAAAAAAAATAGTAAAAAAAATCAGCACTTGTTTGGTAAAAACAGTAAATAGTAAGAGATAAGTAATCATAATACAGATACTATTAATTAATATATTTAAATATAAGACTATCAGGTAATAATTTTACCTAAAGGGTAGAAAACTCAGACTCAGCGGAGCTTAATATAAACTTAGACTTAGAAACTTGTTTCAATATTCCATATTAGATAGACTTTCGCTTTAAGCCTTGTAATTAATATGTGGCTGGCAATTTATATTCTCTTACTATAATATTAAAAGGAATAATCACTTAATTACATATTACATTCTTAATTATAGCAATGTTTAAGCAAAAATACATATTTTATACAACATCAAACTATACAATAATAATATTAAAATTGATAATTTAATTTTGATAGAATTTTTATTGAAAATAGTGTAATAATTGAGCTGAGCGTAAGCGAAGCTTAACCGTTTGGGAGATCATTTTTTGTGTTTAGTTGTCTCCAGAATGCGAAGAGATAATAAAATTGTCATGTATGTTTGAGCCGAACGCGGATTTTATAGCGAAAACAGATTGAAAAAATGTTTAGCCATTCAAAAGTTATCAAGAAAAGAAGAAAGGAGAGGGGCTCAGCTCAACCCGCCGCGTACGGTGGCGGATCCTAGTAATAATGTCCACAACTGATCACACTTACCTATGACCTATACGTCTCAGATAACTTAATATATTAAATAATACAACAGACAGATTGTTATATTAGATGTAGCGATAAACAAGGGTTACCCTGACTATCAAATCACTTTCCAATTAAACATTATTAATTTATAAACATTTGTGGGTTGCCTTATTTCAAGTCAAATGGATTGTCTGCACCAAATTGTTGATTTCATGGTGACGGTTTGTTTTATTGTTAATTGATTTTGCACTAATAAGTGACGGGTAACCCTATTTTTTACTTTTATTTGGTTAAGTTTTAAGTTAGTTAGTCTTATATATTTTCTTCTTTTTTGATAAAAATATAGACTCTTAAGTAAGTGGTAGTTGAAATGTGATCGAAACCTACTCTCTACTCTTCATAAACATGCAATTTATATTATATCAAAAATAACATAATAATAACAATATTCTAAAAACTTAACTTTACCCTCTTTGGTTATCTTTTTTGTTATAATAAAATGCAAAATATCTTTTTTGAAATAGGCATTATTTAATCGTCAATTGTTATCATAATAGACCTGTGAGTAAGCCACCATTCGGTCGGAATGCTGTTCTACTGAGAACCGCCCGGAAACTCACCAGTTGCTTTTAAATATTGTATATCAATATTTTCAAAGCTCTATAAAAAATATACGTAAAGGACTAGATATCCATCTTTTTAATGAATATACATTAATTAAATCAACGAAAAATATGGCGGAATACCCAAAGTATTAAAGAAGTGAGTATTAATCGCGGAGTGCGAGAATGCGTTGTCGTGGAAGAAAAATCGGAGATCAGTGTTGTTCTTCAAAGCAACAACTTCTAGCCTTCACACCCTGCATTGATACTTGGAATTTGCCACTAAATACGCCGTTAAGAAGAAAAAAATGGCGTTCAAAAATGTTACAGCGTTTCACGATACTTTCGCTTAAAGAAGACTGTTCATAAGCAACTTGAACTTTGTCTTTAACATATCAACCATATCAGTGCAGCATTTCATGCCGCTGCTCTGAGCATCTGTGAGGAAAATTATGATGATGGAAACCCATTCTGCAGATTGTAAGGTTCTCGTATGTGGGTCAGTCACAGAACTGTTGTTACGGAGTCATTATGGACTCCGTAACAAAAGTAGAAGCAGTTTGTTAAGAAGGCGTTTTTCTTAAATTACATTTAAGTCAGTTAGTCTGACGAATCAAGTTAAACTAAGTTTTAAAATCACTCAACAAATATACTCGACGCAAGTCATTTTTTCTGTGACACACGATTTTAAAAAGTTATTAAAAAAATGGGAAAATGTAAATTTAGAAAATATACTTTTACTTTTATGTAATCGAATTTTCAAGTATCTAAAAAAAAACTTTTGTTAACAAAACTTTCTGATAAACTATAAAAAGTTTTGAATATGGTTGCATACGAAGTTTCTAGTGTTACAGTGAAATATATTATGTAACAATAACAGTCCACAGAACAAGTTACAACAGGTATTGAGAAATAAGTAGAAATTCATTTGATATCGGATTAAGAAGATTTACAGCAAGGTATTAAATGCAGTACCTGTAATATGATTGAATAGGGTACGGTCTGCAAAATTAATATTATATTTTAATATATAGATAATTTATAAACATTAACAAACAAATACAATATATATTATGAAAATATAAGAGTAATATGAAGGCCTTGTATTGAAGAAATTACTATAAATTTTTTGAGCGAAGCGAACGAAGTGAGCGGAGCGTTTACTGGAAACTTTTTACATTCTTTGTCACAAATTGGCTCGAAAACTACTTGACGGAAAATTATAAAACTTTGCAATCAAAAAGACACATATTATTAGGTGAAGGTTTTAAAAAAAATATATATAAATGTTCTCAAAAAAAAATTTTTTTTATATCATGTAAAAAAACTGATATCCCATTGAAGTCAATGGGAAACGATGAGTTAATATACTGGGCTCGCTTCGCTCAATATGCAAACGGCACCCGAGATTTCGCGAGCGTAGCGAGTCGAAATTGAGGGTTTGTTGGCGCCCCTAGTGTATTAAAGTTTCACTTTATAGAAGCCTTATAAGTATGTGTAGCCTAGTTGTTAACAAGAGAAACAAATTCCAACTCGACCTGGCTCGACTTCACTATTATTAGTATTTCAGTTACTTCCTATCAGATAAACCATATGATTTTTCGTTTCAATCAATCAATCAATTATGAATTCTTTGACTGATTGTCTATTAAAATCAAATTCAATTTGTATTCTCACTGTACGTACACATATTGCGTACAATTTCTTTGAAATAATAAATCATTTCAACAATTAACTCTAAACCACATTATTATCTGAATATGTACATACATATAATATATTCTTTCATATAAATGTAATTTAAATAAGGATTAATGACGTCATTACCACATTAATATTTCACTGCGTATTGCGTGACATCTGCACCCGTTAAATTCCTCCTAAAAACATTATATTTAACAATAAATTAGTTTAATCTTGATACAGTTATATCACAACTAACCCTTCAGCTGTCGTGAACTATTCTCGCACGCGAATGAAGAAAAATAAACACGGAATACTGTTTGTTTTAAATACCTAAGTATTTACAGATTAAAATTTACTTCATCATTTAAATCATAGTTTATTTTAATTTTAAGTTCATATCACAGGAAACAATCTACAAATAAATGTAACTGAAATCAATAATGAAAATATGTTCAACTTGCATTTCGAATGTTCAGGAGAGATAACTTAAATTATATGTAATATTGTTATGAACTTAATTTAAAAATAACAAGTCACTCTTGATAATTAACTGTTTTACTTGATAATTAACTTAATTAATACAAGTTACCGATTGGAGATTTAATTTTATTAGATTTAATCTTTCACTAAACCAATGCGTCTCAAACTCTCCATGTCATAACTAGATGTCGCTACTTGTAAGGTTTATACACTTAGTTAACATTGCTTACAACTATAACCTCAAATGAATCATTGATTTAAAATTAATTCATTAAAAAAAAACAATCTGAATATCGGAAATTAAGATCCCAAGATTCCAAAAGGCCTAGTCAACTAAAATGCAGTTTAAAACAACCTTCTTATGATAGTTTTATTGGATGACTCATTTCTCGGTGGACTAAAATTATTATGGCTGATAATATTCAACTTTGTTTTGATGTTAGATTGTTTAAGACATAAATTATATAAAAAGACGATCAGACAGACAATCAGTATTTACATTGTAGTTACTACTTTTGTGACGTAGACGTCCACCAAGAACGGATTTTACGGAATTCCTATCCCAAAGGATTTCAAGTCAATCAGCCTTATAGCTACAGAGGTTTCATGATGTGTGTGTATATAGATGGAGAAGAGTTACTATAGCAACGGTAACCATGACAACGGTTACTTTGAAAAGTAGTAGTAGTAGTTACAATAGTGTATCCAGTGAAGCGGGCAGGAATCTAATCAGGTCTAGTTATATATACAAAAAACGCTCCACTGTTACTCGTATCATGCGACACGCACTGACTTCGCGCTCATCGCTCTGACGCTCGCCCATCGCTCGGACTTTTACTTTGAATTTTAATTAAAAAAAAATCAATATATTAATGAAATAAATTAATTAACGTTTCAATTCTTAATAGTAACCCCACATTTTATAAACCATAACTATTTAAAAACGTTTAAATCAAACCGGCGGCGACCAATAAAAACTAATGCTTAAAACCCTAATTACAAGTAAAGTCGTGTAATAAAGCATTATCAAAAACACACAAACACACTGTTAATACACCATTATATGATGTAATTTGAATAACATATTAATGTGACTGTAAAGTTTTACGAGCGTTTTACATTTACCAAATATAATTAGTATTATGGTCCTACTTTCTAAGATTAGAAATCTATAAAGAAATGTTTAAGTTGTTTTATAATTTTAAATGAATTTTGTCTTATAATATTATTATTATTATTATTAATAATTTCTGTATATATAAATAAATTTGTTGGTTTGTAATTCCAAATTAGCTTTTCGCTATACGCGTGGTTGTATATACAAAAAATATGTTTTAATTTTTTGTGTTTATTCCGACTAATCTCTGAAACGGCTGGACCGACTTTGACAGTATTTTCACCGGATCTCATGTTAGGATTAACTTGGCTTGGCTACTTAAAAAAAATCAACAAAAGTCGTGTTCAAAGCTAGTAGCATTCAGCATCACTCAAAACTAACCCATACATCAGAAATAAGATCACAAACTAATGATATCATTAATATATTAATGATTAAAGCGGCATCATTAATGAACCACCCACAGCTAAATAATAATCATTAAATGTCTGTCCGTGTGTAATAAATTAGTTATTCAGTATATCAAAACAATTTTATAATTCAACTGAAGCGACCACCAATTACTGTATCGTAATTGATACGATTTATATTTATTCAAACATTTTGTAAATTTCTTTGATAGCCAATTAGGTACCAGTTTGATCAGACATTTTATAATTCTTTAATCAAGCTTATTTACTGTCAAAGAATTCTAATAGTTGTAAATGAGGGGACGATAATTGATCTATTTTTAACTTTAATAGTTTTATCTATCTATCTATGTATTTATCTATCTATCCATCCATCCATCCATCCATCCATCCATCCATCCATCCATCTATCTATCTGTCTATCTATCTATCTATATATCTATATATCTATATATCTATATATCTATATATCTATATATCTATATATCTATATATCTATATATCTATATATCTATATATCTATATATCTATATATCTATATATCTATATATCTATATATCTATATATCTATATATCTATATATCTATATATATATATATATCTATCTCTATCTATCTCTCTTTCCTTCACTATTAAAAGAGATCGATCTCAAGGTATAACGAAATCAATGGTCCCAGTAATGAAACAGAACTGTTCAAGCTCATTGAACTACAACCACGGATACATAAGTGTAAAGTGTAAGGTCTCGGGTGTCAGGTGTCGGGTGTCAGGTAGACACTTGAAAGGATATCTCTACGGATATGACGTCAGGTATTCAGTCTAAAATCAAATCGCTCAGCTTGTCAAAGATCATACACACAGATGGGGTACTTGTGGTCTGAACCCTAATTATTCCTAAGGACTGAAAGTTGGGATATATCTTCAGTTGTGACAGGAATATTGAAGAAAAATTATTATAAATACGGTTAGAATAACATTTTATTTCTTATAATTTTGTAACAATCATTAATATAATATTATCTCCCCTCTATAAGTTATAAATCTGTGTCCGATCGGATGGACCAAAGCGGAGCCCGTCTGACGAGTCCCTTTTTTGCCTGCGGCCACAGGCCTCACGTGCGTGTGTGTGTTGTTGTGCGTGTGTGCGTGATCAGCTGATGCGACAGCTGTATGCAATGGAGACTTATGAGTATTTATAGTATTTTATTGCGGACTTCGTAGAAGATATTAGTTCTCGGAATATAAAAACCATAACGTATTTCGTTTTTGTGTTATGCTGGTGTTGCTTAGACGATTGGATAAAAGTAATAGAATAAATAATACTTGGCTATATTACATAATGTATAAAATAATTTTAATAATAATAATTTGAATTTAAGAAATAATTGCAAATAACACAGCATTTATAGTTATTGTTTCACTATAATATGTTCAAGGAAGTGCGTTCTTAATTCGCGGGTTTAAAAATCTCTAAGTATTTGATGTTAAGATTATATTCACATGGAATGCCGAGTAAAAACTCGACCAAGGAGCGTCACACATCACTCCGGTACAATTAAAATCGAATGCACCTTGCCTCCCAGTGAGCTTTTGAAAAAGGAACGCGTTGACGTCGCAAAATAAAACATTACGCGTCCCCCTCGCACACACACAACTTATATTCTACTTACACTTCCCCTCTCGCTCTGGGGTTGGAAGGTCTTATCACGTTGGAGCTTTATCCAAATTTGACCTCTATGTAATGGTAATAAAGCACATATTCCATAGCTGGATAGACTAATATAAGGCGGATATAAAAGAAATGTATTACCTCTTGTATTTTTTTCGAAACCCTCTCATTACGTTAGGAACAGTCAACATCCTACCAGTACAAGCGCAATTTGAACGTATTTCCATGTGTGTGTAGTCAGCTGATCGTGTGTGTGTGTGTTTTTGTTTTATTATATGCAAATATGTTGTTACTAGCTTGTATATTTGTATATCAATTTGTAGATTTAATTTACGACTTAATTAATTTGCATAGTTATTTTTATGATAATATGAATGTCATATGTTTTTTTTTTTTTTTTATAAATATTAAATTGTTATTTTATTCATAATATTATTATAATTATAGAAATTATGTTTATTATAATATTATAGGTTGAGTTATTGTTATGAATCGTATAATTAAATCAATTAAATATCAAAGGTTTATTTTTTTTTATTCAAGTAAATAATGCGATGTATGATTCTTTCTCAAACTAATAGCAATATTTTATCTTTTTATGTATGAATCTTTTTGATTATTTTAGTGTAGTCAATAGTCAGTAATTGATAGTCAGTAATCAGTAGTCACTGACTACTGATTACTGACTATCAATCCCTTGTCAACACCATATGCACTATCAACACGTGGTTTGTGAATCTTTAAATAAGTATATATACATATATTATATATATATTTGCGTAATATATTATATATTACGCAAAAAGTAATTATATTGTATCATTATTGTTTTTATCCTTTTGTTAATACTGACTACTGATTCCTGACTACTGACTGTTGATTACTGATTACTGACTTTTGATTAGTGATTATTGACTACTGACTATTGATTAGTGATTATTGACTACTGACTATTGACTATTGATTAGTGATTATTGACTACTAATTACTGATTACTGACTATTCATTAGTGATTATTGACTACTGACTACTGACTATTGATTAGTGATTATTGACTACTAACTACTTATTAATGACTATTGATTAGTGATTATTGACTACTGACTACTAACTATTGACTATTAATTAATGAAGATTGACTATTGACTACTGACTACTGACTACTGGACTTCTGACTACTGACTACTGTCTACTGACTTCTGATTACTGATTACTGACTACTGATTACTGGATACATTACAGAGTAGTTTATCTAGATAGGAAGAGTAGTTATTAATAAATTAAGGCCATCTATAACAACTTGTTATAATAAAATAATACTTTAACGTCATAGCAACATCATTTATAAACTAAAAATAATAATTCTCAAACGAACTTCACCAAAGAGAACCACGTCCTTGAAGTCATATGGGACGGGAACAGCTGATGCTACCTGACACACACACTAACATAACTTAGACGCACAATAACTTGTAATACACACACTAAAATACGTACACACACACACAAAGGAACACACACACAAACAACTGTACACACACATGAGCAATGTGGATGCGCGTGAGTCTTAGGGTAATTTTATGGTTTTACACATGTTTTAGATATGTCATATAGTTTTTAATGTATGACTATTTATAGAATGTAATATATTTCCCATTTTATTTATTATACATACAAAAACTGTCACAAATGATGTCAATTCTGATAGCAATGGTCAAAGTCTCTGGAGTGTGATCAGTCAGAACAGAAAACAACAATCACTGAGTGACTGGACGATATATGGTATTGTGGTGGTTTTAACTGGAAGGACAGTTCTATACTGATTTTTACCCCTAAGGGGTTTATGTAGGTATGAAATTGTATGGAATGAAGTAAGAAACACGATTTTAATATATATCCGAACGAAAGTCGCAGGATTTTGTATATATATGATAAGGTTTTCAGCCATTCAAGGTATCCTATGTCCAAATGAATTAGTGACACTCAGATATGCTGATACAATATCGGAGTCTCTGAATATATATATATATATATATATGTGTGTGTGTGTGTATATCTATGTGTGCTCTCAGTGTAGTTAATGACAGAAAAAAAATAGTTAACTGAAGCAACTATAATATTTCAAAAACATTCTGTTATCTATTCAAAGTCTAAATAATATATATTATATAATATAATAATAAATTAACTCAAAGAAACATCCACGTATTGAAATACACCTTAATAAAACAAATTAATAATGTTATATAAAAAGAAATATGGCGGTGTTATAACAGAAAGTAATTCACAAAATTCCGACCCTTATCATAATTGAATAGAGGACATCGGGCGTAAGAACGAAGATGGATCGAGAGGAGACGGGTCAAAACAATAACTTCTACATTAAATATTATCAACAAACCAAGATTATTTAGTTTATTTATAAGAGAACAGTACTCGAACAAACGTACAGGCAAAACAGACTTTTTTTCAAGTTAATGACCCTTATAAGGGATTCGTAGGTTCAAAAAAACAAACGCACGTGAGACAAAAAATAAACTCGGAGTAGAATTACGAGAAATTGTAAATTACTGTACATTACTTTAGTCCTTTTGTCAGTATTAATAAGGATTAATTTTCCATGATATATATACAGATAACACATCAGCTGTTTAAGTTAAGGGCCAAAGTATTCGTGGCATGGCTACCTCTTGGAATGATTTAGGAAGCATATTTACTTACAATATTATCTTAAATGTAATTTTTTGACAAAACTTATTCATAGCGTGTATTAAAAATAATTGTATAGAATAAATCGCTATTTCTTAACAGGAGGTATTATTATTAAAACTCTAACAAGGGGTCATGGGGGGAGGAGGGGGGGAGAAAGAAACACGTGTTCTTTAACATTCAATTGAATCGTATAACATATTCAAACTTTAACAAAGGGTTAGTATTGGACAAATATAATTAAATATAAAATATTTAGCTACAACAGAAACACTATAGTACTATATTCTTAGAAGATGCATAGACATTCCGAGAACTACCTGTTGGTTTACAAAAGGTTTTTTGGGGTTTGTCGTCTAAAAAAAAATGTTTTCTTGACGTCTCTCAAAAGAATTCAACTGTCAAGGAAATGTAAACTTTACACTAATGATTTTAAGGTTGTATTTATAAAAGTTTAGATAAATAAAAAAAATGTAAATTATCAACAATAAAATTATCTATAGGGTCGGTCGGTACCAATAAATCAACGCAGGTATTGGAAGTAAATCATGACCAAATAGTACTATGAAATTTAACTTGTTACTGGGATATAAAACAAATCTGGACGCATTATCCCATTTTTTAAAATTAAATCGGGGTATACCTAAAACAGGACGTGGACACATTGTCCCATTAAAATATCTTGTATTCGATCCAATCCAATCCAGAATATCGTATATTCAAAAACGAAATAAAGATTCATCTCACGAACAGTGGCAACTGCCAAAGTTTCCTCAACTCCAACAGTATCCTATAAAGCGAAGTGAACATCTGTTGTATGAACAGCGAGACAAAGTTTTTTACAGCTGACTTCACTTTTAACTTTAAGACATAGAGGTGCTTTTTCTTGAGCCGTCCTTTTAGTATCGGAGTATCGGAGTTGAGTTCTTGATAGACTCTTCGAAAAAGGGTTGAATGTTCGTATAAAATTAAATCATAGCTTGATGGACTTTCTGTTTGTCTATCATTTTGATAACGAAATATTGGTTTATATTTAATTGTTTAAGTTTTGTTCTGTTTTGTTTTTCATTGGTATAATGTACATTTATATTAATATTAGCTTATTCCCTCTCGTTTCGCTGAGCACACTATTAATTTGGATGTGAACTTAGGTTGCTTTGGTAACCTTTGTCATATAATCCGTTGTCATCGTAACCGTTGCTATGGTAACCGTTGCTATCCTGTATATCTCCTACAGGTTTAAAACTCGGTGAAATGCAAAAATTTGAAATGCGTTTTGATAGTAGTTCCGTAAAATCCGTTCTTAGTGGACATTTCCGTCACAAAAGAGGTAACTATGTAAAATTTTAAGTTAATCGGACAGACAGTTTCGCAGATTTCGTGACGATACGTAATATATAGCTATAAATATATATGATTAATAAACACAATTATCTTCTTTTATTGAATATTTATATTTATAAGAAACGTATAAATAAGTAATATATATGTGAGAAAAAAAAAATATTTCAAAAGAATTAATATAATATAAGGAAACATCTAACAAGGACGGTAAATAGACAAATTGAAATGAATAAATACACGTTGAAATATATGAGGCGTGTTACTCGTAGTTCGTGATACCAACTATCCAAAATAATATAAAAACAATCACACAAACAAAACATCCAATTAACTGTCAGATGCACTTGTATAAGTTGACAATAAATTAAGGTGGTTGAGCTAATACGGTCTGAGCTGTTCATACGTAAGCACGGACAGACCCCTCGCAACATTCAAGTACGAAACTTATATGGATACGATATTTTTATAGCGATATACCACTCAATGACTCTTTACAAAACCTTTAAAAATTTATGTAGTTACTTCTTTTGTGACGTAGACGTCCACTAAGAACGGATTTTACGGAATTCCTATGAAAACGGATTTCAATTTTCAGCATTTCGCCAAGTTTTAAACTTGAGGGGCTATTAACGCGGAGGTGAAAGATACTATAGCAACGGTTACGATGACAACGGATAATATGACAAAGGTTACCATAGCAACCTAAGTTCACATACAAATCAATAGTGTGCCCAGCGAAGAAGGGAATAAGCTAGTATTCTTTATATATTTAAAATGATTATACCATGTGACGGTTGATATTTGTCAATCAATGTTTAATCACATAACACACTAGTTATAATTAAATTGCGTTTAACACAAAATAAATTTACTAAATGATTATGATATTATGAATAATTTGAATAAAGCGTTTGTCACAGAATTATTAATTTCAGTGTCATTTATAATAATATAAAATACCATATCCACCCTTCTTACTCCGATTCCGGCCGCGACAGTAGTGTTGTCCCGGATATTCTCTGCTCCCCAATTAATTACCCGGACTGTTCCCGGAACGTTCCCGGATCGTTCCACGTCGATTTAACTTGTAAACGAGTGCATACTTCTGGATTGCATTGCGATATCTCAAGCCGTTTATGAGATGCGTTATTTTGATTTGAGGGGAATTTGTATTGTCTTATTCGTTGTGTTAAATTACTTTCTTTATATATATATATATGTGTATATGTATGTATGTATGTGAGTCATTCTTCTTCAACGAATTACCCCATTCTAAGGTTAATTTTAGTAGGGTTTTCAGACAGATAACTAATGACTTTTATAGCCCGTAACCGAAATTTAAATGAGCTTTAAAGCTTCACTAACATGAAATCACTAACCCATAAATATGAACCGTGAACCGTCCCATGCACTAAATATTTATCTTAACTCCATAATGACAAAATATCACCTATAGCCAGTTAAATCCTCCTAAGAAGCTTTTTCTTCCCATTTCCTTGTCCCATTTAACTCTAACCGATTTAGAGTGCATCTTAAATGGTATAAAGTGTACATTAATAGTGAAATAGAGTTGGAATTACGGCTATTTGTTAGTGGCCAGTAGTTTAGGAGATTTACCGTTTGCTGTATTCAATTAGCCAAAGCAACTTACTCGGGACGCGCAAATTTACTTGTTTACTGTTTTATAGCGATCACCTTGCACTGTTTAAAGTTTATATTGTATAAAACAATATTACTAATTGCCATGTTTGTTTCAAAGCCAAAACTTATTGTAAAATTAAGTTGTGAAGCTATGACATATTGACTATAATGCATCCTATATCTATATATATAAGCGATTTAAAACTCACTGATTAATCACAAAATCTTCGAAACTATCTGTCCGATTAACTTAAAATTTTACATATTTATTTCTTTTATGACGTAGACGTCCATTAAGAACGGATTTTATGGATTAACTATATCAACGAATTTAAACTTTTTGTATTTCTCCAAGTTTTAAACCTGTAAGAGCTATATACTTAACGCGGTTACCATAGCAACGGCTACGATGACAACGGTTACCATAGCAACCTAAGTTCATATCCAAATTAATAGTGTGCCCAGCGAAGCGGGCGGGAATCGGGGAGTATATATATATATATATACTTGTACTTTTTACTTATGTTTTCTAATCGAGTAACAACAATTTATTCAATGTTATTATCGCAGAGAAATGTTATGTATTTCATTAACAGAATTCCACAAGTCATCGTTATACACCCAGATGTTAACAAGGGTTGATAGTACACTGAACGGGGCTCAAATGCCCAGATCATAGCTACATGACGTCATTGTTGCTCGCAATTTTTTTTATTATTACACAGTATTACACTATGGAACATTTGAGGTAAAGTTTTATTAAGAAATTACGCTATTATTCGCTGTATTTAGTTTCTCTATTCTACGCTTAAACTACTAAAACTAACAACCAAAACAATCACCGTAACAATACTGAAATCAGATCTGTATCTCGTATAATCCGCTCATTAATTCTTCATAAACGTGAACCAGGTGCAGGAGACGTCATGCGTATATATTTATTAAACGTTGGTATTATATTAAACAAAGCATTCAGTAACAGCTAATAAAGCCGCTCGCGATACAGTGTTAGCGTCGTAGCCACACAAATTAATCAAAGGGAAATATTCATGCCGACACATGCCATGAAATGATAATGAACCCCTATCTGGGATAGGTTATGAGCGGTGGGTGGCCGCTGTGATGGCGGGTGACTGAGCTGAAGCGGGAGCGGGAGCTTTTCAGTTGTGGTGTTGGTGTTTCAAGATTGATTAGGTATTTTTGGATACATTTTTTTTTATTTAAAATATTTTTACAATTAAAAATAAATAACTTATGGACGTATTATATTATGATCTTGTTCGATCCAGAATACGGCTGCTTTCACTTTTACGACTATACCTCTAGATCCTATGCCTTGAACCACCCACTACACACGGGCTTAGATATGGGACGTGTAAAACAATACGGTTTACAGCGGAATGCCTTTGTCTTTGGGAACAATTAGTATAGAGAAATTGCTTCTGACCGACTCCGAATTAATAAATGTATTCACAATTAATTTATTACAAGCCCATTTGTTTACTTCGACTATACTATATAAAATTTACTGAGTATAACTTTCAAACTTATATATTTTACCAGTCTATTATGTTTTAATTCGATATTATTGTTAACTAGGATCCGCCAAACGTGCGCGGCGGGTTTTGAGCTGAGCCCCTCTCCTTTCTTCTTTTCTTGATAACCTTTGAATGGTTAAACATTTTTTCAATTTGTTTTCGCTATAACATCCGCGTTAGGCTCAAACATACATGAGAAAATTTTTAGCTAATTATCTCATCACATACTGGAGACAACTAAACACAAAAAAAGGTATCTCAAAGGGTTAAGAGCTTCGCTTACTCGCAGCTCAATAAGTTAAAATAAAATATAGCAAGGTTTAAAACGTTATTATCAAATGAACTTTGGTGGACGAAAAATTATAATATGGACCAGTTTTTTTATTTCAAAAACATGCATCGAAATGATGAACATGAGTTTCGACCGACCTCAAGATCTCAAGTGACATACTAACATGTCAAGCTAGAAAACACATCTCTTATTACGAGAAGTTTGTTAAAAGTAGGTAATAATATAAATAAGAATTCCTCTAATTCCTAGTTCCAATATAATTTAAACAGAGTTCTTTATACATATATAACCACAGATCTGTATAACAGCTTAGAAAGAAGGTATAAACATTACGGCTCCATGTCAAAATGTCAGAAGCGTTACGAATTTGAGATGAGCAGTGAAATTAATAATTGTTTGATACGAGATGTGTTCGCGACGCACGATTTATATCATTTGATTGGTTTGTAATGGATATAACATACATATAACACATTAAAATCAGGTACATTATAATATATTTGACCAGAAAACGGTACCTTGGAAGCTTCTAACAATTTGTCTACATATTCAGCATATGGCTAAAGGTTTTCTAGCAAACCTTTTCACTAAATTGTCATGATATTTTCTTCTTAGATCTATTGTATTATTATCATCTAAAATTGTTATATTTATTTTAAAAAGAGCAACTGTTGAGTTTCTGGCCGGCTATTCTCAACAGCGCACCATTCCGAGCCGGTGGTAGCTTACTCACGGACTGACTACACTGACCTTTTTTTGTATTGTAATAATTGACGATTCAGAAGTGCGTGTAAATGCCTACTTGAATAAAGATATTTTGAATTTTGAATTATGTTTCAGCTCAAGATAAAAAAATGCGCTTCTCAAATGGAAGTTGAAGATTAATTGAGTTTGAAACTTTCTTTTCACTTATTCGATGGGGATACAAATAATAACCAAGAATACTTCAAAATTTGATACCCTGACTTCAGACACAAAAGAATTTTCAATTAACAAACAACAAATTTAATTAACAACTGTACATAATACCAAAAATGATAGCTGTCATGCACATGCAGCGTAATTAACAGTCCTTGTAATACTTACGCAAACTTGACAAGCAAATTAGAAGCGAATTTAACAGTCTCCGAGTTTAATCCGACGAGAGTTAATTGAAAATTGCTGTCACGAAGCACACCTGATACGAAATGTGCATCTTATTTAGTAAACACGTCCCATATAGGATATATACCTCCCAATTTACTAAAACCCTAGCGTAACTGTCTCCAAATGTTCTAAAATAAATGGTATTTTTGTTTTATATGAAAAAAGCTCTTAATACGTAAAGATCCAAAGTAGTAAAATCAAATATTCTATCAAAGTGCCTACGAGTACTTATCGTTGAGGTGTGTGGGGAAGGAATTAAACCAGTGTTTGCTTTCGCCCTCGATGTTTACACAACTTTGAACACCCACACCACATTATGGTGTGATTATTTATGTATCAAAATACATTTATATCTTATGATTCCAGTCGTTATTAACTTGTGTATACATATACGAGTAGTGTAAACTATATAAATTAACGCGACTCTACCTTTTATCGTTTTTAATACGTGAATCGAAGTTTTGAGAAAAATTTATATTTTTAATTTATTATTATATGTTTTTAATATTAAAGATATAAAACGAAGCACAAGAATATGAAAATGTTGTAGGAAATCGACAAATTAATATGTAATTACTACGTACAGACATAAGGTATAATAAACAGTGTATATTATATATATATATATATATATATAGTTTACTATACTATGAGCATAGTTGTACAAACACCACTCGACAAATATAACTTCAAAACACAAAACCAGAATCAGGAAACGTTTAAATTTAAACATAAATAAAGTCTTAAAAAATATCCCAAATAATAAAAACGTTCATAAGCAATTATCAAAGAAACTTAAATAAAATAAACCATAAACGGACTCGATGGTTTTTTAAAAACGGTCTGCCATATTGATTTATTAGTCGTGTAAATTTAGGTGGAACCATTAAAAGTAAATCAAAGTGCGTTGTAAATCGCCAAAGCACGAGAGCAACCATCGTATCCTGGCCTCGCTGGATGCTTTGCTAAAAGCTTTTCGGTTTAACTATATCAGAGTTAAGGGGATGGAAGGACCAGCTTAAAATGGTGGCAGAACTCCAATACCCGTCACGTGGTCTCACATAGCACTAGAAAAGTCAATGATTGGTGTATGTCGATAAAAACGGTCAAGCGTTGTACTTAATACCACAGAAAGTTATTTTATTGGTATACTAGTTTTTGAGCGCGGGTGTGCATGTATTTTATGTGTACGTATAACATATTAAAAAAGATTTTTTAGAAACTACGATAGTTCCGAACACTTCAGTTTAGACAGTTGTAGAAATTAAGGTATATATTAAGTACCTACATATCTAGTACATATATTGTGATTAAAAAAGTTGTTTGTCTGTCCGTCCGCGATTTAGATTTAGTTTTATTCTAATATACTTTATATATTACTTTGAACCCAACAATAATGTGTAATGCAATCATGTTTATTAATTTCCTGTGTTATTGTTATCCATTTCAATAATCCTTATCCAAATAATAGAATATACTGCGTGGTTGTGACGATTTGGTACTTTAAAAACTCGATTCGAACTAGAACTCAAATACGTTTCCGATTTCATATTATATATTGTTATTGTAGTGAGATTAAGGAAGACATGAGTTTAAATAGTAAATCTTCAAGTTGTTGAATTTACCGTTGTTTGACTGACATTTTAAAACATATATATATTTGTTAATATATATGTATATATATTAACATATAGTAGTGCTAATAAAACTTTATTTCGTCTTATTCTATAGTATTGATAGTTCCTAACAATAATAACCCATTGTGTGTTTTTGCGTCGTTCCCGATATCTAGTGTGATTTGTTTTATAATATCGTAACATTTGCGTCGAGTTTATATTTATAGTATAATAATAATGGCTCTTTTGATAATATAGACCTTGATATGTTTACGGATTTGCAAATAAATGTGGTTATATTTTTTGTTTGCTGGTTTGAACATATTTTCACTAAGTTATGTAAGTATTATAAATTTTTAAAATATTATTAATAATTGTATAGAAGTATCTTTCATTATTTGTTAATCGTTAGGCGAATCAAAATTATAACAACAAGGCGTCATTGAGTAACGTTTTAGAGTGCATATTTGAATTTAAGGTTTTTTTTTACTGCATACGTTTTTCTACATACATATCTGATATTATGAAATTACTTAAGAAAGAAAAGTACTTAAGAAGAGGACATGCTGAGTTGCGGTATTGAATATTTTATAATTTCCACGCTTTGAGAATACGAAATAGGAAATTAAACTATCAATTCTGATTAATAATCTTTTAAACTGATGAATTTGGGACAATCAATTGCCATCCTCCCGAGTCCCTAATTGGGGTACAAAAAAATTATAATCCGACACACGTTTAGATTATCTGTGTATTCTAACGCGCGAAAAAATAACAAAAGCCCTCCGAAAATCACCTCTAATCCGTCCAGATCGGAATTTTACACGCGAGGGTTGGTTTGAGGGAATGTCGATTTTTTATTCCCGGAAAAAAGGGATTTGTTGAGGATTTGGAAAATAAATAATTCAATTTGTGAAAAACTATTTTCTTTTCCGTTAAGAAGAGTTAGTTGTTTTTCATGTTATTAAAATATTAAATGGATTTCTTTGAATCTTAGAATATACGTAAGAATATATTATTAACTAAATCAATATTGCAGGTGAATGATATCTTAATACGTATGAGACTTGGGATTTCTGGCATTTTCATAAGGATATTAACACGAAAAGAAATGGAAATGCAAAATTGACTAAAATATTCGACTAAAACAACGACAAAATAACTCTTTGAGTGCGGCAATACAAAGACAAATCATAAACATAAATTTAATATTAATTAGCATATAAAGATAAATATTTGAAAGTAATTATTCAGCTTCCAATTACGAAGTATTTTCTATTGTTAACCATTTCTTTAGAACAAAAGCTACCATAAACAACTTGTGAGTCACTCATGAACGTGAAATCGCAAAACCATTATTGCCTCAAGTCTAATTTTATTATTAGCTGTAAATTAACTTTGTTTGGTCCAAACTAAGAGAAAACTTAAAGATTACATTTAATTATATCTTATTGTTCTTAAATATACGTTTTTTTTTATATTTTTACTCTCTCATGTCAAAAATCCATACAAATAGGGTTCAAATCGTTCATCCGTTCACCGTTCACCGAATCAGCTGATAAAACGTAATATACAGACCGACAAAATTGTAAACTATTGTACATACATACCATAATAATCGTAATCAAAAAAGTTAAGAGATGTAATATACCATTTAATATATATATAATATTTAATATATATATTTGTCAAGCAATATCAGTTAACTTAACCCACTTACCGAATACAATCGCCAAATCTTACCTCTTGCATAGCTGAGTGCAGTTAGCAGTATTTGTTTATCGTCACGTATGGAAAGTTTATCAGTGGCGACTAGAAAATCAGGACGGATATCAGTTGCAGACTAAATTAGGATAGGATAAATCAGACCTCGGATTATAGGAATATTGTTTGCATTTCTACGGTTACATCTATTTTGTTTTCATTTTATGTTTCAATTCGAAACTCAAAACAAATTTTAAGTCATTAATATAATAATATTAGCTTATTCTCTCCCACTTCGCTGGACACACTATTAATTTGGATGTGAACTTAGGTTGCTATGGTAACCTTGTCATATTATCCGTTGTCATCGTAACCGTTGCTACGCTACCCGTTGCTATAGTAACTCTTACATCCGCCTTATCTGTATAGCTCTTACAGATTTAAAACAACAATACAAAAAGTTGATAAGAATTCCGTCACAAAAGAAGTAACTATGTAAAATTTTAAGTTAGTCGGACAGATAGTTTAGGAGATTTCGTGATGAGTCTGTGACTGGTAAATCGCTTATATATATATATATATATATATATAGATAAATAAGACAATATTGATTAATTATCATGGAGTTATAGTTTATAGTTCATCACATGTTCGTCATCACTATGACGCGGGTGTCTTGCGCAAGTTAGATAGCGGTCAGTGATTCAGAGTGCGCCTGCGCACAACACCTGGGCTTTAGTAAATCATTTGTAATCTTTATTATAATATATTGATCTATTTATTATTTGTTTATGATTTTATTGATTATTTAATAGGATCGAAGTCAAAGTGGTTTTTATTGTAAATATTGCACTTATGAAACATCACTATAGCAAAATAAATATATTATTCATATTTAATATATGAATAATATATTTATTTATATATATACATATATATATATATTATCAGGAATTCAATTTGGAGATAAAAATATTTTAACATAATATCGTAATATTAATACGTGAAAGAAAAAAATTGTACGCCAATTATATATGTATATATATATATACTTACTTGTTTGTTGTCTTTCTACAGACCTTTTGCTACAAATATGTATCAAGAAAATCCTTGATTATATATTTAATAATTTATATATTTTATCGAAATTCGTCTTAATTTTTAACAAAAATTCAATATTTATTTGGCAACAAAACTTATTTCGTCGGATTATGTTTTGTCAATCCATTCGATACTTTATTGGCATTTTACAACAAACTAAAAACAGTAAAAATACCTACAGTGTTATTAATTAAGTTACACAGCAAGAAAGCTATAGCCCTGTGAGGAACCAAACCAAACAAGACCTGGATCTCCAGAACAAATATTTGATCAAGTAATAGTAGTTAGTTATAATTACAGCCTTAACTCTGAGATAATCTAGGCTTCAATTATGAATCGATTTGCGTTAGTTGCTTTCAAAATTGTCAGATTAAATACATTATTTTAAAGTAGGTAAATATGTCCGTAGTAACTTGCGATTAGTAGTAGTAGGTTAGCAATAAAAAATATATTATTATTCTATACATTTCAAGTATCATATTAAGGCAAAGTCTAGTCAAATCGATCGGGGGTTATTGAGTTATGGACGAACGGACAACAGAATTATTAATGCGGTTAGCGTTTTTTGCGATCTGACACCGTCTCAATTGTACTCGACTCGAGTCGTTTCAAATTTATTATTTTAATAATATTCGTTTCTACTTTCGCTCAAACACATATATCTTTCCAGATTTTGGCAATCAATCCGTTCAAAGCTATCAAAGCTAACGCAAAAATAAATATGTAACAAATATATATATATATATATATATATATATATACTATCTACTGTATTTAATTTGGTATATATTAAATTCCAAACATATTCAGAAATGACATAGTCTAAATAGGTAATGGGTGTGGAATTAATTAATGCGTAGTAGCAATTAACAGTAAATACATTTAATTATGCACCCAAAACCGACCCATAAACGTGATGTACATTAGATTCGGGTGCCATGGTGATAGGATGAGCGGACCTAAAAAGTAAGAAAAAAAAATAAAAAATGATTTAAAAAAGACTATTTTAATTCACTCTCCAGTGTTTTTGAGCTAAGCGAATCTCTTAACCGTTTGGGAAACTTCTTGAAGCAACATAACATAACTACTACTGCACCGATTTGAATGAAAATTGGGTAAGCTATAGAGCTTGGGAATGGGCATGTTTTAAAAAAACAGAATTAAAATATTTCATTCCGTTCAGAAATGATGGTTAAAAAACTGTTTCTCTTATAGACTTAACCTTATCAGAACCTCCTCGCGTTTGCCGATCACCAACCTAGAAATACGCTTATAAGCAACATCACATAAGAACTACTAAGTAAAATAATAAATAAATAAATATTATATTAATTTTTATTTAAAAGGGGAGGGGGGTTCAGCTCAACTCCCGCAGCGCACGGCAGCGGATCCTAATTTAAATTATAAATAAGTTTTGTTACAACCGCTTCTGAAACGCTATCTCTCATATCACTCGAATCGCTCTCATCGCTCGCTTATGTAATGTAACACGATAGGCACATGATTGTGACGTGCAGACAGACAAGTTAATAGGACCCTTTGAAATCTCAGATCTAAATTAATTCAGTCTCCCTCTAAGTTTCGCTCAGAAAACATTTTAAATAAAAACTATTAACATATATTAACTGTGTTTCATATAAAGATATTTCCTTAAAACAAATATATCTGGTTTAAGATATTAATAATAAGACCATAATCGCAATTAAATTAGTTATCGTATCATGACATCTGTAACTTATCGGACGCCTACTCAAAAATACTGTTAAACCAATCTAAGCTCTAAATATAAGTTTTTAAAGTTTAAAATCTATTAATAAAGTAATAACAATTGAACTTTTGACTCCATATGAGAATGGCCTTTACCACGGTTATCACTTGATCAAGATATTATATTAAAGTGTTTGAATTATTGAATTTGACGTGTTTTTTATTGTTCCGACAATTGTATTGAGATCTTGAACTGTATGATCGATATATATATATATATATATATATATATATATATATATATATATATATATATATTTATGTAAGAGACGAGATGAAGAGAGTAGACGAGCTTGCGGGTCACTGTTGATGTGTGATCACCGCCGCCCATGAACTCTTGCAATATCCGAGGATTCACAAGACCGTTGCCGGCCGATGGAGGTAGGAGTATACGCCTTTTTTTAAGGTACCCATGTATGGATCTGGAAATATCGCCGAAGGTAGTCCGTTCCACGTTCGCGTGGTGCGTGGAAAAAAGTCTTTGAAAACCCCACAATGGAAGATTGCTACGTCTCCAGGTGGTATGGATGGTAAAGGAGGCGATGGCGAGCTCCGCGGTAATGAAATTCGGCGGCAGACATCAGATCAAATACTTCTTCGAAACACTTCCTGTTGTAAATGCGGTAGAAGACGCACAAAGAAGCCACGTCTCTACGCATTGCCAAAGAGTTCGTCAATCGTTCCCAGAGCACCGGGTCCCCGATAATCCGAACGGCTCTCTATTGTATGCGGCCAAATGGTAGAAGCTGATATTGGGGTGATCCGGACCAGAGATGAAAACAGTACTCCATGTGTGGCCGGACCTGCGCCTTATAGAGTGCAAGTCTTTGGCCAGGTTTGAAATACTGCCTCGCTCTATTGACCACTCCCAATTTCTTTCACTTAGCCTTGCTCACCAGATGACCACGAAACTATTAATCACTCGATCTAATGTTGAGACCCAGTATTCTGATACTTGGCGAGGCAATAAGAGGAGTGCTCTCGAAAAAACATACATTATATAATATTTCAAAAACGTTTTTCAATTTTACTATTATTAAAACTGAACGAAGCGATTGAATAAAAGAAACACTATTTCTCATTATATCAAATTGACCTTATTATGTAAAATATTTTACAAAACTGAAAACAGAGTCGCGTGATATTACTATAGCGACAATTAAATGGAATTGCTCTCAGACTGAGTGAATTTACATATTTTCGTGGCCGGAGCTAGCTCGCTCTCCGAAAATATTAAACTTCAAGTCGCTTAATGAAATACATTGAACAACTAAAGTTGTTATTCGCTTTATTATGAAAACAAATGAAAAGGACACTGTGGTTTGTTTTTGTTTTCGGTCAAAGAAATTTGAAGCTTTTGTTTAAATTAATAGAGTTATTTATTCATTGAATATTTTTTGTTATACCAATTAACGAATCTGGGGACTCCTTTACTTTTAAGGAATGCAATAGCTATTAATTGAGTATATTTTATATTATAAATATAATAAGAAAGAATCGATTATGGTATAAGGATGTTATAGAAGACCTGGGTTAAATGAGTCAGACGTATAACCTGGACCCCAAATAAGGCTAAGGATAAGGGTGGATAGATAGTAATCTATTGCTGTTGTATTATGAACATAACAATTGAAATGATATTAATATTTGTTAACATGAAGCGAAAATAAGAACTTAAAATTGTTAATTTTTTCTCAATTGGAACTACTTCAGATATGATTCGATGGTTTTGTATAGAATTTGTATTATATTAAACATTTTTATATGAATATTTAGTATCTGACGAAATAAAAAATATTAAGAATAAAAGTTTAGTTTTATTTATTTTATTGAACGATATTATTATTAAATATCGAGTATATTACAACAATTTCGTATAAATAGGGTAAGGTTACATTTAGGAGCTATCTGTGACAGACCGACAGATATGGGAACGTGTCACGCTATTCGATATCAACACGAACAGTCAGGACTTAAATTGTATTTGTTTTTTTGTTTAAAGACATGCCTGTTAACAAAAACTTTGGAGTCAAAATATTTTGTTACTTTTAAGTAAAATTTTTATCTAGTTATTTAATTTAGCTTATAATTTTATGTAACTGATTTTAAATGACTTTAATATATTTTTTTAAGTTTTGTCAAAAAATGTGTACAAAATTAATGATAAAATATAATGAGATAAATTTTAATCAAACTCCAATTAATCGTTTACATAAAAACATAATAAATGTTAAAAAGATCCCAATTCCAGACGTAGCGTGGTTGAGAACGACATTAAAAGTTAAATAGTTAATTTTGGGTCAAAACGCTATTCGCTCGGAAATTGATGTGAAAATGGGTTTTCTTTGAAAAGTTTTTAAGTTATTTTTAACATTAACCGCCACATGCCCTTGTTTTGTTTAGGGACCGCGTTGTATCCGTTCTATCAACGTAAGTTTTAACGAGAAATGAATTAAAAGACAAAAAAGGTGAAGTGCTATAAGTATATATTTATTTACATAGCAATAGTCTTGGCCAAAAGAAATTTAGTACTAGTCGTAATTATTCGTATATATTTTTTGTATATTAAGCACAAAGTGTCTCTGGTTGGCTGTAAACCTGTATTTTTTCATAATGACAGCAAGTACGTGGCCTAATTGTAAACAGATGAGGTTTAAAACAATAAAAACGAAATTACGCATTCAAAATGAAAGCCTCAAAGCTCTGGTGCTTAATGGAGAGCTTTTACGGGATTTACTTTAAAAATATTCGTTCGCTTCCTCTGTCAATGTTCTTTAATGTATTATTATATAATTATCAGAAAAGTTTTTAAATGGAATAGTTTATAATTATAATATTTATCGGCTATATATATAATATAAATTGATATTTTATTTATAACCCCAAATTTTATCTCCTCCCCTTTTCCTCCTTCTCCTTCTCTCCTTGTGTTCTCATTATCTCCTTTATTCCTCCCAAATCCTGAAGATTTGTTATGTGTTTAATACACATCTATGGGCGTCTACCATCAGCCATCTCGTTTGCCTCACTGTTAACTTCCTTTTAAAATAAAAATGCATGAAAATTAACATAAACAAAATATGTTTTATTATTTAAGGGTAAATAGAATTCGTAAACTGAATTTTACAAATCTGGAACCTCCATAAAAGACACTGAAAATACATTATTAAAATCATTTTCATTTTACCTTCGGAATGGGCATAAAACAAAACTCAATGCCGGAGTGGACATTATGTGTCCAATTTAATTTGATCCTACCACTCGTGAAATACTCCGCCAATTTCGTATATTTAGCAAAAATGGAAGAGTGGCTTGGGGTCTTTATATATTGGATATTCCACGAGCTTGCTAGACGTTTACCGTGGTTACGTTTGTATTATTAAATTTTTATTACATTTAAGAAACTAAATGATATTTAACGTAAGCAATATACAATTGTGAATAATTATTCAAAGGTACTATGTTGGAACATACGATATATATATATATATATATAGTTGGTGGTTCTAGTCCGTGTGTATACAGACTAAAAGCCTCCATGGCGACGTGAGTGCTCCCGAGGCGAGTCGAGCCTTTTATTTTTATTCATTACGACCGAGCGATAATCAATAATTTCGTTTCCATATAAAACTGCAATTATTCTCAAATTCATCATAGCTTTATATAAATAAAAATTATATAATACACGAACAAAATATTTTATCCTGTATAAAGATAAACTTATACCATATGAATCTTTGTTTAAAAATCTACAATGTCATCAGCGAACAGTGAAGTAAAATATATTTATTTTCAAGGAAGCATTATTACAAGTGATTACTTTTAATTACATGCAAATTGTCTTTCTTTATATCGTTTTATCGCATTTCCATGAGCACTAGCTATCTGTTGTCCTTGTTAACGCTGACATTGTCTCAAGGAAACAAACTAACAAAGTAAGTAAATGTACATATATTTTAATCATACAAAAATTTTTATATATAATTTTTATGATGATGAATTATAAAATCGTAAAATAGATATAATTTTTAAATATCAAAGATGTATTCATAACATTTTTAATAGACATTAAAAAAAGCACAAACGAAATATGCAACGGCGCATTGAGAAACATAAATCCCAGTTTAAGCTTGTAGAGATAAAATTGTATGTGGATACGTTGATGCATATTCAAACGGTACACGCGGCGACGCGGGGCACCACTAGGCCTTATCACCTCACAATAAAGCCTATTTCATAGCCTGTTTGTGCGGCACTCGAGTTGTACACCATACTAAATTCAGAACGCTATTTAAATGCAAAAGTTATGAATTTCAAAGTAAAATGTTAACGTATTTTAACGGCCATTAACTTTAATATTTCAAAAAAAAATATTTGCGAGTTATTGTTTGTATATACATTTAAGATTTACAATATTAGTATAATATAGGTATAACAATACTTATATAATCTTAATCATTTATATCAAAAGGAGTAGAGATAATAATTAAACAAAGAGAAACCAAAAGAAATGCACTTAACATTAAAACAACGGAGTACCTACTTGTTGGAAATTTTAATACAAGACCCGCTAATTAAGATGACTCTCAAAGACATGAAAAAATAAACCATCCCAGAGCAACCCCTCGTGGAGTGATTTCAAAATGGAAATAGAGATCTTTACAAGTGGTCGGTACACTATCTTATAAAACTAAATACATTTGTCAGATAATTACTATTATAATGTATTTTATGTTTAAAATATAAATATAATTAGAATAATTAAATATATTTGCATTCTAACTTAAATTAATTACTTGTTAACTGAAATCTAAGTATTATTTAACTTTAATGTTATAAAAGGGAATGCATTTTGTTATTTATGTGACCATAGAATACGGCTCGTATAACAAAACATTTTTAGAACACAAATACATTCGAAAACCTTGCAAAGGATTCCTGAACCTGAAGGGTTGTTGAGGCGACTGCAATTTTGAAACCAGACCCTCGTACTCGCTGCACGTCTATCGGTATGTTAATTGTCAGAACGATATAATATAACTTAGTAAAAAAATATTTAACGTTCCAAAACCTACCTACCTTTGGAAATATGTTAATTAATTAAGGTAATAAAAATCAGAACGGTCCGGCTGAAAACTCACCGTTACAAATTTAACAGCGATGAAAGTTCACATCGAATACCCGCTGCAGGGCGGGCTATATTGAAATTTGAAATACATATTTCTACTATAACGCCCGGGGCCGGAACGGCGAAACTATTCAAATATTCCCCGTGAGAACTTTTAAACTTTTTTTTTTCATCGAATACGTTTGTGGGTTTTTAGATATTGCGACATTTTACGTCCGCTAAGCTTAGCAAGGCTGGCCAAAAGATTGAGACGATGACCGCTCTTTCAATAATATTTCAAAGAAGTATTATTAAAATTTAAAAATATATTTCAATAGCAATTCAGTTAATTTCTTTGATAATATTGATAAAATAAAAAGAGTGCAACACATCATTATGTTATGTTATTTATCATATTTTAGAGTTATCACAATATCGTATCGTGATCGTTAGTTTAAACGGTCTTGTTTCAAATAAGTATACCTGCACTGCACTATAATACTGGGACAATATGGGATGAAAAAATGATTTAAAAACTGAATTTTATCGTTTGCTTTAATTAACACCGTAAAAACTTTTTAATTCATCGTAAAAAATTTATTTAAAAAAATATGAAATAATAATCTATTTTTAAACACTTTTAGAACAAAAAAAATACTTATATACAACAAACCGACATAAAAATACAATAGCCAAATATTTCCCTTCCCTAGTCCTAATCCCTAACAAAGGCCCTAAAAAAATCGTAACACCGAAAATATTTTTTGTCGGTCGGTCTGTCCGAAAAACAAAATCCTTTGTAAGTACATTGGGAATTGTAAGCCGCGAATTGGATTTTTCCTATAGCTGATTTACAATTCCGTTGCGAAACTACAATTACAGCTCCAAATAAATTTAACTAGTCGAATCGGTTACCGACAGACCGAAAAATTCAACTGTTTTCGAATTGAATACAAAATCGATACATTTTATTGATATTATTATTCGAGTTAAGTTACATTACATTTCATTTACTGCACAAATCAAAACAGTTATGAGTGTTAATGCTAAAGATATAGATCTCCAGATATCTTATTATAAAATAATAGACTGTATGTCTTTGTAATAAGAATCATACTTATTTAAACGGATCCTGAAATACAATGTTGCAAACAGGATAGGATGTTTTTTAGTTTGTAAGAGGTTTATATGAACGTCTTCACTTTTTACAAAGTTGATCAACCTGTATTGCATTTTCCAACCTTAAATTAGAATAGAAAAATAATTTACTATTATATGTACCTATTATATATATATATATATATATATATATATATAAGAATGGTTCAATGATACAGATGTTGTATAAAATTAGTTCTTTGCATATAAAACAGCTGGACAAAATGGAAACCATTAGGCCATGCTTAACCCGATGCTTAATGCGAACATTGAATAGACTTTCATCAAAGGGATTTTTTTATTCCGACCTCCGCCACTCCTTTGAATCGCGATTCGAGCTAAATATAAAAAGGTACACAACTTTAAACAATTTATGCGGCATTTGATGATTTGCGGAATTGGGTATTTTAGTATTCAATGGCAATTTTGTGTAATCACTTAGAAAATCGATCAAATTGACGTATACACACTAAACTTATATACAAAACATGTCTTGGCTTGGTCTTTAGTGTAAGTGTTTAGAATGTCCATAATGAAACTATATATAAATTTATTTATACACATTTTTTTCATTTATGGCTGATAAGTTAGATATTCTTAGTGTCTTTGGATTTATTGTTATTAAAAAAAACAAATTGAAATATTTTTATTTGTCATTTCCTTCTGTCATCTGTCATCTGTCATGTGACATTGTTTTTTTTATAAATATTACATGCACTATTAATAATAATGTATTCATATTCTAATTATAAATGAATAAATGAATAACAATATTTTATATAAGGATCTATAAGAATGCCTCCTGCATAATAATATATACCCTTGAATATCTTTGGAGGTATAATTCCTAATTCTACCGATGTTATCAACGTCCTAGGTTCTTCCTGGTGACCTTAAAATGACACCTAAATTACTACCATTAGTAAAACATACATTAAAAATATAATCTTAGTACTTTTAAGTAATTTAACAAATTAATCACTAAGTAATCGATAGAATTAGTAATATGTTTGAATTATAATAAATTAATAAATTTTCCGCCCATACCTTGCATCATTGTTGGTTGTTCCAATATCAATATTGTGTAGTTTAAGTAATAATTGATTAGTTTGTGATTTGTTTATGAAAAACAAATACTGCGGTTCCGTGTGCTACCGTGTTCGATTTTTGCGGTTGTTCGTACAAATAATGTTTATATAAAATGAGCACTTCAAATTAATTATTGCTTTAATATATAAATAAAATATGTAAAAGAAATTTAATCCCGGGTTCAGTCTTTTGATTTTTGAAGCTCCATATTTGTCATTTGATTACAAGACTTCACTTTCAGATTAAGCCATAACACATGTTAAGAGCAATAACAAAAATATTATATACTAGCTTATTCCATTCCGCTTAGCTGGGCACACTATTAATTTGGATGTGAACTTAGGTTGCTATGGTAACGTTTGTCATCATAACCGTTGCTATGGTAACCGTTGCTATAGTAACCCTTACCGCCGCGTTAAGTGTATAGCTTCTACAGGTTTAAAACGAAATAGAGAAATGCAAAACGTTTAAATCCGTTGGGATAGGAATTCTGTAAAATTCGTTCTTAGTGGTCGTCTACGTCATAAAAGAAGCAACTATGTAAAATTCTAAGTTTATCGGACAGATAGTTTCGGAGATTTCGTGATGTGTATATAGCTTATATATAGATAATATAATAAAGTTCGACGTAGAATTATTTTGTTTATTCTTCATTATCCAATCAATTTAAATCACGTCATTACAACACGTGTAAACTTATTTTAATTAATAATAATACAATTAATTTATTTTATAATAATTACAATTATGTATGATACATGCGCTTGCGCACGGCCGCTGATAACGGACACCTGCCTGGCGAGAAGAGACAATTGTCACGTTGTGGTTAACTATACCGGATGTTAGCTTTATATGTAATAATTAATAATTGTACATAAAATAAAAAAGATATATCTTTTTATATATATCTAATAATAGATACTTTGGGTTTGGTATAAGAATCAAGTAATCTATAATTAAATTTTTACCCTTTCTAATTGGTATTTTTTTTGTAGGACAGTGCTGTCAAATATACTTTTATTGCAGTAAACAACTATTAAATTTATTCCTATTTCAGCTAATTACCACTATTAATTTGGATGTGAACTTAGGTTGCTATGGTAACCGTTGTCATAGTATTTATTGTCATCGTAACCGTTGCTATGGTAACCGCGTTAAATGTATAGCTCCTACAAGTTTCAAACTGGGGAAATGCAAAAAGTTGAAATCCGGGATCTGGGATTCGGATCCGGGAAATTGGGATAGGAATACCGTAAAATCCGTTCTTAGTGGAAGTCTACGTCACAAAAGAAGTAACACTGTAAAATTTTAAGTTAATCGGACAGATAGTTTCGGAGATTTCGTGATGAGTCAGTGAGTGGTAAATCGCTTATATATATATATAAATTACCTTTTCTGAGTGTTCTATTTTTCCTTAACTAAATGCCCATAAAAGAAATACAATTATAAATCAATCTTATCATAGTTGCTGTACAATGAACGCAATCTACCGAGTCATTGCAATGACGAGGAATTCAATTCCTTAGACTTTGGTTAGAAATATCCTTGGCTTTCATTGTTAACACCATGGTGGGGCTGTCGAGTCACTGTTAATACAGTGAGTCTATTTAGTAGGTGGGTGTTTATTTTTAATATATGATATACGTGTGACTGTTAAAAATGTGACTAAATCAGGTGTTACAATTGTAAGTAATACCCCGCTTTACGCGAGGGATACGTTCCAAAAAAAATCGCGTTAACTGAAATTCGCGTATAACGAGGTTTATGATTAAACATAGTCAAAAATTATTACAAAAAAATACAGATCATTTTAATCAATCACTTTAATTCTAGGAACACTTTATGCAATACATACTCTTATTTTTTACGGAAAAATACATCTATTTATACACACTCTTTCGCGTAATTCGAGGCATTTGAGCGCGAAATTTGCATCCGCGTTATAGTGAAACCGCGTATAACGGTTTAAAGTTATAATATACAGAAAATAATACATCCTTGCAAATAAATTGCGAAAGGTTGTAGCATTACTTGCTATTATTTGTCTATGTTTCGAGCTTTCGTGTTTCAAACAACACAACAACAATTATTTTCGTTGGAGCGTCAAACCATAATTATTTGCTACTGTATTGACATTTATTTATCAAGTAATAAGGTTGATTTTTTGAAAACCAACTGTAATATAGAATCCGTAGCAAAGGAAAGTATAAGTTTGTTGAAAATAAGCATAAATATGACAGTTATATTGGGTATATTAAAAGACTGGTAGGTGACACGGATGACGTTCAAATATAGCAGACAATATACAACTCTGATATCTAGACATCTAGCAGCTAGAGCTAAACTAAGGATTATATTCGGTTATCTTTGATTTGTCTGTTATTAATAGATTTTGAGACTTTTTATACATTTCTTTTGTTGTTTTATACTATTATGAAAGTATGTCTTTAGTTTTAAAGTAAAAAATTCTACAAAATTATTAAAATGTTCTAAATATTTTAAAAAGTTAGATTTTTTATATTTTTAAAATTTTAACAGGTGTTGCAATTGGGTTTACGGTTTAATATTTAAGAGGAAAACGATAATAAAATCGAAAAATATTTACAATTCGATCACGCCCATATGGCGACACCTTTAGCGAATCAGAATTTACAGTCCAAAGAAAATAAAATATAAGAAAACAAGGAAGTCGAAAAAGCATTCCAAAAATATTTTTACGATCTTTTCAAAAACTTCATGCAAGTGCATTTCGCGCGTCTTTCAAAGAAGTATTACTTTTATAATTTACGATTTTTTGGCATTTATCGCTTCGTGTCATACATGTAGTGATACCTTGCGTTACTTACATGTCGGATGTACAATCATTTTCTTACAACCAGTATAATATTGCTTAAGAAGTCTTGTCTACTAACAGTGACTACTCATAGAAACTACGATAATATAATTACAGAAAAGGCTGTATTCACTGCTTTGTATGGGCGTATGACATTTTTTTAACCTCCTTTTCTACTGTGGCAACCTCAACTTCTTTAAGCATTTAATGTGAGAATATAACAACTCGACTAAAATGTACGAATTTACAACACTAATAATGTAAAAAATCATATAATAAATATAAAAAGAAAAGTGAACATTGCTCCACAAATTACATTTTTGAAAGATATCATATATATGTATATATATATATATATATATATATATATGTATATGTTATATTTTTCAGATATCTTTCAAAAATGTAGTTTGTGGAGCAATGTTCACTTTTCTTTTTTTTTTCAGATTTTCTTATATATATATATATATATATAAAAATACTTTTATCTAAGATGTAAAAAGCTAGTAAATCTGTTAATATCTTAGATAAAAGTAACAATGATGAGTTATGAATATCTTTAAACAAGATTAATACGTAATAAGATAAAAAGAGAACTTTGTCACGAAAATGCTAAAATTAATAGCTATTGTACGATTTTTACGATACAATTGTTACATTGTAAGCTATTTATCTAATAAGGAATCTTATGTACAGGTACAGTTAGGGTATAATGTTAGTCATTTTATTCTCAGATGGTGTTTTGATCGGACGGTTGGGCTATTTATATTAAATACATTATCTATTGTGTTTTGGTTTGTACTTGTCAAGTATAAATGTTGTAAAGTTTTTGTAACTAAACTAAGAGCGCTGTTTTCATTTGTTGTATAAATTAAATTCATTTCTCTGTTTTTTGTGTGTGTGTGTGTGTGTGTGTGTGTGTGTACCATATGAGTTTGGAATATTATTAAAACAACTTGGAAACCTAAAAGTGGATGTGGAATAATGTAGAAAAAATTAATATGCAATCGCATGTCCAGGAATGAGTGTAAAATACGCACATTTGAATTAATAGACACTTCTTTATATTAAAATGCCTTTTATAATGTTAAATTACAAACATAATATTTATTTTTCTAAAGTCGTATCCGTGAGTTTATTAAGGCTTCCTGCAAACAGTTCCAGTACAGACAATAATAATAAACAAAACCGGAGGGTTACCCTACCTCATAATACATTACGAAAACTACTTACATACATAAATTATTTAAATAACCACTACTCATATACTATATATATAAGTGTAAGTATTTTTAATACGCTTTGATAATCTATATATATAAATAAAAAGTGTCTGTTTGTAATTCTAAATATTTAAGAACGTATAAATATTTTACATTAAAAAAAAATCTTTGCCTGTCTGTCTGTTTGGTCCGGTAAATCTCTGAAATGACAGGACTTATTTTAATAGACCTTCACTGGCGGGTAACTTATGTTTATTTCGAAAAACATATTCCACGCGAACGAAGCCATAGTCACAGCTAGTCTAAAATATTTTAATAGATGACATGAATTTATTGTTAAATATATATATATATATATATATTTGTCTGTAGTTCACAGTTTAGTAGTCGCAAGTCAGCTGTGCTTTTATTCAGGTCTATTTGTGTCCTGCGCTAGTTTTATTGCTGTGTTTAATTTGCAATGGAAAAACTTTCACGAACACGACGACTCATAAACGCTGTACTAAGGATAATGGTATCAACTGTTTTTGTTTACTTCTGATGGTATTATGTTTACAATTATATTTAACATTATAAAGATATTACAATAACAATCCCCCCAATAACGCGGTAGCACGGTTCAGCGTTATAGGAGATAACGTATAACGCGTTTTTATGACCTCGTATAACGTTACGTATAAATGATTTATCACTTACACTTTTTCGCTGTAGAAATATGTGTGTATGTAAAAACCCTGCGTTATATGGAGGAATGCCCATGTTATACGGGGGATTGAAATCGCGTAATATGGAAATGCGTTATAAGGGTGCCGCGTTATATATACTGTAATTATCTTTTAAATACAATTATTTTTTAGCATTTTAGACCAAAGAATCTGTTTAACATTATAAAGATACTAGCAATGCCCCGCGGTTTTACACGCGTAGATACCGATCTTGTGGTAGTGGACTTTTGAATGGAATGTCCAATTTTAATATTATAGTCAGTACTTTTATCAACTTTAACATGTAAAAAAGTTGTTACAGATTCATAATTGTAGTTGGATACATGGTATCTCTAATTTTCTTGTAGAGATTAATATGTTCTATAATACTGTAGAACATTTTTTTGTTCTATCATCAATACTTCCTTCAGCGCACGCCATGACAGATTCTTTTATAACCAATTTTTGCACACCTTGGGTCAGATTATTGCATTTTTATTCGGGATCCCTATTTATTTAGAAAATGTTATATAGTCTATGTCACTCAGTGAAGATGCAGTTTTCGAATGGTTAAAGAATTATTTAAATTGGTTCAGTAGTTTTTTGTAAAAACATTACAAACATACATACAAAAACACAAATGTTTGTTATAATATTAGTATATTACAATCTATTTATATGTTAATTACAGTTAAGACGTTTGCGTAAATGTTACTCGTTTTTTACACTCATAAAGGACTTTAAAACTTTCAAAAAGAAATTGCGTTTTTATTTTAACAATACAAGTTCAGGAGTGATGTAATACGCCCACATTATGTCCAACGAAATTGTTTAAAATTCCATACAAATACAACAACAAAGCAAGCAACCGTTACGCAAGTCTCAATTATTTTATATTTCTTAACTTTTTAAAAAAAAGTTTTCTAAAATAAAAGTTTTATATTATAAAAGTTTCTCAAATACTCATACAGCTTCTTAATTTAAATACTAAATTATGTATTTAATTCATATTTAAGTTTTTCAATATATTAAGGCTAACTCGCAGCTATGGTATAATTAAATTATTATAAATCGATACAAATCATTCTAATCGATTATATAATTTATATCTAAATTGTAACAAAAAATCGAATACAAATCTGATACTTGAAGGTCGATTTTGTAATCGATACAATCGTTCAGTTATCGATGATCACGACCTGACCCGGCTCAATAGATTAGGATGAATATTTCGTTGGTAAAAAAACTTTTTCTATATATCTTATATCGATATAAATCAACTTTTTATATTCGATACATTCACTAAACATCGGACTGGTTTTGTAGATTAAATAATATATTATTAAGAGAATTATTCGATGCTAAATATAAGACTTTTTTTATTCGGAAATTATTTACCTGTGGTTCACAGACTATTCATTAATTATAGTAGGATAAAATTATAAAATTATTTATCCAATTTTCGAGATAATGTTTTGAAAGCATACACAGGAATGTATAAATATGTTTATACATAACAGCGAGCGTTTGTCAACAAGCGGAGCCATGAGCAAAAGGTAGTAGCCAATATTTAAGCGAAGTAAGCGGAATAACAATTCCAAGTTTATGTTATGTCAAGTACACTTGTCTGTACCCAAAATACGAGTATATAAAGGGTCCGATGTTCGGTCGAGAGGGCAGCGAAGATATTTATTAAAATTCAGTTTTCCCTAATAAAACTGCGAGCTGGTGAAGAGACGTACTTTAAAGAATACCTTTATGCAAGAGGTTCTTTTGGATATTAGCCAATGTTGCTAGGCGAGGCGTCCGCAAAAAACTCACTTAATACGGCATACCTCACGAGTAGATAAGTGCGGTCAACATGGATGTACTGTTGGCAACAGAATTTTATATATTTTCTCTTTTATATAATACATCTTAATCCGCAATGAAGAGATCCACAGAATGGCAGGTACTAGCGAAGACGTCACGGTGAGAATGAAGAAGAACGTGCTCAGGTTGTTTGGGCACGTCGAACGAATGAGTGATGAAAGAGTGATGAATGGTAAAAAAGATTTATATGGGAAAAGTGAGCGGTAAGAGAGACAGGGGGAGGCGTCGAGTGACCATCGAAAACACAGTATCTATGATACTGGAGGAAGGTCACGTAAAAAGCACGAGGACCCCCCGGAGGGCATGTATGAAGAGGTTGATGTCTGTGGCCGAGGCGAAAGAGGTATGCAGGGACCGTAGCGTTTAGCGCTCCGTCGTCTCTGGCTACCCCGCAAGGGATATGGCGTGAAGCTAAATAAATAAATAATATAACGTCTCACAGTAGATAGTTGAGATAAATACTAATTATTTGTCAACAATAATATAAGAGATGAAAACTTTAAAATATAATATATAAAATTTAAAAATATAATTAGTTTGTTCTGCTGCCACTCCGATGTAGTGGTCCCCGCTGACCAACGCACCGCTGATGCTGCGATCCAAAATGAGATATCAACAGTCGACAGTGACCGCTCGAATAAATTGACGATATAGTACATAGTAGGTCTATACGCGCTCGCTCCACCATGACACCTTCAATATTAAATTACATGTATTCTATTAGATCATAAGGTTTTATACAATAATATTTATATATTTCCACTTTGATCACTGGTGTACGTCAAATGGAGGTGACAGGAGCTTTGATATCATATAAAAATAAGCCCTTCTATAAAGACACTCCAACTTAAAATAAGGCTACGAGGGTTCCAAACGCGCCCTGCGAAGAACCACACAACAAACTGAACTTTTTTTTTTAATAAAAATATAATTACAATTATAGTTACGTTGTTCGTTCGTGTAACTACGATCATATGATAAAGAAACGATGGTATATTATTAGAACTTCAGACACTTCACTATACATACAATGGACTATAAGCCACCACCTGTTGGTATAAAGTATATGAATTATCGATACTAATAAAGATTGAATGCCCGAGACATGTGATGATATGTGATGCGCTTTTGATTTTTTATTGTGTATTTTATATTTCCCGAGACTTATGAGATATCGCTTTTAAAAATGTAGTTCTTCAAGTTATATCTGTCTGTATAGAAATACTAGCTTATTCCCTCCCGCTTCGCTGGGCACACTATTTATTTGGATGTGAACTTAGGTTGCTATGGTAACCTTTGTCATATTATCCGTTGTCATCGTAACCGTTGCTATGATAGCAGTTGCTATAGTAACTCTTACTTCCGCGTTAAGTGTATATCTCTTTCAGGTTAAAAAATTGGGGAAAATCCAAAAAATTGAAATCCGTTGGGATAGGAGTTCCGTAAGATCCGTTCTTAGTGGACCTCTACGCCACCAAAGAAGTACCTATGTAAAATTTTAAGTTAAGTTAATCGGGCAGATAGTTTCGGAGATTTCGTTATGAGTCAGTGAGTGGTAAATCGCTTATATATATATATATATATATACATATATATATATATATATATATATATATATATATATATATATATATATATATATATATATATATATATATATATATATATATATATATATTTATAGATTTAGTTTGAATTTAAATTTGTCCACCTTAAATATTCCAGGTACTACGAGGTATTACCAAATTTTTTTGTGGATGTCCCAAGATTAAATATTTTGACATAAATACAGAACAATAAAGCTTCACTCATTGATAAAATATTGATAATTTTCTCGTAAAGATTACCCACACTAAAAGAGCTTTAAAATAAAATTTATCTTCTTCTTCAGCTTAATAATATTAGTATAATCATAATTGAAATACAACTTTACGGTAGCAAATATTACAACAGAACACAAAATATCAATATATTTATAAATAACAAGAATATATTTCCGAGAAAAATGACTGAAGTAATATATAGCAATGTGTTCATTTAAGATGGTTTAATATTTAATGGACCCATTGGTTCTATATATGAGTGATTGCTTGTATTATGAACCTTATGAATATATCTTTAGTAAAAGCTAAGCTTAATCGACTGTGTTATATGAATGGTATCGAGAAAATGACCTATACATATAACTTCCCCCAAGAAAATATACATTCATACTAATAAGGAATAAAAGTGCTTTGAATAAAGGAAATTTAGGATTAATCTTTTAAAAAATACCAAAAATGGTATGTTATATAAAAATTCGTCCCCTCGACATTTTTAAATTCAAAATCTCAACATGAATCCTTTCAAGTTTGTATACAGGCTTCACTTGATAGACGCCAATGTATACAGGACCTTATACCGAGCATTCGTACAAACACAGTGTATTTGACGTGAAGACCTTGAAATACTGGTCAATGTTTATGCGAGGGACGTACGATGCAATTTTATTTTGGTCTCTCGGTTTGTTCTAAATGAGCCCGACGAAAGCTCTTTTCCTGATCATCGGAGGGGGGTGGAGGGTCGTGTTATTATGGTAGATGCAAGGATCCTTATACAATGAATTGCATTAAGCGACAGAGCTATGAATGCTCTTAATGTATGGACACGATTTGATTGCTGGAGGCATTTAGTGATGTACCTAAATAGTATATATTTTTGGAATCTTTAAATTTATAAATGCCTTATATTAAACCCATAATAATATAATACAATTTGAATTACAATATAGCGTAATTGAGTTATAAAACGTGATCATGGTATTAACAAATCTTTAATCGATATTATCGATATCGAATCTCACGTTCCCATCACTAGTTCAATCTCTAAGTCACGACTGGTTATCGTTATGGTCTCACTCTATATCTCCCGTTTCAGTGTTTTAATTTTTATATAAAGAAATATATTACTAAATCAACAAAATTCACAAAGTAATACAAATATTTATTTGCTCTCAAATATTAAATGGTAAGCGAATAGTTTCAAACAACGGCTTATTTGTTTGTTAGAATATAAAATATTATATCTAGATGTTATTATGATCCAGGATCACGTGTACGGAATATTCCCGGGATAAGACCTATCTAGTTTCCAGGTATATTATACAACACCAATTCAAGGAAAACTTATAAGTTATAAGGTAAGGTACAATAGTATCTATTGTGCTTAAAATAATATTTCTTAATAAGAGAAAAATATATATATTTTTAAATAAAAATTATAAAAAAATCGCCACCTCACGCTTAGCCAATTTAATTAAATCAAATGCGCTTGCGCAAGGCATTGTATTGTAACAATAGCAATGTTAAGGTTACGTATTGTTAGGAGATAACGTATTTTACATACAAACACACAGTGTTAGATTTGTATCGATATTATCGTGGACATTACGAGGTTACACGCATGATATTATAGGGACTGTGTTTGTTTACTTTATTTTATAGTTTATTACATAAAAAAACCTTAATTTGAAATAAAAACGCAGCTGAAATGTTTTTAAAGTTTTATTTAAACATTACAGTAATAATTTAGGACAGTGTAGTTTCTTTTGCATGAACTTACTTACTTGCTTACCTAGTTACTTACTTACTTATACTTACTTACTTACTTATACTTATACTTACTACTTACTTACTTACTTATACTTAATTTCTTTATATTTAAACCATCATATAATTTGGTATCAAGGGCGGAAAAGTAGCAGAAAAAACAGAAAAATATTTTTAAATTATCATCCATTTTATTTGGTAAAAAAAACTACAAATTTGACATCAAAATTATTTTAATATGTATATGAATAATAAAAACATTTTTTTTCTTCAAAATTAACAATTACATTATAGTTACTTTTATATATTTATGTAATCATTTATTACATATAGTTTAAATGACGTGATTTTGTCTGACGTGAATTTTAAGTTAAATACAATTAAAATAACTCACTAACTAAGTTATGGACTAACCGTCGTAAGTGATGCATCGGTTGAATAGTTTGTCAAAACAGGGCTATGATGAATTACTTCTGTTATTGTTAATTATAAATTTAGTTAGGATTGATTAATTATCAAAAAATATGTCATGTCATGTGTTTCATTTATCACTATATATATATATATATATATATATATATATATATATATATATATATATATATATAAATTAACAGTTAATTTTTATATTAATATTTATTAAATATTATAAATATTTAAATGAATATTAAAGGTAATGGATGGCTCGTTTTTTTTGGTAACATAAATCTGAATCAAACAAGAAGCCACTATTGTCGATAATCTGCGAAGAGCTTACGTTTTTAAACCTTTTATAACTTACGATATCTTAATTTACTATAACTTTAATTAGTGCAGTTGAATCTGTTACATTGAATGTATTTAGGTTTAACTATTTTATGACCAAATAAATTGAAATTATTAATAGGAATACCTGTATGGTTCTAGCGTTTAATAAGACTTATAGTTAATACATAAATTGAATTAAGATTTGAGATGATTTGTTACAAAAATGAATAAATTATTATTGGTAATACAAGTTACTTTCAACATATGTTAAAACAGAAGAGATATCGTACCCATGTCGTGTCGTGAGGTTGAAGCACGTTAGTTTTGTAGTCATTTTTCTTATTCAAGAAGTCATAAATCACCACACTACTATTCGGTACATTAGTTCGATTGAATGATTCCATTAGGATGTTTTTGCATATGGATTATAATTTCATTTTCGTAGGACAGGTTACTTAGACGGGATTGTTAATATCCGATCTAATTTATTAATTTTCAATATCAAAATGAACCGAACCGAAGATTTATAAAGTTATAAAATGTTATAGACTGTATTATTGTAAAGATTATTAAAATTCGGTTCGCTTTTGTCTCAACAAAGTCTATAATCAAACTTACTTTAATAAAATTAGAATTAAATTAGAACTTTTTCAAAGTAACCCGTTAAAACACAATGAACAGAACGTTTGGAGTAAAACCGCAGACCTAAAATCTTGAGGACTCCAGACTACGAATTTTCGAGGAATTTCGATTTACAGGTTTAATTAAATATTTAAGTTATTAGAAATAACTTATCTTTTAACAATTTAACAATTTTATATTAAAATAGCATCAATATTTTACACTACATTATAA
Source organism: Melinaea menophilus ssp. n. AW-2005 (assembly GCA_918358695.1). NCBI lineage: Eukaryota > Metazoa > Arthropoda > Insecta > Lepidoptera > Nymphalidae > Melinaea > Melinaea menophilus. The sequence continues at coordinate 19,265,286 of OU911043.1, read as the reverse complement.
ATATGTAAGTTTGTTTGTTCGTCAATAACGGGGAATAAATATTTGTTTTGTAATTTAACACTACTTATATACATTTATACCAGAAATTAAAGTACATATATATATAAGGCGCAATCATTCGTCATCAGACGTAGCGTCACTATACTATTGCTTAAATTAATCCAAGCAAAACCGGGCACAAAAGCTAATATATATTTCATCAGTATAAATAAATCAACTTTGCTCCATATAAATAATAAATTAAATAAAAATTCGTATTATTTCGCTCACTTTACGATTCTAAAGCTAAGAGCAAGCAAGGCGCCATGTTTTATGACATTATGAAATTCAAATTTCATTTTACACATTATATTATCTTCCACTCGGAGTTTGTAAAATAACTAATTTATATTCACAAACAACATTTATATTTAAAATATCGTTATATCTAACTTAGGGAACGCTTTTTTTATGGGTCCCGGCTAACACTCGCCATATCAAAGATAATATAATATAAGATTTTCTGCATTTCATTGAAATAGAAGCCTGCAAAATAAACATATTATTATTATATCGACTGATAATTGACGTTTCCTCTTAAACAAGGTGAAAGTAAGCCAGCATCAAATGATAGAAAATTACGCTCAGCACAGCACATAACCACCCATATAGGAATAGTGGCTGGTAATACGAAAGATGGTTTATAATACGATGTATTTGAATTCGAGAGTGGATTTAAACATGTTTATAGATCTGCAATTTGTCGTCTGTTGTGTGGAAAGAGTGATAAAATTGCATTTGATTAATATTTAATAAACATAAGTCTATTAACACTAAATCTACCGACAATTCTTGTGTACCTGTTCCTACCGCACGCCGTCAAATTGACCGGTAATTAAAAGTTATTTTATTATATAATGCAGGTAATAATGGAAATAACTAAAAGTAAAGAGTGATGAAAATATTATATGCATATTCTAAGAATTGTCATGCAGTTTGATAACGATATTATAACGTTTAAGAATGTGTAAGTTTTACAAAAGTTTAAGAACGGTCAATTTGACCGGCACTTGGTAGGTTTAGTGTTAATAATGCAATATAACTATTCTTTAAAATCGTCGACTATACAACGCATACAATTAATGCACACGAGAACCGACGAAACCCAGTCTTTGAACAGCAACACCAATACACCAACAATGGTAGCCCAAACAATGTATTCTACGTCATGACTATGACGTCAGCTTCACCATAGCCACACAACTCGGCGGATCTGACATGCAAAAACTAACTCTATTGTTAAAACCCGAAACCTCAAAATGGTGTAACAAATACCTTTGTTGTGATGTTTAGAATTTCGAACACGGTAAGGAAATATAGGCAAATAGATACGTGAGCAATTTCAGATTACAATAGCCCAAGAGTCTATTCTATGGGCAATAGAAGTCGATGCCATAATGGCTACAATATTATAAATTATTCCTCGGTACGAGTTTAGCCAAAACCAAACTCGAAGTTAAATACAGTAGCTCCTCGTGCCAAGATCGCATCTCGTGTGCATTATATTTATTATACTATTTATTACCTATTATTGGATATTGAGGTTTTATTCGATTTAAAACATGAAACTATAAAATAATGTTTAGCTTCTTAAATATATTATTATTATTAACACACACACACACATGACCACACACACTTACAAGCAATAAATCATGTATTATAAAGTAATATAAGTTTATTATTTAATACAATAATGTATACAGATCGTGTGGAGCACTGAGCACGGATACAATTCACTTCAGATGCATTTATGAAATCATTTCTATAATTGCGATCGTAAATGTTATTGGCAACGTGACCATACTCAGTTGTGTATTGCGAATTAAACAAAATACTAATAGCACAATATATCTAGTGTTAAGTTAAAAAAAATTATATTTTGATAAATAAGTAATAGAATAAGCTTCCTTTACATAGTTTTTACTTTCCATACATCCATACCATGTATTAACACTAAACCTACCGACAATTCTTGTATACCTGTTCCTACCGCACGCCGTCAAATTGATCGGTAGTTAAAAGTTATTTTATTATATAACGCAGGTAATAATGGAAATAACTAAAAGAAAATATTATATGCATATTCTAAGAATTGTCATGCAGTTTGATAACGATATTATAACGTATAAAAATGTGTAAGTTTTACAAAAGTTTAAGAACGGTCAATTTGACCGGTACTTGGTAGGTTTAGCGTTAGCCATATTTTAAGCTTACATTATACGTTAAAAGTTAACTTAAACTTTAACATCCCAGACGTTGAAACATTAACAAATCGACGTAATTAAACAAAAAGGTAGTACATCAAAAGATTCTCAAGACATCCAAATAAAAAGTTGAATGAATTTAAATTGATAGTCGGCAAGGATGTCGGCCATTACCACAATTATTAGCCGTTGGATTATTTTTAAGGCTTTTTTGGTTAACTGATACCGGTAATTATTATTACATATAGGTTTGTGTAAGGGTAATATGGAGTTAATTACCTATCTTGTACGTTCACGACACTATTTATCTTTTTTAATCATTTTTTTGTTCACCACACTCATCACGTTCATCACCCATCATATTTTTATCACAAGTATCATTCAAACCCAAATAACGTTATATAAATAATTTGTAATTGAATATCGTTATATATAAATATATATTTATTTTATAAATATTGTATTTCTACATAGTAAGTGCTGCCAAGGTCGACTGGTATTTGCATTTCTATAGGCAGGTGGTTGAAAGAATTGCATAAGATCAGTATCGCAAGGGTATTTATATTACTCAGCTAACTTTCATAATCTTTAAATGCAGCTTTTCTTCTAGACATTACGTATAAAGTGGATGATATAAAAAATATAATCCTATAATATTCTTGGCATATACAAAACAGGACTTCGTACAACGGTCACAAAAATAAAGTGTAATAGTTAAGTTTTGGAACTATCCCCAAGAGTTGAAAGAGTTTCTGAAAGCACTAAACCAATTATAGACTATAGAAAATCTAATTAAACAATCGAATCGAGGATGCCTAATATATTATTATTCTATTGTTAATTGTCTGTTCGTTTGTAAGGTTTAATTAATTGCATTTAAATGTTCCACCATCAGTATTGTACCGCCTCGGACTACGTCCGGTAGTCGATTGGTTTTTTATGTACAATTTTAAATCTCTACCAAGTTTTTTACCACTACCTTTCGTTATATATATATTTATAAGAGACACTTATATTAATTTAACTTCATAATATCAACCGTATATACTAACAATTATAGTAATCTCATAAAATAAAAAACAAAGACCTTTTATCCCACGTAACATTTTTATTTTCGCTTAGAAGGTCCAAAAGATACAACGTCGGCTAACAGAATCAATCAATCTATTGGAACAGTCCAATATTCCGTCTCCAATTGTCTGAATATGAAATATTAGGGAAATATATCTCAATCTAGTTATCTCATGATCAGATGAGATTTGGCGAGCCTCCAAGTAACATCGGGGGTAAAAAATAGCTTTAAACAAGCCAATTTTATTGCTCCCGATAATGTATTATGATTTAAAAATATGGTAGTTTAAAAGTTTTAGATAACATATTTTACTTTATTTAATCTGGACATAAGCTGGTGAACAGCCGCCTTTATCGGGCCCAATTAAACTAATTGAAGGGACTTTATAATACTGGCTGAATGGAGACAGTCTTGTTAATTTGGACACTTGTTTTGTAATTACGTACGCCAGGTGACATCTGTGGGCGCGAGTGTAACTCACTTATCTTATGGTGTCCCGTCTCCGAGCTGACACTTGGACTTGAGGCGTGAAGTCAGATGTGTCTGACAGTTATTACATTAAAAAGTTGTTTTACTTTACTTCACACACCACTAATACTCAAAATAACACACACATATGCAATAATTCTGCTTTACTTTTCTCTGTTCTTATTTTAGTCATAATAATAATGAAGAATAATATTGGGGGAGAATATAATAATGAGAATAATGGGTAAAGTGAGTAATCATCTTCTTGGCATATCTCAATTTTGGGATCGGCACAGTATTTTCTTCCTTCCATACTCTTCTGTTACTCGTCATCTGTACACACTCCCTTCTTCTCCATATCGTCTTTCACTCAAACCATCCATCTTTTCTTCGGCTGTCTTCTACCTGTTTATCCCTCCACTGCCATATCCAGCACTCTTTTGGTTATATGCATAAATACTAGAAAAAGGGGGTGTATAAATAAATAAAAAAAGGCAGAAAACCGTTTAAAATAAAAATGTCAAATCATTTATCAGAATCCGAAATAAAGGGTCCATAGACGGGACAACCCATTTAGAAGAGAATCACGTGATTATTATATAGACGACATTTACCATCGGATGACAAAAACGAGTTCTTAAAAATCATTCCACGAATCTTTGAGTTGTCAAAGCATTTTAACTGTTAATATCTTAAGTTCTGTTAAATCGGTTGTCTATTTGTTTAAATTTTTATCTTCACTTTAAGATAACATACAAAATTGTTATAAAAGATTGCTTCTGGTTTGTTAATTTCCTAATGTCCTCTTATTAATAAGTTCATTTTAAAACTATTAATATGATTTAAAAATAATGCATATATCTGATTAATATGAATATATATTTTAGTTTTTAATACAAAAAAATGAGTAGAGAGAATTAGAGAAACTAGAAGACAAATAAATGTTTGTGGAATAAAAAAATAATTGACAACAACCCGCAGGTTGTGTTTTTATTAAACACCTCAGTTTAGAACCAGTTTGGTTTATAATGGTCACGACTTACTGGGTTATTGGGGGGATTCAAACGCATCCTTAAACATGTAGTTAAATTTGTAAATTTACTTTAAAATGTAACAAAAACTAAATATTTATTATTATACTAATATATTACCTTTACTGTGTAGCCTTTACAAAACTAATGCAGTTGGGTTCAACATAACAGATAAAATTCTTTGTCATTATTCTCCTGTTTCGTTTTATTACGTCATAACTATTCCCCATTGAAACTGAATCTTCCCACAATACTATTCTCCTTTATCCATTACAAACGTTCAGTTCTTTTCACTCGGTTCGATGCCGTTTAATTTATATTTCAAGTCCAACCCCCCGAGTCGTAAATAGTCACATTTGCATAAGAAACACGGTAGTCACACACTTCTGCTACTGAATAAATTAAAGACCTCCGAGTTTATAACATCTATGTGGGTTACGTCCAGCTAACAAATTTTAAAATATGTTAATATCTATATATATAAAAGAAAGTGGTGTTAGTTACACTATTTATAACTCAAGAACGGATGAACCAATTTGGCTGAAAATTGGTGGAGAGGTTTCTTTGAACCAGGAGACGGACGTTCGACCGCGTTTCCGTCAAGTCACTATGAAACGAGTTATAACAAAACGCATCTAACATGGAATAACAAAACGCAAATAACAGTGGAATAATAAAACATAAATGACAGCTAAACGTAGTTTTGGCTTTGGTTAAGTATGGTAAAATATAAATGACTGGAAAGACGGAACAGAGTTCGCCGGGTCAGCTAGTTTTTTAATATATGTTTACAGCATAGCATTTTATATGTTACACATAATAAATGTATATTATATTATATTTTGACAATCATAAGTGGTCTCGTTGGTAAGGTTATCTAACATCTAGAGTTGGTCGCACGCGATCCCATCTCTGGTGTATCTAAATTAAAAATCTTAAACGTGTCTATTTAAACGGGTTGTTGATTCAAATTTTTGTGTAATTTAAGGTTAAAGATTTAACTTTAAAACTATAATAATCTTATCACTACTTAATGGGTTGTTGTGACAAAATTAAAGAGAAGAAATCAGATTAATATCGGTAATTAAATAAAGAAAACAAAACACCATAAAAACCGCAACCTAAATACAATTTGCAGAACAAAACCAATGAAAACAAACATGAGTCAACTCTGATAACGATGCGCGTGCGATGAATAATTGCACTGAGTCATTTATTTGTTGTTAGACACATTTTTATAAAGGTTAAGCTTAGATAAAAGTCATTTTTTAAATAAATTTAAAGGTCAAAAAAGAGAGGACCATTTATTTGTGAAATGTTAAAAAACTTTAAGCTGAACTAATAAATAATTTAATAACAAACAAATTAAATCAATATTCCTCTTTATTTAACATAATATGATAATAAAATAGAATTGAATTGAATTTAAAATCTATCTATCTATCTATATATCTATTTATTATTCATTGGAGATATTACGAGCGAGATTTATTTGACATAAAAGCTTCTGAACGAATCCTAGATCTCACGATGTCAAACTAGTTACCCCGCTTGATTAACGAGAAAATAAAAAACACAGGATGTTCTGAGGATACTAAATTTAAACTGACTTACTTGTGTAAGTTACGAATTACGTTTGACAAGAAAAAATATCTTTAAGCGGAGTTTTCAAAATGAATAATCGAAAATTTAAAAACTATTTTTAATTTTTTTTCATTCTTTAACCTTTTTCACACACATTACATCAAATACGTAGAATTACAATCACAATTTCGAGTTTTTACTACATTTATTTAATTTTAGTTAGTGTGAACCACTCTTATATAATAAAAAAATGAAGATAAACCAGAGATATAACAAAATTTTTCACGAATAATCTATTTTTTTTCAAACCTATTATACTAATCAAACACCTTTAATAGAATCGAACACCCTCTATATGAAGCCAGATTCAATTTAATAGCCTGACACAAAACGTATCGACAAACTTTCGTTTCACACCAATTTACTTCAAACATAATTGAATTTAAATGTTTTAAATATTCGCCTTTTACCTCCACTAGCACTGCCTGTAACTTAATATGAACTTAGTCTTAGTTTTTATTAATCTATTCTTTTTTATATAAATAACTACAATATTTGTTAATTCATCAAACATTTTAAACAAACTTACAATTAAATGTGTAAATTAATTTCAATAAAACGGTATTTTAGTTTTGATATAACAATTAATTAAATCTCATCTTGACAACAAATGCAAATACATAAAAAATGATAAAATTATAATGAGTTTGTTTGAGGGATAAATGTATTTTAATTAAAATTTTAGTCAAAATGTTATTCTAACTATATATATATATATATATATATATATATGTCGGTAAACCGGTGTTGTTAGTTCAGTGAGGAGTGCACGAGTCCATTGGAGGTCCGTGAGGTCTCATCTAACACCTACTAAAACTTTAGTTAATTTTTATATAACAAAAGTGGTTTAGAAAATATATTATTAGTTCAACTTTTTAATATATTTTGTATAACTTCCTTTTTGGTAAAAAATATTAATTAATATTAATAGTTGGTAAAAGATCGAATAAATAATGTTATTGTTTTGAATATAAATGAATTAATGAATGTTCAATACAATATTACATTTAAGTTAATCTAAACATATTTATATAATATTTTAATAATAAATTTCAATACTAAAATAAAATTAATACTTTGAAAATTTCTTAAGAGCTTTCGCTGTATTAATATGTAGCACTTTCCTTTCCGTATGTTAATTTATGTAACTTAATGCTCGTACTTAAACAACGTCGGGGGCTTTCGCTTGTATCATCAAAATAAATCTACAGAACGAGCGCCTACGTCCTCTTGCCCTTTCAACATGTTACACAAACATACTATACATTTTTTCATTGGAAAATAACCTCTATTTTATAATGATAAGATACAAACTGACAGCAAAATATTGATAGCTTAGGTTGTAACTGGTTTGGTAAGAGCGTCGGTTCTACTACCGAACTACGCACGGTATTGTATAGGATTTACTGTATGTATATTTAAGTTAACTCGAGAGTTATAGATTGTGGAAGTAATCGTGTGACTAAAATATGAACACATGGAGTAATGTCAGTCCTTGGGTATCAAAACGTCTCATGATTGAGGTTGAGAAGATCTCCCCACTCAAAAAGCACTTTTGAAAAATAAGTATGTATATATTATCGTCATAAAATCTATTTACTTGTATTTTAGTTTAACGAATTGGCTGGAAAGTATATAAAATCTAAATATATATCCTATCCCCATAGTCATTGTGTGGATGCTTATATATTTTACATATATTAAAAATAACAGTCTACGATTAACTTGTAATACTTCCAACAATAAAAAATAAACCTAAAATCATATATCTTTCATATAACATATATTTTTTGTTATTATATAAACGATAGTCTAATGTAGGAAATAATCTGTCATAGTCCCGGCTGAGCGGAAATTGGATGGTTAGTAACAATCAATATTAGCTGAATGTCTTATTAATATTATCACAATACGTGATATAATATAAAGATAATTGAACAAATCGACTATGACTTCAATTTAAACTAAATGTAAATTCAACAATCTTTACAAGTTATAGAATTGCTTGTCGTTTTTCGTGTTTTCTTTTTGTTTTTGCATCTTCTTTAAATACTTTAAAGATTTTTATCAAATTTGTATAATAGTATATGATTTGATATAATATGAAGAACAGTTTAGTGGAAAAGCTCTGAATGATAAATGAGTTAGTTTTGATTGGGGAAGAGGAAACCAAATCACAATCAGTAGCTAATAAATAAAGACCTAGATACATATTAATAATTTATTATATAATTATATGAAAAGCTTTGAACGTTACTGATCGAGGTTAAACCTGTACAAAGCTGGTTCGAAACAGGTTTTGCAAAGTTCAACAGTTTCTAATGACCGGTCTATTTACTATGTTAATTATGATATAGGAAGTGTAGTGTTACAGTGCGGGTTTCGGATTGGGTTTGTTAAAAACTATCTGTAAACTAACCTCGATTTAATATATTAATCTATATACAATTATACATTGATAATTTTCAATGACAAGGTGGAAACGTTTTGCAAATAGAATACATAAAGAATAAAAAAAAAGAGATTGAAATCTACAGGTATTTACCATTTGGGAACGGTGAAATTCACAAAAAGTAGTCATAGCGCAGCCGTCGGCTAGCAGTGTACACGCGTTTCCAATTAATGACGGGCATGCATGCACATGTAAGATGATATATGCATTATTATTATACCCCGGAGCGATCCTACAAAGGACGAGTGTTCCGACGAGTTCGTCGGCTATCCAGACATTTGGCGGATTGAATTATTTTGCGGTCTCGCTGTTAAATTCAATAACTATGTTTACATGTTTTGATATAATTCAATGTATGTTATTTGTAATTCATGTACTCGTATGTTTATTAAATTTATTATAATCTCAATCGATATATCAACATCGGCCTTGTAGTTGTTGAAAGCTATTGAAATATCAAGTATATAAGAGACGGTTCAGTAAAAAAAAGTAACAAGTTCCTAGTCGGAAACAGTAAGCGGGCAACTTGTTCTAACTTGTCGGACATGTTCACACCAGCCGAGTGAAGATTATTGGCATTTTATTTGAGAGTTCACTGAGGGATCCCTCCAACAAGATTTTGGAGTAAATACAGATTTTTATATTAATATATTTTATATTTTACAATATAAGTGACTAGGTAATAGTATGTTTTTTAAGATTCAATTTTTCAATCAAAACCATACTTTTGTTTCTTTTGATTTCGATAATTAGAAAAACTAAGCAAATAAAAACAGATCAAGTGATTCTCGAACTAATTAATAGATTTTTGATGCATCTGCAATAGATGCTGTCTGTGGGAGTGAAAAAACTAGAAACTAACTGGAAATTTTGTATCATGTTGTTGGATTTCAAGTATTTCAAATCCCGAGCAACTTTATATACGAATAGAGTTTTCTTTTATTTTTAAAATGATGGATCGACTGACTTCTTCAGTTTTATTAAGAATATTTTTAATGAATTTTCTATATATATATCTTATTATAGTGTAATATTTTACATTGATGCTGTAAATGTCATAAAAATCTTTTTAAGATTATAAAATTATGTTAATTTGAAACCATGAGTTTTCTTTTTTCAAATTCACGTGGATAGCATTTGTAGGGATTTGTTTTTGCCCTTAACTTACACCGATGTACGAAATCTACAAAATTGTCTATAAATTTCCATAAAATTCAAAGTACTGGAAATGTGATACTAACGCCATAAAGGTTATGATTCATGGGGACATAAAACGAAGCAGTACAATTTCATCGATGTTCAGACGATGACAATACACACACACGCACACACACACACACACACACTCACACCTACACATTCTACCCCATTTGACATTTGTATGAGTAATTAGGACAAAAATAGACATCCAATATACAATATTACTTAAACTCACCAAAAGTTTTCTATTTATTACTAATTTGTTGTCTTTTATGGGTTCTTTAGTTTCAAAATAGTTTCTACCACAAAGGATTACATCGGTTTCTTCTACTTCAATTGTTAGGTTATTTTATAATGACATCTAAGAAATTACATTTAGAAAGCTTCAACAGTTTTAAAAGTTATTTATATTTTAAATTCTACCTAATTATAAGTAACCTTACAATACATTAATTGTATTAAAATACAGTCATATGAAGCTCTGATCAAGCCATGGAGCAATAACTAACCCGTGAAAGCTATGATATAAATTATCAACTTGTCATCAGAAAGCTCGACTCAGCTTCTGTGGATAAACGGCAGTAAACACTTAGATAATGTCACCGGCTTCTTAATTTCTCGACAAAGAATATCTTATTCATTCAGATACTACACTCAAATATACTTTAATCACATTCAGTATAATATATATGTTGCATAAGCTGTATAATAAAGTAAATACACTTGAAGAATTTCTGTTACTATAGTTGATGTATTAGTAAGTGTATAGGTGTTTTTATAATAGTTTAATTATGTTATATAGATTCCTAGTCAATTTCACATCTGTTTATTATTCTTAGAACTAAAAGGTTCAAAACAAACTGTAAGACTTTAGTTTCGGCGTTAAAATGCCTATTAACCTATTTTATTTGAAAGTTACTCCGTTTACGGACCATTGGTGTGCATCGAGCGATTGTGTCCTTATTTTAATAATAATAAAGGTTCTATTCGTGTAGCAAAGTGAAGAAGAGTTAGGTATGTAATAACGGAAAACAGTGAGTGGTTTTTATTGTATCTACTTTAAACTAAAACATAAACGATAAATGGTCGATAGATTATAAGAATATCGATATCTCAAAATGTCGAGTACGTCATTATAATTGTTATAGTGTATAGTGTGTGTGTGTGTGTGTGTGTGTGTGTGTGTGTGTGTGTGTGTGTGTGTGTGTGTGTGTGTGTGTGTGTGTGTGTGTGTGTGTGTGTGTGTGTGTGTGTGTGTGTGTGTGTGTGTGTGGTAATATTATTACTAGATGAGCCCACAAAATTTGTCACAATTATACATATATACTCAAAGTCTCCTCATCCGTCTGTCGCATCAGTCGCCGTATACGAGTGTAAATGTCAATAGCACCATATTACATTTTCTCCTTTTCAACTTAACCCAATTATTTATAAAATCGCTCAACAATAACAAATAATAGAATGTCAAAGGCAATTATAAAATCATGAAGTCCATATATTTTGTGAATGCTATCCCGCTGTGACTCAATCATTTTGGTTTTCCCCAAATATTATGTGACCTCGATGATTCTATCATCTAGGGACCAGTAGGGATGTTTTGCCCTAATCAAATACATCTATTTCTGTACAACCCTTTCATTTTAGGGCGCTAATTGACTAAGTTTAATACATGCTGATTAGTTTTCGTTGGGTAATTATTATTTTTGTTGTGCGGGTAGTTGTTTTTTTATTTATTAAAGCCAGCTGTTATCGTAAAGCTTCATGGTCGTTTAGATACGTTCAGTATTTTCTTGTCATGGTCAAATGAATTTGTTTTTTTTTATGAATTATTGAATATTATCCAAATTCCTTTATCGGTTCCCCGTAACGTAGTTTTATTTCTTTTACGTACAATATATTTTACGTATTATTACTACAAACTCTTGATTTACAGAGGTCCATTTTGGCCTATTCAACAAAATATTTAAAAATCTTTACACAATAATATGCCTTATGCTATTCAGATAAGAGTTATAATTCCACTTATTAATATCATGTGCTGGTTTTTCAAAGTAATTAATTTCAAATGGCTTTTTAACGCTCCCTTTATAATAGGGTATCCGATTTATACCGGGTTCGGTTCCCGAGTGACACATTTTATATGATTACGAAATGATAACTTTGATAATTTCATTTCTCAAATATAAAATGCAAATTTCCCTAAATTAAAGTGTTTTATTTGCATAAAGTCCTAGACAAGGGTTCGACCACAAACCAATGATATACATACTGAATAAAGTGGAATAAACTGAATAAAAAATAAATAATAAACTAAATAAACTGAATAAATAATAAAGGAATAAAAGCTCCAAATATGTTATAAATAAGTTTAAATAATTAATTATTTATAATCTGTTCATTTTACTCTATAACATATTGTATGGTCGGCGAGTTGATTGATGTTCTCACTAAATGGGGAAAAATATAACATTCGGGAACTTATTAAATCGGAATCCTTATTTCATTAAAACTGATATTAATAATAATAATATCGATCATAATAAGTGTACTGTGTGTACTAAGTTTATAAGGCTTTAACATAAGAAGTTATAAAGTAAACTTAATATTTTTTACATGTTTATATTAAATTGCGTGTTGTACAAAAATTAATTGTAAAAGAACCTAAACCTTTAATTTATTGTATAAATAAATGTGTATAATTATATAAAATGTGATGTATAATATCTATTATACACTGTTTATAACGTAAAATATAAATATTCATATAATTCATTTCATCATAGGGACATGGTATAAACTATTTATACACACTTTTACGCTCTTGAACATAAGATATTTGATATATAATTGTTTTGATGTATATTAATATGTAAAATAAATGTTAATTATATTAAACTTTTTATATAATACGATTCTCTAAATGATATGCTATTGAACGTATTTTTAACTCTCATCTCATTGAACAAACACACACACACACATACACAGTAATAATAGTCTAAATCGCAATTGTAGGTAATTTCAGACGTGACTGAAACACAAAAGGGCTTTCAAACCGTCCCTAATCAAATCTCATTTAAAAAGAAATAAGATAAGGTGCATCGCCCTTTAATAGTGATGTAACATCGACGCCCCGGGATAAACGATCGATGTAATCCATCGATGGTTTGGAAAGAGTTAATGTTTTAAGAGCTTCACTAACTCGGAATTGGACGAAAAACAAAAAGATCGACCGATTATTTTATATATTGTGATCGAAAAGAATAGAATGGGTTAGCCCTTAGCCGTTTGAACGTGATTAAGGGTTTATAACAGGTGTGTTATTTCTTTGGCCTTTTTTAAAATTTTTGTTTTTGTTTTTGGTTTTTCAATCCTCCTAATTACACGTTTACTACCATCTAACATGAGTTAATCCGGAGTCTTGTAATTATTTTAAAATGTCAATCTTATAATATGTTTTAGAGTACCTTAAAACTAGAATAATTATGATAAAATCAAATTAAATATGACTAGTAGGTACTATAACTTAAATCATATTTCAGGACAAATGTCATAAGGTCCCATTTTAGGGTCTATATTGATCAGGGAACATACTTTCATTATAGTCAATAAACCAAGTATCACACTCTTAATTTTTTAAGAATATTATACAAAGCAACCAATACATTAAATAACTAGGGGCGCCAACAAACCCTCAATTTCGACTCGCTGCGCTCGCGAAATCTCGGGTGCCGTTGGCATATTGAGCGAAGCGAGCCCAGTGTATTGACTCATCGCTTCCCATTTATTTCAATGGGATATCAGTTTTGTTAACAGGACATTAAAAAAAAATTTTTTTTTAGGACATTTTTCATTTTTTTTTAAACCATCACCTAATATGTGTCTTTTTGATTGCAAAGTTTCATAATTTTCCGTCAAGTAGTTTTCGAGCCAATTCGTAACATTGTAAAAAATCTCCAGTAAAACGCTCCGCTCACTTCGTTCGCTTAGCTCATTAAAAAAGCACTAACGCGCAATCAAGGAAACAACAAACGCTAAATTTTCAAATTATAACATAACACAAACAAAACGCCATAACAAAAGTATCGCTCATAATAAGCGGTTCCGATGACATTTCAACTGGGCCCCAGCGGAAACTAGATTCGATCTCAACTCGAATAATAGCCGAATAATTACATTATACGTGACTGTTATAAATAACGGTTTACTGCCATTTGAATGTGTAAGTAACCCTTCATAGAATCGATATTATTAGTACAGCAATAGAATTGTGGTAAAGACTTATTAGTTGAAAAAGAATCGACGATTTCGTTAAATATTTTCCGAATTGCCTGTAATGAATTGTTAACTACTGAATTGGTTGTTTGGTGGTAGCAGGTTCAAGTCCCTAGAATAATGTAAATTGCTTTATAAATAATGAAATCTATTGAATATTTAACTATATTAATAACAAGTAAAAGCAATTTAACTGTCAACAACATAGAACCATAATGACAATAATTGGACGATTCAAATCAAAAGATAGAATCCATCCTTTTATGATTACAAATCAGAATATCTTCAAAACATCCCCCTTTATAAATTATCTAAATCCAAAATTACCGATTCACTTTGAAACGGCCCACGCTAATTATTTTGCCCATCAAGAAATATTCGTTATGAATAAAACAGTTCTCAACATTTTGATGTACAATTAAGGTTTTCAAATTGAAATGAAAGACGGTATTGTTATTAAAATTGAAAGCACAAACAATACATTATATACAATATAATATAAATAACTATAACAAAGGTAATATATGAAACGGAATCGCCGTGAAACTCAAAGATGTTAAACATTCGCCATCCACTCGAGATCACCTCGCCCGCTCCAGTGGCGGTAGTGTCACTTTATTGCGATTTGTATTGCTACACAAATAAACACCAACACCTTAGTGTTTGGATACATTTCTGTGTCGTCTCCCTAAGTCTTGTGTCAATATTTGCCGAGCTTACCTCATTCCTTGGTAAGGGATGCTGGGGTTATCGATGTTCCATGTTTTCTGATTATTCTATTATCATATTTAGATACAATTTTATACATTATCACATAATAATATAGATTAATTAGTTTCAAAACGTTGGTTTTACATCTTATGTAATATAGAATCTCAGAAAATAAAAGACAGTTGATATTAAAGTTGGACGCTTTCTAGTAATAATTACAATTTTGTACATGATTCTTTTAAAAGTATCGACACTATGTTATTTCTAATAGTATCGATACTATTTTATAGCTCATAAAATTCCCTTCCCTATTGTTTACGCGAATTATAAAAATCTGTAACGGACGAATTTCAACTTTAATGCAAATGTTAGTAAAGTATCTCTGGGAGTGACTTAAATTCGTTGGAACGGAAAACTTGTATACCGGCGCTGTGGGGATTTAGCGCGACATGTTTAATAATCAGTGTTTGCTTGCGGCTTCTGCATTAATACAGCGGGATCACTTTACCAACTACGCTCAAAGCTTCATATTTTGCTTATAAATAAACAGCTTATCCTATTAGTAGATATACATTTTTATGATTTAGAAATTATGTGTCATGGAACCGGGTTAGGTGGAAAAATTTATCTTTTATTGGATAAAAGATATAAAAGATACCTAAAACATAACAGACGCTAACAAGCTACGCTGTCACTAGCAGCATAAACAGACTTACTCAAATTGACAGCTACATTTATATATATAAGATTAAAAAAGTATATACAAAAATTCACACGTATGTGTGTGTAGATTATGTGTGTGGTAACATATCTATATAAGTATATAATATGTACGTAATTGTTTATTTATTGTATTGCACCCTCATTTGTTATTCTGTCTGTCTGTTATCAGTATCGGTTATATGAAATAACGTGCTTTATCATTAAGTTCGAAAAAGTATTCTTTTATTTTTTATTAAATTTTTGATTTAGGTATAAATAGTATTACATAAAATCTTTATTAGTGTTTCTGTTATTACATTCTTATGTTTATTAAATTGATTGTTTTAAAAATAGTTAAATGAGGCTTACTCTTGCTCAATTTTATAACATGACGATTAATTAGTACAGTATTATATATTAAATAGAAAATGAAAGTCTATATCCTTCGGTCGACTCGCAGTTATAAATTTTATCTGTGACATATTATTAAATGACAATAATTAGTTTTGCAAGAATGTTTTTAAAAATACACTCTTGATTCTTATTTTTTTTTCAATCTTTTTTACTCGCAAATTTATATTTGATTTGAATTTTTTCAATACATTTAATTGCAATAAGCGACCAAATCGAAAATCTAGTACGTATAATATATTCAATTAAATGGCTGCTCCTAACATTATCCGGCAGCGTTTTCCTGTCAGTCGTTGCGCACACCTTTTCGTAATATCTGAGCAGATGTACTAATTAAGGGGACGCGACATGGGTGGGGATATTGCGACCTTTCAATAATGAAGGCTGGGGCCTGTTAGAGGATTGTGCAAGTTAGGGACTGATGCGTAATCAAATAGAACTAATTGCATTCAGATTTATTCAACTACATGTCGGGTTTAATGGAATTTATCAATAAAATATTTTTATGTAATGCACACAGCATCCAGAACGGTTAAGTGACAAAAAAAATATATTAAGAAATAAAATGCTCTTTTCTTGGACCACGTGGACCGGATAAAGGAAAATATTTGGCAATGAAATCCTTAGGTCGTTGTAATTGCGGCGAGTGAGATGCCTGCTGGAAAAATCTCGTTGCAAAGAATTCTCTAGTAGGAAACTAAGCTGATAATAACAAATTTATCTTCCAGGCCTTCATTTCCTCTGATTAGGCTTATTTTCTTTTTAACTTTCGGAGTTTGTTCAAGATTACTGCAACTTCTAATGTCGGTATTATGTTTACTTTTTCATTTATATCGTATGGATGTAAATGTATAAGTGAAGTCTTTTTCTGAATCGTCATTACTATTTATGATAGTTATATAATAATAATAATAATAATAATAATAATAATAATAATAATAATAATAATAATAATAATAATAATAATAATAATAATAATAATAATAATAATAATAATAATAATAATAATAATAATAATAATAATAAAGTTTATTCAGGAAAGGTTTTACAGACTTACCTAATTACAATAAAAATTACTAGACTAAATTTGGTAAAAGCATAAAAAAGTAAGGCAAAAAAATGAAGGTTTGTCAGACATAAAAAATGGTAGGTAAGTTGCAAAAGAGTCTAAGTATAGTCAAATTGACTTCCCTCCATACTAGGTTCACACTGTATGACAGAAAGGGGGGAGGGGGGGGATTACGATATCAGATCACATTCTTAGTGGCTTTATATAGTTGGTATTGGACATTATGATAAGAGCTATCCTTATTTCAATAGATACACTTACGGTTTGCAAATCGACTGTAACTTTCAGTGATAATTTGTTTTATTAATTTTAAGCGCAAACATTGCGGTGACCTTAATTGGTAAACCTATCCCGGTTAAAGCGGAATTTGAGCCCTTCATAAAGTAGAAAGGATAAAAGGGTCGAGTAATTAAATTAAACTAATAACATACTTCTGGAACACAATTTTAAATCCGTTTATGAACTACCAAACTTCCGATTGTTAGTTCATAATGTAATAATTAATTATGGCGTCGATCAACCCTTAATATAATTAAATATTAAATTAAGATCCTGTTTGATAACTGGGATATGATTGTAGCTTTTTATATTTAACTCTATTTTTTAAGTGATCCAAACTCATGGATACTTTTAGGAAGTCCTTCATTTGTTTCTGTTTCAAATAGGACTAAACTTTGGAACAAAAGAAAGGTTGTAAAACGCAATTTTTAAACAATTACGAGTAACATTAAACAAAGTTTATGTTTGCCCATTTGTATATTAAAAACGAGTATAGCGAAAATTACGCAATTGTTCGAAATCAAACTTTATAAGCATTTACCTTTAAACAATAAAAGTGTTCTTCATAAATCGTGTCCTACCCGAGATTCCCTGTAATTTATGTTGAAAGTTTTTGTTGGGGGATTCAATTCTCGCATAAAACGACCATTGCGATAACGGATTAGTGAAGTAAATTGTTTTTTTCCTTACTAAGGATTACAGTATTGTTTGGCTTCTTTACCAAGTTAATTATTTATCGTTCTATTGCTTCTACCTTGAGAATTTTGGACGATCTTATTGTACTTTCTAATTTATGATTTATACTCCTTTATTATAGATAATCTTCTTTGCATTGAATATTTTATATACGAATGTGCTAATGTGGACTCCGATACAATATAAGGTAGTGTATATATTGGAATCAACTTGAAGAGAGAAGTTCTTTTGATGTCCACAATAATCTCCGTAATATCTAATATAAAGTAGTCAAAAAAAAAGCTAAAGAAAAACGATATAATTGTATCAAAGAATAATATATTATGTTATTTCCTCGGAGACTTGATCTATGTATTATTATAATGTTGTTACTTGTTGGTTTTTATTTGTTTTTACCTTGTATTTCTATTTCAAAAAAAGCCATTACACTGTTTTCTTTTTACGATAAGTTGTAGGCGATTTACAGCAAAAAATAATTTACCCTTATAAAACGTCAAACTATCAACTCCTGAAAGAAAAATGGACTACAAAACAAACTTACCTTATAAAAACTTTTTATTAAATAGAATTGAACCTTACCTGCGGTGTGTTAAGGTTGAAACTTAAATAAGTTCTCGTCATCACTTGAAAGAATATGAAAAATAACTTTTAATGTACTTTACCGAAACGTATTGTGTTTATAGAGGGAGTATCTACACTTATTATTTTTTTACTGTCACCAGTCGTCTTACGTGTTCTTACATATAATATACACCTATGAAAATTTTATAACATATTTTATTATAATTAAAATTACCTATATATAATAAAATTGGATATTTTCGTGCACAATTTTGAGTGAAATTTAATATAATCCTTCATATATTTTTGGGATTATACTCATATTCTGTATCGCATACTACAATCTAATACGAACTCACGAAATCCCTGCAGCGTATTTCAAAGTCCTTGTACAAATATCTTGTGAATAATGTTAACACGTCTAGCGTGTAGAGGTACTTTGTCTTTGACACCCGCTCGAGTCGATGGCTGGATGGTAACCTGGTGTGACTACAGTAATAACCTTCATGCACCTGATTCATGAAGTTTAAAATCTTAAACGATTAAGTGTATATCATCCCCCAGGTGGCCAAACTCACGCATTTTTCCATGCGATCTAATTTCTTGGAAATATGCTACGTGATGTAACTCAGCAAAATCTTAATTTGAATCATCTGAGCTGAGCTGCCGTGATCGTGGTAACGTCCGTCAACCCTCACGTGCGACTGTCGTGATCTACACGCACTGCGACAGATTATCCGCACAATCTATACACGCTATTAATAGTTTAATATCTATCTATATCTAGTAACAAAATATAAAAATTTTATGATTAATATGAGTTGATTCTGATACATTAATATTCCATTATTAGATAGCTTATGTCACTATTGAACTGTGTACTGATAGCAATCAAGATGAATGATGCTGCTCAAAACCATCCGAAGAATTCGAACAGATAACGCTTACGGGAAACTTATCTCAATTATGCTATACGCAAATAATCATTGTTTATGTATTAAAAAATCACGCGATGTTGCTAACCATTCCTGGAAGTTGACATCAAAATTCCACATTCAGGCTGAAGTAATGGCTATAAATAAAATATCTACTAACATTATAAAAATTTTTTGATGTTAAGATGTCTTAGGAACTACTACATACTACGAAATTGACATATACATATTAAACTATCTGTAATGTTCTGTAGTTCCAGACAAAGTTGCGGGTAATTGCTAGTATGTTGCTACAAACTATATAACCGTTGTTCAATCGTAGTGACAAAAAGGACGAGAGATAACAGTTAACAAACATATATATATGTATATATAATAACTATTAAATTGGTATTGAAATGACAATATTTATTTCACTGCGCGGACGTTTATCTAAACAACTGATAACAATGTAAGTAGCATAATGAGATCATTACAAAACTATGAACAACCATAAATGGTAATTACATTATTATTTATATAGTAATCTGATAACATGAATACACTATACATACATAGTTTGAACGACTACTTTTAAGTGATTTCCAAAAATTAATTTATTATTTGTTTATTTATCTTCACGCCATATCCCTTGCGGGGTAGCCAGAGACGACGGAGCGCCAAACGCTACGGTCCCTGCATACCTCTTTCGCCTCGGCCACAGACATCAACCTTTTCATACAATATAATAATAATAATAAGAATTTTATTAAAGAGGCACATAAATAGATTATAAATAAGTAACTTATATAATTTGGTATATGATGCAATTGAAAAGGAGATGAACTTAGCTTAGCTGCTTTGCAGTTCGAGTCTTGTGCAATGCTGCCACAGCATGCAGACAATATATTATTAAAGATATTTTCATCTCAATATAAATGAAATAGAATCAGTGAGGTAGTTTTAAATCCTCTTAACTCTTAAACAGTCCATGTTATTTGATTACTGAGCAAATAATAAAGTTCGAACTAATAAAGCAAACGAACTTGCAGATTCATTTGATCTTCACACGCTTCTGCTTTGTCCAGATCTAATTTCTACTGACAAACAAACATACACTTTAATACAACGTAATAGAGTTACAATTGCCGTAATATATAAACGTTACTACGTATTTTAGAACTATTATCAGTGTACTAACTAAGTCAGCTGTTGCGTGAATTGATGATAATGTAAATTTGTGATGAACATGGATGTAAGAACAGTCAAAGTAACTTAATTCTTAAAAAGGTAAAAAATAAGAAATAAAACAAGGAGGCAAGTATTGTATGCTTATATAGTATGTTTGAACAAGCCTTAATAATTATAAGATAAAGCTAATGAAAATGTTTATATAACCGATTTTTAATATTAAAATCAAAATAGAACGGGGATTCCCTGGTGGAGATTTATAATGCAATACTAATACAGATTAGGAAGAACAATGTTGTCAAATTTATTAATAAAATATAATTTAACAATAATATTAATCATAGTTTTGTAGCTCTCTGGTCGACCCGATTGGTCCAACTTGGACCAATACACAATTATTTGTTGTAGATAACGAACTAACCAGGCCCTGCCAATGTGTACATATGATTGTCACTTAAAACTAGGACTCGGAAGAATTTTAATTTATATAAAGACCTAAATTTATTTGTGATTTGACCCAAAGATAACGTCGTCTTTGAGGTCAATTTTTGAGTCTCCAATAAAGTGGTACCAGAGAATAAATTATGTTTTTCAGTTGAAAAGTTTTTAATTTTTTAAACTTTTAAAATATGTATTTTTTAATTTCTGTTCAAGCTATTATAATAATTATTGTTTAACAATATATTATATGAAATACATCGAACTAAAACAGCAAAATTTGTCGATTTTTTTCTAAAATTAAATAAATTAATTACTTAACTTGTAGTATAACTTAGATTGACTTAAATTCTATTAATAAACAATTTTACTTTAAAATATTAAATATTATTTAGACAATTATAATGTCAATATACATACACATTAGGAGATTGTTACATGATTCTTTTAAAATGCCAAGGCAATAACGGATACCTGTAATTTTGTACTTATCACATGATCTCATGACATTCGTGTCATGATCAGTACGGCTTATCTTGAATCACAAAAAAGCTATTGAAAGGTCAACAAATGGGTTAATAATTATCAAGATCTTAATAAGTAATTGCAGAGTAAACATTATTATCAGATTTGTTTTTTGATAATATAATTACTTAATTATTTTTATTATTTAGTTGTGCAGGTAAGGATACAAAAAATAAAGGAAACATCACATATCCTAAGTTTTGAGCAGCAAAAAATGATCGGAAATATTTCTGGTGCACTCACTGATTTACTGAGCTTAAGGTTGAACAAATTATGTAGAAAAGCCCAGAAACTAATAATATACAACTCTAGTATGAAAGACAGTTAAAGTAAACAAAAAATTCAATTCTGAACTTACTTAATGGAAATATATAGGAAAACTTTTCTGATCGCAATGTTTTTTTCAAATATAATTCAAAATGAAACCCTTAACGAGTAACTATGAAAGTAATTCAAAAGTTGTTGAAGTACCACAGGAACAGGAACTGGCATTTTCGTTCGAGTCCTTCCGTTCTCTTCAAATTGCATCGACTAAGATTAATGTTAAATTCAGTATCAAAGCTACTTCCACCCTTTTGTGACTGCTTCATTATTTACTAAATATTTACTACAGCTTATAACAGCTAATGCTATAGCTTAAAAAGATAGTAAATGTCTGTTCAGAATAGAACGAATGTTTCTACATTTATATGCCACAGATAATTAAAATACAACTAATAAATTAATTTTGACGATCCATGTTTTAATTATTTGACCTAAAAAGCAATTCAAAATAATCACACAACCAACTTACAACCGGTTATGTGAGTGAATTGCATACGTGCGAAAGAGACAACTAATCCACCGCAACACAAACATACTTGCAGTAAGCGAGATAAACTATCTAATATTGCTTGATGCGTTGTGCATTCAATATTCACAGGGTTATTTAAACCTTATTATCAAGTGATAAGGTTTATTTTTGTATAACGTATATTGTATTTAAGGCGTCTGGGTATGTGTTAGTGTGCGCTGACATCGAATGGTCAATTCGATTCTATCAGCATTTTCGTAGCGGGACCTATTCTTTGAGACGATTTTTTTTCTTTTTGGTTCACGCTTTATTAGATTCAGTCGATTCGAATGCGAAAACTAAAAATCGATTTCGATATATCTATACTCATTAGTTAATATAGAATCGATATTAATCGGAATTGTGTAAAAAGTATATTAATAACATAAACCGAATGCGTAAATGATTTTAGTTACTCTAAATCGAATATCTAAAGATGAAGTAAAAAGGTTTACTGTTAACTGTTTATCCAGGTAATAGTGCTATAACTTTATCCAGGGAACTTGATTACTGTTAGTTTAATGGTTTTAAGGTGAATTAAAACGGCATATAATGAGTTGATAAGCTTTTTCTGGCATCCCGAGTAATTGCTCGGTATTCTATGTGTTTCATATTATATTTATCAAATGAAAAAGTGATGGTTTAAGTTAATAGCGTGGATAATGACTTTGATTGGATCGAGATTGAACGGATTGGATTGATTCAGATCATCAATACTAGGATCCGCCAACCGTGCAGCGGGTGTTGAGTTGAGTCCCTCTCCATTCTTCTTTTCTTGATAACTTTTGAATGGCTAAACATTTTTTCAATCTGTTTTCACTATAACATCCGAGTTCGGCTCAAACATACATGAGAAATTTTTAGCTAATTATCTCGTCGCATTCTGGAGACAACTAAACACAAAAAATGATCTCCCAAACGGTTAAGCTTCGCTTACGCTCAGCTCAATTACATCCGCAGATTGATTTTTGGCATTCATAACTCAACTATTGCGATTCTTTTATCAATGGATTGGGATAGATTATTGATTTCGGTTATAGTTTCGACATTAAACATAAAACCGTATTATCTATAGACAAAAAGGTACAAATTTCATCATTTCATGTATCAAATATCGATAATATAATAATATGTATATTAATTAATGTCACTGAATCATCGGGTCAAGGGTGAAATATTAAACCATAAGTCAGCGAAATTTATTGACTAGGAGCTGCCTTTGATTTTACATTAATATTAATTAAATAACTCTTTAAATATATTATTAAATTACGAACATACGGACAATTTGTGTACACTTATATAGATTGCATATGTAATATGTTATTTTTGTTTTTAGAGATATAGACAGACAGACATTTAATAATTATTATATATATGATATTATGTCTCACACATTAATAGCTGTGTGAGCACATTTGCACATGAATCAATACTTATGACGAATTCGTATTTCCTGTCTAATTGTTAATATCATAATAAGATATATCTTAGATTAGAATTATAGGTAGCCGTCTGTCATGGTATGGGCATGTTATGAGGGACGAGGTATGTAACCGGGTACTGGGTATAGTGGAGGGATGGACAGGTAGAGGACGGAAAGAAAAGATGGATTGCGAGAAGAACATGGAGAAAGGTACAGATATGAGTAACAGGAGAGTATGGAAGAAAAATATACTCAACCCCAAAATTGGGATTAGGGCAGGAAGATTTAGATCAGAATTAGTATAGAATTCACATTAACATATTTTTTTATTATAAAATGGTAGAAAAGTTTTTTTAAACATCCAAACATAGGTGGATGAAGAGCTTGTATAAATAAAACCTCCACATAAATAAACGAAATATTTTTTCAAAGGAGAATCGGGATTCAATAATTATACGGAATATTTTATTTTTATTACTGAAATATTTTATTGGAAAAACATCACTTTGAATTTAAAAATTTATATTTTAAAATATGGCAAATATTTTTTTTATAAAAACACATATTGAGGTAAACTATACAGTTATAATTATCTTAAATCTCAAGAGATCTCATATTTCTAAGCGGATGCTGTCTTAATTTGATATCAGTAACATCTTAACTGAGTTCCTGTTTACGCAAATTTGTAATTCGGGTCGCTCTGATAGCTTAATACCTTCTTGACCGATTACGAAAGATGTAGGTAGGTGTTTTAGAATAAACGCCAATTTCTTTAAGTTATAATAACATCTTAATTTGAAGCTATTTTATTTTATTTTGTACTAAAAATATAATAGTATTTTTGGAAATTGTCAAAAATATGTCAAAATTTTCCGGGTTCCGTCTGTAGAAGTTTTAGTTTGAATGAAAATATATCTAATTTAAGTTACGTTGTATGTCTGTTTGTATTTTAAGTTTTGTAGATAACTATATCAAAATATATTATATAAATAAATGGAATCGCGGTAATAATTTAGTGTTTGGAGATTTTTATTTTGTTTAATATTTTCTTGAGTATAGGTTTATAGACATTTTTTTTATCTCGTACAAGCCAGGTATTCTATTGGTATACATTTTTTTTATTTATAATCTGTGACCGATTTAAACAAATAACTTTTATATTTTATAAAAAAAAATATTTGGATAGACTATATAAAAAAAAACATTAAATTATAACTAAATGTTAATAATTTATTAATTTCTTATATATATAAGTTAGGTATTTCACACAAGTTATGGCTTTAACAGCTCACAAGGAACCCTAATGATGGTTGTAATTGGCCCATATCATTTGCAAAATTTGATTCCTGTTTTACACCACCTGAGGTAAACTAACACAAAAATAAACTCTAAACATAAATAAATAAGGTATATATTACAATATACGTTTTTTGAATATAATAAATAAAAATGATATGCGGGCCTCGGGCAGATGCTTCGGAGACTAACATTTTTTACTATTTACTTTTAAAAAAATATACCTATTCATATTGCTTCGATTTAATATTTAATTTATGGAGAATATAAATTCTTACTATAATATAAAAAATTTGAAACCGTTTTAAAATAAGTCATTTCATAGTTATTAAACAGACTCGCTAGTAACAATTTATTATTGTTAAAAAATATATATAAACAAAGACCTTGTATATACTGTACAAAGTCAAAACTGTAGATATTAATGAAGGTAATAGCAAACTCCTTCAATAAAAATATAATAAATTATCGATAAAAATGTATCGATAATAATATTGTGTAGTTGTGTAGCGTACATGTGGTCGGAGTGACGGGCGGCGCGCGAGTCAGACGCGGGGGGCTGCGGGGCGCGTGCGCGGCGGGGAGGGGGAAAACAGCTGAGCGGGTATATTGACAGCACTCTGCACGTTGCCGAGCAGTTAGTAGGTTCTCTGACAGCGCGGAGTACTGACGTAGCCGCCACGCGTGATGCGATCCGCTTGATAACTCAGCGGTGTGTTCCGGAGAAATTATGACTTATGGACCGATCGCCGGTAAACGAAGCGGCAGATTTTTAATTCTAGAGCGAAAATTAAGAATAGTTTCCAGATATTGGGAGGTTTTCGGCGATATATCCGCCGAGAGGCTCCCGCGTCGGAAGTTTGGACTATAAACTTTTTCAGTGCTGTGTTTAGGTGAACTGTGTAGTGTTGTGGGGCTTTTTTTATTTTTGGATTAGCAAAATGGTACCCCAACAAATTTCGGATGTACGATCTCTGACACCGACGTCTAGTGGTGTCCCGGTGTTTGGTTCACAGCTCGTCGACAAAAACTCCTCAACCCCTTATACTGATGCCACTCAGGTAAGCTATAAAACATTTATACATAGTGAAAGTGATTAAAATAATTTTAAACAAATACAAAGTTCGTTAATTAATTAATTAAATACTATAAACTATTATAAATATTAATAATAAATTTATAATAAATAATCCAAATTAAAATATTATAATAAAAACATAATCTGTAACAAACTGACTAAAAAGTTTTACGCACGACATCATTAGACTCTACCCCCCATTTTTATAATTAATAACGGATTCTAATTTTAAAATTACAACGTATAATTTTCGAATTATGAAACGCATTTCAACATAATAATAAAAATAGTATAAAAAATAAATAATACGAGTAAAATTATATTATCTAAAGGAAATCGTAAACATGTTTTTAAAGATATCCTATCATTTGAAAATACGTATAAGAATATATGTTTTGTTATTTATCGTACATAAAAACAAACATTACAATCGGAACGTTTTTCTTTGTAAAAATTAATTAAATAAAAAAAAAATTTAATATAAAAAAAAATGACAATATCGATAAAAATTTTTGAAACAAAATATTAAATTAACAATTAACGGGCAATAAAATTTAATGCTTCCGCCATTATAATATATATATATATATATATATATATATATATATTTAAATTTTTTAAACACGATTCAATAACACTTCATCATAAACGTAGGTAATACCAGGTTATTTTATAAAAAATCCATAAAATAAATTAATTCGCTAAAGCGAGCTAACGAAGAAAAATGATTCTAAATCATGCGACCGTGCATTAACGTATTATAAAGCGAGTCTAGAATTTTTAAGTCCATTAAAAGCCTTAAATTAAAAAACCTGCGTGAATGTAATCGTTTAGATAAAAAAAATTAAGACATTTCTGTGCGTGTTTCATATTTGTTTTATTTATTAACGTGTTTTATATTATTATTTATTAATATAAAATTGTTAATTTTTTTTTATTATTAATTTAATTAATGTGGATTTTTTTTGTCTTTCCAACTTGGAAAGTATATTAAGTCAAAACAGTTAATATATAAAAAATGATAGCCAATTATATTAGTAAGTAAGGAATATCCGTAAAATGCGCCGGCGGACCCACGAGTGCATTAACATTTCAATGTCAACTCGTAATATTTTTAGTCGTTCTGTCGGCGTGATGTCGGCGTGATGTCGGCGGCGTGGCCTTTCGCCGAGTTCATGTGCGTACAGTACGCTCGCTACTAGGAAATGTTAATCTCGGGTCATTCGCCAGCAATTTTACTCAGAATATTAAAGGGAAATGAATTTTCGTCTTCTCTACGTCAATTTTCCGATTCGCTCCATCCCCTCCCGGTGGTGTTGGGTCCGTGCGAATCGACTACCGTTTTAAATCTAATTTAAAAAAAAAACTATTTGTCATCGTATAAAACAATTTGTGGGGCCTTTGACCCCTATAATGGGGCTATAACTCAATTGAATGTTAAATATTTTGAAGGAGTACAAATCGTGATTGTAAAATCATAAGGAAACCATTAATCTCTATGTTATCATTGTAGTGGTTCAGAGCACAATGGGGTGTATAATTAATAATATTACATTAGTCACGAGATGATATTATATGTAAGGATACCAATTATTATAATTATACAATACTATTGTGAAATTGTACGTTTATTAAGAAATATTTTAAGATACCGAAACAATTCTTTTACATTATCCATGAAATGTTTGAAATGTTTGAAAAATTAAAGTTTTCGAATTATTTTCTTTCTTGTTAAAATCGTGTAGTTTCTAGAGTGGTTCATTTATCATACAAAAAATACTAAAAGGGCGGAGTTTCGGACGGTTATAATCCGAGCGGCGACTCTGTTTTTTATTATATTTTTTACTCGACATGTAGCGAAGTCGAGTATGGCAACAGATCTATTTCCAAGGTTGCACCGCGCCTTGGCTTCATTTATTACTGGAATAGTGATTGTAACGTTCTCCAAACCGATTGTTAGATTAAAGATATACTGAAAAACTACACTCGACTGCTTTTAATTTACTTTAAACACTTCCTTGAAATAAAAGGCGCCGTGTGCGACCGGAGTTAACTTTTACTTCGTGCCCGTCCGCTATAATGTAGAATAGAACTTTAACTCACGTAAGACTAGGTTAGTTTTTTAAAGAATTAACTCAACAACATCAATCAACCTGTGGTAAATTTAAGAAATGTAAGGATACCATTAAAGATATCCTCAATTAAACATATCTGTTCTTTAACACCGATACTAAGGCGTTTAAAGAAAAACAAACAGCGCGCTCGGTAAAACAATAAATTAAACGTTTAAGACTGCCCGCTTTCAAAATCAATTTCGTGTGAATCCTTTCCTTAAGTTTATCGTTTAAGTAAGCAAATTTATGTACCCTAATGCGCTTCTGGTGGCGTTGGGAATCAACGTTTGATTGTAAAATACGTACCCATGTCGGCAAATGCAATTTGCTCTACACTTGTGGGTGGTGTTTTAATGGTGCCATTATACTGGAGAACGGCGTTTGTTGCACAAGAATTAACTTAGTGCACAGACAGACATTACCTGCAAGTTTGTTAAGTATTGATATTTTAATGTCTTTTAAATTAAACGATGTGACATTAACTTTATTGTATTATTATGTATTTAATTGTTCACCGATCGTCATATCCATCTGATAAATAAATAATATTATATAATAACAATGAAGAATATGAAGGAGACTGGTTTAAAATTAATGTACATTTTACGCTGAAATATCCACTTGTGAATTTTAACTTTTGACATGTGAAAACAGAAAGTCCAGCAAATAGCAATAAATCGTACGGCACGTTGACGCCGACTGAAAATCACAACGACCAACTTCTAGGCGAAACACCAAAACACAGTCGTATATCTTTCAATTCAGCATAAGCTTTAGCTGGCTCTTTGATTGAAAATACAAGATTTTAGCAAAATTAAGTTGAAATTAATTTAGCACAATCTATTTTGGAACTTTACTTTGAAATGTTTTTTATTATTCAGTGTTTCGTGTAGAAACTGGTCGTGTTGGTTCAATTATTCCTTACTGCATACTTAAAGTGTGTTAGGTTGGAGTTGAATTAATCGAAGGCGTTTAGATTTCGTTTCTTAACACTTAGTAAACAAATACTTGGAAGTTAAAAATTCTCTTCGTTCCTTTAACTTATATTTCACAAACTCTAAACATGCATTAATAATTTTTTTGCTAAAGCAAGTTGCTTGGATTGTAATATCTTTGCTATGATTGCAGTACTAATAAACGAGAGCATCAGACACTAGAATGAGCTAAAATTTAATACCTCGATGTTTCCTCTCGTAATCGACTAGTAGTCTCGCCATTACGCGATTGCTGTTATTGCTGAGTGTGCGAGTTCCGAAGAAATCCCAGTCAGTGAGAAAACGTCTTGGCTACGTTAAGAAGATTATATTTTGTACACGTCTTATCTATAATTTGGAATATTACTTATTTTGTTTTTGCATTTTCTTTTAGAAGTAGAATTAAACTTCAATAACGCTTTTTTGGATTCTTTGTATTTATTTATTAAAATTGAGATAATTTATAAAGAATTATTTATTTATTCAGTACGAAAGCAACAAAAAATATAAATTGGCTCAATAATAAGAGACAATAAAGTTATGTTTAAATAAAGTCTTCGCAATTAAGGTGGATGGACAATGATCTGTAATTGTCAATTTTCGTTTAATTCAGTGCGCTACGTCGGAACTCATAAAGTTTACGACTCTCCCAAATTGCAAAATCCCAAAACGCCCTTCCTTCGTACTTTCGAAAAGAAATTTCTTAAAACTATAATTTCTCTGAGCTACCAGTTATTTCACTTTATGACTCCTTCCTTATCAGCTGTCTTGGTTTATAGCGTAATTAATTCGCTTATACGCCCTGCTGAGACTGCTATTCTTTATGTCCACTAAACTCAAGAACGCTTGCTTAAAAATAACCATAAACCACATTATATTTAAGAAATGCAACAGAATAGAATATCAGAAAATGGCGCCCAAACTCGACGCTGATAATTTTTCATGGCTGTAATTAGAAACGAGTTTATCTGTTGTTCCAAAAATACTTAATGTATTACAACTTTTAATATAAATTTGCTATTGCCAACCGTATTATCGAGAATGACCTTTAGAACTTTTATTTTGTTCAGCCGGAACCGGTTCTCGATCTAAGCCAAGACCAGTTCTCGTGTTGCTATACCGAAGCTATTCGATGTTTCTCAACTAACCGTATTAAATTTAACTAGATTCTACGTTCGGATATCAGATACGTTTAAGTCTTTCGTTAGTTAAAGATGAAGATAACTGGTGGTATCGAAACATGAATTTGGTTTTGATTATTGAATGTTATCTTCTAAAATTAAATTCAATATAAGTAAAGTATACATAAAATAAATTATTATATAAAATATAAATATATTTTCAAACAAAAAGCACAATCCAAGATAATTTACAACGGTATCGTAAACGTTGCTTAAGAAAATTCCTAACTTTTCCCGTCCAGGAAACTTTTCTACTGATATTCACTCGCTGCGGTAATCGTGTTAGCCGTTTAACTTGTGGACAGCTTCTTTTATACAATTAGCTTCTGATTGAATTGAAAAAAACTTGCTTTTACTCAGCTCCGCTCAAAGGGTTGGCTGGAACTTTTAAAAATTTAACAAGTAACAGGATTGAGAGACTAAGAGATTATCTTCACGTTCCCAGTATTGCTGTACTAATGAAATCTTTATTTAACGTCTTTTTGGGCCGTCTACTGAAAAAAAGACTACCTTTTGAACGAGATACTCGGTCTTAAGCATTTATAATTCCACGTTTTGACTGCAAGGAAAAAGAAAATGCAGGTACACAGAAATAAAAGTTAAATGAAATAAAGTCAATACAAAATTCTTTGCACCCAGCTGCAGTGGCGTTTTGGGAGCTAAGCATTCCTGGTTAACTTAAAATTTAAACACATTGCAAGTACAAAAAAAACGAATGCAATCCTCGGAAGTCTGGCCCCGTACATATTTCACTAACTTCGGAATTAGTTCTCGCCATCTTCAATATAATTTATTTATTGCTTCCGTAGATAGATTAAATGCTTTTAAAGCGAAATTTAAGAAAATCCTTTCTTCTTATACATATATTCTTAATTTAATGTCTTTTTTATGTTCTTATTTTCTTTTATTATGAATAATTAATATTTATTTAAATTTAAATGCCTTTTAAACTTTTATCTTAAATTGAAAGGCACATTTAATTAAAAGGCAGGGACTAATAACATCTAATTATACAGCAGAAGTTAAAGAACCCTAAAATCGGCATTCAGTTGATTTACATCGCGAGTAGCGTGACTCCAAGAATGTAGCAAATCCCTCGGATGCCTGAGAAATTAATCACCCGCCTTGAATTTCCCCTTTCCAAGCGGGTTCAGTCGAAATTCTCTTTCTAGCGAACCAGTATTTTTTAATACATTAAGTAGATAAACTCTGACTCTAATATTTTTGTGAAATCCGGAAAACTTGGATGGTGTAATAGTAATGTAATACCTTAAAATGAAGTGAATAAATGCGAATATGTTTTATATAAAGTAAATGTATTAAAAATAAAATGAAGAGAGAAATATTTATAATTAAATATAAATTTATAAATTTTGCAATAATAACATGGAGTGATTTATTTTATTTATAAAACTTGAACTGAATAAGTTTCTTGAATCAAATAAGAAGTAATGAAAAGCTTTGGAAGCATTAATTCCATCTGTCCAAGTTCCAAGTATCCACACAGTATTAGTCTCGCCTATCATAGCTTTAAATATTAAACAAATTGCCATTCTTGACGTTTTTAAATTTGTTCATACCAGATAGTTTGGTTGGTTTAGTTTGATTTGGTTTGGTGTTTGCTCTGAAACTATAATGTAAATGCTATAGTTTTTCTATGATTAAGTCTTAATGTCTGTGATTACATTATCTAGTTCAATTTAAATAAGACAATTAGCTTGTGTAATCTAATAACCATTATCAGACGGTTAACGATCTTTGTATTATACACGATATTATTATGGAATCATTTTTGTAAACAACTTTCATATCCAATATTTAATATTTGTAATACTAGTAATATTTTCTTTCTATTTAACAGCGTGCAAGCATTTTTAAACTAGTTCTTTAAGCTTGGCTGGAGTCCAATTTGCGTTTTCGGTAGACTATTTTTTAATTAAAAATTTAACTTTTACATCCTTAGGTCATTGTATGTCCATTGCTTATTATATTTAATTTCAATATAGCTCTGATTCGAGCCATTAAATTCAACGTTGGGAACTTCCTCTACAAGACTATAAAATTCTCATCAAAATCGGCGCCTACTCTACAGTTATGTCCGAACAGTCATAAAAACAAAATTGAGAGTATCCTTTTAGGAAGTTGGACACTAAAAATCGCTTCCATTCGCTTTAGAGTGCTGTCACGCGATATATGAACAGGAACAAACGATAAAATTTATCAAAATTACATTTTTAGATTATATTTTTTTGGATTCACTTTCCCTCTATTAGAAACAAAATAAACACCTATAGGATTTGAACTTATACTTGTAAGACTTTTATGATTGACATACAGATTGTATATTTTATATAGTTTCTTATTTTAACTTGATAACTATAAATCCTAACATTGTCAACCTTAATTAATCTGTATTATACCTACACTTGTATTATCCGATTTATTATTTTTCAATTTTTAATTTTTAATAGTCTAAGGTCAATAACCCTACTGATCGTTGTCGCGAAGATTTAGCAAATGTTAAAATTAAAATCACAATATGTTTAGTATTCTTAATCAATTTGACGGTGATATTAAATCAATATTCAAAACAAACCGGTCTCCTTATACTCAGATGCAGATAACATCTCGTGCACTTACAGATTTTTAAATCGGTACATTGATTTATAATACTCTTAAAATACACGAATACATTAGATGTTTATCACACTATAAACACATCCTTATAGTGATCGCTAGCCAATTAATTAAGTTTTAGATGTACTCTATTCAAACATTTATAACTAATGTTTGTCCTTGTACCTCTTATTATTAAGATTGCACCGTTAATGGTCTAAAAACGGTCAAACTTATTGTAGTAGGTAGGTACAAAAAAGGTGTAAAAGTTGCAATTAAACATTTACAATTTACTCAGACCTCTTCGATTAGAAACACCGGATTGTTCACGTTTAATTAAGAAAATGTTTGAGAAGCTCCCTTTAATAAATTAACATTGTCAAAGAACACGTCCTCCTGTTTCATTTTACGACTCTTAATAAGATTTAACATATAAAGGATTTATATTGAAACTTTCTTACTTATGTTCTGTTAGTTAATAATCGTGACCGAAACATATTTTTAAACTCAAATTTCCACAAGTTGACTAATACTTTGAAACAGTTGTTTTATGAAAAGAAAATACCGAAATTCTAGAACACGGATATGTAGATCAGTTCATGCTGACGATTTATGAAGAAAGCCAAGCAAAATATGGCGACGCGACAGTTTCCATTAAAACTTTTTTTCATGCTCCCCCCTTTCGATGGAAGATAAATTTGCAAAAACTCAAGACCACCCGTTTAAAATGTTTTCGTATTGAAATGCAAATACCTGAACGACAAACTGTGAAGAAACTTCACTTATACAGTATTTGATTTTGTTTGCTAAACATAGCAAGTACAGAATTATTTTGTATAATACAATTCAGATTAAAAAAAACAAAACATATTAACACATTTAAAGTAGACTCCCTCATGAATAAAACTATTTTGATAGCCAAATCATTATTATCAATATAAATAATTCTGTTTCTATTATTTTTTAAGTTATAATTTAAATTTATATCATAGATATTATTCCTTTTAAACTGCGTATTATTATTTATACGGCACATATGTTATAAGAATATAGTCACAAAACAAAGATGGACTTAAGTATATTATTTAAACAAAATATGCAAGGAAAACTCGAGTTATACCAATCCGCTCAGTAACAGTTCAGAAGTTACTCGCTACAGTTGGTAATACACTCCCAATATTTGTTCTTCCAAGTCCTTTGGGATCGGTCGGGACGTTTCCTTGTGTAAACGGTATCCCCTGTCTTTGGATGCAATCATTCCGCTTTGCAACTGCTATGATAATGCTTATAAGTGTGATCATTGTTGTATGGGGTTGTATTGATTATAAGATTACAATAATGATTATTTAAAATAATTCTACATATTTTTATAACAATATTATTAAAAAGTTTAATGTTACATTGATATTTTTCATCAAATGTATTCTCTATTGTATGGGGATAAATTATTACTTACATTTCAAATACCTCACGTTCTACTCATTCAAATTGCTTCATAAAATGTTTTATAATTTATAAATAATTTCTTATGGAGTTCGTAACTATTATTACCGGGTAAATGGACGTAAAACGCTAGCACATTTCATACACTTGACTCGATAACATTACGAGCCCGTACGTAGTTTTTATTAAGCGAGCGAGCTATAAATTTTACATTTACAGCGTCGAAAACTCTACCACTTTGTTGTTCAGCTATAAAAAGTTCAATTCGTAACAAAGTGTCGGGTGCGGGCTCACGTTTGGTCGAATCGCATCTGCGTCCGTTTTCGGACAAACTTATTGATTGGCTGCATCTGGCGACGGTTTGCTAGCGTATGCTAGACGTAAATGTCGTTGCACGTCACAATATGCTAGGAAGCGAGAGGAATGTCCCTGAGTGGTTAGGTGGTTATTGACACTAGATCAACAAAGTAAATTCGACTTTTTTTGGAATAAACGTCCAACTCTCCTATAGTATTCTTTATAAGTTCTCATCCCTAAGATATGACACTAGTTACGCAAACCAACGATAAAAATAATCGGAACTGGTTATAGTGACATCGCTGCAAATTGTTTAAATTAGAGGGTTTGTTTCGAATTCCCGCTTGGAAAGCAAAAAGGTTGAACGAGATAGCGAAGCCTCATCGACTTTCCAGTTCGGTTTATGTCGGAGTCTATTGACTCGGTAATGCGACTCATTTCCCGAACACACCAGCTTTTGGGAATAAGGAAAGTTCTGACGCCTTCTTTGGAAATGAAAGAAAGACGTCCTTTACTCGAGCAACGTACTAAACTTAATGCCTTTGATCGAAAACCAAAAGTTCGTATTAACTCGAATACAAAGACAATCATGACCATCTGTTTAACTTCAAATTAAGTATCAAGTAACTAATTTAAACTTAAATAAGGAGATGGATTTCGTATTCTTTGTATTAGTATAATTGGCTCCTTGTCACCTTTTTGATCATATGATTAATTAAATATGTTTCTTTGGGAGTAATAGACAATAAACATACATCCGTATCGAATGATAAATCATCAATCATAATGTGTATGCCCTTTGCGTAATGGCGTCATTAACGTAATTGCTTTGCACTGGAGCGTTCCCTATTGGCAACAATTTCTTTGCTTGTTTTCGATATATCCCCTATTGTTGACTTGCCGGAGTCAGCACATCAAACAATTTACTTGCGCGTCGTCTATGATTTCTTTATTACGATCCTTTTATACTTTCTTCCGTCGCTTTCTCTTCGCAAAATTTTCTCGCTTCCCTTAGTGTCGCTTCACAGATAAGAAGATATTGAATTTTGAAACATAAGATTTCCTTTTTATTATTCGTTCCATGATTTTATCTGTATTTACAGTACACTGTGTTAACATAAAGCTGTGTGGAATGGCCTATTCAGTAAATTGGCATACCACTTCTCCTTATTTTGCTCAAAAATTCGTTTAAGGATTAAAAGAGATCAGCGAAGTATTTTCTCGAGTCAACCAAGAATATATAAGTCGCATTATGAAAGAATTGTGTTCTTGATACAGTAAGGCTCTTACCCTAATACGTTTATAATTATATGCCTATGCGTTTCGTCGTTCGTGACAGAATAACAGCTAAGTCGTTGTGATCACGATTATGTGTTTCTGACCGTGAACTGAAATGAGAATCGAATAACAGTGAACAGCTGAACGGATGGCGTGTACTGCTCCATATAACGATTATTATGTATGTAATTAAATCCCTAGAGAGTGTTGAACGGGCATCCATGGCTAGGCGTATAATAAACAGTCGACGCTTGTTACCGCGTTCCCATGCACTTGGGATGCAACGTTTCCACATATAGCTCCGTTAGGACAAATATAGTACGTTGCTCTAGAATTAACCGAGTAATACTCGGAAAATTACTGTAGTATTCGCGGGGCGTTTTTTTGTTCCCATGCATGGAAGTATGATTGTTGTTAATCTATGATGTCATTATATAATTATATCAGCTGCTCTTAACCAGTTTCTAGGTAAAATTTGCAATATTATTATACCTAGTCTGAAGTTTACGTTATAGTTTGTAATCTCTTGAGTTGAGATTCAGTTTTATTTCTGTCCAATATGAAAATAAATACTATTTTTAAACTATACATCTTTACTATGCCATCAGTTAATGGCAGCGTGTCTGGCATGTCTTTTCCCTCGTGCAGGTCAAAATATCCCTTGCGTCATTTGAACTCAAGACGCAACGACATGATCATTTCGTTTACATTTAAGTGTATCGGTGATACGAATTAGCGCAAACCTTGCAATCGGTCCGACGCAATAACAATTTGCGTAGTAAGTGGCGTAGCATACACGTGTCAGATTTTCATATTCTATTTATGTTTGAGCTGATTTTGATGAGATACTTTCTAAGGATCTTCAGGGTCTTAGAATTAAATATAACTTAACTGCACACAGCCACAGTCATCTTACAATAAGTCACTTATAAAAACAAAATTTAAATATAAACTCAAATAATTATATTTTGTCAACTATGGAAACCTGATCTTTTTAACTCTTATATTGTCTTGTCGAGGTTTAATAATAATATTTTTTAAACTTTAATTTAGTTTGGTTCTCTTCAATCTGTTTTGTGAGTAATTACAGTAACGAAAGACGTTTGATGGATGTGCTGGGATAAGATAATCTTAATGTTTGTGTTTACAGTTTAGTGAGTTGGCATTAGATCAGAAACCTGCTGAGAAGACAGACGGACAGACGCCAAATCTATCGACATTTGATATTCGTGTAAAAGCCAAAACTAATGAAATAATAAAAATATCTTAATTAAGATACGTTGTATTAAATCAGATCTAAATAATTTATAATTGGAAAGTCCTGTCAGTCCATGTTATGAGATCATCTACCCATGAAATAATACCACTGATATTTCAAACAGATAAACATTATAAGCAAAATAATCAGATAATGAACAATTATCGCCAATTAATAAATATATTTCAATGGTCGCTATAATTAATTGAATGTTTCAATAATAAATAATCTAATTGATAATTTCCGACGTAGTCACCTAGTAGCCTAAATAACTGGACCTTATTTTTAATACATTTGCATTGAATGACCTGGAAGGGATAATTCCAGAATGGACTGTGACTCACTGTTTGCATTTATGAAATAAATTAAATTCGACATATTAGTATTTTAACAATGTATTGTGTTACAATAAAGGTAAATGTTTGGAAGTCAATGGCCCAATGACCAAGTCTTTCAAATAATTTATGTACCAAAACTTCAAAGCTGGGCGTTTCTAATTGCAAAGTTAGAATGCTTACTGTCTAGCCACCTTTCCATTCCTCGTTATCTGAGTAAAGAATTGGACGATACGTTAGAGGAGAATAGCACTAACACATCGATAAGACTAGCTGGAGCGTGCCAAAACTCGAATTTATTATGCTCGGATTGGAAATCAAAAAGTCCTACATTTCAGATGTAGCAATAGAGCGAATAAACGAAACGTTAGATTTATAAGATTGTACGAACAAATTTATATTTTCATGAATGTGTTTTGTATTTTATACATTTTTAATCTATCCTATATAAGTACATACTCATTATTAAAAACTTATTTAAGTAAATTACATTCAATATTCGCAATAATTATTAACAGATATCACTTTCAATAGTACACGTGAAACAACACTGTAATCTATAGTCACAAAATCCATAATAACAATCGCATGGCTACGTTACATCATTACACGCGCTCTCCTGCGCCGGTTATTAATAAACAAACCACGTGTGCGATATGCGCAGGCGCATGCAGTCACACTAACCGTAAATGGAAAATCTTTTACTTTTTCTTATTAACTTCTAAATATTAATGTTACCCAATTTAACTTTCTTATGTCTATTATATGCTATGTTAAGCATTTTCATTTTGGTCCCTCTTGTTATACTTCAAATATGATGTATAGATCTCAAGTTACACTTGCAAAAGAGAGATCTACTCGTAACTTGTTCGATATCCAACTCGTCTAGTAAAAGATGTCACCACAGTATGTTTAGAAAAACATAATGTGTTATAAAATATTCACAAATATATTATGAAATTAATTGGGGAATTAATTAGGAATAATCATGTAAAAATAAATCCGAAGTATCTGTTTTTTTATTTATTATTACTTCTGAGTATTCCAAGCACTTCCTATAGAAGAGATCACCTTTATGTTTCGTTGTGTGGTCGTATATTTCTGGAGCTTGCTTATCTATCGTCCGTTATCTTCGAGTATAGCCCTTACTGTCATGAAGGTCTAAGGGTAATGTTATATTGTAATGATAAATTTTATTAGCAATGTCATTACTCTCTTATCCTCGTATATTGATAGCA
The DNA here is from genome assembly GCA_918358695.1 of Melinaea menophilus ssp. n. AW-2005. Lineage (NCBI taxonomy): Eukaryota > Metazoa > Arthropoda > Insecta > Lepidoptera > Nymphalidae > Melinaea > Melinaea menophilus. The sequence continues at coordinate 19,226,035 of OU911043.1, read as the reverse complement.
CTTATTGATTATATTTCAAGGTAAAACATAATTCTATATGATTCTCATTTAATATAATAAAAACATAACTGTATCTGCACAGTAGGTTAATTAATTATAATATAACTAGTATATATGTATCACACGTATATAGGAAAACACCGAAATACATAAGGTAGTATCAGTTAAACTTTAAACGTTCTCATTAACATCCTAGGAAACGAGGACAATCAGGCGATGATAATAAATTATAAGCCGACGTTGCTACTTCCTTTTCTTCCTGATCCAAGGTCAAAGCACACTTCTGGTTTGGTTCTAAATGGCGATTCGACACGATTACAATTTGACCATATCAAATCTGACCAGAAAGTTAAATGTCGGAACGAATGGCACTATACATTTTGAAGTCTTTAGATGCAAAATAAATGTTTGCTATTATCTAATATTGATGTTATTTCGGGAGATATCATTTAGAATGATTTGATTCAGCTGCGCAGGTAGCACATGTTTGTAGTCTTTCAAATTATTTTATATATTATTTTATTTCTATATAATTACTGTCTGAATATCTATTATGCTCATTCATGTCATGATAAAAAAGCAATCATAAAAAAAAATGTTAATTTTTTTTTTAAATAACTCAACCATCAAAGGTTTGATCAAAGGCTGTAAAATATTTATTTGATTTTTCAAAGTTAAGTTCAGTTGAATTCGTTGCCTCAACATCTATTCAGACATATCGTTGCTGCTCGACCTCATCGCCCTCAAACATTCATTCAATATTTGTTTGTGTATAGAATTTATATCCGATGGATTTATAAAATACCACCGAAATAGAATCGACCGATGCAAGACCATCGCGCTGCACGTGCAGATTTCGAATATATTCTTATAATAAAAGCGCATTTCCTTATCAATTCCACAATTTATTCTTCATAGCCGTGTTTACACTGTCTAGACAAGTTTCTGCACGTTGGGTATTCTAAATTTCTGTATTATGTCTCTGACCTAAATGATTCTCTTATAACTTTGTAATATTAACAATTTTGTAATAACATTCTTTAAGACATATTTGTGAGTACCTAAATATATTTCAAGTACTTTTAGGTAGCTCTAATAACAAAAATAGATTGACAATACTTTAATTATTATATATTTTTCTTATGATTTTAATATTTTTATTAAAAAGCACTGTTCATTATTTAAAATTAAGGAAAATAAATCACGTCTTAGGAGAAATATCTTGTCCTGCGACATGGAAAGATTAGAAAGTTTATAACAATTCTAAGTAGCTTGATGCCGACCGAAGCCCTAATATTCTTTGAACGTAATTGGAATACCTGTCCAATTAAACAACCTCAAAGACACAACATAACAAAAACTAAATATAATTTAGTGATATCATAACTTAAACTAACGCCACTGATAAAGACAATAAACATTCTAATAGATTATCTACAAAATGATTCAGATAGTTTAAATTATTTATTATCCCCATTCATTTTCCTTCAGGTTAATTGTAACAAACATCCTTGATCTATTGTTAACACTATCCCGACATCGGCTTTATGCGAGTAGATTTAATCGAGTGTCGGTTCATATCGATGTAACTAATCGCCTGTTTGTCTGTCCATAACTCATAGGAGATGGCGACTGTGCTAATTGTATACAATAAATGTAATCGTTTAATAAACTCTTTAATAGTATGTTCAGATTTGTGTTGCTATCATTTGTATTCAAGTAATAATATAATGGAAAAAGGTTTTAAACATCTACCTTCAAATCAAGAAAATACACTATCTGGTGTTACGACTTCTCGTCGGATTAGATTATTCATAGTGGCAACTTGCAAGTTGTTCCAGGTTTCATTTGCGTACGAGATAGCTTATAAAGTGAGTTGAGAAATAGAATAATAATATTTCCTTACTAGGTTATGATAATAAAGTGCATTTATCGTGAGATATATCATTTGCCGCTTTAGTTCAAACTCTTGCGCCAACAAGTCCGCCACTAAGTAGTATTTGCACGAAGATAAGCATAGCAAGGCTAAAAGGCTCGACGCATATGTTTGTTCCAACAATATTTTCTTTCAAGCCCCCCACTTGATGTCGACATCAAATTAAACAAGTTTTAGACCAAGACCGCTTTCAGAATCGTCCTGATAAGAATTAACAAGAGAAAATAATCAGCCTTTGATGTTGATAACAGTAAGTTGTTGAATCATAAAGTATATTATTTATAGTTTATCTTATTTAATTTTGAATTATAACGGTTCATCTGACAAACTTATATACAAATGTTATACAGGATGTATACACAGTGGCAAAGAAAGTAAATTACAGTGTGCAAATTCTCCACCTGACTCCATTCAAATATCACATTTTTTACACTTGAGTAACGAAACGACAAACATCTGTTCAAATAAAATTTAAAAACACAGTGTTTACCGCATTTCGCCATCTGAATAAATAATACAAATTTTGTGTTAAATATGCGGCTGTTGATCGTTATTTTATAAAATCAATACTAAAATTTTGTTATAAATATCATCAAAAATAAAATAAAATTGTTAAGTGGTGTAGTAAATCTCAATTCAATATAGCAATTTACATAAAAACCCAAAGGCAATAATAAAATAGAATATTCAACCCGTGAACGGCTAGACATCAGTGATATAATAGACAAAAGAACCAACAGCGAAACACAAAAGGTCCATCCTTTATTCAAAACCAATTTTGACTTTGTAGGATTTTATTTACTTAGCTTTAAACAATAAAGGCTAAAATCGTCTGATGCACAGCCGAAAAACGAGGACTGTGTAAAGTGCGGTAGCGTATAATAAAAAAATAATGCAACGAAAATTGGTTTTTAAACGAAAACATAGTGAAGGAGATAAGATAGTTTTATTGTGCCACAACATGGGGGCTGACGATGAAACGTTAAAAAAACGCCTCCAGTATCACGTTACTTAAAAATCCATTGGAATGCCCATAAAATAGGGAAATCGGAGTAGTTAAACATTTCTTTGAATAGTATAATTGTTCTAAAATGCTTATGTATCATAACAATAAATTATAATAAAGCCCTCGTGGCATACGAGCAACGTTTGATACGAATCTAATAGAATAATACATCAAAACGTCCTGTACATATCTGATATACAAACGGTCTACCTGTCTTCATCAATAATATTTTTTATAAGGCGAGTTTCTTTCTAACATTGTCTAACGTCTCCGTAGTGATTGATGTGTTCGGAATACTCAAGGGTTTAGGTTTAAGATCCTTAGGGAGCAGTCCTTCAAAAGTTTAAAGGGCTGCCGTGAATAACTGCCTTGCTACTCGCCTTGGATGAGTTATGCAATGTAGATCCTTTTTAATTATATAATAAATAAATTAGTTCTGGATTAATAAAATGCACGGACAATCTCCGAATCGATCCTAACATCGTAAATGCACATAAAAGTACTAATTAAAAGCCGGACATCGGAAAATCCGTGCGGAACCGGCTACGGAGCAACGAAAAATAAAGAAACCTCGCTCCCATCCGGGCAATCTCGATAAAATTGTATAAGAGGATTAAAAGATTTATTGTATAAACCTCTTCAAAGGATTTTTTGGGTCCGTTTGTTTCTTAGCCGTCAGGGGTACGTGCTCTCGCATTACAACTCACTAAAATATTTAAACTCCATCATTTATTTTGCTCGTTCGTGTCAATGTTCATTCGTTTCTGTGTTTCTTTTTAGAAAGTCCTTGATTTTTTTGAGAGCACTAATGGATTTAGCTGAGTAGCTTTTATAAACATGTAGTTACTTCAAGTTTCGGTAAAAGCACTTCGTATTTTCGTATTTCGTTCTGGTAGCATGCGCTCGAGTCACGAGTTTTTGTTTAATTCAATCGTAATCTCTTCTGTTTCATCTTTGTAACACTATCAAAATATCTCGGTAATAAATATAACGCTTTAAAATTATAAAGTGTAAAGTGTTAATTGACACACTAAAATATTTATATAGGACAGTGTGCAACATTTCCTTTAACATATAAACTATAATTAAAGTTAGAAAATATTGGGAGTATAATCAAATTCCACCGGGGTGCAGTCAGACAATCGCTTGTTACATTATAAACTACAAGATTCACCCGACGTCTGCAATTAACGTGTCTACGCTGAACACAAGATAGCTGAAGATATGGTTAGATCACTTAGCTTTAAATTCTAGTGTAAACAATTTATCCTGAACTTTTATTTCTATCTTACTACTTGTTTCTAGAATTTATCAAACTTAATCTGTTACTTAATAGACTTCTATAATTATTATCTTGTTACAGGTAAATGTAAACTTGAAGTTTGCACCTGTTATTGAATTATGGTGAGCCGTTTGTAACTTCTTCGTTGTCTTCTCTTTGCTTTTACGTTGGAACTTCGTATGATTTTTGTTATAATGAAATATATATTACAATAGATTCTTAACTTAATACTTTCATAATTTATTAAATATAAATATATCTGATACGTTTAGCTTAACTATCATATTTTATTATCGCTATTTTTATATATAACAGTACTTTTTTAGACGTAGTCATACTATAATTAATAGACGTAAAATGATTACACTATTGGAGCTAATGACTAGCGCTAATCTAGGCTTAGCGTTAAAATATTTGTTTCCTGTTCTGTTTTAAGTGACATATTAATTCGTCCACTTAAGTATCTACATCCTCATTAAGCGTTTTGTTATTATTTGTTCTGTCTCGACCACTTTGAACTCACCTTAATGTTTTAATAGACTCATTTATACGTATTAGACGTTTTGTATTTCGTATGCTTCGTGGAGATGCTAGTTTTGATGTGTCGAGTCGTGCACTAAATGTATTATTTAAGTATGAAAACATCTTAATCTTCATATTCTGTATTTTCAGTATCATGTTTTGTTAAAAAGTCGACTAGTTTATAAATTGCTACCTCTACAGTATATGTATATATACATAAAGATGTTCTTTTAATTTCTCTTAGCAAACTCCTCTCTATTAAGTCCTTTTAATCAGTAAATGGAACAACGAGACGGGACACGTCAATAAAACTTTTAAGTTCCTTTAAAGTAACTTTATGGAGTGTCGACCCTTGTTTTGTACTTATTGCCTCTTTTAAAATTAAAACTGTGGAAATACATTTATAATGTTTATTCAAAGGAAACTTAATAATAACTTCTTTAAGTAATAAAAATAAACATCAAAGAACATTTTTTTTTTTTAAATCATAATAACCCTAACCACAAAAAAGATTCACAAATAAGAAATTAACTGTCATGAACAGAATTGTGTAGCCAATTTGCTTAGAGCTCTCCGAGTTTGTATTTTATTTAACTTGGAGCACTTCGTTCATATGAAAACATAATTTGTAAGTTTTAAGTGCCATCACTTATGTTACGGTTTTCGTTTAAACGTATAAAACATTCTGATATTCAAAATAGATTATAATTTCTTCAACAATGCTTAATATTAAAATTATTAGTAATTCAATTGTACAAAAGAGATAATGACACAAGTTGGGGGAATAAAATGGAACATCTTTTGTTTGCTATACAAAGACCCTTACTGTCATACTCATTGAATTTCTATCGGTCTTGACAAATTGAAACAAACTGGAAAGTTGAGTTTCAAAGTTGGTAACTGCCTTCAAATGGGGGCAAAGATCCATTAATTCACTGTAAGTAAGAACTTGAATTAAATCACTTGAACATCTAGAGCTTTGGGCTCTGTATGTATAGTTTTTTTTTTATAATTGATATTAAGATTAATCGATAACCCATCCTGTCAAATCAAAAGACAGACACCAAAATCCTTCAGATATTTTTTTCTCCTTAAAATTATGTAGTATAATGAACCAGCGGGAAGTAAGTTAGCATTAAGTATTCGCATTTTCAGACCTGTCTCTGTCGAGGCAGTTAAAATTTCACTTGGCTAAGCAAAATTTTCTGTCCGCTGCAAAAATCTTCCCCTTTTTAGGGAGAGGGAGTAGCGAGCGAATTCTTGCATAAAATTTACATCGAGCGGTCCATACAAATTACCATTTTACTTCTTACTCTGATTAAATGTTGTAGAAAAAATATTGCTCTCAAATGGAAGAGAAAATTCTCGGTTTTCGACTCATTAAAATTGATGTTTTGTTTTTTTACCGCTGGCACTTGCCTAAGAGTGATTTCCTTAGTATAAGATTATTTCTTTTCGGCTCAAGGCTCAATGTTTATTTTCATGTTTACGTAATTGTTTAATTTGTTTTACTTAAAAATTAATGTACCATTTAAAACAAATAATTTAACAGCCGCACTGGGACCATGAAAACGGAAAGTAAATATGGAAGAGCCTTATACTGTTACAAATGCAGAGCTGACCGCAAAAGGCTAGCTCTCGCTAATGTTCCACAAAAAGTGTAAAACTTGGCAATGTCCAATAGGATTTCTTCCAAAAAAGGTGTGTGTTACAACGTCTTTCGTGCGGAAGGGTGAGAAAACATTGCGAACAGGGTAGAGGATATTTGGCAGGCATCTACAAGCTAATGATCCTCTTGATTGCGGTAAAGTGTCGCTATAAAACCTCTAGATGCTGCCAACTTTGAAAAAACAGTTGCTTCTCTAAAGTGACTATTTTTCCTGGCAGCCAACCGTTATTATGAGACAATTGCTTTTAGTGACCAGGAATTTAATACTTCACTACTTCCTACAAATTAACACGTCAATTTACAAGCTATGTTATGGATTGGTATTAAGTATTAGTTGAAACCGCATAGCCATATCTTACGAAATTAAACACTATATATTATAAGGTATGATATTTACAATTCTACTCATTACGTTCATAGAGATGAGTTCAAAACTCTTACCCGGATTCGTGCATATACAATAGAGAACTTGGTGTTTCTTGTATCAATAGTGCTTTTACGTTGATATAGTTTCTTACATACTGTTGAAAATGGGATTAAAAATATTAACAACCTTGTTTTGCTTCTGAAATAAATAAACCGATTTATCAAATAAAGACCCTGATCGCATAATCAAAAGCAGAAAACAAACGCAAATAATCGTGAGCGACATGGATAGATCTTTAGCCGCCAGACATTCGTGAAGTAGTCATCTGCTACTGTCGGATAAGTTATTCGTTCCCTTCGATATATCTCACGACAGGAGAGACTAATACCAATTTGGTATTCATAATTTAATTTAGCAGCGCTCGTAGTTTCGATAATGTTTAAATGGATCGTTAGTAACACGTATTAAGAGTATATACTTATTGACTTGTTTTACTCAATTACATATTAAATAGGAAAACCCATAACTGTTAGTAATTATACAATTTTAAGGTTTCGCTGTAAAATAAAAGGTAGACGAGAATAGATTAAAAAAAATGAAAAATCTTGCAATTTAGAGAAACTTTGAAATATTAATTTTTAATAATGTTTCAAGACCACGAAACCCGTGAGGTGCCGACACCGCAACGTAATTTTTGGTCCGACTTTATTAAAAGTTGATACTGGGGAGGCGGCAACGGTTACGCCACTTCACCAAGTAATATAATACTTTTGCTTTGGTCGAATCAACATTTCAATATTCAGAGGGTTCATTAATCACTGTAAATTGACAGGGAGGAAATTTGGGCCGATATCAGCCCCCACTTCACGGGATCTTCTGTTTTTATTTTGACGATGCAAAAATTTTTGCACGTATTCTTTAAATTTTTTTCATACATTTTAAATTATATTCTAACAATCTTTCCGTTAAAATATATTTAGTGATATTTGTATGTTTATAATTAATTTATAAATTAAGTCATGACTTTATAAAATGTATTAAAAACACAACTTATATATATATATATTTCAAACTTAAATCGACATATTAAATTATGTATAAGCAATGAGTTTTAATTATGAAGAGAAGAGGGGTTTAAATTAAAACGCTTAAGCAAATGGGTAACGAATTAAATATTTATACAAAATCACGCTCTTTCAGGACGTCTGTTAACTCCGCGTCTAGTTACAGTGTAAAAGGATATTATCGCCTCTTAGCGAATTTAATCTTTCGTGTAAAAGCATCCATTAATCATTAATGGGGGCATTCATCATAAATCAGAACACCGCTCTGTCTCCTTCGTTTTATATCGCTGTCTTTATTTGGCTTTCCACATTTTCTGGAGGATTTGCTTGACAAATTACTTTCTCTCTTTCCTTGTTTAGGGGTTTACCTTCTTTCGGTTTCGGCAGTATCGGTAGGTTTATGCCAAAGTATGTGAGTCGTTTGGGAGCAATTTTTATTAACTTTCTTGCTTCAGTACGTGAAAGTTTCCGCTTTTTCGTTTAACTTTGCATTTGACTATTTATTTGGTTCTGTTTTATCATCCTTACTGATATGCATTTTCATAATGTTCTTAATTTTGTTTTTTTAAATTTAAGTATTACATTTTTATTATAAGATAATTTTACATTTGTGTAACATATATCAATCTAAAGTACATTTATTATCAATTTAGATGGAGTATTAACCTAACATCTACTTTGACCAAAGGTTTCAGCCCTTCGTAAACTTAAGTAAATGTCACTTCCATGACCTTTTGCACTAACTGTTGTACATTTGCTAATATGTCGATATAATGAAAAGATTACCTTTATATACTACATCCACCGTAATTTCTAAAGATTTATGAGAACTAAATGACTTAGGTGATTAATGGTTGTGTTAAAAGTACGTACATACAGTTATAACTTTTAAATTAATAATCCTCGCTAATGTTTCTCATTCCTTACAATATTTTTAATAATATTTGCGTTAATATCATATTCCTCTCGGTATCAATTAGTGACAACACGACAAACTCAATCGCAACAGAACAACCATTACAAAAACGGTAATCGTAAAATTACATCTACATTGTGGGTAATAAATACAAAAACCAGCTCACACAAAATGGGTACGATAATCTGTTTACATTGTCAAGACATTTTGGTTCTTATCATCATTGCTTGGGAGCTGATAATTGCATGCCGTTTTATATTATAGAAGTTAATCTGTGTTTGCTAGGAAATGTGTGGGTGGTTAAGGTATTGTTGCGAAAGATTTGAGCAGTCAGAGGGACATTTTAAATAATAAGCTTAATATATGACTTTATATTATTAATAATAAAGAGGGATAAGTGTTGAAATTTAAGATTATAAAACTGGTCTATATCATATATAAAATATACTTTATTTAAACAATCAGAAACATATTAAACGCTGACATTTTTTAACAATATTAACAATATTTAATACGGAATCGAATAAACATTAAAGGAGTTCACTCCTTATAATGCTAAAAAACTTGTTTTGAATACATACATACATGTATTGATTAATTATGTTATTTATATTGGAATAAAATAAATGAGATTGATTTATTTTACCATACTGATAAATATTTATATTTTTAATGAGACGTAACCGGTGGCGCCACCTGGCCTATTAGAGGCGAGACTAGGTGAAATTGGAATAACATATGTAAAATTAACATTTATACACATTTAAACTGTCAGTTTATTAAGTGTATTACATTGAACCCGTTAAATAAACTTGAACCGTAACAGTCATTATTTCAAAAGACAATGATAAGAAAATTAAAGCTAGATTACAACAATACAATATTATCTACATTCCAGTGAAAAAACTAAGGTCAAGTAGACGTTTTCCGACCGTGATAATGGTTGATATAATGAACACGTAACACGTTGCGTTTCGCAATACAGCCGAGGTTATAAAAAACGTACTCCCATTCGAACAATACACGATTTGTGTTAAGGCTACCTAATCGTTGTATTAGAATTTGAAATTTAACTTAAATAAATTGTGAGGTCGTCCAAAATTAAGACTTCATCTTACATTCGATGTCTTGAGAGTCACTTGTAATATTTTTATATGGTCATAATAAACTATAATAATATTTTAGATTAATTACTTGCCATAGTATAAAATTTGCAGTTACAATTTATGGCTGACTGGTGTTTGTCTATAAATAAAAATTTCTTAAAGGTCTATTGGTGGCATTTCAAATGATGGGTTTTTTAATGATGAGTACATAATGAAATTAAACTTAAAGGTACTTTATTAGAGATTAAAATAGAGCGATCTCGTGTTAATCGAAATTGAACTGAAAAGAGGTTTATTATTATAAACGCAAATCACAACTATTATTTAAGGTCATATTGTATGCATAATCTGTAAGAACTAGTTTGAATCAAGACATTAGTACCAACACTCCCATATCAATGATGTTATTTCAACAGTTGGATAAATCCTTGAAATTTAAATATCAGTTCCTTTCCAATTCCCTGAATTTCTATTTAAGAACCGAGGTAATTTAACTCTTGCTACAATCAGTTGTTGAGTTTATATCAATAAAGTAATCGAAACGATCGATGCGATAAAGGATGGTAATATTATTTTCTATTGTAAAGAAAAAAGATAAAGCGAAGTAGTATTCCAGTACTCGTATGTAGCACCATCAAATTCAATAAAATTTAAAAGATGATTGAACACAAAGGATGCAGGTGGACGAGCAAAACTCTGCAATAGGTCGTGAGGCTATACAATAGGTTGCCATAGCAACGGAATCAAAGGCAAAGCCTTCTCACGGCTTCTTCCCAATATCGGAATAACGGGCAATAAAAGTCAAGACCGTTTGCCACACAAATTGTATGTACGTGAGTAGTAAGTACTTCAATTGGATTTTTAGATGTATCTTGGCACTATCCTTTGGATTAGTCTTGATGCACATTTATCTGGGACGACTATAAGTATCTCGTGTTCTCAGTCTCACAAGCTTGTCACTTCATAGATAGCATAACTTTCGGGTTTCGGTTACTATATAACTTGCTTCAGTCTTCCGCTTCTATATTATCTTACGCTACATGACGAATACGAATCTTCTGAAGTTCAGTATTCATTATACCAAAGACTAGATAGATATTTTTTAATAATCTAAATTGAATAATAATGTCTATCTTATTGCAAGTGACTAAACGCAATTTGATTAACAAGGTAGTACAAAAGTGATAATGGCTTTGGTAATTATTGTAATGGAACAAAAGATTCACGTAATAAACATTTAATCCGAGTTCAACATTTCAACATCTCATTTTAACAATCTTGACGACTAAATTGTTGACGGTGTAATTATCGTGGCCATTGTTTTAACAAATTATAATGCTGCCGAATCGAAGGAACGGAAGTTTCATAGAAAAGGTTTCGTACACGTCTCTATTGAGTATAATACCCCAAATTAAAAATGTGGAAGTGGCACGCAACGTAAATTTATTCGTGATTTTATCTGCTCGTATATATAAATTTATGAAATGAGTTTAAATCCTAGAAGGTTAGATAAAATTGATGATTAAGTGGAGCATAACGTTCTTATAATGAATTAATGAATCTCCGACGAGTCTAGGGCACATGATTGTACAGTTATTATTTAAAATAATTAACTCATTTTAGTTTACCTTTAGATAACTGATGACAAAACCTATCTTTATAATGGCAGTGATCATTTATTATAAACTCGACACAATAATTTAATTAAGTTAATGCGGTCGTTTCTTAAATATATTTTACTTAGAGATGGAGCAATATTTCAACGTCTGAAAATTTTATCACCACTTTAAATGCCAGTTTTTTTAATGTTACACTTACATTTATTTGAGATTTTTGTTGCCTCATTACACGTCTCTTTTGACAAACTATTATTACGACTAATTCGAGTTTGTAATAAATTTGCCATCTTTGTAGATTCAATTTTATATTTTAAGTATTTGAAAGACTAAAATATGAAACTCTTCGTCATTTTGCAAATAAATATATAACAAATATATCTAAATAACAACCACCACAAATTCACCTGTGTTTTCTTCACAAACGCACTTTATTTATGTTACATTTCCTTCCTTCCATTTTCTATTTCCCATGTTTCGATTTCAAGTGAACTCGGTATCGTCGTGGCGTCTATCTGTTGTCTAGCGGTACGTGAACGATGCGACGACGTGGAAGAAACGATTACTAAACGGCCATGTGGATCATATTTCGAAGTTATGTTGCTTGAGCGACTATTGATATTTTATCTTTTAATCGTTGAAGTTTTACCGATATAGTTGTTTCTAATACACCATTATAATTAAGTTCTTCAAAATGTTTAATCATATCTACGTTTATAATCTTGGAGAACGAAATAATTAAAGCCCTTTTCAAGCAGTTCGCATTGTGGTTGTAACTACCTTCATTAAGTGTAATCCTAATTGTCTAAACACGTTGGATAATAACTGAGAGTTATTCGAAGGTCGATTGGATCGTGAGCGGCTGTCGGTACCTTTAAGGATTATATGCGGTTTAGGTTAAATTGCGTTAGAATAAAGGTTATTTTGATTTTAATATTTTTCATGTTATCGTCGTATTCTGAGATTGTTATAAAAATAATTAACAAATATAGTTTAGTGCAGATGAACTAATACATAATACAGTTTTTGGTATCCGTTAGAATCAAATTCCTCTTAAATGAAACCTTACATAACTTCTCTTAAAATTAAGTATTTAAATGCCCTTTAGTAGAATTATGTGTTAATATATTAAAAAACTCATTAATTGCAATCAAGAGTTTTCCTATTAAGGTCAAGATTAGCTCGTAACCTTCATTAATATTTTGACGTTCACTCCAATCGGTCGTTATGTATAAAACAACGAGTAGACTAACACCCACGGTGTGCAACCTACCTTATATAGATATTGACATCTCTGAACAAACTAGCGGGGTCAAATTTCAAGAGTTTAATCGCAGCTACTTCATGGTATATTATTTTCAAACCAGTTCTTAAATATATACATTCTAAATGTAATATAATAATAAAAACTATCTTAGTTTCATTTAAACCAATACATCATAAATGATATTATAAGAACGATTTGACCTGAACGACTTTTTAATATTTTTTTGGTCTTTTTTACTGGTTGATCGTGTTCTTCTATTTTGATTATGATTTATGATACAACGAAGCCGATATTTAGTAAAGGTTACAAAGTGTTTTTTTGTAATAAGTTTAAACATTTCTAGATAATTCAATAATAAAAAAAACCATCCTATCCTTTCATCACATCCCTCACTCTAAAATATTTCCCCATTTTGTTATTATGTATATTTTGAGGGAAATTGTCGTAAATTCTTTAAACGTTTCCTTTCACCGTTACGGTTGCGACGTTCTCGAGATCGGTAAGAGAAAATCTCTATATAAAATCTTTTATTAGCCATTCTGTATTTGCGTATAAAACGAGATGAAGGCTCAAATCAGACTGTAGTTACTCTTTTGTTTGGATCAGCTCAAACAACTTTAACTATGTCGATAACTTTTACGGGATACGTATTATTGTTGTCACAATTATTGATCCCATTTATGTATCCATTGATTTTAGAGTCCGTAAAATTATTAATAGTACTTATTTACATATTTCTTCTCCGACATTTATTGAAAGTCCTCTCCAAACTGCCTACTCTATGTTCTATTAATCGAGGTCATTTTATTAAAGTGCTCACAACTACATTAAAAATGATGGTATTGACAAAATTGTTTTGAATATAACATGAAATAGGAATAAAAGAGGAATAGGAATTACATTTATTTCGTTAAATTAAACGAGAGATGTCTCGCATGGAGTTACCTACTCAAAACACGTTTCAATTTGATTCTTTGACGTGACTTTTTATGATTTCGCTTTTATTTCTTTGTTTGTTTCTTTCTTTCTTCAACGTTGCTTAGATTTTGAATCGTTACATTAAAAAACGCCACGAAGGTTTATTTATTATTGACACTATATCAATTAAAAAAAAAGAATAATTAGTTTTATTAATTATCTAAAAGGTGAAGCCAATTACAATCTATTTGACAAGTTATATTTACCCAGACAGGTGTTTATAATACTTTCTCGTTCGATTTTTAATATCGTAGCTAAACACACAGAATAAAAAATATATTCTTTCTATTAAATATGAGAACAGAGATATCTATTTATGGATTTAAAATGAAACACGTAACAAGTAGAAGAAAACAATGTAAGCACTTCTAAATCATAACATGAACGTTAGCGCGGGGAAGTTTTCTGCTTTTGGTGTAATTTAGAACAAGGGATACGCAAGTGGTCAGGGGGGAAACCACGAGCCTGGGGGGAGGCAACCAAGCATAGAATGGGTAATACAAGCATATCATCCATATACACGTTGAGTACGATGCCAACAATTTACCATAAACTTTAATAATACACATACTTTATACAACAGAGGCGAAGATAATCAAAATTTAAACATCCAGATCGAAAATATTGGAATACATGAATGGTGTTCACTCGAAAAATAGACATAAAATACACATATGGACGGTAAACTATGAATAATGGATGAAAATATGACATTACCATTTTTTCCTTTTGAAATCTGGGTGGAGATTTTATAAAAAATTTGCCGGTCGTTGACCTTATGCTCTCGAGGTGCAAAGATACTCAAGATTTTATATATTTAATGAAGTCTGGATTCCTAAAGGTGGATGAGTTTGTATTTCAAACAATATACTGAACTGTTTTTTTGTTACAGGTAAAAGCAATTCTTAATCATCCCCGTTTGTAAGTAAATGAATGTGGAATATTTATTTTCTCTTTGTTATTTTATTATCATTAAAAATATGTCTTTAATAAAGTTGGCTTGTTATTCGAATGTCTAGACAGAGGTTTGTACAAAACCGGGATCTAATAGAGGATTGCATTGATTGGAGATAGAAATTAATGCTTGGTATCTACTAAGCTTAGTTATTTCCTATTTACAAATATTTACGTGACTAAACAAGCGATCTTATAATTTTATCACCTCTAAAACGTCTTATTTTCGCGACGCGTCAATATATTTTCGATAACGTATACGATTGTACTTAAAACATTGGGTTCATTGCCCTCATTATCATGCTCTCTCGCGAATAAAATATAGGACAATTTTCGCGTGCGATACTATGAACCGATTTCATCACTTTGACGTCGAATATCTGAATCGAAATTACAGTCTCGAATAATGTGGATATTAACATTTTTTCAACACGAATATGAGTCATATTTTAATGGATGCTCGAACGATTTATGTAAACGTTAAAATCATCAGTAATGGTCACTTTTTATGTAGCCAATGATGTGCTGTCAATGAAAGGTTACTGGTCAATAAACTGACTGAGGACGTTTGTTGACGTTTTGGCTTCATTTTAAAATGTAATCGCGTGCCGATTAACATAATTTTGATTTACTTACATTAATATTCGAGTCCGCATTCTATTGTGGCTAATTTGGACGTTTATAAGTTTTAATGTTTCCTTAATATGTACTTCAGCAGGTAAACAACCTCACGATTTGTTTTTAAATAACCTTACATGTCTTTCGAATTATCAGAGCCTTTTTGTTTTTTTCATAATGCTTTTATGTCGAATCTATAAAAATGACTGGATCGATTTTAAAATATATCTTCACGGTATAAATTATCTTCCACGGCTAAGCCTATGTCATTGAACCGAGAGACTTCAGTGAACTGCATTAAGCTAGGCTCATTTGATGTTAAACTTTACCTTTTCTGGAGTTCATTGAACTGTTTTTGTCGGATAAATTGTGAGCCGCGACTTATTTGAAACTTCTTCATTTTATAAATCTGTTATCTCTTTAAATACTTTTATATAAATTGCAAGTGTTTAATATTTTATTGTGAGGAACGACTTTTAAACACAGCTTCTGTTTTCGAATATAATGTTTAGTAATGTAGTAAATTTAAAAGGTTTTAAAAATGTAATACACAGTTATCGCTTTTAGTACATCATTTTAAAATGTGGAGCAAAAATACAAATTACAAAATAGGTATTCATAAAATTTATTCCATAGATTAGTGCCGTGTCATCACTAATATCAGTCACGAACAATTGTATTAAATGTTTACATAAAATTTATTTTATAGTACGTTAAATCTCGTATAAGTGCCGACGTGAAATATGTTTTTAATACCATGTGCTAGGTCCACTAGTTTATTTACAATTGCGTAGTTGCACGAAACGAGATCGTCGACCTTTTTATTTGTCGTACAAATTAATAGATCTGAATAAGTACGCATATCATTTGTAGCTCATCTTTTTTATTACTTTTTTCATTTCTGCAGTCAACAGCCACGCTCTTAAAGCATTATTAGGAATCTTGGTTAGTCGCGTAATTACATGAACAGATGTTCACAGCCCAATTTTTGTTATTATATGTAGATATTTGTTGTTTTATTGATCATGTTCGACCTAATTGTACTCAGTGCCATTATTATAAAGACTGATAACCTAACAGACCTAAACCTTATCTAGATAATGTCGTCTATCACTTTCCACTCACACTTTATTTGTACATGAATTGATAGTTACCGCTGTGCTAAGTGTTTTGTAATATTTGTGTAATATGTATTTGCTAAGCTGTGATTGGGTGAAAAAGGTCGTCTGACAATTTGCGTAAAACATGGCAGTTATATATACATAAAGGACTTCAATGTTGTTTTTTTTTGTAGGAATAATTTTATAGATTTAATAACTGTATTATATAACTTTACTCCGCTATCGCCTACTTAAATACTATAAAACCACTAATACTTTCCTCAATATATTTCTGCACATTTTATTTGACAACAAAAGGTCCCGTAAGTATCTTTGACACCTAATCCCGTGGAAAACCAACAAAGCTAAGCCGGGTCGGCGGAAAAACTCGACATTTCTGAATATAACGCATAGAGCATATGGATTAGTCTGTCCATCGGTGTTACTATTGACCGTACGCGACTGTTTTGTGACGATAAACGTAGATTAACCAGGATCGACGTCTCGTTAATCCGCCGCCGAACTCCATCCTCTATTTTAATACATTCTGATTCCTCGATACGACTTTTTTATTCAATCTTTTTTATTAGAACTACGTTTATAAAGAGCTCACTTACTTTTGGATGTTCGGTAAAAAGTTATCAAAGGGGGTATTCTTATTACTTTTTACTTTAAATATAGTCTTATAAATGATAATGACGTAAGTTATCACTTAAGGAATCTTAAAAACATCAACAGTTTACATAAACCCACAACCAGTCCCTAATGTCGTTCTGGAGTATAGGTATATGGTGTTTAATCCTACGTTATCGCTAGACGCAGTCGGTCGTTCGATAAATGTCCTCAACCCTCAGTAAGATAAGTGTCGAACCTATTAGAGTTACATCACTCTTAACTAAACTAAAATACAGTTCAAATTTGAGTAAATAAAACGCACTGTTATCATTGCTTTATGTTATAAGGGACGTATTTGGATTGACGTTGATATTCGTTCCATTTTTCACGATAAATTATAATGATGTTAGTTTATTTATTTTATTACACTTAGTATAATTAAGGTCCAACAAATATAAGGTATATAGAAAGATAGTTAATTTGTTCTTAATCGAGATAGAGCATGTCAAAGAGTATGATTAAAAGGAATTAAATGTTTTGAGAAAATAACCTTTTCAAATGACTTAAAGGTTCTTTTTGAAGAACTAAACCACGGCTAAATAATGATCCCTAAATATAATATTAAAACCTATTATATTATTACTTAAATTTAAAGCAAGCGCTCAGAAATACGGAGAAGTGATTCGCCTGGCAATATATCAAGTGAGCACTTAAAATTATTGACATTAGACGCGAGAAGATATTTGCGTAAAAGCAAATTTCAATATGAAAACAACTTGATCGACAAACGCAAAACAAATTATTTATCTTCATATTTTTATTTCATTGATATGTTTTAAAATACTTTGAACATTAATTAGATTGCATTATTTTTATTACTTTTCTACTCATAACTTATTGAAATATCGTTTTTTGGTTC
Source organism: Melinaea menophilus ssp. n. AW-2005 (assembly GCA_918358695.1). Lineage (NCBI taxonomy): Eukaryota > Metazoa > Arthropoda > Insecta > Lepidoptera > Nymphalidae > Melinaea > Melinaea menophilus. The sequence continues at coordinate 19,208,100 of OU911043.1, read as the reverse complement.
ACAACTTGATGTCAATTCAATTTTCAATGAAAAAATGTACTGCAGGTCCCCTACATCCAGTTTGTCTGAGAATTCGTGTATTTTCGTATAGCTAGGTGAGCAAATAGCAATATTTTGTCGACACCGATCTCCGAAAAGCCCATTCACGCCAGGTATCGCTGCGAGCGTAGTTTTTATGTGTGTGTTTTGTATTATTTCTGTGAAATTGGATGCAACGCATCTGGTGCAGGTTGGAGCAAGCCTGCCTGCTTTTATTGCAATGTTATGACTGCAATTCGAACGGGCACTGCGCTACCTTTTTTACTTATTTCATTTATTAACGCGCCATGTTCTTTTGCGGTGAATTAAATTTCATACTCGGTTTGTGTTCAGTCGTAAGTAAATTAAAACTACATACATACATGGTTTATTTAGTTATTTTAAATGTTTTACCGATATCTTCATACATATGAAGGTTTTAAGACTGTTTTCCAGTATTAAATAAATGGTATAATAATGTACGAGTATATCTTCATTTATTAAGAAATATAATTTCAACGCCTCGTAAGATAAGATCTAGTGATGTTGGTCTTAAACTTAAGTTCCATGAACTCGGGAGAAAAACATTTGTAATTATTTATGTGTTTGCCCAAACAAGTTAATATTAATAATTCAAATGCGAAGGTCATTCCACTCAGCCTTGGTGTTATCATGGTTTTTGCGGTAACTGTACAATATATTTTAATATAACAAAAAAAAATGTTAAAGCAGCAGTTAGTTTACTCGTAATTTAATTTTTTGGCGATATCTCGTAAGATCGTTGCCAGACAATTTTAATAAACAACTATAAAACCAACTCGGGTAATCTAATACTCACAAATTTATCTAATCTCAAGATATACATCAACTATCTCAATTTGCTCGCTGTAATAAAATTCTTATATATATTAATATTCTTACTTCTTATTAGTAATAAGCTAATCATAATTTAAAGTAATGTGCGGTTGTATAAAGACAAGTTGTGCACGCCTCGGCATTCTTTATAAAGTTACTTTGAAAAATGAAATCGCTCCAACGACGTCGTCAGAAAGCCTTCCGCCCAATCATTTTAGGCGGTCTCTGAAATATTACTGCTTTTAAACATTGAAATAGATACTCTGTTGTCGGGAAAATGGAAAATGGGGTATTTGAAAATAGGAAGATTGAAAATGGTTTGAAATATGCCGGTATTACTTGGGTAGGTACTAATGGTTTGTCTGCTGAGTGAATTTTAAATAAAAATATTGAAATTTTTGGTTCCAGCCGGCTTATGTATGAAACAATATTCACTAAACAACTTTATTCAGCTATGATTCTATTTTATGCATATACTTCTGTCATATTATTATTTTTTATTCCGAGACTGTAGATATGAAACTGAAACTTATATATATATATATATATAGATCACTTCATATATCTAACATTTTGATCAGTCGCAGAAACTTTTATTAAAAAAATTAAAGATTACTCAAATATTACAAACAAAACAGTATTCCATTAAATCTGTAGCTTCTGAGTTATTATTTTGAAGTCTGTTAACCGCAAAGGTATGATTGAGGCAATGTAATTTATCTAAACAACAATAAGTTTCGTAAGTTCACGTTGTATAATTCTCATAGAGCGAACGTAATTGACAAGAAACCATTACGAGTACAATCCACGTCGATCTGAACTTACCGCAAGAATAACAGACTCCGACTCGATGCCGTTCAAAGTAGCAACATTCGAATTAAACTCGAGTAATGCATCATTCGCCTTATCATTCGTTACTCGCAAATAAATTGCTTTGGAGGCATCCGTAGCCGGCGCATGGTTTGACTAAATCTCCATAGTCAAATTATTCACTTTCGCAATCCAAGCAAAGCCCCTACCAACACCGCTCGGTCCCGCTCGTGTAATATTAAATTATAGTGGGCCAAGTAAAGCATTTCGAAATGGAAAATTGTATCCAGCTGCACGTTGTGTTGTATCATTTGTAGTGGTAACGCCTTTTGTATTTTATCTTTATTGAATGTAATATATGACAAATATATAAATGTTATTTTATTAAAATGAATTTTAAATTCAAACTGACGGAATAGACAATTCGCAAGGACAGCATAAAATAAAATACAAGCAAATTGGACGATCGTGTGAGACTAGACTTGTTATAAATGTATCAGAGGCTTGGAACGTTTGCAGAGAATATGGAGATAACGATGTTTATACGTACACATCCTAGTTAAAACACGGAGCGGCCGCTGGCTGGGAATTATGAAATACGAGTGAGGATCACAGTGTCATTCCCTCCGCAGCGGGAAGAATTTATTATGACACGGTGTCTGTTAACAGACTGGACATACGAAATAAGGCTGTATGTAAATTTCGGTTAAAGATCCCTCCGAGCTTATTTAGACGGTCCTTCAAAGATTTTAAAACAAACGTTATTAAAGCGAAATAAGATGCCAGCCAACGTGAAACTTATTATCATTCTGCCATCCTCGAGCATAACGTTCATTTTTATCTTCAGTAAAATACATTTAAGTATTTTTATGGAAAACACACATTAAAAGGCAGAGAGTGAAACAACAATGGACCGAATCCTTAGTTTTAATTTATTCTCTTTCCGGTTACGGACTGGATGTCATTTCATTTTGCGTTAAAACAACACGTTTATGCTTTTATTTCTTCTTGGGTTTATGAAAGATATTATCCTTTAAAACGGTTAGACTGTAGACTAATTTCCGGTGCTCCTTATTGATCCGTAAATTTATTTGGCTTTCTTTAACAGTTAGTTATTTGTTTAAAGTTTCGGACGCCTCCGGGTTGGTAAAGATAAGCGCTCAGAGTGTCTCGTTAGCTTTGAATTTAAGTGAATTACGGATACTACTTAAGGTGATATTTGGTTACGATCTTCGTCTGGGAGAATCAAAGTTCCAAGTAACAACTTTGAAATATAATACGAAATTACGTCGTGGTAATAAAGGCCGTCTGTTGTTTATGTTCGCCATCAAATGAAGATAGCACCAGCAGCTTTACATCCCGGGCTTAAGTTAGTGTCATTGTTTTCTTACTTACAAGTCTAAGCGACATTTCACAACAGCGCTTGGCTTTAACATTCATGAATATCATTAAAACTCCCCCTGTTTTGAATATTGTGAACCTCTTTCCAAACGAACTTTAGCCGAGTTTTGTTTATGCGTATTGCTTTTTAGTTGACTATTTTTCAAAACGGCTTCATGACTTTAATATTTAAAATTACACAGCGGTATAGACTCCCGTGGGTATAAGTTAAAAGAACAGTCTTCAGTTCGAAGGCAATAAGCTTCTGTTTGAGAACTTCCCAAACGGTTTGCTCTTAAAACAGACCACCTCAGTTGTAACCGACATGCAAAGCGTCGCATTTAAAAAGAAGGAAGGAATAGAATAGCTGTAAGTAAACAAGAAAGTTGGCTTGGTACGGGCGTTCTTCAAGTCGAATAAAACAAGTTTTCTATATACATTATTAAGTTGTGCCTGAAGCGGGCACAGTATTAAATGTATCGGAGTTTTTAAAGTCAAGCTGTCGATACGAGCAAGTTGGTAGACCGCGAAACAGTTGCCAAGGGACGCCTATTTGAAAAATAAAACGTAGGCAACAGTTTGTTGTGTCGAGTCAAATATACTTGCATAACTAGACTTCATTATAATGAATATATTTATTTAGTAACTAAACATACATATAAACAATTTATTCAGTATTCAAGAATCACAAGCAGTTTATTTTATTCCTTATTGTTAAAAAATCTAGTTTGCGTATGTGTACATAAATAATATTGATGTATATTTGTTAGGTTTTTATTTAAAATTTCATAAAGGGTATATTTATATCATCAATAAAATCTGAAGGGTCATTAGTGCTCGAACAACCTAAACATTACGAGGGGAGCGTGTTTTAAATTTTAAACTCTTAGCATATTTCAATGGGTTCAAATAGTCACGGGTCCTTTAAACAAATTGGCAGTTCAACTCGATATTTGTGAAATTCTCTAAACCCTTTGGGACAATTTTGACAAATAGTTGTTGGACTAATAAATTTTCATTGAAACCCCGATAACTTTCCGTCAGCCAAACTCCAAATTGGGACATTTGCGAGAGTTAGCTTTAACTTAATTATGAGTTGAATTAGTCTTGACTTAAGTATGATTATGAGTTCTTAAGATGTTTCCTCGAGTTGCTCTTTACTGTTACCGTTTTCCTCTCTACGTATAATAATGTTTTATTTCATTTCCTCTTCTGAATAATAATCATAAATAACGGAATAATAATGGAACATTTTAACGATGAAATATAAAAAAAAACATTTTAACAATTCACTTCATTATTATTAATTATATTTGTGTTTTAATCTGACGTTAGATGATATGATTATTAATTACTTTTCCTTAATCTTCTGTGAAATCTTACACTGTAATGAAAATATTGCATTAATATAATAGTAAATTATAAACAATTTATTAACACATTCCTTACAACGCTTATTATTATATAAAATAATATTGTTCTAAAATTATTTATTTCACTTATAAATAACATTTAACCTTATAAAATGTATTAAATTAATATTAATAACTTATTCAATTACTTTTTCTTATAAAGACGTGGTTTGCAATTTCACACTGGTTTTTTGTAATTATTTTGAAATCAATAATATATCAATTAAATATTGTCGATTTAATCAACACTTAAATTCAAAGTAAAGTGAGCTGCTTGTGTATGTATTAGTTAATAGTCTCAGGTACAAGAACATAACAATGCTTACTTGTTAAGATAACAATGAGAGAATTAGAAATAAAGAGATGATATTCACTTTATGCAAATGAAAACCTAGTACAGATCTTCAACTAAAGGAAAAGCTCTATATTGAGAGAAGCTGTTTAACTTGGACAGGTATTCCTTGTCTTAAACCCAATACAATAACTAACATCGCTGCAGCAAGTTGGGGTTGTCTTTCTGGACTGTATTTGTTTTTGCTTAATCTTTATAAAATAGTTGATTTATCGATACACTTAACCGTATTTATTGATTATATCATAATTCAAAACATAATTTTTTTGCAGTTTATATTCTGACTCACATATTTAGGATTAAATATTTAATGCTCTGTAATTTTTTTTAAAGATATCAAAATGAAAATAGATTAAACTTACAATTTAGTATCCGTTATAAAACAGCAAACAGTGTTGAAATAAAAGAACACCAAATCTCAGATAACACGATACAAGAAATCGAATTAGAGAGTAAATCGCCAAGAGCTGGCAAATATTTCCAGCACGTCGTAATTTAGTTACTATTCAGGTAGTTAGTAACTTTATTAATGTGTGAAGTTTACATGCGGCTTACATCCTCACCAATTCTATCATCAACTACGGTATATTTGTTGTTTGTCTTTGATTGCCTATTTAACTATTCTTTAAAGTAATAAAAAATATATAATATCATAATATTTCACCTTCCTCATTGCATTTTAATATGAATAAATATTTTTAAAACTCCGACTTGCACAACTTGCAAAGAGCGTATTTACACAGACGGTAGGATCAACAAAGTCTTACAGCTTTATGAGGCAGAAAATTTTAACTTTATCCTATAGTTTGCTCTATGATAATAAAGCCATTTATTACGCATGTAAAACTCATGAAAGTGTAGCAATGTAAGCGAAAAGTTGGATCCAAGTGTTATTCTGAATCAACTGGAAAGTAGTTTGGAGTGTATCTAATGACTTTGTAAATATTTACCGTTATGACGTCTTGAAATCTACGAAGTTACTAACAAAATGTAACATGGAGCCAAGGTAAACTATACATTTGATGCCAAAAATATAATTTGAAAATAGGAAAAGTTCCAAATTCTTTATTAATTTATTTAAAGACAAAGTCAAGAATAGGGGATGTGTACATTTTGTTAACATGTATAATCCCTTGCATTAACTGCTTACTTTGTGATATAACTTGACAACACTGTTGAATATTTGTTTCTAAGGGAATTGTCATATATCAGTGGTATTTTTAAAACATAATATTCCTGCATCTAACTCTTATTCTCCAGAGTAGGAATTGCAGAAACTTGTTCTAACATTACAGGCGTCTACAATATAATGACAATGCAAATTGCAATGCTCCGCACCTCGGCGTCAGAAGTCCTCTTTATGTCGAAAGCAGAGAAAAGTTCGAAACTAAGTGTTAAAACTGCTACATTATCTAATGTTCACTTTTATATAAGTTTTATGTTAAATTTCTTAACTTTATGTATTCAGTTTCTTTAATTATATGTATACTAACTACACAATAAAAAACTGGACAGTTTGCACAATACATAATTGAACTACGAATATATAAAACTGCTTCCATTATGAACACACGAGCAGTAAGTTAAGTTTATAATTTACAAAAAGAAGTAGTATATTGAAACTTATGTTAAATAAATAGTAAAATACAATATCTACATAGCGTAAACAAAATAATTTATGAGCTGAAATAAAGCACAGACGTAAATGACGGGAGGAGGACGCACCCAGAGGGCAGACGGTCTGCTTTATCTTTTGCTCATAAAATTGAAAAGAACTCCAGATATCACTATTTTAAGATCAATAGTTTTGATTCAAAAGGTTCTTTGTATGAAATCCTTTTGAATTATTTCAATTAACCTATAATCCAGTTTTGATGTTTATGAAGAAACCTTTTCGTTTAGTTTGGTCCACTCTAAGGTCATCATGTGCAAGCAGAGTTGCAAAGGTTTGATCCACGCAATGCGATAGTGGATTCAATAAACACTGTGTGGTGGGGCATAAAAATCCTCCTATCGGTAGTCCACACACATCGACTTCACTACGTGATATGTGTGCGGAGTAGATTACGCACAGATGCGTTATAGGAACGGTTGTAATTTTCATGCCTATGCTTCATTTGTCTCTCAGAGTGCAAACAGAATAGCTTTTACAGTCACTGATGTTATTTATGTTCTGTTAAGACTTTAATAGTTTGTTTTGATCGAACTAGGCCTAATGCTATCTACTAAGGAAATAAAATGCTTGTGTGTAACATATCATATGGATACTAACCTTGCAATTACTCTACACAAATTTTACCTTATATATAATGTTGTATCATATTTGCTACCGTAATTACGTTATTTATTAAATTTAATAATTTTAATTTGTTAACGGTTACATAGTTACAGAAAACACTTTTTAATAATATTGTTTTACGTGAAAAAATATAAGAATTTAACCATAATCTAACTAAAATTATATTTTATTATCAATTTTTTATCTATTATGACTATGGTATAATTTGAACATCACACATCAATCAGTGCCCGCTCTACAGAACGTTTCATGTACTATGACAACCTTCAAGCACAGCCCGACCGCTTGACTTGAATACATTATAATGCAGGAAATCACGAGCTAGTCCAGTATTCAATTTATCTTCTAAAATCATAACTTAAGTGTAATGATATTTTGCATCCGTTAGATAGCAACCCCGCTTTTGGCATGTTATATCGCATCGCCATCCTTGGCAATAAATTTTTGTTTTCTCTTCAAGCGTGTTTTATAGCTAAATATTTTATAGTGGGTACTCCTTATGAAATATTAAAGAGAATTTGTTATCTGAATATTCGTTTAACCTTTTTTGTAGCTTTCAAAGAAAAGAATTACAATATTAATCGTTTTTGTACTTAAGTAAAGACTAAAGAAATTTCAATCTTTCAAGTTTATATAAATAATGCTAATACAAACGAAGGTCGATGTTCAAACAGTACTTGTTTCTATTAAATCAGACCGAGATCCCGATTTCATTACAATTACTTAAGGTTTGTAGAGGTCAAATGAGAACCGATGTTTCTAAATTACACTTTATTGGTGCTCACTTTAAATTTACTTCAGTTAACAAGATCCAATAGCACATATTAGACTTTGCAAGTTTAATTTGTTCAAAATTTTAATTAACTCCTTCGCTTGACTTTTCGAATGAGAATTCAAATTTCGAACAGGATGACCGGCATTTTTTTAATTTTGTCATATATAACTTATTAAGTTAACATGGCTTAAACAGTGAATAAATTCTTAAATTTTGCAAGGGAAAGGCATTAACGATCTAGTTATCATTATAGAGTTTCACCTCGAACAAAGTGGTTAATAATCGATAATTGTCGTGTCGGGTATTCGATTCCTGTTTTGTGCCGTTTCTAACTTGACCCAGTGAAAACTGGATTATGCGTAAATACGCTAAGCTGTTTTCATTGTATTGCCCGTATATATAATAAATTTTATATTAAAACATAAAAAAAATATAACTTAATGATGGTCATTATATGTTTCAAAATGTGAAATAACACAAACATTAAATCCACAATCTTACTTGATAAAAACTATAATAATCTAATAACAAATAAACGTTACGTGTGACCCAGAAATTGTAATAAGCAATGAAGGGTAATTGTCCAACAAAAAAACAAATGAGATTTGCTTTAAGACCTTCATTTCACCTTCTAAAATATTACATTACAAACAAGCTATTATTTGCGGCTTGGAGTAAAGCAAAAACAAAATATGTTTTTTAACATAATTAACTAGTACGATCAGCAACAGTTGTCAACAACAAAATAATAAAACATATTCTGATTTTTCAAATAAGTGTGATAAACAATTGCAATTTTAAATGCTATTTTAAAATAATAAATTTGGAAAATGTATTTTTGCACTTTTTTTTAGGACTAACCTTTATTAAATCTGAGCCTGTCTAAATTTCATAAATGTGTTCCGTTCTTAAAAAATGCTTGAGGCGAGTGTTTGACCTTGCGATCTGTAACGAGTGTAACCACGAAACTGGTATATTGTTCCTATGGTTATATTTAGCTTAATGGTCATTGTTATAATAACAAGACATTTGGAGCTAAGCTTAGAAAAAAAAACATATTAGAATCACGAAGTAAACAACGATTTAATGGAAGTAATATTTCGAGCTCTACATTTTTTCTTGTCATTTTGAAGTTTTTCTTTTGATAAACAATTATTTGGTTTTGACAAAGAAAATATTGAGGCGAAATCATGTATGTGTAGAGCAGCGCAGAGTCCCTCAAGGGTCTTTTTTGGGGCCAGTGGTATACAAAATAGTTAACGGTAATGTATGTGTTGTAGCAACTTTTCTAAACACAAACATGATGTCTAATACCATTATGCAGCTCTATTCGAGTTAATGAACTGACAGGCTTATTACGGTTCAGTTGGTAAGCCTAGAGGCGATAAACACGAACGGTTTCGAATTCAATACCCGGTATCTGACGTCTTGTTGACGTATTGGCTAAACGCTATACAATTTGGTTTATATAGTATTGTAATGCGGACGTGAATTGTTTGTATGGTATTAATTTAAGCTTAACTAAACAATTGTCTTTGATCATTTATATTTAAAATTCAAAATACATTTAATATATTTAAAGTATAAGTAAGAATATCGCTTATAAGTGCTAGATAATTTATAACCAACTATCGTCTCTGTATTGCATTCTGGATTTTTATAGATAAGATTTTTAACCGACAAATAAACTAAAAATGTTAGACTGCTTATTATAGCTACAACGTCAACACGTCTTCTATACCTTAACTTTTTCAATAATTTTCACACAAATCCACAATAGAATTTTGGAACATTGTTATAATAAATCTAACATTTCCGTTCTGCATTAGCAACAATCCCAACCTAACTTGCCGACACGTGTCAACAGTCATGAGCGTTTTCTAAAGATACGTCAATTCGACCCCTTTTCGCCATAATCGTCTATTCATGCGCGCATGCCTTGAATCACAACTAGCTCTATACATGAGTAGATTATCTGTACACGTTTTCATATACTATATTTATGTTTGATTGTTTGATTTTAACTTTTATTATTCTATTTTAGTTTTGTTTTTAATATGAAATTCTGCTGAAAGATTCCCTCATCTTATAGATGATTCTAATTTGTATTAATGTCCTTAAATATTTACTACTGAAGATATATTAACGAAAGTAATTTGTTTCCTTTAAAAGTTAAACAAAGCTATAGTAACGTACTATTCGAATGTAAATGTATGTGAGTATGTAAGCCATTTATGTGTTTACCAATTTGGTGTATCCATATATAGAAGCGGATTATTATTGTTTCATTGTACGTACCGAAACAAATTTGTGCTATACATCAATTTTATGTATGCCATTTAATGCTTTATTACACTGTGTTACAGTGGATAATAGCGACGCATTTTTCTCACTCGGCCATAATTCGCTAGAATGTCTGTGCGTGTTACTAACTCGATAATGTATGAGCAATAATTTATTACAAGTAATTCGGTCGGGTCTTTATAGTGTCCTTTTAGATTCAAATTAAAAACATTGATGAGCATTCAAGAATAACATAAAAAAACTAGTTGGTAGTCAATTGGTTTTATTCTTACCAAAACTGTTGAACGAGTTGTTTAAAAATAAATAATGCATGAGTGTTTAGCGCGGAGCTTAGATTACAGTATAATCGAAGCAAACACTTTAAACATTACACTTGCCTTGTTTATTGGACCTCATGATTTTAGTTACTCTAATTGTTATTCATAAAAAATAATATTTGACGTACGTTCCACATAATGTATAACAAACATTACCATTACGTGACGGGATAAAGCAAGGAATTCAATCAGCACTCGGTATTGAAAATGAACCGTTGTAGAATTTCAATGTACCTCCCAAACGGCTCAAGATTTATTACTAAAATCGTGTAAAAACTCCTTTGAACGTAATACGTGATGCTACATATCACAATGCTATAAACCTTGGCCTATATGTTTCGCTTTGTGATTTCAAAGGTGAACTCTATAGTTCTAATAGTCTCATATAAAATCTTACACTGTTCAGTGTAATTAAGACAATTACAACTGAAAGTAATCTTACAGACCTTAAAACTTTTTACGTTTGCCAGAATTGATTTATTAACACGTTCTTAGTTTATAGTTTAAAAGTAAATTCGATTTACAAGGATAGTACAATTCATTAACTTTTATTAATTAGGTATTACAAAGAGGTTGTTGATGAATGTAAGAACGAAAACTCTCCGTTACACTTACTTGGCTTCACTTGACACGTGTAATGCCTTCTAACAAGAAATGTTAAGAACTTGACAGTACAAGATCTAAGGCAAAGTGTTTAACGTCGACTTAAAAACTACGATGTTAGATATACGTTTCTAAGATAGAAAAAACACATGCAATAAATACAAAGATAATTAAGAATAATGATGATGAAAATATAAGGTCACCTCAAGTCAACAATAGAAAATGATTGGTACTATTGAAAGTAATATAACCCTGAATTGTGAAACATGATGGATGGACGTAACGCCTACCACATAGACGATAGAATTTAAATCAAATAATAATTGCATCAGCATTGTATATTCAAATTAATCTGAATCTGATGTTGCTATTGACGTAATATACGTAAAGATTTTATATTAAAAAACATAGTCATATAAGTTAAAGTTTAATGCTTCTATTTTTTTAAGTCATGATAAAAAACTGTTTTATTGATAACGATTCTTCATAGTTTTATACTTTATATGTGTTTAAGTTAAAAGTAGTGTTCCGAGCCATAAAGCGGCGCAATCGCCAACGCCACTTATGGTGTATTCATGACCTATACTCAATTTATATTCGCTTCCTACTACAGCGATATCTTAGCCTTTTCTCTAGTCCTTATTTTACATATATCACGGCGACAGTGCCTCTAAGAGACTCAACAATTTAAATTTAAAACAATTCAAAGACTTCTGCTATTTAGCGAGCTTTCTTCGGAGTTTTTTAAATATCTCCTCAAGTTACAATGGTACCAAACAATTCTACTAGAATGACTTGGTGCTTATTTCTTTTATATGAAAGTCAAAATAAATATGAAACATTAATAATTTCATGAAAGTATAAATTCTACTCAATAAAGCGCAAGATGTCGTCAGAAAAATTCCATTCTTTATTCTCAAACGAACCCGATCAAATTGCTTCAGTAATAAGGGTCTGCCTTAATAAAATGATCGGTGAAGCGTAAATTTGATATAATATTTTGAAGGTTCTATTTATTGGATGTAACGAAAATTTTAATTATTTCTTATTATAAATGATGTAAAGTTTTTATTACTTAATCGTGATCTACTTTTAGCCACGCCTCGTCTATAATCTAATATCCGTAATTTGTTTAATAACTATCTAGTACTATTGTATTCTTGGCAATAAATAGATTAAAAACGTTTTTAATTTATCAATGACATGATTATTCCAACATAATTTATTTGTGCATTATAATAAGACTTTCAAATCGGAAGGGTCCCCAAAAAGTTTCATTTTGACTATTGTAACTCATTATCAGCAAACACAAAAGGCCTCATCTGGTGAGGCCCCATTACAATGAGGCCTCGCCTAATCGCTATTCTCGAAAACCTTTGTTCAGTGCTAAAGGACTCGGAATTGTCAACATCTTCATTAATATTTTCTCGTATCTCGCATTATACTCTAAAACTCTTAAGAGCTTAAACCCCTAAGTAAAATGTCAGATTTGTATAGTTATTCTGTTCATATTAGGCACTTCGGTTTATTTGGTATTGAATTTGTTTATATATATTAGAAATATTATTGCTTTCTTCTGATCAAATGTAAATAGTTCCAAAACTCATGAAGCAATCAGCCTTTCCAAGAATAAATTAATATCAACTTCATTGGTACGTAATTAATTACTAGTTATTTATAATGTTGTACTGACTTCGGGACGCGAACTGCAAAAACTGTGTTCATCTAAATTAGTATCAAAACCAGTTCTCAAATAGGTTAAAGTATTCATTTCCTCGAAGGAAGTTAGTTGTTATAAATCATCTTTAAAAGCCTTATCGTCGCGACCTCCATTGGACTTGCGAAAACCCCGGAATCGAGTACGTGCTCAAAACACGGAAATACGATATATATGTTCTCTGATCAGGTATCGTAAATTCATTTTTAAGCCGAGCCTGGCATTTGGACGGTTAAAGAAATATTTAGTCTCGCAATTATTCTAAATAAAATATTATCATATTACATTATAAAATTATATATATTTTATTAACTGTTTTATAAACTTTAAATATATCAATATATAAAAATATTGTCAACATAAGCTGGGTAAAGAAAAGCGAAATGCGTATGGATTAGAAGGTAGAACCTTCTGTAACAAATAGATCCATTCAAAAGATATATGTCGTGTTCAGGAAGCGAAGTGGATGCCCTTGTGTTGCCGGCATAGTCAAACGACGAGTGTACATTGACGTTGCTCTAAATAGAAGGTTGCTTAGCCGTATATAGGAGTTCTGAGCACGCTTTAGTTGATTGCTTTGGTTCCGTACCAATTTTTCTAGTTTTAGGTATTTTAGGATTTTTTAAATATAAAAAATTTAACATAATTGAAAAGCAAATAATTTTAACAACTTGACACAATTATCCAAGTCTCAATCAAAGCTGTTTTGAAAAATAATAAAGTAAAAAAAAAAACTTGAAAATTATAAACGGTAAAAAGTTTGAGGAAGATAAAATTAAATTATTTCTGCAAATCCAGTGTCAGTCTCTCCCTGAATACATAATAAGACATTTAACAAAGTAAACCCAGCAATGAGACTCAAACAAAACGAAAAAGGTTTTGAAGCATGAAAAATGAAACTTTAAAATATCACCGCCTCGTACAAAGTACAGCTTGCGATCGAGTAATTTAGTAAATTACCGTAATGAAAGAATAAGTATGTAGAGAATATAATCAATAGCTTGTAAACAGTTGTAACAGATTTACTACTTCAATATTATCATAATTATATCATATTGAAGTTGTGAATATGAATACATATTACAAGTTCGTTGAAGATAACTTTAACCTTTATCGTGGTTTCTAATATAGTTGATAAATAATATTTCTACCTGTCATTAGGTAGAGATTTATTGAGACGCTAGTAGCAACAGTAACTCGAATACGTTTGAATCGTTCTAGAAAAAATCTCCTACCTCAGTTCTGTTCACCTTGAAAGACGGAGTGGGCGTTCTAAACTTGATTTAGCCGCCATCTGACAAACCCTTTTTTATCCTGAATATAAATAAGACGAGCAAAAAATATAAATTCGAGTAAGATTTTTTCCCCTCTCTGTTACCAGTGGGACCGGAGCTGAGTTTAGCGAAAGTAAGATTTGAATAATAAAAGACATATTCGCTTATAGTGTGATGTTGTTGTTATATTTTTACATTGCTCAGATGGTTATCCTCTACTTCCTCGTAACCGCCAAAATATGCTTACATAGCCGTTTTCCCTAGTCTCAAGGAGAAAAGATCATAATATAGACGGATTGAACCGTCCTCAGTACTTCCTCTATTGATAATTATTTCCGGCGTCCTTAGTAGCCTCCTAAGTCAAAGTTTTACTGTATTCGGTTAATATAAGGAAATAATTGATGAACGTATTATACATAAATTTAATAAGAATAGTAATTAATTTAAGATACATTTATAGGCAATAAATATATGATTATATTAAAGCAAATACATATTCGTTCAACGTATATTATATATTAAGTATATTGTTTTCCTCCAATAATTTAAATTGATTACATTTATATACTTATTTATAATAATAGATGTAATTCATATGATAACAATATAATTAATAGTAAGGACGCAAACTAAATGGTATACTGTGATGCATACTAATTCAAAAGATAGCTTTATACAAGATATGCCTAAAATATATAAAATAAAACAGATTTGTTTTGACTCTTCTAAAGAATTACTAAATGCAAATAAAGTACGAGTGTTAAGTAAACCTCTGCTGGTAATTTCAATCATCATATCATAGAGTAATGTAGTTTTTTCTTTGTTCACAGACAAAAAAGAACAACCCAAACCACATCAAGAGACCGATGAATGCGTTTATGGTTTGGTCCCAAATCGAACGCAGAAAAATTTGCGAACAAACTCCAGATATGCATAATGCAGAAATTTCTAAGAACTTAGGGCGTGTTTGGAAAACGCTCAATGACGAAGAAAGGCAACCCTTTATAGATGAAGCAGAAAGACTAAGACAGCTGCACATGCGCGAATACCCTGATTATAAATATAGACCTCGCAAGAAGACAGCAAAGCCTGCTCAAAGAAGTGGTGCAATAACAAAGCAGAAGCGTAAGCAACGAGCTGACAGCAATAACAACAGAGGTGTCTCAAGGCGGAGAACGCGAACGATCCCAAGCGTTCCGAGTGTTCCAATAGAAACCCCAACTCCTCCTCCATTACCTGCGTCTCCTGCAGGATCACCTGATTCTCCTGAATCCGCGTGCTTCTACGATGATAACACGAGACGCGATCAGACAGACCTAACTGATCTCTATTCAATTACGGATTTACTTCCGTTACCAGCAGACTGTGAAGTCGATTTAGACGCATTGACGGACATGGAGTCCTTCGAGACGGCATCTTCCTCTTCCGGATCACACTTTGAGTTCTCATGCACGCCGGACGTGTCTGATATGCTCAGTGAGATTGGTGTAGCAGGTGATTGGGACGACCACACGTTCTCGTCGTACCTCACGTCGTCTTAAAGCGGTGCCCAGGTCGCCACGGCCGCTGGCCGATACCACTGATCTCATTTTCGAGCCGCCACACGGGGGCCGACGACGCGGCGACCGCTCGCCGCCCCGCCTAGAGAGTGCCTACATCCAATTGACGTGTCGACATTTGGATTCAATGTACAAAGTTATTTAATAAGATTTGATGATGAAATTTGATTTCTAAGTTGTTCGGCCACATGGCTTTGTTTACTTTCAGTTCTTTCGGTTTATGTTCTTTATTGTAAATGCGAACTATTGGGGAAAGGCTTCCCGACGTCACTTTGTCGGGTTTTAAAACATAGGCTGTGAGTTGGTTCTCGTTTAAACGTTTTGCTTTTGTTATTACAGCAAATGTAATCAGGGTGGTTTCCAAACGGCACGTCTCAGACGCATCTCAGTAAATAATCCGTCTTACTCTCCGTCGCCTGATTAGCAAGTTACGGTCCGGTCAGGTCGCCCGCTGCATGTTCGCACCGCGTTGACGCGTCCGTATTCTGTACGTGTACATTACTCGACTTGGCTTCTATAGTAAGTTCGAAAATCCTGAGCACTTAATTTTACTTTTAACAATTTTAATGTAGGAACGATTGTTTATTTACATTTAAACCTCTTAGATGGAATATATGTCAAGTAATAGAAAAATAAGACTAGGTTAAAGTCATTTTCATCTTACGTTCTAATTACTGTACGTAAGCTCACTATATACTTTGATGCACACGTAGATAATAGAAACACTTATAATTTTATTATACTGTTGGAAGCTAATCGGTATGTCCATTTTGAAGAATTTCGGAGTGCGGGAAATTTTGGAAGGATTTGGCCCTTACCGTGCTTACTTTCTCTTTGTTGGAATAGGCCACGCGTGTATAGTAGACGACAATGTATACTCGTTTTACTCCTTGCGCGCGTGACTTTTGTCGAATCATGGTAAGGGATTTGTGTAGATGTTACGAATTGATATACGTCTCGCTATAGTGTATGTTAGGTTGTTTAAGGTAAGGTAATTTCCGTTCAATGGTAAGGTATGAAAAATCTATATCTCTAGAAATGATGGCACCTCAGGATCGATGCGAAGGGACACTTTTCAAAACTTTCTACTTTTATCTTTTTATTCTTCCCGCTTTAAGATTTTAAAGACGTCTTTAGAAAGATACATATCAAAAATCGGAATGTATTAATTCGCTTGACGGTGATGAAAAAAAAAATCGTATGAACAAACACTAGTTCGGTTATAAATCAATATTTTGCTGTTTAAACTCTGTGATTTACGTTATGGATTTTCTAAATTATAAGAATCTAGTGGAGACTGATATCGCATAGATTAGTTTTAGCAGCGCTAGCTTCTCTAACTTTTTAATTTTTAGAGCTGGGCATAATTTTAGTATGGGAAAACATTACGTATTTTTGATAATTTGCTTATCTGTGGAGATCGGGTGACGGTCTCGATGAAACTAGTTCTCAATTTCCTTGTAAAGCTAAGAAACATTTTTACGAATTTACGATTACAAATATAATAGTGATCTTTAAGTGTCCCCGATGTCCACAGTCAGGCGTGCGCTAAACACAATTTATGTAAATTTCGCAAAAAAAACTGTCAATTCATTGAAAATGGCGTCAGTTAGTTAGTGGAGTAATGTTTCAGATATAAATATTACCTTGGTCAAAATAAGATAATATTAAAAATCTTCTAAAATATACTGTTTCAAATAACGAACACAATATTTGTAGAAAACTGTGTTCACTTAATGGATCCGTTGTGCTCTGATCGATATATGGTAAAAGAAGATGCTTACTTATATTCTTATAAATATATTATGTATAAATAACTTCGTGTAACTTAGTGAGTGTCTACGAAATCCAATTATTTTTAAATAAATGCGTAAAATACATGTTATCTATACATTTGCTATGATATAAATCTGTAAGTACTTGTCTTGTGTGTTGTAGAGCGATATTATATATTCATAAAAAAGAAAATGAAAAATAAATTTGTGCCTAATTAATTACTTGGAGTTTTTCATATGTATATTATAGTGATGCTCAAGATATCTTTATAAGCGCGTAGTGGTTACTTAGATGCTGTTATAAAATGTGTTAAATGTTATGCATAAGATTTTTGGACGCCAGACATGCATTTTGTATTCATTTTGCCGCTTGGAAGGTTCTCGACGTATACCATATGTATTTACTGTTCACTTAGATTCACACAAACTTTTATTCCTTCTTTATACCGTGTATATGATTAATAAATATCTGTTAACGGAAAGTAAGAGTTTGTGTTCTAAGAGAAGCTGTTGAATTAAACTTTTAGTGTTGAACCAAACAAGATTGCGAATTGAAAGCTTTTTCAAATGTGTATTAAAAGTAGTGCTTCAATATAAATAATTTTTGGATATTACCTATTGCTGCTAAAACATAGCAAAATTGGAGTTTTTAAATTACGCTTGTGAAAGAAATTTTGCATGAATAAAAGCAATATAGATAGTGACACGGACGCTCAAATTAGATTATAATCTCCTTTAAGTAATTACAGAGCAACTTAGTTAATACATCCGTAACCACCTGTATACCTGTATAGCGCAATATTTCTTGAGTACTACAATCATTCCGGTACCGTTTAGTCCGTTTCAATAACTACCTGATTGGGGGAGAATGTTTTTATTAAATCCGTAGAGTATTTGTAAAACAACATCGAATTTATTGTTGTATTTAGCGCTTCTTGTTCAATAATTGGAATTATCAGGGTTCGATGTTTTGTTTGAAATTTAAGATTGTAAAAAAATCAATTTGTATAAACTGTGTTTCATCATTCTTTGGTAATCTGTTTCATGTTTTCTCATTCTTTGCTTTAATCCGTAGGCTTTATACCTTTTAATATACGAAGGTATTGTAAAATGTAAATAATTAATTAATGGAACTGTTTATATTTATGTAAAAGTCAAAATAAAGCGATACTGTGAGAAAAAATTAGAGGATAAAATTAAGCGTCTCAAAGAAATAAATATCATAGAAGACGTAGTTGTTGTAGGTTATATATATATTATAAACGTATATATATATGTATGTAATAAAAATGATTATATAATACATTGTTGTGTACTTCTTTGTAATCTCATATCGTCTAATTCTACTCTTTTCACAATAAAGGGAGAAGAATTAGATGATTGAGAATATACTCTATTCTGAATTCGATTTTCTAACTCTCAATGTCAATCTATTATCCGGCCAATCTAAATTTCAAAGTTAATGTAAACAGCTCTAAGAATTAGATTACAAATTAGATTTTAAGTGATTATATCTTAAAACACTAAAACAATCTTGAGAGTTGGTAAAACGGAATCATCAAATCTTTGCCTGAGTATCTAGCTTACTAATCGCTTGTCATACAAGTAGATTTTTTTCTTGATCATTGTAGATTATTAATTATATATGTTTAACATTATCATAAGTCTTTATTGCGATTCGAAAAAAAAAAAATGTTAGTGATACATTCACAGAACTGAAAACGTTAAAGATATACTCGTTATGTTGTTTAAAAAAAAAATGAACGTAAATATATCTCTGTATTATATACTTACTGTTGTTGATTTATTTGATAAGCGTCTTCTATCGTAAGATTTTTTTTGACATTGTCTTTACACTTTGAGACACAACGAATCGTTTTCCGTTTCCCTTTGTCCTTTAATAGCACATAATGCTTAACATATTTAGTATTAACTGATATATAATTGGTGTCTAACAACCTGTAGTGGATGTATATTGTTCAGTTTTCGACGTAGCTGTATCATTAATAGTTATTGGTATATAATATTATAAAACAAACGAAAACTTCGCACAATCTGAGTCAAGGAACTAACATAGGAAATAATATAGGAATTAGTAAGTAAAGTTACAAAAATAAGTGTGATAGATTGTTTTTTTTTTTACGTTCCATGATTGTTTTTTGGAATTAAGTTGTCCTTTTGTGTTTTCCTGTAATGTGCCGATCTCTTGATAATGTATGCTGTTGTTTGTAAACACAGACACCCAAACCATGTATAGGTTAGTAATATACTTTATGATATTATCTGAATATTTCTGATTTATTAATTTAGTGATGCATATTTAGTTGATCTTGCTATTCGATCAAATATATAAGGAACAAAAAAAATAAATAAAATGGTCCACTAAATTCTATCAAGTAATGTTAAGGTAATATTATTAGTAGCAGCAAATGTATACTTAATTATTGAGTGGTTCATTCGTATTACTAAAAGTACCTTACATGCCAAAACGAATTCAAACTATTGAAGCTAAAAAATGGCTTTAAATGTAAAAATGGGACTGACTTCATTTCAGTTTTCTTCTTGTACCATTGGACATTGTAAATACCTTGTTGATAAACTACTTAATGCCACGTATTTTTTAAATTTTTTCTTTTCTTTTATAATCACACTAACCGTGTGTTCCGAACCATTCTAGTCTAGGAAGATTTTGAGCAGTTAAGACAATTTCTGATTCACGTCACGTTAAACGACTTTGTGTCGTATCAAGGACAATCGTGGCATTTCATTATTGATACCTGATTTTTTTTTATTTTTTCAATTGATACCAAAAAATAATGAAGCTGTTAGACGCCGTTACCGATGGATCTCTCTTTAGCACTAAACAGATATGGTTTTTTGGCTTACCAAGTACTGACAATGCTTCTGTGTTACCAACATTGTAATTGGTTCTAAAACGTTGTAAATATTAGATGATCTTAAGTAATACAACGCACGGTTCGCTAAAATGTTAAATCTATTATCCGGCAATAGTTTTAGATTTTATTTTGTATTGATAAGTTATTCTACGAGGGGAGCTCTTAAGTTCACCTCGTGCGTTGTATAAATTATTGACTTATCTAGTAAGGAACCTGCTGTAACTGCATATACTGTACGTAGTTTTTTAAACTAAGTATGAAATAACATTACTGTAGTTATGGATTTAAGGCAAACGTGTACATTTTGTATCGTACTTTGTTTCAATAATGAATATATATTATTATATGGTATAAAATAAATCATCCAGTTTTTAAAAAAATAAACAGATTTTTATTATCCCTTTCCCATTCCTGATATATTTTAATAGCATTAAGTACTGAATATTATTTATGAAAAGTAATAAAGTCTAAAAGATAAATACATTTACAATATGACAAGTACAAGGTAATATTTTATTACAAAGTTAATTAATAAGCAAAACATACAAATGACTTCCAATAAAATTTATTAAAAATGAAAAATAAAACGAAATAAATATAATCAACATTTAACGAGACAGTTATGATTATTATTATTTATTTTTTTGTTAAATATATATCATAAGAGACTGGGAAAAATAAATTGAAGTTAAAATAGTTATTAAAGAGGGTGGACAAAATTTGATGGCGTCATTAGAAATGAGTAATGAAAAGTCTAATATAAGGAAGGAACATATAAAATTAAAGCAATAAATTTGAATAATAGTCGAGCTGGGACGCCCCGGGCGCTCTCGAATCTTATTTGCGAGTTTGCTTAATTAAAGCCTCTTTATAAGGTCACAGAAGGTATAATGGCTCGGTTTTAGAATTTACTGGCACTAAATAGGAAATAGTTGGAGGTCAGATTACAGACATTTGAAACCAAAATCTAGTAGCGGTTAGCATGCGAGAGAATAACTTATAGCATGATGAGAATAAGTTGTGTCAACAATGCACTGGTTACAAGTTAGTCTGTATTAATTAATATCTGACAGACAGTCCTAATGATCGTATTGTTATAAAGAACCCAAAGGTTAATTTCAATCAACAAATAGCTTTGCCTCCACGTTTTCGTTCCCGTTTTCTTTGATCACGACCAATAACATCGCTTTCGTTAGCTGAATACTAATCAAGGATTTGCTATTCTATACCAGACGTGTCTGACTTTGACGTTGGATCTAAACGTACATACTTAATGGGATTATGTTGTGACAATCTAATCAATCTTGTTTGGATGTTGAAAATGAACTTCTTGACAGTCGTGTAAATTTGATTTGTTACTTTTTATGGGTTCCAAATCGAGAGTATCGGTGAATCTTGTTACCATAAATGACATTGATCGGAGGGGTTTATATTCTTACATTATTCTCTGTTTAGGATTTCGAATTTACAAGTTTAATTTAAAACGATATTATTTAGCTAGAAGTAGATTAAATGTCCGCTGGTTAATAATTATATATAATTATTATAAAATGATGTCTGACTGTCATTGAAAATATGTAAATTTAACAGAACTTATCTTAATCTGATGTGCATTTTCGTGTGGCATTATTATTATAACAGATACGATATTTAGTATGAACATTCAAATATTAAATATATTTTATGTAAATATACCTACTCATTTTTAATTGATGTATCCATCACTTTTAGTTCTTGTCTTAAAAATATCTTACAGTAATCTAAATATTTTGTTATAATATAATTATTTGACGTGAAATAAAGTGAAAGAGAGAAGAAAAGATAACTTTAATGTTTATATTATTTAATCTGTATTAAAAATAACGGTTATGAAGTCGGTCGAAATGAATTATAAACAATTCACTTGTTACAGCTTTTATAGGGTAGGCTACGTTTAGGGAAAGGGGGGGGAGGGAGTCAAGTACACCGAATAGGTTATTATAACAAGAACTTGCTTCAATTCTCTCTAATTATATACTTGTATGTCTTATTAGAAACATAATTTTGCGGTTCATTTAATTTAATCAAAACGTTAATAAGACTATAGTTATTCTAGAAAATGTAATATGTTTTTTGATTAAAGTCTTCAGTTGTAAAGCGACCGTGCATGTTATCAACACTTAACATATTTGATAATCATTTATGCCAGACAATCTGACGCTCTGATAAGGATCGTCACGGCTATTTTTATAATTTTCTAAGTCCCTACTATAATCGTAAACACCTAGGCAGGTTAGAAATTTGTCGTAACAAATATTGAAGAAAGTAAGATTAGAAAGTTATTATCTGTGTGAATACGGTGTTTTAGAATATACCTATAATTTCTGGCCTTAGAATAGTTACTTGTAATGACTGGAGCATTTTTTTTTTGTATTAGTTTAAGATAAAGCCGGATGTCCTGTGCTTAATGACTCCATTTTCCTAAAGCAGTAATCTACAAATCGTCAATTGTGTTTGTTTTAAATGAAGTATTCTTAAATAACCAAAGGAAGACAATTTTTATACATTAAAATGTAGTGATGATAATTTTATAAACTAATTATAATGTTTTTATTTGAAATTAAATTAAATATATTTTAATCTAATTTATATTGTACGTGTTTTCATTTCATTCTATATTTAGTTTTAAATAATCGCATAAATATATACACACATTACACTCCAACAACAGGTAGTTGTTTCGGATTTCTTTTATCAAATAATCTTATCAAAGTAATTGACATTTATAATTATTGATATTGCTTTCATTTATTGCGTAATAATTTTTATACTTACCGACTTTTAGTTCATTCAACAGCTAAAAAATAAAACGGTACTTTTAATATAATATCAGAACCTTACTTGAAATGTTACTATATTTAGTGAATATTATCTTAAAGTAGCAAGCATCATCAAGCAGTAAATTTAACAAATCATTAAATTCTATTCATTTAATTTAGACATATGTTAATATTTCTTGGATTTCAGTTCACCAGGCTTTGTCTTCCTTCCCTTTGGGCGTGTCGTACTCTATCGAGTTAAGTCGCTGCTTCAAAATGGCAGAACACGTCCCATATGTACAATGACATAAAAATATTGTTTCATGCTACACGTTTTACTATATTTAACTTTATTTTATGGTTTTACGTATACAATATTACTTAAGTGAGAAAAAAATATTCATATTATTTATTATTATAACTACATCTCTAGAATTTGCTTAAAAATAGCGAGGTTAAGTTTCCACTTTAACGTATTATCGAATTTGTAATTTTAATATATTTTATAAGTTCAATTCTTTTAAAAATATATACATAAGAAAGTAGAAATGTTGCGATTATATTATTTACCCGATAATGATAGTGATAAGAAAAAATTGATAAACAACGTATCAGTGACGTCACGACCTTGGTTCGTCAGGATTTAGGTTACTGACACCAGAAGGGCAACGTGACTTTTGTGTTTACGAATAAGTTTTACGATTGGATGTTTTTTACGTCACAGTTATTCATAGATTTTAGAGATGCTCCGGACGCAAGTGCATCGATTCCGGACATGGAAAATACCTGAAGTCAATAATCTTATGAAATGTGAGCGACCTCGGTGCAATGCAAACTTCTGCCAAATATTCAAAAACATATTTCTTATTGCGCAAATATATATATTTTTTTGTTTATGCTAATATTTATTTATTATAAAATGTTATTTAAATTGGATGTTGTTTAAATATAATATTTAATATCATGATAATCGTTAACTTAGATCTTACATTAAATTTATAATCTATTGTTTAATTATTGTTGTAAACCTTATGGTTTACCTAAATTAAAAAAATATATACTTTCCGTTACGTTACGTTACGTTACGTTACGTACAAGGGAACACAATAAATTAACGGAGCTCATACTTATTACAGATATTTTATTGACTCAAGTAAAAAAGTTATGTTTAAAAGTACTTTTCACCATGGGGTGGGATAAGGTTTAAGTTTCTTGAAATTTTATTTTCCCCATTAAAGAAAAACAAAATATTCTAGGAGTTCACTTTGTGATGAGGATTCACAATTAAGAAAAAATCGGCGTCTGAGTAAAATCGTACTCATTGTATTGTATTTTTACAACTTCTTAAAGAAGAATTATAAGTGATTAAGTAACATCTAGGATATGTATCGATGAAAAAGCTGAAAAATAATTAATAAAAAAGAAAAAATCAATCCATACGATAATTTCATCTCGAATGACCAATTATCAATGTACAAAACATCTCATTCTGATAAAACTATTATTAAAAATATAAATATAATCGATTTTTGTATAATAGAAACCGACCTTCGTATAAATCATTTCAACAATGACCCTGTTACCGACGCCCTATTTGGCTGTAATTAAATATTTAAACATCGGAGCACACGAAGGGCGTATTAACCAGATCTGCAACACTGACTCACATTAGATAAAGTACAAGGTTCTTAACTTAGCAATATAGGGACTTAGCCAAATCATAATATAATAATAATAATAAATCGATATTGACTTAAAAGATAATTGAAATTAATTATGTCATATCGTTTTTTTTTAATCGATCGTTTTGTTTTGTATAAATAAGGATTAAATATATATACAATATATATATATATATATATACAACAGTCTCTAGTTACTGTGTGTTTGTACACACGCGATGTTGAATCACACTGTACTTCCTACATAATTTATAATTTCATGGAGCGATCAGCGTATCTGGGTTAATTGTTGTGATTCACGGCCGCATTTGTTTTTCGTTTTGTTTTGTTTTGTTTGAATTGTTCGTTGACAGACTTGTTTGCTTCGCAATTGTTTTTTTCTTGTTTTAGTTCGAGACTTTCAGTTCCTTGATTAATGGGTTTACACGATAAAATAAAGTGTTGATAATGTCTGATAAAATAAAAATATTGTTTCATAATTTTTTTTAATATTTTATCGATACTTTTTGAATCACAAGGTCAATGAACTTTATCTATAATTTTATATTTAATACTTTCACTTACGAAATGTCGTTTAAAATTATTGTTTTCATTTAATCTTCCTGTCAGTATTATTTAAAGGAACTTAACTTCTGTAGCACCAGTAATAACAATATGAATTTTCTCTCACATTCTAATATTGTTAATAATAATGGAAGGGAAAATATTTTTAACAGGTGAGGGTCATTGAACTTTTATCATCAAACGCAATATCAGTGATAATCATGAGTTTATAGAGTTGAATGTTTCGGACGATTTGATAGAGGATTTGTTTTTAATCTTCAATCGCTTTGAAAGATACGAATATATCTCGGCGTGAATGAACTGAAGCCTTAAGCGTTGCCTGGTTGCTATTCGAAATATCCATAAATTATTAATTTGATACTGTTTTTGGCAGATTTGCTTATTTTCCATACCTACTATTTCGAAAATCAAATAATTTTTGCTAAGTATTTTAAACTTATTAACATTTTTGTTCAACCTTCATTGAAACCAATTGTTTGGAACATTAAACAATTGTATATAATATAACATTCAAAGCCACTCGATAGCCACAAAAGACATCTCAAAACACCTTCCTCAAAGGAGTTGATTCCTCTAAAGCAAGAAACCGGGTCTGCTCATCATTTTTCAGATAAATTTAAACAAGATAAAACTTTATTCAAATGCATCAAAACATTATCTAAAATTGACAAATTTTATATAATTTATTGTGGTTTATCATATTATATTCACAATAGATAACATTGTACTAAAAATTACAAATACATCAAATTTACATACTGATAATTACACGTGTGGGTCAGAATGGTATCGGACACCGAGAAAGGTCAAAGATAAGAGCGCATTGACCCCAGGCTCTATTTTGTGTTATCGTTCACGTAAAATAGACTTTATTAGATGACATTATCGCGTTGTGATATTAAATCGGTTATTTACGTTTTTCCTAAGGTCAATATGTCATAGGTGTATTGTACGACAAAAAATTGTGTCTATGTAAGTATTGTTTGTTTTGTGGCATTGACATTGTTATTCGTGAAAGTATTATGAGTTTTATATTTAATAACCACCTAGCGCCATCTCGCGATTCTAAGAAGTTTTAATGTTCGTTCAAATTGTATTATAACCATGTTGGTAATCAAGGAATAACTGTTGAATCATGTAGGAATACAGAGGTCCCGTTTCAAGACAAGCAATAATTATTTTATTTTGATTATTTATTATAAATCTGTAATCAAATAAGTTATGGAAGTGGATGGATACCCAGGTAGAGGACGGCCGAAGAAAAGATGGATGGATTGCGTGAAAGACGATGGACAAGAAGGATGTAAGAAAAAAACATACTGCGCCGACCCCAAAATTGGGATAAGGGCAAGAAGACCTGTTTTAGTTTTAATAATTATTTTACTCATTATTGCTAATTCTTCCAGACAACCAAGCGTCTAAAACAATATAAGAATCATCTTACGAAGTATGACGTCACTGGTGCTTAGCAGAATTATGTTGATTTGTGATATAGATTTCGTAGAATATTTGCAACGCTGCTACTAAACAGATATTTCCAGAGATTAACAATTTTCAGGTGAAATTGAGATTTCATAAATAATTTTTAGTGGTGTCAAACTTTTTTTATAATTCCATTTTCACACGAAATTAGTTTGTCACCTGCACCTGATAGATTCAACACAATGTTAGTATTTCAAATCAACAGTATTTTATTCACATAATGTTTTTTTTTTATTTTGTACTACTACACAAAACTAAATTAAGTAGAATTAGTCAAGAGTGAGTTCTTTCTTATTTTATTTTATTCTAAAACTCATTTTCGATAAAGATATTTTTGGATTAAGAACAGTATTATAATACCATGATTGTATAATATATTAGTGAAATAAATTAATTGAACATATAAATATTAAGTATGTATGTAAGTGTATGTGTTTTTTGTATGGAACCACAGTCGTACATTTATAATCATACAATGAACATGACAGAAGTCTATAATATTAATTTGATGGCAAACATAAGGTAAGAGAAAAGTTATTCCTTTCGTTCACGAAGCAACGGTGTCAGTTTGATTGACACAACTTATTTATTCATATGTAAGCCTTTGTAGGGTTGTGTGGTATCCCCTACTACCTGATAATTTATATATAAATTATATATTTTATTATCATATATTTTATTGTCTTATTAAGATTAATAACAACTTTACCCAGACTAAAGTAAAGACAAAAACGATTAAGATTTGTGCACAAGAAAATATTTAAAAGTGATCGATTTTATTAATTCAAATAATAAAAATTATTATTCCGTATCTGACACATATCAATATAATTTAGTACATAATATATTTTATGTTAATTACCGACCAAATAACCTCAAACATTGTTTTATCAGTCCACTAAACGAGGTAACGCGGTATTTAGGATTGTTTATATTAAAAACAACATTAATATTAATAGATTATTTGAATTTGTAATATTTTTAATTAATTTTACTCCCTTCGGCGGTATTTCCAGATCGGTGCGACATGGGTACCTTCAAAAAATGCGTTTACCCACCTCCTAGGCGCAACGCCTTTGTAAATACTCGGATGTTGCTAGAGTGGGGGCTTCGGTGATCACAAATCATCTGTTAACCGCCAGCTCATTTGACCTCCTTTTACACAAAAAAAAAATATATACCTTTCTTGGTACATCATGTAATAAATGTAAAGAGAGATAATTATTGTTAGCAATCGACTTGTTCCAATAGTAATGTAATTCTTAAAAGACCAGACCCTTTAACAAATAACGTTTTATTCTCTTGGTATTCAATGAATGAACATTCTAGAACCTACGTCTTTATTTATATTGTGTACTCTTCTGCCTGTCTGTTGTGCCTCGGTGTAAATATATTGAAAAACTGTTCTAGGTTTACTGAAAATTGTCGCATATGTTGAATATAATGAGTAAAATCAGTGATAAGTTTGATTAAAATTTCAGAGAGCTAAGTTGTAAAATTATAAAATTATTTTTCATTTTTCAATAAAAATCGTCCCAAATAATATTTGGCTCGGTTCGTGTATCCTTTGACAAGATCAGTCCTTATCATGTATAATTTATTGAGTAATCTCTGAATATATTTTGTAGGCGGATATTAAAAGCCGATATATAAAGTAATACAATAAAAGAGTAATCCTTAACCTCGCCTTTTGTAACTGGTGAATAAATTTTTTATAACCGTAAGCATTCATATGCAAAGATTGGAGTCATTGTGTCGACAGATAAAAGATTGCTCTCACCCTACTAACTAAATTATTTGGGTTCTGTATTACCTTTTGTACGGTTTTGAAATTACATGTATAGTTTTTATTGAATTCGAATTGTAAAATACTATCATTTGAAATATTTTACTTTATTTTCGTCCTGCAATAATTAATCTAATCTAATCCACCATTCAGAACTGTGAGATTGTGTAAAAATCATAGAAACTACAACTGTTCAATTACTACCATATATTGACTCATTTACATCGGCATCACAGAGGATATTTGTGTATAAGACACCTTATATGTAATGTATGATACCTTATATATTGTAATGACAATAACGGTAAATAACAAATGACATTATAAAAGAAAAATATATAGAAATACCTTAAAAACAATCACGCTTAATCAAAACCAACGGTATTAAGAAATAGAATGGAATAGAACTTAAAGGAGGTAAAAGTATAAACAAAATAAAAACTTAACTTTGGCACAAAGAATTTTTAAATTCCCAAACGGATCCCCAAAATAAAGGATCGTCAAAGCTACGATGTGATAATAAAATCCGTAACAATGAAAAGAAATTCGTAATAGCGTTTAATTAAAAACGTTTCAGTACAGGCTCGGCTGATTAACTTGGAAGTTTTTGGATGCGTCGTAAAATGGAATGATGGACGCTCAACGCTTAGGCGGGTTTCAGAAAGTTATTTTATTTTCACGAATGGTTTAATCACCCTTTAAACGAATGGTGGGTCGATTGGATCAAATTCAATCCGTTTATCGATATTAATGAATTTATTTTATTTGAAAAGCGCGTCACTATTCTTTCTCACATTTATTTCTTTTGAGCTTACTGAAATTTACTTGTAAGGAAAATTAAGTTTTTTTTATAATAATAGTTACTTACGTATTGATAATATTGATTAAAGATAAAAATCACTAGTGTATGTTTGTTAATGCACTTGAAGTGATTATCATTTGTTGACTGCTCATATATTCTTTATTAATGTTATAATTATTTCATGTTATGTTAAAACATCAGAAGAAATAAAATATTTTGTATTATCATTAAAATAAATTAGTAAATATATATTTAACGTCCTGAGTCCTGAGCGAAATATAATATCATGTGTCAAAACAATTTCCCGAATACTCTTTTACGAGACATCTCACAAAAATCTGCTTGTGGCTCCTCTGAGATGTATTTCAGCAAATATAGTCGAAAATTACTTGGTGGTAAGAAAATTTAATTTATTCCCTTAATATAATCCGACTTTACATCTACCGTAGAATATATTTTTCTTAGGTTCTTTATGTGACTTTATTGAAGACAAGAATACCTTTAAAAACTTTCGTACCGGAATAAAATTCTCGAGACTGTTATGTACAATATAAAAATGCAAATTTTTGAATAAAGCAACTTAGATGTTGAAAATACAAATTCAGGTTTTATGATTCCCATTCACTAACCTTCAGACTTATCGTCGGAGTTAAAAATAAAATCCTTACAAAATCTATTATTATGTTAAAGCCACCCACGGCCAGGACAGTGCAGTTTTTGTGCAATACCAGCCAGAATAAACATGTCGGGTGCGATGTACGAATATCGCACAGATTAAAAAATATAGACACCTTTCAGTTAGTCAACTTTATTATATACAATATATTAATAAAAAGAATTATCAGTCCGGTATACATCAGTTTTTATCGAAATCTGATCACGATATATATATTTATTTTTTGTACATATTTTTCTAATCATAATTGCTGATACCAATATTATTGCTTTCGATATGAAACTATATCTAATACAAATAAAAATATTATTAAGTGTTCTTAGAAAAAATTGCTTAGTAATTTTATAATCTAAAAGGATATAATTATCAAAATCATGTGTGGTATAAACTTAAAACATTTATATATTACGTAGTCCAACTGATTTTCTTAGTCTGCATCCTGACGAAGCAGAGGGAATCTCTAGTTATAGCATCCGAGATAAAGTTAAAATATTATCGTGGAAGATCGAAAGTAGTAGCATCTCGCGCGAATAAATGCTCTAATACGTTTCGAAAACAACGCTTCAATTTTCCAAGCTACCCTTACAAAAGGGTTGTCTATGATAAATTTGAAATATTTTACCAAATACTTATGAAATATTTATATTGAGATATCATTTACAAATACATTGATATATATTATTGATTTTATTTAAGAAAAAAACCACTAACAATTTACTCGTAACAATGAGTATTTCAGGGACGTTCTTATCAGCTGGTGCGTGTCAAACCGAGTTTATCTCTATACAAATTGAAATTCCCGCTCGACGTTCACCGCGAATTGGGCCTCGAGGATTCATTGTCTGAATAATTCACTTCATGACGAAAATTATTTCAATATGCCTTTTCTTTATCGTTTCATTTCTCAGTGGCTATTTTATTTTGCAACAACCCTGTGTGAAGTATTTAACCGTTGCATACCGAGCTCCGAACAACGATATTAGAATGTCCGATCACTTGAGGTTTTACAGATCACTTGATACTGAACATGCACTACTTAGAGATTTTATTTTAACTTCATTTCAAAGTTGCATGTTTTTATTACTATTTCGTTTAAGAAAATACCGATTCACATATAAAGAAACAGTTTTAAGTTTCAAAAAATATATTTTCTGTATAACATTGCTTCTTAATTCGTTTACATATAATTCTAATCCATTTTCCTTTGCTCACATAACAGATTTACAGTCTTAGTAGCCTAAGCTACATTTAGCTAAATCTACTCAGACATAGCTTTGACCGTCTGTCTGGATCGCATTAGGGGCTTATAACCAGGGTTCCAATCAAGATTAGTCCTTCTGTGTGACTGTTCTTTTGTTTTAGTTACTTAATTATTGGAACTAGTTGTTGAATAGTTTCGTGTTGCTACATGAAACAAAGAATCTATGTTATTTTTAATATTAATTAATCAGGCCAACATTAAAGCCAGAAGATTTACTTTAAAACAAGGCTTTGCTTTTTTAATGGATTAATTATAAGAAATACTCGTTTCTAACAATCTGTTTCGAAAATATAAGAATATTTTTATCACTCAAACTCATCAGAAATCTTCGTATTTTATCCAATTGCAGTATAAAAATGACAGCAGAAGACAGAAATTCTTTGAATTGTCAGCACAAAGTTTCATGGCGAAAAAATTCCACCCGTCGTAGTTATTTTCGGCATTTTCAATTATGTACAGACGACGTTTTTTACTTTCAACTATGTGGGTAGTTGAAATACTTTGTTAATGTTTTATTTTACATTTTAAATGAAAAGTCGATATTCACAAACTATTACAATACATGCACCTTTTACAAGATCGGTTGGTTACTTTGAATTTGTTGCAGTCTTCAAAACCTGGACTATTGCTATTTTTAATTTATATAAGAAAAATTAAATTAAAAATATAGCGTCTTTCTTTGAATAAGTTAATATAATTTTATAGTTTATAATTAAATTTATTTATCGCATCTAGAAAAAAGCGTTATTCTCAGAAGAACTATATTTTTGGTAATTGTTAATTTTATATATTTTTAATAACCTTGTTGAGACAAGTACAATCATTAACAAAACTGAATTGCCAGCAACCTATATTGGAAAATATTTTACGAATCTAGCGATAACAAAGTTATACATACAGACAACAAACTAACCGATAAACTCCTGTAACTAAAACAAAATGTAAATAAAAAATAATAGACCTATCACTTAGAATTATAAATATTGAAATAATTTAATATTAAAACTTCTCACTGGAGAGGGAAACTTTGGAGTCAGTTACTAGCGACCCAATGTTAATAAAGCCTCTCGAGTCGAGAGCCGCCAGATTGAGAACTTGGCTGTTACTGTCGCCACTTTATTAAGTTACGCCAGATTCCAAATGAGAACTGAATAGGCATTTATTTAATTATTACTACAGAATGTATTTGTCAGTCCAATGTCTAAGGATGCAGGCATCTATACCGTTGATCCAATACAATATGTCTGATGGGGAATCTGTAATACATTTAGTTAGCTTTGGGCCTTAGAACCTTGGAGTCTTGTAACAAATTTAATTTTATCGGGGCCAATTTCCTTAAAGGATAAAACGAGGAAAGATAACTACAAAATATATTTGAATGTAAATAGAAAAACATCCCGCTTTGATAAACTTAATAAAGATAAAAAAAATATCCAAACAATGTTCCGGGAAAGTTAAAACGGCTGAAACCGCAAAGAGAAAAATAGAAAATAAAGGCTTAATAACCCTCCAATAATTCCTTATTTTCGCGCCGTCATAACTTAAGCTACGAAATAAGGCGGGCCAAGTCTGTATTTTGAGAAACAATAATAAAAATAATAAATCCCCCTCAAAGCCGACTGACAGCCGAGAAACTATTCGCCGACGTTCACAATGTAACCATACAACATGAATATAGAGGATAATTTAATTAAAATAATTAGATCTATTAAAGGGGTCATATGTATGTCATATTACTGACATTACTTTTTATTTGCTGTAAAAAACATTTGTTTTAAAAATATACAATATATACGATAATTAATGAAACTATAATTATTCTTCCCACATTTCAAATAAATTAAAATGTATACCAAAAATATTTATTAAAGTTAATAAACGCTATTAAGATAATTAAATTTAAATATTAATCACAAAACATTATATATAAACGTAGAATCCCTCAAATGAAGCCCCAGGTAATAAATCATAAACGTGGTAACCCTAACAAAATCCCGTCACCCCCAGCGACTCGGTGTGAATTCAAACGAAAATGCGGAAAAATTTTGTTTTACATGCGAAAATGGAAAATTTTCTTTACTCGATTCTTATAAGGCGAAGGCGGGGAACAATTGAAAGCGTTTCGGAGCGCTTGACAGAATGCCAATTGGACTGAACGGTATCGGCTCCCATGTCAGAAGTTCAGTTTATATATTTAAAAAGAAATTATATATTAATCACAGAGGTATTTTAATTATGACAATTCTAATTCATTTATAACGAAAATCCGCCTGTATGTACGGTATATTATTTTGTTGTGTGTTAGTTAATAGATAGAAGATATCATGCTTCGGTCCCTTGGTTTTGGAGTTTAAGAAAATCACTTTGTTTTATATGTACTCCCATATATTGTAATGTTTAAAACATGTTTAACCATGCTTAAATTATAAACGGTTTCCCAAAATGCAGGTTCGAGTCCTGGATATGTTAAGAGGACAATATATTGCTACTTAATACAGAAGAAAATAAAGTTATAATGAATCAAGCTTTATGAATTAACAAAATTAAAATACTAACACTACTTTGATTTAGTTCCATTTTATTTTGTATAGTGACTCCTCTTAATAAAATGTCAACATAAATAACATCTTTGCTATTATTTATATAAATATTAATACAATTTGTTAATTTGTTGATTCATTTGTAATTTTTTTTTGCAAATAATTAGAACAAAAAAGAAATTCTAAACTAATGTTCTGATGTTCTTGAAACTATTAAATAATAAAAAAAATTATATGTGTGTGAGTTATAAATGACCATTCTGTGAATCTGAACTTTGAATTTTTAGTAGATAAATAATTAGTAGTATTTTTGTAGAGGACAACTAATAGGTAATATATTTTAAGGACGTCGGTGCATCGACGCACCATGATGAGGGTCCTGGGGTGTCATGGGGCGTTAAATATCAAATGACATTACCCAGGACGATGTCGTAAAGCAAAATTACGGAGTCGAGTGCCATTGAAATATTCCGGAACCTTTGGGACGGCGTTTGAGATCATTTCATTAGAATTTATTTTATGTTATTATACGGAATTAAAAATACCGACGGTCCTCGTAAAACACATTACGGGTCCCTAAATGGACGCGTGTTGTAAATTGAGAGGTACTGCGGAAATTAAGAGTGTATTTTTTTATTTATAACGTTTTTTTTTGTCCGTTTTGATTTCTTTTTTTTTATTAATGTATATAATTATTTCAAAAAAGTTTATTAAGGGAAAGAATAGAACCTAACCGACAATCGATTTTGAAAGTCACCCACTATCATGAAAATAAATTACTAAAATGAAACCTATTACAATATTTATAATGTAGTAATATTTACTACATTATAAATGTTAGTGTTTGTTGGTACAGGTTCTTTTGATAGAATTATATATCCTTAACACCCAGCCAGACGGCAAGTGAAATTAATTTTCATATACAGAAATAACTGCAATCATCTCTTAACGCGGATTAAATGTTGCTAGCAATGGAAGCTCCATAAAATAATTGCGTTTAATAATAATTATGTATAAAATATAAATATCAAGGAAAACAGTATCTAAAAATAAATTAAAAAAATCAAGAATAAGTACAATAACAATGACTTGAAAATAAACTTTCCCTATGTCCTTCACGTTGAAGTTCATCGCACGATATCCGTGTTTGAGTGTACCCAAGATGGAAGCTTAAGCGGGTAGCAAATATGCTTAATGTTGTTAGCAATAATAATTTGTAATGTTTTGGTAAAATTATTAAGTAAATAAAATATGCAGATTCTAATAAATATTTCATATAAAATTTATGGATGGTGTAGTGTGCACACAATCTGCATAACTTTTGATACAATGGCTTTAAGATACATAAAAAATGACTAGAAGACGGCGTTTACAAATCGCTTCCTCTCACATTTTGTACCAATCCCCAAGATAAGGAAAGAGATAGCGATATCACGATCAACTGTCAAGGTGCGAGCTTGCAGACTCGACGACGACGAACGCACGATAACACTGTTTGTTTTTATATAACACGTTACAAATGAACTAAAAGAGATTAAATTATATTGTTATTTTGAAGCAATCAAAACAATATAGACTGACTCGATATTAACAATCATTATTCAAAACAAAAGTCAAAGTCAAAGTCAAAATTCATTAGTGAAAGTTATTTCTTTGGAAAATGTTTCCTCATTGTCAAAGCTACCACTTAAAAACTATTACAATTAATGTAAACTTAAAAACATATAGCATTAGTTTGACAGACTGCATTCCTTGATTACAAAGCAGTTAAAAAAAATCAATTCAAAATATGCAGGAAAAACATAAAAAATAATCATCAAAAGACGAAAATCCAGATCAGAAACAAAGAATTTAGTTTTTTTTATTAATAAACTTATTATATCCTGCCCTTATAGTATTGAGTTTGAATTTTAAAATATAAGTTATATTTGACTAAGACTGAATAAAGCCTGGCGCTAAAGAGTAAGTCTGGTTTTAGATTACTATGAACATATTTATTGAAGAATATTGCTTAGAGTGGAGACTACTCATAACCAATTATAGTTTATATATTCTTTAACTCAAATGAGGTCTTTCAAATAGTATTAACCCGCTTTTGCAACTACATTCAAAGCAAGGAGGAGAACACCTGAAGAGACCTCTTTTAAACTCCCTTCTCTCCAATTTTCTCCTTCAATCCATGTCATCTTTTCTTCTTCCTAAAAGCAGATTGCCTCAATCCTAAAACAAGAGAAAAACGTATTAGTATTTATATATGTACACATTAATACAAATTGAAAACCTTAATTAACTTATAATACTTTAAAGTCAAAATTAACCGCATCCAAATGTTTAGTTACTATTAATAAAATAAAGACTAATTTACTAGCAGGTCGTTAAAATGCCATTCAAGCGCCTGCCTCAAAGTTGTTTTAGTTAATGAAAATTCAGTTACGTTTCAGAAATTCACACCGTACTATATTATTATTAGAATAAAGTGACTACAGCCAAGGAAGATGTATTTAAGAACTCAACAATAATAGCTTAAAGGAAAGACAAAATGACGTGATAACTTTATTATATATATTTATAAAATAGTCATTATATGTTGCTACATACACAAAAAATACGAAAACACAGATGTATACTAGATTTTAAATATTATATAAGATTAAAAACACTTGTATATTTGTAAAAATACAATAAAACAGTAAAAAATAAAAAGTAATCTATACGTAACCAAATATATCGTGTTATATTTTTATATAGTTATAGACTATTCGTTGTATTTTTTTATTATATAATTTAAATGTATGTTATTCTGTTGAAAAGGTTGAAAGCTTTGCCATAATTCGATAAGTGGTGCTTTAATCGAGTTAAAATATTTTGGTCTGGATTCAAAATGACTCATATCTATATTGTGATACTGGTATAGTAAAAGAACAAAAACATTGTACCCTAAATGGTGCTGTTAGAGATACCAATAATTGTCTGTGGGCGGAGATGCAGGCATTAGTGTTATATATTTGAAGTTAAGTAAAAAATTAGTATTTTTTACCTGCATTTTCTGGCTTCTAGAATTCTATCAGCTCTATCTGATATATCTTCGAAGGGGTTGCATGTTCAAGTTTATAAATTAATATTATTATTTCTACAAATTATGTTTTTTATAAATATTGAATAAACGAATGAAAAGATAAGAAGCCGGTGTCTTTAAAATGTAATGTCGGCACTAGTTTGTAACGTTTTTTATGAGAATTTTATAAGCTTCGATTAAAAATATGTTGTAAAATATTTCATTGCAGTAACATTAACATATTTAGATTCTTATGCCGTGTAAGAAATTATTAAATTTAATATATATAAATATGTTTTTTGTGTTTAATATATTTTTTTAATCGAAACATAATATACGAGTAAAGATTTATTTAGAATTATCGAAAATCCAGGTATTTTTTATTTTAGTATAAGAGCTTATATATAATAATAATTTGTATTTAAGAAGCGCATATTAAAAATATTAATAAATTGTAAATACCCCCCGTACTGTGTACATGAGCAAACGGACCACCTAATGAAAACTGACAACCTTAGTTTTCTAAGATTGCAACACATGATTTACCACTCTTACGAAATAGGGAGGGATGAAGGGGAGTAACACAGAAAAGAAAGAGGGTGTTGTTCTTGCGGCCTACTCACTCATCAGACGAAAAGTAGCTAAAATAGTGAAAGAATAGCACATTTACCAACCTTAACATCTATCACCAATGTGTTTGACAAAAAAATATATATTTCTTTCCCGTCCAAAGAGAATCATGCCAACTATGTAGACATTTGTTCGATGGTCTACTTGAAGCTGATATGTCACTTTAATTGTTGCATTACTTTGGTCTTTTATCTGTTATCTGTTTCAAAATATTGCATTCAGTTTATTTGCTCAAGCTTTACTGAAGCCAAAAGATAAGAAACTTATAAAAAGAATAAATATTCTTTTTATAAGAATAAATATTCTTTTTATATATTTCTCGTTTTATCGGTAATTATAAAATCAAATGATTCAGAGATGTTTTAAATTGTATATAAATTAAAAATGCTTTTTTTTATTTAATAAATTGTTTTCTTAATAAAAAACCTTAGCGTTATTTCAGCACAACCCGTTTTTGTTCTAGAAGTGCAACATTGTAACAACAAGCAAGTATTGAATGTCTGATACCTTAACAATATTATATTAATTATTTATTTAGTTTCAGTTAATGTGTCAAAACAATTTTTTTACGTTCTTCCAAAACCTTATAGACTGAATTTAAATTGGATCCTACTATATTTATTGTTTACTGTATTTTAATTGAAAACAAAATTCTAAATTCTTTAATCCCATTAATCAACCAAAATTGTCAATTGATCTGAGTAGATCTTCCAAGATTGAAATAACAATCCTATCTGCATCAACGGATCGACTGTATGAATCACTTAATGATCGTAGATTGAGTTTGTATTAGATAGTCACCTAAGAAATATTTCAGTGTCAGGTTTATATCAACTGATAATTATGAACAAATATCGAGTCCAGAGGGTGAATGTGTGAACGTGTGTGAATGTGTAATGAGTTGATGATCCGCCCACGTTAGGTTAACTTTGCTTAACATGGACATAAGTGCGTTGAACTCCTTAAATTAACTGGATGTCATTGCGTAATGTCTAGACTGGTCATTATGGAAATACACTTATTAGATATATCATTAGGATCGGTGATGTTTTATATTAATTTAATTAATACATTAATACACATATACTGTGTTTATTTATTATAGCTATGTATTTTCAAACATCTATAATGTATTGAAGGAAAAATTGTTTTTCCATCACCGCAGCTATAGAATCTAGTTGAGATTATGTATTAAAATAATCGGAATATCTTTATCTACAATTGGATCTTAAATATTATGGTAACTATAAAAAAACTATTATGATTATTAACAAACTTTTTGAACGTGCTGGAAATAAACCCACTACCCTTCGACGCAACGTCTGTCATGAACCGCGATACCAAACAGTCGTGAATACCTGGTAATTATGAAAGGTCCGAGACCAAAATAAAAGTTATATGTTCATAACAATCAATAAAGTCAACGCCTTTTAAGACAAGGTACTGCTTAAAGGCAAATCTTATAATCACACTGCCAAGTGTTTATAAAGTCTTATAGTGATGTATTTAATATTCTGGTTATTCCTTAAATTGTCTCGTTTTAGAGATACAACGGCAACTACCTATTGTCTCCCAGGGAATTACAACTCGCCGTGCATAGCCTATTACTTCACTACGCCAGGAAAACCACTTTAAATTTATAGTGACAGAACTCAAATTCAAATGTAACGAATTTTAGCCACAATATATAACATGTTAAACGAATTTGAACTTTATATTAATAGTTTAGAGTTTCCATTAGCCCGTAAGGGAGTGAGAGTAATGTCTTTTAGTTGTTAATAAGTTATCGACATTGGATAAAGGGACTGCCATTAATCGGACGATAATATCGGTTTGGTAATCATGGACTGCTAAACGATAGGCTAACGTACTCGCTGCGGTGTCGACGGCCCTTAGTACTGATAAGGAGTTTTCAAAATTTTATCATATCATATTTAGTGCTGTTGTAATAAAAAAATTACATATATCATATATTGTTATAGCCTAGTGTACAAATAGGTAATATATATGTATTAACTATTATAATCCATCCTATAATAAGGTACAATGTTAACTTACATCCCCTCTAGCAAATAACAATGTTTATATATGACTTTTTATTCAACAATATAAAGTATATGTCGTATCATAACATATTATTACGTTTAAAAAGTATACCCGTAGAGGCGGTTGTTATATTTCTTGCAGGACTTAATGACTTTGTAGCCTTGTAATTAATTAATAATGCTTCATTTTAAAAGACGAAACATTGTAATTTAATATATATAAAGTATATAGATATTTATCAAAAGATTTATTGATTTATAATCAGTGTAAAGGCTTTTTTATTATTATTTGTAGCTTTTGCTTTATAATTACTTAATATTATATATAATATTATAATCTCAAAATTCTTAATGTAAGTAACGCATACTGTGATTGATGTAATATCGTGGAATTGCGTCACTATAATGTCATCGTTTAATCCTATAATAGTTTAAATTGCATTTAGTGTTGTATTAACAAAAATATCTTATAATATATGCTGTATTAGACTTCATTTTATCGTCCATTAACGGCTTTACCTTAGCATGAGACAAAATTAACTGCTAATAAAGTACCCCCTAAATCCTAGGTCAAATAAATATATAGTCTTAAGAGAGCTTTCTTTCCTATTTAATTCCTAGAAATGTATCAATTCATATTAATCCATTGAAAGGTAAAATGCTAACATCGAATTTAAATTCTACAACAGTTAAAATAAAGTCGATTTTGCCATAAAAAGGAGTGATATCGTAAATATTGTAACATATTTTATTTCGTTTTGTAAGCTTCTATGAAAACATTCTGAGCTTCGTTACGTTTCTACGAAATTACAGAAATAGTAGCGAATAAGTCGTTAGATATACGTTTTTTATCTAACATCATAGAGAACTAATCTTTTAGTGTACATTCTATGGAGAGTTATTTGATATTGTATAAATATAAAACTCGCTTTGATTAAATTGTGACTTTGTGAAAATATATATTATTCATAAATAGCGTTATATATATATAAGCGATTTACCACTCACTGACTAATCACGAAATTTCCGAAACTATCTGTTCGATTAATTTAAATATTTTACATAGTTACTTCTTTTGTGACGTAGACGTCCACTAAGAACGAATTTTACGAAATTCCTATCCCAAGAGATTTCAACTTTTTGCATTTCGCCAAGTTTTAAACCTGTAGGAGCTATACACTTGACGCGGAGGTAAGAGTTACTATAGCAACGGTTACGATGACAACGGATAATATGACAAAGGTTACCATAGTAACCTAAGTTCAAATCCAAATTAATAGTGTGCCTGATATATATATATATATATATATATATATATGAGATTACGAATGTATGCTACATGTTCTATATAGCAGCGTTATTCAGTGACTCAACTAAAATTTTAAAAGATAACTAATAACTTATAGTAATAAAAGAACCATAAAGTCAGATATATAGTGTATATATTTCAAAATAAAATTAGTACGTTCGAGCTTTTAACACACTTAACAGACCTCTGTGACAATTTGGTGATAATGGATGATACAACATCGAAGTAAGCCAGGGGCTTTTTAATTTTACCCTAAACTGTTATAAAAGAAACATAATATTTGGATGGAAGGATGGTGTATCCTCTTGCCCTTATCCCAATTTTGGGGTCGGCGCATTGTATTTTGTCCTTCCATACTTTCTTATTACTCGTCATCTCTGTACACACTCTCTTCTTCACCATATCGGCTTTAACACAATCCATCCATCTTTTCTTCGACCGTCCTCTACCTGTCCATCCCTAAACTACCATACCCACTCTTTTGGTTACATGCCTCTCCACTACCATACCCAGCACTCTTTTGGTTACATGCCTTTCATTTCTCCTCTTAACATGCCCATACCATGATAGATGGATGTAATATTAATTATTAAAGTAGTAATGAATTGAATTAAACATGACTTATGTTTCCGTAACCACCTTAATTGATATTTGAAAGAGACTTAAACTGGATGAAACTCTGTCAGTCTTAAGCCCCTTAAAAGTTTCAGAAACTTTGCAATCAAATTTCAGTATAAGCTAATTGAACTTTAGGCGAATGAAAAAGCTTCGAACATTTAAGCTTAGTTAATAAGTTTCAAACTTGCACTATTAATACCACGTGAGATATAAAGCTCTCTTTTGAAATGAAGCTCTTTGATGGTAGAGAAGATTTTAAAATTTATTAAAATAAATAAATTAATACGAGTAGAGCATCATTTTAAGTAGTTAAAATTAATATTACGATGTTTTATTCAAATTTTAATAACACTTAGTATACCTTTTATGAATGCAACCTCAAAATAGGCACCTGCTATACAAGACGGTGCATTCATCATCACCTCACAAAAGCCTTTTGAAAGCCAGCTTTATCCAAATAATACCATTTCGGTCCGTGGGGTTTTAAGCAATATTTTTATTTTAAAATGTCCGAAATCTCAAGGCAGTTGTTTTTTCTTTTAATATACAGGTGGATCCGTTTCACACATCCCAATAATGCGATTTCAGTGTACGAACTAATTGAGCTCGAGACTCGTTTTTACTTCTAATAACGTTTATTTTTATATACAGGGTGTATTGGAAATAATAAAATACTTATTAATATTACTTATAATGACATAACATGCGCACAGTAATATTAATACAGAAAAATATATCAAATTTTATAATATAAAACAAGAAAATGATTTGGTTTAAAAACTTACCGCAGAAATTTCATATATATATAATGATACTATTATGATAATTTTAGTTCTATTATATATATATATATATATATATATATAATAGAACATTAAAACTTTAATATGAAATATTACATAATTATTTCAAATCATCTCAAAGTAGCCCTGTGGTCTTAACTAACTATACATCTAAATACATCCATTTATTTTATGTTTATAAAAAACTTAAAACAAAAATACACTCTGTATGTTTAATCTTTATGGATTCGCCACCTGTGACAATGGTCTCTAGAAAGAGAACCAAACAAAAACAATGCAGGTCGCAAAATAAACACTAGTTTTAAAAGAATCTACTCGTTCTAAGAAACTTTAACAAATAAACAAATTGTATTTACTGTGAAAAACAGCATTTTATATATATTCTGATGTAGTAAATGCTTATTAACATACTTTTAGTATTCGTTAAATTAAATAAGTTATACATAACTCTATAGGGTATTAATATTAACATATATATATATATATAATATGGTAATAAAACGAAATCAAGGACTTATATATCTTTCTGTCTTTAAGTATACTTTATTTTGTATCTGAGAAAGGCAATAAAATATTTTTGTCATATTATTGATATACAATATATACACTATTTTAAAAATTTTAATTAGATGTTATACATTTTAATAAAGTTTTTATTTGGAAATGAAATTCTTATATAACAACTTTACTAAAAGGATATATAACGAAATAAAACATATAACTTTTCTTATGTTATGATTATATTTCAAAACACAGAATGCGCTTAAGAAAAACTGGAAATAAACTAGTTTATTATTTAACCTTAGCAAAGAACTCTTGAGTTGCAAAAATAATAAAAATGGAAACGTAACAGAGTGCGCGGGCGCAGGTCACGA
This sequence comes from Melinaea menophilus ssp. n. AW-2005, assembly GCA_918358695.1. Classification (NCBI taxonomy): domain Eukaryota; kingdom Metazoa; phylum Arthropoda; class Insecta; order Lepidoptera; family Nymphalidae; genus Melinaea; species Melinaea menophilus. The sequence continues at coordinate 19,164,827 of OU911043.1, read as the reverse complement.
CGTGCCTGTGTCCACGAACTAGCCTCGGCTTGTTTAATGACTCCTTGGAACTTGGTTTATTTGTTTTTGTTTACAATGAATTAAATATATATATGACTTATACTATCTACATTTAAATATATATAAATATACATTACGATATAAGTATGACGTACTAATAAACAAAAATATGTTTGGTTTTTAACACCACTTTACAATGGTATCAAACTGTAATCATTTCAACATCTATTTATTTCTATTACCTAATAATGTTAAAAATAGTACAAATATATTAACATAAATTTGTAATTACAAAAAAAAAATGTCAATAACATTTGAAGATCACCAGACAATCCTAAAACGGGTTAATAACTTACACGCATATAAGGACCGACTGTTAAACTTTAATTTTTATTGCAAGATCAAACGATAAAAATACGGGAAACGTGGAAAGGTAACTTGTAAAGTACAATACCAACTGTTATTTAAAGCAATAAAAATTATTAAAATTAGTGACGCGTAGCATTTTTTTTATATTTATTTATTGTTTTTAATAAGAACAACTGAACAAAATCGTTTAATTTGAAAAACGGCTTTCAATCGCGGCTTTCGAGTTACTTGGGTTAGACGAATTAATAAATAGAAAATGCAATCTATATAACAGTTTAGTTAAAAATCAAGAACTCGTTTAACTTGGATAGACGGCGTAATAAAATTTGTGTATATTTTAATGGATAGAACTTTGTAAAGCATTTCCTTAATCTTGAATTTTATTTACATTCTAGAAAACATTACACTTTTCCAATCCAATCCAATCCAATCCTATCGCATAAGAAATATATGGCATTAGTATTTAACCTTTAAAGGATTCTAAGATAATCGCATTCATCCAATAAAACTTGTTTACGGCAATCCTATTTATGACGCAGAAGTAAGAAGCTATGTTAAGGATATTCTCATAAACTTCTTAGGGATACAGTGACTTACATTTATTTATATTATTTATAAAATATGTTATAAAACTAGAAGGTCGTAATTATAACCAGAGGACATAGTTTGCATGACGAGTCATGGACACATCAGACTTATAAGACTAAGTGATATATTAAAGTCAGAATATTACCTTCCTAATCTAACATAAACTGGTAATAATATGAGATAAAGGCTAACTTTCCATAGATAACATAATGGCTATCTTCAAACAAAATGTTGTGTACTTTAAATTATAATATAATGGTAAAGTCAGTAAATTAGAGTTTATCCAGGAAGTGGTGAATAAGCTAAAATCTTTTAGGTAGAAGGTAGCTACTTCATAAAGATTTATGGTATCAATATCTCCAAGGTGCAGGCTTTAAACTGGGAAATATGGGAGGATTAGTTATGATAAATATACTATGTAATTTTAAGGCACGGTAGTGTTTTGGAGATTTTTTTTACTAAAAAGGAACCTATTTATTGACGTGGATTTCTTACTTAAGTAAATTTCAATAATATCATTTATATATTATAATATTAAGGTAAGATTTTTTTACTTGGAATAATGTATTTTAATAATATAATCTTTAATAACTATAGGTACATAATAGTTTAATATAACGAGGTATTCGTCAAATTCAGATCAAACACTGATTAAGTATCCGCTTACGGTGTCAAAGGTCCCGTGGTACCTATCTAGAAAATTATATGTACAATTATATATTATGTTAATATATATGTGTTAAAACCGTTAAACGAGAGTATCATATTACTTCGTTTATATCCGTAAGAGCTTATGCCATTGTAGGTAAAATAAATATATATTGTCTATTTCACAACGCTGCCGGGTGTGTATAAGGATATACTAAAGATTCAAACTAATGTCTTTTTGTATCATTCAAGGCAAATAGATAAGTTTACAAAAACTACAATTAGATTTTTTTACTAATAAACAGCAGTAATAAAAAAGAATTAACGATAAAGTTGTACACTATGGACAGAAGGTGGTACCACCGTCTACAGATTAAGAAAACTAGTACAGTTTGATATAGAAAGCCAAAAGTATTTCTTACTAATAAAAGAGTAGTAATAAAAAAGGGATTAACGACAAAGCTGTACACAATAGACGGAAGGTGGTACCACCCCCTACAGATTAAGAGAACTAGTACAGTTTCGCACTTTTGTACTACGTACAGAACTGAGAAAGTGTACTACTTCTGTATCAGGAGTCCAAGAATCGCTTCGCATTCAACCCCTTTTCTAATTCCCTTGGTTCTCGATTCCACTCGGTCTCCTGATAAATCATGTAAAACTTCAATACTTTACATATTGGGTTGGAACAATGTATCGACAGAACACAGAACAGTCCCAACTTGAATACAATTTGTAAGATAAAATAATGATGAAGGTTGCGAAACGTTGCGTCACGAACGACCACGGAGCATGATTAAACTTGCAAAAGCAAAATACAGCCGAGTAAAGGTTAGTCAGCAATGGGGGGGAAATACTTTATCGATACTTAATTATTGTCAAAATTGTGATACAGAAGGATCTGTTTTTTATAACATTATATGTAAATAAGCCATTTTGTTAAGTACATGAATAAACTTTTAAATTTTTTTGTTAGTTTACAATTTTTTTTAGTTCTTTGAGCGTTATTGAAATATTATTTTTATTTACTGACTGACTAACTTATATTTACTCAATGAGTTAAGACGTTGCTATTAATAACGTGTGTTTAGTTAATTTATTTATCGTTTAGAAATCTTTATAATATATCGATAATAATGTAAAACGGTGACATCACTAATATCGCTCTGTACCGATCATTGTCAATTGGATCGTGACCAAAATATACCTATCCGCTTATTATCTTAATAATTTTGTATAAATCTTGAGCGACTGAGTCATTTTTAGCATATTCAAGGTTCACTAACGATCCATTTAAAAAAGCGAAGCACTTATCAATTAGCTACTTGTGACATTAATTAACCATATTTATTATATAGCGTTCACAAACTTTTGTAATTGAAATTTTATTAATTATAGTTTAAATAGAATTAACAACAATACCGATTAAAAGAAAAAGTATGCTTGTGGAAAGGTAATGTCTTATTAATTATGAGTTTACAATATTTTCAAGATTACTTTGAAAAAAACGGGAGTAATCATGAAATAAATAAATATTTTTCTTTTATTTATGATCATAATTTTCTAGCACATATTAAAACATACGTATGTTATTTATTGCTTTATATTATATATATATATATATATATATATATATAGGTATAACGCAATATGTTGTAATCTAAAAAATTACACAACCATTACTCAGAATAAACCAGGCGATGCTATCGTTGGATTATTTTTATATACTCATAGGCTATGACTATACATGTGTTTATAATAAATTAAAAATTTTTAGTTGTATTAAATAAATTAATAAAATAAAACGGACACGAATGTTTGAATTAATTTTAATGTTAGTCACTGAAACCTGTCGCGACATGTCGATGCTGGAACGCACTTTAACATTTAATAAACAAAACATTTACAAGCACTTATCATGTTATTTATAAGTAACAATAGCTGTGTTTATGTAAACATTAGGTATTAAATAATGTTTAAATTACTTACATCCATAGAATTATTTTTATTTATAATACATAATTCATCATGAGCTACATTAAAGTATATATATATATATCAATAACTTAACTATTGTCTCACTAAGAAATACTTTAAATGCAATAAATTGGCAGCTTCATAATTATGCAACCATAACCACAATAAAAGAAACAAGACATCAAGTCAATGACCAAAACTGACTCATGGATGTCCGTTACCAGTGAGTAAGAATTAATTAAACCAAAAGAAAACGATAAAATTAATCGATAAGTCCTAATGTACCGTAACCCCTTAATAACAGAGTTGGAAATTAATCAACAAATAATTACCGTTAGGGATCCGGGACGTTTCGACGAAAATCGACGATTTAGGATTTGTTTTAGTTGATTACTGTTATTTGGAGTTATGGCGAGGACAGGCCAATAAAGATGTTCATTGCGCCCGAAGATTAAAGATTTCATCTTATATTTATAACCCGCTATGAAAATAAACGGACGGTGAGAACTATATTCATATTTCGTAAAATAGTCATAGGAAAGAAATGCACCGATTAACACGTGGGCATGCGGGCGACCTTGTTGATAAGATAACAACTGCACTCGCGGAAACGGAATAAAATAATAATACCACGATAAAACAACAAATCGTAAAAAACAACGGTCTATTAATTATTGTGATGGTTTCAATTGAAGTTTATTTACGATAACGATATGTACAGGTGATGTCATGCCAGGTTGTTGATAAAGACAGTCCAGCTTTTGAAGGGTACTTTTTTGTAATGGTGAAGACGAAATCAAACAATTGTCCTAAAAAATTTTGCCTATAAGACATCTCGCAAAAAAATCCATATATCTATCAAGTAGATTATACAGGGTATTCTTTATTGAGGATCATTTCTGATGTCTATATACAGATTAACTAGTTGGAATCACAATACAATTAGAAATGTATTGGTTTTGATATACGACTATAGATATATTATTTGACGGTAGTTACAAGTATTTAAAAGAATCTTACAACAGAACCTAGACTAGGGGCGCCAACAAACCCTCAATTTCGACTCGCTGCGCTCGCGAAATCTCGAGTGTCGTTTGCATATTGAGCGAAGCGAGCCCAGTGTATTGACTCATTGTTTCCCATTGACTTCAATGGGATATCAGTTTTTTGACAAATTAAAAAAAAAATTTTTTTTTGAGGATATTTTTCATTTTTTTTTTCTTTAAGAACCATCACCTAATGTGTGTCTTTTTGATTGCAAAGTTTCATAATTTTCCGTCAAGTAGTTTTCGAGCCAATTCGTGACAAAGAATGTAAAAAGTCTCCAGTAAAACGCTCCGCTCACTTTGTTCGCTTCGCTCAACAAATGGTTGAGTTTTTCGAATGTAATAAGCGTTTGGTTACAGACCCTCGATTGTAAATAATATTAATTATACATCACTGGGAATATTTATTTACCGTGAACTAAATCGTTCGTTTGAGGCTCGCTGTGTTATTAGCTGACATAAGACAGCATCTAAGGTGCCCTTGGCATATAATTGAAGCACGCTTGCAAGGAAGAGTGTATGCTTCACATCAATCCAACATAATTGTTATTATATAATATTATTACCATTATTAAAACAAAAGATATACAATTAATTATCGTAATAAATGGCAATTGTAATTTAATTTGATGTGATAGTTATGAAAATTATAATAATCTAATAAAGATTTTGATACGTCTACAAAGAGTCAAGGTGTAAGCTGGGTTTGTGGTTGCATTAAGCTAGAATTACAGTACGGGTATTATAAAACTATTATAATATAATGTAATCAGTAATTTGCTACACCATATTGTGTGTAACTTTTAATATATTATTCTTATATGTCTATTTATTCTAAATACAATCCAATATAACATGCAATAAACTGTTTTGAGTAAACTCAATTTCCAGTTTTCTGAATTATTGCTGAGTATCTCAAAGCAAACTTGTGTATTCATAGTTCATTAAACAAACATTAAACATCATAAAATATTATTAAAACCAAATATCATAAAGCTATACTAACCCATAAATACTCAAACCACTAAACCTATCGCTGTAAAACTTCGCAGACTTACTAAAGTCTATCATGATGTTGAACTTTGAACATCGAAGAGCGGACGAAACGTTGAAAGTGTGTACTTAATCCTTGTAAGCATTAATACTTCAGATATTTCGTTTTAAGTCAACAAAAATGATGAAGAAACTTTAAATAAAGCAAAACGTGACAGCACGAAACATGTATGGACATGTAGGATGATTTTTTATTGAATATAAACAGGTCGTAGTTCTATCTATGAAGATTACTAAAGAGCTGTATAATTATGTTATTATTATATATATATATGACATATGACAAGTACGGAAAACCACACATCCGATAAAACCAATTCAAAATATATATTCAAAATAATTCAACCTAACAATAAAGCCTAAATAAGATATCAATGAAGCTAATATTATTCGAACTAAATAAACATTCAATATTCAGTATCTATTTGGATATTTATATAAAATTGCCATAATCACCGAGGCGTGGCCATATTTATGATATTCTAAGCCACAATCTGTGGAACAATGCCCATGTAATTGGGTTGTAATTGTCTAGAATATGCAGATAATACAAACCATTATATTTTATTGCACACTAGTTATTTTATGTTCTCTATCATCTAGTAAGTGGGGGGATCGCCATTATTGTATTAGATGTACGATTAAAAAATATAATAATCTATAGATCAATTATAGTTTCGATTTTCGTAACATAGATACAACGATGTAAAATCAAACAGGAAGAAATCTTTATAGTAAAAAAGTATAAATTTAATTATAATTATATTCATAGAATGGAGTGCTTATGAATCATCTCTCTCAAGGTCAATAACCTTTGTTTAATAAAACGAATATAAAGCCCAAAAGTATCTAAAAATAATGGTATAAATTAAATTTCTCAGACTAATTCAATTAGATCCGCGTCCAAAGAAACCCCCACTTGATCTGCATATTAATTATAACCTTTTGTTACGATTTTTGATGTAGTCTTAAACTATGAAAGGATTGAACCAATATTTAATTTAATTCCTCTTTAATTATTAATAACTTTTTAAATTAACTTTTCCTCAATTTTACTTCTGAAAGGGGAAATTAATGTTGGCATATATAGAGCTGTTTTGCTTTCTCGAATATCATGTATTATTGTATCGTTTAACAAGCAACTGAGTACACAAAAAGTTGATTTATTTTACAAGAAGAATACTTAAATATGCAAGAACTTGAAGAGTTTTAAAATGTTCTGTTTCAGTTTGAAAAGGACGCTTTTATTATATTTATTCGTATAAAAAAACTTTTATTATATTTCCATATAAAAATATTGACACGCAATAATAGTTAAATATGAATAACAATTACAAACCATAGATATAATATTTGACACATAGTTCAATTATAATTATAAATTGAATAAATTATAATAGTTTTAATTGCTCCTATTAAAATAAACAATGAAAAATCTATATTTTTATGGCATAATAAAAGATAATACATATATTTTTTACAATAAACGCAAAGTTGCAGTTAATGTTGAATAAATTACCATATTTCATTTTATAAATAGATTTTATATAATCAGAAACACACGGGTCATATTTTTTTTAAACACACAACACACAAATATAAATGCAGTGAACCACATCGATGCACTCTTCATCCATGTAGTTCGACAACCTTCACCTCTCTAGAAGGTCATTACCGCTTCCTGGTGCTGTTATATTAAGATATATATACAATTCATTTGTCTTTACGTATATGATATGATATGATATGATATTCTTTATTATACAAATACAAAATACAGAAAAAGGGGTATGTATATCATAATTTTGAATTTTATCATATTTATATGAATGCTTAAATTTTATTTTAATTTTAATTTTACAATCTAAATGAAATGAAATTTAAAAAAGAGGCTCAAGGGATTGTAATGTGTTACAATTAATTAATATGTTAAAATAAAAAAAAGCCTTTATTGCTGTTTTTGTGTGTGTGTGTGTGTGTGTGTGTGTGTGTGTGTGTGTGTGTGTCAGACATAGAGCAAAAATGGTAATATAATATGTTTTGTATATTTTCTTTTTGACTAAAACCTATGAGACTTCATAGGTTTGTCGTATTTCATTACTACTTTGAGTGACCAAAATTTTTTTAGCAATTCTTCTTTCTATATCCTTTTGCATGCTTTGGTAGATAATCCTTTCTGCTTTTGAAAAGTATGCAATTATTTTTTTTTTCTTCATTAAATAAAAATATAATAAAAATAAACAAAACAGCAAAAAAAACAAACTTAATTATCTAATGCTTTACAAAGTTTTTTGTCATTTATTTTTAATGTGTTTTTAATAACGCTGACGGCAAATAAGATGACACGCAGAGATTAAATAAAAAAATAGTACACACAATTGTTATAGTCTGAGACCTGAGAGATTGATAATTAATTAATAAAATAGAAAAACACAATACATATATATAAACTAGCTTATTCCCCCCCGCTGGCACACTATTAATTTGGACGTAAACTTAAGTTGCTATGGTAACCTTAGGTTGTCGTCATATTATACGTTGTCATCGTAACCGTTGCTATGGTAACCGTTGCTATAGTAACTCTTACCCCCGCGTTAATTGTATATCTCCTACAGGTTTAACTTGGCGAAATGCAAAAAGTAGAAATCCATCGAGATAAGAATTCCATAAAATCCATTCTTAGTGGACGTCTACGTCACTATAGAAGTAACTATTTAAAATTTTAAGTTAATCGGACAGATAGTTTCGGAGGTTTCGTGATGAGTCAGTGAGTAAATCGCTTATATATATATATATATAGATATAAAAAAAACGTTATCAATATCAGTTCTTTATTTTCAATATAAAAACACAATATCCATAGAATAGATTTGATAAAAGGCTCAGACAGTCCTATATTCTTGAGTCAGCAGTATCAGAGGTCGTTCAAACGTATGTCACTAACCTTACTCAATATTAAAATCAATAATTTCATTCTGACGTGACTGGCGACAATAACCACCCAACTGAGCCAACAGATAATAAAATAACTTGCCAATTTTTTTTATTTCACTCTATTTGTGAAACGTACTTCATCTTGTTAAGACTGACTTTGATTTATTGACTTTGCATGTAAATTTTACAAAAAAAAGATGGTTAAACAGTCTTAAGGACTTGGGACTTGTATATACATATTTTATAAGATTGTTACACAATAAATGTTTGTTAATTGATAAATTACAATAGATTAAAAACCTATAATTGTAAAAGTTAACAGTTATGTAACACCATGTTTGGTTTAGTGTTCAAGCAGTTATTAGATCCTTCTAATCGTGTCATATTTATTTCATAATAAATATGATCTTTGGATTTATATAATAACAATTATTATATGTTATCTGTTTTGTTATCTAAAATATAATGAAACATCAGATCAAAGTGTACTATTATAATAATTGTTATGATATGCAATTTTGTCTGTTATGTTTATAAATTAAATAAACTATTCAAATAATTTTGTTAACTGTGTGCTCAGACAACATTCCCAGTGGACTATATCGGTATATGATTGTACAAATAAATATAGCGGTAGAGATAACATTATTATTATATTAATATAACTTTCAAAGGATATTTTAACTCTAATAGCCCCGAGGGCATCGTTAGGTTATGAATATAATATTGGAAATAGGATACTTTATAATGATATGTTTAGACGTCATTGTTTTGATGCTTCATCATTAAAATCCGTCGATATAATAATCCTTTAGGTTGATAAACCAACAAACCAAGAAACGATATAAAGAAATAATTACCAGATTTATAACTTTATCTATGTAACTTTAGAAAGGTATTTGAAATAATTTAAAAACGGGTACATTAACCAAGAAATAGTTGGAAATATAAAAAATAAAATCTATAATAAGACGAAGGAATAGAATGTTTAGTAAAACTATAGATAATATTAGAATTTTCTTAAAAAAAAAAAGTAGTTTTTGGCATCTAACTATTCTATTTAATCTTATTCCATCGTTATGTCAGATTTTCTAATGGGTCTGTTGGCACTTGGTAGTATTTGACACAGACTCGACTCCTGATAGGCCAAGTCACCTTCACCTTGGTGAGAAAGGTCAGTGACGCGGAGTACGGCCATTAGCACGGAAATAAAAAGATTTAATAAAGATTTTTTTTTTTTACTTTAACCATACTAAGGTGTGAAAATATTAATATTAATGATTAAATGTGTGTAAACATGTGTGTAAGTTGTGTTATGATTATAAAAAAAATATTGCTACCATTTTGTATTATATGTTGAATTATATCTATATCTATAGCTCTGTCCTTGTAAATCTACTTCTATATAAATATTTATGTTGAAATCTCTTTCTTATCGGATTCAAAAGACAAGTTGTAAATTATGATAAATCACCAAAATTGTTTAGTGATTTGTGCACTAAAGACTATTTATAAGCTGACTAATTATGTAAATTGTCAATTTCACGCCGTTTCAGTGGCCACAAAATATGTATTGTGTTCTTGGAAGAATTATCAACATTTGAAACGGGTGCATTTTTGAGTGAAACCGCGAAGTAAAATGACAAATTGCTCCCGACGTCCTTTGTAACGCATCGCTCTTTGATGTTACAGTTTTCTTTAGAATACTTTACTTATAATACATATAAACCATAAAAGCATTTAAGAATATTGAAATAAGGGTCAAAATCCGTAGCTTTCATTATTGAGGTGCTCTTGAATCTTTGCGGAAATTCCATGATTTTTCTTATTCCGCCTTCCACCGTTCTTGATCTTTGAAGTGGGAGTCCTTTTAGGATCAGGTTAACAATGATTGATTTTTGGTTGGAAAAATACACAGTGGATTCGATTACAATGAAGTGGTCCTTTTTACGAAGTACGGATTGTATGTAATTAGGCTATTGTAACTCGCATGACCGAATACGAGGGTACAATAAGGACGAGTGACGAGAATTGTGAAAGGCATAACATTTTCTTTGTGATAAAATTTTATATTGTATGTATGTATTCTTACAAAAGTCTCTTTATTTCATGTATATAACCATCTTTACAGTAATCTATGATTCAATTACTTTAAATAAACATATACACATACATTCGTGTTACATCATTAATGGACTGTTGGAAACCTGATTACTGAGATCGGACTGAATAATCCTATTGGTGGAAATTAATGGTATGACTTAAAAGATATTAGCGAAAATAACTTAATAATATTTAATACTTTTGTTTGTTCTTAATATATATTTAAATTTATTATATAAATGCTTATTCTTACAACATCTTATTTATTGTTTAAGTGATATTGTTTTTTCGGCTCTTATCTATATGAGTGTTTTATTCATATATTTTCATTTTTTTTATATAATTGAAATGTATTTTTTAATAAATCGCTAACGATTATGTCTTGTACTCACAATTAATAGTAATAAGCTATGTTAAAAGCTATTACTATATTGAATTCATATTTGTAAAATAATTTAATGGCCGCATTCGATATTATTATAAACGAATTAATGTTTAATATATTTATAAAATATTCACATATTATTTCAACAACAACAACATTTTTATATTAAATTTGAGTGGATTTTATTGGAATGAGAAAATATTAGTTATTCTCATTTTATACATATTATTATTTAAATCAGATTTTTTGATTGAAAAATTATTTTATAACAATATTTCTTTGATCTATCTCTTAAACGAGTTGGGAAACGACAATCCTTAATTTACTTAAAGGCTCAATTTAACCAGCGCTACCTACGTGTGTGATACAAGGGGCGTTGTGTAATTGACATGTATGTATGTATGTGTTAATTACCCAAATTCTGTAACGTCACGAACGTGCGAAACGTAGACTAACCACTTACAACGTATATAGCTTGTATTTAAGATATTTCTTTCACTATGAATGTTTCAAGGGTTTTCTTCCAATATACGGTTAAATTTTAGAGATAATATAAATAATAATAACATTTATAAAATATAATTGATTCTACCATTAAAATAATGAGTTACTAAGGCTTTAGATCACACAAAACAGAAATCAGACCATCCGTCCGTCTGGTTCGAGTTAAGGTCGGAGTTCATTGCACTAACCGTAGGCGGCAACGGTATTTACAAGTGAATAAACTGGATACTATTGAGATTTCCTTTTTTTTTATCAACATATTAAAAAATGTACACAAAAAGTTAAACCTTTTTCGGATTGGATCGTCCTTATCAAAATAAAAGATGATAAATCCTTAAATTATATTTTTTTATCTATTTTGTTTTACTTTACACTGAATCTGTGTGAGTATCTTGACTAATGTAACAGGTTTAAAAAAATCTCATATTATATATATATATATATATATATATATATATATATATAAAATGACTTTTACAAGATGGAAAAAAATTGGTTCTCATCAAAAACAATATTCATAATTTTAATAAATAAAGATTTTTGTTGAATTGTAATTGTTCTAACTTTTCAAAAGTCACATGTTTTTCATGTTACTACTATAAGTAACATTGTAATGTTCACAGTTAGTACTCGTAGAGACGCTATTCCCTCCACAGGGAACCGATAGAAACTAATCTGCACAGTACCCAGATAACAACTGATACAGATCAGTCTCTACATATATAATATTATACCGATAGCTGAAATATAACTTTTAATCCATCATTATTAAGGTTCAATTTTAATTAAACTATAACCACTCTTATTAAGGAAGGTTTAGTTTTTATATATTTTTTAAACCTGTCAAACGTTAGAGCTGTCAACACTAATATATTTGAGTGTGTCAAAACTGGTTTACATATAATAATGAACCTATTTTAAAACAGTTAATACATTTGTTTCTGTCATTTATTATAATTAGATAACATTACGACGTCTATCTTGTGATCGTATCTGATACTTCCGACGACCGACCTCAAGGTCACGCTGGTTAATGCACCCGCCTTACAAAAAACGATATTAAAACATTCACCAAAAACTTAATGAATATAGAAAAATTTTTACATATATTTTATTTCTCGGTAAGTGATGAATTCATTTAAATATTTATGAAGACAATATTTGAAGCAGCGCCTCCTCCGCAATTGCAGTGAAGTCCCTCATACACAATTACATTGCTATAAAACTCCTCAAATATTTACAACACTATATAGTAACGTATCTGTATATCGTAAATGCAGTTGTTTATTTTATTTGCAAATGTTTACATTACGCTTGTATTTCATCCTTGGATCTCAAATGAATTCCTTTCCTTGTAACCTTCTAAATGGTTTTAAAATTAATTATATGAAGGCAATAAGACGTAGTTGTGATATTAAAATTAAAGATTTAATTTATCCTTTTTGTTCGATGGTTAGTCACTTTTCAATTCTTAAATAAAATTTGACTCAGTAAATAATAAATTTAATCTGTAGTTAAGTTATTTGAGAATAGAACAATAAGATCCTAGAAAAAAAATCTCGGAAGGTCGTTACCTCTTAAAATTAGAAAGTGGATCTGTCAGAAGATAAAAAAGTGTAACAATTGAAAATTCTAGCGACGCTCAAAAATAATTACAGGCGGAGGGTTTCAATGTCATTTGACAAATCTATTTAGGAAATAGATCGATTTTTTTTCTTTTATATTTGTAAGGTACACATAATATTGGATCCTTGAGATATATATATATATATTTCTATATCTATTTCTAATATTGCATCTCTACAAATTTTCTCAGGTGCTATGATTTTTTCACTCAAATGTCAACTCTGTCACATTTTTACGCCTTCAATGAAACACAAGCTTCCTGCAAGGATGTTGGTGTCTGTCTGCTAATTATATTAGATTATTATATCTTCCAAGAGTTCAAAAAGACACATGGTTCTATGAAATATCTATAATATCGTCCAACTGAGATGCGTTCGACATAAAACAGTCATCTCATACAAGTATAGATAATCTAGCACATTAAACACCCATATATTTATTATAACCATAAATCGGTCTACATGCAGCGAGGTGCATCACTGAACCACGGGCAAAGTGCACTGCACTTATATCATGAATTGACAGGCCAATTTCAATCTTATCGTAAAACAGAAGAGTCCAAGTTTCTGTAACATGGAATAGGATTATAATTCTTTTTACTTTCATGTGGAGCTATAGTAATTTTGTTCGAGAATGTACCTTAACGCTTTAATGTAAATTTCATTTTCGAATGTTGATATCATATCCTGCTCAATTTTATGGCTTAATGTGGTGCAGTGAAAAATATGCCCTATTTAAAAGATGCAAAAGCTCACATTTGATTAAAGTTAAACATGTAGTTAAGACACTTTGAGCTTGGGAAGACTGAAAATTGACCTCAGCTGTGGCGTCCCCGTAAATATTTGCGTCGGACACGGTTCGCGCCAAGCACTAAAGGATTAGAGATGAAACGTCTGAATTTGGAAGATGCGCTGGATTCTATAGTGTTAAACTAAAATACCTTATATTTTAGTTTAACACTATAGGTTTGTTAGGATTTGATTCCGACGTTAAAGGTTTTGAAGTCGGTCGAATGCTTCCGAATAGCCAAAGTTATAATTGAATAAAAATATGTAATTATACTGTATTTGGTTTGTGCAAGCTGCCCACACATACCCCGGCGGCTGGATAACTATCATTGTACTGCAGTTAATTTACATAAAAAACATGGATATTATTCATAGATTCTTCGTGAATCACTCTATCCATTAGTCTAAGGATCAGACTTTAAGGAAAATGGAAACCTGTATAAATATATGAGATTATTAGTAATTAGTATTTGGACCAACAGGCAAACGTGCCCGGGCTCGTATTTATTATTTTGAATGGACCATAACATAAAAAATCATGTTCACAAACTCCTAGTCACTTAACAAATTTGAATGTTTAATCACGCTACATCAATTTCGAAAGGAACACCTTTTTTGAAGTTCATAAAAATAGCAAACATAATTCTGGTTAATGTAGTCAAAGATAACTGAAATCGAGCTAGGTTTACGACTGATTAATTTGCGGTTGAATCAATCGGTCGGATGATGGCTGGCCAGGCATGCGGTAAAATAGTGTAGTGCTTCAATGAGGGCTCAGATTTCAATACGTGCTTGTATTAAAATGAATTCCCTTTTTATGTACGAACGAGTTGTGTTCAATAGTTCATTAATATTCATATATTTTTTATTAAAAAAAATATATGTAAGAATTATTAGTTTTATTTATATGTTATTTTATATTCTGGGTATTGACATCTGAAGTATAAACGGAACTGGTAAAGCTAATACTTGTGTTGTAAGATCGTCTCGGATTAACCAAATGTACCTTTAACAGAACACTATGCAGAAATGTTTGTTCAGGCGTAAATATATCTCAATTTCTGATCCGGTATAAATATGCAATCTATATCTCTCGTGTACGTCAAATTCAAAAGAGATTAATTATTCACGTGGCCTTTTCGTGTAGGACTCAAAGTTCTTCCAAACTTAAAAGCGTTGCGACGATACGTCCACAAAAAATATTAATAATAGCATCAAATATGTATAACAAGAAATATCATACGATAATAACTAGAGTTAGTTTAATGCTATTACATTAGCATAACCATTATATTATATTACGATTACGATTAAAATGATAAACATATATTCAAAAACAATAATTGACAAACGATTTGGCTTCAAAAAAGACCTTGAAGTCTCGTGTCCATGCCAAGTAGTCAAACGTTTCCAGATTCTACGACTTCCTTAGCAAAACGCTATGTTTATTATTTCTATCATCATTCAGAGAGATTGCCGTGAACTTGGCTCGGTACCAACGCGCGAAGATTCTTTGTAATGATTAGTTTCCGCTTGGTAACGTTTTGGCATGTGTCATTTGTATTTAATTATTTAAAATTTGGGGTTAACCCGTCTGTCATACGATATATGTTCTTTCCGTTTCATAACTTACATGTATTTTTGTTTATTTTATGAAATATTTTTAGGTTTCATCATGTATATCCCTGTGCAGATCAAAATTTGTTATTATAAAATTAATCACTAAAATAATAGACTGAAATACAGATAATATTTTTAGTGATAGAGATAAATGGTTATGTGAATTATTATTTTAGATATTATAGGAAGTGTTGATTTGTAGACTTTATGAAACTTTTATATAATATATATTTAAAAAAAAGGCTAATTCATATAATCTTATGCACGAGTCCTCTCTCGTTTTACCCCATTTTTTTATTATATTAAAAAAAGTTTTATTTAATCTTTTTAATTATATTTTTCCCAAAAATGTTTATATCAAATTCTTGATCTATTTACACCTTAGTAGCATAAATTAGCGCGTCAATTAAATATAATTAAGTTTAAACACTTTAATCGGGTGTCGAGGTCAACGCTCCGAATTACTCTCAAGAATAAACTTAAATTACATATTTATGTGAATGTTTAATATAAAACATTTTTCATTATTCCTTTAACTTTAGTTCTGAACCACCTCATCTTCACCTTCAACAGCTGTTAGGTCCAGTTATATTAAATTCTATGTCATCTATGTTCATATCTATGTCATCTATACAACTATTATTATGATAGTCATTTTTAAAAATATGTAACATCCTAACCTAAACCTTAGTTTAAATCTTAAAGTTTCAGCGTCAACATTTATAACTTATTAAAAATATAATGATTTTATTCTAAGAATTATTTTAATTACATCCTTCCTTAGAGTTAATGATAGACTTGAATTACCTAAACCAGGGTTCGCACTATCTATCTGCAGGAAGAGGAAACCGTCCATCCATCCGTTAAACGGGAATTATAATAATTATTAATTAAATACAATAATAAATTAATAGTGCGCATCACTAAGTACTCAAACGCTAATTTATCTGTGACGTCATGCGCAGGCGCCGATCCGGTCAGTGACCCCGACCTAGATTTATTTGTTATAACAAACATTAATATTCAAATTACATTCATCGCATCTCAAATAGGGTTAATACACACCATATACATATAACAATAAAAGTTTTATCTTAAACGGCTCACTGTAATTATTGTCTTAACATCAGTTAATGTAACTGTCAGTTGACAATCTAATAATGTAATTTGTTAGTTTTTATTCATTAATTCGGATGGTATATATATATTTGTAAATAATTCCAAGCCATTCCGTAATCTAAATCGCATCTAGCAGATAATGATAGTGGTAATAAAAATAATAATACTCGTGATTTCAGCCATTAGTATACAATATCAACTAAAAATTATCCGGCCTACCGTGATTACTTCTCTTGCGCAACGAGAATACATGTATAATCGTGAGGAAAATTCTTTAATAATAATATAATATATAGTTGTTTACCACGATGCAATTGTATATAAACTATAGTTTAAATTTTAATTATTTTAAAATAATACTGATAAATTTTTAAAATGTTACATAATAATTGTAATATTATACAGTGTTGTTATTACAGGTACAGTCAATCAAAAAACAAAATACATTTTATAAATCCCACTAATGGACAATCGCTGAATATTACTCTAATAGCACTCCTTCCATTATTCAACGATTTCAATTAGTATGCGACTGTACCCGCAATATTATACATGTATTAAGTTTAATGTCATATATATATTGATTCGTAAATCGGACACTTAAGTAATTACCCAAATTGAATATTTGTGTAACTGGATGTTTGAGGTTTGATTGCGTTACTTGATAAGAAATATAACTTTCTGTGTCTGAAAACTGGATTAGAAGGATAATCCTTTTTACCTATTTTCCTCTACATTGTAGTATTTGTAAATTACTTACTCTGCCATATTAATGATTAGGTTGTTACCCGACATAACCGATCCACTAGGTTAGGATCTGCATAATCTATCAAGTCTTGAGTATATGAAATGAAAGAACACTACAAGAAAAACGTTTACCTCGTCAAATGTCATGTTCACCCATCACACTTGTCCAGCTGTGGGTATCAAGCATCAGTCCCACTATAGACATTCGAACAGGTATCATTCAAAACAAATAATATATAATAGAAATAATTTTCTGCCTATCAATAGGCGAGGTTATTTATTTTATAAAAATGTTCACGTTCCGTTTGTTTATTGAATTAAAAGCGCTATTGCTTATAAATAGGACCTGTGTCGAATATTAAATTAAAGCTATTGTTTATATATTAGTACTATATATTCTTACTTGGGGTGGTATTCATTTTATACACGTTTTATAGCTTTGACCGCAATCACTTGATTTGCGTAGATATGTTACCAATTAAATATTAAAATAATAAAAATATGTACGTTTAAGTTTATATAGTGACTTACAAAAATAACTAAACTAATCTATATTAAATAACTAATTTATTTGTTGTTCATACTAGGCTTAGATGGTAAAATTACGTTAATAATAAAATTTATTAAAAAAATAGTGTTTATTTAGTGAAAGATACATACAATACAAAAATGTATATGTATAAATTATAATTGCCATAGTAACTGAACACGTTGTGATATAGCAATAATTTTTCCTCAACAGCCTTAAGCGACATGTAAATCGGCTTGTTATCTTTATACTTCTGCTATTATATCTTTATATGATTAGATAGAACATGTCCAAATAAAGAAAAGTATCCAAAAACAGTACCTATTCAAAGAGTATTCCATTAATTGACGTCAGTTCGTGGAGATACGGAGGTCGGCATGTCTTTGATTCAATGAGCATAAAAAACATAAATGAAGCCTACGGAGAAAAGGTAGTTTAAAGTTTTGCAGGGTTACTGATAGATTCTGGAAAATACTACTTATAGTACTAATCTAGAAAGAACTACAACTAGAAAGCTTTTCATAGTAATGTGATATTGTCAAAGTTGTTTTTAAGAAATTATTATGAAAATATTTTAAATATAAAATATTAACCACACAACTGCTATTAATATTAATGTCAAACATTCAATGTTGTTTGTATGTTCGATATATTTGATAATGCTATAAACGACACACGAAATAAGGGAAAACTAAATATTTGCAAAAGAAACAATATTATTTTCGTGCAACATCGTCGGCAGTCGCAATTTGTAGTCGATATGGGTCCGTTTGACAAAGATTAGGCCTGTTATAATTATTTTTTACTTCACTTGAATATTCTTTTTATACAGACATCTGATAAGTGGACACAGATCAGTCAATAGTATTACCACAGTAGTGTAATGTGTAGTATAACTAGAAGAGGGTAGAAGTATTTATTCTTGTAAAGTTGCATTATATCAAACCTCAGATTGTATTATATAAGTTTTCTCGTATTTAGGTATTAATATATAATAGTCGGAGCATCTGTAGTGCAATCTTTGTCGGTCCGTCCATCAGTCCGGTCACGTAGGCCCACCGACCAACCGTAAGCTTGGTTTGAGCGATGCATAAAAACTTAGTTTTGCTTTGAGCTTTGAAATTCAAATGCGAAATATATCGATACAGCAGACCAATATGTCTGTGCTGACTAGAATATATTGACAGATATGAAAATATGAGTATTGTGTTATTTGTTCGCTCAGATTTCCTAAAGACGTTTCAAATTTAAACTAACTTTCAAAACATAATGGAAAACTCTGTATTTCTTGAACACGATTTTGGATAAATGTCGAAATTTTGTTTGCGATGAGACATGTTGAAAACGTTTTATTGAAATCTTGATTATTTAATACTGATTTATTATATATATGTTTCATAAAAGCTTTTTTAGCATCCTTCGAAATGTAAATCAATATATGTTCGATAGACACAGGTAGGTAATTAATTTTTCAACACTTATAAACGACCCATTTTTGTTGAACGCCGTTCTGAATAATCCTGACAGTAATTGCGGGCAGATCTTGATTAATTACTATACTCTCATTCCGTGACCTTGGTTGACAAAAGCATTATTTTAAAATTTATTATAAAAACAATGACATTTATTTTAATTAATAGTCAAAACAACGTGCTTGTGACTGAAAATTTTATGAAACTGATTTTCGTGTATCAATTCTTTATTTATCTTTAAAAAGATAAGTTATTTCTTTTACTTAGTAGAATGTTACAGGCGTTTCATTTTTTGGATTTTGATGAAGTTACTTAACAATTTCAAGATTGTTTCTTTTTGAAAATGCGTAGGTATTTTCATCTAATAAACATAATTGACGATTCTGAATAACTTATTTCCTGATTTATAAGAAAATATCAATTAAAATATGTCAAAAACGTAATTACATTACTATCTTGAGGAAAAACATTATACAGCGTACATACACATATATGAAGAAAAATGTATTTTATCGTCGTTTTAATCTCAATTACGTATACATATACTAATCATACATTTACAAGGGCAGCTACGAAATAAGCTATTTTCTCGCTCTTTTTGTAATGTAATGAGAATTTACGAGGCGGCGTAAAAAGTTTCTTGTTCTGTATATTATTTTCCGGCTCGAATTTCTTTCAGACATCTATTATTAGTTCATAAAAACTTACTTTAT
Organism: Melinaea menophilus ssp. n. AW-2005; assembly: GCA_918358695.1. Lineage (NCBI taxonomy): Eukaryota > Metazoa > Arthropoda > Insecta > Lepidoptera > Nymphalidae > Melinaea > Melinaea menophilus. The sequence goes on along the minus strand of OU911043.1, from coordinate 19,144,606 downwards.
TAGAAACCGAGTTCTTTTATTGCGGATATATACTTTGTTGATTAAAATAAAATACGTTTACATTGAGAAAAATAGGATTTTTTTTCTATAAAGTAAAAAAAAAATGTCACAAAACATTTTTTCTTCGATCGTACAGAGTATTAATGAAGCCCGTCCCCGATAACTGTTGTCGCTAAAAAATTTAGACGCAAATTTGTGCCTTCGGGTAGCTATTTCATAAATACATATATTCCAACTGCATTCACTTAGTGCTACGGGAAAATGCACACTTGCTACCTTTCCATCGCAATTATCCGTGAAAATAGGTAGTTATTATATATATCATCCGAGCCAATCGATAATGGACTCTAATGTAAAGTAAATAGAGTGATTAGGAGTGAACATTTATATTGGTATATCCACGGAAGGAAACGTATGTTTCGCTACACTCCGTTTCGGTTACTATGGGGAATGTTATTAAATATTCAAACGCGAACCGATTGATTGGCTAACTTTCTTGGTGTACAATTTAAGTAACTGTAATTAGATTATAAGTTTGATTTATGTTGTTGCTTTGTTTTGTGAAAGTTTTGAAACTTTTCTTCTTTTGAAGTACCAATTTTTTTAATCAAACTCTCCCATTTCGCCTTATTTACCTGATTGCATTCGTAATATAATAAATATGTAAATTACATAAAAACAAGTTAGACCTAAATGTGCAACTACTTAAAATCTTTCCTTAAATGAAAAAAAATAAAAGAGTATGATATGAATATATAAGGTTAGCTAAAATAACTCTAATTTTAACAAACCAGATATCAAGATATACCAGATATTTTATGAAAATCATTAAAAGTAAAACTTAAATCTGGATTATCTTTCATTATTTTATCCAACTGAAAGTAATTACTTTTCGAGTAAGACGATTTAATTATTATACCTGAAATGTTAGATATATATCAATTTATTGAATTAAAGAATTGTCTAGATGTAACATCTTTTTTAAATTAAATATTTACTATCGTGTATTTTTGTTTAATAAGGGGGGAGAGGGGGGCTGTTAATGTAGAAAACTCGGATACATTCTTATTAAAGTTCTTTGATTTTTAATGTACCTATTAATCTTAATATTTCCCTTATATACGATAAGACCTCCATTATCTTTTCGAGAAGCTAAGAACGTTTTTGGTATGGGTCAAAATATAAATAAATTTTTAGGTTATAATGTTATTCTTACTCTTTACTTACTTACTGTTAATGAAATATATATTGATTGCAAAGGCTTTCATGTAAATTAGCAAAAAATTTGGACGACATTGGACATCCACTTTGAAAAATATCATTTAGCAATGTTTTCTGAATTATAAGCAGCCATCAAAATAGTTATTTTAATTACTATTTCAGTTTCTTTTATTCGCTTATTCTGTCAGCCAATTAAGTAGAAAATTCTGGCACCAAGCTTCTTGTTTGTCTTCATGGTTAAATAGGATTGACTGACAATAGTCATCATTAGTGAAGCAAGTAACATTATTGATTCATATCACAGCTACAGGCGAGGAAAGCTGGCTAATTGACTATAAAATTGCAAACATTTTGAACAAAATAATGTATTTTGCGATATTATAAACCCTTGCCCACTGAATATTTGACCAATTAATACAGGACATCCTATTAAGGACGCTTATATTAATGAATGTAACTATTTAATAGTACTTAGGATTGGGTGAAAGTTAAAGGAGAAAATTTTGGTTTTCTTCATTTCAATGGTTCACCGTATGTTGCGGTTTACTTCCAATTAGGTAAAAAAGCCTTAAGATATTTTAATTCCATCACAAAGATTTATCACACAATAAATACAATCAGGTCCTTTTTCAAACTAGTTTTCATCCGGTATTGGATACATAGTCCATCATTGTTAATAAGTAGGTATCGCGTTCGGTTACAAAGATTTAATTTCCACGGAAAGAGTCTTGAACAATTTGAAGCCTCATATTAGTAAAAGGTTATTTTTAAGACAACTTTATTGAATAAGCAACCGGATAAATTGTTAGTTAATGTGTAAAAACCAAACTGTAGATATCTTTTGAATTGGACCACAGAAGTAGCGTGCTAATAAGAAGCATTACAGGTATGCGGAGTGCACTTATTTATTTATCGATTGTCTTCGATTACGAGTACAGGCCGATCTAATTGATGGATGAATTTAATCACCCATTCTCATTTCGACGATAGTGTAATTGTGTTTCAATGTTCCGCGGCCTCTTTGGATATTATACTTTGATTTGTTTTATAGAACCCTTACCTTACCAGTAATTTAATTTTTATACATATCAAAAAGGACTTCTACAAGCCAGAACTTAACAATAAAAATAGACCGTGAAATATTTGTAAGAATTAAGTTCTTGGATGAAATTAATATCACGCATTCATCTCTGCCTTATAACAAAGTGGCACAAGGATTTTAATCGCTTGTCAAGGTCGCAGCCATTATAGCTCGATAATAAATAATATATATATGTACAAATCGCATCAATTATTCTTGTTTTTGTTTATTTTTTTTTTATTTTATTATATTTTAGGTCACAGTTGTCCTTTATTTTTGTTTATTGTCATAACCTGTCCGGTTGTTACTATATAAACAAAAAGTATGAACCAACATTTTAGCACCATTTCCCGAATGTGTATGTACACTATCACACCTAAGGAAACCGGAACGTGTTCAAATAAGGATATTTGTGAGAAAATGGCGATACTCTTAGTGGGCATTGGTGTGGCTCGAGATAGCTCTGACCAATATTAAATAGAACAATGTTTTTCCACAATGCCAATTTCCGTATGGATAGTTATTTATTAATAAAACTAAGATATGTTAGTTGTAGGTTCTTTTCTCATCTGCTCTGATGAAGAACATTAAAGGCAAAAGGAATAAAAGATCTGTAGTTAGGACCTTTTTATATATATAGTTATTTTACCCAAAAATAAGTATTAACTATGATTTTCAATTTGGTTTTGAATAGGGTAGTATTTTAATGGTTAAAGACCACATAGTATTTAATTACTACGTTAACACGTTTTAAAATGACGTTCACAATTTGCACGCTTATTATTATGTGCATAATTTACGTGACAGAAATCGTAAGTACAGCAATGCGCTATATGATTGCTTCGCAGTTATGTCTGTTTAATTATTAAAAGTATTGACAACCGCTACGAAGTGGATATTATTGGGCTTAAAATTTGAGGCAAAATAAACCAACAACACCTCATATAATTATTAATCAGTTGAAAACAGTTTGTTTTATGGTTAGCCTTACATTGAAAAATCTCAACCGTATCTTAATTTTAGTATCAAATGAATGGAGCATTGTAAGGCATTCAGATTTTTAATATATTAATTTAATAATTCTATTTCCAAACACATACACGACATTCTTATTATTAGAGCTGGCATTGGAAGCGTTCAAAGTCATGCGGGCTGGAATTACGCGTGAGTTAGTAATGAAAAAATCCGGAAGACTTGGCTCTACATGTTTTATGTTAATTTTATAGACATACCAGAAAGCATTTCATTGTTTCATCCTGGTCGAGGTAATGACGACAAGTGGTTTTGAATACTTTACTTTATATAACGGAAGCTTACAACTTGAAGGAATACTAATTATTAATTGAGTTAATGGCTTTAACCGATACTGTTAACGATATTTGCAATTTACACATATATTATTTTGTAATGTTAAAAATTATTTCTTGTTATTTATCGAGCTGAACTCAAACTTGTTAAAAGCATGTCTATATTTCTTTTAAAGTGCATTGTAAATGCTTCTTCTTTACAGTCGTTTAATGAACGAACATGAATTGATAAACATCTCTGCGGATTCGGCCAACACCATTTGTAGGCCTTGGCAGCGTTTGCGATCCAAATTTAAATATGCACTTCCCGTGCGTGCGCGCATCTTGTACTTATTCTGCTGATTTTTAGGATTATACTGTTTTTGGAGTTATGACACTTTTTTCATTTGTTACGTCAAATGACGGATTGAGGTCGAGGAGAAAGTGGGTTTTGTAAGAAAATATTACAAAACGCTTGTCACAATTCAAAAAAAAACATATTGTGTCCTGTATTTTTGATTGTAAATAAAGTTATTTTGTAAAAATTTTGCTTAACATGTTCAAAATTTGTTATTTATTGTAACAAAACAAAAAAAAAATCGTTTTAAAATAATGTTACACATAAATTCAAGAATCTGTTCATTAAATTTAATATTTTAGTTGTCCCTTGTGTTAAATTTTAGGATTCATGTCTTAGGACATAAAATTAAAAAGCTTTGATAGTTTATTGTTGGTAATATGACTAAAGGGTAATTTATATTAAAGATGAGCAAATGACTACATACGTGGTGTAACACGTGCAGGTAAACCGCAAGATATATTTAGTGAAATTTGATCCGTCACGACTGAGACAGGGTCAGCACCCTTATCCAATAAAAAATGACTGTCTGTTTGTCCGTCTCGAGGCCGTTTCACTTGCAACAATTTACGCCGTAATGATAATATGTTGGAATCACTTTTTAGAGATACTTGTGCAGTTTTCATGATTAATTAAAAGATAACACAATATTATAATAAATTTATTAAATATTTTTTTGATTATATTTATGAATTATTAACTCGTAATACCCGAAAATGTTGTAAATTTCTTCTATTATAAATATAATTTTATTATTTCTCCACATTATTCACGTAACTTCAATGATAAGTGAAATTTTAGGAATACAAAGTTAATAAACCGTCTGCGGAACCTGAATTCAGACGGATAGTTTTTTTTTTGTTTTCGTACCACGTCTGCAACACTTCCTGTGCACATCGATCAATTTACGCAGTAATATACATAGATATAGCGTTTATTGTCCGAACGTTCTTTTATATTTTAGATAACCTTTTTGACCGACTTGTCTATTGCATCGGTTCCTTATTGGTTACGGCTCCGTTAATCAAGGTTAAAGTGTTTTATACGCAAATACTACCTGGATTTCTTATACAATATTTTTAGTTACCGCTCTGTATATATTTATTTTGATGTTAAATATACCAACAATGTTAAAACATAGGAACCAAACAAGATACATTACAAAGCCAAATATTTGTCTAAACCATAAAACTGTGAACTGAGAATATTTGCGATGGAATCCATCCCACTGTGCGCTAATGCCACGAGTTCTTGCTAACGTTTTTGGCAAACTCTCAACTGTCACACGCATGGTACTCTCTGACTGTTTTGAGATTGTGTTCCAGACTGGGATATTAGATTATCCTATTTATATTATTTTTATATTTACAGAGAGAAGTCACTGAGAGACAGCGAAGGAACTGTTGTGATGTGTCAAGTTAGGTTTACTAGATTTTTTGGTAATACGCACTCTAGAAACCTTAAATTTATCAACTTCAAATTCAGTTATACCAAACAATGATTGCGGAAACTTTCTTAGCTTTATATATTTGGTTTTTATTTATCGGTGCTCTTTATAATTTTTACATTTTATTTCCACTTTTAAGTTGCTTGGCCCTTATTAGGTACATAATTATAATCTTAAGATATTATATGGAATATAGTATATCATGTAATGTGCCCAATCTTAAAGCGCGTGGCAAAGGAATTCGTATTCGCAGCGGCTCATATTAATCTCTTTTACATTTCCAAACATTGCCGCTGTTGTAGCTCGTACTGTTTAATACTGTCTTTAATTAATGTTAAATATTTCTACTTTTTGTATAAAATATCATTTAAATTATTATAAAACTCATATAGTATTTAATCCTAATGTGAATGATTATAAAATATTTTCATATTTTTAAAATAGTTATGAGAAACGAGTGGTTACACTTATTCAATTTATTATTTTCTTTTGTGATAGACTCTCTAGATTTCATTATATGATTCTCTTACTGCATTAAAATATATTTAAATATATTTAAAATAGTTTCAGCTGGACCCTTCTGTAATTCGAATATCATACACAATAGAGGTCAATTAAAATGGTTTCTATTATAAGCACAGATTATCCGAACATTTTAAATTTACTACCAGGTATTTTGTTATTCATAAGGAACCAAGATGGTTGCAGCTTTAGGTTGAAGGAACTATATGTCGTCATTAAAACTCGATTGGAACTGTTTGAAACTTGCAGACTCTTTAAGAAAAAGAAAAAGTATATATTATGTCCATAATCGTTGTTATTCTTTCAAACAACATTTCAGGTTATTTAAATATATATATATATATATATATATATATATATATATACCTATCAGGTGGCTCTATTATTAATAAAAGGTTTTGTTTCATAATTGTTACAAACTTTTAATTTTAGAAGAGTAAATATTAAAAGTTAACTATATCTTTAAGTAAACATTATATTCTTGTTTTAAGCAGATACAATTACTTTCATCTCGAAACATATTTAAAATGACATACACTTATGAAAAGAATGATTATAACAATGAATTTAAAAATAAATTTTGTTACATTTTTGACATCCTTTAGGAAAACTGAAAACAACTGAGCCAAAGGTCGTGGATTCGATTTCAAAAAACAATTCACAGAATAATACCGAATACGGATATACTTTGTACATTATTAAATATTTATGATCGTGACACAGGTTAGGTCGGATTATTCTGTAACGGGAGTTATTTTAAAAAATACATATCAAAATACAAACTGACAATGGAGGTAACGTTCACCAAGTTCGGTACAAATTACGCTGCTATGAAAAGTATGTCATTTTCAATACCGTTGTTTGAATGAGTGTATTATTATTTTGCATCCTGCAAGCTATTGTGCTTGATGGCCAAATGATTGCGAGATTTTTTTTATGCGTCAAACAAAAGATTTGCCCCAATGCGATTTCTGGGAAAGTTCCGATTTTGAGTACTCGTTTCGTGTTATTAGATATTATTTTTTTAATCTTAACAATGTAATCATGCTAACTGTATACATATAAATGAAATGCAAAAAGTTGAAATCCGTTGGGATAGGAATTAAGTAAAATCCGTTCTTACTGAACGTCTACGTCACAAAAGAAGTAATTAAGTAAAATTTTAAGTTAATCGGACAGATAGTTTCGGAGATTTCGTGATGAGTCAGTGAGTGGTAAATCACTTATATATATAGATTTTATGTCACCAAAACTTACATTCAGACAAAAGTGCCAGATTCGTGTCTGGGTTGACACAAAATCTTCGAATAATTGGATTGGATTGGATATTTGACTTCATAATTTATAGTAGAAACATATTACTCAGTTTTAATTATCGTAAAAATTGCTAGTTGGCAAGCCATTTACATGTTCCGCTTGGTTTTGACATCAAAGACCGACTCAATACATCCTGTGTTTAATTTATGATTAAACTACCGAATTGGATATTATTTTTTAAAAATATATCATAATATACGATGTTGTGTTTTATAATTAATATGTTCCAACTATGATTTTATTTCGATATATTTTATATAAAGGAAAGAAAATTGAAAATTCACAAAATATGTAGTTACAAAATATATGATGCTTGAACATTTTTTTAATTATAAAAAAAAACACATAAAAATGGACAGAACTCGAACCTTCTACATCTAAACTGTGTATTCAAACTATTTCTCAGTGAAACTTTACAACAATTTTAATTCAAAAGTGCGTAGGAATTTTTCCCTAAGTCCTTTGTACTTTGATTCTTAAAAGCATTCATAAATTGTAATAAATAAATGTAGTTCGTACGTCGTTATCTTTCTAAGTACTCATAAACAGTCCCAGCAGTACAGTATTATACCTAAATACAATATAATTATAACAGTAAAAACAAAACGAACTGCGCTGTAATGACTCAGGGTAGAGTGTCCATACTTGTGTTCTTGAAACACAATATTTTATGCAAATAATATATGATATAATTTTATTATTAAAATGAAACTATATATATGTTATTTTTAAGTTAAATCCTCGGTGAATCCTATAAATATGTGTATAAATGTCACCCTATAGTGTTTGTTTTTTGCCACACTTTGTCATTTACTGCGTAGTGAGTTACACGCGGCGACTGCTCTTATATTAGATAATTTGAGTTAATCTGCCGCAATAGGTGTTGGAGGTCATTGAACTTATTAATTGATTGTACCACTCCGGTCCTTATTACGCTTAATAGGCAAGGACTTTGTTTATTTGTGCACGTGCTGTAAAATTATTAATAGAATTGAAGCCGTTTTAAGAAGTATGAGAAATGAATTATGACTAATATAAAATATATATTTTGTTGACTTTAATAATTTTATTTAACAAATATTATAAAAACATATATATTGGTTTAAATTGAAAGTTTAAATTTATTTTTGTTGTTACTTAAAAACTAGACACCCTTAAAATGTTAACAATATTTATAAACATATATATTTTAATGTTTTATTTAAACACATTTAATATAAATAAAATACCATTTCCTGAAGAGACATTTCCATTACATAGGTTTATAAAATATTGGTAATATTAAACAAACCGTACAATAATTCTAGTGAATTTGTTGATTCAATACTAAAAGTGTATTGGCAGAACAAACGTAATTTACCTATGTCAATAGAATTAAACATTATGTCTCCAATTACTATTATTTGTACGTGCAAATACAAACCCATAATGGTATCTGAATGATAAGATGTAGACGGGAGACGAGACATTCAGTTTTGTTATCACTTAGTTGAGCGAAGCGAGCATAGCGAGCGGAGCGTTCTACTGGAGACTTTTTCACATTCTTTGTCACGAATAGGTTCGAAAACTACTTGACGGAGAATTATGAAATTTTGCAATCAAAGAGACACACAGTAAGTGATAATATAAAAAAAATTGAAAAATGTCATGTCGTTGAGGTCATGAAATGATCGTCAAAAAACTGATATCCCATTGAAGTCAATGGGAAAATGTGAGTCATTACACTGGGCTCGCTTCGCTCAACATGCAAACGGCACCCGACATTTCGCGAGCGCAGCGAGTCGAAATTGTCTGTTTTTTTTGTCTGGGTCTGTTGACGCCCCTAGTTATTAATCTTATATGAAACTTAAGTATTAACTGATTTGTATAGATGAAAATGGATATTGTGTTTTTTCAACACTAATCTACTACGGGTTGGGGTGTTACTCGTAGTTTTGTTTCCAGTCATTTATATTCAAATTTGAAGCAAGTCTGTGTTTATGTTTGTCTATAAGTATTAGTGGAATAGAATCAACGTGTAAGCGTATGTTGTCGCTAAGAGGAATACAATATTGACTCGATTATATGTAAGATTTATATTGTTAAAAAGTATAATTAAATGTATTGTAATAAAGTGATGAAATTATATATTTATTGTTTATGGATTTATAATTTACGGATCCCTAATTTAAATAAAAATACGCCCCTATAGATCTCAGAAATTGATTTTTTCGATGTATCATGTAATGTAAGATATCTTCAGGGTGAGACGATTTGGTATCTCTTGGGAAATACAGAGCCCAGTCCAGTGTCTTCCTTTTCTGCTAACTTTTGCTACCTTTTCCAAAATCTGGAGTACACACAAATTCATCCTACGCTATATGTTATTGACATCATTACTTCCTATTAAAGTATTTTGGTATCCATTTATATATATTCTGTTTATAAAAAGTTATTAAATCATAATGTCACTTATTGGATTGCACAATTTATAATGATTTGTTATTAATTAATTATTGCACAATATTATCATATCATAATACAATAAATATATCAATAATATGAGTAATATATACGTATGTGGATATCGAGTGATAAATATATTATAATTTATATTAATATGATTAAATAAATCCTATACAATTAATTTAACCGCAAAAGTATTATTTTAGAGAAACACCACGGGTCATTAACTTTTTTAATGAGTTAGCACTACTTTTTGCAACATTCGTAATATAACTTCCGAGAATATTAGAAATTGTCGAATAAAGTGTTTTTTTTAACCACGAAATATCACAAAAATATGTATTTTTAGTATATTTTTTTAGTTATTATAGGTATTTATTTAATTGGTATTTGTTTCTAGTATATTTTTGAAAATGAGATTATACATAAAGTTGACGATATATTACATAGTATTAATCAACAAATCTTTTACAGAGGTACCCTGCCAAGAAGATGATTACTGTGACGATTACATGGGACAACCCGGCAGCAGCCATTTTTAAGACTACCAACTAAAAACTAACGGTTATTCTCATTGCCGGAGTTTGACGCACTCTACCATGTCGAAACTAAAACAACCCTACTTTATAGAAGAGGATAAATGCAAAATCCCAGGTCTGTGGTTACGTTGTGAGGGTATGAGGATGATGACGGAATAGCTAACTATCAACCAGATCTGATAATTTCTGTAAAAACTATTAATTTAATGTCGAATTAAATTTACATATGAAATTTACGCTTCTTGGTTTCGTTATCTATTTTTATACTAATATCTTAAAATTTATTTTTTATCATAATAAAATATTCTAGAATATTTGTATAATACTTATCATATAATGATACAAAATTTTGGAATATTAACCCACGTAATTATAATAATATAAATATTATACAATTATATAAAAATAGAATGATATAAAATTTTACTTATTAACTTTTTTAAGCTTAACAGATGTGTAGAAACGATTATTACCAAAAAACTAATACCCAAAAACATATTGTGTAAGTAACTTTCTCATCATCACCAGAATTAAATTACAAAAATACAGGAAGACGGACGATATAGATGCAAATAAAAATAGTTAGTTTTAAGATCTGGTCGGGAACAGTTCCAAATTTCATCTATCTCACGATTCGGTTGATGTAGACATTTTTGGGAATTCTATTATAAAACCGTGACAAGTAATTATGACAGTCTTCTCTTGATACTATAAACTATCTAAAGAATTCCAAATAAACCGAAACAGATGGAAATCTGAGGGTGCAATGTCAGGGCTATGTGGTGGAAGTATTAAGACTTCCCCGACAAATTTTCTCAATTTTTGTTGAGAGGCGTTATCGTGATCAAAGACAACACATTTTCTGTTGATGTATCCTAAACACCTTTTCTCAATTTTCATGCTTAAATCTCATCAGCTGTTGAAAATAAAAATTCTAATCGATAATTTTGCTCAACAGCAAAAGTTTATAATGAATGTTTGCCTTCCAATCCCAGCATACATTTAACATCACCTTATTGGGTGTCAGCTCGGGTTTTGAGATAGGTTATGCTTCTTGACCGACCTTTGACGATGACCATGACCTTTTTCCAACATTCTCATCATCAGTGGTCATTTTCTTCAAAAATGGTTCGATTTCATTACATTTTTAGAGAGAGTAGATGAACTTTTTTATCTAGCCGACCGATATTTTAGATGGGTCAAAAGCGGTTTATTATCATTTCTCAGACCTTCAGCTATATCATAACTACTCCCATGTCGATCTTGCTTTACTTTTTCAAAAATATCTTGACGTTTATTCGTAGAAGTTCGACCAGAGCAGAATGCATCTTAGGCTACAAAATGTCCTAACTGAAAACACCTAAATCAATATTGTGCTACTTTTTGTGACCTAATGTAGTAGGTCTACAAACATTACATTGTTTTCGCGCCTTGAGTAGCATTTTTCCTTTTGATAGAGTAAAACTTTAAACGGTACCCATTTTTTTGTAGGATTCACCGATTTTGGAGAAAAGAAAAATAAATGAAAAGTCATGGGAAACAGTTTTTTATTTTTGAATTTCATTTTTAAAATTTAATAGTGTCAAAACCAGCCTGTTACAAGCAATACAAACAATATTATAACTTTTTACAAGAAAATACGAATATAGTTTTTCCCCGGCCTTTATAAAAAAACTAAAGTGTCTTTTAGACAAATAACGTTACTGAAATGCATATCTCTAAATAGGAAACAATATCAAAAAATACATACAAGCTCTTAATAATACTATCAGATACCAAACGGACACAATTTTTTGAATAATAACAAACAAAAGAATAAAAAACAATAACCTAAAAATCTTTTTTTTATAAATATACCAAATTTTTTCAAACTCAAAATAAATTCTGTATAGTAATGTTTATCAAAAATATATCAATATAAGACTTTGAAATAATAAAACAAAAATCTCGTACTTCACAAGACGGGCCATAAACATTTTTAAATATAACAACCATTGAAGATTTGGCAAGTGACAGCACGTCCCGTAAAGATACTGGAATGGTGACTTATATTGTGTCCTGTGTTAGCCGTCCGATGTCTTATTGTGATCCTATATTTAGTTTACGAGGACCAGATTAATATTTCTTTCCCGAATTTTTGAATTGAGTTAACGATTTTGTGTTATACGACCACTTTTGTCTCGGTTACAGCTAATAATTTTCGCGCCACTTTATTTTTGTCAGATTTTGACATTTATTTCGAAAGATATAACGAAGGTCTCAATAACGTTTCTTTGTTAAGTAAAGACATTTAAATCTAATTAATAATACTCCAATATCAGTATATTCGAACACGGTATTGTAAATACGAACATTGATATTAATTTGATCATATATATAGTGACAAAAAATACAGCGGAAACATATTTTTCTGATAACATACGAGTATGAAGCGAAAATGAAACAAAAACAATATTTACGAGAAGCGTACAATGTACACGTGTGGTACAGTGTCATTTACACTCTTACTCGTTTTACACTCTCGAAATAATCTATACACTGGATGCATCACTGCATGCATCTTGGAAATCGTTTTATGTTACATTTGTTAATTCCAAATTATAAGACGTACGAATATGTTACTTGGTCGAAAATATATACAAAAGTCTGAATATATGTAAGTAAATCATATTTATAAATGTTGCTGGAATTAAAAATGTTGTCTTATGAAATGTAGTGTTGAAATGACAGCAACATTACAAAGTATGCAATGTATTATATTTCACTGCCCTAAATTAATTTAATCAAGGGAATATTTAACGCAAAAAAAGTAAGGATGTGATACCGCAACGGAAATACCGGGGGCTCTTACATGTCCACGGAAGGAAGGCGTGGGAACGGCATTGTTCACAGCGCTCGTGCAAAACTGTGAATTTCTTGAAGCTTTTAGTATTTGGACACTTATAAAGGCACATTTTGACAAATCTGAGAATTTTATTTAACGCTAAAGTTGCATGTTTGTTCTTTACAATATTTTCATTCATCAGGTATCTTATAGGTTTATTGATAGAATTTTAGATAAACGATTAGGTTGGTTATGAAAATGCATTTGAAAATCTTAGTTATGTTATAGTAAGTAATAAAAGCGTTTATGTCACGTATAATGATAGTCATTTGAACCTCGCAATCGGTATTCGCGTATTACCACCACGGCATCAGAATTCATGTAAATTTTATGCTATTTGTGTGCATAGGAAATATTAGTGCCGCGGAATTGCTCATGTATACTTCCTACATTATCTATGGTATGGGTATTCATGAGACAATAGTTATACTAGAATTAAATATGCATTGATGACGATAATGTACTTGGCGTGTGGTTTTGTTACTTATAACTGAATGGAAACCTAAAATGATGGTTTTTTGGTTCCAAGTATTCATGTGGTTGAGAAAGAAATGTATAATATAACTTAGAGATTTGTCTGTCGGTTTAATCTTAAAAACACAGGTTTAATACAAATTCTAGAGCAAACATTCCTAGTCATAAACTAGATTCAAGCCACTAAAACAAGTTGTTATCATTCATCGATCTTTTTTCAATAATTCTTTCGGACATTTCAAAGAATAATAGTCAATGTGTGGCTACATTTATACGGGCATAAAAATTCCGCGGAACCGCCGCTTTCGGGTTAGGTTTTTTGAAGCGGCACTTTTGAACTTTGAAGTTTTTTTTGTTTTATTGCCCGTAAAAGCGGTGTGGACGTCGCAGTGCCGCTCCTTTTTGCTCCGTTTGATTTTAACCTTTTATACAATAGTTTTTCCAATACATATTTCTTTATTCAATTTTTTTTTATGTTTTAAAGTTAAAAGAGGAAAAAAAAGAGGCAATAAGGAAATGGAAAAGCATTTACATATGTATGCATTTTTTTATGTTTTTTTCTGTTAATGAACCGTATAATTAAAGTCCGAAGAAAAATCAGGATTCACTTTAAATTATTATTTTGGGATCCAACATTTCAACATATTTTAGAAAATAAAAAAATAATTAATTTACTTTTAATATTGCAATTTTATAAAATTATTATAAACACAGAATATATGTAAGTAGAATGAATCAACCGCAGAGTTATTAGGTCTCAGTTTATTTGTAATAAACAATTTTTGGCTTCTGCAGATGTATAATATGATAATAACTTTGATGTTTCTTTTAAACCAAGTTCAATGATCTTCAAGCAATTAAATAACATTTTTTACGCATTTCATTTAAAAGATTATGTGTTCTTATTTCCATATTATCTTAAATTTAAGATATAATCTTAATTTTGTGTACAAGAAAGTTTGTGATGATGTATGGAGGTATGGATGTTTGTAAATCCTTTACGCGGAATCTAATAAACGAATATTAATGACAATTTACAATAATATAGCTTATACTTCAGAATAACAAGCTGTAATTTTTAAGCTGAAACAAACTGCCATATGCGAGCTATTTTGGCGCGAGCTCTACCGTAAGAGTAGAGCGTTGATATAATGTATTATAGAAACATTTCTCGTCGATACATCTACAAAAACAATCAAGGACAGAATATGTGTTTATTTGAAGTGTAAACCATTATTACTAAAATATTGAATCATAAACACAATAAAATTTGATATCTTGGTTCCAATCCAAATATTTCTTGAATAATTATAATCAATACAATAATATTGATTACGAGTCTGTTACGATACATAGTTTGGACATATTTAATAGTACGATGATAATAAAGTCAACGCAGACAGCTGAAATAGTGTGGTTTAGCTGACGCAGGACGATCGGACGCACGGTTAGCGAGTAAAAGAAAAGATACATGACTTCAAAGTCGCAGGTAACAGAGAACTTACCAAGTCAAAGTTAGCAGGAAAAAGCTAGTATAAAATATAAAAAGTTATTTCTAAACATGTAAAATATATTGATAAGTATGAAATAAAAAATCATCAAAGAACTTGCAATTTCCCGAATACTGTCCGGTAGCTCTCGCAATTGAAATATCATATTGCATCTAACATTTTACATATAATATCTTTATTAGGATGGAAGCGAATGACATCTACGAGAATGGGAGACACTGGGAGACGGTAACCATCCACCATCAGGTGAGTCTACCGCTCTCCCAATAAAAGACGAAAAATTAAAACTGATAAGTAAGAGTGACTTGTAACATTCAGAAAATGACATAATGTTTTTCAGTAAATATTTATCCTGCCATTATATTAAATGATACTACAGTTTATCTCTGGTCTATCCCATGTGCACAAAACTGTACTGTAATGAGTGATGATGTAATATAGTTTTTAATATCAGAGTACAATGGTGGACATTCGCTTAAAGTTAAAAATGTAAACATGATAGTGCATTTTGCACGTAATTACAAAATTATAGAGCACACAATCAAAGTCAATGTGAATCACTGGACTTTCCGTTTTTTCAGTTAAAATTAACAGGAAAATCTAGATTTTTACAATTCCAAGAAATTTATACATTACTTAACGTAATTGTAGGAAAATCTGAATATGAAGGATTTGATACCAAATTTATATATACTTTGAAGACTATTCCTTAATTAAAGGTATATTATCATATTTATATATCCACTGATGAGATGATATCTGTCACGTCGACATTATAATTAAAGGAAATCCCAAGACTTAAACGTGGAAATACCATAAAAAGATGACAACCTTTCAATCATTATAAAATAAAATATAATATTATTACCTATTAATTATTTTTTCAACTAAAATATATTCACATGGTTATTTGTTTAAACTAACATTTATATTATTATTAACAAATAAACAGATTACATAAAAAATCTAAAAAAAACCTGTACCAATATATATTTGATTTTAAATTGTTATAATTTCTCGTACATTCATACATAATACAAATATTTCAATCTCCTTACATCTCTCTTGATTTGTCAAACAATATAATACATTATTTGAGCGTAATTTATTCAGTATAATAGATTTTTCTTCCGTTCCAATAAACTGTTTATTATTCTAAGTAAAGATACCGCGTCGGCGCGCTCAAAGCCGCTCATAGAGTAGGTGATAGGAAGAACCTTCGCATGAATACAGTTATGATTATATTATGGGCATGTCTATATGTGTTTTCATATACATATCTAACTAATAAGCTATCACCTTATCACAAACACCGTCTGATATCTGATGATGATGATGAGTTATCTGGCGATGGACATCCTTAAATAATGAAATTTTCTTTACATTGGAGGATAGATAAAGTGAAGGAGATGACAAAGATGCATTGAGATTAGATACAGAACTAATGCAGGTATTGGCTGCAGGACTAGAGAGTCCTGTACATTACAAATGACTGTTATGATACCTACATTTTTCTAATTGTATGTAACCGTTGGAATTACCTCACATACGTTATATACATTACGTATATAATTATATTGATTTATTAATCACACTAACAATAACTATAAATAAAATTTATTTAAACACTTAATCTATAAGGTTACATAAAAATATAAATAGGTACTGTAACTACTATTAATATTTTACTTCAGCATTTAATTTGAAGCAGTAACAAGTTACGATATAGGTTATCGTTAGAACCAATTATATCCTCTTATAGATAAAACAACTATCAAAACGTGTAACAAGTTAAAAAAACATAGTTAAAATAGACACAATATGCTATGAAATCATATAAAATCAAACTTTATTTTCATTACAAATGGTTCTTAGATTTTTTACTCAGTTCTAACAATGTTAATATTATAATTATTATTACTAAAATGGCCGCATATGTGTTTAATGCGATGGTATGAAATTGCAATATAAATGTCTTATATTATTTAATATAACAAGTTGATAAAATGAGCGCAGTTCTGTTATAATTAATCTGTGATGTACCCAGCTGCGGTCGGCGGTTGTCAGTTATTGATAAATAATTAAATTTTCAGTCACTTTTGTTTTCGCTGTAACTCGATTTAATCATTACTGTTACAGTGAATCATCGTTTGGAATATTCATCTAAAATGTATATCATAAATAACCTAAAATATATATTCAATATAATATATTCTATATAAAAAAACAGTAAATATTTTTATAACTAAGGAAGGGCATAACGCACTAAGTATTCCTGACGTCATAATTATATCTAGTTGCCCATAAGTGTTTTCCGCAATCCTCTAAATTATGTTATGATTCAAGCAGATGTGACTCAAATGTGAAACTCGTTTATTTTATTTCCTACTCGTTTAATTTTGTCTAATTACTAAATTTCAACATTTCACAGTAATTATTTTAATGGCCTTTGAATAGTTTATGAAGTAATTATGATGCACTTACTGCTGCCATATTTGAATAAAAAATTATATACACCATTAAAGAATATACATATATTAATAACAAATATAAAATAATAATAAAATAATACACGAATTCGTCTTGGTCTTGGAAAATGTTAATCTTCAAAATATTTTTTAACTCTTCTTTCAATAACTCATGATTTTTAATGTGATTTCTGTTATTGGTGACCCATTATATAAATATTCTTCTACAAAAGTGCCTTTATTATGATAATTTTGTATGTATAATTTGGTTTTCTTTATTTTTTTAAATGATTCGTCAACATAACGGTGCACTTTTGTCATTTTAATGTCAACGTGTATTTTAACGTTTTCAATGCTATATTTTTATTGTGAAAAAAAATTCTGTAAGTTATAAAATATCATTAAAAAATTAGCAATCATACAAAGATCTATCATGGTGGGTAACGCCATGTTTCCAGTCGAAACTACTATCATTCTAATACGAGAATTGTCTTGAAGAAATTGGTAAATACCAAAACCCAAAGTTTTTTATATCAAATTTACTGCAAACACTGCATTGATGAAAGTCAAACGATTATTATTTATTTCGTTTTCCGAAAGTTTCTACATGAAACTTCGTGTAGAGTAAAAAGTCTATTCTCATTTAAACACAATTAAGCGATATATTTTTTCACAAAAACATAAAAAACTGTTGTCTCTCCACTAAGAGAAATTTAAAAAGTACAAAATTCAAAGTTAGTTTAGTCAGAATGTCACCCGTACTCAATAGAATTGAATAGTTAAAATATAAATCTATTATCCATTTACGACACTACAATATATGTAAGTGCAGATAATGAAACTCGGTCAGAGGCGAATTGCGAAGATTACTCATGCGCTTTACGATATGATTGTTACAAATGGGGCAAATCGAGAACGCTGCGATTAACATCACCAGTGCAGTTGGTCTTCGCTGGCTAAAATCATCTAGCTTCCAAAGGACTACTTATGAATTAATAACACTACATGTATTAGTTCACCATAAAAATGCATCTTTGACAGTCTTTTCCGCCGGTGACGCTGTCATGGCCAACAGCAGAGACATTCACACAATAAATAACTTTGACTGTACTCGTACACTCTACGAAAGAATCTATACTTCTTTACAACTTTAGCTTTTGATTACGATTTCCGATAGAACAATATTTTGGTATTTTCAATGTCAAATCGAATGTCTTTCTTAATATACAATTTGAAGTGCAGAATCTTTGATTTCTAACTTCTATAATACGTTATCAAAATTTATCAAGCCGTTTCAATTTTGTTATAAAATAAACTCTCTTAATTAATTAATGTAGTTTAATAAATTCGACACTGAAATTATTATATGCATTTTAATGGTAATTAATTATACCTAAACATTTATTTTTGTTTTATTTTCCTGGATGGGTTGGAACTACAATTGCTCAGTTCATTATTCGTACCTAAAACATAATATGAGTAATATTATTTAAAATACAAGTCCGTATTAGTCTGCGGTCAGATAACAGATACCACAAACGAAGGTACAGACGGACGGACGGCTTACTTCCGAGAACACTTTTATTAGTAATATACGCAGACGACTACCTACATATTAATATAGAGAAATATTGATTTAGTCTCAAAGTTAGTTAAATAATATAACCTGTCCAGAAACATGTAATTTTTTATGCCATACTCAATTAAAGATTTTCAAATACAGTTCTTAATTAATACATTCAGTTAATTCTAAGATTTATTTATCTTACATCGGAATTATCTGCGTTTCTTCGAACGGTGGGACAAAAAATGGGCTAGCCCGCCTGTCTCCAGATCGACCCGTCTCCAGTACAGCTATTATATGGTAACATTACTCGTGTTTTTATATACCTTTTTTTAAATGAATTATGCCTGAAGAAATATTATAGATAGAGGACTCTACTCGAATTATTATTATTCTATCGTTTAAGCCCTTCTATATATATAAATTTGTTAGTCATAATGACAAATTATTTAGTATAACTATTATCGGAGCTGATGTTGTAGATGTTTCATCAAGTTCTCATAACGTGTAAGGGCACGCGAGTTTATTCTTCATTTCCGTCAAAACGCATTAACTGCGAGAAAGAGAGTAATGATCATAAAATCAAGGGAACGAGCGGGCAAAAGCCACTACGAATATAGTGCGCAGGAGTTGAACACTCGCAAATATTATTGTCTGTAAACACTTTGCGCGTGTGTGCGTGTCGCGTAATCGTGCGCGTCCAATATTATTGTGCCGATGCAAAAGATTATTCTTAATACTTAATATTGTTTGTTAAATAAACATTAAGCGTCTAAATGAGACTTTACTGTATTCAACATTTCATTTATTTTAGTAAATGTTTTTAAAATGTTATTATATGATAGGTAATATCAAATTATACTTTTAAATTAAATTCAAAAATATTCAATTAATATTTTCAATTCAGACTATCCAAGTATCAAATAGTACAAGTCGCACAATACCTACGCTGGTGTGGATGTAAACAAGAGCGTTGCATGTGTGGGTGACACACATGCGTGATGTGTTGTTCACATCGTAGCATTGAGCGAGGTCATGGCACTCGGCGCGTGCGCAGATTATATACGTTTGTAGGTTATAGATAGTGTTGGTGGTGATAAACCCGCTGCTGGAGGTGGAAAGTGGAGTATCATACCACGTAGATAAAATATTCACTACACTTAAAGATATGGTATATTTTGTTACGGTAGATTATGGTCTGAATTTATATAATTAGTTATATTTTAAATCAAATATTATTCACATATTTTAATTATTCAACTGAGATATTCAGAGACAAATTAGCTTCGCGTATTGGAATTTCTGTTACGCTAATAGAATTAGGGAACCGTGTAAGCAATATCGAAAATGCATTTAAGAATAGGTTATTAATTCTTAACCTGTAAAAAAATATGAAACGTCAAAAATATAATTTAATATTAATAAAAAATACAAATGTCCTGTGTCCTATAATATTTAAAGGAGTGTCATTTATGTGACCTCACGGTTTCCGTATGCAAAATTTGTATCCGAGGTCTTCCGTCCTCATCGTTTAAGTACGCATCTCACAAGGTCCTGTCATTGTGGTTGGTTTATGAGCAATAAATAATCACAAGGGGTTCGCCTTTTTGGCTTACCTAAATAACTTTATAAATACCGGGATTTTCAGCCGGCAATTTATATAATGTTACAGATTTTATACACATTTACTATACAGAGGATGTCATTACAAAGAAAACGGATGAGTTTTAGCTGTTTACATAAATATGTTATTTTTAATTATTATCTTAGTTTCAGATTAAATTGGGATACATTAAAATTAAAGCCTTAAAGAAAAAAGGCGCCATAGAATTACCTGATTGACCAGTTATTATAAAAAAATATAACACGTGCAAATACTTAATACTCTCCGAATAGATACGAGTATTATAGACATAATATGAATAGCCTTCTAAGAAATAGCACATTTATCGCCTCATTATCTTTTTTGCTAAACGGCGTTGGCATAGGAATCTCCACTTACATATACTTTCTGTTTTCAACTACAGTATATAACAAAATTATCTATAAATCCTTGAGCTTGACATTGGGTACTCAAAAATAGAGTAATAAAACTAATTACACATAGATTAATTCTCCATGCCAAGGTTACGAAACTGGTTTAATTATATGGAAACTCGTTTTCGAGTCATAAAGATAATTTTGACGCTGACATTTCTGCATATGGAATGACAACGTAGTTTCCTTATATTCATTAAATATTAAATTTATTTATTATTAAATGATCATCAGGAAACTATCTTATTTAATAGGGATTTAAAAAAACATAAATCGCAGTACTTATAAAACTTCCTAAAAAGAACTTTCGTTAGTTAATGTTTTTAGTTTCTTTCCAATTTTACTTTACATACTTTATTTCACATTAGCTTCGTCACTATATACTTAATTTAATTTATTAATTAGTTATTTTTATATAACATTTGAGATATATATATATAATATTTGATATTTCCTTCATAGCTCTCAAGTTCATATTGTATGTGTGCGCGTTCTTTTCCATTGTTTACGATCATTCGGAAGTCGAGTTTTTCCGGTTTGTTTTGTAATTATTTGTACCCGTGTTGAGGTTGTAAGGTCGGATGATTGCATTTCTATTATCTTCATTATTATTAGTTTTATGTGATTGACAAATGCAAGTCAATTTTATCTTTTGACGCTTAAGATTACTAAATATTTAATCAAAATTGTATTAAAATACTCACACTGACTCCCAAAAACATCAAAATACCATATCAATTAAAATTCAGGAAGGATTAGTTAAAATGACATTGTTGAATGACTATAGATAATATTACAAATAGTGTGTACGAGCATTATTATAATAAAACTTAAGTATTTTATATTATAGTGTAAATAAACTTGTTGTCTATATCCACAATCTTTAGGACCTTCACGTTACTTTCTTGTAGATATTTATTATCTTAACTTAAAAAAGATTAAGGTCTTGGGTTACTGAACTTTGCACGAATCTGTTGCACCACAGATTAATATACATCGCTGTAATGTTTGAGGATACTGTGTGCTTAGCGATTATAAGGTATGCAAAAATGTACACTACAACAAAAGTGCAATGACAATGTCTTGGATAAAAAACGACGGATATGCATTCATTGCTGTTATTAAAAACACTTTATGACAATGCAATAAAGTACAAAATAGAATGTGAGGGATTGTAGCTTATATTGAAAAATCTTTACGTATATTGCAACATAATTCAGCGTTACTTAAATATTGATTTTCTGATTTAAGACTTAAGATTGATAACACATCTTTATTCTCAAAAACACGGTAGTTTGTCAGCGGCCATCTTGAAATCTTTTGATGTCGACACTTTTTTGCTGAACAAAGATATATACAATTAACTAATATATAATTGTGTCAGTGGTTTTGTAAGTTTTTATCATAGTAATGTTATTATAATTGCTTTCTGTCTTGACATTATAATTTTGAAATACAATTTGCTAAGATTATATACACACTTATAAAAAGGTTTATTATATTTATCTTCTTATATTATACGTATATCAATTGCTGTATTTTAATTATAAATATAAGTATCATATATATATATATATATATATATATATATATATATATATATATATTAGTCTGTCTGCAAAAAAATTTATGGCGACTTTCAGACTTATTAAATCATGAATCCAATCCAAATCCAACCTCAGATTAACAGATTAAAACTCCTTTTTAAGATTATCGTTTTTAGATATAAGGAAACAAACGAATAGAGGCATGAGGAAAAAATTATTTGTATTGTGCAATATAGTAGGTGCTTATCTCATAACAGTTCTTTGTAATGTAAATTGTTTCTAAACAATTTGTTAATTGACTATAAGGACTTATAAAAATATGTGAATTTACAATAACTTCAATTGTACTTCAAATATAAAATGAACATAAGTTTTTGATTCTTAAAAACTGATCAGCTGTATTCGTCTAGACATAAGATTAAAAACTAAAACTCACAGGACTTTCAGACTCAAATACATTTTGCAGAGAGATTAAAACAAAGACACAACGACAAACTATTTCATTTTTAACTAAGTGTATTGTTCTTTTATATTTCATTTCGGAAGTGTTAAAAAGTAACCAACAGTCAGCTCGATTATGGGATTATGGGTATATCATGGCAATATATAAATATATGTATTATAATAGACAATGATATAATAATTATAAATCGCCATTCGTTTTCCAATTGGGACCTGTGTACTCGCTACCAATGTATCGCAGTGATTCAAGTAACAAGAAACATGGGTTAGAGTTCATTAGCTCTTCTTAGAATCACACAAATAACGGACAGAAAATGAACAGGAATAATTTGTCTTAATTTACATCTTCTCTTTGAATAAATTAAAATACTAATGTATAAATATACTAGTGAATATATGCTTTATGTTGTATGAAGATATACTTAAAATAAAAGTTGTGTTGAGTCGTCTCATATTAAGGTAATTAAACATAGATAATTTACAACATCCCACTAAAGCTACCAAGTCCACACTATTAGTAATGAAATGTAATTAATTTAATAAATATTAATTCACCCGCTCCAAGCTCGCACGCGATTATAACACGCCAACTTTGAAAATATCCTCGATCAGGGTTTACATGTATGAACTATATTAGGACTACGACTATGCGTCTATTACTTATATATATATATATAGGTACTAAGCAAATCGTATCGACGCTTATTATATGTATATATTTTTATTCCTTCTCCGTTAGAACGTAAAAAAAAGACCAAACACAAACTTTTTTTAAAAATAATATATATGTTTGTTGGATATTCGTAGGATTACTTTAAAAGAGTAATTCATGGCTCAAAGTATAAAGTTAAGTTGAATAATTTGTAAAGACTAAAGGATATTTTATTATTTTGTAACCGCAACTTGTATTTATTAATTGCAAAATTTATAGAATACACAAAATAAGGATAACAATATTATAATTGTTATTAAAAACTAGTCGTAATTCCATAACTATAGCTTACCGTAGATGAGACAGAAGAAACCCATAGGCTGGGGCATGACTACTCTCTTCCAGAAGATTTGTAACCTATAAAGGTACGTCCCAAAATTAAAACTCCTACCGTCAAACTCTTCCCGCCTTTTAACCCAACTCAAGGTAAATCAAACACTAAATAGTAGTCACATCATTTGCTACATAAAATATAAAGTTGATTAAATTTACAATATCTATTTTATAGCGACACTAAACCCTAAAAATCCTTATCTGTCTGACTTTGATATATTTTTTTAGATTTTATAAAATATTAATGGAAATTGGAAGAAAATCTGAAAATTTCCAACCCAAACACATAAAATGTAAACTTGTCTTTAATACACAAACGTTATCGGTAAACATCCGACCCATTTCTGTAAATAAAGTTTTTCTGAAAGTGTATGAAGTCGCTATGCACAAAAGACTGCTCTCGGCAGATTTCTCAAGGGAGGGTGACTGATGGCTTTGCCTCTAAAAATGTGGGGCGCGTGACTGATTGGGATCAGGTGATTAAAATGTTAGTTCAATTTTAGAAAAAAACATAGAATATTAAATGTTGTCTGTCAATAAAAAAAATATAATATATTTTAAGATTTAAATGATTTAAACATTTCAGCCAATCGTTTACCCACGATGATAATAGATGGCGTGGTACTATTTTGATGTTTGTAAATCACGCTGACATTTTTTTTGTGTTGCTTTTTAAATTAATGTTTTAAAGGTTTCGTAATTAAAAATGTCCTTTAAAATAAATTAACATAAATTTTACATAATTAGTAATAAATAGTAACCAAAAAAGTAAATACACTTGAAAGAAGGAATGCATTTTGAATTTTTAACCATTTTGAACTAATTCTAAAACAATTCTGTATATACTCGCATGGCTTCCCGGCACCACTTCCTTTTACAAGTTGCCTATTACCATTTAAAGTTAAAACTTATAACAACAACACATTTATTTACATCTAATTTAGATTCAAGACTTGGTTAATTATAACATATTCTTCATATATATCAAATAACTGTAACCCGAAAACCAAACTTATAATAATATTTGTTAAAGGAGTATATTTACTTCTTGCTTGTTTCTTCATCCCTTGGAAACGCAACTAGAATTTGATGTCTGATAAGTGTTATATATGCGCATTTTAATTGAAAATCCTAATTTTTATGCAGCCTAGGCCTAAGCCACACTTATGACAATAGTTAATAACAGTATATGTACTAAAATCTAGTGATCATAATTGACTCACATATATCAAAGGTATAATTTTCTATGTTCCGTTATTTAAATATTATTAATATTAAAATATAAATTAATTTACCATTTCCTTTTTTTCGTTCCCTACAGGTAAAGATATTAAAGGTATACCAAGAAACTTGATATAAACTTTTAATTAATAAGCCAATATTGAATAAACTTCTATGAAAAGCCCACAACAACGCTTCGTGTTTTGAAACTATATCTAGACAGGCTTTTCAAAGTTTAACGATAAGCGCTCACTTCACTTCGAGCCCTTTTGAAAACATCAAAGGCTTTGCATCTTTTGCTATGCACTTCTCGTAACGCTGAGAGTATTTTCTTGATGACTTTCTCCATTACTATAGATGGAAAAGTTATTATTTATTTCTCAAATGTATATTTTTTTATAAATACTAGCTGTTAGTCGTGACTTTGGCCGCGAGGAATTAGGGTTACATGTTCGTTGGTTCGTTATTCGGTTTAACGTGGCTGGGAAACGGTCCTGTGTGTTCCTATTTGCCATTTAGGTTTATTTTATTTCTCAATAAGTTATACATTTAATTAAGATTAAATAATGAATACAAATATACTATCAAATCCAATTGTTACCTCAGTTTACTGGAGACAAAGAATATTTAAAAAAACCGAAAAAAGAAACTCAACGTTATAATAAAATAAACATTATACTGGCGTTAATAAATTCAATTTTGTTTAAGAAATAAATATTCTATTAACCGCAAATAACAATATTTAATATAACAACATATTTTATTTGATAACAAAGTTCATAGGTATTCCTCTTATATTTGCATTGTGTGTATGTGAGTGTGTGTGTGTGTGTGTGTGTGTGTGTTTATTCCTGGTATATTTAACACATTGTTCATACTGGGTGAAGTTAATCATTGGGAATCACAATCAATTAATCATTGTCGAAAGAGCTACAACAAAAAAGCATAACCCAAATCTTATATTGTGTTTTGTATTATTGTATGTTATTTCATTATAAATGTAATCATGTATATCATTGTCTTATAATAACGTTAACTCAAATCATTCCCTAAGATATATGAAACATTATAGATCAAGCCAATTCATTCTGATATAAACACTAAATCTACCGACAATTCTTGTATACCTTTTCCTACCGCACGCCGTCAAATTGACCGGTAATTAAAAATTATTTTATTATATAACGCAGGTAATAATGGAAATAACTAAAAGTAAAGAGTGAAGACAATATTATATGCATATTCTAAGAATTGTCATGTAGTTTGATAACGATATTATAACGTTTAAAAATGTGTAAGTTTTACAAAAGTTTAAGAACGTTCAATTTGACCGGTACTTGGTAGGTTTAGTGTTAAACTAAATTTACATTAAATTAAGCTATAAAATAGTTATAAAATACTTATCTCCCCACAGTATAGCACGTATTAGCTCTGTAATACTTATAATTGTTTAGGTATAATAATCGTATATGACCGAACAATCTACGTGACTGCAGACATACAGACGCCCGATCAATATCGTGGAAATATTACGTGGTATATCTCATTATTGTAGTTTATATAATTACATCATTGAACTTTGCCGTTTCTCTGTAACTAATTTTTTGTAGATGATAAAGTGAAGCGTCGTTGATTCATTTTCCTCATACATTTGTGTTACATAAATATGAGGAAAATCTTCTTGTTTGATCGACGTTATTTATATAGGTTAACGTGAATAATATGTTTATACAGTGTTTAATAAGAGGCCTATATCTAGGATGGAAAAGTCTTACACCGGTGTCGAATACCAATTTGTCATGGAAAAGAACATATTTACGAAGTATAAAAAGATTTTCAAGGAACATATTCTCAAATATTTTAAATATGAATATGGCTGCCACATTTAACTACAGCTCATTTTTAAGAGAGATGATGATGAGATTTGATCCAAGCATCAGTCAATTTTTATATTCACTTTACCTATTATACATACAATATATAATTTTAAACAAAGAACATCCATTTCATTTGCTCAGTTACAACGTAAATTTTTTCATTCAGATTGTGATACCTTCACAATTTTTGATAAACTCCAACATTACAGAAGTACTTATAAATAAAATGGAAATTAAGTATAACGTAAATTAGTTAATTATTATAATAAAAAGGTTTTATGAACCTCTAAGAAATCTAAGAGCTTTTTCAACTACCTCAACATACAACAAGCTATAGCTGATTGAAAATATAACATATACAATCGTAATATTTAATATCAAATCATACAAACTGTATTAAAGTGCAAGTTCAGTTATGAAGCCACAGAACATAATAAGCAGTACCGGCCACTACCACTCGACGCTAATTTGACAAGCGACGCGCAGCGCTTGCATCGGCGGATACCACAGAGTGCGCTAACACAGAGTAAATTGAAGTATTTCAATAGAGCTTTATTTACTTTTGAAGCCTATCATAAGTCAGACATACATTTTTATACATTGTAATAATTATAAAATTTCGATAAAAACATAGATTAAGCTGTTGAAGTATTTCGTTTAGAGAAAAATGACATGGAAAACCTGGGCTTTAAATAGTGATTTACTTACTGTACTTAAGCCTTTAAGACAGACATATTTTTACATTTAATAATTGTAATAATTATAAAATTTTAAATAATTCATAAATACTTTTTTCTGTTCTATTCTATTCTATTGTATTCTATTCTATTGTATGTATAAAATATGTTTTTGAAATTTTGTTTACATTTTTTTTATCTTAAACCAAAAATAAGAAGGAACTTATATAATTAAATATATTAAAAAATAATCACAGAAATTAAATAAAATTTAAAAATAAACCGACGTGTCTGTGATTGTATTAACCTGTACATGGAACGATAGTGCGAGGAGTATTGTAATACCGCTAGTTCGGCGGTATCGAGACGGCTGCGTTGGCGTTTCCATTTTCATGTTAACATCTTTATAAAAACCAATGAGCATATATAATATAAAAATATTTTAAAAAGGTTTAAGCCACTAGATAGCCTATTCGTAATAAAAAAATAATGATAATTTGAGAAATCATAGACCAAGACAAGCTTCTATTTATATATAAGATGGAAACAATAGTATATATAAGATGGAAACAATAAACATTACGTAGATAATTTAAAACATTTCGGGAATTAAAAAAACATCTTTAAACTCTATTATAAATAAAATAGGGGCGCCAACAGACCTTCAATTTCGACTCGCTGCGCTCGTGAAATCTCGGGTGCCGTTTGCATATTGAGCGAAGCAAGCCTAGTGTAATGACTCATCGTTGTGGACAATGTCGGTAATGGAGATTTCATTGTAAAGCAAATTTTTTGCGCATCTTTTTTCCTATTGACTTCAATGTCATATCCGTTTTAGACGATTATTCCTTGACGAAATGACATTTTTCAAATTTTTATTTTTAAAACCATCACCTAATGTGTGTCTTTTTGATTGCAAAATTTCATAATTTTCTGTCAAGTAGTTTTTGAATTCGTGACAAAGAATGTGAAAAAGTCTCCAGTAGAGAGCTCCGCTCGCTTCACTCAACAAAGTAACAAAAATTTTATATGAAGCAAAATTTCATAAAGTTGTGCTTAAACGCTATTAAACGGTATTAAATAACGCACTGCTAATAAACAATATTTAATAACACAACACACACACAACACTGAGCAAGCACACGTTTTGCTGCGGTGGGCGGAAGTCTACAAGGAGACGTATGAATGTGAGGACGCCTCGGCCTCGAGTACCAGCGAAATGCTGAGTCCGGATGTAGCCGATAGTGAAATCAGTTTGGAAGAAGTGGAGAGCGCGATTCGAAGTCTGAAATGTGGTAAGGCTGCGGGAGCAGATGAAGTTACTGCCGAGATGATCAAATGTGGTGAGCCACGCGTCTGGGACTTTTTCTGGTTTTTGTGCAATTTATGCTGGAAATCGGGGGAGGTCCCAGACGATTGGCGAGGTGCAGTCATCGTACCTTTGTATAAAGGTAAAGGGTTCACAGATAGACAGTGCAAACTATAGGGCTATATAAAATATTAGCGAGAAGAATGCAAGAGAGATCTGAAAGGCTGTTGTGGGAGGCCCAAGGAGGTTTTAGACGTGGAAGAGGGTGTATAGATCAGATCTTTTCCCTCCGCATGATCACGGAAAAGTTTTTGGCCCTAAACCAAAAGGTTTTTTGTGCTTTTGTGGATTTGGAAAAGGCGTTTGACAGGGTTGTGAGAAAGAAGTTATGGGAGATATTGCCCCGATACAATGTGAACGGAGCCTTGCTACAGGCGGTAAAGTCTCTTTACCGAGATCACCCAGCCTGTGTGGGAGTAGGAGCTGGCATGTCGCTCTGGTTTGACATCCAATCGGGTGTTAAGCAAGGTTCTGCTATGTCAGCTTGGTTGTTCAATTTGTATTTGGATAGTTGTCTCCAAGGCGTGAAAGACAGTGACATGGGAGTGAAAGTAAGGTCAATTGCTTGCTATATGCAGATGATGCAGTGCTCATTGCATCATCAGAATGCGATCTGCAGGCATTGGTCACCACTCTGAAAGATGGGTGTGAAATTAATGGTCTTAACCTGAATGTAGATAAGACGAAGGTTCTGATATTTGAAAGAAATGAAGAAAGAACAGAATGTAAGATCAATGTGAATGATAAAATAATAGAACAAGTGAACGAAGTGGTATATTTGGGAAGTATATTTAGCAGAGACGGAAGATACGAAATGGATGTGGAAAGGCGTATTGCTACCGGTAACAGAGTCAACGGTGCTTTGACTGCATTGTTAAGACGGCAAAACGTCAGCATAGCTGCACGTTTGGCTGTACACAATGCAGTTTTGCTACCGACGCTGTTATACGGCAGCCAAACGTGGGTAACACAGAAGAAGAATGTACGAAAGATGAATGCTCTGGAGATGCGATCTCTTCGTCGAATATGCGGAGTCAGTCTAGCTGATCGAATCCGCAATGAAGAGATCCACAAAATGGCAGGTACTAGCGAAGATATCACGGTGAGAATGAAGAAGAACGTGCTCAGGCGGTTTGGGCACGTCGAACGAATGAGTGATGAAAGAATGGTAAAAAAAATTATATAGGAAAAGTGAGCGATAAGAGAGACAGGGGGAGGCCTCGAGTGACCTTCGAAAACACAGTATCTATGTTACTGAAGGAAGGTCACGTAAAAAGCATGAGGACCCCCCGGAAGGGGCGCTCCGTCGTCTCTGGCTACCCCTCAAGGCATATGGCGTGAAGCTAAATAAATAATAATAATAAATAATAACACAAGATTCCATCAATAGTTACACAACAAAGAAAACAATATCAATTGACAAAAAAAGCACTGCATTGTTATATCTTGGGCTGTCAATGGAGACAAAAAAAAAAATTCTTACCAAACTACCCTATATATAAATAGTGCAAAACAAAAACCTCTTTCGTTTCATATTTTTATTAGTAAGCTGATTTTGCTACGAAATTAAATTTATGCCCCGAAGCGAATCCATTATGAATATGGCTAATAGCGAACTATATCAGGGTTCCGTTGTATTATTTAAGATTTAAATTATATGTTGTAATTATATGTTATATGACGAAATATAGTTCTCCAACCGGTGTAGTCTTGCAAAAGTTGCAATTCCTAACAGCCCAGGTTTATACATTTAATGCATAAAAAATATAAAATACTAAAGAACTCAGCTCGAAGACAATGGTTAAGATAAAAAATATTCTAGTTTTAAAAGAAATTAATTCTCGCAATCCATCTCTATATAGCGATCGAAGCTGATAAAGTTCTTAGCGAGTGCATAATAAAAACATAAAATGAGATCGGTTTGCTAATTGCAGACCTAGATCGTATTCTAGATTAAAATATAAACCATTGAGACTTAATAATAGAAATAGTTATTACAATATTAGTATTGTCATAACAATGTAAAAATAATTAAAAGTGTTGAATGCAACAGACAACTTTCAAGTCTATGAATATATGCAAAGTTGATATTTCGTGTAAAATGTTAGTAAGTATTGTCCCCAAGTGAACCGGAGGATAAGGCATGAAGTGAACAAGTCCTATCTTTCATTTTCAAGAGTTGTTTGTGCTGAAGCTCCCGGAGGAGTCGTAACGGACGTCTGTTTATCTGTCCTTTAAATTTTTGTTTCGTTCTAAAGGAAACTTGACAAAATATGTATATTGTTTGATGCTTACATTCTTTGAAGGAAATGTAACAGACGATGAACTTTGATTATATTTGAATTTAAAATTAGATAGAAGGTTGTCTTTTTTAATGCATGATATTCTTGTTTAATAATAATAGTAACAGATATCATAATATCCTTAAAAACAGAGAGAAATTATCCTTCTAAACATCTAATACGTCATAACTAAAACGTAATCAAAAATGTAAGTTGTACCATCTCGTCGCTCTGCCACCTACATAATGGAAGTTCACTCGTTTTTAATCTCATATGAATTTTA
Organism: Melinaea menophilus ssp. n. AW-2005; assembly: GCA_918358695.1. Taxonomy (NCBI): domain Eukaryota; kingdom Metazoa; phylum Arthropoda; class Insecta; order Lepidoptera; family Nymphalidae; genus Melinaea; species Melinaea menophilus. The sequence goes on along the minus strand of OU911043.1, from coordinate 19,112,689 downwards.
GCACCAATAATTTTAATATCCCTAACATATTTTACGATCATCTGGTGTATCGCTATGCTTTCCTGCATATTGGCGTTACCAGGATTGGATCCCCAGACGTGATAAAATATTCCTATGATACAAGGATCTCATGAAAACAGATATCCTACTTGAAGATATTCTGAATACCAACCGTTATAATTACAAAAAAGATACCGCTAGCCGCTAGGTAGATTTTTTATAAACATCCTTTCAACTTAATGTCCCTTTCTCGGTGGACATTAATGGGCTTTGAATTTGCTTTAATCGTATAAATTAGCGGTTAAGTATCGCTTAATGAATACATTTATTTTTTTATAATCCTCATTGAATTGACGTATCCTGATATTTTAGTTTCGAATGACGTGTGATAAGATTTGATGACGGCTCTGTATTTAATTATACGTATTTATCACCTCTTGTGCTAATTAAATGTTTTTTTTTACCCTTTGAGTCTTGTTTGCCTTTTTACGGTGAGCTTTTTTGATATTCGCGACCGGCAGAAAAAAAAGTTGACCGTGATTCAAGTTTTTGTTATTGTTTTAAAATTTCTTAATTTATACATATTAGAATATTCTATATCTTTTAAAATAATACATTAGGAGCTAGCGAGGAGTAAACAATTTGCGTACCCGCGTTGAGTTGCGTTGCGTTGCATGCATAATTTATTTACAAAAAAAATTATATACAATATTAATGGACCTAAACATGATAGCACTTGGTACTTTAATATAAAAAACATAAGCTTCCTGCACTTACCATTACTCATTATAATATTTAAATGAAGTGCATTTACACAAATACAGGCGATAAGCTAAATTGTTTCCATTTCCATATAATTACAAATGCAATTTTAGTGACTTAACTTTGCAATATAATTCTAATTTGACTAAGTCTAAATGGATTTTACATAAAGGTTTTTTTTACCTTATTTTAAAAGTCTTTATTTAAATACCCAACTAGTTAACGTTAGTAAGTTACTAACTTACTAACGTTCTATCTTACTAACTTACTAACGTCCTATCTTACTAACTTACTAATGTTTTATCTTCTATCTAAGAAGACCAGTTATAACTTACAACAACTGTTGTTGTCGTCGGCCAATTACTCGTAAATTTTTCGTTACTCAAGATGATACAACATTATAAATTTTCGGTAAATAGTTAAAAATGGCCGCCTTATAACTCAAACAAAGAACATATTCACAACTTTATTATAACAAAGTATTATAATACACATCAATTCATTTTATATAAGTTCAACGATCGATATTTTATGATCTATAGCTTTGCGATACTCCGGTATATGGAGGGATATTTTAAAATAATTTCTATTAGCAATTCTTGAACTTGTCTTTAAGTGAGCGTCTTGGTGTAAGTGATTGGTCGAAGATTTATTATGCACTTTACACAAATTTAAACAAATTTATGTATATTTCAATGAAATTATCATAAAAATTAGAAAAACTAACAAAATTCCATATTAAATAAAAAAATATATAACGCAGTTAGTAGACCCCAATTTTTCCCAACTTACTTCAAGTAGAGTCAAAGCTGTATTACTTAAGCGAGGGTTAAGTTAGATATTTCATATTAGCATAAAGTTTGAAACTTTGGTAAACTCTTCAAGTTTCTTTGAAATTGATAGCTGCTCGATTTTAATGCGGCTTTTTCAGTGCACATTTTAGTTTAGTTTTATTATTATTATTAAAAAGTATTAAAAATATTTTTAGCACTTTTAAGTTGAATAAATGCCATCGTATTTTTGTAGGTGCTTCTACAAAGAAGTATAGAACTTTAAACCCTCTTAAAGTTGTAGGTAAGTTGTTTTTTCTTACAAAATTAGCAACAGAATAATAAAAATACTTTTATTTAACTAAGTGATGCCTGCGGCTTCATTCGGAGCATAAATCCTCTTTTTCAAAGACAGTTTATTAAAAAGTTTTATACTACAGTTTTCCTAGTAAGAATCAGATTTGAAAATAATCTTCGTACCGCACTCTGTCGTAGCTGGAGAATAATCTCATCAAGTTTCAAATCCAGCTTCAGTGATATGTGGCTCCATTTTGTCGACGATGGATGTATCACGGAAGCCTTTGCATATAAAGATTTAAAAATTGTATATTTATTCTGTTTAAAACGATTTTTAAAATCAAAATTTGTAATACAATTTTAAACGTAAGCGAACACAAAAGAATAAAAACACAGTAAAATAAAATCACACAGCAAAGATAACAAAATGTTACCAGAAAAATTCCCAATTACAAAGGACCATAATAAAAATAACAAACGAAAAAATGGAAGTAGTCTCGGAAACGACTATTGTAGTAACAACGACCGTCATATTAAAGAAAATATGACGCCACTACGGTGGTCATTGGGCGGTGTGCACATTCATGTATTGTGTTTTTATTATATGGATTGGGGTGTTTTGTTATTGTGTGTTCTAGGTGAATAAACATATCTTTTTATGGAACTAACGCACGTTTATTAGAATTATTATAATTATATTCTTTACCCAGGTGTTTAGATACTGTAAAGTATATCTTATTATTATAGAGTAAGCCGTAGAGAAGTGCAATGTGCAGGTGCAGTACAATTTGCGTATGCTAATGACGGCGCTTGTATCGTATTGATTTATTGACTGGATGTCGCGTCGCATTCAGTACTAACGTTTATTGATATTGATACCTTTATTATACCTGTACCATGTTAGTGTTAAACAGTTCTTAACATTGCTATGGAGTAATCACTTCTTGGACAAGTCTCCGGTAAATATTTAAATCAGATGTAAGAAGTATGAAGTACGAATTGCAGTATTAAGGTTGTAGCGATGTATTGTTTTATTTACGAGGTGCCACATTTCGTGGTTGATTAACTTTGTTTTAGCGTGCCACGATACCATTATCTGTTGTAAGTTTTCTGCCTGTACGTGGTTTCATATACATAATTTAGTTACACTCACCAAAATCTAAAGTTATAACTTTCAATGTATAAAGTAAAATAAGAACTTGTTTAAAAAAAACTTTAACTTTATATCTTTCCCAATTAAAAGGGTAGTTTCCGAGAATTTAGTCTCTAAAAGACTACTTAAAACTTTACAATGTCAGTCTAACTTTAAATTTTAAATTTCTAGTTCGTTATATATATTTAATGTTTGTGTTTCATAACTTAAGCTTTTAGTGAAGTTTGAAAGTAAAATGTCTACATTATTATTCTTGCATCGAAATCTCCTTAAAAAAACGTTCAATAAATTTACTTTTGTCAACAGGAATCAGGAGCAATCACTATAAAATCCTGAGATGGAACTTAGATAAGGACTTTGAATAAAGTAACTTACATCACTCGTAAAATCTTCACCGTGAATTTACATTAAAAAGTGCAAGCCAAACCCCGCTCTGCACACTTATAATAAATGTCAGAATTGTGTGCATTATTCTGATATATTGTAACGCGGGGTACTGTCGTTGCTGCTAAACTACTGGAGCGTTGGACTAAAAACCTAATAGAATTAGCATAGAAATTGATCCACTCCAGTCAGTTCTTCGGAATGCGCTATCATCGTTTAATCCATTTGCACTGGACACATTCAACTTAACTTGGTGGTCGTAGATTAAATACGAATATTTTTTTGTTTCTATTTTTTTAAACTGGATAGAATTATTTAGACTACAAAACTTTATTTATTTGTGCTAAAAATCAATTATAATTCTAAAATATATTTTTGTTCGTCCTTTACTTATTATAAAACTGTAATATACAAACTAGATTCTATAATAAATCTAAATGCCCTTAATATTACCAATATTCATACATTCACTATTTTATTCCTTGTCCCCGGGGAATTATGGGGCCTATCGATTTTTGACATCATGAAAAATGAAGTGACTGGAGAGACACCGTACTGTATCACACATTCAGACGCTATAAATAAAAATGTCTACTTTCGTTTTCCCTTTTCTTTGTTTTTACTTTTGTTTTCATTTTATAGATTCGTTCATTATAGCACCTGGTGGTCATGTTATTAATATTAAATTTCAAAGCCATAGATCAGTGTGTACACATTTTGTAGTGATCTTACTTTTATATTTTGATCAAACGTTTTACGAAATTTAAAAATGGTTTAGAAGGAATACGTAAATGTGCAAACAAACATACATGTAAGCATTACCATGCAGATGAAGTCCGCTTTATTTGCAGTCCGGTGCTAAAAGTGTAATATAATTTAATCTGGTTCCATGTATTTAAATATATAAAAGAAGTTTATTAACATAAGGTTACTGGGAATAAAGCCTTATTTTCATATACAACTATTCTGATACTTTTAGTATTCTAACTATCAATAATTTCATAAATAATTACTCAATCCTTAGTAATAATTCCACGATTTTTTTTTTTAAACCGTTCATACCATAAAACAAGCAAGAACTACCACAGCTCATATTGTGACATAAATCAAACCGTTTTCTAATTTCACCGCCGAACTGCGGATCCTATGCTTCTTCTTTTTCACAGACCATTTGGCACGGGCGGTCATTCGCTGTTTTTATTTTGGGCCAAACTTCCGCAATTTCATTGATTTCAATCGAATCCCTGGAACTATATTATTCTTTAAATTGTTTATTCTCCTTTATTTACTTTTACGAAATCGTCTCGATTAATATCGTCTTTGTGTGATGTAATTAAGATTGTATTATCTTTAATTAACATATAAGTTATTCTGTTTATCTTATACATTGCTGTCGGTTTAGTTTATTAGTCGTAAAAATATATTGAAATTTGGCGAATACCTGCCTGCAGAGAATGGCTCCATCGATTTAATCGAAATAACATGATTTTAACCATTATTTTTTAATATGATAATAAACATATTAAGACTAGCTAATCCATCCGTACTTCCCCGGAATTTCTTATTGGAGTAAGTCTTATTTTAATCCAAGATAATATTTTAAACTACAATGGTCATTTAGATTGCATTAATTGAAGTTATTATATGTATATATATATATATATATATATATATATACTGTACTGTACTATATCTATATATATATATATATATATATGTATATATATATATGTGTGTGTGTGTGTGTGTATATATATTACAATTAATTACTATAAGTAACTGAATTACTAACTCCATTAAGACGTCATACTACCATCTCCATTTTAACCCTTTGAGGTCTAGAAAATCTCTCTGTAATACGTATTAAACAAACTAATAAATGTACTATGTAATCATCTTTCTGTTAATTAGTCAAATATATACATAGGATTTGTTTTATGAATTCAATGTTATATAAAATTCATTTTCTACTGTTTATTTTAACCGAGTATCCGTTTCAAGAATTATTTAGTTATGAGTTTCATTAATTTTGTTTAAATTCGTTGCTTTAAGTAAATTGGAAACCTTTGTGGATCGTTCCTTGGATCAATAAAATCAAATTTCCAATACTAGTTAAACATACATGCTTTCATTGGATAAATGATAATATTAAAGTGGATTTGATATATTCGTATACAGATTTTTTATCAATACTTGTTTTTGATTTTTATTAATGCAATTAAACAGGAAATCCTTAATCTTTTATCGTGTTAAGACGAGATTAGAGTATCGCAAATTATACCTTAGGTATAATTAAATGAGGTTCCATAATTTGTTATTTAAGGCACACTGTAATTCTTTACCCAGTAAACCGTAAAGGTATACTTAATTTTGCTAAATAACATATTTCAAATAACCCTTCTAATGTACACTGTGGGAATTTAAAATATAAGCTGTATTGAAACTGTATAAATTAAATTTATGGATGTATTTGTCTGTGACTTACTTACTTACTTACTTACTTTCTTACTTACTTACTTACTTTTTATATTGTTTGAATGTTTGTCTATTTAACATAATCTTAAAAACAAAATATTAAAAAAATAAAAAAAAATTTTTTTTTTTAATTTTGACAATTCTGACCCAAAAAATAGCATTTACCCACTAAGTACCGAGCAGACAAAGCATGGATGTACAACTAGTTATATAGCAAATAACGTTTGCTGTATATTTCAATAATCATTAAAATTATATGATGTAAAAAGTAATATTTGCCGTAACTTTCATATTAATATCAAAACCGAGATTGTTACAATCTTCGTATTACTTTCCAGACGTAAAATTCCCGTAGTCATGCAAAACTAAAAATTGTCGTTAAAAAATCTGTATTGGAATACAATTTAGAGGTTGCCATTGCCAAATCCGAGGTGGATCGTAAAAAATAATGGGACGATTTTAACTGCATTTGATGGTAAGCGAACGGCCCGGGTTTACTCATATCGCTTTTTCGATGGAAAAATTTTAATACCAAAAACGTCGAGGTAATCCTAGTTTGTTGTGAGATCAAAATGTTTTAAAGGTTTTTGTTTAAAACGATTTGATTCTATAATACTAGAATCGCCAACAGACTCTCAATTTCGACTCACTGCGCTCCCGAAATCTGGGCTGCCGTTTGCATATTGACCGAGCACAGTGTAATGACTCATCGTTTCCCATTGACTTCAATGGGATATCAGTTTTTTCGACATGACATTTAAAAAACAAAAAAAAAATTAAACCATCAACTAATCTGTGTCTTTTTGATTGCAAAATTTTATAATTTTTCCATCAAATAGTTTTCGAGCCTATTCGTGATAAAGAATGTGAAAACGTCTCCAGTAGAACGCTCCGCTCGCTACGCACGCTTCGCTCAATAAACCAATAAATATGTTGTAATTTGATATCTTAATAGCGTAAAGTCAGATCACATAACATGTGCATAATATTTGTACACAAATGCATTTATGCGATATAAACCATCAACTGTTCGCATCTAATGGAATATTGGCATATTTAGAGCAAAGACAGATGCATCTAAAGCGGTTTTCAGTTGGCTCTGTCTATTATACGTCAGCATTTGGTAATATTATCACTGGTGGAGTTTTAGAGATCTATAGCGAAATTGATAGTATAGAAAACTAAAATATATGAGCATATTAACAATAATTTTTGGGAATTATAAGAAAATTATAAAAAAAATATCGTAATTATCAACTATTGAAGTACAACTTTTTATATAATGTTTTACAAATATTTTTCATAATTAAAATATATGATAATATTACAAATTTGTCATCTAATAATTCATTATTATACAATGTAATTATTTTAAATGACTTGTATTTATGACATTCTTGAATGAGGTTCAAAAGTTGTCTTTACTGAATACAAAAGTATGTACTTAAGAAAATTGTCTTAAGAGAGCACTGCTAACGACGACTTACTATTAAATATTAGTGATGGGATAGAAATACATCGATAACAATAAACTTAAACAATTTTATTAATATATAAATAAGAATACTTTCAAAAACATCTTTAATATATATTAATATTTTTGCACAATATATTATTTTAAATACTGATGATAATTTGCACAAAAAACACCAAAAGATTTTATAGATCCGACAAAACTATATATATAATTTATTTATTATGTTGTTTTAAAAAGAATATTATTGAAGAACATCTCAATGACAAATACAAAGTATCGATATGACAAACTCCCATCACTAGTCACGTTTCACCGAGTCTGGAACTTAACGCGTTACCCATTCACCTCCAGACGACTAACTTACGTTATTACACCTAACGTATATAATTACGCTTATAACTTAAGTTTTAATTTAACTTAACATGTAAGTGATTATATTTTATAGTTTAAGACTTATTTTATACCTTCAGATTTATTTAGTATCTATTTTCTAGTTTTCTATTACAAGCTACCGTCTTTAAGACTTCTTAAGACTTCAACTTAATTTTATGAGTAGAAATAAAAATTATATTTTAGAAAACAGATATGTTAGATAATAATAATTTATATGGAATATTGAGTTTTTAATCATATCGAATTCCAATCCGAACACAAATTTATTTAATGGAGATATTAATTCGTGTGTATTGGCAATTATGTACGTACGGTCGGCTTGCAAAATACTTCATATACTGTGGATTCCTCCCACCTTTAATCTTAATAACAAGTTTATTATTTGGTATAATATTGTTTTAAATACGGAATATAAAACAGTAAATGCTATCGGTTGACCGAGCTTCACATTTAGACACGGCTACCTGTAACAATTAATATCGCATTATGGGTGAGACAGTCTGTTTAGATACGCGATCATAGCATACTGATACAAATGCAATAAGTATTTATGAATACTTTTATAATAAAAAATATATATAATGTTCAAAATAATACATAAAGTCACACTGATAGGAGAGCACAGGATAGGGTACCTATATAGGTGATTGCGCAAGCGATCCCGTGACGTCCCAGTAATTCGTTGAGAGCAACGGTTGGTTTTTTTAGTGGGTAGCCTTAAAAATGGCAGCGTCCTCTATGCGGGTAGTCCCACATAACCCACCGGTCACCCCCTTCGGGTGTCCGTAACGGATTATTACAACGTTAAAAAAAAAGTATAGACTACCTATAGAAATATGTTAAACTTATATCTTTCTAATATAAGCATAAAGCTATAAATAAAAAAATAATAAATTCCAACTTACACCGTTGTGGTTTCTGGTGTTAATGTTTAGGAAATTATCGCGTTACAGGCCCGTGAAGTTGAAGATAAGCATCTTTGTTGGCGCTAACGATAGGTTGTTCAATTTTTTTTATGGTTCTTTGTCAATAAAAAATTGCTTTATATCCTTTAAATGTAATAAATGATTATTTAAACACATGGCCTATGAATATTGAATGACCGCTAGTATTTTTGAACTTGGCGCTTTAAATTATAAGTTTAACTGCTAAATTGCTCTGTAGCTTTTACAATTCTCATTGGAAAACTTGAAATGAATGAATAAAATAAAATGAATCTAATTAAAAATAAATAAATGAGACTTTTTTTATTTGATTTGTAAGATATTTGACAATCTATTATTGAATATATTATGAACATATGAAATAACTAGATTATTCCCTCCCGCTTCGTTGGGAACACTATTAATTTGGATGTGAACTTAGGTTGCTATGGTAACCTTTGTCATATTATCCGTTGTCATCCTAACCGTTGCTATAGTAACTCTTACCCCCGCGTTTAGTGTATAACTCCTACAAGTTCAAAACTTGCCGAAATGCAAAAAGTTGAAATCCGTTGGGATATGAATTCTGTAAAATCCGTTCTTAGTGGACGTCTACGTCACAAAAGAAGTAACTATGTAAAATTTTTAGTTAGTCGGACAGGTAGCTTCGGAGATTTCGTGATGAGTCAGTGAGTGGTAAATCGCTTATATATATATATATATATTTATATAGAATATTGTAAACGAATAGAAACAGATCCAGGAGCTATTCTAAAGTTCCCTATTACGTCATCGATAATTGACACTCATAATGTAATTTATAAAATATTTTCTCACACATAATGTCCTTTTACCGAGCGGTGTAACATCTCACGGTCGCCGAGCAGTCTATGGTGAGCGCCTTTTATAGATATACTATAAAAACAAGAGTTCCGCATTACTTTAGGGTTATCAAATAATATTAGATATAGGGTTGGCAGATGAAAATCATAGATTATGATTGTTAATAACTTCAGTTTCATTTCTATCTTTTTATGATGGAGGTAATAAATGAAATGGTATTATTTTAGTTGGTATTAACAAGACATAAGTACAAGTAATTTTAAATCAAATGTTAATGGAATTTTAATTATTATTATATAAAATCTTTATCAAAACAAAGTATACTATTAATATTATTATTTCTTCTCATCATAACTATAAAAAAAGTTAGTGGAAAAAAAAACCTAAGTACAATTTAATATTTTCGACGAATTGAGCTTTCATTTTGTTTGTAAAAATTATATTATTCCGTTAATATTACCATCGTTATAATGAACATATAAATGATTACGTTTAATGAAATGTCAAAGTGATTTGTAATTCAACAATTCCAATAATTTATTACAGCTGCTTATTAAAGTTACGGAAAGTGTAAATGTAAACAAACTCCATAATTCTTAACAGTAGGTACCTGGACGTTTTCCGATACGGCAACCCAAGACCATATCCGTAATAATACATCTATAATTGACGTTGGATCGCTTACAATCTTGGTTTGAACCATATTTTGTATGTATCCATAAATAAAAAATAAATTCACAAATATCTTAAACCTAGAAACTAATTTATTATGAAAGACAAAATGAGCAAAAGATTTTAAAAATTTTATATAAAATGTATAAAACTTGTAACATAATTAATTTAATCGTATCCCCATTTCGAGATAAACTCTTGATCCGTTAACAAGAAGTACATAACACATGTATATAATACAAATGTATATAAAAAGTATTTTAATAACATTAGCACTAAATAGGCTAAGTCGTTTTATCGCAACTACGCAGCGCATTTATCGCGCTGACAGATAGATGAAAGGTTTTATGTAATATTGTAAATGTATATAATAAAAATTATAATATATGTCCGTGCCGACTAAGATATTAACTTTGTGCATATTGGGATCCTATAGAATTTAGGTCATGTAGGTTTAGGTTACAAAGGTAGTATCATTTTTGTTAACAATTTATTTAAGTTGTGAACTATCAATATTTTGATAAAATTTTCTGTTATTTTTGAAGCTCTATATAGTACTCATCTTATAACTAAACCATGCATCGCAAGGATCTCTTTCTAGCATAATAATAAACACTACCAAAATGTAATTGTTCTGTTTTGCATAAAGTCATTAGCCAACGGCACGCACGCCTTATCGCAGTTTCACTTTTAATTATTATTTAAAACTAATTAATTATATTACATTTTGTTGTAAACATTTTCTTTAGTATTGTAGAAATGCATGGAGTAATTAATTTGATAAGAACAGCATAACAAGTGCTATTTAATATTTTATATAAAGAAAACTGCAAGCTGCAGGTCGGCTGTAAACTTTTGTTGTTCATATTGATTTATTTTCCAGTCTTTGTGACAGTAATAATACTTTCAAGACTTAAATTATCATGTTGTTATCTTAATAACAGTTTTAGAACATTCTTATTACTATGAAAAATTATTCCATTGTCCATAAAACATAAGCAGGGTCAAGCAATGTCAAGGAATACGACTAGTGCGTAGTATATATGTAATTAAACCAGCTGTAAAGTTTGCGTAAACGATTATAATCGACGTGAAATCAATCAATTTGATAACCCCGGGGTCGATGGCTCACGAGGTGGGGAGAGCGTCAGCAAAAGAAACCTATATTATACAAATTATTTCTTTTATAACAATTACATAAAAAAGGGGTTGGATTAAAAATAATAAATGTCTACTAGTTTAATAAAACTGAATTGATATCAATAAACGAATATGGATTAATCATTAAATCCATTAATTAATGGATTAATAAATTAATATCAAATAAACATAATTAATAATAAAACGAAACTGATATGACACTTAGTACACCTTGATCTGATTACGGCAGCTCAGACATCTGCTGATAATATCTTATTAGTCTTTTAATAACTCAGATACATTGCAATTTATATGCAGCTGGGTGTCATAACACATAACACATAATAGTAATTATATAGTCTGATGGAGGTTAAGGGTTAGAACGAAACTAGCTCATTACATTAACACTAAACCTACCAAGTACCGGTCAAATTGACCGTTCTTAAACTTTTGTAAAACTTACACATTCTTAAACGTTATAATATCGTTATCAAACTAAATGACAATTCTTAGAATATGCATATAATATTTTCTACACTCTTTACTTTTAGTTATTTCCATTATTACCTGCGTTATATAATAAAGTAACTTTTAATTACCGGTCAATTTGACGGCGTGCGGTAGGAACAGGTATACAAGAATTGTCGGTAGGTTTAGTGTTAAGTTAAAACCTATTATATATTTTAAATTAAACAATAATAACTCGAATGTTAAAGACACTTTATCGCTTAACAAAACCGATTTGGCCCAGCGATCTCATTCAAGTTTTTATTCGCCTGTTGATCCACATTATGGACCATTAGTATAACATTATTTTAATACCATCCACAGATGGTACATTTGTCAATTTTATGACTTTGTAATGGGGTGGAAATAAAGGCTTAAGTTCTAGATTTAAATCGTTCACGCGATTCAATTCTATGTTTGTTTGACGATTTTTTTTAAACAAATTGAACTAAATAAACAAAGGTAGGATAAATATTTTTTTTAAATTGTTTAAACTAAGCTGTATAGTTTTTATTTTTTATATCATATTTTATAAATCTCTACAGACATCTATCGGTGATTATTTTTAATGTTTTCTGATAACATCAGTTCGGTTAACATCTATAAATTTAAGTTAACATGATTAAGATAAAAAATCTTAAAATCAAATGTAACAATTTTAACAGTTAAATATCCTTTTAAATGATTATGGAACCAAATATTTGTATTCTAATTTACTATTAAGCCGATAATTTACTTTTGGCACCCTTTTAAACAACCTTTCCGATACATTGCTTACATTTAAATAAAATTTAAAAATCTATTCAGATTTAATTTAAACAATAAAAAAAAATCACGAATAAGTTCTTATTTTCTTCAATACTATTAAGGTAGGTAGTCGATACTAGGACCTTGTTACTTTTAAAGATAAAATTATGAACATCATTTATAATTATAATAAACATTAAGTAATTATCACGTTTACTTATTTATTGACACTAATTATGTTTAATGCATAATAAGAAAACTCTAAGTTAATAAAAACAATTATCTTTTAGCGCCCCGACAGCGCGGCCATCCGGCTGTGAGCGCTCATAAAATAAATCAACCTCCTTTACTACCCAACTATACCATTAAAATATGTTAAAACACTAAACTAAATTCTCACAAATATAACAAATAAGAAAATTAAAAATTTAACCGGATCACGTTCACGGAAATGTTCGTAAAAATTTTCAACACATCTAGTTAATTTGCAAATTAATTTGCGTTGATGTTAAAGTTGATTTCGTAACGTACTTCGTTTGTGGTTCCTGTGGGGAGTTGGAGTTTGTGCATGATATGAAACTACAGTACCCAGGGGATACCGGGACATACCTATATACATTTTGCACAATTTTTCCAAACATTCATAATTTATTACCCAGTACCTATTCGTTAACAACACTATATATATAAAAATCAGATTAATCCTTTAACATTCCGATCCCTTATCGTAACGCAATACGAATTTAAGCTAAAATAACATTTTGAAAAACAAATCCCTATCTGCGTTTCAAATTAGCACTCGAAAGAACATCGCATTTTAATTAAATGTTTCATTGGAATTCCATGGAATACTATCGCATTGTATGAAATGATTTAAAGCTGGAATTTTGAATTAAATTCGCAGGTACTAAACAACGCTTTGTAACCTTTGATGCGCTTTCATTTAAATTTTAGTACCGTTTTAGGAACTATTTCATTTGTTTTCGGAATCCTGTTGCTATTTCGGACGTCTATTGAAGACTGAGCTCAGGGGATATTGAGTTTTACTAAACACACGACGATTCCAACTAAGTTATTTTGTGTAATGACATTTTTGGAGTGGTAAAGAAATAAAATAGAATCTTTAATCTGTTATTATTACGAAAAATATATAAAATTTTTATTATAATCTGGTAAAGAAAAGAAAAAATATAAACCTAATATATAATAGATATCCAGTAGGTATATAACTAGAAGGGCATTAGCGATGTTTGCTTATGAACTATAAATCAATAATAATTATCATTACAACACTTCTTATCAGACAATATTAAATAGTTTACATGTTCAATAATTGTTACATACAGCTAATAATAGTTAACTAATATATTATATTCTATTGACAGCATGATAAGAAATTTACGTTCATTATTTCGACTAGTAGGAAAAAGGGTACTTTTTAAGGAATAAAATGATAATCAGGAGTTCAGGAGTTTGAAGGTAGTAAAGAAGATGGTTAATCTGATGATAACCAACCTCCATCAAAGGACACCCATAAAAGTTGTTTTAACTACTATTAAAGATATAAGGGAATGATTGATAAAGAATACAGATAGAGGCAGTATTTACTTATCTAAATACTAGGGGCGCCAACAAACCCTCAATTTCGACTCGCTGCGCTCGCGAAATCTCGGGTGCCGTTTGCATATTGAGCAAAGCAAGCCCAGTGTATTCACTCATCGTTTCCCATTGACTTCAAGTTTTTTTGACATGATATTAAAAAAAAAAAATTTTTTTTTTTGCATTTTTCAAAATTTTTTTTTTTTAAACCAATACATAATGTGTGTCTTTTTGTTTGCAAAGTTTCATAATTTTCCGTCAAGTAGTTTTTGTGCCAATTCGTGACAAAGAATGCAAAAAGTCACCAGTAAAACGCTCCGCTCACTTCGTTCGCTTCGCTCAATAACAGTATTAGTTATTTTATGACTTGTATTCATTTAGAATCATATGTCATCGAAGTCAAAAGAACTTCCAATTAGAAAATACCTGTCGGCGTATCTATAGTGTCAAAACTCAAATATAATTCACAATAAATTGGTAGCGAGTAACGCCACGATATAAATAAACATCTTATACCAAAAGAACTTTTTTTGTCAGTATAACAAATAATTGTTCCATTTATGTTCCATAGCATTTTAATGTCCCCAGGGTTCTTTCAAGGAATAAGGTACGCTTAACCCAATAAGTAGCTCCTGATTAAAGTAGTATGGACATAATAGAAATTTAGATTAGACCAGACCCTTAAATAAACCTTTGGAATCCTAGTTTACCTATATTAATATGAAATCGTTATATTATTGAATAAAAAAAAATAATTTAAATAAAATATGTCAAGAAATATGGAATGGTATCCCTAAGATCATACATTTTTACATTACTTGTCTATTGATGTATTTTTTAACTTAATTTGTATACAAATTAAATTTTTAATAGTTTATGTATATTCCGAGAAACGCTACTAAATTATTTCTGCTAATTATCTAAACATGCTATCAAATTATAATCGGACATTTACGACTCCAGAGAAGAGACCGCCGCGTTTGTAATAGTTACTTCACTAATTGCCTGCCACGGAACAGTTCAGAATTTGAAAATAAAAAATAATTAATTATAAATATATATATATATATATATATATATATATATATATATATATATATATATATATACTACCCTTACAAATATTACCTTTTAGGTCATTAATTCTCTTTAGTAAAGTATTATAGTTAAAGTCCGATTTCCCTAAACTTCGTCACAAAATACCCTAAATGTCTTTATAAATATTAACCGGGCCTTTGAAAAGCAAATCGTCCTTAAACGAGACGCTTACTCGAACACAAGTTCTGGCGAGTTCTCTACAAATTTACATACAGATCTGAAACGCTTTGAGACCCCCAAAACTGGGCTCCGGCTCGTTTTAAATATAATTCAACTTTAATTTACATTCATATAAACTGAACAGTTTACTGCCATTTGAATTTATATTTTGAGAGCAATTAAAATATTAAAAGAGACATAGCATTCAGAGCTGGACGTCAAATGAACTTTGCAAATAGATGTAAACTTCAGCGAAGTACGATTAATTAAGATAACCGATGTTCAGGCTTCTTTTAATATGAAAATATCATGTTTCAATTTAGTTTTATGTTTCAATTATTATTAACAATTATAATACTAAGTAAAATCAATTAGGCACAGGTTTGACTATATAAAATATATAAATGTCTAAGAGTCTAAAATTGTCGTCACACTATGAAATAAAACAATACATCAGAGGCGTTTTAGTTTTCTGTATAACTTTAAGTTAAAAATTTAATAATCTATTAATCTATTACTTATAGAATATTCTATAACTGTAACAGTTCTTTGATAATTATTTAAGAACTCCGAATTAAATATTTTAATCGATTGGTATAAAAATTATAACACTTAACTTCCATTGAAAATTTTCACAAAATTATTTAATTAAAATATCAGAACCGTCCCGAACTGTCAACTTTCATTTAAATCTCTCTCACTTTTTGGGACATCATTATCAACTTGATAAAGATACCGTAATTAACCAACTGACAGCACTTGGGTACACTTAGATTTTAAGTAAGATTGATATGATAATTTTATATTAAATTAATATCTTTTAAAATATATAATAAAAGTCATCTATATTTATTATAAATTTATGAATAGAGAAAATATATTATATACATATATATATATATATATATATATATATATATATATATATATGGCTTCAATGTAAAACTACTAAACTATTAAATTCAGTTTTTTAATTTATTTACACATTTAGTATCTTCAATCATGCTACTACTACCAATCATTGACTTGTCATATATGATAGTAAGTTAGAAAAAAAATTAAAAATCGAAAAACATATGTTTTTAATAGAAGCCAGCGACAAAAGCGATATTTCATTTCATTTGAGTAGAATAAAAAAGATACTAGAGCAATAAGTAAATTATATTCTCAATTAAAACTTATTATGAAAGAACATAAGATTTTAATTACAGCTGAAAAGAATTAAAACAAAATATTAATCAAAGTTAAACTATCCACCAAATGAGAATGGAGAGCAGCGTGACAGACTGACAGAAGGACGACATTCGAACAAGTACGTATATTGTAGCAGAGGTCTATTCTTCTCTATTAAGCTCGAATGTAGAGCCGTAACTAGACAAAATGGTTTCCTTGCGACAACTACCCAAAGACATGTATACCTTGATCTTTGATTTAACAGTATAAGTAATACGAAACGACAAAAAAAAACCGGAAACAGAAATGTAATAAATGCAACTCTTGGTCATTGCTTACTAAATATATTGACTATTGTAAAACAATGAAATTTAAAAAACCCGGCAGAGGTTGTTGTGTTCCTCTCAGACCAGAGTATTTGGAACCCTCATAGCCTTAATTTAAATTAGAGATTGTCTTTAAGGGAGGGCTTATTTAGATAAGTATCAAAATAGGGCCTGGCACTCCCATCTTACAAGCACAAATGATCACTGGTATCGATTTGTAGTGAAAAATATAAATAAATAAATACTATGTAGATATAAAAATAGTTGAGTCATCGTAATTACCTTCAGGTGTAGATTTTCTGCCATTATGACAATAGTTTTATTATATTTCTCTAATAATATTTTTATATAATAAATGTTATATTAAAGTTGTTCTTTGACGTCATTCATATCATGTATAATGTTTATATATTAATTATTTTCAAACTATGACCCGGATTCCGGACATTACTGTGAAAGGACTCGCTTATAACAACCAAGCTAAGATATTTTCTTTAGTATTACATTTACTTTGTGCTTTATTAGATTTTATTTTCACTAGATTGTCCAAGATGTCGGATTTAATAAAGGTTTTACTTAAAACAATTTCTTGTTACACTAATAATCTTGTTGTATCTCCGACATGACGATTCTTAACTACATTTTCTAAATATTTGTTACATTTTCATTTTAATTCAGTATTTATACAGTTTTTGGTTATATGGTTGCCTGAATCCGATTCCTCGTCTTATTAAAAAATAAGCAATTTTTATATATTTCTTAAATAGTTTCCATTCCTTTCATTCCTTTTAGAAAGCTATGAACGAGAAGGAACTGGATTATTAGTATTTTTAAATTACATCTTTTGTAAAATTGGTAAGATTTTTATTCCACTTCACTTTTTATCATTATATTTCTTATGTATAATACTTAATTATATATATATATATATATATATATATATATATATATATATATATATATATTTTACCTACACTTATCACTTAGTTTCCCGTATCACATATATACATATATATATATATAAGACTTAAAACAATACATTCAATTTATCTCAGTAAAAAGGACAACATATCCTTTAACATTATATAATATATAACGAATTATGACATACCCGCTCTTTATAATTTATTACTCGTAGTTTACCGTTTATAATTGTATGTAGTCGTATGTTTTTGTAATTATTCATTAGTGGGACATGAGATCTGCATACCAATGGGATTGAAAAAGTTAACGAGTGAACAGTCGGTCCCGTTGTTTGTATGTACGAGTAGATTCGTTAGGTAAACACACATTTGTTATATAATTGTTTTTCTATTCAATTAAGTAACGGATTTGATTAATCCTTTTTTTGTTTATACATACATACATTTTGTTAATCTAGTCGAAATGTAAATTATGGAATAATGAAATCGTATATGAGTAATTTGCGAGTGCATTGTGAATTCACATTGTTAATAAAGATTTCATTTTCAACTCGACCGGTGGAAGTAATTAGTTCGTAATGTGAATACTTGGATGCTTTTGACTGAACACTTAATTTTAAAATATAATTAATTATCTTTTAAATCTTTTTTTCCATAAAATAAAAATTATTTATAATTGAAATATTGAGAGATGAAAGGTGTTTTGTAATTTATATTTTAATATGAATCTGTCGTATGTATTTGGGATATTTTGAAATTATCTACTTAAAATCTATTCATAGTAGAACAGTATCCTAGTAGATAAAATCATTATTCTATATAATGCTTCATAGATTAAATAAATTATCTTGATTGAATTTGTACAGTTTTGTAACTCTATAACATATATATGCATATGTATGTATGTTATTTATATATATATATATATATATACATATATACATAATATATATATGTATATATATATATATATTATGTACACGTAGCATATACTACCATGTATTATAGAAAAAACATACAAAATAAGTTGATAATAATAATATTTGTTAAAAAAATATATAAAAAATTCTAATTCCATATTAACGGTTGCGTAAATAAATAATTATTCTTTGTCCCACTCCTCGTATTAAAGTTTAGCAATTTGCTTCGTAACAGACATAAATGATTAAAATAATTTATTAAAACAAAGACGATTCTCGTTTACAGTTATTATTGTTATTGTATTTAATACAATTAGCGTAATTCCTTTATCTTTATTGTTTAATTTAATTATTTCTTGTTACTTGTCAACTTTTATTTCATTGTCTCAGATATTTCAACGTTACTTTGACTAAGCTCTGTCAAATGAATATTTTTTAATGCAATCATGAATTTAGTGTTTCACGCTCATATGTATGTGTTGGAGGTAGATGATAAATTAACATGACTAACTGACAGACAACACTCGTACATCTCGTCTTCCCGTGAACATGACTGCTGAATTTGAAACATTTCAAAACTAAAATGTAAATTTATGCTATTCTAATTCCTACAAACAATTTTTATTAATATAAACAACTTTCTTTAAACATAGATATATATATAGACAGGCAAACCCACAGCAAACTGGTATATGAGTAATAAAATACAAACAAACCGCACCGCAGTTCTGTAGTTATTTGGAGTAAGTTTCATGCATCTTATGTGGTTTCTTGAAAGCCAAACTCAAATTTCAATACCCGTTAAGTAATTAAATGGACCTCAATAGAAACCGATGCGATTGAGAAACTGTTTGCGTGTGTTTAAACACACACACACACATATATATATATACGTAAATTATTTAGAATACTATGTATAAATTCCCGTATTTGATTCTTGTTATAATGATAATCTGATAATACAATAGATGAGTCGATTTACAGAATACACGTCATTAACCGTCAAACCTATTAATGATAAACAAAAACAGCTACCCTAATTACGACAGAATATCCTAACATATTACCTATATATATACCCTTACAAAGTTCAGAACTTCGTACAACTTGCATCTAATGTCCAGGACCATCCTCTTGATTAATGAACCAAGTTGCCAGTTGGTGTATGTAGCCTTTATTAATGCGGTGAGAGGTCTTACTCTAAATGACTTCTACTTACGTAAACCCTAAATTAAAGAGGATTTTCTAAAAATGTTAACTGGTTAAGTTAAAACAAATATATTTATAATAAAAATGTACTTTGTAACATAAAATAATAGATCCGCTAATCTACAGTTTTAAAAACAAATATTTTTATGAAACTTTTTTGAGGGTAATAAAAAATATAGGTGCAAATAATATTGATAATATTTACTTATTGTTTGTAAAAGTCTGTTATGAAGAGTTGATATTAAAATTTATAAGTTTTCAGATCTTTTCTAATCTAATAGTAAATAAACAAAGTTAAAAGATTGTTCTTATTAGTTGTTCTGAAAATTATAAAGCCAAGATTTGGTATTCCCAATAAAAAAAAAAAAAATAAAAACAATTATATCATTTTATATTTTATACGTAATTATAATCAGATAGCAGAATAAAAAATATATACAAGAAATTTTCCAAGAAGTTAATAAATAATAGATTCAAAATGGCTCACAACATACATGAGGTCATACGAATGACGCATCCATCACTCGATGACGATCAGAGCTATTAAATATACTGTAATTATGATATAGAAAAAAATACTACATCCATACAGGTCATCACACTCTTATCAAGATCAAAATAATACGAATATCTGACATAAAGTGTAGGAATTATATCTTTAAAGCCTAATGAGTCCAAATTAGCTTTATTGCTATTAAAACGACAGGAGGTCAGTAAATATTTTAATTGGACATCAACATTATCAATAACCATGTGTTTGCATGGGTGTCGAGATGTGCTGAGATTACCGGGAATCCTGGTACAGTCGGTAACATTATATTATAGGAGGTATTGCAATTAAATTATATATATTATATAAGCATTTTTAATCATCGTATAACACGTAATAATTAGTATAAAATTAAGAACTTCTAAAAGAATTTTTATCCTCCTTTTTAAGGATAGAATTACAATCGCCAACAGTTTAGGATTTGCATTAATCGGTCATATTGAATAATAATTTTGAGTCTATAAAAAGCCTTAATGTTGATTGGTATGAAAACATATCGCATTGTTACAGGAATTGTCTTAAAATGATAATAAAGAAATTTCAATATTATTTTGATAATCATATATTTAATGATGTGTCCGTGACTGTACACGTAGAGAATATTATCAAATGTTTATTCCGTTACACGCGATAAACACGCGACAGAGCGTGCAGATTTTTGTACATCTTCAATTTGGGTACAGTCGTATACATAATGGTTTTAATTAATTTATTATTTTTCATACTAAAACATGGAGTAGTTCGATACTGAGTACTGCTATCCTATTGTAGGTTTAAAATTGTTTAATTTTTGTAGAATGTAATTATTACTAAAATATATTGGTATAATAATAATATACGATCTTTATCGTCAGCAAGATTGAGTATAAACAACTTCGCATCGAAAAGTTATGAATATTTTATTAAATAAAATATAATATGAAAATTAATTAACAATACATTTTAAACGTACCTTTATAACAGCAACAGAACAATGCGAGGCAAAAAAATACTGCAATCTGTGTTCTGAAGCGTTACATACCCGGCCCTTGATGTAAATTATACTTCTAAAATGCATAACAACCTCACAGGGTCCCGCATCCTTTGATTGCTGGGAAATATATTGACTTATTTATTATTTGTTATATATAATTATGAATTTGTAAATTCAAATCCGATTTCTTTTTATATAGTTATCAATCCGAAAATATTCAGAATTTTAGATTTGATTCCTGTATTTTTGACTGTTTTTCTTTTTGCAATTACTTATTTATATGAATATAATTCCAAGAGCAGTAATTAAATAGCCAAATTATATAGATTAAAACGTACGCCATGATCTGTAGAATTGTTTTATTATAGATACATACATATTTTATATATTTATGCTCAAAATAAATTAAAGATCAGTAATTATAACATCTGGTGTTAACTCCTTTCAACGCTATAATTTTAATTAGCAATTCATTTGAACTCGTTATGAGCCGAGTGCGGTTGAATAAACTTTAAATCTTCTCATAAAATATTTTTTTCGTTTTCTCTAAACATTATTTTTAGGTAATTGTAATATTTATTTGAAGATAATAATAGAATAATTATCTCTTTAAATGAATACAGCATAGTATTTGTATATATATTTACTTTCTACGGTTTTTTCTACTATTTGAACTTAGATGCAATGGTAACTGGTATTTATGTATTTTACTTCTAAAACTAAATATAGCCAATTAATGCATAATATTTCATATCATTACTAAACAGGATATACAGCAGACGGACAGACGGTATTCCAGTGAGAAATGGGTAGATAATATAGCTCTTACCAAAACTTGCTTAAGGTAGACCGCACGGACCTTGGTCGGACAATAGGTGATAAGGGAAGCCTGCGGTCAGATGGGGAAACCAGTGTTTTTGCATACGAGACACGCATGTAAATGCAATGTAAGCTAAGAAAATATGATGTGGTATATTATACTTGATTTTTTTGTACATAATTTTAAGTTTTTTATGGGATTTAGTGGCCAAATATCAGTCGGTTTACAGAATAATAACAAATATGAGAAGTTACAAACAACTTGCTATCCTTGAAGAATAAGGAGGAATACAGATGATGACCCCGAAGGAAGAAAGAGAATTCGGAGATCAAATTCTATAATACATTCCTCTGTGATAGCAAAAGTACCCCGATCAAAGCAGCACTTACACCAGCGGCAGTCAAAGCTTTGGCACTATAAAGAAATGTAGTACTGGCCAAAAATTTTGACGCTAAAGTTAGACGAAAATAAAAAAAATGTAGTTTGAATTATTTATAACACTACTTAATTTTTTTTTTTAAGTGTTAGTTATAAAATCTGTATAACTCCTAACCTTTATCTACTAGACGGACTCAGCAGAGTATATACAGCTCTTCATACTTTCTTATATTGACTGTTTTTCCCTTTTTCACTATTCATATTATATTACAATAAAACTTTGCAATAAATCAAAATAGTCTCAAAAGTAACATTGTAGTCCGTTGAAAAGATGTTTCCAAACAACTTTTATTCATCGAGGTCAGTTCTCAAAGTTCTATGATTTTCAAATATATCACAATACGTTAGTCTGAGTCATAGCGATTACAAACAGTAGTCAGTGAAAGGCCAGCCATGAATAAACAGGAACTGAATAATAATAAATAAATATTGCGATATTACCATTATTTTCAGATGAATGTCACGTCCAAAGAACGTAAATCAATGGTCATGAATATTCTTTGCTCATATGAAGCAACACTAATCATCAATAGTATGGCACCGAGCCAGAAAAAAAATATATGATGAGCAGTTTGTATTCAGCATACAATTAATTCCATACGTGATATATTCAAAACATTGTATATTTTATTCCTTGAATTCAAATTGCCTGGATAGAACATTGGTGTCGTAAAATTGGCAATTACTTTTTATTAATATCTTTTTTTATACAACCTGATCGATGAGAGAATAAGTGTGCTAAAATTTGTATAATATTTTAGTATTTTTTTTTATGTAATACAAATAAGATAAATTTAAAACACTATGACACACAAACAAAACTTCCCACATCATCTATAATTTCTTTCAAATAACTAATAAACTAAACAAGTAACCTCCTTGCTACAACCATACCAGCTGCGACAATTTTATGTGCTATTAAAGATGACTCATAAAAGTCGCTTTGAATTTTACTCAACAATATACATATCCAAAATATGAAAGGAAGGAAAGAGACGGAAGATTGATTTTAGATTTAAAAATGTCTATAAAAAATTATACATTTTAAATAGTCATTAACAAACATATGGTACGGATTCCCAGAACTAATACCATAAAGATCAAAAGCAAGGGTTAATGGTTACAGAATAAAATAAGATTAATATTTATGAAAACTAGGACTAATTATTACCTAACATATTAAAGGCAACTTAGCTCGTTTTGATCAAACTTTTATCATTAAAGTTTCAGAGGAACGAGGGTTTGACAAGGGTGCGTACTCATAACGAGTGAGTTAATAGATCTTGATTTAACAGCATCCACAAATAATTAAATTTTAAAAGGAATTTAGTAAATGTATTTAGAGATGAAATAAGCAAGACATGCAGCAGGAAGCAACAAAATCTACAAGTTGAGACTTGTTTATAAATACGCATCTCACCTTCGCTTGTCCAAAATTATCACGTTACTGACTGTGGCACAACGCATGAGCTGTGGCGGTTTAGGGTCTATATTAATAATTTTGTGTATTTTTTTTCATAGCACAGTATTAAAACATAAAAACGTGTACATGTGTCTTGTAGTAATTGGTCACTGTCACTAAATGTTTTATAAATTCAGAAGAAACAACGTTTTCCGTCGTTTGAGAAAAAACAAATGTGCTTTTAAAGTTCACATATCTCAATAATTATATTAAATTTTGTTTATATTTTAAATATGATATATGAAATAAGATTTTTATATAAAAATATATTAATATTAACTTGCTAAAATTTAAGACAGTATAAATTCTACCTTCCTTAATTTAAATTTAATCCTAATAACACAACTTTTTTACCATTCATTAACGATTAAAAACATAATACCAATATAATAAACAATAAAATCAACGAATATACATAGTAGTTAATTTATAGGTTTTAGGAAATATACATAGTAGTTAATTTATAGGTTTTAGGAAATAATATATATATATATTTATTTTCTTAATATGTTACATTCGTGTAAATCAATTCTAATCTAATTGTTTTAATGAAGTATTTCACATGATAACTGATATAAGTTCGACGTCGTCTTAACATGAAAAATAGAAAATAAATTCCTATAACAAGTCGCTCTCTCTTATAACTTAAGTCCAGAGTGCAACACACTGCGTTGCGTGGCCCTGACTGGGCTAAGGCCAGTCGCCTTAGGGCAAGCGCTTTGTCATAAAATTCGATGCAATTAATTTGGAAACACATTATTACTATTACTCATATGACTGGTAATGTGTGTGTTTATTTACGACTGTCGGTCTGTTAATATAATAGCTAATAAAAGAGAGTATTTTTATTGTACATTTAAAAAAAATCTACTGCATATTTTTAAGTGAACTGGTGTCAATAGAACATTGGCTAATAAGTATAATAAAATTACAGTATCTAGTTAGTACGTCTATAATCATAACATTATTAATTAATTCATAATAAAACAACTTGTAAAGAGATCAGAAGATTTTGATTAACAGTGTCATATAGATATCTTGACAGTTAAATTACTAAAATAATAAACACCACATGTCTGGAATAACAAACATGAAATCACTAATATGTGCTGAGACCTTGGGCGGTATCTGTAAATAAACGTGTATGTGTGTCTTGTTCTGTGTGTGTGTGCAGTCAAGGGCGATTCTTGCACTTTTAGCGATAATACGTGATAATTGTAATATAACCAACCGTCTCTTTAGTATGCATAAAGTTATTTTCTGTATGCATTTAAATGATGTTTTTTTATGTCTAGAAAAACTATTGTATTATTATGAAAAATATTTTCACTTCATAAGTAAAGTATTTTTTTGTCTAAATGATTTAATCTGTGCATTATATATTTTTATTTATAAATATATTTTGATGCATCATCACATTTACGTTTTTTATTTAGGTTGACGTAAACTAAAACAGCAATTGAATTAATTAAAAAAAATAACAAATCAGTAAATTCGGACACATTGTATAAAACAAAAACAGAATATTTCGATAAATATAACAGCATTGAATTGAATATGAACGAAATTTAAAAAACTTTAAAAAACTAAAGCCACTAGAACGCTAGTCTTTTAATAAACTAGAGCATAAAAAGTCAATTGACGTTGAAAAGCGCGGAAACGGACGCGTTGCAAAAAGAAAATGGCGGACGGTCGTCCCGTGATACCGACTTAATTTCCTAGCCGTTAAGTTTAATTGGCCACATAAAGTTCCATTGTTTCTCACTCGCCATCCCGTTCCGTACCCGTTCCGTTGCAGTTACCACCTCATTTGACCTATTCAGACGAAAATGACATTTCCCCGATCCTCATAGCGCGCTCACTGTCTTAAAAAATGGTGGGTGTTTAGACAGTGTTACGTTGGAAATGAAACCATTAGCTTTTAGCGATATTTGCTGGATCGTTTGTATATTTTTGTAGGGATATTGCGCTTTCTTTGTGTAAAATGTTTGTTATTATTAAATCGACTAGAAAAGAGATTTGAAGATTTTCATTAAAGTCATGAAAGAAAAGTGTCAGACATCAAATATTCATGTTATAGCTTCATAACATTGTTCCAAGTGTTATGTAGTTTCAGACACGTTGTTATAACTTTTTATTTGTTTATATTAAATATATAAATATACATTATAATATACATAAACAAAGTTCTACTTATGATTGTGAGTATAAACATTCATTACGAATGCAATTTATATTTTCAATATATTACTTGATGTCTTCTTACATAAAAGTTATAAAATAAATCTAATCTAATCTAATTTACAACTACATATAGAATAATAATAACAAGAATTTACACAACGGAAAAATTTAAATCATTCAAGACAACTATTTTGCCTAGAGACATATTATCTGTCTGTAGTCCACGTAAACTTAAACTACAACGAAACTTGTGCTAAGTGCTACCAATACAAAATAAAGTAATAAACATGAATTCGCTTTATAAATCATGATGCAGGTGCAATAAAATTTGTAAATTATGAGCTACGCTAATGCGAGGGAACGCCCTCACAAATGGCATATCGTCCCACAGAGACCTGGTTAAAGAAATAAAAGAATTAAACACATATAAAATGTTTTATTAATTAATTGCTAGTTTTATCGTTGTAGTTGAAAAACGATCCACGATTACAGAATTCTCGCCCTTAAGGAAGATGTCAGTCAGAAGTCAGTCCTACAACTTGATATAAACTAAACATATTCTTTAAAATATTTTTCCTTTATGCTTTAAATCTAGACTACAATTACAGTACCAAACAATACACGAACCGACCTAAGCATTCAACTCAAGGTATATCTTGACATGTACGAAGGGAATTATAATAACCGTAAGCATGCACTCGTATAAGGTTCAAATGCCGTTTTTTCTCTCACAAATGCCCAAGCTTTCATGTGTTTGCATAGAAAAGGGTGGCATTATGGAGGGTGCAAAGATTAATATGTAGATATTTTCGTCCCTATTTGTAATATTTTTTTTTTATGTCCATAAATTTTTTTCGTTCACCAAAAATCATAATGTTGCTTTACAGTTTAAAAAAATCGATAAAAATATTTTTATTCTACTGCCTTAATCTTTCTGGTTTATGTTGACATATTTGTAAATTTGCTACTCTTTGCCCAGGAACATTTTATGCGCTCGCTAATCTATTATTTACAGACGGACCGACACGCGACCGCGATATTTCACTACTAAAATTATTTTACACGTTTTGTTATACAAAATACTCTTTTTTTATTGAACCACTAACAACCTTTCCGTGTTTTTGTATTGTATTCAAATGAAACGAATATGCTAATTACGGTGTTTCATACCAAAATTAATGGGATTAAAACATAAAAATTAAAAAGATCTACTTTGCAGACAAATTGCGTGTTGCTTAAAAATTCGTGTGTGTAAAAACAGTGTACAATATGTAAGCGATATTAACAGAGAATTGTCTAATTTATTGTTACATAAAATTAAAATTCACCTCTTTGTGAATTTTTAACCATTAAATTACTCTTTGTCGCGTTGCAATGTTATTAAATTATAAATGACCCACACTTGCAAATGAAATGCATTTTATTCTCTTTGTGTTGCAGTAATGAAAATATTTTGTAATATTAATAGAATTCGATTTCCTTTTATTTAGTTTACTGACAACAAATTCGATGGAGAAATAAAAATATATTGCAGTTCATTTAATTTTATGCTGTTGAATACATTATGTATGAAAACAATGAAACAATAACACAATAAAATGAAAACAAAACAAATAAAAATAGTCTACAAAATATGAAGCTTTGAAAAGCTTGAAACATGTAAGCTAGTTGTCCAATAAGGTAAGTGATGCACATTTCAACCCTTTGAACCGACTGGTATTGTTCCCATATACATACATACATGTACATACATACATACATACATACATACATACATACATACATACGAGCATGTGATCCGTCGTCCGTGCGGCCTTACATTACGTGATTGACTTGTCACTTGGAGAGATTTCGAAAGCTTTTTGTGTCATTTTTAGATCGCAATGCTTTATGAATTTTGGTTTGATGTTGAATTATACTTAAGAAGGATGAGTGAAATAGTAAATATAGTAAATGAGAATAGAGAAAGATCTATTAAAGTAATAGTAGTAATAGATTTCTCAGGAATAATATTTTTAAAAATTAATTTTTTATTATTCACACACTTTACCATCGATATTCCGTTCCTTGCTATGATGATGAGCTGATCGCGTAAAGAACTGAATATTGAATTTTTTGATAGTGAAAAACATTTAAATTGTATATGTATAAATTGAAACATAAATAATGTCAATCTGTTTGCGCCGAGCTCACGCGAGGCCGATTGATTTCCGTAGCTGCGGTTCACATGAATTTGAACAAGGATTTTTGCGATTCATTTCATGTTTTGTTTTGTTGCACATTTTTCTCGTATTAAAATATTCATCAAGTATTTTAATTGCAATGTTATTCAATTGTTGAGAATATTCACATAGTGATATTAATATTTTAATATCAATATATATATATTCTTGCTGTTTTGTCAAAGAATATTATGAAGTCCTTTAAATAATATTTAAGAAACAATGAGAATAGGTAAGGCTTATTTACCACTTAGCAAATTTAGTCTGGAAATATTCTTCGTAATTAACATGTCGGGTTGATTATAACAATATTTTATACACATAAATTTCAATAATATTATTTAACCTTAATACCAATACATAATTTGACATTTAGTTCAACAACAATATATCCTTTACAGATTTACTCCGGTGTTATCAAAATAATAGGTTTTTCTCCTTGATTTGGGCTTAATGATAACATTTGTCTCGGAAGAAAAAGTTCTTATCTCCATTCGTCTTAATACAAACATGTCAATTCATTGCAATATTTTACAACCTTCTATAATATCAATTTACAATATTTATATTCAGTTAATTTATTTTTTATTCAATCTACCATATTTTAATTTATTTCATCATTTCCATTTTCTAGACGACATAAACAAAAATTGAGTTATTCAATATTTTAAAGGATCGTATTTCATTGAGGTCAATATCCAATTCGAACTCGTACCAAGTGATCGCGAGTTACCCTTATATATAGACGACTAAAATATAAATGTTGGGTCACACTTCTGTATAATAAATGTTATTTAGGTTGGTTATTGTCAAAATGTTGGTCATCTTTATAATATAGGTACACATAGAAAAAAACTCGTAAATAAATCTCCGAAACAGCGTACCGATTTAATGGCATAAAACTGAGAAAGATTATGATAACTTGAAGAAAAAATTTAAATGCTGGTATACTGTTAAATGTAAAGCAAAATTAATAAAAAAAGCTAACAGATGTTAATAATTGTATTTATTACAAATAATAAACAAGTTATTTAAGCAACTTTAGATATAAATTTGTCATCCTCGAGGGTTGTGCCGATATCGTATCTACCATCTAAAAAATAAGTAACAAGATAAGCTCCACTCCACCCATAAATACCGGGATTTAATGGACCCCCACAAAAATTTAACTCTTTGCCAATGCCGGGCAAATTTAAAGCCAGAACGTACGAAAAATCAAGAACAGGGCAATCTGCTGTGATAAATCGGCACGGCTTATTATTTTTGCCCATTAAAATTTCGAATGCTCCTATTTTTTGTACGATGGAGATTTTTGGCAGAATGCCGATATTTGTGGCCGCATACCGATTTTATTTCGGCCCATGTCGTAAATCAATTTTTGCATTAAGTAATTGAATTTATGATCTGTTTATTGCTACGGGAAATTGTTGTTAAACGACTATTATTTCGTACTGTTTGCATTTTTCATTTAGGATTAAATGAAATGCTACGGAATATTGTTTGTTTTAATGTTTATCGTTTCATCTAGGTATTGTTTATTTACTATTTGTTTTGCATTTTAAGTGCTTTCGATAATTTTATATCCCAATTTAATATGATTTTAGTAAAATATTGTTATATCTTTAATATTTCAATTACATTATCCAACTTATAAAATCTTGTTGTACTGTACATATATTTTTAAACACTTTTATATTTATTGAATTATTTGATTAGTATTTATAAACAGCGATAAACATAATAATATAAGAGCATTAAGTAGTTAGAAATTTAGGAATCCCGCGATATTGTCGCTAACTAGACCTAGACTCATATTTTTCTTAAATAGACCTGGACACAATTTTCGCTAACTAGACCTGGACACCTTTTTTGCTAAGTAGACCTGGACAGTATCCGAAGTACAATTGACAAATCAAGATTGAAAATCAAATACAACGTATATTTATAATATGTTACTAACATTGTAATGTAATGGTTTTAATAACTCAAAAATCTCATCGACATTTGGAAAATTTTTACAATATATTTGATATCAGATTCGGTTGTTTAGAGACATTTGGAGAATTAACAATATATTTGTATTCAAATATAAGTATGCTAGAATCAGTAAATTGATACTTCGAAAAAATTAATAAGCTTTCAATAAACGTAATTAAATAATACAATGGAAAATATGAAAACTAAATGTTTACACGAAATATTTCGGAAACAATTTTATTTATTCATTTTAAAATGTTTCAATTTCAATAAAAATAAATATTCCCTGCAGTTTAATGATGATATTTTTGGCAAGAGTCGTTATATGTCATTTATTTTTGACGATCTCTTCCTAATCGGAGAACACATTGACTGATATTAATGAAGGTATTTTTAAGACTTCTTTGATGTCATTACCAGTGATTGCTGTTTTTGGACTCACTTAAAGTTAGACTATATTCTGATCCAAAAAAATTTTGTCAAAACGTTATGATTTTTAACATTTTTCTTTATGTAAGAGCAAATGTTATGTCGGACTCAAAAATTAGTGTTTATTTCATTTCAGATCTTTTCTGATCTGTTAGTTAGTCAAAGAGACAAAAAAAAATATTTGAATGTAGCCAAATTGACTTTTAAAAATCCGTTATCAATAAAGTACACATATTTTGTGTAACATATTTTTTTTTAATAATACAATATTCGTTTGTAAACATACGGATGTGACACACCGTTTCGCGCCACTTACCGTCTCGAACCTTGTCGCAGGACTTTGACACAGATACGTTTTGTTCAAACTGCATTTTTCCACGAATAAAATGACAAAGGCGAAATGACCGTGCCTAATTAGTGGGGGACATACGGACTCATATTACGAACGATTGTAAAATAAAAAAATAAAATTAAATACATATTGTTTTTCAATAATATCGTTGGAATACTTAATTTTATTTTCAAATACCCAATGGAAAACCCATGTGGAAAAAGACTCAAATAGAAAAGAAGCGTCCATAAACATAATATACATACGTGTGTTTCTTTAACAAAAGTGATGCAAAATTCATAAGATGAGAATGCAGTTTTAAGAATCGTGATGCGTCCGAGGGATCTGGGCTGTGAAATTGACATCAGCTATCAAAGGATTCTGTTCCTAATTGTCTTTAATGTCTCTTAGGTATCATTATCTTATATTTCCTGGTTTGTGTTAATCTTGATTGTAATATTTAACCTCATTTTTTTTGTAAACCTTTGTGAATTATCCTTTTGTGTAAATGATCTCGTATCCAAAACAATCAATATGTCAGTTGTTGTTTTTTTTTTGTTGAAGAAAAGTGACATTCTTTGCTAAAAATATAATCTACAAAATAATTCTAATATTAAAAATGCGAAACAATGTGAGGGTGTATGTATGTTTGTTACACTTTCACACAAAAATTACTAAACAGAGCTATAAACTCTATTTATCACAATAACAAATGAGCTACAATTTATACAGATTTTGTACTATTTTCAAATAGTATTAAGTAAGTCGGAAAAAATCCTGCCCTTTGATATCTGCTTTGGCGTGCTTTATTTCAATAGTTGGAGGTACAAAGAGATAATGTGCCGTAGGATAGTTTTTCTGATGTCTAAATAAAATCCAGTGAACGCATATACCTTATATATGGAAGCCACTAAATATGTCGTGCGAAGCCGCGGGTAAAAACTAGTTATTATATTAAGGGTAAATCATAATGCGACGCAATGTCCACTTCAACACTTACTTAGCAATAAGGTAAATTAGATCAAGGATTACACCTTCAAATACGTCCTTTAAAACATAATTCACTGGATCTCATGAGGTCCTAATTAAGTAAATCACTGGTTACCAATTTCAACATTTTGATTCTTCAAAAACCTTATTTGGAGCGCATCAAAACCTATTTTCGCTGATACAATTCTTTATTATTTGATTTATTTAAACTAAAAGATTATGCGTAATACAATACAATAATAATTGTATTTTAAAATAGACGCGTGACCTATTTCATGTTATTGTTTTGTGATGCAATGTTTTTACCTTGGAATAATAATTAATCTATATAAATTATACATGCTTCCTTCATATCACGGATAATATAAAGAATAGTTATACAAAAAATAATACTATTATACTTAATTATACATTCGAAAAACTAACATAATTAGTCATATGAACAACTTTATTAAATATTTACTTAGTAAAGTATTATGCGTTAATCTATGTATCTGTTTGTTAGTTAAACTCAAACCAATATTTAAGATATCATTATATTAATAGTTTTTAACATTGATCTATTGATCAATATCGATTGAAACTCTTTTGTCGTCTGCCAAAGACTTGCCTGGTGCTAAATTATTTAACAAGACATACATAGTAATTTTGGATTTTAAGAACTTTAATAATTAATAATTGAATACTCTTAATATGACGAATCAATAACTGTTATTACAACGGTATATATATTAATTGGGCTCAGATAAATACCGTTTTTATGACATCTCCATTTCAAGTAATTTAGTACTGACTGACAAAGAACTCGGAATACCAAAAGTACAGTAAACAAAATAATTGTCATGTCTTCTAAGAAAATTAACTTTGAAACAATTCCATTGTAAACAGAATGTAAAAATTGAATTATTCTTCTTCGGCTGGTACATTCCAGATATCCAGTTACCATTGTCATTAATAGATTGTTTTATGGGTGATGATATTCTATAAATATAGTAGTATGTTAAACATGTTATAATTTACATATTTTATACTTATATTGATATATTCAGGTATATTAATCGAATTGTCCTATTTCCCACAATTATTGTTATATATTTATTTAAGTTTTTATTTTGTAACGCTTTCAGAACATTAACATAACATAACACAACAGATACATAACATAGCATATATACATGTAATTCTTTGCATAACATAAAATATATGTTTTCAATAACTTTAAACATTATTTTCGCAATATCGAAATGTTCGATCACTTAGTCTCAACCAGTCAAATCGGTCCCATTCATTCGTTCACTAAATTACGCATTCGTAAGTTCGCTTTGATCTTTTCACGGTGATTATCCTCTGAATTATTCAACCGGCCGCGATGTCACCCCGTAATAGGCAGATGTTTTATTTATCCCCTTCCGTTTATCGGTCTCCGTAAACAAAACCTGTGGACAATCACTCATTCATTCATTCATTCATAGCTTAAAGAAAATACGAATTGAAAACTTATTGGGATGTTTTCTTACATATATTTTTATGAGCCTAAAAATATAAACAAATTGGAATAGAACCTGTGATTATTGAGCCGTGCTTGACGTTAAGTCGTGTCAGTTGGTCAGTACTCGTTTAGTCATTCGACTTTATCTACATTAAAGGTTTCTTATAGCTGTTTTTTTGGGAAAAAAAATATTAAATATATGTTTATCTATATTCAGTGTGACGTTAATTTTGTTCTACAAAAATAGCACCAAAAAGATGTCTTTCTAAACCGTGGATTGGATAAAATCTGTTTTAAATTTCAAAGCCCAGTCGAGGAAAGTGCGATTCGTCAAAATTGATAGTGAACGGAATTCACTGATATCTCCACGGAAATTTATTCCGAGATTCGAAAACGTAAACACGTTTTATCAAAACCCCTACGAAGATGTGATATTGTATGAGAATTGATCACGAAACTTTACAAATTCTTATACGTTGTTGCAAATTGTCTATTACATCTACTTATCCATAGACAGAGTTATTCAGCTTTTGAAAGAATTTAAATGATATTTCAGTTTGTTTACACGAATGTAAACAAATATGTAAATACGTCACTGTTATAACATTACAAATTCGTTAAACCTTTACTTAAACTGATGTATTCTGACTAATTTGGATTAATTGTTTTTGTGGAGATTAAAATGATTTGCGCGATTCACTCATTGCCTGTCATTCGTATACAGACAAAGAGTAATCAAGTTGTCGTGTACCTAAACGAACTGTTACAGGGAGATGCCTTTATAGTAATTGTTTTGTTCATAATAAAATTAGCCGTTCATTTCACACCTCGGTACACTCTAGTTTACAACCCTTTGTGATTATTACTAAACGATTTTCGACGTTACATACATAATATAAGATACAATTTCCTATGCATGTGTTTTGATGTAGAACCTAATTGGTATCTATTGTACGATTGGCATCTGACCGTATCGAAGGGTTGTTTCAAACAATTTGCTTTAATAATATAATTAATATTTATTAATATATAAGTGCTTTATCTGATCTTGGTTTAATTTAATATTCGAATAAATAGGGTTGACCTTTTATAATATGATAGTTTTTCTGATAAGATTTTAGGATAATGTTGTTTTCTAACCTTTTGTAAAAGACTCTAAAAAATTATTTCTTACAGTTTACAGAAAACTATTCGTTTTTGTAAACCTAAAACCTATCAGTTGATCAGAATAAGTATGTTTATAAAAGATGCAATAACATATCATGTTGAATGTTGTTTATTTGTACGTATAACAGTGTTATTCAGAGTAACATTACAAATATTGACTCCTCCTGAAACCATCTCCACGGTCAGCCTTGAGCTGCACGTGAATGCCGACTGCATTCGACTTTATACCACTCATAAAATTAAATACATCGGATATAAACTGCGCGGAAACGACACGTGTTAGTCTTTGTTGCGGTATCGAGTACTAACCAACTAATTGTATATGTTAATGCTATTGTTTGATAGCCCTTTAGAAGACATTGAAGCGAGCGCTCGCTTCGGTAACGTAATGTAAACACAGCACATATTTTTGGACATAATATTAATCCGTCTCACAATAAACATCACAGAGCGTCTGTTTTCTATATCATTTTATTTTTATTATTATTTTTACTCACAATATAGCGTTATGAATATCCTTTTGTCTCTAAACGATTGAAAAGATTGTGGTAAAAACAAAAAGTATGAACCCTCTTAGCCACCCCTTTGAGGGCTTCATTTTTGCAAAATCTGATATTTTTCGGGATACCGTCAGCACAAATTAAGTCACCCTCTGTGTACTAAAATGCAATTACATAAGTCTGGACTTATACCTAAATATATTTATCCAGCTCTCGCGACGCCAAGGGTCATGGTTTTATAATTATACCTTGAATGGGACCCTCCGATGAATTGTTCCTTATTATCCTGTAGCTCTAATATCACAGCACAAATTATTAAAATAGGAACCTATAGACGTAAATTCTATATTTAACTCTAATATTTAATTATTTTTAAAAACAATAATAATAATAAATGGTTAAATTAGTGTTTACAGAACTAATTAAATCTATTACATTTGTAAGTTACCAGAGATAACGTTCAGTCATCAGACACCAATCCTAAAATCTGAACCACCATTGCATATTAAACAAATATTCAAAGTATCAATTGTATAACTCTAGATTATCTAGGAAGCATTAACATAGACCGTTCCAGTAACTATTTATAGCGGAGACGTTCTTAATGGTCCTATTACATTTTATTATATTATTATTAAGGTCATAGTTGTGTTTTATTTGATAACATCATTGCAGTAATGTGCATATTTGCATATATTATACTATAATACTAATTTATATTACAAATATATAATTTTAATATTACTATATATATAAAACTATTTTGAATATTATAGTTTTTCGAGAATATAATATATTATTATGATAGTCAAAAACAGAATAGCCTATATCAATGTTGATATAATTGAAGTTACATTGCCGCTAGCGAAATCAATCATAGTGCTCATTCTTTTTTCTTTTCTTTTCTTTTCTTTTTATCATATATGAAAAGATGGCTTGAATAGAACCTTAATGAAAATTGAAAGGATATGTCTTGCCATGTATGTATTATATAACACAATTTGTTAATATAATAAGTATTTATAGTAATTTAACACTTAAAATTAAAATGCTTTGAAGTTTTCGTTCATAATATAAAAATTGTGTACATTTATTTGAAAAGTCTTCTACTAAGTTACGAACATAAGTTTTTTGGAACGTCTCACTTAGACAGCTGATTCAAGTTATAGTTTATAACTTTGTAATTCATATATTATAATATTTAACTAAGCAATGAACACACTAATGTTACATGTAATTTAGATCGATACTAGAATGAATGATAATACCAAGAGACATATTGCCCCAGCAAGGTATCAAATCGGCTATCAAGATGTCTAAGTCCATCAAGAAACTGTCTAAAGCGAGTTCAAGTTTCAAGAACTTGTGAATTCATTTGTCTGTCTGGAAGTTTGGATAGCTATGTATCTAATATACACACAGCTGTTTAGAATAACTAACACTTAAATAATTAAAATAGATGACTAAAAGTTTAATTTAAACCAGTAAAATATATCCTATACAATTGTCTTCCTTATTTCATCTAAATAATTTTATAGTTTTCTTGTAAACTATATGAAATTAAATATGTTACATTCTTATATAAATAAAAAAAAATGCTTATACTGAAATTCGTCTAGCGGGCAATAATTCTAAGGTCATATAAATTGATATTTTTTAAATCGTCCTTATGAGCTGTGTGTCCGAGTAGACGGGTGTGATTGACCCGGCGGAGCCTATTCTACACTAGCCGTTCACCCCGGCGTCGGCCAGACGACCTGTTACACAGTTCACTTGTTTATGAACGCTCACACGTGACCATATTTGAGCTATCGGATATAGGATTCAGGAATCAGAATAAATACGAAATTGACTGAATTTATTGGTTGTCCTTCAGGAGGACATTCTAACTTTATTTTCTGAATTCTTTACATAGAAATATATTTCTACACAATATAGAACAATTTAATATTATATTTATACTTTATTTTAGCATACATAATTTAATAAATCTTTATAACTTTTGACTTAATTTACATGATATGAAAATAATATTCAACTTTTATATTACAAATATAATAAGCGATACGAAATTGCCACTCTCATACATACTCGTCTTTGAAACTGAAATTTAAGCTGCATATTTTGAAACAATCTTTTGACACACGACCTCATGAGCGGGGAGGGAGAGCTAAAAATCCCTCCTATTACACACATACTTAAAATAAAACTCTTTTGTTCTTATCTTCCGGGTGTTCGCAGTCTACCCTCATAAATTAAAAAGACAAGCCACAAAGAAACAAAGACGAAAGTGTTAGTCATCTTCGTATTAATTATGCGGTGCAATTACGTTCTTATTATGTTCACAGACACGCGGACAGACAAAGTAGGGATCCCTTGGCAGGTAACTAAATGTTTCTATAAATCAAATAAACTACAACAACCTTAAAATAAAATGTATTACAGAATTTAATATATATATTATTTAAATTTTAAATAAATAGGGAGGGAAATAACTGGGACTCAAACCTGCACTACCAAAAACCGCTCGCGGTTCTGTGCTCACAGAGCTATAGTCTCACCTTGATATATTTAACTTATAATATACATACAGACATCATCATCAACCTTTCCTATCTTAATATAAATACCGTTAAAAATATATTATTA
This sequence comes from Melinaea menophilus ssp. n. AW-2005, assembly GCA_918358695.1. Taxonomy (NCBI): domain Eukaryota; kingdom Metazoa; phylum Arthropoda; class Insecta; order Lepidoptera; family Nymphalidae; genus Melinaea; species Melinaea menophilus. Next base: position 19,074,558 of record OU911043.1, on the reverse strand, counting down.
ATATAGGGAACCCGTTTTTAGTTAATTGAACGTTACGGATGGCCAATTTGTATAACTGCGTAAATGCGTTAATATTTCCATTAAACTGACTCACTTATTTGTTAGTATTATCATATAATATCCTTCTATAGAACAAAGGCAATTTGATAAAACTTAAAGAATATATCAGACAATATTTATTTAATCATATGAGTTATACTTTTACTTGTATCATTTAAATTTATAAATTATTTTACATTTATTTAACATACATTTATAATGTGACATTGTGGGCAATTTATCTTTTAATTATAATAAAATTTGTAAATCGTTAGACCTTGAAGACAAATAATATTTTCATGTAACTGTCAGTAAGAGATTCCCGTCGGCAGTGGGGCGGGATCGCTGAACAAAAGACAAACACACAACACTCTTGTACACGAAGAAATAAAGAGAGATTAAAAGTACCAACTGCGAACAAACGCTAGGGTTGTCACAATTATTATATATATTATACAAATTGTAAATATTTTATAGTTTTAGTACTGTTTTTTTACTTTCTCTTTCTACTTGAATTTAAGTTATATTTTGTGATTATTAAATGAAATAAAAAAAATGCAAGTAAATTTAAAACAATAAAGAGAATGCTCGAAGTTAAATCTGATGTTCGATCTTATTCTTGAATAAATATAGAATGAAAGGGAACTTGATTAAGGACATTAAAAACTCAGTTAGGTTTGATTTATAAATATTAAAAATAAACATAATATAAAAATAATATTTTAAAAGTAAAAAGTGACAGCCCTATAAGAACAGAAGGCCGGAGCGTCTACATCTTGGTTATTGAGACGTATTTGTCACCGTCCAAGAACTAGTGGCCTTTTGAAATCACAATAACATTAATTCTTTTTGAATTTCTTCACTTTAACATAATATATTGATTATACTATGAATATTCGTATCAAGCTTTTAATTAGTTTAAGATGATTTTCCTGACATTTTAAGTGTCAATCCAGGGCTGTCAACTTCATATTAAAGGTCAAACACACTAAGATGCCAAACGTAAATCCCTTTTAAGACGCAATAAGACATCGTAAATGTAAATTAAGGAAATGTAATCAATGTCATATTAAATAAATGTTAAAACAAGAAACAATATATAACAATAACAAAGTAAATAATTTATATCAAATGTAAAATACTGAAATAAAAAGCACTTTTCTGTTGTAGTCGTAAAAAAAGTGACAAATTTTAAAGAGGGTTGATATTTGACACGCGAGCGGAGTCACGACTGGATACACCCTGGATTCCTTCAAAGTTGACTAATAATTATTAGTTATATATATATATATATTAAAATGATGATGATGTATATATATATATATATATATATATATATATATATATATATACATCATCATTATCACGAAATCTCTGAAACTAATTGTCCGATTAACTTAAAATTTTACATAGTTACTTCTTTTGTGACGTCGACGTCCACTAAGAACGGATTTTATGGAATTCGTATTCCAACGGATTTCAACTTTCTTCATTCCACCAAGTTTTAAAGCTGTAGGAGCTATACATTTAACGGAGGGGTACTATAGCAACGGTTACCATAACAACAGTTACGATGACAACGGATAATATGACAAAGGTTACCATAGCAACCTAAGTTAAGATCCAAATTGATAGTGTGCCCAGCGAAGCGGGAATAAGTTAGTATATAGATATAATAGAGATCGAATAATGTCAATTGATTTTACGACCGGAGATAGCTTAAATAATATTCATGACACTAACTAGACTCGAGCGTCAAATTATCATAATAGATGTAACCCAATATTACTATAAAAATATTAATTTACAGCTTATAACTCATTTAATATTGAGTTACTGAGTTATATAATCATCTAACCATAATAAGTAGATACCTCCTCACATTACAGTTGTCCGCTGTCAGAGCTCCACATAACTATTCAAATTTCAAAGCCTCTAATTCGAGTTACCTAACTTTGCCTCCAATGGTTCTATGTGACTTCTGTTACCATTAGAAATAGGTAAATAGGTAATATTCTAATAGATTTGGTCGGAGAAGTTTGGTATTCTCCTAATGTCTATGGCAATTTCGTTTGCGTAGGGTAGCTTGCATTGAATTTGAATATGTTATATGAAAATAAACGTTATTGGACCAACATTTTGTTTGAATAGACTGATATTGAGCTTAGAATTGATAGTACTATTAAGGAAGTGATTAAAATAATATTCTCAATAGCTTATAGAAAGTGCAATTAAGTATAACTTTCGTCGCTAAAATTTAATCTTACAAAATAAATCCGACGAGACCTTTTATCTTACCAAAATAAAAAAGATTTTTATTTATTTTAAACTATTTAAAATTAAATCATAATAAAATAATTAAAAGGCGAATTAAACTTGGATAATTATTATTTAGTTTTCATTTAAATAATCTTATAAATCGTTAAATGATTTTCTCTGTATTATTCTCAATGCTTAAGGGCTAAGGTTATTCTCTATTTTCAAGGTTTTAAAGAGTAGGTCCAGGAAGAAAAAACAAACAATAAACTATACGGATGTGAATATTTATAAGATATATAAAGAAATGTAAAATATCAGTGAGTATAAACTTCTAGATGCCGGTTCTTTTGAGTTATGAAAATGTAATCTCAAATAAATTACAAATATCATATTGTTTTTAACACAGGCTTCTTCACGATGTATTCATCATTCATTCATTCATTCATTCATTCAAATACCACAAACGGAAATCGAATCTAGAGAACGTTAATTCAGCTATAATATTATCGGTAACATTTCACATAATCTTTGAGATTTCTGATGAATAATCTCCACAAAACCGACACACTATCGGACACTCAATTCTCCAACGAAACCACGTGTACAATTCGTTTTTGATACTAACATTTTGGCATGAAATTTTGCTTTAATGCTCCGTTTGAATATTTTTATTCAATACAAGTATCCTCGAACGTAAACAACTCGAAGCCGAATCAATTGTTCATTCCATCGACCACACAATACAATACTCCAAACACTCAACAGACGTTCCATCAATACAGTAATCATATTTGTTATTGTTGTATCTATTGATCCACGAATAATAGGTTTGGGATGTTCTAAGTGAGATGGAAATTTGGATTGTGTTTATAATGTGTAATGACTTCGGTATGACCGATCGCTAATGACGTGTACGGTCAGCATTTTAACTTCTTAATTACTTATTTCAATAATTTGATTTATAATAACATTGTTGGATATTAACTGCCACGGTAAACTTTGCCCAAACATCTATAGGTGAACAATAATGCCTATTTGGTTGTTTGTTTTAATAAAGTCACCTCAAGTGCTAATAAAATCAAAATATTTCGTACCTCTCGACTTATAGTTAATATATATGTTTTGATAGTTCTTTAGTGTTTATAAATCTAAAATAAAAGAGAAAACCGTGTGTAAAAGGTTAAACTATATAGTATATTTTTGTAGCAAAAAAACCTACACATTTAATTGAAATTATAAATTATCTATATATTTTATATATTATTTTTTGCATAATAAACTAAAGTGTACTGGAAGTTGTGTATTAATTAAGAGAAATATATTAAAATATAGCCTGCATTATTTTTTTATGAATACCGTATATACTGAAAGCATAATAATTATGGTTTATAATAGAGGGTTGGATTAATCGTCAAAGCACGCATCAATGATATTTGATGCGCTCCTGCTTTGATGTACCCCTTTCAGGATTATACCTCTATATATACATAGATACGGGATTTTAGCAGTTAATTATTAGTGGTTATAGAGTGTATTTTAGCGTATATTGATTATGTGATTACGCCGGTGCCGTTATTAAATTGTATCTCCCGTTATGATAATGTATAATTTATTAGTGAAGCACAAAATATGTTATAGCCGTCTGAAGGTTTTTTGTAAATTATATTATATTGTGATGCTTCAGCACCTACTTATACGATTAAAAACATTTCAAAACCGAGAAAGTCGTTAGGAAACAATACGGCGTAATTATACCGCGAGAACTCGTAAAAACTTATATGGCCTATCAAATATTTTGCACCTACGTAACGGGGGTAACTATAAAAAGTACCCTTAATGTACCATTACTAAAACCGAGTTCATTGAAGTGTAAGTTAGTATTCTCGAATGGTAAGCGATTGTGAAAACTCAATGGACATTTCTCAAATTATTAGTGATGTATGCATGCGAGTAAAGGGACCCATTTTATTACGGCACAATTTTATAGTTCCGTTGATGGTCTATGGAACGATAGTAGCAAGTTTTAGGACGTCGGGCCATTAGAACAAGAAAAATACTATTATTAAAATTATAATAGTTATTATACTGATTAAAAAAGTTATAAGCTTATTTGTAACAGCACTAGGAGCATCCAAAACAGAATAATTATTCCATTAAAGTAAAAGAAACCTACAAATAATCTCAAAACGTGACGTATATTCATTAAAATCGCTGATTTACTGGCCATTTCTCTAAAAGTGTGTCCACCTCCTAATCCAAGTGTTTTACGACTCGCCTTTGCCGCCAGTCAATTCTTCTCCATTCATTTATAGCGAGCAATGTAACTTGTGAATGTTAACATGAATAGATATATAACTGTATACGTTTTGTTACGCTCTTGATTTTATTACATTTCTGTACGCTTTTAGGAGCTTTCAGGTAGTTATTTATTCAGTACCTTTTTCCCATTATTTAATGTAGAAGAACTCATTATAAATAACATTACCATAATACCATTATAACTTGTTTTTTTTTAAGAAGTAGTCTAGTTTGCTTACCTGGTTGTGGATTAGACTTCCAAAACAATTATTAATGTCATAGAAAGATTTAATTTATAATCTGTTATTTGTGTTGGTAGATGTCAGCGGGATGAGGAATATATTCAGCATTAGTTTCTAAATAATAATATATATTTATGAGGCAGAGATTTATATTTCAATTTTCTCACATTGATAATAAATTGATTTGTCCTTTACGAGACAAAAATTCTTACCTTGTTTCCGTAGAATTCCATTATAACTTATCCATTGGGATTTATCCTTAAGAAATTATCTGTTAGCCCAAATTTCTCCCTTTCTTTTGAGTTTCCGGTCCATTCCATTTTCTTCTGACAATCAAACCGTTTGAGGCGTAAGTTGAAAACATTTCTCCCGAACCTCTGACCCTGCCATCAACTAATACTATTGTGACGCAAGTGAGAAGCGTTTTAACTTAGAAGAAACAGTACAAGGAGTTGTTGAACTATGAATCGTCTGATCACCGTTTATCCGTTTGTATCCAATTTAATGTCTTATCTTTCTTCTAAATTATTATCTAATATTAAGTTATTAGTAAAGAATAATGTAATTTACAACAAAATATTTTCTACTAATTAAATTTATTTTGCTCCATGCGATACAATGTATACTATTATCAAAGTTTTAAATGTTAGTTTCTTAAACCTCATAGAACACCCCCACCCTTATAGGCATCCCTTACTCTAATGGCGCGGTGGAGTACTGTTTACTTTTATTGTCAAAATAAATCTGTCTTAACTGTCCCGATAATCGCTACTAACTGCTCGGGTGATGTATTACACTCGCCTGATTGAGATTAATAAATGTGTCGCTATTTTCCTGCCTAGATAACTTAATCTGTAACAGTTGTTTGTAAGGTCTGGTGTTTTATTGTATAAATAATTTACTGAATATTAATATTCTTTAAACAATGCGCTATACTGTTGCATTTACGAGTATATTTAAGAAAACTAATTTCCTTTACATAATTGTAAATTTTTTTATTTCTTTTCCACCAGCCAGCTGAACCGATAGCAGTGATCACTTGTGTATCAAATGGAAGTGACAGGAGGGCCTATTTTGTTATCGTACATATCAAAATAAGTTCTTCTGTAAAGACACTATCCAATTTAAAATAAGGCTACGAGGGTTTGAAACGCGCCCTGGTCTGAGAACCACACAACATTATATGTATATATTTTTATGGGTATAAATAAAATAAATATAATATAATAAAAGTCAAACTATACCCAACTGTACTTTGATTAACTAGTTAACTATGCTCACAAGTGCAACCGTTTTACGATGTAGGATATAACCCCTAACTTGTCGGTTAAATTTTAACTGTCCAACTTTAGTTTACGGCCTTCGCTGTTTAGGTGTGACGCGAATAAGGCTTGTTATACAATCAACTTATATTTCTAACTCTCAAAGTCACTTTACATTCTATATTAATCAAATATACTTATTGGCACAATAACTATTTCAAATGTTAAAATTTTTATATACAGCTTTATATAATTCCATACATAGATATTTTAAAATAATATAAGCTTGAATAGAATTTTGACTATTTTCATTCTATAATTTAAAATAATATATATATTAATTCTATAATTTTAAATTGTAATGTTACTAATAAACCTTCATGTGTCCACATCCTAAGTAATAAACTGTACTACATTTCGCGGATTTACGTGCAATTCAAATGTTACAAACGGGCGTACAAACTTTAATAACGTATTCCTTTATGTGTTCTCGTGTGATCAAAGCGTTAATAATTGTAAACTATCCAATCACATCCTACAAGTTGTTACCTATTATATTGGATAGATTGAATATATAGGTATATATAGTATCAGTTTATAATGTATAAATATACACTAACCTTTCGATGTATAATAAGTTCACCTAAGCAAAGTCAAAGTATTAGTAATGATTCAATAATATATATATATATATATATATATATATATATATATATATATATATATATATATATATATATATATATGTGTGTGTGGGGGGGGGGGGGGGAATTGGGAAAGAGAACACGTGAATTAGCAATGTTTTTTTTTTAATTCACACAAAGGTTACAAGAATCATGATAGCTTGTTATGATCAAGCTTTCTCTCTACCTTTCAACAGATACATCATTTTATCTTTTTAAATTAATGTTGCCACAACAATTTTGATAAATACCAAAAAAAAACTTATAAAAACTCTCAACTATTCCACATATATATATATATTCCTAATATCAGTAGTGTGTGGGTGCAATGACTAGTATTAATACTAATGCCGACGCTCTCACAACGAAATCTAATAATATTTTCCCTGATAATCAAACACTAAGTTAGAGAAGAAAATATGACTTAAATAATAGAAAAACTATTTATTCACACTCATCATATGTTATATTACAACTTGACTAAAAGTATACATGTATATAAAATATGTATGATCATATTGTAATTAATAGTAAGTCTGGAGGCGTATCAACTCTTAAACCGCGATGCAGTAAATAAACCTGGTTGGTATTTGCTTTTAATTAGTTGCAACACACACATAATGGACGTACGAGGCGTCCTCGTCTCCACGGCACATACTATTAACACTAAACCTACCAAGTACCGGTCAAATTGACCGTTTTTAAACTTTTGTAAAACTTACACATTTTTAAACGTTATAATATCGTTATCCAACTACATGACAATTCTTAGAATATGCACATAATATTTTCTTCACTCTTTACTTTTAGTTATTTCCATTATTACCTGCGTTATATAATAAAATAACTTTTAATTACCGGTCAATTTGACCGCGTGCAGTAAGAACAGGAATACAAGAATTGTCGGTAGGTTTAGTGTTAAAATTAAGGTCACGTTGTTTTAAAGGATCTTTCTTGGGACCAAATAAGTTAATGATATTCATTTTAGGTAGCATTTCATTTTTTAATGTTTTAATGAAAAATTTAATTTGTTTTAAGAAAATTATTATATACATCCCAAATTCTGTATTATAAATTAACGCATAGGCAACATTTATAATTAAGAATTAAAAAAAACAAAATTATAATAACGTTTATGTGTAATGGAATCGCGCTGTTCTTTTACTTAACTCACAAATGTTTTTATGAAAGCGAATAGACGTCACATTAATTAATGTTCTACGTGTTTTCTAATTATATTTTATGATTAGTGTTTATCAGTCTTAATATAACTGAATATTTTACCTAAATAGACAGATGCTTCATCACTATTTTACAGGAAATCGACTGAAGTACCAATTATAATTTCACTGTGAGGCAAAAAGACAAAAAAACCCCTGTTCTTGATCCTGCTTCTCTTTATCCTCCCCGGTAACTATGATTCCCTTTCCCAATTCCCACTTTCCGTAAGACTCTCACCCCATTTAGTGTTGCAGAAATCAATAGACGACGGTTACCACTTACTATCAAATGGGTTAATTACATATTAATTAAAAGTTAAAGTGCTATAAGAGTAGAGATAAAGATATACTATATTAAAAAACAAATAAATAGAAGTGACAAGAAGCGATGTATAAAAGTCAAATATTTTATGAATACTAAACGTATATTAAATTATATTTCAGAACATATAAGCACCATACTCATATATTCGGAATTCATTTCCCTTAACCGATTCCGAGCCCTTTCATTTGATTACACCAACTCGCTATGCGAGTATGTCTTATATTATTAGATTTCCACAAAGGGCTCCATGAATTATTGGCCCACAACTAAAATCCTATTAAAACAAATTAACTGTAACCCGATCAAATTAAATTGAACAGTGAAACTTCGGAAGGGTCTGGAACTTTAAATGTATATATTAAATAATTGGTTAAGTAATTAGGGCGGTTAGGACTGATGATTAGAACATTATAAGACTCAAAATATGTCACAATAAGACATCTAAATATGTCACGGTTATAGACATTGGATACCAATGAAACAACTTCATTATTATAATATATAATATTATAAAAGATAAAGAAGTATAATAAAAAGCTGTACTAGTTAAAATACAAAATGAATAGCAAATTAAATATTCCTTCTAAGTTCTATTGTCTAACGTTAAAGCTCTAGTTCGTTTAAATTATGCAAAATCTCGTTTCTCGAGACTTATTGCATCACGCTTAGTCGTTTTTATTCACTTTGCCGTTTTTCTTGAGGATTAGCGAAGTCAACATTTCCTTGCAACTAAACAAATTGTCCTTTCCATTTATACGACTCTCAAACTCTTTGTGCACGTGAATTTAATTCTTTTTAATGGAATTTAATTCGTACTATTTGTATTATATACATTTTATATAATATTATTACTTGTCATATTCAATTCATTTATAGCCATGTCGTTATTTGGTTTGTCTTCTTCAAAAATATGATCAAATTTTGGATTCTTTTTTTGCTTGGTGATGGGTGGTTGTATGTAAAATACATGTGCTTTAATTTAACAACGCGTTCGATCACGAACCAACAGATTACAAGCCGGGAAGGTTTATTAAACAATTTAGCCTCAGACTTCAGGCGGACTCAATATTATAATCCTCTTACGTCTACGATGTGCTCTTCATGTTCCTTTAGTCTCCTGCTGGATTGAAAGCGATGAATGCGATGTAATTATTAAGAGAGATTTGAAAGAAATAGCGACTGCTGCAGCAGTTAGTACAGCATTCTGTTTAATTATTATTCGCCTCAGATCTATTTTCTTACATATTTAATTCATATCGTAGTAAGATTATTCATAAGAGTATTAAAAAGCGCAACCTTATTAAAATGTAATTTTTTTTATATATCATATAGCTAGCCAACTTAGATGTCATTTTAGTAGTCGCTTCTCATATAATGTAATCAACTGTCATGCAATCTATAATTATTTTCTTAGGTCTTATCATCTTCTTATTGCTCCACTTTCAAACTAATAACTTTCTTTATTAGTTTCCCACTTCTTCATGATAGGGCAGTTGTCATATAATATTTCATTCCTCACTAGTTTTTCTAAAATTGTCATACATTGGTAGAAGTAGATTTTTATAGGAAAAAAGACAAGTTAATAGCTTGGACTGTAACATCGGACTTACACGTTTAGTGTAGTTGTTACAAGCCTCACACAATAATAAGCCCACTTCCAAAGACCAAAAGGCGCTTACTTCTGTCACCCTCGTCTCGTGTCTAGTACACGCAGCTGTCTAGAACTATGCAGAAGGATTAATTAATTAATTTAAATTTTATTCAATATTCCTCAACTAACATTATCGCTTAGGCTATATACATGTAACATTTCCCACATATATTACTATTTTGGGTAAAAATATAAAATTATTTATAAAGATAAGCGCACATGGTTATAAAACCTTTATAATATATTATAATTGTGTACAGTTTTAACAATAAATTTTATGTGTTTGACGCGTTCGCCAACAAACACATAAATTAGTAGCTGCAAGTAAAAATGAATTTTTATGCAAATATACACAGCGGGTGAAATGAAAGGGATAGAGATTTAAAATATATTACTAGTTATCGAATGAAAACATTTGTTACATGTTACTAGGCTATGTGTTACTTCGGTTATCTTACCTTGGTTTACTGGTAGTGATAGCCTTCCCTTAAATATACAAAAAATATTTTATATTAATTTCTACCGAGGTTTATATTTACGTCTAATAACATTATTTACTTAAATATAACATTTATCATATATAATAGTCACATATTTATTTATTTCGAAAATGCACTTACTATACTATAGGGTAATAAAAATGCACTCAAAAGTATTTTAGAAAACCTAATAATTTAATTGAATTTAAATGTAACACCTTAAAGGTAGCGTTTCTTAGTCACCATTGAATAGTTCATGAATGTTATACATTTCATAGTCAATTTATCTAGTCTCAAAAATAATCCTGTATATTAATTAAAATGTGTAAGTCATACAAGTAGTTATTGAAGAAATTCGAACAGTGTTGTAACGGTCAGGGTGCAATTTTAATAGAGTCATAAAGAATAATAGCAGGCAACATTTTCTCTACATAGAGATCTATCTGTCTATCTATCTAGTTCCAATGATGCGATAACCCATCTTATCCACCCAGATCTTTTATGGAATACTTTTTATTAGTGTCTGAAAATTGAGTGATCGTTTCTAAGTATCTTTTATTGTAACTTAAAAGCAAGTTCAAATCGATTTTATCATATATGAAATAGTTGGAATATTATAGGAAAATTGCTATGCTATTCATACTTTCTATAATATAAAAATATATACTAGGATCCGCCGCCGGGCGCTGCAGGAGTTGAGCTGAGCCACCTCAGTATTTTGACTATCATTTCTGAATAGAATGAGATATTTTAATTCTGTTTTTATTAAAACATTCCCATTTCTAAGCTCTACGGCTCTGACAATTAGCATTCAACTCGGTTCAGTAATTATTATGTGATGTTGCTTCAAAAAGAAGTTTCCCAAACGTTAAGAGCTTCGCTTACGCTTAGCTCAATAAATTATTAATATATTTATTAAAAACGTGTATACTTTTTACATTCGTAAGTGTATTAAGGGTTTTCGTGTATACACTTATTTAATCCACATTCCGTCCTGCGAGTATGAAACACCTCGCCAACTATACGTGAAAAATCTATGTCCTTGTGAAATTATAATACCCTTATTATGTATTTTTATTTGGTGTTGTAAATTTGACATTCACAAATTGTTATGATTCACAGAAAGATATGTAAATATTTTTTTATGTTATTCATATTTGTTTTGATACTTAATAATAAAATTTAACATTAGTATAACATTATCTTTGAATCATAATAATATAATTAACATCGCCTTAATTTTATTTTCGTAAAAAAAAATGTATGTGGAAATTTTATATTAGTAATAAAGTAATCATAGAAAAATAAATTAGATACATCTTTATCTCTTGTCTATTATAAAAGCTTCCAAATTATATTACTTAAATTAAAATTCACTACATTTCTTTAATAGAACCATTGAAAAATCCTTTCGTTAAATGTTATAAAGGAAAATTAATTTTATATATTGTCATGTTCATATGAAAGGTAAAAGCAGATGAGATCTGTAAATATGGATAGTCTGAAATGCATTTCCGCTCGAGAGGATTGAATCGGATGCTGTAGACAAGATCAGAGTAGTGGAGATACGGTATAACACAACACGTGATATACAAACAGTCTCAAACAATCAAAATGTATCAAGTAACAACAAAAACATTTAAAAAATGTAACAGTAACGACCCATTTTGTAAGAAAAATAATATTTAATTTCTTACACGACATCAAGATTTCCTTGATAATAAATGAGTTGACTTCAGTTTGTAAATCAAAGGTAAAAAAATTGTATTAAAATGTCCCTTTGATCTCAATATAGCGAGTTTATAAATTATGTTAGCATGACAGTTTGTACGTGAATTTATTTACTGAAATTTTAGTTAAGAACGACCGAAGAAAATAAAGCACAATCGTTATTTATACTTGAGCGGAGTTTGTAATCCATTAAAATAACGTCCGGTTAAATTTACTTCCATTTATGGTGTTTTTGCTCATCGATAAACCATAGTTATAGTTTAATTTTGGATATTATAAAAAATAAACATATTGTAATTCCTCCTATAACGCGGTACTTTCATAACGTGTTAACGCGTTATAAGAGTACCTCGTTATACAAGGGACTAAAATATAATGCGGATATTTCACACGTTATATCTCTATACTATGAAATTTATAATTTTAGAGTTAATAATCAATTTCGCTTGAATAAAATTAAGGAAAAAAAAATTAAGTTCTTTCTTAGTATTCTATTTAAACTGCCTTTAACGAAAAACGTTAAACGTTAATTATTTGTACAACGCATTATACATTATACAGCCATATGAGCGCGTTATACAAGTATTCCTACAACGCGTTTTCCTATAACGCGGAAGGAATCTACCGCGTTATACTGGCTTAAATGTATATGTTTTTGGTATTTGCCGCTCATGGAAGTTCCATGTCTTTTATAAACATAATACCTACATATGTTATAATATTTTTAATTCCACACAATAATAAACCAAGTGGAACGCGATGTAGCTTTTGACCTGCGTAACTGATTTTTTCTGAGCTTATCCGAGTCAACTAACCGTGAAATTAAAGTACGATTTTCGAAGAAACAAATTAAAATGATCCCATTTTCTTTTCACGTTTAGTTTAGAAACTTAATTACAAAGATTGTTATTTATTTTTTTATTATAATTTGAAAACTTCTTTTTATATTTGGTAAGAATAATAAAAAAATACGTTAAACAATAAAAGTTTTTTATTGTTTCAGATCACTTTACTAATGGATATATATTTGATTGGAAGCTTACATTTTTTTTATATTACTTATTAAATTATAATGGAGGTTTGGATCCGACTCTATTTTATGATCACTTAATTTAACACTAAACCTACCAAGTACCGGTCAAATTGACCGTTTTTAAACTTTTGTAAAATTTACACATTTTTAAACGTTATAATATCGTTATTAAACTACATGACAATTCTTAGAATATGCACATAATATTTTCTACACTCTTTACTTTTAGTTATTTCCATTATTATCTGCGTTATATAATAAAATAACTTTTAATTACCGGTCAATTTGACCGCGTGCGGTAAGAACAGGTATACGAATATATATAAGAATTGTCGGTAGGTTTAGTGTTAAAGAAATAGTTAAAATTGTTTTTTAATTCTCATATTATAATAAAATACATATTTGTATATCAATTTACACACCCAGGTTCAAAACATATTGCTTACAAAGAAAAAATAAGACAAAGAAAACATATTGTATTAATTTCTTCCTTCCTAACACACGACCCAATTGCAAAACAATGACTATTGTCACTAATTGTAAACCTGTCTGGTTTTACGCTAAATTACAATGGTTCTAACAACTGTGTAAATATTGGTGCTGCATCGCTTTGTTTTCTGCATACAGTTTGCTGAGGGCTTTTTGATACCGCTGCGTTTTCTGACTCACGTTTTGTGATAAGTTACAAGATGTAGCGTGTTAAACATATTTATTTATATATTTTTCACTTTGAATCCATCCCAGTTATCACTTGTGTATCAAATAGAAGTGACAGGAGGGCCTATTTTGATATCGTAGGTCAAAATAAGCCCTTCTGTAAAGACACTCTCCAACTTAAAATAAGGCTACGAGGGTTCCAAACGCACTCTGAGAAGAACCACACAACAAACTCAGACGGGTTTTTTTTATATTTCATATTTCATACAATCAAATAAAATAACAGATTCTATATATATTTTTTGTGTCATATTATTTTTAATGTAATGTAATTATTAAAATGATTAACAAACAATCATATAATTATAGTTTTAATGTTTTAATTTCATTTGTCAAATAGTTTTTTTTTTGTCTATTAGAGAGAGACGGATACAGTAAAATATTTACTGTATCTGTCTCTCTCTCTGTATCTTGTTTCCGCTCGCACTTTTCTGTGTTAAAACCGCTATCCGTTACCCGCTGTCGCTTGTGATTTAAACCTACTTTTGTGTTTTAGTAATTAATGATGTGCAGTCAGCATAATAAGCATATTACTCTATTTAGTTATCGGTATTTTCGATATTTGTATATTTAATATTAATTCAATGTAAATTTTATTACACTTAATTACTGCGGATATATTATATTTCATATATTCAGGTAAATTAATATAAATGAAATATTCGTTTGTAGGTAAATTTTAAATAATATTGTATAGTTTATGATATTACACATATTTGATTGATTAGAACTACAATTTAGATCGGTTTGAACTTTTCTTATACATCTAATTTAACAAATGATTACATATTTTATACGGAACACTTATATTTTATTAGAATTGAAGAAAACTATACATATAGTACGTATTAGAGAGGCCTTCATCTTTATTATTTGTAACAATGTATTTTTGTGTCAACTGTACTTTACATAAAGAATGATCGATGGTGCTAACCCAGGTGGTAATGACTCATTACTGAATAAAGGTAAATGCATCACAATTATATATTGATAACAAAGGACACGAAGGGTAATAGACCTTAGTGATATTGTCACCAGTGTATAACGACCCACTTGCGATACACCGCTTCCTATTACTCAAGTGTCAAGATAATCTGACACGTGAGTAATGTGTCAATGAAATGTGTTGCATTTTAAAAGATAAATGAAAATTATTAACAAATATACATTTCCATATCTGATCCGTTGTCAGATGCCAAAACATAGTTAAAAATAGAGTTCAAACAGTTAGTCACGCGTGAGTCAGAGATTAAAATTAATATAGTGTAATTCAGGGACATGTTTTGTGTTGTATGTATTTTGTTTGTTTGTACATCACTAGTTTGAGTTTTTATATATAATTACTATTTTAATTATTGTTAATCTCTATAAGTGGTAAGGAATTTTCTCCTATACCGCGTATTTCTGATAATAAAGTGGTGAGGAATTTTCTCCTACGCGTATTTCTGATAAAATAATCAAGAATCAACTTTGAGAATACGAATACTATATGTTTAGTATTATGTTTGTAAACTCGTAGGACCAATTAATCCCTATTTTAATCAAAACTTCCACCGAACCATAAAACTTGAGTAGTTAAAGTAAGACATCCTTTGACCCGCCCTTTAACATACTTCTAATATTATATGCTATAAACACATTCTTGTACTAATATAATTTGTAGTTTTAAACTCTATAATCAAGAAGCGAGGTTTTATAATATCATTATGGTTTAAAATGAATCATATTTTAAAACCCGAGACTTTTAGGATACCTTCTAACCAAGTTGGCAGTAATGTGGTTTGATGATATTAATCAATATTTTTAAATATTTAATACATTTTCTACACAAAATATTAAATATTAATTGAATGCTAGCAATATATTTTGTAACTGAATCTTTTTTAAAAAAATCAAAGCTGCGATAGGTGCGAAAATGTCCGTTAAAAATTTTCAAAATGGCGTTCTTTCAATATCGTCCCGTCAATTTGCAAAAATTGACATCTCCCACTAGCGAGGAATTCTACCACTTTACTGAATATTCGCGTATCGTCAATATCACACTGACGTGGAGTAACGGTTCGTTTTTTAACCAATTATACCACCAGCGGTGACTCAAGTTACTAAATTATTCAACATATTTTAACATGCCCCCAAAGCTACCGTTAGCTTCATCTCGTGACCATATTAACGTCACACCAATTATACATCCTCCATCTTAAAAAATAGAATAAATATACATAGTTTTAAATTATTTTATAGTTACTTCAAGTAATTTTAATTCAATAATGACTTCAGAAAAACAAATACTTAAACACTAGTTCGTTAAGTAGCTATGAATAATTTTAACAAAATCCGAATAAATTTAATAAATAAGGAAAGTTCATTTGCAATTTTGCATATAGATGGAAACCTTCCGCGACTTTCAAACTAACACACTGACGCCGTAACACTAAATTGAATTCATATTTTGGATAAAATAAAAAGATTGCTTTTAGTACAGGTTTATTGAAATGTTTTTATGACAATATCAAATTATTACAAAAATAATGTTTTGGATTTAAAATATTTTCTATCATTAAATTTTATTTTATTTATTATAAGTGTATCTTTATAATAAATAAAATTTAATTTTAACGAACGAACTTTCTTCGTTCTGTATTGTTTTCACTTTTCTCGGATGGATGGATGGATGTATGGATGTCTCTAGACGGGAAAAATCCTGAAAGTTTGTAGGGAATTTTTCTTTTAGTTTATTTTCATATTTGATTATATTACTATTTTGTATTATTATTAATTAAACTTTTTTGTAATTATTAATAAACATTTTCTTTTCTTCAATAAATAATAATCATTTTACTTAAAAATCAATTCTTCTTTTTATTAACCTTTATAATTTCGTCAAAGTTCGTTCGGGGAATACCCTGGGTATTTACATCTTCGCTGGTTTTATATTCTTTATACGAAAACATCGATAGAGAAATAAAGAAATATTCAAGTTTATTTATTAACTAATTTATTGTATAAATTTTTGGAATTACTTTTTAAATTCGCTAGATTACATCTGAGTTCACAACTAGCGCCTCACCTTCTTCGAGTTGGTTCCATATATCAACTTAACTTCACCTCGTGAACACTAACGTGTGTGTGTTTATTGTATGCGATACGATTCCGATCTCAATTAATAATAACAAAGTGTAAGATATCTGTAGCTGACAGTGCCCTGTATGTCACTGCAGCTCGTATACGGGCTGGATCGACCGGGTGGTGGACCTTCTCACAAATACTTTTACTACTTTTGGCAAGATCCAGTGATCCCCAAACATCTTTTCTTAATCTATGTAATCTAGTCAATAACTCCAATTACTTCTTGAGACTTTATTATATATTATTAAATCTATGGTATCATATAAAAAATATACATTTTCTAATCAGTTACTTTATTTATATTTTAATCAGCAATCGTTAACACTAAATATCCTTAACTTCGTGGTGAACCACGTACCTAAGCCAGCCCCGCCCATCAATCTATGCTCTCCACAATGAATGGACAGCCTCCTTGCCTTGCCAACTTTTTTACTAGATAATTTGAACCTTACAGCCCTCTCAATAAGGGTCAATAATTCTGCCTACCAAACGTAGCTAAGGCGGATCGCAAGACGAAATTGATAGTGGAACTCTTATTGTGCTTAATGAGGGAATTGAAACAGATAGGAAAGCGAATGGACTTAAAACGCCAATAGATGGTTTGTGCGAAAGTCTGCCCGAGGCTTTATCGTGTGTTATCCATTTGTGGTTAAAGAATCAATCCATAACATTTTTATTTGTTAGCCATTTGGCAGACCGTTCCTTATATATTTAATATATAAATTCATTGTTGAATTCACAAACCTTCATTCCAAAAATACCTTAGCAACTCAGATGCGTAATAGATACAACAAAATCTAGCAAATATACAATAAGGATATCATAAAACATAATGATTATAATCATATAGTATAATGAGGTAATAAAGAACTTGTTATTAACCGGTAGAACCTGTTACAACCTGTTACAACCTGTTACATTACAAGACAAATCGAAGGAATCAACCCGCTTAGTCTCGTCAGCAAAATCTTGGACGCCTGTCGCATCTTAATATAGACGGCGACCCTTGTAGCGCTTGAAGCGCTGATAGATAACTTTGTTTGTTATATTAACTTATCTTATAAACAGTATTTATATGTAAGACATCCTAACTTTGTTAATACTCGTGCATTTTATGGTAAAGTTTAACGTTAAATTGGAATTAAACAACAAGTATAAACACAATAATTCATCAATTATTACATTTTGCACGTAAAGCGCTGAATTGCTGAAAAGTCAGAGCCATTTATTCGCATCACGCGCCAACAGTAAGAATGACAGGTGCAGTCTAAAAAATGGAATTGATTTCTGTGAGGGCGCCATGACGATATTTCATTTAGGAGTGTTTGATGTTTGATTCTGTCTGAATTAGACCTCTTTATTAAAACTTTGTGTGTTTTATTCAACTTTAATTACTATCGTCTCGTGGGAGTTAATTACTAATTCAAGGACTGTCACTAATTACCACAATTTATGAACGCTTTTATAAATAAATTCATCAGAATATATTTAATTTTTTTTTAATGTAACCGACTAGAATAAATGTAAGTGCAAATGAATATTGTTTAAATTCTAAGAGTTTTTTTTTTGTTTCTTTGTTACTAGCATATTTCTTATCTTCATCTTAAAACGAGATCTAC
The DNA here is from genome assembly GCA_918358695.1 of Melinaea menophilus ssp. n. AW-2005. Taxonomy (NCBI): domain Eukaryota; kingdom Metazoa; phylum Arthropoda; class Insecta; order Lepidoptera; family Nymphalidae; genus Melinaea; species Melinaea menophilus. The sequence goes on along the minus strand of OU911043.1, from coordinate 19,055,874 downwards.
TTTTATATCTACACTATTTGAGAAATAAGTAAAAAAACTATTAATAAATAAAGTTAAAAGAACATAAACAACAATTCCCATTCACTCGACTTTAGCTAAGAAAAACATAAAAAAAGAAAAAGTTGAAATGAAAATCCACAATCTTAAGTCCAACATCTTTTCAACCCTTCAATGATATAAAAACAGTAATTAGTCAGTTTTTAAAACAGCACTTGTTTGAATATTGAACACGCACAGACAGAATTTCATAGCTCTGTTTTGTATAAAGAGATATGGGATGATAATGATTTTGAAGTTCGAAGATAAGGCACGGAACAGATGGTGCAATGTATTTTGTAGCAAGAGGTCGCGCGTGCGCTGGATTATTTGAATACATAATTTATTTATTTCTTTATATAAACGATTATGTTTATATTTTTTACCGTTCCTTTGTCGTTCGAGTAACTTCATCTTGTTTATAATTTGTTCAAACACTCATTATTATAACGCTAACATAAAAAGGTGACCTGCATGTCCCATATAAGTTACGCTGTCGGCTTAACGGCAACTGAAGCTAACAGCGGACCTTTGAGATCAAGGCCTTGTTACGAGTACATTGCTGCATTTCTTTCGTACATAAAAATAAACTTCTTTAGGCAATATGCCTTTTATTTTAATTAACTTTTGTTACATTTTTTTTATTTTGTTCCATATTATTGGTATATAATATGTAATATATTAATAGTTTTGAATATTTTTAATGATTTATCAACATTGTTAAATATCTTATTTAAGTAGGGGCGCCAACAGACCCTCAATTTCGACTCGCCGCGCTCGCGAAATCTCGGGTACCGTTTGCATATTGAGCGAAGCGAGCTCAGTGTAATGACTCGTCGTTTCCTATTGACTTCAATGGGATATCAGTTTTTTGACGATTTTTCCTCAACATTTTTTAATAATTTTTTTTTTTAACCATCACCTAATGTGTGTCTTTCTGATTGCAAAAATTCATAATTTCTCGTCAAGTAGTTTTGTAGCCTATTCGTGAAATTCGTACAAAGAATGTGAAAAAGTCTCCAGTAGAACGCTTCGCTCGCTACGCCCGCTTCGCTCAAAAATATGCATAGCGCAATGTATGTAATCCAAATGAAAACGGGAGGTGAAAGCGGCGCGCGCGCAGACACGGTAATGATCGCCGGCGCCATCTCGCGGCTAACGGACCTTTGATTGGATAATTCATGTTTACACCTTCATTACACTGATCCAGCGCCTCGGGCGATTATCTACTGTTTTTGTACCAATAACAGTGGCTTTATTGCTTAATGATTTGTTAATTTGGATTTTATTTGGGGTCATGAGGGGTTAATTAAATTAAAAATTACTAGGTGGAGATTTGTTTTTAGTTCCACCTAATGTATAACATCGATTGGTTCTCTTTATTGAAGAACTTTACTTTATCTGATACAATTTGATATAAACATTTATATTAAGATGTTATAATTTTGTTATATATAAGCGTGTTATTGTTTCAAATAAATATGTAATGAAGTAAAAAAATTTGAGCAGGACTCTCTGTACGATCTCGTAATAGAAGAATAAGAAAATGAGAATGGCTAGACGAAATGAGGAAGAGGGAAAATGTTATGACAAAGAAGTACCTTCGAGGATGTACGGCTAAAGAGCCTTTAAGTATAACGCCAACCAGATGATATTCTACTGTAATAGAGGTGTAATAGAAACTGAAAATAATGTTTCTTTTGTAGTTTTGTGCACCAAACAAGCCGATCCTAGTAACGTAGGTAGTGTTGTCGCCATGAATAGCATTATCAGATACGATCATCTTCTTAGCAAGAAGTGTATGCATATCAGCATAGAGATAGTGGGGGGTCAGGGAATCCGACTATCACATTCACCATATAAAACTTGTTTATAATAGCATTTTCAAATCGATCTTCTTTAAGAAATTAGAACTATGGTTAGGGTTTCCTTTTACCTGCAGTTAGGTCCTAAATTATAATAAAATCTTAATATTAAATACATAGCTTTTAGTAATATTTGAAAATTGTTTTATCTATTTATACAAGCTTTTATTGTTTCATATAGAAATAAAAATCTAAACGAAAAAAACCCGAATTTGTCACCTCTGTTATACTAGCTCGTCGCTACGTTTCGAGTTACCATTTCGTTATACCAATAGTTTTCCATACATGTATAATCATTATTGGGAAAGTGGCGACATCTCTTCCCTCAAAATTTCAAATATTTTTCTATAAAACATTTCAAAAGACGCAACCGAAATTAAAATTATCTCTAGAGTTGATTATGTAACTTTAAGTTTAACTTAACACAATATATATTAACGTTTAAGAGGAACATAAAATACAATAAACTATTTCGGTTCTGAATAATGTATTTTCTCATCGCATTTCATCGTATGGTATCGCTAATGAGAACACATGTGTCCGCGGACGGGTTTAATACTCATTGTTTAGTCACCCTTTATATTCACCTACATTTGTTGTTCGCATTTGAACATATATCACATATATATTTTTGGTTTCGAATTTGGTTGTAAATACTAGTGATTTCACCTTGCTTTGGCTCTTTGACGATACATTTTATAATTATAAAAATATTATAAAGATGAAACATATGTATATATTAATATTTATAAATCAAAATTTACAAGTTTATATTGAAAAATTTATCTTAAGATAACAATTAAATTTTCAATGTTTTTATTAAGTAATTATATTTCTTTTACGATATCTATATTTATTATACGGAATATTAATTTTAATTATTTATAAGAAGGTTCCTTGACATTAGACGTCGTTGATATTCCAAACCCCTTAGGTATCAAGTATCGTTAGAGGCACTACACCACTTTGTTGTAGCTCAAACCGAATTAGTGAAAATTTATTATGTCATAGCAATTGCCAAGCGAAATACAATCGTAATTTGGATATAATAAAATTGATTTTTTAATGCACTACCCTTAATGAGCATTACGTATATTGATGTTAGAATCAGTATATATTATAATAATATAATAAATATCTTTATATTAATAAAATAAACTTAAATATTTGTAGAAAATATTTGAAACGAAATAATGGTAACTGAAGTCTCTGAATGAGTATTGTGTTACCAATTTTCACATTTTCATTTTTATCTTTATTTTTTGTTTTGATGTAGGTACTGACATTATTTTAACCCAATTATAACAAAATAATACATAATGTATAACAAAATCCAAAAATCCTAATAACCATTTTATGGGATGCATAAAGCAAAGTGCACACGACAGAAGAGCATCAATATCTAATCCAAAGACCTTAAAAGGGAACGCAACTGTGAAATTAGTTGCCTATTCAATAGCCTGAGCCGTGATGAGGACGGTGTGCTCTACTCCGTACTTAATATATTTCTACTAGGATGATTTTACTTAACTTTTCTATACTATAATTATACAAGGTTTATTAAATGTTCACAATGTTACAATTTTAAATTAATCTACAATTATACGGAGAGAAAAAAAGTAAATATTTCTACAAATATAAATCCAAAATATTAAATAAAAGTTACCTAATTTTTTAATAGTATAAATACTAATTAATCTAGCAATCAATTAACTAGGGGCGGGAACAGGACCTCGATTTTGACTCGCTGCGCTCGCAAAATCTCGGTAGAGTTCGGCGAATTGAGTGAAACGAGTAACCCATCTTCAATTCAGCGTTCCAAGCTGAAACTGACAGCCAAAAAATATAGAATAATCAAATATCACATAGCGAATTTTTTTTACATTAACGTCTGTGGAACTGTTATTTTTTTGTGACCATTCCTCAACGACATGAGTTTTTTTTAATTTTATTTATAATCCATCTCAGTAACCATCGCTATAAATGTGCAAAACTTCATGAAGTTCGGTAACGCCGTTTTCATTCCAACCCTGGACATGGGATGCAAAAAGTCTGACATAGAGCGCTCCGCTCAAATAATCTAAAGTTATAATATGAAATCATCACAAGTGGAACAAACCATAGAGCTATATTCGAAGCTGACGCCGCGGGCTGTTATTCAAATTCGATCTAATAAACTCGGGATTATGGTTAAGGGTGCGTTCGTCTTATTGGCGAAATATCTGTATTCACACCGATGGGTATTCATTACACGCTTACTTTGTATGGGCATGTTTGTATGAGATTATTAAAGCCATGGATCCATGCGAGTCCTAAATATTGACGTTACACAAGCATGGTGTACCACATGTTTGTTATCAATTATAATGGATAATGTTCCATTAATTACATAAAATAAGTGTATGTAAAATGTTTCAAATAATAAAAATTAAAACTTTTTGTTTATTAAGCTTATTAAGTTATTAATTAAGGTTAAAGACTTGCTATACGGCGCCAGTTCGACCACACATAAATTGTTCTCATCTTTGGTCTAGATCACCCCAATATCACATCACCCTTTGTCCCTTTAGTGTATCGCGTTTAAAACACAGAGTGTTCTGATATTTGATCTGATGCCTACCACCGAATTTCATCATCGCACAGCGCATCATCTCTTGCTATACTATTCATAGCACTTGAATGAATGGTGATCTTCTACTATACCGTTTTCATGGACCTTTCTTTTAAGTTCTTTCAAAGAAGACGTATACTCCCACCTCCAAGGAGAACGCTCTTGATTCCCCGGATGTTGTGAACCCTCGTCATCAGTGACCCATGCACGCATGCATGCTTGTTTGCCCTCCTCTTCCATAAAAAAACTTGTAGTTACAACTTAACTTCCTTAAGTTACTAGATTTTAATTTTTTTTATTTATACTTTGCAAACTTGAAATCTAATCTATTTTGGTAATATTCCCAGTTAGAAGTCAAAAGTAAAAAAAAATAATATTATAAACTTAGGTAACCTTTAACTAGTATAAAACATACAAAAATAAGTCACAAAATTTCATTAAATTCTAGAAAAAGATACAAATATCTGAAGCCAGAAAATAAATACATAAAAAACATCAATCTAATATCTTAGTGCTGTGAATGGGTACTTATTACATAATATGTATAATAAAAAATAATTTACCTCAAACACGGAATATTATAAGTATTCCATGGTATGCTGTTATTAAGTATACCATGGTGGAAGAGTGAAAAATCAATGGGATTCGCGTGTGACTGCTGCACCCGCCATATGCCACTGATATTTATAACTACAAACAGCTTATAGCAATTAAACATTTTTTATACCGAGTCACCAACCCTTTAACTTCCTTCCTGCTCAAGATGTCACCACTGTCAAACCCTATGTCTTATAGTTTGTCCCTAAACGCCCTACCTGTAGGTTCCTTAAAAAGGTTGTATAAAAAAAATATAAACAATAGACAATGAAATAAATAAAGTTTAAATATAAGCAATAATTCAAACTCACTTTACAGATAATCAAAATGAATCGATAGTAATCGTTTTTGATAACAAATACATAAATATCAAATCAATATAACACAGTCGTTTAGTTCCACGGTTGTATAGTACATAGTGTAAAAATGGTTAGCGTGACAGAACCCGCATTAATAATAAAACCATCGGTCACCAACCGCTTTTGCTTTTAAAACAGTTCGTATTACACGACATTTTATTGAGCTGAGCGTAAGCGGAGCTCTTAACCGTTTGGGAGATCTTTTGTGTTTAGTTGTCTCCATAATGCTACGAAATAATTAGCTAAAAATTTTCTCATCTATGTTTGAGCTGAACGCGGATGTTATAATGAAAACAGATTGAAAAAATGTTTAGCCATTCAAAAGTTATCAAGAAAAGAAGAAAGGAGAGGAGCTCAGCTCAACACCCGCCGGTTGGCGGATCCTAGTTTTAAATATATCTATATATATCCATAAGATTATAACCAGTATTGTCCTATAAATGCGTGGTTTAATCCAATATAAAAAAAAAGATATCTTATATGTATGATATGCGTGTTTGATGTCTGATTCCTCTTTTGTCGGATGGTGTAAACGGGGGTGAATGCAAACTTGTAAATTGGCTTCAAATACCCCCGACTGCAGGCCAGCGAGTAAATAAAATATTTTTTAACAAACACGAGCTTTTATCAGGTTTTAATAAAACAAGTTAAAAACTGCAATCTATTTTTTATTTTAAATTAAAAACTTTTTTTTGGTTTGTTTTATTTTTGTGTGCGGAAAATCAAAAGTTCATGTTCACCTGCTACTCAATTTACGGAAACACGCTACTGGAGGAATTATACATTTTCTGTTCTATTTCTAATTGTATTTTATAAATCAAAAATCAGTTTAATTATGTACAATTTAAATATTAAAGTTAAAAGAAGCCACCATTACATGACTAATATGAATAAATTCATGAAGTTACTCAATTTGTATAACTCAAAGCAAAATTCTCTGGCGAATAACATTTATAAGTTTTTTTGAGTAAAAAATTGGTACGTGAGTCACACCTATGCATCAATTAAGTAAATGCACGCTATTATAATAAAGTAAAGTGGACTTTATTACACTGTTTATACATTAAATATATTATATTTTAAATATTTAAAACAGAAACAGACAATACAACTAATATTATATTAAAAGTATTTAAGCGCCTGATAAAAAGTAATAGCAATTACATTTTCACTACACTTTACTATTAATAAAATATATATTTTTAAAATAACACATATACGATTCTTTTCATTGCATCTTATTCTATTAACTTTAACTTTAATATATTTTGTTTATATATATAATCATATCTTTTACTAACTCTAAACATCAAAGCGGAAGGTATATTCCTGTATGCATGCAATGAAGAATAATAAAAAATATAAGTCTCTGTGAACAAACATCGATTTGGAGTAAGAATAGTTTGGTAATTTAAAAACGTAACTTCTACCAATAGACTGCCGTAGTACAGTCAGCAAATACGTCTTGCCATCGGCTACTCTGCGTGGATTTGTCAGTGTAGTCGTGATCTGTGTAGCGTCAGCAGCATTACATTTAAATAAAAAAAAAATAACATATCATTTCGTAGCTGTAATTTACATCGTCGTTAACTGAAATTGATTAAACAATTTTTTCTTAAAATAAAATAAAATTACATACAAGTTTCTAACAAATATTTTGATTATCTATAAATTTCTAAATAAAATTTCAACATTAAAACATAATTACACTATAATAATAACAATTTCGTGAACAACGTTTTCTGCTGACGCTACTCAGAGGCCAGATCCCCTTTCGGGCAGGAAATTGAGTGAATGTTTTCCAATTTAATCGCATCTGTGCTGATACTTCACGGGCTGCGGGCACGAACGTGGCCAGAATCCACAGAACACTGCAACTTGGGCCTGCACTTGAATACAAACAATTGTTTAAAGAAATTGATATCAGAAAATTGGATTTCAGTGCAACAGAACAGTGAATTAAATTACTTTAGATGTATAATTATCGAAACAAAGGCATTGTATTATTAGTAAAGGCTTCTTTATAATCTATATTCTAACTGAAATAATAAAGTAACGTACAGCCTTTATTAATTCAAAGCCTTTCTAGCAGACCGTAAAAATAAAGTAATTAGCTGAAACTGTTTGCCCAAAAGTAAAATTCACCTTTTCATTTAAACCATAACTTTCATGAGCGCGGATTAATTAATTCCTAGAAAGGATTTCTAATTAACTTCAGTAAATTAGATTTATTTTAATGTTTAGTTCATTTGTGATGACATTTTCATCATCATCATCATCAGAACTAACAACTGTCACAATTCTTTCTTAATATACGGAAATATTTAAATACTAATTGTATTGTATGTGTGTGTTTGTGTGTGTGTGTGGGTGTGTGTGTGTGTGTGTGTGTGTGTGTGTGTGTGTGTATGTGTGTGTGTGTGTGTGTGTGTGTGTGTAATTCTGTATGCATGTAGTGGTTAATTAATAACACGTCACGTATATTTAATTTGATACAACTCAATCAATATAACTTTATTCCTTTTTTAAAATAAAATAATATTAAAATGTTTATTTATTTTAAAGCTTGGTAAAATTAATAAAAAATGTTTAAAATTTATATTTAAACATAGTTTACATAAATTCAGGAAACTAAATTTAAAATAAACGAATACAAGAAATATATATTGAAAATGTATTAGAAAAATGTTAAAATTTTTTATTTCTCGTATATTTTCAATACAGAATACAGAATGGTAGAGACAGCTGTTCAATACATTACAATGATATTATAATTAATATATTCAATTATTATTATAATTAAATTATAGAAAAATCTTGGGAAATTAAAGTAGAATACATTTTAAAACAACATACTTCAAATAAACTGTTTTAAATTTGAATATTCTTTGTTTTGATATCAAAACTTACCCTAATATTCATTTACACGTATAATATTACTTCTAACAAACAGCTAATATATTTATAGAAACAAAGTTAAATATATTACTACACAAAACCAAATTTAAAACTATATACAAAGATTGTATAAGGCCTTACAATACTCTTAAACAGTAATAAATGACAAAAAGTCTTAAATAGTCTCAAATAAACTAATTCTTGTAAATAAAGATGAAAATTGTAGAATAGTAAAATAAACTAAGTCTTGTAAATAATGACTAAAGATTATAGAATACTCAAATAAACTAAGTCTTGTAAATAAAGACTAAAGATTATAGAATACTCAAATAAACTAAGTCTTGTAGATTACTTTTAGTTGAGGAAAACAATAATATTTAGTCACAAAGAAAGGAAGTCGACTAATAAATCGTGTCCGTACATGATTTAAACAGTGTTAGCACCTCGGTCTAACATTTTTATTTCTTCGCACATTATCTAGACTGTACAATCGGGGACGGAGTTCTTTCAATATTTTTATTACTTACAGAAATGTGCATCTTTTACCAATGCTTTTATAAAGACAAAGTTAATTATACCTACTTATACGCCAATAATTAGTATCTATTCTATTAAATTAAGGGCATGTATGAAGAGGTTGATATCTGTGGCCGAGGCGAAAGAAGTATGCAGAGACCGTAGCGTTTGGCGCTCCGTCGTCTCTGGCTACCCCGCAAGGGATATGGCGTGAAGCTAAATAAATAATAAATATATTCTATTAAAAGCTTCATATTCCTTCCCACTTACACACAAGTAAAAATTACTTAAGAATCTTTCAGTGTAACATTCTATGATAATAATAAAGTTATTATGAATGTGCTTTCGCCCGCGACAGTACCGGTGCATATATTTCCCATATTTCGCGGTCCTCGGACATACATTACGGTCTCAACGTATAATATAACGATAACTAACGTCCGAACCATAATCTAAGATCAAATCTGAATAACTTGAGAGAAGAAATTCCGTATCCACCTTGATTTACGTTCACTACTGTTTTGTTTGTATTCAAAAAATATTATTATATGCGATGCTTCGATGAGTGGGAACTGTCTATATATAGATGTTACAATTATGGGACTTTTTATAGTTCTTAATAGCATATATAATAATATATTAGTACTATTTGATAGTTACAACATACTTTATTCTATCTTTTAACTCATTTTAGAATATAAAATATCAAACTACCCTCATTGTTTATTTTTAAATTATACGTCAGAGGAGTTACGAGTAAGTAAGATGTGTTAATTAACCGAAAACAAATCTTTGGGGTAATAAAGTTGATTTATTAAATAATTTTAATATGCACTAATTCATCCTTCTCTTTGACGTCAGAAATGTAGTCTAAATGTGGGTGGAAGCGTTTACAGAGTTGGCTGCTAATTATTTTTATTAAATATTATTGTATTTATTTTTGGTTTACAGTTATAACTTTACACAGATTCTTGACTCATAACTGGCTTTTGAAATAATTTAAACATTGTCAATAAAAAAAACAAAAAAATTACAGAAAACTACCATATTTTATGCGGAGCTTCGACAGTTATTGAGTAATTTAACTTTAACTCTTAATCTCTATTTCTCCATCTCTCTCCTCTAATAACTTGGACATCGGAAATAGAGCTTTGTGTTACATCATTGGAATATTAATTTTTGCCTTTGGAAGCGTTTTGTGATGAATTTTATTATCAGCGTCGTTTCGCGCTGAATCCAAATTGAGTCATTAGTTTGAAATTGATAACACACTCGAATTTGGACGGTCTGGGCAGTTTTTGATGATTTACTTTTTGATTGTATCATAAAACGAATAACAGTTTTGAATATATTGCGAAATAATAACAATTATAGAAGTAACGTATGTATACTGTTAGTTATAAAATTAACTCTTCGGTATTATAATTAGGGATAGCCAAAAAAAAAAAATTGTCTTTGTCGACAACGTTTATGGAATTGATAAAAATCTTTCTGTTTCTTTCTCTCACGTTCTTTATTTGATCGACCTTAGCTAAGTATAAGGTTTCAGTTCAGACAAAAATCACCCCCTGCTGCCACTGTATGTTGATTTAGTTATAAAATACATAGTCCTTGTTTCTTTATCGCCTAAATATTCTTACAAAATTAATTGAGCTGAGCGTAAATCCATTTAGAGAATAGAATATTGTGAACAATGCAACATGTAAATAATTATTGAATCTTTAAGCACTGATGATGTTCAATGTTCAAGTGATGTTATAACATTAAACGAGTATCTTCAGTAGTTCAAACTCGTATCCACTAAATGTACATAACATCACACAAGCGTAGTCGAATTCCAATTACTTGTTTAATAGCTCATAATTTAGGCAGATGCGCAACGATAATTGATATCTCTGTCCTTATGTTTGTGTCCTATAATCAATACTGGGTTCTAGCTAGGTGCATGTACATGGTTGTGAAACTAAAATTGATTTGTTATATATCTATACCCATATTTTACTTGAACAACTTGTTGAGACTCATTATAAAATGGCTTTATCATAGCAAATATAATCATTTGCATATGGCATGTCTCTACATTGGCAATAATACCAAAACAATGATTAATAGTAATGGTTATGTTAATAAATTCAAAACTCAATCCCTTACAGCGGCAATGGAATATTTCCGGGGCTTCGGGAAGTAAATAAATAATAGAAGTAGCTGAATGGGGTCGCCTTCGAACAGAAATGTCGCCTAAAAGTTATACATATATATATTCTTGGTAAATTTACGTTTTAACAAATGTTCTCTAAAAGTAATGATACTTTAAAATTTTATATAAACAGATCAATTCGATTCAGCTTTAATGAAGTATTAATTAGATTGAAAACAATATTTATACTTATTTCATACAGATTCCTAAATGATGATTTATAATTTTTAACAAGATTTTGTTAATTTCGGTTGACGGATTTTGACGTGTCAAGATGGCGGATTAATTTGAAACTTAGTCTACATACATACATTTACACTTATAAAGGAGCAATAAGCAATGCATTATGAAAAAATTAAAACTAAAATCAAAAAAATTATAATTGTCAAAAAAAAAAAAATATATGCTCTCCTAAGATACAAAAAAAAATATTATAAGAATAGTGTAAATAGATCAATAGATCAATTAAATAGCATACCACCATCATACATTATTTAGAATACTTCGAATACAAACTTTTAATTCAATTACGAATGAATACAAATATCCGAAACAACTTCAATTAAATTAAAGTCAAACAGGATTATCTTAAACCATTAATCAATAGCTACCGAACTAAACAAACAGAGGTATCACATACAAACGCACAGACGTACAAACATAATGCACAAAGCCAACTGTACAGTTCTAATGGCTGTGAATATCAAATGAACGTAATTGGTAGATCCTATCGCTAATAACTTTATCACTTTGTTATTGAAAACCTTGTATACCAGTAATTACTGCAACTTAGTTATCGCATTTAATGTATTATATTATAGAATATAACCTATATATATCTTAATATATAAAACACAAAGACACTCACTGACTCATTCATCACTCTACAGTCCAAACCGTAATACCTAGAAAGCTGTAATTTGGACACAAGACTCCTGACATATTGAATAGGTGCAATAAGAAAGGATTTTGCAAAGGTCCAAACCGTTCTAAAGTTACAGCTAAAAACTGCAAAATATATTGTGCGCCACTTTGATACATCCTAGATGGTGTGGAAATTTAAACAAAATGTTTGATCACTTTCGCCGTCCGTCGTGAAGCACGGGTAACCTGCTAGTTTGTTTATAATATAAAACCCGTCATAGTGAATAAAACTCAATAGCGTTTATAATTAAAAGAAGACATGTAAAATATCGTATATATATATATATACAAGTGTAAAATTAATCTTGTTAGATTAAACACTAATTAGAAGTGTATTGATTTAATAAAATAGTTAATGTAATACCAAAACCCATTACATTGTAATGCATATATAATAGGTTATAATGATATTAATAGCTTCTTGGGCGCGTATTACCCCTTCATACTCATTAATTATGCTTCATTATGGTTACTGAATAACATACACGGTATATATATATAGTATTCATAATATGTATATATATATATATGTCTTTTTCGTTTTACACATTATAGAATATAAATATGAAAAGCATATATACATATATATTAATGTATGTCTGTTTTAGCGGTGTAATTTTGTTTTTATGCTCACGTATTTTTTTTTAATTTTTGTTTAACAAAAATAATAAATACTTTTAATTCCAAACAAAAATAATATTAAAATATACTTGCATTCGTATATTGAATTATAACAATAATTATCAATATATATATATATGTGATAGTTCGCCATTTTTAAGTGTGCCAGAAACTCAGACAATGAGACAGGGGAGTTACGAACTAACGAGCCAACTGCGAACTTGACAAAGAAAAGTTTGTCTAAACGAAACTGTCAAGGACAGGTATCGGGGAACTGTTTTGCGGTAGACGCTTAGATAGTAAATATATTTAAACTGTCCAATACTTAACTACATAGTGTTAAACATCTTTTTTGTTTCCCCCTAAGTGAACGGGAAGCTGGGAAGTAATAATAATAAGTTCTCCCCACATTTATTGTAGTATTCGCTCAACTGAATACAAATAAGTGTAAGTATTATAGTAATTTATTTATTTATTTTACAAAAATGGCTAACTTAATGCTAGCATTACATACCAGTCAATAAAGATAAAGTGCAAATAAAGAATAACGGAGAGAAGTAAGTTAAAAGAAAAAACGTTCAACAATTAACACTAAACCTACCAACTACCGGTCAAATTGACCGTTCTTAAACTTTTGTAAAACTTACACATTTTTAAACGTTATAATATCGTTATCAAACTACATAACAATTCTTAAAATATGCATATAATATTTTCTACACTCTTTACTTTTAGTTATTTCCATTATTACCTGCGTTATATAATAAAATAACTTTTAATTACCAGTCAATTTGACGGCGTGCAGTAGGAACAGGTATACAAGAATTGTCGATAGGTTTAGTGTTAATATCTATAAGAACGAACTCGTACATATTTTATCATTAACTATAAAATAAACTACATACATAAGTAAAAATACACCAAACAAATTTTCTTTACGTTCTTTCATAAAGATATTCACAAATGCGTTCCTTAAATATCTGTTGATTGGGAGCTCGTTGGATATCAAGAAAGCTGTTCCGTAGTTTTATAACCTGTGAAGGAATTAGACTAAATACTAGTTTAGGGATAAATAAACTTAATTTGAATGATGAGAGATAATAGTCAGGATGACCTCAGTATTTGACTCCAAACTAAGAGGAAAGAATAAATCGCTTGGCACAAAAAATAACTGACACAGAATCCTTGAAACTCCTCTTTCTCTCTCTTAACACAAAGTTCGGAAATGTGATCAAATTTAAGTAAATTAAAAATAAAGCGGATGCAAGTATCGTGCTGATCCAATTTCTCTAGATTGGCTTCAGAGATATTAGTTACATCAGCGTAGTTTATACGTGGAAGAATAAGACTACACTAGCAGAGTTTTAGTCCAAGTTGAAGAAAACTTTTACACTGATAAAAAAACGTAACTTTTCTACAAATAATTTGTAAAATAATTAAATGTTAGAAAAAGCTCATTATGTTTTATCTAATATCTAGATAGATATAACTAAACTATAGACAGTTCAATTATCTCTTATATAACAAATTTAGACAAAATGGTCATTTAAACAATTCTCTTTCTCTCTCTCTCTGTCTTGTATAATAAATCAATTTCATAATATCAGTAAGGCATAATTTTATTCTTAAAAAGTTTTTAATTATTTATAAATACCTACACTTTCAAACCCCAAACTACCAACACTACTAGAAAGGATACTAACTCTCCTCTCTAAGTAGTCCGCTCTCCGCCGCGCTAAGCTCATTTTACCCGCTTCGGTTTTATAAAACTCACTAAACTCTTACATAGATACATTCATTATGTTACCTGGATATGGCATATATAGTATTTATTTTATATACAATATTATATACGCCAAAATTACATATTTTTAAAATAGTATTTGTTAAATTATTTAATAATATGTTAGCTATATTATGTTTAGAAATTTTTGGGATAACTTGGGTAAAGGTAACATATAAACTGATACTGCTTTGTCGTATACAAATATATAAATAAATTGACAAATTAAAAAGCTACAACACATTTGTACCTCTTAATACCCAACCTCACAATAGATACTTATATGAATCGGTAGGTATGCAGGTACCACATCAAATTTTCGTACATCCAACCGCATCCCTCTCAGAGTCCGCAAGCTGAATGAAATTTCAGTAATTTGGTAAAGCGAATGCAAGGTATGTGTCCCAAGTGGGATTTTCTTACAATCCGCGCTTTGTTTTGAAGTCTATTTCAAGTGGAACGCCCAAATTATCTAGACCTCTCCCGCCTTACCACTCTTAATAATTTACTATGAGCGAAATCGCGACTCAAGGGTGCTTAGGGGTCATTACAACTGGCGGTATTGGCTTAATAACGTGCAGTTCATGTTTTCTTATTTCGTGGAAGATAAGATTGAGTTTGGCTCATTTTAACATTTTAATAAGTTAGCACTTAAATCCTTTTGAATATTATATCTGTTGGTGGAGATTAAGAAAATGCTATGGTATTCGATGTTTATTTTGTTTCTTAGTTGTCTTTATTTTATTGAAACTTCGTAAAAAGTATTGTATATATAATTATTAACATATTTTTTTATTTTTGCACAATAATTGGACACAACATGACCAAGAACCATGTAATTTTATATGTGATAGTAAAAATAAATAAATATTTAAAATGTAGAACTGCCTAAGGACATTAATGAGTCAGTTGTATCAACAAAAGCACACTGTGAGTGACATCATGGTCTGATGTCCTTCACAAATACAAGGTCATATCGAAAGGACAAAGAATAAAAATAGAAGTGGCAATAGAACTACTAAACGACCTTTTTAGAATGCAAAGAACAGAAGAGAATAGAAGAAAAAGTAGTATAATAAAGTAAGTTAAGTATCAGCTTAGGTAAGTTTTTATCCTGAAAAACAGTGTCTTGTCTAATATATCGATTTTGTTTTAGATAGACCGGGATCTAAATAGCTTAAACTTTTTAGTGCAAGCAAATCCTTGTTTGAAAAGTTTGACGATGTTGACCCAACTTCTATTTTTATAGAGATCCATTTATTAATGGATAATGTCTCGCATCTATAACATTCTTATATTAATGGACAGACATCAATGTAACGTTTTCATATACATAAAATATTCCTTCAATATTTGGAAATGTTGACAGGCGAATGCCGATTCTGAGTTTTGTACACTAAATTTCTATGATACTTTTTTCAGACATACATTCTATCAATATACAAAAATGAAATATATCATTGTATATTTATATGTGATAAGTATATAATATTTAAAAAATATATACAACAACATCTGAAACTAAATAATCTTTGAATTATAAAATGAGCTTAGTGGGTATGTAAGTTGTATTAGTTGTGGTAACAGGGATCCTTTGAAGGCCAAGGCTTTCTGCGTCATAGTAAAAATCTAGGTTAATGCAATATTGTGAAAATTCTAAGACTTTATCAAAGTTTATTGTATAACTGTGCTTTTTAAAATTATATTACTTTAGTTTAGTTTACAGTAGTAAATTCAATTTAAAAATATATTCTTACTAGCTTATTTCCCCCCGCTTCGCTGGGCACACTATTAATTTGGATGTGAACTTAGGTTGCTATGGTAACCTTTGTCATATTATCCGTTGTCATCGTAACCGTTGCTATGGTAACCGTTGCTATATTAACTCTAACCCCCACGTTATGTGTATAGCTCTTACAGGTTTAAAACTAGGCGAAATTCAAAAAGTTGAAATCCGTTAGGATAGGAATTCCGTAAAATCGTAAATTGCTTATATAAAAAATAATATAGATTATCAATATTCATTAAGAAGCCAAACCAAAATCCAATGTATACATGAAGAGACGATAATGAAAAGAGGAGAATTAAAAATTACTAATATCTTACTCTTACTTACTTACGAGTACTTCTTTAGCTACCAATTAAAATTATCTAAAACCTACATAATATTTCAAGTGATCTCATATAATAGGTAGAAGTGAAATGTGAACCGGTAATTGTTTTATGAAAACAAATTCGTGATACAACAAAAGAGTACCCACTGTCTGCCAAAAATAATCCCTGGATGTTTTGAATAAAAATCGAAAAAGAATCTCGCGTTCATTAGCGAAGGGTGTAACTTACATGGGGGACTCCCGTGAGGGTTTATTGTAATATTGAACGACATGCATCGAATACGACATCTTAATATATTTTTTAAAGAATTAGAATTCTCCATAAAAACAACACTGTTTGTGTTAAAAGTATGTCATAAAAATAGCTGTTAAATGTTTCTGGAACCAAATTAAAATATTTATAGTAAATAAAAATAAAGAACAAATTAATATTGGCTTTGTTAAATAAATAGAAATTGAATTATTCATTGCTTCGGTCATTGCTGCGAAGAAAAAAAAAATATTAAAAATATTTTGAATAAAGTGTCAAGATTAGATTTTAAAACTATATTTTATATCGTTCTGTTACAAAATAGTCCCCCTCGCCGTTTTTAATTTGTACTTGAAGTAAAAACCTGAGGGCACATGAGATGGAGGTTTCGCGCGAAAAAAAGAGAAAAAAAGACATTTGTTTTGACAGAGAGAGGGTCGAACGGTATTATTATGTGCCAAAAATATTCGTTAGCTAATGGATAGTAGCGTTTTAATGTTGACGAGAAAAGGCTTATATTGTGAGACTTTTTACGCCTCAAAGTGTGAGGTTACTTAACGGTAACTGCTTGGTAGTTTACAATACTCTAGTTAGGTGGGGACGGGCCCCCCCCTCGAACATGACACTGACGGTTAGAAATAATTTGAAAAACAGTTCTTTTAAAATTTAAAGACTTTAAATGTAGTAGGTATATGTTGGCAAAAAAAATATATTTTACGAACCCCTAAGTAGTCAATATTTTTATGTCATTATTAAAAACTGACAAAGAAAAATAATATTCAAATTTCACTATAAAAAATAACCGTCGAAAACAAACAGATTTATAGCACTACTTTATGAGATCATAAAACCATGAACCCCAAAAGAAAACCAACAAAGGTATAAAAGGGAATTACCATTGATTTACTTATATTTTCGTTAATCGACTGAAGTCTACAAAAGAAAGATAAAGATTTTATTTAGACTAAAATTATACATGTATGTATATAATGTGCATTAAAAAAAAGTTGTACTAAGATCTGCAGATTTCATTTTAAATATAAAAAACATTGATAATGTAAGTAAGGGAGAAATCCAGATTTATTTTATATATAAAATTTTATTTCAAAAATGTATATGATCATAATTATAAATAAACTCACAAAAGGTAATATTTTTATAATATTGAATCCAATTTATTAGTTCTAGGATCATAAATATAGTAATAAGTAGTTGTTGAAGTCGTAAACTCATTTCCGTTGCCGTTTGTATTCAATAATTCTAGAAATTAGAATACCTAGTATTCTCAGTAATTCCAGGTCGTGACTCGAGCTAAGTGCTTAATAGAAAAGCTTAAGAACTTAAGTTTACATTGCTTAGACACGCGAATTACAAAGATATTACAATATGGAATACACAACGTATTTTTAAAATTTATGGTGTTAAAATTTACATTTTTTAATTATTTTTACTGAACCATAAAATTGTTCTTCTGTATAAATCATATATAACCTTTGTGGTACATTTCTAGGTTTATTCCTTTAATCTGAATAAAGCGTCCCAATTGAAATGAAATAAACATAAAGGAAGACATAAATCGTAAGAATTAGGCAAGAAAATCCCTGAAGATTCATGCCTAGACGCGGCATATCGCTTAGAGCCCGTTGGTTAATTAACCAGATTGCATTTATATGGATTCCACATAAATCAAGACCTACTGCGATGTAGAGGGCGCGAAGTTCCTCCAAACCTGGGGCCATTACATCAGCGTATTATGAAATTATAATAACATATGTAAAGTATTTTGCTTAGATATTACAATTAAAGATTTTTTTTTAATTTATAATAACAATTAGGTCAGTTATTTGTTCACCGTTACCACGTTACGAAAATTCAAATTGAGTAAAATGTGATCTCAAATGTGTTCCGCAAAAATGATGTCAACAAATGTGTTATTTCTAAAAACACCATTTAAAAAAATGTCTGAAATATAAAATTGATTTTAAAGTTTGATATGAATAATATTAGCATTTTTTCACATCTGAAACATACTTTAATGAGCAATACAAACCGTACATACATACAGTTATGTATGTATGTAATTTTTTTATTGTAACTTTGAGCTGAACATAAACGCAGCTCTTAACCGTTTGGGAGACCTTTCTTTTGTGTTTAGTTGTCTCCAGATTGCTACGAGATAATTAGTTAAAATTTTTCTCATGTATGTTTGAGCCGAACGCGGATGTTATAACGAAAACAGATTGAAAAAATGTTTAGCCATTCAAAAGTTTTCAAGAAAAGAAGAAAGAAGAGGGGCTCAGCTCAACACCCGCCGCGCACGGTTGGCAGATCCTAGTTATTATATGAAATTAAGTTAATAAAATAAACAACTGTTTAAATCGCTATACTCGTGGCCACACGAAGTGACTGTGACATGTCTTTGCGTGATTTAGTTCTATAGTTATGTAATTAACGCGTTTCCTTTCCTGCGTCTTGGGGTTTCAAAGAAATAAATTATTCAACCTGCTTTATAAAGGTATAGAATAGAAATGTCTGCAACAATAAGATAATCAAATGGATTGTAATAAAAGAATGTACCGTGGAATATGCCAATTCATTCCATACACGCAAACATACAAAGTCATTTTCAATATTATTTATATTACTTATCTTGAAAATAAAAATATACAAATA
Source organism: Melinaea menophilus ssp. n. AW-2005 (assembly GCA_918358695.1). Taxonomy (NCBI): domain Eukaryota; kingdom Metazoa; phylum Arthropoda; class Insecta; order Lepidoptera; family Nymphalidae; genus Melinaea; species Melinaea menophilus. The sequence continues at coordinate 19,036,430 of OU911043.1, read as the reverse complement.
TATAAACGATCTATCTGTATGTAAATATAGTGGTGGTGCCAAGGAACATCAAATAAATTTTTAAAAAAATGCGTTATCTCTCAAGAGAAAAAAAAGAGATACTAGGAGATACAGAGAGAACGAGAGATATAGGTGTAGAAAGTAGATTACTAATACCGTACCACATATATTTATACCGGGTAATTAATATAAATCTTCTGGTAAAGAATGGTACTACCCCCGTCAAAACGAACAGAGTAGTCCATACAGCTATACGGTACTTACAATAACAAGAGTAGAATATGAAAACACATTACATTAGATGTGATTCACTATTCATATGAAAATCCATTTTAGATATAACGTAATGTGAGGCTCTTGATACATTAGAGGATAGAAATAATAAGCTTTTTAATAATTAAATATATTTAATATTGTTATCAACTTCAAACATGAATATAATAATACTACCTGATTCGATGGGTACACTATTAATTTGGATGTTAACTTATGTTGCTATGGTGACCTTTGTCATATTATCCGTTGTCATCGTAACCGTTGCTATAGTAACCGTTGCTATAGTAACTCTTACTTCCATCTATGTAGCTCCTACAGGTTTAATACTGAAAAACAATGCAAAAAGTTGAAGAGGATAAGAATTTCGTAAAATCCGTTCTTAGTGGAGGTCTACGTCACAAGAGAAGTAACTATGTCAAATTTTAAGTTAATCGGACAGATGGTCGAGGAGATTTCGTGATGAGTCAATGAGTGATAAATCGCTTATATACATATATATATATTAATATTTTAATAATTGCTATCGTCAATAATATAAAGACGTATAAATAAATATGAAACGGTAAACAAAATGTCGTTTAGTCACTAATTGGTGTCACTTGAGGTCGTTATTGGTTTGAGTAGTTCCGAAGTGTTCGCGGGAAGTTTATAGAAAAGTTATAGGGTTTTATTGAACAGGTTATTATTATTACAATATAAAACTTTTAATTAAAGGTTACATGAGGGTGGAAAAATACGTTTTGTTTAAAAGCTTTCACAGATTCATTATTTTATTTTTCTCAAATGAAGTGATACGATAGTGCTGTACTAATGCAAATATATTTATATTGTAAATATCAAATAAAATTACATTATTAAGGTTATTTGAATTTACATTTTATTATAAGTATTAAAAGGGTACATTTATTAAAGGGTAAACAAAATAAAATCTCAGTAAACGTTAACGCAAAACGTGTGGTTTTCAAAATAATTAGCCCATTTGAAAATTTATTTCAGCTTAGAAATAGGGCAATTAACTCGCACGGCTCTTTAAGGGCATAATTAAGGACCTCGGCTAAAGGGCGGTTGAGAGGGACAGACACACATCCTCCCATCGGTTTGGAGGGAGATAGAAAATTATACTGATATAAATTTTTATTTTTTAATGAACTGCTTCTTAATTAATTTAGTGATTTCGCAATTGCTAATTTTAACGATTTTAATTTCTTTAAGACGCTCAAAGTTTATTTGATGAACGCGTAATTGGGTTTTTTGATACGAATTTTAATGTAAAACATGAATTAATATTTATAAATGTATTTTTATATTATGAAACGTGAAATTCCATTAATATTAAGATCTAAACAAACTATAGTCTATAGAGAAATGTACAATATACGTCAAATTAATAACAAATATATATAATAAAATAAATATCTATAACATATATATATATATATATATATATATATATATATATATATATATATATATATATATATATATATATAGTAATAGTATCGTATACATGCAGTACCCATTACAACATATATATATATATGTATATATTACAGTCTTGCCAAGTGTACCGCGTAATGAGATTCAAGAAACATTATAGCGGCGATCTCACAATAAAATGGTTGCTACATTATAATAAATATCATACGACCTTACATATTATGCGTTTATGTGAATAACATCCAAATATTTTTATAACATCAAAATAACAAATCGAATAACGAATTTCAAATTTCTATTTGTATCTTCATTCAAGATAAATAAATATTAATTAAATATAGTGAGTAAAAAAAACGAACCTGCGACCTTAATGAAGTTCTCCCGTCGCTCTGAACTGTGTACTACCGTGTCGCTAATCCTCGAAGAATATATTATATATTATAGTCGGCGAGAAAGTGTTATTTCAAACTTATATTTGTTATATGAGAGGTATATTATTTATATGTAGGTATGTTATATGTTAGGTGTCTTTATTTTCCCATACACTTAGGCACCAACGCCGACGTAGACCCCAGACTGGGGTTAAAACAATGCCACAGAGCGACCCCTACGACCTGAGGGCTAGGTGACGCGTTAATTAGTTAACATGAATGCTCTTTGCAAATTTTACTTCATCTATATTATTATTTAAAAACACGTTTTCCACCGACGATGTATTACGACTAATGAGCTTTTACCAAACGTACTTTGAAGTAAATGTGTTTAATATAAAATACGATATTTATAAGAAGGACGAATGAAATTAAAGAACATATTTCAAATTTCATTTCATTTCAAATATCTTGTAATACTTGATATGGGTAAATCTTAACTATTTAGAACATACATATATAACAATTATAACATTAAATAGAAATGTGTCACCGACCTACGTCTCAATTATCAAAGTATTATCATATAATTGGTCTATAAATTAGTATGAAAGTAATAAACGTTGAAGTTTGTTAATACGTGGTATTAGTCTTGGGGTCAACGTCCTCATACCAGGTGACAATATAATCCCATCATTTCCTAGTAATTAATAACAGTAATGACTACATGAGATACAATCTGTTGCTGTATTCACTTAGGCACCGGACACAAATCTTGATTAGGATAGGTAATGTATTCACGGTAGGGTAATAAGATAACCACATAAACTAGACACGCTCACAAAATGATACCAACTCGTTCATTTAAAGCTAACGCTGAAACCTAAAGTTAGACTGTCGCCAAGTTTCGCTATCGTGATAACGAAATTTTAAGGCAACGATAAAAATAATAATTGCATTAACTTTAAAGACTTGACTAGAAATAAATTTTCTCTGAATGCACTTGAATAAGTTTTAAAGCGTCACCTCAGAACTTGTTTTGAATAGAAAAGAGTTGGAGCGATGATTTCGACGCGTTTAAAATATTACTGCCGGCTTCCGTTTGATTTAAGTTAGGAACTTTTATATAAATTAGTATTATCTACAATTATTTTACTTAAAAATCGACTAAACTGAGTTGAACTCCAATTAATACAATATAATTAAACAGCAAAAGAAATATTATAACAATTAACTTGTCTTTATTTCTTTTTCCGATAATTTACTGAAGTTCATTTTATACTTTCAGATCTTTTTCTTCAAACATTGATGCTTTTTACCAAAATATATTATGTGTACCCGCTGATTATGTCCCGAAATAAGCTCCTGTCTTACGTCATCGACTCACTGGATCTCGGGGGAAATCTTTTCAACGAGGGCGGATTAACTTACTATAATACGTCAATTCTAAACCCGACCGTGCATTCTATATGAGTTGCGTGAGTTCGAAAATTTGCACTTATCCGATGATAGGTATTGGTTATCACTAATGTTGCATCACCAGCATTTGGTTTGGTGTTGTTTATCTAATAATAATATATTTTACTTTAATTATACAGTACAATGGCAGTTTTGAATCATTTGTAATATTAATAGAAGAGTATTAAGAGTTATTAGAGCTTTAAGTAACAAAATAAACACAAGTTTGTGTCTCTTCTATTATTTGTTGTTCTGTAGTTTTTTACTTATTTTATGTATGTTTTTATAGGCATTTTATAATTGTATATTGTTTGTATTATGACATTATACGATATAATCATAATTAAAAGACATCGATAAAAAAAGTTCCGAAACCATTATATTTTATAGCTCAAATTAAATCAACCCTTATTAAATTAGTCTCCAAAAAGTACCACCGCGGCATCGTTAACCCCTCTCAGACGGTAAAAAACAACCTGCAAATAAACGCCAAGTCTCGGCTCGAGTAATGGGTTGTACATGATATTTTGGTTATGTAGAGTCACCGGAAAAGGAATTTAACTGGGAATACATACATACATTTAAAGATAATTATATATTTTCTGTTAATAATACTTTAAGAATTGAGTACAAGTTCAAAGTTTTCTCATTAAAGATAATTTAAACTAAAACAATATAAGTAAATTGATATAATAAAAGTTCAATTCTCAATCCAACGATTGAAAGTAATCCCGACGTATAAGAAAATGTTGAGAGAAAAAGTACAAATGTTTTCATTAACCCGTCTCTACGGACGAAACGTTAATGGACGGAATGGACGAAATGGACGAAACTTCACAACAAAATCAGTATACGGATTCTCGAATGCAGTAACAGCTCTCCAGTCGTGTATGATGAAACTTTGTGTTTGAAAGACCCCCTTCCCCTCTCGGGACGCTACTATTTATATCGTTTGCTTTGCTAATTTAGATAATTTTTTTATTCAATGTTTTTGCAATTATTTAAAAAAGTTCTTCTAACAATTCTAATAATTCTAATATTTATTCTTTATAATATTCTAGTAATTCTGTATATTTGAGATATATCAAAAAATAGCATAGATTTATTATAAAAAGCTTTAGATTAGATATTTATATATTTTAATTACCTTATTCTATCTATACGTATCATCGAGCATCACTCAAAAACTATTCAACTAATTAAGATTTTATTTTGATAATTGAAAAGCTATAAAAGGTTATGGTTATTACGTGTAAATCCAACAAAATATTAATTATCTAAATTTTTTGGATTGCATCGAATTGCATTGCATTGTTATTACAAAACAATTACGAAGGTATTAATTAAATAAAAAAAAAGAATGCTATTATTATCCTACAAATATTCTGCCTTACAACTAAAATCAAAATTTTTCAATATCCGTGCTTATGACATTCTTACTAAATATCGAAGCATAAATCAACTTCAGTCTACGTAATTTTAGCCATAAGTTATTATTAAAAATGCTAAACAATAACAAGATTATAATAAGATTAATTCCTTTTATCGTTCCTCGCTTTAAATGAAATTAAATTTGTCATCACATTCATATAACAACAATAATTAAAATTGCGTTCTTCAATAATGAAATTACAGTCATCGCCGAGGTCCAAGAGGTTAGTAACTGGCGCAAAACAAAAAAAAAGTTGAAAATGCACTCTCATTTCATTCCCACATATGCAACAGTTACAGTAAGACGGAGGGCACTTGCCAAGGGCTCGAAACCTGCTTGCAGTCCTCGTGTTAAGAGCTCGCTTTGAAAGGGATAGCTTAGGACTCCTACATACGTACGAGGTTCGAGGTAAGAACACATGTGCTATTTTTAATATCATATTTTATTAATTATTATAAGTAGTGTATATAAAGAGGTGCATAACTAATAATGTTAGCAATAATGTTAGTTAATAAATCGAAATACCAAAATGAAAGGTTGTGTATTCGCTACGTAGTTGCTACGCCTAACTAGTCTACGACATTAATAAGACAAAGCTGTGTTGATTAATTAGAGTATTCCATAATCTGTCTCATGTCTGCAGCGACCCTTTAGATGGTTATTATGCAACTTGTAACCGGTATTTTATATGGACTAGAGCGACCCTCTCACGCCAGCGGGGTATCGTTTTTATAATTATGACGTTTGTGAGTTGCGGATGTGATACGAGCTTTTCTTTCTATTTTAATGTTTGATTCATCTGCAAATGTAACTAGCATTTATAGAATAGTGGAATATTTTTTTGTTAATATAGTAAATTAGATTTAAGATCATAAATAAGAAGTGACTTATAGAAGCCGATAGGTATGTTATTGGATTGTTTTTAAACAATATTTTACAAAGCAATTCACAATATTCCTCAGTTATCAATCACAGAGCAATCTGTCTTGATGAAAGAATGCAACAGAACGTAAGTTATGTTAACAAAAACATGCGCTGGAAGACGACCTTAATCGAATTTTGTATTTACCAAAACATATACCGCCATTCACTATTAGACAAGACTAGAATAATAATATTGACAAAATTAAGCCAACATCAAAGATTCTTTATATTATGACAAATATATCCACTTAAATTAATAATATCCCAAATAGATGTGTGTGTGTGTGTGTGTGTAATGTGTGTGTGTGTGTATAAAAATATTAGTAGCATGAACAGCATCACTAAATGCATTCTGATTAATCGTGCAGACGGAGTTATATCAGTGTTTCGTTTTGGACTCAACAATGATTGATACAGCGCACAGTCCACTAGTTAACTCGAACGGATAAGTCGTTTGTCACCACTCCCAGCTCGGTACACTGTCATTAAGTTTTGGGTAAATTATTGCGAGTCGAGTTGGACACGAAAAATCACTTTTGTTTTGTTATCCTGATAAGTGAATTTGTTTGTGACGTTATGTTGTGTACGGGAAAATAAGTGGCTTTATAGATATAAGTTTTTGTTAATGGATAACATAAATATTTCTAATTTTATATAGTTATATATAGAATATGAGTTATTCATGTTAATGTATTATAATAGTTCTCTCATTATTTTATGCCATTAAAGTAAATATATAATACAAAGAAGAATAAGTCTGCTGATTTTGTTATTAATAATTTTCAATACACCATTCTTATTTAATTAGACTGAACTGATTATTTGAACTAAATGATAATCACAATACATTCACCTATTGAATAAGTAAATATTCTAAGTAATACTATGAATCATATATTTAGTTCTATGGCTGCTGCTACAAGGATAACACCATATTATTTAATATAGTTAGTATTAGAACAAAGTACCTCTATAACTATTGTTTATATACTGGATTATAATATAAGCATTACATTATACCAGCTAATTGTGAACTATGAATAGTTTTTTTTATAATCTTGTCTGAAAAATTTAGTTCTTATACCATCCTCTGGTCGTTTCAGAACTTTGTCACAGAATTGTTTACGTAAGATGTTAAATTAGCATTCAAGATATTTAGTTAAGATATTTAATATCCCTTCCAAATTTCGGACTTTTATGACAACTACAAACAAAATATTTCCTCTATCAAAAATAGCACAGGGTAATGACCCATAAGCTGAATTCGAAACCTATCGTTGCGACGTGTTAAATAATGTATCGCCTATGTCCACTCTCCACAGCTGGAACGCTGAAATGCATCGATAAATTACATATAAGTTCGCGCACAAAGGTGCAAGTAGAGATGGGAGTACAGAGAGAAAAAGAGAGAAGAGAGGGATCTCCGCTTAACTCTCTCTAGCAGTGAAAAGCCGGATTTACACTTTATACCGCAGCGGGTATGTCCCGATAAATCACGTCATGATTTAAGCGCCTTCACACCACTCGCCTATTTTTATCCTTTATCTATGTTTGGTCCATTTTTTTATGCCGAATTTACTGTCGGTTATATTGTTTTCATTTTTATATCCGCAAACATATTTTTAAAACTATTTTTTAGATCTTATTTATAAATTGTTAAATAATTTATTTTCACGTTCCTTTTTATATTTTTCGTAAATAATATATAAGATATAAGGAATAATTCAGCAATAACTTTGCGAAAATGTCAACTGGGCATACAACATAATAGCCCGAGGTAAGGTTAAATTATGTTCGTCTGTATCCTTTATTCCAGCGACATTGCTGTGTTTAAGATAAAAATACTTATTTGTAACTTAGAATACGATAACATTATGCCGAACATTTATAAGGATCTTTTGAGGCATCATTATAGATCCTTTGAAATAAATATTGTATATAATTATTAAGTATAATATATATAAGAAAAAACTTCACAATAAAAAATATTTCAAAAGTATAGAGAGTTTAAATATTATCATATGTGTCAAAATTCTAAATCTTTATTGAAAGTCAGTTTTATACAAAACAAATTTTTATTGCTACCCGAGAAGAGCTGATGACAGAAACTCAGCGGGCTTGTCTTGTAAAAAAAACATACTTAAGTCCTAAGTTACATTTATAATAAATCTTGAAGTACCCTGGCAGAGAGCGCTTCATACCCAGGGTGCAACATGTTCTAGATATTTAAAATAATACTATTATATCAGTTAGCAGACAAACGATTCTTAGCATGTTTTTGAAATTTATTAGAGTAAAATTTTTACGTTTACTGGAAGCTGGTGAAAAAGTGTATAAATTGCCCTATCAAAGACTTTTTTTTTTTTGTCAAGTATCTGGTAGAGCAAGCTTGTGTTTGTTCCTCGTATTTATATAATGTTCATCGCTGTCTTAATAAAATTATTCTTATTCCTATGTACACATTTAGGAATTTCAAAAATATACTGACCAGCTACGGTAAGTATTGCATTGCTTTAACTTATCTCGTAAGGAATCCCTAGGGCCCAGATTGTAAATTGCACGAATAACTCTCTTTTGTAAAACAAAAATGATTATATCAGCTGCGTTACCACAGAGTAAGATATCATACGATGTTTTACTATGCATACGTGGCAGAACTAAATTTATTAGCCAATCCAGCTACATGTGGGCCCATTTATAAATTAGCATCCACAGTGAAAGCAAGAAAAACTGTGGATTCAACTACAACCATCGCTCCTTCATTTAATATTATACTAGATTGCACCTTTTTCACATTAAGAGTTGTAAATCTGAGAAGTTTATTCTTTTTAGTGTTGCAGGTTGTTAACGGTAAACCAATACACTATTTTAGAGTGAGCCTTACAGTACCTGATGATGTTTTAGTTTAAATATCAAATAAGTACCATCAACAAACAATACTATCTCATCATGTTTGTCTACAAAACTTGGCAGATCACATATATAAATAAGGAAGAGAAATAAGCCGAAGATTGAACCTTGTGAAACTCCTAATCAAATAGTGGTAGAAAAATATCTAAACAATTAATATTAAAATTACCATATAGAATATTTTTTTATTAGAAGCAGATAAATATTTAATAGTTTTAATAAATATTCTCGAAGATAAGTTCAAAATAATAAATATACTCAATGATTGAAATCATCTAAGCTCTTTATACAACTCGACCACTATTTGTTTTTATATAAACAATGACTTAAGTAAAAAGAAGAACAACAAAAGAAGCTAAATATATTGTAGATTGATTATATATCATAAATTTATTTCATCACAAAAAACCTAAAATCTTTCCTTAAACTTATTTCTTTACAATGTATGACTTTCAAAGAGTTGTTTTTTTATATTTCATTGCAGTATTCTCATGTAAAGAGCGAACAAGTAAAGAAATGCACGTTTGCTTACAAACAGTTCTCTCGAAGTACATATTCCTTTTAATCTATACAAAGTCGTATCTGATTCACAAAGAGCAGTAGATTTTCAAAGGACGCAGCGTCAATTAATTGAAGGTTTTTATATCAAAGAGCGTCGATAAAATCCAAATAAATAAAAAAAAATGCAGTGGATTTTTAAAACAGAAGGCGCGAGAACATGAGTGTACAATGTCCCCTACCATGTTTTTCAATTAATGAAAAATATTTTATACATTTTATTTATTATTTGCTATTTTTTAAAGTGACAACTGTGAAGTATTCAACTTATAGTCTAAATAGTGCTTTTTTGAGTTTCATATTTAAACAATGTTTTATTTGACAGAAAATTTATTGAAACTGATTAATTTGTAAGACGTGTACCTAATTCTAATCTCTATCACCTAAAAGCCAAATAAAGATCAATTACTTAAATGTATTGAAACTAATTATAATAATATTCTAAAATAATGTAGAACGTATATTGATTTTAGTACAAAAAATATTTTCTTAACCACAAAACTTCTGTAATCCAATCAGTTGCCACAGCATCTGAAACACGTGGTACATATTTCTTGCATGACGATATTGGTATCGTAATTCGTACATAAATATTCAGATGCATTAAATTTGTTCAAGCAATTGTCAGTCCTTTGAACATGTATTTGAGTATTATGGAGGCATCATAAATTTAAAATTAAACTGACACTCGACAGTAATAACGTATGAAATGGAAACATTGCCACGATAAATGATATTTACGTAAATATCTTGTATGTCTGGCTTAATGGTTGTTAGCTTTTATTTCATTTTGCAATTCAATATTCATTATAGCTGTTATAATTATGAGTATATGGCGGCTTTGTGTTGAAAAGGATTGACCAATGGCCGATGGGCTTTATAAACCAATAGCAAGCGAGCATCCGACGACACGAGGTAAGAAGATTATGTTTCAAACAATGGAAAGCTCTAGTTACGGGGACAGTGAAGTGATCAGATTGAAACTGTTTTATTTATTAAAAATACTCTGTCTCAATGTCTTCCTCTGCTTCATCCCTTTCTATACGAAATAACATAAAAAAAATGTGTCTTATTATTGGAATCAAAGATTAATTATTATTTATATCAAGGTTTAAGAAAATCTATCTATAAAAATCTTCTGTCATACAAGCTTTCATCTTCATTTTCTATTTCTAGTTAGTTCATATCTATTGCCAATAGGATTATACGAGTAAAATAAACTACTTTATCTGCCCCTAAAAACTTTTATCAAAATCTATTTAGCAGTTAGCAGATTATCGGTTAATTTCTTAATAATAATTAATTTCTGTAATAATCTTAATAAATTCCAGACTTATATTGTATAAATATAATAAAATCCCAAGATACCGTCAGGAAGTATGCAAACCGCGAAGATCCTCGAAATCACGACTGGATTTATTTAAACAATCTTGTCTGAGATCTGAAGCATCGCCTTAATTGCAAACGGTAATTAAGTCATAAATAGTATCCAACCCTTGATGTTAACGTCTCCCCATGTTCTTAAGTTGTGGTAATAGGCGCTGTAATTCTTTATACGTGTGAAATTATAAATTATAAACTTCGGATGAGGATCATGTAGGAGGCTCTCTCAAATAATCGATCGACATTTATAAGATTAATAGTAAAAAAATCATTTATAAATAATATTGAATGAAAGACTTAATTAAAGGGTAGTATAGTCTGACGTGAGCTTGATAGTACCATACTATCACAGAAGATGTTAACACATTTGGGCCCGGCTAATTTTATTTTTCGGCTTATATAATGATATTCTGGAGCTGGTTGCTGCAAACTTCACAATAGAAGGGGAGGATAAAATTTATTTGCGGCAACCAGGTATAAAATTTGAAATGACGTGAATTCACGTCAAGGACGGCGAATGTGTTAAGATCAAAAGTACGTTTTCTTAAAGTAACACGTTTAGGTAAAAAATTGTAAATGTACTGGTCGTCAGGATAATAATATAAATAAATTTATTTATCAAACTTATTCCATTCCATTTTCACCTCTATTATTAAAACTGTAAAATTATAATTGACAGTGCGTTGGATTTATTACCCCACACTAGAAGGCATTGGGAGCAGCTTGTATCTGAAGTTGAAGATTTATATAAGAGTGGAAAATAGAAAATACTGTTATCTTACTGAAATATATATTAAATGGAAATTATTATATTATGATGAGGAATATACAGACATTGTTCATTAATTTTATTAATAGAATTTTGTTATTATGAATAAGAAATTTAATGAAGGTAGATAAATCACATATTGAAGATTTAATAATATTTAAGTATTATTTAGTTAGTGATTATTTTTTAATATCTCGTTAAGTTTAAATATATCGAAATTATTTCTGAAAATTCTAAATAAATCGTCTAAAAAACTAATCTTAACTTACGTGTTATTTCATTTTATTTAATAAATTTATTATTCATTTTAAAGGACAGTGCGGAAACTTTATTTATACAAACCAAAACATTTAAACGCTGAAGCCGTATAGAACTTTACAGAATAAACTCACAAACATTATAGCAATAAGCCGGTGTATGCAGAATCCAAACAATGCAACTTCGAATCAAAGGCAGGGAATATATGCGAAATGTTCCAAAACACTTGTACCAGCCCTCGGGTATGGTGTAATAGGTATAACTGTTCTTTATTCAGGTATAACCCTAATTAATTAAGCCCTGTGTTTTAGTTTGTATGTTAATGTTATGTAGTTTTACTTTTGAGTCTAAATAAAAAAATCGTGAGCGTATTTTCCTTTGTGAGTTTGTTCTGTTGGGATGGATTTTTAATTTTATTTCCTTTTAAATCAAAATATATTCAACTATTGCATTGTAATGGTCTTATATACTAGAGAGCTATTTTGTTTATATAATTTATATATATCGCTACATAAATCTTTTTTCAATGCATCATATAATATAATACATTTAATAATCAAATAGATTTGAATATATAATTCGATAAAACATTTTTATTCAGATACTTTATATAAAAAAATATTTATATATAAAGAAACTTCGCCCGAGGTGTGAGACGCTAGACAATATTGTATTCAAGATATCACCGCTCTTCATTCTGGTTGTCAAATTATCTTATATATTATATAAACCTTTTAAGGTTTTTTAGCGTCTTTTCTGACTGTTCATGACAAACTGTCAACGTTTTCAATATACACATTTAATACCAAAAGTAATATTAATTGTAGGAAATAAATCAGAAACAAAATTTAAACTACCCTAACTCCAATAAGATGCTAACTACAGAGTAAGTAATCGCTACGTCATAATACCAACTACACTGACATTAATTTTCATCTAAAAGTGGCATCTTTAAATGTCTTCATAACAATACGAACCTCTCCAGCCTGTAAAATACCTTTAAACACTGTTCTATTGTCTTGGGTCCATTAAAAACCAAGACTAATGCACTACTAAGGGGCAATTTAACATACAATACATTGTGATGCATCAGAGAAATTAATTGCTTTTAAATAATTGTATATTTACTTTTACGTAAATACAGGTAAACTGTGTGAAATTTAAAACGATTTATATAATATATTTACATAAAGGACACATACACAAACGTAAAAGATATTCAATTGTAACATAAAGAAATAAATAATTTAAAATGCTCGAATGTATCGAATTTCAGGAACGTAAACAATAAAAAGTCGACCGAGTGATATAACGTAGTTTGCCAATGAAAGGTACAGTCGCGTTCAAAAGGACAAAGAAAGCCAGGACAGGTCCGGGCACGTTGACAAATAGCGTCGTTGCCTCTAGGGATTTACGAAACAAACTCCATTCAGCTTTACTCTTTCACTTTTCTTGCGGACTGTACACGTTAGTTTTTTGAACCTGGATAGAAAGATTGATTTCCTCCTAAGTTAAGCTTTTAAGTCAACTTTTCGACACTTTTATTTGGTCAATCTTTGATAAGAGCTTTAAGAGCATCGGGAAATCTGTTGGGAGTTATAGAATGGAAAAGCTTATTGAAGTTTCGGTATCTTAAGCTTTGATTGTTACTAAGGGAGCAGTCAGATATTATTTGTTTTGAAGGTTTAAAGTATCTCAGCCGGGATCTTGTTTACGTTTATGGCTCGCTTTTTCCCGGGAGCAAATTTTATTTATTTAAAAGATGATGAGAATTAATAAGATATTTTTGTTATGCTTAAAATATATTATTGAGATAATGGAAATAGACTTCATGTTTAAACAGATTCTTTAAACAAATATTCATTACTCTGTAGATATATTCCAGATAATAGACTACTAATACTTTTGTTAAAACTACATATCTAGATATGATATAGAATAAAAACTCTCATGATTCTTTGGAACTGAAATCACTAACACATTCTGTTTAGTTGCAGTTTAATAATCTGTTAATCATGACTCCTAAATGACTTTTCCGTTTGAACTCGCATCAACACAATTACCAAATAGAAAATTAATAGTCATTTCCCCAAACACGGAAATAGAAATAGTAAAAATAACCTTGTCCCTGTACTATTCCTTAAAGTGTAAACATACTCCGAGTCAGTTACAACGTAACAACGGCGTCTAGTTACAAGTCATCGGATAGACACCCTATTACCAAATTATACCTGTTAATACGAATATCCAAATATGCTTTTATCTATCAAATAGCTGCCAACTGTAGCAACCGTCTATTACCATAATTTCCCAAGCGAATTGATCTTCTGACAAACTTACTCTTGCGATATGTTTGGTATTTATTATGTTGTAATAAGGATGACATTCCTGAAACAGTGATGAATTTAATTTTGCTTTTCTAATAAAACTAAAACAAACCTTATCCTAAGGATTTAAGATTGAATATTGTTTATCTTAAAACTTGTCTTTAAGACCTTGTGAATGTAATATTATTTCGGTTAAGACAAAACTTGTAATGCGATACTCGTTACATTCAGTTTTCAGTATTAGAAATATCGATTTCATATTGAATTGTTTAATGTCACTTTAAGATATTAGCATTAGATCTTAAAACATAATTTTAATATATATAACACATATATTATATATATACTATCTTATTCCTTCCCTCTTCGCTGGGCACAGTATTAATTTGGATGTGAACTGAGGTTGCTACGTAACCTTTGTCATATTATCCGTTGTCATCGTAACCGTTGCTATGGTAACCATTGCTATAGTAACTCTTACCCCGCGTTAAGTGTATAGCTCCTACAGGCTTAAAAATTGGCGAAATACAAAAAGTTGAAATCCGTTCGGATAGGAATTCCATAAAATTCGTTCTTAGTGGACGTCTACGTCACAAAAGAAGTAACTATGTAAAATTTTAAGTTAATCGGACAGATCGTTTCGGAGATTTCGTGATAAGTCAGTGAGTGGTAAATAGCTTATATATATATATACTTTACTATACTGATATTACAGAGAGAATTAAAAAACATAATTAATTTCTAACCAGAAAATCTAATTGCATGGTGTTGTTACTTCAAGAATGCTGCCCCATAAAAACTTACGAGCCAAATTTAACCCCTTTAGGGTGACATTTCTTAAAATTACTTCTTATATAGCGTGTATGTAAGAGCTGGTAAAGTGTATACACATGTTAACCATATTATATATATCTTTAATAAATATAATATAAGAAAAACACTAAGACAGGCAGGACTCAAACCTGTGAGATACGTTATATTTTACGATATTTCCTAATAAACCTTTTTCCAGCTCAGTCCAGTTAAAAGTTTCTTAAGGTCAAATAGAAAAACTATAAAACGTATTCATTATGTTATCAAATCATAAGTAGGCTTTTATTATACATTTGTATATCAAAACAAAATATTTTATTAAATATGTTTTTCCAGGAAACAATTAATTTCAAAATCGCAAAACAACGTTAAATAATTATTATAGAAATAATTTCATTATTACTTATAATAAGTTATTAAATTTATAATTTAATATTAATTGTATACAATTTTTAATCGAATTTGTAAATTCAGTATTTAGTTTCACTAGTTTGCGTCAAACAGGGCAATGTAAGTGTAGTTTGAAATTTTAATGAGCCCGGAGGCATGCGGCGAGTAAGGTATGTGCATAGAACACTTAGGTACAATTCACACAGCTAAAGACATCAATAACATAGCCACATACACCAATACTGAATCGTGTCAAATATTTTAGGTATAACTTTTAGATTTTAAAAGATCGAAGAGTAGACAGATGTTCAAATATTAGAAACTCGTTATAATCGCTTGAGAACATTCTTTATCTTAATATATAAAACACAAAGACACTCACTGACTCACTCTCTCATTCATCGCTCTACAGCCCCAACCGTAATACCTAGAAAGCTGAAATTTGGACACAAGACTCCTGACATATTGAATAGGTGCAATAAGAAAGGATTTTGCAAAGGTCAAAACCGTTTCAAAGTTACAGCTAAAAAACTGCAAAAAATATAACGCGCCTATTTGATACCTAATTAGTGGTGTAGAAATTCAAACAAAATATTTGATCACTTTGGCCTTCCGTTGCAAAGCATGGGTAACTAGTTTTGTATATGTTCAGAATTATCTATAATTGTACGTATATCCATGCAAGCGAACCCGGGAGGCATAGCTATATTTATAATAAAATATTTCTATATCCTTAACATCTGTATTCTTTCACATTGTCTTTATTAAGTATCTCAATCATAATCAAGAACGGATGCTGTGTGCAATCAATAACAATAACTTAGCTGCAGATGATATGTTGACCTATTTTACTTTTTTTGTCTGTTGTGATTCATATTTATATATATATTAAATTTGATTTAAATCGCCATTTTATATAAAGATGGTGTCGATCTTTGTTTTAAAAGTCAGTGTGTTTTAAGTATTATCGATATGATTCCATAAACACAATAAGACCACCATTATAAAAAAATCCAATTAAAAATCATAAAATATGTGCAAAAGGAATGCATTTATTATTTCGTTGTTGGTTCATTAAACCGACCCGTCTATGCTCACAATTATTTACTCCATCGATACTGGCTCTGATGAAAATGTTTTTCATTACCGGATCGGTTTTAATTGAGATTTTCATTTTAATAACCCTCTCAGTGTGTTCTGTGTCTGCATTCAATAGTGAACTATATTTTATGTGTGGTAGAGTCGGTTTTGTGTACCCTTTGTACTGAGGCTTAATATTAGTATTTTTTTTTTGTATATTTGATGTTTATATTTATTAGTTTCGAGTAATGTATATCGGTGGGCAGCCTCAGTGGTATTATATTCATAACTTATATGTTTATTCAAAAGCAAGTGGAATACTAATTATAGTGAATATTTTTTTATAATATATTAATTTTTAAATTGAAGCCTTTTCATTGAATGAAAAGATTTTTCCATGAAAAGCATACATTATGTTAGTTTAAAATATCTATATGAAATGAGAAACATTCGTTACGTCAATAAAAAACACAAAGACATGTTTTAGTCATAAAATAATACGTCACAAAGAACAGGAAAGTTATTTTAATTTAGTCATAACAAAAAAAATAACCCCACTTCAATAAAAAACCAATTCTTTAATGATAAAAACAATATATTTAACAAACAATTACTTTAAAAGTGATAGAACATTTAAATTATTAAATAGGTGCCATCACCATAATTACGGAGCATGCCTCAATAATTATTGGGGGACATGTATACACATGACAACGTGACAACTGCCAGGCGAGGCCCCCGGCGCGTGAGAAATGGCTGCCTCCGACACGAAAAATACTATTCATGATCCATAACACTTAGCGGGGAGTATTATGTAATAATGTTATGGTTATGGAGACCTTATCTTTTGTATTATGAAATACTTTTACTATTTCGTTATAAAAATAAATACAATATATATGTAAGAAATCACTATTTTTATTTATATTTAATAATGTTAGCAATCACGGTCCTAAAGTGTCCTATTCATTTTATTGCTATACAAAATTAGGAACATTTTATTTGTCAATTTCATTACTTCCAAAGCGTTGACAATAGGAGGAAATAACAAACAAACGTGCTAAACGAGCTAAGAGCTAAGTCATTGACGACACAATAATTCAATTCCGAAATCATGGGAATAGCACAATTTTCCTTTAACGCGCCGTTGCTTTCAGTTTCAATACAATCCGGTTCAAGAAATGTGGAACAACAAATGTCTTATAATAACAATAGAAATATTATTTTTTATCTATATTAAAAAAAAAAATTGACATTTAAGAAAATGAGAACTCGTTTAATATACATATATTATTTTTATATTTTGAAAAAAAGATACAAATACGTTATTTTACATACATTATTTTATCATCTATATAATATATATATAAGCGATTTACCACTCACTGATTCATCACGATATTTCCGAAACTATCTGTCCGATTAACTTAAAGTTTTACATATTTACTTCTTTTGTGACGTAGTCGTCTAATACAAACAGATTTTAAGGATATCTTAACCCAAAGGATTCCAAATTTTGCATTGCCCTTTGCCAAGTTTTAAACCTCTGTTAGGAGCTATACACTTAACGCGCAGGTAGGAGTTACTATAGCAACGGTTACCATAGCAACGGTTACGATGACAGCGGATAATATGACAAAGGTTATCATAGCAACCTAAGTTCACATCTAAACTAATAGTGTGCCCAGCGAAGCGGGAAGAAATAACCTAGTATAAATATATAATATAATGAACCCACCTCTATATCGTAATAATAAGTTATCAAACGTGTATAACATTAAAATACTTTTATTAAAACCGCAGCCCTCGCCACGGATCCCAAACCGCGTAATCCATAATAGAAAAAACCACAAAAGGTCTTTTATCGTCACATTTATGCGGACAGCCGTCCCAACAATGTATGAAACTTATTTATTCACTACACTGGCCTCGTCAATCTGATTGTAAGTAAAGCTATTCACGATATGAATAACCCAATATAATAATAGAGATATACTCCGCCATCTTGAATGTGGTTTTTGCAACTTTGTATCCTGTATTCGAGTATTCGTATTATTGAGAGGAAAACTCGTTTGTTAGTTGTATGCTTTAAAGATGTTGCGGAATTTAGTTATAGTTATATGTAAGTTGTGGGTTTAGATTTAATATTTAATAAATTGTCTGACCATCTTATCAATAGTACTAGTGTTAGTAGCAAGATACTCAAAGTACATAATAAATTAATAAGTACCAAGAATAATAACCTAAACAAATATTGTAACAAAAAATTGCTGAATGAATGGATCCTACACGCTTGCGAGGTCTTCCCTTATTATTAGTAATCGTTACTACTGCCTCAGTCGTGTTGGGGTGAGAATTAACGACTCAAACCGGTACCTTGAAGCAATAAGGGGGTAGTGAGTACATAGTAGTCGGTAGTGTAGTGTCGTCTAGTCTAAGCGTCATAAACATCAAGGCTTAATGAGTGCACCCATCAGCAGTCTCAAAACTTACCAACACCAATATTTGGTTACTTCGCGCATGTTAACAAAGGTGGCATATTATATTAACCCAAACTGAACTGGGAAATTTATTACAAAAGCTGCAAGAAAACCTCTACCACATATCGGAGAGAAATTGTTAATCAATTACAATTTATTAACCATCGCCGATTATGTACGGAACTAAAGTTGGATTTTCAGAGGCAAGCGGCAATGTATGTCGTAATAGTCGTTGCGATGGGGTGCGGGTGGTTTAAAGTATGTTTTAAGTACATGCTAAGTATGAAGGGTTCCAAGTTTGGACAGCTCCGTCGGCGCCAAGACATGCACGCAAATGCAGGGAGCCGTGATGACACGTTGTATGAGACAAAAGATTGAGTTATGCTTCGCCTATGCATTATTTAATATAAAACTTGGTAACGTACGGTCTTGTCTTCAGAGAAATATTACTTGTCTAATATTAGCTGCAATTTCAAGTTGCGGGAGATATATTTAAGTTTGTTTCCTATAATGTCGCGAAGTTAAGATTTAATTTAAGTGTAGTTTAATTCGTGTTCGTTTATTTTTTTTTCTTTATTACTTATTATTATAGGAAGTTTTATCATTTTATGGTTAGTGTCAAAAATATTTTCACATTATTAAAGTTTGTAAGAACCTAATACATTCGGTACGAAGTTGTTAAGCTAAATGTGGAAAAATGAACGTTCTTAATCATATTCTTACTTTGAGTCAGGTAAAAACACATTTCGTACTTTACCCAACCGCTGCCTGAGACCATAATTATTACAACTTACATAGAATTACTGCAATGCAGGTAAAACGTACACTTACATCTAATGAGGTTTTTGAGACTAAATGAGGGAAGCAATAAAAAATAATTCCCAACGTCATGACAATTTTAAACGAACGTAAGCGCATGTATTTAAAATACTGCATTTTTAAAACGGCACCAGAGATTTTACAAAACATAAGAAAAGACTTGCTTTGTTGCTACACTCAGACGGCCGGCTGTTTACTAATTAATGTCGCCCGCATGTTAAAGTGTAGGTGTCCACACCTCCTAATTAATTTACAGGACTTTTATCTAACTATTAAAAAAAATATTACCCTTGTTTCTACCATCTAATCTTATTATGAAGTATTGCAATATCAATAATCATCTTTATTTTTATTAGGAAATTCATATATCTGTTTCAACAATACATTTCCTTGTACCTATTTATAAAAGTCCATATCTGGTGATTAAATACAGACACATGGTCACCCTACAGCTTTCCCGCACTCTTCGCCCGCTGTTTGAACTTTTTATTTGTAATTACTTGATGTGTTTCGGATTGGAATTAAATCTCGCCATACTGAGCCCCATTAGGGGTGTGAATGGTATTGTCGGTAGCGAGTCCTCGGTGATTTCAAGATTTACATACACAATAACATACCGAGCGTATGAGAATATATGATATAGTTATATGACGATAAAGTAATATTATTAACATATACATAGTGATAGTTAAATATTAAAACTATTACAATAATAGAGTAGATTATTAGAGTTCTATTGCAACAACCTTAAAAGCTAGCTCAGCACTGCGGTTTTCAATATTGTAAAACTGTTATTATTATTGCCTTCACTGTTAAGATGCAGTTACAAATATGGTTTCACATATTTTTTATTAAAAAACAAAAGGACTCGTAATACATTTTATTTGGAGCTTACACATAATTTATGCCTAATTTTATTAAACAGAGGATATTAAGTTATTAAAATAAAAAAAAACAATTAGCAAGGCAATTATATCTAGATTAGACTCTATAGCTTGGAAGGATTATTATGTATTACCAAAAGCTCCTAGAATATAATGTATAACCTAGCCTTAACAACGAGGGAATACAGCGAAGTGACTTGGCAGGAGTTTGGGTTAATTCGACGATTTACTTAAAATACAATCTTTTATTTGATCGCTGTCTTCACGTTACTACCACATTACATATTATACTATTGAATTATTTATAAACTATATCATATTAATTAGAGTTAGTTAGTTAGTTAGTGATAGATATAGACATCAAAATATATGTAAAGATTTCTAGCAAAAATAAATTACTAATATAAGATTACTGTTTGAGTTAAAGTATTACGTAATGTCTGTCTGTACACATGCTGACTTGTATATATATAGATTGTTAAGAGTCACTCATTAATATAAGAAATTGTGTTATATTTTTGTATACAAGACAAGTTATACTGTAAACTGAGCTTCCTTTCCCACAGTCCTCCGTATAAACAAAGCTCAACATTCAATAGCTATATTTACTTTTCTATTTTTATATACATATTTTAATTATTATTTTGAATAAAGTTATTTAAGAATAATTGTGTATTTTAATAGTTATCCAAAATTATTAATCTAGAAGTAACATTAAAATATATATATATATAACTAAATATTAACTGATTTATATTAGAACATATATAAAATATATAAATTTATATATAACAACCATTACTATTGCTATAACGATAAAAAAATCGATTATAAACAAAAAAAAAAAAAAGAAATTAGATAAAATATTGATAACCCAGTTTATGTATCATAAATTTCAATCTTGTTTCTGTGAGAGCGAACTTAAAATTTACGTTTATACCCGGTACTATCAGCTCTAATAAATCAACATTGTCCATTGAAAGCGATTCCACTCGATTTCCTCCCAAAATTTATCGATATTACAATCTTTTCTGTTATCTGTGCAAAAATGTAAAGGTAAAAAAAAAATGGCAGAATAATTTTGTATTCCCTAATTGAGCCCAAAGTCAATTATGATAAGAATAAGAAGGGTTGGGAAGAGTTTTAATGGCAATTCTTATCAATTAAAATATAATTTATAATGTAAACTGTAATCAAAAGAAAATTTCGACTTTTCAATGTTAGTAATAATAATTTCCTCCCATTTATTGTGTGGTGGATATCTTTAACAATAATTTCACATCCAGGCAAAATTAAGTTATCATGCATGCATATATGTATGTATGTACGTATGTATAATCTCATCGGGCGATCCCACATTGAATAACATTCCGACTTTCATCAGTTATAACGAGGATATAACTCGATTTTCCCATAATCTACCCCCCGCTGGGGAGGGTCCAAATTGCATATAAATTGGATCTCTCCGAGGACTGTTTCTAACCCAAAACGAATGCACTCAAAATTAATATATGTGGTTTTGTTTTAGGAATATATATTACCTGTTTATGGTCTGGTGCGGTGGTTCAAATGTTTACTGTAGTGTCCCAGGTTCGATATTATAGTATTTAAATAAATAATTAATTAATAATATATATATAATACTATTATTCATTAAAATTGTATGTTCTGCTAATTCGTTATAAGATTACAAAATTAAAAAGCTTATGTTATATTATTATTATTAATTTTATTAATAATTTTGTTATATTATAATAATATTTTTATATAATAAAGTAATTGCAAAAGAGTCAGTATTTATTTATATCAAGGGATCGAAAAAGCGTGATTTCATTGCACTTTCGCCTTGCTCCCCTAAGGACGTATATAGGTCACCTAAATACATGACCCTAGGGTTAGGGTGAGTGAGACAATTGTTGACCACACAATATTCTATATATATTGTCTTAATATACTCTAATCTATAAAATCTGTATGTTATAATGTTTGGGCAATTATTATTATATTTTTCCATATCGTAAATGTACAATTAGAAGACTCCTCTCTCACATTATTTCCATTTTCATGTCGTATCGCTTCATTGAACTGTATTTTTTTCAAAGAATTCGCATATTACTTTTGTGATGTTCATTCATATTATATTTGGTTGGCTGCAGAGTAACTTTTTTGAAAATATTTTTTACTTAATTGATAAAAGCTGAATGAAAGAAATTAACATTGTTTTTTGTATCTGGTTTGTTTTTTTTATATGTATTTTAAAATTGACTTGAAAGCATTCATAAAATTTCTTCTAAAGTATCATAATAGGTACATTTACCCTAAAACCATACACATATATCTTAACCGAGGGTCTTCAAAACTGCGCAATTGCAGCCTCCACGTGGGTCTACAGTTCATTAACCTTACCTTCATAATGAGATACACGCAATTCGCAACCCTATCTTATATATAATAGGACTATTTTTAACGCAACGATATGTTGGTTAAGTTATGATATACAAAATCATAATATTATTAAAATATTTAAAGTATGCCTTATTCTCTACACGATAAGAACCAAAACAGATGTATTTTAAATTTGTTGTATGTCAGTGCGTTCAAATAACGCTTGAGTAATGTATATCATATGTCGTCGCGTTAAAAGCTACGTGAAATCAACTTAAGAAACGCAGGGGGAGGTTTAAACATTATATACATGGTGCAATGATATCCCCCTAATCTGTAAATGTTTGTGTATTCCCCATTCACTCTGGAACAGCTGAACAAATTTAGTATTAAATGGGTCATGTCCCAAATTAATTCAGAGTTCCATTAATTCTAAAACATTATTAGTGGTGCGCTGGTTTACTTTACTTACTAAAAATCTCATTAAAATTTTTAACAAACATATATTTTGGGTCTTTGATATCTGTACCTTATTAAAGTCTGAATTATAAAAAGAATTATATAAGTATGAATTACAAATTTAATTTAATTTATATTTTGGAATACCAATATCTATAAGGCACACAAAACGATCAGAACGCTTAAGTTGAAATTCATATATACATTAACTTACTATACACTAGTGGATAAAACGATCAATGGGGTCAAGCAATCTGACCTCAGACGTATCAACGAGCCCTCAAGGGAATTCGACGTTCATAAAGTTATTGGTAGGCGGTTTGCGACTTCCGGCCCTTCATTATTAAAAAAATACTCCAAACAGAACGTCTTTATTCTATTTATAACCCGATGCGATAGTACCACTAATAAATCCTGGTTCCAGTATCCATCCATAACTTATCTTGTCTTAAGGTTTGTTTAATGAAGATGGTACCAGCCTGTCGCATTCAGCATTCAGCACTTGACTATATATTTTATTCCACCTGATGGAAAGTGGAAATGTGGACATAGGTGGTAAGGCGCATTAGCCTAGCAACCTATTCACTCTTCTCTTTCACCAACACTTTCATAACCCTACCACCAATTTCATAACCACACGTGATGATGACTTATCGATACTTTTAAAGCAATCGCTGGATGATATCAAATAATTTAACAAAAAACACATCTTCGGCACAAGTGCTAAGAGCAATATTGACAGAGCCTTCGAGCTGTTTGTTGCTTGAGATTGAACTGATATGTTGTCTGTTAAATCTTATTTCTGTAGGCATCATGTGAATGTACTTGAATTTGTAAATAGAATTAGCGAGGCTCTGTTATATTCATCTGTTTTAACCACAGAGGTTTTGCATAAAGTCATTCTAAACCAAAATATTGTGTACTATAATTCTTCTTGTTATAACTTTAATCCTAATAAACTAGATACATTTATACATAGAACATCTAGGAATAAATTGCAACTGAACTACCATTTACTGAGTCGAAAGTACGATAAAAATATTCAAATTGAATATTTCACAAGTGAAAAAGACACGTGAAAATGTCGTTTAAATTTATTCAGAACTATATACAGGTTTTGAAGCACGAAGTATAAAGACTACAGAACTACCATTTTGTTTTAGATCTGATAGTACATGACAATTTCTTACATTGTACCGTACACGGCCGTAGACAAGGATTTGGGAACGTATTCCACTTAAAGCTGAGCTTAATTTTCGACTGTTTTATCATATTATAAATTAGAAAGTAAATAATTAAGTAACAATTTATCAGTTTAATTATAATACCTCAGAATTAAAGATATTATTACAAAAAAAGTATCGCTTAGCGTACACTAGAGGTACAAGTTTAATTTTATCGCAACACCAAATATTATTTATGTGAGCTTAGCACGGAAAGGCCGGGACAAATTTGCTGTAGCGTACTTAGACACGATAGGCTTTAGCTGTGAGACTGGTCGAGCGTGAGTCACTTATATAAAAGTAATGTTCTTTTTAAATACAATATCATTAACTTTAAAATCTAACTATAATTACCGATGGTTAAGTTATTGTTAAGTTATTGGTTAAGTTATTGGTAATAGATGGTTAATTATTAATTCAAACAGATTGAATGACACAAAGTATTATATTAACATAAACATGTAAACTAAAACCCGACAGATTTATGCTCTGCTACAGCGCAGCATCTCCACATACTGACAATAAATTTATCTCCTTACATGTGCACTAGCAGTAGTGAAAACATGTCTCTGTAAATATATTGAGGTATGTATCTTATATCCAGTTTAAAATCTAACTCAAGATTCATATTTATAACATTTAGTGATAAAATAAAGTAAAGAATATTGTTATGATAATGTATATACAATATTTAGTTAAAGTGACACCACTTGAGTTTGTAATATATGTAATTTTGAAATCATTGTTATGACTTTTGACATATACATATCGTGTCTAAAGAGGTATACAAAATGGCGTCGGAGTGAATGCGATGAGATACAAAGACCTTCCAAGTTGCGATGACAACGCCTTCCGCTCCTCCAAACGTCTTTTATATAAGTTTCTATGACTTACCCTCGGTATTTCTGGTTATGGTTTATTGTGTGCTACAATTTCGGCTCGTATATAAAATCATTTTATTCTCGTCCTTTCACCATACGTCTTGTGCATTTAGAATAAAAAAAAAACTGATTATATTCACACATAAATTTAAGTTTACAACGAGACACTCAAACGAGGCTACGTGGGACTACGACGGAATTTCGTAGCACTATTTACTACGAAACGTAGCACTTCTACGTATTGCTTGTGAAATAAATTTATGCGATTTTATCCTTAGTGTTTTTATTGTCAAATAAAATATATTTGAGACTTTCATATTCTTTTTCAAATCATTCTTAAGGCTTAACCGTTTAAAAGCCGTCTTAGATCACATAGCGTGAGTAAAAAGATGTGTCATACAAAAGCCTACGAATGATTTTTGAAGCGTTATAGAAATAAGTTATATGCTTTTTTGAAGGATTTGAGTATGTTGTGAGGAAAATGAGTAAACCCTTCAATTTTATTTTAGTTATAAAAATATATTTATTTTTTTGTTTCCTCAATCTCAATTCGTCAGGGTATTAATTGGATATAACCTACCACTCTATAAATCTTGATAGTCTTAGCATTCCAGCAACCTTGCTATTCTATAAACCTTTCCAGTAAATGCCATTTCAGTATATTATAGAGTATATTATGTTAGGTAGTATTTAGTTTTATAGCTCTCGTAAAATATTTTATGAAGTCGCCCGGAGACAGGCAAAGCGCGTGCGGACTCCAGAATAAGGTTTCAGCGGTAAATTTATAACTTTAAGCGAATTTACACTTAATACTTGAACCTTAAAGACTATAGTTGCATGGATGTGCACATCACCAATAATGGTGGCAAAGCTATAGCCCATAAAACTATAATGAAAGGGATTTGAAATGAATTCACTTAATATCAAATTAT
This sequence comes from Melinaea menophilus ssp. n. AW-2005, assembly GCA_918358695.1. Taxonomy (NCBI): domain Eukaryota; kingdom Metazoa; phylum Arthropoda; class Insecta; order Lepidoptera; family Nymphalidae; genus Melinaea; species Melinaea menophilus. The sequence continues at coordinate 19,009,981 of OU911043.1, read as the reverse complement.
AATTGTGAGTAACGTACCAAGGTAGGAGTAATGAAGGTTGAGGACATCAGAACCATACCGGCGATTTGGCATATGTTTAAAAAGTATTGGCCTAAGTAATAGATTAATAAAATATTATTGGGACATCCGTATATTGTAAAACTTAACATTACCTAAACCTAAAATCTAAACTATATTTGAAAGAAAACTGTTCTATTTATTGTATTCTATAGAAGGTAATTTTTCTTTTACAATCCACTGTACAAAGTCACGATATAAAGCTATGTCACCAAGAAAACCATTTACCAATATTAATAAATAAAAAACAGAGAGAGAGCGATCTCGTTTGAAACACTTGAAAAGCATTTTCATGAATGCTTTTAAAAATAGTTTATGACTTTCATTATTTTAGTTTATTTTTCATCATTATATTCTATAGGGTGGAATATCAAATCAAAAATGCGTATTAGGTTTATTAAAGAGCTCTCCGACTACAACAAACATTTGCACATGGAACATTTTGGTATATTTATTTTGGAATACATATTGTTTGATATATTAAAGTATTCAGTGCACGCGTCTGACCAAAACGACCGTTTGAAATTCCGCACCAATGGTCCCGCAACTGATTTATTTGAAATGTTTAATGTTTTCACTAGCTTTTAACTTATTTATCTGTAAATTCACCAGCAACCCTAATGTTGATAAAACTGTCCGGTATTGTTAAATATTTTTAGATTTATTTGCTTTAAAAATAGATTGTATCCTTTTTGGGGATCCTGGATCAATTATTCAAGATAACATTCGGGATCACTCCGGTCAGTGATGTTTCTGAAAGATAAAAAAAAATATCAAACTGAATTATATTTGAAATGAAATTTAATGATAACTGACTGAATAGATTCTTTAGTAATATTATATACTAATGATATGAATAATAATAAAATCGGGTGTGGTCCGTGAAGATAAGGTAATGGATAGATTCTCTGTCCACAAAATCCGAATATCGCAGTGTATTTTTAATGATACAATGGGACAAAATGCCTAAAACCTATTCAACAATATTCATTATTGTTGAATGGTAAACACAGAAAAGGAATTAACGAAATTAATTTGTTAAATCACCTGTGAAGAAATTTCTATTTTATTTATTTTTTTATTAATAATTATCATTAGCACGGCTTATCGAATTGATTGCGATGGTTCTTGTTGTTCGTACATTGCTCACAAAATATACTAACGTTTGTTAAACAGTGATTACAATTAAAAAACCTCTCATAACCTTATTTTAAATTGGAGAGTGTCTTTCCAGAAGGGCTTATTTTGATACGTACGATATCAAAATAGGTCCTGTCACTTCCATTTGATACACAAGTGATATAATTAATATTAATTAAACTATAAAATATGTATTATATAATGTGTCATAGTATTTAATATATTATAATGTTCATGTTCTCGATAATGTTAAGTGAAAACCAATATAACATTAACAATTCCCTTAATCCAAACCCGAGTTAAACTTCACTTGCTTACAATAGCTTACAACTACCAGCATATTAAAAAGCTGGATGAGCTTAACACATAACATGATAAATATATAATATGTAATTTTCTTATTAAATACAAAATGTATGCATGTTTTTTCATCTATTTTTCATATAATCAAAAGGTATTAAGTATTATTGAAGCCTATTCTTATAACCATAACACATCAATAAATATATATTTATTCCGGTAAAAGCGAATATATATATATAAGTATTTTTATATAAATCTCTACATATAATGATTAGGACTTCCAGTGGCTTTAAAGCGATCCAGTTAAAATCCGTAGCCGTCAAAGCAAACTGAGCGAAAATATTCTCACAGGGAGTTAAGCGCTTAAATCGCATGGAGGTGATGAGTTTTTAATCTAAATTCAATACACGATTTCTTAGTCTTTCTTTTATCAAAACTATCCACGGTGTTCAGTTCCATAGGTTGTTGTTGTTGTTTTTACGTTAAACATGATTGATGTTGTATTTTTCTATCTGTATTTTATAATCAAACGGAAAACGGTATTATCTTGTTCTTGTTATATTATATCTGTGCTTATTTTTAATAACTTAAAAATTGCAAGAGTTATTCCAGTATCCATTTTGAAATATCCAATTCTGATAATTGCGTTTGCAATTAAACATTATACTATATAACTAATTTTTAAACCAAAAAAATAATCATTATGAAATGAAAATTTAATTCAAATTGATGTCATAATATAAATATATTAAATGTATAATATATACATCAAATATACGTTTTATATTCCAGGACTGTGAGACGAGGTTAGTGGATAGTAGTTAGTTAGTGGTTAGTAGTTAGACGAGTTAGGCTACTCTAGGGATATTATCAGATAAAAACATTATACTAATAGAAAATAATAATAAAATTTAAATTTCTATTTATAAAGATTTGATGCTGTAAACAATTCCATTTCGCTGATTTGAAATTGTATCTGTCCGGGTTTATTTTTCTTTTCTAGGTTGTATATATAGAATTACGTCCATTCATAATTTTTTTCTGTTTATTGAATTTTAAATAAATAGGCATTTCAAAGTTAATAATATTTAAAGAAACAATAAAATATATTTACTTTTAAATAAGACGGTCGTGTTTTTTTTTTTATTTCAATGAAGCATTTGACAGCAAAAGCCACAATCGCCCGGAGATACGAAAAAGATTTTAAATTGTTGTATTCAGTTTTTATATTGGTTCTGTATGTTTATAAATAAAAGTAAATACAAAAAATGAAAGAAATTAATAAATTTTTAAGTTTGTCATATTATTATTTCGATATATAACATAAAAAAGACATAGTTATAAAAAAAAAGGAGAACTGTCAACTGTCAGTTTAAAATATCGACAGATTTGAATTAAAAATAAAAAAATAATAAATCTATATATTGTTATATATATTGTGTATGTTTTACACTGGGTAATTGACTTATTATAAATAATTATAAGATATTCTCCAAGGAACCCTAAACAAGGAACCCCGCTGTCACCGGCTCAGCCAATAAAAAGCCACCCTTTACAAACTGACGCCAAAAGCTACATTCTTTACGTGTATATAATGTTTTTGTTTAACTAATTTATATTACAATTAGTTCAATATTAGTTTTTAAGAATTATATTGTAGTGTCAATGAACTCGTTTCAAGGCGAATTCAAAGAAGAGGAGTGAACTATGAATTTTATTTTATAATTATTAACAAAATACACATTTTTACTATAACAGTCCGTTATTGTATTAAATTAGATTATTAATATTTATTATATTAATTTTATCACCTTATTTTAAAACTACGTAATAAAATCTTAAAACATATTATACTTTTGACAAGAAAAAAAAATGCAACGAAATCATCATAAAACTATGAAAGTTGAAGATAAAATGAAAAAAAATATTAAATAAATTTAATAAAGGTTTTAATTTATTTAGTAACAAACACAAAAAAAATACACATATATATATATATATATATATATATATATATATATATATATATATATATATATGAATGTATTCCACAAACAAACATCCCTATTAATCCAGACCGCGTAAGTTGGACAGTTAAAGTAAATAGAGGAGCGTCACTCATCAACCGCTATTACGATACATTAACTTTTATATGTGGTTCATAATATTTTTTATGTACATGTAGGTCTGTTAGGTGCGTCACATACAGTTATCCCTCCTATAACACTGATTATACGCGCTATAGGAAACCGCGTTGTAGGAGTATTCTTGTATACGCGCTCATATGATGATTGTGTACAAATAATTCACGTTTAACTTTTCTTGTTAAGTGGGTATAAATGGAATATTAAGAAATCATATTATTTTTTTTGTAATTTTATTTAATTTTATAACAACATAATGTGCAAAGGTAAACGAATTTCATTTTGAACTGTAAAAAAATAATTATTAATTTCATAGTATAGAAATATAACGTACTAAATACCCGCGTTATACGACAGACTGAAATCGCGTTATATGAAAACGCGTTATAAGAGTTCCGTGTTATAGGTTAAGATTACTGTATATAATAATATTTTTATAATGGCAAACATGTTTATAGAAAATTTTAATTAGGAATGTCTATTAATAAAATTAAATAATTCAACCAAAACTTAATATATTATATTTGGTGATACGTGTGTGAGGGGCTTAAATAAAGTTTTTCTTGGACCCCAAATACACACCTAATGTAGCGAACAAACGATAGTAATGACTTATTACGATAATGCCTCGCCGCGTCACTTGTTATATGTTATCTGTGAACTTATTTTATCTACAGAAATAAAATAATTTTCATATGAATAAAGTTTTTAAGTTTACTTCATACAAACATTTAATTTTACCGGTTATAAAACAATTAGCAAGGATACGAATGGAAATGAATCACTCGTTTCCGGTTAAACACAAACAGTGTAGCTTCCGCTTTATGTCAATAATATAGTTTACTTTCGATTGAATCTTATTGTTTATTTGAGTTTGTTATTTGATGTATACGGATAGATGGAATATTTGTTTGCCGATTAAAAGGCCGTTTATACATGGACGGAATGTAATTTTTTTTGTATACAACAAAAGAATTGTGTAGAAGGTATGGTAAAAAAAATAATTCTAAAATCATGATCACAATTTTATATGATTTTTTATGGGAGATACTGCCCCGTTACAACGTGAACGGACCCTTGCTACGGGCTGTAAAATCTCTTTACAGAGATCACTCAGCCCGTGTGCGAGTAGAAGCTGACATGTCGCCCTGGTTTGACATCCAATCGGGTGTTAAGCAAGGTTGCACTATGTCAGCTTGGTTGTTCAATTTGTATTTGGATAGTTGTCTCCAAGGCGTGAAAGACAGTGACATGGGAGTGAAAGTAGGTGACCTTAAAGTTAATTGCTTGCTATACGCAGATGATGCAGTGCTCATTGCATCATCAGAATGCGATCTGCAGGCATTGGTCACCACTCTGAAAGATGGGTGTGAAAATAATGGTCTAAACCTGAATGTAGATAAGACGAAGGTCCTGATATTTGAAAGAAATGAAGAAAGGACAGAATGTAAGATCAACGTGAATGGTAAGATAATAGAACAAGTGAATGAAGTGGTATATTTGGGAAGTATGTTTAGCAGAGCGTATTGCTGCCGGTAACAGAGTCAACGGTGCCCTGGCTGCATTGTTGAGACGGCGAAACGTCAGCATAGCTGCACGTTTGGCTGTACACAATGCGGTTTTGCTACCGACGCTGTTATACAGCAGCCAAACCTGGGTATCTCAGAAGAAGAAAGTAAGAAAGATGATTGTTTTGAACATGCGATCTCTTCGCAGAATATGCGGAGTCAGTCTAGCTGACCGAATCCGCAATGAAGATATCCACAGAATGGCACCTGCCATTACCTACTAGCTAGTACCTACTAGCGAAGATGTCACTGTGAGAAGAAGAACGTGCTCAGGTGGTTTGGGCACGTCGAACGAATGAGTGATGAAAGAATGGTAAAAAAGATTTATACAGGAAAAGTGAGTGGTAAGAGAGAAAGGGGGAGGCCCCGAGTAACCTTCGAAAACACTGTATCTATGATACTGGAGGAAGGTCACGTAAAAAGCATGAGGACCCCCCAGAGAGGGCATGTATGAAGAGGTTGATGTCTATGGCCGAGGCGAAAGAGGTATGCAGGGACCGTAGCGTTTGGCGCTCCGTCGTCTCTGGCTACCCCGTAAGGGATATGGCGTGAAGCTAAATAAATAAATAAATAAATAATTTTATACCATTTATTAATTTTCACCGATTTAAAAAAATAACAAAAATTTTACATTTAAGTACTGTTATTTTGATTTTTTTTTAATTTCTTTTTACTTCGGAAAAATACGCTGTTTTTCTACTTTTTAGTGCATATAAATTTTTTATGAAACACGTTTTTTAACTTTTCTTACCAACCTACTATTATCATACATTTTAATTTCTGATAATCATATTCGCAAAACGTGCACATTTATGGAATGCGAACATGTAAACACAGACGAATATTCGCGAAGCGAATCCGAACATTCATTCTTCACTATAAGTATGTATTCTAATTCACGCAACAGATAATATATTTTAGTATTTTCATATCATTGTTACGAAAATAACATAATAAATAATATTGTAATACATTACTGAGACAATAAAGAATATAGATATAGGAACTTTTTTAATCAATCGCCCAAAATCAGTAATCAAAGTATATTACTAGAATGATCAAGTAATTGGGATGTAGGTAATAAAAACTTTTATATATCCCGTGTAAAATTGAGATTGCTTTTGCAACTTTGTCATTGTTGTTGAGATTGTGATCTATATATATAGATACACTATAGACTAACACGTCGCATACAGCAAATAATTCGGTTTAGTGCATCTGTAAGGGTGGGAGGGGGGGGGGGTAGTATATTTTTATACTAATTATTTAATTTAAATTTTTGTACTTATTTTATCATTATTATAACAGCTAATATGTAATTATCAAATACATTTAAGGTTGAATTAAACACGTTTTATCAAAGTGTTCAGAAGTTGAACAATAAATCGCCGTGCGCCCGTTCACGCTGCTCACGTGACCGCCCCTTCCCGTCACGTTCCCGTCACGCACGTGTGGAATCACCTTGCGACTATTTAAAATAAAGTCCTGTGAAACGTCTCATTTGTAGATACGTGATATTATTAAGAAAATTGTATAACACTAGCTTCTGTTGTCGATTTTGTCCGTTTTGTTAAATAACTTATGCTATTTTCAAGTACTCTCTCTTGTCTTATCTGTTAGAATTTAAATTGAAAAAAATAATGTTACCGATTCTTAAGTAAGTACCCACGTATTTATTATATTTATTTTTTTTATTATTTTTTTCTTACATTTTAAATACTATTCCATGCTTTATTTTTATTATATAAAATTTCCTACATATGTATGATAACTAAAAAATTCTATCCATATGTCTGTGATTAATAAATAGCACAGAATGACCCTCCAAAATATAATTATATTTTTTTATTGTAAAATTTCTTTAGATATGATTAGAAATTCGATGTAACGAAAAGAGCGTCACGATAAGGATACAAAGATACAAATGTATAGAAGAGAATGAGATAGAAGCCATTGCCCACTGTTATTGAGCTCATGAAAATAAAGTGAGGCATATGATGAAGTTGTTTAAATTTACGATAGATGGCATTGCTACTTTTATGAAATTGTTAGATGAGGTAAGTTTGACAACTTAATATAAGCTTAATATAAAAATATATTAAAGTATTAAATAGCTTAAATCAAATCCGGGAATTGTCTTTTAAAAGACATTGGAACTTCGCTTGATTTTAATAGTAATTATATCACTTATAAATGTTATTTTATTATTTATTTTATTATAATACATAAATAAATTTATTTTGTGTTTAAAGAAATCTTTTCTATCGAATACGAAAATAAATACAATTGATTTAAAATAATAAAGAAATTTTAATTTACTTTGTATAATAATATTATTGTATTATACAAAATACTCATCAAATGTCTTATAAATATCTATAAAATACACACAAAATATAGTCACATAACATAAAAGTGGGTGAACGTTGCTTCAGTCTGTAAAAGATGGAGAGATCAGAAGAGATCTGACTCCATAAGCGTACTTTTACAATAAAGGAATCTGATCAAAATGGTCTATGGAGAAACGGGGTTTGTTAATAGGTTTTATACTTTTGCACCAGGTTAACTGGCTGGTAGCTTAACAGCTTTAGGTTGAAGCAAAATTATGTAAGATTTTAAAAAAATCTTGATAAAAATATATTTCAGTGAAGATGAATCAGGAGCCAATTAATTTGACGTCGAATCAGACATATGGTTGAATTTACGCAAACCAATAGATGCACAAATTCTGAAGATGATACAATTAGTCTTATACGTAGCATTGAAACAGTCCGCATAAAGAAGAGGTAGAAGTAACTGAGTTTCTGAAATTTCTGCATTCCTTTCTAGAAGTAAGAGAATACAAACCTTTACTCATTCTCTAAATAAGATCGAGATTTTCTCTCCGAAAGTGAAATTTATAACATATAACGTTATTCTATACGGTATTGGTAAATTAAATTATTTTTTGGCTTACTAAAACCCAATGTAACTAGGACCCTCCGCCAAGCTCTGAGCCCCCTCAGTTTTTTGACTATCATTTCTGAACGGAATGAGATATTTTTTTTTTTTTAAAACATGCCCATTCCCAAGCTATAGCTATAGCTATAGCTCTGCCAATTTTCATTTACATCGGTTTAGTAGTCTCTATGTGATGTTGCTTCAAAAAGAAGTTTCCCAATCGGTTAATAGCTTCGCTTACGCTCAGCTCAAAAACCCGTTCTTTGATAGATTTTAAGTCAGCATAGCTTGCTTCTGCATCAAGTACCTAAATGTCACAGAAACTTTATAAACATTTATCAACAAAAATGTTACTTCCTAATGGTAACAAATAAAAAATGACCTACAAAAACTTAGGTGATTAAAAACTTAAAAATCAAGGTGATATTAAATTTATTTTGTATAAATAATTGCCATGTTTTCGTTCCAACAAACTTGTAAAGTAACATTAATTTTGTTCGATAAAAAAAACATGACATTAACTGATTATTTGCATCACTGACCGACCGCATAAAAAATGTGAAGCAAAAAACTAATTACGGAGCAATTAAAAGTTGCTAAAGTATTTTACTTTTGAGGGATTACAGATATAACTAGATCATTAATCGATCGGTCTGGTGTTGAGGGTTCCGGAGTCATCTTATTACTGTACTAAGATCATGTAATAAATAAATTTTCATGATCTTGCAGTTACAGTACAGGCACTTAAAGGAAAAAAAATAGTTATATTCGTCCGATAAAGTGACATAGCTATATTTGTTATTATTATTTTAAAACTAGCTTATTCCCTTCGCTTCGCTGAACACACTATTAATTTGGGTGTGAACTTAACGCGTTATGTGTATAGCTCTTACAGGTTTAAAACTTGGCGAAGTGCATAACGTTGAAATCCGTTGGGATAGGAATTCCGTAAAATCCGTTCTTAGTGGACGTCTACGTCACAAAAGAAGTAATTATGTAAAATTTCAAGTTAATCGGACAGATAGTTTCGGAGATTTCGTGATGAGGTTATGATTAAGCGTTTTGGTTTATATGTTATTTTAGTCATAAATAGTTCAATAGTATGGTGGAGACTGCGAATAGGCATTAAGTCCATTATATCTCTGTGTTTTAGGTACATTTGTTAGTATAAATAAATAATACCTGTCACTCAAGTTATATGACGAAGGTCAGAAGGTTATACATCAGACCTTTAGACTAGTACTCTTGCAATTAGCAAATTAATCGACCGGTAACCCATCCACAATAACGACCGCATCTACGGTCCGAAGTTATGACCGCTAATTAGTACTTCAACTGAAAAACTCGATACTAAGTCTTATGTGCACATCTGAAGTGACATAATCGCTTGACATTCGCTATTAAGACCGCAAAAACCACTATTGTTATTGCATTATAGGACACATTTGTAGATATATTCGAAGTTTTATAATGAACTCTATTGTAAATGTAATAAGGGTGACTGTGGATGTAAATGGATATGTAAGTATGGTTTATGACAACAACAGTACGTAGATACAATGTTTAGGGGACAGTTTAAGAGGCTGTTACACGCGTCCGTAGGTTTTATTGTCAAAAGTCAATTACGGTTTGTCTTAGACGAGAATGCATTTATTGATAGTTATACCTCTTGGTCTGGGTTCAATTAAACCGTCATTAATCTAAGCATCGCCATGTTATTTCGCCATTAACTTTAGCAAATTCTCTCGTAGCAATACAGTAATTATCAAAATGAAATAACTGGTAGCGCCACCTATCGATGAAATGCACTGGTAGCGCCCTACCAAAAAATAGTGGCAGATCTTTTATCTTTAATACTGATGGGATCGTAAATACTTTTACTATAAAAGCCTTAAATACTATATTAACTAAAAATCTATTCAATAGAACCTCCTGGGGTAAAAACAACACAAACATACATACATCCCCCTGCCTTCATACAATGAACTATTACGGAAGTCAATTTGACTATACTTAGGCTTACCCACCATCTTTTATGTTGGACAAACCTTCAACCTTGTGCCTTATTGTTATTTTTAACTGTTTCTCTTTTTACCTAAGTTAATCTAATACAATCCTTAAGTAGTTTTGTTGTAATTAGGTAACTCAGTAAAACCTTTTCTGAATAAACCTTATTATTATTATTATATTAAAATTAAACATTTATCATAGTATAATACGAGTATGGGTTAATGTGAAGGCGGGGAGCGATCAGCTCGTCTTAGACCAGACTTGTTGAGTCAACACGCCTTTTTAATGTGCCAGCTTGTCTAGGGTTGTCGCGGTTTACTTATTTTAATATAATTTTATTCAACATATTATATCCTTTATAATGAGAAGATTCCTTTGATTGCGTAAAATTTATAACTCGTCACTATCAAACGATAAACAAGAAAAATATAAGAAAAAGATACAAAAAGATACTAAGATAATTTTAAAGATAAAAATAATTCTATTTTCTCTTCGAACAAGCTGATATTTTTTCATATATTGAAATGTTTTACTTATATATTATTAAAACAAACAGTTTTATAAAAAACATTTTTTTTATAAAAAAAATTGTAACCAAAACATGATTAAAAACTAACAGGATCTGTTATCAAATTAGTTTTAATGTATTTTAAGTGGTGTATATATAGTTTTTAGTTTTAGTTAATGTCATATCAATACTTATAGAATTAAAAGATTATATAAAAGGTAAAATTGGTGCGAATCGTGACCAACATTCCTTGCGTGATAAATATTATAAAATACTTCCTTCACAGATCAAATATGAATACCTACTAGGATCCGCCAACCGTGCGCGGCGTGTGTTGAGCTGAGTCCCTCTCCATTCTTCTTTTCTTGATAACTTTTGAATGACATAATGGAACATTTTTCAATTTGTTTTCGCTATAACATCCGCGTTCGGCTCAAACATACATGAAAAAATTTTTAGCTAATTATCTCGTCGCATTCTGGAGACAACTAAACACAAAAAAGGTCTCCCAAACGGTTAAGAGTTTCGCTTACGCTCAGCTTAATGAAATACTTTTTAAAATAAATATAAATATAGTATAAAATGAAGTAGTGTCAACCCTACGGTATAAGAGATTATCGCTGAGCTTCAACCGAACCTGAGACGGGTGTATCAGGACATGTCTTAAACCCACTGAACCCCTACCACCCCTACCACATTGCATTATTATATTATAGATACTATTTAATTGAATTGCAGAGTTTTTAAACCAATTAACTGATTGAAATATAAATAAATACTGAAGTATTAAATATTAGAACTTAGTACTATCTGGTGCTTCTAATTACTTTTTTATTTTAATTCAATTATTAATTAAATTATAATTGATTGTAGGAAAATACTTTCATATTTACATAACATTATAAACAATGTATTTATTTCCCTAATAAAAATATTTGAATAATACAACCATACTCGTTAAATAATATAAAAAAGTAAAACGACTCTATAGAAATAATTGCAAAAAGTTCCCCAACTCGCAAGCAACTCGAATGTGGAAGCAATTTCGCTGCGATCGGAAGCCTTTGAGTGTAAGATCCGATGCACTCAAGCTCGTTAGCACTCTTTATACTACCACCTGTTTATTTTTGGCTCTGGACTTTTGAAAATCATTTAACAACGATAACTGAGTTCCAATTACTCGATCTTAAAAAAAAATGAAATATCCCTTTACTTTTCAAAAGGAAAGGAAGGAAATATTATTAAAATTAATTTGGAACAATTCGCAATTTATATTTAAGTCAGACTTTTGGGTTACCGAAAAATCTTTATCCGTGGTTTATGGTGCACCAAAAAGGGCCAAAACTACTGAAGGCTTTTAGCGTTAAAGGTTCCGTACCTCATTATCACCGAACTGAGTCCACTTTAGGCGTTTTTCTAAGGAATTCCTGATTTTTAAATGCGCCAACCGTTCTTAGTTTTATGGGATGGCTTGAATTTGTTTTATATTATAATATTCAAACAGTATTACTATTATATATGGCGACAATTATAAATGTCTACTTAATTTTTCAAAATATTCATATAATAATCTATTTATATAAAATTTCAAAGCTTTTTACATTAAAAAAAAATACCAAATATGGCAATGTAACTACAGTTACATCATGACTTTGCTTAATATTTTGAAATATTGTAAGCAGCATATACACGAGTTCCTTTTCCTTACTTTCAGATTATTAACTTTGAACCAAAAAAAAAATATAATCATTCCTTTTTTCTTCATATAACACTATATAATTTGTTGCTCGAAGACTGTTGTTCTTTCAGCTTTGCCAATTTGATTGTTAATACACTATTTGTCAATAATATGTGTAACAAGATAGTTTCACGTCATTTTTATGTACATTTTATTACCGTCAATTAAATAAATCCTATTTCTCCGATAGGTTCTTTATCGGTACAGTTACGAGTACTGTTTTATCAGCATTACAACGTGATCAGATTACAGACAGGCTTTGGGCAAACAATTTTACGACAGCATTTATGACTTACCATGCCCCCCCCCCCTCCCCCCCTTCCCCAAAAGATAAAGTATATATTATCATATATTTCCTTATCCAATACGTAAACAGTATTATGTAAAACTACATTATATATTACTTATTTATCATAATACTAATTATAAACGTTATTACACTGGTTCTTATGTAGTAATGTTTTATTTGCATTTATCATTGTCTTAATATAAACGATTGATTAAATAAGGGTATAAATACCCTCGCTTATCCGTCCTCTAAACCCGAAGCCATAAATTATAATCGAAAAAGGCAACCTCCAGAATCACCCAAAACGTTGAAATTATAGCTCTCCGCGCGGTGTCAGTGTTGCCGCGTTATATTTTATTTATATCATTTACGAGTGTTGCCAGCCATAAAAAAGTTTTAGTGGGTGTTGTAAAAGTTCCATTTTTGTTGTTAACAGCTGATAGGTTTTGTGCATGAAATATTATATTAGGAAAGTTATTGTCAGCGAAAACAAAGTTCCAATATTATTAATATGCATATTAGGTTCAAGATATCCAATATATTTTATATTAAATATATAAAAAAACCTAAAGCCGAATGAATATTCATTATTGAATTGAAATACCACATAGTTTACATATACGATAAACAAACAAACAGAAACGATACATCTAAATAACATTAATGTCTCTGATTGAAATGTAAATTATCAATATCGTGATTGTTTGCTAAAGTTATTGCGTCCGGACCTCGGTATGACCCAAATGTGACAATCGCAGTTAGCGTTAATTAAACTGTCAGTGTGACATACGATACAAAAATTCAGAAATTTGATCGCTTTGACCCTAATGCCTCTTCAGATTACTTTTTTTTTTATTATAATCAAATAATATATGAATTGGTTTTAATTTAAAGTATAAAGAAAATACTATGACATTTATTTATTATTTCTCATTATTAATTATCATTAGGACGGTTTATCTAATTGATTGCGATGGTTCTAATTGTTACATTACTCACTAAATATATTGACGTTTGTGAAACAGTGATCACAATAAAAAAACCCGGCTGAGTTTGTTGTGTGGTTCTTCTCAGATCACGGCGAGTTTGGAACCCTAGTAACCTTATTTTAATGGTGAGTATCTTTACAGAAGGGCTTAATTTGATACGTACGATATCAAAATATTCCCTCCTGTAACTTCCATTTGATACACAAGTGATCACTGGCATGGATTCAAAGTGGAAAATATATAAATAAAAAATAATAATACAATCATAATAGTTAAAAGGATTCCACAAAAGCGTTTGAAAGAACAGATTGCAATTCAAAATACAATTATCAAAACGAGATGTGTCCTTTTTAATTCGGCACCACGTAATGACCGAGGGTCCGAGGGAGGGAATATGAGTTTCAGATGTACAAAACACCTATGAATAAGCCTGATTTACGAGGTTATAAATTTCAAAGCGGGAGTTTGAACGGAATGCTCCTCCCGCCATATTTCAAAGTAATGTCCCGTGTTTAGGCTTCTGAATGTTGACTTGGAATCGTATTCGAACATTATAATTATATATAGAATTTAATATGATGATATTAAATTATTTGTAAGATATATTTAGATGTAGAAAACATCAAATATTTAGTCGACTGCAGCGACATTGATAGCCAAATGCGGGCAGTGAGTGTACAGTACACTAGTACACTACCTGGTGTAGTTGCAATATCCGCTTCCATCTCATTTCCGCTCGCTTCATGTCTTAACCGCTTGTCACCAGTCAGAGGAGATTCGATTTAAACCATTGAGAATATTCAGAATATAGTTACATATTATTTATACATACTTGTATTCATGAATTTGTATTTTATAACGTTAATTTTAAGTAATGAGTAATTAACAATGAAATTATGAATAATAAATATATAATCCATAAATTGTTTTAATCACGATGCTTTAAAAAATCTTTCAAAACCAATAATTTATTTTAAAAGTGAGAATTGTGTTGCTTTGTACTTAAATTTACATTTATTAATGTAAATTTTGATATAACCGCTGTCTCTTAAAACTTGTGATCAAAGATAGTTATATTAAACCAGTAGGCAGTGAAATGTATTCCCAACGAAACTTCAACCTGAAAGGAGTTTGGTTAACCGTTCGTCACTTTTTATATGTTATTTTATGTATTTGTTAGATCTTTTACATCAAAGAGTTATTCATAAGACAAGGAAAATAATTTCTTTATACAAAGATTGAAATATTAAAGATATAAGACTAATGGTTAAAAAAAATCTATCTGTCAAAAAGCATTACAAATATCAAATCTTCGAAGTAAATCGAAATGTTTATACTTTTCAGTTCTCTTGCAATTTTACATTCAACACTCACTTCCTTTAGACAATGAACAAGTAATTTATTACATTTTCTGTTACATAATTATAATTTAGAGTAATATAAAAAAATGTGAAGGCGGGAAAAACGGCACACGTTGTTTATAGCGTCAGTTTGCGGTTCGCCGTGAGACGCCTCGGGGGAAATTAGAGAAGACGCCGCGATGCGCCAACAGACACTACAAAACACCCAATTTTGAAGTTTTAAACTGTCAAGTGTCTACGAATGGCTGGGCGGCGTGTGGTTTCTTTTTAATGGTCGAATAAAAGTCTATGTCATACATCCTATTTTGACAGCAGCAGACTGTAAAGTAAGCAAAGTAATAAAAATATACTAAAAATGTCTGTCTGTCATGTAATTTTTCATTACATTTCCTTTTAATTTCGTACGCCATTTTTTTTTGTTTAGCAAATGTTACTAGAAATATTTAAAGCTAAAAGACATTCCGCAAACATAAACATGTTTCATTTGAAGACAGAAACAGAAATTTATTTATATTTTTACTTATTTACATGCTGCAACTGGTTTATTTGTTGAAATATGCAACCAAAGGAATATTTACCCACATTAATTTTTGTTCAGCAAAATATGACATGTTTTTAAAAAAGAAAATCAATAAAAGCAACATTATATTATGTATATTATTTATTTAATAATTTTTGTAAGAATCAAAATGTGATCGTTGTTTTTGTTTTAATTAATGAAATTTTTGGTAATAAAAAAAATTGAGGTACCAGTTATAAAATATGAATTATAATTAATTAATTATACATTCGCTCACACACACACACACACACACACACAACACAACACACTTGTAGCGAGATATTAATAAATTGTATGCACTTTGTATTCATATCTAAAGATACTTGTCTTTAAATTTGTAGATTAAAGAATAGATTACTCTCTTTAGTTCTCAGCATTATTTTAACTTTGATAGTATTATCTTTTTTATTTACTAAATGCAACTATTACAACTATATGTCAGTGTAAACGAGTATATTCCTGGGATTTGGAAAAAAAAATGTTTTAAATTCTTAATTTTTAAGGATAAGGTATGCGTTATGATACGAAATTCATAATTTTAAAAAATTGTTTCATTTCAAAACTTCTAATCACATATTAGGTTCTTAAATATGAAATTTGCGTTTTGTCGTACTGGCCACTTTAATCACAAATTTCTCCTCTTTTGTCAGGAATTCCAAATTCAAATTTATACAGCTTATAACACATGTATTTGTGTTTCGTTAACCGTCATTCATTTGTATTTTTTCTTCTATTTTTTTTGTTTGCGTTACCCAGTTTACAAAATGGAAAACTTGAAATATCGGGTTATTTACGAGTACGATTTCCACCGTGGCACCCACGCTGCGGAAACGGCTTGAAGGGTTAATGATGTATATGGCGGTCGTGTCGCAAAAGAAAACAGTGCGTTTTTGGTTCCAACGTTTTCGTTCTGGAAATTTTAAGCTGCAAAGCAAACCCGGTGGACGGCCGGAGATCCAAGTTGATAATGAAGAATTGAAAGCTATTGTGCTATTGCAGCGGATCCATCGCAAACTATGTCCCAGTTAGCTGCAGGCTGCGGTGTTAGTGATAAAACTGTTTTAATCTGCTTGAAGCAAATTGGAAAGATTAAAAAGCTGGATACCTCACGAATTGTGTGAAACAAACTGGCAAACGTGTGTCGACTACTGCGTTACATAACCGGCACAATAATAAAGGGGTTTTTAAATCGAATCATTACCTGTGGTAAAAAGTGGATTCTCTACGGTAATTGGAATCGCTGATCACCTTGGCTGGACCTTGGCAAGCCAGCCAACTCCTACCCCAAGCGAAAATTGACCCAAAAAAAAATTACTTGCAAGTTTCGTGAACTAGTGCCGGTGTCATCAGTTCATTACTGTTCATTACAGTTTTCTCAAATCTGACGGCAATTACGGCAGATGATTACGGCATACGTCTATTATCAGCAATTGCATACCATGTTGGAGAAGCGATACTAAATAACCGAGGCTGCTCAATCGCTCTACGCCACAACTGCTTCACGATAACGCTAGACCACACTCTGCAGTCGACATGATGAGGTCAATCTTCGTTTTTCGTCACATCGTCCGGGCTCTGTCAGATCCACCTCCTGTACATGCGTTACCAGATGGAAAGTTCATCAGAAAGAGACCCTCCTTGTCCAAGAATCCAACCACTAGATGACCCCCGTGATTCCATAGTCCAACACCGAATTATACCACTCGCAGCTCGTCACCGCAGCGTATGCCCAACCTTCGAAGTGCTCATGACAAGAGTATAGTAAGTATTGGAGGGATGTATGGCTCTGCAAAAGTCCTTATAAATTGCCTCCACCCCATCATCGGAATGTGTCGAGTTTGGGACATACACCTATATAACCTTCAACGATCTTCGACACTTGACAACGTTGTTGACAAAGAACTTGTGGGCAAGAAACCGTTTATCTTACAGCACAAGAAGAAGAAAAATAACCGTTAGTTGACCGTTACGAAGTTACAAGATGCTTGTAATTCTTAAGAATAGCTACAAAGAAATAATTTTCTATACAAAATTTTTATTTAATATCCACATTAGCATAATTTCTTTTACACCTATTGACATATATTCTGATAACAATATTAAATATAAACTAATAAATCAACTTCTAATATCTTCCAAACATACACACTTAATTTAATTTAATATATTTATATTTTTACTAATACTTTCGGTAAAATTATCTTTTTTTGTACCATTAATAACTGTTTCACGATGCCTGAGGCACTCGAAATTAATTTCAATTCAGTACAAAATAATAATTATTTTTCATCCCACCTACTGTCCCGCTCGTTAGTTAATGAGGGATGATTTTGACATTATATTAAAACTATCAAATATTAATTATATTTAAATATTATATAATAATCTTGTATTAATTTAGTTTGTTTTATATTATCAATATATAAAACTTCATTTAGAAAACAGATTGTAATATTAATATTTTTTTATGTGTTAGCTACGCAGAATGGAAAATTTTATTTATAAATATTATACCTAATATAAAATTTGGAGCTAGATATTTCTTAAAGAGAATTTTTATCTAGAACAGGCTTTTATTAACTGCTCATAAATATTTAATGATTTTATAACCATATCCAAAATGGCGCCTCTGTAATGGAAGAGTTTATTTGGGCGTTCTAATCTTATTACATTCTTATAAGAAAAAGGATGTGTACCTAATATTTTAACTAAAGTTTTTTTAATTGTAAAACTTAGTTATATTTATATGTATATTTTAAATAAATTGTTTTTGAATGTCTCTTACTTATTGTTAAACTAGTGAAGTTTCACGACATATGACCTTTAATAGATATATATTTAATACAAAAATTGATTTTAATTATAAAAGGAACTAATCACTTAAGCTACGTCAAACAGACGATCTTAATATTAATACAATGTCTTAATTACTAGTGAGTCGGCCAGAAGGGTATTGTTCCTTAGAATATGAGCGTGCGAACGTTGCTAGATGCCGACTCAGCGGTCTACACAGGTGTGACTGACGACTCAGCTGTTTGGACTGACGTAACTAAAGTAATACAGTAATCCCCTTTATAACACGGTACTCTTATAACGCGTTTCATATAGCGCTTTTTTAGTCTCGTATAACACGTGCTTTCAACCATATAACGCGGGGACTTCGCACGATATTTTTATACTAAGAAATTTATAATTATTTTTTACAGTCATAATTAATTTCGTTTACCTTTGCACGTTGTCTTGTTATAAAATTAAATAAAAATTAAATTAATTAAGTTCTTAATATTCTATTTAAACCCCCTTTAACGAGAAAAATTAAACGTGAATTATTTGTACATAACGCGTTATACGGTCATGTGAGCGCGTTGTACAAGAATATTCCTACAACGCGTTTTCCTATAACGCAGAACGAATCTATCCTGTTATAGGGGGATTACTCTATAGAATAAAAAAATCATAATCACAAACTCAAATATTAAGTTCAAAGACATTTTGTTATCAAGCAAAAAATAAATTTGATAACAGTATAAGGTTCTTTAAACATTGATATACGTGGTTTGAAGTCATATTAAGTCTCTTACACTATAAGACAAAGTAAATAAAACTACTCGGTATAATATCTAACAACCATATCCAATAACCCTATCGTATCTAAAAGATACAACCCGATGGTTTTTGATTGAAAAAAATACTAAACGAGACATATTCGGAATAGCAATTTGATATTTTTGCCTGTTTCAAGTGTATACTTTTGTACGTTCGAGCGATTCGATAAAAATTCTATTTTCTCTTTGATATCATATTTACCAAGTGAGCTTTACTCATGTTATTTATTTTTATCCGATACATATTTTTTCATACTTTAAATAAACCAACACTGTTACATTGAATATACCTCTTGAAGTTATTTTTATCAATACTTTAATGTTATACAATATGTTGTCGGTATTTCGTAGTCATAGTAATAATAATAATATATCAAGAATGCATTATAATTCTATCAAACACAATATATTGACACGAAAATAAACAACACAATGAACAACGACATAAAAATGACAGATTCCAAATTCAAAATTAATATTTTGTTTTTTTTTTTTAATATTTACGGCCAGACTAAATATAGAACTATCTACTTACATATTATATGTCTTTTGCGTCTTATATTATTAAACTGAGCGTAAGCGAAGAAACTACTTTTTAAATCAACATCACATAAAAACTAATGAACCGATTTGAATTAAAATTGTCAGAACTGTAGAGCTTGGGAATGGGCATGTTCTTAATTAATTAAATTCAGAATTAAAATATCTCATTCCGTTCAGAAATGATGTTCAAAAAACTGTTTCTCCCATAGACAACGTTATCAGAACCTCCGCGCGCTTGCCGATTGTCAACCTAGAAATAAGCTTATAAGCAACATCAGATAGAAACTACTAAATATAATAATATATACATATATATTATATATACTATTATTATATTTTATTTAAAAGGGGAGGGGGCTCAGCTCAACTCCCGCAGCGTACGCCGGCGGATCCTAGTAATATTTTTACCAACATACGTATTTTCATTAAAATATCATAACTGAAATAATCCAGTGAAGTTTCGTTAAATCACAAAAATGTTAAAAAACGTTTAACGATTTTTAACGTTTTTATTATACAACTATACCATTTTGCGTTATTAAATATATGAGGTTTGAATACTTCAATATATGAAATTGAGGTTTGCTTAACCGATGTCAGTTTAAGCTAAAAATAGACTGTTTTTGACCATTATAATATTGTAACTAATTGATATTATATGATGAATATTAAGGACTATACTCAAGCCAAATTCCTTTAAGCATTTTTTTACAAATTTATGAGTAATAATAGCAAGAAGCAACTTAGGGTACTTCGATAAGGGTTAAGATTAGTTGTTAGTAATAACTTTGAAGATTTAATACATTTTTCTTAGATACAGTTTTATCTATGAGCTATTGCAGCTCATTTTTATTTGCTGGATAAGTTGGATCTCAACACACACACACACACACACACACACACACACACACACACACACACACACACACACACACACACACACAACAACCTTACTCAATACGCGAGTAAGAAACCATCTTAGGTGTTTAATGTATAAACATAACAGTAACAATTTCTATACTTTGTCCAATATATTATTAGTATTTTGACAGCTTCACGATTGACATATGTAGTGATGTCCTTAAGATTCTCGAATGCGATACCATTCCAATTATAGAACTATCATTAATCGAAATACGTACCTTTCATGTAAACGTAATAACAGATATAGAAATTTACATTTTGATTTAATGTTGTACTAGTTTTGTTAAAATAAATGTAAACCCGTGTGATTGCATCTGTATTTATTATAATCATACCGTGATATTGTATTTGATAATATATGTACAGAAGAGCTAATCATTAATATTACAGAAGACTCCTCATCGGATGAATTGTTTTGTATAAATTATTATTCTGACGACTCGTGTTAATAAAATAAATTTAATTAATTAATTAATTAAATTGTTTTATTTGTATGCCGTAACCTAAGAAAAAAAAATTTATAATGATATTATATAAAGTTTACATGTCTTTATATTTAAATAACTTATTAATGACACGTTTAGATGAAGAGTTTCTCTTTACAGATATAATATTCGTAGCATTGTTTTTTACCGATTATTTGTAATCGGTGGCACAACCGTAGTAATCATATGTGTCACACATCACTGAGTGGGCGGTATCCTTCCATGAAGTACAATATTATTTGTATGACATTTTAACGTAAACAAGACAAAACTTCATTGGCGTGAGCTGTCAAAAGACTAATAATATAATGGACAAAGTATAGTCATATAAATTACTGAATTTCATATGTAGTTTATGGTCCCGGGTCGCGGTGGTCCTTTAAGTACTAATCAGCAAAAAAAATAGTTTTGTTTGTAATCATTTTTAGAATTGTTTTTGATCTTTACAAAGAAAAAAATATTTTTTTGATGACGACAAAAAAAAAAAACAATATGTCATATAATTTATATAAAAATATCGTGGAGCTCATAGGAATATCTTAAGAGGGTTTCTTATAATGGAGTAAACGAACCCCAAGGAGGGGACTAATTGATCGTAAGGGATTCCCGAAACGATTAACCTTGTGGTGGATGACTTGATCACTAAAAAATAATTCAATGCAAGATTCCGTGGGTTTCATATTAACAACAATGCAGAACAAGATCTGTTTTTAGGAGTCAAAATATTTTGCATTTCAGATAAAACTTTATTCGACCATTAAAAGGAAACCATACACCAGCAAGCGATTCGTTGGCAGTTTAAAACTTCAAAATTGGGTGTTTTGTAGTGTCTGTTGGCGCATCGCGGCGTCTTCTCTAATTTCCCCCGAGGCGTCTCACGGCGAACGCAAACTGACGCTATAAAAAACCCAGAATCAACAACAATTAATTGGCAAATATTATTTACTGCTACACGTTTTACGCGGAATTATAACAGAACTTTACCTTCCTTTTTAAAATATGTGTAACATAGTTACATAGTAATGTTTTATTTTATCCGCATTTCCGCTACACAGGGAAATATTTTAATTTCTTTAATTTAGACGCTTAAAACACTAGCGAGAAAAAGATAATAAACAAGTCTCGCTCTTAATTAAAAGTCAAGGGAACATGGAACCAGTAATTATAGCCGCTAAAATAAGTTTACAATTTTTTCGCTTTTATAGGTAGTTGTACTAAGAATAACGATAAGAAGATAATTTTATTATAAACATTTTTTGGTTGTTAAAATAATTAAATTGATAAGTTTTTGAACAAAGTTCCTTAAGGGGACCCGGTGGTCTAGCGGCCTAAAATTTAGCCTATTTTTAAAAATTTTTTTTGATATGACAGAAATGACTAAGGGTTTTAAATTTTTTTAGGTTTATTTTATTACTTATTAACAATACAAAAATGATGGTAAACACAAAAATTTTTTTTTTTTTAAATTCCAAAAGTGGCGCTGAAGTTCCCCTCTCAAAAAAAAAGGACCTGGCTGCTGAAGGAGGTTTTATCTCTCCCTTTGATCTGAAATTAAATAATAAGATGGATTTTTAATTAGTATAAGTATAGTTATGGCGGGGACTAGAATAAAAAAAAAAAAAAAAAATTTGACAAAATGGCGCGTAATTGAAAGTATGAGTCTGAAAACGACTCTTTTTTTGCAATGTTTTTTTAATAAAAAAAATAGAAATACTCAACAGAAAATATTTTTTCTAGGTCCGGCGAGAGCCAGTACTATTTAGAATGACCTGTTAAAATTTCAGACGAATCGGTCGAACCGTTTTTTTTTTTTTAGCTTCAGTAGACCAAAAAAAGTAGTTTCGAGATAAACGCGTTTAAAGTTTTAAGTAACTATATTCTCAAGAAATTGTATTGAAATATGCACTTACGATTAATCGGCGATCCCAGCACCATAAAGGATTCCCTCTGTTCTCTCATAGTCTTCATTTTCTTGACTCTTGGATTTTTTACGAGCAGTTCTTGCCTCTTTGGAGTCACTTGTGCTTTGACGATCAGCCTTATAGATTCTTCGCTCATCACGATCTCGGGCTAGTTGATCGGCGTATGGGCCGATTTTAATACCCATTACGTCCATCATCTTTAAAATAGCTTTAAAACCTTCGTTAAATGTACAAGCAGCACAACATGCAGCGATGTCCACAATTTTTTTTCCAGAAAATTGATGCTTCGGTGCAAGTTGCCAGACGCAAGAGTTGAAGCTTTCATTGTTATTTTGAGTGTTATTTCCGAGACATCTTTCTAACAGGCTTTCATCCGTTAAGCTCTCGTAAACTGGCTTTAAAATAGCTTGAGCATCATCATCCAGAGCAGGGGAATGCTCATAGCTGTCCAAAGTACCCGCAGCTTCACTTTTACGCCATTTACACCAAGACTCAGGACCTATTGGACAATAGGAGTGTTGCGGATTTTCGTTTGTTGAAATATTGTGATAATACCCCGCTAAAACTTCTTTCTTCATATCTTCAAGAGAATCAGTATGCCGACGAATTGCTAAACCGTAAAATATAGAAAGTTCCTGTAATAATTTATTTGTTAATTTTTTCGTTTTGACAGCATCTTTACCGACAGAATTTTTTCGAGTTTTCTTGGGTTTTGCATCTTCACCAGCGTTCTCATCTTTACTAGCTGCTTTCGACATTTGTAATTTCGCTTTTTTCAATTGTTCATATTTTTTTTTAGCTTCGAGTCCACGTTTATACAAACGTTTTTTAACATGTAAGACACACTCTTTCTTTTGAACAGTAAAGTCATCACCGTAGGGCTTTATTTCCAATAAAGATTTATACGTCTTGGTGTCGCCGTCTCCAATGTAATTAGCATACTTGACGCCATACAATTCCTCCGATCTTTGAAATATTTCTACTATACCGTCGACCTCCATTTTTCCTGAACTTCCCTCATGATTAGCATCGCAATCATCTTTATGATCCTCATACCACAGCGCATATTCATCAGTGTTTTTTTTTCCGACCCAATTCGAACATCCTTGACAAATCTTGCTTTTAACTACAACATCCAGAATTTTATTTGAATACTTTCCAATGATTGATACTAATCCGAGAAGAGAAGAAAAACCACGTTTCGCCCATGAACCATCGCCAGATATAGAAAGTTCATTAGCTGGATGTCCTTGCTCTTCATTCATTTTTATTTCTTCAGAGACGGCTTTTTCGAAAACAATTTTGGTAACGGCTTCTGCAGCAATTTTTATGTTATTTACTATACTATAATAAGTACTGTTACAGAGGCCGTGTCCTAAATCCATCAATCCGCAAAAATTGTTAATTCCTTGGAAACCAACTCCGAGCATCCTCATAGCAAAAACAAGCCTGCGATTGATCTCAAATGCCTTATCGATGAACGGCGAAGATGGAATTAAGCTTTCTTTGCACTGACATTGGACAGAAAGCTTGAACCCTAAACCACGTTGCGAATTTTTGCTAAAAACGATATCACCATTGCAGTCCTTACACTTAACTATCTGCTGTAATGTTAGAAAAACAGTGGTGAATTGAATTATACAATAATTCATGCCTGGATCCATGTTATATTCTAATTCCTCAGTGGTTTTGATTTTTTTAGCTGAAGTGCTTGTATAATTAGTATCATTCTCACTTGTATAACGATTACCTTTAAAATATCTTTTTTTGCCTTTTTGTCCAGGTCTTCTGCTACTAGTTTGGCCCTGCTTACGATCCATTGGTTTTATAAAATTATTTCACTCGATATCACTATAAAATTATTGATGTTATTATAAAATTATTTCTGTAATATTATTACACTCGATGTTGCTGTCGCTGAGGAACACGTTAAACTAACTGAACAACTCTTAAAACTAAAATATTTCCCGTTAAACTTATACAATAGTATAAGTCAGGTATACGGACCCGAGCAGCTGCAATTAGCGAACAATGGAGCCCAACTCACCGATCGTCTACCTGACATTGTTATGGGTTTTAAATATAGAAATACTCGGAATTTTGTCACCAAATTTTAACAGTATATTTTTGAAATACTATACTTTCGAAATATGTAAAAAAAAAAATCGATTTTTCGAAAATTTTAGACCACCGGGTCCCCTTAATGCGATGAGCATGCGATGTAGTAGAAATCGTCACGTAACTAAATGCTGTATGTGTGTGTCTTTTTATCATAATATAACCTCAACACATGGTAATCCAGACAGTTGGAAATTTTGATCAAACGAATGTTATTTGTGTTTTGTGTTAGATTATTGTTTTATTATTGTACTTAAGTTTTGAAAAATGGAAACTGCATCAAAAGTGTTTAATACAGACTAAGAAAAGTTGATAAAAGTGTTGTATAACCTGATATGTGTAAATAATTTCTATGATAGAACATAATGAAATGTGTATTTATCTTCATATAATGTATAATTTACTATTTTGTATATAGGTAAACAAAAAAAATTTTTTTTTTTCAAAAATATTAAATAAATCTTTTAGATTTAATTCGTTCCTTTTGATTATTTGCTTTAAAAAAATATATAAAAAAAATTGAAATGTACAGATTTCATTTCGAATTACATTCAGACTTGAAAAAAAAAGTAAAGAACTTCATTCCTGATGATAGTGCCCCGACCACACAGTTACTTAGTTTTTATTACAATAATAATTGAACCTAACTAATTTTAAACTATAAGTATAGTAACTTAACAGAGATAGATCTTAACACTAAATATACGTATTGCATGAAAGCATTAGTCTTTTGGCCACAAGAATTACAGATAATCTTTTGTTTCGATAATCGCCCCCGGAGGCCAAATGAAACTGACCGCGCCATAAATTATAGAGAACGGTAATAATAGCGGCAATAAAAAGCAATCTTAGCGAGCTTGCCCACTTTTTCACTATTTTTCCCGCTGAAAGATTTAATTTATTACAGAAATCCTTGTCCTTCCATAAAGGTATGTAGAAAACAAAATTAATAAGCATTTAGTAGATGTATTTTGATATGCATAGAAGTGAATAGATAAGTATAAAGTCCGAGCAACAAACGTACCGTCTACTCACCAGAGAGCGTGTTAACACGGCCGAGCCAAATTGCAGTTGATTACCCATCCCATGTATAATTATATCCGACACTGGCTACCGCTAATTTATGAGAAAACTTTGCTTGTTGTTGGATTAACATGATTTTTATTAATTGAATTTGTAATATGAATACCAACCAATTACATGAGAATCCACTTTTCATACATAAATGGACCAAACAAAATAAATACTTGTGTAAAAACTTTTTTGAGTTTACTTTTTCTGTTTACAATTAATTATAGACTTTTTAGCACGATATCATAGTGTGTAAAAATTTGGCAGCTGCGTCCACAGACTACAGAGTACTTTTATTTGACACTTACTAAAACTACTTAAAGCGGTATGCTCAAAAGTCTTATTAGAGCCTAGATTCTTTAGAACCGATTATTATTGATCTGTTTATGATTTCAAATGGGAAGAGATAATTGCGAATTTTTATATTTTAAAATGTGTTAATATAATTTAAATATTTACTTACAATATAATATAAAGTCTACATCATATGGATGGCATGTGTTTGTATCTAACATATTACGACGTTATGTATGTTTAAAACAAAGACAAAAATGGCATTCTTTGTTTGCCATACACCATCATTTTAAGAAACCATTAAAATATAATACTTAACCAGTAGTAGTAACGGATTATATATTGAATCCTCCACGCCGGTTCAAATTAAACAATTCAATTCAAAAATTCACATTTACTTTATTCAAATGAAGAATTCATGACGACATTAAAAGTATATTTATAAAAATACTCCATTTAACTGCATTTTATTGATTAATAAAATAATTAATTTTTTTAAATTATATCCATAATTACATTCAATTCATTAAAAACCCATTTTTTAAAATCAAAATGAACATATTTATAATGCTTAAGGGAAGATATAGATAAATAAAACATTATTGAGAAAATTACATTTAATTAACAGACATTATTACAAGTGGTTTTAATTAATTTTAATTAACGTTAAAAATATGTGTGTGGTCGTCACCCTGCACGTGGTATCTGAAACAATACATTATACATTTTTTTATTTCTTTTGAAAAGAGCAACAGTTGAGTTTCTGGAAGGCTCTTTTCAACAGAGCAGCATTCCGAGCCGGTGGTAGCTTACTTACGGACTGACTACGCTGACCTTTTTTTGTATTGTAATAATTAACGATTCAAAAGTGTGTGTAAATCTACTTGATTAAAGATATTTTGAATTTGAATATATAATTAAGTACTTTCAAACAAATTCAAACCATGATACAGAATATTAAGCCGAGGCAATTTGAAATACAGTAATTGTCATACAAAATTTTAAAAAATCTCCTAAAGGTGTAGTTGTAGTTCAGTTGCCAGAGGAGCATAGACAGACTCCATCTCCTATCTTTGTTTCTTATTCTATTACTATTTAACAATTCTATGATGTCTCTAATTTGCTACAGATTAGTTATAATTTCTAGAATATGTTTCACAAAACTTTATACACTATTACAAAACAAGCTGTGAAGTTTGCTTTCATCTTCACAATGAACAACTTTAATACGAGTAAACCAGGTTCTTATGTCTTGGCAAAAGAAAAATGTTTATTAAATAAATAGATCAATCCTTTTTGTTATATTAATAATCCTTCTTATTATATATATATATATATATAATAAGAAGGAGAACTGGCAAAGTGCATGTAGGGTTCCATAGTTGCCCATGACGGACAAATAGATAAATACAAACACTTTTTATACACATATAATAACTTTTTAAATTAAATATAACTATAATTAAATATAACTTTTCAAAATATTCAATTTTGATTACTCTTCTAAGATCTAACCAGCATTTACAATGTAAGTGCACAAAAATATTTTTTAAGTTCACCGACTATTGTACCTAAATTTGTAAAGCCTATTTAATTGTGATAGTTTTTCAATTAATTTTGTTACATGTTACATAATTGAGGTGTGAAAATTTTAAAATGATAGACTATTATGATTGTGATTTTTTCTATACCTCTAAAATCAACCTCTTAGCCGTTAGGGGAAGGAGGTGGAAGCACTAGAATCTATCAAAACTTTGAAAAAAAGCTCAATATTTCACAAATGGATCTCTTAATTGAAGAATACTATATATTTTTAAGACCTGTCTGCCCACATCATGGAGTACTTGAGATAGAAAAACACAACTTACGAGGGGAGGTCCAAAAGTTCGTGGAATGGAGAGGATGGAGCGGGGGTAGGGGCGCTTGCTTGGTCTCATACGAATCGAAGACACATCATTAGTATAAATACCGAGTTTCGACCCGATTGCGTCATTCGTTTACGAAGTCGCCTGCTGAACAAATCAATCCGGAAGAAAACTGAAACTATAGAGAAAATTGAACACCGCGCTGTGATAACATTCCTTACCAAACAAGGAAAGAACGGTAAAACCATTTTGAATGAAATGGAAGTCGTTTATAGGGATCAGTGCCCTAATAAATCAATGATTTACAAGTGGCATGGTCTTTATAAACATTGTCGAGAGTCAATTGAAGACGACCCCCGCTCAGGAAGGCAAGTTGAGGACACCACATCGGACATCGTCGAAAAAGTGGAGAAAATTGTACTAAAGGATGCCCGTTTGAAGAAAAAACAATTATCTGCATTAGTTGGAGTATCAGATACCACCACCATTTTGCGAATCCTACATGATCACCTGGGTATGACAAAAGTCAGTGCAAGATGGGTACCGAGAATGCTCACGCCGTTTCAGAAAGAGCAGCGCGTCGATGCGTCAAAGCATTTTTCAGAGTTCTGTGGAGATAAACCTGCACAGATTTTGGGCCGAATTGTTACGGGAGATGAAACATGGGTTCATCACTTTGAGCCTGAGTCCAAACAAGAGTCCATGCAATGGCATGCAATGCAATGTCAATGGGAAGGAAATTTTCCGACGACAATGAAGTAAGGGAGGCAATTTCGGCTCATTTTGACGGAAAAGATAAAACATATTTTTATAGTGATTTAGAAAAATTAATTCATAGGTCTAATAAATGTATTGAGCTTAAGGGTGATTATATTGAAAAGGAA
This sequence comes from Melinaea menophilus ssp. n. AW-2005, assembly GCA_918358695.1. Classification (NCBI taxonomy): domain Eukaryota; kingdom Metazoa; phylum Arthropoda; class Insecta; order Lepidoptera; family Nymphalidae; genus Melinaea; species Melinaea menophilus. Next base: position 18,980,661 of record OU911043.1, on the reverse strand, counting down.
AAATAGTTTTGTTGTTTTATTTTATTTAAATCCCTTTCATTCCACGAACTTTTGGACCTCACCTCATATATGTGTAGAGGAGCTACCATAAAAAGGACTATTAAAAAATATTTTTTTTATGAAAGAGTAGGGCAAACGAGCTGGTCACAGATGATATGCGATCACCAACGCCCATGAACTATGCAACATCCAAAGATTCACAAGAGCGTTGCCAGCCTAGGAGGTGGGAGTAAACATTTTACCACTTAAATGGTGTGGCTAATATGTATTATGTATATTCATGCTGAATTACAGCTTTCTAATACTACAAGTCTCTAAGGTAGGCTGAAGACAGACCAGTGGACGAACATAATGGGGTTTCTAGACTAGAAGAGCCTAAAAAAGATGAGATATATTTAAAAATATAAAGAAAACAACAGGAATTACTTGATGATAGAGTTCTAATTCTATCTACAGTGTTAAAATATTATTATTGTGTTTGAGCACAGCTGAGATGTTGACAATGAGATTTATATTTCGAGAAAGTTTTGTTTAGGTTACAGGTAAAAGTAAGAATTTAAAAATATACATCTACACGCTAAACGGATATACATAATATCTGCATACTAAAAATATCTATTTGACAAAGTTTTAAGAAATGTTACACATTAAAACTTACTAAAAGTACATTTCAGACTATAAGCCATAATTTGGGTTCCAAAGTAAAACCTTCATTGTAATGCTAAAAACAGTACAGAAATATAGATACAGAAGTCTCACCTCATTATTTTGAACTGTTCGCACTAATATAGTGGTACAGTATAACTAATAAAAATATTGATACTCCTAGAATGTTCGAGAACACTGCCAGTTGAATGTCTGTAATCATTTTTCTGCTTTACAGCCGAACGTCTGAAATTATTAAAAAAAAACACCATTAAACGAGATAAAACTACCGGTGGGCAAACACAATATAACCTATGCTACCTCGAAGTAATTAAGATACGATACGTTCATGATATAAAATGTTATTCTTATTAGTAAATAGTCATAGTATAAACAGTATATATTTAGAAAAGCCAGTTAAATATACTTACTGGAAATAAATATTAAAGCAGATACTAAGGACACGTCACAACTTCGGAAACAATAACAATTTGACACTTCAATCTACAGTCTTTGTGTAATGTCAAGTTAAGTAATAGACAAAAAATATTTGCATGCCGTAGGATCTTCAAGCGGATACTATCCAGCGTTTATTCTTAGTATTGTATATTCTATATGTTCGATATCCTTATCCAAAGATATCCTCAAATGTGATTACAATCTTCGTTTATATTTTATATATTACTAGACGTATTTTTATACAAGTCTGCTAAGATGAGTTGTTCACTACAATAAACACATAATACATAAATTGCTACTGAAAATTTTGTAAATACATAAAAAATTATAGTGTGTAATTATACTATGTGATCTCATTCCATGCTAATATTATTAGAACAAAACCCATTCAGAACCAGCGAAAGTTCGGTACATCAGACGTACCACTGTTTCTCCATAACTTAAAACAAAGAACCTAAACACCGTAGTCTCTGAAACATCGTTTTCAACAAAATTGCACTTCATATCTTTCTTATTATTATTCAATTAATGCAAAAATTATTTTGAACTTTTGCCGTACACGTTTTAATATTATACAAATAATCCTAACATCGACGATAAAATAAATTAAGAATTATTTCGAGGTAAGTCTTTACTTCTAATTTCAACAATTGATCACATTTTGATCCTAATTAATAAAGCCATTATAATTAAATTAGTGATAAATTGTGTCAATGTGCATTTTAAGTTTTGTCGGTTGAAAATAAATCTTTATTAATTTATTAATATTAATAGAGATGTATGTCTTTGATATGGTAATACTAACAATCAATGGTCAATTGAAGGATTTTTCCGCGGGAAGTAGAACTGAGCGGGAGTTTTTAAATATCTTAGATTTTCAAATTTAAATATTTGTTGTTATTAATATAAAATAAATATGGTGTAAGTACGCGGAGGGAACTATGGTGAAAGAAAGAGAACCGAGGAAAGTAATCAGGAACCGTAACGAAGACAAATATAAATTATTTAGAAAACCACAGTGGTGACTGAGTGGTTTATGTGCAGTCCACTGAAAAGTAAAAAGTTCAAGCTCCCCATACCCTGATCAATTTATTAAAAATATTAAGGTTATAATAGGCGTCCACAGAGTAAATGCATTGAAAATCAGCGTTACATTTAGGAAACTCCCGCCAACGAATAGTTTCCTGAAAATGGAAGACTGAGAAAATATAAACTGAGGTTTTATTCCTGCTTACGTAACTGAAAAAACAGGTATAAGATACAGACATATTAAATGAAGATACATATAAAAACATTTTCATTCATACAGATCAAATTCATGAGAAAAGTTGACGGGAAATTGTTACCTCTGTTTACAGTGGCACTAACATTTGCTTCAACTACTCTGCCACAATATGCTTTTATAAAGCTGTTTAGATATTCTATACACACTTAAATACCACCTTTACTAAAATGCTATTGTTGTCTAAAACTAACCCCTCGGCCCAGGCTTGCAGAGATCAACAGATGTGTTCAAAATGTGCTGGTCAATCCTACAAGGAATATGATGTTGATGGCTTATGTATAAACTGTGGCGTTCCCTTACCTCGAGCAACTGCCCTATCAGGATTCAGAAAATGCCAGAGAAACAGTAAATACCTGAACCAATCATAGACCACTGTTGTGAGTAATTTATAGCAAATTTAAAAATATATATATAATAGTTCACACAGTAATCGATTTGGCATCAGGAAAATAAAAAAAAACTTTAACAAAATGTTCCTTAAACTTAACATGGAAAAAATATGCGCCTAATGCCTATCACATATATTTTTTGGGTTGCCATACAAATAATAATAGAGGAAATAAATTGTATAATTTCATTGATGATTTTAATCTATGTATTTTAAATTATGGTAGTCCAACTACAGTACAATATCCAAACCAACATGCATCTGCAATAGATTTGACTTTACCGAGTTCTATAATAGCTTCTTTCTGTAAATGGTTGGTTCATGATGATCCAATAGGCAGTTATCATTATCCAACTCTGGTGACAGTAAATGTTGAGCCATCAATCTATTAGCAACATTCTGTAAAAGAAAAGTATATCTATAGAAAAGCAGACAGGTATAAATATCATTGTCTTTGAGAATAGTTACGCTTATTTGGTTATGATAAATACAGAACCAGGCCAGCTCCATGGAGGAGTCAAAAGCGATGATGCTGTTAAGAAACCTAAAACAGCTTTGAGTACATAAAGACTGTTTCCTACAATTCTACATTTCATTGAATATAAGAAGTTGGATGTCAAGAAGAAAGAATTTGAAATGACAAAAGAAAAACTCACTGGCACTTCATAGAATGGGAATTTTAATGATAAATGGGTTCTTCCTGGAAAAGTTAATAGACTCAACACAAATTGATGAAGAAAGATTAAATAATATCTTAGATAAGTCTTGAAACTGAAACTTATTCATTCCTCAATAGGCCTTTTACATTGGAAGAGATGCATAGTTCTCTTAAAAGTAGGAAGGACATTGTGCAGGGATAGATAACATACTATTTATTGTAATTTAATAATTACACCTGATTTCTCGTAGCTCAAGAAATATTATTGGCTATTTATAATAAAAAATACATAATGTATTTGTTATTCCTACTTTAAAGCCTAATAAGCCTGCAGATAGTATGTCTTCTTATACGCCTATATCATTATCTTCTTGATTTTGTAAGTTTTTTGAGGACTGTAAAGTTATGGTTGCACTATTATGGTGAAAGTCAAAGTAAATAAATTGGCAGACATTTTGGATTTAGGAAAGGTAGAAGTTGCTGTGAAAGTCTCTATAACTGACAGAAATCTTTTATATCTGACATCAAAAAAGTAAAACTTAGTCACTCTAATGTGAAGTGTTTTTTGTATATTAAGGATGCCTTTGATAATGATGCTCTAATTTCCTCACTAATAGGACATTATTTGTTAAATTTAACAATAACTTACATGGGCTTGGATTTGCAAATAAAAGAACAATACAGAGTGCATATATCCTTGTTTTATAATTTATATACCTCCCAAACTTTAAATTATGTAAATACATCACATGTAAAGATTTTAGTTTGTTGATGTCTTGCTCTTATATAGTATGGAAAACTTTGACATGACTGTGAGTAAAATTAACACTGCTTTTAGCCAATTAATAATTAATATAAAACAACATTATGGCATGAGAAATAAACTCTGAAAAAAAAACTCAGTTTTGGATTATAATAAAGTTCCATTTGCAAATTCCAGTGCAAAAATATTTTCAATAATGAAAATATTAAAAATAAACAAATTTCAACATAGTAAATTTTTAAATGTTATATATAAATTTGCAAAGAAGGCAAAGATTAGTATTTTTTTTTTACTGGTACTTTTTGGGGCTCTACCCCTAAAACACTGAACATGTTGTATAAGGGCATAGTTAGAAATCATTTTGACTATAGTTGTCTAGCATATATGAATGCACCTACAACATTGCTGGAAAAACCTGATATAATACAGAAAATGGGTTTGAGAGTTATTAGTGGAGCTGGTCTACTCCTATAAATTCAATGGAAATTGAAAACTGCATACCTCCATTGTCCTTAAGATTACAACTGGCTGAGAGATTTTGTCTTAAGGAGCTATCCTCTAACAAACAAATTGTTCTGAATACGATTCCATGTTCTGTAAAGATGTCTCAATCAATCCAGACCTTCAGTTTCATCAAATAGTCTCATTTAAGGGTCTGACTGAAATTAGAACCACAATGGCATATGTACAATAAATAACATTAATATAAATAATAAGTGTCGTCTGCATAGATATCCATATAACACATTAATTTATAGTTCACATCTAAACTGTTATTTTGAGTCCATAAAAAATAAATTTGACTTGACCTTTACACTATTCATACAAATAGTTCTAAATATAAATTTTTTTAAAAGTTCATCACCATCATCGTGCGCTTGCGGTTGGGATACAGCTGTCCCTTTTGTTCAAGATCAAAAGCAGATATCAAACATTTTATTTTTGAATGTTCTGAATTTGAATAAACAGTTACTTGACAGTCAATAAAGCGACATTGCGCAAGAAAACGCATTAAGTGTACCCCACCGTATACAAGACTTGTTAAATGAAAGAATTAATTTTTATCCATTATTTAAGTTTCATATAAGTAGCTTAAGAAAAATTATATTTTTTTATTTATTTACTGTATGTAGAAGTTTTTTGATTTTCTCCACACTGTTTATTTCGATTGAAGAACTTCTATCCATGGTCAAGATTAAATTATTAAAAAAAAAAGGTCAATGGAAAATGTCAAATGTCAGTTATCAATTTGTAAATTACTGTTGCCAAAGCCCAAAATTTTAACGTTAGTTTGCAAATAATTGTTATTTTATTGTTATGTATAATGTGAAATTTAGAAACAAAAGAGGAAATCTATTAAATAAATTTTTAATCAAATTAATTTTATTGGATGGTAGTACGTACCGTAAAATGGGGTGGATAGGTACAAATTTCAACTTCAACACTGATTTTCTTTCATATTTTGTAGGCATACCGTTAATAAAGATTGTGTTGTGTTGTGAGTCCCGTTGTAATTTACCAAATAACAGTGCTTGAAATATCCGAAATGTTGAGAAATATTTGTAAAATAGGAAAATATAGGTGATTTCTATTTCCCTGAAATCTGGGGTCAAGAGATACGAGAATGGGGTAATTAGAGAAATAACGCAAGGGCTGGCACAGGCAACATTTATTACAAATGTAATTACTCATAGTAGATACCTATGAGTAATTATATTTTTCAATCATAATGAAATTATGTTAACAATATAATTTATTTAAATCTAATGTTAATTCAGATTATAGAGATGTTTTAATACAATAAATGGTTTGGGTTTGACTTGGTTTAAATTGACGATATTTTCAATCGGAACATCACTAATTGAATTTCTTAATTGTTCAAAATACTCATTAATAGTTTCTGAAGAGATCGCAGCTCTATTTTTTTTTTCATTTTGTGATACCCTCTGTGATATCTTATCACTGTGCCTTTTCAAGAAACTTCGGGCAAAGTCTGGCCCAGGCATGTTATCTTTAAACCTTTTTTCGGTAATGCCTAATTTGTCCAAATAATTTTTAACTAATAACCTTAAGTCATATAGTTCCAGGGGGTATCCCCATTCAGCACATATATTAATATACTTTATAAATGCCAGTTCCGTCTCTTTTGATAGCACTGTTTGCCCTCCCTGGGTCTTCATATTTTTTATACTATGTCTATAAAGGACAGATTTGTTGATTTCAAACTTTTTAGCAATGCTATTCAATGAACCGCTACTTTCATTATATTCTCGAACAGCCTGCTCAATGATTTCTTTGGAATATTTTTTATACCTCTTACCATGAGGATCCGGCTTGTATATCCTCGGCATGGCGCAAGTAGTGCTATGTGGGGTACCTGTTTAAATTGTGTAATAATACCAATTATTAACTAACCCAGAATAATTAACATTATAATTCAACTTACATGAATTAATTATAAAATTTACGTTACAGTCAATAGTGGGGAATTTAAATAGCCATGTAAATAAAAAGTAAAATTTAGTATATCATACATTATATTTTTGTGAAATAGGTCTGCATAATATTTTAATTTATTAATATTGTGTCAGAATTTTTTAATTTAAATAAAAAAAATCAAATTGATAAAACCAAAAATAATAGTTATATTGACAACCCTAAAAATTATGTGTCTATAAACCCCTCTCTCATTACTATTAACCCCTCACTGGTATCTATTAACCTCTCTCTTCGTGTCTATTGACCCTAAAGGCGTTTCTAATCACCCCCTACGCGTATCCATTTACCTCAAATTCAGAAAAAAGTGTCGATGTTCTGATTTTACTAAAAAATACAAACAAAATGATTGATTATTAATGCTAACCTTTTTTTTCCTAAAAGATGAGAAAATTAACAATCCAATTATATAAAATGACGAGGAGATAACACTGAAGAACTTTGAGTTTTTTTAAAAGTTTTGCACAGTCAAAAATCACTCGTACACAGACGTCCACTTTAACCGCTTTTTTCTTTATGTCCTTAAACTTACCGAAAGTTTAGAAGTTGCCAGAATGAAGAAAAAATATTGCCGTATTATTAGAAGTAAAAATAAATATACGTTAACAGGTAATAGACAAAATAGAGAGAATAATATATAATTTTCAGTTTTGTTTCTAATAACCCCGCGATTTCTATTCACCCCATTTTACGGTACATAACTTAAAATGTATTTATCTTCCATTAGTTCACGGTTATTACTTTACGATACCAATAATTGGGAATTGAAAAAAACCTATGGCTGTTACGATGGAGTGCTGAGAGATGTTTCCTGGAGCGATGATAGTAAATATATTTTACAGGTAAATATTCAAGTAGTTATGTCATTAAATACTAATAAGTTTAAGTGTTTATACAGACAATTTTAAAAATAAAAACAAAGGGCAATTTACCAATACGGTGTGCCAAAATATTGTACATTGTTCTTATGCAGTCAAGCGCTAATAATGTGATTTGTAAATATTGTAGAAGCTTTTTGTCCATCTTCCTCTGCCTCATCTTTTATCTTATAAACATTAATTTACAGAAGCAAGAATAGGATTCTAGTCTAGTCTTATTTGTAATAATGTAATGTAATGTCTAGTTTAATCTTTATTGTAATATCAATAATCTGTATAATAAAAGCATATTTTGTTTTTACTTTCAGGTAAATTCTGCAGGACTCATTGAAATTCTAAGTGCAGTAGATCATGATGTCAGAAGCCTACAGCACATTCCGTTAAAGGGAACCTGGTCGGGAAGCTTCCACAGAGATGGTCATAGAAACATTGCAGTTGGTACTACAAGTGGCAATGTGAAGATTTGGGACACAAAAAACAAAACAATAACTAAAACATTCCCAGCCCCTACTCACCCGTCATGTGTACACTTGTTAAGTTACAATGCCAAAAACACAAGTCTTGCCGCAACTATGGTCAATGGGGATACAGTCATTTATGGCCTAGTCTCAAATATTCCAGTTCTCACTGTGAAATTGAATTGTTCCAAAAGTGTATCAGCTATGAAGTTTCATCATGAGTCCAGATCAATGCTTGGACTAGCTACAGATGAAGGTCACGTGATTCTTAGAGATATAACAACTAATAAAGATAGAGCATTCTTTGAAAACATTCATGCATCACCAGTCAGTGACTTTGCATTTTCTCTAATCAATAAGGATGTCCTACTCTCAAGTGGATATGACAAAATTTTACATGTGTATGACATAAGATTACAAAATGTTGTCTCAACTGTCAGGACTTCTCACACATTGACCTCTTTAGCAATAAACATTGAAAATCAAGTAGCACTTGGAACAAAGACTGGAAATATACTTGTCTATGACCTTAGAGATCTAACAAGTCCATTCAAAGTTCTTAAAGGACATGAAGAAGAGGTTACAAGAGTGGCTTTCCAGCCCACGAGAAAGAAGTCATTCTCAACTGATCTTAGTCTGAGAGAAGAAGTTGAAATTACTTCACCCCTTAAAGTACAATCCCCAGTTCGAACAAGAACATCTGATATGTTTTTTGTCAATGACACACCTCCTAAGCATAACTCAGATGCTTCTCCATATGGTGGTGATAATAAAGCAGACTCTTTTCTTGTTATGTTAGGTCTTGACAAGTCTAACTTGGAACTTGATGATGACCCAAATAAGTCTTTAGAGAATGAAAGAAAAAGTGACAAACATGAGTTACGTTATCGTCAATTAGATGCTGAAAAAAATATAAGTAAGATCTCAACACCTTTAACTAGTAGAGCTGCAGATTTAGGATTTCCATCGCCACTCTATATTCCAAATGGATTGGAAGATAAGAGAGGTTCAACTAATAATCTTACCAACATCAAACAATGCAATGGCAATTCATCTAATGCCGGACCACTAGATACCAGAACTGTTGATGAACTAAAAGATTTCATCAAACTCTCTTTGTCAGATGTAGCAGATGATAATAGAAATTATTTCCTGCATATTATGATGGCTCTGACCAAACAAAAACTATATCTAGAGAAACAGTTAGCTACAATGACACAGCAAGTACAGAATTTGGTCCAGAACCAAAATGCTTTAGTTGAAGCCAATAGAAAATTAGCTTTACAAATAGATCAAATGAAGATGCAGCAAAATTATTGAGCACTCCAAGTCAATTGAATCTCATGTGCTATGAAGTATGCCCCAATTAATATTGTTTAAGTTTTAAAATGATATTGCCTATTATGATAAAAACTCTTCCTCATATTACACTGTTATATTTATCTCAACTATTAGAATTCAATTGTTAAGAAAATTGTTAGTATTATAATTATTTGTGCCATGTTAACAGTTCAAATAGGTACATATTAGATGTTTCTTTTGAGACAATAATTTGCTCTTTAACTTAATCTTGTTAATTACATGTGCATTTAATTGTTATTTTATTAATATGCATATTATAATAACAATAAATATTTATGCTACTTAGAAAATGGTTTTATTCCATTCCAAATAAAAACGGCCAAGTCTTATAGTAAAATGTTTTAGTGCCACAGTATGTAAATGCTCATGTTTATGATTATTATAAAAAAAAGTATAATTTAAATAATTTTACAATTTTGCTTGATTTATAAACCATTTAGGGGAGAGTATTCAAAAAATGTTTAATGAAAAAAAAAGACTCCGTGTTATACAGACGTTATTTGTTTATCATTTAAGTTGTAACAAACTTCAACATCGTGACTTGTAGGATGTCGCTTAAAAGTTAAATGTCACTGTCAGAATTCAGTGGCTTTAAGTTGTCAAGTTATAGTTATAAATTTCCAAAATAACGTTCTTCGTGTCTTAATATCACATCAAGATGGGTGAATTGGGAGGTTGTAATTTATTTGAATCACAAACAATAGTAGCTGATCACAAAGACTTGATTCACGATGTAGCTTACGACTTCTACGGCGAAAGAATGGCTACTTGTTCAAGTGACCAGTATGTTAAGGTAGGTTATGTTGTTGTTTTGGTAACTGAAACGGAAAACATTGAACGCTAGTAAATTTATTTTGTAACAATTTATTATAATAAAAATATATACATTTTAGGGCTATATATTTTATTAGAGAGCAGTCAAACAAGAATAGTATATAACTCATTCTTTCGTTAACTTTTCACGAGCCAGGCTTTTAATCAAGAATTTGTAGAATTTAACATTTTACTCCATGAATAATTTATTTCACAGTTATTTGCAATTGATTTGAATACTTATATTTTCTCAATATAATTTTTTTGGGGGGAATATTAAAAAAGTTGACCATTAACATTCAAACAGTAGCAACTGATGTTTGTTGATATCTACCATTCATTTCATATGACATGTACATCTCATGACATTCTTGCATTAACAAGAGTAATTTAAAAGTGATATAATAAAAGTATTTCTACACAAACTACTGTGAGATTAAATTAAGTTTTATCTTACTAGACAATAAAACCAACTTTGACTCTATCAGATGTCATTATGAGAAACACTAATGTCTATATACTATGTATATAATTTATTGTTTTACTCTTTGATTGCTTATCTTTATACACTTTGTCTCATTTTAAAGTGCACTAGTAATATGTCAGTTAGGTAACATATAACATACATGAAAAATATAAACTTTTCAAACAACAAACATTTTCTTGTGTTGATATATAATCTATGAATACGGGCACAATAAAGTCAACCCACTTTTTTAACAGACCTTGTAAAATAAAAGGTTATTTAATCATAGGTGTGGGATTCCGATGGTCAAGGGGGCTGGCGACTGACTGCGAGTTGGAAAGCACACCATGGCTCTGTATGGAAGGTCACATGGGCTCATCCTGAATTTGGACAGGTTTTAGCTACATGTTCCTTTGATCGAACTGCTGCTATATGGGAGGAAGTTGGTGAGTACAACTTAGAAAAACTTTAAGCGAGTCCTATTTGTAATTAAAATACATCTTTTATTTTTTATAGGTGACACTGCAGCTTCTGGTACAGAGAAAGGTCTTCGGACCTGGGTTAAAAGGTCCAACTTAGTGGATTCCAGAACATCAGTCACAGATGTCAAATTTGGTCCAAAACATTTAGGATTGCTATTAGTGACTTGTTCCGCTGATGGTATTATAAGGTGTGTTGTATAATAAATTGTTTATGTAATATCAGGAATTAAAAGCACGAGGACCCCCCGGAGGGCATGTATAAAGAGGTTAATGTCTGTGGCCGAGGCAACAGAGGTCTGCAGGGATCATAGCGTTTGGCACTCCGTTGTCTCTGGCTACCCCGCAAGGGATATGGCGTGAAGTTAAGTAAGTAACATCAGGAATTAAATTTACATGTCCTTTTTTTATTTTATTTTTTAGAATATATGAAGCACCAGATGTAATGAACCTAGCACAATGGACACTTCAACACGAGATACCAACAAAGGTCTCAATCAGCTGTATATCATGGAATCCATCTCTATCTAGGTATTTTATAACTTCTATATCTTAATTAATTTAGATTACATATAATTTAATTTGAAATTTGTATTGGACATCAAATACTAACAAATGCTTCATTCAACCTTAACTCATCCAGAAGCAGCAGTAACCCTCCAATGCTGGCAGTGGGTAGCGACGAGCCCAGCGCTACCGACAAGGCTAACTCCGAGAGAGTCTTTATATATGAGTGAGTGAAAGATTTGACTTTTTGCTTTTACTTTTATTTAATGTGTAATAACCTTATCATAAAGTGCCACAAAAATTATTTTCGCCGTTTCCATGACAAATTATTTACTGATTTATATACTTGTGTATATTAGGTACAGTGAATCTTCAAGGCGCTGGACGAGGACGGAATGCTTATCGTCCGTGGTGGAGCCGGTCAATGATTTGGCATTCGCACCAAACTTGGGTCGCTCCTTCCACCTTCTCGCCGTTGCAACCAAAGACGTGAGGATTATCAAAATCGAACCGATGCCGTAAGTGTCATATATAAAATTAATAAACAAAGATCACTGTATTTTCTAATATTTTTGAATTTTTTGGGTCTAGCTGTTAAAATTATGGCAGCTTGTATATAGGTTGAATCAATTTGGGTAGTATTGCCATGATTCATAAAGTATTTGGGTCAGCCACATGCCCAAAACTTTTGCCCTTCTCTCATTTTTTCCTGGGCCTCCTCTATCCTCTACTGAACCATTTACGTCTCGTTTGAATTCTTTACCGCCGACCTCTTACAGATTACACCGTTATCTATCACTCGAGTGTCACTAGTGACGAACATACTTTATGCTGTACCCAGGAAGGACTAGACTTCCAACAGCTTCGAACATACTTCTAATCCTAGTCCGGATGACGGTGCTGATCTTTGAACTATGTTACGACTCCATCTTTCTAGCGAGTCCGCGAGCACATCTAACGGCTGCGTGCGCTTCAAGTCGGAGGTGCTGGCCGCCTTCGACGACCACAACTCGTGCGTGTGCACAATCTTAGCGAGCTTGCCCACTTTTTCACTATTTTTCCCGCTGAAAGATTTAATTTATTACAGAAATCTATGTCCTTCCATAAAGGTATGTAGAAAACAAAATTAATAAGCATTTAGTAGATGTATTTTGATATGCATAGAAGTGAATAGATAAGTATAAAGTTCGAGCAACAAACGTACCGTCTACTCACCAGAGAGCGTGTTAACACGGCCGAGCCAAATTGCAGTTGATTACCCATCCCATGTATAATTATATCCGACACTGGCTACCGCTAATTTATGAGAAAACTTTGCTTGTTGTTGGATTAACATGATTTTTATTAATTGAATTTGTAATATGAATACCAACCAATTACATGAGAATCCACTTTTCATACATAAACGGACCAAACAAAATAAATACTTATTTAAAAACATTTTTGAGTTTACTTTATCTGTTTCTTAATAATATCGTTAACAATGAATTATAGACTTTTTAGAACGATATCATAATGTGTGAAAATTTGGCAGCTGCGTCAACAGACTAGAGTACTTTTATTTGACACTTACTAAAACTACTTTAAGCGGTACGATGGTATGTTGAGAAGTCTTATTAGTCCATTATTATTGATATTTTTATGATTTCGAATGGGAAAAATTATTTGCGAAGGTTTATATTTTTAAATGTGTTAATATAATTTAAATTCCGTATTTACTTACAATATAATATAATCTACATAATATGGATGGCATGTGTTTGTATCTAACATATTACGACAATGTTATGTATGTTTAAAACAAAGACAAAAGTGGCATTCTTTGTTTGCCACCATCATCTTAGGAAAACCTTAAAATATAATAATTAACCAATAGTAGTAGTAACGGATTATATATTAAATCCTCCTCCACGCCGGTTCAAATTAAACTGTATACAATGCTTCACATTATATACTTTATTCAAATGAAAATTCATGAAGACATTAAAAATATATTTATAAAAATACTCCATTTAACTACATTTTATTGATTAATAAAATAATTAAGATTTTTTAATTATATTCATTATTACATTCAATTCATTAAAAACTATTTTTTTTAATCAAAATGAACATATTTATAATGCTTAAGGGAAGATATATGATAAAAAAAAACATTATTGAGAAAATTAAATTTAATTAACAGACATTATTACAAGTGTGGTTTTAATTAATTTTAATTAACGTTAAAAATATGTGTGTGGTCGTCAATCTGCAGGTGGTATCTGAAACAATACATTATAAATTGTTATATTTCGTTTAAAAAGAGCAACTGTTGAGTTTCTGGCTGGCTCTTCTCAACAGAGCAGCATACCGAGCTGCTTACTTACAAACTGACTACACTGACCTTTTTTTTTGTATCGTAATAATTGACGAATCAAAAGTGCGTGTAAATGCCTACTTGATTAAAGATATTTTGAATTTGAATTTCAAAATATAAATAAATACTTTCAAACAAATTCAAACCATGATACAGAATATTAAGCTGAGGCAATTTTAAATACAGTAATTGTTATTACTGTATTTGTAATTACTGTATTTCAACTCCTAGAGGTGTAATTGTAGTTCAGTTGCCAGAGGAGCATAGACAGACTTCATCTCCTGTTCTTGTCTTTTATTCTATTATTATTGAACAATTCTATGATGTCTCTTATTTGCTACAGTTTAGTTAAAATTTCTAGAATATGTTTCACAAAACATTATACACTATTTCAAAACAAGCTGGGAATTTTGCTTTTGTCTTCACAATGAACAACTTTAATAAACCAGTCTTGGCAAAATAAAAATAATTATTCTATGGTCAAAACTACTATGTTAATTCAGTAAGTATCATAATCTAGATTATAAATATTGTTTAAACTATTTTCAAGAATACTCTCAAATGTAGTCTACCCCAAAAGGCATTGATCAAAGTTCCAAAACCGCTTTACACTGCCAGACTAAATCACTAAACTAGATAAATACAAAGTCTTAACACTTTAGGATCCAAAAATGTATTTCTCTGATAGAGACCTCTGAAGCTGACTGCACATAAACACTGCTTTTGCATTTGCTTTTGCAATTGCTTTGAAAAATATTAATCTCAAACACAGATTAACCTTTTTGTTATTTTAATATATCATGTAAAAAAACAAACATTATATAAAAAATAAACATTTTTAAAACATCCTAACCTATTTCATCTTATTAAACCAGCCAAGTATGTGTAGAGTTCCATTGTTAACCACAATGGATGGATAGATAGACACTACACTTACTATGTACATATTTTAAAAATATTTGTATATTGAGCTCAAATTCACATTTCTATAATCAATCTTCTTACATTTAGCCAGCATTTGTAATGTAAAAGCACAAATATGTATTTTAAATTCAAGTCTCTAAGCAATAGTAGGCTTAGGAAATTGAAAAAACTAATTATGATAGTTCTATTAAATTTGTTACATGTTAGTTACATTGTGGAGGTGTGAAAAATTTAGAATCATAGTCTATTGTGATTTTTTGTTACACCACCAAAATCAACTTTTGGACTTCTGCCCTTCTTGTGGAGCACTTGAGAGATAGAAAAACACAATAATATGTGTAGAGTAACTACCATAAAAAGTAATATAAAAAAAAATTGTTCTACCACTTTATTGGTGTGACTAATATCTATTATGTATATTCATACTGAATTACAGATATCTAATACTACGAGTCTCGGAGCTAGGCTGAAGACAGACCAATGGATGAACATAATGGGGCTCTAACGGTATGTAGACTAGTGGAGCCTAAAAAAGATAAAAATATTCTTAAATATATAAAGGAGAACAACAGGAATTACTTGATGATAGAGTTATAATTTTAAGTAATGTGTAACAGTGGCAATTTATTATTATTACTGTGTTTGAGCACAGCCGAGATGTTGACACTGAGATTTATATTTTGAGAAAGTTTTATTTAGGTTAAAGGTAAACGTAAGAATTTAAAAATATACATCTACACGCTTAGACAAGAAAAACAACAAAGAAAACCAATATGTCATATAATTTATATAAAAATATCGTGGAGCTCATAGGAATATCTTAAGAGGGTTTCTTATAATGGAGTAAACGAACCCCAAGGAGCGGACTAATTGATCGTAAGGGATTCCCGAAACGATTAACCTTGTGGTGGATGACTTGATCACTAAAAAATATTTCAATGCAAGATCCCGTGGGTTTCATATTAACAACAATGCAGAACAAAATCTGCTTTTAGGAGTCAAAATATTTTGCATTTCAGATAAAACTTTATTCGACCATTAAAAGGAAACCATACACCAGCAAACGATTCGTTGGCAGTTTAAAACTTCAAAATTGGGTGTTTTGTAGTGTCTGTTGGCGCATCGCGGCGTCTTCTCTAATTTCCCCCGAGGCGTCTCACGGCGAACGCAAACTGACGCTATAAAAAACCCAGAATCAACAACAATTAATTGGCCAATATTATTTACTGCTACACTTTTTACGCAGAATTATAACAGAACTTTACCTTCCTTTTTAAAATATGTGTAACATAGTTACATAGTAATGTTTTATTTTATCCGCATTTCCGCTACACAGGGAAATATTTTAATTTCTTTAATTTAGACGCTTAAAACACTAGCGAGAAAAAGATAATAAACAAGTCTTGCTCTTAATTAAAAGTCAAGGGAACATGGAACCAGTAATTATAGCCGCTAAAATAAGTTTACAATTTTTTCGCTTTTATAGGTAGTTGTACTAAGAATAACGATAAGAAGATAATTTTATTATAAAAATTTTTTGGTTGTTAAAATAATTAAATTGTTAAGTTTTTGAACGAAGTTCCTTAATGCGATGAGCATGCGATGTAGTAGAAATCGTCACGTAACTAAATGCTGTATGTGTGTGTGTCTTTTTATCATAATATAACATAGGGTAGTCCAGACAGTTGGAAATTTTGAACAAACGCATTTGTTATTTGTGTTTTGTATTAGATTATTGTTTTATTATTGTACTTAAGTTTTGAAAAATAGAAACTGCATCAAACCTGATATATGTAAATAATTTCTATGATAGAACATAATGAAATGTGTATTTATCTTCATATAATGTATAATTTACTATTTTGTATATAATTTTTATAAAATAAATATTTTTTTCTGAAATATCAAATAAAACTTTCAGATTTAATTCGTTCCTTTAGATTATTTGCCTTAAAAATATATATTAAAAAAATTGGAATGTACAGATTTCATTTCGAATTACATTCAGACTTGAAAAAAAAAGTAAAGAACTTCGATATTAATGGTAATGCCCCGACCACACATTTTTTTATTACAATAATAATTAAACATAACTAATTTTAAACTATAAGTATATTATATATATATATATATATATATATTACTTTGTTTATTATTATTACTACTAATTTCTAAAATAGCTTTCGAAAACTTGTGCAGGCGTACAATTTCCTGCAAATTACCATCACAATTAAAATCATAACAAAATTGTTTTAAAATTACAAAGAAAGACATGGACAAATGTCTATGGCCATTAAGATAAAAAAATATATATAAGTATAGTAACTTAACAGAGACACTATAAGTAAATAGATCTTAACACTATACTATATACGTATTGCATGAAAGCATTAGTCTTTTGGCCACAAGAATTACAGATAATCTTTTGTTTCGATAATCGCCCCCGGAGGCCAAATGAAACTGACCGCGCCATAAATTATAGAGAACGGTGATAATAGCGGCAATAAAAAGCAATCTTAGCGAGCTTGCCCACTTTTTCACTATTTTTCCCGCTGAAAGATTTAATTTATTACAGAAATCTATGTCCTTCCATATAGGTATGTAGTAAACAAAATTAATAAGCATTTAGTAGATGTATTTTGATATGCATAGAAGTGAATAGATAAGTATAAAGTTCGAGCAACAAACGTACCGTCTACTCACCAGAGAGCGTGTTAACACGGCCGAGCCAAATTGCAGTTGATTACCCATCCCATGTATAATTATATCCGACACTGGCTACCGCTAATTTATGAGAAAACTTTGCTTGTTGTTGGATTAACATGATTTTTATTAATTGAATTTGTAATATGAATACCAACCAATTACATGAGAATCCACTTTTCATATATAAATGGACTAAACAAAATAAATACTTATTTAAAAACTTTTGAGTTTAATTTTACTTTTTCTTAATAATATCGTTAACAATTAATTATAGACTTTTTAGCACGTTATCATAGTGTGTAAAAATTTGGCAGCTGCGTCCACAGACTACAGAGTACTTTTATTTGACACTTACTAAAACTACTTAAAGCGGTACAATGGCATGCTGAAGTCTTATTAGAACCTAGACTCCTTAGAGGCAGTTATTATTGATCTGTTTATGATTTCGAATGGGAAAAAATATTTGCGAAGGTTTATATTTTTAAATATGTTAATACAATTTAAATTCCATATTTACTTACAATATAATATAAAGTCTACATCATATGGATGGTTTGTGTTTGTATCTAACATATTACAATGTTGTTTATTTAAAACAAAGACAAAAGTGGCATTCTTTGTTTGCCACCATCATCTTAGGAAAACCTTAAAGTATAATAATTAACCAATAGTAGTAGTAACGGATTATATATTAAATCCTCCTCCACGCCGGTTCAAATTAAACTGTATACAATGCTTCACATTATATACTTTATTCAAATGAAAATTCATGAAGACATTAAAAATATATTTATAAAAATACTCCATTTAACTACATTTTATTGATTAATAAAATAATTAAAATTTTTTAATTATATTCATTATTACATTCAATTCATTAAAAACTATTTTTTTTAATCAAAATGAACATATTTATAATGCTTAAGGTAAGATATATGATAAAAAAAAAACATTATTGAGAAAATTAAATTTAATTAACAGACATTATTACAAGTGTGGTTTTAATTAATTTTAATTAACGTTAAAAATATGTGTGTGGTCGTCAATCTGCAGGTGGTATCTGAAACAATACATTATAAATTGTTATATTTCGTTTGAAAAGAGCAACTGTTGAGTTTCTGACCTATTTTGTATGGTAATAATTGATGATTCAAAAGTGTGTGTAAATGCCTACTTGATTAAAGATATTTTAATTTGAATTTGAAAATATAATTAAGTACTTTCAGACCAATTCAAACTATGATACAGAATAATAAGCCGAGGCAATTTGAAATACATTAATTGTTATACAATATAAAAGAATTTCTTCTAAAGGTATACTTGTAGTTCAGTTACCAGAGGAGCATAGACAGACTTCATCTCCTATCTTTGTTTTTTATTCTATTATTATTTAACAATTCTATGATGTCTCTAATTTGCTACAGTTTAGTTAAAATTTCTAGAATATGTTTCACAAAACATTATACACTATTTCAAGATAAGCTGGGAATTTTGCTTTCATCTTCACAATGAACAACTTTAATAAACCAGGTTTTTATGTCTTGGCAAAAGAAAAATGTTTATTTAATAAATAAAATTTATCTTCACGCCATATCCAAACGCTACGGTCTCTGCATACCTCTTTCGCCTCGGCCACAGACATCAACCTCTTCATACATGCCCTCCGGAGGGTCCTCATGCTTTTTACGTGACCTTCCTCCAGTATCATAGATACTGTGTTTTCATAGATCACTCGAGGCCTCGCCCTGTCTCTCTTACCACTTACTTTTCCTATATAAATCTTTTTTACCATTCTTTCATCACTCATTCGTTCAACGTGCCCAAACCACCTGAGCATGTTCTTCTTCATTCTCACCGTGACATCTTCGCTAGTACCTGCCATTCTGTGGATCTCTTCATTGCGGATTCGATCAGCTAGACTGCTCCGCATATTCTCCGAAGAGATCGCATCTCCACAGCATTCATCTTTCTTACATTCTTCTTCTGAGTTACCCACGTTTGGCTGCCGTATAACAGCGTCGGTAGCAAAACTGCATTGTGTACAGCCAAACGTGCAGCTATGCTGACGTTTTAACGTCTCTGTTGACTCTGTTACTGGCAGCAATACGCCTTTCCACATCCATTTAGTATCTTCCGTCTCTGCTAAACATACTTCCCAAATATACCGCTTCATTCACTTGTTCTATTATCTTATCATTCCCGTTGATCTTACATTCTGTTCTTTCTTCATTTCTTTCAAATATTAGAACTAAATTAATAAATAGATCAATCCTTTTTGTTATATTAATTTATATATACATAAATACACTTTTTATACATCTTTTCAAAATATTCAATTTTTATTACTCTTCTAAGATCTAACCAGCATTTACAATGTAAGTGCACAAAAATATATTTTTTACGTTTGTACTATTGTACCTAAATTTGTAAAGCCTATTTAATTGTGATAGTTTTTCAATTAATTTTGTTACATGTTACATAATTGAGGTGTGAAAAATTTACAATGATAGACTATTGTGATTGTGATTTTTTCTATGTACCTCTAAAATCAACCTTTTAGCTGTTAGGGGAAGGAGGTCGAGGCACTAGAATCTATCAAAAATTTGCAAAAAAGCTGAATATTTCACAAATGAATCTCTTACTTAAAGAAAACTATATATTTTTAGGACCTCTCTGCCCACATCATAGAGTACTTGAGATAGAAAAACACAACTTATATGTGTAGAGGAGCTACTATAAAAAGGACTATTAAAAAATATTCTTTTATGAAAGAGTAGGGCAAACGAGCTGGTCACAGATGATATGTGATCACCACAGCCCATGAACTTTGCAACATCCAAAGATTCACAAGAGTGTTGCCGGCCTAGGAGGTGGGAGTAAACATTTGTTTTACCACTTAAATGGTGTGGCTAATATGCATTATATATATTCATGCTGATTTATTGCTTTCTAATACTATGAGTCTCGGAGCTAGGCTGAAGACAGACCAGTGGACGAACATAATGCAGCTCTAACGGTATCTAGACTAGTGGAGCCTAAAAAAGATAAGTATATTTTTAAATATATAAAGGAGAACAACAGGAATTACTTGATGATAGAGTTCTAATTCTAACTACAGTGGCAAATTATTATTATTGTATTTGAGCACAGCCGAGATGTTGACAATGAGATTTATATTTTGAGAAAGTTTTATTTAGGTTAAAGGTAAACGTAAGAATTTAAAAATATACATCTACACGCTTAACGGATATACATAATATCTGCATACAAAAAATATCTATTTGACAAAGTTTTAAGAAATGTTACACATTAGAACTTACTAAAAGTACATTTCATACTATAAGCCATGATTTGGGTTCCAAAGTAAAACATTGTTTGTAATGCTAAAAACAGTACAGAAATATAGATACAGAAGTCTCACCTCATTATTTTGAACTGTTGGCACTAATATAATGGTACAGTATAACTAATAAAAATATTGATACTCCTAGAATGTTCGAGAACACTGCCAGTTGAATGTCTGTAATCATTTTTCTGCTTTACAGCCGAACGTCTGAAATTATTAAAAAAAACACCATTAAACGAGATAAAACTACCGGTGGGCAAACGCATATAACCTATGCTACGTCGAAGTAATTAAGATAAGTTCATGATATAAATAATGTTATTCTTATTAGTAAATACACATTATATAAAAAATATATGGTTAGAAAAGCCAGTTAAATATACTTACTAGAAATAAATATTAAATTAAATACTCAGGACACGTCAGAACTTCGGAAACAATAACAAGATGACACTTCACTCTATAAAGTCTTTGTGTAATGTCAACTTAAGTAATGAACATAAAATACTTTGCATGCTATAGGATCTTCAAGCGGATACTTTCCAGCGTTTATTCTTAGTATTGTATATTCTATATGTTCGATATCCTTATCCAAAGATATCCTCAAATGTGATTACAATCTTCGTTTATATTTTATATATTACTAGACGTATTTTTATACAAGTCTGCTAAGAGGAGTTGTTCACTAAAATAAACACATAATACATAAATTGCTACTGAAAATTTTGTAAATACATAAAAACCAAAATTATAGTGTGTAATTATACTATGTGATCTCATTCCATGCTAATATTATTAGAACAAAACCCATTCAGAACCAGCGAAAGTTCAGTACATCAGACGTACCACTGTTTCTCCATAACTTGAAAGCAAAGAACCTAAATACCGTACAGTCTCTGAAACATCGTTTTAATAAAATTGCACTTCATATTTTTTTTATTATTATTCAATTAATGCAAAAAATATTTTGAACTTTTGTCGCACACATTTTAATATTATACAAATAATTCTAACATCGACGATAAAATAAATGAAGAATTATTTCGAGGGAAGTCTTTACTTCTAACTTCAACAATTGATCACATTTTGATCCTAATTAATAAAGCCATCATAATTAAATTATTGTTATGGAAATCTTACATGATTAAAATATTTGATATGCTAATTGATAACGTGATAAACTGTGTCAATGTGCATTTTAAGTTTTAGTCGGTTGAAAATAGATCTTTATTAATTTATTAATATTAATAGATTTATGTCTTTGATATGGTAATACTAACAACCAATGGTCAATTGAAGGATTTTTCGGCGGGAAGTAGAAGTGAGCGGGAGTTTTAAAAAATATCTCAGATTTTCAAATTGAAATATTTGTTGTTATTAATATAAAATGAATATGGTGTAAGTAATGACGCGGAGGGAACTATGGTGAAAGAAAGAGAACCGAGGGAAGTAATCCGGAACCGTAACGAAGACAAATATAAATTATTTAGAAAACCACAATGGTGACCGGGTGGTTTATGTGCAGTCCACTGAATAAGAAAAAGTTCATGCTCCCCATACCCTGGCCAATTTATTTAAAAATGTAATTGGCGTCCACAGAGTAAATGCATTGGAAATCAGCGTTACATTTAAGAAACTCCCACCAAACAAATAGTTTCCTGAAAATGGAAGACAGAAAATATAAACTGACCTTTTATTCCAGCTTACACGACTGAAGAAACAGGTATAAGATACAGACATATTAAAAGAAGATACATATAAAAACATTTTCATTCATGCAGATCAGATTCATGAGAAAAATTGATTGGAAATTGTTACCACTGTGTACAGTGGCAGTAACATTTGCTTCAACTACTCTACCACAATATGCTTTTATAAAGCTGTTTAGATATTCTATACACACTTAAATACCACCTTTACTAAAATGCTGTTGTTGTCTAAAACTAACCCCTCAGCCCAGGCTTGCAGAGGTCAACAGATGTGTTAAAAATATGCTGGTCAATTCTACAAGGAATTTGATGTTGATGGCATCATATGTATAAACTGTAGCAGTAATCACCTTGAGACTGCCGTATCAGGATTCAGAAAATGTCAGAGAAACAGTAAATACCTGAACCAATCATATGCCACTATTGTAATTTATATTAAATTAAACAGAAATTCCTTTTAAAAAAAAACCCTAATAAATTATAATACTTCACAAAACTGATCATAAAGCACAACTTAATAAAAAGCAAATTATAAATTAGATCATAATTAATGCCCCAGTCAAAACATTAGTATCTCTAAGTAATAGTAACAAAGGTATAGTAATGAATACCTTTTTACATATAGCTCAATTTAACATTCAAAGCTTACAGAATAAGAAAGACTTGATATGTTTCTTATTAAAAAAAAACCTTGAAGTTTGCTTATTAAATGAAACAAAGCTTAAAAGTAATAGTGAAATCCCTAATTTTAAAAATTCTAGAAATAAACATAAAAACACAAAATTCTATGAGTCCATTTAAAATATTGGTATCAGTTGAGAAATCTTCATAAAAACTTAGTATTTTTAGGGTTTATGGTCCTCCACATAGTAATTGATTTGGCATCAGGCAAATAAAAAAAATAAAAAAAATATGGGCTTAATGCCTATCACATACAATAGAGGAAATAATTTATATAATCTCATTGATGAATTTAATCTATGTATTTTAAATAATGGTAGTCCAACCTACGGTACAATATCCAAACAGACATGCATCTGCAATAGAATTGACTTTAGTGAGTTCTATAATAGCTTCTTTCTGTTAATGGTTGGTTCATGATCATCTAATGGGCAGTTATCATTTTCCAACTCTGGGGACAGTAAATGTTGTGCCATCCATCTATTAGCAACATTCTATAAAAGAAAAGTATATCTATAGAAAAGCACATAGGTATAAATGTCATTGTCTTTGAGAATAGTTACGCCTATTTGGTTATGATGAATACAGTTTCCTACAATTCTACATTTCATTGAATATAAGAAGTTGGATGTCAAGAAGAAAGAATTTTAAATGACTAAAGAAAAACTCACTGGCATGACCTTTGTAGTGGTTTCAAAAGAATCTCTTTATAATATATAGGAGTCTATAACAAATTTTAAAGAATAGGCAGTTCACAGAATGGGAATTTTAATGATAAATGGGTTCTTCCTGGAAAAGTTAATAGACTCAACACAAATTGATGAAGAAAGAAAGTAATATCTTAGATAAGTCTTGAAACTGATGCCAATTCATTCCTCAAAAGGCCTTTTACATTGGAAGAGATGCATAGTTCTCTTAAGAGTAGGAAGGACATGCTGCAGGGATAGATAACATACTATATATTCTAATTTAATAATTACACCTGATTTCTCATTGCTCAAGAAATATTATTGGATATTTATAAGAAAAACTTGGATTACACAATGTATTTGTTATTCCTACTATAAAGCCTAATAAGCCTGCAGATAGTGAGTCTTCTTATAGGCCTATATCATTATCATACAATATATATAGTTTTGTAAATTTTTTTGAGGACTTTGTAAAGTTTAGGTTGCACTATTATGATGAAAGTCAATGTAAATAAATTGACGGACATTTTGGATTTTGGAAAGGTAGAAGTTGCTGTAAAAGTCTCTATAACTGACAGAAATCTTTTATAACTGACATCAAAAAAGTAAGTTAGTAAAGTGTTTTTTGTATATTAAGGATGCCTTTGATTGAGCGAAGCGAACGAAGTGAGCGGAGCGTTTTACTGGAGACTTTTTGCACTCTTTGTCACGAATTGGCTCAAAAACTACTTGACGGAAAATTATGAAACTTTGCAAACAAAAAGACACACATTAGGTGATGGTTTTTAAAAAAAAATGTTTCAAAAATTCTCAAAAAAAAAATTTTTTTTTTTACTTTCATGTCAAAAAACTGATATACCATTAAAGTCAATGGGAAATGATGAGTGAATACACTGGGCACGCTTCGCTCAATATGCTAACGGCACCCGAGATTTCGCGAGCGCAGCGAGTCGAAATTGAGGGTTTGTTGGCGCCCCTAGTAATGTAAATATTGAATGCCTAGGTGGTTTGTAGCACCCATTAGAAATGCACAGGAAAACTTTACAATGGCTCTAATTTCGTCATGAATAGGGCATTATTTGTTAAATTTAACAATAACTTACATGGGCTTGGATTTCCAAATAAAAGAACAATGCATATATAATTTATATACCTCCCAAACTTTAAATTATGTAAATACATCACATGTAAAGATTTTAGTTTGTTGATGTCTTGCTCTTATGTAGTATGGATCAAAACTTCGACATGGCTGTGAGTAAAATTAACACTGCTTTTAGCCATTTAATAATTAATATAAAACAACATTATGGAATGAGAAATAAACTCTCAAAAAAACTCTTGGATTATAATAAAGTTCCATTTGCAAATTCCAGTGCAAAAATATTTTCAATCATGAAAATATTAAAAATAAACAAATTTCAACATTGTAAATTTTTAAATGTTATATATAAATTTGCAAAGAAGGCAAAGATTAGTATATTTTTTTTACTGGTACTTTTTGGGGCTCTACCCCTAAAACACTGAACATGTTGTATATGAGCAGTTAGAAATCATTTTGATTATAGTTGTCTAGTATATATGAATGCACCTACAACATTGTTGGGAAAGCCTGATATAATACAGAAAATGGGTTTGAGAGTTATTAGTGGAGCTGGTCTACTCCTATAAATTCAATGGAAATTGAAAACTGCATACCTCCATTGTCCTTAAGATTACAACTGGCTGAGAGATTTTGTCTTAAGGAACTATCCTCTAACAAACAAATTGTTCTGAATACGATTCCATGTTCTGTAAAGATGTCTCAATCAATCCAGACCTTCAGTTTCATCAAATAGTCTCATTTAAGGGTCTGACTGAAATTAGAACCACAATGGCATATGTACAATAAATAACATTAATATAAATAATAAGTGTCGTCTGCATAGATATCTATATAACATTAATTTATAGTTCACATCTAAACTGTTATTTTGAGTCCATAAAAAATAAATTTGACTTGGCCTTTACACTATTCATACAAATAGTTCTAAATATAATTTTTTTTTAAAGTTCCATCACCATCATCATACGCTTGCGGTTGGGATACAGCTGTCCCTTTTGTTCCAGATCAAAAGCAGATATCAAACATTTTATTTTTCAATGTTCTGAATTTGAATAAACAACTGTTACTTGTCAGTCAAGAAAGTGACATTGCGCAAGAAAACGCATTAAGTGTACCCCGCCGTATACAAGACTTATTAAATGAAAGAAATAATTTTTATCCATTATTTAAGTTTCATATAAGTAGCTTAAAAAAAATATATGTTTTTATTTATTTACTTTATGTACAAGTTTTTTTGTTTTCTCCACACTGTTTATTTCGATTGAAGGACTTCTATCCATGGTCAAGATTAAATTATTAAAAAAAAAGGTCAATGGAAAATGTCAAATGTCAGTTATCAATTTGTAAATTACTGTTGCCAAAGCCCAAAATTTTAACGTTAGTTTGCAAATAATTGTTATTATATTGTTATGTATAATGTGAAATTTAGAAACAAAAGAGGAAATCTATTAAATAAATTTTTGATCAAATTAAGTTTATTGAATGGTAGTGCGTACATAACTTAAAATGTATTTATCTTCCATTAGTTCACGGTTATTACTTTACGATACCAATAATTGGGAATTGAAAAAAACCTATGGCTGTTACGATGGAGTGCTGAGGGATGTTTCCTGGAGCGATGATAGTAAATATATTTTACAGGTAAATATTCAAGTAGTTATGTCATTAAATACTAATAAGTTTAAGTGTTTATACAGACAATTTTAAAAATGAACACAAAGGGCAATTTACCAATACGGTGTGCCAAAATATTGTACATTGTTCTTATGCAGTCATGCGCTAATATCGCATTCATAATGTGATTTGGAAATATTGTAGAAGCTTTTTGTCCGTCCTCTGCCTCATCTTCTATCTTATAAACATTAATTTACAGAAACAAGAATAGGATTCTAGTCTAGTCTATTATAGTCTTATTTGTTTGTTAATCTTTATTGTAATATCAATAATCAGCATAATCAAAGCATATTTTGTTTTTACTTTCAGGTAAATTCTGCAGGACTCATTGAAATTCTAAGTGCAGTAGATCATGATGTCAGAAGCCTACAGCACATTCCGTTAAAGGGAACCTGGTCAGGAAGCTTCCACAGAGATGGTCATAGAAACATTGCAGTTGGTACTACAAGTGGCAATGTGAAGATTTGGGACACAAAAAACAAAACAATAACTAAAACATTCCCAGCCCCTACTCACCCGTCATGTGTACACTTGTTAAGTTACAATGCCAAAAACACAAGTCTTGCCGCAACTATGGTCAATGGGGATACAGTCATTTATGGCCTAGTCTCAAATATTCCAGTACTTACTGTGAAATTGAATTGTTCCAAAAGTGTATCAGCTATGAAGTTTCATCATGAGTCCAGATCAATGCTTGGCCTAGCTACAGATGAAGGTCACGTGATTCTTAGAGATATAACAACTAATAAAGATAGAGCATTCTTTGAAAACATTCATGCATCACCAGTCAGTGACTTTGCATTTTCTCTAATCAATAAGGATGTCCTACTCTCTAGTGGATATGACAAAATTTTACATGTGTATGACATAAGATTACAAAATGTTGTCTCAACTGTCAGGACTTCTCACACATTGACCTCTTTAGCAATAAACATTGAAAATCAAGTAGCACTTGGAACAAAGACTGGAAATATACTTGTCTATGACCTTAGAGATCTAACAAGTCCATTCAAAGTTCTTAAAGGACATGAAGAAGAGGTTACAAGAGTGGCTTTCCAGCCCACGAGAAAGAAGTCATTCTCAACTGATCTTAGTCTGAGAGAAGAAGTTGAAATTACTTCACCCCTTAAAGTGCAATCCCCAGTTCGAACAAGAACATCTGATATGTTTTTTGTCAATGACACACCTCCTAAGCATAACTCAGATGCTTCTCCTTATGGTGGTGATAATAAAGCAGACTCTTTTCTTGTCATGTTAGGTCTTGACAAGTCTAACTTGGAACTTGATGATGACCCAAATAAGTCTTTAGAGAATGAAAGAAAAAGTGACATACATGAGTTACGTTATCGTCAATTAGATGCTGAAAAAAATATAAGTAAGATCTCAACACCTTTAACTAGTAGAGCTGCAGATTTAGGATTTCCATCACCACTCTATATCCCAAATGGATTGGAAGATAAGAGAGGTTCAACTAATAATCTTACCAACATCAAGCAATGCAATGGCAATTCATCTAATGCCGGACCACTAGATACCAAAACTGTTGATGAACTAAAAGATTTCATCAAACTCTCTTTGTCAGATGTAGCAGATGATAATAGAAATTATTTCCTGCATATTATGATGGCTCTGACCAAACAAAAACTATATTTAGAGAAACAGTTAGCGTCAATGACACAGCAAGTACAGAATTTGGTCCAGAACCAAAATGCTTTAGTTGAAGCTAATAGAAAATTAGCTTTACAAATAGATCAAATGAAGATGCAGCAAAATTATTGAGCACTCCAAGTCAATTGAATCTCATGTGCTATGAAGTATGCCCCAATTAATATTGTTTAAGTTTTAAAATGATATTGCCTATTATGATAAAAACTCTTCCTCATATTACACTGTTATATTTATCTCAACTATTAGAATTCAATTGTTAAGAAAATTGTTAGTATTATAATTATTTGTGCCATGTTAACAGTTCAAATAGGTACATATTAGATGTTTCTTTTGAGACAATAATTTGCTCTTTAACTTAATCTTGTTAATTACATGTGCATTTAATTGTTATTTTATTAATATGCATATTATAATAACAATAAATATTTATGCTACTTAAAATATGTTTTTTTTTCCATTCCAAATAAAAACGGCCAAGTCTTATAGTAAATTGTTTTAGTGCCACAGTATATAATTGCTCATGGTTATGATTATTATAAAAAAAAGGTATTTATAATTTAAATAATTTTAAAAATTTAGTTTTAGATAATGTTTAATGAAAAAGAAAACAGTGTTATACAGACGTTATTTGTTTATCTTTTAAGTTGTAACAAACTTCAACATCGTGAATCGTGGGATGTCGCTTAAAAGTTAAATGTCACTGTCAGAATTCAGAGGCTTTAAGTTGTCAATTATAGTTATAAATTTCCAAAATAACGTTCTTCGTGTCTTAATATCACATCAAGATGGGTGAATTGGGAGGTTGTAATTTATTTGAATCACAAACAATAGTAGCTGATCACAAAGACTTGATTCACGATGTGGCTTACGACTTCTACGGCGAAAGAATGGCTACTTGTTCAAGTGACCAGTATGTTAAGGTAGGTTATGTTGTTGTTTTGGTGACTGAAATGGAAAACATTGAACGCTAGTAAATTTCTTTTGTAACAATTTATTATAATAAAAATATATACATTTTAGGGCTATATATTTTATTAGAGAGCAGTCAAACAAGAATAGTAAATAACTCATTCTTACGTTAACTTTTCACGAGCCAGGCTTTTAATCAAGAATTTGTAGAATTTAACATTTTACTCCATGAATAATTTATTTCACAGTTATTTGCAATTGATTTGAATATTTATATTTTCTCAATATAATTTTTTTGGGGGAAATATTAAAAAAGTTGATCATTAACATTCAAACAGTAGCGACTTATGTCTACCATTCATTTCATATGACATGTACATCTCATGACATTCTTGCATTAACAAGAGTAATTTAAAAGTGATATAAAAAAGTATTTTTACACAAACTACTGTGAGATTAAATTAAGTTTTATCTTACTAGACAATAAATCCAACTTTGTCTCTATCAGATGTCATTATGAGAAACACAAATGTCTATATATTATGTATATAATTTATTGTTTTACTCTTTGATTGCTTATCTTTATATAATTTGTCTCATTTTAAAGTGGTCAATTTTGTAAACACTTTGGTAGATAGCACTAGTACTATGTCAGTCCGGTAACATATAACATATACGAAAAATAGAAACTTAACTACAAGCATTTTCTTGTAATTCATGAACACAGGCACAATAAAGTCAAACCACTTTTTTAACAGACCTCGTAAAATAAAAGGTTATGTAATCATAGGTGTGGGATTCCGATGGTCAAGGAGGCTGGCGACTGACTGCGAGTTGGAAAGCACACCATGGCTCTGTATGGAAGGTCACATGGGCTCATCCTGAATTTGGACAGGTTTTAGCTACATGTTCTTTTGATCGAACTGCTGCTATATGGGAGGAAGTTGGTGAGTACAACTTAGAAAAACTTTAAGCGAGTCCTATTTGTAATTAAAATACATCTTTTATTTTTTATAGGTGACACTGCAGCTTCTGGTACAGAGAAAGGTCTTCGGACCTGGGTTAAAAGGTCCAATTTAGTGGATTCCAGAACATCAGTCACAGATGTCAAATTTGGTCCAAAACATTTAGGATTGTTATTAGTGACTTGTTCGGCTGATGGTATTATAAGGTTTGTTGTATAATAAATTGTTTATGTAATATCAGGAATTAAAAGCATGAGGACCCCCCGGAGGGCATGTATAAAGAGGTTAATGTCTGTGGCCGAGGCGATAGAGGCATGCAGGGATCCTAGTGTTTGGAACTCCGTTGTCTCTGGCTACCCCACAAGGGATATGACATGAAGCTAAGTAAGTAACATCAGGAATTAAATTTACATGTCCTTTTTTTTATTTATTTTTTTAGGATATATGAAGCACCAGATGTAATGAACCTAGCACAATGGACGCTTCAACACGAGATACCAACAAAGGTCTCCATCAGCTGTATATCATGGAATCCATCTTTATCCAGGTATTTTATAACTTCTATATCTTAATTTAATTAGATTACAAATAAATTAATTAGAAATTTGTATTGGACATCAAATACTAAAAAATGCTTAATTCAACCTTAACTCATCCAGAAGCAGCAGTAACCCTCCAATGCTGGCGGTGGGTAGCGACGAGCCCAGCGCCACCGACAAGGCTAACTCCGAGAGAGTCTTTATATATGAGTGAGTGAAAGATTTGAGTTTTTAGGTTTTTCTTTTATTTAATGTGTAATAAAGTACCTTATCATAAAGTGCCACAAAAATTATTTTCGCCATTACCATGACAAATTATTTACTGATTTATGTACTTGTGTCTATTAGGTACAGTGAATCTTCAAGGCGTTGGACGAGGACCGAGTGCTTATCTTCCGTGGTGGAGCCGGTCAATGATTTGGCATTCGCACCAAACTTGG
The DNA here is from genome assembly GCA_918358695.1 of Melinaea menophilus ssp. n. AW-2005. NCBI lineage: Eukaryota > Metazoa > Arthropoda > Insecta > Lepidoptera > Nymphalidae > Melinaea > Melinaea menophilus. The sequence goes on along the minus strand of OU911043.1, from coordinate 18,949,293 downwards.
GTCGCTCCTTCCACCTTCTCGCCGTTGCAACCAAAGACGTGAGGATTATCAAAATCGAACCGATGCCGTAAGTGTCATATATAAAATTAATAAACAAAGATCACTGTATTTTCTAATATTTTTGAATTTTTTGGGTCTAGCTGTTAAAATTATGGCAGCTTGTATATAGGTTGAATCAATTTGGGTAGTATTGCCATGATTCATAAAGTATTTGGGTCAGCCACATGCCCAAAACTTTTGCCCTTCTCTCATTTTTTCCTGGGCCTCCTCTATCCTCTACTGAACCATTTACGTCTCGTTTGAATTCTTTACCGCCGACCTCTTACAGATTACACCGTTATCTATCACTCGAGTGTCACTAGTGACGAACATACTTTATGCTGTACCCAGGAAGGACTAGACTTCCAACAGCTTCGAACATACTTCTAATCCTAGTCCGGATGACGGTGCTGATCTTTGAACTATGTTACGACTCCATCTTTCTAGCGAGTCCGCGAGCACATCTAACGGCTGCGTGCGCTTCAAGTCGGAGGTGCTGGCCGCCTTCGACGACCACAACTCGTGCGTGTGGCGCGTCGCATGGAACGTCACCGGCACGCTGCTCGCCTCCTCCGGGGACGACTGCTGCGTACGGCTTTGGAAGAGTCGGTACCAACACCATCTATTATAGTGGTCGTTTTGGCATGTCACTAATGTGCGATACCATTCCAGTGCAATACATGAACCAGTGGAAGGGGGTCGGCGTCTTCAAGAGCGACGCTTCGGGCGGTGAGACGAGTGCGCCGGCGCGCGCCCACACGACCTACACGCGCCTGGCGCCCATGGCAAACCCCGCACACATGCCATACCACTGACCACGGTGAGTCGTATATCTACACGCATGCCCACACAACCAACACGCGCCTGGCGCCCATGGCAAACCTGGCACACACGTTCATATACGCGTTCCCTCCACATCCTATTATAATACTATTGTAAACGTATGAAATAGTACTCTATTAACAGAATCAATAGCAATATCAAAAAAGAGACAAATTATAATAAAAGAAATAAAATTTGTATTTGCTTAAAATTACAAATGGACAAGACTCAAAGAATTTAAGTAAAATCTTAAAAAATAAGTTTCTCGAAAATACAATATTCTTGGTGAGCTATTTCATATTAACAGTCCTCCTCAGTCTCTGTAAGTGTGTCTCTTTGCCGTTTCTCGTCGAATACCAACTCACCTGGAACGTAATTTATATTAAAATATTCTGAAAATTAAATAATTAAGGTATATATTTGATAAAGCGGTATCTCACAGCCATTGCTCTTTCGCTCTTGCAGTGACTATTCGATGAAGAATGCGGGCTTACTATGTTTCTGCAAAGGAATATTATTATTATTTATTTATTTAGCTTCACGCCATATCCCTTGCGGGGTAGCCAGAGACGATGGAGCGCCAAACGCTACGGTCCCTGCATACATACTTCTTTCGCCTCGGCCACAGACATCAACCTTTTCATACATGCCCTCCGGGGGGTCCTCATGCTTTTTTTACGTGACCTTCCTCCAGTATCATATATTTCCCCCTTTCTCTCTTATCTGTCACTTTTCCTATATAAATCTTTTTTACCATTCTTTCATCACTCATTCGTTCAACATGCCCAAACCACCTGAGCACGTTCTTCTTCATTCTCACCGTAACATCTTCGCTAGTACCTGCCATTCTGCGGATCTCTTCATTGCGAATTCGATCAGCTAAACTGACTCCGCATATTCTGCGAAGAGATCACATCTCCATAGCATTCATCTTTCTTACATTCTTCTTCTGTGTTACCCACGTTTATAGAAATTATAACATATAATCGATTATTAGAACTATTATTATTTAAAAGTATACGTTAAACTTACCCTAATGACGCTCGCTTGATTGTGGTAGCATTACTTTGTAAGAGCATTCTCGCCGATGAAGTCGAAGAACCAACGCCTCGCCAACTATTCAACGTTAAAGAATAAATTATCGAAAGAAATTTTATATTTCACTACAGTGCTACTTTTATGATGTTCAAGATATCAACCTTTGCAGTCCATCTCCAGCTTTCCTATTGAAGTCTGTTCGTTTGATATCAGTTGCTCTATTGGGATAGCTGTTGAGTCTGACGGGCTCGTCCAAGTTTGCTTTCCTCACAAATTGCGTTTTGTTCCGACGCTGTACCTTCTTACCGTCGGTTAAGTCGGCATTGGAATGTTCGTCGATACTCGGCAATCTCGGATCGAAGCCGTCTCCATTATCGTACACTTTAAAAACGGGTTTTTTTAACCCATAGGATAAGGGTTTACTGAACCGCAAATTATCTTCGTTCTGATTTCTATCTTCAACCTTTGATGCTTGGGTGACTACATCATTCTTTTGCGCTTTCGCAACGGTGGTGATAACTTTTCCCATTTTTGGTATCAAAGGTTTCCCTTCAGATTTTACATCTAATTTGCGGAAATGTGCCGGAAAGTTGAAACTCGGTATGGACGACATTTGGGACACCGAAATTCGGCTGCCACAAGGGGCTTGATCGTCATATTTTACACGATATTCGGGCGGCGACACCGGTCGGGGTTCCTCCGTGTTGGCGGACCACAGCAGGTCACTCCCAGGGTTACCTTGCATTTGTTGCAAGTGTACCTTAATGTTATACATGCCGGCAATCGCTCCGAACGGATCCGCCTTTATATGAGCGACCACGTCTAACATCGTCTCTCCGCTCAGTTCGGTTATTTGCCTGTAAATCTAAACATACATTTATTAAGACATTAAGGCTAACAACTTCTTCTGGTACATCACTTGGTACCTCTCTATTCGCTCGAGCATCGGCTCCCGGCAGTGGATGAGTCTTCATCCTCATACCAGGTCGCTTGATCCATCGATGGCGCGCCGCCTCCTCGATCTTCATCCTCAGTTCCACCTTCGGCTCCAGCAGCTGCTGGATGAATGTCTTACATTCTGTTGATTACGTTATATTGTTAACGCAACGCTCAACTTTACACTGTTTTTCTGGTAAGTGATTTGTATATGTCCCATTATTAATATGTATTTTATTTTCAGATAAACGAAGAGCTTAAATCTTCTAAAGTGAAATTAAATGAAGTGAACAAGAGCAAATTGCGTTCAAGTTCTATTTAAACGTGACACTGACATGGACATTCGAAATATCATATACTTCAAAGAAGCATTTTTGGTTTCTATTAAATAAAAAAAATGAATTGCTGGCTTAAAAAAATATTTTCATATTGTTGATAATAAACATCATTGTGTTCATCATCTGTTATTAAATAATTTTATAATATTAACTCTTAAGGTATTAAATGTTAAATCTGAAATCACAGTTTTATTGATATAATACATAATATTACATTATTACATCAAAAAATTGTGTACACACACAATATATATATATATATATATATATATGTATACCTGCGGACACGCAGACTAGCGCTGCTCGCTGCTTGCGAGTGTAGCCGCGAGCGATGGCGGCGCGCAACTGCGGGCGTGAGCTACCCTCACCTGCGCCCGCCGCCCCTCCCCCTGCCCCGCAGCCAGCCCCACCGCCACTCCCAGCGAACGGCAGGCCCCCCGTCACCATGCCGAACACTATGACGCCTCTTGAAATAACATTTGGATAAATTAAAAAAAGAAAAGTTTACTTAACACTTAGTCGACCAAACAGGGAGATTTCCCCGTTTGGTCGTGCACCAGTCATGATATAAAGTATCTTTTATACGTTTGCGAAAATAGTAATGTGCCACTGCATAGGCAGGAATGCTTTCAGCAATTTCTTTCTTTAAAAAATATTAAAATTTGCGAAAAATGCGCGGTAGACAGCGAAGTTTGACTCGCCCGAGCTCGGTGTAAATCGTACAGTTCATTATAACGCGCCCGTTCGACTAAATGTTAAGTTCTATGATATTATAAAATACTCTTCTAAAATATTTGTTTCAAAATGTATTCGACTATCGGTCCCGTGCAATATCTCACGCCTTAATGTACTCACATACTCCAAAGGTCAACTTCTGGTCCGTACTTTCGTCCGTCCACGAACAGCTCCGGTGCCGCGTACTCCAGGGAGCCGCACGGCGTGCGCAGCGCCCCGCCCGCGCTCCACACGTTAGACAAGCCGAAGTCTGCGCACGTTTGCTTTGCTTTATATTATTCATTTATAGGTTTTTGCGAGGTGGGGTCGAGGAAAGTTGCAGGGAAAAAGGAGTACCAACCATACAAAAACATTTAGTAGAACATGGCTAATTGAAATCGACCGCAGATAATGTATCGGTCAAGTCGACGAAAGTGGCAGTACCCTCACACAAACAAGCAGACCGTAATTGTTGTGCCAGAAGAAAGCAAAATACGCTCAAGAATCAGCTAATAGATAAGAATGATCATCCGAATTATTCAAGCATTAGTGCTCTTTGTTATTACGATTTAATTGATTATATTTATTTCACGTGCAGATGATTTTAACGTTGTTCATGATTCTTGCATATATAGGTATATATATTTTTTAATTTAAGCAATGTTAACTCACCCACAATCTTGATGAACTGTTTCGTGCTGTCTAACATTATATTTTCCATCTTCAAATCACTGCAAAATATAAGATATTTTTAACAAAGAGAATAATTAAGTATGTACATATAAATTTTGAAAACAACGCATCGCATCGCACTAATACTAGGATATAACTATAACTGTAACATAATGTACACTAGGCTAAAGCCATTGTGACCTATTTCCACTATTATTAAAATAATACATTTTTATTACAGTTTAAAATTTTTTAGTTAAGTTATTTTTTTTATATTATCCACATGTGAACATTTTTATCAGTAGACAGTTGTAACTAACGACCGGCTGGCCGTCAATGTTCTCGCTGGACGCGGGAGCACAGCTGTCGACCGGCTGGCCGTTTATTGTCGCTAGTCTCCCCACCCGCTACGGTTCCTCTGCGAGCTCCTACGGAGCGTCAGTCAGGATTGATGCGGCCCAGCTTTCAACTCATATTCTTATGTATTGGCGTGGCTACGTTTACTAATTAGCATATATCTCATCTCCCTGTTTTTATTGTTCGTCCGCTCACTCCTTCTATACTTTAATTCTAGTAATTGCAATTTTTGTGTGCTTGTGCAAAATCAACAAAATCCGTAGAAATAACTGTGTTTCGCTGGACTATTCTTATCTACCTCAAAACCTAAGGTAGGGCAACACACCACAACAACTACAACAAGTACATTGGAGACCCACTACACTACATGGATGACCCACTACAACTGCAATACACTATCACCGACCGATGCACGACCCACCGCGCATGCATATTTCAATTTAGGAAACAACGCGTCGCACAGCACGAATAAGTGTCACGTAATATACACTAGGCTAAAGCCATTCACCGATGCACGACTCCTCGCGCATGCATGTGTCGCACGGCGGACACCAGCTGGGCGGCGAGGGCGCGCGCTCGCGGCTCGGGCAGACCCCGGGCGGCCCCGCGCGCAGCCAGCACGTGCCCGCACAGGTCGCCGCCGCCCGCCGCCTCCATCACCACGTACAAACGCGGCCCATGCTGTCACACCAACACTTTCATTTTTAGTTAGACCTAATATGCTTCACTTTTTAATCTAAATAATATATATAATACATTCGTTTGATATGAAAATATAGGAATGGTGGGATAGGATGGATAGGAATGGAAATTATGTGTTTAATTAATAATTCTCTTTAATATCTGCCTCTATTAAAAAAAATTTAAAAATAAAGTCCTACAATCTTCTTCCACTTATTTTCTTACCATCATCGTCTCGTATAAAGCAGCTATGCAAGGGTGTCGAAGTTTGGCCATAACTCTCGGTTCTCGATGCAAATTACGGCGAGCGTAATCTTCTTTGATGCACGTAAGGTCTATTATTTTAATAGCCACCTGAAATATTTTAAATCTATGACTCAAGTCCAACTTAATTTCTTTTTACACAACACTTTTTAAGTATGCTTGTTACGTCTAGTTGAACTAAAGCTTCGTATAACTTACATATAATAAATTATTGTATAAATATAATTTGAACGAACCTTTTTTCCTATTATTCGATGCGTGGCTTCTTCGACCCTGGCAAAGTGACCCTTCCCTAAGACTTTACCGGTCATCAAGTAATTTCCAACACTATATACCTGCCCCTTGCTCCGCGTTATGTTGGCCATTGTTACGTTATTTTCACCACTAATTTCGAAGCATATTGCATTTAAAAATCACGTGGCGCGATTATACAAATTATAATATATAAAACGGACGCGTTTCAAACGTCACTTCGGTTCGTTTGTTTGGTCTTCGAAAATTGGAACGATTAGTGACATTTGATGCGACTATTTTTAACTGATAACCACCAGCACGATAGGAATGCGTTTACCATTTAAACTAATTAGATACCATTTTCAAATTTAGACGTCAAGTAACCTGCTAAGTACGCTGAGCTGATTATTAAAAAAAAAATACGGTGCCTTTAAAGAAGTAAAGCCACATAGCACCTCTTCCATATAATCGCATTAAAATAAATGTAATGTACTTACATTAAATATTGAGGTGGAACAAGCTCGATCAAAAACAAGGTGTAGCAAATCATCCCATAGTTAGAATTTCTCGGTACGTAGATGGAACAGGCCTAAAAACATTATTCTAATGAAGTCAAAAATACCTCTTCAATAAAATAAGGGAAATAATATATGGCTTTATTTTATGAATTGCTGGGTATTCCATCATACACACAATTAAATACTTAAATGCTTACATTAGTTAAACATCAAATATGACGGTTTTTTTTCAAATTCAAAATATCTTTATTCAAGTTAGCGTTAATTATTACAATAAACTAAAATACAATTTTAGATTCTGTTTATACGAACTTTGTGAACAAAATCCAGACCTAATATCTCTTTCAGTATGATTCTAGCAATTCTAGGAGAATTGTTTTATATTCATAATATTGCCGGAATATTGACCTTAGTTTATCGATTGTAAATTTTATTCAACAAAATCAAGAGGCATCACTAATATATAACGAATCAATTATCAGTTATGACATATGAATTCTGACATCTTAAATACATAAGTTCTTAATGACGGAATATTGACTTTCCTTAGTTTATTGATGATTGTAGATTTTATTCGACAAAATCAAGAAGCATCACTAATATATAATGAATCGGTTATCAGTTATGACATATGAACTCTGACATATATAATATATAAGTTCTAAATAATCTCATCAAAAGACAAAAATCTTTTATGTCAAACGCCCTTAATTATTTTTGTTAATACTGGAATCTTTTATATTCTTTATAAAGTCGTTTTTTTTCTCTACGGTATGTATATTTTAACTAAATATGTGTGTATAGGATTGATGTTTCATAAAAAGTTATTATTTAATGAAATGGCTATTAAAAATATGTACTGTACATTAAATACACTTGTTACACACAATTGTTAATTTAAAGTTCATTTGGCAAAAATTTCTATGGATAATAATACAATTTCTATTAAATAATTTAATATATTGTATTATAAATTGTTTGTAAAACTTATTTACTTATCAGTACCATAATTTTTCATGACAATTATAAGTTCCTGTTAAAATTGTGGTTATTATTATTTTGAATAATTAAGCAAATAAAAGTCTAGTGATATTTAATAAAAAACAATTTTTATTTGCAAGTAAATATAGAAATGTCTATAATCAAAATGTATGTATATATAATGAGAAATTTTGCAGACAATGGCAACAACAGATATTATATTTGATGTAAAATCTGTTGATACACAGCTGGCAGAAGTAAGTTCAAAAGTTCTCGGGTTTGTCGCCCAATCTGTGCTGTGGTTGTGTTTATAAAAAAATATATATTACAGTCATAAGACGTCTCGCAGGCCTTCTACTCGGTCATAGAAGTACCCTGTGGAAAAGGTCTCATAAATTCTGATACAATACAACGAATTGGTTATCAGAATTTATCAGTTGAAAAAAAATCTATAAGATTAGAAAAATTTTCTGATACAGATTTCTATAAGAATCTATAAGTTGATGTTGAGACTTATTTTGTATGAGGAATCACTGGCTATTTTTCTATAAGAACCATCAAGATTAAATAAGTCATGAGATTTTATAAGTTAATACTATTGAAGACTTATAAGAGATCGTATGAGAATATTTGTTTAAATAAGTTTATATGAGTTTATTCTGGGGTAAATTTAATGAGATATAGAGAGAAAATTTACATAAGATAATACTTATAAAATCTCAGAAATACGATTTTCTATTTAAATAAGGGAAGTTTATAAGTTTATTTAAGAATTTTCACTTCTGAAGTATCTGATAGAATACTTAAGATTAGTTATCAGTTTTTATAAGAAATTTTGCAATATTTTTATTCTCAAATTCTATAAGTCCAAACATGAAATTCCGAAGACAAATGCAGACGATTTTCTGATAAAGATTTTATCAGATTTAATAAGGAATTTATTGTTTGTATAAACTTGTCAAAACTTAAAGCATATCATTTAATTTAAATAATCACAAGCTTTTATGAGATTTTTCAAGTTGTACTTATTACTCATCATAAGTCGAAGAAACCTTAAGTTATTAGGCGCATCCCTAAACTCGCTACCAGTAGCTGTAGCTGTAGCTTTAGGAATGGTATTTTTGGTATCTGTAAAAATATGAACATAAGTACGAAAGTATTTGGGTGTATCCGTCTCTTATAAAAATATGTCAGACTTTATAAGAAAATAATAATATCCCACACAACAAATTTATTTTTCTTATCTATAATTATTGTGAATAAATTTTTAAGTAGTCACTTTCTTATAATCGTGAGAAAACCAAAATTTATGATTATCAATGATTTGATGGAATAAGAGCATGTTGACTTGTTTTTTTTTGCGAAAATATAAAATGTAAAAGATAATTATTTTCGAAAAATTTCTATTTAAAATTGAAATTATGAACATTAAAGTACAAATAACTAAAAATGCATAAGGTAATGGAGTTTAATGTGTGACTTTTATGTTAACATGAATAATTATTTGTTTAGAATTGACAAACAAAAAAATGTTTTAAGTGTATGTGTGTTTATATCTGAACACGTGTGTGTAGATATTGCAGACTGTTGATAGAAAACCGACACAACGTACTTTACGATTATAATAAAAGGAATGGGTAAGTATTGTATCCCTTTCCTATAACCAATCACAGGGCTTCCCGCTTACAGTATATGACAAAACGCGGCTCGAGGTCTCAGTATACACACGACTTACGCATAGGACAGCACGGTTCAGAAAGTCTTTCGCCCTATCTTTTGTTATAAGTTCCAGAATAATCCTTAACTTCTTGCGGTGTAATTTTACTTGTCATCTTAATTTTTTTATTAATTAATTAGTATTATAGAGTAATTTCAGAATGATATAAGTATCCTCATGTATGCCTACGTGAAATTATTAAGCAGTGGGAAGTGTACTACGGTTGGAATTAACCAAATTAAAGGTTACAAACCGAATCGTCCTAACAAAACTTTTCAAGTGAAAATAAAAGGTGATTACCATCTGTGTTTAGTTGGATTAACAAATGGTAAGTTTTACGTATTATTACATTTTACATTATATTATATTAGGATTTATTTTTTAGCATCGTTAAATATTGCAATCAAGTAGTAAAATCTAAAGTTTATAAGTTGTTATTCATTTGTTAGTAGGATTCAATATTTAAATGCTAATTTTTTACTATTTATTAATTATATTACTTCGTAAAATAATTCAGATTCATAGAATATTCATAGGAGATAAATATTTTCGGTAGTGTTTATGATTCGTAACAAAGTTTAGAATCCTTTGTTTCAATTGAACTCATAGAATCTTGTAGAAAGAAAAAAACTGTAATGAGAATTTATGAGAAGTGTATTAAAAATAAAAATTTCTGATAATGTATCGACAGCTACTGGTTGCGAATTTATAAGTTATTATCAGATTTCGTATGTTTGTTAGAGAATATGAGAAATTTATTGAGAATAAAATTTTCTGATTAAATTTCGATTGCCTTTTGCATAGAATTTATAAGTCAATCAGATCTCGTGTGATTCTACCAAATTCTATCAGAATTTATAAGATCTTTACCGATTTATTGTTGTTAATTAAAAATATTTTATTCTAGAATCCAAAGACGGACTGACAGAGCAGATAAATAAAGGTGGACGAATCCGATTTCCGTCAGCAGCTTTATTATCAGATTTATCTGAACAATCCGAAGTTGAGTAGAAAGCTCGTTCTAAAGGGAAAAAAGCTCCCGTGGAAGATAACACCCGTGACATTTTAAACAAAAAATTAGCAGCAATCAATAAGGTATTATTTATAATTTAAATTAGTTGATGTAATTTTCTTCAATTAAGAAGGGAAAATTTATCTTTTCATTTGTATTGCTACGTGAAGTTTCGAGTCTTTTTTGTAAAATTGACATTGCATGTAAATAACTCCAACTTTTGATGGTGGCAATCGGTTTAAACCGATAAATTTTTGAAATCCGTCTCATTTATAATCTGTTAAGTCGTATGTTTCTCCAAAATTTTTGATTTTTAAACTTTTTTTGAACAATACTTCCATTTGATTCAGGACTTCGATTTTCTTTGAGACTATCTATAATGACGGAAAATATCCTAAATTCAGAAAAATAAAATATTTTCTTAATAACTTAAAATTTGTAATCTAAGGAGCAGAAGTCAATCTTTTTGGTTTTTCATTTGAAGTATGGAAATTTTGTTTTCCATTTTTCATCTGATGATTATCTTTGTTTTAAATTTTAAAAGTAGTTGATGTGACAAAGTTTGTAATTTATTTGATCGTTATTTTATACTTCACTCGTAAATTATTTATTACAGAAGAATTTTGACAGCCAAACTTTTACTAATGAACTTTAAAAAATTGACCAAAAATAACAAGTATTATTATTATATGTATATATTAATATTTTATCAAAATATGATTAGAGATAAACCATTCTGAATTTGCTGGGTAGTATTATCATTATACGAAACCTAATTTTCTAACAGCCGTGTTTTCTGTAAGAATATTGTTTGAAACTAATTTTTCGGCATTACATAGCAAAATTTGCTAATACTATAGGATAGCATTGCTCATAAATACTTCTATTATAACAGCATTTGATAATGCAGTATACGCTATGAAAGAATTCATGCATTTATAAATTATAGGTATATATAGCTTTATTAACCACTTTGAAACTCAATAATCATATTATATTATAATGAGTCGTAGAGCAAAGTCATAAGTATAATTCTTACGAACAAATTATGTTCTATACAAATCCTCCTAATTATTTTTTTTTACTTTATTAAGACTTTGTGGTGCTATTTTGTTAAAACATCTATACATTTAGAACATAGTTATTTTTAACTTGACCATAATATCTTTATCCTTTCTTCTTAGATTCCTTTTGTTTAGAATTTTGAAATGAATTCAAAGTCAAAAAATATAAAATTTAAAATCAAATTATGAATAAATATATATGTATATATACATCTGCAATAATTCGTGAGTTGATTTGAAAGCGTTCAAACAATGCTACGATCAATATGAAAATTCAAAAACAAAAAACAACAGAAAAATTTTTTTCAGACTGAAAAAATGATTCATTGTTTTGATGGTCTCATTGAAAATTTTTCAATTCCAGTCCTAAAATACAATTTATTACTAACTTTTAATCCTGAAAATAAATTGTGAAAAGAATTTCCTTGAAACTTGTTTTTTATACATTGCTTCGTAATAATTTTTTCAAAATTAGAAAGCATACGGAATTTAAAGTGTTTCATTGAAATATTTGTATATATATATTATATATATATTATATATATATATATTATTATTAACTATTGTGTACTTTTTAATGATTCATCTTTATTATAAAATCTTTCTCATCACATATTCGTATTGAAAATATTAGCTACTAATTTTTACTTTATGTTGCAAATTTCCTTCTAAATACTAGGATCAGTAATTTGTTTCAACCGATCAATATGAAGAGATTAAATAACCGTTTGCTGAATTCATCATGTGATGAAAGCAGTGTAAGCAAACGAACAGTATCTCGCTGGAAAAAAATATTTGCTGATTCTGCTAAGAAAAAGAAAATAGGTACGAAAACCATTCTTTCCAGAATAAACAAACTATTCGTGTATATATATATATATATATATATATATACATATATATATATATATATATATATATATATATATATATATATATATATATATATATATATATATATATATATATATATGTATATATATATAAATATACACCTTATTTTATTCGGAAAAGAATATTATTATCCTCTACATTATTTTGTTCTAAATAATAAAATTCTATGAAATGTACCTAGCGGTATGTATCTGATAGTATGATTAAACTTACTCCCTTATTATTTATGTGAAAATCTTTATAGATTGATGAAACATTTTTCAACTTTTTATTTATGAATATTTATGATCCTTTGAATATTTAATTTTTTCGTAAGATACATTCGTAAAAAGTCATACATTATTTACACACATTTAATTAATAAATTAATTTATTTAAACTACAAGTCATATGGACTTTAGCTCTCCAAACATTTTGAATTTGTTTTTAAAATCGTATTACTTGTATTTATTGTAAATTTTTTCAATTTTTTTTTGATCGATTTTGCATACCTTAAGTAAAATTAATTAACACAGTTAGAATTTTCATATTAAAGAATAATATACATTTCCGATTAAGTTAGTATTATACTATTAGAATCATTGTATTTGCAATTTTCCCTTAAAAGAATCAGGAGAGTTCGACAAAGAGAAACATGATGCACAAATGAAACAGTTCTACGTATATGTATCTAGTAAAATAACAGATACTCGCGCTGGAGTCAAACGTGTACCGAAGGTAATTAAAATTTAGAAGCTTAATTAGAAATAAAAAATATTAAAAAATTTGAACTCAAAAGCAGGTCAATTTGTTTTAAAGTAAATTATAATTTTCCAAATTTGATTGATAATTAATTTATTCTTAATTAAAAAACAATAGTATGGGTATTGAAGGGTATGAATATTTATTTTAGGTTAAACCGGTGGAAAACACTGACACAGAAGACATTGATAGCTCAGATATTGAGGAAAATACTGTCGCTTCAGATGGAGAGGAAGATAGTGGACAATCTACCGATGAAGACAAGGGGGAACGGAATGATAACTCAGAGTCCGATAATACAATGAGTCACCAAAAGAAGGATGAAGAGACTGATTGTGACCATGAAGTTGAGACTACAGAAGCAGTTTCAAATGCAGCTGAGGAAAAATTGAACCAAGAGCGAAGTGAGCATAAGGACGAAAGTGAACTCAACAATATGTCCACTCAGGGTGAAGAAAAGGAAAAAGTCACAGATTAAAACTCTTAAAATTATAAAGTGTATTTATTTATTTTATAATATCTGTTAGTTCAAAAGAGAATAATCGAAATAATTTTTTATTATTGTAATTTTACGTTTAGTGTACTAACTACAAACGGATTCTAATGTTTTTTATTTTTCTTATAGTAGACTTACTGGCTTAACTTTTTAAACATTTCTATTTTCAAGGATTACAGACCTTATAACTATTTAATACAAGTTTCATTGAGAAAATAAATATTATAATAATTATGACTATGTTGTTGATTAATCGAATAAGGAATGTTTCATTTTCTTATTTATACATAAACAAATTTAGAAATGATCGATTAGTAAAAGTAGTACAATTTTGAGCTTTGATATAAATGATTTATCCTGAATATGATTGGTCTGATCTTTTAAATTGATTACCTAATTAAGTCTCTAAAAATAATATAGGTTTTGAAATCGTCACTTAATTTCGCTCGAAATTCTGTATTTTAAGAATTAAAGAAAATTTCTTATATTCCCTGGTAACTGCAACGAACGAAATCACTGCTATTAAGTCTCATAGAATTTTTTCTAAGTTTCGTCATAACTATCAGAATTTTTTGTATATATACTGATGAAAACAATGGAAATTCTTTTAAATTCTGAATTTCTCTTAAAAGCTGGTAGTGATGCTAAAAGAATTTACTAGATAATTCTCGTAAAAGTTGTTATAAGTAAAGTTACTTAATGATTCTCGTAAGAAATATTGCGAAATTTCTAATAGAAAATGATAACTGATCTTTAGTATCCTATCAGATACTTCCGCATGTGAAAATTCTAAAATAATCTTATAAGCTTCCTTTATTTAAATAGAAAATCGTATCTCTGAGATTTCATAAGTATCATACTTACGTCAATTTTCTCTCTATATCTCATTAAATTTACCCCAGAATAAACTCATATAAACTTATTTAAACAAATATTCTCATACGATCTCTTATAAGGCTCCAATAGTATTAACTTATAAAATCTCATGACTTATTTAATCTTAATGGTTCTTATAGAAAAATAGCCACTGATTTCTGATACAAAATCAGTCTCAACATCAACTGATAGATTCTTATAGAAATCTGTATCAGAAAATTTTTCTAATATCTTATAGATATTTTTTTAACTGATAAATTCTGATACCCAGTTCGTTGTATTGTATCAGAATTCATGAGATTTTTTCCACAGGGGCATAGAGAAATTAAACATTCTGATATAACTTCTGAATCAATTTCATATAAAAAAATATTTGTCGAAACTGTTTCTCAAATACTTTCGAGATTATGTATAAAAAATCGGAAAAATAATTAACTTCTGGAACTGATAGCGATATACTTAGTAATTCTCATAAATTTTTTTCGAGACTTATGAATGTATGAGTGTTTGCGAAATGCATACTCATACAAATATCTAGTTAATTCTTATAATCAAGAATAATTCATCTGAAATTTGGGCATGATTTGTCAAAAGTTTGGTGTAAATAAATTAGAATGATTACCTTCGAAAATTTGATGGCTAAAATCTATAAATCTACTCAATAATTATCGTTGTAATTATGGCGAAATTTCGTATTCAACTTTATTTATTTTTTAAATCTTATGAATATAATTTAAAAATTTTCTTATCAAATCTCATGCAATGACTAGAAAAACTGTTATTTTCATTGCTTATAAATGCTCATAAGTCTCCAAGTCCAATCATTTATCTCTTAAAATTCTGATAAATTTTATAAGAAAATGAAAAACAGCGCTTCTTTGAAGTTCTCGTTATAAGAAAATTGTCTTATAAGTTTATACGAGGTTTTCCGTGGACAAATGCAGAGCATTTTCTGATAGCCCATATTTTTATGAGAATATATCAGACCTTTTCCACAGGGTACACCTTAGTACGCGGACTGTCCAGTCCGGGGAATTCGGAACGATCGAAACGTTAAAGAAGTCGTGGATCCGGCGCGGTTCGGACGAGCGGGAAATGACATTGAAGCGGCATTACAAGAATTTTATTGAAATGGTTGATAAGTACGATTTTCAGGACAGTTTTGTTCATGTGAGCGATGACTGCGTCGTGACGGGTACGATGACGCCGGCTCGCACCTGGCAAGTGGACTTCGCTAGCACCTCGACCGACATGTCCGTGATCACCTTTCTGATAAAGGGGGGAGGGATCCTGGTGAAATCTCTTGATGCCAAACTAGAACTTGTGTTCCAGGATATTTTAGAAATTGTTCCGGTAGTATATGAAAGAAATAATAAAACCCACAATACGTCATCAAAAGTTCTTTGGAGACCTTGTTACCAACACAAAGTTATCTGGACCAATTACGGCACGACGTTCGCAAACTAAGTTTAACATGACTGTTTTATATGAAATCTCATTTTATATCGAATAATAGCTTTATTAATGTAAAAAACATACTGTATTATATAATATAAATACATAATACTATTGAAACGATAAGAAATAATATTCCCAGCAGTCTTGAAAAACTCTTAATTAATAAATAACATTTAAAAACTTATCGGTTTTAATATATTTATACATCAATTATTAATAAAAATGCTGTTATACTGAAGAATTATTATTTTATTTGTTAAAATGCAAAATGTGTGCGACCAAAAGACATATCATCTCAAAATCGAATGATGATACTATAACATCTCTCCCAAAAGATGAAATTGCCACAGGGTTGGAGTCACGACTTCAATTCCATAAACAATTTATGATACGAGGGGAGGTCCAAAAGTTCGTGGAATGAAAGGGATCTAAATAAAATAAAACAACAAAACTATTTTTCCTTTTCAATATTATCACCCTTAAGCTCAATACATTTATTAGACCTATGAATTAATTTTTCTATACCACTATAAAAGTATGTTTTATCTTTTCTGTCAAAATGAGCCGAAATTGCCTCCCTTACCTCATTGTTGTCGGAAAATTTCCTTCGCCTTAAGTCTTTTTTAAAATTGGGGAATAAAAAAAAGTCACTTGGGGCCAGGTCTTGACTGTAGGGTGGGTGAACTAGGGATTCAAACCCATGCGTGTACAGAGCAGCCATTGCAATTCTGTTCTTGTGAACGGGCGCGTTGTCTTGCAAGAGCAACACACCCTTTGTCAATTTTCCTCGCCGCTTTTCCTTGATGGCATCCTTTAATTTTTCTAATATCGTTGCGTAGTAATCTCCGGTTATGGTCCTTCCCTTTTCTTTGTAATCAATCAAGATTATCCCCTCACACTCCCAAAGAACAGTAGCCATCATCTTTCCAGCCGACTCCGTCACCTTGAATTTCTTTGGCGGTTGTGTCCCCTTTTTATGCCATTGCATGGACTCTTGTTTGGACCCATGTTTCATCTCCTGTAACAATTCGGTCCAAAATCTGTGCAGGTTTATCTCCACACAACTCCAAAAAATGCTTTGACGCATCGACGCGCTGCTCTTTCTGAAACTGCATGAGCATTCTCGGTACCCATCTTGCACTGACTTTTGTCATACCCAGGTGATCATGTAGGATTCGCAAAATGGTGGTATCTGATACTCCAACTAATGCCGATAATTGTTTTTTCTTCAAACGGGCATCCTCTAGTACAATTTTCTCCACTTTTTCGACGATGTCCGATGTGGTAGCCTTAACTGGCCTTCCTGAGCAGGGGTCGTCTTTAATTGACTCTCGACCATGTTTATAAAGACCATGCCACTTGTAAATCATTGATTTACTAGGGAGCTGTTCCCTATAAACGACTCCCATTTCATTCAAAATGATTTGAGCGGCCTTTCCTTGCTTAGTAAGGAATTTTATCACAGCGGGTTGCTCAATTTTCTCCATAGTTTCAGTTTTCTTCCGGATTGACTTGTTCAGCAGGCGACTGTTCGTCAACGAATGACGCAATCAGGTTGAAACTCAGTATTTATACTAATGATGAGTCTCCGATTCGTATGACACCAAGCGAGCGCCCCTACCCCCGTTCCATCCTCTCCATTCCACGAACTTTTGGACCTCCCCTCGTAGGTGCTCAAACAAATAAAGCAGGGCTAGGATCAAGTAAGAAAGAACAAGACATAGAAATAATAAAATCCTTTATTCGGCAAGATGAAAATGATAATTACATTATAATTACATATTGCACGCGATGAGCCTAGAATTGCAAAACGAATGGGTGACCATAGGAGATTTTTGTATTCCACTAGCTTTAATATGGTGCACCCTGCTTCATAATTGGTCCCCAGCATTATTAAAATTTTATCTCAATGCATTCCAAATGACTCACGCCGATCATAGTAACTCGTCGTGGTGAGTGCGCAAGCGATCCCGTGGCGTCCCATTAAGGCGTTGAGGGCAACCGTTGGTTTTTTTTAGTGGGTAACCTTAAAAATGGCAGCGTCCTCTATGCTGCCGGGTAGTTCCACATAACCCTCCGGCCATCACCTTCTTGGTCGGCGGGTATCCGTAACGGATTTGTCCAACGACATAAAAAAAGAAAAAAAGATCAAAGTAACTTAGTAAGATGGGGAAAAACCATCAAAAAATCTTACAACGTCTGTGGGGAGGCAGTAGGAATCGCGAAACACTTGCTAGTAGGTTATAGGGTTCTTTTAAATAGAGGTAACTATTCGCGTCGCTACGATAAAGTATTAGAAATCGTACGAGAAGCGGTTGGTCTCTCTGTAGCAAGAGCGCAGAAGAGTATAACAACCACCAAAATATCAGTAAAGTTCGTAAAGGCAGGTTCGTCCAAAAAATCTAAACTTAAACCTTATTCCATCTTGGACGTGTCTCCTGATTGGAGTCTCATGGTGGTATGAAAGGCAATATAAAATACCCGGGGATGTTTGTGTTTCGTCATCTAGGCCGGAAGTATTCCTGTACTCAAAACAACTAAGGCGCTTTGCACCTGTTTAGCTTACTGTACCTGGTACCTGGGAAACTGACATACCAAACCATATAACAGATCATACATTTAAGCTTAACAAGTATTACGAACTATGTAACGCACTAATCAGGAATATATCAATCAGGATTATAGTTAATTTATACGCTGTAGAAGTACAACTTATTTAAGGATGTCGGCCTTTCAAGAACAATCATCAGTTCATTTCTAAAACGTATTTCAAAGGCGGCTTTAGTAGGTTCTTACGATATTTGGTTAGGTAGGGAGAAGAGCGCGAACAGTGAAGGTGAGTATGTATGCGCATAGTAAAGGGGCCCCTTAAACCTACACCTGGGTCGCAAGTCCGAGGCATTATTTGCGCTCCTCTTGAACCCGCACGGTGAATCCATAGAATGCTAAGAAGCTTCGTCTCATATAAATTACTTATATAGATAATTGGTATAGTAGGGGTAATTTTGGGTTTTTACGTCGATTATAACTTTATTTCTACCAACTTGTGGCTGCTTCTATCCTTTATGCTCTTTGGCGAACGGAATGTTAGTAATTCTAAGGCCTAAGGCTGTTCTAAAGTCTTGAAAATGACCCACGACTCCCTGCTTACTTGTGCACTAAAGGTTTTATTTAACACACAAAAACATAGGTAAAAGATCTTGAATACAAACAATATTATAGTAATATGCAATTTATTTATTATGCTTTTTTCCTCTTACGTGAATAAAGATACAAATCAAAACACCACCATCCGTAATTAAAATAATTTTAGCAATTTCATTAATCTATTATATACAAAGGTCTTCACATCTTTTGCAAACAGATAATCTAGATGATTGAAATGATCAAATGGAACTTTGTACATATCTATATTATTTCCGAGCTCCTCGGATAGCCTCTGCACGTCGATAGGATGAGCTAACCAGTCGGCACTGCTATAGAATAATGACACCGGGGTACTTATCCTGTTGAGTTGATACTTGGGTGGAGTTTTCTGTCCATATCGTTTAATATTTTCATATACCCCATAATCATATTGCCTGAAATCACCAGAGCTCACACTCTGAGTATAATGCACTAACTGTTTAGCTGATGAGCCGGACGGGGTGTGACCGAACACCACGGGAAGATTGGTAAAGTTGAGCTGTTCCAAGTCAAAGCCGACTATCATAAATAAAGCGTTGTTGCAAAGAATTTCGGACAATTCGCCGATACCGCACGTCAAACTTTTCATTGTCCTCATAAATTTATCGTCTGGTAGAAACTCGTAACTTGCACCTTTGGTTATGCTATTCATAATCGGACTTCCCGCAGCTAAAAGTCTTACGATTGGTGATTTAACATGTGCCATAAACGCAATTGGAGAAAGAGCCACCATTAAACTAATCTTTTCATTATATTCAGGTTTCTCCGATGCCATTACAAAGAAGGATGTGGTTCCTTGCGAATGACCTATATATTTGATTTTATTAGAACCACTCGTTTTTAGAACATAATCGATCATGGCAGGTAGGTCATAAAATCCTATTTCGTGCCATGAAAAGTCCCAGAATTTTGTTTGCGATGGGCTCATGTATATATGACTATGTGAGTGTTTATTTCCCCGAGCATTTCCCATCCACACATCATAGCCTTCTCTGGCCAATAGATATGCTAAACCACTCTCCGGTCCCGTTACAACAAAATCATCAGCACTTTCGAGTATTCCATGCATGAGAAACACAACGGAACCATTGCCGGGTATCCTAAACATACGCAAAACATATCCATCCGCAGTGACTACGTCGTGTTCTTCTACCGTATATCCGTATTTCATTATGAGATCAGTAATTTTCAATTTGATGTCTTCGTTGCTGGAGCCTAAATTAAATTCCGTAACAAATTTGTCGGTCAAATTCACTGTATTTGTATCCGTTTTAAGATCAGGAAAGATATCTGACGTTTCTAAAGCACTATCGACTGGTATAGGAAGCTGTTTTACTAAACCCAAAGTATCAGCAACAAGTTTTGCCGACGCTCGAGGTACTATTTGTATTATTGGATTTTTTGTTATCGAATTTTCTAATAACTTTTGTAAAGGCAAAGAGCCTTCTAACTGGCCTTTGCATGATATAAGTAAAAATGTATATATAACAACGGACGCGATCATGTTTCACAAACAACTAACGCTTTTAAGTAATAAACTATGAATATATATAGTATTCTCCTCTAACGAGATTTAACCTTGATGCAGATAAATAGTTTTTTTATGTAGTCTTAAATGACACTAATTACCCGATGTACGTGCCTCTGTGCATAAGTTTATATAATAGTTATCTTAGTACTTTGTGTTCCGTGGTCATAAAGTGTGATAAAATTAAATATTAGAAACGCAATTCATATTTATAAATATATTCTATCGTTGTTTTTACAATTTAGCGTTTCTTTTGTTTGAAACAATAAAAACTATTACTAATTTAAAAAAAATGCAACCTCTTTATCGATACATAGGAGATAGAACAGGGTTAAAAACATTATTCGAATGAATTCAAAAATAACTCTTATTTAAATAAAGGGAAATAATCTATGGCGTTAATTTATAAATTGCTGGTTATTCTATCATACACACCATTAAATACTTAAACATTTACATTAGTTAAACATCAAATATGACGGTTTATTTTCAAATTCAACTTCAAAATATCTTTATTCAAGTTAGAGTTAATTATTACAATAAAATAAAATAAATAAAAGTATGATTCTAGCAATTTTAGGAGAATTGTTTTATTTCTGGTAAATTGTGTGTGGAAACATTTGGATGTATTTAAGCACTTGTCACTGTTATTGCATCATTCATAGAGTTTATCGATATCATTTGTATCAGCTTTTCATCTGAATATATATAAACGATTTAAAGTTTTGAGTTCATTTGTAAAAAAAATCATTGCACAATACATAAAAAGATTGTCCCCAGAATATGAGCCGAAGAATCTCCGAAGATGTAGAAAAAAGGTGCAACTAGCGACTTAATCTTGAAATCTAGTGTAACCGATTTATGATGTAAGATGAGTTAATACAAGTAAAGAAATAAGCAATTATATAATCATAATTCTCATTAATATTTTCCCAATACAAATTATAAGTTGTAAACAAAATAGAACATTATCATCATCAACAAATATGCATTTTCAACAAAACCTAACGTTCATTCTGACTCTCGGCCTGAAGGTATAAAACAAATTCAATAAAATCAAGAGGCATCACTATTATATAATTAATCAGTTATTAATTATGACATATGAACTCTGACATCTTAAATACCTAAGTTTTTATTGCCAGAATATTGAAAATCCTTAGTTTATCGATTGTAGATTTTATTCGATAAAATCAAGAGGCATCACTAATACTTAATGAATCGGTTATCAGTTATGACATATGAACTCTGACATTTTTAAAATATAAGTTCTAAATAATCTCATCAAAAGAATGACATCTTTTATGTCAAACGCTCTTAATTATTTTTGTTAAAACTAGAATCTTTAAAATTCTTTTTAAACTAGAATTTCTTTTCTACGGTATGTATATTTTAAATAAACATGTATGTATAGGATTGATGTCTCATAAAAAGTTATTATTTAATTAAATGGCTATTAAAAATATGTACTGTACATTAAATAAACTATTGTTAAATAAAAGTTCCTTTGGCAAGACTTTCTATGAATACTGATACAAATTCTATTATACAATGTAATATATTGTATTATAAATTGTTTGTAAAAATAATTCACTTATTAGTACCATAGTTTTTAATGACAATAATAAGTTTCTGTTAAAATTCGACATGTAGTTATTAAAATAAAATAAAAGTCTAAATAAAAGTGATATTAAATAAAAACTAGTTTTTAATAATTATTAAATAGTTTTAAAATTGTTAAGGACAATTTTTATTTGCAAGTAAATATAGAAATGTCTATTATCAAAATGTATGTACATATAATGAGATATTTTGCAGACAATGGCAACAACAGATATTATATTTGATGTAAAATCTGTTGATACACAGCTGGCAGAAGTAAGTTTATTTTTTCTGATTTAATATAAAATTATACAGTAATATCTATGTGAGAGCTCATATAGCTGCCTATGTTTAAAAGATTAAACAATTCAAATATTAATAATTGCATTTGCTATCTATTAACAAGAAACATCAGTATCCATCTCTTCAATTCCTGTTTGTGTCAACAATTTTATGGGAGGATTTTGTTGATATATTATACCTTATAAATAATTTTGGGCAATGTGAACTATTAAGTTTGGTTTCTTTAAGGGTTTAATATTTTTTATTATTATTTCTTTTATCCAAATCCCTCTTAAGAATTTTATTTATTTTAACCAGCCAATAACAGTGCCATTATAATTTATCCTCACATTTTGTTCTTCATCTTCATGTCTACATTATGATTTGGTCCTTCTTAATGAAAAACAATATAAACTAATATCACAAACAATAATACATTCTTATTTAAATACTAAATTTTAATTAGTCAATGTATGTTTTACAGACATATATAAAATCCAGAACAGAGCTCCATTGTATTGGGTTTATTGAAAATTCATGTTATGAAAATGACAAGTTTAATAATAAAATATATATGGCCAACATTGATGAGGAACCCATGGCCATTGAAGGTTCTTTATCACACTCAGATAGACTGGATAAGCTGTATGCTTTGGCGAAGATCATTGAGAAGAATGCTGATTTATTCTGTCAGCTAGAGTACCTGGTTCGAGGGATACCTGTGGATGATGTAAAAAAATATGACTTGAAATTAATTATGGACAATTTACTTTACTGTTATAAAGCAAAGAGAAATGAAGAAGTTTATAATAGTACTTACTGTAAGTATAATATTTTGTTCTAAAATAAATGTTATAATTATTTATATATAATAATTAGTTTTTTTTACTTCAGGTGACAGAATAGCGTTCCTAGCTGACACACCCCTTGCTGCTCTCGGTTTTGTCGCCCAATCACTGTGCTGTGGTTGTGTTAATAAAAAAAATTATATTACAATCATAAGTAATAAAGATACTGCTGTGATTGGTTCTCTCTTTGTAGAGCTGTGCCATCAAGTGGGGTAAATTATATTTATGACTTCATAATTATTACATTTCATTTAGTTTTCTGAGTTCTTTGTATATTTAATAATAATTGAACGATTTATTCATATTTTTTATAATATGAGACCATCACAATTATACAATTAAGTTACCTTTATTAACTAGATCATTGTTTCAGTCTCAACGAGGTGTTTTTACAACTGGTATCAAAAAATACCGATTGCTCAAAGTACAATATACTGGAAATAGAAGGTTAGTTATTAATAAATATCTATAGTAATATTTTTAAGTGCTGTTATACCCAAAATAATTATATTTTATCTTCTGGCGGTGTTCTCATGGTTTCTTGTCTCATCAGAGATGTTAACTGGTTGCGTCGGAGTCGTGACAGAGAACGGTGACCTGGACTCCGCCGTCGACGCGTTCATATCATCTTCCGTTTGGGTATTTCATAAGACTATTATCAAATTTATTTACATTTTAATGAGTCAATAACATTAATCGGTTTTTAATGTCCTTGGAAATTGAAAAGGAGAGTAGAGGTGGGTAACTTATATAGTAATATTTAAATTCCTCATAACTTGTTTTGCTTTCTTGATTATGAACTATGTAGAATATTTTTACACCGCTTTTTAATTATTATCATTATTTTTTATTTTGTATATACATTTCCAGTATCCGTGGGCAGTGAAAAATATTTTCGTGCAAGAATCTGTGTTTGAGCGGTTCAAGAGAGCGTTGGCGTGGAAAGCGGAGAAGGAGGGGAGTGGAGGGGAAAGCGCAGAGTCGTCGGGCTCGTTCAAATGTGGGGACAAGGTGTTCGCGGAGGCGGCGGGCGAGGGCGCGTCTCGCGTCTCGGTGGAGGCCTACAGGACCGTGCGGGAGCTGCTGGCACTGCTGCACGCGCTGCGGCCGCTCGCCGCCTCGCTCTGGAGCGCCGACGTGGCGGAGAGCCTCGAGCTCGCCCACAACCTGGGGCCCACCCTCGTCTGGGTCAACGACCTCGCAGATTTTCGAGGCCCCCCCCGTGTCTCGCAGGCCTTCTACTCGGTCATAGATGTACACCTTAGTACGCGGACTGTCGAGTCCGGGGAATTCGGAACGATCGAAACGTTAAAGAAGTCGTGGATCCGGCGCGGTTCGGACGAGCGGGAAATGACATTGAAGCGGCATTACAAGAATTTTATTGAAATGGTTGATAAGTACGATTTTCAGGACAGTTTTGTTCATGTGAGCGATGACTGCGTCGTGACGGGTATGATGACGCCGGCTCGCACCTGGCAAGTGGACTTCGCTAGCACCTCGACCGACATGTCCGTGATCACCTTTCTGATAAAGGGGGGAGGGATCCTGGTGAAATCTCTTGATGCCAAACCAGAACTTGTGTTCCAGGGTATTTTAGAAATTGAAAACGTTCCGGTAGTATATGAAAGAAATAATAAAACCCACAATACGTCATCAAAAGTTCTTTGGAGACCTTGTTACCAACACAAAGTTATCTGGACCAATTACGGCACGACGTTCGCAAACTAAGTTTAACATGACTGTTTTATGTAAAATCTCTTTTTATATCGAATTATAGCTTTATTAATGTAAAAAATATATTATTATATAATATAACTACCTAATACTATTGAAACAATAAGAAATAATAATCGCAGCAGTCTTGAAAAACTTAATTAATAAATAAGATTTAAAAAACTTATCGATTCCATACGTAATAATTGTTTTATATATTTTTATAAATTCTTTGAATAAAAATACTTTTATACCGAAATTTTATTATTTTAATAATTAAAATGTAAAATCTGTTATAATATAAATTACTTATTTAGATAATCACCAGTTGGTCAATGACCGGCAATATGTTCGCCATGGTCGATCGGCTGGTGATCTTCTGTTATATCTTACACATCGTTGGGCAGCTGTTATTGAAAGCAATGGAGAGGATCTGACAGTTAGTCTGGATTTGGAATGGATGGAAAGCCTTCGATCGTGTATGACACAAGGGGCTTTTTTCGAAGCTACCTGCCTATGGGCCTCCCCAGAGTCTATGCAAGTGGATTACCAGCTTTCTCACTGGGCGGAGGATACAGGTCGTTC
This sequence comes from Melinaea menophilus ssp. n. AW-2005, assembly GCA_918358695.1. Taxonomy (NCBI): domain Eukaryota; kingdom Metazoa; phylum Arthropoda; class Insecta; order Lepidoptera; family Nymphalidae; genus Melinaea; species Melinaea menophilus. The sequence continues at coordinate 18,923,697 of OU911043.1, read as the reverse complement.
TCGACAGTTTTTGCTCAGATCCTAAGCTCGTGAACGCTGGTGTACCCCAACTCTGTTCCTCCTTCCCAACATGCTGGAAAACGTTGACGAGTGCCGAAAGAAACTTGTGTCTTCTATAGAGGCGTCCTTGGGGATGGTCTCTAAGTGGGGTAAACTGAACCACGTTCAGTTCACTACTCTAAAGACATTGCTTTGCGCGTTTACCACTAAGAAAAGCCCATTTGTCGTATCACCGTTCTTCGAGAGAACTCCTCTCATTGCCGCGCCAAGTATTAGAATAATGGGTCTTGACATTTCGAGCGATTGTCAGTTTCGTGGTCATGTGGTGAGCAAGGCCAAGTTGGCTTCGATGAAATTGGGAGTGATCAATAGAGCGAGGCAGTATTTTTAGCCTGGCTAAAGACTTGCGCTTGATAAATATGTATAAATAATATATAATATATAAAACATGTGAAATAAAAAGAATTGATAATGTTATTATGATTATAAAGAGAAGTTGTATTGATTATAATTATTTAAGACTGATGTACTTATAAATATAGATTAATTAATGTAATGGCATTGAAATAATTATATACATTTTAGAAACATTTATAGTGTTTGTTATAATTTATTATTGAGATATTATGTGATCATTGTGTTGAGAAAATATTATGAGGGTAGATGAAAAATCGAACCAACCAATTATTGAGTATAAAAGCGATAGATGTTTGTGATCTGGACTCAGTGCAATACCGACGAAGCTACGAAGCTTTAGTGAACCAAAGTGATGGAGGAACGATTCATCTGTGATAGAAAAGTTAAGTACACTATTTTATTTGATTTATTTATATTGTTAATTTTTATTGTCATTACGTTTGGTTTATTTATATTGTTGTGACAATTAATGTTAACTAAATTCTACTGTACATTTAAATATTTTGATATTGTGTTAAATTATACTTTTAATAAATAATAAAGAACAATGGCAATTTTTTACCTGAACGTTTTATGAAGCGTCTAAAAACAAGACAAAAGCGAAACTTAATTGTATTATTTAGTCGTTTTTTACACGGTGTTAGATTTACTTGGGAAAGCCACGAAAAAAACTTTTATTTAATAAGCTTTTAATTTCTGTTTTTTGCGTATTTCCGGTGTAATACAATCAAAAAATTAAAAACTATTTAAAATGATAAATAGCAATATTAATTTTTCTTTGTTGTTATTGCTACATAATAAAGAAACTATATAATTGCGTTTGTTGTATGTATTTAACTATAAGATTAATCAAATATATTATTACAGGGCCATTTAAATGACTGACAACTGACTAATAGTTTGACTGACTTTGACACTATTGGAAGCCATTTTAACTAGCTTTGCATAGTCTATTTAGTTTTACTCTGTCATCGCGACTTCTGTGCAACTATTCATTCTCGGACGTCTTAACGGATTTCGATTGTGTCTTTCTGTTCTGAGTGTTCTTTTATCATGGATAGCAAGCGCAAGCACATATTGTGCGTGAATTGTAATATTTGCGTGAATACTCTTCGCCGATATCGGATTTTAGAACAAAATATAAGTGTGTACGATGCTCTGCAACTGGGTTTATCGACAAATCGTAAGTTCTTAAAAACACTATTGCTCGTGTTTATCTCTAAATTATATTAAATTAACTCGTTATTTATACTTTCAAACATAGTTTGTTATAATGCGTTAGTACTTATTACAAATTACTTTCAGAAAACCGATGAGGATTATGTTTGCGAAGCATGTTGGAAACTTTTTATAGATGCTGTAAATCAAAATCTTCAACAGAATACTGCTAATGAAGTACAAGCTGGACCGACACAAAGTCAGCGTTGTCATAGCAATGTTTGTATTTTATGCGGATGTTCCCTCATACAAAGGCAAAATGAGAAAATATTAAGAGATAATCCCTCTGAACTACAACGGCAGATGATAGAAATAATTAAATGCCGTAAGGAACCACAACAGGTGTGTACATCTTAGTTTAAGTTCTGTTTTATGCTATTATTTTTATGTATTCTATACACATTGAACTTATAGGTTTTATTCTTTTAAAATGTTTGTTTGATTTTATTTATTTTAATATCTAATCTTTTTACAATTATTTAGATTGTGAGACTTACATAAATACATTTATATTATAAGTTTAATTTACCCTGAATAACATTAATCCTAGATATAAGTGTTTTATATGCTAAAATCAGAAAGATTTCTTATATTTCTGCCAGGTAACAACTTCAGACAATGTATGCTATGCCTGTTGGTTGCGAACCAAAAGAGAGGTCCTATATATGAATCGCCTTAATGAATTAAGAGTTGAAGAAGCCATTCAACATGGGGATGATGATGATGTCTCACATACTGAGCCACCTAACGAGTCTACTGTTGTGGAGTATATCTCAATGCCAAAAGCTGGCATATCTTTGGAGGACCACCAATCTCATGAAGATCCGCATGAGCAAGATATTGTCAGGCCCTCAGGCATTCAGAATACAGAGAATGGAACTATAGCATTACCATTATAGGAGCTTATAGGAGCCGCCAATACTTGTAACCATTGCCTCTTTCCTGGCTGCAATAATATTGATACGCAGTGTTTAAAATATTATGTAATTAAAATACCATCTTGTTTTATTTTTACTATAAATACCTATATTTATTTTTTATTTTTCTTTATTTATAGACTTTTATACATGTCTCTCCTATATTATCCTTATCTAAATAAATGTACAACTACATTTTTCTAAACAAAATATTTTTTTTTTTCATCTGTATACTATACTATATGATCACTATAGAATAGCGGGACGCTTGTCGATTGGTGCTGCCTAAACGATGGTGTTAGTGGGTTCGATAGTAGGTAATTTGCTAGCACGCATTGGACCATCGGCTGATTAAGCTGCGATTCTTTACCTATCTGGTGAAAGAGGCCTATGCCAAGTATTGGAATGTTAGAGGTTGAAGCTTAGTAAATAGAGACAGTTATCTGACACATTTGCAAAGAAGAAAGATCAGTTTTCTTATATTTAGACAAATATTATTCATTGCGAATATATATTCGCGTTAATAAACGCGATAAAATCCGTTCAAGACTTATTCTAACCCCTTACTAAACTAATAACTAATATTAAAAACATCATTTGAGAAATCTCTTACGCATTTTTTAATATTTGTATAGATTGTACCTGCAATCAGTGACAACTAGTATTGACAGGTAACCTCAAATTATTGTTAAACAAAAACTGAAATATCTTTTTTTTGTGGCTTTCTAAAAAAATATTTGTTTCTGATTAAGCTTATTCAATATTACCCCTATCATTTAAATATTTTTTTATATTTAGACGCTTCCAAAAAATGTCAGGTAAAATGATGTATGGAAAGCTGCCATTGTTCTTTTTATTGTATTTATCTTCGAGAATAAAAATGAATTTAACTTATATATTGTTTATTGTTATTTCCGTTAAGTAATCTTTTAAATAATAATAATAAATTATAATAATATTACTTTAATATTATTGTAATTATAATGATTATTATGGATATTTTTTAATACTTAGTTTAATATAATTTTTATTGTATCTCACACGCTCTATAAGGCCCAAGTCCGGCCACTCATGGAGTACTGTTCTCATCTCTGGTCCGGATCACCCCAATATCAGCTTTTTCCATTTGACCGCGTACTACGGAGAGCCGTTCCGATTGTCGGGAACCCGGCGCTCTGAACGGTTGGACTCTGGCATTGCATAGAGACGTTGCATCTCTGTGCGTCTTTTACCGCATTAACCACGGGGAGTGTTCCGAAGAGCTATTCGATCTAATGCCTACCGCCGAATTTCATCATCGCACAGCGCGCCATCGTCTCTAATACTATCCGCACCACCTAAATGCGTGGTGATCCTCCACTGTGCGGTTCTCAAGTACATTTTTTCCACGTAGGTACCACTCGAATGTGGAACAAACACCCTTTGACGGTATTTCCAGATCGGTACGACATTGGTACCTTAAAAAAGGCGTTTACTCCTACCTTCTAGGCCGGCAAAGCTCTTTTAAATCCTCGGATGTTGCTAGAGTTCAATGGCAGCGGTGATCACAAATCGTCTGTGACCCGCCAGCACGTTTGCTTTCTTCCTACATAAAAAAAATAGGGGTAATTTTGGGTTTTTACGTCGATTATAAATTTATTTCTACCAACTTATGGACGTTTCGATCCTTTATGCTTTTTAGCAAACGGAATGTTAGTAGTTGTAAGGTCTAAGATCTTAAAAAAGACGCACGACTCCCTTCTTGTGCCTTAAAGGAAATGACTGCAATTTAGTTATCTTTAACACCCTTTCCAATACTAAATAATGATCATCAGAAGAAATATGACATGGCTTCATTCGGCGCATAAGTCTTATCTGTAATAATATTTTTGGTTATATATACTATATAATACTTAAGAGTCATAAATCTGTGTTGTTATATGTAATAATATTATCATTAATTAAAGAACAGCAATAATATAGGTAAAAAATCTTGAATACAAACAATATTATGGTAATATGCTATTTATTTATGCTTTTTTCCTCTTACGTGAATAAAGATGCTTTGCGTTTTTATTTACTTTTTTATTTGTAAAAATATCACAATCCGTAATTAAAATAATTTCAGCAATTTCATTAACCTATTATATACAAGGGTCTTCACATCTTTTGCAATCAGATAATCTGCATGATTGAAATGTTCAAATGGAACTTTGTACATATCTATATTATTTCCGAGCTCATGGGATAGCCTCTGCACGTCGATAGGATGAGCTAACCAGTCGGCACTGCTATAGAATAATGACACCGGGGTACTTATCCTGTTGAGTTGGTACTTGGGTGGTGTATTTTGTCCATATCGTTTAATATTTTCGAATACCCCATAATCATATTGCCTAAAATCACCAGAGATCACACTCTGACTATAATGCACTAACTGTTTAGCTGATGAGCCGGACGGGGTGTGACCGAACACCACGGGAAGATTGGTAAAGTTGAGCTGATCCAAGTCAAAACCGAATATCATAAATAAAGCGTTGTTGCAAAGAATTTCGGACAATTCGCCAACACCGCACGTCAAACTTTTCAGTGTCTTAATAACTTTATTGTCTGGAAGAAATTCGTTTATACCTACACTTTTGGTTATGCTATACATAAGCGGACTTCCAGGAGCTAAAAGTCTTACAATTGGTGATTTAACATGTGTCATAAACGCAACTGGAGAAAGAGCCACCATTAAACTAATCTTTTCATTATATTCAGGTTTCTCCGATGCCATTACAAAGAAGGCTGTGGTTCCTTGCGAATGACCTATATATTTGATTTTATTAGAACCGCTCGTTTTTAGAACATAATCGATCATGGCAGGTAGATCATAAAATCCTATTTCGTGCCATGAAAAGTCCCAAAAATTCGATTGCGATGGGCTCAAGTATATATGACTACGTGAGTGTTTATTTCCCCGAGCATTTCCCATCCAGACATCATAGCCTTCTCTGGCCAACAGATATGCTAAACCACTCTCCGGTCCTGCCACAATGAAATCATCAGCACTTCCGAGTATTCCATGCATGAGAAACACAATGGAACCATTGCCGGGTATCCTAAACATACGCAAAACAAATCCATCCGCTGTGACTACGTCGTGTTCTTCTACCGAATATCCGTATTTCATTATGAGGTCAGTAATTTTCAATGTGGCATCTTCGTTTCTGGAGCCTAAATTAAATTCCGTAACAAATTTGTCAGTCAAATCCACTATATTTGTATCCGTTTTAAGAGCAGGAAAGCTATCTGACGATCCAAAAGCTCTAGCGACAGGCATAGGAAGCTGGTTTACTAAACCCACAGTATCAGCTGCAAGTTCTGCCGACGCCCGAGTTACTATTTGTATTATTGGATTATTTGTTATCGAATTTTCTAACAATTTTTGTAAAGGCAAAGAGCCTTCTAACTGGCCTTTGCATGATATAAGTAAAAATGTATATATGAAACCGGACGCGATCATGTTTCACAAACAACTAACGCCATTTACTAGTAATCTCAGCTAACGAGATTTAACCTTGATGCAGGTAAATAGTTTTTTATGTAGTCTTAAATGACACTAATTATCCGATGTACGTATCACTGCATAAGTTTACATAATAGATATCCATCTACTTTGCGGTCTTCCGTGGTCATAAAGTATAACATAAAATATTAGAAATGCAATCAGTATTTATTATTATATTCCATTGTTATGCTTATGTTGATATCTATAAAAATGTCAACCCCGAAAACTGTGGTAACAAAATAGACTAAGTGACTTGTAATATACCTGTATAGATAAAGGATGAGACATAGGAGCAAGGGATTCTTTATCTATACATATAATAAATGTGTGACAGATCGCTACTCGAAAATAGAAGAAATTTGAAAGAAATCTGGACCTGTTTCTCCGATTTGAATCCGGTTTTTACGGATATATTATATTTATTACTTAAAATTTAGTGTTTGTTTTGTTTAAAACAAAAAAAAGTTTTACCAAATTAAATAAATTCTACTTATTGTCTTTGTTTTACGTTTAATAATATTTGTAAAAAATAAAGCGTGTCAAGAGTCAAGTGGAGGATGTAATTACACCCACTGTGCCTTAGACACAATGGCTAAAAAAACTGTAGTTAGGACTTCTTAGAAACATTCATATATAAAAACGAATAACTTTGGAATATCTTTAATTCATTGATGAAATAAAATAAAGGATTTATTTTTGAAATTAAAGAAGTTGAGGCTTATTTTATTGTATTCTTATAAACAAAAATTGCTAGTTGGCGAATATAGTACCGTAGTTAGTCCAAATAACTTTGGTCCTATGTATCGGATTTCTTATAATCGGAATATTACCGAAGTTATAGTCTTTCTTTGTAAATAGTACGGGGGCCCCCGAGGCGCGTAAGTTTTCATAAAACATATAAAAAGCGCGTCTTGTTTTGACGGCCATTAAATGTTCTGGAATATGCAGCAGCACTGCACCCCCTCTTATAATATAACTAACTATCGATAACTCCAAGGTATTGTCGTAAAAAGAACTGGGTAGCATTATTTCTGGGAGCACTTCGACTCCTGTAGCGACCATGTCTTTAGTTACATATACGAAGCTATCCATTTCGAAAGTTGTAGTCTCAATAGCTTCCATTATTTTCCTTGCTTCTTTATTATCAATTTTATTTAAAGCGTTTCGTACAAATTCTTTTCTTTCTTCAACACTAAATCGGAGCCAAGATTCCCTGAACTTAGTAATTTCATCAAATTCTGGCATATATTCCATCATCTGCGTACTGAAATACGAATCTATGACTGAGTAGAAGGCCCCCGAGACCCTAGGGGGACCTCGAAAGTCGGCGAAGTCGTTGACCCAGACTAGGGTGACTCCCAGGCCATGGGCGAGCTCGAGGCTCTCCGCCACGTCGGCGCTCCAGAGCGAGACGGCGAGCGGCCTCAGCGCTTGCAGCAACTCCAGCAGTTCCCGCACAGTCCTGTACGCCTCCATCGAGATGTGAGACGCGCCCTCCCCCGCCGCCTCCGCGAACACCTTGTCTCCGTATCTGTAGGAGCCCGACGACTTTGCGCTCTCCCCTCCACTTCCCGCCTTCTCCGCCTTCCAGGCCAACGCTCTTTTGAACCGCTCAAATACAGATTCTTGCACGAATATCTTTTTCAGTGCCCACGGATACTGAAAATGTATATAAAAAAAAAATATATATATATTAATTAAGAAGAAATGTAAAGAAATATCTGTATACGTTCATGTTCAAAATAGCAGAACAAGCAAGAATTTAAATATTGCTATATATTTTTAACAGGCTCTACTCATGATTACATCGGAATTTCGGAATTAGTTTAGAACACGTTGGAGATCGGGAGACCAGGTCCTAAACTGTTCACTGTATTCAAATTAGCCGGGAAAATTCCAATGCAATCAACTTGAATAGAATCTGTTAAATATAAGTAACAATGATAAATATATATTACAAAGATAAAGTTTAATCACAAGTGACTTTTTTTATTATAATAAAAAAAATCATACTCTAGAAGACGCAGCTAAAAAAGTATCGACAGCCGAGTCCACGTCACTTTTCCCGCTCACGATTCCCACGCCGCCCGCCGTAAAATCTGAAATATTCGATCAATTTACAAAATTGCTATTTTCTAATTTTAGGAGATTTGAATACCTGTGATTTGATTGAAATCCACGGTCACCCTAAACAGATTATCGTCTATACTTTGTGGCAAAATAGCCAGAAGCACCTTTTCCTTTAATCTGTAAAAAGAATGTTTCACATAAAATATTAAAAAACATTTAGAAATTGAGAAACAGATTAAAAATATTATTAAATGTCATCTTATGATCGATCAATCGTGATCAGATGACAGATAAAATTCGATGAAAGGCTGCCCTAAATGCCAAAGCTATAAGGAATTACATCCACCTTATCTCAAGAATTTGAGGAAGAATTACCCGACTTCATGGCAAAGGTCTGTGAAGAGTGAACACACTGGTGCAGTCTCCTTGGTGCACTCGATCACAACTTGCGGCATGCGAGCTATCAGCACCTGCGCCACGCAACCAAGAGCCAACAGCGGGGTGTCCTTGCTTACAATGATCTGACGAGCTGCAACCAATATAACCCTCAAAAATACTAACACTATCTTCGAAAGATTGTTGCATATAACTTTTTCCACTCAGGACATATCTTATATCAGGTTTCATGTTATATACGTATATAATGTAACGATTTGGTGAATTGTAAGTTGTATATAACACGATGCGATATCACGAAAAGCGTTTAGTTTATAACCACTATAAGACAAAAAGTGTAGATAATTTTAACGTGATGATTGAGAGAGGAAGCGGACGAAGTGGCAGCTAGTTAATTAATTAATAAAATAACACTCACTAAATTAACACATGACTTTATTTATGTTAATGGTAATAGTATTTTATTTACCTGTAGTCTTGTTAACTTCAGGACGTTTAGGAGAACTGTAATATAATAAATTCTGTGTGATCAACTTTAAATCAATATTTCTCGTGTCATTTTGTGGAATCTTCCGGATCAGTAGTTCCAGTTGGCAGAAGAGATCGACATTTTCTTCAATTTTCTTTGCCAAGTTGTATAATTTTTTCGGTACTTCATTTATATCGTTACATAATATCACAGATCCTGACGTTCTAGTGTAGTTACTATAACGTATGGTGTTATTGTAAACGTTTGAAGCCGATTCATCGCTATCATTATATCCCTTGGATTGAAAAGTTTTGTTTTTTAAATATTCCTGAAAATATTAATAGATTAAATCAATCCAATCTAGCACCAAATCAAGACGTCTTACACAGTTTTTAATTAACACTAAACCTAAAGACAATTCTTGTGTACCTGTTCCTACAGCACGCGGTCAGATTGACCGGTAATTAAAAGTCATTTTATTATATAATGCAGGTAATAATGAAAATAACTAAAAGTAAAGAGTGAAGAAAATATTATATGTATCTTCTTAGAATTGTCATGTAGTTTGATAACGATATCATAATGTTTAAAAATGTGTAAGTTTTACAAAAGTTTAAGAACGGTCAATTTGACCGGTCCTTGGTAGGGTTAGTGTAAAACTTACCTCCGCCAAATTCGTATTCACAGCTGTTTGATCAAACTTTAATTTATCCATGGTCCTAAATGTACAAAGAAATACAGATTAAACAGATATGTTTACTTTGTATTCATGTTTACTTTTGATTTAAGTTTATTGCAGTTGTTTACTTCTTTACATTTGCAAAATATAAAACACGTAAACAAATTTGCTAAGTAATATTAGAATTATTTAAGAATATATTATAAATAGTACTATCGAATTATTAGTAAATAGAACTGAATTTATTAGTAAAATTGTTCTTAAATCTAAAACTAATTTTAAAAACAGCGCCATCTATCGGATCCTGCTACAGGTTACAAAACATTGGTGACTTTAATCTCACATATCACTTAAAAGTGAAAAATTTAGACGAAAGGGAGTAATATGTTGTATAATAAATGATAAGGTAGGTTAACACCGTAATCAAACCCCGTAACCCCATAAGATTAATAAAATAAATATAATATCGTCAAACAGTATGTACTCACCGCTCAATGAATAATGATAGTCTGTTACTAGGACGATATTTTAATTTGTTATCGAATCATTATCGCTTATAAAAATAGATAAAAAAAATATATTATCTATATTCTTATTTGTGTAATTAATGTTCAGACTGTGTATAATCAGAAATAATCTATACATATAAATAAAATTGAAGTGTATGTTTGTAATTCAAAATTTATAGCATTTCAATAAATGCATATGATTGTATACTTACAAAAAAAATGTATTTGTTTTTTCTGTCTGTCTATATGTTTGTTTTAGCTAATCTCTAAAAAGTCTGACCGATTCTGAGAGTACCTTGGCTAGTTTTATTAAAAAAAAACAATGTATTACTAGTTATATAATACGAAGTACTAGTGTCAATATGTGTAAAATAAAAGATAGAAGTGAATACGAGTACCACTATCCTGCTTGCGGTAAGCGCTTTAAAACGCTGCAGCGACACGTAAACAGTGTATTATAGATCGTCTAACGAACATTAGAGTTTGATTTTCTAGATTTACAATAATGTATTGTATCTTGTTTGTGTCAGGAATACTTAATAATATATTTTGTATTATAATTAACTTATTTTTTTCCCACAATCAATCAATGTTCAGTGGTATAATAATCTTAATATATAAAGCACAAAGACACTCACTCACTGACTCATTCATCGCTCTACAGCCCCAACCGTAATACCTAGAAAGCTGATATTTGGACACAAGACTCCTGACATATTGAATAGGTGCAATAAGAAAAAATTTTGCAAAGGTCCCAACCGTTCCAAAGTTACAGCAAAAAAACTGCAAAGTTTACCTCCCCTCCCCGCTCTCTCTCTTCTCCCATTGCATTGCAGTAGAAATTAAAATGATTTGGCCTCTCACTATGTTTATTAGTAGGATTAGGGTTCCGTGACTCACATACAATTTGTGATTATTTGTGATTATTTTCAATTTACCCACATACAGTTTGTGATTATATGGGATTATTTTCAATTTACCCACATATAGTTTAAGATTATTTGTGATCATTTATCTATTTACCTACATACATAATATGTGATTATTTGTGATTATTTTCAATTTTACCCACATACAGTTTGTGATTCTTTTTTATTATTTGCCCAGCAAAGCGGGCGGGAATCAGCTAGTTCTTAATAAAATATATATTTTTTTATTAATTTAGCAATACTTTGACAACCGCTGCAACATATAGTAAATATTCTTACAGTTTACGGCAATACAAAGATTTATTTAGTATTTTTGACTATTATTTTTACTTTTGTTTTATTGTATTTAATAATTAATGTGTTCTTACAATTATTAAAATTAAAAAACTTTGAGAAACAGTGTTAATAATTTTCAAGTTTGAAATATGTTACTGCTGTATAAAAATGCAAACAAACTCAGAAACCAATATCAGTATGTTTGAAACATATTTTATTATCTAAAGATCATTTATTTTGTACTTTACCTCTTTTTGTGTCTCTAATCTATACATATAAATATATATATAGTGTCTGTTTGTATTTTCAAATTAACAGCTTTTAACTAAAGTATATACGTTACTTACATAAAAAATGTTTGTCAGTCTGTTTGTTCCAGCTAATCTCTGAAAGGTCTGGACTGATTTCACCAGGACTGTGACAGATAGCTGAAGTTATAAACAGTAACTTAGACTATTAAAAAAATATATTCCGTGCGAAGAAGTGGGCACAGCTAAATATATATTTATAACTGAAATAAAATTAATATAGTAAGAAATCAGATATTTCTCTGTTTTGGTGTGTGTGTTTTGGTGGTGTAAGGTTTGTGTGTTGCAAATAAACTGATATTGATGATAAGCCATCACCGTACATCTGAATTTTGAGAGGAATAATCCAGAAATTAAAGTTGAAGAATTATTTTTTCATATAGAAAGGGAATGCCGCTAAGAAATTCTTACCCAAATAACTCTGACCACGTAAATTTAACTATATTTATCCATGTATCTATTTATCTACGTATCTATGTATCTATATATCTATGTATCTATATATCTATATATCTATATATCTATATATCTATATGTAGTTATAGACCAAATTACATGCTTTTGTTTTTTTAATTAGCTTTACAGACTACTCCGGTATTGAAAGTATAAGGTAAAAGTATCTTGTTACAATCATAAATATAAAACCACACTAAATTTCATTAGAATCTGTGTAGTAGTTTTTGTGTAATGCGCGAACAAAACAACCAAACACACATACGAAATAGAAATAAAAGATGTTTATTTATTTATTTATAACTTTATTGAATACAGTAAAGAAATAATATATATATAAAAAAATAAAACTATCAAGGGAGGACCTTATCACTAAAGTGATTTCTTCCAGGCAACCCACACTTACAGACTTAACTATATATATATGTATATATATATACAAATAACAAATAAACATACAAATATATATAACATACACATACATACATAATATATAACTTGAAAGTTATATGTCACGTGCACGTAACACAAAACAATAACTTTTTTCAATAAATATTTGTTGCCAAGATTTAGTGGACCTGTAGACTTTTTTTTATTATAATAACAATAGCATATATATTTTGAAGACTAACATGGATGGACATGGTATATTTCTTCACTATTGGATTGCCAAATACGAAAAATGAAGATAAAAATAACTAATTGAGCGAAGCGAACGGAGCGCTCTATGTGAGACTTTGGGCATCCCATGTCATGGGTTGGCATGAAAACCGCTTTACCGATCTTCATGAAATGTTGCACATTTATAGCGATGGTTTATAAAAAAAGGGAAAAAAACACATGTCGTTGAGGAATATCACCAAAAAATTACATTCGATGTAAAAAATGTAAAAAAATTTCGCTATATTTGATTATTCTATATATTTTGCCTGTCGGTTTCAGCTTTGAACGCTGAATTGAAGATGGGTTACTCGCTTCGCTTAATTCGCCGAACTCTTTCAACATTTTGCGAGCGAGTCAAAATCGACGTCCGGTTCGCGCCCCTAGTTTACTAATAAAGTATTGACAAAGCCTGAAATGTATTTATCATATTATTAACAAGAAAAATGCAAAACAATAATATTTGACATACGAATAATTTATTATTATGGTATATACTCGAACAAAGACGGATAAAAACGGTAGTCTCATATTACTATATTAATATATCCATATAAAATAGTATTTGCTGTCTTTGCGTTCCTTTGACCGATCACTAGCTCACTATTACGAAACAGACATTTCGCAATTAACAAATACACTTATTATGCAAATGTATTGATAATGCAATATTTCATTAATTAACAAAAAAAAACACAAGAATCATTATAAATTGAGGGATACATTAAATATTGAATGATAATAGATATAATATAAAATAAAAACATTATTAGTATTAATTTTCACGCAACACAATTCAATTATCAACAATTATTTCATTTCAACATCTCAATCTAAATAAACCTATAAGTTTTTGATGACGTGTCATCATTCTACATTCATATATTGATTTTATCTTTCATGTTAAATTTGTACTAACATAGGATTTACATATTATAAGCCTTCATAATTCTTTAAACCTTACCCCATTGGAGTTAGGTAATAGGTTTAATTTTGTGTACCGTGTCGTTTGTGAGGCATCGAGCAATACACAGTTCACACAGGAAGACACAAGCTCCTTATGAATCTAGGACAGAGAGGCATGAAGAGTCAAAATACCGGAAAGGGAAAGGGAAGAAAGAATATATCTGTTTCCACCCCGGTGTAAATGTTTCATACGCGACAGATACTATTATATTAGTCAGAAATTCATACTAAAAAGGTTTTTCAACTTGTTTAAATTCATCGTGAAAATATGTACATAGTGTTAAATAAATAGATTGAAGAGTAGACAATGTTTAATATATATATATATATATATATATATATATTTAACAATTCACAGATAAACGAAATTTAGCTGTCAATCATACTATCATAAAGAGGAAACATTTGTGTTTTTGTATGTATGTTTGTAATATTTTCACATAAAAACTACTGGACCGATTTCAAACATACTTTAACCATTAGAAAACTGCATCTTCACTGAGTGACATAGGCTATATTACATTTTCAAAATAAATAGGGATCCCTAATAAAAATGCAATAATGTGAAAATTGGTTATAAAAAATCCGTCATGGCGTGCGCTATGCGTATTGATGATAGAACAAAAAAAAAGTTTTACAGTATTATAGAACGTATTAATCTCTACAAGAAAGTTTTCGATACCATGTATCCAACTACTGTAATTATGCTACTATAACAACTTTTAGGTAGATTCCATAGATGAATCTACCTATTGCAATCGATGCGATGACGGGACTCAGACCCTAGAGTAGGGGCGCTACGCCGTTTATGAACTGGAGATGGAGATTGAAAATTATATATCCTTCTATATATATATATGTATATATGATCCATCAGTCCAAATTCATCGTAGGCGAAATCTCACTTCACATGTCGATAGGATAAATTAGTAGGACAAACGAAACAGCTCGATTTTTTGGAAAAAGTGAAAGGGGTGGCTGGGAGGGGGGGTGAAAGTGCAAACCTTTGGGACACGCTACAGGTCGCAAATATTGACGGAGGATTTTCAAACTCGGTATACAGATTCTTATGGACAAAATGAAGGTTAAGTTCTTGAACGGGGGAAATCGGTCGGGGGGTTGGAGGGCTGGGGGGGTTGAAAGTTAAAAACCGAAAAAAGTCACAGAAGAAGGCAAAATTTTGATGTCGGAAAAATCTTAGAAAATTAATAAATTAAAAGAGGAAACTTTTTGTATGAAAAGTTTTTTGATGCGACTCCCCGTTTAGGAGATAGGGGTGGGTGGTGGTTCCCCCCTCACCCAATATATGCCGAGTGACCCGTCATAAGACTCGTAATGACTAGTAAAATACTGCTGGCTAATTTTTCTTTGTCGATTCGACCACCGCCTCCCCCCCACAACTAAAGTAAATCATTCATTCTAATCATTGTTACCTTCGAATATTGCATATCGAGTATCGCGTGACGGGAATCTACCTAACATGATCGACCCTGTCGAACGAGGTATTTTACATTTTAAAGTTGATAAAAGTGCCGGCTATAATCAAACATATTTTATAATATATTTTATTAAAAACCGTTTTAACACCTATAAAATACTTTTTAAATTATTAAAATTGGACATTCCATTCAAAAGTCCACTATCACAAGATCGGTATCTACGCGTGTGAAACCGGGGGGACATTGCTAGTTAATTATAAATATCTGTTTAGAAGATATTATAGCGATCAATACAATGCTTTTTATTAAAATATCAACATATTTTGTAATTAAAATTACAAAAAAAGATTAATATATCCCCTTTCTCCCTCAATAATCAAAAATCATCATTCGACATAAAGGCAAAAAACAACAGATTTTTTATAAATTCATGCTAAATTAAAGCACCTATAAAATGTTTGTTTTAATAAAATAATCATAACTACTGCCTACTATGTCTTTTAATTTGTGCAATTTTAACAGTTATCATTTTTATGTTGCAGTCAATAGACACGATCAGACATGACATTTAATTTCTTGTTATTTACCATTATTGTATAGAACTTTATTGTCTTATAGATAGCTTACTAGTTGTCTTAGTTTAACACATGATTCTTTTCCAAACACAACATATATTATTAATAATATATATTAATATACTGATGACTGAAATGTTTAGTTAACATTTAGATATTATCAATGTTTAAGCAGAAATCGAAAATGAAGTATTATCTTAGTTTTGGGCAATATACAAAACGCAAAATTTTAGTAGATTGTTGCAACATTCACAATAATATGTAACACTAAATTCATTATTATAAATAGTTGCCTGTATGTCTGTGAAAACATTATATTGTTAAAATATATTATATGTTTTAAATTTAAGAAAAACTTATATAAAACTCTAAAATGTATATACTTAATACAACACACAAACAAACAAAAACATTTTTGAAATAATGTTATGATTAAAATTTTTAAGTTGTATAAATTAAATTAAATAAATTCTGGAAATAATACTAGTATTTGTTTTACGTAATTTGTAAAATAGCAATTTGGCATTTGCGATTCGTTCGTCAATGCTGTGTAAGCTAAATTTTGTGTATAAATATTGAGTTTGGAATTCAAATGGCATCAAACACAAGTCGGCAATATGAGGGCTATCTACCTGCTCCTCTGTGTCTGCCTGGCCCGCGACTCCAGCGCCAGCATCTTCAGACGGCAGTACCACCCCGACTTGGACAGCCTAATCGTATCACCGCTAGACTACTACGACCAATATCAACCACAATACAAACATCCGAAGACCAAACACCACAAGGAATCCTCATCTGAAGAGACAAAAGAACATTATACCTATGACGACACAAGGGACCAGCCGTCATCGCACCGTGCAGACAAGAATTGGAACTCACCCCTATTTTCCACAGTCATCAACCAAGGGAACCAGATACCCTATGGCGATGTCATAGCGTGGCAAGGAGTCCAAATCGCCACCGGACCTAAGTCTCCAGTAACTAACAAGAAAGACATTGAACGTATCTTCATTGACGCTTACAAAACAATGCAACATGTTACTGAAGAAGATAAAATTCAGTATCACGAAGCATTCGTCAAGCAAACGAGAAGAGAGGACCTGAACACTAACGCTACCGACCTAATCAAGAGACATAATTACAGAGTAGAAGAGCACATTGTCAAGACCGATGATGGTTACTACCTAACCTTGTTTAGGATCCAACCAAGAGAAGTGAATGTGGAAATTAAAGAGCGTCCAGTAGTATTTCTCATGCACGGTCTCCTGGGTAGCGCTGATGACTGGCTCCTGATGGGCCCCGGGAAGTCGCTCGCTTACCTTCTTACCGATGCCGGATATGATGTATGGTTGGGTAACATCCGTGGTAACAAGTACTCTCGTCACCACGCCAGCAAACACGTATCTAACCCAGATTTCTGGAAGTTCAGCATCGATGAAATTTCCCTTCATGATTTGCCTGCTATGATCGACTATGCACTGCAAACCTCGGGGAAAAGCAAGTTATTCTATGTAGGACACTCTCAGGGCACTACTGCTTTCTTCGCTTTAGCTGCTACTCGTCCAGAATACAGAGAAAAAATTGTTATGATGCATGCTCTATCCCCGATGGTCTACATGGAACATGTACGAAGCCCTCTTCTGCGCATGATATCCCCAATCAGTTCCTTTTACGAAATTTTACATGATCAGATCGGACATGGAGAATTTAAACCTAGCAAGGAGGTCGTAAACACGGTTGGCGGCAACATGTGCAAGAAGGAAGTAGGATGCGAATATGTTTGCTCTAACGTAAACTTCGTTGTATCTGGAGTAGATACCTCTGGTATGGAGTATGATTTGGTGCCTGTTATCGCTCGACACCTACCCGCTGGGGCATCCACGAGACAGATTAAGCAATACGGACAGGCAGTGGCCTCTCGCGACTTCAGAAAGTATGACTACGGCACTGAAACCAACCAAATGATATACGATCACAACCAACCTCCTAAATACAACATGACCGAAGTTAAGGTGCCTGTAGCTCTATACTGCAGTGAAGAAGACTGGTTGGCACACCCCAAAGATGTAGAGAAGTTACACAAAGAGTTACCTGACGTCAGAGACTTCTACAAGATACCAACAGAACACTTCAGCCACATGGACTTCCAGTTCTCTAAGCACGCCCCGGAGGTGGTCTACAAGAGGCTCATCGAATCCATCAATACCTACCAATACTAGATATTAATAATTAAGATAAAATATTCGTATTAGTATAATTTATCTGTATAACGTGTCGTATTCTATAATTCATGATTGCAAAATTGCATAGTAAATCCGTCCTTAAATAAAATGTTTTTTATTATCTAAGCACCTTCCTTTTCAACAACAAATCAAAGTTCAAATTGCCGAGCATAAAAAAAATCTTAAATAGTATTATCTTCGTATAATAATTACTAAAATAATAGATATTATTTTATCATATAATAAATATATTATAAAAAGTATATACAGTAATCCCCCCTATAACACTGTACTCTTATAACGCGATTTCAGTGCCTCGTATAACACGTGTTTTCCCTCATATAACGCGGGTAATTCACACGTTATATTTCTATACCATGTAATTTATAATTATTTTTTACAGTTCATAATTAATTTCGTTTACCATTACACATTGTGTTGTTGTAAAATTAAATAAAATTAAGTAAAAATTAAATTTAATCAAGTTATTTCTTAATATTCCATTTAAATAGCATTAAACGAGAAAAGTTAAACGTGTTTTTTTTTTATATAACGCGTATTTACGATCATATGACAATTCCCTAGAACTTGTTAAATAAATTAGAATCTACATATATAACAAATATAATCTACTTAATAACTATATAACAAATTGATCCAAGGCAAAATTTAAACATTTAATATTTTTATAAACGTATCTACTTAACATTAGCATTAATATATATTATACAATTATATTTTATTCTAAGTACACATATATATATAAATTTGCAAATCCCACAAAAAACTACTAAAAGAATTTTGGTAAAACTTTTCTTAATTACAACATATTATTACGGAATATGGAATAAATAAAAACTGATTTTTTATGGTTTTTTATTGTTTAATATGTAGAGTTTTCGTTGATCGTATTAGGTAATACGATCGTATAATTATATCTTCTCCCCACCCCTCCTATAACAAGTTATCATTTAAAGTAAATATCGCTCCTTAAATACAAAAGCCACACATTTCAAAAAATATCAAAAATTGTTTTATTGCATAGAATGTTTCCAAAACGATGAAACTTTATTATTTTGCTAAAACACCCGTTGTTTTATGATCAAAAACACCCGCAAACGCACAAACGTTAGTTTTGTTTTGTACCGTTTATGTGACTGAGTTCCGTGCAAAAGTAACACATTATCAGTTGTCAACAGTCATTCAGAACGAACAGATGTATTTTCTTGTGAAAAACTACAACATTCCAAAATACTGCTAAAAGACAGATGAAGTTATTTATTCATAAGTGCCATATTCAAAAATATATTCGTATTGCAGATCACATACGGCTTAATATCTTATCATTTTTATGTGCAATAGTACAATATTTCAAAATAGGTTAGTTTTGAATTTATAAATTGAACATTTTTTCTCATTTTTAAGTTCAATACTACTATATTTTAAAATAAGGTAGTTTAGAAAAAAAATATTACAATAATTTTCTTTATTTCTTTATGCTAAAGTACCATATTCCGAAATCGGTTAGTTTTGCACTTATTTATCTGCTATATTCTCTCATTTTTGTATGCAATAATACTACCATATTTTAAACTAAGTTAGTTTGGCAAAAAATAATTAGAATTATTTCCCTATTCTTTATGTTTGAGTAACATATTTTGAAATATAAAATGATTTTTATAGCAAAAATTGCTAAGGCCAACAAAAGAACAAATTCATGTTAGCAAGGTACCAATATGCGTCTCAAGAATTGCCGAACATCAAGAGCTCATAAGTTGCTAATAAAAGGGCACACCCAAAACGGAGGAGACTGCGTTCATTCTGTCATCCAACGTAACATTACGAGAGCATTGAAATCATCTCCAATTTACGTTCCAGACCAATACATCACTTTAATTAAAACAGCAAAGAAAACTGGAAAGCCTTATACTGTTTAAGAACTGACACATGATAATTTTTTTGACCTTAAACCTCTGTGTACAGGAAACTACAATAAAGATGACGATGGCAATAAATTTAAATGGATTGTTATAAAGGTTATGACGGTGGATAAAGTAAGCAATGGCATATTTTTCTTCAAAACATCCTACGAAAAGGAAGAGTTTAGGTTGGTATCTACGTTGAGAAAATTGAAGGCAGAACTTGATAATAATTTGACTCTCAACCAACTTTATACTGCAAAGCTAGTAGTGGTAGTAGCTAGTACCTGAAGAAAAGAAGCAAGGCATTTTAAAGCTAATCCAAAAAAACGTCGTGTATCTGTAAAGATTTTATGTATATTTTTATCCTAATCTCTAAATAAGTGCATAAGTTTCTAGTGGGAATTGATTTTCAATGTATTAGTTTTAATTTTATTTATACCTTTGCAAGTATTACGCTCGATATAGTTTTAAGTAATCGTTTTATAAAAATAATTTTGTAACAACACTATTTATACTACGTTCATATATTTTATACGGTTGTGATTAGTGTAGATCATTAAATAAATAATCTTGGAGGTTTCTTACTCCTTAGGTGCCTTATGTTATAAAAATTGTAACTGCTATTTAAAGATAAAGTTACCTCTGTGTCTTAAACGTAATGTTATGGACCAAGTTGAACAACTAAGCCTTAGTATATTATTTCAATAGTAGCAAAGGAATAGTGTTTTTTACGTAGCTCAGTGGCGAAAAAAAGTTTTATTTAACTAGGAGACATTAATTGGATACGACTCTTTATAGATCACTAATTTCGTTTAATTGATAAATTATTTAGGAGTGTCTAAACAGATTAATATTAGGTACGAGGGAACTTCCCGGCCCGAAGGGCCGGAAAGGGTCAAATGTCACGTATAAGGTTGGCACCCACCCTATTTTGTAGCCTGATTCAATAGCTTTTTTTTTATGTATTACACATTATTGTGTGATTTGTGGGTGATAAGTGATGCGCGTGCATACAGAGTCAATTAGGTCATTATTATATAGTAAGGATTTTTCGTTATTGAACTTCATTCTACACACCTCTGATAAGTAACCTAATACGGATTTTCAGTAAGTAACCTAATAGAGTATTTATGTACAAACCATATGTTTAAGTCCTATAACGAAGAAATTAGTCTAGTTTTGTTTCGTTTGTGGTAAAATCCTACCTATACTCGTAAGTCTGATTTGATCGTGATTATAGCTTTAAAATGTTAATTATTAAAGTATACTTATTTTTTAGTTGTTATTAAATAATTATAAGTACGAGTAGGTACTACATTGTTGTAACTGAGAGCTGTTAACTTTTACCAGATGTGTATTTATTTTTTCAACAATCTTTATGTTTATTTTGTTAATTATGTGCAAGAAGTTTATGCGTCTATGTTTTTTTTAGGTGAAAAGATTTGTTTGTTTTTAACCTAAATTTATTACTCGTACCTTTAGTTGGTAATTTTAATTTTAGACTTCATTGACGATCTCATAATAAGACTACAATATTTGTTTTCCCTTAGCAAGTTTACTAATGTAGTAAAATATTATACCATTTTTTTTTTCATAAATTGACGTTTTATGAGGTTGATTACTGAAAACAAAACTCAAAATTTCCTAATTATGGTGGTTTAGTTTTTAGAATTTTAATGTTCTCGAAGTCAAAGTCTATAAACTAAAGTAACTTATTTGCATTTTTTCAAGAGCCTATTTCAGGTATGGTTAAAATTATTTTATACAAAAAAAGTTTATTTAATTACGCATCTTTTGATACCTAAAAAGTTTACGTAATACACATCGATTACACATAAATTATAAAATAATCCAAATTATTTTTTCAAATGCCGCTCCTGTATAATTTGCATATTTTGACTTGTGGTGTTTTTGTATTTAAGGAGCGATATATTACTATTTAGTTTCATTGTCATATTTTGATGTTTTTGAAATCTGTATCATGGTCAGTAATTTTATGTAAACATAATGTTCTTACATCTCTACAAAAAAACCTATTAATAAGTATACAGTAACTTCTGAATACAGATTTTGTCTCGTTACAATTTTTTAGTCTATTTTATGATGTTTTGTTATATTCGACAACAGACAATATACATTTTTCAAAGCTTTTTAATGCATTGCTCTGAATACATGGTTTAAAAGGTTGAATCGTACGTGGAATCTCTTTTAATCTATACTAATATTAATATATATTTTTTCTAATATTGACTGACTAACGAGTCAGTCATAATTTTTTCGTAAAAAAAATAAAGGTTGGTGTTTATTATTAGTGACATCTGTTATTTAAAATAAAAAACTTTATATAAGTAGTTTATGAACATGTCCTAGTTACAACGTTAGTTACTTAAAAATAAAACAGATGGCACGTCTATATTTGTTAGAATTGACATTTAAATAATATGCCTTACCAAGCCCACGCTTTGTTTTGACAGTACTAACATTCTGTCATCAAAGCGTTGTAGGTAAGAAAGAGACAAAAATATACATTAAGCACGTAAAAGAGGAGGTTAGCTGCGCGACGGCGCTGTAGCGTATCTTCCCGCCGTCCCCCCAAACGATCCACAGTCGCGCTTTAGTTCGGATAGCTGTGCGTAGTTCGCTTGTGTTTTAATATTATAATTGTTGTTTACATATTGACAGTGGTTTCAGATTTTGTTCGAGGATATTTATATTATTAGTGAGTCGGTGAATTCATATTTTTCACATGGATTGAGTGACGATGTTACCACCTACGGCCGGTATAGCACAAGAACGTGACCGGACCGACATGGCGTACCAGCAACGACGCGACGTGCGAGAAATAACAAGAGATATTATCAGAGAAGCTCGAGTTACAAACAGAAAACAATCTATGTCGCCTGGAGGTAAGCAAGCCGGCCAAAACGACGCCACGTTTCCGCCATTCTTGTCAGATTGACGTAATATGTCAAGGTGACATTTATATAAAAACAAGATTTATTCGATAGAAAAATACACAAAAAATATAAACTTTAAGTACCGCATCCTTTGGGAAGCAATTGTAATGAAAACTAGGTCTGTTACGTCATCAAGGTACATGGTCTTGCGAAAGTAAAATGGCGCCAATGCGCCACTTATTAAGTAATTGAGCATCTCGTATCTTATTAACCATAATTAACTGCATTTTATACACAGCATTAAGACTTACTTATAGCCAAATACTGTTTATAAACTACGAATTAATAGAATAGACGGAAAAACAGATATGTATAGGCACGTGCACAAGTTATTTTTAGACAGCTCGTACGTAATGTAATGCAATATCGTTGACCGTTGGGCATCGTTTTTTCTATATATCGAAAATGTCACAATTGTAGTTGGTGTTACGACATGAAAAGATGGATTTTTACAATTGATTTCTGTTTATTTTGTATTGAAATTTTGACTTTTCTGTCGCATTGACACTAAAATGACAGTAGACAGTGGTCATGATAACAAGATGGCCGACGTTGCATTCTCTTATCACGCGGCGTTGAAGGTGGCGCCACTGTTTGTTGATGTTTTATAGTTTCTCCTTATACGATGATTTATTATTTCAATATGAATTCGATAGATACATTAATGTTTAAGAAAAAAGTGGTTATAATGATTCCCTTACGAATATGAAGGATATATTCTTTAATAGCATAGTTTTAAATTTTTTACACATGAATTATTTTTATTTCTTCTATTTAATAATTAATCTAGATACTTAAAATTTCAATGTCTTATATTACTTATATATACTTATTCCTGACTTCCGGACTTATTCCTGTACTCAAAACAACTAAGGCGCTTTATACTTGTGAAGCTTACTGTATCCTGGGAAACAAACATACCCAAAGATCATACATTTAAGCTTAACAAGTATTACGAACTATGTAACAAACTGATCAAGAATAAATTTATAGTTAATTTGTACGCTGTAGAAGTAGGTGCGAGAGGTATAACAGCAAAATCTCTCTACAACTTGATTAAGGGTCTCGGCATTTCTAGAACAATCATCAGTTCATTTCTGGAACGTATTTCAAAGGCGGCTTAAACCTACACCTGGGTTGCAAGTCCCAGGCATTGTTTGCGCTCCTCTTCTTGCAACGCGATGGGCACGGCACCCGCAAGGTGAATCCATGGAATGCTAAGAAGCTTTGTCTCATAATAATTTCTTATTTAAATTAACCAACATGTGAATATATATTGATTTTTAAATAAAATTAATATTGCTGTATCTGTCTTTATTCATGGATATGAAATATTAAACAGTATATTTTATATTATATACTAATTAAATATTAAACTATTATAAAAACACACTACAGAAAACTAGCCATCTGTCATGGTATAGGCATGTTATGAGGAGAGATGAAAGGCATGCGACCAAAAGAGTCCTGGGTATGTTAATAGAGGGATGGACAGATAGAGGACGGCCGAAGAAAAGATGGATGCATTGCGTCAAAGATGGTATGAAGAAGAAGGGAGTGTGTAAAGAAATGACGAGTAACAGGAGAGTATAGAAGGAAAAAACATACCGTGCCGATCCCAAAATGGGATAAGGTCAGGAAGATGATAACTACAGAAAAATCCTTATTCTTAAAATTATATTATATTAATTACTTTTTTATTATTAAAATCTATATTTAATACATTTGTTGAATAGAAAAGTGAGACATCTTCACAAGGAACTTGTATGAGTTACTTATATACACAAGTGCAATATATAAACTAACATAATTATATAAATAGGTACCGGAATGAGCCAACTTATTTGTTTGAAATAAATATAACTAAACAAACAAAATGAAGACATGAGAAAACTAAACATTAATTATAGTAATAGAACACAATACACTATTATTGTATATTCAACTTTACTGTTATTGATTTTGCTTCATTTTAATTGCAAATGCTACAAGTAACTTTTAATATATATATATATATATATATATATAAAATTAGGGTATGTTTGTAATTCCAAATTATTAGCTTATCTCTAAATCAAAGTATATAGGGTACTTAAATAAAAATATCAATTTTAAACATTTTCTCTGTTTGTCTGTTTGTTCTGACGAATCTCTAGAATGGCTGGACCGATTTTAATAGGACTTTCACTGGCGGATTGCTGATGATATAAGGAATAATGGCTACTTTTAGTTTCCCCATCCCACACGAAAGAAGCCATGGCCATAGCTGGTATAACTAACTTTTTACGTCATATATTTAGAAAAGTTGTAATAATAATAATAATAATCTTTAATATGAATATAAGTATAAGAAGTCAATCAAAGTGTGTGACTAAGCACTAACAGATTTGAATACAATTGATAAATATTCCAACTTTGCCATAACTTTCTCATAATATTAATATTATATATTTAATTGTTAGTTACTTTGTCGGTCATGGAAATAATGGTGAATAATATACTATGGCTGATGTTGATGTCGGACTTCATTCAATGCCAGTCATTAAATAAAATGACTGTTACATTTATTATCTATAATTTTTTTTTTTTTTTTATATTTAATATAGATAACACATACTCTAATACAGGCCGTATGATTAGAAATACTTTATAGCTATTTAAGTATAATGATTTCGCGTAGATTTAGACACTAGAATAGGGTCACACAAACAACCGAATGTTTGGCCTTGGCTCCGTTGCGTCACAGCCGGTCATTCAACTCGATCGATAGCGCACCCCGCGCCCCCCGCTCCCCTTACGCTTTGTTGTGACGGCCATCTTACTTTTGTTACTTCCGTATTGTTTATACGTCTTTATGTTATAAGAAAATTTATTACGTATTAAAAATAAATATAAATAATGTATATAACGCATGTCTTAAACAGGTGTATATGTTATATTCATATGAAATTGAAATAAAATTTTATATATATATATATAGAGTTAAAGCAGTATCTATCTGACTAATTGTATTTGACTAGCCCATACAATTTCATAATTCCCAACTCACGTGTTCGTTACAATTCATTTCCCGACCCTTTCCGCTGCCGCTTTCGGCATATTTGTTTTCATTGACAAAAAATCCTATCATTTCTCGATATTTTAGATGTTTATCATATTTTCAATATATTTATGAAGTAATTTCGCTTTTTTTTAAAGTCAAATTTTACACGCATTATATTAAGTCGTAACAAGCCAAGAATTATATTATAATTTAAAGATAGTCTCGTTTTCTGTGACAGCGCGGGACCGGTTCCCGTCCACGTCGTCCACCGACGACAACGAGTCGGGGACTGACGGGGAGGTCGACCGCCGTCGCATCAGCCACGGAACCCACATCGTACAACCACCGGTAATTACCTGATCACATTGGCGGTATTCGCATTGATGTATTTTGTATTCTATACATGTAATATTCGTTCCAGGGAGGCATTATAGTCCGCAAGCGTCGCGGCAACTTGCCCAAACACTCTGTAAAGATCCTGAAGCGGTGGTTGTATGAACACAGATACAACGCCTACCCAAGCGATGCAGAGAAGCTCACACTCAGTCAGGAGGCCAACCTCACAGTACTACAGGTATGTTATAGATTAATTTGAGATATATATCTATATAAAATAGATGTGTTAGTTTAAGAGACAGAAGCAAAAATATATTTTTTTAAATAAATAAATAAATAATATTTTTTTTTATCTGTGTATATTATATTAAATTTAATCTATCACCAAATTTTTTTTTGGGTTATTAATTAAATCCACCGTCTCGTCCTCTCTGATTCAATCTATTTCAAAAATAAACAATGAACATCCTACTATTACATATCATAATCATATAAGTATATAACTAATATAATCGTTTGTTCAGGTGTGCAATTGGTTCATAAACGCGCGGCGCCGCATCCTGCCCGAGATGATCCGTCGCGAGGGTCACGACCCGCTGCACTACACCATCTCCCGCCGCGGACGCAAGCAGCTCGGGGGCGCTGGCTCCAGCTCGGGCGCGGCCGCAGCCGCCTGGGACGGAGAGGGGGAGCCCGAGGGGGAGGTTCGTCTAGTAGAATAGTAGAATACTCGTAAAAATGCATATTCATATCATTTATTTGATAATATTTTTGGTTTAAAAGTTTTTTAAACTATTTCGAAAAATATAAATTTGCCGGTAAAGAGCATCCCAAATTATTAATTTTCAATTTTCGTCAAGAATTTAATTCTCTAAATAGACCGACTCGATCTTTAACCGAGCGTGTTCACACAGGTGGAGGGAGAGCGAGGCCGAGACCACGACTACGGAGACGGCCTGCTGGTGTACCGGAGCGACGGTGACGACATCGCCGACGCGGAGGAGGGGTACTCGTCGGGGGCCGTCAGCGAGGAGGAGGTCAAGTACGACCCCTCGGTGTGGCAGAGCGTCATACGGTACGGGCCTGAAGATAGGGACCTGCATCCCGCCGCCAGAGGGTGTGTATATCCGTGCGTGTGTATACAAATTAGGGGGGAGTTTACATCCGATGCGCGTGTGTGCAGGTTCATCAGGTTATATAGAACGCTATCGCGTGCGAGTGTGAGTGTGACGTGTCGGTGTGTGCAGGTCCGCGGCGGTCGTGACGGTTCGCACGGCGGAGGAGGGCGGGGCGGAGGAGGGAACGGGAGGGGGTGAGGGGGGCGGCTGGCACCCCCAGCTGGCGCACCTGCCGCAGCTGCCGCACCCCCTGCGCCGCAAGCCCGACGAGCGGGACAAGTTCAAGTGCCTGTACCTGCTGGTGGAGACGGCAGTGGCGGTGCGTCAGAGGGAGCAGGAGCAGGAGGAGGTGCCCGTCTAGCCGATACGGTGAGATACGTACAATAACACATGTAGCACTGTTCATTGTAGGGGTTAATTAATAATAAAAATTATAATAAATTCCTGGTATTTGTTTGAAATCACAATCGCCGAATTATGTAAATCTAGAGTCGACGTAGAGTGTACTCTCTTTAAATAATTCGTACGTTACGTTCCAGGTGACGGTTGCTTACGGTCTCCGGGTCGCGGCAGAGCGTTGTGCGTTACGGATATCACGTTAACGTATCTTCCATAACGTAGTCGCGCGAGGACGCGGAAGAGTAGTCATTCGAGGTTTTATTTTATTCTTTTCTCTATGGATGGGATTTGGTTTTATTGTGTAAAGATGATTTGTGTAGAGTATGTCTTTTTTTTTTTTTTAATTATAACTTTGCCTCTAAGGTCGGTATTAGTAGATATTTTTTAAGTTATAAATAGATAATTTGATTTGCAAGTTAATACTTTAATTGTACATTATACGTTTGATACCCATCCATAGATAAAATACTAATTACACAATACCCACGTAGTACCTACCATATATTGAATAGCTTTTCATATATATATATATATTTATATATAACGTTAGAGTAACAAAAAAAAATCCCTAAACCTATTACAACTAGTGGCGCAAACCGTACCTCGATTTTGACTGGCTGCGCTCGCAAAATCTCGGTAGAGTTCGGCGAATTGAGCGAAGCGTGTAACACCCATCTTTAATTCAGCGTTTAAAGGTGAAACCGACAGGCAAAAATATAAAACAATCATAGCGAATTTTTTTTTACATTGAAGTCTATGGGACTGTAATTTTTTGGTGATTATTCCTAAACGGCGTGAGTTTATTTTTAATTTTCTTGTATAAACCATCGCTATAAATGTAAAAAAATTAATGAAAAACGGTTTCGGTAAAGCCGTTTCCATGCCAACCCCTGACATAGGATACAAAAAGTCTCAAATAGAGCGCTCCGCTCGCTTCGCTCAATTAATTTCACTTGAACTTAGGTGTTTTTTTTGTTATTTTAAAGTTTAACTAAAAATACTGCCCCTATGTATTCTACAAGACACTGATACTGTAGTCTGTATAATCGTATGCTATCCCGATGTAGACTGTATTACGTGGCAATAGGGTCTACATTCGTACATATATCAGTAGACGTAGTAAAGAGATCCGTCCGTACTGCCATCGTTTACATAAACCATGGCGTTACAGACGGACCGTGGGCGTAGAGACTAGTATAACAATAAAATAGCGCAAAAACTCATCTTTTATTTTATTAAAACTTAACTTCTACTTAAGCAACATGATTTCATAAAATTAAATTAATAATTTTCTCCATTATTTGTGTAACAAAATATTTTTAAGTTTATTTAGTTTTGTATTATAAAAAGTTGCATTTGTTTTAGTGTTGGTAATATTTTGTGCTGCCTTTACATATATTTTAGTGTATGAAATAATCATATATATTATATATAAAGAAGACGTATTTTTAATATTAACTTGATATTGTGTTCTGAAAACTAAATATACAATAATTTAATATAATTGTATAATATAATATAATTGAAAATTTGTGTTGCAGTTGTAATGAATAATAACTCTTCAGAATCTGCAATTTTTTTTATATAAATAAAAAAATAAAATTATCTCTAAATATCTACAGAGATTAATTTGTATAAATATCATCAGCTGATTCTAAAAAGGTATTATATATATATATATATATATATATATATATATATTATTTTTTTAATTCAAATAACAATATTTTTTTTTCATAATATGTATAATGATTATAAAAAGGTTTAGGTTTTATCGAGTGCTTCTAATATAAGTTAAAAAAAATCATAAAGTGTATAAAAACAAAAAGCTTTAAATAACGCAATAATTAACTATGTGACTTCGGAATTATCACACCTGGATCATTGTAATTATTCCAGTTAATAAACTATCATATGGCGTACGTGTTCATACTAGGGGCGCAAACCGGACCCGCTACGCTCGCAAAATCTCGGTAGAGTTCAGCGAATTGAGCGAAGCGAGTAACCCATCTTTAATTGAGCGTTCAAAGCTAAAACCGACAGGCAAAAATTATAGAATAATCAAATATGACATAGCGAATTTTTTTATACATTGTGATTTTATGGTGATTATTCCTCAACGACATGAGCTTTTTTTCACTTTTTTTTATAAGCCATCGCTATAAATGGTCAAAATTTCATGAAGATCGATAAAGCCGTTTTCATGGCAACCCCAGGACATGGGACGCAAAAAGTCTCACAGAACGCTCCGCTCGCTTCGCTCAACAATTCTTTAATAGTTATTAAACTACAACATATTAACTGATTGTTCGAGGGGAATGAGTAAAACAATGTAATCAATTGTAACAATATTTAAAATTAGATTTAGGATTGCAAAATTGAGTCATTTTAAGTTAACGCAATGTTCCTACAGTAAAAATGTAATTTTATTTTTTCACCTGGCAACATTATACAAATTGGTAACTGGTAATTTTATTAATTTTAGCCGCTGTATGAGTGCCGACAGACGCAAGTTAAGTAATTTTGTAGATTATAATTTTGTAAGGTAATGTTTCGTTTATGTACTACAATGTAAGTTTCATCTACTCGGAGTACAATAACCTGTGGTTAGTTGTAGTGCTGTATATACATATGTGTAAGGTCGTAACTTGTTAGTGATTTTAAATAAATATGATTTCGGAAATGCTGTTTCATTTAATTGTTTAATGTTTTTTTTTATTAAATACTTTTTTTTTAACAGACTGACATTTCTCAACTTTTTTTTTAACAGACTGACATTTCTCATTTTATTTATAAGGATATGTTTCATTCGCTTAAAATAATTTTAAAGGTCCAAGTGCATTCGTGATTTATCAGTTTGGTTTGCTTTTCACACTTCTCGCGTCACCCGAGTTTGGGGACTTTCTCTTTCCCAGCGCCGCGTTAGACTCCGTCATATTTTCTGGAGTCAATATATCTGCCATCAAAAGCTCCACACTTCCGTTACAACTTATCTCTTGTTTATCATCTGCGGTAAGAAAATTAATTGTAGCATTCATTTCAAGTGACGGGAAAAAATATTAATCTTAAAGAAAACATACTAGCTACTATTTCATACTATATTTATTGATATTAACTGATAAAGGCACATCGATTCATAAGAACTAAAGGCGCCTCCACACTTAAGTTCATGGTACAGCGATACGTGTAGCAGCGCCTTAATCTGGACAGCTAAAGCGGCAAAGTTCAAGGTAGTGTACCTTGTTCCATCTGCTTCCGTAGGAACTCTTCTTTGGCTTGTCTCTGGCGTCGCTTGCGCTCCTCCCGCGCCGCCGCCTGGTCTTCCGTCTCCTGTTTAATTATATTCTATTATATACCAGATAATTATATCACGGAAATAATATTTGTAAGGCTTGGAATCTGAGTATAAATCCACGTTACAATAAATAAAGATTTATAGTTATCGCATTAAAAAGTGGTAAAAATAATTCATATATACATACGAAAAAATTATATAATGCACTCTTGAAATATAAATTAAGATAATTGTTTTAAAGTATGTAATTAAATTTACAACTCACTAAATACATTGAAAGAAAAAATGAAATTTATAGAAATTTTATTAGTTAAAAATACCGAACCTTAAAAAAAAAAGTTCGCAGCGCTTACTAAATGTAGAATATAAAAAAAATGGTACAAATAAAATATAAACCTAATAATTAAAAGTTGGATATTTTCAATATTTTTATTTTAATGAAAACATTTACTGCATTCCGACAGCCCTTATATTAATAATTTACAATTTTCACTTCATTACTTATATATTGAGACAAAGAACATCTATATATTATAACATTTAACAATACTTTTAAAGTGTATAATGTTATATAAAATGGTAATTTTCGTAATAAAAAATTACAACTCCAGTACTGCCAACCTTAAAACTTCACAAATGAACAAATCTTCATACAATCTGTATAAAACTAAATGTAATAATAAAAAAAATATATAATATACCACATTTGAGATTTAAAATACTACTCCGATACTTATCATCCTAAACTAACTAACTAACAATGAATTTTTTATGGCCTATATCATATTGTTTTAGTCTAATAAACTTTAGAGGTTGTAGACTGTATATATATATATATATATATATATATATATATATATATATATACTAGGGGCGCCAACAAACCCTCAATTTCGACTCGCTGCGCTCGCGAAATCTCGGGTGCCGTTTGCATATTGAGCGAAGCGAGCCCAGTGTATTGACTCATCGTTTCCCATTGACTTCAATGGCATATCAGTTTTTTAACAAGACAAAAAAAAAAATTTTTTGAGGATATTTCTCAAATTTCTTTTTTTAAAAACCATCATCTAATGTGTCTTTTTGATTGCAAAGTTTCATAATTTTCCGTCAAGTAGTTTTCGAGCCAATTCGTGACAAAGAATGTAAAGTCTCCAGTAAAACGCTCCGCTCATTTCGTTCGCTTCGCTCAAAAATCATCGTCTGTCTATTATTATTGAACAAATGGACCAGTTGAGATCTTGTTAACATTATAATGCAATAAATCTATATTTACTGACACATATTTGTTTAGTACCAAGAATAAAATCTCAACCTAATATAACTAGGATCCTCCTTTCTTCTTTTCTTGATAACTTTTGAACGGCTAAACATTTTTTCAACCTTTTTTTCTCTATAACGTCCGCGTTCGGCTCAAACATACATGAGAACATTTTTAGCTAATTATCTCGTCGGATTCTGGAGACACCTAACATAAAAAAACGTCTCCCAAACGGTTAAGATTTATCCTACACATAAATGTAAAACTTATGGAAATTCCCAAATGTCTGTCATGAATTTTAGAGAATTAATAATTACCAGTTATATACAATGTATGAATCTTTGGCAATTATTTAGCTATTCATATTTCCTACCAACAGCAAGATAAAGATAAAAGTATTTCAACAAATATCGATATTGGGAGATTCAAGAATGTATGCTTATTTTATTCACTAACACCAAAGTGCGGCACTCGGTCGCGTCACTTGGGGGCGGAGTCTGCGGGCGCGGCCGTCTTGTCCTCCGGGAACTGCTTTTCGACCTGCTCCGCGACCCACTTCCTGACCTTCTGCTCAGTCCAGAAGCCGTCGTAAAAGATGGTGGGCTTGATCCAGCAGCCCTGCTGCGGCTGGAAGTCCTCGCGCTTGCAGTCGCGCCCCAGCAGCAGGTTTCGCGACGGCAGGTTTAGATTGTGTGGGTCGTAGAAGTGCCAAGGGCTCAGCTCGTAGTAGTTGGGGAAGTGGGGCGGCGGCAAGCGCGGCGGGCCGTACACCGGCGGCATCATCACGAAACTTACGTTAGAGTTGGGGCGCACGTGGGCGGGGAGGGCGGTCGGCGCACCGGCGTAGGGCGGGCGGGGCGCGTTGGCGGCGGGAGGCAGGTTGGCCGCTGGGTTGGTGGGCGGATTGGTAGGCGGGTTGGCCGGCATCGGGTGCGCCTTGGCCACGGGGGGATTCAGGGTATTCTTGGGACCCTTCTGCGGGTATACTAGAGGTATGTTGACGACATTCACGTCGTTTTCCCTTCTTATATTTGGTTTTGCCAAGTTCTTTGGTTCTGTTTTGTTAAGTGGATTTTGATTGCTTTCCTGAACCACCTCCGGTGGCATGATTTGGTTTGTCAAATCATTTTTATTACTTTCCAGAAGTTCCACTAGTTCTGTTGAAATATTGCCACCAAAACTCATAAGTGTTTCACGAAGGGCATTTGTCACGGCACACTGAAAAAGAAATCTCAATTAATAATGTGGGCAGACACTAATTTATTATTTATAGAGTAAATAAACATACTTTTCTGGCTCTGTGTATTGCGAGACCCTTATTAGAAGCAATTGATGTTGCATAACCAATATTATCACGATGGATATCCAGACTTTTCACTTTAATGGATACATAACATGCTACACCAGCCGTATATTTTCCATTAAGAGGTTCTGCAAAATCTGCAGAAAATATTATTTTCATTAAACAAATCAAAAGTTTAATTAATAAAAATATATGTGCACTCAGATAGCATAATGGTATAACTCACCCAAGTCCTGTGAGGTGACAGACCAACTCCAGTTGTTAAAACCCCACTGTGAGTGTCCAAAGTTAATGAGCTGCAGACGACGCTGCTGTGGTTCCTCCTCATCACAGAGCCCTTCCTGTTGTAAATCAGATTAGGAATAGAGAAAGCCTTACATTATGAACTAATAAATATTTTGATCACTTCAATAATATAATTAAAACAATTATTATATGGTTATTGGAAACAGTAAAATCTTTTCTAATAAAACCTGAAAATGTATATATTTTTAATAACCATGGTTGATTTTCCAACATTAATTTAAATGATTGGACAAACTTTGTAATAGAAAATGGTCTAAATACATATTAAGTATCTTTTTAACTGCCAATACAATGATTTTAACTTAATAAATTACTGTTACTATTAACACATCTTATAAGGGAGTATTGATAATGTGATTATCAGTTATTGACTCAGTACAACAGTACTAACATAATATAGTTTTTTATTTTTTTATATAACATCATTAACATATATATACATATAGTTATTGGATTAATAAGTTCAGTCATAATAAATATAATAAAACACCAAGAATGTTTTATACAGCAAAATACGATACACATACCCTGGTTACATCCAGCCCAATTCCCATCTCCATTTTCATACTATTAGCAACAGGGTATCCTGGTTTTCTTTGCATGTTAGTAGATGTTATGTTTTATTAAAATCCAAAATACATTTAAATTCATTAGAGATTACTTTTTACGAATAGATGTCTTGAAAGAATTCCAATAAATGTGAATTCCCTTAAATTAAAGCCTTAAAATTAAGGTAATCGGCTTTCTCCGTAATATGAAGTCGCAAACAATACAAAAATCTTTAATATTTATATATTAAAGTACTAAAACTTTGTGTCACAAAATCACAAATTACAAAACAAATGATACAGATGAGTAATAAAATGTATTGATACTTGACAGCAGACTACTAAGTAGACTTAAAGTACTATATAATATAATCTGTTAGTACTAGTCTGTACTTATTAGTTATTACTATACTTTGTCCATTATATTATTAGTCTTTTGCAGCTCGACGATTGACATGTGTAGTGATGTCCTTAAGATTCTCGAATGCGATACCATTCCGATTATAGTACTATCATTAATCGATTTATGTAAACGTAATAACAGAATAATGGCGCCAATGCGCCACTTATAAAGTAATTGAGCATCTCGTGTCTTATTAATCATAGTCAACTGCATTTTATACGCAGTATTAATACTTACTAATAGCCAAATAGTGTTTATAAACTACGAATTAATAGAATAGACAGAAAAACAGATATGTATAGACACGTGCACAAGTTATTTTTAGAGTTTTTTGAAAATAAATGTAAACCCGTGTGATTGCGTCCGTATTTATTATAATCATACCGTGATATTGCATTTGATAATATGTATACAGAAGAGCTAATCGTTAGTAGTTAGAAGACTCCTCAACGGACGAATCTAGTATAAATTATTAGGATCCGCCAACCATGCGCGGCGGGTGTTGAGCTGGGCCCCTCTCCTTTCTTCTTTTCTTGATAACTTTTAAATGCCTAAACATTTTTTCAATCTGTTTTCGTTATAACATCCGCTTTCGGCTCAAACAAACATGAGAAAATTTTTAGCTAATTTTCTCGTCGCATTCTGGAAACAACTAAACACAAAAAAAGGTCTCCCAAACGGTTAAGAGCTTCGCTTACGCTCAGCTCAATTATTCTGACGACGCTATAATAAATTAAATTTAATTAATTAAGTGAATTGTTTTATTTGTATGCCATAAACTAAGAAGTAAATAAAACTTTGTATAATTTTATTATATAAAATTTACATGTTTTTATATTTAAATAACATATTAATTGCATCTTATTTAACATTATAGAAGAGTTTTTCTTTAGCAGATATAATACTCGTTGCATTGTTTTTACGATTATTAGTAATCGGTGGCATAATCGTAGTAATCACTTTGTGTGGCAAGCAGTTAGTTCAAACGAACGGTGACCCGGGATTTTTAAATACATATAAAGATTTCACAATTTTTTTATAAATGACGTTTGCCGATAAATGACATCCGTATCCGTAGATATACTGTGAAATTCAGAAATCGGAATTCAGTCGGATTTATTATTTATTACACGAAAGTTTAATCTAAATAACTGTGTTACAATAATGGTTTGTGTGTTTATTATATAAAATGGATGATATTTAATGGTTATTGGAATTTCTAACAATATTTATATTTAATATATTTAAGGTAAGTGTCTTATTTCATACATTTTATTCTATTTTAGAAATTCTATCCGTTCTAAATTTTATGATAAGGCATTAGAATACTCCTCCTCAGCCTAGAAACAAAGAAGAGTAAATTAGAAAAATATTAATTTACCTAGAATTGATCTATTGACTTGACAATCCTTTTTACTATTCCTTCTTTTGTTGTGTAAACGCTTCTAGATGCTATTTTGAAAAACTGAAGGCCTTAAGCCATATTCAAAAGAACTCAGAGGCACCTTAACCATACATGTTTCCCGGGAAGTTGTTGACCCTTCTGCAGATACTTTAATACTAACTGACTGTGGTATAAAAATAAAATTTAAATAAATTACTTTCATAAACATAATTTATGTTAGTAACATGAACCAGCACATGGGGACTCACCTGCAGGAGTCTGGTAATCATTAGGCCCCTGTCTTATGAACCTGAGTTCCTACAAAGACTGTGACTCTGAAAGTCTTTGAGTGATTGAATTTTGAAACTGTTGTGAATAGTAGTAATAGTAGTAACTTTTGTTTGTCTGCATTCTTTTATTTGTTCAGTTGTTTTTCTGATTAATGTATTTAAGGATGTTTCTAGGCACTTTTATAAAATGTATAGATTCACTGCCTATTTAGAGTGTAATACTTTTCTATAAGTTATTTATTCTATGAGTATATTTATTTATTCTATGAGTATATTCTAATAGAAAACTTCAGAATTTGAATATCAGTAATATTAATTACTTATTTACATTATAATAATATATAATAATATGCAAAAAAATCACAACTTGATGTTAATTTAATAAATTTAATTTCACTATTTCCTTCCGTGGATTTCATAAGAGGCGACTGAGGGATAGATTTTGCAGAGGTTGTACAGTAGCGTTCTGTGTTTACCATATTACCACACTGAGATCTTTCACCCACCTGTCAAGCATGGCAATTATGGAATATCCCCTAATGGATGCTGAAGAAGACAAATGGGCTCCTAATCTCTGGTGGCCCCGCTGTTCCTGGTTACGATAGCGGCCAGTGCAACAACTGCGGGGCAAGAGGTTTTAACAGCCCGTGGCAGACGTTCGCCTACCATTACCACTGACAATTGGCCCTGGCAACATAGAATTGTCCGAATTCCGTAGAGAGGAAGAGGTCACTAGAAGCCTAATGTCAGGTATTCTTCTCTACTTCTGGGAGGGCGACCAACTGACCCAAGGAGGCGTCGATTTTTTTGTCCACAACTCCTTTGTCAACAACGTTGTTAAGATCGAGAGTTTCTCAACTAGGGTTGCATAATGGATACTCAGGATAACCAAACGTTATTCCTTGAAGGTTATAAGGGTAAACGCTCTGACCTCGACACATTCCGATGTAGTAGAGCCATACGTGAATTTAAAACTCACTACACCGTTGTCATGGGGACTTTTTAACGCAAGGCTGGACATGCGTTGCGGTGGCGAACTGCAATTCGGTGTTGGACAACGGAGTCACCGGGATCACCTATTGGCTGTTAATTCTTGGAGAAGGAGGGTCTATTCATGATGAATTCCTTCTCCAAGAAATGCGTGTACAAGAAGTGGACCTGGCTGAGCCCGGACGGCGTGACAAGAAACGAAAGTGATTTCGTCATCTCGACGAGAAAGCATTTATTAAACGATGTCTCCGTGATCAACGTGGTTAAAATCGAAAGTGATCACTGAATTGTACGAGGCTCGTTAAATCTAAATGTTAAACTGTGAAGGTCGTGGCTGGTGATATCGACGCTTCGTTCTACACCTGTACATATCCAAAACTCCGAAAACTTTCAGCTCGAACTTCAAAACCGGTTCGAATGCCTGGAGAGTTGCGACGACGTGGACGAGTGTAGTGACAGATTTGTGGATACTGTCCATACGATTGGCTCGGAGTTTAAGGACCGCCGCACCGATGTAACAAAGAAATCTCTGAACCGATTCTCAAACTAATGAAGGAGAGGATCAATATGGTTCTACAATCATCTGGGGATGCGTCCAACTATAGGCAGCTTAATAGGCGGGCCTCAAAGTCTCCAATTTAATACAATTTGTATTAAGGAGGCAATAGAGCGGTGCAATTGCTCTAAGCTGTTCGAAAAGATGTCTATTGAGCAGAGCCAGCTGAAACTAAAAACTGAAGATCACCGACAACAAGATTGTATCATCCATTTCCGAGGTGATGAGAGTGGTTGAGAAGTTCTACGGGCAGTTATACGCGAACCTTTTACTAATTTCGCTAAAGACCAACGAGCTAGGTTGACACGACGCATTACCGAAAATTTCCGGATATCAGTCGATTTGCTACTAGATTGGCCCCAAAACAGATTAGGAACAACAGGTGTTAGATAAATATGAAATTATTGGTCAGCTTCGGAAGGCAGGTGGACGACTAGACTTAAAACACCTTCAGACACTATTCAATACCGTCCTCTATGAAGGTAAAACACCACAGGCATAGAAAAAGAGTGTGGTGGTACTGTTCTTCAAATAAGGTGATTATACCGTGCTGATGAATTACAGATCCAGGTCACTTCTGAGCCATGTCTACAAGTTGTTCTAGAGACTCATTACGAATCGTCTCTCACATATGTTTGATAAAACTGGCCATCCTCGCGATCTTGGAGGGGGGTGTCGTACGACATTAAAGTCCGCTCAATAAAAAAATAAGGTAAGGTAAAAAGGTATCTTTTAAGGAAGCACTTTGTGTCATTTACGGTCAAAGGTTTTCGCAATATACAGACTACATGCCCTCACATTTGATGGCCGTCGTCTTTCTGATCTGAGCCATCGATTTCTAGGGATTAAATGGATATAGATTTTAATGAGTCTGGGATTACGTCTATTTTGGAGAAGTCTCGAAATAGACGCGTTATCACCGAAGGTAAAATGCCGTTTGATCCACTCTACTTATGAACGTTCAAGGAAAATAGAGTAAAAATCCGTACTATAAGTACGGATTTTGAAGCTGTGGCACTGCAGGAGAGTTGGAGGCAAAAAAATTGCCCAATCATCGGCATTCTCATTGTCCCTATGTGACGCTCTCCAAGTGAACGACAGAAAGAACGGCAAAAAGTTGCCGAGATCAGCTTTGGATGTTATTAAGAATTTCTTAGACGGACTACACAAGCAGTTTGAGGATACTGAGGACCTGCTCGATGACGGCTTGAACTCTGCTTTGCTTTGTCGTTCAAACCACATTCTCATCTCCATATTGCATGACATTAGCGAAATATTTTTTATCCTCTTGGTGCTATCAAATGACAAGGTAGACCTTGCTATTGAACTAATCATAATGAAATCTCTTTTTCAGAATCTCATTGAAAAATGCTTGACATAAAGGAAATAGATGGAAGTGTACTTGAAGGGGTAAATATAATATATTTAAATATTATATTATTATTGAATATCTTTAATAAGTATTATATAAATATATTACAGGGGGGACAAATATTACGGATGTCCATATCACTATCCGCAGTACTTAATATTCCTGTGAGGGTAAAAAACATTCGAGCTGGACGTGAAAAACCTGGTTTAGCTGCACAGCATTTGAAGGGTAGGTTGTGTTAATTGAGCGAAGCGAACGAAGTGAGCGGAGCGTTTTACTGGAGACTTTTTGCATTCTTTGTCACGAATTGGCTCAAAAACTACTTGATGGAAAATTATGAAACTTTGTAAACAAAAAGACACACTGTCAGTGATGGTTCTTAAAATTTTTTTTAAAATGTCAAAAAAAAAAAAAAATTTTTTTTTAAATGTCAAAAAAAAAAAAAAATTTTTTTATCATGTCAAAAAACTGATATCCCATTGAAGTCAATGGGAAACGATGAGTGAATACACTGGGCTCGCTTCGCTCAATATGCAAACGGCATCCGAGATTTCGCGAGCGCAGCGAGTCGAAATTGAGGGTTTGTTGGCGCCCCTAGTATACTCTTATACATTTAGTTTCCAGAGATTTGTGAAACAGTGATCTGTTAGAACTCGATTTTTAAGAGTCTTTTATAAAAAGAAACAAATTTCATAAAAGAATAGTAAATATATTTTCTTTGAATAAACTTATTCAATTACAATATGCGAGAGTTTATGGGAGAGAGAAGTGCGCGACGGGAATATTAGGAGGCGACTGATTGTGAGAGTGATGCATGGCTAGGGACGAGTGCTTAGGTGATTAGGTGCTGAGAAGGGGTGCACTCAAGGAATGTAACAACCCCCCGGATAAGAGGAAACTTACGGGTGAGAGGTAAGTTGACGATGAGGAATAAAAAGTAAATTCAATTAAGTTAGGTTCTGCGGAGTCTGGGAGCAGGGACATCATCATCAGGATCTGAGGGTCTCATTTCTATAGGTTCTTCAGGATCGGGATTACATGTATGTATCTTAACTAATTTACAATATTTAAACAGCTTATAAAATACGGACAACATTATAATAAGGACTATTACAATAGTAGTATAAGAATAAAAATTACCATACATGTGAGGTTTTTCGATTAATTTATTAAGACTAGTTTTAATTTGTTCAGTAGTTTTATCATAATTGGTAATAAGAGAATCCAAGTTATCTATATTCTTTAAATCTACAAAAGAAGCTTTAATGCTGTCCTTTAAGTCTGTGGCCTTTAAGTACAGCCAGTATCATTAGCTTAGCATTAATTTCGATATAACGTTTATTATCTTTAAAGTATACTATGCATTGATCAGGTAATGTCAGTATACCAGTACCGGATATAAATGATTCTGTTAATTCATTATCTGGATATTCTATAATTATTATAGATTTTAGACTAATAACATAGATCCATTGATTGTTGTGCAACTTATGAAAAGTTTCAAAGTTACCATTCATAAATTCCTTATTACAGATTGCTGGAACAGAAGTTAAAACTTTTTCAATTATTTCAGTTTCACATACAGATATAACTGATGTAGGATATACATTATGTATTTCACAAACATGGTATTGTGTATTCCATATCTTTACAATATGATAGGGTAACTTATTTAAAATAAGACGACTTATCTTTAGTTATGCCTAAATATTTAGTTGAAGGTATAATACTAGAATACAATGTATTGTTTACAGTTTTAAGATTTACAGGTAAAGGTATGATGTGATACAAGTCCAATTATTTTGTATTTACCAGTGGTATTTGTAAAACAAATATTATTTTGTTATTCGTATAACAGCATGAAATATTGGATACATTTTCTAAAATATGCATGTTGTCTAAGGCTAACAGAATAGGTAATTGCTTAGAACTAGGAAGAAAGATATAATTCTTTACAAGGTCAGAAAATAGTTGCTTAGGAATAAGAATAGATGGATATAAATTAAATGAGTTGCTGAACATATTTTCATTTACAATATCGTCTACCTTAAAAGATAATATTAATATTTTCTAAATGTGGTTGAACGAATAAAATATCTATTTTACTGATAACGTCAAGTGTTATCATCAGTTATTTTTACAGAACCAATGGGATCGAAATATATTCCGGCGTTATTTGATATATTCTGGATTATTGGATGCCGAGGTAAAATATATGAAACCAAGTCTGAAATAGGTGTACAATTAAATAATAATATGCTACAGTATTACTTAATTGTCGTAGTAGATATTTTGATTTCGTCAAAATGATGTTTAACGTGACGTCGGTTTATTAAGAGGGATGCAGTATTGTTTCTATGGATTTTGACTATTTTGTAAGGTCCTTTCCATATGGGTGAAAGAGCTTTTCTCAGACGTAAATGGTTTTTTAGATATACTAGATCTCCTACTTTGTATTTCACTGGTCGAGAATGTGTATCGTAATAGGATTTCGAGGTCTCTTTCGATTTTTGAATATCTTCTATTGCTTTTCTTCTAGAAAATTCGAGCCTATTTTGAAGGAGTCGGATATACTCAGGATAAGTAGCTCCTGGGACTTCATGATAGATGGAATCGGGTATGAACGGTTTATGTCCGAATAAGAGTTCGTAAGAAGAGTAGTGAGTTGTGGAGTGGATAGCTGAATTGTATGCGAGCATGGCTGTATACACGAAACTGTGCCAGTTATTCTGTTGCTCATTTACATACGACTTAAGGTATTCTTTCAGAGTGGAATGGCTCCTCTCGAGAGCGCCTTGGGTCTGAGGATGATATGGGGTGGACCACAATTGTTTGATTTTAAGTAGATTACAGGTCTGTTTAAATAATTGGCCAGTAAAGTTGGTGCCTTGGTCGGTTAGAATAGATTTGGGGATACCAAATAGTGTAATGAAATGGACTAGACATTCAGTAGTTTCCTCTGCTGTAGTATTACAAACAGGATAGGCTGCTGACAATTTAGTTAGATCGTCTTGAAGTGTGAGGATATATTTATATTTATCATTACCGGCTTCGGGCAGTGGACCTACTATATCAAGAGCTAGGCGTTCAAAAGGTCGAGTGGAAAGAGATGTGATTTGCATAGGGGCACGATTAAGTTGTCTAAGTGCTTTGTTAGTTTGGCATTGTGGACACCTCTTAACGTAGTTTTCTGGACGCATGTTTTTCCAGTAGTACTTCTCTTGAATGCGTTTAAGCATTCTATAAGAGCCTAGATGACCGGCTATTGGAATATCGTGATTTTCTTTGAGAATTTTCTGTATTTCGCTTAAGGACGGATAAATAATAAGGTTTTTATAGATATGAACTGTTATTTTAGAGTTATGGAATAAATATAGTATTATATTATATAGTTTAATATACTGATGAGTATCGAAAGGATTGTTGAAATCGGATATAGCTACTTCAGTGTTATCCTGGCCAGATAAAGCACTTAATAGTTCATTTCTAACAGATTTTAGACATTTATAGATATCTTCATATGAACAGGTATCAAAATGGTTTACTTTAAAGTAAAAATAAAATAATAGATTTTATTATCTATTTCGTATTTAAGGAATGAATGTAATGTTCTCTCTAATGAGATAAATTCATTTTGATTAGGAAAGTTGGATATAATTTCATATATGTAAGGATTGGATTCATCCATGTCTATAGACGTTGGAATAATGATGTGCTTTTTATTAGTTTTGCACAAACTTTCATGGTGTACTATAATAGTTGCATTAGAATTAAAATTTTTTGAAGTGACTTTGTGAAATTCTGAATAGTTACCATCTTGGATATTTGAAGTAGTGGGACTTGGAATATTTGCAGGGGTTGCTGGATTTGGAGAGTCAACAAGGGGTGAGGGTAAATTTTCGTTGTTATCTATTATGTCATCTAGATTATCAATGTTACCTAATTCTGATAAATTTACAGGTGGAGAAATAGGTTCTACTGGATTCATAAGCATTGTCGGAGGGTATCGAGATAATGCGTCTGCGGCATTGTTAAGTTTTCCTTTACGGTAGATTATTTCGTATTCGTTTTCTTTATGACTGATAATATTTTCCTTAACAGGTTTTTTAGGATTTAATGTGATCGAGTCTACGGTTTGGGGCTGGTTACCCGGTTGCTTGACTCTACGAATTTGATTTGAGCCTACCGTTTGGGGCTGATTACCCGGTTGCTTGACTCTATTTGAGTGACCTTGATTTTTGGGCTGGTTACCATGTCCATAGGTCCTTAAAGGAAGGGTTTCTGTAGGAATTTTGGTGTCGTCTTTTAAAGAGGAAACATGTCCCGTGCGGCACCTAACCGAGACACTGCTTAGTTTAAATCTTGGCTGGAAACTACGGTATCATAACTTTTTTCTTCAGTAACAAAATTGATTTGTGGTTTAAATTCTGTTCTGGGCTTAAAACTGAATGTACTTGGTTGTGGATCTGAATGATTAAACTTATTACTGGTTGCGTATTTCTTGTTGTTATAATCGCGTAGTTTGCAATTTTCTATCACATGACCGGATTTTTTGCAGTATCTGCAGAATAAATCAGAAAAGGACGAGAATTGTTTTTGTTGATTTTTAAAATTATTATTATTTGAATTACCTGTATTAAAACCAGGTTTATTAGGATCATTGTGACGGAATTGTGTTTTTGAATTAGATATCATATATTTAAATGTGTATTGTTGGATTTTCTCCTCCGATATTGCATAATTAATGGCCTCGTTTAAATTTTTTGGATCCCTACATCTAATAATATTAGAAATACGTGGATTTAGGCCCAT
This sequence comes from Melinaea menophilus ssp. n. AW-2005, assembly GCA_918358695.1. Taxonomy (NCBI): domain Eukaryota; kingdom Metazoa; phylum Arthropoda; class Insecta; order Lepidoptera; family Nymphalidae; genus Melinaea; species Melinaea menophilus. The sequence goes on along the minus strand of OU911043.1, from coordinate 18,879,370 downwards.
TGTAAATGTATGAAGGGCAAGATCCTCCATCGCGGCCACTCTACCTGGCAGTTCGCTTTTTCTATGATTCGTTATAGATATTTCCGTCAGTAATTTTGCTAGACAGGTTTCCACTCGAAGCGAGAATTGGTTTACATTCTCCTGGGAATTCTGTCTACAGTCTTGGAGATCTGTCAATAAATCTAATTGACTCAAAATATATTTAAAAACGACGTTTTCTTGATGTGAAGACGCTAGAGAAATTGCGTTATCGCAATTATTAAGAAAAGGATTAAATTTTTCACGACATCCGTCGAATCGTTTGACAAATTTTAAAATAACTTCTAAAGAAACTTGTTCTTTGGAGTCTTCTTTAATGTTCTTTGAATCTTTAGACATTTTAAAAATATTTTATAAAACACAATAAAATAAAATACTCTAAACAATATAATAAAATAAACTTACAAGCAAACCCTGGAAATATTAATAGTTTAGAAACACGATGAAAGAATTTCGATTCGTAGGATTGGAGATAAGTGTCGGGCGTCAAGTGTTTATTTAGTCAAGTACTAAACATTCACAAGTTTGATAAGACGTTGTCGTCGAAAGTTAAATAGTATTTTTAGAAACACGGGTTTAATTATTTATATTTTAAACAACTCACAGAATCATGATGCACATATATTTTATGATTTCACTAGGTATATGGAACTGGAACAACTGGAACTTCTTGTGATTACTGTGGTCTTGGAGCCTGGATCGTCGTAGACCTGGTCGGTGCTGGGCTTGGAATCACTTGGGAGACACTTTCTGTGTTCTTTCCTTGTCACTTACTGCACAATGGACTGGGTATAGTTGGACGGTTCCGAGTCGCTTTTGGCTCAAAGTCGATTTGGCACTTCTCTATGTACACTGTACTCGCGGGGAACCAAGGATTTTACAATCCCTTTAGCGCTGCCACCAATGTTAGAACTCGATTTTTAAGAGTCTTTTATAAAAAGAAACAAATTTCATAAAAGAATAGTAAATATATTTTCTTTGAATAAACTTATTCAATTACAATATGCGAGAGTTTATGGGAGAGAGAAGTGCACGACGGGAATATTAGGCGACTGATTGTAAGAGTGATGCATGGCTAGGCTAGTGCTTAGGTGATTAGGTGCTGAGAAGGGGTGCACTCAAGGAATGTAACAGATCGCAATAAAGAAATAAGTCTAAGTTTGTTGTGTGGTTCATCTCAGAGCAGGGCGTGTTTGGGACCCTTGTAGACCCTTGGACCATCTAATTTTAAGTTAGATAGTGTCTTTACAGAATGAGGCTTATTTCTATAAGTATGGTATCAAAATTGCCCTCCTGATATTTTAATTTGACCCACAGGATTTTGATTCAAGTAAAGATATAAAAATATAGCTTGAGCTAGATATATATATATATATATATTGAAATATAAACTACAAAGAGTGTTTAAGAATTATTTTAATATGCAGTATATTTAACATATATAAGATATCTATAAAAGCAATATACATAATATTTTTTTTTATTTTGGTCACCACGTTTAAAAAAGAATAATAAAAAAATAACTGCACGAAATGGTATGCAATTTTATAGTATCCGTTTAAGCTTTGCAACAAGATAAGGCAAAAACGGAGAATGATGTTTCATTTATGACTTCGAACAAAAGTTCTCTAATAATGTTCCGTATATAACGCTGTAATAGTTGGTTTCCTAATAAAGCAAGTTAAATATAAAATCAATACATACCATTAAACAAATTCTTTAAAGGCAATTGTCTGTTTATAATAGATTTTCTCAAATACTATTGCATGGATTTTTGTACGTTTTTATTAAAACACAGTGCAATTCTTGGGGAAAGTTTAAGTAAATGGTACATTACGTTTGTATGTAAATTGACTCCAATATAGCGATTACTTTTAAAGAGGTCACGCCGTCAGATCAGAATCATCCTTTACACTATATTACTCAAATAACCTATCGAATATATTATATATTTAAAATTATACGCCACCAAAATATTTTTAGCTCCGCGATCCAGCACTCTTTTCATGACATGCCTTGTTCAAAATCTAAGAATCAAATAAGTTTCGAAAAAAAAGAACGATAAAGTGAGCGAAGCCGCGGGTAAAAGCTAGTAATATATAAGTTAAATAATATATAATTATCTCATGTAAATTTCTGGGTGTGTGCTTTTCTAACACGAGAAAAGAATCCGGAGAGTAGGTCTTGAGAAATATTTAGTTTTAGAGATTCAACTATATGTGCGATGCATAATATGGTCTACTATGGTCTTCTTATAGCAATAAAATCATGCACAGTGAACAATATGGTTTTACCAAAGATAAATCAACCACTGATGGGGGTGCCACGCGTCTTAAGCACATTTACGAGGCATAGGAGAAGTCGCAGAATGCGGTCGGGGTGTTTTGCGATTTATCCAAGGCCTTTGATTGCGTGGACCATAAAACATTTATATGCAATCTTGACCACTATGATGTACGTAGCGCTGCGCTTGGTCTTATTGCCTCTTATTTAAAACAAAGAGTCCAGACGGTTGATGTAAATAATTCTAAATTGGCTAGATTTCACCTAACGATGGGTGTTTCACAGGGATCTATTCTTAGCCTCTTTTTATTTTTACTTTATAGTAATAACTTTTTATACTTTCTAATAACATCTCGCTTATTTATTAGGTCTACAACTTTGTTTCCGCCGTTTTTTTTTAATTTTAAAAATTATAATATATAAAAATGGTATCTTATTTGTTTCAAAGTATTGTCCGTCACTTTCCACTACTTTGGCCCATCTTTCAGGCAACAAACGAACCCCGCGTCGGAAAAATTCTTCATCCTTTGATAAGATCCAAGAATCGATCCATTCTTTCACTTTTTCAAAAGAATCGAAGCACTGGCCCGCCAGGCCGTGTGCCATCGACCTAAATAAATGGTAATCAGATGGAGCAACATCTGGAGAGTATGGCGAGTGAGGTAGAATTTCCCATTTCAGTGTTTCGAGGTACGTCTTGACTACTTTCGCCACGTGAGGTCGAGCATTGTCGTGTTGCAAAATTACTTTTTCGTGTCTATCAGCGTATTGCGACCGTTTTGCTTTTAAAGCCAGACTCAAACGCATTAATTGCGTTCGATAAAGTGCACCAGTAATTTTTTCAAAAGGTTTTAGCAGCTCATAATAAATTACGCCAAGCTGATCCCACCAAATACACAACATGACCTTGGATCCGTAAATATTCTGTCGAGGTGTCGCCGTAGGAGTGTGGCCGGGCAATCCCCATGATGTGCGTCGCTTAGGGTTGTCGTAGTGCACCCATTTTTCGTCCCCAGTAACAATACGATGAAGAAATCCGTTTTTGTCTTTCAAGCAGCTGTTCACAAGCAAATAATCGTCGCTCAACATCTCTTGGTTTCAACTGATACGGTACCCAGTATCCTTGTTTTTGGATCATCCCCAGCTGTTCCAGGCGTTTTGATACTGCTTGCTGAGTTACTCCCAATGATTTTGCTAGCTGTTCTTGAGTTTGGCACGAGTCTTCATTAAGTAAAGCCTCCAGTTCATTATCTTCAAAAGTTTTTTCTCTGCCACCGCTATGCCGATCTTCAACAACAAAATCACCGCTTTTAAAGCGCTGGAACCACTCGCGACACCTTCTTTCACTAATAGTATCATCACCATAAGTACTTGAAATAACCCGATAAGCCTCAGCCGCCGATTTTTTCTTGTTGAAATAAAAAGGTAAAATCTCCCGCAAATGACGTGAATTCGGTTTATAAATTGACATATTTAATTAAGTATAACTATATGACGCAAACAAAAATTAACTAATATCGATGTAAGGTTATATTTATAGATGTCAAAACTGATGAAAAACAACTGTGATTTATTTATTTGAACTATTACTGGCTACTAGCGCCATCTTTTGGAAAACGGCGGGAGCAAAGTTGTAGACCTAACATAAATTAAAAGCTTGGTATTCTCTGAGAGATTTGTTGTTTTCAGGAATTCAACTGGTAGCAGAAATGTGTCAAGCTCAGCTCAAAGGAGCGTACATCGGGTCAACGGAAATAGAGTTCATACCCGGCAAAATAAAAGGAGGACATTATACCGCCGACACAAGGACTGCCGGGTCAGTTAGTTACATAAATTACACAAAAAAATACGGATTATCGCCTTTATTACTGATCAATTAATATATATGTCGATGGAATTCTATCGTGACGATGATGATGATGTTAAATTTCCATCACCAGGTCGATAAGTCTGCTGCTCCAGGTGTCCCTCCCGTGCGCGTTGTTCGCGGATGGACCCGTGGTGCTGGACCTCAAGGGCGGTACCAACGCAGACATGGCCCCTCAAATAGATTATATGGAGATGGTGTTTAGGAGGAATGTTAATAAATTTGGCGCCGACTTCAATATGCAGTTTCTGAAACGCGGGTACTTATACATATACATATATATATATATATATATAAATTTTAAGTGTGTATGTGATTTCAAATTAATAGATTTCAACTATATACATATAAAAGTATATAGGTTATTTTTTTTATTTATTTCGGTCTGTCTTTCCGTTTGGTACGGGTAATCTCTTAACGGATGGACCGACTTTAACAGGAAAAGTTGTGTTAAAATCGGTCCAGCCGTGAATGCACTACCGAATACCTAATGTTATAAGGAGTACCTTAGGCTGTTTTAGAAGTTGTAAGCACAGCTAGTTGTATATATAAATATGTATATGACAGATCGTGACTTGACAGATTTTTTTTTTATTTTAATAGCCTTGGGCGAAAAAAATAGGATCTATCAGAATAACGGTGTTTTGAGAAGAAATACTAGAAAAAAGTGTATGCCTTCAGTTTGTCAGTTTGATTGTCTCGTTTTCATAAAAAAAAACATTTTATTCAACAGTAAATTGCACTCGTACCAAGCCTGGGCGGATCGGTAGTACTATATTGTTCAATTCAGATAAATTACTATTCTATTAAAATATTCCAAGGACAGAAATATATTTAGGTAGAAAAAAATAAAAAAGGTTACATAGTTTTTGAAACTAACTATTCTTGGTAATAAAAGAACTCCACCAGCATGCTTGTAAAAATTTCGAGTGTCTGAACCAATTTCCAAAAATTTTAATCTACAATAAGAATCTCTTCCACTGTCTTTATGAACGCACTAAGCGAATCCTTTGGCGATGAAAGCTTTTGAGCTGGTGTATAATTTTAGGCCACTAGAAGAAGTCACAAGGTTGTCGTGGTGGAAGCAAAAGGTCTCAAATCTTGTTTGTGATCGCATGTTGCTGACAAAAAATTGTGGCAAGCATTTGGTAGTGTAAAACCCTGGCTGCTACTTTGGTTTCTTAAAGGAATTGAAACATACCTCGGTAATTAGCCAAATTGGCTATCAATATATTTCCTCGATCCTTTTACTTTGTGAAGAAGTCGGTTCATTTTAAAACCATTATGCTGTTGACTGTCACTTTGTTTCTGATATATTGATAAATGCGAGATTTGTCACTAATGATTAGAAACCAGAAATAACTTATTTCGAATTGATCAAACATGACGCATGTCTGCTTAATTGCATTGTTGGAGTTGCGTAGTAATAATATGGACATTTTCAGATCCAATCTGCAGATTTCGCTGAATATATACGGTTTTTTTTAAATATTTATTTCATTTGTATTTGTCAAAGGAAGTCCACGACCACACCTTATCCATAAAGGTTAAAAGTTGAAAAATTCATCAGGTTTTTAATTGGACTTATTCCTGACGCAGATCCGTCTCTCCATGACACACGAGTTTCGTTATCCTAGTATAAAAATAAAAACAATTAAAACTTGACACATGTTTTTATTATAAATAACCATTTATGAAAATAAATTACAATTCTCCGGTCTTCCATGTTTTTGTATGCTATACTTCCAGCTACTTTCCTCGTCGAGGGGTCCCGTTGGGGGTTGAGGTGACCTCTGTGTTCTCCTTCAGCCCTGCATATTTTGTATGCTATACCTCTAGCTACTACTTTCCTTTTTACTTTTCTAATCTTCCAGTAATATTTTTCTATGCTGTATTTTTAGGTACTTCCCTGGTGGAGGAGTCACGTGTGGGTTGAGGTGACCCCTATTTCCTCCTTCAGCCCTGCATATTTTGTAAACTAAACCCCTTTCTTTCCTCTATCCTTCTCCAGTCTTCCAGTAATATTTTATATGCTATATTTCCAGGTATTTCCCTCGTGGAGGAGGTCACGTGCGGGTGGAGGTGACCCCGGTGTCCTCACTGCGGGGTGTCACTCTGCTGGAGAGGGGAGTGCTTCAGGACATTAGCGGTATTAGTTTCGTATCAGGAAACTTGCCTCTTGAGGTAGATACTTGGAACTTAGTGGATTATAAACTAAGATACATTTGTGTTTTTCACCTGTTTCAATTATCTGTACAATTAATCAGGTGGCATATGAAATGGCAGACGGCGCGAAAACTAATTTGACATCGAGGTATAGAACTAACATTCGCAGTTACAAAGAAGATAAATCCATGTCACAAGACAAGTTTAATGGAATTGTGTGAGTATTATTATAGTATATTTAGTTTTAATATGTAATTTGATACAAAACGAAACCTGACGTTTTGAATCCTACTAAAAAAATGCCATATATTATTTTATTTCCCAAATAGGGCAGTAAGGGAATTATAATGATTAAGACAGTCTCCAAAGATAAGAAAAGTCTGCCTTAATTTTTCTTTACTTATAATCTTTCGCTAACATTTGCTCCACAAAAGATGAAAGCCTTTAGTCCCACCGACAGACTCTTTTCATCCCTATTTCCGCTCCCAGACAAAAACCTTTCATCTAGCTTTCTATGTCCAACAATATGATATACCTGAACCGACCGCAAGTAGGCAATCGAGAAGAGGAGACGGCTGCACACCCCATTCAGAGAGATTGGTCGTAATTCTCATGACCATAAACCCTCTTCGACATGATTTGCATCCAACCGATAAAGCACTATGGACTATAAAGACACTGGCGAAACTCACAAATGCCAGATGGCACGTCACGGACCATCACTGAAGAAAATTTTTGTTTCATTTTTATTCATATAAAACCATCTCAAACTCCCTGACCCCTCTCTTTATTTCGCGTACAATTAATTATATGGATATTTTATCGTCTGTAACGTGTATGACCAGTCTGTGGTGTTCGTGGTCGTCCGGGTGTGTGATGGGTGCGAGTGCGCTGGGAAGTCGCAAGGTGCGGGCGGGTGAAGAAGTGGGGCGGAAGGCTGGTGAGGAGATGTTGGACATCCTGAGCTGCGAGGCCTGTCTCGACCAGCACACACAGGTACGGATTAAATCAAGGTCATGTTATAAAAAAAAAACCAACAGCTGCTTTTGTTATGTGATTAGATCAGAGCAGGGCGCGTTTGTAAACCTGGTAGACTTATATTAAGTTGGAGAATGTCTTTGCGGAGAGGCTTATTTTGGTAAGTATGGTATCAAAATAGAACCTCCTGCCACTCCCATTTGAGGTACACAAGTGATCACTGCTAATGATTCAAAGTCACAAAGATATGAATAGATAAATGACACAGGTATATTTGTATATATATTCTACATCTTACTGGTTAGTGGCAGCAAGTTCTTTTATAACAACGCTGTTGAAGGAGGCCACGTTACAAACGGTAGTATGCATTAGCAACGGTGACAGAAAAGAACTCTTCGGAACAATTCCCGGTGATAAATGAATTACAAAAAAGGCGATGTTCACACGCAAGGCCAATTTCTAAACCTGGGCTTTATACGTAGCCCAACTTAAGACCAAAATGAAATACTGCATCGCTCTATTAATGAATTCCATCAAGATTTTCTTACCCTTGTTCTTCAGGTGACCACTAGATGACCAAACAAAATGATAGCAAAAAATATCGAGGCTTAAGACTCCAACTTTTATAGCTACTGAGCAAAACGCTCTCGAATCCATTATCAGGTTTTTTTTCTAGTATTTGAGCAAAGAAAATGTAATATGAAAAAATTAAATCAGTTTTAACCATTCCAAAACATGGTTTCATTAAAAGAAGGTTTTTTTCGAACTTTTATTTGTGAAAGGTGTTATTTAAGAAATAAATAATTTTCAAATCATTATTTTCTTATAGATTAATACTATTAAATTCAATAAAATATATTTAGATGGCACGGACATACAACTACCAAGTATATTCTATAAACACTTGTTGTTTTATGTCTTATATACACTTAAAAAATAATAACTAATTGAATAATATGCAGGATCAGTTGATAGTGTACATGTGTCTTGCGGAGTGTTCGCGCGTGCTGGTCGGCCCTCCGACGCTGCACACGCGCACCGCCATACATGTGGCGGAGGCACTCGCCGGGGTATGTAACTTACTTAATGTGTCCTAAGTCATAAGGCTTAAGACAAATTAAGTAAGCAAGTCATTAATATCAACAAATTTTACTAGGTAGTTTTTATCCTAAAACTCTGCTATTAACCATTTTATTTATTAAATTCTTTAAATAATGTTTTTAAAATTTTCTAAATTACTTGAAAGCAAATTATGTATTATTCTTATTTTTAATTAAAACATTAATGCTATGAAAATTTGTCAGAATTAGTTTTGAATTGAAATGTTTGAAACAAAAAAAAACAAGACCGTTAATTGAAATGAAAAAAATAATGGATTAAATTAACGTAATAAATGTAGAAGTGAAAATTAATGACAATAATGTACCTATTTAGTATCTGTGCAATAAACAACTCGAATTAAAAAACATTTATTTAATAATACAATTTACTTTATAGGTTAAATTCGAGATAACGCCCCAGGGTCGAGAAAGTATCATCGAATGCAACGGCCTGAAATTCGTAAATAAATCTATGCAGAAAGAATAGTGTGAATTATACATAATATTAATTATAGGTTATACTTGTCATCGATAACATTTTATACTTCTATATCGTATTTATTGTCTGTATTTATTTACGACAAAAAAAAAACAAATGTCAAAAATATCCGATGTATTGTCTGTATCTATTTATTACAAAAAAAAAATTGTTTGTTTTTATTTACGACAAAAAAAAACAATTGTCAAAAATATGGAATTTATTGTCTGTATCTATTTATGCAAAAAAAAATCTATCTGTGAAATAAACTGTCAAAAAATCAATAAAGCTTGAAATGTATCCTACCGGGTAGCTAAGTTTAAGATATTAACCTTGTTACAAATGAAATAATACACGTATCTTTCCATATCTTTATTTAATTTCTTCCGTCTCTTACATTAGCGTCTTGATTGACGAGTATAAAATCGATTTTGTAACTTCATAGAACATTGACGACAACATTTCATAGCAAAATATTACAAGTACATACATTAATAGACAATTTAGACTAAAGATTACATTAATAAGAATTGTTATCCAATTTGTAGAAAATAAAGTATAATTAACTCATAATTTAATACTAAGAAATAGAATGTTGTATTAAAAAAAAATCTTGCCATATATATATTTGTCATGATATTAAATATTTATTTTGCCCCTTGAACAGATACTCTTCAGAATATATTATGGAATGGAAGTCGAAATATGATTACAGAATAAAATTTCTACTACAACTGTTTCCGACATGTGCGGTAACAAAAAATATAATTCATACTTTAGTAACAAAAATAAACTTACCTAATCTTCACAATCGGTTAAAAACAAATTTTTATATACAACGATTATTTAACACAACCTAAAAAAAAAATAATTGTACTGCAGGAAAATTAAAAATCCCAACACCAAACCCGAAACACCAAATATAATTTTCTCACACAACACAAATGGGATTGTAACACTATATATATATATATATATATATATATATATTTAAGTATCAGTATATTTAAGTCATATGTTATCATCAGGTTATATAACTTATTTGTATTTGAAATCTTTCCGGAAGGTTCATAACATACACAATGTGGATTAAGACAATCCAAATAATTAATTGTTTGGAAGCTTATCAATGGAAGTTAATTAAATCACACCCTCAAATGTTCTGAAATCATTTGAATGTATGAAGTTGTGAATTTTAATTCAACTCCTACAAGATGGTCGTATATAAAAGTTAAAGATGGTTTACAATAATGTATCTAGTCCAATGTGTTTGTGCGTTACAAGTTTTATTCAAACTATTCTGTCTTCTTAGCTTTAGTGTCAGTTGGGGAATCTTTTATCGCGGGTTGATCTTCATAGCTGAAAACAATATTGATTATACGAGTTATTTCACCATATTCACATACATTAAGAAACATACAAATACTACTCACTTGAACAAAGCATTGATATCTCCTCTAAGTAGAGCTAATGTCAAAGGAGTGCCGAGGCACGCAGGTACTAAGTACAGCAATGCAGGCTGGGCGTGTTTAAACATGTGCATCACTAGTATAGTGGCCAATAATCCAAGGATATATGCAGAGAAGGTAGCCCGGAAATAAAATTCGGATCCTCGCTTCAAACTTTTGTCAAATCTGAGTAATAGGGCAATGAAAATGCCGGGTACTACTATATCTCCGAGTCCCAGCATTGCAAAGTTACTAGCGTTCAGCCCATTCACTAACAGGTCTTGGGGGAAAACCACTGGAAAAAAAATATATTCAGTGAATCAATATTTCTTTATCACTGGATTTTACCTTAAAATATACATATTTTATTTACACTAAATGATAACACAAGATAATAATGATGTAAAATATTTGTAGATATGTTTTTATAATGAGGAATGCACAAACTATTTGTAGAAAAAAATATGTAACAAGAGTAGAATGTGCTACTTATATAATTCTCTTTAAAGACTTGGGTTATATTTAATAAATGCAAAAAAATAATAGCTTCTAACTTACATTTGATCGGAGCTTCAAAAGACTTGGCAACGGTAACCATGACGTTGGTACCAAAAACCCAGAAGATGTCATACAAAAACAATCCACAGAGCAAGATACAGCCTGTCACTACATTGTTAAGATGTAGTAATTCTACGCCATTGATGGCAAATGCAATACCAAATAAGTTGTTAGCAATCCAATGCTGAAATAAAATAGAAGAATTAATTATTTTAATACTAATACATACAACGGTACAACTAGCATGTGAACCTTGAAAAATATAGTTTTAATAATTCAGTACCTTGAGTACCTCAACAGTATGTAAATTTGAAAAATTACTAAAATTTAATTTTAATAAATATACTTCCTCATACAATAAAAAAAGTGTTACGTATTCAAAGCATAACAACACTTAGTTTTTTAATGAAACACATTAAAATTATGAATAAAAATGGTTTATAATAATTAATTTTTAATATTAAATAATATATTACTGACCTTTTTCAGTAGATACCACGCTCCAAGAATGAGAGAAATAATAAGACAAATGACATCATATGATGTAAACTTGTAATTAATAATATCCGAGTGTCCCTCTTGTTCACCACGAGTAAACAAAATATGGTATGGCGTGTTAGGCACAGATGCTGGTACAATAAGTGCTATTATTGGACTGCAAAAAAAAAATATTTTTTTTACACTATACTTAAAATTTAAAAAAAAATATTTTTATAATCTTATTTGATTAATTAGATTTCTATGAATAAGGCAAATAGTATGTTAATAATACCTTAACAGATGGCTTAATGCAAGAACACCGAGGAAGAAGAAATAGCCAGTGAGGAGTAAATTGATGTACTCTTTGGAGAAAAATTGAAAGAATATGTACAGTGCAAACAGAGCACAAGATGCAATCACGGGAAACATTAATGCATCCTTGTTTGACATTGTTTCGGGTCTTTCACCAGATTCCTGTAACAAATGTTTGTATATCTAGTGTATGTAGTGAATGTAACGACCTTATATTTAGATACAAGTATTTTGTTAACATCTTTAAGTTCAATAAAACATATAATCCTCGGCAATTATAGAGCTATATTAATAGATATAAGATGTTTTTGATATTATCTTTAGTAGAAGTAAGAGGCAAAACATGCCACGATGACATTACGTGCACATTTCCGATTGGATGCTTTCTGTACACGTAAAATAAAATATACTTTATATTACCATAGAAAATACTTGTTATACATACCTTTTGCTCCTTTAAATATTTTACAGACCGAAAAGATCCAAAAAATATAGGCAATATAGCCATTATCACTAAACTTAAGTAGGCAATAGCGACTCCCTCAATAGTAGACGGTGGCTTATCGGTAACATTTTGTACAGCCTCCCTTACAGTCTCCTCTATATTTATCGGTAATTCTGTTACGGACTCAGCCATTTTTAGAATTTACTGTTTAAAATAATTCAGCAATCTTTAATGTTCTCCCCCGCGACAAACCTATAGCCTACTTTTGACAAGAAAATGACAAGTGTACAGTTTGGATTTGTGAACTGTAGGTTGGCAGAAATGCGCAGATAAAAAAGTTTGTGATAGCTAGAAAAAACTTGCTATATGTTCCTAGTTCTACGAGCTCGTCGCACATTTTTTATTCCTAGACCATTTATGTGTCCAAATGGTCTAGATGACCTCTTTATTTACAAATTATATGTTTAATTAAAGGATATATATTGCACTGACCGTGATTGCGTTGTTTTAACAGCTTTTTATTTATTATTTTATTGTCAAAAAGTTAGAAAAGTTCCCAAAAAATGCCTCGATCTTAACTCTTTTAAGTAGAGATTATATAACATTTAATATTTTACTAACTTAATTTTTATTCAGAGATCTTTGTTTTGTGATTAAATGAATCTTTGTAGTTTCAAATAAGCAAGATTGATGCACATCTTTGGCCATCCTCATACCACAGATGTCACCAAATACAGTAGTATCATATGTATATCGTGTATCGGGAATTAGAAAGTATAGTAGTTGAGAAGAAAAATTTACCTACCGGTGAAGTATCTGAACTCCTTATGGTAATAGTCTAATATTTTTTAAATAGATATGTCAAAATTTTGTTTGAGTGAATGCGTTAAATAATTATTTTTACTTTCGATCCTATTATTGAGCGAAGCGAACGAAGTGAGCGGAGCGTTTTACTGGAGACTTTTTACATTCTTTGTCACGAATTGGCTCGAAAACTACTTGACGGAAAATTATGAAACTTTGCAATCAAAAAGACACACATTAGGTGATGGTTCTTATATAAAAAAAAATTAAGAATGTCTTGAAAAAAAAATTTTTTTTTTTTTATGTTCAGAAACTTATGTTCCATTGAAGTAAATGGGAAACGATGAGTCAATACACTGGGCTCGCTTCGCTCAATATGCAAACGGCACCCGAGATTTCGCGAGTGCAGCGAGTCGAAATTGAGGGTTTGTTGGCGCCCCTAGTTAAAGTGTATATTGTTTTTTTAATGAGTATAGAACGAAATATAAACAGCCTAGATTCCTACTTATTTGTACTAAAGCTTCAATTATTTTTTTATTCATTTGAAATGGAATCAAAAAAATAAACGAACAAACTTATTTTACATTAATTTTCCATTTTCAATTTCCTAGACTAGGGAAGATTTACCATTAATTATATTGTCTAACATTCCTCTATTTTGACTTTAACTCTGACGTCACGTTCAGGCAAAACACAAAAACAATGTTGGTTTCATAGGTAATTACGTTGAATGCACGCGATGCCGTCTCTAGCTTGTGTACGTTCCAAGAGAATAGAGACACTGATCACTGATTACTTCACTGGCTATTGACATTTGACGGCTAAATGCCAAAGCCAAAATGACAATTCTCAATTGGTATTTGGTGCACAGAGTACTATAAAAATTGATATTTTAAAATGTCTTAAGTGGAGTAAATAGACATTAGACATAATATTACACATACTACAATAAACCTATATACAGAAATTTTAGATTTGGAGTGTGGAACTTTAGCATTAAAGACTGCGGGCATTCAAATTATATTAGCAAATTATTATGAAGTCATGATTATACCTTTAATGACCTACCTTACTATTTTCATAATCTTAAGAAGCGCTTAAACGATATGGAAGTTACAAGTGGAGCTGAAGAAGGTTTTGTTAGAGAATGGACCCCGTGTTCTCATATATTGAATTTGATTCCTGCTCGTATTCAGAATGGATTATTTTCCAACGAACTCTGCCTGACTTGTGTCGACGCTGTGAGTGAGTACATCGCGCTCGGTACCAACGTCGGCCTAGTTTATTGGTACGACCGAAAAAAGGGAAATATACAGCGTTTGAGATGCGAGGTAAGTTTTTAACCATATGTTAAATATCTCTAACCTTGTAACAAATTTCGTAAGAAACTACTTGTATGTAACAGATCTTTAATTTCCCTTAACTTATGTAAAAACAAATTAAATTGTTAACTAATACTTAAACTTATATGCATATTATTTATATTTCAATTTGCATTTTGCAATAACAATGAACAATGTTCAATTTATCTTATAAGTACCAGTCTTATATTGTAAATTCAATTAATATTTGTAATGCTAATACTTAATTGTTCTTTCATTAAACATCACATTCTAAAGAGCCTTACAATTGAATTACTAATAAGGAAACTATAAATAAAATGATCAGGGCATATTTACATATAAGAAAAATAATAATAATTTGAGAATTTGAAATATACTTCATCATGAAGAATGTAAATATATATTTCAGGCTTCAACAACTCCAATTACCTATGTAAAAATAGTAAACACCGTGGATTATATGGTAGGTGCCGGGAATGCTGTAGGCCAGGTCACAGTGTTCCAAATACCTAAAGAACATCCAGAGAACCTGCCGGATAATTTCAAACCAAAGGTTGAGCGTAAAGTGGAAAGGTTGGTTTTACTAAGTTATAAAAGATATTCTACCTTTTCCTATAATACTTATTTAATGCTAGGATTATTTAACAAAAAGTTATCCAGAGTCATTAAAAAAGATGTAAATTGTTGAAGATACCGGATTATATAAGTTTTATCCGAGTGTTTGTTAATACATTATCTATTAATAGTGAATTAGGTTGTTTCACTCCTTAAATAGATTGTTTATATTATCTAATTAATGAATTATCTTTATGGTATTGGGATTTGTTGTTAGTTTAGAATATAAAATGTAGATGAGAAATACATCTAATATAATGTAACTATGTCTGTGACTATTCATATTCACTAATTTCATTTGCCCTAATTAACTTTGAGTCCTCTTTATATTATTAAAATAAAAGTATTCAGATCATAAACTCCAATTAAAATGTATTTACACCTGCCAAGCTTGGCGTTAATGAGTGTATATTCATACGATGAATATTTTAGATACACGATAGGCGACCTACACAAGACTAAAATAACAGCAATAGAATGGTCAAAAAATGGAATGAGACTGTTCTCGGGGGACAAAAACGGTGTTATTATCATGACAGAGATTGACTTTTATATGGTGAGTTAAGTAATATTATTCATTAATGATAAATAAAGAGCTAAGTGGTGTGGTTAAAGGATTTTAGTTGGCTCTTTAACACTAAACCTACTGACAATTCTTGTATACCTGTTCCTACCACACGCCGTCAAATTGACCGCTAATTAAAAGTTATTTTATTATATAACGCAGGTAGTAATGAAAATAACTAAAAGTAAAGAGTGTAGAAAATACTATATGCATATTCTAAGAATTCTCATGTAGTTTGATAACGATATTATAACGTTTAAAAATGTGCAAGTTTTACAAAAGTTTAAGAACGTTCAATTTGACCGGTACTTGGTAGGTTTAGTGTTAAGGAAAAAATATTAAATATGCTATGACAATATTAACAAACAGAATAGGTAGGAACAGTTATAGGTGTTTTTGTACCATATTGTCTTTGTTTATTCTAGAGTGTAATACCCTCTGGCTTATCATTTTTCCGCCTGCAATTAATGCTAATAATTAATTTATATGATAAGATTAAATAATGTGGTATGACTTTTGTATTTAGTAGTTTTTATTTTATTAATCAATTAATTATAATTAAATTTTTCTCTCTCTCTCTGTTAATGTAATTGTAATGTAGGTTCATTTCCAATTTTGTTCCACGAGTTATTAGTATTATAGTATAAATAAATTGCAGAGATCTTTGTAGATGTTTTTTACGTTGAATTTATTGATTTTCACTTTAGCATCTCTGCAAATCTATGGAGATAGTGAATGAGGAGCACGAGATAGTGCAGATGAGCTACTACCAGAACGCGCTGCTAGTGTCCAGCGTGTACCGCAGCATCGTGTGCGAGAGACGGGACGCGAGGTGGAGCGTCACCCAGCTGGGGAAAAAGGAGCGCAAGACGTACGTACTCTTTAGATTATTGATATTATATCACACGATGTGTTCCCATGGTCAGATCTTGTTTGTTCCCATGGTCACACAATGTGTGTTCCCATGATCACGCCATGTGTGTTCCTATGATCACATATGTGATTCCGTGATTACAAATGGGTGTTCACATAATCACACCACTTGTGTTCAAAAGATCACACCACGTACGTACCCATGATTACACCACGTCTGTTCCCATGATCACACCGTGTGTGTTGTCAGGTTGTGCGGGCTGGGCGCGGTGTGGCAGCACTCGTACGCGCGCGGCGGGGGCGCGGCTGCGTACTGCGCGCGCCGCGGTCTGAGGGTATGGCGTGCTAACACCGACGGGAATGTAACACACACGCTGCTCTTCAAGGTTCTTAATCTTTCTTTTATTATTTATAACGCTTCATATCTATATAGACCGTCGTTGCCGTCGCTTTGTTGATATTATATTTTATACTTCTTTAGTACCAAACATCGTATGGATATTAGGTACTATATTTTGATCTTGTTGCGTATACCAGTAGGGTTGGTAACTAAAATGAAACCACAACTGTAAGCCTACCAAGTATAGCACAAGGCTAAGACCTCAAGCTTTCCTGAAGTATACTCTTTATTTGAAGACTACTTAAAATGTTTTTTGTAATCGATACCGTGATCTATCGTACTACTAACGACATCTAGTACGACAAAAAATAACTTTCGCACATGATTTTTGACTGGTCTATATCGTCGATAATACTCTTATTTTTTTTAGGAGGCGATATCTAACCCCCTGACAGTAGCCGAGCTCCTGAATCCGTCTCAAAAGAAACACTCCCACGCAGACCAGGAGTACAACTTCGGTCCGCTGTACGTGTTCCGGGAACACTTCCTGGTGTCCCACAACGAGCACATCCTGTACATACTGGACCCGAGATCGTTGACCGCCGTCGCCGTCGTCGATGATCTGAGGAGGTGATTGTTGCTGTTACATAATTCTCGCTCCATACAATTTATGAGTAAAAAGAAAGGAATTCTTCCTTGTTATTGTGATAATTATAGAATAAATAGCGGTAGAGATAATGTTACTTATATATCTGTCGATATCATGTTTTAAAAAATAACAAATTATAAATTAAATATGATATAAAATATTAGTATTATACCAATACTTTGCTCTGGTATACCGTTCCCAACTAAGTTACTGCATCGGTGTTTGTCTTTATTTTAAACTCGATACATTTTCGATTTATTGAACGTTAACCCACTGTGCTGTGCTCCTGTGCTGTATTTTAACTAAACCTATCCCCGTATCAGGATCCTGTCGTTGTCGGTGAGCGGTTCGGAGTTGTTCGTGCTGGAGGGGCCGCGCTCGCTACTGCGACTCGCGCACGCCCCCGACACGCACACACACGGTGCGCTATGACACACACACACACACATACACACGGTGTGCCATGACACACACAAAAACACGATGCACGGTGACACACACACATACATATACACGATGTGCGATGACACACACACAAAAACACGATGCACGGCGACACACATACGGTGTGCGATGACACCTATACAAAAACAAGATGCAAGATGATACACACACCAAAACACGATGCACGGGAACACACGCAGACTCGGACACAACGCACACACCCACACCCACACATACACGCGCGCGCACACACACACACACACACACACACACACACACACACACACACACACACAGACACACACACACACACACACACGCATACACATACATACATACGCACACACACACACACAACCCACACACGTGGTGCGCGATGACACATACACAACAATCTCCCCACATTGCACGCATACGCATGTATACAATTATATAGACAAACCTGTGACTTTCATACACAGATTTTTATTATTTTTTCGTATTGACATCATACTGTAAGTGGTTATTGTTATTATTATTGACCCGTAACACGTAGTATTACCATGTACTTATACCAATTAATAATATATTAGTTGCCAAATACATATAACATGTAGATTATATGCTGTTGTTACCCTCTCATGTCTTATTTCATAGTACATACTAACATAGTGTATAAGATGACATATTGTTATATGAACTTGATTTAACACTAAACCTACCAAGTACCGGTCAAATTGACCGTTCTTAAACGTTTGTACAACTTACACAAAATTTTAAACGTTATAATATCGTTATCAAACTACATGACAATTCTTAGAATATGCATATAATATTTTCTTCACTCTTTACTTTTAGTTACTTCCATTATTACCTGCGTTATATAATAAAATAACTTTTAATTACCGGTCAATTTGACGGCGTGTGGTAGGAACAGGTATACAAGAATTGTCGGTAGGTTTAGTGTTAATGTGTGACTTAATATATGTAGATAATTATAAATTAACAATAAATGGTGTTATTATTCGCTTTTATATACAAATGTCAGCGATAGTAGTGTATTCTTATCGTGTTGTACTTATATTTTTAGTTTATTCCATTGTATGTGTACGTTTGGTGCTATTTGGTATAGTACGTGTACGTTTGGTGCTATTTGGTTATATGTACTTAGATTAAAATTAGTTTATAGTCTCATAGTCTCGATGTTAGTGAATGTAAATCATTAAATTATAACTGGCCTTATATTAAATGTAAACACATGTGTACACAGCCTAACAGACATTTACTATTTAGACTACTTTGTAAAAGTAAAATTTAGTTAGACTGTATCATGTGTCCGTACCACAGTCTAACCACATACAGTCAGATCACCATATAGATTATAGATGTTAAAGTTTTATTTTTCTAATTTAGTTACATTGTCTTACTGTATTTTTTAGACTGTGAAAAGATCCTGGTTGTGTACAAGTATTATCTTTTATATGGATATATGTTTTTTTATGTGATATATTTCCTTCCAATTATGATTATAATACATATTGTGTATGAACTAACAACGAATTTGTAGATTTAATATTGAAAGTTCACTACATATGAAATAAGTTGATAAAAGACGTTGAATTTGAAGATTCAGAAAAATGTTTTTTTTTTAAAAAGACTGAGGTTTACATTCCAAAATGTATTTTAATACGTTTTTGAAGATACACAATTATTGTAAAATAATAATTGTATTAAAATTATTGTAAAATAATCATTTTACAATAAAAATTGTATTGGAATAAAATGATGAAATGTTTTTAACGTGGATTTTGTAGTTCTAGTCTCGTAACATGTACTGGGAGTAAACAAATATTTTTGACAACAAAAAAAAATCATTTGCTACTTTTTACAGTTAATGGTTCTGTTAAAAAATTGTTTCCGCTCCGAATACATTTTACGCCATCTTGAATCGATGTCAGCACGGCCATTGTACTTTTTGAATATATATATATATTTTTTTATTATTTTGTTTTTTTATTTTTTTTATTCATTTCTCTTCCTTCACCTGTAACGGTTTATTAATTATATTATTTTTTTTTGCCTATTTTCATAATGGCTCTGTAGATATCGTTTCATTTTTTATTATTATTTAATAGTTTTAATATTGATTTTGTGAGTGCAATATGGAGCCGTTGTTACATTTTTTTACAACTTGTGACAAAAAAATACTAAAAGATTTCCCTTTTTTTTCTTACGATTTCAAAATGTCAACTTATAACCCTCTCTCCAACAGACGGGCCTGTGAACTTGATGAGCAAGTCCCTATCCTCGTCGCTGCAGCAGGCCGTCAGCGCGGTCCGGGACTTCGCCCTCGCAGAGCCCTACATCGCCGGGGTGCTCCGCCAGCGTGTGCAAGACGGCGAGGAGTGCTTCGAGCTGCCGCCCGTGAGGCTCTTGAAGGGGGACCTCTCGCACGACGTGCTGGAGTCCATCATCAACGAGTTCAAGGACGTCCCCGGCGAGGAGGCGAGCTCCGAGCTGCAGAGGAGCATGACGATGTACAGCGTCGAGAGGAAGTACGGCGACCAGCTCGTACACAGTCGAAGGAGTCGCAGGAGGGAGGGCGGAGGGGCCACGCGGGGCACTCCCACCAGGGTCAGGGAGGGGAGAGGGGACACGCCGCTGGGCACGCCCACCAAGGGAAGGGAGGGGGACGTGTACACCAGCCCCTGCGTCATGGAGGTCAGCGTGTACGGGTGAGTGTGCGTTAATATGTATATATCTATCTGTTTGTTCCGTACATAGTGTGATATGTGTTTAATTTGTAGAAATATGCCGCAACAAAACGACGAACTTCTAGAACAGCAAATCGAAGAGAAGGAGAAAATTTTAGCGAAGATGCTCAATCTGGAGTCGCTGAGTATAAAGAGTTGCGTAGAAAAACCTAAAGAAGATTTAGATGAAAATTACCCAGTCAGATACGAAGCGGAGAGAGATGGGAAGTACGTCCAGGAGGTGACTGTAGAACCTATTAAAATAAAAGAAGTCGAGAAAATCGTCAAACCGATACCAAAGAAGACAGACTCGGGGGACCTCGTGCCGAAAGTAATTAAATTACCCAACACCTGGAACTTGGAGAATATAGAATTAAAATTGGACATAAAAAATGGTGTCGCTGACGCAACAAACATACTGTCTCCCGACGAAAATTTGGACAGCGAGTGGGAGGTTATATGATATTTTAAATATTAATATTAATTTTAAGGGAATATCCCGTAGCTATTATATAATAATGAGACGGCATTATCACAGAACGTGGTGTTCCCTTCAATTGCATTTAGTCGGTATGAAATATTACAACCAAGTAAATAATTTCCAAAGGTTCCGCTACGAACAACACACAGACGGTAATTAACGTTAATACGTAATTATAACTAAATTTGGTGGCAATATTTTATTTATTTTATGACTTTTAACTCAAAAATGTTAAAACTAAAATGTACATTGGAATTGACTTCACGAAATATTTCGTATTTCACAAATATCATTCCCGTAATTTGCGCTTATCTTAAATCTTATGAATATGTTAACTATTATAATTATTATACTAATTTATTCTTTAAACCAACCAACCATCCAACCAACCAACCAACCAACCAACCAACCAACCAGCCATCCAACCAACCAACCAACCAACCATCCAACCAACCATCCAACCAACCAACCAACCAACCAACCAACCTAAAACCTACAAAGCAACGAACCAACCATCCAACCAACCAACGAACCAACCAACCAATCGACCAACCAACCAACGAACCAACCATCCATCCAACCAACCAACCATTCATCCAACTAACTTTGAAATTTGAACAATAATTTCGTATAAAGTTCCTCGAATAATACTAATAATAATAATAATACTTCATCTTAATACTATTAAGTGCTTAGTTCACACTAGTTATCCATTATAAAGCTTAGAGGCACTGTTTCTTGATATATATTTTTTGAGCGAAGCGAGCGGAGCGTTCTACTGGAGACTTTTTTACATTCTTTGTCACGAATAGGCTCGAAAACTACTTGACGGAAAATTATGAAATTTTACAACTAGACAGACATTAGGTGATGGCTTTAAAAATTTTTGAAAAATGTCATGTCGTTGAGGAATAATCGTCAAAAAACTGATATCCCATTGAAGTCAATGGGAAACGATGAGTCATTACACTGGGCTCGCTTCGCTCAATATGCAAACGGCACCTAAGATTTCACGAGCGCAGCGAGTCGAATTTGAGGGTCTATTGGTTCTATTCCATTAGTTACACACACACATATATATATATATATATATATATATATATATATATATATATATATATAACTAATTATTACAATAATTAAATGTTACACACACATATAATATATATATATATATTATATGCGTGTGTAACTAATTTATATATATGTTTTTGTATTTTAATTTGATATAATAAAATTTAAAAAATCCAATAAAAGTATTAAAAATAATTAAAACAGGATTTATTAAACGTAACCTGAAAATAAAATATTTGTGATATTATTAATGTGCCGCCATTAAAGTATTTTTTATTTGTTTTATTTTATGCTGTTTCGAGGCTTAGTATTGCGATAATGAGACATACATGTGTATCTAATAGAATAAATTTGTAATTCCTAAAGACACTGCAAGATAATGTATATACAGTTATAAAATTAATGTGATTATGACTTTTCCTCATTGTATTATTTAATATAAGATTTAAAGAGTGTATTTTTTTTTATTATTTATAAAGCGACACGATTGCACGGGAAACGGCAGCCTCCGCACCATTATTGCTTTAAAATATAAAATGTTTAAGCTTTTGTATATTTTTTTTAATAAAACATTCCATGGTTTTTATAATTCTAAGATTCATTTCTTAAAAATACACCTAAACCATGGGATTATCTTATTTTCTTCTATTGACTAAAATCAAGGATATCTTAGGTGGGGAAAGGGGGGGGGGGCAACCTATCTTCTATTATATACTAAACAAATACTTTTCTTCATTTAAATTAAATATAACCATTCTTATATTTATGAAAATGTCTGGAAAGCTATCACCATATAAACGCTATATGACGAACGTAAGGTAACAAAATGCTTACCTATTCTTAATCTTAAATCCAGTCAGTCCATTGGCTAATTAAAACATCTGTAACTTCTGTTTTTCTCGAGATTTATTCCAATACATATCATATCTAGAGGTTTTTAAACACTTAACCTGCCTATTCTAATATAAAACACATTAGTGATGTAACGAATGTATTTTTTCTTATTCGCAGCTGCGAATTTTCAGATTTTTTCAAATTTAGATCACATTGTCTATGGTTTGGTGGCAGTCTAATTCAAACGAGATGTGTTAAATACATCTCGCTACGATCTTGACATACTTCTTTCGTTTCTTCTAATCTCATAAGTCTTTACACGCACGCTCGTCCGTTCCGGGAACCTTTGATCTTCAAAACATCCTCAATCTGATCGAGAAATGTTCGTTTAGGTCTTCCGTTTCCGATATCCACATTTACCTTATATATCCGACTTCTTAATCTCGTTTCGTTCATCCTCTCTACACGACCAAAGCATCTAAGCAACCCTTTCTCAATCCCAGTCAATACATCTTCTTTCACATCACAACACTCTTATTCCACTATTCTCTATCTTATCTTTCATTCTTTTTCTGCTATACTTAAATGTCACTTTCATAAATCAATGTTGGAAGCAAGCAGTCAAACGAGCCTTTTTGATTATTCATAAAGCATTGCTATGCTGCATTTTCCATATCACTTGCATTCACTCTCTTTTGAACTGTGCTAAAATCTTCCATCTCTTGTAAATACAGAACCCAGATATATAAACTCTTTTACTTGTTCAATTGTTTGTCATTAATAAAAATATTGCATTAAGTAAAATTTTCATTTTCAAAAACCATGACTCGAATTCACTTTCATTCCTTTTTTCGTTGAAGCAGCATTCATAACAGTTACCATCTGTAACTCATCAGCTGATGAAGCAAACGTTACATGGTCATCTGCGTAGAGAAGACATCTTTACAAGACAAGACATTTACTAAATAAGAGAGGACTATGAAGTTGCTTCGCTGTGTGCAATAAATAATATCAAATGACAGTAAACACTGATAATGTGATTACGAGGTTAAGTTACTTTTATTGTATTAAATAACGTAACAAAATAATGAATTTTTAATTTTATTTAACCTATTATTATCTATTTTTTTATGTATTCGCAAAACATTCGCGAAAATTTTACGAATGCGAAAATCCGACAATATTAGTTACTAAACACATCCCACTTATTTTTATGGTTTTCTTATGATAATTTCAAAATCTTTTAAAGCGCTTTTATTAATAATTTTCTGAGTATATTCGTCGTATCAGCAAAGTGTTTAGTGAAAAACATCTAAACTCAAAATACTTACTCAAACGAACTTTCTTTGTATGTTCATTGCCTAACATACATGTCAAAAAATCATCTTCCTGCCCTTATCCCGTTTTGGGGTCGGTACAGTATGTTTTTTCCTTCCATACTCTCCTGTTACTCGTCATCTCTGTACACACTCCCTTCTTCTCCAGATCGTCTTTCACGCAATCCATCCATCTTTTCTTCGGCCGTCTTCTACCTGTCCATCCCTAGCACTCTTTTGGTCACGTGCTTTTTATCCCTCCTCATAACATGCCCCATACCATGACAGACGGCTACCTCTAACTTTTTTCTGTCACTGGCGCTACTCCTAAGCTTCCCCTAATATACTAATTTCTTATTCTATCCCTTCTTGTCACCCCACACATCCATCTTAACATTCGCATCTCCGTTACATGCAATCGCTTTTCATCCATCACCTTGATCGCCCAGCACTCAGATTCATACATAACGACAGGTCTAATGATGTTTTTATAAATTCTCTCCTTTAGTTTAAGGGGAATTCGAGCATCACATGTCGTCCCAGTGACTTGTCGCCATTTCATCTATCCCGTGTTGATTCTGTGCTTTACGTCCCGGTCAATATTGCCATCGCTTTGTATTAGAGAACCAAGATAGCGAAACTCCGAGCAGACTGGTAACGGTACTTGGTCGAACAAAATAGGAACAAAACCGGAGACACCGCCGAAATCACAGAACGTGTGCTCTGTTTTGGTTCTCCTCACTTTCAGGCCGACACTCTCCAGCTTTTGTTGCCATTTTACCAGTCTACTCTGCAGTCCAATGTCCAATGTCAGAGCATCCATTATCAATAAGAGGTAAGGACTCAGAGTCGACCCTTGATGCAAACCTACTGCCACATTGAACTTGTCTTACTTATACATTGCACGAACCAACTCTACATACTTCCCACGTATACCCTTCTCTTTCAAAGTCCGCCATATCACAGTACGGGGAACCCGGTCGTATGCCTTCTCGAGATCAACGAACACCATGTGCACTGTGCAGGTTCTTGAGGGCTCGTCTGTATTTCTCACACAACTGACGAAGAGCGAATACAGCATCCATCGTACCCCGACCAGGCATAAAACCGAACTGGTTCTCCGAAACATCACTCTCGTCTCGCATCCTTTTCTCTATCACTTTCTTTGTATGTAACATGAGCTTTATACCCCGATAACTGTTGCAGTCTTTTATATCACCTTTATTTGTATAAATGGGCACTAGGTCACTATTAAACCATTCATCGGGGATCATTTCTTCATACAACAACTTATTGAAAAATAAAGCCAGCCACTTAACCCATATTCATTTAAAACCTTACATACCTCGATTGGTATCGCATCCGGCCCTACACCTTTTCCATTCTTCATACTTTGCACAGCCGCTTTCACTTCATCATCGGTCACTTTTTCACTAATTCTTTATTTCCCGGCTGTTTTTTTAGATACATACATGTCAGAAAAAAATATATATAGTTTTAAGAAGGTAAATAATAGTCAAGATTCACATACAAACTTTATTCGATAACACCATGTCGTAAAGACGGGTCATAAGAAATAAATAGAGAACTAATGCGTATAACGAATTCAATAATTCAGTCAGTCAATTGAAATCGCATATACATTAATGAAGGAGTACACACTTGGACGTCAGTATCGATGGACAATTTTGATAAACTTTCTTCATACTTTTAATTCACCTAAAACGTACCCCACGTATTTATTAAGCTACTGAAAATATATATTCTATATATCACACAATCGATTAATATTGATAACTGTTAAAGGATACACGTGAAAGCGTACACAAAGCAGCGGTAATGTTTACTTCCTCTTTCCAATCTAATCCAATCCAATTTCAAATAACAAAAAATGTATCATTCGCTACAATAAATATTTTAAGAAAAAACTAAAGAGATCGTTTTATTCGAGTCGATAAAACATTAAGTACCTACAACCTACCCAACAGTACATTAAGATAGCGCAGTGTGAAACAATCCTTACAAAAATACAAAATGGCTACCAATTAATCTATCCTCCCCTTTACGTTAAACAAACAAAACATCAATTTATTCCAAATATCTTTGCCATACTAAATCAACAAGCGCCGCTAAGCTCATAACAAGTACCTAATTAGAATATCACAACACGTCAGCGCAAAGTAAGCCGTATACAATCATAATAATAAAGCCGCTTTTCGATTAATATTAAATTCGTTTACTTCACTCCTATATAATGTTTAATTACAGTTTTTTTTTTTAATTCTAAACATTTGCTACAAAGGTCTTGGTAACAAACAAAAAATAAATCACTTCTATTTAAACAAAAAAAAAACTAGATATTTGAATTTAGGAATTGACATCTGTGAAAAAAAAATCCATCTTAATACAAACAAAATTGAGATTCATTCACTTCTCAAATCTCAATTATTTTACAAGTAGTATTGTACTTTGGTCGTGATTAGTTTTTTTTTTATTTTTATATATATTAATTATAAAATATGTATCAGTCGATTACAGTCGATAAGGCGGATAACGGTTTCGTAAAGCAAGCCTTATTTCTGTTTCCTTTAGAATAATTTACTATACTTTGAGATGTGCATATTGTAAGGATAAAACGACCTATGTCCTGACCTTTAGTGAGGTCAATCCGCCCTGTATATCTTTAATTCTAATTAACACAGCCCATATAAAATAATTACTTGATATTTCAATTAACGCACACCTTGCTTTAATTTCAAAGCCAAATCAAAATGAATAAGCTATTTCCGTACAAAAAATATATTTTTTTACACAATAAGTGTCTATTGTATAATAAAATTGGCCAATACCATCCATTATGTCATTTTCTATCTTATCTATAGATATCTAACTAAAAATCACTGTCAAAATATATTTTAACCTAGATCTTTGAACCCTCGTTATTTTTATCATGCCATTCAATTAATTTTACCCAAAATTAATAACTAATATTTCTGTTACAGCTATTTTTTTCCACATTTGTGTACCATGAAAGAATCTGTTTTAGAAAATAACATAATGAATATTTGTGAACACAATTTCAGAGATTCTATCTAGACCATAGATTCTAGATGGTTTTATAATAGACTAATGTTCATAAAATAGTTCACACTTAGTTTATTAAGCGCATACAGTCAATGCTTGTAAGCCGAGTCCTTGAGATGCTTTATCGGCCATGTCAATAGAAATACTTCGAGGTGACTAGCTCAGGCGAGGTTGGTCCGGGGAGACATTACCATATAATGGTGCTCCATCGGCGCCGGCACTATGGGCACTATAGGCACTATCGGAGACATGGGAACGTAATCACTCTCACACTGACTGTCTTTTAACCGCACTTTAAGATCTGGGCCGCGAAGAATTAACTCTACTATCTCCTGCGGCAGCGCCAGGGCTTCGTCTCTGACTTCCAGGGACAGGTTCCCGTCGTACTCGTCCAGAAACTCGTAGGTATCTTCCAAACACTCCACGGACTTTGAACATCTGTTGGCGGTCACGTGCTGAGTTTCGTCCAGAAACTCGCAGCTCTTAGTCTCCCCCTTGGACAGGCCTCCGGACGTTATTTTTAGGTTCTTCATTTTACGACTCACTTTGAAACTTTTAAATATATCCCGCGTAGGAGTGAAGTCGAACTTCTTCTTTTTGGTCTCGACGTCTTTGTCCTTCGTCGTCTCCGATTTGGGAGATGTCG
Source organism: Melinaea menophilus ssp. n. AW-2005 (assembly GCA_918358695.1). Lineage (NCBI taxonomy): Eukaryota > Metazoa > Arthropoda > Insecta > Lepidoptera > Nymphalidae > Melinaea > Melinaea menophilus. Next base: position 18,851,416 of record OU911043.1, on the reverse strand, counting down.
CCACTCGTGAATCACTTTTCAGTCTTTTTCTGAAATCATAACTAAATATAATAAATATTTATTAATAAATAAATTGACAAGCGCGCTAGGCATCGTTATATAGAGGAGTGAATATAATATATATATAAATAATATACATCCATAAATATAAAGAAGCCGTATTACCTGAAGACACTGAATGGTTTGTGATGTCTCTGCTTGTGTGTGAGCGAGCCCAGCGACGAGTGGCGCGTCACGCCCTCCGCCTCCCGCCAAACCGCGCCGCGCTGCAGCGTGCTGACACACACGATTACACAGTTACACACACATAGATAAATGTAATGACATATGGCAGCACATACACACACATACAGATCAAATATAATAACAGATATAGTAGCGCGCGCGCACACACACACACACACACACACACACAGATCAAGGATATAAATAGACATAGCAGTGTCGGTGACCGACCAGTACGGCTGTCGCGGCGGCAGGGGCGGAGGGTGTCGCTTGGGGCGTCGAGCGGTTGCGTAGAGCCCCACCGCCTCGTACGTGTGCTCCTCCTCCTCTATCTCCTCGTAGACGCCCGAAGACACAGACACCAGCGACGACAGCGACGCGAGGGATCGGGAACTCACTCTGTAGTCACGGTCATATGGACGATTAGTATACTATTCATATACGCATGAGAGACACATTTATAATACCAAATTCTTATTATTTGATTTAAAATTGTGTATTGTATCCTTACGCGAGGCGCGGGGCGGTGGCGGAGTCCTGGGGGGCGCGGGGTGCGAGGGGCGCGAGGTCCCCGGCGCCGCTGCAGCGGGACAGTGGACCCGAAGGGATGTGACCGGCTTCCTTCAAGCAGATCAATAATAATGTTAATTAGTTATTAATTAGCATAGTACATAAAAATATGTCATAAATTGGATAAAAATTGTGATTCACACAAAATTTATACTAGAAATAAAAATAAACTTGCTATGCCTATAAGTAGGCTCCATAAAATAAGTATCGCCTGGGAAAGAATTGTATATTTGCGATTAACTCTGCATTTTTTTCAGACACTGTATTCTTTGTAGATCTACTGGCTGCATCACGCATGTAGCGGTTGGGGCCGACTTGCCCACTCCCTTCAAATATGAGGAAGGGGGTGATGGCTGGTTTCTTTTTATTTCTTATTATTAATTAATCATTAGGTCGGCTTATCTAATTGTATACTATGGTTCTAGTTGTTCGTACATGGTACATTGGTATAAGTATGGTATCAAAATGGCCCTCCTGACACGTTCATTTGATGTACACAAGTAAATAAATAACTTCTCACCTTGGACATGATAAGGTCTGTGTCGTCTAGCGATATTTCTGATGGTCCGCTGTACCAACTGCTGCGTCTGAGTTCTCCTGTAACATATATAATATTTTTGTTTAGTTTTTAAACAGAAATTGTGACATATAGGTAATTGAATATTGCGTGGTATATAACTCACCTGTGTTAAAACAAGTCGACGCCAACTCTGGCTGGCTGCGACTGAGTCGCGCGCGGGCGCGGTCGCGCAGTGCGCCGCGCAGCGCCGCCGCCAGCTCACCCGCCGACGAGCCGCGCATACGCAGTGACCCTCCTCCGTGCATGTCACTGAATATTGACATAATAATTTGATTGTTCTCGTGGGATTAATAATGTGTAAATATTTATGGACATGCTGTATAAGTTTTTATATTAATCACACCAAATAATACTAAATAAAAACTTAATTAACCTTTGTCAATACTAAATGAAACCTCAATTGCCCGTGATAGCGTATAAAGCGTCAATGCGGGTGTCTTAAGCGGTGCACAATGGATGATTTAATGAGTGACTAAGGTCTGTCATGAAGTTGTGGGAAGAATTTATATGATGAAGTAAAATTATGAATAAGTGTAAAAGAATTATAAGTAAATAATTACAGCGTTATTACCTGTAATTTAATTAAAAAGAATATAATTTTGATAGACTTATATAATTTTGAATTACATGAAATTTGTGTAAATGACGAGAGAACAACATTTTTTTTATTTTCAAATAAAGTCATTTATGAACTAAAAATTTAACATTGATATAACGAAACAAAATTTTGTCAGCAATGGTGTGCCGTAAAATTTTTAAAACATACTTAGAATAAATAGTAATAAAGATATTAGAGTATATATATGTGGCAGGGTTTAATATAATCATTGCGTGCTAATAACCCATTATTATTATATTAATATACTATAAATACTGGCATATAAATAATTTATTCTACCTACTCCAAAACCCATACTCACCCGTCATCAAAGTATGAAGTGCAATCACAAGCCAATATCAAACAAAAACAAACCTATGGACACTGAGCACACACGTCTTATTCTTATCTCCAATTTCTCTTGTATTCAGAACATCGGTTATGTTCTGCCAATTTATGATAGTAGTTGTTGATGAGTGACTCAGCTGTAGTCCATTAGGGGAGAGTGTAACGTTGCACTCATTCGTTATACCACACTTATCGGAAAACGCAGTCGGTACAATAGTCACGGTATAGGAATCTTTTAACAATGTCTCTGTGCCTGGAAATGGTATGATGAAGCATGATGTGAGCTGATTTAACGTAATTATATTGCTCAGTAATACCAGCATGAAATGGTAATGTCAATGATTGGAATTATACCAAATGATGATCAAATCGAAAATAATATATTTCGGCAATTCTTACATCATTTATTAGGAAAGCATAAGAATTAGACACAAAAGCAACATAACCCACTAAACTAGATTGAAGTAATAGTTTAATCTATTCATATCTATAGTTACGTATGCTTATGAGATATAATGCACAAAAATAGTCTGTTGCAGAGATGCCAAACTAATTCATATACAACAATGTTTTTTTATTTGAAAATTTAATGACAAACAAACATACTATTAAATTGTTTAAAAGGTATTATAATAATTTGTATGTGCCACAGGTAAGTGCTTATTTAAAACAATAAAATGTGTAGTCTTCAATATATGTATGGTTATGGTTTCAGAGATTTGCATTGAATGCTATGACGACTATTGAGTTATTTAATTAGGCCATGGATATATTCATTATAAATTTATATTGTTATTGTGAGTATATAGATATATGTGATTCATATCCACATTGAATAACAGCTAAAGTTATCCGACATAATATTGGGTGCAATTTAATAAATAAATAATTCCAAAGTAGTATCTTTGGTTGGTTGGTTGGTTGGTTGGTTGGTTGAGAGGTATAATTGTGAAGGTACTTTTTTATGACCAAGTAGATGATTTAATGTGAGACTAGAATGTTACATAATTTTGGATAATTATATAATAATAATCAATTATGATTTCTTTTAAACAATTAAAATTATTTTTAAAACCTATACATAAAATGTTATACAAAAAGATGTGGATCTATATTAATATGATTCTCAAACAAACAAAAAATATAACAAAATTGAAGGTAGAACTCACCTAAAAGTTTCTCTCCATTTAATAAGTCGCGAATTTTATCCATCCACTGCTGTGCTTCCTGAAGAGTTTGCGCTGCCAGCAGGATGCGTGGTTTACAGGGTTCTCCAACAGAAAACACTGCGAAAGCGTGTGGCCTTGTGCGGGACTTCGCACGTTTTACTGTACACCCTGCGCGTAATTCCACAGTGCCTGCGGCGGCCCCAGCCTCGCTACAGTACACGGCTAGAAAACCACCAGCACACGTCGGGCTCGGCCTCAGTATACACCACTGTCTCTTCCACGACTGCCGATAATAAATTATCAATACCCAATATTGTTGATTGGACAGATTGTTCAAGAATTGAAACTCACCTTGAAAGGATTCAAACCGAGGTTTGATCTGAAAGGATATTTTACTTCCAAGTAACCAGACATTTTTGCAAATTATTACGTTTTAATACTTCTTCATGTTGCAACTAACACTTAATTTAAGTAGTTTATATGACCGAGGTGCACATGTATTCAAACAAATTGTTTAATGTTTACAAAGTTTTCACAGACACATAATTCACTATGGTTGTTAGTAGTGACTAGTGACTATTGAATAGTGAAACGAATCGATAACTTCACCGTTTTTTAAATATTTTTTTTCTCAAAAGAAAAAGAGAAAAAATAAAGTTTAACAGAAATATTTTTTTTAAAATTAAGAATCAAAAAATATTTCCGCAATACTAATTAGGTTTTGTTTCTCAAACAAAAAATGTTCTTATTCTTTTAAGATGTTGCTTTACAGACATATTATGCATTTTTAGAGTTATACATTATTATTGTAATTTTAGCAATGGAATAAACTTTTATTTAAAAAATAATAATTATTAATACTTTATGTCCTGGTGACCTGGGAAACTGGTTTATCCTAAAATGGCACTAGCCTCCCCCAAATTATTTTATCTTGTACTAATTCATTTGTGGTGAGAGAAAAAAAAAGTATAATGAAGAATATCATAATTGTTTATAAACATAGACACGTTTAGCTCAACCACTTTTAAAATGAATAAATGCCTCTAGAAATGGGACAGTATCCCAAAAGTTGTAGCTTGTAGACCAGAGGTTCGCATACTTATTTCGTCTAATGCCCACTTTTAAAATCAGATATTATGAATCACATCACCGCCCCCCAATTTTTTCTGGACCCTTTGCCTGTCCCCCTCTAGGCTTCCAGCGCCCACAAGGGGACGTTATCACCTACTTTGGGAAAGAATGTTATAGACTATTCGTATTGATGTTTTTAAACGTAACGTAGGTAAAAATTTATCACATCACCTTCTAACTTTTTGAAGCTGATTTATAATTCTTAAACAATGAGATATATAACAATAAAAAAATTATGGTTATATTAATGAAGAAAGAAACACATCGTTTTGCGTTATAATTTATTTCCGTGTATATAAATAAACAACACTTTTGATTTCATATGACACAATATCCTGGTCCGGAGGGCGGCTGCGCCTCGATGCCGCGTCGTATCATGCGACAGACGTGTTCCTCGATGCGGTTGTAAGCTTCTCGCGGTACGGAGGGGAGTTGGTCCGGCGGCGGACCTTTACTCCACAACCGCTCAGCAACGGCACTGGCGCGCGGCCACACCCTGTATATTCACAACAACACTACTATGGCACACGGTAGCACTGACTTATGTAGTAATGATGAATAATGTACAGTGCTTAGAATAACCGAGCGCTATTATCACCTCTCCTATTCATATCTATGTATGTGTCAATAAGATGTTTGGAGAGTTTGGTAACAAATACTTTTCAATGAATGAAAAACTATTTTTTCTGATTTACCTATTAATAATATTACTATCATCCACCATCTCTCCCCACATGCAGGCCTCGCCACCCACGATACCCTCAGCTAAGCTGCTGTTATTAGTCAATATGATCACCATCTGTCGAGGATCCTCTATGAATAGGTCCGGCCACTCCGACTTCAGAGAGTCCAAGTACCAAGCCGCAGAGAACAGCACGCGGTATCCAGATAATAATATCTAACACACGTCATCTAAATAATATGTTGACAAATACTTTCATATATCAAATGTTAATAAAAACGATCTGTCTTACTTTTATCGTTTCTAGGTACCAATAATGCTTCCACACTTGTACTAGCGTGTCTTTTGATAGCGGTACTCCTTCGTCAAAAACTTCCTATAAATATTGAGCAAAAACATCTAGTAAAAAAGTACATATACAAAAATTAAACAAAAAAAAAAAGATGATTAGGAAATTAGTTATAGAGCATAGCAAAATTATTTACTAATTATCCATGGTACTAGTGTCTTTACGGTTATTATTTGTTATAAAAGTTGATTAGCTATTTGAAATGTCTATGGATATTAAGATTACCTGCCATACGATTGGTTTCGTCTTGTTAGCGAGAAGCGGCAGAACATTTCTCATAAACAACGAATGCAGATCCGTCACGGTCAAGTTATTAGTCTTCATGTACTCTTGTAATTGTGGATTTGATCTCCTAATAAGTAAATCTGATAAGAATATTGTACCCTCGCAAATAGGTCTATTTAAAAAGTATCACATCGTAGTAGAAGTTCCCTTGAGTAATTATTAAGTAAACCATTATTAAGACTTTAATCACCAGCATTCTAATTCCACTTCATCACCTCCAACATGGAAGTATCTGTCGGGGAACCAATTCTGAACTTCCTGGAACAGACCTGCCAACAGCTTGTAAGTTATATTCTTGGTGGGGTTCATGGGACCCAACCCCACCATCTGGTCCCCCTCGTAGCACTGCGTCAGAACCTCGGGGTAGGCTAATCCCCAAGATGCAGTGTGTCCTTGAAATTAGCCATTTTATTAGAGCCATATAATTGTCATTCTGAATAAGAAATATTTAAAACGGTTAAGCTGACAATTAAACATAATACGTTTATAAAGTTGCGTTGTGACAAAAACGGTGACTCAATCCCCTCTCTGAAACCTTTAGTTAATAGTTATGTTCACCAGACAGTTAATAGTTACCAGGAACATCGAATTCTGGTATAACTCGTATACCGCGGTACCTCGCGTGGTCAATGATCATCTGAATATCCTCTTTGGTGTAAATCATTGACGTGTCATAAGCACCTTGAGAACTACAAAATAATTTTATAGTGTTTTATATATGATGTTTTACATATATTTCATATATTTTTTTGTGTAATATTTACCTTAATTCTGGGAATTTTTCACTCTGATAAGGAAAACTTGGATCATCAACTATATGCCAATGAAACACATTCATTTTGTTCATTGCCATAGCGTCTAGCAATTTTAAAATTGTAGATGTATTAGCGTAGTGTCGGGAAGTATCTAACATTAGCCCCCGATGTTGATGTCGAGGAAAATCGTTTATTACAGTTTTATTAACACGAAGTTCCTGTAATAATAAGTAAAAAACCGTAACTTTTTTTTTATCTGTCACATCACTGTTGTTTTTAACGAAATTGAATTTCGAATTATTAGAGTGAAGTTTTGAATAACTTTCAACTTAACGCTCAATGTGGTCTAATAATAGATATGAATGTATTAATTGTTGTTTTAATGAAACCCTTACATTTCGATCATTCGACAGATAAAATAGTTGTACATAAGTCTCAAGTCCTCGTAACATGCCCCATATTGACGTACTTGTGATCTGTGACGTGCTCGAAACTGTTATATTATCTGGAATTGGAATAAGGTAAATGTAGAAAAATTACAGCAGAAGCGTATATAGTCATTTATACATAGTTCTTGAGTCACAATCTCGAATACACTTATTGAACAAAACAGCAAAGGACATTAACATTTCTGGGTTATCTTAAATTTCACTTGAAGTGTTATTTCATTATACTTTCATAATAGATAAAGGATTTCTATAAATCATTGTTTATCGCTGTTTATTTCTAACAATTTTAGTTATTGTACATGATACAATGAAAACCTCGTTTAATGTAGTGCGTAATAAGTATTTAGCGTGATGCTTTTCCAAACTTATAGACATTATTACTTTCCCTTCTATCATTGACTTTAATAATTTCCGCAGGTTGTAGATATTTAGAATACCTAGTACGATGATGATACCTATCGTGTATTTTTGTTCGTAATATATCTAAAAGAATATAGTTATCTAGAACTCACAGCTCTCAACCATATCAAAGGTTGGATACTCCTCGCAAGAAGATGTCAACGATAATACGAGTTGGTTTAACTTCCCCTTGTAAAGCTTGTCGTCTGTTTGTTTGTGATGAGAATGGATCCGTCGCTCTCGTGCGTGGACACCATTTTTATATTTTAAAATATGTATATATCGTTCAATAGCACTTGTAAGTAGTTCGCAGGTCTCGTTCTCTACCTGTTTAGATTAAATTTTATACGCACTGTTGAATCGTCAATTATTACAATAAAAAAAAGGTCAGTTTGTAGTGTTTGGCGCTTCGTCGTCTCTGGCTACCCCGCAAGGGATATGGTGTGAAGGTAAGTAAGTAAGTAAAAAAAGGTTAGTGTAGTCAGTCCGTAAGTAAGCTACCACCGGCTCGAAATGCTGCTCTGTTGAGAAGAGCTGGCCAGAAATTTAACAGTTGCTCTTTTTAAAAGGAATGTAACAATCTTTGACGATGTACCTTATAATATAAATCTTGCAAAAGAATCAACAACTTAAGTTCCACTTATTTCGATCCACTAAAAACTCTTGAACGTTAAGATTTATTTAATAATAAACTTTTGATTTTAGATTTAAAACTAAGAAATGGAAGGTCTAAGATATCTTGTGGAACTTTATTATACATGCGTATAGTCAAACCCATGAAGGAAATAATAACTTTTTGAAATTTAGGCGTAACGAGTTTGTTTTTATTTCTCATATTTATCGCGTGTCTGCCACTGTTTTATATAACTATTTAATTTTTGACGTATATATAATATGTTATTAAATATGTATTGCGAAGCTACTTTTAGAATACCTATTTCTTTAATAACATCTCTCAGAGAATCTTTAGCTTTTAAGTTATAAATAGCCCGCACAGCTTTTTCTTGTAAAATAAATACAGAAATAATTTCGGCAGCACTGCCCCATAATAACATACCGTATGATAAAATACTATGAAAATAACGAAAATAAACAAGTCGAGCCGTATTAACGTTCATTAATTGTCTAACTTTTCTAATTGCAAAGACGGCGGAGCTTAGTTTGGCAGCGGATGTTGAGAGATGGTGGTTCCATAAGAGCTTTTTATCTAAAGTTATACCTAAGAAATTAGTTAAGTCAATCAGTTGTAACGCTTCATTGTTAAGGAGCATTAGGAAGTGTAAACTCTATGCATTTAGTTTTCTTAGCATTTAAGACTAAATTATTAATTTCGAACCAATGAAAAACTCGTGACAAAGTACTGTTTACTTCGTCATAATTAATACTATCAATTTTAAAAATAAGCAAGGTGTCATCAGCAAAAAGTAAAATGTCACACAGACCCTCAACAAAAAAGGGCAAATCGTTAATGTAAAGTAAAAACAAAAGGGGGCCTAGAATAGATCCTTGTGGATCCACCCATCTTTAGGTGAGAACCAGACATAAAAAAAAATATTAAATGTCTCATAGTAGGTATACCGAATTGACCGACTTGGTTTAGATTGGATTTCACAACTTTTTTTACGATTTTGCGAGACTTCGGCATTATTTGACATTTTATGTTTTTAATGGGATCTATTTATAGCCCAGCCGTTAAAAGTAATTTATACAGTCGCTATAACTCTAATTATATATAATTGTATATTATTTATTATTTCACTTAACTGTTATACAACTGCAACTGCAGAAAAAAAGACAAATATACTTAACATTGTTTACTTCCGGCATTGCTTAAAGCATTTATTGAAAAATCGATATTTCATCAAAGAAAATTACGTACCTTAACTTTAAAATGCGGTGGATCAAATGTATAGTAAAGGGCTTCCTTTTTTTCATAATGTGGTTTTGGCCACACTTCTCCCTTAGTTGGTGGATACAGTGGACCAGGTTTTATTATCATCATACAATTCCCACAAACCGCGCCAAAATATAATAAAGAGATAACATGTCGTAACATCGCGCTATTAATCTCGAATGAAAATGTTTGGTCGACAGAAGCACGCGTACCGAAAGCCCGTGATGAACTAACAAACAACGCTTTAATAACGTTTGAATCAATTTTATTAAATGGTGATAAGGAATATCAATGTCACGATTTTGACAAATTTATATTTCAAAACTATAATAAACAATTAAATTATATTCTAATACAAATATAAAACAAAAAGAAGTATCCTGTTGGCTGTTGTGGTCGTGAAAATTGTGAAGAACAAACTCTTCCCGTCATAAACATGATAGAAGACGCACAAAGAAGTCACATTTCTACCCAATGCCAAAGAGTCCCCGACAACCCGAACAATCTGTAGAAACTGTGATCCGAACTAGAGATTAGAACAGTAGTCGCCTTATCGCAAGTCTATATCGGGGTTTATTATTTTGTCTCGCTCACTCATTGGTCACTCACACACGTCACATCACTCCCAATTTCGACGAGGCTAAATTGGCCCTGTTCTTCAGGAGATCACGAAACTGACGATCGCTCGAAATGTTCGAAATGATTGCTCGAGACCACTGGGTCTGATTCTGATACTTGGCGAGGTGTTGAGGGGAGTGTTCTTACGGGGTGGCGAGACGTGAGTGAATGGTGTTATTTTTGGTGGTAAACGCGCAAATTTCTGTCTTTCGGGAATTAAACTGAACGAGGTCCAGTTCACTCCACTTTGAGACCATCTCTAGGGAGGTCTCTATAGAAAACACAAGTTTCTTATAGCACTTGTCGACGTTTTCTCGACAGAGCTCTGTATGCTCGGAATATACCGCATCCCCAGTTCTGTTATCTACATAACAATGTATGTCGGAATTTTTTTAACATATCATTGATGTGCAAGAGGAATAGGGTTATGGATAGCACGCAGCCTTGGAGTACACCAATGTTCGCGGGCTTAGGATCCGAGCAAAAACCGTCGAGTATGACCTGTATGCTGCGCCCAGTGACAAAACTGTTAAACCACTTAAACTCTCGGGAAGCCCATAGAAAGGCAGTTTCGAAAGAATTCCCTTGTGCTAAACATGTTTGAAGGCTTTCGCCATATCCAAATTAACGGCCACACCCTCTTCCTTACTTTCAAAAACGGTTCCAACGGTGGGTGAGATATGACAGAAGATCATCAGTCAATCTACCATGGCGAAAGCCATATTGGCGCTCATTTTAGAGATCGGATGGCTCTTTTCTAGAGATCGGATGGACAAAGGCACTTCCGTGAGATCGGGATAACGCCTTTCACGTAGGAGTACCGAAATAGACGCGTTATAACTGGGGTCAACTTAAGGGGACATGGTTATCGTACCATTGGGGAAAAATCATCCGGCCCACTCGACTTATGAACGTTCAAAAAAAACATTCGAATGAGCTCTGAATTGAGTCGGAGAATTGTAGGCGTTGTTTTCCCTTAGTTGTTCAAGGTCGACTTTGAGGCAAAGAAAATAGCCCAAGTGATTAGCCAGAGAGATATGTTCCGTGTCCAATAGCAGTACGAACGGCTGGTAAAAGATTCTCAAAATGACTTTGAAAGCGCTCACAAATTACGCATGCCAGGCGTGTGGTACCTTGCCAACTAATGCTCAACTTTGCCATTTCAGGCATCTGGAAGCACAGTTATATATCTTCTTCAGAAAAAAGTTCGGACCCTAGTGACTAACGCATTCGCCCAAGCTTGATATGTCTGCTGTTTGCCAGCTGCATTCCGGATAAACACATCAAACCAAGGCTGTAAATCTGCCATCAAGTGATATCACAGAATTTGGTACAAATAATTCCATGCTTTGTAATATAACATAACACAAGCCCTTATGGGAAGGATGCAAAAAAAGACCGCATTCCATCCCAATCCGCTGACTTGTAGTGACATAAGCGTCGCGTCGTATGTCTTGTGCGAACCGGACAATAAATGGGCATTACACTTCATACCAGCTAATGAGCGAAGGATCCTAGAAACGCCTCCACATTGACCTGGTACTTTCCAGGATGTGTAGTCAGCAGAAGATTCAACGAAGAGGGCATGTGGCAATCCACTTCCGGTAGAAAATTACTTCCGGACTCTTATTCACCGACCGAACATAACCAAATAAATTTGATTACTACACGTCACTCTTCTGTGCGAGGGTGGTACTTCCCCGATCGAGTCCGCCCGATACAAGCTGCAGGCAGATAACTACAGATAGGCTTTACCATTGGCCTATAGGCCTAATATATAGTTGATAAAAATATCTGCAATATAATATTAATTATTTAATTATACTTTGCAAACATAACTTATACTCGTATCATAATTATTAACATGTTAGATAGGTTAAGCTTTTTAATAAATAAACGTCTCTAGGAAAGCGACAATATCCCAAAAGTCAGAGGTTATTTTTGTTCATGTTTTTTACCCTGATTTTATTTAAGGTTTTAATCTTTTGTCACATCAGCCTTAAGTCTTAAACAATATATCAATAAAATATTAATGGTGATATAAATGAAACATGAGACACATCATCACACATTGCGTTATAGTTTATTTCAGTACATAATAATAAATAACACTTTGACTTCACACGACACAATATCCCGGTCCAGAGGGCGGCTGCGCCTGGATGCCGCGTCGTAGCATGCGACAGACGTGTTCCTCGATGCGGTTGTAGGCTTCTCGCGGTACGGAGAGGAGCTGGTCCGGCGGCGGACCTTTACTCCACAACCGCTCAGCAACGGCACTGGCTCGCGGCCACACCCTGTATATTCACAACAACACTACTATGGCACAGGGTAGCACTGACTTATGTAGTAGGGATAAATAATGTACAGTGCTTCGAATATCCTATTATCACCTCTCCCATTCATATCTATGTATGTGTCAATAAGATGTTTGGAGAGTTTGGTAACAGATACTTTTCAATGAATGGAAAAATATTTTTTCTGATTTACCTATTAATAATATTCCTATCATCCACCATCTCTCCCCACATGCAGGCCTCGCCGCCCACGATACCCTCAGCTAAGCTGCTGTTATTAGTCAATATGGTCACCATCTGTCGAGGATCCTCTACGTATAGGTCCGGCCACTCCGAGTTCAGTGAGCTCAGGTACCAAGCGGCAGAGAACAGCACGCGGTATCCCGATGATAATATCTAACACACATCGTCTAAGTAATATGTTGACAAATACTTTCATATATCATATGTGATTAAATACGATATGACTTACTTTTATCATTTCAAGGTTCCAATAATTCTTCCACACCTGTACTAGCGTGTCTTTTGATAGCGGTACTCCTTCGTCAAAAACTTCCTATAAATATTATTAAGCAACAAGTAAATATTAAGCAACAAGTTCTAGTAAAAAAAGTACATATCCTAAAATAAAAAAAACAAAATATATGACTGGGAAATTAGTTATAGAGCATAGCAAAATTATTGACTAATTATCTATGGTACTAGTGTCTTCACGGTTATTATTTGTTATAAAAGTTGATTAACTGTTTTAAATGTCTATGGATATTAAGATTACCTGCCATACGATTGGTTTCGTCTTGTTAGCGAGAAGCGGCATTACATTTCTCATAAACAACGAATGCAGATCCGTCACGGTCAAGTTATTAGACTTCATGTACTCTTGTAATTGTGGATTTGATCTCCTAATAAGAGGAACTTATAAGAATATTGTTTCTTCGCAAATAGGTCTTTTCAAAAAGTATTACATCGTAGTAAAAGCTTTCCTTGAGTAAACCATTATTAAAACTCTAATCACCAGCATTCTAACTCCACTTCATCACCTCCAACATGGAAATATCTATCGGGGAACCAATTCTGAACTTCCTGGAAGAGATCTGCCAACAGCTTGTAAGTTATATTCTTGGTGGGGTTCATGGGACCCAACCCCACCATCTGGTCTCCCTCGTAGCACTGCGTCAGAACCTCGGGATAGGCTAATCCCCAAGATGCGGTGTGTCCTTGAAATTACCCATTTTATTAGAGCCAACTAACTGTCATTCTGAATAAAAAATATTTAAAACGGTTAAGCTGACAATTAAACCTAATACGCTTATAAAATTGCGTTGTGACAAAAACGGTGACTCAATCCCCTCTCTGAAACCTTTAGTTAATAGTTATGTTCACCAGACAGTTAATAATTACCAGGAACATCGAATTCTGGTATAACTCGTATACCGCGGTACCTCGCGTGGTCAATGATCATCTGAATATCCTCTTTGGTGTAAATCATTGACGTGTCATAAGCACCTTGAGAACTATAAAATAATTTTATAGTATTTTATATATAGCCTTATTTTTAAGTTTCTACCGTTAATTTTATTTTTGTGTAATATTTACCTTAATTCTGGGAATTTTTCACTCTGATAAGGAAAACTCTGATCATCAACTATATGCCAATGAAACACATTCATTTTATTCATTGCCATAGCATCTAGCATTTTAAAAATTGTAGATGGTTTAGCGTAGTGTCGGGAAGTATCTAACATTAGCCCCCGATGTTGATGTCGAGGAAAATCGTTTATTACAGTTTTATTAACACGAAGTTCCTGTAATAATAAGTAAAAAAACCGTAACTTTTTTTATCTGTCACATCACTGATGTTTTAACGAAATTGAATTTCGAATTATTAGAGTGAAGTTTTGAATAACTTTCAACTTAACGCTCAATGTGGTCTAATAATAGATATGGATGTATTAATTTGTTATGTTTTAATGAAACCCTTACATTTCGATCATTCGACAGATAAAATAGTTGTACATAAGTCTCAAGTCCTCGTAACATGCCCCATATTGACGTACTTGTGATCTGTGACGTGCTCGAAACGGTTATATTATCTGGAATTGGAATAAGGTAAATATAGAAAAACGACAGCGGAAGCGTATGTACTAATATATACATAGTTCTTGAGTCACAATCTCGATTACACTTATTGAACAAATCAAACAACAAAGGGCATTATCATTTCTGGGTTATCTTAAATTTCACTTGAAGTGTTATTTCATTATACTTTCATAATAGATAAAGGATTTATATAAAGCATTGTTTATCGCTGTTTATTTCGAACAATTTTAGTTACTGTACATGATACAATGAAAACCTCGTTTAATGTAGTGCGTAATAAGTATTTGGCGTGATGCATTTCCAAACTTATAGACATTATTACTTTCCCTTCTATCATTAACATTAATAATCACCGCATAGTTTGTAGATATTTAGAATGTACAGACAGACAACTGAACTGATTGTTTACGTATTTTTGGTCTTAATATCTCTAGAAGAATATAGTTATCTAGAACTCACAGCTCTCAACCATATCAAAGGTTGGATACTCCTCGCAAGAAGATGTCAACGATAACACTAATTGGTTTAACTTCCCCTCGTAAAACCCGTCGTTTGTTTGTTTGTGATGAGAGTGGATCCGTCGCTCTCGTGCGTGGAGACCAGTTTTATATTTTAAAATATATATATATCTTTCGGTAGCACTTGTAAGTAGTTCGCAGGTCTCGTTCTCTACCTGTTTAGATTAAATTTTATGTAAATGGCTTCTTAAACACAATTTAAGAGTATTTTGAATAATATTCTAATTTCTTTAATTTTTCAAAAAATTATTTGTATTTCTTGTTTCTTGAGCTAATATTACCCTATTGACTAATTTGGTTTAGATTGGATTTTACAACTTTTTTACGGTTTTGGACTTGGGCTTTATTTGACTTGACATTACATCAAAAACTTAAGTTTTTGATGTGATCTAATTACAGCCCAGACGTTAGAAATAATTGATATAGTCGCAATACCTCTAATCAGAAATAATTGTATTTTCTTTATTATTTCACATAAGTGTTATACAACTGCAACTGCAGAAAAAAGACAAATATACTTAACAATGTTTACTTTCGGCATTGCTTTAAACATTGAGTAGAAAATCGATATTTCATCAAAGAAAATTACGTACCTTAACTTTAAAATGAGCTGGATCGAATGTATAGTAAAGTGCTTCCTTTTTTTCATACTGTGGTTTTGGCCACACTTCTCCCTTAGTTGGTGGATACAGTGGACCAGGTTTTATTATCGTCATACAATTTCCCAAAACCGCTCCAAAATATAAGAAGGAGATAACATGTCGTAACATCGCGCTATTAATCTCGTATGAGAATGATTGGTCGAGAGAAGTACTCGTATCGACAGCCCGTGATACACTAACAAACCACGCTTTATTAACGTTTGAATCAATTATGTTAAATGGTGATAAGATAATATGTCCATGTTCCGCATATCAATATCACGTTTTAGGCCAGATCGACATTCTCCGTGTCCAATGGCAGTACGAATGGCTGGCAAAAGATTCCCAAAACGACTTTTGAAAGCGCCAAATTGTATTTGCCAGGCGGGTGTACCTTGCCAACTAATCACCAATTTTTCCGATTCAGGCATCAGGAAGCACGGTTATTTTTCTTCTTTAGTTCCAGTAATAGTTCCAATAATAGTCACGGGTAATTTAAATTCTTCATCTGCTGCAATCACTGAATTGGACAAAAACGTTGCTTTTAAACCTGTTTCATCAGATAAAATTGTTAAAACATTTAGAACCTTAAATCCGAAGTAATTCGGTGATCTCTGGAGTACGAGGGCCAAACTGAAAGTTTTTAGAACTGGCCACTTAAAAGCATTATATTAAAAAAAATAGTCTAAATTGGCCTTTCCTCGTTTACGATATCAATAAGACCCTTTTGTTGAAGTTAGATGCAAGCGTCATAAAGACATTGAAGTCATGGCTCGGGTTAGCGCATCCAGCGGACTCTTCTACCTTATTTAGAGACCGACACAATTTTGGGTTAAAATTAAAGAAACCATCGGAACTCTATAAACACCTAAGAGTGACCAAAAGACATATCATCTCAAAATCGAACGATGATACTATAACGTCTCTCCCAAAAGATAAAATTGCCGCAGAACTAGAGTCACGACTTCAATTCTATAAACAATTTATGATAGGTGCTCAAACAAATAAATCAGGGTTAGGATCAAGTAGGAAACAACAAGACTTAGAAATAACAAAATCCTTTATTCGGCAAGATGAAAACGATAATTACCGGTTGCACGCGATGAGCCTAGAATTGCAAAATGAATGGGTGACCATAGGAGATTTTTGTATTCCGCTAGCTTTGAGATGGCGCACCCTGCTTCATGATTGGTCCCCAGCATTATTAAAATTTTATCTTAATGCATTCCAAATGACTCTCCCAGATCAAAGTAACTTAGTAAGATGGGGCAAAGCCACCGAAAAATCTTGCAACATCTGCGGGGAGGCAGTAGGAACCGCGAAACACTTGCTAGTAGGGTGTAGGGTACTATTAAATAGAGGTAAATACTCGCGTCGCCACGATAAAGTATTAGAAATAATACGAGAAGCGGTTAGTCTTTCTGTAGCAAGAGCGCAGAGGGGTATAACAACCACCAAAAAATCAATAGAGTTCGTAAAGGCAGGTTCGTCCAAAAAATCTAAATTAAAACCTTATTCCATCTTGGACGCGTCTCCTGATTGGACTCTCATGATGGACACGTATGAAAGGCAATACAAAATCCCCGGGGATGTTTGTGTTTCGTCATCTAGGCCGGACTTATTCCTGTATTCAAAACAACTAAGGCGCGTTATACTTGTGGAGCTTACTGTACCCTGGGAAACAAACATACCCAAAGATCATACATTTAAGCTTAACAAGTATTACGAACTGTGTAACGAACTGATCAGGAATAAATTTATAGTTAATTTGTACGCTGTAGAAGTAGGAGCGAGAGGTATAACAGCAAAATCTCTCTACAATTTATTTAAGGATCTCGGCCTTTCTAGAACGATCATCAGTTCATTTCTGGAACGTATTTCAAAGGCAGCTTTAGTAGGTTCTTACGATATTTGGTTAGGTAGGGAGAGGAGCGTGAACAGTGAAGGTGAGCGTGTATGCGCATAGTAAAGGGGCCCCTTAAACCTACACCCGGGTCGCAAGTCCCAGGCATTGTTTGCGCTCCTTTTCCTGCAACGCGATGGGCCCGGCACCCGCACGGTGAATCCATGGAATGCTAAGAAGCTTCGTCTCTTTACCAATATTATTGACTGTACATTTCATTCATTTGTCATTTGTTTTACGATTTGGCGGCAAATTGAAAATTGTCTGTGCACGTCAGAATGAATTTAAGCCGAGAAAATTTTCGTGCAATGATTTTTTATGACTTTCGATGTCATTTAAGTCAACAAGAAAGTTATGATAGACTTCGATTGGCTTTTCACGATGAAGCCCCATCTCGTGCCACAGATTACAACTGGTTTAATGAATTCAAACGTGGTCGAACTAATCTCACCGATGATTTGCGTGAGGGACGGCCTTCTACAGCGACGACTGAAGATAACATCAGTGTTGTGCGGCGTATGATAGAGACTGACATAAGAGTGACCTATCAGCAGATTCGGACAAGTCTAGGCATAGGTATGAGTCAAGTGCACAAAATCCTCCATGAACATTTAGTGGTCAGGAAGCTTTGTGCCCGCTGGATACCGCATAATTTGACCGAGGCTCAAAAACTCCGCCGTGTTGATTGGTGCCGAGAAATAATCCAAAAATTTAACGGAGGTGACTCAAATGCTGTGTTCGACATACTAACGGGTGACGAAAGCTGGATTTACTGTTATGATCCGGAAACCAAAAGACAGTCTGCTCAGTGGGTGTTTCCTTCCGAAGAGTTGCCAACTAAAGTGAAGAGAGGTCGAAGTGTTGGAAAAAAGATGGTGGCCTCGTTCTTCGGAAAGACAGGTCATTACGCGACAGTAGTCTTAGAGGATCAGAAAACGGTTAATGCAAAGTGGTATACTAACAATTGTTGGCCACTTGTCTTGGAAAAAGTTCGAGAGAAACGACCTCGCAGCAGGATCCTCCTTCATCACGACAATGCCTCGTCGCACACCGCCAGGCAAACGATCGACTATTTGGTGACCTCAGACGTGGAATTACTGGGTCACCCGCCGTATATCCCCGACCTCGCACCCTGCGATTTTTATTTATTTCCGAAAATAAAAGAAAAACTTCGAGGAAAACGTTTTATAGACGCCGAAGAAGCAGTGGCTGCGTTTCAAAACACCGTCGAAGAGACCCCTAAGGCCGAGTGGGCAAGGTGCTTTTCTCAATGGTTCCATCGAATGCAGCGATGTATTGATTTAAATGGACGCTATTTTGAAAAGTTACAATAAAACTAATAACTTGCTAGAATGCTTAGTTTTTGATTTTCTAAGAACTTTCAGTTTGACCCTCGTATGTCAGTTAAATTATAAATGATATTGCTCCACAATTATCCCTTATTTCCAACAAATGTATTGAAACTGGTATATTCCAAGATTTGATGAAACACAGTTAAGTAGTCCCTATAGTTAAAAGTGACGATAGACTTGAACCCGAAAATTATAAGCCTATCTCGTTTTTACCAACCTTAAGTAAGATCTTCGAGATAATTATTTTAAACAAGGTGAGTTTGTGTATAGCAGTGGGGTCATGCATAGTGAACAATATGGTTTCACCAAAGGCTCAAATCAACGACTGATGCGGGTACCGCGCTTCTTAGTACATTTACTATGCATGAAAGAAGTCGCAGTGTTTTGCGATTTGTCCAAAGCCTTTGATTGCGTTTGTCATCAGACGTTGCTATGCAAACTTAACCACTATGGTGTACATAACGCTGCGATCGATCTTATTGCCTCTTAGCTGAATCAAAGAGTCCAGACGGTTTACGTAAATAATTCTAAATCGTCTGGTTCTCACCGAAAAATAGGTGTTTCACAAGGATCTATTCTTGGTCCCTTTTTATTTTTACTTTATATTAATGACTTACCCTTTTTCGTTAAAGGTCCGTGGTGGTAAAAGGTGACATTGTACTATTTTCTGAGAACATGTCGCTTATTTTTTAAGTTGAGCGTGATAGGTGATTATGATGAAATAAACAGTACTTTGTCACGTTTCCTTCATCGGTTCGAAATGAATAATTTAGTCTTAAATGCTAAGAAATTTAAATGCATAGAGTTTACTCTTTCTTAAGTACAAAATAAAAATTTTAACTTGCTCCTTAACAATGAAGCTTTAGAACTGATTAACTCAACAAATATCTTAGGTATAACTTTGTTTAATAAACTACTGTTAATTTATGGTAAATAATATCGATTAAATAAGTTTAGTTCCTACTATCCCTCAATAGATGTCGCTCACCGAAGTTAGAACACGCTAGTAGCATTTTCTGACCGATTATATATAACCAAATTGGCAAATTAGCATATTTAACAGTGTTTAATGCTAGTGAGTAAGTAATAAATAAATACTGAAAAGTGTTGTGAGTGTTTCATTATCCAACTTTAGATTAAAAAAAGAACGTACCGTATGTACATGCGAAGTAGATACAAGAGGAGAATAGAAAAACTGTGTTTTCAATGTATATGAATTTGAAATAGGGTCTGAACATCATCTGCGTTATATTGACGAACTGGCTTGGCGTCGAGTTGGCGTTTATTGTGTCGGGCGCTTAGTCGAGGAGGGTAGCGGGATCCGAAGCGACGGCTTTCCGTTCGCCGCTTGCAGATAGTTGGAGGCAACCTTTCGTGAGTCAGCCACCCACGAAAGGTTGCCCTGCTAGCTGCGAAAAATCCCAGGGTGGCTTCTTCGTGCTGGTTGGCGACCAGATGAGAAGGCCCAATGGCGATTCCTGGGGGGATTCTGGCGCCCCCGCAGTCTCCAGACTGGGCTCCCACTAGCAAGACATTTTCGACGTCGGGTTCGATACGTACCGCTTCGTTCAACTGCCATTTCTCATCCTATTCACTCTGCTATTTTTTTTATGAACAAGTCCAAACAGAAAGAACAAGTTTTTACAGCGATTACACTTCGCCTCATTCAAGGAGCACCTCACTAATATCAGGGGCTTGCAGTGTAATATCTGTCCATTACCACCTGGAAACAGAGCAACCGCACTTGCTCTTTTTGACGGAGACGTAGATACAATGTCCTTTGAGCACTGCGTACCTGGATCATCCCGGTTACTCGTTAGAGTACAACTTTCGCTCAAGTGCCGGGGTCTGTGTGTACGCGCGGAACGACCTCTGTATCCCGCGTCTCCCCACTTTTTCTTCCTTAAGGGTTTTAGTAGACACAGGAAACGAAAAAATCCTGTATTCTTGTGTCTACCGTTCGCACAGCGGTGACCAGGAGACAAGATTATTTGAGAATCTTGGTGAGACTGCTGATACGGTTCTGCATAAGTATCCTCCAGCGCAGCTCGTCCTTCTGGGGGACATTAATGCCTGTCATCAGCACTGCCCGTACCAGAAGACCGACCATGCTGGAAGAGAAGCGTGAAACTTTGCGTCGTCCTTCGACCTCTTTCAGCTGGTCAGGCAAGCGACAAGGGTGTCGGATGTAGTAGGCCATATAGCCAATTGCCTGGACCTTCTGCTGACAACTGATCAGGAGGTAACGTCCCCTTGGGAACCTACGATCACTGTCTGGTGAAATCTGTGTCTACATATTCCCCACCAGCTTTCGAACCACATGGTGTAAGCCGAGTATGGAAGTACAAGTCAGCAGATTGGGATGAGATGCGCCACTTTTTTGCGTCTTATCTTTGGCGGCAGGTCTGCTTCTCTTCTTTGGGTCCGTGTATTGAACTCGCGCCCTCTAGCGTACCTTGAAGGTAACCGACTCCTCAGTGACCGACAGTACGGGTTTCGCCGAAAATAGGTCCACTGGGGACCTTCTAGTGTACGCTACGCACATTTTAGGCAAAGCTATCGAAAAAAAAACGGAGAAGTGGCCGCCGTCTCTCTGGACGTCTCAAAGTCATTTCACAGGGTCTGGTATGCGTGCCTTACAAGCAAGCTTTTAGCGCACGATATATCTCCTGGTCTGATTGGCTGGATAACGGACTTTCTGAACCAGAGATCTCTCCGAGTAGTTGTCGACGGATATTCCTCGGAACCCTTGACAATAAATGCCGGAGTGCCTCAGGGTTCCGTCCTTTCTGCAAACTCTTTTTCTGCTGCACTTTAACGATCTGCTGAAGCCTGGTATCTATGGGTATGTAGACGACAGCACACCTAAGTTCACATCCAAATTAATAGTGTGCCCAGCGAAACAGACGGGAATCAGCTAGTGATATTATAAAAGCGGTATACTTTTATACAGAAAAGCAGATTATAATCATTTTTAAGTTTCCAATTATTTTATAGATATCTATAATTTCTAAAATCCAAAATACCCTTATACCTCCATATCCTTTCATTGCAATTGACGAGAAGTCTTTCTTGTACATGAAGACCGAATATCAGAAACTTAAAAACTGGTACCTCTGTGAAATGGAAGTAAATCAACACATTAAAACAGAACCTGACTCCGTGCAACAGCTTATCATTCATCAAGTTGAATGAATACTGCCAGTATAATACAGTAACTTTATCAAAAGAAGCAATGGAAAAATTTTATGATCAAAATTATTTATTTTCGTTTCTTCGTGTCATTAAAGTTTAAGAAAGAAAAGAGTTTACATCACTCCAGGGTAATTTTTTAATTACTATCCCTGTAAATTGCAACATAAAAACTGCCGAATTTACTATTGTGAATGATAACGATGAAACAAAAGGTCAGCCCTAAAATTAATGCAAATACCATTAAGCACTTCTGTGCTTCTTCATCTCGAGGTTCCTACTCATCTCAACCTCCATTCACTAAATCTACAAGCATTCTACGGTGTTCAAGATAAAGTAATAAAAGAAATTCCTTTACAACTGGAAAAGTCAAATCTATAGACACTATATTATACTACAATACCCTTCTACATCTTGTTGTAATGTAGATTGTTATTGTACTTAGTTATCATCGCTACAAATCACAAAAAAGCAAAGAACCCAACAAAATTACTATTTCACTTCAATTCACTTGGTTTACCCACATCAATGGATAACATCGATGAACAATTGGAAGAAAAAGGAACTTCAACACCCCGCAGGAAAATGCCAGTAACATTTTATCTCAACGTTCTGAAACAGTTGCTATTCTGAGGATGGAAGAGTTACGCACATGTACTTAAGAAAGACAGCTGTTCCCATCGAGGGAATCTTCAAATTCCCTCGATGGGAACAGAATGTATATTGTGTCATCGCTACGGAATTCATGGTTGCATTTTTATTATTATATAAGGTTTAAATAATATTTTAATCAATAATTGTTTAGTTAATAAGTTTATAATTGTAATTCTTTTTAATTAAAGTTAGTTTAAAGTAGTTTTGGTTTTTTTTTCGACTCTACGTCTATAGCTAACGTAATTCGTATCCCAGAGGGTCGAGGCGTTATTTGTGTTGATATTTTTTAACCTGATTTTATTTAAGGTTTTAATCTATTATCATCAGCCTTAACTCTTAAAAAATATATCAATAAAATATTGATGGTAATATAAATGAAAAATGAAACAAATCGATTGCATTATAATTTATTTCTGTACCTATACATATAAAAATAACACTTTGACTTCACACGACACAATATCCCGGTCCGGAGGGCGGCTGCGCCTCGATGCCGCGTCGTATCATGCGACAGGCGTGCTCCTCAATGCGGTTGTAGGCTTCTCGCGGTACGGACGTAAACCTGTCCGGCGCCGGACCTGCGCTCCACAACCGCTCAGCCACGGCACTCGCGCGCGGCCACACCCTGTATATAACATTAATCAATATGCAGTAACTAAAACAACTATTTAATAACATGAGCAACTATGTGTGACACTAAAAACTCTAGAATGTTATAATAAGATTTATTTAATAAACCACTTTTGATTTCAGACTTAAAATTAAGAAAAGGAATGTCCAAAATATCTCGTGAATGTATCCAAAATATCTCTTGTATCTTTTTGAAGACGAAATTTAGGCGTTACGAGTTCGTTTTTATTTCTTATATTTATCGTTTGTCTGTCCCTGATTTTTATAAGAGTAAAATATTTGGCGTATATGTATTAAGAAGCGACTGTCAGAATATCAATTTCTTTAAAAACATCCCTCAGGGAATCCCTCATCCCTATAGGTTTTAAGTTATAAATAACCCGCAATGCTCTTTTTTGTAAAATATATGTAGCATCAATTTCGGTAGCACTGTCCCATAACAAAATATCGTAAGACAAAATACTATGAAATACAAGTCGAGTCATTTTAACGTCCGTTAATTGTCTAACTTTTCTAACTGCAAAGACGGCCGGGCTCTGTTTCCTTACGAGAACTAAGAGATGGGGGTTCTATTGGAGCTTTTTATCTAAAGTTATACCTAAGAAATTGTTGAGTCAGACTTTTATGTATATGTTCCATGCATTTTTTTAGCACTTAAGGCTAAATAATTAATTTTGAACTAAAAAAGAACTCGTTAGAGAGCACTGTTTAATTCGTCATTAATAGTCCTGTCACGTTCAACTTTAAAAATAAGCGAGGTAGCATCAGTAATAAGTACAATGTCACGTAGATCTGTTAGGAAAAAGGCCAATTCATTAATATAAAGTAAAAATAAAAAGGGCCCAAGAATAAACCCCTGTGGAACACCCGTCCTTAGATGAGAACCAGCCGATTTAAAATTATTTACGTAAACCGTTTGGAGTCTTTGATTTAGGTATGAGGTCATTCAAGTACGTTTCAAAAAGCTGTTTGGATGAATTTGATAGCAGATACTTTTCAACAAAAATACTCTTCTTTTGATTTACCTGCTAATAATATTCCTATCATCCACCATCTCCCCCCACATACAGGCCTCGCCGCCCACGATACCCTCAGCCAGGGTCATGTTACCGGTCGTTTCGGCCACCATCTGCCGAGGATCCTGCCTGTACAGATCATACCACTTCGTGTTCATCGAGTCCAAGTACCAAGCCGCGGAGAACAGCACGCGGTGTCCCGATGATAATATCTGACATGTACCATCAAAATACATACATACGTTGACCAATACTTTAATATTTCAAATGTTAATGACGATCGGTCTTACCGTTATCATTTCAGAGATCCAACCGTACTTCCACACCTGTACTAGCGTATCTTGTGACAGCGGTACTCCTTCGTCAAAAACTTCCTATAAATATTAACAAGTTCCGGTCAGAAAAATACATTATTAAATATATGATTAGGAAATTAATTGCAAATTATTGACTAAGACAAATTATAATGGTATTTTTTAACAATTATACATGATATTTATTAGTGTTTTTGTCTTTGGATATAAAGATTACCTGCCATACGATTGGTTTCGTCTTGTTAGCGAGAAGCGGCAGAACATTTCTCATAAACAACGAATGCAGATCCGTCACGGTCAAGTTATTAGACTTCATGTACTCTTGTAATTGTGGATTTGATCGCCTAATAAGAGGAATTTATAAAAATATTGTTCCCTATCAAGTAATTCCTTTTTAAAAAGAATTATATCGCAGTAAAAGCTTTCCTTAAGTAATTATTAAATAAACCATTATTAAGACTTTAATCACCAGCATTCTAATTCCACTTCATCACCTCCAACATGGAAGTATTTATCCGGGAACCAATCCTGAACTTCCTGGAACAGATCTCCCAACAGCTTGTAAGTTATGTTCTTGGTAGGGTTCATGGGACCTAACCCGACCATCTCTTCTCCCCTGTAGCACTGCGTCAGAACCCCGGGATAGGCTAATCCCCAAGATGCGGTGTGTCCTTGAAATTAGCCATTTTATTGCAATTTGTGATTACTATTCTTAATAAAGGATATTTGAGTCGGTTAATCTGAGAATTAAACATAATATGTTTATAAAGTTGAATTGTGACAAAAACGGTGACTCAATCCTCTCTGTGAAACCTTTAGTTAATAGTTATGTTCACCAGACAATTAATAGTTACCAGGAACATCGAATTCTGGTATAACTCGTATACCGCGGTACCTCGCGTGGTCAATGATCATCTGAATATCTTCTTTGGTGTAAATCATTGACGTGTCATAAGCACCTTGAGAACTGTAACATAATTTTATAGTCTTATTTTTAGGTTTATATCAATTATTTTCCCGTTTTCGGCCTTAATAGTTTTGTACAATTTTTATGAAATATTTACCTTATTTCTGGGAATTTTTCACTCTGATAAGGAAAACTCTGATCATCAACTATATGCCAATGAAACACGTTCATTTTATTCATTGCCATTGCATCTAGCGTCTTTAAAATTGTTGAAGTGGTAGCGAAGTGTCGGGAAGTATCTAATAATAGCCCCCGATGTTGATATCGAGGAAAGTCGTTTATTACTGTTTTATTCACACGAAGTTCCTGTAATAATTAGTAAAAAAAACCGTTATATCTTTATTTAATGTGTAACATCACTGTAAAACTATAGTTTCAAAGAAGGTTCACAGGGTGAAGGGAGGCGAACCGACAAGAACCATCGCGATTTTTTTTTACTTTCAATTTTAGGTTATTATTATTACATATATAATATATAAGCATTATTTATAAAAGAAATAAATCGTACTATATGTACATGCATGAATTAGATATAAAAGAAGAATAGAAAAATTGTTTTCTATGTATTTGAATTTTGAATTATAAGGTGAAGTTCTGCATACCTATATTACTTTCAACTTAACGCTCAATGTGATCTGATAATATATATGAATGTATTTATTGTTATGTTTTAATAAACCCTTACATTTCGATCATTCGAAAGATAAAAAAGTTGTGCAAAAGTCTCAAGTCCTCGTAACATGCCCCATATTGACGTACTCGTGATCCTCGACGTTCTCGAAACGGTTATGTTATCTGGAATTTGAATAAACTTTATAAATAAATAAAGAATCAATTAATTATACACATCAAGATTACTCTTTAGTCTTAAGTAAATATTTGACGGGGATGAAATGGACAAAAAAACAGGTGCAAATAAGGGGGAAGATATTATTTATAAAAAATTGTTGAGAAAATGTCAATTAATTGTAAAAAATTAAATGTTAATTGAAATTAATACAAAGAGTAATGGATATCCAGCGGTAAGTACAAGTAGCTCACTGAGGTACGACAGAACCAAGACTGAATGTCCAACGGCCATGTCGCCCTTTTTATAATCGTTGACAAACAAGTCGAACGGTGGAATAAGGCGATTGATGACGTCCTTGACAATGGCGTGATCGGTCCACATGCCATATAGAGCCATCTTAAAGGTTCTGGAGGTTAGCTGTAGTCATCTGAGTGCAGCAAGTATTGGGATGGCTCTAGCGGAGAAAAACCACCCTCTCACAGAAGGTCGGCGTATAGTAATCAAATTAATTTGTTATGTTCCGTCGGTAAGTGAGAGAACCGGGAAGCCTAACTGCTCCTCCCCCTCCTCCTCCAAACATGAAAATCATGCCTCTAAAAAATATATAGGTGGGTATCGGCTTTGATGAAGCCGGATAACCCTTCCCGAGCAAAATCGTGGCAAGATTCTCAAATTTTGCACGGGCTGCCCGTCGTATCGGCGGGCAAAGTATCGCATTTTGTATTTTCCGAGGGCAAACGACGAGTCAACACAACGCCACCAGGCTCCATTCTAAATGTGGACTTTTGCAACATCCGGAGACTTCATTCCAATCTATCCACTATCACCTGGAGACGGCACAGCAAGCCTTGTTGTTTCTGGTGGTGACACAGATATCTCAAACTAGCGACACTGTTTACCTATCATACCCCAGGTTTAAACTTTTTGTATCCCTTGCATTGTTTGTTCGTAAGGCAGGATATTTATTTATTTATTTATTTATTTATTTATTTTCGGAAAACATACAGCTTACAATATTTCATTTATAACATTTTTTTTAAATATACACAAGCCAAAAAGTTTTCACTACTAATTTATACATAGCGAGTGTCCATTAAAAATGTTTACTAAAAGCATGTTTACAAAAAGGATGGAAAAAAAATTACAACAATTTAATAAGATAGAAAAAAAACATTAAAATATTAATACACAAACAATAAAAAAACTTTATCGATAATAATCGAAACTAATTTTTACATAAAAACATTAAAAAAAAAAAAACTTAATTGTGAACAACTTTTCTAACCAAAGATACATACATAGTCAATTTAGAACAAAATATATCAATATCATAATAATGTTCGTTGTGTGCATTACAAGCTCTTGTCACGAAACGATTACGGGCGTATTTGGTTCTGCAAACTGGAATATGAAATACTAATTTAGTGCGAGCACTCAATCTCGGACAATTAAAATAAATACGTGTAAGAAGATAAGGAGAATCTATAATATTGTTAATTAATTTATATAGAAAAATTTGGTCTTTGTGTTCACGACGTAGCTCTAATGACATACGAGTAGGACCTGATATAACCTCACTGCCAAAGATATAGTTTATCCTCCGAAGGAATTTGTTTTGAATAGCTTCTATTTGATTCTTATAAACACAGTATATTGGATTCCAAATTGTAGATGCGTATTCCAAAATAGGTCTTACATACGAATTATATAAGATAAAATATGTTTTTACATTCTTAAAATCTCTACACTGTCGAAAAACAAACCCTAACATTCGGTATGCTTTTGCTTTGATTGCGGTAATGTGAGACGAGAAAGAAAGTCCACTGTCTAGAATTACCCCTAAGTCTCTCGCCTCAGTCGTTATCTTAAGACTCGTATTGTTTAATCTATAATTAAATTTTATTTTATTGACTTTACGAGAAAATGTTATAGAAAAACATTTGTCAATATTTAATTTTAAACCATTATTCAAACAATAACAATGAAGCCTATTTAGATCGTTTTGAAATAATTTGCAATCCTCGAAAGATTTTATTAAAGAAAAAATTTTGGTGTCATCTGCATAAAGAATTATTTTCGAATTTTTAAAACAATCTGTTATAGAATTAATAAAAATATTAAAGAGCAATGGACCGAGGTGGGATCCCTGGGGGACTCCAGAAGTTATTGGTATAAAGCTCGACGTATAACCTTTAACTGCCACTGCCTGTGATCTATCACGTAAATAAGATTTCATCCACCTCAGAAGATCGCCGTGTATACCAATGTTTTCTAGTTTCTTTACAAGTAAACCATGATTAATTTTATCAAAAGCCTTTGAAAAATCAGTATACACGGCGTCCACCTGTTGACCTCCATCCATAGCGTTCAAAACAAAATCTAAAAATTCACATAAGTTCGACTCTGTGGAACGGCCGCTTACAAATCCATGCTGATTGCCAGTGATAAATGGTCTAATTGCAGGGAATAATGAATCATAAACAATTTTTTCAAAAAGTTTCGGTATGACTGAAAGTTTTGAAATACCACGATAGTTGGCTATGTTGTGTTTATCGCCACTTTTAAAAATAGGGACAATAATAGATTTTTTCCACATTATAGGCACCGTACCAGTCTTCAGAGAGAGATTAAATAAAAAAGAAAGTGGTTTAGCCAATGTCTTGCTACACTGCTTTAAAAAGATAGGATGAATCCCGTCTGGCCCCGCTCCCTTATCCGTTTTAATTGATTTGAGATACCTCTCAACAATTATTTCATTTATAATTATTCTATCAATGATACAATCATTATTGTTTTTAATATTTTCAGTGAGTACATTATTATTGAGACTTGGTTCAAATACCGAAAAAAAGAATGAGTTAAAAAGGTCGGCAATATTCTGACCGTGCGTAACATTAGTGTTACCTAAGTACAATTCATCGGGTATTTCATTGGAATTACGTATAGATTTATTATATGTCCAAAAATGTTTAGAATTTAATGATATATTTTTCTCACTTCGATCAATAAAAGTTTTATAGCAGGTTTTTTCAAGTTCTTTTGCTTGACTTCGTAAAACCGAATACTCAAAATAATCCTTAATTCTACCATACATTTTCCATTTTTTATGCTTTTTAATTTTTTTGTTTATAATTTTTATTAATTTTTTATTGAACCAAGTTGGATATCTATCATTTCTAGAAATAAACCCAGTTATATTAAGCTCAATTATTTCATTGGTAATATCATAAAAAGTACTCACTGCTGATTCAACGTCCTCTAAAGCTAAACGCTCTTCCCAGTCGATTCTGGCCATCATATCATTAATTCTGGTATAATCAGCAGCTCCAAAACAACGTATCAAACGCGTTGCGGGCCGTAGGCACCGTAGATCAAGTTGGGTAGTAACATCGATGCATAAAGAAGGATGATGAGCGTCCTCTGGTAATGATAAAGGACTAACACGATATACCGAACATGAAATGTCAGACATTATTAAATCAAGTTGCCTATTATTGATATTTTTCACAGAATTAAATTGAGCAAAACCATTAAAACACATAAAATCATACAGCTGTGAAGTTAAACAATCTTCATGGGCATTTACTAATAGCAACGAGTTATTTAAAGTAGAAGAAATAGCCGGCCCAGAACACCATTCAGCAAATCGCATATTAAAATCACCAATAACCAAAAACTTATCATAAGGATAATTTAATTTTAAATTTGAAATATGTTCGTATAACGAAAGCTGTGCTGGTCCCTGACTGTGTGTTTGTGGGAAGTAACAACAATATAGTCTCAACAAATATGTTCGTGATATTTGTTTGAATACAATGTGTACACAAGTTACGTCGGCATCGTATAAAAGAGGTAAAGGTATTAATCTCGACATACTCACTGCCAGGCCACGACGGACAGCTATGAGTACACCACCCCCCCTCGTAATATTTATTTGTTCATAATTACGATCTGTTCGGTAAACAATGTATCGCGAGTCAAACAGTTCCCCATCAAAGATTCCTGGCAATAGCCAGGTTTCAGTTAAGCAAATTATATCATAATCCACGTGTAACACATTACTATAAAATGTTTTAGTTTTTGACCTTAACCCGCGTACATTTTGATAAAAAATGTTAAGTACCATTATTATAGAAATCAATAATTAAACGCTGATTACAAACTACCGTGACAATTTTTATAAAAATATTGTACCGAGATTCTAGCCCGAAAATAAGAAACGTAGAATTAATATAACTCCGTGAAACAAAAGTTAAATTAAGAATATAATTTTTAAATTCGTATAAATAATTATGAGTAGATTTAAATAGAACCAACATACATTCCAAATTGTGAATCAAGCAGCCCGCAATACACATCAACTCAAACAAATAAAGACAAGTAATAAAACATAAGAACAACAATTTTCGCTTATCTCCTATATAATCTTGTTTAAAGATTCCTCTGACATTACGTGAATAATAGGTGACTGTTCGTTGCGTCGTACCATTATTGTACAGTTCCGGACCCAGCAGAAAGTATACTTTTTTTCCTTTGCAATCTGTTTCGTTCTTTTGAGTAGAAATTTATTTTTCGTAGATAGATGATCATTAAAATAAATTCTATTATTGCCT
The DNA here is from genome assembly GCA_918358695.1 of Melinaea menophilus ssp. n. AW-2005. Taxonomy (NCBI): domain Eukaryota; kingdom Metazoa; phylum Arthropoda; class Insecta; order Lepidoptera; family Nymphalidae; genus Melinaea; species Melinaea menophilus. The sequence goes on along the minus strand of OU911043.1, from coordinate 18,820,377 downwards.
TGAATACCGGTAAAACCGATATCCTTTGCCATACAACTCTTAAGCTTGCGCAATAGTGTTAAGAAATCATCTTTTTTGTATCTTCACTGCATTTTAACGATAATAGGTCTTATTTTATTATCAGAAGTATCATTTTTGACCGCAACTCTTGTAACAAAATCAACATCGGAATCAATATTCAAAGCATACCCACATTTAGTTGCAATATTTTTTATTATTTGATTTAAATTTTCACCGTTCTTCTGTGGAATTCCATTAATTTGAATATTCGAACGACGCACCCACTGGTCATTCCTATCCTTATACTCCGTAAATTCCTTGACCTTTGATTTATATTCCTCGAGTTCTAATTTGATGTCATCAACCCCTTTGATCTCCTTATCCAATTCAATTAACCTCTCAGTCACAGAAACCATAGAAGATTCCACTGCAATTATCCTTGTTGACCACATGCTGACGGCATCAGAAAGTTTCTTAAATTCGTCAGTAATCAGGGATTTAAATGAATTTATTGAACATTCTAAACCATTCAAACGATCATCAAAGTATGAAATCAATGATTTAGCATCAGTTTGAAACAGTGAGTGAGGTTGGCTTGGGTCATCATGTATTTTACCTGAGCCCGATGTTAATTTTGGGCTGATATTAGGTCTTTTTGACGGTTTACATGTCGGGCATTTCCACTTACATTTATTCATTGGGAGAATTTTTTTAAATTCGGATTCATTCATGCCGACACATAAATAATGATAAATCCCCTGACATACAGAGCATTTTAATAAATCTTCCATATTCAAAGTTGTCGAACAATGTTTACATTCCATATTTTATGAAGACGGTAGAAAACAAATAAACAAAATGATCAAACGACACGACTCCCCGCACATAAAGCAACTGAGTCCAAGTTTATTGACTTCTTTGCAATTTAAATCGCACTTAAGTTCACTTATGATATAACTCGATGCTATTTCACAAAATCACTAAGAAAAACAAAACTTTATATATGATAACTATTTTTGTTACGGGAGACAAAATTTAACGTGTACACTGCGCAATAGTTCGTTTGTGAGTGCCATCGCCTTCAGAAAATCCTGTCAGTACTTTGGCCACGTGAGGACATGGACTATCATGTCAGGATCTGAGCGTGTCTCTACAGGTCCCATAGTGGTAATGTAGAAACGGATTAACTCTTGGGCCATGTCCAAGCGAAGATTGACGTCCTGACCTCACAGAGTCCATCCGCTGAAGTCGTAATCCTGGGGCACTTTAACCCCTTAAACTCGAGCGCGCTGGGGGACATTTTGATTTTGATTTGTTTTGATTTGGTCAGATTATGCACACTTGAGATAACTCGAGCGGCCTTGCACTTCAGGCTGATATAATTTTTTACCTTTAAATGCAATCTGATATTTATAATTTACATGGTATTGTAAGTTATATATTATATATAACTTACAATACGGTTATAAGCACACGTTTTGCAGCGTCGGGCGGAATTCTACAAGGAGATGTATGAACGTGAGGACGCCTCGGCCTTGAGTACCAGTGAAATGCTGAGTCCGGATGTAGCCGATGGTGAAATCAGTTTGGAAGAAGTGGAGAGCGCGATTCGAAGTCTGAAATGTGGTAAAGCTGCGGGAGCAGATGAAGTTACTGCCGAGATGATCAAATATGGTGGGCCACGCGTCTGGGATTTGTTCTGGTTTTTGTGCAATTTATGCTGGAAATCAGGGGAAGTCCCGGGCGATTGGCGAGGTGCAGTCATCGTACCTTTGTATAAAGGCAAAGGTTCACAGATAAACTGTACAAGCTATAGGGCTATCAGTTTGATCAGCTTGGACAGTAAAGTTTATGTTAAAATATTAGCGAGAAGAATGCAAGAGAGATCTGAAAGGCTGTTTTGGGAGGCCCAAGGCGGTTTTAGACCAGGAAAAGGGTGTATAGATCAGATCTTTTCCCTCCGTATGATCACGGAAAAGTTTTTGGCCCTAAAGCAAAAGGTTTTCTGAGCTTTTGTGGGTTTGGAAAAGGCGTTTGACAGTTGCTACAGGCTGTAAAGTCTCTTTACAGAGATCACTCAGCCCATGTGCGAGTAGGAGCTGACATATCGCCCTGGTTTGACATCCAATTATTGCTGTCGGTAACAGAGTCAACGGTGCTTTCGCTGCATTGTTGAGACAGCGAAACGTCAGCATAGCTGCACGTTTGGCTGTACACAATGCGGTTTTGCTACCGACGCTGTTATACGGCAGCCAAACGTGGGTATCACAGAAGAAGAAAGTAAGAAAGATGAATGCTTTGAAGATGCGATCTCTTCGCAGAATATGCGGAGTCAGTCTAGCTGACCGAATCCGCAATGAAGAGATCCACAGAATGGCAGGTACTAGCGAAGATGTCACTGTGAGAAGAAGAACGTGCTCAGGTGGTTTGGGCACGTCAAACGAATGAGTGATGAAAGAATGGTAAAAAAGATATATACAGGAAAAGTAAGCGGTAAGAGAGACAGGGGGAAGCCTCGAGTGACCTTCGAAAATACTGTATCTATGATACTGAAGGAAGGTCACGTAAAAAGCATGAGGACCCCCCGGAGGGCATGTATGAAGAAGTTAATGTCTATGGCCGAAAGAGGTATGCAGGGACCGTAGCGTTTGGGGCTCCGTCGTCTCTGGCTATCCCGCAAGGGATATGGCGTGAAGCTAAGTTAAGTTAAGTAAGTTATATCACGTACTTATTTAGGTATAAAATATATCCTTTTTCTACTTTTTAATTACTACTTATCCCTTCACGGTGAGCCGCTTTTCGACATCATATTCATATTCTGATTCGCTCATTTTTAAATATGTATATACTATTTACTAAAATAATTATATTTTATAGAACTATAATAGGATATAAAAGTAAGAATAATAATACTAATATTTGAGCTATGCGCTGCACTTAGTTTCGAAATATATCACGCAAAATAAATATTTTTATAAATACTAGTATTGTTATTATTTATGTTTTAAAATTACATATAAATATTTTTACTGATAATAATGTATTTTCTGAAATGGGAATTCCAAAAGAAAGAAAAATAACTCGGTGCCGTGTAATATTTAAATATGTATTCGAATATTTTCTGCAACGTGGTTCAAAACTTAAAATGGCAATAAAAATATTGATTGTTTTTATATTTTTTGTAATTTTCATGCCAAGATATCGTCTTAAATTGTTTGTTTTTACATAAAAAATAATTTTTTTTGGTCGGTATTTTTCAAAAACATTGTACATGAAGGAGTTATCGTCACGTGCCACCGACTACATAGGAAGATCTGTGTTTAACTTTACTTCGACAAATGGTCTGTGCAAGTTGGTTAAGACGCACACTCGTCTACAGGATGTGGACGATTGTCCACGTGTGACTACATGAACGCTCTCTTTGTTGAATATTCTACTGATTACAAATCCCGTAAAGTCCCAGGTCACTGTCGAGGTGCCCGTAGATTCCTCTGATCATTGTCTGGTTCGGAGTGTAGTGCCCATTCAACGCGTTAAGTACTACAAGGCAGCAGATTGGGATGGAATCCAAGAGTTGATCCGTTTCGCATAACCACATTACCACTATGGTATTTATAGAGGCACGCGTAGACTCTGACATTATCGTCCATGTCCACGCGCAGCCTGAGTACTGACAGGTTCCGACCTACAAAAACCTGAAGGCAACAGCAGCAGATATCGTCCCTTACGAACACAGATACCCCGGCGTGTGGTATAAAATGATGTTCTTGTTTGTACCCGGGGGTATGATAGGTACGCTACATCGCTAGGTTGAGATAACTGCGTCTCCGTCAAAAACAACAAAGTCGGCTGCGCCGTCTCTAGATCATAATGGACGGCGTTTAAGTTGAAATGCAGTCCCCGGATGTAGCAAATGTCCACATTTAGAGTAGGGAGAGGTGCCGCTGTGTTGACTCGTTATTTTGCCCTCAGTAAACACAAAATGCTACACTTTGCCCGCCAAAGATACACTAGGCAGCCTGAGCAAAATCCGAGAATCATTCCCCCGATTTTGCTCAGGGAGGGGCTTCGTGAAAGCCGCTCGTCAAAGTCGATCTTCCCTAAGAGGGTGGTCCTTCCTCTGTCGAGCCAGCCCAATACAGTCAGTCTAGCTGACCGAATCCGCAATGAAGAGATCCACAGAATGGCAGGTACTAGCGAAGATGACACTGTGAGAAGAAGAACGTGCTCAGGTGGTTTGGGCACGTCAAACGAATGAGTGATGAAAGAATGGTAAAAAAGATATATACAGGAAAAGTAAGCGGTAAGAGAGACAGGGGGAAGCCTCGAGTGACCTTCGAAAATACTATATAAGTATTTTCATAAGTTCGTTCGTCGTTCGTTCGATAAGTTGCAGTCAAATGACTACAGCTAGGCTATCATTAAAATATATGTCATATATTTTTTATCATTATTTTATCATTACAATAATTATTTACATAGTTCTTGAAACACAATCTCGATGAATATACTTATTGTACAAAGCAAACAGCAAAGGTCAAGAAATAATTATCATTTCTGGGTTATCTTAAACTTCACTTGTAGTGTTATTTCATTATACTTTCATAAAAGATAAAATAATTCTTCAAAGCACTGTTTATCGATGTTTATTTCTAACAGTTTTAGTTACTGTACATGATACAATGAAAACCTCGTTTAATGTAGTGCGTAATAAGTATTACGCGTGATGCTTCATTACTTTCCCTTCTCACATTAACATTAATACTCCCCGCAGTTTTGTAGATATTTAGAATGTACAGACAGACAATTGAATTGTTTGTTTACGTATCGCGTATTTAGATTATATGTATATCTAAAAGAATATAGTTACATATAACTCACAGCTCTCAACCATATCAAAGGATGGATACTCCTCGCAGGAAGATGTCAACGATAACACCAGTTGGTTTAACTTCCCCTTGTAAAGCTCGTCCTCTGTTTGTTTGTGATGAGTATGGATCCGTCGCTCTCGTGCGTGGACACCATTTTTATTTTTAAATACATAAATATATCGTTCGACAGCACTTGTAAGTAGGTCGCAGGTCCAATTCTCTACCTGTTTAGATTAAATTTATTACTACATGTCCTTTTCATCTATTAAATATTTATGGCTTCTTAAAAATAATTTCAGTGTATTTTCGTCATACAATTTTGGGCTAACAAAATTCGCCTTTAAATATATTTTAACTACTGAGGTAGTTTACCAAAAGTAAAGGAAAGATTTTTTCTATAACTTTCAGTTTTCTCTAATAATCTAAAGAAAGCATTTAAAAATTTATTATTTCGACATTTATGTGTGTAAAACGAAAACTTAAAATAAGTACCTCAATATATACAATATTAATATTAATTAAAAAGTAGAATAAAAAAAAAATACTGTATGAATCATATTTCCTGTTTTTTGAGTTAATATTTATATTCATACTAGTACTTCAAAAAAATATTACATATCGTATAGTAGATATAAATACGTTGAAATCTAATTATAGCCGAGCAGTTAGCATTTTATACTGTATTAATAACCCTATATATAACTAACTGTATTTTCCATAACTATTTTATAATTGCAACTGCAAAAACAGATATACTTAAAATTGTTTATTTCGGCATGCGACCATTGAGTAGAAAATCAATATTTTCATCAAAGATAATTACGTACCTTAACTTTAAAATGTGCTGGATCGAATGTATAGTAAATGACTTCCTTTTTTTCATACTGTGGTTTTGGCCACACTTCTCCCTTAGTTGGTGGATATAGTGGACCAGGTTTTATTACCGTCATACAATTCGCCAAAACCGCGCCAAAATATAAGGAGATAACATGTCGTAACATCGCGCTATTAATCTTGAATAAGAATGTTTGGTTAAGAGAAGTGCGCGTACTGACAGCCCGTGATGAACTAACAAACAAGTAACAACGCTTTACTTACATCTGAACCAATTATATTAAATGGTGATAAGAAAATATATGTTCGTGTACCGAATATTCATACCACACATTTTTAAAAGTTTATATACCTAAAAGTAAAATAATAAGTTAAATTATATTATAATACATATATAAAAAGGTTACATTCTTAAAAAATATACTACGTTACAATAAAGATTCGTACATCTCTCATTGGAATATCTGATTTCTGGTAAATATATATTTTTAATAACGTAAAGTGAATCTGTTTATTAAAGTCTCAAGTCCATAAATTAAACTATTAGCTATCGTTTATTAATAACGAAGGCTTAAAATGTTCTATAATATGTACAATGATACATTTTTTTAAATAAAATAATTAATATAAATAATTAAATTGAAAAATATGAAATACGAAGCTGATTTAATAAGTCACTACGATGACGCTAGTTTGTCACTATTATATGAAGTTATCTATCATACGTATACAGTGTAAATAAAACAACAATTTTACACTTATTGAACCTTAAAAGCCTATAAAAAGTTATTTATTAACTCGTATTATTACAAAAATATTTTTTATTTATTAACAATTTACTTTTGCTTTACTTCATGTATTTATTTTATTGCTGAATTAATAGCAGCAGCAATATACTCCTTTTCTGAAATATATTAATACTCCACATCACTAAACTCCATAGACTTATCTCAACACTTTAGTCAATAATTGACAATTCTTGTCAACTGTAATTGTCATGTTGTCTGGTGACAAGGCTTCCGATTTCACAGATTACTAGAGACTACAATCAAGTGCGATTTAGAATTCCTTTATAATTAATTTTGATTCTCGTAGGATTTTGACTTGTGATTTAAATTAAATCTTCGAAGCAAGTTATTTATTCTTATTAATATCAAAATTTCTTACTTTAAATACCAATCTTTCGAACAGTTTAAGTGAATAGTGTTATAATGTTGCGTCTATCTATTGCGATCGCCATTATTTTGGGTATTATTTGTAATACTTTCTGCGTAGTGAATTCACAATCTATTGAAGATGAAGGTGGAAGTGGAAGATACGTGATTGAGGGACGAGTATTTCCACCAGATGAATACCAATCTACATGGCAAGTGGACACTCGAATTCACGTCAATGGTGGCGAATATATCGGCTTTATAAAAGAAGATGGCTCTTTCACAATACATAATGTTCCTACAGGATCATATGTTGTTGAAATTGTGAACCCTGATTATATGTATGAGCCTGTTAGAGTAGAAATTAACTCTAAAGGGAAATACAGAGCCCGTAAGGTAAATTATATACAGACCTCTCAGGTCATACAGGTCCCATACCCGCTAAGGATGAAGGCTTTTACCAAGTTCAGATACTTCCAAGTTCGTGAGCAATGGAGGCTTACTGATTTCCTATTTAACCCAATGATAATAATGATGGTATTGCCTCTTCTCTTGATTATGATTCTACCTAAAATGATGAATGATCCAGAAACAAAGGAAGATTTAAAGAACTTTAGCAACATGGCTAAAATGTCAGAGTTACCAGAAATGTCTGAAATGTTCACTAACTTGTTCAGTGGAGGAGCATCTGCTAAGGCTAATACCAAAACAAAGCAAATAAAGAAGAGACAGTAGTAGACAAATTCTTAGTTAATGGTTATAAGTATTCATCTATGTAACCTTGTAAATAGAGATAATATTATTGTCAATAAAGTTATTCAGAATATCTTCTTTTATTTCCATTTATTTATATTTTGTCGCTCAATTTAACTTATCAGAGTCACAGACAGAAATCTTAATTAAATGTTTACCAATTAATGAAACTTGTTTAATATTTGGGTTTAAAAATTTCTTCAAAATATAAATTATTTGTAGCAACTTGTTAAATAACTTATAAACAAATAAGGCTGTAGTTTTAAGATATTTGAAATAAAATTGGTTGCAAAAAAATAAATACTCATCAATCAACCACTAATAGTTAAAAAAAATTAAGAATGCACCTAATATTTTAATATCTAATTGCAAAATGTTTTAATACATAGTTTATTTCCTTTATTATTGTTTATTTCTTTGCACTTTGCAGATAGACATTTAATCTTTTGTACATCGTAAGAGAGATAAATATATTTTTTCTGTATATAATTGGGATAAGGGTCTTGTAGTTTTTTTAAGTTTTGCGACATCTTGAATTCTGCGTACACAATATACATAAACAATAACATTTATTTTCCGAAATTTTGAAAGTTTTATAGTGAATACAAACATCAGACACAAAGAAAAACAAACAAAAGAAGAAGTTCATTGATTCCCATAACGAGAGTTTTTATAAGCCCGTGTCAACTTTTATTCATTTAATATGTACTTTTATTTAAAAAATATATATATCTTGAATGTAATTACAATATTATATATGTAAGGAACTGTTTATCCACTATTATTACTATATCATCACTCCTTAAGTTAGGTTTACTTTTGTTTTTTTCCAGTAAATTGGTTAAGAAAAAGATTAGCTAAATATAAAAATTATAAAGATAAATAGGAAAATTATAAAGATAAATACCGAGATTTTACGAGCGCAGCGAGTTAAAATCTCGGTATTTAATAATAATGAAGCGAATAACCCGACACGCAAAAAATATAGAATAATAAAATATTTTTTTTCACTTTTTTTTTTATAAACTATCGCAATAACCATCGCTATAAATGTGCAAAATTTCATAAAGATTGGTAAAGCCGTTTTCATGCCAACCCCGGACGTAGGATGCCAAAAGTCTCACATAAAGCGCTCCGCTCACTCCGCTCGGTTCGCTCAATAATAATTGAAGAAAGGTAAACGGTTTTGGACATAAAATGGTATGAGACATTTCTTTCACTAATATTTTTCACTCATAAACATAATAAAATCACCCAGCATTATTGTATGTATTTTATTTTGAAATAAATCTATGAAGAGTCAATAAATGCTCACTTCACTACACTAACCGCAATCAGTTGTGTTATAACTTACACAATATTACACACAAATAGATATAAAATTAAAAAAATCAGTCATTGGTAATTTTGGACGGACACTAATTAAGTAACTTAACTTATTAAGTATACAGAGATTCTTTATATTCTTTCATATTCATGTTACTATGATTTGGACGGTAGTTAATACTTGTACATTTGATAGACCAATCTTAAATATATTTTCCATTATAAACTTTTCTCCGATATGTCAATATGATATAAATTTCCCATAAACTATAAAAAATTTCCATACATGTACTATTCTATCCATCTCGTGTATACATTAAATATAATAATAATATCTTATATTGTCTTCGACTTTCAAGGCATTCTGATTGACATATTTTAATAAAATAAAATATTATTTTGATTAATTCACATTATTTTATGCTAAATTACAGAAGCTATATTCAAAATTATAATTAATCTAGTCATTATTTACATACATTGCATTTCACCTCTGCAAAAATACTAAGTTTACACAGGGCAAGGACACATTTCATGCAACTCAAGTATTGTGTTCTCTTATCGAATATATTATAAAATGTCTTCAATTGTAGTGTTTTAGATAAATTAGATAATAAAATGCAAGACAATTATGAGATTCATATCATTAGTCACAACTTTCAATTGTAAAATATATTAAAGTAAAAGAATGGCTCAAAACAATAAAATAAAATAAAAAATATAAGCACATGATTATCCTACACAGTATATACAATACTTGTTCTTATAAATCGATATTATTTTGTAATCTGTGAATGAATTCAAATGAGACAATGGCGATACTGTTACATCTATACAAATATCAATAACCTAAGTGAACACTCCAAACACTACGCTACATTGGAATGGATAAAAAATGCTAAGTTATATTAATTTGTACAGATTGATTTTAATTTACTACATCTGACATTTTTGGTAATTATAAAATGTTATATAAAGAGAAAATGGTTCCTTAAGAAGAAAACAAATCTATAATGTACGCGGAGGCTTACCTTAAATATATATTTTTTTGTTGATGTAAAAAAAAGTTCTTAACAAAATGTGTAAATTTGGACGCATATTGGATAATATTACAATTTAGTTGAAGTTATGTATTTGGTATTAACTTCAAATTATTCAAAGTCTACAAATGTAATACATAAAAAGGATAAGTAAGCTAGTTAGATAGTAACCGTTACGTTGGTAGGTTCCTAAGTAACACAACGACAGCGAGCAGCACGAGGAGGACCGGGGCGCAGAGCGAGGCCGCCGCGTTGTAGATGGCGCAGTACGGGCACTGGGACGACCCGCACACCTCGCAGATGTTCAGCAAGTACGTGGGCAGCGCGTCGAATATCGTCTCGTTGAAGCGTTCTACGATCATTAATATTAATATAAGTATTAGTTTTTAAGATTGATTTCAGTTATATATAGTACTTATGTTTATTAAAACCCAAAATGAACATCATCTAATATTTTGAAATTAGTATAAAAAAATAGAAAAACCCTTTTAAAACACCCTCTGCTTGGCCAATTTTATTAAAATAAAGAGTGAAAGCAGTTACGTTATAAACACAACAATACTATTTTTTGCTGCGTGTTTGTTCGTATACTGACCCGGCGCGTAGTAGTCGTACACTCGTATCGGCAGGTAGCGCGACATGTTGGCGACCGGGTACCACCGCTCTATCGTGAAGTTAACGCACGTCAGCTCGTGGTCCAGCTGTAATGATAGCACGTTATCGTTATGATAATAAAACGGTTCTTGATTATTTTTTTAAGCCTGAAAAATATAAACTATCTAATAAGGTGGAGATAACTCAAGAATATAAAAAAAAACATATTTAAATATTTTTATTCAAGTAGGCATTTACACGCCTTTTTGAATTTTCAATTATTAGATTACAATAAAAAAAGGTCAGTGTAGTCAGAATCCACTAAAAGTTCTTGAATGCTATAATAAGATTTATTTAATAGTATACTTTCAATTTAAGATTTTAAACTAATAAAAGGAAGGTCTAAGATATCTTGTGAAACTTTATTAAACATGCACTTCCACTGCAAGTCCACGAAAGATTTTTCAACTTTTCGAAGACAAAATAGGCGTTACGAGATAAAAATTCAGTCAACGATTGTGTATTCAAAGTTTACCAAATTACACAACAATATAGCATAAAATTACTTACATAATCGAAATAGAACAGCAGCTTGCCGGGCTGGTAACGTGCGCGCTGCAGCTTGGGAACGGTGCGGCTCAGCACGTAGGCGTCCAGGCGCTGCTGCTGTATCATGTACCCCGTGGGCAGCGCCGCCTCCAGCACCGCCATACCCGACACGGGACTCTCCGACAGGTGTGTCCAACTATGCAAAAGTATATATTACTGTTTGAATACACCGAGTTACATAAATTCAAAATATCTTTAATTAAGTAGGCTTTCACACGCACTTTTGAATCGTCAATTATTTATTAATAAAAGTCAGTGTAGTCAGTCCATGAATTAGCTACCGGTTCAGAATGCTGCTCTGCTGAGATGAGCCGGCTAGAGACACAACAGTTGCTCTTGCAACAATGTTAGATATATACATTATAGTATCATACAGATGTTAGTCGTATTTAAGTTTAATTATTACGTTGGTTGAGGTAATATATTTACCAGAGCTTATTTGATTTTTAACAACATCAAATTAAATTTATTCTTTAAGAAGAAACTGAGATAAAAATATTTAATCGAAGTTTTAAGTGTGAAGTCGCTAAAAAAGCGACTTTGTATAAAGTATTAAAAGTGAGTAGTGACCTGGCGCACGTCTGGTAGTGTATGTGCGACTGATTCCGCCCGTAGTAGTGCGCGTGCGCGAGAAGCTGGAAGGCGCGTCTCGGCGGCTCGGTCTGGAAGCGAGGCGTGTCCACGTTGTACTGCACGGACAGCTGCAGCACGGCGTACCCGGCGCCGCGGGCCGTCACCTTCACCGTGCCCCACGCCGCCGGGATCTGGGGGATATACGAACACATTATGTATTGTCTCTGCCATGACAGCATCACCGGTGGAGTGGAGTATTATGTAATATATCGACGTTAAAAACGTCCGTGTGCCTAGTGCGAGTTTTATACCAACTCGATCGCATTGAAATAAATTCGATTTCTATGAAATGAGAACAGTTTTACTTTCGTTACGCTAAATGGCGTTGCTCTTATTTCGTACAAATCGAAGTTGTTCCTATTTCGTAAAAAAACTCGCACTTGGCGCACCGTTCGTGTCTTACTCACGTCGATACTCTGCAGGGTGGCGAGGTCCTGGTTGCGCACGTGCAGGCGGCGCGCGGGCCCGCTCAGCGCCACGGCCTCCACACTCACGGTTAGGGCGGACACGTCGCGGAGCCGCTTGCGGTTCGTGTACTCGATCAGGGCGCGAAGTGCTATGAAGGTGTCCTGAGGGGGGACGTTTAGTGTTAGTATGGTATGTACGTCGCTGTTGGAAAGTCGCCGACACATATTAACTGACCTGCGTGGACGCCCAGCCGCCGTCCTTGAGACGCTGGGAATTAAGCCACATGACGATCGGTTCGTTGTTGTCCTGTACGAAATATAACATAAATTATATATTATTTAAAAGTTCCTTTACATTTTATAGGATTTCTTACAAATAAATGCAAAAATTACTTCAAATATTATTATAATACATATCCAAAGATCAGTTGTACCTGGTGATCCATGCACGCGAGCAGAGCGTACGCCGTGGCGGCGATGTTGTTGGAGTCGTAGTTGTAGGGGAGGCGCGGCAGGAGGAAGGGCTTCTGGTTCTCCATCTTGTAAGGCGGCGGCGGGACCGGCTCCTTGCCCCAGTACACCAAACCACCTTACATATATTACAGATCATATTACTTTCGACTTAATTTAAACGTTTCTTTTATAGCTTTTGATTGTATTAAGGTTCAAATGCTTGAGAGTTTATTTTACTAATGAAAAGACGTGTGGTTTCTTTGATGTTTCATTTCTAACTAAACTGACGTTCCTCGTTCATCTATGTTCAATAATAAAAAGAAAGAGTGAACAAAGATAAAATCTACTTGAAATTTTATGTTTATTACATGTTAGCAACTTCGCGTACTTCATCAATACGAGCGAGGCTCAAATTTGCCTCCAAGAGTTCGTAACGACAAATTTTTGTGCAATTTTTTTTTATAATTTCTCTCACCCTCGGAGCGTTGGTGTCTCTTGAGCAGACGGAAGGCGTGCTCGGCGGAAGGCGCCTTGGCGGCGGTGAGCGCGTAGGCCAGCAGCGCCAGCTGTAAGGGGTCTCCGAAGTCGTGCACCAGCTGCAGGTTGTGCTCAAGCCACGTCACGCCGAGCTGCTGGGCGGTAGCTACGCGAGCGCTCAGCCCCTGGACGCACATGGACTCGTTAACATCGCATCTACCACTTTTCGCACTTTGACTGTTTGCTTCGAATTCAATTAGAGTTCAAGACTAAATTCTAATAAAATGTACCCGTCACTTATTTTAAAGTTAAGTTCTTGACATGGATGATAATTACCTCTCGAATACCGATGTCCTTTAGATTTTTGACCGATTCCAATGTTATAACCACCTGAGCGGTCAGTGTTATGTTACGCTGCAGAATTATTGAATTGTTGACCTGCAAACAAAAATATCAATTAAGATATTGTTTATTGTTTATTCAAGGGAAATAACTTTACTTCTAGAGTTCACTGATAATCCCCTAGATTTCGAAGACGCCCACCTTCAGCCCCTGCTGCTTGGAAAGGGCATCCCCGTACAGCGCCGAAGACTGCGGCACCACGATGCTGCTGTTGGCGTTGCGGTCGGCCGCCCACGACACCTCCATGAACGCGCCCTTCGGGTGCTGACGATCGAGGACCCACGACACCGCCATCGATATCACCTGGAAATTATGTCAAATAATATAACCTAATAAGGTGGTCCTTCCTAACAAAAGCATATATCATCAAACATTTTAGTTTTTAACGCATAGCTCAAACAAGTATTTGTATTTTTCCGTGACAATGATATATATGTACGACATTGAGTTAATCGTCAAATTTAAACGAATTTAAATAGGCGAAAATTTTAAAACTATTTTTAAGGATTTGTGTTAAGTACATGACAAAAAGCAACCACTGTGAATAAATATTGAAGAAACAGCTTCAGCTTATTATTATTTTAATCTATTGAGAACAGTTACTGTTACTTACATCTGGATCAATGTATATGTAGTTTTCCCATTCATTGAATGAGGCATCTTGGAATATTTTTGCACAAAACGACGTCAACCACACACTAGATGTTGACTGATTCCTAAAACATAATAAAATATTAACTAGGATATATTATAATATATAATATATTATAATATATAAACAAACTCCCACTCACCAGTCGCTCCTGAAGTGTCCGAAGGAGCCGTCTGGCTTCATGAAGGACAGCTGTCGTTGGTAGAGGATGTTCATGTGGTAGAAGGCCTCCTTCTCCAGGGTGCGGTTCCGTTGATTGATGAGACGCATGTACAGCGTCAGGTACATGTTCGCTGCGAAACTGAACATATTCTGTTCTGCCGAGTCCTGAAACATTTTATAAGTTTAAAACGCATACCAAAATTATTTTTTTTAAACCAATATACTTGGTACATTTTTATCTGTACATATTTATTAAATTATTATTTGACTTATTTCAAAAATTCTTAACACTATATACACGGTATTACATATACTAGGGGCGCCAACAGACCCTCAATTTCGACTCGCTGCACTCGCGAAATCTCGGGTGTCGTTTGCATATTGAGCGAAGCGAGGCCAGTGTAATGGCTCATCGTTTCCCATTGACTTCAATGGGATAACAGTTTTGTGACATGATATGAAATATTTTTTTTTTTTTGAGGACCTTTTTCAAATTTTTTTTTTTTAAACCATCACCTAATCTGTATCTCTTTGATTGCAAAGTTTCATAATTTTCCGTCAAGGAGTCTTCAAGCCAATTCATGACAAAGAATGTAAAAAGTCTCCAGTAAAACGCTCCGCTCGCTTCGTTTGCTTCGCTCAATAAACATATCGTAAACGACTACAAAGGTATAAAATGTGTCGCCGCCGTTTACTCCCACTCTTGGACTCGATGTTGTTTCTATTATCATATAAATATATATGTATATATTTTTTATACAAAGTACCATAGGCAAGTCCAGTAGGCTGGTGGCGTTGACGGGCATGGTGGGGAAGAGCGGCCCAACGACGTCCCCTACTATGGATATCCTCGCCCTGTTCGACCCGAACACGTAGTAGCGGTCCACCTCGTACGGTATGATGGGCGTCTCCGTCACGTTCACGTGCATGTACTGGAACACGTAGGCGCGGTTCGATAGATCTAGAAGCACCGACTGATGACGGTACTGGGGTATCCCGTCCGCCTGGAAATAGATAATAGTAAGGTATATATTATTATGTTTATACAATACAAAAATATATTTAGACATGAGTAACGACAAAAAGAGAAAGAATAAATCACAATTATGAACACAGAACAACATACTATCCATAACTATTCAGTAACTGATTACATTGATTGATTTGAATTTTTATATTAGAGCCAAGAATTACATTTCATTATTTAATTTATATTATTCTTAATGCTCCTTAGAGTGACCATATCCCTTAACGTTAGATTTCATGCATTTATTAATAGAAACTGTTTTGCTTGTGTGTACATGGATGTATGTATAATCTAACCTCGTTAAGAAAACTTTGAATATAATTATATGATTTTCTAAGTACAAATATATTCTGTATCATTTTACTTGTCCCCTAAACACTACTAATTACTTAGGGTCTGATAGTACTTTTAGTAACAGTAAACGAGTTCATCTACTGCTAATAAAAGTATTGTTGAATAATATAAACATCATCGAGTAGTTAATCGATGAGATTTTCAATGCGTCATCGCCCTCCAAAGAAAGAGTCTGTGTGTGAGTGTGTGAGAGAGAGAGTCTGTTTGTGTTTGTGTGAGAGAGACAGAGAGAGTCCCGTGTTACCTCAACGGTGATATGTTTGTAGGCGCGGTGCTGTCCCTGCAGCGTGGAGGCGAGCAAGTCGACGCGGATTTCCCCGAGGCGCACGGGCACCACGGGCACGTGCACCACGGCCGCGTCTCCCGACGGGATGTACACAAAGAACTGGTGCTCGCCGAACGAAGTGCGCGGGTTGTATGACCGCACCTGACATAATATTAAAAAAATATATTATATTCATATTTAAATATATTATATTATATTTCATTATATTCCCCTTTTTACCCTTGTCACTTTTAAGTTTATTGTTTTAATAATTATTCCTTAAAAAATATTGTTTAACATCGATACTGACAATGCCATTTTCCTCGACGTGGACGAACTTGTAGTCGGGCGAGCTGGCCAGCACCACGACGGCCTCTATGTCTTGCGGCTGGTAGTTGAACACGGCCACTCGGAGGCCGAGCTGCTCGCCCTGCTTGCAACGATCGGGACCCTCCACTTTGATGAAGAACGGCAATATGCCTATATACTGGTAATAGAACGACCGTTATTACATAAAAATGCTATAACATATATTCATAATTTGTTCACTGTATGTAAAATGAGAAATAAGTATGACGTTGGACGATTGTGAGTACTTACGTGCAATGGGCGAGCCAACATGCCGAGGCCGGCAGAGGGGGACATGGCGAAGGCGGAGAGCGTCCAGTGCGCGGGCGCAGCGGGCACGTCCGCCGTGAACACGTAGCGCCCGTGCGGGCCGATGTTCACGTCGCGCCACAGCCACGCGTTGTCGTACTGCCGCTGGATGCGGTTGAACCGGAACTTGCGGAAGTGGGCCAGCTCGAACGAGTCGTCGTACTTGCCTGGGATTAAACGATACACAATATCGGTTATGACTATGAAATCCTCGATATAATGTAAACGCAATTAAGTTTAGCCGATACCAATCATAGATATGATTTCCTTGTTCGAATTAACTCAGTTGTGAGCATACTAAATTTATTAACTCGCGCGCCACATTCCAACACGATCATACAAATACGAACTACAAATAGCGAAGGTGTCTCACAGTTGGCCTCGTCGGAACGGTCTGCGCAGTCGATCATGTGGTCGCAGCGTTTGTCCCTGGGGTAGCAGGTTCCGTCCAGACACTCGGCCAGCCCCAGCGACGCGTTGCACATCGCCGGTCGCCGCCACACCGCCACGTCGCTCAGCACCACCAGGCCAGCATATCTATAATATAAATATACTTAGAAAACGAACTCTTTTACACGCAACTTACTACGTATAGTACGTTCAGTATACTGACTCGAAAGTCCGATTAGCGTCAATGCCGAAGCTCGATGACGGGAAGTACACGAGCTCGTCGGCGTCGCCAAAGTGCGAGCGCCACGTGTAAGAAAACGTGCCATTCGTGGACTCGTCGAAGTGAGACATCTTTGATAGCACCTGCAAATAATCATTTATTTCATGTGTTTGTTTGTTTCAAAAAATTTTAATATTTTTTCTTATAGTATTTACTATGTTTTTATAGTTTTAGATTGAAAGACAATTTCGGATTATAATACAATTCGTAACGACGATTGGTATGCACTAATATCAATATTCTGCTGCCTGTATTTGTAAAGCCCTGAGCAGCGCACCTTGGCGTACGTGAGCTCGTTGCCGGCCTGCATGGTGTAAAAGGCGTGGTCAATGGCGGAGAGCCCCACGTAGGCGCCGGGCTCCCCATAGATGGCCACCTCCACGCGCTCGCCCGTGCGCTGCTTGCGGTTGTTGATGTGCACTGTGAACTGCGGACGGACATTATGTTTTAATATGTACAGTTCAATTAACTCCTTAATGCATAATTTTTGGACAAATACCGGCAAAAAAACTTTTTTTTTATGTAAAAAATACAATTTAGAACGTTATGTTTGCAAGAAAATGGAGAAAATAGTCGAATAATGTAATATTGCACGCTCATCGAATTTCCTATATACAATCTTATGTTAATGATAAATATTAATAAAACGATTGTTCTTTCCCATTGCTATTTTCAATCCTCGATTGCATTTGAATGTAAAAAATGAGATCAGTATAAAGTACAACGCCGCTCGAGTTACCTCGAGTGTCCACAGTTCGGACAGTTTAATACGATCGAGTTAACTCGAGCGTGCATATTATGAGGTTAATTATCTCCCATAAACAATAGTACGAGCGGGACTCACGTTATTGGTGGAGATGCCGTTAACGGGGAAGGTGATCGAGTCGGCCAGCACGTGGGCGCGGCGACGGTGCGCCCACACCAGCAGCGTGCCCACGGGCGCCATCTCCGCGCTCACGCCCACGCTGAACGTACGCACGCCCTCCTGTAGACAGACGCATACATACACAATTTAACTACAGGGCCTACATCCTGGATTCAACACACACACACGGTAGTTTTCCCCGTATATAAATTATATTATATATTACCGCTGACTAAATGTAAATAATCTTAGCCCTTTACACTCGAGATCGTTTTGGCGCGGACTAAACGGCAACTCGAAGGGAACTGTTAAAATGTTATACAGCTCTCCATTTAGGCGGATGCTTCCGGAACAAGATCAAATATAAACAAATATATCCAGATAAGAAAATAAAAATAGTACAAAGGGTTAATATATATAGAGAACTTTTTCATCAACTCGATAAAAATTACCTGCATAATTTCTTGCCCACTGGTCAGAATGATACCCTTAGACATAACCACGTAGTTGAACGATTCCATGTAGAAATTACTTTGAACGTGGAAGATTATATACTCGCCCACCTAAAACACACGGACGACTTATTATAATGATTATGTTACAAATGTAATGTATTAATAACAATATCAAACGTCAAATGGGAGTGACAGCAATGCCTATTTTCATACCATATGTATCAAAATAAGCCCTTCTGTAAAGACACTCTCCAACTTAAAATTAGGCTTGAGTGTTCCAAACACGCCCTGCTCTTAGAAGAACCACACAACAAACTCAG
The DNA here is from genome assembly GCA_918358695.1 of Melinaea menophilus ssp. n. AW-2005. NCBI lineage: Eukaryota > Metazoa > Arthropoda > Insecta > Lepidoptera > Nymphalidae > Melinaea > Melinaea menophilus. Next base: position 18,801,397 of record OU911043.1, on the reverse strand, counting down.
CCAGGTTTTTTTTATTGTGCTCACTGTTTCGCCAACGTCAATATATTTAGTGATATTCTACCTCCAGTATGCATCTGGTGACAGATTGTATGAATGTATAAAGTGTACCCGTGCGTCGGTGGTGGAGGTGGAGACGCGGAGGTGGTGGTGGTTGGGGCTCTGGTGGGCCACGAAGTGGGCGTCGGCGGAGGCGCGGCCGCCCAGCGCGTCCGCCAGCGTGGCCGTGAGTCGCAGACCCGTGATGCCGTTCAGCACTTCGCGGTAGTTAGGGTCGTTGTCCAGCTCTATCGAAAGATATAATGTTTAATTTAATTTCATTATTACGAATAATTCGAGGTATTCATATTCTACAAGTCGATTTTTAAAACATACTATTTTATAACCAAAAGGAGGAATGTCCAAAACTGTATGCACTTATATTTGAATAAAATCATTTGTGTGGGCGCCAATACCAGTACCGCATGTACCAGTGGAACACGGGTAGTGAATTTATATATTATGTCTCACTGAGCAGCTTGTAGAGGTCCAGCTTGAGATGCCAGACGGCGAGATGTCCGGGCGCGAGGGCAGGGCGCGGCACCTCCAGTGCTCCGCCGCGACCCTCCAGCGACGCCGCCAGGGATAGGGAGACGCCCGCCGCCTGCCACTGCGGCAGGCGGGACCCGTCGTGGAACGATACAGCCATCTGGGGACACACGTTCAGGTTAGGGTACCCTAGGTCTAGTCATTAAAGGCGTTGAAGGGCAACTTTTGGCTTGTACACTGGGCCTACGCTTAGCAGCAAATAGTAGACGGACGACTCTTTTTTTTTAACTTACTTTGTTGTTGACTAGATTTATAGTCACCATTGTTAATTAGTAACCGTGCACGACTCTAAGTCTATTAAAAGGAGAGTACATATAAATGAAACGGCGACCCTCATTCACTCAAAGCGTCATTTTCTTAATTTTTTATCTGTCGCGTTACCGACATATTTATAGACTGTGGTTATCGATAGCTGTCGTACGCTAACTTGCAGAGAGAAAAAAAATAATGTAAGATAACAATTAGAATAATATAATAAAAATCCTTTTTTTTTTCTCCTCAAAATTCACATAATCTTATTATCACTTTACCTAATTTATAATAAAAAAAAACCACTTACATAAACATCAAAAGGCATATGCGGCTTGAACACCTGCACCTCCCCTCCAAGGAAGGATACGGCCAGAGAGGAGTTGAAGATCCTCGCGATGCTGTACCCCTCGATGACGTCATCCAGGAAGGGATCCCCCACTGAGGCGGTGATGATGAGCTCCACTCCGTCCAGAGACGGCACCAGCTGCGACAGCTCAGACATCGGGTACTTGAAGTCGTATGTGCCGTTGAACTGCGAATTACAAATCGTATTACCACGGTGTCACTGTTAATATGAGAATAATAAGTTAAATATATATATATATAATATGTGGTTTCCAAAAGGTTGATATTATAGGAGGTAGAGGCGATAACAGAGTGTGGGATAAACGTTATGCAGAGCCGTTATTCGGCAACTGAGAAAAGTGTGGGATGAGCCTTATGCAGAGCTGTTATTCGGCAACTGAGCAAAGTGTGGGGTGAGACTTATGCAGAGCCGTTATTCGGCAACTGAACAAAATGTGGGATGAGCCTTATGCAGAGCCGTTATTCGGCAACTGAGCAAAGTGTGGGGTGAGACTTATGCAGAGCTGTTATTCGGCAACTGAGCAAAGTGTGGGATGAGACTTATGCAGAGCTGTTATTCGGCAACTGAGCAAAGTGTGGGGTGAGACTTATGCAGAGCCGTTATTCGGCAACTGAGCAAAGTGTGGGGTGAGACTTATGCAGAGCCGTTATTCGGCAACTGAGCAAAGTGTGGAGTAAGACTTATGCACAGCTGTTATTTGGCAACTGAGCAAAGTGTGGGATGAGCCTTATGCAGAGCCGTTATTCGGCAAGTGAGCAAAGTATGGGAGGAGACTTATGCAGAGCCGTTATTCGGCAACTGAGCAAAGTGTGGGGTGAGACTTATGCACAGCTGTTATTCAGCAACAGAACAAAGTGTGGGGTGAGACTTATGCAGAGCCGTTATTCGGCAACTGAGCAAAGTGTGGGATGAGCCTTATGCAGAGCTGTTATTCGGCAACTGAGCAAAGTGTGGGGTGAGACTTATGCACAGCTGTTATTCGGCAACTGAGCGAAGTGTGGGATGAGCTTTATGCAGAGCCGATATTCGGCAACTGAGCAAAGTGTGGAATGAGCCTTATGAATAATTACAGGCCTGTGCTAGCAGTGGGGTAAATCCAGCAAAGCGGTAATTCTCATTTCTCTACTCACAAATCTTAAGTACGGCAACTTGTCGTTGTATGGGTTGTTGTAATAGCTGTTGTAGGACGCCGTCGTGGTGTAGGTGTTGTAGTTGGGGTTCATATTGTTCATATTGTTCATGTTGTTCATATTCATATTGATGTTCGCGATCTCGACGGGGTCCGGTTTCGGCATCCAGAACGGGAATTTTTCATCCTGTATTTTTTATTTTTATTAGTTAATATATATAATATATATAATTTATTTACTAAAACTTAAATTATTAAAAAGAAACTTACGAAATTAAATATTCTCGTGTAGACTTTTTGGGGATCGTACCACCAGTCGGGGTGGTCCAGTTGGTTGGGCTGCCCGGGGCGGTGGTTGAGCTGCCACTGGTGCTCCTCCTGCCCTGGCTCGTATTGTTCAGTCTCGTTGTACAAGTAAGGGTTGTAGTTAGGCCGATCTGACATATATTATTTTAAACATTAATCAGCTATATTTTTATCCCAAAAAATTTTATATCATAAAACAGTGTTTTAATCTCCGTCCCTCCGTCTTTTAGACCTCAGACCTCATTGTCCTATGTCCCTCCCTAAATTTTCCACCTCCTATCTGAACTATAAAGAAAGTTGATATTTTGATTATATTTAAGACCCATTTTAGGAATTTTCATGTTATTTTTTATTTTAGATATAATAAATTTCTGTTCCATTTATATACTGTAACATTACATAACTGGCCTTAAATTGGCCAGAAAGTAGGAAGATATTATATATAGATATTTGATTAACAAAAAAATTTAAGTCACAGTAATTGATTGAACGGATTCTTTAAATAAGTATTTAAAGAATCCGTAAATACTTATTTAAAGAATCCGTTTTTGTATTTAACAAAAAGAATCATGCTGAGATAACCGCTCTCGGAGGGCATGTATTAGTGGAGTGTCTAGTATAGTGTGCGTCACACGCAAGGCGTGCACGTGCGAGCGTGCAGGTCAATGTGCGGGCACAGGTGACAGCGTGGCACAGAAGACATGTCTTGTGTGTCAAGAATAGTGCGTGTATCACGCGAGGCGTGCGTGCTTGCGGGTCGGGGTATGGCCACGGATCGCAGCTGGCGCGGAGGATGTGTTGTATATCTAGTACAGTTCGTGTCTCACGGGAGGCGTGCGCGTGCGTGCGTGCGGGTCGGTACGTGGGCACGGGTCGCAGCGTGGCGCGGAGGGTGAGGTTGCCCCTCACGGGAGCGCCCGACGTGTAGTTGGCCATAACGCGCCCGTGGATGAAGCCGTCCGTGTTGAAGAAGAACGCCGGCATAGTCACGTTCACCTGTGTTTATTACATGTCAATTTTTTAAGGATTTTTAGGATTGCTCATTACAATAGCTCATTGAAAGAAAAAAATAATAAGAACTTTACGTCCAACCTCCATCCGTCCAGAAATTTATTATGTTATTCCCATAGTTGCAAAAAATTTACAAAACAAGAATAAATAGAATTTTTATTATTATTATACCTCAAAGCGCGTCTGGTAGTACTCCTCGACGAGGAATGTGGCCTCCTCTCGCTGTCCGAGCGCCTCCACCCGCACGCTCCACTCCCCGAACACGGGCTGGTCCGACAGAGGGTACTGCAGGCTCACCGTACCAAAGTTGCTCTGTAGATGTATTACATTTCATGAAATTACCCTTAATTTTAATTTGACAGGGTTTTATTATTTCATAAGTAATTGAGCCATCAAAACATCGTATATCACGACTGTTGACAGTTTCCATTATTATAGTCTTCGATAACATCTCTGATTAACACAATGGATAATCTGATCATGTTTCATAGCTTTGTTGTTTTATGAAAGGAAGTTCTTATAACTTACAACGGAGACAAATCTTTCATGTGTGACAATTAGATATGAACATACAGTAATCCCCCCTATAACACGGTATTCGTTCCGCGTTATAGGAAAACGCGTTGTAGGAATATTCTTGTATAACGCGCTCATATAACCGTACAACTGGTTATCTACAAATAATTAACGTTTAACTTTTCTCGTAAAGGCGTTTTAAATGGAATATTAAGAACTAAATTAATTATATTTAACTTTATAACAACACAATGTGCAAAGGTAAGCGAAATTAATTTAAACTGTTATAATCGCGTTATATGAAAACGCGTTATAGGAGTATAGTAGAGTGTTATAGGGGGGATTACTATATATATATATATATTGATATTTTAACTACCTGTCTGGACAGCCATCTCTTCATGATGCGCTTGTTGGGGTCTAGTATGAACACATCGATGGCTCTGCCGAATGCCTTTAGCTCTGTATTGATAGGTATGACCCGGAACCGCACTGGGGAAAAATTACTTTATATATATGTGGTATTAAAAAATATGTACATCCCTATAAATATTATGCTAATGCTAAATTCCTTATTATTGAGCGAAGCGAGCGTAGCAAGCGGAGCGTTCTACTAGAGACTTTTTCACATTCTTTGTCAGGAATAGGCTCGCAAACTACTTGACGGAAAATTTTGAGATTTTGCAATAAAAAAGACACACATTAGGTGATGATTTTAAACATTTTTTTTGAAAAATGTCATTTTTGAAATCTCCTACATTACCGACATTGTCCACAACGATGAGTCATTAAACTGAGCTCGCTTCGCTCAATATGCAAACGGCACTCGAGATTTCGCGAGCGCAGAGTCGAAATTGAGGGTCTGTTGGCGGCCCTAGTGTATTTTTATTACACGCTTTGCCAAAATTCAACATTCATTTGTGGGTTTGGGTACGCTTCTATAACAAACTACCAAGTGAAATTGTGAAATTATATTTGATAGTATTTAAACGAAAAGCTGAACATTTGCTTATAAATGGAACTTATTATAATGACGATTAATGATAAAAACATTTGGATATAAAACAATTTAAAAGTTAGTTTATTAGATGAGAGATAAGAGAGAGAGAGAGAGAGAGATGAGAGATGTAGATTTTATTTGTGACACACTTAAAGAATTGATATACAATAAAACAATTTACATTCAAACCCAACGTTATACAAATATAACCGGCACTTGGCACTTAAATCTATTCAGTGCAGGTCATGAACTCAGTTAGGGTTGTCACCCGCACTTTATAATAAAGTATTGAACGTTATTTTGACTAATTGTACTTTAACACTAAACCTACCGACAATTCTTGTATACCTGTTCTTACCGCACGCGGTCAAATTGACCGGTAATTAAAAGTTATTTGATTATATAACAGAGGTAATAATGGAAATAACTAAAAGTAAAGAGTGAAGTAAATATTATATGCATATTCTAAGAATTGTCATGTAGTTTGATAACGATATTATAACGTTTAAAAATGTGTTAGTTTTACAAAAGTTTAAGAACGGTCAATTTGACCGGTACTTGGTAGGTTTAGTGTCAATTTAATTTCTCTGAGATTTAAAAATGTCCTATAAGCATTTTACAAGAAACAATATCTATGTGACCCAATTACATTTCTAAACTTTTTTTTAAAGTTAAAAAAAATAAATTCATTGTTAAACTTCATTTGTAAGTAAGCTTTGATATCAATTTAGACTGTCAAGATGTTGTACAGTTTACAAAAAGCAATAAAAAAGTTATTTCTTAAACATAATATAAAAAAACTATTTTGGACCAACTATTATTTTTTTTTCCCCTTTAATGACAAATGTAGTTTATCAATATGAACAAAACGTGGCAACCCTAAACTCAGTAGGCTATTTACAGACAGCAATTAGATTAAAAGAGCATTAAGTGTTCATACAATTGGTTATAGATAACTAACTATATATAAATTTAATTTTTAATCTATAACTTACATATTTTGTAAGTTACATATTTAAACTAATGCTTTAAAATAATTTGGTAATAAAAAAAATATAAAAAGCAGCAATAATCAAACCAAACCTGAATGTCATTGATAGTCAAGTTTTTTAATTGAGTGAAGCAAGCAGAGCACTCTATGTGAGACTTTTTGCATCCCAAGTCCGGAGTTGGCATGAAAATGGATTTACCGATCTACATGAAATTTTGCACATTTATAGCAATAGTTTATAAAAAAAGTGAAAAACAACCCATGTTGTTGAGGAATAATCACCAAAAAATTACAGTCCCATAGGCTTCAATGTAAAAAAAATTCGCTATGTGATTATTCTACATTTTTTGCGTGTCGGTTTCAGCTTTGAACACTGAATTGAAGATGGTTTACTGGCTTCACTCAATTTGCCGAACTCTACCGAGACTTTACAAGCGCAGCGGGTTAAAATCGAGGTCCAGTTCCCGCCCCTAGTTTTAAATTACATCAAACAGGTCTTACTAATTCTGTATAATCATAATTAACTAGCAATCTCACCCATCTGTGACTGCATGTACACAGGTTTATCCATTTGTATGAAAATTGTCATAAATCTCTGCGAGAATGTTAGCTTTGTTTCATTACTAAAGGCCCTCCCTCCAAAAGGATCATCCAGATATAAACCCTCCACTCGCAGCTTGTAGTCACCGGGCACTGATGTTGCCGGCACCTATTATGAAGATGTTAAATTAGTTACACTAACGTAAACATTATATAATTTATACTAGAATACTTTTGAAATCCAACTTTTAGATCATATAGAGATTTTAGATGCACTAACCCTCATGTTCAATACTTCAGGCACCCCCTCCTTGACTCTCTCACTAACATCGGCTATTTCAACTCCATTACGGGATATTGATGCCCTGATTGTCATTTGCAGGCGAGCTCTCAGTATATTTGCAGATATTTTGTATATTTGCCCCGGTCGGATCATTCGTGACGCTACTATAAAATAAGTTCTGAAATAATAAATTATTATATACAGAATAATAATATAATATTATTGTAAGTGTCAATTAATACCTATTTATAACTAGTAAGTTTAAAAGCCTTGATCAGGTGAATTTTTATTTTGGTGTAATATATTTTAGAGCCAAATAGAAATGCTTTATACAAAGTAAATTTTAACTTACGCCTCATTTATTATAACACTGTCATGTTCCAATTCAGCTCCTGTATAAGAAGTACTATAAATTCTGCTAGTGTCAAATGCTGGTCTCCCAATATTATCTGTGTTGTATGGGTTCTGGTTGTACCCAGGATCATTACGGTTCTCATACTGGTTGAATCTTTGATCATTGTTGTATGAATTTTGATTCTGATTTAAATCATACTGATTCCTATTTGAGAATCTCCTGTTTTGGTCGTATGGATTGTCATATTTTGGATCGTTAATATTCAGATAGTTATTGGTTGGATTCACTGAATTCTCCGGGTTGTAGGTTGGTGTGTAATCTTGAGCCCATGATAAGTTTAGTGTTATAAGTAATAGTATTGGTAATCCTATGAGATTCATAGCTCAGTCTTATAATTTTAATGGCCTGAAATAACAAAACATTGAGTGCAGTTTACTGTCCAGCCCAATACTGCATTCCAAACATAAAGTAATTACAATCTATAACTAATTTGACTATATTTCACTAAACTAGTGACTAATATTTTCGCCTACTTAAATGTATTAAGGCATTGTAGATTTCATTTAGTGTTTATTTATAAAAATATAACAAACAGAGTACAACTCATACAATTCACAAGTTATGTGTAAATATCAACAACTTATAAGAATATTATAAAAAAGTTCAATATGAGATTAACCCTATTTTTAATTTAATAATAATATACACTTACCTTACTTGAAGTTAACGCCCATGGAAACGCCTAGCTTTATTTTTTTATAACAAAATTTAAAAACAATAACACTAACTTCTATACTTAACTTATTGTTTATAAGTAGTAGCTGTACTCATTGAAATAAAATAGATTTAATGAAATAAACAAGTTCGTTACACTTCACAATTCACATTTCATATAAAAGTATCCAACCAAAGCCAAAACTCGCTCCGCGCAGCCGCACTGGTTACCACGCCCGTGACAATTTGAATTGACAGCTTTTGTATAAACTGAAATTTGCCGGTGTGGTTCGCGCGTCGGGTAAAGTTTTATATTCAAAGACTAATTAAATCCCAAATAGAAGTATTATCATTGACTATGACACTATTTAAGGTATTCGTATAATAGTTATCTATTTTTAATACATGTAATATTTCTTATATGAAGATATATTAAAAAATATAACATACAAAACAGAAATATTTTCATGAAAATAATAAATAAATAACAGATTAACTTTATTTATTTTATTTAAATTCTTTATTACATAAATGTGTCAAGGATCGGCATGGCACCTAATATATTTTCTATCAGCCATCCCAAAACGTGAAAGAAAAGTGTGAGGACGAAGTGAAAAAAACGAGGATCTAAGAAAAAAACCTAGAATTCAAAACAAGTATATTTCTAGATATCGATATAGATACATCCATAAACGTACAGAAATACTTAAATAAATACATTTATATATATATAGGTAAATTTTAATTTATCGCAGCTGCTAGGTAGGCACGGTAGGTACTTTTTCACCTGTCTCTTGAATTTCGTGATGGTGCTTTTCGAATAGTTTCAGGTAGTTGGTTCCACAGTTGACAACAGAGAAGTAATCAGACATGAAACCAGTTTGGTGTGTAGGAACGGTCGACATTTGGTTTTCATTGGAGCGTAATGGCATTTCATAAGCATGAGAACGAAGTAGGAATTTTTTAGAAGATATTTTGGATAAGATGGTAGAATACAGGATGCAAAGGTTTCTCTTATTAAGCAAATCCTCATTCAAATTGACATAGCAAACATCACCGTGCTCAGTTATTAGCAACAGTAGAGTATTTGCAGGCTATATTTTAGATTTCATAGGGGAAAATGTTAAACGCCCATTAGGGAATAGAAGCATGTATAAAATATCCGAGAAATTTCCTTAATTTGACAGTTCCAGGCAAGATAATGATCCATCGTTACGGCAAGATTTTTATCGTGGTTAGAAAAAGATATTGGGCGAATATTCATTAACTTTGGCTACTTGCTGGTGGATGCCAATTATGTGAAGACAGTGGCAGTAAGAATTTATCAAAATGCCAAATCTATCGTTATGAAATAATTGTTTCTCCGATATTTTCAATAATAGTATGTTGATAAAGCTGCTTTTATAAGATAGGAAGAAAAGCACTGTAAGATATATTAATTCGGGAGAGAAGAGCAATGAGAAGATCACGATCAAAGCATTAAACGCAATACTAGATGAGAAATAATACAGTCACTTGTTCATTATCCATTGCTTCACGTATTTTCTCGATGATTTTAAGCAAGCTGTAGTTATGAACAGCTCAACTCTGATTAAAATGTATTAAGTAAATAATGATTAGTGAAATGAGAGATAATTAATATATACAGTATCTTTAGAAAGGAAAGGAACTATAAAAATAGGGCATAAATGAGATGGCAAGTTAGAGCTTGTTATTTTGTGGAATGGAAGGATAAATGCCTTATGTCGGAAAATGTTTTGAGGAAAAAAATTTATGGGTAACGTTTAAACTTTAAACCAAAAAAATCAGAACGACTTATTTCGACATTTCCAATGGCTTTGGAGGAAACAGAAAGTATTCTCCTTACCTCAAACCGACTTACAGGTGAAAGGCCAATGTTTTTAAAGCAAGAATCTGCAAAATGTTCATATTGGACATGGTTTGGGATTTAATTGAGGGGTGATATTGTAAAAGAGAGGAAGAATAAATATCTTTTACAGAATTTATGTCCATGTTGTGATTATGTTCGTTTCTTTTTCACAACCCTAACGATTTTAGAGAGTTGTTGCCGCTTAGTAACTACTGCTGCAACATCAGAGGAATTATGAAAGCGCTACCGGCATTTCAGGATCAAGTCAGAGCCTTTTTAGACATCTATGTAGTAGAACTTCGCGGAAAAAATTCCATATATTAGTTCGTGAAAAACAGTTTTTTAAAAAGCGCACTGTTTAAAAAGTCCAGATATTAGGGATGTTGTTGGAACTAGCTGATGCTGTGTAATTATGGACAAACACCCGATAAATGCCGTAAAAAACGTATAAGATCATAAGATTATAGAAAAAAAGTTTTATTTTTGCTAACGTATATTATTCGTATACTGTGCAAGTAACCCAATAATTTTACCCTACTAATTTAACGGCACTGTTAACCGCATAAAAAATGAGAATATTGTTTAATAAAGAATTTGATTATGAAATATAATTTTAAACTTATTGTTTTTATTGTGTTGCCAACACTAAACAGATTTAAATAATTTTTTATAACTTGTAATATACTAATTGTAATTATTAGTTTATGATAAACTTATAAATTATCATCGTCACCTACACCCTTTTGTATAATTTTGCAGATTAACAATTTGTAACATAAATTTTATCAATACCTTTTCGTTTTAATTTTTATGGACAAGCCAAAAAGTGGCAGGACAAAAAGAAAAGAACAATTTATTGACACACTGCCAACCATTTGTATTTTCAACACTCGCAATCAAACTCAGCTCGGGCGTCTGTAGAATTATAAAAGCAAGACAATTAACGGACGTTAATACGGGTCGACGCGTTATCTATAACTCTGACTAATTTTCAGGGTTGTATATAATAATGCATATCTCAAACATTGGTAAATTTCATACAAAAAGAGCATCTGTCGAGTTTCTAGCCAGCTCTTGTCAGCAGAGCAGCATTCTGACCTGGTGGTAGCTTACTCAAGGACTGACTACAATGACCTTTTTAATATTGACGATTTAAAAGTATGTTTTAATGCCTACTTGAATAGATGTTTTGATTTTGTCACTTCAAAAAATGATCCACTTTCATCAAATCTGATTATGGGTAGCTTAATTTTATGCAGGCATTTTATAACAATATATATATATTTAATGTTATTTTAGGTTTCTTGGACAGAGACATGTAAAAAATTACACTAAAGAAAGAAGTATTTGTGAACTAAATATATTTTTATGAGATTTATTTCATTGTTATGAGAGTTTTAATAAAAATATCAGATGTATAATAAATGGACTAAGAAGTATTTAAATGTCACTACGTCTCAATCAGACCGAATCCGGTTTGTATATTGCCTATATATCATTTACGGTAAAAAAAAGGAAAAATATACATCTATTTTTAAATTAAAACGATTTATTTTTTTTTTTAATAAATACTGTTAGACGTTTGTTTTCTGACTGTTTTTATACCTTAGCAGCAACACCGGTTCTTTTTCTTCTACTCACTAGAAGTTTTGACCTCAAAATTCCTAACGACCTTTTGTTTTGTCACGTATTGCTCACAAATAATGATGAACTAAATAAGTTTTTCAATCTAAAAATACTTCGCTCTTGAAAAGTAAAAAACCTCCTATTTAAATTTTTACTTTGTACAAAATATTCTAAGCTTTAATATTCTATAAGTATATTAAGGTTAAACTTAAATTTACATACCAAATAATTAATTGCATAAATATATTTTTACTATCTTCTTCATTCTAATCTTATGACAAATTCCTAATATTAAAAATCACCTGGCTTCTACTTTGTCTTGTATAACTGTGGGTATGCATTATGTTCATAAATCTTTTATAGTCTATGTCTATGGAGTCCACGAACAATTCCATAAAAAAATATAAGTGATAGATTATAAATTTTTAATGAAACAGTTTTGACATATTTATTTTTCAGGGATGTTTCCAAGATATTACAGTAATATTGTTAACAAGCGATTTATATACTGTACCTTATAACAGATTAATTATTATTAAATATCAAGGGAGTCGAGGTATTTCCCTAAATTGAAGGAATTTGATAACGGCGCCGAGTGAATCTTCAATATTCATATCTTTTTGCTTACCTTTATTACTTTACTTTGATAGAATGGTTGTTTAAGTTATACTTACTTATTCCGCTGCCTGTGTCCTGATGTCCTCTTTGTAGACACGAACACTTCAAAATCATTACGATCTTAATTTACTTTTTTATACAAAAATAGTATATTGTGTATTAACGCCCAGATAATTGTTGAGCAACAATTTTTGCTCCCCCCCCCCCTCCTTGCTAATAATGCTCTAGCACAAAATGCAATCTGTATCTGTACTTTGTTTTAGCTTAAAATGCGAATCAGTTCCTAGTCTGTCAGTATGAATGTTTTCCTTAAAAATGTACTTCAGGAAAAACAACTGTCAAATTTATTTTAAAAAAATCTGTCCAACATATTTTGTTATTATTGAGTATATATAATATATATAAGCAATATGTAGTTAAGCGAGGTCAACTAACAAAAAACGTATTCGTTTTTTTGTGTATGTCAAAAGTGTAGTATTTAACTGTGTCCGACCGAAATTTCGGCGTAACATAATGTCGTTAAGCTAGAAAGAGAATCGCTAATATATATATTAAGTTAGCAATAAAAATGTTACAATTTTGACAACAATATGTTTTTTGACCGCAAATCGATTCGGTCGGACACTATCTGCCACGCCACAGGAAAGGTATCGCCCTCTTGTTCTGTCGGAAACGACTGCTTTATTTCTTGGGAGATTCAAAATGATCCGTAAAGTGTGGTTAAAACTAATGATATAAAATAAAGCTTAAAAACAAAAAGGGCGTCATGGAAACGTATATGAAAATAAGGCAAGATGTTTATTATCTCCCACTGCAAGCTGATACGTTACATTAAGTGTACAGGCACATTGTCAGGGATAACAAAATAAAAAATATAGTGATTGATGAAATTCTAATTAACCACTGAATTCTCCACAAGTCAGCAGGACTTCATAAACAAAGGAATTGATAGAAAAAAAAAACAAATTATCACAATAGTGTCAGGTATGGTTTGAGACCGGCGAGAGCGACATCTACTGTTCACTGATCAACAACAACACGAACAAGAGAGTCCGGCAAGGGGTCGGTAGCTCCGGGGCCTCCATCTCCTCATTGAAAACTCATCTTACGCCAGCATCCAATTTATCTTTTGACAAATAAATCTGTACAAAATATATTAAATATATACTCTGTAATGCTAAAAACTGTAACGCTACCTCATCAATAGTTCAATCACGATTATTTAAATGATTTAAAACACAACTCGTTCACGTGCAAGAACAAACATTAACCCGCCGCGAGCGCCGCCGCGCGGCGGAGACTATATACAAGTCAACATTTAAAATCATACTCCTCAGTCTCTCGCGAGAACACCGTCGCTGCGTCTACTCTGTCTTATAATTCCGTTGCATTAATTTCATACATCCTGCGGTCTTACAATCTAATGTCGCGTATCGCGTCCTTTGCTTACGGTCCGTGCGTGGCATCATAATATACATAGTGATCTGTCGGCGGGCGGTTAGTTCCGCTCGGACTCGTCGCAGTCGCGCGAGATGTGGCCCGGCTTGCCGCACACGTAGCAGGTCTTGGTGCCGTCGGGGCAGTTGCGCGAGATGTGGCCGGTCTTGTTGCAGTTGTAGCACGTCTGGTTGGAGTTGTCGCGCCCGCCCTCGGGGCAGTTCCGCGCGATGTGCCCCGTCTTGTTGCAGTTGTAGCAGGACGGCTCGTCGGGACTCTGCGCGCACTCGCGCGCTATGTGCCCCGTGCCGTTACATCTGCTCGACAAATATATACATTATGATTATTAATTCGACGAGGTCAAGGCTGCGCCGCCGCGCTTAAACGTCGATATTGGTCACGACCTTGATACCAATTTAATATTCTTATACCTATTTTAAGTGACTGAGTTTGAAGCCGTATATATTATCACTTCTAAGAACGTGTGATGGCATTACAATTAACTATTGTAGTATTACTAGTAGGGACTGGAGCTGTGAGTCCGGTTGCACGACGTGTAAGAGGAACCTGTTCCGCACATCACCGGATGCCAATTATCCGCTTCATGCTAATTTGAATCAGTCGTTGTGCATTTATCATATAGTTCATTGCATCTTCGGCATTGTAACTTTTTATTAACATCATAAAACAAACGGTATTCAGAATTTAAAAATATTATTCAAACAACACCTAAGATAAAAATCATCAAATGACGATTTAGAACTTTAAAAATATATTATACGACAGAGTGTAAATCACCTGTAGCAACGGTCGGCTTCTTCCTTGCAATCCCTCGCAAAGTGTCCGGTGCGGTTGCACTTGAAGCACTTCTCCCGCTGGCGGTTGAAGCCGGCGTCGCGCGCGCCCACGCCGCCCTGCGTGCACTCGCGGGCGAAGTGCCCCGTCCTGTTGCACTTGTAGCATACGCTTGAACTCATCTCTGGAACAAGTACACCCATATATATATTGATTTAGTGTAACCGATAAAATTACTACCTTAGAACATTACGACATTTAAAGGTTATTGTCCTCCCATCGGTCTTTTACGATCACCTCGAATTGTGCACAAATTCGGATTTCGTACAGTGACGCGAGTGACCCTGGCCGATAAGATGCATAATTGCCAAGATCATGGCAACTTGCGTGACGTACAACTAAATGGGACGATAACTCCTAACTATGTCGGATTATATCATTAAATTTCAAAGAAACATCGAAATGGTTAATTGCATTTCTTCGAAAAAATAGATAAATATAAGATATCATCAATTATAATCTCGTATCTTTATAATAAGTTGATTAATCTGTAGGTCAATTGTTAAATAACGGTCGAGTGATTGTTACTCCTTCACTGTCGTCCGCTGTGTGTCGATCAATTGATAACATCAAAGTATCGACGATAACGATTTATAGATTCAAAAACGATGTTATCTATTTACATGGAAAATTAATTTTCGATAAAAGTTCAAAAAGAAAAAAAAAATACAATATTACCTAATAAAGTTGTAACAAAGAAATCATTTTATGTATGCTCGGGTATTAAACAAAATATTTAACAAATGATGTAAAAAAATTACATACGAGTTAAATCAATATAAATTAAAAGCATGAGGACCCCCGGAGGGCATGTATGAAGAGGTTGATGTCTGTGGCCGAGACAAAAGAGGTATGCAGAGACCGTAGTATTTGGCACTCAGTCGTCTCTGGCTACACCGCAAGGAACATGGCGTGAGGTTAAAATAAAATAAATACATTACATATAAAACAAAAAATCATAGATGATAGTTAACTATTTCTAAAGTTGTAATAATGTAACAAAAAAAACACTACGACAATGACATCAAATAAAATGGTAATAAAATTATTGCTTTATTAAATCTTACCACTTGTTTGAATTATTCTATTAGAAATATATATGTATATAAAAAAATTTAACAACAGTACAAATGAAACAATGGTGTTATAAAATTATTTATTATATCTAGATGGCTATTTTCCTTCAAACTTTCTAAAATGCAATACGACCAAACTATGTCAGTAGACCAATTGTATTGAAAGTTAGGTTAATATAAAATGAAAGCGTACTATTTTTTATTTATTAATAATAATGACAAACTAAACACAGTTGTTATCGTCAATGAAAATGTCACAATATTGAATAAAGGTGAATTTTAAGTTCAATCATTGCTAGTAAATTGTTGTATCAGTGGACAGCAGACAAGAATCACCAGGTCGTCAAACAGTTTGGATACCTGTTCCCAATTATTATTAGAGAAAAAACAAAAAAGGATTTATTTTTTTTTAAGTTTCTTAAAACACAACAATTATATTATACAACTAAAATTATGTAAAACCTTTTAAAAATAATTATTATAATTTTTTTTTTTCAACACAAAATTTAAAATTATTATTGTTTCTGTAATGCAAATAGCATTTCTTTCAACAAGATTCAAAAGTTGTTCATAACCTTCATTTTCAATTTTTATTTTTCATAAGGAAAATACATTATTGTTAACATTTTATACACATATAATAATATTAAATAGTAATATACTAAAATACACAAATATCATTTTTTAATAGTATATATTATTCAATAATATATTGTTAGTGTTGAAAAGTAATAAGATTATATATAAGATACATAATTGTACTGTAAATAGAAATCTATAAATTCTTATTTGAATTATTTTAAAACTATACCACATAAAACAATTCCGAGTTTGTCTGTATGTAGTAGTATAGTCTTGTATAAGATACTGCAAATCCAATTGTATTAAAGTTGTAAAAAAGCAAGGTTATGAGGGTATACAGGGTATATCACACTGGTAATCGAACTTATACGTATCGATATTGTGTGTGCGCTCATTATATGGTAATTAAAAGTACTTTCTCACGCAGCGTTTATGACACTCGGAATGCGTCATGTGAATAAAGAAAACTTGACTACATGGCAGTCGCAGTGTCACGTACAAAACAAATAACTAGAAAGCGTCAAATTATTTTAGTAAAAACATTAAAAATGATTTAATAGTAAGTATAAGGCGTTATAAAGAATATCTTTCCTCAATTTAAAAAGAGATAAGTGTGTCGATGTAGCTGCTGTCAGTACCACCACGTTCATCAAACAACCTTAACATATGAGAATGACTTAAAAACTACTAAAACTCACATAGAAATGTTATAGAAGTTGATCTGCTTACTATATTTTATTTCCCAGGTGCAAAAACACTTAACGAATTAATGTACGCGGTATAATACTTAAACCACGTGTAGGGCACCGGTAGCGCGCGTTTTATGGCACTTTGTGCAACTTTACACTCACCTTTGTGTTGTGGAACTTCTTAATCACTTATTTCACTATTATTTTGATCGTTTATCGATCAAATATTTATGAAATTTAACAAATATGTAGAAATTTATGACGCTATGTATGCAAGGAAGCCAGCCACCATCACTACGAATTCGTAAAAGACATTCTGAGCATAGACTCAACAATAAAAAGTTTGAATACATTTTTTAAATGTTACCATAACAAAATTGTATCACAAAGGGTCAATCAAAAACTTTTTTATTGAGTATCTCTTTACCAATTAACGGATAAAAACCATTAAAGATAACTATTAATTTATAATTGATTTATGGGAATTTTTAAGTTATTAAAAACTTCTAGTTTTATCTAACGATACCAGTGTTATTTCAGGACAGTTTTAGTTTTCTTATGTTGGTGGCCGTACAAATATTCCTAGAATCTGTCAAAGACATCCAAGAATTATGAAATACTTATCTCCAATATCTTTACATAATCATTATGACCATTGACCAACTTTTGAAACTATTTTTAACTTGTGATAATATTTCACATATTAAGATAAATACTAAAGTCCAAGAAATTGAAAAAGCAAAGATGACTTTATGCCTTTTCTAGAATAGTTTCTTTCTTGCCTTGATTTAGAACGTTTCAGGAATAAATTAGAACATTCTGTTGCAATTTAAATCAATTATTTACGACATTATTTACTCTATATTCTTTACCTTTTATTTTCTGATTTTATATTTTATTTTCCGTTTTCGTAAGGAGATTCAGTTGTGATTGACATTTATTAAGAAACTGTCGAAAATACTTTTCTCTATCTTGATAACACGCACAAACTTTAGAAGCAAAATTGAAAAGTCTGTGTTATACAACTTTATATGGTCCTAAAACGTTAGCCTTAAAAAAAAATCCTAATAAAACTGTCAAAATATTTTACCGGGTTTTACATATTTCTTAAATAAATCTCATGTCATAAACATTATGTATTCTTTTAATATTATTCAAAATAAATGTAATTAAACTAAATTTACTAAATATATTCATTTTACTTTTAAAAAAGACGATAAGTATTTTATATAATTAAAATTTTCTTCGTTTGTCAATTAAGAATCAAACATTAAAATACTCAATGTTAAACTGTTTTACATGGTGATGTTTTAATGAAAAAATAATGTCAGAAGAGAGACCTAGCACTCCCAAAGAAGATGCTGACGATGGCGAGGGTTGGATAGGACCTTTGCCCTCTGAGGCAGCACAACCTAAGCCTAAAAAACGTAAAGGTAATGCTACTGCTACTTACTATCCTACTGGAGACTAATAAGTGCTCCCTTGTAAGCAATCCCCTGCACTTAATTATGATTTTGTATTAAACTTAATGCAATTTATTCAAAAACTATTTGTATATCAGTAGTATGGTGTTTAAGTTTTATGGCATGACATGGCATTTTGAAATGACTGTGATGATATAATGTATGTAAGCAATACTAGTAATTGAAAACTGTGATAATCGATTCTATCTAAAATTTACCTAATCATTTACAACTTAATAATAAAGTGTTTTATAATTAATATATATTTGAACATATTTTTTATTGAGATTAATATAAGACAAATATTAGAAGTTAAAGTCACATTATGTTTATTTTTAATAAATTTATATAAATTGCTAGTATTAAATATTCTTTTTTTTATAGTTCTCGAATTTGAATCCTTGTACCTTGAGAATCTTCCTTCATCTGAGACATATGAACGGAGTTACATGCACAGAGATGTTGTGACACATGTAGTGGTGACAAAAACAGATTTCTTGATAACAGCTAGTCAAGATGGTCACTTGAAGTTTTGGAAAAAACAGGTACCAACATAAGGTTCTTTAAATAGTACATTCATTTCTTTGGAAAAAAATTGTGATTTCAAATCAAATCTTGTGTGTGTGTTGTGTATAAATAGTATTGTACATGTGTTGTGTGTAATTGTGTCAAGAAAGTACATAATATAACAAAGAAAAATCAAAAATTTTCTAGGAAGAGGGTATTGAGTTTGTAAAGCACTTCCGCTGCCATCTTGCCCCAATCAGCCATGTAGCAACCAACACCACGGGCACTCTACTGTGCACTGCATCCACTGAAAAGACAGTCAAAGTTTTTGATGTTGTTAATTTTGGTAAGCATTGTAGTTATATATATATATATTTAACACTAAACCTACCAAGTACCGGTCAAATTGACCGTTCTTAAACTTTTGTAAAACTTACACATTTTTAAAAGTTATAATATCGTTATCAAATTACATGACAATTCTTAGAATATTCATATAATATTTTCTACACTCTTTACTTTTAATTATTTCCATTATTACCTGCGTCATATAATAAAAGAACTTTTAATTACCGGTCAATTTGACCGCATGCAGTAAGAACATGTATACAAGAATTGTCGGGAGGTTTAGTGATACATATATATATTTTCTTCACACATCCTCTTTGATCTCTTACACATTTATTAGTCTATCATAATTTGTAGTATTTTGGATATTCTTTGTAACCCTTTTTTTATATTGCATTGACAGTAACAATAACCTCTTATATTATTAAGTGTGGTTATAAAATATGAATTTTTCAGACATGATTAACATGATATCAATAGACTTTGAGCCGTACTGTACTGAATGGGTGCACTCGGCCGGGGACCCCATATCTGCACTAGCAGTGTAAGTACTTACATTACTTTATATTTATGTATGTTTTCTTTAAAGTTTAACATATATGAATCATAGAATAAGTTATTAAAATATTACTTTCATAGTAACTGGTGTTTCAAAGAATTAATACAGTAATCCCCCCTAGAACACGGTACTCTTATAACGCCTTTTCATATAACGGTATTTTAGTCGTAAAACACGTGTTTTCTCCATATAACGCGCGGTTACCCACGTTATATTTCTATACTATAAAATTTATAATTTTTTTTTATAGTTCATATTAATTTCGCTTACCTTTGGACATTTTTTTGTTATAAAATTAAGTAAAAGTTTAATTTATATAGTTCTTTTTTAATATTTCATTTAAACCGCCTTTGACGAGAAAAGTTAAACGTGAATTATTTGTACATAACGCGTTATATTATCATATGAGCGCGTTATACAAGAATATTTCTACAACGCGTTTTCCTATAACGCGAAACGAATCTACCGTGTTAAAGGGTGTATTTATTATTGTTTTGTTTATATCGTGACTGCTTTTCAGGTCTTAATTTAATAAGATTGGCCAAGCAGAGAGTATATTCATTCACATTCAGTATGTCTGTCATTGCTTGCTACCGACTTCAACATAAGATGTTAATTCTGTGTTTTATTGTACATAATAATACTTACTTACTTATCTTCACGCCATATCCCTTGCGGGGTAGCCAGAGACGACGGAGCGCCAAACGCTACGGTCCCTGCATACCTCTTTCGCCTCGACCACAAACATCAACCTCTTCATACATGCCCTCCGAGGGGTCCTCATGCTTTTTACGTGACATGCACGTACATAATAATAATTATTAATATAGATTAATTAAGTTAAAAAAATAACAGTTACCTTATATCTTTACAGATCAGAGAAAGGCAGTAATAAAATCCACATATTCGATGGCACCCAGGCCTCGGGGACTCCTCTACACACGTACGAGACCCACCAGAGGGAAGTTGCCACTATAAAGTACAACCCGGTGTTCGAGGTGGCCGTGTCGGTGGACAAGGCCGGTATCGTCGAGTACTGGACCGGTCCCAAACATGAATACGAATATCCAAGAAATGTCAAGTTCACCTCAAAGTTGGATACTGATTTATTTGATTTTGTCAAAAATAAGACTTACCCAACTGCGTTAGATTTTTCACCGGATGGTAAGAAAATTGCTGCAATCAGTTTAGACAGAAAGGTGAGATTATGTTTCTGTTACATGATTTTGGTAGTATTTAATATGGTATATTGTATATAATATAAACCAGGCCGGTGTGCTTGGTTTCTCTTCATATTCACGTTATTCTGACCACAGTGTTCCAAAGGTCTGGTCACAGTACATAACCTTGAAGTCCACACCTTCACTATTTATCTTATATTAAAAACTGTTTTTATATAATACATGTACTCCTGGTATAATGGTTCCTATAAATGTATTATTGTATCATAGGTCAGAGTGTTCCACTTCTTGACTGGCAAGTTACACAAAGTGCTGGATGAAAGTCTGCAGCGCTTCCAGGAGCTGCAGCATCAGACCCAGCAACTTCCCAATATGGAGTTTGGCAGGAGGTAAATATCATTACAAATGTTTGTTCATTGTACAACAGCTCTATATCTATATATATTTTTTGGTGAGAAAACTTAGAAAAACACTGTTACTTTTATCTTATAATCTGTTATTTATTTGGTAGTTTTGTTCATTCTTTTTATTAATATTTTAATTAAGGAGTATTATGATATAACCTGTTAATTAATTGTCATTAAAGGATGGCTACGGAACGCGACCTGGACAAGTCGGAGTACGCGCAGCTCGCTAACATAGTGTTCGACGCGAGCGGTCACTTCGTGGCGTACGCGACCATGCTTGGAGTGAAGATCGTCAACCTCGCCACCAACCGCTGCGTGTCCATGCTGGCCAAGCCGGAGAACCTGCGACCCCTGCATCTGGCGCTGTTCCAGGTAATAATACCTGTTTACTCCAAGGATATCAAAAATATTTCCTTAATAATAATAATTAGTATCATATGTTGTCGGTTATACTAACAATATACTCAATAATTATCAAATACAAAAATTACCATCAGGGTCGTACAAACCAACCGAAAGTGGCGGCAACCCTGGAAATGGAAGGATCCGAGAACCCCACCCTGCTCAGCTTGAAGACAGACCCGACCCTCTTCTGCACCGGCTACAAGAAGAACAGGTTCTACATGTTCTCGAGGAGGGGACCCGATGACGTGCAGACGGAGGCCGACCGCGACGTCTTCAACGAGAAGCCCTCCAAGGAGGATATCATATCTGCTACCGAGGGACAAGGTTCTTGTATTGTTTGTTCTTATGAAATCTTTATCTTACATATACTTTTATTTATGTATCCAAATTATTGAGCGAAGCGAACGGAGCGTTCTACTGGAGACTTTTTCACATTCTATGTCACGAATGGGCTCGAAAACTACTTGACGGAAAATTATGAAATTTTGCAATCAACAAGAAACACATTAGGTGATGGTTTTAAAAAAAATATTTCTAAAAAATATCATGTCGTTGAGGAATAATCGTCAAACACGTATCCCATTGAAGTCAATGGGAAACGATAAGTCATTAGACTGGGCTCGCTTCGCTCAATATGCAAACGGCACCCGAGATTTTGCGAGTGCAGCGAGTCGAAATTGAAGGTTTGTTGGCGCAACTAGTATATATTATCTATTACTATTTATTTATATTTTTTTAACTTGTTTTCGTCAAATGGGAGTGTCAGAATTATTTTAATATCATACGTATCGAAATAAGTCTCTAATATTAAGTCTACGGGTGTTCTAAACGCGCTCTGATCAAACTCAAACTCAGCCGAGTATTTATTTATTGTTATCACTGCAATATTTAGTGAGCAGTTTAACGCACCTAGTAACTGAACTCTGAGTATCCATATATTATATATATATATATATATATATATATATGTGTGTGTGTGTAAAGTCTTTATTTAATTGTTTTTTAAATTTATTCTATCAACACTGTACAATGTCACTGTCATACAAACTTTCACTCTATTTTAGCATCTTTTAGGTGATTTTTTGTAAAATCATGTACTTAGTGAGAAACTAACATTTATATGGAAGCATATACAAAAGAGATAAAAACTGACTTAATATATATTAACACTAAACTGACCAAGTACCGGTCAAATTGACCGTTCTTAAACTTTTGTAAAATTAACACATTTTTAAACGTTATAATATCGTTATCAAACTGCATGACAATTCTTAGAATATGCATATAATATTTTCTTCACTCTTTGCTTTTAGTTATTTCCATCATTATCTGCGTTATATAATAAAATAACTTTTAAATACCGGTTAATTTGACCGCGTGCGGTAGGAACAGGTATACAAGAATTGTCGGTAGGTTTAGTGTTAAAGATCTTCTTTAGATAAATAGATAAACGTCTAACAATGTTATATATTAACAGGAGTACAAAGGCTGTACGAGCAGGCGATCCTGCACACGTCGCTGGGAGACATACACATACGACTGTTCGGGAAGGACGTGCCGAAGACCGTGGAGAACTTCTGCGGACACGCGCGGAACGGGTACTTCAACGGACACATCTTCCACCGGGTCATCAAGGGATTCATGGTGCAGACCGGGGATCCCACCGGTACGGGTTTAGATCGATCTGCATATTATAATACAAAATGGAGAATATTTAATATAAAACGTACCTGAAGTTCTCCATCTTATCTATACTATAATACTTATCTACGGTTATTTGGTTGTGTGGGCACGCTCCTACCGCTGCAGTAGGATCCAGATCCAAACAGGAATGGTTAATACATTATATACATTTTTATACAAACATTACTTTAGTAAATACAATGTAGTAAAAATAACATCTTTTGGAATTTTTCTTTATTTAATTAAAAATACAACTACCGTTGGCGAAGCTCTGAAACGTTTATAGATCTTGCCCGGTTCTTGTTCGGTTCTACAAGAACGGGCCATTACACTAGTTTATTATAAACACAAAATAATATGACGGTTTATATTTTATTGATTTACTAAACTTATTCTAGAAATTGTTAAAAAAGATATATATATATATATATATATATATATATATATATAAATTTCAATATCGCGCCATATTAGACGTTATGTGTCAATAATATCACAAATTTCGGAGTTAATGTAAGTTTTTCCAACAGGCACCGGCACGGGGGGAGAGAGCATCTGGGGGGGTGAGTTCCCGGACGAGTTCCGGCCGCAGCTGAAGCACGACCGCCCGTACACCGTCAGCATGGCCAACGCCGGACCACACACCAACGGCAGCCAGTTCTTCATCACGCTCACACCCACCGTACGACCCCAACTATTTCTAATATTACACTTAGTATTCGGTTAAGACTTTTATATAATTTATTTATTATATAAGTTATATGGTATATTTAACACCCCCCCCCCCTCAGCCGTGGTTGGACAACAAGCACACGGTGTTCGGTCGCGTGGTGCGCGGTATGGAGGTGGTGCAGAACATCGGGTACGTCAAGACCAACCCCAAGACGGACAAGCCCTACGACGACGTCAGGGTCATCTCCGTCACCGTCAAATAATTAACTTTAAGGAATAAAATATTTTTACACATGGTTATTGGTTTTATTGATGTTATTACATTAAAATGATAGTAAATAGGGTCACTTATGAGGTACTCTAACAAATATGGCATCTGAGGTTCCACTCCATATATTCCTGAACTGATTTCGGATGACCTTACTTTCCTCACACGATCGTTTTCTCGTTTTTTTTCTCATACTATCTTAATATTTCTCATGAGCTTTCTCTCGTAGTTGTTGCGGTTAGAGACATTATTCTCGTTTTTCAAAATATGTTCAAAAATGTGTTGTCAATTCGTCCATCTCCTTTAACTTACATCTATCTCCGAATAACTTTTATACTTTAATGGTAATCTTGGTCCTCTTATTTCTTGCTTCATTCATACTATTTTCTCTCACCGTATCTCCATACTACACCAATATGTTGTTCCCGTTCATTCACTCTCCACGTTCATCAATCTTTGAAAGTTACCCTTTTCTTCTCTTTTTCCTCTTTTTCTACCATTAGGACTATATAATGTGTTATACAACTTATGTGCACTAGCTTTGGAGATTTGTGTCTCTCCTCTAGTAACTTTCATATTTCATTCCATTTCTTTTTCTCTTTCACACTTTCATTTTTCATAGTCAGTATTTTGTTATAAATGTATTTTTAAGTACAGCATGATTCTAATATTCAGTTAGCGATGTGTCACTATTCGTACATACAACCTTTTTTAAACCCAGTCGCGTTCTGAATATCTGTGATTATGTAACATTTGATTTTGACAAGGTTCTACCGAGGCAGTCAACGTTAAAGCCTTAATTTCCAAATAGACATTTAATTGCATTTCTATAAAACGATCAGATTCTAGTTGAACATTAAAAAAAGGTAGGTCCATGAAGAAGAACCAGCCAGAAAGTACATGGTAACTTATCTTTGTACTTATAAGCTTTACTTCCAGGTCTACTTAGCAATTTTGGAAAGTTTTCTTCTTTTAGTAGCATCTAATCCTCATTGTCTTGTTTATATCAATCGAAGCCAGAGCTGAAATTTCACGCGGTTTTGCCCAGGGATGGAAATATCCCTATTCTGGGTGAAGGCACTGGGGTTGGGGGCATCAATTTACATTGAATATTGTTACCAATAAGATAAGAAAACAGCATTGAAAAATGGCATAACCAAATAGTTTTATATTAAATTAAAACTTTCCTTATATTGAAATAAAAAATAAAAGTATAACAATATTTATTAGAAAGTAACGAATGAGTAAAATATTGACAGACATCCAAGAAATGAATGAAAGAGAATTGATGAATGGAAAAGAGAGAAAAAATGAGAATAGCAATTGAATTGTTAAAAAAACCAATAACAGACAAACAAGGAAAATTAAGTTTAAGTTAATAATAAAATAATGTTATCAGGCTTTGACCGCGTTAAACTGTTGGTATATATATATATATATATATTAAAAAATAGTAGTCTTGTGATAACGACTCTTATAGTTATTACGATTTTCTTATTCCCCACCTCCATGTACTACCTAATATTTTTTATTTATTCCTCCCACATGTTAATCTACACTTTCTTGAATTTCTAAAGCATTGAACTCTTCCCAAAACCTCATTCGTTCCCAGAATGTAGTGCATACACACTGACTAGATTAGATATGGGACCTTAAGAAATATTTTATTACTTGCTCTAGAGAGACTGCAGAATATTATTAAGTTTTCAAATTTAATAAGTTATAGCGTCACCTAGTAACCTGAGTTATCATACTTATTTTATAACAGCGCTATCTAGCGGTCAGTAGCTAATACTTTGTCTTACTGCACTTGAGATATCCCATGAAATACATTTTACTCAATGTAGAAATATGAAGTTTAAAATTTGAAAAGTGAAAAGATCTACAATGTTTAATGTATTATACAGTAGTTTTAGCTTGTGATATCAAACCATTCCGTAATAATATAAAAACTACTCTTTTATAAATTACAAAATATTTTATATTAATTTAAAGAAGCTTATTAATCTGACACTTTAAATTATTAAGAAATGACAAATAATTAATGTTTTCTATTCTAGCTGCCAAATAAATGTATTATTTATATAATATATAATATTTATAAATATATTTTTCCTTCATAAACAGTTGGATTTTGGCCGCTTTGTTATTGAAAAAGCAATATTATGCTGTCTCCTTCACACTCGTAGAGTTTATCATAAACCCTCCCTCGCGCACACATATATTTTCTTGAGGTGCGGTTGCCCCGCCCTACCTCGTCCCTACTTTATACATTTCCATTACAATACGTTAAAAACACATGAGGAAAGAACAAATTTGTATTACTAAAAAAAAATAATAAATTATTTAATTACATATTTTTTTGTCTGTTGTATTTAAGTTAGGATGCACCAGTATTATTTTTTTATTAAAATCATTTTTTTTAAAATCTTAGACTGATAATAGTCTACTTTATATTCTTTATTGATTATGATTGATGAATTACTAATAACAATATTCACTATGGTTATTAAAAAGTTTTCTTTCCTTTGTTACTAAAAACCAGATAAGGATAAACTATATGAACTGTAGAAGATTAGATAATTAATTGTAGTGTAAAACATTACATAATTTCGTACTTAACAATTTAAGTCTTTGACTTGAGTATTTAACGTTATCGCCTTTACAATGGAAATAGATTCTTCGATTCTCGGTAATCGCACGAAGTCGTAAACAGCCCGCTGCGGCCTCGCGTTTCATTACAATCACATCGACCAATAGCGAACGTATATCGCGTCATATCACGTCATTTTCGGCCAATGAACGGTCGAGATTATCACGCAACATCTAAAAATAGCTTATCTGAGTCATGGAATAAAAGCAGTGGTTGTTTCTTAACAATGTTTAGAAACAAGTGGAACGTTGTCGTCGATGGTTGTGCGTTGCCGTGTGACAAAAGTTTTCTTCGTGAAGTGAGTTCAGTGATACCGAAGAGTTCGGTGCTAACACATGGTTCGCCAATCCGGCCACGGGATGGAGACCACTTTTTATGACGAGCAATATCCCGTCAGCGGCCCCGTGGATAATTTGAAGCGGTCTTTGACATTAGATTTGGATTTCGGGAGAGGCGGGAAGAGGCTACGAGGAGGTGCACCCGTTCTTTCCTCTCCTGACCTACAACTTCTAAAGTTGGGTTCACCAGAATTAGAGAAGCTCATCATGCAAAACGGCATGATAACAACAGCAACGCCTACGCCTGGAGGAGCGGTGCTGTTCCCCGCAGTGGCTCCGACGGAGGAACAGGAAATGTATGCGCGTCCATTCGTCGAGGCATTGGACAAGCTGCACCATAACCATAACGAACCACCAACGCCACACGCGCGACGTATTTACGCAGACCTAGATCGTCCGCTAGACAGGTACCCCACGCCCGTCGTGAAAGACGAACCTCAAACCGTACCCAGCGCGTCCAGCTCGCCGCCGCTGTCGCCCATAGACATGGATTCGCAGGAGAGGATAAAATTGGAACGCAAACGACAGAGGAATCGAGTGGCCGCTTCAAAATGCAGACGGCGAAAACTCGAGCGTATTTCCAAGTTGGAAGATAAGGTGAAATTACTAAAGGGCGAGAATGTGGAGCTGGCGCAGATGGTAGTCAAGCTAAAGGACCATGTGTCCCGGCTGAAGCAGCAGGTGCTGGAGCACGCCAACAGCGGCTGCCACATCGACACGCACTTCTGATCGCGCTGCCGCTGCTGCCGCTCCCCACATTCCATGCTAGTCGCGCCCGCTCGGACGCAGCATACAAAGCGATTTGTGATCTTAATTTTATCGTGTAATATATAGTTAACTCTAGTGTTTAGTGAGGTGAAGCTACGATAAGGATGCTGTGTTAAGTTTGAGAGGTTGAGAGTGAAAACAAATCTCCGCTCGAGTGACGATACTCAGTTAGTTGGCTTTAAGCGAAGGATGTACTTAGAGGGAGTCACAAGTTAGCGTACATTATAAATCGCAGAGATATGATTTTCCTTGTATCAGTATTGCGTTGTCTCATTTAGCATAGTATAGAAACTAGAAAGGATAATCGTGCAACGTCATTCGACTGCAGACTGTGCGAGGTTGAAGCGACGTTGCCAGTTCGGAGGCAAATTTCCCGTTCCAGCGACGTTGCCGTATTTGGCTTTATTTGTGTTTGCATTGTTCATTTGCAGTGTAATTCCTTAAAAAGGTTAAATTGAGTATGTATATTTTTCATAGTATTCGTATGTACTAAAGTTGTAACCTGAGAAAAGTATAGTTTTTAAAAGTGAGTGCGAAAGGGAAACAAAATTATAAATTGAGCTGGCAACGGCGCATCACACAAGTCACGAGCGGATGTTCTGTTAATTAAAATTCCGCCTGCGCCGCCCTCGCGGAATGGCGGCCATGTGTTCGGCGGTCGGACGTTCCGAATCACGTTTTGTTACACAAGGTTAACTTTTTTCATAACCGGCGCCTCGATGCCTAACATATTGATTGAGAAATGTCGAACGACAACACATTGCTTGTGTGAAAGACTGATAACTGAGAGAGTTCGCGACAGTGCCTTGAGTGAATGAAAATTGAGATGCATCTTGTAGTCTCTGAACTGACCCGGTGCTCTTTTAAGGTCTTGTAACGCGAGGCCGTCCGATTGAATGTGACGAACGAATGGTAGCGGGTTTCGTAAGAATCATAACCGAAAGATGAATGTGAGGTGTATTTATTTGTGAGAATGTTTAAATATTAGGATGAAGTTAGCAATCTCGAGTGCCTACGCTTTGTAAACAAAAGCCTATATCTACGTTTTTATTGTTTTTTGTTACCATTAAATGTGCTACAGTAAAATTCTGTACCATTGTCTTCTATAGGTTATTGTAAGAAATATTATACCATTAACAAGTTAAATTGTTATAGATTATGAGGGGGCTTGCCGTCGGAGTGCGACGAGTATGGATTTATGTAACTGTTAAATTATATTAAGAGTTTGATAACGGCAAGTCCACCTTTTTGTATTATTTTTATACAAAATGAATTTCTTCAGAATGTTAACAATAATTTGTAAGTTTATAAAGATAAAAAAAAAACAGTTATACTAAAATAATATATTTTTATGAATTTAACAAAGAATATTGTTTTATACAAAATACGTATTGTATAATAAAAAAATGAATGGAAAGAAAATAAATTATGAAGATTATTATACCATTATACAGTTTTTAATTTATAAACAATTAAATCCGCCATTTTGATTTCCTTACACCATATCATCCTTACACTAACATGAACAACACTACAAAATCATAACATTGATGACGAATGATAGAAACTGGATCGTCACGATTATGATGTGATAACGT
The DNA here is from genome assembly GCA_918358695.1 of Melinaea menophilus ssp. n. AW-2005. Classification (NCBI taxonomy): domain Eukaryota; kingdom Metazoa; phylum Arthropoda; class Insecta; order Lepidoptera; family Nymphalidae; genus Melinaea; species Melinaea menophilus. The sequence goes on along the minus strand of OU911043.1, from coordinate 18,771,745 downwards.
ATTACGTATAACACGTAATGTTACGTATGATAAGTAATATTACGTATAGTCAAAAAAGAATTATTAAATTCTTTATAAATTTTATTGACTTTATAGTTAATCGATTTTTTATATATTATCGAAAAGCACTAATGAAGAAAGTCCCAGATATACAAGGATCACATTAAAAAATATATTAAAATACAGTGAATATATTCCATATATTTATTTCATTAGCAATCATGTTTATCTCTCGTGGTAAATCATTTGTATTTTTATTAAATTATGAATAAAACTAAAATTATTACCATGAAAATTAGGCAGTAATGGTATAATGAGCTAATTCTACAACTAGTATTTCAGAATAGACGCAAGGTCTAGACTATTCTAGCGAGAACTTGGTCTCAGTGAGAACCTGGTCTCAGTGAGAACTTGGTCTCAGTAAGAACTTGGTTTCCAGTGAGGACTTGGTCTCGGTGAGAACTTGGTCTCAGCGAGAACTTGGTCTCAGTGAGAACTTGGTCTAATAAATGTATTTGATAATATCGTTAAAATATCGGTCACCGCAGTCTGTAATGGCCGACCTACGCATTGTTCATACGTTATTTACAAACAAACTGTGTTGATAGTTTATCCATTTCTCTGTTAGTAAAACATATTCGTGTAACAAAACATTGGAACAATCTAGAATAAAATATATCATCCATATTTGGTTTTTCCTTTAATGACGTTAGATAATAATTGTAAAAACCTATTTGTATGTCAATTGAACTAATAAAGGTTTTTGGTAATAAATTATATACATAATTATATATATATATATATATATATATATATATATATATATATATATATATATATATATATATATATGTATATATATATATATATATATATTACTCAATGTGCCGTCTTAATTTTAGAGATTATGAATAATATTTCTAAGAAATTATGTCGTAACGGCCACTTTGCCGTTTCTTTAAATTCGGTGAATTTAATACAATATTTTGTTTACAAGAAAAAATGTACTGCACTTTTGAGAAATAAAATTAAAAGGTAGCAAAAAAACAAAAGACGAATAAATCATTTAATTCAAAGGTATACAGTATTGTAAATATATTTTTATATTGTTAGAATATTGGACGAGTTCCAGAGTTGCGTGCGGTCGTCCTAATCATGAGTCATGGCGGTGAAAAAATCCTGCCACAGAATAAAAAGTAATGAGCGGCCGTTGAAAGAAGCGTTATTGTCCGACTTTCCTAGAAAATATTAAAAATAATTTTAACTAACTAACTAACAACGGTAAGGTAATTTTTTATTATTTAAACATACATACGATATTATTTTTTATTGTTCTTAAATTTAATCTGGTAGAATTTTAAAATTTAATAATGTATATTATTCTATATTTCCACACCTTTTTTTTTACTCCGCTCATTTCTTCCAAGAAAATTTTTGTCAACTGACATCTGAATCTTGTGGATAAAGTTTGAAGTTTGTTTAATATATGTATTATTTATAAATCGATACAGTAATTCTAGTTGCAATAATAATAATTACATTCACGTCATTGTACTAATACTACGTCATATTGATATTTACCGTACTAAAATCAATGGCCGTCATCCAATACCGCATGTCGGTCGCAATGTGCCCATTACTAGATATAAATAGATTATGTAATACTATGATTAGTTAATGGTTGAATTCAGAAACTATTATAAAATAACGCTAACTAATCACTTGGAAAATACGCTCTCAAGTACCAAGAAATGTATTATGATTGAGCAATTGCTTTACTAAGTACCAATGTATTGTATAAGGGCGTTAACCTGTATTATATTAGGGAGATATTCTATTCATATCAAGGGTAACCTATTATTAATGAAAAAAACAATATTTAATTCCACTAAAATTTATTGCTGACCATAAACAATAAACAAGGATAGAGTAAACCCATTACATAAGACGCTGACAGGATTCCAAAAAAAAAAAAAAATTAAATATATTTCAAACAAACGAACCTCTTTGGTTTTTGTAAACAGTTATCGCTTTCTATAGATTTCACAATGCCGCCGCGGAAGGCCAGTCCTGTCTGACACACTTTCTTCCATTGTTTACATGCTTTTAGAGTCGTTATCATGTTTGTATTGGACAGATAGTGGTGAAGTATTGTAATCCTTGCGCGGTAAATTCCGCCTGTTTATTTTATAATAAAAATAACAATGTATCTATACTCTATGGTTTCTTATTTTTCTATATCAACTAATTATTTACTTTTTTTTTGTATAAAAATAGATAAAAGACCACATCTATAATGATCATAATTTTCCTAATGATCAATTAATATTTCACATTAGTAATTTCAATAAATTAATAAATAAAGAAACAAAGAGGTTTTTTAATGATTTGTTTTAAATAAATATTAAACGAGTGTTGAATATAAACATTTTTTTCTTTTATAAACTGTTTTATGAACTCCGTATCAGAGGCGAATTGTTCTTTGTTCAAACTTCCAAGACAAAGAAATGTGTACGTGTACGCATGTGTGAGTGTGAAGTAGTGTGTGTGCGTGTATCATCAATTCATTACAAAAATGCAATTATGGAGAATCGGATTCAAATTTTAAATTTAAATAACTTTTTAAAAATCATGTTATTGATAATGATAATGAATGAATGTTTATGTTTTCGTCACAGCTATGCAGCTTATCGCAAATGTCCGATAATATTTCTTAAACAAAGTTCGCTTACATATTCATTTGATATTACATTCTACATATTTTGTAAGAACGAATCATAAATATTATTAATGTTAAATGATAAATTAATAACCAAAATGTAAAGTGACAATACTCCAGAACCCACAATGGAGTTTAACTGAACCGTCGACCCTGGAGTCAATGACACTTACCAAAAATATTCTAACAAAAAGAATGGGACACATCGCTCATTGTCAGGCCCGCGCCATAAGCGTCCTTAATATACACTTACTGGCTTACGTGACGTATGTGTGCTTGTGTGTGTGTGTGTGTGTGTGTATTAGAGTTTATTTTTTTTACTTCCTAATTATCGTTTTTTTGACAATAAACATTGAATGCTTTATTTATTTATATCTAAAATATTAATATAATTTTTTAAACTAATTATATTAATAATTTATATCAATAAAAGATGTATGTATATAGTATATCAAACTAAGAAAAAAAAATAAAAAAAAACGAAAAAAAAATTAAAAAAAAATTATATATATATGTATATTGATATTATCTGTGCTGTCCGCTTATCATGAAACAAACAATAACTTTGACGTATCTATATGTTAATAAACCTTTAATATAATAATAATAAAATTATTAAATAAACATTTCTTTTAGAACAATATAAATAATATATTAAATAATCGGTAACACAAAATATCGTCAAGGTCGCATCACATTATGGGGAAATGTTTTATCTGTTGTGAAAGCGTCCTTTTGTCGGCCATCTTGGAATATCCATAAAAGATACTGACACAAAAAGTAACCTACAATGCTTGTATTTATTTATTTCTTTATTACACAGTACAATAATGTATGTATGACTTGTATGTATCAAGTTTTGTGACCTTTCTGTTACGTTTAATTTATGTAATATTATTGTTTTATCGGATTATGATATTGTTGTTTTTATAGTGTTGCTAGCTGATTAAAATATATTATTGATTATATTAAAATGGCTATCTGTTTTGTCTTATTAAATAGGGAGGGGAGGGAGGTATGAATTTGTGAAACCTTGTTTTAAATATGAATAAAATGCAGTATTACAAATAGATTAATATTTGTCATCAAAAATATGTTTTTATATTATATTTCTATAAATAAATTTTTGGGGACAAAAGGAGTTAAAAAAAGATAATTTAAAATCTAACAGACAATGTAAAAAACATTTTTGGAATAAAAAAAAATAAACCTATTTTTTGTTGAACACTATTTTGGAAAAAAAAACACGAATTACACAAATTGGAATTAAAGACAAATTATTACATTTGTAGTTTTTGATGTGTTTGTTGTTTTTATTTTTAATACTAGTTGTGACCACGACTTCGCTCACGTATAGAATAAAGTAACCTAAGTTACTTACTTGTAAGTACCGTATATTCTTTCATATGCATTTAGTGAAAAGCTATTAATTTGGAATTACAAACAGACTGTAGCGTCTGTTTTATATGTAAAGATTTTATCTATATATAAAGATTTATTAGCAATTGTTAAAAATTTTGAAAATTTATTTTGACTTCAATACCACTTTGCATACAATGAACAATACATACATACATACATACACACATACAAACTCGTTGAATAAATAAACTTATACTACCGATGAGATTCTTATTTTATTTAAAACATTTTATATAATAATATTTTTTTATGTTCAAATACAAAATGGAAGTTTACCTAATAATTGTTATATTTTCCTCAAATAATTGTTATCTAAGTGACAATAACTCTTATCATTAAATATTTGACTGTAAAAGTAAATTGTGGTTATAAGTAATAATCATAAAGTATTAATAATTTGTGTGTCCCATAATCGGAGTGATGACCGAGGTCGTTCACCTCGACTGAACCAACGATACAATACCCCAAACTTAACACGAGCTCTTAAAGAAACAAAGGATTACTAACATGTGTTAATTGGATAAATTCAAATTTAGAACAATATTTTTTCTCGTCTCGTCGTAGGGTAAGGAGTATCGGAATATAGAAAAACAGTAATAACCAAATAATATCAATTGTAGAAGCCGTGTGCTTTTTTTTTTCAAGATTTTATATAGATACTTTTTTTGGCATAAAAAGTACCTTATGTTTTTTCCAAATTAATCTGTCTGTAAAATTCCATATACCTATATTGAGGACTTGATAAACGGACGGACCTTGATTGACAAATCTCTAAAATTATAAACTTTTCCATGTTAATGAATAATAATAATTGGAATCACAATATGATAAGGTCTACGTCATCCATATTTTGTGTCGTGTGATCTGATAATGCGGACCGTAATCGCACCAACCTATAATATTATCGTTTAAATCCGTAAATGTTTCCTTTAAGGTGTCTTATCACGATACTTATCTCTGTACGTGCCTAAGACACATTTTGGCATTGAATAGCGCAATTTTACACTATCAGTGTAAAAATATTTAACATTATATTTAGCTAACACTAGAATGTCATTTATATTTTATTATATAAAGTTTTATTTTTATTTATAAAGCTGAATACAGATGAATATTTTGTCCAAAATTTATATAAAAAGCTTTCAACCATTTCAAGACTATAGAAAGTTAACATTAGCCTTACAAAAAAAAAAAAAACAATTTGTCAACGCAAGCAAAAATAGAACGAGGTAAAAGTTTGAAATTTGTAACTTCAAATATTTAGCAATAAATAAATAAGAACATTGTCTTGTAACATCATTTCATTTTATTTCAATTTAGTTATAAAGTTTTTAAAATTGCCAACCATATTTACAAGATCCGAGTACCGTTGTATAAATTGTTAATAACCAATGCGGACTCGTCTGCCGAAGTAAGTTTCCTTACGGGGCGCGCGTGGGCGACCAACCTCCGCTTTCTCTGTTGCGAATTTGGTTGTGATGTACCTGTCAGACCTTTAAGGAATTTTTATTTTAATAAGTTTTTGAACAGACTTCTTGTGGTATAACTTTGTTTTCTCTTTAATTTCATCGAACATTAAATCACTTTGTTTAAATTTATTATAATGAGAAATATTGTGCAAAGCTGGGTTTACTTGAGGTCAACAAATGACATGTACTATAATGACATTACGATTTACTTGTTACGATAACAAAAGAAAATAAATTAATCGTTTTATATTCAGTTTCTGGATAACTTAGATTCACTTTGGAGTCAGAAGGCGGCGCTGCGTTCGGGTGATAATAATTTTTAAGCCACTGAAAATATTTTTTCTTTTTCATCGAGCATCAAATTATTTATTTGAAGCAATTTTAAATTATATACAAATAATTCATTTTAAAATTCAAAATGAAATATAAATCCTCGCTTAATAATTAAATACGCTCCAATTAGTTATGATCATCTCTAACACTTACAATTCAATACAATAAATTGCTTAAAAATTGCTGCATCACTCTGACTTGAGGAAAGTTATTATTACGATTAAATACTTGTCATAATTCAAAGTAATTCAAATAATACAAAATCCTCATTTCCGCGAACGTTCTTATCAGATAGGTATATTGTTACTTGTAACAAAGTTATCACAGACAAAGTTAGTGATAAAATTAAACCTTTTTCCTTTAAAATATTATTTCATTTGTTACATTAATATTAACTTATCTTTAAGATATATATTCTGGAACAATCGACAGTAAACTGTTTAAAATAATATTTATTGCAAGATGTATAAACTTTTTAATGAAACCTTTTTTTTCTTTTTATTTATTATATTACTTTATTTTAATCTGTCATCGACAATAATTCAACCAATAAGCCGCCTGTAAAGCAATTACATGTAATCCAAGTACCGGTATCTATAATCTAGACAATAACAAAAGTAGGACGGCCATTTTGTCTCGCGGCGGTCGGAAGTGACCCCATTTTGTAACTTATTGCACAAGCTCTTATTCTCCATATAGGTGTAATAATAAGGAAAAAATATTGCTGAAAAACCCGTGTATTCAATATGAAATTAAGGATAAAATTGCAAATAATATTTAGTACAAATAATAAATAATATTTACCGCGTATTCAAAGTTATAAAGAAATTACTGTTCATTTTAATACGAATGCTAGTTGTTATTGAGCGAAGCGGACGAAGTGAGCGGAGCGTTTTACTGGAGACTTTTTACATTCTTTGTCACAAATTGGCTCGAAAACTACTTGACGGAAAATTATGAAACTTTACAATCAAAAAGACACACTTTAGGTGATGGTTTTAAAAAAAATAAATTGAAAAATTTCCTCAAAAAAACCTTTCCTTTTTTTTTAATGTCATCAAATAACTGATATCCCATTGAAGTCAATGGAAAACAATGAGTCAATACACTGGGCTCGCTTCGCTCAATATGCAAACGGCACCCGAGATTTCGCGAGCGCAGCGAGTCGAAATTGAGTGTTTGTTGGCGCCCCTAGTTTTGTTTAGTATTTAGTTTTTACCCGCCATTGACCAGTTTATGGAGAATATAAAATGTAACATAGTTACTTCTTTTGTGACGTAGACGTGCATTAAGAACGGATTTTACGGAATTCCTTATTGCATTTCACCAAGTTATAAACCTGTCGGAGCTATACACTTAACGCGGGATAAAGAGTTACTATAGCAACGGTTACGATGACAACGGATAACATGACAAAGGTTACCATAGCAACATAAGTTCACATTCAAATAATAATGTGCCCAGCGAACCGGGGGGAATAAGCTAGTATAATTATATTACTAGTACATAAATCAATCCCTGTAAAATATTATCTGTTACTAAACAAAAGATACCTTGTAACATTAACTTATCATTTCTGTGAACTACTCTTTAAACGTATCTATTGAAAAGAATTTTAAGTTAGAATTGCATAAATCTTTTGTACAAAAAGGCTTATCATAATGTAGATTAAGAGTATTGTCTTAGATTTATTTTAATATTGAAAAAGATTAGGAAAATTTACATAATAATATTAATATTAAATATAAGATAACAATAATATTATTATAATGAAAGTCATGTTTGAATAATAGTAGGAAAATAGCAAAATATGAAAATATTAAGTATTCAATACACACAATACTGTAAAGTGTAATATATTGTTATGTAATGTGTTGACATATACATATATATATGTATATATGTATATGTGTTATTAGTGTATATATACATATATATACACTAATAAAAGTTGTTGTCAACATATAAGATTTCTATATTCATTGGTTTATAAAATTAAAAACATTTTAAAATACTATAACTATAAATTAAACACAGTACAGACACACCTAATAAGTGATAATGTCCTGTGTCATAAGTGGGTCATGGAAAGGTCAGGCTGGTTACAATTACCTAATAAAAATATTTAATTATCACACTATTATTATTTGTACATACATTTTAAAACATTATCAAATTATAAAACATTTCTGATCTAAATTATTATAACCTGGCCAGTAATTCAGAGGTTTAGTTTATTCTAAAGTTTAATTAAATTAAAATAATGTCTTATTATTAATAAAATGAATTATTAAAAATATCAAAACATTTTACAAATTATAAGGTTCTTGTTAATTATTTTTATGGGTTTGGGTTTGGGATGCATCTGATGGTGAGTGGGATAATTAACTTTGTATTAACATGTATAGTATAGGATGCTTCATTATTCCATTACATATTTATTATGAATTTTAAAATAATAATTCACTTGTAGATGAGAATTAGTAGTGTATTTTGATACTACTTCTTACCAATATTCTAGATTGTTCTTATATATTTGTACATAGTCCTACTGCCTAGGTAGTGTTGGTACCTTAAATTTAGTAATTAGGGCGTCGAAGAAGCTTAAAATCCGGCTAGATCGAGCAAGAGTTACCAAGAAAGTAGTTGTAAAAAAGGTTGAATAATAATGACTTGAATTATTTATTATTTAATTTGAATCATAATTAAAAAAATAAAACTGAATTGGAAGAAAAATTTAACCAATTTAATAGGTTAAAAAAAAGAATTAATTATTTAACAGGCTGCACACCGAAAACTTCAGCAAATTTAACGATATTCAATACAGATTTGTTTTCTTAAGAAAATGAAAAGCCATTTCCGGACTAAATTAAAAAACGAGCTCTTCTACAGTATAAAGTGACAGATCTAACCTCAAAAGGGTTAAGCCAGCACTATGCCTAGAGCTAGATGAAATTTTGTGATGACGTTTTCAATATGATTCATATTCAAGGAAAATAAACAATTACTTATTCTATTAATAATAATGATATAATAAAACCAATCTTAATACAAAGAGACAAAGTATATTATTGTGGATCTAAAAATATCGAGTTGCATAAATTATAATTTGTACCGGTTGACCCATTTGGTCATATTTATAAAATTACAAATAAATTACATTTACAATGGACAAAAGTTTATTTAATAAATATTAAATCTTACATGGAATAGATTTCAAAATGGCGGAAGATTATATTTTTTTCTAAATCGTGAGCACAAAGCAACATGGCTTCCTGCATACAATAATTAATCACAGCAAGGATGGCGCAGTTTGTGTTTACATCTATGAAGGTCACTGCTACTGTTAGCATAAAAAAAATATAAATATTTAGACTACAATAGTATTGTTTATTAGTGGGATATTATTTTTTAGAACAATAACACTTAATAATGTTAATATTAAGTCCTTAAAAGTAATTTTGTTTCCGCTATGTATCAAAATGTTTTTATTGTAAATGGTTTTGCTGACGCTCCTACTTGTTTGCTGTGACCTTGTCTAAAATATCTATTTTAATCTCACAGTAAGCACATCATGGTACTGTCCGTCATAGAATATTTATAGTTTTAATAAATAAATTATCTACAATGTTTGTAGAATGCTTCATTTTGCAATACATTATTATCTTCTAAGTATAATAAAAAATATAACCAAAGAGATTTTTCTTATGAGTAATAATACACAACACTGAATATTAAATTTGTAAGTGTTGCTATCTTTAGTATAAAAGTGTGTGTGTGTGTGTGTGTGTGTGTTTGTGTGTGTGTGTTTTAATAATATTACAATCCAGTTTAATTGCTAGAGGTCATAGAGTTAAAGTAAACAAATCTTACTTTCTAAAACAAAGTTTCGTTTTCAAATTATCAACGCTGTTTTTTCAGTTATTAGTGTGAGTTAGTGTTCCTATTATTTACTAATTGTTATTAGTATTTCGAGGTCAGCATTAATGAAAAATGGTGGCTTAACAAAGTTAACTTTATAAACCGCTCGAACAAAAATACTACTAAAAGTAGTAATAGAAGTGTAAAATAAATATACAAATTATAAAAAATATAACTTCAAAACTTGTATCTACATGCACCAACTTGTTCCAGAAGCTATCTCGAGTTAAATAAAATGCTACAAAATAGCAATGTATCTTCAGTCCATTGTTTCTTTGTATCATTTCAGAAAACATGTCATTATATTTAAACATTTTCGCACATTTAAAGCACATCCATTGTAAATATTGCATAAATTATTCTTATTTTAGCATGTTATAGCGTTCTCTGTTAGTTGGTTCGGTAAAAAGTACGCTAATTTATTTAACAGCGTTCGTTTCGAACAAATAACTTTTACACAGCTCTGTGTTTAATGGAAGAGGTAGACTGTTTCGAGTTCAGTTTCTTGAAAATTATTTAATATTTGTAGATACGTGAAGTGAAGTGAGTTTTTCCATAGGTATTTGTAAGGTATTGGTAAATAGATGAAGTGAAGTTTGCCATAGGTATCGGTAGATACGTGAAGTGAAGTTTTCCGTAGCTATTGGTAAAATATTGGAAGATAAATTAAGTTTTCAGTGGGAAATCCAACGTTAAAGTGCGCCGTGCATTTAAAAAATATGATATTTTGACATTGACATTTTAAACTTGATTCTTTGACAAAACAAAACTGCTCATTATGAAAGAAGTATAGAACATGGATATATAGAATTTATTGTCTATAAGTGGCGTTAAATTATGTTTTATTAATATATGTTAATATTAAGTCACTTCCAGTATGTAATCTTCAACATCCGGCACACGAGTGTAACGCGCTAATGGGTCTCACAAATTCGAGGCGAGCTGCAACCATTTTTATTGCTGCTACAAATTGGCGAAAACGTATTTTGGTTGTTGAACTTAATGTCTAAGAGTTTTTACGGTTTTAAACATTTTTAATGGTTTCTAAAATGCTAGGTTAAAAAAACTTACCACAATTTATATTTATGTATATATTTATTTTGCTGAAAATATTAAAATGGGCATTGAAGTATTTATAAAGTTAGATATTGGTTCGTAAATTCGTATAATACACTGAAACCAATATAAATTGTTTGTGACGTCACAGTGAGGTAAATGTCAAAACGATTGGCAGTTTATGGTATACAAAAATATGAATTTACAAGTTTTACGGTAACTTAACTGCGATATACCGTAATGATTTCTATATTTTACGACAAGAATATTTTGTATAATAATTTTGGAAGTACATTGCATTTGTCACGTAAAAAGCATGAGGATCCCCCAGAGGGCATGTATGAAGAGGTTGATGTCTGTGGCCGAGGCGAAAGAGGTATGCAGGGACCGTAGCGTTTGGAGCTCCGTCGTCTCTAGCTACCCCGCAAGGGATATGGCGTGAATCTAAGTAAGTTCCTTAGCGCTGCTTATCGGTACTTCATACTGGATATTGTTTTATTATTGGAATTGATTGAAAAATTAAAACAAATTTGCGTAATACAGATTAAGAAAAGTAAGTAAGTATTTAATGTTTCCATTCGTTTATTGTACATGTTCTTTGAGTTAGTACAATAGTAAAATCATGTGTTCAACGTCAACAACAATTGCGTTTGAGTTTAATTCATTCCTTCAGATTATTTGCCTTGAAGAAATAATATAAAATAAATCACTTCGAATTACATTCGGATTTAAGAAAAAAATGTAAGGAACTTCGTTCCGACAGCACAATTTTTTAATTGTAGTATTTTTATTATTTATTGATTTATATTTTTCCACTTTGAATCCATACCAGTGATCACTTATGTACGTCAAATGGAAGTGACAGAAGTTATTTTGATATCGTACGTATCAAAATAAGACCTTCTGTAAAGACACTCCAACTTAAAATAAGGTTACAAGGGCTCCAAACGCGCCTGCTCTGAGAAGAACCACACAACAAACTCAGCCGGTTTTATTTTTTTTATTGTGATCACTGTTTCACAAACGTCAATATGTTTAGTGAGCAATTTTATATAATGTTTTTCCTCTTCCTCCAATCTTGCAATATCAATCATCACTATTTCTTATTACAGCTATTATTAGATATTACTCTCAATTATGTCGCATAAAATTTTTTAAACATGTTTTGTTCCTGAAAATACATAAACAATTTACACAATAAATTTTGTGCATTCTTATATTTCAAGCAAGATTTTACGATAAAAATTAAGAAAAACATTGGAATATAAATAACATTGACCACAGAGTAAACCATATTATCTAATATGTATTTTTTGTTTAAACTGTGACGTCATGTTCAGGCAAAACGAAATCAATGTTGACTTCAAATATGTGATCGAAGCACTGTACTTCAACCAATCATTCAAATTATGATGATTTTGGAGAAACTCACGTTAGTAAGTTTGTCCGTCTATGGATTTTACTAACGACTATTGGATTGAAATTAAATATTAATAACATTATATAGTAAATATGAGTTCCTTCTGTCAATAATAAACATCTACTTTTCCTTACTTTGATTATAATATTGAGATATTATTGATTAACTAGAAACTTTATTTTATTAATAAAAATAATCTTATATTTATGTCCTTCAAGTTACAAGGTACCATCAAATTTACCCGGCAGAGACCTTGTGACACAGGTGTTTAAAATTATTGAGCGAAGCGAGCGTAGCGAGCGGACCGTTCTACTGGAGTTTTTTTCACATTCTTTGTCACGAATTGGCTCGAAAACTTCTTGACGGAAAATTATGAAAATTTCATCAAAAAGACACACAAAAGTTTAAAGGTTTAAAAAAAATGTTTGTAAAATGTCATGTCGTTGAGTAACAATCGTCATAAAACTGATATCCCATTGAAGTCAATGGAAAACTAAATTCGCGCGTAAAATTTGCTTTACAATGAAATTTCCTACATTACCGACATTGTCCACAACGATGAGTCATTATACTAGGTTCGTTTCGCTCAATATGCAGACGGCAACCGAGATTTCGCGAGCGCAGCGAGTCGAAATTCAGGTTTTTTTGGCGCCCTACTTTTTAATATAATATAAAAGATATAAGGGAAATATTTTCAATAGGTCTAGCCAAAGAGATATTCTGATCAGTCTAACGATTGCAAATAACATTATAACAACACGAAAAAATATGTCGACAAACTTGAATATATGGTTTAAGTTATCTTCTAAAACTGTCCGAGACCCTTTTAAAGGTCTTAGAGATCTCGTAAACAAAAACGATAAGAACATTCCTCCTAATTACAGGTTATTTTAAGAAAATTTATAAGGGTTGAGGTAAATTGCTATATAAGTGTTTATAAAGTATCCGCCATCTTGAATATATTGACAAAATGTCGGATGAACTGTGTAAGCGAACCCATACATTTTCGGGGTCACACGTCAAACTTTTACTTCTTACATCATTTCATACAATCAAAACGTTTATTCTGTTTCCTAACATACTATATTTATTAATCAAGCTAATTTAAACTTATTCACAATGTAATAGGATACATTTTTATTTGTAGCAGCGTTTCGTTATACAAAAAAACCAGCCGTGAATGTGAGTCATTTTCTTAGAATCCTCAAGAATTTACTATCTATCCTCATCCGGTTAACGTAGTGAGGTCGATGTCCAAAAAATATTTCAAACATTAAATTGATTGAAAACATTCAACCTTTTAATACACTTTTCATTTCTTTTAGCTAAATACAATAATTATTTACATTTAAGAGCTAAGCAATGTACGTTTTATTATTAATTCTATAATAACAAACGGATAACTCAATTATTTACCACTTCCTCACGATTTTCCGTACACTTAATCATAAATAACCATATAAATGATTTTGATTCTTACTAAATTCTAATAAAAGTGTATTTTATATGAATTATATTAATGATTTAGAGGTTAAGTCCTTAAAGTAGTGAATTATTATTGAAATTATTGTTCGTAGCGTACGTGAGACGGAGCACGGCTCGCTGTATACATATATATAATATATATGTGTGTATGTGTGTAATACATTGTATATATTATTTAATTTAAATAAATTAATACATGTAGATACATTTGAATGTATATTGTAATGTATATATTTATTGTTATTTTACTGCCTGACACGTAGCGGTACTAAAGATAAATTGGCATTATAATTGCAATAGTTTAGAGTTTAATCTACATATAAATTAAAAAAGAAAGATATATATATATATATATATCTATATATATATATATATATATATATATATATATATATACATATATATATAATATTACATATTTTGAGGTTCTTTTTAATAAATTCTAGGATCCGCCAACCGTGAGCGGCGGGTGTTGAGCTGAGCCCCTCTCCTTTCTTCTTTTCTTAAGGGCTAAACATTTTTTCAATCTGTTTTCTTTATAACATCCGCGTTCGGCTCAAACATACATCAGAAATTATCAGCTATTTTTCTCGTCGCATTCTGGAGACAACTAAACACAAAAAAAGGTTTCCCAAACGGTTAAGAGCTTCGCTTACGGTAAGCTCAATAAATATGTGTTTCTTGTTCAATCAACAAATATTTTAGATAATAATGAAAACATGGCCACAGTTAACATTGTGCAATAGAAATTAATTTATATGTAATATTAAAGTAATTATATTAAAAAGACTCGTTATTAATAAAAAACGCACACCCATCAACTAAAAAATAGAATATTCATAATAGTATTAAACTTAATACGACATGCAATAATTGCAATTTATTGTGCAATTGTTCATTAGAAATTTAATACGCAATTACAATAATATAGTCAATGAATACTGATGAATTAATAACATAAGATATATATATATATATCTATATATCTATACAAAACAGTGTTTGATATATATATATATATATATATATATATATATATATATATATATATATATATATATATATATATATATATATATATATATATATATATATATATATATATATATATATATATATATATATATATATATATATATATATATATATATATATCAAACACTGTTTTGTAATTATTAATACAAATTGATTTAGTTTATTTTTTCACCAGCTGTGTCCATGACTTTTCGTGCATTTGTTTTACAATAAACGCCAGGTTACTCCTCAACAGCAGCTATCCGCCAGTGAAAGTTATTTTCAAATCGGTCAAGCAGTTTCAGAGATTTGCCGGACCAAAGATACATACAGACAGACAGATTTTTTTTATTTATGTAAGTATCGTATATACTTATATGTATTTAGTAAACAGCTGTTAATTAGGAATTACAAACAAACTTAAATTTACTTATATGTATAAATGTTTAATTTTTGCTTTGACAGAACAAAAGACGTTCTAACTAACTATATATATATATATATATATAGTTAGATAATATTTTTTACAAGAGGTATAATTATGAGTCGTTAAAGTTCTTTCTATAAAATGACGATAAATGTAAAAATATAAGTATCTTTTATGAAGTCATAAAAAAAAAATACGTCTGTACAATAATTCAGTTACCAATGTCGAATACTATCAAATAAACCAAGAATCAAGTAAATTGATCGCACAAAGATAAACTAGGGGTACGAACCGGACCTCGATTTTGAATGCGCTCGCAAAATCTCGGTCTAGTTCTGCGAATTGAGCGAAGCGAGTAACCCATCTTCAATTCAGCGTTCAAAGTTGAAACCGACTGGCAAAAAATCTAGAATAATCAAATATCACATAGCGAAATTTTTTGACATTGAAGTCTATGGGACTGTTATTTTTGGTGATTATTCCTCAACGACATGATTTTTTTTCGCAATAATGGTTATTGCGCTATAAATGTGCAAAATTACATAAAGATCGGTAAAGTTTTCATGCCAACTCCCGACATCGGATGCAAAAAGTCTCACATAGAGCGCTCCGCTCGTTCCGCTCAATTATTCATATTATTCAATACTTATTTATATAATAATATATTTATTTAATATATCATTAAACGAAGGTTACAACAGCACTTCAACAATTTGGTGTTAAAACCTTGGCCACCCACGTCCAGTAACGAATTTTAAAATCATTACAGTATTTTGATCTTAATTCCATTGTAATAAAGAATATAATTGCGTACTTGTATACATTGAAGGAATGCCGCACTACCTTATCTTGTGAGGAGTCCAATTGATAAACAATCCAAGGTTCTTATAAGATTCTACTTTACCTGGTAACAGATAGACGTTAAAATCTATATATTATATTAGTATTATCAATTTTTAAATGATAAAATTAGTTAGAATGGGTAGTAACATAACAAAATGGCGGCCTTGGTTCATTGACACATTGTCTAAACTTAAGTGTTTCAAATGACAGACTTAATGATTATAAACGTCAAAAAAAAAAAAACATTCTGCCTTAATAAGTAATCGCTTCATATATAATTTTATGACTGTTTAAATATAAACTATGGAGATGTCTCATTAACATCGAGAGGATCAAATTATTTAACGAGTAATGATTATGATCAAATTATTTAACGAGAATGATATTGATTTGTATGAACTGGCTGTATGTTTTTGCATTCTAGTTCATCCTTTATCAGATAATGTGAAAAAGTTAAACAACCTTTAAAAAAAAGCTATTTGGTGTATATAGTGTTGTGTGTGTGTTAAGAAGGGTGGCATTATCATGTCTGGTCAAACCCTCTCTGTCCAAATTTAAAAAAAAAATGACATACACTTTTGGCGGCAAATCTGGCAGGTACAGATTTTTGTACTTCCCTACCAATACTCAATATGAATATAAATGCGAGAATAATGTTAAATTATATTTATATTAATACTAATAATGTCCTTAATAAATATAATCAGAAAACAACACGATGTGTCACCATGTTATGATTTAAATTATTCATTATATGAAATTATTTGTTTTTACGTCTATTTCTCAAATACATTCATAGAATTGACATAAATGCGATTAATTGGTTTAGAAATTAAAGAAAATAAATTTATGTAAGTTTATGAAAATTATTCTATACAAGCTAGAAATTTTAAAGAGAAGGAAGCTTGCGTAATTTTCTTGTATTTTAAAAGACAATGTAGCTGTAGATGTAAAAATATTTGATAAAATTGTTTGATATCGGTAAAAAGAATCATCACATACTACCAGACGGTACAAATTAAACAAAAAATGTAAACTTTCATCAAACATGCTTAACATACATAATAATTTACAAACCCGTCTAAACAACTTGGTTTGATTATCAAAATAATTTGATTTAAACCTAAATATACGTTTGAATAGATTTGACCGTCTCTAACACACACACACACACACACACACACACACGCACGCACACACACACACACACACACACACACACACACATGGGAGGGCACACACACACACACACACGTTAAATGAATGTAGTGTAATATTATATGTGTGTATATATATATATATGTTTCCGTTGTTCGCGTGTAGGCGTTTAAAAATCCGTTCACAAGTGCACCTGGGTATTTTATAAACCAAGATAAATCCTTCTGTGGTGTATATATTGTTGTTGCCATATTGGAAATAAATTAATATTTTATACTACATTGACTCATAAAGAACAGTTAGAAGGATATTTTATATATATAATAAAATAATAAAGCAACATCTGTACGTTGAATAGTTTAAAAAAAAATGAGAAAGTTTCAATAATATTATTTAAGATTTTGTCCGTTTGTCTGCTTTTTCGCGATTTCTGGAAAAGTACTGCACGGATTTCGATAAAATTTTATATGTTCATACATTATTAAACTTCTCATAATATAGATATTATTTTACTTTACACATTTTGATCTTTTTTTAAAGGAAAAACTAATCAGAAAAACTACTATTAACAGCGAAACAGTAAAACTGTTTAACAGATTTAAACGGAATGTGTTATATGGGTTTATTATAATATTAAAGTCAATATAACTTACTTTTATCTACCGATCCAAAAATTTGGTACAATATGGAGACGAAGCTTCTTAGAATTCCATGGATTCAGGTGCGGGTGCCGGGCCCATGTGTTGCAAGAGGAGCGCAAACAATGCCTGGACTTGACTTGTCGTATTCAGTATAACACAAAACATGATTTAACTATTGTTTTATTATTCTCATTGACTTCGATGGGATATCAATCAGTATTTTAACGGTTATTTCAGGACATGACATTTTCAAAAATTTTTGTTTTAAAACGATCACCTAACGTGTGTCTTTTTGATTGCAAAATATCTTAATTTTCCGTCAAGTAGTTTTCGAGCCTATTCGTGAAAATGACTGTAAAAGTCTCAAGTAGAACGCTCCGCTCGCTACGCTCACTTCGCTCAATTATCTTACAAATAAGACAATAAAAAATATGGATGAAAAGTCACAGGCGATAGTTAGTATTATATTACTTTGTTAATACCTAAGTGTGGTTTGTGTAAGTTTCTTTGTCTTTCTTTATTCCTTTTATACAATTGAAACTGGAAGTCATGGGTTTTTTGTTATTAAAAAAAAAAATCATTTCATCACCGCCATTTCAGTTATTTTAGCGTCAAAACTTTTGACAGCTAGCTATTGTTACAACAGGACACAAGGATTAGTTCAGAAATCAGAAATAATTAAATTGATATCTGATTCAAAGTAAAAATATAAGTTATAACTAGGATCGACCGCCGTGTACTGCGGGATCTGAGCTCCCTCAGTTTTTAATCATAATTTCTGAACGAAATGAGATATTTTAATTCTGTTTCTTAAAAACATGCCCATTCCCAATCTCTACAGCTCTGCCAATTTTCATTCAAATCCGTTCAATAGTGTATGTGATGTTGCTTCAAAAAGACGTTTCCCGAACGGTCAATAGCTTCGTTTACGTTCAGCTCAATGAAGTATATTTTCAATAATTATAAAACAAGTAATTCTCACACGTGTATTGTATACCACCTGCTTATTCCATTCATCCGTATCAAATTGCCTTGTGTGGATAACACCTAAACGGTACTGCAAATTAATATTACCGTATTATGGTCATAATTGATCTCGTTTCCGCGTCGGTACATGCTTAATGTTTAATAAACACGTGCGTTCTATATATTATATTATATATGTATATTTATATTTATTTATTTACCATCACGCCATATCCCTTGCGGGGTAGCCAGAGCGCCAATCGCTACGGTCCCTGCATACCCCTTTCGCCTGGGCCACAGACATCAACCTCTTCATACATGTCCTCCGAGGGGTCCTCATGCTTTTTACGTGACCTTCCTCCAGTATCATAGATACTGTGTTTTCGAAGATCACTCGAGGCCTCCCCCTGTCTCTCTTACCGCTCACTTTTCCTATATAAATATTTTTTACCATTCTTTCATCACTCATTCGTTTGACGTGCCCAAACCACCTGAGCACGTTCTTCTTCATTCTCACCGTGACATCTTCAATTATATTATATATGTATGTGAGGATGTATGTACATTTAAAACTACAGGACATAGACAACAATTTTATAACATACTATGAAAAGGGTGAACGAAGCTGCGTTTAAAGTTAGTATATAATATCAAAACACTCCTTTAAATCGTATAACTAACAATAAAGAAATCCTTGAATTTTGTTAACTCGAATAACAAATGATTCAACTTCCGTATTCGATTATTAGAAATGTTTACATTGCACAAACAAAACCGTCAAAAATATTGATATATTTACAAATATACTTAGTGTATCAAAAAAATAACAAAATTGAATAAAATAAGATGTCCATTTATATACAAATATATAATATATATAAGCCAATACACAATAAATAAATTCTAAAATGTTAATGCTATAAGATACTTAATAAATAATAATTTTTAAAGATAATGTCAATTCATGTATGGATTATGGACGACTAGATAACATTTGTTTCCTCTATTACGTTAAAAAAAAAGATAAATGTACTGTTAACAAATAATTTTATAATAAAAAAAAATAAACATAATTTTAGCATTTTTAATTTAATGAAAGCAAGATTATAGAAAGCCTTAAAATGAATTAATTAATACTTTTTTAGTCAAAGTAAGTATTATTGAGCTGAGCGTAAGGGAAGCTCTTAACCGTTTGGGAGACGTTTTTTGTGTTTAGTTGTCTCTAGAATGCGACGAGATAATTAGCTAAAAATTTTCTCATGTATGTTTGAGCCGAACGCGGATGTTATAACGAAAACAGATTGAAAAAATGTTTAGCCATTCAAAAGTTATCAAGAAAGGAAGAAAGGAGAGGGGCTTAGCTCAACACCTAGTTATATATAGGTTTTTAATTGCAGTTTGATTTGAAAAAAACATTTTAGATAAATTATAAAGCTTATGTAATCATAATCAATAATGCAATGGGTCCGTTGAATCCTACAAAACTTTATTTTCATGCTCAGTTATGATGGCATAATGGCATTGAGCGCGAGGTCGGTGCGTTGAGCGTACAGATAAAAAACACTGAGCCATATGTCAATGTCAAGTGTGGATCGGACGTTCAGAATATTACATCTGAAGATTTATTGTGATTCTAATTATAATAAATCATGGTTGTTTATTAGTAAATTGCATCCCACATTCATATGAAACCATTACAAAATAAATGTCATAAATAATTTTAAATAACCTTAAAAAGGGGCGTCCTTTTGTAATGTTTGTGTCAGGACAGAGAGAGCATAAAGAAAATATTTTTAATCTTTAAAACATTACGTTTAAAAACACAAGTTTACAATTTACAAATTGGCCGCTAAAAAGGTTTTTTGTTTTAGTACTGTAATAAAAAAGTAAATAAAAAATACTCATAGATATTTCGAAATCTGTTTAAAAAATTTTATTGTTTTTTATTTTGTTTTTAAAAATAAACTGTCTATGAAACAGTTAAGACATTATTCTCTTTATTGTGAGATTTGAATTACAATTGTAAGTCATTTTTTACTGTACTGTTTCACATTAATAATAATAATAATAATAATTGTCTGAACAATGTGTAATTCTCGGTTACATAAGTGCTGAGTCTTGGAAGGTCGGAGAATTCAAGGTGAGAAGCGTGGGAGCTTCCGATTATCAACTGACTATTTATGTTTCATTATATTTGTATTTATGTGTGTATGTATGTATGTATGTATGTATGTATGTATGCTTGTATGTATTAATGTAAGAAGAGATTTTGATTTTAAAATGTTTTTTTTTATTATGTTTTTGCATTTATAACCAGCTGTTGGCTCCGACTTTGAATACAATATTATATATTTGAATATTAGATAATAATTATTGACAGACAAACTTTCATTATTTTTTCGTGTTAAAAAAATTATTTGACTTTTGGATAAACTTTGAGGAAAATTTTGAGATACGTCGTTTTTAAACGAATATTTGAAACTTTTATTTGACAGTTATTAGGATGTTTTTTTTTTTTTTTTTTTCATTACCGTACAAAGAACTTCAGTCAGTTAACTATAAATTTATATACTATAATTTATATTACGTGTTTGTTTTGTAATATTTTGTATAATTGATAAAGTTAGACTATTATTACGTTAACATGCACTCACCCACTTAAGGATAATACTCACGGCCACTACCTAGCGATAAGCGAAATGTGTTTAATATTATTTACCTTGTTATTGTTATTTGTTCAATATATCTTATATCCAATTACGTATTGCGATTCTCTCATAACGTTTTATTACGTTATATATTTTTGTTTATTAAGGATTTTGTGACCAAGTAGGTTTTATGTCATAGGTTTTATGCCAATATATAAAAACTTCATGGTTTTTTATTAATATTTTTAATATTTTTTCTCTCTTAAATCGTATTATATTTTTTGTCTCGTGATCTGACACTGATGCATACCAAGGCTTTGTTAAATTCCTGACCCTAAAAAACGAAGGTCGCCCAAAAAGTTCATTATATTTTCGAGGGACCCAAAAAAAGAATGGAATCCGAGAACTGAATTTGAATACAAATTTCAATTTATCTTTGAGTTTTAATATTCTTGACCAAAATTTATTTTATTTCTGTTTTCGTTTCAAATGTTGTTTTTTATATATATTATTATAATTGTAATATTAGCTGAACACTACAATGCGTATAAACCTCCATTTTTTATTATAATAATACTTAAATTTATTTTTGTTATTTAATATTAAAGTATATATAAATATAGACAAAACCACGTTTTAACAATATCTTGGTATTTTGTGTTTGTTATTTTATTATATACCCGTGCCTAGTGGGCACGAACGAAACGAACGAAACGAAACGAAGTAGTCTTCGCTCGGGAAAAATATGTTTTTTTAAAAAGGATAACCTAAGTTACTCTTTATAAAATCGGTCGTAAAAATCGGTCCAACCGTTTCAGAGATACACCGGATCAAATAGACAGACAGAAAAATTCTAAAACTTGATTTTTTATGTAAGTAATACACTTTCATATGAATTAAGTGACCAGCTGTTAATTTGGAACCAAACAGACATTTTATTTATATGTATATAAAATATTTATAGGACAATTTAAATAATTATTTTCTTGATAAAGGTTTATTTTGTCTTAAATGTTGTCTTAAGGTTGTAGTTGTAGGTCAAGGAGAGCCTCCTGGCAGCACTAACTTACATGTGTGTGTCGTATGTATATAATGTGTATGTGTGTGTGTGTGTGTGATAATTCAATTACATTGTTAATAATAGGATTTCTTTAATATGTGTGAGTGGTTTTTTTTTTTTTTTCGGCCATGTTTATTATAGAAAAATTTGAATTACATTTTAAAAATAACGATCAAAACCGGGAAACGGCGTGTAGCAAACTATTATTACAATTAACTAGGGGCGCTAACCGGACCTCAATTTTGAATCGCAGCGCTCGCAAAATCTCGGTAGAGTTCGACGATTTGAGCGAAGCGAGTAACCCATCTTTCAATTCAGTGTTCAAAGCTGCAACCGACAGACAAAAAATATAGTATAATCAAATATCACATAGCGACTGTCGTTTTCTGGTGATTATTCCTCAACGACATGAGGTTTTTTCCTCTTTTTTTTTATAAACCTTCGCAATAACCAACGCTATAAATATGCAAAATTTCATGAAGATCGATAAAGCCGTTTTCATGCCACCCCGGACATGTGATGCAAAAAGTCTCACATAGAGCGCTCTGGTCGTTTCGCAGAATAATGTTTTAAATTATCGGAGAAAAGTAAGGAAGAAAAGCAATAATACTGCAAATAGTATAAGAACATCGAAATAACAAAAAAAAGCTCAAATAAATTGTTTAAAACTAAATTCTCTTTAATTTTATATTCAGTAACAACTTATATGAATTGTTCTAGAAACAGGGTAAAAAGTATTTGAGCCAGTCAGAATCGTTTATAAGTTAAATTAAACCATAATACAATGGGTTATGGTTTAATTTAGTTTGCAAGTCACTAACGTAATATCGCACGTACAATTTTACGACTGTGGAGGGTACTCTGATAGATTTATCTTTATTGCTTAGGACGACCATTATATAGTTATAAATGTTTTATATTTTATAATAAATATTATTGAGCGAAGCGAACGAAGTGAGCGGAGCATTTTACTGGAGACTTTTTACATTCTTTGTGACGAATTGTCTCGAAAACTTCTTGACGGAAAATTATGAAACTTTGCAATCAAAAAGACACACATTAGGTGATGGTTTAAAAAAAAATGAAAAATGTCCTCAAAAACAATTTTTTTTTTAATATAATGTTAAAAAACTGATATCCCATTGAAGTCAATCGGAAACGACGATTCAATACACTGGGCTCACTTCGCTCAATATGCAAACGGCACCCGAGATTTCGCGAGCGCAGCGAGTAGAAATTAAGGGTTTGTTGGCGCCCCTAGTAAAATAAAATCAAGTTGTAATCTGAAGTACATTCAGGGTCGGATTTGAAGGATGTCCCTCTTAATAAATATTTTTAAAAGATTTTTTTAATAATAAATATAAACTTGCAAATTTTCTGATATATAATAATATTATGTTTGTGCAAATATTCTTAGTAAAAAATAATTAATTGGATATATTTTTATCTTGTGGAGGCCCTCCCCTAAATGACCCTGGTTACCGCCATTTTATTTCTCTACTTGAGATAGATAATGTTATAACCATCAAAATGACCACATATAGTTAAATATTTAAAATCATGTAATTAGAGATTGTTACTCAAAAAGATAAAAAAAGAAACATTCCTTTATTTATATAAATAATGGTCATACATACATAACATTAATATAAAATCAGCGCACGGATCCGTACGTGACGGACACACACACTACAATATATATATATATAATTATTATATCCACGTGCAGTCACACCTGTGCATTCGTTGTTTACGACCACCTGACTCTATGGACAGACGACAAACGAAATCATTTTATATATTTTATTAATATAAATAGTTCGTTTGAAATATATATTTAAAAGCTAGTTTATATACAGGAAAAAGCGATCTAAAATACTGATATAGTCAGTGTATTGACAGAAAGATGGCGCTCAATAATTGAGCTGAGCGTAAGCGAATTAACCGTTTGGGAGACCTTTTTTGTGTTTAGTTGTTTCCAGAATTGTTTGACCGAACGTTGTCCGAAGCTTACAGACAAATCAGAAATAACTTAGGCTACAATTTAATTACAAATGTCAAGTAAATTAAAAAAATAATGACACTTAAGAGCTGAGTGCCACGGATGTTATACAAATCATTCCCCTTTTTCCTTGATTCCCCTAAAATAAGGATGAACATTGTATTATCTTATTGTACAGAAATTATAATTAGTTTAGAAAATCGAAAAAGTGCTCCTTAAAATCTAGTCTGATATTATTTGACCTAAATCCTGTGTCAGCCGTGAAAGTGGAAGAAAATAACTCATACATATTTATATATATTCATTTTATTCTTATAAGGTTTTAGTAAATTTATATAACAACTAATTTTAATACAAATACACACAAACTTTACGTTTATGTGTATTTATATTTTGGAATGAAACAGAATTTTCAATAACAATAAAGTTCACAAGCAAATTATTCACGAAAGAAGTATTTTGTTCGTATTTATGTATATTGTAAACTTGAAAGATGGCGTCCATTTTGATATTGTATGTTTGCGTTTTGTAATTAATTTAGTAAGTACATTTACGACTTACATGAAAACAATCATATGTATGTTATGTCTTATATTAAATTTATTAAAAAAATATACAATAAAAACAGCTGTACAAAAAAAGATTCCATTACTATTGTGTCATTATCCGCCATTATAACCTATAATTATCTATGATTACAATTTTAAATTTATAAGGATAAACATCAAAATACTTTACATTTATCTATTAATAAAACAAATTTAACGTTCAGTTGACGTTGTTAATTTTCAAATCCTTTGATTCAGCCGCCTCTTTATCACGCCTGTTTACAATAACCTACATTTATAATTGAAACACTCGTGCCATTTCAAAGTAATGTAAAATCATTATACATTATATTTTAGAATACATTCATTACGGAAGAATAATAAATGTAAGACATTAAATCTCAAATTGTATTGAAAAATATAATTCGAGAATCCATTTATTAGTGAATTAGAGTTAATGAGAGTTCCTAATGTTTATATTGTACATAAGGTGTCAAGCACATAGACGGGAAAGCCGGCGCCGGGCTGAGCGTCGCGACGTCTCGGCGCCAGTGCCAGTCCCGGCCAGGGGTGCTTTGCTATGGGACTGCTTATTATAATTTTAACTAGCTCTTACCCGCTACTCCGTGCGTAGGTAACTCTACCCTATTTAATTTAGATGTCCATTTATGAAATACATTCGTTATTATATGGTTTGTCCATAGATTATTCAAAACCATTTTTTTATATTTATAATGGGTTCGCTAGTTCTTAGTACCTACTGTTTAGGTTTATTTTGTTTTATTTTCTTAGTAAGTAAGCTTAACTTAATCGCGTATATTCCACTCTGTTGGAGTATCGTGGTAAATGTAGTTCCTTGATAACATAGCTTCCGAATATTAAAAAAAATTACAACCGTTTTTTCACCAGTAAAAAAAATTATTATATTATTATAAATTAACATTCACACAGACAACATTAATACAAATAATTTTCATAAGTAGATTAGCTTCACCTGACTTAATACTAACATGAAATAGGTTAAAAAAAATTACGCAGCCCTTACCAATATAATTCTCTTACGCGTTATATTAACTTTAAAACTAAGTTTTTTCTTTAATTTAAGTTTTTACTTAATACGTGTACTTTTGAGTGACATAACTTCTTTTTGAAGCAACATCACATAAAAACTACTGAATCGATTTGAATGAAAATCAAATCGATTCAGTCCGTTCAGAAATGATGGTCAAAAAATTGAAGGTGTTACTTCAATTCCCGCAGCGCACGGCGACGGATCCTAGTAATAAGTTGTTTTAGTAATATTTATTCTTATATGCAATATTTATTTCTGTACAGTTACGTTTGTATCAATTTATATACAATGAATGTATTTTCTTTACGATAAATGTAATTTAAAAAAAGTATTTTAATAATTAATTGATTGTAACTTGTAACAGGTAACTGGGACTTATAATAAATAATATTTCACTGTCACTTGTCACTATTTACCTCTAAGATGTGTGTGTGAGCGTGTCTGAGTGTGTGTCTTTAAGATTGTAATAAATGTAATGGTATCTTAATAAATATATTTTTATTACACTTATAGCTAACTCATAATAATACGAGGGCCAAACTGAAAGTTTTTAGAACTGGCCACTTAAAAGCATTATATTAAAAAAATAGTTTAAATTTTGAAAATAGAACTCTTTACCAATATTATTGCGTGTACATTTCATTCATTTGTCATTTGTTTTACGATTTGGCGGCAAATTGAAAATTGTCTGTGCACGTCAGAATGAATTTAAGCCGAGAAAATTTTCGTGCAATGATTTTTTATGACTTTCGATGTCATTTAAGTCAACAAGAAAGTTATGATAGACTTCGATTGGCTTTTCACGATGAAGCCCCATCTCGTGCCACAGTTTACAACTGGTTTAATGAATTCAAACGTGGTCGAACTAATCTCACCGATGATTTGCGTGAGGGACGGCCTTCTACAGCGACGACTGAAGATAACATCAGTGTTGTGCGGCGTATGATAGAGACTGACAAAAGAGTGACCTATCAGCAGATTCGGACAAGTCTAGGCATAGGTATGAGTCAAGTGCACAAAATCCTCCCTGAACATTTAGCGGTCAGGAAGCTTTGTGCACGCTGGATACCGCATAATTTGACCGAGGCTCAAAAACTCCGCCGTGTTGATTGGTGCCGAGAAATGATCCAAAAATTTAACGGAGGTGACTCAAATGCTGTGTTCGACATACTAACGGGTGACGAAAGCTGGATTTATTGTTATGATCCGGAAACCAAAAGACAGTCTGCTCAGTGGGTGTTTCCTTCCGAAGAGTTACCAACTAAAGTGAAGAGAGGTCGAAGTGTTGGAAAAAAGATGGTGGCCTCGTTCTTCGGAAAGACAGGTCATTACGCGACAGTAGTCTTAGAGGATCAGAAAACGGTTAATGCAGAGTGGTATACTAACAATTGTTTGCCACTTGTCTTGGAAAAAGTTCGAGAGAAACGACCTCGCAGCAGGATCCTCCTTCATCACGACAATACCTCGTCGCACACCGCCAGGCAAACGATCGACTATTTGGTGACCTCAGACGTGGAATTACTGGGTCACCCGCCGTATAGCCCCGACCTCGCACCCTGCGATTTTTATTTATTTCCGAAAATAAAAGAAAAACTTCGAGGAAAACGTTTTATAGACGCCGAAGAAGCAGTGGCTGCGTTTCAAAACGCCGTCGAAGAGACCCCTAAGGCCGAGTGGGCAAGGTGCTTTTCTCAATGGTTCCATCGAATGAAGCAATGTATTGATGTAAATGGACGCTATTTTGAAAAGTTACAATAAAACTAATAACTTGCTAGAATGCTTAGTTTTTGATTTTCTAAGAACTTTCAGTTTGACCCTCGTAATGTGACGTTTCTCTTCATGTAAGTAAAATTAAAATAGTAAAATTTCAGTTTGAATATATAAATATATATATATATATATATATATATCTATTTGTTCTTTTGTCTGCATATATCACTCGAAAAGTCCTACATAAACAAAACTGTTTTCAATAAAGAAAACAAAAGTATTTTTATAACTTTTATTATTATTAACTTCATGATTTTATTACTATATTAAATATTAATATTATAAATGTATTTAATGTCTTGTGATATTAAATTAACTTTGAATATTACGTCTATAAAATTATACATACACGTTAAAATATAATTATTATTGCGTATTATTGATGTAGGTAAAACAAATCAAGGACAAATAATTATTGTTATTATTAATTAAATAAACTAATTATAATAATTACAAGTTATAAATAAATAATGTTTATTCGATAATCAGTTTCAAAGAATTAGTTCGTTATTATATTACTAGATGGCGCTGTGAGATAAAAACTTTTATTATGGATTTTTTAAAATTTTATTAGCCAACTCAGGGGGCGCCGCGGCGCTCCCTGAGACGGCTAAGAGCATCGTCTTGGACCATCATGGCAGGCCTAGGGGCGCCAGTGTTTCATTACCCACGGGCACCACACGAGCTAGAGCCGCCCCTGCTAGTACTATATAATTGTATTTTACCTGTAGCTTTAAAATTATTTACGAATTATTACTTTAATACAAATAAACACCATTGTTTAGAAAAACATCTAAATAAACGAATGTTTGCTTCTAACATTTAAATTTTCTGAACGAAAAAATGTGATCATATTTTATATATATACATTTATTCGTGTTAAGTCCGTCTGTTATAATAATTAACACATGTATCGTAAACATAACTCCGTTAGTCATCCCTCTCTTAGCTACAATACATTCGTTACAATTTTTTAATAGCCTGAATTAGCTGAAAAAAGTCCCACATGCGCCGGCGCAGCGTGACTCACGCGACCGTGGCGCCATCTGATTTATTGTGGACATTTCAGAAACTACCCATTCGGTATAAAGGCGATTTATTTTTAAATTGGTTTATGAAGATATTTAACATCGCTGTAGTCTTTCGATTTCTTTTAAACGCTTTTTCCTCAATGATTATTTTTAGTAAATAAAACAATCAATTAGTAGATTAGATTATAGAAGTAAGAATATATCTTACAAATAAGTTATTTTATAACTTCGCAGTTATAACTGCCATATACATCAAATTTTAACTTATTTTTAACCTTGAAGATATAATTAACAATTCGCTAAAGGGAGAGCGAAAAGCGAAACAATTGACCTCAAACATGATGATAACATTGAATAATAATTCTTTTAATGTTCATGCAATAATCGAATTCCACATGTAAGCTATCAAATAACCCTCTGTATCCAAGGGCAAAGCGTGCAGGGTTCACGAGAATTTTCGATTCAATTTCCAAGAATATTTTCCCCCTTTCACTTACCAGAATACCGTCTACTTAATTAAGCACACGATAAAAGAAACCATATTATACTTATAATCAAAAAAACTTTAGTTCTTCTAGTTTTTGTATTTAGGTTATTATTAGTCTAATGCCCACCCTTCTTCAAGATATATTATCTATATTGTACGTGTAGTGACCGTGCGTACTCACTGTATAAATACAATACAAAACAAACAAAAGTATATTAGCTGCAAGCGTATAATCGTGCGGAGAATCATCTACAACTTAATGTTTTTGACTTTTTGTATTCTCTTGACTCTTCGCCGTTTGACGTGTAAGCGAGCGCCCTGTTTATTAGCTGTCATTAGTCTTAATAAAAACAAGGAATGGGAGAAAGGTCCACACTTATTCAGCCAGTATATGGCTTATTTAAATTTTGATACAGTTCATCTTTTCGTTTAATATTATGTCTAGAAGGTGTGATAAATAATAAAAAAATATTCAAAACAGCAATGATGTGTGTTACTTTCTCTTTACATTTATTTAAAAATATATCTAATGTATAAAAAAGAGGTCGCGCTACTTACTGTTTTATGTTCAACGTTAAATGTATGTTTATACATTTTTATTAATGTTTTAAAAATTATAAATTAGTGATCTTATTGTGTACTTTGCTGTATTCTGTACTATAGTAAAAGTACCAAAAAGATTTAATAAAACAACAGATGTGCCCACTTTTTCAAAGTATACTTTGTGAGCAAATAATAGAACCTTATTCTGTTTCTGATATTTATTGGAATAATACAATGAATTATTGCTTATACACAATTGGGGATTTAAAAATAAAATATATTGTAAGTTCTGTATTGCATCATCTGTATTTATTTACTGTATTTTCACCATTCACTAAGTCCTGGCAAGTATCCACTGCTTGCGTAGATTATTTTAAATATGGAAGCTGTCATGTAAGCTTTCCCTTGGTAATAAGATGTAAATTTATTTAACACAGTTTTCCAGAAAATTTCCACAATATTTTACTAGAAACTTCTGGATTGATATTTAAAAACTTATTACCCTTAAACTATATAATATATTTAATAGAAAAGACACTAGAGTCAACCTCCTTCCAAGATGGCGACCTGTGTTGGTAATTTTATAACATTTAATGTTTAATAAATATATTCTTAATAGTGACAGTCATTTTGTAAAGATCTGCTCACGTGTGATTTGCTGGGAGATCTGGATTTTAGCCAACAGGATGACACACCGTAGGAAACTAATGCGGCACTTCCGCGAATTACAGACGTCACAGGAAAAACACTACTACCATATATTTTAATATATTTATATAAAAAAAATATTTAATAAATTTATAATATATTTAACAAAAAATCCGTGTTCTTTATAATTATTTTAGTTATAAAAATTATTAAATTAATTTAAACAGAACGATAATTAATTTAAAAAAGCTTTGTCGGTAAAATAACAGATAATATATAATATAATAAAAATAGTATTTAAAGTACATAGTGTCCATTCATAATATCTTGTACTGACACATATATATATAGTTGTTGTTTTAAGAAGTGATTCATATTATCTTATTGGCACATGATTTCGTTCTGCCGCACTCCGAAGGTCGAATGTCGGACATCCGGATTGTAAATGCTATACGAATTTTTATTTATATAAAAGAAACTTTTAAGAATCTATAGATTATGTGAATTAGGTTTTTTTATTTGCTTCGTGTTTGCGCTACTCCCCCCTCCCCACCCAATAAGACAAATGAGGTTTATTTCCTTTAAAAGTTCTAAGCTTCTCAGAAGAAAGTATATATATATAAATATATATAATATAAATATATGGATAAAATAATTTGTCCTTATAGACCAAATGCACAGACAATAGGCAAGTCCAAGTCCAGAAAGCTGACGTTTACACTAAGGTTTATTTTATAAAGTAATCATTTAGTAAAAAAAACGTTTTTGTTAGTATGAAATGTGTACTTGAGTTACTTTCTCGCAGAAATTTCTGCAGACGAAGTTGTGGCGCAGCACATAGTTCAAATTAAATTTTATTATTTACACCTATTTCAATTGTCATAATCCCTACCCCTCTTTCCTCAACCTGTCCATCCATCCCAATCTTCTTCAACCTTCAACGCTCTTGGACATCCTTGGCCATTGATGATAATATCTTACGATTTAATATTAATTTTATAAACTCGTTTCAATATATTCAATATATATATATTAGAAAACCGGTATTTTATCTTGATTTTACATATATTTATTTAAAACATCATTAAAATAACGAAAAGTTATAAATAGACAATATTTAAAAAAGTTTGTAATGATAATGAAACTTGTACTGTTTTTCTAATAATAGCATTAAAAATTTACTGGTTAGTATAACTATGTTGTAAATTTTGCCCTTCCAGCCGGCACTTTACGTGTTTCTAGCTTCAACATCTGTTAATATAAAAAATATATTTAATTAACTTGCTCACCTTGTAATCAATTCTATTAAATGGTCGACGATCCCGGTAATATATGAAAAACTTTAATTATTACATGAAAGTTATTTAAAAGAAAATATTAAGTTTTGCTAAATATTAACACTAAACCTACCGACAATTCTTGTATACCTGTTCCTACCGCACGCCGTCAAATTGACCGGTAATTAAAGGTTATTTTATTATATAACGCAGGTTATAATGGAAATAACTAAAAGTAAAGAGTGAAGACAATATTAAATGCATATTCTAAGAATTGTCATGTAGTTTGATAACGATATTATAACGTTTAAAAATGTGTAAGTTTTACAAAAGTTTAAGAACGGTCAATTTGACCGGTACTTGGTAGGTTTAGTGTTAAATAAAGTTCGTAAACACGATACGTACGCACAGAGTGAACACATCGCAGAGGGAGCGATTGTATCAGATATTGTTGATTTCTGTATTCATAAGGATACACAATATGGTATTAAATATTCATGGCGCGAAACAAAAGACAACCAAAAACAAGTTTTTTATTTCTCTTCAGTTTATCGTTTTGACCTAAAGTTATTCTGCCATCATGTCGGTTGCAACATTTCAGCGATTTAATAAAAACGATATAAATATTTTTTAAAATATAAATTTAATTATATAAAGAAAAAATGTATTAGTAATGACTGTTTGTATTAATCTTTTTACTTTTTTATAGTTTTTTATGACTGTCATATTGTTGACAATTATCTATGCATTAGCGATGTTATTGCATAGATAAGCCCTAATTTGCTTGCTATGCAATTTGTTATCAGATGACCTTCAAAGTCCCTCTCAATGGGGCGCTCTAGGGCTGTAAATGTTTAAAAAAAATATAAAAAATAAATAAAGTTACCTTCGCACTTGACAAATGTTTTATAATAGTGATTATTCCATAATTCGTTAGGAAATATAAATTAAAAAATATTTATTTTAATCCTATTAAATATTGTAAATATTGAAAATGATTTCTGACGACCCTATTCACCCTCGCAATCAGCCTAACCCATAAGTCACAACCCCAACCCCCAAAACACGCGATGGCCCCTCCACGCGTTCGTTTACCAATTATGCCGTGCAATTTACTTTCCTCAAAATATCGATTGCACTTCATTTAAAGAATAAAAAAAGATTTTTTTTATAAATAACACAAAATCTACTCAATAAACACAAACTGTTAACGTTATAAACTAAAACTAGGGAAATAAATAGTATAATAAAGAAAAGCATAAATCGACGTCTTTTAATATGTAACACCCAAAATATCTTTGACCGTTCCTGAGGGAGATAATTCCACATACAGCTTTATCCCAATTATCTGGTGTTATCCCATTTATAAGTCGATCTCCCCACACACTAGTTTTATATTCAAGGTCTTATAGCTTAGTTATAATCGTATAATGTAAGTAGCTGTATGATAAATGTTACTTATACTTTACATAAGTGTTATAATCTTAATTAAAAACAACTTTTATCAACAAATCAAATAAACAATGTACGACAGGAATAGCTTATATATATGAGTAATAAATGAATATTTAATATTATGTAGGTATCTCGCAATCGGTCGCTGTGGACTGGACCGGCGACTGTCTGTCTGTAACTTTTATATAATGACCTTCACAACAAGGTTTTAGTTTAATATCATTTAATTTATACCTTTTTATACAACCTTTTAGAATGTATATATTTATAAATAAACAAAATAGAATATATATAAGACATAAAATATCCTAATGAAGTCAAAGTCTTTTACTTACTTACTTTACTTTTAATATGGTTTTGTAATATATTCTACGGTTGAAATAGGTCCGTTGAGTCGTCTAGAACCTTCTACATTTAATATTTTAATTATATATCTTAAAATAATATATATCTAGTGTGCTATGAATCACTGCAGCCTACTGCCAAGCCTCCCCGCTGCGAGCACTCTTAATAATAGAACTGATCTAATGTTTATCTTAAAACTATATTACAATATACTAATGAGGTCAACATTTATTTGTTTTTATCTGTTCTCTCGTACAGATAACATCCCAAACAATTTATTATTCATCAGCTATTTGCATATAAAAATCAAGTAATAATAATAAAATGTTGTAGTGAAAGCTCTTTTAATTGCGAATAATATACTATACTTATTCCTGACATAACTGGTTTGAGAATCAAATGCAAACAAACGTAATGTTGTAAATGTAATGTGGGACATAATAAACGAAACCGCGTGTAATGCATGTATTTAATAAAATAACAATTAACATTCAGACCGACCTCTGAATAATCACGTTTTCTGTTATAATATTTTCGCTGGTTTCCTGCAGTTGATAATTATTATTTTTATTTGAACTGAACATTCAAGGTTAACTGTATTAGTTTTACAAAAATAGTCAATTTTGAGTTCCTTAACTACTTGTGATATAACAAACAATTTCATTTAGACAGTTATTTAATATATAAGTAAGAATTGTGTATTACATTATCAGATAGTAAACAGATAAAAAACAACACAATGAAATATTAACTACGCACGCCATTTCAATAACTCCCACTCGATACACACTTTAAAACTACAGCTATATAATAATAATAATAATATAACAAACAACAATAAAAGTAGTGAAATCATTTTATTATGCAAAGAAACGAATTGGGTCAAGTTAGCAGTTCAGGGGCTGCCAAACCTATTAGTTTTGGTCGCGCGATGCGTCAGTTCTCGGAAACGGTGACGATCGCCTCAGCGACATACAAATAAACGGAATATACATTTATTTTATTGACTTTAGCATTGGATTTTATTATATTTATCGTATAAAATGATTACTTCAGTACATTTTTATCATATTTTTAACATATTTTGCTATAGCTTTGTTATTATATAAATTATTTACAACATTTTTAGTGGACTCTAATAAGTTTTAAAATATTTTTAATGTTTATTGTATTTAAAAACTTTTTTTGGTATATAAATATACAGGTTTATAATAAAGATATAAAGTATTCTTATTCTTTCAATGTCAAGTTCATCAAGTTGTGGCTTTAGTTTTTTTATCGTTTGAACCAATCAAAGATATTATATAGTGCCACCTATCGTGAAATAATTAAAACATTGAATTTATAAGTTTTTAACAAGCCATCTTGCGGACAGTAGCAAAAAATAAGTCAACATTTGACTTGATAAAACTATATATATCCAAAATAAGGAAGAAGATATTTAGAGTACAAAATTATATAAATATTGGCACTAGTGGGTCTAATCGTAAAAATATTTGTGTCAAATATTTATATAGATGATTTAATTTAACATAATTCATAAATTTTATCCACAAATATTTAGTCTACAGAGCACGATCCATTAGAAATCATAAAAAAAAATTTAAGTAATGGTTGGAGTTTTTTGTACTTATTGTTTCAATACTTTGTTAATAACTGTTAAATTATACTAGAGCTTCATTATATACTACCTCCATAGTGGCACCTTCTTGCATTTCTATTTGATACTTCATGATTTAAACTTCTGAATTTATACCCCACATCAAATGGCATTCCTTACCACTACTCTATATAGCGAAAACATTTAATTGATTAGGAATTTAGACAAGCGGCTACAATAAATAATGTCATAGGTTTTTCACCGTTTAATCTGACAACATATATATTGCTTAATATGTTATTTATTATTGAGCGAAGCGAACGAAGTTAGCGGAGCGTTTTACTGGAGGCTTTTTACATTCTTTGTCACGAATTGGCTCGAAAACTACTTAACAGAAAATTATGAAACTTTGCAATCAAAAAGACACACATTAGGTGATGGTTTAAAAAAAAATGTCGAAAAAATGATATCCCATTGAAGTCAATGGGAAACGATGAGTTAATACACTGGGCTCGCTTTGCTCAATATTCAAACTTTCTTGCCGCCCCTATAGTAACAATATATGTTATAAGACAAAAATCTGTTGTTAAAAACAAGTTTTATAAAACTGGGTTGTTAGTAATTTTTTAAAGTCAATCTAAAAACAATTGTTAACAAAATGAAAAAAATATTTTTTGCTGTTTATAAACAAAAGTATTTAGTTTTTATAATTCTTTTCTTATTTATTACAAAAGGTTATATAGCAACCCACTAACCAGCTACTCCTCATCCATTTTTTCATTTTTTCTTGTCTAAAATCTCAACAGTAGACTACGATAAGAAGAAAATAACAAGAACAGGTATTAAATTTATAGATATAAAAGTTGTACTCTCATAATTCCAAATAATCAAAGAAAAAACAAATTTTCTTAATACTAGTCATGTTTAGTTTTCTTTTTGCTTAATTGAAATTAATGTGTAGCTGGCTGTATACTGTGTACAAACTATTGGTTGTCTATGGTTTAAACGTAGTTTGACGGCTGGCAGGTACATCCGGCCCTCGAACTTGTAAAAGGTCCTTTTTAACGCGTACGCCATTGCTGGCGTATGGTGGTGTATTTTATTGAAAGGAAAATCATAAACCATCCAATATGGTAAGCTTTTAAATTAATAAATGTGTTATTTATAGTGTTTCGGGATACCCGTGCTACCGTTTACAACTAATATTTTTGCGATTAAATCTTAATAAGTAAAATAAATCCAAGTTAAATCCCAACAGTATATGATGGGATGACGTTTTCGTAGTGATAGTGAGAATTACCAAGTGTTGTGAAATAATATGGAAGTTAAATTCTCTTTAATTTAAAAACCATACTTATGTAGTCAACTTTCGGAAATGAAACGTGCGTTTGACGTAAAGTTTTATCGTGTCTACCAGACTCCGAATGTTTGCAAGATGTTGAGTGATCTTTTCGTTTGTCCAGGTGAATTTTACTGTAGACGAAATCCGTGGCATGATGGACAAGAAGCGGAATATCCGCAACATGTCTGTCATTGCCCACGTCGACCACGGCAAGTCAACGCTCACAGACTCACTGGTATCCAAAGCCGGTATCATTGCCGGTGCCAGAGCCGGAGAGACGAGATTTACAGACACCCGGAAAGACGAACAGGACAGATGTATCACCATCAAATCCACGTGAGTTAAAACTTTTGTGCATAATTGCTGTAGTGACCTTTCAATATGGCTGCACATCGATGCATCTCTGCACTCTTCAAAATCGATAATCTGTTATTTGAAGTAAAACAGCTGATTTACTAGTTGTCTAGTTTTATTTATACGTATATTTGTCTTAAAGATCAATCACCTCTGTACACGTGTAAAATATCGAGACATCGGCAGTTTTTTGTTTTACGTGATGAATGTTCTTACCATTAAAAACTGAATTTCTCTGAGGATTCTTAGAACGGCCATCTGATGTATTGTTTTTTTTTAACTAATTCGTAATTGTTGATGGAACAAAAATAACGTTTTTTTTGTATTCCCAGTGCCATATCTATGTTCTTCGAGTTGGAGGAGAAAGATTTGGTATTCATCACCAATCCCGACCAACGTGAGAAAGCTGAAAAGGGTTTCTTGATCAACTTGATTGATTCACCCGGGCACGTTGACTTCTCCTCGGAGGTGACTGCTGCCCTCCGTGTCACTGATGGAGCCCTTGTGGTTGTGGACTGTGTGTCCGGTAAGTAGAAAGATTATAATTAAAAGTATTTCATTTGTTTATAGTAAATTTCCAAGTAATCTGTTCTGAATTTGAAAGGTGAAAGTGGAACATCTATTGTGGGCAATTTTCTTATGAGTGTAATTTTGTAAAACCGTTCCTCAATGCAGGTGTGTGTGTACAAACCGAGACTGTATTGCGTCAAGCTATTGCTGAGCGCATCAAGCCCATCCTTTTCATGAACAAGATGGACCGTGCCCTACTGGAGTTGCAACTGGAGTCTGAGGAACTGTACCAGACATTCCAGCGTATTGTTGAAAACGTGAACGTTATTATTGCCACGTATAATGATGACGGTGGTCCCATGGGTGAGTAACGTTATGCAATGTTATACATAACTTTTCATAATTGTTGTGAAATATTAACAATGTTGTATACATACAAGTGCAACTGTAAAAAAGTGGATTATTTATTTCCAATAGACAATTCTTAATATTATATTGTAATGTTTGTTAAAATCTTTGTGGCAGAGACAGTTCTAAGTGTCTAATATTTCAATCCTATATTTTCACAAGCCTATTACATCATTACACACATTTTCCTTTTTCATACAAAAATAAAACATTTATTTAACTATAATCTAATTCGCTATCATTAAACTGCCATCTATATAGATATATATATATCTTGTTAAGTAGATTGATAGTAGTCAAGGTTGCAAATTATCAATAAAAATATATATATATAATTTGTGCAAAATAATACAGGATGTAAAAAGAGTTTTTTGATAAACTTCTAATAAAAACTAAAACTAAACTAAATAAAATTATATCTAAATTGTATCTTTTGAGATGTATGATTAATATAAGTGAAATGTTTATTTATAAAAACATAGTCCTAAGTGTTACCAGTAAATTTTTTTATAATTTCCATGGAGTCAAAGTGGACATACAATATTTTTTATCGAGTCTGAAATGCAAGTCTCTATGATTGCATAAGTTACTTTGATGAAGACAATAATATTTTTCTTAATTTAAATATTATTTTTTACTGCAAATTTTATAGTTAAATTTAATCCTATCTTTTAATTTTCTTTGTCAGGTGAGGTACGTGTGGATCCAAGCAAAGGCTCTGTAGGTTTTGGCTCCGGTCTTCATGGTTGGGCTTTCACCCTCAAGCAGTTTGCTGAGATGTACGCTGACAAGTTCAAGATCGACCTTGTTAAGCTTATGAACAGGTGAATTTTCAGACACTAATAAAGTACATTTTGAAATATAAGTTTAAAATAAAATTTACTCCCAAGTTTTTACCTTTCTAAGTCGTCCCATTGATACTGGGTAAAGTTATTAATGCTATACACCAGCGGCAGACAAGGACGAGAAAGGAATTTCTCAGTATGATTTCGTGAGGCATATTTGGTAATGGATGCTTCACAACTTATACTGGGATACAGTTTTATTATCAACGTTATTCTATGTTGGCTTTTTGTTTTAAATTACTTTAAAATAACTAGATTTATCTTTTAAGGCTTTGGGGTGAAAACTTCTTCAACGCTAAGACAAAGAAATGGGCTAAACAAAAGGATGAAGAAAACAAGCGTTCCTTCTGCATGTATGTGTTGGATCCTATTTACAAGGTTTTCTCTGCAATCATGAACTTCCGCAAAGAAGAAACCGAGAGCCTGTTAAAGAAGATTGGTGTCACCATCAAGCATGAAGATTCTGACAAAGACGGCAAAGCTTTACTTAAGGTAAGATATTTAATTATAGATAGAGAAGTATTATTTAGTCCCAAGTGTTGCCGGTTGCTTATATAATCAGCATCTGGGTGTCAAAGAGGACTGACAGTATAAGTCTTTCCGGAATTGGTTGTATGTCTAGTGACTTATAACCCCATAAATGATAGAGACATTTATATTTTAAAAATTACCTGTCTAGATTTATTTATATACATTTTATTTACTAAACATGTTATATAATAGGTAGTAATGCGCTCCTGGTTGCCGGCCGGTGAGGCTTTACTTCAAATGATAGCCATCCACTTGCCGTCGCCAGTAGTGGCGCAGAAGTACCGTATGGAGATGTTGTATGAGGGACCTCACGATGACGAGGCCGCTATGGGTATCAAGGTAGTTTTTTAACAAATTATGTAATATTATCCTTTGACCTTTATATATTATATCAAACAAATTCTGTGGTAAATAACAAATTTATTAAAATACAGAACTGTGACCCAGAAGCACCCCTTATGATGTACGTCAGCAAGATGGTGCCGACCTCCGACAAAGGTCGTTTCTATGCTTTCGGACGTGTATTCTCTGGAAAAGTAATCACTGGACAGAAGGCCCGCATCATGGGCCCCAACTTCCAGCCTGGCAAGAAAGAGGTAAATAATTAATTACCACTATATGCTTAGTGACTTAATGGTACGAAATAGTTTAAGTAAAAAAAAGAAAGGAAAGTAAAAAAAGCGTCCGCACACCGTGCCGCATCTTAGCGCGCGGCCCTGTCTGTGACGCGGCCGTGCGCCGTGAGGAGGCGGCGAGTGCGGACGCAGAGCACGACCGCGAGAGTCTAAACGCTGCATAGGACCGCTATCCTTATGTCCAGGGACTG
The DNA here is from genome assembly GCA_918358695.1 of Melinaea menophilus ssp. n. AW-2005. Taxonomy (NCBI): domain Eukaryota; kingdom Metazoa; phylum Arthropoda; class Insecta; order Lepidoptera; family Nymphalidae; genus Melinaea; species Melinaea menophilus. The sequence goes on along the minus strand of OU911043.1, from coordinate 18,731,569 downwards.
CAAGCTACGGCTCATGCGATACACTTGTACTTTACAAATGACTATAATTTTGAAATATAAGATGTATTAATGTGAATGGTTGAGACACATTACAAAATAATTTAATTGTTGCAGGATCTGTACGAGAAGACCATCCAACGTACAATCCTTATGATGGGTCGTTATGTAGAAGCTATTGAGGATGTTCCTTCTGGTAACATCTGTGGTCTGGTTGGTGTTGATCAGTTCCTTGTCAAGACTGGTACCATCACCACCTTCAAAAACGCCCACAACATGAAGGTAATTTATGTTTTAATACCTTTGGTGGAAACAACTAGAAGTATCTTAAAAGAATCTATCAAAGTTTTATATGAATAAGACTGATAATAAATCATTGTTACACATCCCAGGTCATGAAGTTCAGTGTGTCTCCCGTCGTGCGTGTCGCCGTGGAGCCCAAGAATCCTGCAGATTTGCCCAAGCTGGTAGAGGGTCTGAAGCGTCTCGCTAAATCCGACCCTATGGTGCAATGCATCAATGAGGAATCTGGTGAACACATTGTCGCTGGTGCAGGAGAACTGCATCTTGAAATCTGTCTTAAGGTAATTTCACAGATTTTCTCTCAACTTAAGATTTGCAGAATATATCAAATTAATTGCAAAAGTAAATAACATTTTACATTCTACAGGACTTAGAAGAAGACCACGCTTGCATTCCAATTAAGAAATCTGACCCCGTAGTGTCGTACCGTGAGACTGTAAATGAAGAGTCTAACGTGATGTGTCTGTCCAAGTCTCCCAACAAACACAACCGTCTGTTTATGAGGGCCACGCCCATGCCTGAGGGTCTCCCTGAGGATATCGACGACGTAAGTTAATTGTAAAGCACATACAATTTTTTTTTTTTTTCAAGTTGCATAGTGTTATTATCATTTTTCTGATGTTAGGGAAAAGTAAACCCACGCGACGACTTCAAGACCCGCGCGCGTTACTTGGGAGAAAAGTACGAGTACGATGTCACCGAAGCCCGTAAGATCTGGTGTTTTGGTCCCGAGAGTACCGGACCCAACATCCTTGTGGACTGTTCCAAGGGAGTGCAGTATCTCAATGAAATCAAGGACTCAGTTGTAGCCGGTTTCCAATGGGCTTCCAAGGAGGGAGTCATGGCTGAAGAGAACCTGAGAGGAGTGCGGTTCAACATTTACGACGTTACATTACACACTGACGCTATCCACAGGTTTGTTTGTGACTTTTTTATATAATATTCTGATAATTTATATTAAAAATAAATCTAATTTCTATTTTGTTGTTTGTATTAAACAGAGGTGGCGGTCAGATCATCCCGACGACCCGTCGTTGTCTATACGCCTGTCTGCTGACGGCGTCACCTCGCCTTATGGAGCCTGTATACTTGTGCGAAATTCAGGTACAATAATTAGAGATTTTTCCACTATTTCACATATTATTTTATTAAATTTGGTATAGCAAAACAAAAACATGACGAAATTGTATACATAAATGCATGCAAATTGGTACAATTATTTTTATCTTTCTGTTTGAAATTGAAGTGTATATTTAAATGCTGAACAGTTGTTTAATAATTTCCGTACCTGGCGTGTATACCCACGTGACATCCTAAGCGGGCTGGCGTATCAACCAGACCGCTATTCCGAAACGTGGCAGATGAACTGTTCTTTGTTTCGGCATTGATACCCAAAACATACTCCTTGCCTGAATAGGGGAACTAACAATGTTATACGAAATTTTAACATACCTGCAATTGGCAAATCCAAATCATGATAAATGAAACGTCAAATGGAATATAATTTAAATGATTAGAGATTGATTTAACCGTTAACCTCAGTGTCCGGAAGTCGCCGTTGGAGGTATCTACGGAGTGTTGAACAGACGGCGCGGTCACGTGTTCGAGGAGTCGCAAGTGGCTGGTACCCCCATGTTCGTGGTGAAGGCCTACTTGCCCGTCAACGAGTCGTTCGGCTTCACTGCCGACCTCCGCTCCAACACCGGCGGCCAGGCCTTCCCGCAGTGCGTCTTCGACCACTGGCAGATCCTGCCCGGAGACCCCTGCGAGGCCGGTACCAAGCCTTACGCCGTCGTACAGGTACTTATTTTTTTTTTGGTTATAACCCTCTACATCCAAGGATTGCACGCTACGGCCATTGCGATACACATATTTATTTTATCATATTAAAAATAAACATCTGACATTTTTTTTTTTACAGGAAACGAGAAAACGGAAAGGATTGAAGGAAGGTCTCCCGGATGTAACCCAGTACTTGGACAAGTTGTAAACGTCTTAGCTAATGCAATCAATACTGTAATATATTTTAACAACAATGAGCGCCTCACGCAACAACATACGATTTGTGTTTTTTAGTTCGAGTACACCTTGTTTTGCCTCAATTTGTAAGAACAGCAGCAGAAGCTAAATGAGAACTTTCAATAAAATATTTATATGAGACGCATTGTTAATATTAATTATACCAATTGTGATACTCGGCTGTATCATATGAATTATATATATATATCACGATATATCCCACATCACGTCACACGACACTTGTTATCAGTTATTTAGTTGGGAAGCAGGACATCTTTAATTATACTGTAATTAATTTTTAAATTATAATTTTTCTATTGTAAATGTAGTTTAATTTTAAACTTGGAATGACAAGATATTAATGGGACAGGTGAGTTTTCTGCTTTTATAAATTTGTTTATAATTTAATTGATTACAATATTTATTTTTTTATTTCTTTTCAGGGTGATATGACTTCATTTACATAAACTCTAGGTGGGTCTAGATAATATCTATTATAATTTATAATTAAATTTATAAACAAAGTGGTGTTTTAATGATGAGTATACCACAGACCTGTTCTGATGTTATGAGGACACTACAATTAAACAATTATCTGAATAAATAATTCACATACTGACATAACTAATGCATACATTTATTTGCAATCATTAATTTATACATTTTTTTATAGGTTTGGATTTACAAGAGAATTTAATGCCGGAAGCTGCAGGTTACATTAGGTAATTATAAAAATATTTATTATAAATGTACAGACATATTACGCTTGTAATTGTGTAGTAACGTGCAATAATTCTTATATTTAAGTCAAAATAAAGTTTATGATGACAAAAACAGTACCAGATTAAGACTGATGGTTTACAAGCTCAACAGGCCTGATTTAAACATTTATATTATAGAAAATATATATAGAGATGTAAGAAAATTAATAATTCTTATTTTTACAGATAAGTAGACAGAAGAAAGAAGTCAATTGGCAGAATAACGCAAATCGTAAGTAACAAAAACAATTAATTCTTCACATGAAACAAGAAATCTTGGTCCACCGTTTGTTTGTTTTAATATAATTTTGGATTAATGATGATACTATGTTATACCGATTATAGTGAGGGTTGTAACGAGCTCAACAGGCCTGATGCAATCCATTGTTAGTAATCACATACTCATGGTGCCCCGTGACTTTATATGTATTTATTAATTTACAGATATACTTAACGGAGAACAATAAACAACAAGTGTTTTTATGGTAAGAATAGCATTTTTATTATTATTGATATTGAAATGTTATATGATGAATATCACAGACCTGTTCTGAATTTTTTTGAGGTCAACCTTACTGTTTCTGATGGTTTATAAAAAATGTATCATTGTTTATTTTATAATACAAAATAATTGATAAATTTTTTTCTGCACAGGTATTTCACGAGATCTGCACCTGAAGATTAACTACATTTTATTATTTTATATTATTTATTAATAAACATTATTAAACTTATTTGTCTTATTATTATACTACTATTATCTATAAACCTTGGTGGTTATATAGAGTGCCTTTTTATATAATCTAAATATTCAATAAATTATAAGTTCAACTATAATTTATACTTTTTCAATACTGACGAATTTTAGAAGTGAAAGGCGAAATAATAAATGACAATTTAGAATGGATGCAAATTAATTGGCCTGCATAGCTTTATTTTATAGTCATAAAATTAAATTTAATTACTTGTGAAGGTTATGAGAAAGCATTTTTTACTACTGATTCTGTTTTTTATACTGATTATATTATCTCATATTTTGACCGCCATCGCCACGCCATAAGTGATTACGTGGCAAGCAAAAATGTGCCCTGTAGTATAGGTATAAAACGTAACCTAAAAAATGGGACTAAACGAAATTTCAGTAATTATTATACCCTTGAAAAAAAATGGGCGAGAAGGCTAATCGTCACAGGATTGAATTTGAAAATATATAATAATATTAGGTTGGAACCTTAATGAAATGGAAATATGAGTGGCACATATTTTCTACTTCCAGGATCCTTGGGCCCATAAAAATAATTGTTCCCTGTATTTTTTTTAATAATCATTTTAAAAATGTAACTTATTAAAAACAAAAACAGCGTGTTTTTATATTATAATGAAATAAAAAGGTAATATTGTTTATTAAATGCAACGCTACTTAATAATTTAAATGCTTTTTGGGTTATTGAATACGAATCTAAGATTCCTAACCTAATAAAGTTTCATGATTTCGTACTAAAACTTCGATAATTCGAGTTTACTGTTTGAATAAATAAACCACACCCAAAGTGTAGCCCTAAAATATTTTTATATTTATTTTATTACTGTAAAGAATAATTAATTATTCCAAAAACCGATTTCAGAAACGGTACTTTCATTGGCCATAGTGGCCATAGTTGAATTCAGTTTTATTGGTTGGTTTTTAATATCTTCTACGTGCTTAGATAAAATATTATAATTTAAGAGGTCTATTAATTACTATACATACTACATATTTACATTAATAAAAGACGAAGTTAATTCGAAAGTTTAAACCACAGAGGTAATATAGACGGTCGCTTATGTAATATTACAATGTAGAAATGAAGCGTAAACATACATTTTTATAACATTTTTTTCTTACTTTCGATTTTTCAGTGCAATAAATGTTTTTTAATGCAAATAAAACAAGTAACAATAATTAAAAATATGTTTTAACTTATTATTGTATTCCTGTTGTTGTTGTTGAATGTGGGTGATGGCAAGTTTAACAGTTCGCAACACTGCGTATTATTATTTTCTGTGGTCTCTACGTCAAAAATCGAAATCGACTTTTGCCAAACACTAATCTGCAGTGCTTGGTGGCGTGTTCAAGGTTGCAACTGTGCGCATGTGTTTTGATATTTTAAACATTTTTTTTTAAGCATTTTAATAATATTCATCTTACAATTTCATGTGGTATAAGTTTATCCATAGATTGAATAGTTATTTTAATAAAATGGTACCTGAAGTAGTTTTTGTGTTGGGAGCTCCAGGTGCCGGTAAGGGGACGCAATGTCATTTTATCTCTAAAGCTTTTGATTTTGTTCACCTGTCGGCGGGCGATTTATTACGCGAAGAGCGTCAGAGACCGGGGTCCGAATATGGTGAAATGATAGAAGAGAAAATTAGAAACGGACAAATTGTTCCAGTTGAAGTTACATGTTCGCTAATTGATAAAGCGATGCAAAAGTCTGGTAAATCTCGATTTCTGGTTGACGGTTTTCCACGAAATAAGGATAATTTGGATGGCTGGGAGCGCATTATGACGGAGAAGACAAAATTGTTGTTTGTATTATTTTTCGAATGCTCGCGCGACATATGCACAAAAAGGTGCTTGGGCCGCGGAGCTGCAGGAAGCGGCCGCTCAGATGACAACCTTACGAGCCTCGAGAAGAGGTTTAACACTTACCTAAATGACACTATGCCTATTATAAACCATTATGACAAACAAGGTTTGGTGAGAAGAATTAATGCTGAAGTTGGCCCTAAAGAGGTTTTTGAAGATGTTAAAAAAGTCTTTAATGATGTAGGTTTCCAATAGAATAGACAGTTTAAAGACCCTCAACTAGATCAATGTATAAGTATACTTAAAAAATATCTTTTTGTATAAACTTGGGTTTTTTAGAAGGCAAAAACAGATCTTAGTTTTTTGATTATGGGTAATTACTAAAAAAGATATTTATTCAATTTAAAGTAAGCAGACAGTGCTATATGCAATTAACTTTAATAGTTCCATTGAAACACCACAAGGTTATGTCAGTCTTTTTCTACAAGGCCTTTATTAATTATTTTATGTAAAGTGTTCATTTTTATTATAGCTTTATAAATTTGCCAGTCACCGTTACTTAGTGCTTTATAAAATAATGTTCCTGAACTATGGAATTTCATATTAGTCATTATTTGATAATCTTATTATTTATATCTTGATGTAGTTATACTTGTGTATCTAATCAAACTGAATTAATGTGTATAATGTTGTGGAACCCTGGATCACAAAATGCATTTTCATTGATTTAGGTTGTTAAGAGTTTCAGTGGTTAATAGAAATGTAGTAGGAATTATGGGGATATGTATATGATGTAAATAAAAACCAAAGGCTAAAAAACTGAAATGTGTTTTACTGTTACTTATACTTAATTTATACAAAAAACTGGTTCACAAGAAACATCTTTATAAAACTCAGACAACTTATTAAATATAGATACTACTAAATAATATATAAATAATGCATTACTCTTAGTTTTCAATCAATTCACAAATCAGTTTAATTGCATGTGATTTGTATGTTAATATAAATTTTTTGCTTAAATCAAAATAAGTGGCTTGGAATAATTACTAATGTGAATAATTCTTTTCTGGTGATAAAACTGCTTACAACAGTAATTATCTTATCTGGATTCACTTATTAGGTGTTCAGCATTTTGTGAAGACATCATATATAATATTCTTCGGAATAGCTATAAAAGATAAAAATAGAAATAATAGATAGAAAAATAGCAACTGTCACATTAGAATGCAGGAAAGATGTCTCCAAGAGTTAAAGATTCTGTGCAGCTCTTCGGTGTTCCATGGCAGACTGTAGTGTAGGACTTTGGGATGTTGAGTTTAACTGTTGCGTCCCTTCTGGAGGTGCATAACCCGAGAATTTGTGCAGGACCATAAATTGGGGAAGTGGAACAGCCTATAAAGGCCACACTTTCAATCTTAATGTTAATGTTAAAAGGGCAAAAGTATCCCTACAATACAATCTCTACTTTCCTGACCAGACCGTGGAATACTTGGAGATACATATTAAACATCTATTGAATATATTCGATAAAATCTGGTCAAGAGGACAAACACCGGTAACATTCGGAAATGCTCTTTTTGTCCTCATTCCCAAAAGCGACAATGTCTCGGATCCTAGGGACACTAGACCGATAGCTCTAACAAATACAATATCAAAAATATATTTTCTTTTTTACAAACAAAAATGACGCAATTCATGATAAATAATAAATATTTCGGGCCTTATCACCAGAAAGGGTTTTTGCCTGGCATTTCTGGATGCCTCGAACATAATACGTTACTATCGGAAAGCCTTAAAGATGCCAGAAATAGTGAAAGACAAATAACGGTATGTTGGATAGACTTAGAGAACGCTTTCGGGTCGGTACAACATGAACTGATGATGTTCGCGCTAAGATGGTATAACTTTCCTACGTTAGTAAGTGACATGATTGCATCATATTATTCAAAATTAAAATTTTCCATAATCACAAATGAAAATCATTCCAAACCATTAAATTACAACATAGGTTTATTTCAAGGTTGTTGTATTTCTCCAATTATATTTAACATAGTGATCAATATTTTAATAGATAAATTAATTAAAAACGAAAAGAAATGGGGTTATCGGTTTAAGTTTAACAATAAATACACAGAATCCATACTAGCATTCGCAGACGATCTCGCGATACTGACACGTAATCCAAAACAATGTCAGCTACTTTTAAATGTTGTGGAGGATTTCTGTGCTTGGACGGACGGATTGAGGACAAAACCCAATAAATGCTACAGTCTGTGTCTGGGTAGGCGGAACACCAGATATACCTCTTACGATCCGGGCCTTATAATGGGCGGTAAGTGCGTTACTACTATTACCGACGCAGCTCCGTTCAAATTCTTAGGCAAAAAAATCGATTACCAAGGGCGTACTCCATCTTTAGATTTAATAGTCGATAGCTTTTTGAATGATCTTAAAAAGGTAGACAATCAGCCAATAAGTAACATCAAAAAGGCTTGGATATACGATAATTATTTAACATCACGTTTAAATTGGCCTTTCCTCGTTTACGATATTAATAAGACCCTTTTGTTAAAGTTAGATGCAAGCGTCATAAGGACATTGAAGTCATGGCTCGGGTTAGCGCATCCAGCGGACTCTTCTACCTTATTTAGAGACCGACATAATTTTGGGTTAAAATTAAAGAAACCATCGGAACTCTATAAACACCTAAGAGTGACCAAGAGACATATCATCTCAAAGTCGAATGATGATACTGTAACATCTCTCCCAAAAGATAAAATTGCCGCAGAGCTGGAGTCACGACTTCAATTCCATAAACAATTTATGATAGGTGCTCAAACAAATAAAGCAGGGCTAGGATCAAGTAGGAAAGAACCAGACATAGAAATAATAAAATCCTTTATTCGGCACGATGAAAATGATTATTACCGGTTGCACGCGATGAGCCTAGAATTGCAAAACGAATGGGTGACCATAGGAGATTTTTGTATTCCATTAGCTTTACGATGGCGCACCCTGCTTCATGATTGGTCCCCAGCATTATTAAAATTTTATCTTAATGCATTCCAAATGACTCTCCCAGATCAAAGTAACTTAGTAAGATGGGGCAAAGCCACCGAAAAATCTTGCAACATCTGCGGGGAGGCAGTAGGAACCGCGAAACACTTGCTAGTAGGGTGTAGGGTACTATTAAATAGAGGTAAATACTCGCGTCGCCACGATAAAGTATTAGAAATCATACGAGAAGCGGTTAGTCTTTCTGTAGCAAGAGCGCAGAGGGGTATAACAACCACCAAAAAATCAGTAGAGTTCGTAAAGGCAGGTTCGTCCAAAAAATCTAAATTAAAACCTTATTCCATCTTGGACGCGTCTCCTGATTGGACTCTCATGATGGACGCGTATGAAAGGCAATACAAAATCCCCGGGGATGTTTGTGTTTCGTCATCTAGGCCGGACTTATTCCTGTATTCAAAACAACTAAGGCGCGTTATACTTGTGGAGCTTACTGTACCCTGGGAAACAAACATACCCAAAGATCATACATTTAAGCTTAACAAGTATTACGAACTATGTAACGAACTGATCAGGAATAGATTTATAGTTAATTTGTACGCTGTAGAAGTAGGAGCGAGAGGTATAACAGCAAAATCTCTCTACAACTTATTTAAGGATCTCGGCCTTTCTAGAACGATCATCAGTTCATTTCTGGAACGTATTTCAAAGGCGGCTTTAGTAGGTTCTTACGATATTTGGTTAGGTAGGGAGAGGAGCGTAAACAGTGAAGGTGAGCGTGTATGCGCATAGTAAAGGGGCCCCTTAAACCTACATCTGGGTCGCAAGTCCCAGGCATTGTTTGCGCTCCTCTTCTTGCAACGCGATGGGCCCGGCACCCGCACGGTGAATCCATGGAATGCTAAGAAGCTTCGTCTCATATACATACATCTTGGAGATCAAATTGAACCAGATTTCATTTACCAAATCAAAAATGCCAGGAATATAGTATTTTTTCTTGCTCTAAGTTATTTTTAACGTGCAATGTGGTTTAACTGCTGATAGAAGATGTGCAGAGCTTAGAACTGAGAAATCTCACGAAAATAAAAGTATTTCAGTTTTCAATAGTTATTCTAAGTGCTTCATAACTAGGATTGAAATAACTAATACGTTAGAATGTAGCAGTCAAAGTCCTATAAAGCAATAAAATATATATTTTTTTCATGTAGTATAATTTCATTAAAAGTCATATAAAATTATAATATAATTTATTACAATCAAAGCATTCAATTACAGTCTTATTGATTACAAACATTGATAAATAAGTACTACAATCAAATTATTGATAACATTACAATAGTCAGTGCAAAATAAACATTTATTACATTCCAGTGTTGACATTAATTTAAAATAATAGTTTAATATATGCATTAATATAATTAAAAACAAAATACTGCTTTTACGGACAGTACTTTTTTGTAATAGTGTTTATAAATAAATTATCATTGACATAAAAAATCTTCACATTTTCTAACACAAAAATGAAATATTCCATAAACTTAAATAGATGTGGAATAAAATTATTTAATAAACATACTTGATAATACTACGTATTTATAATTTTATATTATTAATAAAACAAATATGATTTTCATATATAAATATTTTTCATATATAAATATATATTATTTCAAATATTTTTTACTCCACAGAGGATACAATTATTTAGTTATACATATATAATACAAGCATGTATAATACAAGGTTTCTCAAAAATGCGAGGCACTGCTTATTATATGAGTACTATTTTTATTAAAAGATGAAATTTGAATCTGTTTTTAGTTAATAAAGTTACTTCAGTAACTGGATCAGACAATCAACAAATAGGTCTTTTGTATCTTAAATTTACGTTTCATATTAATATTTAAACAAAATAAGGGAATGTAGTGAAATAATATTATAAGTAAATCACAAAACATAAAAGATTTTGGTAATTAAAAAATATCAACACGGTGGGACTCAAACCTGCTACCAACCTGTGTCCGTCCACGTCACTGCAAAATGAACTACTCCGTATTGTATTGTATACAGGACTTATATCGGTATAAATTTATATATAACTTCAATTTATTCTTAATATCACTCAAAATATAATAAATGAAAAAGCTAAATTAAAAAAAAAATAATAATAATATAACCATTTAAATTTGATAAATACAGACGAAGTTTCAAATATATATATAGAGTCAGAAATTATTATAATAATAAATCAATTTTTGGGATAAAATTTAAAAGCCAAATTTGAATAACCTAAACTTAGTGAAAAGTTATAAAAATAATGGTAACTATACATGTGTTAGAAGATACAATATTTATAAAAATATTTATTTTGTATTTCATGTACAAAAATATATTATTTTGAAGCCTACATTTGTTATTGTTTTTGACAGTGGACAGATAACAAGGATAATTATTTAATATTGTCCTTGGGTTAAAAACACATTAGCTTCTAAGCGTTCTTATCAGCCTAGTATAAAGCCATAGCATCAAAAATTTTACACATATTTTATTATTACTAGGGGCAATTACATTACATAAGAATTTGTTCTAAATATTAAATATATATATAATATTTATAAATATTTAATTATTACAGCTGCTTTGGTGGGTTTAACAAATGGGTTTGAAGTAATACTTTATATTTTACAAATTATTTCGACAGTTTAGACATTAGTTTTTTAATATTTTCAAAACCAGTTTTGTTAGGATTTTTAAAGTATTTAAAAAATTATACATAAAATAAATTTAATATGTTTGTGATCATGATTGTCATGAGATCATTTTAATACTTTTATTAAAATATAAATAAAATAAAATAAACTGTGACAGAGATCTTCCGGCTTAATAAAATCAGTACATATAAGACTACTTCCGGTAAAAAAAATACAGATAACAAACCGGTGCCACATATAAAATTACAAATTATTACATTATTTTCTGACATCAAATAATCATAGTGTTTGAATCACAATTATAACAATTTTGCAATTCAAATTACAGATACAGTTATCCCCCATAGCGCGGTAGATACGTGCCGCGTTATAGGAAAACGCGTTCTGGGAATCATCATGTGACCTTATAACGCGTTATGTACAATTGACTCACGTTCATAACAAAGCAATTGACGAAGCGTGCAAATGTAAGAAATATAACGTTATACGAGGGACATAATCGTGTAATATGAGAACGTGTTATAAGAGTACCGTGTTATGGGATTACTGTACACATAATAAAGCCAGCCTAAATAATGTAAAGTCTATGTATCTATATTCTGTTCCTAGACCGCGGTGTCTCTTTCCTTGGCCAGGGTAAGGAACACCTCCTCGAGGGTCGTCTCCGTGATGTCGTAGTCCTCAATCAGGGAAGGGAAGCTCTTCTTGAGACGCTCCAGGGTAGAGAACAGCTCGCTGTACCGTATCGTGTCGTTGATGTGGTAGTGCAGCATCGTCTGGGGATTGAGATGGATGTCTCATTTTTTTTTACATTAATTGTATATTTATATTTTTGTCTATTTTGATACATTGTTAAAAAAAATATATCCAACCTTGTGCTCATCTCTCAAAGTGCAGTCGAATTTGTCGTGTAGGAACAGCTTGAGGCGGACTAGCTCGGATTGAGCAGCATCAGTCTCTGAAAGAATAATGTTTTAGTGTTTAAATAAACGGCGTGATGGCGGGGAGGGCATGATAGTGAGAATGCTGAAGTGTTACCGTCGTCGGCGTGATGGACGGCGTGCTTCAGCTTGAGCCTGACGGCGTGTCCTGCGGCGTGCTGCGCGCGCAGTGCGGCCGCCGAGCCCAGCGCGCGCAGCACTCCGCCCGACATTATGCCGATGCGGCTGCACAGCGCCTCCATCTCGTCCATGCTGCGGGAAAGAGCGAACCGTTATTTATTTCCAATCACTAATCCCTGGCACTATTCGTTCAATTATTATTATTTTATTTGGTACACCGTTTATTTAAACGTCTAGTTGTGGACGTTGTTATACATGTGTATAATCATATAATCAAAATAACAAAAGATACGTTAGGGAATAGAGCTACTCGTTTCTGAGATTTGATGGGAAAGGATTCGCGAGAGATAGGAACAGATTCTAAAGTTGAACTATGGAAACTCCAGAAAATACACCATGTCCATGTATATTGAATGCTAGCACTGAGTCGTCCATCTCACCTGTGCGAGGTGATGATGACGGCCCGCGTGGGCTGCGCCCGTCGCAGCGCGGCCCACACGCGGCGCCTCGCGGCGACGTCGACGCCGGCTGTGGGCTCGTCCAGCAGCGACACGCGGGCGCCGCAGCACAGCGCAGCCGCCGCCGCCAGCCGCCGCGCCATGCCTCCCGAGTACCCGGACACAATCCGGGACGCGCAGCTCTCCAGTCCTGGGGATAGGAATCCTTTCTTCAAACTGTACGGTAGTAATGGTATGAGAATATGTATAGTAAGTGTTAACTTACCAACGATACGTATCCACGTGTCCGTTTCCCTGGCGACGTCGTCCGAGGAGAGTCCCCGCAGCGTCAGCAGCAGTCCGAGATTGTCGCGTCCGGAGAGGAACGCGTCCAGACCCAGGAATTGGGGACAGTAACCGAGAGATTGCAGATACTGGAGGGGAAGTTTTAACGTGAAAGTGTGCCTGTAAGTATGATAGTGTGCGTGTGTGTGTGCGTGTGTGTGTGCGTGTGTGTGTGCGTGTGTGTGTGTGTGTGTGTGTACCGGCATGGAGGCGCGGTTCACGAATTGTGCCTGTAAGTGTGCGTAACTGTATGGTAATGTGCGTGTGTGTGTGTACCGGCATGGAGGCGTGGCAGACGAAGTGCGCCTGTTAGTGTGCGTAACTATATGGTAGTGTGCATGTGTGGGTGTATACCGGCATGGAGGCGTGGCTTACGAAGTGTGCCTGTTAGTGTGCGTAGCTGTATGGTAGTGTGCGTGTGTAGGTGTGTACCGGCATGGACGCGCGGCTCATGAAGTGTCCGTTGGCGAGCACGGATCCCCGCGTGGTGCACTCCAGCGCCGCCAGCATCTTGAAGGTGCTCGTCTTACCCGCTCCGTTCACACCCAGCAGACCGAAGCACTCGCCTGATACACACATTACAAATGAGAGATTCTTCTATCTACAATACAATTAAATATGTTTTAATATGAGGAAATCCGTTACTAAAGTAAAAGAGAGCGCGTAACTCCTATAACAATGGACACGGTTTTTAACAAGTTCCCAGAGAACAAATTAAAATAATCAATTATTTTTTATAACAACGACGCAAAGAGATAGTTACGTCGCTCCAAACGGTTGAATCCTAATTAACACTTGTAAAGACCGCTGACTCGGCATCTAGCAACGTTCGCACGCTCATATTCTAATAAACAATACTCTTCCCTATTTAAGACATTGTATTAATATTAAGAAAGAGGTATGCAGGGACCGTAGCGTTTGGCGCTCCGTCGTCTCTGGCTACCCCGCAAGGGATATGACGTAAATAAATAATATTAATATTAACTTATTCTAATTAATCTAGTTCCTAAAAAATGTTTTTTTAAACATTTATTACCTTTTTTAACAGAGAAGCTGACTCCCCTGACGGCGACGCACGGCTTGCCGGTCAGTCTGAAGTACCGCTTGTGTACGTCGTGCACTAGCAGCGCGTCCGGGACGTCACGGGGGGCTACAAACACACACACATACATTTTGACTTAAATTATATGAGGTCTATGAAAATATGTATGTATCTCTTATAATTATCATAGATTGACTCCAACCAGGTTATCAAACAATAATTTTAACATCGAAATGTTTGGACCTTAAGTTGGCTCATTTATACATAACATTAATTATTCTCGGTAGAAGCATTCCTTGGTAGCTTACTCACGGACTACACTGACCTTTCTGATCTTATAATTGACGATTCAAAATGGCTACTTGGATAAAAATATTTACAATTTGTATTCGAACAAACAAATATCGTAAAATCATAGTTTTAAGCTGAAATACAGTAATCCCCCTTTAACAAACACTTTTAACTTTTCTCTTTAAAGGCGGTTTAAATGAAATATTAAGAAAGAACTTAATTTAATTTATTTTATACTTTATTTTATTTAATTTTATAACAACACAATGTGCAAAGGTAAGCTAAATTAATTATGAACCGTAAAAAATAATTATAAATTTCATAGTATAGAAATATAACGTGGGAAATCTTAACGTTATATGGGGGGAAACACTAGTTATACGAGGGATTGAAATTACGTTATAGGGGGGATTACTTTATAACATGTAGAAATCAAAACAAGAATTAAATATTAATTTTCATTATTCATTATTTATTTATTCACCTTTATTCACAATTCAAGGAACCAATCCCTCATACAATTACCGTAGTTTATATTTTGTTAACAACCACCATTTTTCCTTTATCACAATTCACCGCTCGTGTTGCCATATACAATAAATAACTTTAACACTAAACCTACCGACAATTCCTGTATACCTGTTCCTCCCGCACGCCGTCACATGTGCCGGTAATTAAAAGTTATTTTATTATATAACGCAGGTAATAATGGAAATAACTAAAAGTAAAGAGTGTAGAAAATATTATATGCTTATTCTAAGAATTGTCATGTAGTTTGATAACGATATTATAACGTTTAAAAATGTGTTAGTTTTACAAAAGTTTAAGAACGGTCAATTTGACCGGTACTTGGTAGGAGTAGTGTTAAGGAATATATCAAAGTATTATAATAATAAAATATTTAAAATTATAAAACATAAAAGTTATAACTATATAACCAATGATTAGATATAAGATACTCACGCAACTGAATAGCTTTGTCGACGTACTGCTTCTCCGCAGCGAGCGTGTCCCCGGCCGCGTCGGCCGCCTCGGGGGCGGAGGCCGGCTTGTAGTTGGAGTTGTACACGCGGTCCATCAGCACGTTGAACACGCCTATCTCCGTCAAGTACACCAGCACCTGAGGCAGTGCACCATATATCGAAACTATACTTCATCCTTCAAGTAGTGGTCAGTTTGAGGCCTATCTCCGTCAAGTACACCAGCACCTGAGGCAGTGCACCATATATCGAAAATATACTTCATCCTTCAAGTAGTGGTCAGTTTGAGGCCTATCTCCGTCAAGTACATCAGCACCTGAGGCAGTGCACCATATATCGAAACTATACTTCATCCTTCAAGTAGTGGTCAGTTTGAGGCCTATCCCCGTCAAGTACATCAGCACCTGAGGCAGTGCACCATATATCGAAACTATACTTCATCCTTCAAGTAGTGGTCAGTTTGAGGCCTATCTCCGTCAAGTACATCAGCACCTGAGGCAGTGCACCATATATCGAAACTATGCTTCATCCTTCAAGTAGTGGTCAGTTTGAGGCCTATCTCCGTCAAGTACACCAGCACCTGAGGCAGTGCACCATATATCGAAAATATACTTCATCCTTCAAGTAGTGGTCAGTTTGAGGCCTATCTCCGTCAAGTACATCAGCACCTGAGGCAGTGCACCATATATCGAAACTATACTTCATCCTTCAAGTAGTGGTCAGTTTGAGGCCTATCTCCGTCAAGTACACCAGCACCTGAGGCAGTGCACCATATATCGAAAATATACTACATCCTTCAAGTAGTGGTCAGTTTGAGGCCTATCTCCGTCAAGTACATCAGCACCTGAGGCAGTGCACCATATATCGAAACTATACTTCATCCTTCAAGTAGTGGTCAGTTTGAGGCCTATCCCCGTCAAGTACATCAGCACCTGAGGCAGTGCACCATATATCGAAACTATACTTCATCCTTCAAGTAGTGGTCAGTTTGAGGCCTATCTCCGTCAAGTACATCAGCACCTGAGGCAGTGCACCATATATCGAAACTATGCTTCATCCTTCAAGTAGTGGTCAGTTTGAGGCCTATCTCCGTCAAGTACACCAGCACCTGAGGCAGTGCACCATATATCGAAAATATACTTCATCCTTCAAGTAGTGGTCAGTTTGAGGCCTATCTCCGTCAAGTACATCAGCACCTGAGGCAGTGCACCATATATCGAAACTATACTTCATCCTTCAAGTAGTGGTCAGTTTGAGGCCTATCTCCGTCAAGTACACCAGCACCTGAGGCAGTGCACCATATATCGAAAATATACTACATCCTTCAAGTAGTGGTCAGTTTGAGGCCTATCTCCGTCAAGTACATCAGCACCTGAGGCAGTGCACCATATATCGAAACTATACTTCATCCTTCAAGTAGTGGTCAGTTTGAGGCCTATATCCGTCAAGTACACCAGCACCTGAGGCAGTGCACTATATATCGAAACTATACTTCATCCTTCAAGTAGTGGTCAGTTTGAGGCCTATCTCCGTCAAGTACACCAGCACCTGAGGCAGTGCACTATATATCGAAACTATACTTCACCCTTCAAGTAGTGGTCAGTTTGAGGCCTATCTCCGTCAAGTACACCAGCACCTGAGGCAGTGCACCATATATCGAAACTATACTTCATCCTTCAAGTAGTGGTCAGTTTGAGGCCTATATCCGTCAAGTACACCAGCACCTGAGGCAGTGCACTATATATCGAAACTATACTTCATCCTTCAAGTAGTGGTCAGTTTGAGGCCTATCTCCGTCAAGTACACCAGCACCTGAGGCAGTGCACTATATATCGAAACTATACTTCATCCTTCAAGTAGTATATATAGCACACTATATATGCTTCCTACTTCAAGTAATGGTCAGTTTTAATAATTTACTTAAGGTATTAAGTTATTTGATGCAAGTTAAAACACAGAACTAGAGATTCAAACAGTATTGGAGACTTCAAATTTGTGAACGTAAAGGACGGATCGCAGATAACACACATTAGATTCAGATATAAAATGTAATTGTCTTATATTATATGTATGTATGCAATCTCACCATGTATACAACGAACTGGACGAGCAGAATCATTATTTCTTCCATGGGAGAGTACTTATCAAAGCAGAAGTAGCACCGAGGGTTGACACGTTGCACTGGAATGGGGTTTTAATTAAATTAATAGAAAAAATATTAACATCGTGAATGTATGAAGATATTAATTAAGTAACCTAAAAGGTTTTGAAGCAATTTTTTTTTATTGTATTGGACTCTCACCGCAGCATTTATTGACATCCATCCCGTCCAAGTGGGGGGGCACGTCGCATTTCCCCCCTCGGTTGAGGGAGCACATCGCGTTGACGTACGCGCAGTGTGACGCCTTGATTCCCCCCCGCACGGCGGCGTGGGGGGGCATGGTGTAGCTCGCCGCCAACAGCAGGAAGTCCCAAAAGCTCTCCAGGTTGTCCACGTACGTCTCCGTCGCAGTTTTGAGCGTGGGAGTGAAGAAGCCTTTGAGGTACGTTTTGATTGTAAGTAAATTTAGAAATAAAGGAAGTTTTAATTAATTTATACGATGTCATCATATGTGTAACTATTACAAGAGTAGTTTGGTGTAGTAATACAAGGTGCAGACCGAACAGTATGAGGAAGGCCACAAGCACGGTGCTGGATCCCTGCTCCCCGAACGAGAAGCTCACGAGGTAAGAGAACGCCAGGAACGCCAGCACCATCGCCACCAGCAACACGAACATTACGCCTGGGATGAGGTACATTTATTGAATATCTTTTCTAAAACTCTTCTATATGTCTAATTATCATGTAGATTAGGTTCGTTCCGACCCGTCCCACTCTCGCTTCGATGGGCTACAAGTAGTGTTGTAATAAAAATAGTTTATTATAATAAGCGTTTTACATATACAGGTCTCTTCTGGTCACAAAAATCAATCAAAACCGGGCCGTCCTAAGACATCGACAGCTCGACTCGTTCGCGAGTAGTCTTTCCGGTGACGTACCCAGGAAATCTAGCTTGTCGATGGTGCTGTCCGCGTCGAGCGTCAGCGTCAGCAGCAGCGTCGGCACCACCAGTCCCAGTACGCAGGGCACCATGTGCGCCACCAGCGTGGCCGCCCACTGCAGCGCGGCCGGCGCGCCCGCCAGCGACAGCGCGTGCCGCGTGCCCGACAAGCGCTCCACGCACGGCAGCGACACGTAGTTTATCACAGTCGACATTACCACTTGAGGAGGGGAGCAAATACAATTAGTATTGTTTAATGCATTCTGTGTCACCGAATAAAACGTATTGTAGTCGTGATCTGTGAAGCGAGCAAGTGTTGCACGTCTCTCCTTTTCTCAAACTCACCGAAGCTCACCCCGATGGCCCAGAGCATGCAGGACACGGAGCTCTTGGGCTCCCTCCAGGTGACGCCGGGATCGCCCCTCAGCGGGTGCAGGCTCGCTGTCACTGTGCGGCCGTCCGCCGCCGGGAGCTCACGCGCCGCCAGTGCGTTGGACAGCAGGCCCACCGACACCGGCGCCGCGTGACGGACCAGCGTCGTGTACAGCGCCTGGGGGGGGGGGGGGAGTGATTATAGGAACCCTTAAAGAACTGGTGACTTTTACTCTTCGGGTTATTAATTTATCAGAGAAAAATACTAACAGAAATATCTTTTATAATATCATTTTTTTATGTTAGTCGTTCGTCTCTCAAACTTCTCTCGTTATTTTAATTCGTCCTATAAAGTTCGTATAAAGTACTATAAAGTCCTATAAAGTTCGTATAAAGTACTATAAAGTCCTATAAAGTTCGTATAAAGTACTATAAAGTCCTATAAAGTTCGTATAAAATACTATAAAGTTCGTATAAAGTCCATCCTTACGTTGGCGTGCGTGTCGTTGATCTCGATGCCGACTACGTACTTGTTGTATTCGAATATATCCTTTTTACCGGCTCGGAGTATCGCTGAAAATAATCATTACTATGTATAACAAAAACAATTTCACTAATTATAACTTGAATCCGTTCTTAAGTTAAATATTTTATATAAAATTTTAACCAACACTTTTTTTTAAACAATTTGTTTCAAATATCAAGCCTTAATGTAATTTATTGTATGTATTAGTAAAAGGTATACTTAGCAAAAAAAATAAAATAAGGAATAGTCACTTGGAAGAAATACTGGACTCATAAAGAAACTTAAATCGAACTTTGCCCACGCTGAAAATAGCTAGGGATACGCCCATTATACAATGTAACCTACGGGAATCAAATATGGATGTCAAAATTAAAAACAAATTCCAGGTCACTAAAAGAAGAACAAAGTAGCATGGGTTTAAAGTTAAAAGAAAATATGTTATTAACATTCTCTTTAAAGGGAATGGAAGTGGGCGGGTCACGTATCAGATGGGCGGATCGAATAGTGATAAGCTGGACCAGGTTGGCTAAATACTCTTAAAGAGAGAGATAGATGGCTTTCACCAGAACGGAGTCCATACAAGATTAATTTCGGTTTTTAATGTAAAATACACTTTTTTTTTAATGTAATTTTGTCTGTTGTATGTTAAGGAACTATAAAACTTTTATTTATGGCATAGCAATCAATAAAGTTTTATTATTATTTATTATTAGCCCAATGCATATGATATATTCCTCTCAATTAATGGTATGGTGAATGTATGAAGTATGTATGAATCATTCAATAAGTTCACACTCTACCGGTGACGCTGTCATGGGTAACAGCAAATACAAAAAAAAGGAATTAAGGTCACCTTCTGTGACATCCCCGGTGACCTCAAAGTCCACATCCGGAAAGGAGTCCCTGGTCCTGGTTTCAATCCCGGGCTCCACGTGCAGCATCACCCGGCGCTGGGCCTGCGGTCTGTAGAGGTCGAGGTCCAAGTCTATCAGCTTATTGGGAGTCCCGACCCCGTAGCCCGCGTTCGACATCAGGATAAACATGCACAGCATTGATATTGGTATCATAATGTTCTGGAAAAATGTTTATATTCATTGAGCGAAGCGAGCGGAGCGCTCTACTGGAGACTTTTTCACATTCTTTGTCACGGAGTAGGCTCGAAAAGTACTGGACGGAAAATTATGAAATTTTGCAATAAAAAAAACACACATTAGGTGTCAAAGGTTTAAAAATTTTGAAAAATGTCACGTCGTTGAGGAATAATCGTTAAAAAATTGATATCCCATTGAAATCAATGGGAAACGATGAGGCATTACACTGGGCTAGCTTCGCTCAATATAAAAACGGCACCCGAGATTTCGCAAGCGTAGCTAGTCGAAATTGCGGGTTTGTTGGCGCCCCTAGTATTAATATAATTCTATTTAGCATTGACCAAAGTTTTTAAAAACCTCCCAGGGGACTCTCGTGTAATATTTTCTCACCATCAACATAAAATAAGTCTTCTTGGAGTAAAAGTACTGCATCTGCCTGTAGAACAGCGCCGCGAACTGACGGGCGTACAGCGCCACCCCGCTGTAGTGTTTGAAGGTCGGCTCTGGAAAGTAACTTTTAGTACTTAGTGTTATAACAAACGTGGCGATGTTTAAACCACTTGAACGACTGAACTCGAAGTAATAATTAAAGCAGACTGCGAATAGTTGCCGAGTATTTGAGGATTTGCTCGAATTTTGTCTGTGCTAAAAATCAAAAACAACTCCGTTTATATGTTGAGGACAGACAAAGAAAGAGGATTAGGACTATCTTACCGACAGTACCGCCGTCTATCTCGTCTTCTGAGAAGGTAGTCGTAATGTCGCTGCACAGTCTGTGAAATAAAAATATCGTTAAAATATATACAATGAAACTAATTTCAATATTTCTTCATAACTCACTTTAGAAACACTTCCTCCAGTGTGGAGATGCCGACACCGATCGAATCGATACCGAGTTCTGATCTCTTGGATTCCAGGAGGTTGAAGAGTTTGGGGAACTTTGAGGTGGCCGTGGCTGGGAGGTTGTAGGAGAGGGAGTTGAGTGACTCCTCCTTGATCGTTGCGTCCGGGACCTGGGAGGTGATGACTGATGTGATGGCCGACTCGTTGGGCCGACCCACCGTGGTGAGGGATAGCCGGTAGCCGGTGCCTGTAGTGTTAAAATGGTATAGAACGAAGTTGTCGATCGCGATCCAAAATTTATTTATTTGCTATAATATTTGTATCACACGAAGTAAATAGTTACAAAAAAATAGATTGGGAACATACAAAAGGCGATCTTATCGCCGAACGGCTATTTCTTCCGGACAACCTTAGGGTTAGAAGAAATGTAGACAAAATCGGATGAAATACGTAGTTGCAAAAACTATAACAATAGACATACACATAACTACACTATAATACGTAAAAATAAATATAAAATGAATAATAAACATGTAAAGTACCGATGGCCCGCTTGAGGTGCATGGTGGTGGCGTGGCAGACGAGGCGGCCGGCGTGCAGCGCGGCCACGCGGTCGCCGAGCGCGTCCGCCTCCTCCATGAAGTGCGTGCTGAGCAGCACCGTGCGGGAGCCCCGCAGGCTGAGCAGCAGGTCCCACAGCTCGCGGCGCGTCTCTACGTCGAGGCCGGAGGTGGGTTCGTCCAGCAGTAGCACCCGCGCGTCGCCGGCCAGCGCGCAGCCCAGCTGCAGGCGGCGTCGCATGCCCCCCGACAGCTCCGAGCTGCGCTGCGAGCTGCGATCGGTCAGACCCAGCCGCTCTATCAGCTCCGACGACGACGACGCCGCCGAGTTGTACGTGCCGCCTTTCAGCTGAGGGACAATCGACGTCTTATATACTGTTTCTCTTGTGGTGTCGGAGTGTAAGGAGCCCAAAAACTTGTGATTTTCTTTTATATATCGCACCTAGGTCCGAGCACTTGTGTATACTTATTCATGATGCAAGCCACCTTTCATTATAAATTGTGTCTAATATGATGCATAACTTCTGATAATTTTCTCGATAACGTTAAAACAGATTTAGGCTTTTTAGGTACCGATTTTTCTACTCTTTTATTGCTCTGCACCTCTTAAGCAGTACGAAACCAAACCCATCATGTTTTATTGTCCATCTATCAGTGTGGTCCGCCTGAAATGTCTATTTAATGTGGTCACATCTGAAATCTGAATAACGAAATCACTCTCAAACGACTCACCAGTGTGAAAAACATGACATGTTCCATTACTGTGAGGTCGGGAAAGAACAGGTTGTGTTGCGGACACAGCCCCAGCAGCTTCCGCATCTCGACCTTCTCGGTGGCGGTGTCGTAACCCTCCACTAGTACTTGGCCCTCCGAGGCGTTCAACATGCCTGGAACACACACAAAGACACACGCTATAAGAAACTGGAGTTAATTGGAAGGAATTTTTATTATTAATAACACTAGTACTAGGTCAGTAAATAAGTTTTGCAATACAGCCAAATTTATTACGGTCTTTCAAAATAATTTCCATTGTAGTCAAACGTAAAAAACAGTTGTGGAAAAATTCATTCCATTTTTCTTCTGGGAGTTCTGAACATGCGTGGTCTTGAGCCTTGAGCCTTTGAGCTGATCCTTCAGAATTGGACACAAAGCAGTCACGGGGAGTAAGATCTGGACTGCAAGCTCCCAAGGACTCAAGGACAAGTCAAGACAAGGAGTCGCAAGGTCTCAAGCACTTTCACACTTCTTTCTTTCTTCTTTATTCAATATTCAACTGTCGTATGAGCACGAGACGCAGGAGCGTTGTCGTGGTGAAAGTGCCAACTGTCCATTTTGATTTGGACGAATTTCTTTTAGTTTCTGTACAACTTTAGGCATATTCATTGATATACCAAGAGGCCGTGACTGTGCGCTATTCAAAACAACTCGTTCCAATATATGTACCTCGTCTAGTAAAAAATATAGCTATCATTTTCTTCTTCACTGATCTCGATTTAAGGACTTGAGTTTGCGTTTCCTCATTTTCGAAGAACCATACTTTGTTTTTATTTTTTGACGGTACATCTACATAGTAAATAGTAAGCCATAGTAAGCGAAATCCTATTTTTGTAAATATTTAACAATTTTTAAACCAATTTACTGACTTCTTTGTTCTGGCTTAATGTCGTAGGGTACCTACAGTGTACAAACTTTTCTTACTCCAAGGATATCATGTAAAATTCTATGATCATTTGGTGCACTAATCTGTAAGATCACCTCTACGGTTTGCCTTTATCAATGACTCGACTTTACCAAAGTTTTTCATAACAGTTACTTAACACAACACTTACAGTAACACTACAGGATGACCTGATTTTGGAACATGAGTGACACTGAAGTTACCGCATTCACGTTCCCGATACCACCAAACAGTTGTGCGGTGAGGAAACTTTTCTTGGAGTACAGCCACGCATAAAATTGTAGCGAATACTGTTCAGTCATTTTTCACTCTTCAAAAACGTATAACTTTATAATACAATGATTTATTATATGGCTACCTACTAGATGAGTTGCCATTATAAAAATATATATGCATGTACCCCCTGTTCATAAAAATTCTGTATTGCAGAATCTAGGGACCTACGTATAAATAAAATAGTTTATACTTATTATCTATTGTCCTTAAAAATAGTTTAAATCAAGGCATTAGGAGAATATGTATACAGATACCATAATGGACGCTCTGTTTATATGTGTGCATCTGGGTAAGTAACGGAAGGATTCGATATTTTAAAGATTTAACATGTAATTTACTATTAGGGCATGCATATTCTATAACAGATTCTGATAATAATTTTCTGTATTAAATATTGAAAATACAATCCGTTTTTAGTGACGATGAGCGAGTCGTAGATTCAGTTTGTAGGAAGCCATTTAATACATTTAATATTCAATATCTGAAGTATCTTATAAATATAAGACCAATGCCGTGCACAGAGGTCGGGTGTGTGGTACCGGTTATGATGGACATGAGCGTGGTCTTCCCGGCGCCGTTGTGACCCAGCAGCACCGTGATCTCCCCGCGATACACGTCCAGGGACACGTCCGTCAGCGCGCGGTACGAACCGAACACCTACGGACACCAACGGCACACATTAACAACAACAATCCACTTGCAATATCGAGCGCTGAAATTCAAATCATTAGTTATTGTGATGCATTCTCCTAGAAGTGGGCCAAATTTATTACCGATATTGGAGTGGATTCTGAGCATGTATATATTGAGTCTATTCGTTAGGGAGAAATCTGCCTTGCCATAGCAATTTAGGGACCTGCAAAATAATTTGGCTTCGCATAGATAGGGAAGATGGTGTTGTTGTTTACGCGTGTCTATGGATCCCTTAATGGCAATGCGGTGATGGATCCTCTTAGGCCATATTCAAACGACCATTGACGACATACTCTCACAGATTCCCTCCCCTAAAACCATAGATTCGGTCACCGTGCTACTATGCGAGAAGATTTATAATCTACTTTGCACAGACGAATGGTCTATCCTAATTGGTCGAGACGTAAAATCACTTGGGATGTGAAGTCAGCAAGAGATCCGACAAAGAGGATTGCACATTTGAAACAAGAGACGTCGATTCTTCAAACGGCAAATAAAAGTAATAATGTTTAATGGGTGTAAGTAGCCAGAAATTACTCGAACATAAATAAAGAAAACCCCCAATCTTTCCCAAAAAATAATGAAAGGCAAAATGAATGAAAGAAGAGAATAAGTGTCAACCGTCTCAAGGGTCTGCCCTTATCCATCCGCTCCCTAAGGCGATGGCTGACAACCGGCCAACTATAAGCCTATTGCCATTGCATAGAGAAAGGTTCTCTAAAAAATAATGGAAATATTATAAAAAAATATATAAATATATGAATCGTGTTAATAACTTATTCGACTTTTACAACATTTATTATTATGCGGATGACAGCACCGGCAACTTTCTCGGTAAAACATCGACAAGTACCAAAAGAAACCAGTCTTTCAACGGGACCTCCCTAAGGAATGAATCAGAATGGATTAAACTGTATCTTTTTATCCATGATGGCCGTTTGAACTGACGAGCTCCTGCGTGAAAGTTGCGTAGGAATCGCATCTATGTATATGCATCTTCTGTCATATGACGGAGTGTTCGATAGGGTTTTTTGATCTCATCACCACACTATGCCAGGTAAAGGACGAGAAGACGTCATTTTCTTCATGAGACATGTAATTTTTTTTTTCTTAACCTTAATACTTTGTTGTCGGGTGAATTTATGGAACATTGTGATATATAATTTGCTGAATACTACCTTGGATACGTTTAGGACTCTGATGCCGGCGTGCATATCTTTGGGAGGTGCCTCGAAATACTGCGGATCCTGGAATTCGGTTAACTCCTCGGCCTCATCCTCGGGCTCCACTTGCGTTTTTTTCCAGTAGCTTTTCTGAAATTTCTTATTTGTTAAAAAATAAAGAATGAAAAATTGATTTCTTTGGAAAGAATAATAGGAAACTTACGGAGCACAGGAAGTTCCAGGGTTGTGCCTGTGCGTAGGGTCCGGGATTGATCTGCGCGAGGTACCAGCCCAGCGAGAGGAACAGCAGCGTCTGCAGCACGAGCAGTGCGTAGGACATCAGGATGGGGCCGCTGTTGGCCTCGTGCATGGTCAATATTGACCCAAAACCGGCACCCTTGCCTAAAATTCAACCGCATATTCGTAATCAAAGGGCTTTTTAGCATTTAGACACTGATAAGGATAGTAGAGTGGGTGTTCTCACCGTAGGCCTCCAGCTCCCCCACCTCGTTCCAGAACCAATGTACGGGCATGAAGGGCAGGATCCCTAGCAGCAGGTACCAGTTTTCGAAGCGCTCCTCCAGTAGTCGCACCGGCAGCCACAGCGCTATGTACGACAGAGTGGCCATCGACACCGCGTACTGGGCTGACAATGTTCTTATCATTAATGATGTCTCTTTATTCTGAATTCATTATGATCGGTGCTCCAATATTCTGGCTGACGTGTTCATATAAGATGATGCATTTAGATTGATTTTGTTTGTGGGGAAAAATATGTGTATTCTCTACGAATCTTAGCCTCATGGAGTAAAAGATTTCTAAGTTGCCATGAATTTTGATATTATACAGATAATAATATGATAATTTTAAACATAATTTTATCACATTTTCACACACAGATAATCAACATTCGTTACAATCAAATCTGGGCACGAAAGAGTGTTGAGTTATTGTGTGTGTTGTGTGTGCGTGTGTGTTGAGATTAAGAGAACGAACATTTCAGAATTCAAATATGATTTGACTCACTGGATTTAATCAAGTAGCTGCACGCGTAGGCCATAGACAGAACAGTGATGAAATGCAACGCCAGAAGAATGACGATGAGGATCGGATTGCTCAACGGTATCACCGGATTGGAAGACACTTTGAGAAGGAGCGTCCCTCCTATACAATACACCAAACCAACCGGCACCATGTTCAGGAAATGACATAGATTTAACGTTGTATTTGACACTCCCACCATTTTGATCAGCTCCTGTTAATAAAATAATATACTTCTGGAACATTCTGCAGCATTAAATATTTCATTTCCAGAAGTATGCACCTGGATGCCGGTAATCCTCTCCTCGAGTAGCTTGGACATGACGAAAATAAAAGTTATCATGAGCGAGATGGTGGTTACGAAGTGCATGATGGTGCACACCACTTTAATGATCGGCCGCTCCTTGGAACGGACGTAAGGGAACTCCTGGATCATCACTTGCTGGAATATTGTTAGAATGGAAATTAGTAGTTAATTACTACGCTTGTAATATGAAATCCTTTATGTCTTCACTGTCTTACTTCATATTTACCTGTTTAATTTCATTGCCGGTTATTAATTGTATGAAGTTTGAATCGATAGCCCACTGCAGTCTGATGAAGGGCTCGTATATAGCACCTGCAGTTGACAGTGTAATATAATGTAATATGGTATATTCTTTTAAGTTTTAATAGAGATATCTTACCAAATCTCTCGTGGGGTCCAATGGAGCCGTCATCGGCGTTCACCTTCTCCGTCTGAAAGTCTCCTAGCATACGAATTGTGTAGTTCAAGTGCGAAGGCCAGCTACCGTTCATGTTCTGTTAATAATAAAAAAAAAATTTACGTCAGTTATCCCCCCTATAACACGGTAGATTCGTTACGCGTTATAGGAATATTCTCGTATAACGCGTTCATATGACAATATAACGCGTTATGTACAAGTAATTAACGTTTAACTTTCCTCGTTAAAGGCGATTTAAATGAAATATGAAGAAAATACTTAATTTAATTTCACTTTACTTTATTTATTTTTATAACAACGCAATGTTTAAGGGAAGCTAAACTAATTATGAACTGTAAAAAAAATATATAAATTTCATTGAGCTGAGCGTAAGTGAAGCTCTTAACCGTTTGGGAGACCTTTTTTTGTGTTTAGTTGTCTCCAGAATGAGACGAGATAATTAGATAAAAATTTTCTCATGTATGTTTGAGCCGAATGCGGATGTTATATCGAAAACAGATTAAAAAAAAATGTTTAGCCATTCAAAAGTTATCGAGAAAAGAAGAAAGGAGAGGGGCTCTGCTCAAGCTGAGCCCCTCTCCTTGACACCTGCCGCGCACGGTTGGAGGATCCTAGTAGTATAGAAATATAACGAAATCGTCAAATTAACAACTCGACAGTTCAAATCTATCGATAGCAACTAACGAATTTTGAACCACAAAATTCGATAATTTATAAATTAATTAATAAATTTTGTACCACGAAATATTTATATTATTATTATTATATTTATTAATGCCTAGTTTTTTAAATTAGTTTTAAAAACAACTGTCGATACTGAAATTTATCGACTTATTTTTTAAGAGCACGTTAAAGGTACCTCAAATAGCCATTGATAAGGTTTATACAGAGTACACTAAAATTTCAAGTCAAACAGTTACAAGTATTATTCGTTTATATGACATTTGTTTAATCCTAGTTATCTAACATACGATTAGTGTGACAGGGTTCCAAGTATGACGATAGTAATTTCGATAAATAAATATGTTAGACATTTTAATAATATATATATTTCAGATTCAAATACGTTTACACACATATATATATATGTATACAAATACGATTTTATATATATATATAATCGTATTTGATATTAACGCAATTTCAGTCCCACGCATAACACGTGTTTATATATAACGCGGCCATTTCCCACATTATATTTCTATACTATGAAATTTATATATTTTTTTTACAGTTCATAATTAATTTAGCTTACCTTTGAGCAATTGCAATTACAAAGTTAAATAAAGTAAAAATTAAATTAAATTCTTTATTTATATTTCATTTAAACCATTAGAGATAGCATTAGTATGGTGTAATTGTCAATTCGAAGCGACAGGATGTTTTAAACTACACTCATTATAAAGATAAAAATTTTTGAAAGCGTTTTAAACGTGATTCCGTAAGGTCGAAGGTCAGTTTATTCATTATTGTACCAAGCGCATCGGATTGCGAGTCGTATGACGACATAGTAATGGGCGAATCTTTATACTTCAGAGAACTAACTAATACTATAGTATATATACTACTATAGATAAAAATAAGTGAGAAAGTTATCCGTTAAGAGCTATCCGTTTCTTTAAGTATGTTGTTTTTTTTCATTTAAAACTCATAAAAAGCATAAATAAAAGATAAAAGACGGCCTTATCTTTGAAATCTGTTTTTTTAACACTAAACCTACCAAGTACCGATCAAATTGAACGTTCTTAAACTTTTGTAAAAAAATCACATTTTTAAACGTTATAATATCGTTATCAAACTACATGACAATTCTTAGAATATGCATATAATATTGTCTTTACTCTTTAATTTTAGTTATTACCATTATTACCTGCGTTATATAATAAAATAACTTTTAATTACCGGTCAATTTGAGGGCGTGCGGTAGGAACAGGTATACAAGAATTGTCGGTAGGTTTAGTGTTAAAAGAAAAAAAAAGTACTTAAAAATTTAGTAGAAAAGAAATTTCTTTGTCTTCGTTTTGTTAAATAAAAGTTGAATATTGATTCATTTTTAATCGAGACTTAATAAAAAATGTAATTATAAATAATTAATAGCTACGGGGAACCTTGAAACCTTGTTATATCAACATTATAACACACATAATGTGTTTGTGTGTGTGTGTGTGTAACATTAGAATTACAACTACATTGATGTATTTCCAAGTATGGGTTATAATATGTATGAAACAGACAGGCACGTTTGTTTACAAAACAATTAATGAATCATAAAACAGAATTTGCTTTGTGTTATAGTATTGGGGAATGCACTAGATTTAAATTATTTAACAGTGAGTAATTTTACGTAGTATGAGGTTTCTGATTTTTTTCGCCATAACTTTTTAACATTTTTAACAAATGTAACAAAAAATTAATCGAATATTATATATGTATATATTTACCGAATTACCACTCACTGACTCATCACGTAAACTATCTGTCCGATTAACTTAAAATTTTAGTTACTTTTTTGTGACGTTCACTAAGAACGGATTATACGGAATTCCTATCCCAACGGATTTCAACTTTATACATTTCGCCAAGTTTTAAACCTGTAGGCTCTATACACTTAACGCTAAGAGTTACCATAGCAACGGTTACGATGACAACGGATAATATGACAAAGGTTACCATAGCAACATAAGTTCACATCCAAATTAACCGTGTGCCCAGCGAAGCGGGAGGGAATAATCTAGTAATAACATATATATCTAAAAAACAATAGCATACATTTATTTAACTAACATAAAACATACGAATACTATGGTTTACCGCCGCTCCAGGTTATCCATGTTTTCAATAGGGTTGATATCAGACTGAGGTGGTGGTTGCAAAACTTTTAGCCAATTATACAATAAATTGCCTTGCCTGCTTTATATTTCGGATCATTGTCTTTGTAAAATTTTATAAATGTCCATATTGCATCGCACTTTTGTGTAAATTTTATTTCAAAATGCTGAGAAACACATTTTTATCCATTATATTAACGGTGAAAACTAATTCACCTTGTCAATCTCACCTCATGCCATGTATCTCACCTCATGTCACCTCAAAACACCACCTCCGTGCT
Source organism: Melinaea menophilus ssp. n. AW-2005 (assembly GCA_918358695.1). Lineage (NCBI taxonomy): Eukaryota > Metazoa > Arthropoda > Insecta > Lepidoptera > Nymphalidae > Melinaea > Melinaea menophilus. The sequence goes on along the minus strand of OU911043.1, from coordinate 18,700,920 downwards.
TCACAGTCGGTATACGATTTTTAATGTTCCTCATTTTTCTTTCCCCACACCATCCTTCGCACGGTAAATTTAGTCTAATCGTTGAAAATGACTTCTTCCCACCATGTTTCCTCCTTCAAAAAACATATTCTTTAACAAAATTCAATCTCTTTCGATACGTTTCATTCACGAATGACTTCAGCCTAGCCACTTGTCCTTTATCCTGCTTTTTTTAAAGCTTGTCGTGTAGTTTGAGGGTTTATATGTTCCAGTCTCATCCAATTCGGTCGCCTGTTTTGGAGCTAGGTTTTTACTAATTAATCTTCTTTTGTAACGTGCTTCTAACTTTTTAGTTGGCCATTTTGCGGTATATAATCTTAACGATCCTCATAATTAAACCTTTTGGTTATACTTTTACAAATTTTTTGCATTGCAGTATTTCTATTCTGATTTACCTTTAGCATTATGACAAAAAACTGCTTAAGCTTAAATTTATCTTATTAAAATATCGACAATGTTTACAATCAAAGATTTATTTATATATTTTTCACTTTGAATCCATACCAGTGATCACTTGTGTATCAAATGGAAGTGACAGGACGGCCTATTTTGATATCGTATGTATTAAAATAAGCCATTCTGTAAAGAAACTCTCCTACTTAAAATAAGTCTAGGAGAGTTCCAAACGCGCCCTGCTCTGAGAAGAACCACACAACAACCTCAGCCGCGTTTTTTTTTACTTCTAACTCAGCTTAAAAATTGAATCAAAGCACTACATTGTACAGTGTCCGGATATTAACACTAAACCTACCGACAATTCTTGTACACCTGTTCCTACCCCACGCCGTCAAATTGACCGGTAATTAAAAGTTATTTTATTATATAACGCAGGTAATAATGGAAATAACTAAAAGTAAAGAGTGTAGAAAATATTATATGCATATTCTAAGAATTGTCATGTAGTTTGATAACGATATTATAACGTTTAAAAATGTGTAAGTTTTACAAAAATTTAAGAACGGTAAATTTTACCGGTACTTGGTAGGTTTAGTGTTAAAGTTATGTCCAAATCTGACGCTTTTTCATATAAACCATAGTATTTGAAGGCTCTTTTAGGTTAGGTAAATAAAATTAAGGTATTGTTTTCAGGCACATATTATTATAATATTCTATTAACATTTTGTTACATTTATAAAAAAACTAAATCAGATACCTCATACTGTCAGAATATTTAATTTACACACTACATCCATACTAATCTTTTTCTTTCTATTAATCACACATTAAAAGAAACCTATCCAGTAATGTATCCATTGTTATATCTTGATGCAAAAACACACAAACGTTTGGTATAATAATAATATTAGTGACGGTTAAAGTATAGATAGGTATCAATATGCTCATGATCTCACCTGAAATATCACGATTGCGTCGGTATCACTAAATTTTCTATCGCTTTTTAGAAGCTCGGCAACATTTGTAAACGGCATGTAACTCATTTTCATTTCACCTAAAAAAGATATAACTCCACTAAATTTATAAGTTTTGTGAATGTAACTATAGATTTTAATATCTATACAAAATAAATCTTTACTTTTATGGATATATGAGCCATGTTTTCAACAGTTGTAGTTACATAATTAATTTAATAACTACCTGAGCTATGAGTTGTATTTTATTGTACCTGTAGAATACTTTTTTCGGTTGAGTTTCAAACTCTCTCCAACATGGTCCATAAGTAGGCCGGTGAGGTCTGTATCTGGAGTGTAGAAGATTGTTGTGGGTCCCGGCAATGATACAATATCTATTGGCTCCTGTTTGTCAATTTGTGAAGTATAAGATAATTGTTACAGTCTAAGTGATACATATTATTTGAATGTTTTATTTGATAATTTACTATATTTAATATTACATTGTGAAATACTAAAACATGTATTAGTTTATATTGATTTTGGCACAATGCCAAAACAAAGGAATAATGCTTCAATTGTATAAAATGAAATTCTTACCGTTTCTTGAACAGAAAAGGCTTCGGCTATTGAAAATTTATGCACAGGGTTAATGTACCCTTTGAAAAAAAACATAATGAAGAAAAATGCTAGAGGAGATATTAAGTCGATAGATGTGTGGATGAACCGCCTCTTCCTCACCACCATATGTTTCCACATAAGAACAAGTACTGTATGCATTATAATTTTATTATTTTTTCTCCTTTTCGTTAATCAAACACTATCAACACACGAAACTTTCACAAACACCAATCCCAACTGATATACCATTGTCAGATCGTTTATGAAAGCATTTACAACTTTAATAAAGTATGTGTAGTGATATTAATTTCATAATTTTAAAATATTTGGTGATTGTTTAAAATGTTATGTATACTTATTTTCCCAATACAGTTGACAAATTTTTTACAAGTTTGTATAAATTATCGACACAACATAATTTAGCTGCCAACAGTAATCTCGAAAGTAAAAAATTCAAACTATATCCACTTGTGAATCAGAAAGATTTAAAAATGCTAATTCAGATTCACCGAATTTTATTGAATTATTGAATGACAACAACTGTCAAACGACAATTGACAGAATTATGTGTCACTCAGAAAATATACATCACGACGTTTCATATCACGCAATGTTATTATTAATTTAATTTGATTAATTTGATTGAGTTCCGTGCTGTTATAATGTTCCTTACCAAACAGAAACAAAGTGTTCAAACCATATGTGAAGAGATGTAATTTGTTTATGGGGACTCTTGTCCAGGAAAAAACATAGTATAATATTATTTCATCCTTGGTATTCCATTCTACAACATAAAACCGCAGCCTCATAGGTATATAAAATTTTGGTTGTACGTTGGTGCATTTAAAATTATTTTTCTAAAGTTGAATTATTGATGCAGTACGTTGGTATATTCGATCTATAAACTATTGATTTTTCCTTTCAATCAACATTAGAATAATCAATTATTAATCGTTTGATTGATTAGAATCGCTACTCCAATAATTAAAATAACACCTTAGTTAATTCGCATTTATTAATTACTTTTTGAAGTGTTGATTGACTTGACTCGTGATTCTGAGTTCGATTTTATTTGTCAATATACAGAGAAGGTTCTAATATATTTACAATTATTAATCTTTGATTATTTTGAATAAAATTGCTTAAATGTTTAGTTCTTTTTTTACTTATAATTTTATTTTTTATTATTATATGCTTATGTATGTTATCTATTGTGACTGCACACTTAAAATTTAAGGATCAATAGATTTTTATTTTATTAATAATTTCAGATGTGGGTGTATTTATTATTGTTTTGTTTTCCTTATACCTTGGGATGTAGAGGAGCTCAAGAAATTGAAGAGTTGCCAATAAAGAAAAATAAATCTCCCAAATATTTTTCGAGTGCGGCATGGGGAGGGTGGACTCCAACAGACAACAGTTGGAAGGACTGGATAGAAATATGGGGCAACGAAAACTCGTCAGTGGCTTTCGACAGCACTGAAGTTGGTCGAGACCCTGAGTCCGGATGGCCGAGATATTGGAAGGGTCAGTATTTGAATAAAATAGCTCAGTTACTCTATTTCTTATATCTGTTTGTTTAAGGTATGGGCAAAGGTAACCCCGGTGTTCCTCCACCACCGTGGGCGTACGTACCAAACAATTACGGCAGACCGAAATTTTGTTACTTGCAACCCGCGAAGGGCCCTTGCAAGGAGCTTTTAAACAGGTATTTAAGAATTAGGACAATTATATATTAATATTTAATTGATATTATAAATATTACGTTATATAGATGGGGTTTCAATCCGACAACCAACGATTGTCAGAGCTTTTTATACAGCGGCTGCGGTGCAAATGAAAATAACTTCATGAACAAACAGGAGTGCGAGAGTTCGTGCGGGAGCGTTCCCGATACGGACTGCGAGTGGGAGAAAGTCGACTTTAGGGATTACTTATGGGAAGAAAAATAATAAAATGGAATCGTAATCTATACTTTTATTTTACTTGTAAAAAAAACGAAAAATATTAAAATGTAAAAAAATAATTTATTATCATTACAGAGTATAAATAGATAGTTTTAATCCACCATTTTGTAAAAATATATCCAAATAATATTTTATTATTATATTTTAGATCTGTACGGCAGCAGCCTCCACTGTGATTGGATCATTTCTTTCTTGTTCTCGAGTTCGGAGAGTTTTGTTTGATCTGAAACAATTATTTCATGGGTTTTAGGCGTTATACTCCTATATTTCTTAGAATATGGGACACAGTTATTTAATATGTGTTTTCTGGGCTTGAGAAATACGACAAATATCAAAAACATGGTATACGTTGCTTGCTTGCTGCATTTAACACCTACTTGTTCGTCCGGTGTGGTACCACCGTTCATAGAAGATGTAACTGAAATATCTATTGTTACGGAATTTCGTATGATGAGGGAAGACTCTCCTCTCCCTGCTACTCGAGGGTTATCTTTCTCCAGTAAGAAGTGTCGGACTTAATTGAAATATTTAATATAGCTAAATTTCGTATGGTGAGTGAGAGGGACGATTCTCCTCTCCCTGTTACTCGGGGGTTACCTTTCTCCAGTATGAAGTGCTGGACTTAGCTGAAATATTTATTCTACCTGAACTTAGTATGGTGAGTGAGAGAGAAGACTCTCCTCTCCTTGTTCCTCAAGGATAAAATTACCTTTCTCCAGTATGAAGTGCTGCACGAGCCGTATGAATGCGGTGGTCGGCACGGCCATGTTGATGAAGGGATAGCTGGCGCCCGTCTCCGTCTTGGCGTTGGACACGATGGTGGCCAGCACCTCCACCTTGAGGTCCTTTGTTATACGGAATATTGGACCTCCACTGCGACATTTTGTATAAATTATATATTGCACTGATATGTAGTAACTACTAGTTAAGAAAAAAGAAATATATTTATATGATGATTACATATAAATTGGCATAAATGAGGGTTTTTATTTAATTCATCTAAAAATTATTATAACCTCCAAATATTAGGTTACAGTTACTTAGTTGCTTTCATATATGATTTATATGTGATTTGTATGAATGTATGTATGTTTGTATATATGTAAGGATGTGTGTATGTGTGTATGTATGTACCTGAACCCGGACTGCACGCAGCACGACGTCTGTATGAGCGAGGGCGAGACGTTGTTGATGTGTCCGCTCGTCACCATCGGCTTCAGGTCCTCCAGGTTGGTTTCATTGAAGTACGGGTATCCCACCGCCAGCACAGACTCTCCTGAAAAGGAGACTTTACTAATGACAGCACTTAATATAATTATATAATAAATAATATATATTCCTTCTACGTACCCTTTCGCGCTGGTTCGTCTGCGAACACTGCGGGTAGGAGGTGTCCCCAGTGGGACGGAGTCACGAAGAGCAGCGCCAGGTCGTAGGCCTTGTCGTCCTTGGTCTTGTACCGGACCACGGCCGTCTCCTTCACGTTCTGGCAGTACACCGACACCTTGTGGGATGCGTGCTGCACGCGCAAAAAATATTAACACATGCAGCGTGAGAAGAATATTATTTTAACCCTTCGCACTCGAGTTGTAACTATCGTTTTAGAACAGCAAAATCGATTTTTTAAAGAAATTTCGATATAATATTATTTTCTATTTTCTTATCTGATGATATATGTTTATGTTTCACGAATAATTTCAGTGAATTCTTTTTAATATCGATATCTATTTCGTATCGGCACTGCTCTATACTCACGTGCTTGACGACGTGCGCGCAGGTGAGCACGTGTCCCTGCCCGAGGTACACGCCGGCGCCCCACGCGGGCCCGCACCGCACCAGCAGCGTCGTGCCATCCACCACCTCTGGAACACACATATATACACTACACTGTATGTCCGGACAATTGTAACTGGATAAGCGAATGTGTATGCGTGTTTGTGTGTGAGCGTGTGTTTGTCCATATTGCTGCGTGTTTGGTACATATGTGTGTGTACGTGCATTTGTGTATGAGCGTATTCGTGTGTTTGGTCGTTTACGTGTGTGTGTCTATGTTTATGTGTTTGTGCGTGCGTGTGCGTATGTGTGTGTGCGTGTGTGCGTGTGATTGTCGTGCGTGTGCGTGTGTGTCTGCGCGTATGTGTGTGTGCGTGTGTATGTGTGCGTGTGTATGTGTGCGTGTGTATGTGTACGTGTGTATGTGTGCATGTTCGTGTGTAACACACTCACTTACCCAGTATCTTTTGGTACAGTGGTGTGGGTGGGGCGCGCGGCGGGTGCGCGTGTGTGTGTGTGACACGTAGTTTAGCTGCCAGCACGGAGCGGAGCGGTGCCACCAGCGTCAGCCCCACCCACTCGCCGCGCCACCACGACACGGAGCACACCACCGCGCCCACCAACTCATTCCTACCACATAAGTTACTATATTAAAACTTATAACACCTAAATTTCTGAACGTCTTCAAAAACAACAACAAACACACTTAACAAACCCTTCATGGGCTTGACTGTACAAATTTATAATAAAGTTCTACAAGATATCTTAGACCTTTCTTTTATTAGGTTTAAATCTAAAATTAAAAGTGTATTATTAAATAAATCGTATTATAATATTCAAGAGTTTTTATTGGATCGAAGTATGTGGAACTTAAGTTGACTCATTTGCTGGTTGATAGTATGTTGTATACATCTAACATTGTTAAATTTCTATTAAAAGAGCAACCGTTGAGTTTCTGGCCGGCTCTTTGCAAAGCGGCATTCCGAGTTGATAGCTTACTCACTGACTACACTTGTTATAATTAAGGATTCAAAAGTGTAAATGCCCACTTGAATAAAGATATTTTGAATTTGACTTTATCCACCCCTTTGAGAGAAAATTTATCCCGCAAATATTATAATATATATCTCACGTGGGTCCCTCAGTGAAGACCGGCCCCCCCTCTGACCCTAGGGCCGTGGCGGCATCCGTCAAGAAGAGGGAGGGGCGTTTACCCACCACGCCGCACACGGAGCCGCGGGTCACTGCGTTTAGGAACACCTAAATGACATAGCAACTATATTTATAACCGTAGAATATGGTGGTATTAAAAATCTTCAAATATTCACCTCACAACCAAAAGGCGTCGAGTGTATGTCTATGGCCGTACCGCGTTCTGGCGGCGGTCGGCACATATCCAGCAATTCAGACAGCGGTCTTAGAGTTTTGAAACCTAGAAAGATTTGTACATATAGCAGTAGTACGATTTTTTATATTCTGTCCTTCATCAGAACTTTTAATTTCATCTGACGATAAAGGTCTGAAAATTGAATGTGGTGACCTTAACCATTATGAAAGTCAATCAATTTAATTGTTATAAAAATATTATTGAAGTAATCAGTTCAACAAAAGCATTAAATATACGGGGAGTTATTAACAAAATGTAGGTGTAGGTAGCCATATGAAATACTCCGATAAATATATATATATATATATATATATATATATATATAAATTTATTTTATCTCTACTGTTAAATTTAAATCATTCTTTAATTAATGCATTGTCGGTTAATATAAAAGTGGAATATTCATACATTAATTTACAACAACTTACATACAACATAGTTGCATTATTTCCAGATGTAATTTTACCTCGATTATCGCTCTCCAGGTCAACCAGCACGAACACCGAGAGCAGTGCTTTGCCGAGCTGCGTCTGCTTCTCCATATCCCCGTCCCTGTGTCCGATCGTCCAGCTGTACAGGATGTCGTCCACACAGCGATCCAGAACAGGACACTGCCATACGTGGCATATCCTGGAATATAATTATTAGCTCGGTTTATCCGGTTTAATTGATTGCGATGGTTCTAGTTGTTCGTACATTGCTCACTAAATATATTGACGTTTGTGAAACAGTGATCACAATAAAAAAATACGTTTGTTGTGTGGTTCTTTTCAGAGCAGGGCGCGTTTGGAACCCTCGTAGCCTTATTTTAAGTTGGAGGGAATCTATACAGAAGGGCTTATTTTGATATGTATGGTATCAAAATAGGCCCTCCTGTCACTACCATTTGACGTTTACAATTGTACTTTGGTAGGGAATCAAAGTGGAAAATATAAATGAATAAGAAAATAAATATAGGTTGTTTTATTTACTCCACACCCGATTAACCACATTGTTAACTATTTTGCAAATATCTTGGCGACTGTACTTCTAGCCATCAAGTCTACTTAGCCAAGGTATTATCATTTTAAACAAATCATATAAATGTTTTACAATTGAATTTGACAAACAAACAGACATGTAGTAGAAATGATTTATAAAAAGTAAGGCGTTGATACCTTCCTGTGAGCACCCTCACTTGATAGCTGCTGTGTTCAAAGTCTGCTTCGTTATCCAGCGATCTCTCTCTGCTCAACTTCTCGAGGTTTTCATACACATTGGGAGTCTTCGACTTAACCTTCTCACAGGTTACGTATATTTCTGGAAGGTGGTCGTAGAACTCCTCGTTTAAAATTGGTTTTCCTCTTGCGTTCTTTATAACGTTGGCCTGTTTGAGTGGGGATAAAATAGACCCGTGGGTGAGAACCCATCGCTTGGAGAATTTGATTCCTGATGCCGAGACTGTCAGGATGTTAGCCAGCTCAGCGTCGTCAGAGTAGTTGTAGGATACCATTACACCTTCCACACCCATTTTGCGTTCTGGAAAACATTTTTATTAACCTAAGAAATATATTTGAGTAATTAAATAAAAAAAAAACTATTTATTGTTATTAAGAACAAGAAAACAAATGAAAAACGCCATATTTAGTCCTAGTAACATATGTTATCTATTTAAAAAAATATATGGAAATAGAACCAAATGCTACACATATTCTAAAAATTACTTTCATCTTCAGTATAATAAGATATAACATTATTGAATTAGGATGTAGATGAAGAAAATAATGTATATAAAATACATTGAGGGTTGTCGAGGGTATTGAGATTAAAATTGGAGACGGAACGAGCAATGAAATGGGAATAGAAATTTGTGTCACAACTAATAATATACGAAGTAGTGATAGTATGAAAATTGAGTGCGATTCCAATTACATATTTGCGCCCCATAAACACACCCTGTAATGAAGCTCATTCAGCGGGTGGTCAATGCGAGTGTAATTTGTTCAAGTATAAAAGATGACTTCGTGATACGTTGGGAAGCTCTTCCTCAGCGCCATCGCAGTAAGCGCTCGACTCTAAGAAATTTTCCATTTCAAATATAATATTTTTCACTGTGTATTATAAGTGCATCTGAAAAGGTGAGTTTGTTTCGATGTAGTTCAATTTATACTGTTATTGAATAATATATATATATATATTTATATATTATATAATGTTAAGCAGAAAATATAGTTCTGAAATTCGATACAAAATTTCAAGTTTCCGTAGTGTAGCGGTTATCACGTGTGCTTCACACGCACAAGGTCCCCGGTTCGATCCCGGGCGGAAACAGCTTTTTGTTTGAGCATACAAAATTTTTAGTTTTATTTATAATAAAACTAATACATCTTGTCACTTTTTATAAAAAAATTGTCGTGTATAAGTAATAAAAAAATATATATATTGTTTTTCTTTAAACCGCGAAGTAAAAATTCCTTCGAGCCGGATTTGAACCAGCGACCTATGGATAACTAAGCATTCCTCTACAGTCCACCGCTCTACCAACTGAGCTATCGAAGGTTATTTTTTTGACACAAAATTAAGAATTTGCTTCAAATATAATAATTTAAAATTAAATTATGAATTAATTATTATTTTTATTGATTTTAAGAAATACAACCTTTCAACTATTATAAAAAATATACAAAAAATTTAAGTTTACATTATTACCGGACAGAGTTAAGGTTGAGACAACATAGAAAAATATTACATTCATACCAGGGAATAGGGGACAGAATACCAAAGGTCAGAGGTGGAAGATTTGATTTATACAATTTTATTGTTTCCTAAAATCAATTTATACATATATTACTTTAATAAAAAAAAAAAACTAAAACAACACTACTTAGTTCAAAACTCAATAATACATAAAAAACACTAGACTAAATAAATATTATCCGAAGCCAAAACAAATAAAATATTTATCATTTTAATTTGTTTGCAATAAAATATAATAATTTCACTAACACTTTATATCTATATTAATAACAATAATAAATATATTGTATTAATGAACTCAATACGTGAATAATAGTTAATTATAAATATATATTGTTGGAAAGAGATAGCAATATATATATCAGTTATGAGAAGAGAGATAGAATCATCCTGGATGTGCATGTGGGCCAAGGTGATACTATTGTATTCTCATCAAATCAAGGCGACGGCCATTGAAATACTATCTAGATTATACTGATTAGAGCCAGGTTTATACTTCAATAATGATATATTAATAATTAAAGCACGCGTCATTGCATAAGACTCTGACCTAACCCTGATGAACTTGGTCAGTCATGAAACAATGTAGTCTATTTGGTTTAAACCGGTTTTAACTGGTTTCAGATATGATTTGGGGTGATTGATTGTAGATATTATCTTATATATATATTATTTATTGAGTGGATTGTAAGCGAAGTTCTTAACCGTTTTGGAAACGTCTTTGAGAAGCAACATCACATAAAAACTACTGAACCGCTTTGAATGGAAATTAGTAGAACTGTAGAGCTTAGGAATGGGCATGTTTTTAAAAAAAACAAAATTAAAATATCTCATTCCGTTCAGAAATTATGTTCAAAAAACTGAGGGGGCTCAGATCAACTTCCGCAGCGCAGCGCGACGGATCCTAGTATTATTTTAATACTAAAAGGATAAGAGTTATTCAAACTAACCGATATAAATGTATAAAATAACAATGAGTATTATATTAAAACTATTGATCTATTGAAATAAAGAACGAACCGTCAATCTATAGTAAGTAAAACCATCGTAAGATACCGTTGTATTTTTCTATCTCTTTATACTGATATATCACAAAAATATATATAATAGTAATGTTAGAGAGTCCGTCCGGTAATAGTAACATGCATTCCAAAAGGTTCCTGTGTGAAACGGAAATGACCAGCTTCTGAGCTTCACTAGTACTTAATACCCAATTGAACAAACTGGCGTGAGTAACGGATCCGATCCCGTGACTTTAGTACTCCCTTCGTTGTCTTTTCGTCTTTTGTACACAACATACACATACATATATATTATATATATATATATATATATATGTATATGTTTTAAGACAAAATACTCTTATCTAAACGCATTAACATTTTTGGGGTCTTCCCGATAACTTGATTAGTTAATTACTTCTAACAGACAATGTGTCTAAGGAATACGTATATAACTTCGTGTATGATTATAATTTTTCCCATATTATTTGTAGTTAGTTTATCTCTTCCAGCGATATAAGACACAGGCGTTACGATAAGCCCACGACAATAATAATGGAGGGTCTTTTGCCTAATGGAGCGCATCCTGCGCGACTCGACGCGCTCAGTCAATGCTAAGAGTCCGTTTCTCTCACTCCTCGACTTACGCCATTACACACGTTTCTTTAGAGACAAAAAAACCCCGTTTAGCTTGTTTCCGTGATCGTGTTCAATCATGTCCCTCTTTATTGTCCACATCCTCACGTGGGCGTGAACCTCGCGGAGGTCTCATGTATTCGAGTGGACGGCGACGGCTATAACGCGACATCTTGTTTTAAATTCCCATTCCCTGGTATGTGTTGAGGATGCAGTGTTGAAGAGTGTATGTTTAAACAAAATATACTGTTTATATTGCAACGGATATGCCTGCGTTTCGACGTCTGGCATCGAGTGTAAAGAAAAAAAAGTTACTATCCGGTCTAAAAGTTAAGTTCACGAGACAGTTGCACGGTTCCGTTTATTTGATGAGATAACGCTTTAGGTAAGTGCATTTTAGAGTAATTAGTGCGAAGTGGGGTTTGGTTTAGTTAATGGGCATTCCGGTTACGGTGCAGGTGTTATTTGGACCTCCAAGAAACCGCTCCTTGGTGTTTTTAGAATCTAGAACGTTCATTTCATACCGAGGTAAGATGTATTTTCAAATATTCTATTAATCTATACTAATATATACGCGAAGATTTGTTTCTTTGTTGATGCAGCTGAAACTATTAAAATACTTTTTTATCATTACTTGTTTATGGTATCACTGATAAAATTAGATACCTAATAAAATTATTTTAAATGGTGTTATCAATCCCAAATCTCGATAATAATCAAATAATGCAGCTTATTTGAGTGCGCACCAAACTTGTGCAAACTTAATGTTAAAAAATGTAAATAAAAAAAAATTAACCGACCTCTAGCGTTTAAATCGCGACATTATATTAATATTAATTATTAAGGAAAAGTCAATAACACTATATATTAGCATGTTTTGGTTTAGAACATTTGTTTTATTATGTATAAAGATAAACAATTGCGTTACAATTCGTTATGCAATATGTCTATAATATAAATAAATTTCTTATTGAATATTCATTTAGTTTTTTGTCATGGTATTCGTAGTCGAAAATTAATGTGAAAAAACATATTTATATAAAATATTTCTTATAATCAAAGTTTTAGTTAATTATTCTGCTGTTTCCCCATTCGTATTTTAAGTTTAAACTAAATCTGTAAATCCCTTATGTTATAAAATATTACATTTAATTGAAGGATATACGTCAATATTTTAAAAGAAATAACAATTTACAGTTTTACTTACCTTTGCTTAGTGTTTGTTTACAATTTGAGGTTAGTTTGACAAATGCACTTATCACTGTACTTTTAAACAAGTATAATACTCACTGATCTGTTGTTAGGACTAAAATGAGGGATAAAATTACAATTGTTTACTACATTTTATAATATTTTTAGAATAAATAATATGTAATCAATAAATCGTTCATAATTCGACCTAACGCTATCAGCTGTTGAACTTTGATGCAGTCGAGAACTGTTGACAGTTCTTCATACCGTTTATTAATCTTTCCATTCATATCACACGACACGTAGTTTATGAGATATTCGCTAGATGTCGCTGTTATAAATATGAAACATTTACTACATTTTAGATATTTGTATCTTTATTGTTGTATATCGGGTTATCAGGTTGCGATTGTTTAATGGAGATTTTATGAAGCCACTCGATGGTTTGTTTAAAACGATTAAAAGATTACGAGCGAGCTGAAGTTATTTTATTATAAAAATATTCAGTCATTTATACTTAATTAATGTCACCGACTAGTTGAAGGTTTAAAAAGCTATTGAGAAGCATTGACAGAAAACTTCAGGGATACCACCTTCTCTAAATATTGCCAAACATTATTTGTCAATTTCAATAGATTATTTATTAGGTTATTAAAATTTCGGATTCTATTGAACCTTGTATTAATTCCACTCAAAGTCCGAAGTGTATATAATTTTTTTTTGGAAACCTAAAAAGGAACTACGTATTACAAAAATATATTGTTATTCTTAGGAACGTTAGAAACAAAAGTTAAAAAAAAATGGAATCTGCCATTTTTCTTTTGACTTATAAAGTTACAATAATTGTAATTTGATTCCGTAAAAATATACAAACTTTGTATAGGTATAGAAATATCTAATTAAATTAAAGCCCGAAATCAATAATGAATCCGAGGTATTCAATCCATCCAAGAAGGTATACTATAAAAAATGGATTCAGAGTTAATTAATAATCTGTAATCATAGTTCTTTACTTTTTAAAATAAAAATAATATGCACAGAAATTTTAACGTATAAGAAATTAAATTAACACCCGCATTTTAAACCAGAAATTATGACGACGCATAAAATATATTTATAAATAATAAATTAAAACTAACGACACATTAATAATTTAATAGTTCATAATATTTTTTTATCCTTAAACGAAATCATAGCGCCATAATCGAATCGAATGTGATAAAATGACGCACGTAATTAATATTTGCAATCAATTTCCGGAATATAATTGATTTTTAATTATAAACTAAATAAATAATAATAAAAAACTATTTATTGTATGTATTTTTCATTGTAAATAAACCCAAGGCAATGGAAAAAGGCGTAAATATTTTTAAGTCGACAAAGAGGCTAGACTATATTAATTATAGGAGATTTACGGCTCCATTGTAACGGAAGGTGGTACGGAAAAAACCTCCACTTTGTACTGTGACCATTTTTTATTTATATACTAAGATTTTACTTGTACTAAACAACTTTATCGATTTAGATACAGGCAATCGTTTCTCTTCTTAATATAACTAATGTTTCGGGAATAGAATACTCCTACATTCTGTATTTCCTGTAACATAAATATCTTTGAAGTTATAGTAAAAAGGCTACTTCTGGGAATGTCTGTCCCATGGGAGACTGTGCCAGATTTTTCTAAGGAACGATATCAGTTAAATGCTTCTGTCAAAAAGAGTTATTAAAAAAAATTAAGTTATTATTCTTAAAAATTAAACAACAATAAAACAAAAGAAAAAAATAATAATTAAAATCCTCTTACAATTTATTTATTAATTTCACATAGCATGTTCTACTAGCTTTTGACGTGACTCCGTCCGCGTTGTCATAAATACTCGTAGTGATCATTTTTTAAATTGACTTCCATGAATAATTATTATATAAGGATAATATTGTGTTTTCTTTTACATCCTCGGATTTTATTCCGTAGATCCCAACTTACTCACGAATTAGCTTTGAGAGGTGAATGCTTTTTAAATCGATTCTGTAGTTTTCGATATTACCCAAACAAACAAACATACAATTTTCACTTTATTATATTAGATTTCGTAATACCACCTAATTTTTATCAGAATATAATTTTAGTATTATTAGAAATGACAAGCTTCCGCTAATCATAATAATATGTTATACAATGTATTTGAACTATATATTGATATTGGAGTTGAATCAAAATATTAACATAAAATACATATATCCTTCAAATAATCCTTAATTCATCCTTCATACAATATTGTTGTTATTACAATTATATATATATATATATATATATATATATATATATATATAGTTATCTCTTTCAAATGTATAGCTATCTTTTTCAAATCATTGTCACTATATTATAATTACATCCCCCTATTCTTCCAAGAAGTGTCTGATGCTGATTCCATTTAAAATGATTCAGATCCAATCTATAACTCTAAATTTGGTACATACCTATCATATTGGTCATGTTTATCAGAATTCATTTGTTATCTAAATAAAGGAACGTTTCCTTAGAACTAGTACTACAGCGCCAACAGACCCTCAATTTCGACTCGCTGCGCTCGCGAAATCTGGGATACCGTTTGAATATTGAGCGAAGCGAGTCCAATGTAATGACTTATCGTTTCCCATTGACTTCAATTGGATATCAGTTTGTTGACGATTATTCCTCAACGACGTGACATTTTGTTTTTACCCAAAAATTTTTTTTAAACTATCCCCTAATCTGTGTCTTTTTGATTGCAAAATTTCATAATTTTCCGTCAAGTAGTTTTCGAGCCTATTCGTGGCAAAGAATGTGAAAAAGTCTCCAGTAGAGCGCTCCGCTCGCTACGCTCAAATAAAGATAAAAATAAAAGATATGATTTTTCCTATTTGTTGCATTAGTCACGTATCTTACAATTAAATGACATAATTTGTCATTTTATGTATTAATAGAAGTCATTTGATGACTAAAGAAATAAATAATGATCTTTCCAGAACTATGTATGTATTTATGAGTTATTTTAAGTATATCCTTACCTTTATTTTGTCTAATACACGGTTTTTCATTTAGAAAAAAATATATTTTATCAATATTTTATTCATATTATTACTTAATAACATATTTAACTTTTTATATTGAATATTCGTTAGAATCCATGGTGCTTTTGTAATTTATAAAGATAACCAAAGATAAATTAACTTTATAAAGATAACTAAAGATAACTTTTTCATGTTGGTCATAAGTCACCTCGTGTACAGATCTAAATTATCTAATGTTTGATCAATATTATTCAACTGATCATTAAAGATGGAAGAAACAAAAATATCTGTCAGTAAGTTTCTAAAAGATAAAAGATATTGATAGTAAGTGTGATAATTTACTAACTTATAAAAGCATTAACAAACTTTATAGCCTAATATCTAGTTTCTAGGACTTGTAGAGAGAGGAGCTTGATTCTCATTTTAAGATAACTGTGAAAGAATTATTAACAGGCTTATCTTTTATCTTTTTTTTCTTTTTTTTGTAATGTCTCTGCTGTTAGTCCCACTGACCATGACAATGTCATCACTAGAAGTCTACCAATCATGTTATATAATTTGAACATACAAGTTACTATGAAGATAAGTAACGCAAAATATATATTTTTTCTTTCTTTATTAATTAATCATTGGGTCGGTTTATCGAATTGATTGCGATGGTTCTATTTGTTCGTAAATTGCGTATTAAATATGGTCGTTTGTGAAACAGTGATCACAATAAGTATATTATGCTGAGTTTGTTGTTGTCTTCTCAGAGCAGTACATTTCCAACCTTCGTAGCCTTAATTTTAACACTAAACCTACCGACAATTCTTGTATACCTGTTCCTATCGCACGCGGTCAAATTAACCGGTATTTAAAAGTTATTTTATTATATAACGCAGGTAATAATGGAAATAACTAAAAGTAAAGAGTGAAGAAAATATTATCTGCATATTCTAAGAATTATCATGTAGTTTGATAACGATATTATAACTTTTAAAAATGTGTAAGTTTTACAAAAGTTTAAGAACGGTCAATTTGATCGGTACTTGGTAGGCTTAGTGTTAAATTGGAGTGTATTCACAGAAAGGCTTATTTTAATATGTATGGTATAGTCATGACACTCCCATTTAATACGAATATCAGTATTGTTTCAAAGTGGATAAATATATAAATAAATAATATTTTTTTCTATTTACACAATATATATATATATATATATATATAATATAATATGTTATAGTTTTTATACAAAGTGTACACGTACCGTGGGAAGAGTAGAAAGCTATGGATACTTTTTATATAATATCAAATTCCGCACGGACGGACCGACACTTCAATCATAGTTTTTGCACCGTTATATTGGACTTTGATCTTATAATATACATTAGTACAAATAACAAATTAATTATTTAATTATACAAAAAGAAAAAAACAGAGAAAAAAATAACAAATTAATTATTTAATTATACAACAACAGAGAAAAATTTTACTTTTATATAACATAAAATTTTGGTTAAAACGTGATATTTCGATAAAGCCATCCAAATCAAAAGATTCAATTAATTTAAAATACAAATAATAGGTCAGAGAAACGACAAAATAATTCAATTAACTGGTTTCAGGAATTTTAACAAATTTATTTTAGATAATAAATTGTAGGTTGGACAATAAGTACCACGTACAATCAAACCTCAGTTACGTAAAGTAAATTTCTGTATATAGATATAATTATACATTGTATAATTATGTATAACATGTACTTGTGTTTCCGGATGTATATTATTTAAGCGTCATTGAGTTATCTAAGAGTAATGTTTATATATATCTTCAAATCTCGTTTACTTTATTGTTTGTATATCTTTATAATATTTTGTTAAATGTTGTGATAAAGAATCATAATATCTGTAAGATGATGCGAGGATATCTATTGCATTTTATATTGAATTGGACATTTGAAAAATAAAGTGGGTTTAGTTTTTTTAAAGGGATAGGAGCAATATGTTCGGGAGATCAAAGTACCTGCAAGTTGACTTAATATATCTTTAAAATTTGATAGTCATAGTCATATATAGTCATAGTCATAGATACGAACAGGATGTAATAACTTAGCTTTTGCCGGCGGATTCGCTCCATAGATAAGGAATAGAGAGCTGACGATTACTTAATTATTTACATAGTAAAGTCGACGTGTCGAAATTGACGGTAACGCATTTTTACAAGGATGCTTTCTTGTAAACATGCGTTTTTTCGGGATAAAAATTGTTATTTGGGGAAATTCGTAAAGTATCTGATAGATACAAAGACATGATAAACATATTTGGGTAAGTTATGTACTGAGTACAAAAAGAAGTGACTCGAGTTGAAGGTCGTCTATCTCACCGGCGCCAACTTTTTGTTAGTCTATTATAACAGATAAATATTAATAAAAATATTTTTTGTGCTGTTTTTGTTAAAATTTAATATATATTATCATTGGTTTAGTAACATAAGTAAGGGTCACTACGGGTTAAGAATTATGAATGCTAATACAGGAACTATACATATATAAACTATATATATATAAAAACTTCATTGTACAAAACCTTAAATTTTTAACCTAATGCTAAAAAACTCTAACTTAGCTTTAAAAAAACATTGAGGTGAAAGAACTCAATAGATAGAAAAAATCTTATAATATAAAAGTCTATAATAATATAAAAATAACTATGCCAACAGACCCTCAATTAGACTCGCTGCGATCGTGAAATCTCGGGTGCCGTTTGTATATTGAGCGAAGCGAGCCCAATATAATGACTCATCGTTTCCCATTGACTTCAATGGGATATCAGTTTTTTGACGATTATTCCTCACATGACATTTTTCAAAATTTTTTTCCCTAATGTGTGTCTTTTGATTGCAAAATTTCATAATTTTCCGTCAAGTAGTTTTCG
This sequence comes from Melinaea menophilus ssp. n. AW-2005, assembly GCA_918358695.1. Lineage (NCBI taxonomy): Eukaryota > Metazoa > Arthropoda > Insecta > Lepidoptera > Nymphalidae > Melinaea > Melinaea menophilus. The sequence continues at coordinate 18,682,251 of OU911043.1, read as the reverse complement.
AGCCTATTCGTGACAAAGAATGTGAAAAGTCTCCAGTAGAACGCTCCGCTCGCTACGCTCGCTTTGCTCAATAAATACATACTATAACTAACTATAAAATAAATTAAACTAGAAATACAACATACAAATATTCATTAGGTTTTTTCGTGAAGATTTTTATATTCCTTAAACTGAAAGGGAGTTCATTTCATGGCGTGTACTGTCAAGGAATTATACTAAGGGGGGGAAATAAACTTAATTTGGATGAGATGAGTCATGAGCTGTTGAATATAAGATTATCTATTAGAAAACAACTGACAGCGTTCTTAAGTTTATTCTCATTGAAGGAAGCCATTTTGGAATAATCAGAGATGAGATCAAATTAACTAATTTTACAAGGAAAGATTTCTTTCATTTTAAATCTCTAGTTTATTTTGTTTCTCTTTCTATATATATATATCTCTCTCTTTCTATATATATACATGTATGATTGTAGATTTATTGCACAATATTATATTGTACTTATATGTGCATTATTTGCAATAACATAACTGGTTTGTGATGTAGGTATCCATGGTATTATATGGAATTTGTGAACCTTGGCACTCTATCTCAGTAAAGGTCGTATGAATTATGATTGATAATCAGTATTGCATTGTGTACTTGTAACTAGATGTATAATCTAACGTATTGTGTTTTATATTCCTCCATTTTTGTTCAGTGCAAGATATATTGATGTAAAAATTGAGACTTAACAGACTGTCAAATTTTTACTGTTAACAATTGAATTGCTAAGTAGAGAATTTGGTCTTTTGCTACTGATCTCTAAGACTTCAGTTCTATTTCTCCATTTTTGTTCAGGGCAAGATATATTGATGTAAAAATGAAGACTTAACAAACTGTCAAATTTTTACTGTAATCATTGAATTGTTAAGTAGAGATTTTGATCTTTCGCTACGGATCTCTAAGACATTTTTATGGAGGTGCATACTTGCTGAGCTATAAACCATCTATTTCTATTTCGCACGTCAAAGCATGCAGAAACAATCAAAACAAAATTTTATGTGAAATTCTTGAATGTGTTTCAAACTATTCGCGGATATTCAGCAAACTTTGTTATATTATTACATCCGGTTTTATATATTTATATACAGTTTAACAATCGATACATTCACGGGTTACTTGCGAAATACTTACGAAACTGATTTAATCAGTTTAAATATAACAAAAAGAGTCAGAAAGAACCTTATTGAGACGGTTCAGTCGGCGTTAATTGTTAAAATTAAACCGTCAAAGTCTTATTTCCCATATTTATTTGTTCGAGTAGGAATTATTAATTTTAACAGTAACTCTTTATATCCTAGCCAAGTTATCTAATCTTAGTTCGATTTAAAGAAAGACTGCTGGTTTTCTGTTCTCAGAGCTCTGGTAATATTGTTCCACTTATTTGTTTAAAAAGTGCAAACAGCCTTTGTCCAATGTTGGTCCCGGTGCCACTAGGTTGCGGTGTTTACCCTTCGCTTATCGGAATCTCAGTGGTTTGCGTATTGCTACCGAATGACACATTCCAGTCGCTGGCGTTCCATTGACTTTCTTATATAGCGCTATTGATCTAATATAAAGTTTAAACGAGAAATGGAGTGATAACAAGTGAAATGTACGACGAAATTCGTAGAATGCGCGTAAAGAGTCGCAGACAGCGCGTCTCGTGACGCCCCCGCAGCTCATTGCGCTATTTTGACCCTTATTCTGATTAATTAAGGATTAAAATCTTTTAAAAATGTATTCTGTAAATAGTTTGTCACATTGTTTGTTCCGGACGCTATTTGCTTTGAAGTTCCATGTAAACGTGTGGGGCTGTCCATTAATTACACAATTTCAAAGAAAAGGTCCATTCAAATCACACGTGACGGATACGATACGACATAACGTGTACAAATATTAGTACCTTTAATATGTTTTTACATACTGAAAATATAAATTTAAATTCCCCACAAGGGTATTTCAACGATACTTTTATTAAATTACAAGTAATTTTTAAATTCGTTAACGTTAAGTATAAACGTACCTTTTGTAATTGACATTGCACCCTCAGTGTAACACGTAATAGTGGGTGATAATGACTGCGTCATTTCACGATTTTACTTGTCACAGTGAGTAACAATTCTTTGATATACTATTTACCGCCATCGGAACATCTTTGAAAACATTTTGAAACGACCGTTCCGATCACTTTAATATAAATTCCACTGAACAGAATAAATAAAACAAATCAATTTATTATAAATTATAACTTCGTGTAAACTGTAAAATATGCTACAGCTATCATTCATTTCTTTGGTGTCATTTTTTATTATTTTTAAGATCGCGGAGGCGCGAGCGCAGACGGTGACGTAGTCTTACCGAGGATATCAAAAAAAATATTAAAAAATCATTTTGACTGATCACTCACATTAATTAATTGAATATAATCTAAATTTTACCTTATATATTGGTTATAAGGTACATTTTTGTTTAACAGCCACCATTGTGATAGACTCTATTCTTACGCAATTCTTATTCGTACACCGCACGTAGCAGTACCGAGAATACATGATACTTTTGTTTTATTTTATGACGTACTAGTGATGTACTAAATTATGTATTTAAAGCTCGAGACAATGCAATATAAAAACGATTTTAACAACTTATTCCTTATATTTAAGTATTGAGAGTTATTTACTATTTAAATTGTGACTCTATAATACTAATCCGACCTTTTTTGTTAGTATAATATTATTTAAGTAGTATCAAAAAATGAGCATGTTAAAACATTCAACATGTCTTCAGACTATTTCGATTAATCATGAGTATCAGACTTATCTCTTTCTTCATTAATTTCTTTCTTTCTTTTAATTTCTTTACTTTATTTCTCCTGTTGTCTATTTTATGAAGGTTATATTAAAATTAAGTTAACACTACTATTCCTCGTTTCCAATCAATTAAATGTTGTTGTAGTTAAGTCTCTGTTTCTTATAGTTTACTTTTAATTTAATACATCAAATTATCATAATTGATGAAACATGTCATAATTTATAAATTAAGTTAATTTGATATCAACATGCAATATTAATTAACATATATGTGTAAATAGTTTGCAATTTTACAAAATTTTCACATCAATCTAATGAGTTATTTCAAAACAAAAATCATTTAAATAAAATGAAATATAATTTCAAAGATTTTACGCAACCAGTTCATTTCTTTTCGAGGATACTTTTATAATATAACCTAACCCATACCATAACTTCAAGTTAACACCAGTAAGTTACAAGTTATCTTACATCAGTTAAGCTGACCTTAATAAAACTCTCTCACCTGCGCCCGCGCAGTGACGTTGGGAACTATAACATTGCATCATACTCATAGCACTGTACAATATTGTTGTTTGTTAGTGATATTTTAGTTTCATTACATATTACGTAAGCACATTCATTGTATCCAATAATAACATTGTATATACGAGATCATTTTAACCCATTATTTGTATGGAATCAGAGGGAATCCTTTTTATATTTTCAGAAGCTTACCTGGATTAATTCATTCCTGGATAGTAAGGAATACAGTGATGTTCTAATTTTATATATTTTTTGAAGCTGATATAGGTACGTCCTAATAAATAATAATAAAGATTTATTATTCTAATAATAATTCCTGTATAATAATCTAATAATAATTTTACTTATTCGATTGCTAAGAGGCATGAGGTACTCGTACTACTGTAACTATTTAGACTTGCCCTACCCACCTTTATTGGTTTAATATTTCATTCGCATCACCAGAAACATACACAGTGACAGTTACTAATAATAATAATATCAATAAAACCTCAGTACCAATAATTCATAACTTTTCAGAACGTATCACTGACGCCAAGAACATTAACTCGTATCGGACGTCATGAACGTAATTTAGCGAATCCAATCTAAAGTACATATCATATAGAAACATCTGGAAGTTATTAAATGAGACCTTCACAACTATACAATAGAGCTCGTTGTATTTAAACCCATTAGTGATTCACCGGGACTCCCATACAACTAAGCAAAATAAAACATAACACAAGTTATTAATAGAAAGGAAAACTTTAATTAAATTGTTTAATTCCAAAATACAGGAAAAATTCCATCAATATATATTTTTACTGACAGTTATTTGTATGACATTTTTAAGGGAAGTTCTACTTAAAGTATATATATATATATATATATATATATATATATATATATATATATATATATATATATATAGCTGACTTCTATCATGATACATATATATATATATATATATATATGTATCATGATAGAAGTCAGCTGATGTGATGATGTACACACGTAATTGTATACATTAATTTATTATATGATTGTCTTTGACGTTTAAATTATCAGATAATATATAAAAACTTTTTAGGATTTATTATAATAATAAGTTTGTAAAGAAAACAATTTAAATGATTAAACGCATTGCTCAAGCCGCTGCGACTTGAAACAGTAAGGCTAAATTGGTTTGGGAAAACTTGTCTTTTTTTCGATCTCCTGTTGGATCTTGTGAAAAGGGTGGATGTTTCTACCAGTGTCTTTGAAATTTCATAATAATTGTATGAAAAAATGACATGAGGAAATAATTTTTTATTCGCGTACTCCTACTGAGCAGTTTATAAGGAACTTTCTTCCATGTACCTAAGATGTGGAATAAACTTCCTTCGACGGTTTTTCCGGATCGATGCGACATGAGTACCTTCAAATAGGCATGTACTGCCTTCGCAAAAGCTGGCAACACTTTTGCGATTCCCCAGATATTATAAGTAATTCATGGGTGGTTGTGATCATACCATTGGGTCACAGATGATGTGATCCCAACTGCCCATGAATTTCCACGCTCGTTTGCCCCCCTCTAACATTAAAAGCTTAGTATTTTACATTTCTGATGGTTTGGTCCCAAACATTAGTTACATCAATTATATTTTCGTGTTTTTGTTTCAATAACTCTCGAGTTACACTAAAAACATGGGGTAGTAATAATGTTGAATTCAAATTATTATTTGTCACGTCGAATATTGGTCTAGAAAAAAATATCGCTATAGAAAGAATTAATTCATACCATATAAGATAAGCGGACCGCCCTTCCTCATGACTATCAAATATGACACACATTATTAATAACATATATGTCTCATCACAATGAAATAAAATTTCAGTAAAATACAGTTATACAATACTAGCAGACCCGGCCAGGCGATGCTGTGACTATGGTTTTTGTTATATTACATTGTTGTAAACTATTTAAGGGGTAACGGTAAGAGAACGTTATCCATGAGAATAATAAACAAATAATTTGCAATAAAATAATATAACGACTATGAATTGAGATGACAACTATTCTTTCTTTTAAGTCTGATCAAACTGCACGTGGTGTGAAAATTTTATTAAAATCGGTTAAATAGTTTAAGAGTCCATCGCGGACAAACAACGTGACACGTAATTTATATATATTAAGAAGAATAAATCCAGAAAGAAGTTGACTAATGTTATGACAAATTAATTATTGACATGAAGTACGTACCACGTGATCTTGACGTAAAAGTCATATGACATCTCGCAAGTCAAAATGGCCGCCGCATTTATAATTTTAATTTGTTTTGGTAAACATTAATTAAGGCTTAGTTTTAAATGGTAAGTATTTTTTTATTTGTTTTTGTTTTATTACTTTATATAAGAATTTAAGAATAAATGTGTATGATAAAAAATACCGTCGCCATTTTACTTTAGCATTCAATTGAAAATTAATAAGATAATGTTAATAAAACATATATTTAAGGTAATAAAATATACATTCTAATTATAAATATATTAAAATATATTATAATTATTACCTTTATATATATTAATATATGTAATGCAAGTGTAAAATGTGTTTTTTTGTATGTCACGAGTGAGTTCAAAGCGTTATTAATGAAAGTGTTTCTCAAATACACTATGCAAATATAAATTAATACTTTTGATAATGTGATAAGAGTTTGAGTGTATATGTGTATGTATATATATACGTATAATACGTATATGTATATATATATACGTATTATATATTAAGGGTTTTTTTACCTCAAGTTATAAACTATTTCAAGGAATTCGTTGTAAATTGTTGTAAAAAAAGTACCTATAAATCAAATACTTAGAATATCATTGACGTGGTGCTGGTACTTATTATTATATCGTTATGTTTAGTTCCTTGTTCATTTTTTCATTGACCTAGATATAAAAACTTTTTTATATAATAAAAATATATTTAATGTTACTAATTATAAATAAAAGACAATGACGATAAAGCGTTTTTTATCCATGTTTATCATCAGAATTTTACTTTAGTTTATGTTTCTTTAGGGCAATTTGATGTCAAAGTACCTACTTGCTTGTCATCATATTCCAATTCAATATCGAGGCTCCAGTATGCAACCTATAATTAAGGCTATGTACGTCTTAGTCTCAGTATTTGTCGCCAGTTCTTAAAACATTTTTCCTCATATAGTAAAAAACAATTAATCAATATATCCCGTTTGATAGAGGTACCTGAACAACATGATCGCTTACCATCGGACCGACTGCGACTTATTAACACTATATAAAAAGATACAATTATTTTTTATTTTATATGTTAAAATATTTAACTAACACGTGTTATAGAATTTCATATAATACATGAGTGGAATGAAACTCACGGCACGTTTCCTTCCTATGATCCTGGATCTTTTAGGTGGAGCGTGAAAAAGCATAAGGCATATTGGAGACCACCATTCTTCATTCTCTTTTGCTTGAATGAGAATTGTGGTCACCATTTTTGGACTGACTGACAGACACATCACGCAGAGTAAACATTTTCGTAGGCAAAAAAAAAAAAAAAAAATTGAATCGGTATAGAATAAAAAATATATTCTGCATTTCTTTTTTTTTATTATTATCTTCTGACGTTTGTCGATGGGACTTTCCCAGTTGTAAACAAATTTCGGTGTCATTAAACTTCTTGTGGTTTTCTTTAATCAGGGTTACATATCATCTTAAATTTAATTGAATAAATTATAGAAGGACTCAATTAATATATGGGTATTTAAACGTTTGTAGATTGGTACATTCTGAATGATATAACAATGTTTACGCCTGGAAATTTTATCAAATATTTTTAAAAAATCTAGTATTTATCATTGTTTAATTTTTGTATTACTTTAATAAAATTTGTATTCTTACTGTCGTTTTTTAATACATATTTAATAACGTATTAAGTATATTCCAAATTTTAAATATATATATATAAAAAAATGACAGATAAACGTATAAATACACAAAGTTCCACAAGATATCTCAGACCTTCCTTTTCATAGTTTAAAATTTAAAATTATAAGTATATTATTAAATAAATCTTATTATAACATTCAAGAGTTTTTCGTTGAGTCCGAGTTCGAGGTGTTATCTCAAGGACCGACTACACCGACCTTTTTAATGTAATAATCAACAATTAAAATTTAATTTTCAGTTAATCTTAATCTAGGGTCGCCCTTGACTCCACTTTCTTTAGAACGCGGTCAGTTTTAAATACAACAGTTCATAGATCGCAAGAGCACGTGTGGGTTGCGTCAGCGTCAGCGCTCACACACATGCAGTGTGCTCTACTTTATGTTACTAACACAAATATATACATACATAAAAAAAATATTTAGGATATTAATTAAAAAAACAAGAAATGGTTAACATAATAAAAATAACTAAAACCTCTGTTTTTCTTTCTAATACTATACATACATGGTTACTCGTGCCTCGATTTGCGGTGCAAATATAGTTAATGATTCAGTTAGTATTTTGTAAACTTCATTAAACAAACAAGTCATAACACACAAGTGTGTGTGTGTGTGTGTTTATAATAGATTATGAGTGGGATGAAAACTAATTTCACTGTTTAAATCAAAATTATCATAATTTAAATGTATGATAGTATAATACAGATAAATATCTAAAAGAAATTCTACCTTACTTATCTTTGGAACATACCTGATACTCGTATCTGTGATACCCGGTACCGGTACTCAAATGCGTCACCCTAACTGATTTGTTTAGAGGGTTCCAACCCTCCCAACGATAATATAATTTACCCGTTTACAAAATTTAACCATTTAATGTTATATTTAGTATTATATTTTTAATAATCTCCTTTGGGTTAAGATAATTAATAAAATTATTATAAAGTGATGACGCAAAGGATTTTGGCTTACTACGTCACTCAAAAAACAACACATAATATGGGAAAAATACAAACGAGGCAACACTGAAAGTATTATTTACACGTAATAGAGCAATATACGTCATAACCTCTTAAAATTTGTAAATAAAAGGGAAAAAATAAATAATCTATGGCTTATCTTTTTTTTGTACTTTACACATTTTCCTTTTTAAGTTTCCCTAAGACCTTCTTCTTACATAATAAAAAGATTTACATTACATCAGGTCGGCTTATTATGAGAATATTTAACGTCATATATACATAAAAGGATTAAATGATATTTATTTGAATTTAATATTACATAAAACCTCGTACTTATTAATATATATGAAAAAGAATACACTTTTTTCATTAATTTTCATTTATCATATCAAATTTGTCTATGGAACTTTTGTAATAGTTGCTATTGAATTGTAATTTTTTATACTTTAACTATTCGGTCAATTACATTTATAATGTAAGTGTGACGTGATGGAGATCACATAATCTCATATCTGATACTGATAAGTGTAGATAACATTCGTTTATTTGTTTAACACAAATATTTTGAATTTTGTCTGCATCTAACATATCAGTGTACAACTTTGACAGTTCTAATTAGTATACTCCTTGCTAACTTTGACAGTTCTAATTAGTATACACTCATGTATCATGTAACCTTCGTCCACAAACCTCAAAAAAAAGTAAGTAGAACGCACATGGCGACATGGAGACGAATCCAGCGTTGAGCGTAAACTTACAAGGCACTGCGCCGCTAATCTCATAAGACAGCGGACGTCAAACAAATTGTTTAATTTAAAAATAACTTTCAGTAACAGTTAAGTTTTAGCAAAACTAACGGTAATTAAACGACAAACAGAACTAGACTAACCAACGGTGGATACAAAAAGCATTTTGTGTATTATGTTGTTGTATGCGCGATCGCAACTTTTAGAGCAAAAAAAAACTCAGGCTTTCCACTCAGTGACGTATAGTGAGTCAGACAGGCGCGCCGCGGCTCGACCAATCACGGCGCCCGTCCTCCCATATAACACTTGACTCGGACCGGTCGCGTTCAAAGTTGCTACGCACGCGGTAACGGACGCACGCTCCGCTGTATAACCAATCGGTACGATCGTGCGAAAGTGTTTGTGTTTTTGGATATAACAGTGAGTATTTGTTTTTATTATTCGATTAATGTCAAATTCAAATGACACTTGTCATTCTGATTTGTTTTTTTTTTTTTTCAATCGAAAGGCATAGGTCACTCGTGAACTGAATGATGGCGTGCGTTTCATAGTAATTACGGCTATGTTTGTGAAGGTTTATTTACCTTTATTGATTACATGATAAGAGTTAAAGTCAGTTCTACAAAATAGGGTGTATTTAGTGGTTGTAAGTTAAGGGATATCATTTCATATATATATATATATATATATATATATATATATATATATATATATATATATATATATATATATATATATATATATATATATATATATATACATCAAAACATATATAAAGATATACGTAGTCTCGACTCCGCGGTCTCTTACACTACTAACAAGTATTATAATTACATCAACATATCTTTATTATCTTAAAGGATATCTCACTTGAGATCAATTTTATCTTTATCATATATATATCTCATCTGTCAATCAATATAATAATCATTTTTTATCTTAAATTCTTTTAATATAAGATAAAATAATTAATTTCAAAGCATTAGCCGCTATGAACGTAATGATATATAATTATTACTTAAGATTTCTAAGTATTTAGCACGTTGTCTCCGCCTTTTAAGGGAGCACGAGGTATCAAGAAATATAACGAATAAATAAATAATTGATTGATATAAGAAATAAAAGAATTCAATCGAACAGTTCCTTGTATATACAATACCTATCATGTTAAAGATTAACTTGTATGTAACAGAACTACTGTAGTATCTACTGAACTTATATTAATAATTTTATTATAGATAGCCACACTTTTATGAATATATTTTTATGTAAAAAAATGAATATTGGCGGTTTCAGTCGGTTTGTCAACAATTAATTACTTATTTGTAAAAAAAAAACAGAAAATTTATTTATTTATTTATTTTCAATTTGGAATCCATACCAGTGATCACTTGTGTATCAAATGGAAGTGACAGGAGGGTATATTTTGATATCATACGTATCAAAATAAGCCCTTCTATAAGGACAGTCCAACTTAAAATAAGGCTACGTGTTCCAAACGACCTGGTCTGAGAAAACAACAACAAACTCAGCAATATTTCTTTATTGTGATCACTGTTTCACAAACAAAATATTAACACTATAATAATTTAATCACGGACAGAGTCTGTATCAAAAGCTAGTCTTATATATAAATGTATTTTATGTAACAATGGCGCCTGTTATCTTGACAGACACTTATACTTGCAAAATAATATGATAACTAAAGACATATATATATAAATATATATAAAATATAGGTGGGATTCGAACTTGCTACTATTAGGATGGAATGTGCGAACTGAGCTATCATGTCCTAGTGATTATTGACATTTTTATTAAAAAAAAATCTTATAAAAATTATAAAATAATGACAATAGTTATAACTTTCTCAATTCAATCCCGAAATAATGTCAAAGTTTAGTTTTAAAGCAATATCGTGACATCGATAAGATTGTTAAAGATAAGATTGCTAAAGATAAAGATTGCTAAAGATAAGATAAGTGACATTCCAATCATCTCACGGAAATAATATTTCCAAGAAGTATATATGTTATGAAATATAATGGAACATATATGACTTAAGATTCTATATTTTACCTTAAATGTATAAAATTTTTATTATATTTAATAATTAGTATATCAGCCATTTTAAAATAAAATAATAATAAAGAAATACCGAAAAAAAAATTTAAGAAATATACATGTAAATGTAAATTTTTTGACATTTCAACCAAATTCAAAACCTCTTAGTGTTATTCATAAAAGGCTTTAATTATGATACAAGTAACAAACATATACTTCATACATTTTATACGTTCCTTATCTAATGATAAGAGATGAAGAAAATATTAAGAAAAGTCAAAAATATTTTTCCGTTCCGTGTAAAAGACATCAACGCGACCCCAAGTTTATAAAAATTTATTAATATATATATATATGTATATATATAAATAATTAAAATGTCCGTCTGTGATTCTAAATTAACAGCTTTTACTGAAATATTAACATACATACATAGGTTCTTACATAAATATAGACAACAAAAAATCTCTGTCTGTTCGTTTGTTCTAGCTAATCTCATAAACGGCTGGCCCGTTTTTAATACAACTTTCAAGTGATAGCTGATGTTATAAAGGATGTTGGTGTACTTGTATTATTATAAAAGACGTCCAAAATCCAATATTAAAATATAAAATAAATTAATTTTACAAAAAAAAAAAAAAACCATGTAAGTTAATATCTATTATAAATCAAATAAAAAAGCCGCTACACACAGAATATACAAATATTAATATAAAATTTGAATATCGAAGCACACCTGTTAACAACCACAGACTATAAATAACATTAAATCGCTCTTAACTTTAACGACCGTAGACTATTTAATAATGTTTATATTATTATAAACTACAACCTCTCGGATATATTAATTATCATTTAAATGTGAAATTAATTATTTTAATACATATACAATTATATATAATATATTAATATGTATGTATGTATGTATGTATTTAATTATGAGTAAAAGTATAAGATGTAAATCAACACTGAACCACTACCGGGAATTGACACCCGACCTACCTCACTAATTTCTATGTGTGTGTCGCTTAACAGACACACACGCACACACACACACACACACACACACACATACGTATATATATATATATTTATATTTATATAAATATATATGTATATATATATATAATTATATTAAGTACTTTCAATTAGTACAGAGTTGTGAGAGGCAGTGATGCTGCAGGACGAGATTGATACTTTTAAGTCATACATACATACATACATACATATATACATACAGTCTTAGAATTCGACATTTAAAGATGATTCTGCTATTTACCCTTCATTGTCTTTTTACAACATTAATCACTTACCAGTTAATGTGTAAAAAATTGTGGTAAACAGAAAAAGAGGAAAAAGAAATAAAAAACGTCAAAAAATCATTAAATAATTACAAACTTATGAGAATAAGTAGCATCTAGTTTGACTTACTTAACTGTGAGTTCTAAAATCATAATTAACACTAAACCTACCGACAATTCTTGTATACCTGATCCTACCGCACGCCCTCAAATTGACCGGTAATTAAAAGTTATTTTATTATATAACGCAGGTAATAATGGAAATAACTAAAAGTAAAGAGTGTAGAAAATATTATATGCATATTCTAAGAATTGTCATGTAGTTTGATAACGATATTATAACGTTTAAAAATGTGTTAGTTTTACAAAAGTTTAAGAACGGTCAATTTGACCGGTACTTGGTAGGTTTAGTGTTAAATCAGAGTTAAATATTGATACTTGCAGTAGGTACGTATATACATACATATGTAAAATATAAATACATTATCGTAATAATAATAATATTGAGACATCTTTGTCATTTCCCTTGTAGATATAAATTAAATAACATATTTTAATAGCATTCATAAATATCTAAATAAACAAGATAAGATACAGAAAAATATATCATATATCCATAAAAATAAGGTTCTTTTCAAAATGCAGTAACACTGCAATAGTTATATTAAATATAAAATTTTGTTCCGCAAGTGGAGGAGGAGGGAGAGTCGCGGCGAGAAGTGTAGCAAAATTAATTGCGAGGAAACCCGGTATAGATTTAATTAAGATACCTTTCACTGGTCACGACAGACGGACTTATTCTGAATTTGACTATACATACATACAAGCTCTGCACGTGTCTTCATTCACTACACTATTAACTAAATATGATTATCACTAATTTTGATAAATAAATGTCACTTAAAATGCATATTATATTTGTCCGGACACTCATATATATATATATAGATACTATGTAAATATAATATTGTATAGATAAATAACTATTAAAGGTGACATAAATACTAAGTATAGGAAGGGCGGAAGAAATGACTCCATCACAACTTCCTTGTAACATTTTTATTGTAACGACATTTCAATATATATGTATCTGTAATAATCATGTATATATCATGTATATATCTGTGTGGGTTAACACACACACACACACACAGTATTATTATATATATTAAGTCTACAATAGTGTTAGAGATTTAAGACAATACCGACATCTGTTTAGAACGATTATAGACTGACATTTTGTTGAAAATACTAGCACAGAATCTGTCCGTAACATATATATATATATATATATATATATATATATATATATATATATATATTAATAATTTAGGACTTTACTTAAGATATATGCAAAATAATTTCTTTAAACATTCTCAAAAAGTTAATCTGTATTCATTTTAAAGTTCAAAGCAATCAAGTTGTGGTGTACATGTATGTATGTATGTATGTATAGTAAGGCATTACTGCACAGGCGTCGTGTTGTCTTCTTTGATACACACACAACTTTAATAAAGAAAGGCTGCGATTATAATGTATATTGTTATCTTTTGTATCAAATTATTAAGACAATCATTAAAACGGTGTAATTTGATAAAATATAGATAATTTCGGTTATCTAACTGCACCTGAATCAAGTTGAATATTAGAACGAGGCTAGAGAACCAACAAATCCGGGACAACCGGCGCATTCACTAACATACTGCACATACCGTCGGTCCATTAACTTTAATCCCACTCATCCAAACGTGACCGCCATTAAAACAATTATATGAATTAAAAACTAGATGCGGCGTACGTTAGAGGTCTTTACACCGTAATGGGGAGGTAATAGGCCATTACGTGCTATTAATAAGTAATAAAAAAACGTTTAAACACTACCTACAATCTAAACGAGCCCTAGCGCGGTGCGTTGCCAAGAAGTCTGCCGCGTCGCACGCACACACACGCAATTGAAACTCGATACACACACACACACACACGCACACACCCAGCGGGGAAATCAGCCGACCTGCGCGTACGCAACCCGACTTAATAACGCTATATGCGTTTTATTTAATACATTCGCTTTACAATTTTGTATGAGATCCCTTAATATACAAAACTAACATTGCATTCCACAATAGTTTATAGTATATAAGTAGGTCAGTCCAGTTGGAGGCAGGATAACAAAGGCATGATAGATGGTTCCGCGTGATAAATGATTAGGACGCGAGCATTACTCATTGCACTGATGACTGTACTTGAGATTGAAATTAGATATCACAATGCAAATACAACCTTTAATGGTTAAAGAAACAAAACAATTCGTTAAATTTGAGACAGAAACGTGTATCAAAGAAAAATATTAAAAACTTTGTTAATTTTTGGAGGTTAATTAGGGTTTACACAATTCAGGGCATTTTATTTATATATAAATAGCGTCTGGAATAAGAGACGATGTGATAAAATGTGATGTGTATTTATGGTGCCCTGGACGGTTCCCGTGGGACATGACATCCGAGAATCTAAAAATAACTCCATCGTCCCATATATTATTAACTAGTTGACATTAAAATATCATCTGATATGATATTAAAATGTTTTATAAATAGTCAAGTATAGATATTAAATTTCTCCAAACACCTGTTTAAAAAGAAATAAAAGTTTATAAAAGTTTCCACAACGATGTATATTATAATATATAAATTTAAAACCACAAGCGAACTTAATCTTCAAATATACCACACAACGCAAGTTTTCATTCAATCAGCCGATATCACCAAACTCGGTTAGAAGAAAATGTATATTATTAAGCTGAGTGTAAACGAAGCTCTTAACCGTTTGGGAGACCTTTTTTTGTGTTGTTGTCTCCAGAATGCGACGAGATAATTAGATAAAAATGTTCTCATGTATGTTTGAGACGAACGCGGATGTTATAGCGAAAAAAGATTGAAAAAATGTTTAGCCATTCAAAAGTTATTAAGAAAAGAAGAAAGGAGAGGGGCTCAGTTTGACACCCGCCGTATAGTATATACATATATATATATATAGTGAGTACGTTGTGTTATATAAAATATATGTACAAAACATTTGCATGTACGCGATGTTACACTCAAGGCAGCATTAATAGTTCGTTGACTCGGACAGGACAATAGAAAACTAAACTTAACCGCAAAACGTAACTATATAAACGTATTTTAATAATTATTTTATAATATAAATAAATTGACTTTAATAAAATCTATTATTATTGCCAAAATATTCGTTTATGGTATAAAGCTTAGTGGTGGGGTGTACACCCTGCGGTCTGACGCAGCCTTGGATATTTTATTAATACTTCATATATTTAAAGGATTTTGTGTATTATGTATTATTCTCGACATACAAACAATATAACAGTCCTATCAATATAATAATAATTTCATAATCAGCTTGAAAATAAACGCAAAATAATTTTTGGCTAAAAAAAAGGTTTAAAATAGCAGAAACAGTTCAACGGAAGCATTGAACAATTTATTTTGACAGATCCAAAGAGATTTGGCGCCATTTTAATAATATCAATAGCAAGCAATAAATAAACGTTGACACATTTTGTAATAAAAACGAGCTCATAACGTTAATCGCTTTGTTTTTTTTTAAGACGCCATAAAAAATGGCGGCAAATTATGTAACAACCTTTTTGCTCCTTCGTAATTTATTTATTGTTTTGTATTGATTTAAATCTGTTTACCATAACTGGATTATTTGAATAAATATGACAATTAATATTATTAATTTTTGTGAATGGTAACCCACGCGTGAGGCGCGTGAATGAAAATATTAGTTAAGTCTGTAATACATTTGGAGTGTTGCCAGTGAATTCAGGGTTCGTTTGGCGATAAATAAAAAGATAATGTTAGTGCCCAGACGACGCTGACACGTTTACATCGAGATTAAATAAAATTAAATCCAAAATAAATACATCTGAGCGTTGTTAGAAAAAAATTATTAAATTAAATTAAATTAAATAATAAATTAGTTACATCTATGTATAGTTGGGTGTGAATTGATAATAATGTTAATGACCTTACATGCCTCGTCTATTATGGCCTTGTTGTAATTTAAAAAAAAACGACCCTAGGTCATTGACCCGTCGTTTTCAATATCGCGTATAAGGACTTCAGTTAGACCACTTAAGATGATACATATATTTAAAAGCTCCAGACTTCAAAGCTTATAATTAAAATAAAGTTGGCACACACTCAAACGTATCACACGAATATTGTCATCAAAGCTTAGCTTTATTTTTTATATTTGTCTTTTACAAGCGTCCAAATTATGATTTAAAATATTACGTTGATTGAGCGAAGCGAGCGGAGCGCTCTACTGGAGACTTTTTCACATTCTTTGTCACGAATAGGCTCGAAAACTACTTGACGGAAAGTTATGAACTTTTGCAATCAAAAAGACACACATTAGGTGATGGGTTTAAAAAAAATAATTTAAAAATGTCATGTCGTTGAGGAAAAATCGTCAAAAAACTGATATCCCATAGAAGTCAATGGGAAACGATGAGTCATTTTTCACAAACGAACTATTGCGCAGTGTACACGTTAAATTTTGTCTCCCGTAACAAAAATAGTTATCATATATAAAGTTTTGTTTTTCTTAGTGATTTTGTGAAATAGCATCGAGTTATATCATAAGTGAACTTAAGTGCGATTTAAATTGCAAAGAAGTAAATAAACTTGGACTCAGTTGCTTTATGTGCGGGGAGTCGTGGCGTTTGATCACTTTGTTTATTTGTTTTCTACCGTCTTCATAAAATATGGAATGTAAACATTGTTCGACAACTTTGAATATGGAAGATTTATTAAAATGCTCTGTATGTCAGGGGATTTATCATTATTTATGTGTCGGCATGAATGAATCCGAATTTAAAAAAATTCTCCCAATGAATAAATGTAAGTGGAAATGCCCGACATGTAAACCGTCAAAAAGACCTAATATCAGCCCAAAATTAACATCGGGCTCAGGTAAAATACATGATGACCCAAGCCAACCTCACTCACTGTTTCAAACTGATGCTAAATCATTGATTTCACACTTTGATGATCGTTTGAATGGTTTAGAATGTTCAATAAATTCATTTAAATCCCTGATTACTGACGAATTTAAGAAACTTTCTGATGCCGTCAGCATGTGGTCAACAAGGATAATTGCAGTGGAATCTTCTATGGTTTCTGTGACTGAGAGGTTAATTGAATTGGATAAGGAGATCAAAGGGGTTGATGACATCAAATTAGAACTCGAGGAATATAAATCAAAGGTCAGGGAATTTACGGAGTATAAGGATAGGAATGACCAGTGGGTGCGTCGTTCGAATATTCAAATTAATGGAATTCCACAGAAGAACGGTGAAAATTTAAATCAAATAATAAAAAATATTGCAACTAAATGTGGGTATGCTTTGAATATTGATTCCGATGTTGATTTTGTTACAAGAGTTGCGGTCAAAAATGATACTTCTGATAATAAAATAAGACCTATTATCGTTAAAATGCAGTCAAGATACAAAAAAGATGATTTCTTAACACTATTGCGCAAGCTTAAGAGTTGTACGGCAAAGGATATCGGTTTTACCGGTATTCAAGGCAATAATAGAATTTATTTTAATGATCATCTATCTACGAAAAATAAATTTCTACTCAAAAGAACGAAACAGATTGCAAAGGAAAAAAAGTATACTTTCTGCTGGGTCCGGAACTGTACAATAATGGTACGACGCAACGAACAGTCACCTATTATTCACGTAATATCAGAGGAATCTTTAAACAAGATTATATAGGAGATAAGCGAAAATTGTTGTTCTTATGTTTTATTACTTGTCTTTATTTGTTTGAGTTGATGTGTATTGCGGGCTGCTTGATTTACAATTTGGAATGTATGTTGGTTCTATTTAAATCTACTCATAATTATTTATACGAATTTAAAAATTATATTCTTAATTTAACTTTTGTTTCACGGAGTTATATTAATTCTACGTTTCTTATTTTCGGGCTAGAATCTCGGTACAATATTTTTATAAAAATTGTCACGGTAGTTTGTAATCAGCGTTTAATTATTGATTTCTATAATAATGGTACTTAACATTTTTTATCAAAATGTACGCGGGTTAAGGTCAAAAACTAAAACATTTTATAGTAATGTGTTACACGTGGATTATGATATAATTTGCTTAACTGAAACCTGGCTATTGCCAGGAATCTTTGATGGGGAACTGTTTGACTCGCGATACATTGTTTACCGAACAGATCGTAATTATGAACAAATAAATATTACGAGGGGGGGTGGTGTCCTCATAGCTGTCCGTCGTGGCCTGGCAGTGAGTATGTTGAGATTAATACCTTTACCTCTTTTATACGATGCCGACGTAACTTGTGTACACATTGTATTCAAACAAATATCACGAACATATTTGTTGAGACTATATTGTTGTTACTTCCCACAAACACACAGTCAGGGGCCAGCACAGCTTTCGTTATACGAACATATTTCAAATTTAAAATTAAATTATCCTAATGATAAGTTTTTGGTTATTGGTGATTTTAATATGCGATTTGCTGAATGGTGTTCTGGGCCGGCTATTTCTTCTACTTTAAATAACTCGTTGCTATTAGTAAATGCCCATGAAGATTGTTTAACTTCACAGCTGTATGATTTTATGTGTTTTAATGGTTTTGCTCAATTTAATTCTGTGAAAAATATCAATAATAGGCAACTTGATTTAATAATGTCTGACATTTCATGTTCGGTATATCGTGTTAGTCCTTTATCATTACCAGAGGACGCTCATCATCCTTCTTTATGCATCGATGTTACTACCCAACTTGATCTACGGTGCCTACGGCCCGCAACGCGTTTGATACGTTGTTTTGGAGCTGCTGATTATACCAGAATTAATGATATGATGGCCAGAATCGACTGGGAAGAGCGTTTAGCTTTAGAGGACGTTGAATCAGCAGTGAGTACTTTTTATGATATTACCAATGAAATAATTGAGCTTAATATAACTGGGTTTATTTCTAGAAATGATAGATATCCAACTTGGTTCAATAAAAAATTAATAAAAATTATAAACAAAAAAATTAAAAAGCATAAAAAATGGAAAATGTATGGTAGAATTAAGGATTATTTTGAGTATTCGGTTTTACGAAGTCAAGCAAAAGAACTTGAAAAAACCTGCTATAAAACTTTTATTGATCGAAGTGAGAAAAATATATCATTAAATTCTAAACATTTTTGGACATATAATAAATCTATACGTAATTCCAATGAAATACCCGATGAATTGTACTTAGGTAACACTAATGTTACGCACGGTCAGAATATTGCCGACCTTTTTAACTCATTCTTTTTTTCGGTATTTGAACCAAGTCTCAATAATAATGTACTCACTGAAAATATTAAAAACAATAATGATTGTATCATTGATAGAATAATTATAAATGAAATAATTGTTGAGAGGTATCTCAAATCAATTAAAACGGATAAGGGAGCGGGGCCAGACGGGATTCATCCTATCTTTTTAAAGCAGTGTAGCAAGACATTGGCTAAACCACTTTCTTTTTTATTTAATCTCTCTCTGAAGACTGGTACGGTGCCTATAATGTGGAAAAAATCTATTATTGTCCCTATTTTTAAAAGTGGCGATAAACACAACATAGCCAACTATCGTGGTATTTCAAAACTTTCAGTCATACCGAAACTTTTTGAAAAAATTGTTTATGATTCATTATTCCCTGCAATTAGACCATTTATCACTGGCAATCAGCATGGATTTGTAAGCGGCCGTTCCACAGAGTCGAACTTATGTGAATTTTTAGATTTTGTTTTGAACGCTATGGATGGAGGTCAACAGGTGGACGCCGTGTATACTGATTTTTCAAAGGCTTTTGATAAAATTAATCATGGTTTACTTGTAAAGAAACTAGAAAACATTGGTATACACGGCGATCTTCTGAGGTGGATGAAATCTTATTTACGTGATAGATCACAGGCAGTGGCAGTTAAAGGTTATACGTCGAGCTTTATACCCATAACTTCTGGAGTCCCCCAGGGATCTCACCTCGGTCCATTGCTCTTTAATATTTTTATTAATTCTATAACAGATTGTTTTAAAAATTCGAAAATAATTCTTTATGCAGATGACACCAAAATTTTTTCTTTAATAAAATCTTTCGAGGATTGCAAATTATTTCAAAACGATCTAAATAGGCTTCATTGTTATTGTTTGAATAATGGTTTAAAATTAAATATTGACAAATGTTTTTCTATAACATTTTCTCGTAAAGTCAATAAAATAAAATTTAATTATAGATTAAACAATACGAGTCTTAAGATAACGACTGAGGTGAGAGACTTAGGGGTAATTCTAGACAGTGGACTTTCTTTCTCGTCTCACATTACCGCAATCAAAGCAAAAGCATACCGAATGTTAGGGTTTGTTTTTCGACAGTGTAGAGATTTTAAGAATGTAAAAACATATTTTATCTTATATAATTCGTATGTAAGACCTATTTTGGAATACGCATCTACAATTTGGAATCCAATATACTGTGTTTATAAGAATCAAATAGAAGCTATTCAAAACAAATTCCTTCGGAGGATAAACTATATCTTTGGCAGTGAGGTTATATCAGGTCCTACTCGTATGTCATTAGAGCTACGTCGTGAACACAAAGACCAAATTTTTCTATATAAATTAATTAACAATATTATAGATTCTCCTTATCTTCTTACACGTATTTATTTTAATTGTCCGAGATTGAGTGCTCGCACTAAATTAGTATTTCATATTCCAGTTTGCAGAACCAAATACGCCCGTAATCGTTTCGTGACAAGAGCTTGTAATGCACACAACGAACATTATTATGATATTGATATATTTTGTTCTAAATTGACTATGTATGTATCTTTGGTTAGAAAAGTTGTTCACAATTAAGTTTTTTTTTTTTTTTTTTAATGTTTTTATGTAAAAATTAGTTTCGATTATTATCGATAAAGTTTTTTTTATTGTTTGTGTATTAATATTTTAATGTTTTTTTTCTATCTTATTAATTTGTTGTATTTTTTTTTCCATCCTTTTTGTAAACATGCTTTTAGTAAACATTTTTAATGGACACTCGCTATGTATAAATTAGTAGTGAAAACTTTTTGGCTTGTGTATATTTAAAAAAAAATGTTATAAATGAAATATTGTAAGCTGTATGTTTTCCGAAAATAAATAAATAAATAAATAAATAAATAAATAAAAAAAAAAAAACAAAAAAAAAAAAAAAAAAAAATTATATTGGGCTCGCTTTGATCAATATGCAAACGGCACCCGAGATTTCGCGAGCGCAGCGAGTCGAAATCGAGGGTCTGTTGGCGCCCCTAGTATTCTAGTTAAAATTGCTTAGAATATGTAAATTTAAATGTGGTTTCTAGTTTATTATATACTTAAATCGAAATTACATATATAGTAAGGACAAAATGTTTATTTTCGTTCGTTTAAAACAATAACATCTGAATCACGTTATTATTTCTCGATTATTAAAGTTTACGTCAAACGAGTGACTTAACTGACAGTTGTTTTTACCGTATCCACAATGGCGTTCAAATTCATTCATAAATATTTTTGTGGCTAAAGTTGTTATGTTTGTAGAAGAAGAATTAATTTATATATTTCTTCAATAGTTTTTCATTAAAAGGAGAAAATATTATTGCTTATTGCAACATTATCATACGCATCATGTACATGCTTCATATTCATAACAAATATGGCGGAAATTTTGACGATCATTTAACAAAGATGGTGTTCAAATTCATTCATAAACATCTTTGTGGCGAAAGTTATGTTTTACAGTACGCTAATAAGTTTTTCAATTTATAAAGAGAAAATATAATATAATATTTTTATTATCATACAAATTTTATTCATATTCACACACAACAAATATGGCGGCAATTTTGACAATCAATAAACAAAGATGGAAGCTATAACCTAATATTATTAAATTTATATTTTTAATGTTTTTGTGATTTACAGACCGCTAAAAGTAGTTTTTGAATTTATAAGGAGAAAATATAATATAATATTTTTATTATCATACAATTTTTATTCATATTCACAACAAATATGGCGGCAATTTTGACAAACAATAAACAAAGATGGAAGCTATATTTTTAATGTTTTAATATTAACAAACTCTCGGTTTCAAGTGAATCAGTCAATCAAAGTACAAAGTACGTATTTTTATCTATAACGACCACCTGCGGTTCAACGGCACCGACCTGTTGGGCTGGTTGTATTAAACTTACTTATCTATCATATTATAGGATTATAAACCTTAAATTGACATATTCATATACAAAGTCGATGAGAAACTTTTTTTTACGCACTGGACTCTCATTGGACCCAAAGATGCATTCATTATATCTAAATATAATAATAATATTTTTAATTTATTCACTAATTAATTAAGTTTTTTTTGTGTCTGTATCTCATCAATCATTACCAAAATATACACTATGTAAAATTTATAATCTGTGCACAAATTACTATAATGTTAAAATTATTTGATTTCACAACCGTTAAGGACCTTTTAAATTAATATTGCGAAAGGCCAACCCATTAACCGCCGAAGGCTGTCGTAATGTGGACGTTACGTTCGTTTTATGTAAACGAAAGGTGTTCTAGAAGTTTCCGAGCTTTCCTGCCGTTTGAGGTGTTCGCTACAATTTTCCAATGAGTTTTTACAGACTCTGCTACTTGATAACTACTTCTATATATAAATCATACAAATAAAACGATCAAGATACAAGTTAAAATACACTGTGTCCTCTTCCTTATTTAAATTAATATATAATGTATCCACAAATTCCTAAGGAGCTAGTCACGGTAATGGCAACAATGCCACAGATGCAAATTTACACACACTTACAATCACAATACAACGTACTAACAGAATCCCTTTATATTATTTATTTAAAGGCAATTACTACTTTAAATTGTGTACGGACAGACAATAGGTGATTTGCCAAATGAGTAATTTTATATATGTAATTGTATGTTGATGATTGTGTAATATATATAAAAAAAACATGGAGGAGAACGTCTAATATATATGTGTGTGCGTGCGTGCGTGTGCGTGCGGGTCTCAGACTGCAGGGCGCTGTGAGCGATCGCCAGCGGAGTGCCAACTGCATGCCAGAGACAACATTTAAATATTGCAAATGTTATAAGGCGTGCCGTCTCATACTAATCTCAATATATAATCGAGAATTTTCTAGAAACTTATTATTACTAACGTAATCAGTACATTGATTTCATTTTGACATTTATAGATTATTCGATTGTCAATTAATTTTACGTTTTATATCATTGCGTGTGTGTGTGTGATGGAAATAAAAAAAAATAGTTATTAAAGTCAAAGCATTATCAGCTATTACGGGCCGTCGTGGAACAAGTTATAACTACGAACCGGCTCCTATAAAGATCTTAAAGATGTTGACGTACTCGAGCTATAAATATCTGCGTACCATTTCAATGAAGTGCATAAACACGATACGATATTTTGCTGTGTACTAACTACTAACTAACAAATAAAATGAATTCCAAATTCAAAATTAACAAATTAATTCGAAATTCAAAAATATGTCTTACTATTATGATATTTTATTTCAAATTGAATTTGCTGTGTACTACTAACTAACAAATAAAATGAATACCAAATTCAAATTAACAAATTAATTCGAAATTCAAAAATATGTCTTACTATTATTCCGATATCTTATTCCAAATTAAAAATACAAAATTGACATTTAAATTTGGCCGTATTACATACATACATAAAATTTAAAAATTGCATTTTCAATTCAGCCGTATTATACATCTAACTGTATATTTTAGTAACATTAAAGTAACAAACAGTTGCAATAACATCATCGCTTGATCATTTTAATTAGAGGACACTCGTCTTCAATTACGACTAATTATAATGCACTCTTATAAAGAACGTTCTATATTTGTACACGAGATTAACTAGTGTTCCAAGTTTAAATTTTTAACAAGATGGCGCTTTTGAGTTATGTCAAAATGGAATATTTACCGCCATAATTGTTTTTAGAAATCCTATCACTGGTCGGGTTTATGCAGAAATAAAGCATTCATAATAATTAATATGTGAATTGCATAGTATAGAATTGCATCATTGCATAACAATTTCTAAGAAATCTGATTCCATTTTTAAATACGCAAATTGAATTAGAACGAAAGTGTTAAATGATGGTCGGAGTTGGAGTTTATTTCGTATTTTTCCTTACATTTAATATATTAAATACAATAATAAATTTAGTATTTTATGTGTTACAATAAAGTTCTTCAACCTTAAAAGTATATCAGAACGTCCGGCATTTTTGAGATACGCCGATGTCTCGAGGTGAGCGACGCGGACGGACAGACAGTGGTGCGATAATGATTTAATAACACCCAACCTTATAAACATAAACAATTTCCGTATATAAAAACTAAGAGAAAAAATCTTATAATGTAAAATGTATCAACTTTATATACATATATGTGTGTATGTATTTATGTGTGTATGTGTGTATGTGTGTATGTATGTGTGTAAGTGTGTGTGTTGTGTAGTTAATTTCGCGACAGTGTGCCACAGCTCTAATTCCTCTGACCCACTTGCAGACACGTGTCTAATTGCCGACCATTGGCCCTCCAACGGTCTCTCAATGTATTACCAAAGTGTACCACTTTATTATAAAACATTACAAAAATAATCTTTCAATCTATATCCTTTGTTCAATTATTATTATTTAATATGAAATACTAAAATTTATAATAATTAATTTACTCTATATGTATAGAATTGTTTAAATTAAAAACAAAATATATTATATAGTCTGTCGCACGCGCAGTACGCTTAAAGTTCCAATTTTAAATCTACAATCTTAAAATGTATGCTAGCTTTTGCTGTCTTTAAATATATAAATAAATATATTAAATGTTGGTTATATTTTGCATAATAACTTTTATCATGTTGAGTTTAGTTTTACGGAAAAGTTAGGGGTGTGACATTTTTTTTTAAATACATTTATTTTAATTTAATATATCAATTAATAATGGTCTATAAGACAAGTGGGTCAAGGCACCATTATATCTTGATACCTATGGTCATGCTGGTACTTGTATAAAACATTTTCTCTTAATACAAACTAAAATGACAGTTCCATTATCATTAATATGTAAAATAAGTGGAAAATTTTCAAGTAATATACATAGGTAATAGTCAATCCAGCGGGTGCCGGTTTGTCTGTAACGATAACCAGTTACCGGGGTACCGGGGAGCGTTTAATTGCATGAATAGGGAGGTCAAGTTATACTGGATAGGGTTACTTAAATTTGTGAGAAACTTCTGGAAGTTTTTTTTTTAATAAGTTATAAAGACAATTTTAGTGGCACTTTTTTAATTTTATTGGTATATCAATAATAGCTAATAATACATTACAGTCTGTCCGTGTTTGAGATGAACGCAGCTGCTACAATTATAGACCGCATTCTTTAAAAAAACACATACATACATTATTTTTATAAAAGGCTGGAACATACATGTTTAGGGCTGTCTACACATAGGGGAAGATAAAAGATTTTTTTATTATTTTTTTTTTATTATTATTATATTATTTACGTAAATAAAACAAGTAAATACGTTAAAAATGTAAATAAAATGCAAAAAAAAATATTTTGATTATAAAATAAAATAAAATAATATTAAAATAATTAAAAAGTGACAACCCTAAACCTATCTTGGGTGGCAGACCAACAGTCTAGCGTTCACATCTACATACACACGGACAAACTACATCAAATATATATACACGTTGTATAAATCAATAGAAGCCCGTAATGTTATCGTATACAATTACTGATATAATGGACGCCATTTTGTTTTTTTGTCGCTTATAAAAACAACAATAAATGAAACGCCATTTTGTCATCAGAAAAACATATAATAATAATAATGTGTAATAATCAATAGTTTATTATATTATTATATTAATAATTGTTATAAGTTAATTTGAAGTGAATGCACATGTTCTGTTGGTCTGTCGGTCTGTTCTCACGCGAAACGAGATCGTCAGTAATAACTTTATTATACCTCCATGAATCACACGCCTCGGGACATACATTCACTAGCTCTACACGCGACTTCACTTACATGTTTTTTTTAAATTACTCCTTATAACATTAACTATTAATAATGTTAAAATCGATTAGATTCAGAGAGCCTTACCAAATAAAGTGACAAATTTTATAAACATTTTTTTATATAAATATATATACTTTATAATAACTTTATTTATATACATTTTTAATAATTAATCCAGGTACTTGTGTGGTGGACTGTACGTTAGTTAGTACAAACAAACAAACCAAAAGAACATCGATTTAATCTGACCGCCCGCTCGGAACTTACAACATGTGTTCCGTATATTAACATGTGCTGCCAATTTAAATAAATATAAAATATATATATAATATTTTAACCTGACTTATATTGTAGATTAAAGAATAAATGGTTTTAAAAACAGACAAGAGATCTCCGAAACAGGTTCAAAAATCAGGAAACCATCCCATCCCACACACGTTGCATTGTTTATTGCAAATAGGTGAATTATGTTAAGGCGGTTAAACCAGATTGTATATTAATTCAAAGCCGGTGGTCTCTGATCTCTGATCGTTTACACTTTACGGACTTGGACAGAGTGGCTTGGACTCGTTTCATATTAAATACATTTCTGATCGTCTTGTTATATACGAAATTATTGAGCGAAGCGAACCAAGTGAGCGGAGCGTTTTACTGGAGACTTTTTACATTCTTTGTCACGAATTGGCTCGAAAACTATTATACTTGACGGAAAATTATGAAACTTTGCAATCAAAAAGACACACATTAGGGGATAGTTTAAAAAAAATATTTAAAAAATGTTTTAAAAAAAAAAATATTTTTTTTATATCTTGTCCAAAACTGATATTCCATTGAAGTCAATGGGAAACGATAAGTCAATACACTGGCCTCGCTTCGCTCAATATGCAAACGGCACCCGAGATTTCGCGAGTGCTGCGAGTCGAAATTGAGACTTTGTTGGCGCCCCTTGTTATTATATTATTCATAATATATAAAGGTAGAAGATAAGTCATGTTAAGTTAAAAATGACTGTTCTTGTTTTGATTCCGCCCTCTCGGTTATTAATTATAATACATATATAAATAAATACAATACAAAAATGGTTTTGTAAAATATATATAATATTTGTATCGTAAATGAAAGTGATATTTGATACTCGATTTCTTTAAATAATATGGTGTGAAATGAAACATTTATAAGAGTTCATTGTAGAACAGTTTTTTAAGTCCTATTCGCAATTGTTTCAGTAATTATTTTAACACTAAACCTACCGACAATTCTTGTATACCTGATCCTACCGCACGCCCTCAAATTGATCGGTAATTAAAAGTTATTTTATTATATAACGCAGTTAATAATGGAAATAACTAAAAGTAAAGAGTGAAGAAAATATTATATGCATATTCTAAGAATTATCATGTAGTTTGATAACGATATTATAACGTTTAAAAATGTGTAAGTTTTACAAAAGTTTAAGAACGGTCAATTTGACCGGTACTTGGTAGGTTTAGTGTTTAGTTTTTACGACAAAAATGACAACTTTTTTAAAAATATTAATTGAAATTTTACAGTCAAAATTAGTTTTAAATTTTAAATTCCTTTCACAATTGTTATGGTGATATTAATTTTAATTTTTAACTGTTAAAAGAAACGGTTAACACATAAAAATTTATGTCCGCACTTCCAAAAGGCAATAAAGATTTGTACAAACGTTACAACACTAACGAGACTTTCTTTACATTATTAAAATGATACTCTTTATACATATATTAATTGTCATTAGATTTGACGTTATGGTTCCGTTTAACGCGATGTCAAAACACATGAGTATTTATAGTTGTTGTCATCATGTTACAGATGCATCTAAGCTCAGTGCAATTGTTCGCGTTCTCGCTGGCGCTGGCGGCGGCCGCGCCCCCCTCCGCCCCGCACCACGTCGCGCGCCGCTCCTTCTTCAACCTGCAGTGCAAGGGCGTGTACGACGCCGCCATCTTTGCCCGCCTCGACCGCATCTGCGACGACTGCTACAACCTCTTCAGAGAACCCACGCTGTTCACTCTCTGCAGGTCGGTACAGATTATACATTGACAGCTTGTGACGTTTTTCAGCCAGTAACAATTTTTTTTTATTATACAGTAAGCTGAGACTGTTTTTTTTAATTTGTCAACTTGTGACGTTTTTCAGCCAGTGAGAAATTATTTATTTTTTATTATTTTGTCACTATATATATTTTTTGAATATGTCAACTTGTGACGTTTTACAGCCAGTCTCTTTTTTTTTACCTATTTAATGTGTATAAATAAATGTATTCGTTATTGGGACAGGCAAGACTGTTTCACAACAGATTACTTCAAGGGCTGCGTGGAAGTACTGCAGGAGACCGACCAGTTAGAACTCTTCAAGACGTATATAAAACAATTACACGGGGCGGATCCAGGGATTTAGGTACCCTCAGAGTTTTTTTTCCTTCGGCTTGGGTTCTTCACTTCTATCAGCTTTGGGCGAAACTCGCAGTATTTTCTTATTTTATCTCCAATATAATTTTTTATTGTTAAACGATATCTAACTGTTACAATCATATTTGATAGTTAAGTGAAAGTGTGAAAGAAATATCGTGAATAAATGTGTCATTATTATCAACGGATGTCGCAAGATAACTTTAGGTGTCAACCACTTCAAATTTTATTCATAACACACGGTTCCTTTGCCTCAAGAAGTGTAAAATCATTATTGATATTTAAAAAAAAATTACTGCGATTTTCAAACGTCAGTCAGTGCATCTTATACGAGTTATAAAAGCTCCTCAACCTCACATACTTTCTAACTCCGAACACGCTTTCTTCAAGACGTGCACGAATTTCAAAACAGATAAGCTTGGGTCACTAACTGCATGCACTATTGCACATTTTTATATATTATTGCACTGTATTGTAAAATAACAAACATCTTCGGGATAAAATTACTTAGAATAAATAACTTATAAGTTATTCGACTTATTTTTTAACAATTTTTCGGAATTCTAACCTTTTAGTTAATTTCTTAATAAAGTGACTCTGTGACAATTATTATATACTTTTAATTTCGTCAAATCAAGTCTTAATTCCTTAATCTGCATGTTATTCTTATATTAATCTGTTTGATCGTAACTTTAACTGCTGGTAATCTTCTGTCTCTGTACAATTACAAGTGTTGATAATAAACATCGCATTGCAGGTCGAAATGCTTCACTTCACCCTACTTCAAGGGTTGCATGGAGTCTTTGTACCTCTACGACGAGGAGGAACAGTTAGATCAAATGATCGACTTCATCGGCAAACGCTAACACACTCTACAACCATCTTGTAACCCAACAGAGTAACCGTACAACGTAATGGTAAAGGATCCACCTCTGCCGGCAAAGCAGATGATATTGTCAAGTTCCTCCAGATGGACGTCTGCTTTCTATCCTCAACGTATTCTAGTCTTTAAGCGACATATTTATTTATGTTTGCAACTAATTATAATGTTATCATAATTATTAGATAATGTGTATACATTGTATTGTGCTAAGTGTTAAGCTTCGCGAGTTAGGGGAGTGTATATTGTATTAAAGATTTGTTATATTGGTTACGTATCGCCTCCTAGTTATATATCGTACGAGACAGACTCTCCCGGTCCGATGCTGGTCATCCCAATGTCTTTTAGTATCCGACTGATGTCTTATTAATTTTTGACGCATTCCAAACAGTATTTAATTTAATTACTTACGCTTCTTATCTAAATTTATTAAATCAAACGGTATTATGTAGGTTGTCTAACGCGAACCTCTGTATATAGTTATATTTTTTTTTGTATCCTGATTTAAGTATAGTTTATTGGACGCAAGATTTAATGCACACTATAAAATAAAATACGACGGTAGAGCGATAATTATTGCAATGGCAACCCCAATTTAGATGTCAATATTTAAAATGGTATAATCAAAATTTAATCTGTTAGAATTTCAGGGTAAATAATTTAATTCGCTCTAACCTATCAAAATGTTCAAAATTCACACAACTTAGTTGATAGTTATTTATAAAGAATTTTTTTATATACTTCCGAACTATTTATTTGTTACAATATAATTTATTTATTATAAGGGTATTCCTTAAAGTGCGGTGATTACCAGTGATTATTTATGGGGAATAGCTAAATGTAACGGTCTGCAGATTGCGGTTTATACTTACTTGACTCTATTTAGGTAACTGAAGTTCTTCTCTGTTTGAATCTCGACTTTTATATTTTCTTTTAGCGTTTCTTATATGACCTTCATAGTTAATTTACCTCCTTGTCCTATGAAAAATGGTGCCAATAACTGTCCCGATAGATATAACAATGTATAGGACCTGTGAAATTATTAAATGATATTGAATTATTAAAATATAAATCTATTTGTATAAATTTTATATAAAACAGCTAAGAAACGCTACGGGTTCATGAAATATATTTCAATTTGAAAAATGATTTGTCTCTTTTCATTTCTACCCTCAAAACTCGAAATAAATGAATGACACTAGCGGGCTTTGAATCTGAGATTTCGTGTCACAACTACGCCATATCCCTGTGTTGGTGCTTCTTATTTCTAAAAAAAATCTTGATCGACAAAGAAAAAGAAAAGAAATATTTATTTCATAATATAATAACTTTATTTAATATAATAACAATTACTAAATAGGTATTAAAGTTAACAGAACTGAAAGCGTATCGATAACACTGAAGAAATTAAAATTAAATATATCACTATGAAGCACTACACTAGATAGGAACACCCAGTCTTAACAGTCGCACAGTTTTATACGTTATTACAAAATAAACAAAGCAAAATACTTACTTACTTTACAACTAACTCTGCTACATAATATGGCCAATGAAGTCCATAACAGAGTTTCTTTCTGCAAGGAATAACACGATTAGTAGTAGAATGAATGAGTTTCCGCAATCCTTTAAGGGATCTTCCTCGCCATCTTCTTCTACAATACCAGCTTCTGTATTTATCACCTTTAAGACTTACATTTTGTAAGCGAT
Source organism: Melinaea menophilus ssp. n. AW-2005 (assembly GCA_918358695.1). Lineage (NCBI taxonomy): Eukaryota > Metazoa > Arthropoda > Insecta > Lepidoptera > Nymphalidae > Melinaea > Melinaea menophilus. Next base: position 18,650,625 of record OU911043.1, on the reverse strand, counting down.
TCAGACATTGCAGAGTTAAGTGGATTTTGGTGAAAAGAAATAGACAAACAGGAGATGAGAAGAAGATGGAAGATGATCCTTCTAGATGTAGTGCCTGAAGATATAGCGTGGGTGATCAGTACTGTTAGGGCTCATACAGATTTGTAAAAATTGTCTACCGCTAGTATAAAACCATCTCAACGATAGAGTGATGGAACCGTTTACCAGAGGTTGAAGGTTCGAATGCGGGCCGCATGGACAAATTTCATTGTATATATCTTTAAAACTATTAATAAGTTTTACATGGCTAAACAGTTCATATACATTTTCAAATAATCTCAGCGTTTGCGACAGGCTCCTGGAGACAAACCACTTAAGTAGTTAAGTTTTTGAATTTTTCAAATTTATTTGGTTTGTCAAAATCAAAAAGAGGAGGTGAAAGCTAACCCAAACTGAACTTTAGCGAGGTTATGATATGGCATATTTGGATGAAAGACAACGCTTTGGCATAAATAAATGCTGAACTCCCAACGACTTTATTCACATCTTGGCTCCGATTGGAACTTTTCATAAAGTGGAGTTGTTATCTGGTCTCAATACCATGTGCTGAAACCCTTCATGAACTCTTCTTTTAGAAACAACAAATAACAAATTTCTTTATCGTCTGATACTTATTAAGGAATAAAGTTGCACTGTGATTATGTCAGCCACCTGAACTATTTTTATTCTTATATTTTGTATATCTTAGAGGTTTTTTATTATTTTTAATATTTTCATTGTATTATATATATTGGTATATACCTATATTTGTTTTTTTTTCTTATTATATTATTTTATTTGTTATATTTGTTTTATATTGTAACTTTTATTGAAGTTGTTACATACAAATTATTTCTATTTCAGACGTTAGTGATAGGTTTTTCTTTTCTTCTGATGACTATTCCAGTGATGCTAGTTACCATGAAATCTTTTTTGCCATTTTTGGTAAGAATGAGAACTTTTTTAAGGTAGTTCAATTGAACACTCAAAGTATTTCGCCTGATTTCCCCCAAATGCTTGCGTCGTTTCAGACAAGGATACAAGCTATCCTCGTCTCAGAATCCTATCTAAAATGTTGCTTACCTTCTTCTTATTCACCGCCTGGATATCGAGTTATTCAATTACTCCATTTAGTGATGCGTTTTTCTTCTCCTTAAGGAGGCTGTCCTTTAGCTGATACGGCAGAACATTTGATTTTATTTGATTTTACCTTTGACTCTCTTGTGTGTTTTAAGCCCTTCTCTACATGAAGAATACTTTTCCTCTTTAGAAAGTTTATTAAAAGACGAAAGGTCTTTACAACCATTCTATTATTGGTGACGTTAACAGGTTGGCTTAAGCGCAGTAACTGGGCTAATAAAATTTGTATTATTTCTCTTTTACTTTTGATACGGTCTTATGATTGTATCATCTCCTGGATTTGTTTCAAGTTCCGGTCAATATGCTCCCTAAGCTCAAGTGAAACTTCTACACGTAACTTTAGGGGAATGGACCTTAGCATGAACCTTAGAATGGACCTTTGCTTGGTACTTAGAAGTTGATTGATCCAATGATTTTATTGCTGCTACCATGAACTCTAAAGTAAATATATTTAAATTCAGCTGTATGACATACATGCATCAAATAAGTATTACAGATGATTTACAATTATTATTGATGAAGAAATGCAAAGTAAAAATGGACTATAAGGTAAAAGATCGAACACGAAACGTCTTAAGAATAAAAAAATAAGTAATCATAGCAATACATTGTGTAGGGCAACGATACCATATCCATAATTCTATCGATAACAGCGGCGTACATAGTAGTTTCTTCAAGGCTTAAGAATCGGAAAAAATGCCAAATAAATCCACCTCTAACAACATCGATCTTGAAACATTGATTATCTTATTACATCTGGTAATAGTTTGTGTAGTACCTACAACAAAAGACTAATACTTTAAATGATATCTTAACAATTCCTGATTAATAATTGCTGACCGATCACTTTAAATGAATTAAATAAGAGAACAAGTCGAAAAATGAACAATGAAAAAGTTAAATCTTAGAGAAACGACTTTAAACTAAATATGTTAATGCTGAGGTTTGAAACGTTACTGATATTTCAGTTACAAAAACTAAATCTTTAAATCCTTCAACCACTACCGCTCTGACAGTATTTGCGGACAATTTAAAGCAATGTTGTAGTAATTATAATTCTAAAAAGTGACTGCCCAAAAAATAATAAATGTTTTTAAATGAATTGTTGGAAAGCAGACAAGGAACCTACGGGGAATATCGGATAACATACTTAGGTCACTAATAGATATTGTTGCGCCAAAATTAGCACTAACTTTATAAATTGTAGTATATTTTCTGATGTAATGAAATCGTAAAATAACACTATTATATGAGTCCGGCATTATATTAACTTCGAACCAATAAAGGACACGTGATGGAGTACCGTTTACTTCGTTATAAGCGAGGTGTCATCAGCGAAAAGTAAAATGTTACATAGACCTTTAACGAAAAAGGGTAAGTCATTAATATAAAGTAAAAATAATAAGGGTCCAAGAATAGATCCTTGTGGAACACCCATCTTTAGTTGAGAACCAGCCGATTTAGGATTATTTATGTAAACCGTCTGAACTCTTAGAATCAGGTAAGAGGCAATAATATCAAGCGCAGTGCTACGTACAACATAATGGTTAAGTTTGTATAGCAATGTTTGATGGTGCAATCAAAGGCTTTGAACAAGTCACAAAACACCCCGATGGCATTCTGCGACTTCTCAAATGCGTCGTAAATGTGCTTAAAAACGTGGCACCTGCAACAGTTTATTATCATTACTCACTATGCATGATTTTATTGCTATACCTACACAACTTCTGGCACTTGGCTTAGAATATTTTTTTCGAAGATCATACCTAATGTCGGTAAAACAGAGATAGGCCTTTAATTTCCGGTTTCAAGTCTATCATCTCTTTTAAACAAAGGAACTAACTACTTTACTGTTTTTCATCAAATCTGGGAATATACCGGTTTCAATACATTTGTTGAAAATTAAGGATAATTGTGGGACAATATTATTTATAGTAGTGTTAAGTAATTTAACTGACATACCCCAAAGATCTTGAGATTTAAAGTTCTAAATGTTAACAATTTCATCTGATGAACAGGTTAAAAAGCACAACATTTGTTACTGACCTAACTTTTTTATTCAACTCGCAAGGGATATGGCGTGAAGATAAATAATTAAATAAATAAATAAATGCTAGACTCCAAGAAATGGGTAATTCCTTAAGGGCTAATTGTATACATTTTTTACATTAAATTCCAGCGTAGTCTCAAATTTGTTGTTAAATAAATTTAAACTATACATTAAAACGAATTTGATAAAAAAAAGTTATTATAGTGTAAACAATTACATTAACGACGGTGTGGACTGGGAATGAATTGTACTTTTGCGATTAACTAGTAACCTACGCAATTTTTTAACTTTGTTTGTTGCTCTTTTTGATCTACTGGCATCACACCACTCGCTTAGAAGTCATTACTTGCGGTTGCGGTGGGGGCTGGGTTGTTCTCTTCCCTCAAATGAGGAGAAAGGGTGATGGCTGACCCTTGCTTTATGCTCTTGAACAAGGGCTGCTTGCGGTCACTGGTCGTCGCGATAGCCACGGATCCCTTTTTTTATTATTAACTTATCGATCGGGTTATCGAATTGATTGCAATGGTTCTAATTGTTCATAAACTGCTCTTCAAATATTCACGTTTATAAGCAGCGAGCGTTTTCTTGTGTGGTTGTTCTCAGACCAGGGCGCGTTTGGATAACTCGTAGTCTTAATTTTAAGTTTGAGAGTGCCTTTACAGAAAGCATTATTTCTTTAAGTATGTTGTCTCTCGACACTCCCGTTTGGTGTACACAAGTGATCACTAGTATTGTATTCAATTTCGTATTTCATAATGCAGCAAATGCTTTGAAGTCAAAGATGATCTGATGTACCTCAGAATATCGACTACTAATTAAATTTGACGTTGTCACTCCATACACCAAAAGTAAAAATCTTGATATCAGATGGTTGCAGCGATAGGATCTTTCCTAGAATTACGTACTTTTCTTTCAATTTCTACCACAGTTGTATTTAAAGTCAATCTCTTCTTTTCCCTCCACCGATTATCGTCATCCATAAAATTACTTTCTTGGCTTATGATTCGCACCTATCGTGACTGATTTGTTTATATTTACTTATTTTACTTACTTTTATATATTTATTATTTATATATTTTATAAGCTAACCGTGTGTATATATATCACTATATATGTTGTAATATATACAGCTACGCCACGTCTCTGTAATATTTATACCTTATTATAAACGGTTGATTTGTCGCGAAATAAACGCCGAGTCAATCAGATTCCTCCTTACTAACTTATGCCTTTTGCCTCGCCTCAAGTCTGCAAGTTAATTTCCATCCGATCAGGTGAAAATCGATATTGTATTGACTATCACAGTAATGTGATATAATCAATCATTTCAAATAATCAATTTATTCAAATTCAATATAAAAACATTCAAAGTAATTTCACGATAGAAAGAACTTATTATTATGATTAAATCATTTTTTATTTGTCGCAGTTATAAGTAACGGTTTCTATAAAGATATACATATGTGTTTGCACCTCCAGAGGGCAATAAAGAATTGTTGAAATGGTAATATTGACGAAACTTTTTCTTTTAATTATCAAAACTATACTCTTCAAACAGATAATATTTGACATTATATTTTAAAAAAAGCGTAATTGAAGCAATCATTCTTTAGACAATTTTTTTATTATAGTTATAATTTTTTTTCATATAAGCAGTTACATATAAGTTCGGTGCTCTTTTTCGCGGTGTTGACGCTGGCTAAGGCGGCTGGCGCGCTCCCCTCCGGCCCGCTCCAAAACAGGCGTCGCGGCACCTTCCTGACTGTAGGGTGCAAGGGTAACTACGACGCTGCCATGTTTGCCCGCCTCGACCGTCTCTGCGATGACTGCTACAACTTATACCGTGCCATGACTATGTATTCTCTGTGCACGTGGGTATATCCTTACTATATAATTAGACAACTTTTTATGTTTTGCATCGAGTGACTACTTACATTTTCTTTGTCATTGAAACTATTCAGTAAATTGTCACTGTAAATGTTGTTCAAGACATTATAATGTGTATATCCAATACATTATTCTTATTTGGGTACAGGCAAGATTGTTTCACATCACAGGAGTTCAAGGGCTGCGTGGACGTATTACAAGAAAATGGAAACGTAAATCTCTTCCAGACGTATATAAAACAATTACACGGGGCAGATATTTCCGCTCTAGTGGGACCATGGAACACAAGCACAGTGGGCATAGTCAGCACAGGAACAGTGAGCACTGAAAGTACAGGCACAGTGGGCACAGGGACAGTGGGCACAGGAACAGTGAGCACAGGGGCAGTGGGCACAGGCCCAATGCGCACAGGTACAATGGGCACAGGCACAATGGGCTCAGGAACAATAGGCACAGGCACAATGGGCACAAGCACAATGGGCACAGGCACAATGGGCACAGGGACAGCGGGCACAGGGACAGCGGGCACAGGGACAGCGGGCACAGGCACACTGCGCACAGGCACAATGGATACAGGCACAATGGGCACAAGCACTATGGGCACAGGCACAACGGGCGCAGTGGCCACAGGCACAGTGCGTTCGAGCCAAGTGCCCCGCAATCAAACGGGGTCTACTAGTGGATCTCTGTTCAGTTCTATATTTTCGCCCGAACTTCAGGCTTCCTGATTGTAAAATGTTTAATAAATTTCAATATGTGTATATATTATATATTCAAATTTAACTGTTTTAGAGAAAATCATCAGTGAGTTATTTTTACTTCGAGTCTGATCAAAAGTGACGCGACTGAAGTAGTAAATGACGTAGAAGTACTACGTCATACTATACTATAAAAAAAATGTTTTAAAATCAGAATCGACAATAACTTCAATAATTAAATAATTGTATATATTTTGCACACCTACACACACTGTCGCCAATACTTCCTGAGGTTGGTTGGTAGAGAATGCCTTTTAGCATTAAATTCGCCTTTTGTACATTTATTGTAAAAACCTTTAACAATGCAGTTTTTATGCAGATTCATTTCTTGATTTTATTTCCTCTTACCTAAATCAAAGTGTCCAGACGGTTAACATAAATAATTCTAAATCGGCTGGTTTTCACCCAAAGATAGTGTTCCACAAGGATCTATTCTTGGCGTCTTTTTATGTTTACTTGATATCAATGACTTGCTATATTTCGTGAAAGGTCTAAGTGACATTCTACTCTTTGCTGATGACACTTCCTGTTCAAAGTATTTTGTCTTGCTTTATTTCATCATGGGGCTGGGGTGCCGATATAAATTCTATATTTATTTTACAATAAAGAGCTGTGCGGTTATTTATAACTTAAAAACTAGAAATTCTCTGAAATGTTTTGAAAGAAATTTAGTCTTTTCTCAATACATATTTAATAACCTAACATTTATACACCAAAATTTTAATAGTTACATAAAAAACAGTAACAGAATGGGATATTAGTTTTTTGACACGACACTAAAAAAAAAAAAATTTTTTTTGAGGACATTTTCCAAAATTTTTTTTTAAAACCATCACCTAATGTGTGTCTTTTTGAATGCAAAGTTTCATATTTTCCGTCAAGTAGTTTTCGAGCCAATTCGTGACAAATAATGTAAAAAGTCTCCAATAAAACGCTCCGCTCACTTCGTTCGCTTCGTTCAATAATTAATATTATTAAATTTTCCTGCTTTTAATTTATTATAAAATTTACAATTGTTTTGTAAAGCGTGCAATGTACATACAAAAATACGTATCTATTTTGAACTATGTACTAATCTGTTAGACCGCCCCAGCTTGTGTCATCCCTTTTAAGACCTCTCACTTTTAATCCTGTGGTTCCTTGAAGCCCAAGGACAAATTTGTAATAGTCCCTTCTAAATATAATTGAAAACTCTAAAAATTAATAACATTTTTTTTTAATAATAAAGAAAATGTGATCGCATATTTTTTTATATATTATTAAAAACGCATTTATATTAAGATTCCTCGACTGCTTCTGGATTACGAGATATAAATCCTACGGCACTCTAGTAGAGTGCCGTAGGTCCTAAAAATACCACAGGTGAGAGACCTAGGTAAAAAGGCCGTCTTTCATCTTTCAGAAGCCCTGGGCACATTAAAACCCCCCTCCCCCTCCACGACCATCATAAAGCACTAAAGAACTATTTGAATAAAATAGACCAACGTACAAACGCGAACAGTTAGAGGAGGTTATATTATCGCCTTTTCAAGTCCAGCAATTTATAAGTGTAAGCGAAATAATAAACCAAAACTTAGACTAAAGATCTGAAGGCCCAGGATTTCAATTGAAGATATAAAAAGTTATTTATCTACCTTGAATCTTTCCTTTGCATTCAGTTTCACTGATGGCGCAGTCGTTAAAAAAAGTAGAACGTGAGCAGCCAACTCTGGTTCTTTGATTCCTTTGGCGTCCAGTTTTCTCATTGGTTATTAATATAATTATCGAGTGCAGAAAATAAATTAGTTACAACGTGCAGTGTATTTCTTTCTGAAGATTTCTTATTTGTTTATTTTTTCTAGTTTAGTGCTTAAAACTGCTGTTCTAGTCTATAATAGTAAAAGTAAATTCTAGTCTTCCATTTCTATTGACAGGTCAAGGCGTTTTCGCTAGTTTCTTGTGCCTGTTCTGTGTTTTTTTGCGATGAATATCAAAGCTTCTATAATTTATTTATGACCTTCATTTCGGGTTTACCATCTTTTTTGTGTTAAAAATCAAAAAACTTTTTATTAAACAAATATATCAATATATGAAGATACCAGACAAAGAAATACAATTTACGAATCATTCCAAATAACTGTGACACCCTTGACACACCCAGCAGTGATAAACATCTACCAAGCTTATAATTTTATAAAGTAAAGAATTTGCTTGCAGTCAAGACCTTTCAGAGCATAGATTTAGTTGTGTAAGATTAAATCAGCAACACGAGAAACAAAATACTGATTCATTTACATTTTGAAATTCATGGAGATGGTTGCGTTTTAACACTATTCATTCACTATTCAATGGCGGTAGTTAGTGCGCGGTGTAGGTTAGTGTTTGTTAACAAAAATGAATTATCTTCTAAATGATCGTAATATTGGACTCCATTTTAATCACAATTTAGTTTATAAGTTGTTTTAAACAAATTAATGAAGTAATTATATTGTGTATAAATAACATTAAAATGCCCATCTCTTTTTGTTTATTTCGTGTTGCTTCGGCATTATTCTACAATATCTTTCTCGGTCACACATTAGTTCAATGTTTTTTTCGTCATCTCTCTTTTAAGTAACAGTAACGACAAAAATTATTTATTTGTAATTTTACGCTTCATATTTCCTATTAATTTCAAGTTACTCGTAGTAATTTAGTCATTGTTCAGTAATTTTGTTAGGTTACTTTAGGGTTTAGTTACGTTATTATTTATTCTTCAAGTTGTGTTTCTTATATTTGGTTTCGTTGTTATTCTAGGTCAATAATTATAATTATATATATATATATATGGACAATAACATTTTTGTGTGTTTCGGAAAATTTCAGAAAGCCTGTTTTCAGGATATTCACTTCACGGACAAACAGTACTACAATATTTAGTACTTTAGTCACGTCACTTTTGTTCAAAGACTCAGACATCTGATGAATTAAATATAAGACTTCAAGACCCGAACCGCACTGTTCATCCAAACCATACAGGCTTAGTCATGACGAAAGGCAGATAGTACATTCTAAAGTTAAGAAATTACTTGAAGCTAATGTTATTTGTGCTAGTTATTTCCATTTGCGAGTCTTATCTTACTTGTCAGAAGCGTGACCATTCTGATCCTGTTAAAATAACCTATTCCTGATAGGTTTCCTTTGCCTTTAACATCTGATCAACTGGCCATCGATGAGTGATTTAAAAGGTATGCTCAGCCGTAGAAACATCTGATAAGTCTTGGCAGGAAGCGTTAAACGTAAAATTAGCTCTAAACTCCTCCGTCCTTCCTGTAACAGGCGCAAGCGTACTGGAGCTTCTGATTGAGCGTGCAGGTAGGCCATTAAATTTTGCTTTAAATGATACCCAACCAGAAATGGACATTGACAAGACAAGAGAGCAAGAGGCAACGAATATCGAAATCTGCTAGTTACGAAAAAGTTAGTACGTAGTTAGTTACGAAATTTGATGTTGGTAATTTAATAGCTGTCACTGATGACATTGACTGTAAGTCTGAGTCCGATCACTAAGTACTTGCTGAGCAACACTTTCTTTTGTGTAATGAAAGACCAGTGTATTGTGTGTTTGTTGCAGAGGCCGGATGGAGGTTGTCTTGAGCTATTGATTGTAGCTATCAGACGCCATATAAAGATCGTCTCGAGCTAATGTGTGTAACGCTACATATTCCGGATGAAGGCTGTCTTGTGTCAATAGAAGACACAGTAGGAGATTGTCTTCGAGTAGTTTTAGACACTATTAGATGTCGGATGGAGCCTTTCTTCATTCTATTAGTTATCTAGATGGAACCTCACCTCGCATAAGTAATGTTTGAGATCAAAATGTGTTGCTCGACCGGTCATAGTGTAATATTTTGCGTCAAAGAACAAATTGATAATTCATGATAATTTATTTATTTATTAATCTTCATGCCATATCCCTTGCGGGGTAGCCAGAGACGACGGAGCGCCAAACGCTACGGTCCCTGCATACCTCTTTTGTCTCGGCCACAGACATCAACCTCTTCATACATGCCCTCCGGGGGTCCTCATGCTTTTTACCTGACCTTCTTCCAATATCAGAGATACTGTTATCGAGGGTAATTCGAGTCCTCCCATATCTCTTACCGCTCACTAATCTTATTATTATGTTATTTAATTGCTGTTGATTAATTTTATAGAAAGTATTGTTTTCAAAAGAGGTTTATTTTAGATGGTCGGGGTGACGAACGAGTGAGACTTTACTTTTCATAGTCTTTGCAGGTAACTCACATGACGTGAGAAATCAGTGTTATAAAGCGTTAATTCAAATTGCAACCTCAAGTGATATACTTGGGGAAGTTTGATAAAAATTCAAACTTTGGTGCCTTTTGGAACTTACATCATTTTCAGTGTTGACATTTTTATAATCTATCCATCTTAGTAATTGGTAGTAATTTTACTTGAAACAAACGTAAATACACCTGATAATGCAAGCCAGATTATTACATATATATGTATAGACAAATAAAACATTTCTTTGATAATAATAACTTTATTTAATATAATAACAATTACTAAATAGGTATTAAAGTTAACAGAACTGAAAGCGTATCGATAACACTGAAGAAATTAAAATTATTTATATCACTATGAAGTACTACACTAGATAGGAACACCCAGTCTTAACAGTCGCACAGTTTCATATCATTACAAAATAAACAGATGGACAGATTTTGACACACTTGTTAAAGGTTCCATCAAAATCAGTACAATATAAACAAAGCAAGGCAAAAAAACCCCAAAACATATGGACAGATTTTGATTTTCTTGTTGAAGGTTTCATCAAAATCAGTGCAGCGGTTTCAAGATCAATAACAACTATTTAGTTTGATAGATACATATAAATAAATGTAGTTTAAAAAAAAAAAAGAAAACTAAAAATTTGGGGGAAAAAAATTAATACCTCAACTCTAAGATTACAGAAATATAAAAATATTTTATATAAACAAACCCAAAGAAAATATTATAAATTTTTTAAACTTAATATCAGATTTTTTTTAAATCTGATTCATATTATTAGAAATATTTATTTATATTCATTCTATTTATTGCTCTAAATCTTCGATGGTTTAAATTATTTTGAATATTTATAATTAATTCAAAAACTGTTCATCAATGTTCTGGAAGTAATCAGGATTTGATTTGATACAATCAGATTCGTCCTTACTAACTGCCCCCACTTAATTTCTACCCGATCAGGTGAAAATACATTAATTTCCATACGATCAGGTATAAATTGTTTATCTCCTTTCCAATCAGATGAAAATACATTAATTTGCACCCGGTCAGGTGAAAATCGTCTAATTCCCACCGGATCAGGTCAAAATACATTAACTCGCACCCGATCAGGTGAAAATATGAATTCCCACCCGATCAGGTCAAAATACATTAATTCACACTCGATCAGGTGAATACGATTAATTCCTATCCGATCAGGTGAAAATCGACTAACTCGCACCCGATCAGGTGAAAATCGACTATTTCCCACCCAATCAGGTTAATCGATAACCGATTAATCGATATTGTATCGATTATTACAGTAATACGATATAATAAATTATCTATTGAAATTCAATATAAAAACATACATACATTTCTTTCTTTTTTACATATTTTTTTGACATATTTACCTCATTTATCTTTTTATTAATATTTTAAAATAAACTTCACACTAACAAAAAAATAACTTCCAAAGAAAAGAAACATCGCCGCGAGAAACATAAAATAATTCAATTGATAGAACCGACGGACATATCTTACATTATTTTATTATATAATTATCATATAATGTGCGTCACATACATACAACTAATAAACATATAAACGGACAAACATTTTATATATTATATATTACAATATTTTTAATACTAAAATAATAATATGGAATGGCACAATGTGTGTGTGTGTCGGCCATCTTTTAAATTACTATCTATAGATGGTACTTTTAATCTATAATTACACCTCATAGATATATAGATGAGATAATTTTATCACATTATTTTATAATAAATTTTAAATCATAGACATAGACGACAATGTAAACAAGAAAATTAATAACTGATGACGTCCTGATGATGACGTAACGATTCGTTATATATAACTTAAAAATACAATTTCCTTTGCACATATCTTTATGAACAAACAACATTACGATAATAATAATATATTTTTTATAAATAATATTTTATATCACAATAGGACTAATGGTATTAACATATATATATATATATAATATACTAGGTAACAATACTCGTATACGTACACACGCTCGGACTAGGACGACGTGAAAATTTTGGACCAATCACAGTGAATCACTAATACTATTGTCCAATCACATACCTTGATCCCACATTCGATTGATGACGTGACATTTTTTCGTCCAATCACAGGTCGTCATTCAAAAATGGTGAGTAAAATCAGCGAATAGGGAATCAGGAATATTAGAAGTCGTCCAAGCAGTACTCGAAATGTTCCTCCATGGCCGCGTACTGGTCGCTCGAGAAGGTCATACACTTCGGGCAAGTGTAACCCTGGGAATATTAATATAATATTAGAGAGAGATAGATAGATAGAGAGAGAGGGAGAGAGATAATTATATAACAAAACGACAAACGGCTTCAGCTCAGCGACACTCGTTAGGTTAGAGATCTTATGGTACATCTGCTATCTCGCTCACACACATGCGGTTGAAACGGGACAAAACATCGTAGGTTAATTTAAACAGACCAATTATTTATACATACATGCCGTTAATTTTTTTACATTAATAACATAACAACATTAAAAATATATTAAAAAAAAAAAAAAAAAACAATTTTAATATAAATCTTACCTATATTTAAATATAAGGGGGTGTTTATACTTATAAAAAATATATATTTAAAAAAATTATATTAACAAAACAATATTAAATTAAATATAATTTTAATAAAAAGTGAATATTATTAAATATAAAAAACAAATTTAAAAAATATATACAAAATTTTTTTTTATTAATATATTAAAATTACATTATTTTTGTGAAAAACAAAAAAAAAACAAAATAAATGCATTATTTCACTTGACATATATATATTTTTTAAACATACTTTAAATCCACACTCCGTCTAGATTTCGTACTGATTCTGGTCTCACATATATTTTGTAATTTGTAGATTTTTATATAATAATATTGACTAAAGTAGAAGTTATTTGCAAAATTTAAAATTATTAAATACAATAATACATATAGACCTTGGAAAATTTTAAAAAATAATTAAAAAAAAAACTTATAGATTATTAACATTAATGTAAATTAAACAAATCAATCGCTACAGTTAGTTAGACGATGGTCTACAGTATGCAGTCTTCGACGTGTCTCTGCAGCAGCTGCAGCGTCTTAAAGCGCTTGTCGCAGGCGGGGCAGTCGTACCGCGCTGGGGGGGGACTCGTCTCGCGTTCGTTCACCTCCACCTTCTTCTTTTTGGGACCCTTCTATTATATATTCAATTACTCAACAATCTCACTAGCTGTAGCCCTCGACTTGGTTCGCGGCAGATATATATTTTTTTCAATACTTATAACATCGGCTATCCGCCAGTGAGAGTACAATTAGAATTGGTCCAGCCGTTTCAGAGATTAGCCGGAACAGAGCTGTTAATATGGTGTTACAGACGGACACTTCAATTTTATTTATATGTAGAGATTAAAACAGACAGAGCCGTGTTCTTTTTGATGTATAGAGTATAGAGATCAAGATGGCGGTGACTGTTTAAAAAATTATATTATTACTTTTTTGTCTTTGAATTTTAACCCAAATATATATAGTATAGAGGAAATATGCTTTATAATTTACAATAATCTATTAATTGATCACTAAAACATAATAAAATCAATAAAAAACTGCAATTTTTAAACTAATTAACTTAATATCCTATTCTACCCCCACCATGGGTTATATAACCAAACTCACCGCGGTGGGCGTGGCGACGGGTGCGGCGGTGGGGGCGGGGCGCGGAGAGGGGCGCGGCCTCATAGTCGTGATGCTCCTGTGTAGACTGGGACTGAGCACTCGGAGCTCTTCCAACTGTTGAACATTTTAAACATTACAATTATGATTTATATAAAAGCGATCTGAACAACGCCATCTAGCGTGACGAATGTAAGACTTATCTAACTTCAAGAAAATCCCAAGTTTACTTTGACGAGATCGAGTTGGTAAAAAAAACTCCCACTATGCACACTGACAACTAAGCCATCGCGTCAGTGATATCAGCTGAGGATGTTAAGTACCTGTGTGGTGAGTTCCTGTGTCTTCTTCTGAGCGACCCTGAGGTCGGCGAGGAGATTCTCCTTCTCGCTCGCCATCTTCTCTCGGGACTCCCTCTCCGCCTCGAAATCACTCCTGCAATCGGAACACCAAGTAAAGTATTAATTTACCACTCACGGAGACTGTATACGTAACGAATCTATTTTACTCGAATAACCTTTTGTGGTTTAAAAGCAAGAAAAATATCTTAATAGAGATCTAAACAACATTAATTGTATAGCCATTGGCTATGTATGTTCCAACACCAAGTAAAACATTCTCTCTATCGTCACACAGCCCCCTGGCTATGGTCAGCTCCTCCTGCAGCGCTGTCAGCTGCTGGCCGCGCGGCACGAGCCCTGCACTCAGCTGCTGCACTAGGTCTGTACGGTTGAGTGTACGTACTTGTACAGTTCCACCTGCGCCCGCAGCACATCTCTATCGTCGCGCAGCTCCCTGGCTATGGTCAGCTCCTCCTGCAGCGCTGTCATCTGCTGGCCGCGCACGACCGCTGCACTCAGCTGCTGCACTAGGTATGTACGGTCGTGTGTACGTACTTGTACAGTTCCACCTGCGCCCGCAGCACATCTCTATCGTGGCGCAGCTCCCTGGCTATGGTCAGCTCCTCCTGCAGCGCTGTCAGCTGCTGGTCGCGCACGACCGCTGCACTCAGCTACTGCACTAGGTATGTACGGTCGTGTGTACGTACTTGTACAGTTCCACCTGCGCCCGCAGCTCATCTCTATCGTCACGCAGCCCCCTGGCTATGGTCAGCTCCTCCTGCAGCGCTGTCAGCTGCTGGCCGCGCGCACTACCGCTGCATCCAGCTGCTGTTCTAGGTATGTATTGTTGTGTACGTACTTGTACAGTTCCACCTGCGCCCGCAGCTCATCTCTATCGTCGCGCAGCCCCCTGGCTATGGTCAGCTCCTCCTGCAGCGCTGTCAGCTGCTGGCCGCGCGAACCACCGCTGCATCCAGCTGCTGTTCTAGGTATGTATTGTTGTGTACGTACTTGTACAGTTCGAACTGCGCCCGCAGCACATCTCTGTCGTCGCGCAGTTCCCTGGCTATGGTCAGCTCCTCCTGCAGCGCTGTCAGCTGCTGGCCTTGCGCACGACCGCTGCACTCAGCTGCTGTTCTAGGTATGTATTTTTGGGTACGTACTTGTACAGTTCCACCTGCGCCCGCAGCACATCTCTATCGTCGCGCAGTTCCCTGGCTATGGTCAGCTCCTCCTGCAGCGCTGTCAGCTGCTGGCCTCGCGCAACGAGCGCTGCACTCAGCTGCTGCACGCTCGGAGAAGCCTGAAAGATATTGGGTATACTTATATAGAAGGACATAATAACTGTTAAGATATGTAATACGAATAATAGAAGACGTTGAAACTAGTCCTTACGGATGAGAATTAAAATGACATATTTTGAAATGTCTTAATTATTATCTTTTCTACAACCAATACGTAACCGAGATACAAAATGCAAAAAAAAAAAAAAATTACTAGACTTGTTAATGTGAGTGTATAAGTACAAGATTGCGACACAATAAAAATATAACTATCTCTGTCTAACGTGCACACGTTTATGAGCATAACAGGGAAGTCTATAGTTCGCCATATACGAGGGGAGGTCCAAAAGTTCGTGGAATGGAGAGGATGGAGCGGGGGTAGGGGCGCTCGCTTGGTGTCATACGAATCGGAGACTCATCATTAGTATAAATACCGAGTTTCAACCCCATTGCGTCATTCGTCTACGAACAGTCGCCTGCTGAACAAGTCAATCCGGAAGAAAGATGAAACTATGGAGAAAATTGAACACGGCGCTGTGATAAAATTCCTTACCAAATAAGGAAAGAACGCTCAAACCATTTTAAATGACATGCGAGTCGTTTATAGGGAACAGTGCCATAGTAAAACAATGATTTACATGTGGCATGGTCTTTATAAACATGGTCGAGAGTCAATTGAAGACGACCCCCGCTCAGGAAGGCCAGCTGAGGCCACCACATCGGACATCGTCGAAAAAGTAGAGAAAATTGCACTAGAGGATGCCCGTTTAAACAAAAAACAATTATCTGTATTAGTTGGAGTATCAGATACCACCATTTTGTGAATCCTACATGATCACCTGGGTATGACAAAAGTCAATGCAAGATGGGTACCGAGAATGCTCACGCCGTTTCAGAATGAGCAGCGTGTCGATGCGCCAAAGCATTTTTTGGAGTTGTGTGCAGATAAGCCTGCACAGATTTTGGACCGAATTGTTACGGGAGATGAAACATGGGTTCATCACTTTGAGCCTGAGTCCAAACAAGAGTCCATGCAATGGCATAAAAAGGGGACACAACCGCCAAAGAAATTCAAGGTGACGGAGTCTGCTGGAAAGATGATGACTACTGTTGATTGGGATTGTGAGGGGATAATCTTGATTGGTTACAAAGAAAAGGGAAGGACTATAACCGGAGAATACTACGCAACGATATTAGAAAAATTAAATGATGCCATCAAGGAAAAGCGGCGAGGAAAATTGACAAAGGGTGTGTTGCTCTTGCAAGACAACGCGAAGATTCACAAGAGCAGAATTGCAATGGCTGCTCTGCACACGCATGGGGTCGAATCCCTAGTTCACCCACCCTGCATTCCAGTCCTGGCCCCAAGTGACTTTTTTTTATTCCCCAATTTAAAAAAAGACTTAAGGGGAAGGAAATTTTCCGACGACAATGAGGTAAGGGAGGTAATTTCGGCTCATTTTGACGGAATAGATGAAACATATTTTTATAGTGGTTTAGAAAAATTAATTCTTAGATCTAATAAATGTATTGAGCTTAAGGGTGATTATATTGAAAAGGAAAAATAGTTGTGTTGTTGTATTTTATTTAGATCCCTTTCATTCCACGAACTTTTGGACCTCCCCTCGTATCTAACACTATGAAATATATCGTGTTTCTATAAGGTTGACGTTTATTATACAAAAGGTTAATTTTCGTTAAGTTAATGTTAACAGAGCATTATGGTTCTTACCAGTTTTAATAGAAATATCTTTTATAACATCTGGAGCTACTAAGTTGGGAACTACTAAATTCGGAAATACAAAATCTGGGATTACTAAGTTTGGAACTACTAAATCTGGAATTACTAAGTTTGGAACTACTAAATCTATAATTACTAAATCTGGAACCACAAAATCTAAAACTACTAATGCAACGGTAAGTTTAATTTGAAGTAGCCCAATGTAAATAATTAATATTCTCTTTACGAACGCTGCCATTCGTTTAAATAATAAAACTTAATAGACAAATTTATATAATTAATAAATGACTAACCGTCTCCGTCTTGGTGAGAGTCTTCTTTAACAGTTCGTTGTGATCCTTGAAGATGCCTTCGAATATAGACAATGTCCCTCGTATCTGTCCGCTGCAGACAAAAAAACTTATTTAAGTAATATTATTAATTAAAATTAATATACAATAAAAAACATATGGTAATGAGATTATATATATATATAATCTCATCCAAGTGTATATATACGTACATGTTAGACACTACAGTGGTGTGTTGCGTCTGTATGTTGTTCCTGAGTTCCCCCAGTCCAGTCCTCAGTGTGTCAGTGTTCCCGCGGTCGTACTTCACCTCCTGCAGGCTGGACACCACCGCTAGGGTTTGAGCCAGGCTGTCTGATAACCTGGTGTGGAAAGATTTTGGATTAATTTTAAGATTGCGGAAAGATTTTGGATTAATGTTAGGATCGTGGAAAGATTTTGGATTAATAAATTTTAGGATTATGGAAAGATTTTGGATTAATGTTAGGATTATGGAAAGATTTTGGATTATGGAAAAAGACTAAAATATTGTCCGACTTTTTTACAGCTTCTCGAGCAGAAAATATAAAGTCAGACTTAGAAAATATTATGAAATTTCATACAAAAATATTAAAACAAGAATAATATTATTATTACAATCAGATTTAGTAATCTCACCCATTGGTCAGTCCGTTGAGGAAGTCTGCGAGGTGTTTGAGTGTCCTGTCGTATAACTTTACATTGGACATGTAGCTCGAGAACTCAGAGGATGAGTTCTCAGACGACACTGATATACGAACCGGCTGGAACACCTGGGATTAAACACTAATATTACAGAAGTGTTGGTTCGTTTGACACATTAATATTCCGGACTTTCATAGATGTTATATCATCTTCCTGCCCTTATCCCATTTTGGGATCGGCACAGTATGTTTTTTCCTTCCACACTCTCCTGTTACTCGTCATCTCTGTACACACTCCATTCTTCTCCATATCGTCTTTTCCATCCATCCATCTTTTCTTCGGCCGTCCTCTACCTGTCCATCCCTCCACTATTATAGATGTTTATATACTTTTATAGATGTTATAATGTTATAAAATATAACATACCGTCGATTGCACCTCCTTTATCCTATTGTTTAGTTCCTGTATCTGTTCCTTGTACATCCTCACCGTATCCGACACTCCCGACTTGTGCTGACTGAACTCCAACTACAGATAATTAATAATAATTAATATATAATAACAACATCTGATCAAATAATACAACTTAAAAGAGTCTAAAAATATATGCTATAAGATGTTAAGTGTTTTTTAATACTAGCGATGTTTCTCGGCTTCGCATGGACATTTAATTTTAGTCAATATTTTTATTGTAATTTATTGTCATAGTGTAGCATTCAAATGAAAGAATTTTTGAAATACATCCTATAGTAATTTTTGAGCCAACTAAAACATACACACATACAAAAAATACAAATCCCTTTATAATATCGATATAGATTTACAATTATGGCTTCTTAGTACATACATACAATAATTTAAATGAACCATTCTTAACTTTTGTTATGGTGTAAATAATTTAAACACATTAACAGTAACATAATATATATACCTTAATATTTTCAAGGTCAAGTATTTTAATCTGTGCCTTCTTTAATTCGTTCTGTAGAGACGCCATCTTGCCCTCCAGTTGCTGTATGTACGCGTCACGTTTGGTGACGTCTTCAACGCTCTGCAACATAACTTATTAACATTATATTACTTATATTTTTAACACTAAACCTACCGACAATTCTTGTATACCTGTTCCTATTTTATTATATGACGCAGGTAATAATGGGAATAACTAAAAGTAAAGAGTGTAGAAAATTTTATATACATATTCTAAGAATTGTCATGTAGTTTGATAATGATATTATAACGTTTGAAAATGTGCAAGTTTTACAAAAGTTTAAGAACGGTCAATTTGACCGGTACTGGTAGGTTTAGTGTTAATATTAAATAATTGAATACTCACTGATATTTGCATTTTTATTTTATTTTGTAGGTCACTTATAATTGTGTGTAAATTTTTTACATTCTCGCTGTTATCGCTTTCTTTTATTGAAAGTTGGAGCTGAAAATAATATTGATTTTATATAAAAATATAGAGAAATAAATATAAAATATATAATATGTTCCATAGTAACACGAGGTATCCCATCCCATCCCATTCCATCCCTTCCAATCCTGTTCTATGTTAGTATAACATACCTCAACATTCTGTAATTTGAGCTTGGCGTCATCCCTCTCCTTGGACATGGCATCCACAATGTGTTCCAGCGACTCCTTCTGCCAAGTCAGCTTCTCATTGTCCACTAGCACCTGCAACAAGTATTATTATTATTTATTTAATAAAAAAAACAATTTAATATCCTACAGAAAGTACTTATTAGATAATATTAATTCTAGACCAAAGGCTATATATAATATGAAACAGCAATCTGTGGAACAAAGTATTATCCCATGTGAGAATAAAATCCACAAAATTTTATTGGTCAGTTCAGATCAACTACGAGACCAATAGGCAATGACATATACATATATATATATATATATATATGTATATATATGTATATATATATATATATATATATACTAGCTTATTTCCTCCCGCTTCGCTGGGCACACTATTTGGATGTGAACTTATGTTGCTATGGTAACCTTTGCCATATTATCCGTTGTCATTGTAACCGTTGCTATAGTAACTCTTACCCCCGCGTTAAGTTTATAGCTCCTACAGGTTTAAAACTTGTCGAAATGCAAGTTGAAATCCGTTGGGATAGGAATTCCGTAAAATCCGTTCTCAGTAGACGTCTACTTCACAAAATAAGTAATTATGTAAAATTTTAAGTTAATCGGACAAATAGTTTCGGAGATTTCGTGATGAGTCAGTGAGTGGTAAATTGCTTATATATAAATAGATAATTTAACATTTATATGTTAATTGTATATATTATATTTAATATACTTCATCCTCTCATTATGACTGCTCACTGCTTACATGAACTGTTATACAACCATCATTATTCTGGTAAGTAATTTAAGGCATATGTAAACATTTTAGCCATGTTGAGTTTGTTTAATCATAGGTATGGAAGAGACTGTCATATTGCTCCGACAACAAATTAGGATCATGAGTATTAAATGAGGATAGTATAATAATGACTACATACTACTTCAATAGCAACCAATCAGGTTATAGGCTATCCCGTATCAAGGATGTTCTTAGTTATTACTAAAAGTATACTAAACCTGTCGCCTTTGTTTCTCTACAAGTTCCAGTTGCTGAGTTAGCTTTTCAAGTGTATCTTCCTCGGGGGAGGTCACCAGCTCGAAGCCGGAGGTCTTTTTGTGTTCAACATTGTGATCACCTTCGGCTAGACGAGATATATCTAACTTGAGCTGCCTATTTTCTTGACGTAGCTATATGTTGAAGAAAGATTTTTTTTTATATTAACAGGTTACTTTAAATGGTTCTATGCTCATCAATAACAACCTTATCATAGCACTCACCCTCTCAACAAGTTCCCTGGTCTCGTCAAATTTCTCCTTATGCAAGTGATGAGTCTTCAGCATATCCTCTTGACAAGATGCTATCAACATGAATTGCTCCTTCATGGAGTCGTTATTCTGCTTCAAGGTTTCCTTTAAAACCACATTCTCATCTATGAGGTCTCCGAATCGTTTCTGCAACTCCTCGGTACTTCTGTCTTCGGTGATGATTGTGCTCGCTACCATCATACTCGCCGGAGATGGCTGAAAATAAAACAATATCATTATTTTATTATATATATCTTTCTTTACTATATATTAATAATTTTAAATAATATTCTACTTCAATAGGACAATCAAGGAGAGCTGTTCATATAATGTTCTGTGGACACAATAAGATGTTTTACGATAAAAAATGTCAACACAACCATACTTATCTATAAACATCCTACAACAAACCAAACTGAGCGGCATTCAAATTTATACCCAATCCAACTACATTAAGAGCCATAATTGTTCTCATGATGTGACCATTAAAGGTAAAATCCCTGGTCACGGTCAGCTATAATGACTAATGTTCAACTATTCCATAATTATTGCAAATAAATTATATTATATGAATTAAACTGTTTAAAACAATCCATAAAGAATACATTTCTATTATTAGTTTAAATAAATTGTATTATAATGATTAAAATAAAACTACCAACTAATAATATAGTTTTAAAATTAATTTAATATATGTATTTGATAGAAAATAACTTTTAGGAATATGTACATTGGAAGAGATCTAATAGCATCTAAGTATAGTAATGTTTATTGTTTTTTTAATGTATTATATGTAATATATCTTTCAATTTTCTTTTTTTTACAATATTTTAATAAGGCCAGTTTTAATATTTATCTTTTTATGTCTGAACTCCTTATCTGCCCTTACTGCTCTAATAAAAAAAAATAATATGGATTTTTTTTTAATAATACAGTATTGCAATAACACAATATCTTCTAGGAGAAAACTTTAAGTCTATTTATTATATAAATAAATGAAGCTGTAAAGATAGCAGAAAAAATATGACTGCATATTTTTGTGTTATGTACTGTTCATATGTTAATATCCTAAGTAAATATCTTGTTTACTTTAAGTGAACTAGTTTACTTTATCTCTTGTACACTTACGCTATCTCCCAAATTAAATTGAGCTTTGAACGCCATATTTGCCTCATTGGATAGTTCCTTCATTGCATCCTCTATTTGGGATTTATCTAGTTCACCATTAGCAATACCATTACACTTCCCATCATCCATACTGGCGCCGGGGGAAGTACCAAGGATTATTATTAAAGAATCGTCGTCATTGTCGGTCACGGATGCCATTTTTTAACACAACAGCTGTAAATTGTTTACGAAAGATGTAAGGATTTGAAGATAAACAATAATAAATTACATTTATTTTTTGCATTATATTATAATAAATTATAATTGATTCACTTTATTCAATAATAATAAAATTGAGCGATGAATGAGAACTTTTATCGGAAAAAATAGGTAAATAAAAACAATTTTAGCTTACCAAAATTTATAGAAACAGTATCGGTAATAGCAATTAGATACTATTTAAATGTAAATGTAGATTCTTACGTCACTATAACGATTGAGGGTAAGTTTCAAAATTAATTAGATAATAACACAATTTCTTCAAATATTTTTTGCCAATTTAGCAATATGCTATGACAGAGAGATAAAATTGAAGTATTATTGAGATTTTAGTATCTTAGTGTGCACTATGGTAGATATAAGGAGTACCAATTTAAATGTGGAACTAATTGACGAAGTAGCATATTATATCTACTAAAAATAGCTTAGCTAGTCCCAATAATGGCGCTAGTGTCCTAAAATTTTTATTAATGAAGTTATCAATTAGTTAAAGTTAAGCATGTTTCGAGAAATAATAATCATACTAGTATTATAAAAGCGATTGTTTTTTTATGAAGGCAATACTTTCTTACATAGTACAAGTTAATAAAACAAAACTTCTTAAATTAAAAAACTATTTTTAGAAATTGTTATAAACCTTAAGTAGCACACAAAATCATCCTAAACTGTCTACAAAAGCTGTCTGTCTGCATGTAACTGATTTTGAACTCATAAGCTAATGAACAGATTTTTATACAGTTTTTACTAAAACATAGTGAAATTCTTAGGAATGGTTTAGGTACATGGTACATTATAATATTACGAAAATTGCCTGAAATATGAGTATTGTGAAACAGACGCAAGGTCGTAAAAAATCTCGCTCGTTGGGAGATTTACTCGAATGCCCCGTGTACACCAATAGTTCTCTATTGGTAAAGTAATGTACTAGAGAATTGTAGATATCCAAAAATACTACAAAAAAGTTCCGGATAGCATGTATCTATATCTTATGCTTAACTCACAATAACTATATTTTAATTTCAATTAAAATCACTATGTTATCTTCGAGGCTGTTTTCTTCTATTCAATATTAATCCTTATCTAAACAAATGCGTTTGCTAGCTTCAAGAAGCCCACGTAAAAACTAAATACAAATACAAAAGCTAAATACAATTAAAAATTATATAGGTACTTCAGCTGACACTGAATTAGTAATATTGCTGAACTCATGAAGAAAAACTCTAAAAGAAAAAATATATTTAAATATTAGCAGCAAATAGTAGTAGCATAATAGCTTTAAAGACAAAAGTTGAATTACAACAATTAATTAAAACGTTTTGTTTTAACATACTCTCAGAGTACTTATTTTGCTCTAAAATTGTTGTTTCATCATGCTTTATGATCATTATGGTGATTTATTAATTTTTTTGGTTTATCCTTTTAATAAGTTAGTAGTCCTTACCTCTACTAACCATTCCCTGTTATCTGTCATGGTTATCTAAGATAATTGTCAGTGTTTGGTGACAACATAAAGACATTTCACGTCAGTGACGTTGATATCCAGCTGCCAGTCGTCAGAAGTCTATAGTCAATAGATGACGTTTTGGAGAGTTGAAGACAATAAAGTCAATAGATAGTGTATAATTTTTACGTGTTTTTGTTGTATACTGAACGAAATGTCCAATGAAAACACTTTGAATTTGCAATATGTACATGAAAGCTTTCAAAGAGGCTTAGCAGAAGAAGATGATGTGATAATTGATGCATATATAGACGGTTACAATGAACTAGTAAAGTAAGAAATACATTGCAGCTATAATTATTTTCCTTCCATATGGTGACTGATGTTATACATTTAAATTTCTTTAGGTTTTTGAATCTCATTGGCACGGTTTTCTCATTTGTGAGCAACGATGTAAGAAGTAAAATAAAAATTATGGAGAAACATCGAGAGGGTGAAGATTCTCTTTATTATGAATCTTTTAAGAAAATGATGAAGTATGAAAAAGAGACGAGCTTGCACGAAAAGAATGGTTTTGTCTCGGGATCGAGGACAATGCTTCGACTACATAGAGGTTTAGGTATGTAGTTAGAAATACTTTCATACTGGACAATATAAGAATTATAGGTTATTCGTAAGAAGAACCTAATTAGGTTTTCCATATTGGTCTCATTGTAATAATAAAGACTAAGAAAAGTACTATAAAGTATAAGTATTTTGCTTCTTATATTGCTTTTAATTAAAAATACACACTACACTTAATTTCTAAAATAGTATATTTTTTATCACTATTTAGACTTTATCCGTCTATTCCTAAAAAGACTAAGTGCAGCTGAGGAAAACATGAACACCTGCACAACTTGCCAGGGTTCCTACAATGAGACTCTAGCTGAGTTTCACCCGTGGTATATTAGAAAGGCAGCTACTCTTGCTATGCATGCGCTGCCATCAAGACCAGATTTATTGAAAAAGGTACGACTATTATAAAATTAATTTGATTTTAAAGGTTATTTCCTGGAGTGCATGATGTAATACATATTAGGTGAGCTTCAATAGAGACCTTTAAGGGTTTTCTAAAATATCACAAGGGAACGTGTAATGAGATGTCACATGTAATTGTTATATGAACTACAAACACTATTACTTTTGTGTCGGACAAACTACACCATTCTTAAAGTATCAAAATTAAAATAGATATCTAAATTTAAAAATAATATACATATGAATAGGAGGGAAGGTAGAGGTAAATAAAAAGCCCATCAACTATTATGGGGGGGGAAGGGAGGATAAGCGTTATCTTTATTATAAAATACTACCCTTTCTACAATTATATCACTAAACATATTTACCTGATACTAATACAATTGTTGAAATATCTAACGGCTAAGTATTTTTTTTATAATTTATGTAGTATATACAGTGCGAGGAGTGTGCATGGTTATTAAACTAAAGCCTCTACAACTTGTACATTATCTTAATATTTAAAACACAAAGACACTCACTCACTGACTCATTCATCGCTCTACAGCCCAAACCGTTATACCTAGAAAGCTGAAATTTGGACACAAGACTCCTGATATATTGAATAGGTGCAATAAGAAAGGATTTTACAAAGGTCCAAACCATTCCAAAGTTACAGATAAGAAACTGCAAAAAATACAACGCGCCTGTTTGATACCTCCTAGGTGGTGTGGAAATTCAAACAAAATGATTTGATCACTTTCGCCGTCCGTCGCGAAGCACGGGTAACCTGCTAGTACTTTATAAATTAAAGAGCATAGTTAAGCTTAACCAATTTAGACTCGTCATACTATATAGTTATGACTGCAAGTGTATGTTTTCTAAGCAGCCTAATACATATATATTACATCTAAAGAAATATAATAATAAAGATTACATATTTATGTGTAACATTTGATATCTATATGAGCACTTAAGAGATTATGGTAACTTATCACAAAACAAAGTTTATGAATTAAATTTGAAGATAATTAAATATTGCTGCTTCTTGCATTAATAAGGTCATAATTACACATTTAAGAATTAATGACATCATTATTAATAAGGAATGAACGTCAATGGTATTGATTCAGAATATTGTTCTTGCTCACATTTTCCTTGTCTTCAGTTATTACGAACAGGTAAAAACAATTAAACTTTATTTGTTATGAATGATTCAATATTACATTCATTTTAATTTATTATTCAAAATAATGCTTTTTTTTTTATTTTTTAATTTGGGTAATTACAACATAAACTTGGTTAAAAGTAATTTAAATATATAAAAATATACGTCAAACAAATTGTCATTGTAAAATAACCTAAAATCAATTGAACAAATTAATTTATGTCGTGTACGCGTACTTTAAATGTAAAGGCCTCATTCTAGTTTCATTCTAAATAAAAGTCATCAAATACATTTTTTTTTCAATATTCGTTTTAAAATTTTTATTTTGTATTAAAACTTCAATAGCTATTAATTCATCCTTAAAAAGTTGTTGTAGTTATAGTATTATTAACAATAGCAGAAATAAACATATAGTTATTCTATAATAATTGATTAAAACTATTTCTTGTAGTATCAATTGAAGAAAATAAATTGTGCCCTTGAAATACTCGGAGTTAGGCTAATTGGAAGTGTTTGACGCATTAATTAAAGGAGTATTGATTCGTATTTATTACGACTCGGAACAATATACGTAAATTTGTGTTGGTTTATACCAATTATTATCATTATCTAAATGTCTTTATGATAAAGTAATTTATACTCCGTGTATTTATTTTGTGATATAGATAATTTTTTTTCATAATTTTTAATCTAAATATATGTGTGTACTTTTTTTTCAGATATTCGGAACAGAAGATAAGCTGACGGAGGCTTTAAGCTTTTTGCCACAGACGTTACAATCTTGTGATGAAGTTTACAATCGGGTTGAAAAATTGTATTCTGAATTCGACTTCCATGGCTTACCATAAACAAGACAGTTAGGTATACTATTTTCATTACTTTAAGCTCTCGATGTCAGCTCCATGTGAAAACTTGAACGATCGTCTTTTTTAAATTATGTATGCATTATGTTATAAAAATATGACGTTTATACACGAACAAGGTTATACTGTAATCGAAGAAACTGATAGGGATGGAGCCATATCGATAAATATAACACGATAACAGAACCGATTTTTTTTAATAAAATGTAAGATACTAAACTACTGCCGGTTACTTTTGTACAAATTTATTAACTAATATTATATTTTCATAACAAGATGTTGTAGACCTTAATTTTTGATTGATAATGCCAACATCTTTAAAATTTTCGAAGCTGTTGTAAAATAAGTAGGTATAGACAGGTACTCGACAATGAAACGATATTTTTATAACGACAGGTAATCTTTATTTATTTATTTTAATCAAAATCTGATGAATCGTCACTAATTAATATATGCGATCGATATCATTACTTATTTGGTCACAACACTACAACTATCAAATTATAACTGTCATCGAGACCTTAAAGAAATTAAGATAGTACAATATCAAAAATGGATTCAGTGATTTGCCAAAAATTTTAAAACAACGCCATCTCTTGTCGGCTCGGTGTACTATTGTGATAAATCAAACCATGTGATATAACAACATTCACATACGACTACTAGTGACAAATATTGCTTTTAATATGTGCAGCTTTATTTTTTTTTTAATTATCTTTACTATTATTCTTATAGTATACTATAGTATACTATTAGTAACACTGCTTTTGCATTCATCGTCACTTTATAAAGTATATAATGATATCAAAAAAGATTTAGATATTGAAGACATAATCAATTAATCTACACTTGATTATTAAAATATGTATTATAAATACGATTATAATGTTTCTATACATATTGCAACCTTTAACACTAAACCTACCGACAATTCTTGTATACCTGTTCCTACCGCACGCGATAAATTGACCGGTAATTAAAAGTTATTTTATTACATAACGCAGGTAATAATGGAAATAACTAAAAGTAAAGAGTGAAGAAAATATTATATGCATATTCTAAGAATTGTAATGTAGTTTGATAACGATATCTTAAAGTTTAAAAATGTGTAAGTTTTACAAAACTTTAAGAACAGTCAATTTGACCGGTACTTGGTATGTTTAGTGTTAAGGAATATACTAGTCAATAAAAACAACTGTTGCGGTAATATAAAAATGAAATTATATAAGCATAATCCGATTTTGATAAGATTGTTATTTATATGTTATGTTGAGTGCTTAGTTATTGTATAATAAATAGGTGAATAAGTGATCTCAGACAAACTAAAACTTTAACCAAATGAGTTTAGATTTAAATTGCAACTTAAATATTAGTTTTATTTTGTGCAACTTAGCAGATTGATAAATTGATAATATTTACTTGGAATATATAATAAATCTTAAAAATTCAGCTCAATTGTAACTTGCTCAGTACTTATACAAGTAAAATTGTAGTTTTGGGAACATTTAAAAATTATCTGTTGATTTCACATAAAAATTTCAATTCTGCTAAATCTAATACTTTTAAAGCTCAAAATATTTTACGATTCATTTTCCTATTTAAAATGAGGCCTAAGTAAGTTTTGTATTAATCGCCTAAGAGAATTAGTTTTATAATATTGCAAAAATATCATTTACTTTAAAATAATAAACATTCCTGCAAAATATTAACAGTAATAAGAAAAATATTATTTTATAATTGTAATAAATGTTTTGCAACAAACAAAAAGTTTTATTTTTTTCCTATTAAATAAATGAAATTCAGTGTTATTGTAATTTTAATTTAAAATAGGTTTAGGCCATTTATACTCTATATAGATAAACTTATTCTATTAATGTTTTATGCTTTTAAAAATGGCGGCAAATACCTCCATATTAATAAGGAATTGACATTTAAGTAATTGTTAGAATTCTGTAAGTGATACAGGTTTTGTCTTTATTATTTCTGTGTATGTGTAAATATGTAAAAGTGGTAATAATTGAGCGAATCGAGCAGAGCGTTCTACTGGAGTCTTTAACATTCTTTGTCACGAATAGACTCGAAAACTACTTTTGCAATCAAAAAGACACACATTAGGTGATGGATTAAAAAAAATATATTTTTAAATGTCATGGTGTTGAGGAATAATCGTCAAAAACCTGATATTCCATTGAAGTAAATGGGAAACGATGAGTCATTACACTGGGCTCGCTTCGCTCAATATGCAAACTGTTGTTGGCGCCCCTAGTGTTATATACACTATTGAAAGTATTTAAAAAAACACATTGATAGGTAATACTTTAAATTCAAAATATCTTTATTCAAGTCGGCATTTATTCGCACTTTAGAATCGTCAATTATTACAATACAAAAAAAGGTCAGTTTAGTCAGTCCGTGAGTAAGCTATAACCGGCTCGGAATGCTTCTCTGTTGAGAAGAGCCGGCCGAAAACTCAACAGTTGCTCTTTCGAAAAGAAATATAACAATCCTAGGTGATATATATATAACATTATAGTATAAATATAAATCCTGCAAATGATTCAACAACTTAAGTTCCAAATATTTC
This sequence comes from Melinaea menophilus ssp. n. AW-2005, assembly GCA_918358695.1. Lineage (NCBI taxonomy): Eukaryota > Metazoa > Arthropoda > Insecta > Lepidoptera > Nymphalidae > Melinaea > Melinaea menophilus. The sequence goes on along the minus strand of OU911043.1, from coordinate 18,621,128 downwards.
GATCCACTAAAAACTCTTGAACGTTATAAGATTTATTTAATAATAAATTTTTGATTTTAGATTTAAAACCAAGAAAAGGAAGGTCTAAGATAAAGTTAATACTTTAGCTAGTGTTCACTGAAGTGTGCTCTTATTTGTATAAAATTAAAACAATATATTGTATTTTGAGATTTGTATAGAGGTGCATGTGGATACTACTGGACGGATTACAACGATGTATAGTTTGCTAAAGTGGTTATAATTTAAGCTTTAATACAGTAATTATTGAAAGCCAAAGTGGAGTAATTAATTATTTAATAAAACAAATTATACATGTAATTATTTAATCACAAATATACTATATCGAGAAATAAAAGATGAGAACAACAGATTGGTTTATTATTTTTACAGTATAAGCTAATAATTAATATAAAAAATGTATTTTAACACTAAACCTACCGAAAATTCTTGTGTACCTGTTCCTACCGCACGCCGTCAAATTGACCGGTAATTAAAAGTTATTTTATTATATAACCCAGGTAATAATGGAAATAACTAAAAGTAAAGAGTGTAGAAAATATTATATGCATATTCTAAGAATTGTCATGTAGTTTGATAACGATATTATAACGTTTAAAAATGTGTAAGTTTTACAAAAGTTTAAGAACGGTCAATTTGACCGGTACTGGTAGGTTTAGTGTTAAAACACACATACGGCTGATTTGCTGGCAGTTTACAACTAGACAAACGGACTTCTTTTAATTTTAAATTACAAATATTATTAATAATGAAAAGTTTTGGACATTAAAACCAATGAGCAGATCCTTAATTAATATTATATTATACTTAATTTAAAAACTTAATTATTTACATTATATTAAACTTTACAGAGATTTATTCCTAAAATCAATATCGGCAAAGCAATTTATGTTAAATATTAATAACTTATACACATATACGTATAATATATTAGTTAAATGTATAAATAATTCACATGAAATTATATCACATTTATAATATATATATTTCACTAAATTCTACAGAATATTAACAATATCATTGTACTACCACTTTATTGCATATTTTGCATATTTTTAATAATTAATTATAAATGGTAACAAATCTTTTATTTCATTATATACACGCCATGTTTCAGTGTTGTGCTTTTTGACAATTTATTATGTACAGATATTGTAATACACAAAAATCTCATATTTAGTGCAAAGTAATTTTAACATTAAACTATTATTTGGTTTGAGCGTTAATATATGACCCCTGTCTAGTGTAGCATAGTGTATTATAGTGTAGCATAGTTTAGTTTAGTGTATCATAGTGTAGATTAGTGCAGTTCAGTGTAGCATAGTGTAGTGTAGTGTAGCATAGTGTAGCGTAGTGCAGTTTAGTGTAACACAGTGTAGTTTAGTGTTGTCACTATGGTTAGTGTCAGGCCTGCGGTGGTTCGTCGAGGGGGCTGGCGCGCGGCAGGTCGTGTGCGTCGAGTGCGTCGTGTGCGTCATGCGCGTCGTGATCGTCGTGTACGTCGTGTGCGTCTGTGGCATCCTGCGTCGTATCGTGTGCGTCGTGTGCCTCGTCTCGGCTGGAGCTGGACCCGCTGCGGCTGGACGACGCAGTGCTCGACTCGCACTGCTCGGACGGCCCGGAGTCTCTGGTTAAAGTAATCTCTTTACACCAACAGCTATATATACATTTTAATATACTGTTGTTTTTACTTTTCAGTTTATTATTATTAATTAATTAGTTTAATATTAGTTATTTCCAGTTTTAATGCGACGGTTTTACAGACAAAGGAATACTTGAATCTGTTAATTTATAATCTATAAAGAACAAACTTATGGAAGAATAATTTATATAGAAATTTTAGAAATTTGAGAATTTTATTCTTTCTGTAGAATTTTTAGCGCTTATTCTCTTTTACCTCTGATATACAAAATTATAATAGTTATATGATATATTGTTAGTTACTTGTGGAAGCCGTTTGTTTGACATGTGTTGTATCCACCGCAGTGCTGGCACTTCAGCCCTACCACGTGGAACTTCACTGTGGACAGCTGAAACAGTGTATATATAAATAATCTCATTACATATAATATAGGCACTATATTGTAACTTAAACTTTGAGTGTATGTTGACTCTGTCACATTGGGTAAAAGTTATAGTTATGCAAAATGTTAATTAAACTAATACTAAAGACACTACTGTGGTAGTAGTTCTCGGGATTAAAGTGAATATGAACATGACCTGCCATTGGATTACGGTTACCTTTTTATGTTAATTGAGCGAAGCGAGCGGAGCGCTCTACTGGAGACTTTTTCACATTCTTTATCACGAATAGGCTCGAAAACTACTTGACGGAAAATTATGAAATTTTGCAATCAAAAAGACACACATTAAATTTTAATGTCATGTCAATGTTAAAGTCAATGGGAAATGATGAGTCATTACACTGGGCTCGCTTCGCTCAATATGCAAACGGCACCAGAGATTTCGCGAGCGCAGCAAGTCAAAATTGAGTCTGTTAGCACTCCTAGCATAATATTTACCTTATGACAATCTTTGCACAGTATTGTAGTCTTGTAGTTGGCGTACTCCGGCGGCATGGGCGTGGCGGCGACCTCAGAGTCCAAGTAGTTCCACAGCTGAAAATATTAACACACATTTGATTATAGGAGTTGGTTATACAGGAAGTTACTTGTACAAACAATTATTTATTTATATTTGTCTAAAAAATATTAACGTTTTCAAGGTCAAATATATTACTTTGTCACTGTGAAATAGATTACAAATTTTCATATTTAGAGACAACTAAAACAAAATTTCAGTTTTAGTATCAATTTAATTATAGTTTCAAATATATTTGATTGAATTCAGAAGAAGTAAACTCACATTGGTCATATCAATCATGCTGGTCTGGCAGGTGGGGCAAGCATAGTGTCCTGATCGTAACATCTGCTCAAAGCACGGTCTGTGTAATAAGTGTCCACAATCCGGGATGTGACATGGAATCCGGGATGTGTGGATATCTTCCAGACAAACGGGACAGTTTGCACGGGACACATTCTCAACACACTGAAATTTAAACCATTGTCAATAATAGAAAACATTTATTGTTTTTAACACACCAAAATTTAAACTATTGGAAATGATTGTAATTTTATTATAGTATTGAAACTTACTCTGTGACCGACTTGTTGTAATTGCACCGGCAAGCACATGTTGCATCGCTCGCAGTGAAAGAATCTATCCCGACCACCCACTCGGCAAATACCGCAGCCATCACAGTGGTACTGCTTTTTGTCCTCATCGTCAAAGAGGTTACAGATGAGACATGTATACTGAAAACATAATTATTGCTGCTTAAGAAATTAACACATTTTATTATCTAATATTGAATTATATAGTACCTATGTTATTTGCCGTCACCCTTAACACTAAACCTACCGACAATTCTTGTATACCTGTTCCTACCGCACGGCGTCAAATTGACCGGTAATTAAAAGTTATATTAATATATAACGCAGGTAATAATGGAAATAACTAAAAGTAAAGAGTGAAGACAATATTATATGCATATTCTAAGAATTGTCATGTAGTTTGATAACGATGTTATAGCGTTTAAAAATGTGAATTTTTTACAAAAGTTTAAGAACGGTCAATTTGACCAGTACTTGGTAGGTTTAGTGTTAATAATATGTACAAACATTGTAATAGTATTATTGACATTGTTTTATGTTTAATTTGTGGCTTATATTTATAACATATATCATATACAAATATTTTTATTACTGAGTAGTGATTATCAGTATATTATAATATAGGAAAATCCTTATTCAGAAAAAAATTATAAAAATAATCAGAGTTTGTAAAGAGGTATATCAAATTCGTAGTATTATAATGTGATTCTTTATTGAGCGAAGCGAACAAAGTGAGCAGAGCATTCTATTAAAGACTTTTTCACATTCTTTGTCACGAATTGGCTCGAAAACTACATGACGGAATATTATGAAATTTTGCAATCATAAAGACACATTAGGTGATGGTTTTATAAAAAATATTTGAAAATGTCGTCAAAAAAAAAATTCTAAATGAAGACAATGGGAAACGATGAGCCATTACACTGGGCTAGCTTCGCTCAATATGCAAACGGCACCCGAGATTTCACGAGCGCAGCAAGTCGAAATTGAGGGTCTGTTGGCGCCCCTAGTTTATATATATAACATAACTAACTTTGGAGTGTTTGCTAATTCCATGACTAGAATTAAGAACTATAAGTTATTATATTGTCTTTAGTCTATACTACAACATTAATTTGTCATACTGAAGGTTATTATACTATATAAGATAAAATTACCTTGCCAAAAGTCACTCCACATTTGATACAATTTGATTGCACTTTCTGTCGTGTGTCACATTCAGTGCATATGAGTTCTGTGACGGACTTTCTGTTGAAATAGTGCTCCTCTTTCTCATCATGGCAGTACCGACACATGTATAGCTTGTTGCAGCATGGTGTCTGTAAAAATTGTAAAGAACAAAGAAATAATAGTCATAATAATAATGTTAACAACTAATAATCATGATAAGAAATGTAACAACGAATACAAAACTTTAATCTTACTTATAAATTTGACAATTCTTCTTATAAATTATAAGAATTGCAACAAAGATGAAAATTCATTATCATTCACTTGATTTCCTGAATTTTGTTTATCTTAACGAATTTCGAGGTTTTTGCGTCGATGGATTTATATATAGACACTGAGTGTTTTGAACCCAGTCCCAAACTGATAGTAACAAAATATTAAATGAAATGTCTCCTAAAATAGATTCTCCACTGTAATACGTAGTCTACTTACCACAAACTTAGCTCTACGCTTATAATGTGCACAGCCAACACGTTTTTCACTTATCTGTTCGGTTACTATGGAAGATTCACCATTTTCCTTTTCAGGGTTTTCTGTCGACATTTTTATAAATTTTCATTAACAGCACTTTTAAAATTACGTATACCTAGTTTGCAGGCTAAAAAGTAATAAAAATATAGATGGACTTCAATTAATATACATTAAGAATTGGACGATAATTAACTATTTGTTAAACGTGAGTGACAATTTACAATACATTACTTGACATTTTGAGCTTTGGCAATCGTAAAATGTAAACGTTTCGATTTTCATGTTTCAATTTAATGAATTACAGTGACATGGCAATAAGGGACTTTAAGTAATATGTTATCTAAGTAAATAACCGTAAAAATTTAAATACCTCTGAGAAATTCATACTTTTAAAACGAAACCTATTTGTAAAGATTTGAGGAGAGTAAGAAAAATTTAAATAAATAAGTAACATCTGGCAACACCAATTTTATTAACATTTGTTTTGGCACAAAAATTCAAATTGCTATAGTTTGGTATTCATATAAATTTTTGTATAAATATTCAGTAACAAAATGAAATTAATTATCTTACTGTCAGTACTCTTTTACATGTGCAATCATATCCAAGGTATATTACCTCCAAAATTTCAATGGAAAACTATAGATTTCGCTTGGGAAGCTAATAGACGAGAAGCAGCTTTAGCTTCAGGGGACTATATTCCTGAAAACAATATGCCTGCAGGAGTAGCTAGATGGAAAAATAAAATTTTCATAACTATACCGAGGTGGAAAAAGGGTTAGATATTTAATACATTTCTTTCTTGTCCAACTTTGATGAATATTGAAATTATTTATCTAAATCATGTTAATGCAGGGGTACCATCATCGTTAAACTATATATACGCGAACGGAACTCAAACGCAGCCTTTACATCCTTTCCCAAGCTGGGAAGCAGGGTTCGTATCGGACAAGTCTCATGCCATTAATATGAATACCACAGTGGTGTCAACCTTCCGGGTACATGTCGACAAATGTGACCGACTGTGGGTCGTCGATAATGGTGTCGCTGATATGTCGAGTAATAAAGTTATTTATTTATAATAAAGTTATTTATATATAGTAAAGTTATTTATATATATAAAGACAGATTGACTGACAAATAATCGTATGCTCGCGGATTATCCTTTCTAGGAGAGTTGCGACAAATAACGGAGCCAGCCATATTAGTTTATAATTTAAATAAAAACACTTTAATACGTCGTTATATTATCAAAGATGAAGTACTAAGAGATTCGACGGTGTTAACTAGTATTGTAAGTAGACACTTAAAAATTAAATTTAAGTTGTAATCTTATATTAGCATTATTGTTTAGTTTTACGTTGTTCAGTTCAAACTTTAGAATATTTATTATTTTGATATCCATTTAAAACGGTATTACACTCTATAGTATAAGAAAAGTATATTATATACTTTAAAATAATGATGAATCATAACATATGAAGGAATATGTTATTTGTTTGAAGGTGGTAGACGTAGTAGGTAAAGGCTGTGATGATTCATACGCGTATATCCCGGACATGGGTTCCAATGGCCTGCTCGTGTACAGCCTGAAGAAGGATGACATGTGGAGAGTGGAAAACCACTACTTTCACTTTGACCCACATGAGGGTGTTTACAAAGTGGGGGGGGTGGAATTTTACTGGAGCGATGGGATATCATCCGCGGTTTTGATGCCTTCGAAGAAGAACTCTGGGTAGCTATGGTTGATATTTTTTGGTTATTGCAGTATACATTATTTCGTCATCATTTTAGTACTAACATTATATGGTAATAATAATTCTATGTTAACTATAATGGGTTTTGAAGATACCGCGACCTGTACTTCCACCCGACTTCGAGCAGGAAACAGTTTCGGATGTCCACTAAGCTGCTGCGGGACAAAAATATACCACAGGAGAATATATTCTCTGGTGTCGAAGTACGTCAAGTGGTCAATATATATTACTTATTTATAATATATAGAGTACAGCGTATAGCGTACATAGTTTTCAACAAAAAAAATTAAGCTATATTTTAATAATTTATCTATTTAAATACAGTGGCAACACCTATTTAAAAAATGTTGATAGTAATTATTTATATGTAGTTGAAAAGATTTAAGGAGTATATTTTGTTATAACCTTAATATTTTTTACGTGTGTTGGTTTGTCAATATGTTTTGTTTGTTGATACGTGTTGATTGCAGGTACTTGGTGATAGAGGCGAGAAGTCTCAAGCGACTGCAACTGATTTTGATCACAACAACAACGTAATATTCTATACTCAGGTAAATTGAAAAGAAAGAAACATTTTTTTCAGCGAAAATAATAATAGTCCTTATATTAACGGATTATGGAATGTTTATACTAATCAGCTTTCCAGAAATGGATTTAGCATACTGAATTTTATGACAAATATCTATTATCTATCATAACAAATATATTTGTAATTTCCTATAGCGTTTGATGACTTTAGGTGTTCATAAATATCGCCATCCAAAAAAAAAATATTTCGGTGAAATTGAACGCTATTACATATTTGTCAGTGTCAGCTACAATACTGACTCTGACATTGACAACCCAGTGGTAGATCTTTAGTGTTGTAACCTTAGCCCTTATGGGGTTAGAACTATCACTTTATACTGTAGGTGAACTCGTATTTTAATGCTTTCGTCCGAAAACGGAAAGAGCTTTTAATTTTCTTAAGATAACAAATCTGTATCTATCGTTAAATTTATTGAAGTTTTCAGTGTACAGCCTGGTAAATAATTAATAATTTAAATTATTTAGACTTTTGGTTCTAATTCAGTTTAATTTAAAAATTGTTATTGTGGTTTAAACTAAATAATAAATATATAATTGAAATCATTGGTAAAAGTGTTTTTAGCCTTTTTACAACAAGAAATTTCTTTGTAGTTTGTGCTCCATCTAGTCCGATTTTTAGCTTCTTCAACGGCCTCCATTATACCTTATAATAATATAATACCTTAGCCACTTTTATTACAGATTACTGCCAAATTTTTTGATAATAATGTGGAAGGCGCGAAATCTATTTTTTATGTTACTTTATTAATGATAAATTCATATTTTGTCAGTTAAGTAAGAACGGCGTGAGTTGTTGGAACACAGAGAGACCTCTGACTCCTGAGAACGTTCCTCTCATCATCAGCGACTGCACCGTGCTGGAGTTTCCTAATGATATTAAGGTATACTGCACTTAATAAATTCATGTTTATTTATTATATTCATATAAATAATATACAGAGATTATTATATATTCTTTTGTTAGATCATAACTACTAATTCGTACTAATTGTTTAAGGTGGATCATGAAGGTAATTTATGGATACTGAGCAATAGACAATCACGGTTCCTCTACGAGTCTATGGATTTCAATCAAGTCAACTTCAGAGTACTGACGGCTCCTGTCAACACAGTGATACAGGGCACGCCCTGCGAAAAACAATCAACCATTGGGAAAGCGTTGAGCTTTATAAAGAATAAAGGCACAAAAATGTGAAAAAAATAAATAAAAATGAAACGATAAATAATAATTAATATTTTATTTTAAATATACAACATTATCTGTGATCGGATATCGTGTTGCACGTCTTTATTTGTTCGCATGTCAGTCTTTTAGCGTTTCCGCGAACCATCACTTCATAATTTTATCGAGAAAGGTGACCCCCTGGGCAGTGTAAGATTGCCGATTAACAATTTAAAAATAAAACATATTTATTTTTACAATAAAATTGATTTTGATATTTAAAAATTTCATTTTATTTATGATATTTTCGCTTCTAGTTCATCTAAAGGCATATTTACATTATCTAAGCGTATAAACATCTCAATACTAATAATAAGACATAGTTCATACAAGCGATTTTCTAAAATAAGGATTATAACACACTGTAAAGTTTATTTATAGATAGAAAACTAATTTCGTTTGTGATATTTCTTTAATAAGCACCACAATTAATTTAAATTCGTTAAAAGAAACATATTTTATAAGCATTCAAAAAATTAATGAAATATAGACGGAAACAGTCCCGGTCTCATATATTTTGTAAGTAATTTAAATGTTTTAAAAAACCTTTAGGTATTTCCAAAATAATTATAAACCTTTACCTCAATTACCCCCCCATTCCCCCCCCCTTAAAGTCGCCTGTTTCCGTCTTATTCAAAAACATTCAAGCAGAAGAGAAATATTTACAATTATTGCTCGTTATGTAATAGGCCATATTTGAATTATTCGATTTGAAGATTTAAATTTAAACTACTGTTGCTAACGACACGACACCGAGACGACTTTCAACTTTCAAGTTAATATCTACTACGATAATCGCGTCGTATCGGTGTCGTGTCGTAGGGTATAAACGATCTCATCTATTATAATCTAAAAAGCTGTCGCTCTCTCTTCCCGAACTATCATAAGAACTCTTTAACAGTAGCGATTTTTTTTTTAAATGTAACAATTAATAATATTTTTCTATAAATATTACAATACACTATATCTCTACACCGGGGTGTACACGTCTATGATACAAATAATTATAATAGAACAAACATTTCTGTAAAGTATTGTCGAAAATTTGAAATAAATTTAAACATATAAAAAAATGTTAATAAAATCCACCGGGTTCAATAATCAAATAAATAATTGGTCCGAAACTCTCGCTCCACGCACGGTACGTGTAATAAATATTTATAGTATCAATATCTCACAGTCACTTATGGAAAATGCATATATTCGGTCTACCCCCAGCAGGGCGCCCGCCGCCGCAATATGTACCTATCTTCGCGGTAATAGAGTCCATTATCTCGTGTCGGTGTCCGATTTCTTGGCGGGGGACTTTGGCGTCCCCAGGCGTCTGCTGAGAGGGGTGACGTACTCCCAGCCCTCCTCGCCCTTGGGCCTGAACAGCTGGAACGTGATATACAGATATGTAGAAAGAACTGAAATTGTAAATTCCCCCCCCCCCCCCCCGCCCCCCTAACATACGGTTATGTATTACTAAATCTGAAAATGCTCCTCTGTACACGCGATGAAATAATTGCCCTCCCCCGACCCTCACATACGATCAAGCAGTTCTGCTGCTGAAAATGCTTTGTACATGCGATTGAACGATCCCCCCCACCTGGGTCTCCCACTTCTCGTGCAGGTCAGCCCTCCTCTTGGCGGCGTCCCGCTGCGCCTGCTCCAGCCTCCTCTTGGCGGCGGTGGCGTGGTCGGTGTCGGCGGCCCGCAGCGCGGCCGTCACGTGTCTCCACACTCGGCGCGACTCCCCCGCACTCTGACGCGACACCGGCGCCACGCGCTTACGCTTCGGCCTCATGTTGCATACGTCGAATAGCACCTCGCTTCGCTGCGGGTCAAATTTTACTATAATTATACACAATAAATCTTATTAGTTATCCAACTAGTTGAAGTAATATTCATATTCAAAATATCTTTATTCAAGTAGGCATTTACACGCACTTTTGAATCCTTAATTATAACATAAAGGTCAGTGTAGTCAGTAAGTAAGCTACAAACTCGGAATGACGCTCTGCTGAGAGCCGGCCAGAAACTCAACGGTTGCTCTTTTTAAAAGAAATTTAACAATGTTAGATGTATACATTATACTATCAACCTGCAAATGAGTTAATTAAAGTTCCACATACTTCGATCCACTAAAAACTCTTGAATATTATAATACGATTTATTTAATAATACACTTTTAATTTTAGATTTAAAACTAATAACAGGAAGGTCTAAGATATCTTGTGGAACTTTATTATATATGCGTACACTCAAGCCCATGAAGGGTTTGTTATTTTTTTATTGTATGTATGTCTTATTGTAGTGTATATACACTCACCCCTGTCTCAGTCCATCGTCCCTCCATCCTTGTGTTCCACTCTCCCTGCGCGGTGTAGTACGGCTTCTTCTCCGTTCCGGCGAAAACTTCACACGTAACTCTATGCTTCTTGCCGCCGTAGAACGGCTTGGTTAGGAACTCTATGTTCGCTTTGTGACCCGTCTGTATGCACTCTATAACCACGGATCCTCCGAGTTCTATCCAGGGGACTGTCAGTATTGACCTAAAAGTAAGGTAACAAAAATATTATTTTTTTAATATATATTCATATTTCATATAAAATTTCTGCTTAGATCACGTATCATATTATCAGTTCAAATTTATAAAGCATTTAAAAACATCAATCACCTTCCATATCCGTTGGGGAATGTAAGGGAATACTCCTCCCCAAGATCCAGTAACGTCACAAGCCCCTGCCCAATGTTGTGAACACCGATGGATAGACCCAGGAACTTGCTCTTGGTCCAGACCCAGGCCTCGAACTGTATCCGCTTGTTAACGTGCTCCGAGTAGAAGGCGGATATGGGGGGGTGGTGGGAGACCTGCTCCGCCACGAACGAGAGCTGGTCGGGAGAGCACCAGGGGACTGGACCCTCGCCTACCTCTTGCTAAGAGGAAACATTACGTTTTGAATGATATCAGTATAACGTATATATTATTTTAATTCTTGGTCGATGATGAATGATGCTTTATTTCAGTTAGGTATCTATCCTTTTCCCTCAATATTATATAAAAAACCCCTAGAAGTATGTACCATGTAAGTAAGTACAATGTGAAGGGCAGTTAGGACAATATATATAATATATATAGTACCATCCAAAAGCTTTTGATCAAGCAGATAATAAATTATGACTTAGAAAATATGATTTTTAGTAATTGAAAATTATACAAAGTATATTTTTGTAATTAAATTTACAAAATCATTCCAAATGGTAAAAAAAAGGTATTGTTTCTTTTGATATTTGTTCTTACTTTTGGTGTGTCGCAAGGATCCAACTTGGCTCCTCTGTTACTTTTAATATGCATTAACGAACTTTTCACAATTCAAACTAAATTAAATTTCACAATTCAACATAAAACTAATTATTAAGTTATCTTCAAGATGGAATAAAACTGCATAAAACAGCACTTTACAAAGATAAAAACATAGTTACTATTTTAAAATTTATCGTTATGTTGGCTTAGTTCATGATTTAGACGTTACTTTTGATAATTAATGGAATAACATCTTATTACTAATAAAAGCGTTATTAGTAATAATATGTTATTCCATTAGTATTTTTGTAGTAAACTTTCATTTTAAAGATAGATTATTATCAAGTATTTGATATTCAAATAAATAACTAAAGAATTTTAAAATCTTGCCTCTCTTTTATTATCTTCACCTATACAACAATTTACTATTTTATTAAATATATATATTTTATATTATGTTGTATATCCATTTATAATTTTAAAGGTCTGTTTATTTAATAAATATAAGTATTAAGTGAATTAGATTACTTTGTTAGCACATTTTAATTGATTATTCGTTATCGAAAAAGTTATTTTAATAAACTAATAATAATTTTATATAATGTAAGTACATATATATTATTCACCTCTAATAATACTATAATAATATGCGAATATAGTTGGCTTTAAGTGAAGTTATATGATTACAATATAATGAGTTAGTACAATTACTGCGTTGTAAGACTTCTTTGATAATTGAAAATGAATTGTAAAATAGTTCATAGAATATTCTACAATATTATACAATGAAGAAAGAGAAAGTTTTATATATTACCTTTCCATTAGCCTCTCCCTCCCCGTCGATATCCCAGTGGCACCGGAACACCTCCCCCAGTATGGGGTTGTATGGCTTCTTGGCGACCTGCGACTTCCTCCCCGCGTGGTACGAGCTGAGGTACCACCGCACAACCTGCACCAGCCGCTCCCGGGGGGTAGGCTGTTCCGCTATCCTGGTGTCAAGCACGTTTATATAAGGACGTGTAGGGATGGGTTGGCGTGTTTGGACGGGTCCTGTTGCCTGGCATTTTGTGTACTCTTCGATTTACTTCACATATAATTACTTTCGAGTTATTACAGTTTAATCTAAGCGTTTTCTTTTCTTTTTTTCTTTCTTTAATAGGGTATAACGCTTAAACCATCAATTTATCAAATCTCTTACTAAATCTTTAATATTTTTTTTCATATTAATTGAGTCTGATTTTGTGTTACTGGCAACCAAACAACTCAAAAGATATACATATATATATATATATATATATATATATATATATATATATATATATATATATATATATATATATATACATATATATATATATACATATATATATATATATATATATACATATATATATACATATATATATATATACTAGCTTTTACCCGCGACTTCGCTCGCATTGGATTAATAAATAAGTATTAGAGATATGACAAACGATTGTTTTTATCTTTTTAATTTTTTTAAACTAACGCAATAAATATATTTTTTTATAAAAGTATCCTATGTTACTTCTAACACTTCAAAAAGTATCTATACAAAGTATCATAAAGATCGATTCAGTAGTTTTCGCGTGAAAGCGTAACAAACAAACTTACATTCGCATTTACAATATTAGTAGAGAATTAGGGATTATCTTTGAGTATAATATACATATATAATCTTTTTTTTTGTATGTATATATTTTGAAAAAATAATGTACGTACTTGACGAACTGGTCGGGATGAGCGAAGGAGTCCGCGTACATCTCCAGCAACGACCGCCTCTCCAGGATGAACGTGGGCAGCACCACCTGCGTTACAACACTTTATATACTAGGGGCGCCAACAAACCCTCTATTTCGACTCGCTGCGCTTGCGAAATCTCGGGTGCCTTTTGCATATTGAGCGAAGCGATTCCAGATTGACTCATCGTTTTCCATTGACCTCAATGGGATATCAGTTTTTTTGACATGATATGAAAAAAAAAAATTTTTTTTGAGGACATTTTACAATTTTTTTTTAAAGCCTAATGTGTGTCTTTTTGATTGCAAAGTTTCATAGTTTTCCGTCAAGTAGTTTTCGAGCCAATTCGTGACAAAGAATGTAAAAAGTCTCCAGTAAAACGCTCCGCTCACTTCGTTCGGTTCGCTCAATTAAAATTAAACCAATATAAACCTTATTCCAATATACATTGAGATGATTTTTTAAATGTATCGTAGTATTTATAATTGATAAAAAAACTAAATTTAAAATATAATCCTTAACTTAATATGAATTAGGGTGATTTTTGTGTGTATACCTTCGTAAGGTCCATCCCGATCTTGACCTGTGACAGCAGGTGTGTGACCACTGAGCCGTGGTTCTCCATTGACCCCAGGTCGCTGTCAGAGTCATCTTCGTAAAGTGCTGGAACAAAATATACATACAGTTTCGTTTAAACTATATGACTTTTGTTGTTAGGTTTATAATATTTACTTTTTAATTTTATAACTACTATTTATTTTAATGAAGCGGGAGATAAAAGTCCAAACATCGATACCCTAAGTTTATATGATTTTTTTTTATAAATTATATTTATTTATGATTGATTTATTATCAGTTGTAATATTACGATGTATCAAATAAAAATACGGATAACAAAAATATCCAATACTTGTATGATGCAAAATTCTTAGACCTACAGGGATTCGTTTATTCCCGTCACGCGTTCTTGTAGTATGCGCGTGAGTCAGTAATATGACGAATCGGTATAGCTTTGTGTGAGTATTGCTTTATGTGTGTATTACTTTATGTGTGTATTACTTTGTGTGTGTATTGCTTTATGTGTGTATTGCTTTATGTGTGTATTACTTTGTGTGTGTATTACTTGGTGTGAGTATTGCTTTATGTGTGTATTACTTTGTGTGTGTATTGCTTTATGTGTGTATTGCTTTATGTGTGTATTACTTTGTGTGTGTATTGCTTTGTGTGTGTATTACTTTGTGTGTGTATTGCTTTATGTGTGTATTGCTTTATGTGTGTATTACTTTGTGTGTGTATTGCTTTGTGTGTGTATTGCTTTATGTGTGTATTGCTTTATGTGTGTATTACTTTGTGTGTGTATTACTTTGTGTGAGTATTGCTTTATGTGTGTATTACTTTGTGTGTGTATTACTTTGTGTGTGTATTGCTTTGTGTGTGTATTGCTTTGTGTGTATTACTTTATGTGTGTATTACTTTGTGTGTGTATTGCTTTATGTGTGTATTGCTTTATGTGTGTATTACTTTGTGTGTGTATTACTTTGTGTGAGTATTGCTTTATGTGTGTATTACTTTATGTGTGTATTACTTTGTGTGTGTATTGCTTTATTTGTGTATTGCTTTATGTGTGTATTGCTTTGTGTGTGTATTGCTTTATGTGTGTATTGCTTTGTGTGTGTATTGCTTTGTGTGTGTATTGCTTTGTGTGTGTATTGCTTTGTGTGTGTATTGCTTTGTGTGTGTATTGCTTTATGTGTGTATTACTTTGTGTGTGTATTGCTTTGTGTGTGTATTGCTTTATTTGTGTATTGCTTTATGTGTGTATTGCTTTGTGTGTGTATTGCTTTATTTGTGTATTGCTTTGTGTGTGTATTGCTTTGTGTGTGTATTGCTTTGTGTGTGTATTGCTTTATGTGTGTATTGCTTTATTTGTGTATTGCTTTATGTGTGTATTGCTTTGTGTGTGTATTGCTTTACGTGTGTATTGCTTTATTTGTGTATTACTTTATGTGTGTTTTGCTTTATGTGTGTATTGCTTTGTGTGTGTATTGCTTTATATGAATATTGCTTTGTCAATGACGTGATGATGTAAAGTTTATATATGAAGTATCCTATTATACATTATAATATTCTTAATTGGTCGTTGAATTAAATTTTTTGCCATAATTTATTCTATATATGGACTTAATTTTGATCATTATTACGATAAAGATAATTTCTTAACTTGATTTTCATATTTGATTATTTTATGCAATTGATTAAAATTATTCGGAGACTAACGTGATATGTAATTATGAACTTCCATTAGCACTGCAATTAAACGTACACGCAATGGAAAGCCAGATAAAAGAAAATATTTTACAACCTATTAGTAATGTTATTGGGTACAAGTATACTTTATGAGGTAATTATAATGAATTATCCAATGATTAATAAATCGTCGTCGTAAAAAACTTATTATTGCTATAATGTGAGTTGGTAGTATGTATTTTTGGCACTATTGAGTCATAGAGAAGAATAAAGCGAAATAACACGTTGTAGTAGGGTTAACTTTAGGCTTCAAATTCAAAGAGAGAGTTAAAGAGAGAGAGAGAGTATTAGAGAGAGAGAGTGTATTAGAGAGTGAGAGAGAGTGTGTATTAGAAAAGTGAGTTAGACAGAGACAGAGTATTACGCGGTCGAGCCAGCCCGTATGTAAGTTGGCAGTTTTTGATTACATAACACGACTCTACTGAGTTTTTTAGAAACGGAAAGGGTAAGGACTTGTATGTACACATGTACATACAAGTCCATACAAGTGCACACATGTGAACTTACCGTCATAGTCGATCTCTCCATCCCTGGTCCTGGGGAGGTCGACTGCTGGGGGTCCCGCCTCCTGCTCAGCTATACCTTCAGCACCGCACGTACGGGACGCACTGGAACAAAGTATAAGTAATTAATGAAGATCGAAGAAATAACAAAATATCTCCACAATCTCATTATCTACACGCATACGTTCAAGTAGTAATCTAGTTAATACTAGAAGCGGTATGTTAATTATAAGTAATTAGATCTCAGCGTCACGGACGTTAATAAACGAGTGAGATCTGGACTGGACGAGGTTTAAGACAAATTGTGATGATCAAAGTTTGTAGGATACGAAACAGTGTTCTTTTAATCCTTAATTGAATTAATTTTGTTTTTAAAGCCAACCTAACATTTTTTGGATAAAGGGTTAGCCCTGTAACATGGGCAAAATAATGAAAAAAAATATTTATTCATGAAAATACATAATATATTTTCTATAAAATTTTGGGTTGGTGGATATTTACCTCATTATGTGATAAGAAGTAAAATAAACTAGAGGCGCCAACAGACCCTCAATTTCGACTCGCTACGCTCGCGAAATCTCGGGTGCCGTTTGCATATTGAGCGAAGCGGCCCAGTGTAATGACTCATCGTTGTGGACAATGTCGGTAATGTAGGTATCAGTTTTTTGACGATTATTCCTCAACGACACGACATTTTTTTATTTTAAACCATCACCTAATGTGTGTCTTTTTGATTGAAAAATTTCATAATTATCCGTCAAGTAGTTTTCGAGCCAATTCGTGAGAAAGAATGTGAAAAAGTCTCCAGTAGAACGCTCTGCTCGCTTCGCTCAATAAAAGTTCTGCGAAAATTAAAAAGTTACCATAAATGCGGTTGATGAAAATTTCCATCATGATGCATTTAAGGGTTAATGGAATCTGAAGCTACAAAATGTCAAGGAACACACCACTTTAAAATGAGTGGAAGATGACTTCCCGGTCACGACTGAACATGAATTATTATAAGATAAAATTACAAATGCATTTAAATGTATGTTCTCATTAAGACTAAGACGAAGGAACTAATTAGTATATATTTCAAACGATTCCCTAAAGCCTAACTTGTTTGAGTTCCAACAGTAATATGCCTAAGGGTCCTATATACGTACTTACTAAGTTTAAATTCATAAAATATTAATATTATATTAGCGGTTAGACGAAATTATGTTATGATTTGCATCGAAATGAACAAACACAATTTATGTTATGTATGTATATTATGTACGCTGAAGCAATCCCATTTCAGCAGTTTTAACATTCGTTCCATTATTCATACAGATTGAAAATAGACCACAGATCTAATAAACAAATTTATAATTATTGAGCGAAGCGAGCGGAGCGCTTTACTGGAGACTTTTTTACATTCTTTGTCACGAAAATTACTTGACGAAAAATTATGAAATTTTCATGCAATCAAAAAGACACCCATTAGGTGAAGGTTTTAATTTTTTTTTTTGAAAATGTCTTGTTGAGGAATAATCGTCAAAAACCTGATATCCCATTGAAGTCAATGGGAAACGATGAGTCATTACACTGGGCTCGCTTCGCTCAACATGCAAACTTCGAACTTCTGTTGGCGTCCCTAGTTTATTTTATATTATACAATTATTAGATATAGATTATTATTAATTAAGAATTATCTTTGATTTATCCTTGTGTCATAATGAAATTTAGATTGTGTTTGTTATTTATATATATATATATATATCAAACTGTGACAATGCAATATTTCAAAGGAAGTTTTACAATGAATATAAAGGGCACACGTGTTGTCTTCCGAGTGTCATTAAGGTCGAGGGTCGGAGGGCCAATGTCAGGGCTGCGCTCGGGATCGATGGCTGGAGGTCGGATCCTTTGTCTCCGGGATATATGGATCACGCGAACACTAGGAATTATTATTTTTTGACCTTTTACAATACAATTTTAAAGTTTTGAGTTATTATTTACTTTGGAATATGTTTTTACATAATATAAATAATTTTATCGCTTTTAATGAGTTTTCATGCGTTTCTCACCCGTTTTAGCTTTTAAGTAGAAAGTTTTTTAATTTTTAATATTACTCTTATCATAACCTTATCAAATTATCGTTAATAATTAATTCAGTGCGTCAAGGACGAGGTCAGGGTCTGGTTAATATATTACAAATATAAGGTCAATATTAAACACGTAATGTAATGGAAGGTATAAATGTGAAAGAGGTTTTATCAAAGTCGCTCCATACAATTCTCCGTTTTCCAATTTCCGTCTCGTAATAATAAGAACGATCCGCTATTGTTTGAGAACTGACAGACGAGAGAGTTACCAGATAGGTTGATGATTTTTACATAAAACAACTGCCTTAAAAATTAAAAAAATGGTAGAATTTGATTAAAATAATTTAAAGCAAATACAGCATAATGTTGCCATAAAGAAATATTTTCAGTTTTTAATTTAAAAAAAAATGAAAAATATGTATTTTACATAAAAAACAAAAGAATAGATGGTTTTTCAAAATCTTAGGGAAAAAATCGACAAAATTTATAGAAAAAAAAAACGATACACGAACAACTGACAACGTGATACATAATATAGTAGAATCACTCGACTTTACACGCGATCGTAATTTAAGATTACAAATTAAATGATATCTCCATTAACCGTACATTGTATCTTTCTCTCGCTGGCCGCCGATGTGACTGCGTATCGGGATGTACGTTACTTTGTATATACCACATACAAATACTGTTTTATTTTTAAAATTACTATTTGTATATTTGCTTTGGTAATCTAAACATCTTAATGGACAAATCTCTGCTCAATTATTATTATAAAAAGGGGGTGTTTAATTTAACCAGCCCCCCCCCCTCCCCTGACGGAACAAATGCTTTTTCGTTGTTTTATTTATCCGACTACACCCGAAAAAATATTTACAAACAAATTAAATAATAGAATTGAGATAATATAAAACTGTAAATTCATTTCGCCATCTTAATTAATGTAAAATTTATTCCACATTCAAGAATTATTAAAAAAAAAATACCCTATTCAAGTAAGTTTTTAAAAGTTAATTCTACCCTAAAACATTGCATTGAATACAATTCTGGCAACACCAATTGCCAAACGGCCCAAGGTCGAAATAGTTCGGTAAGCACCAGTCCAGTGCACCGCCTAATAGAAATACCGATACGATAATTGTTTACAATGTCCGATAAATTTATATTTAATCAATTCAACGTCGAAAGTTCATAAGATTGTTTAACGAGAACAAACATTTATACACTAATTATTCTTGGTGAGGAAGACACAAAAGATAAAAGGAAAAAATATCTATAAAGGAAGTGTATAAGATAACTAATATGTAGGCAAATATAGGAAGCTTGGGAGTAGCGTCCGTGACTTAAAGAAATTGAGGTAGCCGTCTGTCATGGTATGGGCATGTTATGAGGAGGGATGAAAGGTATGTGACCAAAAGAGTGCTGGGTATGGTAGTGGAGGGATGGGTAGGTAGAGGACGGCCGAAGAAAAGATGAATGGATTGCGTGAAAATCGATATGGAGAGGAAGGGAGTGTGGACAGATGACGAGTAACAGGAGAGTGTGGAAGGAAAAAACATACTGCGCCGACAGCAAAATTGGGATAAGGGCAAGAAGATATATAATATAGTTTTTTTTAGGTTTTTTTTTTTTCATCGTTGACACAATTATTATTTAGACTTAACAGTACCGATATATCAACAACACAGTAAAAATACCCAAAAAACAATAGCAAACATGTCAGTTCGCAAGCAATATATTTGTTAAAGGTTTTCGATCAACGACTGTAATTAATGATACGTGATCTAAATCGTATCGTGCACGTGTCGTATCGTATCGTACACGTGTCGTATCGTATCGTGCACGTGTCGTATCGTATCGCACACGTGTCGTAATGTCTCAATGACTGCGTTGGAGTGTATCGTGCACCGCTCAATAACGTTAAATTCATAACAGCTAATGGATGGGAACGATTACAACTAAAATGTATTAAACTAGCTCTGCACACGGCTTTGTTCGTAAGGAATTATTTTTAAAAGAAAAGTAATCAATATAATACTAGCAATTCGCCATTGAAAGTCTTTTTAAAATTGGTACAGCCGTTTCAGATATTAGCATTAAAATTGTTTTTTTATGTTAGAACAGTATACTTTAATATGAATTTACCGAAAAGCTGTTAATTTGGAATTACAAACAAACACTACAATATAGATATATCTATATAATAAAAAATGTTTGATTTATTGTCCAACTCTATCGTTGTGGCCGGAAAGGAGTTTAAAATGTTTAAAGTATATGTTGCTTGTTTGTATGTTAGTTCAACGTTTAAAACAAGTAAAAATGTTATTATACGATTCGTACACTGAGCAAAACCGAGTGGGAACCTAGTGTATGTATAAAATGAAAAATTAACACATTGCAACAAACAAAATTGAAAGTTAATTATACATATATAAACATATACCATTTCCACCATTACGTTCCTTTTCTTTCCTTTTACATCTTTTCTTAAAAGACAGCTCTAAAAGATTGAACTAATCATTTAAATTTCTGTCTTATTTTATATAATGTTTTACTCGTCCCTTTATACCTTCATTCACCCTCAAGTTCAACGCCCTTAACCCCAAGATATCTCATTTAATAAGGGCAGAAGCCATACATTAGGTCTTTAGTATCAGACTAGTTGGTTATCTAAATAGTATATACGATACGACGAAAAACCTTACATTTCTATATATAAAGTATATATAAATATATAAGATTACAATTTTTCAGACGAGATAAAAAGAAAACCCACGTAAAAAGCGAGGTTCATTAAAGGTTGATGTTATAAA
Organism: Melinaea menophilus ssp. n. AW-2005; assembly: GCA_918358695.1. Classification (NCBI taxonomy): domain Eukaryota; kingdom Metazoa; phylum Arthropoda; class Insecta; order Lepidoptera; family Nymphalidae; genus Melinaea; species Melinaea menophilus. The sequence goes on along the minus strand of OU911043.1, from coordinate 18,599,924 downwards.
AAGAAATGTCAAATTAAAAACCAACAAACCCACGGGTTTAGGTCAAAGGTCACGGGGTCTTAGTGGATGTCTTCTGATGGAAATAAATATTATATCACTCGGTGTTGCTATATTAGCTTTTAGTGTCATTACTGCTGTGAAGTTTAAAGCGAATGGAGTTAGCGAATTACGGTAATTATGGGGGGGGGGGGAGGGAGGAGGAGGGGGGGTCGTTTAGTTATTTACGGAGCGCTTTGATCTTACATCTGGAGATGTTTGTTTAAAACGGACGTAATTACAAACATTAAGTGTAGCATGTCGAACAGATTTTTTTTTAACTAGTAGGTAGTTGTAATAAACGAGAGAGATGGAAAGATTTGATATAGTCTTACCTCTCACTCTCCCTCCTGATCGACCACCTTCGAGATGTCAACGCCCTTATCATTGTTCACAATCTGTTCGATACCATCACAACTGTCCACTAAACACTATATATACACACTCACATCACCACATTATATATAAATATATGTATATTTTTACGACAATATTTCAACAAACATCTCCCGAATGACTTACAAAATTTCAGGATCTAAACGAAAATTACTCTTAGCACTTACACTGTAATATTAATTATTATTAATAATATTTAAATATAATAAATATAACATAATAAAATATATTGTATTATTAGTTATCTGTTTTCGAGTTCAAAACCTGGCATGTGACGTCACTGCGGTAACCATTCATCACTTACGCGTAAGCGGTTAGGTTTAAATAAACAAAAAACATAATAGAATATTGTAATACAATTATTATTTAAGACCGCCCAAGTACATACATATTGGTATAAGAATAAGACATTACCCTCATCTTACAACGTGGATAAATCAAAGATAATATTTGTTTAGCTCAAAAGTCAAGCGAAAGTTTCCTTTATTTCTGCTTAAGCTTAAAAAGCTTAGCTTATATTAGCTTTGTGTGGACGGGACGTGTGTTATGATTACGAAATATTACATTCGGGTAAGAATGGTTATGATAATATATTGTTTGAGAACCGTTTATATATATATATATATATATATATCCATGTGGAATAACTCCAGGTGGGCGCCCAAGGGGGTGGTCTTAAAGGTCACGAGCCCTCCAAAATCGCACAAAGGTCATTTTAATTATAGAAACAACGAAAATGTAATAAAATTATTAACTTTATCTCCAACCATCCACACCGCACCGTACTATATGATATAATTATAAATTGCAAATTTCTTTAAAGTTTTTTATGAGGAGGAGGGGGGGGGGGTCGTAATAAAATATATAGCAATTTTTTAACATGACCACCCTCCTCCTACACCCGCAAAACCGTTTACTGCGACCGCGACTGAATAAATTAGAATAGGAATAAATATGTATTTTTTTTAATTCTAAAAATAAATTTTATTAAAAACAATATCAACTTTCTAATATTAAGTAACGTTTGCTATAGTTATACCAATTCACCGCAACATAGATATACGAAGGGATACAATGGAAGACAAATAGATTACTATAAAGAGATTTAAAAAAATATTCGGTTCGATTCGTTGTTGGTGCGAAGAGAGAAAATTTTATAAAAATAAAGTTTAAAGTTATACAAAAATAAATAGATATTCATTTAATTGTATTAACATAATAAATAAATAAATAAATCTTAAAAAAATCTTATTATAACGTTCAAGAGTTTTTAGTTTATCAAAATATGTGGAACTTAAGTTGTTGAATCATTTGCAGGATTTATATTTATATTATAATCTACATCACCAAGGATTGTTATATTTCTTTTAAAAAGAGCAACTGTTGAGTTTCTGGCCGGATCTTCTCAACAGAGCAGCATTCAGAGTTGGTAGCTTACTTACTTATGGACCGACTGCACTGACCTTTTTTTGTATTGTAATAATTGACGATTCAAAAGTGCGTGTAAATGCATACTTGAATAAATATATTTTGAATTTGAATTGATAATTATAATAATTATTGTAATTAAAAGTGTCTTGTATGTACATAACTAAAGTATATTCGATTTAATTAGCATTACTTTTAGTAATCACTGAGCTGAGCGTTAGCGAAGCCCTTAACCGTTTGGGAGACCTTTTTTTGTGTTTAGTTGTCTCCAGAATGCGACGGAAGTTAGCTACAAATTTTCTCATGTATGTCGGAGTCGAACGCGGATGTTATAGCGAAAACAGATTGAAAAACTGTTAAGCCATTCAAAAGTTATCAAGAAAAGAAGTAAGGAGAGGGGCTCAACTCAACACCCGCCGTGCACCGTTGGCTGATCCGTTTATTAAATGACTGACACTAAAAGACGACTTTAAAGAACATATTTAAACATTTGGGTCATTCTTCATAAAGGTCATCTATATTAACTTCTACGAGAGGTCATCTATATTAGCTTTATCGCTTTAAAACTGAATAATCACTGATAATAAGTAGTTTTCCTGGCTTTGTTTGGTAATAATATGTTAGTACCTGAGGAGAGAGTGGTAATATAAAGATATATATATATACACAGTATATAGTGGAATAGAACCTCCGTGATGTAAAGTAAACCATTAAACAAGTTACATCAACCAATCTAACATAACAGCTCTCCCTCCCCACCCAGCATCCCGAATCATTGAACAGCCCGAGATAACGATCGGGGCACGTGCGTTCCCTGGTAACCCCAAAGGTTCAAATCAACCAGCAAAATGAAAGTATCAGGTACAGTTCCGGGATTTAATAGATTTAGTTGTTTATAGTTTTGGATTAATATATTGTTAGCTGCTACAAGACGCCGTTAGCAACACCCCCTCCATCAAATATACAAACCGAAGCGTACGGCGCGCACGCACAGGCTTTTTTGAGACTTTGGGTCGAACAGACGTATTGTGTTAGAGATTACTGAATATTATTTTTGTCCATTGTTTTAATTATTTTTGTTAATTGTTAGACAATGTGTTAATCATTAGATTAAATATTTGATTGTGAATATTTGTTAAAATAAATAGTTGTAGGCAATAGCAGTATTTCTGTTTTTAAATTAACTTAAACCACCTCTGATTCCTAAAATCAGAAGTGGGATTCGAACACTGCTCACGGTTTGCATTTTGTGTTAATTTTTTTTTCATATCCATAGTGGTGTATCGTAAGCCCTTTTCGTAAGTTTCAAATTTCACCTTCACTTTGGTAAGTGTTCATTATTCTTTTGAAACAAAGACGAGCTACGCTTACATTGTAACGTCCTATTGTCTATTTTGAATAACATTCGTCCTATTGTCAATTTTAAATACCGTTATTTCATACTGTGAGACGATTTGAAATTTGTTTTATAAAAAAAAAAAGTATCCTCGTGTTGCGTGACAAATGAAAGTTGATCTTATTTTGTTATGATTGCTTAATATTTTTTTTCTAACGTTACGTTACGTTAATAAGCCTATTTTATTGACAAGTGTTTCTTTTGAGGCCTAGATCGCTTTATATACTTTTCATACTATTGACACCTTCGTGTTTTGATAATTTACTTTTTTTAATTACTTTGTTTTTGTACCTTTTTCGTTCCGAGTGTGAATATTATTGTTTTAAAGTGAAAAATACTAGTTATCCTAGTGAAACTCAAGGTCTCAAAGGGCATCTTTGGCGTTGTGATTGTTTTACATCTAAATTTTAACATGGATCGACCCTCTCGATCCAAATTTCGTGGAGATCGAAGGTTGTATCGAGAAAGGTCAGCGAATCGTTCCCGCGGGCCGTCTTCAGGTCGTACTCCCTCACTTCCACCTAGGACAAGGTATCGTACCCGCAGTCGTAGCCATAACAGAACCAGTGGTCGCTGCCCTGCGCGTGATCGTGAACAGGACCGCAGCCGCAACCCGCATCGCAATCATAGCCATAATCGCTACACGGAACAGAGCCGCAGTCGTAATCGTGAGTATAGTGACCACCAGTCTTGGCGTTCAATCATGACCCGTCTCCACGCCTTAGATCACCCGCCATCTACTAGGCCTATCTATGAGAAAGGTTCTGAGCAGATCGTAGAAGCTATCCATTCACTAAAAACCGGAAGTACACAGAGCTACTACGTATCAAATTTCGATCCTAACGTTCACGATGTGGAGTCATGGTTTGATGAGGTTGATAGGGCGAGGTTAATTAATCGTTGGGAGGATCACGAGTGCCTAGCTCGCATAGGTAAGTGTCTGAAGGGTGATGCCAAATTATGGTTGGACGAATGGGTCACCAGTGACCGCACTTGGTCCAACTTCAAGAAAGACTTCAAGTGCCTCTGCATCAAAAAGATAGACGTAGCTAACATCCTGTATGAAGTTATGTCTACCAACTCTAATACGTTTAGGACTTATGCGGAATATGCACGTAGATCACGTAGATCATTGTTACGTCTACGCATCGTTAAGGGATTGAGTGAGGACCTTATTACGGCAATAGTGTTACGTGGTATCAAAGACCCACAGGCTAAGGCTACCGCAACAAATGCGAATCTTTCTCCTAATGATCTGGTGAACTACCTATCGACGTTTGTGAAGCCTGAAGCTCCAGGAACTTCAACGTAGAATCGCTCAGCTTTATCGACTACCTCCAATAGATACCAAGGTAACAAACACTCTTTTTCAAATCCTAATTCAGCTGTTAAATGTTTTTTGTGCAACCGACATGGCCACAAACAGGCCAACTGTCCTCAAAGTGTGAAAGCTTCTGCCGCTGTCACGACTAGTACCACCGCGGCTGATCTGACAGTAAGTAAATCATCTGGTAAGCCTGGGAACAATAATATTTGCCTATTTTAGCCAGGTCACGAAAGGAGCTGAACCTAATTACCATTCTTATGAGCTCGAAACGTTAGCTGTAGTTAAGGTTCTTAAACATTTCCGCCACTATTTAATTGGTTTAAAATTTGATGTCATCACGGATTGTAATGCCCTTAAGGCTACTCAGAATAAAAGAGATTTGTTACCGCGTGTGGCAAGGTGGTGGATATATTTACAGGATTTACTTCATGGATGCAGGTGCTGGGTGTACAATTTCATCATGTTACACCAGAAATGCATCATGCCAATGGATAAGTTGAACGTTACATTCGCACGGTACTCAACATGCTTCGCATTGTAGCTAATCATCGGAAGACTGAGTGGGCTGATGAGTTGTGGCAGTTGCAACTCATTCTGAACTTGACAAAACCGAAGACAACACAGACCTCTGCCTTAAATCTCCTGATTGGTCATGAGAGCGCCGCTCTTGCGATCCGAACGTTGGTATGCGACATTTCCACTACTTCAGAGTCTCCAAATCGTGAGTCCAGGCGGGAAATCCTGAGACAAAGGACGGCCGAACGGTTATCGAGAAATCGGCTACAGCAGGATGCTACCGTTAATAGAGAACGTAGCTCCCCTCGTGTATTCCAGAAGGGAATTCGTTATAAAGTACTCGCAATCTCAAGGAAAACTACATGCTGGTATGCGAGGTCCTTATAAAGTCATCAATACTCTTCCAAACCATAGATACGAGTTGAAATTACTCGCTGGGGCCTATGGGAAGACTACATATGCAACTGCCCAATTCCTGGTCCCATGGAAAGGAGAATGGACCCCGGATGTTATTTATCTTTTAAAGAGATACCCTGTTTATGTATTCATGTTGTATTGAATACCTTATGTATCCATGTTGTGTTGGATACCTTATGTGTCTTCCATGTTGTATTGGAGATACCCTGTTTATGTATTCATGTTGTATTGAATACCCTGTTATGTATCCAAGTTGTGTTGGATACCTTATGTGTCTTCCATGTTGTATTGGAGATACCCTGTTTATGTATTCATGTTGTATTGAATACCCTGTTATGTATCCAAGTTGTGTTGGATACCTTATGTGTCTTCCATGTTGTATTGGAGATACCCTGTTTATGTATTCATGTTGTATTGAATACCCTGTTATGTATCCAAGTTGTGTTGGATACCTTATGTGTCTTCCATGTTGTATTGGAGATACCCTGTTTATGTATTCATGTTGTATTGAATACCCTGTTATGTATCCAAGTTGTGTTGGATACCTTATGTGTCTTCCATGTTGTATTGGAGATACCCTGTTTATGTATTCATGTTATATTGAATACCCTGTTATATATCCAAGTTGTGTTGGATACCTTATGTGTCTTCCATGTTGTATTGGAGATACCCTGTTTATGTATTCATGTTATATTGAATACCCTGTTATGTATCCAAGTTGTGTTGGATACCTTATGTGTCTTCCATGTTGTATTGGAGATACCCTGTTTATGTATTCATGTTGTATTGAATACCCTGTTATGTATTCATGTTGTATTGAATACCCTGTTATGTATCCATGTTGTATTGGATACCTTGTGTGGTGTAGATTTTCAGTATCGGCCAGTACTGAGAACTGCTGGGTAAACGTAAGTGCCCAGTGTATCATAACCTTACTTTTGTACCTATGTGAATATATGCATGATGAACTCTCCTTACCCTATTTAGAATTAACAAAACTAACACTCTTAACTGTGTCTGACCTAAACGGTTGGGTTAGGTGATTACTATTAACACTAGTTGTGTACATTTTGACTTTAGATATGACTAATGACGAGGAGCCCTCGAGAACAGACGCAGCACCGGGCCCTTCGTGTCTATCTGGTCTGCCTAGACTGTTTTCCGACTCCGAAGATGACGGGCCTGTCGGGGACGACAGGATATCAGGAGAGGCCGTGTTAGCTGCTACAAGACGCCGTTAGCAACACCCCCTCCATCAAATATACAAACCGAAGCGTACGGCGCGCACGCACAGGCTTTTTTGAGACTTTGGGTCGAACAGACGTATTGTGTTAGAGATTACTGAATATTATTTTTGTCCATTGTTTTAATTATTTTTGTTAATTGTTAGACAATGTGTTAATCATTAGATTAAATATTTGATTGTGAATATTTGTTAAAATAAATAGTTGTAGGCAATAGCAGTATTTCTGTTTTTAAATTAACTTAAACCACCTCTGATTCCTAAAAATATATATATTTTTTTTATTAATCGTGTGTGGATCGTCTTTTTTATTGTATCTTATTTTATTTTATTGGCATATAAATGCCAAAAATAAAATTAATATCAAATTTCTGTGAAGGATAAAATATATAAATATACATATATATTTTTATTATATGTTTATATTCGGATTAAAACATAGTTAAAAAATGGTTAGAATTAAAATTATGTTATATTCTAACATGTAAAATAGTACGAAAATTTTCTAAATTTTTTTAACATTATAACATTTTTGTTATTATTATAACATTTTAACATTATAACATTTTTTAGTTTTAACATATATAACACAAATGTGGTACATTATGAACTCTGATAACAAAAAAGTTATAAATCGCTATGAAAACATTTTAATTAGGGCAAAAAAACTTTTTCCCAATTACATTTTGCTAATTAGTCAGTTACATATATATTCTGGGTCGAAGTGTAAAAGTATGTATAGAATTTGAGAATTAATAAACTTTAGGGCACATATAATAAAAAAATAATAAAAAAAAATTACTGCATTATTGAATTCAGACGCAATATCGATTGCAAAGCTCACTCGAGCGTTCTTATCTAAAAATTACAGAATCCAAACAAATATATATCTTAAACCAAAATGAACAAGGTTCAAATTGTAAAAAATAATTATAATTTCAATATGGAAGTGAAGAATTAAATATATATTTATATATATATTGAAAGTGATGTAATAAAAATTTATTATTCCGTCCGAGTGTATGTATTTGCAGTACCACGTGCATTTTCTACTGCAACGTTTAAAAGAGCAGACTTCAGAATTTAGGATGGAAGCTATGTTGAAACTAATGTAGAGAAACGAACTATTATAATACCAGACAGATAATGGCTTCATACATTTTTTTTATCACCAAACTGACACACTAAAAACACACACAAAAAATAACTTCACATCCAACCCAAATAGGATGTAATATTTCAATTTTATGACATCAATTTAACCCCCACAAATCAAACTGTAAACAGTGACGTCACGTGTTAGTAGAACACTGCACATCCAGCGAGTGACGTTAATATTATTATACTGGAATAAATAAAATCACATCACAAAAACCACGTAAATATACATTTAAGAGGAAATAATCACGCCTCGGGGTATTGCGGCAAACAAAAACAAATGTGACCGGGGCGGGCGTGCGTTCCAAATTTGAATTTAAAATACCTAAGATAGTATTTTACGCATATACGTAACGGACACGGTATCTGTACGTAATTTCGTCCTTGGTAAGTGTCGGGATGGTCAGAATGTCTCGATCCGTATCGACCGGTCGCAGCGGAGCCGCACGTGCGTCCCTCTGCGACAACCGCCGCGTACTGAAGCAGTTCGGGACTCCAGAGATGAGATTAATACAGACGTTGCATTAATTCAATAAAAACTTTTAAATTATAATTTTAATTATCCCTCTATTAATTTGTGTTATACGTAAATTATCAATCATTATTATTTTTTTAATTTAATAACACGTATATAATATATACAATTAAACATATAAATTAAAATAACAGTCTATAAAGACCATAGAGGTTTTAATACAATATATTATCCTGTTAACAAAATCCAACATTACGGGTCGGGTTGCATCTGTTGGTTTATGGTCTGTGCGCAACGCGTCGAGGCGCATAGGAGCTGCGCTCGGACGCTGAGCGGCGCAGTGTTTATAAATAAAACCCATCACATGGATGTTAATTTAAATCATCCGTATCATCCGTGTTGTATTGTTGCTATACGTGGATATAACTTTATACCATCAGAATACAGTAATACCCCGCTATACGCGAGGGATACGTTCCAAAAAAAAAAACGCGTTAACTGAAATTCGTGTATAACGGGGTTTATGATTAAACATAGTCAAAAATTATTACAAAAAAATACAAATCATTTTAATCAATCACTTTAATTCTAGGAACACTTTATGCAATACATACTCTTATTTTTTACGGAAAAATACATCTATTGTTGATGACTACATTATATTTATACACTCTTTCGCGTAATTAGAGGCATTTGAGCGCGAAATTTGCATCCGCGTTATAGTGAAACCGCGTATAACGGGGTCGCGTAAAGCGGGGTATTACTGTAATATATGATACAGATATCTGCTTCGATTCTTGCTTAGGATATTACGACCTGTTAAGATGTGAGTTTTTTTATAACATAAATATTGATACTAAACATCGCTTCATTGACCTGATAATATTCAATATTTTCGAACGTAACGTCAGAGATTTTTGTTATAAGGAAATACTAGGTCACGCAAGCGGGGTCGTGAGCTGAGCTAACTTTTGTTCTGTGCACGGCAGGGTATTTATTACGATGTTCTTTAGGTTAGTCCTTACAAACGCTACGAGAGGTAAATGGAAATATAGGATATTATCAATAAATCATTTGCCAAACATGTCAAGTTTGATATTCGTTTCAGGTCTTTAAATGGAAAATTTTCTACAGAATTGCTCATAACACCCTTCTTTTCGTTATGGCATCACGCTGAAACAATCAGGTCCACTGCGATACTATTGATACAGTAGAAAGCATTCGACCTCCTTGGGGATAAAACGAATTATTATGATGATATCGTGGCCCGTTCTCAAACAACAGTAACTTTGTCATTTCCATATGGCAGATTCACATAGACCTAGCAGACGGCTCTAGATCTTATTTAGTGATTTTTTCATTTAAGAATCAAGTTAACGTTACGATAAGCTAGCTAGACGCATAATATTACCCAGGCACGGCTTTGGTATTCTGTTTGGTTTAGCATAGTTTCGATCTGTGTCACCCCTTGTAATTGTGGTGGCACTGTCCCAGGATCCATAAAATTTTCTGCGGTGAACATTTCTGTTGTTCGAATGGAACAGCATGCAGAGCAAGTATAGGGAACTCCTGCTTCTTTTAAATCGGTTCTTGAACATTTAGAACAAGAAACGTATGCCAATTTTTCTATTTCTTTATTGAATCGACGCTTATTTGCTGCGATATTAGGAAGCGTGATATGTGTGGCTGCACTATCTTGATACTGTTGTGAACGGACAGAAGTTGCTGTGTATCGCGATATGCCACTTGCAAGCCGTCTGCCTCTTCCTCTGCCTCGTCCACGTTCCATTTTATGATAATCAATCAAGCAATCATGAAATGAAATATTGAAATAATTAAATAATGAGCAATAATTTAATGGAAGCTTGATGAAACTCGATGAAATGTATAGCAAGTGGATATAAAATATTAAATTGGGATAGCAAAATGAAAAATAAAAGTGAAAGAAAATATTCGGACGGAACCTTGCCTATTCGAAGCCTCACACGCAACTGAAGCGTTCGTTCAGTTGTTCCTTCTATTTTGCTATTCTTTTAATTTGGCGCGCGCGCCGTTATGAGACGTTCCATATCATAAGTCTATGGACAATTTTCTGGTGAATTTAAACTTTTTTCTGTAATTCGTAAACTTACCATTCTTTTAGCGTGCTTCGAGCTCAATGTGAACTGCATTCTGACAAATTTATAGTCAGTTCTGCTATGTATGAGAGTAGTTACAAACTTTCTTAGATTTCAATCCACTCGTAACTCGTGCATCGAGCAGGCGCGCGCTGTTGAGTCACTAATCGAAGTAAATTAGTTCTGTTAATTGTTCAAGATCTGTCGATCGAAATTATCCGAAATTTTGCACAGTCATAAAGCAATGTGGCATCAAACACCATGCTGAGTTTCGAAACTGTGGTATGCGTAGTTAAATGATAGCTAGCATTAAACAGTCCTAAACGGTCCTAAACTGAATTAGTAAATTATACTGAATTTAGAATTACGATTTTTTAAAAAATAAATATATGCTTAGCGCCTTATGCTCGCAATCGTTGTGGCGAGTTTCGTTAACGTAGCTCGAATAGTTTTTAAGAACAGAGAGTTCGCAGTTTTTGATCTGACCAGTAAAGAGCTTCGCTTCGCTCAGCTCAATAAATAAATTTCGTAGTTTTTTATTTTTTATTTCTTTAAGTTTCTTATATTTAGAAATATCATTCCCGGTATATTTTATGGAAGTATTTTTCCCGGTATTTTTTTATCCCAAATAACTGCAAACTGCAAAAAAATATTTTCACCTTACGTTATCATATCAAATACTTTTTTATAATAAAAAAAATCTAAATGTCAATAGAAAATAAATAATCCACTGTATTGTCAATAATAGATATTTAGACTATTTTTAAATGAAAATTACAATATATATTTTTTAATGTGTTTCATTTTAATTACTTCATATAATTTAAACACAGTATCTATGATACCGGAGGAAGGTCACGTAAAAAGCATGAGGACCCCCCCCCCCCCCGGAGGGCATGTATGATGAAGAGGTTGATGTCTGAGGATATGGCGAAAGAGGTATACAGGGACCGTAGCGTTTGGCGCTCAGTCGTCTCTGGCTACCCCGCAAGGGATAGGGCGTGAAGGTAAATAAATAATAAATATAATTTATAACAATTTATACCATCACCATATATCTTTGTCGACTGAAAAACAAACCTGGGATTCATCAATACTAAGACAAACACCACCGCTGCTGAACCTTACAGTAATCTATACGTATAAATAAAATAAAAGTGTCCGTTTGTAACTCCATATTAACAACTTTACACTAAATGCTTCTGAAAGTGTATTACGGTAAATAAATATATAAAAAAATCTCTCTCTCTCAGTTTGTTCTGGTAAATCTCTAAAACGGCTGAACGATTACATGATTTTCATTAGCGGATAGTTGATGTTATAAGGAATAACGGGACTAATTTTTATTAAAAAAAATTTGCGCGTACAAAGCTGTAGGAACAGCTAGTTGTTCTATATAAAAATATATATTTGGATTTAAAACACTATTATTATTATATATATATATATATATATATATATATATATATATATATATATATATATATATATATTTATATATCTATACAGTACTTTGTACTTTGAGTTTCTGGCCGGCTCTTCTCAACAGAGCAGCATTCCGAGCCGGTGGTAGCTTGCTTACGGACGGACTACACTGACCTTTTTTTGTATTGTAATAATTGACGATTCAAAAGTGCGTGTAAATGCCTACTTGAATAAAGATATTTTGAATTTTGAATTTTTTTTTGAAAGTAATCCCCCCTATAACGCTATTCCAGTCCCTCGTATAAAGTGTTTCCCACGTTATATTTCTACAATATGAAATTTATAATAATTTTTTACAGTTCATAATTAATTTCGTTTACCTTTATCTACACATTGTGTTTTTATAAAATCTATAATATAATACTTATCTACGGTTATTTGGTTGTATGGGCACGCTCCTATCGCTGCAGTAGGATCCAGACATTACTTTAGTAAATACAATGTAGTAAAAATAACATCTTTTGGAATTTTTCTGTGTTTAATTAAAAATACAACTACCGTTGGCGAAGCTCTGAAACGTTTCTAGATCTTGCCCCTTTGTAGAACGGGCCATTAGACTAGTTAAATAAAATTAACTAAAGTTCTTGTATTGACAAAATGTTTAATTTCTATTTTATATTTAGTGTAATTATAAATAGAGAAATATTATGGTATGCCCCAGTCAGTGAATGCACAGATTTCCACATCACCTATGAGGTACTGTGTATTGGGATGCGTTCCCGTTATCTAATGCGGCGGGATCCCTATGTGGGGCTACACCACGAAAAAATTTTTATTATTTTTCTAATATATCAAATACAATTTCGTAATCAATTGTACTATTAATTTTCAAATTACAACTTATTGCACCTCTCTCCAACCGTTGCTATGGTAACCGTTGTCAAAGTTTTGTACAGCTCCCATAGGTTTAAAACTTGGCGAAATGCAAAATGTTGAAATCCGTTGGGATAGGAATTCCGTAAAATCCGTTCTTAGTGGACGTCTACGTCACAAAAGTAAAATTTTAATAATCGGACATATAGTTTCGGAGATTTCGTGATGAGTCAGTGAGTGTTAAAATTATATATATACACATATATTTACTTTATTTATCTTTTCAGAGACTGTCCTTAACAATATAAAGGCACAAATTATAACAAATATCTTTGAGTGAAGGCTACGTCAAGGTGTTACAGGGTAGGAATACAGTGAGCTTATTGAGCTGGTGACCTTGAACCGGCACCCCCTGTAATAAATTATAATCAAACCCGCCAAAGGTCAAAGTTTTGCATATTTTATTACTCTATTATATTATTTTTTGTGGGGGTCATTATAGTTTGATTGTAATCGTATATAATATTTACCAGAAGGTTGGAAATCAAAGGGTTTTGAGGCTACCAGTTAATTAAATCCTGCCTGTTAATCGTGTTTTTTGAGCTGAGCGTAAGCGAAGCTCTTAACCGTTTGGGAGACCTTTTTTTATGTTTAGTTGTCTCCAGAATGCGAAGAGATAATTATCTAAAAATTTTCTCCTGTATGTTTGAGCCGAACGCGGATGTTATAGCGAAAACAGATTGAAAAAATGTTTAGCGATTCAAAAGTTATCGAGAAAAGAAGAAAGGAGAGGGGCTCAGCTCAACACCCGCGCGCGCGGTTGGCGGATCCTAGTATATGTGCTGTAATGTGTTGTATTTTAATATAAAAAAAATATGTCCGTATGTCTGTAATAAGTTAGATAACTGTAAACTGAAATGTCGTCAATTTTTATAAACTGCTGAACCGATTTACATTAAAATTTACAGATAGAAATTCGTGCAATTATAATTATAAAGAATTATAGAACAAAATAATACATACATAAGAATCTCTTCAAACTTTAAAATATTCTTTACTTGATATTAATATTATGTGATGCAAAATTTTAGGCGTCGCTTTTCGTAAACTAAATCTTTTGTTTCTTTTCTTTACAAATAATTTAACGATTAACTATATTAACACTAAACCTACCGACAATTCTTGTATACCTGTTCCTACCACACGCCGTCAAATTGACCGATAATTAAAAGTTATTTTATTATATAACGCAGGTAATAATGGAAATAACTAAAAGTAAAGAGTGAAGACAATATTATATGCATATTCTAAGAATTATCATGTAGTTTGATAACGATATTATAACGTATAAAAATGTGTAAATTTTACAAAAGTTTAAGAACGGTCAATTTGGCCGGTACTTGGTAGGTTTAGTGTTAAATACATTTCTGATCTTAAGTTATGTTTGTTCAATGTGATAATTTAACACTACAAAGTAAAAAACTAACTAGTGGCGCCAACAGACCCTCAGCTTGGAATCGCTGCGCTCGCGAAATCTCGGGTGCCGTTTGCACATTGAGCGAAGCGAACCCAGTGTAATGACTATCGTTTCATTGCCTTGGATATCAGTTTTTTGACGATTATTCCTCAACGACATGACATTTTTTAAGTAACAACAAGTAGTTTTCGAGCCTATTCGTGACAAGGAATGTGAAAAAGTGTTCAATAGAACGCTCCGCTCGCTACTCTCGCTTCTTTCAATTAAATATAAAAGAAATATATATAAAAGTCGTGAATACATCAAACCGGAAACCACCCACCGTATTGTAAAGGTCAAATTTCAAAAGTACAATAAACAAATAGTGAAGTATCGCACGAAATAGCAATTGAAAATAATACAAAAAGTTATTGTATATATTTTTTTAATATATATTTGAAGATTTTTATAAAATTCAGAACTCTTCAGATTTTTATATTTTACAATCGTTTTAATGGAGTATCATTTAAGTACATAATAATATTAATATGTGTGGAGATTCGCCTACCGCCGAATTTCATCACCGCACAGCGCGTCATAGCCTCCACTACCACCCGTACCACCTGGATGCATGGCGATCCTCCACTGTGCGGTTCTCAAGTACATTTTTTCCACGTACCACTCGAATGTTGACCGAATTCCCTTCGGCGGTATTTCCAGATCAATACGACATGGGTACCTTCAAAAAGGGCGTTTACTCCCACCTCTTAGGCCGGCAATGTTCTTGAGAACCTTCGGATGTTCACAAGAGTTCATGGGCGGCGGTGATCACAAATCAACTGTGACCCGCCAGCCCGTTTGCCCTCCTCTTACATAAAAATATAAATAAAAAAAAAAGATATCTATTTCAGGTTGGGAAAAAGTGTTTCCTAAACGTAAGGAAAAATACAATTCTGAAGTTTGTAACGTCCAAACTTATCATAAATCCTTATCAGAACGCATTTGTTTTATCTAAATATTTTTTAAAAGTAACACTGAAAAAAAAAGGAAAATTTTCTTGTATCACAAATCGGGAGGTCACTTCTCTTAGACACTAGTGTGATTTGTATTATATGTATTTGTGTGTGTGTGTGTGTGTCTGTGGGGGAGAATAGAACAGCACGGTATCGTCAAACGAATAATCTGAAAACAAAATTCATTGGCAGCCATCTTGGGAGGTCAATATATCACTGTTCCGTTTGTAAGCAGGTCGAGTGTAGGGAACCGAAATAGGTTAGGTTTAGCATCGATTCGTTGTCAGTCTTGATGTGATAACAGCTACTAACATTATAGGGGTCAATGTACTTTGGTTATCAATTTGACATTGCAAAAATATTTTCATTTGTTTCTTAACATTTGTTCATCTTATTAAATGAGACGGTAGTTCGAAAATAATTGACCATAACCGTTACAGAGCATAACGGTCATTTTTTAATAATACGATCAAAATAATTTGACAGCTCTTTCAAGAGCTGTGATTGGCTGTTAATTCTACCGTGAACCAATCAGATACGCAGGATTAAAAAGCAAATTTGATTGGAGAAATATAATCACGTTTATAAAATAAAATAAAAAATGTAATTTGAATAAAATCACACGGAAACATTTCGTATGCTGGAATATTTTATTGGAAACAGGAAAACCCTTACAAATCTACCCAAACGTCGCATCGTCCTGCAATAACATTTTATTGTCGGTCGTTGACCTCTATCCGTTGTAGAATTTAAAAAAATGTATTTTCATTTGTGGTATTAAATATAGTATATAAAGTAATTTGATTTTCTTTTGTTGTAAATATAAAATATGTTAGTGTGTTTTAGATAAATTAAACGAATATTGTTGTTGGTACAAGAAACTTTTTTCTTTTCATGTATAGTATGCATAAAATTTTTCATACACTCACTTTTTTCTAATGACATTCTGCGACGTCTATCATCGAAAGAGAGGGAGAGGGAGAGAGAGGAGAGGGAGAGAGAGGAGAGGGAGAGAGAGGAGAGGGAGAGAGAGGAGAGGGAGAGAGAGGAGAGGGAGAGAGAGAGAACGAGAGAGAGAGAGAGGGAGAGGGAGAGGGAAAGTATTATATTTTCTTTCATGTAATCCGTATACGAGTAATCTTTAGTTAGTTTAGTAATTAACAAAAAATTATATAATTTAAACAATATAAATTTCACTATATATGTACACAGTTTAGAATTATTGATTAATAATTTTTTTTATAACCGTTACTGCACGCAAATAGAGAATAAAATAGTAATGGGTGATTCACACATTACGTGTAAGGTATTATTTTACATTTAAAACACACACATATATATATATATATATATATATATTAACATACTTTTATATTTCATAAAAATATAAATATTTATTTCCTCATCAATTAAGTAAAATAATAATAAGTTTAAACGTTTTCATTCATTTACTTTTTTATAAACAGGTATGTTTACATGTATTGGGATCGGAATCTACGCGAGAGAGATCGGAGTTTGTGAAAAAGCGCACCATAAAATAAATATAATCATCATCTTCCTGCCTTTATTCCAATTTTCAACGCAGTATGTTTTTTTCTTCCTTCTTGTCATCTGTTTACACACTCCTTTCTCCTTCATATAGTCTTTCACGCAAAGCATCCATCTTTTTTTTTGTTTTCTACTTTTTCATCTCTCCTCTTTCATATTAAGTCTCTTTTGATTTTTGTCTTTCATCCGTCCTAAAATGTCCACGCCATGACGGATGGCTACCTCTAATTTCTTCTATCACTGGCACCCTTGGGAGTACCCAAGCTTCTCCTAATACTCATTATCTATCCCATCCTTTTTTGTCATCTTAACATTCGTATCCCCATTATATGCGAACGCTATGATACATACATCCATACAGGAATTCATTATTCCCCGTGACCTGTCGACATTTCATCCATTCCATACTGGTTCTGTGCTTTACGTCCCGGTCAATATTGCCATCGCTCTATGTGAGGGAATGTAGGTAGCGAAATTCGGAACATACTGGTAACGGTACTCCATACAATTAAATAGAGACAAAACTGGAGATACCGCCGAAATCGCAGAACAACATCTATTTTGCTTCCACTTATCTTTAGGCTAACATTCTCCAGTTGTTGTTGCCATTTTCCCAGTTTGTACCACAAGTCAATCTTCACTGACAAGAACAATGTCATCAGGGAACAACATGCACCAGGCTGCCTCTTCCTGTATGTCCGCTGTCAGAGCATCTATTATTAACAGGAAGAGGTAGGTACTAAGAGCCGATATTTGCAACTCCACTACCACATCGTAACTGTCGGTGTTTCTAGCGTCCGAGTCCTCCTTTAGTTCCGGAGAAGTGTACTAGATCGACTGTACATTGCACGAACCAACTCCACATACTTCACAGGCATACCTTTCTCTTTCAAAGCCCAACACACCTCCTTCAGGCTCCTGCACTGCACTTTAACATCGTCATGGTGTTTAATACACTTATCAAGAAACGAAAAATACCATACATTTACCATAATTCTAAAAAGTTTTACTCGAGATATAGAATGTAGGTTTCCTAACTACATAATAAGACTGTTGTTTACCGAAACATCACGGGCTATGCAGCTGGCACAACCTAATAATATGTTGAAAATATTGAACAATACCTACTAAATCAGTCATCGAATCATACTATAATATTAGACAGACAGAAACTATATAGGATTAGACAGACAGAAACTTTACGAGCTGCAATGTTTTTATACGTGCGATACTTTTATATGAACATCATGATATAGTGGCTACAATTTATTAGCTGGCGAACGAGTGGGAACTCAAATAATCAGTTTTTAATTTAAAAAAAAATTGCGCTATAAAATTCAATGAAGATACCAATCGTATCTTTATCTTTCGGCATCTTCCAACGTGGACTTTTGAAAATGTGGTTTCTTAGTTACAAGGAGAAAAGTGTTTCGTATCTAGGTTGATGATTGAAATCATTTAATTTCTTGTATTTCCTATAGTTACGTCCGCTTATTTTTTCCTCAACAGAAAGAAGTTATAATTATAAAGATAATTAAAGGTTGTATAACATAAATATTTAAAGCAAGCTTTTGGCTAAAAATAATAATAATAATCATCCTCATATCTAATATTAGTTATGTTGTCCTACCTTGGTCCGGGAGTGTCGTCGGGAGGTCCGTCATCTGCGTCGTAGAAGTCGTCCTCTCCCTCCGACGACGAGTACGAGGTGTCCGGCACCAGCAGAGACATCGCCTGCACTACTGAGACACACGGGGATACATTAACAGTGTATACATGGCCTGCACTACTGGGACACACGGGGCACATTAACAGTGTATACATGGCCTGCACTACTGAGACACACGGGGATACATTAACAGTGTATACATGGCCTGCACTACTGGGACACACGGAACACATTAACAGTGTATACATGGCCTGCACTACTAAGACACACGGAACACATTAACAGTGTATACATGGCCTGCACTACTGAGACACACGGAACACATTAACAGTGTATACATGGCCTGCACTACTGAGACACACGGGGATACATTAACAGTGTATACATGGCCTGCACTACTGGGACACACGGGGCATATTAACAATGTATACATGGCCTGCACTACTGGGACACACGGGGCACATTAACAGTGTATACATGGCCTGCACTACTGGGACACACGGAACACATTAACAGTGTATACATGGCCTGCACTACTGAGACACAAGGGGATACATTAACAGTGTATACATGGCCTGCACTACTGGGACACACGGGGCACATTAACAGTGTATACATGGTCTGCACTACTGAGACACACGGAACACATTAACAGTGTATACATGGCCTGCACTACTGAGACACACGGGGCACATTAATAGTGTATACATGGCCTGCACTACTGAGACACACGGGGATACATTAACAGTGTATACATGGCCTGCACTACTGGGACACACGGGGCATATTAACAATGTATACATGGCCTGCACTACTGGGACACACGGGGCACATTAACAGTGTATACATGGCCTGCACTACTGGGACACACGGAACACATTAACAGTGTATACATGGCCTGCACTACTGAGACACAAGGGGATACATTAACAGTGTATACATGGCCTGCACTACTGGGACACACGGGGCACATTAACAGTGTATACATGGTCTGCACTACTGAGACACACGGAACACATTAACAGTGTATACATGGCCTGCACTACTGAGACACACGGGGCACATTAATAGTGTATACATGGCCTGCACTACTGGGACACACGGGGCACATTAACAGTGTATACATGGTCTGCACTACTGAGACACACGGAACACATTAACAATGTATACATGGCCTGCACTACTGGGACACACGGAACACATTAACAGTGTATACATGGCCTGGACTACTGGGACACACGGAACACATTAACAGTGTATACATGGCCTGCACTACTGAGACACACGGGGCACATTAATAGTGTATACATGGCCTGCACTACTGAGACACACGGGGATACATTAACAGTGTATACATGGCCTGCACTACTGGGACACACGGGGCATATTAACAATGTATACATGGCCTGCACTACTGGGACACACGGGGCACATTAACAGTGTATACATGGCCTGCACTACTGGGACACACGGAACACATTAACAGTGTATACATGGCCTGCACTACTGAGACACAAGGGGATACATTAACAGTGTATACATGGCCTGCACTACTGGGACACACGGGGCACATTAACAGTGTATACATGGTCTGCACTACTGAGACACACGGAACACATTAACAGTGTATACATGGCCTGCACTACTGAGACACACGGGGCACATTAATAGTGTATACATGGCCTGCACTACTGGGACACACGGGGCACATTAACAGTGTATACATGGTCTGCACTACTGAGACACACGGAACACATTAACAATGTATACATGGCCTGCACTACTGGGACACACGGGGATACATTAACAGTGTATACATGGCCTGCACTACTGGGACACACGGAACACATTAACAGTGTATACATGGCCTGCACTACTGGGACACACTAATATAAATTAACATATACGTCGGGGCTCATATATATATACACATATACGTATATATATATTTATATATATATAATAAATAGTTACGCGGTGCATCCATGTGGTCGAGTGGGATGGGACGCGCGGGCGCCGACAGCTCGCGACACTCCGCACCCAGCTCAACCAGCGGAGACGAAGCTGACGCACACACACACATACACATACGTTAAAAAAATATACAATATATTATATGCTTTTGGTGAATAAATAAAGTGTTAGAGGGTTCGCGACAAAGTCTTATGGGATTTGTAATTGTCTCAGTACTTTAGATTTACTTTATAGGGTATAAATACATTAGCACATCGTTTAATAAGTCACGGGACTAGCGTAGAGATGGCGCTAATAATGCCATTTATATACCAAGGTTCAGAGGTACCAACCTTCAGATAAGATGTGTCAAAATTTGATGTAATTCGAAACATAACCAAAAAAGCTATAGTGGTTAAAGTGACGCTACCTTTGCAATCGTGAAAAAATGGACCAAATGGAGTTTCGTGTGTGTGTAAAAAAAAAAATGTTTTCTAATGAGAAAAAACACTGTTCAAACTCAGTAATGGCTTGAAAAATGTTATCCGAATTCGACTCCGTCGAAAACAACCATTGTGTGGTGGTCGTGCTGATACAAATGATGCAGAACGTTCGGGTCGGTCAAATGAGGCAGTAACTCCCGAAAACACCAAGCAAGTATTGAAAATCGCTGTGGGTGACCGAAAAAGGAGATAGCTAAGATGGTGAACATATCAACTGGCAGTGCATTTATTATTTTCAACCAAAAACTGTCTATGAAAAAGGTTTTTTCCAAATGGGTGCCGCGTTTGCTCACAATGAAAAGCAACATCGTATCAATGATTCGGAGAGCTGTTTGGCACTGTTTGCTCGCAATAAACAGGATTTTTTGCATCGATATGTGACAGTGGACTAAACATGGATTCACCATTGCACTCTCGAGTCAAGTCGGCAGTCAGCTGAATGGCGTATGACCGGTGAAAGCCGCCCGAAGCGTCCAAAAACACAACAGTCGGCCAGCAAAGTGATGGCGTCCGTATTCTGGGATGCGAATGGTATAATTTTCATTGACTACCTCGAAAGAGGAAAAACCATCAATAGCGACTACTACATGGTGTTACTGGATCGTTTGAAGGCCGAAATAGCGAAAAAACCCCTTACACATGAAGAAGAAAGTCATCTTTCATCAAGACAACGCACCATGCCACAAGTCAATCAAAACGATGACCAAATTCAACGAATTAGGCTTCCAACTGTTTCCTCATCCTCCGTACTCGCCGGATTTGGCCCCCAGCGACTACTGGCACTTTGCGGATCTCAAAAAGATGCTCCACGGAAAAAGATTTGGCTCGAATGAGGAGGTGATCGCTGCTACTGAGGCTCATTTTGAGTCAAAAGACAAATCGTTCTACAAACATGGCATTGAAAAGTTAGAGAAGCGTTGGAATGATTGTATTACACTTGAAGGAGATTATGTTGATGAATAATAAAGAATTTTGCCGATAAAATGTTGTTTTCATAGTTAGTCCCGGGACTTATTGAACAATGGATATGTATTCAAGTAGTAAAGGAGATATTTTATACAAAAATGACATCAAATTATCATCTTAAAACGCAATCGTGACAAATGTTATTATTCGAAGTAAAATTTCATAATAATTATTAAAGAAAACGGTTCACCTTCTTTGATATGTGACTGTGAGAGGTTGGTCGGTCCTTGGTACACTCCGTTCACGGGATTCACTGTGTTCTGAACAAAATTATACATTATAATATATTTATATAACAATCAACCTTAAAAAAAATTAATAACAAGAATAGTTTTGGAGATTCTATTGTATAAATATACATACAATTTCTTTTACATGTACTGTTCATATATAAACTTACCTTGGCTATCTGGAGGAGGACTATGGAATGTTTTATGTTATCCAACATTGCCTGCAAAAATAACAAAAGTAACAAAAATAACATACAGTATAAAAAAAATGCCTCGAGATTAATTAGAATACTAGAATAATATTAATGTTATTTTGTTACCGATATGTCCGTTTCGAGATGGAAAGATTTTTTAGAATACATAATACTGTTACAATACACTGCTTTATTAGAATACTTTGTATTAATTAGTTAACATTTAAATAGTGTTATACAACTTACGTTGGAATGGTCTAATATCACTTGTCCTTTAGATTTTTCTTGAGGTTCGGCGAGGTCTGACACCCTTGTGTTCATTTTCTATGAAAATATTCATAATTATATATATATATATAATTTTTTAAATAGGTTATTACGCTTATATTAGACAAAATTAATAATAAAGTACAATGGTAGTAATGCCATTACAGTTAAATGCTACAATGTATGACGCGGGAGCATGCATCATTTAAATAAGTCTGCCAGACCTTTGAACCTTTATATGACAAACAGATCTTCCTGTATACTCCTGTTCATTTACTGGTATATGGTTACTATTATTGACTAACTTCTACTAATAATTGAATTATTATTCTTAAGGATAGAGTGAAGGAGAGTTGTTTGGAAAAAAAGCACTTCTTGAATTTTGCTTCCAGCTCTTTTATAGATAGTACAAATATAACATCGATCTTTTGCAAGATGGTGGTAAAACTACTACTACTACTACTACTCGGGAGATTGAAATGGACAGTGTTTTAAGATTATAAAAGGGGACTTGAACATACAAGTACCTTCCAACCATCTCTTGCAACAATAGATTTATTTGCAAGCTTTACAGAAGAGTGAAATGGAGACTTAGTTATACAATTGGGTACAGCTGGTGTCTATTACTACTACAATTATTACTCGTTATTATTAGATCGAAATGGACAGTGTTTTTAAGTTGATAAAAGAGGACTTGAGCGTACAAGTTACTTAGGCTCTTGCAACAACAGATTAATTGGAAAAGCTTTATAGGAGAGTAAAATGGAGACTTAGTTATACAATAGTATATGTATACCGTGACAAGGTCAATCATGATCTGCAGGTAGGCGTCTGCCTCCGCCACCCTCCGCTCGAGGTCCCCGCGGCGTGCGGGCGCGGGCACGCAGCGCGACCAGCGCTCGCGCCGCCCGTGACGAGCGATCGTGTCCTCCAAGGAACGGACCCACCGCTCGCGCTCCATACCATCGCGAGCCTACAACCAATCAAATACACACACAAATCAGGACTTGGAGTTTTTTATTTACTCCTATACAAATATGTACATAACTTGTTTGAAGTAATAATTTTATGTGCACAATTTTTCGTAGCGGTACCTTTTTGTCTTAAATATTATTTGTGTTATATAACAAATACTAATAATATTTATAGTCCTGGTCGTTGAAGAAAATTATTATTATAAAGTTTAAAACAGGCCCCCTTTAATGGAACCCTCTGTTAATGGAAAGAGGGGTGTGTGTAACAAAAATAGCCGTAACACTTACTATAATATACTTTATATATTTTATTTTTAATAATATATTTAATATATAATATTTAATAATATATAATATATAATAATATTGGATTAAGAGGTATGTTATATTTAAAATGTTATTTTTTCAAAGCGACACGGCAGCTTAGTTCGTAGAGCGACGGGGACGGTACGCTAAAGATCGCAGGTTCAAATCCTATTCGTATTTAAATCGAATCTAACCATCATTATAAATATTTGTTAAAATACAATCATAAGCTGAACGTAATGTTGTACGTTTATTGATTTTTCTTCAAAGTAGCGACTAAAATATTTGCCATTGAAATATTTTCCCTCCTCGCCTATTGTACGGAGTCCATTAGTTAAATTAGAACTTTATGTCTTTTCTATTTCATTACAACAACATTATATGATTAAATACATAGTTTTTAAGCAATTAGTAATGAAGATATATATATATGTATATATACATATATTTTTGATTTAATAAAATTGTATACAATATTATGCGTAGATAATGAATAAATAGTTATGTATAATATGAACATTACTTTAGTTTTTATTATTAGTTTAGAACATTAGTTTTATGCATGTGTGAGTGTGTGTGTGTATGCATTGGTTTGTGTAAGTTTACTATTATATTATTACTAGCTTATTCCCTCCCACTTAAACTTTGGTTGCTATGGTAACCTTTGTCATATTATCTATTGTCATCGTAACCGTTGCTATGGTAACCTCATTAAGTGTATAGCTAGCTCCTACAGGTTAAAAACTTGGAGAAATGCAAAAACTTGAAATCCGTTGGAATAGGAATTCCGTAAAATCTGTTCTTAGTAGACGTCTACGTCACAAAAGAACTAACTATGTAAACTTTCTTATATTTGTCGTTTTGATACCGGTGTGAAATAAAGTGTATAAATAAAAATTAAAATACCCTATAAAACGTTCGCAGCACGTAAAATACAAATCGAGTGGATGGATCTCTTAAAATTAGTATTCAGAACGCGAATTGGAAATGTATTTGTTAACGGAAATGCGAGAGAAAGGCCGAGGATTCTGGGTGAATCATCCCGAAAGTGAGGCGAGGTCTCGGATGTAGTTCCGTGAGTTCGGCATTCCTTCGTTCATAAATGAGGCGATTACTCACAGCTTCCGATCTAAATCCGGAAAAATATTGTACCGATTGATTCGAATGAGCCGGTAAGCACTTGTACGTTTTTACCGGATATTGTAATCCTTATCACAGGTCGGATACAGTGACAATGTTCCCTGAGAATGTTTTAGAAAGAGGCTTATACTCCATATTTAAAAAATATATCATGTTTTTACGATACATATAACGCTTAGTCAGTCATTTAGGACTTAACAATTTTTGGTTTAATTCATCACCAACATAATATATTATGCTACAATGTTTACAGACGATATATAAGATTATTCTAATTAGTTTATATTTGTCCATTTGATGTCTGTATATCTCTTATGCGAACTGATGCGATACTGAGAATTACCCACAAGGGATCTCATCTAACATTTTAGGATAAGTTAGAAAGTTTTTATTCCTTGGTGACACCAACTATTATAATAATATATATATAGGTATTATAGTTACTTCAAGGTCTGGGTCCGTCTGGGGTATCTAGAAATTTTGGTAATTCAATTCTTAAGAAAACTTTCTGTTGAGACAGATTGTCAGACAACCTACATATCTATTAAGAAATTTTATACAATTATGATATAACTTAATGAATGCATAAATCTATAATAAATGCAGGAATAAAAATTGAGCTGAGCATAAGCGAAGCTCTTAACCGTTTGGGAGACCTTTTTTTGTGTTTAGTTGTCTCCAGAATGCGACGAGATAATTGGCTAAAATTTTCTCATGTATGTTTGAGCCGAACGCGGATGTTATAGCGAAAACAGATTGAATAAATGTTTAGCCATTCAAAAGTTATCTAGAAAAGAAGAAAGGAGAGGGTCTCAGCTTAACACCCGCCGCGCACGGTTGGCTTATCCTAGTTATTTCATCAACTTGATCAGAACTCGGGCATGCGACATAAGAAAAATCTTCTTCAACCAAATAACTTTTTTTACTTATTCAGGGCAATGTTGGATAATTGAACATTTAAATGCTGATATCATTTTATACTTGATGATGATGATCCTTTCTTACCTGGAAGTGGAAGGTCTTGTGGTCAACGGTGATGGTGAAGGTGGAGTCATCCTCATCATCGATCCCGATAACGGCAGCTCGGAGTCTCACGCAGCCGCGACGTACACCGCGTGTCATCTTTTCTTTAGACTGAAAATTACCAAAGACAGAGTGGATTGGATTGGATACGTTCATTTAAAAAGGATTTTCTATAAACATATATTAGATTAAGAGGGGTAGCAACGGGTACTCGTAGCCCAATTGGTAGAGCGATGGTAGTTTCCCTGAGGTCGCGACTTCGTGTCCCGCCCGTGTCGATAAAATTTTCATTCTATATATATTTAAAATTTAAAAGAAAGATAAGCTTCGGTTCTGATATTAAATAAAGTGCGGAGATTACAATGACTTGGTATTTGCATTGGGTGCAGTGTTCTATGGACATTATTTGCTATATGATAAGTGACCTGGGCGGGGTTAACGACCTCGTGATAATGTATGGAATGTATAAAACAACCTTATTAAAATAATATATATATGAAGTTACATTTTGAATATATTATTTTAAAAGTTTTCTAGCACTTTTTTAAGTCTCTAGATTTTATCATAATCTATACATGTAAATAAAATTGTGTGTTTGTAATTTCAAATGCATATTAAACATAAAAATTATATTAAAAAAACAATATTCAAACTTCTGTCTGTCTGTCTATTTGGTCAGGCTAATCTTTGAAACTACTGGACCGATTATATAAAGAGTAACTTAGACTTTTATTATAATTAAAAACATATACCGAACGAAGTCGCAGGCGGGTAGTTGTATATATAATAGACAATAAAATAAACACTCCGTATATATCAAATCATAAGCAACCGATAGTATTGAATCATTTTCATTTTCATGTATAGTGTTGTCTTCATAATGGACGTTATAGTGAGGGCTTACAATACAGTGTTTTACGAGAGAGCAGGTAAATTAAATAACAAATTATCACTGAATGTTATGTTAGGTAACTTCGAAAAGGTCCCCGACGAAACTGGGTGTAACTTTTTATAAAGACTTTGGGGGGGGGGGGGTGTAAAGTTTAGGTATTATTGTTATGACAGTTATTGTATCGCATTTTTTTAATTTTCACGAACGAACTTTGTTCGTTCTGTATTGTTTTTACTTTTCTCGGATAGATGTATGGATGTCTGTGGACAGGACAAATTTTCATTACTGTCGAGAGATGGCGCTGTTTATAATTTACTAATTTAGTTTATTTTCATATTCAATTATATTACTATTTTGTATTATTATTAATCACACGTTTTTGTAATTTTTTAGTAATTATAAATAAACATATATTTAAGATTTTCTTTTCTTCAACAAATAATAATCATTGCACTTAAAAAATCAATGGGTGTAACTTTTTATATAGACTTTTGGGGGTGCAAAGTTTAGGTATTTATGTGATAACAATTGTTATATCGCATTTTTTTTTCCTTTTTATATTTAGTTATCGTCATTTTATAGCATTGTGTAAATTGTTACTTGCATTCAATAGTGTTACTTAACATAAAGTTACCAAAAGGTCAAACAGGTGTTAAACGTCGAAGGATATTGCGAATTTAGTAAAAGTTGCATTGTTTGTTTTATAGTTATATACATATATATACATATATATATATATAAATGATGACGTCATTATCCGTATCGTGATTCAGTACTCATTAAAGCTAAAGAACAACATAACTAGAACCATCATAAATAGATACTTAATTTTAGATGAGTTGTTCGTGATTGAGGGTTGCCACCCTCCAAATAAACGCGTTCTTCGTGCAATTTATTTGCAATAACAATAACTTATCACTAAAATGATTGTAAAAAAGTAATAAGCAGTGGAAATATATTAGTTTAATGAAAGTCGGTAACCCTAATCGCGAGCTGTAGTCACGATGTTAAAACCATTACAGACCGATCGTGATAAAACGAGATAGCAATCTGATGTCCACAGCTATGCCTTACCGAATAAACGCTTCGTTTGGCAATTTATTTATATATATATTTTCAACTTTGAATCCATACCAGTAATCACTTGTGTACGTCAAATTGAAGTGACAGGAGGGCCTATTTTGATATCGTACGTATCAAAATAAGCCCTTCGGTAAAGACAATCTCCAACTTAAATTAATTCTACGAGTGTTCCAAACGCGCCCTGCTCTGAGAAGAACCACACAACAAACTCAGCCGAGATTTTAGTTTTCATTGTCATCACTGTTTCACAAACGTAAATATATTTAGTGAGCAATGTACAAACAACTAGAACCATCGCAATCAATTAGATAAGCCGTCCTAGTAATATC
Source organism: Melinaea menophilus ssp. n. AW-2005 (assembly GCA_918358695.1). Taxonomy (NCBI): domain Eukaryota; kingdom Metazoa; phylum Arthropoda; class Insecta; order Lepidoptera; family Nymphalidae; genus Melinaea; species Melinaea menophilus. Next base: position 18,571,571 of record OU911043.1, on the reverse strand, counting down.
AAAATAATAATAATATGATGATAATTAATAAATAATTTTCGTTTTAATAGGAGCATCTTATAATTTAAGACCTTCTTAAACAGTATATAAATCGATAGAATAATTGATGACACCTATTCACCCAAAAAACTTGTTGATTACTCTTCGATTAATACAGAATTATTGTTAGTTTCCCAAAATTGTTAATTCATTTCGAAACTTTAATTGAGCGAAGCGAGCGTAGCGAGCGGAGCATTCTACTGGAGACTTTTTCACATTCTTTGTCACGAATACGAATACGGCTTGAAAACTATTTGACTGAAAATTATGAAATTTTGCAATCAAAAATTTTTTTTTGAAAAATGTCATGTCGTTGAGGAATAATCGTCAAAAAACTGATATCCCATTGAAGTCAATGGGAAACGATGAGTCATTACACTGGGCTCGCTTCGCTCAACAAGCAAACGGCACCCGAGATTTCGCGAGCGCAGCGAGTCGAAATCGAGGGTCTGTTGGCGCCTCTAGTTATATTAATTTATCAAACGTAATCCACATTTCATCGCATCTGATAGCCATCTTGCAAGTCATCATGAAACATCGCAACATCGGCGGTAACCCGAGGCCTAGTTGGGCAATCTTGATCGAATTTCACGATGTAAAACTATATGCCCCACGATGCGTATGAGACTACTTCTGTAAATGTGATATTAACCCTTAGCTCGATAGGTGACTTCAATTTAATATAATAACCAGTTTTTTTCAAGGAATTTATATGATCGGTGATGATGTCTTGTTTGTTTGATTGCGCAAAAAACCGGATGCAAAGAGACTCCGTAACTAAATGTAAAGCTGCATTTTAACAGTACACGACCTAACGACCCCGAGGGCAAGTGGTTAAAATCCAAAAGCCATCGGGCAATGCGATAATTGTATATTCCTTTTACAGATCCCCGTGTAAGCGACTGGCTGTTTATGACGTCACCATTGCCACTGGTGGCTACTATTATTACATATCTGGCAACCATCAAGCTTATTCTACCAGCCTTCATGAAAGATAGGAATCCTATGGAATTACGATCCGTGATAAAGTGGTACAACATCCTACAGATTATATTAAATGCGGTCGTTACTTGGGGGGTAAGTTTTAGAAGCTTCCTTAAAATTTTCCACACACGCAATATGTTCATTCATTATTTAAAATTTGGAAAAGATGAACAAAATAACAGATGCTTTAAAGTAATATCGAGTTACTTTCCTCCATCATGAATTATTGATATAAATTGCGTCTGTTATGCATTGAGAGAAACCATGTTTTCTAGAACAGAATCGACTAATAGTAAACTAACTTTATCCTCACGACGCTGACCTATTTACATACCATACATTCACTTACAACTCAAAGTGACAAAATTTCAATAGACCCATAAAATTCGCGGATACTCGCAATAGGTTACAATTGTTACATAATCTTTTAACATTTACTGACCTACGTTCTATATCTAATTACGATAAGTGTATTGAGTGGTTTAGATAACATTATTGTGAGGTACGATCGGAAAGTAATTATAGTTTCACTATGAACTAGTTGTTGCTAGCGACTTTTTCGATTATCATCAAATAAAATATACAAATCCATAAAGCTTTAAATTAATATTTTATTAATATTCGGACTTGTTTTTGGTATAGTGATTATAGAAAAAAAAAAGTTGTTTATAGTGATGTTGACCTCGGCAGTAATCATATCAAATTTCATCAAAATCCGTTCAGTAGTTTTCCGCAAAGCTCAAACAAACAAAAGCGGACTAAGAGACAAATATAAAAGTAAATTTTGAGTTCTGTTTCAGTTTTTTCAGAAATATTTCATGCTTATATTTTGCCTTATTATTATAAGAAATCTGCTTCAAACATTTTAGATTATGACATCAGGCTGGACAACCACCTACCACTTCGGTTGCATGCTGCCGGACTATTCCATGAATCCAGAGGCATTGAGAATGCTTCACTTCCTGTGGTGGACGATCATTCTAAAACTTTTGGAACTCTTTGAGACAGTGTTTTTCTTGTTGAGAAAAAAGGAACGTCAGGCATCATTCCTACACGTTTACCATCACGTCAGCACTTTGGTGATCATATGGTCTGCTGTGAAATATGTCGGAGGTAGGTTGGTTTTTTGGTGGCCTGGTCGATCTCCATGTAAAACTTACTGAGAAAGGATATTCTTATAAGAAAAATATAACATTATATATTGTATTTATGAAGTCAAAATGTTGAGGACCACTGCATACACAAGTTATTATAAAATAACACTGTTACATAACATGTTATACTAGAACAAATAACAAATAAAGGCGCCGTATACTCGAATAGCGTGCAGAGTCATTATAGTTCGAAGGCAAAATTTTCGCCCACGCGATATCTAGATCGAATTGTAAAGTTTATTTTCGTTCATGTAACAGCGTTATGGAAAGGATAATTTAGAACTGTTACACAATAACATTTAAATAAAACTCAATAGGTTACGAAGTATATCGATACAGTAATCCCTTCCAGTATGAATACAGTCACGTTCTGATCAGGCAGCAAAGACTTGACCCAATCAGTTCGATCATCGATCGATGTAATGTTATTGCATCATTTATACTGATCTAATTCTTACATTTCTAAAATCGATTTCATATTTAATTTTGTGTGGTTGTATGTACAATTTAATACTGGTCTATCATCTATATATATATATATATATATATATATATATTATTCGATAAATCTTTATCGAATAACGACTCATCACGAAATCACCGAAAGTATGCGTCCTATTAACTTAAAATTATAAATAATATATAGTTAAATATATAGTTACTTCTTTTGTGACATAGACGTCCACTTAGCACGGTTTTTATGACATTCACATCCCAACGGATTTCAACATTTTGCATTTAGCCAAGCTTTAAACCTGAAGGAGCTATACACTGAACGCGGGGGTAGGAGTTACTATAGCATCGGTTACCATAGCAACGGCTACAATGACAACGGATATTATGACAAAGGTTACCATAGCAACCTAAGTTCACATCCAAATTAATAGTGCCCAGTAAAGCGGGAGGGAATAAGCTAGTAACTTAATATTAGCCAGTATTCAATTATCAAACTTCAATTCAACTTGTTATACAGACGTCCGGATGCAGCAATAAACCTTCCTTACGTTTTTCGGTTACGAATACAATGCAGTATTCACAGAGGTTTTCCATTGTATATTTACCTGTCAGTGTTTAGTGTTTGATGAAGAATATAATCTAAATAACAAAGTTTGTTTATATCAAACATATATAAACAAACTTTTGATTGTTTAATACGAGTTATTGTAAAAAACGAATGACGTTCGAATCGCTGTAAAAAAACGTTAACTAACCATAAAATCTGCACGTTAGTTACTTTATTACCGATAAAAAAATTACTTTCATTGTGCAATCAATTTACATCATATACAACTTCCATTAATCGTAAAAAAAAAATATCATTACTTCCTATCATTACTTTCATTTCAATCATTATTTTGACATTGAATAAAAATAATTAAATTATCATTAAATATATTATTCTTTTAATATATAAATATATATATATCCGGTTTTCGTAAGGTTAGCTTCAAGGTAAGCTGTTCGGTTTATGTATCTGCTCTAAAATTAAAATTCTAATTAGAGAACGCAAAAGTGTATACAGAAACATTTTTGCATTTGCCTTTCAGAGCTTTTGTAAACATTAAAAGATGAGGTGGTTGCTTTGAAGATAAATTTATATGGAATATTAAAAAATATTATAAATTCATTTATTATATTTTTATCAATTTAACTTTTAAGGAGAATTAATTGAACCTTACTAACTATTAACCGTCGTTACTTGGAAATATAGCAGATGCGTTTCGAAATCAAATAAATGCGGGTTAAAAAGCACTGTTCCGATTTTCATTTGGTTTTTTCCATAACACCATCGATCTTTTTGACAACAAAATTATTGACAAACCTTTATAACATTAGTATTTATATATATTTAAATAGAAACTAGAATCATTTAATACTGTATGTAAATAGAATTTTCCTTTAACCCTTTCGCTACCAGCGTCACATATATGTGTCGACCCGATTTTCTTACCAGAGCCCGGCGTCACAAATATGTGACGGGCGTTCATTACCAGTTTATTACAATACTTTGTCCCAGACCGTACCGTACATAGATGGGTTATGTTATAAAACAATAAAATAGATAGAGGGTGTTAGTGGTGTAAAATAATAAAACGTCTGGGCTGTGGTGGCGATTTGGCTCCTGGGGCCCCGGTAGCGAAAGGGTTAAACAAATTTTAACGTAATGACGTATCAATTTAAAAGAAATCCCAAGATAACCATTACCAAAAAATATCCATAGATCGAATATATAAAAAATAATCTACTTCTTGTAAATATAAAAACCGTAATACATTGTAAAAAAAACCATCATAGTCTAAAAACATGTTTAAGAGACATGAATCATATTTTTAGTGCTGTTTATGAAAGAAAATATATTTATTTACTATTTTATAAGAATGTAAAAAATTTATTACTTTTCTGTAACACTTAAACATTCAACGTTAACAATTAGTTCTTCATAGATATTGAAACCTGGTTGTTACATGTCGTCTGTGAACAGGCAAATATCATAATAAGTAATTTAATTGAGCTGAGCGTAAGAGAAGCTCTTAACCGTTTGGGAGACCTTTTTCTGTGTTTAGTTGTCTCCAGAATGCGACGAGATAATTAGCTAAAAATTTTCTCATGTATGTTTGAGGCGAACGCGAATGTTATAATGAAAACAGATTGAAAATAATACCTCGTTCGACAGGGTCGATCGTGTTAGGTAGATTCCCGTCGGTCGGATCGACAAAGAAAAACTAGCCAGCAGTATTTTACTGGTCATTACAAGTCTTATGACGGGACACTCTGCATATATTGGGTGAGCGGAGAACCACCCCCCACTCCTATTTCCTAAACGGGGGGTCGCATCAAAAAACTTTTCGGACAAAAAAGTTTCCTAGTAAAATTTTGCCTTCTTCTGTGTTTTTTTTTCGGTTTTTAACTTTCAACGCCCCAGCCCCCCAACTTCCCGACCGATTTCCCCCGTTCAAAAACTAAACCTTCATTTTGTCCTTTAGAATGTGTATACCGAGTTTGAAAATCCTCCGTCAATATTTGCGACCTGTATCGTGTCCCAAAGGTTTGCACTTTCACCCCTCGTCCTAGCCCCCCCTTTCACTTTTTCCAAAAAACGAGATGCTACGTTTGTCCTATTAATTTATCCTATCGACCTGTGAAGTCAGATTTTGCCTACGATGAATTTGGACTGATGGATATATATATACATATATATATAGAGGGATATATACATTTTTTTTTCGACGTATTTTCAATCTCCAGTTCATAAACGGCGTAGTGCCCCTACTCTGGGGTCTGGGTCCCGTCATCGCATCGATTGCAATAGGTAGATTCATCTATGGAATCTACCTAAAATGCTCAGCCATTCAAAAGTTATCAAGAAAAGAAGATAGGAGAGGGGCTCAGCTGAACACCCGCCGCGCACGGTTGGCGGATCTTAGAATTTTAAAACTTTTGACTCACAAAGGAACAAACATATACATATAGAAGCGTATAAATTAAAAATTAATTTCTATAACACAATATATATTTAATATTATTTGTACCTACAATAATATTAACTAGCTGTGCCTACGGCTATGTCCGCGCGGAAAAAGTTTTTCTTAATAGTATTAGCCTAAGTAACTCCTTACAACATCAGCTATCCGCCAGTACACATCCTATTAAAATGGATCCAGACGTTACAGAGTTTAACCGGAACGAATAGACAGAGAAGAAACATAAAAATTGTTTTATTTATGCGAGTACCAAATACACATTTCATAAGTATGCAAACAGACACATCAATTTTATTTATATGTATATATAAAGAATTGTACTTAATCTACAAAATAACTCGTATTATATTTTGTGTAGATATAGTAAATAAAATAATATAGTTATATAGTCATTATATATGTTATAGTTTTTATATCGGCAGTTGTGTTTAAACCTTTTCATGTTAGTTAGTGGCGCGAATAACGTGTGTGCGCAAGAAATTACTTCCTCTCTAATAAACTTTTAATATCATATATTGACACAGTATAAAATATAGCAAAACAATTAAACTTTAAATAGATATGGTATCAATATTTATAAACACCTACGATCTTTAGTCTGTGGCTGTAAACTCGATGAAAGATGATGATGAATGAGCGAAGCGAGCGGAGCGCTCTACTGGAGACTTTTTCACATTCTTTGTCACGCTATTCGTAAAAATTACTAGATGGAAAATTATGAAATTTTGTAATCAAAAAGACACACATTAGAAGATGGTTTTAAAAAAATTGTAAAATGTCATGTCGTTGAGGAATAATTGTCAAAAAACAACACACACACGATGAGTCATTACACTGGGCTCGCTTCTCTCAATATGCAAACGGTATCAATTTCGACTCGCTGCGCTCTCGAAATCTCTCGTCTGTTGGCGCCCCCAGCATTTATTTAATTCGATCTATGATCAACTATATTATTTAATAATAATTTATATATATTTTTAGGTGGCATCACTTCATTCTCCCCGATGATAAACAACACAGTGCACGTTATAATGTACAGCTACTACCTGTTATCTTCGGAGGGAAACCATAAAGTTAAATCCTCTCTTATTAAATATAAAAAATGGCTGACCGTCCTGCAAATGGTATATGTATTGGTAGTGACATTAATTATTATAATATTTAGAATATTAAACTCTAAATTGTTAATTTTTGTATAAAATATTGAATATTTAATACTGATTTTTTTAAGTGCAATGTCATATGACATTACTTAACACTAAACCTACCGACAATTCTTGTACACCTGTTCCTACCGCACGCGGTCAAATTGACCGGTAATTAAAAGTTATTTTATTATATAACGCAGGTAAACATGGAAATAACTAAAAGTAAAGAGTGAAGAAAATATTATATGAATATTCTAAGAATTGTGATGTAGTTTGATAACAATATTATAACGTTTAAAAATGTGTGAGGTACACATTAACACAGGTTAGATTAACAATGATTTAGTTATATATATACAGAACTATTGTTATCATTGTCTTTATGTATTGAATAACATTTACTAATGGACATGCATTCCAAGTTCTTAATTCATATGAACGGCCTTGAGACTAGATTTATATGTTATAAAGAAAAGGTTAGTTAATTTTAATTGTTAGCTAAATAATAACAGATTTAAGAGTGGACAAACATATGTTTGGTTCGTACTTTGCTCACTAAATATTTTATGTTTGTGAACTGTTACTGCATAAAGTAAAAAAACTGGTTTAGTTTGTTGTGCGGTTCTTCTCAGAGCTCATATTTGAAAATCTTGTAGCTTTATTATAAGTTGGAGAGTTTCCTTACCAATGGGCATATTTTGATAAACACAATATCAAAGTATGCCCTCCTAGCACTCCCATTTGGCATACACAAGTGGTCACTGGTATTGATAAAGAGGAAAATAAATAAATATACATATGTATATATAGTTTTGCGAGTAGTCATAACATATTCACATCATATAAGTCTTTTTGCTTAAATAATATTATATTTCAGGTACAATTCACAATAATGATAATCTACAGTGTTCAAGTTTTCTTCCCGAGCTGTCCGGCGCCTCTTGGAATAACTATATTATACTTTCCTAATGTCATATTTGTTTATTATATGTTTTATAAGTTCTTTAAACAAAATTATAATAAAAGAAACAATTTGAATTCCAATGGCATACAAACAGTCATTGAATCTAAAGACATATAATATATTCAACATAAAATGTTAATTTCATTCTGATTATATTAATTGTTGACAAAAATAGGAATATATTACACAAAAATCACAGGATAAATGAAAGGGTAACATATAGGGATATATTATATACAATGTAAAATATAATGATCCATTATAGCACCATTACATTTTATTTGATTTTTTTTCTTAATATTTAAAAGCAGCCCCTTGTTATAACATTTTTGAGTATATATTATGTATTTAATATTGAAATGTATATGTTATGTTACTGTTCTGTTTAGTGATGTATTTTAATGCCAACTGTCTGTTTAGTACAACGTTATTTAATGTTAAGACCTGCTTCATCAGACTGTTTATTTTTAAATTAAAACTTTAATAAAGTTTTTAAATTTTATTTGACTATATTTATTTATATATATTTACAGAATAGTATTGTATTTCATGATCCAGAATAATATTTATAAAAGCTGTATAAACATTTTTATAGATTAATCTTATATTCTTTTATGAGTTATTTACGTGTAAGCAAATAAAATATTTGTGATACACGGTACAAAACGTCACTTACCGTGTAATAAGACAGCAGGCCAGCATTTTCGTCCAACACAAACCAGCGGTATTGCCAACCTTTCATAACATTGGTCCATTTACTTAGTGACCCTTCCATCATGATTAAACTTGAAAACAACTAAACCTCATGAAAAAAAGACGGAGAATTTTACACTGCGACAGACCGCAAACCCTACTTAAACTTCAACAATAATCCATATGTTTGACACAGGCAAGTATGTATTGCCAGATGCCATTTTTGATCCGAAAATTCTGTGTTGCCATAACATATTTAAATCTCAAAAAAATACCAAATCTTCCAATTCTAATTTTAAGGAAATATTAAATTTTAATATCTATAACACTTAACTATAATTTTTTAAAGACTCTTGTATTTAATATTTGAAACTAATACTAAAAATGTTTGTAAATAAAATACTGCTAGTAATATAATCTAATTACGTAATCTACAATTACGAGATCTCTAATAAATCATAGAAATGATAATAACTATCTATTTAAATATGTAATTCAATTATAACTTCTTAATTTTGATTTAATAACAGTCTGATTTTGATAAAGGATAAGATTAAAAATACAATTATTTTTATGATAAGTCTTTATATTTTTACAACCTGATCATCGCTTTCGCAATAATAAGGACTAATTTACACTCAACACCAAGTTGGCTTTAATTTAGTAATACTATAACTATACTATTTACAAAGTTAACCGCCATCTAGCAATTTGTACATTAATGTCTTCTTATAACTCTGCCTTTTTTTGTTTTACTATAACCGGACGAAATCAATACTTTGTTACTATTTTTATCATTCAATTTGGCTCCGGATAAATCTACAAATAATGGCACATTTTCAGATTCTTCCGCAAGAGCTTTATCGTCGTTTTCCTTGTCGAAATTTTCTGGAGTGCCTTCCCCTTCAATAGCTAATTTTTCGATGTCTTTACTCAAGGAATTATTTTCAGCAGCTTCCACAAAGGCGTTTGATAAGTCCCCGCTTAATTTATTTACATTACCTGAAGTAATGTCGTACATGAAAATTTCACGGCCCTCAGACGGTTCCTCGTTTCTGTAAAGAGAGTTATTTTTAATGAAACATTTTTTATCTTTACGGAGAATATTGGTGAAATTAAAAAATGATATTAATATGAAAATACATTAAAATAATTTCGATAGTACGTAGCAGAGCTATTCCCATTAAGGTATATCTAATAATATAATGAACATTTTCAAACTTCGACTCAATATAATGAAGAAAAAAGAAAAGGTGAATAACGTCCATAATGTACGAAATCTTGTATGATGATAAAAATAACTTACCCTGTTACGAGAAGAACGACGGACTGTTGATCTGTTGCAGTTTTCTTTTCAGTTTCCAGCCATTTCTTAAAATTTTCTTCCGTGGGTTTTTTCAATAAATTTTGTAAACTATCACCAGCTACAAATTTTATGCCTCTTAAATTTTCGGTAGCTGACCGTTCAGATCTAAGATGTTCGTTACCTAATGTCTCAGTTTCAACGGGGGCTAATACAACGACAGAAGTAATTTTTCTCCCTTTTAATACATCTGGCAATGGAAATTTATTTCCACTTACTTTTAATGGCAAATACCTATTGTATTTTTTATCATTGAGTGCAACAGGGTCAAGTTGAGTAGCATCTTCCTTAACAAGCTCACTGGCAATTTTTTGACCTTCAGAAGTTTTTGGATCGAAGTGTACAACTTTCATTTCTACGGCTTGTTTTTGCGTTGGTGCAACATAGCTAGGCACATTTTCAGAAGCTGCAATTTCTTGATCATCATCAATACTTTCGTCCATCCTGGATTCTAATCTGTCACCATTTGGTTTGACAACGATGGGCCTATGTTCACTCGAAGCAATTTGTTGACCACCTCCTGCACCGAAGAAATTTGCTAACTGATCGGGGGGCAACGATTCTAGAGGAGTTTCGCCTACTTTATCATAATCGAGAACACTTATGTCCGCATTATCTAAAATACCAGAAGAAAGTAATTGCTGACGTAAATCATCCGGAACTTCGTCTGGTAATTCAATTGCTGGCCTTTTCTTATTTTCAGTTTTCTGAGGTGCTGGTGTGCTACTTACAGTATTTTCAGTAGAAGACACATGTTTTTGCGTTGTTGGCTTAATTTCAACAGTTCTAGAAGTCGATTGATAATACAGAGGGGAAGAAGAGCTTGTTACATAATTAGGCTGTAAACGTGACCTCTCTTCTATGTATTGTGGATTTGTTGTACTTTGTAAAAATTGTTGTTGATTATATTGATTGTAGTTTTGTTGATGTTGTTGTTGTTGTTGTTGATACTGTAGCTGTTGTTGTTGTAACTGTTGCTGTTGAAGCTGTTGTTGTTGCTGTTGCTGCTGCTGCTGTTGTTGTTGCTGCGGTTGATGTTGATGATGCTGTTGTTGATGTTGCTGTTGAGCTAACTGTAATTGAGTTTGTAGCCTTTGAATTTCTTCTTGTTGTTTTCGGACATTATGAGCCAGTTGTGCTCTAACTTGTTCTTGTTCCGCTTCATATTGTGACTGTGCCTGCTGTTCTTGAAGTTTTTGTTGACTATCTATTTGGCTAACTGTTGGTGTTGGCTGATTAGAATTGATTAGACCATTAAAATTTGATTGTCCATTAGCTTCATTAACGGTGAAATGTTGTTCATATTTAGGTATAGCTGCTACTAATTCGCTACCTTTTGGAGCAAACTGATTAATGTTTTGTTGATGTTCAAAGTTGGGGCTTGGTTGGAAATTATTAAATTGATTTGGTCTTTCAGATATTACAGAATGTTGGTTAATATTTTGAAATTGATTTGAATTTGGAGATGGTTGTTGGGGAAAGTCAAATGTTGGAGTTGGAGATGGTTGTGGAAGAAATTGGTTTTGAGGAACTAAAGCTGGTGAAGGAGAAGGAGATATAATATTTGAGAATGAGTTTTGACTGTTTTCTTGATGGCTTATTTGTACTGTCGGCCTTGGCTGGGATATTGGGCCTTGGTGATAATTATTATGTTGTTGAGATAAATGAGGAGTTGGCTGACGCTGGAAGGGTGTGCGATTTTCTTCAATATAAGGTGGTGATGGCTTCAAATTAAAGAATGGAGATCTGCTTGGCGTTACTGCGAAAGGGGGTTTGTTCTTATTGAAATCAAAAACTTGAGGTGGCCTTTGCTGCGGCAATTGTTGATTATAAGGTATAAGTTGTTGAGGTCGATTTTGATGATCGGGGAAATATACTAAAGGAGGATTTGATGTAGGCTTCGGATTTGAATTGAAGTTTTGTGTCTGCCTGTTTGGCAATGACTGCGATTTTGATGAATCTATTTGATCCGTTGTTATTGTGTGATAATTTTCTTGTAAATATTTTGCTTCATTGAAGAAGGGCTGATGTTGTTGTTGGTGTAATGGTCTCTGAGGTCCTGAATGGAAACTAGCTCTTGGTGGACCATTAGTATGTTGTCTTGTTCCAAAAGCGGGGACATTATTCGGTCGGCCGTGGAATTGAGGTTGATTGCTTGGTCTTGCAAATGGAATAACAGGTCCCGGAACTGTTGGGGCGACGTTAACAAAATGATTACTAGGACTCGGTGAAGCGCTTGCAAAAAAAGGGTGTGGACTCTGTGATGGAGAGGGGCCGAAAGGATTTTGACGAGGTATTTGTGCTCTAAAAGGAACGGCTGAGGGCCCTTGTCTAGGTAATTGGGGTTCATGGTTAATATGGGGTTGTTGGAATTGTATGCGGTTCTGTGCTTGCTGCCCAGATGAATAAATTTGTTGACCAGGTTGATTAATTTGTTTCGCTTCATGTTCATATTGGGGTCTTGGTGACGCAGATCGTCCTAATGGTATTACATTTTGTTGTGGATTAGGCAATGCGATTGATGGTCTTGGAGCAGTTTCCTCACGATCTTCCCCTTGTGGGTTTTCCGCTCTTCTGTTACCATGATGGTGATGTTCGTTCCCAAAGGTTATCTTTACATTGCTGTTACTATGGTATATTTCAGATTCTGGTTTGATAATAGCTCTAAGAGTAGTTGTTTGTGTAGGTATGTAAAGAGGCTCTGGGGTAACCGTAACATAGTCTTGATGATGATCTTCCTCATCATTAGATGATGGCGTTATTGCAGGAATTGGCTGTTCATAGATCACTTTGTCTTTAGAATGAGGATCTTTGCTATATTTGACGTAAAATACTTGTACTGGCTCCTTTTTCTTTTTCTGTATAGGAGGAGACGGTTGGGGGGGTAGAGTTTCATTTGATTCCTTTATGATGATTTCTATTATTGGCTCCGGTCCATCATAGTAATGTGGCTGGTAGTCTTCGCTATATAGAGGAGCAGTAGGCAAAGCACCATAAGGAGATCCAAATGAACCTTCGGGTTCTTGATCATGGACATTAAGAATTTTTGGTTGAGCGAATATTTCATTTTTGTTTACTCCCGCATTTGCTGAATGATCGTGAGTAGGATCATATAATGGATCTTTTTGGGAATATTGTACGACTGGTTCCATTTGGACTGCGTATGGAGGAAGTCTTCCTGTTCGTGGAGAAACATTTGAGATTCTTCTATTGTTAGGTAATGCTCGAAAATGAGCGACTCTCGAATGTGGGAGAACCAAGGAGTATTGGAGATTTTGGGGCGTTCTTATATTTTCCAGCTGTCGTTTCGGTTTCGTTTTTGCTGTCGTGTTCTTGGCGCATGTTATGTTGAGCACAGCAAGTGCTGTGACCTGAAACAAATAATTATTTACATTATTTATGTGCCACATAAAGATTAATCTAAAAATATTGTTTGGGATATTTAACTGAATGAATTTGTTTTTATTTTAAACTATTTTTATGATCTTGATTCAAGATAACTGTGAATCGAAAGTAGTAGAATCGGATATGATAACTAAGGTTACGTTATGTCTTAAATTTAAACCGGTTGATCTGCATTCCAAGAAGAATAAAAGTAAATCTTTCATCGTGACTGCACTGTGTTGTGATGCCTTCGGTCACAGTAAATGGTGATTTATATAAAAAAGTAGTTTCGTTTCAATACGTCAAATCTTTAAAATATAGGTGAAATATTATATATTATATTTTAAATATTTTGTAGTAAAATATCTTTATTTTGCTTAAGCGAATGTAAGTTTGTTTGGTTACGCTTTCTCTCCTTAACTGCTTAACCGATCATTATTAATTTTTGTACGTCCGTACATTCTGATTACGTATCAGGATAAACTATCATTCGATCCCGAAAATAGTATTGGTCCTGAGGGATACATAAATATTGTTATGATGGCTGTCCGACAATACTATTTCTTATTCCTTGATGACTAAAAGTCTTTCTGCTCATTTTTCAAGCCTATATTAGATTAGTGTTAAAATTAAATATAGGTTTATTATTCTTACATTTTATACTAGCAAGATAATTTAATATTGCTCGTTATTTTATATGATGATTGTAAAATACTTCTCTTCACATCGCGGTATATTTCACATATTACTTATCATAGTGTTTTGTAATATAATAAAATTGGCGAAAGTAAAAGTATGAGTATAAACCTTGACCATTATGCAAAACAGATGACCCGGAATATTAAATGTAATGTAATATTTTTATTTAAAAACTGGTTTTGCCCACGACTTTGTCCGAGGAATATGCTTTTGAAAGAGTAACCTAAAAAGTAACCTAAGTCACTCTTTATGACTGTTAAAATGCAGCCGTTTCAGAGATTACACGGACCAAACCGACAGATAGACTTTTTTTTATGTTACACCGTATATACTTTCATATACATTTAGTGAAAGCTGTTAATTTGGAAATACAAACAGACACATCTTTATATGTGAAAATATTTCAAATTAGAACATTATTTACAGAAGAAAGACAAAATCTCCTTCAATAACTAGGCGTTTTAAATATAACTATCTTATCTTAAAAACACATTTTCACTCATTGTTCAAACAAAGTTATTAAATCTCACAGTATTTTTGCATACGTTCTACAATAGTTAATAATTACATATTAATAGTTCACGCTAAATTATTCCATATGACATCTGTATAAATGCTAAATTTACTTGCGGAGTTTAATATGATGTTTTACAATATGTTGATATTAAGGCATATTAGACCTTTCCATAATAATAATAGAATTCAAAATTAAATGTACATATTCATATGTGGATTGTATGCGTCTTTGTCTTCTCACGATGTAAGATAGCGAATAGTTGCGATTGTGAATTTGATAATGTAAATGAAATCACATCACTCTCACTGTTATCTTAGTAATAGGTGTATTGTGCAATTCGTATCATTGTTTTTATATATTTTTTATTACAACAACAAGATTGGAACCTGGGACTTTAGGAAATGTCTTCCATTGCTCAATTTTGGTAATCTTTACTCTAATAATTGAATATACCTATGAAGAAAACAATCACTTAAAAAAATATAAACAGTCGAATTTATTACTATTATTGAATTAAATAGATTTTTTTTAATACATTTTATTTTAGTTGTTAGTCGTGCTCACGATAGCTTAGTTGGCAGAAAGTAGGAAATCTAAAAGTCACAGGTTAAGTTACGATATGACACCCATCAAGTTAATAATTCCTGTCAATAGTCTTCACTTTGAAGTTCCACTTATAATTTATATCGTAATTATAATTCATCATTTAAACAATTTAAACACAACTTGTCTAAGCTGTATAATCTAGGCTGTGGAATGTGCTCTGCAATTTTCAGTTTCCTCTCGTCTCTCCCACGTTGTATGTACAATTTACCTATTACTGCTATTACTATAACTGTACATACTGGTAGCACTGCTTGTTATGAAGGGTTCATAATAGTAAATAAAATTAAAGATGCTATAGATTAATTTAGATTGAGGTTTCTTTGGGTTAAATATTGGATAACTTTCAGATATTTGAAGGATATGTTTTTATTTTTATATCGAATATATTTTCAATTAAGCTATTACCTTCACTTTGTTGAAGGTTTCATTTGTATCCTGTAGGGATAATTGAACGAAGATGATTAATGGATTGACGGATTGACAGTTTACAATTGTGAATGTATGTTATTGATCCTATTATGTCACGTGTCAAGACTATTTATTCAATGTTTTGTATTAAAAATATATATACTTAGTAAGCGAGAAATATATGATTGAATCAAACTTAAAACTAACAAATATTGCGTGATACAACTGCTCTTGACAATACGATGTTACCAAAGTTATAAAAATGTTATATCATAGTTATTTAACATATCTTCAACATATCTTCCTAAATTATAAAACAATAAATAAGTGAGTGAAGAAATAAAACATATAATAAGGAGAATCATTTTCGTGACTATTGTGTAATACAGACAGTTGCTACTTAGAATGTTGGGATGAACAGCCAAAGCTGAGTTACAACATGTCCGTTCACTTACAAACTCGCCTTTCGCCTAACTTTATAAAAAAAATGTGGCTGTATTTTTACATTATATTCATTATCTGTGCCAAGTGTCGACGCCATTAAAAAAAATATGTTACATGACAGATGTCAAATTTCGAAATCTAAATATTGCAATGATATCAAAAGAAGAATAGAAAAGAGAACCATAATAATATTTTTAAAACGGCACCTCTCAAAGGAAAATTGTATATAAACAATTATCTATGTTAATCTATAAATAATGTTGCGTTTTTGTATATTGTGCAAATATTACAAATAAGGTTCATGAAAGTAGGTTGGTAATGCCGTATACATCTGAGTAATTGCGTAAAATAGCGGTGGAATAATCTTTTGACACATCTCATCGGACGTAATAGATGCCACATTATGTAAATGTCGGTCATTTATAAGAAGAGGAAATGAAGATTATTTTTCGTTTTTCCGTTCACATAAGTGACAAAGGTTTACGTAACATCGAAATACGATTATGTCATGAGTATGAGGTATATTTGATCCATTTGCAAATGTAGAATTCATGATAATATAAACTATTGTATTAAGGGTCATTGACCTGACAATATACCTGTAGAAACGTCATCCAACAACCACTTTAATTTGGAATTCTGGTAAAAAAACAAATTCGTATGCATATTTGAGAATAACAATAGTGTAACAATACAAAACATTGAATAATAAACTTGACATCTGAAATAATACGATCAATACCATACATTCACTTGTAAACAATTAAACTGTCAATCCGTCAAGCCATCAATCATCTTCGTTCAATTATCCCTACAGGATACAAATGAAACCTTCGACAAAGTGAAGGTAATAGCTTATGCAATTCATTTTAATGTATCCAATAATGTATAATTTTATAATAACGACAATGTTCTCATCAGATGTTTCACATAAAATGTATTGCTGCTGTGGCAAATTCATATTATTTGAAGGTTACAATTTATATTATAATTTAAATGTTTTGCTCTTTAAATTACTTTACTCACAACCTCTACAAACATTTTTAAGAGAATTGAATGCGATTATGGCAATCTACTATTTAAAAGCATTATTGAGCTGAGCCTAAGCGAAGCTCTTGACCGCTTAGGAGACCCTTTTTGTCTTTTATTGTCTCCAGAATGCGACGAGATAATTAGCTAAAAATCTTCTCATCTATGTTTGAGCCGAATGCGGGTGCTGTAGCGAAAACAGATTGAAAAAATGTTTAGCCATTAAAAAGTTATCAAGAAAAGAAGTAAGGAGGGGCTCAGCTCGACACCCGCCGCGCATGGTTGGCGGATCCTAGTAATGTTATTGACCAAGATATCAGTGTTAAAGATACGACTTATTATACTAAGAACACGATCTCTAATTAAAACTAGACAAACTAGATCGCAAGCTAATCTTATAATAATTAAGGAGGGTGAAGCTAAAATGAAAGTTACGAGGATTACGAGTCAAAGCACCGATCCAGTGTTCTCAATCACGATACGAAACACGATACGAGTATAACGACACACACACACGCATATAACAGATTGCATGGAAATATGATTGATGTAATATTATATAACTTACACAAATAGTTACAATTGACCGTGTCTGAATATTATGATACTTTTATTTGGATTACGAGATAAATTATTGTAAATGTGCATTGTGAAACTTCTTTTTGAAGCAACATCACATTAAAACTACTGAACCGATTTGAATGAAAATTAGCAGAACTGTTGAGCTTGGGAATGGGGTTAAAAAAACAGAATTAAAATATCTCATTCCGTTCAGAAATGATGGTCAAAAACTGAGGGGGCTCAGCTCACGGCGACGGATCCTAGTATTATAATTGATGTATATCGTAAAGTATCAATGTGTGTTAGGTTCTTAATATGAACATATAATGAAAAGCTTCATGCAGTTGTCAGTCGTATTTATACGTTTGGTTTATGAATTATGCTTTTTGTTTCAGTTGTGATATCCTTTTATTCTGTTGTCCTCTTGTTCTGTTATTCAGATATTTATTGTTAGTAATGTATAAAATGAACTTTCAAACACTGGGTTTAGTGGAATATATAACTTCACTGGTTTTAGTAGAATATATCACAAAACTTCTTCCAAAAAAATACACTTTCTCCACTATTTTCCATTACCGATCAGACTGTGACGAATATTAATATTTGATAATGAATTTAATTATGTTAATATTTTTTCTGCTCGTCCATTCAATGACCAGCTTTGATACTTTATTAAACCTACTAGTCACGGTGCTACATTTTAATCTTTACCAAGTAACTTCATCTTTACATTTTAGTACATTTCTCGTAAAATATATCGTTTTATCGGAAGCAAAAAAAGGCAAGAATCAAACGCGTATTATATACATTGTTGAAAACTGTGACCGCAGTGATTGCTGTAATTAGAGGTGAGATAACTGAATAACTCATGTCTTTGTCTATAATATCTATTTAAAAACCTTCCGTGTTTGACAGAGTACAGCTTAAATATAAATATGTACATGTGACAGGACAGTCACAGATTAAAAATATAGTAATATTCCCTAAAAAAGGTTTGTCTTATAAAACTGTTTGATAAGATAGTTCATAAAAAAAATCGACTACAGAAACCAGACACTCAAACAAATAAAAAATTAGGATAAGTTGAAAAGGGCTTACCTAAAAAAATACCTATGTATTGTAAATCTGTCAATTTTGTTTATTTATATATAATATTAAACAAATTTATTATGAATGCTGATTATAAATTATATGCTTTCTCCTAATCTATAAATTATAAATGTATGTTAATAATATCCGTATTTTTTATGATTAGGAATTTTCACACGATCATTTATTTTTTCTTGTTTTGTATTGTTTTGATACAGTTTGTACGATGGCATTCACTTTTCAGTGACATTATAATGAAAATAACCAATTATACTTTTTTGCTCCTTACAGCGAAAGTCTTAATAAGTTGGATATATTTTCCGCGATTTAAATCAATAATCAATCAAAATATGATAAGCTGTAGTATAATAAATATGTCAATTTGGTGAGAGTTATACAGCGTGGAAGGGGAAGGGAAAGGGGAGGTCATGGGTGTTATCGTTGGTTGGATCAAATCACAGTGATCAAATGACTATTCGTGTCTGAGCTTCAAAATATTAGTATTGAATATATATTGTTAACGATTATTTAAATTTTTAGATTTACAATTTGTTTTTCCTAAGCAAAACAAAAATGCCGCCCTCAGTACTCATGTATATTTTATTTCAATAATAAATATAAACAGAATATAATACAACTATATTCAAAGAAGGCCATTTTGTATAATATACAAGGGTATAATATGATCATATAGATGTATAATGTATAATGTAAGCTCAAGTTCGTCGACACTACACTTTCACCACACAATGGCTCAATACATAATAATTAGCTCCT
Organism: Melinaea menophilus ssp. n. AW-2005; assembly: GCA_918358695.1. NCBI lineage: Eukaryota > Metazoa > Arthropoda > Insecta > Lepidoptera > Nymphalidae > Melinaea > Melinaea menophilus. The sequence goes on along the minus strand of OU911043.1, from coordinate 18,552,230 downwards.
ATATATTCTACCGGCTTCCGACATTGGCATTTTGTGACACCATAGAGAAACCCATAGAAACTACCAAACCCATTATTTGCTTATTTAATATGCAAAGAGGTCGTATACGCTAAAAATATATTGGCAATGTTAACCTCCTTTTAACTTAATAATATGAAAACAGTATTCATGTAAAATATATATGTACTTAAAAATATCAGATAGTTGAGTACTTATATTTTTTAATTATTTCTATTTGAAAGGAAAGTTTTTGAAGATCGATGCTTATCAAGAAGGGAAATTGCAAAATTGAATTTTGACTAGTGAAAAGAAATTAAAAATTAATTAAAAAATATAAAAATTATATGAATTATGATCAAAATTTAAAAGTATAATCAATATCTGAGAAGATAAAAAAAAAGTAAACATAAAAAAACCTACGGAATTATCAGAAAACTTGTTTAAAACATCATCCTATTAATAATCAACATATATTAATAATAATACAGTAAATTAAAAGTAATCATTGATCCAACAACCGGAAAAACACTGGAAAAATGATAAGAAAGAAGTCAATATTATCTTTATATTCGTTTCTATTTAAATATTACAGGTACATTTTAAAAAGATTTTGATATTGTTCTCTTATAATACAAACTACGTTTATAGACATTAAATATTGTTTTTGATTCCGCAAACGTAATAAGGTCGAAATATTTACCTTTGACCTCCATCAATCAAATATCCAAGGTTCTCTTTATAATATAAACTATCGATACACGTTTATTCAGCTTTAAATTAAGACAGATTAGAATGGAAATAGTTTTGAAATCATAAAAGTACATCATGATTTGATATTTCCTTCAATTAGTACAAGATATAGGAATTTATTGATAACAAGAAATAAATTGTGGTCTAATAAAAAACGTAATTTCTCCATTGAATAAAGTTTATTTAAAAACTGCGATGTCCCGCCTCTTCATTTCGATTCGAGCTTTCTACAACATTCCGGGCGGACCAGTCCGACGCCGGCGTCCATTTTGGAGTGAGAGTGAAACCGCGGTTTACGCACAGGTTGGTCACAGAATCAAAAATTATTTATTTTTAATACATACTTTTCAATGTGGTTATATTGTATTTTGTAACATGCCAGTAATTACGTTAATCGAAAATTTGTGAGGATTATATGAAATGTTTTAAATTTTAATTAATTTTTATTACATCTGTTTGTAAACTACAAGACCTTAAAAGGAAAGTTAAAATTAGTCCGATATTTAAGATATATTTTATTGATTGTCTTGAAATAAATTTACACACACACACACACACATATAACAGGATTAGACAATACACTTAATGCTTAAGGGTTAATGATTTTAGCATCGTTTGTATTACGAATTCATTTGACTAAAATTTAAAACTATTAATTACAAAATATCATTAAATTTTTAAGTTGAAAAGAAAAGGTTAACTAACAATTTACTCAATATTTATTTGAGGACATGTTTGAAGTTTTTGTATGAACTCAAGCCTAAATAAATAGTAATTTTGGGAAAACCTAAATACATACAACATGAAAGTATAAAATCAATTAATGAATTGATGTTGAAATGACACTCACAAAAACCGAAGCTACAGAAACAAATTTAAAATTAAAAAATCAATATGTCAAGTACTTTGAGGCGGGAAGTTTTGGCGGCGGCTGACTTGCTTAATATAATTAGTTCATTACAAGCATAAAATTATTGTACGTTTAGTATAACTATATTTAAAGCCTTAATAAGTAACCTTGATGAATACGGATCCATCATCAACATGCTATTTGCAAACCCATACTCTTTGACACAGGAAAGAAAGTTTAAATATGGCTCCTTGAGAACTGCACACTTTATGACAGCAATTTCTGTGTTTTTCTCAACCATTATAGTTGTTTTTTAATGCATCTTTATTTCAGAGTTAGTTTAAAAATAAATTGTAGTAGCTTTAGAAAAGTCTGAACCAATAATTTTTTTTTTTAATATCTTAAAAATACTTATACTGAACGCCATATCACGGTGGGTTTTTAATTATTTTTAAATAAAAGTAGCTTTTTGTTTTTATGTATTCTTTGTATTAATGTATTCATAGCATTATCTCCAATGACCGAAATTGATAATCGATTATGATCCAATTTTGTTATTACAGATTGTAACCCGTTCTCTGGCGTCCTTAAAGGAAGCACTCTTTCGTTTATTGAGCTGAGTAAGCGAAACTCTTAACCGTTTGGAAAACTTCTTTTTGAAGCAAATTCACATAAAAAGTACTGAACTGGTTGGAATGAAAATTTTCTGAGCTGTAGAGCTTGGGAATGGGCATATTTTTAAAAAACATAATTAAAATATCTCGTACCGTTCAGAAATGATGATCACAAAACTGTTTTCCCATAGTAGACTTAACGTTATCAGAACCGATGCGCTTGCCGATCGTCAACCTAGAAATACGCTTACAAGCAACATCACATAAAAACTACTAAATAATATAATATTATATTTTATTTAAAAGGGGAGGGAGCTCAGCTCAACTCCCGTAGCATGGCGGCGGCTCCTAGTTAAGAGAGATCTGTCAAAACTAACAATAAAAACGAGTTTATTGTCTATATCCTATCGCTTCCGGTCATAAAATAACCACGTCTTACACAACTATTATAACACAACCTTCACCAATGTACGAGACCTCTATGAGAGCGATGTTTGCGATGGCACTTAGTAAAAAAAGTAAAAGTACGCCAAACCCATGACACCTATTACCTGTGTGATAAGGTGTTAAATCGAATGTTTTATTTTAATTTCCAATTATATGATATGAATGAACTTTCATTGAAGATATTAAAGTTAGATAACGTACTGATAATAATTGTTAAGATATAATAGTCAAAAAATCATATATTTTATAAACAATCTTTGTTTGTTAGCATGTATGTATCTAAATCACGCAAAAATTACTGAAGAGATTTCGATGAAACTATACAGTAATATAGCTTACACGCCAAAAAAATATAGGAACATACCATCCAATCTAAAATATAGCCCGAGTGAAGCCGCGGGCAAAAGCTAGTAATATATATATATATATATATAAACAAACTTAATGTTTCTTATTTAATATTTTTAAATTTAAATAATGTCCGTGAAGACCAAGAGCGAGTTTGAATTGTAATTTGGTCATTTACATAAGTATAACTAAACTTTTCATTATATATTTACATTTCTCTTCACCTCTTGAATATTTAGTGTTTCATATTGTATTCACTTTGACTGTAAAAGGCTACAAGGTATAACCTTCACAAATGATTAAAGAATAAGAATCGTAGACACATCCAAATTATAAGTTCAAATTCGTATTATGTTCTATCAAATCAAATGAGAAAGAATTTGATTTAACACTAAACCTACCGACAATTCTTGTATACCTGTTCCTACCGCACGCCGTCAAATTGACCGGTAATTAAAAATTATTTTATTATTTACCGCAGGTAATAATGGAAATAACTGAAAGTAAAGAGTGTAGAAAATAATATATGCATATTCTAAGAATTGTCATGTAGTTTGATAACGATATTATAACGTTTAAAAATGTGTAAGTTTTACAAAAGTTTAAGAACGGTCAATTTGAGCTATAAATATCTATATTATTATTAAAACAGACAGACAGTTTATAAATATAACATTATAATATTAAATTGTGACAATCGTTTATTCAATGTTAGTAGGTCGGAATCAAAGTACCGTTAAATAGGCGTTACGTGCGATCGGATACGTATTTACTAGTTCAGTGTCGAGGCCATTAATGTTAAGCGTTTAGACATTAAGCCTGGTTAAGCTTGGTTAATCTCGATTAAGCTGGTTGATCGAGTCACTGTTTATTGTTCTATTGTTATAAATATCATTTTAATAGGATTATTAAATTGTATGTTAAATTATTTTTTGTGTTTATATTTTAGGATATTTTTATATAGAATATTTTACTTTCGAATTATTTATAATCAAAATAAAAGGAAGTATAAGTGACTAGACAAATATCCCATATTATACAGATCATAATGATCAAGCAGAAACCGCAACTAGTTTAAGCAAGGTTTCTTTGTAACTTCACCGCACACACCTGCTCGCCACGCCACAAAAAACAAACGCATCTCACCTGCCACAGCCACGCCACAAACACGGGATCGACGGGAAGTTTGTTCTACGTATTATAACATGTTAGTGAATTCTAACATTGCCACAAAATTATTATTATTATTTTATGTCAATAAAATTTTATTAATTTCTAAGCTGAACGTTCACTTTATGATCGTGATTACATAACAACATATCATCGTAATTAGTGAACAAATTAATTACATGTAATATCAATTTAATATGTAAATACATACAGTAAGTTATTAATTTCACCATCAAATTAATACGTAAAATATTATTAACGTTTAAGATATATCAGTTTGATTATTATTAATATTATTATAAATTTATCGAAGTTTTTATAATTAGAAAGTGTTATTAAATATTACAGGTGTGTCTTTTTGGTTTAAAGTTTTTAAGCGAAAAAATAATTTTTCGCTTAAAACTTTTAAAAAAAGTATTTTTTTGTTGTAGTAGATTTTGAAATAGATTTGAGTTTTACATTTTTTTTATTAAAATGATTTTTTTTGTTGTATATTTTGAAATAGAAAATAAATTTCTTTAGAAATGTATTTTTATATATACCGAGCAAACAAGAGAAAACTGAACTTGGTCTTCACTTAGCAGGTTGTGTTAAGACGTGACGCTATCGCCCGCTATACTTTCAAGACCAAAATAAGATAAAGGTAAATTGGATCAGTATTTTAATAAAATATATAAATTAAATTAAATTAAATAATAATTTATTATTGTCTGTCGAAATATCGCTTACCATCGCGATATCTTGTTAGTGGGACATCCGAATTATTAAGTTCCGTTCGCGATTACCACTCGGTGTCTGACACACTTCCTCAACTTTAAGGCTTTTACGCAACGTAGAAAGGATGTCCAAGTTGAGTAACATTCAACGATAATTGACTTGGTAAATATTATATATTTTTCATATAACATATTTTAATTTTTTTTTTTAATTTTTTTTGACGATTTTTTTTATAATTATGTTTACATTATATATAAAAATGTTATTATATAAAAAAAATATATTATCATATTTTTTTGAATCGGTATTCAACATATTACATATAAAAAAATATATTAAAAAAAAACAACGTACCCAAAAAATGAGCCTCATGGTATCCGTGAGTAAGATGCAAAAAAAGTTCAAACTGTCACCTGTCACCTATCACCTGTCACCTGTCACCACACGGGCGCGTGCGGGCGCGCGTCCAACACAACTGGCGGAGGCGCAGTGCACAGCCTCCCCCCCGAAGAAAGCCAACCTTCACATTCGGATTATGTAAATGGAGAGGCAAGTGTGAGTAACGAGAATGTCCATCGAGAGGGAAATTGGGATAAGGTCGTTTGGGAGACTATGTTTTTCCATTATTTTTATGGGTTGGGTAGTTTATTTTTATTGAGTTTTGATTAGTTTTATTGATAGTCCAAAAATATTAAAAATGTTTAGAATTTGAATACTTTGTCATCAGTGGAAAAAAATACAGAAAATATAATAGTCAGAAACAGGTTATATATATATTATTTAGCATTAACTGTTAAACTATAAGATAGTATATAATATACAAGAATATTAAATAATAATTAATTTAAATTAGAGTAGAGAAGTAAACTTATGAAATATAAATTAACGTCTATTCCCATACAAAAGACTTCAACGAGCTAAAAACTTTACTGGATAGTGACTTGTAGAATATTTGAAAAACAACAAGAAAAAAATTAATAAAAAATAACATAAAATACAATATAATATAGTTCAATTATTATAATAAAGGACTCATTCACTACCAGTATTTATTAGGACAGGACCAAATACATATAAAACTCCACCGGTGAGGCTGTCATGTAGGGCTGGCAGCAGAGAAAAAAAAGCACAAAAAAAAGTAAAAAAAGAATATATGCAATTAAATATTACAAGTTCTGTAACAAATGTTATATCACAGACCGCAGACACGTAACGAATTAGTTTCAAAGTGCACTTACGTTCTAATTGAGGGTTGCTCGATGTTATAATAATTTTAAGTCACCTTTCTATTTAGATCATTATAGCAAATTAATTTAATCAATAGATCTTTCTCATCATATAGTTAATTATTTTAAGACGTTTAAAATTACGTAAAATTATTATTTATTTTTTTATTTGTTATTTGATGTTAAAAAAAACTTTACTCAAAAGCGCTGTTGAAAGAAAAGTTCTTATTGTATGAAATACAACATATATATATATAAAATATGTCTCTGGTCTGTTATTAGGCAACAGACAAACGGACAGAATATTACATAGAGTGCATCATTTATGTAACTGCATTTACAAATGAGTTGAGCAACTCCGAGGCCAGAGAACGTACTAATAACTAACATATTAAAGAAATCAAAATTAATTTTTAAAAGAACCTTCGATATATTTTATTACAATCATTGAAATATAATACGGCTTTTGTAACAGTAATGACAGATTTTTGGGTTACGAGATAGTTATTTACTTGAATTTGTCTGATGTATATTATTATATTAGAATATTCCCTCTCGCTCCGCTGGACACACTATTAATTTGGATGTAAACTTAGGTTGCTATGGTAACCTTTGTCATATTATCCGTTGTCATAGTAACCGTTGCTATAGTAACTCTTACCTCCGCGTTAAATGTATAGCTCCTACAGGTTTAAAACTTGACGAAATGCAAAAAGTAGAAATCCGTTGGGATAGGCATTCCGTAAAATCCGTTCTTAGTGGACGTCTACGTCACAAAAGAAGTAACTATGTAAAATTATAAGTTAATCGGACAGATAGTTTCTTTGTTTTCTTGATGAGTCAGTGAGTGTTAAATCGCTTATATTCTTCAAAAGTAGGAAAAATATTTCAGTATTTCATTGATTTAAATAGTTTCTCAGTACTAAATAATAATAAAAATCATTGCAATATTGATTTTAAATTACAATGAAAGGTATGGACGAATGTCTGTGGATATTAATTTATCATTAAAAAAAACATTTTGATTACATATGAGTTTACTTTTACTATGTCAATGACCTGAGGGTAACGTGATGATTTTTTAGTCAGATAGTTTTGAATTAACACCGAAGTTCTATAAAAATATTAAAACAATGAAATCTTATCTGAGAGATGAGAAAATATATTAAATTTTCATTTTAATTTTTTAATTAATCTTAACACTATTTTTATCAAAAATAAATTTACACAATCAGTCAATCAATCAGTCATGGACAAAGATTTTGAAAGTGGCAGAGTGGAGGCAGAACTCTTTTTTTACTAAGACGAGCAATTAAGAAATTAGTTGTACTGTAATAGGTAAGCCCTGTTCATATAAATGTCAGAGTTAATTGACCTCCAAGTGGATCAACGAAGGGTTTACTTTACTATAAGTAATTCAAATGTATATATTCTAGATCTTTTATACATTTCAAAGTAATTGAAAGGTTTAAACATTTAAGGTTTAATTTTGTAAGTTTAACGTAAATATCACTGACCTTCCGTTACAAATTCTTATTAATTGTTCTTTTTCTAAACACATTTTCTGTACAAAGTATAATATTTTCTCTGTTTCATCTTAAATCTTTTACGAATATAAAGATATTAAAGAACCAATTAAAAATGCCTTTTTAGACTAACTAATGATGAAGAAATAAATAGTTTTGCAATATGTGTTTACAAAACGCAACCCAAATTGCTTTAAAGAGACATCATTATAATGAATAATGATGATATGACAGACAAGTGTTACCAATTATAATATATATTTTAATAATTTCAACTTCAATATTATATGTATAGTATATATGTAAAAGAGTAAAATCATATATACTCATGGAATAAAAGTCCTAGAAGAGTTAAATAAGGGTTTACAGTATAGAAGTTAAGTTTATTGTTATAGTAACAAGGAACTCAACAGTATTTTAGTCAAATGTTTGTCTCAAATTAAACATATAAAATAATCTTTACATATTAATGGATTAGCACGCTAATATATATTAAAGCTCAATTTTAAATATATATATATATATATATATATATATATATATATATATATATATATATATATATATATATGTCTGATTCACGTTCACTATTTGTTGAAACATAGTATCATGTAGAGCTGTACAATCTCAGACTTCAACCTTGATCGTTTGATCTGTTTTCGGTCGTTAAAATGCGATGAGTACTATCTCTCAACATTGGTAATTATCTCTTTTTGAGGCCTTGTCTGAATGAATTTATTATTATTATTTTAAAGATTGTTTATGATTACAAAATATTATATAATATGATTCAAGATATCTTTATTTAAGTTGGCATTTACACGCACTTTTGAATCGTCAATTATTACATAAAGGTCAGTGTATACAGTCCGTGAGTAAGTTATCAAGTGGAAATGCTGCTCTGCTGAAGAGTCGCCCAGAAAGTCAACAATTGCTCTTTTTAAAAGAAATTTAACAATGTTAGATTCATACATTATACTATCAACCTGCAAATGAGTCAACTTAAGTTACACACCCTTTGATCCTCTAAAAGCTCTTGAACGTTACAATAGATTTATTCAATAATAAATTTTTGATTTTAGATTTAAAACTAAGAAAAGGAAGGTCTAAATATCTTGTGAAACTATATTATATATGCGACTGTATATTAAAATTACAAAACAAAGTTCTTAAAAGCTGTCCGACAATAAAAATTAAACATGATATCGAAGTAAAAAAAACTTACACAAAGCGAGTAAAGTCGCAGGCAAAAGCTAGTAATAAAGAAATATTTTTTTCATCCAGATTATGCGAACAACATCTATTGTGTTTCATTACATTAACGATTCGTATTTCATTATCAGTCGAGATAAATCTGAGGTACTTTATCATGTGCTTCTTAACACTAAACCTACCAAGTACAGGTCAAAATGACCGTTCTTAAACTTTTGTAAAACTCACACATTCTTAAACGTTTTAATATCGTTATCAAACTACATGACAATTCTTAGAATATGCATATAATATTTTCTACACTCTTTACTTTCAGTTATTTATTCATTATTACCTGCGTTATATAATAAAATAACTTTTTATTACCGGTCAATTTGACGGCGTGCGGTAGGAACAGGTATACAAGAATTGTCGGTAGGTTTAGTGTTAAAGTATCTTCTCATATGTAGCTACTAACATTGTGATACCATCATTAATACTAGAATGACGTACAAATTGCCAGACAATTATGATATATTGTTAATATTACGTAAACAATACACGGTTAAACCGGCTGGGTTAGGTAACATCACTTTTACCGTCTGGATTAGAGTTCAGAGGCCGATTACGTTATGGTTATTATTCAAATAATCTTCAAATAAACCTCACAATTATGGATGCTAATTAACAATAAAAGATTTACCAAATCAACATATATATATGATAAAATTTTACATAGTTACTTCTTTTGTGACGTAGACGTCCACTAAGAACGGAATTTTATAAAATTCCTATTCCAACGGATTTCAATTTTTTGCATTTCGTCAAGTTTTAAACCTATAGGAGCTATACATTAATGCGGGGGTTACTATAGCAAACGGATAATATGGCAAAGGTTACCATAGCAACCTAAGTTCACATCCAAATTAATAGTGTGCCCAGCAAAGCGGGAGGGTATAAACTAGTATCTTTATATAACACAACTAATTGCAGATGCATTGTCATTAGGAAATGGGAAGATTAATGGAAGGTAACAGCTTCTGTTTCTGTGCCAAATACAGCGATTATAGAATTTTTACAACGATTTTACGTTAGAGGGCAATAAACCCAATTAAGCCAGTACTTACAAGCTTTAAGACTACGGGTTATCACTAGGCTTCGAAGTATTATAAAATTTATTGAGCGAAGCGAGCGTAGCGAGCGCAGCGTTCTACTGGAGACTTTTTCACATTCTTTGTCACGAATAGGCTCGAAAACTACTTGATGGAAAATAATGAAATTTTGCAATCAAAAGACTGATATCCCATTGAAGTCAATAGGAAACGGTGAGTCTTTACACTGGGCTCGCTTCGATCAATATGCAAACTGCACCTTAAATTTCGCGAGCGCAGCGAGTCGAAATTGAGGGTCTGTTGGCGCCCCTAGCTGATATTACATTTCAATTAACTATAGATTGACGAACTGTTAATGTTTAGAGAATGTTATTGGTGAATATTGTGGACTCCCCAGTTTATTTTACTAGATGGTTATCGCATATAAAAATAAAGATAAGTTATTTATTTTTTTTATCTGTACAGCCTGAATGTTAGTGTCAGGGTCCATGATTGGGCAACTTTGAGTTTTAATAATCATAATCTCTGTAAGTGCTATTTTATTGCAGCTTAAGTATTTATTATACTCGTTAATAACAGCTAAGTAAAGGTATCAAGGTTTAACATAATTCTGATGTCTATCGTTTATTATTACCTTAGTCGACTTACGGAGATTTTAGGAGGATTAAACAAAACGTTTTAAAATAAAAGTTTCGGTTATCGTAGAATTGAAAGCATAATATTGTATCGTATCGTGTCTTTGTCGTGTCTTTGTCGTGTCGTGTCGTGTCGTGTCGTGTCGTGTCTTGTCGTGTCGTATCGCATCGGTATCATACATTCGTTATTACGTCAGTAATCATTATGTTTCAATTATAATAAAAGCCGGCTATATAATTAAGTTCGCAGAATCTTTTCTCATTATATATTATGATCTTCGTATAATTATATACTATGTATATTAAAAAAAACAACTGTTTTTGACATGACACAACAATAAAATAACAAAAACATATTCTTACAAATGAAAGTTAATAACCAAAAATTATACTTTATAATACTTAAATAATAAATGCAAAATAATTTTAATCCTTCCTACATACATTTGGTCGTAATTTTTAATTCAACAAACTGAATAATACAAATACCTGGACTTAAAGGTATATTGAACACGTGCTGATGTGCTATGAATAGAAAGGCGGTGAAAGTAGACTGTCCTTGTAAAATTACATTTCCTGGTGTCTCGAGTCGTGTGGGTGTGGATCACATTTTGGGCATATCTATCTCCAATATAACCTTTTTTACCTATAATAGTGATAAAATTTTGTTTTTCTAGTGTGCGATATTCAAAACTGTGCCTTACAGTCAATGTTCGTTTAGGTTGATGATCTCTGATGTTAGCACATATATATTTTTACTTACACTTATTATATTTGTGTTATTCATTACAAATTTAAGACTTATTTTAATAAACCAATTAACCTGAATTATCAAATTCTATAAACATAAGTTGTCAATCGAATATTCGATTTTGTCTCTCTTTCTATGACTATTTCTCTCTCTTTTCTTTAAGTGGTCGCCACACCTCCAGTGATGTTATGCCAGTACCTATAGATTAAAAACAAAACGTTCACAATATATTAAAAGACGTTAAAGTCCATTTACATAAATCTTTTATTAAACACAGATCCCATGTTGTGGATTCTAATTTTATCGGTGAAAATTAATAACTACTTCATTAATATTGAATATACATATGGAAATTTAAAAAAGAAAGTGTTATTCTATTTTGATATAACGTATTAATCTAAAAATTAAAAAAACGTGTTTAATTTATGTTTTATAGAAAGTGTTAATTACGATAATCGGATATTTAGGTTATTTAGACTCAAAAGAAAACTGTCGGTTTTTTCTATACCTTATGATAACTTACTTCTAACATTTCTATTTAAATTGTATGATAATTGAGAGAAGCGAGCGTAGCGAGCGGAGCGAACTACTGGAGACTTTTTCACATTCTTTGTCACGAATAGGCTCGAAAACTACTTGACGGAAAATTATTAAATTTTGCAATCCAAACGATGAGAAATAATCGTCAAAAAACTGATATCCCATTGAAGCCAATGGGAAGCGGTAAGTCATTACACTAGGCTCGCGTCGCTCAAAATGCAAACGGCACCCGAGATTTCGCGAGAGCAGCGAGTCGAAATTGGAGGTCTGTTGGCGCAAATAGTTTATAACAAACTATAAAGTTCAATTTAGTTTTAATATATATTCTTCAAAGACATCTCTGAGACCTTAATATGAAGGTTCAAATGATGCAATGGAACCGCAGAAATTGTTAATTTCCAACCGTGAAATCCTTTTAGAGCATTGCAAAATGAATCATTAAGTCTTTTTGAAATTTTATATCCTATTGTTGGCCAATTATTTAATAGGCGTGCATAACATTCATATACGAAACAAGATCAGATATTTTTAAGTTTATTTGTATGTTTGTGTAATAAGAAGGCATAATAAACACTGAAAAAATCATTATCAGGAATTAACATAGGTGACTTTTTGTCCCGATATACCCATGAGGAAAATTTAAAAGCTTTTGGAGTTAAAATACAATAACATTGTAATTTGGGGATGGGGGGACGTGAATGAAGTTGCTAGTAACAGGTAGTAATCGACTGATAAGTTTCTAAGTTTATTGTCAGCTTTCTGATCGAACAAAATACTTCAAATAAGAAACTTTGAAAGATTTAAAAGAAAATTTAGTTCAAAATAAGTTATTGGCACATTAATAAATAAAAGGTTGTATTGTTTTTAATTCTACGATTATGTTTTTATTGAGATTACAATGTTGCTATATATTATTAAGTTACAAGTGATAAAGTTACAGGATAGGTTTAAAATGTATATAAAATTATAATTATAAGTAGTTTTAACAGTCGGTAGGTGGCGCAGTTTGAGCCCTCCGTTCTTACAAGCAAAGCATGCGGGTTTTGAGAGCGGGTGATGAGAAATAAAAAGGTAGCATAGGGTCACATCAAAATCGATTCAGTATTCCAAAAATCACAATGTTCTTGTGCTATTTTATCTTTTTAAATTAAATTATTAATAACTTAATTTATATAATGACTTCATTATTATAAGATGATTGTATTACATCATTAAAATAGCTGATAAAAAAGAATTTTAACAATGTATTTTTAAAGTTATCGTAATGTCATTGTTATATGCATTGGTTTCGTAAATTATAAAGATGAGTTATAAAATTATCTCTTGAGTAATCTATTGTAGCTTCAATGTGAATCCATACAGCAACAAAGTGGAGTTCTTTTCATTAATAATTAGTTAAAAATCATAAAATAATTTATATTTTGACATCCTTATTAAAAAGGATGTCAAAATATTAATTATTTTATGATTTTTATATGAAGGAAAAGGAACCTTTGAACATTCAATATTCTTTACACAATTTACAGTGTGTTGTACTAAATTTTTATTATCAAATTATTAATGGTATTAATTAAGGTGACAACTATATAACTAGTTAATGTTAGCGACTTCATCTGCTATTCTTTAAGTAATATGAAAGGGATACTAAAATGTCTAGTGTTATAGCAATCAAGTGGTCTGTATAGTTTGAAATTACCCGTGAGAGTTTATATTCTTAGGGGATTAAGATAATTAAAGCTGACTTCACAAAAGAATAAACTCGTTACTATTAATATTAATACATAATGATAGAAATCTTTTAATAAAAGAGTGGCAGTTAATTAAATTCCATCTGTATGGAGCTTAAAAGATTAGGAAACGATCATATATCATGTCCATCTTGACAATAGGATAAAACAATAAAAATAATATACTCTTTGGCAATGTATTGTGATATATTCACAGGATATTTCATTCATCTAGTCTTCACTTGCAAAGCAATTGAGATTAAGTCATGGGAATAAAAATACATTTAATTAGCTTCCCATAAGAAACAGAATGACTTTCAGTTTAGACGAAAATATCGTATGATTTAATCTCTTTACATAATTTAGATTGTAGAACGCTTATTGTGTTTTTATATCGAAATAATAAATTTTATATTGTATAATATAAGTTAAACTATATATTAACAGTTTAACTTATTGAATAAGAAGTGTAGGCTTCCTTTTACTTACAAGGAAGCAAATATAACGATGTTATACAAATACAGTTATGTAACGGTCGCCAGTCGCCATTGTTTGAAACTTCCGGACCACATTATTAATTGGACGATCAAATTGTTCTGAATCGTGTCACAAATTAGTATGAAAAGTGTTATATATTAAAGCCTTTATCTGATTTGTTCTATTAAACTTTATATAAACTTATATAATTTATTTATGTACCATATTTTATTATTTAAAGGTTTGAAAGTGAGTATTAGATTAGATTAACTAGAAATAGTTACACGATTTCAAATGCCAAAATTTAGCCGTCTTTATAAAAAAAAAATATTTTTCTATCTGTTTAATGAGAGAGAAAGACATAGAAAGAGAGAGAAAGAATATGACGATAGAATACAATAAACAGGTAGATTTCATAAGATGCGGTAGTGGTTAGAATAGTTACAGTATTTTGGACATCGGGTCAATATTATTCAGTTCTCCGACACGAGCTTGACCCGAGACAGCAGTGACCGACTTGCTAACAAATGTTGTCATTTTAATATTATTTATACAAACATCGAGATATATGTAAATATGTTTTAATATATATATGTAAAGCGGCCGTTTTAATTAATGGAAATCATCTCATTTGTAACTAAAAAAGTTATTTATGATAAATAATTTTAATAATTAAAATACTATTGTTTGTATTCTATTTATTATTCACATGTATACGGTTATATGATTTATTTATTAACAGATCCTTCATTGGCTTGAGTATATGTATATATAATAAAGTTCGACAAGATATCTTAGACTTTCCTTTTCTTAGTTATAAATCTAAAATCAAAAGTGTATTATTAAATAAATTTTATTATAACGTTCAAGATTTTTTAGACGATCGACATGTGAGGAACTTAAGTTGTTGAATCATTTGCAGGATATATATTATAATGTACATCACCTAGGATTGTTATATATCTTTTGAAAAAAGCAACTGTCGAATTTCTGGCCGGCTCTTCTCAACAGAAGCATTTCGAGCCGATGATAGCTTACTCACGGACTGACTACACTGACCTTTTTTATTGTAATAATTGACAATTCAAAAGTGCGTGTAAATGCCCACTTGAATAAATATATTTTGAACTTAAATTTAAGTCATCTTATTCTATTGGGAAGGAGTTATGGGTGGATGGATGGTTGGGCCCACCGGTGACACTGTTATGGCCAGGGGGGCTAACAGCAGAGACATTATAAAAAAAATGAATGGATGTAGGGACGGATTGACTGATGGATGGATGGATGTATGGATGAATGGATGTTATTCTTTCATGCATAAACATGACAGTAATATATCTTACCTTTCAGAATCATAAGTTGCATGATTTATAAAGATATGTTATAATAAAGTATTTTTGTAATTAAAAACCAGAAAAGTGAGAGCCGGACTCGCTATTCCTGAAATTTAGCTCTATAACTTAAATAAAATTATAAAAATATATTTTAAAATATCCACATCAAGTCGTTTCATATTAGTTAACTTGAACTGATACCTTCAATTTTACATTTAAACTTTTTATAAGAGTATATTTTTTATAAATTAGCACAGTTTTTATGTTTTTACTTAAATTTGTATATAATAAGATGTTACTTGTCGAATTTTATATTCCACGTGAAGTATCCCATCAATATTGCTTTCTTTGAGTGAAAAAATATACATTTTTATGCTATAGACGGTGGTATTTTTTTAAGTTAATTTGAAAGTTTTTTTTCTGATTTAAAGGGACTTGTATGTGGTTTTGATTTCAACTCGATATCTCCGTTCCCGAAATTAAGGGTCTTGACAGATGAATAGCAAAGTGATCCTATAAGGGGTCCGTTTTTTTCCTCTTAGGGTATCGGACCTTAAATAAATTAAGTATAAATTAAGTCAAGTAGAGATAGTAAAAAAAGCCTCTTCACTTGATATAAATTTACGGAGTGTTATTTGAGTTATGAAGTACATTTATTTAAAAAAATTGAGTACATATTTTATTTATATATTATGTTATGAATACTCCTAAACCCAACTTTTAAATCTTTTTCTGTCAAGTTAGCTAGTTTATACATATAAATAATTGAAGTGTCTGTTTGTTATTATCAATTAACAGCATTTCACTAAATGCATATGAAATTATATATAATTTTTCTCTGTCTGTCTGTTCCGACTAATCTCTGAAAAGGCTGGACCAATTTTAACAAGACTTTCACTGACGTTTTGAGTAATTTAGATTAATATTATTAAAAAGACATTCCATATTAGCAAACAAAGACGGGGGAACAGCTTGTTTGAATATAAAAAATAATATTAAAGACATTAAAAAACATTTTGTTCCTGTAATGTAATTTTACAAATTGAGCACAGGACTTCAACTTTTACGGCCATAAATTATATTTTTAGTAAAACTAATACTATATACCTACTACTTATTTTCTTTGTGCGGGTTTTATATGACTACACCACAGGTATAAGATGCCTAATCTTACTAGATTGTTACTCAACTATATATAATTGAGCGAAGCGAACGAAGTGAGCGGAGCGTTTTACTGGAGACTTTTTACATTCTTTGTCACGAATTGGCTCAAAAACTACTTGACGGAAAATTATTAAACTTTGCAATCCAAGAGACACACATTATGTGATGGTTTTTAAAAAAAAATTGAAAATAGTCCCCAAAAAAAATTTTTTTTTTAATATCATGTCAAGAAACTGATATCCCGTTGAAGTCAATGGGAAACGATGATTCAATATACTGGGCTCGCTTCGCTCAATATGCAAACGGCACCCGAGATTTCGCGATTGCATCGAGTTGAAATTGAGGGTTTGTTGGCACCCCTAGTTTATTATAATTAGATGGTTGACAGCCGTTGATTATATTTGAAGTCACTTTATAATCTATATATATATATTTATATATAAGCGATTTACCACTCACTGACTCATCACGAAATCTCCGAAACTATCTGTCCGATTAACTTAAAATTGTACATACTCGTACTTACTTCTTTTGTGACGTAGACGTCCATTAAGAACGGATTTTACGGAATTCCTATCCCAAAGGATTTCAACTTCTTGCATTTCGCCAAGTTTTAAGCCTTTAGGAGCTATACATTTAACGCGGGGGTAAGAGTTACTATAACAACAGTTACAATGACAAAGGTTATCACAACAACCTAAGTTCACATCCCAATTAGTACTGCCCAGCGAAGCGGGAGGGAATAAGCTAGTTAAAAATAATTGCGAATTTGTATCATTTACCATCTATATTATCATATTGCTTATATTATAGATAGATAGATGTAGATATAATGTAGTTGGGATAGTTCATTTATATATTGGAAATGTTTTAATAATGCATCCTATAACTTCTTTTATCGTAGTAAATCTAACGCCTAGTGTAATTTGCTGTTTCAAATATTGTCTGTGTTCATTTAATTTATATCTGTGGATGAGGTTGATTTTGAAATATGGCGAGGTAATGTTTACATCAAAACTATCAAATTAAGGTCACTGCGGTTAAATCAATATAAAATGTTGTGGGCGAAATTAAGAAATTCAAGGTTTAAATAATAAACTTTGTTGTAAGATAACTCCCACTTAGACAAATATTTGCATGTGAATACATAGTTATACATTTTCAGGACGAACCTTCAAAGGCAAATAAAAGATTCCTAAGAAAATTTAATATCTCAGTATTTGAAACTAGTTTTTTCGCAAATTACATATATATGTATATATATATATATACATATATATGTAATTTTATATATATATATATATATCAAAGATGGCAGAATACTGCATACACTTACTTCCTAACAATGCAATACATTTTTGGAAACAATAAAAAAATTACGAAACCCACTAAGTTTCTAACAATACTTCTCGATTTTTAAGTTGTTACCCGATAGTTAAAAAAGTCAGTTGTAAAGTCCTCGATAATATAAATATTTAATAATATAAATATTTAATTTAATAATATAAATATTTAATTATATTTCAGACAAACATTTTACAGCATTTTCAAAATTATACAAAACATTATACTTCAATATTTTTATCTCTAAAATATAAACTAAAAGGGTGAAGGGGAAAGACAAAATAAAAAAAACATCACATTAAAAAATTTATTATCTATGTAACATAACATCGAACCAACCGACAGTATATTACAAAATAAAAAGAGTACAATCCGTACGAGACGTCGGTTACTAGTTTAAACCGGTCCGAACCGGTTATGTCTGGAAAAGACCGGTTATAGTGGAAGTTTTTCGTATTTACAAAAACACCGTTGGAAGATATCAGTTATTAAATATAATGTGCTGAAAAATTAAAAAAAAATACGTGGAAAATATATATCGTATTTCGAGTGACCTGTACAGACACGAGATGGTGATATATATATGTATATATATATATATATATATATATATTGTAGTTCGTTATACAAATGTAAACAAAAACCAACGTACAAACAAAAGGGACTTATTTACAATATTTTCGAGTAAAATCCATTCCAGATAGATTTCTATGGGGTGTGTGACAGTGTGTGTGTGTGTGTGTATATGTGTGAGTGTGTGTGTGTGTGTATGCGTGTGTGTGTGTGGGTGTGGGTGTGTGTGTGTGGGTGTATGGGTGTGTGTATGTTTGTGTATGTGTGTTTGTGATATCATTACATGAAGTCGTCGTAGTCGTCGTCGAAGGTGCCGTAAGCTTCGTATTGATTCAAATGTGCCTGGAATTATAAAAACAAATAAACATTATTTTAATGACACAAATTGAAAATGTTTTTCTAGAAAATTTTCTATTCTTTTCTATAACAGTTTTTCTAAATACGATTAGCTTAATTGTTAAATCGACGGGACGGTTTCCCGGAGGTAGCAGGTTCGAATCCTGCCCGTTTAGATATATTTTACATTATTTATTATTTGATATAAAATTGTATAAGTCAAATACTCATCCAACACTTACACTTTCCCCCTCCACTTTTAACTTGGCTTTCCCCTTGCCCTTGGTGGGCTTTTTCCCTTTTTCGTTTTTCTCAGCCTTCTGTTTTTCAATGTAGAGATTGTCAACTGTCATTTTTATCCTCTTGATGTCGGCCGATGCCACTGAAATTTAAATAAAAAAATAATTGTATAACAATAGTACTAGGATCCGCAACCCCCTCAGTTTTTTTACCATCATTTCCGAACGGAATGAGATATTTTAATTGTTTTTTAAAAACATGCCCATTCTCAATCTCTACAACTCTGCCAACTTTCATTCGAATCGGTTCAGTAGTTTTTATGTTACATTGCTTCAAAGAGAAGTTTCCCAAACAATTAAGAGCTTCTCTTACGCTCAGCTCAATTAACATATCTCTCACTCTCTCTCTCTATACATATCTCTTTCTCTCTGTCTAGTCTGAATTCATTCAAAATTGCAATAATAGTTTAAATATAACAATGATCAGATTGGCGTCACAACAAATGAACAGACGTATAAATATGCTTGTATAAGTTGAGTACATATTTATAAATAAAATTTAATAATTAAGACATAATAATATAGGAAAAGTGTTTATAATTATAAAGGAAAAGTGAGCGGTAAGAGAGACACGGGGAGGCCTCGAGTGACCTTCGAAAACACTGTATCCATGATACTGGAGGAAGGTCACGTAAAAAGTATGAGGACCCCCCGGAGGGCATGTATGAAGAGGTTGATGTCTGTGGCCGAGGTGAAAGAGGTATGCAGGGACCGTAGCGTTTGGCGCTCCGTCGTCTCTGGCTACCCCGCAAGGGATATGACGTGAAGCTAAATAAATAAATAGATAAATAACTAATACAGTAAAATATGTATTAAATATAAAACCTTACTTTGTACAACTATATTCTTGACCAACTCGTCTACAAATGCTGGAAATTCTTCCTTCGTCTTGTAAATGTTAATCTTTTTACACAGAAGCTCCGCAAATTCGTTGAACTCCTGCTTGTTTGTTGGATGAAAGCTATCTAGTTTACCGGCTCCCTCCGTCACACCTGAAATTTACATACATATTATATTAAAAATTTTATAAATACTATCTTAATTAACAATATTTATTCAAATTCAAAATATCTTTATTCAAGTAGCCGTTTACACGCACTTTTGAAGCGTCAATTATTACAATACAAAAAAAAGGTCAGTGTAGTCAGTCCGTAAGTAAGCTACTCCCGGCTCAGAATGCTGCTCTTTTGAGAAGAGTCGGCTAGAAACTTGAACAGTTTCTCTTTTTAAAAGATTAAGATTAAGTAATATATTTCTAAATATATTAAAATAATTAATAAATATTTTAGTGTCTGACCAAAAGTTTGGTTTCAGTTGAGTTCGACTAAAACAAATTTTGGTTAAGTTTCTGAGTTTGGGGAGAAACTAGTTTCTGGAGAACTTTTTTTTTATTCTTTAAATATTAGGTACCTATATTTATTATAACGTTCATCTTAAATAAGCAATTGCATGTTTAATGTTAAAAAATTTGAATAATATTCAAAAGAATCTACTGACTCAAATAATACATAATTATGTTATTTAAAGATAAAAAAATAAAGACCAAGTGATTATAATGTTTTTTTCCTTATTTTTCCCTCAAAACATGATCCTTGTAAGAAAGTTTTAGTTTCAGTAAAACATTCAACGACAATATTTAATTAACCCTTTCCACTCGGAGACCATTTTCACATTTCCTTCCAACAACATGCCAGCAGTGCTGGCATTCCCAGTTGCCGGAATAAAACTTCATGCCAGCAGTGCTGGCATTCCGAGTTGCCGGAATAAAACTTCATGCCAGCAGTGCTGGCATTCCGAGTGCAAAGGGTTAAATATATTTAATAACTACCAAATGTCTCCAAGGCCAGTAGCAAATCAGATTCCTCTTGTAACTTTTGTTGACGTAATTTTTCTGCAGCCTTCTCTTCTGGAGTCAAGTCTTCTTTTTCTGTTAACTGCACAGACTTTTCACGTTCTAAACGCTGTCAATGTGCACAGATTAAAATTGGTAATTAATAACAATTTAATATACAATATTATACAAGCTCTATATGGGACTAGAGTTTAATTTTATGGAGTAAGAATTGACTGAATATTCATATATTTTTTATATACAAAATCAAAAATAACTGAGTTAGGTGAAAAACCTAAAATTACTTCATTATAATAAGCATTTTGATAATATTTTTGTGTCATTTAGACACTTAGCAACACAATATTTATTAATTAGGACCATTAGAAGTAGCATTTATCGCTTGGCTATTGATATTAATTATATGAAATTATGTAAATCACCATTCCTAATAACAATTAAAAAGCCATTTAGATGTTATCTTGCTTAGTCAGCCAACATGGAATATGCATTCTTAAATAAGACAGTAAAGAGTAGAAAAATTAAAAATTCATCTTAGTTTGTTTACAGAAATTACTATAAGGCCTTTTAGATATTTATGATTGTTGGAAAACCACATTAGAAAACTAAGCAAAATTTTTATGAATGTGTCAGAAAACCACATTAGAAAACTAAGCAAAAATTTTTATGAATGTGCCATTTATTGAAAGTAATTTAATTTATTTTATGTAACTGTATATATATATTGTTCACAAGATACAAGATTCTTAACGAGGTGTTGATAAGAATAACAATACAAAGGCAATTATTAGATAAAGTTCTTAGAATCTGTTTGGGGATTCCTATATAAATAACTATTAATTATGCTATTGTGTTTAGATAAATATCGATTACTCTTCCTAATGTCGAATTTATGAAAGATATTAAATAGAAAAATCTTATCTTGTAATATATTGCATGAATTTATATATTTATGAAATATTAATATCGAAATTTAATTTTCCCAATAATATCATGAACTTTGATAAGCTCAATAGTAGTGACATTAGCATTTTATACAGAAATATAAATTAATTACCAACCTCTTTTTCTGCAATTTTATCAAAAATTTTCTTTTTAGGTTTAGGTGGAGGAGCCGCTGTTTCTTTTTTCTCCTCATCCCTTTTTTCCTCTTCTTCATCCTCCCAGCTGTCCTGTAAAAGAGCTGACGTCAACACTCACGAATTGGAGGTTATGACATATTAGGTCACTGTCGACTATAATAATCGAATATTGCCCGGTATGTATAGCTTAACTTGGCACCTGCACTCATTACCTTGACGGCTTCTTCCTCGTCCTCGCCCTCCCATTTGTTGGAAGTCAACGTGGTCGGAAGTTTTGGTTCGAAATTATCCGCATCTGCAAATCACATATGGAATAGATAACAAAAACTGACAATCAATAGTATTAATAAAATCGAATTCATTTAAATTGTAACACACCCCACGACACATCCATGATTGCAGATGTTTAGCAAAGATCAGATTTTGCGGACTTTTCACGTGAAAGACAAAATCGGACAAGCACAACAACTTGGTAACTTTTTCAACACAAGATGTCTCCCGAATCGACTATTTATCTAACAATAACAATTCTCAGGCAAATTTCGTCAAACGATAGAGATTTTTCTGCATTGACCACGAACGGATTGAGAAAACATGAACAAATGACATAATTTCAATAAACTTTCAACGGAACTACAATCGGAATTTATTACGTAAAAATATGACTCCATCGCAAACGATAATTCTCGATTCACTAAAAATTTCAATATGGCGGATTGACATTCCCAATTTTGTTACAATATATAAAAAAATAAAATAGGTATTTTCTATACGTAATTAAAAAAAAAGAAAAACATTAAAACATATGTTTATATTATATTATATTATATTTTTAACAATTACCTTCAGATATAAGAAAAAATTCGGGACGATTATTTTAAATTAAGGCATTTGAAAAGATTTTTCAAATTTTCAATGCTAGCTATTGGGTTTCGGAAAATAAGTCATAACTAAAGGAACGAGTATAAAAATGTATTTTGAACAACAAATTACAGAAATAAATTATTGAACATTTTGTAAATAACAAGTATTTATAGTGCCATCTAGGCAACATTTGACGAAACCATCAACACTTGTAGCGTTTTAAATTAGAGATGATACTTGTCAATTATTTATACTTTGTTGGAATAGATGTCACTAATTTAACTAATTTTGTTAAATTACTTAAATTAGTGACATCTATTCCAATAATATGTTTTTATAGGATAGATAATCCTCTTAAAAATAATCTTTTTTTGTATACATGTGTGTGTTTGTGTGTATATATACATAATATTATAATGATAGAAGTTAATTGACTATAATATCATATCCAGGTAAATATTATTTGATGTGTCTAAACCATTTGATTTTAATTTCCCATAAGAGTACAGACCGAAAAGTAAGCCTATAATTGCTAATAGTTTATTTCATATTTTATAATAATATATATTTTTTGAATTATTGAATATTGTATTATACATAACTAGGGGCGCCAACAAACCCTCAATTTCGACTTACTGCGCTCGCGAAATCTCTGGTGCCGTTTGCATATTGAGCGAAGCGAGCCCAGTGTATTGACTCATCGTTTCCCATTGACTTCAATGGGATATCAGTTTTTTGACATGACAAAAAAAAATAAAATTTTTTTGAGTACATTTTTCAAAAAATTTTATTTTAAGAACCATCACCTAATGTGTGTCTTTTTGATTGCAAAGTTTCATAATTTTCCGTCAAGTAGTTTTCGAGCCAATTCGTGACAAAGAATGTAAAAAGTCTCCAGTAAAACGCTCCGCTCACTTCGTTCGCTTCGCTCAATAAATTTTAGGCAAAGAAAAACAGTGTTTAGTTGGAGTCTTTTACTAAAGATGGTTCTGCAAAAAACAGAACATTCAGTCTATCATTCAGTCAGATAACACAACAACAAATTCAGTCTAGAAAAAGAGTTAAAAAAAATTGATATTCATTTAAAAGAAAGATATATGGCTATAATTTTATTAATGATGAATTGATTTTCTTTTCAATTGTGATTGTATATCGATAGTTGCTGAGCCTGTTATAGAGAAATATTATATGCTAAGTTTGTTAGCATTAAAAAAGGGGAGGGCGCTCAGCTCAACTCCCGCAGCGCACGACGGCGGATCCTAGTAGTGTTTACTTCATGAACAATCAAAATATACTTAAAGGTTGTGTTAATCGTAGCCCACGAGATTAATATAGCAAAATAATTCACCACATCGCAATGGCTAAAAAGAAAATACAATTATTCATTGATATTGACAATGAAAAGGAATTTGAAAATATAATTTCAATTAATTCATCCACATTAATATGTAAGTATGTTATTATAGGCTCTGTATAATGGTAAGCTTATTTAGTATTTTTAGGTGCAGACTTGTATAATTCGTACGCTGGCCCGTGCGTTGTGCTCGACCACCTCTTTGTGAGGATCAAGTTGGACTGGAGTGATAATAAAATTGTGCTTTTGAGGGTATGTCGACCAGATCAGCCTGGTCTATAACATGATATAAATTATTGATTGATTTATATCCTGATAGTTGATTGAAATTATCCACGTGTTTATTGTTCGGTTACTTTTTTTAGGTTCTTGTGGATGATATATCATCGTTACGGCGATTTAAAAATCATTGTGAACCGGTCTTTATATTTATTTTGGTATGTAAAATTATAAATCTAAAGTTTTTGAAGTTCTAATCACGAATGATTTATATGCACGTATGTATCATGTTCAAAGTAGAGAATTTAGTAACAAGATACGATACGTGAATAAAGCCGAGTGTACATATTTTATGTAATAAAAACTAATAATTACAGAATAAGCGAATAACAAAAGTATTTCGTGGTGTAGATAATATAAGATTTGGAGACGTAGCTAAAAAAGAAATTGAATATTTTAGAAGAGAACTTAATGGATTGAAGGATGATAGACAAACTTATGACCTTCACGAAGCATCCCCAGAAGAACAGGTAAATAAAAAAAAAATATTCTTTAATATTTTATTATACTTATTATGTGGTCTGGTCGTGTGAGTGGTCGAGGCGAAAGAGGTATGCAGGGACCGTAGCGTTTGGCGCTCCGTCGTCTCTTGCTACCCCGCAAGGGATATGGCGTGAAGATAAGTAAGTAAGTAAGTAAGTACTTATTTATTTAAAAGGAGTGGCTTGACAAGTTTACATTAGAGAAAACACAAGCGGAAGCAATTATAACAAATAAGAGGATACAACGACAGTCAGCCAGAAAACGTCACAGAGCTGAGCTGATGGTGCCCCATCTTGAGCATCTGAACTTCGTGCTGTACTGGCCCCATGCAGTGCACGCTCACCCTGAACTTTACGAGCGGTGGGATATTAACAGTTGAGATACCCTTCACTTATTAAATTATATCAATTAATTTAGAACCAATGTTGATTGCAATTATTATAAATTATCGTATACGGGACAAAAATAGTAGAATGTAGGTGATAATTTGGAACTAAATTAATATAGAATATTTTTAATTGAATAAAACACCATAATTGTATTGTAGATATAATAATGGTCGGCCGTGAAGAAATCCAGCTGACCAAAGAAGTGGCAGAGGACGTGTTATACGGAGGAGACGCTCCTACCAACGAGGCATCCATCCACGTACTGCTGTCCGGACCAGCTCTAGCCATATGCTTCAGACTTCTGGACACAGACAAACATTTTGTTTGTTAGCATTCAAATATAATTATTTCAATAAGTTTATATGTTTCTTCCGTAGCGTTTGGCGCTCCGTCGCCTCTGGCTACAAGGGATATGGCGTGAAGATAAGTTAAGTTAAGTTATATGTTTATTTATGTTAGATGTTTTTTAAGCTCTTGTCCGCAAAATACTTTATGAAGATATAACACCATTAGACGAGAAACAGCTTGACCAATTCTCTCAGAGGACGGCCTTCGATTTGTATAAAATGTACAGTCCATCGAAGGAACAGGTATTGAATGAGCGTCGTGAACAAAGATTAATGAGGAAGGTGTGTATTACTTTATTAATTTATATTGAAGCAAAAACACAACAATTTTAATATAAGTACTTACAAATAGTGTCGTTCGTTGCAAATGGCTTGAATGAAAATAATATTTTAGCAGTGGTAATTATTGGATCATATGTTTGAATTTTGATTACTAAGATGGACTAAGATGGTCGCCTTAATATATAATTTTGACAAAAAATAAGATTACAAGCCTAAACTCATTCACAAGTTATTTATAATATATTTCGAAAATAATTAGTGTGAAAAATTACAAGTTTGAAGACTAAAATCCATGGAGTAGAACCGTCAGTAAATTGCAGGAATACATTTTAAATAATTCATTATTAGGAAGAGGAAAAAGAAAAACGAGCAAGAAGACTGTCAGAGATGCAGCGGCTGGCAAGAGAAGCGATCGAGAACGCCATCGAAATGAAAAGAGCTGATAAAGAAAAACGAAAATTAGAACTGCTTAAAGCTGGGGTTAGTTATTTAATTTGAGTTTAAAGAATTTTACCCTTTATGTATAAGCTTTACCTACAAGTTTATTCGCGTTTATGTAAGTTATGGGAAAGTAAGTGTACGTTTTTTTTAAATAAAAGTGGCGTATGTATTTATCTGACCGTGAAAGTCCTTTAAAATCGGTTCCGCCATTTTCTATATTACCCAATCAAACAGACAAACAGACATTGTTTTTTTTTTTAAATAATGTGTACACACTTTAATTATATTTATATGTATAGATATATATTATTATTTTTATTTTCAGAATTTATCGGCTTTAGAAGCTTTGAAACAAGAGACTATTGACGACGATGTGGATATCGTGATACCGGAGGTCTGTTTATAAATTAACTTTATAGTTTTTTATTTGTCTTATTGTTACTATTAAAATGTATTACTAATTCAATGGATTTTTAGGAACTGCCCGAGGAATATGAAGAAAGTTCAGAAGAAGAAGACGAAAACGAATATTTCCCACCACCTGGTCTTCTCATACCAGGATTTTATTCTCCACCAAATGATATATCTAAAGTGAACGGCCTGGCTGTACTTTTTCCGAAAGTATGAGAAAGTCTTATTAATTGTTAACTTTTTTATCTTACTGAGAAATAAACATTAATGATGGACACAATAATCTGTGTGTAGAGCTCATAGTTGCATCAAAAAAATATTTATTGGTTATATTAACATACTTATATTTCTTTCAAAACTCTTTACTTCTACAACAAAAGTTTTAGTATGGAACAACGTTATGAAGTACTTTTTATATATACATATACGAGTATATATACGAGTATAGTGTAGTAGAGTTACTTCCTACTTAAGAATTTTTCAGTTCCTCTAACTTATAAAAAAGCACCAGGTTTTTTACAATTAATAGAACCGATTTTTACAATTGTTTAACTCTGGAACTCCTGGCCTGTTATAAATATTTAATCAAAATATATCCAAAGTATAAATGTGATATGCTTATATGTTATCATATAAGTGCCGTTTATTATAGAAGTGGTATAACTCACTTTGTTTTTAAGTAGGTATAAATCATATATATTTAATTGAATATTTTAGTTGGTTCAAGAAAGTGTCACCCCTGAACTCGAGTATCTTCCCCCTCACGTCTTGGTTATGCTTGATATAACAAAACGGTACAAGGCTGTCGAGGCAATTAGCAAATATAGAAGTGAAATAATACACGTGAGTATTATTTACATTAGTTTTAACCGACTTTATCTGCGACGTGTGTGTGGCAAATTCATCGGATGCCCCTCCCCCCCTTTTTTTCTCGTTGTTCATACCATACAATCATTTATGGATGCCACCCGGCCCAGGGGAGAGCGGGGACAGTTATGTTGGACTCGCTGGCGTAGCCTGGCGCCAGGATACCCACTAAAACTCAACGGTTACCCTTATCGCCATTATGAAGCGTCTCGGCATCGCTTGCGCCTGCTACCGTGACGCCTCGGATGCCCCTTCCCCCTCCCCCCTTACATAAATAACCAATAATCGAATTTTTATCGTATCTTATCTTAATACATTTTTTTATTTTGTGTATGCAACTAAGTAGATAATTTAAACAAATTAAAGACAAAACTACTTTTTTTTACTCAATGTGTAATGATATTGGGAGTTAGAATTCTCCCCTGACTGTAAGCCCTTTCCGGATGGGGGTCAGTGGCATTTTTCCGACTTGCTACTCTGTAGTTACGTCACTGCTTGTAAATGAGAAAATCTAAAGTTAAAAGTATTTCTTTAACTTAGAAAAAGAAATTTCACTTAAAATTTCCATCAAATTAAATTCGATAGATTTAAGACCAACAAACACATACATTCATTTTTGTTTAGAATTTGACATAGCTATTAACAATTTAATTTTATTTTTTCACTTAACATTGGTTACGAACAGACAAAACAGCCTACAATAAAGTGATTGTATATCTTACATTTGAGGTAAAAAACATTACGAGTGCATTCAAGTATTTATAAGCTTTTATTGCTAAAGGGATAAACTCTTGAAGCCTTTATAAACAGTATTGTTTTCAAAATAGTGCACTGTTAAGATACATATACACCTAGTATATATATATAACAGATAAGGCTTAACTATAAATAATGTTAAGCTACCGTTTCGTATCCAATTTACCAACTAGATCAATTAGCGCACTAAATTGTGATTGGTAGACACCATCCAACTTTATATTCGGGGTCAAATAGTGTGCTTAACACTAAACCTACCAAGTACCGGTCAAATTGACCGTTCTTAAACTTTTGTAAAACTTACACATTTTTAAACGTTATAATATCGTTATCAAACTACATGACAATTCTTAGAATATGCATATAATATTTTCTACACTCTTTACTTTTAGTTATTTCCATTATTACCTGCGTTATATAATAAAATAACTTTTAATTACCGGTCAATTTGACGGCAGGCTGTAGGAACAGGTATACAAGAATTGTCGGTAGGTTTAGAGTTAAAATTGGATAAAGAAATGAACCCATGATTATCCATTATTAACTATCACATCACAGGATGTTATTTAACTTGTGGGCGTAAACATTGTTGGTTGTGTATTGATTAAGCAACAATGTTGCAATCAAACTACCTAAGTTAATTGTACATAACAACAATAATTTATACTAATTATATACATATTTTAATTAATATATAAATAAAAATCATATATAAATATATTAATATCGTTTAGATGGGAATTTTCAAAGCTACGAATCCGTATGACGGAGTTCACGTCGCGTACAGTGTGAAACAATTTGATAAAATTATCCCAAAATTTGGATTGTAAGTCTGAACACTATATACATACTAGGGGCGCGAACCGGACCTCGATTTTGTCTTGCTGCGTTCGCAAAATCTTGGTAGAGTTCAGCGAATCGAGCGAAGCGAGTAACCCATCTTCAATTCAGCGTTCAAAGCTGAAACCGACAGGCAAAAAATATAGAATAATCAAATATTACAAAGCGATTTTTTTTTACATTGAAGTCTATGGGACTGTAATTTTTTGGTGATTATTTCTGAACGACGTGAGTTTTTTTCATTTTTTCTTATAAGCCATAGCAATAAATGGTCAAAATTTCATGAAGATTGGTAAAGCCGTTTTCATGCCAACCCCGGATATGCATGCAAAAAGTATTACATAGAGCGCTCCGCTCACTTCGCTCAATAATGACATGTGAGTTTCATAGTAAGTTTTAATAAATATGTATAACTAATGCGTTTTCCAAACAAATTCCAGGGATACTCTAAGATTGGTTTTCATGGTGTCAATTATTAGTGATCTAGCACTCTTGTGTCTGGTCGATCTTGGACCGCTGCACGTCAGCGCTGATCAAGTGTGCGGAGAAGACGAGAGCGCCGCCATGTTTGATGTTGATTACGCCGACAGTTATAACGAATTTGAGGATTTCAGTATTTAATTATTTGTATTTTTAATAATTGTAAAAGTTATATTAAAAATATGCAATTATAATTATTGTTTTCATTTATTAAATTCTATGAATTAACGGAGTTGTATGACAGCTTGAGTGGTCAGCAAAAATATTATTTTCTGAGTGTCAGTATAGTATTAAGTTTCATCTACTAATATTTACAAACAAACGGGTTTATATAGTTATATCATAATCTGAATGAAAGAATTATGGTTACTTAATATATTCCAGTATTTTTACAATAGTTAACATGTAATAAAAGTCATATAATAAAAAATATCAATTTATTCACTACACACAAAACATTACATGATATTTAGAGATAAAAAGGTATTAATAGAAAAACTTAAACTAGTTTTATAATATAAAAAAATGGGTTTTAATTATAGGTTCTTATTTGATTCTTTTCAATTGACATCGCCTTTTTCTCTCCGTCCAGGAGAATTGAACGCCAAACGTATTTCTTAAAATATAATGTCTGATTCTGGATTTCTTCAAGAATTTTTTGTGTAATCTTTAACAGTCTTTCATCCATCAAAACAGTTTTTGAAGCCGCCATTAAGTTCTGTACTTCTTGCTTACACGGGATCCCTTGTATAGAATGATCACCGATGACTGGTTCGAGTACCACTGGGTACAGTTTAGAGTAACCATTATTATAATTTTTCAAAACCTTAGCCAACCAATCGCATGAGAGGTTATTACCATCTATGTATAACATCAAGTCTTGCTGATGATGTACCCAGCTGTCATCTATCAGTACATTCATATTATTGTAACGCAAAGAAAGTATACCCAGATTATTGAGATCCATAAATAGCTTTGAGTCCAATTGTCCGATTTGATTGTACGAGAGATCCAAATTAAAAAGTGTGGCTAAACCGTTAAAGGAACCGTAATCCAAACTTTGTAGGCGATTATGTGAAAGTCTCAAAGTATTTAAATAAGGCACACGATGAAATGAAGATGGTCCTATACTTTGAATGTCATTAAAATTTAAGTCTAAATGTCTCAATGTCTTCGGTAACTGTAATGAAATCTCGTTCAATTCAAGTATATAATTGTTGCTCATGTCTAGTTTTATCAAATTGGGAGCGTTCTGTAGTTGTATTAAGTATGGATCACTTATATTATTTGATTTTAGAATCAGTTCAGTTAATCCGACCGCTTCGTTATCAGGAATATTTAAAAATGATAAGGTGTTGTTGGAAAAATCCAGTACACCACCCGCCGGATGAAAAGTTATGCGCAAGTTGTGCACATCTTCGATATCGTTTTGTGTTACATTTACGTATTTTAGCTCGTGGTTATTTATTAGAGATTGATCTGGGAAATAATTTAATAAATTATAAGACAAGTCCAAATTTTCCAAATGGCGCATTAAAGAAAAACTTCTGTATTGTAAAGTTTTAAAGAAATTGCAGCTAAGGTTTAAATATTTTACGCTACTCAAATTGTCGGGGTTCACGTAAAATGTGTTTAGCTTATTATCTGACAGATCTAACGACGTTAGGTGTTCGATCGATTGGAAGGCATCGTAATTGATATCAGTTATTAAATTGCCTGATAATACAAGTTCAGTTGATATTCTTAGTTTGGTAAATAATTTCTGAGGTATATCTGATGTCCTAGCATTTGGTATTTGGGTTATTTGATTTTTGGAAACAATAATTCTGCAAACAAATTGATCATTGTAATGTTCCCAGTGTCGAAAAAACATAATGTCATTTAACTTTTCCAGTTCATTCATAGATATATCAAAGGTCTCCAAATGGTGAATAGTTTTTAAAGAACCCATATCTATATTTTTTATCCGATTGTGGGATAAGTATAAATGTTTCAAATTGAATAATTGGTTCATAGCACCATTTAAATAATTGATTTGATTATGGTTTAATTTAAGTACCTCTAAATTTGTTAAATTATTGAATGGTTTATCGTTTAGGTTCTCAATTAAATTATGGGATAGGTCTAGTTCGATCAAACTTATTAAATCTTCAAACGTGTATCCAGGGACTTCTTCGATTTCATTGTGTGCCAGTGATATTTTGCGTAATTTTAATGGACGTTTTCCAAATATAAATAGATCTCCTATATTTTTTAATCTATTACGCGAAAAATTAATACTTTCGAGATTGAAGTTATTATTTAGGGGGCTGTCTTCGACTTTTTGTAAATTACTGTTAACAACATTTAAAATTCTTAATGTATACATATTTTCCAAAAATGATAGTCTTGTTTGAGAAAAGTTTCCATATAGGGTTAGGGCAGTGATTGTTTGGAGAAAGTTCTTATTGTTTTCGGCATAAAACGGCTCAGAGGCGTTTAGAATTGTCAAATCAATGAAAACATCGTAGTTACTGGATCCTTGGCATTCGTTGGAGAGACCGACGGGTTTCATGGTGTTGATGCATTGTATGCGGTACGTACAGCGTCCTCTCATGGGAATCTTCACCACGGAACAGCACTTAACTGCGGTTGCGGCAATTAAAATGAGAAGTGAAACTGCGACTGAAATGAAGAAAGAAATAATTAAAATATATTTTATTTTATACAATGAATGCAATTTAGATTTATTTAGAAATGTTTGAAAAATATATTAAATAGTAGTTATCTTGGACAGTTCTTAGTTAAAAATGATAGAAAATAGTACCTTTTCCCATCTTCACCTCCCTGTTAGATGCAAAATCTGAAATACAATATGAATATGATATAGTGTAAAAAATATATCTACATCTAACGATTGTTTAGATGACAAACAGTATTATCACTAAGATACAACAATACATGATACAATTCAAAAGATATCTTAATAGTTTTGACAATATATTTAAATTAAATTTATAACCTCTGCGACATGAACATGCCTCGTAATTTTATTATTTAAAACAAATTTAAAACGTAAATATAATAAAGTAAAGATTTATGAAATAGAGTGAGATAATGCTCTTCAAATAAACTTACCTGATATTATCATAGCGTGTTCATTTGTTGCTGAGCACTTAACTACAAAGTCCAAACCATATCCCACGTTACAATTCGACACAAATGCTGATTCTCAAAATAATAGTAAAGGTTGCCATAGATTATAATAATGTGAATTGGTTATATGTCTTTTATAATCTCAATGTAATTCTTCTGCTCGATCGATTTTGATGAAATTATTTTTGTCTTTTTGTCATTTCTGTTTAGACGAAATTTATGTTTAGACGTTTAGACTTTTCTATATATCTTGCGTAGAACAGTTAAAATACATCAGCTATGTTCAGACGACATTTTTATATTTCTTGCTTAAGATAGTTAAAATACAAAATTTCCGCTTTAATTTTTTAGTCACAAATTATAAATGTTAGATATCAGTCAGTATATTTTTATAAAGATTATTAGTTTAAAATTAACTGGAACAAGAAGTCTATATACCAGTATATATTGGAGTCATTGAAGACTGTGTTAATTAGTGTGTTTAATAGATACAAATGGAACATTGTACTTTGACGGAGAGGTAACTTGCTATATGTGCGTAGACGCATAGACCTCTAAGATAAGTTCTAAAATGTTTAACAGTTTTTAAACTAATAACAAAATAAGTACTCTTATTAAGGCACCCTTGTAGCGCGCTTTCAGTCCCTCATATTGCGTTAAGCTTTATATTTCTATATTATGAAATTTATAATATTTTTTTACAATACATAACTAATTTGACTTACCTTTGCAAGTTGTGTTGTTATAAAATTAAGTGAATATAAAATGTAATTATATTAAACGTGAATTTTTGTACATAACGCGTCACATGTTAATATGAGCGCGTTATAAAAGAATATTCCTACAAAGCGTTTTCTTATAACGCGGAGCGAATCTACCGTGTTATGGGGGGATTACAGTCAAACTTATTAAATACACTTTTTCTCTATTATAGATAAATATTAATTTTATTTGACTGTCATATCTAATGTATAACATTCTTTGTTGTGTCTATGTATGTGTATGTGTGTGTGTGTGTGTGTGTGTGTGTGTATGTTTACCGTTTATTCAGACTTAGCAGTTAATATGAGCTTCTTGTAATAATGTGTTTACATTTAATCTAACTAGCTATAGACAAAATGTGTGTTGTGGATCCGTTTAAATATTTGAATTATTTTTATTGTATTAACATTATTAATGCAACAGAATACGAATACATTTTAATAGATTTTTTATATCTATTAAATATAAAATACATCTTGTTATAGAGTGGCTTCTATATTTAATTTAATTTAATTTAATATTTAATGATTATTTGTTATTCTATACATATAGATAAAATTGTAGTGTGTGTTTGTAATTTCAAATTAACAGCTTTTAACTAAATTCATATGAAAGTATGTAGATACGGTTCTTATATAAAAAAAAATATCTGTCCGTTTGTTCCAGCTAATCTCTAAAACGACTGGGCCGATTTTAACAGGACTTTCATTGGCGGATGGCTGATATTATATGGATTAACTTTTATTTAAAAAATATATTTCGTGCGAAGTCGTGGGCACAGCTAGTCTAATTATAAAGTTATTATTAGTTCTTTAAAACTATCATGATACAATTAGAAAATACTTCAAATTAGGACTCTGTGTGTATATGATAAGAGTTATATTTGCGTAAATAATTGTCAGTTATTTGCTCAACAAAGCATCCTGTCAGCGTTTGCGATAATGAAGGCAAGATAAAATATACTTTTTCTAATTGGTTCTTTATATATTATAAATTTATAAACAGTTGATTTGGGTTGTCGGGGAATAAAAAAAGAGTGAGAGTGAGAGAGACATAGGAGAGAACTTCTCTTTCTTTCACTCATCTCTACATTCTGGTATTAATAGGTATGTAATACTATATATTTTTACAGAAGAAATATTTATTTTTAGGCTATACCTTACAATATTCCTATAGAATCGTTTTTAATAATTTCCTTCTGTTATAGTCAATAGATTTTTTTAATTAACAATTATTTCTTTATTGAACTCTAAAATGTGTATATATATATATATATATATATTTATAAATTAGGTATGTTCATAAATTTGTTGTAATTTAGAACAGTTGTATCTCGCACTCTGAAGTGTACACTTTAATTTTATTATTATAATAAAATCATTTTTAAAGTATATATTATTATTAAAAGTAGTAAACAATAAAGTAAGTATAAAACTTTTAATAAGTTGATATTCAATATTCACTGTATTCTAGTATTCCTGTATTGTAGTATACTATATAATGTATTCTAGTATTCCTGTATTGTAGTATACTGTATACTGTATTATTGTAGTACTCCTAATGTATGCATAAAGTCATATAAATACAAATAAATTAGATCTAAGCATTAACTTATATTATTTATATATTTTTTGTTAACAGGAAGTCGTCAAAATGAAGAATGTATTGCTTACATTGCGTAAGTTAAAAATATATATTAATTAATTTATTTTTTATTATTATGAATAAATCAAAAATAGTTTTTGTGATTGATTTTTTAATAAAAGATTAAATAAAATACTGTATAACTCAAATACCTTTTGGACGCGATATACATCGTAACATAATAATTTCAAATTTAACTTTTACTTCCAGATACTGCATTCCTATATACGCTCCTTCATTTTGGATGTTGCGAGAATTACGTTTATAAAAGAACTAATAATTGTGTTATAAGGAACATCACTTGTATGTATGAAGTTACGTGTATAAACTATGTTGATGTATCTTCTGACATTTTTATAAATAGAGAGCGATGTGAAAATTATATATATTATAATAATATTGATTATCATCCAGTCAATTTGATTTATAAATATAACAGTGATGATGAAGAATCGATTCCGTATTTACGTAATTACGATATAATAATGGAAATAACAACAGTTCTAGATATTAGTGAAAATCAATTATACAATCAGCCTAACATCAAAGAAATGTTAAACTTAGAAAAAATTAACCTATCTCACAACAATTTGTCAGAAGCACGTTTTTATAATTTTAATTATGAACTTAAATCTCTTAAAACGATTGATTTTTCATACAACGTTATAACAACTTTGGATGTAGATGAAAATGAATATATATTTGAAGGACTTAAAGAAATAAATTTATCTCATAATCATATACTTAAAATACCCGACCTTAAATTTAAAAAATTTAACAATCTGCGTTATTTGGATTTGTCTAATAATCAAATTTCTGATATTATGTCCAATACATTTGAAGGTATTTCTGGATTAAAATATTTAAACCGGAGAGGTTTAACAATATTATTGATATTAACACGTCTTTGTTTAGGTTTCAAAATCTTATAGAACTTAACCTTAGTAACAACGAAATGGGAAATCTAGTTAAAAGTAATTTTAATAACTTACACGAACTAAAGGTGCTTGATCTGAATCATAATTCTGTTTCATCTGTAGATAACGATGTTTTTGATGATTTGCCTCGTTTAGAAACACTCGATTTGAGTACTAATAATTTGCACATGCTTGGGAGCAAGCTGTTCAGTGAAACAAATCTATTAAATAATATTAATCTGTCTTATAACAATATCACTCGCATACCTAAAAATATGTTTCTGAGGAAAAATATCTCCATGTTCTCTATAAAGGGTAACAACATAACGGGGTCTCTCGAGCGAGGTTTATTCGAAGGTTTAGATTCTATTACTGATTTAGATATAAGCCATCAAAGTGTCACGTCTATTGGAAATTATTCGTTTTTCGGTTTAATTAAAATAACAAAATTGTTACTAAATGATAACTTTATAAATTTTTTGTCAGCCGAGTCATTTATTACTCTTAACAGCTTAAGGATTTTGGATTTGTCTTCTAATCGAATTAAAAATATAGATTTTGTAAAGTCTGATCTAGTAAATCTCAATTCTCTGGTATTATCGAATAATATGATTGAGAAAATAAATGCGGATCAGTTGTTTTATTTGCATCGTTTGCATTATTTAGATTTGTCTCAGAACAAAATTACGCATCTTCAACCGAAATCATTTCAATCTCTCTCTTCATTGGATAGCTTTTTTATATCTAAAAATCCTCTAATGGGTACCTTGGAAGAAAACACATTCGATGGATTATTTGGTGTTCCACTTTTAGACCTGTCTGGTACTTCATTGAATTCAATTAAAAATAATTCATTTGATGGCATGATGCATCTCTACGATCTCAACATTTCTCACTGTAAGATCTCTGAAATACAGTACAATTCGTTTTCGAATACAGAAAACATTGAAACTATTGACTTATCGTATAATAACCTCGATAATTTTGCAATTAATACCAGTCATGTAAAATCTCTTAAGAATTTGCGATTAAACAATAACATTATAAAAAATCTTTCTCAGAATTTTGTAAAAGGATTGTCGCTTTTAAATAACCTTGTTTTATCTCACAATAGTCTGCTAACGCTACACAGTAGTACATTCCAGGACCAGAAAATGTTAAATTATTTGGATTTATCATTCAATTTGAATTTTAATTTTGATTTCTCACTACTAAAGTATACGAGTAACTTGGACACTCTGATACTGTCGGGTACTTTAAGTAATATGACTTTTAAAGGAATGAAAGAAATGCCTCTTAATCAATTAGATATTTCAAATTCTAATATACACAATATTACTTTCTTAAGTTTACAAAAAGTTAAAAATATTGAAATATTATCGTTGGCTAATAACAATATTACCCAGATTGAGTTCGGAGCATTTTCGAATCTTGATTCTATTACAGAAATCGATGTGAGTTATAATGGTATAAAAAGTATAGAACCCGGTGTATTTAAGGATTGTCACCACTTACGCGCTCTTAACATTTCACATAACAATCTGTTAGTAATAAGATATGGAATATTTAAGGGTTCGGCGCATTTAAATGTTTTGGATATATCATACAATTATATTAGCAATTTAGAAATAGCGATTTTTAATGATTTACCACACTTATATGAGCTTTTAGTAGACCACAACAGAATTAGTGAAGTATCTGCAGAAGATTTACGTGGAACGGAAATAAAAAAAATAAGTATTGGCGACAATCCACTACCATGCCAGTCTCTAATAGACTTAATAAGATACAGTCCACAGTTACGTGTTACCTCTATACGGAATATTGAATCAGAAGACAACCACCATGGCATAGGATGTAACTACTACAAACATATCCCCAAACAAAGAATACTTAAAACAGAAATAAGTAAAAATAATGAGACTATGAGTGAAAACTTATTAATTGATATACGTGATATTCTATTCAATATAAGCGATAAGAATATTCAAAGCGATGATAAAAGTATAATAAATGACAAATATGATTTCCAAAAATCTGTCCAATCACTAACAGATAATATGAAACTGTTAAATAACATTTCTATTAACATAGAAAAAGAAAATAAAAACACGAACCAATATTTAGAGAGACTGTTAAAACTGATCGCAGCAACGAATTCCTTTAGACCGGAAATATCAAAATTACCCGGAAATATGAAAAACGATATCAACAAAAATGAAGTCGATAAACTAAAAGTTGAAATCGATAACAGTATTGTCATAGAAAAAGAAAAGATTTTGGCCGAAATAGGCGATAAATTGTCAATAATTAATCAACGTATAGATTCTCTAATAGATTCCACGACACTACCTCCCGTCAATGAACATCGAACACTTACGAAAGAAAGAGAAGCGAGCTCTTCTGCTCTTATAGAAATTTGTGTGGTTTTGATCCTAATTATTTTAGTATGTTTCGTTTTGTATAAAGTTTATAAATCTAAGTGTTATATAGTAAATCGCTTGTCAGCAAGTACTCGAAATATATCTGAAATGGAAAATTCAAATTTGTAAACTTCTTTTAATTTAATCATGTTTATAATTCTATAGATTCGATAATAAAGTACTATAAAATTATAAAATATATACATATGAAGAGAAGTGTTTGATTTCTTGACTTATTTAATAGTAACCTTAAAATTCATTAACAATTATATAATAATTAAACCAATACCAAAATAAATAATTAATTATATTATACACATATTAATCTGAAGATTATATTTAAAAAAATATTTGTTTTCTTCTTACAATTCTTGTACTTTTTTGCATCAAAATTTAGTGGGATGTTTAAATAAACAAAACTTATTCGAAATATACTTAAATTAATTAAATGATACCTGTGTCTAGAGAGCGTGGATGTTGTCTGTTTGTTTGAGACTTTTATAAAAACTGGTTCTAAAGCTAATGCCAAACTTCATAACTTCAATTTAGCAGCTAATTTTTCAAGACATCTAAAACGTGGCGGTGTGTATATTTTCACAGGGAAAATTTAAAAACTTAAGAAATACAAGACATAAAAAAATTCGCTCAAGTCTATACGCTTCAGTGCTGTGCTGTTGAACTAATAGAACTGCGTTGCATCATCCTATGTGTGTATCGTATTCCGAACTCTGACGTAAATATATTATTTGAAAAATTAGACTTAACACTGAATGCATTCAAAAATACGAAAAAAAGTGTTATTATCGGTGACTTGAATATTGACCTACTATCTGACAATGTACTATGTATATACTATGTGACAAAAAAAATAATAATGTTATTAGATAATTATAATATTAAATGCCACATTAACAAACCCACTAGACGTAACAAATGTATTGACCATGTAGCTAGTACTATAGACGAAGTTACAGCGGCTATGTTTCAATCAGAGTTGTCTGACCATAATACTTGTCAAACAATAATTTTTAATGTCAAATCGAAGCCACAACTTCTTATGTATTATTTTATTACTGTAAGAGGTTACAGTAAGGATAACATAAAAAAAATAAGGACTGCATGAAAGCCATCACATAACTGATATTACCGATCGTGCTGATGCTGACGCTGTAAAACAAATTTACAATAATATCTTCAACGTATTTTAAAATGAACTTTTGTTATTCTATGAACTTTGTTTTCCTAAAATACAGTTTAAAATTACAAATCAACCCAAAATTAAAAAAATCTGCAAAAATAAAAAGAAAATTGCGATATAAGAGCTACAAAATGAAAAAAAATAGAAGATTAAGATAATTATTTGAAGTTCACTAAAATATTAACATCTTGTATTAATCAAGCCTAAAAAAGTTAAACAGAAAATATATTGCTGAGTCAGTTAACAGATGCAAAGCTGCCTGGACTGTTATTAAAGGATGCGATCATAATAACATCAATCAACCTAAAGATCTGAAAGAAATAGTGATTGATAGTATAAGTATTAAAAATCCTGTTGATATTGCAAATAAGTTCCGACGACCTCTTTGTGGACAAATAAAATAAGTGTAACTTAATAAAATGACCATGACAGGAAATGAAGTCAGCAAATCTATTTTCTTGGAGCCAATCAGCACACAAGATGTTATTACTACTATTAAGTCCTTAAAAAACAAAATCGGTCGGACAGGATGGTATAAGTACTATGGTGCTAAAAATAGCTGTTGAAGAGTTGTCGCCAATATTATGCCATCTGATTAATTTGTCTTTTATCTGTGGCACTTTTCCGTCAAAAAGAACGTCCATTGTAAACCCAGTTAATAAAAAGGGTAATTTTACTGACAACAATAATTATCGTCCTATATCACTTACCTCAGTTATTTCTAAAGTCTTTGAAAGAATTATGCACAAACGTATTATTACTTTCCTTATAAAATGCAAGATAATTAAAAAAAGGGATTTCAAAAAGAGCAACCAACGACATTGGCACTTTTTATATTGCTTAAAAACGTTATATCGTCTATTGACAGCGGAAGTCCAGCCTGTGTTATTTTTTGCGACATGACAAAGGCTTTTGATTATGTGTCGCAAGATTTATTACTGAAAAAATGCGAATGCTATGGGCTTCGTGGCGTATGCAATAAATGGTTAGAAAGCTATCTTAAAGACAGAAAACAGTTTGTTCAAATTTAGAAATTGAACGAGAAAAAGATATTAACAAATTTTAACTCGTCTTTAGAAATAAATGCTTTTGGTGTACCTCAGGGAAGTGTTCTTGGACCACTATTGTTTTTAATATATATAAATGACCTTTCTAATTGCACAAAACACAAATGTCTTTTGCTTCCAGACGTTGTATCAATCATCGTATCGTGTAAAAAAAGTATAAATAATGGTATACAAATAAACAACACTTTAAAAGACTTGCACGAATGGCTAAAAAGGAACAATTTGTGTATAAACCTCAATAAAAAACAAATACATATATGATATATAGAATAGGAAAATGTTTATTAAAGGTAACGTAATAACATGTGCCTTTGAACGAATAGAACAAGTTACCGAAATAAGTTTCTTAGGTTACGTGTACGTTTAGACAAATTTTGTTTCTGGGGTCCTCATATAGCAGTCTTATGTCAAAAAATAATAAATTTGTCTTTGCATTAAGAAAAATTTCAAGGATTGTTGATCAGAACACAGCCCTATTCGCATATCATGGTTACGTTGAATCAAATCTTCGTTATGGGATTTAGGTTTAGGGAAATGGCTCAGACATTAATAAAGTTCTTCTCATACAAAAAAAGTACATAAGGGCAATCTGTAATTTGGATATATATAAAACACATGACTTTGTGAATAATATTGATGACCAATAGTTTTATATATATACAATATATAAAATAATTTACAATACTTTTTAAGGAATGTGTTTTGAATTTATTTAATTTTGTATAAAGAAAACTAAATTCTTATTTTCCTTATTTAATACATATTTTTTATAGTTCATTCTTTCTCAAAATGTTTCAAGTACAAGGTAACATAGAAAGGTTTATATTTTATTTAAATTAAATACGATAACCCTGTTCATATATCAATTATGATAGTTGAAGTGGTATTTTAAAATGATCTTGAATAACCATAAGGAATAAGATAATATAAACCCGGTACTGTGTGCCTAGTGCGAGTTTTTTTACCAATTCCATCACCTTAAGTTACCTTCGATTTGTATGAAATAAGAATTTTACATTATTTAGATTGTGTTGTTGAACGTGTGAAATATAAAATGTATTTAAAAATAAATATCCCGGTATAAAAGAACAGATAAATTCTATAATTGCTTCAATCAACAACATATTTTAATAGAATGAAATATAGAAAATATATTAAAACAGCCTTGTTTATTATCAAGTGATTACAATGACACCTATTCTTGTGTAATACCAACATCCGCTGATAAAGCATTATAGACATACTTTGTATAGAAAAATAAAAAAGAGGGGAATTACCGTTAATGTATTGCTCGTGTAAAATATAACGCTTAAATAAAAAGGGTTGCCTGATTATTAAAAATAATATTTTAGTTTTTTTGTCTATTTGTTAACTGTTGGAATTATTTAAAAATATTTTTTTATTAAATAATAATTTTTTGATGATAAGTAACCTTTAATGAAATGTTTGATTGTTATAGTTATATATTTTTATTATTGAATCAAATAACAGCATATCAAGGCTCTCATATTTTAGTTTACTGGCCATATAAGTTTTATTTAATGGTCAACGTAAAATATAGTAACGATATTCTATTCTTCTCTACTTTTATTATCGATCTATTAAGTATCAATCACAGGGTACTACAAAGCGGTAATCACATTAGGCAGTATAACCAGATGTAACTAGATGTAACCAGATAGACCGTGGTGTCGTGGTGTGGTTAATCCGGGCATCGTCTGTTGCTTGGAGAAACTACCTCCCAAACCGCTCCTTAGAGAGCGGCTCGACAGGAAGAACCCCAACGGCTGAGGCCGAAGGAAAGGAGCCCGAGCATGCCGCCGCAGACGGGACTACCCGTAGGGTAGATCGCCGCGTACACCCCCCTTATCAACCATGAGCCAAACTCGAGCACCTCATGGCTGACAACCCCGCGCTGGACATTAGCAGACGGCTTACGCGTTCCCGAAAGACCAAATTAAGCTTCCCCCAGGGAGCACCGGCCCGTACCGCTGCCAATCCCACCGAACAATTCCGAGTGACATTGATAACGGACGGGCACACGAGGAGGTTTCCAGCATGGCCCCCTAACCAGATGTAACCAGAGGTAACCAGATGTAACCAGGTGAAACCAGATGTAACCAGAGGTTTTCAAATATCTCATAATTTTAAGTCATTTATCTTAAAAAAAAATATTTTATGTACTTAAATTTTATATACTCTTTCCTAAGTCTAAGATTAGAAATTTTCTAATCTTATACCTTAGTAAATAGGTTTATTCATAATATATATTTATAAATATATATAAAATATAATTATGATAAATGGTTACACAATAATTATTTTTTATTATTCTTACTTTGTTTACTAGTTACATTACATATCGGAGTGTTATTCCTAATGTCTCAAATAGTAATTAAGATAATTCTCAGTCCAAGTTTGTGTAAAGACTTTGTTTAAATATTCACATACCAAGTGTTTTAGTTACAAAATAAGAAAAATAGATAGCCCGACTTATATGATAACATAAAGGTGGTGTAACATATACCTTTTAGACGGTGGACAAATTAACGACTGATTGTTATCTGAATATTCTAATATTTTTTTAAATTTCAACACCATTTTTAAACCATTGATATAACTAACCGGGTGGGTTG
Source organism: Melinaea menophilus ssp. n. AW-2005 (assembly GCA_918358695.1). Classification (NCBI taxonomy): domain Eukaryota; kingdom Metazoa; phylum Arthropoda; class Insecta; order Lepidoptera; family Nymphalidae; genus Melinaea; species Melinaea menophilus. The sequence goes on along the minus strand of OU911043.1, from coordinate 18,508,590 downwards.
AGTTTGTAGGAAGCAATCGTAGATTATTACTACATAACAGTAGTTGGAGACCGGTAAAATCGCAAAAAAATTTAAATGTGTGTATTTATTAGCCAGTAATCATTCTAAGGAAACCAGGTAAAGAGGATTATAACAGCGCCAAGTCCTATAGACCCGTCGGACTGTTATCTTGGGAAAAGTGCGTGACAAGTTGCCGATCCAGCGCCTAAGATAGGTAGTAAACTAAATCACCGGCAATAGGCATTCGTATCTAACAGGAATACGGTGGACATCTTCTAAGATCTAATAAATTATATTAAGGCTAGAAAGAGAGCTAATTTGGAGAAATCGTGGTATTAGTATCATTGAATATTATAAATGACGGCGTCTTGGGCAGCGCATAGTGGCCGGCCACGAAGTACCAACTGGCCTGAAAAAAATGTCCCGGTAATCTATATAGGTTAATAGGAAGCTACCTAGAAGACAGTACGGTGCAGGTGGATAAGTCGTTAGGAAGACCACAAACGGATGTGTGCTGGGATGGATGGAAGGCACTCTGTTCTTTAATCTTTTACTAGACTTGTTGCTGAATACTAGAAGTGGAGGGGAGGCATTTTTATACGTGGTGTTATGTAGAAATTTCATTTCTGTAGTAATTTAAATATTTGGTCACACATTCTAATTTTTATTGACTGTTTGTCTGTTATTAGGTTGATTAATTATCTGTTGGCAGGTTAAATTAATTAATAATTAATTTAATTAAAAATACGTTAATATTATTTAATAGTCTGTGACATTTCGAACTATCTTAGAAATTAGATGTTGCCAGCTTGAAGATGCTTTGCGTTCCTTGAAATTTAATACAATTTCATTATTTACTTTCAGTTTTCTTATATCATAAATTATATAGATTCTTAGCATACTGCTGTATATTATTTAAAATTAGCTGTCATTCATTTCAGATATTAAGATGCTGCCTGCGTTATCATATTGATATATTTAGAATATATTACTATGTTGTAATTTTTTAAAATTAAATTATCGCTGTGAAATGATGTTTTGTGTGGGCTGTTATGCGCGTTTTAATTTTATTGATAAATAGAATAAACATTATCTTGTTGTTACTCATATTTAACGGTTGTCCCTGTAGTTATAGTGTTTGTTGTTGATTATTGTGAAGTGCTGATTTGGAAAGAAGCTTGTAGCTAATTTTAGTAAGTATTTTATAAGTAATACAAACATATTCGCTATAAGCATTAAAATTAAGAATGAAGAGTTTAATAAAAACTACATAAATATAGAGTTAAGCTGTAAATTATAATGTTTTTAGAGTAAAGAGAATGTTGTAAATCAGATAATAAATATTGTAATTTGCGATTTTCAGGAACAATGATTAAGGGCATTATAATAATAACATTGGCAGTCTTGACTAGTATAAAAAGTGATTGTGATCTAGTAAGTTTACCCAGACTGGAACAATGTAGAGGTACAATCAAATGTAATGGGGTCCTCACGGATCAGTCATCGGCTTTACGGTCCTGGGAATGTATACGACACAGAAGAACATACTATAGGAGCTATAATAATGACCAACACCAATACGATTCTGATTATGAGTTACACATCGAATTGTATAATGTCGATATAAATAAGTTCGAGAATCCCTTATTAGGCCTAAACAATTTACAGAGTACGAACGTTAAGTATTTGACTTTGGAGGAAGGGAACCTGGTTTCAGTTTTACCAAAAATTTACGAATTAAGTAGTGTGAGAATACTAGTTATAGTCAAAAATATGATTGAAAAAATTGATCTCACAAAACTATCGTATATGTCATCACTTGAGACAGTAAACGTATCAAAGAATGCAATTTCAATTATCGATGACGTTGAAGGACCAATAGAAGGCAGCAGCAAAGTTCGCACAATCGACCTGAGTTACAACGAACTAAAATTAATACCTGATAACAGCTTCACCAGATTTACACGCTTATTGTATTTGGATTTGTCTTACAACTTGATAAATAAAATTGATATACTTACATTCGAAGGGATCAGCCAAGTGGAAACCCTTTTACTTTCTCATAATCAATTGACAGAAATCGGTTTAAATTTTGTAAGATTTACACATTTGAAACAGCTGAAATTGAATCACAATTACCTAACAGAGTTGTACGAAATAAATTTTAAAACTTTAATAAATTTAGAGGATTTGGACGTAAGCTTTAATCATCTGAAAACAATCGAACAGAACACTTTTGGAACATTGATAAATTTGCAAGAATTGAATCTAGAAGATAATAACATACATACGATAACTCAAACATTTATCAAAAATAATACAAATTTACAAAAATTATTTATTTCAAACAACTATATTGATAACATAGAACAGGGTGTTTTTGAAGGTAAAAACATATCAGAGTTTTCTATAAAAGGCAACCACCTTTCTGGAACTATAGAATACAATACATTTCTTGGTATTCGTGTGGAAGAATTAGATATTTCTGGTGGTAGAATAACAACTGTCGGTGATAAATCATTTAGCGACATGGGGAACGATTTGCGGTATTTAAACTTAAGTCAAAATAGCATAGAAAAGATGTCCAGAATATGTTTTAATAATTTAACAATACTGTCAAAATTGGATTTGTCTTACAATAATTTGATTGAAATAAATTTCGAAAGCAAAGATCTAAAAGAATTAAGAGAGTTGTACTTGCAAAATAATAGTATTAAAAAAATAAGTGCAGACATGCTCAATAAATTGAAATCATTGGTCATTTTAGATATTTCTCAAAATGCTCTTAAAGAAATGGAATTTAATTCCTTTGCTGAACTTAATAATTTGCAGACCCTTCTTCTGAACAATAATGATTTAAATTCCTTGGGACCAAATATATTTAGGGGCTTGCATAAACTAAGTAAACTGCAAATAATTGGAACAAAGATGATAACTTTACAAAAGGATTTATTTAACGGTTTGATTTCTTTAGAGACGTTAAACATATCACGGGGTCAGTTAGAAACGATTGATTATGAAACTTTCAAAGGTACCGGTAAAATTAAAATACTTGATATTTCTTTTAATATGTTATTCATATTTTCTGTTAATACTACAAGTTTTTCACAACTTAAAGAATTGTACCTGAACCACAACCAAATAGAAAACATAACAGAATTAACTTTTCATAAAATGACGTCCTTAGAAAAATTAAACTTGTCTGAGAATAATATTGTATATTTTGATCCTAAGGCTTTACAAACATTGAGCCATTTAGATTTCTTACACCTTTCGTCAAATGTACATTTAAAACTTGACGGCGATACGTTTAATAATCTCCACCTCTCTGAAGTGTCATTATCAAATATCTATAGTTCATTTAATTTTACTAGTGCTAAAAATGCCTCCATTACTACTTTAGTACTATCAGATTGCAACATTTCCAATATAGATTTAGTATCTGTTTACAATATTGAAAATCTATCTAAATTAACTCTCCGTTCAAATCGTTTAACAGCAATCGATAAGAATTCATTTAAAAGAATGCCTCTTCTAAATTCGCTCGACCTGAGTCAAAATATGTTATCATTTATACAACCGGGAACATTTCTTTTCACCGATATGATCAATACGTTGAAATTAAATGACAACAAATTGAAAACATTGCAATTTGGATCACTCGACGGCTTAACAAACGTTCGCATTTTGAATTTATCAAGTAATGCAATACGCGAATTTAATCCGAACCTTTTACATAGTACACCTCATTTATCAGAAATATATCTGGATAATAATGATATCGTAAAAATTAGTTTTGAAGAATTCGCAGAAACGAGTGTAACGACGCTATATATCGGACAGAATCCGATAGCATGTGAACAACTCACCAGCTTTAAAAAGAAAAAAGCAAAAAATATGAATATCTCGGCTAATAACTTTGATTTTAATATTGAGAATATTGCAGGAATACCTTGTAAAACAAATTCTATTCTAGAAAAAGTTGTAGATACTCACAACGATGGCATAAGCGAACTAAGTGAATTAAAAATGACTCTGGGTGACCTTAAGAATATATTCAATGAAAATTTAAATGAAACGATCCTCATTTCAAAAACTGTAAGGGATATACTAGCCAATTTATCAACACATCAAAATCAGTTTAGAACAGAGTTAAATGAATCTCAAAATTCTCTTGAAAAACATTTTCTAGATCTACTGACAAAACATGACAACTTAAGATCGCAATTGATAAACTCAAATAATAATATTACGGATGCGGTAAAAGCAGTTGAGGTTTTATTAGAAATGAATAATAACTTATCTTATACGAGCAATAATCTTTCTAAAGAACAGTATGAGATGATTAAAAGGTTCTATAATAATGATAAACCGATGTTATCTTCACCTAAAGGACTCCAACTGCGTAAAAGTGTTACTGAGCAGGATAACATTAAAGTAATTTTATTAATTATTGTCGTATGTCAAGTTATTCTGTGTTTATGTGTTATTTCTTTTATTATCTATAAGCATTTTATAAAAAATAAACAGTTAAGTCAAACAAATGTAAATTTAAATGTAAGCAATCAACCTTTAAATATTATGGAAATGGAATAATATTTTCATATGAAAAACATTTTAATGTCTAATTGTATAATTGTATAATTCGAATTAAACTGTACTCCAATTAAAATTATGTATTTATTTACTTTTTACTTTAATAGAAAATGAGGTATACACTTTCTTTTCCATTCTTCAAAATTGCTTTAAAAAAGTAGTAGAGGTTATAATATATGTATATATATATTGGTTGTTTTACCTAAATTTAATGTTGAAAGCTTAGACCATCTCCTTGGTTATAAGTAAAAGAAGTAAGAAATTTTTTTTCAATCATTAATACATCTGCTAACAGAAATTGCGTTAAGATCAGGCAATGCAAAAGATGTATAACGAAGAAATACAGAAGATACATAAAAGATTCATTGGACTTATAAATGAAAAAAAATAATTGTTTATTGATTAGTCATTATTAATAATTAATAAATGATTTGTAAAAAGTAAGAGTTTAGAGTATCTAATATTAATTCATGTAATTTAAGCATTCAATGTTTAAATGCCATATGATAGTATATATTGAATATTTATTAATATATAATGTCAACATATGAGTTGCATTGGTCTCTAAATTTACATTGGCCTTACATTGACAAAGTCACTGTACATCCGTTGATAAAGCATGCTATTTTAGAAAACATCTGTATTTTATTAAACATTTACATCATTATCCAACGTTGGGTACAGTCAGTATATAGACGTCAACATACTTGTTACTTGTAACAACATAATAAAGTATTGTGTTGTTTAATACATACTAACATGCCTTCCAAAGCACTTAAAATGATTTTTGTGTTATGTATACATGGTATCATTATTGTTTATATTTAAACTACGAATTGAGATCCAGTGTTAATAAAGCTGTTAAATAGTAAAAAGAGCTGATAATAACGTGCTGAAGAATTAAATACCCATCTTACTTCTAAGCCATATCTGCATGTTGTTCTCGAGGGTTATAACAATTCGTCTGTATTTATCTAGTGAAATAGGTTTGTTAAAGTTATATTGTTATTTTGGAGGTTTTGTTTTGTGCAAATTTTCAACAGGTTTTTGTGTTACTTGGATAGCGCGTTTGTTTAAGAGATGTCAGAAAAGTAATTATATAAAGAAATTTAAAAAAATGCGGTTGCGCTATTGAAATTTATTGCTATACAATTTTGACTGGATTGGTTTTAAGAAAATATTAATTGTTCAACATAACTAAGCCTTTAAATTTAAAATACATAGCCAAGACAGACAGACAGAGAGATAGACGATAGACAATAAAAAAAAGTATTATAGTTATAGTTACGAATAAAATAATAATGAATGAATGAAATAATAATGCTTAAATGTTATTTTATCTCTATAACTACGAAAAGTTTTTATGTTAAATTAAAGTCTCGCTAAATAATGTTTATGGAAAATAACGTATCATAGACTTGCAAGTAATTTACATATTTTGCCGACCCCAAATATTTGGGATAAGGACAGGTGTAATATAATAACAAATGAACTCAATTTGACGAATTTTTCTATAAACAAAAGTAATCCGATGACAAGAAATTTACAAACGTGTAGTATGTTCTAACAATATACGATTTTCAAACATAAAATACAAAATAAAGCCCCGGGTGCCATTTAGTTGCGACATTTTGTAAATATATCGCGTTTTCCACAAATCATTGAAAACAATCGAGCTGCGTGGAGTGCTTTGAAGCGAAATAAACAGAAAAAAACGAATAAAAAATTTCAAGCAACGCAACGTTTCAATTGTTTTTTGTTTAGTAAATTCATACTAACATTTCATACATGAATGCTTCAAAATATAAATCTTGTCTTGTCTGTTGGTTATTTTCTTTGTATTCTATTTTGATTTTTTTTTCGATGAGATAGAAATTAAAAACTAAAAAAAATATATTAATAATTAAGATATTCTGTTTATTATTTATTATATTTAAATATTTATAAAATAAAATACTCAATGAAGCGTTTGAAATGTACCTCGTAATAAATGGATTTGCTTGGGGCTAAATAGCCAATAATAGGAGGAAAGGAAATCCTTATCTCGTAAAAATTATTGACGACCCACGGTTTTGATTGTTTTTGTAATCTTTAAGGAGTTATGGTTAATTATATATTTGGTATGGGATTCTTAGGATAAAATTCTTTCTTAGACTAGTGATTTATTTATTTTTTCAGATTTTTGACACTTTTTTACGATTTTCTTCACTGATTATGATATATTTTTTTTAGAATATACAAACTCAGTTTTCACTGAACTTGTTATAACTGAGATTTTAGAAATTTGCAACGTATTTACAGTTATTATATGAAAGTATAAATATCATATCCTTTTAGTATAATATGAATGCTTTTCATAGAAAACACAAAGAGTGACTTTTTTAATGTTTATTTACATAACACGTAGAAGGAAGGAGAGAAGGAAGAGAACGAATTAGTCGCCGACAACAGTTGGAACAATTAAAGTTTCATTGAAAAGCCAATCCAGGTAAATGATAATTAGTTTTAGTTAGTTTTTAATCTTCGCTAAATGTTTGTATTATTATTGTAAAACTGCTTAAATACTAAGAAAAGAAGAGCTACTCAGATGGCTAGTTTCACGTCGATTATTTATGAGAGTATGGCGGATGTACAGCTTGAATTGGAAAGTAGGGGCGGGGGGTAGATGTAGAGTTGTTTTCTGGGGTCTTCACGTCTTCTTTATACGTCGTTATAAAGGAATTAACTGTATCACTTTTGAAATTTAAGTAGTTGTTTGTAATGTTTTGGGTATTAAGGCGATAGCAGCTGTAAACAACTATACCTATTGAAACGAATTAGTGACTGATTTCAATAAATTAACGTTTCATTTCAACAAGTTCCCCTACGAAATCTTGCTGCTATCACTTCTTGTATACATGAGGGACTTTTAGTTTGTTTTCATCTTTAGGTGACAGTTAAATTAATTGACTATAACTTGCAGTAGGAAGACAGAAATAGACTTAATATTATATTTAGGTCATTATTAGTATCCTATTCTATCTGTCACCATTTTGATAAATTGTAGGTAAATAGGTGAACCTACTGATTTTGAGTTGAGTTGAGATGTTGACACCAACATTAACGGTTACTTTTGAACATCTTTCTAAACTATTTATTTTCATCAGTTTACGTAAACCGGAACACGTAAAATAAAACTCTGTATATTACCGGAAGAGTTAACACAAGTAAAGACATTTCTCCATACCGAAGTGACCTCCGTCGCGTCTAATAAAATTCCATAAAAAGCACCAACAATAGACCATTTAAATTTTTAGGTGTTTATTTCTGATACTTTTATTTACATCGTTTCAAAAACAAAATCGTGGAATAAGATATAACGTATTTTCATAATTAGTTTTATCCAAACTTAGACACTTTATATATAAACAGCTCGTGTTTCTTGAATGCCTACGTACTTATAGTAACTGTAATCTGACATCATCTACCATAGCTGTCATACTTAATCTACCTGACAACTACTTACGAGTACACATTTAATGAGGTATAAGGCCGGCTTCAACATTTGTTTGACCAACGAATTGTCTTCACAGTGGTTTAATAAATATATGAAGTATTTTCCAAATATAACACAATAAACATATGTGTGAAACAAAAGTTTTTGAAATCTGTTAGCTGTTTGTTTGTTTTAGAAACTATTTAAACAGTTCGTGTTTTTCAATAGCGCAGTATTATTTTCTTTCCCTAGGTATGTACTATGTTTCAGTGGAAAAGGGTTTAAACTTGATCTGTAAGACAAACTAATTCTTTTGCTAATTTGTATGAGACGTGAGCATGTTGGCATTCGAAAGTTAGCGTTCAAAGACAGGAAATATGTTTTGATTTTATCTCGTATAATATCTTATTAAACTTATTTCTTTCAGTTTATCGTTAGGGACGCTGAAATCCTTTTTCTCAATAATTTGTATAACACAGGGTTTTACATTAAATAAGCGAGTTAAAATAGCATCATATGAATAATATAAGCCTGCAGTATATGCAGGTAATGTTAGACAGTCATGAAAGCAAAATAGTGACTGAAAAAAATTACATTGAATAATTATTTTTATAACTCAATTCTGCGTAAAAAAATAAGTTTTAGTTGAATAAATTATTAACCTCTATAAAATATTTTTACTACATCACAAATTTTAAAATATTTTGTTACATTATTTATAATATTTAGAAGCAAGAGCGCTTTATTTAAATGTCTATGAATAATTTATTTACTTATATTCATAATTTATGTCTGAAGGTAATAAAAAATGACTACTCTTTGGGTCGGAAATGTTAAGTTCATGTTATATCTATCTGCATAATTAATTAAAATATTACACATCATGTAATATAGGCTCATTGTTACTAATAAAAACAATTTAAAGTAGTTAAATAATGTTTAAATAAATACATATCTGTGTAATATTTTTTCATATTGATAACAATAAACTAATTATTATAACATTAGAAAATATAAAAGTAAAGAACCTCACAGTAATAAGAATAAATACGCAATTATTAATGTCTTAGAGAGTGGCTCTTTAATGCCTTTATATGTCACTAGTATTTATATTTATCTGCTAGATACTTATGTACATGTACATTTTTATAGAAATAATATTTCAGGACAATTGTTACGTACAAGTTACATTTCTGTATTAATTTAAATATTTTCGTTGTTATTTTTAATTTACCCACATTTAGTTTGACGTTCTCCAAGTGTAGCAACACTATTTGCTTATTTGAATATTTTTAATTTGATGTATTCACAATTCTAGTTCATTTTATCGGAAGCACTTCCGAGATTCACTTATCACCTTATCATCGGTAAGTGTTCTTGGGTTCTTATCAGTCTTGTTGTATTGAAAAACAAGGATGTGAATATGTCTTCGCTTGTCCATTGTCAATGACGAATAAGATTTTTATTTAAGAGATCATAATATTAAGGATCTTATTTACTAAAAGTCTCCGAATTGTTTACCTCAAGTAACTGACCGCTGAGTGTATCTGGCAAATTACATCTATGTATTTAGTATTAAAATTAATAATAAATTAGTTCACAAAGTCCCTCCGGTTACACACACAAAGTTGTAAGGTAACACTATTTTGAGATTTAAATGTTGGCTTAGCTACTAAATTAAACTGAAATGATTATATTAAGATATAAATACTAGTAAAAATAAATTGATGACAAATGTACTAAAATATCTATTTCATATATCAAGCTTGTCAGAAGAAATATAAAATCTTGTCGAATAAATTAATATTATATAACTTATTCAAATTTATCAGAGCTTACAACTGTTCTGATAACTCCATTTTTCATTGTATTGTGTTTCAAAAGAATTAACATTCGATTGAAAGGCACATTTTCAGAAATAATACATAAAAAGATTATTAAAATATTTTAAAGATATTCGATGAGCTCAAATTGGATTTAATGCACAATATAATATACGAGGAGAATAAGCCGAAATTTGTACATTCATTTTTTAAAACAAATCGTTGCTAAGTGTTCAGTATAATAATAGAATATATAACTCAAAACAATGTTTTAAAATGTTGTTCAGTTAATAGCTTTGTTTTTTGTTTGTTGGAGCGCAACGCCGAACAAGCGGAACGGATATTAATGATTTTGGTATAGTCAGAACGCTATACTTGTGTAGGATACTTTTTACATGTTAAAATTGTCTAGTTTTTATGGCTACTAAAACTAATTTCAGCTTTGTTTGCAATAAATCTAAATGACCATAATTCATGTATTTGAAGAGATGATAAATGCATTATCTGAGTGATAATGGGTCCTTAAAAGAAGGAAAAGTCAGCTAGTCAGCTAGCAGACTAAGAGTAATTTCTGCTTAGTCAGAGGATCTCATCGTCTGGAGTATTGACGTTAAAATCTTGTTACCATGTTTTTTTATTGCCTTGTTTGGTTACACCGTAAATGTTAATAACTATCATATAAATTTGTTGTAATAAGCCTAAATGAAAAGGGTGGAAAAGGACAGAGCTATTTAATAGGTACATTTTATATTTTAAACTGAAGAATGCAGATTTTATCATTGTAAGAAGTTTGTAAGTAAATAATAGATACATTTACTTGATTAATGAAAATTTTGATTTTAACAATTAATTAGTTTCATAGAAAATATTAAGTCGGTTGTGTAGATATTTCTGTGGTAAGTTTTTGAGATTATTTTTCATTACTAATACTTCACTATCCTCTATCTATTTTCTAAGTTTTTAATAACTCTGTCTTTATTGTCCGCAGAGTATTTAGTTCTAAAAGTATGATAAACAGAACCAAAAAATCTTTAAAGTACTATTTTTTGTACTTGTTGTATCGGAAACCTCTTGTCCAAAGTATATGAATTCAAATTGTAAATTTAAATTTTTTTTTATGTTTCATCATTAAAATTTATAACTATGACAAAATCACTTTTGATAATGTTACTTTATGTCTTTATAGGTTTAGGAGGTGTATCTACTTGAAAGTATATTTCAATTATATATTTTTTGGTTATATAATCACAGAATGTTTGTAAAATAAAACATCTTCAAGAATATATACATGAAGCAGTACTTAACATTTTTTATTCTCTTGTTCTCTGTAATGTAACTCGGCACACCATAAGATTAAGACATGATGTGTCTTTCTGTAAGTTCCTACTTGTCAAAGATGTAATTGCATTCAATATTATAAATTTACTTAGAAATTTATGTTTATGTTCTATTTTCAGCTACGGAATGCGTCGTTAATAATTTTCTTGGTAAAACAAATATGATGTCTCCTCGGAGTAGTTGAGAAGCAAAGGTTCTGCGAGTTTGAATGAGCACGGAGCGAGTATTGTATACTCGCTCCGTGCTCATTCAAACTTGAGAAAATTCTTAAAACAGCTTTCAAAAGCACGGTTTAATAAAAGCTACTACTTAGAGATCATTTGTAGTACGCATTTGAATATTTATATTTACAAGGAAAGATAACAAAGATAAATTGGTCAAATGCATTAAAGCAATAAATTTCCATAAAAAACTCTCAAACAAGATTTCCCTTTGGCATACAGAATTACCTTAATAAAATATTATTTAATGTAAGATATATTTGTATTATATGTTAATTAATATAATTATTAGAATTAGACAAAATTTCATTCATGCATTCTATATACAGCAAACAGCCACGACTTGAATTATCTGTCAGTCAAATCCCTTTTAATATAAATCAATTGCTTTGTATTGCAATCTTTTGTTAAGCAATCCTGTATTGCGAAATAGCTCTTCTCTTGGAAAGTAAGAACAAGTAAGTACATTCACGTAATGAGATCCATTAAAGTCAAATATTAGGCAATTATCATATAAGGTTACGTGGAAGGTGTTTTTCATATATCTGAGAATACTTTACAAATAGTTACAAAACGTATTCTTATATTTATTTTTAATTATAATGACATTAAATAATATATTTCATCAACGGAACCTATATTGATGTTACAATAAAAATGAAATACCGTGTTATATTTATTTATTTACCCTTTATTGTAAATTACAAAAGGCGAACTAAATGCCTGTTGGCATTCTCTACCAGCTAACCTTTGTGGATGGTGAGAAATTGCGGTAGGCGTAACAAAAGCAAAAATAAAAAAAACTAGTATTGAGTGATATTTATATGTTGTGGTGTTTGATTTTTTGTTACTACTTTATTAATAGTAAATATTTTTCAGTATAATTTCAATTTTCAAAGCAAATTTAAACTTCATAAACAAATATCATGAGCCGAGAGTTTGCCAAAAGAAGAAAGTTACTCGACGGCTTTCAATTTGATACATGTGTTATGTAAATAAGACTTGACGAGGAAATTAAATTCGTGTACAAGGAGTATTAATTATATGTTTCCAGCAATCTGTTTGTTTCCTTTGATACACAATTAACTTCTGAAACAAAACACAACTGACATATTTGTGTAAGAAGATTATGTAATGTGATATTATATCAGTATAGCATAAAGAAGAAGGTTGCAGAAATTTTAAAAAATCATAAAAATTCTGATATATACATACATTTATTATTATTTATTACGATTAATTGCTGGATTTATTACATATAAGGTTTTGCTTTGTTTTTTTAACACACATATTTTCACGCTTTTATGTAATTGGAAATTAAACAACAATCAAGGAGATTGTGTAAAGAAGCAACAAAGACAAAAGTTATATAAAAGTTTATTAAAAAGTCGTTTTACAAAGAGTGTTAATATTTTGATTTCGACAGTTTTCATAAACGAACTTTCATAATTTATTCAAAAGAGTGTCTGTAATATTTTGATTATTTTTATAGACCTCTTTGGAAATATGAAGTTTTAACGTTTTTTTTTCTTAAAATTATACTTTGAGCGAAAAAGTGACTAATGGTATAAATTTCAAAAAATTATTATCTGGTATATATAATCGAACTTTAAACGGTTACTTTTATTGAATTAGGGAATAAATAGTACAAAAAATGCAAAAAGTACTGGAGTATAATATTTATATATATATATATATAATATGTATAGTTATGAGAAAGCGTTTTATTTAACTACAGTTATGGCAACACGCCTTATAGTTAGAGGTAAAAGTTCAGTCCATGGCCTCTATCAATTGTTACATTTCTACCTTAAAAAATATGTTAGTTTTAGTCAATGGTCAATTTAAAGCTGCTCAACAACCCAGCTTTATTATCTTAATTAATAATTTTATCCTCTTATGTAATATAAGCACAATAAAACGAGCAGTAAATCATAAAGCCAAGGCTTTTTCTATATTAATAATAATAAGATAAATTATTTATTCTTTTGATGATCAAATCTAATAATTATTTTCAAACAATACTATTATAAATGAAGTTATAATATATCAATGTAGTGATAAGAAAATAAATATTTTTATTATCTTTACTTTAATAAATAATATTTATTTATTAAAGATATTGTGATTTTAGAAAATATTCAATCCTACGGTCTGGTCGTGTCATGTAACAAAATAACACATAATAACATAATAAAAATAACAAACGACCGAACATAACACAGAGAATAACACCTTTACCAAACTAATTTCTTTAAAATAATCCTCGTGTGTTCAAAATATAAGATGGCATGAATTAGTGTATATAGAAAATATAAAAGCAAGGGAGTACAAGAACGTGAATAATTTATTATCATAACTAGGTCACGCAAACGGGGTCGTGAGCTGAGCTTACTTTAAACTATTAGTTATTACTTTATTATTATTTATTACTTTAGCTATTCTTTTAACTTGAGCGCGCGCCGGTATGAGACGTTCCATATAATAAGTCTATGGACAATTTTCTGGTGAATTTAAACTTTTTTCTGTAATTTGAAAACTTACCATTCTTTTAGTGTTTTTCGAGCTCAATGTGAACTGCATTCTGACGAATTTATAGTCAGTTCTGCTATGTATGAGAGTAGTTACAAACTTTCTTAGATTTCAATCCACTCGTAACTCGTGCATTGAGCAGGAGCGCGCTGGTGAGTCACTAATCGAACTAAATTAGTTCTGTTAATTGTTCAAGATCTGTCAATCGAAATTATCCGAAATTTTGCACAGTCATAAAGCAATATGGCATCAAACACCATGCTGAGTTTCTAAGTTGTGGTATGCGTAGTTTCTGAGCTATCACGTAAATTGTCCTAAACTGAATCAGTAAATTATACTAAATTTAGAATTACGATTTTTAAAAAAATCAATATATGCTTAGCGCCTTATGCTCGCAATCGTTATGGCGAGTTTTGTTAACATAGCTCGAACAGTTTTTAAGAACAGAGAGTTCGCATAAAAAAATTATTATATTCGTCACTACACATACGTGGTAAGGTATATATCGTGTTTTTAGATATTATTATATTATCTTATAGTATATTATTTGAGACCAAAATATCTGTAATTTTTTTGTTTTATATAATAAAATTATAATTCAGTAAATTGAAATTATTTTCTGTCTTATAATTGTCGCAGTTTGTATAAAAAAAACGAACGTTCCGAATATAACCTCAATTCTTTAGGTACTAATTTTTAAGTGCAATGTTTAAATTTTAATGGATATTTTTTTTTTTTTATATATTATTAGTGAATCTTCAGTATTGACCCAAACATATATAAACAAAACATCAATATTGACTCAGCTTTTTAACGACATTTCAGTGACCAACATCTATAGAAGATTTATACATATAAAAAATTATTACAATAAATTTTAAAACAAGTAATTAATTGGTTTAAACTTGATTCTTGATTTCTTTCTCTTCAGATGGGAATACGTAGTAGTTTAACGATCAACCTGTATAAATGAACCGCTCTGGTTCGTGTCTTGGGAATTACAAGAGAAACATGGAATTGCTCATTTACTATCGGAATCGATTCAAATAGATAATTTAGAACTATATTGTATACAGAACGATAAATTCACATTTGATGCTAAGTAAGAGCAATAATTCACTGGATTACAAGTTTTAATTTCAGTTTAAAAAAAAATATAACAATGGTATCTTATTCAAGTATTAGCCTACCCGTGTGTCATCTGTGTCTAAATGGACAAAATTGTTTTTGTCATATAGTCAATAGTGATAATCTCAAGAGTATTGTGAGAAAATACAGGGCTTTGGTGGTAAATGTAATACGCTGGCAAGCAGGTTAATATGATGAATAACAGTAGTAAGGCTGTTTAAATAATTTTGCCACTTTTTCTTTTAGAGCCTATGTAAATGAGGCTGCAAAAGGATTATACAGAAACATGTGCTAGCGCATTGTATACACGTTTGAATGAATTTAATATTTTTTACTTCCTAAGGACATCAAATGTTATAATAAACTGTAATTAAGAAGAAAAGTTTGAAATAATAATTTGAATTTATTAGTTTCAATACAACTATCTGATTCTTTAATTGACTTTGCATCAATTGAGTTACACTGAAATGTGGTCACTGAAGAAATGATCCTTAATTTTCCTGTCACAGTATAAATATTAATTTGCTATTGTCTCTACCACCCGAATCATTCATTGCTTTTTAATAAAGTTTAAGAATCAGGAATTTTTTTTTGATATAGTCAACTGTTAAACATGCTACTACGGTTTAAATACTATTTTTAGTAGTAGTAGTAAAGACCAAGAGATGTATTATTACATACATTTAATTTCTATGTATCAATACCTTTGGTTCAATGAAGACACTTATCAGTATTTAGTATCGATAAAAGTACAGCCCTTTTAATAAAAGGTTAACAGAAAAAAAAGCAAAACCAACAAAATTTATTAAACATAATAATAACTAATAATAAAAATAATAATTTTATCTTAATAATAATATGTAATTATTTAAAATAAATACGTTAATTTTAAGGTATTAAGGTTGCCAGGTCAGCTAGTTGTTAATATTAACTTTATCTGTATACAAATACTGAACTGATAAAAGATTAAAAGGAGCTTGTCAATAAAATCCTTCAATGTAATGAAACAGCCAGAAGCAAATCCATTTATTAATTGAAATTTTTAATTACATAACAAAATATACAATGGTCTGAGTTCCTTTAAAAGATATATAACGAAAAGAGTTCTTGATTAGATCATTAAGGTAAATTAATAGTACATTTACCAATATTACTGCATACTCAAATATAGAAAATTAAGAGATTACTCCGGTAACAATGGAACGGTTTGAACAATCTTTATTATTTGACTAATCAATGACTCTATGAAAATGATTGACTTTGAATTGATAGGCCTGGATTACAAGGTAAATATTATTTATACGAGGAATACTTATATCTGTGATAAGTCATATATAAGTAGTAAAACATTGTGTCAAAAAAGGTAAACATTTTCTGGAGTGAAATAAAGGTTTGAGGCCCGGTGTTAGTTACGACTAAAATTCATGTATTATCGGGTATATAAAGCTCAGTTTATTTGTCATCTACCTGTAACTTTTTATTACTCCGGGCATAGTTCTGGATGCACACAAAATACACTAACAGTGTTTGTGGATCCTGAATCGTGGGTGAGAGTTGTCCATTATATAAATTGCAACCATCTTCTCTATTGATATAAGAATAAAATTCAACACTTAAATTTGTAATCATATTTATATATTTTTTTAACATGTTATGTTACACTTGATTGTTCATGTTTATTATGAGTGCAGGTTGCTACACAACTAATGGTGACTTTCTTGTTGGTTTTGTGACATCATGAGGAGTCTGTTGTTGAGCCTGAAATGCTGAAGCTCGTTCACCGTTTTATTTTAAAGATTAATTAATTCAATTAAGAGACTAAGATTGATAATACTTAATCTTTTAAATTATAATTGTCTACGTACTTCAGTTTGTATAATAATTATGCAATGTTTAATTATGATGCCTTTTTCGATTGATATATAAATAATAAATGTATTTATACATTTTAGGGGTTACATATATTTCTAAAAGTCTAAGCAGCTTATAAATACGTCATTATTTGGTTCAATCACTTACAACTATGTGGTAGTATTCATGTCGCTGTGGTCTTTCGCTAGTAATAGTGTTTTGTAGATTAGCTAATTAGATTAATAAAGAACTTGACGAATTACATTTTATTTTAGATCATTACCAATTTCCTATTAATTATATTAAACAATTTAAGAGAGTGAAGAACGTTACTGCCAAAGTTTCGTTGCATTACAAAAATTTAGTTGGTAACACATTTTTAGAACAAAATTAATCCCGATATCAAAAGCATAACTTACTGTGTAGATTTATTAGATAGAGAAACTATCTGAAAGTGATAAGTTAATATCTGTAGTACATACCAGGGAATTTTCAAGTCTGAGGAACTATCTCCAAGGCCGGCAATGTTCTTGTGCACTCGGATGTTGCAAAAATTCATGGGTGGCGGTGATCCCACATCAACGGTGACCCACAAGCTCGTTTGCCCTCTTCTGACATAATAAATTATATATATATATATATATATATATATATATATATATATTTATTTGATATTTTAATTACAGATATAAGAAACTATAAACAAAGGTACCGACGCTAATTAAAATTTTAGTAACAATTTTTCAATTAACTCTTAATTTTAAACTTTGTCAATTAAGCCTCGTAACTCGTTTAACTTTCAAAAAGTCTTATTTCATGATTCTTCATATTATTTTCTTCCTGAGAACAAAAATGATTTAATAAGAGTTGTCTTTTTGATACTTCACTGAAAAATAAATATCAAATGCTGTTTTCTCTATCACTATTTTAGAATAAACTTAATATTGTATTGGATTTGATAAGAGTTAAAAATACTTGTGTAATGAATCACGTTTTATTACCAGTTATTATTTGTTTGTGTTTTTCAAAATGATTCAGATAGAAACAATACAAAATATAAATTGCAGTTAAACGTCGGAGTATATTGTTCCTTTTATGTGGTTTGTATTTTATTTATTATATATTTTTTAGATATTTATGAGAGCAATCATATTCCTTATATTAATATTACTTAGCTATTTAACTAAATTAACCTATAAAATGAAGCTATTATATATATTACATTAAAAAGTAAATAGAAATAAGTCACTTTACGTCCATTGTATTTAAAACTAGTCTTAAAGATACCAAATAGTGATCTTTTGAACCGTGAATCTCAATAAGTTATTAATATATAATGATATTCATTTATTCTTGTGTAAAATTAAACTATTGCATTTACTTCTGAGTTTCGTTTGATGATACTATTTGGGTAATTAGATATTTATAAGTTTCATAGAGTTACAATTTTTAAAGATTATAATACTAGGGGCGCCAACCGGACCTCGATTTTGATTCGCTGCGCTCGCAAACTCTAGGTAGAGTTCGGCGAATTGGGCGAAGCGAGTAATCCATCTTCAAATCAATGTTGAAAGCTGAAACCATCAGGAATAAAATATAGAATAATCAAATATCACATAGCGAATTTTTTTCACATTGAAGTCTATGCGACTGTTATTTTTTGGTGAATAATCACCAAACTCTCAACGACATGAGTTTTTTTCAACCTTTTTTTTTATAAACCATCGCAATATCCATCGCTATAAATGTGCAAAATTTCATGAAGATCGGTAAAGCCGTTTTCATGCTAACCCCGGAGATTTTGACTAGAGCGCTCCGGTTACTTCGCTCGCTTCGCTCAGTAAAAAAAATATGCTATTTAAAAGCAACATTGTTTTATCTATCTAATCTTTAAAAAATCTTCACTTCATTGATTGAGAAGAGTAACAAAATTCAAAACTAAAAACTAAAATATCAAAGAGGCTCTACCTTTTCCGGAATCTGAATATGATAATAATTAATTACTTCCATAATAAACATACGGGTTTGTAGTTATTAATAAAAATGTAGGATAATATACTGAGATTGTAAAAACTGAAAATTATCGAAGTTATATACGACACTTAAGTTGATTATATTTTATATTTCATTATCATCATTCATAATCCAATATTAACAATTACTGTTATTTAAATTGATTTAAATCAGATTTTCACTTCAGTCATATAATTAAGATAAGACGCTTCAGAAATGCCTGAGGGATGAAGCCAAAAACTTTACTCTGAAACTTCTAAGAATCGTAATGGATATATGGCGGTATTAAAGTAAATTATTCTGAATTGAATGGCGTAAAAGCTATTAATGTAATATTTAAAAAAAGAATTAAAATATTAACCAAAATTATGTGACGGGTCATGATATAAAACCTAAATATATTTCAATCAAAATAGTTAATAAAATTCGTATATCAAAGACAAAAGTTATAATTTTTTTATTATATTACATTTGAATAGAGTGTTAAATTATCGTAACTGTCCGTGTAACGTGTTTCGTGTATTCGGTAATAACTTGTATCTGAGTGAATTGTGATTTTATGTATTTTTTTATTACAAAGTAAGAAAATAGGTAAAATTATAAACTATAAATTTAATTAATAGACAAATATAACTAATAACTTATTACTCCGTTTATCAAACATTTGATGGTAGTTTTTCCAGGTTTGTAGTATCAGTACTGAATTAGGACTTCCTAAAAATACATTTACAATTGCCAAAAGCCCTTAATTTTTATCGTCTCAATTGTGTCTCCTTGTGATGTCAGCCATAGCACTTTTTTAAAATGATTCTGATATTTTCAGACGATTTTTTTATACATTATTAATATATAATGTAAATAGTTTAAACTTAGTAGTTTCAAGCAGTTGAGCATTTAATAGTAGACTACAGCTTTACCAGTATGCACATAAAATGTGTTGTTAGAAAAGTACTTACGAGTATGTAATTATAACTAAATCTAAACTATCTCACGAGTAATGCGGGTTTGTAAAAGTAATTGGTGTAAAAAGTAACAGTAAAAGTTTTCAAGCAAAGAAATCTGTATGTCATTCGATATTCGTCTTGGAATTTCATTTGTGTTATGAAAGCTTACTTCAAAATTTGTTTTATATTTTGAAGATTAGAAATTAACTTTAACATCAACTATTCAGTGTTTTAGTTTTTAGGTCATTCACACGAATATCTTTTTATAAAATTAATTAAAATACAAATGTTATTAAGAGGTAAGATAATTATGAAGCATCTGCAGTTGATAACGAGACTAAAATAGATTTACGAAATAAATGAGGTTATGTCATATAAAGTTCATCTGATCACTCAATACATGGCGAGTGCATAAATATGCTTTTAACTATAAAATTTTAATTATTCACTAATTCATTGTAAGTATTCAATACAGCTTAAAAACTAACCGATTAATAACCATGTGAATAAACTAAGTTACTTAAAAAGGAAGTATCCTTTGACGAAAGATAATGTACACAAAAAATATATATGATTATGAAACTTTATGGTGGCATAAGTAAAAGGAGATGATATAGAAATATTTATTTAATATATTACATTCTATTTATCTCCTACACCAACATTATATAATTACAGCGAGAGCCTGATATCAAAAAGTCTTAACAGTTAGGAAAAGTAAATTATAGAAAACTAATGCAAGATAAATAAACTTTATTTATTATAGATACAAAAGAAAGTTCTTAAATAAAAGATCGATTATTTACGTTTAATCTATATTATTATTAATTAGACTTTTTTTCATATTATAATATTTTTAATAATGACTCACCTTTATTTACTATACTAAAAAAATAAAAAAATCAAATATTTTTTATTAAAAAAAATTAAAAGTAATACTTTTTAAAATCTAAACGCTATACAACGAAGTGTTTATTTTTCGTTCAATACTTTTCAACAAACGTCTAAACTTTCACAATTAAGCCGTACCTCGCTTTTGAGAGGATTTATTAAAACGCTGTTCATATAATTTTGTGTATATTTTTCAAAGCAAACTCCTCCAGAGAACAATGGCGTGTTTAATTATTTTTGTGTTGCTAACGCGTTTGTACTATATATTGCGAAATAAACTTTCAGGGAAGGTTCACGAAGTGTGGAACAGGAAATATAATAAAATTAAATATCGTCTTAGATAATTGTATATTTGTCTACTATAGCATGTATAATATAAATAGATATAATAAAATGTATAATATATATAGATATAATCTGTATTCCAAAATTAATAACAGAGTAATCCTTAAAAGTAATTTAACTAATAATGGAAAAAAATAAAATAAAATAAGCCTGTTAGTACAAATCTTAGACTCATCTCTTCCTATTTGCCTTTAATAACTCGTATTACAGCGAGACTTGTAAAATTTTGTACACAGGCAATTATAATGAGATATTTGCAAATGAAACAAGTGATTGCCGTGCCGATAGTAGGTATAAGAACCTTCAAACTTGTTATTCAAACGGTGATTTAATGTAGTAGTTTGATCAAAGTTTTGTTGGTTACTTGGCGTAAGTTGCCAGTCTATATAACAAGTATTGGAGATGGTATGTTTTGGTTTTAGTATTAGTTAGCTTACGTACAATGTTCTTTTTTAAATTTTTATATTTTATACGACAATACTTGGGGACTTAATTTTAAGTTTATCTTTAAATTGTAACTGTTATTATCTGTATAAGAAGATTCTTCTGAAAATTATTCTCGGCCATTTTTCAAATGTTTATTTTCTGATTGGAATAGAATACAAAAACTATTGAAATGTTGATAAATCAATTAATTTCAAAACAAGTAAAATATTTAAAAAAATTACATTTATTTTTCAATTCCCAATCAATCAACTAAAACCTTGAAAAAAGTCTGAACTTTGTATAATAATTTAATTTTTATTGAATTATTAATTAACACTACAGAAGTAAATCAAGCTACTTTTATAAACATCAGTTTCCGTAGTACAGTTAAAACTTTGAACCGAATTAGTAGTACATATTACGACCTCAGTTTAGTAGTTAACTAATTCACAGTGACAAATGGATAAACAACGAATTACTATTAAGTGTATCAGTCATTCTATCTGACCAAGAGTCCCAGTAGCACAATGTACTTGATTGTATTTTGTTTCAAAATGTTTATATAGTACATAATTATAAAACCGTAAAAACTTAACTGTTCTTGTTATATTTCTAATTTAGTACCTAGAAATAAATTGTCTTTGAACATTGCAACATTATTTATAATTAAATGAGATAAATACAAACATGTTCTTATTGTACTCAATGTAACACTATACTAATTGAGAGCGCACACTTCAGATAGGATCGGTATAACATTACTAAAACTGATTGAGTTTGTTGATAGTGTGATAGAAGATAATGACAATTGTATTTTCTTGAATCTTCTTGTATTATAATATATCTTATATTAAATATTTAATTACACTTTCTTGAATCTTTTAAATAACTCTGTTTTTTATATATTCAGTGTGCACATAAATTTTAAATAAAGAAATAAGTTGAAATCTGTTGGGAAAGGAACTCTGTAAAATCCGTTCTTAGTGGAAGTCTACGTCACAAAAGAAGTAACTTTGTAAAATTTTAAGTTAATCGGACAAATAGTTTTGAAGATTTCGTGATGAGTCAGTGAGATGTAAATCGCTTAAATATAATAGATATAGAGTATAACGGTCATTTAACATTAAGTGAATAGTAGAGCGATGATAAAAGTAATTTAGTTTAATTTAACTGAGATGTATATACGAGGTATATAAATGTTGTGTAGGTATATGTCAGTTAGTCTTGTCAATTTGTCATCTGACATTTATTTATAATTAGAAAAATATTGATGTTATCATGCAACAACACTATGAGGCGTGAGGTGAAAAAAGCTTAAGTTTATTTTTAACATCACAGAGTACCACATTTTAAGTTATAAGTTAGATATCTCTGTTCCAGGTGTTTATAATTATTTACAGTACCTTAAGCGAATGATCATGTGGTGATAAATAATAATCCTGTAATGCAACTGTCACCAGCTTTGGAGAAGGGTGGACGAAGGTATTAATAAGGTAGTTCCTATAAGAATGTTCTCAGAGACTTTCACAACATAAACCACCACGTAGGGAAGTGGTTCGTGTTGAGGTTGTAATTGTCTTCTTTAGTAATAGAGTGTAGTAGAGTTAATTTGGCCTCCAATATTTAGTAACAAATGCCTATTTAGTTATTATTTCCATCACCAAATCATTCCTTTATTGCTTAATACATATTTTTTAATATATTTAGATCGTTACTAAAGAAATTTCAAATTCAGAAGTTGAATATTAATAGTGACGAAAACTATAAAGGCGATTATATTTTGAATTGACTGTTGTTTATATTCATACATTCAGTAATATTGAATCACGTTATTAAAATTGTTTTCAATCAGATCTCTATGAGTTAAAACATAAAATTAAGATGACACACTTCAGAAATGAAGGGAAATTTCTAAGACTCGTAATAGACATATGACAGATGTCGGATTTAATAAGATTACTTCAAAGTTACAGATTATTTCAAAGTAAATTATGTTTTCAGAATGGAACGTAGTACAAGAAAATTTCAATGTGGTATTCTACATTTAGCATAATGTACATGGACTGTAATTGTACACATCAAGCTCATACTTATATTTAGAGAAATATTGTAAGCCTAGGTATATGTAGTATGACAGGAAATATATAAATTATTAATATAAAATGAACTTGTTGTTTTGTTCAAAATTAATTTCAGAATATATTATAAATTTCAATTACCAAAAAAACAAATTAACAGTATCCATCATTTTTTTCCTGAAATCAAATTATTAATACTATGAAATCTTAATACAGAATAAACCAAATTTGATAAAATGTTGACAAATTAATTGATTTGTAGAAAGAATAAAGTATGTATACGAATAAAGTAAAGAATAACTGTAATACTTCTCAACAATTATTATAAAGGAATAACTTTATTTAACTGTTTCTTTGAACAAAAAGTTTAGAATCCCATGAGTATACTAACTCAGAAATACAACACGGCATACAAAGAGCTTAGTTTTTAAACTTCGCTGAACAGAATAATCTATTTGACATTTCAGGAATGGACATCTCAGGAAAATTATGAATTCTGGTCTAATGAAAGAGTCAAACTAAATTGCTGCGCTTTTTGAAGGACGTAAAGTCATGTTCAAAAATATTTTGTCTTAAAGAGAAATATCTTTCTCTATTACTAAGGTAGTTAGTTGACTTAAACTGTAGTAATATTAAGCAATACTTAACTTTAAACATTGGATGTTAAAAAATAAATTATAAAATTGGCTGTTGTAGTAGATATAAGAGATAATCATTTTCCATCATTTTGTATGAAGAGGTTGATGTCTGTGGCCGAGGCGAAAGAGGAATGCAGGGACCGTAGCGTTTGGCGCTCCGTCGTCTCTGGCTACCCCGCAAGGGATATGGCGTGAAGAGAAATAGTTAAATAAATAAATAGTTATTTTCTGTTTATCAAACATTTGATCAAGTAAATGAAAAGTTTAAATGTTGCGATCGCTAGTACTGAATTAATATACTGAAAAAGTAACGCCCTTCTGTAATGCACGCGTTTGCGGGAAAGTTATTATTAGAACCCACTTGTTAAAACTTTACAATATTAAAAAAAAACATATATTTTTATATTTTTTATTTTATCATACATTTTGAATCTTAATTTCACGTTAATTAAAATAAGAAATACTTGTATGTTCTTTTTATATTCGAAGGTAACATCTGAAGAATCTCAAATTACTAACAAAATCAAGTCTTACGCAGTGAATGAAGTTGTTTGCAGTTATTTAAATTGCTTTAAAACTTTGAATAAGAACCTTGGGTTTGTGTATATTTGTTATATTGTGTTCTTTGTTGAAGGTAAAGGTCTGAAATTTATTTAGTTCGAGTTAGAGTTAATTCGAGTAAGAATTCGAGGAGAACAAAGTCCAAAATAACCTTATTCTTACTAAATACCTTAACGATATCAAATATTTTTGAAATATTAAACCATATGAAAATGTCTAACGAAGTAGATTATTACGAAAATAAATTTAAATTTTATTGAAAAATGGAATGGAATGTAAATTATTAAACAAAATTCATAAATATATTTTAATAAAATGTGTTATATAAAACATTTCGGAGTTTTCGAGGCCTTATTAAAAAGGACGCTTGTAGCAGATAACGAACACAGCATCCAGTAACAATGTTCTTTGTTTATTTGCTACAATATGCCACTGATCCTAGAAGTATTATTTCGTGATGTCAGGAATCTCAACCTAACATGACTTACTGTTTCAAAACAGACTTAATTTAAACTTGAATATTATCTACATTTTTATGTATTTTTTTCTGTTTACGTTTATTAAAATAAATTAATAATAATAATAATATTTATTAAATAGTTAGTTTTATTTGGTAAATCCTATCTATATAGTTCAACAGAAACACCCGCTATCAATTAATGTGAATGCAAAAACATTTTTTAATTATAGCGTGACTGTGATGGTATTAACTATTTTAAGCTAAACTGTTCGTATAGTCACTGTCCATACAGGTCCCAAATCTTCACTTACAGCTTATTTTCTACATGTGTAAATGCTAGTAACACAAAAACTAATTAACACAAGCTGTACAAGCTGTTGTTCTCTAGAGGTTTTAAAAATATACACAAATTATAGCGAACAGCGTTTTAATAACTCCCCTCAAAAGTGGAACGAGGTACGCTTAATTGAGGAAGTTTATACGTTTATTGAAAAATGTTGAACGAAAATTATAAACACTTCCCTGTGTCGAGCTGCTTTTATATAAAAAGAAAAGATTTTTTTTTTCTGAACGAAAAGTATTGCTTTTCTTTAGAAAAAGTGTTTATTTATCTCTTTAAGATTTTTAAATTATCAAAATATTTTTTTTGTAACCAATTATTAGTAGTATTATAGTAAATAATAGTGAAGTCCATTAATGATAGAAGAATGTTTAACGCAAGTAAAATTTTTGGAGAACTTTTTCCTTAATAAGAAAGTTTTCTTTGTGTTGTGTATGTATCTGTTACTAATATATCATATTTAACCTATATTAATTTGTTTTAAATAATTTTCCCTTACTTAGACTAGCCTTTTTGTTACATCTGGATGTCGTTGTCTGTAAGTTAAGTGTACATTTTGTATGCAATCGACGTAGCCGTGACTAGCAGGTGACCGTTATATGAACTTTATTAATATTTGCCAATTTATAATCACTTTAGAGCTTTTAATAAAATGTATGAAATATTTAAAATATTCAAAGCAAAAATTTAAATGATTTAAACTTTTCTCATATAATACGAATGTGTAGGAAAGTATTCCAGTGTAAACGTGTAAAATTTAGTACACAAACTATTCTAATGAGGTATTTTATATGCAGATGACAGCTGATGCCTGTGACTAATACTCATCATATCAGGTTAAGAATATTGCAGAATTTAACTATATTTACAATATAATTTGATATATCATTATGGCACAATGGACACCGTCGAATAATTATTTAGTAACTTTTTTTTTGTATATGGTATTTTCTGAAAAGTACTAAAATGACGAAAAAACAAATCATTTGGTAGTTACGAACTAAAGATAAATTTGGTGATTTCCTGCAGAAAAGAATCGGTGTCCCAGCTAATTACCGCTACCAATACTACTAAAACTTGGAACAAACATACTATTCGTATTGCATTGTAAATAACTTTTTAATTAAATACGATCGACGATACGGAGAACTAACCACTATCATTAGAAATGATGTATTTAAAAATGTATATTTACATATAATATAAAGTTAAACATTAATCATATATCATCAATATTGCACGAATTAGTAGTGCATGTGACGACCTCGGATTGTGGTTAACTAATTCATAGTGACAGATGGATAAACAACGAATTACTGTTGAGTGAGTCTGTTTGGCTATTAGTTCAAAAGCCCCACTTTATATGCTTGTATTTTGTAATTAGAAAACTGGTATAAATAAATTACGTGAATGTTAGTGCAGATTAAGTTTACAGTTATATTATAACGAATTTACAGTATATGTACAAGATTGGAATAATTGTGCTTCTTAAATGGGAGGTATATACGTGGCGTATTGGTGTATATCAATTAGTTAGGTTCATTTGTCATCTACATCCTATTGTTTCCTAGTCCGGGAGTGATGTGTAGGACACGCATAGAGAACATGTGAAGTTCAGTCTGAACACACTGAGACCTTCACGTTGAAAGCTTAGATTTATATTGACCATCAAATAATACGAGTGAAAATAGAGATTTAGTCATATTATATATCCTCATAAAATATAGAAGTAACTAGTTTGAAAATTGTATTGTGTCTAAAATTCTGTTATTGACTTAGCTCATGTTCTCGAATAATACAACAAAATTTTATTCTGTAGCAAGAGATTTAGAACTAGATTTTTTTATTTTACTGCATCACACTTCTTGAATTATGTTTTGATGACTTTTATATGTATCTTCTGTTCCTTCTCTAAATATTGTTTTGTTTGTAAATTGAGAATGATTTAAAATAATACTTAATGAACTTTACCAAACAATGTGATGGCTGACCCTTCTGTTATGTTCGTGAGCGGGTGCTGCTTGCGGTGACTGGTCATGTTGCTAGCCACGGATTTCCCTTTTCTTATTATTAAATATCATTAGGACGGCTTATCGAATTGATTGCGATGGTTCTACTTGGTCGTACAATGCTCACTAAATATATTTACGTTTGTGAAACAGTAATCACAATTAAAAAAACCCCAACTGATTTTGTTGTGTAGTTCTTCTCAGTCCAGGGCGCGTTTGGAACCCTCGTAGCCTTATTTTAAGTCGGAAAGTGTCTTTACCGAAAGGCTTATTTAGATAAGTACGATGTCATAATAGGTCCTCCTGTCACCTCCATTTGACATACACAAGTGATCACTGGTATGGATTCAAAGTAGAAAATATGTAAATAAATAAAAGTTATAAAAGTATATTGTGTATTTACAAACGATAAATATTAAACTTTACAGTGCATGAAGATAAAACTAAACGTAAAGTCAATTTGGCTCAAATAATGCAATAAGCGTAAGCCTTTCATCAAATTATAATATTGTTATTGTACATAAAATTAAAAAATATTTATATAATTTACAAAAAATATACCTTTTTTGTCTGTATTTTTATTATAAAGTTAACTTTGTAATAAAATATTTCGCTTTTAGAGGTATACATTTATCATATTATTAATTTACAAACATTATCAAAATCATTACATAATTTTAGTTTCAAACAATTTAAGTTCGATATCGGTTATACACCCTCCCTAATTGAATGTAGGCAGGTGTTGATAGCTGCAATTCAGTAATCTTATATTGAATGAATTTATATATATATAAGATTAAATTGATGATATATCTCATAGATTATTAATATTAAATATTTAATAGTTACTTATATATATGTGTAACATTTAAACTCAAAGCCTTCAGCCTTCAAATTAGCAAGGCTTGCTAACTAAATTATAAACAACTTACACCCTCTTAAATAATCTCCTTAATGTCCTCTGAATCATTATTTTGTGTTAGTCATATACCTCTGCTTTACTTAAAGCTATAATATAAAAATATAGCAGTGCATTAAGACAAAACTTTATCCTCAACTAACCACCTAAATAGAGTTAACATGAAATTATTTGAAGTCATATTATTAGTTGAGATGCTAAATAAGTCGGTTATCAAATTATCAAATAGGAACATAAACACCTTCATGTTTTGTATATCTGTAATTTTGATAAAACCATAATTTATCGTTTTTGGTCCTTATATTAACTATAGTCATGATAAGTCACAACAAAATGCTCACAACAGCTAGTATAGACATAATAAACTGCAGTAAGAATTTATGTCATGGGTGCAATTATCTTCACATTCATGTTATTAAATAGAATTCTTTAACTATTACAATGGTCATAAACTGATTGTTTGTATAAAAAAATAGGATAGTTTCAGAGGTCATAATCCGCCCGAAAGAAGTTTCTTATAACTTGCATTAGATATTTATATTGTATAAAGTCGCATGGCATGTTTCATTTAGTTCCTAAAACACAATTTATCTTTAGATAAAGGTCTTGCAAATTTATATTTTATCGCCAATAAATAATGTAATTATGTAGACACGTCGAAATAATGTCTCATTCAATTACATTTATTAGCAAAAGATAAAACAGAGTTTTATTCATCGTAAAGTAATTAAAACAATATAACGTAGAATTTACATCGAATGAAGAGGATAATTTTATTCGTCAAGACTCACATTTTAAGTATAATATAACTTTCACAAACAACTCTGCACTGCTTCACCCGAAACAGTTTCCTTTCTTGTTTCTTTACATTCCAGTTTGAGGCAATTTACTTTATTTGTTTGTTTTACATCTTTTAATTATATTGTAAAACTGGCAGATTACCCGTGCTTCGCGACGGGAATAATCAAAAATAAACTGACTTTCGTGAGTATTGAACCCATGACCCTACCTTTCACACATACACGCTCTATTCTCCAACCCATATATTTGATAACTACAGAGTTTCATTTCTATCGGGTTGTAGGTACACTCTTGTTTCTCACATCGCAGCCTGTTGAGATTAAACATAGTGACTGGCCAAATAATTTTAATTTCTATTGCAATGCAATGGGAGAAGAGAGGGAGCGGGGGGTAGCTGTAACTTTGGAGCAGTTTGGACCTTTGCAAAATCTTTTCTTATTGCATCTATTCAATATGTCAGAAGTCTTGTGTCCAAATTTCAGCTTTCTAGGTATTACGGTTTGGGCTGTAGGGCGATGAATGTGTCAGTGAGTGAGTGTCTTTGTGTTTTATATATTAAGATAATATTAGGGTCAAGTGAAACTACTGCAGCCATTTGATTTATATCGTGAAATATATTCAACACTTTAATACTTTGTTGGCGATTCCAAGAAATATTAATTGTATTTGATTAAGTGAATATAGTAAAGTCACATCTTCTAAATGTTATGAAAAGGTTTTGATAGGAATACAAGTATTTGAAATAAGAGACTTTAATCAATGACAACGTGAATGTAATATCTCCGAGTATTCTCTAGAATTTGAGTTTAAGCTAATCAAATATATTATATTTTACTTCATCAAATCTAAGTTAAATAGCAGCGTTTTTGAAGCTTACGTTGATAATATAAGCATATACTGATGTGAGTTTTCATATATTATATTAGCGGTCAAAATTGTTAGATACACTAGATGACTTTTTTAAGTTGTAAAAAACACTTAAGTATACCCCTTAATAGATGTTCGGAGGCATAACTCATTTCTTTTTTATTATTCCAGCTAGTAAACAGGTGACGACATTGTGACGTCATTATGATAAATAGAAACAATCTGAGTTCATGTATTTCTTTAACATAAACAAAATACATGACATCTATCGTTACTTGCCATAACTTTTGAATATAAAATTATGAACTGTGTACTTTTTACACTCGAAATGAATGGTAACTTAATAGAAAACAGATCTTATTTAATTGTTTATGTTAAATTTTTATCGTTACGAATTATACGAAGTAACCTTTGTGTTAAAAATACTTTGAACATACATAATTATGTACAGAGTACAACATAAACAGGTAAAAATATTAAATTGAAGTGATGATGATGCTTCACTGACCGTAATTATAATAGTAATGACTTCATTAAGCACTCAAAAGCATGAGTTAAAGCTACGAGTATGTCGTATATGCCCTTGTGTTTTAGAATGTGTTAATTTTGCATGATTATAAAATTTGTGATTTAATGTGAATTCTTGGAATATATGTTTTCAGGCTTTCGTTAAAACTTTCTTGAAATCAGATTACCTGTTTGTTTATTAATAAGAAATGTTACATTTGATAAATTATGTTGATTTTCAGCAATCAGTCATTTTATGTGTAATTATTATTTTTTAACAGCACCTTAAATTGTGTGAATACCACTTATGTAAAAAAAATATTATTTTTTATATCAATGTCATTAATTTGACAATATTTTAAAGTTCAATTTAAAAAAAAATGTTTATCACATTTATTATTTCCTTTTTACAAACAGGTAAATTGAAATATTTATTTATAATCAATCAACTCAACATTGGTATTTTTTTCAATTGTGTAAACGGATAAAATACAAGTTATACAAAAAATATATATTGAGGATTTAAAACATTGCATACTTTATTGTTTAGAGATTACGTAGCGTATTCGACTACTGAAATTAGTAAAAATAATACAGAAAAAATACTGAAACCACAATTCATTATTGGGAAATACTGTAATTAAAAAACTTAAGTATAGAAACTATGTTAATATTAAAAAATGTTTTGTCGCAGTATAAGATTATAAAGGTTATGCTAATTGTTAATTTATTATACACATTTTTTTATGTATATAAGCGATTTACCACTCACTGACTCATATCGAAATCTCCGAAACTATCTGTCCGATTAACTTAAAATGTTACATAATTACTTCTTTTGTGACATAGTCGTCCACTAAAAACGGATTTTATGGAATTCCTATCCCAACGGATTTTAACTTTTTGCATTTCACCAAGTTTTAAACCTGTGGGAGCTAAACACTTAACGCGGGGTAAGAGTTACGACAACAATGGTTACGATGACAACGGATAATGTAACAAAGGCTACCATAGCAACCTAAGTTCACATCCAAATTAATAGTGTGCCCAGCAAAGCGTGAGGGAGATGATAAGCTAGTTTTCTATAAATGATTTTCTTTAAGACTTCAAACATATGATTTTGTACAACTATAACAGAGCATTTTAAACATCATTGTATCCGAGTGTCAAACTAAACATTGTGACAACAGTCGTTTGTATATGAAATTATGTCATGATTGAAATGTTTCAAATTGATAATTTAGAATTAATTGAAATAATAATTCCATAAATCGTTAAAACTAATTGTATTTATTTGTGTGTAGACAATATAATTAATTATATGTCATATTATTAATAATTTTAAGTCATATACTTTCAAAACATTAAATGTTAATAACTAACTGTTAAGGCCTACATTTCAGTGTCATTGGGGAGAGTAAATAATTAAACGTGGGAGTTCGGTAGCATTTCTCTGACACGCTCCGATATCACACTTAATTAGTTTAAGATGAGTTGAACTATGTGATGATTTTGGTAATATCTACTAATAATTATAAATATATATTATTTATGTTATTTTGTTCATTGTTCAATTATACTATAAATTATAAAGAAATGTAGGTTGATACAATTAAAAGCTTAATTAAAGTCTGATGAAAAAGCTTACCTTTAATTGCACCTTGAAACGCGGTTGCTTATAGGAAGCAAAATCTTTAATTTGTCTTTATGTTTATATACGATTAATTTTATACCTTGGAAAAGATATTACAAATATGAAACCCAATACATTTCTAGTAAAGTACAGTTTCTTTTTGTAATCTTATATAAAACAAGTTAGTCCAAACATAAGTATCTCATAACAAACATCTGTACTCAGTTAAATGTATCGAAGCCTCTTCTATTAAATAACAATTCCTGTTCATGGTTATATTGTGTATAAAGAATGATATTAAAAGACATTATCTTTGATGATCCCATACAAGGTTATTATTCGGTAATGGAATCTCATCTACTAAGTGACACATTTATACTCTATTATATTATTGATATTAGAAGATCTGTTAAGTGTTCCTTAAATCAAATGAAACTATATTATAAGATCCTTAATATTACAATAACCATAGATGGAGTGTGATGTAAATTTTATATTACACATTTGAAAAATTACAGGAGAATTCTACTCGTAATAATAATGTTTTTTGTTTAATTACATTATTAAGAGTCAACAACTTTTTTTATGATGATTTTAAATCTATATTTCCAACATGTTTTACATTGCAAAATAAAAAGTTAAGGACGAATGTTGAATTAGAAATGCCATTCCCTTAGGTTTTACTTTGTAGTTGTATCTCACAGATGGATTTGTCCGCGTTTTAGTCTAGACACGTGACAGACGACTGATAAAAAATACAAAAAGATTTACGACTACAGTTTTAATGTTTTTTATACAAAATATGTGTGACAAAACTATGTTTATTAGTATGAGTATAGTTTTGTTAGAATACTTTTTTATACATTTCTATTATCAATTCATTTAGATAACATTACTAGGCACATATAGTTTGATTTATTTAGTATTAGTGTACAAAATTTGATAATACATCTTTTTAGTTTAATTTGGTTTTTAATTGTACTGATATTAGTTCAGCGATCAAAATAAAACGACCCGGTATTCTCTGTTTAGGGTTCTGCACGTAAATGTCAAAAAAGTAAGTTTTTATTGCCTATAATATTATATATATATATATTGATATGACACTGTAATGTTACACGGCGCTACATAATTCCGTTATTAAATATTATAATGGATGATTTTAAGATATTTGGTAGTTGTATGGAAACAGATATATCAATCTCGTCATTATTATTTTTTTGTTTTCCCAAACCGGGCTTACTTTTCTTAGAAATTCTCCACTTACTGTAATAAATATAAGTTGTATACAATATTTCAACATTATCTAATCACGACATAAACGTTCGTTGCGCGTTGTTTTATTGTAATGGATTATAATCTGTTTACCCACTTTATATTGTTATTCTTAAGTTCCCACATGGCGCTTTGGTACATTAGTTCATAATGTAAGCTTTTTCATAATTCCTCTTTATTGTATTTTAGTAGATACATAAATACATTAATATTAAAATATTAATTATTCCTCTGAAGATCAAAGGTATATGTTAATTGAAAAAAGAACTTTACTTGTATTAAAAAATCGTAATTAGGTTAATTAACATGTAAGTTTTCGTGAAGGTAATTAATTACGTAAAGTTAAAATTACGTATTTATATTTGTCAAAATAATATGTAATATTAAATATTAATTATTTGTTATAAAGTTTCTTAATTATACAGTTCTCTTTAAATTCAGTTAATTTTAATGAACAATATTTTATATATACAGATAATTATATCTTTTTAGATGTAAATTTAAGTAGTAATCTAGTTTCAATTTGTAACGTAATGAAGAAAAAAATAGGTTTATTCAATATAATTACATTAATTCCTTTTAATATTAAGTGTCCCAAACTTGAGATTCACTCTTTAAGAAATATTAAAAAGCCGAGTCCTACCAAAAGAAACTAAATCTTGGAGAAGTCTTTTTATATCTTTAATGTATTTATTCCTTTCTAAAATCATGCTTAATGTTACTTTAAAATCCTTTCCGAGTATTACACAATATTTATAAAATATGAAATGTATTCAGTTGAAGCATTATTGTTATAATACAAATTTTGAGTTATTCTAAAAATAAACAAATACGTAATTATATATTATATTTTGTTATTTGTTATTATAGTCATCTGCGGCAATTACATTAAATGCAAATAATTAATCTATTAACAAAAAGTAAATCTAATAATTTTTGCATGTACATAATAATAATCATCAATAACTGTGAGTAATTGTGATTGATGCAATCAATATATTGACTTTATTTGCTCATTAAAAAAAATATCAAGGTTTCACATATGTGTGCAAAATATTGGAGAACTAAAATTCTATGTATATTTATGATGAAAAACTTAAATCCTATTTCGTCACAACCTTCGCAAACCTAAGCCTCATGTGTTAGACTATTATATATAGATTGCTAAACACTAGTTGCTCAGTTGGTAGAGCCTTTTGACGGCAGGTTGAGGTTGAGAGAAATAATTAATTCAAAATTTAAAATATAAATTTATATAATAAAAATAAAGATATTAAAATTAAAATACAAAATATACTCATATTTTAACTGATATATCTTTGAGCAATCTTTCAAACTAAAGTTTAAGCATTTCTGCACCTCTATACAAATATTTTAAAAACAAAAGGAATAAAAATCCCTGACTCTTTAAAAGAATTTAGATTAAATTACTCGCTTTGCTTCAAAGTGTCGTCTTATTATTCGAGACCGAGAGTTCTCGCGACCGTTCAACGACAATTGTACAAACTATTCAAACATCTTTTAATCAAAACTTTGCAACTTTCATTGTTTTATTATAATTTTCAAAGTTAATTGAAATTTACGTTTGTTCTAGAATAGTTACTACATAAAATTTAAAACTGACTAGGTAGTTATAGCAACAACTAATAATAAATTATTGAATTATATAAGAATCTTATCTCTTAACCTTTCTACACGTAAGTGATGCTTTGCATATAAATAACAAATAAAAATGATTAATAATAAGATTAACAATAGCACATAATTTTAAAATTATATTAATATATTAAATAAAAATCTCTTAAAAAATGTATCAGAAATGGTTCAGTGATTTTGTTTAGATTTAATATGAAATTAATATTAATAATTTTCTTGAAAGAAAATACAAAGAAGATCTTTTACCCAGTGAAGTCTAAAAGCTGCATCCCATATGCCTTGCACGAGCTCTGAGTGAGTACTATACACGCGGAATTACAAACTTTCCATTCAAAGCCTTTGAATTACAGTGATTCCATAATTTTCATTCGTTACAAAACTTTCACTACATTTTCAAAGATAAACAGCGACGGAAACTAATTTAATACGTAAAATTGCTCTAAATACATTAACTTTTATATGTAACCAGTAATAGTTCATAAGACAGTCGTCTCTATTGATATGTGAGTTAAAAATGTCTTTAGTTCGTTTTGATTTTAGCAATTTATCTTTACTATACATATTTCACATAATGGTTTTAATGTTAGTTACTAGACAGTAGTTTATAAATGATCTCTTAATTATTTTTAGAACACATATTAGTATGTTTTTTGAAGCGTTTAAACTTAATGAGTTTTCTGTTAACCTCTTTAGGAGTCTACTCATCCTTTTATTATATTACATTATTTATGAGACGAAACTTCTTAGCATTCCGTGGATTCACCGTGCGGGTGCCGGTCCCATCGCGTTGCACGAAGAGGAGCGCACACAATGCCTGGGACTTGCGACCCAGGTGTGTTAAGGGGCCCCTTTACTATACAATAAATTATATTCAGGTCAGTTATTCTCAAAGTGCATTGCAATATTTATCTCACATTTATATATCTCACTATCTATCTGATAGAGATGTGAGTTAGATATTTGTCTATCTCACAAACTAATAGGTTATCTCGATAACGAAATTGTTTAAAAATTATCACAACATGAACAGTAAAACTGCATTAACTAAAAGGAAAATTTATAATATCAAAATACACGTAAATAGATTATAAAAATAATAATTATTTACATGCCATAAACTTCTTAACACAGACTTCTAGTTATGCTATCAGAACTCATATTGATTTGCAAGTGAAAAGAGGAAAGTAATTAATTCATTAATATTATGTATATGTAATTGAAAACTGAAATTGCTCTGAGATCGTCAGTCTCAGACCAATTTGAGTTTTCAATAGTTATCATATTAAATGTATGTATATAATAAGAGTGATAAGTTGTATGTAATTCAATAATATATGTAATAAACAATATATACCGACATACAATTAAATAAAATATTAGTAACACTAAATTCGCTTCTTTTTCAAAGTTTCATCTTTGTCATTCCAGTTATTTATAATAGATTATCCTAGCCTCAGTGAAAAATGTGGAAAATAATTAGAATAAGCATCGGTGGATGAGTATATTAGTATATCATTTATAAAAATGAACAAATTAATTTAGTAAAGTGTCGAACACTTGGTGACTACTAGTTATAATAAGGTACTAAATGTTTGACATAAGTTTCTGACCATACTATACCATATCATATTAACTTACAAGCATCAGATGTGTCGTCTGCATACTGTCTTGTTAGAATAGAGTCATATTAAATCTACACTATCTAACATGACACAGGGATTGGAAAAGGTAATTGATCAAAGTCAGAAATGTCAAGCATAAAGAAATAATAATCATTTGTTAATAATCAATATTAAAAAATGATATACTTAGATAGTTTTAAGATTTCTTATTATTATATCTTAGTATTTATTTTAGTCTCCAGAAGATATTATAAAATTAGTACAATAGGGTAAAGGTTCCTTGGTCAAGTTACTCCTATTTCGTTTAAATCGTAACATATACACTACCTGAAAGATTACAAAAAACCTTATATTGGACAAAGGCTTTTCTAATTATTAGTTTAGTTTTTCAAAAGTAAAGGATTTTCTTAGTTTTATAATTCTCCAATAGATGGAAATCTAATATTTAGGGCCCATGAATAATTAAGCATCAGATCTCATTATCTTTCTCTATGCATGTTCAATATTGAACAAATTAGTTTAAGGCAGCATAGCTCCAGACCACTTTATAATTTATTAGCAAACATTGCGCTGTTTATACTTTAGTATTAATACTGAGATACTGCAAGTTGTATGTAATAAGAAATATCTTTAAAATACTAAAATAATACTATAGTGCAAATAATTTAATATTATATAATCGTTACTATTAATTTACTCAGATAATATTAATATACACAAATATGAAGTAATATTTTGGTGTTCATAAAAAACATATAAGAATAGAAAATTCAGATTCAGAATATAAAAATTGCATCAACAAAGTAAGTGCATACTTAAGTATCTCATAACAAACATCTGGATTCAGTGAAATGTATCAAAGCCTCTTCGCTTAGACAACGACTCCTGTTCATGGCGATAAAGGAAGGATATTAAACGACATTATCTTTGTTGGTTCTATCCAAGGTTGATATTCCGTAATTGAAACTTGTAAACTAAGTAATAGTTAGGAACTAATTATCTGTGACTGAATTGTGTGTTTTGTAATATTCTCTTCATTCTGTATCTGATAAACTATCACATTTTAAGGTCACTGATGTGATATATGGATCTGAAAAAATGTTGCTTACGTGTGTAATTAGTATTCTAATACATTTTGATTTCATTTTCGGATTAAAGCGATTGCTATTATATAACGTTTTGCTCTGTAACATATATTCGATACACTGTTTATGAAGGTTCTAAAAAGATTAGAACTTTACTATGATGGTTGTATCTTTAAGCTTTGCTTAAATATAATTAAGTTAATCTGGAGTTACGTTACGTATAGTAAGTGTGAGAGCAGGATGTCCAAATAATTTATTCTGTTAATAAGAATGTTAAGGATATATTAAACTGTACAAATTAATTCTTATATTAATACAAACAATGAAAATAAATATAATATGAACATTTATACCGCACCTCACTTAAGTAATTATAGCGAGCGAATGAGAAAGAAAACAAAAGTTCTTAGGAAATAACTATTTCTAATCACGACATTAATCGCTCGTAGCGCCTTGATTTATTACAACGTCCGTTTAATTGTTTATGCAATTTGAAATAAGGATGTGTTCTTAAGTTTAGTTGTAGACTTCATTCGTTTTAAAATTAATAACTTATATTTCTATATGGAAGCAAAATGTTACAAATAAGTTCTATCGTCCTCGCAGGCGGCGACTACGGGACGTAAAGAAGTTGTCCCAGACTGTACTGTCTGAACATTACATTTTTTCACAAGAATATACTTTCATTTTGATAATAAGTTTTTACTTCGCAATCTGATAAATCGTTTTGTTTGGCGAGATTTAATTTAGAAAAGTTTTTTAGATAAAAATCATAGAGTATCGTAGGATCCTGTATATAGAATTGCAATATTTAGACAAAATATCTAAATATAAACGAAATTTTAATAATTCCATATATAGTATATATATCACTATGATAAAATTAAATACCGATATTGACAGTCAAGTGAGTTTAATGATGTTATATAAACTTATGTAATTTTACTTTACATCGATTAGGTGATAATATAACGTTAGGAATCTGTTTGAAAATAAAAATAATAAAAATTTCTAAATGATAAATATCAATCAATGTATGTTATAATATCATGACATTGACCAAATAATAGCATTGAACTTAACCGTTCATTTTAAAGTATAGTTTAATGAGATTGACAGTTTAGCACTTCAGGGGACCTGAATTACTAAGTAAAGTAACTTTATCAGTAGATATAACACACAACGTGCACATGATAGTAATACATTATATTGAATTACCTTCACTGATGAAAGTTTAAATATAGTAAATAAAATAGTATTACGTGTGCATGTTAACTTAGCACTTACAGTCCCTCAGCTGGATTTGTATTCAAACAACATTTACAGAACAAACACCGAAGCCATTAAAAGTGAATGTTGTAAGAGCTCTTTTAAACTTCTATTTGGTCTTAATTAGGACTTAAGTCGTCTTTAACTACTTTGAAAATATACGATGGTGTTATTGTCACGCCTCATTTGCATCTGTTTTGCTGCTCATCAAATTTTATAAATCAAATTCACAGCGTCTCTTTTTAAGCAAAAATAATTCTGAAGAAAATGTTTGTAGCCACAAATCAAGAGTTATTTCACTTCTGTTTAACGAATAAGAATTATTTCAGTTTTTGGGTGTTACCGCATTTAACCAACGCTACTCAGAGTGTGTTGTCGTCTTTTTTCTTCAAGTTCATCTAAACTTCACACATTTTTTTTACGTGCTTCGTTTATAATTAAAAACTATATTTCAGTACAAAGTGTTAAAGATTTTTACACTAATGACAATGTTAATAAAAGTGAGGCCTGTTTTTAATGTAAAGTAACCAAGGAAGTATGTTCAACTAATATTTTTAATAAAAGAACAAACTTTCACAATTAAGCGGAAACTCGTTACACTTTTAAGAAGATTTTTTAAAGCAGTATTCACAATATTTACAGTATATTTTCTAGAATTTAGAAGATATTCTTATTCTGGTATTACTATTATTCTAGAAAATTATAAAGGTCACTTAAGGCGATTATATTTTGAATTGACTGTTGTTTATATTCATATCTTCAATAATATCGAATCACGTTATTAAAATTGCTTTATATCAGATCTTTATGAGTTAAAATAAAATTAAGATGACACACTTCAGAAATGAAGGGAAATTTCTAAGACTCGTAATGGACATATGACAGATGTCGGATTTAATAAGATTACTTCAAAGTTACAGATTATGTCAAAGTAAATTATGTTTTCAGAATGGAACGTAGTACAAGAAAATTTCAATGTGATATTCTACATTTAGCATAATGTACATGGACTGTAATCTTACACAGCAAGCTCATACTTATATTTAGGGAAATATTGTAAACCTAGGTATATGTAGCATGACAGGAAATATATTAATTATTAATATAAAATGAACTTGTTTTTTTGTTCAAAATTAATTTCAGAATATATTATAAATTTTAATTACCAAAAAAGCAAATTAACAGTATTTTTTCCTGAAATCAAATTATTAATACTATGAAATCTAATTACTCATAAATAGATAAAATGTTGATAAATTAATTGAATTGTAGAAAGAATAAAGTATATAAACGAATAAAGTAAAGAATAACTGTAATACTTCTCAACAATTATTATAAAGGAATAACTTTATTTAACTGTTTCTTTGAACAAAAAGTTTAGAATCCCGTGAGTATACTAACTCAGCGATAAACACGGCATACAAAAAGCTTAGTTTTTAGACTTCGTTAATAAAAGATTCTATTTGACATTTCACTCACGGAAATTATGAATACTGCTCTAATGAAAGAATAAAACTAAATTGCTGCGCTTTTTGAAGAACGTGATAAGTCATGTTTTTAAATATTTTATCCTAAAGAGAAATATTAGAGACTTAAACTGTAGTGATTACTTCAAATATTCTGGTTATATTAAGCATTACCTTAGGTACTTTTGACATTTGAAATGACAATACATTCTGATAGTAAAATTACTAATAATACTACTACTCGCAATTATTAGGTAAATACTTAACTATAAACATTGAATGTTGAAATTGTATGTTGTAGATATAAGAGATAATTAATTTCTGAAAATAATAAAAAACGGTAATAAATGTTAGTCAAATTATAGGACGAGTCATGTAACGAAAGGTATGTAATATTAAAAAATAATTATAATAAAATGCAAACATCAAACTAAGAAAAAAAGTTAAGACTAAAATACATTTGAATAGTTGGTACAATTGCCGTTTGTTTTTTTGTTACTACTTTATTAATAGTAAATATTTTTCAGTATAATTTAAATTTTCAAAGCAAATTTAAACTTCATAAACAAGTATCCTGAGCCGAGAGTTCGCCGAAAGAAGAAAGTTACTCGACGGCTTTCAATTTGATACATGTGTTATGTAAATAAGGCTTGACGAGGAAATTAAATAGGTGTACAAGGAGTATTGATATTTCAACAAATTATTTGTTTCCAGCAATCTGTTTGTTTCCTTTAATACACAATTAACTACTGAAACAATACACAACTGACATATTTGTGTAAGAAGATTATGTAATGTGATATTATATCAGTATAGCATAAAGAAGATGAATGCAGAAATATTAAAAAATGATAAAAATTCTGATATTTACATACATTTATAATTATTTATTAAGAATAATTGCTGGATTAATTACAAACAAAGTTTTGAATTGTTTTTTTTAACACATATATTTTCACGCTTTTATGTAATTGGAAATTAAACAACAATCAAGGAGATTGTGTTCTAAAGAAACAAAGACAAAAGTTATATAAAAGTTTATTAAACAGTCGTTTTACAAATAGTGTTTATATTTTGCTTTCGACAGTTAAACGAACTTTCATAATTTATTCAAAAGAAAGTCTGCAATATTTTCAGTATTTTTATAGAGCTCTTTGGAAATTTGAAGTTTTAATGTTTTGTTTTCTTAAAAGTAAACTTTGAACGAAAAAGGGACTAATGGTATAAATTTCGAAAAATATTATTATCTGGTGTTTATAATCGAACTTTAAACGGTTACTTTTATTAAATTAAAGAATAAATAGTACATAAAATGAAAAAGTACTGGAGTATAATATTTATATATATAAAATATGTATAGTTATGAGAAAGCATTTTATTGAACTACAGTTATGGCAACACGCCTTATAGTTAGACGTAAAAAGTCAGTCCATGGCCTCTTTATCAATTCTTACATTTCTACCTAAAAAAATATGTTAGTTTTAGTCAATTGTCAATTTAAAGCTGCTCAACAACTCGGCTTGATTATCTTAATTAATAATTTTATCCTCTTATGTAATATAAGCACAATAAAACAGTAAATCTTAAATCCACGGCCTTATATATAAAATAAAATGCATTTTTGTAAGGTTTAAGGAAGTATCAATCAGTAGACTAACTCTCATAATGGTACTTTATATGAATATAATAATTAAAATAAGTATCTTTTTCTATATTTACAATAATAAGATAAATTATTTATTCTTTTGATGATCAAATCTAATAATTATTATCGAACAATATTATTATAAATGCAATTACAATATATCAATGTAGTGATAAGAAAATAAATATTTTTATTATCTTTACGTTAATAAATAATACTTATGTATTAAAGATATTGTGATTTTAGAAAATATTCAAACCTACGGTCTGGTCGTGTCATGTAACAAAATAACACATAATAACATAATAAAAATAACAAACCACCGAACATAACACAGAGAATAACACCTTTACCAAACTAATTTCTTTAAAATAATCCTCGTGTGTTCAAAATATAAGATGGCATGAATTAGTGTATATAGAAAA
Organism: Melinaea menophilus ssp. n. AW-2005; assembly: GCA_918358695.1. Lineage (NCBI taxonomy): Eukaryota > Metazoa > Arthropoda > Insecta > Lepidoptera > Nymphalidae > Melinaea > Melinaea menophilus. The sequence goes on along the minus strand of OU911043.1, from coordinate 18,465,751 downwards.
TATAAAAGCAAGGGAGTACAAGAACGTGAATAATTTATTATCATAACTAGGTCACGCAAACGGGGTCGTGAGCTGAGCTTATTTTAAACTATTAGTTATTACTTTATTATTAATTATTACTTTAGCTATTCTTTTAACTTGAGCGCGCGCCGGTACGAGACGTTCCATATAATAAGTCTAGGGACAATTCTGGTGAATTTAAACTTTTTTCTGTAATTTGAAAACTTACCATTCTTTTAGTGTTTTTCGAGCTCAATGTGAACTGCATTCTGACGAATTTATAGTCAGTTCTGCTATGTATGAGAGTAGTTACAAACTTTCTTAGATTTCAATCCACTCGTAACTCGTGCATTGAGCAGGAGCGCGCTGGTGAGTCACTAATCGAACTAAATTAGTTCTGTTAATTGTTCAAGATCTGTCGATCGAAATTTTCCGAAATTTTGCACAGTCATAAAGCAATATGACATCAAACACCATGCTGAGTTTCTAAGTTGTGGTATGCGTAGTTTCTGAGCTATCACGTAAATTGTCCTAAACTGAATCAGTAAATTATACTAAATTTAGAATTACGATTTTTAAAAAAATCAATATATGCTTAGCGCCTTATGCTCGCAATCGTTATGGCGAGTTTTGTTAACATAGCTCGAACAGTTTTTAAGAACAGAGAGTTCGCATAAAAAAATTATTATATTCGTCACTACACATACGTGGTAAGGTATATATTGTGTTTTTAGATATTAGTATATTATCTTATAGTATATTATTTGAGACCAAAATATCTGTAAACTTTTTGTTTTATATAATAAAATTATAATTCAGTAAATTGAAATTATTTTCTGTCTTATAATTGTCGCAGTTTGTATAAAAAAAACGAACGTTCCGAATATAACCTCAATTCTTTAGGTACTAATTTTTAAGTGCAATGTTTAAATTTTAATGGATATTTTTTTTTTTATATATTATTCACTACTTCAGTATTGACCCAAACATATATAAACAAAACATCAATATTGACTCAGCTTTTTAACGACATTTCAGTGACCAACATCTATAGAAGATTTATACATATAAAAAATTATTACAATAAATTTTAAAACAAGTAATTAATTGGTTTAAACTTGATTCTTGATTTCTTTCCCTTCAGATGGGAATACGTAGTAGTTTAACGATCGACCTGTACAAATGAACCGCTCTGGTTCGTGTCTTGGGAATTACAAGAGAAACGTGGAATTGCTCATTTACTATCGGAATCGATTCAAATAGATAATTTAGAACTATATTTTATACAGAACGATAAATTCACATTTGATGCTAAGTAAGAGCAATAATTCACTGGATTACAAGTTTTAATTTCAGTTTAAAAAAAAATATAACAATGGTATCTTATTCAAGTATTAGCCTACCCGTGTGTCATCTGTGTCTAAATGGACAAAATTGTTTTTGTCATATAGTCAATAGTGATAATCTCAAGAGTATTGTGAGAAAATACAGGGCTTTGGTGGTAAATGTAATACGCTGGCAAGCAGGTTAATATGATGAATAACAGTAGTAAGGCTGTTTAAATAATTTTGCCACTTTTTCTTTTAGAGCCTATGTAAATGAGGCTGCAAAAGAATTATACAGAAACATGTGCTAGCGCATTGTATACACGTTTGAATGAATTTAATATTTTTTACTTCCTAAGGACATCAAATGTTATAATAAACTGTCATAAAGAAGAAAAGTTTGAAATAATAATTTGAATTTATTAGTTTCAATACAACTATCTGATTCTTTAATTGACTTTGCATCAATTGAGTTACATTGTAGTTCACTGAAGAAATGATCCTTAATTTTCCTGTCACAGTATAAATATTAATTTGCTATTGTCTCTACCACCCGAATCATTCATTGCTTTTTCATAAAGTTTAAGAATCAGGTTTTTTTTTTATATAGTCAAGTGTTAAACATGCTACTACGGTTTAAATACAATTTTTAGTAGTAGTAGTAAAAACCAAGAGATGTATTATTACATACATTTAATTTCTATGTATCAATACCTTTGATTCAATGAAGGCACTTATCAGTATTTAGTATCGATACAAGTACAGCCCTTTTAATAATAGGTTAACAGAAAAAATGCAAAACTGAACCAACTAAATTCATTAAACATAATTATATCTTATAATAAAAATAATAATTTTATCTTAATAATAAAATGTAATTACTTAAAATACATACGTTAATTTTAAGGTATTAAGGTTGTCAGGTCAGCTAGTTGTTAATATTAACTTTATATACAAATACTGAACTGATAAACCATTAAAAGGGGCTTGTCAATAAAACCTTTCAATGTAATGAAACAGCCAGAAGCAAATCCATTTACTAATTGAAATTTTTAATTATATAACAAAATATACAATGGTCTGAGCTCCTTTAAAAGATATATAACGGATAGATTTCTTGATTAGATCATTAAGGTAAATTAATAGTACATTTACCAATGTTACTGCATATTTAATAAATAAAAAATTAAGAGAATACTCCGATAACAATGGAACGGTTTCAATAATCTTTATTACTTGACTATTCAATGACCCATGATAATGATTGACTTTGAATTGATAGGCCTGGATTTAAAGGTAAGGACTATTTATAATATCTGTGATAAGTAATATAATAAGTAGTAAAACGATTATGTCAGTAATTGTAAACATTTTCTGTAGTGAAATAAAGGTTTCAAGCCTCAATGATGTAAGTTATGATTAAAATAATTATATATATATATTATATATATATATATATATATATAGTCACATTTATTAACAGTGCAGGTGCAGGTGCAGGTGTGTAGCAAACACAACAAATGGTGGCTCTTGTTGGTTTTATGACATCATGAGGTACGGGAGCCTGTTGTTGAGCTTGAAATGCTGAAGCTCGTTCACCGTTTTGTTTTAAAGGTTAATTAATTCAAGTCACTTAAGAGACTAAGATTGATAATAAGGTAGGTGCGGGCAATAAGGCCTAGCTAAGCGGAAATTCAAATAAATCAAAGACTGTTTAAACAAATCAGTAAATTTTAATGTTTATTAAAGATTTATGTCAATCACTATTAATTAAAAACGAAAAACAGCAACTTCTGCTATAAACATAGTTAAAATTAAACATTTTAAAAAACACTGTCTTTAGGCCTTATTAAACTATGGTAGTATATTAAGGCCTAAGACTTTAAACTACAAAAATAAATGAAATAATCTTCTTATATTTGGTAATTGAGATCCATAAAATAATAGTAATACGATAATCACAGTAAAGACTTAAAAGTAACATTTTTTCTTTAATTAGGCACAATCTGGACACTCAAAATCATCATCATCCTCCTCTGTTAAACCAACGCACTCCTCGTGGTACCACTTGCTGCATTTGCAACACATCCTCATAGCAGTCTCTTGCTCCTGTTTACATGCGTGACAGTACCAACTTTCTCTATTCTCTTTCCTGCTCTTTGCTCCTTTTGTGCTTTTCATTTTTGTGGTCTTTTTTTCTATTTTGTTTTTATCAAACAGGTCTTTGGTAACTGCAGTTCCTCTATAATTGATGGCTTTTCTTCTGACTGTTGGTGTCTTTTCGGTATTTTTAGCTGGTGTAGGCAGGAGTTGCTTAAATGATGCTCTTTTCATTTGAGCGAGGGGTACATTATCCTCATCGTCAGAACTGGAACTACCGTAAACCATTCTGTAAAACATTTCAGATGATTTTTTTGGGGTATTATCAATTCTTTGTTCTTGCATGGACGTCGATGTCTGGGGTGTCTCGGAAGCTGTTGGCCTAGATGGGACGCGAGATGGCGAATTTTCTACATCTACAACGTCTGGTACAGGAGCTGGAGCTTCTGATAATACAGATGGAGCAAAGGCTGTTTCAGGAATAGCGTGCGGATTAAATGGATACAAACCAGTCGCTCTAAAACCACTTGTTATGTTACTATGTGTCATACATTTAGACCAGACAGTAGTAAGTATAATATTGAAGCGTGCCTTGGTAAGCTTTTTGTCTGGATTTTGTTCCTTAAATAATAAAACTTCTGAATCCCAGTGGTGTTCAAATGATCTATAGACAGCTTTGTCAAGTGGTTGCAGTTCGTGGGTTGTATTGGAAGGTAAGCAGTACAATGCTATGTCGAGTGAATCTGCAACTTCCACGATGGATAGATCTAAGTGACAAGCTGCCCCGTCAAATATTAAGAGGCACTTTCCTGCAGTTTTGTAGCGGGCTAGGTGCTTCAAAAACTCTTTAAACAGTTCATTTGTCATGTAACCTTTTGCAGATTTTTCTACTAATGATCCCGGTGGTAAATTATCATATAACTGAGGCTTCAAACGTTTGCCCTTAAAAATTATCATTGGTGGTATGCTAGTACCAAGTGCGTTCACACAACCGGCGATGGTGACACTTTCGGCGTGTTCCGAAGACTGTAAATGAACTCTTTTGGCTCCTTTCTGTGCCAAAACAGTCTGCTGGTGGTGAATCGTTAGGCGGCAGCCCTTCTCATCCATGTTGTAAATCTTCTCAGGATGAGTTTTGAGATCCAATTTATCATAAACTCCGTTCAGTCTCTGGAAATGATCATCTACGATAAATTTATTAAGCTTTTGAGCCCTGGCCGGGTTCATAAACTGAGCCTTTCGACGGGATATCTTCGGATGTCTCTTCATAAACGCCCTAAACCAATCCTTACCAGCAACTTTAGCTTGTTGATTGAAGGGATGATTGATGGAATTCGTCTCGCAAAATTTAAAGACTAACCGGCGGAGAATCTCTGGAGTAACAGGTAATCCTATTGCAGCAAACCTCACAATTCTACTCACAAGCTCAGCTTCCTGTTCTTCATTAAGTAAAGGTTTTCGGCCCAAGGTTTTTTTTAAACTGGCGGTCTGGAGGTGGTTTCGTATAGTTCTTCTGGGTACTTTGTACCTTTCAGCAGCTTTGTACGTACTCAACCGTCCACATTGTACTGCTCTGACTGTTGCCACCAGATCATCTTCAGACCACAATGCTCGCTTGGGAGGCATTGTGATTATTAGGTTTGCCTGAAAACCATAAATCAATTAAAAACAGTTGTTATTTCATTTCTAAAGTTCTTAAATAAACAGTAAAATAGTCACTCGATGATATTAATAAAGGAGGGTAATAAGGCCTATGGTCAAATTTTATAGGCCTTATTAACAACCAACCACATTGTCAAGAAAAGATTAAAATATTATTATTTTGTCTAATTTATACTATTTTGTACAATACAGGTCTTTAAAACATTAACTAATAGAAAAGTTAACTATAAAATAATGTGGAAAAGTGTAAAAATGAAAAAAATACTTACGTTTGGTTCGACCGTTATATTATAAATCGAGACGTGTGTCCGCCGGCCACAATGAACGATGTCGCACTGGCGGCAGCACGCGGGCTTGCGAGTCGTAACAGGTTTGGGGCGCCATCTAGGATGGTTTGCTACCTATGACTGTGATTTCGCTTAGCGGGAACCATTTAAAGTTGTGTTTCTGTTACTTAGGCCTTATTACCCGATAGGCCTTATTGGCCGCACCTACCTTACTTAATCTTTTAAATTATACTTTTTTACGTACTTCAGTTTTTATAATAATTATGCAATGTTTAATTATGATGCCTTTTTCGATTGATATATAAATAATAATTTTATTTCTACATTTTACTGGTTACACATATTTCTAAAAGTCTGAGCAGCTCATAAATTGCTGCGCCACTATTTCGTTCAATCACTTACAACTATGAGTAGTTACAACTATTAGTATTCATGTCGCTGTGGTCCTGCGCTAGTAACAGTGTTTTGTAGATTAACTAATTAAATTGTTAAAGTACTTAATGAATGACCGTTAGTTTAGGTTATTACCAGTTTCTTATAAATTATGTTAAATAACTTAAGGGAATGAAGAAGGTTTCGTTGCATTACAAGAGTTTCGTTGGTAACACAGTTTTAGAAAATTAATCCCAATATCAAAAGCATAACTTACTGTTTACTTACTCACTCTTTTGATTTATTAGGTAGCAAGGGCTAAGAAATCTGAAACTGATTAGTTAGTACCTGCTGTATATAGCTAGGAATTTTCAAATCTGAGAAACTCTTATTCTTCGATATATAAATTACATATATATGAAGCTATAACCAAAGGTACCGACGTTAATTAAAAGGAAGCAAGCAAGCTAATTTTTCCAGTAGGAGCTCTTGCAGCACAAAATCCATTTTGTGGCAGAAGGACAGTTCTCTAAACAGAGTAGAAGTTTCACATCTATTGTTACAGTAAGTGGGGGGTAAATAGGATACGAAGAATGGAAGGGAGCGAGTTTATATATATTTATATATATATATATATATGTATATATATATATATATTTATATATATATATATATATGTATATATATATATATATATATATATATATATATATATATATATATAATGTTCTCAATATGTTTCAAATACAAGGAAACATAGAAAGGTTTATATTTTATTTAAATTAAATACGATAACCTTGTTCATATATCAATTATGATAGTTCAAGTGGTACTTTAAAATGATCTTGAAAAATCATAAGGACTAAGATATAAAGATATAAATAAACCCGGTACTGTGTGCCTAGTGCGAGTTTTTTTACCAACTCCATCACTTTAAGTTACCTTCGATTTGTATGAAATAAGAATTTTACATTATTTAGATTGTGTTGTTGAACGTGTGAAATATAAAATGTATAAATATCCAGTTATAAAAAAAAAACAGATAAATTCTATAATTGCTTTACTCAACAACATAATTTAATAGAATGAAATATATTAAAACAGCCTTGTTATTATCAAGTGATTACAATGACACCTATTCTTGTGTAATACCAACATCCGCTGATAAAGCATTATAGACATACTTTGTATAGAAAAATAAAAAGTGGGGAATTACCGTTAATGTATTGCTCGTGTAAAATATAACGCATAAATAAAAAGAGTTGCCTGATTATTAAAAATAATATTTTAGTTTTTTTCTATTTGTTAACTCATGGAATTATTTAAAAATATTTTTTTTATTAAATAATAATTTTTTGATGATAAATAACCTTTAATGAAATGTTTGATTGTTATAGTTATATATTTTTATTATTGAATCAAATAACAGCATATCAAGGCTCTCATATTTTAGTTTACTGGCCATATAAGTTTTATTTAATGGTCAACGTAAAATATAGTAACGATATTCTATTCTTCTCTACTTTTATTATCGATCTATTAAGTATCAATCACAGGGTACTACAAAGCGGTAATCACATTAGGCAGTATAACCAGATGTAACTAGATGTAACCAGATAGACCGTGGTATCGTGGTGTGGTTAATCCGAGCATCGTCTGTTGCTTGGAGAAACTACCTCCCGAACCGCTCCTTAGAGAGCGACTCGACAGGAAGAACCCCAACGGCTGAGGCCGAAGGAAAGGAGCCCGAGCACGCCGCCGCAGACGGGACTACCCGTAGGGTAGATCGCCGCGTACACCCCCCTTATCAACCATGAGCCAGACTCGAGCACCTCATGGCTGACAACCCCGCGCTGGACATTAGCAGACGGCTTACGCGTTCCCGAAAGACCAAATTAAGCTTCCCCCAGGGAGCACCGGCCCGTACCGCTGCCAATCCCACCGAACAATTCCGAGTGACATTGATAACGGACGGGCACACGAGGAGGTTTCCAGCATGGCCCCCTAACCAGATGTAACCAGAGGTAACCAGATGTAACCAGGTGAAACCAGATGTAACCAGAGGTTTTCAAATATCTCATAATTTTAAGTCATTTATCTTAAAAAAAAAATATTTTATGTACTTAAATTTTATATACTCTTTCCTAAGTCTAAGATTAGAAATTTTCTAATCTTATACCTTAGTAGACAAGTTTATTCATAATATATATTTATAAATATATATAAAATATAATTATGATAAATTGTTACACAATAATTATTTTTTATTATTCTTACTTTGTTTACTAGTTACATTACATATCGGAGTGTTATTCCTAATGTCTCAAATAGTAATTAAGATAATTCTCAGTCCAAGTTTGTGTAAAGACTTTGTTTAAATATTCACATACCAAGTGTTTTAGTTACAAAATAAGAAAAATAGATAGCCCGACTTATATAATAACATAAAGGTGGTGTAACATATACCTTTTAGACGGTGGACAAATTAACGACTGATTGTTATCTAAATATTCTAATATTTTTTTTAATATCAACACCATTTTTAAACCATTGATATAACTAACCGGGTGGGTTGAGTTTGTAGGAAGCAATCGTAGATTATTACTACAGAACAGTAGTTGGAGACCGGTAAAATCGCAAAAAAATTTAAATGTGTGTATTTATTAGCCAGTAATCATTCTGAGGAAACCAGGTAAAGAGGATTATAACAGCGCCAAGTCCTATAGACCCGTCGGACTGTTATCTTGGGAAAGGTGCGTGACAAGTTGCCGATCCAGCGCCTAAGATAGGTTCTTCTCCTTAAACTAAATCACCGGCAATAGGCATTCGTATCTAACAGGAGTACGGTGGACACCTTCTAAGATCTAATAAATTATATTAAGGCTAGAAAGAGAGCTAATTTGGAGAAATCGTGGTATTAGTATCATTGAATATTATAAATGACGGCGTCTTGGGCAGCGCATAGTGGCCGGCCACGAAGTACCAACTGGCCTGAAAAAAATGTCCCGGTAATCTGTATAGGTTAATAGGAAGCTACCTAGAAGACAGTACGGTGCAGGTGGATAAGTCGTTAGGAAGACCACAAACGGATGTCTGCTGGGATCGATGGAAGGCACTCTGTTCTTTAATCTTTTACTAGACTTGTTGCTGAATACTAGAAGTGGAGGGGAGGCATTTTTATAAGTGGTGTTACGTAGAAATTTCATTTCTGTAGTAATTTAAATATTTGGTCACACATTCTAATTTTTATTGACTGTTTGTCTGTTATTAGGTTGATTAATTATCTGTTGGCAGGTTAAATTAATTAATAATTAATAATTAATTTAATTAAAAATACGTTAATATTATTTAATAGTCTGTGACATTTAGAACTATCTTAGAACTTAGGTGTTGCCAGCTTGAAGATGCTTTGCGTTCCTTGAAATTTAATACTATTTCATTATTTAGTTTCAGTTTTTTTCTCATATTATAAATTATATAGATTCTTAGCATACAGCTGTATATTATTTAAAATTAGCTGTCATTCATTTCAGATATTTAGATGCTGCCTGCGTTATCATATTGATATATTTAGAATATATTACAATGTTGTAATTTTTTAAAATTAAATTATCGCTGTGAAATGATGTTTTGTGTGGGCTGTTATGCGCGTTTTAATTTTATTGATAAATAGAATAAACATTATCTTGTTGTTACTCATATTTAACGGTTGTCCCTGTAGTTATAGTGTTTGTTGTTGATTATTGTGAAGTGCTGATTTGGAAAGAAGCTTGTAGCTAATTTTAGTAAGTATTTTATAAGTAATACAAACATATTCGCTATAAGCATTAAAATTAAGGACGAAAAGTTTAATAAAAACTACATAAATATAGAGTTAAGCTGTAAATTATAATGTTTTTAGAATAAAGAGAATGCTGTAAATCAGATAATAAATTTTGTAATTTGCGATTTTCAGGAACAATGATTAAGGACATTATAATAATAACATTGGCAGTCTTGACTAGTATAAAAAGTGATTGTGATCTAGTAAGTTTACCCAGACTGGAACAATGTAGAGGTACAATCAAATGTAATGGGGTCCTCACGGACCAGTCATCGGCTTTACGGTCCTGGGAATGCATACGACACAGAAGAACATACTATAGGAGCTATAATAATGACCAACACCAATACGATTCTGATTATGAGTTACACATCGAATTGTATAATGTCGATATAAATAAGTTCGAGAATCCCTTATTAGGCCTAAACAATTTACAGAGTACGAACGTTAAGTATTTGACTTTGGAGGAAGGGAACCTGGTTTCAGTTTTACCAAAAATTTACGAATTAAGTAGTGTGAGAATACTTGTTATAGTCAAAAATATGATTGAAAAAATTGATCTCACAAAACTATCGTATATGTCATCACTTGAGACAGTAAACGTATCAAAGAATGCAATTTCAATTATCGATGACGTTGAAGGACCAAAAGAAGGCAGCAGCAAAGTTCACACAATCGATCTGAGTTACAATGAACTAGAATTAATACCTGATAACAGCTTCACTAGATTTATACGCTTATTGTATTTGGATTTGTCTTACAACTTGATAAAAAAAATTGATATACTTACATTCGAAGGGATCAGCCAAGTGGAAACCCTTTTACTTTCTCATAATCAATTGACAGAAATCGGTTTAAATTTTGTAAGATTTACACATTTGAAACAGCTGAAATTGAATCACAATTGCCTAAGAGCGTTGTACGAAATAAATTTTAAAACTTTAATAAATTTAGAGGATTTGGACGTAAGCTTTAATCAGCTGAAAACAATCGAACAGAACACTTTTGGAACATTGATAAATTTGCAAGAATTGAATCTGGAAGATAATAACATACATACGATAAGTCAAACATTTATCAAAAATAATACAAATTTACAAAAATTATTTATTTCAAACAACTATATTGATAACATAGAACAGGGTGTTTTTGAAGGTAAAAACATATCAGAGTTTTCTATAAAAGGCAACCACCTTTCTGGAACTATAGAATACAATACGTTTCTTGGTATTCGTGTGGAAGAATTAGATATTTCTGGTGGTAGAATAACAACTGTCGGTGATAAATCATTTAGCGACATGGGGAACGATTTGCGGTATTTAAACATAAGTCAAAATAGCATAGAAAATATGTCCAGAATATGTTTTAATAATTTAACAATACTGTCAAAATTAGATTTGTCTTACAATAATTTGATTGAAATAAATTTCGAAAGCAAAGATCTAAAAGAATTAAGAGAGTTGTACTTGCAAAATAATAGTATTAAAAAAATAAGTGCAGACATGCTCAATAAATTGAAATCATTGGTCATTTTAGATATTTCTCAAAATGCTCTTAAAGAAATGGAATTTAATTCCTTTGCTGAACTTAATAATTTGGAGACCCTTCTTCTGAACAATAATGATTTAAATTCCTTGGGACCAAATATATTTAGGGGCTTGCATAAACTAAGTAAACTGCAAATAATTGGAACAAAGATGATGACTTTACAAAAGGATTTATTTAACGGTTTGATTTCTTTAGAGATGTTAAACATGTCACGGGGTCAGTTAGAAACGATTGATTATGAAACTTTCAAAGGTACCGGTAAAATTAAAATACTTGATATTTCTTTTAATATGTTATTCATATTTTCTGTTAATACTACAAGTTTTTCACAACTTAAAGAATTGTACCTGAACCACAACCAAATAGAAAACATAACAGAATTAACTTTTCATAAAATGACGTCCTTAGAAAAATTAAACTTGTCTGAGAATAATATTGTATATTTTGATCCTAAGGCTTTACAAACATTGAGCCATTTAGATTTCTTACACCTTTCGTCAAATGTACATTTAAAACTTGACGGCGATACGTTTAATAATCTCCGCCTCTCTGAAGTGTCATTATCAAATATCTATAGTTCATTTAACTTTACTAGTGCTAAAAATGCCTCCATTACTACTTTAGTACTATCAGATTGCAACATTTCCAATATAGATTTAGTATCTGTTTACAATATTGAAAATCTATCTAAATTAACTCTCCGTTCAAATCGTTTAACAGCAATCGATAAGGAATCATTTAAAAGAATGCCTCTTCTAAATTCGCTCGACCTGAGTCAAAATACGTTATCATTTATACAACCGGGAACATTTCTTTTCACCGATATGATCAATACGTTGAAATTAAATGACAACAAATTGCAAACATTGCAATTTGGATCACTCGACGGCTTAACAAACGTTCGCATTTTGAATTTATCAAGTAATGCAATACGCGAATTTAATCCGAACCTTTTACATAGTACACCTCATTTATCAGAAATATATCTGGATAATAATGATATCGTAAAAATTAGTTTTGAAGAATTCGCAGAAACGAGTGTAACGACGCTATATATCGGACAGAATCCGATAGCATGTGAACAACTCACCAGCTTTAAAAAGAAAAAAGCAAAAAATCTGAATATCTCGGCTAATAACTTTGATTTTAATATTGAGAATATTGCAGGAATACCTTGTAAAACAAATTCTATTCTAGAAAAAGTTGTAGATACTCACACCGATGGCATAAGCGAACTAAGTGAATTAAAAATGACTCTGGGTGACCTTAAGAATATATTCAATGAAAATTTAAATGAAACGATCCTTATTTCAAAAACTGTAAGGGATATATTAGCCAATTTATCAACACATCAAAATCAGTTTAGAACAGAGTTAAATGAATCCCAAAATTCTCTTGAAAAACATTTTCTAGATCTACTGACAAAACATGACAACTTAAGATCACAATTGATAAACTCAAATAATAATATTACGGATGCGGTAAAAGCAGTTGAGGTTTTATTAGAAATGAATAATAACTTATCTTATACGAGCAATAATCTTTCTAAAGAACAGTATGAGATGATTAAAAGGTTCTATAATAATGATAAACCGATGTTATCTTCACCTAAAGGACTCCAACTGGGTAAAAGTGTTACTGAGCAGGATAACATTAAAGTACTTTTATTAATTATTGTCGTATGTCAAGTTATTCTGTGTTTATGTGTTATTTCTTTTATTATCTATAAGCATTTTATAAAAAATAAACAGTTAAGTCAAACAAATGTAAATTTAAATGTAAGCAATCAACCTTTAAATATTATGGAAATGGAATAATATTTTCATATAAAAACATTTTAATGTCTAATTGTATAATTGTATAATTCGAATTAAACTGTACTCCAATTAAAATTATGTATTTATTTACTTTTTACTTTAATAGAAAATGAGGTATACACTTTCTTTTCCATACTTCAAAATTGCTTTAAAAAAGTAGTAGAGGTTATAATATATATATATATATTGGTTGTTTTACCTAAATTTAATGTTGAAAGCTTAGACCATCTCCTTGGTTATAAGTAAAAGAAGTAAGAAATTTTTTTTCAATCATTAATACATCTGCTAACAGAAATTGCGGTAAGATCAGGCAATGCAAAAGATGTATAACAAAGAAATACAAGATGAATATACACAAAAGATTCATTGGACTTATAAATGAAAAAAAATAATTGTTTATTGATTAGTCATTATTAATAATTAATAAATGATTTGTAAAAAGTAAGAGTTTAGAGTATCTAATATTAATTCATGTAATTTAAGCATTCAATGTTTAAATGCCATATGATAGTATATATTGAATATTTATTAATATATAATGTCAACATACGAGTTGCATCGGTCTCTAAATTTACATTGGCCTTACATTGACAAAGTCACTGTACATCCGTTGATAAAGCATGCTATTTTAGAAAACATCTGTATTTTATTAAACATTTACATCATTATCCAACATTGGGTACAGTCACGGTGTAGACAACAACATACTTGTAACATGTAACAACATAATAAAGTATTGTATTGTTTAATACATACTAACATGCCTTCCAAAGCACTTAGAATCATTTTTGTGTTATGTATACCTACATGGTATCATTATTGTTTATATTTAAACTACGAATTGAGATCCAGTGTTAATAAAGCTGTTAAATAGTAAAAAGAGCTGACAATAACGTGCTGAAGAATTAAACACCCATCTTACTTCTAAGCCATATCTACATGTTGTTCTCGAGGGTTACTACCATTCGTCCATTTATCTAGTGAAATAGGTTTGTTAAAGTTATATTGTTAATTTGGAGGTTTTGTTTTGTTAATATTTACAACAGGTTTTTGTGTTACTTGGATAGCGCGTTTGTTTAAGAGTTGACAGAAAAGTAATTATATAAAGAAATTTAAAAAAATGCGGTTGCGCTATTGAAATTGGTTTTAAGAAAATATTAATTGTTCAACATAACTAAGCCTTTAAATTTAAAAAACATAGCCAAGACAGACAGACAGACAGATAGACGACAGACAATAAAAAAAAGTATTATAGTTATAGTTACGAATAAAATAATAATGAATGAATGAAATAATAATGCTTAAATGTTATTTTATCTGTATAACTACGAAAAGTTTTTATGTTAAATTAAAGTGTCGCTAAATAATGTTTATGGAAAATAACGTATCATAGACTTGCAAGTAATTTACATGTTTTGCCGACCCCAAATATTTGGGATAAGGACAGGTGTAATATAATAACAAATGAACTCAATTTGACAAATTTTTCTAAAAACAAAAGTAATCCGATGACAAGAAATTTACAGACGTGTAGTATGTTCTAACAATATACGATTTTCAAACATAAAATACAAAATAAAGCCCCGGGTGCCATTTAGTTGCGACATTTTATAAATATATCGCGTTTTCCACAAATCATTGAAAACAATCGAGCTGCGTGGAGTGCTTTGAAGCGAAATAAACAGAAAAAAACAAATAAAAAATTTCAAGCAACACAACGTTTCAATTGTTTTTTTTTTAGTAAATTCATACTAACATTACATACATGAATGCTTCAGGGCAAAATACAAATCCTGTCTTGGTTGTTGGTTATCTTCTTTTGTATTCTATTTTGATTCTTTTTTCGATGAGATAAAACTAAAAAAATAATATTATTAATTAAAATACGCTGTTTATTATTATATTTAAACATTTATTTTAAAAAAATGCGCAATGAAGCGTTTGAAATGAGTTAATCGTAAAAAAAATAATTCATGACAAATGTACTAAAAAAAATCAAGCTTGTCAGAAGAAAGATAAAATCTTGTCGAATAAATTAATATTATATAACTTATCCAAATTTATCAGAGCTTACAACTGTTCTGATAACTCCATTTTTCATTGTATTGTGTTTCAAAAGAATTAACATTCGATTGAAAGGCACATTTTCATAAATAATACATAAAAAGTATATTAAAATATTTTAAAGATATTCGATGAACTCAAATTGGATTTAATGCACAATATAATATACGAGGAGAATAAGCCGAAATTTGTAAATTAATTATTTAAAACAAATCGTTGCTAAGTGTTCAGTATAATAATAGAATATATAACTCAAAACAATGTTTTAAAATGTTGTTCAGTTAATAGCTTTGTTTTTTGTTTGTTCGAGCGCAACGCCGAACAAGCGGAACGGATATTAATGATTTTGGTATAGTCAGAAAGCTTGTGTAGGATACCTTTTGCCTCGAAATTAAAATTGTCTAGTTTTTATGACAAATAAAACTAATTTCATCTTTGTTTGCAATAAATCTAAATGACCATAATTCATGTATTTGAAGTGATGATAAATGCATTATCTGAGTGATATAGGGTCCTTAAAAGAAGGAAAAGTCAGCTAGTCAGCTAGCAGACTAAAAATAAGTTCTGCTTAGTTAGAGGATGTCATCGTCTGGAGTACTGACATTAAAATTTTCTTACCATGTTTTATTATCAACTTGTTTGGTTCCACCGTATATGTCAATAACTATCATATAAATTTGTTGTAATAAGCCTAAATGAAAAGGGTGGAAAAGGACAGAGCTATTTAATAGGTACATTTTATATTTTAAACTGAAGAATGCAGATTTTATCATTGTAAGAAGTTTGTTAGTAAATAATTGATACATTTACATGTTTACTGAAAAAAATGATCGTAATAGATAGCGTAAGTTTCAATCTAATAATTAATTAGTTTCATCTAATTTTTATTAAGTCGGTTGTGTAGAAATTTCTGTGGTAAATTTTTTATTACTAAAACTTCACTAACTTCTATCTATACTGTTTATATTGTCCGCTGAGTATTTTGTTCTAAAATAATAAACAGAACCAACAAATATTATTATTATATAATTATTATCGATTTATATACGAGCAGCTATGAGCTGATGTGTCTATGTCAATTGTGTTGAGAAATTGAGAAATAACATTTGCAAAAGTGATGGCTTTCCGATTTCAACCACTCGTCAAGTCGGTTTTTAAAAGTATTAATTGAAGTGGCCAAAACAATTTCTTTAGGTAGTTTGTTCCAATTTGAAACTATTCTGTTACTAACCCATTAAAGGTCAAATGAAAACTACAAATATTATTTTCGATTTTTTGTTATTTTTATATTAAAGTAAGTAAAAAAGAAAATATTAATTAAAAAAAATATGAAAAATTTTGTTTTTCACGAAAATATAGGGGTGTACTCAATTGAGTACACTGACCGCCTAAGTATGAAAATTATCAAACCACTTTGGATTCGGATTCAAAGAAGATTGGCGGGTAGCATAAGCATCAAGTTGTCTATTTTTTTGACGCAAGTGGTTCATCATCACTGACACTGTGCGTAGATTCCTCGCTACCATTATCCTCTCGATGCCATATAATTATCTCAATAGTACCAGGTACTTCTTGCGGTATGGGACACGCCGCCATATCCTCGTCGGCACCCTCCTCTTCATCAGTCAATCTACTTGAATCAGGTGGTATGATAGCCAGGTCAGGTTCATTATCTTCAATATCCTGTAACACACCTTCGATAGCTTCCTGAAGCCTATGGTAACTATTTTGAGCTGTAAATCGCTGTTTCTTCAGTGCAAAGTATCTGAAAGAAAAAACTGTTATTTTAGTTACGTATCTTGTCAGTGTACTCAATTGAGTACAGTTACATTTACAAGATTCTAGTTTTATTTTAGTAATATGTAATTAATTTAACAGTTCCTAATATCTTTCCTTTACATCTAATCTAGCGAAATAAATCGAAATAAAACACTTAGAAGCACTAATTACTTTAAAAAATCTAAAATAATGTACTTACCTCGATGACGTTTCCGTAACACAACTTTAACCGACACTTTTAAAATAAAAATGTCGCACTATCCACTTATTATTTATGAATACACAAGTAAAATAATGAAGTACCCCACGCACACTTAAGAGTTCTGGAATATATGCCTAAAAATATAGCTGTACTCAAATGAGTACAGTGACTTCTAATGGGTTAAGAAGTTAAATGCAGCTTGTTTATTGGTTGGTGTTCTGTTTAGTTTCATTTGGTGACCTCTATATACTTGAAAGTATATTTTATTTAATTATTTTTGCTTAAATATTCACAGAATGTTTGTAAAATAAAACATCTTCAACAATACATGAAGTAGTACTTAATTTTTTTTATTCTCTAATTCTCTGTAATGTAACTCATCACTTTATAACTTTACCTGATGCGTCTTTCTGCAACTTCCTACAATTCAATTTTCAATTCAATTTTCTCATTTAACTTAAAATTTTTACATAGAAAATTAAATTTACTTCTCTTTTCAGCTACAGAATGCGTTAATAATTTCCATGGTAAAAAATATGGTGTCTCCTCAGTGTAGTTGAGAAGCAAAGTTTGTATGAGCATGGAGCGAGTATACAAAGATTTTTTTTTTAAACAGCGTTTAAAAGCACAGGTGAATAAAAGCTACTACTTAGAGATTATTTGTGGTACGCATTTGAATATGAATATTTACAAGGAAAGATAACAAAGATAAATTTATCAAATGCATAAAAGCAATAAAGTTCCCTAAACAACTCTCAAACAAGATTTCCCTTTGGCATGCAGAATTACCTTAATAAAATACTATTTAATGTTAGAAATGTTTGTATTATATGTATATAATATAATTATTAGAATTAGACAAAATTTCATTCATACATTCTATATACAGCAAACAACCACGACTTGAATTATCTGTTAGTCAAATCCCTTTTAATATATTAAGCAATTGCTTTGGTTTTTTGTTAAGCAATCCTGTATTGCGAAATAGCGCTTCTCTTGGAAAGTAAGAACAAGTAAGTACATTCACGTAATGAGATTCATAAAAGTCAAATATTAGGCAATTATCATATAAGGTTACGTGGCAGGGTGTTTTTCATATATCTCAGAATACTTTACAAATAGTTACAAAACGTATATTTATATTCATTTTTAATTATAATGACATTAAATAATATATTTCATCAACGGAATCTATATTGATGTTACAATAAAAATTAAATATTAGTATTATGTGTTGTAGTATTTGATTTTTTGTTACTACTTTATTAATAGTCAATATTTTTCATTATAATTTCAATTTTCAAAGCAAATTTAAACTTCATCAACAAATATCATGAGCCGAGAGTTTGCCAAAAGAAGAAAGTTCTCGACGGATTTCAATTTGATACGTGTGTTATGTAAATAAGGCTTGACGAGGAAATTAAATTCGTGTACAAGGATTATTGATATTTCAACAAATTATGTTTCCAGCAATCTGTTTATTTCCTTTTACACAATTAACTTCTGAAACAATACACAACTGACATACTTGTGTAAGAAGATTATGTAATGTGATATTATATCAGTATAGCAAAAAGAAGGTTGCAGAAATATTAAAAAATGATAAAAATTCTGATATATACATACATTTATTATTATTTATTACGATTAATTGCTGATTAATTACAAACATAAAGTTTTGCCTTGTTTTTTTTAACACATAAATTACTTTTATGTAATTGGAAATTAAACAACAATCAAGGAGATTCTCTTCTAAAGAAATAAAGACAAAAATTATATAAAAGTTTTTTAAAAAGACGTTTTACAGAGAGTGTTAATCACTTGCTTTCGACAGTTTTCATAAACAAACTTTCATAATTTATTCAAAAGAGTGTCTGTAATATTTTGAGTATTTTTTATAGACCTCTTTGGAAATTTGAAGTCTTAATGTTTTGTTTTCTTAGAAGTAAAGTTTGAGCGAAAAAGGGACAAATAGTATAAATTTCAAAATATTATTATCTGGTGTATATAATCGAACTTCAAACAGTTACTTTTATTAAATTAAGGAATAAATAGTAAAAAAAATGCAAAAGTACTGGAGTATAATATTTATACATATAAAATATGTATAGTTATGAGAAAGCGTTTTGTTTAACTACAGTTATGGCAACGCGCCTTATAGTTAAACGTAAAAAATCAGTCCATGGCCTCTTTATCAATTGTTACATTTCTACATTAAAAAATGTTAGTTTTAGTCAATTATCAATTTAAAGCTGCTCAACAACCCAGCTTTATTATCTTTATTAATAATTTTGTCCTCTTATGTAATATAAGCACAATAAAACGAACAGTAAATCATAAATCCACGGCCTTATATATAAAATAAAATGCATTTTTGTAAGGTTTAAAGAAGTATCAATCAGTAGACTAACCCTCATAATGGTACTTTATATGAATATATTATAATAATTGAAATAAGTACCGTTTTCTATATTTACAATAATAACATTTATTCTTTTGATGATCAAATCTAATAATTTTTTCGAACACTATTATTATAAATGCAATTACAATATATCAATGTAGTGATAAGAAAATAAATATTTTTATTATCTTTACGATAATAAATAATATTTATTTATTAAAGTAAAGATATTGTGATTTTAGAAAATATTCAAACCTACGGTCTGGTCGTGTCATGTAACAAAATAACACATTGTATCATAATAAAAATAACAAACTACCGAACATAACACAGACAATAACACCTTTACCGAACTAATTCCTTTAAAATAATCCTTGTGTGTTAAAAATTTAAGATGGCATGAATTAGTGTATATAGAAAATATGAAAGCAAGGGAGTACAAGAACGTGAATAAATTATTATCATAATAATAAAATTATTATATTCGTCACTACACATACGTGGTAAGGTATATTTTGTGTTTTTAGTTGTTAGTATATTATTTTATAGTATATTATTTGAGACCAAAATATCTTTAAATTTTTATTATAATATATATTTATAGTATATTTTGTATATAATAAAATTATAATTCAGTAAATTGAATTTATTTTCTGTCTTATAACTGCCGTTGTTAGAAAAAAAAAGGAATGTTTCGATTCTCAATTCAATTCTTTGGGTACTAATTTTTAAGTGCAAAGTTTAAATTTTAATGAATAAATTTTTTTTACATATATCATTAGTGAATCTTCAGTGTTGACGCAAACATATATAAACAAAACATCAATATTGACTCAGCTTTTTAACGGCATTAGAGTGACCAACATCTATAGAAGATTTATACATTTAAAAATAACTACCATAAATTTTAAAACAAGTAATTAATTGGTTTAAACTTGATTCTTGATTTCTTTCCCTTCAGATGGGAATACGTAGTAGTTTAACGATCCACCTGTACAAATGAACCGCTCTGGTCCGTGTCTTGGGAATTACAAGAGACACGTGGAGTTGCTCATTTACTATCGGACTCGATTCAAATAGATAATTTAGAAATATATTGTATACAGGGCGATAAATTCCCATTTGATGCTAAGTAAGAGCAATCAATTATTCACTGGATTACAAGTTTTTATTATAGTTTTTAAAAAATATGACAATGGTATCTTATTCAAGTATTAGCCTTCCCGTGTGTCATCTGTGTCTAAATGGACAAGAACTAAGGTTAAATAAAAAAATATTTTTTTTTGTCATATAGTCAATAGTGATAATCACAAGTGTATTGTGAGAAAATACAGGGCTTTGGTGGTAAATGTAATACGCTGGTAAGCAGGTTAATATGATGAATAACAGTAGTAATGCTGTTTAAATAATTTTGACACTTTTTCTTTTAGAGCCTATGTAAATGAGGCTGCAAAAGGATTATACAGAAACATGTGCTAGCGCATTGTATACATGTTTGAATGAATTTAATATTTTTTACCTCCTAAGGACATCAAATGTTATAATAAACTGTCATAAAGAAGAAAAGTTTGAAATTTGAATTTAGTAGTTTCAATACAACTGTTTGATTCTTTGATTGACTTTGCACCAATTGAGTTTCATTGTAGTTCACGGAGGAAACGAGCCTGGATTTTCCTGTCACAGTATAAATATTAATTTGCTATTACCTCCACTACCTGAATCATTGTGTTCATAGCTTTTTGATAAAATTTAAGAATCAGGACATTTTCTTTGATATAGTCAACTGTTAAACATGCTACTATGGCTTAAATACGATTTTTAGTAGTAGTAGTAAAGACCAAGAGATGTATTATAACATAATTTTTTTATGTACCTTTGGTTCAATGAAGGCGCTTATCAGTATTTTTTTTATTTTCTTTTATTGTAACTTAATGTCCGTAGACATTTGTCCATGCCTTTCATTGTAATTTTAAAACAATTTTGTCATGATTTTAATTGCGATGGTAACTTCGCAGGAAATTGTACACCTGCACAAGTTTTCGAAAGCTATTTTAGTAATTATCAGTATTTAGTATCAATACGATATATTTTAATAATAGGTTAATAGAAAAAATGCAAAACTGAACCAACAAAATTTATTAAACATAATAATATCTTATAATAAAAATAATAATTTTATCTTAATAATAATATGTAATTACCCTAGGATAATGATTGACTTTGAATTGATAGGCCTGGATTACAAGGTAAATATTATTTATACGAGGAATACTTATCATATCTGTGATAAGTCCTATAATAAGTAGTAAAATATTGTGTCAAAAAAGGTAAACATTTTCTGGAGTGAAATAAAAGTTCAGGCCTGGTGTTAGTTACGACTAAAATTCATGTATTATCGGGTATATAAAGCTCAGTTTATTTGTCATCTACCTGGAAATTTTTATTACTCCGGGCATAGTTTTGGATGCACACAAAATACACTAACAGTGTCTTTGGATAGTGAATTGTGTGTGAGAGTTGTCCATTATATAAATTACAACCATCTTCTCTATTGATATAAGAATAAAATTCACTATTCATTCACACTTAAATTTATAATCATATTTGTATATTTTATAACATATTATGTTACACTTGATTGTTCACATTTATTATGAGTGCAGGTTGCTACACAACTAATGGTGGCTTTCTTGTTGGTTTTGTGACATCATGAGGTACGGGAGCCTGTTGTTGAACCTGAAATGCTGAAGTTCGTTCACCGTTTTATTTTAAAGGTTTATAAGGGTAGCTTATTGAAGTCACTTGAGATACTAAGATTGATAATACTTAATCTTTTAAAATTATAATTGTTTACGTACTTCAGTTTGTATAATAATTATAAAATATTTAATTATGATGCCTTTTTCGATTGATATATAAATAATAATTTTATTTCTACATTTTACTGGTTACACATATTTCTAAACATCTAAGCAGCTCATAAATTGCTGCGCCACTATTTGTTCAATCACTTACAACTATGAGGTAGTATTCATGTCGCTGTGGTCCTGCGCTAGTAATAGTGTTTTGTAGATTAACTAATTAAATCGTTAAAGTACTTAATGAATGACCGTTAGTTTAGGTTATTACCAGTTTCTTATTAATTATGTTAAATAACTTAAGGGAATGAAGAAGGTTTCGTTGCATTACAAGAGTTTCGTTGGTAACACAGTTTTAGAAAATTAATCCCAATATCAAAAGCATAACTTACTGTTTACTTACTCACTGTTTTGATTTATTAGGTAGCAAGGGCTAAGAAACTATCTGAAACTGATTAGTTAGTACCTGCTGTATATAGCTAGGAATTTTCAAATCTGAGAAACTCTTATTCTTCGATATATAAATTACATATATATGAAGCTATAACCAAACGTACCGACGCTAATTAAAAGCAAGCAAGCAAGCTAATTTTTCCAGTAGGAGCTCTTGCAGCACAAAATTCATTTTGTGGCAGAAGGACAGTTCTCTAAACAGAGTAGAAGTTTCACATCTATTGTTACAGTAAGTGGGGGGTGAATAGGATACGAAGAATGGAAGGGAGCGAGTTTATATATATTGTATATATATATATATATATATAATATTCTCAAAATGTTCATATATCAATTATGATAGTTGAAGTGGTATTTTAAAATGATTTTGAAAAATCATAAGGACTAAGATATAAAGATATAAATAAGCCCGGTACTGTGTGCCTAGTGCGATTTTTTTTACCAACTCCATCACTTTAAGTTACCTTCGATTTGTATGAAATAAGAATTTTACATTATTTAGATTGTGTTGTTGAACGTGTGAAATACAAAATTTATTATTATATTATAAATATCCAGTTATAAAAAAAACAGAAAATTCTATAAATGCTTCACTCAACAACATATTTTAATAAAATGAAATATAGAAAATATATTAAAACAGCCTTGTTTATTATCAAGTGATTACTATGACACCTATTCTTGTGCAATACCAACATCCGCTGATAAAGCATTATAGACATACTTTGTATAGAAAAATCAAAAAGTGGGGAATTACCGTTAATGTATTGCTCGTGTAAAATATAACGCAGAAATAAAAAGAGTTGCCTGATTATTAAAAATAATATTTTAGTTTTTTTTCTATTTGTTAACTGATGGACTTATTTAAACATATTTTTTTTATTAAATAATAATTTTTTGATGATAAATAACCTTTAATGAAATGTTTGATTGTTATAGTTATATATTTTTATTATTGAATCAAATAACAGCATTTCAAGGCTCTCGTATTTTTTTTATCTCGTAGTTTACTGGCCATATAAGTTTTATTTAATGGTCAAAGTAAAATGTAGTAACGATGTTCTATCCTTCTCTACTTTTATTATCGATCTATTAAGTATCAATCTAAGGGTACTACAAAGCGGTGATCACATTAGACAGTATCACAATACTTATATATAACCAGATGTAACTAGATGTAACTATTTTTTTTAACGTCTGGAACTCATCATGAGTACACACCGCATTCCGGGGGAGGAAGGCGGTCGTTATATGAGACTCCTACTCACTAAACCAGACGATTGCCGTTACCGTCATAATGGGACACCGTGGGAACGCTTGCGCATACAATCGCGGCGCCCCGACGATCATCCTCAACGAGAGGCCCTCTCTATAGTCGGAAGGCTTGTTAGATCGCGGGAGGGAGGGTCCCTTCCCCCCCACCCAAGCCCACCTTAAGAAGAAGGCCGAAGCCCTCTTCTAGCCAGGCCCGGTCCGGAACCCAAACGCCCGGGGGAGTCTATGCTCAACCCCAAGACGCCTGAGGACCTCGTCCAGGCCCAGCGCCCTCGGCGGTGATCTCCCCGAAGGAAGACCACCGTTCGGACCCCACATGAGCGGATAGCCAAGCACGACCCGGCTGGCTGGCAGGGAGGACTGCCAACGGACCGCCGCCGCGCAAGACCACCACTCAAAAAGGGAGCCCGACCTCGAACCCGACAGGCCTCTACCGCCGAACACGGTGGTCAACCGAGTCCAGCAAGAAAGAGGCATAAGTGGGGAACCCACCAAGCCGGGACTAACGATCGCCGAGCTAGACCGTGGTGTCACGCTCCACGAAGGTTAATCCGGGCACCATCTTTTGCTAGGGGAAACTACCTTCCGAACCGCTCCTTAGAGAACGACTCGGCAGGAAGAACCCCAAGCCCTAAACGCCCCTAAAACCCCGCAACCACGAGGCCACCCCAAGGTCAACTCTGCAAACAGAGAAGTACCCGGAATAACCCCGCGGCTTTCCCCCGGAAAAGAGGGCCTGTGCCCTGCCACCGAATTGCCCAGGCCCACTTTCCAACGGCTGAGGCTGAAGGAAAGGGACCCGAGCCCGCCGCCGCAGACGGACCACCCCTAAGGGCAGACCGCCGCGTGAACCCTCCCTTGTCAACCATGAGCCAGACTCGGGCACCTCATGGCTGACAACCCCGCGCTGGACATTAGCAGACGGCTAACGCGATCCCGAAAGACCGCATTAACCGTCCCCCAGGGAGCACCGGCCCGTACCGCTTCCAATCCCGCCGGACGAATCCGGACAACATTGGTAGCGGACGGGCACACGAGGAGGTTTCCAGCATGGCCCCCCAACCAGATATAACCTGATGTAACCAGATATAACCAGATATAACCAAATATAATCAGATGTAACCAGATGTAACCAGATGTAACTAGGTGAAACCAAATGTAACCAGAGGTTTTCAGATATCTCATAATTTTTTAGTCATAATCTAAAAAAAAAAAAAAATTATGTACTTAAATTTTATATAATCTTTCCTTTCTAATCTTAGACCTTAGTGGATAGGTTTATTCATAATATACATTTATAAATATATATAAAATATAATTATGATTAATTGTTACAAAATATTTATTTTTGATTATTCTTACTTTGTTTACTAGTTACATTACATATCGGAGTGTTATTCCTAATGTCTCAAATAATAATTAAGATAATTCTCAGTCCAAGTTTGTGTAAAGACTTTCTTTAAATATTTACATACCAAGTGTTTTAGTTACAAAATAAGAAAAATAAATAGCCTGACTTATATAATAACATAAAGGTGGTGTAACTATACTTTTTAGATGGTGGACAAGTTAACGATTGATTGTAATCTAAATATTGTAATATTTTTTTTAATATCAACACCATTTTTAAACCATTGATATAACTAACCGGGTAGGTTGAGTTTGTAGAAAGCAATCGTAGATCGATTATTAATTCGGTCACTAATAAATACTAACTCAGATCAAGGTAGCCCTTATACTCGTAGTTAGACTACAGAACAGTAGTTGGAGATCGGTAGAATCGCCAAAAAAATGTAAATGTGTGTATTTATCAGCCAGTACCCAATCATCCTGAGGAAACTAGGCAAAGAGGACTATAACAGCGCCAAGTCCTATAGACCCGTCGGACTGTTATCTTGGGAAAGGTGCGTGACAAGTTGCTGACCCAGCACCTAAGATGCTATCTTTTTCTTAAATTAAATCACCGGCAATAGGCATTCGTGTCTGACAGGAGTACGGTGGACACCTTCTAAGATCTAATAAATTATATTAAGGCTAGAAGGAGGATTATATTAAGAGAGAATTATATTAAGGCTAATTTGGAGAAATCGTAGTACTAGTATCATTGAATATTATATATGTGGTCGTCTTGGGCAGCGCATAGTGGCCGGCTATGAAGTACCAACTGGCCTGAAAAAAATGTCCCGGTAATCTAGTATAGGTTAGTAGGAAGCTACCTAGAAGATAGTACGGTGCAGGTGGATAAGTCGTTAGGAAGACCAAAACGGATGTGTGCAGGGATCGATGGAAAGCACTCTGTTCTAAATCTTTTACTAGACTTGTTGCAGAATACTGGAGTGGAGGGGAGGCATTGTTATACGTAGTGTTACGTATAAATTTCATTTCTGTAGTAATTAAAATATTTGGTCACACTTTCTAATTTTTATGATGTTTGTCTGCTATTAGGTTGATTAATTATCTGTTGGCAGGTCATTCAAAATACTTTAATATTCTTTAATAGTCTGTGACATTTCGAACTATCTTAGAACTTAGATGTTGCCAGCTTGAAGATGCTTAGCGTTCCTTGAAATTTAATACTATTACATTATTTAGTTTCAGTGTTCTTATGTCATAAATTATATAAATTGTTAGCATACTGCTGTATATTATTTAAAATTAGCTGTCATTCCTTTCAGATGTTTAGATGCTGCCTGCGTTATCATATTGATATACTTAGACAAACTAAATAAATCAAAAACATTTTTGATAATTGAGAAATTACCCACATTTAGTTTGACGTACTGCGTGTAGCGTATATTTAGTGTGTACTGAGCCTCGGTTTAAATAAAATAAAATTTAAAAAATGCTGTATTGTCACTTTGACACTTAAGATATTAAAACAAATTAATTCCGTCGGTCACAACCGGAAGATCCAAAAAAGTACTAATTTCTAACTTAAAATTAAATTCTCATATTTAATTAAAAACTACGCGTCTCTTGCTTAAAATTGGAGGCAATAATAAATATAATAAAATGAAATTATAATTAAAAGAATACAGAAAAACAAGAGTAACAAACAAAGGTTTCGGATATTACATTCTGGGATTTAAAGTATTGTAACAGCAATTGCAAACAGTGTTTAAACTTAATGGTTATATAGAAATTTTTGTTTACTAGAAATTCGAAATTATGACACATTAAACGAATGCAGTATTTTGTAAGAGTACAATGGAAATTAAGTTTTATAAAATAAATAATTACAAATGTTTTATTTGATTAGATTAGACTTTTGTTTATTAAATTATCGCTGTGAGATAGTCTTTTGTGTGTGTTGTTTTGCGTGTTTTCATTTTGCTGATAAATAGAGTTAACATTATCATGTTGTTACTCATATTTAACGGTTGTCCCTGTAGTTATAGTGTTTGTTGTTGATTATTGTGAAGTGCTGATTTGGAAAGAAGCTTGTTAACATTGAGGAAGTCTAATTTTAGTAAGTATTTTATAAGTAATACAAACATATTCGTTATAAACTTTAAAATTAAGGGTGAAAAGTTTAATAAAAATTACATAAACATAGAGCTAAGCTGTAAATTATAAAGTTTTTAGAGTAAAGAGAATGCTGTAAATCAGATAATAAATATTGTAATTTACGATTTTCAGGAACAATGATTAAGGGCATTATAATAATAACATTGGCAGTCTTGACTAGTATAAAAAGTGATTGTGATCTAGTAGATTTACCCAGACTGGAAAAATGTCGAGTAACAATCAAATGTAATGGGGTCCTCACGGATCAGTCATCGGCTTTACGATCCTGGGAATGCATACGACACAGAAGAACATACTATAGGAACTATGATTATGACCAATACGATTACGATTCTGATTATGAGTTACACATCGAATTGTATAATGTCGATATAAATAAGTTCGAAAATCCCTTATTAGGCCTAAACAATTTACAGAGTACGAACGTTAAGTATTTGACTTTGGAGGAAGGGAACCTGGTTTCAGTTTTACCAAAAATTTATGAATTAAGTAGTGTGAGAATACTTGTTATAGTCAAAAATATGATTGAAAAAATTGATCTCACAAAACTATCGTATATGTCATCACTTGAGACAGTAAACGTATCAAAGAATGCAATTTCAAATATCAATGACGTTGAAGGACCAAAAGAAGGCAGCAGCAAAGTTCGCACAATAGACCTGAGTTACAACGAACTAAAATTAATACCTGATAACAGCTTCACCAGATTTACACGCTTATTGTATTTGGATTTGTCTTACAACTTGATAAATAAAATTGATATACTCACATTCGAAGGGATCAGCCAAGTGGAAACCCTTTTACTTTCTCATAATCAATTGACAGAAATCGGTTTAAATTTTGTAAGATTTACACATTTGAAACAGCTGAAATTGAATCACAATTGCCTAAGAGCGTTGTACGAAATAAATTTTAAAACTTTAATAAATTTAGAGGATTTGGACGTAAGCTTTAATCAGCTGAAAACAATCGAACAGAACACTTTTGGAACATTGATAAATTTGCAAGAATTGAATCTGGAAGATAATAACATACATACGATAAGTCAAACATTTATCAAAAATAATACAAATTTACAAAAATTATTTATTTCAAACAACTATATTGATAACATAGAACAGGGTGTTTTTGAAGGTAAAAATATATCGGATTTTTCTATAAAAGGCAACCACCTTTCTGGAACTGTAGAATACAATACGTTTCTTGGTATTCATGTGGAAGAATTAGATATTTCTGGTGGTAGAATAACAACTGTCGGTGATAAATCATTTAGCGACATGGGGAACGATTTGCGGTATTTAAACTTAAGTCAAAATAGCATAGAAAAGATGTCCAGAATATGTTTTAATAATTTAACAATACTGTCAAAATTAGATTTGTCTTACAATAATTTGATTGAAATAAATTTCGAAAGCAAAGATCTAAAAGAATTAAGAGAGTTGTACTTGCAAAATAATAGTATTAAAAAAATAAGTGCAGACATGCTCAATAAATTGAAATCATTGGTCATTTTAGATATTTCTCAAAATGCTCTTAAAGAAATGGAATTTAATTCCTTTGCTGAACTTAATAATTTGGAGACCCTTCTTCTGAACAATAATGATTTAAATTCCTTGGGACCAAATATATTTAGGGGCTTGCATAAACTAAGTAAACTGCAAATAATTGGAACAAAGATGATGACTTTACAAAAGGATTTATTTAACGGTTTGATTTCTTTAGAGATGTTAAACATGTCACGGGGTCAGTTAGAAACGATTGATTATGAAACTTTCAAAGGTACCGGTAAAATTAAAATACTTGATATTTCTTTTAATATGTTATTCATATTTTCTGTTAATACTACAAGTTTTTCACAACTTAAAGAATTGTACCTGAACCACAACCAAATAGAAAACATAACAGAATTAACTTTTCATAAAATGACGTCCTTAGAAAAATTAAACTTGTCTGAGAATAATATTGTATATTTTGATCCTAAGGCTTTACAAACATTGAGCCATTTAGATTTCTTACACCTTTCGTCAAATGTACATTTAAAACTTGACGGCGATACGTTTAATAATCTCCGCCTCTCTGAAGTGTCATTATCAAATATCTATAGTTCATTTAACTTTACTAGTGCTAAAAATGCCTCCATTACTACTTTAGTACTATCAGATTGCAACATTTCCAATATAGATTTAGTATCTGTTTACAATATTGAAAATCTATCTAAATTAACTCTCCGTTCAAATCGTTTAACAGCAATCGATAAGGAATCATTTAAAAGAATGCCTCTTCTAAATTCGCTCGACCTGAGTCAAAATATGTTATCATTTATACAACCGGGAACATTTCTTTTCACCGATATGATCAATACGTTGAAATTAAATGACAACAAATTGCAAACATTGCAATTTGGATCACTCGACGGCTTAACAAACGTTCGCATTTTGAATTTATCAAGTAATGCAATACGCGAATTTAATCCGAACCTTTTACATAGTACACCTCATTTATCAGAAATATATCTGGATAATAATGATATCGTAAAAATTAGTTTTGAAGAATTCGCAGAAACGAGTGTAACGACGCTATATATCGGACAGAATCCGATAGCATGTGAACAACTCACCAGCTTTAAAAAGAAAAAAGCAAAAAATCTGAATATCTCGGCTAATAACTTTGATTTTAATATTGAGAATATTGCAGGAATACCTTGTAAAACAAATTCTATTCTAGAAAAAGTTGTAGATACTCACACCGATGGCATAAGCGAACTAAGTGAATTAAAAATGACTCTGGGTGACCTTAAGAATATATTCAATGAAAAATTAAATGAAACGATCCTTATTTCAAAAACTGTAAGGGATGTATTAGCCAATTTATCAACACATCAAAATCAGTTTAGAACAGAGGTAAATGAATCCCAAAATTCTCTTGAAAAACATTTTCTAGATCTACTGACAAAACATGACAACTTAAGATCGCAATTGATAAACTCAAATAATAATATTACGGATGCAGTAAAAGCAGTTGAGGTTTTGTTAGAAATGAATAATAACTTATCTTATACGAGCAATAATCTTTCTAAAGAACAGTATGAGATGATTAAAAGGTTCTATAATAATGATAAACCGATGTTATCTTCACCTAAAGGACTCCAACTGCGTAAAAGTGTTACTGAGCAGGATAACGTTAAAGTACTTTTATTAATTATTGTCGTATGTCAAGTTATTCTGTGTTTATGTGTTATTTCTTTTATTATCTATAATCGTTTTATAAAAAATAAACAGTTAAGTCAAACAAATGTAAATTTAAATGTAAGCAATCAACCTTTAAATATTATGGAAATGGAATAATATTTTCATATGAAAAACATTTTAATGTTTAATTGTATAATTCGAATTAAACTGTACTCCAATTAAAATTGTGTATTTATTTATTTTTTTATTTTAATATAAAATGAGGTAAACTATTTCTTTTGCCTTACTTCAAAATTACTGAAGTCTTTGAAAAAGTAGTAGAGGTTATAATGTTGTGTAGATATAAAAAATACACAGGACATTAATAGTCCGATATATATATATATGTATAGAGAATAAGGAGGGTGGTTAAGAAAAACGTCACGATAAATATCGGCTCCGTATTTAATTGCAAAATAAAATTATAAGCAAGTGATATCTACTATTAAAAGCAAGTGTAGTGGAATTATAAACAACTTAGTATTGTAATACATTGTGGACAAGGACCAAAGACAGTTTTTTACACGAGAAAATCAGTGAAGTGAAAAAGACCTCAAGCGAGTCACCAAAAGTGAGATTTCCCGTGCTGCATTTACAACAGTGGATTTCAAATAAAAATAGATGTGCAAATACGAAAATTAAGGTTTTTGAGCGTAAAATTTACAAAAATAAAGAATAATCATAAAATTAAATCATCGAACGACTGCATTTCTGAGCAATAAAACAACGCCATCTAGGAAAATTGCTCGAAACTAGTAATTGTCCAGCTATCTAGCACTTGGTCGTGCCAACAGAGGGCGGCACAAGTATTAAATCGATTGTAAAATCAACTACGACATTTTAATATCGTATATCATAACTGACGAATCATGGAGGAAGTTATGAACATGCTCAAAAAAATTCAAAACGAGCTGAACGAACAAAAAGCGACAATTTTACAGTCAGCCGATAAAGTTACGGAACAAGTAACGAAAAATATAAACTACACGTTGGAAGAAAAATTCAAAGCGATAGACTTAAAATACGAAAATCTCAAAGAAAAACTGGACAACCAAGAAAAAAGATTATATTTTCTTGAAAAACAGTCAAAACAGAGAAATATTGTAATTTTTGGATTAGCGGAAAATGAAACATCATATGCAAACTTAGAAAAAAACGTACTAAGTTTCATAAATCAGTATTTCTCTACAGAACTAGAACGCAGAGACATCCAAGAAACTAGGAGAATAGGGAAGAAAGGAGAAAAACCCCGGCCGATTACTGTTACATTCACTACATTAGGAATGAAAATAGAAATCTTTAAACAAAGGAGAGTATTAAAAGATACCACTTATTATATAAAAGAAGACTTTCCACAGTATGTTTTAGAAAAAAGAAAGGAATTGCAGGAACTACTGAAAATTGAAAAAGAGAAAGGAAACTCCGCGTCTATTAAGTACGACAAACTAATAATACACTCGAAGAACATAACAACATTAAGTAACAACAAAAGACCTCTACCAATATCACCAAACTACAAAGATTTTCCAAAATCACAACCTAAAGTACAAGCTCATAAAAAGAATAAAACTCAAACAGGATTACAACGGTCATCGAGTGTAGCAGAGGGAGTTATGAAACCAGGAATACTACATTTTTTAACTACCAAAAACCAAGACAACCAACCAACCGATCGAACATTTAAAAATAATAAACAATAGCATTTACCGCCCTCTCTAACGGAAAACATATTAGAAACAAACACTACAAAGCCAAATCTTCCAAGCCGGTTGGTCTCCGTGGAAGATCATGGCCAAAACCCTCCAGAGGAAACAAAACCCCGTTCAAATACCATAAAAAATAATAACTATAACACCATGTACATAACAACTTACAATGTCAAAACCCTATCGACCTATTCACGTCTACTAGAACTAACAGAATCTTTAAGAAACATAAAATACGATATTATCGGTCTCTCAGAAATAAGAAAACTCGGCACTAAAATAGAAGAACATGACGAATTTATTCTCTACTATATTGGAGAAACGCCAGGATTATATGGAGTAGGCTTTATTATTAAAAAATACCTGAAAAAATACATAAAGAGTTTTAAAGGACTGTCAGAAAGAGTAGCGCTACTCAGAATGCAAACAAATAGTTTAGACTTAAGCATCATTCAAGTATACGCGCCAACAGAAGCATCGAAAGAAGACGAACTAGAGATTTTCTACAATACTGTCGACAAAGCCATAAGACTTTCAGGGAATAATATAATAGTAATGGGAGATTTTAACGCTAAAATTGGTCAAACTAAACCAAGCGAAACCATCACTGGAAACTATGGCTATGGTAATAGAAACTGTAGAGGAAATAGGCTTATTGACTTCGCGCATGAGAACAATCTGGCCATTATGAACACGTTTTTCAAAAAGAACAACAAACAGAGATCGACTTGGAAATCACCTGACGGCAACACAAGAAACGAAATAGACTACATTCTAACAAACCTACCGAGAAATGTAGACAATATACAGGTCTTAAATATCAATTACCCTTCGGACCACAGACCTATTAGGGCAGCTTTCAATATTCTTTCTAAGTCAAAAAATCGAAGTAAGTTTGGTCAATGCCCCAAATCCCAGATAAAGAACGAAAAGGAAGTGCAAACATATATTGAAGCGTTGAACAACTATACAGAAAATTTGTTAGACGACTGGAATGACAGAGACACAGTTCAGAATTGCTACGATAAAATAACTCACGCAATAGACATAAGCCTGAAAAAAGTGCAACACTTAACAACTAACACAAACACAGAGAAAAAGCAAATCATATCAGCACACACTAAGGCACTTATCAGCAGAAGACAAGAATTACATAAGTCTAAACCGAAATCAAGGGCAACAAAAAATGAATTAAAAGCTCTTTATAAACTTGTAAGTAAACGAATTTACCATGACTATAAGGTACACCGCACACAAACTATTAAAAAGTGTCTTCAGGCCACAGGTAGCTTAAAGAAAGCATACAAGGAATTAACAACACATAAATCATGGATTGAAGAGTTAAAAAGCAAAACTGAAAGTACTCAAAATAGAACAGAAATACTCAAAATAGCAACAGATTTTTACAAAAAACTCTATAGTTCGCCAAATCAATGAGCATATAAATTACCGATTAGTAATAGAGATGGGAAGAAAGCTATTATTACCGAAGATGAAGTAGCCCAAGGAATTAAAGCACTGAAAAGAGATAAAAGCCCAGGACCTGACAGAATCACAAACGAAGCCTTAAAATCAGGATTTACGTGTCTTATCAAACCGCTTACCCGACTCTATAACATGATACTTACCTGTACAAACGCTCCACGCCAATGGTCGGAGTCGGAAATCATTCTGCTCTACAAAAAAGGAGATCCAGACAACATTAGCAATTACAGGCCGATAAGCTTGCTACCATCACTATACAAACTTTTTTCTTCAATTTTAGAGAAAAGAATTAAAGAAACCACAGAAAAATTCCAACCTATAGAGCAGGCAGGCTTCCGACGAGGTTTTTCCACAGTCGATCATAATCACTCGCTCGAGATGATTATAGAAAAATACCAAGAGTTCAACAGACCACTCTATACAGCTTTTATTGACTATCAAAAAGCCTTCGACACTCTATTTCACTCATCGATCTGGGAAGCTCTACTATCTCAAGAAGTGGCATTGGAATATATCCAAGTTCTAAAAAACATCTACGACAATAGTATCAGCAGAGTGAAACTGGAAACCACTGGGCCACCCATACAAATAAAAAGAGGTGTAAGACAAGGAGACCCAATCTCTCCAACAATCTTCATAGCCGTGCTAGAGTACATCATCCGCAAAATAAACTGGGAGAAAGTCGGCATAACCATAAACGGACGTTATCTGAGTCATCTCAGATTTGCGGACGATATAGTTCTGTTATCAGAAAGCCCAGCTCAACTACACCTGATGATAAACTCTCTACATGAAGAAAGTCGTAAAGTAGGCTTGGAAATCAACCTTGATAAAACAAATGTCATGACGAATCATATTAAAACACCTATATATCTCAGAAACCAACTTCTATTCTATTCTATCTAGGAAAACAAATATCATTCAACCAACACAACAATGAACTAGAAGTAGAGAGAAGGGTCAACATCACCTGGCGGAAGTTTTGGAACCTCAAAGAAATCTTAAAAAGCGACATGTCCATAAAGTTGAAAAGCAGAGTCATGAACACCTGCCTACTTCCCTCACTAACCTACGCCTGTCAAACTTGGAAATTTACAAAGAATTTAAAAAATAAAATCGTAACTAAAATTTAAAATCGTAATTTAAAAAATAAAGTCGTCAAAGAAGTATGGAGAGAAGCATCCTTAAAATAAAAAAAATACAAAAAATCCGACATACTGCCATAAGACAGAAAACTAAAGTTATCGACGCGCTCAGTTACTCACAGAAGCTAAAATGGCGATGGGCTGGACATATAGCTAGACTTACCGACGATCGCTGGACTACAATGACAACGTCATGGCTAGGACCATCGGGCCACAGAAAAAGGGGAAGGCCAAGTACGCGCTGGGTAGACGACGTTGTAAAAATAGCAGGCGCCCACTGGATGCGAGTAGCAAAAGATAGACAACAGTGGTCATCTCTGGAGGAGGCCTTTACCTTCCGCTGAGAGGGGTTCTTGCAACTATAAAATTGCAACAAAAATATATAAATATATACAATAATAAAAACACTAACTTTTACATCGATTAATGCATGCACACTATTTTTTGTTTTAAATTGTAAAACTGTATTGTCTAGCAAGAAATAAAAGGCTTTTTATTTTATTTATTTTATTTATTTATTTATTTATTTTATATATATGTATTATAATTGGTTGTTTTACTTAAATCTAATGTTAAAAGCATGGTCTGTCTCTTGGATTATGAGTAAAAAAGAAGTAGGAAAATTTTTCAATCATTAATACATCTGCTAACAGAAATTGCGGTAAGATTAGGCAATGCAAAAGATGTATAACAAAGAAATACAAGATGAATATACACAAAAGATTCATTGGACTTATAAATGAAAAAAAATAATTGTTTATTGATTTGTCATTATTAATAATTAATAAATGATTTGTAAAAAGTAAGAGTTTAGAGTATCTAATATTAATTCATGTAATTTAAGCATTCAATGTTTAAATGCCATATGATAGTATATATTGAATATTTATTAATATATAATGTCAACATACGAGTTGCATTGGTCTCTAAATTTACATTGGCCTTACATTGACAAAGTCACTGTACATCCGTTGATAAAGCATGCTATTTTAGAAAACATCTGTATTTTATTAAACATTTAAATCATTATCCAACATTGGGTACAGTCAGTATATAGCCGTCAACATACTTGTAACATGTAACAACATAATAAAGTATTGTATCGCTTAATACATACTAACATGCCTTCCAAAACACTTAGAATCATTTTTGTGTTATGTATCCATGGATGGTATCATTATTGTTCATATTTAAACTAAGAATTGAGATTCAGTGTTAATAAAGCTGTTAAATAGCTTTAGCTTAGCTTAGCAGGGAAGGCCCTGACAAAATATAAACGTGATAATGGCGTGCTGAAGAATTAAACACCCATCTTACTTCTGAGCCATATCTACATGTTGTTCTCGAGGGTTATTACAATTCGTCTGTATTTATCTAGTGAAATAGGTTCGTTAAAGTTATATTGTTAATTTGGAGGTTTTGTTTTGTTCATATTTACAACAGGTTTTTGTGTTACTTAGATAGCGCGTTTGTTTAACAGTTGACAGATAAATAATTATATAGAGAAATTAAAACCAGCTGATTTGTATTTAATGCTAAACTTGTTGCGGTTGCGCTATTGAAATTTATTGTTATACAATTTTGACTGGATTGGTTTTAAGAAAATATTAGTTGTTCAACATAACTAAGCCTTTACAATACATAGCCAAGATAGTTAGCACGACAGACAATAAAAAAAAGTATTAGAGTTATAGTTTTGAATAAAATAATAATGAATGAATGAATGAAATAATAATGTTTAAAAGTTATTTTATCTCAATAACTACGAAAAGTTTTTGTGTTAAGTTAAAGTCTCGCTAAATAGTGTTTCTGGGAAATAACGTATCATACACTTGCAAGTAATTTACATATTTTGCCGACCCCAAATGTTTGTAATATAATAACAAATGAACTCAATTTGATGTTTTTTTTCTAGAAACAAAAGTAATCCGATGACAAGAAATTTACAAACGTGTACTCGTAGTATGTTCTAACAATAAACGATTTTCAAACATAAAATAAAAAATAAAACCCCGGGTGCCATTTAGTTGCGACATTTTGTAAATATATCGCGTTTTCCACACAAATCATTGAAAACAATCGAGCTGCGTGGAGTGCTTTGAAGCGAAATAAACAGAAAAAAACGAATAAAAAATTTCAAGCAACGCAACGTTTCAATTGTTTTTGTTTAGTAAATTCATACTAACATTACACATATGAATACTTCAGGGTAAAATACAAATCTTGTCTTGGCTGTTGGTTATCTTCTTTTTATTACATTTATTATATTTAAATATTTATAAAATAAAATACGTAATGAAGCGTTTGAAATGTACCTCGTAATAAATGGATTTGCTTGGGGCTATTT
The DNA here is from genome assembly GCA_918358695.1 of Melinaea menophilus ssp. n. AW-2005. NCBI lineage: Eukaryota > Metazoa > Arthropoda > Insecta > Lepidoptera > Nymphalidae > Melinaea > Melinaea menophilus. The sequence continues at coordinate 18,428,344 of OU911043.1, read as the reverse complement.
CCTTATCTCGTAAAAATTAATGACAATCCTCGGTTTTGATTGTTTTTGTAATCTTTAAGGAGTTATGGTTAATAATATATTTGGTATGGGATTCTTAGGATAAAATCTTCTTAGACTAGTGATTTCTTTTTTCAGGATTCTGATACTTTTTATACGATGTTCTTCACTGATTATGATATATATATTTTAGAATATATAAACTCAGTTTTCACTGAACTTATTATAACTGAGATTTTAGAAATTTGCAACGTATTTACAGTTATTATATGAAAGTATAAATATCATATCCTTTTAGTATAATATGAATGCTTTTCATAGAAAACACAAAGAGTGACTTTTTTAATGTTTATTTACATAACACGTAGAAGGAAGGAGAGAAGGAAGAGAACGAATTAGTCGCTGGCAACAGTTAGAACAATTAAAGTTTCATTGAAAAGCCAATCCAGGTAAGTGATAATTAGTTTTAGTTAGTTTTTAATCTTCGTTAAACATTTGCATTCTTATTGTTTTGTAAAACTGCTTAAATACTAAGAAAAGAAGAGATACTCAGATGGCTAGTTTCACGTCGATTACTTATGGCGGATGTACAGCGTGAATTGTGGAAAGTAGGGGCGGGGGGGTAGATGTAGAGTTGTTTTCTGGGGTCTTCAGGTCTTCTTTGTACGACGTTATAAAGGATTTTATACACATTGAATTAACTGTATCACTTTTGAAATTTAAGTAGTTGTTTGTAATGTTTTGGGTATTAAGGCGATGGCAGCTGTAAACGATATAATATACCTATTGAAACGAATTGCTGACTGATTTCAATAAATTAACGTTTCGTTTCAACAAGTTCCCCAACAAAATCTTGCTGCTATCACTTCTTGTATACACATGTAGTTTGTTTTCATCTTTAGGTGACCGTTAAATTAATTGACTATAACTTGCAGTAGGAAGACAGAAATAGACTTAATATTATATTTAGGTCATTATTAGTATCCTATTCTATCTGTCACCATTTTGATAAATTGTAGGTAAATAGGTGAACCTCCTGATTTTGAGTTGAGTTGAGATGTTGACACCAACATTAACGGTTACTTTTGAACATCTTTCTAAACTATTTATTTTCATCAGTTTACGTAAACCGGGAAACGTAAAATAAAACTCTGTATATTACCGGAAGAGTTAACACAAGTAAAGACATTTCTCCATACCGAAGTGACCTCCGTCGCCTCTGATAAAATTCCATAAAAAGTACCAATAATAGACCATTTAAATTTTTAGATGTTTATTTCTGATACTTTTATTTACATCGTTTCAAAAACAAAATCGTGGAATAAGATATAACGTATTTCCATAAATAGTTTTATCCAAACTTAGACACTTTATATATAAATAGCTGGTGTTTCTTGAATGCCTACGTATTTATAGTAACTGTAATCTGACCTCATCTACAATAACTGTCATACTTAATCTACCTGACAACTACTTACGAGTATACATTTAATGAGGTATAAGGCCGGCTTCAACATTTGTTTAACCAACGAATTGTCTTCACAGTGGTTTAATAAATATATGAAGTATTTTCCAAATATAACACAATAAACATATGTGTGAAATAGAAGTTTTTGAAATCTGTTAGCTGTTTGTTTGTTTTAGACACTATTTAAACTGTTCTTATTTTTCAATAGCGCAGTATTATTTTGTCTTTTCCTAGGTATGTACTATGTTTCAATGGTAAAGAATTTAAACTTGATCTGTAAGGCAAACTAATTCTTTTGCTAATTTGTATGAGACGTGAGCATGTTGGCATTTTAAAGTTAGCGTTCAAAGACAGGAGTTGTTTTGGTTTATCTCGTATAATATCTTATTAAACTTATTTCTTTCACTTCATCGTTGGGGACGCTGAAATACTTTTTCGCAATAAATTGTATAACACAGGGTTTTACATGTAGTTTTACATGTAATAGTTTCATACGAATAATATAAGCCTGCAGTATATGCAGGTAATGTAAGACAGTCATGAAAGCAAAATAGTGACTGAAAAAAATTACATTGAATAATTATTTTTATACCTCAATCCTGCGTAAAAAATTAAGTTTTAGTTGAATAAAATATTAACCTCTATAAACATTTTATTACATTATTTATAATATTTAGGAGCAAGAGCGCTTCATTTAAATGTCTGTGAATAATTTATTCATTTATATTAATACTTTATGTCTGCAGGTAATAAAAATGACTACTCTTTGGGTCCGAAATGTTAAGTTCATGTTATATCTATCTGCATAATTGATTAAAATATTACACATCAAGTAATATATGATCATTGTTACTAATAACAACAATTTAAAGTAATTAAATAGTGTTTAAATAAATACATATCTGTGTAATATTTTTTCATATTGGTAACAATAAAGTAACTATTATAACATTAGAAAGTATAAAAGTAGAACCTCACAGTAATAAGAATAAATACGCAATTATTAATGTCTTAGAGAGTGGCTCTTTAATGCCTTTATATTTCACTAGTATTTATATTTATTTGCTAGATACTTATGTACATGTACATTTTTATAGAAATAAGATTTCAGGACAATTGTTACGTACAAGTTACATTTCTGTATTAATTTAAATATTTTCATTGTTATTTTTAATTTACCCACATTTAGTTTGACTTTCTCCAAGTGTAGCAACACTATTTGCTTATTTGAATATTTTTAATTTGATGTATTCGCAATCCTAGTTCTTTCTATCGGAAGCTCTACCGAGATTATCACCTTATCATCGGTAAGTGTTCTTGGGTTCTTATCAGTCTTGTTGTATTGAAAAACAAGGCTGTGTATATGTCTTCGCTTGTCCATTGTCAATGACGAATAGGATTTTTATTTAAGAGATCATAATATTAAGTATCTTATTTACTAAAAGTCTCCGAATTGTTTACTTCAAGTGACTCACCGCTGAGTGTAGCAAATGGCAAATTACATCTATGTATTTAGTATTAAAATTAATAATAAATTAGTTCACACTATTTTGAGATTTAAATGTTGGCTTAGCTACTAAATTAAACTGAAATGATTATATTAAGATATAAATACTAGTAAAAATAATTGATGACAAATGTACTAAAAAAATCAAGCTTGTCAGAAGAAAGATAAAATCTTGTCGAATAAATTAATATTATATAACTTATTCAAATTTATAAGAGCTTACAACTGTTCTGATATTTCCATTTTTTCATTGTATTGTGTTTCAAAAGAATTAACATTCGATTGAAAGGAACATTTTCAGATATAATACATAAAAAGTATATTAAAATATTTTAAAGATATTCGATGAGCTCAGATTGGATTTAATGCACAATATAATATACGAAGAGAATAAGCCGAAATTTGTACATTAATTATTTAAAACAAATCGGTGCTAAGTGTTCAGTATAATATTACAATATATAACTCAAAACAATGTTTTAAAATGTTGTTCAGTTAATAGCTTTGTTTTTTGTTTGTTCGAGCGCAACGCCGAACAAGGGGAATGGATATTAATGATTTTGGTATAGTCAGAACGCTATACTTGTGTAGGATACTTTTTACCCGAAGTTAAAATTGTATAGTTTTTATGGCAAATAAAACTAATTTCAGCTTTGTTTGCAATAAATCTAAATGTGAATCATTCATGTATTTGAAGTGATGATAAATGCATTATTTGAGCCATAAAGTATCCTTAAAAGAAGGGAAAGCCAGCTAGTCGGCTAGCAGACTAAGAATAAGTTCTGCTTAGTCAGAAGATCTCATCGTCTCGAGTATTGACGTTAAAATCTTGTTAGCATGTTTCATTATCGACTGGTTTGGTTACACCGTATATGTCAATAACTCTCATATAAATTGTTGTAATAAGCCTAAATGAAAAGGGTGGAAAAGGACAGAGCTATTTAATAGGTATATTTTATATTTTCAACTGAAGAATGCAGATTTTGTCATTGCAAGAAGTTTGTAAGTAAATAATTGATACATTTACTTGTTTCCTGAAAAAAATGACCATAATAGATAATTTAAGTTTTAGTCTAATAATTAATTAGTTTCATCTAATTTTTATAAAGTCAGTTGTATAGAAATTTCTGTGGTAAATTTTTCATTACTAAAACTTCACTAACTTCCATCTATTTTCTAAGTTTCTAATAACTCTGTCTGTATTATCCGCAGAGTATTTTGTTCTAAAATAATAAACAGAACCAACAAATATTATTATTATAATTATTATTACCGATTTATATACGAGCAGCTATGAGCTGATGTAGTCAATTGTGTTGAGAAATTGAGAAATAACATTTACAAAAGTGATAGATTTTCCGATTTCAACCACTCGTCGGGTCCGTTTTTAAAAGCATTAATTGAAGTGGCCAAAACAATTTCTTTTAGCAGTTCATTCCAATTTAAAACTATTCTGTTACTTAAGAAGTTAAATGCAGCTTGTTTATTGGTTAGTGTCCTGTTTAGTTTCATTTGGTGACCTCTATATACTTGAAATAATATATATATATTTTTTGTTAAATATTCACAGAATGTTTGTAAAATAAAACATCTTCAATAATACATGAAGTAGTACTTAAAATTTTTTTATTCTCTATTTCTCTGTAATGTAACTCATCACTTCATAACATTACCTGATGCGTCTTTCTGCAACTTCCTACTTATCAAAGATGTTATTGCGTTCAATATTCTCACTTAACTTAAATATTTTTACATAGAAAATCATATTTATTTCTCTTTTCAGCTGCAGAATGCGTTGTTAATAATTTCCATGGTAAAAAAAATATGGTGTCTCTTCGGTGCAGTTGAGAAGCAAAGTTTGTATGAGCATGGAGCGAGTATACAAAGTTTTTTTTAAAACAGCTTTCAAAAGCACAGGTGAATAAAAGCTACTACTTAGAGATCATTTGTGGTACGCATTTGAAAATGAATATTTACAAGGAAAGATAACAAAGATAAATTTGTCAAATGGATAAAAGCAATAAATTTCCCTAAAAAACTCTCAAACAAGATTTCCCTTTGGCAAATAGAATTACCTTAATAAAATATTATGTAATGTTAGAAATATTTGTATTATACGTTAATTAATATAGTTATTAGAATTAGACAAAATTTCATTCATGCATTCTATATACAGCAAACAACAACGACTTGAATTATCTGTCAGTCAAATCCCTTTTAATATATTAGGCAATTGCTTTGCTTTTTTGTTATGCAATCCTGTATTGCGAAATAGCGCTTCTCTTGAAAGTAAGAACAAGTAAGTACATTCACGTAATGAGATTCATAAAAGTTAAATATTAGGCAATTATCATATAAGGTTACGTGGTAGGGTGTTTTTCATATATCTCAGAATACTTTACAAATAGTTACAAAACGTATATTTATATTCATTATTAATTATAATGACATTAAATAATATATTTCATCAACGGAACCTATATTAATGTTACAATAAAAATACAATATTAGTGTTACATATTGTTGCGTTTGATTTTTTATTACTACTATATTAATAGTAAATATTTTTCAGTATAATTTCAATTTTCAAAGCAAATTTAAACTTCATAAACAAGTATCCTGAGCCGAGAGTTTGCCAAAAGAACAAAGTTACTCGACGGATTTCAATTTGATACGTGTGTTATGTAAATAAGGCTTGACGAGGATATTAAATTCGTGTACAAGGAGTATTGATATTTCAACAAATTATATGTTTCCAGCAATCTGTTTATTTCCTTTTACACAATTAACTTCTGAAACAAAACACAACTGACATATTTGTGTAAGAAGATTATGTAATGTGATATTTTATCAGTATAGCATAAAGAAGAAGGTTGCAGAAATATTAAAAAATGATAAAAATTCTGATATTCACATATATTTATTATTATTTATTACGATTAATTGCTGGAATAATTACAAACAAAATTTTGCCTTGTTTTTATAACACATATATTTTCACGCTTTTATGTAATTGGAAATTAAACAACAATCAAGGAGATTGTGTTCTAAAGAAACAAAGACAAAAGTTATATAAAAGTTTATTAAACAGTCGTTTTACAAAGAGTGTTTATATTTTGCTTTCGACAGTTTTCATAAACGAACTTTCATAATTTATTCAAAAGAAAGTCTGCAATATTTTGAGTACTTTTTATAGACCTCTTTGGAAATATGAAGTTTTAACGTTTTGTTTTCTTAAAAGTATACTTTGAGCGAAAAAGTGACTAATGGTATAAATTTCAAAAAATTATTATCTGGTGTATATAATCGAACTTTAAACAGTTACTTTTATTAAATTAAGGAATAAATAGTACAAAAAATGCAAATAGTGCTGGAGTATAATATTTATATATATATAATATGTATAGTTATGAGAAAGCGTTTTATTTAATTACAGTTATGGCAACACGCCTTATAGTTAGAGGTAAAAGTTCAGTCCATGGCCTCATTGTCCATTGTTACATTTCTACCTTAAAAATATGTTAGTTTTAGTAAATTGTCAATTAAAAGCTGCTCAACAACTCGGCTTGATTATCCCATTTAGTGGGTCAGCCACCCACGAAAGGCTGCCCCGCCAGCTGCGAAAAATCCCAGGGTGGCTCCATCGTGCTGGTTGGCGACCAGACGAGGAGGCCCGATGGCGATCCCTGGGGGGGTTCGGGCGTCCCCGCAGTCTCCTGACTAGCCTCCCAGTGGCATGACAACACCAATTTCGGTGCCGGGTTTGATACGTACCGCCTCGTTCAACTGCCATTTCTCATCCTATTCACTCTTTTATTTTTATTTTTTTTAATGAAAAGGTCCTATAAGAAGTTCAAGTTTTCACAGCGGTTGCACTCCTCCTCATTTAAAGTGCACCTCACTAACATCAGAGGTTTGCACTCTAATCTCTTACCTGTCCACCACCACCTCGAGACAGAGCAACCGCACTTGCTCTTTTTGACGGAGACGCAGATACAATGTCCTTTGAGCGCTGCGTACCTGGATCATCCCGGTTACTCGTTAGAGCACAATTTTCGCTCACGTGCCGGGGTCTATGTATACGCACGGAACGACCTCTGTATCCTGCGTCTCCGTCACCTTGAAGACCCCACGTTTTCTTCCTTATGGATTTTAGTAGACACAGGAAACGAAAAAATCCTGTATTCCTGTGTCTACCGTTCGCACAGCGGTGATCAGGAGACAACTAGATTATTTGAGTATCTCTGTGAGGCTGCTGATATGGCTCTGCATCAGTACCCTTCAGTGCAGCTCGTCTTTCTGGGGGACTTTAATGCCTGTCATCAGGACTGGCTGTTCCCGTACCAGAAGACCGACCATGCTGGAAGAGAAGCGCGGAACTTTGCGTTGTCCTTCGACCTCTTTCAGCTGGTGAGGCAAGCACTACGGTACCAGATGTAGTAGGCCATACAGCCAATTGCCTGGACCTTTTGCTGACAACTGATCCGGACAGGTATCGTGTAGAGGTTACCTCACCCTTGGGAACCTCCGATCACTGTTTGGTGAAATCTGTATTTACATATTCCCCACCAGCTTCTGAACCACATAGTGTTAGGCGAGTATGGAAATACAAGTCAGCAGATTGGGATGAGATGCGGCACTTCTTTGCATCTTATCCTTGGCGGCAGGTCTGCTTCTCTTCTTTGGATCCGTCGAGTTGCGCGAATGCTATAACCGGTGTGGTACATCAGGCAATGGAGTACTTCATTCCTTTTGCTGACGTACCCATCGGTGGCAAAGCTCGCCCATGGTTTAATGCTGAATGTGGTCATGCTGAAGACCGAAAACATTCGGCATACCTCATTTGGGCTGATGCTCGAAGCAGCAAAGCTCCGGATGTAAGTTTAAAGAAGAGAGCCTTTAACCAAGCTGCCAAGTCCTATAAAAAGGCATTACGGAAGGCTCGTCGCGATCGTATTGCTAAGAATGGCGAAAAGCTCTCTGTCAGACCTACTGGCAGTCGAGCTTTCTGGTCTCTTGCCAAAGCGATCGAGTCGAACTTCTGCCAACCCTCACTACCTGCTCTGCTGAAGCCGGATGGATCTCTGGCACATACAGCGACAGAGAAAGCGAATGTATTTGCTTCTCTGTTCGCTGATAATTCACATCTAGACACTGGCAATGCTTCTCCAGCACATCTTCCTCACTGCGGTATTTCGATGCCTGAAATCCGCATCACTAATAAAGAGGTATGGAGAGCATTGTGTCGCCTTGATGTGAATAAAGCCAGTGGTCCTGATGGTATACCAGCCATTCTGCTCAAGACATGCGCAGCTGAGTTGTCTCCTGTATTGACACGTCTGTATCGCCTCTCTTTCAAGTCTGGAATAGTGCCGAAATCTTGGAAGCTTGCTAACGTGCAACCAGTGCCCAAAAAAGGCAGCCGTGCCGATCCTGCCAATTATAGACCGATTTCAATCACCTCCATACACTGCAAGATTATGGACCGTGTATTGAACTGGCGCCTTTTAGCGTACCTTGAAGGTAACGATCTCCTCAGTGACCGACAGTACGGGTTTCGCCGAAATAGGTCCACTGGGGACCTTCTAGTGTACGCTACGCACATTTTAGGAGAGGCCTTCGAGAAGAACGGAGAAGCGGTCGCCGTCTCTCTTGACGTCTCGAAGGCATTTGACAGGGTCTGGCATGCGAGCCTTATAAGCAAGCTTTCAGCATACGGCATATCTCCTGCCTGCCTGCCTCAGGGGTCCGTTCTTTCTGCAACTCTCTTTCTGCTGCATATTAACGATCTGCTGAAGCCCGGTATCTATGGGTATGCAGACGACAGCACAGTTGTAGAAAGATACCTGCCGAGTAGTCGGGCTAGTAGAGATCAAGTACAGTCTGAAAGAGAAGCCATGGTGCAACGTTTGAATGACAAACTTCAGGCAGTCTCCGCATGGCGCAAAGCCAATCTTGTCAAATTCAACGCCACCAAAACGCAGACGTGTCTGTTCACCGCCAAAAGGAGCCCTTTCACCTTGGCTCCTACTTTCCAGAGTGTATCTTTGGAATACAGTGACCGGCTTCAGTTGTTAGGCTTAGAGATTTCCTCGAACCTTAACTTTGGTCGGTGTATTGAGTCCAGAGCAAGAGTAGCTGCGGGAAAGCTTGCCGTTCTTGCGAAGGTTCGTCAGTACTTTACACCGGGACAGCTTCTTGTATTATACAAAGCACAGATCCGGTCGTGTGTGGAGTACTGTGGGCATATATTCGCTGGTGCCGCAAAGTCTCATCTTGCGGTTCTGGACTCAATTGAGAGGCGAGCAAAGAGGCTTATAGGTGACCCTGAATTGGTTGAAACCAACCTCCACAGCCTTGAACACAGGCGTAGATTTGCTAGCCTCTCAGTATTCTATAGGATACACTTTGGTGAGTGTGCGCAGGAATTACACGATTTAATTCCTCCGTCCCCCTTCCACCACAGGACGTTCCGACGCACGGCGGATATCCATCCTTACGTTGTGGACATTCCTCCTGTCCGAACGAAGCGCTTTGCTTCGTCTTTTTTAATGCGTACAGCGAAGGACTGGAATAGCTTGCCTGCGTCGGTATTTCCGTCCACATACAATGTGGGTGTCTTCAAGAGAAGAGTGAATAGGTTACTAGGTTAATACGCCTTACCACCTATGACTACATTTCCACTTTCCATCAGGTGGAATGTAGTCAAGTACTAACCTAGACAGTATAAAAAAAAAAAAAAAAAAAAAAAAAAAGGTTCAAACCTACGGTCTGGTCGTGCCATGTAACAAAATAACACATAATATCATAATAAAAATAACAAACCACCGAACATAACACAGACAATAACACCTTTACCGAACTAATTCCTTTAAAATAATCCTCGTGTGTTCAAAATTTAAGATGGCATGAATTAGTGTATATAGAAAATATGAAAGCAAGGGAGTACAAGAACGTGAATAATTTATTATCATAATAATAAAATTATTATATTCGTCACTACACATACGTGGTAAGGTATATATTGTGTTTTTAGTTGTTAGTATATTATTTTATAGTATATTATTTGAGACCAAAATATCTGTACATTTTTTGTTGTATATAATAAAATTATAATTCAGTAAATTGAATTTATTTTGTCTTATAACTGCCGTTGTTAGAAAAAAAAACGAATGTTTCGATTCTCAATTCAATTCTTTGGGTACTAATTTTTAAGTGCAAAGTTTAAATTTTAACTTTAAACTTTAACTTAGTGAATCTTCGGTGTTGACGCAAACATATATAAACAAAACATCAATATTGACTCCGCTTTTTAACGGCATTAGAATGACCAACATCTATAGAAGATTTATACATATAAAAACAACTACCATAAATTTTAAAACAAGTAATTAATTGGTTTAAACTTGATTCTTGATTTCTGTTCCTTCAGATGGGAATACGTAGTAGTTTAACGATCGACCTGTACAAATGGACCGCTCTGGTCCGTGTCTTGGGAATTACAAGAGAAACGTGGAGTTGCTCATTTACTATCGGACACGATTCAAATAGATAATTTAGAAATATATTGTATACAGGGCGATAAATTCCCATTTGATGCTAAGTAAAAGCAATAATTCACTGGATTACAAGTTTTAATTCAAGTTTTGAAAAATTACAACAATAGTATAATATATTCAAGTATTAGCCTACCCGTGTGTCATCTGTCTCTAAATGGACAAGAACTGAGGTTAAATAAAAAAATTAAATGTTTTTGTCATATAGTCAATAGTGATAATCTCAAGAGTATTGTGAGAAAATACAGGGCTTTGGTGGTTAATGTAATACGCTGGCAAGCAGGTTAATATGATGAATAACAGTAGTAATGCTGTTTAAATAATTTTGCCACTCATTCTTTTAGAGTCGATGTAAATGAGGCTGTAAAGGATTATACAGAAACATGTACTATAGCGCATTGTATACATGTTTGAATGAATTTAATATTTTTTATTATTACTATTATTATAAAATTATTTGGTTAAAGACATATATGTATATATATATATATATATATATATAAAATCACAAATGTTATAATAAATTGTCATAAAGAAGAAAAGTTTGAATTTTGAATTTAGTAGTTTCAATACAACTGTTTGATTCTTTGATTGAATTTGCACCAATTGAGTTATATTGTAGTTCACTGAAGAAACGAGCCTTAATTTTCCTAGCACAGTATAAATATTAATTTGCTATTGTCTCCACCACCCGAATAATTCATTGCTTTTTGAATAAGTTTAAGAATCAGGACATTTTCTTTGATATAGTCAATTGTTAAACGTATGTTACTACGGCTTCAATACTATTTTAGTAGTAGTAGTACAGATCAAGAGACGTATTATTACATAAATTTAATTTCTACATACCAATACCTTTGATTCAATGAAGGCACTTATCAGTATTTAGTATCGATACAAGTACAGCCCTTTTAATAATAGGTTAACAGAAAAAATGCAAAACTAACCCAACCAAATTAATTAAACATAATAATAATATGTAATTACTTAAAATACATACGTTAATTCAAAGGTATTAAGGTTGCCAAGTCAGCTAGTTGTTAATATTAACTTTATCTATATACAAATACTGAACTGATAAACCATTAAAAGGGGCTTGTCAATAAACCCTTTCAATGTAATGAAACAGCCAGAAGCAAATCCATTTACTAATTGAAATTTTTAATTATATAACAAAATATACAATGGTCTGAGTTCCTTTAAAAGATATATAACGAAAAAAGTTCTTGATTAGATCATTGAGGTAAATTAATAGTACATTTACCAATGTTACTGCTTACTTAATAAATAGAAAATTAAGAGAAAACTCCGATAACAATGGAACGGTTTCAACAATCTTTATTACTTGACTATTCAATGACCCATGATAATGATTGACTTTGAATTGATAGGCCTGGATAACAAGGTAAGGACTATTTATAATATCTGTGATAAGTAATATAATAAGTAATAAAACGATTATGTCAGTAATTGTAAACATTTTCTGGAGTGAAATAAAGGTTTCAAGCCTCAATGATGTAAGTTATGATTAAAATAATTGTATATATATATATTCTAAAATTTTCAAGAACAGTTTACATTAAACAAAACTTTTTGACAGATTTAATTCATATATTATCGGGTATATAAAACTCAGTTGTCATCTACCTGGAACTTTTTATTACTCCGGGCATAGCTGTGGATGCACACAAAATACACTAACAGTGTCTTTGGATTCTGAACTGTGTGTGTGAGTTGTCCATTATATAAATTGCAACCATCTTCTCTATTGATATAAGAATAAAATTCAACACTTAAATTCATAATCATATTTATATATTTTATAAAATATTATGTTACAATTGGTTGTTCAGGTTTATTATGAGTTTGCTGAGACCTCTGTGGTTCGGACATCATGTCCGACCACGAGGTCGAAGGCTTGCGCAAGCGACCCCTAAGCGGGGTTGTCGAGGTTACCAGTGGCGCGTCGGATAGCGACTCCGAGTTAATTGTTGCATTTGGAAAATGCAACACTGCTCGTCGTGGACGCGTCACTGCGAGCACTCGAGGGACTGGCCTCTCTCGGGCGAAGGCCGATTTACGGGCCCTTGCCCTCGAAGCTGAGGACGCAGAGATGGAAATCGCGCTTGCAGCACGGGCATTCCGTAAGCAGGCGCCGTCCTCCGTCAATGCGACGTGCTCCGAGGAGGAGCCTCTGCAGCGAGGCTCTCGTAGGTCTGACCCCGAATCCCTCGGGGCTGAGGAGTTACGAGCCTTGGCGGGGAAAAGTGCTGCTTCCATACTGGAAGTCAGCCGTAAGTCCGGCAACCTTAAGGGCACGATGATCAAGGCCCTTAAGGAAGCCTCGCGGGACTTATTGGAGGTCATTGATACGCTCGTCAGCCGTACGGAGGTTGACGAAACCCGCAATCTGAGGGCTGCGAACTCCCGCCTGATCCGAGAGGTGGAGGCCTTAAAGGCTGAAATTAAAGCTCACAGGCGGGAGTCTGTTGAGCTGAAAATGGTGGCAACGAAATCCTCGGCCGCTGCCGCTGCCGCTGCCGTAGCCGCGCCCTCTCTGGACGCGGACTGCATGCAAGGCGCTCCATTGTGTCCTTGGTAGGGGTTATGGTGAACGCCCGGTTCGCCAACATCGAGGAGCGCCTCCTCCCTGAGAGGGTAATGCGTCCGCCCTTAGCAGCGGACCGCAGGGCTAGTGCGGCAGCGGTTGCTGGGTCGCAGCAGCCGAGGCCTGCAGGCGCAACGGCGCGAGCGGCATCGGCTAAAGCGCCGACAACTGCTCCGTCCGCCGCTACCACTGAGACCTGGTCTTCGGTGGTGAAGCGGGGACAGAAAAGGGCCAATAAGCCAGTTGGCCCTGCCCCTGCCGTCCATGCTTTGGTGGCTCAACGGGCTGTAGCCGCTGAACCACCGAAGAGAAAAACTAAGGGGGGGAAGAAGAAGGGCAGGAAGACTGGTCAAACTGGACCGGGCCAAGCTGCCGTCCCCTCGGTCACCTGCAGTGGTCATCACACTGTAGCCCGAGGCGGTGGCTAAGGGAGTGACTTATGCCCAGCTCCTCGAGCGCGCCTTTGAGAAGGTAGATCTCGGGGAGTTGGGGCTCGAGGACGGGCTTAAGATCCAGAGGTCGGCCACCGGGGCCAGGCTTCTGGAGCTGCCTAAGGCGGCTCCAGAAAAAGCTGAAAGATTAGAGGCCAACCTACGGACGGTTTTAGACGGAGTAGCAGACGTCGTCCGACCAGTGAAGAGGGTCATGGTGAAAGTGAGGGGTCTGGACGACTCTGCCACTACAGAAAAAGTTGTGGCCGCGATTTGCCGCGTCACTAATTGCTCTAGCGAATCCCTCTGAGTTGGAGAGATTCGCTGGGGCAACGGGGCTATGGGCGTTGCATTCGTCCGTTGCCCTGTTGACGCGGCAAAATCGCTTGTCGACGCGGGGAGACTCCTGGTAGGCTGGAGCTCGGCCAGGGTCGAGCTCCTCGAAGAGCGCCCAAAGAGGGGCTTCCGGTGCCAGGAACCGGGGCACACACGGGCGCTCTGCCCATCAGAGAAAGACCGGAGCGAGGTGTGTTTCTGGTGCGGCTTGTCAGGGCACACCTGTGACAGTTGCACCGGAGTCCTTCGATGTGCCGTCTGCGCAGACCTAGGTCTCCAGGCGGGACATGAACTGGGGAGCAGGACGTGCAAAGCTCCCCTAAAAAGGTAAGGCAGCTGGTCCCTTCCCAGCTGCCCCAAGAGGTGCGCGTCAGCAGACGCCTGTGGAAGCCATGTCGTCATGAATAGACGACGACATGGCTTTCTCCAGTCGAATCTGAACCATTCCGCCAGGGCCCAGGATCTCTTCATCCAGACCATGGCGGAGTGGGACATCAGTGTTGCGGTGGCCTGTGAGCCCTACTATTTCCCCCCTAATTCCGACTGGGTGGGGGACACTAGCGGTTCCGTGGCTGTGGTTGCGGGTTCCGGTCCCGGTCCCCCTTTCTCCACCTTGGAGACTGGCCCGGGTTTGGTTGTGGCGCGGTGGGGGGAGTACGTCGTTATCGGCGCGTACTTCTCCCCCAATCGCCGATTGGCAGACAGGCGTCGGGGAAGCTCATCTTCCTCGGCGACCTGAACGCCAAATCCGCGGCCTGGGGGAACCACGCCACGGACGCTAGGGGTAGGGCCGTCCAGGTCTGGTCACTCCTCTCCAGTCTGTCCCTCCTCAATAGAGGGACCGATGCGACCTGCGTGCGAGAGCAAGGGAGCTCCGTGGTGGACGTTTCGTTCGCCACCCCAGCTGTCGCTCGCACGGTCGTCGACTGGAGAGTCGAGACGGAGGTGGAGACTCTATCGGACCATCTTTACGTCCGTTTTGAGATCTCTACCTCCCGGCCGGACCAGGCCGGGCCACCGCGGGAGGGGAGTCGCTTTCCTCGTTGGGCACTTAAACGTTTGGATCGGGAAATGGCCAGGGAGTCAGCCATCGTTCAGAGCTGGGCCTTTCCCGATCCGCCCAACGAGGAAACCGACGTGGAGGTGCTGGCTGGCCGCATGCGCGAGGCCCTATCACGGATCTGCGATGCGGCCATGCCGCGGGTGGGGTCTCGGCCCCGGCGCAGAGCAGTGTACTGGTGGTCGTCCGAAATAGCCGAACTTCGGACGGCCTGTTGCAGGGCTTGGAGGGCCTTCGTCCGGTGTCGCCGTCGTCACGGTTTCGACCCGGACCTGGAGGCCCAGCTGCGGAGTCGTTATCGCGAAGCGAAGTTGACTCTGCGGCTGGCGATTCGGAAGGCGAAAGACCTGGCTCGGGAGGAGATCCTGGCAGGTCTCGATAGGGACCCATGAGGGCACCCGTATCGGATGGCGCGGAACAAACTCCGCGCCGCTTGCGCCCCAGTCATGGAGTCCCTTCAGCCGGATCTCTTCGAGCGGCTGGTGGGGGACCTATTCCCTGAATCCACCGGCCACTCGCCTCCTGTAATGGCCCCCCCTTCTTCCAGTGGGGGGGTGGGTTCTGTGCCGGACATCACGGAGGCCGAGCTGGAGGTCGCTATGAGTCGTCTCCGAGCCCGCAGTACCGCCGTGGCCGGACGGTATTCCGGGGCGAGTTCTATTCCTCGCCCTGGAATACCTGGGGGGCAGGCTTCGGGAACTGTTCAACCTTTGTTTGCGCACTGGATAGTTCCCGAAGGCCTGGAAAGAGGGCAGGTTGTGCCTGTTGCGGAAGGAGGGTCGTTCTGCCGACTCCCCTTCTGCATACAGGCCAATCGTGCTGCTGGACGAGACGGGTAAACTCTTCGAGAGAATTCTCTCTGCTCGTCTCTTCCAACACCTCGAGGAGGTGGGGCCGGGTCTCTCGGATGCTCAGTTCGGCTTCAGGGCGGGTCGACGATCGACCCGCCCTGAAAGCTCTGAGAGACATGACCCAAGAAGCAACTCGCGAGGGGGACGTGGTCTTGGCAGTGTCGCTGGACGTAGCCAATGCCTTCAACAGTCTTCCGTTTGAGACATCGGTTGAGGCACTCTGGTTCCATGGAGTGCCTCCCTATCTGCGGAGATTGTTGGGGGCCTACCTGCAGGACAGAGAGGTTGGCGGCGACCAGCGGATATACCGGCGTAGCGTATGCCGCGGGGTTCCACAGGGGTCCGTCTTGGGACCGGTCTTGTGGAACCTCGGCTACGACTGGCTGCTCCGCTTTCCTCTCCTGCCGCGGATGAGGGTGTTGTGTTACGCGGATGACACCCTCGTCACATGCAGGGGAGGGACGTATGTGGAGGCGGCCCATCTGGCAACAGTCGGCGCTACGCTGGTTGCGGACCGCATAGGGCTGTTGGGATTGGAGGTCTCCGTATCCAAAACGGAGGCCATCCTTTTCCACGGCACTCGCCGGGGTCCCCCTCGCCGGGCGTCCATCTCCGTCCAGGGTGAGGAGATGGTAGTGAAGGCCCAGCTAATATATCTGGGTCTCACCCTGGACGGAGGATGGAACTTCGGGGCTCATTTCTCCCTTCTGGCACCGAAGTTACTGTCCACCGCGGCTGCCTTGGGAAGGCGTCTGCCCAACGTCGGTGGGCCGCAGGCTCTATGCCGGTGACTCTATGCCGGCATCGTGAAAAGTATGGCGCTGTACGGTGCCCCCATATGGTCGGGGTCCCTCACCGCCGATTCCAAGACCCTCTTGCGAACGTCACAGAGGGTCTTAGCAGTGAGGATGATCAGGGGGTACCGTACAGTGTCGTACACTGCGGCCACACTCCTGACGAGCGATCCGCCTTGGGAGCTGCAGGCGTAAGTGCTTGCCCGGGTGTATTGGCACCGAGCGGAAGCCAGGACCACTGAGGTAAGGTCCGAGGCAGCTCGAATCAGGGCTTCAGCTCACCGAGCCCTGATTCGACGGTGGACGAGGGACTTAGAGTCCTCTGCCGCCGGTCTGACGACAGTGGGGGCAGTTCGCCCCCACTTGGATCGTTGGATCAACCGGCGACACGGGACTCTGACGTTCCGTCTTGTGCAGGTGCTCACGGGGCACGGATGCTTCGGTGAGTATCTGCACAAGATTGCAAGAAGGGAGGCGGCCCCGTCCTGCCACTACTGTGACGAGTCCGTCGACACGGCTCGTCATACCGTGGAGGAGTGCGCAGCCTGGGGTCATCAGCGCGCTGTGCTGGTGGCCGTGGTTGGCAGGGACCTCTCACTGCCGCGCCTTGTTGGCGCGATGGTCGGCAGCGAGAGGTGTTGGGCCGCTATGGCCTCCTTCTGCGAGCACGTCATCGCCGCGAAGGAGGTCGCGGAGCGGGTCAGGGAGCAAGCCTCTCCCTCTGACCCGCTCCGCCGGGGGAGGCTGGGAAGAAGGAAGCGGGAGTACGCCCGCCGCTTCCTCTTTCAGCCGTAGGCCTTGGTGAGAGGGGGGGTGACCCCTCTCACCTGCCATAAGCCTACGCTGTGAGGGTGTCCTAAGTTACTCGGGGAACCCTCGCTCGGGGGGTAACCGCCGGGGCGGCACGGTGAGTGTCAACGCGATCCCGTGTCGTCCCATTAAGGCGTTGAGGGCAACCGTTGGTTTTTAGTGGGTAGCCTTAAAAATGGCGGCGTCCTCTATGCCGCTGGGTAGTTCCACATAACCCTCCGGCCATCACCTTCTTGGCCGGCGGGTATCCGTAACGGATTTTTCCAACGCAAAAAAAAAAAAAAAAAGGTTTATTATGAATGCAGGTTGCTACACAAATAATGGTGGCTTTTTTGTTGGTTTTGTGACATCATGAGGTACGGGAGCCTGTTGTTGAGTTTGAAATGCTGAAGCTCGTTCACCGTTTTATTTTAATGGTTAATTAATTCAAGTCACTTAAGATTTTATAATAATTATGAAATGTTTAATTATATTGCCTTTTTCGATTGATATATAAATAATAATTTTATTTCTACATTTTACTGGTTACACATATTTCTCAAAGTCTAAGCAGCTTATTTGGTTCAACCACTTACAACTATGAGGTAGTATTCATGACGCTGTGGTCCTGCGCTAGTAATAGTGTTTTGTAGATTAACTAATTAAATCGTTAAAGTACTTAATGAAGGACCATTAGTTTAGGTCATTACCAGTTTCTTATTAATTATATTAAACAATTTAAGAGAGTGAAGAACGTTACTGCCAAAGTTTCGTTGCATTACAAGAATTTCAGTTGGTCAGTTGTCAAGTTGGTAACACATTTTTAGAACAAAAATAATCCCGATATCAAAAGCATAACTTACTGTGTTGATTTATTAGATAGAGAAACTATCTGAAAGTGATTAGTTAATATCTGCAGTACATACCAGGGAATTTGCCAGTCTGAGAAACTATCTCCAAGGCCGTCAATGTTCTTGTGAACTCTCGGATGTTTCAAGAGTTCATGGACGGCGGTGATCCCACATCAACGGTGACCCACAAGCTCGTTTGCCCTCTTCTAACATAATAAATAATATATATATATATATATATATATATATATATATAATAATCTGATATTTTAATTACAGATATAAGAAACTATAAACAAAGGTACCGACGCTAATTAAAAGTTTAGTAAAAATTTTTCAATTAACTCTTAATTTTAAACTTTTTCAATTAAGCCTCGTAACTCGTTTGACTTTCAAAAAGTCTTATTTCATGATTCTTCATATTATTTTCCTCCTGAGAACAAAAATGATTTAATAAGAGTTGTCTTTTTGATAGTTCACTGAAAAATAAATATCAAATGATGTTTTTTCTATCACTATTTTAGAATAAACTTAATATTGTATTGGATTTGATAAGAGTTAAAAATACTTGTGTAATGAATCACGTTTTATTACCAGTTATTATTTGTTAGTTTTTTCAAACGATTCAGATAGAAACAATACAAAATATAAATTGCAGTTAAACGTCGGAGTATATTGTTCCTTTTATGTGGGTTGTATTTCATTTATTATATATTTTTTTTGATATTTATGAGATTAATCATATTCTTTATATTAATATTACTTAGCTATTTAACTAAATTAACCTATAAAATTAAGCTATTATATATGTTACATTAAAAAGTAAATAGAAATAAGTCACTTGGCGTCCATTGGATGTAAAACTAGTCTTAAAGATACCAAATAGTGATCTTTTAAAGCGTGAATCTCAATACGTTATTAATATATAATGATATTCATTTATTGTTGTTTTTGTGTTTAACGAAACTCAGAAGTAAATTTTTACATTTACTTCTGAGTTTCGTTTGATGATATTATTTGGGTAATTAGTTATTTATAAGTTTCATAGTATTACAATGTTTAAAGATTATAATACTAGGGGCGCGAACCGGACTTCGATTTTGACTCGCTGTGCTCGCAAAATCTAGGTAGAGTTCGGCGGATTGACCGAAGCGAGTAACCCATCTTCAAATCAATGTTCAAAGCTGAAACCGACAGGCATAAAATATAGAATAATCAAATATCACATAAGAATTTTTATCACATTGAAGTCTACGCGGCTGTTATTTTTTGGTGATTATTCCTCAACGACATGAGTGTTTCTCTGCCTTTTTTTTGTAAACCATCGCAATATCCATCGCTATAAATGTGCAAAATTTCACGAAGTTCGGTAAAACCGTTCATGCTAACCCCACCCCGGAGATGGGATGCAAAAAGTCTCACATACAGCGCTCCGGTTACTCTGCTCGCTTTGCTCAATAAAAAAATAACATAATTAAAAGCAACATTGTCTTATCTACCTAATCCTTAAAAGATCTTCACTTCATTGATTGAGAAGAGTAACAAAAACTAAAAACTAAAATATCAAAGAGGCTCCACCTTTTTCGGAATCTGACTATGATAATAATTTATTACTTCCATAATAAATAAACACACGGGGTTAAAGTTATTAATAAAAATGTAGTATATATGATATATAATATACTGAGATTGTAAAGACTGAAAATTATCGAAGTAAAATATTGAGAGTGAATTATATAAGGCACTTAAGTTGATTATATTTTACATTTTCTTATCATCATTCATAACCCAATATTAACAATTACTGTTATTCAAATTGATTGAAATCAGATTTTCAGTTCAGTCATATAATTAAGATGGGACGCTTCAGAAATGCCTGAGGGATGAAGCCAAATACTTTACTGTGAAACTTCTAAGAATCGTAATGGATATATGGCGGTATTAAAGTAAATTATTCTGAATGTAATGGCGTAAAAGCTAATGTTTAACTTTTTAAACTTTAAATCAATATTAGCGGTTGTGTTTTAGTATTATTTGTTGTAATTTGGGATATTTTGTAAACAAATAATCAGCCTTATTATATTTCTTATACATAATGTCACGTTTATAAAATATATATCATAAAAGAATAAAAAAAATATGAATATAATTCATTACCCATTAATGGAGCTCGTATATATATGTATTTATGCCCGTTTGTGTGTTCGTATGTATGTTACGATCTTCAAATATAACAGTTAGTGGCAACAATTCTAGACATCTAATAATATTGCGACACCATAGCGCAGTTTGTAACTGACCTAAATTTAATATGCTATGAAGCTAAATAATTATTAAACTAGACATGGTAACAGTAAAAAAAATAGGTTTACTATAACTACTTACTAGTAAAACATATTATATTATATAGATTCTATTACCATTTTAATACATATATATAACCATAGAAATGAAATTTCATAATTAAAATGTTTTGGCATGTCAATAATCAACCAACCCAAATATGTTTTGAAATTCAAAATACTTTCCTTTCGTAATGTCATAATAGTTTATACTTTTGGAACGTCTGCTTATTTTTTCAATTTTTTATTATCATCAATATTTTACATTTGAGAAGATAATATACAAAAAAAATAATTTTATATGATTATGAAACTTTATTGTGGCATAAGTAAAAGGAGATGATATAGAAATATTTATTTAATATATTACATTCTATTTATCTCCTACACCAACATTATATTATTACAGCGAGAGCCTGATATCAAAAATTCTTAACAGTTAGGAAAAGTAAATTATAGAAAACTAATGCAAGATAAATAAACTTTATTTATTATAGATACAAAAGAAAGTTCTTAAATAAAAGATCGATTATTTACGTTTAACCTATATTATTATTAATTAGACTTTTTTTCATATTATAACATTTTTAATAATGACTCACCTTTATTTAATATACTAAAAAAATAAAGAAACCAAATATTTTTTATTAAAAAAAATTAAAATTAATAGTTTTTAAAATCTAAACGCTATACAATGATTTGTTTATTTTTCGTTCAATATTTTTCAACAAACGTCCAAACTTTCACAATTAAACTGTACCTCGTTCGACTTTTGAGAGGATTTATTAAAACGCTGTTCATATAATTTTGTGTATATTTTTCAAAGCAAACTCCTCCAGAGAACAATGGCGTGTTTAATTATTTTTGTTGCTAACGCTTTTGTACTTTATATTGCGAAATAAACTTTCAGGGAAGGTTCACGAAGTGTGGAACAGGAAATATAATAAGATTAAATATCGTCTTAGATAATTGTATATTTGTCTACTATAGCATGTATAATATAAATAGATATAATAAAATGTATAATATATATAGATATAATCTGTATTCCAAAATTAATTACAAAGTAATCCTTAAAAGTAATTTAACTAATAATGGAAAAAAATAAAATAAAATAAGCCTGTTAGTACAAATCTTAGACTCATCTCTTCCTATTTGCCTTTAATAACTCGTATTACAGCGAGACTTGTAAAATTTTGTACACAGGCAATTATAATGAGATATTTGCAAATGAAACAAGTGATTGCCGTGCCGATAGTAGGTATAAGAACCTTCAAACTTGTTATTCAAACGGTGATTTGATGTAGTAGTTTGATCAAAGTTTTGTTGGTTACTTGGCGTAAGTTGCCAGTCGATATAATAAGTAT
This sequence comes from Melinaea menophilus ssp. n. AW-2005, assembly GCA_918358695.1. Lineage (NCBI taxonomy): Eukaryota > Metazoa > Arthropoda > Insecta > Lepidoptera > Nymphalidae > Melinaea > Melinaea menophilus. The sequence goes on along the minus strand of OU911043.1, from coordinate 18,406,387 downwards.
TGGAGAAGGTGAGAATATTTTGGTTCTATGCATTAAGTAGCTTACGTACAATGTTCTTTTTTAATTTTTTATATTTTATACGACAATACTTGGGGACTTAATTTTAAGTTTATTTTTAAATTGTAACTGTTATTATCTGTATAAGAAGATTCTCCTGAAAATTATTCTCGGCCATTTTTTAAATGTTTATTTTCTGATTGGAATAGAATACAAAAACTATTGAAATGTTGATAAATCAATTAATTTCAAAACAAGTAAAATATTGAAAAAAATTACATTTATTTTTCAATTCCCAATCAATCAACTAAAACCTTGAAAAAAGTCTGAACTTTGTATAATAATTTAATTTTTATTGAATTATTAATTAACACTACAGAAGTAAATCAAGCTACTTTTATAAACATCAGTTTCCGTAGTACAATTAGAACTTTGAACCGAATTAGTAGTACATATTACGACCTCAGTTTAGTAGTTAACTAATTCACAGTGACAAATGGATAAACAACGAATTACTATTAAGTGTATCAGTCATTCTATCTGACCAAGAGTCCCAGTAGCACAATGTACTTGATTGTATTTTGTTTCAAAATGTTTATATAGTACATAATTATAAAACCGTAAAAACTTAACTGTTCTTGTTATATTTCTAATTTAGTACCTAGAAATAAATTGTCTTTGAACATTGCAACATTATTTATAATTAAATGAGATAAATACAAACATGTTCTTATTGTACTCAATGTAACACTATACTAATTGAGAGCGCACACTTCAGATAGGATCGGTATAACATTACTAAAACTGATTGAGTTTGTTGATAGTGTGATAGAAGATAATGACAATTGTATTTTCTTGAATCTTCTTGTATTATATTATATCTTATATTATATATTTAATTATATTTTCTTGACTCTTTTAAATAACTCTGTTTTTTTATATATTCTATGTGTATATAAATGTTAAATAAATAAATAAATAAGTTCAATCCGTTGGGATAGGAAATCCGTAAAATCCGTTCTTAGTGGCCGTCTACGTCACAAAAGAAGTAACTATGTAAAATTTTAAGTTAATCGGACAAATAGTTTTGAAGATTTCTTGATGAGTCAGTGAGTGGTAAATCGCTTATATATAATAGATATAGAGTATAACGGTAATTTAACATTAAGTGAATAGTAGAGCAGTGATAGAAGTAATTTAGTTTAATTTTAAGTTTCATTGGCGCAATCATACTCACTGAAATACGATGTACATACGAGGTATATAAATGTCGTGTAGGTATATGTCAGTTAGTCTTGTTAATTTGTCATGTGACATTTATTTATTATTAGAAAAATATTGATGTTATCATGTAACAACACTATGAGGCGTGAGGTTAAAAAAAAGCTTAAGTTTATTTTATAACATCACAGAGTACTACATTTTAAGATATAAATTAGATATCTCTGTTTGATGTGTTTATAATTATTTACAGTACCTTAAGCGAATGATCATGTGGTGATATATAACAATCGTGTAATGCAGCTGTCGCCAGCTTTGGAGAAGGGTGGACGAAGGTATTAATAAGGTAGTTCCTATAAGAATGTTCCCTGAGACTTGCACAACATAAACCACCACGTAGGGAAGTGGTTCGTGTTGAGGTTGTAATTGTCTTCTTTAGTAATAGAGTGTAGTAGAGTTAATTTGGCCTCCAATATTTAGTAGCAAATGCCTATTTAGTTATTATTTCCATCACCAAATCATTCCTTTATTGCTTAATACATATTTTTTAATATATTTAGATCGTTACTAAAGAAATTGCAAATTCAGAAGTTGAATATTAATAGTGACGAAAACTATAAAGGCGATTATATTTTGAATTGACTGTTGTTTATATTCATACATTCAGTAATATTGAATCACGTTATTAAAATTGTTTTAAATCAGATCTCTATGAGTTAAAACACAAAATTAAGATGACACACTTCAGAAATGAAGGGAAATTTCTAAGACTCGTAATAGACATATGACAGATGTCGGATTTAATAAGATTACTTCAAAGTTACAGATTATTTCAAAGTAAATTATGTTTTCAGAATGGAACGTAGTACAAGAAAATTTCAATGTGGTATTCTACATTTAGCATAATGTACATGGACTGTAATTGTACACATCAAGCTCATACTTATATTTAGAGAAATATTGTAAGCCTAGGTATATGTAGTATGACAGGAAATATATAAATTATTAATATAAAATGAACTTGTTGTTTTGTTCAAAATTAATTTCAGAATATATTATAAATTTCAATTACCAAAAAAACAAATTAACAGTATCCATCATTTTTTTCCTGAAATCAAATTATTAATACTATGAAATCTTAATACAGAATAAACCAAATTTGATAAAATGTTGACAAATTAATTGATTTGTAGAAAGAATAAAGTATGTATACGAATAAAGTAAAGAATAACTGTAATACTTCTCAACAATTATTATAAAGGAATAACTTTATTTAACTGTTTCTTTGAACAAAAAGTTTAGAATCCCATGAGTATACTAACTCAGAAATACAACACGGCATACAAAGAGCTTAGTTTTTAAACTTCGCTGAACAGAATAATCTATTTGACATTTCAGGAATGGACATCTCAGGAAAATTATGAATTCTGGTCTAATGAAAGAGTCAAACTAAATTGCTGCGCTTTTTGAAGGACGTAAAGTCATGTTCAAAAATATTTTGTCTTAAAGAGAAATATCTTTCTCTATTACTAAGGTAGTTAGTTGACTTAAACTGTAGTAATATTAAGCAATACTTAACTTTAAACATTGGATGTTAAAAAATAAATTATAAAATTGGCTGTTGTAGTAGATATAAGAGATAATCATTTTCCATCATTTTGTATGAAGAGGTTGATGTCTGTGGCCGAGGCGAAAGAGGAATGCAGGGACCGTAGCGTTTGGCGCTCCGTCGTCTCTGGCTACCCCGCAAGGGATATGGCTTGAAGAGAAATAGTTAAATAAATAAATAGTTATTTTCTGTTTATCAAACATTTGATCAAGTAAATGAAAAGTTTAAATGTTGCGATCGCTAGTACTGAATTAATATACTGAAAAAGTAACGCCCTTCTGTAATGCACGCGTTTGCGGGAAAGTTATTATTAGAACCCACTTGTTAAAACTTTACAATATTAAAAAAAAACATATATTTTTATATTTTTTATTTTATCATACATTTTGAATCTTAATTTCACGTTAATTAAAATAAGAAATACTTGTATGTTCTTTTTATATTCGAAGGTAACATCTGAAGAATCTCAAATTACTAACAAAATCAAGTCTTACGCAGTGAATGAAGTTGTTTGCAGTTATTTAAATTGCTTTAAAACTTTGAATAAGAACCTTGGGTTTGTGTATATTTGTTATATTGTGTTCTTTGTTGAAGGTAAAGGTCTGAAATTTATTTAGTTCGAGTTAGAGTTAATTCGAGTAAGAATTCGAGGAGAACAAAGTCCAAAATAACCTTATTCTTACTAAATACCTTAACGATATCAAATATTTTTGAAATATTAAACCATATGAAAATGTCTAACGAAGTAGATTATTACGAAAATAAATTTAAATTTTATTGAAAAATGGAATGGAATGTAAATTATTAAACAAAATTCATAAATATATTTTAATAAAATGTGTTATATAAAACATTTCGGAGTTTTCGAGGCCTTATTAAAAAGGACGCTTGCAGCAGATAACGAACACAGCATCCAGTAACAATGTTCTTTGTTTATTTGCTACAATATGCCACTGATCCTAGAAGTATTATTTCGTGATGTCAGGAATCTCAACCTAACATGACTTACTGTTTCAAAACAGACTTAATTTAAACTTGAATATTATTTACATTTTTTTGTATTTTTTCTGTTAACGTTAATTAAAATAAATTAATAATAATAATAATATTTATTAAATAGTTAGTTTTATTTGGTAAATCCTATCTATATAGTTCAACAGAAACACCCGCTATCAATTAATGTGAATGCAAAAACATTTTTTAATTATAGCGTGACTGTGATGGTATTAACTATTTTAAGCTAAACTGTTCGTATAGTCACTGTCCATACAGGTCCCAAATCTTCACTTACAGCTTATTTTCTACATGTGTAAATGCTAGTAACACAAAAACTAATTAACACAAGCTGTACAAGCTGTTGTTCTCTAGAGGTTTTAAAAATATACACAAATTATAGCGAACAGCGTTTTAATAACTCCCCTCAAAAGTGGAACGAGGTACGCTTAATTGAGGAAGTTTATACGTTTATTGAAAAATGTTGAACGAAAATTATAAACACTTCCCTGTGTCGAGCTGCTTTTATATAAAAAAAAAAGATTTTTTTTTTCTGAACGAAAAGTATTGCTTTTCTTTAGAAAAAGTGTTTATTTATCTCTTTAAGATTTTTAAATTATCAAAATATTTTTTTTGTAACCAATTATTAGTAGTATTATAGTAAATAATAGTGAAGTCCATTAATGATAGAAGAATGTTTAACGCAAGTAAAATTTTTGGAGAACTTTTTCCTTAATAAGAAAGTTTTCTTTGTGTTGTGTATGTATTTGTTACTAATATATCATATTTAATCTATATTAATTTGGTTTAAATAATTTTCCCTTACTTAGACTAGCCTTTTTGTTATATCTGGATGTCGTTGTCTGTAAGTTAAGTGTACATTTTGTATGCAATCGACGTAGCCGTGACTAGCAGGTGACCGTTACATGGACTTTATTAATATTTGCCAATTTATAATCACTTTAGAGGTTTTAATAAAATGTATGAAATATTTAAAATATTCAAAGCAAAAATTTAAATGATTTAAACTTTTCTCATATAATACGAATGTGTAGTAAAGTATTCCAGTGCGATCGTGTAAAATTTAGTACACAAACTATTCTAATGAGGTATTTTATATGCAGATGACAGCTGATGGCTGCGACTAATACTCGTATGCTCATCATATCAGCTTAAGAATATTGCAGAATTTAACTATATTTATAATATAATTTGATATATCATTATGGCACAATGGACACCGTCGAATAATTATTTAGTAATTTTTTTGTATAAAATGACGAAAAAACAAATCATTTGGTAGTTACGAACTAAAAATAAATTTGGTGATTTCCTGCAGAAAATAATCGGTGTCCCAGCTAATTACCGCTATCAATACTAATAAAACTTGGAACAAATATACTATTCGATATATTCATACAATCGACGATACGAAGAACTAACCACTATCATTAGAAATGATGTATTTAAAAATGTATATTTACATATAATATAAAGTTAAACATTAATCATATATCATCAATATTGCACGAATTAGTAGTGCATGTGACGACCTCGGATTGTGGTTAACTAATTCATAGTGACAGATGGATAAACAACGAATTACTGTTGAGTGAGTCTGTTTGGCTATTTGTTCATAAGCCCCAATTTATATGCTTGTATTTTGTAATTAGAAAACTGGTATAAATAAATTACCTGAATGTTAGTGCGGATTAAGTTTAGAGTTATAATATATTGCGAATTTATAGTATATATACAAGATTGGAACAATTGTGCTTCTTAAATGGGAGGTATATACGTGGCGTATTGGTGTATGTCTGTTAGTTAGGTTCATTTGTCATCTACATCCTATTGTTTCCTAGTCTGGGAGTGATGTGTAGGACACGCATAGAGAGCATGTGAAGTTCAGTCTGAACACACTGAGACCTTCACGTTGAAAGCTTAGATTTATATTGACCATCAAATAATACGAGTGAAAATAGAGATTTAGTCATATTATATATCCTCATAAAATATAGAAGTAACTAGTTTGAAAATTGTATTGTGTCTAAAATTCTGTTATTGACTTAGCTCATGTTCTCGAATAATACAACAAAATTTTATTCTGTAGCAAGAGATTTAGAACTAGATTTTTTTATTTTACTGCATCACACTTCTTGAATTATGTTTTGATGACTTTTATATGTATCTTCTGTTCCTTCTCTAAATATTGTTTTGTTTGTAAATTGAGAATGATTTAAAATAATACTTAATGAACTTTACCAAACAATGTGATGGCTGACCCTTCTGTTATGTTCGTGAGCGGGTGCTGCTTGCGGTGACTGGTCATGTTGCTAGCCACGGATTTCCCTTTTCTTATTATTAAATATCATTAGGACGGCTTATCGAATTGATTGCGATGGTTCTACTTGGTCGTACAATGCTCACTAAATATATTTACGTTTGTGAAACAGTGATCACAATTAAAAAAACCCCAACTGATTTTGTTGTGTAGTTCTTCTCAGTCCAGGGCGCGTTTGGAACCCTCGTAGCCTTATTTTAAGTCGGAAAGTGTCTTTACCGAAAGGCTTATTTAGATAAGTACGATGTCATAATAGGTCCTCCTGTCACCTCCATTTGACATACACAAGTGATCACTGGTATGGATTCAAAGTAGAAAATATGTAAATAAATAAAAGTTATAAAAGTATATTGTGTATTTACAAACGATAAATATTAAACTTTACAGTGCATGAAGATAAAACTAAACGTAAAGTCAATTTGGCTCAAATAATGCAATAAGCGTAAGCCTTTCATCAAATTATAATATTGTTATTGTACATAAAATTAAAAAATATTTATATAATTTACAAAAAATATACCTTTTTTGTCTGTATTTTTATTATAAAGTTAACTTTGTAATAAAATATTTCGCTTTTAGAGGTATACATTTATCATATTATTAATTTACAAACATTATCAAAATCATTACATAATTTTAGTTTCAAACAATTTAAGTTCGATATCGGAGAGTGTCGAGAACTCCCAAGTTCAATTATACACCCTCCCTAATTGAATGTAGGCAGGTGTTGATAGCTGCAATTCAGTAATCTTATATTGAATGAATTTATATATATATAAGATTAAATTGATGATATATCTCATAGATTATTAATATTAAATATTTAATAGTTACTTATATATATGTGTAACATTTAAACTCAAAGCCTTCAGCCTTCAAATTAGCAAGGCTTGCTAACTAAATTATAAACAACTTACACCCTCTTAAATAATCTCCTTAATGTCCTCTGAATCATTATTTTGTGTTAGTCATATACCTCTGCTTTACTTAAAGCTATAATATAAAAATATAGCAGTGCATTAAGACAAAACTTTATCCTCAACTAACCACCTAAATAGAGTTAACATGAAATTATTTGAAGTCATATTATTAGTTGAGATGCTAAATAAGTCGGTTATCAAATTATCAAATAGGAACATAAACACCTTCATGTTTTGTATATCTGTAATTTTGATAAAACCATAATTTATCGTTTTTGGTCCTTATATTAACTATAGTCATGATAAGTCACAACAAAATGCTCACAACAGCTAGTATAGACATAATAAACTGCAGTAAGAATTTATGTCATGGGTGCAATTATCTTCACATTCATGTTATTAAATAGAATTCTTTAACTATTACAATGGTCATAAACTGATTGTTTGTATAAAAAAATAGGATAGTTTCAGAGGTCATAATCCGCCCGAAAGAAGTTTCTTATAACTTGCATTAGATATTTATATTGTATAAAGTCGCATGGCATGTTTCATTTAGTTCCTAAAACACAATTTATCTTTAGATAAAGGTCTTGCAAATTTATATTTTATCGCCAATAAATAATGTAATTATGTAGACACGTCGAAATAATGTCTCATTCAATTACATTTATTAGCAAAAGATAAAACAGAGTTTTATTCATCGTAAAGTAATTAAAACAATATAACGTAGAATTTACATCGAATGAAGAGGATAATTTTATTCGTCAAGACTCACATTTTAAGTATAATATAACTTTCACAAGCAACTCTGCACTGCTTCACCCGAAACAGTTTCCTTTCTTGTTTCTTTACATGCCAGTTTGAGGCAATTTACTTTATTTGTTTGTTTTACATCTTTTAATTATATTGTAAAATTGGCAGATTACCCGTGCTTCGCGACGGGAATAATCAAAAATAAACTGACTTTCGTGAGTATTGAACCCATGACCCTACCTTTCACACATACACGCTCTATTCTCCAACCCATATATTTGATAACTACAGAGTTTCATTTCTATCGGGTTGTAGGTACACTCTTGTTTCTCACATCGCAGCCTGTTGAGATTAAACATAGTGACTGGCCAAATAATTTTAATTTCTATTGCAATGCAATGGGAGAAGAGAGGGAGCGGGGGGTAGCTGTAACTTTGGAGCAGTTTGGACCTTTGCAAAATTTTTTCTTATTGCACCTATTCAATATGTCAGAAGTCTTGTGTCCAAATTTCAGCTTTCTAGGTATTACGGTTTGGGCTGTAGGGCGATGAATGTGTCAGTGAGTGAGTGTCTTTGTGTTTTATATATTAAGATAATATAAGGGTCAAGTGAAACTACTGCAGCCATTTGATTTATATCGTGAAATATATTCAACACTTTAATACTTTGTTGGCGATTCCAAGAAATATTAATTGTATTTGATTAAGTGAATATAGTAAAGTCACATCTTCTAAATGTTATGAAAAGGATTTGATAGGAATACAAGTATTTGAAATAAGAGACTTTAATCAATGACAATGTGAATGTAATATCTCCGAGTATTCTCTAGAATTTGAGTTTAAGCTAATCAAATATATTATATTTTACTTCATCAAATCTAAGTTAAATAGCAGCGTTTTTGAAGCTTACGTTGATAATATAAGCATATACTGATGTGAGTTTTCATATATTATATTAGCGGTCAAAATTGTTAGATACACTAGATGACTTTTTTAAGTTGTAAAAAACACTAAAGTATACCCCTTAATAGATGTTCGGAGGCATAACTCATTTCTTTTTTATTATTCCAGCTAGTAAACAGGTGACGACATTGTGACGTCATTATGATAAATAGAAACAATCTGAGTTCATGTATTTCTTTAACATAAACAAAATACATGACATCTATCGTTACTTGCCATAACTTTTGAATATAAAATTATGAACTGTGTACTTTTTACACTCGAAATGAATGGTAACTTAATAGAAAACAGATCTTATTTAATTGTTTATGTTAAATTTTTATCGTTACGAATAATACACTGACCGTAATTATAATAGTAATGACTTCATTAAGCACTCAAAAGCATGAGTTAAAGCTACGAGTATGTCGTATATGCCCTTGTGTTTTAGAATGTGTTAATTTTGCATGATTATAAAATTTGTGATTTAATGTGAATTCTTGGAATATATGTTTTCAGGCTTTCGTTAAAACTTTCTTGAAATCAGATTACCTGTTTGTTTATTAAATTATGTTGATTTTCAGCAATCAGTCATTTTATGTGTAATTATTATTTTTTAACAGCACCTTAAATTGTGTGAATACCACTTATGTAAAAAAAATATTATTTTTAATATCAATGTCATTAATTTGACATTATTTTAAAATTCAATTTAAGAAAAAATGTTTATCACATTTATTATTTCCTTTTTTAAAAAACAGGTAAATTGAAATATTTATTTATAATCAATCAACTCGACATTGGTATTTTTTTCAATTGTATAAACGGATAAAATACAAGTTATACAAAAAAATATATATAATGAAGATTTAAAACATTGCATACTTTATTGTTTAGAAATTACGTAGTGAGTAAATCAACGTATTCGACTCCTGTAATTATTAAAAATAATACAGAGGAATATAATACTGAAACCACAATTCAGTCAATATTACATTTCGTGGGTTATACGGTAATTAAAAAACCTTAGTATAGAAACTATGTTAATGTTAAAAAATGTTTTGTCTCAGTATAAGATTATAAAGGTTATGCTAATTGTTAATTTATAATACACATTTATCTATCTATATAAGCGATTTACCACTCACTGACTCATATCGAAATCTGCGAAACTAACTGTCCGATTAAGTGTGTCATTGGGGAGAGTAAATAATTATAGTAAATAATCCCAGTGTCATTGGGGAGAGTGAATAATTAAACATGGGAGTTCGGTATCATTTCTCTCGACACGCTCCGATATCAAACTTAATTTTGGTAATATTTACTAATAATTATTAATATACTTGTATGTACATAATAAAAGATTTTTAATTTATGTTATTTTGTTCATTGAATATAATAATAATTATACTATAAATTATGAAGAAATGTAGGTTGATCCAATTAAAATATTAATTATAGTCTGATGAAAAGACTTACATTTAATTGCACCTTGAAACGCGGTTGTTTATAGGATGAAAAATCTTTTATTTGTCTTTATCTTTATATACGATTAAGATAAATATTGGAAAAGATATAAGAAATATAAAACTTAATACATTTCTAGTAAATTTGTTATTCCAAAGTGCATTTTGTTATTCGCTTGAATATATTTTACGTTTTAATATGCACTTTATTAATGAATTGAGTTGTTTTTTATGAAATTGTTTCACTGTTTCCAGTGTTGAATGAAAATTACACTGCGATGCAAATTATACTAGAATTGATTATAGTGTAAATAAAATAAGTTACTAAATAAGTCATTTTTATAGCAAGATATATTTAGTTTTCATGAAACCTACCAAATACTTTGGGTTGATACATGCATACTAAACGTAAACGTAAATCATTTTATAATATCTACTTGTAAATGTTGTCTGCAATTCTAAGTATCTCATAAATCGCTACGTCGTTTTAGTACAATCACTTACGACTATGTTAAGTATCGTACTATTCATGTTATCCTGGTACTACGATAGTTATAGCGATTTAAGATGTAATTTTATCTTAAATCTTCAATTAGGTCATAAATGTAGTCTATGAAGTACGGTCTTAGTTATCATTTGCATATATACAGTCAAAATGTGACAAGTACACAAGAAATTACATTTTAGATAATAATAAAAGAAAGTAAACAAAGGCAGATACATAAGAAATTATATTTTAAATAATAATAAAAAAAAAGTAAATAAAATTTATCCAACAGGTGATAGGGTTGTACAAATAAAAGATTAAAACTGAATAAGTAAAAGATAAAAGAAATAAGTTTTTGATGGTTATGTGAAAATACATGTTAATTATTTTAATATTTGGGAAACAGTTAACACTACTCTTTAAAGAATAAAGAAACGCAAAGACTTTTTTATACAGTATATTTTGTCTTATAAATAACAAGTTAGTCCAAACTTACGTATCTCATAACAAACATCTGGATTCAGTGAAATGTATTGAAGCCTCTTCTATTAGATAACAATCCCTGTTCATGGTTATATTGTGTATAAAGAATGATATTAAAAGACATTATCTTTGATGATCCCATACAAGGTTATTATTCGGTAATAGAATCTCATCTACTAAGTGACCCATTTATACTCTATAATATTATTGATATTAGAAGATCTCTTTAAGATCTACTTAGATACTTTTATTAGAAATTCTCCACTCACTAATAAATATTAGTTCTACGGAACAACATTATTACATTATTTCATAAAGACGTAAACGTTCGTTGCGCGTTGTTTTATTGTAATGGATTGTAAACTGTGTACCCACTGTATATTGTCTTTCCTAAGTGTACTTAAAGTTTTATATCAATATATTCACAACAATTAATTGTTAAAATGTCATTACATTTTACATTTGTATACATGTTGCCACATGGCGCTTTAGTACATTAGTTCATAATGTAAGCTTTTTTCATAATTCCTCTTTATTGTATTTCAGTAGATACTTAAATACATTAATATTATAATATTTAACTTAAAATTATATATGTATTTTTATTGAAGATTAAAAATATATGTTAATCAACAAAAACTGTAACTTCACTTGTATTACAAAATAGTAGTTACATATAGGTTTTCGTGAAAGTATTGTAAAAGTACTTCGTTCTCAAAGACGGAGACTACGGGACTCAAATAAAGCGCCCGAGACTATGTCATCTGAAACGTTGCAATAGAAAGATACTTCCATTTTACTCAAGATTATTAAGAAGATAATTCTTTTACTTAACGTGATATAAAATTTGGGCAGGTTTTGTAACAAAAAATGTACTTAGTTTTAGTTAGAGTTACTTATTCAAAAATATAAGTGCCTATTATACATAGAAGAATAATAAAGCTGCCATAAAATGAATGAATGATGAAAATATTCCGATAAGTTTATGATTTGTTGCGTCCATATTGTTGAGATTTTTGCTATTTATTTATTAGTTAATAAAACTTCATTTTCAAATTATATTTTAAAGTTGATTACCTTTGTCTAATTAATTAACTGAGTAATGTATATTTAAAAGCGAATGAGAATTGAAAATTACTTAGAAATTGATGTATGGCAGGTAAATTTAAAGAATAAATTAACTGAATATAGAAATTTCATTCTGAAATATTTAATGGACAAATAGATTTATAATTCGAGAAGATTTTGACCACTAATGTTGTTTTAATATTTATTGCTCGTTATTTGTGTAAGATCATAGTTTTGTCAATTAAATTTTTGTAACAAAATAAGTACGTATTTTTATATCTAAGTTAGTTAGTTTTTACGCCTTAATGAGAGATGGTGCTGCCTTATCGATTTATCTTACTGCACTTAATCTATAGTAAATACCCGGTAGTAGTTTGTATTTATTCCATAGTATCCTAAATAGTACTTTTTATCACGAGTGAAATAGAATAATTAATTAGTATAAAAAACAAAAGCACAAATTTCCTTTATTTGATAAAAAATAAACTTTAAGGTATAATTTAATTTCATCTAAAACGCTGAAGTTACGTGATAATCCTTTAAAACTTTTTTAGATTCAGAAGGCATATAGCGTATAGTTTCCATTTAAGGAAACTTTAGTTACAAAGTTTTATACTCAGTTTGGAATTTTTAAATTATGTATTACTTGATATATATTACTGAATATATATCATAGTTACCATTTCTACTTGATTTGTAGAATTCGGCAGTCGCATTGTGAAGGTGTGGTCAACATTTTCAGCATTTCTGCGGCGATACATGGGATAACCGTCAATACTCGTGATAGTGTCATTCGTATGCGATTTTGGAACATTTTCTTACATTTTCCATTTTCCATTTTCCATGCATAGTGATGTCATGTCAAATGCACCGCACTGCCCGTGGATCATGTGTTTGGTAACAATATCAAACAATCCTTGATCAATTGATGGGTCTGGAATTTTGTCTGAAATTATTATATTTAATTATTATATTATAAGCCAAATTAAAATGTGATAATATATCTCCATAGCTAAACCAATGTTTCAGTTACCTGTAATGGGATTTATTATCTTGTTTGAGAAATCATAGCCATCTTCAACTTGCCAAAATATATTGGGATACTGCAGTGCGTCATATGAGCGGTGTGTTTCATTTACACATTGTAATTGATCATACCGACGATGTAAAACAATATGACGGGATTCCAAGTTTTCTCCAACTACAACGATGGCTACTTCATCAATAGTCTTTGCATTAAAACGTCTTGCATGTTGGCCAACAGGTGTTTTATCAGCTCTGATTACAATTTTGTGATTATTAGATGGCATTAGATTCAGTGCAGTTTTAAACAACATAATCAATTGATTGTGCTTATGAAATAAAATTTGTAATTGTTCTACAATAGACCTCTTTAGTGAATTGTTATGTGGACAACGCATATCAATTCCTTGTGGTGAATTACCCATGAAACAAATTTGCAGGAATTTGTAATTGCTATCTGACACTGGCAACAGTGAACCTGCTGTATGATATATGTGGCCTTGTATCTGTAAATTTAAAAAAAATGATTTGACCAAATATAAATAATATTAGTTCCTAAAAAGTATGTCTGTCTCCTAATTTGAATCACCAAATAATAATTGATATGCTTAGGTATGTCAATATGTAATTATTAGTTGTAACTAATATCCATAATCAAATAATTATATTGTGTTTCAAAATAATAAAAGTGTTGCTAATACTGAATCACCAAATAATATTATGACTAAGTAATATATTTCTTGGGGATTAGGGAACTGAAGGTTAATGAAACATATTTACTTAGTTAACAGGAAATTTTGTTCACTAAAATAATAATGATTAACTGCTATAATACATACCTTAAAAGTTGGCATGAAATTTTCCCGAACTACGTTTGTTGCCCCAAATGACGTCATCTGAAACAATTGTTATATTGTTGGATATTTGACAAAAAGTGTATGGAATCTGGTTCTATTCCTGAAACCAATGAGTACAATGGCTCTTGTGGTGGATCCAATGGTATGAATTTCACTTTCCCATTTGCGCAACACAATCCATTGGCTTTATTTTTGTATTTCAATACCTTACAATGAGAGCAAACCAAGTTGATAGATCCAATAGTAACACATTGGTGGTTACTGTAGTCAATTGACAAATCGTAATTGAAAGCAGCTGGATTTAAACTTTCACGATTATTAGTTGAATCTCTCGCTCTCGCTTCCCGCGTTCGTGATATACGAATTCTTTCACGTTCTTTTCGGTCGTCACGTTCTTGTGCAAGATGATAAGATCGGTAATTAGTTTGGTTTGTAGCATTTCGGGTTCTTCTACCTAAATTACTTCGTCTTATGGGAGGCATATCGAATATACTTACCTAAATTATATCATATACAATAATTATTAATCACAGGTATTAAAATACTTTGCACAAAACACGATATAAAACAATCAAAATTAATTATTAAATATTATAAACGCTTTTTAACGCGGTTTGTTTGACAGATGCAATGAAATGAAAACTGATGACAATTTATGTCGCATTCCGCAACTAAAACAAAAGAAAGAATATTGCAAGGCCAATCAAATCTATAGCTCTTACATTTTTTGACTTTCCAATTTCGCCGGGTTTACGATATTATCACTTTTGCGTGAACGCGCAGACACATATATTTGATTGAATTTGAACTTTGTGCAGCGACAATAAAGCGCTAATTGACTCTTCGACGTTAGCAACACACCTAAATTGTTTAGACAACAATGAGTGCTTGTAATTTAATATGAACTTTATTGAATAGCAATACAGTTCAAATTGACTCTACATTTAGTTAGAAAATATTTGTATAGGAAAAAGAAAAGGGCTTTTTAGGGTTTTCCTGGAAATTATTCGAATTTTTCTCGCCGTAAAAACCATCTTTAGACTTCAAGGAACATTTAGAAAAAAGAATTGTTAAGATTGGTCCATGCGTTGTTGAGTTTTGCGCTTACCAACACATTTTGCGACTCATTTTTATATTATAGACGACAAAAAATCCGAACATATTATATTATTCTAAACAGTGTTGTTAGTTGTTGTTGTTTGTCCACTACAAACATTTCAGAGAAGACTTTACATTTCAGAATATAGATATCCAAAGAGTAGTTTTTCTAATAAACTAAATATATAATATAATAGTTAAGTAAAGGGAAGTGCTGCAAAATACACTTTAAGCCTTCACTTAAGAACACTGAGCGGAAACGTGACAGCGACTTAATTGTAACGTGGGGTGCAGATAACATTCTACGAACCGCACTTACAAGAGTTAGTTGATAAATTTAAACACCTAGAAGCTATTATGTGTTATATAAAAACAAATATTATAAACAACATTCATGTTTACTTTTCTATAAAGATAATATACAGCTAAAGATATAATGATACATAGACAGATTTATCTCAACTACAAACAAATGATTAGATTAAATTCAACAATTGTGTAATATAAAAGCTTAGTTTATATTTTTAGCGCTTAATTAATATGTAATGACTTCCCAATTTTATATTGTAACATATAATGATATTAATAATAACCAATAATGAAAATTATTGAAATTCCAATTACTATATAAATAAATAAGATAGCGCTCAGAGAACCTCATTGTGTTTGTAAATGATGGTAGTTTAGTCAGAAATTGCTAACTGGCCTTTTTATTGATTAAAAGGTATGTGTAAATAAAGACCTACTCGAATAAAGATATTTCGAATATGAAAAATATTCATAATATTTATTATTTACAAGAGGTGGTGCTTCTTTCTTCAATAAAACCTTTTCGGCCACTCATGATAGTCGTTTGTATAAGTTTCCGTAGCCCGTAAAAACGACAACGCTTGTAATGAAATTTATGACTTTTATGTCAATATTGCAATAAAGAATTCATTTCAGTTTCCATATTTTTAGATGAAGCTTAACATAAGATTTGAAATATAAGATAACCATCAAGTCAATTTAATTATAATTGAAATATTCTAGTTAACACGAAATCAATGTGAATTGATATCGATTATTACTTGACCTTATATATGAGTTCTTTGAATGCATTCATGTTGACTCATTTGTAGGATTGATATTATAATGTACATCGTCTAAAATTGTTACATTTCTTTTAAAAAGAACAACTCCTGAGTTTCTGACCGGCTCTTCTCAACAGAGCAGCATTCCGAGCCTGTGGTAGCTTAGTCACGGATTGACTACACTGACCTTTTTTTATTGTAATAATTGACGATTTAAAAGTGCGTGTAAATGCCTACTTGAATAAAGATATTTTGAAATAAAACTTTAATGAAATATCGACAGATGAAAAAAATCCGCTATTAACAAATTTTTGCATAGTAAACAACCTTATCAACTAACTAGTGAGAGCATCTTTTTTTATTTTTGAGTCAATCAGCTCATAAGTAAATTCGCTAAGTAAATTACATAAATTTTTCAATTTATTTCAATATAACTGTAAGCAATACTTGTGATTAGCGTGATCGCATAAGTGCCTCCAATTAATTGAAATTTAATTATTTTATGTTAATTCTACTTTTTAATAAGGTTTCAATTACATTTATATATTATTAATAAATCCTATAATCTTAAATGTAACATTATAAACACACATTAATTATTTAGGAATAATATGTCATTTTAAATTTGTCAGCAAATAAAACAAAACTAAAACGTTAAAGGAAAAAGAATTTTTATTTTTTTTTATATCTGGAAATGGTCACCGAACTAAGAGCAGAGATGCACAGCTTTTAGAACCTGTCGGTTATAGCAATGAAGAATTTGTTTATTATTTTATCTTAGTCTAACAGATTATTAAAAGTGAAACTTCTTTTACGAACACTAAACTGCACATATTATATAGTAAAAATATTATGTTATTATTTTAAACGTTTATGACTATCATATTATTGTATAATGCTGAAGCAATTTATGAATTGAGCAAATATAACCTTAAAAACAATTATTTACATATCATGAAATTTTATTTTTACTTTCTATAAATACGATCTTATAATAAAGTAATAATGAACATAATAAAATTATTAATTATCTAAAATTTTTTGACCATTAAAAATACTATTTTAAAAAATTGATTTCACTTTAAGTATGAACACGATACCACTTATAAATAATCTGCAATAATTGAAATTGACATTCAAGTGACGTCATAAACATGGTGGTCAATGGTGTTTCCTGATGCTTTGCCAGTATGGGTGTAACTTTATGTTAGAAAGTACCTTCTTGTAATTGAATTCTTAATATAAAATAACTTGTATGATTATAAAAAAAAATCTTAATAGAAATATGAAGCAGCAATTCCCCTAAAACTTTCATCCACAAACTACGTAAATATGGAATGAACTTTCGTCAGTGGAATTTCCAGTTCGATACTGCATGGATACCTTGAAAAAAAGTGTGTATTTTTTCCTAAAATATTCAGCAACGTATTTCTCATTCCTTTAGTGTTGCAAAATATTGGGTAATAATTTCCCATCACTTGATGGCAAGTGGTTACCTTAGTCACTTGACCCGAATACTCATATGCTCTCTGTTAATATAGGAATAATCAAGAAATAGGATAAAAATGTAAATAGTAGCCCAACGATAATATAGTACAATTTATTTATGTTACATTATTAAATATAACAAACAGAGCAAAACTCTCTTTAATAGACCTCGTATTTTCGACGGCTGGGAATCTTATGAAATAAATAATTAATTTTACAATAGAAGTAACAAAAAATGTATGATTTGATGATTTTCTAGATACATTTTTCAGTGCCTATACGATCAACCAAAACATTGAATTTAAAAATACAAAAGTCTTTAATCTTATATGAATATTGAATCTATTATATAAAAATGAATCGCAAAATGTGTTGGTAAGCGCACAACTCAACAACGCATTGACCAATCTTAACAATTCTTTTTTTTAAATATTCCTTGAAGCCCAAGGATGGTTCTTACGGCGAGAAAAAATCGAATAATTTCCAGGAAAACCCTAAAAGAGCCCTTTTCTTTTTCCTATACAAATATTTTCTAACTAAATTTAGAGTCAATTTGAACTGTATTGCTATACAATAAAGTTCATATTAAATTACAAGCACTCATTTTTGTCTAAACAATGTAGGTGTGTTGCTAACGTCGAAGAGTCAATTCGCACTTTATTGTCTTTGCACAAAGTTCAAATTCAATCAAATATATGTGTGTAATATATGCAGGTTCACGCAAAAGTGATAATATCGTGAACCCGACCAAATTGAAAAGTCAAAAAATTTAAGAGCTATAGATTTGATTGGCCTTGGAATATTCTTTCTTTTGTTTTAGTTTTGGAATGCGACATAAATTGTCATCAGTTTTCACGTCATTGCATCTGTCAAACAAACCGCGTTAAAAAGCGTTTATAATATTTAATAATTAATTTTGATTGTTTTGTATCGTGTTTTGTGCAGTGTTTTAATACCTGTGATTAATAATTATTGCATATGACATAATTTAGGTGAGTATATTCGATATGCCTCCTATAAGACGAAGTAATTTAGGTAGAAGAACCCGAAATGCTA
The DNA here is from genome assembly GCA_918358695.1 of Melinaea menophilus ssp. n. AW-2005. Lineage (NCBI taxonomy): Eukaryota > Metazoa > Arthropoda > Insecta > Lepidoptera > Nymphalidae > Melinaea > Melinaea menophilus. The sequence continues at coordinate 18,387,513 of OU911043.1, read as the reverse complement.
CAAATCAAACTAATTACCGATCTTACCATACCGCACAAGAACGTGACGACCGAAAAGAACGTGAAAGAATTCGTATATCACGAACGCGGGAAGCGAGAGCGAGAGATTCAACCAATAATCCCGAAAGTTTGAATCGAGCTGCTTTCAATTATGATTTGTCAATTGACTACAGTAACCACCAATGTGTTACTATTGGATCTATGAACTTGGTTTGCTCTCATTGTAAGGCAAATGAAGCCAATGGATTGTGTTGTGCAAATGGGAAAGTAAAATTGATACCATTGAATCTACAACCAGAGCCATTGTACTCATTGGTTTCAGGAATAGAACCAGATTCCATACACTTTTTGTTAAATATCCAACAATATAACAATTGCTTTCAAATGACGTCATTTGGAGCAACAAACGTAGTTCGGGAAAATTTCATGCCAAATTTTAAGAAAGGTATTATAGCAGTTAATCATTATTATTTTAGTGAACAAAATTTCCTATTAATTAAGTAAAGGTGTGTCATTAACCTTCAGTTTTTTAATCCCCAAGAAATATATTACTTAGTCATAATATTATTTGGTGATTCAGTATTAGCAATACTTTTATTATTTTGAAACACAATATAATTATTTGATGATGGATATTAGTTACAACTAATTATTACATATTGACATACCTAAGCATATCAATTATAAATTGGGGATTCAAATTAGGAGACAGATATACTTTTTACGAACAAATATTATTTATATTTGACAAAAATCATTTTTTTTAATTTACAGATACAAGGCCAACTATATCATAGCGCAGGTTCACTGTTACCAGTGTCAGATAGCAATAACAAATTCCTGCAAATTTATTTTATGGGCAATTCACCACAAGAAATTGATATGCGTTGTCCACATATCAATTCACTAAAGAGGTATTGTAGAACAATTACAAACTTTATTTCATGAGCACAATGAATTGATAATGCTGTTTAAAACTGCACTGGATCTGATGCCATCTGATAATCACAAAATTATAATCAGAGCTGATATAACACCTGTTGGCCAACATGCAAGACGATTTAATGAACCAACTATTCATGAAGTTGCCATTGTTGTAGTTGGAGAAAACTTGGAATCCCGTGATATTGTTTTACATCGTGGAATGATCAATTACAACGTATAAAGGAAACACACCGCTCATATGACGCACTGCAATATCCCATTATATTTTGGCAAGGTGAAGATGGCTATGATTTCTCAAACAAGATGATAAATCCCATTACAGGTAACTGAAACATTAGTTTAGCTATGGAGATGTATTATCACATTTTAATTTCGCTTCAAGATAAAATCCGTCCCGAAAAAATTAATCGAATAATTTCAGGCGAAATTACAGACCCATCAATTGATCAAGGATTGTTTAATATTGTTACCAAACACATGATCTACGGGCAGTGCGGGGCATTTAGCATGACATCACTCTGCATGTAAAATGGAAAATGTAAGAAAAATTTCCCAAAACCGCATACGAATGACACTATCACGAATATTGACGGTTATCCCATGTATCGCCGCAGAAATGCTGAAAATGGTGACCACACATTCACAATGCGACTGCCGAATTCTACAAATCAAGTAGAATTTGATTATCAGTGGGTGGTACCATACTAAACATTACTTTTAAAATGTTGAGCTTTTTAGTTCTATAAAATCAATTAAATACATTTGTAAATGTGTAAATAAAGGCAGTGATTTGGCCATATTTGAACTGAAAAATATGAAATAATACGATAAAAATGATGAAATACTACGATAACAAATGGGTAGATACATCAGCAGCAACGAAGCTATTTGGCATATTCTTAGCTTTGCTATATACGAAAGAGATCCTTTTGTCTAGCATCTAGCAGTACATCTTGAAAATGGTCAACGCGTATACTTTACTTAAGAAAATGTTCTCCAAAGGGCACTTAAGCCTCCAAAAACGACACTAACATATTTATTTACATTGTGTCAAAAACCTGACATTTTTGGCCAGTTCGTAAAAGACATTGATATATAACATACTGATGTTCCACGTTATTTCACATGGAACAAATCCGGTAAAAAATGGAAGGTACGAAGACAAGGAAAGATACATCTTTCTATAGAGGCATATTCAAAGCTAAGAGACTGGGGCGACTTTACGCGGTACACCCAAAACGTGAGTGCTTCTTCTATTTACTTTTGTTATTAGTGAATGTTCCCGGACCACCGTCTTTTGAATTTTTGCGAACAATTAATGTCAGAGTATTTACTATATACCAAGATGCATGTCGTGAACTACGATTTTTAGAAGATGATAATCATTGGGGTAAGCCCCAATGATTATCGCTTGCTGTTGCTGCGTTGACATCAACGCCCAATAACATTCGTCAGCTATTTGCAATTATTTTGACGACCTGTTTTCCATCGCAGGCATACTCTTTGTGGGAAAAATATAGAAATTGTATGACAAAAGACATATTGCACTGATTTATACAAATAGATCTATGCCAAAACACAGATTACACGCCAGAGATGTATAACGAAGCGTTAGTGCTGATTGAAGATTTATGAGTTTTAATGTCAAATTTACCACTTCATCATTATGGTATGCCTTCACCTGATCGCCCAGCTACTGACTTAGTCAATACCGATTTACAACGAGAAAACCAATATGACCCTGACAATTTAGTAACAATTATTGCCAATAGTGAGCCACTACTGATAACAGAACAAATAAAATATTTATGATCGGTTTATGCTGGCTGTTGCTGCTGAACAAGGTGTTTTTTTTTTTGGAAGCACCAGGTGGAACCGGTAAGACATATTTGATATCGTTGATTCTTGCCAAGAAACGGTCACAACAGAAAATTGCATTGGCAGTTGCATCGTTAGTCATAGCGGCAACTTTGCTAGATGGTGGGCGAACCGCACATTTGACATTCAAGCTACCATTAGACATTCATAATACACCAAACACTATGGGTAACATAAAAAAGAATTGTGGAATAGCTGCATTGTTACGGAAGAGTTGAATCATAGTTTGGGATGAGTGCACAATGGCTCATAAACATTCACTCGAAGCATTGAATAGAACTATGCAAGATTTCAACCGCAACGATAATCTTTTCGGTGGTGCTATCTTTCTTTTTTCTGGTGATTTAAGACAGACCTTACCGATCATACCTCGCTCCACTTTCGCAGATGAGATAAATGCATGATTAAAACAATCAATCTTATGGCGAAATGTTGAAACATTTCGATTAACTATAAACATACGTGTACAATTGCAAAATGATCCATCAGTACAAAAATTTTCCGAACAAATACTAAATATTGGAAGCGGTAAAATAGAGCTGTAATCAAATACGCAATGCATTAAACTACCAGACCATTTCTGCACTATTCCATACGGACAAGATGAATTAATTCAGAGAATTTTCCCAGATATAGGAAGCAATTACTTGAACCATAACTGGTTTAGCTATCGGGCTATTTTGGCAGCCAAAAATGTTGATGTTGACGAAATAAACTTCCAGATACAACCGTTGTTACCAGGCGATCTGATTTCTTTTAAATCAATCGATATTGAAGAAGATCAAAGTTTGAATTTTCCAGTTGAATTCTTAAATTCATTCGATACACCTGGAATGCCACCACATAATCTTCCAATAAAGATTGGTTCACATATTATTCTCTTGCGTAATGTGAATCGACGATTATGCAACGCATACGCGGACGCATTTTGTAATCAGAAAAATAACCGGAAATGTTCTTGAAGCAACCATTTAAACTGGAAAGTTGAAAGGAGAAGTGGTCCTGTTGCCGCGTATTCCTATGTTACCATTCGACTCTACGATACCCTTTAAAAGGCTACAGTTTCAAATTCGTTTAACTTTCGCCATGTCTATAAATAAGTCTCAAGGCCAAACAATGTCTATTTGTGGTTTGGATTTAGGTTTTTCTCATGGGCTAATATATGATGCATGTTCACGTGTAGCAAAACCGACGAATCTATTTGTGTTAGCTAAGCTAAGATAGGTTAATCAAAGATATTGTTCACCGATTAGTGCTAAATTAATTTATATACTTATAATATAAAATTCATAATAATTAGTATTATTCTTAAAAATTTTGAACTATCTGCCCCTATATACCTCATTCGTAAATTTATGTGTTCCATGTTATTTACTAAAAACTTTGTATAGTTATTTATATACCTATTTGTTACAAACTTGAATAAAAAAAATGTAATGAAATTGAATTATTTTTTATTTTTTGACTTTAAGAAAACACGGTGGTTCTCATAACAGATATTTTCTTACCGTTACCCCTTAAATAATTTGCTACAATGTAATATAGCAAAAACTATAGTCATAGCAACGCGTGACTGGGTCTGCTAGTTACTAATAAATTTAAAACATTTCCATATTTAAGTTATCATATATCATCAATATTGCCCGAATTAGTAGTGCATGTGACGACCTCGGTTTGTGGTTAACTAATTCATAGTGACAGTTGGATAAACACCGAATTACTGTTGAGTTCGTCAGCCAGGCTATTTGATGAATTTGGGGTTCAAAATACATTCCAAGCCAAATATATTCGTTATCTGCTTCGATATCCCATCTTTAATGAAAACATTTTAAAACCAAAGTATAATTGATATTTTTTGTTTTAAATAAATAATTTTAACCACCTAGTGAATTATTATCATGCTATGAAGAAACTCAACGTTAATTATCTGTCAAATAAATTATCAAATTAATTCAAGCATCTCCCAAATTTAAGAGTGGTCGGAACGACTCTTAAATATCTTTCTTTTTATCATTATTACTCAACAATGTCTTTATCTCATTAGCTTTTCTTTCCGATTACGTAATGCGTTCAGTAAGTGTGGAAAATACGGAAGAATTAAATGCCATTAAAATCTAATGATAATGAATATCCAGTGTGAAAGGTTTATATTTGGAATACGTATTTGGTAACTCTATCAAAGCACTTACAAAATGAATTGGCATTATTTTCAATGTTTTCAATAAGAAGTTGATTTGAACTCTTTTGTATTTCTCAATATTACGAATAATAAATTATGTTGAAACAAAAATTACTATTCCCTTTCATTTGAACCTAATAAAACGAAAAAAAATGTTTATCGAAACACTGTAATATTAAAAATGATTTAAAATAAATCGATCTGTACAACTAAAGACTGTATGTAGCCTTAAATTGCTTGAGTTGCATTTGAGTATATCTTTTAAATTAGATCCAATATTTATGAATCTTGAGACCGTAACATTTGTGGCTTCAGATTGTTGTTAATCTTTAAAATCTAAATCTATTTGACGCGGAATCCTAAAACCAAAATAAAATCGACCTTTCTAAGACTAATAGATTTATTCTTCGATGTTACCACACTTAAAACATTAACTACACAATTATTTTTATTAACCCTCGTGTCATGTGAAATGGTTTAGATTTTGTTGTTATTGTGTACACTATTCTAATAAGGCATTTTATATGCAGACACAGCTGACGGTAATATAGTTATCTGCTAAAAACTTACGCGTTAATTAGAGAAGGACGTTACTCTTTGGACATATGATATAAGATATATAAAGGATTATTGTGATTTATTTTCTTCAGAATATAATTTAAGAAGTTTTTGAAATGTTCGAAAATGAATCTTGTAGTTTTTCTTACTTTATTCATACTTTATAAAAAGGCCTTACATAAAATCTCAGCTCGCTTAAATACAAATTGTCGCCGCATTATTCGAGTTGGAGAGTTTTGTTCTCCCGACAGTTTTACTGTAATTGTACAAACTATTCAAATGTATTTTAATCAAAACTGTAAGAGTTTATTTGCGTTTGATATTTGCATTTTGTTATAGTTTTTTTAACAAAATATGAAAACTTTATTAGTGTTTGCAAATATAAGTCCAAGCTTTTGACGTTGAAGTTTCACAGTGTGGTTACACTAGACCAACGTGTGTCCTAAATGCTATTCCCGGAAACTATGAAACAGTAGGAGGCAGATGATAAATTAACAGGACTAACTAGCATATATCTATACTACATGCACTTATACAGTCTTCAAGTGTATGTAACAATCCCAATCCTTGTATACTACCTTTATATAATTAATATATTAAAAATAATTCACAATAAATGGACAACCGCTTTAGCAGTATTTTCTTTAATAATACTAATTTCATTTATTATCATTAATTTATTCTGCACTATTCTCCACATGTGTCGCGGTGTGATCGCATGTCTGCAGTTAATTGAAATTTAATTATTTTATGCTAATTCTATATCTGATTTAAGTTTTGTTTACAACAATTTTTTAAATTTATTACTATAATTTTAATTAAAACATGTTAAACTCACATTAACAATACTGAAACAACAATTAATTGTAAGGAAATACAGCATTAAGGCGGTAATTTTAATGTCATGGAGTTTTAATTATACTTTCCATAACTTTTCAAATTATTTTAACAATTCATAAAATTATTAACCGTAATAAGTTACTTACTACTTCATAATTATCAAGTTATCGATTGCTTTGATTATGAACACAATACTACTCGTAAATAATCTGTAGTAACTGAAATTAATATTGCAGTGACGTAATTGAGGTCAACCATAGCCAATAAAGAGGAACTGTCAGTTTGAATACAATCCTTGTAATAAAATCTTTACTATAGACTAAATATAAAATAATTTAAATTAAACGGAAACATAATTGAAACATGAAACAGCAAATTATCTTAAGACAGTGTACACTTTACACTACCTCTAGATCTAATCTTAGCAAATTACATGAGAATACAAAGCATTATAAATAACATTCACGATTAACACAATTTACTTAACTAAAGACTGACGACGTCAAATGTTGCAGCGTTATTTTGTTTATGATTTCTGCGGCTAGTATCTATAAGATATGTGATGTGCATATTACACATAATAATGATTTAAAAATATCTACACGTTCATGTTTGAACATAAGTGTATTTAAATATATAATTGAGCGAAGCGAGCGTAGCGAGTGGAGCGTTTTAGTGGAGACTTTTTTTATATTCTTTGTGACGAATTGGCTCAAAAACTTTACGGAAAATTATGAAATTTTGCAATGAAAAAGACACACATTAGGTGATGGAAAAATTAAAAAAAGTGTTTTTTTTTCTTAAATGTCATGTCAAAAAACTGATATCCCATTGAAGTCAATGGGAAACGATGAGTCATTACACTGGGCTCTCTTCGCTCAATATGCAAACGGCATCTGAGATTTCACGAGCTCAGTGAGTCGAAATTGAGGGTCTGTTGGCGTTACCCCTAGTTTATTAATTATAATAACAGTACTAGGTTCGTCTTAATTTGTTGTAACTTGAATTGCAATACTGAAAGCTGCAAATGAGGTGCTGAAAATAACATTTTAAAATTAATTAAAGACTTAAATATTAGTTAAGGCGTCATAGAAGTTTGCGAGAGATTTCACAATATTTACTGATAATACAAGTAGCTTGGGGGTAATTGCTGCTTGAATACGTATTCAATTAAATAACTATAAGTTCTGAGCTAACATATTTCTTCACATAATGGTCTCACATTTTTATGCACAGAGTTAGTCATGAATTTAGCTCTTTAGGTTATTTAATTTAATTCATTTGTAGCTGCGTTCATCTGCGCCAAATTGTTAGTTATATATAATAACTAGCTTATTCGCTTCCGCTTCGCTGGGCACTATTAATTTGGATGTGAACTTAGGTTGCTATGGTAACCCTTGTCATATTATCCGTTATCATCGTAAGCGTTGCTATGGTAACCTTTGTTATAGTAACGGTAAGATTCGAGTCTATAGCTCCTACAGATTTCAAAATTAGCGAAATGCAAAAACTTTAAATGCGTTATGATAGGAATTCCATAAAATTCGTTCTTAGTGGACGTCTACATCGCAAAAGAAGTAACTATGTAAAATTTTAAGTTAATCGTACTGATAGTTTTGGAGATTTTGTGATGAGTCAGTGAGTGGTGAATAGATTTTATATATATTGATAATTTAAAAGATTTCAGAAATCCGTTGACTATAAAGTAAACAGGGTTTTTAAAGTCGCGCCCTAGACCATATATGGATTTTTTGCATATTCGTGGATATTATAGATTGTTCTAAGATACCGAATTCATATTTATTAAATAACATAATATGTCAAATAGTAAACTAGCATTATTTTCTTTACAAAGAATTATATATCTAAAAGGGACTTATTTGTGTACATATTTCACAAATCACATAATTAAAGATAATATAGTTTTTAAACTTCCAACGAAATATAAAAGCTAAGATTACAACAGTAGTGAAGTGTAGTCATATTTTTGTCTCTAACAAACGTAACAAAGATTTTTTTCAATTGGCCCATAAACTGTTTCTGCTGTACTTTATATGACGCTTAAATAAAAGGATTTTTTCTCTGCTGCTCATTCCTAACATGACGATTGCTAAAAATTGTGTATTGAATATTTTGTGTATTTTGTTAATACACTTTTACCTCATAAATGATGCGATGTTATGAAGAAAGGCAATGAAATAAAATGTATAGCGTCTTTATAATCATCCATTAGCATATTTGTATGTATATGTGACATTAACTTCACAAGTAATAATAATATTTCTCACTAGCCGAATTCGATTTACCGATCGGAGACAAAAAAAAAGGCCACCTCTCAGTTTTTGAGGAAAATATATCACGGCGAGAGGCGTAGCATGCATTGTTCCTTTTTGGATTTAAATAATATTATACTTAAAAGTGCTATCATTAAAAAAAATCCTACCATAGTTAAAGACTACATAATAAAAAACGGCTAAAGTCAGATTTTATATTCGTTTTACGATTACTATGGAAAATTTTACTTGTTAAACATAAAACATTTCTTTGTTCTTTCTCTTGAAATGTTGTATCCCGAAACAATTTTAAAAATTATTTACTTAAAAAGTATGTAACTGCCAAGTAATAAAACAGAACTATTTACAAAACTTTACTATGCCAGTTCAATTGTTCTGTAATTTTGTATGATACATTACTCTTTCATTACATTGATAAGTTTACGACTGCTCCGTGAAATCTAGAAGATGTGGCTCTTGTAAAAGCTCTGAACACTCACTGAATTACAAACTTCACGTTCAAAAGTGCATTTGAAGAAACGTGATCTCCGGTGTAATATAAATTATTTACTGACTTCTACATAACATCAAAATATAAAACGTTATATGAAAATCCACACAATAATTATGTTTTTCATAATTAATTTGTTGATCCTTTAAGGATTATTGGAAACTCCACCATAGTATAATTAAATTAATAATCATATATTAATTAAAAGCAGAAATACACAGTTTTAATGGTATTAATGTATTAATTGTCATAACAAACAGTGTTATTATACAAATAAATATATATCAATAATGTTTGTTGCTCTTTGAATACGACAAATGACTGGTGATTTTATTTTGGATTGTATAAAGTTTTAATTTGTAATCATATTTTATTTTATTTTGTAGAATTATGCCTTATAATTTAGCTGTCTGTCATGATATAGGCATGTTAGAAGGAGAGATGAAAGGCATGTAATCAAAAGAGTGATAGGTATGGAAGTGGAGGGTTACACAGGTAGAGGACGGCCGAAGAAAAGAGGGATATGTTGCGTAAAAGACGATATGGAGAAGAAGGGATTGTTTACAGAGACGACAAGAAACAGGAGAGTATGGAAGGAAAAAACATACTGCGACTACCCCAAAATTGGAGTAAGGGCAAGAAGATGCAGATGTTTTTTTGTATAATTATACCTTTTCAGGTATTAATAAAGATCTTTTTAGAAAAAAAAATAATAAATTCCATATTCGTAAATCAGAAAGTTTGGTACCACATTCGTTAAGTCATCCCATACGTCCGGTACAGCCAAGCTACAGGCAACTGTAATTAATAAATAGATATTCATATGTTATTTCAAGTATATGTATATTAACATTTTATTATAATGTAAATATTAATATATATTCATAATAATATTGTTTGTGGTTTGAGGTTAACGGAGAACTGTTTTTGATATTTAACATTTATCTAAAACTAAACTTATCAATATACATATATATTTTAACAATAATTATATTATTACTACACGTTCTCCTCTCAGTCGCATTAGAGAGTTGATATTCATGAAGTAGTAAAGTTTTGGAACCATGAAACTAATATTGTTTTCTAGAAAATATACAGTAAATATTATGAATAGCGCTTTCATAAATCTTCTTAAAAGTGTAAAGAGTTTCCGCTTAATTGAGAAAGTTTATTTTTGTATTAAAAATATTAGTTGAACATACTTCCTTGGTTACTTTACATTAAAAACAGGTCTCACTTTTATGAACATTTTCATTAGTGTAAAAATCTTAAACACGTTGTACTAAAATATTACTTTTTATTGTAAACGCTTCTCGTAAAAACATCTGAATACTTTAGATGAACTTGAAGAAGAAGACGACATCACCAGAGGGTGATACTCAGGGGAGAAGCGTTGATTAAATGCGGTAACATGCAAAAACTAAAATAATTCTTATTTATTTAACTGAACTGAAATAGTTCTTGATTTGCAGCTACAAACATTTTCTTCAGAATTATTTTTGTTTAAAAAGAGACGCTGTGAATTTGATTTATAAAATTTGTGATAGATGATTTAATTTTAAATTCTAAAAGTTATTTTGATTCCAAAGCACATGCAAATGAGGTGTGACAATAACACCATTGTACATTTTCAAAGTAGTTAAAGATGACTTAAGTCTTAATTAAGTTTAAAAGAGCTCTTACAATATTCACTTTTAATGGCTTCGGTGTTTGTTCTGTAAATGTTGTTTGAATACAAATCCAACTGAGGGACTGTGAGTACTAAGTTAACATGCACACCTAATGCTATTTTATTTACTATATTTAAACTTTTATAAGTGAAGGTAATTCAATATAATGTATTAGAGGACTGTCATGTGCACGTTGTGTATTATATATACTGATAAAGTTACATAGAATTGAGAAGACATGAATATTGGTTGCTTTACTTAGTAATTCAGGTCCCTTGAAGTGTAAAACTGACAATCTCATTAAACTATACTTTAAAATGAACGGTTAAGTTCTATGCAATTATTTGGTCAATATCATTATTTGGTCAATTTAATTATTATAGTTTCGTTCACATTAGATGTTTTGTCTAAATGGTGCAATTCAATATACAAACTCTTACGAGACTATATGTTTTTGATCTAAAAAACTTCTTGATTAAATCTCACCAAAGAAAACGATTTATCAGATTGCGAAGTAAAAACTTATCATCAAAATGAAAGTATATTCTTGTGAAGAAATGTAATGTTCAGACAGTACAGTCTGGGACAACTTCTTTACGTCCCGTAGTCGCCGCCTGCGAGGACGATAGGACTTACTTGTAACATTTTGCTTCCATACAGAAATATAAGTTATTAATTTTAAAATGAATGAAGTCTACAACTAATTATAAGAAAACATCCTTATTTCAAGTTGCATAAACAATTAAATGGACGTTATAATAAATCAAGGCGCTACGACCGATTAATGTCGTGATTAGAAAAAGTTATTGAGCGAAGCGAACGAAGTGAGCGGAGCGTTTTACTGGAGACTTTTTGCATTCTTTGTCACGAATTGGCTCAAAAACTACTTGACGGAAAATTATGAAACTTTCTAAACAAAAAGACACACAGTCGGTGATGGTTCTTAAAAAAATTTTTGAAAAAAATGTCCAAAAAAAAATTTATTTTTTTATATCATGTCAAAAAACTGATATCCCACTGAAGTCAATGGGAAACGATGAGTGAATACACTGGGCTCGCTTCGCTCAATACGCAAACGGCACCCGAGATTTCGCGAGCGTAGCGAGTCGAAATTGAGGGTTTGTTGGCGGCCCTAGTTTCCTTAGAACTTTTGTTTTCTTTCTCATTCGTTCGCTATAATTACTTAAGTGAGGTGTGGTATAAATGTTCATATTAAATTTATTTTCATTGTTTGTATTAATATAAGAATTAATTTTATTGAGCGAAGCGTTTTACTGGAGACTTTTTACATTCTTTGTCACGAATTGGCTTGAAAACTACTTGACGGAAAATTATGAAACTTTGCAATCAAAAAGACACATATTAGATAACGGTTTTAAAAAAAAAATAATTCAAAAATGTCGTCAAAAAAAAAATTTTTTTTAAATATCATGTCAAAAAACTGATATCCCATTTAAGTCAATGGGAAACGATGAGTCAATACACTGGGCTCGCTTCGCTCAATATGCAAACGGCACCCGAGATTTCGCGAGCGCAGCGAGTCGAAATTAAGGGTTTGTTGGCGCCCCTAGTATAGTTTAATATTTACTTAACATTCTTATTGAGCGAAGCGAACGAAGTGAGCGGAGCGTTTTACTGGAGACTTTTTGCATTCTTTGTCACGAATTGGCTCAAAAACTACTTGACGGAAAATTATGAAATTTTGCAAACAAAAAGACACACATTAGGTGATGGTTTTTATAAAAAAAAAATTTGAAAAATGTCAAAAAAAAAAAAAAAAAATTTATACCATGTCAAAAAACTGATATCTCATTGAAGTCAAACGATGACTGAATACACTGGGCTCGCTTCGCTCAATATGCAAACGGTTTGTTGGCGCCCCTAGTTAACTGGATAAAAAACAGGAAAATCATTTTCTTTTGTTGTGTAATTGGGTTACAAATGTACAAAAATAAATATTTCAAAAGATAATACCCACTTATAAAGATTAGGGTATGATGGAGGATATTTGCTCACAGCTAGAAGAAAAAAGCCATTTGAGCATTCAGCTCTCACACTTACATAAGATTAACTTAATTACTTTTATCTCAGACGTATGATTGGATATAAAAGTAAGCAAAGCTTAAAGATACAACCATCATAGTAAAGTTCTAATCTTTTTAGAACCTTCGTAAACATTGAATCGAATATATGTTACTGAGCAAAACCTTATATAATAGCAATCGTTTTATTAATCAGAAAACGAAATCAAGATAAAAACTTTTGCTATGTATTAGAATACTAATTACACACGTAAGCAACGTTTTTACAGATCCCATATATCACATCAGTGACCTTAAAATGTGTTAATTTATCAGATACAAAATAACAAAAATATTACAAAAACAATTCAGTTAGAGATAATTAATTCCTAACTAATACCTAGTTCACAAGATTCAATTACGGAATATGAACCTTGATAGAACCAAAAAAAAAAAAAATGTCACTTAATATCCTTCCTTTATCGCCATGAACAGGGGTCGTTGTCTAAGCGAAGAGACTTCGATACATTTCACTGAATCCAGATGTTTGTTATGAGATACTTAAGTATACACTTACTTTGTTAATGCAATTTTTATATTCTGAATCTGAATTTCTATTCTTATATGTTTTTTATGAGCACTAAGATATTACTTCATATTTGTGTATATTAATATTATCTGAATAATTTAATAGTAACGATTATATAATATTAAATTTTTTGCCATCTTTACTACGACACTATAGTATTATTTTAGTCTTTTAAAGATATTTCTTATTACATACAACTTACATTATCTCAGTATTAATACTAAAGTATAAACAGCTCAATGTTTGCTAATAAATTATAAAGTGGTCTGGAGCTATGCTGCCTTAAACTAAATTGTTCAATATCGAACATGCATAGAGAAAGATAATGAGATCTGATACTTAATTATTCATGGGCCCCTAAATATAAGATTTCCATCTATTGGAAATTTATAGAACTTAGAAGTGAATTAAATGTAGAATAAACTAAATTAATAATTAGAAAAGAAGCCTTTGTCCAGTATAAAGAGGACTTTTTAATCTTTCAGGTAATGTATATGTTATGATTTATACGAAATAGGAATAACATGACCAAGGAACCTGTACCTAATTAGTACTATACAATCCAAGAAGATATTTTAGTATCAATACAATTGTAAAATATCTTCTTGAGAGTAAAATAAATAATAAGTTGTGTCCTAACATATAACAAATACTTAAACTATCATATAATAATATCGCTATTAACAAATGATTTTATTTCTTTATACTTCACAATTCTGACTTTAATCAATAACTTTTCCAATCCCCGTGTCATGTGTCACAGATAGTGTTAGAATAGTATTTAATAATAAATCTGTGATTAAATACTATTCTAACAAGAAACAGTATTCAAACGACACAGCTGATGTTTGCAAGTAAATGATGTGGTCAGATACTTATCTCAAACATTAAGTACCCTTGTTATAACTAATACTGACAATTTACAAAGTTATTTCGTTTATTTCTATAAATGAAATAAACGAAATACGAATACTCATCCACCGACGCTTATTCTAATTATTTTCCATAATCAGTTAGAATATCGCAAGGCTTGACCTCGACCCCCCTTGGAAAAGACTCCTCTTCCTCCTCCTAGTAGTACAATGAAACTTTAATATCTCGTAATACGACATCATACTGTTTCACTGAGGCTAGGACAATCTATTATAAATAACTAGAATAACAAAGATGAAACTTTGAAAAAGAAGCTAATTTAGTCTGGCTACTATTTTATTGGATTGAATATCAGCACATATTATTTAATTTCATACAACTTATCACTCTTGCTATATACATATATTTATTATAATCATTATTGAATACTGAAATTGGTCTGAGATTGACAATCTCAGAGCAATTTCAGTTTTCAATTACATATACATAATATTAATAAATTTATTACTTTCCTCTTTTCACTGGCAAATTAGTATGAGTTGTGATAACATAACTAGAACTATATTTAAAAAATTTCTTTATCGAGATAACCTATCAATTTGTGAGATAAATAGGTATCTAACTCACATCTATATATCTGATAGATAGATAGATAGAGAGATAGATAAATGTGAGATAGGTACTGCATTGCACTTTGAGAATAACTGACGTAACTATAATTTATTATTATATAAATATTGTTATATAATAAAAGGATGACACGACTCCTAAAGAGGTTAACAGAAAACTTATTAAATTTTAATACTTCTACAAGATATTCTTAAATGTGTTTTAAAATAATTTATGGAAAAGATATCATATGTAGACTTCTTGTAACTTAAACCATTATGTAAAATATGTATAGTAAAGATAAATTGCTAAAATCAAAACGAAGTAAAGACATTTTTAACTCACATATCAATAGAGACAACTGTCTTGTGAACTATTACTGGGTACATATAAAAGTTAATGTATTTGAGCAATTTTACGTATTAAATTAGTTTCCGTTGCTGTTTACTTTTGAAAATGTAGAGAAAGTCTTGAAACGAATGAAAATTAAGGAATCACGGTAATTCAAATGTCTTTGAAAGGAAAGTTTGTAATTCCGCGTGTATAGTACTCGCTCAGAGCTCGTGCAAGGCATATGGAATGCAGCTTTTAGACTTCACTGGGTAAGAGATCTTCTTTGTATTTTCTTTCAAGATAATTATTGATATTAATTTCATATATGAGTCTGAACAAAATCACTGATCCATTAACATTTCTGATACATTTATTTAAGAGACTTTTTTTTTTTGTAGAATGGTTAACAGATAAGATTCTTATATAATTTAATAAATTATTATTAGTTGTTGCTATAACTACCTAGTCAATTTAAAATGTTATGTAGTAACTATACTAGTACAAACGTAAATTTCAATTAACGTTGAAAATTATATTAAACCAAAGAAAGTTGCAAAGTTTTGATTAAAAGATGTTTGAATAGTTTGTACAATTGTCGTTGAACGGTCGCGAGAACTCTCGGTCTCGAATAATGAGACGACACTTTGAAGCAAAACGAGTAATTTAATTTAAATTCTTTTAAAGAGTCATGGGTTTTTATTCCTTTTATTTTTAAAATATTTGTATAGAGGTGCAGAAATGCTTAAACTTTAGTTTTAAAGATTGCTTAAAGATATTTCAGTTAAAATATGAGTTTATATTTTGCATTTTAAAATCTTTATTTTTATTATATAAATTTAAATTTCGAATTAATTATTTTTTTAAACATGGATAGGGCTAGAACCTGCAACCTCAACCTGCCGTCCAAAGGCTCTATCAACTGAGCTGATTGAACTGAACTGATTGCTGAACACTAGTTGTGTTCAGCAATCTATATATAATAATCTTACAGATGAGGCTTAGGTTTGCGAAGGTTGTGATGAAATAGGATTTAAGTTTTTCGTCATAAACATACATAGAATTTTAGTTCTTCAATATTTTGCACACATATGTGAAACCTTGATATTTTTTTAATGGGCAAATAAAGTCAATATATTGATTGCAACAATCACAATTACTTACAGTTATTGATAATTTTTATTATTAGATTATTATTATTGATATGCAAAAATTATTAGATTTACTTTATCTATCAATTATTAGCATTTAATGTAATGGCCGCAGATGGATATAATAACAAGTTACAAAATATATAATAACGTATTTGTTTATTTTTAGAATAACTAAATATTTTTATTATAACAATAATGCTACAACTGAATACTTTTCATATTTTATAAATAAAGTGTAATACTCTAAAAGGATTTTAAAGTAACATAACATAACGAGCAATAAATATTAAAACAACATTAGTGTTCAAAACCTTCTCGAATTATAAAACTATTTGTCCATTAAATATTTCAGAATGAAATTTCTATATTCAGTTAATTCATTCTTCAAATTTACCTGCCATATATCAATTTCTAAGTAATTTTCAATTCTCATTCGCTTTTAAATATACATGACTCAGTTAATTAATTAGACAAAGGTCATCAACTTTAAAATATAATTTGACAATGAAGTTTTATTAAATAATAAATAAAAAACAAAAATCTCAACAATATGGACGCAACAAACCATTAATTTATCGGAATATTTTTCATCATTCATTCATTTTATAACATCTATATTATTTTTCTATGTATAATAGGCACTTATATTTTTGAATAAGTAACTCTAACTAAAACTAAGTACATTTTTTGTTACAAAAACTGATCAAATTTTATATCAAGTTAAGTAAAAGAATTATCTTCTTAATAATCTTCGGTAAAATGGAAGTATCTTTCTATTGTAACGTTTCAGATGACATAGTCTCGGGAATTTTATTTGAGTCCCGCAGTCTCCGTCTGTGAGAACGAAGTACTTTTACAATACTTTCACGAAAACCTATATGTACCTACTATTTTGTAATACAAGTGAATTTTTTAAAGTGAAGTGAACAAATATTTTAAAAATAAAAGGAATAAAAACCCATGACTCTTTAAAAGAATTTAAATTAAATTACTCGTTTTGCTTCAAAGTGTCGTCTCATTATTCGAGACCGAGAGTTCTCGCGACCGTTCAACGACAATTGTACAAACTATTCAAACATCTTTTAATCAAAACTTTGCAACTTTCTTTGGTTTAATATAATTTTCAACGTTAATTGAAATTTACGTTTGTACTAGTATAGTTACTACATAACATTTTAAATTGACTAGGTAGTTATAGCAACAACTAATAATAATTTATTAAATTATATAAGAATCTTATCTGTTAACCATTCTACAAAAAAAAAAAGTCTCTTAAATAAATGTATCAGAAATGTTAATGGATCAGTGATTTTGTTCAGACTCATATATGAAATTAATATCAATAATTATCTTGAAAGAAAATACAAAGAAGATCTCTTACCCAGTGAAGTCTAAAAGCTGCATTCCATATGCCTTGCACGAGCTCTGAGCGAGTACTATACACGCGGAATTACAAACTTTCCTTTCAAAGACATTTGAATTACCGTGATTCCTTAATTTTCATTCGTTTCAAGACTTTCTCTACATTTTCAAAAGTAAACAGCAACGGAAACTAATTTAATACGTAAAATTGCTCAAATACATTAACTTTTATATGTACCCAGTAATAGTTCACAAGACAGTTGTCTCTATTGATATGTGAGTTAAAAATGTCTTTACTTCGTTTTGATTTTAGCAATTTATCTTTACTATACATATTTTACATAATGGTTTAAGTTACAAGAAGTCTACATATGATATCTTTTCCATAAATTATTTTAAAACACATTTAAGAATATCTTGTAGAAGTATTAAAATTTAATAAGTTTTCTGTTAACCTCTTTAGGAGTCGTGTCATCCTTTTATTATATAACAATATTTATATAATAATAAATTATAGTTACGTCAGTTATTCTCAAAGTGCAATGCAGTACCTATCTCACATTTATCTATCTCTCTATCTATCTATCTATCAGATATATAGATGTGAGTTAGATATCTATTTATCTCACAAATTGATAGGTTATCTCGATAAAGAAATTTTTTAAATATAGTTCTAGTTATGTTATCACAACTCATACTAATTTGCCAGTGAAAAGAGGAAAGTAATAAATTTATTAATATTATGTATATGTAATTGAAAACTGAAATTGCTCTGAGATTGTCAATCTCAGACCAATTTCAGTATTCAATAATGATTATAATAAATATATGTATATAGCAAGAGTGATAAGTTGTATGAAATTAAATAATATGTGCTGATATTCAATCCAATAAAATAGTAGCCAGACTAAATTAGCTTCTTTTTCAAAGTTTCATCTTTGTTATTCTAGTTATTTATAATAGATTGTCCTAGCCTCAGTGAAACAGTATGATGTCGTATTACGAGATATTAAAGTTTCATTGTACTACTAGGAGGAGGAAGAGGAGTCTTTTCCAAGGGGGGTCGAGGTCAAGCCTTGCGATATTCTAACTGATTATGGAAAATAATTAGAATAAGCGTCGGTGGATGAGTATTCGTATTTCGTTTATTTCATTTATAGAAATAAACGAAATAACTTTGTAAATTGTCAGTATTAGTTATAACAAGGGTACTTAATGTTTGAGATAAGTATCTGACCACATCATTTACTTGCAAACATCAGCTGTGTCGTTTGAATACTGTTTCTTGTTAGAATAGTATTTAATCACAGATTTATTATTAAATACTATTCTAACACTATCTGTGACACATGACACGGGGATTGGAAAAGTTATTGATTAAAGTCAGAATTGTGAAGTATAAAGAAATAAAATCATTTGTTAATAGCGATATTATTATATGATAGTTTAAGTATTTGTTATATGTTAGGACACAACTTATTATTTATTTTACTCTCAAGAAGATATTTTACAATTGTATTGATACTAAAATATCTTCTTGGATTGTATAGTACTAATTAGGTACAGGTTCCTTGGTCATGTTATTCCTATTTCGTATAAATCATAACATATACATTACCTGAAAGATTAAAAAGTCCTCTTTATACTGGACAAAGGCTTCTTTTCTAATTATTAATTTAGTTTATTCTACATTTAATTCACTTCTAAGTTCTATAAATTTCCAATAGATGGAAATCTTATATTTAGGGGCCCATGAATAATTAAGTATCAGATCTCATTATCTTTCTCTATGCATGTTCGATATTGAACAATTTAGTTTAAGGCAGCATAGCTCCAGACCACTTTATAATTTATTAGCAAACATTGAGCTGTTTATACTTTAGTATTAATACTGAGATAATGTAAGTTGTATGTAATAAGAAATATCTTTAAAAGACTAAAATAATACTATAGTGTCGTAGTAAAGATGGCAAAAAATTTAATATTATATAATCGTTACTATTAAATTATTCAGATAATATTAATATACACAAATATGAAGTAATATCTTAGTGCTCATAAAAAACATATAAGAATAGAAATTCAGATTCAGAATATAAAAATTGCATTAACAAAGTAAGTGTATACTTAAGTATCTCATAACAAACATCTGGATTCAGTGAAATGTATCGAAGTCTCTTCGCTTAGACAACGACCCCTGTTCATGGCGATAAAGGAAGGATATTAAGTGACATTTTTTTTTTTTTTGGTTCTATCAAGGTTCATATTCCGTAATTGAATCTTGTGAACTAGGTATTAGTTAGGAATTAATTATCTCTAACTGAATTGTTTTTGTAATATTTTTGTTATTTTGTATCTGATAAACTAACACATTTTAAGGTCACTGATGTGATATATGGGATCTGTAAAAACGTTGCTTACGTGTGTAATTAGTATTCTAATACATAGCAAAAGTTTTTATCTTGATTTCGTTTTCTGATTAATAAAACGATTGCTATTATATAAGGTTTTGCTCAGTAACATATATTCGATTCAATGTTTACGAAGGTTCTAAAAAGATTAGAACTTTACTATGATGGTTGTATCTTTAAGCTTTGCTTACTTTTATATCCAATCATACGTCTGAGATAAAAGTAATTAAGTTAATCTTATGTAAGTGTGAGAGCTGAATGCTCAAATGGCTTTTTTCTTCTAGCTGTGAGCAAATATCCTCCATCATACCCTAATCTTTATAAGTGGGTATTATCTTTTGAAATATTTATTTTTGTACATTTGTAACCCAATTACACAACAAAAGAAAATGATTTTCCTGTTTTTTATCCAGTTAACTAGGGGCGCCAACAAACCGTTTGCATATTGAGCGAAGCGAGCCCAGTGTATTCAGTCATCGTTTGACTTCAATGAGATATCAGTTTTTTGACATGGTATAAATTTTTTTTTTTTTTTTTTGACATTTTTCAAATTTTTTTTTTATAAAAACCATCACCTAATGTGTGTCTTTTTGTTTGCAAAATTTCATAATTTTCCGTCAAGTAGTTTTTGAGCCAATTCGTGACAAAGAATGCAAAAAGTCTCCAGTAAAACGCTCCGCTCACTTCGTTCGCTTCGCTCAATAAGAATGTTAAGTAAATATTAAACTATATAAAATTAATTCTTATATTAATACAAACAATGAAAATAAATTTAATATGAACATTTATACCACACCTCACTTAAGTAATTATAGCGAACGAATGAGAAAGAAAACAAAAGTTCTAAGGAAACTAGGGCCGCCAACAAACCCTCAATTTCGACTCGCTACGCTCGCGAAATCTCGGGTGCCGTTTGCGTATTGAGCGAAGCGAGCCCAGTGTATTCACTCATCGTTTCCCATTGACTTCAGTGGGATATCAGTTTTTTGACATGATATAAAAAAATAAATTTTTTTTTGGACATTTTTTTCAAAAATTTTTTTAAGAACCATCACCGACTGTGTGTCTTTTTGTTTAGAAAGTTTCATAATTTTCCGTCAAGTAGTTTTTGAGCCAATTCGTGACAAAGAATGCAAAAAGTCTCCAGTAAAACGCTCCGCTCACTTCGTTCGCTTCGCTCAATAACTTTTTCTAATCACGACATTAATCGGTCGTAGCGCCTTGATTTATTATAACGTCCATTTAATTGTTTATGCAACTTGAAATAAGGATGTTTTCTTATAATTAGTTGTAGACTTCATTCATTTTAAAATTAATAACTTATATTTCTGTATGGAAGCAAAATGTTACAAGTAAGTCCTATCGTCCTCGCAGGCGGCGACTACGGGACGTAAAGAAGTTGTCCCAGACTGTACTGTCTGAACATTACATTTCTTCACAAGAATATACTTTCATTTTGATGATAAGTTTTTACTTCGCAATCTGATAAATCGTTTTCTTTGGTGAGATTTAATCAAGAAGTTTTTTAGATCAAAAACATATAGTCTCGTAAGAGTTTGTATATTGAATTGCACCATTTAGACAAAACATCTAATGTGAACGAAACTATAATAATTAAATTGACCAAATAATGATATTGACCAAATAATTGCATAGAACTTAACCGTTCATTTTAAAGTATAGTTTAATGAGATTGTCAGTTTTACACTTCAAGGGACCTGAATTACTAAGTAAAGCAACCAATATTCATGTCTTCTCAATTCTATGTAACTTTATCAGTATATATAATACACAACGTGCACATGACAGTCCTCTAATACATTATATTGAATTACCTTCACTTATAAAAGTTTAAATATAGTAAATAAAATAGCATTAGGTGTGCATGTTAACTTAGTACTCACAGTCCCTCAGTTGGATTTGTATTCAAACAACATTTACAGAACAAACACCGAAGCCATTAAAAGTGAATATTGTAAGAGCTCTTTTAAACTTAATTAAGACTTAAGTCATCTTTAACTACTTTGAAAATGTACAATGGTGTTATTGTCACACCTCATTTGCATGTGCTTTGGAATCAAAATAACTTTTAGAATTTAAAATTAAATCATCTATCACAAATTTTATAAATCAAATTCACAGCGTCTCTTTTTAAACAAAAATAATTCTGAAGAAAATGTTTGTAGCTGCAAATCAAGAACTATTTCAGTTCAGTTAAATAAATAAGAATTATTTTAGTTTTTGGATGTTACCGCATTTAATCAACGCTTCTCCCCTGAGTATCACCCTCTGGTGATGTCGTCTTCTTCTCCAAGTTCATCTAAAGTATTCAGATGTTTTTACGAGAAGCGTTTACAATAAAAAGTAATATTTTAGTACAACGTGTTTAAGATTTTTACACTAATGAAAATGTTCATAAAAGTGAGACCTGTTTTTAATGTAAAGTAACCAAGGAAGTATGTTCAACTAATATTTTTAATACAAAAATAAACTTTCACAATTAAGCGGAAACTCTTTACACTTTTAAGAAGATTTATGAAAGCGCTATTCATAATATTTACTGTATATTTTCTAGAAAACAATATTAGTTTCATGGTTCCAAAACTTTACTACTTCATGAATATCAACTCTCTAATGCGACTGAGAGGAGAACGTGTAGTAATAATATAATTATTGTTAAAATATATATGTATATTGATAAGTTTAGTTTTAGATAAATGTTAAATATCAAAAACAGTTCTCCGTTAACCTCAAACCACAAACAATGTATACTCGTATATATTAATATTTACATTATAATAAAATGTTAATATACATATACTTGAAATAACATATGAATATCTATTTATTAATTACAATTGCCTATAGCTCGGCTGTACCGGACGTATGGGATGACTTAACGAATGTGGTACCAAACTTTCTGATTTACGAATATGGAATTTATTATTTTTTTTTCTAAAAAAATCTTTATTAATACCTGAAAAGGTATAATTATACAAAAAAACATCTGCATCTTCTTGCTCTTATTCCAATTTTGGGCTAGCCGCAGTATGTTTTTTCCTTCCATACTCTCCTGTTACTCGTCATCTCTGTACACCCTCCCTTCTTCTTCATATCGTCTTTGACGCAATCCATCCATTTTTTCTTCGGCCGTTCTCTATCTGTGTAACTCCACTTCCATACCTATCACTCTTTTGATTACATGCCGTTTATCTCTCCTTATAACTTGCCTATATCATGACAGACAGCTAAATTATAAGGCATAATTCTACAAAATAAAATATAATATGATTACAAATTAAAACTTTATACAATCCTAAATAAAATCACCAGTCATTTGTCGTATTCAAAGAGCAACATACATTATTGATATATATTTATTTGTAACACTATTTGTAATGACAAATTAATACATTAATACCATTGAGATTGTGTATTTCTGCTTACAATTAATATATGGTTATTAATTTAATTTAATTATACTATGGTGGAGTTTCCAATAATTTGTAAAGGATCAACAAATCAATTATGGAAAACATAATTATTGTGTGGATTTTCACATAACGTTTTATATTTTGATGTTATGTAGAAGTCAGTAAATAATTTATATTACACCTGAGATCACGTTTCTTCAAATGCACCTTTGAAGGTGAAGTTTGTAATTCAGTGAGTATTCAAAGCCCTTATACGAGACAAATCTTTTAGATTTCACGGAGTAGTTGTAAACTTATCAACATAATGAAAGAGTCATACAAAATTATTGGATAATTGAATTGGCATAGCATAGTTTTGTAAGTAGTTCTTCTTTAATACTTGACATTTACAAAGTTTTTCAGTGAATAATTTTTCAAGTAGTTTCGGGATACAACATTTCAAGAGAAAGAACAAAGAAATGTTTTATGTTTAACAAGTAAAATTTTCCATAGTAATCGTAAAACGAATATAAAATCTGACTTTAGCCGTTTTTTATGATGTAGTCTTTAACTATGGTAGGATTTTTTTTGAATGATAGCACTATTAAGTATAATATTATTTAAATCCAAAAAGGAACAATGCACGCTACGCCTCTTGCCGTGATATATTTTCCTCAAAAAGCGAGAGGTGGCCTTTTATTGTGTCCGATCGGTAAATCGAATTCGGCTAACGAGAAATATTATTATTACTTGTGAAGTTTATGTCACATATACCTATAAATATGCTAATGGATGATTATAAAGACCCTATACATTTTATTTCATTGCTTTTCTTCATAGCATCGCAACATTTATGATGTAAAAGTGTATTAACAAAATACACAAAATATACAATACACAATTTTTAGCAATCGTCATGTTAGGAATGAGCAGCAGAGAAAAAATCCTTTTATTTAAGCGTCATATAAAGTACAGCAGAAACAGTTTAGAAAAAATAAACTTTGTTACGTTTGTCACAGACAAAGATATAGACGACACTTCACTACTGTTGTAATCTTAGCTTTTATATTTCGTTGGAAGTTTAAAAACTATATTATCTTTAATTATGTGATTTGTGAAATATGTACACAAATAAGTCTCTTTTAGATATATAATTCTTTGTAAAGAAAATAATGCTAGTTTACTATTTGACATATTATGTTATTTAATAAATATGAATTCGGTATCTTAGAACAATCTATAATATCCACGAATATGCAAAAAATCCATATATGGTCTAGGGCGCGACTTTAAAAACCCTGTTTACTTTATAGTCAACGGATTTCTGAAATCTTTTAAATTATCAATATATATAAAATCGATTCACCACTCACTGACTCATCACAAAATCTCCAAAACTATCAGTACGATTAACTTAAAATTTTACATAGTTACTTCTTTTGCGATGTAGACGTCCACTAAGAACGGATTTTATGGAATTCCTATCATAACGCATTTAAAGTTTTTGCATTTTGCCAATTTTGAAATCTGTAGGAGCTATAGACTCAAATCTTACCGTTACTATAACAAAGGTTACCATAGCAACGCTTACGATGATAACGGATAATATGACAAAGATTACCATAGCAACCTAAGTTCACATCCAAATTAATAGTGTGCCCAGCGAAGCGGAAGCGAATAAGCTAGTTATTATATATAACTAACAATTTGGCGCAGATGAACGCACCTACTAATGAATTAAATTAAGTAACCTAAAGAGCTAAATTCATGACTAACTGTGCATAAAAATGTAAGACCATTATGTGAAGAAATATGTTAGCTCAGTACTTATAGTTATTTAATTGAATACGTATTCAAGCTGCAATTACCCCCAAGCTACTTGTATTATCAGTAAATATTGTGAAATCTCTCGAAAACTTCTATGACGCCTTAACTAATACTTAAGTCTTTAATTAATTTTAACTTTTTTCAAATTATTTTTTTAAAACTCTCATCTAATATGTGTCTTTTTCATTGCAAAATTTCATAATTTTCCGTCAAGTAGTTTTCGAGCCAATTCGTGACAAAGAATGTGAAAAAAGTCTCAAGTAAAACGCTCCGCTCGCTACGCTCGCTTCGCTCAAATATATATTTAAATACGCTTACGTTCAAACATGAACGTGTAGATATTTTAAAATCAATATTATGTTTAATATGTATATCGCATATCTTATAGATGTTAGCCGCGGAAATCATAAACAAAATAACGCTGCAACATTTGACGTCGTCAGTCTTTAGTCTTTAGTTAAGTAAATTGTGTGAATCGTGAATATCATTTATAATGCTTTGTATTCTCATGTAATTTGTTAATATTATAGAGGTAGTGTAAAATGTACACTGTCTGAAGTTAATTTGCTGTTTCATGTTTCAATTATGTTTCCGTTTAATTTAAATTACTTTATATTTAGTCTATAGTAAAGATTTTATTACAAGGATTACTTTCAAACTGACGGTTCCTCCTTATTGGCTATGGTTGACCTCAATTACGTCACTGCAATATTAATTTCAGTTACTGCTGATTGTGTTCATAATCAAAGTAATCGATTACTTGATAATTATGAAATAGTAACTTATTATGGTTAATAATTTTATGAATTGTTAAAATAATTTGAAAAGTTATGGAAAGTATAAATTAACACTCCATGACATTAAAATTACCGCTTTAAGGCTATATTTCTTCACAATTAATTGTTTGTTTCGGTATTGTTAATGTGAGTTTAACATGTTTTAATTAATATTATAGTAATAAATTTAAAAAATGGTTGTAAACAAAACTGAAATCAGATATAGAATTAACATAAAATAATTAAATTTCTATTAACTGCAGACATGCGATCACATTAACTACACAGTAGGTAACAATTAAATGAAATTTGTATTTATTCAAATAATGTTCCATGAAGTGATTGATTTAAGTATATACAAAAAATGCTATCACTAAGTTTAATAAGGGTAGTTTTACTCCACAAATGTTGATAAAGATCTGTTATTATTTGATTACCAGACTAGGTTACGTTTCTTAAGTACTATTTGAGGTTTAGTCACTTCCTTTTCGTAGTATTTAAAACTTTCTAATTATAACTAAAGCGACTACAATTCAATGTTTATCAATATTTTATATATATATTATAATATTTTTTTATAACAATATATCTCTTTTAAGAATTTGTTGAAAACTGAAGTGAGTTTTTCATTATGATATCGACATAAGACTCACGTTGTTTTTATTTTATTGCACATCTTACAGTAGATTTTCTTTTAAATATATTTTTGTGTGTTTATCTTTTATACCAGACTTTATTAGAGTTGGAGAACCATTTGCTTACTTTTTGTAAACTTTATTTACAATGATTTAAATATTATTTGCAAAAACTCATAAATTAATCACATATGCGTGCAGAAGTTAATATTTATCATCTGTCTCCTACTGTTTCATAGTTTCCGGGAATAGCATTCAGGACACACGTTGGTCTAGTGTAACCACGCTGTGAAATCTCAACGTCAAAAGCTTGGACCTATATTTGTATATTTGCAAACACTAACAAAATTTTCATATTTTGTTAAAAAAAAAAACTATAACAAATTGCAAATATCAAACGTAAAGAAACTCTTACAGTTTTGATTAAAATACATTTGAATAGTTTGTACAATTACAGTAAAACTGTCGGGAGAACAAAACTCTCCAACTCGAATAATGCGGCGACAATTTGTATTTGAGCGAGCTGAGATTTTATGTAAAGCCTTTTTATAAAATATGAATAAAGTAAGATAAACTACAAGATTCATTTTCGAACATTTCAAAAACTTCATAAATTATATCCTCAAGAAAATAAATCACAATAATTCTTTATATATCTTATACAATATGTCCAAGGAGACGTTACTCCTTGGACATATTCTGTAATTAACGCGTAAGTTTTTAGCAGCAGTTTTTATTACTGTCAGCTGTGTCTGCATATAAAATGCCTTATTAGAATACAATACAATAACAACAAAATCTAAACCATTTCACATGACACCAGGATTAGTAAAAATAATTTTGTAGTTAATGTTTTAATTGTGGTGACAGCGAAGACAACATCTATTAGTCTTAGCCTTATAAAGGTCGATTTTATTTTGGTTTGATTTTATTTTCAACAGTCAGATTTAGATTTTAATGATTGAGAATACGCTAAAGAGACATATGTTACGGTTTCAAGGTTATTCACAGATATTTTATCTTATTTAAAAGATATACTCAAATGCAACTCAAGCAATTTAAGGCTACATACAGTCTTTAGTTGTACAGATCGATTTATTTTTAATCATTTTTAATATTACAGTGTTTCGATAAACATTTTTTTTTCGTTTTATTAGGTTAAAATAGGTTAAAATTTTTATTTCAATACAATTTATTATTCATAATATTGAGAAATACAAATGAGGTCAAATAAACTTCTTATTGAAAACATTGAAAATAATGCCAATTCATTTTGTATGTGCTTTGATAGAGTTACCAAATACGTAGTCCAAATATAAACCTTTCTTACTGGATATTCATTATCATTAGATTTTAAAGGCATTTAATTCTTCCGTATTTTCCCCACTTACAGAAGGCATTTCGTAATCGGAAAGAAAAGATAATGATATAAAGACATTGTTCAATTATAAATATAAAAAAAAGATATTTTAGTGACGTTCCGACCACTCTTAAATTTGGGAGATGCTTGAAATAATTCGATAATTTATTTGAGAGATAAGTAACGTTGAGTTTCTTCCTAGCATAATAAAATTCACTAGGAGTTTTTGAACTTGTTTTCTACACACTTTTAAATTACTTGATATTCTTTATTTAAAACAAAAAAATATCAAATAGGTATACTGGGGTTTTAAAATTTTTCATTAAAGATGGGATATCGGAGAAGATAACGAATATATTTTGGGGCAAAATACATTGAAATACATTATGGTACCAGCACCATAATGTATTTCAATGTATTTTGCTTGCAATATACTTGAACCCCAAATTCATCAAATAGCCTGACTGACGAACTCGACAGTAATTCGGTGTTTATCCATCTGTCACTATGAATTAGTTAACCACAAACCGAGGTCGTCACATGCACTACTAATTCGTGCAATATTAATGATATATGATCAATGATAACTTAAATATGGAAATGTTTTAAATATATTAGTAATTCAATATTCATATATGATTAAGTCCTTTTGTATTTTTTTAATTAAATGTTTTGGTGGATCGTATAGGCACCGAAAAATGTATCTACAAAATCATCAAATCATACATTTTCTGTTACTTCTATTGTAAAATTATTTATCTATTTCATAAGATTCCTAGCCGTCGAAAGTACGAGCTCTATTAAAGAGAGTTTTGTTTGAGTTTGAGTTTGTTATATTTAATAATGTAACATAAATAAACTGTACTATATTGTCATTGGGCTACTATATGCATTTTTATCCTATTTCTTGAATATTCCTACATTAACAGAGAGCATATGAGTATTCGGGTCAAGTGACTAAGGTAACCACGTGCCATCACTTGCCATCAAGTGATGGGAAATTATTACCAAAAATTTGGCAACACTAAAGGAATGAGAAGTACGTGGCTATCTTATCTATATCTTTACCAAACAAATATAATTTTTTTCAAAGTAGTCATCTAGTATCCAACGGGAAATTCCACCAACGAAAGTACATTACATATTTACGTAGTGTGTGGATGAAAGTTCTGGGGGAATTACTGTTTCATATTTCAATTAAGATTTTTTTTATAATCATACAAGTTATTTTATTTTATATTTATTTATTTATTTAACTTCACGCCATATCCCTTGCGGGGTAGCCAGAGACGACAGAGCGCCAAACGCTACGGTCCCTGCATACCTCTTTGGCCTCGACCACAGACATTAACCTCTTCATACATGATCTCCGGGGGGTCCTCATGCTTTTTTACGTGACCTTCCTCTAGTATCGTAGCTACTGAGTTTTCGAAGGTCACTCGAGGCCTCCCACTATCTCTCTTACCGCTCACTTTTCCTTTATAATCCTTTTTTACCATTCTTTCATCACTCATTCTTTCGACGTGCCCAAACCACCTGAGCACGTTCTTCTTCATTCTCACCGTGACATCTTCGCTAGTATTTTATATATTTAATGTTATATTTTTATTATTTATTTTATTTATTTTATATTAAGGTTTTAATTATAAGAAGGTGCTTTCTAACATAAAGTTTCAAGCAAAGCATCAAGAAACACCAATGACCACCATGTTTATGACGTCACTTGAATGTTAATTTCAATTAATGCAGATTATTTATAAGTGGTGTCGTGTTTATACTTAAAGCGAAATAATTTTTTTAAACCAGTATTTCTAATGGTTAAAAGATTTTAGATAATTAATAAATGTATTATGTTCATTATTACTTTATTATAAGATACTATTTAAAGAAAGTAAAAATAAAACTTCTTGATGTGTAAATAATTTCTTTTATGGTTATATCTGCTCAATTAATAAATTGCTTCAGTATTATATAATAATATGGCAGTCTGAAGGTTGCATAAACGATTAAAATAATAATATAATTTTTTTACTATGTAATATGTGCAGTTTAGTGTTCGTAAAAGAAGTTTCATTTTTAATAATCTGTTAGACTAAGATAAAATAATAAACAAATTCTTCATTGCTATAACCGACAGGTTCTAAAAGTTGGGCGTCTCTTAGTTCGGTGACCATTTCCAGATATTATAAAAAAACTTAAATTTATTTCTTTTTCGTTTAACGTTTTAGTTTTTGTTTTATTCTCTGACAAATTTAAAATGAGATATTATTCCAAAATAATTAATGTGTGTTTATAATGTTACATTTAAGATTATAGGATTTATTAATAATAAATAAATTGTAATTGAAACCTTATTAAAAAGTAGAATTAGCATAAAATAATTAAATTTCAATTAATTGGAGGCACTCACGCGATCACGCTAACCACAAGTATTGCTTACTGTTATATTGAAATAAATTAAAAAATTTATGAAATTTACGTAGCGAATTTACTTAAGAGCTGATTGACTCAAAAATAAAAAAGATGCTATCACTAGTTAGTTGATAATGTTGTTTACTATGCAAAAATTTGGTAATAGCGAATTTTTTTCATCTGTCAATATTTTATTAAAATTTTAATTCAAAATAACCTTATTCAAGTAGGCATTTACACTCACTTTTGAATCGTCAATTATTACAATAAAAAAAGGGTCACTGTAGTCAGTACGTGACTAAGCTACCACAGGCTCGGAATGCTGCTCTGTTGAGAAGAGCCGGTCAGAAACTCAGCAGTTGTTCTTTTTAAACGAAATGTAACAATTTTAGACGATGTATAATATCTATCCTGCAAATGAGTTAACATGAATGCATTCAAAGAACTCGTATATAAGGTCAGGTAATAATCGATGTTAATTCACATTGATTTCGTGTTAACTAGAATGTTTCGATTATAATTAAAGTGACTTGAATACAATGGTTATCATATAATTCAAACCATATATTAAGCTTCATATAAAAATATGGAAACTGAAATGAATTCTTAATTGTAATATTGACATAAAACTCACAAATTTCATTACAAGTGTTGTTGTATTTACGGGTTACGGGAACTTGTATAGACGACTATCATGAGTTGCCGAGAAGGTTTTAATGAAGAAGGAAGCACTTCCTCTTGTATATAATAAATATTATGACTATATCTTAAATTAAAATTCAAAATATCTTTATTCGAGTAGGTATTTGCATATACTTTTGAATCGTCAATTATTACATTAAAAAGGCCAGTTAGCAATTTCTGACTAAGCTACCACCATTTACAAACACAATTAGGTTCTCTGAGCGCTATCTTATTTATTCAAATAGTATTTGGAATTTCTATAATTTTCATTATTGGTTATTATTAACCTGTTACAATATTAAATTGGGAAATCATTACATATTAATTAAGCGCCTAAATTATAAACTAAGCTTTTATATTACACAATTGTTAAATCTAATCTAGTCATTTGTTTGTAGTTGTGATAAATCTGTCTATGTATCTTTATATCCTTAGCTGTATATTATCTGTATAGAAAAGTAAACATGAATGATGTTTATAATATTTGTTTCTATATAACACATAATAGCTTCTAGGTGTTTAAATTTGTCAACTAACTCTTGTAAGTGCGGTTCGTAGAATGTTATCTGCACCCCACGTTACAATTAAGTCGCTGTCACGTTTCCGCTCAGTGTTCTTAAGTGTAGACTTAAAGTGTATTTTGCAGCACTTCCCTTTACTTAACTATTATATTATATATTTAGTTTATTAGAAAAACTACTCTTTGGATATCTATATTCTGAAATGTAAAGTCTTCTCTGAAATGTTTTTAGTGGACATCGTCCATTCAACCAAAATAACAACACTGTTTAGAATAATATAATGTGTTCGGATTTTTTGTCATTTAATAAAAAAAGAGATTAGAAAAATCAAAAAAGTCCATTAAAAAGTGCCGATTGTATTCCAAACAAATGTAGGTATTAATAAATATTGCAAAGAAATCAAAAGTCCAATATAATTAACTTCTTAACTTATCGTACCGAGAAACTCACTATTAAAACACGTATCTTAAATCATCATATCACTTCTTAAATCTATAAGATTGCTTTAATTACAGCA
The DNA here is from genome assembly GCA_918358695.1 of Melinaea menophilus ssp. n. AW-2005. Lineage (NCBI taxonomy): Eukaryota > Metazoa > Arthropoda > Insecta > Lepidoptera > Nymphalidae > Melinaea > Melinaea menophilus. The sequence goes on along the minus strand of OU911043.1, from coordinate 18,355,166 downwards.
ATGCGAAATCAACACTAGTTATATACATATACACAAATTAATCTAGGACTTCTACTACAACAACTCAATTGAAACAACACAATACAAGTGACTGAGTGCGGTAAGTTTGTTTGACTTTTCCATTAAGAGTAACGTATCAGGAAACGTATCAGTAACGTATCAGGAACAAAATTTAAGAAGTATTTACTGTAAGTAAAGCTACATTTTTCTTCGCTTTTAATAGCTTTTTGTCTTATTACAGTTAAAATTATTGCTAGAAATATACTTCTCAAGGTTAATTGCATTATCTAAAGTAAATTTCAAAATATTCAGATATTAAATTATCAATATACAATAAAATAGTTAGCAATGTCAGCACACTTCATTCAATGGACGGACCGACGCACTCTATTCATTACCTTATTATTATTATTTACATTACATTTATTATTATTATTATTATTACATTATTTCATTAATGATGAATTCATGATATTTCAAGACAGGCATTATTAATATCAGTGAAATTAATGACGGATTATAAACGTTTCTATTGTCACCAAATTTTGGCTTATGTTATTGTTCAGTGATTATATGATTGGTAGATGTAGAAGTTATTTTATTTTATCATCAATACATTCATGGGACTTGTACATCTTGATCTTGAGTGCATACAACTAAATGTATCTTCACTCAGAATGGAATATATTTTTTCTAAATCATCTAAATCATGAACTTTCTTTTGTTGTGTTCACAATTAAAAATTATGTGTTAGTTACTAAGTGATAAGAATTTTCATTTTCTTTTCAATATATTTATAAAATTACCCTGTGTTTATTTTAAAACAAGCTTTACAAGCAAGTGTTTATAATTTTTATTAATTATTTTTAATAACAGAACAACCTTTCACAAAGAAGCGGTACCTCGTATTTTTTAAAATAGTATCTTGTGTATATTTATCGAAGGTAACTCTAGAGAACAAAAGATGTTTAATTAGTTTTATTTTTCTTACGCTTGCATAATAGACGTTTCAAAAAAACTTTGAATTGAATTAGAGAGTTTACTGAAATGGAATTTGATATAATATATAATTATCATAAAATGCTTCTAAAGATATTAAGTACCACGAGTGTTGAACTTATATACATTATGATTTAGTATTATTAACGTTAAAAACAACAGATTACCGGACAAGACCACAAATAAATATTTATGAATATAAAATTAATAGATTTTCTATAATGTAATATAATATAATACAACTTCATTTTAAATAAAATCGCATTTTATTATACCATTTTTGTTACAACAATGTGTTATAGAGAAAAAAGCTGATAATCCTGTGCGGTTCAAAAAAATTCCAAAGGATATTCATATTCGTATTCATTTTTATTTGGAAATATTTTTGGTTTACAAAGTTCTTAAAACTATTTCCAAAAATATAAATTTGCCGGTTAGGGCGTCCCAAGTCAGTCGTCAAAAATATTATTTATACAATACTATATTAATTAACATTCTCTGATAACACGGTAATAATAATATCAATGTCATGTCATGATGTCAACAGTTGTTTAATTTTATTATAAAAAATAGTGTCCTTTTTAATTTCTTTAATTTGATTTGGTAACTTATTGTATGTCTTTATAGCCATACAATAAGTACCTTTCTTTACTAAAGCCATCATTTTGTCACGAGGGTTAATCTAAATGTTGTTTTCTACGACTGTTATATGTAGTTTCATTTAAGTGAAACAAGCTGCTTTGTTTTCGTGTAAACATTAACATTTTATGAAAATTTCGCTCTTAATATGTGTACATAAAATAGCTCCGAGATATATCTTTAGATAACCTTGCTTTACACCTATGCTTTTACTTTATTAGAACTTCAACTATAGTGGAATGAATATTTCTATTAATATCTGTTCTAATTAAACTAAGTTTATTCCTAAGAAAAAAATAAGTTTGAAAAAAAAAAAAAAGAATTTTTATTTGTTTGAAATTTTTATATTTCCATAATAGACGACAATTAAAATTAAAACGATGTTACTTAACAAACATCATAATTCTAGGTCAACGGGAAGGGTCCTTTCAGTTTTGATTACCTTGAGTATTGAAATATAATTTTGCCATAAACGGTACAATCTTTTTTCACTTGTTTAGTTATTGTATTGTTATGTTTTGTTATATCACACTGCAAGAGGCTGTAGACTATATATTATTTTTGATACTTCACGCGTTCCCGAAATTAAAGACAGTGATGGAAAGACAAGCGGACGCACGAACAGTCGGATAGACGGATAACAAAGTGTTCTACAGAACTCAAGCCCTATTTCACTCTTTTATGTTACAGTAAAATTATATTCTAACTTTATTTCTGTAAGTTCTCTACAAACAATAGAATACTAACGTTTTGTTTCAAATTAAACATTTAAAAGTACAATATAATGTAAATTACATATAAAAGTAACATTAATTTTTCATGTTTTTAATATATAAGATATTTTATAAAAATATTTTTATTTTATTTAATTTTAGGAATGTAATAAATTTTTTTAAAAGCCTCGTTAATTAATATGAAGCATGATTTTTGAAATAGGTAATATATTATAAAAAGTCTAAATTACATTATTATGGTTTGACTTGACTATATGTAATAATATTTGAAATTAAATTTAAAACTAATTGATAAAAACGATAAAAAATTTATAATACTTTTATTACATTTTCAGTGCAATTACTTTATAATAACCCAACCTTTGCTCAACGTGAGATCGTGATTAGTCATTGTATATATGAAGTAGTCAGAAATGCGTTGGTATTAATAATCGGTTAACTTTTATAGCAATAGAATTGTATTAAAAGATTGTTATTGTAAGTAAACTATTCAAATTACCATTTATATGACGAAAATATAAATATAACATCGTCTAAAGACCAAACGTACTGTCACATTGTGTTTCAAAATTTTTTGCCTAAGTAACCACAGCACATTTTCGTTTAGTGTGATATTGTTAGTAAATGCCTTGAACCTATCGGAATAAACTATTTTAGGAAATCCCAACAGAGTTAAACTATTTTAAAACTCCAAACTAAGTATGCAATTTTGTCATACTAAAGTTACCATTTTATATACGATGTATGCCTCCTAATCTAAAGAAGTTTTTGAAACAACTATTTCGTATCTTTTCCATAAGAGATACTTTTGTAGGTGACATAAAGAATAAGAAGAAATAAAAAATGTAAAATAATTACAAATCTCTGATCAATAGTAATTCATGATAGCTAAAGTTAAAACCGAAAAAATCTGCGAATACAAATCAAAAATAAGCGTGATACAGTTTACTTAGGGTAAAATTGTCTTTGATACTTAATTCAGACAATTTTTCATTGTAACTTCTACTCTAATAGTAGGCTGGATAAAAATCTTGACCGTAATATTAAATTGGAATTGGGAAAGGAGTCTTATTCTGAGTGACTGATTTACTTGTATATTTCAAGATACTCAACTAATAGTCTTTAAACTTACTGCTGATATGCTGTTTGTGTAAAACCATACCATGTTGTGTACAGGACAGACATCTTTGAAAGTTACAGTAGTTTCCTTAGAGTACCATTTACTTTTATCTAACAATAAATAGTTTACATCCATATTCCAGTCTTTTGAATCAATCAAAAATAATTCATTCTAATATAAAACTAAAAAATAGATTTGAATCAAGTTTTAAAATAGTATCAAAAATATAAATAAGGCGTTATACTATTATTAACAAATAACTTACAATTAGATTACTCAGATAAAAACACGCTTAATACTTACGAGATGCTATTAGTATTTAGAACGCACTAGTTACAATGTTCCACGAATGTAGAAACTTAAAAATAATAAAATAAAATAACATTATTAAAATGTAACATATGTTAGAATATTATCTTATTAAATAAAGGTACGTAACTTCTTAATGAGAGAATCAAAATACTTTAAGTTAAGCATAGAAAATTTATTACATTAACTTTGTTAGTTAACTGAGTGATATAAGAGTAAGCTTCCAAGAATCGATAGAACAAGTGGTAGAGGAGCTTCATGTAGTAGTTTTATCGAACATTGTATTTAAATGATAATTAAAATAAAAGTGGATGATTAAAAAACTACTCTTCAAGACAATAAAACAAAGTCGGTAATCTTTTTCATACCTGGTACAACATTTGCAACCACGCTTCAAGCATATATGTAAGTATATTTATTTATAGGTGGAGTTGATGTATTTAAGAACATTAAAAATAATAATTTCATTATTACATCTTTTTTATGTTGTAATTTGATTTATCATTATTTAATGCACATAAGTGCAAATAAAAAGGCTGAAAAAACGTAGCTTTTAGACTTCACTCTTAAAATACCGTGACCAAATTCTTACAGAAAAATTATTCTGCAGTAATGACAGTCAAAGCCAAATTACTGCTATTTAAGCTGATTAAATAGCAAAAATTTTATTGAAATTTTCAAAAACAGTAGCCATAATATATAAATTAGTTACATATAACAACAAACATACATAAAAAGAGTAACATCGAAAACTAGTTTCTGTCTCTCTCTGTCAGTCAGGTTGTTGAAAATAATTTTTGGGATATTCTTTATAAATTGCTCAGTATATCTTACTTGTTAAAGATTATAATACTAACTGGAATTATAGTATAATATATAAACAATTAAATAGTACTATATCGTGAAAAATTTGGATTTAAAGTAAATTGTACACAAACTATTGCTTTTGATATCACATAATGAGTGAATACACGGAACTAATATTTGTCCTCGCTTAAAGTTAAAAGTATAAAATTAAAATACTTATATAAAATTAACTTCTCAATTAACCTCACCAGTGCCGTTAATTAGAGATGCACATAAAGACCGCCACAGCCTCATTACTCTATTGAGTAGTTTTAAAAAGATCCTCAAATAATAAATATCCTTAAAACGGCAATAAACTTTCTTCTTGGTCTCATTAGAGAGCTCGGTTCACAATCTGTAGAATGTTTACTTTGAATGAATATTATGGACGATGATTTTATTACATTCTTTTAAAAATCCTAGAACATCTACACAATGCATACGCTAGAATCCAGAAGTGTATTTAATTTATAAGTCAATGAAGCTATAAATCTAGGATAATTAATTTTATTTACTTATACATATTATTATTATATATTTACGTACTTTGTAAACATCATTAATAACTGTAGTTTATTTATTGACTTTAGCTGATTTTACTCATGCAAATACAAGTTATATTAAATGTGGGTTTCGAACGAAGATAATAAATAAAAATATAAAAAATAAAATATATCGTAAAAATACTTATTGTTATGTATTTTCATAATAAAAATTACAAAGAAATTATTGAATTGAAGAATATTCAAAATATAATACAAATAATATTATTATTATTATTATATTATTGGTAGTATATAATACTGTATTTTACTACACTATAGCGCTACTGATACAAATTCATTTTGTTTGATACGGAAGAGCCCAAGAAGGAAGGAAGGAAGAGAAGAATTTACAATGGCCCTAGAGATTCTGTAAGTTAAAGCACATTAATGTACTCACTGGCCACTGATGTGTACATTTTCAAAAATCTTAAATATGTACTAATCATTTTATTCAGCATATTGGTATATATGACACTATCTATTTACAGAGAGAGCTCCTTTTGTTAAATCGTTATTTTAAAAACGAGTATATTTTGAAATAAGCTTAATTACATATTTTTTTTTCTTCTTTCTCTCATTATTTCTCAGTGGTTTGTAATACTTTCCTACTAAAATAATTTCCATTGCAATATACTTATTAGAAATTGTATTTACATATGTTTCTGTATTGATTTTCTTCGGGTGAAAGAAAATCATGACGAGATTGATTTGTCTGTTTTCATTAAAAAAATATATTTAAATCTCCACATGTATTATTATATAATCGTATTAGGTAGTACCATGTAACTTTATAGTGTCTATCGAAAGCCATATAATATTATAAACAATAAGAACTTACTTTATTGAAATTGACGTGTAAAGTAAAAAATACTGGGATATTGTATTTTTATCACGAAACTGATATCATTAAGACAAACCATTGAGTACTATAAAACAATTTAAAAAGAAGCCTCACATTTTTTTAGCAATGATCTGCTATGCCGTATTTTAATGTTTACTGCTTACTATTTGTATGCACTCTTTGAATAGTATTATTATAAAGTAAATCAAATATTTTTTAGTCCTAGAATTGTAATTTACTTGAATACACTGTAATTTTTATACTTAGAAAGACTTTAACAAATGTATACTTAATATAACTTACTTAAATTTACATAAGTGTAGTACATTATATTTAGAATAAAAGATACCAAAAACTATAGTCTTAACTTTAATCACAGACGTCCATCTGTCACCTGTCTAGACTAAAACGTGAACAAATCTAATAATTTACTGTCACATACAGTTCTATCAAAGTTAAAGTTAAGGGAATGGCTTATCTAAATTTACATTCGTCCTTAACTTTTTATTTCATATTGTTTTAATTCAATTCAAGGTTGAAATCCATTGTCAAAAAACAATAAACTTTTAAATCAAATACTTTCAGTTAACTGAACTGTTAGTTAAGCTGCTGGAGAAATAGACATTAAAGCCATATTAAAAACTAACTAAATTAAGAGAATTCTTGTTTTCACTTGAAATAAAAAACCTAAATGTCAAATCCTTAATAACTTTAAAAATGCATTTAATTTACTTTTACTAAATCATTTAACTTGTTTTTCATTTACTATATATTTATTTATAATATTGTGGACTATAACTAGGTCATTAGTGGAAGGGCTTCAATTAGAAGTTAACCATCCACGGGACCATCAAAGCTAATGGTGTTAATTATCCTTCTTTTATTCGCAAAATCGCCATGAACTGGGATTGTTATCTAAGAGAAGGATAATTTCGAATTCAGATGTTTGTTTTGGAATACTTAAGTTTAGACTTATTGTTATATTTGTATTGTTATACTTAGGACTTCTTTTGGATTAACTATAATGTGCCTGTATTAAAAATTATTTATATTATTATTTTATGTTTGTGTGACCATTATTTTACGTGTTTTGTTTATTTTAAGAAGTTTGAGACACATTTTCGTTAAAGAAATTTCATTTTTAATATTCCAACGTTTGCAATTTTCAAAATTTACGGTATATAATATGGTACGGCTCAATGATAATATTAATAAGGCGATACAACATATAATTTATAACGATTCAAAAGGATAATTTTATTTATTCTAAAATCAATAGAGAAAAAAAACGGCAGAAGTCAAAAAATTTCGCTTTAACTACAGAGTTACAATTTTTAATATTTGTAACCTCCTTACAATATTAAATACTTTGATTACTTTGTACCATAGATTTATTATATATATTCCTGTAATATTAAGGTTATGTTAATCTACCTCAACCATGTCATTTCTATACCTAAAAAAATTGCCTTATAATGGCATGAATGTCGGTGATTGCATGAATTACTAATTATCAGGATAACATCTGCTAGGCCGTCTTGTAGAGATAATTTAAGAGTTTAGATTACTTTTTGTGCTTCAGGATATAAAACATATGAGTCATTATTTTTCAACGAATCACCTCATAGTTTGTAAATTGGGAAGGTATTAAAATGTACTTTCGAAACTCTAGTTGCTATTTCATCCAAATCTCATGACATCAAATATGGCTGTCAAAATTACATGACTTAATTTTTTTTTGTAATAAATTCATTATAACTCATGTTCATGTTCATGATGTTGACATCATGAACTTCTTTATGGTCCTTGACACCCACAATGAAAGGTATTGAAGACTACTTTGAAAACCCATGTATTTAAATTTTTATTCATCCAGTAAAATCGAATATTGCCAAAATCATTTTCTTTTTTAAATTCAGTGTATGGGGGTTCCTGAGGTTACTGATCACGATCAGGATTTGTACAATTCAAAATGGTGGATCCAATATGGCTAATTTTTAAAAGATATTATTTGTTTTCCAATGAATTTATATTTATTTTCACAAACAACATTTAAAAATGCTTGTACTGAATGGAGAGTAATAATAGTAATATACTTATTTAAAAAAAAATCTTTGCTAGAAAATAATAGAATAATAGAAAATAATGTCATCGTCAAAACAAAATTTTAATCTTGACTGAAAATTGAGAAATTTCTAGATAAATTATTTATTCCTATCTAAGTATCTTGTAATTCCAAAAAATATTAAGATTGTTTAAATTAATGTTTAGGAGTATGCTAAGGTTTGTTCTATTATTAGAGCATTTAAAGCATTTTATTTTCATTAGTCCTTTCTTTATTTTCATGTAAATTTAATTATAAAGATTGAATGAATCAAAAAAACAATCATAATTAGTATAAAACTGATGATGTAAAATATATAGATGAGAATCTTTCATGAGAATAAGAGACAGTGATTGAAGAGTCTTTTCAATCAGTTCCTCTTATTCTTATAATGATTTTTCTTGCTCGGCTATTGTTCTTTATTCCGTGCACATGTGCCTATCCCATTTCTTTCTTAATAATTTGATTGTTATCACCAATGAGTCTTGTTTATGCATTGCTAATAGCTTTTGATTAACTTTCCATGTTATATGTGCAGTGTAAAGGAACTATATAATATAGGCTATGAGCAAGCATAATTTGCAGTTCTTAGTTGTTTTTGAAATACTTTTCCATATATCTATATATATTTCCTGTTTTGAAAATAATTGATACTTTATAAAAACAATGGTACTATATTTTTGGAAATGATAGACTTTTGAGCTCGAAAGGACCACACAACTAACATTCGCACGAACTAACATAAGTAACATAAATAATAAACATGTATTATTAAAAAAGATCTAAAATTGATTCTGATTTAATAAATCAATATTATAACATTTATTTTAATGTTGCAAATAGAATAAATTACTGAATTGTGGTTTCTATATTTTCTCTGTATTTTTTTCAATAATTTCAGGAGCCGAGTATGGTGGTTCGGAAATCCTCCTGTACATGGGACTGCACTACGTCATCTCCAAACAATAAAGCATGTAACAATGCATCTCAATGACGGCGACAAATATACAGCGGAATAAACAAAAATTTTGAAAACTATGAAAGCTTAAACAGAAGCTTAGATATTTTTCTTTTGGATAACTTCTATTTTATCTATGTACACAATTATGGAAAAACTTACCAATCTCAAGTTGATTATAAATAAGTATAGTCAAACTGAATCTGTAAAAAACATGTACATAATCTATATCTTTTATTAAATTAGAGCTTTTAGTATGTCTACTTTAAAAAAGCTAGAGATTAAAATAAATCCAACTTAATGGTACAAGCAGTAAAATTTTTTAGGTAGTATCATACGAGTATAAGTTACATTAACAGAGTTGGAAGCTCTATTAAAAATTGATGATTGTTTTAAGTATCTTATATAAAATTGCTTAAATTCCTAGCAAATGATTTTTCCTTTTCATTGCATATATACGACTGAAGCTTTTCGATGTTCACGGCTTAATCGAATACATTTATTATTTGTAAACTTTGTCGACATTTCTGCCTCTTAAAATGGTAAGTTTATTTCACTATAGAAATCACGTATTTTCACTTGGCTCCAAGTTATTTCACAGTATAAATAAAAGATAAAAAATAAATAATAAAGTAATAAAAGTGTTTATTAAAGTAAATTGCCTCAAAATATCATGTAAGGGAACAACAAACGGTACTGTTCCGGATGAACCAGTGCAGAGTTCTTTGTGAAAGCTATATTATACTTAAAAGTTGCGACTCCCTCTCGACGAATAAAATTGTCATCTTCATTCGTTGTAAATTGTATGTTATATGGTATTATTATTTCACTTTACGATGAACAAAACTCGCGTTTTCTGTATACATGTCAAAGTTTACGTCGCTGAAGTATTTTCATATAGTAGTAATTTTCTAACGGAAAAAATATTTTCTGAATTTTAATTATTTAATAAAATGAACTAAATACATCAAATAATAGATACACAATATATATATATATATATATATATATATATATTAAGATGTTAATAAAAATAACTATTTTTGAAAAAAAAAGCCGTCCCAATCCTGTTTTAACTTTTGCAAGTGAGTTTTTAAGTAAGAGAGGCGTTATTGCGACATGTTTAAACAATTATATTATTTTATATTTTATATGGCAAAAGAATATAAAGTAATTATAAGTTGCAAGCTAACTTTATACTGGTAATTTACTTCTCAGATATAAGTGAAACATTCAAAGGTGCCTAAAGTTTGTCCACGGCATGCGACTATATACAATACAAATTTATAAAGGAAGTTTTAAGAAAGTTTTGTCGACTGATTCTGTCCGAAATTTAAATTAAAAACTTCTATATAAAACATTTGATCTATGGCATAAATTCTTACTATAGTTGTAAACTGCTCTTTGCCGTGAATTGTTATAACTTATGTTGAGTAAGATCAAAAATGTTAAGTTATAATTCTATTATAATTATAACCTAAACCAATTCGAAACTTAAATGATAATCGGGTATGTGTTTAGAAAAGATTTTACATGTGCGAGAAATAAGTGATGAATAAGCCTCAAGTATTTCCAGCAGATCAGCAAATCTTCCATTAATCAAGTAAGAGTTTGTCTTCGAATTGTTAAATGTATAATTTGTATACAAAATATAAATTTAAAAGCAATAAGCAACTTAATGTTTCATAATTCTAAAATTAGTTTTATTGATTCCAAAAACTGTGACAAGTAGCTACCAAAACTTTTTATAAAATAAATTTACTTTGCTCATTTTTAACTTTAAAAGTCATTTAACGGTTTTAAAAGTTCATACATTAAAAACATCTACAGAGAATGATGGAAAGTCATTGATAGTAAATAATTATAAGATAAAAATAATATATTTGTAATTTAAACATAAACAACACAAGAAAAACATTCTTCAGTAATTTTAATGGCTCACTATTGTTTACTATAATAGTAATGTATAATAATCGTGATACTACTATCACGATTACAAATTACAAAGAAAAAACAAGAATTTTATTATTTAAAAAATGTTAAAAAGATAAGTAGAGCTTCCTTTTCAAATATAAAGTTTTACTTATTCCTATAAACAAAGGTGCGCCGTTCACAGGGAAGTGTTTATAATTTTCGTTCAACAATTTTCAATAAACGTAAAAGCTTTCACAATGAAGTAACTTGTTTGTTTTTGAGAAGATGTATTAAAACGCTGTTCTTAATATTTTCAAAGGTAACTCCTCTAGAGTACAATACTGTATAATATTTATTATGTACTGTAATAATATTTAGTCAGTTTTGTTTTGCTAACACTTTTATACTACATATTACAAAATAAAATGCAAGGGAAATATTAGGAGTAGATGTATCTAACTTTAAATAATTGAATATCGTCTCAGACAAGCTACAATTAAAAAATGTTATTACATTTATATTTAATGAAGATGGATTTTGTGGTTTAACTATTTCGGTTTTACTAAATAAATTGAAACTGATGTATTTATATATTTGCTAAAGCCGGTCTAGAATACTGTCATCTATTCGGCGACTCAACCGACAAAGTCTTTTCGAAAAGTAAGTGTTGTTAGGTTGAGATTTCTGGAGTCACGAAATAATACTTATAGAGTGAGTGAAATGTTCGAATAAAACTAAAGACGTCGTTACTAGATGCTGCGTTTCTTACCTGTTATAATTCCTTTTTAATGAAACCTCTACCATGTTTAATTTATTTTATGTTTTAAATAACACATTTTAAGGTAATATATATTAAGATATATTTAATAAAATAAAAAAAATATTCTCATAATAATATCCTAGCTCTGACGATTATATGGTTTAATATTTTTTATTTCAAGGATGTTTGATATCGTTAAGATATTCAGTAATAATAGTATTACTTCTATAAAATTTATAATGTTATTTTGGACTTCGTTCTCTTTTGGATTCTAATTAATTACTTTACTCTAAAAATAAAGTTTGGAACTAAATTTCTTTCAGATCTTTACTTTCCACAAAGAACAAAGAATAGAACAAATAAACGCAAACCTAAGGTTCTTTTAAAGTTTTAAAGCAAATGAAATAGCCGCAAGGAACTTCATTTACTACGTGAGACCCATTTTGGTCTTGTTAACGATTTGATGCTTCACATAGATCTTATCTTCAAATGTAAAAATAATATATAAGTATTTGATATTTTTAATTAACGTGACAATAAGATTTAATATTTATGATTGACTTTGAAACCATAACATCTGTTGTTTTAGGTACTTTCACATCTTTTAAATTAAATCTGACTTTTGACATTTGTTATTTTAAAACATTAAATGCGCAATTTCTTTAACTAAAGTGAGATCGCTTAGATTAATTTGTTAGTACATACTCTTTTCTAATTAGGCATTTTATATACAAAATGTACATCTGGTGTCTAAATAGTATTTTAGATAGCTATAATAGCTTGAAACTTATTTCATACAGTCTATTATTAATAAATTACCCTTTGTTATATTAGTATCGTTTTATAAAGAAAAGGTTTTTTATTTTATGATACCTTCCAAAAATTACATTACAGGTGTCACTCACCACATATAGCAGACTGGTAGAATATTTTTATTGAAATACAGACAGATCATTGATACAATTTTTTTTTGTATTTTGTACTACTAAAGTTTTAATAATTGGTGGGTTGGATTGTAGAAGAACGTTACTTTTTCAGTATACTAATCGAGTATTGCTAGTAAGCAATAGCAACCAGGAAGAAGTTCTAAATGTTTCATTTAAATGTTTAATAAACGGAATAAGACAGTTTTCAGAGAAGATTTTATTTAGTCATATTTAATTTAATCATTAACTAATTGATAATAATTAAAACTGTATCACTACTTGTCTCGTTAAACCAAACTTAACTAACCTGTACTCTTTTGAAAAGCATAATAAATTTCAAAGACATTTAATAAATGGTGTACTTTTACCCGTAAAAAAATAAACGACTGCGTATCCTGATTTTTTTACGCGACAGTTATTGACTAATAAATGTCGCGATAGTTTTACGACAATTGTACAAATTATTTAAGTACGTATTAATTAAATCTATAATTTTCTTGTCATTTTATAATAATAATAATAATAATAATATTCTTTATTGCACATCCTCAAAAAGTAATAAAAACACATAGTAACAGCAAGAAAAAAAAAGAGACAAAAAAAAATGTACAAAAGGCGACCTTATCGCTAAAACGCGATCTCTTCCAGGTAACCCCAACGTCATAGGAGTTGCATTTTTTTATTTTTTAAGTTAACAAGTTTTTTGTAACATGACGTCTCTGAAAATTTGATTGATAATTCAATTCGGTTATTCTGTTTGGATAATTTGATATCTTTAATATAAATGTTTTCAATCATACTGTCCTTTAAAATATTAATCATGAATATGTTATTAAAATTAAAATGAAATAGAAGACATGCGTATTGCAATTTTAACATTACCTGACTAATGTTAAGTAAACTATCGGAACATTTTGTGATTTTAAAAAGCTTCTAAAGTGTTTGAAAACAATTATTTTACATAACTTTGACGTTTAAAGGTAGAATAGATAAACTGTTTTAGATGTTTTTTTTTCTTTTAAAGAAACATTTAAATAATGTGAATGCTTGATAGTAAGTATTTCAAGTTTCATAGAATTCCAAAGCAAAGTATGTTTTAGATTTAATCATCCTAAAAATTAATGATGGGCTAAAACATGATAATTAAAAAAAAAAGCCTAACGCAAAATATGCTAATATTTTGAAATACAGTAACTTTTTGCAAAAAAATACAAATTGAAAATAAAATTTATAAAAATACGTAGTAGGTACTACAAATTCCAAGTTCTTTAGATTTTTTTGTATAATATTACTCTTATTTAAGGATTGTACGAATACTTTTTATTTATTGCAAATAGTCTGAATTATTTCAACAACCCCTCACTAATCAAAGTTCAATTATAATCTTAAATTAATATTTCATACTTTTCCTAATATAAATATGGGTCGGTTACCAAGCTGCTTATCTTTTGTATGCGCTTGATGCAACTTTCGTTTACACTTGCAGTTAATTTGCTTAACGCTACATGTGGAATACCACACACACATACGTACATACATACATACGTACGTACATACATACATTATTAGGTCATATCACTATCATATCGCTATTGGGTATTTATTTCTGCTTACTTAGAATATAAACTTGGTTATATGTATGTATGTATATACTAGTATTTTGGTTAAATGCGGAAAGTTTACTACTAAATATATTAAAATAAATATCATAATATATAATTTAGAATTTAACTACTCGACGTTTTTAAGTTTTTAATATTGTAATATATTGAAATTTTCTCTTATGAAAACATAATTTACTTTGACATAATCTGTAACTTTGAAGTAATCTTATTAAATCTGACATCTGTCATATATCCTCCCTTCATTTTTGAAGTGTGCCTTAATTTTATGATTTAACTCATAAAGCTCAGATTTAAATGACGAGGTTCGTTAATATTAAATGTGTGAAAATAAATTAAAAGAAGTTAATAATATAAACATCTTACGTGCCATATATGATTAAGGTCAATCTTAATATTCAATTTCTGGATTTTTTATTTCTTTAGAATCAGTCTGCAAATATTAAAATATGTTTATTAATAGTAATCAAACAAAGGATTTTTTTATTGAAATAATATTTAAATAGACATTGGTTATTAAATGTTTGAGACCAAAACAACTCGTAATAAGAGATTATAATGAGTTCTTTAAAGACTTTTAGTTAAGAAGACAATTACAATCTCAACACGAGCCACTTCTCTACGTAGCGTCCTTTTGTTGTGAGAGTCTCAAGAAACATTCTTATATGAAGTACTTTTTTAATACCTTCGTGATATCTTCTCCACATTTGACGATACTTTCTGATACCTCTGACGGTGGTAGTAATAATAGCTTAGTAATTACAAGTGATACGAAACGGAACCATTTATAATGATAATATTAGCTAATCAGGTTTGAAGGCTTGTTGTGAATAAAAAATAATATAAACATAAAATTTTAATTTTTCAGATATATATATTTTTTAAACCAGTGGTAAAGCCTATTTATAGCCAGTTGTATTCGTAAAAAGGTCGTCTTTACTAAGGTAGAACCACCCACTTAGAGGTAAACATAAAATAGCTCTTATAGCTGCGTTTGTTAATCACAATGCTGGATACCCACACTTTCTCTGTCTTCCCACATGGGTAACAACACACTTGCAAATCCAAAAATTTTTCCTGATGTTCATGATATACAGAAGCACTTAATATCAGAAGGAGTGTCTTTTCTTACCCATGATTTTAATTATAATAATTCTGAGATTTTATTCAGATAATAATAATAGAGAAGAAGAGAAGAATGTCGTAATATTCTTCTCTTCCGATAATGTAATGAGATAAAAAATATATTCGTAAAATATAAAGAGAGACGCTCGCTATGTAATATTTTAGTTCTATTGCGGTCGTCCGTCACGCGAATGTACAGCAGACTTACCCTTGTAAGGAAGCCACTGTCGTAGATACACGATTACTTATGTTAAACCATATGTTAAACATATTTTACTTAGAGATTTTTTATTCTTATAATCTCGTGTTGTATTAAGATTTAAATTAATATAAAATTTGAAGAAAATAAGTCTCATATATTAACAGTTTTAGGTTATTATTGACAATTAAATATTAAAATATGAAGAACAGAAATGAGTAGCGTTTATTTTTATTTATGCCTTATAATATGTATTTTAAAATTTCTTTTATGATTCAAGGTATAACTCCCTTGAAACTCAAAAAGCCTAGCGTTTAGGTAAGTATGCAAGATTTAATGAGGACTGTAGGGAAAAGAGTAGCACTTAAGAGTTAACGACGATTTGTGAAAGTGTAGACGTGCAATGGCACAGAAAAGAAAAATATAAATTTAGTTTTAGATAAAATACGTGGTAATGCATTGAAATTTATTGTAGACAAAGACAGGAGCACAACATGTATTCGAAACATGTTGGCATATAATGGAAATGTGTATTTGTCGTGTACTAATTGACCTGTTCTAAAATAGTAAACAGGATCATTGTTATATAATATATATCAAATAAATATACAACAAAGAGGAGATATACATTCAATATTAGTATTTAGTAAACTGTTTCAGAGAAAGTAGCTTACAGACTGAAATACAATTTGGTCTGTATATAAAATAACATCTTTTTAAACGTTAGAAATGGCAAGCGTAAGAAATAGAATCCAGGACATCCAGGTCAGAATTTATGAGTGATAGATCCTTGCTGCAACTTATTTATAAAGTGACCAAACAGGGGTAGTTATTTTCGAAGAAGATAGTCCATGAAGAGATATGTAATATAATGACGTTTGTAAGGGTGAGTTTGAGAAACGGACGCTATTACCTTACTTTCCTTACTTGGATTTGTACAGAATTCAACAATTTTATAAATGAGTTTTTAAAACTACTTTAGTTTATTGTGAACAGATTTATTACTTTTTGCGTAAAGTACTAAAATATATAAAATAAATTACTTAAAATAATTTTACAGTATAAATAACAAATAGAAAGTCACTTTCACAGTATCACGATGTGATAAAAGATTAATGTAAACAATGACTGCTATCTCTCAGCGCTCTCGAACATTCCACTCTAAATTGAGAACTGTGAGTGGCAATTTTTATCTATTACGTTTCGGAATGTTATCCTGAAGGATTCTTCTTTACCCAGAAAAGTAACATTTTTTTATTTCTTTAAAAATAATGTAAATACTGATTGAAGCTTTCCCTTATAATGTCGAATATTACGTAATTTGATGATTTTTGTTTTAATATTTAGTAAGGTATGAAAATTTGAGAACAAAAGTATTTTTTTAATAACTAAAAATATATTGCTTAAATTTAAAGTAAATTAATATCCAGTCCCTAAAAAAAAACGATAGGGTTTATAGTAAAATCAATATCAAAGGAGAATGCTATTATACAGTTCCTTGTTAAAAACAAATTTTGTCATTTCACTATAACTTTTGGTATAACCTGGACAATATTCTGATAATCCCTAGTATCTTATTAACATCTATTTTGATTATTTGAGCGTACTTCGACGTAGGACTGTGGCATTGTGGTTCGCTATCACTCAGAGTCCGAGACATTCAACTATAAATTAGAGAAAAGGACTTGCTGCCTTTATATACTCGACGTCGGTATGAAGTTATTTTACCTTTTCCTCCAATCATTCGAATTGGTAAAACATATTTCACTCCTGGTAATATTCAAAATACTTTCTTCAACTGGTACATGGTGCAATAACTGTATAAAGTCTTTACTTGAAAGGTAAACTGATATGTACAAGAAAAAATTGTTTAATAATGTAAAAATAATTATAATTTGCAGGTAGTTTTTATATTTTTTTTTTATCCGTTTTCTGGAGAACTTTATGTCGGCAGAATATCAACTGTCAACTTTCATTCTCTTTTCCAAAAATTTCTGTAGAAAATACTAAATTCTTTTTTTAATAGTTATTAATTATAATTATTTTTAATAGTTATAAATTATTAGTTATGTAATTGATGTAATAATTTAAGTTAAACCACCGAGTAGATATTGATTTTAGGTTAGTAAATAATTATTGCAATACGATATTTACAAATGATATTAATTCACACGATCTCTTTGTAATAAATTGCCGAAATGTTTGTAGCTTTGTAGAATTAGGTAATATATTGTAGATACATATTATAATTATTAGATAATAAGTCTATAATTTTTCATAAAATTCCAATGTAAAACGCCTTTTATTACAGAAAATTTGTTTTTTTTTTTTATAATGATCTGTAAAATTTAGTTCCATCGCCCACTGATTTGTATGTGAATATAAGATGTATGTTTTCATGTTAACTATCTGAAAAATCATTTAACGTTGTACAAATTAGCAGGAAATTATACAGCTCTGAACGAGTAAAGTTCAATATAGGAGTACCTGAGAGCGATACTAACGAGCTTCCGTGCCTAGTTGTTCACTCTTCCTGATGACATGCTGGAATATATTTATTAGCTGCTGCCGTTTATAGACGACAAAATTAAATTGATTTTTTAACACAAAAGAAATACTTTACTGTCATTAATTACCTTCTTTTAAATTATTATTTAATATAATTAATTTTATCTATTACATGAAAAGTTTAATTAACTCATCTAATCAAATCTCCATTAGTAAATGCTAATGCTGTATTAAATTCAAAGAGTCAGGTAGCTATTAATATCAGTATCATCTTATGTATATACAGACTCAGAGAACTGATAAAAGATTAAAAGGAGTTTATCTTTAAAACCTTTCAAAGTAAATAAATACGTTTAAACATATCTATTTACTAATTGAAAATTTTAATTATATATTAAATTCATAAGTAATGGAGCTGTTGTGTTAGCAGTGGAAGGTGTTTAAAAGTTTATCGAATGAAATAAGGCTTTAGTGCCTATGAGGTATTATTTAATATAATTGTGTAAAATAATTTTTTTTTAAATTTAATTTTATCAATGGAAAGGTAACAAAAAAGAAGGAAACTGAGTATACAAGACTGTAAAAAACTTTTCAAAAAAGATGTTTTACGTAATATAAGAAAGCGAGTCAACAACTCGTGCTAATAGTGAGTGCCTAATAATTATTGTACTTAGTTATCAGTAATCACTATTGTCAATTCGTTTATGCCTACATAACAGAATATATATATAGGTTTAAGAAGATTTTATCCTTCGAGAAATTAATCATATCAATTTCATATATATAAACATAAAGTACCGACTTTAATAAAAGGTCTGGAAGAATTTATCAATAAACGAATAATTTCTAACTTTGTCAATTAAGACTTGTACCTCGTTTGAATTTAAAAAAATCTTATTATAACGACGTTCTTATTATTTTCGCTTCAGACTGAAAGAGTTTTAATTAATTTTAACTTTTTAGATTCTTCACTAGGGATAAAATATCAAACGTAATTTATATTGTATCTCTGTGTTACAAATAAGCTGATTTTGACAAAAAATAGAATTATTTGCGTAAGGAACCTAGTTTTACAATTAAATTCACTATAGTCAATAATGGTGTAAATTGGCTGCGAAGGGCTCATTTGCTCATGTGTCGTCTCCAAAAAACGATTTGTGGAATGGAAGTCGAGAATTCCTGAATCGTTTGATACCAGAACATAAAATACCTTATAGATATAATAAATGTTTATAGATTTCTGATTATAATGTGTATAAGTATGTAGATAGTGTTATTTAAATTAATTGCGTTGTAAGAATTAAGCAATGGCCACATGAGGCGCGAAATAGTATAAAAAGTTGTCACATAAGTATTATATAAAATAATGAAATAAATTCTATTCAACTGTTATAGGATAAAAAAACAATTTTGACTCATTTTTAAAACTTTAATGGAATTAGTCAAGTTTTTATATTAAAAAACATATCTTTTAGATTTAATTACTTAAAAAAAAAATTGTATGAGTTGACTTTTGTATTGAATTTGTACTTTCACAGCGCATTTACTTTTGAAAGACCGTGGATCACGTGACATGGTGTAGATTTATTATTACGTACTATATTATAATGAGGCATTTTATATGCAGACGACACAGCTGATGTGTGCTCGCAATATACTCATGACTTGTCCAGAATATAGTTCACAGTGACTGTAAATTCAAAATTTACTTTAATATTATAGTAACTGAATCCTATATGTTACGATGATAGGTTAATATTTTTAAGAATATTTATTAAAATATTACTTACATTGTAAAAACTATTATTATTATTATTATGAATTAAGGACGATATCCATAGAATAAATGTATATTAAGAGTGACGTTAGTTATATAAGGCACCTAAAATAATTAATTTCTGCATTTACATTTATTGAATCAATATTACCAAATTATATTATTGAAATGGATTTAAATCAGAGTTTTTTTATTTTAATCATAGAAGTAAAATGACATGCTTCAGAAATTATACGAGGGTGTAGCTGAACTATACCCTGAAAATTCTAAAAGTCTTTGTGGCCATATGTTGAATTTAATAAAATTATATCAACAATACAGCATTATTAAAATTAAAGAAAATTATATTTTCGGAATGAACTGTGATAGCAGGAGATACATTTTTTTACGTAATTAAAAAGTTAGAACTAAGAAACCAATTAGTTGAGTTGAAAATGAACCAGTATTCCGATGTATATGTCCTGTAAGTAAATCTCCATAATTGCAAGGGTGGAAATTGTTCCACATAAAAACAAAATAGTTATATTCATAATTACAGGTTTATAACTTACGATCTAATAAAGACTAAATTATAATAATAAATTAATGCATGTATTTGTGTGTGTGTATACATATGTATTGTATATACATATGTATGGCGCTAGTATTTATGCATGTATGGCACTCCACATGTAGCGCTTAGCAAATTGACCACAACTGTAAACACCAAATAAGATCGCATGAAGCGCATATAAATAATGAGCAGGATTATAACAGGCTCTAATGTATGATCTGAATTATTAAAATTATGAATTTAATATTATAATAATACTCGATTGTTTCATGAGGGCAATTTATTTAGACTATGTATTTCAAAACAAAAATAAACCAAATGTATTCAGAATTATATTATTTCTTTAAATAAAAGTAATACTATGAAACCTTAATTAGAAGCGATTATTGTTAGAAGACAAGTTTTCGAAACTAGTCGGACAAATGGCGATAAAATCTATGAAACTTGTCAATAATTATTATTTAGGAATCACATTATTTATGTTTTTTGAACGAGAAGAAGAAACCCGTCAATATTTTATATTTATATGGAAGTTAGTTGTTATCTGAAGAAAATAGAACACTTTGTAAATTATATTCTTTAATAACACAGCTTATAAATTATAGCAACATATTTATAAACACTACTTATTCCTTTCATTAAACATTTTATTCAATTAAAAGTGTTGCAGTTCTACTACACTATACTTACACTAGTACTGAGCTAATGTACTGAAAAAGTAACGTCCCTCTATAAACTCCGGGGTTTAATTCGCACGTAGCAACTGTTCATTAACGCTACATTAATACTTTATTTAAAACTTTACAGTGTTTACAAATACTGAAACTTTTGTATTTTACTAAGTGAATGGTCTAATTTTTTTAAACTATTAAACAAGCTCTGCAACACATGCTGGATATAATTTAAAGGGTGTCAGGTAATGAAATAGCATTTTTATAACGACACTGACAAGGTGTATTTATTACTAATAGATATTGTAAATTAAGTTTAAAGGCAATTAGTATGTTATATAATATATGATAATAATTAATCAGCCATCGAATTTACAGTCCGCCTAATTAGAATAGAGTATGTAATAACAACTATCGAATTAATAGTCTGCCTTTAGATTAGAGTATGTAATAACAACTACATCTAAACTCTATCTACATCTAAAAGAAAGCGCAATTAATGTTTTGAAAAGGTTTTAGAAAGGACGAATTTTATTACGGCTTTAGGATTCTCGTCAGTAGAAAAATTTAAATTTTGAAGATACTTACGATTTAAACATAATAGATATTATTGTGCCCTTAATTGAAAATTAGAAAAGATTCAAATAAATGTGTTACTTTACATTTAAAGATTAGTATATATGAAGTAACTCAAATAAGTTTAATGTCAAAAATGAGGGTCACGTAGTAAATGAAGTTCCTTGCGGCTATTTCATGTGCTTTAAAACTTTTAATGAGATCCTTCGGTTTGCGTATTTCCTTTCATTTCTCTTCTTTGTTCCAGGTGAAGGTCTGAAATAAATTCAGATCCAATTTTTTTTTATTAAAATGAATAAGAAAGAGTGCGTTATATCTGTCGATAAATTGTAAATAGTTTTATTACTAAAACAATATTTAACATCCCCACATAGTATAGTTAACCATACTAAATCATCTTGTTTAAGACATTACATGTATAAGAATACAATTCAGCTTTAATTAAATATTCATAAATATAGTTGCAACGCGTTATTTAAAATATCAGAGAATAAAGGAGAAGTTTGAAGCGGATAACAAACACAACACACACACACACACACACATATACACCCACACACACACAAACACAGCACATATACACACGCACACAGTAACATCGTTTTCTGTATATTTACAAGAACATTATACTGAGCACACAACTATTATATCGTGACGCAAAAAACATAACCTAACATGATTTATGTGTTAAAAGGACCTTATTGTTTGAAACTTTTGAACATAAAAAGATTTCCATTAGTACCTAACCCACATTACTTTGTGAGTAGTTTTTTAAAATTTGCATTTGCGTGTTTATGTTACAAGTAAGTTCTGAGATACAATACAATGATTTTAATGCACACTATGTAAAATATAGTTAATAATTAAAGATTAGATTGACCTTGACTTAGAGACCTTGAGTAGATTCAAGTACTATTTAGTGTTATAATACTACAATATAATGTATATACTACACTAGCAGACCCGGCCACGCGTTACTGTGACTATGGTTTTTGTTATATTACATTGTAGTAAACTATTTAAGGGGTAACGGTAAGAGAACATCTGCCATTAGAATAATAAACAAATTATTTGCATTAAAATAATATAACGACTATGAATTGAGATGACAACTATCCTTTCTTTTAACTCTGATCAAATTGCACGTGGTGTGAAAATTTTATCTTATTTATTTTATCTTAATTATATATTATGAAATCGGTGAAGTAGTTTAGGAGTCCATCGCGGACAAACAACGTGACACGTAATTTATATACAATTAAGATGGTAACGTATAATATAATGCGCGGTCACTGCGTGTGCCGGCAGTAGTAATAAATACCTGGTACAGTCAAGACGTTGTTTCCTTATCCACTTATAATTCAGTTTAATTTAAATTAGTAATTAATATCGCGTAGAAACAAAATAAAGTAGGTAGTTTTTTTAATACATTTTTGTACATGCGTTCTGGTAATTGAATTGTGACGCAATATAGCTTAGTAAATAAATTAAAAAAAAATCTCTTACTTTGTCCAGGATTTTTAGATTATATATAGGCTTAGATTCTTAACACCTTTATTATTTATTAATATATTTAATTGCTTAACTCATAAACTGCAAGTATGTAAAACTTATTGATTATACTTTGATAGTTAACTGCATACTTGGTATGCAATCGTCGTATTTTGGGGGAGCAGGTGGTCGTTATATGTACAATATTGACCAATTTGTAATACCGCTACTTATATTTTGGTGGCAGCGAAATTTGCTATTAGGATCAATAATTTTTAACGCGAAATAATGTTCTGAATTTCTTTATAATAATGTATATTATAAAATATTATTTTGTTCACTGATATTGTTCAAACAACACTATAGAAATTTGTCTGTATCTACGTTGTTCAACAATATACAATCCGTGCAATTCAACTTAGCTTAATTTTGTGTCAAGTGTGGTTTGAGTAAATATTGAACACAGTGAGAAACTAAATGCCTAACTTCTAAATATTTAGTTATGATAATATCATTTCATGCAATAATATTCATACTTCTGGTCTGATTTAACCTTAGGTATTGTTTACCAATAAAATGTTTAGTGACGTGACAGTAAAGAGTTACAAAAATCGAAACAAAGACCGTAACTACAAGTCACGTTCCAACCAAAAAAGAAATAACTAAAAGCGGCGACAGCTATTGCTATCCTCTGGAATATTCCCGAAAAAAAGAAGTAAAAAAAGGTAACCATATAAAAACCTTTATAAAAATAAATAAAGAATATTATTAATATATTTATTATTTAGTACAAAACAAAAATATAAATACTTTGTTATAAATAATGTTAGTATTTCGCCACGCTTCTAAATATTCGAGTACAATAATTTTTCTACGATCATTGGTAGATGTTACGATTTTTGGTAGAAATGCATTTAGTTATTTTGTATAGTCAAAAGATTTACAGACTTTACTTGTCTTAATTATTGTTAAAAATATAATTCATAGGACAGTAAATAAAATAAGAAATGGAAATAATTCTAAAAGACCATTCAACTCGTTAATCCTGGCTAATGAATTAAAAACTCATATATTTGATTAAAATATAAATAACTACAAAGAAATTATTTGTGAGTGAATAATTTTGTGATTAATGAAATGAAAAATTATTAACCCTACCAAGAATATTTATCGTGAATGTATAACGTTCAGTAAACTGTATCATAAATAGATTATTAAAAATAGGATGTTATTGGATATGAATATTATCCATATAATAATATCCTAATTTTATAAACATATATATGGATTAAAGATACTTTACCTTTGATGGAAAGATACATCATTGGTAATTTTATAATTTTACAGTAATATGAAGTAATAACTGTGTGTGAATATTAATAACTCGATTTTAGAATAGTTTCAAAGCTTTACAAATTATTTATCTTGTGTTACTTAAGTTCTATATTTTAATTAATTACCTGAAATCTGACGGATTTAAAGAGTGTTCTGAATGATACCATTGAAAGCCTAGTCAGTGTTAGCCAAGACTCGTATATAAGATGCAAAGAGAACCTTATTACCTTAAAATCATATTTTTAAACATAAATAATATTTTTGTTGCGATATCTTGAAAAACTATGGCATTACTGAATCTAATAAAATACTGTTACTTAATATTCAAGAGAGCTCAAAACTAAACCGCCGGTATTAGGTTAAAGTCATTCAATTGACTCAAAGTGCGAATCACGAAGCAATTTTCCCAATAATCTTATATAATAAAGTAGTAAATATTTGAAAGATACCACTATTTATAAATCAGAGCTACTATTATAATCCAGGAAAGAAACAACAATATCCTCAGTTGAGACATTTTAACTTCTAAATCAAATATTAAATATTTCAATATTTCACTATTTCACTGTAATGTAAAATAGTTACATATTAGTTAGTTATTTTATAACTGACATATCTAATGCAAAGAATTGACTTTAACTGACATTACCACAGATTAGACATACTTGAAAGGACATGCTTGAAATTTTACGGTGTTTTTTATTTAAAATTTGTGTTCTTTTACAATACGTAAATTTAAAAAAAATTACCGCTTAAATATTTTCTTAATTACTTACTTTCTAATTATATAATATTTGTGAAATCGAATCAATGGGTGAACAAGGAATCCTCAGCGATTCCATTAAGCGTACAAAAGTTCCGCTTCAGCGCCTTCTATCTGAAGTGTCAGATATAATAGGTTTCCTCATCAATTTGATAATTTATTTCTCGGCTTTACATTTTAATTATTTTCGAAATTGTATTAATTTAAATTATGATTGTATAAAACGAATATATAATATAAAAACTATAATTTTTTCCTTAACACAACAACGTAGAAAAATAAAAACAAATTTTCTTATTAAAAATATGTTTAATTTATTTTAATAATTACACGGAATATTTTTCAAGTTATTTATTGTAATCCTCCTTGTAAATCCTTCTTCAAATCCTGCAAGTCTTGTATATTATCTTTATAATTTTAATTTTTAATGCTTAAAACTAAGTAATATTTTCTAGTAAATTACTAAATACCTTTTATGCCTTGACACTTGGCACTTGAACATTGAATAGATTAACTAATAAATATACTCATAATTAATTCGTTGTTTATCTGTCAGTCAATATGTATTAGTTAACCACAAAAGCAAAGTCGCCGCATGCACTACTATTGAACTAACATACTCTATATATGAAATAAATATAGACAACACTTTTATGTTTTTCTTCTAACATATATTAAAAATACTTCATATTTATCACAAACTATACAATAATGTAATACAATATCAAATTGTTGGAAAAGTTAAAACTTATGTCTTCTAAAAGTTATAAAAAATCTATATATAAAATGCAATTTAAATAACTAAATCACTTTTGTTATTTACATAACTTTAAGACTAACATGACATTTTAGGTATAATGTTTATAAAAATCAATTACAGGTAAACCTACATGTGATACTGATGGCTAGACACATTTCGCAAAGGTTAAGAAGCTCATAAATCACCTAATTCATGACACCCGCTTACGAATATATGAGTTCTCAGCACAGCCTTTACGACTTCCTTCTACTCAGCCAGCTTCCATTAAAGATGTAATAATTGAGACAATGTAGAGAAGTTCCTAACAGTAGTAATGAGTTAACATAGATATTAATATTTAATATTTATTAAAATATTTAGAGTAATAAAAAATATGTCATTTAATATAGATTAACAAACAAAAACTATAAGTGGAATTAAAGCTAGTTGAATATAATATTATTGTAAATAAAATATTTTGTTTAACAAAATACCATAATTATAAATTTGTTGCCAGGAATGATTTTTTATTTTAAGACAATTATAGTGACGTTCCAAGTTTCTTCAGCACCTCCGTGCGAATTGCTGATAAGTGCCTTTTCTGTGCGAAAAATATGACGTAAAATTTTAGTCTTTAAAGTGAAAAGCGAAGTTGTGATTAATGATTTATGATTATCAGAAATAAGACTACTCTTTTATTAACAAAAATGACCAGAAATCAGATTTATTCAATTTAGATTATATTTTCTTTTACACACCTTTTATCTAAGAGCGTTTTAAAGAAAATATCTTAAATCTTGAGTTTTACCGTGAAGCAGTAAACGCAATATCTAAGGTAATTTTACTGATAAGGCACACAGGCTCTTGTCTCCAGCAAATTACAATATATCTCAATAACCGCACACAACAAGGCCCCCCCATACACCTACTTTGGTCCCAATCGGCTGATATTTTAAAAATTTACATTTTTTATTTGATTTAAGCCGCCATCTTGGATCAGCCTTTTTAATTTTCTCATCTTACCACATCAGCTTTTAAGAGGCATCTCTAAACTATAATTTGAGTCAAAAATTTACCAGGTTGGTGGCGAATATTAATCTGTACATTTTTTGTCGTTTACTCAAGTTTTTTCCACCTTTTAACCGTCATATTACGTCCGCAATTTTGAATTTTTGAAAAGTGCCACACGGAGTCTTTTTCGAGACGAACATTTTGATACCTCATACGTCTCAATCAGTCGAAACAAATTCTGGCCGTGATGGTGATCCGCTTGACGTGAAATGTCCCATATATATAGATAAATCTATATTTAAACATCAAAACATCTATAAAACACCTATGTGTTTCATAGATGTTTGTCGCTAAGTCGCCGTTGCTAAAAGGCCGGGCCAATCTTGATGTTTTGTTTGTATATGTTTGGGTCAATCGATTTTCTGCACAGGTGATTATTGGAAGTTACACTGATATTTAGTTCTTTTATTTTTAGGCATGGACAAAGTCTATCGTGACTTGTTGTGTAAATATAAATTAATATTTAATATATCAAAGAGTACTTTGTACAATACTTTTACTTTTGTACGATAATATTTTTTAAAGACTTCACTTCATTAACATATTGAGAATAAAAAAGTGATATGCAACTTTAAATTTTATTAATAGTAATATATTATTATAACGGAGTCTGTGACAAGAAACGGTCAAAAAGAGAATGATATACTGTGAGAGATCAATCTATTTTTAGCAACTTTAGGGTTTAGTAATAGCATTGACTTTTGAGTTACAATCATAATTGATATGAGAATTAATCATAATTCCAGAAAAACGTTGTATTAAAAAAGTTTTATGATATTCACACATTTACAAGGTATTAAAACGGTTCACCTTTTCACATTCTAAATAACAGTAATATTGTGCTAAAGATGCTAATAGACAACAAACACAATGGAAGTTGTTATAGTGACAATACATTTAGTTTGTAAGCAGTAACGTTATTATGATTATTTTACTTTTAAGTAACTGGCGCAATTTACCACTTATCCAGGAAAAACAATATGAAAGTTACCAATACGAAAATAAAATCAAATAAATGTTTTATTACATACATATTCATTTCAAAACTGCTCAAATTACACTAATTAACAATTTTCATAAATTTATTTGCTATAGGCAAAATATATTCCATCGGATGTCCGTCTAAGATTTTGTCTCATATCCAATTCAATTTTTTTGGCCCATTTCTGTAAATATGTGTATGTAAAATTTCATGATGATCGATTGAATAGTTAGAGGAAATGCAAAACAATAAACAAACCTACATTCCCGTACCTAATATTAGTTAGGATACGGTCAACTTTGTTTTTAAATGATCTACCGTATATTAAAATGATTAAATGCTGTTTTTCATAACCTGTTCTTACCTGTTCTTCATAACTAATCTAACTAATTAGATGTTCCCGACACTCTGAATAAGAGGATTATTTTTATGATCGGAGCATTTTTTTTTAACTTTTTATATGTCTCGATGCGACTACAAATTGATAGATTTTTTTTATTGTTTTATTTTTCAACCTGACAGATAACGCATGATGTATCTCATGATTCAACATTAAAGTTGTATAGATTTCATTGCCATTTCATTATGGAAAGACTGACAAACAATCCACGCATACAAATTATTCTATAAAAGTTTTTTTACAATAATAACAAACTTTGAAAATTGAGAATGTTCTTACGATAATGTTCCTTTTGAACTCTTAAGTTATTTACGGAACCCTTACCCTGTCTTATCTTGTTTATATTCACCGAAATTAGATTTGAAAATAAGATATCATTTCATGAACTCAACTTCTCTTAACCAAAAAGGTAATTGTAAATGTAATGTTAGTGGAAAATTCATATTATAAATATTTTATGCTTAATGCCCAAAATTGTATACAGCTTTATTAATCGTTGTAATTATGGTTGAATAAGAAGGGACGAACCTACTCGTATCAATGTTATAAGAGCATCCCTAATTTAAAAAGTTTGATATTTAGAAAACGGCCTCAACACATTTATTTCGAAGATAGTCGGTACATTTTAAAATGTTGGTTAATGAAAAAAAAATAATAAAGTAAGGAGTATCGATGTATTTTGTATATTTATAGTTTAATTACATTTAGCTGCAGGTTGCGAGGTTTCTTTCTTTTGTGCCACCCCCTCCCCATGGACGGATTGTCCATCGGATCACATAATCTTAATATATAAAGCACAAAGATACTCACTCACTGCCTCATTCATCGCTCTACAACCCAAACCGTTATACCTAGAAAACTGAAATTTGGACACAAGACTCCTGACATATTGAATAGGTGCAATAAGAAAGGATTTTGCAATGGTCCAACCCGTTCCAAAGTTACAGCAAAAAAACTGCAAAGTTTACCCCCCGCTCCCTCCCTTCTCCCATTCTATTGCAGTAGAAATTAAAATTATTTGGTCTCTCACTATGTTTATTCGTAGGATTAGGGTTCCATAACTCCATACAGTTAGTAATTATTTTCAATTAACCCACATATAGTTTGCGATTTTGTTATTATTTGCCCAGCAAAGTGGGCGGGAATCAGCTAGTTATATATATATAGCGTCAATTCAAATATTTAAATATTCGACATATTTCTAGTTTTTGTAATCAAAGCCGAAACTAGTTTTTGGTTTGCAATGAAAATAATAAATTAATTTTTGGAATAAAATAATCTTATATCTATTTTTTATACTGTTTTAAAGTTTAAATTATTAAATGTGTTTTATTTAATTAATATATAAATTTCGGTTTAATGTACTCGAATGGCTCATTATATCCAATCGGAGTTATTCGACTTTGAAATGGTTTAATATATTTTTTGGTGTATTATTTATAAAAATATTACCTTCTTTGACTGTTAAGTCTTTTGTATTACAAAGGAAAAATAATTTGTCAAAACAGTTCTAATCTCTTATAAATGTTAAGTCCGTGATTATATTAGGACAAGATTTTAACATTCTTCTAACAAGTTTAATTAATTACCTTTAATAATTTAGATAATTTCTTCAATAATAATATAGTACAAAAATTTTTAATTAATAGTTAAGCCAAAATTTCATGAATTAAATATTGAATATTTAAATAAAAATCCAGTCTTCAAAGTAATTAAAACCGATATAATATAAGGTATGGTCGAATACAAGAGAAATATAAATACTAGCAACATACAGAGGGATCACAGTAGCCAGTACCACTATACTTTATTGCGTACTTATTATCTTGTTACTGTGATGTTATTTAATGTTATACTCTAATGTTATGGAGAACTTGTTTACTGTTGAAAATGTGGAAAATTTTTTAATATGTAATAATACTGAGAATGTCTTTTAAGTTACACAATTATGAATATTTTATTCGGTGGGTAACAGTAAATAAAAAAACACAACATACAGATAATATATTTCAATATACGAAAACAAAACAAACAATTTAAAAAATATTTTAAATTTTTTAATTACTTTACACATATTAAAATTAAAATCTTTCACTTTCTCACACACATTATAGTTAATGTAATATTTTTTTTATTTAGTTATATAGCAATTAAAGTTTTAAAAAAACTTCATTTCTAACTCAGAATTGTGCAATAACTTGCCTTTACGACTGTCTTATATTACCTCAATATACTGAAGGCTTATACTATTCGTAAGAAGCTTATGCTGAAATACGGTTGCTTAATGTAAAAACCTTTGTAGAACAATTTATTACGAAGTATATCAAAAAAGATCTTTGCATATAAAAGTATTTTGCAGAGTCTTATCGTGATTGTATCGCATGTTTGTGGCCATTTCAATAATGATGAAAGAGATACATTGTAACATATTTAACTTATATTTTATTTTATTATAAAAAGCGAATGTTTATTTTGCTATTGTTTGTTGAATAATACTGCTGTTAATTATTATTGCTGTTGTTATTTACAACAAACAATTCTAATTGTAGAAATAAGATTAGGTAATATAGATTTATACTGTCCGACATACATACAGACAGCCCGTGTGTGCTCATGGTGCAACGAACTTACCTTTTTTGATAGCGCGTTAGAAGCAAGATAATTTATTATTTATGCGATGAAATAATCAAGCAATATGCAGTTTGAAGCAATAATATATTCCGTGGGAACTCGAAATCGATATTAAAATCCTAAATATTTTCTCGATAGCAGCATTAATTCAGCTGTGCCTTTTAACGCTGGCTTTAGAACTCCAGTTGTGTACACGGTTCGTACAAACCCGCAAAAGGCTTAGTTTCTTGACTTTACTGAATAGAAAATATACTTTTAATCTTTTGCCAGCGAAATATAATATTTACGTAGCTATGACGAGAAAAATAAGAAGCTAGTAAAAGAT
Source organism: Melinaea menophilus ssp. n. AW-2005 (assembly GCA_918358695.1). NCBI lineage: Eukaryota > Metazoa > Arthropoda > Insecta > Lepidoptera > Nymphalidae > Melinaea > Melinaea menophilus. The sequence goes on along the minus strand of OU911043.1, from coordinate 18,323,703 downwards.
ATGAGCCATTTTAACAAATTTTAAAACATATAAGCAAAATACATTTCATTGTAGAAATATTTAAGTAATATTATGTATGTTAATATTTTTATAATTTAAATTCTAATCAAAACATAATCAAACATTTTCAAAACGTCTATAATGTATACGAGAGAAAATTGTTATTTTGTTAATTGAATATTTAAAAATATACTTTTATTAGTATATTAACATAGAAAGGAATAATGTTGTAATTTTTTTATAACCACATATTTTCATTATAATAAATTTTTACATCTTATCACTATTAAACAGTTTTCTGTACTTTTATCTAACTCTATTTAAATTGAAATAACATTTTATTTTAAACTATTACACCACACGTAACAATTCGATTAAAAAAATAATAATAGTTCCGAAACTCTCTCTTTCCAATAAAGGAACATGAGATGAAGAATATAATTGTATAATATAACTAGAGACGCTGACTATCTAATATTTTATTTTTATTGCGATCATTCGTCACGTACAGAGGGCTTATCCTCTGTAAGGAGACCACTGTCGTAGATACACGATTACCTGATGTTAAATCTCAAATGAAACATACTAAATCTTTAGATATTTTTTATTATTATTACATCATGTTTCAGTGGTTTGTTAAAGTCGTTGCATCTGTGATTTAAATGTATATTTAACTGACAGAAATAAATACAATCATCATGATAAGATTGTGTGAAATTAAATTAAAACTCAAAAGTCAAAAATTTTATAATGTTCTTTTCTGGCTAATATTAATATTAATAATAATATATCGTATTCCATTGATATATTAGGAGTTAGTATCCTTTATTTACTTATACCTTAAGAATATTTTTTTAGCATTTAATAGCCCGAAAAGCTTAAGGCAATTATGCAAGATTTGATTTTGACCGTAGTGAAATTAGCACTTAATAGTTGACGACTATTTGTGAAAATGTAGATGGCAAATGACAATGGTTGAGAAAAGAATAATAATTCTTTTTTATTTTGTGTAACAGTACAGCATGATATAGAAATTTAACAGAACTATAAGACATAATGTAGTAATTGAATGTCTAAATATTAAACAAGGTATATATTGTAGTTCTGTATTTTATAGTCAATAAATCCTATAGAAAAAGAGGAAATATTACGATTTCATACGCTCACAAATGTAAGTTTGAGTAAGGTTTCGTTGTCAAAGAATTGTCCTTTGAGTAGAGCACCAAAATATAGAGTAATAAATCAATAACATGTATTCACAAAAAACTATTTTGTGTTTTAAAATAACGAATTCTTAGTCAATGTTATCGCATAGAAATAGAATATTAAAGTTAGCAATGACTCCTATCTCAGTACATTCGAACATTCCACTTTAGATTGAGAACTTTGTGATCATTTTCATCTATTTTACTTTGGAATGTTACCCTTCTCCCATTTACTTACTCCTTCGCTCAGACAAGTTTTTACATTTTATATTTATATATGATTTATATCAACAGCCTTTTATAATTTCAAATGTGACGTAATTTGATATTTTCGTTTCAATGTTTATCGAAATTTAATAAACCCAAGATTTCGGTAATAAAATATTTAACTTCAAATCAAAATATTTTTTAATCCAATTCCTATTTGAGTTACGTTATGATTTAAAGACATACTATTTGTTTTTAACTTTAACTTCTCATATTATATGATTATTCTTTCTTTAACAGTGTAAATAAATATAAAATAAAACGATAAATTTGTAACTTTTATAAATATTTTACTGATAATAAATTACTTATTTGAAATAACAATCTAAAATAATTTATTAAATTTGGACCTACTAATTACAACAATTATGTAATATTATTTGTGAATTGCACCAATTCATTTCAGCTAAACCGCAGAGATATAAATAGCGATTTTAGGTTAGTGATTAATTATTTCAACATTTACTATTAACATTTTGTTTTGTGGTGGCTATTTAATGTTTACTTTAAAATTATTAAAACTTAACAAAGTAATGTAACTTTCCGTTTCTTTTAAGGTTACGGTGGATAGGGGAGCAGAATACGTCTCCGTAAAGCATTATGGAGAGCTCAGAACAAATTTACTTCGTTGTCTTATTTATGTCCAATGTATCGTGATAGTAATTAAACTAATCACATGCTTATTGTAGTTGCAGTGTGTTACAGATAGTGTTTGCTATATTTAGTTTAAATACTGAGTACTATATCGTACAAATTAGTAGTGCAAGTGATCACCTCGAGTTTGTGGTTAACTAATTCTTGCTGAAGTCGGGACAATGTTATTTTATTTTTCTCTTCGTAAAAAAATATTATTGTTATGAACTATAATATTCTTCAAATACTGAAAAATTATCTCACGACAACGCATTGGTCTCGGATAATGGCGACGAAACTTTTCTGCACAGCGAAGATTAAATTTAATTTAATTAATAACCTAATTTTATTTATAATTTTCCTGAATTGAAAACTAGTTTTAGCTGTATTTACTGATAATTAATTTAGCTGTAATTGCTACAAATATATTGATGTATTTTTGGTGTCTACCATAAATTTCATTCATATTAATTACAGAATACAGTTAAGATTTAGCTACGGAACCTGAAAAGATAATTTCATGTTTGTTTTATATATATTTTTGTGTTTTGTTTATGTTTTATGAAATGTTCTTAATATGTTATAGTATAAGTTAGTCAGTTGAGGGAGATGTGAGAAAAGTTGTCAGTTATTTATAACTGAATATTACTGATATTAACAGACAGTTCCTTATTGTCAGCTAGACAACATATATGACTAGAGCATGAAACAGAGGAATGCTAGAGAGATCCCGTACCTAACCGTCGTCTTTGATTTTAATAGTTATTAAAAGTTTAACATTTTACACATTATATTTCATTACTGAACTGAAAATCCTGCACTGTTGTTACTCGACTAAATAGTGATGACCAACCATTTCATTAGTAGAAAAAAATAAAAAAATAAACAACAATCAGAAGTGCTTGAATTTATATTAGGGTTTAGTGTTATTATTATAAACTTAGCGGGGGGATCTTGTACCTAATATTATTATACAAGTTTACTATATAAGATGTGATGTGACACGCACTTTGGGTTATTCGACTAATTGCTTTCTGACCGACTAATTGCTTTCTGACCCCCTTTCCTCCGCCAAACATGAATGCGATGCCTCAAAAGTAACGAATAAATAACAATTATATATACATCTCCTTAAAACCGCAAGAAAACATGATCGTAGTAAAATATTGCATATATTATTTTGGAAACGTTGTGTAATTGAGCTGAGCGTAAACGAAACTCTTAACCGTTTGGGAGACTGACAGAATGCGACGAGATAATAAGCTAAAAATTTTCTCATGGATGTTTGAGCCGAATGCGGATGTTACAGCGAAAACAAATTGGAAAAATGTTTAGCTATTCAAAAGTTATCAAGAAAAGAAGAAAGGAGAGGGGCTCAGCTCAACACCCGCCGCGCACGATTGGTGGATCCTAGTTTTAACATTGTCATGGACCTTAAGACAAAATACCTAATCAGAATAAATATCCATATTATTTTTAATTACATCTTTAATATTATTTAAAAATAATATTAAAGATGTAATTAAATTTAAAAATTTACATATTAATTTATAATAAAGCATCAAAATTGTCATTTTTTAAATAATATTAATGACCATATTATTGACAGCAGTGCCTTTGTACGAATCTCTTAAATAACTCTGTTTTTATATATTCTGTGTGTACATAAATGTTAACAAAATTAATAAATAACATGAATTTGACTCAACTCCTATAGGATACTGTTTCGACGCTCTGCTAATTGAAATATTGTATTGATACGGTTTTCACTCTTTCACTTCACTCAAGATCTCAGAAAATCTCTGAAGATATTTCTCATTTTCACGGGAACAGACGAAATTTAGTATTGCCTTTAAATACATTATATATACTTTAAGAGATAATTCAAAAATTTTAAATTATTTAAAACTACATATTTTAATAAAAGCTCACGTTTGATAAGAACATGGTATGGACTATTTATACTAAGATACTGCTCACCAGAAATCATATATGGAATACGTGTTAATCCAGCCGAAACCAGGAAGAAAGAGGCATTAGTTGGCAGCCCACCAAGTCAAGACTAATGATCGCCGATCACGGTCGTGTTGTCACGCTCAACGAAGGTTAATCCGGGCACCATCTGTTGCTTGGAGAAACTCCTCGCCGAACCACTACTCAGAGAGCGACTCGATTGGAAGAAACCGCAATTCCTACTCTCGCTCCAAACCCTGTAGCAACGAGGCCGCTACACTGTCAACTCTGTGAGCAGAGAAGTACTCCGAATGACCCCACGGCTTTTCCGAAAAAAAAAAGAGGGCCTGTACTGTCCCACCGAATAGCCCAGACCCACTTTCCAATGAGACTGCAGGAAAGAGGCCCGAGCCAGCCAAAGCCAAAAACGGGCACCACAAGGCTGTCATATCATATCTGTCAAAAATTATTTGACAAGATTTATATACACATACAAAGTAAATATCTGCAAAGAAATACGTGTTTAACTACTTTTAATGAGCAGATAGTTTATATACTAAAATTTAATATATATTTTAAATTTTGTAGATCGATCTCATTTGAATTTAACATTACGGAGTTTTATTTTTTATATTCTGTAAAGCATATAAGTTAATAATATCAACACAGACTATTCATAAACATATTTGAATCAACGCACATGCTCCTAAATTTTACAGTTAATTTAACAAAATGTTTTAAATTTTGTTATATAGTTCTTGCTTAGGATTGTGGGATGTAATATTTTCATCCCACAATCCTTACAGACGAATAGAATAAGCCTGCAGTATATTCACTTAATTTGGGATGTAATATTTTCATCCTACAATCCTAGATAAGAATTAGAATTATTATTCTACAATTTTACTCCGTCACTATCTATTATTTTGCATTTACAACTCTAACAAATTATGTGAATATACTGCAGGCTTATTCTATTCGTCCTCACGAAAGCTCCTTAGCTATATTGATATGCGATTGCTTAGTGTAAGACCCGCTGCTAAACAATGTATTGCGAAACAAATCAAAAAATTTCAGTTCCGCATAAAAAGTATATCGGAAGTATCTTATGCTAATTTTATCACATGTTTGTGGACATTTAAATAATAGTAACAGGGATATGTAGATATATTAAATTATATTATATTGAAATGATACATTAGAGCACATTAAAAAAAAGTATTCATTATAATTTGGACAAGTATTAATTTATTGTTGATTGATGAATAATATCTACAATATTAAAAGCAATTTTTTTTTGAATATTGGTTAAATAACATGGTTACTACAAAATATTAATGAGAATATTTTGATTGATATATCCCAAAAATGTTGATGACGCGCTGTTAATAGCATGATGTACCATTACATATTTAAAAACACAAATAATTTTTACACTTAATTTCAAATAAAATTTTCACTTTTATATAGATAATCAGTTAAGATAATAGTTTCGAAATCAAATAATTAAGCAATATTAGAATTATAAAAATACAAACCTGAAATAATATATTAATATATAAATATTAAAACCAAAACAAGTAATATTGTATAGGCAGTAGCATTTATTCCCCTTTCAACGCTGATTCTAAAATTCCGATTATGTACTCGCTCACGGCTCATACAAGCCCGCCAAAGGCTTAGTTCGACTTCACTGAGCAGATAACATTTCAGAAACTCTTTAAAATATAATAAATAACTAGTTATAGCTAGCTAGAAATTAAACAAACAGGTACTCCAAACTTTTGTTCTAATATTAATACTCGAATATAATTATTGGATTGTAGATACATCTATCTATCATATAGTAAATCTACTATACCGTAAGTATTGTAAACTTTATTTAACTTGCAATAAACGAGTATGTTTGTCCGGATGGAATCTTGCACCTGAATTTTAAATCAGTTGTCGTTAACCGATTAAGATGAAATTTGGTACACACACTTAATTTGAATGATAATGCAGTCTTCGCTATGTGATGATATTCTAATTCCTATATGGCGAATTATTCAAGATGGCGGATCAGTTATTTTTTCACTACCACACTATCCAAAGAAAGGGTTTGCTGAGGAGAACACGAAAACTAAAACTACGTTACATCCAAATTAAAATATAACAGATCTTCTAAGATGGCAACCGGTTATTATTGCTAAAGGAAGCACAAAAACTAATCTTTTACTTCATTTAATTTAATGTAAAGATAATTTTTTGTAAAAAATAAATTTAAATTACATTTTTACATAAAATAATTTCCTTTTAAAAAAAACAACTTTATGTAAAAAAAATATCTAGAAATAAAAAAAAAATCTAGCATAAAATATCTAGAAACAGACAAAGAAAAAGTTATCCAATATAAAAGAAATGAAACCATATTCCCGATGTTACCGATGACTCTCACAGCTTTTGGTCATATGATGTTTCATTTTGGGTTGAAAACGTGACTCATAGTTTCGGTCTTTATTGCGATTGTTGTAATGCTTTAATGTTACCTCATGAAATATTGTATTCGTTAACAATATGTTACAAAAAATCAATCCAAAAGTATGAATAAAGATTATTTTATTTTAAGATACAATTAATAAAATGAAATATTAATATATTAGGCGTATTGCTGCTGGTAACAGAGTCAACGGTGCTTTAACTGTATTGTTGAGACGTCAAAACGTCAGCATAGCTGCACGTTTGGCTGTACACAATGCAGTTTTGCTACCGACGCCGTTATACGGCAGCCAAAAGTGGGTAACACAGAAGAAGAATGTAAGAAAGATGAATGTTGTGGAGATGCGATCTCTTCGCAGAATATGCGGAGTCAGTCTAGCTGATCGAATCCGCAATGAAGAGATCCACAGAATGGCAGGTACTAGCGAAGATATCACGGTGAGAATGAAGAAGAACGTGCTCAGGTGGTTTGGGCACGTCGAACGAATGAGTGATGAAAGAATGGTAAAAAAGATTTATATAGGAAAAGTGAGCGGTAAGAGAGACAGGGGGAGACCTCGAGTGACCTTCGAAAACACAGTATCTATGATACTGGAGGAAGGTCACGTAAAAAAGCATGAGGACCCCCCTGAGGGCATGTATGAAGAGGTTGATGTCTGTGGCCGAGGCGAAAGAGGTATGCAGGGACCGTAGCGTTTGGCGCTCCGTCGTCTCTGGCTACCCCGCAAGGGATATGGCGTGAAGCTAAATAAATAATAATAATAATAATAATAATAAATATTAAGATCATAATTAAAGAAGTTAGGCATTATTTTTTTTATTATATTCAATATGTACTCAAACTTAAGTTGAAGATAACTTGAGTGGCACGAAATGTGTATTTAAAAAAAATGTAGAATTAAAAAATATAACCATGTCATTTGAATTAAATAAGATTTGAGGGAAAATTTATAAAATAGTTATATAAAAAGTCATTTATGTCATATCAAGGATACGACTAGACTATAAACAGAATATACAAGATTGTGCGTAGTGCGTACATTACAATATAACAAAATTAGTAGACCATTTTTTTTTACAAAATTAACTGAGTTGCTGCTAATTTAAGTCTTTTATGTTTAAAATATTCACAGCAAGTTATTTGGATTATACATTATATAGAGACACAAATAAAATTTGAATGCGAGATTGTTTTTAAGTAACTTTCTATATAAAGCTCTTGAACGAAGAACGCATGACATGGATATTAAAATATCATGCTCACAAGATATCGTAATTAAAATATAATGTTCACAAGCCATGATGTCAATGTAATAATTCTTTTCCAATGAAAATATTTCTCAACTAGTAATTTGGGATGAAATAAACGTTTTAGTAGAAAAATAATCCGGAGACAAAGCAGCCTTTGTAAGGTCGAAAAAATATTATCACTAATAACATTGAGCGTCTTTCACTAGAATAATAAGTTATTATGCTCATATTGTACTTCATTTTCAAAAGGTCTAATCGAATAAGATTAAATCATTAAGAAAAACATAAGACCAACGCCAAATATTATTCTTATTATTATTTTACACAATGGAAAGTTTTTTTTAGGCTTTAGGTATCTGTTTGTGTACTGTGCTGTTAGAGTATCCCGTTCACAAAACACTTTGATCTACATGCTTTTTCGAGGATTTTTTTTAGTATATACATTTTTATGCAGTCCACCAAATCTATGGACAATCAAGAACCGTGTACATAATATTAAATACGTATATAGCAATTTTTGGCATTATAATTTATTATTATTTTTAATATGCGCATTAAAAATTAACTCAAATTGTAAGATTAGTTTGAGAGTGAATTTTAAATGGCGGCAAGATATTTTTGTTTTTGTAATTGCTTTATTATATAACAGTTAATTCACTTTAAAGTAGTTAAATCTATGATAAAAAGCGTTTGTAAAAATTTAATAAAAAATATTATAATATTTTAAATATGAACGAGTTATGCTGGTATAATTATAACTATTTTCAAGGGAAATAAATATTTATAAAACAATTATAAAAGACGCAATGATTAGAAATTATTTCATCTATATGATACACTTCTTATATATTTACCACATCTAAAGTTATTTGTTGTTTTAATAATTATCATTAGCTATATTTAAATATTAATATTGTCGAAGCCATTTTTATGATCGGTACAGTATTGCCAGTGGTTACCACTGGAAAGAAAATAATAGTTTACCACTTACACCTACATGCACACACACACATACGTACGTACATACCCTATTTACAGAAAATTGACTTCTGTTTAATATGAACTTATAAATGAACGTGATTAAGTAATTTTTTATATTACTTTATCTTTATCTTACTTTATCTTCAAAAAACTTGATATACGAAATTTTGGGTATTTTTTAATCTTACCCTATAATTTTAACGTTAAAATATAACAATTCTGGAAGTTTAAATGATATCAGATTGCGATTTACATTCCCCTACAATTATATTTATTCTACACTCCCGACCAAACCTATTTGCATAAGTAAAATCCGGAAATTAGCCCAAAAATTTTTAAAGCAGAATATTGCTGCTTTGTTTGTTTTATTTTTGTTTTCAATAATATTTGATCTCTTTTAATTTTTAAAATTTAAGTACTATATTATACAATATTATTTTAAAGGTAATCTTTAAAACCATCTCTCTGCAATCAGAGCTATTTCATACTGGCTTTGATAAAATTTATATAAAGAAAAAAAATTTTAGGTATTTCAATTGTTTAGGGGCTTTCAAACATCGAATGTTAAAAAATAATAATAACCTCTATGTAGTTAAAGACAAGATAACATAAAAACTATTTTAGTTTTTTCTTCGAAAAAGCTTTTACCCACAAGGACATGACAATCTTTCACAATAATTAGAACTAAATAAATTGTGTTGCATTAGATCATGTAGTAAATCTATTAATCTACATATTTTGAGACTGCAAATCTATAGTAGCGTTTTTCATAATAACTATAAGTATATAAGTCTTACGTATGGGAATAAAATATAATATAAATACTACTAACACAAATGTAATAATTATTACTGATGATCCACCTTAACACTTAACTTGAATTATTTCAATATATCTCAATAAACATGTCTTAATTTTATCACTTTTGAGCTGTTTTATGTTTAAAATCTGTGGTTTTCAATAAATTATTCATGATTATGTCAAATATAACTTTTAATTATTTTATTAAAAACGCTAGTTATGTTGTTAGTTGTAGTTAAAAGTTTTAATACTTATTAAAACTTTTAGCTACTTAGCTATAATTATAATTTGGTTCTCATATTTATAAAAACCATTGAATATGTCGTATATATAGTATATATATTCGATGATATACAAAAAAAACTATTATATGCAAAGATCCAAGAAAAAAGCTTCAGCAGTTTATCTACTTGACAAGACAAAGTCATCAACAAATACCTTGTTCAGCAAGAAACAAATTTTTAAATGTGTGATTTCATTAATACAATCTGAATTATTATTATATAAATGATCACATAACTCTAAAGAAAAAAAAACTCCGTGCCCGCAGGAGGACACGCGTGGGTAGACCTCGTGTGTAACTCATTTAAAATATAACTCACTACCTAAGAATAATACATGATGCCGTTGTTTACATCAAAAATTTTCAAGCAAAAAGCGGTTTTAATTTTTTTTCTCGGAAAAGGTATCTTTTTTGGAAATACTTTTGGTACTTAAATTTAGAGTAAAAAATAACCTTTCTATTAAAAATATTTGCGAGGAGGGAATGTTTACCAGAAAAAAGTTGCCGTGGTTTTACCTACCTAAAATTTACAAGCTAAAAGTGGTTTTTATTTTTTTTCTCGGAAACGGTACCTTTTACGGAAAAACTTTTGGTACTTAAATTTAGAGTAAAAAATAACCTTTCTATTAAAAATACTTGTGATGCAAGAATATTTACCAGAAAAAAGTTATGATTTTTTTTCCAAAAATTTTCTGTTTTTTTACTCCCACCCCTAAGTTATTGAAGTTAGGTTTTCGGTTTATCTACATTAGTAATAGGTATTTATCAAAGACATCATATAATATGAACGCGATCGATCTCCTTTGTATAGGGACAAAGTTATGGTCGAAAAACTGAAATCAGAAAAAATGAGGCCCTAGCGCCCCCTTTGACCTGATTTCTCTGGTTAACGAACTTGACCTTCATTTTTGGATGGTTGATTTTTGTGCAAAGTTTGAAAACGATCCGAGCGAAACTGCGGCCGCTATCGTGCTGACAAAAGTCGAATCTGGACGCACGCACGCATATATATATATATATATATATATATATATATATATATATATATATATATATATATATATATAAACTTTTTGACCAATGGTCATTTCGGACTCAGGCGGTCATAAGAAGACCTCCTATGAAGAAATTTTTCCAAAATTCGAAAGTAGGGGACAAATGAATGGGCAGACCGAATTCTTCGAGGTCTACCCAAAATTAAAACTTAACTATGCTCTTCGTTCTTCAATATAAAGCCTTATATTCCTATTAACTTAATACAAAACAAAATACTGTTAGTAAAATTAAATAAAAGTAGAATACAACTGAGTGTTAATTCACAATGAAATGCGCAGGACGCTGAGCGATGGCGCGCCATTGAAAAGTTCCGGTAGAGTACATTCTTAGATTTGGGGCGCGTTTATAAATTGATTAAGTTCTCCCCGAGTGTAGTTACAAATTACGTAAATTCAATTTGAATTTAATTTATTTATAATATTTTATAATTTACACTTTGAATCGTATTTACTTAATTGCCTTATGTATTTTCTATACCGTTTCAAATAAATAACATGAATTTCAACAATTTATATATTGTGATTTGTTTTTTATCTACGTAGAATCGAAAACCAAAATTTAAATAAAATACAGAGCACCTACTCAAGTAATAATATTGACAACCTTCTAGTGCCTCGATGGTTAATTATAATTAAAGTTAATTAATAGGCAATCGAACTAATCCTAAATCTTCAATCAAGAGCACTTAGCGGAACTTAAGTAGTCGATGATAGGACGATTAATAATTAGTAAATATTTAATCTTCGAAACGTAATATCCGTAGAGATAAACGTTGTCTATTTGTAGGATCTTGTAGTTATATATTTCAAAAAAGTTTTCATGTACAATATTATAATTTTTATTTCAATTTTGAAATTATTGTTGTTAGTTGTATTATAAAGAATAGTTCTGTTATGGCCACTTCTATTTATTTATGGGGCATAAAACAGTTGAATAATATAGTTAACCTTAAATCTTCTGCAGTTCGGACGATTCGTGAATTTGCAAAATGTTCTCCGTCGTAACTATAAATTTCTATATAAACAAAAGCTACAAGGCGATAGACCCACTCTCTGTGATGTTATGGAGTAAAACACTGCTGGTGGAAATTGGATACATACAGACATTCTGTTCGAATATGTGGGTCTTGTTGGTTTATAGTTACTTATTAAGTTTTAACATAAATTAACTAATATTGGGTATCTATTAATTACTACTACTACTTTCTAATAGATAATGGATTTATTTACAATTTTAATTGTACATAAAAAAAAACTATTTACTACTCTGCCAATTTAATATATGTAAAAAACTACTAAGTTTTGAAATTTCTAATAAATTTCACACTCATATTTGAATCACTTTTATATTAATTAAAGACTTCGGTACATGTACGATCAAATAGTTCTCCAGCTTCTAATTTGTATATATTGTCATTTTTCTTTCATTATAGAAAATATATTTCAATGACTTTAGATTAAAGGAACTTTGATAACAATTCTATTTTTTTAAATCAAATAATTATACATCTGTCAATTGTCACCACAGAACAGAGAAAACCACTTGTGTCATTGTATTAAATTGAAATGCTTCATAAAGGTATCACTAGTAAAGAATTAATTTGCAATCAATTCCCAGAAATCCCCATCCATACGAGAATCAAATTACCCCAATTATAATGTGAATCCTTTATACATTTACTTTATTGTCTTCATACGGCTTTTCTGATAATGTTTTTGAAATTAATAATATATATTTTTTAATAATATTATATTATTTAACCAAGTAAGATTATTACGAATGCTTCAGTTTAGATTTTGGAATAGGATCTTTTAAAAATGTATGTTAGGTAAACAATTAAATATACATATAAGTGAATATGTCATGTTATTAAATAAACAAATACCTATCTTGACACGAGTATATATTTTTTTTAATTTAGGTTCAGAGTATAGTTACAGTAGATATTTTTATGTTTCTTGAAAGATTTGCTCCTATTGAATAAGATTTTACACTTTTAAACTTACATGTTGCTTATGTTATTTAACCTTGTTTCTGATTCATCTATTTATTGATTGATAAGTATACAATATTACACACAGTCATACATTACAATACACAGTCCCTAATCCTACCTATTCTAGATTATGCAGACGCAAGCTATACCAATTTAACCGAGGACCAACTTAATAAACTTGAGAGACTGCAAAATCTTTCAATACGGTTTATATTTGGATTACGCAAATTTGACCGTATTTCTCAGTTTCGCCTACAGCTCAAGTGGTTACCAATTAGATTTCGCCGTAAAATGCATATATATACTTACATTTCCTTACTGTGTGCTATTTAATCCCTCTTCGGCTCCCTAAAAAATAAATTCCAATTTTTGGGTACTACTAACAAATCTTTAAGAGCCTTTGAAAACTTGACCTTATACATGCCAGTTCACAAAACAAAATTTTTCAATAAATCTCTAACGATTCAGGCCATTCAACTTTGGAATAGTCTGCCGTTGCACATAAGGAAATCAACATCACTTGTTTCATTTAAAACTAAATTAAAGTCGCATTATTTCACTTTAAGTTGTATATAAATAATAAATATTTACGTATGTGGGTATGTATGTTATATAAGTAGATGATTTTTATATGAGTAATTTGTATTCTATGTACATATAGGATGTATGTATTTATATAATTTATATGTTAATGTATATACTCGTATATATATATATATATTATATTATTTATTTATTTATTTATTTTATTCTTATTATTATATTTTAATATTTTTAATTTTACTTATTTTTTTTTATTTCTTTTTTCATATTTGTATATTTATATATTTTTTTTTTGCACCACCCTGCCATATTTGATACAATTGCTCCATTCTCAAAGGTTGTCTGGAAGAAATCGTTAGTTAGCGATAAGACCGCCTTTTTGTACTCTATCTACCATGTTTTCGATTACTTTATTATTATTATTATTTTTTTTTTTTTCTTTGTGGTGTGCAATAAAGTATATTCTATCTATCTATCTATATTAACACGTGAAAGTAGACAAGCATTATACATGAAATTTTTCGTATTATATTATATTATTATTAAATTTTAAATACTTTCTGACTTCAAACAATATTTAAGGGTACATCCAAATGTAATTTGTAGGATTATCGTATTATATGTTTCATGATAAGTAAACTTAAAACCTATTATCGTTTATATAAAATGATAAAAAATTTTGTGACATTCTTAAAGCGTGCCTTAATATTCATTAAAACACACAACTTTACAAATACAAAGGAATTGTAACAGATGTAACAAAATTGTCCAATTACTGCAGTCTGCTAGTGCGTGAGTATTGTGACGTAATCACGGTGCACTAATGATACTATTTTATGTATCTTCAATTAATTAGACAATTATAACTGACATTTGAGGAACAGTATCTAAAACGAAATGTGTACAGCGAATAATAGTTAATATTCAAGTAAATTATTACTTTTACAAATATAAACATATGAATAAAATAACAACGTAATTATATCTTTAATAATGTTTCATCCGAATAACATGAAGAACATACAAAGGCGAATCGGAGCTTAACATTTGATTGCCAATTTCCCAATTTTACGATTGTGATTTATTTGAGTGTGAAATAATATTAGGTCTAAAACAGATTTTTATAAATTCGTTTTTAATTTAGTAATATATAATTATTAAGAAATATTATACGGTGTAACTTAAATTAAACTTTTTAAAAGATTTTGAAAAATTTATAAATATATTCTACCGAATTATATAAAATTTCTCCAGTTATAAAGTATTCATTGAGAAATTTTTAAATGACATGTAAAATGTTTTGATGTCTTGTTATCCCTTGTATGTGATCTAAGTACAATTTCAACAATACTTATATTTAATATGTTATATTTTAAACGAGGATAAAAATGTTAAAGTTCCATTTAGCTTTTTAAATAACCTTATTATATCAATTAATTATACGTATATAAGATAATAAGTAATTAATAATAATTTTTAAAAAAAGGTAAGTTTTACGTAAAAGGACGCGGCGTTGGGAACCGCCAACCAACACGCCATGTTCCGAACGGCGGAAGGTGGAGGACGGAGCTACAAATAGCTACGTGGAATGTAAGAGGAGGAATGGAACAGAAGATGAATGAATTATTAGATGTGATGGATGACAAAGATCTGGATGTTGTTTGTGTGTTTGAGACCAAGCGAAAAGGCAATGATACGACCGATTTACCTGGCAACCGGGTCGCTTTCTGGGCTGGGGTTCCAGAGGGTGAGCGAGGTTGCCAAGGTGTAGGCGTATTATTGTCCTCTCGAATGGTTAATGCAATGGTAGAATACAAGGCAATTAACCCGAGGCTTCTTTGGGTTCGCTTTAAGCTGGGGATAACAAGAGTATTCTTGTTAGCCATGTATGCGCCAGTATCCTCAGCTGAAATGAGCGAGCTCGAGGAGTTTTGGGAGAATGTCAGGGATGTTCTAAGTAGTGTCAGAGATAATGAAAAGTTGATAGTATGTGGAGATATGAATGGATGGGTTGGAACCGCGCGAAGCGGTTACGAAAGCGTGCTAGGCAAATATGGTGATAAGAGGGTAAATGAGGCTGGAAAGCTTATTTTGGAACTTTGTAAGGAGAAAAATTTGTTTGTGGCAAACACGATGTTTGATCACAAACAAATTCACATGTACACATGGGAGCGAGCGGAAGAAAGAAGTATGATTGATTTATTCCTAGTGGACCAGTGTATTCGAAGTCAAGTTATGGACACGCGAGTGTTCAGAGGTGCTGATCTGGGAACAGACCACTATCTAGTCGTTGCTAGAATAAGAGGTTTGTTCGCAGGTTGGCGCAGCCGCACGACGTGTCCAAGCTTGGCGTCGAATTATTGCATAAGAAGCTGGAAGCTTCAAGATCCACCGATCAGAGAGGAATATGAAGAGAGGGTTTCCAAGAAGCTTAAAAGCTGTGATTCTGGAAATGAAAGTGTTGAAGTATGCTGGCAGGACCTTAGGAATGGTATGGTGAAAGTAGCGACAGAAGTATGTGGTAAAAGGAAAAGAGGTTTTAGTAAAAAGCGCGATGAATGGTGGGATGATGAAGTGAAAGACGCTGTAGAGTTAAAGAAGAAAGCATGGCTGGATTATAAAGCCTCTGGTAAGGATAAAAGTATGAGAGAGATAAGAAAAAGAGCGTACAAGCTGCAAAAGCACAAAACAAAAGCACTTATAAAGATGAAGCGTGAAAATTCTGAGAGAGAAAGGGATGAAAGGTTGACGAACAACTTCCGGGAAAACACGAAGCTTTTCTGGCGAGAAGTTAGTGGTTCCCGGGGTTGTTCGGAAACCTGTAGAATGAAAGGGGTGTTTTCGAAAAGCGGTGAAATTTTAACTGAGCAAGCACACGTTTTGCAGCGGTGGGCGGAATTCTATAAGGAGATGTATGAACGTGAGGACGCCTCGGTCTTGACTACCAGCGTAATGCTGAGTCAAGATGTAGCCGATGGTGAAATCAGTTTGGAAGAAGTAGAGAACGTGATTCGAAGTCTGAAATGTAGTAAGGCTGCGGGAGCAGATGAAGTTACTGCCGAGATGATCAAATATGGTGGGATCACTGTGGGATCAATATCACGCGTCTGGGACTTTTTCTGGTTTTTGTGCAATTTATGCTGGAAATCTGGGGAGGTCCCAGACGATTGGCGAAGTGCAGTCATCGTACCTTTGTATAAAGGCAAAGGTTCACAGATAGACTGTGCAAGCTATAGGGCCATCAGTTTGATTAGCTTGGGCGGTAAAGTTTATGCTAAAATTTTAGCGAGAGGAATGCAAGAGAGATCTGAAAGGCTGTTGTGGGAGGCACAAGGAGGTTTTAGACCTGGAAGAGGGTGTAAAGATCAGATCTTTTCCCTCCGCATGATCACGGAAAAGTTTTTGGCCCTAAACCAAAAGGTTTTCTGTGCTTTTGTGGATTTGAAAAAGGCGTTTGACAGGGTTGTGAGAAAGAAGTTATGGGAGATACTGCCCCGATACAATGTGAACGGACCCTTGCTACAGGCTGTAAGGTCTCTTTACCGAGATCACTCAGCCTGTGTGCGAGTAGGAGCTGGCATGTCGCCCTGGTTTGACATCCAATCGGGTGTTAAGCAAGGTTGCGCTATGTCAGCTTGGTTGTTCAATTTGTATTTGGATAGTTGTCTCCAAGGAGTGAAAGATAGTGACATGGGAGTGAAAGTAAGTGACCTTAAGGTCAATTGCTTACTATATGCAGATGATGCAGTGCTCATTGCATCATCAGAATGCAATTTGCAGGCATTGGTCACCACTCTGAAAGATGGGTGTGAAATTAATGGTCTTAACCTAAATGTAGATAAGACGAAGGTTTTGATATTTGAAAGAAATGAAGAAAGAACAGAATGTAAGATCAACGTGAATGATAAGATAATAGAACAAGTGAATGAAGTGGTATATTGGGAAAGTATGTTTAGCAGAGACGGAAGATACGAAATGGATGTGGAAAGGCGTATTGCTGCCGGTAACAGAGTCAACGGTGCTTTGACTGCATTGTTGAGACGGCAAAATGTCAGTATAGCTACACGTTTGGCTGTACACAATACAGTTTTGCTACCGACGCTGTTATACGGCAGCCAAACGTGGGTAACATAGAAGAAGAATGTAAGAAA
Organism: Melinaea menophilus ssp. n. AW-2005; assembly: GCA_918358695.1. Taxonomy (NCBI): domain Eukaryota; kingdom Metazoa; phylum Arthropoda; class Insecta; order Lepidoptera; family Nymphalidae; genus Melinaea; species Melinaea menophilus. The sequence goes on along the minus strand of OU911043.1, from coordinate 18,306,105 downwards.
GATGAATGCTGTGGAGATGCGATCTCTTCGCAGAATATGCGGAGTCAGTCTAGCTGATCGAATCGGCAATGAAGAGATCCACAGAATGGCAGGTACTAGCGAAGATGTCACGGTGAGAATGAAGAAGAACGTGCTCAGGTGGTTTGGGCACGTTGAACGAATGAGTGATGAAAGAATGGTAAAAAAGATTTATATGGGAAAAGTGAGCGGTAAGAGAGACAAGGGGAGGCCTCGAGTGACCTTCGAAAACACAGTAGCTACGATACTGGAGGAAGGTCACGTAAAAAGCATGAGGACCCCCCGAAGGGCATGTATGAAAAGGTTGATGTCTGTGCCGAAGCGAAAGAGGTATGCAGAGACCGTAGCGTTTGGCGCTCCGTCGTCTCTGGCTACCCCGCAAGGGATATGGCGTGAAGGTAAATAAATAAATAAATAAATAAAAGACAAGTCTTTCCAGCCTTCAGCCCAGTGTATTGAACTTAATAAACAGATTGCCCAGAAGCTCCGTAGATTATCTAAATGAATCAAGCAAACTAAAAGTTTGTATAATATAAAATAGATAAGATAAACATTACGTCAAACAGTATAACATTACCATTTCACAACATTTTCAGTCGCGAAAATAAATAAACTTTGCTTAAACATATTTAATTTGAAATAGGTTTCTTAACATGAAGTTCCGACAATCTCTCGGTTAAACTTAGAGGTGATTAAATAATGATCTGGAGCAATTGTTTTTTGTAACATATACTTTAAGATATAATAAGCCCACTCTTAATAATTACCTTTTAGCAACTGCTTTTTATTAAATTTCTTAGTCGTAAATATTTTATTTCAAATTAATTTATGTTTAAGTCCACACGAAAGATAACAATAACGATAATTACTTCTTTAACTCCGTATTAGCTTTTCAGAATTTTGAACATTTCAGAACATGTTACAATCATTTAAATAATTGTATTTTCTTTCCTTTATTATCTACATTAATGTTGTGAAGTTCCGGGTCTCGTTAAGTCTCTATTGTCGCTTTCCCTACTCTAATTACTGAGTACGGCTTCTTTACGGATTCAAGTTTATAAAAACATTGTTATTATATTCTCAACGAATAGAACTTTTGTGTATTTAAATGAAATATATGTGAGTATGAATAGCTAATATTTTCTAACATACATATAATGATTAGCAGCACTCACTGGACACATTGTAGATAATGTAAGAAATATAAATTAAATTTGTTATAAAATTAGTTGTAAAAAACCTTAGAAAAACTTGATGAATTACAAACAAATGGGGCCCTACTTAGAAATTTGTATTGAATATACAGAATGTCCTTGACTTTATTTAATATATAAAAACATAATTAAGAATATTTAGAAATGGCTAATTTTATTGCTATATGTATTTTATGTAGGTTTTTATTTAAATCCTTAAATATTATAATATGAATATATTTCTGTGATGTCGCAAAATTTTGTATCCAATATACATTGCGGTCTTAGTAAACTGAAATTTGTCGTTTTCTAGACAGCATTTTATTTTTCTGTATATACCATTTGTTAACTTCATACTAGTTACAACTTATTGTAGCTGGAAAATACGGTTTAAAAGTTGAACAAACCGCATTTAATTAATATTGTTAACCTGCATGTGACGTTATGTCACGTGTGACTAAAAGTAACGATTTTGCGGTTTATTGACCAAGTACCGAATTTGTTTAACAAATAATAAAATTAAATGCCACAAAAAATTGTAAGTTTAGTACTGTTTAGAAAATATTTACAATTTTTTTTAGCAGTCACACACCCCACAAAACTTTTAGATTTCTCATATTTCTGATATTTATCTACGATATCTCGAAATACAATTCTATGCTTATTACTTATTTATAATCTTACATACTTAAAACAAATATTTTTTTCTGTTATATTATACGATGACAACTAATACGACACACTTCTGGTACCAGTTAACAGTATTTATTTTATAATATTTATATAAAATTTATTTTTTATAAAATATTTATTATTTTTTGTATTTATTTCAAATTGAATTAGGCAGAACAAACTATTTGTATTTTCCAAATTTTATGAAGGTTGAAAAGAAAAATTGTCATATGTTTATTTAATTCGCTATTATTTATATAATATAATGTAAGATTTAATTTTGCAAATATTCTAATGCTTCTAGGTCAATTAAGACTACTATAATTTCTTGTATTCTACTATAAAGTATATAATTTTTATTGAAATAGGAAAATAATTAACTTTACTAAATGAACTTAAAAATTTTAAAATTTCCAGTTACAAACATATTTGTAAGTAATTTCGTTACATGGTATGCTGGTTAGTTTTATGAAAAAAAAAGAACAGATAAACAAAACCATTAATACAATACTTATAATTCTATGTTTACAAGGGCCAAACTGAAAGTTTTTAGAACTGGCCACTTAAAAGCATTATATTAAAAAAAATAGTTTAAATTTTTAAAATAATACCACCAATAATATTATTACCAATAATATTGAGTGTACATTTTATTCATTTGTCATTTGTTTTACGATTTGGCGGCAAATTGAAAATTGTCTGTACACGTCAGAATGAATTTAAGCCGAGAAAATTTTCGTGCAATGATTTTTTATGACTTTCGATGTCATTTAAGCCAACAAGAAAGTTATGATAGACTTCGATTGGCTTTTCACGATGAAGCCCCATCTCGTGCCACAGTTTACAACTGGTTTAATGAATTCAAACGTGGTCGAACTAATCTCACCGATGATTTGCGTGAGGGACGGCCTTCTACAGCGACGACTCAAGATAACATCAGTGTTGTGCGGCGTATGATAGAGACTGACAAAAGAGTGACCTATCAGCAGATTCGGACAAGTCTAGGCATAGGTATGAGTCCAGTGCACAAAATCCTCCATGAACATTTAGCGGTCAGGAAGCTTTGTGCTCGCTGGATACCGCATAATTTGACCGAGGCTCAAAAACTCCGCCATGTTGATTGGTGCCGAGAAATGATCCAAAAATTTAAAGGAGGTGACTCAAATGCTGTGTTCAACATACTAACGGGTGACGAAAGCTGGATTTACTGTTATGATCCGGAAACCAAAAGACAGTCTGCTCAGTGGGTTTCCTTCCGAAGAGTTGCCAACTAAAGTGAAGAGAGGTCGAAGTGTTGGAAAAAAGATGGTGGCCTCGTTCTTCGGAAAGACAGGTCATTACGCGACAGTAGTCTTAGAGGATCAGAAAACGGTTAATGCAGAGTGGTATACTAACAATTGTTTGCCACTTGTCTTGGAAAAAGTTCGAGAGAAACGACCTCGCAGCAGGATCCTCCTTCATCACGACAATGCCTCATCGCACACCGCCAGGCAAACGATCGACTATTTGGTGACCTCAGACGTGGAATTGCTGGGTCACCCGCCGTATAGCCCCGACCTCGCACCCTGCGATTTTTATTTATTTCCGAAAATAAAAGAAAAACTTCGAGGAAAACGTTTTATAGACGCCGAAGAAGTAGTGGCTGCATTTCAAAACGCCATCGAAGAGACCCCTAAGGCCGAGTGGGCAAGGTGCTTTTCTCAATGGTTCCATCGAATGCAGCGATGTATTGATGTAAATGGACGCTATTTTGAAAAGTTACAATAAAACTAATAACTTGCTAGAATGCTTAGTTTTTGATTTTCTAAGAACTTTCAGTTTGACCCTCGTAATCGAAATATTTTGCTATAAATACCGTGATACTGGTATTACAAAATAAAATACACAATACAAAAATATAAATTACATTTTGTGGTGTTGAAATAGGTATTATAGGAAGGCTCAAATTGCCTCTGATATTTCGATATACATTTTTCTACTAATACTCAATGCACGCAAGCACATTTCTTCCTTACAAACATCACAAGGAGGAAGTTCACATAAATCTAACTTATTTTTAGTACATTTTTGACAATTGTGACTCGATTTTCAGTTTCCAATCATTATGACATTTGTTAAATGACAAGTTTGAATTTCAAAAAATATTTAAAATATTTATGGCTATATTTAATATCTATAAAGCCGATATTTTTTGTAGATCTGATAGTTATGGAATATGATTACAAAATGAATGCGAACTCCAGGTTGTAAGAGATTGTTTGTGTTAAAATTTGTTGAATGAAACTTATATGTAATTCTTTTTGTATTCAATATTATTATTATTGTTTTAATAAATAGTTCAATGTTCAAGGATCAGTATTCATTATTTTCACTTTAAGCGGCTAAACAACACAAACAACATATAATAGAATAAAGATAACTGTCCTAAAAACCTCAAGTTAGTTTATTCTAACTACCGTGTTGCTATCTAATTTGATGAATCTGACGTTCTATATATAATCGTCTTTATCGTGAAGGAGGTTACATTTATACAAAATTAAGCAATCTTAAATTGGAGAAACATTAAAACGAAGATCATATAACAAGAAACATATTCTTTTATATTTGTATATACATATTACACTTTGTAATAGTTGCGGCCATAATTTTCAGATACTGTTCTTAAAGTATCATGAATAGGTTCAGACAAAGAAAATAAGACTCGTAACGCTTCTGTAAATTATATCACAGAGAAGTTGAGCTTCCTGTAACAATTAATGCTACAGTACATTGTTCCTTTATAATTAAAAGCGTAATTGTTATTATTTCGTGTTATCTTAGAGTATATTTTAAAATTATTTCTACATTTAATAATTTTATAATACAATTAACTTCTATGTTTCTAAATAAAATATGTAAATTTTAATTAATGGTTGAATTTTGCTTGCTTAAATTTTAAATGCATATGCAATGTATTTATATTAGGAAGAATAGAGATAAAGATTTAGAAATCTTGGTGTTAAAACAGTTTTTGGTAATAGAAACTGAATCAGGAAACTTACTGCAATATTACGTAAAAGCATTTAATTCTGAGGTAACACAGACTCATTAACTACGGAACCCTCAAAAACTTACTGCAGACAGTATAGGTTTTTAGTTATGAGTCAAGACCTATACTGTCTATACTAGCGGTCAATACTAGCTTGTAACAGTTTAATACAGAAGTAATAATGGCCATAAACAATATTTGGCTCAATTACTATAACATTATTCGGAAGGAATAGTACCCTCCACTACTGAAATAACATCTTGAGTGAATCGGATGCTTAAATTTCTATTTCTGCATCCAGTTTACTTTTAAAGTATTACATACGAGGTGATTTAAAATTTCGCAGAGTTTACGTCGCAATCCAAATCATTTAACATTTTTATTTATTTCATACTTTGCCACTGTCAGCACTTTACTGACTTGATTTGTATATTGGTCAGGTGCAACGTAATAAATCAATATTTTTTAAATTATTTTTTTTATTAATATTTAGCGTTTCAATTTTCAAATATTATACATGTCATAAAGATAATTGTTAGTTTAACTTAGCCTACGGCCACATTTATATTCTTCTAAGAACATCTAGTATCTTCGTACACTCGGAACATGGAAGGGCGTTCCAGAACACGTTTATAATTGTAATTAATAGACACTGGTCAAACGAGGAAACAAATAGTATTTATGCATTTAAGTTTACAATACAATACTATTTCACATTAACTTGTGGCTTGTTATGAAGGTTTAGTGGTTAGGTTTTGTAGTGTTCTGTCATTTACCTGTTATGTGTTTATGTCTGTTACCTGGGTGAAATCAAAGATGGCGTAACAATTATTTAGGTTTATCAATTATTTACAATTATTGGTAGAATTGTTAATTATTTGTACATAAGACGTTGACAAACGAAAGCTATGATGTATTTGACGACATTTAACAAGCGAATCTATGACAGCTGGATCATTCTTTTTGGAGGCACCTTTACGAGCGTACTCAAATTTGAGATCACCGCGTTTCGAAACTGTAATCTAAGTAATTCTAATGGATTTTGTATAAATTCAATAGTTAAAAGAACATATATGATAATCGACAAACATTTTATATTACTATCTTGTTTAATTAAACATCTAGAAAAATGCAGTCTCTGACAAAAGTGCAAATCTCGCTTACCGTTTCAGAGGTAGGTGCTTTAAAACAAAGAAATTTATTACATTTAAATCCTTTAATCTACCTAGAACAACGTCGTACCACCTGCGTGTATGAAAGAGGATTATAACATGTTCTAAAAATATGTAATTACAATATAAACACTGTTACATTCCGTAAATGCATTAATGAGAAAAGTCATCAGCAGCACATGGAATGTTTATTACAGTAGCAAAATATTCAAATGCTTACACAATATGCTACTTAAATATCTACGTCAAGTGAATCTAGAGGAAGTTGCTTCTCGAACTTTGTGAAACTCTGCCGTAGTTTGGGAATTCAAAACTATCTTTAACCGTCAACCTTTTTACAACTGCATTTTGCAAGTTTTAGATTTCGTTATTTGGATATAAGAGAGTCAGTTAGTATTAATTTCATATATCACATAATATATATCTGTAAAAGTGCTATCAATATACAATGAAACATATAAAGGCCGGATTCACTATGTAGTTCGTATAGTGACATTTGTAGTCTCTTATTCATTTTAACAAAAAAAAAAATATATAAAAAAGCTTCTTAAATATATAGTGTTTTTGACAAAAGAAAAATGATTGATAGAGTTTATAACAATAGCTATTCGAAACTTCTATAACATTTACATAAGTTCAAAGCTTCAACGCGACCATCACTAGAAAGTATTGCAAATTAAGTTTTCTTTATTCGTGAACGAATTAAAGTAAGGTTTTTATGTTTGTAAGTTCAATTTGAAAGTGTAATCTGAAATATATATTTTTTTTACACAAATTATTAATAATCGTGTTGCTTGTAGGTAAATTTCATTACTTAATATGCCATAATTATACTGCTGTGTCGTATTTTTCTGGTATATAAAATTGATTTCATTGATAATATTTCATCTCAGAGCTGAAATGTACGTTGTTGTAAGTATAATTGTACGCTGTAGGAGCGAGAGGTGTAACAGCAAAATCTCTCTACAGTTTATTTAAGGATTTCTAGAACGATGATCAGTTCATTTTTGGAACGTATTTCCAAGGCAGCTTTAGTAGGTTCTTACGATATTTGGTTAGGTAGGGAGAGGAGCGTGAACAGTGAAGGTGAGCGTGTATGCGCATACTAAAGGGGGCCCCTTAAACCTACACCTGGGTCGCAAGTCCCAGGCATTGTTTGCGCTCCTTTTCCTGCAACGCGATGGACCCGGCACCCGCACGGTGAATCCATGGAATGCTAAGAAGCTTCGTCTCATGAAAATTATTAATAATAAAATCATTTCATCATAAATGTTTTCAAGCTTTTTCGTTTCCTACAAGCACCACATAATAAATTACATAAATCCACACCACCTCCGCGAAGTTCGCACTGTTCTCACTATTGACATTTGTTTTGACTCGATTACAGCAGTCTCTAAAAATGTAAAATCTTTGTTTCATTTTAGATTATAATTTTATCGTATTTTACACAAATATAACTATTATTAGTAATAAGTTAAAGCTGAATATCACAAAATGTATATTTAATTTATTTCAAGGATATGTTTATATTTAATATCATTAAAATATTTAATTATAGATCAGGTATTCATTAAATATGAAACATGATTAAAAAATTCGAATGGATGCGAACTCAATTTTTGTAAGTGGTCTTTGGTTGAATAAATTAGGTTAAATAAACTTGTAATTCATTTTGTTTATATTATTTTTATTGATATTATATAATTGAATATTCAAGGATCAGTATAAATCATTTATTTTTATTTTATTTAATCGACCATAAATAATCATATTTGCATAATTGAATTAAGATATAAGTAAGAGTAGATGTCAAGGCTGAATATGTTAATAATTGATTCAGAGTCTGAATTTCTGAAATATTATTGTGATATAATATTTTAAATTTAGATACAACAAAGTAGTTTTTACTGACCCACTTCGAATATATTAAATATTTGTTTTTTACTTATCATCATAACATGATAAACGGTCCCTGCAATGCATAGACCTCCTTGTTGGAACTTTACTATGTCGTCGCTCCTTCTAGAGGGGAGCCTTACCACGCCACGTCTACCGGCTTGTGGTTGCCAGTCGAGAAACTTTCGGTCACAACGGCCGTCGCTTGTACGAGTGATGTGACCTGCCCACTACCACTTCAGACGAGCAATTCTTCGAGCTATGTCGGTGATCATGGTTAATTTGAGGATCTCGTCGTTTCTTATACATTAATATTTCATATTTCATAATATAAAAAATATGTGTTTGTTTACTAAAAGCCGTAAATTAAGAAATAAGTGAATTTTGATAAGGTTTATTTATATAAACGTGAGTAAGATAATCATTATTCCTTAAAAATACTTATTACACTTTGTGTTAAATCTAAACCAAAATTGTTATTATATAAAATTATTTTTTAATATTATAGAAAAAAAACTGTAGTACTGTCACTGTCTTTCACTTAAATTAATCAAAATTTATAGTTCTATTCGACTATTATATCAATGTGTGTATATTACACGAAATCAAAGAAAATAAAAACCTGTTTACATTCAAAGGAATTGTAAAATTGTATCAGAGTAGTATTCGCAATTAATACCATTTATATTTCTCGTATACAAATGATATAGTATTTTTTTTTTATTTCTTTGTGTTTATATTATATTATTTATACATTTCTTATTATAAAGGACGCGTCAAAGCAATGACTGAAGTTATTATAGTCGTTAACATTAGACGACTGCGATGTGATGCCTTGACTGATATATTAACCGTACTATATATGTACAAGTAACTTTACATGCTATATATTTAAAATTGTTTGTGGCAAAGCAGGTGATGGCTGACCCTTGCGTTATTCTCGTGAATGGGTGCTGCTTGCGGTGACTGGTTGTTTTCTGGTTGATTTATTTTATTGAATTTCATACTGCAAGTGTATCAATATTTGATGTAAAATATGGTATTAAAATACAATTTTTAACATACAATTTAAGAATATGTCTTAAATTAAAACCTTAGAAATCCTATATTTTATGATTTGTTTTATTGAATTTCATATTGCAAGTGTGTCAATATTTGATGTAAAATATGGTATTAAAATACAATTTTTAACATACAATTTAAGAATATTTCTTAAATGAAAACCTTAGAAATCCTATATTTTAGGATTTATTTTATTGAATTTCATACTGCAAGCGTGTCAATATTTGATGTAAAATATGGTATTAAAATACAATTTTTAACATACAATTTAAGAATATTTCTTAAATTAAAACCTTAGAAATCCTATATTTTATTATTTACTTTATTGAATTTCATACTGCAATTGTGTCAATACTTGATGTAAAATATGGTATTAAAATACAATTTTTAACATACAATTTAAGAATATTTCTTAAATGAAAACCTTAGAAATCCTATATTTTATGATTTGTTTTATTGAATTTCATACTGCAAGTGTGTCAATATTTGATGTAAAGTATGGTATTAAAATACAATTTTTAACATACAATTTAAGAATATTTCTTAAATTAAAACCTTAGAAATCCTATTTTTTATAATTTACTCTATTGAATTTCTTACTATAGGTGTGTCAATATTTGATGTAAAATATGGTATTAAAATACAATTTTTAACGTACAATTTAAGAATATTTCTTAAATTAAAACCTTAGAAATCCTATTTTTTATGATTTACTTTATTGAATTTCTTACTATAGGTATGTCAATATTTGATGTAAAATATGGTATTAAAATACAATTTTTAACATACAATTTAGAATACTTCTTAAATTAAAACCTTAGAAATCCTATATTTTAGGATTTATTTTATTGAATTTCATACTGCAAGTGTGTCAATATTTGATGTAAAATATAGTATTAAAATACAATTTTTAACATACAATTTAAGAATATTTCTTAAATTAAAACCTTAGAAATCCTATTTTTTATGATTTACTCTATTGAATTTCTTACTATAGGTGTGTCAATATTTGATGTAAAATATGGTATTAAACTACAATTTTTAACATACAATTTAAGAATATTTCTTAAATTAAAACCTTAGAAATCCTATTTTTTATGATTTACTCTATTGAATTTCTTACTATAGGTATGTCAATATTTGATGTAAAATATGGTATTAAAATACAATTTTTAACATACAATTTAAGAATATTTCTTAAATGAAAACCTGAGAAATCCTATATTTTAGGATTTATTTTATAGAATTTCATACTGCAAGTGTGTCAATATTTGATGTAAAATATGGTATTAAAATACAATTTTTAACATACAATTTAAGAATATTTCTTAAATTAAAACCTTAGAAATCCTATTTTTTATGATTTACTCTATTGAATTTCTTATTATAGGTGTGTCAATATTTGATGTAAAAAATGGTATTAAAATACAATTTTTAACATACAATTTAAGAATATTTCTTAAATTAAAACCTTAGAAATCCTATATTTTAGGATTTATTTTATTGAATTTCATACTACAAGCGTGTCAATATTTGATGTAAAATATGGTATTAAAATCCAATTTTTAACATACAATTTAAGAATATTTTTTAAATTAAAACCTTAGAACTTATTATGAACTTATTATTAACTACTGCACGTTTTGTTTTCAATATATCAACGGTTTCAAATCATAATATGTTTGGTTATTTGTAATATATATTATTGTCCATAATAAACTATATAGAAAAATATAATAAACTTTTATCATAAAATATATATATAATTATAAAATAAACATTTTCATGGACTTATGTTTTATTTTAATATAATCGTATTATGGGTAGAGGTATGGTCTATTATTACCAAGAGTTCTAGTCATAAAATCGACGTTGGACAACGTAAAAGGAATGCCATTTATAATCTAGAATATCTAATACCTTGTTCTTTCTTACCCGTCGTAAATTTATACGATGAGAACTTTATTTACTTGACATTTTTATTTCAATCTTGAATTATATAAGTCAAGCATGAAAAGTTTAAAGTTATCTATTATTCTTCGTTTTAAGTGGTTGTTCGAAAGAAAATAATTATTACATTTTAGATAAAGTTTCTAATAATACTGTTACTAACCGGTGTTGAGTAATTTCACTTAATTGATTAGTATTGTAATTTATTATTGAAAATATTCAATACATTTAGTAAAAGTAAAATATATTTTTTACTTTATTACTTAATAACTTGAAGTATAAGACGGGAGAATGCAAACTGCATATGACAGTCTGCTGCAATACGAGCATTTCAAGAGCTTTAATGACTTCACGCCATCGCAAGACGGTTATTATAATATCAGAATTTCAGAAATAAAGAAAATATTTTGAATGAAATGAAATTTTCTTTTAATTTGATTTCGTATAAATTCATTTTATAGCTTCTATTGTTGGTAATATAGAAATTTGAATGTACATTCCCATTTTTGGAGATTTTATTCAAAGCTTTGCCTAAAAAAGTCGTCTTATATCCTTTTATTACACGTTGTTATAAATTTTCTTTAAAATAATATTGTTTTTAAAGACGGTCTTGACTATATCTTTTTAATTTTAAACTGTTATACTCATTGAAATCCACCTTTCAAACCGAATTTTATTAATTTTAAACTTATTATTTATTCTAACAATTTTTTCTCCGAATTTAAATCTTTAAAATTTTTCGATATCATTTGAAAGAGATTATCTAATTTAAAGGATAATTCATTTAAAAAATGCAATAATATTGTAATTTTCTGAGAATTTTTTTAGGGCTCCCTATTTTTCCAGAAAAAAATTAAGCTAAATACGTTCTAGCTCGTAACCTACCACATACATGAGTGTAATTTAGCAAGAAAATGTTGTATAATGTGTTTATAATTTTATACTAAACCATTTCATTTATCTCAAATTATAATCATAACCTATATTTAAACCTTGCTTACAACATTTAATTAAAGATATAAATTCCATATTACAGGACTTTTTAATTTTAAAAATAATATATTAAGCAGCTCCAGCATAAAGTAGGTCATCGTTAAATTTGGTAATTTCACAGGAGACGTGTAAAGATAATACTGATAATATTGCAAATTTTAATACACTTTATGCATCTTAGTATATATTTTTCGGTGTTTTTCGTTACTAATAGTTAAGGCGCTTGCTGATGCAAGTAACTAGTACTAAGACAACTAGACATTTCAATTGGACATTAGTTTGTAAATTTCTAATATCTCCGACATCCCTGACGCAATACCGGACAGAGAACTATTACAAAGATTTTTTGTTATAAAAATTAGGCTTTGTCCCTAAATTTGTGTGATTTTAAGCTGAAATATCATTAGGGTATGGTAATTGAAGGTCAAACAAAAACAATTTTGAAAGACCTGATGAATATACTTCGGTTTAGAGTAGTTAAGTTCAGTTAATTCCAGCGTGAATTGTTGTTTACTATTTAGAATCAGTAGTATTTTAAAATATCCATTTAAAAAATAAAAATTGATCCATTAGTAATATTATGACAAACTTAATAGACAATAAGTCCATTAGTTATATAATATATAGACAAGATAAATTTAAGCTAGTGTCTTATTTTACGTTTAGAGATAAAAACTATTTTTATTTTAAGAGTGCACTTTAAATAGTAGTTTAAGTATTGATTAACCTGCCGTTTAGGTTTATAAATTGTCAAGTTATAAAGTTCAGTTTTGTTTCAGTTGTTAAAAAAGGAGATGACATATCGTGCGGTGATGACATTCGGCCTCAGATAGAAGAGGCACAGAGAAGCCACGTCTCTAAGCAATGCCAAAGTCCAGCCGTTCAGTTTTCAGAATTATTATGTAAATTATAACCAAAATTTTGAGAATTATTATGTAAACTATATTATAAATTTTCCATTTGGTGTTTGTGTAACCAGTGCGTTGCTTTAAATCAAATATCCAATTTAATATTTAGGACTCAATTTGTTAACACTTAAATTTAAATAAAAACAATAGGTAATATGCCAGCTAGACTTAGCGGTGGGTCACTAGAGGTAAATAACTCAATTAGTTATATTGAATGAGATCCTTAATAATATCTCTAAAATTAAATTTCTAGGCGCCACTGACATTGGACAAGTGAAGTCACATGTACAGCCCCCTTGTTTGACAGTACAAAAACTGCAGTCAAACACCTTAAAATGATAATTATTATAACAAAAATTCTTCAAATATGTAGTGTGAAACAATTATATATAAAGTAGTACATCACCAGATAACTTATTAATATTTTAACGAGGAATGAACGAGACATTTCAAGGCAAAACTTACATGCAGCTACAATTAAAGATACAGATGCAACAGATCAGGGAGCAGGACATGCAGCTTACCCCTAGATACCTAGATGCCCCTAAGTTACACGTATGCACGGGGTAAGATTTATTATAAAAAAAAACCTCTTTGTAGAGGAAAAAGACCTCACAAGCAATTGTCTTTACTCAAACAAATGACTCCAATTGTAGAAACAGGACAAATACTGTAAAGCTAACGAAAATTTTAATTAATTACCATGTGTCCCTCAAATGAACTTTTCTACTGACCTGGAAATGCCGACGTTACGAATTGTGGTTAATCCATACTATTCAATCAACCCTGCAATAATACACATGTATAATTAAAAGGATCAACGCCTTATACGCGTTATTAAGGACACTAATTACAACCACACTCACTGGAGGGTAATTAAAAAAGAAATATCTAAAGTGATTCCCATAGAAAGGAAGTAGAAAGGTCATGGCGTTGAATTCTAAACAACCAATAAGCGAATAATGTTTCTACACAACGCAGGACGTCAAAAAAAAAGATAAATTACAAATTATTAGAAAAGGAAACAATTAATTTAGTAATTTTAAACTAAAGAACTGAATGTCTTTGGAAGCAAATAAGTATTATTAAATGACGACATTTTAATATAATCTAAATATATCAATATGACAACGTAGACAACATTTAACATCATATAATTTATGATATAAGAAAATACTAAATCTAACTAAAAAATTAAATATTATTAAATTTATATGTAATAAAATAGTATTAAATTTCGAGGAATCCAAAGCATCCTCAAGCTGGCAACATCTAAATTAAAAAATTAATCAACCTCATCACAGACAAAAATCATAAAAATTAGTATGTGTAACTAAGTATTTAAATTTATAATACAGAAATGAAATACGGACGTTCGGAACGTTGCCAAACAAACAAACAAACAAACAAAAAAACAAACAAAAAAAAAATACAAACAAAAAATGTGAATGTGCTTGAAACGTTGCACAAATTACATTTTTGATTTTATTTTATTAGATTGATCAAGGCAAGTTGGCAACGTTCCGAACACATTCACATTTTTTGTCTTTGTTTACGTTTGTGAATAAAAATGTTCGTGGTTTTTTTCGTCGCAAAATTCATATCAGGAGTTTTGTCAGTGGATTCGCTTTCGTCACTCGGTATTTACTTCGTTGAGAAGTTTTTGTTTTGATATCAATAGTTTTGTAAAAGGATTGGAAACAAAATGCTGTGCGATTATTTTCATGCAAATATATACTCATTTATTTGGAATAGTTGCCTCTGACAAAATGAGAGTGTTTTGGCTCAGAGGATGAGCGTTGTAATGACAAAGACGAGACCTCGAGTTCGATTTCCACATGTGCCCGATTTTTTTTTTCATTTGATTTTTTCAGTTTCCATTTATTTTATTAATTCATTGCTTCAAAACAGAATTTCTTCAGTATTCGGATTTTTTTCTGTAAATTTTGTTTTATTGTTACAGACGGCAATGTGTTAGTGATTTTATTCACTGTGCAACTAGCATTGAATTTTAACCGTGTTGTGAGTACGATTCTGGCTTTAAAAGTCATTTTTTGGCCATTTTTGGTAATTTTTCATGATTTTTTGAACTTCTCACAGCCATATCTCGAAATAACGAGTTTTCCCAGATATATGCTATATACCAAATTTTAGCTCTAATTTGGGGCTACGAATGAGGAAATTTTCGAAAAAATCGTTGGCGCCGTTTTCGAGAAAATGGCCGATCTGACCCAGGCCAGTTGGCCATTTTTTGCCTTTTGACCAAAAATGTCACGCCAACAAATGTTTTTGCCATTAAAATGGACATTATTCAAAAGATAAGCTTGAGACCTTTCCAAGGATGCCCAATTTGTCAATGTACGTCAACTGGTTTGGCCACAGTCCCTGTACGAAAAATGGACATTTTTGGCCTTTCGAGGGCTGGCCACGGCCAACATGGTGGCCAAATCGAAATGTCGTAGAACAAAAAAGTCTTAGTTTTTGATGTACTTTAATCCCTGACAGTTTGAACAAAATCAGTTGAAACTACGAATATACCCACACACAGACAAAGTAATCATCGATGGAGGCGCCAGTCAAAATTTTCAAAATGTCATATCTCATCAACCGGTGGTTGGATTTTGGCGTTTTTGGACTTGTTGAAAAGGTCTCGACGAGGACCTTTAGGAAAATTTTTTAAGGTGGAAATAAGTGATTTTAAACTGGTGCGGAGCCAAAAACTAAATTTTAGCCTCATTTTTCAAACGGCCGTAGAGGTGAGGCGGTAGGTATATTGCTAAGTGTAAATGCATTTTCTGCGTCTATGGGCCAAGGGCTTTCTAAAAATACCACACTCATACCAGAAGGTCTCCTGTATAAAAAAATCGATATTGCGCGTATATATACAGAGTTAGACTTTCAGCACTATGGGTGCTTTCGTCACTCTGAGCTAGCTAACGCCCGCTTTGATATTGGACTCTCAATCAAGTGATATCTGTTTGATGAGACAGGAACTTTTTTTTCTTTTAGTCTTAAGTGATTGCGTCAATAATCTAATCAACGGATATATATTTCATGTTGCCTTTTTATTTTCTCCCTTATGTACTACTTTTTATTTTAAATAGTATCAATATCCGTATTTTCTATCTACTTGTGTAGACAGCTCTGAATCTGAAGGCCCTGGCCTGGAGTAACAAAGAAATAGGGGCAAATAATTATTGATTATTATCCAAATATATATATATATATATATATATATATTTTGTCTGAAGCTTTTTAGTCTTTTTTTTGTCAGAAAATAAAAATATTATTATATCCATTCTTTCATATTATTTCACAATTATACCTCTCATTTCCGTCCACTACAGTTCTCACGACTAGTTTATTTATTTATTTATTTATAAATTTTATATTTATATTTTGTAAATAAATAAATTAATTAATTAATAAAAAAAATATCCCAATATATACAAAAAAGATATGTTTAGATTATTAATGTTTAGTTTAAAAAATACAATTAAGGATTAAAAAAGTAATCTGCAAAATAAGTCCAAATTTAGTGCTTTGCGAATAAAGATAGATAGTCTGTCCTAATAAATTAGATATAATCAGCTAGCCATCATTGTGTGTTTGTGGTTCCGAAGGCTTGGAAAATAGCCGTCATAATTATAAGGAAATGTTTACTTAGGGGTTAGATCGCTAAGAGCTTCGAATTTTATAGTTTCGATTCGGTATAGTTGGAAATAGTTATTTTTGCGATTGAACAAGTTTCAGTTACTGTAAATATTATTTTTGTATTGCTTTTTAAAAATGATTTTATTTGATCAGTTTTTTAAACAAATGTTTCGATAGCGAGTCCATTTGTCCATACAATATTTAAAAATAGGTAAATACAACTGACCTGTTTTATTGACATTAAAAAAATAAAAGATTCATCACCTTCATAAATAAATATCAAATTTCCTAAAAGTATATATTTTATTCTAGCCTCAATGTATTTACGAGATCAATCATTATATAAACTACGAAACTTTCGGGAGTTATTGGAAAGCAATTTTATTAATTTCATGTCATAGGTGCCCCTAAGGAAATCTATGATTCTGTGCTCGTCTAAAAATTCCTGTTATAGACTTCGTCTCTAACACAATAAAGATTTAAACAAAAAATATTCTTTAAAAACGCAATGTCATTGAGACTGAAGATCTTCAAGCCTTTCAAGATTGATCCAAGTTTCTTCATTTCCCAATCGTATTTAGTGAAAAATATATCCTTTAAACAGCCTTTTCTGGTGTCCAGAATAGAATTACTTATTCTATTATTTTAATATTATTGGAAACTTTGAAAGTTTCATAAATAATTACTTATTTGAATAATACTTTCAAAAGTTTAACTTCACAAAGTTGTCCTATTTTAAAGTCAAAAATTAATTAAGTAGTAAGTATTAGTTTCGCAGTTGTTTAACTAAGTTCAAAATTTTAATGATGACTCTGTGACGATTTGCTTAATTAAAGTTAATTATTATAAACTCGAGATGCACTTGACAGCATAAACTTTGGAGAAACACTGGAAGGATTCAGATTAAATTAATTACCTTGAAATGACGTTTGTTATTTTAAAGTTTAAATTATAATTATAAATGAAATAACGAAACGAAAGTTAAATTCTATTTTTCTTTAATATCGTTTCTGATAAACGACTTACAAATAAAATAACCATTATATTTATATACGAGTATTGATCATATATCATATGTCTATTTTAAGAGTCTTATTTGAAAAGGTATTCATCGTCGAATGTCTGTTATTTATTGACATGAAAAGGTATTCGGAACTAAATTTCTACTAAACGTTGATTAAAAAGAATAATACTACAGTTTAGAAATATTTGATGTATTATTAGGTTAGAATAATGATAGCAAAAAACTTTGCATTAAAATACGGGTATGCGTTGTTTGTAAGCTATAAAAGGCCTTTTGTTTTTTTTTTCTTAAAGAATAAACTTCTACAACAGAAAAAGAACTTCTCAACGAAAGTAAATCGACTACAGTATCTCTTATTACCAACATACGTGTTGAATATGAATCATGTATTTTTTTTGTATAAAACTTGTAAAGATTAAAATATTATCTTTTCTGTTAGGACGTTAGGAAAAGCCTTATTCTTAAAAGCTAATTAAAGCTGATTATAATGAGATTTCAAATTGTTTTATGTCACGATAAATCAGTGCATAATAAATATTTCCGACTTAGATTTAAACTTTTTAACAATTTACTTTTAAAGATAAATTGTAATCTGCCGGCATACCATACACAAAGACATTTGTCGTAAAACGTTCTGAGGTTTCTTGTAAATTTAGTTTACATTATAAGTTTTTCAGGAAAGAATTTGTTATAATTTTTACTCGAAGTAGGTAATTACTCCGTTAGGCACGTTTCTTAACTCCGTCCCCACTGTGTTTGTCGGTAGAGTTTTTGAATATTATATTTAACTCTTTGGTTCTTATTGTACTTTATTTGCGTTTAGTAAATATTTAAATTTTAAATGAGATTTTACATATTTTATATATAAAGCCTGCATCAATACTGAACAAAATTTATTACCTATTTTATGTTAATGTGCAAATAAATATAAATGCAAATGTCACACCCGTCCTTCAAACGTCGGGGAATCAATTAAGACTTACAACGTCCCAAAATCAAAATCTCTCAAGAAAGTGATGTAATGAATTGCGCGTTAGTTTCGGAACTTTAGAAGCTCAGTATTTTATACATATACTCATATTATTGCGCACAAACGAACCGTGCTGAATGCTTTTATACACTAAGAAAGAAAGAAAGGAAAACTTAAATTAAAGCCATTTTTAGTGCATTCATACTTTAAAACTAATTTACTTTTTTAACCATTAGTACTTTTAATTCTAATCAGCCTGCATTTATTTCCATTTTATTAAATTGTACAATGTTTCAAATGTATATGTACCTAATTTATTTTTTTAACTTAATATATTTTTTTAAATTTCACATTGGGGAAGCTTGAAACAGAATAAAGCAGAGAGTAATATACCATTAAATAAGAAAAACAGTTTAAATTTAGAATTCCGGTACATACAATTGCGGTATGTATGATATGAAAGATCAATCATATTTTTTTTACTTTGTCCGTAATTTTTCACCATATTTTCCACCATTTGCAAATGCTAAGCAAAGTATATAACAGTTATTATTTAAATGTTATTAGGTATTGTTTAACAAAAATATATAAAGTTGTTCATCACCAGATAATCTTTTCAATAATATAACTAGGAATTTTAAGGAAGGCTTTGGCTACAGATAAGGCAACTGGACGTCTAGGAATAAGTCCCAAAGTTTCCGTAAACCTCCTTAAATGTCGGCATCGAATTTCAAAAACAGGACAAATTGAAATATGTTTTCAATTATCTTTTATACTGCCCGGCATGTATCGGCAATACGAGTTATCTTTATTATATAATGTCTCAACAGACCAAAGGACAGAAAGAGGTTTCGCCATCAAATTCAAAATATGCTAATAATCAAATATTGTTGTTACACAAGAGGAACCTTACCTGCCTGCCTGCTGTAAAAGAGAGAATTTAAAAGTGTTAAACATTGATTCAGAAGTTTGAGGTACCGTTCCCTAGATGGCGTAGTGACAAAATTAAAAGGCGCAAGCGTTTTGTTCTCAACGCGACTATATAAGGCCATTGAACTTGTACAATTTTTGATCTCGAATATAGTACCATAGATCAGGCGAAAGTGGTTTTATTTTCGCTATTCGTCGCGAGAGGGCGATCGTGGTGTATATCGGATCCACCCAACATTCCTTCACCTCGATTAGTGCGGGTGAGGAATTGTTCAAAAAGGATACATATTACATATTACTTTAGCTATTTGAAATGTTACTACGACAACGTTTAACAATACTGATGTAGTCTTCAAGTACCTTTACTTATACATGATATTTCAATTAATTTTGTATGCTGAGAACACTCATTGTAGTTATATAATGATGTGATGAGAACTAAATTAATTAAGACTTTTACATCATATTTTTAAGATTAATGTTACGTCAGGCGTATGTCGACAATAGGATAGGTAATACAAATTCAATAAAATCTCTTAAATTTTTTTTGTATGATTTTTCTTTCAAAAAAAATTATTAGTTACTGATACTGAAATGAACTGATAACTCCAATATTATTCGACACTTTCGGATCCGTCATTGCATTGTACATTTTATAAATATTTAATTAATTTATTACATTAGGTATATTTTTTAGATTTTTAGATTTAGCTCATATAAACTTATATGTCATCAACTCGGGGATGGTACGTTTTTATCCATTATATACGCGGATAAAATAGAAGTTATAAAAGAGAAAACTTTTTTTAGATGTTATAGTTGAAGCCTTCGGATTTTTGCCCTCGTATTTCGCTGCGTACTCGCCGTCGCCATTGTGATGCATTGTTGTCGCATGCCTTTGCACATCATTGTTTGGAGACGACGTAGAGAAGTCCATGTCCATGTCATTTTATGTCCGATTTTCTAGCCAATACGTATAGAGCAAAGAAATACTAAAAACAATACAGAAAAAATACAGTCTGTAACCACAATTATTGAATTGAATTCGAATTCAATACTATTTCGAGACTTCAAAAATATATAACTTTAAGAACCAGTTTCAGATTTTTGCAATAATTTATTTAAAATATTATAATTTCATAAACACACAAATACATATTATTTAATTGCGATACTTTTTAATTTTTTTTTTTTTTGTAAATAAAAATTTATTTCCGAAACACTAAATAGTGTTTATTTGTCCCCTGTGCTATTGTTAAAATAAAATTTTACGAGATGAGACAAGACGAGATGTAGATGTGTACTAAACGTCGGGGATAGAACATATATTATCAAAACATTCATGATATAATTTTATATAAATGAGTATACATACAAGTTTATTGTTAACCTGGAATATTACAGTTCGACAGACGTTTACACTGCACATACTAAAACTGAAATTTTATGAAAAGCTCTTAAAATATCAAAACCAGAGATATATGAGATGGTTGGATGAGCAAGCGAAGTGATTAGAATATAGGAAAGAAACCGATTGCAAACTCCATTTTTTTATTTTTAGTACCAATTATAATTAAATTACTTTTTAAATTAATTTAAATAACAGAATTTAAGGCCACCACTGAGTAACACATTAACAATTTGTTACAACTACTTGGAGCGAAAATTGATCAAATAGAAAAAACAAAATCAGGAGTTAATTTAAGTCCAAATAAATACTAAGTAAGTAGGTCTAAATATTAAATTACTAAATTAATAGTTTGCTCAAAACATTTAGGATTTAGAGGAATTGTTCGCCAAGTTCAACACTGTAGTTGGACCCAAAATTTAAACTCACAGAACATCAGGGACCCGCAAGTTCGTTTGCCTTCTTCTAATATAAAAAAAAGGGAATGGCGATAGGTCTGTTGTTAGCTGGGCCCGAACTCCTTTTTTAGGGAGCGAAGGGACAAGGCCTTCCATGAGACCGGAATTACGCCTTTAAGGTAGGAGTACCGATTAAATTTTAATTCCATTGTTAAAAATGTAACAGTATTTACAATTTTAATGTCAAAGATAGACACAAAGATACTATTAAGTATTTTTTTATCTTAATTCTAAACTCGCTCTATTTTTTCGGATGGATTTGATTGATTGATAATGGCTTGTAAATTATTTACGCTATTTAAAGTTAAGCAATTTAATTCTTAAATATTTTTAGAGCAATTATGTAAAGCATTCATTAATTTAAAAAATATACTGATGATTTTATTTTGTAATATAGTTATTTGTTAAAATATTATATGAACAAAGTATCTATAGAATACATTTTAAGAATGTTTACTTTAAAATATTTTATATTAAAAAAATTTTTCTTTGCTTATTCACGAATCACGCAAAAAGCAGTGCATGGATTTTGATAAGATTTTGTAGGATATGCTCAATTAGCCCAATGCATAGGCAAAGGCCCAAGAGATCAACGTTTCATAATTACCTAAAATAAATAATTTCCCTTGCAACAAACCATGGGCAGTTGGTAATTTGCCTATATGATATATAATTATAAACATGCTTACTATATTATTATACTATGATACTTTTCAAACAAATTTCATCTTAACTCGGTTTCAATTACTTTTATTATTTATATAAAATGTTATTATAACCAGCGTGCTCTCTAATAGTCCCTATATTTTAGTACTTTTCGGTCAGCTGTTGTATGTAAATGTCCGTAGAATCTTAAGTCTGCACTTCACTTGTCCATTACTTGAAGACCGACTTGTGAACCCTCTTTCACGTTTCCACTTAATGCTCTCAGTGCCCACAGTAATAGTCGGATAGATAATAGAATAGATAAATAGTTAATAATAAGATAGTTGTTAGATTAATGAGTATATATTAGAAGAGAATTACTTTTTTGTAATGTATCCTCATTAGTCCTTTGAATGAATGAATATTACAGATTCACATGAAAAGTTACGACTTTTCATCAAGCGTTTTACTTAATATTCTATGTTTAGTTAACTTTTATTAATAATACAATATTGTATTCAATTAATTTATTATAAGATATTTATTCCATTAATAAAATAAACGTTACTTACTTACTTAGCTTAGCACTATATCCCTTGTGGGGTAGCCAGAGACGACGGAGAGCCAAACGCTACGGTCCCTGCATACCTCTTTCGCCTCAGTCACAGACATCAACCTCTTCATACATGCCCTAAGGGGGGTCCTCATGCTTATTACGTGACCTTCCTCCAGTATCATAGATACTGTGTTTTCGAAGGTCGCTCGAGGCCTCCCCCTGTTTCTCCTTCCGCTCACTTTTCTTTATAAATCTTTTTTACCATTCTTTCATCATTCATTCGATTGACGTGCCCAAACCACCTGAGCACGTTCTTATTCATTCTCACCGTGACATCTTCGCTAGTACCTGCCATTCTGTGGATCTCTTCATTGCGGATTCGGTCAGCTACTGAGTCCGCATAGTCTCCGAAGGGATTGCATCTCCACAGTATTCATCTTTCTTACATTTTTCTTCTGTGTTTCACACGTTTGCCTGCCGTATAACAGCGTCGGTAGCAAAACCGCATTGTGTACAGCCAAACGTGCAGCTTTGCTGACGTTTCGCCGTCTCAACAATGCAGCCAAAGCACCGTTGACTCTGTTACCGGCAGCAATACGCCTTTCCACATCCATTTCGTATCTTCCATCTCTGCTAAACATACTTCCCAAATATACCACTTCATTCACTTGTTCTATTATCATACCATTCATGTTGATCTTACATTCTGTTCTTTTTTCATTTCTTTCAAATATCAGAACCTTCGTCTTATAAACCTTAAATAATTACATCAATAATTATATTAACAAAAATGAAAAGTAGAAAGACACGCTAAATATTTCAAAAATTGTTTGATTTTCATACGCCTTTCAAACCTAATTCGAAAAGCTCTCAGTCAATTTGATGTTGGCAAAATTTTCGTAGAAAGAAAAATAACTGGCATAAACTTGGAATAACGTCGCAGTTCTACAGTCATGCAATATAAATCTGTGCATTCTATTTGGAGTTTTAAATTTGAATGGATCTATTGTTGTTAACTTCATCCATTTGGATAAAGATGACAACAATGTACCTTAAGTAATTCGCTCTTTAAAATATATTAACCTTATTCGTTGGTTTAATATTGTTGCCTTATTGTCGTCTTTTTATGAGTTTCCTGGTAAAAATAAGAGAAAATAAGGGATCTACATGTATAAATCGTGTATTTGTATGTAGCATTTTGGCTTCAAAATTTATAGACCGCCTTTGACCGCCTATAGTTTTTTGTTTATTTTGTGACTTTGTTAGTTATTCTTTAAAATAATATGTTTGATCGCTTGGGGATCGTTATATTTTTTTTATTGGCTGAGGGTTTTATTTAAGTATAATTTAATGTCATGTTATTTTTTATTTCCTAATTGCTTTTATTTTCAGTCTCGTTTTCTATCACGCTGTACCACTGTGGATTTGCGGATTTTATTTCACAGATGCACCATTAAGGAGGACATCCATGGCATTTTCCTTCACAACAATATATATACAAATAAATGTACCTCATACTTAAAAAGTGAAATATATTTTAATAAAAATAGTACGCATCTATTTGTCTTTCATTTATATCAAGTAAACAATAGTACCGAAACAATTACACAAAAATGAAAGAATTTACATTACAAATTGTTATCTCATTATTCTGTAGCGAGAGTTTGTTCTACATTTTTATGATAATTCAAACTATTCAAATGTATTTCAATCAGAACTTTACAACTCTCTTTGTCTTTTATTCCGACGCTTTAATGACAACGTAGCGCATCCGTACTGTTATTTTATATGCGAATGTTAGTTTGATTGTTTAATTGTAACGCTTTTATGTTTTAAAGAATACATTCGTCCCCGAAATAAATTGGTATACAATAGAAAGAATAGAAAAATATATTTTTTTATACCGCAGGTATAAAAAAAAAGAGCACAGTACTTACAAACTACTAACAAGGGCGGGCTAGGTTACGTTATAATAGTCATTGCTGTAAAGGAGATCACGAAGGCTGTCAAGCCTAGAAGTAGGTAGAAGTTGGAGCTATAGCTAGCTGTAGCTGTAGGTAGCTATGATGTTGTAAAATGTATTAATAACTCCTCTCACCTCATGGGAGTACGTAGTGAGAATAGTTTAAGTTAAAGCTTGGAATACCTTTTAGGGTGCAAACATGGTGGGTGCAAAAAACTTTCCGGTGGTGTTCGATTAAGGCAATGAGGATGAATGATGTATTTTAGTTGAGTTTCCAAACGTTGTATAGTCGGTCATCATTTTCTCAGTCTTTTCCTTGTCCTACCTGTCTACCTACCTGCTAAAAATTATACATTTGGTTATAAATTTAGTTTTAATAATAATTATTTTATATTTGCGCTTTAATTTATTTTTGATATGTTTGTTTTATATATTTTTTTTAATGAGTGAATAATTTATTAATAATTATAAATTTGTATGTTGAATTTTGATTTTGATTAAATCACTAATCTATACGTATTAAGATATTATATAAATTAGGTAATTATTGAGCCCTTAGTTGGTTGGATTATGTAACAAATTTCTAATTATTTTATAATAATAATATATTATACCAAATCCCGATACAACACACTCTCCCCTTAAATCTGGTTTCAAAGTTTATTTTTCAACATAATATTAGTAACATAAAACTAATTAAACAGCTGTATTCTAGAGGACTTAAATGTTACGAATACCGTTTTACAAGATCTCCTTAAAACTGTAACGAGTTACCGCTTAATTGTGAAAACTTGTTCTTTTATTAAAAATTATAAATGGAAATGAAACACTTCAGAGTTTGCTTTAAATTAAACACAGGTTTTACTTTCATTAACTTTTTCAAAAGAAGTTAAATTTTTGTACGAATATTTTTTTACAATGAGAAAAAGCGTAGTTATTTTAAAATAAATAAAATCCAATCCAGATCAGAAAAAAGAGAAACTTAATATACCCCACCCATGATGGAAAATCAGCAAAACATAATCATTGGTCGCGATTGTCTCTTTGAATGCCACAAACTCAACTATCAAACGGTTTTAACCAATGGGAAAAATAGATTCATGACTTTTGCTGAAATATAATGATAATTATTGATGATGACGGAAAATATCTTTAGACTTCCTAATGGAGAGTTTTTTTAATGAACACTTACTGTTCAAATGTAAATGTAATTATTATCGTATTACTCATATATATAATTATACTAGCAATGAGATGTTGAATATTAATAAACATTCGAGGATGTGTCTAATAACAAATAAATCAAACTCATGATATTATTCTAAATAGTGTTGTTATTTTGGTTGTACGAGTATAAATGATGTTTATACATTTCAGAGTTTTACCGTGATATTGTAATTAAGAATTTATTTCAGTTTTCATGTTTTATGATGACGCTTGAAATAGTGATTGAAATATGAGATAACCATTGAATGCAAGTCGCTTTAGTTATAATTAAAACATTCCAATAATCACGAAAATGAGGTGACTAAACTTCTGCTATCATTTGTCACTTGACCTTATATTCTATGAAACAAGTATTGACAGATGATAAAAAATATTTAACAAAAGTTTTTTTGCAGTGTAAAACACCCTTATCAACCGACTTAGTGGTAGCATCCTTTAGAATTGTTGAGTTGATCAGTCAAAAGTACATTCCTTACCCAAATATAATTTAATGAAAACTTTATTTCAATGTAACAATAGGTAGAGCTGGCGTTTATCGTGATCGCATGATATATAAATTGTCCCAAAAATGGTTTCTATTTTCCAAAAACTATTCTACCAGCGACTGCAACACAAATCTGTGATTTTTGAAGCTGTCAGGATATATTTTTTTTTTAATTATAGTACTTTTTTAAAGCGTGTCTAATATCACGAGTTTAAACCTACTACTTATAGCCTTTAAAACACTCATTTTCTAAAAACTTAGTTTATAATATATATTATACTTGAAAGATATCAGCTGTGTCGACTGGATATAAAATATTTCATTAGAATAGAGTATGTAATGATAACAAAATTTAAATGATCTCAAGTCAAATGATATTTAGTAAAAATAATAATGCAGGTAATGTTCTAAACGTATTAAAATTTAAGATTATATCTATTAGTTTTAGAAAGGCTGAATTTTCTTTTGGTTTGAGGATCGCATGTCAAACAGTCAGATTTCAGTTTTAATGATTGAAAACAATCTGAAGCGACACATGTTATGATTAAAAATATATTCCAACGCAACTCAAGCTGTCTTTCATGGTACAGATAGGTTCTCAATTACTTTTATTATATCCTTGGATTAAGTACTCGTCTTACTTAGGTGACGTTGTTTCAATTAATTATTTTTTTGATGGTATAATGTTAAAATAAAAAAGTAGTTTCTATTTAAATATAATTCAAGTTATTATTTCATAATATTGAGAAATACAAATGAGGTAATTTTTTCCAAATTGCTTTATACGTACTTCCAGTCATCATCTTATTGAAAATTAAAAAAAAACAATGTGTTTTGCTTTGATTGAGTTACTAAATACGGAGTCCAAATATAAAACTTTTATTTCTGGACATTTCGTGATTGGATATAAAAGATAATGAGACAAAGACTTTTTTGAAGACTAGAATAAAAAAAAAGATATTTAAGAGACCTTTACTTTTGATTTTTTAAATATATAACGATATTATATATATTATATATATATTTATATTATTTACCTTGATTTATGTGTAACTTTTTCATTTTCCTATTTTCTAAATAATGTTTTTATAGAAAATAAGAGTATTCCAGGTCTAAGATATTCAATAAAAGGTAATAATTTAATTTATTCATAAAAAATATATAATTACAAAAATAAAAATAATGTTACTCGAAAAAATCCTTTTTTATGTTTTTTCTCTAATTTTGAGAAAATGTGTAATTATATTAAGTTAAACGATTTATCATAATCACTGTTAAACACATCGTCGCCTAAACCTTCACTTAAACTTTATTTTCCTAATTATTGTATAAACGCGTCAGCAACATAACACGCTATTATTCTCTAAAAGAGGTACTTTTGAAAAAATATACACAAAATTTTACGAACAGCGTTGCAATTTCCTCAAAAGCCAAACGAGGTAAGCCTTGATTGTGAAAGTTTGTACGTTTATTGAAAAATGTTGGATGAATATTATAAATACTCCCATATGTACGGCGTGCTTTTATTTTGACAAAGTATTGCTTATATTTTAACATTTTTAAGTAACAAATTACTAGATTTTTGCAATTAATTGTGAGTAGTACTAGTAATATTTTATTAATAAGTAAAAGTGAGAAATTACCAAAAGCAGCATTATTTGAATTTGTGTTAAATCATGATCTATTCAAAATACACATATACTCATTGTCTAACCGATTTAGGGATCAGCTTTAAGGTAAGGAATAGAGGACAGAGTAGTAAAACATGCTCAAGCATGGATTTATAATTTTGGAGACCTATATTTTTGATTCATCTAAACTTTTTTAACCGTCACAACGTTTGAAAGTTTAAAAGTAAGCCTGGTACATTTAATTTAAGTGTTAGTAGTTACTTGCCACATTTAAGTGTTTGCAATCAATAATACAGACTTTAGAATTATCGAGCATTAAGTAGCTTAATACTTTCAAATGTATCTTTTATATATTCAATATACATACACTTGGTGAACTTCGAAAATAAACTGACGGTCTGCTGATCTACTGCAAAGACTTGTGACTTATTCATTACTATATAAATAAATAAACTATTACGACTATATTAAATTATTTTGTAACTTTAATTACATCTTTCTTAAAACATAAAGTGGTATGTTTACATTCGAAATAACTGATCATTTAATGAAAAATACATTATCAATATCAAATAAAGACTTTCATTTCATTTCATTTCAATTCATTATATTTAATATTTTTAACTCAATAAAGGCTTTTAATCTTAAATAAATATGTTAGGTACATAAATATGGACTTACAGAGGATTACACAGAACAGGCAAAAATATGTGAAATAAAGTAATTATGAAGTGAATATGATTTATATTCACTGACCGTAATTATTAAAGTAACGACCTCGTTAAACCCTCAAAAATCATGAGCTTATTTTATGTCATATATGCCCTTGTGCTTTAGAGTATGTTAATTTTATGTGTTCATAAATGTATGTATTTATTCATATATTCAAGAACCTTCCTCGGCTTAATATGGATTCTTTAAGCTTATTCATACTTTCTTGAAACTCGACCAAAATAAAAAAATCGGTTATATTTTTATTTATTAATAAGAAATGTTACATTGAAATAAATATGTCTATTCTCTTTATTAAATATGTAAGTAATAGTAAAAATATAATATTAATACGACTTCGGACTCTGTTTAAACTAATTTTAGTTGCATATATTTATTTATATATCTACCTCGGTCAAGTCAGTATAATAATAAAAAAAAAGTAGTTTTTAATAAATATAAAAAAATATGATATATTTTTATTGCATCTAATATTAAATTACTATACATGCATAAACTAGAAGCTATTTAAAAGAAAACGATTTTCAAGCTCTTATAATTGAAACCCTCAGATTTTTGGCTCGTATGCCGCTGCGTACTCGTTGCTGTCATTGTGAGGCATTTTAGTGGCATGCTTTATTGTTTTGACATGACCTAACGAGGTCCCAGGTATTGTGTGGTAAATTTTCTGTCTAAAATGCACAGATCAAGCAATTATTAAAAATAATACATAGAAAATACAAGCAGCGACCACGATTTGTTGTATTAAATCTTATTTACCTAGTTATAATTAATGTAAAATATATATAAATATATTTTACATACTACTCATACAAAATACAAACAATTGTACATTTATTATTTACTTTTTATTTTGTTTATAGAATGGTAATTAAAAATTGTATTCCCACACTAACCATATGGTTGTATGATTCTACGAATCTCAAAAATTCACTAGAATTTGTTGTCTACAGTGCTATTGTTAAAAGAAAATATCATCATTTTAATGGGGAAAAGGAAACAAATGTAGGTTAATGGAAAACGGCAAGTTTATTATTTTTTTATTAAATTTACGCTTAAAGTTAATAAAAAAACTAGAGACAAATTAGTGATAAAACGACAATTGCTTGGGTTAAGCACATGTATGCAGAAGGAAATACAATAGCCCGACAAGAAAAATGATTAGAATGAAAGAGAGAAATCGCTTAAAACACTCTTCTCTTAACTAAATTGAAACGATTACTTTCATAAAACTTTAACATAATCTACAAATATAATAAAGCTTAGCATATTCCTATCTAATACATTGAACAGTAATAATAGATATGCTATTTCAAGCAAATTCTGAAAATATATATCGTCTGTAACGTATGTCGTAGAAATAACAAGATATTTAGATAAAAAATTATTAATTATAAAGAAAATGCAACTATAAATAAACTGTTTAAAAATATATATTAACCTTTCGAATGTCACATTTTAGAAGCATAAGATAGATCCTAATCAATTTAGAAAGAATATTCCGTTTAATTTTATTTCTTGTATCATAGAAATTAAGTTAATAATTAATCTGAAATTTAAACATACATTTTATGTATTTAGAGCAAGTTAACGTAAATAGACATTACACTTAGTGTTTGACTGCGCAGCGTAGATTAAAATATCAATAACACTTTGATTTATTCATACACTATCAGGTGTGCTGATTGAATATAAGCAAATATTTAGACTAACAAAGTAGTCAAAAGTTGCTCTAGACACTTTAAGTTAATAGTTGGATCTAAAACTTAAACTTTAACAAAACCAGCACCTCTCTCTACGTGATCTTAAGCCACATTCTGCACTACTAGCAGTATAGCTTTGTATACTCGAATAAATAGTAGTATAAGTTGAAATGCAGCTCTTGTTCCCATCAATGTTTTAGGGCGCTTTGTATTTACAAGATATGATACAAGTGTAAGTAGCTTCAAAATATCATATTAAGTAACCTAAAAATGCTTTTGCATGAAGCTTTTACATTATCAAAGCTATATAATATTATAAAGCTTATACTTAAAATTTGAGGCTCGCTGTAATTTAAATGAATGGTCTCGTCTTTATTTTATTACGTGCTAATGTGTAGTAAAATGGGTCTTATAAATCCTAATGTTCATTGTTATTTGTTCTCGAAATTTTTACGTCGCTAAAGTTGAAATATTAAATATAAAGTTTTCTGAATGTAAATTGTTTTTCAAACGTTTCTAATCTCAATAAATTATTAAAATAAATGAAATACATAAAATTATAGTTCCGCAAAAAAGAAAATGCTTAGTTTTTAAATATACAAAGTCAAATAAATATATATTTTTACTATTTATTGACTGAAAAATATTGATTACATTTTTGTGAAACCATTTTAAATAATATTAAGAGAAAAGTAAGTCAAATCTATCCAACTTATTGTTATCTTTTATAACTAAGTTAAGAAGTTAGCGAGGCGTTAAGTGTACATATACCACTTCTATACATATAATATTATATTAGAAAATAGCTTGCATGCTGTTTGTCTTCAGATAAATTACTTGTCTTAACTAACTAAGACAGTCAAAGGTGTCTAAAGTTTGTTTACGACATGCGATAAGACCGTACAAAACAAATATCTAAAGTAACTTTTAAGAAACTTACTTATCCTACCTAGCTATCGCTAATTAATTCGCTTGCCTCTAGTTGTGCTTTTGTCTATAGTTAATTTCAGACCACGAGCCGTGAAAGTAAAATAGTCCCGAACAAAACCATCACCTAAGTGAACATTTCCTTGTTTTTGCTAATCATAATTTTCAGCACAAATTAAATGTAATGTTAATAAGATGCAGCCATTAGGAATGCTTACATTCCAGTGTCATTGGGGAGAGTAAACAATTAAACGTGGGAGTTCGGTAGTATTTCTCTCGACACGCTCCGATATCAAACTTAATTACATTGAGATGAGTAGAACTATGTAATGATTTTGGTAATATTTACTAATCAATTTAAAACAATGTGCAAAAGCCAAGTTTAACTATGGTATAAAAAAAACTATTATGATTCAGTCTTTTAATCTATTTTATTTTGTTCATTGTCTTATTATATTTATGTTATACCACCTGCAAGATTAATTAAGGTCTGATGAAAAGACTTACCTTTAATTGTACCACTTTTGAACGAGTTTGTTTTTAATTTAAAATACGTCAACTTTTATATTTTCTTGTAACTTTTGATGCTAAAATAAAATTTAAATATTATAACTTAGTCTAAATTTAAGAGCTGAACATAAAAATGTATTTAATTCAAATAAGCAACTCTTAGATAAGAATGATTAAGCTGCGGTGCAAATTAAAATATGATTAATTATAATACAAATAAATTTTTCTTTTATAAATAAACTAATTCTATTTAACAAATAATTTCTTATAGCAAGACAATTATAGTTTTGAGAAAACCTACTACTTTTAATTGATTTAATTTGGGTTATTATTCGTACACTAATGTTATATATTTTAATACTTTATTTTCTATAATGAACATACAATATTTAACAATATTATATACTTTACTGGTTATCTCTTTCTGAAATTCTAAGATGATCATAAATCGCTACGACACATTTTAGTACAACCACTTACGACTATGTTAAGTAGCTCAGTATTCATGTTACTCTTGAACTACGATAGTCATAGCATCTCAAAGAGGTAAGTTTCTTTAATTATTTCTAAAGTGTGCTGCAATTAGCTCGTAAATAAAGTCTCTGAAGTACATCATATGTTACATATTATTGATAACATTTTTGTTATAAATACCATTAAATTGTGAAAATACATTTAAAATATTAACAAAAAGTATAGTAAGCAAGTTTATCCCATTAGTGATATTGTTTAATAAAAAGAAATGCTGAATAACTAAAAGATAATAACCACGTATAAGTTTCTAATGATTCAGTTACGTTAAGGTACATACGTTAATTACGTTAAGATATTTAGGAAATTACTCAAATTAACTTAACTTATCTTCACGCCATATCCCTTGCGGGGTAGCCAGAGACGACGGAGCGCCAAACGCTACGGTCCATGCATACTACGGTCCCTGCATATTATCTTTAAAAATCTAATACAGTCACATTTTGTAAAGATATATATAACAAGTTAGTCCAAACTTAGGTATCCCAAAACAAACATATGAATTCAGTAACACGTATAGAAGCTTTTTTTCTTAAATAAAAACCCCTGTTCATGGCGATATTCGGTTTAAAAGAAGGATATTAAACGACATTAGCATTCATGGTTTCCTTATTAACAATAGAAGATCTGTTAGCGTTCATTAAATCAAAGGATAACCCTATTATAAGCTCCTTAACTTTACTATAACTTAAAAATAATTTTTAGTTACGCTCTTGAGAAAAAGAGGGGAGTAAGGGGGAAACGGGGGAGTAAGGGGCAAACGGAACCAAAATTGCCACTTACCACAGAAAAGCACTATGGAAAGTCAAGTTTTGAGAGCGTGTGTAATAGATAGGGCGTCGCCGCAAAACGACGCGCAGACACATTGCCCTACATCTGCCACAAATATGCGAGGGCTACCGAGTCAAGGGCGGACTAACTGTTGGCTCACTAACAGGAAGGACGACAGAACTCGCGGAACTATTTCAAAGGAGGAGAGTAGACTTTGGTCACATAAAGAACTACATTGGTCGAATAAAGAACTGTAAAGTGATCCCAGGAGAGTGTGTTATTTCCCAACACCGTATTGTGGCACGCTTACTATGAACAACTTTTGAGCACAACCACTAGGACGGTTACTTTTTCTAAAGTAAGCAGTAACCTTGGTCTCGTACCACTAATAACACCACAGGAAGTCAAGCCAGCGCTCAAAAAGATGGCTTACAAGAAATAGCTGGGGCCAGATGGAATCACTATAGAAGTCAGGAAATACCTCGGAGAGAAGGGTATTTATCTCCTTACACACCTCTACTTGAAAGCCATGGAAACATTGAAAATACCGGATGCGTGGAGACTGAGTACAATAATTCCTCTCTACAAGGGTAAAGGTTGCAGATACGAGTGCAACTATCGCGGCATAAAACTGATGAGTCACACAATGAAACTCTATGAGAGAATCATTGATGCCCGGTTGAGATCGGAGAGTTCTCTTTCTGAAAACCAATTTAGCTTTGTTCCTGGCTTATCCGCAATCGACGCGATGTTTGCAATCAGCATGATAAGACAGGAGTTTCGAGCTAATAATAAGCCGTTATACTTGGCGTTCCTGGATATGGAAAAGGCATTCGATCGCGTACCTCGTAGTACGATCTGGTGGAGCCTTCGCAAGAAATATATCCCAGAAAGGTACGTTGACATCATAGCTGACATGTATAAAGACGTCAAGTCAGTAATAAGAACCAAGGTGGGGCAGACACAACCAATAGCACTAACTGAAGGAGTACATCAAGGTTCAGTCCTAAGCCCATACCTCTTCTGTTTGGTGATGGATGCCCTTACAGAGGAAGCTCAAGCTATGGTTCCGTGGACATTTATGTATGCAGATGATGTAGCTATTTGTGCGACATCCCAAAGTGAGTTAGAGCAAGCCCTAAATGAATGGAAGCGTCAGCTGCAGACGGGTGGCCTTATGTTGAGTGTTGCTAAGACCCAGTACATGGTATGTAATAATCCAGGCGCTTCAGATGACCCTCTCATTATAGATGGTCAACAAATTAAAAAATGTGATGAATACAAATATCTGGGCACTATGTTGCACACCACAGGAGATCTGGAAACAAACATTCAGCATCGAATTGTGGCTGCCTGGTTTAAGTGGCGGGAAGTAACTGGCGTAACCTGTGACCGTAGAATGCCTCTAAAGCTAAAAGGCCTTGTATATAAGAGCATGATTAGGCCTGTTCTAACTTATGGCAGCCAAACGTGGGCCCTTACTCAACGACAAGTCCAATCTTTATCTGTGGCTGAAATGAAAATGCTTCGTTGGATGTGCGGGGTGACGAGACTCGACAAGATACGCAACGAGTACGTTCGCGGTAGTCTCGGCGTTCGCGACATTGCCGACAAGTTGCAGGAGAGTAGGCTGCGATGGTTCGGACACGTCAAGAGAAGACCTCCCGACTATATAGGCAACACAGTAGCCAATCTGAACACCCAGGGGGTCCGGAGAAGGGGAAGACCGAAGACCAGGTGGTTAGATGTTATTCGAAAGGATATGAGTTCCTGCGACGTGACTGAGGAAAATACGTCCAACAGAACGAAGTGGAGAGAGAAGACGAGAAAGGCAGACCCCATCATCAGATGGGAATAATAATTGCCAAGGAGAGAGAAAGAGAGAGAGTGCTCTTGAGAAAAACAAATTGCAATATTAATGATTTCTTTTTAATCTACTATTTTTTATGTAACATAAAAATTAAAGACGAATGTATATTGAGATAAGTCATTCCCTTAGATTTTACCTTGTTAGTTGTATCGCACAGACGGATTTGTCCACGTTCAGTGTAGACAGGTGAGAGACAGATTTATGTGTTAAGAGATATTAGAAGATTTGCAACTACAGAGGTGGATATTTTTTGTACAACTTACAAAGCTATGTTTATTTAAGTTTACCTTTAGGATGAATATAGTTTTATTCGAATACTTTTAAAATTATTGTTGCTATTATGAATTTATTTGAATTACGCTACTGGGTATATAATACAACTGTTTGATTTACTAAAGTATAAAAGCTAATCAAACCCTTATATTATGTATTAAAAATAGTTTAGCACTGCATTTTGTTCATTTACTTTATGGTTTTCAATTCTGTGAAATACTAATATCAGTTTAGTGATGAAAATAAAACGTCCCGATAGTCTGTGTTTAGGATTCTGCACGTAAATGTCAATAAAGTAAGTTATTATTGTCTATAATATTATATAGCTTTTGATGTGACACTATAAAGTTGCATGGTGATAAACAATTTGGTTATAAAATAATGGAGTACTTGTATAACAGATACCGCAATCTTGTCATTATTTTCTTTTTTCAAAAAATTTGG
This sequence comes from Melinaea menophilus ssp. n. AW-2005, assembly GCA_918358695.1. Lineage (NCBI taxonomy): Eukaryota > Metazoa > Arthropoda > Insecta > Lepidoptera > Nymphalidae > Melinaea > Melinaea menophilus. The sequence continues at coordinate 18,270,502 of OU911043.1, read as the reverse complement.
TCTTGTGATGAAAACATATACGTGGTGGTACTTTGAATCAGTGCGATCTACGATAATAATTGTTTGTTTCAGTTTATGGTAGTACCTAAGTAATATCTAAGAAGATATAAAAATAAGAGTATTTAGCAATTTTGATCTGTTAGAAAAACTCACTTAAAGAAATATAACGCATGTTTTTTCAGGATTAAGTAGTTGTACGGAAATAACATTATCTAATCACGACATAAACGTTCGTTGCGCGTTGTTTTATTGTAATGGATTGTAAACTGTTTACCCACTTTATATTGTTATTCTCCTGTGTGGTTGCAGCTTTATACTTGTATATATAACAATAATTCATTTGTAAAATATCATCATATTTTAGTTTTGTAAACACGTTCCCAATTGGAGTTTTTACGTTAATATTGGTCCATAGATTAACCCTTTTAAAGTACTGTTACGTAGAAAATTAACTTCTGTACAAATTTAATCACTTAGTCACACATTAAAAATTTTTTGATGTTTGTCTGTGATTAGATTGATTGATTATCTGTAGACAGGTAATTCAAAAGACTTTAATAGGCTGTGACATCTCGTACTATTTTACGAATTTGATGTTGTCAGCTTCAGGAGGCTTTGCATTTCTTTGGAATTCTGCACATATTGTGACTTCACTGCACTTACTATCAATATATTATTTATATTATAACAACAAATATGCTTCTCTAACTTAAGATATTTTATCCATGTTTATTTTCTTTCTTTAAACTTTATGATTGTCTAATTTTACAATACCGAATTATTAATAAAGTATGTCTAATTTTTATTGTAACCTATTTAATGATTGAATATAAAATCAGTGCTTTTTTATTGCTCTCATCAATATATATATATTTCAAAATATAACCTGAGTGTTTAATAAATAAATTTCCTAAACTATCTATAAAAGCATCTTGGGAAAATCAATTACATTAAAGACCAGTTAATAAAATGTATTATAAAAGTAACAGGGTATGTACATTACGGATACTACTGTATCTTTGGTATTGTGGTATCTAATCTATAGTCACTTGGTAAAATACATACGAATTTATTGAAAACACTCCGTCAATTTTAGTGTTACTGAATAATTATTTTCAATATATTTCTACTACTGTATTAAGAGGTTGTTGTTACTTATCAGTTCAAGTTGGGTTACGCCAGGCTCCGAGCTTATGCAAAAAGGACCCCGAATGCGTTTGAAACTAGTCGGGCAAGTTCTCTTATAGTCAACATGTAATATTACTTAGAATATATTATACTAATATTAATCTAATTATTTAGTGTACATAACTATACACCATAATAACTTACTAGAAATACTATTGTTATGCGGACTTTTTTTAAGGCTTCAGAAGCTTGTTTTTTATATCCGTAGGGGACTGTGCACCTTATTTTATATTAATCTTAACTTGACATATTGCATCCCTGAGAAAAAGGGTCCTGTCAGCAGGCAAAAAAATGTCCTCCAAATGTTGCTTTTTCTTTCGAAGAAAGGAACCATAATTTATTAAATTCGTTATCGTGACACCTTATTGTCTTATCTTTGATTTAAATCTTTTAATAAATAATAAAGGAACACATAACATCATGTTTCAATTATTTCAGGTCATTTTAATAGATTGTATTTTGATTTTCTATTAAAAGTATTGCAGTACATAACATAGCGACAGCAGACACATTTAACAAGTTTTTTTTTTATATTATTATAACCGAAATTGTCAGCACTGTTTTATTTCACAAAACTCTATCAGAAAATAAAAAACTATTCAGCAAAGTAAGAATTTATTCTTAAGAAGAAATGAAATGTTCCAAACAGTAAAGTCTGAAGCGTCTTACTTGGCCTCAGTAACCTTAAAAATAAAACACAATTCGCTCATTTTAAAATTATCTAACAAGAATTAATTATTGTTATTTTAGTAGTGAATACAAGAAATATAAATTTATTCCTATAAGATGAGTATAAATGTCGAAAGTAGTCACATTTTAAGAATAAAAACATCGTGATCAGAATAACCTCAAAAATGTTTTTCATTCAAATCTCATACATCATTTTCATATAAAAGAGAAAGTGCACATTTACTCGTATGATACCTACCCGAGCCGGCGAAGCCGTCGGATCTTCTCTAAACAAATATTTTATTATTACAAACACCGACGTTTAACCATCAACATTTAACCATCAAAGATGGACGGTATTTGATTATGTCATTCATGTCATAAACTATTGTGGCGTCATGCTTTCAGAAAAACATATAACGGGATGCTTCGTTATATATATTTCTCTTTCGATCTCCAAAATATTATTATTTTATGCGAAAATTGGACTAATTAGAAATATATAAATAATAAACTACCATTATTGGAATATACGTAAATAAAAGTATTGTAGAATCTTTCATCATCATCAGTAATAAATGAAATGAAATGAAATTGTAAAACATTACACTTTAAAAAAGATGCAAAGGAGGTGCTAAAAATAAGATTGGTGTATATTTTTAAAGTATTTAAAACGACTTAAGTCTTAATCAGGAAGTAATAGAATTTTACGAGAGATTTAACAGTATTCACGACTTCGGCGCTTGTTATCTAAATGTTTGAATACAAATCCAACTGAAGAACTAACTGTAAGTACTGAGTTAACATATTTACATAATTCTTTTTATTTCCAATATTTTTAGAATTGTTATTTATCACTTTGGCTGTGTAGGTTATTTAATTCGATTCATAAGGAGGCTTTTCTCTGTTCCAAATTGTGCATTACACTTATATTAGTTTACAAAATAAAATCGTTCACTTCTAGGGTAAATTCCTCCCTTGCTAATAAAACTATATGTTAATATTAACGAGTTATCTTTAATGTTATTTTTGATCACGGTAACGATGTTATAATATGTACGGATTGATAGTACACTTATTATCAAAAGTATCGTGTGTTTCGAAATAAATTAAGATTATCACCAGATACGTTTGAATGAATAATTTGATCGTTTTCAAAAGAGAGTCAAAAAGTTAAATACAAAATACTAAATACCAAATACCAAATCATTCAAATAATATTAAACATCTTAATAAGATAAGATCATCTTTTATATGAAAAAATCGATATTACACAAGGCAAAAGAATTGCTTATCCTTGTTTCAAATTGCGTAAGTAATTTAAAAAACATTGCAATAAATGGAGGCGCGATAACCAATTGAGGTCGTTATTAGAAAAAGTTATTTTCTTAGAACTTTTTTAAAGTTTTCCTACACAATCACATTTTAAGTTTCTTAAGAAGTAGTTAGAAGTAGTAGTAGTTGTTAGAAGTATCTAATACAATAGAATAATTATTTTTATAGCTTCCATTAGTTCTAACAGCCCAGTCATTTTGTTATTACATTGCTAAGTTTATGATTATTCAGTAAAATCTATAAACTAAGCCACTCGGATTATACACAACCTTTGAGAAAGAAAAATTCACTGAATTATAAACGTCACCTCAAAGGTGCTGTTATTTACAGGTTTTTCACATGAGTTCCAAAGATAAGACGCTTCACCGTTATGTGTAAAACCACGAAATGGTTATTTTCATTATCTATAAAATAGGTACGATTGTTTATTTCACCTACATATTTCGACACTCCTATCCTACACAATCGATAAGGTTCTTCTCGTGGACCTGGAACTATGAAATTTAGAAAGTAAGATTCTTTTATAGTAACAATTCAAAGAAAAATCTGAAAACTAAATTTTTTCCATTAACAAAAAGAATTAGTCTTATAGGGGGTCGAATTTTAAAATTGATGCTGCTAGTTTAAGTGCGGTATCATATGAAAGGGCTTGTGGATATTTTAAAACATAATTTATTTATTTTTTAAGACCCAAATCTAATTCTTTGTGAAAATTTGTAAAAATTTGTTTTCTAAGGTTTTGGAGGCTGAATACCAGTAATCGTTGGGGACTCGATTTTAGAACCATTTTTAACCTACAAATTAGATTGTTAACATTTATTTTGGGATAATGAGTGAATAACGATAATAATATAAGTTATATTAAAATTCACAGCGTCTCTTTTTAAGCAAAAATAATTATGTGTAAAAATAAAAGTAAGTAAAAATGTGTTAGCTATACACATTTTCTTCAGAATTCAAATCAAGAATTATGTCAGTTCAGTTTAACAATGAATTATTTCAGTTTTGAATGTTACCGCATTTAACAAACGCTACTCTTCTGAGTATCACCCTCTGGTGATGTCGTCTTTTTTCTGCAAGTTCATCTTAAGTATACAGATTTTTCAGGTGCGTTACAGCAGGTTTTACAATTAAAAATTTTATTTTAGTACGAAGTGTTTAAGATTTTTACACTAATGAAAATGTTCATGAAAGTGAGACCTGTTTTTAATGTAAAGTAACCAAGGAAGTATGTTCAACTAATATTTTTAATACAAAAACAAACTTTCACAATTAAGCGGAAACCCTTTACACTTTTAAGAAGATTTATGAAAGCGCTATTCATAATATTTACTGTATATTTTCTAGAAAACAAAAATAGTTTTATGTTTCTAACACTTTTCTACTTCATGAAAATCAACTTTGTAATGCGATTGAGAGGAGAACATGTTGTAATAATATAATTATTGTTAAAAATATATATGTATATTAATAAGTTTAGTTTTAGATAAATTAATGCCAAAAACAGTATCCCTTTAACCTCAAACCACAAACAATATTACTATGAATATATATTAATATTTACATTATAATAAAATATTAATATACATATACTTGAAATAACATATGAATATCTACTTATTAATTACAGCCAAGCTATAGGCAATTGCCTATAGCTTGGCTGTACCGGATGTATGGGATGACTTAACGAGTGTGGTACCAATCTTTCTGATTTACGAATATGGTATTTATGAATTCTTTCTTCTAAAAAAATCTTTATCAATACCTCAAAAGGTATAATTTTACAAAAAAACTTCTGCATCTTCTTGACCCTATTCCAATTTTGAGGTAGCCGCAGTATGTTTTTTCCTTCCATACTCTCCTGTTTCTCGTCGTCTCTGTACTCCCTTCTTCTCCATATCGTCTCTCACGCAACCTATCCCTCTTTTCTTCGGCCGTCCTCTACCTGTGTAACCCTCCACTTCCATACCTACCACTCTTTTGATTACGTGCCTTTCATCTCTCCTTATAACATGCATATATCATGACAGACGGCTAAATTATAAGGTATAATTCTAAAAAATAAAATATAATATGATTACAAATTAAAACTTTATACAATTCTTAATAAAATCACCAGTCATTTGTCGTATTAAAAGAGCAATATACATTATTGATATATATTTATTTGTAACACTGTTTGTTATGACAAATTAATACATTAATACCATTGAAATTATGTATTTCTGCTTATAATTAATATATGAATATTAATTTAATTTAATTATACTATGGTGGAGTTTCCAATAATTTGTAAAGGATCAACAAATCAATTATGGAAAACATAATTATTGTGTGGATTTTCACATAACGTTTTATATTTTCATGTTATGTAGAAGTCAGTAAATAATTTATATTACGCCTGAGATCACGTTTCTTCAAATGCACCTTTGAAGGTGAAGTTTGTAATTCAGTGAGTATTCAAAGCTCTTATACGAGACAAATCTTTTATTTTTTATTTTTATTTTTTTATTTTACAGGAGGGCAAACGAGCTTGCGGGTCACCGTTAGTATGTGATCACCGCCGCCCATGAACTCTTGCAACATCCGAAGACACACAAGAGCGTTGCCGGCCTTGGAGAAAGGAATAAATGCCTTTTTTGAAGGAACCCATGTCGTATCGATCTGGAAATACCGCCGAAGGAAGTTCGTTCCACATTTGAGTGGTACGTGGGAAGAAAGTCCTTGAAAACCGCATAGTTGAAGATCGCCACGCATCCAGGTGGTATGGATGGTAAAGGAGGCGATGGCGAGCTGTGCGGTGGTGAAATTCGGCGGTAGGCATCAGGTCAAATAGTTCTTCGGAACACTCCCCGTTGTAAATGCGGTAGAAGACGCATAAAGAAGCCACGTCTCTACGCAATGCCAAAGAGTCCAGCCGTTCGCAGAGCACCGGGTCCCCGACAATCCGAACGGCTCTCCGTTGTACGCGGTCAAATGGTAGAAGCTGATATTGGGGTGATCCGGACCAGAGATGAGAACAGTACTCCATGTGTGGCCGGACCTGCGCCTTGTAGAGCGCAAGTCTTTGGCCAGGTTTGAAATACTGCCTCGCTCTATTGATCACTCCCAATTTCGTCGAGGCCAACTTGGCCTTGCTCTCCAGATGACCACGAAACTGACAGTCGCTCGAAATGTCGAGTCCCAGTATTCTGATACTTGGCGAGGCAATAAGAGGAGTGTTCTCGAAGAGCGGTGATACGACAAATGGGTTTTTTTTAGTGGTAAACGCGCAAACCTGTGTCTTCTGGGGATTGAACTGAACGTGGTTCAGTTCACCCCACTCAGAGACCATCCCCAGGGAAGTCTCTATTGAAGACACAAGTTTCTTTCGGCACTCATCGACGTTTTCCCAAGAGAGACCTGCACGACCGGAATATACCGCATCCCCAGTGCTGTGATCCGCATAACAATGTATGTTGGAAATATCCAACATATCATTGATGTGCAGGAGGAACAGTGTTGGGGATAGCACGCAGCCTTGGGGTACACCAGCGTTCACGGGCTTGGGGTCCAAGCAAAAACCGTCGAGAACGACCTGTATGCTCCGCCCAGTGAGGAAGCTGGTTATCCACTTGCATAAACTCTCGGGAAGCCCATAGGAAGGTAGCTTCGAAAGAAGCCCCTTGTGCCATACACGATCGAAGGCTTTTACCATATCCAGACAAACTGCCAGACCTTCTCCCTTGCTTTCAATAACCGTTGCCCAACGGTGAGTGAGGTATAACAGAAGATCACCAGCTGATCGACCATGGCGAAAGCCAACCTGCCGGTCATTGATCAACTGGTGATCCTCGAGGTACGTTAGGACCTGTCGGTTTATGATAATCTCCATTATTTTGGAGAGAAGGGAGGTAATGGCGATAGGTCTGTAGTTAGCTGGGTCCGAGCTATCACCTTTTTTAGGGATCGGATGGACAAGGGCACACTTCCATGAGACCGGGACTATGCCTTTAAGGTAGGAGTGCCGAAATAGACGAGTTAGCACTGGAGTCAACTCAGGGGCACACGTTCGTAGCACCAGTGGAGAAATGCCATCCGGCCCACTGGACTTATGAACGTCCAAGGAAAATAGAGTCTGCCTGATAGTTTTTTTGCCGAAAAACTATTTCCGGCATTGAGCTCTGACACCGCGGGATGATAGGCAGTGTCTTCCCTTGGTCGTCCAAAGTTGAGTTGGAGGCGAAAAGAGTGCCCAAGAGATCGGCTTTCTCTTTTGCCGTGTGGGCCAGAGAGTCATTCCCCATGTGCAACGGCGGTAGGGACGGCTGGCTAAAGTTGCCCAGACTGGCCTTTGAAAGCGCCCAGAATTTGCGCGTGCCAGGCGGGTACTTTGCCAGCTGATCCCCAATTTTGACGACATGCTTGAACTTTGCTCTAGCGATTTGCCGTTTGAAAAATCTGGAGGCACGGTTGTATTTCCTCTTCAGAACTCTAGAGTTCGGATCCTTAGTGACTAACGCATTGGCCCAAGCTTGATAAGCCTGCCGTTTGCCAGCTGCTGTAGCCCTGACAGACGCATCAAACCAAGGCCGCGATCTGCCACCAAGTGGTACCACAGAGCTTGGTACAAAAAGTTCCATGCCCTGAAGTATCACATCAGCTACAGCCGCAGCGCAGTCACTAGGATCGTTTGAAGGGAAACAAATCGGCCCCCATGGGTAGGATGCAAAAAAAGACCGCATTCCATCCCAATCCGCCGACTTGTAGTGCCAAACGCGTCGAGTCGCAGGTCTTGTGCGAGCCGGACGTTGAATGGGCACTACACTCCGTACCAGACAGTGATCAGAGGACCCTAAGGGAGCCTCGACAGTGACCTGGTACTTTTCTGGATGTGTAGTCAGCAGAAGATCCAACAAAGAGGGCGTGTCCACTGTCCACGTCCGGTAGACGAGTGTGCGTCTTTACCAGCTGGGACAGACCATTTGCCAGAGCAAAGTTAAACACAGATCTCCCCGCGCAGCCGGTTGCACGTGACCCTAACCATTCGGTATTGTGCGCGTTGAAGTCCCCAAGGACTATGACTTCGGCGGAGGGAGTCTGAGAAAGCAGGTCGTCAATCTTCGCTGGAATGTGGCCCAACAGTTGATCTGTTTGTGCATTACCACTATGGGGCCTGTAGAGGCACGCGTAGAATCTGACGTGATCGTCCATGTCCACGCGCAACCAGAGCACGGACAGGTCCCGACCTTCAAAAATCTGAAGGCGACGGTAGCAGATATCCTCCCTTACGAACACAGATACCCCGGCGTGTGGTATAAAATGATGTTCTAGTTTATACCCGGGGTATGATAGGTACGCTGTGTCGCTAGGTTGAGATATCTGCGTCTCCGTCAAAAACAACAAGGCCGGCTGCGCCGTCTCAAGGTGGTAGTGGACGGCGTTTAGGTTCGAATGAAACCCCCGGATGTTACAAAAGTCCACATCTAGAGTGGAGCGGGGTGCCGCTGTTTGCCGTCGTTTGCCCTCAGGAAACATAAAGTGCGATACTTTGCCCGCCCCAGATACGACGGGCAGCCCGAACAAAATCAGAGGATCATTCCCCCGATTTTGCTCGGGGAGGGGGTCCCCGGCTTCATCAAAGCCGGTACCCTCCTGGGGTATTTTTCTTTTATGCATCGCGTTCATGTTTGGCGAGGGGGGCGGGGGGGGTTGGGCTTCCGGATTCTCTCACTCACCGACGGAACATAACCAAATGAATTTGGTTACTACACGTCGGTCTTCTGTGAGAGGGTGGTCCTTCCCTGGTCGAGCCAGCCCAATACGAGCTGCAGTCAGATAACTACAGCTAGGCTCTACCACCTGTCAAATTCAAATCCTTTTAGATTTCACGGAGTAGTTGTAAACTTATCAACATAATGAAAGAGTCGTACAAAATTATTGGATAATTGAATTGGCATAGCATAGTTTTGTAAGTAGTTCTTCTTTAATACTTGACATTCACAAAGTTTTTTAGTAAATAATTTTTCAAGTAGTTTCGAGATACAACATTTCAAGAGAAAGAACAAAGAAATGTTTTATGTTTAACAAGTAACATTTTCCATAGTAATCGTAAAACGAATATAAAATCTGACTTTAGCCGTTTTTTCTGATGCAGTCTTTAACTATGGTAGGATTTTTTTGAATGATAGCACTTTTAAGTATAATATTATTTAAATCCGAAAAGGAACAATGCACGCTACGCCTCTTGCCGTGATATATTTTCCTCAAAAAGTGATAGGTGGCCTTTTATTGTGTCCGATCGGTAAATCTAATTCGGCTAACGAGAAATATTATTATTACTTGTGAAGTTAATGTCACATATACATATAAATATGCTAATGATAAAGATGCTACACAATTTATTTCATTGCCTTTCTTTATAACATCGTATCATTTCTGATGTAAAAGTGTATTATCAAAATACACAAAATATACTAAATATAGACAAATATACACAATTTTCAGCAATCGTCATGTTAAGAGTAAGTAGCAGAAAAAAAAATCCTTTTATTTAAGCGTCATATAAAGTACAACATTAACAGTTTCTGGGCCCATTGAAAAAATAAACTTGGTTATGTTTGTCACAGACAATAATATAGACGAATCTTTATTAACATTATAATTTTAGCTTTTAAATTATGTCTGAAGTTTAAAAACTATATTATCTTTACTTATGTGATTTGTAAATTATGTATACAAATAAGTCCCTTTCAGACATATAACTCTTTGTAAAGAAAATAATGTGAGTTTACTATTTGACACATTATGTTATTATGTAAATATGAATCTTAAAACAATATATGTTATCCACGAATATTATAATGACTACATATATGGTTAAGGGCGTACTTTAAAAACTGTTTTAAAAACTGATTTTTTATAGTCAACATCGGTTATCTATATTTATTATTATTATATATAATTCATAATTTAGCACAGATTAACGCACCTACTAATTAATGTAATGAAATAAATTACAGAGCTAAATTCCTGACTAACTGTGCATAAAAATAAAATACCATTATGTGAAGAAATATGTATTTACAATTATTCAACTGAATATGTATTCAAGCAGCAATAACCCCCAAGTAATATGTATTATCAGTAAATATTGTGAAATCTCTCGCAAACTTCTATGACGCCATAACTAATACTTAAGTCTTTAGTTACTTTTAAATGTACTATAATGTTATTTTCAGAACCTCATTTTCACGTTTTGGTGTTGCAATTACAACCAATGAAAACAAACCTAGTACAATTATATGTGTAATTAATAAAGTATTTGTTTAAATACACTTCAATGATATATTTTTTATCATGTTTAAACTTTAATAAATCATTATTAAGTTTAATATACACATCGCCTATCCAATAGATCTTATCCGCTGAAATCATAAACAAAATAACGCTGCAACATTTGACGTCGTCAGTCTTTAGTCTTTAGTTAAGTAAGTTGTGTGAATCGTGAACGTAATTTATAATGCTTTGTAAATGTAATCTCATGTAATTGGCTAAGATAATAGAGGTAGTGTAAACTGTACACTGTCTTAAGTTAATTTGATGTTTCATGTTGTAATTATGTTTCCGTTTAATTTAAATTGTTTTATATTTAGTCTATAGTAAAGATTTTATTACAAAGATTGTATTCAAACTGACAGTTCCTCCTTATTGGCTATGGTTGACCTCAATTACGTCACTGTAATATTAATTTCAGTAACTGCAGATTATTTACGAGCAGCATTGTGTTCATAATCAAAGCAATCGATTACTTGATAATTATGAAATAGTAACTTATGATGGTTAATAATTTTATGAATTGTTGAAATGTTTTGAAAAGTTATGGAAAGTATAATTAAAACTCCATGACATTAAAATTACCGCTTTAAGGCTATATTTCTTCATAATTAATTGTTTGTTTCAGTATTGTTAATGTGAGTTTAACATGTTTTTATTAAAATTATAGTAATAAATATGAAACATTAATTATAAACAAAACTTTAATCAGATATAGAATTAACATAAAATAATTAAATTACAATTAACTGCAGACATGACACCGAGACACACAGCGAGAATAGTGCAGAATAAATGAACAATAATAAATGAAATTAGTATTATTAAAGAAAATACTGCTAAAGCGGTTGTCAATTTATTGTGAATTATTTATAATATATTAATTAGGATAACAAGGATTGTGATTGTTACATACACTTGAAAACTGTATAAGTACTTGTAGTATAGATATATGCTAGTTAGTTCTGTTAATTTATCATCTGCCTCCTATTGTTTCATAGTTTCCGGGAATAACATTCAGGACACACGTTGGTCTAGTGTAACCACACTAAAAACTCAACGTCAAAAGCTAGGACTTATATTTGCAAACACTAACAAAATTTTCATATGTTGTTAAAAATAACAATAATAAAATGCAAATATCAAACGCAAAGAAACTCTTACAGCTTTGATTAAAATACATTTGAATAGTTTGTACAATTACAATAAAACTGTCGCGAGAACAAAACTCTCCAACTCGAATAATGCCGCGACAATTTGTATTTGAGCGAGCTGAGATTTTATTTAAAACTTTTTATAAAGTATGAATAAAGTAAGATAAACTACAAGATTCATTTTTGAACATTTCAAAAACTTGTTAAATTGGTAACAGCGAAGACTACATCTATCTTCTTATCAGTCTTAGAAAGGTCGATTTTATTTTGGTTTTAGGATCCCGCGTCAAATAGATTTAGATTTTAAAGATTGTCAACAATCTGAAGTCACAAATGTTACATCTCAAGATTCATAAATATTGGATATAATTTAAAAAATATACTCAAATGCATCTCAAATAATTTAAGGCTACATACGGCCTTTAGTTGTACAGATCGATTTATTTTTAATCATTTTTAACAGTTTCGATAAACATATTTTTTTCATTTTACTAGGTTAAAATGAAAGGGTATAGTAATTTTTATTTCAATACAATTTATTATTCGTAATATTGAGAAATACAAATGAGGTCAAATCAACTTCTTATTGAAAACATTGAAAATAATGCCAATTCATTTTGTAAGTGCTTTGATAGAGTTACCAAATACGTAGTCCAAATATAAACCTTTCACACTGGATATTCATTATCATTAGATTTTAATGGCATTTAATTCTTCCGTATTTTCCACACTTACTGAAGGCATTACGTAATCGGAAAGAAAAGATAATGAGATAAAGACATTGTTGAATAATAATGATAAAAAAAAAGATATTTAAGAGTCGTTCCGACCACTCTTAAATTTGGGAGATGCTTGAATTAATTTGATAATTTATTTGAGAGATAATTAACGTTGAGTTTCTTCATGCATGATAATAATTCACTAGGTGGTTAAAATTCTTTATTTAAAACAAAAAATATCAATTATACTGGGGTTTTTAAATTTTTCATTAAAGATCGATTTAGAAATTATCGAAGCAAATAACGAATATTTTGCTTGCAATGTATTTTGAACCCCAAATTCATCAAATAGCCTGGCTGACGAACTCAACAGTAATTCGGTGTTTATCCATCTGTCACTATGAATTAGTCAACCACAAACCGAGGTCGTCACATGCGCTACTAATTCGGGCAATATTGAGAATATATGATCAATACTAACTTAAATATGGAAATGTTTTAAATTTATTAGTAATTCAATATTTATATAAGATTAGAGACTTTTAAAATTAATTATTTATTTCATAAGATTTCTAGCCGTCGAAGGTATACGAGGTCTATTAAAGAGAGTTTTGCTCTGTTTGTTATATTTAATAATGTAACATAAATAAACTGTACTATATTATCGTTGGGCTACTATCTGCATTTTTATCCTATTTCTTGATTATTCCTACATTAACAGAGAGCATATGAGTATTCGGGTCAAGTGACTAAGGTAACCACTTGCCATCAAGTGATGGGAAATTATTACCCAATATTTTGCAACACTAAAGGAATGAGAAATACGTTGCTGAATATTTTAGGAAAAAATACACACTTTTTTTCAAGGTATCCATGCAGTATCGAACTGGAAATTCCACTGACGAAAGTTCATTCCATATTTACGTAGTTTGTGGATGAAAGTTTTAGGGGAATTGCTGTTTCATATTTCTATTAAGAAATTTTTTTAAAATCATACAAGTTATTTTATATTAAGGATTCAATTACAAGAAGATATTTTCTAACATAAAGTTTCACCCATACTGGCAAAGCATCAGATAACACCATTGTCGTCATAAAAGTCATTATCAATATCAATTTCAATTAAAGCAGATTATTTATGAGTGGTAACGTGTTCATAAAGCGCAATCAATTATTTAAAACCATATTTCTAATGGTTAAACGATTTTAGAAATTTAATCATTGTATTTTCATTATTATTTCATTATTAGACCGCATTAATAGAAAGTAAAAATAAAACTTCATGATGTGTAAATAATTGCTTTTAAGGTTATATCTGCTCAATTAATAAATTGTTTCAGCATTATACAGTAATATGATAATCTGAAGGTGGCATGGTTCGTAAAAGAAGTTTCACTTTTAATAATCTGTTAGATTAAGGTAAAATAATAAACAAATTCTTCATTGCTATAACCGACAGGTTCTAAAAGCTGTGCATCTCTTAGTTCGGTGACCATTCCGAGATTTAAAAAAAAATATATTTCTTTTTCCTTTAACGTTTTAGTTTTTATTTTATTCTCTGACTAATTAAAATGACATATTATTACAAAATAATTAATGTGTGTTTATAATGTTACATTTAAGATTATAGGATTTATTAATAATAAATAAATTGTAATTGAAACTTTATTAAAAAGTAGAATTAGCATAAAATAATTAAATTTCAATTAATTGCAGGCACTCATGCGATCACGCTAACCACAGGTATTGCTTACAGTTATATTGAAATAAATTTAAAAATTTATGAAATTTACGTAGCGAATTTACTTAGGAGCTGATTGACTTAAAAATAAAAAAGATGCTATCACTAGTTAGTTGATAAGGTTGTTACTATGCAAAAATTTGTTAATAGCGAATTTTTATCATTTGTCAATATTTCATTACAATTTTAATTCAAAATATTTTTATTCAAGTAGGCATTTGCGCACTTTTGAATAGTCAATTATTACAATAAAAAAAGGTTAGTGTAGTCAGTACGTGACTAAGCTGCCACAGGCTCGGAATGCTGCTCTGTTGAGAAGAGCCGGTCTTTTTGACCGGCTCTGCTCAGGAGTTTTCAGGAGTTCTCAGGAGTTTTTATTTTTAAAAGAAATGTAACAATTTTAGACGATGTACATTATAATATCAATCCTGCAAATGAGTAAACATGAATGCATTCAAAGAACTCATATATAAGGTCAAGTAATAATCGATATTAATTCACCTTGATTTCGTGTTTACTAGAATGTTTCAATTATGATTAAAGTGACTTGAATCCAATGGTTATCATATAATTCAAACCATATATTAAGCTTCATCTAAAAATATGGAAACTGAAATGAATTCTTAATTGCAATATTGACATTAAACTCACAAATTTCATTACAAGCGTTATCGTATTTACGGGCTACGGAAACTTATATAAACGACTATCACGAGTGGCCGAAAAGGTTTTATTGAAGAAGGGAGCACCTCTCATCATTTCATATTCAAAATATCTTTATTCGAGTAGGTATTTACATATACTTTTTAATCGTCAATTATTACATTAAAAAGGTCAGTTAGCAATTTCTGACTAAGCTACCACCATTTACAAACACAATTAAGTTCTCTGAGCGTTATCTTATTTATTTAAATAGTAATTGGAATTTCTATAATTTTCATTATTGGTTATTATTAACCTGTTACAATATTAAATTGGGAAGTCATTACATATTAATTAAGCGCCAAAAAATATAAACTAAGCTTTTATATTACACAGTTGTTGAATTTAATCTAATAATTTGTTTGTAGTTGTGATAAATCTGTCTGTGTATCATTATGTCCTTAGCTGTATATTATCTTTATAGAAACATAAGCATAAATGATGTTTATAATAATAAAATTGTTTCTATATAACTTATAATAGCTTCTAGGTGTTTAAATTTATCAACTAACTCTTGTAAGTGCGGTTCGTAGAATGTTATCTGCACCCCACGTTACAATTAAGTCGCTGTCACGTTTCCGCTCAGTGTTCTTAAGTGAAGACTTAAAGTGTATTTTGAGCACTTCCCTTTACTTAACTATTATATTATATATTTAGTTTATTAGAAAAACGACTCTTTGGATATCTATATTCTGAAATGTAAAGTCTTCTCTGAGATGTTTATAGTGGACATCGTCCATTCAACCAAAATAACAACACTGTTTAGAATAATAAAATGTGTTCGGATTTTTTGTCATTTAATGAAAAAAGAGATTAGAAAAATCAAAAAAGTCCATTAAAAAAGTGCCGATTGTATTCCAAACAAATGTAGGTATTAATAAATATTACAAAGAAATCAAAAGTCCAATATATCATTATATTGGACTTCTTAACTTATCGTACCGAGAAACTAACTATTAAAACACGTATCTTAATTCATCATATCACTTCTGAAATCTATAAGATTGCTTTAATTACAGCAATGCGAAATCAACACTAGGTATATACATATACACAAATTAATCTAGGACTTCTACTACAACAACTCAATTGAAACAACACAATACAAGTGACTGAGTGCAGTAAGTTTGTTTGACTTTTCCATTAAGAGTAATGTATCAGGAAACGTATCAAGAACTTTAAGAAGTATTTACTGTAATTTAAGAAGTATTTACTGTAAGTAAAGCTACATTTTTCTTCGCTTTTAATAGCTTTTTGTCTTATTGCAGTTAAAATTATTGCAAAAAATATACTTCTTAAGGTTAATTGCATTATCTAAAGTAAATTTAAAAATATCCAGATTTTAAATTATCAATATACAATAAAATAGTTTGCAATGTCAGCACACTTCAATCTATGGACGGACCGACAGACTCTATTCATTACCTTATTATTATTATTTACATTACATTTTTTATTATTATTATGAGACGAAGCTTCTTAGCATTCCATGGATTCACCGTGCGGGTGCCGGGCCCATCGCGTTGCAGGAAAAGGAGCGCAAACAATGCCTGGGACTTGCGACCCGGGTGTAGGTTTAAGGGGCCCCTTTAGTATGCGCATACACGCTCACCTTCACTGTTCACGCTCCTCTCCCTACCTAACCAAATATCGTAAGAACCTACTAAAGCTGCCTTTGAAATACGTTCCAGAAATGAACTGATGATCGTTCTAGAAAGGCCGAGATCCTTAAATAAATTGTAGAGAGATTTTGCTGTTATACCTCTCGCTCCTACTTCTACAGCGTACAAATTAACTATAAATTTATTCCTGATCAGTTCGTTACACAGTTCGTAATACTTGTTAAGCTTAAATGTATGATCTTTGGGTATGTTTGTTTCCCAGGGTACAGTAAGCTCCACAAGTATAACGCGCCTTAGTTGTTTTGAATACAGGAATAAGTCCGGCCTAGATGACGAAACACAAACATCCCCGGGGATTTTGTATTGCCTTTCATACGTGTCCATCATGAGAGTCCAATCAGGAGACGCGTCCAAGATGGAATAAGGTTTTAATTTAGATTTTTTGGACGAACCTGCCTTTACGAACTCTATTGATTTTTTGGTGGTTGTTATACCCCTCTGCGCTCTTGCTACAGAAAGACTAACCGCTTCTCGTATGATTTCTAATACTTTATCGTGGCGACGCGAGTATTTACCTCTATTTAATAGTACCCTACACCCTACTAGCAAGTGTTTCGCGGTTCCTACTGCCTCCCCGCAGATGTTGCAAGATTTTTCGGTGGCTTTGCCCCATCTTACTAAGTTACTTTGATCTGGGAGAGTCATTTGGAATGCATTAAGATAAAATTTTAATAATGCTGGGGACCAATCATGAAGCAGGGTGCGCCATCTCAAAGCTAGCGGAATACAAAAATCTCCTATGGTCACCCATTCATTTTGTAATTCTAGGCTCATCGCGTGCAACCGGTAATTATCGTTTTCATCTTGCCGAATAAAGGATTTTGTTATTTCTAAGTCTTGTTGTTTCCTACTTGATCCTAACCCTGATTTATTTGTTTGAGCACCTATCATAAATTGTTTATAGAATTGAAGTCGTGACTCTAGTTCTGCGGCAATTTTATCTTTTGGGAGAGACGTTATAGTATCATCATTCGATTTTGAGATGATATGTCTTTTGGTCACTCTTAGGTGTTTATAGAGTTCCGATGGTTTCTTTAATTTTAACCCAAAATTGTGTCGGTCTCTAAATAAGGTAGAAGAGTCCGCTGGATGCGCTAACCCGAGCCATGACTTCAATGTCTTTATGACGCTTGCATCTAACTTCAACAAAAGGGTCTTATTGATATCGTAAACGAGGAAAGGCCAATTTAGACGAGATGTTAAGTAATTATCGTATATCCAAGTCTTTTTGATGTTACTTATTGGTTGATTGTCTACCTTTTTTAGATCATTCAAAAAGCTATCGACTATTATATCTAACGATGGAGTGCGCCCTTGGTAATCGATTTTTTTGCCTAAGAATTTGAACGGAGCTGCGTCGGTAATTGTAGTAACGCACTTACCGCCTATTATAAGACCCGGATAATAAGAGGTATATCTGGTGTTCCGCCTACCCAGACATAGACTGTAGCATTTATTTGGTTTTGTCCTCAATCCGTCCGTCCAAACACAGAAATCCTCCACAACATTTAAAAGTAGCTGACATTGTATTGGATTACGTGTCAGTATCGCGAGATCGTCTGCGAATGCTAGTATGGATTCTGTATATTTATTGTTAAACTTGAACCGATAACCCCATTTCTTTTCGTTTTTAATTAATTTGTCTATTAAAATATTGATTACTATGTTAAATATTATTGGAGAAATACAACAGCCTTGAAATAAACCAATGTTGTAATTTAAGGGTTTGGAATGATTTTCATTTGTGATTAAGGAAAATTTTAATTTTGAATAATATGATGCAATCATGTTACTAACTAACGTTGGAAAGTTATACCACCTTAGCGCGAACATCATCAGTTCATGTCGTACCGACCCGAAAGCGTTTTCTAAGTCTATCCAACATACCGTTATTTGTCTTTCACCAATTCTGGCATCTTTAAGGCTTTCCGATAGTAACGTGTTATGTTCGAGGCATCCAGAAATGCCAGGCAAAAACCCTTTCTGGTGATTAGGCCCGAAATATTTGTTATTTATCATGAATTGCGTCATTTTCGTTTGTAAAAAGGAAAAAAATATTTTTGATATTGTGTTTGTAAGAGCTATCGGTCTAGTGTCCCTAGGATCCGAGACATTGTCACGTTTGGGAATGAGGACAAAAAGAGCATTTCCGAAAGTTACCGGTGTTTGTCCTCTTGACCAGATTTTACCGAATATATTCAATAGATGTTTATGAATCGATGGACATTTTTTATAAACTATATAAGGGATACCATCCGGACCTGGTGCTGACTTAGATGGTTTCTTTTTAATTATTTTATTGATTTCCTCCAAAGTTGCAGGGTTGGCATGAAAGTCTATGGAAGGACTCTCAGGTTTTCGTTCGTTGGGATCCCCATACAGCCTTTGATTTTTTGGCACTTCGTATGTGCTTTTATAATAATCAAAAATTTGCTCGTTGGTCAAGAGAAGCTTACCTTTTTCGTCTTTGAAAATGTTTTTGGAGTACTTAAAAGGATTTTTGTCAAAGTCTACTTCGTGTTTTGCCCGGTCAAAGCTATCACGGTTTTTTGTTATTTGTTGTGATATGCCTTGTATTAATTTAAGAATTGACCTTAATGCCCTAGACAGTTGGTGACTAAGTTGGTTGTCGCCCATGGCTTTGGCCCTACGAAGTTTCTTTATGAGGTCTCTTTTTTTCCTTCTCATTTTCAATTTAAAACTGTTTTCTTTATTCTTGTGAGCATAATGATTCGAAGGTGGATAGTGCTCATTGAAGTAATCAAAAATAGTGTTTTGTAGTGTCTCTACTTGCGCGTCGAGTACCTGGTTTGAGCCCGGATGCTCTAACAGGTCCGCTATATTTTGGTCGTGTATTATCATCATTAATGAAATAATGTATAAATACATTATTTCATTAATGATGAATTCATGATATTTTAAGACAGGCATTATTAATATCAGTGAAATTAATGACGGATTATAAACGTTTCTATTGTCACCAAATTTTGGCTTACGTTATTGTTCAGTGATTATATGATTGGTAGATGTAGAAGTTATTTTATTTTATCATCAATACATTCATGGGACTTCTACATCTTGATCTTGAGTGCATACAACTAAATGTATCTTCACCCAGAATGGAATATATTTTTTCTAAATCATCTAAATCATGAACTTTCTTTTGTTGTGTTCACAATTAAAAATTATGTTTTAGTTACTAAGTGTTTAAGATTTTTCATTTTCTTTTCAAAATATTTATAAAATTAACCTGTGTTCATTTTAAAACAAGCTCTACAAGCAAGTGTTTATAATTTTTATTTATTATTTTTAATAACAGAACAACCTTTCACAATGAAGCGGTACCTCGTATTTATTAAAATAGTATCTTGTGTATATTTATCGGAGGAGAACAAAAGATGTTTAATTATTTTTATTTTTCTTACGCTTGCATACTAGACGTTTCAAATAAACTTTGAATTGAATTAGAGAGTTTACTGTGATGGGATTTGATATAATATATAATTATCATAAAATGTTTTTAAAGATATTAGGTAACCACGAGCTTATATACATTATGATTTAATATTATTAACGTCAAAAACAACAGATTACCGGACAGGACCACAAATCAATATTTATGAATATAATATTAATAGATTTTCCATGATGTAATATAATATAATACGACTTCATCTATTATATAAAAATGAATCGCAAAATGTGTTGGTAAGCGCAAAACTCAACAACGCATGGACCAATCTTAACAATTCTTTTTTTTAAATATTCCTTGAAGCCCAAGGATGGTTCTTACGGCGAAAAATAATCGAATAATTTCCTGGAAAACCCTAAAAGAGCCCTTTTCTTTTTCCTATACAAATATTTTCTAACTAAATTTAGAGTCAATTTGAACAGTATTGCTATACAATAAAGTTCATATTAAATTACAAGCACTCATTTTTGTCTAAACAATGCAGGTGTGTTGCTAACGTCGAAGAGTCAATTCGCACTTTATTGTCTCTGCACAAAGTTCTAATTCAATCAAATATATGTGTGTGCAGGTTCACGCAAAAGTGATAATATCGTGAACCCGACCAAATTGAAAAGTCAAAAAATTTAAGAGCTATAGATTTGATTGGCCTTGGAATATTCTTTCTTTTGTTTTAGTTTTGGAATGCGACATAAATTGTCATCAGTTTTCACGTCATTGCATCTGTCAAACAAACCGCGTTAAAAAGCGTTTATAATATTAATTTATTAATTAATTTTGATTGTTTTATATCGTGTTTTGTGCAAAGTGTTTTAATACCTGTGATTAATAATTATTGCATGTGACATAATTTAGGTGAGTATATTCGATATGCCTCCTATAAGACGAAGTAATTTAGGTAGAAGAACCCGAAATGCTACAAACCAAACTAATTACCGATCTTATCATACTGCACAAGAACGTGACGATCGAAAAGAACGTGAAAGAATTCGTATATCACGAACGCGGGAACCGAGAGCGAGAGATTCAACTAATAATCCCGAAAGTTTGAATCGAGCTGCTTTCAATTAAGATTTGTCAATTGACTACAGTAACCACCAAGGTGTTATAATTGGATCTATGAACTTGGTTTGCTCTCATTGTAAGGCAAATGAAGCCAATGGATTGTGTTGCGCAAATAGGAAAGTGAAATTGATACCATTGGATCTACCACCAGAGCCATTGTACTCATTGGTTTCAGGAATAGAACCAGATTCCATACACTTTTTGTTAAATATCCAACAATATAACAATTGCTTTCAAATGACGTCATTTGGGGCAACAAACGTAGTTCGGGAAAATTTCATGCCAAATTTTAAGGTAGGTATTATAGCAGTTAATCATTATTATTTTAGTGAACAAAATTTCCTGTTAATTAAGTAAAGGTGTGTCTTTAATCTTCAGTTCCTTAATCCCCAAGAAATATATTACTTAGTCATAATATTATTTGGTGATTCAGTATTAGCAATACTTTTATTATTTTGAAACACAATATAATTATTTGATGATGGATATTAGTTACAACTAATTATTACATATTGACATACCTAAGCATATCAGTTTTAAATTGGGGATTCAAATTAGGAGACAGATATACTTTTTACGAACAAATATTATTTATATTTGACAAAAATCATTTTTTTTAATTTACAGATACAAGGCCAAATATATCATAGCGCAGGTTCACTGTTAGCAGTGTTAGATAGCAATTACAAATTCCTGCTACTTTATTTCATTGGCAATTCACCACAAGAAATTGATATGCGTTGTTCAAATAACAATTCAGTAAAGAGGTCTATTGTAGAACAATTACAAACTTTATTTCATGAGTACAATCAATTGATTATGTTGTTTAAAACTGCACTGGATCTGATGCCATCTGCTAATCACAAAATTGTAATCAGAGCTGATGCTGATAAAACACCTATTGGCCAACATGTAACACGTTTTAATGCACCAACTATTGATGAAGTTGCCATCGTTGTAGTTATAGAAAACTTGGAATCCCGTGATATTGTATTACATCGTCGGAATGATCAATTACAACGTATAAAGGAAACACACCGCTCATATGACGCATTGCAATATCCCATTATATTTTGGCAAGGTGAAGATGGCTATGATTTCTCAAACAAGATGATAAATCCCATTACAGGTAATAAAAAATATTAGTTTAGCAAGGAGATATATTATCAGTCACTATATTATTTTTTTTTTATGTTCAATGTTATGAAAACAAAAATCTATTTTCAGGTTCTAGAACCAACAAAAAAGTCAGTTCAATTAACTATTATTCCTACCGCCTAATGATTCGTGAAAATGAAGACAATCACATACTCAAACGTCGGCGATTATATCACAAGTATGTTGTAGACATGTATGTTAAAATTGAAACGGAGAGATTAACATTCATCAGGTTGAATCAGACAAAACTCAGATCTGAAGAGTATATTCACCTTCGAGACGCGATTAATACTGATGGAAATGCATAGAATGTTGGTCGGATGACTATTCTTCCAGCAACATACATCGAAAGCCCTCGACATATGCATGAATATGCTCAAAATGCCATGTCATATGTTCGTCATTATGGTACAGCAGATTTGTTCATCACATTTACATGCAATCCACACTGGATAGAAATAGACACAGCCAGAGTCTTTATACAAAAGTTGAAATCTTTAATGGATTTCATTGTCAAACATTATGTGTTTGGAGAGACACGCCGCTGGATGCATTCTGTGGAGTGGCAGAAACGGGGATTGCCACATGCACATATTTTGATTTGGTTAGTTGACAAAGTTAAAGTCAAATGAAGTTGATGCAGTAATATCAGCTGAAATCCCTAATGTAGAAGTAGATCCTGGATTGCATGAGGTAGTTATCAAAAACATGGTACATGGTCCCTGTGGAACTCTTAATCAAAATTTACCATGTATGGTGGATGGTAAATGTTCAAAACGATATCCACGGACATTAATATCTGAAACAATCACTGGTATTGACGGTTATCCTTTGTATCGTCGCCGTTCGACAGCAGAAAATGGAAGATCAACAATTGTCAAATTAAATCAACAAGATATTGAAATAGATAATCGCTGGATTGTTCCATATTCACCCATTTTATCAAAGACCTTCAAAGCGCACATCAACGTTGAATCTTGCTATTCAGTAAAATCTATTAAATACATTTGCAAACATGTAACCAAAGGGAGTGATATGGCTGTGATTGGTATTAATGCAGAAAATTCCAATGATGAAGTTACCCAATACCAAATGGGTCGCTATGTTAGTAGTAATGAAGCAGTTTGGCGAATATTTTCTTTTCCTCTTTATGAGAGACACCCTACTGTTGTTCATTTAGCTGTGCATTTAGAAAATGGACAAAGAGTATATTTTACAGCAAAGAACGCAGTACAAAGAGCTGTACAGCCACCATCTATTACATTAACCAGTTTTTTTTGACATGCCAAAACGATGCTTTTGCTCAAACATTATTATATTCTGAAATGCCAAAATATTATATTTAGAATCAATCCTTAAGGAGATTTATACCACGGAATCAAAGAAAACCAGTTTCAGGATACCCAGATGTATATTCTAGCGATGCGATTGGTCGAATTTATTCAGTACATCAAAGCAATGATGAAAGTTTTTATTCACGACTGCTATTAGACAATGTACGTGGCCCAACATCATTCCAACATGTACGAACTGTTGATGGTGATTTGTGTGGATCATACAAAAAAGCTTGCCAACGTTTGCGATTGCTAGAAAAATGCTCATTGGGATCAAACTCTCAATGATGCTGTAATATCACCACAAGCTCATCAAATACGAACATTGTTTTCTATAATCATATCTACATGCTTCCCATCAAACCCAAAGGATTTGTGGATCAAGTACAAAGATAATATGTGTAATGATATTTTGTATCAAATACGTATTAGAAGGGGAAATCCAAATATACAAATAAGCGAAGAAATTTACAATGAAGTATTGATTTCAATTGAGGACATGTGCTTGACGATGTCAAACAAACTATTATTTTAATTAGGTCTGGCCGCGCCCAATCGTCCAATGCATGATGCTTTTAACCAAGAGTTGCACCGAGAAAAACTGTATGATCTCAATACTTTGAAAGAATTAATTCAAACAAATCTTCCACTATTAAATGAACAACAGAAGTATGTATTTGATACACTTATGAAAGTAATAAATGATAAAAGAGGAGGAATTTACTTCTTAGATGCACCTGGTGGTACAGGATTTTTTTTTTGATTTCATTGATATTAGCAACAATTCGCTCACAAAATAAAATTGCACTTGCACTCGCTTCGTGGGGAATCGCATCAACTTTGCTTGAAAGTGGTAGAACAGCTCATTCAGCACTAAAATTGCCATTACACATGCAAAGCAACGAAACCACAACCTGCAACATTTCGAAGAACTCTGCAATGGCAAAGGTTTTGCAGCAATGTGAATTGATTGTTTGTGATGAATGCACGATGGCACATAAAAATCTTTTGAGGCTTTAGATAGAACCTTACAAGATCTACGGAGCAATCATAACCCATTTGGTGGTGCAATGATTTTATTAGCAGGAGATTTTCGTCAAATATTGCCAGTGATTCTACGATCAACGCCAGCTGATGAACTTAATGCATATTTAAAGTCCTCCAATTTGTGGAAGCATGTGAAGATATTACATTTAAGCAAGAATATGCGTGTCAAGTTGCAAAATGACCAATCTGCAGACATATTCTCTAAACAACTCATTGACATTGGTAATGGCAAATTTTCTATAGACACCTTGACTGGTTGCGTTAACTTTCCTCAAAGTTTTTGTCAGTTAACTAGATCAAAAGATGAACTTATTCAAAAGGTGTTTCCAGATGTTGCTCAAAATTACAGAAACCATGATTGGCTGAGCGAAAGGGCTATATTGGTTGCAAAAAACATAGATGTAAATGAATTAAATTTCAAAATTCAAGAACTAATTACAGGCAAATTGAGAATATATCAGTTGATTCGGCTACTAACCAAGATGATGTCGTCAACTATCCGCCTGAATTTTTAAATTCGCTGGATTTACCAGGATTGCCACCTCACAATCTTCAATTAAACCTTTAATTATCGTTAGTTATAATGTTGAGAAATATCAACCAATCACGTCTTTGCAACGGCACACGGTTAGCGATAAAAAAAATATTGAACAACGTGATAGAAGCAACTATACTGAAAGGAACATATAAAGGAGAAGACGTGTTGATACCACGCATCGCAATGATTCCGACTGACAGTTTCCAGTGCGGCTTGCTTTTGCTATGACCATAAATAAGTCCCAGGGGTCAATTGTATGTTGCCTGTTCCCATGTTGGAAAACCATCAGATTTGTTTGTATTCACCAGGTAATCAAACAAAAAACATTGTGTATCATAAAGCACTACAATAAAAATAAAACAGATTTTTGTTATTAATACGATTACTGAAAATACTTATATACGTTTTATTTCATTATTCTTTATTTCATCTTATTAAAATGAAAAAGTAACATAATAAAAAAAGGATAATTTTACGATTTATTTATCATATTATTTAAAATATTAAATGATAAAAAAGATCCACCAGAACTCTTAATATGTATAAATCACGTGTCACGTTGTTTGTCCGCGGTGGACTCCTAAACTACTTAACCGATTTTAATAAATTTACACACCACGTACAGTTTGACCTAACTTTAAAGATATTTAATCATTTTCAACTCAATTCATAGTCGCAATATTATTATATTTGTTTATTATTTTGCAGTTAGCTCCTAACAATTCTAAAAGATGGCGGTATCTGTTGACTGGATTGAATAATTACGAATGATGTATCTACCCTACCTACCTCCTCATTCGTAAGTTTAGTGTTCCAAGTTATTTACTAAAAACTTTGTAATATACAAATAGTGTTATAAATTTGGATTAAATTTAAAAAATATTTTTGTTTCTATTTTGCTTAATATCGACTGTAAGAAAACATTATGATTTTCATGACAGAAGTACTCTGAACGTTACCCCTTAAATAGTTTACTACAATGTAATATATCAAAAATAGTCACAGCAACGCGTGACCGGGTCTGCTAGTTTTAAATAAAATCGCATTTTATTATACCATTTTGGTACAACAATGTCTTATAGAGAAAAAATCTGATAATCCTGTGCGACTCAAAAAAATTCTAAAGGATAGCTAAAAATATTAAAATTTTATGAAAATTTCGCTCTTAATATGTGGACATAAAATAGCTCCGAGATATATCTTTAGATAACCCTGCTTTACACCTAGACTTTTACTTTATTAGAACTTAAACTGATTTACTCTAGTGGAATGAATCTTTGTATTAATATCTGTTCTAATTAAACTAAGTTTATTTCTAAGAAACGATAAGTTTGAAAAAAAAAGAATTTTATTTTTTGGTTTGAAATTTTTATATTTCCATCATAGATAACAATTAAAATTAAAATGATGTTACTTAAAAAATATCATAGTTCTAGGTCAACGGGAAGGGTCCTTTCAGTTTTGATTACCTTGAGTATTGAAATATGATTTTGCTATAAACGGCCATTTTGCTATCTTTTTTCACTTGTTTAGATGTTTTGTTATATCACACTGCAAGAGGCTGTAGACTATATATTATTTTCATTTTATGTCGATACTTCACGCGTTCCCGAAATTAAAGACAGTGATAGAAAGACAAGCGGACGCACGAACGGACGGATAGACGGATAAAAAAGTGTTCTACAGAACTCAAGCCCTATTTCACTCTTTTATGTTACAGTAAAATTATATTCTAACTTTATTTCTATAAATTCTCTTGGAAACAATAGAATACTACTGTTTTGTTTCAAAGTAAACATTTAAAAGTACAATATAATGTAAATTACATATAAAAGTGAAATTAACTTTTCATGTTTTCATTTTATTTAATTTTAGGAATGTAATAAAATTTTATGAAACCCTCCTTAAGTAATACGAAGCATGATTTTTTAAAATAGGTAGTATATTATAAAAAGTCTAAATTACATTATTATTATTTTACTTGAATATATGTAATAATATTTATAATCATATTTAAAACTAATTGATAAAAACGATAAAAAATTTATAATACTTTTTTTACATTTTCAGTGCAATTACTTTTGTCAACCTTTGCTCAACGTGAGATCGTGATTAGTCATTGTATATATGAAGTAGTCAGAAATGTTTTCATATTAATAATCGGCTAATTTTATAGCAATAGAGTTGTATTAAAAGATTGTTATAGTAAGTAAACTGTTTAAATTACTATGTATATGACGAAAATATAAATATAACATCGTCTAAAGACCAAATGTACTGTCATATTGTGTTTCAAAAATTTTTTTTCTAAGTAACCACAGCACATTTTCTGCTAGTGTGATATTGTTAGTAAATGCCTTGTACCTATTGGAATAAACTATTTTAGGAAATCCCAACAGAGTTAAACTATTTTAAAACTCCAAACTAAGTATGCAATTTTGTTATACTAAAGTTTCCATTTAATATACGATATATGCTTCCTAATCTAAAGAAGCTTTTGAAACAACTATTTCGTATCTTGTCTACAAGAGATACTTTTATAGGTGACATAAAGATTAAGAAGAAATAAAAAATGTAATATAATTACAAATCTCTGATCAATAGTAATTCATGATATCTAAACTTAAAACCGAAAAAATCTGCTAAAACAAACCAAAAGTAAGCGTGTTACAGTTTACTTAGGGAAAATTGTCTTTGATACTTAATTCAGACAATTTTTCATTGTAACTTCTATTCTATAGTAGGCTGGATAAAAATCTTGACCGTAATATTAAATTGGAATTGGGAAAGGAGTCTTATTCTGAGCGACTGATTTATTTGTATATTTCAAGATACTAAACTAATAGTCTTTAAACTTACTGCTGATATGCTGTTTGTGTAAAACCATACCATGTTGTGTACTGCACAGGCATCTTTGAAAGTTACAGTAGCTTCCTTAGAGTACCATTAACTTTTATCTAACAATAAATAGTTTACATCGATATTCCAGTCTTTTGAATCAATCAAAAATATATAATTCATTCTAATATAAAACTAAAAAATCGATTTGAATCAAGTTTTAAAATAGTATCAAAAACATAAATCAGGCATTATACTATTATTAACAAATAACTTACAATAAGATTACTCAGATAAAACACGCTTAATACTTACGAGATGTTATTAATATTTCAGAACGCACTAGTTACAATGTTCCACGAATGTAGAAACTTAAAATTAATAAAATAAAATAACATTATTAAAATGTAACATATGTTAGAATATTTTCTTGTTAAATAAAGTTATGTAACTTCTGAATGAGAGAATCACAATACTGTAAGTTAAGTATAGAAAATTTATTACATTAACTTTGATAGTCAAGTAAGCGATATAAAAGTAAGCTTCCAAGAATCGATAGAACAAGTGGTAGAGGAGCTTCATGTAGTAGTTTTATCAAACATTGCATTTAAATGATAATTAAAAATACTACATTTAAACGAATGATTAAAAAACTACTCTTCAAGACAATAAAACAAAGTCGCTTCAAGCGTTTATGTAAGTATATTTATTTATAGGTGGAGTCGATGTATTTAAAACCATTAAAAAGAATAATTTCATTTTACATCTTTTTATGTTGTAATTTAATTTATATAAAGTCAAAAATGCTCACAAGTTTCCATAAAAAGGCTGAAAAAAAATAGCTTTTAGACTTCACTCAGAAAATACTGTAATAAAATTCTTTTAGAAAAATTATTCTGCAGTAATGAAAGAGTCAAAGCCAAATTACAGCTATTTAAGCTGCATGAATAGTAATTTTTTTTATTGAAAGTTTCAAAAGCAGTACACATATATAAATTTTTCACCTATAATAACAAAAAAACATAAGAAGAGTAACATTTAATATTTGTTCTCCTCCCTTAAAGGTAAAAGTATAAAATTAAAACACTTATTAAATGAACTTTTCTATTAACCTCACCAGTACCGTTAATTAAAGATGCACAAAGACCGCCACAGCCTCATTACTCTATTGAGTAGTTTTAAAAAGATCCTCAAATAATAAATATCCTTAAAACGGTAATAAATTTCTTCTTGATCTCATTAGAGAGCTTGGTTCACAATCTGTAGAAAGTTTACTTTGAATGAATATTATGGAGGATGATTTTTTACATTCTTTTAAAAATCCTGGAACATCTACACAATGCATACGCTGGAATCCAGAAGTGTATTTAATTTATAAGTCAATGAAACTATAAATCTAGAATAATTAATAGTATTTACTTAATTATATATTTACGTACTTTGTAAACATCATTAATAACTGTAGTTTGTTTATTGACTTTAGCTGATTTTACTTTTGTAAATACAAGTTATATTAAATGTGGGATTCGAACGATGATAATAAATATAAAATTAAAAAATACAATTTATCGTAAAAATACTTATAGTTATGTATTTTCATATTAAAAATTACAAAGAAATTATTGAATTGAAGAATATTCAAAATATAATATAAATAACATTATTATTATTATTATTATTATATTATTGGTATTATATAATACTGTATTTTTTTTTTTTTTTTTTTTTTTTTTTTATGTTATAGGAGGGCAAACGAGCGTGCGGGTCACCGTTAATATGTGATCACCGCCGCCCATGGACTCTTGCAACATCCGAGGATACACAAGAGCGTTGCCGGCCTTGGAGAAACGAATATGTGCCTTTTTTGAAGGTACCCATGTCGTATCGATCTGGAAATACCGCCGAAGGAAGTTCGTTCCACATTTGAGTGGTACGTGGGAAGAAAGTCCTTGAAAACCGCACAGTTGAAGATCGCCACGCATCCAGGTGGTATGGATGGTAAAGGAGGCGATGGCGAGCTGTGCGGTGGTGAAATTCGGCGGTAGGCATCAGATCGAATAGTTCTTCGGAACACTCCCCGTTGTAAATGCGGTAGAAGACGCACAAAGAAGCCACGTCTCTACGCAATGCCAAAGAGTCCAGCCGTTCGCAGAGCACCGGGTCCCCGACAATCCGAACGGCTCTCCGTTGTACGCGGTCAAATGGTAAAAGCTGATATTGGGGTGATCCGGACCAGAGATGAGAACAGTACTCCATGTGTGGCCGGACCTGCGCCTTGTAGAGCGCAAGTCTTTGGCCAGGTTTGAAATACTGCCTCGCTCTATTGATCACTCCCAATTTCGTCGAGGCCAACTTGGCCTTGCTCTCCAGATGACCACGAAACTGACAGTCGCTCGAAATGTCGAGACCCAGTATTCTGATACTTGGCGAGGCAATAAGAGGAGTGCTCTCGAAGAGCGGTGATACGACAAATGGGGTTTTCTTAGTGGTAAACGCGCAAACCTGTGTCTTGTCGGGATTGAACTGAACGTGGTTCAGTTCACCCCACTCAGAGATCATCCCCAGGGAAGTCTCTATTGAAGACACAAGTTTCTTTCGGCACTCATCGACGTTTTCCCAAGAGAGACCTGCACGACCGGAATATACCGCATCCCCAGTGCTGTCATCCGCATAACAATGTATGTTGGAAATATCCAACATATCATTGATGTGCAGGAGGAACAGAGTTGGGGATAGCACGCAGCCTTGGGGTACACCAGCGTTCACGGGCTTGGGGTCCGAGCAAAAACCGTCGAGAACGACCTGTATGCTCCGCCCAGTGAGGAAGCTGGTTATCCACTTGCATAAACTCTCGGGAAGCCCATAGGAAGGTAGCTTCGAAAGAAGCCCCTTGTGCCATACACGATCGAAGGCTTTTGCCATATCCAGACTAACTGCCAGACCCTCTCCCTTGCTTTCAATAACCGTTGCCCAACGGTGAGTGAGGTATAACAGAAGATCACCAGCTGATCGACCATGGTGAAAGCCATACTGCCGGTCATTGATCAACTGGTGATCCTCGAGGTACGTTAGGACCTGTCGGTTTATGATAATCTCCATTATTTTGGAGAGAAGGGAGGTAATGGCGATAGGTCTGTAGTTAGCTGGGTCCGAGCTATCACCTTTTTTAGGGATCGGATGGACAAGGGCACACTTCCATGAGACCGGGACTACGCCTTTAAGGTAGGAGTGCCGAAATAGACGCGTTAGCACTGGAGTCAACTCAGGGGCACACGTTCGTAGCACCAGTGGAGAAATGCCATCCGGCCCACTCGACTTATGAACGTCCAAGGAAAATAGAGTCTGCCTGATAGTTTTTTGCCGAAAAACTATTTCCGGCATTGAGCTCTGACACCGCGGGATGATAGGCGGTGTCTTCCCTTGGTCGTCCAAAGTCGAGTTGGAGGCGAAAAGAGTGCCCAAGAGATCGGCTTTCTCTTTTGCCGTGTGGGCCAGAGAGTCATTCCCCATGTGCAACGGCGGTAGGGACGGCTGGCTAAAGTTGCCCAGACTGGCCTTTGAAAGCGCCCAGAATTTGCGCGTGCCAGGCGGGTACTTTGCCAGCTGATCCCCAATTTTGACGACATGCTTGAACTTTGCTCTAGCGATTTGCCGTTTGAAGAATCTGGAGGCACGGTTGTATTTCCTCTTCAGAACTCTAGAGTTCGGATCCTTAGTGACTAACGCATTGGCCCAAGCTTGATAAGCCTGCCGTTTGCCAGCTGATGCAGCCCTGACAGACGCATCAAACCAAGGCCGCGATCTGCCACCAAGTGGTACCACAGAGCTTGGTACAAAAAGTTCCATGCCCTGAAGTATCACATCAGCTACAGCCGCAGCGCAGTCACTAGGATCGTTGGAAGGGAAACAAATCGGCCCCCATGGGTAGGATGCAAAAAAATACCGCATTCCATCCCAATCCGCTGACTTGTAGTGCCAAACGCGTCGAGTCGCAGGTCTTGTGCGAGCTGGACGTTGAATGGGCACTACACTCCGTACCAGACAGTGATCAGAGGACCCTAAAGGAGCCTCGACAGCGACCTGGTACTTTTCTGGATGTGTAGTCAGCAGAAGATCCAACAAAGAGGGCGTGTGGCTGTCCACATCCGGTAGACGTGTGTGCGTCTTTACCAGCTGGGACAGACTATTTGCCAGAGCAAAGCTAAACACAGATCTCCCCGCGTAGTCGGTTGCACGTGACCCTAACCATTCGGTATTGTGCGCGTTAAAGTCCCCGAGGACTACGACTTCGGCGGAGGGAGTCTGAGAAAGCAGGTCGTCAATCTTCGCTTGAACGTGGCCCAACAGTTGATCTGTTTGTGCATTACCACTATGGGACCTGTAGAGGCACGCGTAGAATCTGACGTGATCGTCCATGTCCACGCGCAGCCAGAGCACGGACAGGTCCCGACCTTCAAAAATCTGAAGGCGACGGTAGCAGATATCCTCCCTTACGAACACAGATACCCCGGCGTGTGGTATAAAATGATGTTCTAGTTTATACCCGGGGTATGATAGGTACGCTGTGTCGCTAGGTTGAGATATCTGCGTCTCCGTCAAAAACAACAAGGCCGGCTGCGCCGTCTCAAGGTGGTAGTGGACGGCGTTTAGGTTCGAATGAAACCCCCGGATGTTACAAAAGTCCACATCTAGAGTGGAGCGGGGTGCCGCTGTTTGCCGTCGTTTGCCCTCAGGAAACACAAAGTGCGATACTTTGCCCGCCCCAGATACGACGGGCAGCCCGAGCAAAATCCGAGGATCATTCCCCCGATTTTGCTCGGGGAGGGGGTCCCCGGCTTCATCAAAGCCGGTACCCTCCTGGGGTATTTTTCTTTTTTGCATCGCGTTCATGTTTGGCGGGGGGGGGGGTTTGGGCTTCCGGATTCTCTCACTCACCGACGGAACATAACCAAATGAATTTGGTTACTACACGTCGGTCTTCTGTGAGAGGGTGGTCCTTCCCCGGTCGAGCCAGCCCAATACGAGCTGCAGTCAGATAACTACAGCTAGGCTCTACCACCTATAAAATATTTTACTACACTATAGCGCTACTGATACAAATTCATTTTGTTTGATAAGGGAGAGCAATTTACAATGGCCCTAGAAATTCTGTAAGTGAAAGCACATTATGTACTTACTGGCCACTGATGTGTACATTTTCAAAAATCTTAAATATGTACTAATCATTTTATTCAGCATATTGGTATATATGACACTATCTATTTACAGAGAGAGCTCCTTTTGTTAAATCGTTATTTTAAAAACGAGTATATTTTGAAATAAGCTTAATTACATATTTTTTTTCTTCTTTCTCTCATTATTTCTCAGTGGTTTGTAATACTTTCCTACTAAAATAATTTCCATTGCAATATACTTATTAGAAATTGTATTTACATATGTTTCTGTATTGATTTTCTTCGGGTGAAAGAAAACCATGACGAGATTGATTTGTCTGTTTTCATTAAAAAAATATATTTAAATCTCCACATGTATTATTTTATAATCGTATTAGGTAGTACCATGTAACTTTATAGTGTCTATCGAGAGCTATATAATACGAGGGCTAAACTGAAAGTTTTTAGAACTGGACACTTAAAAGCATTATATTAAAAAAAATAGTTTAAATTTTGAAAATAGAACTCTTTACCAATATTATTGAGTGTACATTTCATTCATTTGTCATTTGTTTTACGATTTGGCGGCAAATTGAAAATTGTCTGTGCACGTCAGAATGAATTTAAGCCGAGAAAATTTTCGTGCAATGATTTTTTATGACTTTCGATGTCATTTAAGTCAACAAGAAAGTTATGATAGACTTCGATTGGCTTTTCACGATGAAGCCCCATCTCGTGCCACAGTTTACAACTGGTTTAATGAATTCAAACGTGGTCGAACTAATCTCACCGATGATTTGCGTGAGGGACGGCCTTCTACAGCGACGACTGAAGATAACATCAGTGTTGTGCGGCGTATGATAGAGACTGACAAAAGAGTGACCTATCAGCAGATTCGGACAAGTCTAGGCATAGGTATGAGTCAAGTGCACAAAATCCTCCATGAACATTTAGCGGTCAGGAAGCTTTGTGCCCGCTGGATACCGCATAATTTGACCGAGGCTCAAAAACTCCGCCGTGTTGATTGGTGCCGAAAAATGAACCAAAAATTTAACGGAGGTGACTCAAATGCTGTGTTCGACATACTAACGGGTGACGAAAGCTGGATTTACTGTTATGATCCGGAAACCAAAAGACAGTCTGCTCAGTGGGTGTTTCCTTCCGAAGAGTTGCCAACTAAAGTGAAGAGAGGTCGAAGTGTTGGAAAAAAGATGGTGGCCTCGTTCTTCGGAAAGACGGGTCATTACGCGACAGTAGCCTTAGAGGATCAGAAAACGGTTAATGCAGAGTGGTATACTAATAATTGTTTGCCACTTGTCTTGGAAAAAGTTCGAGACTCGCCCGCAGAAACGACCCGCCCGAGAAACGACCTCGCAGCAGGATCCTCCTTCATCACGACAATGCCTCGTCGCACACCGCCAGGCAAACGATCGACTATTTGGTGACCTCAGACGTGAAATTACTGGGTCACCCGCCGTATAGCCCCGACCTCGCACCCTGCGATTTTTATTTATTTCCAAAAATAAAAGAAAAACTTCTAGAAAAACGTTTTATAGACGCCGAAGAAGCAGTGGCTGCGTTTCAAAACGCCGTCGAAGAGACCCCTAAGTCCGAGTGGGCAAGGTGCTTTTCTCAATGGTTCCATCGAATGCAGCGATGTATTGATGTAAATGGACGCTATTTTGAAAAGTTACAATAAAACTAATAACTTGCTAGAATGCTTAGTTTTTGATTTTCTAAGAACTTTCAGTTTGACCCTCGCATTATAGATAATATAAACTTATTTTATTGAAAGTGACGTGCAGAACAAAGAATACTGGGATATTATATATTAATCACGAAACTGATATTAAGACAGATCATTGAGTACTATAAAACAATTTAAAAAGAAGCCTTACATTTTTGTAGCATTGATCTGCTATGCCGTATTTTTATGTTTACTGTTTACTATTTTTTGCACTCTTTGAATAGTAATAAATTAAAGTAAATAAAATATTTTTTATTCCTAGTATTGTAATTTACTTGAATACACTGTAATTTTCATATTTAGAAAGATGTATACTTAATATAACTTACATAAATTTACATTAGTGTTGTCGTACATTATATTTAGAATAAAAAATACCAAAAACTATAGTCTTAAACTTTAATCACAGACGTCCATCTGTCACCTGTCTAGACTAAAACGTGAACAAATCTAACAATTTACTATGAGATACAAGTTCTATCAAAGTAAAAGTCAAGGGAATGGCTTTTCTAAATTTACATTCGTCCTTAACTTTTTATTTCGTATTGTAAAACATGTTTTAATTCAAGGTTGAAATCCATTGTCTTAAAACAATAAACTTTTAAACTAAATACTTTCAGTTAACTGAACTGTTAGTTTAGCTGCTAGAGAATAAATAGAAATTAAACCCATATTAAAAACTAACTAAATTACGATAATTCTTGTTTTCATTTGAACTAAAAAACCTAAATGTCAAATCCATCTTAATAACTTTAAAAATGCATTTAATTTACTTTTATTTACTATATACTTATTATCGTATTGTGCACTATAAGTAGGTCATTAGTAGAAGGGCTTTATTTAGAGCTTAACCATCCACGGGACCATCAAAGCTAATGGTGTTAATTCTCCTTCCGTTATTCGCATTAAGAGGCGATACATAAGGGTATATTTCAAATACAGATGTTTTGGGATACTTAAGTTTTGGGATACTTAAGTTTAGACTTATTGCTATAGTTAGGACTTCTTTTGGATTAACTTTAAAAATGCGCCTGTATTAAAAAATATTTATATTATTATTTTATGTTTGTTTGAATATTATTTTACGTATTTGCTTATTTTAATAATTATGTTTGTTAGGAACTTTTTGAGAAACATATATAATATTTTGACAATTGCGACTAATAAAAATTTAAATTTCGAGAACAATTACTATATAGACTGAACGATAGACTCAAGTTTTGTTAATCGTATTGTTAGATAGAATGCACTACGTAATCTCCAAACAATAAAACACGTAACAATGTATCTCAATGACGGCGACGAGTACGCAGCGGAATGCGATGGCAGAAACACCATTTTGAAACCCATGAAAGAGTAAAGATATATAGATTTTCTTTAGGAGAGTTTATATTTTATCTATGTTTACAATTATAGAAAAACTTACCGATCAAGTTGATTATAAATAAGTATAGTCGAGCTGAATCTGTAAAAAACATGTACATAATCTACATCTCTTATTAAATTATTGCTTTTAGTATGTCTATTTTTAAAAGGGAATTGTGATAAACATTTTTACTTAAGCGGAATTCTGAAGAAATTCAAACTTAATGGTATAAACAGTAAAATTTTTATTTTAGGTAGTATCATATAAATTGCATTAACAGAGTTCGCAGCTCTATCAACAATTTATAATTACACATAAAATTACTTACAAGTTTAGTGAAGAAAATACCACAATAATTTATCTAATGTAACATTTATTATTAACAAATAAATGTAACTGAAATTTTAATACACAAGTTTCAAGAATCCACATTAAATCAAGGAAGGGACTTGAATATATGAATAATTACATATATTTATAATTATGCAAAATTACCACATTCTAAAATACAAGGGCATTTATTATATAACATTAGCTCATGATTTTTGAGTATTTAACGAGGTTATTACTTCTACATTTTTGCCATTGGTGGGTTATACTCTGCTGGTCCAAAATTGTGTATTGTCGGAGTATGTTTTTGTAGAAAAGAAACTTCACTGAGATTTAATAAAAAAATATTTTTCATTAAGTTATCATTATTTCGACTGTAAAAAGGTTTTTACTCGGTTTATATCAAACAACGAGAGATTTCTTGTTTCTTCTTAAATACATGAATCAAGATAGAGTTGAAAATGTAACGTCATTTTCACAAACGACTGTCTACAACTTCGTTCAATATCACAATGGCATCACCGGATTACAAGACGGAATAATAGAAAAGAAATGAGTTATGTCTCCGAATATCAGTTAAACTCGGCCTGTATCTAATAATTCTGACCACTAGTATCTTAAACCACTCATTAATATCTATTACCATTTGTATTTCTTATCAAAGTAAGCTAAATAATTTGACGTTACCGTTTAACTAAGTTTTAATGAAGTATTTTTGTAATAGATTTTTTATATTCCGAATGACTGTAACGCAGTGATTGATTGATTGATTTAAGTATCTATATACAATTACTTCAATTAGTAGTAATGGTTTTTCCTTTTCATTGCAGATATGTGACTAAAACTTTTCTATTTTCACGGCTTAATTTAATACATTTATTATTTTGTAAACTTTGTCGACATTTCTGCCTTTTAAAATGGTGAGTATATTTCACTATAGAAATCAGGTATTTTCACTTGGCTCCAGATTATTTCACAATATAAATAAAAGATAAAATAATAAAGTAATAAAAGTGTTTATTAAAGTAAATTGCCTCAAAATGTCATGTAAAGGAACAACAAACGGAATTGTTCCGGACGAACCAGTGCAGAGTTCTTTGTGAAAGCTATATTATACTTAAAAGTTGCGACTCCCTCTCGACGAATAAAATAGTCTTGTTCATTCGTTGTAAATTGTATGTTATATGGTATTATTATTTCACTTTACGATAAACAAAACTCGCGTTTTCTGTATACCTGTCAAAGTTAACTTCGCTGAAGTATTTTCATGTAGTAGTAATTTTCTTACGGAAAAAATAGTTTCTGAATTTTAATTATTTAATAAAATGAACAAAATACATCAAATAATAGACACACACTATATATACTATTAAAATGTTAATAAAAATAATTATTTTTGAAAAAAAAGGCGTCCCAATCCTGTTTCCAAATCCCAAACTTTTGCAAATGAGTTTTTAAGTAAGAGAGACGTTATTGCGACATGTTTAAACAATTATATTATTTTATATTTTATATGGCTATAGAATATAAAGTAATTATAAGTTGCAAGCTAACTTTATACTGGTAATTTACTTCTCGGATCTAAGTAAAACATTCAAAGGTGCCTAAAGTTGGTCCACGGCATGCGACTATATACAATACAAATTTATAAAGTAAGTTTTAAGAAAGTTTTGTCGCGTGGTTCTATCCGAAATTTAAATTAAAAACTTCTATATAAAACATTTGATCTATGGCATAAATTCTTACTGTAGTTATATACTGCTCTTTGCCGTGAATTGTCATAACTTATAACTTGAGTAAGATCAAAAATGTTAAGTTATAATTCTATTATAATTATAACCTAAACCAATTCTGTGTCGTGTTTTATAACCTTAGAGTTATTAGCTAACTTTATTTACTTGGGTTGTAAATGTATAGTTTTGTCCTCATGTATTTCTTTATTTTAATATTATAGCTACTACTGTAACTTAAGTTTTCTTGTTAATTTACTAAGAACTTATAATTTACTTTTTTTTCTATAATTAATATAGGGACTACCTTTCTATCTTCCGGTTATTTATTTACAGCAGTTTTTCAATTACAAAATACATTTATATAGAATTGGAGCTCTTGGTCAAATAGCCTGACTGACGCACTCATCACTAATTCGTTGTTTATCCATCTGTCACTATGAATTAGTTAACCACGAACCGAGGTCGTCACATGCACTACTAATTTGTGCAATATTGATGGTATATGATTAATGTGCAAACTGTGGTTTAAACAATATTTATATATATATAAATATATATTCTTAAATACTTTTATTTAACTTTAATGATCATGGTTAGTTCTTCGTATCGTCGATTGTATTTAACCAAAAAGTTATTTACAATGAAATACGAATAGTAAATTAAGTGAATTTGTATTTATTATTAAGTTTTAGTAGCAGTGGTAGCGGTAAGTAGTTCAGGCACCGAACATTTTCTGCAGAAAATCTTCAAATTAATCTTCTTTCCGTAACTGCTTTTACAAAAAAACAACAAATACTTTTACAAATTGGCCAACAATTTGTAAAAGTATTTGTTTTTTTGCCATTTTAGTATTTTTCTACTTACTAAAAATACAATAGATTCTAATAACGTTATGCTTACATCACGCATTGCGATACTGCATTCGTTGTCCTATTTTTTAATTATAAATTCACAAAAGCTAATTCATCCAGTTTATTTGCATATTATATAAGATAATAAGTTCCTATATGTAAATAAAATAATTCTCTCTTTTAAATTAAGCGGACTGCCAAGCGAAAACAGCTACCAAACTAAATTAAGATCAAAACAAAATGAAATTCGAAGTTTGGACTTTGGACTTTGAAATTTTGGTTCCAAATACGCTTGCAGTGGTCAAGATATCTTTTTAAGTAAGTAAATGTTTTCAATCTTGGTTTTAGCAAGTATACAGTAACGCAAGATAACGGAGGGATTCAAAGTCTTAATATTGTATAATATTATATTATAGTAACTATTGCTAGGAACACATTATGTTTTTCTTATTTTAAAATCAATATCTGTATTTTTGAAACTTAAATGATAATCAGGTATTTGTTCAGAAAAGATTTTTTATGAGCGAGAAATAAGTGATGAATAAGCCTCAAGTATTTCCAGCAGATCAGCAAATCTTCCATTAATCTAGTAAGAGTTTGTCTTCGAATTGTTAAATGTATAATTTGTACACAATATATAAATTTGAAAGCAATAAGCAACTTAATGTTTCATAATTCTAAAATTAGTTTTATTGATTCCAAACACTGTGACAAGTAGCTACCAAAACTTTTTATAAAATAAATTTACTTTGTTCAATTTTAACTTTAAAAGTCATTTAACGGTTTTAAAAGTTCATATATTAAAAACATCTACAGAGAGTGAAGGAAAAAAATTTATAGTAAATAGTTATAAGATAAAAATAATATATTTGTTATTTAAACATAAACAACACAAGAAAAATCTTCTCCAGTAATTTTAATGGCTTACTATGGTTTACTATAATAGTAATGTAGTATCACGATTACAAATTACAAAGAAAAATAAAGAATTTTATTATTTAAAAAACGTTAAAGAGATAAGTGGAAATTTCTTTTTCAAATATAAAGTTTACTTATCTCTATAAACAAAGGCGCGCCGTTCATAGGGAAGTGTTTATAATTTTCGTTCAACAATTTTAAATAAACGTAAAAGCTTTCACAATGAAGTAACTTGTTCGTTTTTGAGAAGATTTATTAAAACGCTGTTCTTAATATTTTCAAAGGTAACTCATCTAGAGAACAATAGTGCATTTAATCAGTTTTGTGATGCTAACACTTTTATACTACATATTACAAAGTAAAATGCAAGGGAAGAATTAGGAGAGGATGTATCTAACTTAAAATAATTAAATATCGTCTCAGACAAGCTATAATTAAAAAATGTTCATCAAATGTAAATTCAATACATTTACATTTGATGAAGATGGATTTTGTGGTTTAACTATTTCGGTTTTACTAAATAAATTGAAACAGATGTATTTATATATTTGCTAAAGCCGGTCTAGAATTCTGTCATCTATTCAGCGTTTCAACCAACAAGGTCTTTTCGAAAAGTAAGTGTTGTTAGGTTGAGATTTCTGGAGTCACGAAATAATACTTATAGAGTGAGTGAAATGTTCGAATAAAACTACAGACGTTGTTACTAGATGCTGCGTTCCTTACCTGTTATAAGTCGTTTTTAATTAAACCTCTACCATGTTTAATTTATTTTATGTTTATATATATTAAATTTATTCTCATAATAATGTCCTAGCTCAGACGATTATATGGTTTAATATTTTTTATTTCAAGGATGTTTGATATCGTTAAGATATTCAGTAATAATAGTATTACTTCTATAAAATTTATAATGTTATTTTGGACTTAGTTCCCTTTTGGATTCTTATTAATTACTTTAACTCTAAGAATAAAGTTTGGAACTAAATTTCTTTCAGATCTTTACTTTCCACAAAGAACAAAGAATAGAACAAATAAACGCAAACCTAAGGTTCTGTTTTAAAGTTTTAAAGCAAATGAAATAGCCGCAAGGAACTTCATTTACTACGTGAGACACATTTTGGTCTTGTTAACGATTTGATGCTTCATATAGATCTTCAAATATAAGAATAATATACAAGTATTTGATATTTTTAATTAACGTGACAATAAGATTTAATATTTATGATTGACTTTGAAACCATAACATCTGTTGTTTTAGGTACTTACACATCTTTAAAATTAAATCTGACTTTTGACATTTGTTATTTTAAAACATTAAATGCGCAATTACTTTAAATAAAGTGAGATCGTTTAGATTAATTTGTTATTACATACTCTGCTCTAATTAGGCATTTTATATACAAAATGTACATCTGGTGTCTAAAATACTAAACAGCTTGAAGCTTATTTTATACAGTCTATTATTAATGAATTAACCTTTGTTATATTAGTATCGTTTTATAAGGAAAAGGTTTTTTATTTTCTGATACCTTCCTAAAATTACATTACAGGTGTCACTCACCACATATAGCAGACTGGTAGAATATTTTAATTGCAATACAGACAGATTACTGACACAATTTTTTTTTGTATTTTGTAATACTGTAAAGTTTTAATAATTGGTGGTTTGGATTGTAGAAGGACGTTACTCTTTCAGTATATTAATCCAGTATTGCTAATAAGCAATAGCAACCAGGATAAACTTCTAAATATTTCATTTAAATGTTTAATAAACGGAATAAGACAGCTTTCAGAGAGTATTTCTTTTAGTCATATTTAATTTAATCATTAACTAATTGATAATAATTAAAACTGTATCACTACTTGTCTCGTCTTAATTATTTCAACAACCCCTCACTAATCAAAGTTCAATTATAATCTTAACTTAATATTTCATACTTTTCCTAATATAAATATGGGTCAGTTACCAAGCTGCTTATCTTTTGTATGCGCTTGATGCAAGCTTTTGTTTACACTTGCGATTAATTTGCTTAACGCTACATGTAGAATACCACACACACATACGTACATACATACATACGTACGTACATGCTTTTTACGTGACCTTCCTCCAATAACATTGATACTGTGTTTTCGAAGGTCACTCGAGGCCTCCCCCTGTCGCTCTTACCGCTCACTTTTCCTATATAAATCTTTTTTACCATTCTTTCATCACTCATTCGTTCGACGTGCCCAAACCACCTGAGCACGTTCTTCTTCATTCTCACCGTGATATCTTCGCTAGTACCTGCCATTCTGTGGATCTCTTCATTGCGGATTCAATCAGCTGGACTGACTGCGCATATTCTGCGAAGAGATCGCATCTCCACAGCATTCATCTTTCTTACATTCTTCTTCTGTGTTACAAACGTTTGGCTGCCGTATAACAGCGTCGGCAGCAAAACTGCATTGTGTACAGCCAAACGTGCAGCTATACTGACGTTTTGCCGTCTCAACAATGCAGTCAAAGCACCATTGACTCTGTTACCGGCA
The DNA here is from genome assembly GCA_918358695.1 of Melinaea menophilus ssp. n. AW-2005. Classification (NCBI taxonomy): domain Eukaryota; kingdom Metazoa; phylum Arthropoda; class Insecta; order Lepidoptera; family Nymphalidae; genus Melinaea; species Melinaea menophilus. The sequence goes on along the minus strand of OU911043.1, from coordinate 18,227,919 downwards.
GCAATACGCCTTTCCACATCCATTTAGTATCTTCCGTCTCTGCTAAACATACTTCCCAAATATACCACTTCATTCACTTGTTCTATTATCTTATCATTCACGTTGATCTTACATTCTATTCTTTCTTCATTTCTTTCAAATATCAGAACCTTCGTCTTATCTGCATTCGGGTTTAGACCATTATTTTCACACCCATCTTTCAGAGTGGTGACCAATGCCTGCAAATCGGATTCTGATGATGCAATGAGCACTGCATCATCTGCATATAGCAAGCAATTGACCTTAAGGTCACCTACTTTCACTGCCATGTCAAATCTTTCACTCCTTGGAGACAACTATCCAAATACAAATTGAACAACCAAGCTGACATAGCGCAACCTTGCTTAACACCTGAACTTAACTTAACTTTTGTATTTACAATGTGATGTGTTACCTTATGAATGTATCACAGCACAATTACATTTGAAATACTGTGGACCACGTGACATCGTGTAGATTTATTATTACGTACTATATTATAATGAGGCATTTTATATGCAGACGACACAGCTGATGTGCGCTCGCAATATACTCATGACTTGTCCAGAATATAGTTCACAGTGACTATAAATTCTTAATTTACTTTAATATTATAGTAACTAAATCCTATATGTTACGATGATAGAATGAATATTTTTAAGAATCTATATTAAAATGTTACTTCCATTATAAAAACTATTAATATTAATATGAATTTAGGACGATATCCATAGAATAATTATATATTATATATTAACAGTGTCGTTAATTATATAAGGCACCTAAAATAAATATTTTTTGCATCTACATTTATTAAAGAAATATTACCAAAGGAGATTATTTAAATTGGTTTAAATCAGAGCTTTTTAAGATAAATCATAGAAGTAAAATGACATGTTTCAGAAATGATACGAGGGTGTAGCTGAACTATACCCAGAAATTTCTAAAAATCTTTGTAGCCATGTTGAATTTAATAAAATTATATCAAAAATTACAGCATTACTAAAATTTAAGAAACTTATATTTTCGTAATGAACTGTCATAGCAGGATATACATTTTCTTTACAAAAAAGTCAAAACTAAAAAGTCAATTAGTTGAGTTCAAAGTGATAATGAAACATTATTCTGATACGTTTGGGTATATTCTGTAAGGAAACCTCCATAATTTTAAATGTGGAAATTGTTCCACATAATAGTTGTATTCATAATTCTATGTTATAACTAACGATCTCATAAAGATCTCATAATTATTAAAGAACAATAATTATAATAATCAATTAATGTATGTATTTGTGTGTGTGTGTATACATATGTATTGTATATACATATGTATGGCGCTAGTATTTATGCATGTATGGCACTCCACATGTAGCGCTAAGCAAATTGACCACAACTGTAAACAGCAAATAAGATCGCATGAAGAGCATATAAATAATGAGCAGGATTATAACAGGCTCTAATGTATGATAGGAATTATAATAGTTATTAATTTAATATTGTAATAGTACTCGATTGCTTCATGAAGGCAATTTATTTTTGGACTTTGTATATCGAAACAAAAAATAAACCAAAAGCAAATATAAATAAAATTCTAATATATTTTTCAAATAAAAGTTGTACTATGAAACCTAAATTATGACAAATGCTGATAAAATCTATGAAACTTGTCAATAATTCTTATTTAGGAATCACATTATTTATGTTTCTTGAACGAGAAGAAGAAACCCGGCAATATTCAATATTTATATAATATTTAAGAAGTTAGTTTTATTTTAAGAAATGAGAACACTTTGTAATTATATTCTTTAATAACACAACTTATAAATTATAGCAACATATTTATAAACACTACTTATTCCTTTCATTAAAAAATTTATTCAATGAAAAGAGCTAATGTACTGAAAAAGTAACGCCCCTCTATAAACTCCGGGGCTGAATTCGCATGTAGCAACTGTTCATTAACGCCACATTAATACTTTATTTAAAACTTTACAGTATTTACAAATACTCAAACTTTTGTATTTTACTAAGTGAATGGTCTAATTTTTTTAAACTATTAAACAAGCTCTGCAACACATGCTGGATATAATTTAAAGGGTGTCAGGTAATGAAATAGCATTTTTATAACGACACTGACAAGGTGTATTTATTACTAATAGATACTGTAAATTAAGTTTAAAGGCAATTAGTATGTTATATAATATAAGATAATAATTAATCAGCCATCGAATTTACAGTCCGCCTAATTAGAATAGAGTATGTAATAACAACTATCGAATTAATAGTCTGCCTTTAGATTAGAGTATGTAATAACAACTACATCTAAACTCTATCTACATCTAAAAGAAAGCGCAATTAATGTTTTGAAAAGGTTTTAGAAAGGACGAATTTTATTACGGCTTTAGGATTCTCGTCAGTAGAAAAATTTAAATTTTGAAGATACTTACGATTTAAACATAATAGATATTATTGTGCCCTTAATTGAAAATTAGAAAAGATTCAAATAAATGTGTTACTTTACATTTAAAGATTAGTATATATGAAGTAACTCAAATAAGTTTAATGTCAAAAATGAGGGTCACGTAGTATGAAGTTCCTTGCGGCTATTTCATGTGCTTTAAAACTTTTAATGAGATCCTTCGGTTTGCGTATTTTCTTTCATTTCTCTTCCTTGTTCCAGGTAAAGGTCTGAAATAAGTTCAGATCCAATTCTTTTTTTTTAAATTAAAATGAATAAGAAAGAGAACGGAGTGCGTTATATCTGTCGATAAACTGTATATAGTTTTATTACTAAAACAATATTTAACATCCCTACATAGTATAGTTAACCATACTAAATCATCTTGTTTAAGATATTACATTTATAAGAATACAATTCAGCTTTAATTAAATATTCAATAAATGTAGTTGCAACACGTTATTTAAAATATCAGAGAATAAAGGAGAAGCTTGAAGCGGATAACAAACACAGCACAGGCACACACTCACACACACATACACACACACACGCACAAACACAGTACACATACACACGCACACAGTAACATCGTTTTCTGTATATTTACAATAACATTTTACTGAGCACACAACTATTATATCGTGACGCAAAAAACGCAACCTAACGTGATTTATGTGTTAAAAGGACCTTATTGTTTGAAACTTTTGAACATAAAAAGATTTCCATTAGTACCTAACCCACATTACTTTGTGAGTAGTTTTTTTAAATTTGTATTTGCGTGTTTATGTCACAAGTACAATACAATGGTTTTAATGCACACTATGTAAAATATAATTAATAATTAAAAATTAGATTGACCTGGACTTAGAGACCTTGAGTAGATTCAAGTACTATTTAGTGTTATAATACTACAATATAATGTATATAGTACACTAGCAGACCCGGCCACGCGTTGCTGTGACTATGGTTTTTGTTATATTACATTGTAGTAAACTATTTAAGGGGTAACGGTAAGAGAACATCTGCCATTAGAATAATAAACAAATTATTTGCATTAAAATAATATAACGACTATGAATTGAGATGACAACTATCCTTTCTTTTAAGTCTGATCAAATTGCACGTGGTGTGAAAATTTTATCTTATTTATTTTATCTTAATTATATATTATGAAATCGGTGAAGTAGTTTAGGAGTCCATCGCGGACAAACAACGTGACACGTAATTTATATATATTAAGATGGTAACGTATAATATAATGAGCGGTCACTACGTGATCCGGCAGTAGTAATAAATACCTGGTACAGTCAAGACGTTGTTTCCTTATCCACTTATAATTCAGTTTAATTTAGATTAGTAATTAATATCGCGTAGAAACAAAATAAAGTAGGTAGTTTTTTTAATACATTTTTGTACATGCGTTCTGGTAATTGAATTGTGACGCAATATAGTTTAGTAAATAAATTAAAAAAAAATCTCTTACTTTGTCCAGGATTTTTAGATTATATATAGGCTTAGATTCTTAACACTTTTATTATTTATTAATATATTTAATTGCTTAACTCATAAACTGCAAGTATGTAAAACTTATTGATTATACTTTGATAGTTAACTGCATACTTGGTATGCAATCGTCGTATTTTGGGGGAGCAGGTGGTCGTTATATGTACAATATTGACCAATTTGTAATACCGCTACTTATATTTTGGTGGCAGCGAAATTTGCTATTAGGATCAATAATTTTTAACGCGAAATAATGTTCTGAATTTCTTTATAATAATGTATATTATAAAATATTATTTTGTTCACTGATATTGTTCAAACAACACTATAGAAATTTGTCTGTATCTACGTTGTTCAACAATATACAATCCGTGCAATTCAACTTAGCTTAATTTTGTGTCAAGTGTGGTTTGAGTAAATATTGAACACAGTGAGAAACTAAATGCCTAACTTCTAAATATTTAGTTATGATAATATCATTTCATGCAATAATATTCATACTTCTGGTCTGATTTAACCTTAGGTATTGTTTACCAATAAAATGTTTAGTGACGTGACAGTAAAGAGTTACAAAAATCGAAACAAAGACCGTAACTACAAGTCACGTTCCAACCAAAAAAGAAATAACTAAAAGCGGCGACAGCTATTGCTATCCTCTGGAATATTCCCGAAAAAAAGAAGTAAAAAAAGGTAACCATATAGTTACCTTTATAAAAATAAATAAAGAACATTATTAATATATTTATTATTTAGTACAAAACAAAAATATAAATACTTTGTTATAAATAATGTTAGTATTTCGCCACGCTTCTAAATATTCGAGTACAATAATTTTTCTACGATCATTGGTAGATGTTACGATTTTTGGTAGAAATGCATTTAGTTATTTTGTATAGTCAAAAGATTTACAGACTTTACTTGTCTTAATTATTGTTAAAAATATAATTCATAGGACAGTAAATAAAATAAGAAATGGAAATAATTCTAAAAGACCATTCAACTCGTTAATCCTGGCTAATGAATTAAAGACTCATATATTTGATTAAAATATAAATAACTACAAAGAAATTATTTGTGAGTGAATAATTTTGTGATTAATGAAATGAAAAATTATTAACCCTACCAAGAATATTTATCATGAATGTATAACGTTCAGTAAACTGTATCATAAATAGATTATTAAAAATAGGATGTTATTGGATATGAATATTATCCATATAATAATATCCTAATTTTATAAACATATATATGGATTAAAGATACTTTACCTTTGATGGAAAGATACATCATTGGTAATTTTATAATTTTACAGTAATATGAAGTAATAACTGTGTGTGAATATTAATAACTCGATTTTAGAATAGTTTCAAAGCTTTACAAATTATTTATCTTGTGTTACTTAAGTTCTATATTTTTATTAATTACCTGAAATCTGACGGATTTAAAGAGTGTTCTGAATGATACCATTGAAAGCCTAGTCAGTGTTAGCCAAGACTCGTATATAAGATGCAAAGAGAACCTTATTACCTTAAAATCATATTTTTAAACATAAATAATATTTTTGTTGCGATATCTTGAAAAACTATGGCATTACTGAATCTAATAAAATACTGTTACTTAATATTCAAGAGAGCTCAAAACTAAAACGCGGGTATTAGGTTAAAGCCATTCAATTGACTCAAAGTGCGAATCACGAAGCAATTTTCCCAATAATCTTATTTAATAAAGTAGTAAATATTTGAAAGATACCACTATTTATAAATCAGAGCTACTATTATAATCCAGGAAAGAAACAACAATATCCTCAGTTGAGATATTTTAACTTCTAAATTAAATATTAAATATTTCAATATTTCACTATTTCAATGTAATGTAAAATAGTTACATATTAGTTAGTTATTTTATAACTGACATATCTAATGCAAAGAATTGACTTTAACTGGCATTACCACAGATTAGACATATTTGAAATGACATGCTTGAAATTTTACGGTGTTTTTTATTTAAAATTTGTGTTCTTTTACAATACGTAAATTTAAAAAAAATTACCGCTTAAATATTTTCTTAATTACTTACTTTCTAATTATATAATATTTGTGAAATCGAATCAATGGGTGAATAAGGAATCCTCAGCGATTCCATTAAGCGTACAAAAGTTCCGCTTCAGCGCCTTCTATCTGAAGTGTCAGATATAATAGGTTTCCTCATCAATTTGATAATTTATTTCTCGGCTTTACATTTTAATTATTTTCGAAATTGTATTAATTTAAATTATGATTGTATAAAACGAATATATAATATAAAAACTATAATTTTTTCCTTAACACAACAACGTAGAAAAATAAAAACTAATTGTCTTATTAAAAATATGTTTAATTTATTTTAATAATTACACGGAATATTTTTCAAGTTATATATTGTAATCTTGTAAATCCTTCTTCAAATCCTCCAAGTCTTGTATATTATGTTTATAATTTTAATTTTTAATGCTTAAAACTAAGTAATATTTTCTAGTAAATTACTAAATACATTTTATGCCTTGACACTTGGCACTTGAACATTGAATAGATTAACTAATAAATATACTCATGATTAATTCGTTGTTTATCTGTCAGTCAATATGTATTAGTTAACCACAAAAGCAAAGTCGCCGCATGCACTACTATTGAACTAACATACTCTATATATGAAATAAATATAGACAACACTTTCATGTTTTTCTTCTAACATATATTAAAAATACTTCATATTTATTAGAAACTAGAAAACTGAATAGATACAATAATGTAATCACTTTTGTTATTTACATAACTTTAAGACTAACATGACATTTTTAAGTATAATGTTTATAAAAATCAATTACAGGTAAACCTACATATGATACTGATGACTAGACATATTTCGCAAAGGTTAAGAAGCTCATAACTCGCCCAATTCACGACACCCACTTACGAATATATGAGTTCTCAGTACAGCCTTTATGACGTCCTTCTACTCAACCAGCTTCCATTAAAGATGTAATAATTGAGACAATGTAGAGAAGTTACTATCAGTAGTAATGAGTTAACATAGATATTAATATTAAGAGTAATAAAAAACATGTTATTTAATATTAATTAACAAACAAAAACTATAAGTGGAATTAACGCTAGTTGAATATAATATTATTGTAAATAAAATATTTTTTGTTTAACAAATACCATAATTTTAAATTTGTTGCCAGGAATGATTTCTTATTTTAAAATATTTACTGTGACGTTTCATCTTCTTTCCTTCTTCAGCACCTTCGTACGAATTGCTGATAAGTGCCTTTTTTGTGTGAAAAATATAGCGTAAAATTTTAGTCTTTAAAGTAAAAAGCGAAGTGGTGATGAATGATTTATAATTATCACTAGTAAAGCCACTCTTTTATTAACAAAAATTATCAGAAATCAGATTTATTAAATTTCAATTATATTTCCTTTTGCACACCTTTTATATTATAAGAAATTAATTAAACTTGTTAGAAGAATGTTAAAATCTTGTCCTAATATAATCACGGACTTAATATTTATAAGAAATTACAACTGTTTTGACAAGTTATTTTTCCATTGGCATTCAAAAGACTTAGCAGTCAATTGAAGGTAATATTTTTATAAATAATACAGGGTGGGCCAAAAATTTTTGCACTTTTGAAACATGTCTAGAAATAAAAGTAGAAATGTTATTTTGTTTATGATTTATTTAACGTAATTATCATTTATTAAAATTTATTTTTTAAAAATGACATCGTCTAGATGTGCTCCGTCTCGTCGTTGGCACTCCTGCAATCGACTACGTAAGCTTTGGAAAACTCGTTGACACATGCTGCGAAGAATCGCGGCTATCTCCTCGTGGATGTTTTCTTTTAATTGGGATCTGGTCGTCGGTTTATTAAGGTATACTCGACTCTTCAGATATCCCCACAAGAAAAAATCGCAAGGTGTAAGGTCCGGGCTTCTGGGAGGCCATGGGATATCACCTCTGCGAGAAATCTATTTGTTAGGAAACATTTCTTTGACCACCGATAAAGTCACGTTTGATGTATGGCATGTTGCTCCATCTGGTTGCATCCAAGTCCGGCTATTGTATCCTTCAAATTCATGCAACTGTACCGCACCCCCCCTGGTCATATCTCGTTAATTAAAAGAGCTTGACCCTCCGACCTTGGGCTCTATCGAATCAGCGCAACGAGCAGCAGAACTTGGCTCATACAAAATCCTTGTTAAACAACTAATAAAAACAGGGACCGTGGAAGCACTCAGCACACAAATCGAGAGACGAAGCTTCTTAGCATTCCATGGATTCACCGTGCGGGTGCCGGGCCCATCGCGTTGCAAGAAGAGGAGCGCAAACAATGCCTGGGACTTGCGACCCAGATGTAGGTTTAAGGGGCCCCTTTACTATGCGCATACACGCTCACCTTCACTGTTTACGCTCCTCTCCCTACCTAACCAAATATCGTAAGAACCTACTAAAGCCGCCTTTGAAATACGTTCCAGAAATGAACTGATGATCGTTCTAGAAAGGCCGAGATCCTTAAATAAGTTGTAGAGAGATTTTGCTGTTATACCTCTCGCTCCTACTTCTACAGCGTACAAATTAACTATAAATCTATTCCTGATCAGTTCGTTACGTAGTTCGTAATATTTGTTAAGCTTAAATGTATGATCTTTGGGTATGTTTGTTTCCCAGGGTACAGTAAGCTCCACAAGTATAACGCGCCTTAGTTGTTTTGAATACAGGAATAAGTCCGGCCTAGATGACGAAACACAAACATCCCCGGGGATTTTGTATTGCCTTTCATACGTGTCCATCATGAGAGTCCAATCAGGAGACGCGTCCAAGATGGAATAAGGTTTTAATTTAGATTTTTTGGACGAACCTGCCTTTACGAACTCTACTGATTTTTTGGTGGTTGTTATACCCCTCTGCGCTCTTGCTACAGAAAGACTAACCGCTTCTCGTATGATTTCTAATACTTTATCGTGGCGACGCGAGTATTTACCTCTATTTAATAGTACCCTACACCCTACTAGCAAGTGTTTCGCGGTTCCTACTGCCTCCCCGCAGATGTTGCAAGATTTTTCGGTGGCTTTGCCCCATTTTTTTTTTTTTTTTTTTTTTTATACTGTCTAGGTTAGTACTTGACTACATTCCACCTGATGGAAAGTGGAAATGTAGTCATAGGTGGTAAGGCGTATTAACCTAGTAACCTATTCACTCTTCTCTTGAAGACACCCACATTGTATGTGGACGGAAATACCGACGCAGGCAAGCTATTCCAGTCCTTCGCTGTACGCATTAAAAAAGACGAAGCAAAGCGCTTCGTTCGGACAGGAGGAATGTCCACAACGTAGGGATGGATATCCGCCGTGCGTCGGAACGTCCTGTGGTGGAAGGGGGACGGAGGAATTAAATCGTGTAATTCCTGCGCACACTCACCAAAGTGTATCCTATAGAATACTGAGAGGCTAGCAATTCTACGCCTGTGTTCAAGGCTGTGGAGGTTGGTTTCAACCAATTCAGGGTCACCTATAAGCCTCTTTGCTCGCCTCTCAATTGAGTCCAGAACCGCAAGATGAGACTTTGCGGCACCAGCGAATATATGCCCACAGTACTCCACACACGACCGGATCTGTGCTTTGTATAATACAAGAAGCTGTCCCGGTGTAAAGTACTGACGGACCTTCGCAAGAACGGCAAGCTTACCCGCAGCTACTCTTGCTCTGGACTCAATACACCGACCAAAGTTAAGGTTCGAGGAAATCTCTAAGCCTAACAACTGAAGCCGGTCACTGTATTCCAAAGATACACTCTGGAAAGTAGGAGCCAAGGTGAAAGGGCTCCTTTTGGCGGTGAACAGACACGTCTGCGTTTTGGTGGCGTTGAATTTGACAAGATTGGCATTGCCCCATGCGGAAACTGCCTGAAGTTTGTCATTCAAACGTTGCACCAGGGCTTCTCTTTCAGACTGTACTTGATCTCTACTAGCCCGACTACTCGGCAGGTATTTTTCTACAACTGTGCTGTCGTCTGCATACCCATAGATACCGGGCTTCAGCAGATCGTTAATGTGCAGCAGAAATAGAGTTGCAGAAAGAACGGACCCCTGAGGCACTCCGGCATTTATAGTCAAGGGTTCCGAGGAACACCCGTCGACAACTACTCGGAGAGATCTTTGGTTCAGAAAGTCCGTTACCCAACCGATCAGACCAGGAGATATACCGTATGTTGAAAGCTTGCTTATAAGGCTCGCATGCCAGACCCTGTCAAATGCCTTCGAGACGTCAAGAGAGACGGCGACCGCTTCTCCGTTCTTCTCGATGGCCTCGCCTAAAATGTGCGTAGCGTACACTAGAAGGTCCCCAGTGGACCTATTTCGGCGAAACCCGTACTGTCGGTCACTGAGGAGATCGTTACCTTCAAGGTACGCTAAAAGGCGCGAGTTCAATACACGCTCCATAATCTTGCAGAGTATGGAGGTGATTGAAATCGGTCTATAATTGGCAGGATCGGCACGGCTGCCTTTTTTGGGCACTGGTTGCACGTTAGCAAGCTTCCAAGATTTCGGCACTATTCCAGACTTGAAAGAGAGGCGATACAGACGTGTCAATACAGGAGACAACTCAGCTGCGCATGTCTTGAGCAGAATGGCTGGTATACCATCAGGACCACTGGCTTTATTCACATCAAGGCGACACAATGCTCTCCATACCTCTTTATTAGTGATGCGGATTTCAGGCATCGAAATACCGCAGTGAGGAAGATGTGCTGGAGAAGCATTGCCAGTGTCTAGATGTGAATTATCAGCGAACAGAGAAGCAAATACTTTCGCTTTCTCTGTCGCTGTATGGGCCAGAGATCCATCCGGCTTCAGCAGAGCAGGTAGTGAGGGTTGGCAGAAGTTCGACTCGATCGCTTTGGCAAGAGACCAGAAAGCTCGACTGCCAGTAGGTCTGACAGAGAGCTTTTCGCCATTCTTAGCAATACGATCGCGACGAGCCTTCCGTAATGCCTTTTTATAGGACTTGGCAGCTTGGTTAAAGGCTCTCTTCTTTAAACTTACATCCGGAGCTTTGCGGCTTCGAGCATCAGCCCAAATGAGGTATGCCGAATGTTTTCGGTCTTCAGCATGACCACATTCAGCATTAAACCATGGGCGAGCTTTGCCACCGATGGGTACGTCAGCAAAAGGAATGAAGTACTCCATTGCCTGATGTACCACACCGGTTATAGCATCCGCGCAACTCGACGGATCCAAAGAAGAGAAGCAGACCTGCCGCCAAGGATAAGATGCAAAGAAGTGCCGCATCTCATCCCAATCTGCTGACTTGTATTTCCATACTCGCCTAACACTATGTGGTTCAGAAGCTGGTGGGGAATATGTAAATACAGATTTCACCAAACAGTGATCGGAGGTTCCCAAGGGGGAGGTAACCTCTACACGATACCTGTCCGGATCAGTTGTCAGCAAAAGGTCCAGGCAATTGGCTGTATGGCCTACTACATCTGGTACCCTCGTCGCTTGCCTCACCAGCTGAAAGAGGTCGAAGGACAACGCAAAGTTCCGCGCTTCTCTTCCAGCATGGTCGGTCTTCTGGTACGGGAACAGCCAGTCCTGATGACAGGCATTAAAGTCCCCCAGAAAGACGAGCTGCACTGAAGGGTACTGATGCAGAGCCATATCAGCAGCCTCACCGAGATACTCGAATAATCTAGTTGTCTCCTGATCACCGCTGTGCGAACGGTAGATACAGGAATACAGGATTTTTTCGTTTCCTGTGTCTACTAAAATCCATAAGGAAGAAAACGTGGGGTCTTCAAGGTGACGGAGACGCAGGATACAGAGGTCGTTCCGTGCGTACACACAGACCCCGGCACGTGAGCGAAAATTGTGCTCTAACGAGTAACCGGGATGTTCCAGGTACGCAGCGCTCAAAGGACATTGTATCTGCGTCTCCGTCAAAAAGAGCAAGTGCGGTTGCTCTGTCTCGAGGTGGTGGTGGACAGGTAAGAGATTAGAGTGCAAACCTCTGATGTTAGTGAGGTGCACTTTAAATGAGGAGGAGTGCAACCGCTGTGAAAACTTGAACTTTTTATTGGACCTTTTCATTAAAAAAAATAAAAATAAAAGAGTGAATAGGATGAGAAATGGCAGTTGAACGAGGCGGTACGTATCAAACCCGGCGCCGAAATTGGTGTTGTCATGCCACTGGGAGGCTAGTCAGGAGACTGCGGGGACGCCCGAACCCCCCCAGGGATCGCCATCGGGCCTCCTCGTCTGGTCGCCAACCAGCACGATGGAGCCACCCTGGGATTTTTCGCAGCTGGCGGGGCAGCCTTTCGTGGGTGGCTGACCCACTAATTGGGCCCCCAACTATCTGCGGGCGGCCAGCGGAAAGCCGTTGCTTCGGATCCCGCTACCCTCCTCGACTAGGCACCCGACACAACAAGCACCAACTCAACGCCAAACCGGTTCGCCAACGCAACGCAACTGTTCAGACCCATTTCTCATATATACGGCTTCATCGCACAACGTGCCGGAACACGACTAGGTCGCTTTGCGGCACGACTTTGTTCGATGGGTGGTAACCTTGCCGGCGACCCGATGTTATGGTCTACCACCGAGAAAAGTTACCTATCTTACTAAGTTACTTTGATCTGGGAGAGTCATTTGGAATGCATTAAGATAAAATTTTAATAATGCTGGGGACCAATCATGAAGCAGGGTGCGCCATCGTAAAGCTAATGGAATACAAAAATCTCCTATGGTCACCCATTCGTTTTGCAATTCTAGGCTCATCGCGTGCAACCGGTAATTATCATTTTCATCGTGCCGAATAAAGGATTTTATTATTTCTATGTCTGGTTCTTTCCTACTTGATCCTAGCCCTGCTTTATTTGTTTGAGCACCTATCATAAATTGTTTATGGAATTGAAGTCGTGACTCCAGCTCTGCGGCAATTTTATCTTTTGGGAGAGATGTTACAGTATCATCATTCGACTTTGAGATGATATGTCTCTTGGTCACTCTTAGGTGTTTATAGAGTTCCGATGGTTTCTTTAATTTTAACCCAAAATTATGTCGGTCTCTAAATAAGGTAGAAGAGTCCGCTGGATGCGCTAACCCGAGCCATGACTTCAATGTCCTTATGACGCTTGCATCTAACTTTAACAAAAGGGTCTTATTAATATCGTAAACGAGGAAAGGCCAATTTAAACGTGATGTTAAATAATTATCGTATATCCAAGCCTTTTTGATGTTACTTATTGGCTGATTGTCTACCTTTTTAAGATCATTCAAAAAGCTATCGACTATTAAATCTAAAGATGGAGTACGCCCTTGGTAATCGATTTTTTTGCCTAAGAATTTGAACGGAGCTGCGTCGGTAATAGTAGTAACGCACTTACCGCCTATTATAAGGCCCGGATCGTAAGAGGTATATCTGGTGTTCCGCCTACCCAGACACAGACTGTAGCATTTATTGGGTTTTGTCCTCAATCCGTCCGTCCAAGCACAGAAATCCTCCACAACATTTAAAAGTAGCTGACATTGTTTTGGATTACGTGTCAGTATCGCGAGATCGTCTGCGAATGCTAGTATGGATTCTGTGTATTTATTGTTAAACTTAAACCGATAACCCCATTTCTTTTCGTTTTTAATTAATTTATCTATTAAAATATTGATCACTATGTTAAATATAATTGGAGAAATACAACAACCTTGAAATAAACCTATGTTGTAATTTAATGGTTTGGAATGATTTTCATTTGTGATTATGGAAAATTTTAATTTTGAATAATATGATGCAATCATGTCACTTACTAACGTAGGAAAGTTATACCATCTTAGCGCGAACATCATCAGTTCATGTTGTACCGACCCGAAAGCGTTCTCTAAGTCTATCCAACATACCGTTATTTGTCTTTCACTATTTCTGGCATCTTTAAGGCTTTCCGATAGTAACCTATTATGTTCGAGGCATCCAGAAATGCCAGGCAAAAACCCTTTCTGGTGATAAGGCCTGAAATATTTATTATTTATCATGAATTGCGTCATTTTTGTTTGTAAAAAAGAAAAAAATATTTTTGATATTGTATTTGTTAGAGCTATCGGTCTAGTGTCCCTAGGATCCGAGACATTGTCGCTTTTGGGAATGAGGACAAAAAGAGCATTTCCGAATGTTACCGGTGTTTGTCCTCTTGACCAGATTTTATCGAATATATTCAATAGATGTTTATGAATCGACGGACATTTTTTATAAACTATATAAGGGATACCATCCGGACCTGGTGCTGACTTAGATGGTTTCTTTTTAATTATTTTATTGATTTCCTCCAAAGTTGGTGGGTTGGCATGAAAATCTATGGATGGACTCTCAGGTTTTCGATCGTTGGGATCCCCATACAGCCTTTGATTTTTAGGCATTTCGTATGTGCTTTTATAATAATCAAAAATTTGCTCGTTGGTCAAGAGGAGTTTACCTTTTTCGTCTTTGAAAATGTTTTTAGAGTACTTAAAAGGATTTTTATCAAAGTCTACTTCGTGTTTTGCCCGGTCAAAGCTATCACGGTTTTTTGTTATTTGTTGTGATATGCCTTGTATTAATTTAAGAATTGACCTTAATGCCCTAGACAGTTGGTGACTAAGTTGGTTGTCGCCCATGGCTTTGGCCCTACGAAGTTTCTTTATGAGGTCCCTTTTTTTCCTTCTCATTTTCAATTTAAAACCGTTTTCTTTATACTTGTGAGCATAACGATTCGAAGGTGGATAGTGCTCATTGAAGTAATCAAAAATAGTATTTTGTAGAGTCTCTACTTGCGCGTTGAGTACCTGGTTTGAACCCGGGTGCTCTAACAGGTCCGCTATATTTTGATCGTGTATTTTCCATGTCGATTGTATAATAGTGGGAATGCTAAGACGCGTCCGGATGGTTATGGACTCCTGGTGATTCGCATTCAATGGTTCACCATGGGATGTATGAGGGTAAACTCTATCCGAAGTGAAAACTGAAGATATTACCGGCGATTGCCGCGCTTCAGCACCATCGTGTGTTTTGAGATGTTTAATAAACCAGGCTCGTCTTTTGTAAATTTTCCCGCACGTAAGGCATTTCAATTCCGTTTTCGCGCCGTTTTCGCCGTTATTATCAACCGATGGACAGTTCTTCCGCCCCCCCTCTCGGACTGTCCCAGGGGTATTTTTCTTTTTCGGACTTTTAGCTTTAACGAAATTCCCGGGCTTGGCTTGCTAGGCCGTCACCCTCGGCTGTCTTTCCAGCAGTCATCTGTCTTCCCAGCTGCCATCTGTCTTTCCAGCGTCAGCTGTCTTTCCAGCGTCATCCCGTCTCTCCGGGCTGTCAATTAAAATGAGACGAAGCTTCTTAGCATTCCATGGATTCACCGTGCGGGTGCCGGGCCCATCGCGTTGCAAGAAGAGGAGCGCAAACAATGCCTGGGACTTGCGACCCAGATGTAGGTTTAAGGGGCCCCTTTACTATGCGCATACACGCTCACCTTCACTGTTTACGCTCCTCTCCCTACCTAACCAAATATCGTAAGAACCTACTAAAGCCGCCTTTGAAATACGTTCTAGAAATGAACTGATGATCGTTCTAGAAAGGCCGAGATCCTTAAATAAGTTGTAGAGAGATTTTGCTGTTATACCTCTCGCTCCTACTTCTACAGCGTACAAATTAACTATAAATCTATTCCTGATCAGTTCGTTACGTAGTTCGTAATACTTGTCCAACAAAGACGTAAACATTTTAGCCGTTCCTTCAACAAGATCTACAAAATCGCTTAGGGAAGTTGTGATGAGACGTCAAGTTACAGTTCGCGACGCAGCGTCAGAAAAGCTATCTGGTGAAACCCGAAGAACGAAAGCTAGCAAGAAGACGCCG
Source organism: Melinaea menophilus ssp. n. AW-2005 (assembly GCA_918358695.1). Lineage (NCBI taxonomy): Eukaryota > Metazoa > Arthropoda > Insecta > Lepidoptera > Nymphalidae > Melinaea > Melinaea menophilus. Next base: position 18,212,016 of record OU911043.1, on the reverse strand, counting down.
TCACCGCAGACCACGCCATCGCAACCCTTAACGGATAGCGACACCGAAGGCACGATACCCAGAAAAGAGGCAGAAGCGCTACAGAAGAAGATTACAGATTGGCAACACCAGATCCAACCATCTCTCCAGATCCAGCCAGCCTCTCACAACATCGACTCCGACGACGACTCTGTACTATCAGCAGTTTCGGGAGCTACATGCGGACGCAGGAACAGCCTCCTCATAAGTTCTACGAGGAAGATAGGTGTAGAAATGGATTTGGCGACTAAACACGCCAATGAAATGCTCTTAGCAGGAAAAGAAGCTCTAGAAGCAGCTACCCACCTCAAAAAGGAATACAGACAGACAGTAACTGAGAGCCTACAAACCCTCTATGAAACGATTCTGGCTTTATCGGACTCTAGAACCAGACATAAATATAATCTAGAGGTAGAAAGAGCGAGGCACGCTAAGGAGTTAGTCAGAGTCGAACGTGCCCACAAAGGCGAACAACAGCCTTATTGAGAGAGTCATAAATGATCTTGTGGAAGCAAGAAAGGACTTATCAGAAAATTTTGAAGAGACGAAGGGTATAAGAACATGGCTGGGTTATGAAACAGTCGAACCTTATCGTCAAATAAAAAACCTTGATAAGAACTGGAAAACCATGTCTGAGGAAATACAACAATTACTTAACCCTCCAAAACCGGCAAGCAGCGAGGAGCAGCAGATGTTAGCCAATGAACACAAGGAGCTGAAAAACACAGTCGGAGCTCTATCTAATCAAATAGACCACCTTCGACGAAAAAACGGATGTCTACAGGACCAACTCAAGCGATTACTAGATAATAGTGACAAGACGCTTAAACAGTTAGAGAAGTCGAAACCACCACCACCACCATCATCCACCCAAATAAGCCCACCAGAATTTAACAAAATAGTGCAGATGCTCCATGAAATAAAGGAGCATCCACAAGCAACACCGGTCAAAACCTCAACGGTAGGGGAAGATGCATTAAAGGAGAGCCTTCTCCCAATTACGGGCTCACTCGATACTGTAACGAGTGAGCTTAAAACAATAAAAGAAAGACTGGAGAGACGGACACAACCAATTACGCTCCAGGAGGAATTAAACCAAGCGGAGGGACTGAAAAACAACGCCAAGTCAAGGAAACCAACTGTGTCATACGCCAAGGTAGTAGCTACACCAGCGAAACCACAGCCGCATCCTAACCATACACTAATAATCTCCTCAAGCGACCCAAAGCACACTAGTGATAATATCATAGCACGGGTTACGACAGCTATCGATGCTAGGAAATCAGGAGCTAAAGTGGATAAGGTGCGTAAAGCACGAAATCAAAAGATTGTGGTAAGCTGTCACAGTAAGGAAGATCTAAACTTGGTGCAAGCAAGGGTTAAAAACCAGCAGGATACTCTGATACCTCTGACGGTGGTAATAATAATAGCTTAGTAATCACAAGTGATACGAAACTGAACGATTTATAATGATAATATTAGCTAATCAGGTTTGAAGGCTTCATGTGAATAAAAAAATAATATAAGTATAAAATTTTAATTTATCAGATATATATTTTTTAAACCAGTGGTAAAGCTTATTTATAGCCACTTGGTTGTAGTTCGTAGAAGGGCCGTCTTTACTATGGTAGAACCACCCACTTAGAGGTCAGCATAACGTTTGTTAATCACAATGCTGGATGCCCACACTTTCCCTGTTTTCCCTCATGGGTAACAACACACTTGTATATCCAAAAATTTTGCCTGATGTTCATGATATACAGAAGCACTTAATATCAGAAGGAATATCTTTTTTTACCCATGATTTTAATTATAATAATTCTGAAATTTTATTTAGATAATAATATTAATTATGATATTCTTCTCTTCCGATAATGTAACATGAGATAAAAAATATATTCGTATAATATAACGAGAGACGCTCGCTATGTAATATTTTAGTTTTATTGCGGTCGTTCGTCACGCGAATGTACAGCAGACTTATCCTTGTAAGGAAGCCACTGTCGTAGATACACGATTACTTATGTTAAACCATATGTTAAACATATTTTATTTAGAGATTTTTTATTCTTATAATCTCGTGTTGTATTAAGATTTAAATTAATTTAAAATTTGAAGAAAAAAAATCTCATATATTAACAGTTTTAGGTTATTATTGACAATTAAATATGAAGAACAGAAATGAGTAGCGGTATTTTTATTTATGCCTCATAATATTTATTTTAAAATTCCTTTTATGATTCAAGGTAGAACTGCCTTAAAACTCAAAAAGCCTAGCGTTTAGGTAAGTATGCAAGATTTAATGAGGACTGTAGGGAAAGGAGTAGCTCTTAAGAGTTGACGACGATTTGAGAAAGTGTAGACGTGTAATGGTACAGAAAAGAAAAATATAAATTTAGTTTTACATAAAATACGAGGCAAGGAATAAAAATTTGTTGTAGACAAAGACAGGAGCACAACATGTATTCGAAACATGTTGGCATATATTGGAAATGTGTATTTGTCGTGTACTAATTGATCTGTTTTAAAATAATGAACAGGGGCATTATATGTATTGTATATCAAATAAATATAACCCAACAAAGAGGAGATATACATTCAATATTATTATTTATTAAACTGTTTCAGAGGAAGTAGCTTACAGACTGAAATACAATTTGGTCTATATATAAAATAACATCATTTTAAACCTTAAAAATGGCAAGTGTAAGAAATAGAATCCAGGGCATCTAGGTCAGAATTTATGAGTGGTAGATCCTTGCTGCGTAATTTTTGCTGCAACTTATTTATGAAGTGGCCAAGTAGAGGTAGCTATTTCTAAAGAAGATGGTCAGTGAAGAGCTATCTTTTATAAATGACGTTTCCTAGAGTGTGAGAAACAGGCGCTCACTTACTTTAGTTTTTTTACTTGGATTTGTACAGAATTCATCGAATTTATACCTGAGGTTTTAAAACTACTTTGGTTTTATTGTGAACAGATTTATTAATTTTTGGGTAAAGTACTAAAATATATAAAATCAACTACTTTAAATAATTTTACAGTATAAATAACAAATAGAAAGTCACTTTCACAGTATCACGATGTGATAAAAGATTAATATTAACAATGACTGCTATCTCTCAGCGATCTCGAACATTCCACTCTAAACTGAGAACTGTGAGTGGCAATTTTTATCTATTTCGCTTTGGAATGTGGAATTTGGAATCCTTCACTTCTTTACCTACAAAAGTAACATTTTTTTATTTCTTTACAAATAATGTAAATACTTTTTGAAGCTTTCCCTTATAATGTTGAATGTTACGTAATTTGATGATTTTTGTTTTAATATTTAGTAAGATATTAAAATTTGAGAACAAAAATATTTTTCTAATAACTAAGAATGTATTACTTAAAGTTAAAGAAAATTCAAATCCAGATTATAAAAAAATACGATAGGGTTTATATTAACGTCAATATCAAAGGAGAATGCGATTATACAGTTTCTTGTTGTTGCTACGAGTATACCAATCAAATTTTATCATTTCTCTATAACTTTTGGTATAACCTGGACAATATTCTGATAATCCTTAATATCTTATTAAAATCTTTTTTGCTTATTTGAGCGTACTTCTATGTAGGACTGTGGCATGGTAGTCCGAGATAATCAAATATAAATTAAACGTCGGTATGAAGTTATTTTTCATTTTTCGCCAATCATTCGAATTGGTAAAGCATATTTCACTTCTGGTAATATTCAAATCACTTTCTTCAACTGATACATGGTGCAATAACTGTATAAAGTCTTTACTTGAAAGGTAAACTGATATGTACAAGAAAAAATTGTTTAATAATGTATAAATAAGTACAATTTGCACGAAGTTTTTATATATTTTTTTATCCGTTTGCCGGACAACTTTATGTCGGCAGAATATCAACTGTCACCTTTCATTCTCTTTTCAAAACTTTCTGTAGGAAATACTAAATACTTTTTTTAATAGTTATAAATTATAATTATATTGGATTATAATTATTTTTAATAGTTATAAATTATGAGTTGAAATAACAATGTAATAATTTCAGTTAAACCATAATATAAGATGTATGTTTTATTTAAACTATTTAAAAATATATTCATTTAACGTTGTACAAATTAGCAGGAAATTATACAGCTCTGAACGAGTAAAGTTCAATATAGGAGTACCTGAGAGCGATACTAACGAGCTTCCGTGCCTAGTTGTTTAGTCCTCCTGATGACATGCTGGAATGTATTTAATAGCTGCTGCCGTTTATACACAACAAAATTATAATAATTTTGTGCAAAAAAAAAATACTTTACTGTCATTAATCACCTACTTTTAAATTATTATTTAATATAATTAATTTTATCTTTTACATGAAAAGTTTAATTAACTCATCTAATCAAATCTCCATTAGTAAATGCTAATGCTGTATTAAATTCAAAGAGTCAGGTAGCTATTAATATCAGTATCATCTGATGTATATACAAACTCAGAGAACTGATAAAAGATTAAAAGGAGTTTATCTTTAAAACCTTTCAAAGTAAATAAATACGTTTAAACATATCTATTTACTAATTGAAAATTTTAATTATATATTAAATTCATAAGTAATGGAGCTGTTGTGTTAGCAGTGGAAGGTGTTTAAAAATTATCGAATGAAATAAGGCTTTAGTGCCTTTGAGGTATTATTTAAAATAATTGTATAAAATAATATTTTCTTTAAAGTTAATTTTATAAATGGAAGGTAACAAAAAAAGAAGGAAACTGAGTATACAAGACTGTAAAAAACTTTTCAAAAAAGATGTTTTACGTAATGTAAGAAAGCGAGTCAACATGTCGTGCTAATAGTGAGTGCCTAATAATTGTCTCTTATTGTACTTAGTTATCAGTAATCACTATTGTCAATTTATTTATGCCTACATAACAGAATATATATAGGATTGAGAAGATTTTATCCTTAGAGATATTAATCGTATCAATTTCACATATATAAACATAAAGTACCGACTTTAATAAAAGGTTTGTAAGAATTTAACAATAAACGAATAATTTTTAACTTAGTCAATTAAGACTCGTACCTCGTTTGACTTTAAAAAAATCTTACTATAACGACGTTCTTATTATTTTCGCTTGAGACCGAAAGAGTTTTAATTAGTTTGATCTTTTTAGATACTTTACTGGGGATAGGATGTCAAACGTAATTTATATTGTATCTCTGTGTTAGTAATAAGTTGACTATGACAAGAAAAGAAGTATTAATCGTGTAAGAAACCTAGTTTTATCCATTAAATTCACTATAATCAATAATGTATGTAGTAAAATATTTACGGAGGGCTTATTTGCTTATGCTTTCGTCTCCGAAAAACGATTATGAAATGGAAGTCAAGAATACCTGAACCAGTAGATACCAGAACATGAAATACCTTATAGATAAAATAAATGGTTATAGATTACTGGTTATATGTGTATAAATATGTATAGAATAAGACTTATTTAAATTAATTACGTTGTGAGAATACATGAGGTGCAAAATAGTGTAAATATTTGTCACATAAGTTTTATATAAAACAATGAAATAACTTCTACTCAACTGTTATAGGATAAAAAAACAATTTTGACTCAACCTTGAAAACCTTACTGGAATTAGTCAAGTTCTTATAATAAAAAAACATCTTTTAGCTTTTATTACTTAAATAAAATTTTAATTGTATGAGTTGACTTTTGTACCGAATTTATACTTTCACAGCAAATTTACTTTTGAAAGACCGTGGACCACGTGACATCGTGTAGATTTATTATTACGTACTATATTATAATGAGGCATTTTATATGCAGACGACACAGCTGATGTGTGCTCGCAATATACTCATGACTTGTCCAGAATATAGTTCACAGTCGCTATAAATTCTTAATTTATTTTAATATTATAGTAACTAAATCCTGTATGTTACGGTGATAGGTTAATATTTTTAAGAATATTTATTAAAATATTACTTTCATTGTAAAAACTATTAATATTAAAATGAATTTAGAATATTATCCGTAAAATAAGTAAGTGACGTTAATTATATAAGGCACTTAAAATAATTAAATTCTGCATTTACGTTTATTCAATAAATATTACCAAATTACATTATTTAAATGAAAATGAATCAGCTGAACTATACCCTGAAATTTCAAAAAGTCTTAGTGACTATATGTTTTTGACAAAATTATGTAAAAATTACTGCATTTTTAAATAGAGAATTTTTTTTTTTCGGAATAAACTGTCATAGCAGGAGATATATTTCTTTTTACAAAAAAGTCAAAGCCAAAAAGTCAATCTGTTGAATTTAGAGTGATAATGAAACATTATTCTGATACGTTTGGGTATATTCTGTAAGTAGACCTCCATAATTTTAAATGTGGAAATTGTTCCACATAATAGTTGTATTCATAATTCCAGGTTTATAACTTACGATCTAATAATAATAACCAATTAATGTATGTATTTGTGTATATGTGGTACATTCTGTATGTATGGCGCTAGTATTTATGCATGTATGGCACTCCATATGTAGCGCTAAGCAAATTGAACACAACTGTACACATCAAATAAGATCGCATGAAGCGCATATAAATAATGAGCAGGATTATAACAGGCTCTAATGTATGATAGGAATTATAATAATTATTAATTTAATATTAAAATAGTACTCGATCGTTTCATGGAGGCAATTTATTTAGACTATGTATTTCAAAACAAAAATAAACCAAATGTATTCAGAATTATATTATTTCTTTAAATAAAAGTAATACTATGAAACCATAATTAGAAGCGATTATTGTTAGAAGATTAGTTTTCGAAACTCGTCGGACAAATGGCGATAAAATCTATGAAACTTTTCAATAATTATTATTTAGGAATCACATTATTTATGTTTCTTGAACGAGAAGAAGAAACCCGTCAGTATTCTATATTTATATAATACCTAAGAAGTTAGTTGTTATCTTAAGAAAATAGAACACTTTGTAATTATATTCTTTAATAACACAGCTTATAAATAATAGCAACATATTTATGAACACTACTTATTCCTTTCATTAAAAATTTTATTCAATGAAAAGAGCTAATGTACTGAAAAAGTAACGCCCCTCTATAAACTCCGGGGCTGAATTCGCATGTAGCAACTGTTCATTAACGCCACATTAATACTTTATTGAAAACTTTACAGTGTTTACAAATACTCAAACTTTTGTATTTTACTAAGTGAATGGTCTAATTTTTTAAACTATTTAACACGCTCTGAGACACATGGTGGATATAATTTAAGGGGTGTCAGGTAATGAAAAAGCATTCTTATAACGACACTGACAAGGTGCTTTAATTAGTAACAGATACTGTGAATTAAGTTTAAAGGCAGTTAGTATATTATATATTATATGATAATAATTATCAGCCATTGAATTTACAGTCTGCCTTATTAGAATAGAGTATGTAATAATAACTACATCTAAACTCTATCTACATCTAAACGAAAACGTAATTAATGTTTTGAAAAGGTTTTAGAAACGACGAATTTTATTATGGCTTTAGGATTCTCGTCAATAGAAAAATTTGAATGTTGAAGAAACTTACGGTTTCAAGGTTATTTATATATTATTTACACATAATAGATATTATTGTGCCCTTAATTGAAAATGAGAAAGATTCAAATAAATGTTTTACTTTACATTTAAAGATTAGTATATATGAAGTAGCTCAAATAAGTGTAATGTCCAAAATGAGGGTCTCTCTAAAGGTCTGAAATAAGTTCAGATCCAATACCTTTTTTTTTATTAAAATGAATAAGAAAAAGAACGGAGTGCGTTATATCTGTCGATAAATTGTATGTAGTTTTATTACTAAACACACACACACACACACACGCACGCACGCACGCACGCACGCACGCACGCACGCACGCACGCACGCACGCACGCACGCACGCACGCACGCACGCACGCACGCACGCACGCACGCACGCACGCACGCACGCACGCACGCACGCACGCACGCACGCACGCACGCACGCACGCACGCACGCACGCACACACACACACACAGTAACATCGTTTTCTGTATATTTACAAGATCATTTTACTGAGCACACAACTATTATATCGTGACGCAAAAAACGCAACCTAACATGATTTAAGTGTTAAAAGGACCTTATTGTTTGAATAGAATAATAAACAAAATATTTTCAATAAAATAATATAACGACTATGAATTGAGATGACAACTGTCCTTTCTTTTAAGTCTGATCAAACTGCACGTGGTGTGAAAATTTTATTAAAATCGGTGAAGTAGTTTAGGAGTCCATCGCGGACAAACAACGTGACACGTAATTTATTTACAATTAAGATAGTAACGTATAATATAATGAGCGGTCACTGCGTGAGCCGGCAGTAGTAATAAATACCTGGTGCAGTCAAGACGTTGTTTCGTTATCCACTTATAATTCAGTTTAATTTAAATTAGTAATTAATATCGCGTAGAAACAAAATAAAGTAGGTAGTTGTTTTAATACATTTTTGTATATGCGTTTTGGTAATTGAATTGTGATGCAATATAGTTTAGTATATAAATAAAAAAAAATCTCTTACTTTGTACATTCTTTTTAGATAGATACATTTTAGGCTTAGATTTTTAACACCTTTATTATTTATTAATATATTTAATTGTTTAACTCATAAACTGCAGGTATGTAAAATTTATTGATTATACTTTGATAGTTAACTGCATACTTGGTATGCAATCGCCGTATTTCGGGAGAGCAGGTGGTCGTTATATGTACAATATTGACCAATTTGTAATACCGCTACTTATATTTTGGTGGCAGCTAAATTTGCTATTAAGATCAACAATTTTTAACGCGTTTATTTTGGTACTTCTACCGAAAGAACGGCGTAGTCCTGGTCTCCTAGAAGTGTGCGGACCCTTAAAAAAGGTGATAGCTCAGACCCAGCTAACTACAGATCTATCATTATTACCTCTCCATTATCCAAAACAATAGAGAACATCTTTAACCGATAGCTACTAATGTACCTCGAGGATCGCCAGTTGATCATTGACTGGCAATATATCTTTCGTCATAGTCGGTCGGTTGGTGGTCTTCTGTTATATCTTACGCACCGTTAGGAAGCGGTTATTGAAAGCAGCAAGAGAGATGTTCTGGCTGTTAGTCTCTATATGGCAAAAGCTTGCGATCGTGTATAGCACAAGAGACTTCTTTCGAATCTTCCTTCTTATTTTTCCCTGGAGTTTCTGCAAATGGATCACCAGTTTTTTCACTATGCAGAGTATAACGTTCGTTTTCGGTGATTATTGCTCGAATCCTAAGCACATAAATGCTACTGAATAAATCCCCAACTCTGTTCCTCTTGCAAATCAATGTATGTTGAATATTCCCAACATATATTGTTATGTGGATGACAGCATTGGGGATACGGTAAATTCCGACCGTGCAAGGATCTCTTGTGACTTCCATGAATAACTTTCTGGTGATGGTCTAAAAATCTCTCTCTTTTAGTTTAATCCCCAAAAGGCACATTCATATCACCGCTCGTCGAGAGCAGTACTCTTAATGCATCGCAAAAATATTCTGAAATTTCTAATAATCGTAATGGATATATGAGATATATCGGATTTAATAAGATTACGTAAATTGGTTAGTAACAGATAAAATTATGTTATCAAAATAAAAGGCACTTAAGAAGCACACTGTAGTTAGGTACCTACCACCATTAATTTTCTCTTGCTAGCAGGCAACACATAAATTTCGGCTTTGTTACATAGAAGTGATGATTGTGATTGTGACGGGTTTTTTGAAGACATATAATAACAAATTAACAAGACACATAATTCTAAATCGTCTGGTTCTCACCTTAAGATGGGTGTTCCACAAGGATCTATTCTGAGACCCTTTTTGTTTTTACTTTATATTAATGACTTGCCATTTTTTGTTAAGGGTCTGTGTGACATTGTACTCTTTGCTGATGATACCTCGCTTATTTTTAAAGTTGAGCGTGATAGGATTAATTATGACGAAGTAAACAGTACTTTGTCACGAGTCCTGCATTGGTTCGAAATTAATAATTTAGTGTTAAATGCTAAGAAAACTAAATGCATAGAGTTTACACTTCCTAATGTGAAAAGTAAAAATTTCAACTTGCTCCTTAACAATGAAGTGTTAGAATTGATTAACTCAACAAAATTCTTAGGTATAACATTAGATAAAAAGCTCCAGTGGAACCCCAATCTCTCAACACTCGCAGCCAAACTCAGCTCCGCCGTCTTTGCAATTAGAAAAGTTAGACAATTAACGGACATTAATACGGCTCGACTTGTTTATTTTAGTTATTTTCACAGTATTTTATCTTACGGTATTTTATTATGGGGCAGTGCTGTCGAAATTAATTCTATATTTATTTTACAAAAAAGAGCTGTGCGGGCTTTTTATAACTTAAAAGCTAGAGATTCTCTGAGAGATGTTTTTAAAGAAAAAGGTATTCTTACAGTCGCTTCGCAATACATATTTAATAACATATTATATATACGTCAAAATTTAAATAGTTATATAAAAAACAGTGACAGAAACGCGATAAATACGAGAAATAAAAACAAACTCGTAACGCCAAAGTTTCGGCTTCAAAAAGTTAATAAATCCTTCATGGGTTTGAGTATACGCATATATAATAAAGTTCCACAAGATATCTTAGACCTTCCATTACTTAGTTTTAAATCTAAAATCAAAAGTTTATTGTTAAATAAAGTCTATTATAACGTTCAAGAGTTTTTAGTGGATCGAAATATGTGGAACTTAAGTTGTTGAATCATTTGCAGGATTTATATTATAATGTACAATCACCTATTGTTATATTTCTTTTGAAAAGAGCAACTGTTGAGTTTCTGGCCGGCTCTTCTCAACAGAGCAGCATTCCGAGCCGATGGTAGCTTACTTACGGACTGACTACAATAACCTTTTTTGTAATGTAATTGACGATTCAAAAGTGCGTGTAAATGCCTATTTGAATAAAGATATTTTGAATTTTAATTTTGAATTTTGAACATGAGTCGGCAACAATGTTCTTTATTCACCGGCGGCGGAGGTTCAGTGTACGGAAGTTACTGTTGTGGCGCTCATACTTGGTTCACGGGTCAAATGTTGTAACCACTGCAGCTCGTGAAATCCATTATAAATAATTTCCCAACATTGTCTCATCTCCTAACGTACTGAGGTCTACTGTTCACAGAACGACTAGTATTTAAATGTTAATTACTTCCATGTTTTCTATCATACGTCATCTCAGTGGCGACATGCTTCTTCGCCATATAATTTTTTTGCACTCGATCTATTCTTCTTCCATGTCATCTTTATCATGATAAGACTCCTGTTCTCATTACACGCCTTTCACCCCTTCGCATTTCATGACAATATAAATGATTACCACCTCTTGAATACTCATTTCTTACTTTATCCATTCTCGTCACGCTACACATCTATCACAATATTCGTATTTGAGTCCCATTCAAGAGCTTTTTATGTATTCTCTTCAATTTAGGGCGGAGTCACACAGAGCATATACATAATCTTGTAATTTAAGTTTAAATTTCGAAATAATATTCTAAATTTCCTTATAATAATGTATATTATAAAATATTATTTTGTTCACTGATATTGTTCAAACAACACTATAGAAATTTGTCTGTATCTACGTTGTTCAACAATATACAATCCGTGCAATTCAACTTAGCTTAATTTTGTGTCAAGTGTGGTTTGAGTAAATATTGAACACAGTGAGAAACTAAATGCCTAACTTCTAAATATTTAGTTATGATAATATCATTTCATGCAATAATATTCATACTTCTGGTCTGATTTAACCTTAGGTATTGTTTACCACTAAAATGTATCGTGACGTGATATTGAACAATTACAAAAATCGAAACAAAGACCGAAACTACAAGTCACGTTCCAACGAAAAGGAAAGAACTAAAAGCGGTGACAGCTATTGCTAACCTCTGGAATATTCCCGAGAATCGTTACCTTTAGTTATTATCCCTTACCCTTAGTATTTCGCCACGCTTCTAAATATTCGAGTACAATAGTTTCTCTACGACCATGTTTTATTACGATTTTAGGGAGAAATGCACTTAGTTATTTTGTGTACTTGATTTACAGACTTTACTTGTCTTAATTATTGTTAAAAATATAATTCATAGGACAGTAAATAAGATAACAAATGGAAATAATTCTAAAAGACTATTCAACTCGTTAATCCTGGCTAATGAATTGAAAACTCATATTTTTGATTAAAATATAAATAACTACAAAGAAATTATTTGTAAATGAATAATTTTGTGATTAATGAAATGAAACATTATTAACCCTACCAAGAATATTTATCGTGAATGTATAACGTTCAGTAAACTGTATAATAAATAGATTATTAAAAATAGGATGTCATTGGATATGGATATTATCCGTATAATAATATCCTAATTATATATCCATATGGCTTAAAGATGCGCGTTTAACTTTGATGGAATTTAATTTTATAATTTTACAGTAATATAATGTAAAGTAAAATATGTGTGTGCACATTAATAACTCAATTTTAAAATAGTCCCAAAGCTTTATAAATTATTTATATTGCGTTGACTTTCGTTCTATATTTTGATTGAATACCTGAAATCGAACAGACCTAATCAGTGTTCTAAATTATAACAGTGAAAGCCAAGTTAGGGTTAGCCAAGACTCATATATAAGATGCAAAGAGAACCTTATTACCTTAAAATCATATTTAAAACCTCAAAATCTATTAATAAATCTTACCACAGATTTAGAAAACCAAAAAAGAGCGCAAACCAAGATTTCTCATTAAAAGTTTTCTAGAAAATTCTTTCTTAATTAATTGTCTCAAACAAATTTATTTAATACGTGATCCTAATATCTATTAATTTTGAGATATTTAGATATTTCATTATACTAATTTAAAAATACATATTTATTAAGTTTATTTTAAAAGTTATACGGACTATAACTGTATGTAAATAGTTACTGTGGTCGATATATCTATATACCTTTTGATTCTTAACTTATGTTTATAAATAATATTTTTGTTGCGATTTCTTAAAAAACCAAGACGTTATTGAATCTTATAAAATACTGTTACTTACTATTCTGGAGAGATCAAAACTAAAACGCGGGTATTCGGTCAAAGCCATCTATTCAACTGGCTCGAAGTGCGAATCACAAAGTTTCTCAATAATCTTTAACAATACAGTAATAAATATTTGAAGGACATGCTTGAAACTTTACGGTTTTTTTTTATTTAAATTTTTGTATTATATTTTTTTACAATACGTAAATTTAGAAAAAATGTCCACAATCGGTATTTTCTTAGTTACTTACTTTCTAATTGTATAATATTAGTGAAATCGAATCAATGGGTGAACAAGCAATCCTCAGCGATTCCATTAAGCGTACAATAATTCCGCTTCACCACCTTCTATCTGAAGAGTCAGATTTAATAGGTTTCCTCATCAATTTGATAACTTATTTTTGAGCTTTACATTTACAATGTTAATTATATTCGAAAATATATTTATTTTGCATTAGGATTGTGTAAAAAGAATATCCACTACCACTATAATATAACAACTATAATTGTTTTCTTAACACAACCAGAAACAAACAACGTACAAAAATAAAAACTAATTTTCTAGGAAAAAATATGTTTAATTAATTTTAATAATTACACGGAATATTTTTCAAGTTATTTATTGTAATCTTGTAAAGCTTTCTTCAATTCCTCCAGGTCTTGTGTATTATGTTTATATGTTGAAATTTTTATGCTTAAAACTAAGTATTATTTTCCACCAACTACTAAATAAATTTTACGCCTTGACATGGCACTTGAACAAATAGATTAACTAATAAATATACCCATGATTAATTCTTTGTTTATCTGTCAGTCAATATGTATTAGTTAACCACAACAGCGAGGTCGCCGCATGCACTACTATTGAACTAACATACTCCATATTTGAACTAAATATAGACAACACTTTCATGTTTTTCTTCTAACATATTTTAAAAATACTTCATATTTATTACAAACTAGAAAACTGAATAGATACAATAATGTAATATATTATCAAATTGTTGGAAAAGTTAAAACTTATGTCTTCTAAAAGTTATAAAAACTCTATATATACTTTAAGACATATTAAGACATATTTACATAACTTTAAGACTAACATGACATTTTAGGTATAATGTTCATAAAAATCAATTACTATACATACATATGATACTGATGGCTAGACACATTTCGCAAAGGTTAAGAAGCTCATAAATCGCCCAATTCACGACACCCACTTACGAATATATGAGTTCTCAGCACAGCCTTTATGACGTCCTTCTACTCAGCCAGCTTCCATTAAAGATGTAATAATTGAGACAATGTAGAGAAGTTACTATCAGTAGTAATGAGTTAACATAGATATTAATATTTAATATGTATTAAAGTATTTAGAGTAATAAAAACATGTCATTTAATATAAATTAACAAACAAAAACTATTAGTGGAATCAACGCTAGTTAAATATAATATTATTGTAAATAAAATATATTGTTTAACAAAATACCATAATTTTAAATTTGTTGCCAGGAATGATTTCTTATTTTAAGACATTTACAGTGACGTTCCAAGCTTCTTCAGCACCTTCGTGCGAATTGGTCATAAGCGCCTTTTTGTGCGAAAAATATGGCGTAAAATTTTAGTATTTAAAGTGAAAAGCGAAGTTGTGTTTAATGATTTATGATTACTACGAATAAGGCCACTCTTTTAATAACAAAATTACCAGAAATCAGATCTATTCAATTTCATTTATATTTCCTTTTACACACCTTTTATCTAAGAGCTTTTCAAAGAAAATATCGTAAATCTTGAGTTTTACCGTCTAGCAGTAAACGCAATATCTCAGGTAATTTTACTGATAAAGGACACAGGCTCTTGTCTCCAGCAAAGTACCATATATCTCAATGGACGCACACACAAACATCCGTAAGGTAAATTTTAACGAAAGGATTGAAATTTGCACATGTCAACCGAGCTGCTTTACCTCCCTCTTTTCTTCTTGTGATTATGAAGCCATACTACCATACTAACAGGGCGCTTCTCTTATAAGATTTTCCATTTTGTGCATTGGATTGAATCGCAACGTTCCAAAATCAAATTTCATTACGATGTCATTGTAAAATATTAAATATTCTCCCTTGTGACATTGTAAATACGGCTATGGATATTGCTGACATTGTCTATATTATAAGTTCTCTTAAGAATTCTAATAATATTATATTAATTTATTATTCAATAATAATAATATTATAATGATAATCGATTTTATTCTCCAAACATTAATTATGTGGCAGTATCACGGCAACAACAACAACATCCTTTTGTTGGATATTCGAGTTTCTGCAGTACATTTTACCTACAGATTAATTAAATAGACGGTCGTGAAAAAATAATTATACATTGTTCAAGAATTATCATATTTAATGTAACATTTTATATTAGACGAGTATTAAATAAAAAATACATGGCAATAAATATTCTATACATAGTTCTATTTAATATATTTGATACGAGTTCGATAGTGTCAAATGAGCAATTCCACGTTCCTCTTGAAACTCCCAAGAAGCAAAGCGGTTCATTTGTACAGGTATTGCAACATTAACCTAGTACGAGTTCGAAGCAGCGGAAATCAGGAATCTACCTTAAATAAATAAATAAACTTTACCAACCAATCTTACATAAAGTTTCTTATGCTTATATATATATATATAGATAAATATAGGTGTTTCATAGATGTTCGTTGCTAAGTCGCCGTTGCTAAAATCCCGAGCAAATCTTGATGATTTGTTTGTATATGTTTGAGTCAATCGATTTGCTTCATAACTGATTATTGGAAGTTGCACTGATATTTAGTTCTTTTATTTTTAGGCAAGGACAAAATCTATCGTGACCGGTTGTGTAAATATAAATTAATATTTAATATATCAAAGAGCACTTTGTACAATACTTTTACTTTTGTACTATAATATTTTTTAAAGACTTCACTTCATTAACATATTAAGAATAAAAAAGTGATATGCAATCTTAAATTTTATTCATCATCTTCCTGCCCTTATCCCATTTTGGGGTCGGCACAGTATGTTTTTTCCTTCCATACTCTCCTGTTACTCGTCATCTCTGTACACACTCCCTTCTTCTCCATATCGTCTTTCACGCAATCCATCCATCTTTTCTTCGGCCGTCCTTTACCTGTCCATCCCTCCACTACCATACCTAGCACCCTTTTGATCTTATGCCTTTCATCCCTCCTCATAACATGCCCATACCATGACAGACGGCTACCTCTAATTTTTTCTGTCACTGGCGCTACCTTAAATTTTATTAATTGTAATATATTATTATAACGCAGTCTGTGACAAGAAACGATCAAAAAGAGAATGACATACTTTGAGAGATCAATCTATTTTTAGCAACTTTAGGGTTTAGTAACAGTATTGGCTATTGAGTTACAATCATAATTGATATGAGAATTAATCATAATTTAAGTAAAACGTTTTATGATATTAACACACAAGGTATTAAAACGGTTTACCTTTTCACATTCTAAATAACAGTAATATTGTGCTAAAGATGCTAATAGACAACAAACATAATGGAAGTTGTTACAGTGACAATACATTTAGTTTGTAAGCAGTAACGTTATTATGATTATTTTTCTTTTACGTAACTGGCGCAATTTACCACTTATCCAGGAAAAACAATATAAAAGTTATCAATATAAAAATAAAATAAAATAATTATTTTATTACGTACACATTCATTTCAAAGCTGCTCAAATTACACTAATTAACAATTTTCATAAGTTTATTTGCTCCCACATAGGCAACAAATATTTCATCGGATGTCTGTCTAAAATTTAGTCTCATATCCAATAATTTTTTTTTTGGAATGAAGGTACGCTTGGCCCATTTCTGTAAATATGTGTATGTAAAATTTCATGATGATCGATTGAATAGTTAGAGGAAAAGCAAAACAATAAATAAACCTACATTCCCGTACCTAATATTAGTTAGGATAAGGTCAAGTTTATTTTTAAATAATTAAAAACAAAAGTAAGTAAAATTACATTGGTCTTACAAATAAGAGTAATCTCATGAGAATAAATTTGTATAAGCCTTTATAAAGTTAATTACTGCGTCAAGTCACCGCTGTAACGCACCCTTGCCTCTTAGCTTATTTATATCCAGTGAAAAACATTTGGTCCGTTAAGAATGAAATATTGTCTGAAAACATAATAAATATTTTTAATGAATATTAATGATTAAATGCAGTTTTTTATAACCTGTTCTTACCTTTTCTTCATAACTGATCTAACTAATTAGCTGTTCCCCTCACTCTGAACAAGAGAATTATGTTTATGATCGGAGCATTTTTTTTTAAACTTTTTATGTCTCGATGCGACTATAAATGGATAGATTTTTTTGTTGTTTTGTTTTTCAGCCTGACAGATTACGCGTGATGTAAATGTCATTGCCATTTCATTATTGAAAGACTGACAAATGATCAATGTGTACAAATTATTGTATTAACGGCATTTTCTAATAAAAATAGACTTATAAAATTGCGATTGAACTTACGAGAATATTCCTTTTAAACCCTAAAGTTATTTACGGAACCCTTACCCTGTCTTATCTTGTTTATATTCACCGAAATAGTCATTGGTATTAGATTTGAAAATAAGATATCATTTCATGAACTCAACTCCTCTTAACCAAAAAGGTACTTAATTGTGAAAGTATTGTCGTTAGTGGAATGTGTAAAGTTCATATGCAACTTTATTAATCGTTGTAATTATGGTTGAATAAGAAGGGAAGAACCTACTCGTATTAATGTTATAAGAGCATCCCTAATTTATAAAGTTTGATATTAAGAAAACGGCCTCACCTCATTTATTTTGAAGATAGTCGTCATATTTTAAAGTGTTAGTTAATGAAAAAAATAATAATAAAATAGGGATTATCGATGTATTTTGTATATTTATAGCTTAATTACTAGCTGCAGGTTGCGAGGTTTATTTCTCATGTGTGCCCCCCTCACCCCCCATGGACGGAGTGCACATCGGATCACATAACGATATATATATCGTTAATTCAAATATTAAAATATTCGACATATTGTTAGTTTTTGTAATCAAAGTCGAAATTAGTTTTTGGTTTGCAATAAAAATAAGAAATTTTTTTTGGAACTCAATTGATCTTATATCTATTTTTAATACTGTTTTAAAGTTTAAATTATTAAATATGTTTTATTTAATTAATATAAAAATTTCGGCTTAATGTACTCGAATGGCTCAATACATCCAATCGGAGTTATTGGACTTTGAAATGGTTTAATATATTTTTTATTGTATTATTTATAAAAATATTACATTCAATTTACTGTTAAGTCTTTTGAATTACAAAGGAAAAATAATTTGTCAAAACAGTTGTAATCTCTTATAAATATTAAGTCCGTGATTATATTAGGACAAGATTTTAACATTCTTCTAATAAGTTTTATTAATTACTTTTAATAATGTAGATAATTTCTTCAGTATAATAATTTTTAATTAATAGTTAAGCCAAAATTTCACAAATTAAATATTGAATATTAAAATATAAATCAAGTCTTCAAAGTAATTAAAACCGATATAATATAAGGTATGGGCGAATACAAGAGAAATATAAATACTAGTAACATACAGAGGGATCACAGTAGCCAGTACCACTATACTTTATTGCGTACTTATTATCTTGTTACTGTGATGTTATTTAATGTTATACTGTAATGTTATGGAGAACTTGTTTACTGTTGAAAATGTGGAAAATTTTTTAATATGTAATAATACTGAGAATGTCTTTTAAGTTACACAATTATGAATATTTTATTCGGTGGGTAACAGTAAATAAAAAAACACAACATACAGATAATATATTTCAATATACGAAAACAAAACAAACAATTTTAAAATATTTTAAATTTTTTAATTACTTTACACATATTAAAATTAAAATCTTTCACTTTCTCACACACATTATAGTTAATGTAATATTTTTTTTATTTAGTTATATAGCAATTAAAGTTTTAAAAAAACTTCATTTCTAACTCAGAATTGTGCAATAACTTGCCTTTACGACTGTCTTATATTACCTCAATATACTGAAGGCTTATACTATTCGTAAGAAGCTTATGCTGAAATACGATTGCTTAATGTAAAAACCTTTGTAGAACAATTTATTACGAAGTATATCAAAAAAGAACTTTGCATATAAAAGTATTTTGCTGAGTCTTATCGTAATTGTATCGCATGTTTGTGGCCATTTCAATAATGATGAAAGAGATACATTGTAACATATTTAACTTATATTTTATTTTATTATAAAAAGCGTATGTTTATTTTGCTATTGTTTGTTGAATAATACTGCTGTTAATTATTATTACTGTTGTTATTTACAACAAACAATTCTAATTGTAGAAATAAGATTAGGTAATATAGATATTATACTGTCCGACATACATACAGACAGCCCGTGTGTGCTCATGGTGCAACGAACTTATCTTTTTTGATAGCGCGTTAGAAGCAAGATAATTTATTATTTATGCGATGAAATAATCAAGCAATATGCAGTTTGAAGCAATAATATATTCCGTGGGAACTCGAAATCGATATTAAAATCCTAAATATTTTCTCGATAGCAGCATTAATTCAGCTGTGCCTTTTAACGCTGGCTTTAGAACTCCAGTTGTGTACACGGTTCGTACAAACCCGCAAAAGGCTTAGTTTCTTGACTGTACTGAGCAGACAACATACTTATAATCTTTTACCAGCGAAATATAATATATACCGAGCTATGACGAGAAAAATAAGAAGCTAGTAAAAGATATGAGCTATTTTAACAAATTTTAAAACATATAAGCAAAATACATTTCATTGTAGATATATTTAAGTAATATTATGTATGTTAATATTTTATAATTTAAATTCTAATCAAAACATAATCAAACATATTCAAAACTTCTATAATTTATACCAGAGAAAATTGATATTTTGTTTATTGAATATTTAAAAATATACTTTTATTAGTATATTAACATAGAAAGGAATAATGTTGTAATTTTTTTATAACCACATATTTTCATCATAATAAATTCTTACATCTTATCACTATTAAACAGTTTTCTGTACTTTTATCTAACTCTATTTAAATTGAAATAACATTTTATTTCAAACTATTACACCACACGTAACAATTCGATTAAAAAAATAATAATAGTTCCGTAACTCTCTCTTTCCGATAAAGGAACATGAGATGAAAAATATATTCGTATAATATAACTAGATACGCTGACTATCTAATATTTTAGTTTTGTAGCGGTCATTCATCTCGCGAATGTGCAGAGGGCTTATCCTCTGTAAGGAGACCACTGTCGTAGATAAACGATTGCCTGATGTTATATCTCAAATGAAACATACTAAATCTTTAGATATTTTTTATTCTTATAACATCATATTTCAGTGGTTTGTTAAAGTTGTCGCATCTGTGATTTAAATTTATATTTAACTGACAGAAATAAATACAATCATGATGATAAGATTGTGTGAAATGAAATTAAAAGTCAAAAGTCTATAATTTTATAATGTAATTTTCTGGCTAATATTAATAATAATATATCGTATTCCATTGATATATTAGGAGTTAGAAGCCTTTATTTACTTATGCCTTAAGAATATTTTTTAGCATTTAATAGCCCAAAAAGCTTAGCGTTAAGGCAATTATGCAAGATTTAATTTTGACCGTAGTGAAATTAGCACTTAAGAGTTGACGACTATTTGTGATAGTGTAGATGGCAAATGACAATGGTAGAGAAAAGAATAATAATTCTTTTAATTTTGTGTAACAGTACAGCATGATATAGAAATTTAACAGAACTATAAGACATAATGTAGTAATTGAATGTCTAAATATTAAACAAGGTATATATTGTAGTTCTGTATTTTATAATCAATAAATCTTATAGAAAAAGAGGAGATATTACGATTTCATAAGCTCACAATAGTTAGTTTGAGTAAGGTTTCGTTGTCACAGAATTGTCCTTTGAGTAGAGCACCAAAATATAGAGTAATAAATCAATAACATGTATTCACATAAAACTATTTTGTGTTTTAAAATAACGAATTCTTAGTCAATGTTATCGCATAGAAATAAAATATTAAAGTTAGCAATGACTCCTATCTCAGAACATTCGAACATTCCACGTTAGATTGAAAACTGTGTGACCATTTTCATCTATTTTACTTTGGAATGTTACCCTTCTCCCATTTACTTACAGCCTTTTATAATTTAAAATTTGACGTAATTTGATATTTTCGTTTCAATGTTTATAAAAATTTAATAAACCCAAGATTTCGGTAATAAAATATTTAAGTTCAAATCAAAATATTTTTTAATCCAATTCCTATTTGAGTTACGTTATGATTTAAAGACATACTATTTGTTTTTAACTTTAACTTCTCATATTATATGATTATTTTTAAAATTGTATCATTGAGATAATGTAATAGTTATAAAGTAGTTCACACATTCCTCAGCGTCCATGACATTTCTCTATAAATTAGAAATAGATTTTCTATTTTTCTTGAATCAACCTGTCGAGTATAAAACTATTTAAACATTTTCGTCTAATAATTCTCCATCGGTAATACGAGCTTTGCTCCTAGTATTCAGGAAACTATTTACAAGTATTTTTGATACTTGTAGAAAGTATCTCCATAAAAAGTAAATAATTACTCGTAAGTGTAAGAAATACTTTCTTCTTTAACAGTGTAAATAAATATAAAATAAAACGATAAATTTGTAACTTTTATAAATATTTTACTGATAATAAATTACTTAGTTGAAATAACAATCTAAAATAATTTATTAAATTTTGGACCTACAATTACAACAATTAATATTATTTCTGAATTGCACCAATTCATTTCAATTAAACCGCAGAGATGTAAATAGCGATTTTAGGTTAGTAATTAATTATTTCAACATTTACTATTAATATTTTGTTTTGTGGTGGCTATTTAATTTTTATTTCGAAATTATTAAAACTTAACAAAGTAATGTAACTTTGCGTTTCTTTTAAGGTTACGGTGGATAGGGGAGCTGAATACGTCTCCGTAAACCATTATGGAGAGCTTAAAAAAAATTTACTTCGTTGTCTTATTTATGTCTGAAGTATTATGATAGTAATAAAACTAATCACATGCTTATTATAGTTGCAATGTGTTATAGATAGTGTTTGCTATATTTCGTTTAAATAATAAGTACTATATCGTACGAGTTAGTAGTGCAAGTGATGACCTCGAGTTTGTGGTTAACTAATTCTTGCTGAAGTCGAGACAATATTATTTTATTTTTCTCTTCGTAAAAGAATATTATTGTTATGAACTATAATGTTCTTCAAATACTGAAGAATTATCTCACGACAAGGCATTGGTCTCGGATAATGGCGACGAAACTTTTCCGCACAGATTAAATTTAAATTATTTTAATAACCTAAATTTATTTATCATTTTCCTGAATTGAAAACTAGTTTTAGCTGTATTTACTGATAATTAATTTTGCTACAAATATATTGATGTATTTTTGGTGTCTGCCATAAATGTCATTCATTTTAATTACAGAATATACGAGTAGTTATGATTTAGCTATGGAACCTGAAAAGATAATTTCATGTTTGTTTTATATTTATTTTTGTGTTTTGTTTATATTTTATGGAATGTTCTTAATAAATTATAGTATAAGTTAGTCAGTTGAGTTGTGAGTTTTTTATTATTGATATTATCAGAGAGTTCCTTATTATCAGCTAGACAACATATATGACTAGAACATGAAACAGAGGAATGCTAGAGAGATCCTGTACCTAATTATATATAGTCTTTGATTTTAATAGTTATTAAAAGTTTAATATTTTACACATTATATTTCAATACTGAATTGAAAATCATGCATTGTTGCTTTTCGACTAAATAGTGATGGCCAACCATTTCAAAAAAAAATAAACAACAATCAGAAGTGCTTGAATTTATATTAGGGTTTAGTGTAATTATTATAAACTTAGCGGGGGATCTTGTACTTATATTAATATGCAAGTTTACTATATAAGATGTGATGTGACACGCACTTTGGGTTAGTCGACTAGTTGCTTTCTGACCGAATACCTGTGATGTAGTAATCAAATTCATTGGGTTATATTTCGTTGGTGAGTGAGAGAATCCGGAAGCCCAAATCCCCCTTCCTCCGCCAAACATGAATGCGATGCCTCAAAAGTAACGAATAAATAACAATTATATATACATCTACTAAAAACCGCAAGAAAACATGATCGTAGTAAAATATTGCATATTTTGGAAACGTAGCGTAATTGAGCTGAGCGTATCTCCAGAATGCGACGAGATAATTAGCTAAAAATTTTTTCATGTATGTTTGAGCCGAATGCGGATGTTATAGCGAAAACAGTTTGAAAAAATGTTTAGCTATTCAAAAGTTATCAAGAAAAAGAAGAAAGGAGAGGGGTTCAGCCCAACACCCGCCCTTAAGACAAAATACCTAATCAGAATAAATATCTCTATTATTTTTAATTACATGTTTAATATTATTTTTAAATTTACATATTAATTTATAATAAAGCATTAAAATTGACATTTTAAAAATAATATTAATGACAATATTATTGACAGCAGTGCCTTTGTACGTATCTCTTAAATAACTCTGTTTTTATATATTCTGTGTATACATACATGTTAACTTAATAAATAAATAACATGGATTTGACTCAACTCCTATAGGATACTGTTTCGATGCTCTGCTAATTAAAATATTGTATCGATACGGTTCTCACTCTTTCACTTCACTCAAGATCTCAGAAAATCTCTGAAGCTATTTCTCATTTTCACGGGAACAGACGAGATTTGGTATTGCCTTTTATTACATTATATATACTATAAGATATAACTCATTTTTTTTATTATTTATAACTACATATTTTAATAAAAGCTCACGTTTGATAAGAACATGGTATGGACTATATATACTACGATACTGTTCACCAGAAATCTTACATGGCGTACGTGTTAATCCAGCCGAGTCCAGGAAGAAAGAGACATTAGTTGGCAGCCCACAAGTCGAGACTAATGATCGCCGAGCACGGCCGTGTTGCTCAACGAAGGTTTATCCGGGCACCATCTGTTGCTTGGAGAAACTCCTCGCCCAATCGCTACTCAGAGAGCGACTCGAAGGGAAGAAACCGCAAGTCCTACTCTCTCTCCAAACCCCGTAGCAACGAGGCCGCTACAATGTCAACTCTGTGATCAGAGAAGTACTCCGAATGACCCCACGGCTTTTCACCGATAAAAGAGGGCCTGTACTGTCCCACCGAATAGCCCAGACCCACTTTCCAATGAGACTGCAGGAAAGAGGCCCGAGCCAGCCACCGCGTATAACCCGAAGTCAGGCATGAGCCAAAAAAAGGGACCACAAGGCTGACACCCCAGCGCTGTCATGTCATATCTGTCAAAAATGATTTGACAAGATTTATATATACACATACACACAGTAAATATCTGCAAAGAAATATGTGTTTAACTACTTTTAATGAGCAGATAGTTTATATACTAAAAATTTAATATATATATTAAATTTTGTGGATGGATCTCATTTGAATTTAACATTACGGAGTTTTATTTTTTATATTCTTAAAGCATATAAGTTAATAATATCAACACAGACTATTCATAAACATATTTGAATCAACGCACATTCTTCTAAATTTTACAGTTAATTTAACAAAATGTCTTAAATTTTGTGATATAGTAATAGTTTATATTATTAGTGTTATTTTAAAACTTCATTTCTTGCTCAGGATTGTGGGATGTAATATTTTCATCCCACAATCCTTGATAAGAATTAGAATTATTATTCTATCACTATCTAATATTTTATATTTACAACTCTTACAAATTATGTGAATATACTGCAGGCTTATTCTATTCGTCCTTACGAAAGCTCCTTAGCTATATTGATATACGATTGCTTAGTGTAAGACCCGCTGTTAAACAATTTATTGCGAAATATATCAAAAGATTTCAGTTCCGCATAAAAAGTATATCGGAAGTGTCTTATGCTAATTTTATCGCATGTTTGTCGCCATTTTAATAATAGTAAAAGGGATATGTAAGATATATTAAATTATATTATATTGAAATGATACATTAGAGCACATTAAAAAAAAAGTATTCATTATAATTTGGACAAGTATTAAATTTATCGTTGATTGATGAATAATATTTACAATATTATTATTTTTTTTTAGAATATACGTTAAATAACATGGTTACTACAAAATATTAATGAGAATACTTTGACTGACATATCCCAGAAATGTTGATGACGCGCAGTTAATAGCATGATGTACCATTACATTTTTAAAACACAAATAATTTTTACACTTAATTTTAAATAAAATTTTCACTTTTATTTAGATAACCAGTTACAATATTCATTGCGAAATAAAATAATCAAGAAGCATTTATTCGCCTTTCAACGCTGATTTTAGAATTCCGATTGTGTCCTCACTCACGGCTCACACAAACCCGTTAAAAGGCTTAGTTTCTTGCCTTCATTGTGCAGGAAACATTTTTAGAAACTTTTTAAAAATATAATACATAACTAGATATAGCTTGGAAAATAAAAAACAAGTTTTAGAAAACTTTTGTTCTAATATTAATTAAAACGAAAAAAAGTGTTTATTTTTATTACATTTATTTATTTTGATTTATAAATTCTTAAACTAGGTTGAAAAGAATTACTTGTTCAAACTAATGCTGAACCCGGCCTTATAACTCAATGACTATACTTAATATTCGAATATAATTATCGGACAGTAGATACTATGCCGTAAACATTGCAAAAAGACAAGTTTGCAAAAAATAAATTTTGTACTCACCTTACTTTTCAATTTTTTTCGCTTTTTTTAAAAAACTAAGTACAAATAAGAGCTTTATATATAAATGTATAAAAATTTTACGTATTCTATTGTTTGTTTTTTTTGTAAAAGTTTTAAAAGCTTACATTTAACTTGCAATGTATGTTTGTCCGGATGGAATCTTGCAACTGAATTTAACATCAGTTGTCTTTAACCGATTAAGCTAATATTTGGTATACACGCTTATTTTGAATGACAAAACATTCTTTGCTATGTGATGACATTCTAATTCCTATATGGCAGATCATTCAAGATGGCGGATCAGTAATTTTTTCACCACCACACTATGGATATCAAAAGATAGGGTTTGCTAAGGAGGAGATGAAAACTAATACTACGTTACATTATATTTAAAATATGACGGATCTTCCAAGAATGCAAACCAGTTATTATTTCTGCTCTACCATAGTATGGATATCAAATATCAGAGGGTTTGCTAAAGAGAACACGCTCTTATACCATTTAATTTAAATAAAAGTTTATTTTTTGTCAATTATGTAAAAGAATATATAAAAAAATAAAAGCAAAGCAAATTTCTCCAATAATAAGAAACTGAATATAAAAGAAATGAAACCATATTCCCGATGTTACCAATGACTATCACAGTGTCTGGTCATATGATGTTTCATTTTGGGTTAAAAACGTGACTTATAGTTTCGGTCTTTGTTTACTATGATCAGAATGCACAAGATTGTATTGTTGGATATAAAACAATTACTAGACGACTCTTTTTTACAAAATTAACTAAGTTGCTGCTAATTTAAATCTTTCATTTTTAAAATATTTATAGCAAGTTTTTTTGAATATACATTTTATTCAACCATAAATTAAACTGGAATGCGAAATTATAAAGTTGTTTTTAAAGAACTATCTAAATAAAGCTCTTAAACGAAGAACGCCTGATATGGACATTAAAATATAATGCTCACTAGATATGACGTCTATGTAATAATTCTTTTCTAATGAAAATATTTCTCAACTAGTAATTTGGGATGAAATAAACGTTTAGCACAAAAATAATCCGAAACAAAGCAGCTTTTGTAAGGTCGAAAAAATATTATCATTAATAACATTGAGCGTCTTTCACTAGAATAATAACTTATTCTCATGTTGTACTTCATTTACAAAAGGTCTAATCCAATAAGATTAAATCCGTAAGAAAAACATAAGACAAAACGCCAAATATTATTATTATTATTTTTTTATACAATGGAAATGTTTTTTTTAGGCTTTAGCTATCCGTTTGTTAGGGTATCCCGTTCACAAAACATTTGATCTACATGCTTTTTCCAGGATTTTTTTAGTATATACATTTTTACGATGAAATGCAGTCTACCAAATCTATGGACAATCAAGAACCGTGAACATGATATAAAATACGTATGTAGCGATTTTTATAATTATAATTTATTATTATTATAATTTATTATATGCGGATTAAAAATTTACTCAAATTGTCTTCAATTGTCAAACTAATCTTAGTTTGAGAGTGAATTTTAAATGGCTGCTAGACATTTTTGTTTTTGAAATTGTTTTATCATATAACAGTTAATTCACTTTAAAGTAATTAAATCAATGATAAAGAGCGTTTGTCAAAATTTAATATAAAATATTATAATATTTTAAATATGAAGGAGTTATGCTGGTATAATTATAATTATTTTCTAGGTAAACAGTATTTATAATACAATTTTAAAAGACGTAATGATTAGAAATTATTTCATGTATATGATACACTTATAGTCTTGACAAAGACTATAAGTGTAGTTCTTATATATTTACCACATCTAAACTTTGTTGTTATTTGTTGTTTTGATAATTATCATTAACTATATATATATTAATATTGTTGAAGCCATTTTTATAATCGGTACAGTATTGCCACTGGAAAGAAAATAATAGTTTACCACTTACACTTACACACACACACAAACACATACGCACATACCCTTTTTACAGAGAATTTACTTCTGTTTAATATGAACTTATAAATGAACGTGATAAAGTAATTTTTTATATATTATATTACTTTATCTTCAAAAAACTTGATATACGAAATTTTGGGTATTTTTTAATCTTACCCTATAATTTTAACGTTAAAATATAACAATTCTGGAAGTTTAAATGATATCAGATTGCGATTTACATTCCCCTACAATTATATTTATTCTACACTCCCGACCAAACCTATTTGCATAAGTAAAATCCGGAAATTAACCCAAAAATTTTTAAAGCAGAATATTGCTCCTTTGTTTGTTTTATTTTTGTTTTCAATAATTATTGATCTCTTTTAATTTTTAAAATTTAAGTACTATTTTATACAATATTATTTTAAAGGTAATCTTAAAAACCATCTCTCTGCAATCAGACCTATTTTATACTGGCTTTGATAAAATTTATATAGAGAAAACAAATTGTAGGTATTTCAGTTGTTTAGGGTCTTTCAAATGTCGAATGTTAAAAAATAATAATAATGTGGTTAAAAACAAGCTAACATAAAAACTGTTTTAGTTTTTTCCTTAGAAAAAGCTTTTACCTTCAAGGACATGACAATCTTTCACAATAATTCGAACTAAATAAATTGTGTTGCACTAGATCATGTAGTAAATATATTACTCTACATATTTTGAGACTGCAAATCTATAGTAGCGTTTTATAACTATAACTGTGTAAGTCTCGGCACATGTGAAAATAAAATGTAATATAAATATTACTTACACAAATGTAAATAATTCATTATGATGATCCATCTTAACATTTAACTTGAATTATTTCCATTTATCTCAAAAAACATGTTTTAAATTTAACACTTATGAGTTGTCTATACTTAATAAATTGTGGCTTTGTAAAGTACGCTTTTACTGTGGATTTTACTAAATTATTCATGATTATGCCATATATAGTTTCAGTATTAATTTCATTAAAAATGCTTGTTATATTGTTAGCTGAAGTTAAAAGTTTCAAGAAGTAGCTATAATTATAATTTGGTTCTAATGTTTATTAAAACCATTAAACATTCATTCATTCATGTATGTCTATCATACGCATCGTTGTTATCTTCAGATGAACCGTCTCCACCTATAAATCATTTGGTTGCAAGAAAACTGTTATTATAATATAAATGTGGTTTACACATTTTAATTTATATGTTTTAAGTTATATGCAAAGAACCAAGAAAAAAGCTTCAACAGTTTATCTACTTGACAATTCAAAGTTATCAACAAATACCTTGTTCAGCAAGAAACATGTTTTAAAATGTGTGATTTCCTAAATACAATCTGTATTATTATTATATAAATGATCACATAACTCTTAAGAAAGAAAAATTTACAACTGCACTTTGCTCTCCGTTCTTTAATATAAAGCCTTATTATACCTATTTACTTAATACAAAACAAAATACTGTTAGTAAAATTAAATAAAAGTAGAAAACAACTGAGTGTTAATTCACAATGGAATGCGCAGGACGCTGAGCGATGGCGAGCCATTGAAAAGTTCCGGTAGAGTACATTCTTAGATTTGGGGCGCGTTTATAAATTGATTAAGTTCTCCCCGAGTGTAGTTACAAATTACGTAAATTCAATTTGAATTTAATTTATTTATAATATTTTATAATTTACACTTTGAATCGTATTTACTTAATTGCCTTATGTATTTTCTATACCGTTTCAAATAAATAACATGAATTTCAACAATTTATATATTGTGATTTGTTTTTTATCTACGTAGAATCGAAAACCAAAATTTAAATAAAATACAGAGCACCTACTCAAGTAATAATATTGACAACTTTCTAGTGGCTCGATGGTTAATTATAATTAAAGTTAATTAATAGGCAATCGAACTAATTTTAAATCTTCAATCAAGAGCACTTAGCGGAACTTAAGTAGTCGATGATAGGACGATTAATAATTAGTAAATATTTAATCTTCGAAACGTAATATCCGTAGAGATAAACGTTGTCTATTTGTAGGATCTTGTAGTTATATATTTCAAAAAAGTTTTCATGTACAATATTATAATTTTTATTTCAATTTTGAAATTATTGTTGTTAGTTGTATTATAAAGAATAGTTCTGTTATGGCCACTTCTATTTATTTATGAGGCATAAAACAGTTGAATAATATAGTTAACCTTAAATCTTCTGCAGTTCGGACGATTCGTGAATTTGCAAAATGTTCTCCGTCGTAACTACAAATTTCTATATAAACAAAAGCTACAAGGCGATAGACTCACTCTCTGTGATGTTATGGAGTAAAACACTGCTGGTGGAAATTGGATACATACAGACACCCTGTACGAATATGTGGGTCTTGTCGGTTTATAGTTACTTATTAAGTTTTAACATAAATTAACTAATATTGGGTATCTATTACTACTAACTACTTACTAATAGATAATGGATTTATTTATTTACAATTTAAATTGTATATTAAAAAAAACTATTTAGTACTCTTCCAATTTAATATATGTAAAAAACTACTAAGTTTTGAAACTTCCAATAAATTTCACACTCATTTTGAATCACTTTCATTAATAATAAGACTTCGGTACATGTACGATCAAATAGTTCTTCAGCTTCTAATTGGTATATTATATATTGTCATTTTTCTCTCATTATAGAAAATATATTCCAATGACTTTAGATTAAGGGAACTTTGATAACAATTCTATTTTGGGTAGACCTCGAAGAATTCGGTCCGCTCATTCATTTGTACCCGACTTACGAATTTTGGAAAAATTTCTTCACAGGAGATCTTCTTATGACCCCCTGAGTCCGAGATGACCATTGGTCAAAAAGTTTATATATATATATACTCGTATATATGCGTGCGTGCGTCCAGATTCGACTTTTGTCAGCACGATAGCGGCCGCAGTTTCACTCGGATCGCTTACAAACTTTACACTAAAATCAACCATCGAAAAATAAAGGTTAAGTTCGTTAACCAGAGAAATCCGCCCACAGGGGGCGCTAGGGCCTCACTTTTTCTGATTTCAGTTTTTCGACCATAACTTTTTCCCTATACAAAGAAGATCAATCGCGTTCATATTATATGATGTCTTTGATTAATACCTATAACTAATGTAGATAAACCGAAAACCTAACTTCAATAACTTAGCGGTGGGGGTAGAAAAACCGAAAATTTTTGGAAAAAAAATCATAACTTTTTTCTGGTAAATATTCTTACATCACAAGTATTTTTAATAGAAAGGTTATTTTTTACTCTAAATTTAGGTACCAAAAGTTTTTCCGTAAAAGGTACCGTTTCCGAGAAAAAAAATAAAAACCACTTTTAGCTTGAAAATTTAAGGTAGGTAAAAAATCACGGCAACTTTTTTCTGGTAAGCAATCCCTCCTCGCAAATATTTTTAGTAGAAAGGTTATTTTTAACTCTAAATTTAAGTACCAAAAGTATTTCCAAAAAAGATACTTTTTCCGAGAAAAAAAATTAAAACCGCTATTTGCTTGAAAAATTTTTGATGTAAACAACGGCATCATGTGTTACTCTTAGGTAGTGAGTTATATTTTAAACGAGTTACACACGAGGTCTACCCACGCGTGTCCCCCTGCGGGCACGGATTTTTTTCAATCAAATAAATAGACATCTGTCAATTGTCGTCACAGAACAGAGGCAACCTTTTGTGTCATTGTATTAAATTGAAATGCTTCATATAGGTATCACTAGTAAAGAATTAATTTGCAATTAATTCCCAGAAATGCCCATATGAGAATCAATTTACGCCAATTATAATCTGAATCCTTTATACATTTACTTTATTGTCTTCATACGGCATTTTCCGATAATGTTTTTGAAATAAATAATATATATTTTTTAATAATATTATATTATTTAACCAAGTAAGATTATTACGAATGCTTCAGTTTAGAGTTTGGAATAGGATCTTATGAAAATGTATGATAGGTAAACAATTAAATATACAAATAAGTGAATATATCATGTTATTAAATAAATCATAATATATATAAGTTAATGTATAATATTATTAAATAAACAAATATCATGACACGAGTATATACATAAGTACATAATATTAACACGATTAGAAAACGTGAATGCAGGCGTATATGAAAAAAAAAAATATGGGAAAATCGGAATAATATTTTTTTAATTTATGCTCAGAGTATAGTTACAGTAGATATTTTTATATGTTTCTTGAAAAATTTGCTCCTTTTGAATAAGATTTTACACTTTTAAACTTACATTATAATATTTAACCATGTTTCTGATTCATCTATTTATTGATCGATCATCATATAGTCATAAGTATACAATTTTAACAAGTAGACATGTATTATACATTAAATTTTTCGAATCATATCATATTATTATTAAATTTTAAATACTTTCTGACTTGAAACAAAGTTTAGGGGTTAATTCAAATGTACTTTGCAGGATTAACATATTATATGTTTGACTAGCAGGTTACCCGTGCTTCGCGACGGGAATAAACAAAAAAAACTGACTTTCGTGAGTATTGAACCCATGATTATACCCTTTACACATACACTCTCTATCCTCCAACCCATCATCATCATTATAATCGCTGTCAGTGCTAGAAAGCCTTGAGTTTGATAATTGCAGAGTTTCATTCCTATCTTGTTATAGGTACACTTTTGTTTCTCACATGGCAGCGTGTTGAGAATAAACATAGTGACGAACCAAATAATTTTAATTTCTACTGCAATGCAATGGGAGAAGAGAGGGAGCAGGAGGTAAAATTTGCAGTTTTTTAGCTATAACTTTGAAGCGGTTTGGATGTTTGCAAAATTCTTTCTTATTGCAGCTATTCAATATGTAAGGAGTCTTATGTCCAAATTTCAGCTTTCTAGGTATTACGGTTTGGGCTGTAGAGCGATGAATGAGTCAGTGAGTGAGTGTGTTTGTGCTTTATATATTAAGATGATAAGTACCCTTAAAACCTATTTTAATGAATATAAAATGATAAAAAATATTTCAATTCTGAAGTGTGCTTTAATATTTACCCACAACTCAACACAACACAAATACAATTGTAACAAGATGTACATGTAACAAGATTGTTCAATTACTGCAGTCTGCTAGTTCGTGAGTATTGTGACGTAATCACGGTGTAATGATACCATATTATGTATCTTTAATATAATTAAGAAGCTAATTATAACTGACATTTGAGGATCAGTATTGAAAATAAAATATGTACAGCGAATAATAGTTAATATTCAAGTAAATTGTTATTTTAACAAAATATTAATAAATTGTTATAAAATAACAACGTAATTATATCTTTAATAATGTTTCATCCGAATAACATGAACAACATACGAAAGCGACTCGGAGCTTAACATTTGATTGACGATTTCCCAATTTTAGTATTGTGATTTGTTTGAATGTGAAATAATATTAGGTCTGAAACAGATTTTTATAAATTCGTTTTTAATTTAGTAATATATAATTATTAAGAAATATTATACGGTGTCACTTAAATTAAGCTTTTTAAAAGATTTTGAAAAATTTATAAATATATTCTACCGAATTATATAAAATACCTCCAGTTATAAGGTATTAATTGAGAAATTTTTAAATGGTATGTAAAATGTTTTGATGTATTGTTATCCCTTGTATGTGTTCTAAGTACAATATTAACAATACTTATATTTAATATATTATATTTTAAACGAGGATAAAAATGTTAAAGTTCCATTTAGCTTTTTAAATAACCTTATTATATCAATTAATTATACGTATATAAGATAATAAGTAATTAATAATAATTTTTAAAAAAAGGTAAGTTTTACGTAAAAGGACGCGGCGTTGGGAACCGCCAACCAACACGCCATGTTCCGAACGGCGGAAGGTGGAGGACGGAGCTACAAATAGCTACGTGGAATGTAAGAGGAGGAATGGAACAGAAGATGAATGAATTATTAGATGTGATGGATGACAAAGATCTGGATATTGTTTGTGTGTTTGAGACCAAGCGAAAAGGCAATGATACGACCGATTTACCTGGCAACCGGGTCGCTTTCTGGGCTGGGGTTCCAGAGGGTGAGCGAGGTTGCCAAGGTGTAGGCGTATTATTGTCCTCTCGAATGGTTAATGCAATGGTAGAATACAAGGCGATTAACCCGAGGCTTCTTTGGGTTCGCTTTAAGCTGGGGATAACAAGAGTATTCTTGTTAGCCATGTATGCGCCAGTATCCTCAGCTCAAATGAGCGAGCTCGAGGAGTTTTGGGAGAATGTCAGGGATGTTCTAAGTAGTGTCAGAGATAATGAAAAGTTGATAGTATGTGGAGATATGAATGGATGGGTTGGAACCGCGCGAAGCGGTTACGAAAGCGTGCTAGGCAAATATGGTGATAAGAGGGTAAATGAGGCTGGAAAGCTTATTTTGGAACTTTGTAAGGAGAAAAATTTGTTTGTGGCAAACACGATGTTTGATCACAAACAGGTCCTGCCAGCATACTTATGCTGGCAGGACCTTAGGAATGGTATGGTGAAAGTACCGACAGAAGTATGTGGTAAAAGGAAAAGAGGTTTTAGTAAAAAGCGCGATGAATGGTGGGATGATGAAGTGAAAGACGCTGTAGAGTTAAAGAAGAAAGCATGGCTGGATTATAAAGCCTCTGGTAAGGATAAAAGTATGAGAGAGATAAGAAAAAGAGCGTACAAGCTGCAAAAGCACAAAACAAAAGCACTTATAAAGATGAAGCGTGAAAATTCTGAGAGAGAAAGGGATGAAAGGTTGACGAACAACTTCCGGGAAAACACGAAGCTTTTCTGGCGAGAAGTTAGTGGTTCCCGGGGTTATTCGGAAACCTGTAGAATGAAAGGGGTGTTTTCGAAAAGCGGTGAAATTTTAACTGAGCAAGCACACGTTTTGCAGCGGTGGGCGGAATTCTATAAGGAGATGTATGAACGTGAGGACGCCTCGGTCTTGACTACCAGCGTAATGCTGAGTCAAGATGTAGCCGATGGTGAAATCAGTTTGGAAGAAGTAGAGAACGTGATTCGAAGTCTGAAATGTAGTAAGGCTGCGGGAGCAGATGAAGTTACTGCCGAGATGATCAAATATGGTGGGATCACTGTGGGATCAATATCACGCGTCTGGGACTTTTTCTGGTTTTTGTGCAATTTATGCTGGAAATCTGGGGAGGTCCCAGACGATTGGCGAAGTGCAGTCATCGTACCTTTGTATAAAGGCAAAGGTTCACAGATAGACTGTGCAAGCTATAGGGCCATCAGTTTGATTAGCTTGGGCGGTAAAGTTTATGCTAAAATTTTAGCGAGAGGAATGCAAGAGAGATCTGAAAGGCTGTTGTGGGAGGCACAAGGAGGTTTTAGACCTGGAAGAGGGTGTAAAGATCAGATCTTTTCCCTCCGCATGATCACGGAAAAGTTTTTGGCCCTAAGCCAAAAGGTTTTCTGTGCTTTTGTGGATTTGAAAAAGGCGTTTGACAGGGTTGTGAGAAAGAAGTTATGGGAGATGCTGCCCCGATACAATGTGAACGGACCCTTGCTACAGGCTGTAAGGTCTCTTTACCGAGATCACTCAGCCTGTGTGCGAGTAGGAGCTGGCATGTCGCCCTGGTTTGACATCCAATCGGGTGTTAAGCAAGGTTGCGCTATGTCAGCTTGGTTGTTCAATTTGTATTTGGATAGTTGTCTCCAAGGAGTGAAAGATAGTGACATGGGAGTGAAAGTAAGTGACCTTAAGGTCAATTGCTTACTATATGCAGATGATGCAGTGCTCATTGCATCATCAGAATGCAATTTGCAGGCATTGGTCACCACTCTGAAAGATGGGTGTGAAATTAATGGTCTTAACCTAAATGTAGATAAGACGAAGGTTTTGATATTTGAAAGAAATGAAGAAAGAACAGAATGTAAGATCAACGTGAATTATAAGATAATAGAACAAGTGAATGAAGTGGTATATTGGGAAAGTATGTTTAGCAGAGACGGAAGATACGAAATGGATGTGGAAAGGCGTATTGCTGCCGGTAACAAAGTCAATGGTGCTTTGACTGCATTGTTGAGACGGCAAAATGTCAGTATAGCTGCACGTTTGGCTGTACACAATACAGTTTTGCTACCGACGCTGTTATACGGCAGCCAAACGTGGGTAACATAGAAGAAGAATGTAAGAAAGATGAATGCTGTGGAGATGCGATCTCTTCGCAGAATATGCGGAGTCAGTCTAGCTGATCGAATCGGCAATGAAGAGATCCACAGAATGGCAGGTACTAGCGAAGATGTCACGGTGAGAATGAAGAAGAACGTGCTCAGGTGGTTTGGGCACGTTGAACGAATGAGTGATGAAAGAATGGTAAAAAAGATTTATATGGGAAAAGTGAGCGGTAAGAGAGACAAGGGGAGGCCTCGAGTGACCTTCGAAAACACAGTAGCTACGATACTGGAGGAAGGTCACGTAAAAAGCATGAGGACCCCCCGGAGGGCATGTATGAAAAGGTTGATGTCTGTGCCGAAACGAAAGAGGTATGCAGAGACCGTAGCGTTTGGCGCTCCATCGTCTCTGGCTACCCCGCAAGGGATATGGCGTGAAGGTAAATAAATAAATAAATAAATAAAAGACAAGTCTTTCCAGCCTTCAGCCCAGTGTATTGAACTTAATAAACAGATTGCCCAGAAGCTCCGTAGATTATCTAAATGAATCAAGCAAACTAAAAGTTTGTATAATATAAAATAGATAAGATAAACATTACGTCAAACAGTATAACATTACCATTTCACAACATTTTCAGTCGCGAAAATAAATAAACTTTGCTTAAACATATTTAATTTGAAATAGGTTTCTTAACATGAAGTTCCGACAATCTCTCGGTTAAACTTAGAGGTGATTAAATAATGATCTGGAGCAATTGTTTTTTGTAACATATACTTTAAGATATAATAAGCCCACTCTTAATAATTACCTTTTAGCAACTGCTTTTTATTAAATTTCTTAGTCGTAAATATTTTATTTCAAATTAATTTATGTTTAAGTCCACACGAAAGATAACAATAACGATAATTACTTCTTTAACTCCGTATTAGCTTTTCAGAATTTTGAACATTTCAGAACATGTTACAATCATTTAAATAATTGTATTTTCTTTCCTTTATTATCTACATTAATGTTGTGAAGTTCCGGGTCTCGTTAAGTCTCTATTGTCGCTTTCCCTACTCTAATTACTGAGTACGGCTTCTTTACGGATTCAAGTTTATAAAAACATTGTTATTATATTCTCAACGAATAGAACTTTTGTGTATTTAAATGAAATATATGTGAGTATGAATAGCTAATATTTTCTAACATACATATAATGATTAGCAGCACTCACTGGACACATTGTAGATAATGTAAGAAATATAAATTAAATTTGTTATAAAATTAGTTGTAAAAAACCTTAGAAAAACTTGATGAATTACAAACAAATGGGGCCCTACTTAGAAATTTGTATTGAATATACAGAATATCCTTGACTTTATTTAATATATAAAAACATAATTAAGAATATTTAGAAATGGCTAATTTTATTGCTATATGTATTTTATGTAGGTTTTTATTTAAATCCTTAAATATTATAATATGAATATATTTCTGTGATGTCGCAAAATTTTGTATCCAATATACATTGCGGTCTTAGTAAACTGAAATTTGTCGTTTTCTAGACAGCATTTTATTTTTCTGTATATACCATTTGTTAACTTCATACTAGTTACAACTTATTGTAGCTGGAAAATACGGTTTAAAAGTTGAACAAACCGCATTTAATTAATATTGTTAACCTGCATGTGACGTTATGTCACGTGTGACTAAAAGTAACGATTTTGCGGCTTATTGACCAAGTACCGAATTTGTTTAACAAATAATAAAATTAAATGCCACAAAAAATTGTAAGTTTAGTACTGTTTAGAAAATATTTACAATTTTTTTTAGCAGTCACACACCCCACAAAACTTTTAGATTTCTCATATTTCTGATATTTATCTACGATATCTCGAAATACAATTCTATGCTTATTACTTATTTATAATCTTACATACTTAAAACAAATATTTTTTTCTGTTATATTATACGATGACAACTAATACGACACACTTCTGGTACCAGTTAACAGTATTTATTTTATAATATTTATATAAAATTTATTTTTTATATAATATTTATTATTTTTTGTATTTATTTCAAATTGAATTAGGCAGAACAAACTATTTGTATTTTCCAAATTTTATGAAGGTTGAAAAGAAAAATTGTCATATGTTTATTTAATTCGCTATTATTTATATAATATAATGTAAGATTTAATTTTGCAAATATTGTAATGCTTCTAGGTCAATTAAAACTGCTATAATTTCTTGTATTCTACTATAAAGTATATAATTTTTATTGAAATAGGAAAATAATTAACTTTACTAAATGAACTTAAAAATTTTAAAATTTCCAGTTACAAACATATTTGTAAGTAATTTCGTTACATGGTATGCTGGTT
Source organism: Melinaea menophilus ssp. n. AW-2005 (assembly GCA_918358695.1). Classification (NCBI taxonomy): domain Eukaryota; kingdom Metazoa; phylum Arthropoda; class Insecta; order Lepidoptera; family Nymphalidae; genus Melinaea; species Melinaea menophilus. The sequence goes on along the minus strand of OU911043.1, from coordinate 18,173,317 downwards.
AGTTTTATGAAAAAAAAAGAACAGATAAACAAAACCATTAATACAATACTTATAATTCTATGTTTACAAGGGCCAAACTGAAAGTTTTTAGAACTGGCCACTTAAAAGCATTATATTAAAAAAAAATAGTTTAAATTTTGAAAATAGAACTCTTTACCAATAATATTGAGTGTACATTTTATTCATTTGTCATTTGTTTTACGATTTGGCGGCAAATTGAAAATTGTCTGTGCACGTCAGAATGAATTTAAGCCGAGAAAATTTTCGTGCAATGATTTTTTATGACTTTCGATGTCATTTAAGCCAACAAGAAAGTTATGATAGACTTCGATTGGCTTTTCACGATGAAGCCCCATCTCGTGCCACAGTTTACAACTGGTTTAATGAATTCAAACGTGGTCGAACTAATCTCACCGATGATTTGCGTGAGGGACGGCCTTCTACAGCGACGACTGAAGATAACATCAGTGTTGTGCGGCGTATGATAGAGACTGACAAAAGAGTGACCTATCAGCAGATTCGGACAAGTCTAGGCATAGGTATGAGTCCAGTGCACTAAATCCTCCATGAACATTTAGCGGTCAGGAAGCTTTGTGCTCGCTGGATACCGCATAATTTGACCGAGGCTCAAAAACTCCGCCGTATTGATTGGTGCCGAGAAATGATCCAAAAATTTAAAGAAGGTGACTCAAATGCTGTGTTCGACATACTAACGGGTGACGAAAGCTGGATTTACTGTTATGATCCGGAAACCAAAAGACAGTTTAGGTGGTAGAGCCTAGCTGTAGTTATCTGACTGCCGGAAAGACTACCGGATGTGGACAGCCATATGCCCTCTTTGTTGGATCTTCTGCTGACTACACATCCCGGAAAGTACCAGGTCACTGTCGAGGCTCCGTTAGGGTCCTCTGATCATTGTCTGGTACGGAGTGTAGTGCCCATTCAACGTTCGGGTCGCACAACACCTGCGACTCGACTCGTTTGGCACTACAAGTCAGCGGATTGGGATGGAATGCGGTCCTTCTTTGCATCCTACCCATGGGGGCCGATTTGTTTCCCTTCCGATGATCCTAGTGACTGCGCTGCGGCTGTAGCTGATGTGATACTACAGGGCATGGAACTATTTGTACCAAGCTCTGTGGTACCACTTGGTGGCAGATCGCGGCCTTGGTTTGATGCGTCTGTCAGGGCTGCAGCAGCTGGCAAACGGCAGGCTTATCAAGCTTGGGCCAATGCGTTAGTCACTAAGGATCCGAGCTCTAGAGTTCTGAAGAGGAAATATAATCGTGCCTCCAGATTCTTCAAACGGCAAATCGCTAGAGCAAAGTTCAAGCATATCGTCAAAATTGGGGATCAGCTGGCAAAGTACCCGCCTGGCACGCGCAAATTTTGGGCGCTTTCAAAGGCCACTCTGGGAAACTTTAGCCAGCCATCCCTACCGCCGTTGCACATGGGGAATGACTCTCTGGCCCATACGGCAAAAGAGAAAGCCGATCTCTTGGGCACTCTTTTCGCCTCCAACTCGACTTTGGTCGACCAGGGGAAGACACCGCCTATCATCCCGCGGTGTCAGAGCTCAATGCCGGAAATAGTTTTTAGGCAGAAAACTATTAGGCAGTCTCTATTTTCCTTGGACGTTCATAAGTCGAGTGGGCCGGATGGCATTTCTCCATTGGTGCTACGAACGTGTGCCCCTGAGTTGACTCCAGTGCTAACGCGTCTATTTCGGTACTCCTACCTTAAAGGCGTAGTCCCGGTCTCATGGAAGCGTGCCCTTGTCCATCCGATCCCTAAAAAAGGTGATAGCTCGGACCCAGCTAACTACAGACCTATCGCCATTACCTCTCTGCTCTCCAAAGTAATGGAGAGCATTATCAATAAACAGCTCCTAACATACCTCGAGGATCACCAGTTGGTCAATGACCGGCAATATGGCTTTCGCCATGGTCGATCGGCTGGTGATCTTCTGTTATATCTTACGCACCGTTGGGCAGCTGTTATTGAAAGTAAGGGAGAGGGTCTGGCAGTTAGTCTGGATATGGCGAAAGCCTTCGATCGTGTATGGCACAAGGGGCTTCTTTCGAAGCTACCTTCCTATGGGCTTCCCGAGAGTTTATGCAAGTGGATCACCAGCTTCCTCACTGGGCGGAGCATACAGGTCGTTCTCGACGGTTTTTGCTCGGACCCCAAGCCCGTGAACGCTGGTGTACCCCAAGGCTGCGTGCTATCCCCAACCCTGTTCCTCCTGCACATCAATGATATGTTGGATATCTCCAACATACATTGTTATGCGGATGACAGCACTGGGGATGCGGTATATTCCGGCCGTGCAGGTCTCTCTCGGGAAAACGTCGACGAGTGCCGAAAGAAACTTGTGTCTTCTATAGAGACTTCCTTGGGGATGGTCTCTGAGTGGGGTGAACTGAACCACGTTCAGTTCAATCCCCTAAAGACACAAGTTTGCGCGTTTACCACTAAGAAAACCCCATTTGTCGTATCACCGCTCTTCGAGAGCACTCCTCTTAATGCCTCGCCAAGTATCAGAATACTGGGTCTCGACATTTCGAGCGACTGTCAGTTTCGTGGTCATCTGGAGAGCAAGGCCAAGTTGGCCTCGAAGAAATTGGGAGTGATTAATAGAGCGAGGCAGTACTTCAAACCTGGCCAAAGACTTGCGCTCTATAAGACGCAGGTCCGGCCTCACATGGAGTACTGTTCTCATCTCTGGTCCGGATCACCCCAATATCAGCTTCTACCATTTGATCGCGTACAACGGAGAGCCGTTCGAATTGTTGGGAACCCGGTGCTCTGCGAACGGCTGGACTCTCTGGCATTGCGTAGAGACGTGGCTTCTTTGTGCGTCTTCTACCGCATTTACAACGGGGAGTGTTCCGAAGAACTATTCGATCTGATGCCTGCCGCCGAATTTCATCACCGCACAGCGCGCCATCGCCTCCAATACCATCCTTACCACCTGGATGCGTGGCGATCCTCCACTGTGCGGTTCTCAAGGACATTTTTTCCACGTTCCACTCGCTTGTGGAACGAACTACCTTCGGCGGTATTTCCAGATCCTACAAGGCCGGCAACACTCCTGTAAGTCCTCGGATGTCGCAAGAGTTCATGGGCGGCGGTGATCACGTCCATCTGTGACCCGCCAGCTCGTTTGCCCTCCTCTTACATAAAAAAAAAAAAAAAAAAGTCTGCTCAGTGGGTTTCCTTCCGAAGAGTTGCCAACTAAAGTGAAGAGAGGTCGAAGTGTTGGAAAAAAGATGGTGGCCTCGTTCTTCGGAAAGACAGGTCATTACGCGACAGTAGTCTTAGAGGATCAGAAAACGGTTAATGCAGAGTGGTATACTAACAATTGTTTGCCACTTGTCTTGGAAAAAGTTCGAGAGAAACGACCTCGCAGCAGGATCCTCCTTCATCACGACAATGCCTCATCGCACACCGCCAGGCAAACGATCGACTATTTGGTGACCTCAGACGTGGAATTGCTGGGTCACCCGCCGTATAGCCCCGACCTCGCACCCTGCGATTTTTATTTATTTCCGAAAATAAAAGAAAAACTTCGAGGAAAACGTTTTATAGACGCCGAAGAAGTAGTGGCTGCATTTCAAAACGCCATCGAAGAGATCCCTAAGGCCGAGTGGGCAAGGTGCTTTTCTCAATGGTTCCATCGAATGCAGCGATGTATTGATGTAAATGGACGCTATTTTGAAAAGTTACAATAAAATTAATAACTTGCTAGAATGCTTAGTTTTTGATTTTCTAAGAACTTTCAGTTTGACCCTCGTAATCGAAATATTTTGCTATAAATACCGTGATACTGGTATTACAAAATAAAATACACAATACACAAATATAAATTACATTTTGTGGTGTTGAAATAGGTATTATAGGAAGGCTCAAATTGCCTCTGATATTTCGATATACATTTTTCTACTAATACTCAATGCACGCAAGCACATTTCTTCCTTACAAATATCACAAGGAGGAAGTTCACATAAATCTAACTTATTTTTAGTACATTTTTGACAATTGTGACTCGATTTTCAGTTTCCAATCATTATGACATTTGTTAAATGACAAGTTTGAATTTCAAAAAATATTTAAAATATTTATCGCTATATTTAATATCTATAAAGCCGATATTTTTTGTAGATCTGATAGTTATGGAATATGATTACAAAATGAATGCGAACTCCAGGTTGTAAGAGATTGTTTGTGTTAAAATTTGTTGAATGAAACTTATATGTAATTCTTTTTGTATTCAGGTTTAAAGAACTTTATTCTCATAAAAACATTAAGTTCACTTAAAATGAGATACAATAAATTAAAAAAAAAAGAGTATAACAATAATTTGCCTCTGGAGCGACAATTCAAACATTTGTAAAAATTATAACAAACTTTTTAAACTTATTTAACAACCTTGATTAGATTTTATATACATATTCCTTTAAGTTAGCTTTAAATACACTCATGCTCTTCTCACTTTTAAGATCATTCGGTAAGTTATTATATAGTTGCACTCCCTCAAACAGTATTGTTTTCTTGCCACTCTTAGTGCGCACACCACTTAGCATAAGTTTATCTTTATTTCTTAAATTATGTTTAGTTATTTTTTTGTCAATTTTAATGTTAGAGTGTATTGAGTTGGTGATAATGTTTTTTATCAGTATGCAGGTGTAATAGGTGTATAGTTTAGTGATATTTAGTAATTTTGTTTCTTGATACAATTTTTTGGTTGAGGTGAGATAAGGGTAGTGGAATAGCACTTTAATAACTTTATTTTGAATTCTTTGTAAGGTTATTAAGTTTGTCTTGGCGGCAGATCCCCATACTTCTATTAAATATTCAATTTTAGATTTAACTAAGCTGTTATATATTATCAAACGTACTTCCTTGGGAATACAGTTTGAGACCTTTCTTAATGCACACAGTATAGGTACTAATTTGTTCCTAACGTGTTCTATGTGATCTTTCCAAGTCAGCTTATCGTCCATCCACAAACCTAGGTATTTCTCTTTTGTTGAGCGTTGTATGATTTTATCATTAACTGTAAGGGGTGTAATATCCGGAATATGTTTATTCTTTGCACAGAAAATCATATAGGAGGTTTTAGTTGCATTTATAGTTAGAAGATTGTAATGTAGCCACTCACTCAGCATATCTAGATCCTTTTGAGCTTTACTTATTAAGTCTTGAATAGAGCTACCATAATAAAAAAGGCATGTATCATCCGCGTACAGTGTAAGTTTTCCAGTTAGATTAATTTTAATAATATTGTTAATGTAAATTAAAAACATTAACGGTCCAATTATGGATCCTTGTGGAATTCCGCATGTAACATTTCTAATGGAACTGGAAAAATTATCCATTTTTACAACTTGCTTCCTATCTTGTAAATAAGATTCAAAAATTTTAAAAGCCCTACCTGTAATGCCGATATTACTTAATTTCAGCAAAAGCTTACTGTGACTTACAGTATCAAAGGCCTTCTTCAGGTCCATAAAGATTCCCAAACCATAATTTTTTTTATCTATATTTGATCTTATTTCTGTAACCAAGTCTATAACAGCGGTAAGAGTGCTCGATTTTGACCGGAAACCGTACTGCTCACTAATGAGGAATTGTTTTTCTGATAAGTAATTACTCAAGCGCTTGTATAGTATTCGCTCAAATATTTTAGATATCACTGGTAGCACAGAGATAGGTCGATAGTTATTTGGGTCACTTTTACTACCAGATTTATGAATAGGACTAATTTTAGCAATCTTTAGGGATTCGGGAAAGGTGCCGTCAGACAAACATTTGTTTATACAATCAGCTAATCTCAAAGAAATTATATTTTTTATACATTTTAAAGCTTTAGTACTAATTCCGTCTATCCCAGTACTTGTGTTGCTATCTAGGTTGTCAATAATGTTTGATACTTCTTCACTATTACACGGTGCTAAGTCACTCAACGTTGTATCATGTTTGTAACTACAGTCGTACATAAATATGTTATCGTTATTGGAGTGATATGTATTAGGTATTTTATTTGCTAAATCTAAGCCAATGGTAGAGAAAAACTCATTAAAATAACTACAAATTGCATTACCTTCAGTGACAACACCTGAATCCAATACGAGTTTGAGGGGAGTACAGCCTTCTCCAATCCTGTTTAAAGCTAAGCTATTGATGGTTTTCCACATTTTTTTTGGCTGACGACTGCAAGCACTAAATAAAGAGTAATAGTATTTTCTTTTGTGGGACTTTATTAGGTCCTTCGTTCTTTTATTTTCTTTCTCATACAGATGTTGTAGGTTTTTATCAGTAGGATTATCTTTAGTGTCTTGCCATAATCTGTTTCGCTGAACTGATTTCTGATTTTGTAGGTTCTTGTCAGTAGGATTAGCCTTAGTGTCCTGCCATAATCTGTTTCGCACATTAATCGAGTCTATTATTTCTTTATTTATCCAATCTTTTTGGGGTGCATTTAAAAATTTCGTCTTGTAAATTCTGCTTTTATTTATGTGTTCTAAAATAAAATTTTCCAAATTATGATATTCTTTGGTTTCGTTGAAGTACTCTGCTTTTAAAGCATTTGTATATAGATTTTCGTAATTCAGGGCTTCATACCGTATTTTATTAGTTACTTCCGGTGCCAAGGTGCCTATTTCTAGAAAAATCTGTTTATGGTCGGATAAAGATGAGTCTATAATTGACATGTTGAAAGAATGATTGTTAATATTTGTATAAACATGATCTAATATTGTGCTTGTTGTGCTTGTTTCGCGGGTACAAAATTTTCGGTCTATTTTGTTAATAATCTTATAGCCTGTTTCCTCTATTAGATTTATATATTCAAAGACGTATTTATCCTTACCAAGCAGGTCAATGTTAAAGTCACCAAAAATAACAGCTCTTTTTCTCCGTTCCAGCTGAGTAGAAAACAAGTCCATAAAGTTTTTGATGTTTGAGTCACCAGGTCTATAAATAATACCAACGTCTAAGGTTAATTTATCCATATGTATCCACAGATAATGATTCCCATTTTCACATAATTCTTCTATTTTTTCAAATGAAATACTGTTGTGTATGTAAAGGGAAACACCACCTCCCTTAGCTATATTCCTATAGTTATATATATGTTGATAGTTTGATATATTATAGCAGCCAGCTTCGTGCTCTGAACTAATCCATGTCTCAGTAAATAACATTAAGTGAATAGTCTTAGGGATTGTTTTTATTATGCACTGTATTTCATCAAACTTGCCCGGCGTTCGGATACTGCGTAAGTTAGCATAGAAACATCGTAATGAATTCGAGTGACACTGTATATCTTCATAATTTTGTAAAATGTAATGATCTAATCCATTATTTTTATTTATAAATGTATTCTTTAAAGCTGTTTTACCTAGTTTTTTTGATTATTTTTACTTGTTATTATCGCGGGTATTCCATTTTTATATTTAATTATAAGATCCTTCTCGCCACTTTGTTGACGTTGTTGAATTTCCTTTTTTAATAAATCTAAATATTTCTTTTGAATTGGAGTTTGATCAGAGTAAAAATGGGTATTATTAGATAATTTTGTTTTATTGCGTAGCAAATATTTCACTGTATTGACATCACTAAAACATGCCTTTATAGGACGATTTTTATTGGGCACATATTTCCCAAGTCGAATTATTTTTGTTGGTTTGGGGCAGGATTCGTATACCGATGTTAACAATTTCATAACCTCCGCCTCATCATTACATTGTCTGGACTTATAGTTTGAATCATTTTTTTCGGAAATACCCACAATTACAATATTTTTCTCGCGCTCATATCGGTCCTTCATTTCGAGGTACATGTTCTCTTGCATAAGCGGTAGCGGTTTTGATATGGAAATTTCAGTGGCTTTTGTTATTTTCAATTGTGTAATTTCACTTTCTATACTTTCGATTTTTTCTTTATATTTCTTATTGGTACTTTTAAGATTTTCTAGTTCAGTATAAATATAATCAACTTTGTTGGTGAGTATTTCAACTGTCGATTTAATTATTTTTACCTCTTCTCTAATGCCCGAAATTTCTTCCTTAATGCTATTCATATTTTCGTTTTGCTTCTTTGTAAATTCTTCCAAAAAATTCTTTATGTTTGAACAGAAATTTTCGAACTCCATCTTAAAGTCTTGGTCCTCGGTACGATTCTTTCGTTTTCTAATATTGATGTTGGAGTAGTCTTCATAACCATAGTTCAACAGATTAGGTGTAGAACCGCCAGCACTCCCGCTTCCGCTCGTTAATGTAGTACCGGACGGCGTTCGTTGTAAACTCATCGCTAGCAGTTACACACAAGTGCAAAAGAGACAAAAATTGCAACGTTCCTCTTTACTCGAGGGGGTGAGGGGAGCTGCGTATCTGCTGTTGTTCAGTGTCGAGTACTTTCTTGAGTAACAAAAGGTTATTAGCGTAAACACTTTGCTTAATGTAAATTGGACTGAATTAACTCCTCTTAAAGAACACTTTCAAATTACGGTTTTTAGAGAAAAAGACAATATTTTTGTTATAACTTTAAACACGTCCACCCATATCAAGCACCAGAGTGAGTGAGTGAGTTCAATATTATTATTATTGTTTTAATAAATAGTTCAATGTTCAAGGATCAGTATTCATTATTTTTACTTTAAGCGGCTAAACAACACAAACAACATATAATAGAATAAAGATAACTGTCCTAAAAACCTCAAGTTAGTTTATTCTAACTACCGTGTTGCTATCTACTTTGATGAATCTGACGTTCTATATATAATCGTCTTTATCGTGAAGGAGGTTACATTTATACAAAATTAAGCAATCTTAAATTGGAGAAACATTAAAACAAAGATCATATAACAAGAAACATATTCTTTTATATTTGTATATACATATTACACTTTGTAATAGTTGCGGCCATAATTTTCAGATACTGTTCTTAAAGTATCATGAATAGGTTCAGACAAAGAAAATAAGACTCGTAACGCTTCTGTAAAATATAACACAGAGAAGTTGAGCTTCCTGTAACAATTAATGCTACAGTACATTGTTCCTTTATAATTAAAAGCGTAATTGTTATTATTTCGTGTTATCTTAGAGTATATTTTAAAATTATTTCTACATTTAATAATTTTATAATACAATTAACTTCTATGTTTCTAAATAAAATATGTAAATTTTAATTAATGGTTGAATTTTGCTTGCTTAAATTTTAAATGCATATGCAATGTATTTATATTAGGAAGAATAGAGATAAAGATTTAGAAATCTTGGTGTTAAAACAGTTTTTGGTAAAAGAAACTGAATCAGGAAACTTACTGCAATATTACGTAAAAGCATTTAATTCTGAGGTAACACAGACTCATTAACTACGGAACCCTCAAAAACTTACTGCAGACAGTATAGGTTTTTAGTTATGAGTCAAGACCTATACTGTCTATACTAGCGGTCAATACTAGCTTGTAACAGTTTAATACAGAAGTAATAATGGCCATAAACAATATTTGACTCAATTACTATAACATTATTCGGAAGGAATAGTACCCTCCACTACTGAAATAACATCTTGAGTGAATCGGATGCTTAAATTTCTATTTCTGCATCCAGTTTACTTTTAAAGTATTACATACGAGGTGATTTAAAATTTCGCAGAGTTTACGTCGCAATCCAAATCATTTAACATTTTTATTTATTTCATACTTTGCCACTGTCAGCACTTTACTGACTTGATTTGTATATTGGACAGGTGCAACGTAATAAATCAATATTTTTTAAATTATTTTTTTTATTAATATTTAGCGTTTTGAATTTCAATTTTCAAATATTATACATGTCATAAAGATAATTGTTAGTTTAACTTAGCCTACGGCCACATTTATATTCTTCTAAGAACATCTAGTATCTTCGTCCACTCGGAACATGGAAGGGCGTTCCAGAACACGTTTATAATTGTAATTAATAGACATTGGTCAAACGAGGAAACAAATAGTATTTATGCATTTAAGTTTACAATACAATACTATTTCACATTAACTTGTGGCTTGTTATGAAGGTTTAGTGGTTAGGTTTTGTAGTGTTCTGTCATTTACCTGTTATGTGTTTATGTCTGTTACCTGGGTGAAATCAGAGATGGCGTATCAATTATTTAGGTTTATCAATTATTTACGATTATTAGTGGAATTGTTAATTATTTGTACATAAGACAATGACGTTAACAAATGAAAGCTATGGTGTGTTTGACGACATTTGACAAGCGAATCTATGACAGCTGGATGTCTAGACAGTTCTTGGAGAGAGAGAGAGAGATATATATAATTCTTTTTGGAGGCACTGTTATGAGCATACTCAAATTTGAAATCACCGCGTTTCGAAACTTTAATCTAAGTAATTCTAATGGATTTTGTATAAATTCAATAGTTAAAAGAACACATATGATGATCGGCAAGAACGTAACCCGATAAACATTTTATATTACTACCTTGTTTAATTAAACATCTAGGAAAATGCAGTCTCTGACAAAAGTGCAAATCTCGCTTACCGTTTCAGAGGTAAGTGCTTTAAAATAAATAAATTTATTACATTAAAATACTTTAATCTACTTAGAACAACGTCGTACCTTCTGCGTATATGAATGTGGATTATTACATATTCTAGAAATATGTAATTACAATATAAACACTGTTACATTCCGTAAATGCATTAACGAGACAAGCCCTCAAGCACATGGAATGTTTATTACAGTAACAAAATGTTCAAATGCTTACACAATATGCTACGTAAATATCTACGTAGTAAATCTAGAGGAAGTTGCTTCACTAACTTTGTGAAACTCTGCCGTAGGTATAAGAGTTTGGGAATTCAAAACTATCTTTAACCGTCAACACTACAACTGCTTTTTGCAAGTTTCAGATTTCGTTATTTAAATATAAGAGAGTCCGTTAGTATTAATTTCATATATCACATAATATATATCTGTAAAAGTGCTGTCAACATACAATGAAACATATAAAGGGCGGATTTACTATGTAGTTCGTATAGTGTCATCTGGAGTCTCTTTTATTGATTTTAACGAAAAAAAAACTAATAAAAAGCTTTTATTTAATTTAATTTATATATATAGTATTTTTGGCAAAAGAAAAATGATTAATAGAGTTTATAACAAAAGCTACTCGGAACTTCTATTACATTTACATAACCTCAAAGCTTAAACGAGATGATCATTAGAAAGTATTGCAAAATAAATTTTCTTTATAACGAAATAAAGTTAGGTTTCTATGTTATGCAAGTTCAATTTAAGAGTGAATAATATAATTTAGTAATAATCTGAAATATATAATTCTGAAATCGAATTAATAATAATTGTGATGCTTGTAGGTAAATTTCATTAATTAATATGCCATAATTAAACTGCTTTGTCGTAATTTTCTGGTACATAAAATTGATTTAATTGATGTTATTTCATCTCAGAGCTGCAATGGACGTTGTTATAAGTATAATACTAATATTATTAATAATAAAATCATTTCATCATAAATGTTTTCAAGCTTATTTGATTCCTAGAAAAACCACATAATAAATTACAGAAATCCACACTGTCTCCGTACTGTTCTCACTATTGACATTTGATTTGACTCGATTCCAGAAGTATCTACAAAAGTAAAATCTACGTTTCATTTTAGATTACAATTTTATCGTATCTTACACAAATATAACTATTATTAGTAAAAAGTTAAAGATTGCTATCACAAAATGTGTATTTAATTTATTGCAAGGGTATGTTTATATTTAATATGAATAAAGCCGATATATTTAATTAGATCAGATATTCATTAAATATAATACATTATTAAAAATGCGATAGAATGCGAACTCAATTTTGTAAGTGTTCTTTGGTTGAATATATTACGTTAAATCTTGTAAACTTGTAATTCATTTTGTTTATATTATTTTTATTGATATTATATAATTGAATGTTCAAGGATCAGTATAAATCATTTATATTAATTTTATTTAATCAACCATAAATAATCATTTTACATAATCGAATTAAGATATTAGTAAGAGTAGACGTCAAGGCTGCCTATGTTAATAATTGATTCAGAGGCTGAACTTCTGAAATATTATTGTAATATAATATTTTAAATTTAGATACAACAAAGTAGTTTTTACTGAACTGACCCTACTTTGAATATATTAAATATTTGTTTATTACTATACATACTTATGACTCTGTGTTAAATCTAAACCTAAATTGTTATTATTTTAAAGAGCTTTACTCTAAATAAAAAAATATAAAAAAATATAAAAAAAAACTGTAGTATTGTCTCTATATTTCACATAATTTATTCAAAACTAATAGTTCTATTAGAGTTATATCAATGTGTGTACATTACACCAAATCAAAGAGAATAAAATCCTGTTTACTTTCAAAGGAATAATAAATAACATTGTATCAGGGTAGAATTATTCGCAATTTCTTTGTGTATATATAATGTTATTTATATATTTCTTATTGTGAAGGACGCGTTAGAGCAATGACTGAAGTTATTATAGTCGTTGACATTAGATATATAATATAAATAAGATTATTATTTAATTTTTTAACTTATTAGAATTTTGGGATCAATCAATGTAATAAGTTTAAATCTAAAGAGAAAATATGGAAACTATTACAATTAATTCTGGAATTTTTAAACACTTTATACGGCGTTCAGTAATATTAAAGTAAGACTTTGCAGTTTCGTATTTAAGCTGTGCATTGCTAAACATGGTTTCTTCGGTGATAACTTTTTTAAAAGAGAACATTTGCATAGACTTATGGCGGTATGTATTATGGGTAGAGGTGTGGTCTGTAATTACCAAGAGTTCTAGTCATAAAAACGACGTTGGACAACGTAGAAGAGAATGCCATTTATAATCTAGAATACCTAATACCTTGTCCTTTCTAACCGTACGTAAATTTTGAGGGTGAGAACTTTACTCACGTGACATTTTTATTTCAATCTTGAATTATATAAGTCAAGCATGAAAAGTTTAAAGCTATCTATTATTCTACGTTTTATGTGGTTGTTCTAAAGAATAATTGTTGTTATAATAGAATTAATGGAAGATTTTTAAATTTTATTATCTTTCATTATCCAAACTTCGTAAAATAACCTTGAAAAGTTTTTAAGGACTATCATTTTAAATCATCTAAAAGATTAAATTGATATTTCTAATAATACTGTTACTAACTGGTGTTGAGTAATTTCACTTAACTAATTACTGTTGTAATGTATTAGTGAAAATATTCAAAACATCTAAAGTAATATAGTAAAAAGTAAAATAAAAAAAATATATATATTGATACACTACCATCAAAGTACAATATATATTATTAAAAGCTGCATAATATATTTTATAAAATAAAACTCTTTAGCAACAATACTAAAAATACAATTTGAAAAATTTTACTAAAAATATACATAGTAATAAGTTGAAGGTAATTTTCTTTCACAAAAGCAATCTGATTATATCAAGCAGGTTCCGAGGGAACTTGAGAGTATAAGACGGGAGAATGCAAACTGCATATGACAGTCTGCTGCAATACGAGCATTTCAAGAGCTTTAATGACTTCACGCCATCGCAAGACGGTTATTATAATATCAGAAATTTAGAATTTTAGAAATGAAGAAAATATTTTGCATGAAATTAAATTTTCTTTTAATTTGATTTAGTGTAAATTCATTTTATAGCTTCTATTGTTGGTAATATAGTAATTTGAAGGTACATTCCCATTTTTGGAGATTTTATTCAAAGCTTTGCATAAAAAAGTCATGTCATATATCCTTTTATAACATGTTGTTATAAATTTTCTTTAAAATTAATAATGTTTTAAAGACGGCCTTGGCTATATCTTATTAATTTTAAACTGTTATACACATTGAAATCAACCTTTCAAACCGAATTTTAATAATATTAAACTTATTATTTATTCTAACAATTTTTTTACGAAATTTTTCGATATCATTTGAAAGAGATAATCTAATTTAAAGGACAATTCATTAAAAAAAATGCAATAATATTGCAATATTTTGAGAAATCTTTTAGGGCTCCTTATTCTTCCACATTTTAAGCTAAATCACGTTCTAACTCTTAACCTACCACATGAGTGTAATTTAGCAAGAAAATGTGGTATAATGTGTTTACAATTTTACACTAAACCATTTCATTTATCTCACATAATATTTATGAACTATATTAAAACCTTGCTTACAAAAATTTAATTAAAGAAATATATGTATTCCATTTTACATGACTCTTTAATATATAAAATAATATATTAGTAGCTCCAGCATAAAATCAGTCATAGATAAATTTGGTAATTTCACAGGAGACGTGTATAGATTAATGATAATATAGCAAATTTTAATACACTTTATGAATCTTAGCATATTTTTTTAATGTTTTCATGTATTTCGTTACCAATAGTTTAGACGTTTGCTGACTAACTATCTAACTGATTAACTAGTACTAAGACAACTAGACATTTCAATTAAAAATTAGTTTGTAACTTTACACGATCTCTCACATTCCCGATATAAATCGAACAGGGAACTATTATAAAGTTTTTTTGTTACGAAAATTGGGCTTTGTCTCTAAATTTGCGTGATGTAGCTGAAATATTATTAGGGTATGGTATGTGAAGGTCAAACAAATACAATTTTGAGAGACCCGATGAATATAGCTCGGTTAAGAGTAGTTAATTTTATTTAATTCCAGCGTGAATTGTTGTTTATATATATATTTCTTTTCATACACTTGGATAACGAATTTGATTTAAGTTTTCAAATTGTTTTTCAGCTAACTAACTTAAGCAATCTATATTAGATAAACTTATGTTATGAAATACGTATGTAACAATTCTTTGTTTTCAGTTACAAAGCATAAAATCTTTAAAATTTTTACAACATATATCAAAACTAGCAGGTTATCCGTGTTTCGCGACGGGAATAAACAAATAAAAAAAATTACTTCGGTGAGTATTGAACCCATGACCCTACCCTTCACACATACACGCTATATCGTTTTACACGTTTGTCACATAGCAGCGTGTTGAGAATAAACATAATAATATTAATTTCTACTGCAATGCAATGGGAGAAGAGAGGGAGCGGGGGATAAACTTTGCAAGTTTTTAGCTGTAACTTTGGAACGGTTTAGATGTTTGCAAAATACTTTCTTATTGCACCTATTCAATATGTCAGGAAACTTGTGTCCAAATTTCAGCTTTCTAGGTATTATGGTTTGGGCTGTAGAGCGATGAATGAGTCAGTGAGTGTCTTTGACTTTACATATTAAGATGATTTGGAATCAGTAGTATTTTAAAATATCCATTATAAAATAAAAACTAATCCATTAGTAATATTATGACAAAGCTAATAGACAATAAGTGCATTAGTAATGTCATCTATAGGCAAGAGGCATCTAAGCTTACTAGCTTACTAGATACTTCTTAGTTTAACTTTAGAGATGGAAAATAATTTTTATTTTAAGAGTGCACTTTAATTAGTCAATTAAGTATTGATTAACCTGCCATTTAGGTTTATATATTGTCAAGTTATGAAGTTCAGTTTTGTTTCAGTTGTTAAAGGAGGCGATGACATACTGTGCGGTGATAAAATTCGGTAGCAGGCATCAGATCAAATAGCTCTTTGGAACACTCCCCTTTGTAAATGCGATAGAAGAGGCACAGAGAAGCCACGTCTCTAAGCAATGCCAAAGAGTCCAGTAGTTCAGTTTTCAGAATTATTTGGTAAACTAAAATCAAAGTTTGAAAATTATTATGTTAACAATTTTATAAACTTTCCATTTGGTTTAAATCAAATATCCAATTTAATATTTATGACACAATTTGTTAACACTTAAATATAAATGAAAACAATAGATAATATGCCAGCTAGACTTAGCGGTGGGTCACTAGAGGTAAATATCTCAAATACTTATATTGAAGGAGATCCTTAATAAAATCTCTTAAAGTAAATTCCTAGGCGCTACTGACAATGGACAAGTGAAGTCACATGCACAGCCCCCTTGTTTGTCAGTACAAGTAAACTGCAGTCAAACACCTTCAAATAATAATTATTATAACAAAAAATCTTCAAATAATTATATGTAGTGTGAAACAATTATGTATAAAGTAGTACATCACCAGATAACTTATTAATATTTTAACGAGGAACGAACGAGGCATTTCAAGGCAAAACTCACATGCAGCTACACTTAAAGCAACAAATTAGGGAGCATGACATGCAGCTTGATACCCCTAAGTTACACGTATGCACGCGGTAAAGATTTATTATAAGAAAACCTCTTTGTGGAGGAAAAAGACCTCACAAGCAATTGTCTTTTGTCAAACAATTGACTCCAATTGTCGAAACAGGACAAATACTGAAAAGCTAAAGAAAACGTCTTAATTTATAGTGAAAATTTTAATTAATTACCATGTGTCCCTCAAATGAACTTTTCTACTGACCTGAAAATGCCGACGTTACGAATTGTGGTTAATCCATACTATTCAATCAACCCTGCAATAATACACATGTATAATTAAAAGGATCAACGCCTTATAAGCGTTATTAAGGACACTAATTACAACCGCACTAACTGGAGGGTAATTAAAAAAGAAATATCTAAAGTGATTCCGATAGAAAAGAAGTAGAAAGGTGTTGAATTCTAAACAACCAATAAGCGAATAATGTTTCTAAACAACGCAGAACGTCAAAAAAAAATATAAATTCCAAATTATTAGAAACGGAAACAATTAATTTAGTAATTTTAAACTAAAGAAGTGAATAGGAAACAAATAAGTATTATAAAATGACATTTTAATATAATCTAAATACATCAATATGACAACGTAAACAACATTTAACATAATATAATTTTTCATATAATTTATGATATAAGAAAAAAACTAAATCTAACAATAAAATAAAATATTATTAAATTTCTATATAATAAAATAGTATTAAATTTCGAGGAATCCAAAGCATCCTCAAGCTGGCAAATTAATCAATCTAATCACAGACAAATATCATAAAAATTTGAATGTGTAACTAAGTATTTAAATTGATAATACAGAAATGAAATTTCTACGTAATAGTATGATTAACTGAAAGTTTATGCGTAATACTAATAATAGTAATTATAGCAATAATTATGGTTATTTTTATTTTATTGAAATAATCATAACATAAAACCAGTTACAACGTAATAATTACCTGCAATTAATGTCACATACTTTAAGCATTAAATTACAGTAACAACCTAAGCAAATTACACTAGCATCAAGGCGGTGCATCGTAAATTGTGTTTACACCATTCATTTGAATTGAGTATTCGATTACGACTTCGACGTCAAGGATTGATTATTTGATTCATGGTTTAGCGTTTAGTCTTATAAGTTAAAGTAATAAAATATATTGGACTCTCAATCAAGTGATGTCTTTTTGATGAGACTGGAACTTTTGTTTTCTTTTAGTCTTAAGTGATTGCGTCAATAATCTAATCAATGAATATATATTTCATGTTGCCTTTTTATTTTCTCTCTTATGTAGTACTTTTTATTTTAAATAGTATCAATATCCGTATTTTCTATATACTCGTGTAGACAGCTCCGAATTTGGAGATCTGAAGGTCCTGAAGTAACAAAGAAATAGAGGCAATTAATTATTGATTATTATCCAAATATATATATATATTTTGTCTGAAGCCTTTTAGTCTTTTTTTGTCAGAAAATAAAGATAGTATTATATCCATTCTTTCATAATATATTACAATTATACCTCTCATTTTCGTCCACTACAGTCCTCACGACTAGTTTGTTTATTTATTTATGAATAAATAAATAAATAAATTTATTATTAAAAAAAAATATCCCAAGATATACAGAAAAGATATGTTTAGATTATTAATGTTTAGTCTAAAAAATACAATTCAGGTTTAAAAAAGTAGTCTGCAAAATAAGTCCAAATTTAATGCTTTGCGAATAAAGATAGATAGTCTGTCTTAATAAATCAGATACAATCAGATTGCCATAATTTTTAGTTAGCGTGTCCGAAGGCTTGGAAACTAGCCATCATAATTATAAGAAAATGTTAACTTACAATTTTATAGTTTCGATTCGGTATAGTCGGAAATAGTTATTTTTGCGATTGAACAAGTCTCAGTTACTGTAAATGTTATTTTGTATTACTTTTTAAAAATGACTTTATTTGATCAGTTTTTTAAACAAACGTTTCGATAGCGAGTCCGTTTGTCCATACAATATTTAAAAATATGTAAATACAACTGACCGGTTTTACCGACATTAAAAACATAAAAGATTTTTTACCTTCATAAATAAATATCCAATTTCCTAAAAGTATATACTTTATTCTAGCCTCAATGTATTTATCAACCATTATATAAGCTACGAAACTTTCGGGAGTTATTGGAAAGCAATTTTATTTATTTCATGTCATAGGTGCCCCTAAGGAAATCTCTGATTCTGTGCTCGTCTAAAAAATCCTGATAAAGATTTAAACCAAAAATATTCTTTAAAAACGCAATGTCATTGAGACTGAAGATCTTCAAACCTTTCAAGATTGATTCAAGTTGCTTTATTTCCCAATCGTATTCAGTAAAAATATATCATTTAAACAGCCTTTTCAGGTGTCCAGAATAGAAGTACTTATTCTATTATTTTAATATTATTGGTAACATTGAAAGATTCATAAATAATTACTTATTTGAATAATACTTTCAAAAGTTTAACTTCACAAAGTTGTCCTATTTTAAAGTCAAAAATTAATTAAGTAGTAAGTATTAGTTTCGCAGTTGTTTAACTAAGTTCAAAAAATTTATGATGACTCTGTGACGATTTGCTTAATTAAAGTTAATTATTATAAACTCGAGATGCACTTGACAGCATAAACTTTGGAGAAACACTGGAAGGATTCAGATTAAATTAATTACCTTGAAATGACGTTTGTTATTTTAAACTTTAAATTATAATTATAAATGAAATAACGAAACGAAAGTTAAATTCTATTTTTCTTTAATATCGTTTCTGATAAACGAATTACAAATAAAATAACCATTATATTTATATATGAGTATTGATCATATATCATATGTCTATTTTAAGAGTCTTATTTGAAAAGGTATTCATCGTCGAATGTCTGTTATTTATTGACATGAAAAGGTATTCGGAACTAAATTTCTACTAAACGTTGATTGAAAAGAATAATACTACAGTTTAGAAATATTTGATGTATTATTAGGTTAGAATAATGATAGCAAAAAACTTTGCATTAAAATACGGGTATGCGTTGTTTGTAAGCTATAAAAGGCCTTTTGTTTTTTTTTCTTAAAGAATAAACTTCTACAACAGAAAAAGAACTTCTCAACGAAAGTAAATCGACTACAGTACCTCTTATTACCAACATACGTGTTGAATATGAATCATGTATTTTTTTTGTATAAAACTTGAAAAGATTTAAATATTATCTTTTCTGTTAGGACGTTAGGAAAAGCCTTATTCTTAAAAGCTAATTAAAGCTGATTAAAATGAGATTTCAAGTTGTTTTAAGTCACGATAAATCAGTGCATAATAAATATTTCCGACTTAGATTTAAACTTTTTAACAATTTACTTTTAAAGATAAATTGTAATCTGCCGGCATACCATACACAAAGACATTTGTCGTAAAACGTTCTGAGGTTTCTTGTAAATTTAGTATACATTATAAGTTTTTCAGGAAAGAATTTGTTATAATTTTTACTCGAAGTAATTATTCCGTTAGGCACGTTTCTTAACTCCGTCCCCACTGTGTTTGTCGGTAGAGTTTTTGAATATTATATTTAACTCTTTGGTTCTTATTGTCCTTTATTTGCGTTTAGTAAATATTTAAATTTTAAATGAGATTTTACATATTTTATATATAAAGCCTGCATCAATACTGAACAAAATTTATTACCTATTTTATGTTAATGTGCAAAAAAAAATATAAATGCAAATGTCACACCCGTCCTTCAAACGTCGGGGAATCAATTAAGACTTACAACGTCCCAAAATCAAAATCTCTCAAGAAAGTGATGTAATGAATTGCGCGTTAGTTTCGGAACTTTAGAAGCTCAGTATTTTATACATATACTCATATTATTGCGCACAAACGAACCGTGCTGAATGCTTTTATACACTAAGAAAGAAAGAAAGGAAAACTTAAATTAAAGCCATTTTTAGTGCATTCATACTTTAAAACTAATTTACTTTTTTAACCATTAGTACTTTTAATTCTAATCAGCCTGCATTTATTTCCATTTTATTAAATTGTACAATGTTTCAAATGTATATGTACCTAATTTAATTTTTTAACTTTATATATTTTTTAAAATTTCACATTGGGGAAGCTTGAAACAGAATAAAGCAGAGAGTAATATACCATTAAATAAGAAAAACAGTTTAAATTTAGAATTCCGGTACATACAATTGCGGTATGTATGATATGAAAGATCAATCATATTTTTTTTTACTTTGTCCGTAATTTTCCACCATATTTTCCACCATTTGCAAATGCTAAGCAAAGTATATAACAGTTATTCTTTAAATGTTATTAGGTATTGTTTAACAAAAATATATAAAGTTGTTCATCACCAGATAATCTTTTCAATAATATAACTAGGAATTTTAAGGAAGGCTTTGGCTACAGATAAGGCAACTGGACGTCTAGGAATAAGTCCCAAAGTTTCCGTAAACCTCCTTAAATGTCGGCATTGAATTTCAAAAACAGGACAAATTGAAATATGTTTTCAATTACCTTTTATACTGCCCGGCATGTATCGGCAATACGAGTTATCTTTATTATATAATGTCTCAACAGACCAAAGGACAGAAAAAGGTTTCGCCATCAAATTCAAAATATGCTAATAATCAAATATTGTTGTTACACAAGAGGAACCTTACCTGCCTGCCTGCTGTAAAAGAGAGAATTTAAAAGTGTTAAACATTGATTCAGAAGTTTGAGGTACCGTTCCCTAGATAGCGTAGTGACAAAATTAAAAGGCGCAAGCGTTTTGTTCTCAACGCGACTATATAAGGCCATTGAACTTGTACAATTTTTGATCTCGAATATAGTACCATAGATCAGGCGAAAGTGGTTTTATTTTCGCTATTCGTCGCGAGAGAGCGATCGTGGTGTATATCGGATCCACCCAACATTCCTTCACCTCGATTAGTGCGGGTGAGGAATTGTTCAAAAAGGATACATATTACATATTACTTTAGCTATTTGAAATGTTACTACGACAACGTTTAACAATACTGATGTAGTCTTCAAGTACCTTTACTTATACATGATATTTCAATTAATTTTGTATGCTGAGAACACTCATTGTACTTATATAATGATGTGATGAGAACTAAATTAACTAAGACTTTTACATCATATTTTTAAGATTAATGTTACGTCAGGCGTATGTCGACAATAGGATAGGTAATACAAATTCAATAAAATCTCTTAAATTTTTTTTGTATGATTTTTCTTTCAAAAAAAATTATTAGTTACTGATACTGAAATGAACTGATAACTCCAATATTATTCGACACTTTCGGATCCGTCATTGCATTGTACATTTTATAAATATTTAATTAATTTATTACATTAGGTATATTTTTTAGATTTTTAGATTTAGCTCATATAAACTTATATGTCATCAACTCGGGGATGGTACGTTTTTATCCATTATATACGCGGATAAAATAGAAGTTATAAAAGAGAAAACTATGTTTAGATTTTATAGTTGAAGCCTTCGGATTTTTGCCCTCGTATTTCGCTGCGTACTCGCCGTCGCCATTGTGATGCATTGTTGTCGCATGCCTTTGCACATCATTGTTTGGAGACGACGTAGAGAAGTCCATGTCCATGTCATTTTATGTCCGATTTTCTAGCCAATACGTATAGAGCAAAGAAATACTAAAAACAATACAGAAAAAATACAGTCTGTAACCACAATTAATGAATTGAATTCGAATTCAATACTATTTCGAGACTTCAAAAATATATAACTTAAAGAACCAGTTTCAGATTTTTGCAATAATTTATTTAAAATATTATAATTTCATAAACACACAAATACATATTATTTAATTGCGATACTTTTTAATTCTATTTTTTTTTTTGTAAATAAAAATTTCTTTCCGAAACACTAAATAGTGTTTATTTGTCCCCTGTGCTATTGTTAAAATAAAATTTTACGAGATGAGACAAGACGAGATGTAGATGTGTACTAAACGTCGGGGATAGAACATATATTATCAAAACATTCATGATATAATATTATATAAATGAGTATACATACAAGTTTATTGTTAACCTGGAATATTACAGTTCGACATACGTTTACACTGCACATACTAAAACTGAAATTTTATGAAAAGCTTTTAAAATATCAAAACCAGAGATATATGAGATGGTTGGATGAGCAAGCGAAGTGATTAGAATATAGGAAAGAAACCGATTGCAAACTCCATTTTTTTATTTTTAGTACCAATTATAATTAAATTACTTTTTAAATTAATTTAAATAACAGAATTTAAGGCCACCACTGAGTAACACATTAACAATTTGTTACAACTACTTGGAGCGAAAATTGATCAAATAGAAAAAACAAAATCAGGAGTTAATTTAAGTCCAAATAAATACTAAGTAAGTAGGTCTAAATATTAAATTACTAAATTAATAGTTTGCTCAAAACATTTAGGATTTAGAGGAATTGTTCGCCAAGTTCAACACTGTAGTTGGACCCAAAATTTAAACTCACAGAACATCAGGGACCCGCAAGTTCGTTTGACTTCTTCTAATATAAAAAAAAGGGAATGGCGATAGGTCTGTTGTTAGCTGGGCCCGAACTCCTTTTTTAGGGAGCGAAGGGACAAGGCCTTCCATGAGACCGGAATTACGCCTTTAAGGTAGGAGTACCGATTAAATTTTAATTCCATTGTTAAAAATGTAACAGTATTTACAATTTTAATGTCAAAGATAGACACAAAGATACTATTAAGTATTTTTTTATCTTAATTCTAAACTCGCTCTATTTTTTCGGATGGATTTGATTGATTGATAATGGCTTGTAAATTATTTACGCTATTTAAAGTTAAGCAATTTAATTCTTAAATATTTTTAGAGCAATTATATAAAGCATTCATTAATTTAAAAAATATACTGATGATTTTATTTTGTAATATAGTTATTTGTTAAAATATTATATGAACAAAGTATCTATATAATACATTTTAAGAATGTTTACTTTAAAATATTTTATATTAAAAAAATTTTTCTTTGCTTATTCACGAATCACGCAAAAAGCAGTGCATGGATTTTGATAACATTTTGTAGGATATGCTCAATTAGCCCAATGCATAGGCAAAGGCCCAAGAGATCAACGTTTCATAATTACCTAAAATAAATAATTTCCCTTGCAACAAACCATGGGCAGTTGGTAATTTGCCTATATGATATATAATTATAAACATGCTTACTATATTATTATACTATGATACTTTTCAAACAAATTTCATCTTAACTCGGTTTCAATTACTTTTATTATTTATATAAAATGTTATTATAACCAGCGTGCTCTCTAATAGTCCCTATATTTTAGTACTTTTCGGTCAGCTGTTGTATGTAAATGTCCGTAGAATCTTAAGTCTGCACTTTACTTGTCCATTACTTGAAGACCGACTTGTGAACCCTCTTTCACGTTTCCATTCAATGCTCTCAGTGCCCACAGTAATAGTCGGATAGATAATAGAATAGATAAATAGTTAATAATAAGATAGTTGTTAGATTAATGAGTATATATTAGAAGAGAATTACTTTTTTGTAATGTATCCTCATTAGTCCTTTGAATGAATGAATATTACAGATTCACATGAAAAGTTACGACTTTTCATCAAGCCTTTTACTTAATATTCTATGTTTAGTTAACTATTATTAATTATACAATATTGTATTCAATTAATTTATTATAAGATATTTATTCCATTAATAAAATAAACGTTACTTACTTACTTAGCTTAGCGCTATATCCCTTGTGGGGTAGCCAGAGACGACGGAGAGCCAAACGCTACGGTCCCTGCATACCTCTTTCGCCTCAGTCACAGACATCAACCTCTTCATACATGCCCTCCGGGGGGTCCTCATGCTTATTACGTGACCTTCCTCCAGTATCATAGATACTGTGTTTTCGAAGGTCGCTCGAGGCCTCCCCCTGTTTCTCTTTCCGCTCACTTTTCTTTATAAATCTTTTTTACCATTCTTTCATCATTCATTCGATTGACGTGCCCAAACCACCTGAGCACGTTCTTATTCATTGTCACCGTGACATCTTCGCTAGTACCTACCATTCTGTGGATCTCTTCATTGCGGATTCGGTCAGCTACTGAGTCCGCATAGTCTCCGAAGAGATTGCATCTCCACAGTATTCATCTTTCTTACATTTTTCTTCTGTGTTTCACACGTTTGCCTGCCGTATAACAGCGTCGGTAGCAAAACCGCATTGTGTACAGCCAAACGTGCAGCTTTGCTGACGTTTCGCCGTCTCAACAATGCAGCCAAAGCACCGTTGACTCTGTTACCGGCAGCAATACGCCTTTCCACATCCATTTCGTATCTTCCATCTCTGCTAAACATACTTCCCAAATATACCACTTCATTCACTTGTTCTATTATCATACCATTCACGCTGATCTTACATTCTGTTCTTTCTTCATTTCTTTCAAATATCAGAACCTTCGTCTTATAAACCTTAAATAATTACATCAATAATTATATTAACAAAAATGAAAAGTAGAAAGACACGCTAAATATTTCAAAAATTGTTTGATTTTCATACGCCTTTCAAACCTAATTCGAAAAGCTCTCAGTCAATTTGATGTTGGAAAAATTTTCGTAGAAAGAAAAATAACTGTCATAAACTTGGAATAACGTCGCAGTTCTACAGTCATGCAATATAAATCTGTGCATTCTATTTGGAGTTTTAAATTTGAATGGATCTATTGTTGTTAACTTCATCCATTTGGATAAAGATGACAACAATGTACCTTAAGTAATTCGCTCTTTAAAATATATTAACCTTATTCGTTGGTTTAATATTGTTGCCTTATTGTCGTCTTTTTATGAGTTTCCTGGTAAAAATAAGAGAAAATAAGGGATCTACATGTATAAATCGTGTATTTGTATGTAGCATTTTAGCTTCAACATTTATAGACCGCCTTTGACCGCCTATAGTTTTTTGTTTATTTTGTGACTTTGTTAGTTATTCTTTAAAATAATATGTTTGATCGCTTGGGGATCGTTATATTTTTTTTATTGGCTGAGGGTTTTATTTAAGTATAATTTAATGTCATGTTATTTTTTATTTCCTAATTGCTTTTATTTTCAGTCTCGTTTTCTATCACGCTGTACCACTGTGGATTTGCGGATTTTATTTCACAGATGCACCATTAAGGAGGACATCCATGGCATTTTCCTTCACAACAATATATATACAAATAAATGTACCTCATACTTAAAAAGTGAAATATATTTTAATAAAAATAGTACGCATCTATTTGTCTTTCATTTATATCAAGTAAACAATAGTACCGAAACAATTACACAAAACTGAAAGAATTTACATTACAAATTGTCATCTCATTATTCTGTAGCGAGAGTTTGTTCTACATTTTTATGATAATTCAAACTATTCAAATGTATTTCAATCAGAACTTTACAACTCTCTTTGTCTTTTATTCCGACGCTTTAATGACAACGTAGCGCATCCGTACTGTTATTTTATATGCGAATATTAGTTTGATTGTTTAATTGTAACGCTTTTCTGTTTTAAAGAATACATTCGTCCCCGAAATAAATTGGTATACAATAGAAAGAATAGAAAAATATATTTTTTTATACCGCAGGGATAAAAAAAAAAGAGCACAGAACTTACAAACTACTAACAAGGGCGGGCTAGGTTACGTTATAATAGTCATTGCTGTAAAGGAGATCACGAAGGCTGTCAAGCCTAGAAGTAGGTAGAAGTTGGAGCTATAGCTAGCTGTAGCTGTAGGTAGCTATGATGTTGTAAAATGTATAAATAACTCCTCTCACCTCATGGGAGTACGTAGTGAGAATAGTTTAAGTTAAAGCTTAGAACACCTTTTAGGGTGCAAACATGGTGGGTGCAAAAAACTTTCCGGTGGTGTTCGATTAAGGCAATGAGGATTAATGATGTATTTTAGTTGAGTTTCCAAACGTTGTATAGTCGGTCATCATTTTCTCAGTCTTTTCCTTGTCCTACCTGTCTACCTACCTGCTAAAAATTATACATTTGGTTATAAATTTAGTTTTAATAATAATTATTTTATATTTGCGCTTTAATTTATTTTTGATATGTTTGTTTTATATATTTTTTTTAATGAGTGAATAATTTATTAATAATTATAAATTTGTATGTTGAATTTTGATTTTGATTAAATCACTAATCTATACGTATTAAGATATTATATAAATTAGGTAATTATTGAGCCCTTAGTTGGTTGGATTATGTAACAAATTTCTAATTATTTTATAATAATAATATATTATACCAAATCCCGATACAACACACTCTCCCCTTAAATCTGGTTTCAAAGTTTATTTTTCAACATAATATTAGTAACATAAAACTAATTAAACAGCTGTATTCTAGAGGAGTTAAATGTTACGAATACCGTTTTACAAGATCTCCTTAAAAGTGTAACGAGTTACCGCTTAATTGTTAAAACTTGTTCTTTTATTAAAAATTATAAATGAAAATTAAACACTTCAGAGTTTGCTTTAAATTAAACACAGGTTTTACTTTCATTAACTTTTTCAAAAGAAGTTAAATTTTTGTACGAATATTTTTTTTACAATGAGAAAAAGCGTAGTTATTTTAAAATAAATAAAATCCAATCCAGATCAGAAAAAAGAGAAACTTAATATACCCCACCCATGATGGAAAATCAGCAAAACATAATCATTGGTCGCGATTGTCTCTTTGAATACCACAAACTCAACTATCAAACGGTTTTAACCAATGGAAAAATAGATTCATGACTTTTGCTGAAATATAAAGATAATTATTGATGATGACGGAAAATATCTTTAGACTTCCTAATCGAGAGTTTTTTTAATGAACACTTACTGTTCAAATGTAAATGTAATTATTATCGTATTACTCATATATAAAATTATACTAGCAATGAGATGTTGAATATTAATAAACATTCGAGGATGTGTCTAATAACAAATAATTCAAACTCATTATATTATTCTAAATAGTGTTGTTATTTTGGTTGTACGAGTATAAATGATGTTTATATAAACATTTCAGAGTTTTACCGCGATATTGTAATTAAGAATTTATTTCAGTTTTCATATGTTTTTTGATGACGCTTGAAATAGTGATTGAAATATGAAATAACCATTGAATGCAAGTTGCTTTAGTTATAATTAAAACATTCTAGTAATCACGAAAATGAGGTGACTAAACTTCTGCTATTATTTGTCACTTGACCTTATATTCTATAAAACAAGTATTCACAGATGATAAAAAATATTTAACAAAAGTTTTTTTGCAGAGTAAAACATCCTTATCATCCGACTTAGTGATAGCCTCCTTTAGAATTGTTGAGTTGATCAGTCAAAAGTACATTCCTTACCCAAATATAATTTAATGAAAATTTTATTTCAATGTAACAATAGGTAGTGCTGGTGTTTAACGTGATCGCATGATATATTGATTGTCTCAAAAAATGGTTTTTATTTTCCAAAAACTATTCTACCAGCGACTGCAACACAAATCTGTGATTTTTGAAGCTGTCAGGATATATATTTTTTGGAAAATATAGTACTTTTTTACTAAATCTCAAGTGAAACGAGATTTAGTAAAAATAATAATGCAGTTAATGTTCTAAACTTATTAAAATTTAAGATTATATTTATTAGTTTTAGAAAGGTTAAATTTTCTTTTGGTTTGAGTATCTCATGGCAAACAGTCAGATTTCAGTTTTAATGATTGAAAACAATCTGCAGCCACACATGTTATGATTAAAAATATATTCAAACCCAACTCAAGCTGTCTTTTATGGTGTAGATCGGCTCTCAATTACTTTTATTATATCCTTGGATTAAGTACTTGTCTTCGTGACGTTGTTTCAGTTAATATTTTTTTTGATGGTATAATGTTAAAATGCAAAAGTAGTTTCTATTTAACAAGTTACTATTTCGTAATATTGGGAAATACAAATGAGGTAATTTTTTCCAAATTGCCCTTTTAGGTACTTTCAGACATCATCTTATTGAAAATAAAAAAAAATGTGTTTTGCTTTGATAGAGTTACCAAATACGGAGTCCAAATATAAAACTTTTATTCCTGGACATTTCGTGATTGGATAGAAAAGATAATAAGACAAAGACGTTTTGGAAGACTAGAATAAAAAAAAAGATATTTAAGAGACCTTTACTTTTGTTTTTTTTATTATATAACGATATATTATTTACCTTGCTTTATGTGTAACTTTTTATTTTCCTATTTTCTAAATAATGTTTTTATAGAAAATACGAGTATTCCAGGTCCCAGATATTCAATAAGAGGTAATAATTAATTTATTTCATAAAAAATATATAATTACAAAAATAAAAATAATGTTACTCGACAAAATCCTTTTTCATGTTTTTTCTCTTATTTTGAGAAAATGTGTAATTATATTAAGTTAAACGATTTATCATAATCACTGTTAAACACAGCGTCGCCTAAACCTTCACTTAAACTTTATTTTCCTAAATATTGTATAAACATGTTAGCAACACAAAACTAATTAAACACGCTTTTATTCTCTAAAGGAGATACGAGTACCTTTTAAAAATATACACGAAATGTTACGAACAGCGTTGTAATTTCCTCAAAAGCCGGACGAAGTAACTCTTGATTGTGAAAGTTTTTACGTTTATTGAAAAATGTTGAACGAAAATTATAAATACTCCCATATGTACAGCGTGCTTTTATTTTGACAAAGTATTGCTTACATTTCAACATTTTTAAATAACAAATTAATTGTGATATTTAATTTATTACTAGTAATATTTTAGTAATAAATAAAAGTGAGAAATTACCAAAAGCAGCATTAATCGAATTTCTGTTAAATCATTAGTTATTCAAAATACACATGTAATTATTATCACCGATTTAGGGTTCAGCTATAATGTTAGGAATAGAGGACAAAGTAGTAAGACATGCTTTATGCTATTAACTTATTTAGTCAGACTTTATCTTTCCCCGAAAACTTATTTACATAGTTCTGTTAAGTACTTTGAACACATTTTACTATTATATCTTGTCTGGTTCCTCGAGTTATAATTTTGGAGACCTATGTTTCTAATTCGTCTGAACTTTTTTAACCGCCCCATCGTTTGAAAATTTAAAAGTAAGCCTAGTACATTTAATTAAAGTTTTGGTAGTTACTAGGCACATTGCTTTAATACTTTCAAATGTATCTTTTATATATTCAATATACATTTGGTGAACTTCGAAGATGTATTGACGGTCTGCTAAACTGCTGCAAAGACTTGTGGCTTATTCATCACTATATAAATAAATAAATAAACCACTACGACCATATTTTGTAACCTCAATTAAATCCTTTTTAAAATATAAATATGTTTACATTCGAAGTAACTGATCATTTAATGAAATACAGATTATAAATACAAGTAAGCACTTTCATTTAATTTCATTTCATTCTATATCTCATCAAATCATATCTAGTTTTTTTAACTAAACGAAGGCTTCTTAATCTTAAATAAATATGTTAGGTACAAATATATAGGTTAGCGAGAAATTCCCGGAAGAGGCAAAAATATGAAGTGAATATGATTTATATTCACTGACCGTAATTATAAAGTAATGACCTCGTTAAACCCTCAAAAATCATGAGCTAATGTTATGTCATATGCCCTTGTGCTGTAGAGTATGTTAATTTTATGTACTCATACCATAAGTGTATGTATTTTATGTGTTCATAAATGAATGTATTTATACATATATTCAATAACCTTCGTCGGCTTAATGTGGATTCTTTAAGCTTATTCATACTTACTTGAAACTCGACTAATATAAAGATATTGGTTATATATTTATTTATTTAAAAAAAATGTTACATTGGAATAAATATGTTTATTCCCTTTTTTAAATATGTAAGTATTTGTTTTGTAAAATATAATATTAACACGACTTCGGACTCCGTTTACACCAATTTACGGTGCATATATTATATATTTATATATATCTCTCTCGGCCTGTCACGTATAATTATTAAAAAATATGTCATTTTTAATAAATATAAAAACATATGGCGTTATGATATATTTTAAAATACTTTATAATATTCATTGCATTAAATATTAAATTTAACGTTCACTTATTTATTATCAACTCGAAATTACTATACACGAATAAACAGAAGATATTCAATAGAAAACTATATTTTTAAGCTTTCATAGTCGAAGCCTTCAAATTTGTGTTACCGTATACCGCTGAGCACTCGCTGCCGTCATTGTGACGCATTGTTGTTATATGCTTTATTGTTTGGAAATGACGTAGTGAGGTTCCATGTATTCTGTGTTCGATTTTCTAACCAACATGAACACATAAAAGAATTATTTAAAAAAATACGTAGAAAATACTGGCCACAATTTGGTATTCAATCTTATTTACCGACCTATAATTAATGTAATAATATATTAATTTTACATAATACTCATACCAACTACAAACACTTATACACCTATTACTTACTTCCTATTTTGTTTATAGGTAGGTAATTCAAAATTGTATTCCCACACTAACATATGGTTATATAACTCTACGAATCTCGAAAATTTACTAGAATTTGTTGTGTCTATAGTGCTATTGTTGAAAGAAATTCTCATCATTTTAATGAGGAAAAGGCAACAAATATAGGTTAATGGAAAACGTCGAGTTTATAATTTTTTTATTAAATTTACACTGAAAGTTAATAAAAAAACTACAGACAAATTAGTGATAAACGGACAATTGCTTTTGTTAAGCACATGTGTGCAGAAGGAAATAAAGTAGCCCGTCATGAAAAATGATTAGAACGAAAGAGAGAAATCGCTTGAAACACTCTTCTCTTAACAAAATTTAAAACGATTACTTTCACAAAACTTTCACAGAAGAGTAATAATAGATATGCTATTTCAAACAAATTCTGAAAATATATGTCGTCTTAAATGTATCTCGAAGAAATAACAAGATATTAAGATAAAAAAATTATTAATTATAAAGAAAATACAACTATAAATAAACTGTTCGAAAATATATATGAACCTTTTTACTGTCACATTTTAGAAGCATAAGATAGATCCTAATCAATCTACCAAGAACATTAAACATACATTTTATGTATTTAGAGCAAGTTAACGTAAATAGACATTACACTTAGTGTTTGTCTGCACGGCGTAGAGAAAAACATCAATAACAATGTTTTCTTTATTCATACACTATCAGGTGTGCTGATTGAATTCAAAATAAGCAAATATTTAGACTAACAAAGTAGTCAAAAGTTGCTCTAGACACTTTAAGTTAATAGTTGGATCTAAAACTTAAACTTTAACAAAACCAGCACCTCTCTCTACGTGATCTTAAGCCACATTCTGCACAATTAGCAGTATAGCTTTGTATACTCGAATAAATAGTAGTATAAGTTGTAAGCAGCTCTTGTTCCTATCAATGTTTAGCGCACTTTGTATTTACAAGATATGATACAAGTGTAAGTAGCTTCAAAATATCATATTAAGTAACTTAAAAATGCTTTTGCATGAAGCTTTTACATTATCAAAGCTATATTATACTTAAAATTTGAGGCTCGCTGTAATTTAAATGAATGGTCTCGTCTTTATTTAATTACGTGCTAATGTAGTAAAATGGGTCTTATAAGTCCTAATATTCATTGTTAGACCTAAAACCTTATTTATTTATTTTTTTAATTTGTACGTTGCTAAGGTTAAAATATTAAATATAAAATTTCCTTAATACTGTAAATTATTTTTCAAACCTCTCTGATCTCAATAATTTAATAAAATTAAAATACATAAAATTTTATTTCCGCAAAAAAATGCGTAGTTTTTAAACATACAAAGTAAAATAATTAATTATTATTATTGTGTTAATAATATTACATTTACATTACATTTTAAATAATATTAAGAGAAAAGTAAGTCAAATCTATCCAACTTGTTGTTATCTTTTATAACTAAGTTAGGAAGTTAGCGAAGCATTAAGTGTACATATACTACTTCTATATATATAATATTATATTAGAAAATAGCTTGCATGCTGTTTGTCTTCAGATAAATTACTTGTCTTAACTAACTAAGACAGTCAAAGGTGTCTAAAGTTTGTTCACGGCATGCGGTAAGACCGTACTAAACAAATATCTAAAGCAACTTTTAAGATATTTAGATAAGTAAGGATAGGTTATCTTACCTACCTCTCACTAGTTAACTCGTCTGCCTCTAGCTGTGCTTTTGTCTAAACTATAATAATTATAGTTGATTTCAGACCACGAGCCGTGAAAGTAAAATAGTCCCGACCAAATCTAATAACTAAGTGAATATTTTCTTGTTGACGCTAATCTGAGATTTTTAAATTATCTGCCTTCAGTATTAGGTTAAGTAAATATAAATTTAATTTCATTATCAAAAATATAAAAGTAATAAATAAAATTTGATTCCTCGACTATCTAAACCTAACACTTCTAATATATTTGATCGAAAGTCCCGTGTATTAACTTGTAATCGTAAAGATATATGCAAACATACTTTCAGCACAAATTAAATGTAATGTTAATAAGATGCAGCCATTAGGAATGCTTACATTCCAGTGTCATTGGGGAGAGTAAACAATTAAACGTGGGAGTTCGGTAGTATTTCTCTCGACACGCTCCGATATCAAACTTAATTACATTGAGATGAGTAGAACTATGTAATGATTTTGGTAATATTTACTAATCAATTCAAAACATTGTGCAAAAGCCAAGTTTAACTATGGTATAAAAAAAACTATTATGATTCAGTCTTTTAATCTATTTTATTTTGTTCATTGTCTTATTATATTTATGTTATACCACCTGCAAGATTAATTAAGGTCTGATGAAAAGGCTTACCTTTAATTGCACCACTTTTGAACGAGTTTGTTTTTAATTTAAAATACGTTAACTTTTATATTTTCTTGTAACTTTTGATGCTAAAATAAAATTTAAATATTATAACTTAGTCTAAATTTAAGAGCTGAACATAAAAATGTATTTAATTCAAATAAGCACTTCTTAGATAAGAATGATTAAGCTGCGGTGCAAATTAAAATATGATTAATTATAATACAAATAAATTTTTCTTTTATAAATAAACTAATTCTATTTAACAAATAATTTCTTATAGCAAGACAATTATAGTTTTGAGAAAACCTACTACTTTTAATTGATTTAATTTGGGTTATTATTCGTACACTAATGTTATATATTTTAATACTTTATTTTCTATAATGAACATACAATATTTAACAATATTATATACTTTACTGGTTATCTCTTTCTGAAATTCTAAGATGATCATAAATCGCTACGACACATTTTAGTACAACCACTTACGACTATGTTAAGTAGCTCAGTATTCATGTTACTCTTGAACTACGATAGTCATAGCATCTCAAAGAGGTAAGTTTCTTTAATTATTTCTAAAGTGTGCTGCAATTAGCTCGTAAATAAAGTCTCTGAAGTACATCATATGTTACATATTATTGATAACATTTTTGTTATAAATACCATTAAATTGTGAAAATACATTTAAAATATTAACAAAAGTATAGTAAGCAAGTTTATCCCATTAGTGATATTGTTTAATAAAAAGAAATGCTGAATAACTAAAAGATAATAACCACGTATAAGTTTCCAATGATTCAGTTACGTTAAGGTACATACGTTAATTACGTTAAGATATTTAGGAAATTACTCAAATTAACTTAACTTATCTTCACGCCATATCCCTTGCGGGGTAGCCAGAGACGACGGAGCGCCAAACGCTACGGTCCATGCATACTACGGTCCCTGCATATTATCTTTAAAAATCTAATACAGTCACATTTTGTAAAGATATATATAACAAGTTAGTCCAAACTTAGGTATCTCAAAACAAACATATGAATTCAGTAACACGTATAGAAGCTTTTTTACTTAAATAAAAACCCCTGTTCATGGCGATATTCGGTTTAAAAGAAGGATATTAAACGACATTAGCATTTATGGTTTCCTTATTAACAATAGAAGATCTGTTAGCGTTCATTAAATCAAAGGATAACCCAATTATAAGCTCCTTAACTTTACTATAACTTAAAAATAATTTTTAGTTACGCTCTTGAGAAAAAGAGGGGAGTAAGGGGGAAACGGGGGAGTAAGGGGCAAACGGAACCAAAATTGCCACTTACCACAGAAAAGCACTATGGAAAGTCAAGTTTTGAGAGCGTGTGTAATAGATAGGGCGTCGCCGCAAAACGACGCGCAGACACATTGCCCTACATCTGCCACAAATATGCGAGGGCTACCGAGTCAAGGGCGGACTAAATGTTGGCTCACTAACAGGAAGGACGACAGAACTCGCGGAACTATTTCAAAGGAGGAGAGTAGACTTTGGTCACATAAAGAACTACATTGGTCGAATAAAGAACTGTAAAGTGATCCCAGGAGAGTGTGTTATTTCCCAACACCGTATTGTGGTCATGGACATGACCTTCCGTAAAAAATCAGAACCGAAACCAGAAAGGGTACCTGAAATCACTAGGTGGTGGTTACTCAAAGGCGACAAGGCAGAAGAATTTAGACAAGAGCTTGAAGGTTTGACTATAAATATGGAGGATGATGTCAACACCATGTGGAAAAAACTATTCTCAGACATTATGAAGGCGGCAAATAAGATCCTAGGTCGCACGAAACCCGGTAGACGAACATCTATGGAAACGTGGTGGTGGGATGTCAATGTCCAACCAGCTCTCAAAGCAAAGAAAGAAGCATTTAAGGTTTGACAGGCCACCAGCACAGATGAGGATAGAGGTAACTATAAAGCTCAGAAGAGCAATGCTAAGAAAGTTGTAGTTATTGGGCGCCATAAGGCTACGGGAGATCTTAACTCGGCTCTCGAGAGTCGTGAAGGAGAAAAGGAGATCTACAAATTATCAAAAGCTCGGAGTAAGGCATCACAGGATCCAGTGAAGACCAGGGTTGTAAAAGGCACGGACGGATCGATACTTTATAAAAACAAAGACGTTTTGGGAGTATGGCACGCTTACTATGAACAACTTTTGAGCACAACCACTAGGACGGTTACTTTTTCTAAAGTAAGCAGTAACCTTGGTCTCGTACCACTAATAACACCACAGGAAGTCAAGCCAGAGCTCAAAAAGATGGCTTACAAGAAATAGCTGGGGCCGGATGGAATCACTATAGAAGTCAGGAAATACCTCGGAGAGAAGGGTATTTATCTCCTTACACACCTGTACTTGAAAGCCATGGAAACATTGAAAATACCGGATGCGTGGAGACTGAGTACAATAATTCCTCTCTACAAGAGTAAAGGTTGCAGATACGAGTGCAACTATCGCGGCATAAAACTGATGAGTCACACAATGAAACTCTATGAGAGAATCATTGATGCCCGGTTGAGATCGGAGAGTTCTCTTTCTGAAAACCAATTTAGCTTTGTTCCTGGCTTATCCGCAATCGACGCGATGTTTGCAATCAGCATGATAAGACAGGAGTTTCGAGCTAATAATAAGCCGTTATACTTGGCGTTCCTGGATATGGAAAAGGCATTCGATCGCGTACCTCGTAGTACGATCTGGTGGAGCCTTCGCAAGAAATATATCCCAGAAAGGTACGTTGACATCATAGCTGACATGTATAAAGACGTCAAGTCAGTAATAAGAACCACAGTGGGGCAGACACAACCAATAGCACTAACTGAAGGAGTACATCAAGGTTCAGTCCTAAGCCCATACCTCTTCTGTTTGGCGATGGATGCCCTTACAGAGGAAGCTCAAGCTATGGTTCCGTGGACATTTATGTATGCAGATGATGTAGCTATCTGTGCGACATCCCAAAGTGAGTTAGAGCAAGCCCTAAATGAATGGAAGCGTCAGCTTCAGACGGGTGGCCTTATGTTGAGTGTTGCTAAGACCCAGTACATGGTATGTAATAATCCAGGCGCTTCAGATGACCCTCTCATTATAGATGGTCAACAAATTAAAAAATGTGATGAATACAAATATCTGGGCACTATGTTGCACACCACAGGAGATCTGGAAACAAACATTCAGCATCGAATTGCGGCTGCCTGGTTTAAGTGGCGGGAAGTAACTGGCGTAACCTGTGACCGTAGAATGCCTCTAAAGCTAAAAGGCCTTGTATATAAGAGCATGATTAGGCCTGTTCTAACTTATGGCAGCCAAACGTGGGCCCTTACTCAACGACAAGTCCAATCTTTATCTGTGGCTGAAATGAAAATGCTTCGTTGGATGTGCGGGGTGACGAGACTCGACAAGATACGCAACGAGTACGTTCGCGGTAGTCTCGGCGTTCGCAACATTGCCGACAAGTTGCAGGAGAGTAGGCTGCGATGGTTCGGACACGTCAAGAAAAGACCTCCCGACTATATAGGCAACACAGTAGCCAATCTGAACACCCAGGGGGTCCGGAGAAGGGGAAGACCGAAGACCAGGTGGTTAGATGTTATTCGAAAGGATATGAGTTCCTGCGACGTGACTGAGGAAAATACGTCCAACAGAACGAAGTGGAGAGAGAAGACGAGAAAGGCAGACCCCATCATCAGATGGGAATAATAATTGCCAAGGAGAGAGAAAGAGAGAGAGTGCTCTTGAGAAAAACAAATTGCAATATTAATGATTTCTTTTTAATCTACTATTTTTTATGTAACATATAAATTAAAGACGAATGTATATTGAGATAAGTCATTCTTTTAGATTTTACCTTGTTAGTTGTATCGCACAGACGGATTTGTCCACGTTCAGTGTAGACAGGTGAGAGACAGATTTATGTGTTAAGAGATATTAGAAGATTTGCAACTACAGAGGTGGATATTTTTTGTACAACTTACAAAGCTATGTTTATTTAAGTTTACCTTTAGGATGAATATAGTTTTATTCGAATACTTTTAAAATTATTGTTGCTATTATGAATTTATTTGAATTACGTTACTGGGTATATAATACAACTGTTTGATTTACTAAAGTATAAAAGCTAATCAAACCCTTATATTATGTATTAAAAATAGTTTAGCACTGCATTTTGTTCATTTACTTTATGGTTTACAATTCTGTGAAATACTAATATCAGTTTAGTGATGAAAATAAAACGTCCCGATAGTCTGTGTTTAGGATTCTGCACGTAAATGTCAATAAAGTAAGTTATTATTGTCTATTATATTATATAGCTTTTGATATGACACTATAAAGTTGCATGGTGATAAACAATTCGGTTATAAAATAATGGAGTACTTGTATAACAGATACGTCAATCTTGTCATTATTCTCTTTTCTCAAAAAATTTGGTCTTGTGATGCAAACATATGTTATACTTGGTCGTACTTTGAATCAGTGCAATCTACGATAATAATTGTTTATTTCAGTTTATGGTAGTACCTAAGTAATATCTAAGAAGATATAAAAATCAGAGTATTTAGCAATTTTGATCTGTTAGAAAAACTCACTTAAATAAATATAACGCATGTTTTTTCAGGATTAAATATTAGTACGGAAATAACATTATCTAATCATGACATAAACGTTTATTGCGCGTTGTTTTATTGTAATGGATTGTAAATTGTTTACCCACTTCATATTGTTATTCTCATGTGTGGTTGCAGCTTTATACTTGTATATATAACAATAATTCATTTGTAAAATATCATCACATATTAGTTTTGTAAACACGTTCCCAATTGGAGCTTTTACGTTAACATTGGTCCATAGAATAATCCTTTTAAAGTACTGTTACGTAGAAATTTAACTTCTGTACAAATTTAATCACTTAGTCACACATTAAAATTTTTGTGATGTTTGTCTGTGATTAGATTAATTGATTATCTATAGACAGGTAATTCAAAAGACTTTAATAGGCTGTTACATCTAATTTACGAATTTGATGTTGTCAGCTTCAGGAGGCTTTGGGTTTATTTGGAATTCTGCACATATTGTGACTTCACTGCACTTACTATCAATATATTATTTATATTATAACTAAAGATAAGCTTCTCTTACTTAAGATATTTTTATAACTTTTTGATTGTCTAATTTTACAATACCGAATTAATAATAAAGTATGTCTATTTTTTATTTAACCTATTTAATGATTCAATATAAAATCAGTGATTTTTTATTGCTCTCATCA
Source organism: Melinaea menophilus ssp. n. AW-2005 (assembly GCA_918358695.1). Classification (NCBI taxonomy): domain Eukaryota; kingdom Metazoa; phylum Arthropoda; class Insecta; order Lepidoptera; family Nymphalidae; genus Melinaea; species Melinaea menophilus. The sequence continues at coordinate 18,134,750 of OU911043.1, read as the reverse complement.
ATATATATATTTCAGAATATAACCTGAGTGTTTAATAAAAAAAAATCCTAAAATATCTATAATAGCATCTTGAGAAAATCAATAACATTAAAGACCAGTTAATAAAATATATTATAAAAGTAACAGGGTATTATTTAGAATATATTATACTAATATTAATCTAATTATTAAGTGTACATACTTGGATTTTGTGTTCCAAACATATTATTTCAGTTTATGGTAATTACTAAGTAGTATCTAATAAAGACAGAAATTATACATACAATTATACGTAAGAAATTGTATATAATTATACATAATAATAACTTTGTAGAAATACCATTACTACATGGACTTTTCTTAAGATTTCAGAAGCTGTTTTTTTTAATATCCTTAGGGGACTGTGTACCTTATTTCATATTAATCTTAAGTTGACATATTGCATCCCTGAGAAAAAGGGTCCTGCCAGCAGGCAAAAAAAATATCCTTCAAATGTCGGTTTTTCTTTCGAGGAAAGGAACCATAATTTATTCCTAATTCTCTATCATAACACCTTTATTGTCTTATCTTTGATTCAAAACTTTTAATAAATAAGAAAGGAACACATTACATCATGTTTCAATTATTTCAAGTCACTTTAATAGATTGTATTTTGTTTTTCTATTAAAAGTATTGTAGTAAATAAAATAGTGACAGCAGACACATTGAACAAGTTTTTTTTTTTTATATTATTATAATCAAAATAGCTAGCACTGTTTTATTTCACAAAACTCTATCGGAAAATAAAAAGTTTTCAGCATAGTGACAGTTTATTCTTAAGAAGAAATGAAATGTTCCAAACAGTAAAGTCTGAAGCGTCTTACTCGGCCTCAGTAACCTTAAAAATAAAACAATATCTGCTCATATTAAAATTATTTAACAAGGATTAGTTATTGTTATTTTAGTAATGAATACAAGAAATATAAATTTATTCCTATAGGATGAGTATATATGCCGAAAGTAGTCACATTTATTGGATAAAAACATCGTGATCGGAATAATCTCAAAAAAGTTTTTCATTAAAATTTCATACATCATTTTCATATAAAAGGGAAAGCGCACAATCACTCGTATGATACTTACTCGAGCCGGCGAAGCCATCATATCTCCTCAAGACGAAGATTTTATTATTAGAAACAACGACGTTTAATCATCAGGTATAGACGGTATTTGATTATGTCATTCATGTCATTAACAATTGTGGCGTCATGCTTTTAAAAAAAGATATAACGGGACGCTTCGTTATATTTCTCTTTCGATCTCCAATATATTATTATTTATATATTATTTTATGCGAAAATAGGACTAATTAAAAAATTAAAAATAATAAACAAATATTATTGGAATATATGTAAATGATAGTATTGTAGAATCAAGTATTTAATATTTTGGAAAGGTCTCATAAAGAGTATATAATACATATATTCATAATAAAATACTCAAACCATTTATTAAGAAGATGGAAAGTAGGTTAGAAGTCTACGTTATTATCTTTTTTGCAAGTTTAAAAATTAACGCCACAAACGCGTTTCTTTTAGTATTGTTTTAAATTGAGAAGGTTTTTTTTTTTGCCCTAGAGGAATGTACATCGTATTTAATTTTCATTTTTAATTATATCTTGCATCTGAGAAAAGGGTCCTGACAGGCTGACAAACAATAAGTCTCTTAAGAGTTGATCTTTTCTTTCAAAGTATGGAACCTTAAAAATTACTAATCGAAACCTTACTCATTTTAACTTAACTTTGACAATCTTTTATAAATACTAAATTTATATAATATAACATAAAATCTTTTCAATACTTCCTCTTCAAAGACCGGTAACGCATTCTTGTATCCTCGGAAATCCAATGAATATTCTCCACCAAGTAAGTGCATGCTCTTTTGACATCCTTTGATCATATACATATATATGTGAACTTGACTTCTTGTATTGAAAAAGTTTTTAATTTGTATTTTATATTTTGTGTAAGTTTTTTAAATTTTAAATAGAGAAATATAATGCCAGTCAGTGAATACACAAATTTCCATATTACTTGAAATTTGACTTGAAATTTGGTTGAAATGAAATGAAATTGAGATAGGAATTCCGTAAAATATCGTACTTAGTGGACGTCTACGTCACATAAAAAGTATTGATGTAAAATTTTAAGGTATCATCACGAAATCTCGAAATCTCCGAAACTATCTGTTTCGGAGATTTCGTGATGAGTGAGTGGTAAATCACTTTCATATATATATATATATATATATATATTATGTATAAAGTTTTAAGGTATTTTATAACGACGTCGTAACCCGTTTTAACACACTTTCCTGTTAATTTCTAAGTTTATTTTCCAATATGTAATATTTACCTACATATTACATACCTTTGTAGAGTACAAAGGTTGTTTAATTATTTTTGTGATGCTTAAGTATAGAGTTATCTTTGAAAAATATACACCAAGGTTTTGCGAATAAGGTTTTATTAAATCTCCCTAAAAGTCGAACGAGGTACCGCTTAATGGTAAAAGTTTTCACTTTCATTAAAAATAATAAATAAAAATCATGTGCGAAAACTTGCATAAATTTAACACAGGTCTTACTTACATGAAAAATTACAAAAAAAAATATGAACACTTTCAAATATGTAAATTTTAAATGTGAACAATGTGAACAATTAGTAAGTTATAAGAGCGTGTATACGATAGTAATTTATATTTATAGTAGTTTGTGTGATTAAATATTTATTGACTTGAGTATTCTATTACAGAATTACAACTTCAAATGACGTATCATTATTTTATTTATATATTTTCATCGTTCAAATATGTTAAATAATATATAATTAGATTATCGATTTGAAATTAGTACTAAATTATATTAAATTAAATTGTAAAACGTTAGACTTTAAAAAAGAGCAAGCAAATGAGGTGCTTAAAAATAACATTAGTATATTTTCAAAGTATTTAAAGACGACTTGAGTCTTAATTAAGACGTGATAGAATTTTACGAGAGCTTTAACAATATTCATGACTTAAGCGCTTGTTATTTAAATGTTTGTTTTATGCAGCTGAAGAACTGTAAGTACTGAGTTTACTTATTCCTTTACATAATGCTGTTTTATTTTCAATATTTTATGCATTGTTATTAACACTTTAGCTGTGTAGGTTATTCAATTTAATTCATAAGGAGGCTTTTCTCTGTTTCAAATTGTGCGTTACACTAATATTAGTTTACAAAATAAAGTCGTTCATTTCTGGGGTAAATTCCTTCGTTTCTAATAAAAGAATATGTTAAAATTAAGTTAAGAGTTATCTTTAATGTTATTATGGTCAAGGTAACTATGTTATAAGATGTACCGATTGATAGTATAATTATTATCAAAAGTGTCATGTGTTTTGAAATAAATTAAGACGATCACCAGATACGTATTAATGAATAATTTGATCATTTTCAAAGGAGAGTCATAAAGTTTAAATCAGCGAAATCATTAATCTCATATATTTCATATGAAAAAATAGTGTATATTACACAAGGCAGACGAATTGCACAACATTGTTTCAAATTGCGTTAGTAAATTAAAAGACATTGCAATAAATCAAGGCGCGACAACTCACTGAGGTCGTGATTAGAAAAAGTATTTTTCTTAGAACTTATTTTCTAAGTTTTCTTTCACAATCACACCTTATATTTATTTAAGTGAGGTGAGAAGTTACTAATACAATAGAAGTTTTAAAAAAGTAATTTTTATCGCTTCTGTTATTACTAATAGCCCAGACAAAAACTCACTGAACTATTAACATCACCTTCAAAAGTGCAATTACTCTGACTGAAGACGTTTATTAACATTATATAATGTGTCAAGTTGCATACCAGGACTATTTATTTGATAACAAAACTATCTACAGATTAATTTTTACTGGATGTTGCTTTGTATACATAATAACTTAAACAAAACAATTTTCAATATAAATAAAGCTGCTATAACCATAATATTGTTTTGAACTTCCAACAAAATATGATAAAATTACAACACTAATAATTATACTAATTTTAGAATAAAGTTTTAGAAAATGTTTATGCCATTACATTCATCGTAGTTTTTTTTTAAAGTATATATTTTTTATTATTTTATACTAGCTGTTGCTAGCGACACTCAGCATTGCATTGAAAAGACCATTGTGTAGTACTTTGAGATCTTTGCCGATTTAGTCTCAAAAAATCCCTTAAACTGAATCGGTTTGACGGTAATTAATAAAGCATGCGCACTTTTAAAATCTCATTCGAAAAATGGTGATATATTTTTAATACTACAAACAAAATGAATTCCTTTAAGATGTTTAAAAATTACAAAACCAAAAGTACTTTAATATACTATAATCTCTAATGTAATCTAATCATGTCTGTAAGTGTATCTACTCACAACAATAAAACAGTTACAGTTTTTTTTTTTGTAATTTGAGTCAATTGTTTATTATTCTCTTTAATTTATAAGAAACTTATTAAAAGAAGAACTAGAGACATAATATGACAGATATAAATAATAATAATGAGTTTTTACTTCTTCTTTAGCAAATAAATCTCAGTGGATTTAGGAATACGATAACGAAATAACTGCATGGCGAAAGATTGTGGAAGAAATTGACATTTTGCACCGGCTTCGAGTAATTAGGACAAATGTAGCTGAATGATGGTAATAATTGTATTGTATTAAAATAGATGCAGTTAACATTTAACTACTTATTAACATTATTATGTAACACATTTCATGTGCTTCTAAAGGAATGAATATATTAAAAGCAAAAACAACTAAACACATGCTGCTTGTCACAAGGATTTTAAAAAATATTACTGAATATATATCAAAGTTACTATATTGTGGAGGCAGTTTAAGTATGTAATGAGTTTTAATTGCTGTTAACTACCTCTGGAATTGCAGTGTAATTTCTGTGAAGACTGAAAATGGACACTTCACGGTACACTTTAATTTAATGTCTTTGAACGTGAAAATTGTAATTCCGGGTGTATACTCGCCGGGTTCTCTTAAAAAAGATATACAGAAAGCTTAAAAGAATTTTGCAAATGCACTGAGTAGGTGTAAACTTAAGTATCCTATAACAAACATCTGGATTCAGTGAAATGTATCGAAGAATCTGTTCATTGCAATATTGCGTATAAAAGACGGATATTAAACGACATTATCTTTGTTGGTCTCATACAAGGTTGATATTCTGTAATTGAAACTTGTAAACTAAGTATATGTTAGGAACTAAATATCCCCGACTGGATTGTTTTTTCAGTATCTGTGTTATTTTGTATTTGATAAATCCTCATCTCTTATATTCATTGTTGGTATTTCATTTGTGGATTTGGGTATTGAAAGAAGACACAGAATTTTTTTTTTATAGTTTATTGTATATTGTTCATGAATACTGCGATTGCTATTATATAACGTTTTGCTCTGCAACAAATATTCGATACAACGTTTATAATCGGTTCTAAAAAGATTAGGATTTTATTATGATGGTTGTATCTTATAACTTTGAGTATGTTTTAGTATGGCCATGAGGCGTCATGTCATACCTTCTGACATTAAAGTAATTGAGTTACGTTACATATGGTAAGAGTGAGAGCAAGATGCCCCAATCGCTTCTATCTTCTACCTGTGAGCAAATATCCTAAATCATTCCTTAATCCTTACAAGTGGGCATTTTTTTGCAATATCGATTTTTGTACATTTCTAACCTAATTTCACAACCAAAAGAAAAAGAGTTTCCTGTTTTTTTATTCAATTAATAAGACTCTTAAGAATATAGTAAACTAGACATATTAATTCTTATACTAATGCAAAACAATGAAAATAAATATAATTTGAACATTTGTTATGTTATAAACTTGTCATTTCACAAAAATAAATAACACGTGATTGTGTAGGAAAACAAAAGTTCTAAGATCATAATTTTTTGTAATCACGACATTAATTGGTCGTAGCGCCTTGATTTACTACAATGTTCTTTTAAATAATGTAATAAAGAAGTGTTTATTACTAAATGTAAGTAATTATAATAAACATAAGTAATATATATACATATATATATATATATATATATATATATATATATATATATATATATATATTATTCATGTTTTAAGTACTCTAGATCTTGCAAAATAACGAATACAAAAATATATGATATTTCTTTTTTATATTTTAACTTTTGATATAAGTAATATAAAATTTTTTTTTATAAAGAATCAATAGTACATATTATAGTGGAACTTGATAAATTTTGAAAATATTATTAAATTTTATTCTCAACTATATACGAGTATATGTTTTAAATTCGAATTTGAATTTGTAATTAAAATATTTCGATCAATTTTTTTTATAAACAAACTCGTCTCAAAACATAAGAAAATTTGGGAAAGTTCAAAATTACATTTATAGATGAGACAGTGCTGATTTGTAATTAATATATTTTTATAGATTTAGAGATTATTAAAAATGGATAATTAAATTTACAATAGATTGTCAAAATTCATACATACTTTTGAATTATTATAGTTGCCAGTTGCGGTCAAACGTTTCGAAGTGTACTTTTACCATAAATGAAACTTACATTTATTATTAATTTATAGTCCAATAAACAATTATAATATGTGTACATTATTATTTTTAACATATTACAAAATAAATATACTTTTTTAAACGGGAAATTTCTGTTTTGTTGGTTTGTGTACGCCTCAAAACTCTCAAAAATTAATGCACCGATTAAACCTCAAATTTAGACAAGATATCAACCCGTTTTATCTATCTTATTTTATTTTATCTATATTGCACATTGCCCTCTCATGTTCAGACAAAGAGATTCCAAATAGAACGTATTTGCAATGCGGACAACAATTTTGAAATTCGTTTTCAACACTTTCATCGATTTTATTTTGTATTGTTTAGCATTTTTTTAAACTGATGCTATACTGGCTACAAATACTGCAAATACTGGCTACTAGCTAACGACAACAATTTCTAACTCATGCAACCAGAAACGTGAAACGTGACAGGGTACAGCTAGTTTAATAACAAAATCTTTCTTAAAAAGCTTTTAGACTTCGCTCATAAAAAAAGCGTTTACAAAATCCTTTCAGAACAATTATACTTTTTTTTTTTTTTTTTTTTTTTTTTTTTTTTTTTTTTTTTTTTTTTTTTTTTTGGCGGTTGGTGCTAAAAAAGTATACACGTTTTGTTTTGTGCTCTCCAATTATTATTTAATATTATTTATAGTAAGTGCATTATATGTAAATAACAAATGAATTAAAGTTTTTCTGTACCTGCCAGCACTCTCTCCTTCAATAATATTCTCTTGAACACTGAGTAACACAACTCCTCTGCTTAACTTTCACAAGTAACTCAGTAAGAACACTTTTTGTTATCACTTGGCGCTATGGAAGTAATTAAGGATTCCATTCATGAGCTAACTCAGCACTTCAATACAAGAATGGCTGAGTTTCAACAAAATTTAAATTCTTCAATACCGGCAACAAGTCCAAATTCTCATATAGCTGCACAGTTTAGTACCTTCAGAACCTTTGTACTAACTGCCCTTGAAAGTTTACAATTGCAAGTTCAGGTGCTATCCAAGCAATATGATAGTTTCGAAATGAGAAGCAGAAAGAAAATGCTGCTGATACATGGTATTGCTGAAGACAAGGGAGAAAATGTCTCAGCTGCTGTATTGAGAGTTTTGTCCCAGCATCTCAAAATACCTGACCTGTCTTTGGAAGATATAAGCCGCTGCAACCGTCTGGGTAAAAATGTTACAAAGAAACCGAGGCCAATTCTTATTAAGTTTAAAAATCTGCTGCTCAAAAACAAAGTATGGTTCTCCAAAACGAATTTAAAAAGTACAGGAATTACACTTTCTGAATTCTTGACCAAGCCCAGGCATGAGACGTTTGTTGCTGCTAGAGAACGTTTCGGTATCTCCAGGTGTTGGACCAAAAATGGCTATGTTGTTGTGACTGGATCTGACGGTAAGCAGCATAGCATAACATCAATTTCGGAACTCAATAATCTCTTCAGTGATAGTGTGAATCAAACTGTAACATCTGTTCCTCCCGGTACTACAAATGAGTTGAAGGCAAAGCATTCTCAGGCCACTCGGTCGAAAAGGATAGTTAAGAAATAGTTTTTGTAGTAAGTTTAATTACTTTTCAATTACTTTATTTGTTTTACGTTTTCTTCCTTGGTTACTTTTCTTTTTTTTTATCCTTTTTAATCACAATTCAGTACAATAGGTATCTTGTTAGTTATTTAATATTTTCTTGTTTATCTTTTTTGACGTTTGACACTTTGATAATATATAAGAACTGTCATTTGTTCACGAGTTTATTAGAATGACGTTGTTGCATTATTCGTTTAGGAATTCAATGTTTACTTTATTTTTAATGTAAGATGGAAGGTAGTATTTTTATTTGTTGTATACATAATTATTTAGACAGGCCTATTTCTTTGCTTAGAACTTAAGAGAATTGTGATTTATTTTTAATTTTTAATTTTTTCTAGTTTTTAATTTTTATATATTTTTTATTTTTTTATGCTTTTGATGTTTAAAACTTTATCTTATACTTTTAATGCCCACTTAGCTGGCGGGTTAATGTAATGCTAGAAACGTACTTTATTTTAATTTAAATCATTATAATTTTTCTACTTATATATATATAATCTATATATTTTGTTTTCTGTAATTAATAGTGATTTATACATAGATATATATTATATTATTTATAAATTTATATTATTGTGTTTATATTGGTATATTATCAACGTATATATATATATATATATATATATATATATATATAATATTTTAATGTTATATTATGTCGTCGAGTGACAGTGATGGTAGTGATCATTTTTTATCATGTGATGAATCGTCCGGAAGCAATGATAGTTTTCACAGTACAGCTGTCGACCCACTCAATGTTACTTTAAATTCGTGTTTCTCAGAATCGCTGAAAAATTTTAATGTTATTCACATAAACGCCCAAAGTATCCCGGCTCATTATCCTGATATGCTTGCATCTTTTCAGTCTCCAAATATACACGCTATTCTTATTTCTGAATCGTGGCTTAAACCCTGTTTGCCCTCAATCTCTTATGCGCTGCCAGGATTTAATCTCATCCGAAATGACCGCATTGGTAGGGGGGGTGGAGGAGTGGCGATCTACTTACGCTCTCACATTTCTTTTAATATCATTAGTTCATCTGCTCAGCCACCTACCCCTGATGCGAGCGAACATTTATTATTAGAAGTGGATCTAACTCGTTGTAAAATTCTTCTTGGTGTATTTTACTGTCCTCCCTCTATATTAAACTACTTTGATTTTTTCGAAAGCTTGATCGAAAATTTTGTTCCATTATACAAGCACTCAATTATAATGGGAGATTTTAATACATGTTTAAAAAAAGATAACGTTCGCAGTCAAAAGATGTTAACTGTTACTGACTCCTGTAATTTAAGTATCTTGCTCCTAACACCGACACATTTTTTCCCTGGCAGTGTCCCCTCTCTGCTTGATCTAATTATTGTATCTTCTCCGGATTTTGTCTCAAAACATGGTCAATGTACAGCTGATGCGTTTTCCTACCACGATTTAATATATCTCTCTTATAAGGCCCGTCCTCCAAAACTTAAATCCAATGTACTTCTGCGGCGTAATTTTGGAGGAGTTGATGTAAATAGTCTTTCCAAGGATGCCCGCGAGCTCGACTGGTCCGTTATTACAAAATATAATTGTATTGACACCAAAATTGAAACATTTAACAATTTATTAACTCAGCTTTACGGCTTTATGATAAACATGCCCCCGTGAGACCAATTAAAATAAAGCACCTCCCCGCACCGTGGTTATCGGATGAGCTAAAGAAGCTTATGCAAAAAAAAAACGCTGCTAAACATAAATTTAAATTGAGCGATACTGAAACCAATCGCGCTAATTACAACCGAGCCCGAAATCGCTGCAATACATCGTGTAGAGATGCACTACGACGCCACATCCACAAGTCTATCGAAAACGGCAACACTGCAAGAACTTGGAAATTTCTTGAATCGTTAGGAGTTGGTAAATCACCCCAAACATCTTCTATCAATATTGATATTGACCTTCTTAACAAACATTTTTCATCATCAGAAGCAATTGACAATTATGATAAAGATTGCACACTTAAGTCCCTTTCATCTCTTCCAACTCCTGATTTTTCGCCGTTCACATTCTGTCCTTTCACTGAATGTGATGTTAAGAAGAACGTGCTGTCCATTTCCTCGAATTCTATTGGGGCAGACAGCGTCAGCCGGAATATGATCGTTCCTATCCTAGATATCATTTCCCCCATATTAACCCATATCCTAAATCATTCCATCTCTATTAATAAATTTCCTGAAGCTTGGAAACAGGCCCAAATAACTCCCATTCCTAAAAAAGCCAAACCCGTGATATTCAGCGACTTTCGTCCTATCTCCATTCTACCCTTCCTTTCTAAAATCCTTGAAAAATTTGTTTATGAACAGTTAAACCTATTCCTTAATAAAAATCTCCTTCTTAACCCCTTTCAATCCGGATTTCGTCCCGGTCATAGTACGGTTACTGCGCTAGTCAAAGTCACGGATGACATACGGTTGGCAATGGATAATAAACAGTTGACAGTATTAACATTGCTAGACTTTAGCAATGCCTTTAATACTGTTGATTATGACATTTTACTAGCATTGCTGCGTTCTATTAACATATCTCCATCAGTGACAGACTGGTTTCGGAGTTACCTCACTGGCCGTCGACAGCGCACTCGGAATGGTATGACCCTCTCGTCCTGGTGTGATGTCTCGGCAGGGGTGCCCCAAGGCGGCGTGTTATCTCCTCTACTATTCGCAATTTTCATTAATTCTATCTCTGAGCATATCACTTCTCTCTATCACATGTATGCAGATGATGTACAAATATATCGCCACTCACAACTCGAAAATCTATCTTCCGTTATTTCACTAATAAATAAGGACCTGAGCGCTATTTATAAATGGAGTAGGCGGTACGGCTTGAAAGTTAATCCTGCAAAATCTCAGGCCATCATTATTGGTAGCCCACGAATGATTGCAAGGGTTGATTGGCAAAACGTACCTCCTATTGTATACAACAATGTTACTATACCATATTGCTCAACTGTTAAAAATCTTGGCATCTATTTGGATCAGAACCTGTCTTGGAATACGCAAATCAAAGAACTCAGTAAGAAAACGTTTGCGGCCATGAGTGCTCTAATACGATTACGGTATTTTCTTCTAATTCCTACCAAAATTATGTTAGCCCACTCCCTTCTTCTCTCTATTTTAGATTATGCTGATGCAAGTTATCTAAATTTAACCGAGGACCATTTAAATAAGCTTGAGCGACTCCAAAACAATGCTATACGGTTTATATTTGGTTTACGCAAATATGACCATATTTCCGAATTTCGACAAAAACTCAAGTGGCTCCCTATACGCTATCGCCGGGATTCACACGCTCTTTCCCTACTGTACTGTGTACTATTTCACCCAAAAACTCCTACATACTTGAAGGAAAACTTTAGGTTTTTAGGAGCGCCAGCTGAAGTACGATCATCACAGTCTTTACTTATCAGAATGCCTGTACATCGCACCAAATTTTATAAACAATCTTTTACGGTTCATTCCATTAAATTGTGGAATGACCTTCCTCTTAATATTCGGCAATCAAAATCATTATTAGTTTTCAAAAAATCTGTTAAGGACTACTTTCTGTCCAAAGATAGCTAGGACGACAATTATCGTGTATGTATATTATAGATATTGTTTAGTTTATACCTTAATATATATTGTTAGTAATTTTATTTATGTAATACGTCTATGTATTCGTGTGTAGTTATTTTAAGTAGGTTTATTTATTTCTATATATTTACGCCACCTACTGCTTCATTAAATCAGAAGAGTATTTCAACACTAATATCGGTTGTCTGGAAGAAATCGCCTATAGGCGATAAGACCGCCTTTTGTATCTCCATCGTTTACAATTTTAATTTTTTTTATTGTTATATTTTTTTTACTTGTTTTTATGATATGTATGGTGTGCAATAAAGAATATAAATAAATACTCCCGAAATGAAAGAGCTAAAACAAAATTAATGCATTATTTAAACTGCTTGAAAAGTCCACTTTTTAAATGAATTTTCCTAAGTAGCATTACATATGCATGACGAACTTGATTGTATGTAATATATACATATTATTTTCTCTGTTCCTATTGGTCTTTACATTTACGCAAATTTTTTGGACACCTTTTTGAAATCTCTGCTGTTGTGTTTGGCTGCTCACTGGATATATATAATATAACAACAATGAATACTATTCAAGTTATTGCTTTAAAAACCAATTTCTTTAAAATCCTTTTACTCAATTGATTCTTCCATTGACATCAGCAGTGTTATAGATTAAAAAAAGTATTATAAAGAGATACAACCTCATTACTCTACTGAATTGCTTTAAAAACATCCTTAAATAAATAAGTATTCGTGAAATTGCAATAAAATATTCCACTTTATCTCATTAGAGACTTCGATTCACCATCCGTAGAAAGTTAATTATAAATAAATATTAATAGAGTATGCTTTCATGATGATTGTATTGATTTTATATATGTAGAAAAATGAAGTTTAATTTGAAATCTTGATTGAGTAATAATTTATTTATATCGTTAATGAATAACAGTATAGTAATCAATATTATTTACATATATTACTATGTACTTTGTACATAGTATATTTATATATTACTATGTACTTTTTACATAGTATATTTATATATTACTATGTTGTTTGTAATTGGCAGTACTTACTGTAGCTTAATTAATGGGTTTATTAAATTTACTTACGCAAATGATCTTGTATAACGAACATAAAGTAGAAGTATTGATTATACCTTATTTTCACAGAGAACACATGTAAGTGATAGAAATCTATGAAAATAAATTCAAATAAAAGCGGAAACTATATAATTAGACTGAATAATTTATAACAATTATAGAATGTATTAAATAGACAACAGAACAAAAAATATTAACATTAAAATATACATAAACGCTATCTTGAAATGTTATTTGGAATTTAATTATACAAAATTAAAGTAAGAGTCGTTTGGTGTTTTGGTGGTTGTTCTTCTAAGGATTCTTTGGATGAACTGGAGCCTGTCTTTTCATAAGTGCAATGTATGTCTAATTTAATAAAGAAGCTTTAATTTTCTCTTTGAATTATTCGATCATTTGCTTTTCTTAAAATAGGGATGCCGTAATTTAAATATGTTATATATATAATTTATAGTAAAAATATCTCATAGCCAACTTAACTTTGGGTATTAACAGCATATAAATAACGGGTGTCTCAGAATATTTTTCGTTTTTGAATTGACCAATACGCGCCAACCGAAAGTAGCAGGGGGAAGAGAGCGATCTCATACGCTTGGCCGGCTTGTTAAGTTTAGTAGCCATGAATCGTTTCACGGGATCGCAGCGCGCGTTTTGTGTGCGAGTGTTTTATAAGAACAACAATTCCTACACTGTTGTTCGTCGTCTCTAAAGGACACAATTTAATTTAACAAGTTTAAAACATGTGTCAAGTGTTAATTTAATTAAACATGGGGTGTGCTAGTTTGAAGAGACTGGGAATACAATGCCAGTTAAATCGTCTGAGCGCAAAAGGATATCAAGGACGAGCACGCACGTCGACCAAGTTCGTCAATCTGTAATGGACGACCCACGACAGTAGTTGAGATTGCGCGCAGCTTCTCTTAATTTAAAGAAATCTGCGGTTCAACGCATTATTTTGAAAAATTTACATTTTCACCCCTATAAATGCCATATTGTGATCCGTACTTTTTTGGCTACAGAAATGTAAAACCAGTCTGTCTACAACCGCAATACCTTTTTCCAGCAAGATGTAGCCACTTCTCATGTTACAAAGGAAATATTAGCTGCTTTTCACGATTTATTCCCTGGAAGAGTGGTAAGTCGCGAAGGAGACATTAACTGGCCACCGAGGAGTCCTAATTTAACACTTGCTTATTTTTTTCTTTGGAGCTACCTTAAAAGTAAAGTTTACAATTCATTGCCACCAAATCTGAACGTTTTGAATCACTGAAGATATCAACTCTATTCCAAGAGAGATACTCCAGCGAGTGATTGAAAATTTTAGCTCCAGGCTAAATGAGTGAGTGGTGAACATTTACATATGGTTATTTTTCATAAATAAACTTTAAGATCTGCTTTTTAATTAAACAATAAATAAAACTAGTTTTTATTGATAATGTTGTTTTATTATTTAACATCGAAAAACTAAAAACATTCTGAGACACCCTTTACTATAATTAAAAAATATTATTATCCTACGAATAATATTATTACAAGAACATGGCAATGCGTCATAAATAACAATCACTTGATTTATTTATAGGTGTTATATTTATGCAAGTGAGTTGAGAATTTCTAACAGATAAAAGATTGTACTACGTAAGAAGTACCCTAAACTGAAATAAGCAATTATTATTGCAGACCGCACTGATTGTAAATGCTACCAAATACATGTTTGAAACACAAGACCCAGTTTTAGAAAAGAAAATAATGACGAGATTGATGTGTCTGTTTTCATACAAATACTCCAACACAACATATTATTTTATAACCGGATTATGTAGCAGCATGTAACTTTATAGTGTCATATCAAAAGCTGTATAATATTATAGACAATAATAACTTACTTTATTGACATTTACGTGTAGAATCCTAGACAAAGAATACCGGGTCGTTTTATTGATCGCTAAACTGATATCAGTATTTCATAGAATTGATGACAATAAAGTAAATTAACAAGATGCTTCACTAAATTTTATTTATTTACTTTTATACTTAGTAGATAGATACATAGACAGACTGCTATATGTACCCAGTAATGTTATTTAAATGAATTGATAATAGAAACTATAATTTATAAAAGTATTTTATCAAAACTATACTTATCCTAACGGTAAACTATAATAAACATAGTCTTGTAATTTGTATATTTTGCACAGAAAATATAAACTACTCTACTATTATTCAAAATCTTCTAGTAGCAAAATATATTATATCATAAACGTCTGTCCATCATGTGTCTAGACTAAAAACGTAGTCAAATAAATCTTTGAGATACAATTATCAAAAGCAAATTCTAAAGGAATGACTTTTCTAAATTTACATTCGTTCTTAACATTTCATATCACAATGTAAAACTTGTTTTAGCTTTAGATTTAGAAACATCGTTAAAAAGTTTTAGATCCCTAATCTAAATACTTTAATTAAACAGAAATCATTATTATTGCAAATCCCTTAAAATATATTTTCAATTACTTAAAATAAACATTTTAAAGTTAAGAATACTATAATATGGTTATCCCTTGATTTAATGAACGCTTAAGAGATCTTCTAAGATTAATAATATAATTGAATATAACTTGTAGACGAGATTCAATTGCAGAATAATAACCTTGTATATATCTCTAACAAAGATAATGTGGCCATGAACGATACATTTTATTAAATTCTCACGTTAACTATGAGATAAGCTCTAACTTGTCTTATAAACGTTTACAAAATGCAACCCTCTTAAAAAAAGAGATGCTCTAAAGATCCACCAAATGAATGAATTTTATGTTCAACTTTAAATTTTGACGAGGTAATAAATATTTAATTTTATTTTAATATCAAAAGTTATAAATAAAATGCAAACGTTTTTAAGAAACTGAAATAATTTCATAAAATAAAAGCTTAATTTGTTAACAAAGTATATAGAAAATTGGATTGATATTTAAAAACAATAAATTTTTACATAACACTGATAGCAAACAATACAAGTCTCAGATTAGCAAAAGCAAGTAAATGTGTTGTTGATGGATTTGGTGGATACTATTTCACTATCCCGGCTCGTGACCTAAAAACGACTACGAATATAAGAACCTAGACTCGCGGAAGCGTGTCAAGCACTACCGTGGGTAATATTAGTAACATTATACGAAGCATTTGGAGTCACTTTTGACTCCCTCATAACTCAAAAACTATTTCACTTCAATATGTAAAATTGGGCTCATATATTGAAAGTTCCAAGATACATATCCTATAAATTTGATAAACACATCTGAAAAGATTATTTAGATATTAAAGTAGTAATGTATAATCAGAAACTATTAATTTTTATGATTTTATTTTAATTTTTCACCAGGTTCTTAATAGAAACAATTAGGAACACTTACTTGTAGTGTCAATATGAAAGAATCATCAATTAAAATTAATAACAGCCGCTCTTTATGTGGAGTTTAAGCTCTTCATGTGAATTTATAACAAGGGGAATACTATCACTCTTATTAATCCAACTTCAATTTTAGTTCCTAACTGCAAGCCGAATCTTCGGATAATTAAACCAAGAAACATACAGTTTTAGAACTTGCAAAGGCTTTAATATAATTCGTTTATGAAAAGTAGCTAAGTCAGATATTAGGCCTCTATTAATTATCCTAAATTATTAGAAGAAATTATATTTTAACAATGAAGTTATTTACAAAAGTTAACACATAATTGATTAACCTTTGCTTTCTTTTTTTATTAATATTATTATTAAATTGGTTTCTCAAAAATATAATCAATGTTAGAATATTAATAATTATTATTTATTTGATATAATATTTTAAAAAACCAATTAAGGATTTGAGATATTTTTTATGTGACCATTATTTTATTCATTACCTTTTTATAATTAATTGACATTTGACGGAGTTTAAGAAATAATTTTCATTAAGGAAAATTCGTATTAAATATTTTAATTGGGAGTGATTAATAGAGCGAGGCAGTATTTCAAACCTGGCCAAAGACTTGCGCTCTATAAGGCGCAGGTCCGGCCTCACATGGAGTACTGTTCTCATCTCTGGTACGGATCACCCCAATATCAGCTTCTACCATTTGACCGCGTACAACGGAGAGCCGTTCGGATTGTCGGGGACCCGGTGCTCTGTGAACAGCTGGACGCTTTGGCATTGCGTAGAGACGTGGCTTCTTTGTGCGTCTTCTACCGCATTTACAACGGGGAGTGTTCCGAAGAACTATTCGATCTGATGCCTGCCGCCAAATTTCATCACCGCACAGCTCGCCATCGCCTCCTTTATCATCCATACCGCCTGGACGCGTGGCGATCTTCAACTGTGCGGTTTTCAAAGACTTTTTTCCCACGTACCACTCAAATGTGGAACGAACTTCCTTCGGCGGTATTTCCAGATCGATACGACATGGGTACCTTCAAAAAAGGCATATATTCCTTTCTCCAAGGCCGGCAACGCTCTTGTGAATCCTCGGATGTTGCAAGAGTTCATAGGCGGCGGTGATCATATACCAGCGGTGAGCCGCAAGCTCGTTTGCCCTCCTCTAACATAAAAAAAACAAAAAAAACGTTGGCGACGTAAAAAATTGTAACAATTAACGTCTGCGAAAAACTCAAGTTTTCTTAAGGTAAGATAGTAATACTATATAACATACAATGAAATCACAACAAATGAAGAGAATAATTTTATTTTATTAAAACGTAACACAGAAAAAAAAGCCAAAACCATTCACTTCACTTTACAGCTAGTTGAAAATTGAAAGTGTAATATAGCTTTGGCAAAAAAGTTTTTTGCTCCGTCCAACACAATTTTCACTTTACTTACCATGTTATTTTGAAGCGACTTACATTATTAAAAATTTTGATTACTCTGTTTTTTGTTTTCTGTCTTTTATTTATGACTTGAAATAAAAGAAGTCCACGATTGTATATGTCTACCTATTTATCTATTAATCTTGGTCAACGCCTGTCCCGATACGCATTTCGCCGGCTGGTATTATAAAACTGTGATAATGTTCATGTTTTAAATGATTCTTGCGTCAATATTTCTCATTGGTTTTATGGAGTGACCGTATATTATGCGTAGGATTTTAATGTTATGAACTACAATGACAAAGTAGTTAAAACGCTAAATATTTAATTTATGAATTTTATACCGAATTTTATGCAATCATTATATAGGACAAAATTTTTTTACATACAGTTCAAAATCTCTTCCTAATCTAAACCGACTGAACTTTATCATTATTGGAACAGTGTGCTGTCGAAGGGTCTGAGTACGAACTGGAACCTTATAACTTGCATATTAGCCGATAATCAATCAAAACAAATATATATTATGATACAAAACATGTTTTTACATTAACATAGTTTTAGTTAAGTTAAGTTAGTTTAGTTAACATAGTTCAAAATTTTTTTTAAGCTAATTATATTATTTTCCATTAATTAAATATTGTTATTGATCATATTTACAAAGCGTTAGAACATAGATAGTAACAACTCCTGCATTTTAACTTGTACTAGTGTTTGTTCTAGTGTAGGTACAAAGCTGTTGTGTAGAATGTGGCTTAAAATCATGTACAGAGAGGTGCTGCTTTTATTAAAGTTTAAGTTTTGGATGAAACTATTGTATTGAACTTAGCGAACATTATTTATTTACACAAATACTAAAAAAATATCGCAAGATTATAATATTTGTTCTTATGTATGTAAAACGATATTATTTTCCTTTAATTATTAAAGAAAATATGAAACTGATTTTGACATATCAAATCATTATATTTTTTAAGTCAGGAAATATGATTAAATAATAAATTGTAGACACAACCTGTATTTAATCTGTATTGTCTTTATTAATTCCTTGATCTGTGCATACAGGTTAGAAAATCGAACAGGAAATGCATGGGACCTCACTATGTCACCTCCAAACAATAAAGCATGCAACTACAATTCATCACAATGACAGCCAAGAGTACGTGGCAAAAATACCAAGACTTCGACTATAAAAGCCGTAAAATATAGTATTCTCTTTTATAACTTCTATTTTAGCGGCATATATAATTGAAAAAAGCTGACAAATCTAAAGTTGATAAAACATAATTTCATACAAGATGAAACTGTAAAATACATACTTGAAGTAATAAATTTAATTATAAAGTTAGACGTGACGAAAAAGACGAATATCATTGGAATTAATTTATTAGAGTTAAGCGTTAAATAACTATAGATTAACTAACAAATAATGAATAACTATAGAGTAAGTAAAAATAACATATCCTTGACTATAAACAATTATATTTTTGAAAAAAAAAATATAGTATACAATAAAATCTTAAAACAGATGTAATGTAAGATTGTTAAACGTATTCATAGCAAAATTTCAATTAACCACATTAATATATGTGCTGTTAATTTCTCGTTAAAAAATTATCGTTATACTGTTTCAATTAGGGAAAAGAGATGATATTAGTAATTACAGGCTTATTTCACTTCTACCTAGTATATCTTACAAAAAAATATAAATTTACGACTACTTAGTAACTTGAACAAGTTTAATATTCATTCTGTAGGTTGTTGAATGATAAAGTTTAATGAAATAATTAAACATAGGTCTTAAAATTCTTATTAAAAATTGAGGAAAAAGACAAGATATAATAAAGAAAATAGATTTATAAGTACTTCACTCAAGTCAACAGAAATATTTAAAATAATTTGTCGCGAAAAGATACACTCTTTCCAAATAATGACCAAGAAGCATGGTTTACTATTAGTTTAGTTTATTCTATCCTTTATTTCTGGTTAGGAATTCCTAGTTACGTAATAGGTCTATAATGTAACTATAAATTGACTATATAAGTGAGTGTATTTTGAGTTCCTAATGATTATATACAGAAACTTTAAAGAAGTATAAGTACTGTCGCTATTTTATTATTTCTCTATTTTAATTATTAGTCAGACTTCTTACATTAATAGCTAATAGTTAGTTATTTTTAATGTTAAACGGATAAGCAACACTTAAAAAAACCACGCTGTACACAGGAAAGTGTTCATTTTTTTCGTTTAACATTTTTCAATAAACGTATAAAGTTTCACAATTAAGCCATACCTCGTTCGAATTTTGAGAGGATTTATTAAAACGCTGTTCGTAATATTTTGTGTATATTTTTCAAAGGTAACTCTTGTAGAGAACAATAGACTATTAATTAGTTTTGAGTTGCTGACGCTTTTATACAACATGTTGGAAAATAAACTTTAATGGAAGATTGTGTTGTTATTTGTTTAACAGTAATTATAATGTAGCGTGTAACTTAAAATATTTATATATTTACGTCTGCAACGATGTCTCTATCGCCTGGAGATTTTGAAGAGTTAAGAGCTTTTAAATATGTAATGAAAGTGAACATCCAGTGAGAGACTTTTTTATTTGGATTCGCATTTGATAACGCAATAAAAGCACATATAAAATTAATTGGCAATGATTTTTTTTATTTTCGAAAAGTTGTTGATGTCCGAAAGTACGTAACAACACTTTGGAATGTACTTTCTTTTTTATAAAATCACTGATTTTCTTCACGACGCAAGTATATTTACATCTGCGTTTCTTTTCTTTTCATATTATCTTTTGTATTCCACTTCTATTTGAAGTAAGATAAATAAAAATAAGTTTACTTTTAATACATAATGTTCTTTCAATTTTATCTTTGTGAGTAATAATTTAAGACAAGCAATCGTAAACCTTACTTATAATATACATATATTTTATGAACTTGCATAAAATTGTGTTAGACATTAAAATATTACCGAATTATAACTGGAATTGCATTTAAATCAAAGCTAACTATTTTTTTTGTGTTTTAACTAAATGGATCCATAAGGGAAAAAAAATAAATAACAATTGAAAACAAGCCGATTTATATAATTAATGAATGCTCAGATAAGTGTAGCTCCAAATGGTTTAAATTTAAGATAAGCAAATTTAAGTGGATTTTAGATTACTGAAGTATTGAATAGTGTTAACTGTTGCAATCATTCTAATTTTTAATTAATGACACAATGAGGTCCAATATCTATGAATCTTGAAACTGTAAGATCTGTCGTTTCCAGTAGTTTTCAATTTTTAAAATTTTAATTCGACTGTGTGAAGGGAAATCCGCTAAAAAAAACAAATGCAATTTTTCTAACAGTCATATAGAATTATCTAATAGTCATATAGTCTTAGTCAACTAAGCAATTACTTTTACTAACCGTTTAAATTTTATTGTTATTGGAAACTCTATTCTAATGAGACATTTTATATGCAGATGGCATAGCTGATATCTGTTAGTAATATACTTACTCATCGGCTATAAACTTATTTTAGACTGTCTATTAATAATGATTTTACCTTTGTGATATTAGAAACGTTTTAAAAACGTTTTAAAAATGTAAATCACAGGTAGCACTCGTTTTGCGGTCCAGACTAATAGATAATAGATAATATTTTTGAGGCAATAAAAAATTAAAAAGGGCTATTTGTTAATACTGTAAGGCTTTAACAACCATATTAATGAATATTTGTTGTCTACGAGTTCTTACGTGTGAATACTTTCAAAACGACGTTAGTTAAGGAATATGCACTTTCAGCATATTAGTTACTATTAATCGCACACAGGAAGAACTTTTGGTCTACACTATTATTCCAATCCTTTATATTTGTATCGTTATATAACTATCTTTATATTTCTGTTCTTGTTTTGAAAATAAAATCCTATACTTCTCTATGGAAGAAAATAAGTTCGGTCGTCCTTGGAGCCGGCAAAGACGGTACTTGAAAAGACGTCCCAGACTGTACTGCCTGGATATTACATTTCATATTACATTTTGCTCAAGTTTTTTTTTACTTTTCATCTGATAAAACTTTTCGTTTCCTGAGGTTTGAACTTAGGAAAGTGTTTATGAAAAATAACCATAGTCCTGGAACTGCGCTATTTAGACGAATATATAATGTTTGTAGACAAAATTAATATACGTAAAATCTAAAATTAATTTGTCATTATAGTTTTACAATTGTATTTTTAATTGCTTCTCATCTTATATTAATATAAATTATTTAATTAAATTACCTGCTAAATTCATAAATATAATATCATATGATGTCGTATGTCTGCGATTCAATAATTAACAAGTAAATAAATCTTGTGAACGTTATTTATGATGCACTGCATTGTATTCTCATGTAATTTACTAAGATTGTAGAGGCAGTGTAAAGTATAAATTGTGTCTTAGAAAATAACTGCTGCTTCAAGTATCAATTATAAAAATTTTCATATATATTTAAGTTGGTTACTAAATAATTACTTACAAGGACGTGCTTTCTAACAGACGGTTTCTTCATACTCTCTATGCGTCAACTCAATTACGTCACTTGAATAACAATTTCCATTACTGGAAATTATTTACATTCATACTTAAGAAAACAATTATTTTGAAATAGTATTTCCACTTGTTAAAAGATTTTAAAAAATGTAATATGGAAAATATTTTTTATCTAAGTAATAAGGCTAAAATTCTTATATAATAATTTCCATATTTGTAATATAATTCCGTATTTTTTAGAAAGTATAAATATAACATCTTGATGTAAAAATAACATTTAAACTGCTTCTAAAGTTGTGTTTCTTCACAATTAATCGTTTGTTTTAGCATGGTACAATACTATTTTATAGGTCTGAAGGAAGCAAAAACATTTAAATTAATTAAATTTTAAAGTAATTACGCTAATCACACAAAACTACCTACTATTACATTTATACATTTAAATAAAGATAATAAAAGTTTTTGACATTTATGTAAAAAATTTACTTATGATCTGTTCGATTCAAAACTTAAAAAGGACACTGTCAACAAGTTTGATAAGGGTTTTTTACTCTCCAAAAAATTTTTTTACAAAGATTTTTTATCATCTGTCAATGTTTATTTCGAAGTATATAAAGGCAAGTGGAAAATAATATTCCAGATTAAATCACCTCATTTTTCTGGATTCGATTATAACTAAGAAGACTTGAATCCAAAGAATCTCTCATATTTGAATGCGTATTTCAGTTTCATCTAAAACATAAAACTTTTTTTTTCACAAGCGTTGCTGTAGAAATTTTGGAGATACAAAACGAAAGTTTTTGTTTTAATTTCACCTACAATACTTTATATTATTCCTTGTTGTAATAAACATAATGATACAAAATGAACAATTCATAATAAAAAATGTCTGTTTCAAATTTATTATTTATATTTAATTATAAAGATGTTATAGAAAGGAAAAACTCATAAAATAAGTACAAAATGTTATTATTTTCTCTTAAAATATCCCTCCTGCAAAATCATCTCATCTTAAAATTAATATGCAAATAGCAGAACTTAGAATATAACCTCACCAAAAAAGTCGCTGTCAGCACGATGCCCGCACTTACTAAGTTTTTAAAGTAGGGTTAACTATTATCATAAGTGCGGTTTATCACCGCACTGTCGTTTGCACGTCCTGGAATGTTCATAAATTTTCAACATCTCATTGCTGGTATAATTTAACATATTAATAACATGATAATTTAAACATTATATACTATTAGTTAGGAATGAACCTTATTAGTTAGAAATAGTCGCCCTCGCCTCCTTCCGCCCTAATGATTATGTTTATAGCATCTCAACCCCACCAATCCTCCGGTTATAAAGGTTGAGCCACTATACATGTGGTCCAAGTTTACCCCGGTCACATGGATCCTTGGTACGGCAGATTTGACCTCCGAAGTCGTCCGACAATGGTACTATAAGACTAGTAAGCTCGCAAGGCTATCGGTCATAGACAAGTCCAATCGCGACCACCTTTTCTCCATGAAAGGTTCCGGAGCTGTAAGGCACGCTCACTTCCCGTGTGATTTCTCACACTTGCAATAACTTGCTGAGAACGTCAGAGAGGCCAAGTAACTACCAGTTCCAGCTGGTGCCGGAGCTGCAAGGCACGCTCATTTCCCGACAGGCAGTCAGGCTGCAAGCCTACCCTACAGTCGGGTGACCGGATAGATGCTAGCACATCCATCCAGGAGGCTACCTGAACTGCAGTGAACCCCGAAGGGATCTCTGCTTATGGACCGTTCCAAGCCCCGAAGTAAAAGACCGCAGCAGCCCATCGCATTAGGCTGGTCACTTACCTAACCACATTACCACTACGAATCCAACACCAAAACCGGTAACCCGGCAGTTTACACGCGCAAGCGCATGCGTCGCTGCCGGAGGGCTTAGGTACCGGGGTCCCGTAGTACCCTGATCTTAGCAGGTGACCCGTAGTTCAGCTGCAAACTATCTACCGCCGGGTGTCTCAGTAGATAGTAATGTTTATTTTACAACAACAATACCGATTAAAAAGTCAAAGTATTTTTATTATTAATAAGCATCGTCTTTTTATTTTAGCCAAAAAACTGAATGAATTATATTCCTCCTCATAAATGTTTGGCCTCCATTGATAAAACCCTAATCAGGAAACAAGATTTATGTAAATGAACGTTATGATTAAAATACAGAAGACAACGTACCAATAAACTTACTATTAGTTTAGTTATATTCAATCCCGTAATATAAGTACACGTATCTTAATCCATCCATCAATTCAATCCAAAAAACTGCGTAACAAATAACTAGTTATATACAAATGAATTCCTTACGACTTCTAGTATCAAGAAAAACTCAATTGAAAACTACACTATACAAGTCGTAGAAGGCAGTAAGTATGTACGTCTCTTTGTAAGACTTTTCCATTAGCTGAGTAAACGTATAAGAAAGAATCTTGGAGAAGTATTTACTTTTACAATATTTACTTTTACAGATACACTTTTCATCTCATCTCATCAATAGCTTTTGTCTTTACGTAATTAAAATTATATTAATAGAAATAAGTTTCTTAAATTAAATTGAATCTTATATAATTTCAACAATATCTAAATATTCCTAAATTAATCACATTAAAATTGACAAAATACAATTAAATATTTTGCGTAGATAGCACATTTTTCATTCTTTTTTCATTTTCATTCAATAGACGGAATTTACTACTATGAATTAATAATATCTCGATACAGTTACTGATAATATCAATGAAATTATTGTCGCAGTAAACTTTACTTTACTTTTTATTTATCTGATATTGTTTAACCGTTTTGTTACTGTTCAGTAATTATATGATCAATTGATAGCACACACTCAGACAACTATAATTAAATATTTTAGTATTTCTTTTATTTTAACAAAAATTTATCATTTTTTATTAATAATCTTACAAATAATAACATATTATTAAATTTTCTAATTAAACAAGCATGTGGCTTCTAAATATTTGATCTCTAGAATATAGAGCCTAATTAAAACACTCAGATTGGTCTTAATTTTTTTCTAGTTCATCTAAAATATTCGAGTTTCCATAAGAGTTTCGTTCGAAATTAAAATTTACCTTTTAGCAAAGTGTTTATGATTTTTCCTTTTTTCAAAAGTTCATAAAAGTGAGACTTCCCTTCAATGTAAAGCAAGCTCTGTAGAGAAATGTTTATAATTTACATTTACTATTTTTAATAAAAGAACAAACTTTTACAATTAAGCGGTACCTCGTTACACTCTTAAGAAGGTTTATAAAAAAGGTATTCGTTATAGTTTGTGCATATTTTTCAAAGGCATTTTAATTAGTTATTTTTATTTCCTAACACTTTCAAACTACATGTTGGAAGACAACTTTTAAATACCATTAAGAGGAGAAAATGTTATAACGGCATTTGATATAACATTTTATTATCATAAAGTGCTTTAAAATTTGATAAAATTAATTTAAAATGACATCTTTTTTTCTTTGATAAGCACCAAAAATCTGATTTCATTATGAAAATAAAATAACTAAGTTTTATACCCATGTCATTGAGATACTAATTCACACAGATTTCAAAATAAAAAAAAAATCTAAGATTTATTGAAATATTATAAAAAAAAAAACAATATAAGATCTTTATTTATTTGAAAACATTTGAAAATCTAGGCTTATAATTATATGTAATGTAAGTGTCTGTTTGCGATTCCAAATTTTACAGCTTTTCACTAAATACATATGAAGGTTTATACGTTACCTACATAAAAAAAAATATTTTTTAATTTTTGTCTGAGTGTCGGTCTCTTTGTTTCAGCTAATCAATGAAACGGCTAGAACGATATTAACAGGACTTTCACTTACGGAAAGCTGATATTATAAGGAGTAATTCAAGCTAACACATAACAAGTCATGGACAAATAGTGGTACTTGTTCTATAGATGTTATTGCTTCTTAGACTCTAACATGATTACTTTATTTTTACAAGCGAACGTTAGTTACAAAAAAAGTGTTGTAAAAAATGATGATGAAAAGAATCTAAGCGGTAGTTAAAACACTCTCGATTAAATCACAATTCAACGAAAAAAAATACTTCACATTTATTTACCACTATTACCACTGTTTCAAAGCTACGATGCCGCAGCGAGACTATAAATTTTTAACACTCTTATTTTTACTTCAAAGATTAATAAATGATGTTCTCAATTTGTCTGAATTCTTCAATATCAGAACTGGCTGAAAGAAATCATGAAGAGATCGCTCAACATATTCACTATGAATGGATTACATTGTAATCTATAAGAGCTTTATTTTGATATACTCTTTTTATTATAAGCGACCGACTCACTTTGTATCTAAACAAAGTCAATTCCAAGTTATTTCACGAAATTTTAAAGGTAAAAAAGATAAATCTAGTATCAGTTTTTGTGTTTTCTTGTATAACTAAATATAAAATTAACTTATTGTTTTACTGTTAAATTAATAGTAAATACATTTGCTTTTTTGTTCCATTTAAAACTTTCAAATAAAATTCCCTCTTTCAATATCTTGCGGTTTGTTGTTTTAACATCGTTTTGGTACAAAAAGGAAATTATATTTCAAGATTATATAAAGTATACGAATTTGATTATCTAAAACGTCAATGGATATGGAAATAGTTCCGAGGTAATCAATAAGGACTTTTATTATATTACGGATTAAGGTGATTTACTCTAACGGAACATCATTTTCTTTCAATAGTTTTTTCCTAATAATCGGTATTTTTTTGTAAATTTAGTTTAGTTTTGGAGTGAAAATTATTATATACTATCACAGACATCAATTAAAAAATTAAATGATGCTACGAGTAGTTGTAAAATCTCCTAATTCTAAGGCAAAGAACATTTATTTACATTTTCTTAAGAGTCTCGAAATATGCGTATTGTTTTTTACATAAACGATCTTTTTTTAATATTAATTACAAAGTTTTTTTTTACAGTTTCCAGAGACTGTAGTCAGTATGTAATTTAATATTCCCGAAATTAAAAGCAAACAAAGTATAAGTAGTAAGTGTTCCGTTTTTTTGTCATTTTAAGGTACGGCTCCCTAGCTATATGTAAATCGACCCTCACTTTTATATAACAGTAAAATGATAATGACTTACTATTGGCGGAAACTTTGCATAAATTCTCTAGAAACAATAAAATATTGAAGATAGATAAGAAGAGCTCAATACCATTAAATAGCGCTAAGAATAATTATTGACTTTTTGATTTAAATTAAATATTTTAAAGTATAGTGTAAATTATTTAAAAGTATCGTGTAAATAATTTTAAAATAAAATATATATTGTATATATTATGATAAAAATATTTTTAATTTATTATTTCCTTATAGAAACAAGGTATAATTTTTAAAGACTCCTTAAGTAATGAAGCGTGGTTTTTAAAGGTTCGTTAGTAATGATATAATAAGTCTTTTACTCGCCATTAGCCTCTATCTCTTATCCGAGCTCAGATGTTTCAAAATTTGTTAAGTAAAGCGAATTTTTATAGACCTTTATGCTGATAGAATAACTTTACATATATATTTTTTTAATAATATAATCACATTGTATAATGTAATATATTGTTTTATGTAACGTGGCCTTGTACTGAAACAGAGTTACAGACCAAATTATTTATATTTAAAATTTTAAATATTTGCTAACATGCTACATAAAGTACCGTATACTCTCCCATATTAATAAGTATATTAAGTGTAACTTGTCCATAATTTATTTATTCATATATATGCTGTATATTGCTTGGTACATATCGAAGTAGGTTTGGCGTCAGGAAGGAGGCTGGCCGTAAAACAAAGCCAATTCTTTTAGCAGTATGGTAATGCCACGGAAGCTAGCCTGGAAAAAAAGGGATGTAAGATTGAGGTTTGGAAGTAATTAGAGGTAGTCGTCTATCATAATATATTATGAGGAGAGATGAAAGGCATGTAACCAAAAAAGTGCATGATATATTAGTGGAGGGAGGGACAGGTAGAGGACGGCCGAAAAAAAGATGGATGGACTGCGTGAAGGACGATTTGGAGAAGAAGGGAGTGTTCAGAAATGACTGACAGAAATGAATGAATGATGTAACAGGAGACTATAGAAGAATAAAACATACTGCGACGACCCCAAAGGTTAGGATAAGGGCAAGAAGATGATGTACCAAGCAATTTATATTATGATAACGATACCATTTTAATAACATTGTATGTATTATAAAACAATAATGATTATTGTGTTCATTTGACTGAGAGCTATGACTTTGTTGGAAGATGTAAATAAATAACTTGAAACATAGGAGTAAATATTTTGGGACATTTGTATAATCTTCATACGCCTCTTCGAATGTTATAGTCTATATATATTAATAAATTAAGTTTTTAAATCATATAGACATATTTTTTGATAAACGCTATGTATAAAGTTTGTCAATGAAGCTGCTTACCTCGTTTGACTTCAAGTTGTATTAAGCGTAACTAATATTTCGTATCTGAGAGCAAATTTTTAATTAGTTATATTTTAATTTTTATGAACTTTTGTGATCTATTAATGATAACGTATTTTTTTTATTTCCAGTTTTATAATTTTTAACTTTTTTACATAAAAAAATAAAAAGACTGAAATAAAGGATCCCGGATTTAAATATTGGTCGTTTCATATTATATTATGTAACTTGTAAGTAACTTCTGTATGAGAGGATCATAACACTTTAAACTAAGCATAGCAAGTTTATTACGTTAACTTTGTTACTTAAGCGAGCATTTTATACGTGATATAACGAGACGAGTAATCTTCCATGAACCGATAGACCAAATTGTAGAAGAGCCTCATGTTGTGGTTTTATTTATCAATGCATTTGCATTTGTTTATAAATAATGTTTATGTGGATGGTTTGGAATAAAATACTGTTTAAGACAAAAATACAAAATTAGTAATATATTTTATATCTGGGATAATATTTGTATATCTGGGATAATATTAGTAATATATTTTATATCTGGGATAATATTTGCACTCATTAGTGAATCGTAAACAGTCTGAAAAAACATATCTTTCAGACATCACTCACAAAAGATTGTATCAAAATTATTTCAGATACTATAACTGCAGTAATGAAAGGGTCAAAGTAAAATTACTGTACCATTTAAACTGATGAACAGTTTTTAAATGAGTTTTTCAGTATATCAGAACTCATAATTAATGAATTTCCTATTAGTTCGTTGCAAAAATGCGTAAGTAAGTTACATTAGAGTCTAGTAGTAGTCTGTTTCTGTTGATCGGTATGTTGGTCTATCTATAATAAATTAACAAATTTATTACAGATAGACCGACAGATTATATACTATTTTTATAACAGTAAAAATACACAAGCAGAGAAAAATTGGAATCGATTTTTGTCTATGTTATTGTTGACTTGAAACATACTTTATAAATCATTATGATAGCTAAAATATAATCGTCAGTCTAATATCTATTTTATTATAAATACTGTAAAGTTTTAAACTAGTGGGTCTTAATAATAATTTCCCTGCAACCTTGTTGATTATGTCGCAACCGGGAATAAATTCTAAACTTTTCCTGTACTTGATCAAATGTTAGATAAACAGAGTAAGTAGTGTTGCTAAATAAGTAATTAAGTTTTGTTATTAAAGAATCAATAGAATAATTCAATTTTATCTATTAAAACAATCTATATAATACTTTTATTATGTGGGTACCTTATACAATTTTATATGCATGTCGTGAAAAGCTGTGCATTTGAAATAACAAACCGACAGTTAAGTTTTATTTATATATATAGATTTGTTTTATTTTTACTGTAAGTCAAGGGATTCAAAAACTTATTGTACTTATAAAAAGTCCTAAAGCTAAATGTTATCATTCTATTAAGCATAAATGCAATAATATTGTCTAAAATAAAAATTACGAAATGGTTAAAAAAATATAACAATAAAATCTTGAAAAATGTAACACGTACTACAAGTTTCAGTTTAACTAATATTTGAAATGTTATTATATCTGGTTTACTCAATTATATATTTAGATTTTATAGCATTCATAATTTTACTAGATTTTTTTTTGTGTATTTAAAATATATATTATATTCTGAAATAATTGGCTTCCAACAAAAAATTAAGTTCATTTAATGTTAAATTAATAACTATTTCCTATCATAAATATGTAATATAAGCTTACCCATTATTTATATAAGCTGGATGGGATCTTATTTGATGTATACTGTTGCGGTCAGTTTACATAGAACTCCATATAGAATAGGAAACATACGTATATACATTAATGGTTCATATTACAATCACATAATAGCTACTTTGTATTTGTTTGGGTTTACTTATCTTAGTATTTTTGTATAAATAAGTATTATATAATCATCTATTACTTTGAACTAAAATATTCGGCCTTTTAGTTCTTACTTAAAGTTTTCATTAAATAAAACATAGAAATTTTCTCGTAAGACATTCCATTTTGAATACATAATTTACTTTGAAATTTTTGGGAACTTTTAGATAATGTTATTACATCTGTCATATCGCTCCTTAAATACAAAAACACCACAAGTCAAAATATGCAAATTATACAGGAGCGGCATTTGAAAAAATAATTTGGATTATTTTATGATTTATGTGTAATCGATGTGTATTAGGTAAACTTTTTAGGTATCAAAAGATGCGTAATTAAATAAACTTTTTATGTATAAAGTAATTTTAACCATACCTGAAATAGGCTCTTGAAAAAATGCAAATAAGTTACTTTAGTTTATAGACTTTGACTTCGAGAACATTAAAATTCTAAAAACTAAACCACCATAATTAGGAAATTTTGAGTTTTGTTTTCAGTAATCAACCTCATAAAACGTCAATTTATGAAAAAAAATGGTATAATATTTTACTACATTACTAAACTTGCTAAGGGAATACAAATATTGTAGTCTTATTATGAGATCATCAATGAAGTCTAAAATTAAAATTACCAACTAAAGGTACGAGTAATAAATTTAGGTTAAAAACAAACAAATCTTTTCACCTAAAAAAAACATAGACGCATAAACTTCTTGCACATAATTAAACATTAACAAAACAAACATAAAGATTGTTGAAAAAATAAAAATGTTGAAACAATGTAGTACCTACTCGTACTTATAATTATTTAATAACAACTAAAAAATAAGTATACTTTAATAATTAACATTTTAAAGCTATAATCACGATCAAATCAGACTTACGAGTATAGGTGGGATTTTACCACAAACGAAACAAAACTAGACTAATTTCTTCGTTATAGGACTTAAACATATGGTTTGTACATAAATACTCTATTAGGTTACTTACTGAAAATCCGTATTAGGTTACTTATCAGAGGTGTGTAGAATGAAGTTCAATAACGAAAAATACCTAATATTAATGTGTTTAGACACTCCTAAATAATTTATCAATTAAACGAAATTAGTGATCTATAAAGAGTCGTATCCAATTAATGTCTCCTAGTTAAATAAAACTTTTTTTCGCCACTGAGCTACGTAAAAAACACTATTCCTTTGCTACTATTGAAATAATATACTAAGGCTTAGTTGTTCAACTTGGTCCATAACATTACGTTTAAGACACAGAGGTAACTTTATCTTTAAATAGCAGTTACAATTTTTATAACATAAGGCACCTAAGGAGTAAGAAACCTCCAAGATTATTTATTTAATGATCTACACTAATCACAACCGTATAAAATATATGAACGTAGTATAAATAGTGTTGTTACAAAATTATTTTTATAAAACGATTACTTAAAACTATATCCAGCGTAATACTTGCAAAGGTATAAAAAAAATTAAAACTAATACATTGAAAATCAATTCCCACTAGAAACTTATGCACTTATTTAGAGATTAGGATAAAAATATACATAAAATCTTTACAGATACACGACGTTTTTTTGGATTAGCTTTAAAATGCCTTGCTTCTTTTCTTGAGGTACTAGCTACTACCACTACTAGCTTTGCAGTATAAAGTTGGTTGAGAGTCAAATTATTATCAAGTTCTGCCTTCAATTTTCTCAACGTAGATACCAACCTAAACTCTTCCTTTTCGTAGGATGTTTTTAAGAAAAATATGCCATTGCTTACTTTATCCACCGTCATAACTTTTATAACAATCCATTTAAATTTATTGCCATCGTCATCTTTATTGTAGTTTCCTGTACACAGAGGTTTAAGGTCAAAAAAATTATCATGTGTCAGTTCTTAAACAGTATAAGGCTTTCCAGTTTTCTTTGCTGTTTTAATTAAAGTGATGTATTGGTCTGGAACGTAAATTGGAGATGATTTCAATGCTCTCGTAATGTTACGATGGATGACAGAATGGACGCAGTCTCCTCCGTTTTGGGTGTGCCCTTTTATTAGCAACTTATGAGCTCTTGATGTTCGGCAATTCTTGAGACGCATATTGGTACCTTGCTAACATGAATTAGTTATTTTGTTGGCCTTAGCAATTTTTGCTATAAAAATCATTTTATATTTCAAAATATGTTACTCAAACATAAAGAATAGGGAAATAATTCTAATTATTTTTTGCCAAACTAACTTAGTTTAAAATATGGTAGTATTATTGCATACAAAAATGAGAGAATATAGCAAATAAATAAGTGCAAAACTAACCGATTTCGGAATATGGTACTTTAGTATAAAGAAATAAAGAAAATTATTGTAATTTTTTTTTTCTAAACTACCTTATTTTAAAATATAGTAGTATTGAACATAAAAATGAGAAAAAATGTTCAATTTATAAATTCAAAACTAACCTATTTTGAAATATTGTACTATTGCACATAAAAATGATAAGATATTAAGCCGTATGTGATCTGCAATACGAATATATTTTTGAATATGGCACTTATGAATAAATAACTTCATCTGTCTTTTAGCAGTATTTTGGAATGTTGTAGTTTTTCACAAGAAAATACATCTGTTCTTTCTGAATGACTGTTGACAACTGATAATGTGTTACTTTTGCACGGAACTCAGTCACATAAACAGTACAAAACAAAACTAACGTTTGTGCGTTTGCGGGTGTTTTTGATCATAAAACAACGGGTGTTTTAGCAAAATAATAAAGTTTCATCGTTTTGGAAACATTCTATGCAATAAAACAATTTTTGATATTTTTTGAAATGTGTGGCTTTTGTATTTAAGGAGCGATATGTCCATTACGAGTCTTAGAAATTTCAGAGCAAATTCTTTAGCTACATACATCTTTCTTTTATTTCTGAAGTGTGTCATCTTGCTTTTGTAAACAAAAACCAGCGAAAAACATAATCGTCTTAAGTGCCTTTTATAATTTACTTAAGTATTAATATTCAACTTCTGATTTTTTTATTTCTATTCTATTATAGATATTAATTAAATATTAATAGAAATAAATAAATGATTTGTGGTTAAAATAGAAATTAAATAAAAATTGGTTACTAAATAAAGAGTCCAAAGCAACTGTGATGAATAATTATAATGAATTCTGTTTACTTAAAACACAATTACAATCTCAACTCGAACCACCTCGATTCGTGGTGATCTTATATGGAAGTCTCTAAGAACATTCTTGCATAAACTACCTTATTAATACCTTCGTACCCACTTATCTAAAGCTGGCGATACCTTGTGATACCTCCGGCGTTGGAAGAGACCACGTGCAAACAGCTGCTTCACAAGTTTATTTATCACCAGATGATCACTTGATTCCCGTCATGTAAATATTTTTTTCCATATGGAAGAGAATATGAGACAATAGAATGAAAGGTAAAATAGATGGAAGACCGAAAGATTAACAATAATATTTCTAAAAACATGCACGTGCAACAGAAATATAAAATTACTAAATAGTATCCTATAATGTAATATTGCAATCACATAATAATCAGCTATAGCTACAATTAAAAAACTACGAGTACAATAGTTCTTATTTTTATTTTATTTTAAAACGTTACAGAGTAAATAAACAAAAAGATACAAAATAAAACTTCAATAATAATATCACCAAAGAAATCCATATCATACACAAATATTTTGATTTGCTTTTCTTATTTTGTTGTTAATTTAAATAAAAAGTGATTTTATTTAAATAATAAAAACATAATAAGTTATGCAAAATAATATTTATTATTATCTAAAATAAATTTAATAATATACATTGCATAATTATTAAATATGTAATACTTAAAATCTTATTATTAAATAATACAAATTATGGAATATTAAAGTTAAATACAAAACAATTTCAGTATAAGTTAAATATAAGGTAAATATCTATATTTAAGAGTGCAGTTAGAGTAAATAATTCATGTTATATTTTGTTAACATGTCGAACTTTATGAGTTCGAAACTGTAGGACTAAAAAGTACTGAAAGTTAGAGTCTAATAATATATCAAGAAATGGTGAAAGAATCACAATACAAATAATGTTATAATATTTTGTAAACTTAATTCAAATAATTAGTTGATTCATTTAGTTATGACTGTAATACGATATAAGCATATAGGTACGGTAGTTATTTATTGATTGAAGTTATATGGACTTGATACGATCTTAAATATTTTTATTAAACATATTATAATCATGAAATATTTAATTATATTATCTTAAATAATACTTTTATTTTAATATTAATTAATACTGGTTAGATATACTTCTGAACATCTAAGTAGCTCATAAATTGCTAGGCCGCCATTTGGTTCAACCACTTACTTCTATGTTAAGTTGTGCAGCAGCAAGATTCATGTCTCCCTGGTTTTCCACTAGAAACAATGTGTTAAAGATGTAGTAATTAAAAGTCAAGACAAACGTAATAAGTTTGCATATTATATAAATTTCAGTTACCACTTCCTTATAAATTATAGTAGCTACATTTACGTTACCAAATAACAAGAAAGAAAACAAATGTCACTAAAAATACTTAAGATTGTACAATGTAACAAATATTTATGTCAAATAAATAGTGTAGTTATTTTATTTGACTTTTTCATTGGACCCGTTTATAATTTCTGTGAGTGAAATGTCAGAGAATTTTCCATTCAGTGAAGTGTAAAAACTAAGATTATTGTATGTCTTGTCTATCTCTGAAATAGTATACTTACAGGATTCTAAGATATTGTTCAAAGAAACATTTATATAATGTGATTCTTTTACAACAATTGTCATAGAACTCCATCAGAGAAGATCAGTAATAAAAAGGCGTTACTTACGATATCAAACATCTTAATACAAACATTTCACAATAAAATTTGTAAATTATTGGTCGTTTAGAAACATTTCAGAACATACTCGTATTTGCTTAATCGTTCTACAAATTTATTTACTTGCCGAAACATATATATATATATCTATATATGCTTTACTTACCAGTAGTTACAGTAAAATATTTTCTTAACTGTTCCAATGTCTAGTTTAATCGCTATTTAGGTTTCATAGCATTAATATATATACTTTTATCTTCCAATAACAATCAACTATAATTATAATTTTCAATATATAACAATATATTACTCATAATAATAAAGGGTCAGTTAAAACCGTTGCACTATGGTGCCGCGAGCTTATTTGATGTCTTTATTTACTATCAATTATTGCTATATTTGAAGATCATAACATACATATAAACATACATACATCCATAAATGCATATCTGTACACGCTACATTGTAGTAAATTTTATTAATATTGTTATACACATTGCATTATGTATATGGAATATAATAAGGGTGATTAGTTATTTACAAAATATACTCAATTACATCAAAATAACGTTCCATTAACACTTTAAAACTAAACTACTCTTTTAGCATTGATTTGAAGTTTTTCATAATGTTAAACCTTTGCATTTCCTTTTACATATTAAGGTTTCCTTTAATAAGGTTATCCCTCAAACAATCTAGTTAATTTTTAAGATTGTTTTGGATGATAACGTACAATCTATTTCAAAATATGTTGTTAATGTTTACATTACTAACAATCTCCTAAGATTTGGACCTGTAAGCATACAAATTTTCGGAATGATTATTTTTAAATATTGTAATAAAACTAATAACCTGCACAATAGCATCAAACAAAATACAAAAGGACGCAACTACGGCATAGGTAAATTACCTCAATGTACAAAAATTTTGTTTCAGAATGAAACCGCATTATAAGGAATATTTATTAATAAGCCATTTAATAATTATATTCCGTAATTAAACTTATAGTCACTATGAACTATGTTCTAAACAAATTTTGAGTAGTAGTAGTATAATGTCTAGATAAACATAGATATGTCAGCTGTATCGTCTGCATATAAAATGGCTCATTAAAGTATAGTACGTTGTAATGAATCTTCACGATCGCACTTTATCCCTGGTCTTTCAAAAGTATTTGCACTGTGAATGTACTACAACGTATATATATCAAAAACAGAGATCATATTTTATATAAGTAACAAAAACTAAAACATTCTTTGAACTTTATTCATTTTATTAAGGTTCGCAAGATAAAATGAAAATTATATTGAATCCTATAGAATTCGAATAGGTACTTATTATAGGTATTCACACTTCTATAATAATTTTATCACAGATTATTATATTATTTCTGATTTGTTCACCGCTTAAATCTCAAATCACAATTTTATCAAATACTTAATCTATTTTAAATAATATAACATATAATGTTTATAAAGTATTTTCTACTTTCACCAAACGTCGACAACAACACGAAAACCATGGTAAATTGTCACGTTTTGACGTCGGTTACTTTCATCCATTTCTAGAGATCGTACATTGAACATATTATAGTTAATTTATTAATATTTATTATATCCACTGTTACATTTAAAGGGTCTTGTTATAATTATTTTTAATTACTAAAAACCCATACCGTCGTCTTATATTACATAAATCGTTTTAATTTACTGAGTACTTGCAGTATTTTTTATTAAAAACTGTCTAGAATCTTACGAGTATAAATAAGTGGTGTAAAAAAGAGCACACATGAGCATGTGTCCTTAAACAGGCGCATGAATAAACTTATATAATATGTTATCATTTAAAATTAGATAACTTTAAAAAGTTATCTAATTTTAAACGATGAATGAATGTGACATATTTTTATTTAAAATAATTTTATTTTATTCCTAAATTGAATTAAATAGTTTGTAACAATAATATGATTATATATCTTTTTTATTTACAAATAATATTTGGGAATCTAAACTATTGACCCAAATATATACAAACAAATCATCATTCCAGCCAGTCCAGTCCAGCCTTTTAACTTCATTACAGTGACCGACATCTATAGAAGATTTATACATATAAAAATAACCACAAGAAATTTTAAAACAAGTTATAAATTGGTTTAAACTTGATTTTTGATTGCCGTTTCAGGTGGGAATACGTACTAGGTTAACGATCAAATAAATAAAGTAAATGAACCGCTTTGCTCGACGTCTTGGGAGTTTCAAAAGGAACGTGGAATTTAGCATTTGATATTATCGAACTCGATTAAAATAGAAAATTTAAACCAATAATATATACAGTGTGATATATGTCTTCGAAAAATTGTGGAGAAATGGATTTTAACAGCCAGATATCGAATCCTTTAATGTGGTGGTATGAAATACTGTGTAGATAAAATAAATTTATGTCGATTTTTTGTGGTGCACATATTATATTACCTAAATTCTGATAGATTATATTACGTTGGGAGATTTAAACTATTACGCGAAGTGCAAAAGAAATTATACATATTCTACTTTTAAATACTACTTCCATTATAAAACATTTAATTAATAATATTTATAGCAATTGAAGAGAATATCCAAAGATTAATTATATAGAATTTGAATATGAAGAGTGACATTAATTATATAAGTCACTTAAAACGATTATATTTCGTATCTACATTTATACATTAAATATTACCAAAATTACGTTACGTAAATTAATTTTAATTCGAGCTTTTTAAAATAAATCGTATAAGTAAAATTACAGACTTCAGAAATGATACGAGGATAAAGGATCTGAAATTAGTTTAATGACTAAAATGAGTCTTAAGTAGTAATACTTGCTATTCCATTTGCTTTTAAACTTTTATTGAGAACTTCGGTTTGCGTATTTTTGATAATTTCTATTTTATTTGTTATAATTGTTGTAAAGGTTTGAAATAAATTATGATTTAAACTATATTTTAAGAATCAAATTAACAAGAAAAAGAATGAAGTCCGATATATGAATTATTGTTACATAACTTTTTTAAAGTATTTTACTTGTTATTGTAATTGTAATATATTAAGATATTATTATAAGGAGATATTTTAAGTTTAATTAAATATTTCTTTAATAAATTATTTTGAGAAACGTTTTTATAATTTCAAAGAATCAAGTAAAAGCTTGAAGCAGATAATGAACACAACGACACGTAACAATGTTTTCTGTATATTTACTCGTACTAGAACATGTAAATACCATACACGTTTTAAAACGACCTCGTTGCTTGAAACTTTTGAATGTAATACGTATTTCATTATTCTAGTCCCAGTGTTTTATATACATAGAACTAGATATGTAGTTTTTTATTTGACTTTGTGTGTGTATCGTTACAAGTGAGTTTTGGGGATAATATATTTATTTTAATGCAAATCATATACAATATAATTAAGCAAAATAACTATTTGTGTACACGAACCTGAAAGTAGATAAAAAGTACTTACTTATTATATTACTATATTACAAAAAATTTGCTAAATATATTCTGTTTATAATCGAGTAATTGTACAGCGCTTATAAATAAAACAAAGTATGTAGCTTTTTTTTCATACATTTACAAACATACATTTTGATAATTTAATTGTGACGCAATAAAGTTTATAAAATAAAAGAAAATTGTTCTGCTACACATTTTCTTAGATTATAGACTAGATTCTTACCGCCCCTAGTATTTATTTATATATTTAATCGCTTAGCTCATAAACCGCAAGCATGGAAAATTTATTGATTAAACTTTAGTAATTAAGTGTATATTTTGTATGCAATCGCGCAGTTTTGAGTGAGCAGGTGGCTGTTATATGAATTATTTTTAATAATATCAGCCAATAACACCTTAATAACTAGCATAATAAGTGCCGCTGGTTATTAAGTTGTTAATTAATTTACATATATATACTCACAAAAGCATTGTCCAAGACATGGACTCATCCACCACGTGTTTGGCTCGAGTCTCTAGTTTTTCCCGAAATTCAACTTAACTAAAACGATTTTTTTATATTATTCACCCAATCGTTGTAAATAATAATTTTTTTTTAGTAAATCAATATTATAATGGTTTTAATAATGATAATAATCTAGTTGAATTTATTTATATATGTACCTACATAATATACGTGCACGGTACTATAAACATGCAGCACTATGCAAATTAACCGCAATTATGCTAAGTAAATGAATATTTTAAAACCTAAATAGTGAATAAACATCTAGACATGGTAACAGTTAATATATCAGTGTAGCTAGCTAGTACTAGTAGTAAGAATAACATATTAAAAAAAACTGCTTGTGATAAATATAATAAGCTACAAAACGAATTATTTTATAGAACAGATAACACAAAACTGGTCTGAAACATAAATAAATATGATTATTTAAATATTACAAATGGTTTAATATCTTCAAACATTTAAATTTTTTTACTACTATATTATTAAAGAATTTGATATAGTGACAACTCTAAGAACGTATAAAATTACAAGTAATTTATTTACTGTTTTTCTCTACTAGAATTCTATGAAAATGATTGTAGAGAAAACATATTATTCAAATACTTCGTTGCAGGGTAAGTTTAGAATCCCGGGGGTGTACCAGCACAAGGATAGACAAGGCGTACGAAACTCTTAGCTTTCAGACTTCATTGAAGAAAAAAAAACGCTTTGAAAATTTAAGCAAGCAATATAAAAGACTAGTCGAATGAAAGAGTCAAACAAAATTATGGCTCTATTTAAAGGACGAAATAGTCTTGTTTTAAAATATTATTTCTTAATAGAACAAACATAGTAATTATTTTAAAACACAAACAACTTTACTTTAAACAAACTTTAGCTCATGGAGCATGTCTGAGACGACGGGATATTGACTTAGTCGTACAGTTCAGTCTCCTTGCTGGAATCTGTAATGCATTTCATTTAAAGTCTAGTGGTGTACTTAGTATTTCATTTAAAGTATATACTATAATGTTACCGACTTTACGTATTAATAATAAAAACTCACATAAAGTCATCCAAATAGATTGTAGACGGTAACTTTTAATTAACTAAGTATTTCGCTTGGAAATAAAATGTACTGTAATAAATGTATACCTAAATTGTTGGATATTTTAAGAATATGGATTTTGTTTTGACTCCAACACAACTTCACAATAAAGTCAATAGTTTATATAAATATTGGCCATTCGTTTGACAGCTACAGTTTGCAGTGTTTGAAATTGGAAATGAGGTGGATATATTATGAAAGTGTCCTTATTTCTTAATAATTGTTGAAGACAATTTTCTATAAAGAATAGTATCAGTATTGAGTGAAGTGAATTATTTGGATTGGCTATCTTGGACGCTAGTTTAATAATAAGATGTTTGTTACCTGATAAATATAATCATAATATATTCGCTGTTTCTTTTATTTTCGTATACAAGATATCTGAAGCTGGTTTCGGCTATGCTGTACATCCGATATACCATTATATTTTAAAGATACGCATTTGGATTTCTTTTCATTTTTAATTATTTTAACCATTTTTCCAACGAATAACTAAATAAGATTATGCTTATACCTATTTGGACAAATTCAAATCTATTACAGTAACGACTGAATAAAAATTTTGGGAAATGTTTCTTATAAAGCATTTGTAAAATAAAAATAGAATAGAATGCATTAAATAAATTGGTTCTTTAATGTTATGTTATATTTTATACTTTCATATAACTATATTTAGGCACGTTCTAAAAATAGAAATGATCCTTTTAGAGTAAGTCTAAATTTTTTTGGGCCCTGTAAACATTTGACTCATGAAATGAAATCAACGGACTTTTATACCACTTATATGTTCTGGAAAACAGTAATACAATTGATGAAATAAAAAAAGTATTAAAAATCAAACGAAAAAAATTGTAATTTATACATCAATATCAATAAATAATTGGAGTGAAATTCTAAAATAATTTATTTAAAAAAACTAGTCTAATTATCACTAGAATTATATTATATACAAAATATATCATTAACATGATTGATTAAAGATCACAGAATCAATCAAGATATTTTAAGATAATGACATAGCTTACCTGATTTTGCTTAGCAAAAGCATTTACTAGGTGATCATTTTTAAAAGTGTTTGAGTAAAGCAGTAGATATTTATTTTATTTATAGTTTAAAAATATGCAAATATAGTAATAAATTAGAATTATTATTAATAAAAAAAATTGTTCACAACAGACAGATAACCTTGTACTGAAGTATTCCAATGTGTTTATTTATTAAATATACAAACAAAACGTTGCGTTGTCTAAAGTTTTGTATTCGATTTTTTTTGTTTTAAAGCGTTCCGTGCAGCTCGATTGTTTTTAATGATTTGTGTGGAAAACACGAAATTCTTACAAAATGTCGCAACCTAATGTCACTCAGGGTATTATTTTGTATTTTATCGTAGAAAATTCTTGTTTGTTAGTACATATATTATTTTTGTATCATATCATTTTTCTCGCACTCGATCCATATCTTCTATCGTCCTCTTTTCTTATAAAAATCCGCATTCATACTTAACACTCTTTTATTTATTATTATTTGCCTTTCATTTCTTCGCATTACATGTCCATACGATAAAAAATTATTACCAACTTTTGCTTAATCATTTCTAAGTGTAATTATTCACGTCACGCCACACATTTATCAACATGTCCCATGCATAAGCATGAGCTTTTCATGTATTCTGTTCGTGACCTAGAATATTAATCCCAATTTTCCCCATCAGTTTATGGGAGTTTCACATAGCGCTTACTCGTAATATTTTAAAAAGAAAAATAACTAAAAGCGGTGACAGCCATTGCTGTCAACGGGAAAATAAGTTTTAAAAAAAATCCTTTCATGAATTAATTTTTGCTTTCTAATCTTTTATACATTTCTTTACATAGGTGACAAAATATAAATCAAGTTAATGCTACGGCTACAGAATTTAATTAAGGACATTTTCACAAACCGAAGTGAGGGATACTTAACAAGTGAAAACCCTTCATGTAAACCCACAAAACACACAAATAATTAAACCTCTTAAATTTATATGTATTTATTTCTGAAACCCCTATTTATATGTTTTACAACAAAAAAAAATGTAAAATGTAACATGTTTTTAGAATTACTTGTGTACAAATTTGATTATTTTATTTTTAAAAAGCTTGTCTCTCTAAAATGCCTACCTAATATTAAATAGTAAACAGTGCGACAGGTATCAATTATTACATACAGATATAAATAAGGCCGGGTTCGACATTCTATTGACGAATTGTGTTCACTATTGTCGAAGAC
Source organism: Melinaea menophilus ssp. n. AW-2005 (assembly GCA_918358695.1). NCBI lineage: Eukaryota > Metazoa > Arthropoda > Insecta > Lepidoptera > Nymphalidae > Melinaea > Melinaea menophilus. Next base: position 18,091,795 of record OU911043.1, on the reverse strand, counting down.
TCTATAAAGTCTGTATCAAATATTCGTATAAAAACAAAGTATAAGAAAATAAAAAATAAAAAAACTTAAAATTTGAAATAATTTTGAACAGTTTGCTGTTTTTTTTTGTTTTTAAATCTTTTCATGTTTTACAATACCGCAATATTTTTTTACTACTAGATATATATGTATTGTGTATTGTTGGCAACAGATTCAAAACATATTGTATGCTCAGTGAAGTCGATAAACAAAGTTGTTGCGAGTTTGTCTGAGCCGTGAGTGAGTTAACAACCGGAATTCGAAAGCTAGCGTGCAAATGTATTATTGAATAAATTCTACAACCTGGACAGGATTACCTCAACAATATATCTGGCTATCAACTGATCGCCTTCAACATCGGAGGTTTTGAAAATGTCTGGCTTATTATTCCAATAATACAATTAATAAAATATTATTCAATGACCAACAACGAAGTTACCATTCGCCTTACTTATAATGAATTAAATCATAATTATATCAGATACGATATAATTACGATTTAATACTAAAAATGGATACACACGTATTTTATTTTATGTTAACCGTTTTACTAGCTTTCAATAGATCTGAGATCCTGCATTCTAATAAACCTAAATGTTTAGAATGTACAATAAATTGTATTATATTTCGAAGTAAAGCTTTCAACAAAGAGGATGAGTCTACTATTTTTGTATAATGGACATGGAGAACAGTAAAATGAAAAATATTTAAAAGGTTTTTTAAGTTGACATTTTGCATTTGGTTTTTACTCATTAGATCTTATTGTGCATTTTGAATGTGAAAGTCTATATGAGTATAATCAGTTGTCTTTCTTCTTAAGACGCCTAATATTATTAATGATAATATTGAACAAAGACCACTTAGTGTCGGGATTGTTTTTCTACTTAAATGATCTTACTTATCAGCCAAAATGACTTCTCGACGGATATTTTCAATGAAATAAAAACTAAATATATTCTACATTCTTTTTATGAAAAAAGTCAAATGAACGTGTTTACTCACTTGGAATTCCACATTCAAATTGAAGGATATATAAGAGCAAGTTGTTCATATCGTTTTATTTAATTATTTATTTATTATTCCTGGTTATTTTAGTGACCATAACAAAACAAAAAACTCATTTTATTCTTTATGCGATTATCTTTCTAGCAATGCCGCTCAGACGGTGTCAATCTCAGCGCCAATGGCCCCAAGGGAATTAGCCAAACCATGACTTAAGCTCAAATTGAGTAAAAAAATAAGGTTCTTGTGAGTTTAATATGGTAGAAAGAAAGTTTTTATTTACTGTACTAGTCTAAAAGATTAAAAGATACTATAATGCACATACATATATTTATCAAATGCACTAGTCCTTTTTTTACAACAACTATTTCGTATAGAAACAGTGAGACAAATGGACTCAATTTGTAAAAACTATTCGCGATAAATATTTCGACAAAATTATAAAAACACATGTATTATATTATTATTTAATAATTTGATAAATATAAAAAATTGTTATATTATCTTTAATATATAATTGAATTGTTTGAAGTTACAAGAGTTTAATGTTTTTTTAATATTAAAGTCATATTTTAAAACTTAAAATCTATTTATATTTTTCACCATTGATCAAGCTAATCAACAAAAGGCGTATAACCGAGATTTCTCATTAAAAGTTTTCGAGAGAATAAAATAGCTTCTAGCAATTTCATTTAATACGTGAGCTTTTCTAAGGAAATAAAAGAGATAAGAAAGAAATAAGTCTCTACTAATTTTGAGACATTTTAAACATTCCATTATACTAAGTGAAATATATATATTCTAAAGTTATAAGAACTGTAACAGTATGTACATAGATATAATGGCTAATACACTCGTTATCTGCATAAACGGTTATAATTAAGGGCTTATTGCAGATTCTTAAAGAGCATGAAACTTCTGAATCTTATAAAATAAATTTATTAACCTATGTACAGACCCGAAAAGTGAAGTTTGAGCTGAGGGTTGAATTGAATTGAACTGACTTGAACTGACTGACAATTGAACTGACTCGAGTCACACAACAATTTTCCCACTAATCTAACATAATAATCTTAGTTACAACTACAACATTTCTCCACTAATAGTTTACTTTTAGTTGCTGTTCATTTACTTTTAATTCGTCAATAAAGAAATAACAATATCCTCGTTTGTAATATTTTACTTCTAAACGGTATGGTCAATAATTTGTTATTCGCTTAATTAGATCCAGTAAAAAAAATTAAGCATTAAGAATAAAATATTGTTGGAATTAAAAATAAAATAATAAACGTTTTCATAGCATGTTCTCATCTGTTATACATAAGTGATCTATCGAACTAGCTTTCTTCCCCACTCTATTTGTGCGGATAAGATAATTTTGTTTATGTTATCAGTATTTGTTCAAAGATCCTACGATAATGTACTCGTAGCGTGCATTAAAGTACGAAATATAGTATGTAAGGGAAAAAACAAACAGTTATACCCGAATTTGCAATATTTTTGAAAATATAATTCCAACACTTTGCTGTATATGTTTTTGACGACATGATGACATTGTTCCAAATATATATTTTTATATGTCATTACAATCCCTGTGGAATTTATAACAGAGAAAACAAATACTTACAACTTACTTACTTACTTGAAGTAAACAATTAGTTACTGAACTATCTTATTCTATTTTTTTTACATTTTTCGGTTGTATAAAAATGTACTTCAAACAAAACTCTCTACGTGCCATCACTCAGCGTCCCCCAACATTCCACTTTGAATTGAAATCAGAGTCGCCATCTTTGTCTATTTGTTTTTGGGCACGGTACTCTCCATTGTTCAACCCAGAAGGGTTATTCAGATTTTTGTTTATTTATGTTACCTTTATCTTTTTTTTTTAATTGTATCAATATAGTGTAGATAAACTCTAACTATAGTGCAAATCAATAAAACGTACTTAACTAAAAAAAATATGCAGATCAATATAATAAATAATAAATATAAATTCGTAATTTCATATCATAATTCAGTAGTTATTCATTTGTAAAAATTAATAAGGTATTTATCATTGAAGCTTTAGACGGTAGGTTTAATAATTAAAAAATATTATTATTGTTATAATCGCATTTTTTTTTGGAAGAATAGTAACAATTTCATCATTTTTTATTTATTCTTTGATAAGGTATCCCATTTATGTAGAGCAAGGTTGTTATGGATATGTGCCAAGCATCCTAGAGTCATAATAAGTGGGTCTATTAATAGCACATGTGGAAATTTATTTAGATAAATTTTCTAACTCACCTTTATTATAACGTATAAAAATTATATAAGTAAATTAAATGTAAGAAAACGAGACTTTAATTACTTGATTTTTATACAAAAAAATAAGTAAATATTTTTTTGTATACACTAAAAAACTGCGACTCTCCCACAAACTTAAAAAAATTATCGACATTTGATACTATTTTGATATGAACTTTATTAAAAACATCCATTTTAAAATGTTGTTTTTTTTCAGATCAAAGGAAAAAATACCTTGAATAACCTATCCTAAGTACAATTGACAAATCTCAGCTTTTTATAGTCCCTTCTAATTGAATATAATTCTGCAGTGTATCAAACATACACTTTATTTTTTTTACTTAATTTGTGCTCAAGCCATTATTTGACTATATCCTTTGAGTTTACTTGCACTTAGTTGTTGGCACCGTCTGAGCTGCATTGATTCCGTGAAGAAACTCACATTAAAAATAAAATGAGTTTTTTATTTTGGCATGATGATGTAGAAATAATTTTTATCCTATAATACAGCTCACAAGACACGTTAAATGGTATCCATATAAAGTCATATACAATGAAAGTTATTTGTCGATACAAAATTTTAGCAAAAGTTACTCTTTAACAAAAACAATTTAGGAGACAAAGTGGCCTTTTCTATATTGAAACAATATTTTATTACTATTACGGTGGTACTTTAGTCACTTACTGATTACACCTTACCTTACCTTTTTAATATTTGACAATTCAAAAGTGAATATCTTTTTGTATAGTAGGCATTTACACGCCTACTATACAAAAAGATATTTTAAATTTGAATTAAGCAATTTTTTTAGTTAAATAGAAATGTTATTATATGATTATGTTTGTTTTACATTCATCTTTTTGGTTTATAATATAACAATAATTGTACAATTGTAATAAAACAATGGTTAATTCATACGACACACTGACGATATCTCTTAACTTGAATGATGCCCTAGTAGACTCAAAAAACATGTGCTAATTTTATTATTCATGAGTTGGTTTATGTTTAAAACCTTTTGCTTTTGCAAAGTTATGTGTTTATTATTTATTTATTTATTTTTATTTATTTAACTTCACGCCATAACCCTTGCGGGGTAGCCAGAGACGACGGAGCGCCAAACGTTACGGCGGCGTTGGGGACCGCCAACCAACACGCGTTGTTCCGAACGGCGGGAGGTGGAGGACGGAGCTACAAATGTGTTTATTAATCTATTTGTAATCAATTAAAAAATGTACGCTTTTATTTCTGCTTTCAGTAATTTATTTATGCGAGTGTTAAATTGAATTTAGACCTCCATTAAAAAGTCTGTTATATCTTTAGCTGCCAGTGTTGTCTAGCGTTATAATAGTTTTATTTAAAAAGATCCCACGAGTTTCTAAGGAAAGCTTATTAAGGCATTTAATGTGTATAAGTAAGAAACATAATTATAATATTTTATAACTGTAATTTAAATTATTTCATCTATATATAGTATGTATGGTACATGAGCAACAACTACGTTTTCTTGAAAGTGATAGGACCAAAATGTAATTATTTGACTGGTGTCCAAATATAAGTTTTTAATATTTACAATTCCTCAAGCATGATAACGAATTTGAAAATGTATTTCTATTGTAGATATTTATAAGCTTGTTATACCTACCAACAGATGAATCATTTTCCTACTACCTCTATTAAAATACAAACACGGTTTGTCAGGATTGATTGTATTAAATAAGTGTTTCATTAATCCATTAATAAGGTTATATGAAAATATTATTTTAATCAGAGAAGATGAATATATTATGTAGTCTATTTCATATATTATTTTATACAAGGTAAACTATTATTACAATATATATGATATTGATTTGTATTTTTTTTGTTTCACTGTGTATTTTATGTTAAATATGTATTTTATATTTACTTATTAAAAAATGTATAGTCTTGTTTAATAATTCTTCTAAAAAACTTTTTAAGGAATCGAATAAAATATAAAAAAAAATGTGACTTAAAGCTATCTGAATTGTTTTTTATACTTTAAAGCTAAGTTGGTTTGTTTAATTTTTAATTAAGCTTTTAGCATTTAAAAATACATTCAATTCGAAAGTAAATTTTACTATAGTTATTAAAAATAATATAGTAACACACTTTTCAAGTTAGCTTGTGTATTTATATATTCGGCTAATAGTTTGTAGAAAAAAAACTTTGTATATTCAGGTAAATTACTACTATATTCAATTGAGAGTACACAGATGTTATATGCAATTCGTTATTTATACCTACAAGAAAATACATTATTGGAAAATATTCCTAATTAAATTACAATTTCAAGAGTTAAGAGTCTTATGGCAGGTATAAATATTTTTTATCGTAAATACGGGTGAGTTGTAATGACGCTCGTTATTTGTATGCCTTTGAGCGATCTCATTTGATGAGTACAGTGGCAGTCAATTTACTGAGCACTACACGTTGACTATCATACATACTTACATAAAATCATACACGCATACATACATGCGAGGACATTATATTTTTATCATATTTTGTATTCATTGGTTCCAACATATGTATATTATAAAAATGACATTATTTATACAAGTATAATAATGCAGTTATAACAATGAAGATATTTACTTATAAAATGTACCAAAATATATTGAAATATAAACATTGTTTATCTGTCACTGAATTTAAGTACTCGACATTTTAATAATAATGTACACTTCTGCATTATGTAAAACATTTGCTTTTCCTTCTACGACATTCCATTACCAAAATTTAAATAATTTTCTTTAATTACAATAATACCGTGATTTTTATGTAATCATTTTAAATCTGATGTCTGTCATATATCCATTACGATTCTTAGAAATATCAAAGTAAAGTTTTCAGTTATATCCCCGTGAGATTTTATTTCTGAAGCATTTCATTTTAATTTCATGATTTAACACAAAAAGCTCTAATTGTCGGTTAAAATTCAAAATTTTGATTAATATTAATAAAGGCATTACCTCCTAATGCATGTAATATTTTAATACATATCGGTTCGTTAAAAATGTTTTTTAACTGGAACAAGTACAGATGCACAAAGATATTGAAATATGTGGTGTTGTTGAAAAGGATAACGAGGACGTTAAGCAAATAACGATGTCACTATGTCAATCGCTCAACCAAAATATGGAAGACGTAGTAAGTGTCTTTAGAAAAAAGAAACCTAAACGACAGAGTAATGCTCAAGCGGAACGTTCTAAGTTAGATTCACCGATTATAGTTTCACTACGCGAAAATTGGATTAGAGCTGCAAAATCCACGAGTATTACTGGGAAGAAATTAGTTGGAGAAGGCGAACGTTCGATATTCATTGGCGAAACCTTGACCCCGACAACAGCTTACCTCCTATGGAAAACAAAAACAGCAGTAAAGGAAACCTCAATTTGTAAATATGTTTAGTGTAAAAATGGTCAAGTGATGGTTCGAAATCTGAAGGTGATAATAAAATTTACTACGTAAACTCAGAAAACGATATTGAGAAAATTATCAAACAATGTCATTAGAAATAAAAGTAAGAAAATTTGGTGATAAACAATTAATATTTATATAATATAATGACTAATTACGACTCAGGAATATTTGAAGCAAATTATGAAACATGGAATAACTTCACTAGTAACATCAGAAAGGAACATAATAAATTGCTATTACTACATGTCAATATTAGGTCGATGATTAAAAATCATGAACAGCTGGATTATATCGTTGGCACTAGCCTCGTTATTATACACCTTATAATAATAACCGAAGCAAACATATCCAATATTACAAAAAACTTGTTTAACTTAAATAATTATTCTATGTACACGGAACTTCGAAACTACAGGAAAGGAGGCGGCATAATTATATATGTTCACAAAAATATTTCTTTTATTAAAAAGAAAGTGTGTTCAGAATACTGTGAATGTTTGTGTGGTGAAGTGGAAACCTTGAATGGTTATAAATTATCCTTGTGCGTTATATACAGACCGCCGAACCTTTGTAAGTGCAGCTTTATTACTGAACTGTCTAAAATTTTATCTTTTAATAAAAATAATTCTAACTGTATATTAATAGGGGACATGAATATAGACATTAGCATTACGAATAACATTGTAAGATTATACTTGAATACGCTGAATGAAATAGGATTTGAATGTTGTATTTCACAATTCACTCGAGTCGAAAAAAATATTAATGGAATATCTAAATCGTGTATCGATCATATCTTTATCCGCGACGCGCACGAGCGAGATAGCAGTCACCACTCGATACAGTCAGCGGTCGTGCGCGATGCACTGGCCGACCACTACATAACCGGTCTTGCTTTGATAAGTTCGGAGTGTATGAATACGTCTAAAACTATAACTAAATTAGATAGGAAAAAAACACGAATCGAATTAAGTAAAATAAACTGGACTTCACAATTGCTCAGCGAGGACCCAAATGAAATTATTGAGTTCATTATTAACAAAATTAATTTTATTTATAATGAATTATAAATATGAAACTAATATTACTACGAACACGAAACAAAAACATAGTTGGATTACGGAAAAAATGGTAAATATGTGTAACAAAAAAATAGAACAATTTAACAGGTGGTAGAGCCTAGCTGTAATTATCTGACTGCAACTCGTATTGGGCTGGCTCGACCGGGGAAGGACCACCTTCTCACAGAAGACCGACGCGTAGTAACCAAATTCATTTGGTTATGTTCCGTCGGTGAGTGAGAGAATCCGGAAGCCCAAACCCCCCCCCCCCCCCCCCGCCAAACATGAACGCGATGCATAAAAGAAAAATACCCCAGGAGAGTACCGGCTGCCCGTCGTATCTGGGGCGGGCAAAGTATCGCACTTTATGTTTCCTGAGGGCAAACGACGGCAAACAGCGGCACCCCGCTCCACTCTAGATGTGGACTTTTGTAACATCCGGGGGTTTCATTCGAACCTAAACGCCGTCCACTACCACCTTGAGACGGCGCAGCCGGCCTTGTTGTTTTTGACGGAGACGCAGATATCTCAACTCTACACAGCGTACCTATCATACCCCGGGTATAAACTAGAACATCATTTTATACCACACGCCGGGGTATCTGTGTTCATAAGGGAGGATATCTGCTACCGTCGCCTTCAGATTTTTGAAGGTCGGGACCTGTCCGTGCTCTGGCTGCGCGTGGACATGGACGATCACGTCAGATTCTACGCGTGCCTCTACAGGTCCCATAGTGGTAATGCACAAACAGATCAACTGTTGGGCCACGTTCAAGCGAAGATTGACGACCTGCTTTCTCAGACTCCCTCCGCCGAAGTCATAGTCCTCGGGGACTTCAACGCGCACAATATCGAATGGTTAGGGTCACGTGCAACCGACTGTGCGGGGAGATCTGTGTTTAACTTTGTTCTGGCAAATGGTCTGTCCCAGCTGGTGAAGACGCACACTCGTCTACCGGATGTGGACAGCCACACGCCCTCTTTGTTGGATCTTCTGCTGACTACACATCCAGAAAAGTACCAGGTCACTGTCGGGGCTCCCTTAGGTTCCTCTGATCACTGTCTGGTACGGAGTGTAGTGCCCATTTAACGTCCGGCTCGCACAAGACCTGCGACTCGACGCGTTTGGCACTACAAGTCAGCGGATTGGGATGGAATGCGGTCTTTTTTTGCATCCTACCCATGGGGGCCGATTTGTTTCCCTTCCAACGATCCTAGTGACTGCGCTGCGGCTGTAGCTGATGTGATACTTCAGGGCATGGAACTTTTTGTACCAAGCTCTGTGGTACCACTTGGTGGCAGATCGCGGCCTTGGTTTGATGCGTCTGTCAGGGCTGCAGCAGCTGGCAAACGGCAGGCTTATCAAGCTTGGGTCAATGCGTTAGTCATTAAAGATCCGAACTCTAGAGTTCTGAAGAGGAAATACAACCGTGCCTCCAGATTCTTCAAACGGCAAATCGCTAGAGCAAAGTTCAAGCATGTCGTCAAAATTGGGGATCAGCTGGCAAAGTACCCGCCTGGCACGCGCAAATTCTGGGCGCTTTCAAAGGCCAGTCTGGGCAACTTTAGCCAGCCGTCCCTACCGCCGTTGCACATGGGGAATGACTCTCTGGCCCACACGGCAAAAGAGAAAGCCGATCTCTTGGGCACTCTTTTCGCCTCCAACTCGACTTTGGACGACCAAGGAAAGACACCGCCTATCATCCCGCGGTGTCAGAGCTCAATGCCGGAAATAGTTTTTCGGCAAAAACTATCAGGCAGACTCTATTTTCCTTGGACGTTCATAAGTCGAGTGGGCCGGATGGCATTTCTCCACTGGTGCTACGAACGTGTGCCCCTGAGTTGACTCCAGTGCTAACGCGTCTTTTTCGGCACTCCTACCTTAAAGGCGTAGTCCCGGTCTCATGGAAGTGTGCCCTTGTCCATCCGATCCTTAAAAAAGGTGATAGCTCGGACCCAGCTAACTACAGACCTATCGCCATTACCTCCCTTCTCTCCAAAATAATGGAGATTATCATAAACCGACAGCTCCTAACGTACCTCGAGGATCACCAGTTGATCAATGACCAGCAGTGTGGCTTTCGCCATGGTCGATCAGCTGGTGATCTTCTGTTATACCTTACTCACCGTTGGGCAACGGTTATTGAAAGCAAGGGAGAAGGTCTGGCAGTTAGTCTGGATATGGCAAAAGCCTTCGATCGTGTATGGCACAAGGGGCTTCTTTCGAAGCTACCTTCCTATGGGCTTCCCGAGAGTTTATGCAAGTGGATAACCAGCTTCCTGACTGGGCGGAGCATACAGGTCGTTCTCGATGGTTTTTGCTCGGACCCCAAGCCCGTGAACGCTGGTGTACCCCAAGGCTGCGTGCTATCCCCAACACTGTTCCTCCTGCACATCAATGATATGTTGGATATCTCTAACAAACATTGTTATGCGGATGACAGCACTGGGGATGCGGTATATTCCGGTCGTGCAGGTCTCTCTTGGGAAAACGTCGATGAGTGCCGAAAGAAACTTGTGTCTTCAATAGAGACTTCCCTGGGGATGGCCTCTGAGTGGGGTGAACTGAACCACGTTCAGTTCAATCCCCAAAAGACACAGGTTTGCGCGTTTACCACTAAAAAAACCCCATTTGTCGTATCACCGCTCTTCGAGAGCACTCCTCTTATTGCCTCGCCAAGTATCAGAATACTGGGACTCGACATTTCGAGCGACTGTCAGTTTCGTGGTCATCTGGAGAGCAAGGCCAAGTTGGCCTCGATGAAATTGGGAGTGATCAATAGAACGAGGCAGTATTTCAAACCTGGCCAAAGACTTGCGCTCTACAAGGCGCAGGTCCGGCCACACATGGAGTACTGTTCTCATCTCTGGTCCGGATCACCCCAATATCAGCTTCTACCATTTGACCGCGTACAACGGAGAGCCGTTCGGATTGTCGGGGACCCGGTGCTCTGCAAACGGCTGGACTCTTTGGCATTGCGTAGAGACGTGGCTTCTTTATGCGTCTTCTACCGCATTTACAACGGGGAGTGTTCCGAAGAACTATTCGATCTGATGCCTACCGCCGAATTTCACCACCGCACAGCTCGCCATCGCCTCCTTTACCATCCATACCACCTGGATGCGTGGCGATCTTCAACTGTGCGGTTTTCAAAGACTTTCTTCCCACGTACCACTCAAATGTGGAACGAACTTCCTTCGGCGGTATTTCCAGATCGATACGACATGGGTACCTTCAAAAAAGGCATTTATTCCTTTCTCCAAGGCCGGCAACACTCTTGTGGATCCTCGGATGTTGCAAGAGTTCATGGGCGGCGGTGATCACATACTAATGGTGACCCGCAAGCTCGTTTGCCCTCCTATAACATAAAAAAAAACAGAACTTTTAAATATATATTTGAATGATTTAAGTAATAAAAATAATGAGCTAATATATAGAAAATACAGAAACAGAACTAACAGGAATATTGTTAAAACTAAAAATAAATCAATTAAACGAGAAATAACTGACAACTTTAAGAATACAAAAAAAACGTGGGAAATAATAAATAGGCTAACGGGAAGAATTGTGAATGCCATTGATGATATCTTAATTAACTCTTTTAAATTAAAAACAAGAAAACTAGCATCAAAATTTTCGAACGATTTTAAAAATAACGTTGAAAACATTATAATTTCATGCGACGAACCATTGTTAGACGAGGCGCTTTATAAAAACACACCTAACATCTCCTTGCGCTTTAATAAGATCAATGTAGAGATGCTCTCACAAAAAATAACTAATATTAAAGACAAAAAAAGGCCAGGTATGGATAATGTACAAGCACAGGATATTAAATTTCTATCACATCAGTTAACACCAATTTTAATGCATTTAATTAATTTATGTATTAATAGAGGTATATATCCAGATAAACTAAAAATTGGTCTTATCAGACCCATTCATAAGAAAGGTAGTTATACTGATACGAACAACTATAGACCGATATCAATCTTATCATTCTTGGACAAAATTATAGAAAAGTACTTTGGTCAATTGATTCAGAACTTTTTATCATATAATGGCATAATACACAACAAACAATTTGGATTTCAAAAACAAAAAAATACATCACAACTCTTAGCTTCATTTTCAGATGAAATTAATATTCATTTAAATGAAAAAAAACATGTACTTGTTCTTTTCATTGATTTTAGTAAAGCATTTGAAACTCTAAAACATGACACGTTATATAAAAAAATGCAGCAAAATGGTATAAAGGGCCCCGCATTGGAGTTATTTAAAAATTATCATACCGATAGATATAATGCAGTATGCATAGCTAATGAATATAGTGAACTAATTCCAGCTACCCGAGGAACAGCTCAAGGATCAGTATTAGGCCGTACAGGGTACTTAATATATGTCAATGATATGTGCAACATACTGCGATACGGCAGAACCTATAAAACTCACTTAGAAAGAATTTATAACATCCTGCCTTGTATCCTTAATAAGTTACCAAAGGAGTTGATTACAAAGATTAAAAGCCATAATTTGAAACAAACAAAGAAAATTGTAAAGAACTTTTATGTAAAAATATATAAATGTATAAATATATAATAAGAATTTACCCATATCACAAATCTAAGGCTATGAACATGTTTAACTTTGTTTCTTTTCTATTTTTTTTTTCTTTTATTGTTAACGTATATATATTAAGTATAAGATTTTTGATATAAGTTTAAGATTAATTTAAGTATAAGATAATAAGATTAATATAAATATAAGATAATGTTATATATTAATTAGTTATTTAGTAGTTATAATGCTATAAAGCGTGTGAACTCCACGAACGCGACAATCTTTTAGATAAGATTTGCGTTTAGGAGTAGGTTATATTGTAAAATTTAAATGTAATAAACAGAAATAAATAAAAAAAATAAAAATTAAAACATAAAGGATTTCATAATTTAAATTTTATATATATTATCGCTACTATGAACTAAGTTTTGAACAAATCATGAGTATATTGCTAGCAGACATCGCCTGTGTCTTCTGCATATAAAATGCCGCATTAGAATATAGTACGTTGTAATAAATCTACACCATGTCACGTGAAACACCGTCTTTCAAAAGTAATTGCGAAAACACTAAAACGTAATATACATGTAACAAATACAAGGTTCGAACAATATTCAAGCAATAAAGGTTAAAAGTTTTTTTATAATTTTAATCTTGACTCAGTCCAATAAATTTCACGAAATTGAGTCTCATTTGTTTTATTGTCTTATAGCGGTGGAGTAGAAATTCAATTAAAAGTATATTTTACGTTATATTTAAATGACAAATCTTTATCCGAATAATTAATGCCATAAATATGTTAACGGCTTAAATATCAAATCATGACATCATCAATTACATAATGTTAAGATAGTAAATATAATTTATTCAATTATTTGTTGAAATGGCCTTGTTGAAATTTCAAATTTAATAAAGATGGCTGGCATTGGTAAGTAATAAAATTGCAATTTAATTCCACACAATTGACATCCATACGAGAATCAGTTTACGCCATTCATTATCTGGATCTTTCTACACATAATGAGATATTACTATTGCTATTTTACTTGATGCATACATTTACTTTATTATCTTCATGAGGCAATTTTGAATAATACTTTTGAAATGTAATATTTAACTATCTTTTAAACTTTATTTAAATATGTTTATCATTATTTCACCTGCTCTAGCTTCGAGTTTCATTGGTATCTCTTTTGTAAATTAAAGTAAGGTAAACAATACCGTCATTTAAAATGTTTTGTATAAGTGAATATTTAATATTATTAAATAAACGAATATCATAACACGAGTGTATACATAAGAACACAAAATTAACACATTCAAAAAACGTGAACGTAGGCGTACATGATAAAATTAGCAAGTGATTATTTAGGGGAACATCCGAGCCTTTTTAAAATTACGTTCAGCGTATGGTTAAAGTAGCTATAGTATTAACCAGCTATCATGTGGTAAGTGAAAGAGTGGCTCCAGTTGAATAAGAAAATAAATCGTGAAAATAGACAAACATTATACATGTGATTTTTCGAATTATGTTATATTATTGTAAATGTTTTCTGACTATAACCAATTTAAATTGTAAATAATAATCATATGATAAAATCAAATGTATTTTGTAGAATTTAAATATTATATGTTTGATGGTGAGTACCTTTCAAACCTATTATCTTAAATATAAAATGTAACAAAATATTTTTGTAACATTGTTATCTTATGGTAATTTAAACCTGAAGCGTGCTTTAAAAACATTCAGTCGAATCCACAACTCTACAAATACAAAGATATGTTAATAGATGTAACAGAATTGTTCAATTACTCCGAGCTGTTAGTTCGTGATTATTATAACGTAATCATGGTGCATTAATAATACTATTTTAAATATCCTTAATACAAATAGGATGCTAATTATAATTGACATTTGAGTATAAGTATCGAAAATAACAAATGTACAACGAATAATAGTTGATAATTAGAAATAAACAATGAAGGTAAAAAATTTAAACTTGTAAAAAAAATAATAACGTAATTATATTTTTGAAATGTTGCAGGCCGAATAATAGGAATAATCCAAAGGCGACCCAGAGCTTAACATTTGATTGCCAATTTCCCTATTTTACGATCGCAATTTGTTTAAATGTGAAATATTACCCCTACGACAGAATTTTATGAATTAAGATTATGATATTGAATTAGGCAATATTGTAACAGCATATATATATATATATATATATATATATATTTAGTATTTTAAAAGGTTTTTTCTATGTGAAGAAAGTTATGTCATATGTTAATCATCTTATTCTTATCCAAAAATATTAGAAAAGAAAAAAATAATGAGAAATGTGAAAGTTTTTTTGCCTACACCATGTACAACTTTTAAGCATAGTAGACAAATGGACAAAAATAGAATAGAATAGAATTTCTTCTATATACTTCCTTTGTAACATTGTCATATATATATATATATTTTAATTCAATATTTAAAAAGTCTTTATGTACTATATTATATACTCGTATGTTGTTATTTGAAGACTATCAAATTAAAAATATTATTACAATAAGGATAACAAAAGTTGTTGATATATTTATTTTAATGAATTTCAATTTTGTACACTTATTCTACTATCTTGTGATTTGTCTGATGCTCAGAGAAGGTAAAAAATTAAAGAAAACTATCCTAATTTCTTTTACAAAATATCAAATTTACGTTTTTGTGAAATATGGTATTATTTTATGGTATGATATTTGAGGCTTTTAAAGTTATTATCCAAAGAAAAACAGATTATGAAATATAACAAGAGATAAATGTGTTTTACCAAACAACTTAAGACAAAGTTATAAAGATTTCATTGAAACTCGGAGTTTATGGTATGTCGGAGCACACAGACTACTAAGAGCAGTGCTTTAGACAAGTCAACATAATAAATGTTGGAATACAAAATATTGGAGCAGAGCAATATTATTTCGATGTTTGTTGAGGTACCTATTTGTGAGGTATTATGCTGCTATTTCTATTCAGTACAGTTCTAATGTTGTTGAGTTAAGGGCATGTGGGCTTGAAGAAAATAATACGCATTTGTTCAGCTCTAGCTTGTTTGTATTCTGAAAAGTAAGCCTTTATATGTCTTTTTTAAATGATCATTGAAATTTTTAATAGGTTAACAATTTAATTTTATTTAAAAGTACAGTCTTAATAAAAAGTTTTATATTTATCTTAATGCAATGAAGGAAGTCACCCGTTTGGTTTATAAATAGAATTGTATACCGTTTCTGTAACCAAGCCTCAGCGTATATCTTAAGTTTGGAAACCCGCCAGTATGTATATTACCGACCGTGGCTTACTCTCAGTAAAATATAGTAAAAATCTCAAGTTGAGTTATTGCAATTAACTTTTAACTGTTACAGTGAGATATAGTTTCATATCATAACATTAATATTGTTGACCTGCATGTGACTTCATATTATATGTAAAATTTACGATTTCGTAATCTTTGAACAACGATTTTAATTTAAAAGATAATATTAATAGAAATAAGATTTTTTTCAATACTTTGGTATAAGTAAAGTAAGATTGGATTGTAACGTCTTAGTAAATATTATTCTTTCTTTCCTTTTAATTTAATGCAAAAATATTTTTTAGGAAACATTGATTTTTTTTACAATTAGTAACGGTAAACGTTTTTTATTTTCTAAAATTATTAGTAATATAGAAATCCAAAAATAACATAAATTTATAAAATTTTCTATTTAGGTCATAATTACACATTTAAAAGTTAATTAATTTCTTCTTATTAAACGTTAATTATATTTATGAGCTTTGTAAAGAACTTTTATATTATAGAAATCTTAATATCGAAATTTAAATACTTTATTTACATTTATAAGAAAAAAAAATCAAAACATAAGATAGCACAACAAAAAATAATTAATATGCTTTTAATTATAAAGGATCAATGGAGTATAGTGTTCATTGCGACATGAAGCTCAACTTCTCTTTGAGTTATATTTTACTGCTTTACGGGACTGATATTTACTTTGTGCTCTGAACATCGGAATATTTCATAATTACGCTAAATAATTTCCGTAATTATTACAAAATGGAACAATTGATTTTAATATTTGTGTCCTACATAGTTTTTTTAAATATTTTTAAATATGTTTAGTTTGTATAGATGTCACCTCCTTCCCGTTTATGACGTTAGAATATTGATATAGAATTCTAGATTAAATAAGGCGTGAGGAGCACAGTAGCTCAATTTGCAAAGCCACCGGATGGCTTACCACTGGTTACAGCTCCGTGTCTCGGCGATGAATTTACCATTCTATACCTACTTATTTTAAAAAGCGTAAAAATATTTTAATAGTTAACTTAATTTATATTACTAATAAACTCTTCAAGTATCATTTTTCGGCAATGACATAAAGCTATCAGGTTAATCTAATCACACGCATATTATGTGGCGGTAAATAAATATTTCCATCAGGTGTAAACAATGTAACAAGAAACCAAGGTCTATAATATACATATTTAAAAATTAAATAGAAAATTATATATGATATATAGATCTCAAACAAGTTTTTCTTTGTCTTATATATGCTTGTTTTTTGTTTGCTTATCCCCAAAGATATAATAAGAATATTATTTCCTTTGGTACATAAAATTCTATTCTATATTAATTTAAATACTTAGTTACACATTCTAATTTTTGTGATGTTTATCGATCAAATTGTCTGAAGATATGAGGTTGACTAATTATCTGTTGACATGTAAACCAAGAGACTTAAATAGTCTACGACAATTTATATTATTTTAAAAATTTGACGATGATGTCCTGAGGTTACTTTAAGTAGGAAATAAATAATTTTTTAAGATTTCTAGAACGAAATCTTAAAGAATATTTGTAGTATTTTGTCATTTAATTTCAATGTTTTCACATAAGTTATAACACAATGCTGAATATTATTTAAAGGAGCTGTCATTCGTTTCACATGATTAGATGCTTTTAAAATGTTATCAGTTAATAATGCTCGTTTGTTTTCAAAGACATTCAGTTCTGTATTTTAACTTTACTAAATAAATTATTTTCTTTTGTGATTATTTTCAATTTACCCCATATTCAGTTTATGATTATTCGTGATTATTTTAAATTTACCCGCATACAGTTTGTGATTATTTTCAAATTACCCACATGCAGTCTGTGATTATTTGTTATTATTTTCAATTTACCCACATAGAGTATGTGATTAGTCGTGATTATTTGCAATTTACCCATATTCAGTTTGTGATTATTCGTGATTATTTTAAATTTAGCCGCATACAGTTTGTGATTATTTTCAATTTACCCACATTCAGTTTGTGATTATTTGTGATTATTTTCTGATAATCTGCGTGAGTAGTAACACTATTCCCTTACTTGAATATTTTGAATTTTAAATTCAATGTCACGAACGTTCTAGTTCTTTCTGTAGAAAGCACTTCCAGGATTTATTTTTTAATTAGACTCCAGTGAATGTTGTTGTAATTAGTGTTCTTAATAATGTTTAAAAGGCGTGCTTAAAATCATTTATGTGTATCATTGTTGGGTTGATTAATTATTATGGATTAACCATAATTCGTATTTTCGGTACTTTCCGTGCAATTTAAAACATTTGAAGGGTACATAGTGAGTATTTTGAATTTTCACTGTAAATTAGGAGGTGTGCTTTAATACTTTACGTAGCATAATTTCAATATTGGTTCTATTTCGATAATAAGATATTGTATTCCTTGTGAGGGGTTTTTCCTCCATGAAGTATTATAATTTGATATTATTTCAATAGATTACTGAGTAATTAGAGATATTTCGTAGGTTAATCTTTATTTTATTAATTACAGGAGGTTTTTTTAATAGGGGGATACACTTAGGGGGATTTCACCCGAATATATTATTATCGCGGGTATACATGACACTTTGTGGCGTCAACTCGAATGTCCAGTTTGTTGATCTGTAGCAGTAGCTGTATATGAATTTCGAGACTGCCTTTAACCTAGCCTGAACCTTGATAAAATATTAGGAAGATATTTGGTGATGTACAAATTATATATTTGGACATTAATATTTTAAGAATAATTTTCAAATGTTTACTTTATACCATCATTTCATTAATTAAACAAAATTTAAAAGATAAGAATATTTTTTCCTTTATGGTTATGAATCGTGGTTTAATTAATCGCACACTACAAGACGTCATGATAATCTCTGTGATATTATGGAATAGAACACTGTTGGTGAAAATTAGATACATACAGACACCCTGTTGGAATAAATGGGCCTTGTCGGTTTATAGTTCACTTATTAAGTTTGAACATAAATTCATAAATATTGCGCATCTACTTATAAGATAATTCGTTTATTTATATTCTGAATTGTATGTGAAAAAAAAATGAACTCGTATTTGGTATCCTTTTATATATGTGGTATAAATATAATTTGCAAATTTAATATATGTTACTGAGTTTTGTAATGTATAACATTCGTGAATAATAAGGCTTCGTTCCATGTAAAATCGTTTGTGAAAACATTTTAGTTAAATACAGTGTACCGAATGTTGAGAACATAATGTCAAGAAAGAAAGAAAGAACAATTTATGAGAAATTTAATAATTTTGCAGATTTTAATTAAATTTAGAGTAAAGAAACTTTTTTATGAAAATTGTATTTTGTTAATATAAATTATTATAATTTACAGTTAATTGTCGTCGCAGGAATGGGAAAATTAAATTTGTTAAATGCTTTATAAAGATGGCCAAAGTAAAGAATTAATTTGCAATTTAATTAACAACAATTGCTTATACGAGAATTAGTTTACGCCATTGATTGTAAGGATCTTTTTACACATATTGTTATTTTACTTGATCGGTACATTTACTTAATTATTTTCATAAGGCTTTTTCTGAATAATGCTCTTGAAATGCGGCATTAAAACAATTTTTTAATTTACATTATATTATTTGACAAAACTTCTGATTATTCCAGCTACTCCAATTTAGATATTAGTTTTGGAGGTTATTAACTTTATTTGAAAATTTAAGTATGTAGTGCAGCCCGTTAAATGTTCTGTGAAAGGGAATATAATATCTTAACAAACGAATATCATGACACGATTATACAAACGTATATGCATAAAAACACAAAATTAATTTATTTTGAAAATAATGTTTAGTGTATGGTTGAATAAGATTTTATATTTTTAATCTTAGATTATATTATTTTACGTTAACAATTATACGATATCTCAAGTTCTAATGAACCGATTTGCTTGAAGTTTATCATGAATATTCTTTAAATATATCTCTAACACATGACGCTCGAAAACCTGGAAATTTCTTTTTTTTAATATGTGTAAACAATTCGAGAAAGCTTAAAAATTAGGGAAAAATGGACCTCAATTTTTGAGTAGCCGCCATTTTATGAAAAAAAATTTTTTCCTTTTTTTCTGCGTCATACGATAATGACATTCATATTAATTAAGAATTTGTCAGCTTTTTTTTTTCAGATGACCACAAGGGTAGAAATCGTGACGACGAGGACACTGCCTTTTCCATGAATTTTTTTTATTTTTTTTTTATTTATTTTGTGTGCTCTTAATATATAAATAAATAAATGGTAAAAAAATGGATACTAAAAATATCAATAGCGTTTTTTTTATTCACCGTCAAAAAATGCTCGAAATTCGGGCCTCTAGACTAGAATACCCCCTAAAGTAGAAAAATATTATCATTAATAATATTAGGCGTCTTCGGAAAAAAGACAACTGATTTTTCTCATATAGACTTTCACATTCAAAATGCTCAATAAGATCTAATAAGTGAAAACCAATTGCAAAATGTCAACTTAAAAAACCTTTTAAATATATTTTCATTTTACTGTTCTCGTCCATTATACAAAAATAGTAGGCTCATCCTTTTTGTAAAGAGCTTTACTTTGAAATATGATACAATTTATTGTATAGTTTAAACATTTAAGTTCGTTTTTTATATTGTGATTTTTATAATATGTATATTTTATTAGAATGCAAGATTTCAGCTCTATTGAAAGCCAGTAAAACGGTTAACATAATATAAAATACGTGTGTATCCATTTTTAGTATTAAATCGTAATTATATCGTATCTGATATAATAATGATTTAATTCATAGTAAGTAAGGCGAATGGTAACTTTCTTTGTTGGTCATTGAATAATATGTTATCAATTATATAATATTATTGGAATAATAAGCCAGACATTTTCCGAACCTCCGATGTTAAAGACGATCAGTTGATAGCCAGATATATTATTGAGGTAATCCTCTCCAGGTTGTAGCATTTATTCAACAATATATTTGCACGCTAGCTTTCGAATTCCGGTTGTTAACTCACTCACGGCTCAGACAAACTCGCAACAACTTTGTTTATCGACTTCACTGAGCAAACAATATGTTTTGAATCTGTTGCCAACAATACACAATACATATATATCTAGTAGTAAAAAATATTGCGGTATTGTAAAACATGAAAAGATTTAAAAACAAAAAAACTGCAAAGTGTTCAAAGTTATTTCAAATTTTAAATTTTTTTGTTTTTTATTTTCTTATACTTTGTTTTTTTTATATGAATATTTGATACAGCCTTTATAGACCTTATATCTGTTTGTAATAATTGATACCTGTCGCACTGTTTACTACTCGTATTTAATATTAGGTAGGCATTTTAGAGAGACAAGCTTTGTAAAAAAAAATAATCAAATTTGTACATAGGTAATTTTAAAAGTATGTTACATTTTATATTTTTTCTGTTTTAAAACATATAAATAGGGGCTTCAGAAATAAAAACATAAATTTAAGAGGTTTAATTACTTGTATGTTCTGTGGATTTAAATGAAGGGTTTTCACTTGTTAAGTCTCCCTCACATCGGTTTGTGAAAATGTCCTTAATTAAATTCAGTAGCCGTAGAATTAACTTGATTTATATTTTTGTCACCTATGTAAGGAAATGTATAAAAGATTAGAAAGCAAAAATTAATTCATGAAAGGATTTTTTTAAAAACCTGTTTTCTCGTTGACAGCAATGGCTGTCACCGCTTTTAGTTATTTTTCGTTTTACAATGATGGGGAAAATCGGGATTGATATTCTAGGCCACGAACAGAATACATGAAAAGCTTATGCTTATGCATGGGACATGTTGATAAATGTGTGACGTGACGTGAATAATTACACTTAGAAATGATTAAGCAAAAGTTGGTAATAATTTTTTATCGTATGGACATGCAATGCGAAGAAATGAAAGGCAAATAATAAAAAGAGTGTTAAGTATGAATGCGGATTTTTATAAGAAAAGAGGGCGATAGAAGATATGGATCGAGTGCGAGAAAAATGATATGATACAAAAATAATATATGTACTAACAAAAAAGAATTTTCTACGATAAAATACAAAATAATACCCTGAGTGACATTAGGTTGCGACATTTTGTAAGAATTTCGTGTCTTCCACACAAATCATTAAAAACAATGGAGCTGCACGGAACGCTTTGATACAAAACAATCAAATACAAAACTTCAGACAACGCAACGTTTTGTTTGTATATTTATTAAATAAACACATTGGAATACTTCAGTATAAGATTATCTGTCTGTTGTGAACAATTTTTTTTATTACTAATAATTCTAATTTATTACTATATTTTCATATTTTTAAACTATAAATAAAATAAATATCTACTGCTTTACTCAAACTCTTTTAAAAATGATCACCTACTAAATGCTTTTGCTAAGCAAAATCAGGTAAGCTATATCATTATCTTAAAATATCTTGATTGATTCTGTGATCTTTAATCAATCATGTTAATGATATATTTTGTATATAATATAATTCTAGTGATAATTAGGCTAGTTTTTTTAAATAAATTATTTTAGAATTTCACTCAAACTATTTATTGATATTGATGTATAAATTACAATTTTTTTCGTTTTATTTTTGATACTTTTTTTATTTCATCAATTGTATTACTGTTTTCCAGAACATATAAGTGGTATAAAAGTCCGCTGATTTCATTTCATGAGTCAAATGTTTACAGGGCCTAAAATTTAGACTTACCCTAAAAGGATCGTTTCTATTTTTAGAACGTGCCTAAATATAGTTATATGAAAGTATAAAATATAACATAACATTAAACAACCAACTTATTCAATGCATTCTATTCTATTTTTATATTACGAATGCTTTATAAGAAACATTTCCCAAATTTTTAATTCAGTCGTTACTGTAATAGATTTGAATTTGTCCAAATAGGTATAAGTATAATCTTATTTATTTATTCGTTGGAAAAATGGTTAAAATAATTAAAAATGAAAAGAAATTCAAATGTGTTTCTTTAAAATATAATGGTATATCGGATGTACAGCATAGCCGAAACCAGCGTCAGACATCTTGTAGGCTAGATAGGGTATTCGACAATAAAAGAAACAGCGAATATATTATGATTATAATTATCAGGCAACAAACATCTTATTATTAAACTAGCGTCCAAGATAGCCAATCCAAATATCACTTCACTCAAAACTGATCCTTTTCTTTATAGAAAATTGTGTTCAACAATTATTAAGAAATAAGGACACTTTCATAGTCCACCTTATTTCCAATTTCAAACACTTCAGACTGTAGCTTCCAAACGAATGGCCGATATTTATATAAACTATCGACTTTATTGTAAAGTTGTGTTGGAGTCAAAACAAAATCCATATTCTTAAAATATCCTACAATTTAGGAATACATTTATTACAGTACATTTTATTACCAAGCGAAATACTTAGTTAATATAATTAAACATTTTTATAATACCGTCTACAATCTATTTGAATTATTTTATGTGAGTTTTTATTATTAATACGTAAAGTCGGTAACATTACAGTATAAACTTTAAATGAAATACTAAGCACACCACTAGACTTTAAATGAAATGCATTACAGATTCCAGTAAGGAGACTGAACTGTACGACTAAGTCAATATCCCGTCGTCTCAGACATGCTCTAGTAGCTAAAGTGTTTGTGTTTTAAAATAATTACTACGTTTGTTCTATTAAGATATAATATTTTAAAACAAGACTATTTCGTCCTTTAAATAGAGCCATAATTTTGTTTGACTCTTTCATTCGACTAGTCTTTTATATTGCTTGCTTAAATTTTCAAAGAGTTTTTTTCTCTTCAATGAAGTCTGAAAGCTAAGAGTTTTGTACGCCTTGTCTATCCTTGTGCTAGTACACCCCTGGGATTCTAAACTTACCCTGCAACGAAGTATTTGAATAATATGTTTTCTCTACAATCATTTTCATAGAATTCTAGAAGAGAAAAACAGTAAATAAACTACTTGTAATTTTATACGTTCTTAGAGTTGTCACTATATCAAATTCTTTAATAATATAGTAGTAAAAAATTTTAAATGTTTGAAGATATTAAACCATTTGTAATATTTAAATAATCAAATTTATTTTTATTTCAGAACACGTTTGTGTTATCTGTTCTATAAAATTATTCGTTTTGTAGCTTATTATATTTATCACATGCAGTTTTTTTTAATATGTTATACTTACTACTGGTACTAGCTAGCTACACTGATATATTAACTGTTACCATGTCTAGATGTTTATTCACTATTTAGGTTTCAAAATATTCATTTACTTAGCATAATTGCGGTTTATTTGCATAGTGCTGCATGTTTATAGTACCATGCACAGGTGTATTATGTAGGTACATATATAAATAAATTCAACTAGATTATTATCATTATTAAAACCATTATAATATTGATTTACTAAAAAAAATTAATTTATTATTTACAACGATTGGGTGAATAATATAAAAAAATCGTTTTAGTTAAGTTGAATTTCGGGAAAAACTAGAGACTCGAGCCAAACACGTGGTGGATGAGTCCATGTCTTGGACAATGCTTTTGTGAGTATATATATGTAAATTAATTAACAACTTAATAACCAGCGGCACTTATTATACTACTAGATATTAAGGTGTTATTGGCTGATATTATTAAAAATAATTCATATAACAGCCAGCCACCAGCCACCACTCAAAACTGCGCGATTGCATACAAAATATACACTTAATTACTAAAGTTTAATCAATAAATTTTCCATGCTTGCGGTTTATGAGCTAAGCGATTAAATATATAAATAAATACTAGGGGCGGTAAGAATCTAGTCTATAATCTAAGAAAATGTGTAGCAGAACAATTTTCTTTTATTTTATAAACTTTATTGCGTCACAATTAAATTATCAAAATGTATGTTTGTAAATGTATGAAAAAAAAAGCTACATACTTTGTTTTATTTATAAGCGCTGTACAATTACTCGATTATAAACAGAATATATTTAGCAAATTTTTTGTAATATAGTAATATAATAAGTAAGTACTTTTTATCTACTATCAGGTTCGTGTACACAAATAGTTTTTTTTTCTTATCTATATTGTATATGATTTGCATTAAAATAAATATATTATCCCCAAAACTCACTTGTAACGTCATACACATACACACACAAAGTCAAATAAAAAACTACATATTAAGTTCTATGTATATAAAACACTGGGACTAGAATAATGAAATACGTATTACATTCAAAAGTTTCAAACAACGAGGTCGTTTTAAAACGTGTATGGTATTTACATGTTCTAGTATAAATATACAGAAAACATTGTTACGTGACGTTGTGTTCATTATTGGCTTCAAGCTTTTACTTGATTCTTTGAAATTCTAAATACGTTTCTCAAAATAATTTATTAAAGAAATATTTAATTAAACTTAAAATATCTCCTTATAATTATATCTTAATATATTACAATTACAATCACAAGGAAGTTTAAAAAAATATATGTAACAATAATTCATATATCGGACTACATTCTTTTTCTTGTTATTTGATTCTTAAGATACAGTTTCAATCATAATTTATTTCAAACCTTTTCAACAATTATAACAAATAAAATAGATATTATCAAAAATACGCAAACCGAAGTTCTCAATAAGGTTTCAAAGCAAATGGAATAGCAATTATTAACTTAAGACTCATTTTAGTCATTAAACTAATTTCAGATCCTTTATCCTCGTATCATTTCTGAAGTATGTCATTTTACTTCTACGATTTATTTTAAAAAGCTCGAAGTAAAATTAATTTACATTAAGTAATTTTGGTAATATTTAATGTATAAATGTAGATACGAAATATAATCGCTTTAAGTGACTTATATGATTAACGTCACTCTTAATATTCAACTTCTATATAATTAGTCTTTGGATATTCTCTTAAATTGGTATTAATATTATTAATTAAATGTTTTATAATGGAAGTAGTATTTAAAAGTAGTAGATGTATAATTTCTTTTGCACTTCATGTCGCCATAGTTTAAATCTCCCAAAGTAATATAATCTATCAGAATTTAGGTAACATAATATGTGCACCACAGGAAATCGACATAAATTTATTTTATCTATAAAGTATTTCATACCACCACATCAAAGGATTGGACATCTGGCCGTTAAAATCCATTTCTCCACAATTTTTCGAAGACACATATCACACTGTATATATTATTGGTTTAAATTTTCTATTTTAATCGAGTTCGATAATATCAAATGCGAAATTCCACGTTCCTCTTGAAACTCCCAAGACGTCGAGCAAAGCGGTTCATTTACTTTATTTACTCGTATTTGATCGTTAACCTAGTACGTATTCCCACCTGAAACAGAAATCAAAAGTCAAGTTTAAACCAATTAATTACTTTAAATGACCCTTTAAATGTAACAATGGATATAATGAATATTAATAAATTAACTATAATATGTTCAATGTACGATCTCTAGAAATGGATGAAAATAAACGTCGACGTCAATACGTGACAATTTACCATTGCTTTCGTATTGTCGTTGACGTTAGGTGAAAGTAGAAAATACTTTATGAACATTATATGTTATGTTATTTAAAATAGATTAAGTATTTGATAAAATTATGATTTGAGATTTAAGCGATGAACAAATCAGAAGTAATCTAATATTTTGTGATAAAATTATTATAGAAGAGTGAATAAGTACCTATTCGAATTTTATAGGATAAAAAATAATTTTCATTTTATCTTGCGAACTTTAATAAAATGAATAAAGTTCAAAAAATGTTTTAGTTTTTATAACTTATATAATATGTGATCTCTGTATTTGATATATATACGTTGTAGTACATTCACAGTGCAATTACTTTTAAAAGACCAGGGATAAAGTGCGATCGTGAAGATTTATTACAACGTACTATACTTTAATGAGACATTTTATATGCAGACGATACAGCAGAGGTCTATTATATTACAACTCTAAAATTTGTTTTGAACATAGTTCATAGTGACTGTAAGTTTAATTAAGGAATATAATTGTTAAATGGATTATTAACAAATATTCCTTACTACTTATATAATATAATAATGTTACTCCCATTCTGAAACAATTTTTTGTACATTGAGGTAATTTACCTATGCCATAGTTGCGTCCTTTTGTATTTTGTTTGATGCTTTTGTGTAGGTTATTAGTTTTATTACAATATTTAAAGATAATTATAATCTGAAAATTTGTATGCTTACAGAAGGGATCCAAATATTAGGAGATTGTTAGTAATGTATTAGTATTAACAACATATTTTGAAACAGATTGTACGTTATCATCCAAAACAATCTTAAAAATTAACTAGATCGTTTGAGGTATAACCTTATTAACCTTAACATGTAAAAGGAAATGCAAAGGTTTAACATTATGAAAAACTTTAAATCAATGCTAAAAGAGTAGTTTAGTTTTAAAGTCTTAATGGAACGTTATTTTGATGTAATTGGGTATATATTGTAAATAACTAATCACCCTTATTATATTCCATATACATAATGCAATGTATATAACAATATTAATAAAATTTACTACATTAATGTAACGTGTACACTGTACAGATATGCAATTATGCATGTATGTATGTTTGTATGTATGTTATGATCTTCAAATATAGCAATAATTAATAGCAAATAAAGACGTCAAATAAGCTCGCGGCACCATAGTGCAACGGTTGTAACTGTCCGAAATTGATTATAATGAGTAATATATTATTATATATTGAAAATTATAATTATAGTTGATTGTTATTGAAAGATGCGAGTATATATATTAATGCTATGAAACCTAAATAATGATTTAACTAGACATTGGAACAGTTAAGAAAATATTTTACTGTAACTACTAGTAAGTAAAGCATATATTATTAAAATTATATATATATATCATAGAATTGAAACATTTCATAATTACAATATTTCGGCCAGTACCAGGTCAGACCAATAATTTACAAATTTTAAACGTCGAAATGTTTCTATTAAAATATTTGATATCGTAAGTAACGCCTTTTTATTATTGATCTTCTCTGATCATTATATAAATGTTTCTTTGAACAATATCTTACAATCCTGTTAGTGTACTATTACAGAGATAGACAAGACATACAATAATCGTTGTTTTTACACTTCACTGAATGGAAAATTCTCTGACATTTCACTCACGGAAATTATAACTGGTCCAATGAAAATGTCAAACAAAACAAAAAAATAACTACACTATTTATTTGACATAAATATTTGTTACTTTGTACAATCTTAAGTATTTTTTGATGACATTTGTTTTCTTTCTTGTTATTTGGTAACGTAAATATAGCTACTATAATTTATAAGGAAGTGGTAACTGAAATTTATATAATATGCAAACTTATTACGTTTGTCTTG
The DNA here is from genome assembly GCA_918358695.1 of Melinaea menophilus ssp. n. AW-2005. Classification (NCBI taxonomy): domain Eukaryota; kingdom Metazoa; phylum Arthropoda; class Insecta; order Lepidoptera; family Nymphalidae; genus Melinaea; species Melinaea menophilus. Next base: position 18,063,584 of record OU911043.1, on the reverse strand, counting down.
ACTTTTAATTACTACATCTTCAACACATTGTTTCTAGTGGAAAACCAGGGAGACATGAATCTTGCTGCTGCACAACTTAACATAGAAGTAAGTGGTTGAACCAAATGGCGGCCTAGCAATTTATGAGCTACTTAGATGTTCAGAAGTATATCTAACCAGAATAATATTAAAATAAAAGTATTATTTAAGGTAATATAATTAAATATATCAAGATTATAATATGTTTAATAAAAAATATTGAAGATCGTACCAAGCCCATATAACTTCAATCTATAAATAATTACCGTACCTATATGCTTATATATATTACAGTCATAACTAAATGAATCAACTAATTATTTGAATTAAGTTTACTAAATATTATAACATAATTTGTATTGTGATTCTTTCACCATTTCTTGATATAGTATTAGACTCTAACTTTCAGTACTTTTTAGTCCTACAGTTTCAAACTCATTAAGTTCGACATGTTAACAAAATCTAACATGAATTATTTACTCTAACTGCACTCTTAAATAGAGTTATACCTTATATTTAACTTAAACTGAAATTGTTTTGTATTTAACTTTAATATGCCATAATTTGTATTATTTAATAATAAGATTTTGAGTATTACATATTTAATAATTATACAATGTATATTATTACATTTATTTTAGATAATAAGAAATATTATTTTGCATTACTTATTATGTTTTTATTAATCAAATAAAATCACTGTTTATTTAAATTAACAACAAAAGAAGAAAACAAGTCAAAATATTAGTGTATGATATGGATTTCTTTGGTGATATTATTATTGATGTTTTATTTTGTATCTTTTTGTTTATTTACTCTGTAACGTCTTATAATAAAATAAAAATAAGAACTATTGTAGTTTTTTAATTGTAGCTATAGCTGATTTTTATGTGATTGCAATATTACATTATAGGATAAAATACTATTTAGTCATTTTATATTTCTGTTGCACGTGCATGTTTTTAGAAACATTATTGTTACTCTTTCGGTCTTCCATCTATTTTACCTTTCATTCTATTGTCTCATATTCTCTTCCACATGGAAAAAAATATTTACATGACGGGAATCAAGTGATCATCTGGTGATAAATAAACTTGTGAAGCAGCTGTTTGCACGTGGTCTCTTCCAACGTCGTATCTATCACAAGGTATCGCCAGCTTTAGAGAAGTGGGTACGAAGGTATTAATAAGGTAGTTTATGTAAGAATGTTCTTAGAGACTTTCATATAAGATCACCACGAATCGAGGTGGTTCGAGTTGAGATTGTAATTGTGTTTTAAGTAAATTTTCTTACAGAATTCATTATAATTATTCATCACAGTTGCTTTGGACCCTTTATTTAGTAACCAATTTTTATTTAATTTCTATTTTAACCACAAATCATTTATTTATTTCTATTAATATATAATTAATATCTATAATAGAATAGAAATAAAAAAAACAGAAGTTGAATATTAACACTTAAGTAAATTATAAAAGGCACTTAAGACGATTATGTTGTACGCTGGTTTTTGTTTACAAAAGCAAGATGACACACTTCAGAAATAAAAGAAAGATGTATGTAGCTGAAGACTTTGCTCTGAAATTTCTAAGACTCGTAATGGACATATGACAGATGTCGGATTTAATAACATTATCTAAAAGTTCCCGAAAATGTCAAAGTAAATTATGTATTCAAAATGGAATGTCTTACGAGAAAATTTCTATGTTTTTATTTAATGAAAACTTTAAGTAAGAACTAAAAGGCCGAATATTTTACTACTAAGTAATAGATGAGTATATATATAATTACTTATTATTTCAATATATTTTTATATATTTTGTAAGTAATATAATAACATTTATTAACTTAAGAGAACGTGTTCTGAATTAAACCAAAATATTAGTATACATAATACTTATATATACAAAAATACTAAGATACGTCAACCCAAATAAATACAAAATAGCTATTTTGTGATTGTGATTTGAACCATTAATGTATATACGTATGTTTGCTACTCTATATGGAGCTCTACGTAAACTGACTGCAATATTATACAACAAATAAGATCCCATCAAGCTTATATAAATAATGGGCAAGCTTATAATTCAGACATATTTATGATAGAAAATATGTAGTTATTAATTTAACATAAAATGAACTTAATTTTTTGTTGAAAGCAAATTATTTCAGAATATAATATAATAAATTTAAATATACAAAAAAAATAAAAAAAATATTATGAATGCTATAAAATCTAAATATATAATTAAGTAAACCAAATAAGATAACATTTCAAATGTTAGTTAAAGTGGAACTTGTAGTACGTGTTACATTTTTAAAGATTTTATTGTTATATTTTTTTATCCATTTCGTAATTTTTATTTTAGACAATATTATTGCATTTATGCTTAATAGAAGGATTTCATTTAGCTTCAGAAGTTTTTATAAGTACAATAGGTTTTTGAATCCCTTGACTTACAGTAGAAATAAAACAAATCTATATATATAAATAAAACTTAACTGTTGGTGTGTTATTCCAAATGCACAGCTTTTCACGAAATGCATATAAAAGTGTATAAGGTACTAACATAATAAAAGTATTATATAGATTGTTTTAATAGATAAAATTGAATTATTCTATTGATTCTTTAATAACCAAACTTAATTACTTATTTAGCAACACTACTTACTCTGTTTATCTAACATTTGATCAAGTACAGGAAAAGTTTAGAATTTATTCTCGGTTGCGACTGCTAGTACTGAATTAATAACAACTGAAAAGTAACACTTGTATAATCAACACGGTTGCAGGGAAGTTATTATTAAGACCCACTAGTTTAAAACTTTACAGTATTTATAATAAAATAAATATTAGACTGACGATTATATTTTAGCTATCATAATGATTTATAAAGTATGTTTCAAGTCAACAATAACAAAGACAAAAATTAACTGTTGTAAAAATAGTTTATAATCTGTCAGTCTATCTGCAATAAATTTGTTAATTTATTATAGATAGACCAACAGACCGATCAACAGAAACAGATAAAAACTAGACTCTAATGTTACTTACTTACGCATTTTTACAACGAACATATAGGAAATTCATTAATTATGAGTTCTGATATACTGAAAAACTCATTTAAAAACTGTTCATCAGTTTAAATGGTACAGTAATTTTACTTTGGCCCTTTCATAACTACAGTTAAAGTATCTGAAATGATTTTGATACAATCTTTAGTGAATGATGTCTGAAAGATATGTTTTTTCAGTCTGTTTATGAGCATGTGTTTTACATAAACCACGGTGCCCCAGTGGCGAGCCGCATGAATTTGTTCTGAAGCACCTGAAGGGGCTTCAGGTTCGCGTGAGCGAAGGCAACGCTTGCATAGGACATGACGGAGCGTATGCAGGCTTTGTAAAGTGTGACCTTATTTCTAAGGGACATTTTACTCCGCTTGCCTAACAGGGGATAAAGTCGCCCTAGGATAAAGGCCGCTCTGTTGCGAACGTCCTCGATATGTGAGGTGAATATTAGCTGTTTGTCCAGCGTCACTCCTAGGTACTTGGTCTTATTTTTCCAAGGAATCGGTTTGTCACAGAGTTTAATCTCCGGGCCCCTTGTGGATCGTGACCGTTCAAAGAGTACCGCGGTGCTCTTCTCCGGGTTCACCTCAATCCTTCATTTCCGAAACCAGTTCCCGAGGGAGTCGGCTGCGGATTGGAGGCGTTGAGAGATCTCATAAGGATCTCTTGAGGATGTGTAAATTGCGGTGTCATCCGCGAACATTGCTAATTCTACTTTAGAACGCGGCCTAGGAATGTCGCTGGAGTAAATTGAAAAGAGAATTGGTGAGAGTTATTAGTAGTAGTAGTTAGTTTATAGAATTAGTACGAGTCTGTCCGACACCCTGAACTGGTATAGCTTGTACACCAGTCCATTGTGCCAGACCCTGTCGAATGCCTTCGCTACATCGAGGAAGAGCGCTCCTGTCCTACGCAACTTGCGACACAAAGTGGCTCCAGAAAGAATGTGCTCCGTGAGGCATTGCACCTGGTGGGAACTGGAATGATAGGCTCGAAAGCCAAACTGCTCATTTGGGATGATGTTCAGTCTCTCTACTTCTGACTTAAGTCTACTGAGGATAATCCTCTCATAGATTTTCCCTAGGGAACTAAGGAGACTAATTGGACGGTAACTAGTTGGAAGATTCCGGGGCTTACCCGGTTTGTGAATGCCTATCACTATTGCCTCTTTCCACTGGGCCGGAAACCGGTAACCGGCCAGTAGAGCATTAAAAATATTAACCATTAGGTAAAGTAAAGGAGGCGGAAGGAGTTTGATCACTTTGTTGGTGATCCTATCTGATCCTGGCGACTTTTTGGCGTGAAGCGCCTTAACTAGGGTCGTCACCTCTTCGAGGTTCGTTTCCTCTATGGGGGGACCTGCTGGTGGTTGAGAGCACATGACTCGAACAGTGTTGTCGACGACTTCGACATGTTCGCGTTCGACCGGTTGCGTGCTAATGCTACACTGGCTCTCTAGGCTGTCGGCTAGACATTCCGCTTTGTCTCGGTCGTCGAAGGCGGGCGTGGAGTTAGGTCTATCGAGCGGGGGCATTGCCGAGACAGTTTCGGCTTTCAGGGCTCTCTGCAATGGCCAGTAAGCCTGGTGTGAAGGAGAGAGCTCTGAAAGCTTCTTGTCCCAGCCTCCATCTCTAAAGGTGTCAAGAGCTTGTCTTAACTCCCTTTGGAGGCGGTGTAGCTCCCGTCGATGTTCGTCTGTCGGATATGTGTCATGGTTCCTGATCGCGGCGTTTTTACGGTTAACTAGGTGCCTAATGTCCGGAGGGAGTGCACGGCTCCCTTCGAAGGTTGCGCAGACCTCCCTCGAGGACGTTCCTATTATGTCTGATAGATGGTTTGTGAATCGCGTCGCGGCTTTTTCAGCGTCCTCGACCGTTACGATCTGGTCAGGTATTTGTTATGATCCTCTCATACAGAAGTTACATACAAGTTACATAATATAATATGAAACGACCAATATTTAAATCCGGGATCGTTTGTTTCAGTCTTTTTATTTTTTTATGTAAAAAAGTTAAAAATTATAAAACTGGAAATAAAAAAATACGTTATCATTAATAGATCATAAAATCATAAAAATTAAAATATAACTAATTAAAAATTTGTTCTCGGATACGAAATATTAGGTACGCTTAATACAACTTGAAGTCAAACGAGGTAAGCAGCTTCATTGACAAACTTTATACATACGCGTCTATCAAAAAATATGTCTATATGATTTAAAAACTTAATTTATTAATCAATATAGACTATAACATTAGAAGAGACGTATGAAGATTATACAAATGTCCTAAAATATTTACTCCTATGCTTCAAGTTATTTATTTACATCTTCCAACAAAGTCATAGCTCTCAGTCAAAAGAACACTATAATCATTATTGTTTTATAATACATACAATGTTATGAACATGGTATCGTTACCATAATATAAATTGCTTGGTACATCATCTTCTTGTCCTTATACCAACCCTTGGGGTCGTCGCAGTATGTTTTATTCTTCTTCTTATGTTAGACGACTACCTCTAATTACTTCCAAACCTCAATCTTACATCCCTTTTTTTCCGGGCTAGCTTCCGTGGCATTACCATACTGCTAAAAGAATTGGCTTTGTTTTACGGCCGGCCGCCTTCCTGACGCCAAATACTTCGATATGTACCAAGCAATATACAGCAATAATATACATTGCTGTATATTGCTTGGTACATATGAATAAATAAATTATGGACAAGTTACACTTAATGTACTTATTAATATGGGAGAGTATACTGTACTTTATGTAGCATGTTAGCAAATATTAAAAATTTTAAATATAAATAATTTGGTCTGTAACTCTGTTATAGTACAAGGCCACGTAACATAAAACAGTATATTACATTATACAATGTGATTATATTATTAATAAAATATATATGTAAAGTTATTCTTTCAGCATAAAGGTCTATAAAAATTTGCTTTACTTAACAAATTTTGAAACATCTGAGCTCGGATAAGAGATAGAGGCTAATGGCGAGTAAAAGACTTATTATATCATTACTAACGAACCTTTAAAAACCACGCTTCATTGCTTAAGGAGTCTTTAAAAATTATACCTCGTTTCTATAAGGAAATAATAAATTGAAAATATTTTAATAATAATATACACAATATATATTTAACATTAAAATTATTCACACGATAATTTTAAATAATTTACACTATACTTTAAAATGTTTAATTTAAATCAAAAGTTACTAATTATTCTTAACGCTATTTAATGGTATTGAGCTCTTCTTATTTATCTTCAAATTTTTTATTGTTTCTAGAAAGAATTTATGCAAAGTTTCCGCCAATAGTAAGTCATTATGATTTTACTGTTATATAAAAATGAGGGTCGATTTACATATAGCTATGGAGCCGTGCCTTAAAATGACAAAAAACGGAACCCTTACACGGACACTTTGTTGGCTTTTAATTTCGGGAATATTAAATTATATATAGTCTACAGTCTCTAGAAACTATAATAAAATAAAACTTCGTAATTAACGTTAAAAAAAACCGTTTATGTAAAAAAAATACGCATATTTCGAGACTCTCAAGAGAATGTAAATAAATGAATGTTGCCTTAGAACTAGATTTGATAACTAGCATCATTTAATTTTTTTATTGTTGTCTGTGATGATATATTATAATTTTCATTCCAAAACTAAACTAAATTTTCAAAAAAATACCGATTAATAGGAAAAAACTATTGAAAGAAAAAGATATTCCGTTAGAGTAAATCACTTTAATCCGTAATAAAATAAACGTCCTAGTTATTGATTATCTCGGAACTATTTCCATATCCATTAACGGTTATAATGGGGAAATAGTTGAAAAAAGTTTAGATAAGTTTTAGATAATCAAATTCGTATACTTTATATAATCTTGAAATATAATTCCCTTTTTGTACCAAAACGATGTTAAAACAACAAACCGCAAGATATTGTAAGAGGAAATTTTATTAGAAAGTTTTAAATGGAATAAAAAATCAAATGTATTTACTATTAATTTAACAGTAAAACAATAAGTTAATTTTATATTTAGTTATACAAGAAAAGACGAAAACTGATACTAGATTTATTTTTTTTACCTTTAAAATTTCGTGAAACAACTTGGAATTGACTTTATTTAGATACAAAGTGAGTCGGTCGCTTATAATAAAAAGAGTATATCAAAATAAATCTCTTATAAATTACAATGTAATCCATTCGTAGTGAATAAGTTGAGAGATCTCTTTATGATTTCTTTCAGCCAGTTCTGATATTGAAGAATTCAGACAAATTGAGAACATCATTTATTAATCATTGAAGTAAAAATAAGAGTGTTAAAAATTTAAAGTCTCGCTGCGGCATCGTAGCTTTGAAACAGTAGTAATAGCGGTAAATAAAGGTGAAGTATTTTTTTTCGTTGAATTGTAACTTGATCGAGATTGTTTTAACTATCGTTTAGAATCTTTTAATCAGCATTTTATACAACACTTTCATTGTAACTAAAGTTCGCTTGTAAAAATAAAATAATCATGTTAGAGTCTAAGAAGCAATAACATCTATAGAACAAGTACCACTATTTGTCCATGACTTGTTATGCCCAGGAGTTCGTTACCGTGGAATATGTTTTTTAAATAAAAGTAGCTTAAATTACTCCTTATAAAATCAGCTATCCGTAAGTGAAAGTCCTGTTAACATCGGTCTAGCCGTTTCATTGTATAGCCGAAACAAAGAGACCGACACTCAGACAAAATGTATTTAGTGAAAAGCTGTAAAATTTGGAATTGCCAACAGACACTTAAATTTTATTTATAAGCCTAGATTTTCAAACGTTTTCAATATATTTCTTTTATACTATTTCAATAAATATTAGGTTAATTATTTTTATTTTGAAATGTGTGTGAATTAGTATCCCAATGACATGGGTAAAAACTTAGTTATTTTACTTTCATAATGAATCACATTTTTGGTGCTTATCAAAGAAAAAAAAGATGTCATTTTAAATTAATTTTATCAAATTTTAAAGCACTTTATGATAATAAAATATTATATCAAATGCCGTTATAACATTTTCTCCTCTTAATGGTATTTAAAAGTTGTCTTCCAACATGTAGTTTGAAAGTGTTAGGAAATAAAAATAACTAATTAAAACGCCTTTGAAAAATATGCACAAACTATAACGAATACCGTTTTTATAAACCTTCTTAAGAGTGTAACGAGGTACCGCTTAATTGTTAAAGTTTGTTCTTTTATTAAAAATAGTAAATGAAAATTATAAACATTTCTCTACAGAGCTTGCTTTAAATTGAACGAAGGTCTCACTTTTATGAACTTTTCAAAAAGAGGAAAAATCTTAAACACTTTGTGCTAAAAGGTAATTTTTAATTTTGAACGAAACTCTTATGGAAACTCGAATATTTTAGATGAACTAGAAAAAAATTAAGACCCCTCTGAGTGTTTTAAATTAGGCTCTATACTCTAAAGATCAATATTTAGAAGCCCCATGCATGTTTAACTAGAAAATTTAATAATATGTTAATATTTGTAAGATTAGAAGTAAAAAATTATAAATTTATGTTAAAATAAAAGAAATACTTCTTCAAGATTCTTTCTGATACGTTTACTCAGCTAATGGAAAAGTCTTACAAAGATACGTACATACTTACTATCTATACTATCGGTATTGTTGTTGTAAAATAAACATTTAAGGTTTATTGCTAACTAAAAGTATAAAATGTTTAAATTATTATGTTATTAATATATTAAATTATACCAGCAATGAGATGTTTAAAGTTTATGAACATTCCAGGACGTGCAAACGACAGTGCGGTGATAAACCGCACTTATGATAATAGTTAACCCTACTTTAAAAACTTAGTACGTGCGAGCATCGCGCTGACATCGAGCTTTTTTGGTGAGGTTGTATTCTAAGTTCTGATAGCTGCATATTAATTTTTAAAAGTTGAATGAAATAAGTTTTCATAATGCATAGTTAGATCTTCCACATAATTTTTTTTCTATTATTATATTTATATTATTTTATACGAGTATATATTTAATATGAAACTTAAATAAATGACAATCTGATATATATTCTAGGTTATATAATAACAAATATTGCAAATGCATTATATCGTTCTTAACAGTGTTGTTAATTTGGGTTAATGTTGTCGACTATGTATATTTCAGAGAAGACTATAAATTATACATAGAAGATATCCAACGACTAGTTTTTCTAATAAGCTATATACAATGTATTACTTAACCAAAGGACAGAGAATCAAAATAGAAACGGTAAGTCTTCAATCAATAGCACTGAGCGAAAACGTGGCTGCAACTGAAAAAACTTTTGACCCTTCAAGTGATAAGTGGAGTGCAGACTTCTAAGAAGGATTCTACGAAACCGACATTTACATACTATATATAGTATTGCTTCTCGGAAAGTTCCAATAAAAGTTTCTGCTTTTATATTGAAAATAAGTTTTATATATACTTTCATATTTATATAAATACGGATATAATGACAAATTGGCAGATCGATTACAAAAACAAATAGATGACTGATAATATTATACTTGTACCTTAATCAATATGGTGTGATGTTGGTGGAGTAATAGAGGTTCTTACCTCTATTACTCCACCAACATAACACAACACAACTTAAGGAACATTGTTCTAGGTTATTAACCATTCTGTTATTTCTCTAAATTCCAATATTTATTTAATAAATAAGAGAGCATTCAGCAAATCTAAGTTGTATTTGTAAATATAGTCATAATACCTTTATATTTATCGCCAGAAGTACAATAATGACATGAATATTAAACATCTCGTAGGGAATTTGATGAGATGAATTTGCAGGAAGGATATTTTAAGAGCAAATAATAACATTTTGTACTTATTTTATGAGTTTTTCCTTTCTATAATATCTTTATAATTAAATATAAATAATAAATTTGAAACAGACAATTTTTTTTATGAATTGTTCGGTTTATTACAACAAGGAATAATATTTAAAGTATTGTAAGTAAAATTGAAAATAAAAACGCTTCGTTTTGCAACTCCAAAATTTCTACTGCAACGCTTGTGATGAAATTAAAATAATTTGTAAGTTTTATGATTTAGATGAAACTTGAATTAAGCTTTGAAATATGAGATATTCTTTGGATTCAAGTCTCTTTAGTTATAATTGAATCCAGAAAAATGAGGTGATTTAATCTGGAATATTATTTTTCTCTTGTCCTTATATACTTTGAAATTAATATTGACAGATGATAAAAATCTTTATCAATAAATTTTTGAGAGCCAGAAAAACCCTTATCAAACTTGGCGACAGCATCCTTTCTAAGTTTTGAATCAAACAATTCATAAGTAACTTTTTACATAAATGTCATAAATTTTTATCATCTTTATTTAAATGTAATAGTAATAGTTCTGTGTGGTTAGCGTGATCGCATCATTGTCTACAATTATATGAAATTTAATTAATTTTAATGTTTTTGCCACCTTCAGACCATTGAAATATTATTGTACCACGCTGAAACAAACGATTAATTGTGAAGAAACATAACTTTAGAAGCAATTTAAAAGTTGTTTTTACATCAAGATGTTTTATTTATACTTTCCATAAATATGGTATTATATTACTGAATATGGAACAATTATTATATCAGAATTTTGGCCTTATTAAGTTAGACAAAAAATAATAATTATATGAAAAATCCATATAATTATTATTTTTTATGTTTTAACAACTGGAAATACTATTTCAAAATAATTGTTTTCTTAAGTATGACGTTAATAATTTCCAATAATTGAAATTGTTATTCAAATGACGTAATTGAGGTGACCCATAGACAGTAAGGAGAAACCGTGTGTTAGAAAGCACGTCCTTGTAAATAATTCTTTAGTAACCAACTTAAATAATTATAAAAATTTAAATAATGGATACATTAAGCAGCAGTTATTTTCTAAGACACAATTTATACTTTACACCGTTTCTACAATCTTAGTAAATTACATGAGAATACAAAGCAGTGCATCAAAAATAACGTTCACAAGATTTATTTACTTGTTAATTATTGAATTGCAGACATACGACAGCATATGATATTTTATATATGAATTTAGCAGGTAATTTAATTAATTCGTTTATATTAATATAAGATGAGAAGCAATTAAAATATAATTATTAAACTATGATGACAAATTAATTTTTGATCTTATATATATCATTTTGTCCACAAACATTATATATTCGTCTAAATAGTGCAGTTCCAGGACTACGGTTATTTTTCATAAACACTTTCCTAAGCTCAAACCTCAGGAAGCGAAAATATGAAATGTAATATCCAGGCAGTACAGTCTGGGACGTCTTTTCAAGTTCCGTCTTCCCCACCTCCAAGGACGACAGAACTTATTTTCTTCCATAGACAAGTATAGGATCTTATTTTCAAAGCAAGAACAGAAATATAAAGATAGTTATATAACGATACAAATATAAAGAATTGGAATAATCGTGTAGACCAAAAGTTCTTCCTGTGTGCGATTAATAGTAACTAATATGCTGAAAGAGCATATTTGTTATCAAACGTCGTTTTGTTAGTATTCACACGTAAGAACTCGTAGACAACAAATATTCATTAATATGGTTGTTAAAGCCTTGCTTGCAGTATTAACAAATAGCCCTTATTATTTTTTTATTGTCTCAAAAATATTATCTATTTTGAAAAAAGTTTATGTAAGAGTCTGGACCGCAAAACGAATGCTACCTGTGATTTAAGTTTTTGGAGATGTCAGAAACTACATATCACATTTTTAAAACATTTCTAATATCACAAATCATTATTAATAGACAGTCTAAAATAAGTTTTTATCCGATGAGTAAGTATATTACTAACAGATATCAGCTATGCCATCTGCATATAAAATGTCTCATTAGAATAGAGTTTCCAATAACAATAAAATTTAAACGATTAGTAAAAGTAATTGCTTAGTTGACTAAGACTATATGACTATTAGATAATTCTATATGACTGTTAGAAAAATTTCATTTGTTTTTTTTAGCGGATTTCCCTTCACACAGTCAAATTTAATTAAAAAAATTGAAAACTACTGGAAACGACAGATCTTACAATTTTAAGATATAGGACCTTATTGTGTCATTAATTAAAAATTAAAATGATTCCAACAGCTAACACTATTCAATACCTCAGTAATCTAAAATCCACTTAAATTTCCTGATATCTTAAATTTAAATCATTTGGAGCTACACTTATCTAAGCATTCATTAATTATATAAATCGGCTTGTTTTCAATTGTTATTTATTTATTTATTTCCTTATGGATCCATTTAGTTAAAACACAAAAAAATAGTTAGTTTTGATTTAAATGCAATTCCAGCTATAATTCGGTAATATTTTAATGTCTAACAGAATTTTATGCAAGTTCATAAAATATATGTATATTATAAGTAAGGTTTACGATTGCTTGTCTTAAATGATTACTCACAAAGTTAAAATTGAAAGAACATTATGTATTAAAAGTAAACTTATTTTTATTTCACTTACTTCAAATAGAAGTGGAATATAAAATATAATATGAAAAAAAAAACGAAGATGTAAATATACTTCTGTCGTGAAGAAAATCAGTGTGATTTTATAAAAAAGGAAGTACATTCCAAAGTGTTGTTACGTACTTTCAGACATCAACAACTTTTCAAAAATAAAAAAAACAATGCCAATTAATTTTATATGTGCTTTTTTTGCTTTACCAAATGCGAATCCAAATAAATAACTCTCTCACTGGATGTTCACTTTCATTACATATTTAAAAGCTTTTAAACATACAACAACATCAACACAACATACAAGATTTCCAGACGATAGAGACATCGTTGCAAACGTAAATATGTATTTTTTTTAAGTTACACGCTACATTATAATTACTGTTAAACAAACAACAACACGATCTTTCATTAAAGTTTATTTTCTAACACGTTGTATAAAAGCGTTAGCAACTCAAAACTAATTAATAGTCTATTGTTCTCTATAAGAGTTACCTTTGAAAAATATACACAAAATATTACGAACAATGTTTTAATAAATCCTCTCAAAATTCGAACGAGGTATGGCTTAATTGTGAAACTTTATACGTTTATTGAAAAATGTTAAACGAAAAAAATGAACACTTTCCTGTGTACAGCGTGGTTTTTTTAAGTGTTGCTTATTCGTTTAACATTAAAAAGAACTAACTATTAGCTATTAATGTAAGAAGTCTTACTAATAATTAAAATAGAGAAATAATAAAATAGCGACAGTATTTATACTTCTTTAAAGTTTCTGTATATAATCATTAGGAACTCAAAATACACACACACTTATATAGTCAATTTATAGTAACATTACAGACCTATTACGTTACTAGAAATTCCTAACCAGAAATAGAGGATAGAATAAACTAAACTAATAGTAAACCATGCTTCTTGGTCATTATTTGGTAAGAGTGTATCTTTTCGCGACAAATTATTTTAAATATTTCTGTTGACTTGAGTGAAGTACTTATAAATCTATTTCCTTATTATATCTTGTCTTTTTCCTCAATTTTTAATAAGAATTTTAAGACCTATGTTTAATTATTTCATTAAACTTTATCATTCAACAACCTAGAGAATGAATATTAAACTTGTTCAAGTTACTAAGTAGTCTTAAATTTATATTTTTTTGTAAGATATACTAGGTAGAAGTGAAATAAGCCTGTAATTACTACTAATCATCTGTTTTTCCTAATTTAAACAGTATAACGATAATTTTTAACGAGAAATTAACAGCACATATATTAATATGGTTAATTGAAATTTTGCTATGAATACTTACATTCTACACAACAGCTTTGTACACTACTATGTTCTAACGCTTTGTAAATATATATGATCAATAACAATATTTAATTAATTGAAAATAATATAATTAAAAGACTTAAAAAAATTTAACTATGTGAATGTAAAAACAATATCTTAAACTATCTGATATACGGTTAATTACGGATAATTTGTGTGTGTAGGATAATAATATTTTTTTAATTATAATATTTATATGCTGTGAATGCCCAAAGTTAAGTTGGCTATGAGATATTTTTACTGTAAATTATATATATATATGTATCATCGCATCTTTTTTTTAATAAAAACAAATGCAATACAAATGAGCCAATAATTCAAAGAGAAATTGAAAATTCTTTAATTAAATTAGACATAAACTACACTTATGAAAAGACAGACTCCAGTTCATCCAAAGAATCCTTAGAAGAACAACCACCAAAACACTACACGACTCTTTTTTTATTTTTTTAAATTCCATTCCAAATAACATTTCAAAACAGTTAATATTTTTTGCTCTGTTTATTTATTACAATCTATAATTGTTATAAATTATTCAGTGTAATTGTTTAGTTTTGGCTTTACCAATGTTATAAATTATTGATATATTTTTATCACTCACATATATTCTCAAGAATACAAATAGATTTTAAAGAAAAATAAAGTTTAATCAGTATTTCTACTATATATTCGTTATACAAGTTTATTTTCGTAAGTAAATTTAATAAACCCATTAATTAAACGACATTAAATACTACAAAGTACATAGTACAATGTATACAAATATTATCAATTACTACACTGTTATTGATTAATGATATAAATAAATTATTACTCAACCAAGATATCAAATTAAACTTCATATTTTCTACATATATAAAATCAATACAATCATCATGAAAGCGTACTCTATTAATATTTATTTATAATTAACTCTCCACAGATGATGAATCGAGGTCCCTAATGAGATAAAGTGGAATATTTTATTGCAATTTCACGAATACTTATTTATTTAAGGATGTTTTTAAAGCAACTCAGTAGAGAAATGAGGTTGTAACCATCTCTTTATAAGACATTTTATTTCAAAGTAATAATGGTAATGTCAAAGGAGGAGGTAACTGAATAAAAGGTTTTTAATTTTTGATACAATTTTAGCTTGAAGCGGGGATAAAGAAATTGGTACTTATAGCAATAACTTTAATAGTATTCATTGTCGTTATATTATATATTTCCAGTGAGCAAGAGGATCTTAAAAAAATAATAATATGATACCGCACGCAGCCAAATACAACAACAGATATTTATAGTAGTCCCAAATATTAACGTCTCAGTAACGATTTATAGGAACAGAGAAAAAAAATGTAAATATTTTACAAAATCAAGTTCGTCATGCATATATAATGCTGCTTAGGAAAATTCATTTAAAAAGTGAACTATTCAAGCAGTTTAAATAATGCATTAATTTTGTTTTCACTCTTTCATTTCTGGAGTATAATTGTTCTGAAAGGATTTTGTGAACGCTTTTTCTATGAGCGAAGTCTCAAAGGTTTTTAAGAATGATTTTGTTATTAAACTAGCTGTAACCTGTCACGTCTCACATTCTGGTTGCATCGGTTAGAAATTGTTGTCGTTAGCTAGTAGCCAGTATTGCATCAGTTTAAAAAAATACTAAACAATACAAAATAAAATCGATAAAAGTGTTGAAAACGAATTTCAAAATTGTTGTCCGCATTGCAAATACGTTCTATTTGGAATCTCTTTGTCTGAACGTGAGAGGGAAATGTGCAATATAGATAAAACAAAATAGGATAGATAAAACGGGTTGATATCTTCTCAAAATTTGAGGTTTAATCAGTGCATTAATTTTTGAGAGTTTTGAGGCGTACACAAACCAACTAAACAGAAATTTCCGTTTTAAAAAAGTATATTTATTTTGTAATATGTTAAAAATAATAATGTATACATATAATTATTGTTTATTGGACTATAAATTAATAATAAATGTAAGTTTCAATATTGGTAGTCCACTTGTTGTCCGTGGTAAGAGTACACTTCGAAACGTTTGATCGCAACTGGCAACTATAATAATTCAAAAGTATGTATGAATTTTGACAATCTATTGTAAATTTAATTATCTATTTATAATAATTTCTATGTCTATAAAATATATTAATTACAATTCAGCACTGTCTCATCTATAAATGTAATTTTGAACTTTTTCAACTTTTCTTATGTTTTGAGACAGGTTTGTTGGTAAAAAAATTGATCGATATAATTTTATTAAAAATTCAATTTTGAACTCAAAACTCATACTCGTATATAGTTGAGAATAAAATTCAATTATATTTTCAAAACTTATCAAGTTCCACTACAATATGTACTCTTGACTCTTTATAAAAACAAATTTTACATTACTTACAACAAAACATAAAATATTAAAAAAAAATATCATATATTTTTGTTATTTTGCAAGATCAGATGTACTTAAAACATGAATAAAATATTTATATTATAAGAATCAGAAGTGGCAAACACTTAAAAAAAATAACGAATCGAACAAAGATTACAATTTATTAATATTTAACAAAATTATAAAATTAACTAAGTAATCGAATTAACAATAATCATCAAGTCCCAACCAAAATAACAACGTAACGATTACTCTTTTTAAAACAAAGTAGCGAAATGAAATAAAAATGGCTTACGTGACCACTGAGACACACACTTTTACACTAACACCGAAATAACACAATGAATACGTCCGTTTGACCCAAGAACAAGATGGTTGACGCACTGTATTTATAACTTTTTGGGGAGGGTATATTCTTTTTTTCTGAGGGTATATTCTTTTATTCTCTTATACGGCCTCTCCTGACGGCATGTCGTCCTCGGCATGGTCCCCTTGGGAGATACTGCTGGAGCCTGAGACAAAAAGCTCTGGGTCTTCCACCTCGACATCCAGCAGAGGCATCGAACGACCCGAGGTAGGAACCTCATTCGATTCGACCGTCTCGTTATCACCAGTGTGCTCGCCTGAAATCATAAATAAACTTTATTCACCAGCACAATTTGCTTTTGCCTTTCATTCTGTCGTCATTCATATAATTCATACATCACCAACGATACTATCACTCACGCATTTGGTTCTAATTTAATTATTAAACAAGATTGAGACGTCTCTTAATACAAACCAAGTCCAGGACTTTACATGGAATCAATTTCAGTAACTTCAATATATATAGGTTCAGCTTGCATCGTTGGGCGACGAACGCCATAATATTGCAACGAACGCTAAGGTACGGCGACGAACGCCAGGCACAAAAGCCTGAGTGTCTAAGCACACGATACCTTTCCACAAAAGGCGACGGACGCCAAGGTACGGCGACGAACGCCAAGCACATAGGCCTGAGTGTCTAAGCACACGATACCTTTTCACAAAAGGCGACGGACGCCAAGGTACGGCGACGAACGCCAAGCACATAGGCCTGAGTGTCTAAGCACACGATACCTTTTCACAAAAGGCGACGGACGCCAAGGTACGGCGACGAACGCCGAGCACATAGGCCTGAGTGTCTAAGCACATGATACCTTTTCACAAAAGGCGACGGACGCCAAGGTACGGCGACGAACGCCAAGCACATAGGCCTGAGTGTCTAAGCACACGATACCTTTCCACAAAAGGCGACGGACGCCAAGGTACAGCGACGAACGCCAGGCCCTGAACCTGTGTGTCTATGCACGTATACCTTAAACAAGGATTAAATATCTCACCCTCAAAGAATGCAGCACACGTATCGGGGCACCACTCGCCCCGCCACGGGACCATATGTTGAGCCGCAGCTTGAGTTGTCTTCCCATAGCTACCGCTCAGCAGCCGTAGAGCATAGCGTCCACTGGGTAGTACTTTTACTACCTTGTAGGGTCCTCGCATACCGGGATCAAGCTTTCCAGTTACCTGTGAGAACTTGATTACAGAGACTAGGTCGTTTATGTTAAACTGACGAGGTGTATGCCGATGTCGATTAGTTATCTCATCTTGTCTGGTCTGATTGTCCTTCAACAGTTGGCGAGCTCTACCCCTGGTCAGCTCCCTCAAAGCTTCTCGATTGGGTGCCGAGTCTTCAACAGCAACATCACGAATAAGGGAACGGATAATCGGCGTCGTAGCTTCCGTACCGATGAGAAGGTTTAATGGCGAAACCTGAGTGGTTTTTTGTTTCGCAATGTTTAGTACCAACTGCAGCTTTCCCAAGGACCCGGACCAACAAACGTCCTTGTGGTTTGCTTGAATGCGCAACATATTGAGAACAGTTCGAATGTACCGTTCTGCCTGTCCGTTGGCGTGATGCATTTCAGGTGTTATGTAGTGGAGGTCACAGCCAAGTTCGTTAATAAAATTTACAAATTCCCTAGATTCAAACATGCGCCCCTTATCCGTAACTATTAACTTTGGTACCCCAAATAGAGAGACCGATTGAGCAATCACGCACTTTAACTCAGCTGTGTCTTGCTTACGCATAGGATAGAGCAGTGAAAACTTAGTGAATGCATCCACGATCAGAAGAATGAACTTGAAGCCATTAGACTTAGGAAGTGGGCCTAATGCATCTACATGTACCGTATGAAACGGGGTACCTGGCTTTTCCCACGAGGTTATGTTTTGGAGTGGAGCTCGTGGGACTCTCTTTTGAGAGATACAAACTAAACAGTGGCCTACGTATTTGCAAACAAACTTTCTGAGGCCTGGGAACCAAAAGTGTCTCAATATAAGATCAAGAGTTTTCTCTACGCCGATATGCCCGTGTTCATCATGAAAAACTCGCAAAAGAGATAGACGGTGCCCTTTAGGGATGTAACATAGAAGTCGTGATTGTTGGCCTATTGGTGTGTACTTGTAATACAGGACGTCATTTTTTACCGAATAACGACTAGAGTCTAGGTTACCATCGCGAAGCTGATCGATGAGATCTCGAGTTTCATTATCAGCCAGTTGAGCAATTTGGGCCCAATTACGAGGTCTAACAATTTGGTTTACAGTAACTACTGGATTTCGACTAAGGTAGTCCGCGTGTGGAATCATTACCCCTTTTCGATACTGGATGGAGAAATCAAAATCTTGAAGGTAAATCCACCATCTAGCAACTCGAGGAAGTAGATCTTTTTTACGCTCGGTTGATTTAAGGGCGTTACAATCAGTGATCACCGTGAACTTTAATCCTACAAGATAATGTCAGAAGTTCTCAAGAGCTTTGACAACCGCGAGGGTCTCAAGTTCATAAGAGTGATATTTACTCTCAGCTCCTTGAGTAGACCTACTAAAGTATGAGACGACATGCTTACTAGAGTCCGGATGGGTCTGTATAAGGACAGCGCCATAACCTATGCTACTGGCGTCGGTGTGAACTTCCGTTGGAAAACTAGGGTTAAATATCGTAAGTACTGGAGCGCGAGCGAGAGTCAGTGATTTGATAATGGCTTGGCGAATAGCCTCACATTCGGGTGTCCAACTGAACTGATGGTTCTTACGAGTCAAGCGAGTAATAGGAACTATTTTTGAAGCGTAATCTTTTATATAACGCCTAAAATAACCTGCTAGACCGAGAAGCTGTCGGACTTGTCTGACATTTTCCGGAGGAGTCGTGTTAGCTAGAGCCTCTACCTTTCTCGGACTCGGCCTAACCTGACCTTGACTTATAATTTTACCCAAGTACTCTACTCTAGAAAAGAGCATTTTTTAAGATTGATAGAGAACCCAGCGGAAGTCAATGTTTTTAAAACTCTTCTAAGTAGCCCTATTCCCTGCTCTACAGTATTACTTAATAAAAGTACGTCATCGACATAGACAAGTGCATTACCCTCGTTAATATGTTCGCGAAGAGTGTCATTGATAATACGTTGGTACACTATAGGTGAATTAGCTAGGCCATATGGCATCTTAATATACTCGAAGTGATCTTCCGGTGTCACAAAACCAGTGAGATGAATGCTTTCCTCTTTCAAAGGGATTTGGTGAAAGGCTGTAGCCATATCGAGGCAAGTGAATAGCCTGTAACTACCGAGTCTGTCTATGTGATCAGCTATAAGCGGTAATGGGTACCGATCTTTAACCGTGATTCGATTAAGTGCTCTATAATCTACGCAAAGTCGATCAGAACCGTCACGTTTTTTAACTAAAATTATCGGGCTTGCGTATTCTGACTTTGAACGCCTAATCACGCCTTTACTTAAGAGGTCGTTAGTGATCTCGCGGACTTTAAGTTTTTCTTGATAAGAAAGCTTGTACGGTCGGTATACAACTGGTGTATCTTTATTGAGTTTAATTTCCATTACTCCTGTGCGCACTGTAGTCGAAGCAGTACCCGATATTAAAAACTCCGAGTAATCGTTAATTACCGACATTAATTTGGCCAACTCATCACCCTTAAGGGGTGTGTTTATTTTACAATTGTCACTTAACTGGACCGAATGTATTCTAGAGTGAGGGGAGTCGGTATGCGTAAGATATTGCTCGTCTTTTGTTCGGACATATTTTATTCCATCCCGATTGAGAACATCTGTGCCTATTATAATAGACGCATTCATAAACGGAGACGGGACTACCACTAGCTCTACTTCGATGGATACGTTGCTAAACTCTACCGTAAGTGTTACGTAACTTGTGGAAACTATTTCTTTTTCACTTATTCCTTTCAAAATGCAATGCCTAGAAATTGGCTTACAACGAAAGTATTTGAGTACCCTTGAAGAAATTAGGAACACGTTGAGAGCGCCACTATCAATCAGTACATCAACAGGAATCCCATCTATGACAGCAGTGATAACGTCTTGTCCCTGAGAATAAGTGGACTGAGCAGAACACAGATTGACGTTCTCTGCATTTCTTGATTCCGATCGTGCCTTAGCAAAGCATTCAGCCTCCGTATGTCCCGGTTTCTTACAAAATTTACAAGAAATAACCGAGGATGATTGCGACCTCGAAGGCGCGTTCGACTTTGAAAAATTACAGTTCCGACTGACATGTCCCTGCCTGTTACAATTGTAACACTTAGGTCCTTCGTTAGTACTATGCTTTGAACTAGGTTGGGTACGCTTTTTATTAAATACGCCAACATTATCACGCTTGAATACCGGCTTCGTATAAATCGACAGAAACGATACGATACTATCCGGAGTAAGGTTCGCATTAGCAGCCGCTGCTCGGACCTGTGGGCTATCAATTCCTCGTATAACTATAAGAGTTATTAACTCATCGCTTAAGCCTGAAACTATACGTAAACGTAATAGTGTACGACGAGCATACTCCGCAAACGTTGGATACTTATCAGATGTGGTGCGCATAGCCTCGAAAAGAATGTTCGCGTAATCTAATTTATTCGGGCAAAGATTCTTAAATTCGCGTTTAAAGTTAGACCACGTCCTATCCGAGGTGACCCATTCACTTAACCAAACCTTAGCGTCTCCTTTTAAACAAGAGGCTACTCGCGACAAGCACTCATGATCGTTCCATTTATTTGTGTCCCTAGCGCGATCCACTTCCGTACACCATGCCTCGATATTATGAATCGATGGATCAAAGTTTGACACGTAATAATGTTGTGAATTAGAAGGTTGCATGGTTTGAAATGCCTGCATTAATGCTTGTGCAAAAGTATAGTATTCAAGTATTCAATTCACTCGTACCTAAACGAAAAACTGTATCTTTTCAGATATCTTTCAACATAATTCTGGGGGCACCTTTTCTTATTAATTTCTCATTCTTCGTTATTTATTTACGTTTGCGACTATGTGTTATTTATTAACTTACTTAAAAATGGGACATTAATGTACTAGTAAACGTGTTAGGGTTCCTCTTCTTGCAAAAAAAAATGTTCTTTATCTTTATTCTTATGTTCTTATCCTCGAAACTTAAAATACTAACACTACTTACTTTACTTTAAATATAATTTACTTAATTAAATAATAAAAGCGATTAATATATATATATATATATATATAAATATATATATATATATATATATATATATATATATAAGTAAAAGTACTATGCTTCTGAAAGAAATAATTATCTTATCCTGCTTTCAAATATTAATTAATAATATAAAATTAATAAAACTACCAGCCTTTATCATAAATAATAATATAGAGTAAATAATGAGAACTACTTACAAAACAAGACGCCAGTTGAATAGTCTAGTAATTTTATTTGACTCTTTCATTATATTGACAAGTTTACGACTGCTCAGTGAAGTCGAGAAGCCAAGCTATGGGATTTCTCGTGCGAGCTCTGTCTGAGTACGCACACTTACTGAATTAAAAACTTCACCTTCAAAGGTACATTTGAGAAACTTGATCTCCGGTGTAATATAAATTATATAGTGACTTTTACATAACTTTAAAAAATAAAACGTTATGTGAAAATCCACACAATAATTATGTTTTTCATAATTAATTTGTTGATCCTTTACCAATTATTCAAATCTCCGCCATAGTATAATTAAAATTTAATTAATAATCATATATTTTTTGACTTTGAGTTAGACTATCGTAAGGGTACTCAAATGTCTCACGCCGATTATTTAAGTCGAAATCCTGTCAATGTGTGTTCGGTCCAGAAGCCTCTGAATTGGGCACAGATTGCTCAGGGTTCAGACGAGGAAACTCGGAACCTCATTCAGAAACTGAATGATGGTCAGTTAGACGCTAGCCGTTACTTTGTTAAAAATGACATACTTTACTACAAGTATACACCTACTGGTGAGTCCCTCAGATATTTGTGTTATATACCTAGGGGGCATAGGTTAAGTTTACTTCGAGTGTTTCATGACGAACACGATCATCCTGGTGTGGACAAAACAATTGATTTGCTCTTAAAGCATTTTTGGTTTCCAGAGTTACGTGTTTTTGTTCGAAAATATGTATTACACTGTTTAGTGTGTATTTCTCAAAAGAAAGTACAACGAGATCCGTTACAACCGATTCATTCATGGGAGAAACCCGATGTACCTTTTAACACCATTCATATGGACGTGATGGGTCCACTTCCCGAAGTAGATGGTTACCGATACATTCTTGTAATAGTGGATGCATTTTCTAAATTCTGTTTACTTTACCCAATGTATAGGCAAGACTCTGAGGAATTAAAGCGTCATGTTACTAATGCCATTTCTTTATTTGGGTCTCCGAAACTAATTATTGCTGACAGGGGACGAATGTTTCAAAGTGTTAGTTTTCTCGACTGGGTTAAAAATATGGGAACTGATGTACATTTGATTACTCCCGAGATGCATCAATCTAACGGACAGGTCGAGCGTTATTGCAGGACAATCTTGAATATGATCCGCATTGAGGTTAACTACCGTCAACAGAGGTGGCCTAGCGTCACTTGGAAGCTTCAGCTGGTGTTAAATATCACCCGACATCGGACAACACAGCGTTCAGCACTCAACCTGTTGGTGGGTATTGACGCGGCGACACCTCTTATTCGAAGTCTGGTACGAGATGTGGCACTGGAAGGCTCTAGTCCAAATCGCGAGGCTCTAAGAGAGCTGACCCGCCAACGAGCGTCAGAGCGACTGAGACAAAATCAACAGGACCAAGATTCTTACGTTAATCAAGGCAGGAGACCTGCCCGTCTTTATGAGTTAAATTCCTTGGTTTTTGTAAGAAAGCAAGCGCAGTCAACGGGGAAACTGGACTCCGGAATGCGGGGTCCTTACCGAGTTCTAAAGGTTCTCCCCCATGGGCGCTATGAACTGCAACTTTTGGCCGGGTCTTACGGGAAGTTAACGCAAGCCGCAGCCGAGTATATGATCCCATGGCGTGGAGAATGGACACCTGAAGTTTGTGCTGCTTATTTTGAAAGTGAGTCTAACGCAAGTGCGGGCTGCAGACCGTTACTTGGTAGTTAGTGTACCAGATAATAGCTTCACGTAGTGCTTCCTTTCTGGTTGACAATTGTTAGTTTTAGCCTCACGTCGTGCTTCTGGCTAACAATTGCTATGCCAAGTTATTGCTTCACGTCGTGCCTCTGACTTGTGCCAGGCAAAGTTATAGCTTCACGTAGTGCCTCTGACTTGTGCCCGTGATTAAGTGAATGCTAACGTCGTGCCTATGGCTTAATCACTAAAGCAGCGTTACATTGCTTGTTGATAGGGCGGACGCGTCTTATTTGCGGGTTGTGTACCGTTGTATACAATTTGATTTGTCCTGTATAGTGTTTGCTTTATATTTTTTTTTATGTAGGTGCAGACACAGAAACAGAAATAGACTGCTTAGAGCCAGAAGCGGGGTCATCTGGAGATCAGCAGCCTCTACAGGCTACTACCGATCTAGAAGTCCAAGAACTTCAAGATTGCGACTTGCCTTCAGCAGAGTCTGGGACTTTGCTTTCTATGCCACTCTTGGAATAAAGAAAAGGGAGTCCGAGGACGGTCTCCTGTCAGGAGAGGCCGTGTAGAAGATAATTCAGATCAACCGTTGAAGAATTGAATATAAGCCAGTGCGGGTAGATGCTCGGGCTCACTTTTTGCGTCACTCTCGACTCGTTCGGTTGTCGTCATTTTGTATCGCGTGTTTAGTGATATTTTTTGTACGTGAATAGACTTTGTGTTTTTTAATTGTAAATTCATTTTCTTATTATCGTTTTGAATGTATTGAAGTTGTTTTTTTAATTAAAGAATTAGTGTAATTTGTTATTTTTGTGAAGTTTCTAATAACAACCATTACATTATTCTGTGATTGTTTTTTTTAAGTGAAATTAATTGAGGTGTACTAGAATATTATATATTTCTGCTTGTAACAAAAATATATGATTATTAATTAAATTTTAATTATACTATGGCGGAGATTTGAATAATTGGTAAAGGATCAACAAATTAATTATGAAAAACATAATTATTGTGTGGATTTTCACATAACGTTTTATGTTTTAAAGTTATGTAAAAGTCACTATATAATTTATATTACACCGGAGATCAAGTTTCTCAAATGTGTAATGTATGTATATATATATATATATATATATATATATATATATATATATATATATATATATATAAGTAAAAGTACTATGCTTCTGAAAGAAATAATTATCTTATCCTGCTTTCAAATATTAATTAATAATATAAAATTAATAAAACTACCAGCCTTTATCATAAATAATAATATAGAGTAAATAATGAGAACTACTTACAAAACAAGACGCCAGTTGAATAGTCTAGTAATTTTATTTGACTCTTTCATTATATTGACAAGTTTACGACTGCTCAGTGAAGTCGAGAAGCCAAGCTATGGGATTTCTCGTGCGAGCTCTGTCTGAGTACGCACACTTACTGAATTAAAAACTTCACCTTCAAAGGTACATTTGAGAAACTTGATCTCCGGTGTAATATAAATTATATAGTGACTTTTACATAACTTTAAAACATAAAACGTTATGTGAAAATCCACACAATAATTATGTTTTTCATAATTAATTTGTTGATCCTTTACCAATTATTCAAATCTCCGCCATAGTATAATTAAAATTTAATTAATAATCATATATTTTTGTTACAAGCAGAAATATATAATATTCTAGTACACCTCAATTAATTTCACTTAAAAAAAACAATCACAGAATAATGTAATGGTTGTTATTAGAAACTTCACAAAAATAACAAATTACACTAATTCTTTAATTAAAAAAACAACTTCAATACATTCAAAACGATAATAAGAAAATGAATTTACAATTAAAAAACACAAAGTCTATTCACGTACAAAAAATATCACTAAACACGCGATACAAAATGACGACAACCGAACGAGTCGAGAGTGACGCAAAAAGTGAGCCCGAGCATCTACCCGCACTGGCTTATATTCAATTCTTCAACGGTTGATCTGAATTATCTTCTACACGGCCTCTCCTGACAGGAGACCGTCCTCGGACTCCCTTTTCTTTATTCCAAGAGTGGCATAGAAAGCAAAGTCCCAGACTCTGCTGAAGGCAAGTCGCAATCTTGAAGTTCTTGGACTTCTAGATCGGTAGTAGCCTGTAGAGGCTGCTGATCTCCAGATGACCCCGCTTCTGGCTCTAAGCAGTCTATTTCTGTTTCTGTGTCTGCACCTACATAAAAAAAAATATAAAGCAAACACTATACAGGACAAATCAAATTGTATACAACGGTACACAACCCGCAAATAAGACGCGTCCGCCCTATCAACAAGCAATGTAACGCTGCTTTAGTGATTAAGCCATAGGCACGACGTTAGCATTCACTTAATCACGGGCACAAGTCAGAGGCACTACGTGAAGCTATAACTTTGCCTGGCACAAGTCAGAGGCACGACGTGAAGCAATAACTTGGCATAGCAATTGTTAGCCAGAAGCACGACGTGAGGCTAAAACTAACAATTGTCAACCAGAAAGGAAGCACTACGTGAAGCTATTATCTGGTACACTAACTACCAAGTAACGGTCTGCAGCCCGCACTTGCGTTAGACTCACTTTCAAAATAAGCAGCACAAACTTCAGGTGTCCATTCTCCACGCCATGGGATCATATACTCGGCTGCGGCTTGCGTTAACTTCCCGTAAGACCCGGCCAAAAGTTGCAGTTCATAGCGCCCATGGGGGAGAACCTTTAGAACTCGGTAAGGACCCCGCATTCCGGAGTCCAGTTTCCCCGTTGACTGCGCTTGCTTTCTTACAAAAACCAAGGAATTTAACTCATAAAGACGGGCAGGTCTCCTGCCTTGATTAACGTAAGAATCTTGGTCCTGTTGATTTTGTCTCAGTCGCTCTGACGCTCGTTGGCGGGTCAGCTCTCTTAGAGCCTCGCGATTTGGACTAGAGCCTTCCAGTGCCACATCTCGTACCAGACTTCGAATAAGAGGTGTCGCCGCGTCAATACCCACCAACAGGTTGAGTGCTGAACGCTGTGTTGTCCGATGTCGGGTGATATTTAACACCAGCTGAAGCTTCCAAGTGACGCTAGGCCACCTCTGTTGACGGTAGTTAACCTCAATGCGGATCATATTCAAGATTGTCCTGCAATAACGCTCGACCTGTCCGTTAGATTGATGCATCTCGGGAGTAATCAAATGTACATCAGTTCCCATATTTTTAACCCAGTCGAGAAAACTAACACTTTGAAACATTCGTCCCCTGTCAGCAATAATTAGTTTCGGAGACCCAAATAAAGAAATGGCATTAGTAACATGACGCTTTAATTCCTCAGAGTCTTGCCTATACATTGGGTAAAGTAAACAGAATTTAGAAAATGCATCCACTATTACAAGAATGTATCGGTAACCATCTACTTCGGGAAGTGGACCCATCACGTCCATATGAATGGTGTTAAAAGGTACATCGGGTTTCTCCCATGAATGAATCGGTTGTAACGGATCTCGTTGTACTTTCTTTTGAGAAATACACACTAAACAGTGTAATACATATTTTCGAACAAAAACACGTAACTCTGGAAACCAAAAATGCTTTAAGAGCAAATCAATTGTTTTGTCCACACCAGGATGATCGTGTTCGTCATGAAACACTCGAAGTAAACTTAACCTATGCCCCCTAGGTATATAACACAAATATCTGAGGGACTCACCAGTAGGTGTATACTTGTAGTAAAGTATGTCATTTTTAACAAAGTAACGGCTAGCGTCTAACTGACCATCATTCAGTTTCTGAATGAGGTTCCGAGTTTCCTCGTCTGAACCCTGAGCAATCTGTGCCCAATTCAGAGGCTTCTGGACCGAACACACATTGACAGGATTTCGACTTAAATAATCGGCGTGAGACATTTGAGTACCCTTACGATAGTCTAACTCAAAGTCAAAATCCTGCAGGTATATCCACCACCGAGCTACCCTAGGAAGTAAATCTTTTTTCCGTTGGGTTAACTTCAGTGCATTGCAATCGGTGACTACCATGAAGTGTACACCCACAAGATAATGACGAAAGTGCTGTAGCACTTTAACTACCGCCAGTGTTTCCAACTCATAGGAGTGGTACTTACCTTCAGCACCCTGCGTTAACTTACTGAAGTAAGCAACTACTCGCTTATGACCACCTTCGTGTATCTGTAAAAATATACCACCATAGCCGATGGAACTGGCATCTGTATGTACTTCGAATGGTAAGGATGGATCATAAACAGCAAGCACCGGTTCACTGGTTAAACACTGAATAATTACCTCACGAGCAGTCTGCTGTTCTGGTCCCCACCTAAATGGGACACCTTTACGTGTCAATGCAGCGATACAAGCAGTTTTTTGAGCAAAGTTAGGTATGTATCGCCGAAAATAGCTGGCTAAGCCCATGAACTGGCGAACCTGTTTAATATTTTTGGGATCTTCAGCCCCTGTTAAAGCTCTTACCTTTTCACTGCTCGGCCGTACCTGTCCTTCACTAATACTGCGACCTAAATATTCTATTGAACTGGAAAGAAATGAACATTTCTTTAAATTGATTGAAAATCCCGCATTTGTTAGCCTATCGAGTACCTTATGCAAAAGGGTCAATCCGCTGTCTATTGACGCGCTCATAATTAAAATATCATCGATATATACCAGGATATCACCAGATTCTATGAACGATCTTAATGTTTTTGAAATTATCCGCTGATACACCACGGGAGCATTAGCTAAACCATACGGCATTTTTAAATACTCATAATGGCCTTCGGGTGTGACAAAGCCAGTAAAGGGTACCGAAGATTTTTGCAAGGGTATTTGGTGAAATCCGGTCGCCATATCTAATGAGGTAAAGTATCTATTACGTCCCAGTCGATCAATATGATCATCTATTCGAGGTAAGGGAAAACGATCTTTAATTGTCACATCATTTAATTTCCTAAAATCGACGCACATGCGATCTGAGCCATCCTTTTTCTTCACCAGAAGAATAGGACTGGCATAGTCAGACTCAGATTCTTGTATAATCCCAGTTTTCAACAAGTCTTTCACAATATCGCGAACGCGAAGTGTCTCAGCATAAGACAAACGATATGGGCGATAACTAACAGGAATATTGCTCTTCAACCGAATGGTCATACTACCAGTATTAACCGTTGACGTGGC
The DNA here is from genome assembly GCA_918358695.1 of Melinaea menophilus ssp. n. AW-2005. Taxonomy (NCBI): domain Eukaryota; kingdom Metazoa; phylum Arthropoda; class Insecta; order Lepidoptera; family Nymphalidae; genus Melinaea; species Melinaea menophilus. The sequence goes on along the minus strand of OU911043.1, from coordinate 18,034,547 downwards.
GGTGCCAGATATTAAAAACTTTGAAAATGTATCTACTATTATCAACAACCGTTGAAGCTCATTACCAACAAGAGGTGTGTTTACAGGGATAGATACATTTGACTGAACAGTCATCACTCTATTTACATTGAAGTTTCTAGTCAAAATCTGCTTGTCACGCGTGCGAATATAACTAACGCCTTCTCTATTAAGTACATCCGTACCTACAATGACCGGGGTATTCATATACTCGGTGTCAACTATATAAAAGTCAACATCAAGAGACAAGCCGTCAAATTCAATTAGTAAGGTTACATAAGAAGTACTCTCAATCTCCTGACTACCTAAACCCTTGAGTATACGAAATGTAGGCTTATGCGCGCAACTAAAATGTTTTAATAAGTGAAACGAGATTAATGATATCGTTGAACCACTATCTATCAAAACATCGACAGGTACGCCTTGAATAACGGCAACGACTACATCACTATTGTAGGTAACCTCCTGTTTTCGGCAAAAATTAACATTATTTTTATTACGTGATTCCGACTTTAACTTAGCAAAACAATTCTCGGTTTTATGACCGGACTTTTTGCAAAACGTACATGTATCGGGTTTTGTAGGAACAAAAACAGGCTTAGAGATCAAATTATCTTGGTTTTGAGGGCGCTCGTTTGAATTCGACTTGAACTTCTTACATACAGCCTGAGTATGCCCTGGCTGACCACACGAAAAACACTTACCCGATTCAAAATGTCGTTTTCTTTGATTAGGATACCGTGATTTACTTTTATTTAGGTACGAACCGCTAGACCTAACTGGAACCGAATTAACCCCAGACGTGGAAGGTTTAACATAATTAGAAAAGAAATCTACGAGATCGTTTGGAGATAGTTTGGCATTTGTGGCACATGCCTTAATATGGGGGTCGTTAATACCGCGAATCACAATGGCTGTAATCAATTCATCGCTTAGTCCCCTTCGCAAACGAAGGAGTGACCGGCGAGCATAATCGGCGTACGAAACGTAATTATCCGAATTAGTGCTCATTACGTCAAACAAAATATTGGCGACGTCAGGAACTTTTGGACACAAAGGCTTAAACTCCCTCTTAAAATTGGACCAACTACGTTCGGCGGTCACCCACTCACTTAACCATGACTTAGCGTCCCCCTTAAGGCAGTTACCGATTCGTGAAAGACATTCGTAATCGTTCCAGTTATTCAGCGATTTGGCACGTTCCACCTCTTCGCACCAATCATCGATATTCTGTAAATTTGGATCAAAATTAGAAATGTAACAGTTTGTATTTAAAGAACTATTGGTATTAATTGCGCGGATAGCATCTACAATACGGTCAGTAAACGTCGACGGAACACTTATATGAGTGGTATTACGCTCCGAGTCTAAGTCCGGTACAGACAGTGCTTCCGGGGCACCCCGCGAAGGCGGAGGGATCGACGGAGTCATAGACTGTTGATCCCTATGCGTAGACAGTCCAAAACCTTTAACTAAGGAGGTCGCGCCGCGTTCAATCGGTTCGTGACGTGGTACTGGTGAAAGCACGGGCCTCACTTCACACTGCACCGGTGGCGGTGTATTTTGCGCAGCTACCCGATTCTCAATAGATCGGAGACGATCTAACATTGTTTCCATATCGCGCCTTAATTGACCGTTTGAGGAACGATCGCGATGTCTACTACGTCGATCATCACGACTTCTCCTGCGACTTTCACGTTTACGATAATTACGATCAGACATTATACACAATGTAGGTATATCGAAAACTGAATAAAATAAAAATCACGAATTGATAGTTAACAAAAAGAAACCGTAAAATTTTAACGTAAGCAGAATCAGAACGGACGAGCAGGATAGGATCACGATAATCCCATCCCACTTCTGATCTAGTACACCTCAATTAATTTCACTTAAAAAAAACAATCACAGAATAATGTAATGGTTGTTATTAGAAACTTCACAAAAATAACAAATTACACTAATTCTTTAATTAAAAAAACAACTTCAATACATTCAAAACGATAATAAGAAAATGAATTTACAATTAAAAAACACAAAGTCTATTCACGTACAAAAAATATCACTAAACACGCGATACAAAATGACGACAACCGAACGAGTCGAGAGTGACGCAAAAAGTGAGCCCGAGCATCTACCCGCACTGGCTTATATTCAATTCTTCAACGGTTGATCTGAATTATCTTCTACAATATAATTATTTTATTAATTAATTTAATATCATAACAAAAAATAATAGTCTTGCAAAATAAATATATATATTTCAATAATGTATTTTACTGTTTTAATACGAAAAATGAATGATGATTTTATTTAAAATAGTATAAAGTTTTAATTTATAATATCATATGACACCTCAAATGGTATTTGTAAAGATTATTTAAAGAAAAAGACAAATTCTGAGTATTTATATGCCATATAAGTAAATCTGAAAGGTCTGTACTACATTCTTTAAATAAATATAAATATGTTAAAGCATCATTTTATAAATATATGTATTTATATATAGTGTTTGTGGTTTATGGTAAATAATTGTTTTTGACATTAATAATTCGTTCTTAAATCTGTAGGTACTTTAATTTCAACCTTTAATTATAATTAATATAAATATATATTTAAAATAATAATTATATTATTACAGAACATTCTCCTCTCAATCTTATCTCAAAATAGATTTTCATGTATTATGAAAGTGTTTGAAATATAAAACTACTTAAACAGCTTTTGTTCCCTAAAGGAGTTACCTTTGGAATATAAACACTAAATATTAAGTATACCGTTTTAATAAATCTTCTTAAAAGTGTAACGGTATCACTTAATTGTAAAATTTTGTTCCTTTATTAAAAATATTAATTGAAAATCACTTTCTTGGTTACTTTAAATTTAACACGGATCTCACTTTTATGAACATTTTCAAAGGAGTAAAAATCTTAAATACCTTGTACTAAAATATATTTTTAATTGTAAATAATGCACGTGAAAAAACTATATATTTCGTTGACATCTAAAAACTGAATTAATTCTAATTTCTTATTATTATATTATTTTATTATCTAGCTTTTTACATTTACTTCAGAATTATTTTTGTATTGAATTGAATCGAATGGATTATAACTTATATTATTGTTGTTATTACACACTTATTATAAAAAAACTGGACAAGTGCGAGTCGGATTCGTCCACCGAAGGTTCCTTACAAAGTTGTTGGTTAAAAATTGTTTTATAACCCAGACTCGATCTATTTCTGAAATTCAGCTCCCTAAACGGTAAAAGCTATTTTTTTACAAATGTTTGATTATAAATATGTTATGCGTATTAAAAAATCAATAAAGTATGTTTTGAAATATCCACAAGCCCTTTTATAAGATACCTTAATACCACTTAAACTGGCACCATCAATTTAAAATTTCGACCAGTTGTAAGAGTTTTTTTTATTTATTTAATTGAAAATAGAGAGTTTTTAGATTTTTCATTGAATTCGTAACATGAAACGATGTTAATTGCCAAATGAGAAGAACCCTATCAATTGTGTGTGATAAGTATCGAATTCTGTCGTTTTTAGGATATAAACGGTGTTTTTTTTAAGTTAATTTAGAAAGAGCTACAGACCTTAGTTTCAATTTCAACTCGATATCTCCACGCATTCGCGAAATGTAAGGTGTAGATTGCCAAATAGATGAACGGACAGATTGACAGATTGTCTACAAAGTAATCCTATAAGGGTTCCGTTTTTTTCCTTATAAAGAACGGAAACCTAAAAGCTATGCTTATATATATATACATATTTATCTGGTCTCAACTCTCCTTTCTCCAATTTGGTCTTCTAAATAAATAACACAAGGCAACCAGAATTTCACTACCTTCATTCACAAAAATTGATTTCTGAGAAAGCCAAAAACCAAAAAGTGTAAATACGAATACTGTAAACTGCAAGAAAGCCACTCAATTATTAAACTGTCTGTCTATCTGATATGGTTATACTCAATGCTTTTATAGTAAAACAGCTCAATATAGCTATATATTTCATCAACTGGAGTAAATCATTATATTTTCATGATTTACTCCAGTTGATGAAATAATAGAGGTAAGACGAGAGGAAAATAGTTTCAGGTTATTATCAACCATTTACGTAATATATCAAAACTCTTATTACTATTTAAGTAAATAAGAGAGAGCTCAGAAGCGTACATAGTTTTTGTTAATATAGTTATAATACCTTTATATTTATCTCCTGAATTAAAATAATGACATGGATATTAAACACAACTCTGATGAAATTATATTACAGGAAGTATAACTTAAGAGGAAAAAATAATATTTCATACATATTTTATAAGTTATGCCGTGTTGAATTAATAATAATCATCTCTCATCGAAGCAAAATAAATATCGAACTACACACTTTAAATAAATATATTACAAAGATTTAAACGCTTCCAATGAAATTTAAACAGTTGACATTGCAATAAAGAATTCAGTGCACTTTTTATGTAAGTTTTTTAATTGAGTTCATTTGTTTCAGAAAAGTATTGAACATTTTTTTGCAATAAAATCCTTTAATTGATTTTTTGGCTTTACAAAGAAATAATAATTACCGTATATATTGTAATACATAATTTTAAATGTTAATTAAATACTATAATACTGAAACAAATGATTAATTTATTATATTTTATTTTTATTAATACTTTTCATAAGTACGGTCCTGCATTCAAGTGATATGGTATCTAATACAATCAATAATTTTATCAGCATTTTACCATTACTTGAAGACTAAAATAAAAGAAAATATTTTCTATATTAAATTATTTTAAATGTTTATAACACCTAGAAACACTATATCAAATAAATATTTTGTGTTAAGAATGAACACGATACTACTCGTATTGAGGTCACCCATAGCCAGTAAGGAGACACCGTCTGTTAGAGAACACTACTTGTAATTGAATATTAACTATACGATAATGTTTAGTACAAAATAATTGATATGATTATAATATTTTTAATTAATTGTAATAATAAAAAGTAATTAATATAAAACCTACATATGTGATGGTTATGATGGTTAAAATTTGAAATAAATTATTTAAATTTTAATTAAAAAAGCTTATTTAGACTCCAAAGAAGATGCAAATGAGGTGTGAAAATAACATTGTACATTTTCAAATAAGTTAAAAACGAGTAATTAATTAAGACGTAAAAGAAGTTTATGAGAGCTCGTTCACAGCTTAGGTGTTTGTTTTGTCAATATTGTTTGAATACGAATCCAGTTGAGTTAATTAAGTTTGGTGGCAGCGAAAGATGCAAAAAAAAACAATTATTTTATAAAATTATATTAACGAGTTACAATTAAAACTTATAATTAATTAATACTAAAAAAAGGTGATTCCAGGTCAGCGATTGACCCAAGAATGAATATATTTTATCCTCAATTCCCATCGATGGTGAGAACGCAAGCCGTATGGTGTCGTCTTCAGGATACTCGAAGCGTGGTGTCAGCATTTAACCGTGTGAAACCAAGTCGGTGCTTACTATAACAATTGCCCTTGGCTATGCTTGCGTAACACCTCCCCCCGTAGAACAGCGACTATTGAAGACCTTCGTTGTAAATTGCGCTGGAAGTTCTGATTCATCCCTTTGAGTTTTTTGGGTGGTGTGTTTCGTATGTTTAAGTCGGTATTTCCGGTATGCAAGGCCGCTAATTAGTACACATGCACCGAATAGTAACGTATATAAAGGTATTGTTGTATGGTAGACGCTTATATCGTTGGTCTTGCTCAAGTTTACTGGTGACTGTAGAATAACCTCTCTATTGGTAGCGTGAAGATTAGTCAAATTAATGGAGTTTAATTTGAATATCAGATGTGCTGCTGAACTGAGTGTTTTTTCATTAGAGACATCTATTATCTTCAAGGCTTGACCTTTTAGTCGATCGTTGAGGTTCGAGATGATAAATTCTATTATTGGAATGAAACAATCATATGGAATTATAGCGAGATAACTTCCTTGCAACATCTTGTAGATATCTTGATCGCAGGACAAGCGTACTTTAGTAAGAGTTGGAAAGCTGATGGTGTAGTGTCGATCGTCGAGTTTCTCGTAGGCTGACGTAAGTAGGCATACGGTGACTGGTTTACATTCGGGGAGTTTTTGCTGCGTAGTAACGAGGGCTGTTACACAATCCGGCGATGTACGACTATGTATGTTGTGTATCTCTTCACATAGATACCCTTTAGTGAACTTCGGCCATTCAGCCTCTATGTACTTGAAATCTTTCAAATGGATTGCAAGGAATTGGTGTTGGGGAACAAGAATTTCATGATTTTTGTTAGGGATTAGGGATATCTTATATAAATTATATATTTGGCATTTTATAATTGGGAATTTATATACTATAACTATTTCATTTCCTACATAATATGAACCTAATTGTATTACGTCATAATACTCTCGGGCCTCTATATCTAGTACTTTATTACTACCATACATACTACGTAGCTTTCTAATTATATTTCTAATAGAACTTAAACTAATGACATCATGATGAGCCGTGGATGTCCTTATAAATGCTAGCACATTCTGTAACTTAGTTATCTCTTGTGACAACTTGTCAACATTATCATCGACTATGAGTATAGTTTGTCCTAAATTAGCATATTGATTGGATTCATAGATACCTTTTTCCAAAGTTAGACTAATGTTTTTTACTAGTTCCGCTAATTTGTTCTGATTATCTACTATTTTATCTATTATTTTAAAGTACTGAGTTATCCAATCTTTGGTCAGGCTTACATGACTGTTAAATTCCGTAACTAATTTATTATCGTTTTCTTGCAGTGATCTTATTGCGTTATTAAACTGTAACGCATCTGTATAATCAAGATTACCGGTAATACTTTTTATTACGGACCCGAGACCATCAACGAGACCTCTTTTAGAGCGGCTAATTTCAAATGACTGCAATTGTTCTATAACGACTTGAAGCTTTTCTTTCAAATAGTTAGTATGGGGCTCAAACAAAGAAAAAGTTTTATTATTAAGATTAGAGATTATATTGCTTAATTGGATATGAACTGTATTTACTTTGTCTTGCAATTCGTGGATATCGATATACTTCAAGAATGATTGATAATGAGACACTATGTGACAAGGACCTAGTTTAAAAGGTAAAATACCGGGACCATCATCTAGATTTTCAAGTTTTATTTCCTGCATTAGAACCGGATGCAGGAGCAGTTGGAGTAATAGGAGAGTCCTGCAACAATTAAACGCTTTTAGGAACTCTCTTTAATCTAGACTTAGCAATTGGCCCGCCTTTTTTTGCACGTATATATATATGTATCGGGAGATCAGCTATAACTGTATCATGTGTATAACGCGGCGCTATCTTTTGACGAACAGCAAAAGGGTTTCTAATAAATATTTGTTGATCGGGAGAGAATTGGTTTTTGGGGTTCTCTAGACTTATGATGAGTATTTGTTAATTCATTTCTGTAACTTAAACTAGACTTATTAGATGAATTAAATTAAAAGCTTTGGTCATTTTATTTTTATGTTCTACCATATATTGTTGGAGTAAATGGGTGGTTAAGTCTATGTCTAATGGATCTCGCGGATCAAAATGTCCAGTAATAATGTCAATTGGTCGGCATTTTGTAAAACTGTGTATCGAACTATTATATGCTAATAGGGCATAATTTATTAAATTAATAACAGATTCATTCTTAAGTTCAAGTTTTAATATGCGTAGATGTTCTAAAATTGTTGAGTGGAATCGTTCAACGATTCCATTCTCATTGGGAGTATAGGGTGCTATTCTACGGTGTTGTAATTAAGCTCGCTTGAATTTAGGGTTCTAGAAGCGTATGCAATAGGTTTGTCTGAACCAATACAACCCTGGGATAATACGGCACCTATTGCAACGTTCGATGCGTCAGTTGTCAGTAAAAACTCTTTATTAAAGTCGGGGTACTGTAAAATAGGGTCATTTGTCAATAAAGTCTTACAATGCTCGAAACAATTAATATAATTCTGATCACAAACTATCTTAGATCCTTTTTTTAAACGCTGAGTTAAAGGTTTTGTTATCCGTGCAAAATCCGGAATAAATTTTCGATAATATCCCAAAAGGCCAAGAAACCGTTTAATTTCTGTAGTAGTTTTAGGTAGCGGATAACTTTGTATAATACTTATTTTATTAGGATTGGGCTTAACTCCATCCTTACACACGACATGTCCTAAAAATTCCGTCTCTAACTTTAAGAACTCAGACTTATCCATCTGGATCTTGAAGTAAGATTCGCGCAAACGTTTTAGAACTTTTTCAAAATTAACCATGTGTTCCTGTAATGACGTACTAAAAATGATGACGTCATCTAGATAAACTAAACAGATATTATAGTAAATCTTTAAGAATGTTGTCCATTACCCTTTGAAATGTTGCGGGAGAGTTTTTTAAACCCATAGGCATTCTTAAAAATTCATAATGGCCGTTTTCAACATTAAAAGCAGTTTTATGTATGTCAGTAGGGTCTAATTCCACTTGATAAAATCCGCTAGCAAGGTCAAGAGTGGTGAAATATTGGCATTTCCCTAATTTGTCTAATATGTCCGAAATATTGGGTATTGGATACTTATCACTAATTGTCTTTTCATTTACCTTTCGGAAATCTATTACTAAACGCCATTTGGTTTTACCCAAAGCATCTGCCTTTTTAGGGACCACCCAAATAGGAGAGCTCCACGCGGAATCCAAAGGTCTAATTATATTTTGTTCAAGCATTTTATTGATTTGACTTCTAGCCTCTTGTTTATGGACATACGGGTACCTATAGGTATAGCTTTTAAAGCTTCTAAAGCTATAGCTAAAGCTATACATGAACTGGGATCTCATCATTTGTTTTAATTTTATGCTTAATTTTGTTCGTAAATGTTAAGGGTTCTCCGTCAAGGTAAAACACATCCGAATAACGTGCACATAAGGTTTTTAAATTAGCTATTTCCTCTGGGTTCAAATGATCTGTACGGAGACGCGATAGAACTTCTTTTGTACGATCAGATAATTGTTTTAATTGCTTAGATTCAATATTGAATACCTCAGCTGTAATAGGCCGATCCATTGAAACGATTACATCATTCTTTGAATTATTTGAAATTTGTACTAAACCTCGACTGTTTTTCACATTTGTAAAGCAATCAGAAATTAAACAATTACTTATTATCTGATCAGGAACAAATACATCTCCGTCCTTGGAGTTTATTGGCAATTTCACTAATTTGGATGACTGAGCTGCTATTATTTCTTCATAAAGATTTGTATTTCGAGCGTCATACATAATAATAGGCAATTCGGTATTTTTAGTAATTAATTTCTTGCGTCTAAAATCAATGTTAGTGTCCCACGAATTTAACAAATCAAAACCAATAATGCCATCAAAATAATTATGAAAATTAAGAATAAAAAAGGTTACGTCATCATTTTCTTTAAATTCCGAGAAACTAGGTAAAGTAATAGAATAGTCTTGTCTATACACATTATGATTATTTGTAACTTCAAATGGAGTATAATTAAGAGGTAAATGAGAAAAGTATTTTTCAACTACTTTAGGGGATATAAACGACTGATTGGCTTCCGTGTCTATAAGAAATTTTAAAGGTGGGTTTTGAATTTGTATATATCCGAGTTGTCTTTGAATATTAAAATTTACTTCTATTTTGGCTTTTCTGACTTCGTAGCTTCGAAAAAATTTTGATCTTTTATCTCATCAGTGTTTGAGTTAAGCTCCTCTACTACTGGAGATCCACATTGCTCATAATTTAGAAAGTAATCTCCATTTTCCTGGTAAGAGTCACAGTTTTGGTAGTAATCAGTATAGTCATAGTCGTAATAGGGTTCATAGTCACATTCATAATTGTTAATTTCTCGAGTTTTAAAGTAATTATTTGGGGGCGGGTTGCCACTTCTACGCCAGTCGTGCCCAGACAATGGTAAGGGTTTAGGCACGAAGTGACTAACACCACTCATAGGACGAGGTACATTATTAGAATTAGTATTCGGTTGCATGAATGGTCTATTTGGAATCCTAAAAACGTTACTGCTCGCATTATAATTTGGAGGTGGAGCACGGAATATTTGTTGAGTTGTTGCGAAACGAAATTGTTGCGTTGGAGACATATTAGATCGCCAACCTTGATTTTGTTGATGGTTAAATTGATGAGGACGCGAGGGGCCTGACTTATTATATGGTTGTTTAAAAGAACTACAATTGAATGCATTACCTGTATATTGTATAAAATTATTTAAAGGCAAATTAAAATGAGATTTTAGTGACTGTTGATTATTCAAATTATCCTTTTTATTAGGTAAACCCTCAGCACGCTGCTGCATATATAATGTATTAAGCTCTTCTTGTACGAATTCTAAAGCCTTTTCTATCGTTTCGGGACGCATGCAACGTATCCTAGAGCCTAAGGGGTCCTTAAGACCACGCAAGTAGCACTGTAGAGTTAATTCTTATATAGATTACGTTTAGCTTCAACTGTAGTAGCCACGGTTTCATGCAACGTAACGTAGGTCATGATAGTGCTGAATAAGTTTTGAACACGTTCATAAAATTCCTGTGGGGTTGAAGACCCCTGGGTTTGTAATGTTAAATCGTTAAATAAAGCGGTCTCGTCTCGATGGTCAGCAAAATTATTAATAAGTGCACTACGAATACCGAACCACAATTTTCAGGAATACCGTTGGAATTTATCAATCGAGCTGCAGAGCCTGTAATCTTATTTAATATACCATTAATAAGGGCCAAATTGGTTAACTCATAACCCGGTTCTGTTTTAAAATATGCAAGTACTAATTGATCACATAGATTTATAAATCTTGTTAACACATGGGGGTTACCGTCAAAATCAGGCAAAACTGTAAGTGACTTGTATATCTCACCCATTATATCTTGAGATATTTGAATATTAGATATAACAATTTTTTTTTAATTGCCTAAATTCGTCTATAGTATCGAGCCTGCTAGATCTACCCTTACACAAACTACGGCTACTGTTTTCTCTCGGATGAAAAATTTTGAACACTAATCTTACACTCTAAAAATTATATATAACAGTATTTATATATTAAATTACTTGGACAATCTAATGGAATAATAAAATAAATTGAAAGGATAAGAATAATGTTAAAGATTAGGATAGGTAAGGACTTGAAAGATTCAGAGTACTTACATGAACATGATTTTCTTTGCCGAATCGATATTTTGATTCACCTCTGCTGGCCTCCACGATGTATGTAGATTCGGATACTCGAAATCGGTTAGTCACGCGGGAACTCGCACCGATATTAGGGGAAATCTTGACGCGACGCGTACCGAATATATCTCGAATATCCTACCGACTGCGCCAATTAAGTTTGGTGGCAGCGAAGGATGCAAAAAAAAAACAATTATTTTATAAAATTATACTAACGAGTTACAATTAAAACTTATAATTAATTAATACTAAAAAAAGGTGATTCCAGGTCAGCGATTGACCCAAGAATGAATATATTTTATCCTCAATTCTCATCGATGGTGAGAACGAAAGCCGTATGGTGTCGTCTTCAGGATACTCGAAGCGTGGTGTCAGCATTTAACCGTGTGAAACCAAGTTGGTGCTTACTATAACAATTGCCCTTGGCTATGCTTGCGTAACAAGTTGTAAGAACAGAGAGTTACATGTTTTACTTTCTATACTTTATACATTTATTAGTTTATTCAATTTAATTTATTTAGGGGGCTCTTATATACTGCTAGTCTTATAGAATTTATATTGGTTGTGTTACAAAATAATTACGATCCCTTAAAGAATGACTCTGTTTATTATCATTAAATTGTACTTTAGAACTAACCATTAAGTTCTATGCAATTATAAAATGCATTGTTTGATATGTATTGTCAAAGGAATCATTATTTAGATTCGGTTTATTTTTTTTTTTCAAAATCACTTTTCTAAAGTTAAATTACCTATTATTCTAAAGCTAATGGATGTAAAATAAAATTACATAAGTTTATATTTATAAAGTTTTTAAACACATTAAAATGTCTATATTATTTATTAATTTTATTAAATATATATTCATAGAATAATTATAGTTATTAAATTACAGATGTATTATCTATGAGAAATATTTTGCTTTGCTAAAAACATTGTAGAATTTAAATTAATTTGAATTTTAGACCAAACATGTTCCGTTCATAATACAACAAAACAAAACATCTACCTACATAGTGCAATCCTAGATACAGACATAAAAAGACATGAATTGAAGAAATGAATTATATTAAAAATATATATATATTTTCACGTAAAAAGCATGAGGACCCCCCGGAGGGCATGTATGAAGAGGTTGATGTCTGGCCGAGGCGAAAGAGGTATGCAGGGACCGTAGCGTTTGGCGCTCCGTCGTCTCTGGCTACCCCACAAGGGATATGGCGTGAAGCTAAGTTAAGTTGCACCAAGGTTTATCATATCGCGAAATAAAAAACTCTTCAGTAAAATGTCATGTTCCAGACTAGTCTTTGTTTCCATGCAGAAATATAGAGCATTAGTTTTAAAACCGGGAAAAAATGATGTTTCGAAAATAATATCGTATACAAAAGCTCATCTGCATCCACATTTAAAAATTACACGTACTTTTTTCAAATAATGTAAACAATTAGAAGGACATTGTAATAAATCAAGACGCTACGACCAATTAATGTCGTGATTATAAAAAATTATAACCTTAGAACTTTTGTTTTCCTCCACAATCCCGTGTTATTTATTTTCGTGAAGTGAGAAGTTTATAACATAACAAATGTTCAAATTATATTTATTTTCATTGTTTTGAATTAGTATAAGAATTAATTTGTCTAGTTTACTATATCCTTAACAGTCTTATTAACTGGATTAAAAAAAAAACAGGAAACTCTTTTTCTTTTGATTGTGGAATTGGGTTACAAATGTACAAAAATCGATATTGCAAAAGAAATGACCACTTGTAAAGATTAAGCAATGATGGAGAATATTTCCTCACAGGTAGAAGATAGAAGCGATTTGGGCATATTGCTCTCACAGTTACCATATTTAACGTAACTCAATTACTTTAATGTCAGGAGTCTGATTGCCTCATGGCCATACTAAAACATATTCAAAGTTATAAGATACAACCATCATAATAAAATCCTTATCTTTTTACAATCGATTGTAAACGTTGTATCGAATATTTCTTACCGAGCAAAACGTTATATAATAGCAATCGCAGTATTAATCAACAATATACAATAAACTATAAAAAAAAACTTTTCTGTGTCTTCTTTCAATACCCAAATCCACAAATGAAATACCAACAATGAATATAAGATATGATGATTTATCAAATACAAAATAACACACATACTGAAAAAACAATCCAGTCGGGGATATTTAGTTCCTAACGAATACTTAGTTTACAAGTTTCAATTACAGAATATCAACCTTGTATGAGACCAACAAAGATAATGTCGTTTAATTTTTTACACGCAATATCGCCATGAACAGGGGTTGTTATCTAAGAGAAGATTCTTCGATACATTTTACTGATTCCAGATGTTTGTTATGGGATACTTAAGTTTACACCTACTCAGTTGGTGCAATTTCATAAACTAAATCTGAAGTGCATTTGCAAAATTTTTTTAAGCTTTCTGTGTATCTTTTTTAAGAGAACCCAGTGAGTACACAACCGGAATTACAATTTTCACGTTCAAGGACATTAAATTAAAGTGTACCGTGAAGTGTCCATTTTCAGTCTTCACAGAAATTACACTGCAATCCCAGAGGTAGTTAAGAGCAATTGAAAATCATTAAATAATTAAACTGCCTCCACAATATAGTAACTTTGATATATATTCAGTTATATTTTTTAAAACCCTTGGGACAAGCAGCATGTGTTTAGTTGTTTTTGCTTTTAATATATTCATTCCTTTACAGATATAAGAAGCACATGAAATGTGTTACATAATAATGTTAATAAGTAGTTAAATGGGCAACTGCATCTATTTTAATACAATACAATTATTACAATCATCCAGATACATTTGTCCTAATTACTCGAAGCCGGTGCAAAATGTCAATTTCTTCCACATTCTTTCGCCATGCAGTTTTCTCGTTATCGCACTCCTAAATCCATTGAGATTTATTTGCTAAAGAAGGGGTAAAAACTTATTATTATTATTTATATCTGTCATATTGTCTCTAGTTCTTATTTTAATAAGTTTCTTATAAATTAAAGAGAATAATAAACAATTGACTCAAATTACAAAAAAAAAACTGTAACTGTTTTATTGTTGTAAGTAGATACACTTACAGACATGATTAGATTACATTAGAGATTATAGTAGATTAAAATAATTTCGGTCTTGTAATTTTCAAACATCTTAAAGAGATTCGTTTTGTATGTAGTATTAAAAATATATCGCCATTTTTTCGCATGAGATTTTAAAAGTGCGCATGCCTTATTAATTATCGTCAAACCGATTCAGTTTAAGGGATTTGTTGAGACTAAATCGGCAAAGCTCTCAAAATACTACACAATGGTCTTTTCAATGCAACGCTGAGTGTCGCTAGCAACAGCTAGTATAAAATAATAAAAAATATATACTTATTTAAAAAAAACACTACGATGAATAATGGCATAACCATTTTCTAAAACTTTATTCTAAAATTAGTATAATTATTAATGTTGTAATTTTATCATATTTTGTTGGAAGTTCAAAACAATATTATAGTTATAACAGCTTTATTTATATTGAAAATTGTTTTGTTTGAGAGATTTTATATACAAAGCAGCATCCAGTAAAAATAAATCTGTAGATAGTTTTGTTATCAAATAAAATAGTCCTGGTTTGCAACTTGACACATTATATAATGTTAATAAATGTCTTCAATCAGAATAATTGCAGTTTTGAAAATGATGTTAATAGTCCAGTGAGTTTTCGTTCTCGGAGCTTGTGTACGAAGCATCCAACTGACTTAGTATTTGGATTTCACTAAGTAATCGTAAATTTGTAAATGTAATAACAAAAGGACTGGGCTATTAGTACTAGTTGTATTATATATAGTAACTTCTCACCTCAGTTAAATAAATATAAGGTGTGATTGTGAAGGAAAACTTAGAATATAAGTTCTAAGAAAATAACTTTTTCTAATCACGACCTCAGTGGGTTGTCGCGCCTTGATTTGTTGCAATGTCTTTTAACGCAAATTTGAAACAATGTTGTGCTATTCGTCTGCCTTGTGTAATATACGCTATTTTTTCATATGTAATATATGAGATTAATGATTTCGCTGATTTAAACTTTTTAACTCTCTTTTGAAAATGATCAAATTATTCATTCAAACGTATCCGGTGATAGTCTTAATTTATTTCGAAACACGATACTTTTGATAATGAGTTTACTATCAATCCGTAGGGGAGACCGGGGATGGTTGACCAATTTTCAGCTTAAAAGTTAATATTTTTATTGCTTTAATGATTATTTTTGTGAAAAGCAATTCCATTGATAGTGACACTATTCAGCTCTAGAAAGAAATTACAATAAGGTCGATATCAATCAAAACATAGCATAGGGGCTCGATTTTGTAGAACGGGAAAAACGAGTCAACCTACCCCGTGCCTGGGGCAGGTTGACTTGTCACTAGGGGTAAGTTGACCTAAGAAGTAATGAGTACCAAGACTACGAAGGAACAAGATTTAAATACTAAAGTAAATGCAATCATCACTTTTAAGAACATCTTCAACAACATTAAACACCGTTAAGAACCTATCGGTCTACCTCCAGTCTTAAATATTCTTTGATAGTCCTTTAGTCTAAAATAGTCAAAATAGTATTTATAGTATTTATAGGACCATATTGCCGAGGCCGAGATAGCAACTGCAACTGTCACCAGCGAACCTCGGTCAGCAGACGTCATTTTTCCCAATTTTTTGGTGCCAGTCCCGTTGTCAGTCCTGTTTCATCTTCATTCCAAATATACCAAGGGCTTACATTTAAACGTAGGTAAACGGTTCTTAGGTAATCAAAAAACAACTGCACATTGTTTTTGTTGAAAGAAGTGGCTCGAAATAGTAGCTTGAGGAGATCGAATAGAGAGAATAGGATGACGTTTAAGCAAACTCCCCAGCCAATCTTCATCAGCAATTTGTTTTTTATTCCATGATTCAGGAATAGATTTTTTTTTTCGCTAATTCATATGCAAATTTTCGGGACTCGTAAGGCGTTAATCCATAATAAACATCAGCAGCTCCTTTATGGGCAATCTTCTGATGCAACCTCTTCCTCGTCACTGAATATTTTTCTGTTTTTTATGTAGCCAACACTTTCCAAGGTCAATTGAGATCTAGACAGTCCGGGATTTCATTCTTTTTTTTCATATTTACTACATGGCGATTTTTTATATGGTATAGCAAAATTCTTTTGCTGGAATTGATACTTTTTTCGGCGAAAATAACTTGTCGACATACTCTCTCCAGTATGTCTTTACGTCGATTTGACTTTCGTTTATAGATTCGCATCGTTCTAAAGTGGAAATATTAGGTTAAGAACAATAATTTTTATTCCAATTTATATCTAGTATATCCAAAATTGTATGGGGCAGGTTGACTAGATAGTCAACCAACCCCTTTTTAAATGAGTCAACCAGCCCCAAACAACCTAGAATTTTTTAACTACGTGCCTAAACCTTAAAATGGTGTCGTAATTAAAAATAATAAGGAAGCAAACAAAGTTCGGAAATCAAACATTCGTATTAAACAGTTTGACAAGCAATCCAAACAAAATGAAAAGAGTTATAACAAATAGAATTAGGAAAAAAATTGTTACTTAAGTGTCTTGTTTTTGAACAATAGGCTCTAGCTGACAAACGGTTTGGGTCTGCTCCGCGGTTTTTCTGATGATTGTGCACGGGGGAATAATGGATACGCTCACCTAGTCGATCGATGCAAAAAGTTTGCCTAGCTCGCGTTTTTGACAATTAGTCTACCTGCCCCTATAGTCAACCATCCCCGGGCTCCCCTACATATTATAGCCTTTACCTTGATCAAAAATAACATTAAAGATAACTCGTTAATTTTAATATATTCTTTTATTAAAAGGGAAGGAATTTACCCCAGAAGTGAACGACTTTATTTTGTAAACCAATATTAGTGTAACGCACAATTTGGAACAGAGAAAAACCTCCTTATGAATTGAATTGAATAACCTACACAGCTAAAGTGATAAATGACAATGCATAAAATATTTAAAATAAAACACCATTATGTAAAGGAATAAGTAAACTCAGTACTTACAGTTCTTCAGCTGCATAAAACAAACATTTAGATAACCAACGCTAAGTCATGAATATTGTTAAAGCTCTCGTAAAATTCTATCACGTCTTAATTAAGACTCAAGTCGTCTTTAAATACTTTGAAAATATACTAATGTTGTTTTTAAACACCTCATTTGCATCTTTTTTAAAGTCTAACGTTTTACAATTTAATTTAATATAATTTAGTACTATCACAAAGCGATAATCTAATTATATATTATTTAACATGTTTGAACGATGAAAATGGATAGTTTTTAACCCTAAATACATAAATAAATTAATGATACATCACTTGAAGTTGTAATTCTGTAATAGAATACTCAAGTCAATAAATCGTATGAACGCAAATTACCATAAATATAAATTACTATCGTATACACGCTCTTATAACTTACTAAGATTATAGAGACGGCAACATAACATTAGAATTTTATTTGTTTTCTATTTCAAATTATAAGAATATCATTATTATTTAAATTATTTTATTTCAGGTTACTGGTTATGAATGACTACAATTACTCCACTTGAATATTAATTTCAATTACTGCAGATTAGTCTCGAGTAGTTTTGTGTTCATATATTATTGTAATTTAATATAGAAAAGAATTTAAATGTTCTGTCTAGTGTGATCAGTAAATAGAGGAGGTACTCAGAAAACATCATATGTTAACAATTATAACTAAATAATAAGTATATTTTTAACGATCGATAATATTTAAGAGTTTTTATTGTAACATATTTTTGGTTTATTTTCATTAACATTCTACACGACTAGGTACACGTACGTAGGACATCTAAATATTGAAGTTAAATTATATGTAATATTTATATCATACAGTTATAAGATAAACAGAGAACGGAAATAAATACACAAAAGGATAAAAATACCTTAATTCATTGCAAATATTAAGAATAAAATGGAAACCTAATAAACTTAAATATATATAATCGACCGACAGTTAAGTCGTTGGACGCTATCCTTTGTTACAGTCCATAATATTCGCGCCTTCACTTATATCATCTTCAGTCTCGTCACAAATTATCTGCAGGGAATGAAGATGATAAAGTTCTGAATGTCTTTTTTATTTAAATACAAAGAAAAAATCCAGAAAAGTAGTTTAACTGATAAGTTATATTATTTAGACAAAATAGTGTTTAATAATATTAGCTTACAATACTTAAAGATGCCTCACTAAAAAAAAAAACAAATTGGAAGTTGTAAAGTAAAATAATATAATAATAAGAAATATTTCATTTTATCAGTTCATCTAAAATATGCAGGTTTTATGACATTTACATTTAAAATTTAAATTTTTGAAAGTGTTCATATTTTTTTGTCTTTTGTAATTTTTTCATGAAAGTGTGTTAAATTTATGCAAGTTCTCGCACATGATTTCTATTTATTATTTTTTATGAAAGTGAAAATTTTTACCATTAAGCGGTACCTCGTTCCACTTTTAAGGAGATTTAATAAAACCTCATTCGCAAAACCTTGGTGTATATTTTTCAAGGCTAACTCTATACTTAAGCATCACAAAAATAACTAAACAACTTTTGTACTCTACAAAACTTACGCATAATATGTAGGTAAATATTACATATTGGAAAATAAACTTAGAAATTAACCGGAAAGTGTGTTTAAACGGGTTACGACGTCATTATAAAATACTTTGAAACGTTATATATATCAACGCGCGCGGCAGCGTGCGACCCAAGTTCCCGTGCCCACCCCTCGGAGCTGCCGGAAGAGTATATCCCGGATGCGAGTTTACGCTAAAAACGGCCTTTTCCCACCTCCACTGCCTGGCCCCCCTTTGACTTAGAGCTACCAAATTTTTTATGTGGCCTACGTTTAGCCCTACCAAGCTCCAATTAAAAAATAGTCGGTCTAACTTAATCTAAAGCGTTGAAAAAATAGGCGAAAAAGGCCTTATTTCGCGAACTTATAGACTATGATGATGATATAGAAGTGATCAAAATTCTAGCCCACTTCCAGGTGTGGTAGGAAGCTGAAACTTGGTGGGTAGGTTCCTTATAGTCTCAAACCTCAAGGAAAAATTCGGAAACACTAATTTTTAGGCCTAAGTTGTCGAAACCGTAGAACTGCGAATATCGCAACATGCGGTACCAAAGAACGTCTCCTGCCTAGTACAATAACATTTATTAACAAAAAATTTTGATTAAGTTATCTTTTAAGTCAAAATTAGGCCGAAATGGCTATTTTTACAGAAATCAGTCTAATCACTATTTCTATGTCTACTTCCCGTTATGATAGGAAGCTGGAACTCTAGGGAGCAGCTTCATTACTTGCTCTTACTCTTGGTAAAAAAAATCAAAAAGTGAAATAATAATAATAATAATTTTTATGCCTATGAGGTCGAAAACGTAGACCTGCGAATATCACAACATGCGGCAACAATAACATTTGTTAACAAAAAAATTTGATTAAGTT
Source organism: Melinaea menophilus ssp. n. AW-2005 (assembly GCA_918358695.1). NCBI lineage: Eukaryota > Metazoa > Arthropoda > Insecta > Lepidoptera > Nymphalidae > Melinaea > Melinaea menophilus. Next base: position 18,014,707 of record OU911043.1, on the reverse strand, counting down.
ATCTGTTAAGTCAACATTAGGCCGAAATAGGCTACTTTTATATGTAGGTATGTCTACTTCCCGTTATGATATGAAGCTGAACCTCAGAGAGAAGATTCTTTACTTGCTCTTACTCATGGGCGACGTTATCTAGTAGGTTTGAGCAAGTCTTCATCAGGAGGTCAATGATGACCACTGCCTTCGCCACCAAGTCTTGTTGAAAAATAAAACTTTGAACTTGGGCCATCCCGATATCACAACTTTTAATTGCCGGATGAACTTGGGCCATCCAGCTGTCACGACTTTTATTGGCCGGATGCATGGATGAACCGGGAACTTGGGTTTACCTTAAACACGGAGTGTTTTTGTTTTTGTTATATGTATATATATATACATGATTTACCACTCACTGACTCATCAGGAAATCTTCGAAACTATCTGGCGGATTACCTTAAAATTTTACATCAACACTTTTTATGTGATTTAGCCGTTCACTAAGTAGTGATTTTACGGAATTCCTATTCCAATGGAATTCAACCAAATTTCAAGTCAAATTTTAAGTGATGTGGAAATCTGTGTATTCACTGACTGGCTATTCAATGACTATTTCTCTATTTAAAATTTAAAAAACTTACATTAAACATAAAATACAAATAAAAACTTTGTCAATACAAGAAGTCAAGTTCACATCCAAATTAATAGTGTGGTATATATATATATATATGTATATGATCAAAGGATGTCAAAAGAGCATGCACTCACTTGGTGGAGAATATTCATTGGATTTCCGAGGATACAAGAATGCGTTGCCGGTCTTTGAAGAGGAAGTATTGAAAAGATTTTATATGTTATAATATATAAATTTAGTATTTATAAAAGATTGTCTAAGTTAAGTTAAAATGAATAAGGTTTCGATAAGTAATTTTTAAGCTTCCATACTTTGAAAGAAAAGATCAACCCTTAAGAGACTTATTGTTTGTCAGCCTGTCGGGACCCTTTTCTCAGATGCAAGATATAAGTTAAAATGAAAATTAAACATGATGTACAGTCCCCTAGGGCAAGAAACAACCTTCTCAAGTTAAAACAATACTAAAAGAAACGCGTTTGTGGCGCAAATTTTTAAACTTGCAAAAAAGATAATAATGTAGACTTCTAACCTACTTTCCATCTTCTCAATAAAAGGTTTGTGTATTTTATTATGTATGTATGTATTATATACTCTTTATGAGTTTCAAAATATTAAATATTTGATTCTACAATACTATCATTTACATATATTCCAATAATATTAGTTTATTATTTTTAATTTTTTAATTAGTCCTATTTTCGCATAAAATAATATATAAATAATAATATATTGGAGATCGAAAGAGAAATATAACGAAGCGTCCCGTTATATGTTTATTTAAAAGCATGACGCCAGAATGACATGAATAACATAATCAAATACCGTCTATACTTAATGGTTAAATGTCGGTGTTTCTAATAATAAAATCTTCGTCTTGAGGAGATATGATGGCTTCGCCGGCTCGAGTAAGTATCATACGAGTGATTGTGCTCTTCCCCTTTTATATGAAAATGATGTATGCGGTTTGAATGCAAAACATTGTTGAGGTTATTCAGATCACGATGTTTTTATCCTTAAAATGTGACTAATTTCGACATATTTACTCATCCTATAGGAATAAATTTATGTTTCTTGTATTCATTACTAAAATAACAATAACTAATCCTTGTTAAATAATTTTAATATGAGCGGATTGTGTTTTATTTTAAGGTTACTGAGGCCAAGTAAGACGCTTCAGACTTTACTGTTTGGACCATTTTATTTCTTCTTAAGAATAAACTCTCATTTTGCTGAAAACTTTTTTATTTTCTGATAAAGTTTTGTAAAATAAAACAGTGCTAACTATAGTTATGTATTGGCAGACAACGAAGTTATTAAAAAATATTTATTTATAAAATATTCAATAATAAAAATACATGTTTACTTGATTAAATCTACTACAAGACTAACTTAAAATATTATTAAAATATTATAATTAAATCTTATTACAAACAATGACAAATGTCGAGTCAGGAGATTGATGCTTTCCTCGTAAGCGGGAATCACTGCTTATGCTGTGATAACTCCTCCGTCCTTCAGAGAGAAGCTGATCTTACAGCTTCCACTAGTGTCCTCACTAGTTGGTGTCGCCTTCGGATGTTCATTTATCTTGGTGGCTTTTGTATATTGATACAGCTTCCATGATGCTGCGCTGACCAGGAGCAGATACAGGATGATAGTCGGCCAGCTCGGGGTTGCCATACGTGTGGGCCAGTCTGCGACGTCATCTTCGTTTATGTCTTCAGCTTGGTCCAGAAGTTTGTGTATGTTGTCCAGATCTAAGTCCTCTATTTTGAGTTGATATTTTACAGCTTCCACAGGTGCATTCTGTTTCAATGGCAGCGGTATGACTTCGTCTATGTTTATAGTAGTCATGTGAGTCTGTAGAGTTATGTTAATGACGTCAACACGACAATCTTCGGTGAGTGTTACGAGATGAATTCCCGAAGTGCGTTTGTATGAGGTTTTGGTTCCACATTGAACTCGTACTATTTCTTCTTTTCTAAGGATAACCAGCCAAGTGTTGTCTCTCGTCTTCTGTATCTTATCTTCTGTTAATATCATTTTAGCGCGAGTCCAGTTGGCGTCCTTATGCTGAACGAGGTTTATGATACAATCTTGCGATGTTGTAATGCGCTTGGTGTTCATTATTGCTTGCAGTTATCTTCCAGATATGCGTACTCGTCGCTTCCAAGTGGTATTTGGATTTTGGGATAATAGTAAAATATTTTGTATCAGGGATAGAATAAAGGTGGATAAGGTCATATATATTTAAGTCGGTATTAGGAATTTCTAATATAAATGTTAACGAGTGTTCTGTACTGTAAGCTTTAACTTTAATTGACCTTTCTAATATTCTAATATTATTTAAATTTATATCTATTACTGGTACTAGGTTAAACTTAGTTTTAAGTTGTCTTAATTCTAACACCAAACTTTGGGGACTAATTATACTGGGATGCATAACACCTAATTGGGAAAATGTTATAGCATCTTCTAAAATCATTAACTTATCTAAGATAATCTGTAAGCTAAAATCTATTTGAACGTAAATATCTAAATAATTCAAGTGACTATGTAACCCATCATAGTCTTTTGTCACGTTTCCCATATATGTAACTAAATTTCTCTGATTGTCATTAATCTTATCTAATTGATTACCAAATTCTTTTACAGTATTTTCTGCAATATAATTAATGTCTTTTTCTCCGAATTTTGAATAGAAGTTATTTTATTTCTTATAGTTGAAATTTCAGATTCAAATTTTAAAGCATCTTGATTATCTAAATTTCCAGTTATCGATTTTACAACTGAACCTAACCCGTCTATAAGGCCACGTTTACGCCTAATGTTCCGGGGAATCATAAATGAAAGTTTTCTATTTACTAAGGATAAATTGTACTCTATTTGATTACGATAAGAATTTTGAATACGTTCTGATTGCGTAGTAGACGTTTCGGAAGCTTTAATACTTGCATATAATGCAGTTAATTTAGTTGTAGTTAATTTTAAATATGTTACATTATAAACACAAGCTAAATTAAAAATATTTGTTTGTTTAATTATTTGACCTTGCTTAAGCAAAAGGATTCCCTGTTCGTTATTTACGGGATTAAAGGTAACGTCTGCTGTTGCGTAGAGCATGATTGCTCCTGCGATGAGGATCCTGGAACAAGGTGAGGCCTTCTTAGTAGTTTATAATGAACCCTTATAGATTTCGAATTAGGATGGTTTCCTATTATTTCTGCAACGTTATTGGGGTGAAGGTGAATGATTTTATATGGACCTTTAAATACCGGTTTTGTTTTATCGTTTCTCGCTGTCTTCGCCACTTGTTTATAAACTAATTCACCTACCTTGAATGTTCTTTCTTCTGCTTCTTTATTCCGCCTGGCTATTATTTGTTCTTTGTTTTTAGACATAAGGGCTGTTATACATACCTGTATCGATTCAGCATTTGCTTTATGTTTTAAGACGTAATCCTGATAGAATTCTTTTGGGAAATATAGCTCTAACGGATTTCGTGATGATATATGACCAAAGAGAAGTTCATGAGGAGAATAGCCTGTTGCTGAGTGGATAGCATTATTATATGCTATGATTGCATATTTCATTATTAACTGAATGGGGTCATTTTTATTTGTCATTTTCTGAATTCTAATTATTTCGCCTATAGTCGAATGAAAACGCTCTATAGGTGAATTAGAATTCGGGTTGTATGGGGTTGTGAAATGTATGTTTATGTTATGTAAAGCGCATATTTCTTTAATGACCTCATTATTAAACTTAGTGTCAGAGTCTGTCGTAATTTTGTGGGGATATATTTATTTACATTAGTATAATTTATAACAGTAGTTTTAAATGAACCGGCTTTGACTGTTACAAAAGCTGTAGGGGATTCTAAACCTTCTGACCAGTATCGTGAATTAGGTATATATTGTCCGTCAATATAGTTTGTTCGATTCGATTCGGTTCGATTTTAATCTTTCGTAATGGGTGGTTAAAAGAAATCGGAATATTAGCGTTTGTTGTGCGTAACATGTTGCTATTAAGATCGATATTACTTTTAAGACATCTTAATAAATCAAATCCGATTAATCCTTTGTACTTGGGATCGAAATCAAAAATTAGAAATTTATGAGTCAGATCTGTATTAAAAATTGGTGGTAATGGGAGATAAACTACATGGTTATGACAAGACACATTATGCGCGGTAGCAATTTGAATCGGTTCATGTTCAACACATAATTCAAAAATAGTATTAAAAATAACATCCGATGCAACAACGCTACGACTCGCTCCAGTATCGATTAAGTACTTACCTCCTAATTCCGGCAACTCAATATACGGCAGATGCTCCCTCTCGTGCACATTGACTTCAACTATCTCAGGTTCCTGTGTTCCTGAACCTCCATAAAATCCTGGGGGTTCCTCCACATCCGTTCCCTGATTGTACTCTGTTTGGTACTCACCTTCATCCTGTTGACTATCATCAAAATTAGAGTATTCGCCCTCATTTTTGGGGTATTGATCTTGTGGGTCGTTTTGGGTACAAAATAGTTCCTCCACTGCAAACTGTGGTTTATTCGGCCTTGAGACCGACCTCATAGTGACATCTGAGTTTTTCTGTGGTGGGTTATTCTGTTGGGGTATATTAAAATTATTCCGGTAGTTACCAGAGCTCCTACCTGGTTGTTGGTTCTTCCATGGTAGTAATGACTTAAATAGTTGCACGCGTTGCTCAAGAGTCATGTTGTTCGTCAAGAGTCACGTAGTTTTGGGGCCTAAATTGCTGTTGTGGGTAAAATGGTCGTTTGGAAATAGGTAACCAATTATTGTATTGGTTTGGAACAGAATTAAATTCCTTATGCTTAAACATATTACCCTGTTGTAAAGTTGAAGGGCTTGGTTTATTAATAGCAAGCCTAGCTTCCTCCTGTCTAGCCGCGACTATGGCCATTTCTAATGTATCTGGCCTAGCTATTCTAACACCTAAGGACACGTGGAAATCTAAGTTATTAGTGTACTGTTCAATAACCATTTCTTCATAATAACTTCTATCTCCATGCCTTCCAACGAAATACAAGGTATCGAGCAACTCGCGTAATCGCTTACCAAATGACTCAGAATCTTCAAATTCTAATTTACGGGTTCTTGTCAACTCTTGCATCACTTGTATCTCGTTACGGGGTTCTCCTAAACGTCTTAATAATGCATTTTTTATTTTAAGCCATGAATTTAAGTTTTCTTCAAATGCAATCGCTTCTATAGCTGCTCCACTTAATTTACTTTTAATAACACTCAATAAGGTTGGGTGGCTGCTACCTGGTGCTTCTAAATGGCTAAGGACATTTTCGACCTCTCTTATGTAAAAATTAAGTAATTTTTTATTGCCGTCATATCGCGGAATTAAATCCACGACGAGTTTAAAATGGGGTGAATATATTACCGACATACTAATATATATATATATTATATATATATATATATATTTTTAATACAAAAGTATATAAAAAAATAATAATAAAATTATGGTAAAAATTATAAAATTAAGTAATAAAAAGATTTTTGCAATATAATAAAGACAATGCAGTATCGTGTTACAGTTACAACACGTTCCACTGATAATATATGATTCTGAATATTGATATATGATTGATTCTATTAAAGAAACAATGAATGAAATTCTAAACCTAAAGAATTTTTATTCGAGTTTATTTGGATTTTAATATTACAAAATTAACTAGGTTTATCGCTATTTTAGCTTTAAACACTTTATATCACCAAAAAAAAATAATGTACTAAACTAAAGAATGCCCGCTCGATTTTAGAAATAGACAAACTTTCACACTTAACTAGGTTTATCGCGATTTTAGCTTTAAACACTCTTTAACATTAATACGAGTATAATATAAATACTAGGACAGGAAATAGAGCAGGAACTTGGATTATCAGCGAGAGTACTCACCACACCAGTATCTGCATCTCCCGTCGAGTCTTGAGTAGTACACGGGGACGTCCAATTCTCCAGAATATCCTCGTGTAGCCTTCGCTTGACCGCCGTTAGGTTCTGGATTACAGGAATGCGACTTGGGAATCGCCGTTTGTCAGAGTATGGAAGAGTTTAATTCCAAAACTTTTACGAAACGCCGTAATCCTACCGACTGCGCCAGTTATGTATTGGCAGACAACGAAGTTATTAAAAAATATTTATTTATAAAATATTCAATAATAAAAATACATGTTTACTTGATTAAATCTACTACAAGACTAACTTAAAATATTATTAAAATATTATACTTAAATCTTATTACAAACAATGACAAATGTCGAGTCAGGAGATTGATGCTTTCCTCGTAAGCGGGAATCACTGCTTATGCTGTGATAACTCTATTTTGGTTATAAAATTATAAAAAAATAACTTGTTAAATGTGTCTGTTGTCGCTATTTTATTTACTACATTACTTTTAATAGAAAAACAAAATACAATCTATTAAAGTGACCTAAAATAATAGAAACATGATGTAATGTGTTCCTTTCTTATTTATAAAAAGATTTAAATCAAAGATAAGACAATAAGGTGTCACGATAACGAATTTAATAGATTATGGTTCCTTTCCTCGAAAGAAAAAGCAAGATTTGGAGGATATTTTTTTGCCTGCTGACAGGACCCTTTTTCTCAGGGATGCAATATGTCAAGTTAAGATTAATATAAAATAAGGTGCACAGTCCCCTACGGATATAAAAAAACAAGCTTCTGAAGTCTTAAAAAAAGTCCGCATAACAATAGTATTTCTAGTAAGTTATTATGGTGTATAGTTATGTACACTAAATAATTAGATTAATATTAGAATAATATATTCTAAGTAATATTACATGATGACTATAAGAGAATTTGCCCGACTAGTTTCAAACGCATTCGGGGTCCTTTTTCATAAGCTCGTAGTGTGGCGAAACCTAACTTGACCTGACAATTTATATTATAAGTAACAACAACCTCTTAATACAGTAGAAATATATTGAAAATAATTATTGAGTAACACTAAAATTGAAGGACTGTTTTCAATAATTTTGTATGTATTTTACCAAGTGACCATGGATTAGATACCACAACACCAAAGATACAGTAGTATCCGTAATGTACATACCCTGTTACTTTTATATTACATTTTATTAACTGGTCTTTAATGTAATTGATTTTCCCAAGATGCTATTATAGATATTTTAGGAAATTTATTTATTAAACACTCAGGTTATATTTTGAAATATATATATTTATGAGAGCAATAAAAAATCACTGATTTTATGTTGAATCATTAAATAGGTAACAATAAAAAATAGACATACTTTATTATTAATTCGGTATTGTAAAATTAGACAGTCAAAAAGTTTAAAGAAAGAAACTAAACATGGATAAAATATCTTAAGTAAGACAAGTTTATTTTTAGTTATAATATAAATAATATATTGACAGTAAGTGCAGCGAAGTCACAATATGTGCAGAATTCCAAAGAAATCCAAAGCCTTCTGATGCTGACAACATCAAATTCGTAAAATAGTACGAGATGTCACAGCCTATTAAAGTCTTTTAAATTACCTGTCTATAGATAATCAATCAATCTAATCACAGACAAACATCACAAAAATTTTAATGTGTAACTAAGTAATTAAATTTGTACAGAAGTTAAATTTTTACGTAACAGTACTTTTAGAGGGTTATTCTATGGACCAATATTAACGTAAAAGCTCCAATCGGGAACGTGTTTACAAAACTTAAATGTGATGATATTTTACAAATGAATTATTGTTATATCGGGTGGGCCAAGAATTCGTTAACATTTAAATGTAACTTACCACGCAAACTATTGCCGCGCAGGGCGCGGGCGCGGGCGGGGGCAATAGCTCGCTTCTTGGAAATTTAGTCGCAATGGATCGCTTCACGGGGCCACAACGCGCTTACTGTGTGAAACAGTTTTATTTAAACAACTTTTCGCTCATTACTGTGAGACGCTTATTACGCGTTAAATATGGTTTACACGACTTAAGTCAGTGTCCAAGTGCTCCTTTAATAAAGAAATGGGTGAAGAAGTTCGAAGAGACGGGATCTGCAATAAATGTGAAACAAACCGGCGGCCCGCGGACTTCTCGAAGCGAAGAGAACGTGCAGCAAGTTTCCGCTTCTGTTCGACGTGATCCAGATTTATCGACGCGCAAACGTTCGGCTGAATTAGGATTATCCCGCACATCATTACGCCGTATTTTGAAATTAGATTTGAAATTACATCCATATAAGATCCAGATAGTGCAAGAACTAAACCCTAATGATTTAAATTTGCGTAAGTCATATGCCGAAACAATGTTAACTCGATTCATTAATTTTGACAACATCTTATTCTCTGACGAAGCCCATTTCCACCTAAATGGACATGTAAACAAACAGAATTGCAGGTATTGGAGCAGCGAAAATCCCAAAGCTAAACATGAAAGGCCACTTTACTCTCCTAAGGTAACTGTATGGGCTGCAATTTCAGCAAAAGGAATCATCGGACCTTACTTTTTTGAAGATTCTCGAGGCCGTTCAGTTACTGTTAATTCTGCCGAGTATGTGAAAATGTTACGGGAGTTTTTAGCACCGATGCTACTGGAATTTGCTGGCTATAATCGTAACACATGGTTTCAACAAGATGGAGCCACGTGTCACACATCGAACGAGTCCTTGCCGGTGGTCAAAGAAATGTTTCCGGAAAAGCTGATTTCCAGACGAGGTGACATCCTATGGCCGCCCAGAAGTCCAGATCTATCCCCAGCAGACTTCTTTTTATGGGGTTATTTAAAGAGTCGTGTCTACATTGATAAACCGAATACACTCCGTCAACTTAAAGAAAAAATCATCGAAGAGATGTCGGCGATCTCGCGGTCTCTTTGCAGAAGAGTATTCGAAAACTTCAGGACTCGCTTTGACGAGTGCAAAAACCGAAACGGTGATCATTGAGACGAAATAATTTTTACAAAATAAATTACAACTAATTAGCTTTCTCGTAAATAAACTATTTCTAAAATATGTTAAATGGTTTTTTTTATACGATTTTTTCAAATGTTAACTAATTCATGGCCCGCCCTGTATATACAAGTATAAAGCTGCAACCACACATGAGAATAACAATAAAAAGTGGGTAAACAGTTTACAATCCATTACAATAAAACAACGCGCAATAAACGTTTATGTCATGATTAGATAATGCTATTTCCGTACTAATATTTAATCCTGAAAAAACATACGTTATATTTATTTAAGTGAGTTTTTCTAACAGATCTAAATACTCTGGTTTTTATATCTTCTTAGATATTACTTAGGTACTACCATAAACTAAAATAAACAAATATTATCGTAGATTGCACTGATTCAAACCACCAAGTATATGTTTGCATCACAAGACCTAATTTTTTGAGAAAAGAGAATAATGACAAGATTGACGTATCCGTTATACAAGTACTCCATTATTTTATAACCGAATCGTATATCACCATGCAACTTTATAGTGTCATATCAAAAGCTATATAATATTTTAGACAATAACTGACTTTATTGACATTTACGTGCAGAATCCTAAACACAGACTACCGAGACGTTTTATTTTCATCACTAAACTGATATCAGTATTTCACAGAATTGAAAACCATAAAGTAAATGAACAAAGTGCAGTGCTAAACTATTTTTAATATATAATATAAGGGTTTGATTAACTTTTATACTTTAGTAAATCAAGCAGTTGTATTATATACCCAGTAACGCAATTTAAATAAATTCATAATAGAAACGATAATTTTAAAAGTATTCTAATAAAACTATACTCATCCTAACGGTAAAGTTAAATAAACATAGCTTTGTAATTTGTACAAAAAATATCCACCTCTGTAGTTGCAAATCTTCTAATATCTCTTAACACATAAATCTGTCTCTCACCTGTCTACACTAAACGTGGACAAATCCATCTGTGCGATACAACTAACAAGATGAAATCTAAGGGAATGACTTATCTAAATATACATTCGTTTTTAATGTTTATGTTACAATGTAAAACATGTTTCGACTCTAGATTTAGAATAATGATAAAAAATTGTAGATTAAAAATAAATCATTAATATTGCAATCTGTTTTTCACAAGAGCGTAATTAAAACTTATTTTTAAGTTATAGTAAAGTTAAGGATCTTACTATACGTTATCCTTTGATTTAATGAATGCTAACAGATCTTCTATTGTTAGTAATGAAACCATCAAAACTAATGTCGTTTTATATCCTTCTTTTATACCGTATGGCCATCAAAAGATGTTGTTATTTAAGCAAAAAGGTTCGATACATGTTATAGAATCCATGTTTGTTATGGGACCCTTAAGTTTGGACTAACTAGTAATATGTATCTTTAGAAAATGTGAGAGTATTAGATTTTTTTTGCGTTTCTTCATTTTGTAAAGATTAGTTAACTGTTTCCCAAATATCTTAACGCAATTAACATATGTACTGTAACATTAATGGGATAAATTGCTTACTATATATATACTATATGTATACTATACTTTTTGTTAATATTTTAAATGTAATTTCTTGTGTATTTTCACAATTTTATGGTGTTTTTAACAAAAAGATTACTAATAATATGTAATATATGACATACTTCATAGACTTTATTTACGCGCTAATTGCGACAAACTTCCGAAATAATTAATGAAACTTACCTCTTTGAGAAGGTATTACTATCGTAGTTCCAGAGTAACATGAATACAGTACTATTTAACATAGGAGTAAGTGGTTAAACTAAAACGTGGCGTAGCGATTTATGATCAACTTAAAGTTTCAGAAGACTAGTAAAATATTTAAATAGAATTATGATTTATGCGTCAACCTTACATGATATTATTGTTAAATATTGTATGTTTGCTATAGAGAATAAAGTATTAAAATATATAACATTAGTGTACGCATATCAACCCAAATTTAATCAATAACCAAATTTAAAGTAGTAGGGTTTCTCAAAACTATAATTTTCTTGCTATAAGAAATTACTTGTTAAATATAATAGTTAATTTATAAAAGAATAATTTATTTGCATTTTAATTAATCATATTTTAATTTGCACCGCAGTTTAATCATTCTTAAGAGATATAGATAAGAGATGCTTATTCAAATCAAATGAATTTTTAACTATTGAAATTTAGACTAAGTTATAATATTTAAATTTTATTTTAATGTCAGAAGTTACAAAATATAAAAGCTGGTGTATTTTAGATTTAAAACAAACTCGTTTAAAAGTGGTGCAATTAAAGGTAAGCCTTTTCATCAGACCTTAACACTTTCGCTGCCACCAGATTTTCAGAAATTGAACCCTGTGTGCTGTTTCAATTTTTCATATAATTTTTCATATAAACGTTTGCATAAAGGCATTTAAATAAACGGAAAAATAGTAAAAAAAATGTTGAGCCAATTAAATACTATAAAAAATTGACTTTTAATTGCTCCGTACATGCTACGGCCCTGGGGTGAAACACGGGGTGAAACTTGCGTCTCCGTACACGCTACGGAGCTGGCAGTGAAAGTGTTAATTAATCTTGCAGGTGGTATAACATAAATATAATAAGACAATGAACAAATTAAAATAGATTAAAAGACTGAATCATAATAATTGTTTTTTTTATACCATAGTTAGACTTGGCTTTTGCACATTATGTTTTAAATTGATTAGTAAATATTACCAAAATCATCACATAGTTCTACTCATCTCAATGTAATTAAGTTATATATCGAAGCGTGTCGAGAGAAATACTATTGAACTCCCACGTTTAATTGTTTACTCTCCCCAATGACACTGGAATGTAAGCATTCCTAATGGCTGCATCTTATTAACATTACATTTAATTTGTGCTGAAATTATGTTTGCATATATCTTTACGATTACAAGTTAATACACGGGACTTTCGATCAAATATATTAGAAGTGTTAGGTTTAGATAGTCGAGGAATCAAATTTTATTTATTACTATAATATTATTGATAATGAAATTAAATTTATATTTACTTAACCTAATACTGAAGGCAAATAATTTAAAAATCTCAGATTAGCGAAAACAAGAAAATGTTCACTTAGTTATTGGATTTGGTCGGGACTATTTTACTTTCAAGGCTCGTGGTCTGAAATCAACTATAATTATTATAGTTTAGACAAAAGCACAGCTAGAGGCAGACGAGTTAACTAGTGATAGGTAGGTAAGATAACCTTACTTATCTAAGTTTCTTAAAAGTTACTTTAGATATATGTTTTGTACGGTCTTACCGCATGCCGTGAACAAACTTTAGACACCTTTGACTGTCTTAGTCAGTTAAGTAATTTATCTGAAGACAAACAGCATGCAAGCTATTTTCTAATATAATATTATATATATAGAAGTGATATATGTACACTTAATGGATCGCTAACTTCCCAACTTAGTTATAAAAGATAACAATAAGTTGGATAGATTTAACTTAATTTTATCTTAATATTATTTAAAATGTAATGTAAATGTAATATTATTAACACAATAATAATAATTAATTATTTTACTTTGTATATTTAAAAACTAAGCATTTTTTTAGGGGAATATTATTTTATGTATTTTATTAATTTTATTAAATAATTCAGATCAGAGAGGTTTGAAAAATAATTTACAGTATTAAAGAAATTTTATATTTAATATTTCAGCCTTAGCGACGTACAAATTAACAAAAAAAAACAAATAAGGTTTTAGGTCTAACAATGAATATTAGGACTTATAAGACCCATTTTACTACATTAGCACGTAATTAAATAAAGACGAGACCATTCATTTAAATTACAGCGAGCCTCCAATTTTAAGTATAATATGGCTTTGATAATATTAAAGCTTCATGCAAAAGCATTTTTAAGTTACTTAATATGATATTTTGAAGCTACTTACACTTGTATCATATCTTGTAAATACAAAATGCGCTAAAACATTGATAGGAACAAGAGCTGCATTTCAACTTATACTACTATTTATTCGAGTATACAAAGCTATACTGCTAGTAGTGCAGAATGTGGCTTAAGATCACGTAGAGAGAGGTGCTGGTTTTGTTAAAGTTTAAGTTTTAGATCCAACTATTAACTTAAAGTATCTTGAGCAACTTTTGACTACTTTGTTTGTTTAAATATTTGCTTATTTTGAATTCAATCAGCACACCTGATAGTGTATGAATAAAGCTAACTTTGTTATTGATATTTTTTTACTCTACGCCGTGCAGACAAACACTAGGTGTAATGACTATTTACGTTAACTTGCTCTAAATACATAAAATGTATGTTTAAATTTCAGATTAATTATTAACTTAATTTCTTTGATACAAGTAATAAAACTAAACGGAATATTCTTTCTAGATTGATTAGGATCTATCTTATACTTCTTAAATGTGACAGCAAAAAGGTTAATATATATTTTTAAACAATTTATTTATAGTTGCATATTCTTTATAATTAATAATTTTTTATCTAAATATCTTGTTATTTCTACGACATACATTTAAGACGACATATATTTTCAGAATTTGTTTGAAATATCATATCTATTATAACTCTTCAATGTATTAGATAAGAATATGCTCAGATTTATTATATTTGTAGATTATGTTGAAAGTTTTGTGAAAGTAATCGTTTTAAATTTAATTAAGAGAAGAATTTTTCAAGCGATTGCTCTCTTTCATTCTAATCACTTTTCTTGTCTGGCTATTGTATTTCATGCTCCACGCATTTGCAATTGCAAGCAAGCAATTGTCCTTTTATCACCAATTTCTAGTTTTTTTATTAACTTTCAGTGTAAGTTTAATAAAAAAATAATAAACATGACTTTTTCCATAAACCTACATTCATTTCTCCATTAAAATGATGATATTTTATTTCAACTATAGACTCAAAAAATTCTAGTGCACTTTTGAGATTCGAAGAATCATATAACCATCTGTTAGTGTCTTGGAATTCAATTTTTAATTACCTACTTATAAACAAATTAGGAAATAAACAATAGGTTACAAGTGCTTGTAGTTGGTATGAGTATTATATAAAAAAATATATATATTATAAATTAAATATAAGTCGGTAAATAAGATTGAATACCAAATTATGGCCTGTATTTTCTAAGTATTTTTTAAAATATTTCCTTTATCTGTACATGATGGTTAGAAAATGAAACAGACAATACATAGGACCTCACTACGTCATCTCCAAACAATAAAGCATATAAAAACAGTGCGTCACAATGACGGCAGCGAGTACGCAGCGATACGCCGCTAGTTTATTCGTGTATAGTAATTTCGAGTTGATAATAAATAAGTAACCGTAAATTTAATATTCAAGGCAATGATTTTTATAAAGTATTTAAAAATATATCATACAACGACATATTTCTGAAATATTTATTAAAAATGACATATTTTTTAATAATTTTACGTGACGGGCAGACTTATCCGAGAGAGACATAGGACACTGAAAATTGTTGTAAACAGAATCCGAAGTCTTATTAATATTATATTTTTACAAAAAAAAGATAATAAACATATTTATTTCAAAGTAACATTTCTTATTAATAAATAAAAATATAACGATTTCTTTATTTTGGTCAAGTTTCAAGTAAGTATGAATATGCTTAAAGAATCCACATTAGGTCGAGGAAGGTTCTTTAATATATGAATAAATACATACATTTATGAATACATAAAATTAACATACTCTAAAGCACAAGGGCATATATGACATAACATTAGCTCATGTTTTTTGAGGGTTTAACGAGGTCATTACTTTAATAATTACGGACAGTGAATATAAATCATATTCACTTCATAATTACTTTAATTCACATATTTTTGTCTGTTCTGGGTAATCCTCTGTAAGGCCATATTTTTGTACCTAACATATTTATTTAAGATTAAGAAGCCTTTGTTGAGTTAAAAATATTAAATATAATGAATTGAAATGAAATGAAAGTTCTTACCTATATTGATAATCTATTTTTCATTAAATGATCAGTTATTTCGAATGGAAACATACCCAGTTTATGTTTTAAGAAAGATGTAATTAAAGTTACAAAATTAAAAACAAATAACCACAAATATAATTTTATATAGTCGTAATAGTTTATTTATTTATATAGTAATGAATAAGTCACAAGTCTTTGCAGTAGATCAGCAGACCGTCAGTTTATTTTCGAAGTTCACCAAGTGTATGTATATTGAATATATAAAAGATACATTTGAAAGTATTAAGCTACTTAATGCTCGATAATTCTAAAGTCTGTATTATTGATTGCAAACACTTAAATGTGGCAAGTAACTACTAACACTTAAATTAAATGTACCAGGCTTACTTTTAAACTTTCAAACGTTGTGACGGTTAAAAAAGTTTAGATGAATCAAAAATATAGGTCTCCAAAATTATAAATCCATGCTTGAGCATGTTTAACTACTCTGTCCTCTATTCCTTACCTTAAAGCTGATCCCTAAATCTTTTAGACAATGAGTATATGTGTATTTTGAATAGATCATGATTTAACACAAATTCAAATAATGCTGCTTTTGGTAATTTCTCACTTTTACTTATTAATAAAATATTACTAGTACTACTCACAATTAATTGCAAAAATCTAGTAATTTGTTACTTAAAAATGTTAAAATATAAGCAATACTTTGTCAAAATAAAAGCACGCCGTACATATGGGAGTATTTATAATATTCATCCAACATTTTTCAATAAACGTACAAACTTTCACAATCAAGGCTTACCTCGTTCGGCTTTTGAGGAAATTACAACGCTGTTCGTAAAATTTTGCGTATATTTTTAAAAAGTACCTCTTTTAGAGAATAATAGCGTGTTTAATTACTTTTATGTTGCTGACGCGTTTATACAATAATTAGGAAAATAAAGTTTAAGTGAAGGTTTAGGCGACGATGTGTTTAACAGTGATTATGATAAATCGTTTAACTTAATATAATTACACATTTTCTCAAAATTAGAGAAAAACATAAAAAAGGATTTTTTCGAGTAACATTATTTTTATTTTTGTAATTATATATTTTTTATGAATAAATTAAATTATTACCTTTTATTGAATATCTGGGACCTGGAATACTCTTATTTTCTATAAAAACATTATTTAGAAAATAGGAAAATGAAAAAGTTACACATAAAGCAAGGTAAATAATATATCGTTATATATTAAAAAAATCAAAAGTAAAGGTCTCTTAAATATCTTTTTTTTTATTCTATTCTTCAAAAAAGTCTTTGTCTCATTATCTTTTATATCCAATCACGAAATGTCCAGAAATAAAAGTTTTATATTTGGACTCCGTATTTGGTAACTCAATCAAAGCAAAACACATTGTTTTTTTTTATTTTCAATAAGATGATGACTGGAAGTACGTATAAAGCAATTTGGAAAAAATTACCTTATTTGTATTTTTCAATATTATGAAATAATAACTTGAATTATATTTAAATAGAAACTACTTTTTTATTTTAACATTATAACATCAAAAAAATTATTAATTGAAACAACGTCACGTAAGACGAGTACTTAATCCAAGGATATAATAAAAGTAATTGAGAACCTATCTGTACCATGAAAGACAGCTTGAGTTGCGTTTGAATATATTTTAAATCATAACATGTGTCGCTTTAGATTGTTTTCAATCATTAAAACTAATTCTGACTGTTTGACATGAGATCCTCAAACCAAAAGAAAATTCAGCCTTTCTAAAATTAATAGATATAATCTTAAATTTTAATACGTTTAGAACATTAACTGCATTATTATTTTTACTAAATCTCGTTTGACTTGAGATCTTTTAAATTTTGTTATCATTACATACTCTATTCTAATGTAATATTTTATATCTAATTTCAAGTATAATATATATTATAAACCAAGTTTTTAGCAAATGAGTGTATTAATTAATGGCTATAAGTAGTAAGTTTACCCTAACGATATTAGACACGTTTTAAAAAAGTACTATAATTTCAAAAAAAATGTATCCTGACAGCTTCAAAAATCACAGATTTGTGTTGCAGTCGTTGGTAGAATAGTTTTTGGAAAATAAAAAACCATTTTTTGAGAAAATCAATATATCATGCGATCACGTTAAACACCAGCACTACCTATTGTTACATTGAAATAAAGTTTTCATTAAATTATATTTGGGTAAAGAATGTACTTTTGACTGATCAACTCAACAATTCTAAAGGATGCTATTACTAAGTTGGATGATAAGGATGTTTTACTCTGCAAAAAAACTTTTGTTAAATATTTTTTATCATCTGTCAATACTTGTTTCATAGAATATAAGGTCAAGTGACAAATAATAGCAGAAGTTTAGTCACCTCATTTTCGTGATTACTAGAATGTTTTAATTATAACTAAAGCGACTTGCATTCAATGGTTATCTCATATTTCAATCACTATTTCAAGCGTCATCATGAAACATATGAAAACTGAAATAAATTCTTAATTACAATATCACGGTAAAACTCTGAAATGTTAATATAAACATCATTTATACTCGTACAACCAAAATAACAACACTATTTAGAATAATATAATGAGTTTGAATTATTTGTTATTAGAATCAGAAAATATATCACATTAATATTTATATAAGTTTCATATTAATTGTATATCAAAAACCAACTTATAATAATACTATTCGTGGAAAATAAAAAAAAAGATTAGAAATATGTTGAAGATCAAACTGTATGTAATATTAAAAGTATTATTAGGTAACTTTTAAAACTTCTAAAACTGTTGTTCAATGTGAAATTAATAAAATTGTGATTGAATAAAGCAATACAAAAAATACCGCTCTCAGCGACCGCACGAACTAAGTTGTTAAAGTATGTTTAAACTCTATTATTACAAGCGTGGCTTATCACCGCATTGTCGTATGCACATCCTCGAATGTTTATTAACATTCAACATCTCATTGCTAGTATAATTTAATGTATTAGTAATACGATAATAATTACATTTACATTTTAACAGTAAGTGTTCATTAAAAAAACTCTCGATTAGGAAGTCTAAAGATATTTTCCGTCATCATCAATAATTATCTTTATATTTCAGCAAAAGTCATGAATCTATTTTTCCATTGGTTAAAACCGTTTGATAGTTGAGTTTGTGGCATTCAAAGAGACAATCGCGACCAATGATTATGTTTTGCTGATGATTTTCCATCATGGGTGGGGTATATTAAGTTTCTCTTTTTTTCTGATCTGGATTGGATTTTATTTATTTTAAAATAACTACGCTTTTTCTCATTGTAAAAAAATTATTCGTATAAATTTAACTTCTTTTGAAAAAGTTAATAAAAGTAAGACCTGTGTTTAATTTAAAGCAAACTCTACGGAAGTGTTTAATTTTCATTTATAATTTTTAATAAAAGAACAAGTTTTCACAATTAAGCGGTAACTCGTTACACTTTTAAGAAGATCTTGTAAAACGGTATTCGTAACATTTAATTCCTCTAGAATACAGCTGTTTAATTAGTTTTATGTTACTAATATTATATGTTGAAATATAAACTTTGAAACCAGATTCAAGGGGAGAGTCTGTTGTATCGGGATTTGGTATCATATCTTATTATCATAAAATAATTTGAAATTTGTTACATAATCCAACCAACTAATCCAACTAACTTAATAATTACCTAATTTATATAATATTGTAAAACGTATAGATTTGTGATTTAATCAAATAAAAATTCAAAATACAAAATTTTAAATACGAAATACAAAATTATAATTATTAATAAATTATTCACTCATTAAAAAAATATATATAAAATAAACATATCAAAAATAAATTAAAGCGTAAATATAAAATGATTATTATTAAAACTAAATTTATAACCAAATGTATAATTTTTAGCAGGTAGGTAGGCAGGTAGAACAAGGAAAAGACTGAGAAAATTATGACCGACTATACAACGTTTGGAAACTCAACTAAAATACATCATTCATCCTCATTGCCTTAATCGAACACCACCGGAAAGTTTTTTGCACCTACCATGTTGGCACCCAAAAAAGATGTTCTAAGCTTTAACTTAAACTATTCTCACTACGTACTCACATGAGGTGAGAGGAGTTATTTATACCTTTTACAACATCACAGCTACAAAGGAAGTGATGGATTTCATTTCTCCAACTTTTACCTACTTCTAGGCTCTGACAGCCTTCGTGATCTCCTTTACAGCAATGACTATTGTAACGTAACCTAGCCCACCCTTGATGGTAAGTTTGTTAGTTCTGTGCTCTTTTTTTATACCTGCTGTATAAAAAAAATATTTTTCTATTTTTTCTATTGTATAACAATTTATTTCGGGGACGAATGTATTCTTTAAAACAGAAAAGCGTTACAATTAAACAATCAAACTAACATTCGCATATAAAATAACAGTACGGATGCGCTACGTTGTCATTAAAGCGTTGTAATGAAAGACAAAGAGAGTTGTAAAGTTCTGATTGAAATACATTTGAATAGTTTGAATTATCATAAAAATGTAGAACAAACTCTCGCTACAGAATAATGAGATGACAATTTGTAATGTAAATTCTTTCATTTTTGTGTAATTGTTTCCTTACTATTGTTTACTTGATATAAATGAAAGACAAATAGATGCGTACTATTTTTATTAAAATATATTTCACTTTTTAAGTATGAGGTACATTTATTTGTACATATATTGTTGTGAAGGAAAATGCCATGGATTTCCTCCTTAATGGTGCATCTGTGATATTAAATCCGCAAATCCACAGTGGTACAGCGTGATAGAAAACGAGACTGAAAATAAAGACAATTAGGAAATAAAAAATAACAAGACTTATATTAAATTAAACTTAAATAAAACTCTCAGCCAAAAGATAAAATAACGATCCCCAAGCGATCAAACATATTTTTTTAAAGAATAACTTACAAAGGCGGTCAAAGGCGGTCTGTACATTTTGAAGCTAAAATGCTACATACAAATACACGATTTATAAATGTAGATCCCTTATTTTCTCTTATTTTTACCAGGAAACTCACAACAAGACGACAATAAGGCAACAATATTAAACCAACGAATAAAGTTAATATATTATAAAGACCGAATTACTTCAGGTACATTGTTGTCATCTTTATCCAAGTGGATGAAGTTAACAACAATAGATCCATTCAAATTTAAAACTCCAAATAGAATGCACAGAATTATACTGCAGGACTGCAGAACTGCAGGTTAGTCGAAGTTATTACAAGTGTATGCCCGGTATTTTTCTTTCCACGAAAATTTTTCCAGCATCAAGTTGACTAAAAGTTTTTCGAATTAGGCTTATGAAAATTAAACATTTTTTGAAATATTCAGCGTGCCTTTCTATTTTTTAATTTTGTTAATATAATGTAGTTATTTAAGGTTTATAAGACGAAGGTTCTGATATTTGAAAGAAATGAAGAATGTAAGATAAACGTGAATGGTAAGATAATAGAACAAGTGAATGAAGTGGTATATTTGGGAAGTATGTTTAGCAGAGATTGAAGATACGAAAAGGATGAGGAAAGGCGTATTGCTGCCGGTAACAGAGTGTTATACAGCAGCCAAACGTGGGTAACATAGAAGAAGAATGTAAGAAAGATGAATACTGTGGAGATGCGAACTCTTCGGAGAATATGCGGAGTCAGTTGAGCTGACCGAATCCGCAATGAAGAGATCCACAGGTACTAGCGAAGATATCACGGTGAGAATGAAGAAGAACGTGCTCAGGTGGTTTGGGTACGTCGAACGAATGAGTGATGAAAGAATGGTATAAAAGATTTATAAAGGAAAAGTGAGTGGTAAGAGAGACAGGGGGAGGCCTCGAGCGACTTCCGAAAACACAGTATCTATGATACTGGAGGAAGGTCACGTAAAAAGCATGAAGACCCCCGGAGGGCATGTATGTAGAGGTTGATGTCTGTGGCCGAGGCGAAAGAGTTATGCAGGGCCCGTAGCGTTTGGCGCTCCGTCGTCTCTGGCTACCCCGCAAGGGATATGGCGTGAAGCTAAGTAAGTAAGTAAGTAAGGTTTATTTTATTAGTAGAATAAATGTCTGATAATAAATTAATTGAATACAATATTGTATAATTAATAATAGTTAACTAAACTTAAAATATTAAGTAAAACGCTTGATGAAAAGTAGTAACTTTTCATGTAAATCTGTAATATTCATTCATTCAAAGGACTAATGAGGATACATTACAAAAAAGTAATTCTTCTAATGTGAAGCATAAATAGCAATAATGTTTAGTAGTAAACTATTTAAGGGGTAACGTTCATAGTACATCTGTTATGAAAACTATAATGTTTTCTTACAGTCGATATTTAACAAAAATCAAAACAAAATTAATTATATTTATTTTTTATCCAAGTTTATAACACTATTTGTATATTACAAAGTTTTTATTAAAAAACTTGGAACGCTAAACTTACGAATGAGGTAGGTAGGGCATCTGCCTCATTCGTAATTACTCAATTCTATTCATAATTCTCAACCATTCGTAATTACTCAATCTAGTCAATAGATACCGCCATCTGTTAGAATTGTTAGGAGCAAATGGAAAATTGTGACTGCAAAATAGTAAACAAATAATTTGCCATAAAATGATATTGCGACTATGAATTGAGTTGAAAATTATTCTATCTTTTAAATTAGGTCAAACTACACGTGGTGTGTAAATTTTATTTAAATCGGTTAAGTAGTTTAGGAGTCCATCGCGGACAAACAAAATGACACGTAATTTATATGTATTAAGATTATATTATGAATATTACTCACGAATGGTTGATAATATATTTTTTAAATCCCACATTTCCTAGAAAATTTGTTCTAACAATAGCACAGGAGACACAACAAGGTACACTTCACAGATACAAAGAGTCATTCAACCACTATTTAGTCTTTCGGAAAGTAGTTTTTTTTATTTTTATTTACAATTAAATAATATGTATTTGTATGTATATGAAATTATAATATTTTAATTAAATTATTGCAAAAATCTGAAACTGGTTCTTAAAGTTAATATTTTTGAAGTCTCGAAATAGTATTGAATTCGAATTCAATGAGACGAAGCTTCTTAGCATTCCATGGATTCACCGTGGGGGTGCCGGGCCCATCGCGTTGCAAGAAGAGGAGCGCAAACAATGCCTGGGACTTGCGACCCAGATGTAGGTTTAAGGGGCCCCTTTACTATGCGCATACACGCTCACCTTCACTGTTTACGCTCCTCTCCCTACCTAACCAAATATCGTAAGAACCTAATAAAGCCGCCTTTGAAATACGTTCCAGAAATGAACTGATGATCGTTCTAGAAAGGCCGAGGTCCTTAAATAAGTTGTAGAGAGATTTTGCTGTTATACCTCTCGCTCCTACTTCTACAGCGTACAAATTAACTATAAATTTATTCCTGATCAGTTCGTTACACAGTTCGTAATACTTGTTAAGCTTAAATGTATGATCTTTGGGTATGTTTGTTTCCCAGGGTACAGTAAGCTCCACAAGTATAACGCGTCTTAGTTGTTTTGAATACAGGAATAAGTCCGGCCTAGATGACGAAACACAAACATCCCCGGGGATTTTGTATTGCCTTTCATACGTGTCCACCATGAGAGTCCAATCAGGAGACGCGTCCAAGATGGAATAAGGTTTTAATTTAGATTTTTTGGACGAACCTGCCTTTACGAACTCTACTGATTTTTTGGTGGTTGTTATACCCCTCTGCGCTCTTGCTACAGAAAGACTAACCGCTTCTCGTATGATTTCTAATACTTTATCGTGGCGACGCGAGTATTTACCTCTATTTAATAGTACCCTACACCCTACTAGCAAGTGTTTCGCGGTTCCTACTGCCTCCCCGCAGATGTTGCAAGATTTTTCGGTGGCTTTGCCCCATCTTACTAAGTTACTTTGATCTGGGAGAGTCATTTGGAATGCATTAAGATAAAATTTTAATAATGCTGGGGACCAATCATGAAGCAGGGTGCGCCATCGTAAAGCTAATGGAATACAAAAATCTCCTATGGTCACCCATTCGTTTTGCAATTCTAGGCTCATCGCGTGCAACCGGTAATTATCATTTTCATCGTGCCGAATAAAGGATTTTATTATTTCTATGTCTGGTTCTTTCCTATTTGATCCTAGCCCTGCTTTATTTGTTTGAGCACCTATCATAAATTGTTTATGGAATTGAAGTCGTGACTCCAGCTCTGCGGCAATTTTATCTTTTGGGAGAGATGTTACAGTATCATCATTCGACTTTGAGATGATATGTCTCTTGGTCACTCTTAGGTGTTTATAGAGTTCCGATGGTTTCTTTAATTTTAACCCAAAATTGTGTCGGTCTCTAAATAAGGTAGAAGAGTCCGCTGGATGCGCTAACCCGAGCCATGACTTCAATGTCCTTATGACGCTTGCATCTAACTTTAACAAAAGGGTCTTATTAATATCGTAAACGAGGAAAGGCCAATTTAAACGTGATGTTAAATAATTATCGTATATCCAAGCCTTTTTGATGTTACTTATTGGCTGATTGTCTACCTTTTTAAGATCATTCAAAAAGCTATCGACTATTATATCTAAAGATGGAGTACGCCCTTGGTAATCGATTTTTTTGCCTAAGAATTTGAACGGAGCTGCGTCGGTAATAGTAGTAACGCACTTACCGCCTATTATAAGACCCGGATCGTAAGAGGTATATCTGGTGTTCCGCCTACCCAGACACAGACTGTAGCATTTATTGGGTTTTGTCCTCAATCCGTCCGTCCAAGCACAGAAATCCTCCACAACATTTAAAAGTAGCTGACATTGTTTTGGATTACGTGTCAGTATCGCGAGATCGTCTGCGAATGCTAGTATGGATTCTGTGTATTTATTGTTCAACTTAAACCGATAACCCCATTTCTTTTCGTTTTTAATTAATTTATCTATTAAAATATTGATCACTATGTTAAATATAATTGGAGAAATACAACAACCTTGAAATAAACCTATGTTGTAATTTAATGGTTTGGAATGATTTTCATTTGTGATTATGGAAAATTTTAATTTTGAATAATATGATGCAATCATGTCACTTACTAACGTAGGAAAGTTATACCACCTTAGCGCGAACATCATCAGTTCATGTTGTACCGACCCGAAAGCGTTCTCTAAGTCTATCCAACATACCGTTATTTGTCTTTCACTATTTCTGGCATCTTTAAGGCTTTCCGATAGTAACGTGTTATGTTCGAGGCATCCAGAAATGCCAATGCCCTTTCTGGTGATAAGGCCCGAAATATTTATTATTTATCATGAATTGCGTCATTTTTGTTTGTAAAAAAGAAAAAAATATTTTTGATATTGTATTTGTTAGAGCTATCGGTCTAGTATCCCTAGGATCCGAGACATTGTCGCTTTTGGGAATGAGGACAAAAAGAGCATTTCCGAATGTTACCGGTGTTTGTCCTCTTGACCAGATTTTATCGAATATATTCAATAGATGTTTATGAATCGACGGACATTTTTTATAAACTATATAAGGGATACCATCCGGACCTGGTGCTGACTTAGATGGTTTCTTTTTAATTATTTTATTGATTTCCTCCAAAGTTGGTGGGTTGGCATGAAAATCTATGGATGGACTCTCAGGTTTTCGATCGTTGGGATCCCCATACAGCCTTTGATTTTTAGGCACTTCGTATGTGCTTTTATAATAATCAAAAAGTTGCTCGTTGGTCAAGAGGAGTTTACCTTTTTCGTCTTTGAAAATGTTTTTAGAGTACTTAAAAGGATTTTTATCAAAGTCTACTTCGTGTTTTGCCCGGTCAAAGCTATCACGGTTTTTTGTTATTTGTTGTGATATGCCTTGTATTAATTTAAGAATTGACCTTAATGCCCTAGACAGTTGGTGACTAAGTTGGTTGTCGCCCATGGCTTTGGCCCTACGAAGTTTCTTTATGAGGTCCCTTTTTTTCCTTCTCATTTTCAATTTAAAACCGTTTTCTTTATACTTGTGAGCATAACGATTCGAAGGTGGATAGTGCTCATTGAAGTAGTCAAAAATAGTATTTTGTAGAGTCTCTACTTGCGCGTTGAGTACCTGGTTTGAGCCCGGGTGCTCTAACAGGTCCGCTATATTTTGATCGTGTATTTTCCATGTTGATTGTTTAATAGTGGGAATGCTAAGACGCGTCCGGATGGTTATGGACTCCTGGTGATTCGCATTCAATGGTTCACCATGGGATGTATGAGGGTAAACTCTATCCGAAGTGAAAACTGAAGATATTACCGGCGATTGCCGCGCTTCAGCACCATCGTGTGTTTTGAGATGTTTAATAAACCAGGCTCGTCTTTTGTAAATTTTCCCGCACGTAAGGCATTTCAATTCCGTTTTCGCGCCGTTTTCGCCGTTATTATCAACCGATGGACAGTTCTTCCGCCCCCCCTCTCGGACTGTCCCAGGGGTATTTTTCTTTTTCGGACTTTTAGCTTTAAACGAAATTCCCGGGCTTGGCTTGCTAGGCCGTCACCCTCGGCTGTCTTTCCAGCAGTCATCTGTCTTCCCAGCTGCCATCTGTCTTTCCAGCGTCAGCTGTCTTTCCAGCGTCATCCCGTCTCTCCGGGCTGTCAATTAAAATGAGACGAAGCTTCTTAGCATTCCATGGATTCACCGTGCGGGTGCCGGGCCCATCGCGTTGCAAGAAGAGGAGCGCAAACAATGCCTGGGACTTGCGACCCAGATGTAGGTTTAAGGGGCCCCTTTACTATGCGCATACACGCTCACCTTCACTGTTTACGCTCCTCTCCCTACCTAACCAAATATCGTAAGAACCTAATAAAGCCGCCTTTGAAATACGTTCCAGAAATGAACTGATGATCGTTCTAGAAAGGCCGAGGTCCTTAAATAAGTTGTAGAGAGATTTTGCTGTTATACCTCTCGCTCCTACTTCTACAGCGTACAAATTAACTATAAATTTATTCCTGATCAGTTCGTTACACAGTTCGTAATACTTGTTAAGCTTAAATGTATGATCTTTGGGTATGTTTGTTTCCCAGGGTACAGTAAGCTCCACAAGTATAACGCGTCTTAGTTGTTTTGAATACAGGAATAAGTCCGGCCTAGATGACGAAACACAAACATCCCCGGGGATTTTGTATTGCCTTTCATACGTGTCCACCATGAGAGTCCAATCAGGAGACGCGTCCAAGATGGAATAAGGTTTTAATTTAGATTTTTTGGACGAACCTGCCTTTACGAACTCTACTGATTTTTTGGTGGTTGTTATACCCCTCTGCGCTCTTGCTACAGAAAGACTAACCGCTTCTCGTATGATTTCTAATACTTTATCGTGGCGACGCGAGTATTTACCTCTATTTAATAGTACCCTACACCCTACTAGCAAGTGTTTCGCGGTTCCTACTGCCTCCCCGCAGATGTTGCAAGATTTTTCGGTGGCTTTGCCCCATCTTACTAAGTTACTTTGATCTGGGAGAGTCATTTGGAATGCATTAAGATAAAATTTTAATAATGCTGGGGACCAATCATGAAGCAGGGTGCGCCATCGTAAAGCTAATGGAATACAAAAATCTCCTATGGTCACCCATTCGTTTTGCAATTCTAGGCTCATCGCGTGCAACCGGTAATTATCATTTTCATCGTGCCGAATAAAGGATTTTATTATTTCTATGTCTGGTTCTTTCCTATTTGATCCTAGCCCTGCTTTATTTGTTTGAGCACCTATCATAAATTGTTTATGGAATTGAAGTCGTGACTCCAGCTCTGCGGCAATTTTATCTTTTGGGAGAGATGTTACAGTATCATCATTCGACTTTGAGATGATATGTCTCTTGGTCACTCTTAGGTGTTTATAGAGTTCCGATGGTTTCTTTAATTTTAACCCAAAATTGTGTCGGTCTCTAAATAAGGTAGAAGAGTCCGCTGGATGCGCTAACCCGAGCCATGACTTCAATGTCCTTATGACGCTTGCATCTAACTTTAACAAAAGGGTCTTATTAATATCGTAAACGAGGAAAGGCCAATTTAAACGTGATGTTAAATAATTATCGTATATCCAAGCCTTTTTGATGTTACTTATTGGCTGATTGTCTACCTTTTTAAGATCATTCAAAAAGCTATCGACTATTATATCTAAAGATGGAGTACGCCCTTGGTAATCGATTTTTTTGCCTAAGAATTTGAACGGAGCTGCGTCGGTAATAGTAGTAACGCACTTACCGCCTATTATAAGACCCGGATCGTAAGAGGTATATCTGGTGTTCCGCCTACCCAGACACAGACTGTAGCATTTATTGGGTTTTGTCCTCAATCCGTCCGTCCAAGCACAGAAATCCTCCACAACATTTAAAAGTAACTGACATTGTTTTGGATTACGTGTCAGTATCGCGAGATCGTCTGCGAATGCTAGTATGGATTCTGTGTATTTATTGTTCAACTTAAACCGATAACCCCATTTCTTTTCGTTTTTAATTAATTTATCTATTAAAATAATTGTGGTAACAGACTGTATTTTTTCTGTATTGTTTTTAGTATTTCTTTGCTCTATATGTATTGGCTAGAAAATCGGACATAGAATGACATGGACATGGACTTCTCTACGTCATTTCCAAACAATGATATGCAAAGGCATGCAACAAAAATGCATCACAATGGCGACGCAGCGAAATACGAGGGCAAAAATCCGAAGGCTTCAACTATAAAAGCTAAAAATAGTTTTCTCTTTTATAACTTCTATTTTCTCCGCGTATATAATAGATAAAAACGTACCATCCCCGAGTTGATGACGTATAAGTTTATATGAGCTGAATCTAAAAATCTAAAAAATATACCTAATGTAATAAATTAATTAAATATTTATAAAATATTATCAGTATCAGTAACTAATGATTTTTTGAAGGAAAAACCAGTCATACAGAAAAAATTAAAGAGATTTTATTAAATTTGTATTACCTATCCTATCGTCGACTTACGTCTGACGTAAATGATGTAAAAATCTTAATTAATTTAGTTCTCATCACATCATTATGTAACTACAATGAGTGTTCTCAGCATACAAAATTAATTGAAATATCATGTATAAGTAAAGGTACTTGAAGACTACATCAGTATTGTTAAACGTTGTCGTAGTAACATTTCAAATAGCTAAACTAATATGTGTATAGTATATGCAACGGTGTTATTGAAATACTTTGAGCCAAAACTTACCTGATAGCCAACTGGATTGTAACAATTAATTTTAAAGGTCTTTAAGAATCTAGAAGTTTAGCGATAATTAATCATCAGTACCTTTAATTAAAACAGATGTCGTGACCGAGAAAAAGAGGATTATAAAGAATTTAAGGTGCTTTTTATTATTTAAAAAAAAGATATATTTATTTAGATTTAAGCCTTAAAAATATATTAAAATATCCAAAAATAATATTTTATATTCGTGTAAGGCCATAAAAGTTTTATAAATTGCCTACATATGAAATATTTGATATGATATAGGAAATATATCTATGTATCTATAGAACTAAATTCTGTTAAATAAATAAAAAACACTTTCATTATAAATTAAATGTAAATAATTAAACAAGGGAGTTCGGCAGTATTTCTCTCGACAGACTCCAATATTGAACTTAATTAATTTTAGATAAATAGAACTATGTTATTATATATACGGTTTATAAATTAGTAATAGGTATATTTCCATCGAATCAAAGTTTATTTATTTATTTCTTTATTTTCACGCCATATTCCTTGCGGGGTAGCCAGAGACGACAGAGCGCCAAACGTTACGGTCCTTGCATACCTCTTTCGCCTCGGCCACAGACATTAACCTCTTCATACATGCCCTCCGGGGAATCCTCATGCTTTTTAAGCGACCTTCCTCCAGTATCACAGATACCGTGTTTTCGAAGGTCACTCGAGGCCTCCCCTTGTCTTTCTTACTTTAATATTCACTTAATACAAAGTTGAATATCAAAAACGTACAACAAAAACTTTAAATTGATCAATATCTGATTGAATTTATTTTGTTAATTGCATAATTAATAATTAATTATATTTTAATTTTATGAAGAAGTATGGGTTAATCTATGCATTTTTTAATTAAAGTTCCATGAAAATACCGACGCTAGTTACACCACTTAGAGCTTTATAATTTTTATTTATTATTATAATTTTAAGCCTTTATATAACAATAGCTCATAAATATATACGATACGATACAAAACGATGCGAAACGATACAATACAGCTTTTGTTAACCTTGCTTATATCTTAATTATATTTTAAAAATAAACTGCTAATTAAAATAATAAAAAATGAGGACTCGCTTTGAAAGTGCATTTTTGATATTTGTAATAATAATAAATACAAAATTAATTACAAGTTATGTTCAACTAGTTTATTCAACAAATAACTACTAATAAAATTGAGTTCGCATCCATATTTAATCGTGTTTCATATTTTATAAATATCAGATCTATAATATATTAATTTTTCACTTTTAGCTTTATTGATATTAAACAGTTTTTTTTTACGATTTGAAATATATTATATATATAATTTTTGACAATCCACCTTAAGCTGTAACGAGTAAGGGTTAGGTTTGTGTAAAATAAGTTAGTTTAAACCTTAAAAGAAACCAAGATTTTGACTATAATTAATTATCAATACTCATTCCCAAAAAAATTAGTTCTGCGCTTTAAAATTGCTAAATTAATTGTCTTCGTTGGTTGTTATTTACTATTTGACGACATTTTGTTTAAGGTTCCTCATGTGTAACAACAATATTTGATTATTAGCATATTTTGAATTTGATGGCGAAACCTCTTTCTGTCCTTTCGACTGTTGAGACATTATATAATAAAGATAACTCGTATTGCCGTTACATGCTGGGCAATATAATAGGTAATTAAAAACATATTTAAATTTGTCCTGTTTTTGATATTCGGTGGCGACATGTAAGGAGGTTTACGGAAACTTTGGGACCTTATCCTGGATGTCCAGCTGCCTTATCTGTAGCCAAAGCCTTCCTTAAAATTCCTTATACATATATTGTTATATTATTGAAAAGATTATCTGGTGATGTTCAACTTTATATATTTTTGTTAAATAATACCTAATAACATTTAAAGAATAACTGTTATATACTTTGCTTAGCGTTTGCATATTATATATGGTGGAAAATTAAGGACAAAGTAAAAAAAATATGATTGATCATATCATAGATACCGCAATTATAAAATGTAAGGAATTCTAAATTTAAACTGTGTTTCTTATTTAATAGTATATTATAAGTTTATTACTCTCTGCTATATTCTGTTTCAAGCTTCCCCAATGTGGAATTAAAAAAATATATAATATTTTACAAATTTTTAGGTACATATATATCTAAAATATTGTACAATTTAATAAAATTGAAATAAATGCAGGCTGATTAGAATTAAAAATACTAATGATTAAAAAAGTAAATTAGTTTTAAAGTATGAATGTACTAAAAATGGCTTTAATTTAAATTTTTTCCTTTCTTTCTTTTTTAGTGTGTAAAAGCAGTCAGCACGGTTCGTTTGTGCGCAATAATATATGTATAAAATACTGAGCTTCTAAAGTTTCGAAACTAACGCGCAAGTCATTACATCACTCTCTTGAGTGATTTTGATTTTGGGACGTTGTAAGTTTTAATTGATTCCCCGACGTTTGAAGGACGGGTGTGACATTTGCATTTATATTTATTTGCACATTAAAATAGGTGGTAAATTTTGCTCAGTATTAATGCACGCTTTATATATAAAATATGTAAAATCTCATTTAAAGTTTAAATATTTACTAAACGCAAATAAAGGACAATAAGAATCTAAGAGTTAAATATAATATTCAAAAACGCTACCAACAAACACAGTGGGGACGGAGTTAAGAAACTTGCCTAACGGAGTAATTACTCCGAGTACAAATTATAACAAATTCTTTTCTGAAAAACTTATAATGTAAATTTAATTTAGAAGAAACCTCAGAATATTTTACGACAAAGGTCTTTGTGTATGGTTCGCCGGCAGATTACTATTTATCTTTAAAAGTAAATTGTTAAGAGTTTAAATCTAAGTCGGAAATATTTATTATGCACTGATTTTTTGTGACTTCAAATAACTTGAAATCTCATTATAAATAGCTTTAATTAGATTTTAAGAATGAGGCACTTCCTAACGTCCTAACAGAAAAGACAATATTTTATTCTTTACAAATTTATACAAAAAAAATACATGATTAATGTTCAAACCGTACGTATGTTGGTAATAAGAGGTATTGTAGTCGAATTACTTTCGATGAGAAGTTCTTTTTCTGTTGTATAAGTTTATTCTTTAAGAAAAAAAAAAAACAAAACACCTTTTATGGCTTACAAACAACGCATATCCGTATTTTAATACAAAGTTTTTCGCTATCATTATTGTAACCTAGTAATACATCAAATATTTCTAAACTGTAGTATTAATATTTTCAATCAACGTTTAGTAGAAATGTAGTTCCGAATACCTTTTCATGTCAATAAATAAGAGACATTCGACGATGAATACCTTTTCAAATAAGACTCCTAAAATAGACACATGATATATGATCAATACTCGTATATAAATATAATGTTTATTTTATTTGTAATTCGTTTATCAGAAACGAATAGAATTTAAATTTCGTTTCTTTATTTCATTTATAATTATAACTTAAACTTTAAAATAACAAAAGTCATTTCAAGGTAATTAATTCAATCTGAATCCTTGCAGTGTTTCTCCAAAGCTTGTACTCTCGAGTGCATCTCGAGATTATAATAATTAATTTTAATTAAGCAAATCGTCACAGAGTCATCATTAAAATTTTAAACTTAGACTGCGGATCTGCGAAACTAATACTTACTACTTAATTAATTTTTGACTTTAAAATAGGACAACTTTGTGAAGTTAAACTTTTGAAAGTATTATTCAAATAAGCAATTATTTATGAAAGTTTCCAATAATATTAAAATAATAGAATAAGTAAGTCTATTCTGGACACCAGAAAAGGCTGTTTAAAAGATATATTTTTTACTGAATACGATTGGGAAATAAAGAAACTTGGATCAATCTTGAAAGGCTTGAAGATCTTCAGTCTCAACGACATTGCGTTTTAAAAGAATATTTTTTGTTTAAATCTTTATTGTGTTAGAGACGAAGTTTATAACAGGAATTTTTAGACGAGCACAGAATCAGAGATTTCCTTAGGGGCACCTATGACATGAAATAAATGAAATTGCTTTCCAATAACTCCCGAAAGATTCGTAGTTTATATAATGATTGATAAATACCTTGAGGCTAGAATAAAGTATATACTTTTAGGAAATTGGATATTTATATATGAAGGTAAAAAATATTTTATTTTTTTAATGTCAATAAAACCGGTTAGTTGTATCTACCTATTTGTAAATATTGTATGGACAAATGGACTCGCTATCAAAACATTTGTTTAAAAAACTGATAAAATAATATAATTTTTAAAAAGTAATACAAAAATAACATTTATAGTAACTGAAACTTGTTCAATCGCAAAAATAACTATTTCCAACTATACCGAATCGAAACTATAAAATTCGAAGCTCTTAGCGACCTAACCCCTAAGTAAACATTTTCTTATAATTATGACGGCTAGTTGCCAAGCCTTCGGACCCGCTAACTAAAATGATGGGTAGCTGATTATATCTAATTTATTAGGACAGGCTATCTATCTTTATTCGCAAAGCACTAAATTTGGACTTATTTTGCAGATTACTTTTTTAATCCTTAATTGTATTTTTTAGACTAAACATTAATAATCTAAACATATCTTTTTTGTATATATTGGAATATTTTTTTAAAAATTAATTAGTTAATTAATTTAAAAAAAAGTTATAATTTATTTATTTTTTATAAATAAATAAATAAACTAGTCGTGAGAAGTGTAGTGGACGGAAATGAGAGGTATAATTGTAAAATAGTATGAAAGAATGGATATAATAATATTTTTATTTTCTGACAAAAAAAAAGACTAAAAGGCTTCAGACAATATATATATATATATATATATATATATATATTTGGATAATAATCAATAATTAATTTCCTCTATTTCTTTGTTACTCCAGGGCCGTCAGATTTCCAAATTCAGAGCTGTCTACACGAGTAGATATAAAATACGGATATTGATACTATTTAAAAAAAAAAGTAGTACATAAGAGAGAAAATAAAAAGGCAACATGAAATATATATTCGTTGATTAGATTATTGACGCAATCACTTAAGACTAAAAGAAAACAAAGTTCCAGTCTCATTAAATAGACATAACTTGATTGAGAGTCCAATATATTTTATTACTTTAACTTATAAGACTAAACGCTAAACCATAAATCAAATAATCAATCCTTGACGTCGAAGTCGTAATCGAATACTCAATTCAAATGAATCGTGTAAACACAATTTACGATGCACCGCCTTGGTGCTAGTGTAATTTGCTTAGGTTGTTACTGTAATTTAATGCTTAAAGTATGTAAGTGACATTAATTGCAAGTAATTATTACGTTATAACTGGTTTTATGTTATGATTATTTCAATAAAATAAAAATAACCATAATTATTGATATAATGTTCAGTATTACGCATAAACGTTCAGTTAATCATATTATATTAATACGTAGAAATTTCATTTCTGTATTATCAATTTAAACACTTTGTTACACATTTTTATGATATTTGTCTGTGATTAGGTTGATTAATTTTTGAATTTAGATGTTGCTAGCTTGAGGATGCTTTGGATTCCTCAAAATTTAATACTATTTTATTATATATAAATTTAATAATATTTTATTTTATAGTTAGATTTAGTATTTTCTTATATCATAAATCATACGAAAATTATATGATGTTAAATGTTGTCTACGTTGTCATATTGATGTATTTAGATTATATTAAAATGTTGTCATTTAATAATACTTATTTGTTTCCTATTCACTTTTTTAGTTTAAAATTACTAAATTAATTGTTTCCGTTTCTAATAATTTGGAATTTATCTTTTATTTTGACGTTCTGAGTTGTGTAGAAACATTATTCGCTTATTGGTTGTTTAGAATTCAACACCTTTCTACTTCTTTTCTATCGGAATCACTTTAGATATTTCTTTTTTAATTACCCTCCAGTGAGTGTGGTTGTAATTAGTGTTCTTAATAACGCGTATAAGGCATTGATCCTTTTAATTACACATGTGTATTATTGCAGGGTTGATTGAATAGTATGAATTAACCACAGTTCGTAACGTCGGCATTTCCAGGTCAGTAGAAAAGTTCAATTGAGGGACACATGGTAATTAATTAAAATTTTCACTATAAATTAAGACGTTTTCTTTAGCTTTTCAGTATTTGTCCTATTTCTACAATTGTTTGACAAGAGACTATTGCTTGTGAGGTCTTTTTCCTCCACAAAGAGGTTTTTTTTATAATAAATCTTTACCCCGTGCATACGTGTAACTTAGTGGTATCAACCTGCATGTCCTGCTCCGTGATCTGTTGCTTTAATTGTAGCTGGATTTAATTGTACAAAGGGGAGTGTTCCAAAGAGCTATTCGATCTAATACATGCCGCCGAATTTTATCACCGCACAGTATGTCATCGCCTCCTTTAACAACTGAAACAAAACTGAACTTCATAACTTGACAATATATAAACCTAAATGGTTAATCAATACTTAATCGATTAATTAAAGTGCACTCTTAAAATAAAAATTATTTTCTATCTCTAAAGGTAAAATAAGATACTAGCTTAGATGCCTCATGCCTATAGATGACATAACTAATGCACTTATTGTCTATTAGGTTTGTCATAATATTACTAATGGATTAATTTTTATTTTATAATGGATATTTAAAAGTACTACTGATTCCAAATCATTTTGATATAAGTTGTAAAAATTTTAAAGATTTTATGCTTCGTAACTGAAAACAAACAATGATTACATACGTATTTCGTAACATAAGTTTATTAAATATAGATTGCTTAAGTTAGTTAGCTGAAAAACAATTTGAAAACTTGAATCAAACTCGTTATCCAAGTGTATGAAAAGAAATATATGCAACAACAACAATTCACGCAGGAATTAAATAAACTAAACTACTCTAAACCGAACTATATTCATCGGGTCTCTCAAAATTGTATTTGTTTGACCTTCAAATACCATACCCTAATAATATTTCAGCTACATCACACAAATTTAGAGACAAAGCCTAATTTTCATGACAAAAAAACTTTATAATAGTCCCCTGTTTGATTTGTATCGGGAATGTGGAAGATAGTGGAAACTTACAAACTAATTTCTAATTGAAATGTCTAGTTGTCTTAGTACTAGTTAGTCAGTTAGTTAGTTAGTCAGCAAACGTCTAAAATATTAGTAACGAAATACATAAAAACATTTAAAAAAATTACTAAGATTCATAAAATGTATTAAAATTTGCGATATTATCATTAACCTATACACGTCTCCTGTGAAATTACCAAATTTATTGATGACTGATTTTATGCTGGAGCTGCTAATATATTATTTTATATATTAAAGAGTCATGTAAAATGGAATACATATATTTCTTTAATTAAATTTTGTAAGCAAGGTTTTAATATAGTTCATAAATATTATGTGAGATAAATGAAATGTGTAGTGTAAAATTGTAAACACATTACACCACATTTCCTTGCTAAATTACACTCATGTGGTAGGTTAAGAGTTAAAAACGTGATTTAGCTTAATGTTCATGTGGAAGGATAAGGATTTCTAAAAGATTTCTCAAAATATTGCAATATAATTGCATTTTTTTTAATGAATTGTCCTTTAAATTAGATTATCTCTTTCAAATGATATCGAAAAATTTCTAAGAAAAATTTCGGAAAAAAATTGTTAGAATAAATAATAAGTTTAATATTATTAAAATTCGGTTTGAAAGGTTGATTTTAATGAGTATGACAGTTTAAAATTAATAAGATATAGCCAAGGCCGTCTTTAAAACATTATTAATTTTAAAGAAAATTTATAACAACATGTTATAAAAGGATATATGACATGACTTTTTTATGCAAAGCTTTGAATAAAATCTCCAAAAATGGGAATGTACCTTCAAATTACTATATTACCAACAACAGAAGCTATAAAATGAATTTACACTAAATCAAATTAAAATAAAATTTCATTTCATGCAAAATATTTTCTTCATTTCTGAAATTCTGAATTTCTGATATTATAATAATCGTCTTGCGATGGCGTGAAGTCATTAAAGCTCTTGAAATGCTCGTATTGCAGCAGACTGTCATATGCAGTTTGCATTCTCCCGTCTTATACTCTAAAGTTCTCTCGGAACCTGCTTGATATAATCAGATTGCTTTCATGAAAGAAAATTGCCTTCAACTTATTACTATGTATAGTTTTAGTAAAATTTTTCAAATTGAAAACTCTAGCAACAATACTAATATTGTTGCTAGAGTTTTATTTTATAAAATATGTTTTAAGTTCAACATTTTTAATATATTATGCAGCTTTTAATAATATACATTGAACTTTGTGGGTAGTGTATCAATATTAAAGTAATTTTTTATTTTACTTTTACTATTTTACTTTAGATGTTTTTAATATTTTCACTAATACATTACAATAGTAATCAGTTAAGTGAAATTACTCAATACCGGTTAGTAACAGTATTGTTAGAAATCTCAATTTTATCTTTTAGATGATTTAAACTGATAGTCCTTAAAAACTTTTCAAGGTTATATTACGAAATTTGGAAAATGAAAGATAATAAAATTTAAAAACCTTCCATTATTTCTATTATAACAACAATTATTCTTTAGAACAACCACATAAAACGTAAAATAATAGACAACTTTAAACTTTTCATGCTTGACTTATATAATTCAAGATTGAAATAAAAATATCACGTGAATAAAGTTCTCATTGTCAAAATTTACGACCAGTTAGAAAGAACAAGGTGTTAGGTATTCTAGATTATAAATGGCATTCCTTCTACGTTGTCCAACGTCGCTTTTATGACCAGAACTCTTGGCAATAATAGACCATACCTCTACCCATAAGACGATTATATTTGGAAATAAAACATACAGCCATAAGTCTATGCAAATGTTCTCTTTTAAAAAAGTTATTACCGAGGAAACCATGTTTAGCAATGCACCGCTTAAATACGAAACTGCAAAGTCTTAGTTTAATATTACTGAACGCCGTATAAAGTGTTTAAAAATTCAAGTATTAATTGAAATAGTTTCCATATTTTCTCTTTAGATTTAAACTTATTACACTGATTGATCCCAAAATTTTAATAAGTAAAAATATTAAATAATAATCTTATTTATATTATATATCTAATGTCAACGACTATAATAACTTCAGTCATTGCTCTGACGCGTCCTTCACAATAAGAAATATATAAATAACATTATATAAACACAAAGAAATTTTAAAAAGTGTATTATGAATATTTTTTGTATACGAGAAATGTAAATGGTATTAATTGCGAATAACCCTGATACAATGTTATTTATTATTCCTTTGAAAGTAAACAGGTTTTTATTTTCTTTGATTTGGTGTAATGTACACACATTGATACAATAGTGTAATAGAACTATTAATGTTAATTAAATTAGGTGAAATACAGTAACAGTACAGTTTATCTTTTTCTTTATTTTTTATTATAATAACAATTTAAATTGACATTAGGTTTAACACAAAATGTCATAAGTATTTTCTAAGGAATGATGCCTATCTTACTCACTTTTATATAAATAAACATTATTAAAAATCAGTTAGTTTCTTAATTTAAGGATTTAAGTAAACAAGCACATATTTATTATATTATATTATGTAACTATGAAATAATGATATATAAGAACCGATGAGATCCTCAAATGAACCAAGATCACCGACATAGCTCGAAGAATTGCTCATCGAAAGTGGTAGTTGGTGGGCCACATCGCTCATGCAAGCGACGGCCGTTGGGGTCGAAAGTTTCTCGAGTGGCGACCACGAGCCGGTAGACGTGGCGTGGTTACGCTCCCCTCCAGATGAAGTGACGTCATAGTAAAGTTCCAACAAGGAGGTCTATGGCCGTTTATCATCTGTATTGAGATGATGATAAGTAATAAACAAATATTTAATATATTCAAAGTAGGGTCAGTTCAATAAAAACTACTTTGTTGTATCTAAACTTAAAATATTATATTACAATAATATTTCAGAAGTTCAGCCTCTGAATCAATTATTAACATAGACAGCATTGACATCTACTCTTACTAATATCTTAATTCGATTATGTAAATATGATTATTTATGGTTGATTAAATAAAATTAAAATAAATGATTTATACTGATCCTTGAACATTCAATAAAATAATATCAATAAAAATAATATAAACAAAATGAATTATAAGTTGATTTAACGTAATATATTCAACCAAAGAACACTTACAAAATTGAGTTCGCATCCATTCGAATTTTTTAATCATGTTTCATATTTAATGAATATCTGATCTATAATTAAATAAATCGGCTTTATCTTCATCTTCATATTAAATATAAAGATACTCTTGAAATAAATTAACTATATATTTTGTGATAACTTTTTACAAATAGTAGTTATATTTGTGTAAGATGCGATAAAATTATAATCTAAAATGAAACGAAGCTTTTACATTTTTAGATACTTCTGGAATCGAGTCAAATCAAATGTCAATAGTGAGAACAGTGCGAACGTCGCGGAGATTGTGTGGATTTATGTAATTTATTATGTGGTGTTTGTAGGAATCAAATAAGCTTGAAAACATTTATGATGAAATGATTTTATTATTAATAATATTAATATTAGTATATTATACTTATAACAACGTACATTGCAACTCTGTGATGAAATATTACCAATTAAATCAATTTTATATACCAGAAAAATACGACACAGCAGTTTAATTATGGCATATTAATTAATGAAATTTACCTACAAGCATCACATTTGTTTTTAATTCGTTTTAAAAATTATTTAACTCCTATTACATTTTCAAAGTGAACTTACAAAACATAAAAATCTAATTTTATTTTGTTCATGAATAAAAAAAACTTAATTTGTAGTGATCATTTCGTTTAAGATTTGAACTTATGTAAATGTAATAGAAGTTCCGAGTAGCTATTGTTATAAACTCTATCAATCATTTTTCTTTTGTCAAAAACATTATATATTTAAATATAAGTAGAAGCTTTTTTATTAGATTTTTTTTGTTAAAATCAATAAAAGAGACTAAAAATGTCGCTATACGATCTACATAGTGAATCCGCCCTTTATATGTTTCATTGTATGTTGATGTTTTATTGTTGTTGACCACTTTTACAGACATATATTATGTGATATATGAAATTAATACTAACTGACTCTCTTATATTTAAATAACGAAATCTAAAACCTGCAAAAAGCAGTTGTAAAAAGGTTGACGGTTAAAGATAGTTTTGAATTCCCAAACTCTTATAACTACGGCAGAATTTCACAAAGTTAGTGAAGCAACTTCCTCTAGATTTACTTTACGTAGATATTTACGTAGCATATTGTGTAAGCATTTGAATATTTTGTTACTGTAATAAGCATTCCATGTGTTGCTGATGGCTTGTCTCGTTAATGCATTTGGGTTAAAATGTAACAGTGTTTATATTGTAATTACATATATTTAGAACATGTAATAATCCAATGTGGATTATACAAGCAGGTGGTACGACGTTGTTCTTAGTAGATTAAAGTATTTAAATGTAATAAATTTATTTGTTTAAAGGCACTTACCTCTGAAATGGTAAGCGAGATTTGCACTTTTGTCAGAGACTGTATTTTCCTAGATGTTTAATTAAACAAGGTAGTAATATAAAAAGTTTGTCGGATTGCGTTCTTGACGATCATCATGTGTGTTCTTTTAACTATTGAATTTATACAAAATCCATTAGAATTACTTAGATTACAGTTTCAAAACGTGGTGATCTCAAATTTGAGTGTGCTCGTAACGGTGCCTCAAAAAAGAATGATTTCTCTCTCTCTCCAAATACTGTCTAGTCATCCAGCTGTCATAGATTCGCTTGTGTGTTGTCAAATGTCGTCAAACACACCATAGCTTTCATTCGTCAACGTCATTGTCGTATGTACTAATAATTAACAATTCCACCAATAATCGTAAATAATTGATAAACCTAAATAATTGATACGCCATCTCTGATTCCACCCAGGTAACAAACATAAACACATAACAGGTAAATAACAGAACACTATAAAACCTAGCCACTAAACCCTCATAACAAGCCACAAAAAAATGTGAAATAGCATTGTATTTTAAACTTAAATGCATAAATACTATATGTTTCCTCGTTTCGACCAGTGTCTATTAATTAAAATTATAAAAGTGTTCTGGAACGCCTAGAAGTTAATTGAATTATAAAATTATTAAATGTAGAAATAATTTTAAAGTATACTCTAAGATAACACGAAATAATAACAATTACGCTTTTAATTATAAAGGAACAATGTACTGTAGCATTAATTGTTACAGGAAGCTCAACTTCTCTGTGTTATATTTTACGACATCGTTACGAGACTGTTATTTTCTTTGTGCTCTGAACTTATTCATGATACTTTAAGAACAGTATCTGAAAATTATGGGCACAACTATTACAAAGTGTAATATGTATATACAAATATAAAAAAATATGTTTCTTGTTATATGATCCTTTTTTTTTAAAGTTTCTCCAATTTAAGTTTTGTATAAATGATGATGATGATCCTTTGCGATAAAGACGATTATATATAGAAAGTCAGATTCATCAAATTAGATAGCAACACGGTAGTTAGAATAAACTAACTTGAGGTTTTTAGGACAGTTATCTTTATTCTATTATATGTTGTTTGTGTTGTTTATCCGCTTAAAGTGAAAATAATGAATACTGATCCTTGAACATTGAACTATTTATTAAATCAATAATAATTATATTGAATACAAAATAATTACTTATAAGTTTCATTCAACAAATTTCCAACAGAAAAACCTCTTACAACCTGGAGTTCGCATTCATTTTGTAATCATATTCATAACTATCAGATCTATTAAAAATATCGGCTCTATAGATATTAAATATAAAAATATATTTTTTAAATATTTTTTGAAATTCAAACTTGTCATTTAACAAATGCCATAATGATTGGAAACTGAAA
Organism: Melinaea menophilus ssp. n. AW-2005; assembly: GCA_918358695.1. Classification (NCBI taxonomy): domain Eukaryota; kingdom Metazoa; phylum Arthropoda; class Insecta; order Lepidoptera; family Nymphalidae; genus Melinaea; species Melinaea menophilus. The sequence goes on along the minus strand of OU911043.1, from coordinate 17,972,769 downwards.
ATCGAGTCACAATTGTCAAAGTGGTACTAAAAAAGGCGGTTCGGAAATAATTTAGATTTATGTGAACTTCCTTAATATATTATTATTTATTCCTTCCTTATTATAATACCTATTTCAACTCCACAAAATGTGATGTATATTTGTCTATTGTGTATTTTATTTTGTAATACCAGTATCACGGTATTTATAGCAAAATATTTCGAGTATTGTATTAATGGTTTTGTTTTTCTGTTCTTTTATTTCATTAAACTAACCAGAATACCATGTAACGAAATTACTAACAAATATTATTTGTATGAATAAACTGGAAACTTTAAACTTTTTAAATTCATTTAGTAAAGTAAATTTATTGAGCGAAGCGAGCGTAGCGAGCGGAGCGTTCTACTGGAGACTTTTTCACATTCTTTGTCACGAATTGGCTCGAAAATTACTTGACGGAAAATGATGAAATTTTGCAATGAAAAAGACACACATTAGGTGATGGTTTTAAAAAAAAATTGAAAAATGAAAAAAAATGTTTTTTTTTAATGTCATGTCACATAACTGATATCCCATTGAAGTCAATGGGACACGATGAGTCACTTGGCTCGCTTCGCTCAATATGCAAACGACACCCTAGATTTTGCGAGCGCAGCGAATCGAAATTGAGGGTCTGTTGGCGCAACTAGTTTATTTATTTATTTATTGAATTTAGAATGTTTGCAAAATTAAATCTTACGTTATAACATATTATATAAATAATAACGAATTAAATAAATATATGAAAAAAATTCTCTTCAACCTTCATAAGATTTGGAAAATACAAATAGTTTGTTCTTCCTAATTTAATTTGAAATAAATGCAAAAAATAATAAATATTTTATAAAAAATAATTTTATCTAAATATTATAATATAAATACTATTAACTGGTACCAGAAATGTGTCGTATTAATTGTCATCGTATAATATAAAAGAAAAAATATTTGTTTTACGTATGTAAGATTATAAATAAGCAATAAGCATAGAATTCTATTTCGAGATATCGTAGATATATATAAGAAATATAAGAAATCTAAAAATTGTTTAGGGTGTGTGACTGCTAAAAAAAATTGTAAATATTTTCTAAACAGTGCTCAACTTACAGTTTTTTATGGCATTTAATTTTATTATTTTTTAAACAAATTCGGTACTTGGTCAATAAATCGCAAAATCGCTACTTTTAGTCACACGTGACATAACGTCACATGCAGGTTAACAATATTAATTAAATGCGGTTTGTTCAACTTTTAAACCGTATTTTCCAGCTACAACAAGTTATAAATAGTATGAAGTGAACAAATGATATATACGAAAAAACAAAATGCTGTCCAGAAAACGATCAAGTTTAGTTTTCTAAGACCGCAGTGTTTTTTTGGTATGAAACTTGCGACATCACAGAAATATTTGGGTATTATAATATTTAAGGATTTAAATAAAAACCTACATAAAAATACATAAAGCAATAAACTTAGCTATTTCTAAATATTCTCAAGTGTCATAAAATTCATAGTTTAGTAAGTACTGCTGGTTCGCAGTGGAGTGAAGTTGCATATCTACTGTGTGTGGCGTGAACGTGACGTCGAATAGATATGAAACTAACACTGTAACAGCTAGAACACAATTGTAACAATTCAACTAGTGAGACATGTTGACAATATGCATACTAGCGGGGTTACAAGCGCTACGGTATATGTTATATACGTATATAATTTTACTAAAAACTAAACGGATGATCAACCTGAATGCTTTGATATCTTAAAATCCGTTATCTGGATCAACAACTTATATATAATACACAGGGTATTATGAATCCCGTGTGTTACAAAGAAATATAAAAAAGAGACGAATTTTCTTGTAATCTGTAAGTATGATAGTAAAATAAAAATTTTATATCTTACTATTCTATATATATTTCAATATGACTAAAAGAAATTAATTGATCATAACTAATAAATCTTCAAAGGACATAGTACAGCTTAACCGGAATATATTAGCTTAAATCCCATTCAAAGCGAATACTGTGATCGTTATGGATACTTACTAGTCTCAAACAAATTAGCTATTCCTAGTTTAATCAGGTTTGTTGCTGATATTTTAAATGACGGTTTATGTCCCCTCTATGTATAAGGCTTCTTAATATAATAATAAGGCATTCTTTATTGTGTTTTTTATATATTTAATAAAGTCAAGGATATTCTGTATATCCAATACAAATTTCTAAGTAGGGTCCCATTTGTTTGTAATTCATCAAGTTTTTCTAAGGTTGAGGAGAAATTCTGAATCATTCACAACTGAGAAAGAAAAAACAAATTTAATTTATATTTTTTACATTATCTACAATGTGTCCAGTGAGTACTGCTAGTCATTATATGTATGTTAGAAAATATTAGCTATTCATACTCACATATATTTCATTTAAATACACAAAAGTTCTATTCGTTGAGAATATAATAATAATGTTTTTATAAACTTGAATCCGTAAAGAAACCGTCTTCAGTAATTAGAGCAGGGAAAGCAACAATAAAGACTTAACGAGACCCGGAACTTCACAACATTAATGTAGACAATAAAGGAAAGAAAATACAATTATTTAAATGATTGTAACATGTTCTGAAATGTTCAAAATTCTGAAAAGCTAATAAGGACTTAAATAAGTAATTATCGTTATTGTTATCTTTCGTATTTTCGCGACTGAAAATTTTATGAAATGGTAATGTTATACTGTTTTAAGTAATGTTTATCTTATCTATGTTATATTGTATAAACTTTTAATTTGCTTGATTCATTTAGATAATCTACGGAACTTCTGGGCAATCTGTTTAGTAAGTTCAATACACTGGGCTGAATGCTGGAATGACTTGTCCTTTTATGTAAAGCTTACCTTTTTTTAAATGTTATTATTAATTACTAATTATCTTATATACATATAATTGATTGATATAATAAGGTTATTTAAAAAGCCAAATGGAACTAAAACATTTTTATCCTCGTTTAAAATATAATATATTAAATATAAGTATTGTTAAAATTTTACTTAGAACACATACAAGGGATAACAATACATCAAAACATTTTACATGCCATATAAAAATTTCTCAATTAATACCTTATAACTCAATTGATATCTTATATAGTTTGGTAAAGTATATTTATCAATTTGTCAAAATCTTTTAAAAAGCTTAATTTAATTTGCAGTCTCCTTAATTCAATATTACTAAATTAAAGATAAATTCATAAAAATCTGTTTCAGACAATATTATTTCACATTCAAACAAATCACAATCGTAAAATTGGGAAATTGTCAATGAAATGTTAAGCTCCGAGTCGCTTTTATATGTTCTTCATGTTATTCGGATAAAACATTATTAAAGATATAATTACGTTGTTATTTTATTTATATTTTTATATTTGTTAAAATAATAATTTACTTAATTAATTATTAACTATTATTTGCTGTACATATTTTATTTTAGATACTGATCCTCAAATGTCAATTATAATTAGCTTCTTAATTATATTAAAGATACATAATATAGCATCATTGCACCGTGATTACGTCACAATACTCACGAACTAGCAGACTGGAGTAATTGAACAATCTTTTTACATACGTTAAAAATTCTTCGTATTTGTGTTGTGTTGAGTTGTGGGTAAATATTAAAGTACACTTCAGAATTGAAATATTTTTTATCATTTTATATACATTAAAATAGGTTTTAAGGGTACTTATCATCTTAATATATAAAGCACAAAGACACTCACTCACTGACTCATTCATCGCTCTACAGCCCAAACCGTAATACCTAGAAAGCTGAAATATGGACATAAGACTCCTTACATATTGAATAGCTGCAATAAGAAAGGATTTTGCAAACATCCAAACCGCTTCAAAGTTATAGCTAAAAAACTGCAAAGTTTACCCCCTGCTCCCTCTCTTCTCCCATTGCATTGCAGTAGAAATTAAAATTATTTGGCAAGTCACAATATTTATTCTCAACACGCTGCCATGTGAGAAACAAAAGTGTACCTATAACCCGATAGGAATGAAACTCTGTAATTATCAAACTCAAGACTTTCTAGCACTGATAGCGATTATAATGATGATGATGGGTTGGAGGATAGAGCGTGTATGTGTGAAGGGTAGGATCATGGGTTCAATACTCACGAAAGTCAGTTTTTTTTTTGTTTATTCCCGTCGCGAAGCACGGGTAACCTGCTAGTCAAACATATAATATGTTAATCTTGCAAAGTACATTTGAATTTACCCCTAAACTTTGTTTCAAGTCAGAAAGTATTTAAAATTTAATAATAATATGATATGATACGAAAAATTTAATGTATAATACATGTCTACTTTGACGTGTTAAAATTGTATACTATGACTATATGATGATCAATCAATAAATAGATGAATCAGAAACATGGTTAAATAACATAATGTAAGTTTAAAAGTGTAAAATCTTATTCAAAAGGAGCAAATTTTTCAAGAAACATATAAAAATATCTACTGTAACTATACTCTGAGCATAAATTAAAAAAATATTATTCCGATTTCCCCATATTTTTTTTTTTCATATATGCCTGCATTCACGTTTTTTAATCGTGTTAATATTATGTACTTATGTATATAGTCGTGTCATGATATTTGTTTATTTAATAATATTATACATTAACTTATATATATTATGGTTTATTTAATAACATGACATATTCACTTATATATTTAATTGTATATTTGTATATTTAATTGTTTTAACTAACATACATTTTTAAAAGATCCTATTCCAAAATCTAAACTGAAGCATTCGTAATAATCTTACTTGGTTAAATAATATAATATTATTAAAAAATATATATTATTTATTTCAAAAACATTATCAGAAAAAGCCGTATGAAGACAATAAAGTAAATGTATAAAGGATTCAGATTATAATTGGCGTAAATTGATTCTCGTATGGATGGGGATTTCTGGGAATTAATTGCAAATTAATTCTCTACTAGTGATACCTATATGAAGCATTTCAATTTAATACTATGACACAAAAGGTTTTCTCTGTTCTGTGACGACAATTGACAGGTGTCTAATTATTTGATTTAAAAAACTTGAATTGTTATCAAAGTTCCCTTAATCTAAAGTCATTGAAATATATTTTCTATAATGAGAGAAAAATGACAATATATACCAATTAGAAGCTGGAGAACTATTTGATCGTACATGTACCGAAGTCTTATTATTAATGGAAGTGATTCAAACATGAGTGTGAAATTTATTAGAAATTTCAAAACAGTAGTTTTTTACATATATTCAATGTGCAGAGTACTAAATATTTTTTTTTAATGTACAATTTAAATTGTAAATAAATCCATTATCTATTAGTAAGTAGTAGTAATAATAGATACCCAATATTAGTTAATTTATGTTAAAACTTAATAAGTAACTATAAACCGACAAGACCCATATATTCCAACAGAATGTCTGTATGTATCCCATTTCCACCAACAGTGTTCTGCTCCACGACATCAGTTATCATATCGAAACACAGATAAGTATTTTATTTATATAGAAATTTATAGTTACGACGGAGAACATTTTGCAAATTTACGAATCGACCCAACTGCAGAAGATTTAAGGTAAACTATATTATTCAACTGTTTTATTCCCCATAAATAAATAAAAGTGGCCATAACAGAACTTTTCTATATAATAGAACTAACAACAATAATTTCAAAAAAATAAAAATTATAATATTGTACATGAAAACTTTTTGAAATATGAACTACAAGATCTTACAAATAGACATCGTTTAGCTGTACGGATATTACGTTTCGAAAATTAAATATTTACTATTAATTAATCGTCTTATCATCGACTACTTAAGTTCCGCTAAGTGCTCTTGATTGAAGATTTAGGATTAGTTCGATTGCCTATTACTTAACTTTAATTATAATTAACCATCGAGCCACTAGAAGGTTGTCAAAATTATTATTTTAGTAGGTGCTCTGTATTTTATTTAAATTGTGGTTTTCGATTCTACGCAGATAAAAAATAAATCACAATATATAAATTATTGAAATTCATGTTATTTATTTGAAACGGTATAGAAAATACATAAGTCAATTAAGTAAATACGATTCAAAGTGTAAATTATAAATTAATTAAATTCGAATTGAATTTACATAATTTGTAACTACACTCGGGGAGAACTTAATCAATTTATAAAAGCGCCCCAACTCTAAGAATGTACTCTACCGAAACTTTTCAATGGCTCACCATCGCTCAGCGTCCTGCGCATTCCATTGTGAATTAACACTCAGTTGTTTTCTACTTTTATTTAATTTTACTAACAGTATTTTGTTTTGTATTAAGTAAATAGGTATAATAAGGCTTTATATTGAAGAACGAAGAGCATAGTTAAGTTTTCCTTTTTTTTTTCTTAAGAGTTATGTGATCATTTATATAATAATACAGATTGTATTAATGAAATCACACATTTAAAACATGTTTCTTGCTGAACAAGATATTGTCTTGTCAAGTAGATAAAACGCTGAAGCTTTTTTCTTGGTTCTTTGCAAATAATAGTTTATTGTATATAATCCAATATTTCTTTATAGCTCATTTAATTTACCTATTTCTTATATCTATATTCAGCTAAAAAAATACTTACAAACCAATAGAGATAGAAAAATTATATTAATTGTGATTGGTATACTGATTAGAATTGACCTTGTCTTATTAATTAAAATGCATAAATCACAAGCAAATTAATTATGAACCAACTATAAAATATTTCACCTTTCCTTTCTGATTCAAATAAGATCTTATAACAATATAAGTTAATAAGATTTATTTAAATATATTATAATAACAGTTTTCTTGCAACCAAATTATTTATAGATTGAGACGGACCATCTGAAGATAACAACGATGCGTGTAATAGACATACATATGTACTATATAGACGACACATTCAATGGTATTCATAAATATGGGAACCTAATTATAATAATACCTACTTATTGAAACTTTTAACTACAACTAACAATATAACTAGAAATTAATACTAAAACTAAATTTGACATGAGCATGAATAATTTATTGAAATCCACAATAAAATCGTAATTTACAAAAGCAACAGGTATAAAAAAAAAACAAGTAATAAATTATAAAATTAAGACATGTTTTTTGAGATACATGGAAATAATTCAAGTTAAGTGTTAAGGTGGATCATCATTAATAATTATTACATTTGTGTTAGTAGTATTTATATTATATTTTATTTTCATACGTGAGACTTACATAGTTATAGTTATCATGACAAACGCTACTATAGATTTGCAGTCTCAAAATATGTAGATTAATATATTTACTACATGATCTAGTGAAACACAATTTATTTAGTTCAAATTATTGTTAAAGATTGTGATGTCCTTGTGGGTAAAAGCTTTTTCAAAGGAAAAAACTAAAATAGTTTTTATGCTATTTTGTCTTTAACTACATAGAGGTTATTATTATTTTTTAACATTCGATGTTTGAAAGCCCCTAAACAATTGAAATACTTACAATTTGTTTTCTTTATATAATTTTTATCAAAGCCAGTATGACATTGCTCTGATTGCAGAGATATGGTATTAAAGATTAACTTTAAAACAACATTGTATAAAATAGTACTTAAATTTTAAAAATCAAAAGAGACCAAATATTAATGAAAACAAAAATAAAACAAACATAGGAGCGATATTCCTATTTTAAAATTTTTGGGTTAATTTCCGGGTTTTACTTATGCAAATAAGTTTGGTCGGCAATGTAGAATATATATAATTGTAGGTGAATGGATATCGCAATCTGATATCATTTAAACTTTCGGAATTGTTTTATTTTAACGTTATAATTATAGGATAAGATTAAAAAATACCGAAAATTTCGTATATCAAGTTTTTTAAAGATAAAGTAATATAATATATAAAAAGTCACTTAATCACGATCATTTATATAAGTTCATATTAAACAAAAGTAAATTCTTTGTAAATAAGATATGTGTGAATGTATGTGTAGTAGTGTGTGTGTGTGTGTGTATGTGTAAATGGTAAGCTATTATTTTCTTTCCAGTGGTAACCACTGGCAGTACTGTACCGACTATAAAAATATAAAAATGGCTTCGACAGTATCACTGAAGAGACATAAAATTTCAATCAGAACTATAATATTCCTTTTTAATTAACGTAATTAAAGTATTTAAATTAATATTTAGAAATAGCTAATGATAATTATCAAAAATAAATAACTGTAGATATGGTAAATATAAAAGAACTTCAATTATAGTCTTTGTTAAGACTATAAATGTAACATGTAGATGAAAAAATGTCACTGTCTTTTATAATTGTATTATAATTACTATTTTCCTAGAAAATAATTATAATTATACCAACATAACTCCTTCATATTTAAAATATTATAATATTTTGTTATTAAATTTTGACAAGCGCTCTTTATCATAGACTTAGCTGAGAATTAACTGTTTTATAATAAAGCAATTTAAAAACAAAAATGTCTAACCCGCATATTAAAAATAATAATAAATTATAATTAAAAAAATTTATATATACGTATTTTATATTATGTACACGGTTCTTGATTGTCCATAGATTTGGTGGACTGCATTCCAACGTAAAAATGTATATACTAAAAAAATCCTCGAAAAAGCATGTAGATCAAAGTGTTTTGTGAACGAGATACCCTAACAGCACAATACATAAACAGATAACTAAAGCCTAAAAAACCTTTCCATTGTATAAAAAAAATAATAATAATATTTGGTGTTTTGTCTTATGTTTTTCTTACTGATTTAATCTTATTGGATTAGACCTTTTGTAAATGAAGTACAACATGAGAATAAGTTATTATTCTAGTGAAAGACGCTCAATGTTATTAATGATAATATTTTTTCGACCTTACAAAGGCTGCTTTGTCTCCGGATTATTTTTGTACTAAACGTTTATTTCATCCCAAATTACTAGTTGAGAAATATTTTCATTGGAAAATAATTATTAAATAGACGTCATATCTAGTGAGCATTATATTTTAATGTCCATATCACGCGTTCTTCGTTTAAGAGCTTTATTTAGATAATTCTTTAAAAACAATTTTATAATTTGGCATTCAAGTTTAATTTATGTCTGAATAAAATGTATATTCAAAAAATCTTGCTATGAATATTTTAAAATTGAAGGATTTAAATTAGCAGCAACTTAGTTAATTTTGTAAAAAAGAGTCGTCTAGTAATTGTGTTATATACAACAATACAATCTTGTGTATTCTGTATATAGTCTAGTCGTCTAATAGCTTAGAATCTTGATCCATACAACATGTTTTTCGTATAACTATTTTATAAATATTCCCTTATTAATACGGTGACAATCGGATTTATGTTGCGCGCACAAAAAATGATCTTATTTATCTTAAATGATATAGTTATATTTTTAAATTCTTTATTAGATATATTTATTTGTATTTTTTATATTTGTTTTACACACCGATATCAAAATTTGCTTGAAATTATATTTTTAAATACATTTCGTGCCGCTCTAGTTACTTTCAACTTGTATCAAGCATAAGTTTGAGTATATATTGAAAATAATAAAAAGAAAAATACCTAACTTCTACCTCTTTAATTATATTCATAATATTTTACTTTATTAATCGTATCTTAAAATAAAATAATATTTATTCATTTTGGGTTGATTTATAGTAAGTTATTGTTAACGGGTAAAATATTTTATGAGGTGACCTTAAAGCCTTTCAAGAATCGAAACAAAGACCGAAAGTATGAGTCACGTTTTCAAACCAAAATGAAACATCATATGACCAAAAGCTGTGATAGTCTTTGGTAACATCGGGAATATGATTTCATGTACCTTTATATTGAGTTTCTTATTATTGGAGAAGTGAACTTTTGCTTTGTATTTTTTTATATATTCTTTTACATAATTGACAAAAATTCAACTTTTATTTAAATTAAATGTTATAAGAGCTTAGTTTTCGTGTTCTCTTTAGCAAGCCCTCTGATATTTGATATACATACTATGGTAGTGCAAAAATAGTAACTGGTCATATTTTAAATTTAATGTAAAGTAGTATTAGTTTTCGTGTTCTCCTCAGCAAACCCTTTCTTTGGATATACATAGTGTGGTAGTGAAAAAATCCGCCATCTTGAATTCGAATTGACGAATTCGTCATAAAGGAATTAAAATGTCATCATATAGCCAAGACTGCATTGTCATTAAAAATAAGTATGTGTACCAAATTTCAGCTTAATCGATTGACTATCACTGATTTAAAATTCAGTTGCAAGATTCCATCCGGACAAACATACATTGCAAGTTAAATAAAAGCTTATAAAAAATTTACAAAATAAACAAACAATAGAATATGTTACATTTTTATTCATTTATTTATGAAGCTATTATTTGTACTAAGTTTTGAAACAAAAGCGAAAAAAGTAGAAATGCAATTTATTTTATGCAAACTTACACTTGTCTTTTTACAATACTTACGGTATAGTACATATATCTACAGTCCGATAATTATATTCGAGTATTAATATTAGAACAAAGGTTTTGAATACCTATTTGTTAATTTTCCAAGTTATAACTAGTTATGCATTATATTTTAAAAAGTTTCTAAAATGTTGCCTGCTCAGTGAAGTCGAACTAAACCTTTGGCGGGTTTGTATGAGCCGTGAGCGAGGACACAATCGGAATTCTAAAATCAGCGTTGAAAGGGGAATAAATGCTACACACTAGACAAAATTACTTTGTTTTTTGTCGAGTCAGTTTTGATTTTAATATTTATATATTATTATTTCAGGTTTGTATTTTTATAATTCTAATATTGCTTAATTATTTGATTTCGCAACTAATATCTTGGTTATAAAAGTGAAAATTTTATTTGAAATTAAGTGTAAAAATTATTTGTGTTTTTAAAAATGTAATGATACATCATGCTGTTAACTGCACGTCATCAACATTTTTGGGATACGTCAGTCAAAGTATTCTCATTAATATTTTGTAGTAACCATGTTATTTAACCTATATTCTAAAAAAAATTGCTTTTAATATTGTAAATATTATTCATCAATCAACAATAAATTTAATACTTGTCCAAATTATAATAAATACTTTTTTAATATGCTCTAATCTATCATTTCAATAAAATATAATTTAATATATCTACATATCCCTGTTACTATTATTAAAATGGCCACAAACATGCGATAAAATTAGCATAAGATACTTCCGATATACTTTTTATGCGGAACTGAAATCTTTTGATATATTTCGCAATAAATTGTTTAACAGCGGGTCTTACACTAAGCAATCGTATATCAATATAGCTAAGGAGGTTTCGAAGGACGAATAGAATAAGCCTGCAGTATATTCACGTAATTTATTAGAGATGTAAATGCAAAATATTAGATAGTGATCAAGTAAAATTACATTGTAGATTAATAATTCTTATGTTTATCCAGGATTGTGGCATGAAAATATTTTATCCGACAATTCTGGGTAGGAAATGAAGTTTCAGTTCAATATAACACTAACCTATATAAACTTATACTATGTCACAAAATTTAAGACACTTTGTTAAATGAACTGTAAAATTGGGGAGAGTGGGCGATGATTTGAATATGTCTCTGAATAGTCTGTGTTGATATTATTAACTTATATGCTTTGCAGAATATGGAAAATAAAACTCTTGTCTTTATCGGGTCCGTAATGTTAAATTCAAATTAGATTCATCTACAAAATTTAATATTTATATTAAATTTTAGCGTTTACACTATGTGCTCATTAAAAGTAGTTTAACACATATTTCTTTGCAAATATTTACTTTGTACGTATATGTATCAATTTTGTCAAATCATTTTTGACAGATATGACATGCTGACAGTGCTGGGGTGTCAGCCTTGTGGTGCTTATTTGGCTCATGCCTGACTTCGGGTTATACGCAGCGGCTGGTTCGGGCCTTTTTCCTGCGGTCTCAATGTAAAGTGGGTTTGGGCTATTAGGTGGGACGGCACAGACCCTCTTTTTTCGAGGGAAAGCCGTGGGGTCATTCGGGATACGGGGTACGTTTCATAGAGTTGACATTGTAGCTGCCTCATTGTTGCGGGGTTTGGGGAGAGAGTAGGACTTGCGGTTTCTTCCCTTCGAGTCACTCTGTGAGGAGCGGTTCAGCGAGGAGTTTCTAAAAGCAACAGATTTGGCCCGGATTAACCTTCGTGGAGCGTGACAACACGACCGTGCTCGGCGATCATTAGTCTCGACTTGGTGGACTTCCACTAATGCCTCTTTCTTCCTGGACTCGGCTGGATTAACACATACGCCATGTAAGATTTCTGGTGAGCAGTATCGTAGTATATATAGTCCATACCATGTTCTTATCAAACGTGAGCTTTTATTAAAATATGTAGTTTTACATAATTTAAAAAATATTTAAAGTAAAGCAATTAGTCGACTAACCCAAAGTGCGTGTCACATCACATCTTATATAGTAAACTTGCATGATAATATTAGGTACAAGATCCCCCCGCTAAGTTTATAATATTTACACTAAACCCTAATATAAATTCAAGCACTTCTGATTGTTGCTAATTTTTTTTTTTTAATTCTACTAATGAAATGGTTGGCCATTACTATTTAGTCGAGTAGCAACAATGCAGGATTTTCACTTCAGTATTGAAATTTAATGTGTAAAATGTTAAACTTTTAATAACTATTAAAATCAAAGACTATATATAATTAAGTACGGGATCTCTCTAGCATTCCTCTGTTTCATGCTCTAGTCATATATGTTGTCTAGCTGATAATAAGGAACTGTCTGATAATATCAGTAATATTCAATTATAAATAACTGACAACTTTTCTCACATCTCCCTCAACTGACTAACTTATACTATAATTTATTAAAAACATTTCATAAAACATACACAAAACAGAAAAATAAATATAAAACAAACATGAAATTATCTTTTCAGGTTCCGTAGCAAAATCTTAACTTTATTCTGTAATTAATGTGAATGACATTAATGGCAGACACCAAAAATACATCAATATATTTGTAGCAACTAAACCTAAATTAATTATCAGTAAATATACCTAAAACTAGTTTTCAATTGAGTAAAATGAGAAATAGATTTAAGTTATTAAAATAATTTAAATTTAATCTTCGCTGTGCGGAAAAGTTTCGTCGCCATTATCCGAGACCAGTACGCCATTATCCGAGACAAGGTTTTCGTGAGATAATTCTTCAGTATACGATGAGAAAAATAAAATAACAGCAAGAATTAGTTAACCACAAATTCGAGGTCATCACTTGCACTACTAACTCGTACGATACGAGTATAGTACTTAATACTTAAACTAAATATAGCAAACACTATCTTTAACACACTACAACTATAAGCATATTATTAATATTATGATACATTGAGCTAAATAAGATAACGAACTCAGAGTTTTCTAAGTTTTCTATAATGGTTTACCTTACAAGTAACGCAAAGCTACAATACTTTAATAAGTTTTAATAGTTTTAAAGTAAACGTTAAATAGCCATCACAAAACAAAATGTTAATAGTAAATGTTGAAATAATTGATCACTAACCTAAAATCGCTATTTATTTCTCTGTGGTTTTATTGAAATTGATTGGTGCAATTAACAAATAATATTAATTGTTGTAACTAGTAGGTCCAAAATTTAATAAATTATTTTAGATTGTTATTTCAACTAAGTAATTTATTATCAGTAAAATATTTATAAAAGTTACAAATTTATCGTTTTATTTTATATTTATTTACACTGTTAAAGAAGAAAGTATTTGTTACACTTACGAGTATTTATTTACATTTTATGGAGATACTTTCTACAAGTATAAAAAATACTTGTAAAAAGTTTCCCGAATACTAGGAGCAAAGCTCGTATTACCGATGGAAAATTATTAGACGAAAATGTTTAAATAGCTTCATACTCGACTGGTTGATTCAAGAAAAATAGAAAATCTATTTCTAATTTATAGAGAAATGTCATGGACACTGAGGAATGTGTGAACTACTTTATAACTATTACATTATCTCAATGATACAATTTTAAAAATAATCATATAATATGAGAAGTTAAAGTTAAAAACAAAAAGTATGTCTTTAAATTATAACTCAAATAGGAATTGGATTAAAAAATATTTTGATTTGAAGTTAAATATTTTTTTTTACGAAATCTTGGGTTTATTAAATGTCGATAAACATTGAAACGAAAATATCAAATTACGTCACATTTGAAATTATAAAAGGCTGTTAATATAAATTATATATAAATATAAAATGTAAAAACTTGTCTGAGCGAAGGAGTAAGTAAATGGGAGAAGGGTAACATTCCAAAGTAAAATTTATGAAAATGGTCACACAGTTCTCAATCTAAAGTGGAATGTTCGAATGTACTGAGATAGGAATCAATGCTAACTTTAATATTCTATTTCTATGCGATAACGTTGACTAAGAATTCGTTATTTTAAAACACAAAATAGTTTTTGTGAATACATGTTATTGATTTATTACTCTATATTTTGGTGCTCTACTCAAAGGAAAATTCTTTGACAACGAAACTTTACTCAAAATAACTATTGTGAGCTTATGAAATCGTAATATCTCTTCTTTTTCTATAAGATTTATTGACTATAAAATACAGAACTACAATATATACCTTGTTTAATATTTAGACATTCAATTACTACATTATTTCTTATAGTTCTGTTAAATTTCTATATCATGCTGTACTGTTACACAAAATTAAAAGAATTATTTAAATTAAAAGAATTAAAAACTTTTCTCTACCATTGTCATTTGCCATCTACACTATCACAAATAGTCGTCAACTCTTAAGTGCTAATTTCACTACGGCCAAAATTAAATTTTGCATAATTGCTTTGAGCTTTTTGGGCTATTAAATGCTAAAAAATTATTCTTAAGGCATAAGTAAATAAAAGTTACTAACTTTTAATATATCAATGGAATACGATATATTATTATTAATATTAGCCAGAAAATTTACATTATAAAATTTTAGACTTTTGACTTTTAATTTCATTTCACACAATCTTATTATCATGATTGTATTTATTTCTGTCAGTTAAATATAAATTTAAATCACAGATGCGACAACTTTAACAAACCACTGAAACATGATGTTATAATATAAATAGATGATTATGTGATCCAATGGATACTATGTCCATGGGGGAGGGACACAAGAGAAAGAAACCTCGCAACCTGCAGCTAAAAGTAATTAAACTATAAATATACAAAATACATCGATACACCCTACTTTATTTTTTTCTTTAACTAACATTTTAAAATATAACGACTATCTTCGAAACAAATGAATTGAAGCCTCGTTCTTTATATTGAGCTTTTAAATTAGGGATGCTCATATAACATTGATACGAGTTATAAAATATTTATAATATGAACTTTACATTTTCCACTAACGACAATACTTTCACAATTTAGTACCTTTTTGGTTAAGAGGAGTTGAGTTCATGAAATGATATCTTATTTTCAAATCTAATACCAATGACTATTTCGGTGAATATAAACAAGATAAGACAGGGTAAGGGTTCCGTAAATAACTTTAGGGTTTAGAAGGAACATTCTCGTAAGTTCAGTCTCAATTTTATAAGTCTGTTATTATTAGAAAATGCCAATAATACAATAATTTGTACGAATTGATCGTTTGTCAGTCTTTCCATAATGAAATGGCAATGAAATTTACACAACTTTAATGTTGAATCATGGGTTACATCACGCGTAATCTGTCAGGATAAAAAAACAACAAAAAAAATCTATCGATTTATAGTCGCATCGAGACAAATAAAAAGTAAAAAAAAAATGATCCGATCATAAACATAATTCTCTTGTTCAGAGTGAGGAGAACAGCTAATTAGTTAGATCAGTTATGAAGAACAGGTAAGAACAGGTTATGAAAAACTGCATTTAATCATTTTAATATACAGTAGATCATTAGTATTCATTAAAAATATTTATTATGTTTTGAGACAATATTTCATTATTAACGGACCAAATATTTTTCACTGGATATAAATAAGCTAAGAGGCAAGGGTGCGTTACAGCGGTGACTTGACTCAGTAATTATTCGGTCTTTGTTTCGATTTTTGTAATTGTTCACTGTCACGTCACGATACATTTTAGTGGTAAACAATACCTAAGGTTAAACCAGACCAGAAGTATGAATAAAAAAGAAATTGGATATGATTATTGAATGAAATGATATTATCATAACTAAATATTTAGAAGCTAGGCATTTAATTTCTCAGTGTGTTCAATATTTACTCAAACCACACTTGATACAAAATTAAGCTAAGTTGAATTGCACGGATTGTATATTGTTGAACAACGTAGATTCAGACAAATTTCTATAGTGTTGTTTGAAAAAACTGGTGATCCATTTGCAGAAACTCCAGGGAAGAATAAGAAGAAAGATTCGAAAGAAGTCTCTTGTGCCATACACGATCGCAATCTTTTGCCATATAGAGACTAACAGCCAGAACATCTCTCTTGCTTTCAATAACCGCTTCCTAACGGTGCGTAAGATATAACAGAAGATCACCAGCCGATCGATTATGGCGAAAGACATATTGCCAGTCAATGATCAACTGGCGATCCTCGAGGTACATTAGTAGCTGTCGGTTAAAGATGTTCTCTATTGTTTATGGATAATGGAAAGGTAATAATGATAGATCTGTAGTTAGCTGGGTCCGAGCTGTCACGTTTTTAAGGGTCCGCACACTTATATGAGACCAGGACTACGCCTTTCTTTCGGTTGAAGTACCAAAATAAATGCGTTAAAAATTATTGATTTTAATAGCAAATTTAGCTGCCACCAAAATATAAGTAGCGGTATTACAAATTGGTCAATATTGTACATATAAAGACCACCTGCTCTCCCAAAATACGCTTTGATTGCATACCAAGTATGCAGTTAACTATCAAAGTATAATCAATAAATATTACATACTTGCATTTTATGAGTTAAACTATTAAATATATTAATAAATAATAAAGGTGTTAAAAATCTAAGCCTATATATAATCTAAAAAGTATGTACAAAGTAAGAGATTTTTTTTATTTATATACTAGACTATATTGCATCACAATTCAATTACCAAAACGCATGTACAAAAATATATTTAAAAAAACTACCTACTTTATTTTGTTTCTACGCGATATTAATTACTAATTTAAATTAAGCTGAATTATAAGTGGATAAGAAAACAACGTCTTGACTGTACCAGGTATTTATTACTACTGCCGGCACATGCAGTGACCACTCATTATATTATTCTACTATTAATTGTATATAAATTACGTGTCACGTTGTTTGTCCGCGATGGACTCCTAAACTACTTAACCGATTTTAATAAATTTTTCACACCACGTGCAGTTTGATCAGACTTAAAAGAAAGGATAGTTGTCATCTCAATTCATAGTTATATTATTTTATTGCAAATAATTTGTTTATTATTCTAATGGCAGATGATCTGTTACCGTTACCCCTTAAATAGTTTACTACAATGTAATATAACAAAAACCATAGTCACAGCAACGCGTGGCCGGGTCTGCTAGTGTAGTATATACATTATATTGTAGTATTATAATACTAAATAGTACTTGAATCTACTCAAGGTCTCTAGGTCAAGGTCAATCTAATGTAATAATTAAAGATTAAGAAGAAGAAACTATATTTTATATAGTGTGCATTAGAATCATTGGATTGTATCTCAGAACTTACTTGTAACATAAACAGACAAATACAAATTAAAAAAACTACTCACAAAGTAATGTGGGTTAGGTATAATGGAAATCTTTTTATGTTCAAAAGTTTCAAACAATGAGTTCCTTTTAACACATAAATCATGTTAGGTTGCGTTTTTGGCGTCACGATATAATAGTTGTGTGCTCAATAAAATGTTCTTGTAAATATACTGAAAACGATTTTACTGTGTGCGTGTGCGTGTGCGTGTGCGTGTGCGTGTGCGTGTGCGTGTGCGTGTGCGTGTGCGTGTGCGTGTGCGTGTGCGTGTGCGTGTGTTATCCGCTTCAAGCTTTTTTTTTTTTTTTTTTTTTTTTTTTTTATGGAAGAGGAGGGCAAACGAGCTGGCGGGTCACAGATGACTTGTGATCACCGCCGCCCATGAACTCTTGCAACATCCGAGGATTTACAAGAGTGTTGCCGGCCTTGTAGGTAGAAGTAGACGCCTTTTTTGAAGGTACCCATGTCGTACCGATCTGGAAATACCGCCGAAGGGAGTTCGTTCCACAAGCGAGTGGAACGTGGAAAAAAAGTCCTTGAGAACCGCACAGTGGAAGATCGCCACGCATCCAGGTGGTAGGGATGGTAAAGAAGTCGATGGCGCGCTGTGCGGTGATGAAATTCGGCGGCAGGCATCAGATCGAATAGTTCTTCGGAACACTCCCCGTTGTAAATGCGGTAGAAGACGCACAAAGAAGCCACGTCTCTACGCAATGCCAAAGAGTCCAGCCGTTCGCAGAGCACCGGGTCCCCGACAATCCGAGCGGCTCTCCGTTGTACGCGGTCAAATGGTAGAAGCTGATATTGGGGTGATCCGGACCAGAGATGAGAACAGTACTCCATGTGTGGCCGGACCTGCGCCTTATAGAGCGCAAGTCTCTGGCCAGGTTTGAAATACTGCCTCGCTCTATTAATCACTCCCAATTTCTTCGAGGCCAACTTGGCCTTGCTCTCCAGATGACCACGAAACTGACAATCGCTCGAAATGTCGAGACCCAGTATTCTGATACTTGGCGAGGCAATGAGGGGGGTGCTCTCGAAGAGCGGTGATACGACAAATGGGGTTTTCTTAGTGGTAAACGCGCAAACTTGTGTCTTTAGGGGATTGAACTGAACGTGGTTCAGTTCACCCCACTCAGAGACCATCCCCAAGGAAGTCTCTATAGAAGACACAAGTTTCTTTCGGCACTCGTCGACATTTTCCCGAGAGAGACCTGCACGGCCGGAATACACCGCATCCCCAGTGCCGTCATCCGCATAACAATGTATGTTGGAGATATCCAACATATCATTGATGTGCAGGAGGAACAGAGTTGGGGATAGCACGCATCCTTGGGGTACACCAGCGTTCACGGGCTTGGGGTCCGAGCAAAAACCGTCGAGAACGACCTGTATGCTCCGCCCAGTGAGGAAGCTGGTGATCCACTTGCATAAACTCTCGGGAAGCCCATAGGAAGGTAGCTTCGAAAGAAGCCCCTTGTGCCATACACGATCGAAGGCTTTCGCCATATCCAAACTAACTGCCAGACCCTCTCCCTTGCTTTCAATAACAGCTGCCCAACGGTGTGTGAGATACAACAGAAGATCACCAGCCGATCGACCATGGCGAAAGCCATATTGCCGGTCATTGACCAACTGGTGATCCTCGAGGTAGGTTAGGAGCTGTTTATTGATAATGCTCTCCATTACTTTGGAGAGCAGAGAGGTAATGGCGATCGGTCTGTAGTTAGCTGGTTCCGAGCTATCACCTTTTTTAGGAATCGGATGGACAAGGGCACGCTTCCATGTGACCGGGACTACGCCTTTAAGGTAGGAGTACCGAAATAGACGCGTTAGCACTGGAGTCAACTCAGGGGCACACGTTCGTAGCACCAATGGAGAAATGCCATCCGGCCCACTCGACTTATGAACGTCCAAGGAAAATAGAGACTGCCTAATAGTTTTCTGCCGAAAAACTATTTCCGGCATTGCAAGCTTCTCCTTTATTCTCTGATATTTTAAATAACGCGTTGCAATTATATTTATGAAATATTTAATTAAAGCTGAATTGTATTCTTATAAATGTTATATCTTAAATAAGATGATTTAATATGGTTAACTATACTATGTAGGGATGTTAAATATTGTTTTTAGTAATAAAACTATATACAATTTATCGACAGATATAACGCACTCCGTTCTCTCTCTTATTCGTTTAAAAAAAAAAAAGAATTGGATCTGAACTTACTCGTATTTCAGTCCTTTACCTGGACCAAAGAAGAGAAATTAAAGAAAATACGCAAACTGAAGGATCTCATTAAAAGTTTTAAAGCAAATGAAATAGCCACAAGGAACTTCATTTACTACGTGAGACCCATTTTTGACAATAAACTTATTTGAGTTACATATATATAAGTCTTTAAATGTAAAGTAATACATTTATTTGAATCTTTTCTAATTTTCAATTAAGGATACAATAATGTCTATTATGTGTCAATAATATATAAATAACCTTGAAACCGTATATTTCTTCAAAATTTAAATTTTTCTATTGACGAGAATCCTAAAGCCATAACAAAATTCGTCGTTGCTAAAACCTTTTCAAAACATTAATTGCGCTTTCGTTTAGATGTTGATAGAGTTTAGATGTAGTTTTTATTACATACTCTATTCTAAGAAGGCAGACTATAAATTCGGTGGCTGATAATTATTATCATTATCTGATTATTATTATCCACCAAGTGTTGCAGAACTTGATTAAAAGTTTAAAAAAATTTGACCATTCACTTAGTAAAATACAAAAGTATTTGTAAACACTGTAAAGTTTTAAATAAAGTATCAATGTAGCTTTGGTGAACAGTTGCTACATGCGAATTCAGCCCTGAAGTTTATAGAGGGGCGTTAATTTTTCAGTACATTAGGTCAGTACAAGTATAGTGTAGTAGAACTTCAACACTTTTCATTGAATAAAATGAAAGGAATAAGTAGTGTTTATAAATATGTTGCTATTATTTATAAGTTGTGTTATTAAAGAATATAATTACAAAGTATTCTATTTTCTTAAAATAACAACTAACTTCTTAAATATTATATAAATATAGAATATTGTCGGGTTTCTTCTTCCCGTTCAAGAAACATAAATAATGTGATTCCTAAATAATAAATATTGACAAGTTTCATAGATTTTATCGCCATTTGTCCGACTAGTTTCGAAAACTTATCTTCTAACAATATTCACTTCTAATTTAAGTTTCATAGTATTACTTTTATTTAAAGAAATAATATAATTCTGAATACATTTGGTTTATTTTTGTTTTGAAATACATAGTCTAAATAAATTGCCCTCATGGAATAACCGAGTAATATTATAATATTAAATTAATAATTCCTATCATACATTAGAGCCTGTTATAATCCTGCTCATTACTTATATGCGCTTCATGCGATCTTATTTGATGTGTACAGTTGCGGTCAATTTGCTTAGCGCTACATGTGGAGTGCCATACATGCATAAATACCAGCGCCATACATATGTATACACACACACGAATACATACATTAATTGATTATTATAACTAAATTTTTTTTAATAATTTGGTCTTTATGAGTTTGTTAGTTATAACATGGAATTATGAATACAACTATTATGTGGAACAATTTCCACATTTAAAACTATGGAGGTTTACTTACAGAATATACCCAAACGTATCAGAATAATGTTTCGTTATCACTCTGAACTCAATTACTTTTTAGTTTTGACTTTTTTGTAAAAAAAATGCATCTATCTCTATGATAGTTCATTCCGAAAATATGAAACTTATGTAACAAATATTTACACTACTTTGCACCTCATGTGGCCATGGCTTAATTCTCAAAACGTAATTTATTATAAATAACAATATGTAGACAACAAGTGATCTATATACATTTATTTTATCTATAAGGTATTCTATATTCTGGTATCGACTGGTTCAGGTATTCTTGACTTCCATTTCACAATCGTTATTCGGAGACGACACAACCAAATGAGCCCTTCGCAACCTTTTAAAAACATTATTGAATATAGTGAATATAAATGTAAAACTAGATTTCATACGCAAATAATTCTATTTTTTGTCAAAGTCAGCTTATTTGTAACACAGAGGTACAATATAAATTACGTTTGATATTTTATCCCCAGTGAATTATCTAAAAAGATCAAACTAATTAAAACTCTTTCGGTCTCAGGCAAAAATAATAAGAACGTCGTTATAATAAGACTTTTTGAAAGTCAAGCGAGGTACAATTCTTAATTGTCGAAGTTTAAAATTATTTTTTTATTGATAAATTCTGATAAAGCTTTTAATTACAGTCGGTACTTTATGTTTATATATGTTAAATTGATATGATTAATATCTCGAAGAATAAAATGTTCTCAAGCCTTTATATATTCTGTTATGTAGGCATAAATGAATTGACAATAGTGATTACTGATAACTAAGTACAATAAGAGACAATTATTAGGCACTCACTTTTAGCACGACATGTTGACTCGCTTTCTTACATTACCTAAAACATCTTTTTTGAAAAGTTTTTTACAGTCTTGTAAACTCAGTTTCCTTCTTTTTTTGTTACCTTCCACTGATAAAATTAACTTTAAAGAAAATATTATTTTATACAATTATTTTATATAATACCTCAAAGGCACTAAAGGCTTATTTCATTCGATAAATTTTTAAACACCTTCCTCTGCTAACACAACCACTCCATTACTCATGAATTTAATTTATAATTAAAATTTTCCATTAGTAAATAGATATGCGTATAGATAAATTAAACGTATTTAATTACGTTGAAAGGTTTAAAAGATAAACTCCTTTAAATCTTTTATCAGTTCTCTGAGTTTGTATATACATAAGATGATATTGATATTAATAGCTACTTAACTCTGTGAATTTAATACAGCATTAGCATTTACAAATGTAGGTTTGATTAGATAAGTTACGAGTATATGAACTTTTCATGTAATAGATAAAATTAGTTATATTAAATAATAATTTAAAAGTAGGTAATTAATGACAGGAAAGTATTTCTTTTTGGACAAAATTATTATTATTTTGTTGTGTATAAACTGCAGCAGCGAATATATACATACGACCGTATCATCAACTGACTGAAGACTGAATAACTAAGCCCGGAAGCTTGTTAGTGTCGCTCTCAGGTACTCCTATATTGAACTTTACTCGTTCAGAGCTTTATAATTTCTTGCTAATTTGTACATCGTTAAATGAATATTTTTTTCAAATAGTTAACATGAAACATATATCTCATATTCATATACAAATCAGTGGGCGAAGGAACTATATTTTTCAGGCCTACTTAAAAATAAATATTAAAATTGTCTGTATTACAGACAATTTCGTTTTTAATTGGACTTTTATGAAATATTATGGACTTACTAGATACAAATATATTAGAATCAATTTAATTCTATATGTTTTCGTTTTCTAAACGTATAAGTTACCAATTTCTACAAAGCTACAAACACTTCGGCAATTTATAACATAGAGATAGTGTGAATTAATATCATTTGTAAATATCGTATTTCAATAATTATTTATCAACCTAAAATCAGTATCTGCTCGGTGGTTTAACTGAAATTAATGCATTGTTATTTCAATTACAGAACTAATAATTTATAACTATTAAAAATTATTGTAAACAATGTAGAATTCCCTACAGATTATTTTGGAAAAGAGAATGAAAGTTGGCAGTTGATATTCTGCCGACATTAAGGTCGCAAGACAGATAGAAAAAGTTTATAAATAGAAATTCCACTAATTTTATTTATTTACACCTTATTAAACAAGTGATTTCATCTTGTACATGTCAGTTTAGCTTTCAAGTAAAGACTTTATACAAATATTGCACCATGTACTAGCTGTAGAAAGTATTTTGAATATTGCCAGGAGTGAAATATGTTTTACCGATTCGAATGATTGGATTAAAAGGTAAAATAACTCCTTAAAAAGTAAAGTCCTTTTCTCTAATTTATAGTTGAATTTCTCGGACTCTGAGTGATAGCGAACCACAATGCCACAGTCCTACATAGACGAACGCTCAAATAAGCAGAATAGATTTTTATTGAATACTAATGATTATCAGAATATTGTCCAGGTTATAACCAAAAGTTATAGTGAAATGATAAAATTTGTTTTTAACAAACAACTGTATAATCGCATTCTCCTTTGATATTGATGTTTTTATAAACCCTATAGTTTTTTTAGGACCTGATTTCAATTTACTTTAATTTTAAGTAAAACATTCTTAGTTATTAGAAAAGTATTTATGTTCTCAAATTTTAATATCTTACTAAACATTAAAACACAAATGATGAAATTACGTAATATTCGACATTATAAAGGAAAGCTTCAAAAAGTATTTTCATTATTTATAAGAAAATAAAAAATGAAACTTTTCTTGGGTATAGAAGTGAGGGATCCCAAATTCCACATTCCAAAGCGAAATAGATAAAAATTGTTACTCACAGTTCTCAATTTGGAGTGGAATGTTCGAGATCGCTGAGAGATAGCAGTCATTGTTAACATTAATCTTTTATCACTCGTGATACTGTGAAAGTGACTTATATTTATTTAGCTTCACGCCATATCCCTTGCGGGGTAGCCAGAGATGACGGAGCGCCTAACGCTACGGTTCCTGCATATTTCTTTCTCCTCGGCCACAGACATCAATCTCGTCATACATGCCCTCCGAGGGTTCTCATGCTTTAAGTAAATAAATATTATTTATTTTATATTTTTTAGTTCTTCACCCAAAAAGTAATAAATCTGTACACAATAAAATCAAAGTAGTTTTAAAACTTCAGATATAAAACTGATGAATTCTGTACAAATCCAAGTAAAAAAACTAAGGTAACTGAGCGTCTGTTTCCCACACTCACTCTGGGAAACGTCATTATAATACATATCTCTTCACTGGCTATCTTCTTCGAAAATAAATACCTCTGCTTAGCTACCTTTTAAATAAGTTTCAGCAAAAAATCCGCAGCAAGGATCTACGACTTATAAATTCTGACCTGGATGTCCTGGATTCTATTTCTTACACTTGCCATTTTTAAGGTTTAAAATGATTATATTATATAAACAGACAAAATTGTATTTCAGTCTGTAAGCTACTTCCTCTGAAACAGTTTAATTAATAATAATATTGAATGTATATCTCCTCTTTGTTGTATATTTATTTGCTATATATTATATAACAATGATCCTGTTTACTATTTCAAAACAGGTCAATTAGTACACGACAAATACACATTTCCAATATATGCCAATATGTTTCGAATACATGTTGTGCTCCTGTCTTTGTCTACAATAAATTTCAATGCCTCGTATTTTATCTAAAACTAAATTAATATTTTTCTTTTCTGTACCATTACACGTCTACACTTTCACAAATCGTCGTCAACTCTTAAGAGTTACTCCTTTCCCTACAGTCCTCATTAAATCTTGCATACTTACCTAAACGCTAGGCTTTTTGAGTTTTAAGGGAGTACTACTACCTTGAATCATAAAAGGAATTTTAAAATACATATTATGAGGCATAAATAAAAATAAACGCTACTCATTTCTATTCTCCATATTTTAATATTTAATTGTCAATAATAACCTAAAACCATTAATATATGAGACTTTTTCTCTTCAAATTTTAAATTAATTTAAATCTTAATACAACACGAGATTATAAGAATAAAAAATCTCTTAGTAAAATATGTTTAACATATGGTTTAACATAAGTAACCGTCTATCTACGACAGTGGCTTCCATACAAGGATAAGTCTGCTGTACATTCGCGTGACGAACGACCGCAATAAAACTAAAATATTACATGGCGACCGTCTCTCGTTATATTATACGAATATATTTTTTATCTCATGTTAAATTATCGGAAGAGAAGAATGTCGTAATTATTATTATTATCTGGATAATATTTCAGAATTATTATATTTAAAATCATGGGTAAGAAAAGAGACTCTTTCTGATATTAAGTACATCATGAACATCAGGAAAAAATTTTGGATTTGCAAGTGTGTTAGTATCCATGTGGAAAAACAGGGAAAGCGTGGGCATCTAACATTGTGATTAACAAACGTAGCTATAAGAGCTATTTTATGTTGACATTTAAGTGGGTGGTTCTACCATACTAAAGACGGCCCTTTTACGAACTACAACCAAGTGTTTATAAATAGGCTTTACCACTGGTTTAAAAAAAATATATCTGATAAATTAAAATTATGTTTATATCATGTTTTTATTCACATCAAGTCTTCAAACTGATTAGCTAATATTATCATTATAAAACGTTCAGTTTCGTATCACTTGTGATTACTAAGCTATTATTATTACCACCGTCAGAGGTATCAGAAAGTATCCTTAAATGTGGAAAAGATAGCACGAAGGTATTAAAAAAGTAGTTCATATAAGAATGTTTCTTGAGACTCTCACAACAAAAGGACGCCACGTAGAGAAGTGGCTCGTGTTGAGATTGTAATTGTCTTCTTAACTAAAAGTCATTAGAACTCATTATAATTATTTATTAAAGTTGTTTTGGTATCAAACATTTAATAACTAATGTCTATTTAAATATTATTTCCATAAAAAAGTCTTTGTTTCATTACTATTAATAAACATATTTTAATATTTGCAGACTTATTCTCAAGAAATTGAAAATCCAGAAGTTGGATATTAAGATTGACCTTAATTATATATGGCACGTGAGATGCGTATATTATTAACTTCTTTTGATTTATATTCACACATTCAATATTAACAAACCTCGTCGTTTAAATCTGAGCTTTATGAGTTAAATCATAAAATTAAGGCACACTTCAGAAATGAAGGGAGGATATATGACAGATGTCGAATTTAATAAGATTACTTCAAAGTTACAGATTATGTCAAAGTAAATTATATTTTCAAAATGGAATGTCATAATAGAAAATTTTAATATATTACATTATTAAAAACTTAAAAACGTCTAGTAGTTAAATTCTAAATTATATATTATGATATTTATTTAAATATATTTAGTAGTAAACTTTCCGCATTTAACCAAAATACTAGTATATACATACATACATATTACCAAGTTTATATTCTAAGCAAGCGGAAATAAATACCCAATAGCAATATGATAGTGATGTGACCTAATAATGTATGTATGTACTTATGTGTGTGTGGTATTCTACATGTACCGTTAAGCAAATTAACCGCAAGTGTAAACAAAAGCTTGCATCAAGCGCATACAAAAGATAAGCAGCTTGGTAACTGACCCATATTTATATTAGGAAAAGTATGAAATATTAGTTTAAGATTATAATTGAACTTTGATTAGTAAGGGGTTGTTGAATTCAGACTATTTATTTGTAATAAATAAAAAGAAAAAGTATTCGTACAATCCTTAAACAAAAGTAATATTATACTAAAAAATCTAAAGAACTTGGAATTTGTAGTACCTACTACGTATTTCTATAAATTTTATTATCAATTTGTATTTTTTTTGCATAAAGCTACTGTATTTCAAAATTTTAGCATATTTTGCGTTAGGCTTTTTTTTTAATTATCATGCTTTAGCCCATCACTTATTTTTTAGGATGATTAAATTTAAAACATACTTTGCTTTGGAATTCTATGAAACTTGAAATACTTACTATGAAGCATTCACATTATTTAAATGTTCCTTTAAACGAAAAAAAAACATCTAAAACAGTTTATCTATTCTACCTTTAAACGTAAAAGTTATGTAAAATAATTGTTTTCAAACACTTTAGAAGCTTTTTAAAATCACAAAATGTTCCGATAGTTTACTTAACATTAGTCACGTAATGTTAAAATTGCAATACGCATGTCTTCTATTTCATTTTAATTTTAATAACATATTTATGATTAATATTTTCATGGACAGTATGATTGAAAACATTTATTAACAGAATAACAGAATTGAATTATCAACCAAATTTCCAGAGACGTCATGTTACAAAAAAGTTGTTAAGTTAAAATGACAAGAAAATTATAGATTTAATTTATATATATTTAAATAATTTGTACAATTGTCGTAAAACTGTCGCGACATTTATTACTCAATAACTGTCGCGTAAAAAATCCACCATTTATTAAATGTCTTTGAATTTTATTATGCTATTCAAAAGAGTACAGGACAGTTAAGTTCGGTTTAACGAGACAAGTAGTGATACAGTTTTAATTATTATCAATTAGTTAATGATTAAATTAAATATGACTGAAGGAAATACTCTTTGAAAGCTGCCTTATTCCGTTTATTAAACATTTAAATGAAACATTTAGCACTTCTTCCTGGTTGCTATTGCTTACTAGCAATACTGGATTAATATACTGAAAAAGTAACAAATAAAAATATCAAATGCTTGTTTATTATTTTTACATTTGAAGATAAGATCTATATGAAGCATCAAATCGTTAACAAGACCAAAATGGGTCTCACGTAGTAAATGAAGTCCCTTGCGGCTATTTCATTTGCTTTAAAACTTTTAAAGAGAACCTTAGGTTTACGTTTATTTGTTCTATTCTTTGTTCTTTATGGAAAGTAAAGATCTGAAAGAAATTTAGTTCCAAACTTTATTCTTAGAGTTAAAGTAATTAATAAGAATCCAAAAGGGAACGAAGTCCAAAATAACATTATAAATTTTATAGAAGTAATACTATTATTACTGAATATCTTAACGATATCAAACATCCTTGAAATAAAAAATACTAAACCATATAAACGTCTGAGCTAGGATATATTATTATGAGAGTATTTTTTTTATTTTATTAAATATTTCTTAATATATATTACCTTAAAATGTGTTATTTAAAACATAAAATAAATTAAACATGGTAGAGGTTCCATTAAAAACGACTTATAACAGTTAAGGAACGCAGCATCTAGTAACAACGTCTGTAGTTTTATTCGAACATTTCACTCACTCTATAAGTATTATTTCGTGACTCCAGAAATCTCAACCTAACAACACTTACTTTTCGAAAAGACTTTGTTGGTTGAAACGCTAAATAGATGACAGTTTTCTAGACCGGCTTTAGCAAATATATAAATACATCTGTTTCAATTTATTTAGTAAAACCGAAATAGTTAAACCACAAAATCCATCTTCATCAAATGTAAATGTATTGCATTTACATTTGATGAACATTTTTTAATTATAGCTTGTCTGAGACGATATTTAATTATTTTAAGTTAGATACATCCTCTCCCAATTCTTCCCTTGCATTTTATTTTGTAATATATAGTATGAAAGTGTTAGAAAAACAAAACTGATTAAATGCACTATAGTTCTCTAGAGGAGTTACCTTTGAAAATATTAAGAACAGCGTTTTAATAAATCTTCTCAAAAGCGAACAAGTTACTTCATTGTGAAAGCTTTTACGTTTATTGAAAATTGTTGAACGAAAATTATAAACACTTCCCTGTGAACGGCGCGCCTTTGTTTATAGGGATAAGTAAAACTTTATATTTGATCTCTCTCTCTTATCTCTTTAACAATTTTTAAATAATAAAATTCTTATTTTTTCTTTGTAATTTGTAATCGTGATACTACATTACTATTATGGTAAACAATAGTGAGCCATTAAAATTACTGGAGAATGTTTTTCTTGTGTTGTTTATGTTTAAATTACAAATAAATTATTTTTATAGCTTAATTATTTACTATAAATTACTTTCCTTCATTCTCTGTAGATGTTTTTAATATATGAACTTTTAAAACCGTTAAATGACTTTTAAAGTTAAAATTGAGCAAAGTAAATTTATTTCATAAAAAGTTTTGGTAGCTACTTGCCACAGTCTTTGGAATCAATAAAAATAATTTTAGAATTATGAAACATTAAGTTGCTTATTGCTTTCAAATTTATATTTTGTGTACAAATTATACATTTAACAATTCGAAGACAAACTCTTACTAGATTAATGGAAGATTTGCTGATCTGCTGGAAATACTTGAGGCTTATTCATCACTTATTTCTCGCACATGTAAAATCTTTTCTGAACACATTTTAAAATAAGAATAACTTTATGTGTTCCTAGCAATAGTTATTATAATATAATATAATACAATATAAAGACTTTGAATGCCTCCGTTATCTTGCGTTACTATATACTTGCTAAAACAAAGATTGAAAACACTTACTTAAAGAGATATCTTGACCACTGCAAGCGTGTTTGGAACCAAAGTTTCAAAGTTCAAAGTCCAAACTTCGAATTTCACTTCGTTTTGATCTTTATTTAGTTTGGTAGCTGTTTTCGCTTGGCAATCCGCTTAATTTAAAAGAAAAAATTATTTTATCTACATAATTGGATTTATTATCTTATATAATATGCAAATAAACTGGATGAATTAGCTTTTGTGAATAATTTTATTTATAATTTAGAAATAGGACAATGAATGCAGAACCGCAATACGTGATGTAAGCATAACGTTATTAGAATCTATTGTATTTTTAGTAAGTAGAAAAATACTAAAATGGCAAAAAATAAATAGTTTTACAAATTGGCCAAAGCAGTTACGGAAAGAAGATTAATTTGATGATTTTCAGCAGAAAATGTTCGGTGCCTGAACTACTTACCGCTACCACTGCTACTAAAACTTTAAAATAAATACAAATTCACTTAATTTACTATTCGTATTTCATTGTAAATAACTTTTTGCTTAAATACAATCGACGATACGAAGAACTAACCATGATCATTAGAGTTTAATAAAAGTATTTAAGAATATATATATTTATAAATATTGTTTATACCACAGTTTGCACAGTTAAGTTAGGACATTAATCATATATCATCAATATTGCACAAATTAGTAGTGCATGTGACGACATCGGTTCGTGGTTAACTAATTCATAGTGACAGATGGATAAACAACGAATTATTGATGAGTGCGTCAATCAGGCTATTTGACCAAGAGCTCCAATTCTATATAAATGTATTTTCTAATTTAAAAACTGCTGTAAATAAATAACCGGAAGATAGAAAGGTAGTCCTTATATTAATTGTAGAAAAAAAAGTAAATTATAAGTTCTTAGTAAATTAACAAAAAAACTTAAGTTAAAGTAGTAGGTATAATATTAAAATAAAGAAATACATGAGGACAAAACTATAAATTTATAACCCAAGTAAATAAAGTTAGCTAATAACTCTAAGGTTATGAAATACGACACAGAATTGGTTTAGGTTATAACTATAATAGAATTATAACTTAACATTTTTGACCTTACTCAAGTTATGAGTTCAAAGTCATAAGTTTAAAGATCAGTATACAAATACAGTAAGAATTTATGCCATAGATCAAATGTTTTATATAGAAGTTTTTAATTTAAATTTCGGATAGAACCACGCGACAAAACTTTCTTAAAACTTACTTAATAAATTTGTATTGTATATAGTCGCATGCCGTGGACCAACTTTAGGCACCTTTGAATGTTTCACTTAGATCCGAGAAGTAAAATACCAGTATAAAGTTAGCTTGCAACTTATAATTACTTTATATTCTATTGTCTTATAAAATATAAAATAATATAATTGTTTAAACATGTCGCAATAACGTCTTTCTTACTTAAAACACATTTGCAAAAGTTAAAACAGGATTGGGACGCCTTTTTTTTCAAAAATAGTTATTTTTGTTAACATATAATACATACATATATATGTCGCGTCAGAGGTGGCCGGGCGCGACATCGTATGATCTTCTTTATTATTCATAATTATTATTTTTCTTAGTTCGCGGGTAGAAAATAATACACTTTCGCAATATGAATATGGTTACAGACAAGTCCTCGATGAACGTCCGATCACTACCAAACTCAGTAATTTTCTGATAATCCTCGTTACCAACTCCATCGAGGAAATGTGTAATGAATTTTTATTTAAAGAGTCAAATCACAAAACAATTGGTCAAATAAAATACTAATTAGGTATTAACAGTCAAATGACATACCAACTAGACAATAAAATAAACAATCATTGAATTGGATTCAAATAATAACTATTCGAATCATTATAAATAAAGTAAATTGAAATAAATAAAAAAAAGTAACAATAATCGAAATAACAATTAGAATAAATTACGACACTCATTATTGAATTCACCACAGCAGCGCCATCTATTTCCGACATATATATATATATATATATATATCGTGTGTCTATTATTTGATGTATTTTTTTCCGTAAGAAAATTACTACTATATGAAAATACTTCAGCGAAGTAAACTTTGACAGGTATACAGAAAACGCGAGTTTTGTTCATCGTAAAGTGAGATAATAATACGATATAACATATAATTTACAACGAATGAAGAGGACAATTTTATTCGTCGAGAGGGAGTCGCAACTTTTAAGTATAATATAGCTGTCTCAAAGAACTCTGCACTGGTTCGTCCGGAACAGTTCCGTTCTAGTTCCTTTAGCTGACATTTAGAGGCAATTTACTTTAATAAACACTTTTATTACTTTATTATTTATTTTTATATTTTATTTATACTGTGAAATAATTTGGAGCTAAGTGAAAATACGTGATTTCTATCGTGAAATAAACTCACCATTTTAAGAGGCAGAAATGTTGACAAGATTACAAAATAATAAATGTATTAAATTAAGCCGTGAAAATAGAAAAGTTTTTGTCACATATCTTATATGCAATGAAAAGAAAAAATCATTTACTATTAATTGAAGTAATTGTATATAGATACTTAAATCAATCAATCAATCAATCACTGCGTAATAGTCATTCGGAATATAAAAAAAATATAACAAAAATACTTCATTAAAACTTAGTTAAACAGTAACGTCAAATTATTTAGCTTACTTTGATAAGAAATACTAATGATAATAGATAATAATGAGTGGTTTAAAATACTAGCGGTTAGAATTATTAGATACAGGTCGACTTTAACTGATATTCGGAGACATAACTCATTTCTTTTCTATTATCATCTTTAACGCCATTGTGATATTAACCTCAGAAGAAACGAAGTTGTAGACAGTCGTTTGTGAAAATGCCGTTACATTTTTAAAAGAAAAAGTCGAATAAAGCACCATCAATCTTTCATGTACCATATTTAAGAAGAAACAAGAAATCTCTCGTTGTGTGGTATAAACCGAGTATAAACCTTTTTACACTTGAAATAATGATAACTTAATGAAAAATACATTTTTATTGTTTTGCTTATATCAAACATTACGCTTATAAATCTCAGTGAAGTTTCATTTGTGCAAAAACATACTCCAAATATACAAAATTTTAGACCAGCAAAATACAACCCACAAATGGCAAAAATGTAGAACTAATGACCTCGTTAAATACTCAAAAATCATGAGCTAATGTTATGTCACACATGCCCTTGTATTTTAGAATATGGTAATTTTGCATGATTATACATATATGTAATTATTCATACATTCAAATCCCTTCTTCGGCTTAATGTGAATTCTTGGAACTTTTGTATTAAAATTTCAATTACATTTATTCATTAATAAGAAATGTTACATAGATAAATTATAGTGGTAGTTTCTACACTAAATTTGTAAGTAAGTTTATGTGTTTATGTTAATTATAAATCGTTGGTAGAGCTTCGAACTCTGTTAATGTAATTTATATGATACTACCTACAAAAATTTACTGTTATACCATTAAGTTGGTTTTTTTTATCTTTACCTTTTTTAAAGTAGACATATTAAAAGCAATAATTTAATAAGAGATGTAGATTATGTACATGTTTTTTACAGATTCAGTTTGACTATACTTATTTATAATGAATTGGATTGGTAAGTTTTTCTATAATTGTGTACATAGATAAAATAGAAACTTTCCGTAAGAAAAAAATATATATGTTTAAGCTTTCATAGTTTAAAAAATTTTTGCTTTTGCCATCGTATTCCGCTGCATAATCGTCGCCGTCATTGAGATGCATTGTTACATGCTTTATTGTTTGGAGGTGACGTAGTGTAGTCCCATGTACAGAAGGCTTTCCGAACCACCATACTCGGCTCGGGAAATTATTGAAAAAAATACAGAGAAAATACAAAAACCACAATTCAGTAATTTATTCTATTTGCAACATGAAAATAAATGTCATAATATTGATTTATTAAATCAGAATCAATTTTAGATTTTTTTTAAATAATACACACTTATTATTTAGGTTACTTATGTTAAATCGTACGAATGTCGGTTGTGTGGTCCTTCCGATCTCAAAAGTCTACTTTTTCAAAACTACAATACTATTGTTTATATAAAATGTCAATCATTTTCATGGCCTAAACTATAGATATCTGAAAAAATGTTATAAACGCAAATAAGAACAGAAAGATAACTTTATTTGAATGTATATTGCTCGTGAAAATATAAAAAAACATTACAGTGCTACTCGTATTTATACTTGCCATTTGCTTATAGCCAATTTTATTTAGTTCATTGACAGTGCACATATAACATGGAAAGTGCATTAAAAATTGTAATAATGCAAAAACAAGACACATTGGTGATAACAATCAAATTATTGGGAAAGTAATGGGATAGGCACATGTGCACGGAATAAAGAACAATAGCTGAGCAAGAAAAATCATTATTAGAATAAGAGGAACTGATTGAAAAGACTCTTCAATCAGTTCCTCTTATTCTCATGAAAGATTCTCATCTATATATTTTACATCATTAGTTTTATACTAATTATGATTGTTTTTTTATTCACTCAATCTTTATAATTAAATTTACAAAAATTAAAGAAAGGACTAATAAAAATATTTACCTTCACGCCATATCCCTTGCGGGGTAGCCAGAGACGACGGAGCGCCAAACGCTACGGTCTCTGCATAACTCTTTCGCCTCGGCCACAGACATCAACCTCTTCATACATGCCCTCCGGGGGGTCCTCATGCTTTTTACGTGACCTTCCTCCAGTATCGTAGCTACTGTGTTTTCGAAGGTCACTCGAGGCCTCCCCCTGTCTCTCTTACCGCTCACTTTTCCCATATAAATCTTTTTTACCATTCTTTCATCACTCATTCGTTCAACGTGCCCAAACCACCTGAGCACGTTCTTCTTCATTCTCACCGTGACATCTTCGCTAGTACCTGCCATTCTGTGGATCGCTTCATTGCGGATTCGATCAGCTAGACTGACTCCGCATATTCTGCGAAGATATCGCATCTCCACAGCATTCATCTTTCTTACATTCTTCTTCTGTGTTACCCACGTTTGGCTGCCGTATAACAGCGTCGGTAGCAAAACTGCATTGTGTACAGCCAAACGTGCAGCTATACTGACGTTTTGCCGTCTCAACAATGCAGTCAAAGACCCATTGACTCTGTTACCGGCAGCAATACGCCTTTCCACATCCATTTCGTATCTTCCGTCTCTGCTAAACATACTTCCCAAATATACCACTTCATTCACTTGTTCTATTATCTTATCATTCACGTTGATCTTACATTCTGTTCTTTCTTCATTTCTTTCAAATATCAGAACCTTCGTCTTATCTACATTCAGGTTAAGACCATTAATTTCACACCCATCTTTCAGAGTGGTGACCAATGCCTGCAAATTGCATTCTGATGATGCAATGAGCACCGCATCATCTGCATATAGCAAGCAATTGACCTTAAGGCCACCTAATTTCACTCCCATGTTATTAATACAAATTAAACAACCAAGCTGACATAGCGCAACCTTGCTTAACACCCGATTGGATGTCAAACCAGGGCGACATGCCAGCTCCTACTCGCACACAGGCTGAGTGATCTCGGTAAAGAGACCTTACAGCCTGTAGCAAGGGTCCGTTCACATTGTATCGGGGCAGTATCTCCCATAACTTCTTTCTCACAACCCTGTCAAACGCCTTTTCCAAATCCACAAAAGCACAGAAAACCTTTTGGTTTAGGGCCAAAAACTTAAAACAAAAATAAATTGCTTTAAATACTCTAAAAATAGAGCACACTCGTATACTTTAAATTTAACTATCTTAATAATTTAGTGGGATTACAAGATACTTAGATAGATATAAATAATTTATCTAGAAATTTCTCAATATTCAGTCAAGATTAAAATCTTGTTTTGACGATGACATTATTTCTAGCATAGGCTTTTATATTATTATTATTACTCTCCATTCGGTACATGCATTTTTAAATGTTGTTTGTGTAAATAAATATAGTTTTTAATAAATTCGTTGGAAAAAAAATAATAACTTTTAAAAATTAGCAATATTGGATCCGCCATTTTGAATTGTACAAATCCTAATCGTGATCAGTGATCTCAGGAACCTCCACACCGAATTTAAAAAAGAACATTATTTTGGCCATATTCGATTTTACTAGATTTATAAAAGTTTTACTACATGGGTTTTCAAAGTAAACTTCAATAATCCTTATGGGTGTCAAGGACCACAAAAGAGTTCATGATATCAACATCATGAACATGAGTTATAATGAATTTATTACAAAAAAAAATTAAGTCATGTAATTTTGACTGCCATATTTGATCCGTCATGAGGTTTGGATCAAATAGCCACTAGAGTTTCGAGAGTATTTTAATACCTTCCTAATTTACAAAGTATGAGGTGATGCGTTGAAAAAAAATGACTCATATGTTTTATATCCTGAATCACTAATAGTAATCTAAGCTCCAAAAATATCTTTACAAGAGGGCTCAGCAGACGTTATCCTGATAATTAGTAATTCATGCAATCACTGACATTCGTGCCATTGAAAGGTTAATTTTTTAGGGATAGAAATGACATGGTTGAGGTAGATTAACTTAACCTTAATATGACAAGAATATATTTAATAAATCTATGAAACAAAGTAATCAAAGTATTTACTATTGTAAAGAAATAGTTTCGGAAAAAATAGTTTCTGAATTTAAATTATTTAATAAAATGAACAAAATACATCAAATAATAGACACACAATATATATATATATATATATATATATATATATATATATATATATATATATATATATATATATTATTAAGATGTTAACAGAAACAACTATTTTTTTTTTTTAAATAGGCATCCCAATCATGTTTTAACTTTTGCAAATGAGTTTTAAGTAAGAAAGACGTTACTGCGACATGTTTAAACAATTATATTATTTTTTTTTTATCAGACAATAGAATATAAAGTAATTATAAGTTGCAAGCTAACTTTATACTGGTAATTTACTTCTCGGATCTAAGTGAAACATTCAAAGGTGCCTAAAGTTTGTCCACGGCATGCGACTATATACAATACAAATTTATAAAGGAAGTTTTAAGAAAGTTCCGTCGCGTGGTTCTATCCAAAATTTAAATTAAAAACTTCTATATAAAACATTTGAAATTGCATTTACATATGTTTCAGTTTTGATTTTCTAATTTTCTGAAAAAACTATTTTAAAGGACTTCGGGTAAAAGGAGACCGTGACGAGATTTATTTATCTGTTTTCCTAAAAAAAAATATCCGTAAGTTTCCACACCTATTAATTTATAACCGTATTATGTAACAAAATGTAACTTTATAGTGTCTATCGAAAGCTATAAAATATTATAGACGATAAAAACTTATTTTATTGAAATTGACGTGCAGAACAAAAAATACTGGGATATTATATTT
The DNA here is from genome assembly GCA_918358695.1 of Melinaea menophilus ssp. n. AW-2005. NCBI lineage: Eukaryota > Metazoa > Arthropoda > Insecta > Lepidoptera > Nymphalidae > Melinaea > Melinaea menophilus. Next base: position 17,935,211 of record OU911043.1, on the reverse strand, counting down.
TAATCACGAAACTTATAAAATTAAGACAGATCATTAAGTACCATAAAATAAATTAAAAAGAAGCCTCACATTTTTTTAGCAAAGATCTACTATGCCGTATTTTTAAGTTTACTGTTTACTATTTTTATGCACTCTTTGAATAGTATTAAATTAAAATAAATCAAATTGTTTTTTAGTCTTAGTATTGTAATTTACTTGAATACAAGTCAAGGGAATGGCTTTTCTAAATTTACATTCGTCCTTAACTTTTTATTTCATATTGTAAAACATGTTTCAATTCAAATTTAAATCCATTGTCAAAAAACAATAAACTTTTAAATTAAATACTTTTAGTTACTGAACTGTTAGTTTAGCTGTTAGAGAATAAATAGATATTAAAGCCATATTAAAAACTAACTAAATTAAGATAAATCTTGTTTTCATTTGTACTAAAAAACCTAAATGTCAAATACATATTAATAACCATAAGAATACCTTTAATTATCTTTTACTAAATCATTTAACTTTTTATCATTTACTATATGCTTATTATAGTATTGTGGACTACAACTGGGTCATTAGTAGACGGCTTCAATTAGAGGTTAACCATTTAAAGGACCATCAAAGCTAATTGTGTTAATTATCCTTCTTTTATTCGCAATATTGCCATCGCTCTTAGATAACAATCCCCGTTGGGTTATTATCTAAAAGAAGAGGTTTGTTATGGAATACTTAAGTTTAAACTAATTGTTATATTTGTGTTGTTATAGTTTGGACTCCTTTTGGAATAACTTTACAAAATGTGCCTGAATTAAAATTTATTTATATTATTATTTTATGTTTGTGTGACTATTATTTTACGTATTTTATTTATTTTAATAATTATTTTTGTTTGTTAGGAACTGTTTGAGAAACATTTTCGTTAAGGAAATTTCATTTTTAATATTCCAACAACTGTGTGTCCAAAATTTCGAGAACAATTACGGTATATAATAGATTTAATGATAATATAAACAATACAATACATCATATAATTTATAACGGTTCAAAAGAACAACTTTGTTTCATCTAAAAGCAACAAAGATTGAAAAAACCAGCAGAAATCAAAAGATTTCGCCTTAAATACAGAGTTTAATATTTGTAAATATTTTTTTAGGGATAGAAATGACATGGTTGAGGTAGATTAACTTAACCTTAATATTACAAGAATATATATAATAAATCTATAAAACAAAGTAATCAAAGTATTTACTATTGTAAGGAAATACTTACACTAGTAAATACTTTGATTACTTTGACAACGAATGCAGAACCGCAATACGTGATATAAGCATAACGTAATTAGAATCTATTGTATTTTTAGTAAGTAGAAAAATACTAAAATGGCAAAAAATAAATACTTTTACAAATTGGCCAAAGCAGTTACGGAAAGAAATTAGTTTGATGATTTTCTGCAGAAAATGTTCGGTGCCTGTACTACTTACCGCTACCACTGCTACTAAAACTTTAAAATAAATACAAATTCACTTAATTTACTATTCGTATTTCATTGTAATAACATTTTGCTTAAATATAATCGACGATACAAAGAACTAACCATGATCATTAAAGTTAAATAAAAATATTTAAGGTTTTATATTTTTATGTATATAAATATTGTTTATTTGCACAGTTAAGTTAGGACATTAATCATATATCATCAATATTGCACAAATTAGTAGTGCATGTGCAATGTTTCACTTAGATCCGAGAAGTAAATTACCAGTATAAAGTTAGCTTGCAACTTATAATTACTTTATATTCTATTGTCTTATAAAATATAAAATAATATAATTGTTTAAACATGTCGCAGTAACGTCTTTCTTATTTAAAACTCATTTGCAAAAGTTAAAACAGGATATATATATATATATATGATAGTGAAACATTCAAAGGTGCCTACAGCTTGTCCACGGCATGCGACTATATACAATACAAATTTATAAAGGAAGTTTTAAGAAAGTTTTGTCGCGTGGTTCTATCCGAAATTTAAATTAAAAACTTATATATAAAACATTTGATCTATGGCATAAATTCTTACTGTATTTGTATACTGATCTTTATCGTGAATTGTCATAACTTATAACTTGAGTAAGATCAAAAATGTTAAGTTATAATTCTATTATAATTATAACCTAAACCAATTCTGTGTCGTGTTTCATAACTGTAGAGTTGTTAGCGAACTTTATTTACTTGGGTTGTAAATTTATAATTTTGTCCTCATGTATTTCTTTATTTTAATATTATAGCTACTACTTTAACTTAAGTTTTCTTGTTAATTTACTAAGAACTTAAAATTTACTTTTTTTCTACAATTAATATAAGGACTACCTTTCTATCTTCCGGTTCTTTATTTATAGCAATTTTAAATTACAAAATACATTTATATAGAATTGGAGCTCTTGGTCAAATAGCCTGACTGATGCACTCATCAATAATTCGTTGTTTATCCATCTGTCACTATGAATTAGTTAACCACGAACCGATGTCGTCACATGCACTACTAATTTGTGCAATATTGATGATATATGATTAATGTCCTAACTTAACTGTGCAAATAAACAATATTTATATACATAAAAATATAAAACCTTAAATATTTTTATTTAACTTTAATGATCATGGTTAGTTCTTTGTATCGTCGATTATATTTAAGCAAAATGTTATTACAATGAAATACGAATAGTAAATTAAGTGAATTTGTATTTATTTTAAAGTTTTAGTAGCAGTGGTAGCGGTAAGTAGTACAGGCACCGAACATTTTCTGCAGAAAATCATCAAACTAATTTCTTTCCGTAACTGCTTTGGCCAATTTGTAAAAGTATTTATTTTTTGCCATTTTAGTATTTTTCTACTTACTAAAAATACAATAGATTCTAATTACGTTATGCTTATATCACGTATTGCGGTTCTGCATTCGTTGTCAAAGTAATCAAAGTATTTACTAGTGTAAGTATTTCCTTACAATAGTAAATACTTTGATTACTTTGTTTTATAGATTTATTATATATATTCTTGTAATATTAAGGTTAAGTTAATCTACCTCAACCATGTCATTTCTATCCCTAAAAAAATATTTACAAATATTAAACTATGTATTTAAGGCGAAATCTTTTGATTTCTGCTGGTTTTTTCAATCTTTGTTGCTTTTAGATGAAACAAAGTTGTTCTTTTGAACCGTTATAAATTATATGATGTATTGTATTGTTTATATTATCATTAAATCTATTATATACCGTAATTGTTCTCGAAATTTTGGACACACAGTTGTTGGAATATTAAAAATGAAATTTCCTTAACGAAAATGTTTCTCAAACAGTTCCTAACAAACAAAAATAATTATTAAAATAAATAAAATACGTAAAATAATAGTCACACAAACATAAAATAATAATATAAATAAATTTTAATTCAGGCACATTTTGTAAAGTTATTCCAAAAGGAGTCCAAACTATAACAACACAAATATAACAATTAGTTTAAACTTAAGTATTCCATAACAAACCTCTTCTTTTAGATAATAACCCAACGGGGATTGTTATCTAAGAGCGATGGCAATATTGCGAATAAAAGAAGGATAATTAACACAATTAGCTTTGATGGTCCTTTAAATGGTTAACCTCTAATTGAAGCCGTCTACTAATGACCCAGTTGTAGTCCACAATACTATAATAAGCATATAGTAAATGATAAAAAGTTAAATGATTTAGTAAAAGATAATTAAAGGTATTCTTATGGTTATTAATATGTATTTGACATTTAGGTTTTTTAGTACAAATGAAAACAAGATTTATCTTAATTTAGTTAGTTTTTAATATGGCTTTAATATCTATTTATTCTCTAACAGCTAAACTAACAGTTCAGTAACTAAAAGTATTTAATTTAAAAGTTTATTGTTTTTTGACAATGGATTTAAATTTGAATTGAAACATGTTTTACAATATGAAATAAAAAGTTAAGGACGAATGTAAATTTAGAAAAGCCATTCCCTTGACTTGTATTCAAGTAAATTACAATACTAAGACTAAAAAACAATTTGATTTATTTTAATTTAATACTATTCAAAGAGTGCATAAAAATAGTAAACAGTAAACTTAAAAATACGGCATAGTAGATCTTTGCTAAAAAAATGTGAGGCTTCTTTTTAATTTATTTTATGGTACTTAATGATCTGTCTTAATTTTATAAGTTTCGTGATTAAAATATAATATCCCAGTATTTTTTGTTCTGCACGTCAATTTCAATAAAATAAGTTTTTATTGTCTATAATATTTTATAGCTTTCGATAGACACTATAAAGTTACATTTTGTTACATAATACGGTTATAAATTAATAGGTGTGGAGACTTACGGATAATTTTTTTTAGGAAAACAGATAAATAAATCTCGTCACGGTCTCCTTTTACCCGAAGTCCTTTAAAATATTTTTTTTCAGAAAATTAGAAAATCAATACAGAAACATATGTAAATACAATTTCTTATAATGAAAATTATTTTAAATAAAAGTGTTATACTGAGAAATAACGAAAGAAAAAGAGGAAAGTTTAATTTCAAAACCTACTTGTTTTTCAAATAAACATATGTCGAAAGGAGCAGATGAAGTCTCTGGAAATAGCTAGTTCCACTATGCTTACAAAAATTATCAGTGAACATATTTCACATATTTGAAAATGTACTCATCAGTGACCACTGGGTACACTAATGTGCTTTAACTTACAGAAACTCTAGAGCCATTGTAAATTGCTCTCCCTTATCAAACGAAAATGAAAATTATGTCAATAACGCTACAACGGAATAAAATACAATATTATATTATATCAATAAAATAATAATAGTATTATTTTTATTACATTTTGTAAATTATTCAATTTAATAATTTCTTTGTAATTTTTATTAAAAGATTAAATAACTATAAGTATTTTTACGATATTTTTTATTAGCAAAACTTAAATTTAATATAACTTGTATTTGCATGAGTAAAATCAGCTAAAATCAATAAATAAACTACAGTCATTAATGATGTTTACAAAGTATATATATACAAATGAATATTAATATGTATAAGTAAATAAAATTAATTATTCTAGATTTATAGTTTCATTGACTTATGAAGTACTTCTGAATTCCAGCGTATTTATTGTGTAGATGTTCCAGGGTTTTTAAAAGTATCTTAAAAATCATAACAATCAATCAATCAATCATTTTTTAAATCATAATAAACTAAATATATAATATAATAGTTAAGTAAAGGGAAGTGCTGCAAAATACACTTTAAGTCTTCACTTAAGAACACTGAGCGGAAACGTGACAGCGACTTAATTGTAACGTGGGGTGCAGATAACATTCTACGAACCGCACTTACAAGAGTTAGTTGATAAATTTAAACACCTAGAAGCTATTATATATTATATACAAACAAATATTATAAACATCATTCATGTTTACTTTTCTATAAAGATAATATACAGCTAAGGATATAATGATATTGAGATTAATCACAACTACAAACAAATGATTAGATTAAATTCAACATTTGTGTAATATAAAAGCTAAGTTTATATTTTTTGGCGCTTAATTAATATGTAATGACTTTCCAATTTAATATTGTAACAGGTTAATAATAACCAATAATGAAAATTATAGAAATTCCAATTAATATTTAAATAAATAAGATAGCGCTCAGAGAACCTCATTGTGTTTGTAAATGATGGTAGTTTAGTCAGAAATTGCTAACTGGCCTTTTTAATGTATTAATTGACGATTAAAAAGTATGTGTAAATACCTACTCGAATAAAGATATTTTGAATATGAAAAATAGTCATAATATTTATTATATACAAAAGGTGGTGCGTCCTTCTTCAATAAAACCTTTTCGGTCACTCTTGATAGGCGTTTTTATAAGTTTCCATAGCCCGTAAATACGACAACCCTGGTAATGAAATTTGTGAGTTTAATGTCAATATTATAATTAAGAATTCATTTCAGTTTCCATATTTTTAGATGAAGCTTAAAATAAGAGTTGAAATATAAGATAACCATCAAGTCAATTTAATTATAATTGAAACATTCTAGTTAACACGAAATCAATGTGAATTAATATCCATTATTACTTGACCTTATATACGAGTTCTTTAAATGTTGACTCATTGGCAGAATTGATATTATACTGTACATCGTCTAAAATTGTTACATTTCTTTTAAAAAGAACAACTCCTGAGTTTCTGACCGGCTCTTCTCAACAGAGCAGCATTCCGAGCCTGTGGTAGCTTAGTCACGTACTGACTACAGTGACCTTTTTTTTATTGTAATAATTGACGATTCAAAAATGCGTGTAAAAGCCTACTAAATAAAGATATTTTAAATTAAAATTTTAATGAAATATCGACAGATGAAAAAAATTCGCTATTAACAAATTTTTGCATAGTAAACAACATTATCAACTAACTAGTGATAGCATCTTTTTTATTTTTGAGTCAATCAGCTCTTAAGTAAATTCGCTACTTAAATGGCATAAATTTTTAAATTTATTTCAATATAACAGTAAGCAATACTTGTGGTTAGCGTGATCGCATGAGTGCCTCCAATTAATTGATATTTATTTATTTTTTGCTAATTCTACTTTTTAATAAGGTTTCAATTACAATTTATATATTATTAAGAAATCGCATAATCTTAAATATAACATTATAAACACACATTAATTATTTTGAAATAACCTTAGAACCAGTCGGTTATAGCAATAAAGAATTTGTTTATTATTTTACCTTAATCTAACAGATTATTAAAAGTGAAACTTCTTTTACGAACACTAAACTGCACATATTATATAGTAAAAATATTATATTATTATTTTACACGTTTATGCCACCTTCAGACTATCATATTATTGTATAATGCTGAAGCAATTTATTAATTGAGCAAATATAAAACAATTATTTACATATCATGAAGTTGTATTTTTACTTTCTATAAATACGATCTTATAATAAAGTAATAATGAACATAATACAATTATTAATTATCTAAAATCTTTTAACCATTAGAAATACTATTTAAAAAAATTGATTCCACTTTAAATATGAACACAATATCTTATAAATAATCTGCAATTATTGAAATTGACGACGTCATAAGCATGTTGGTCAATAATGTTTCCTGATACTTTGCCAATATGGGTGAAACTTTATGTTAGAAAGCACCTTCTTGTAATTGAATCCTTAATATAAAATAACTTGTATGATTATAAAAAAAATTCTTAATTAAAGTATGAAACGGCAATTCTCCTAAAACTTTCATCCACAAACTACGCAAATATGGAATGAACTTTCGTCGGTGGAATTTCCAGTTTGATACCGCATGGATACCTTGAAAAAAATGTGTATTTGTTCCTAAAATATTCAGCAACGTACTTCTCATTCCTTTAATGTTACAAAATATTGGGTAATAATTTCCCATCACTTGATGGCAAGTGTTAGAACGTGGTTACCTTAGTCACTTGACCCGAATACTCATATGCCCTCTGTTAATGTAGGAATAGGATAAAAATGCAGATAGTAGCACAATGACAATATAGTACAGTTTATTTATGGTATATTATTAAATATAACAAACAGACCAAAACTCTCTTTAATAGACCTCGTATTTTCGACGGCTAGGAATCTTATGAAATAAATAGTTAATTTTACAATAGAAGTAACAAAAAATGTATGGTTTGATGATTTTCTACATACATTTTTCAGTGCCTATACGATCAACCAAAACATTGAATTAAAAAAATACAAGTCTTTAATCTTATATGAATATTGAATTACTAATATATTTAAAACATTTCCATATTTAAGTTAGCATTGATCATATATCATTAATATTGCACGAATTAGTAGTGCATATGACGACCTCGGTTTGTAGTTAACTAATTCATAGTGACAGATGGATAAACACCGAATTACTGTTGAGTTCGTAACTCAGGCTTTTTGATGAATTTGGGGTTCAAGTATTTTGCCCCAAAATTTATTCGTTATCTTCTCCGATATCCCATCTTTAATGAAAAATTTTAAAACCCCAGTATACCTATTTGATATTTTTTTTGTTTTAAATAAAGAATATCAAGTAATTTAAAAGTATGTAAAAAACAAGTTCAAATTGTTTAAGTATTAAAGAACCACCTAGTAAATTATTATTATGCTAGGAAGAAACTCAACGTTACTTATCTCTCAAATAAATTATCGAATTAATTCAACCATCTCCCAATTTTAAGAGTGGTCGGAACGTCTCTTAAATATATATTTTTTTATCATTATTATTCAACAATGTCTTTATCTTATTATCTTGTCTTTCCGATTACGTAATGCCTTCTCTAAGTGTGGAAAATACGGAAGAATTAAATGCTTTAAAAATCTAATGATAATGAATATCCAGTAAGAAAGGTTTATATTTGGAATTTGGACTACGTATTTGATAACTCTATCAAAGCACATACAAAATGAATTGGCATTATTTTCAATGTTTTCAATAAGAAGTTGATTTGACCTTATTTGTATTCTCTCAATATTACGCACAATAAATTGTATTGAAATAACAATTACTATTCCCTTTCATTTTAACCTAATAAAACGAATAAAAAATGTTTATCGAAACACTGTAATATTAAAAATGGTTAAAAATAAATCGATCTGTATAACTAAAGACCGTATGTAGCCTTAAATTGCTTGAGTTGCATTTGAGTATATCTTTTAAATTAGATCCAATATTTATGAATCTTGAGACCGTAACATTTGTGGCTTAAGATTGTTGTCAATCTTTAAAACCTAAATATATTTGACGAGGAATCCTAAAACCAAATTAAAATTGACCTTTCTAAGACTAATAGATGTAGTCTTCGCTGTTACCACATTTAAACATTAACTACAATATTATTTTTACTAACCCTTGTGTCATGTGAAATGGTTTAGATTTTGTTGTTATTGTATACGCTATTCTAATAAGGCATTTTATATGCAGACACAGCTGACGGTAATATACTTCTTTTAATTATCTGCTAAAAACTTACGCGTTAATTAGAGAAGGACGTTACTCTTTGGACATATTATATAAGATACTAGCAGTTTACCCATGCTTCGTTTCATACGGAAGGCGAAAGTGATCAAACATTTTGTTTCAATTTCCACACCACCTATTAGGTATCAAACAGACGCGTTATATTTTTTGCAGTTTTTTTAGCTGTAATTTTGGAACGGTTTTTAACTTTGTAAAATCCTTTCTTATTGCAGTTATTCAATATGTCAGGAGTCTTGTGTCCAAATTTCAGCTTTCTAGGTATTACGGTTTGGGCTGTAGAGCGATAAATGAGTCAGTGAGTCAGTGAGTGTCTTTGTGTTTTATATATTAAGATATTATTGTTATTTATTTTCTTGAGAATATAATTTAACAAGTTTTTGAAATGTCGAAAATGAATCTTGTAGCTTATCTTACTTTATTCATACTTTATAAAAAGGCTTTACATAAAATCTCAGCTCGCTCAAATACAAATTGTCGCGGCATTATTCGAGTTGGAGAGTTTTGTTCTCGCGACAGTTTTACTGTAATTGTACAAACTATTCAAATGTATTTTAATCAAAACTATAAGACTTTTTTTGCGTTTGAAATTTGCATTTTATTATAGTTTTTTTAACAAAATATTAAAATTTTGTTAGTGTTAGCAAATATAAGTCCAAGCTTTTGACGTCGAGATTTCAGTGTGCTTACACTAGACCAACGTGTGTCCTGAATGCTATTCCCGGAAATTATGAAACAGTAGGAGGCAGATGATAAATTAACAGGACTATTTAACATATATCTATACTACATGCACTTATACAGTCTTCAAGTGTATGTAACAATCTCAGTCCTTGTATACTACCTTTATATAATTAATATATTATAAATAATTCACAATAAATGGACAACCGCTTTAGCAGTATTTTCTTTAATAATACTAATTACATTTATTATCATTAATTTATTCTGCACTATTCTCCATGTGTGTCTCGGTGTGATCGCATGTCTGCAGTTAATTGTAATTTAATTATTTTATGTTAATTCTATATCTGATTTAAGTTTTGTTTACAACCATTTTTTATATTCATTACTATAATTTTAATTAAAACATGTTAAACTCACATTAACACTTTCGCTGCCTTCAGATTTTCAGAAATTGAGCCCTGTGTGCTGTTTCAATTTTTCATATAAACGTTTGCATAAAGGCATTTAAATAAACGGAAAAATAGTAAAAAAAAAATTGAGCCAATTAAATACTATAAAAAATTGACTTTTAATTGCTCCGTACATGCTACGGCCCTGGGGTGAAACACGGGGTGAAACTTGCGTCTCCGTACACGCTACGGAGCTGGCAGTGAAAGTGTTAACAATACCGAAACAAACAATTAATTGTAAAGAAATATAGTCTTAAAAGCGACAATTTTAATGTCATGGAGTTTTAATTATATTTTCCATAACTTTTCAAATTATTTTAACAATTCATAAAATTATTAACCATCATAAGTTACTTACTACTTCATAATTATCAAGTTATCGATTGCTTTGATTATGAACACAATACTACTCTTAAATAATATGCAGTAACTAAAAATAATATTGCAGTGACGTTATTGAGGTCAACCATAGCCAATAAGGAGGAACCGCCAGTTTGTCAGTTTTTACTATAGACTAAATATAACACAATTTTAATTAAACGGAAACATAATTGAAATATGAAACAGCAAATTAACTTAAGACAGTGTACATTTTATACTACCTCTATTATTTTAGCTAATTATATAAGAATACAAAGCGAAGCATTATAAATTACATTCACGATTTATAAAACTTACTTAACTATTAGAATTAAGACTGACGACCTCAAATATTACAGCATTATTTTGTTTATGATTTCAGCAGATAAGATCTATTGGATATGCGATGTACCTATTAAACATAATAATGATATAAAAAAAATCTGTAAAATAATGTAAATATTACTTAAAATAATATAATATTACTAAAACAGACTTTGCTTAAAGGTTAGCCTCAAAACAGATTTCTTAAAGTTTCGAAAATATCTGAGATTAATTAAGCGGTAATTTATTAAATGAGCATGAGTGATTGTTTTTTTGTAATATTACTTTAAGCGATAGTAAGACCCTTTTTTCATAACTAGATTTTGGCTGACGTTTTACATTAAACATTTCTTTTTAAAATTGGAATTTTAAATATCAGTCGTTGAAAGTTTCCTTGAAGTTCCTTGATATCAATTTAGGTTTTATAAAATTATATTCAATACAAGAAAAACAATAATTCATTTTTTAACTTATTAGTATTTCAGAACTTTGAACATTTCATAACATATTATAATAGATTAAGTAATTGTATTTTCTTCCTTTTATTGTCTACGTTAATTTTGTAAAGTTCAAAGTCTTTATTGTCGCTTGAACTGCTTTAATTACGGAGTAGAACTTCGTTACGGATTCAATTTTATATTGTTATTATATTTATAGATAACATGGAAAACTTATTTTTTTATTATTATTTTCATAATTTGAATTTATATTTTAAGATACTATCAGTTTTAGTGATTTACTATTTCCTCTCAATTATAAAATTTTTTTGGAGAAATTGGTTTTGCATTTAAAGAAATGGGACCCTACTTTGAAGCTTATATTTGATATAAGGAATATATTTAATTATTTTCAATATATATAAAAAATAAGCATACGCAATAATATAGTCTTGCACAAAATAGGAACATAAACCTTATATTTAAATAGTTTTAGGAGAGTATCTTGTAAATAAAAGCATCAGAATCATGCCTGATTAAACTTTGAAAAAAATATATGTTTGAGCCTTGTAAGTCGTGGCAGAAGTATCTTCAACTCGATATTATACCGAATATTTGCTTTAAATTTAAGTTAATTTATTCCCGTTAAGCTGTATTATGTAACCATTGAAAATTTATTAGTTATTATAAACTAATGCTAATGGGAGTTAATTCTCACATAATTATTTAATTAATTAATAGGATATTAAATTATTGTTTTACTATCGTATATTTTACTCACAGATTTGTATTTTTTAATAGTAATGCTTAACAATAATTCTTTTTTACACAGGGAATTCATATATTTAGAATAGTGCAGAAGTCTACGAAGTATTATATATACTAACAAAGGAATTCCTTAACTGCTAAAGCCACTTATGTGGTATCTTAAAGTTGTCCACTGCGAAAGATTCTTCTACCACAATTAGATACAACGAAATTTCTGAGGAAAAACCCTCAGATATGTAGCGGTGTCATGCAAATTCTGACTTTTCCATTCTATTATATTATATATTCTACCTACAATTAGAATTAGAAAAAAATAACATTAGAGATATGTATTCTTAAAACTTCGTATCAATAATAAACATTAAAGATTAATAGAAATGATAGGAATTATAAAAAATTCTTTACAAGATACCTAGATCAATATTCGAAATTTTATTCAATCGCAATATATGTATATTAATAATAATAATTTTATAACAATGAGAAAGAATTTGAATAGAATAATGTTATATAATTTTCACTAATCTATTTCTGGTCGAATGACAGATTGATAATAGAGGAATTAGTTATTCGGTTATAATTGTTAATCGATTCAAATGTAGCCAATTGGCTTTATGCTATCGTAAATGTCTTGTTGCTGTTAGTTTTTGGTACTTCAAATAGAAAAACGTATGGACGATGGAATAAAATTCAGTATTCTGAAATAACACAACAGAAGAACAAAAAGTTTATATATTTTATTTTCATTTTATATATCATGTTTGAATTAATTTTTATTGCTGGTTTTTGATAATTATTTTGAAGTTGTTTGAGGTCATTACAAAATAGAAACAATTTGATTCTTATAGGAAAAGAAGTCATTAAATTTTTCCAAAAATGTTTTGATGTTATGATTTTGTTACACTCAAATTAAGTTGTTAATATTACTATGGAATACAAAATAACATGTTTATCCCAGAAATCTATTATTTAAATAAAATTTTTATATGTAATTAACTTACCTGTAATATATTGACATAAAAAATAAGAATATTATTTTTTAGTTTATGCATTTGTAACTATATGAATAAAAACAAATAATTGAACTTGAAATGAGACAGATGTCAACTTTGGTGCCATTTTAAATTCTCAGTACCTTCATTTAAAACTTAGCAAATTTTAAGAAGTAAATGTTATTGTTTTTTTTTAATTTTTGACACTCAAATAATTGAAAAACGAACTAAGTTTCCTTGTAGAAATAACAGGCCTTTTTTATTTCATAAATACTAAACATGACGTGATATAATTTGTTTAAATATATTTATGTCAATTTCAATTAATATTAATATTTAGTAAAATATTATTATTTTATTTATTAAAATAGAAAACATTAGAGCAGAACAATAGCTTGTTGAGGTACATATTTGTGCGCTATTTCTATTACGCTTGCTGTTTCTATTCAGTACGGCTCTAAGGTTGTTGAGTTAAGAGCATGTGGGCTTGAGGAAAATATATATGCTTTCGATAGGTTTTGACTTGTTTGTATTTTAAGATATTTGATAGTTTCGCTAATTGCTATTTTGAAAATCGGTGCTAATATTTGACAACTATAGACCATTTTACTAATTTTAAGATGTCAAAGCCTTCAAGTTAGTCATCCGATTGATTTGTGAGTAAAATTATACACCGGGTACGGTCAAAGTACCTTAAGGCTTGGAAACTTGAAAGAATGTATACACCGAGCATGTTTTTCTTATTTACTACAATATTTCACTTAAAAAAGTGAAAGAAAAATAAATTTATATATGTTAAAGATAAAAATAAAATGGCCAAGTGGGAGTCGGCCCATGGAATTAAACCAGCTTTTGCAACACTAGCGCTAAAAATAATTTGGTTACATAGTCTATTATCTACTCGTATTAGTATTTATTGTGACATTACCTACTCCTTAAATTATGAAAGCACGCTATGATTTTTTATATATTTAGTATTTTAATTTTCTTCCACATTGTATTTATAAACATTACATTTACCTTAAAGATAAGATATGTTAACCCATTCCAAGGCCACATTTATGTCATGAACCTCCGCCTGCGAAGAACACGAAGGGCGTACCAGAACATATTCGTTATTTTATTTAAAATACACTAATCAAACTGAGGAAACAAATAGTATTATCTGCATACTTGTACTATACTATTTAACAGCACTACCATTTGTAAGGGTATATGTTATATATTTTACATTACTTAGACCTTATTTAATTGATAATCTACGATAATGCAGACTTTTTACAAATTTCTCTAACGTTTCACAGATAAATAAATAAATTCATCAGACTTAAATTCTTTAATTTACTTTTCATAGCGTGGCGTCCTGCGTGTATTTATTTGGATTACCATATATTTTGGGCGTATAAAAATATAACATAAACATTTTTAGATTTCGACCCAAACGCATTAACGAGATAAGCCATTAGAAGAACGAGAAATGTATATGAAAAGTAACAAAATATTCAAAGGCGTAAACTATATGCTACGTAAATATCTACATAAAGTGAATTTAAAGAAATTCGCTTCAATAACTTTGTAAAACTCGGCTGCAGTTGCAGAAGTTTGAGAATTCAAAACAATCTCTATCCGTCAGCATTTTACAACTGGATTTAGTAAGTTTTATATCGCGTTATTTAAATATAGGAGTTTAGTAAAATTTCATATTTCACAAAACATACCGTCGACAGACGGCACTTATATATTTAATGTTTAAAATAAAATAGTTTTATATATAATAGTAGTCTCTTTTATTGATTTTATTGAAAAAACCTTATAAAAAAAGCTTTAGAAGTAATAGGATAAAGGATAGTCTACAATAGCTACTCGGAACTTTTAACACTGATTGTGTTGAGTTCGAAGTTTGCAAATTGGATGTTTTTTATTCATGATTGAAAGTTACGCTCGTAAACTTTGGTAGATCAATTTGAACGTGTATTCTGTAATAAAGAAATTTGTTTAATAAATATTTTTAGGCTTCATCTCGTATCACTCTTTAATATAAAAATAATATGCTATATATACTATATATTTGACAAATATGATAAAAAAATGCATAATATCAAAATTGGTTAGAAAATGTACTTTCATAATATACTCTTATTAAAACAAACAGACGCTGAATCCTTCTCACCATAATAACCTAATAGATGAATAACAGCTTTAGAATTACCTAATTTGGCTTATCGAAGAAGGCTATTATGTATATGCCGCAATAGAATAATAATTGGTGCTTTTAACGCTAAAATGAATAATATTAAAGAAATGTCTTTAAGTAAGCAAGCAACCATGCTTTTATTGATACATGAAAATAAATTCTTACGTTATTTTCTTGCCTAGTGGTGAACTATTTAGGAATATTAAGTTTTTAAGTGTTGTACAACTATAATTCCTTTTTCTTCAACTAAAGTAATTTAGTTCGGAAGTTAAAGACATGATTAACAAAATAAAACACATTAAATTTCCGAATTATGGAGTCATATATTGTATGTAACACGATTCTTCTTACAAGCTTCGCGATTCTTTTGCTGGGTATCAATTTCTAAAATCTATTTATTTCTGTTTCATTTCAAAATATAATAAAATCGTAATGTATCCTTGAGACATATACTAATAACATTATTCAATATGTATTATAGAGCAATACTAACCTATAAAAACCAGGACAAAAATTGGCGATAATATAGCCAAGGAAAACAGTAATAAAAACGGATCGTCAGAGTCCCCTTTAATTTTCCAGGTTAGTAGTTTTGTAATATGGCTATAGTGTGTCACGGTGAAATATTTAATTACTACATCTCCACAGCACTACCGTAGTGCCGACAGATCCTGGCTGTGCTACTTATTCGAGTGTACGCACTCAAGTGGTCTCCGCATTTAGAAGCGACCGTGATTTAAAAGCAACATTAAAACTATGGGCAATGTCCACCCGTAAAATATTGTGTAAGCCATTAGAGGGAATTATTTTACTAGATATTTGGAAACACGTTTTAAATGTGAATAGTATTAAAACTCATATATTAAACATAGCAGTTAGTGTGATTTAAATATAAAATATAAAATATTAATGATATATAATATAAAATATTTTTTTATTTCGACGTAAAATAATTAACATGTGGCAGCTTAGAATAAAAATATACGTATTATTTTTTAAACTTTATAGTACTCCGAAGCATACGTAGACTAGATTTTCTAGTTTAATTTAATCCACAACGCCGAGTTGTGACAGGCGGTTGGGTGTAAAGCGGCAGAGTAGTTACATGAGTAACACTACTCGTGTTACTGCTGCACTATTTCTATCCGCCCTCCTCTACTGTAGGACATTTATAAGCTTTACTGTAAATACAAGTGAAGGATTTTTTTAGGGTATTTCTACAATAAATATAATTTTGTATTGTATTGATACGGTAAGAGTCAATACAATCATGATCCGGTGTTTTTGAATTCAGTTAATAATTTCTTTAAAATATTTAAGAACCTTTATATACAAGCTACATAGTTTTATATTAAAATAATATAAATCTCCATTGGGGTAGGGCAGTTAAGGTTACTAAGGATAATTATTTTTACTTTACATGAATGACTTGCTCTTTTTCGTAAAAGGTCTATGTGACCGTGTATATTTTGTACCTCGTTTATTTTTAAAGTTGAGCATAACAGGACTAATTTTGACAAAGTAAACAGTGCTTTATCACGTGTACTTTATTGGCTTAAAATTAATAAATTGTTCTTAAAAGATAAGAAAACTAAATGCATGGAGTTTTACACTTCCTAAAGTAAAAAGTCAAAATTGTAGCTTAGTCTTTAATCATGCAATGTTAAAATCAAGTGACTTCACGATTTTCTTAGATATAACTTTAGATAAAAAGCTCCATTGTAACCCCCATCTCTCAATACTCGCAGGCAAACTCAGCTCGGCCGTCTTTGCAATTAACGGACGTTAATACTGCTCGACTTGTTTATTTTAGTTACTTTAATATTTAGTGTTATGGTATTTTATAATTAGATAGTGTGCCATAATTAATTCTATATTTATTATACAAAAAACCTATATATATATTTTTTTTATTTGTGCGGACTATTTAGAACTTAAAAACTAAAACAAGATGTTTTTAAAGAAATTGGTATTTTGCGCTGGCCTCTGAATATATATTAAACAATATATTTTTAATACCGCAAAACTTAAATATTTATAACAAAAACATACAAGATAATTACAAGAAATGAAAACAAATTCGTAACGCCTAATTTTCGTCTGCAAAAAGTTGACAAATTCACGGGCATTCTTTCTTAGTTTTAAATCTAAAACTAAAAGTCAAATTAATAAACCTTTTAATAGTATTAGTATTATATTGTATACATGAAATCATCGTTAAATTTCATTTTAAATAGCAACTGTAGAGTTTTTGACAAGCTCTTCTCAGCAGAGAGAGACTTTCTGAGCAGGAGGTAGCTTATTCACGGACTGGCTACAAGAACCTTCTTTAATGTAATAATTGACGATTTAAAAGTGCATGTAAATGCCTACTGGAATAAAAATATCTTGTATTTCAATTTGTAGACTATTAGGCAAATTGAGGGAGATATAGAAATTCAACTTGTACTTGATAATGTATTAATTTCAAAGTTAAAGTTTCAATTTCAGATAGTTACTAACTGCACCCATTACGCTGCAGTAACAATTTGAAGTTTGTTCGGAGAACGTTACGTGTTCCAATCATCAATCGTATCCGACACTTCAGATCCATTTTCCAGAATGAGCAGATATTTCACTCTCAACACCATCAAGTTATTTACTTCGAAAGTACAGAACAATGTTAAGCATTCAACTGTTTTAAATTAATTGTATTATCGACAGAAAGAATAAAAATAATTTTGAGTACATAAAGATTAATTATCATTTTGAATAGTCTAGTCATATTCTCTTCATGACATAATATATCTTTATTCGTATTGAATTTAAAATTTTTACATTTTGTAAAGGGGTATAATGTTTTTAAAAGCAAATATTTTTTTTATTTAAATACAATTTATCTGAATTACAATAACATATGTTTATATTCAATACTTTTCAATTGATATTATTTTTGAGCAGAGCAGAGCACATGCTTGATTACATATTCAATACTAAACAGTACTTTATTTAAAACACACATTTAATAAACAAACTCACAATAATCATAGTTATTTATATTCCCAATCATAAAATATTCATAAAGGCACAAGTTTAATACCGTTGTATGTTCATATTGGGTGATTTAACATGTCAGAAACAGATCTTATAGGGCTTTGTAAAGCAGACTCGTTTGAGACTCACCACATGTAGCTATACCGTAACCGCGTGTGAATTCAGTGTTATTTAGATTATTACATTCTGATTAAACTTAATCGTGTAGCGTTTTATAATATGATGTTAGAACAGATTTTCCTGTTATTATGATGGTAATGTATGGTTATGTTATGGTTGAGTCTAAATTATAATTATTATGGTTCTAATGATTATAATATTTTATTATAATTGGTTCTTTGAATTATTATTAAATTTTCAGAATTATTATGTAAAATGAACGTTTATGAATAATATTGAATATTATACTTTACAGTATTTTTTTATTTCTTGAAATAATCCTAACATAAATGGGCGCACGTAGCTGTATTCGTATTTATACCAATTTAACAGTTTCAGAGGCGCCAGTAGCCATTTAAAGCCTTTGTCGTAATTATAACTTTAAACATTTGAATAAGTTACATACTGACAAAATAGTTATTCTGAATAATACTAAATTTCTAAATGTATTTGTAGCAACTCTAATTCCCATATTTGTGTTTAACATATTTAAGTATACAGGTTTAATATATTAATATTAAAAAGACCACTTCTGCCAACTAGTCAAATGAATAACTTTTATTACTTTAATAACAACTGTTCCAAATAATTGTTAGTTCTTAAATTTTATTAATGCAATAATGATAATGTTTTACATATTTATATTATGTAGTTTTACTAGAATTAAATAGTTATATAAACTATGATATTATAGCATTACCCACATTACAATATTATATCATGAAAGTTGAAGATATAAACAATAATACATATATAACATATAACACTAAGAAACGTACAAACTTTCACTTTTGAGAGGATTTATTAAAACGATGTTAGTAATATTTTGGGAATATTTTAAAAGGTAACTCCTCCGGAGAACAATAGCATATTTAAGTTTAGTGTTGCTGTCGCTTTTATACAACATGTTGTAAATAAACTTTAAACAAAGAATAAGGCGTGGATGTTTTAACAGTAATTATAATGTTGTGTTTAATTTATAATTTTTTCATATTTTCTCAGAATATGGAGAAAAATATTTATACATTACTCCTTACTATTACTATTTGAGCCTCCTTTTTATTTTGTAAGTATTTCTTTTTTATGATATAAATAGAAATTACTGTCTTATATTGAATATTGACAGTATTCTAGGAGTTCTGTTAGTTCCTAAAAATATTATTTCTATTAAACATCTAAATATATTTAAAACAAATATTCAAATCACTAAGGTTATTTAAAAATATGGATAAGATAGGAAAATTAAAAAATACACACAGAACAAGGTGAATAACGACTATCCTAATATATTTTAAAGAACGGATTATGAAATTATATACATATAAAAAAAATCTTAATCATCTTAATTTTTTTATATTTAGTCTTCAACAATGTCTTTATCTTCAATTTTTCGTCTTTCGGAAAGGCATTTTATACCAGTCTACTCTGACTTTCGGGACGTAAAGTACAAAATCAACAATGGACGGATGAAATGGCGAAAAGTCCCTTAAACTAAAGGGGAGGATCTATAAAACCACCATTAGACCGGTCGCTATTTATGAATCTGAGTGCTGGGCGATGAAGGTGATGGACAAAGTTAGACTTTAGTCAGATAGTTTACTCATACTTTATATTTCTGCAATAGGTGACTTAAATGTCACGTTAGTAAAATAAAGGAAAGTACTACAATCAAAATCATTTGCCCAATGCATTTACGGACAGAAAATCAATTTGGTGAATATCTGCAAAAAATTCAGTACCGAACACTTTATCTAAAAGATGAAAATAAAAATACACCTAAAGTAATATTCATATTTTCATTTATAGTATACAAGATGTAAACAATCGTGTGCTTTGGAATGCGAGGTACATACGGATCCTAGGAGTTAGGCTAATTTGTCATCTGCCTCCTATAGTTTCTTAGTCTCCGTAAATAAATTCTAGGAAATACATAAAAGGTTATATTGTGAAGTCCAGTGTGATCACTCTGAGACCTTAAAATTTTAAATTTTGGATATATTATTGAGCGAAGCGAAAGGAGCCCTATATGTGAGACTTTTTGCATCCCATGTCCGGGGTTGGCATGGCATATAGCGATGGTTATTGCGATAGTTTATAAAAAAAAAGTGAAAGAAAACTCATGTCGTTCAGGAATAATTACCAAAAAATGATAGCCCCATAGACTTCTATGTAAAAAAATTTCGCTATGTGATAATTGATTATTCAACATTTTTTGCCTGTCGGTTTCAGCTTTGAACGCTCAATTTAAGATGAACTATTAGCTTTGCTCAATTTGCTGAACTCTTAAAATCCAGGTCCGGTTCGCTCCCCTAGTTATATATAGTGTCCTGCGTTATTGTTAGATTAAAATATACATAATGAAAAAACGAGTTGTATATGTCCAGGAAACGTCGGGTTTAAAAATATATTATCAAACATCCGCGAGTAATAGCCATAAAATAATTTTATTTAAATGAATTATGGTCTTAACAGTATATAAGAGAAGGTTATTCCTATTTATTCTTGCTTATTGTTAACCTGGAAAATATAAAATATAAAAACCAGGTATATTAGTGAGAACATGTTAATTATTACGAAGGAATGGACTAGACCCATGCGTGCACGATGAATGAAGGGAAGAAAACGATTAAAAAACTCTTATTTTTTTAGTCTATTTAATATCTACCAATTATAATAATTTAATTTGAATAATAGAATTTAAGTCCTCAAAAACAAATACAAATACTAACTTTAAGAAAAACAAATACTAACTTTTTTGCGGCTCGGATATTAAGAAGAATAATATATTTTAAATTTAAACAAATATTAAATCTTTGTAAACATCCAACTTAGTGTTTGTCTGCACAGCGTAGCATAATATAATGTTATTAATTTAGTTTAGTTTATTTATCTAATACCAGTATAGTATATTTAAAATTAAATCATGTCCCTGTTTATTATCAGGAGTAAGGTAAGTATTAAGCAAGTAAGTCTAAATATTAACTAACAAAATACCTAAAACTTTGCTCAAAACATTTAGGATTTAGAGGAATAGTTTGCCAAGTTCAACAATAGTTGGATCCAAAACTTAAACTTTAACAAAACGAGCACCTCTCTGTACGTGATTTTGAACCACATTCTACACAATAGTACTATAGCTATGTATATACAATCGAACAAACAATAAACAAGCGGTTTTTTCATCTATGTTTCGTTCTTTAATTATTTTAGAAAGTATATTAATGTAAATAAAACAATGTTTTATAGCACTATAAAATAAAAAAGTCAATTCTAGTTTATTAATACAAATTTATATAATGATTTTCATTGAGACTTTAAGCCAATATGCTTTTTAAGATCATTCACTGTGTAAAGCTATAACAAAGCACTAATATATTATTTTATCCCAAGCTCCGACCAAAAATTTTACATTAACTGTCACAATCAATCTCTCAGCGTTATAATGTATATTGAACGTTACCTATGTAACCAAAAATATAATTACTTTAATGTTATCTTATTAATAATATTTATGAAATTTACCGTGTTTTTAATATAGGTACACATTAAATAAATACATTTAATTATTTTATTATTATTTAGTACTAAATTATAAATGGTATTGTTAAATAAAAAAAATAATAATACCAAAGGATGTTTAAACTTCCAACCAATTTTAAAAGAATGAATGATGATTTTACTGTGGAAGTGAGAGAATTTTCTACGGGGAAATCATGCTACATGTTGACTGAATTAATAAACCAGTACCATACTAAATTATATTAAAATCCACTGATTAACACACACTGATCATCTGATAATATAGTAACTTCGTCCGTTCGTTTATACTTGCAATTCGCTCAGACCCTTCGACAAACTGGTCCAATAACACTAAACTTCAGTACAGTTTGAATTTTAGCGATAAACTTAGACAACTAAAAATATTTTTTATTAGCACCGGGTTGGCACAATATTTATCTATATATAGTTCAAATGTATATAGATAAAAATATAGATAGATATTGTCCTGTAAGTTGCTAGCATAAAATTGGTAATTTATAAATTACATATGTAATGTTTCATTTTCGTTGTCGTTATAGTTCATTGCATTTAGAAAAAAAAAAATCTTCAAACTACTCATAATAAACGAGTCATATAAGTAGTGAGAAGTCTTGACGGAAGAGTCATTTAATACGTGAATTTTTTCCAGATTTATAACATCTACTGTCCAAGAGCGAGTCTGGTCATTCGTAATTTAGGGTTCCGTACTAGTCCATGATTGATAGATAAATAAATAGAAATATAAACTCGCCGACATTTTATAGATGTTTTTTTTTTTTATTACAAAATCCATGTTTCTGTCTTTAAAATTCTTAACACTATAGAAATCATATCGTTGCATTATATAAACAAAAGTCATAAAACAGATCACAAAGTAATCAAGGTTTTATAAAATATCATATTCAGAAATATGTTTTTTTTTGTTGCATGAAACAGTAAAGAGTTTTTTGTCAAAGCTACTTTATGTGAGTAGCTAATTTTAACTTTTGCTTTTGACTTTTGCTTATTTTTTCTCTTTGTTACATTTCAATAAAATAAAGTTGTCCTCTTATTTCTTTGTAAATTTTATGTATTATTCTCTTACTTTATGATAATTAAAACTCGGCTTTTCCTTAGTGGTTCTCGAAAATTTTAAAGCGCTAATGTTGAAATATTAAATATGAATTATCCTTAATGAAAATTTTTTCTTGAACGCCTCTGTTTTCAATTAATTATTAAAATTAATAAGATATATAGAATAACGGTTCCGCAAAAAAAGTAAGTGCTTAGTTTTTAAACATGCAGTATCAAATATAAAAACATTATTATTATATTAATAGCATTGATTAGATTTGAGAAACCCTTTTAAATAATATTAAGAGTAAGCAAAAGCTGTCAAATTTTGTAAATAAACATCAAACTTATGCAAATAAGTTGGGAAGTGAGCGAGACATTAGGTGCACATATTGCACTACTATATATGTGTATAATATTACAATGATGGTCTGATGATCTTTAGGTTGTCGTCTAACCAAAACATTAAAAGATATCTAAAGTAAGTTTTTAGAAATTTTACTACCTTGAAACTTTGTATTTAGGGAGGGTCATGATCTAGCTAACTATTTAATATCCAATATACATAAAATATACTGTGTCAATCAGCTTACACACCATTATATGCATTTAACAACAACTATATCTGTAAAGACTAATGTAAGGGGAATGCGGTCTCATTATCTAAGTTCTTGCTTTGCTATAATATCTGTCTCCAGTAAGCTCGTCTACCCCGAGTGGTGCTTTTTCCAATAATTGTGGTCGGTTTTAGGCGACAAGTCGAGAACGTGAAATGGTATCGACCAAATACATCAACTTACTTTACATTTTGTTGTTCTTGCTATTGTGAGAAATCTAAATTTTCTGCTTTCCGTATAAAATAAAAAAAAAATATGTTAATTTAATTGTTAATATTAGGTCTACAACTTTGCTCCCGCCGTTTTTTTTTTTAATTTTAAAAATTGTATAAAAAAATGGTATCTTATTTATGTTTCAAAGTATTGTCCATCATTTTCCACTACATTGGCCCATCTTTCAGGCAACAAACGAATCCCGCGTCGGAAAAGTTCTTCATCCTTTGATAAGATCCAAGAATCGATCCATTCTTTCACTATTTCAAAAGAATCGAAGCACTGGCCCGCCAGGCCGTGTGCCATCGACCTAAATAAATGGTAATCAGATGGAGCAACATCTGGAGAGTATGGCGGGTGAGGTAGAATTTCCCATTTCAGTGTTACATCTTGACTACTTTCGCCACGTGAGGTCGAGCATTGTCGTGTTGCAAAATTACTTTTTCGTGTCTATCAGCGTATTGCGGCCGTTTTGCTTTTAATGCCCGACTCAAACGCATTAATTGCGTTCGATAAAGTGCACCAGTAATTTTTTCAGAAGGTTTTAGCAGCTCATAATTAATTACGCCAAGCTGATCCCACCAAATATACAACATTACCTTGGATCCGTGAATATTCTGTCGAGGTGTCGCCGTAGGAGTGTGGCCGGGCAATTCCCATGATGTGCGTCGCTTAGGGTTGTCGTAGTGCACCCATTTTTCGTCCCCAGTAACAATACGATGAAGAAATCCTTTTTGTTTTTGTCTTTCAAGTAGCTGTTCACAAGCAAATAAAAGTCACTCAACATCTCTTGGTTTCAACTGATACGGTACCCAGTATCTTTGTTTTTGGATCATCCCCAGCTGTTCCAGGCGTTTTGATACTGCTTGCTGAGTTACTCCCAATGATTTTGCTAGCTGTTCTTGAGTTTGGCACGAGTCTTCATTAAGTAAAGCCTCCAGTTCATCATCTTCAAAAGTTTTTTATGTGCCACCGCTATGCCGATCTTCAACAACAAAATCACCGCTTTTAAAGCGCTGGAACCACTCGCGACACGTTCTTTCACTAATAGTATCAACACCATAAGTGCTTGAAATAACCCGATGAGCCTCAGCCGCCGATTTTTTCATGTTGAAATGAAAAAGTAAAATCTCCCGCAAATGACGTGAATTCGGTTTATAAGTTGACATATTTAATTAAGTGTAACTATATGACGCAAACAAAAATTAACTAATATCGATGTAAGGTTATATTTATAGATGTCAAAAGTGATGAAAAACAACTGTGATTTATTTATTTGAACTATAACTGGCTACTAGCGCCATCTTTTGGAAAACGGCGGGAGCAAAGTTGTAGACCTAATAATATAATATTATTAAAATAAATTTTTAAATGCTCGATTATCCAAAACGAATACTTATAAAATATCTTACGTCCCTTACATTAACTTAAATGAGTAAAGATAACTTCAAACATACTTTCACCACAAATTAAATGTAATGTTAATAGCCTGCAGATATCAATAAATGTAATCATTTATTTTTTTATTCAAGAGTGTCATTAAGAAGAGTAAATAATTCAATGTGGGTTCGGTAGCATTTCTATCGACACGCTCCGATATCAAACTTAGTTTGAGATGAGTAAAACTATATGATGATTTTGGTTATCTTTACTAGTCACTTTAAAGCATGAAATTCAAAAGACAACAAAATGAAGCAAATATTATGTAAATATATAATCAAACTTTTTTAATTTATGTTTGTTTATACATTGTTTAATTATACAATAAATTATGGATTTTCTTTTTGTTAAATCACTTAAAAGATTAATTAAATTCTGATGAAAAGCCTTATCTTTCCTTGCACCACTTTGAGGTGACCTTATGTTAAACGTAGTAACAGTTTTTTATTTATCTTTATCTGTATATACGATTAAGTTAAATATTATATTAGGTATAAAAAAAACATTAAACACATACATTCTCAGTAAATTATTCCTTGTCAATAAAGTAATTTAATGGTAATGTCGGCGAGGATGGAATTGAGATACAGAGTAGACTGGAAAAATGGCAACAAAAGCTGGAGGGTGTCGGCCTGAAAGTGAGCAGAACCAAAACAGAGCACATGTTCTGCGATTTTGGCGGTGTCTCCTCCGGTTTTGTTCTTATTTTGTTCGGCGGAGTACCGTTACCAGTCTGCTCGGAGTTTCGCTATCTTGGTTCTCTGATACAAAGCGATGGCAATATTGACCTGGACGTAAAGGACAGAATCAACACGGGATGGATGAAATGACGAAAAGTCACTGGGAAGACATGTGATGCCCGAATTTCCCTTAAACTAAAGGTGAGAATTTATAAAAACATCATTAGACCTGTCGTTATTTATGGATCTGAGTGCTGGGCGATGAAGGTGATGGATAATAAGCGTTTGCATGTAACGGAGATGCGAAAGGATGTGTGAGGTGACAAGAAGGGATAGAATAAGAAATGAGTATATTAGGGGAAGCTTAGGATTAGCGCCAGTGACAGAAAAAAATTGAGATAGCCGTTTCTCATGGTATGGTCATGTTATGAGGAGGTATAAAAAGCACGTGACCACAATAGTGATAGGTATGGTAGTAGAGGGATGGACAGGTAGAGGACGGCCGAAGAAAAGATGGATGGATT
Source organism: Melinaea menophilus ssp. n. AW-2005 (assembly GCA_918358695.1). Classification (NCBI taxonomy): domain Eukaryota; kingdom Metazoa; phylum Arthropoda; class Insecta; order Lepidoptera; family Nymphalidae; genus Melinaea; species Melinaea menophilus. Next base: position 17,908,669 of record OU911043.1, on the reverse strand, counting down.
GCGTGAAAGACGATATGGAGAAGAAGGGAGTGTGTACAGAGATGACGAGTAACAGGAGAGTATGGAAGGAAAAACATACTGTGCCAACCCCAAAATGGGATAAGGGCAGGAAGATGATGATGATCCTATATATTAATATACGCTTTGTTAACAGATTGAGCACTTTATTATATGAAATTATTTCACTGTTTCTGTTTTGTTTACAACTTCTCATATTAAAATAAAATTGAGATATTATTACTTATTCAACATTTCAATAGTTAAACATAAATCATTCACTTAAACTGATTATCTCTTAGCGGAGTGAAGGAAGTATTGAAGAAAGTTTCAGCTGCAGTGCAAATTAAGCTATGATTAACTTAATGCGAATAAATTTATATTTTAAAAATGAAATAACACACAAGGTAAGTTATTTTTATAGCAAAATTTAAATAGATTGAAATAACCTAATACTTTAATTGATTTAATTTGGATTGATATGCATACTATATTATACATTGATTTCATGCTCTTTGTTTCTTATAATTAACATACTCGTACAATATTGTTCAATATTAACTTGTACGATGGATGTATAAATTATATTTTTAATTATTTACGTTATTGGTTAGCGCTTTGTAACAAAACGAATAAGTCGTTCAATTACGTTAAAATTAGGAAAGAGTTAACTTGTCTTTAAAGAATGAAGAAACGCAAAAAAAAATTAATACAGTTAAATTTTATTAGCTTATAAGTAAGTTCTGTTTAATTATTATTATTTTTTGCTATAAATTTAAATCTATTGTTGAAAAAAGTTTTATATTCTAACATATAAAGTTAAGGATGAATATAAATTTAGAAAAGTTATTCCCTTAGGTTTTACTTTGATAGTTGTATCTCGCAGCTGGATTTGACTACGTTTTAGTCTAGACACGTGACAGTCAGACGTCTCTGATAAAAGATATTAGAAGATTTACGAGTATTATTTTAGGTATTTTTAAGAAAAATATAAAGTGTGTCTAAGAGCTGTTTACTTTAGTTTACCGTTAGAATGAGCATAGTTTTGTTAGAATACTTTTTTAATTATAATTTTTACGATCAATTCATTTTAACATTACTAGTTATATACAACAGTTTAATCTACTTAATTATAAAAATAAGCATATTTTATGATATTGCGAACAGAATTAAATATCCTGATATTCTTTGTTTTGAGCATAAATGTCAATAAAGTAAGTTGTTATTACCTATGATAGTATATAGACTTTTGATATGAAGCGATATATTTATAATGCTATATAATTCAGTTATGAAATAATATATTGGGAGATTTCAACATATTATGTATTTTTATGACAACAGAACAAATCAATCTTGTAATTATTCTTGTTTATTCAAAACTCGGTGTTGTATTTGAAACATGTACAGGTAGTAAATAAATAAGTACGATCTTTAAAAATGACTGCTAATTTCAATATAGGTTAATTTCTAATTAGTATCAAAGATATTATATTATTTTTTTTATCTTAAGTTTTGAAAACAAAACAAAAAAATATCTTCATTTTGTTTGTATACACGTTGAATGTCAAAAAGTTCACATGGTAACATTTTGTATTGTTTATTAAAAAAGTATTCCTCTTTTTTAAGTAATAAAGAATGCTATTTGAAAGTATAAAAGCAAAACATTTCAAAAAAAGTTTTGATGTCATCGTAGGCGAAGACTACAGGACTCAAATAAAACTCCTGAGACTCTATCTGGAACATTACATGTACATTCATATCTGGAACGTTACATTTCTTCATAGAAATACACTTTTATTTTACGAAATTTTTTTGCTAAGCGATCTGATTGATGATTTAATCTCGGGGGAATTTTTCGTAAGACAAATGAACAGTGATTATTTTGGAATGTATTATACGAGTATATAAAAAATATCTTTGAGACATGTTTTTCTTTTGCAATATAGTTTTTTTAAATAATAAATATTATTTTTTTCTATGTCCTATACATAAAATAATTTAAAAGTAATATTAAAGAATCTTATCGCTGTTAAAATCTTTAATTTAAAGATTTTAAAAGCAGATCGTCAATATTCGCCTAGATGTGGCGAAAGAGTGGAACTATTTCTGCGTGACTACTTTGGGACCTATAGGGGCACGCGTAGACTCTAACATGGTGTTCCATGTCCACGCGCAGCCAGAATACAGGCAGATCCCGACTTTCGAAAACAGTGGATGGCGTTTAGGTTGGAATGAAGTCCTTGGATGTTGCAAAAGTCCATATTTACAAAACGCGATACTTTGTAGACACTTTGTAGTATATTTTGTAGAGGCATCGCTTTCATGTTTGGCGGGAAAACTGAGTTGGGCTTCTGAATTCAATCACTTACCGACGGAACATAACCAAATTAATTTGGTTACTACGCATCGATCTTTCAGGACAGGAAGGTCCTTCCCTGGTCGAGTCAGTCCAATACGAGCTGCAGCCAAATGACTATAGCTAGGCTGTACCACCCTAATTTTTAAGGAAGATAAAGTATTACAAATATATTTGTTGATAAAACCGTGTTAAACCACATTTAATACAACTTGTATTTGAAAAAGTAAAAACAGTAGAAACCAATAAATAAACCATAAGTAATTAAAATTTATTATTATAGTTTTATTGACCTATACAGAAAGTAATTACAATTAAATATACTTCAGCATTCTTGAATATTCCCGGAGTTTTGAATAAGTAAAAAAAATCAACGCCCATAATATTCATTCAAAGTAAATTTTCTATGGTTAACGAACCAAGCTCTCTAATGAGACCTGGAAGAAAGTTTATTGCCGTTTTACGGATATTTATTATTTGAGAACCTTTTTAAAGCAACTCAATAGAGTAATGAGATTGTGATAGTCTTTATTGGTTTCTTTAATTAACGGTACTGGTGAGGTCTATGAAGAGGTTAATTGAATAAAAGTATTTTAATATATTTTAGAAAAACTCAGTTTTTAAAAAACGACAAAGAATATTAGTTACTTTTGTTTGCTAAACTTTATATAAAATTAAAAGCAATAGTTTGTATCCAACTTACTTTAAATTTATATTTTGATGATATAGTACTAAAATAGATAGCAAAATTCTACAAAAAAGATACACAATACAAAGCAATGTATAAAGAATGTCCCAAAAAATAACATCAACAGACTGTCCGACAGAGACAGACAAAAACTATATTGCAATGTTACTCTTCTAGTTTGTTATTATATGTAAAAAAATTATATATTAAGGGTACTACTTTTTTAAATACTTTACTAAAAACTGCACTATGCAAACAGTTTAAATAGCGCAGTAATTTTGTTTTGATTCCTTCATTACTGTTACATAATTTTTTTTAAAGAATTTTCAGAAATAGTCTTTTCTCAATGAAGTTTGAAAGCTAAGCTTTTTAGCACTTTTAATGGAACTTGTGAGCATTAATTCGTTTATTATAAATAAAATTAAAACATAAAAACGTATAAAATATCGATATTAGTTGTAAGTTTCAAGAAATGTTACAGATAGTTGTTGATATAAAACTGTCTGACTTTGATTTTTTGTTTTAAAAAGTAATTAAAATATTATATAATGAACATGTAAAGGCATGTAACAACATGTAAATCTTACAACATGAGGCTCCTCTACTACTTATTTTATCGATTTGTGGAAGATTGTTCACTTAACTTACAAAGTTAAAGTAGTGAACTTACTATGCTTAGTTTAAAGCGTTATGGTCCTCGTATATAATAGTTACATAACTTTATTTAACACGATAATACTTTTTAAAATGAGTTACATTTTATTACTATAATATTATTTATTCTACGCTTTTACATTAAAATAGAGTAGAATATAATTACATGTGGTGTATCATCGCACAACATTTGTTATCGTTAGTTCAGAACTGACATTCGAAACGTATGAACATGTTGCTCAATATTATTTTAGAAGTTTTAATTTGCTTTATAATGTCATATTTTATTATTTTAATATTTTAACTAAAAAAAACTTAAACAACATTCATTATATATTGTTTGAGAGGAGTTCTACCAATAGTAAATCTCTGAGTCGTGGTTTCTGAAATACTAGTAGCATTCCTATTTTAAACATTCTCATCTTTAATTTGTTATTAAACTTATATATATTTCAGCAACAATATCTAAAATTTTCCATAAGTATATAGCGAGAGCTGGAGAAAATTAATTCAAATAATTACTACAAGTATATATATTTTACATTAACGGTATTAAGAATAACGTCATGATATGGACAAAAAGGAAAACCCTAAAATGGTATATTTTATAACAGAGATCTAAAACAGAAAACGTATTAATTTAAATAATATTTTACTGACTCTAACTTAAGTATGGGTGGTATCTAAAATTATTTTATAACATGGTAAAAAATGCCAATATAAAAATAGATTATTTAAGTAAACTTCATAAATTTCTAGTAAAGCGCTCAAGATATGAGATAGTTCCTTCTAAAACTTCGTCTATAGATTCAGATATATCATGTATAAAATGGAAACTTTAGTGTTATTAAGTTTCTTTAGTGTTATAAAGGCTGGAGTTTTTAAATTACATAGAGGCCTTAATAGTTTTACTTGGATTGAGATTTACCTAAATAATTCATGCAGAATGGTTCAAGTCGTTTATTAAAAATATCACATTGGAAAAGAAAATTGGCTTGAGTTACTTAGTTGTAACATTTTTGAAAGAAAAACTGACAGTACGTTCGGTCTTACGATAATGTTCTGTTTACATTTCCTCTTATACACATAGTCATTTAAAAGTTTACGTACCATCAAAATAATTTAAGACAATTCTATTGTTATAAAAATTGACTTATTATTATTAATATGAACTCCATTCTCAATACTTCATATAGTTACAGACCGCAACTAGGACTTCTGCATACAAAATTTCACGTAACAATAAACTATAATGATAAATTTTCACGAACTCAAAATGGGGTTGCCAAAAGTAATTGCACTGGAAATGTAATATTTTGTATAGTTTAAGTTCTAAAGGAGAACATAAATTAAAAATATTTTTTTTATTTGTCTTAAATTTCTATGATCATATTTAATATTTAAATCATGAAAAATAAATCATACTTTTACATATAATTTACATGATACTTTAAAATGTTTAATTTAAATCATAACGTTAATTTTTATCGCTATTTCATGATTTTTAGTTCTTATCCGCCTTCTTTAATATTTTTTTGTTTCTAGAGAATTTATTGTAGGTCTTCTCTACTACGATTTACACGATACAGGTTTACTACGATACAGGTAGAGCTAGGGTGCCGTACTTTAACACCGCCATTCACACACTCCTTGTTCTCACCTCTCACCTCTCTGTTGAAATTGAAGTTATATACTACGGTCTACAGCCATTTGAAGCTGTAAACTAACTGCAAAATTAACTCTAAAAAAGATACGACCGTATATGTCACAAAAAACGCATATTGCGACACTAAAAAAGATGTAACCTAGAACTTGGCCTTGGAACTTGGACCTAGAAATAGAAGATTTGTCTTGTATTATTTTTTTTTTATTTTTGCCTTGTTTTAAATTTAAAAATCTATTTAATTAAAACATTTGTTAAGAGAAAATAAATCCATGAGGGTAAATCACTTAAGCCTAGTAAAGTGTATGTCTAGAAATCAGCGTTACATATAGAGTTATCTAGAAGCTATTGTAAATCCACTGATATTTTTAATGTTATAAAATATGAATAGGTTTTAGATGATCAAAAATCGAATAAGTGTAAGTTATATAGCTTATCTTGAATTGTTTCTCTTTTCTCTTCCAAAACGCTGATAAGACATCAAGATCAAATCCAACAACAAATCCACGTGATTTCACGTTGTTTCAAATCAAAGCGGGCGTTAGCTAGCTCAGAGTGACGAAAGCACCCATAGTGCTGAAAGTCTAACTCTGTATATATACGCGCAATATCGATTTTTTTATACATGAGTCCTTCTGGTATGAGTGTGGTATTTTTAGAAAGCCCTTGGCCCATAGACCCAGAAAATGCATTTACACTTAGCAATATACCTACCGCCTCACCTCTACGGCCGTTTGAAAAATGAGACTAAAATTTAGTTTTTGGCTCCGCACCAGTATAAAATCACTTATTTCCACCTTGAAAAAGATTTTCCTAAAGGTCCTCGTCGAGACCTTTTCAACAAGCCCAAAAACGCCAAAATCCGACCACCGGTTGATGAGATATGACATTTTGAAAATTTTGACTGGCGCCTCCATCGATGATTACTTTGTCTGTGTGTGGGTATATTCGTAGTTTCAACTGATTTTGTTCAAACTTTCAGGGATTGAAGTACATCAAAAACTAAGACTTTTTTTGTTCTACGATATTTCGATTTGGCCGCCATGTTGGCCGTGGCCAGCCCTCGAAAGGCCAAAAATGGCCATTTTTCGTACAGGGACTGTGGCCCAACCAGTTGACGTATATTGACAAATTGGGCATCATTGGAAAGGTCTCAAGCTTATCTTTTGAATAATGTCCATTTTGATAGCAAAAACATTTGTTGGCGTGACACTTTTGGTCAAAAGGCAAAAAATGGCCAACTGGCCGGGGACAGATCGGCCATTTTCTCGAAAACGGCGCCAACGATTTTTTCGAAAATTTCCTCATTCGTAGCCCCAAATTAGAGCTAAAATTTGGTATATAGAATATATCTGGGAAAACTCGTTATTTCGAGAGATGGCCGTGAGAAGTTCAAAAAATCATGAAAAATGACCAAAAATTGCCAAAAAATGACTTTTAAAGCCAGAATCGTACTCACAACACGGTTAAAATTCAATGCTAGTTGCACAGTGAATAAACTCACTAACGCATTGCCGTCTGTAACAATAAAACAAAATTTACAGAAAAAAATCCGAATTCTGAAGAAATTCTGTTTTGAAGCAATGAATTAAAAAAATAAATGGAAACTGAAAAAATCAAATGAAAAAAAAATCGGGTACCTGTGGGAATCGAACTCGAGGTCTCGTCTTTGTCATTACAACGCTCATCCTCTGAGCCAAAACACTCTCATTTTGTCACAGGCAACTATTCCAAATAATAATAATAATAATAATAAATCAATTTATTTCAGATAATTCATCCATAAGTGTTAGTAACATTTTAACTTAAGTAACTAATATTATAATAGTACTCGTAGTTAGTATTCAACATAACAATCTCAAATAATACAGAAAAATAAAATTAATAAAATGCACAAAATTCATAAAATTCATAAAATTTAATATAAATTCAATTCAAATAAATATAAATTAAATTCAAATCAAATATAATTAAAATCATAAAATACTATTAAAGAAATTAAATAAAATAAAATTCATGGAAATCGTTCTAATTTTTTTTTTTTTTTTTTAATTCTACAAATAACTCAACGCTATACTCCTACAGTCAGTATACGCTACGCTTCGATGCTACGTGTACACTATCCCAGGACCTCCAGAGGGGAGCGTCTAGCTTTAACGCCAATATGCTGAGAAGACTGTTGGAGCTGTTCAGTAATCTTGTCATTGCGGACGCGGTCCGCTTTCGTATTATCGCATAGAAGTCGTCTACACGAGCCTCCGCAAAACATTGCCGATGCACTGCAGTATCGAGGCTTCCTGAACAAAGCCCTCAGCACATTGTTGTACTGAACACGCAGTGCGCTATATGTCCGCCGCGTATAGTTCTCCCATAGGCTGCACGTGTAAAAGGACTGGCAATAGGCTTTAAATAATATTAATTTTACCTGTGTCGAACACCGTGCAAACCTACGGGCCAACATATTGCCTCTAACCGACAGAGCCCTGCGCTCCCGCTCGATATCACTATCATCACCCAGGCGTTCATTCACAATATGACCAAGGTATTTAAATTCAGATACTAGTTTCAGAGAAGTTCCACACAGATGTATTTTAGGAATGAAATTTGACTGTTTGTTTATTCCTCGAAAAATTTAAATTTCGCTCTTTTTAGCGTTATACCTCAGTCCATTCTCCTTTGCATATTCCTCACAGATTTTTATCAGTCTTCGAAGACCACTGACCGACTGGCTCAACAGAACCATATCGTCTGCGTAACTAAAATTGTTCATCATTACGCCATCTATCGAACAACCTTTCTTCTTTCCGTGTAGTACCTTACAGCTTGCTTGAGACACAATACTGCGCTCTCAGTTGACAGCTCTGATCTAAAACCGAACTGCGCATCGTGTATGTTAATTGTTCTGCTAAGTTGAGTATCAAGCAAGCCGTCAAGCACTTTGGCTATGACGGTAGCAAGAGATATCGGTCTATAGTTGGTTCTGTCCGCCGCATCCCCCGCCCTATTCTTGATTATAGGCACGACTATTGTCCTTGTCATCGAGTCCGGCAGAAAGCCGTGGCTTATACAAATATTGTACAACAAAACTAGGACTCTAGGAAGGTGCACACCAGCGTGTCGCAGATGCTCAACACTCAGGCCATCATGTCCAGGCGACTTTCCACGCTTCATACCCATTATTGTATCTACTACTTCGCTAGACGTGAAACGTACAAAGCTTTCCCCATTATTTATAATATCCCCCCTGCCAGCCTCGGCGAAATTGAACTCACAGGGATCCACTGTAAATTGTGTTTTAAACATATTTGCTATGTTACGGCAACCGCTCACTTCCCCTACTCCAGCCGGTATATTCGATCTTGTATTCAGTTTGTCTGTTTGTTGCCAGAATTTTCCAAAATGTTTGTTTCTATATGACGTAGCCAGTATGTCCATTTTAATCTGTTCTGAATTGTCTTGGCACCATTTAAGTTTGTTTTTAAAGGCCCTACGAGAGTCCCTCATGTCATTATAGATAGTTCCATGTGTTGGTCAAATAAATGAGTATATATTTTGCATGAAAAATAATCGCACAGCATTTTGTTTCCAATCCTTTTACAAAACTATTGATATCAAAACAAAAACTTCTCAACGAAGTAAATACCGAGTGACGAAAGCGAATCCACTGACAAAACTCCTGATATGAATTTTGCGACGAAAAAAACCACGAACATTTTTATTCACAAACGTAAACAAACACAAAAAATGTGAATGTGTTCGGAACGTTGCCAAACAAACAAACAAACAAAAAATGAGAATGTGCTCGAAACGTTGCACAAATTGCATTTTTGATTTTATTTTATTAGATTGATCAAGGCAAGTTGGCAACGTTCCGAACACATTCACATTTTTTGTGTTTGTTTACGTTTGTGAATAAAAATGTTCGTGGTTTTTTTCGTCGCAAAATTCATATCAGGAGTTTTGTCAGTGGATTCGCTTTCGTCACTCGGTATTTACTTCGTTGAGAAGTTTTTGTTTTGATATATACTTACATAGCAATTCTTTGGAAAGAAATAATTGTTTTTAAAAGTTTTTAAATTTTCATTGACTAACTTGGAATTAATTTACATTTGAATTGGTTTTCTATTTTTAATATTAATTTATAATATAGTTACTTATAAAATAACAAAAATATTGATGACATATACAGTTAGCTTTAAAGTAGATCTATTGTATACAATAATAAGTCCATATCAGAAAAAAAGCTCTTATAATTTTTTTTTTCCTTTGATGTATTTCCTCTTTATCGTATTTAATTAGATATTCGAAAACATTACCTATTTCAAATGTATTTCTTTGAAGATCAAAGGTATAGTCACTCCTTACATATAATCATAAGTCAAAAAACAAATGCAAGTAAAAGCAGACATATAGACCGTGAATATTTTAACGGCTAATATAAACGTCTATTACGAATTACATAAGATTTAAGTGGTTCTTAACTGCTTCAAAGATGTACAATAGTATTACTTCCTAATCATTGTGTAAACGAGAGTGTAAAAAAAAAATTGAATTTTAATAGGCTTTAAATTCAATTTTTAAAAACACATATAAGATAATATGGTAAATGGTTTTTGAATATAAATAGTTTAGTTTTATTCAAATTGAAGTAAATAAATTAAATCTAAAATCTTGTTTCTTTTCTGCATGTGAAGTGAAAAATGTAATGTCTGTTGGTTTCAAAATATAGCTAAAGTAAAGTTGCTGTCGTAATAGTAAGTATACGTGGTAGTGGGGCTTAACTATAAGCGATAGAATTCCTTAACAACTTACAGTAAGGATGTGAAAGTTATTTCTAGGAAGGATTTTAGATACACATACGTATATTAAAGTTTTGTTGATTTTTATTTTAATTTCATATTCTTTATTCTGTTGTTATTTAAAGTAACCTATTATTGTTATGAGGTTTAGATTTAATTATTACTTTGTGGCTATTATTTGTAGAGTAACATGTTACTATTGAGCCTAGTCATTTTTATTTGATCAAAATAATTGAAAATACTTTGTACTTCGAATAACATATTCTTTATCTGTTACAGAATCAACGTTAATAAATTGTAATTAGCATGGATTTCACTGATTCAATCGGATTACTGTAGAACTACACAATTCTACCGAAAAAAAAATCCTGCACTTAATGATCGTTGTCCCCGAACCTGTGCGATGTCAGTTGTTAGCAGTCATCCGCTGCTCGTCATATTTAGAATATATCCATAATTATTTATTGTTTTATATTTATGAAAATAATAATAAGATATACAGTATAACAACTATATCTTTGTTAAATTTCTTACTGGCACAATTGTCAATCCCACATCCATTACCAATTAAATTGCATTAGTAAAATCCCACAATCCGTTAGTTAAGTGAGAGTAAATAACACCATTTACATAGTACATAGAAAATATGTGGAAATAACATCAATTACCGAATTTTCTGATAAGTTATATAAATACGTTTTTTACTAAGTAAATGGTTCAAATTGAATAAACTTTACTTTTTTAGAATATATTAAAATAAAGCAGGCGTCAAGTGATTCTATAATATTTATTTAAAGTTAATTTTCGACAGATGGTGAATCAAGCTCTCTAATGAGATTAAGTTGAATATTTTATTGCAGCTTCACGGATATTTATTATTTGAGGATCTTTTTAAATCAACTCAATAGAGTTATGGGGTTGTGACCGTCTCTTTATAATCCTTCAATTCATTTTATGATACTAATGAGCTTAACTACGGAATTTATTAAATAAAAGTATTATCATATTTTGGTATATTCACAATTTCAATAATTGATAAAAAATGGTACTTAAAGATCTTGTATGTAATTTAATTTAAGTAGTAGTATATATTTATTTATTTAACTTGGAAAAAAGGAACTGAACTCGGTCTTCTGGTCTCGAGACCGTCCGACGTCATATCTAGTATTCATCATTGTAGATGGACCTTAAATTTTCAATCGTGTTCTAATTATATTATAGCAGATTTTTATTATTATTATTTATTTATTTATATCTTTACCACTTTGAATCAAAACCAGTGATCAAATCTGTATGTCAAATGGGAGTGGCAGGAGGGCCTAATTTATTACCATACTTATCAAAAGAAAGCCTTCTGTAGAGGCACTCTCCAACTTAAAGCAAGGCCACGAAGTTTCCAAATGCGCCCTGGTCTGAAAAGAACCACACCACAAACTCAGCCGGGTCTTTTTTTATTGTGATCATTGTTTTACAAACGTCAATATATTTGAGCAATGTATAAACAAATAGAACCATCGCAATCAATTCGATAAAGTGGCTTAATGAGTAATTACTAAAAAGAAAAAAAGAAATCCGTGTCTAGCAAGACGACCAGTCACCGCAAGCAGAACCCGTTCACAGCATAACGAAATGTCAGCCATCACCCCCTTTGTTTTATTTGAGTAAAGAGGCAACCCGGCATCCTCCGCTACCACAAGTAATGACTTCTAGGGGAGGGGTGTGATGCAGCCACTAGATCTAACAAGAGTAACAAACAGGGTCAGAAAAAAACGCGTAGGTTACTGCTTAATTGATAAAATACGATTAATCCCCAGGCCATACCATTGTAAATAAAATTCTTGATTCTATAGTAACTTTTTTATCAAATATACTTTTAATTAATATTATAAATTTATTTAGTGGCAAATTAAAGGTTTATTAGGGAGTTTATTGTTAAACGTATAAAATTATCCCTAAAGGAATTACCTATTTTATGGAGCATATTTTATTTATATTTTTATTTGTAGTACTAATTTTTATTGAAAATAAATATATTTTTGTGTAAATAAATTAAATTTTCATAAACAGATTGATTGTACACAGTCCAAATTTTTTATTCTTTGAATTTATTTTTTAATGACTCTCGAGGTCTCATGTTGTAGATTGCTTGAACAGTCCTCTTCTGCAGTAGTAAAATATTATCAATTTCTGATGCATTACCCCATGATAGTACGCCATATGACATTACAGTTAAAGTAAACCGCGTCACAGTATTTCGCCTAGAACATGCTAGGTGGACAATATTCATGTTATCATTTCCAGGTAATATTAATTACAAAACGTAAACAACATCCCTAAACTCCAATTCCGAGAATCTGTTGTTTGTCACATGTTTAACTGATGAGTCATAGGGGTCAGAAGGCAGGTAATGAGTTTAATGCAACCTTTTCAATCAATCAGTTGCAATTTAGCGACACTTTCGTGCACGTCTCATAGTGGATTATAGTAATATTGTGAGTGTTTGTGATGGATATTAATACTGAGGGTAAGTCCTATTTTTTAATAAGTATTTATTTAAAACAAAATCTATTGAAATGTATTTTTAGTGTAATTTTAACATACATTACATATTTTAGCGTATATTTAAAAAAAAAAAAAAAACTTTGACAGAGCTAAATTTACAGACATTCACCTCTATCTGGGCTAATTCTTAGATATATCATAGGAATAACTTTATTCTATATAAAAATACACATATTATTTAGCACACTTGAGTACAACATGTTTTTTTCTTTTTTTTTTCAGAACACGTTTACTCCATTTCAAGGATAGACTTTTTCGAAGAATGGTTGAAACACACGAAGAATGAAAAAAATTCGCGTGTATATGTCTACCTTTCTTCAAAATTTCACTTTGGTGACATTACTGAAAGTAGCCGAAAAGAAATAAATTTTAAAATATCCAACTTTTCAAATAAGATTGGTACCAAATGGTTGGCTTCAGGAAAGTCGAAGGAGCATTTTTTAATTAAAAACAAGACGTGGCTGGATGAAGCAGACATACAGTTCACCGCGAGTTCTTCTGCGTCACAACCTTCGACATCGAGTGGGGCTGTGACTCCTGCAGGAAGACCTCGCAAAGATTTCGAAGAATCATCGTTTAAGACGAAGAAACGTCGCGTTGTGGATCTCGTAGAATCGCGAAGTGTCAGTGAATTAGTGACTGCTGCCGAAATTGCTGTGCGTTCAACAGGCCAAAGAAAAATTGCCAACGTGATTAGAGACATTAGTGAGAACCCAGATAATATTAAGAAGTCTAAAAATACCAGTTCTGTTATTCCTAGGCAGTTAAGTAGTGACGAAGCCTTAGCTTACTATATAGATTCTAAATCAACAACGCATGCATACAAACAAACTAGAAAGTGGTCCATGAAGGCAGGACATAATGTATTTCCGTCATATTTTAGTTTAAGAAAGTCCAAACAGGCCTGTCACCCTGCAGAGGAGCACATTGCTATAACAGAAACTCGTGCTGAAATAAATTTGCAAGCCTTATTAAATAAAACAGTGGAACGTCTAATATTAGCACAGAATGAAGTTATCAGCCCAACAAGTTCATCGTTTACACTTGTTAGTAAATGGGGATGTGATGGAAGTTCTGGGCACAGCACATACAAACAGAGATTTGAAAACACTGAAGATACGGACGAGTTTCTTTTTGTATTTTCTTTGGTTCCCCTTAAGTTATATGATGGGTCCAAAATTATTTGGCAAAATCCTCGGCCTTCATCAACAATGTATTGTCGCCCAATCAAATTTATATTTGCTAAAGAAACGAACGACTTCACGTTAGCGGAGACAAACAGATTGTTGGAAGAAGTTAACTATCTTCTTCCAACACTTATCAAATTTGATGATTCTCAAATCTCTGTGAAACACGAACTTTTACTGACAATGACAGACGGAAAAGTATGCAACGCATTAACAGAAACTCGTTCATCTCAAAAGTGTTTCATCTGTGGCGCCACCCCCAAAACAATGAACGATGATCCCGCGAAGTTCAACAGCAATCAAGAACATTTTGGCTTTGGTTTATCTACACTTCATGCTTGGATTCGTTGCTTTGAATGCCTTTTACATATCAGCTACAAGTTGAATATAAAGAAATGGCAGGCTAGAAGCGACGAAGACAAAGCAAATATCAAAGTTCGTTCCGAAGAAATCAAGTTGAAATTTAAGAACGAGATGGGGCTTATTGTTGATAAACCAAAGCCAGGATTTGGTTCTTCAAATGATGGAAACACAGCCCGTCGCTTTTTTAAGAATGCTGAGATGAGTGCTCACATCACAGGGTTAGATGTTACAATTATCAAACAATTGATGTTATTTTGAGGACATTGTCTTCTGGATTCGAAATAAACTTATCGGAATTCAATAAATTTTGTCTCGAAACCAGAAGACATTATCTTAGTCTCTATTCGTGGTACTGTATGCCTGCTACTGTACATAAAATATTAATTCACAGTACAGAGGTCATCAAAGCAGCATTGCTTCCGATTGGGCAGCTTTCCGAAGAGGCTCAGGAAGCACGTAACAAAGATTGCCGCAGATTTAGGGAGTACAACACCCGCAAGTGCTCGCGTGTTGCCACGCATAGAGACTTACTGTCTATGTTAGTTATAACATCTGATCCTTTGATCAATAGCCTTCGAGAGATTCCCCGAAAAAAACCGGAAAAAATATGTACAGAAGTTTTAAAGTTAATTGTAAGCCCTAGCATAGTAGAATCAAGGCCGGAATCGTCATCATATTGTCGCACAATGCCACAAAATGATGAAGATTACACTATAAAAGATTCATCAGAAGACTCTGATGATGATTATTAGGTTAATTTAGTATTTTTAATTTTATTTTTGTTGTTTGTATAATATTTTTGAATATATTTTCTGTTTTTATACCAATTTTTCGTTTTTTATTACAAAAACATGACTACCTATATGTAAAATAGTAAAAGCCTTGTTATATGACATAAAATAATTTTGTCCACCTAGCATGTTCTACACGAAACACTGTGCGCGTATGTGGCAGAACTAAGTCTGATCGACAAATCACAGATAATCTTATTTTCCTTAATTTTTCTTAACCAGTTTTATGAGTATCCCTTCTCAAAATACGTTTGGGTGTTGGTTTCTGAAATATTAGTAACATTGTCATTTAAAATATGCGCACATAAAAATTATTAATAAGCTATTTTGGATCTCAAAAACCTCATTTTTATGTAATTTTTAAGAATAGTTATTTTGCGTTATATTTTAAGCACCTTAATTCACGTTATAAAAACAAATAATTCAAAGACGAATTAAGAAAATATTATTGCTAAATGAAGAAAAATCTTGATATCTTTTATGACATTAATTATCAAGTAAAAGTTTACTACGGATGCTACTGTAACTTTCAATGACGCCTGAACTGTCCACAACTGCATGGTGAGGTTTTACAGACATAATTCTCAGAAAGTTTAAACACAAATGTTTCAGTATCTTGAAACATACAGACTGAACGATCGGTCAGAGACTTGAGAACAATAACTTCCCAATATCAAGAAATATTTTATTCTCAATTAAATCTGAAAGTATAACATTTAATTTTGAAAGTCAAATTTGAATAAATACTTGTAATCATTTATAAGGTAATACAATCGTATACTACAAGTAATTTTATTCGCGTGTTATTTGGAAGAAAAAATGTTTAGAAAATATTGTAGATGTTAATGGTTTATTATGTCTAAACTGTTGAATTTTTTTTTGTTTCCTTTGGTTAATAACACTGTTATATATAGATATTAATGTTTCTATGAGACTCTATCTTTTCTTTTTTATCTTTAGGAAAACATAACAGATCACTCTTGACTGGACTTGACTCTTGAAGTCTTTAGATTTTTATACAAATGTTGAAACCATCTTTAAAACTTTTTTCATCTTTGTCTAATTTACTAACTGAGAATGGAAAATTACTTTGAAATTGATATCTGTCATATAAATTTGTAGAGTAAATAAATTGAGTGCTGAATTTTCATTCTGAAATAATCAATGGCCAGAAAGTACTGCGATTCGAGTACAGAGTCAATGATTTTGAAGACAAATATTGTTTTATTATTTATTTTTCGTTACGTTATTTATGTAAGATAATAATTTTGTAAGTTCACTTCTCTTAACAAAATTAGGAATAGTTTTTTTTTATATCTAAGATGTTTATAATTTACGCCTTAATGAGTGATGATTTTACTTTATCGATCTACGTCTTACTGCACTTAGTCTATAGTAAATACCCTCTAGTAGTCTATAAAAATTCCACAGTGAATGTTTTAAAATAGTATTTTTTTATTATCCCTAATAGAATTATCTATTATTACAGAAATTTTTAAACAAAATTTTCAATAATATTTTAATGACTCGAAATTCAGCATGTATGGTATCTAATAAGGTAACTTGTTTAAAATACATACCAAAATCATTTATAATATTCATTTTCTATTATAGCGCCCCACAAAACACGAGATAGTCCCTTCTAAAACTTCTTCTATAGATTCGGGAGGCACATATCGTATATTGAATGGAAACTTTAATGTTGCAAAGTTTCATACTTAGTTTTGAGTTTCAAAATTATATAATGGCTTTAATAGTTTTACTTCTGTTGGGATTTCTTAAAATATTTTAGAGAGTGGTTTAAACTTTTTATTAAAAATTTATCTGCTGCTGTAAGATGTGTAAGAATATATGATGGGAGTTGTATTTTTAGGTAAAGTCAAGTGATGATATGTGAACACCACCACCCATAAACCCTTGAAACATGCGAGGATTGACAAGATCTACCGGCCTTGGAAGTAGAAGTACACGCCTTTTGGAACCCATGGTACCCATGTCGTGTGTCGTCGTGGAAATCCGCCGAAGGGAGTTCATTTCACCGTGGTACTTGGAAGTAAGGTCCTTGAAAACTGCACAGTAGAAGATCGCCACGCATCAAAAAATCCAACTGGAAACATAATAAAAATATTATTAATTTGCTTAGAGTTTATTTCTAAGTAAGTGTTAAGAGTAAATAAAAACAAAACTGTTCTAATACGATTTTATAATATCACAGGCTTACAATAGCTTTCCCTTAAATTATCAATTCACATCAATATAATATATTGTTACTTTTGTTTGATTTGTACGAGAATTGTCACTTTAATTAAAATATCACTTGGTTAAAAAAAAATGTATAGAAAAGTTGTAGCTAAGCCACATTCAGTACGGGACACATCAAAATATAATTCGAGAGTAAACCTCCAAAAACTTAGCCTCTTTGGGAAGTAGCTTTTCACAATTTTCTCGGAGTTTTTTCATATCTAGGACGAAAATTAGTTAAATTTTCATAGTTTTTTATTTTATATAGATATGTCGTATAAAGATAAAAAATTATGTGTGAAACCACAAAATAATAAATTTGTTGGTACTTTATGAATTAGTGGAATTCACGTGCAATATAATTGTGATATATTTAATAACCCTACCTATTATGAACAAAAAGGAATACATTATTTGAATCTTGTTGTGTAGATTATTGCTTTCATATCATAACAAACAATAATAGTGTTTTCAAATAAATATTTAATGTCAGTAATGAGTTCTGCTGTGTTAACAGTGCTAGTAAATTATAACATTATTAGTAATAGTAATCTCAAAGATATGATTTTACTTGTTAGTTAGCTAAAAATGAAATCTAATCTTTAAGAGATATTTAGGGATATAAACTAAAGTACAGAAATTTTGTACCGCAAAAAAAATGCATAATTTGTTTTTGTATTATAAGATTACTAAACAGCGGATTACCACTGAAATCTTGAATTTTTTTCTAAATTAATATAAAGAACATCCTAAAAACAAAAGAGAAACGAACTACCATATATTGATATAAAATACGATATAATTGAAATTCTCCATCTGCACGTGTGCATGTCACTAAAAACATGTGAATTATACATTGTAGTAAGTACATTAATATATGAACTAATTTACTATTCTACTGACTTGAAAAGCTTATTCTTACAGCCATAGGGGACCATCACCTTATTTGATATTAATCTTAACTTGACATATCGCGTCCCTGAGAAAAAGGTTCCTGTCTGCAGGAAAAAAAGATATCCTTCAAATGTTGCTATTTCTTTCTAGGTACAGAACCATTATTTATTAAAGTATTTACCGCAACGTCCTTATGTTCTTATCTTTGACTTCTTTTTTTATGAAATAGGAAATATATATATAATATCATGTATAAAAGGTTTCATATAACTTGGAAACATTTTTCATTGGACAAACTTGTTTAAAACACAAAAAATTCTATATATTATATAAAAAAAATGTTTTAATCTTGAAAAAACATTTAGTGTTTTAAACCATTTCATAGAATTCATAATACCTTAATTTATACATGTTATATATCTGTATATATAAAGGTTTTGTAAATTTTATTAAATATGTCTTGGAAATATGTATAATATTCATTGCAAATTATAATTGTTCATTATACTATTAAAATATGCTAAGATTTACTGTACTTTTAGAGTATCTTTAAAATATTGTTGTTTTGATTAGATAAATTTTGACTGCCGATAGTCGTGTCAAATGTGAGTAGTAGTAGTGAGTACTGGACTTTCAATTTATTTATTTTTTTCTAGACAAAGAGGTGTATTGACAATGTTAGCATTAGAAATGTTAGTTTTAAAGCAAGTTGGTGGTCAGTAGTGTTATACTGAAAAAGGAAATGGTTATTTAATTTGGTGATATAAAATAAAATAAATTTTTATGACACACTGAATTTAAATTTTACATTTACATATCATCTACAGGCCTGTGTTATGAGTATTCATACAAGTACTAACTGTTCGCTTCTTCTCTTCACAGTTCTGGTTGATTTCAAAAACACCAAAATAATATAAAACAAAACAAGATCATTCAAAACGTCAAATTTCAAAATTGTTGTCCCGTTTTGCAAATACGTGCGATTTTAAAATTTTCATCTGAACACACTGTTATATAGTTATAAAAAATTGATTTACATAAGATAAATTGAGGTACGATAGATAACAACAACCTCTGAAACGGGTTGTATATTGTGTCAAAATTTTAGCTCAATCAGTGCGGTAATATTACACAAACCAACAGAAAATTTTTATATATAGAGATAGTTGCCCCTAGCTGCACGCGTTTAACAAGAGAGAAGTTTTTGTACCTAGGAATGACAGAGCTTTTAATTACAAGTTGCTTTGTCAGTTACAGTGCACTATGTGAATATCACCGACCCGTATTCATTGTTGGTACAATGTCAAGTGGGAAGCGATTTGTATATTAATATGTAAGATAAATAGGTTATTGCATCATATTTTGTATATATTGTGGAGGGTATGTAAAATCTGTGTACATAAAGTTTATTGTTTTGTTACTAATACATATAAAGTATGTAAAAATATTATATGTTCTACAGAAATCAAGTTTATTGATATTGAATTAATTATGTCGTCCATCCCACATGCTATTCCTAGCCTAGTATACAGAATTAAGAATTAATTACAGAATCACAAATTTTAATTTATATGTTTAATTTATACGTTTAATTTATAACGTAACTGTATATTTAATGGTTGTATAAATGTTGGGTTATAAGTAACGTATCACCAATTTGATTTATTTTTGTACGTCCTTGTATATAAAAACACAACATGTTCCCCCACCCAGCGCGTCGCTCCGAGACGCTCTGCCGTCGGAGCACATTAGGGTCACTTCCTAACCCTATCTAGCCCTAGCCTCCCAACTAACGGCGTCCTGAGCCATCACAGGAGTCGCCGAGTCACAGGAGGCGCCCTCGGGACAGCGTTCTCCTGTGGCCCTTCAGGCCTCTCTTTTCAAGGGCGGGATTTTTAACTATAAAATATTAGCTAATATGAGATAATTTATATGATTATTATGTGCTAATTTAAAGTAATATTAAATGTTTGTTAACATAAGATATAGTATATACTAGTAAACATAGTATACTCTGTCTCTATAATCTTATCAAATTACTCGAGCATATAAGGCAGTGCATCGTAAACTGTGTTCGCAAAATTTATTTTCTTAGGTATTCTATTACAGACTTAAGACGTCAAATGTTGCAGCGTTATATAATTTATTATAGCGGGTGAAAATATTTGGAGAGTAAAATATATATTAGGATGAGAAATAATAAATAATATAATAATAATGTTAAAAACATTCCTTATTTTCAATCAAATATATAAATATAAAGTGTTTTTAAGCTTTTAATACTTACATATGTACATATATGATGGGTAAAATATTAAAATATTTGATAAATTGTTTAAATTTAAAATATAAAAGTTAGACTCCAAAATAAATGCAACTGAGGTTCTAAAAATAACATTAAAAAATAGTTAAAGACGATTCAAATCTTAATTAAGGCGTAATAGAAGTTTACAAGAGCTTTTACTATTGTAAGAGCTCTCTTAATATTCTATTACTTTCTTTACTTTACACTAATTTACTTTTACTTCTTTTTTTCTTTTCTTTTTTTTTTTTCTTTTACGTCTTTTTTACACTAATTTACTTTTACTTCTTTTTTTCACATCTATAGCGTTTCTTATCTAATTGTTGTTTAGAGAGTTATTGTATTCGTTTATAATGCTACTTTATTTTCTATATTTTATGCATGTGTAAGTTATTCAATTTTATTTATTAGAGGGCTATCATGTGTTTTAAATGATGTGGTTAATGTTAAAGTTATATTGAATTGAGAAGACATGAACAATAGTTGCTTTACAAAGTAATTCAGGTTTAAGGTTAAAACTGCAATTATCATTAAACTATACTTTAGAATTAACCGTAAAGTTATTTGGTCAATGTTATAATATACATTGAATGGTACACTCATTTTCAAAAGCATAGTCATCTAGAAGTTATTATTTTTTTCAATCAGATTCTTAAAGTTAAATCACCTAATCGATATAAAGTAAAATTGCATAACTTTATATTTATAAAATCATTAAGCTCACTAGACTGACAATATCAGTTTTAATTTTATTATAGTGATATATATATTATAAATAGAAAAATTATAGTTCAAATGTTACCTATATAGTATATTTGTTTCATAATATTAACAAATAATCGTTTGTTTCTCAAGACACATCGTAGAATTAAAAAAATAATAATTTTAGAGCAAACATTCGTTCAGAGAGTACACAGTCTGGGTCAACTTCTTTGAGTTCCATAGTCGCCGCTTGCGAGGACGAGAGAACTTTTTATAACATGTTGCTTTCATACAGAAATATAGGTTATAAGTTTTTAAACAAGGAAGGAATGCTTTTACGAACCTAATATCGTATACAAAAGCTAATCTGCAACCTCACATGTGAACACGTCCTTGTTTCAAGTTGCATAAACAATTAACAGAGTTGTATTAAATCAAGGCGCTACGACCGATTAATGTCGTGATTAGAAAAAGTTATTTTCTAAGAACTTTTGTTTTTCTTCTCAATCGCTCGTTATATTTGTTTAAGTGAGGTGAGAAGTTCTTAACATAACAAATGTTCTTATTATATTTATTATAATTCATTGCATTATTATAAGAATTAATTTGTCTTGTTTACTATATCTTTAACATTCTTATTACATGGTTGAAGAAAATGGGTTAATAAATTTTCCTTGTTGTGGAATTGTGTTACAAATATACAAAAATAAATATTGCAACGAAAATATCCAGTTTAGAGCATTAGAGAATGATATTTACTCACAGGTAGAAGAAAGAAGCGATTTGGTCATCCGGCTCTCACACTTACCATATATGACGTACCTTCAGATTAACTTAATTAATTACTTGAGATTCGCTTTATAAAAGTAACCAAAGCTTAAAAATACAACCATCATAGTAAGGTTCTAGACTTTTTAGTACCGATGGTAAATATAGTATCGAATATTTGTTACAGAACAAAACGTTATATAATAGCAATACTTTTTATTAATCAGCAAAATGAATTTTAAGTAACTATTGCTATTTATAAGTATAATAATTAAATACGTAAGCAATATTTTTTCAGATAACTGATCCGTATATCAAATAAGTGACCTTAAAATGTATTAATTTATCAGATATAAAAGGACAAAATATTAAATTAAATTAAATCCAGTCGGAGATAATTAGTTCCTTATTATTACCTAGTTTACAAGTTTCAATTACGAAATATCAACCTTGGATAGAACCAACAAAGAAAATGTCGTTTAATGTCTTTATTTTATACGCAATATCGCCATGAACCGGGGTTGTTGTCTCAGTGAAGAGGCTTCAATACATTTCATTGAATCCAGATGTTTGTTATAGGATACTTAAATATACACTTAGTCTGTTGTTGCAATTTCGTATTCTGAATCTGAATTGCATTTGCAAACTTTTTTTTTATAATTTCTGTTTGTTTAACGCTTATCGTATTTAACGAAATAGTTTTAATGCAGAAATAACTAAAAAATTTATTAAGTGAAATGTATATTGAGTAAAAATATTTGCAATGACCTTGACATGCTTCGTAACCATTGCGTTCGCGAGAAGACGCATCTTATCTAACCACTCCATACTGTATAAGTGTTGTAATGAAGAAAAACTCTAGAATAAATTTCAGAAATAATTTATTATAAAGTTATTTTTCATTTATATATTATTTTAAATAAGTTTTAGGTTGGTAATATAATGGATTTATTGTTAATTATAAATAACTTTTTATTCATATTTGTGTTGAAACATTTATTTCAATATGACTAGTAACCTATGTTTCAATTATGATCACCAAGATATTACTTCATATTTTTATATAAATATTGCATTACTGCTCTTTGAGAATAACTGACGTAACTATAAGTTATTATTATAGAAATAATGTTATATGATGAAAAGATAACATAACTTCTACTGATGCTAAGAGAAAACTTTTATGTTGTAACGTATTTAAAAAATATTCATAGATGTTTTCTAAAAGTTATTAACAGAACAAAAAATAAAATATTAAAATCCAGATCGTACATAACTTGAACCTAAGACCTCTACGACGATTACAGGTACATCACTTTTCATTCTATATTTATATATAATATTTTATATATATCCTAGCTGTTGCCAACGACTTCGTCTTCCGCTTCGAAAACTATTTTACATTTATTAAAAATATATTATTAATACCGTAATAAATTGGAAAGCTAATTCTAATAGAACTTGGAAGTGAATTAAACCCTTTATGTATGAAAAACCTCAATCTTGCAATTAAAACATTTGATTATTAATCGTGATAAAAACTACCCTAACCTTAAAGTTGGACCAAACAACAGATACCTACAAAATTACATTGAAATCGAATTAGTGATTTCGAAGATAAGCGTAAACGAACATTCTGACACAGGATTTATACATATATTATATATATATGTATATATAAATTATTATATTATCGCCCAAATGTTTTTAATTATATGAAACAATTTCAATGCGCACTGCTTGTATAAACATTTAAGTGGAACTATTGTGATTTTTGTGTCCTTAACTTAATTTAACTATAGTACATACATTAAAAGAGTATATTAGTATATTAAACGATTATTTTTACTAAATAATTTGATTAGTATCAGTAGTCCAGATTGAGCAGTGACTTTGTGTTTGACTTTTATATAAGATGAGTACTCGTATTTATCATCTTAAAAGAAAATCCAAAAGAGGATTTTTCGCTCAGTGAAGTCTAAAAGCTTAGCTTTCTGTACGCCTTGTGTATGAGAACTCAGCCAGTACATACGCTGAGATACTATTTTCATATTCCAAGACATTCGAATTACATTGTCCATTTTTTCTCTTCACAGAAATTACAACAATGTCCCAGAGGTAAATAACAACTATTGAAACTCAATGAATACCTAAACTACTTTTATAACTATCTCAAGAAGTAGTCAATTGAGTGGAACTGGAACGTTAATCAAAGTAATTCAATAGAATTATCACAATTTACGATTGTTTTTCTAAGCTACGTTTGTTCTACTTACTCGGAGCCAATGCAAAATGACAATTTCTTAAACATTTTCTAGCTATACGTACCAAATCCAAATACTTAATTGCAAAAAAGAGGTCAAAACTCATTATTATTATTGATATGTTTTTTTAACGTCAAAGCCAGTAGTGGAAAGAATAACAGCAAGAGTGAAAACTCATTTCATTAAGTTACTAATAAGATAAAGAGTTGGTATTTAACTATTGACTCAATTTACAGAAACACAACTTTTTTACTGTAACTCTGGTTTTTTTGTTGTGAGTAAATATACTTAGAGACATCATTAGATTTCATTAGAGATTAATGTAAATTAAAGTTATTTTGTTTTTGTAGTATTCTTAATCAGGTTAATTAAAAATACAAAATTACTACATATAGTATGCATCAGACTTTTAAGAATATATCACCACTCTTTGGAATAAAGATACGCTGCTTTATTGGTTTTCGTCAAGTCGTTCCAATTTAAGGGATTTTCGTAAAGACTAAATAGACTATGAACTCGAAGTGCTACACAATGGTCACAGGAATATTTCATTCAAACATTGCCTTTTCAATGCAACGCTGACAGAGTCCCTAGCAACAGCTCATATCAATTAATTAAAAAATCACATTAAATCACATTAAATTGATTAACAGGGTATATAACATTAAGCAAGCGTTTACTAACATAGTTTACGAACAGTATTATCCTGCAATATATTCAGATAATGTAAGAGGGTCGTAAAAATTAAAATAGTAGACAGTGATCAAATAAAATTGCGGAGTTATTTACATCCCAATTCACTATTACTTAAGCCTTAAATTATTTACATTTCAATCAAAATTTATAATAAGAACATTTCACTGACTGCAATTACTAATTTGACATTTAACATTTGCATATATTGTTATTATTATTTCTTTTTATTTTTTATTATCTTCATTTTATTTTTTCATTAAATCAATATAAAAAGTTACAGAATAAAAAAATCCTTAGGAATAAAATTTAATTAAGTAGGATTCATCTTATGAAAAATTAATCTTAAGTCATAGAACTCAAAAAAAATAGTTTACAGTTTATTTAGTTTCTAACTTTCTATAATGCAGCTCATCACTTGTTTTTTTCAATAACTTCTTATTTGTCAAGGATGTATGGCGTTCAATATGCTATTTATATTTCGAAACATAAAAGTATCAGATATAAACACCATTACTTCAAATACAAAATACTAATGTAAAAAATATATTTATTAGTTTAAATTTTCGAAAAAGTGATAAAATCATTAATTTTATTAACAAAACCATTTCATAAAGTAACATTGTTATTTGCCATTTATTTTAGATAACATTCAATACAATTATTTCAAGATTTGTTTAAGAAATAAACTAATAAATAAAATATGTATGACGTTGAGTCGAGAAAATTAAAAAAAATCTCTTTAAACTAACTATATGTATATTCACAATTTCTGTTTCAGAAAAAACATATTATCTGTTTAGAAAAGGCTAGGCTAGGCTGAGGCTTCTACAACTTGTTATGAGCCGGGAGCGAGTAGACAAAGGAAATTCTAAAACCAACGTTCAAAGGCACAGGTGAATAAATGCAACAACCTAGACGTCATTTCTTGTGTATTTGAATATCGATATTTACAAGGAAATATAAAATAAGTAACTTATACTTCAAAACAATTTGCATTAATTATATGTATTCATGGTTAGAAAGAACATCTACTACTTCCACGTAATGTTAGACGTATGTAAGTCCTAAAACAAAATATTAGATAGTGATCTAATAACGACAATTGTAGGTTTGATCTCACAATTCAAAACTGCGTTAAATTCTTGACAATTTAGATATATAATGTTTATAATTTTTTTTATATACAATTAATTGAATGATATATTGTTATAAAAATTTATTTATATTTGAATTCTATTTAAAAATCAAAATTATGTTGTAGTACATATACAGTTATGGGCTTTTTTAAAACAGAACTATTATAATATTAAACAACACTGTCAGCTAAAAATATAACAAGCAATTTAATAAAGGTCTTTATTCAAGTTATATTTAAAACAAGCACGAATAAATTAGTAAAAACAGAGATAAAAGCGTTCATGTATTTGGATATGGTATGAGTAGAATATTAAAATCATAATGATGCAAAAGCAACAGGTTTTAAACATAAACCTACTTATGAGTTAATTAAACACATGATTCTTGATATGGACATCATTTAAGTGAGTAGAATACCGTCACTGAACCATTAAAATTAATGATTTGAAAAGTGTCAGTCGTTAATATCCTGACTCGTTTTAAAAACTAAAATTTTTTATATTTATTATGTACGTAATATTATTTATTTGAAATGCGTCTTTTTTATATATTTTTTATGAAATTATACAATAATATTAATATTTAAAAAATCTACTTTATATGGCGTTAACCCTTTTTTAGGCTTTCCGTAGATTTTCCGGATACAGTATTCCAATAGAAAATCCAAAATATAATATATTGTAGAAATTCTGCCAATATATAGACCAGTGTTTCTTTATTTACAATATATACAAGTTTCTAAATATTTCTGCACTGTTATATAAGCCTGGTTTTTTTGTATAATTAACGTGAACTTTAAACCTAGTTGGTATTTTATCTTTATCCTTCTTAATTATTTAATCTTATTGGGGTTAACCTTTTCAATATGGAGGTTATAATTCTCGTCAAAGACGCAGTGTATTATTACTGAAAATATTGTTTCAATCTAGCAAAGGTCATGTTGTTTTCGGATTGTTTATTGTTATAACATTAATTTACTTGTCGGTAAATATTTTTATTGAGTATATGTTAATATGGACGCTATTTAAGATTTCTTGTGAGCAGTATTTAATAAAATATATAATCCATGCCATGCTTTCATCAAAATAATTTAAAATAAAATATTCAAGTTTATTTTAATTCTGTAAAAATATATAAGTATGTAGTAGTCCAGGCATATTAGGGGTTTCACCTCGGAATGAGAGATAGTCGGCTATAAACTTGTATAAACCTTTATTTCAACACCCTAAAACTTGTCTCAAAACCTACTTGTCGTAGGGTGTTTCGTCGTTACCTTGATAAAACTGTTATACTATTAGAACTGAATTAAAATTCAGTCTTTTATAGAATAACACTTGTTAACAATAACGGTGAGTAAAATATATCATATTTTACATTTTTAGCTCCGGCTGTAATCCGCTGGAGCAACAGTGGTTTCATTTGTTTTAAGTTAAAAGGATCGAATTTTATTCATTTATAAAATGTTTTTAATAAATACATACCTGTATTCCATTATAGAGTCATTATTAAAGTAAGAATTTGGATAGGTTTTTATTTAATTTATTTGTTAGTAATGAAATTACATTTATTTATTTCCTATTTATATTTCATTTGTAATACTAATCCGACGAGTAAGTCAATTCTATGTTGGGATCGTTTAATATGTAGCTTTAAAAGTTTTCTAATGAAACGTTAAATACCGATTGAAATAAAATTTTACGAAAATTTAATTATATAATAAGCAAACTAACAACATACTGATATTCTATTTTTTATGTTAATATTTGTCATACAACAAATCAAATATTTTCTTGACAGACTTTTTTTTATTATTTTCTAATTATTATAAAATTATACTATCATTTATTTGTAATTTATCGAGTATGCTTTTTTTACAACTAAATATTTATTTAAATATCAGTAATAAGTTCTCAGGTGACTGTGAAACTCGGGATATCAAATATTTATTAGCATGAGGACCCCCCGGAGGGAATGTATGAATGTGGGTTGATGTCTGTGGCCGAGGTGATAGAGGTATGCAGGGACCGTAGCGTTTGGCGCTCCGTCGTCTCTGGCTACCCTGCAAGGGATGTGGCGTGAAGATAAATAAATAAATTAATAATAAAATATTTTATTGAGTAATTTGACCACTTCAATATTGCAAACAATAAATTTCCTTTATTAACAACCATATTTTACAATTTACATATTTCTAAGTTATTATGTAAAAGTATTAATGCCTTTTTATTAACATAATAACAGACATGTATAAAATCCATTCGTAGTTATTATTGGTTATTTTGATATTAAAAATTAACGATAAGGAAATTTGTGATCTTTCGCTTGTAACCAAATTGTCACCGTAATTAATTTTTAACTATTGAATAAAAACAAAGCATAAATATCTTTTATATAGGATATTAAAAGAAAACTTATTAAAATCCATTCCGATCACAACTTTATATTAGCCAAAAAAAAATTACTTGATTATGTACATTAAAACAAAAAAAAAATATTTTACATATTTAATATAAAGAAAACTCAATTGAAGTTTCTTCCGCTCTTTTAATTTAATGTTTTAAAATGATGTTATACAAACAAAATTAATGAATATTATTGGAGTCATATGTCATATGCACAAATGGGAAAAGCTTATCATAATTTGTCGTATACTAAAATAAATACTCATCTAATAAACACATTCAACCGAGCCTGTTATCAGGAAGAAAAACACTAAGCACGGAAGCTCGTAAGTGTTGTTCTCAGCGTACTCGTGTAATGAAATATATTCGTTCAGAGCTGTAAAATCTTCTTATTTATAAGGCTAAATGATTTTTTTATAGTTTACATTAAAATATACACTTTACTTTAATATACAAATCAGTGCTCGGTGGAAATATATTTTATATTTATATTTACTTTTAAAGTATGTAGTAAGTATTTATACTTATATTTATCAATTTCCTTTTCAGTGAGATGCTTAACATATATAACCTGAGAAAGTCTCTGAATTATTACTAAGAGTGAAGCACGTGTGCCAATGACTGGACGAAAAAATTTAGATAAATTAAATTAACTTCATACCGACTCGTTGATTCAACAAAAACAACGAATCATTTTTTCTAATTTACAGTTAAATATCTTGAACAATAAGTGTTCGTAAGGTGCTTTAGAAATTATACGACAAAATACTTCAAAAACTGTTTATATTATTCACATATAAATATAGAATGTGTAACTTTTTCTTAACGGAGGACTGTAGGGTAACAGTCCAAGAGTGCTGAAAGATAGCGGTCTCCGCGTACTTTAATATTATATTACAATATGATACAATAAAATCAATAACAACACAATAACAACAACAAGCAATTTTTTTAAAAACGACACTTAACTAGGTTACGAAATGTAACTCAAAGCAAGTATTATTGGAAGCGTATTATTAAATATCTCCGCTTGGTCTATAAAGATCACATTTATTGGCGATAAAATACATAACTACAATATAATGACTTCGTTTATTATTTGAGACATCCAATTACTACATTATCAATTATAGATTACAAAATATGAAAACATGTTTCATTCACATGTTGTGGTCGATGTGCCAAAACGTCTACAGTAATACGTGTACTAAATTTTTATCCCTTATTGTGCTATTATACAAAACTTAAAATATTATTAGTATTATTATTTTCTGTACCATTGCACGTCTACATTTTAACAAATAGTCGTCAACTCTTAAGTGCTACTCATTTCCCAACGGTCCACATAAAATTTAGCATAGTTACCTAAATGCTAAGCTTTTTAGCCTATAAAGAGAATTTTAAAGTGCATTTTACAAGGCGTAAGGGTATAATCGCTGCAGAAAGGTAAGAGTTTTTGAGCGAAGCTCAAATCGAAACATAGTTATTATAAATAAAAAAATAGTAATACAATTATAAAAATTATAAATACATACTTATGCCTATATACGTGTACGTGCATACATAAAACTTCATCTTTCAAATACCTATATAAACTGAGGACAATTTTATTACTGTAAATAATAAACAGTAAAGTCCTTAGTACATATATATTTTAAATTTCGAATTGCATTTTTTAACTTTAGGCATTCGCATTTATAATATTAATATGGATTTACTGAACAAAAGTACAATTTAAATGTTGCGTTGCCTACAATTTTGTACTCGTTAGCATATTTCTTTCTATTTTGTTTCAAAGCCACTCCTGCAGCTCCATTAATTTCAATATTTTGTGTAGAAAGTGCGATTTATCGGAACTAAAAGCCACACGAAATATTATTTTGTATTTCTTGTTGCTAGCAAACATAATACTAAAAAAGAAGATACTAATAATAAGAAGATTGTCCTAATCGGACTGTTACGGATGGTGTAAAGTATATCAATATCAAAAGTAATATACTCCAATCCGTAGCGTTGATTAGATTTTGAGGGGGATAGTTAAAGGAAGTTAGGAGAAGTTATTACATTTAGCACGAGTAGGTAAGTTTTTTAATGTCTGAATTGGTATTTTGAGCATAGTTCATACTTCAAGAAGACTGCTAATCTTTAATTTCCCTAGATGGGGAAAAAAATTGTATTGTGTCGTCGTAATGAAATGCATAGATGCATTTTTATTATTATATAAGTTTTAATAATAACTTTATACTTCTAATTCTTTTTAATTAAAATTAGTCGTTTTGATTTTTTTCGACTCTACGTTTACAGCTAACCTAATTACATATTAACAATGTTTCAGGCATGAATACATGGTGTGTTTTCATTTAACAACATTGAAGAATGATGGTATTAGAAAGCATTATAAGAAATTTTAGTATACTAGATAGTTTATAATAAAATATTATTTTATTTAAGAGTTTACACGATATACGATAAAAAAAAACTGTTTAACAGCAATAAATTGTTGAGATAATAATATGGTTATAAAAGTATTACAAAATAACTCCTTTCTGTGGTCATGTTGTAATAAAAAAAATATAAAATCGTGAAATATTTTACGGGAAAGGTGAACATTTTTTCTCGTATAATTTATAGAAGCTTTAAAAATGTTAGAGCATCTCTATTGAAGTGTAACTAGTAAGCGTAAATCATACTTTACATACTGCGAGCAGATATGGTTTGTTTGTACCCTGTGATTCTCATATCTCTTTTAATATACTACTCAATAAATAGCTTTTTTTAAATGTTAAGTAATCGTATATGACAAATGAAAGGCAAGACCATCCAGTGCATTCAAGTAATGTAAGAGAGTCATAAAAGCAAAATATTACAAATAAAATTACTTTGTAGGATATATTTGTTCTCACAAGTCCGAATTATACTCAATTCTTTACAATGTAGCTGTAAAATCATAGTTTTATTTTTTATTTTAAATTTATTACATCAATATATTTTTTATATAAAAAAACCTATATTTCAGATTCATTTAAAAAAACATTAACGATTTGCGATCGAAATTTATGATACTTTAACGGTATATTTCATTTTTATTGTTTGTACTCATAGAATTTCAGTTGAACATTTTGTTGACAATAATTATATATATTATGCCCTCATCTAACATTCTCTGAATAATTTTAATTCCAAAGCAAAATGTGACTTTATAAACAAATATCATAATATGATATGCTGAAAGTTCGGCAAAACAGGAAATTTACTCGACGACTTTCAAATTGATACATGTGTCATGTAAATAAGGCTCAAAGAGTGAATTAATATTATGTGCAAAGGCTGTATTGATATTTCAACAAATTACACTGTTATGTGTTTACAACAATCTATTTAATTTCTTTGGTTACACACATTTTTTTTAATAATATATACAATTGGTTTATTTTAGTACTAAAATACCAAACACCTAATAATTATATTATAACATGAAATTTTGTTTAGAATAGTATATTGAAGAAAAATAGTAAAGAGCCTTGCAGCAATAAAAGTGTTCTTAAAAAATAACCATAACTATAATAAATACAATTGGATATTACTGCTTTTAATAGTAATATGTGGTTATAATAAAAATTAAGGTGCTTAATAAAATTTTATTAACATATATTATAAGTTACTAATATATTAATAAAGCAATAAAGAGAAGATAAAAAGTTTATAAAACAGACGTTTTACAAAAAGTGTTTATAATTTTATTTCGACAGTTTCTATAACCAGCTAAAATTTCATAATTTATTTTATATATTTATATATAAGATAAAAGCTTAGTTATTTTTTTATATAAAATATAATAAATTAAGGACATCGCTAATGAAAATATTAACTTTTAATTAGTTTTATTTTCTTTAAATATACTTCGAGCAAACAAAATGAATTTCCGTGCGGCTGACAGACGCATGAATCACTTGAGAAAGAAGACTTATATACGGTTTTGTACTTTTTATAAATATTATTATTATAATGCATTTTTATTAAATATATTACAAAAGAAAATACAATTATTCTTTTTTCTGACATTCTAATTATTTGTTTTAGAATATAATTATAAATATAATTACATTAATATAGTGATTAGAAAATATTTGCACGTTCACGAAATAACAGACTATGCTTACCGAACTACGTACTTTAAAATAATAATAATAATCTAATTCTCATTTTTTATAAATTACCATGAATATTACCCACATATTGTTTTCGTACTCATTGGGACGTTCGGAAAAAATTGTATGAGTTATACATTATATGTCCGAATACAATTGAATATTCATCAGTATATGTATGTATGTGAAGGAGATTTTTGTACAGTGTGGTACATAGGTTAAATAAATATACTACAAAGAAAAGTCGAGCTATAGTGACATACAATATAAAGACATTCTTATAAACAACGTCAAAAGATAATAATGGTTTTATAAAGTTTTTACTATACCAAGAAAAAAAAAATATTTGTTTTTTAATATAAATGAAGTAATAAAATAAAAAAATAAAATAAGGCTACTTTTTATTATGTTTAATTTGTCTGTATATTTTTTATACTTATTTTTATATCTTCTAATAAAGGTACGTTAGTATATTAAGCTAAATAAATTTCAACATGGGGTATTATAAGCCTTACTCGCCACGAGTGTAGAACGTTTGACGCATCTTATTTTACAACAAATAAAATAAAAATCTCCGAAATAGTACGGGTATTAAAGTGCACAATTATAACAATAATAATAAAGTCTTACTATTAAACATGCCGTCACTTTTAGATATGATGAAACACAAGAAAGTTTACAAAATTTTACAACAAGAACTTTACTTGCGGTTGTAATGTTTTGTTATTTAATTAAAGTTTATTCTTGATATCTGCTGCTTTAAACGAGAACTCGTACTAAGTAATGATCCAATACCTGTACAAATGAACTGCTTCGCTCGGTATCTTGGGACCTTGAAGAGGAACGTGGAATTGCTCATTAATACTATCGGAATCGATTTAAATAGACGAACTGGAGCTATTATTGCCTTCGTTTTGATATTATTTATTTCCTTATATCTTTTCCACCAGTAATCACTTGTGTACGTCAAATATGAGTTTCAGAAAGGCCTATTTTGATACAATATGTATCGAAATAAACCCTTCTATAGAGTCCATAAATAACGCTCCAACGGTCCTGACATTAAATATAACAATACTTGAATATTAATAGTATATATAATGTTGTTATATATATGCAGTCCACTGCAGATAATGAAAATATCTTATTAGAAGGGCGCCGTGTTAGTATGGTATGTAATATTAAAATGAAATTTGATAACGAAAAATTATATAATATTTACAGAATATATTACCCAATTAATTAAGGACGTTTATATGAAAACTTTCTCTAACATTGTGTGCATAAACATTTTGGTTTACTGGTAATCTAAATGATATGTTTTTATTATTCTATATATTGTAATTCATATTAAATATTCATCCCAATGTTAACTACGACACAATACTAACATCTCTACGTAGTTAACGATAGCTGGCTGAGTAGAAGGACGTCATAAAGGCTGTGCTTAGAAGTCGTTTATTCGTAAGTGGGTGACGTGAATTAGGCGATTTATGAGCTTCTTACCCTTTGCGATACATATCTAGCCATCAGCTTCATATGTAGGTTTTCCCATATTTGATATTTATAAACATTGTATTAAATATTATATGATTGTGTTAACGTAACGTTATGTAAATCATAAATATGGTTATGTAATTAACAAAATATTATATATCATAATTCACTATGATATCTGTTGTTTTCTATTTCCTCGATAAATATGAAGTATTATATATTATGTTAGAAAAATTATAATATTAATGACGATATAAGTACAAAAATACTTAGCTTATCAGACGTCCAGTAGGGATGTTATTATAAATTAAATGGGACTCGTAGCCGTATTTATACTAATTTGCCAGTAACGGATGCCCCAGCGGCCATTTATGTCATTATCATAACTTTAAACATTTCAATTAGTTTCATACTAACAAAATAGTTATTCCGAACGACACTTCTAAATGTATTTGCGGCAACCGTAACCCACATTTGTATTAACATATTTAATTATAAAAACATAACAATTTAATATCCTACACATAGATCCTACTAATATATCAAATCAATAACTTTTACTACTTTAATATAATATTTAATAATAACAACTTGTCCAATTAATTGTCAATTCTTAAGTGTAATTAATACAATAATTATATACGTTATTTTATTACAGAAGTTTGCACTATTTAATGTTTTTGCCGATACAATCTTGTCTAGTTAAATTAATTTTGATTTAAATTGTGGATAACACAATTTTCTTGTTACAACATTTTTTATTGTTAAATTCCACATTTGAAACTAAACATATTATAACAAATCAAAAGAATTTATTATTTTTTATTGTTACTATTATTATAAAATCATTTGGTTAATAAAGATAATTAAGGTTATCTATAATATTTGTGATGCACTCACGTAAAATTGATTTACATAAAGAAGAAAAGTGTAAATTATTAATTAGAATTGATTACCGTTTCAATACGGCTGTTTAATTGACTGTGTGTTAATTGTCATTGTAGTTTATTGAAGAAACGAGCCCGGGACATGCTGTCGTATTACAAATGTTCAATTGCCATCATTCCTAGACCAGACCAGAATTATTGCGTTCACTGCTTTATAGTAAAACTTTAGAATCAAGACATTTATTTGATATAATTAAAAAGCCAGAAGCAAATCCATTTACTAATTGAAATTTCAAAATATATAATAAAATATGGTAATGGTCTGAATTCTTTCATCAGTTATTATAATGGAACAACAACTTAATCTCAACAACCTCACGCGCGTAGTAAAAGTAATCGCGCAGCTTATGTTCTAAAAGTATATAGGAGTTAATATTTAACAGTAATACAAAGGTCGAAAGTTATTTAGAATTTTAGGACTTCAAATCTGAAAGTTAGATTTTAATTTTAAAGGTGTGAAAGAATATGAAATAATAGACGTTATGTTGTAAAAGTCAATAAAATATATTGAATATTATTGTCACGTTAAAAATACTTATTCTAGACCACCTCTAGCAGATATATAAAATAAGAGGTTTATATTTACTTATTTGGAAAAATCTATATAGTTCAATACATGTGAATGTAAACAGATTTTTTAATTATCGCTTTCCTGAGACGATATATAACTATTTTAACTTAAACAGTACAGTACAGTTTAACTAGTGACTCTAATGTACACATTATAGTCACTGTCCATACATTCCCTTCTAATTTCTCCCTTACAGTTTATTTTCAACATGTATAAAAGCGATAGTTACACAAAACTAATTAAACATGCTTTTGTTCTCTAGAGAAGTTACCTTTAAAAAATTACACAATATACTACGAACAGCGTTTTAATAAATCCTCTCAAGAGTCGAACGATGGACGGTTAATTGAGAAAGTTTAAAAATGTTGAACGAAAATTATAAACACTTCTTTGTGTAAAGCGTGCTTTCATTTAAAACTGAAAGATTGTTTTTCTAAAAGAGTGGTATTACTTTTACTCTAGAAAAGTTTTACACTCTTTAAGATAGTATAGTAAACAACAGTGAGAGCCATTAAAATTATAAGAGAATATTTAACGCAAGTAAAATATTTGGAGAATGTTTTTCTTGTTCTTATATTTACCTTTTACAAATATATTAAATTTATACTATATTAATTTGCTGTAAAAGACTTTGATTCTCTGTAGATTTTTTTTTGTATCTGGATGTCGTTGTCTGTAAGTGAAGTGTGTATTTTGTATGCAATCAACTTAGCCGTAATGAGCAGGTGGCCGTTACATACACTTTATTAATATTGGCCAATTTATAACCACCTAACAACATTGAATAAAATATGTGAAATATTAAAAATGTTTCATGTTTCAAAGCAAAAATTTTAATGACTTCAGCAATAACTTTTTCTTATATAACACTGCATGTTATACGAATTTTGAGGAAAATATTTCAGTGAAAAAGTGTCAAATTTTAAACATAAACACAAATTCTAACGAGTTTTTTATATGCAGATGACACAGCTGATGCCAGCGACTAATACTCTCTTCATAACAGGTTACCAATATTCAAACTACAGTTCAATGAATCTTGAATTGCAAAACTCTATTTATTATAATTTGATAAATTATTATGTTCAATTAAAAATAATAAAATATAAAAAAATTATAGATTCTTATCCAACAAAATCCTTTACATGATTTTAAGTATTTTGGAATATATTTTCTTATTATGCATCGCCTTATTCGACAAATTTTAACAATATATTTGGAACTTATGTTTATTGACTTCATCTGAACATTTGAAACCAGTACATAACTTTAAAATTAAAAATTAAGAAAAGTAAATTAATCTTATTAAAGTTCTAATAGTTACTTGATAGTTATTTGATGACTTTGTGTGCTCTCTAACTTGCGTTACTGTATGTGAAAAGAAAGAATAAAAACATTTACCTACAGAGATACCTTGACCACCGCAAGCGGATTTGAAACCAAAGTTCAAACTCCAAACTTTTGAATTCTTTTAGTTTTGATCTCTGTTCAGTTTGATAACTTTTTCAACAAAAGCGAGTATAATAGTTCATCGCTTGGGAGACTTCTTTAAAAAGCTAGAAGTATTTTACCTACACAATTGGAACTAATCATTTTATATAAGATGCAAATGAGCCTGATGAATTAGATGTTTTGAAAAAAAAAATTACATATAATCTAGAAAAAAAGACAACAAATGCGGAAACGCAATACATGACATAAGTGTCACGTTATTAAAATCACCAGGTCAAATACGCAACTCTGTCCTCTTTTAGAGATCATATTTTTAGTAAGTAGTAAAATACTAAAACTAGAAATACGGTTAATTTAATTTAATTGTTTTAATTGATTGTTTTTCAAAATAATAAAAATAAATGACGACATATTCAGCATGTACAATTAATATTGCAGGAATTAGTATTACATGTGATGAACTCGCTTTGTGATTCACTAATTAATAGTTATAGATGGATAAACAATTAATTACTGTTGAGTGCGTCAGTAGTTTTATTTAACCAAAAGTCTTAACCAAGCAATCTATTTAATTGTATTTTTCTAGAAAATGTTTACTTTATGTAATTATAAAACTAGTATAAGTCACTGAATTGTGAATAGAATAATAAGAACAATAATTGGTCATAATTATAATAAAGTATCTAGTATACCAGATTGGAACAATCATGTGCTCTGGATTGCCAAGTATATACATGGTGCATATGTGTATGTACTGACATGTAGTCAGGTGAATTTGTCATCTACGTCCTATTGTTTCCTAGTTTCTGTGAATGAATTGTAGGATAGGCATAGAAAGCAGTATTATAAAGTCCATTGTGATCAAACTGTCAGATCTTCACGCTGAATCCTTGAATTTATATTTACCATCAAGGAGTACAAGTTAAAGAAGGGATTTCGTGATATTATATATAGATATAACCAGATGTTTTACGACATAATAGATTGCGCCGTAAAACTTAAACGTTAAAAAAAGCGTTGAAGACATAAAATAAGAGAGTTAAATCAAAGACAGTAATTATGACACGGTCAATATTACATCTCAGTTTTGCTTCAGAATTATAACGGCATTTTTAAAAGGTATAGTTGGATAAAGTAATAATGCTTTGTGTATTTAAGAAGAAACAGAAGTATGATATATTATATCTCTTGTTAATCATGATAAGTTTTGATTATTATATTAAAAATTTAGTACTTCTTACACTCAATTAATTATACTCAATATATTATTACTTATTGTAAAACAGACTATTTTAATTTCACTACTTTAATTTTTTGTTGTTTTGTATCAAATATCATTCAAAGACTTTTTAATCCCAATGAAGTATTTTTTGTAAAAAAAAAAACACTAAACATACATAATTATGTCCCAGCAGAGTACTACCCTTAATAGGCAAAAATGTGAAATTAAAGTAATTATAAAAGCAATAACCTCGTTAAACCCTCAAAAACCATAAGCTAATGTTAGCTAATATAATATTTTGTTTAAGATGTTATTAAAATATTGGTTTATTATAATAGAATCAGTTTTAATTTTTTTTAATATAAAGTAATGTAATATAATTTTACACACTTCCAAATATTCTCATACATGCTTATTATTAACGTTATTTATATAAGTTGTTTATATTAGTTTTACGAGACTCTAACGAATTGTAGTTGTATGGCTGTTCTAATTTCAAGTCTAGTTGTTCTAAAAATATAGTACTGTTGTTTAAATAATATATACATCATTTTCATGGCTAGAGAAATAGGTATCTTGTAAAATGTGTTATTTGTTTATGGAAACAATTCAGAGCCATTTATGCTAGGACATTGCTTATAGCCAATATTATGGTTCCTTTAACCCATTAGAAGTCACCGTACTCATTTGAGTACAGCTATATTTTTAGGCATATCTTCCAGAACTCTTAAGTGTGCATGGGGTACTTCATTATTTTACTTAATGGTAAGGTCCTTTAAGTGTATTCATAAATAATAAGTGAATAGTGCGACATTTTTATTTTAAAAGTGTCGGTTAAAGTTGTGTTACGGAAACGTCATCGAGGTGAGTACATTATTTTAGATTTTTTAAAGTACTTAGTGCTTCTAAGTGTTTTATTTCGATTTATTTCGCTAGATTAGATGTAAAGGAAAGATATTAGAAACTGTTAAATTAATTACGTATTACTAAAATAAAATTAGAATCTCGTAAATGTAACTGTACTCAGTTGAGTACACTGACAACATACGTAACTAAAATAACAGTTTTTTCTTTCAGATACTTTGCACTGAAGAAACAGCTATTTACAGCTCAAAATAGTTACCATAGGCTTCAGGAAGCTATCTAAGCTGTGTTACAGGATAGCGAAGATATTGAACCTGACCTGGCTATCATACCACCTGATTCAAGTAGATTGACTGATGAAGAGGAGGGTGCTGACGAGGATATGGCGGCGTGTCCCATACCGCAAGATGGTACTATTGAGATATTTAGGCATCGAGAGGATAATGGTAGCGAGGAATCTACGCACAGTGTCAGTGGTGATGAACCACTTGCGTCAAAAAAATACACGACTTGACTACCCGCCAATCTTCTTTGAATTCGAATCCAAACTGGTGCAAATGTACCCCTTCATATTCTTTGACTTCTCAGAGTTCAACTAAAGTCTCTGATAAGAAAAGTGCTATTGATGAACAACTAAAGGGCCTCAACCCTTTACAAATACTTGAAAACATAATGCATATGATAATATCTAATAGCAAACTATACGCTAACCAAAACAATAAATACGAGTTTCAGCTAGATTCCACTGACATGACAATTTTCTTTTGGGATTTTGATAATTTTTGGCTACCATAAGCTACCTCGAGAACCAATGTACTGTTCGTTAGATGAAGACATGCCACGTTTGTTCTAAACTTATAATAAAAATATGGGAGATGTTAATGAATTTGACCAGTCTGTCTCATTATATAGATTTGCTGTTAACGGAACAAAAGGTGGTGGTGGGTTATATTTACATATATGATAGATATGGCTGTTTCTAATGCCTGGTGCTTACACGTAATGTGCAATAATAACCCTATGGAAAAGCTCAGCAGCTCATGTTCCGACGTCACATTTCACGATTTTATTTACGACAGGATGAACAAAGAAAATCAAGGCCAGCTGCATAAATTGTCGAAGGCCTACGTCAAGATGGAGTTGGACATTATCCCAGCAAAATTAATAAACAGCTGCGGTGTGTAGTTTGCAGTTCTAGAGTGCTTTGGCAATGTAAGAAATGTCTGAAAACACTTTGTGTGGAAAAAGCGTATAATAATAATTTGATAATTTTCATACTTAGGCGGTCAGTGTACTCAATTGAGTACACCCCTATATTTTCGTGAAAGACAAAATTTTTTAAATTTGTTTTAATTAATATTACCTTTTTTACTTACTTTAATATAAAAATAAAAAAAATTCAATAATAATATTTGTAGTTTTCATTTGACCTTTAATGGGTTAAACTGCACGTACAGACATGGAAAATTAATTAAAAGCTTTTAAAACAGGACATATATTGGCTACAACAATGCAATTATTTAGATGAAAGTGAGCATGGCACATCTTTGTAAAATAGATAATAGAATTCTAAATTTTTGGTCTAACAATGTAGCCTAAATTTTGCTCAAAATGCTTTAAGATTAAAAGGAATAGTTCCTTCAGTTCAATACAGTAGTTGGATCCAAAATTTTAACAAAACCAGCACCTCCCTGTACGTGATTTTAAGCCACATTTTGCACAGCAGTACCTAGCTTTGTATACTTGAACAAGGTCTTGTCTATCTAACTTTCTATATATAAAGTTTTAATAAAAGCTATATCATAAATAGAAAGCTTTATTCAAAGAAAGAGTAGAGTATGAGAAAAACGGTGTGTGTGATTATCAGAAAACCTAAAAATGATATTAAATTGGAAATGTCTTACACTGAATATCATGCTATATCTCCCAGATAACTAACTTAGTTCACACTAAATCTCTAAAGTGATGTAGTAATTTTCTTCAAATCTCTCTACAGACTAAATGATAGACTAACTATCAAACATAATAACCCTAGAAAGAACCAAAATCTATTGATTACTCTAATATGGTTAATATATAAATATCATTTTTACATATGGTGTGCATAGAAAAGATATGTTTTGTTGTGAATGAATGAATGAATATTTCTCATAAATTTCTGTTTTAATATTTAATATACACTGATCATCTGATAAAGTAGATGTTACAAACTTCCAGTTCGTCCCAGACCCTTCGACAACAAACTGTTTCAATAATAATCAACTTCAACTGAGTTTGGGTTTTAGCGATAAACTTATACAACTAAAACACAATTTAATGGGACCCTTGCGGTGAAAATATTTCAAATGATAAATAATAAAAATATTTATCATTTTGAGTTTTATAATGTAATTTAAATTTGTGTATGAATTCCTATCTATCTTTAATTCTCTCACAAGACAGATGAATAATTTAGTTTACTACTTTATCGTTGTACTTTCAAACACTTTTAAATAAATGTATAGTTCCTTAAAAAACTGATAGTAAGTCGTTCGTCCATAGAATTAGTGAGAAGTCTTAATGTAAAAATTACTTTAAAGGTGATTTAGAATTTTATAACACCAAAAGAGCTTAAAATAAAAAAAAATAGATATTATAAAACATAATTATCAAATTTAAAAAAAGCAATATGCCAATAAGATGTTTTTGAGTAT
Source organism: Melinaea menophilus ssp. n. AW-2005 (assembly GCA_918358695.1). Taxonomy (NCBI): domain Eukaryota; kingdom Metazoa; phylum Arthropoda; class Insecta; order Lepidoptera; family Nymphalidae; genus Melinaea; species Melinaea menophilus. The sequence continues at coordinate 17,866,806 of OU911043.1, read as the reverse complement.
TTTTAACCAATGTTTCTCTAATAAGTTAGTGACCGTCTTTTCTCACTCGGTAATAGAGTAAAGATCTGAACCATAGTTAACCCATATAATCTAAGTCCAACCCAGTGACAGATATATAAGTATATATAGATTTAAAATAAAATACTTACAAACGTAATAATACATTTCTAACTTACTATAAAATACCGGAGAAACCTAAAATATATAATTATCTTTGTAACACTATTTGTTGTGTTGTTTTTATCAACGTAAGTTTCTAAATTTGTCGTTACTATTTATATTTGTTTTAAAGTAAAAATGATTACAATTTAAGTATTTTATATTACGAATAACTTAAACCCAAAGTTAAATAACATATGAAATGTTGAAACTCCTTGGCCAAGCAGTTATTCTGATAATTAGTAATTGTTGCTATCGTCAACATTCACCTTTAAAATGTTGAGTTTATTTAAGGAAAGAAATGAATTATATTATAGAATACTATATAATAATATAAAAAAGAACAAAATAAATTAATGTATCAAGATAATATCATTGTTTAATAAAGTAAATAGTTTCAAAATTTAATGAAATGATATTCAAAATAATACGTAAATGCTGATTCAGACGAAGCTGTTCAGTTTTTTTAATCACAGCTATACTTTACTTAACATATGCTACTCGCTCCAAGAGAATTTTTTTTGTTATGTTTTATTTAGCTTTATGTTAGTTAGTTGCCTACACACTATACTATTTTATATATTACATTCTTGTATAATATAAGCAGTTATAAGTTAGCAAGCTATATGTCTGGAGGGTATTTATTTGTCGAAACTAACTTTAACATTCAAAGATGTTTAAACTTTAGCAACAGCATACGGTTTCATAAAGTACAGATATGTAGAGTTTTTTTGGTTTCTGAGGTTGATGATTACACGCTGCAGTCCAGGGGAGGAAGACGAATGTTATGTTGGGACTCCGACGCACTAAACCACACGGTTGCCATGGCCGTCATAGTGAGAAACCGCACCGCACACCTCGAAAAGAGTACCCCGCAATCAGATGCACATATCAGAGGTTTCAAATCCAGCGTTTACATTCAATATTATATCAATTATAAAAACATCAATTATTTTCGATATTAAATATTTCCCCCAAAAGCTGATTACTGTCTTTGTATATTTTTTCAGGTATTATTTGTCTGATGTGGCCTTATATTTTTATCAATAAAATTAGTTCTGCGATTTTATGATTACTAAATAAGCAGTGGGTTTGTCAGTATGCACACGTAAAAAGTATGTTTGACTTTTGATTCAATGTAATATTTGTTTTTACCCAAAATTATTTAGAATATCATTTTAGTGTATCTACTGAGTATTAAATATAACAAAATTTTATGAATTCTATTAGTATTCAGAGAAATAGTAATGTGAATAAAATACAAATAATTAACGAGTATAATTAAGGAATAATAGCATTTTATATTAAACTAAATGAGGTTGGACTTCAAATAATAACATATTATGTTACAAACAATATTAATTAATTACATTTCGAAGAAATTATGTTGATGAGTGTCTATTTCTTATTGCGGATCAGCTTTCTTCCCCGAAACATTTCAAAAACAAGAGACACAAAATCAATCAATTAGAAAATTAATAAACAATGTAATAAACAACGCCAATGTAAGTTACCGCATTTATTTTTTTCACCTATTTAATACCTGTTACTTTTCATTATTTTACCTATTTAATTTATATTAATATTTTAAAACCATAATTTAAATTGAAGTTTATTTATATTTAGTGTATGTCAAACCAATTATTACTTATTTAATTTATTTATTTATTGTGGACATAAATGGGGATTTTCTATGTGACAGCAGTGTAGTAGTAATGATTACATAGATTTTTAAACGATCAACACTGATATTTTACTACAGAAATAGCTTGAGACAAAGCGAGATTAGTAACGATGGAGTTATTTAAGGAGAATTCAATAACAAGTCAATAAAATTACCAAATTTTTATCACAATCTAAGTAACAGTCTTTTAAGAGATAAATAAATAAAAATGTCAAAAATAAAGCTTTATTTCTATTACTCCTACTTCTGTAGATTTAAAAGTAAATTATTGCGATAAACTCTCATAAATATAAACTTTTTATTCTAACGTTTTCAGAATAATAGTTTAAGAAAAAAGTTTCCAAAATGTTGATAAGCGGTACTGACGGTAAACAATATACTCGTACATCGATTTTGCTTCATTGGTGGGGAAAAAATCTAAAATATTGGGAATGACCATAAACATAAACAAGTCGCATTTGTCAGTTTGTTTGTCTAAATACAACAAACTCAAAAACTATTTAACTAATTTACTACATTTTTTTTGTTTAATATATAAAAACGATGGTAATTAATCATAAAAACTTTTTAACCGACATTCTTAGTAAATAAATTTAATATTCATTATGTAAATATAAATATTAACATATTATTAATGTAATTCATTATACTAGCAATGCAATGTTGAATGTTAATAAACATTTGAGAACGTGCATATGACAGTGCGGTGATAAACCACACTTATGATAATAGAATTTACTCTAACTTACTTCAAAAACATAGTAAGTGTAGACAACGCGCTGACAGCTTTGGCGGTGTGATTCTAATTAATCAAAGTTCACAAAAAACAAAAATTGAAAGTTATATTTAATTACTTTTAATAATATACTTTGATCTTCGACATTTTTTTATCCTTTTTCATTATAGTCATATTATATTATACGAGTATATATTTAATATGAAACTTAAAGAAATAATAATCTGATATACTCGTATCTTCTGGCTTATATAATAACAAACAATCCAAACACATTATATTATTCTTAATAGTGTTGTTATTTTAGTTGGAATACTTTCATTTCAGAGAAGAAATTATGGAATGAAAATATCCAACGACTAGTTTTTCTAATTAGCGTCAATACAGGGCTGTGAAAAATTTGTGAAAACGCTTTACTTATATATGTTTTTGTTTTATTACTGCAATCGTTTTTAAAAAATTAAACTGCTGCAAATATGTGTAATACACCTGTAAGGAAAGTAAGTTGAAAAAGTATTATATAACTTGATACAAATATTAACTTTGTACATTCGTTTATCGTGTGAATGTTAACTAATTATCTTAAGAACGAGTTTAGTTATTTATATATAATATGATATACGTCACTTAATACTCCATCTATATGTGTGTTCTCAATCACTAAAAACTTATCATATATATTATAGTATAATTAATATATGGACTGTTTTACTGTATTTCTGACTTGAGAAGCTTACTATTATAGCCAGGGGACCATCACCTTATTTGATATTAAACTTAACTTGACATATCGCGTCCTTGAGAAAAAGGGAAGTCTGCAGGAAAAAAAGACATTCTTCGAGTTTCTTACAAGGTACTAAACCATTATCTATTAAAGTATAAACACTTACGTAACGTAACATAATGTGTCTATGCTGAAATATTTTATAACATAGGAAATATACATATTATATCAAGTTTAGAAGGTTTCAGGTAACCTGAAAACATTTTATTATCGGACAAACTTGTTCAAAACATAATCATTCCATATGTTAGAATACCATTTGTATACCATTTAAAAGAATTTAGAATTCATTTATATTGTAAATTATATTAAATATGTTTTGGAAATGTGTATAATATACATGTCAAATTGTAATTGATTAATACATTATTAAAATAAGTTAAGATTTACTGTACTTTTAGAATATGTTTAAAATATAGTATTTTCTACTAGAATATTTTAAAACTCATGATAATCGTGTTAAATGTTTTTATATTACATAAAAAGTATTAAAAGAACATTATATGTTCTATAGAAATCAGTAAGTTTATGATTAATAATGAACTAATTATGTTCGCTGTCCGACATACTATTCCTAGCCTAGATTATAGATTTAATAATTATTTACAGAATTACAAATTTTAATTAACAAAACAGTATATTTAACATTTAGGTAAACATTGAGGTAAGAGTAATGTCACTAATTTGATTTAATACAATGTAGTTTAGATACAAATGTATCTGTATATGTATGTTAATTGTTAAATAAAAATTATACATATTAAAAAAAAATTGGTACTAACATTTAAACGGATAATACCTATTGAAAAATAAACTTAAGCTATCTTTTATCAGATCAAATCTTCTCTTTACTTTCTCTTTAAAGGCCGGCAATGCGCTCTCGCATCCCCGGATATTGAAGGAGAACCTATTCATCAATGATTACTTTCCACCAGGTAAACGCATGCTCTTTTGACATGTCTTGAACATATATACAATAAATATATATAAAGTTTCAAAGTATTTTTTAAGAATGTCATATTTTAATAGATCTCTTTGCTACTCACGTTTAATATCCAATATGTAGTATGTAAGCATCACAAATTAATTGAACAGCCTTTGTTCTCTATAGGAGTTATCTTTAAAAAAATATACGCCAAGATATTGAGGAAAAGGTTTATATTAAATTTCCTTACAAACCGAATGATTAATCGAAAGGTTTTACTTATACACACTTTGACAAAAGAGCAAAAATTATTAACACTTACAAAAATTTTGTATTTAGTTGTGAACGAGCACACGAGAAATCCGATATATGTATAGATGAACTGAATACAAAAAATCATACCACAATCTAAATGGTGTAGGTTAAATTTCATCAACATTGCATAAATGAAATATTTCATATTTTTTATTATTGTTATACTTTGCAGCTGAATACATTCACTCAGAATTAGATTTTTCTTAAAAGTGTCGTCTTGAAACTATTGTTAACTTAAATCATAATAAACTTTTTTTAGTAGTAGCATATAATATGTCTTATCAATTTAACTACATTTCTAGAGTTTGTCTTTTTATGTAAATAAAAAGACATTCAGAATTTCATCATCTTCATTAACAAGAGCGCATTTATGAGGCACAAATTGTGGACACTATAAGCATTTCAAATTCGACACCAATTTTACTGACTTGGTTTTTAGACTTTACTATCAGTAAAAATTCCTTTAAAATTCTTGTTTACATACCTAATGGAATAGTCAAACGAATTTACTGCGCTCTGCGAGTTGTATAAAGAAATTTTCAATTGAGTTTTTTTGAATGGCAGAAGTCATTTACAAGTGATTGATTTGTGTATAACTATTGAGCATCTTATAGCATAGAATTAAGTACAAAGAATTCATGCTTCTTAAGGACTTGACAGATGATAATTTAAATCTATATTTTATTAATTTAATTAGTTGATCATGTGATCTATACATATAATAGTATAGGAATAAAGTAAAATCTTAACATTCACCTTGCCTTGAAAAAAAAATGGTTACGTGCTTAGTAAATTAGACATGACTCGAAGAAAAACATTTTTAAATATTTATCTATTTTGTCTATTCATAGTGTTTTGTCTCTTAATTATCAATATTCATCTGCTCAGGATATTATATGATAATTAAATTAAAACATAATGTCACTTTAATTTAATTTTCATAAAATTGGAATCATAATTAAATTAATAATATAATAATGTCATGTTATTTTATTAGGATTAAAATAATTATAACTAAAAACTTTCGTCAGAGTTTTCGAATTATTGCATGTGATTTCTATTTAGTCAGAATTTTGTTAGTTTCAAATTGAAGGATAGTTTTAAAAGTTTCATATAGTAAAAATAAAAAAACTTTTAAAATACTTGAAGGCTGATGTGTTACTTTTGTCTAATCCCTTAATTATTTGCCACCAATAATATTATTAAAAGTTGGTTTTGATTTGAATTTCTTATGAAAAGTAAAATGTAATAACATATATTTTTTATCAAATAATGAAAATAAACATTAATTATTCTAAATAGTATTATTGTAATGTTATTTAACATTAATTTTGCAGAAAATTTTTGAATTATATAATAAAGATACTAACAAGTCGTTTCCATAAATATGACTTAACAAGATGAAGTCTTTAAGTAATTGATAAGTGCTGACTCAACATTTCCCAAACCGCACAATTCATACAATAGCTAGTCGTTCAAGAACTTAGAGACTATTACAAGAGTGACTTCACATAAAAAAAAAAGTATCAGAAACAGCATTCACATTTGCTTTTCATTAAAAGTTGTATTAACTTATAATTTCAGTAATGTATCTATTTTGTAGTAATTACAGCTACAGATATTATAACAAAGTGACAGATCGGCCACTTCTAATAGATGATTGAAAGTTACGGCTATATTCCACGATTAAATAGTATAATAACTTAATTTATTTACCTGTATTTAAATCAATATGCAATGATTTGTGCCAGTTGATAAAGTAATAGAGGCAGTATACGTTTGTTTTGGGTTACTATTAACCATATATATAATTTATCAAAACTGCAATTACTGTTTAAGTAACTAAGAGAGTGCAAAGAAACGATTTCCGTTTCTTTGCACTCACACTATTATAACTATATTTTAGTAAATATAGTTATAATACTTTTTATATTTATTTCCTGAATTTAATTAATGACATGAATATTAAACGTCACGGCGGGAACTTTGATGAGATTATTTTTCAGGAAGGATACTTCAAGAGAGGAAAATAATATTCTGCACTTACTTTATAAGTTTATGTTAAATTAAAAGCTCCGACCAAACCTTCAATTAAAGCAAAACAATTGCAGATTTAAATACAATAAAAATATATACTACAAAAATTGCAATGCTGGCGATGAAATCTAAACATTGTAATAAAGTATTTAGTGCACTTTTTGTGTAAGTTTTTTGGATGATCTCCTTTGTTACAGAAAAAAATCGTATTCATGCCGTTTATTTAAAATTTTTAGCCTCTTTAAACTACCTTTTAATATGTTATGAGTGATAATAAAGTGTTACTGCATGCGATATGATCATTATACAGTAATTTCAGCGTCATTACCTGAATAATAATACAAAGAAAAAACATATTACATTTTAAATTACTTCAAATCTTATAACGACTTGAAATATAACGTCAAATAATTGATTTTCTGTTAAATATCAACACGATACTACTCGTGAATAAATACTCCAGTCACGTAATGGAGGTCACCCATAGCCAGTAAGGAGAAAAGGTCGGTTGGAAAGCACTCTTTGTAATTGAATCTTTAGTATAAAATATTATTTACTATGAAATAATTTATATTACTACGGTATTTTTATTTATTGTAATATAAAACAGTTAACAGACAAAGTATATAATTTAACCTGTCTCTATAATCTTATCAAATTACCCGACATATAAGGCAGTGCATCATAAATTGTGTTCACAAAATTTATTGTCTTAAGTATTCGATTACAGACTTCAGATGTCAAATGTTGCAGCCTTATTTAATATATTACTTTAGAGGGTGAAATTAATTGGAGAGCAAAAATATATAATAAGATGAAAAACGTATATAAAAGTAAAGTGTATTTAAACTATTATAAAAGTTATTTAGACTCCAAAGTAGATGCAAATGAGGTTCTAAAAATAACATTAGAAAGTAGTTAAGGACGACTTAAGTAAGTCTTAATTAAGACGTAATAGAAGTTTACGAGAGCTCTTAGAATAGTAAGAGCTATGTTAGTTTCTTTATTTCCTTCTTTTCACTGCTAATAGCTTCAGCGTTTATCATCTAAATGTTGTTTGATTACAAATCCAAATAAGGAAATATAAGTTAATATATTGATACTTTATATTCATTATTTTATGCCTTGTTAGCCGTCGCTTTATTCAATTTTATTTATTAGAAAGATGACAGCCTTTCTAATAAATGAATGAATTATGTGTTATATATCATATATCATTTTAAAGTCATGTAGAAATGAGAAGACATGGATATTAGTTGCTTTACAAATTAATTCAGTCCCTTGAAGAGTAATATTGCAATTATCATTAAACTATACTTTAGAATAAAAAGTTAGTTATATGCAATTTATAGATTCATTGTTTGATAGTATAAGTATTGTCAAAAGTATTATTAGATTGATAAAATTAAATTCGCTGAATCGATGTAAAGTAAAATTACGATGTGAAGCTCATATTTATATAATCATTAAACTCATGAGAATGTCAATATTGGTTTTTAATTTTATTATGGTTATGTATATATAATTGTTAAGGTACAAATGTAGAACCTATAAGAAATATTTTTATAATTACCAACAGAGGTATATTTCAAGGTAAGATAAGATGTTTAAGACACTTTCTCATAATATCGATAATAATCGTATGTAAGAAAATAAAAACAAATTAGATAGATTTAAAAATAACTTTAATTTTAGACCATGGCTATGTGACCATAACGACGTTTCGTTCACTAGATATTTCACCTTAAAAGTGCAATTTTAGACATAGGCTACTAAGGAACAAACTTCTTCAGAAAAATGAAAGCATGTTCTTGCGTAAAAACTGCGAAAACTATTAAAAAAGTATTGCCAATAAATCAAGGCTCTATGACCGATTAATGTATTGATTTTTTTTTTTTTTTTTTTTTTTTTTTTTTTTTATGGAATAGGAGGGCAAACGAGCTGGCGGGTCACAGATGATTTGTGATCACCGCCGCCCATGGACTCTTGCAACATCCGAGGATTTACAGGAGCGTTGCCGGCCTTGAAGGTGGGAGTAAACGCCTTTTTTGAAGGTACCCAAGTCGTACCGATCTGGAAATACCGCCGAAGGGAGTTCGTTCCACATTCGAGTGGTACGAGGAAAAAATGTACTTGAGAACCGCACAGTGGTGGATCGCCACGCATCCAGGTGGTAGGGATGGTATTGGAGGCGATGGCGCGCTGTGCGGTGATGGAATTCGGCGGTAGGCATCAGATCGAATAGCTCTTCGGAACACTCCCCGTGGTAAATGCGGTAGAAGACGCACAGAGATGCAACGTCTCTACGCAATGCCAAAGAGTCCAGCCGTTCACAGAGCACCGGGTCCCCGACAATCCGAACGGCTCTCCGTTGTACGCGGTCAAATGGTAGAAGCTGATATTGGGGTGATCCGGACCAGAGATGAGAACAGTACTCCATGTGTGGCCGGACTTGCGCTTTGTAGAGCGCAAGTCTTTGGCCAGGATTGAAGTACTGCCTCGCTCTATTGATCACGCCCAATTTCATCGAGGCCAACTTGGCCTTGCTCTCCAGATGACCACGAAACCGACAGTCACTCGAAATGTCGAGACCCAGTATTCTGATACTTGGCGAGGCAATAAGGGGAGTGCTCTCGAAGAGCGGTGATACGACAAATGGGGTTTTCTTAGTGGTAAACGCGCAAACCTGTGTCTTCTGGGGATTGAACTGAACGTGGTTCAGTTCACCCCACTCAGAAACTATCCCTAAGGAAGTCTCTATAGAAGACACAAGTTTCTTTCGGCACTCGTCGACGTTTTCCCGAGAGAGACCTGCACGGCCGGAATATACCGCATCCCCAGTACTGTCATCCGCATAACAATGTATGTTGGAGATATCCAACATATCATTGATGTGCAGGAGGAACAGAGTTGATTACGAAAAGTGTTTCCTTAGTACTTTTGTTTCGTTTTTGTTTTCCTCGATAATCACACATATATGTACTTAAGTGAGGTGATATTTTTCTAATGTAAGAAAAGTTTATATAATATTTAATTGTTTGCATTAATATAAAGTTCTCTAGTTCTCTATAATCTTGTACTTTACTCTATCCTCTGCTTTTTAATTTACCAGATTAAAAAATCTGGAAAATATTTTTTTTTATTATGTAAATAGGTAAAATACGCAGATATCTACAAAAAAATAAATTTGTACAGGAAATGCTTTCCGATTATTCGTCGATTGTTCGTCCGTCATCGTCCATCGTCCACTTAACATCCATCGGATATTAGCTCATAGGCAGAAAATGTAAATGATTTGTGCATTCTGTTCTCGCACTTCGTAAGGCAAGTTTTAAGTTAACGTAACTCAAGGTTAATTTAATTCATTTTATCTAAGACACTGATAGAACTTAATAAAATATAAATTAATTCGTATATTACGCAAATAACGAAGAATCTTAAAGAATAATATAACATTATATAATTATATAAGTATGTTATATTTTCTTTATTTTCATAATGAATATTATTCACATGTCCATAACCCACCTACTACTTAAGAAACTCAATAAACCTAATACGGTTATAAGTATAACATATAATTGAACCCAACAAAAAGTATAAAAGCTAAAATTTCAAAAATAATAAAGTTATGTGCTTTAAATATACAATAAAATAACCTATTGTGCAAGGGTTGTAGATTAATCGATAAGTCTACTTGAACTCTATTAAACTATTTTGATTATATTAATTATAAGATATATCAATCAAATATGAAAGCGCTCAATGACAGATAGGATATATTTTTTCTAATTTAATGCCAGTATGTATATTATTTAAATTAATACAACTTTTCACAATTGGAATATACATTTATTTATAATGATAATTTTTGAAAATAAAATCAATCATAGCTCTACGATTAATGTTGCATAAATAATATTAATGAATTAATTATTTTCTTCTTTTCACTTACAAATCAGGATGAGTTGAGATATCATGGTTAAAATTCTGGGTTAACAATTTCATAGCATGTATTTAGGTGTATTTTGCTAGTCGATATTTATATTATAAACAATCTAGTGCTATTAGTCATGTAGTAATAATTTTCAAATAATTTCGTTAGCGAGGTCACCTACCAGTTTGTGAGATGTGTTAATAAACAACTGTTTTATAAAAAATATTAATATGAATATATGAAATTTAATATATAACAATAATTTTTACTGATGTAATTGGTTTTTGAAATGTTGTTAACTATGGGCATAGGAAGTTGTGCAGCTTCTGTAAATAATGAACATAAAGAAAATACAATAATTAACATATCTTTGAATGTGAAGTTCTTGTAATTCCGTGTGTATACTCGCTCAAAGCTCGTATACAAGGCCTACAAAAGACATCACTGAGAAAACCTTTTTTGTATTTTCTTTTACGGAAGTTGTAAAAAGTCCACTCATATAAGATTCTGAACAAAATCACTGTGCCATTGTCGCAAATCTAGTATACTTTTTAAAATACAAGTAGTACTATAATTTCTTAAAGAATAAAATGTCTATAGATATATCTATAGATATTTTATTATCAAAAAATTAAATAATTTTTTTAGACCTCAATATGACTACAAAGAATATAATATTACGATTAGAATGACTAAGTAATAATAGTTCTTACATAATTAAATGAGTGAAATCAAATAATTGTAGTTAATCGTTGCCATGGCTGTAAATCTAAAATCAATTTATTGTTTTGAACTTTTTAATACTCAACAGATTTTAACTTCGATTCATTGTTAAATAAACAAACACAAAACTTAAACCTAAATATTTATTACTTATTTATTTTCAATCTTAATTATAAGTATTCTCTGTATTAATTTCTCTTTAAGAAGTACTTAATATGAATCTATATGCCAATTGACTATATTGTTAAAATATTTTAATTTAAGCATTTCTACATTATATATATTACTATACAAATATTTTAAAAATAAAAGAAATAAAAAACCCATTACTCTTTAAAAGAATTTAAATTAAATCTCTGCCTTTGCTTCAAATTGTCGTCTCATTATTCGAGACCGAGAGCTCTCGCGACCGTTCTACGATAATTGTACAAACTATTCAAACATCTTTTAATCAAAACTTCACAACTCTTTTCATGTTTTATTATAATTTTAAAAGTTTATTTGAAATAATGTGTCTATTGTAGAAATAAGATTTTTAAATTTATAAGAACTCTTGTACCAAGAAGTGTCATTTGCATTTTTTGCAGAAATTACTCCGAAATCTCTATCGTAGTTAACAGCAAAAAAAAAATCATGAAATTCTCAAACTACCTACAACCTCCACAATTTGTTAACTTTGATATATATTTAGTAACAATTTATAAAGCCTTTGTGTGAATTACCTTGTGTTTAATTATTTTTGCTTTTAGTATATTGTTTCCTTTAATATCATATTGAGCGTTTGAAAGAAAATTATTCCGTGACCATTGTGTTGCATTTTGAGTGCTCTGTTCATTTGGTCTCATCGAAAAATCCTGAGATTCAAACGATTTGACGATAATTATCGTCTAAGTATAATTACATAAAGTTACACACTGTCTTTTCAAACCCAACGCGGACAGAGTCGCTACCAACTAGTAGTGGTATAATTTAATTTTTAAAACACATTACAATTTTCAAGTAACCTGCGCGATGAATATACCGGTATAAGCACTTTGTAGAACTTTATTCTAATTTTATTATTGTTGTAATTTTAGTATCTATGTTTTGTTGGCAGTTTCAATATAATATTATGGTTATAACAGCTTTATTTATGTTGAGAGTCTGAAAGGTTAAAGGTTATGTATACAAAGCAGTTTCCAGTAAAAGTTTCTCTTTGGATAATTTTGTTATCAAAGAAAATAATCTCAGCTTAAAAATTTACACATTATATAAAGTTATTAAATGTCTTCAGTCGCTAACATAGAATAATCTGTGCTATTCTCGTATACTTTCCTTATGTATTTAATTTCAATCTCATAATTTTTAGTTCCTTCGGTTTTTTTATAAGATCTTTACAATTTGAGGTGCAATATTAATTCAATTATTATTTAAATTAAGTGTTTGATCTGTTGTGTTATTAACACCAAATTATATATTAATAATAAATATATTGACCAAATTTTGTTTATTTAATATTGAAATAATATCTTGAAAAAACGTATCATACCATATTTTCAATCCTTATATTAATCTGTTTGTTTGTAAAGATATGTATATTTACGTATCAAACAGTGAATGTATTGGAGCCACTTCAATTAAATAACAAAACCTTTCCATTGTGATATTGTGTATTAAATAAACATTTTTACCGCCGTTATTTTTGATGGATGATTAATTGATACTTGTGTACTTTAAGTATTTGGGTTGTAGTTTTTTATTTAGGTTTTGTGATATTTTGTATCTGATTAACTATATTTAAACTGATGGGTGGACTCTGAAAAAAACCCACGGGTGTTATTTATAATTGATATTAATATTATAAGGAAGTTTTTATTCTAAGTATTAAGTTACGAAAGAACATTATTTATTTATTTATTTATTTATATCTTGAGTGAATGAAGTGGATGAAGTGGTATATTTGTGGTACATTTGGGAAGTATGTTTAGTAGAGATGGAAGATACGAAATGGATGTGGAAAGACGTATTGCTGCCGGTAACAGAGTTAACGGTGCTTTGGCTGCATTGTTAAGACGGCGAAACGTCAGCATAGCTGCACGTTTGGCTGTACACAATGCAGTTTTGCTACCGACGCTGTTATACGGCAGCCAAACGTGGGTAACGCAGAAGAAGAATGTAAGAAAGATGAATGCTGTGGAGATGCATTCTCTTCGCAGAATATGCGGAGTCAATCTAGCTGACCGAATCCGCAATGAAGTGATCCACAGAATGGCAGGTACTAGCGAAGATGTCACGGTGAGAATTAAGAAGAACGTGCTCAGGTGGTTTGGGCACGTCGAACTAATGAATGAATGGTAAAAAAGAATTATAAAGGAAAAGTGAGCAGAGAAATGGGAAGGCCTCGGGTGACCTTCGAAAACACAGTATTTACGATACTGGAGTAAGGTCACGTAAAAAGCATGAGGACCCCCCGGAGGGCATGTATGAAGAGGTTAATGTCTGTGGTCGAGGCGAAAGAGGTATGCAGGGACCGTAGCGTTTGACGCTCCGTCGTCTCTGGCTACCCCGCAAGGGACATGTCGTGAAGGTAAGTAAGTAAGTATTTATATCTTTTGCACTTTGAGTCAAATGGGCGTGGTAGGAGGTCTATTATTATATTATACTTGTCGAAAGAACCCCTTCTGTAAATAAAAAGCTTTATTAAGATAGTTGTCATAATTATAGCTTTGCGTACATTCTATTCATGATAGGCAGACCTCTGAAATAAAACTTATTATTAGACTTACGATAGCACCTTGCACATGTAATTTTTACTTATTGTTTTGATATTCTCAATGTTGATATATTTCTGTGGCAAACTGCTATTAGTTTTACAGTTTTAAAATACAAAGTTTCAATGTATCTATGTATATTTCTTAAACTCTCGCTGAAAAAGAAAAAACAATAAACTAAGGAAATAACTTTTTCTAATGACGACATTAATCGGTCGGAACGACTTGATTTACTGCAATGGCTTTCAGATTTCCATTTGTAACAAGGGTATACAATTCATCTGTATCGTGTATTAAACTACCATTTTATCTTTATGTATATATATATTCTTTGTATAAAATAATATCATATGCTTCAAAAATAATATTATATGCTGCAAAGCAAAAAGTTAAGAAAAAAAAATGTCTAAGTCGCAAGTGGAACTCAAATAATGTGTCCCAGATTGTTTTGCCTGAAACATCACTTTTCTTCTGAAGAACAAACAAAATAAAACAAAAGTTTTCTGAATAATATTTTACTTTACGGTTTGATAGATTTTTTGCTTAAGAAAGTTTAATGAAAAAAAAAGTAGATAATCTCAAAATATCCTGCAAATCATGTCTATTGTTGTGTTTAATATTTTCATAAACATCTTTTGTAATTTTACTTCACATTAGGTGATTATTTATTAAAACGGATCTGTCTATCGTAAGCATCTCAATTGATTTCCAAAAAGATGAGATTTTTGAATTTTTGATTTAGAATTTTTATTACTTTATTTATTATTTTTAATTTGAAAATTAATTAACTTACTATATGAGATCTACTTTTCAATTAATCTCACCCGACGAAGTCATAAATAAAGTAACGGTACATCATTTAACGTCATAATTCTGTAATTAAACAGTCAATACAAAAAATCGAGTGAACGCAATTTACTATACACCGTCTTATATGCTCATATTAATTTACTAAGATTATAGAGAGGGTAAGATAACGTTAGAATTTAATTGATGTTTTCTATTTCAAATTATTAAAATATGATAATCATATAAACTGTTTTATTTTTTGTAATTTTTTATAATAACGATACTTACAAGGGGTGATTCTCAACAGACGGTTATTCCTTACTGGCTATGGGTGAACACTTGAAAATATTAAATTAAAAATGAATATTTTGAGCAAAGCGAAGTGAGATTTTTTTTTCTACATTCTTTGTCACAAATAGGCTCAAAAACTACTTGACGGAAAATTATGAAATTTTGCAATCAAAAAGACACATTAGGTGATGGTTTAAAAAAAAATTAAAAATGTCATGTTGTTGAGGAATAATCGTCAAAAAACTGATTTCCCATTGAAATCAATGGGAAAAAAATACTCGCGAAAAATTTGTTTTAAAATGAAATCTCCTACTATTACATTACCGGCATTATCCACAGCGATGAGTGATGAGTGACTGAGCTTGCTTCGCTCAATATGCAAAGGTCACCTGAGATTTCGCGAGCGCAGCGAGTCAAAATTGAAGGTCTGTTGGCGCCCCTAGTTTTAATATTCCGAATAACGTTAAAATTCTGAATTAATGTTATATGACAGTATCACTTTACTCTAGGGAGGGCCCCACTCATGGATAGTATAAATAAAAACTTATTGACGTTAAAATTACAACTTAAAAGGCCCTATCTCGTCATAATTAATCGTTTTGGTAAGTACTTTATAATATTTTAATACGTTGAAGGTGATACAAACATTTTAAAATAATACGTTATTCAAAAATGATTTTGTGAATATTATCCTTAAAAATGTTAAAGCCTCTAATTAACTGTGAGACTAAGATATAATAGAAAACAAAATCTTCATTATCAACCACATGGTTTGTGGTTTTATCTTAACTTTTGTTTTTTTTCTAATATCACTAAAAACACTAAATTATTACGAAAACTAGTTAAGGGCGTTTATATCGTATATATATAAGATTCAACAAAAACTTTTGTTGCTTTTTTTATGTATTATTCATCTGGCCACATTCATTCTAAAATAACCTATTTCCTCAAAATGATTCATGTCTATTTATCCTATTATTTAAATATACTCGTACTTAATAAATAGTAAACAAATCACTATCACTAGAATTATAATAACATTTTACTCGAATGCTACACATGATTACGCTGATCCCACTGTAAGAAATATGCAATATAAGTATACGAAAAGACAAGTTATGCACTGATTGCCTCAACAATATCATAAAGATGCTGTCAATAAGTTTGATAAGGGTTTTTGTATACATCACAAATTTAGTGGATAAAGATTTTTTCATGTCTATCATTATTTGTATACAAGTATCAAAGGTTTAATCGCTACCTTTGCATAATGGTCGAAATGTTCTAATCATTACTAAAGTGACTTGAATTCACTGCTTATGCTTATTTCAAAACATTTTTTGTCATCATCGAACATCGACATTTGTTTTGGGTCGATGATAAAAATGATTTTAATTGCATTTTGTTTAGTTTTTTGTCAACTTTATTTATATTAAAAAAATAAATTAACAAGAAAAAAACTAATTATAATTTCAAAATATTATTTATAATCTCTTGATACTATTTCTTCGGCATACTAATCTCATTTAAGAATTACTATCGTGATGTATAGCATTCACGTTAATATTTTACTTCAAATGATAAATATAAAAAAAATAACATTTAATTGTAAATAAATAAATAAGTAAGGTTTCATTAATAATAATTGAAGGTTTGAAAAATTGAATAGATGTTTAATAATAATCTGTAACAATATTTCTCTTGTCCTAAGTTTATTATTCTATCAATTGTTATCATTACAGTTTGAGTTAGGTACAGGTAAATAAACTGAGCTATACAAGCATTGAATTTAGCCATACCTAACAATGATCTATAAGAGGTGACCGATCTGTCAATTTGTTTTTATATACGAGGGCCAAACTGAAAGTTTTTAGAACTGGCCACTTAAAAGCATTATATTAAAAAAAATAGTTTAAATTTTGAAAATAGAACTCTTTACCAATATTATTGAGTGTACATTTCATTCATTTGTCATTTGTTTTACGATTTGGCGGCAAATTGAAAATTGTCTGTGCACGTCAGAATGAATTTAAGCCGAGAAAATTTTCGTGCAATGATTTTTTATGACCTTCGATGTCATTTAAGTCAACAAGAAAGTTATGATAGACTTCGATTGGCTTTTCACGATGAAGCCCCATCTCGTGCCACAGTTTACAACTGGTTTAATGAATTCAAACGTGGTCGAACTAATCTCACCGATGATTTGCGTGAGGGACGGCCTTCTACTGCGACGACTGAAGATAACATCAGTGTTGTGCGGCGTATGATAGAGACTGACAAAAGAATGTGAACAATGTCATAAAACCTGCATATTTTAGATGAACTGATAAAATAAAATATTTCTCATTATTATATTATTTTACTTTACAACGTTAAGTATAAACTTCAAATTTGTTTTTTTTTTAAAGAGGCATCGTGAGAGTATTGTAAGCTAATATTATAATACACTATTTTGTATACATAATATAATTTATCAATTTAACTACTTTTTTGGATTTTTTTTTGTATTTAAATAAAAAAGGCATTCAGAATTTTATAATCTTCATTCCCTGCAGATAATTTGTGACGAGACTGAAGATGATATAAGTGAAGGCGTGAATATTATGGACTGTAACAAAGGATAGCGTCCAACGACTTAACTGTCGGTCGATTTAATATATATCAGAAGTTTATTAGGTTTCCATTTTATTCTTAATATTTGAAATGAATTAAGGTATTTTTATCCTTTTGTGTATTTATTTACGTTTTTTGTTATAGAAGTTGATCAAACCGTTATATTATGTATTAAAAATAGTTTAATCTTCAGCAATCGTCATGTTAAGAATGAGCAGCAGAGTTAAATTCCTTTTACGTTTTCCTTTTAAAAGCGTCACATAAAGTACAGCATAAACAATTTATGGGCCAATTGAAAAAAAATCTTTGTTACGTTTGTTAGAGACAAAGATATAGACAAAACTTTATTTCCATTGTAATTTTTGCTTTCAAATTTTGTTTGAAGTTTCCAAACTATATTATCATTACTTATGTGATTTGTAAATTATGTATACAAATAAGTCCCTTTTAGACATATAACTCTTTGCAAAAAAAATAATGTTAGTTTACTATTTGACATATTGTTATTATGTAAATATGAATTCTGTATCTTAGAACAATCAACACAGATTGTCTATCTACGAATATTATAAAAATTCCATATATGTTCAAGGGCGCGGTTTAAAAACCTGTTTACTTTATAGTCAATGGTTTTCTCAAATTTGTGTAACATTATGATTATATACTCACAGTAAGTCACGGTTGAACGCACCTACTAATGAATTTATTAAAAAAACCCACAGAACTAAATTCGTGACTAACTGTGCATAAATATATAATGAGACCATTATGTGAAGAAATATGTTAAGTCAGTACTTATAGTTATTTAATTGAATATGTATTCAAGCAGCAATTACCCCGAAGTTACTTGTAACATCAGTAAATATTGTAAAATTTCTCGCAAACTTCTATGACGCCTTTACTACTTTACGTTACGTCTTTAATTACTTTTAAAATGTTATTTTCAGCACCTCATTTGCATCTTTTAGTGTTGAAATTAAAGTTACACTAAATGAAATGAAACCTGGTACTTTTATATATGTAATTAATAAACTATTTGTTTAAATACACTTCAATGATATATATATTACTTACCATATTCAAACATGAACAAAGTAGATATTTTTTATATCATTATTATGTTTAATATGTACATCGCATATCCAATAGATCTTAGCCACTGAAATCATAAACAAACTAACGCTGCAACATTTGACATCGTTAGTCTTTATTCTAATAGTTAAGTAAGTTTTGTAAATCGTGAATGTAATTTATAATGCTTCTCTTTGTATTCTTATATAATTGGTTAAAATAATAGAGGTAGTATAAAATCTGAAGTTAATTTGCTGTTTCATATTTCAGTTATGTTTCCGTTTAATTTAAATTGTGTTATATTTAGTCTATAGTAAAAACTGTCAAACTGACGGTTCCTCCTTATTAGCTGTGGTTGACCTCAATTACGTCACTGCAATATTAATTTCAGTTTCTGCAGATTATTTACGAGCAGTATTGTGTTCATAATCAAAGCAATCGATTACTTGATAATTATAAAATAGTAACTTATTATGGTTATTAATTTTATGAATTGTTAAAATATTTTGAAAAGTTATGGAAAGTATAATTAAAACTCCATGACATTAAAATTACCGCTTTTTTTCTTCACAATTAATTGTTTGTTTCGGTATTGTTAATGTGAGTTTAACATGTTTTAATTAAAATTATAGTAATAAATATAAAATAATAATTACAAATAAAATTTTATTTAGTAATAGAATTAACATAAAATAATTACATTTCAACTAACTGCAGGCATGCGATCACATTAACCACACAGTAGGTAACAATTAAATGAAATATGTATTTATTTAAAGAATTTATCTATGAAGTGATTGATTTAAGTATATACAAAGAAAGCTATCACTAAGATTGATAAGGGTTGTTTTTCTCTCCACAAATGTTGATAAAGATCTGTTATTATTTGATTACCAGACTAGGTTACGTTGCTTAAGTACTATTTGAGGTTTAGTCACTTCCTTTTCATAGTATTTAAAACTTTCTAATTATAACTAAAGCGACTACAATTCAATGCTAACAATATTTTATATATATATTACAATACTCGTATAACAAGATATCTCTTTTAAAAATTAGATAAAACTGAAGTGAGTTTTTTACTATGATATCGACATAAGACGCACGTTGTTTTTATTTTATCGCACGTATTAATATGGAAAATATATTTTTGTATTTATATTTTTACCTTTTATACCAGACTTCAGCGGATTTGGATAACGGTTCGCTTACTATTTTTCAAATTTTTATTATTATTAGCAAATACTCCGAAAGTCATAAAATAATTAACTCATCTCTATCAAATTATTATTTATTAAATTATTTTTATAAAATTAATTCAACATAAAAACTCATAAAATAATCACATATGCGTGCAGAAACTAACAGTTTGTTATTTGGAATATGTTAAACGAATTAAAAACAAATTCAAATGAAAGGGCCGTTTTATTAGATAAATTAAGATACATTAAGTTTTTTTATATCACAAAATAAGACTCATGTGGTCAGTGAAATTGTTTTAGTGAATGTAAAACAGTGGTACTAGCAGCAGATAACAAACACATGCTGTGTTTCTGATCTGTGATCTGCTTCGATATCCCGTGTCTAAAGAAAAAATGTATATATTTTTTTGTTTTAAAAAAAGAATTTCAAGTAATTTAAAAGTGTTTCAAAATAAGTTCAAGTTGTTTAAGTGTAAAATAAACCACCTAGTGAATTATTATTATGCTTGGCAGAAACTCAACGTTACTAATCTCTCAAATAAATTATCGAATGAATTCAAGTGTCTCCCAAATTTAAGAGTGGTTGGAACGTCTCTTAAATGTCTTTTTTTATCATTATTATTCAACAATGTCTTTATCTCATTATCTTTTCTTTCCAATTACATAATGTCTTCTGTAAGTTAAAATGCAGAAGAATTAAATGTCTTAAAAATGTAATGATAATAAATATCCAGTATGAAAGGTTTATATTTGGACTACGTATTTGGTAACTCTATCAAAGAACATACAAAATGAATTAGCATTGGTTTCAATATTTTTATTAAGAAACTAATGTACGATGCTAAGAATATAACCTCATTTGTATTTCTCAATATTAGGAATAATAACTTTAATTGTACTGAAATAAAAATTAATATTCTGTTTTATTTTAACCTAATAAAACGATAAAAAAATATTTAATGAAATTCTGCAATTTTAAAAGTGATTAATAACAAATTGATCTGCACAATTAAATACTACGTAGATAACTGTAGCCTCAAATTCCTTGAGTTGCGTTTGCGTATATCTTTTAAATTAGATCCAATATCTGTGAATAACCTTGAGACCGTAACATTTGTCGCTTTAGACTTTAGAGTATTCTCAATCTTTAAAATCTAAATCTGATGGTTGAAAATAAAATTAAACCAAAATAAAATCGACCTTCCTAAGACTAAGGCTAATAGATGTAGACTTCGACTGTTACCACACTTAAAACATTAACTACAATATTATTTTACTAACCCTCGTGTCATGTGAAATGGTTTATATTTTGTTGTTATTGTATTGTATTTTAATAAGGCATTTTACATGCAAACACAGCTGCCGCTAATATAGTTATCTGCTAAAAACTTACGCGTTAATTAGAGAAGGACGTTACTCTTTGGACATATTATATAAGATATATAAAGGATTATTGTGATTTATTTTCTTGAGAATATAATTTAACAAGTTTTTGAAATGTTCGAAAATGAATCTTGTAGTTTATTTTACTTTTTCATACTTTACAAAAAGGCTTTACATAAAATCTCAGCTCGCTCAAATACAAATTGTCGCCGCATTATTCGAGTTGGAGAGTTTTGTTCTCGCGACAGTTTTACTGTAATTGTACTAACTATTCAAATGTATTTTAATCAAAACTGTAAGAGTTTCTTTGCATTTTATTATAGTTATTTTTAAACAATATGAAAATGTTGTTAGTGTTTGCAAATATAAGTCTAAGCTTTTGACGTTCAGGTTTCATGGTGTGGTTACACTAAACCAACGTGCGTCCTGAATGCTATTCCCGGAAACTATTAAACAGTATGAGGCAGATGATAAATAAACAGAACTAACTAGCATATATCTATATTACACGCACTTTTAGGTATACTGGGGTTTTAAAATTTTTCATTAAAGATGGGATATCGCAAAAGATAACGAATATATTTTGCTTGCTTTTTTTAATGTACTTGAACCTCAAATTCATCAAATAGAATGACTGACTGAACTCAACAGTAATTCGGTGTTGATCCATCTGTCACTATGAATTAGTTAACCACAAACCGAGGTCGTCATATGCACTACTAATTCGTGCAATATTGATGATATATGATCAATGATAACTTAAATATGGAAATGTTTTAAATATATTAGTAATTCAATATTCATATATGATTAAGTAAGTACTTTTGTATTTTTTTATTCAATGTTTTGGTTGATCGTACCGGCACTGAAAAATGTGTCTATATAATCATCAAATTATATAATCATCTATTGTAAAATTAATTATTTATATCATAAGATTCCTAGCCGTCGAAAGTACGAACTCTATTAAAGAGAGTTTTGCTCTGTTTGTTATATTTAATAATGTAGCATAAATAAACTGTACTATATTGTCATTGGGCTACTATCTGCATTTTTATCATATTTCTTGAATATTCCTACATTAACAGGGAGCATATGAGTATTCGGGTCAAGTGACTAAGGTAACCACGTGCCATCACTTGCCATCAAATCACAGTGATGAGAAATTATTACCCAATATTTTGCAACACTAAAGGAATGAGAAATACGTTGCTGAATATTTTAGGAAAAAATACACACTTTTTTTCAAGGTATCCATGCAGTATCAAACTGGAAATTCCACTGACGAAAGTTCATTCCATATTTACGTAGTTTGTGGATGAAAGTTTTAGGGGAATTGCTGTTTCATATTTCTATTAAGATTTTTTTTTATAATCATACAAGTTATTTTATATCAAGAATCAATTACAAGAAGGTGCTTTCTAACATAAAGTTTCACCCATACTGGCAAAGCATCAGATAACACCATAGACGTCATAAAATTCATCATGTTTACGACGTCCCTGGAATATCAATTTCAATTACTGCAGATTATTTATGAGTGGTAACGTGTACATAAAGCGCAATCAATTATTTAAAACCATATATCTAATGGTTAAACGATTTTAGAAAATTAATCATTGTATTTTCATTATTATTTCACCATTAGACCGTATTAATAGAAAGTAAAAATAAAATTTCATGATGTGTAAATAATTGCTTTTAAGGTTATATTTGCTCAATTAATAAATTGCTTCAGCATTATACAATAATATGATAATCTGAAGGTGGCATAAACGTTTAAAATAATAATATAATATTTTTACTATATAATATGTTCAGTTTAGTGTTCGTAAAAGAAGTTTCACTTTTAATAATCTAATAATTAGATTAAGGTAAAATAATAAACAAATTCTTCATTGCTATTCACCGACAGGTTCTAAAAGCTGTGCATCTCTTATATTATATATTTAGTTTATTATAAAAACTACTCTTTGGATATCTATATTCTGAAATGTAAAGTCTTCTCTGAAATGTTTATAGTGGACATCGTCCATTCAACCAAAATAACAACACTGTTTAGAATAATATAATGTGTTCGGATTTTTTGTCATTTAATGAAAAAAGAGATTAGAAAAATCAAAAAAGTCCATTAAAAAGCGCCGATTGTATTCCAAACAAACGTAGGTATTAATAAATATTGCAAAGAAATCAAAAGTCCAATATAATTAACTTCTTAACTTATCGTACCGAGAAACTCACTATTAAAACACGTATCTTAAATCATCATATCACTTCTTAAATCTATAAGATTGCTTTAATTACAGCAATGCGAAATCAACACTAGTTATATACATATACACAAATTAATCTAGGACTTCTACTACAACAACTCAATTGAAACAACACAATACAAGTGACTGAGTGCGGTAAGTTTGTTTGACTTTTCCATTAAGAGTAACGTATCAGGAAACGTATCAGTAACGTATCAGGAACAAAATTTAAGAAGTATTTACTGTAAGTAAAGCTACATTTTTCTTCGCTTTTAATAGCTTTTTGTCTTATTACAGTTAAAATTATTGCTAGAAATGTACTTCTTAATGTTAATTGCATTATCTAAAGTAAATTTAAAAATATCCAGATATTAAATTATCAATATACAATAAAATAGTTAGCAATGTCAGCACACTTCATTCAATGGACGGACCGACACACTCTATCCATTACCTTATTATTATTATTTACATTACATTTATTATTATTATTATTATTATATTATTTCATTAATGATGAATTCATGATATCTCAAGACAAGCACTATTAATATCAGTGAAATTAATGGCGGATTATAAACGTTTGTATTATCACCAAATTTTGGCTTAAGTTATTGTTCTGTGATTATATGATTGGTAGATGAAGAATTTATTTTATTTTATCATCAATACATTCATGGGAAATCTTGATCTTGAGTGCATACAACTAAATCTATCTTCACTCAGAGTGGAACATATTTTTTAAATCATCTAAAACATGAGTTTTCTTTTGTTGTGTTCACAATTAAAAATTATGTTTTAGTTTCTAAGTGTTTAAGATTTTTCATTTTCTTTTCAAAATATTTATAAAATTAACCAGTGTTCATTCTAAAACAAGCTCTACATGCAAGTATTTATAATTTTTATCAATTATTTTTAATAACAGAACAACCTTTCACAAAGAAGCGGTACCTCGTATTTATTAAAATAGTATCTTGTGTATATTTATCGAAGGTAACTCTAGAGAACAAAAGATGTTTAATTAGTTTTATTTTTCTTACGTTTGCATAATAGACGTTTCAAATAAACTTTGAATTGAATTAGAGAGTTTACTGAAATGGGATTTGATATAATATATAATTATCATAAAATGCTTTTAAAGATATTAGGTAACCACGAGCTTATATACATTATGATTTAATATTATTAACGTCAAAAACAACAGATTACCGGACAAGACCACAAATCAATATTTATGAATATAATATTAATAGATTTTCCATGATGTAATATAATATAATACGACTTCATCTATTATATAAAAATGAATCGCAAAATGTGTTGGTAAGCGCAAAACTCAACAACGCATGGACCAATCTTAACAATTCTTTTTTTTAAATATTCCTTGAAGCCCAAGGATGGTTCTTACGGCGAAAAATAATCGAATAATTTCCTGGAAAACCCTAAAAGAGCCCTTTTCTTTTTCCTATACAAATATTTTCTAACTAAATTTAGAGTCAATTTGAACAGTATTGCTATACAATAAAGTTCATATTAAATTACAAGCACTCATTTTTGTCTAAACAATGTAGGTGTGTTGCTAACGTCGAAGAGTCAATTCGCACTTTATTGTCTCTGCACAAAGTTCTAATTCAATCAAATATATGTGTGTGCAGGTTCACGCAAAAGTGATAATATCGTGAACCCGACCAAATTGAAAAGTCAAAAAATTTAAGAGCTATAGATTTGATTGGCCTTGGAATATTCTTTCTTTTGTTTTAGTTTTGGAATGCGACATAAATTGTCATCAGTTTTCACGTCATTGCATCTATCAAACAAACCGCGTTAAAAAGCGTTTATAATATTTAATAATTAATTTTGATTGTTTTATATCGTGTTTTGTGCAAAGTATTTTAATACCTGTGATTAATAATTATTGCATGTGACATAATTTAGGTGAGTATATTCGATATGCCTCCTATAAGACGAAGTAATTTAGGTAGAAGAACCCGAAATGCTACAAACCAAACTAATTACCGATCTTATCATACTGCACAAGAACGTGACGACCGAAAAGAACGTGAAAGAATTCGTATATCACGAACGCGGGAAGCGAGAGCGAGAGATTCAACCAATAATCCCGAAAGTTTGAATCGAGCTGCTTTCAATTATGATTTGTCAATTGACTACAGTAACCACCAATGTGTTACTATTGAATCTATGAACTTGGTTTGCTCTCATTGTAAGGCAAATGAAGCCAATGGATTGTGTTGCGCAAATGGGAAAGTGAAATTGATACCATTGGATCTACCACCAGAGCCATTGTACTCATTGGTTTCAGGAATAGAACCAGATTCCATACACTTTTTGTTAAATATCCAACAATATAACAATTGCTTTCAAATGACGTCATTTGGGGCAACAAACGTAGTTCGGGAAAATTTCATGCCAAATTTTAAGGTAGGTATTATAGCAGTTAATCATTATTATTTTAGTGAACAAAATTTCCTGTTAATTAAGTAAAGGTGTGTCTTTAATCTTCAGTTCCTTAATCCCCAAGAAATATATTACTTAGTCATAATATTATTTGGTGATTCAGTATTAGCAATACTTTTATTATTTTGAAACACAATATAATTATTTGATGATGGGTATTAGTTAAAACTAATTATTACATATTGACATAGCTAAGCATATCAGTTTTAAATTGGGGATTCAAATTAGGAGACAGATATACTTTTTACGAACAAATATTATTTATATTTGACAAAAATCATTTTTTTTAATTTACAGATACAAGGCCAAATATATCATAGCGCAGGTTCACTGTTAGCAGTGTTAGATAGCAATTACAAATTCCTGCTAATTTATTTCATTGGCAATTCACCACAAGAAATTGATATGCGTTGTTCAAATAACAATTCAGTAAAGAGGTCTATTGTAGAACAATTACAAACTTTATTTCATGAGTACAATCAATTGATTATGTTGTTTAAAACTGCACTGGATCTGATGCCATCTGCTAATCACAAAATTGTAATCAGAGCTGATGCTGATAAAACACCTATTGGCCAACATGTAACACGTTTTAATGCACCAACTATTGATGAAGTTGCCATCGTTGTAGTTATAGAAAACTTGGAATCCCGTGATATTGTATTACATCGTCGAAATGATCAATTACAACGTATAAAGGAAACACACCGCTCATATGACGCATTGCAATATCCCATTATATTTTGGCAAGGTGAAGATAGCTCTCAAACAAGATGATAAATCCCATTACAGGTAATAAAAAATATTAGTTTAGCAAGGAGATATATTATCAGTCACTATATTATTTTTTTTTTATGTTCAATGTTATGAAAACAAAAATCTATTTTCAGGTTCTGAAACCAACAAAAAAGTCAGTTCAATTAACTATTATTCCTACCGCCTAATGATTCGTGAAAATGAAGACAATCACATACTCAAACGTCGGCGATTATATCACAAGTATGTTGTAGACATGTATGTTAAAATTGAAACGGAGAGATTAACATTCATCAGGTTGAATCAGACAAAACTCAGATCTGAAGAGTATATTCACCTTCGAGACGCGATTAATACTGATGGAAATGCACAGAATGTTGGTCGGATGACTATTCTTCCAGCAACATACATCGAAAGCACTCGACATATGCATGAATATGCTCAAAATGCCATGTCATATGTTCGTCATTATGGTACAGCAGATTTGTTCATCACATTTACATGCAATCCATACTGGATAGAAATAGACACAGCCAGAGTCTTTATACAAAAGTTGAAATCTTTAATGGATTTCATTGTCAAACATTATGTGTTTGGAGAGACACGCCGCTGGATGCATTCTGTGGAGTGGCAGAAACGGGGATTGCCACATGCACATATTTTGATTTGGTTAGTTGACAAAGTTAAAGTCAAATGAAGTTGATGCAGTAATATCAGCTGAAATCCCTAATGTAGAAGTAGATCCTGGATTGCATGAGGTAGTTATCAAAAACATGGTACATGGTCCCTGTGGAACTCTTAATCAAAATTTACCATGTATGGTGGATGGTAAATGTTCAAAACGATATCCACGGACATTAATATCTGAAACAATCACTGGTATTGACGGTTATCCTTTGTATCGTCGCCGTTCGACAGCAGAAAATGGAAGATCAACAATTGTCAAATTAAATCAACAAGATATTGAAATAGATAATCGCTGGATTGTTCCATATTCACCCATTTTATCAAAGACCTTCAAAGCGCACATCAACGTTGAATCTTGCCATTCAGTAAAATCTATTAAATACATTTGCAAACATGTAACCAAAGGGAGTGATATTGCTGTGATTGGTATTAATGCAGAGAATTCCAATGATGAAGTTACCCAATACCAAATGGGTCGCTATGTTAGTAGTAATGAAGCAGTTTGGCGAATATTTTCTTTTCCTCTTCATAAGAGACACCCTACTGTTGTTCATTTAGCTGTGCATTTAGAAAATGGACAAAGAGTATATTTTACAGCAAAGAACGCAGTACAAAGAGCTGTACAGCCACCATCTATTACATTAACCAGTTTTTTTTGACATGCCAAAACGATGCTTTTTCTCAAACATTATTATATTCTGAAATGCCAAAATATTATATTTAGAATCAATCCTTAAGGAGATTTATACCACGGAATCAAGGAAAACCAGTTTCAGGATACCCAGATGTATATTCTAGCGATGCGATTGGTCGAATTTATTCAGTACATCAAAGCAATGATGAAAGTTTTTATTCACGACTGCTATTAGACAATGTACGTGGCCCAACATCATTCCAACATGTACGAACTGTTGATGGTGATTTGTGTGTATCATACAAAAAAGCTTGCCAACGTTTGCGATTGCTAGAAACATGCTCATTGGGATCAAACTCTCAATGATGCTGTAATATCACCACAAGCTCATCAAATACGAACATTGTTTTCTATAATCATATCTACATGCTTCCCATCAAACCCAAAGGATTTGTGGATCAAGTACAAAGATAATATGTGTGATGATATTTTGTATCAAATACGGATTAGAAGGGGAAATCCAAATATACAAATAAGCGAAGAAATTTACAATGAAGTATTGATTTCAATTGAGGACATGTGCTTGACGATGTCAAACAAACTATTATTTCAATTAGGTTTGGCCGCGCCCAATCGTCCAATGCATGATGCTTTTAACCAAGAGTTGCACCGAGAAAAACTGTATGATCTCAATACTTTGAAAGAATTAATTCAAACAAATCTTCCACTATTAAATGAACAACAGAAGTATGTATTTGATACACTTATGAAAGTAATAAATGATAAAAGAGGAGGGATTTACTTCTTAGATGCACCTGGTGGTACAGGATTTTTTTTTTGATTTCATTGATATTAGCAACAATTCGCTCACAAAATAAAATTGCACTTGCACTCGCTTCGTGGGGAATCGCATCAACTTTGCTTGAAAGTGGTAGAACAGCTCATTCAGCACTAAAATTGCCATTACACATGCAAAGCAACGAAACCACAACCTGCAACATTTCGAAGAACTCTGCAATGGCAAAGGTTTTGCAGCAATGTGAATTGATTGTTTGTGATGAATGCACGATGGCACATAAAAAATCTTTTGAGGCTTTAGATAGAACCTTACAAGATCTACGGAGCAATCATAACCCATTTGGTGGTGCAATGATTTTATTAGCAGGAGATTTTCGTCAAATATTGCCAGTGATTCTACGATCAACGCCAGCTGATGAACTTAATGCATATTTAAAGTCCTCCAATTTGTGGAAGCATGTGAAGATATTACATTTAAGCAAGAATATGCGTGTCAAGTTGCAAAATGACCAATCTGCAGACATATTCTCTAAACAACTCATTGACATTGGTAATGGCAAATTTTCTATAGACACCTTGACTGGTTGCGTTAACTTTCCTCAAAGTTTTTGTCATTTAACTAGATCAAAAGATGAACTTATTCAAAAGGTGTTTCCAGATGTTGCTCAAAATTACAGAAACCATGATTGGTTGAGCGAAACGGCTATATTGGCTGCAAAAAACATAGATGTAAATGAATTAAATTTCAAAATTCAAGAACAAATTACAGGCGAATTGAGTATATCAGTTGCGATATATCAGTTGATTCGGCTACTAACTAAGATGATGTCGTCAACTATCCGCCTGAATTTTTAAATTCGCTGGATTTACCAGGATTGCCACCTCACAATCTTCAATTAAACCTTTAATTATCGTTAGTTATAATGTTGAGAAATATCAACCAATCACGTCTTTGCAACGGCACACGGTTAGCGATAAAAAAAATATTGAACAACGTGATAGAAGCAACTATACTGAAAGGAACATATAAAGGAGAAGACGTGTTGATACCACGCATCGGAATGATTCCGACTGACAGTTTCCAGTGCGGCTTGCTTTTGCTATGACCATAAATAAGTCCCAGGGGTCAATTGTATGTTGCCTGTTCCCATGTTGGAAAACCATCAGATTTGTTTGTATTCACCAGGTAATCAAACAAAAAACATTGTGTATCATAAAGCACTACAATAAAAATAAAACAGATTTTTGTTATTAATACGATTACTGAAAATACTTATATACGTTTTATTTCATTATTCTTTATTTCATCTTATTAAAATGAAAAAGTAACATAATAAAAAAAGGATAATTTTACGATTTATTTATCATATTATTTAAAATATTAAATGATAAAAAAGATCCACCAGAACTCTTAATATGTATAATTCACGTGTCACGTTGTTTGTCCGCGGTGGACTCCTAAACTACTTAACCGATTTTACTAAATTTACACACCACGTACAGTTTGACCTAACTTAAAAGATATATAATCATTTTCAACTCAATTCATAGTCGCAATATTATTATATTTGTTTATTATTTTGCAGTTAGCTCCTAACAATTCTAAAAGATGGCGGTATCTGTTGACTGGATTGAATAATTACGAATGATGTATCTACCCTACCTACTAAACTTACGAATGAGGAGCATTCGTAAGTTTAGTGTTCCAAGTTATTTACTAAAAACTTTGTAATATACAAATAGTGTTATAAATTTGGATTAAATTTAAAAAATATTTTTGTTTCTATTTTGCTTAATATCGACTGTAAGAAAACATTATGATTTTCATGACAGAAGTACTCTGAACGTTACCCCTTAAATAGTTTACTACAATGTAATATATCAAAAATAGTCACAGCAACGCGTGACCGGTTCTGCTAGTTTTAAATAAAATCGCATTTTATTATACCATTTTGGTACAACAATGTCTTATAGAGAAAAAATCTGATAATCCTGTGCGACTCAAAAAAATTCTAAAGGATAGCTAAAAATATTAAAATTTTATGAAAATTTCGCTCTTAATGTGTAGACATAAAATAGCTCCGAGATATATCTTTAGATAACCCTGCTTTACACCTAGACTTTTACTTTATTAGAACTTAAACTGATTTACTCTAGTGGAATGAATCTTTGTATTAATATCTGTTCTAATTAAACTAAGTTTATTTCTAAGAAACGATAAGTTTGAAAAAAAAAAAATTTTATTTTTTGGTTTGAAATTTTTATATTTCCATCATAGATAACAATTAAAATTAAAATTATGTTACTTAAAAAATATCATAGTTCTAGGTCAACGGGAAGGGTCCTTTCAGTTTTGATTACCTTGAGTATTGAAATATGATTTTTCCATAAACGGCAATTTTGCTATCTTTTTTCACTTGTTTAGATGTTTTGTTATATCACACTGCAAGAGGCTGTAGACTATATATTATTTTCATTTTATGTCGATACTTCACGCATTCCCGAAATTAAAGACAGTGATGGAAAGACAAGCGGACGCACGAACGGACGGATAGACGGATAACAAAGTGTTCTACAGAACTCAAGCCATATTTCACTCTTTTATGTTACAGTAAAATTATATTCTAACTTTATTCCTATAAATTCTCTAGAAACAATAGAATACTAACGTTTTGTTTCAAAGTAAACATTTAAAAGTACAATATAATGTAAATTACATATAAAAGTGAAATTATTTTTTTATGTTTTCATTTTATTTAATTTAAGGAATGTAATAAAATTTTATGAAACCCTCCTTAAGTAATACGAAGCATGATTTTTTAAAATAGGTAGTATATTATAAAAAGTCTAAATTACATTATTATTATTTGACTTGACTATATGTAATAATATTTGAAATTATATTTAAAACTAATTGTTAAAAACGATAAAAAAAATATAATACTTTTTTTACATTTTCAGTGCAATTACTTTTGTCAACCTTTGCTCAACGTGAGATCGTGATTAGTCATTGTATATATGAAGTAGTCAGAAATGCTTTCATATTAATAATCGGCTAATTTTATAGCAATAGAATTGTATTAAAAGATTGTTATAGTAAGTAAACTGTTTAAATTACTATGTAGATGACGAAAATATAAATATAACATCGTCTAAAGACCAAAAATTTTTTTCTAAGTAACCACAGCACATTTTCTGCTAGTGTGATATTGTTAGTAAATGCCTTGAACCTATTGGAATAAACTATTTTAGGAAATCCCAACAGAGTTAAACTATTTTAAAACTCCAAACTAAGTATGCAATTTTGTTATACTAAAGTTTCCATTTAATATACGATATATAGAGATTTAATATAAGAATACCATTTCCACCACCCCTTCTCTTCTCGTGGGTGTCGTAAGAGGCGACAGAGAGAATATACCGGCTCAATTGCCGAGGGAGGAACGGGCAGCAGCGTTCCTTTTCATTTTATTACAGTCCATCTGTACTGCGCTCGCCAACCCGCCTGCCCAGCGTGGCGAGTACGGGCAATTCCCCTTAATGATAGGACTAAAAAAAACCAGGCCCCTAGTCCCCGGCAGCCCTGCCATTCCTGGCTCCGGTAGCAGTCATGGTAACGGCGGGGCAGGGGGTGCTAAGAATCCCCGGAAGAGATTCGGCTACCACATCAAACGGAAACTGGCCCTGGTAACACACAACATCCGCACTTTGAGGACAGACGAGAAGCTTGTGGAGCTGGAAGAAGAACTGAGTAAGTTGAACTGGGACATAATTGGGTTATCGGAAGTCCGAAGAGAGGGTGAGGACACCGTGACCTTGAGTTCCGGCAACTTATTCTTCTACCGGGAGGGTGAACACCAATCTCAGGGTGGTGTCGGATTCATCGTCCATAAGTCCCTTGTAAAGAACATAGCGACCATCGGAAGTGTGTCGAGTAGGGTGGCATACCTGATACTCAGAATATCTGAAAGATATTCGTTGAAGGTCATCCAGGTATACGCACCGACCTCGTCACACACTGATGATGAAGTTGAGGTTATGTATGAGGACGTAAGTAGAGCCATACATACCTCCAAAACTCACTTCACTGTTGTTATGGGGGACTTTAATGCAAAACTCGGCAATAGAAGCGATTCAGAGATGAGAGTGGGGCAATTTGGATATGGACAAAGGAACCCAAGGGGCCAGAGGCTGGCCGAATTTCTGGAAAAGGAGGGACTCTTTATGATGAACTCCTTTTTCTAGAAGTCGCCTCAGAGAAAGTGGACCTGGATGAGCCCCGACGGTGTGGTCAAAAATGAGATAGACTTCATCTTGACCAACAAGAGACACGTCTTCAATGATGTCTCCGTGATTTATAGGGTGAAAACCGGCAGTGATCACCGAATGGTAAGAGGCGTATTGAAGATCGACGTCAAGCTCGAAAGGGCTAAACTGATGAAGTCTACGCTCCGACCATCTAATGCTCATATCCAAAACCCCGAAAGCTTTCAACTCGAATTGCAGAATCGCTTCAGTTGCTTAGAAGATTGCGTTACAGTGGACGATGTAAACAACAGCTTTGTAGAAACTGTCCATGAAGTGGGGTCAAAGTTCTTTACACCACTTCGTAAAGGTAGACCTCAAAAACTTTCCACCGATACTCTCGAACTCATGGCAGGTCGACGCTCAATGGTGTTGCAGTCATCCTATGACGTAGAGTCATATAGGCAGCTCAATAGAAAGATAAAAACTTCCTTGCGATACGACATCCGTGCTTTCAACACTAAATGTATTGAAGACACGATCGAGCGAAACCAAGGCTCCAAAGTATTCGCTAGGAATGTTTCTATTGGGCAAAGCCGGCTGACAAAGCTGAAGTCGGAGGACGGCAATATAGCGTTGACTAAGGCCGACGTTCTGAGGGAGGTGGAAAGTTTCTATGGACAGTTATACACATCAGCTATAAAACCTGTTGTTGCCTTGGAGAAAGAACCCAGAGCCAAGCTAACCCGACACTATACTGAAGACATCCCGGACATCAGCCTGTGCGAGATTGGGATGGCTCTAAAACAGCTAAAAAACAATAAGGCGCCGGGCGAGGACGGAATCACCTCGGAGCTTCTGAAAGCGGGTGGAAAACCAGTACTTAAAGCCCTTCAGAAGCTCTTCAACTCCGTCTTGCTCGAACAAGGGACCACGCCAGAAGCATGGAACAAGAGCATCGTCGTCTTGTTCTTCAAAAAGGGAGATAACACCCAATTGAAGAACTACAGACCGATATCGCTCCTGAACCATGTTTATAAGCTGTTTTCTAGAGTCATCACGAATCGTCTCACTCGCAGGTTCGATGACTTCCAGCCTCCCGAACAAGCCGGTTTCAGAAAGGGCTTTTCTACCATAGACCACATTCATACGCTGCGGCAAGTTATACAGAAGACCGGTGAGTATAACTTGCCATTATGCTTAGCGTTTGTGGACTATGAAAAAGCCTTCGATTCGATCGAGACTTGGGCTGTGCTTCAGTCTCTCCAGCGGTGCCATATTGACTATCGGTACATCGAAGTGTTGAAGTGTTTGTACAAAAACGCCACTATGTCGGTCCGAGTACAAGAAGAGCATACCAAGGCTATTCCGTTACAGCGCAGGGTAAGACAGGGAGATGTCATATCTCCGAAACTGTTTACCACCGCGCTTGAAGACGCCTTCAAGCTTCTAGAATGGAAAGGATTCGGCATCAATATCAACGGCGAGTACATCACTCACCTTCGATTTGCCGATGATATCGTAGTCATGGCAGAATCGCTGGAAGACTTAGGCACTATGCTCGTAGGCCTCAACAGAGTATCCCAAGAGGTGGGCCTTAAAATGAATATGGACAAGACAAAGGTCATGTCGAATGTCCATATTGTGCCCACCCCCATAACCATTGGGAACTCTGTTCTCGAAGTTGTTGACGAATACGTATACCTAGGCCAAATGGTTCAACTAGGTAAGTCCAACTTTGAGAAAGAGGTCAATCGACGAATCCAACTCGGTTGGGCAGCGTTCGGGAAACTTCGTCACATCTTCTCGTCCAAAATACCTCAGTGCCTCAAGACCAAAGTCTTCAATAAATGTGTGTTGCCAGTGATGACTTACGGGACTGAGACGTGGTCTCTAACTACGGGCCTCATAAGAAGGCTCAGAGTCACGCAACGAGCTATGGAGAGGGCTATGTTAGGGGTTTCTCTACGCGATTCGAATCAGAAATGAGGAGATCCGTAAAAGAACTAAAGTCACTGACATAGCCCAGCGGATTAGCAAATTGAAGTGGCAATGGGCAGGGCACATAGCTCGACGAACCGATGGCCGTTGGGGCCGTAAGGTTCTAGAGTGGAGACCACGTACGGGAAGGCGCAGCGTGGGTCGGCCCCCCACTCGATGGACGGACGACCTTGTAAAGGTTGCAGGGCGCCGTTGGACGTCAAGTGCACAAGACCGTCCGTTTTGGAGATCGTTGGGGAAGGCTTATGTCCAGCAGTGGACGTCGATTGACTTATGATGATTACTATCGTTGTCATCATAATTCAATCGACATATATAGCCGTAATAATAAAATAATAATAAATACGATATATGCTTCCTAATCTAAAGAAGTTTTTGAAACAACTATTTCGTATCTTGTCTACAAGAGATACTTTTATAGGTGACATAAATATTGAAGAAGAAATAAAAAATGTAAAATAATTACAAATCTCTGATCAATAGTAGTAATTCATGATATCTAAACTTAAAACCGAAAAAATCTGCTAAAACAAACCAAAAGTAAGCGTGTACAGTTTACTTAGGGAAAATTGTCTTTGATACTTAATTCAGACAATTTTTCATTGTAACTTCTATTCTAATAGTAGGCTGGATAAAAATCTTGACCGTAATATTAAATTGGAATTGGGAAAGGAGTCTTATTCTGAGCGACTGATTTATTTGTATAGGTATTTCAAGATACTCAACTAATAGTCTTTAAACTTTCTGCTGATATGCTGTTTGTGTAAAACTATATCATGCTGTGTACAGGACAGACATCTTTGAAAGTTACAGTAGCTTCCTTAGAGTACCATTTACTTTTATCTAACAATAAATAGTTTACATCCATATTCCAGTCTTTTGAATCAATCAAAAATATATAATTCATTCTAATATAAAACTAAAAACTAGATTTGAATCAAGTTTTAAAATAGTATCAAAAATATAAATAAGGCGTTTTACTATTATTAACAAATAACTTACAATAAGATTACTCAGCTAAAAACACGCTTAATATTTACGAGATGTTATTAATATTTCAGAACCACTAGTTAAAATGTTTTACGAATGTAGAAACGTTAAATTTATAAAATAAAATAACATAATTAAAATATAACATATGTTAGAATATTTTCTTGTTAAATAAAGTTATGTAACTTCTGAATGAGAGAATCACAATACTGTAAGTTAAGTATAGAAAATTTATTACATTAACTTTGATAGTCAAGTAAGCGATATAAGAGTAAGCTTCCAAGAATCGATAGAACAAGTGGTAGAGGAGCTTCATGTAGTAGTTTTATCGAACATTGTATTTAAATGATAATTAAAATAAAAGTGGATGATTAAAAAACTACTCTTCAAGACAATAAAACAAAGTCGGTAATCTTTTTCATACCTGGTACAACATTTGCAACCACGCTTCAAGCATATATGTAAGTATATTTATTTATAGGTGGAGTTGATGTATTTAAGAACATTAAAAATAATAATTTCATTATTACATCTTTTTTATGTTGTAATTTGATTTATCATTATTCAATGCACATAAGTGCAAATAAAAAGGCTGAAAAAACGTAGCTTTTAGACTTCACTCTTAAAATACCGTGACCAAATTCTTACAGAAAAATTATTCGGCAGTAATGACAGTCAAAGCCAAATTACTGCTATTTAAGCTGATTGAATAGCAAAAATTTTATTGAAATTTTCAAAAAACAGTAACCATAATATATAAATTAGTTACGTATAACAACAAACATACATAAAAAGAGTAACATTGAAAACTAGTTTCTGTCTCTCTCTGTCAGTCAGGTTGTTGAAAATAATTTTTGGGTTATTCTTTATAAATTGCTCAGTATATCTTACTTGTTAAAGATTATAATACTTACTGGAATTATAGTATAATATATAAACAATTAAATAGTACTATATCGTGAAAAATTTGGATTTAAAGTAAATTGTACACAAACTATTGCTTTTGATATCACATAATGAGTGAATACACGGAACTAATATTTGTCCTCGCTTAAAGTTAAAAGTATAAAATAAAATACTTTTATTAAATTAACTTCTCCATTAACCTCACAAGTACCGTTAATTAAAGATGCACAAAGACCGCCACAGCCTCATTACTTTATTGAGTAGTTTTAAAAGATCCTCAAATAATAAATATCCTTAGAATGGCAATAAACTTTCTTCTTGATCTCATTAGAGAGCTTGGTTCGCAATCTGTAGAAAGTTTACTTTGAATGAATATTATAGAGGATGATTTTATTACATTCTTTTAAAAATCCTGGAACATCAACACAATGCATACGCTGGAATCCAGAAGTGTATTTAATTTATAACTCAATGAAACTATTAATCTAGAATAATTAATTGTATTTACTTATACATATTATTAATATATATTTACGTATGTACTTTGTAAACATCATTAATAACTGTAGTTTATTTATTGACTTTAGCTGATTTTACTCATGTAAATACAAGTTATATTAAATGTGGGATTCGAACGATGATAATAAATATAAAAATAAAAAATAAAATATATCGTAAAAATACTTATAGTTATGTATTTTCATATTAAAAATTACAAAAAAATTATTGAATCGAAGAATATTCAAAATATAATACAAATAATATTATTATTATTATTATATTATTGGTATTATATAATACTGTATTTTACTACACTATAGCGCTACTGATACAATTCATTTTGTTTGATAAGGGAGAGCAATTTACAATGGCCCTAGATATTCTGTAAGTGAAAGCACATTATGTACTTACTGGCCACTGATGTGTACATTTTCAAAAATCTTAAATATGTACTAATCATTTTATTCAGCATATTGGTATATATGACACTATCTATTTACAGAGAGAGCTCCTTTTGTTAAATCGTTATTTTAAAAACGAGTATATTTTGAAATAAGCTTAATTACATTAATTTTATTCTTCTTTCACTCATTATTTCTCAGTGGTTTGTAATACTTTCCTATTAAAATAATTTTCATTGCCATTTACTTATTACAAATTGTATTTACATATGTTTCTGTATTGATTTTCTAAAAAAGTTGTTTTTAAGGATTTCGGGTAAAAGGAAATCATTGCGAGATTGATTAGTCTATTTTCATAAAAAAATATCTTTAAATCTCCACATGTATTATTTTATAATCGTATTAGGTAGTACCATGTAACTTTATAGTGTCTATCAAAAGCCATATAATATTATAAACAATAAAAACTTACTTTATTGAAATTGACGTGTAAAGTAAAAAATACTGGGATATTGTATTTTTATCACGAAACTGATATCATTAAGACAAACCATTGAGTACTATAAAACAATTTAAAAAGAAGCCTCACATTTTTATAGCAATGATCTCTTATGCCGTATTTTTATGTTTACTGTTTACTATTTGTATGCACTCTTTGAATAGTATTATTATAAAGTAAATCAAATATTTTTTAGTCCTAGAATTGTAATTTACTTAAATACACTGTAATTTTTATACTTAGAAAGACTTTAACAAATGTATACTTAATATAACTTACTTAAATTTACATAAGTGTAGTACATTATATTTAGAATAAAAAATACCAAAAACTATAGTCTTAACTTTAATCACAGACGTCCATCTGTCACCTGTCTAGACTAAAACGTGAACATATCTAATAATTTACTGTCACATACAGTTCTATCAAAGTTAAAGTTAAGGGAATGGCTTATCTAAATTTACATTCGTCCTTAACTTTTTATTTCATATTGTTTTAATTCAATTCAAGGTTGAAATCCATTGTCAAAAAACAATAAACTTTTAAATCAAATACTTTCAGTTAACTGAACTGTTAGTTAAGCTGCTGGAGAAACAGACATTAAAGCCATATTAAAAACTAACTAAATTAAGAGAATTCTTGTTTTCACTTGAAATAAAAAACCTAAATGTCAAATCCTTAATAATTTTAAAAATGCATTTAATTTACTTTTACTAAATCATTTAACTTGTTTTTCATTTACTATATATTTATTTATAGTATTGTGGACTATAACTAGGTCATTAGTGGAAGGGCTTCAATTAGAAGTTAACCATCCACGGGACCATCAAAGCTAATGGTGTTAATTATCCTTCGTTTATTCGCAAAATCGCCATGAACTGGGATTGTTATCTAAGAGAAGGATAATTTCGAATTCAGATGTTTGTTTTGGGATACTTAAGTTTAGACTTATTGTTATATTTGTATTGTCATCGTTTGAACTTCTTTTGGGTTAACTTTACAAAATGAGCCTGCATTTAAAAACTAGGATCCGCCAACCGTGCGCGGCGGGTGTTGAGCTGAGTCCTTCTCCTTTCATCTGAATATTATTCATTTAGCTTCTCGCCATATCCCTTGCGGGGTAGTCAGAGACGATGGAGCGCCAAACGCTACGGTCCCTGCATACCTCTTTCGCCTCGGCCACAGACATCAACCTCTTCATACATGCCCTCCGGGGGGTCCTCATGCTTTTTACGTGACCTTCCTCCAGTATCATAGATACTGTGTTTTCGAAGGTCACTCGAGGCCTCCCCGTTTCTCATTTACCGCTCACTTTTCCTGTATAAATCTTTTTTACCATTCTTTCATCACTCATTCGTTCGACGTGCCCAAACCACCTGAGCACGTTCTTCTTCATTCTCACCGTGACATCTCTCCGCAGGTACTAACCTGCCATCCTGTGGATCTCTTCATTGCCGATTAGGTCAGCTAGACTGACTCCGCATATTCTACGAAGAGATCGCATCTCCACAGCATTCATCTTTCTTACATTCTTCTTCAGTGTTAGCCACGTTTGGCTATCGTATAATAGTGTCGGCAGCAATGGACGCATTGTGTAGAGCTAAAAGGGGAAGCTATGCTGACGTTTCTTCGTCTCAACAATGCAGCCAGGGCACCGTTGACTCTGTTACCGGCAGCAATATGCCTTTCCACATCCATTTCGTATCTTCCGTCTCTGCTAAACATACTTCCCGAATATACTACTTCATTCACTTGTTTTATTATTTTACCATTCCCGTTGATCTTACATTCTGTTCTTTCTTCATTTCTTTCAAATATCAGAACCTTCGTCTTATCTGCATTCAGGTTTAGACCATTATTTTCACACCCATCTTTCAGAGTGGTGACCAATGCCTGCAAATTGCATTCCGATGATGCAATGAGCACTGCATCATCTGCATATAGCAAGCAATTGACCTTAAGGTCACACCTACTTTCACTCCCATGTCACTGTCTTTCACGCCTTGGAGACAACTATCCAAATACAAGTTGAACAACCACGCAGACATAGCGCAAACTTGCTTAACACCCGATTGGATGTCTAACCAGGGCGACATGCCAGCTTCTACTCGCACACAGGCTGAGTATTCTCTGTAAAGAGACTTTACAGCCTGTAGCAAGGGTCCGGTCATATTGTATCGAGGCAGTATCTCCCATAATTTCTTCCTCACAACCCTGTCAAACGCCTTTTCCAAATCCACAAAAGCACAGAAAACCTTTTGGTTTAGGGCAAAAAACTTTTCCCTGATCATGCCTTTCAGATCTCTCTTGCATTCTTCTCGCTAATATTTTAGCATAAACTTTACCACCCAAGCTAATCAAACTGATAGCCCTATAGCTTGCACAATTTATCTGTGAACCTTTGCCTTTATACAAAGGTACGATGACTGCACCTCGCCAATCGCCTGGGACCAACCCCTGATTTCCAGCATAAATTGTACAAAAACCAGAACAAGTCCCAGACGCGTGGCCCACCATATTTGATCATCTCGGCAGTAACTTCATCTGCTCCCGCAGCCTTACCACATTTCAGACTTGAATCACTAACTAAGAATCACTTACTTCTCGCCAGAAAAGCTTCGTGTTATATTTTGTATACGCCTTATACGCCTGTCACAATTATTATAGCAAAGTTATGTTATAAAGAATTGCTAAGTTAAAAAAATATATATTGATCTATGAGACACTTTTTTGACCATTTAATCAAAATCTACATTCACGAATGTCACCAAAGAACTGCTAAACGAGTGAGACACTTTCTTGAATGCATATGCAAAATTTTAAAGCTCTAGCTCAAATGGTTTAGGAGGAGTAGGCGAACATCGAAACACACTTTTGACCAGTAAGAGCTTCGCTTCGCTCAGCTCAATTATTTATATTATTATTTTATATTTTGTATGACCATTATTTTACGTGTTTTGTTTATTTTAAGAAGTTTGAGACACATTTTCGTTAAAGAAATTTCATTTTTATTATTCCAGCAATTGCAATTTTCAAAATTTCGAGAACAATTACGGTGTATGGTATGGTACGGCTGAAGGATAATATGAATAAGGCGATACAACATATAATTTACAACGATTCAAAAGGAAAATTTTATATATTCTTAAATCATAGAGAAAAAAAAATGGCAAAAGATTTCGCTTTGAATACAATGTTACAATTTTTTAATATTTGTAACCTCCTTACAATATTAAATACTTTAATTACTTTGTACCATAGATTTATTATATATATTCCTGTAATATTAAGGTTATGTTAACCTACCTGAACCATGTCATTTCTATACCTAAAAAAATAATCTTTTAATGGCATGAATGTCGGTGATTGCATGAATTACTAATTATCAGGATAACATCTGCTGAGCCGTCTTGTAGGGATAATTTAGGAGTTCAGATTACTTTTAGTGATTCAGGATATAAAACATATGAGTCATTATTTTTCAACGCA
This sequence comes from Melinaea menophilus ssp. n. AW-2005, assembly GCA_918358695.1. Taxonomy (NCBI): domain Eukaryota; kingdom Metazoa; phylum Arthropoda; class Insecta; order Lepidoptera; family Nymphalidae; genus Melinaea; species Melinaea menophilus. The sequence goes on along the minus strand of OU911043.1, from coordinate 17,824,773 downwards.
TCACCTCATACTTAGTAAATTAGGAAGGTACTTTCGAAACTCTAGTGGCTATTTCATCCAAACCTCATGACTGATAAATATGGCTGTAAAAATTACATGACTTAATTTTTTTTTGTAATAAATTCATTATAACTCATGTTCATATTCATGATGTTGATATCATGAACTTCTTTATGGTCCTTGACACCCATAATGAAAGGTATTGAAGACTACTTTGAAAACCCATGTATTTAAACTTTTATTAATCCAGTAAAATCGCATATGGCTAAAATCATTTTTTTATAAATTTCGGTGTATGGGTGTTCCTGAGGTTACTGATCACGATTAGGATTTGTACAATTCAAAATGGCAGATCCAATATGGCTAATTTTTATAAGATATTATTTGTTTTCCAATGAATTTATATTTATTTTCACAAACAACATTTAAAAATGCTTGTATTGAATGGAGAGTAATAATAGTAATATACTTATTTTTATAAAAATCTTTGCCAGAAATAATGTCATCGTCAAAACAAGATTTTAATCGTGACTGAATATTGATAATTTTCTAGGTAAATTATTTATTCCTATCTAAGTATCTTGTAATCCCAAAAAAATATTAAGATTGTTTAATTTAATGTATAGGAGTGTGCTAAGGTTTGTTCTATTATTAGAGCATTTAAAGCATTTTATTTTTATTAGTCCTTTATTTATTTTTATGTAAATTTAATTATAAAGATTGAATGAATTAAAAAAATTATTGGTATAAAATAATGATGTAAAATATATATATGAGAATCTTTCATGAGAATAAGAGACAGTGATTGAAGAGTCTTTTCAATCAGTTCCTCTTATTCTTATAATGATTTTTCTTGCTCGGCTATTGTTCTTTATTCCGTGCACATGTGCCTATCCCATTTCTTTCTTAATAATTTGATTGTTGTCACCAATGAGTCTTGTTTATGCATTGCTAATAGCTTTTGATTAACTTTCCATGTTATATGTGCAGTGTAAAGGAACTATATAATATAATAGCATAATTTGCAGTTCTTAGTTGTTTTTGAAATACTTTTCCATATATCTATATGTATTTCCTGTTTTGAAAATAATTGATACTTTATAAAAACAATGGTACTATATTTTTGGAAATGATAGACTTTTGAGCTCGAAAGGACCACACAACTAACATTCGCACGAACTAACATAAGTAACATAAATAATAAACGTGTATTATTAAAAAAGATCTAAAATTGATTCTGATTTAATAAATTAATATGATGATATTTATTTTAATGTTGCAAATAGAATAAATTACTGAATTGTGGTTTCTATATTTTCTCTGTATTTTTTTCAATAATTTCAGGAGCCGAGTATGGTGGTTCGGAAATCCTCCTGTACATGGGACTGCACTACGTCATCTCCAAACAATAAAGCATGTAACAATGCATCTCAATGACGGCGACAAATATACAGCGGAATAAACAAAAATTTTGAAAACTATGAAAGCTTAAACAGAAGCTTAGATATTTTTCTTTTGGATAACTTCTATTTTATCTATGTACACAATTACGGAAAAACTTACCAATCTCAAGTTGATTATAAATAAGTATAGTCAAACTGAATCTATAAAAAACATGTACATAATCTACATCTCTTAATAAATTATTGCATTTAATATGTCTACTTTAAAAAAGGTAAAGATAAAAAAATCCAACTTAATGGTACAAACAGTAAAGTTTTTCAGATAGTATCATATAAATTGCATTAATAGAGTTCGAAGTTCTATCACCATATATACACATAAAATTACTTACAAATTTAGTGAAAAAAATACCACAATAATTTATCTAATGTAACATTTCTTATTAACAAATAAATGTAACTGAAATTTTTATACAAAAGTTCCAAGAATCCACATTAAACCAAGGAAGGGACTTGAATATATGAATAATTACATATATTTATAATTATGCAAAATTATCATAAGTAAAACTTGGTTTATATCAAACATTGAGAGATTTCTTATGTTTCTTTTTAAATATATGAATCAGGACAGTGTTGCTTTAACCGACTTTTTCTTTTCAAAAGGTAACGGCATTATCACAAACGGCTGTCTACAATTTAATTCCATCTGAGGTCAATATCACAATGGCGTCATCGGTTTACTAGATGGAATAATAGAAACGAAATGAGTAATGTCTCCGAATATCAGTTAAAGGGCTATAATAATAATATAATCCATTGATTCATTGATTGATGATTGTTTTAAGTATCTTATATAAAATTACTTAAATTCCTAGCAAATGATTTTTCCTTTTCATTGCATATATACGACTGAAGCTTTTCGATGTTCGCGGCTTAATCGAATACATTCATTATTGTTTAAACTTTGTCGACATATCTGCCTTTTAAAATGGTGAGTTTATTTCACTATAGAAATCACGTATTTTCACTTGGCTCCAAATTATTTCACAGTATAAATAAAAGATAAAAAATAAATAATAAAGTAATAAAAGTGTTTATTAAAGTAAATTGCCTCTAAATGTCATGTACATAAAGGAACAAGAAACGAAACTGTTCCGGATGAACCAGTGCAGAGTTCTTTGTGAAAGCTATATTATACTTAAAAGTTGCGACTCCCTCTCGACGAATAAAATTGTCTTCTTCATTCGTTGTAAATTGTATGTTATATGGTATTATTATCTCACTTCACGATGAACAAAGCTCGCGTTTTCTGTATACCTGTCAAAGTTTACTTCGCTGAAGTATTTTCATATAGTAGTAATTTTGTTACGGATAAAATAGTTTCTGAATTTTAATTATTTAATAAAATGAACAAAATACATCAAATAATAGACACACGATATATATATATATATATATATATATATATATATATATATTATTAAGATGTTAATAAAAATAACTATTTATGAAAAAAAAGGCGTCCCAATCCTGTTTTAACTTTTGCAAATGAGTTTTAAGTAAGAGAGACGTTGTTGCGACATGTTTAAACAATTATATTATTTTATATTTTATATGGCAATAGAATATAAAGTAATTATAAGTTGCAAGCTAACTTTATACTGGTCATTTACTTCTCAGATCTGCGTGAAACATTCGAAGGTGCCTAAAGTTTGTCCACGGCATGCGACTATATACAATACAAATTTATAAAGTAAGTTTTAAGAAAGTTTTGTCGCGTGGTTCTATCCGAAATTTAAATTAAAAACTTCTTTATAAAACATTTGATCTATGGCATACATTCTTACTGTAGTTGTATACTGCTCTTTGCCGTGAATTGTCATAACTTATAACTTGAGTAAGGTCAAAAATGCTAAGTTATAATACTATTATAATTATAACCTAAACCAATTCTGTGTCGTGTTTCATAACTGTAGAGTTGTTAGCTAACTTTATTTACTTGGATTGTAAATGTATAGTTTTGTCCTCATGTATTTCTTTATTTTAATATTATAGCTACTACTTTAACTTAAGTTTTTTTGTTAATTTACTAAGAACTTTATAATTAACTTTTTTTTTCTACAATTAATATAAGGACTACCTTTATATCTTCCGGTTATTTATTTATAGCAGTTTTTAAACTACAAAATACATTTATATAGAATGGGAACTCTTGATCAAATAGACTGACTGACGCACTCAACAATAATTCGTTGCTTATCCACCTGTTACTGTGAATTAGTTAACCACAAAACCGAGGTTGTTACATGTACTACTAATTTGTGCAATATTGATGGTATATGATTAATATCCTAACTTAACTGTGCAAACTGTGGTATAAACAATATTTATATATATAAGTATTTTTTTGCCATTTTATCATTTTTCTACTTACTAAAAATACGATAGATTCTAATAACGTTATACTTACATCACGTATTGCAGTTGTGTATTTGTTGTCCTATATCTCTTTTAGAAAGTAAGTGTTTTCAATCTTTGTTTTAGCAAGTATACAGTAACACAAGATAACGGAGGCATTCAAAGTCTTAATATTGTATTATATTATATTATAGTATCGATTGTTGGGAACACATTATGTTTTTCTTCTTTTAAAATCAATATCTGAATTTTCAAAACTTAAATGATAATCGGGTATGTGTTCAGAAAAGATTTTTTATGAGCGAGAAATAAGTGATGAATAAGCCTCAAGTATTTCCAGCAGATCAGCAAATCTTCCATTAATCAAGTAAGAGTTTGTCTTAGAATTGTTAAATGTATAATTTGTACACAAAATATAAATTTGAAAGCTATAAGGAACTTAATGTTTCATAATTCTAAAATCGGTTTTATTGATTCCAAAGACTGTGACTAGTAGGTACCAAAACTTTTTATAAAATAAATTTACTTTGCTCAATTTTCACTTTAAAAGTCATTTAAAAGTTCATATATTAAAAACATCTACAGAGAATGAAGGAAAGTAATTTATAGTAAATAATTATAAGATAAACACAATATATTTGTAATTTAAACATAAATAACACAAGAAAAACAATCTCCAGTAATTTTAATGGCTCACTATTGTTTACTATAATAGTAATGTAGTATCACGATTACAAATAACAAAAAAAAACAACAATTTTATTATTTATTAAATGTTAAAGAGATAAGTAGAACTTCCTTTTCAAATATAAAGTTTTACTAATCCGTATAAACAAAGGCGCGCCGTTCACAGGGAAGTGTTTATAATTTTCGTTCAACAATTTTCAATAAACGTAAAAGCTTTCACAATTATGTAACTTGTTCGTGTTTGAGAAGATTTATTAAAACACTGTTCTTAATATTTTCAAAGGTAACTCCTCTAGAGAATAATGGTGCATTTAATCAGTTTTGTTTTGCTAACACTTTTAAACTACATATTACAAAATAAAATGCAAGGGAAGAATTAGGAGAGGATGTATCTAACTCAAAATAATTAAATATCGTCTCAGACAAGCTATAATTAAAAAATGTTATTGCATTTACATTTAATGAAGATGAATTTTGTGGTTTAACTATTTCGGTCTTACTAAATAAATTGAAATAGATTTATTTATATATTTGCTAAAGCCGGTCTAGAATACTGTCATATATTCAGCATTTCAACCTACAAAGTCTTTTCGAAAAGTAAGTGTTGTTAGGTTGAGATTTCTGGAGTCACGAAATAATACTTATAGAGTGAGTGTAATGTTCGAATAAAACTACAGACGTTGTTACTAGATGCTGCGATCCTTACCTGTAATAAGTCGTTTTTAATGAAACCTCTACCATGTTTAATTTATTTTATGTTTTAAATAACACATTTTAAGGTAATATATATTAAGATATATATTTAATAAAATGAAAAAAGTATTCTCATAATAATATCCTAGCTCTGACGATTATATGGTTTAATATTTTTTATTTCAAGGATGTTTGATATCTTTAAGATATTCAGTAATAATAGTATATTACTTCTATAAAATTTATAATGTTATTTTGGACTTCGTTCTCTTTTGGATTCTTATTAATTACTTTACTCTAAGAATAAAGTTTGGAACTAAATTTCTTTCAGATCTTTACTTTCCACAAAGAACAAAGAATAGAACAAATAAACCTAAGGATCTCGTTTAAAGTTTTAAAGCAAATGAAATAGCCGCAAGGGAATTCATTTACTACGTGAGACCCATTTTGGTCTTGTTAACGATTTGTTGCTTCATGTAGATCTTACCTTCAAATGTAAAAATAATATACAAGTATTTGATATTTTTAATTAACGTGACAATAAGATTTAATATGTATGATTGACTTTGAAACCATAACATCTGTCGTTTTAGATACTTTTACATCTTTAAAATGAAATCTGACTTTTGACATTTGTTATTTTAAAACATTAAATGCGCAATTACGTTTACTAAAGTGAGATCGCTTAGATTAATTTGTTGTTACATACTCTGTTCTAATTAGACATTTTATATTCAAAATGTACATCTGGTGTCTAAAATACTAAATAGCTTGAAACTTATTTTTTTTTGTATTTTGTAATACTGTAAAGTTTTAATAATTGGTGGGTTGGATTGTAGAAGGACGTTACTCTTTCAGTATATTAATCCAGTATTGCTAGTAAGCAATAGCAACCAGGATAAACTTCTAAATGTTTTATTTAAATGTTTAATAAACCGAATAAGACAGCTTTCAGAGAGTATTTCCTTTAGTCATATTTAATTTAATCATTAACTAATTGATAATAATTAAAACTGTTTCACTACTTGTCTCGTCTGAATTATTTCAACAACCCCTCACTAATCAAAGTTTAATTACAATCTTAAGTTAATATTTCATACTTTTCCTAATATAAATATGGGTCAGTTACCAAGCTGCTTATCTTTTGTATGCGCTTGATGCAAGCTTTTGTTTACACTTGCCGTTAATTTGCTTAACGCTACATGTAGAATACCACACACACATAAGTACATACATACATACGTACGTACATACATACATTATTAGGTCGTATCACTATAATATTGCTATTGGGTATTTATTTCTGCTTACTTAGAATATAAACTTGGTAATATGTATGTATGTATGTATATTTTGGTGAAATGCGGAACATTTACTACTAAATATATTAAAATAAATATCATAATATATAATTTAGAATTTAACTACTCGACGTTTTTAAGTTTTTAATAATGTAATACATTGAAATTTTCTCTTATGACATTCCATTTAGAAAATATAATTTACTTTGACATAATCTGTAACTTTGAAGTAATCTTATTAAATCCGACATCTGTCATATATCCTCCCTTCATTTCTAAAGTGTGCCTTAATTTTATGATTTAACTCATAAAGCTCAGATTTAAATGACGAGGTTCGTTAATATTGAATGTGTGAATATAAATCAAAAGAAGTTAATAATATAAACATCTTACGTGCCATATATAATTTAGGTCAATCTTGATATTCAACTTCTAGATTTTCAATTTCTATAGAATCAGTCTGCAAATATTAAAATATGTTTATTAATAGTAATCAAACAAAGATTTTTTATGGAAATAATATTTAAATAGACATTAGTTATTAAATGTTTGAGACCAAAACAACTCTAATAAATAATTATAATGAGTTCTTTAAAGACTTTAAGTTAAGAAGACAATTACAATCTCAACCCGAGCCACTTCTATACGTGGCGTCCTTTTGTTGTGAGAGTCTCAAGAAACATTCTTATATGAACTACTTTTTTAATACCTTCGTGCTATCTTCTCCACATTTGGCGATACTTTCTGACGGTGGTAATAATAATAGCTTAGTAATCACAAGTGATATGGAACTGTACGGTTTATAATGATAATATTAGCTAATCAGGTTTGAAGGCTTGATGTGAATAAAAAAATAATATAAACATAAAGTTTTAATTTATCAGATATATTTTTTTTAAACTAGTGGTAAAGCCTATTTATAGCCACTTAGTTGTAGTTCGTAAAAGGGCCGTCTTACTATGGTAGAACCACCCACTAAGAGGTCAGCATAAAATAGCGCATATAGCTACGTTTGTTAATCACAATACTGGATGCCCACACTTTCCCTGTTTTCCCATATGGGTAACAACACACTTGCAAATCCAAAAATTTTTCCTGATATTCATGATATACAGAAGCACTTAATATCAGAAGGAGTCTCTTTTCTTACCCACGATTTTAATTATAATAATTCTGAAATTTTATTCAGATAATAATAATAATTACGACATTCTTCTCTTCCGATAATGTAACACGAGATAAAAAATATATTCGTATAATATAACGAGAGACGCTCGCTATGTAATATTTTAGTTTTATTGCGGTCGTCCGTCACGCGAATGCACAGCTGACTTATCCTAGTAAGGAAGCCACTGTCGTAGATACACGATTACTTATGATAAACCATATGTTTAACATATTTTATTTACAGATTTTTTATTCTTATAATCTCGTGTTGCATTAAGATTTAAATTCATTTAAAATTTTGAAGAAAAAGAATCTCATACATTAACAGTTTTAGGTTATTATTGGCAATTAAATATTAAAATGTGAACAACAGAAATGAGTAGGGTTTATTTTTTTTTATGTCTCATAATATGTATTATAAAATTCCTTTTATGATTCAAGGTAGAACTCAATTAAAACTCAAAAAGCCTAGCGTTTAGGTAAGTATGCAAGATTTAATGAGGACTGTAGGGAAATGAGTAGTACTTAAGAGGTGACGACTTTTTGTGAAAGTGTAGACGTGCAATGGTACAGAAAAGAAAAATATAAATTTAGTTTTAATAAAATAGGCAAGGCAAGGCATTGAAATTTATTGTAGACAAAGACAGGAGCACAACATGTATTCGAAACATATTGGCATATAATGGAAATGTGTTTTTGTCGTGTACTAACTGACCTGTTTTAAAATAATGAACAGGGGCATTATATGTATTGTATATCAAATAAATATAACCCAACAAAGAGGAGATATACATTCAATATTATTATTTATTAAACTGTTTCAGAGGAAGTAGCTTACAGACTGAAATACAATTTGGTCTGTATATAAAATAACATAATTTTAAACCTTAAAAATGGCAAGTGTTAGAAATAGAATCCAGGACATCCGGGTCAGAATTTATGAGTGATAGATCCTTGCTGCAACTTATTTATAAAGTGGCCAAACAGGGGTAGTTATTTTCGAAGAAGATAGTCCATGAAGAGATATGTAATATAATGACATTTGTAAGGGTGAGTGTGAGAAACGGACGCCCTTATCTTACTTTCCTTACTTGGATTTGTACAGAATTCAACACTTTTATAAATGAGGTTTTAAAACTACTTTAGTTCATTGTGAACAGATTTATTACTTTTTGGGTAAAGTACTAAAATATATAAAATATATTACCTAATATAATTTTGCGGTATAAATAACAAATAGTAAGTTACTTTCACAGTATCACGATGTGATAAAAGATTAATGTAAACAATGACTGCTATCTCTCAGCGCTCTCGAACATTCCACTCTAAATTGAGAACTGTGAGTGGAATGTGGAATTTGGAATCCTTCACTCCTTTACCCAGAAAAGTAATATTTTTTTATCTCTTTAAAAATAATGTAAATACTGATTGAAGCTTTCCCTTATAATGTCGAATATTACATAATTTGATGTTTTTTGTTTTAATGTTTAGTAAGGTATTAAAAATTTGAGAACAAAAATATTTTTTTAATAACTAAAAATGTATTACTTAAAGTTAAAGTAAATTAATATCTAGTTCCTAAAAAAATACGATAGGGTTTATAATAACATCAATATCAAAGGAGAATGCGAATATACAGTTGTTTGTTAAAAACAAATTTTATCATTTCACTATAACTTTTGGTATAACCTGGACAATATTCTGATAATCCCTAGTATCTTATTAAAATCTATTTTGATTATTTGAGCGTACTTCTATTTAGGACTGTGGCATTGTGGTTCGCTATCACTCAGAGTCCGAGACATTCAACTATAAATTATAGAAAAGGACTTGCTACCTTTATATACTCGACGTCGGTATGAAGTTATTTTACCTTTTCCTCCAATCATTCGAATTGGTAAAACATATTTCACTCCTGGTAATATTCAAAATACTTTATAAAGTCTTTACTTGAAAGGTAAACTGATATGTACAAGAAAAAATTGTTTAATAATGTATAAATAAATACAATTTGCACGAAGTTTTTATATATTTTTTTATCCGTTTTCTGGAGAACTTTATGTCGGCAGAATACCAACTGTCAACTTTCATTCTCTTTTCCAAAAATTTCTGTAGGAAATACTAAAATCTTTTTTTAATAGTTATAAATTATAATTATATTTAATTATAATTATTTTTAATAGTTACAAATTATTAGTTATGTAATTGATATAATAATTTTAGTTAAACCACCGAGTAGATACTGATTTTAGGTTAATAAATAATTATTGCAATACGATATTTAAAACTGATATTAATTCACACTATCTCTTCGTAATAAATTGTCGAAGTGTTTGTAGCTTTGTAGAATTTGGTAACTTATGCGTTTAGAAAACAAAAACTTTTAGAATTAAATATATTTGTAGATACAAATTATGATTATTAGATAATAAGTCTATAATTTTTCATAAATTTCCAATAAAAAACGCCTTTTATTACAGAAAATTTGAAAATTTATTTTTTATAAAGGTCTGAAAAATGTAGTTCCATCGCCCACTGATTTGTATGTGAATATAAGATGTATGTTTTATGTTAACTATCTGAAAAAAATATTCATTTAACGGTGTCCAACATAGCAGGAAATTATACAGCTCTGAACGAGTAAAGTTCAATATAGGAGTACCTGAGAGCGATACTAACGAGCTTCCGTGCCTAGTTGTTTAGTCTTCCTGATGACATGCTGGAATGTATTTAATAGCTGCTGCCGTTTATACACGACAAAATTAAATTGATTTTTTTACACAAAAGAAATACTTTACTGTCATTAATTACCTACTTTTAAATTATTATTTAATATAATTAATTTTATCTATTACATGAAAAGTTTAATTAACTCATCTAATCAAATCTCCATTTGTAAATGCTAATGCTGTATTAAATTCACAGAGTTAAGTAGCTATTAATAACAGTATCATCTTATGTATATACAAACTCAGAGAACTGATAAAAGATTAAAAGGAGTTTATCTTTAAGACCTTTCATTGTAATTAAATAAGTTTAAGCACATATCTATTTACTAATTGAAAATTTTAATTATATATTAAATTCATGAGTAATGGAGCGGTTGTGTTAGCAGAGGAAGGTGTTTAAAAATTTATCGAATGAAATAAGCCTTTAGTACCTTTGAGGTATTATTTAAAATAATTGTATAAAATAATATTTTCTTTAATGTTAATTTTATCAGTGGAAGGTAACGAAAAAAGAAGGAAACTGAGTATACAAGACTGTAAAAAACTTTTCAAAAAAGATGTTTTACGTAATGTAAGAAAGCGAGTCAACATGTCGTGCTAATAGTTATCTCTTATGTGCCTAATAATTGTCTCTTATTATACTTAGTTATCAGTAATCACTATTGTCAATTCATTTATGCCTACATAACAGAAAATATACAGTCTTAAGAACATCTTATTCTTCGATATATTAATCATATCAATTTCATATATATAAACATAAAGTACCGACTTTAATTAAAAGCTTTATCAGAATTTATCAATAAAAAAATAATTTTAAACTTCGTCAATTAAGAATTGTACCTCGCTTGACTTTCAAAAAGTCTTATTATAACGACGTTCTTATTATTTTCGCCTGAGACCAAAAGAGTTTTAATTAGTTTGATCTTTTTAGATAATTCACTGTGGATAAAATATCAAACATAATTTATATTGTAACACAGAGGTTACAAATAAGCTGACTTTGACAAAAAAAGAAGAATTATTCGTGTAAGATATGTAGTTTTACAATAAAATTCACTATATTCAAAAATTAAGTAAAGTGGTTGCGAAGGGCTCATTTCCCGTACATGTGTGTCGTCTCCAAAAAACGATTGTGAAATGTCGAGAATACCTGAACCCGTCGATACCAGGACCTGAAATACCTTATAGATAAAATAAATGTTTATAGATTACTGGTTATAATGTGTATAAATATGTAGATAGTCTTCTTTAAATTAATTACGTTGTGTGAATTAAGCCATGGCCACATGTGGTGCAAAATAGTGTAAATATTTGTCACATAAGTTTCATATAAAACAATGAAATAATTTCTACTCAACTGTTATAGGATAAAAAATAAATTTTGACTAATTTTTTCAAACCGTTAATGGAATTAGTCAAGTCAATAAGCTTTTATTACTTAAATAAAATTTAAATTGTATGAGTTGACTTTTGTAACGAATTTATACTTTCACAGCAAATTTACTTTTGACAGAGCGTGGATCACGTGACATCGTGTAGATTTATTATTACGTCCTATATTATAATGAAGCATTTTATATGCAGACGACACAGCTGATGTGTGCTCGCAATATACTCTTGACTTGTCCAGAATATAGTTCACAGTGACTGTAAATTCTAAATTTACTTTAATATTATAGTAACTAACTCCTATATGTTACGATGACAGGTTAATATTTTTAAGAATATTTATTAAAATACATTTTAATAAATATTCTTAAAAAATTATTAAATTACATCCATTATAAAAACTATTAATATTAATACGAATTTAGGACGATATCCATAGAATAATTATATAGAAGTGGAATATTAAGAGTGAGTAATGAGTATAAAGCCCTTAAAATAATTAAATCTTGCATCTACATTTATTGAATCAATGTTGCCAAATTATATTATTTAAATTGATTTAAATCAGAGCTTTTTAAGTTAAATCCTGAAGTAAAATGACATGCTTCAAAAAAACGAGGCTGTAACTAAAAACTTTACCCTGAAATTTCAAAAAGTCTTAGTTGCCATATGTTGTATTTGGCAAAATTATGTAAAAATTACAGCATTTTTAAAATCAACGAAAATTATATTTTCGGAATTAACTGTCATGGCAGGAGATACATTTTTTTTATAATAAAAAGTAAGTTAGTTACTAAAAAAACAGTTAGTTGAGTTGAAAATGGTAATGAAACATTTTTCCGATGTATATATCCTGTAAGTAAATCTTCATAATTGCAAGGGTGGAAACTGTTCAATATAAAAACAAAATAATTGTATTCATTATTCCAGGTTTATAACTTACGATCTAATAAAGACCAAATTATAATAATAAATTAATGTATGTATTTGTGTGTGTGTGGTACATTCTATATACATATGTATGGCGCTAGTATTTATGCATGTATGGCACTCCACATGTAGCGCTAAGCAAATTGACCACAACTGTACACATCAAATAAGATCGCATGAAGCGCATATAAATAATGAGCAATGTATGATAGGAATTATAATAATTATTAATTTAATATTATAATAGTACCCGATTGTTTCATGAAGGCAATTTACTTAGACTATGTATTTCATAACAAAAATGTTCTATTTTTTTTAAACCATTAAACAAGCTCTGCAACACATGGTGGATATAATTTAAGGGGTGTCAGGTAAAGAAATGGCTTTTTTATAACGACACTGATAAGGTGCTTTAATTACTAACAGATACTGTGAATTAAGTTTTAAGGCAGTTAGTATGTTATATATTATATGATAATAATTATCAGCCATTGAATTTACAGTCTGCCTTATTAGAATAGAGTATGTAACAACAACTACATCTAAACTCTATCTATATCTAAACGAAAGTGCAATTAATGTTTTGAAAAGTTTATAGAAAGGACGAATTTTATTATGGCTTTAGGAATCTCGTCAATAAAAAAATTTAAATTTTGAAGAAACTTACGGTTTCAAGGTTATTTATATATTATTTACACATAATAGATATTATTGTGCCCTTAATTGAAAATGAGAAAAGATTCAAATAAATCTGTTACTTTACATTTAAAGATTAGTATAGGTATATGAAGTAACTCAAATAAGTTTCATGTCCAAAATGAGGGTCACGTAGTAAATGAAGTTCCTTGCGGCTATTTCATTTGCTTTAAAACTTTTAATGAGATCCTTCGGTTAGTGTATTTTCTTTCATTTCTCTTCTTTGTTCCAGGTAAAGGTCTGAAATAAGTTCAGATCCAATTTTTTTTAAATTAAAATGAATAAGAAAGAGAACGGAGTGCGTTATATCTGTCGATAAATTGTATAGAGTTTTATTACTAAAAGCAATATTTAACATCCCTACATAGTATAGTTAACCATATTAAATCATCTTGTTTATGATATGATATTTATAAGAATACAATTCAGCTTTAATTAAATATTTCATAAATATAGTTGAAACGCGAATATTTAAAATATCAGAGAATAAAGGAGAAGCTTGAAGCGGATAACAAACACAACACACACACACACATACACACACACACACAAACACAGTACACATACACACGCACACAGTAACATCGTTTTCTGTATATTTACAAGAACATTTTACTGAGCACACAACTATTATATCGTGAGCATCCCTACATAATATACTTAACCATATTAAATTATGTAGCTTAAGATATTACATGTATAAGTATATAATTAAAGTTCAATTAAATATGACATAAATATAATTGAAACGCGTTATCTAAAACATCAAAAAATAAAGGAGAAGTTTGAAGCGGATAATAAACACAGCACACAAACACACGCACACAGTAACATTGTTTTCTGTATATTTACAAGAACATTTTACTGATCGCACAGCTATTATTTCGTGACGCAAAAAATCTCAACCTAACATGATTTATGTATTAAAAGGACCTTATTGTTAGAAACTTTTGTACATAAAAAGATTTCCGTTAGTACCTAACCCACATTGCTTTGTAAGTAGTTTTTTTTAAATTTGTATATGCGTGTTTATGTTACAAGTAAGTTCTGAGAATAATACAATGTTTTTAATGCACACTATATAAAATATAGTTAATAATTAACTAACCTTGAGTAGATTCAAGTACTATTTAGTGTAATAATACTACAATATAATGTAGTATACTAGCTATACTACAATATACTATACTAGCAGACCCGGCCACGCGTTGCTGTGACTATGGTTTTTGTTATATTACATTGTAGTCAACTATTTAAGGAGTAACGGTAAGAGAACATCTGCCATTAGAATAATAAACAAATTATTTACAATAAAATAATGTAACGACTATGAATTGAGATGACAACTATCCTTTCTTTTAAGTCTGATCAAACTGCACACCAAAACCACGTGGTGTGAAAATTTTATTAAAATCGGTGAAGTAGTTTAGAAGTCCATCGCGAACAAACAATGTGACACGTAATTTATATACAATTAAGATAGTAACGTATAATATAATGAGCGGTCACTGCATGTGCCGGCAGTAGTAATAAATACCTGGTACAGTCAAGACGTTGTTTCCTTATCCACTTATAATTCAGTTTAATTTAAATGACTAATTAATATCGCGTAGAAACAAAATAAAGTAGGTAGTTTTTTAATACATTTTCATACATGCGTTTTGGTAATCGAATTGTGATGCAATATAGTCTAGTATATAAATAAAAAAAATCTCTTACTTTGTACAGACTTTTTAGATAATATATAGGCTTAGATTTTTAACACCTTTATTATTTATTAATATATTAAATTGTTTAACTCATAAAATGCAAGTATGTAAAATTTATTGATTATACTTTGATAGTTAACTACATACTTGGTATGCAATCGTCGTATTTTGGGGGAGCAGGTGGTCGTGATACGAGTATGTACAATATTGACCGATTTGTAATACCGCTACTTATATTTTGGTGGCAGCGAAATTTGCTATTAAAATCAATAATTTTTAATAATGTATATCATAAAATATAATTTTTTCACTGATATTGTTTTTAAACCACACTATAGAAATTTGTCTGAATCTACGTTTTCAACAATATATAATCCGTGCAATTCAACTTAGCTTTATTTTGTGTCAAGTGTGGTTTGAATAAATATTGAACACAATGAGAAATTAAATGCCTAACTTTTAAATATTTGGTTATGATAATATCAATTCATTCAATAAACATATCTAATTTCATTTTTATTCATACTTCTAGTCTGATTTATCGTTAGGTATTGTTTACCATGTTCCATGTACCATTTAAAACGTTTAGTGACGTGACAGTAAAGAGTTACAAAAATCGAAACAAAGACCGAAACTACAAGTCACGTTCCAACGAAAAGGAAAGAACTAAAAGCTATTGCTAACCTCTAGAATATTACCTTTAGTTATTACCCCTTAGCCTTAGTATTTCGCCACGCTTCTAAATATTCGAGTACAATAATTTCTCTACGATCTTGTTTTATTACGATTTTAGGGAGAAATGCATTTAGTTATTTTGTATACTCCAAAGATTTACAGACTTTACTTGTTATTGTTACTTGTTATTGTTAAAAATATAATTCATAGGACAGTAAATAAAATAACAAATGGAAATAATTCTAAAAGACTATTCAACTCGTTAATCCTGGCTAATGAATTGAAAACTCATATATTTGATTAAAATATAAATAACTACAAAGACATTATTTGTAAATGAATAATTTTGTGATTAATGAAATGAAACATTATTAACCCTACCAAGAATATTTATCGTGAATGTATAACGTTCAGTAAACTGTATCATAAATAGATTATTAAAAATAAGATGTCATTGGATATGGATATTATCCGTATAATAATATCCTAATTATATATCCATATGGCTTAAAGATGCGCGTTTAACTTTGATGGAATATAATTTTATAATTTTTCAGTAATATAATGTAAAGTAAAATATGTGTGTGCACATTAATAACTCGATTTTAAAATAGTCTCAAAGCTTTATAAATTATTTATCTTGCGTTGACTTAAGTTCTGTATTTTGATTGAATACCTTAAATCGAACAGACCTAATCAGTGTTCTAAATTATAACAGTGAAAGCCTAGTTAGCATTAGCCAAGACTCATATATAAGATGCAAAGAGAAACTTATTACTTTAAAAGTATATTTTAAAATCTCAAAATCTATTAATACAACTTACCACAGTTCTAGAAAACCAAAAAAGGGCGCAAAACGAGATTTCTCATTAAAAGTTTTCTAGAGAATTCATTCTTAATTAGAATTAAATTGTCTCAAACAAATTAATTTAATACCTGAACCTTATATCTAATAACTTTGAGATATTTAGACATTTCATTATACTAATTTAAAAATAAATATTTATTAAGTTTATTAACAATTTATAACGGACTATAACTGTATGTAAATAGGTATAATTCAGAATGTTCATAAATAATATTTTTGTTGTGATATCTTGAAAAACTATGGCATTACTGAATCTAATAAAATACTGTTACTTAATATTCAAGAGAGCTCAAAACTAAAACGCCGGTATTCTGTCAAACCTATTCAACTGACTCAAAGTTCGAATCACGAAGCAATTTTCTCAATAATCTTATATAATAAAGTAGTAAATATTTGAAAGACATCACTATTTATAAATCAGAGCTACTATTTTAATCCAGGAAAAAAACAACAATGTTATCGTTTGTGATATTTTTACTTCTAAATTAAATATTCAATATTTCGCTATTTCACTGTAATGTAAAATAGTTACATATTAGATAGTTATTTCATAACTGGCATGTCTAATGCAAAGAATTGACTTTAACTGGTATTACCACAGATTACACATACTTTAAATGACATGCTTGAAATTTTACGGTGTTTTTTTTAATTTAAATTTTGTGTTCTTTTACAATACGTAAATTTTAAAAAAAAATCCACAATCAATATTTTCTTAATTATTTACTTTCTAATTATACGAGTATAATATTTGTGAAATCGAATCAATGGGTGAACATGGAATCCTCAGCGATTCCATTAAGCGTACCAAAGTTCCGCTTCAGCACCTTCTGCCTGAAGTGTCAGATGTTAGTTAACCACAAAAGCGAGGTCGTCGCATGCACTACTATTGAACTAACATATTCCATATTTGAACTTAATATAAACATTCATGTTTTTCTTCCAACATATATCAAAAATACTTCATATTTATGACAAACTAGAAAACTGAATAGATACAATAATGTAATATAATATCAAATTGTTGGAAAAGTTAAAACTTATGTCTTCTAAAAGTTATAAAAAATCTATATGTAAAATGCAATTTAAATAACTAAATCACTTTTGTTATTTACATGACTAACTTAAGACTAACATGACATTTTTAGTATAATGTTTATAAAAATCAATTACAGGTAAACCTACATATGATACTGATTTCTAGACATATTTCGCAAAGGTTAAGAAGCTCATAAATCGCCCAATTCACGACACCCACTTACGAATATATGAGTTCTCAACACAGCCTTTATGACGTCCTTCTACTCAGCCAGCTTCCATTAAAGATGTAATAATTGAGACAATGTAGGAAGTTCCTATCAGTAGTAATGAGTTAACATAGATATTAATATTTAAGATGTATTAAAATATTTAGAGTAATAAGAAACATGTCATTTTATATAAATTAACAAACAAAAACTATTAGTGGAATCAACGCTAGTTAAATATAATATTATTGTAAATAAAATATATTGTTTAACAAAATACCATAATTTTAAATTTGTTGCCAGGAATGATTTCTTATTTTAAGACATTTACAGTGACGTTCCAAGCTTCTTCAGCACCTTCGTGCGAATTGGTCATAAGCGCCTTTTTGTGCGAAAAATATGGCGTGAAATTTTAGTATTTAAAGTGAAAAGCGAAGTTGTGTTTAATGATTTATGATTACTACGAAT
The DNA here is from genome assembly GCA_918358695.1 of Melinaea menophilus ssp. n. AW-2005. Taxonomy (NCBI): domain Eukaryota; kingdom Metazoa; phylum Arthropoda; class Insecta; order Lepidoptera; family Nymphalidae; genus Melinaea; species Melinaea menophilus. Next base: position 17,806,387 of record OU911043.1, on the reverse strand, counting down.
AAGGCCACTCTTTTAATAACAAAATTACCAGAAATCAGATCTATTCAATTTCATTTATATTTCCTTTTACACACCTTTTATCTAAGAGCTTTTCAAAGAAAATATCGTAAATCTTGAGTTTTACCGTCTAGCAGTAAACGCAATATCTCAGGTAATTTTACTGATAAAGGACACAGGCTCTTGTCTCCAGCAAAGTACCATATATCTCAATGGACGCACACACACACATCCGTAAGGTAAATTTTAACGAAAGGATTGAAATTTGCACATGTCAACCGAGCTGTTTTACCTCCCTCTTTTCTTCTTGTGATTATGAAGCCATACTACCATACTAACAGGGCGCTCCTTTTATAAGATTTTCCATTTTGTGCATTGGATTGAATCGCAACGTTCCAAAATCAAATTTCATTACGATGTCATTGTAAAATATTAAATATTCTCCCTTGTGACATTGTAAATACGGCTATGGATATTGCTGACATTGTCTATATTATAAGTTCTCTTAAGAATTCTAATAATATTATATAAATTTATTATTAAATAATAATGATATTATAATGATAATCGATTTTATTCTCCAAACATTAATTATGTGGCAGTATCACGGCAACAACAACAACATCCTTTTGTTGGATACTCGAGTTTCTGCAGTACATTTTACCTACAGATTAATTAAATAGACGGTCGTGAAAAAATAATTATACATTGTTCAAGAATTATCATATTTAATGTAACATTTTATATTAGACGAGTATTAAATAAAAAATACTTGGCAATAAATATTCTATATATAGTTCTATTTAATATATTTGATACGAGTTCGATAGTGTCAAATGAGCAATTCCACGTTCCTCTTGAAACTCCCAAGAAGCAAAGCGGTTCATTTGTACAGGTATTGCAACATTAACCTAGTACGAGTTCGAAGCAGCAGAAATCAGGAATATACCTTAAATAAATAAATAAACTTTACCAACCAATCTTACATAAAGTTTCCTATGCTTATATATATAAATAAATATAGGTGTTTCGTAGATGTTCGTCGCTAAGTCGCCGTTGCCAAAAGGCCGGGCCATCTTGAAGATTTGTTTGTATATGTTTGGGTCAATCGATTTGCTTCACAACTGATTATTCGAAGTTGCACTGATATTTAGTTCTTTTATTTTTAGGCAAGGACAAAGTCTATCGTGACCGGTTGTGTAAATATAAATTAATATTTAATATATCAAAGAGCACTTTGTAAAATACTTTTACTTTTGTACTATAATATTTTTTAAAGACTTCACTTCATTAACATATTAAGAATAAAAAAGTGATATGCAACCTTAAATTTTATTAATTGTAATATATTATTATCACGCAGTCTGTGACAAGAAACGATCAAAAAGAGAATGACATACTTTGAGAGATCAATCTATTTTTAGCAACTTTAGGGTTTAGTAACAGTATTGACTATTGAGTTACAATCATAATTGATATGAGAATTAATCATAATTCCAGAAAAACGTTGTATTAAAAAAGTTTTATGATATTCACACATTTACAAGGTATTAAAACGGTTCACCTTTTCACATTCTAAATAAAAGTAATATTGTGCTAAAGATGATAATAGACAACAAACATAATGGAAGTTGTTATAGTGACAATACATTTAGTTTGTAAGCAGTAACAGTTATTATGATTATTTTACTTTTAAGTAACTGGCGCAATTTACCACTTATCCAGGAAAAACAATATGAAAGTTACCAATACGAAAATAAAATCAAATAAATGTTTTATTACATACATATTCATTTCAAAACTGCTCAAATTACACTAATTAACAATTTTCATAAATTTATTTGCTATAGGCAAAATATATTCCATCGGATGTCCGTCTAAGATTTTGTCTCATATCCAATTCAATTTTTTTGGCCCATTTCTGTAAATATGTGTATGTAAAATTTCATGATGATCGATTGAATAGTTAGAGGAAATGCAAAACAATAAACAAACCTACATTCCCGTACCTAATAATAGTTAGGATACGGTCAACTTTGTTTTTAAATGATCTACCGTATATTAAAATGATTAAATGCTGTTTTTCATAACCTGTTCTTACCTGTTCTTCATAACTAATCTAACTAATTAGATGTTCCCGACACTCTGAATAAGAGGATTATTTTTATGATCGGAGCATTTTTTTTTAACTTTTTATATGTCTCGATGCGACTACAAATTGATAGATTTTTTTTATTGTTTTATTTTTCAACCTGACAGATAACGCGTGATGTATCTCATGATTCAACATTAAAGTTGTATAGATTTCATTGCCATTTCATTATGGAAAGACTGACAAACAATCCACGCATACAAATTATTCTATAAAAGTTTTTTTACAATAATAACAAACTTTGAAAATTGAGAATAATCTTACGATAATGTTCCTTTTGAACTCTTAAGTTATTTACGGAACCCTTACCCTGTCTTATCTTGTTTATATTCACCGAAATTAGATTTGAAAATAAGATATCATTTCATGAACTCAACTTCTCTTAACCAAAAAGGTAATTGTAAATGTAATGTTAGTGGAAAATTCATATTATAAATATTTTATGCTTAATGCCCAAAATTGTATACAGCTTTATTAATCGTTGTAATTATGGTTGAATAAGAAGGGACGAACCTACTCGTATCAATGTTATAAGAGCATCCCTAATTTAAAAAGTTTGATATTTAGAAAACGGCCTCAACACATTTATTTCGAAGATAGTCGGTACATTTTAAAATGTTGGTTAATGAAAAAAAAAATAATAAAGTAAGGAGTATCGATGTATTTTGTATATTTATAGTTTAATTACATTTAGCTGCAGGTTGCGAGGTTTCTTTCTCTTGTGCCACCCCCTCCCCATGGACGGATTGTCCATCGGATCACATAATCTTAATATATAAAGCACAAAGATACTCACTCACTGCCTCATTCATCGCTCTACAACCCAAACCGTTATACCTAGAAAACTGAAATTTGGACACAAGACTCCTGACATATTGAATAGGTGCAATAAGAAAGGATTTTGCAATGGTCCAACCCGTTCCAAAGTTACAGCAGAAAAACTGCAAAGTTTACCCCCCGCTCCCACCCTTCTCCCATTCTATTGCAGTAGAAATTAAAATTATTTGGTCTCTCACTATGTTTATTCGTAGGATTAGGGTTCCATAACTCCATACAGTTAGTGATTATTTTCAATTAACCCACACATAGTTTGCGATTTTGTTATTATTTGCCCAGCAAAGCGGGCGGGAATCAGCTAGTTATATATATATCGTCAATTCAAATATTTAAATATTCGACATATTTCTAGTTTTTGTAATCAAAGCCGAAATTAGTTTTTGGTTTGCAATGAAAATAAGAAATTAATTTTTGGAATAAAATAATGTTATATCTATTTTTTATACTGTTTTAAAGTTTAAATTATTAAATGTGTTTTATTTAATTAATATGTAAATTTCGGCTTACTGTACTCGAATGGCTCATTACATCCAATCGGAGTTATTCGACTTTGGAATGGTTTAATATATTTTTTGGTGTATTATTTATAAAAATATTACCTTCTTTGACTGTTAAGTCTTTTGTATTACAAAGGAAAAATAATTAGTCAAAACAGTTCTAATCTCTTATAAATGTTAAGTCCGTGATTATATTAGGACAAGATTTTAACATTCTTCTAACAAGTTTAATTAATTACCTTTAATAATTTAGATAATTTCTTCAATAATAATATAGTACAAAAATTTTTAATTAATAGTTAAGCCAAAATTTCATGAATTAAATAATGAATATTTAAATAAAAATCCAGTCTTCAAAGTAATTAAAACCGATATAATATAAGGTATGGGCGAATACAAGAGAAATATAAATACTAGCAACATACAGAGGGATTACAATAGCCAGTACCACTGTACTTTATTGCGTACTTATTATCTTTTTACTGTGATGTTATTTAATTTTATACATTAATGTTATGGAGAACTTATTTACTGTTGAAAATGTGGAAATTTTTTTAATATGTAATAATACTGAGAATGTCTTTTAAGTTACACAATTATGAATATTTTATTCGGTGGGTAACAGTAAAAAAAAAACACAACATACAGATAATATATTTCAATATACGAAAACAAAACAAACAATTTTAAAATACTTTAAATTTTTTAATTACTTTACACATATTAAAATTAAAATCTTTCACTTTCTCACACACATTATAGTTAATGTAATATTTTTTTATTTAGTTATATAGCAATTAAAGTTTTTAAAATCTTCATTTCTAACTCAGAATTGTGCAATAACTTGCTTTTACGACTGTCTTATATTACCTGAATATGCTGAAGGCTTATACTATTCGTAAGAAGCTTATGCTGAAATACGATTGCTTAATGTAAAAACCTTTGTAGAACAATTTATTACGAAGTATATCAAAAAAGAACTTTGCATATAAAAGTATTTTGCAGAGTCTTATCGTGATTGTATCGCATGTTTGTGGCCATTTCAATAATAATGAAAGACATACATTATATTTTATTTTATTATAAATAGCGAATGTTTATTTTTCTGTTGTTTGTTGAATAATACTGGTAATAATAATTATGACTATTGTTATTAATAACAAAGAATTCTAATTGTAGAAATAAGATTAGGTAATATAGATATTATACTGTCCGACATACTCGTACATACAGACAACCCGTGTGTGCTCATGGTGCAACGAACTTACCAATTTTGATAGCGCGTTAGGAGCAAGATAATTTATTAGTTATGCGATGAAATAATCGAGCAATATGAAGTTTGAAACAATTATATAATCCGAGGAAACTCGAAATCGATATTAAAATCCAAAATATTTTCTCGATAGCAGCATTAATTCAGCTGTGCCTTTTAACGCTGGCTTTAGAATTCCAGTTGTGTATACGGTTCGTACAAACCCGCAAAAGGCTTAGTTTCTTGACTTTACTGAGCAGACAACATACTTATAATCTTTTGCCAGCGAAATATATACCTAGCTATGACGAGAAAAATAAAAAGCCAGTAAAAGAATTTTTACTTTTTTAAAAATTTTAAAACATATAAGCAAAATACATTTCATTGTAGATATATTTAAGTAAAATTATGTATGTTAATATTTTCATAATTTAAATTCTAATCAAAACATAATCAAACATTTTCAAAACCTCTATAATGTATACGAGAGAAAATTGTTATTTTGTTAATTGAATATTTAAAAATATACTTTTATTAGTATATTAACATAGAAAGGAATAATGTTGTGATTTTTTTATAACCACATATTTTCATTATAATAAATTCTTACATCTTATTACTATTAAACAGTTTTCTGTACTTTTATCTAACTCTATTCAAATTACAATAACATTTTATTTAAAACTATAACACCACACGTTACAATTCGATTAAAAAAATAATAATAGTTCCGTAACTCTCTCTTTCCGATAAAGGAACATGAGATGAAAAATATATTCGTATAATATAACTAGATACGCTGACTATCTAATATTTTAGTTTTGTAGCGGTCATTCATCTCGCGAATGTGCAGAGGGCTTATCCTCTGTAAGGAGACCACTGTCGTAGATAAACGATTGCCTGATGTTAAATCTCAAATGAAACATACTAAATCTTTAGATATTTTTTATTTTTATAACATCATGTTTCAGTGGTTTGTTAAAGTCGTTGCATCTGTGATTTAAATGTATATTTAAGTGACAGAAATAAATACAATCATCATGATAAGATTGTGTGAAATAAAATTAAAAGTCAAAAGTCTATAATTTTATAATGTAATTTTCTGGCTAATATTAATAATAATATATCGTATTCCATTGATATATTAGGAGTTAGTAGCCTTTATTTACTTATGCCTTAAGAATATTTTTTAGCATTTAATAGCCCAAAAAGCTTAGCGTTAAGGCAATTATGCAAGATTTAATTGTGACCGTAGTGAAATTAGCACTTAAGAGTTGACGACTATTTGTGATAGTGTAGATGGCAAAGGACAATGGTAGAGAAAAGAATAATAATTCTTTTAATTTTGTGTAACAGTACAGCATGATATAGAAATTTAACAGAACTATAAGACATAATGTAGTAATTGAATGTCTAAATATTAAACAAGGTATATATTGTAGTTCTGTATTTTATAATCAATAAATCTTATAGAAAAAGAGGAGATATAACGATTTCATAAGCTCACAATAGTTAGTTTGAGTAAGGTTTCGTTGTCACAGAATTGTCCTTTGAGTAGAGCACCAAAATATAGAGTAATAAATCAATAACATGTATTCACATAAAACTATTTTGTGTTTTAAAATAACGAATTCTTAGTTAATGTTATCGCATAGAAAAAGAATATTAAAGTTAGCAATGACTCCTATCTCAGTACACTCGAATATTCCACTTTATATTGAGAACTGTGTGACCATTTTCATCTATTTTACTTTTGAATGTTACCCTTCTCCCACTTACTTACTCCTTCGCTCAGACAAATTTTTACATTCTATATTTATGTATGATTTATATAAACAGCTTTTTATAATTTCAAATGTGACGTAATTTGTTATTTTCGTTTCAATGTTTATCAAAATTTAATAAACCCAAGATTTCGGAAATAAAATATTTAACTTCAAATCAAAATATTTTTTAATCCAATTCCTATTTGAGTTACGTAACGATTTAAAGACATACTATTTGTTTTTAACTTTAACTTCTCATATTATATGATTATTTTTAAAATTGTATCATTGAGATAATGTAATAGTTATAAAGTAGTTCACACATTCCTCAGCGTCCATGACATTTCTCTATAAATTAGAAATAGATTTTCTATTTTTCTTGAATCAACCTGTCGAGTATAAAACTATTTAAACATTTTCGTCTAATAATTCTCCATCGGTAATACGAGCTTTGCTCCTAGTATTCAGGAAACTATTTACAAGTATTTTTGATACTTGTAGAAAGTATCTCCATAAAAAGTAAATAATTACTCGTAAGTGTAAGAAATACTTTCTTCTTTAATAGTGTAAATAAATATAAAATAAAACGATAAATTTGTAACTTTTATAAATATTTTACTGATAATAAATTACTTAGTTGAAATAACAATCTAAAATAATTTATTAAATTTTGGACCTACCAATTACAACAATTAATATTATTTCTGAATTGCACCAATTCATTTCAATTAAACCGCAGAGATGTAAATAGCGATTTTAGGTTATTAATTAATTATTTCAACATTTACTATTAATATTTTGTTTTGTGGTGGCTATTTAATTTTTATTTCGAAATTATTAAAACTTAACAAAGTAATGTAACTTTGCGTTTCTTTTAAGGTTACTGTGGATAGGGGAGCAGAATACGTCTCCGTAAACCATTATGGAGAGCTTAAAAAAAATTTACTTCGTTGTCTTATTTATGTCTGAAGTATTATGATAGTAATAAAACTAATCACATGCTTATTATAGTTGCAGTGTGTTGTAGATAGTGTTTGCTATATTTAGTTTAAATACTGAGTACTATATCGTACGAATTAGTAGTGCAAGTGATGACCTCGAGTTTGTGGTTAACTAATTCTTGCTGTAGTCGAGACAATATTATTTTACTTTTCTCTCCCTAAAAGATTATAAGAATAATATTCTTCAAATACTGAAGGTTTATCTCACGGCAGGGCACTGGTCTCAGATAATAGCGAAGAAGCTTTTCCGAACAGCGAAGATTACATTTAAATTATTTTAATAACTTCTCATTTTACTGAATTGAAAACTAGTTTTAGCTATATTTACTGCTATTATTTAATTGCTTCAAATATACTCGTATTGGTGTTTTTTTGGTGGGTGCCATAAATGTCATTCATATTAATTACATAATAAAGTTAAGATTTACCTATGGAACCTGAAACGATAATTTCATGTTTGTTTTATTTATTTTATTTATATTTGTGTTATAATTATGTTTTATGAAATGTTCTTAATAAATTATAGTCTCTCAACTAGAGGAGATGTGAGAAAAGTTAGTTACTCATAATTGAACATTACTGATATTATCAGCTAGATAAGATATATGACTAGAGCATGAAACAGAGTCCCATACCTAAATATATATAGTCTTTGATTTTAATAGTTATTAAAAGTTTAATATTTTAAACATTATAATTCAATACGGAACTACATTGTTACTACTCGACTAAATAGTGATGGCCAACAATTTCATTAGTAGAATTAAAAAAAAAAAAAAAATCAGAAGTACCTGAATTTATTTTGAGGTTTGGTGTAATTATTATAAACTTAGCGGGGGGATCTTGTATTTGTAACTAATATTATTATGCAAGTTTACTATACCTATAAGATACGGTGTGACAGGCACTTGGGGTTAGTCGACTAATTGAGTTTTGACCGAATACCTGTGATGTGGTTTTGATGTAAGGTGGTAGAGCCTAACTGTACTTTTCTGACTGTAGCTCATAATTGGCTGGCTCGACCGGAGAAGGTCCTACCTCTCACGGAAGATCGTGCGTGAGAGAATCCGGAAGCCCGGATGCCCAACCCCCCCCTCCCTCCGCCAAACATAAATGCAATGCCTCAAAGTAACGAACAAATAACAACTTTATATATACATCTCCTTAAAACCACAAGAAAATATGATCGTAGTAAAATTATTGCATATTTTGGAAACGTGGCGAAATTTTAACATTGTCATGGACCTTAAGACAAAATACCTAATCAGAATAAATATCCATATTATTTTTAATTATATCTTTAATATTATTTTTAAAATAACATATTAATTTATAAAAAAGCATTAAAATTGACATTTTTAAAATAATATTAATGACAGCAATGGCTTTGTACGAATCTCTTAAATAACTCTGTTTTTATATATTCTGTGTGTACATAAATGTTAAATAAATGAATAAATAACATGGATTGGACTCAACTCTAAGACCTGTAGGATACTGTTTCGACGCTCTGCTAATTAAAATATTGTATCGATATGTTTTTCACTCTTTCACTTCACTCAAGATCTTAGAAAATCTCTGAAGCTATTTCTTATTTTCACGGGAACCACCGAGATTTGGTATTGCCCTTTAATACATTGTATATACTGTAAGATATAATTCAAAATTTTTCGAATCATTTAAAAATACATATTTTAATAAAACCTTACCTTTGATTAGAACATGGTATGGACTATATATACCACGATACTGCTCACCAGAAATCTTACATGGCGTACGTGTTAATCCAGCCGAGTCCAGGAAGAAAGAGGCATTAGTTGGCAGTCCACCAAGTCGAGACTAATGATCGCTGAGCACGGTCGTGTTGTCATGCTCGTAGAAGTACGCCGAATGACCCCACGGCTTTCCCCCGAAAAAAGAGGGCCTGTACCATCCCACCTAATAGCCCAGACCCACTTTCCAATGAGACCGCAGGAAAAAGGCCCGAATTAGCCGTCGCGTATAACCCGAAGTTAGGCATGAGCCAAATACGGGCTCCACAAGGCTGACACCATGGCATGTCAGCATGTCATATCTGTCAAAAATGATTTGACAAGATTGATATATATATATACATACAAAGTAAATATTTGCAAAGAAATAGGTGTTTAACTACTTTTAATGAGCACATAGTGTATACGCTAAAATATAATATATATATTAAATTTTGTAGATGAATCTAGAATAAAGACAAGAGTTTTATTTTACATATTCTGCAAAGCATATAAGTTAATAATATCAACATAGACTATTCAGAGACATATTTAAATCAACGCCCACTTTCCTAAATTTTACAGTTCATTTAACAAAGTGTCTTAAATTTTGAGACATAGTATAAGTTTATATAGGTTAGTGTTATATTGAACTGAAACTTCATTTCCTACCCAGAATTATCGGATGAAATTTTTTCATGCCACAATCCTGGATAAACATTAGAATTATTTTTCTACAATGTAATTTTACTCGATCACTATCTAATATTTTGCATTTACAATTCTTATAAATTACTTGAATATACTGCAGGCTTATTCTATTCGTCCTTCGAAAGCTCCTTAGCTATATTGATAAACGATTGCTTAGTGTAAGAGCCGCTGTTAAACAATTTATTGCGAAATATATCAAAAGATTTCAGTTCCGCATAAAAAGTATATCGGAAGTATCTTATGCTAATTTTATCGCATGTTTGTGGCCATTTTAATAATAGTAACAGGGATATGTAAGATATATTAAATTATTTTATATTGAAATGATAGATTAGAGCACATTAAAAAAAAGTATTCATTATAATTTGGACAAGTATTAAATTTATTGTTGATTGATGAATAATATTTACAATATTAAAAACATTTTTTTAGAATATACGTTAAATAACATGGTTACTACAAAATATTAATGAGAATACTTTGACTGACATATCCCAAAAATGTAGATGACGCGCAGTTAATAGCATGATGTACCATTACATTTTTAAAAACACAAATAATTTTTACACTTAATTTCAAATAAAATTTTCACTTTTATTTAGATAACCAGTTAAGATATTAGTTGCGAAATCAAATAATTAAGCAATATTAGAATTATATAAATATTAAAACCAAAACAAGTAATTTTGTCTAGTCAGTAGCATTTATTCCCCTTTTCAACGCTGATTTTAGAATTCCGATTGTGTCCTCGCTCACGGTTTATACAAACCCGCCAAAGGTTTAAGTTCGACTTCACTGAGCAGGCAACATTTTAGAAACTTTTTAAAATATAATGCATAACTAGTTATAGCTTGGCAAATGAACAAATAGGTATTCAAAACCTTTATTCTAATATTAATACTTGAATATAATTATCGGACTGTAGATAGATGTACTATACCGTAAGTATTGTAAAAAGACAAGTGTAAGTTTGTATATAACAAATTGTGTACTTACTTTTTTCTCTTTTGTTTTAAAACTTAGTACAAATAAGAGATTCATAAATAAATGTATAAAAATGTAACATATTCTATTGTTCGTTTATTTTGTAAAATTTCTATAAGCTTTTATTTAACTTGCAATATATATTTGTCCGGATGGAATCTTGCAACTGAATTTTAAATCAGTTATCGTTAAACGATTAAGCTTAAATTTGGTACACACACTTATTTTAAATGACAATGCAGTCTTCACTATGTAATGACATTCTAATTCCTATATGGCGAATTATTCAAGATGGCGGATCAGTTATTTTTTTCACTACCACACTATGGATATCCAAAGAAAGGGTTTGCTGAGGAGAACACGAAAACTAATACTATGTAACACTAAATTTAAAATATGACCGATCTTCCAAGACTACGACGATATAAGACCGGTTATTATTATTAAAGGAAACACGAAAACTAACCTTTCATTTCATTTAATTTAATTTAATCTTGAACTATAACTTTAACTGTAACTTTATGTAAAAAAAATATCTAGAAATAAAAAAAATATCTAGAAAAATACAAAGAAAAAGTTATCCAATATAAAAGAAATGTTCCCGATGTTACCAATGACTGTCACAGCTTTTGATCATATGATGTTTCATTTTGGTTTGAAAACGTGACTCATAGTTTCGGTCTTTGCATCGATTCTTGTAATGCTTTAATGTTACCTCATGAAATATTGTATTCGTTAACAATATGTTACAATAAATCGATCCAAAAGTATGAATTAACATTATTTTATTTAAAGATACAATTAATAAAATGTAATATTAAGATCATAATTAAAGAAGTTAGGCATTTTTTTTTTAATATTCAATATGTACTCAAACTTATGATTGATTTAAGTTGAAGATAACTTGAGTGGCACGAAATGTGTATTTTTATAAAATGTAGAATTTAAAAATATAACCTTGTCATTTAAATTAAATAAGATTGTATTCTATATTAATAAGGGAAAATTTATAAAAAAGTTATAAAAAAAGTCATGTATGTCATATCAAGGAGACGACTAGACTATAAACAGAATATACAAGACTGTGTGTAGTGCGTATATTACAATATAACAAAATTACTACACCATTTTTTTTTTACAAAATTAACTGAGTTAAAATATTCACAACAAGTTATTTGTGATATACATTGTATAGAGACACAAATAAAATTTGAATGCGAAATAGTTTTTAGGTAACTTTCTATATAAAGCTCTTGAACGAAGAAAGCATGACATGGACATTAAAATATCATGCTCACAAGATATCTTAAATAAAATATAATGTTCACAAGATGATGATGATGTTGTCAATGTAATAATTCTTCTCCAATGAAAATATTTCTCAACTAGTAATTTGGGATGAAATAAACGTTTTAGTAGAAAAATAATCCGGAGACAAATCAGCCTTTGTAAGGTAGAAAAAAATCCGTGCCCGCAGGGGGACACGCGTGGGTAGACCTCGTGTGTAACTCGTTTAAAATATATCTCACTACCTCAGAATAATACATGATGCCGTTGTTTACATCAAAAATTTTCAAGCAAAAAGCGGTTTTAATTTTTTTTCTCGGAAATTGTATCTTTTTTGGAAATACTTTTGGTATTTAAATTTAAAGTAAAAAATAACCTTTCTATTAAAAATATTTGCGAGGAGGGAATGTTTACCAGAAAAAAGTTGTCGTGGTTTTACCTACCTAAAATTTACAAGCTAAAAGCGGTTTTAATTTTTTTTCTCGGAAACGGTACCTTTTACGGCAAAACTTTTGGTACCTAAATTTTGAGTAAAAAATAACCTTTCTATTAAAAATACTTGTGATTCAAGAATGTTTACCAGAAAAAAGTTATGATTTTTTTTCCAAAAATTTTCGGTTTTTTTACCCCCACCCCTAAGTTATTGAAGTTAGGTTTTCGGTTTATCTACATTAGTTATAGGTATTTATCAAAGACATCATATAATATGAACGCGATTGATCTCCTTTGTATAGGGACAAAATTATGGTCGAAAAACTGAAATCAGAAAAAGTGAGGCCCTAGCGCCCCCTGTGACCGGATCTCTCTGGTTAACGAACTTGACCTTAATTTTTGGATGGTTGATTTTTTTGCAAAGTTTGAAAGCGATCCGAGCGAAACTGCGGCCGCTATCGTGCTGACAAAAGTCGAATCTGGACGCACGCACGCATATATATATATATATATATATATATAAACTTTTTGACCAATGGTCATTTCGGACTCAGGCGGTCATAAGAAGACCTCCTGTGAAGAAATTTTTCCAAAATTCGAAAGTAGGGGACAAATGAATGGGCAGACCGAATTCTTCGAGGTCTACCCAAAATATTATCAATAATAACATTGAGCGTCTTTCACTAGAATAATAACTTATGCTCATATTGTACTTCAGTTTCAAAAGATGTAATCGAATAAGGTTTTTTTATATATTTGCTTTACAATCATCTTTTGTTTTTAATATACAAATTGATAATTAGGCTTTTGCTGTCTGTTTGTGGAGTTAGATACTCCGTTCGCAAAACATTTTGATCTACATGCTGTTTCGCTCATTTCTTAGTATATACATTTTTACATTGGAATGCAGTCTAACAAATCTATGGACATGGTATTATAATTTGTTTTTATTTTATAAAAAAAAAATATTCAAATTGTAAGTTTAGCTTGAGAGTGAATTTTAAATGGCTACTAGATTTATTTTTTTTGAAAATGCTTTTATACAATACTTTATTATATGACAAAATTAATTGACAATATTATATTACTTTATCGTAAAAAAACATGATATACGTAATGTTGTGAATTTTTTTATCTTATCCCTATAATTTGAATGTTAAAATATAACAATTTTGGAAGTTTAAATGATATCAGATTGCGATTTACATTCCCCTACTAATTATTTATTCTATATTCCCGACCAAACCTATTTGCATAAGTAAAACTCGGTAATTAATCCAAAAATGTTAAAAGCTGAATATCGCTCCTTTGTTTGTTTTATTTTGGTTTTCATTAATATTTGGTCTCTCTTAATTTAAATACTATTTTATACAATATGATTTTAAAAGTAATCTTTAAAACTATCTTTCTGTCATCAGAGCTATAGTATTTTAATTTTAGTTTTAGGAACCAGAAGCGGATTATTACTTTACAAATCTATTTTAATAATCACAAATAGACTAAGCAATAATTATAAAGAAATATACAGACAGAACTATGACGTGGTTTGAGGGTGTGAACCCTCCAAAGAAAGATGTTAGAATGGCCCCAATGACAACTGCTTCCCCCTTTACATAGGCTCGGTGACATTAATTGTTCTTTTGTTCCTTATTGTTCTTTGTTCCTTACAGTAGTTTATAATACTAAGACAATACATTTAAAGAATCCTAAGTAAATAAACACATGAAGAAGACCAATTATTGGTAATTTAATTATTTAAGGGTTTTAAAAATATCCAATGTAAGAAAAAAAAAAGAAAAAAAAAGTAACTTACTCGTTTTGAATGTAGTCGGTATCGCCAGAGGTACTGATTTGGGAAGGTCAAGAAGCTACCTGTATAGCAGATGATATGAAATTAAGAAACCCAAAATTATATTACAAGTACTTCCCAGCTCCGAAATACACACAGGGAAGGTCCAAATTTATTAAAAACAATAATGATTATATCTCTCTGAAACAACAAAGTCTCTGATCTCCATATCCGAGGAAAGTGTAGGAAAAATAATAATTGAAAAAAATAACAACAATAATAACCTCTACGTAGTTAAATACAAGATAATATAAAAAAATTATTTTAAAAGGTTTTTTCTAATAAACGAGCTTTTACCCATAAGGACATGACAATCTTTAACAATAATTCGAACTAAATAAATTGTGTTGCACTAGATCATGTAGTAAATATTTTAATCTACATATTTTGAGACTGCAGATCTATAGTAGCGTTTGTCATGATAACTTTAACTATGTAAGTCTCATGTATGGAAATATAATATAATAGAAATATTACTAACACAAATCTAAATAATTCATTATGATGATCCATCTTAACACTTAACTTGAATTATTTCCATATATGTCAAAAAACATGTCTTAATTTTATCACTTATGAGTTGTTTATACTTAAAAAATTGTGGCTTTGTAAAATACGCTTTTACTGTGGATTTCAATAAATTATTCATGATTATGCCATATATAGTTTTTGTATTAATTTAATTAAAAATGCTTGTTATATTGTTAGCTGCAGTTAAAAGTTTCAAGAAGTAGCTATAATTATAATTCGGTTCTAATGTTTATTAAAACCTAATCTAATGTTATTATAATATAAATAAATAAATCTTATTAACTTATATTGTTATAAGAGCTTATTATATTAGTCAGAAGGGCAAGGTGAAATATTATATAGTTGGTTCATAATTAATTTGTTTGTGGTTTACACATTTTAATTTATAAGACAAGGTCAGTTCTTATCAGTATAGAAATCATAATTAATATAATTTTTCTATATCTATTGGTTTATAATTATTTATTTAGCTGAATATAGATATTAAAAAAAAATAGGTAAATTAAATGAGTTATAAAGAAATATTATCTTATATACAAAAAAAACTCTTATATGCAAAGAACCAAGAAAAAAAGCTTCAACAGTTTATCTACTTGACAATTCAAAGTCATCAACAAATACCTTGTTCAGCAAGAAAGAAATTTTAAAATGTGTGATTTCATAAATATAATCTGAATTATTATTATATAAATGATCACATAACTCTTAAGAAAGAAAAATTTACAACTTCACTTTGCTCTCCGTTCCGTTGATATATAGCCTTATTATACCTATTAACTTAATACAAAACAAAATACTGTTAGTAAAATTAAATAAAAGTAGAAAACAACTGAGTGTTAATTCACAATGGAATGCGCAGGACGCTGAGCGATGGCGAGCCATTGAAAAGTTTCGGTACAGTACATTCTTAGACTTGGGGCGCGTTTATAAATTGATTCAGTTCTCGGCAAGTGTAGTTACAAATTATATTAATTCAATTTGAATTTAAGTTATTCATAATAGTCTATAATTTACATTTTCAATCGTAATTACTTAATTGCCTGATGTATTTTCTATACCGCTTCAAATAAACATGAATTTTATATATTGTGATTATTTTTTATCTGCGTAGAATCGATAATCAAAATCTAAATAAAATACAGAGCACCTACTCAAGTAATAATATTGACAAACTTCTAGTGGCTCGATGGTTAATTATAATTATCGAACTAATCCTAAATCTTCAATCAAGAGCACTTAGTGGAACTTAAGTAGTCGATGATAAGACGATTAATTAATAGTAAATATTTAATCTTCGAAACGTAATATCCGTACAGATAAACGTTGTCTATTTGTAGTTTTATATTTCAAAAAAGTTTTCATGTACAATATTATAATTTTTTTTCTTTGAAATTATTCTGGTTAGTTCTTTTATATAGAAGAGTTCTGTTATGGCCACTTCTGTTTATTTATGGGGAATAAAACAGTTGAATAATATAGTTAACCTTAAATATTCTGCAGTTGGGTCGATTCGTGAATTTGCAAAATGCTCTCCGTCGTAACTATAAATTTCTATATAAATAAAATACTTATCTGGGTTTCGATATGATAACTTTCCCGAGAAATTAATCGTGAGCTACAAGGTGATAGACCCACTCTCTGTGATGTTATGGAGTAGAACACTGTTGGTGGAAATTGGATACATACAGACACCCTGTTCGAATATATAGGTCTTGTCGGTTTATAGTTACTTATTAAGTTTTAACATAAATTAACTAATATTGAGTATCTATTACTACTACTACTTACTAATAGATAATGGATTTATTTACAATTTAAATTGTATATTAAAAAAAACTATTTAGTACTCTGCCAATTTAATATATGTAAAAAAAAGTTTTGAAATTTCTAATAAATTTCACACTCATATTTGAATCACTTTCATTAATAATAAGACTTCGGTACATGTACGATCAAATAGTTCCAGCTTCTAATTGGTATATATTGCTATTTTTCTCTCATAATAAAAAATATATCTTAATGACTTTCGATTAAGGGAACTTTGATAACAATTCTATTTTTTTTATTAAATAATTAGACATCTGTCAATTGTCGTCACAGAATAGAGAAAACCTTTTGTGTCATTGTATTAACCCATTAGAGGTCACCGTACTCATTTGAGTACAGCTATATTTTTAGTCATATCTTCCTGAACTCTTAAGTGTCCGTGGGGTACTTAATTATATTACTTAATTGTAAGGTCCTTTAAGTGTATTCATAAATAATAAGTGAATACTGCCACATTTTTATTTTAAAAGTGTCCGTTAAAGTTACGTTACGGAAACGTCATCGAGGTAAGTACATTATTTTAGATTTTTTAAAGTAATCAGTGCTTCTAAGTGTGTTATTTCGATTTATTTCGCTAGATTAGATGTAAAGGAAATATATTAAAAACTGTTAAATTAATTACATATTACTAAAATAAAACTAGAATCTTGTAAATGTAACTGTACTCAGTTGAGTACACTGACAACATACGTAACTAAAATAACAGTTTTTTCTTTCAGATACTTTGCAATGAAGAAACAGCGATTTACAACTCAAAATAGTTACCATAGGCTTCAGGAAGCTATCGAAGGTGTGTTACAGGATATTGAAGATAATGAACCTGACCTGGCTATCATACCACCTGATTCAAGTAGATTGACTGATGAAGAGGAGGGTGCCGACGAGGATATGGCGGCGTGTCCCATACCGCAAGAAGTACCTGGTACTATTGAGATAGGCATTTATTAGGCATCGAGAGGATAATGGTAGCGAGGAATCTACGCACAGTGTCAGTGATGATGCTACCCGCCAATTTTCTTTGAATCCGAATCCAAACTGGTGCAAATGTACCCCTTCATATTCTTTGACTTTTCAGAGTTCAACTGAAGTCTCTGATAAGAAAAGTGCTATTGATTAACAACTAAAGGGCCTTAACCCTGTACAAATACTTGAAAACGTAATGGATATGATAATATCTAATAGCACTGTACTGTTCGTTAGATGAAAACATACCACGTTTGTTCTAAACTTATAATAAAAATATGGGAGATGTTGATGAACTTGACCAGTCTGTCTTATTATATAGAATTGGAGTTCACGGAACAAAAGGTGGTGGTGGGTTATATTTACATATATGATAGATATGGCTGTTTCTGATGCCCGGCACTTACATGTAATGTGCAATAATAATCCTATGGATCAGCTCATGTGCCGACGTCACATTGGACGACGTCACATTGGTCGACGACGACAGGGTGAACAAAGAAAATCAAGGCAAGCTGCATAAATTGTTGAAGGCCTACGTCAAGATGGAGTTGGATATTATCCCAACAAAATTAGTAAACAGCTGCAGTGTGTAGTTTGCAGTTCTAGAGTGCTTTGGCAATGTAAGAAATGCCTGAAAACACTTTGTGTTAAAAAAGCGTGGTTGGATAATTTTCATACTTAGGCGGTCAGTGTACTCAATTGAGTACACCCCTATATTTTCGTGAAAAACAAAATTTTTCATATTTTTTTAAATTAATATTATCTTTTTGGCGTACTTTAATATAAAAATAACAAAAAATCGAAAATAATATTTGTAGTTTTCATTTGACCTTTAATGGGTTAAATTGAAATGCTTCATATAGGTATCACTAGTAGAGAATTAGTTTGCAATTAATTCCCAGAAATTCCCATCCATACGAGAATCAATTTACGCCAATTATAATCTGAATCCTTTATACATTTACTTTATTGTCTTCATACGGCTTTTTTTGAAATAAATAATATATATTTTTTAATAATATTATATTATTAGTAAGATTATTACGAATGCTTCAGATATATAGATAGATAAGCTCTTTATTGCACACAAAATTAATACAAGGAAACAAAAATAGTATAAAAAAAAACAAAATATGCAAAGGCGGTCTTATTGCTAAAAGCAATCTCTGACAGACAACCTTCAGGTGAAAGAATTTCAGTAATAAGTACGGGATAGTGCTAATACGAGAAATATTACTTAAAATAGATGCATAGAATAAAGCATTAATTATTTCCACATATGGCTTATAAACATTTAACTAATTAAATTATTTTTAAATAAATATAATATTTATAAAATAATAAATAAGTTATATATATACATATACAAATAATATAACTAAATATATATACACATACACACATATATATATATATATATACAACTAAATACATATTTATATATTCATATATTAAACTGAGATAAATTCCTACATAACGACAGTTAATATTGACGATAATGACCAACGAAAGTGTTGCTTCAGTTTAGATTTTGGAATAGGATCTTTTAAAAATGTATGTTAGGTAAACAATTAAATATACATATAAGTGAATATGTCATGTTATTAAATATAACATAATATATATAAGTTAATATATAAAATTATTAAATAAACAAATATCATGACACGAGTATATACATAAGTACATAATATTAACACGATTAAAAAACGTGAATGAAAACGCGTACATGAAAAAAAATATTAAGGTAAAATCGGAATAATATTTTTTAATTTACGCTCAGAGTATAGTTCCAGTAGATATTTTTATATGTTTCTTGAAAGATTTGCTCTTATTGAATAAGATTTTACACTTTTAAACCTACATTATGTTATTTAACCATGTTTCTGATTCATCTATTTATTGATTGTTCATCTTATAGTCATAAGTATACAATTTTAAAACGTGAAAGTAGACAAGCATTATACATGAAATTTTTATTATATTTTATTATTATTAAATTTTAGATACTTTCTAACTTCAAACAATGTTTAAGGGTACATTCAAATATAATTTGTAGGACTATCATATTATATGTTTCATGGTAAGTAAACTTAAAACCTATTATAGTTTATATAAAATGATAAAAAATTTTGTGACATTCTTAAAGCGTGCCTTAATATTCATTAAAACACACAACTTTACAAATACAAAGGAATTGTAACAGATGTAACAAAATTGTCCAATTACTGCAGTCTGCTAGTTCGTGAGTATTGTGACGTAGTCACGGTGCACTAATGGTATTATTTTATGTATCTTCAATTAAGTAGTCAATTATAACTGACATTTGAGGAACAGTATCTAAAACGAAATGTGTACAGCGAATAATAGTTAATATTCAAGTAAATTATTACTTTAACAAATATAAACATATAAATAAAATAACAACGTAATTATATCTTTAATAATGTTTTATCCGAATAACATGAAGAACATACAAAGGCGACTCGGAGCTTGACATTTGATTGCCAATTTCCCAATTTTACGATTGTGATTTGTTTGAATGTGAAATAATATTAGGTCTGAAAAATTTTTATAAATTCGTTTTTAATTTAGTACTATTTCAACGCTGTAACTTAAATTAAACTTTTTAAAAGATTGTGAAAAATTTATAAATATATTTCATCAAACTATATAAGATTATACCAGTATTTTATACCAGTTATAAGGTATTAATTGAGAATTTTTTTAATGGTACGTAAAGTGTTTTGATGTATTGTTATCCCTTGTATGTGTTCTAAGCACAATTTAACAATATTTATATTTAATATGTTATATTTTATACGAAGATAAAAATGTTAAAGTTCCATTTGGCTTTTTAAATAACCTTATTATATCAATCAATTATATGTATATAAGATAATTAGTAATTAATAATAATTTTTAAAAAAAGGTAAGTTTTACATAAAAGGACAAGTGTTTCCAGCATTCAGCCCAGTGTATTGAATTCACTAAACAGTTTGCCCAGAAGTTCCGTAGATTATCTAAATGAATCAAGCAAATTAAAAGTTTGTACAATATAAAAAAGATAAGATAAACACTACTTAAAACAGTATAACACTACTATTTCACAACATTTTCAGTCGCGAAAGAAATAAACTTTGCTTAAAGATATTTAATTTGAAATAGGTTTCTTAAAATTAAGTTCCGACAATCTCTCGGTTAAACTTAGAGCTGATTAAATAATGATCCGGAGCGATTGTTTTTTGTGACATATATCTTAAGATATAATAAGCCCATTATTAATAATTACCTTTTAGCCACTGCTAAAATTAAAGATTTCTTTTTAAAAATTGTTTCTTTTTTATAATTTCTTAGTCGTTAATAGTTTATTTTAAATCAATTTATGTTTAAGTCCACACGAAAGATAACAATAACGATAATTACTTCTTTAACTCCTTATTAGCTTTTAAGAATTTTGAACATTTCAGAACATGTTACAATCATTTAAATAATTGTATTTTCTTTCCTTTATTGTCTACATTAATGTTGTGAAGTTCCGGGTCTCGTTAAGTCTCTATTGTCGCTTTCCCTGCTCTAATTACTGAGTACGGCTTCTTTACGGATTCAAGTTTATAAAAACATTGTTATTATATTCTCAACGAATAGAACTTTTGTGTATTTAAATGAAATATATGTGAGTATGAATAGCTAATATTTTCTAACATACATATATTGATTAGCAGCACTCACTGGACACATTGTAGATAATGTAAAAAATATAATTTAATTTTGTTTTTTAATTTTTTTTCTCTCATTTGTGAATGATTCAGAATTTCCCCTCAACCTTAGAAAAACTTGATGAATTACAAACAAATGGGACCCTACTTAGAAATTTGTATTGGATATGCAGAATGTCCTTGACTATATTAAATATATAAAAACACGATTAAGAATGCCTTATATATTAAGAAGCCTTGTACATAGAGGGGACATAAACCGCCATTTAAAATGTCAGCAACAAACCTGATTAAACTAGAAATAGCAAATTTGTTTGAGACTATCCATAACGATCACACGAGTATTTGCTTTGAATTTGATTTAAGCTAATATATTCCGGTTAAGCTGTACTATGTCCTTTGAAGATTTATTAGTTATGATCAATTAATTTCTTTTAGTCATATTGAAATATGTATAGAATAGTAAGACATATTTTTTTTTATTTTACTATCATATATTTTACTTACAGATTACAAGAAAATTCGTCTCCTTTTTAAAATTCTTTGTAACACACGGGATTCATAATACCCTTTTTTAATTTCATACATCCTAAACATATCGTGATATAT
The DNA here is from genome assembly GCA_918358695.1 of Melinaea menophilus ssp. n. AW-2005. Lineage (NCBI taxonomy): Eukaryota > Metazoa > Arthropoda > Insecta > Lepidoptera > Nymphalidae > Melinaea > Melinaea menophilus. Next base: position 17,784,219 of record OU911043.1, on the reverse strand, counting down.
ATTGTTTAAATATATTTATGTCAATTTAATTTAATATTCATATTTAGTAAATTTTATTTATTTCAAATTATCGGAGCAGAACAATATTATTTTGATGCCTGTTGAGGTAACTATTTGTACGTTATTAAGACTGTTATTTCTATTCAGGACTGTTGTAAGCATATTGAGTTAAGAGCATGTCCCCTTTAGTGAAAATAAGTACGATCTTGATAAGTTCAGGCTCGCTTGTATTTTAAAAGAAATAAATTACTTGGTGTATATCTTCAGAATAATAATCGATAGGTTCACGTATTGCTTTTTTCAAAACCGCTACTAAAATATTTGACATATATAGAGCGGTTTACTAATTTTAAGATATCAAAGCATTCAGGTTGATCATCCGTTTAGTTTTTAGTAAAATTATATAGATATAATATCATATACCGTAGCGCTTGTAATCCCGCTAGTATGTATATTGTCAACATGTCTCACTTGATAGTTGAATTGTTACAATTGTGTTCCAGCTGTTACAGTGTTAGTTTCATATCTATTCGACGTCACGTTCACTCCACACACAGTAGACATGCAACTTCACTCCACTGCGAACCAGCTGTACTTACTAAACTATGAATTTTATTACACTTGAGAATATTTAGAAATAGCTAAGTTTATTGCTATATGTATTTTTATGTAGGCTTTTAATTAAATCCTTAAATATTATAATACGAAAATATTTATGTGATGTTGCAAAATTTTGTACCCAATATACATTGCGGTCTTAGTAAACTGAACCTTGTCGTTTTCTGGACAGTATTTTATTTTTTCGTATATATCATTTGTTAACTTCATACTATTTATAACTTGTTGTAGCTGGAAAATACGGTTTAAAAGTTGAACAAACCGCATTTAATTAATGTTGTTAACCTGCATGTGACGTTATGTCACGTGTGACTAAAAGTAGCGATTTTGCGATTTATTGACCAAGTACCGAATTTGTTTAAAAAATAATAAAATTAAATGCCATAAAAAACTGTAAGTTGAGTACTGTTTAGAAAATATTTACAATTTTTTTAGCAGTCACACACCCTACAAAATTTTTAGATTTCTTATATTTCTGACATTTATCTACGATATCTCGAAATAGAATTCTATGCTTATTACTTATTTAAAATCTTACATACGTAAAACAAATATTTTTCTTTTATATTATACGATGACAATTAATACGACTCATTTCTGGTACCAGTTTTTTATATTATAGTATTTATATTATAATGTTTTGATAAAATTATTTTTTATAAAATATTTATTGTTTTATGCATTTATTTCAAATTAAATTAGGAAGAACAAACTATTTGTATTTTTCAAATCTTATTAAGGTTGAAGAAAAAAATTTTCATATATTTATTTAAATCGCTATTATTTATAAAATATAACGTAAGATTTAATTTTGCAAACATTCTACTTTCAATAAATAAATGTACTTTACTAAATGAACTTAAAAAGTTTAAAGCTTCCAGTTTATTCATACAAAAAATATTTATTAGTAATTTCGTTATATGGTATGCTGGTTAGCTTTATGAAATAAAAGAACAGAAAAGCAAAACCAATAATACAATACTTATAATTCTATGTTTACTCGAAATATTTTGCTATAAGTACCGTGATACTGGTATTACAAAATAAAATACACAAATATAGATAACATTTTGTGGAGTTGAAATAGGTATTAAAATAAGGAAGGAATAAATAATAATATATTAACACTAAACCTACCGACAATTCTTGTATACCTGTTCCTACCGCATGCCGTCAAATTGAGAGTTATAATGGAAATAATTAAAAGTAAAGAGTGTAGAAAATATTACATGCATATTCTAAGAATTGTCGTGTAGTTTGATAACGATATTATAACGTTTGAAAATGTGTAAGTTTTACAAAAGTTTAAGAACGGTCAATTTGACCGGTACTTGGTAAGTTTAGTGTTAAGGAAGTTCACATAAATCTAAATTATTTCCGCAGCGCCTGTTTTAGTGCCATTTTGACAATTGTGACTCGATTTTCAGTTTCCAATCATTAAGGCATTTGTTAAATGACAAGTTTGAATTTCAAAAAATGTTTAAAATATATATTTTTATATTTAATATCTATAAAGCCGTTTTGTTTATAGATCTGATAGTTATGGAATATGATTATAAAATGAATGCGAACTCCAGGTTGTAAGAGGTTTTTTTGTTGAAATTTATTGAATGAAACTTATATGTAATTCTTTTTGTATTGAATATTATTATTATTGATTTAATAAATAGTTTAATGTTCAAGGATCAGTATTCATTATTTTCACTTTAAGCGGCTAAACAACACAAACAACATACAATAGAATAAATATAACTGTCCTAAAAACCTCAAGTTTATTCTAACTACCGTGTTGCTAACTACTTTGATGAATCTGACGTTCTTTATACAATCGTCTTTATCGCGAAGGTTACATTTATACAAAATTAAGCAATCTTAAATTGGAGAAACATTTAAAAAAAGGATCATATAACAAGAAACATATTTTTTTATATTTGTATATACATATTACACTTTGTAATAGTTGTGGCCATAATTTTCAGATACTGTTCTTAAAGTATCATGAATAAGTTTAGAGCACAAAGACAATAACATTCTCGTAACGCTGCTGTAAAATATAACACAGAGAAGTTGAGCTTCCTGTAACAATTAATGCTACAGTACATTGTTCCTTTATAATTAAAAGCGTAATTGTTATTATTTCGTGTTATCTTAGAGTATACTTTAAAATTATTTCTACATTTAATAATTTTATAATTCAATTAACTTCTAGGCGTTCCAGAATACGTTTATAATTTTAATTAATAGACACTGGTCGAAACGAGGAAACAAATAGTATTTATGCATTTAAGTTTAAAATACAATACTATTTCACATTAACTTGTGGCTTGTTATGAGGGTTTAGTGGCTAGGTTTTATAGTGTTCTGTTATTTACCTGTTATGTTTGTTTGTTACCTGGGTGAATTCAGAGATGGCGTATCAATTATTTAGGTTTATCAATTATTTACGATTATTAGTGGAATTGTTAATTATTTGTACATAAGACAATGACGTTAACAAATGAAAGCTATGGTGTGTTTGACGACATTTGACAAGCGAATCTATGACAGCTGGGTGACTAGACAGTCCTTGGAGATAGAGAGACCATTCTTTTTGGAGGCACCGTTACGAGCACACTCTAATTTGAGATTACCACGTTTCGAAACTGTAATCTAAGTAATTCTAATGGATTTTGTATAAATTCAATAGTTAAAAGAACACATATGATGATCGGCAAGAACGCAATCCGACAAACATTTTGTATTACTACCTTGTTTAATTAAACATCTAGGAAAATGCAGTCTCTGACAAAAGTGCAAATCTCGCTTACCGTTTCAGAGGTAAGTGCTTTTAAACAAATAAATTTATTACATTTAAATACTTTAATCTACTTAGAACAACGTCGTACCACCTGCGTGTATGAAAGTGGATTATTACATGTTCTAGAAATATGTAATTACAATATAAACACTGTTACATTCCGTAAATGCATTAACGAGACAAACCATCAAGCACATTGAATGGTTACTACAGTAACAAAATGTTCAAATGCTTACACAATATGCTACGTAAATATCTACGTAAAGTAAATCTAAAGGAAGTTGCTTCACTAATTTTGTGAAGCTCTGCCGTAGTTATAAGAGTTTGGGAACTCAAAACTATCTTTAACCGTCAACCTTTTTACAACTGCTTTTTGCAAGTTTTAGATTTCGTTATTTAAATATAAGAGAGTCAGTTAGTATTAATTTTATATATCACATAATATATATCTGTAAAGGTGCTGTCAACATGCAATGAAACATTGAAAGGGCGGATTCACTATGTAGTTCGTATAGTGTCATCTGTAGTCTCTTATTGATTTTAACGAAAAAAAAAACTAATAAAAAGCTTCTATATTTTTAATTTATATATATAGTATTTTTGGCAAAAGTAAAATGATTAATAGAATTTATAACAATAGCTACTCGGAACTTCTATTACATTTACATAAGCTCAAAGCTTATAATGATTAAAAATTCGAATGGATGCGAACTCAATTTTGTAAGTGTTCTTTGGTTGAATAAATTAGGTTAAATAAACTTGTAATTCATTTCGTATTCATTGTTTGTATTGATATTATATAATTGAATGTTCAAGGATCTGTATTAATCATTTATTTTTATATTATTCAATCAACCATAAATAATCATATTTAAATAATCGAATTAAGATATTAGTAAGAGTAGACGTCAAGGCTGCCTATGTTAATAATTGATTCAGAGGCTGAACTTCTGAAATATTATTGTAATATAATATTTTAAATTTAGATACAACAAAGTAGTTTTTACTGAACCCTACTTTGAATATATTAAATATTTGTTTATTACTTATCATCATCACATGACAGCCGATAAACGGCCACTGCAATGCATAGGCCTCCTTGTTGGAACTTTACTATGTTGTCGCTCCATCAAAAGGGCAGCTTAACCAAGCCACGTCTACCGACTCGTGGTCGCCACTCGAGAAACTTTCGACCCCAACGGCTCGCTTGCACGAGCGATGTGGCCCGCCCACTTTAGACGAGCAACTCTTCGAGATATGTCGGTGATCTTGGTTCATTTGCTTATATGGTCGTTTCTTATATAATATTAGTATCAAAATATTATTTCATATTTATATAATATAATAAATATGTGTTTGTTTACTTAAATCCTTAAATTAAGAAACTAACTGATTTTTAATAATGTGTATTTATATAAAAGTAAGAAAATCAGCATTCCTTGGAAAATACTTATAAATCTAAACCTTAATTGTTATTATATTAAAGAATAAAGTAAAATACAAGAAAACTGTAGTATTGTCACTATATTTTACTAAATTTAATCAAAATTAATAATTCTATTAGACTATTATATCAATGTGTGTACATTACACCAAATCAAAGAAAATAAAAACCTATTTACATTCAAAGGAATAATAATATTGTATCAGAGTAGAATTATTCCCAATTAATATTATTTACATTTCTCGTATACAAATGATATTGTAACATTTTTTTAAATTTCTTTCTGTATATATAATGTTATTTATATATTTCTTATTGTAAAGGACGATTGTCAGAGCAATGACTAAAGTTATTACAGTCGTTGACATTAGACGGCCGGCATATAAATAAGATTATTATAAAATTTTTTTACTTATTAAAATTTTGGGATCAATCAGTGTAAAAAGTTTAAATCTAAAGACAAAATATAGAAACTAATACAATTAATTCTTGATTTTTAACACTTCATACGGCGTTCAGTAATATTAAGTTAAGATTTTGCAGTTTCGTATTTAAACTGTGCATTGCTAAACATAGTGTCCTCGGTGATAATTCTTTTAAAAGAGAACTAATAAAAATACAAATCTTTTAAAGTGAAAAGTTTGGGGGTCTTTATCAATTGAGATATGTATTTTTTTTCAATATTTTGTTGATTGTTTTAATAAATAAACAAAAATTTTCAATACCAATAACATAGCTACCATTGATTTGATTAGATCATGTTTTACATTGTTTGGTTACTTACAATATATATTATTTTCCACAAAAATATGTAGAAAATACACAAACTTTTATCATAACATATATATAATTATACACATATACATTTTCATACACTTATGGTTGTATGTTTTATTTCCAAATATAATCGTATTATGGGTAGAGTTATGGTCTATTATTACCAAGGGTTCTTGTCATAAAAGCGACGTTGGACAACGTAGAAGGGAATATAATATAATATAATATAATCTAGAATACCTAATACCTTGTTCTTTCTAAGCGGTCGTAAATTTTGACGATGAGAACTTTATTCACGTGACATTTTTATTTCAGTCTTGAATTATATAAATCAAGCATGAAAGTTCAAAGTTATCTGTTATTCTTAGTTTTATGTTGTTGTGCTAAAGAATAATTGTTGTTACAATGGAATTAATGGAATTTTAAATTTTATTATTTTTCATTTGCCCAATTTTGTAATATAACCTTAAAATATTTTTAAGGAGTATCATTTTCAATCATCTTAAAGATAAAATTGAGATTTCTAATAATACTGTTATTAGCCGGTGTTGAGGATTTTTACTTAACAGATCATCTAAAGTACTAAAGTGAAAAAAAAACTTAAGTACCGACCATCAAAGTTCAATGTATATTATTAAAAGCTGCACAATATATTAAGAACGGTGTACTTAAGATACATTTAATAAAATAAAACTCTTTAGCTATAATACTAAAAATACAACTTGTGAAATTTTACTAAAAATATACATCGTAATAAGTTGAAGGCAATTTTCTTTCCCAAAAGCAATCTGATTATATCAAGCAGGTTCCGAGGGAACTTGAGAGTATAAGACGGGAGAATGCAAACTGCATATGACAGTCTGCTGCAATACGAGCATTGCAAGAACTTTAATGACTTCACGCCATCGCAAGACGGTTATTATAATATCAGAATTTCCGAATTTCAGAAATGAAGAAAATATTTTGCCTGAAATGCAATTTTCCTTTAATTTCATTTTATATAAATTCATTTTATAACTTCTATTGTTGGTAATATAGTAATTTGAAGTTGCTTTTCCATTTTTGGAGATTTTATTCAAAATTATGCATGTAAAAGTCACATCTTAGATTCTTTTAGTACATGTTTTAATCAATTAATATTTAAATTCAAAGGGGGTCTTGATTATATCTTTTTTATTTTAAACTATTATCCCCAGTGTTCACGTTTGAAAGAGATTATTTAATTTAAAGGACATTTCATTGAAAAAATGCAATACTATTGTAATTTTCTGAGAAACCTTTTAGGGCTTTTTATTCTTCCAGAAGAAAATTAAGCTAAATCACGTTCTAGCTCTTAACCTACCACATGAGTTTTTTTATTTATTTTCAATTCATTAGCAAGAAAATGTTGTACAATGTGTTTAAAATTTTACACTACACCATTTCATTTATCACACATTATATTTATGAATTATATTAAAACTTTGCTTACAAGATTTAATTAAAGAAATATATATATTTCATTTTACATGACTCTTTAATATATAAATTAATATATTAGCAGCTCCAGTGTAAAATCAATCATCGTTAAATTTGGTAATTTCACAGGAGACGTGAATAAATATTAATGATAATATTGCAAATTTTAATACACTTTATGCATCTTAGTATATATTTTTTTATGTTTTTCATGTATTTCGTTACTAATTGTTCAGGCGCTTGCTGACAACTAGATATTTCAATTAGACATTACTTTGAAAGGTTCTATTATATCCCACATTCCCGATACAACATCGAACAGAGAACTATCAGAAAGGCTTTTTTGTTACGAAAATTAGGCTTTGTCTCTAAATTTGTGTGATTTTAAGCAGAAATATGATTATGGTATGTAATTAATTAATGTAATAATTTAGCTAATTGCAGCGTGAATTGTTATTTATATACATATATTTTTTCTTTTCATACACTCTGACAACGAGTTTTATTTAAGTTTTTAAATTATTTTTACACCTAACTAACTTAAGAAATGTATATCTAATTAACTTATGTTATGAAATACGTATGTAATAATTCTTTGTTTTCAATTACAAAGCATAAAAGCTTTAAAATGTTTACAACATAATTCAAACTGATTTGGTATCAGCAGTATTTTAATATGTCCAATGTTAAAAAATAAAAATTGATCCATTAGTAATATTATAACAAACCTATTAGACAATGCGTGAATTAGTTATGTAATCTATAAGCAAGATGCATCTAGGCTAGTATCTTATTTTACCTTAAGAGATAGAAAACAATTTTGATTTTAACAATGTACTTTAAATAGTCGATTAAGTATTGATTAACCTGCCATTTAGGTTTATATATTGTCAAGTTATGAAGTTCACTTTTATTTCAGTTGGTAAAGGAGGCGGTGACATACCGTGCGGTGATGAAATTCGGCAGGCATCAGATTGAATAGCCACGTCTCTAAGCAATGCCAAAGAGTTCAGCTGTCCAGTTTTCAGAATTATTATGTAAACTATAACCAAAGTTTGAGAAAATATTATTAACTTTCCATTTGGAGTTTGTGTAACCAGTGCGTTGTTTTAAATCAAATATCCAATTTAATATTTAGGACTCAATTTGTTAATACTTAAATTTAAATAAAAACAATAGGTAATATGCCAGCTAGACTTAGCGGTGGGTCACTAGAGGTAAATAACTCAAATACTTATATTGAAAGAGGGTCTTAATAATATTTCTTAAATTAAATTCCTAGGCGCCACTGACAATGGACAAGTGAACATATGCACAGCCCCCTTGTTTGTCAGTACAAGAAAACTTCAGTCAACCTTCAAATAGAAGTTATTATAACAAAAATTCTTCAAATAATTATATTTAGTGTGGAAATATTATATATAAAGTAATACATCACCAGACAACATTTTAATATTTTAACGAGAATCTAACGAAACATGTAACAGCAGATCGTGAGATCTGCATCTGTGAAGGTGCAACTACAGTTACACCAACAGATCAAGAAGCAGGACATGCAGGTTGATGATAAAGTAACACGTATGCACGTGGTAAAAATATATTAAAAAAAATCCCTATGGAGGAACAAGACCTCACAAGCAATTGTCTTTTGTCAAACAATTGACTTCAAATGTCCAAACAGGACAAATACTGAAAAAAAATTGAAGAAAGTTATGAAAACTAAAGATAACCTACTAATTTAAAATGAAAATTTAAATTTCTCCGATGAGTCTCTGCATAATACTGAACATTATACTTTTAAGTTATTTTTATTTTATTGGAATAATCCTAATATAAAACCAATTATAACGTCACAAAGACCTGCAATTATTATCACACTACATTACTTACACACTGTCATACTTTATAGATTAAGTTACAGTTTATGCAAAAATAATAAATTATAAAATAACCTTTAAGCGATACTATGTAATGTAAATAACTTCTAACGCTGCCGTAACAACCTAAGCAAATTACACTAACATACAAGCTGGTGCATCGTAAATTGTGTTTACACGATTCATTCGAATTGAGTATTCGATAACGACTTTTACGTCAAGGAGTGATTATTTGATTTATGGTTTAGCGTTTAGTCTTATAAGTTAAAGTAATAAAATACAGTGGACTATCAATCAAGTGATGTCTATTTGCTGAGACTAGAACTTTTGTTTTCTTTCAGTCTTAAGTGATTACTTCAATAATCTAATAAAAGTGTATATATCATATTGCTCTCTTATTTTCTCTCTTATTTACTCTTTTACATTTTAAATAGTATCAATATATAAGTAGACAGGGCTAGATTCGGAAATCTGAAAGCTCTGGGGTGACAAAAAAATGGAGGCAAATTATTTTTGATTATTTCCCAAATATATATATATATATATATATATATATATATATATATATATATATATGTAATGAAATAACATTTCATTAATTGAAATCTATAGCGCTTCGCGCTTGTCTATGGCTAGTCTATGGATAGTCTCTGGATAGTCTCTGGATAGTTCTAGAAGGCGCATCGATCGGAATGACGTTTTGTTAAATGGCGGATATTTTATGAAGAAAGAAAGAATCATTATAAAAAATAGTAATTGTTACAGAGGTGATTGAGGAAGCGATATCTTGTATTTTCAGTGAAACAAATTGTGGTTTACTTACGAAAATCCTAAGTTATCTTATATATATATATATTGTGTGAAGCCTTTTAGTTTTTTTGTCGGAAAATAAAATTATTTTCACAAAGAATGTAGTAATTTGTTAAATTTAAATACAATAGCTTCGAACTTTATAGTTTCAATTCAATTCAAGATATTGCTACATATCTGTCTGTTGCATGTCTTTGTGGCATTATTTAGATGTTACAGTAGTAGTAGTTTGGTATAGTCAGAAATAGTTACTCGGATTTTTGCAATTGAAATAGGTTCAGTTATTGTAAATGTTATTTTTGTATTACTTTTTAAAAATGATTTTGTTTGATCAGTTTTTAAACAAATGTTTCCAATAGCGATTCATTTGTTAATACAATATTTTAAAAATAATTAAATCCAACTGATTGGTTTTATTTACATTAAAAAAAACCTAAGGTTTTTTACCTTGATAAATAAATATCCTAAAAATATACACTTTGTTGCAGCATCAATTTATAAATCACTGTATAAACTACGAAGCTTTCGGGAGTTATTGGAAAGCAATATTATTTATTTGATGTCATGGATCTCCCTAAGGAAATCTCTCATTCTGTGCCCGTCTAAAAATACCTTTTTGAGACATCTTCTCTAAAACAATAAACATTTTAACAAAAAATATTCTTCAAAAAGTAATGTCGTTGAGACTGAAGATCTTCAAGATTGATCGAAGTTTTTTTATTTCCCAATCGTGTTCAGTAAATAATATATCTTTTAAATAGCCTTTTTACTGGTGTCCAGAATAGAATCGCTTATTCTATTGTTTTAATAATGTTGGAAACTTTCAAAGTTTCATAAATAGTTACTTATTTCAATAAAACTTTCAAAAATTTACAAAGTTGTCATATTTTAAAGTCAAAAATTAATTAAGTAGTAGTTTCACAGTTGTTTAACTAAGTTCAAAATTGTAACGACGACACTGTGACGATTTGTATAATTAAAGTTAATTATTATAATCTCGAGATGCACTTGAGAGCACAAACTTTGGAGAAACAGTGCAAGGATTCAGATTGAATTAATTACCTTGAAATGACGTTTGTTATTTTAAAGTTTAAGTTATAATTATAAATGAAATAACGAAACGAAATTTGAATTCTATTTTTCTTTAATATCGTTTCTGATAAACGAATTACAAATAAAATAAACATTATATTTATATACGAGTATTGATCATATATCATGTGTCTATTTTAGGAGTCTTATTTGAAAAGGTATTCATTGTCGAATATTTGTTTTTTACTGACATGAAAAGGTATTCGGAACATTTCATTTCTACTAAACTTTGGAGAAACAGTGCAAGGATTCAGATTGAATTAATTACCTTGAAATGACGTTTGTTATTTTAAAGTTTAAGTTATAATTATAAATGAGTTAACGAAATGAAATTTGAATTCTATTTTTCTTTAATATCGTTTCTGATAAACGAATTACAAATAAAATAAACATTATATTTATATACGAGTATTGATCATATATCATGTGTCTATTTTAGGAGTCTTATTTGAAAAGGTATTCATTATCGAATATTTGTTTTTTACTGACATGAAAAGGTATTCGGAACATTTCATTTCTACTAAACTTTGGAGAAACAGTGCAAGGATTCAGATTGAATTAATTACCTTGAAATGACGTTTGTTATTTTAAAGTTTAAGTTATAATTATAAATGAAATAACGAAACGAAATTTGAATTCTATTTTTCTTTAATATCGTTTCTGATAAACGAATTACAAATAAAATAAACATTATATTTATATACGAGTATTGATCATATATCATGTGTCTATTTTAGGAGTCTTATTTGAAAAGGTATTCATTGTCGAATATTTGTTTTTTACTGACATGAAAAGGTATTCGGAACATTTCATTTCTACTAAACTTTGGAGAAACAGTGCAAGGATTCAGATTGAATTAATTACCTTGAAATGACGTTTGTTATTTTAAAGTTTAAGTTATAATTATAAATGAGTTAACGAAATGAAATTTGAATTCTATTTTTCTTTAATATCGTTTCTGATAAACGAATTACAAATAAAATAAACATTATATTTATATACGAGTATTGATCATATATCATGTGTCTATTTTAGGAGTCTTATTTGAAAAGGTATTCATTATCGAATATTTGTTTTTTACTGACATGAAAAGGTATTCGGAACATTTCATTTCTACTAAACTTTGGAGAAACAGTGCAAGGATTCAAATTGAATTAATTACCTTGAAATGACGTTTGTTATTTTAAAGTTTAAGTTATAATTATAAATGAAATAACGAAATGAAATTTGAATTCTATTTTTCTTTAATATCGTTTCTGATAAACGAATTACAAATAAAATAAACATTATATTTATATACGAGTATTGATCATATATCATGTGTCTATTTTAGGAGTCTTATTTGAAAAGGTATTCATTGTCGAATATTTGTTTTTTACTGACATGAAAAGGTATTCGGAACATTTCATTTCTACTAAACTTTGGAGAAACAGTGCAAGGATTCAGATTGAATTAATTACCTTGAAATGACGTTTGTTATTTTAAAGTTTAAGTTATAATTATAAATGAAATAACGAAATGAAATTTGAATTCTATTTTTCTTTAATATCGTTTCTGATAAACGAATTACAAATAAAATAAACATTATATTTATATATGAGTATTGATCATATATCATGTGTCTATTTTAGGAGTCTTATTTGAAAAGGTATTCATTGTCGAATATTTGTTTTTTATTGACATGAAAAGGTATTAGGAACATTTCATTTCTACTAAACTTTGATTGAAAATAATAATACTTTAGAACTGTACTTTAGAAACTTTACTTTTTTTTAGAAATATTTGATGTATTATTAGGTTAGAATAATGATCGCAATGAACTTTGTATTAAAATATGGATGTGCGTTGTTTGTAAGCCATAAAAGGTTTTTTGTTTTTTTTCTTTAAAGAATAAACATATACAGTAGAAAAACAACTTCGCAACGAAATCAAATCGACTACATTTTCTCTTATTACCAATATACAGTTTAAATATGATTTTTTTGGTATAAAACTTGTAAAGAATAAAATATTATCTTTTCTGTTAGTACGTTAGGAAGCGGCTTATTCTTAAAAGCTAATTAAAGCTGATTATATTGAGATTTCAAGTTATTTCAAGTCACGATAAATGAGTGCATAAAAATATTTCCGACTTAGATTTAAACTTCTTAACAATTTGCTGGCATACCATACACAAAGTCATTTGTCGTAAAATATTCTGAGGTTTCTTGTAAATTAAATTTACATTATAAGTTTTTCAGGAAAGAATTTGTTATAATTTTTACTCGGAGTAATTACTCCGTTAGGCAAGTTTCTTAACTGCGTCTCCCACTGTGTCGGTATAGTTTTTGAATATTATATTTAACTCTAAGATTCTTATTGTCCTTTATTTGCGTTTAGTAAATATTTAAACTTTAAATGAGATTTTACATATTTTATATATAAAGCGTGCATTAATACTGAGCAAAATTTACCACCTATTTTAATGTGCAAATAAATATAAAAACAAATGTCACACCCGTCCTTCAAACGTCGGAGAATCAATTAAAACTTACAACGCCCCAAAATCAAAATCACTCAAGACAGTGATGTAATGACTTGCGAGTTAGTTTTCTAACTTCAGAAGCACAATGTTTTCTACATATATTATTGCGCACAATCGTACCGTGCTGAGTGCTTTTACACACAAAGAAAGAAAGAAAGCAAAACTTTAAATTAAAGCCATTTTTAGTACATTCGTACTTTAAAACTAGTTTACTTTTTAAATCATTAATACAATTCTAATCAGCTTGCATTCATTTCAATTTTATTAAATTGTACAATGTTTTAAATGTATATGTACCTAATTTTATTTTTTAACTTTATATATTTTTCAAATTTCACATTGGGGAAGCTTAAAACAGAAACTTAAAGCAGGGAGTAATAAACTTATAATATACCATTAAATAAGAAACACAGAACATAAGAAACACAGTTTAAATTTAGAATTCCTTACATCTTATAATTGCGGTATCTATGATATGATCAATCATATTTTTTTTACTTTGTCCTTAATTTTCCACCATATATAATATACAAATGCGAAGCAAAGTATATAACAGTTATTCTTTAAATGTTATTAGGTATTGTTTAACAAAAATATATTAAGTTGAACATCACCACATAATCTTTTCTCAATAATATAACTAGGAGTTTTAAGGAAGGCTTTAGCTACAGATAAGGCAACAGGATATTTAGGAATATGTCCCAAAGTTTCCGTAAACCTCCTTAAAGGTCGGCACCGAATTTCAAAATCAGGACAAATGGAAATATGCTTTCAATTACCATTTATATTGCCCGGCATGTATCGGCAATACGAGTTATCTTTATTATATAATGCCTCAACAGACGAAAGGACAGAAAGAGGTTTCGCATCAAATTCAAAATATGCTAATAATCAAATATTGTTGTTACACATGAGGAACCTTAAACAAAATGTCGTCAAATAGTAAATAACAACCAACGAAGACAATTAATTTAGCAATTTTAAAGCGCAGAACTATTTTTTTGGGAACGAGTAATGATAATTATAGTCAAAATCTTGGTTTCTTTTTAGGTTTAAGTTTTAACTTATTTTACACAAACGTAACCCTTACTCGTTACAGCTTAAGGTGGATTATCATAATTTATATACATAATATATTTCAAATCGTAAAAAAAAACTAGTTAATATCAATAAAGCTAAAAGTGAAAAATTAATATATTATAGATCTGATATTTATAAAATATGAAACATGATTAAATATAGATGCGAACTTTTTGTTAGTAGTTATTTGTTGAATAAACTAGTTGAATATAACTTGTAATTAATTTTGTATTTATTATTGTTACAAATATCAAAAATGCATTTTCAAAGCGAGTCATCATTTTTTTTATATTATTTAGCAGTTTATTTTTAAAATATAATTAATATATAAGCAAGGTTTTGGTTGTTAAACTTTAATTAAAAAATGCATAGATTAACCCATACTTCTTCATAAAATTAAAATATAATTAATTATGCAATTAACAAAATCAATTCAATCAGATATTGATCAATTTAAAGATTTCGTTGTACGTATTTTTGATATTCAACTTTGTATTAAGTGAATATTAAAGTAAAAAAGAGAAGGGGAGGGTTCGAGTGACCTTCAAAAACACGGTATCTGTGATACTGGAGGAAGGTCACTTAAAAAGCATTAGGATTCCCCGGAGGGCATGTATGAAGAGGTTAATGTCTGTGGCCGAGGCGAAAGAGGTATGCAGGGACCGTAACGTTTGGCGCTCCGTCATCTCTGGCTACCCCGCAAGGGATATGGCGTGAAGATAAACAAATAAATAAATAAAGTTTGATTCGATGGAAATATACCTATTTCTAATTTATAAACAGTATAATAACATAGTTCTATTTATCTAAAATTAATTAAGTTCGATATTGGAGTCTGTCGAGAGAAATACTGCCGAACTCCCTCCCTTGTTTAATTATTTACTCTTCCTAAATGAATATAGGCATTTATTAACAGCTGCAGCTTAGATTTAATTTATACTGAAAGTGTTTTTCTATTTATCTAACAGAATTTAGTTCTATAGATACATAGATATATATCCTATATCATATCAAATATTTAATATGCAAGTAATTTATAAAACTTTTATTAATTATATTTTTAAAGCTTAAACCTAAATAAATATATCTTTTTTTTAACTAATAAAAATCACCTTAAATTCTTTATAATCCTTTTTTTCTCGGTCATGGCCCGACATCTGTTTTAATTAAAGGTACTGATGAATAATTATCGCTAAACTTCTAGATTCTTAAAGACCTTTAAAATAAATTGTTACAATCCATTTGGCTATTAGGTAAGTTTTGGCTCAAAGTATTTCAGTAACGCCGTTGCATATACTACTGCTCTAAAAGAGAGAGTTTAAAAGGATACATATTTCTTTAGCTATTTGAATTGTTACTACGACAACGTTTAACAATACTGATGTAGTCTTCAAGTACCTTTACTTATACATGATATTTCAATTAATGTTGTATGCTGAGAACACTCATTGTAGTTATATAATGATGTGATGAGAACTAAATTAATTAAGACTTTTCACACATCATATTTTTAAGGTCAATGTTACGTCAGATGTATGTCGACGATAGGATAGGTATTACAAACTTAATAAAATCTCTTTCATTTTTTTTTGTATGATTGGTTTTTCTTTCAAAAAATCATTAGTTACTGAACTGAACTGAACTCCAACATTATTCGACACTTTCGGATCCGTCATTGCATTGTACATTTTATAAATATTTAATTAATTTATTACATTAGGTATATTTTTTAGATTTTTAGATTCAGCTCATATAAACTTATATGTCATCAATTTGGGAATGGTACGTTTTTATCCATTATATACGCGGATAAAATAGAAGTTATAAAAGAGAAAACTATTTTTAGCTTTTATAGTTGAAGTCTTCGGATTTTTGCCCTCGTATTTCGCTGCGTACTCGCCGTCGCCATTGTGATGCATTGTTGTTGCATGCCTTTGCACATCATTGTTTGGAGACGATGTAGAGAAGTCCATGTCCATGTCATTTTATGTCCGATTTTCTAGCCAATACGTATAGAGCAAAGAAATATTAAAAACAATACAGAAAAAATACAGTCTGTAACCACAATTATTGAATTGAATTCGAATTCAATACTATTTCGAGACTTCAAAAACCACCAGTTTCAGATTTTTGCAATAATTTAATTAAAATGTTATAATTTCTAAAACACACAAATACATATTATTTAATTGCGATAAAATTTTTAACTCTATTTTTTTTGTAAATTTAAATTTATATCCGAAACGCTAAATATTGGTTATTTGTGCCCTGTGCTATTGTTAAAATAAAATTTTCATCGTGTTTATGGAAAGATGAGATGTAGATGTGTACTAAACGTCGGGGATAGAAAATATGTTATCAAACATTCATGATATAATTTTATTTAAATGAGTATACATACAAGTTTATTGTTAACCTGGAATATTAAAGTTCTTTTACACTGCACATACTAATACTGAAATTTTATGAAAAGCTCTTTAATATCAAAACCAGAGATATATTGCTTAATTGTGTTAATTTAATTCCAAATAAATAATAAGTAAGTAGGTCTAAATATTGACTTACAAATAGTTTGCACAAAACATTTAGGATTTAGAGGAATTGTTCGCCAAGTTCAACACTGTAGTTGGATCCAAAATTTAAACTCACAGAACATCGGTGACCCGCAAGTTCGTTTGCCTTCTTCTAACATAAAAAAAATGTAATGGCGATAGGTCTGTAGTTAGCTGGGCCCGAACTCCTTTTTTAAGGAACGAAGGGACAAGGCCTTCCAATTAGGACAAGGCCTTCCGGAATTACGCCTTTAAGGTAGGAGTACCGATTAAATTTTAATTCCATTGTTAAAAATGTAACAGTATTTACAATTTTAGTATCAAAGATACTATTAAGTATTTTTTTATCTAAACTCGCTTTATTTTTTCGGACGGATTTGATTGATTGATAATGGCTTGTAAATTATTTCCACAATTTAAAGTTAAGCTATTTAATTCTTAAATATATTTAGAGCTTTTATATAAAGCATTCATTAATTTAAAAAATATACCGGTTTCTTTGTATTCATGTTGTCTGTCATAAGTTTACATGTAGCACTTTTTATTTTCTATTAAAAACGCGATTGTTTCACTAAAAACAATGATGATTGTTTTGGATTGAATTATTTATAAAAAATATCTATAAGACATGATTTTTTTGTTTAATATAGTGATTTGTTAAAATATTATATAATCAAAGTATCTATAGCCGGTAAAAAACAAATTAAAAAGTTTTTAATTTAGTACCCTGTCTCATACAAATTGTGAAATAAAGTTTAAGATTATTTTATAGGATTTAATTAAAAGTAAGACGAAGTTGGGAGACTCATACTTTTTTGACAAAATAATTAAGTAATACATCTTAAGAACGTATTAGTTTAAAATATTTTCTATTTTTAATTTTTTTTCTTTGCTTATTCGCGAATCACGCAAAAAGCAGTGCATGGATTTTGATAAGATTTTGAAGGTTACGCTCAATTAGCCCAATGCATAGGTAAAGGCCCAAGAGATCAACGTTTCATAATTCCCTAAAATAAATAATTTCCCTTGCAACAAACCATGGGCAGTTGATAATTTGCCTATATGATATATAATTATAAATATGCTTACTATATTATTATACTATAATACTTTTCAAACAAATTTCGTCGTAACTCGGCTTCAATTACTTTTATTTATTTATTTATTTACCTTCACGCCATATCCCTTGCGGGGTAGCCAGAGCCGACGGAGCGCCAAACGCTACGGTCTCTGCATACCTCTTTCGCCTCGGCCACAGACATCAACCTCTTCATACATGCCCTCTGAGGGGTCCTCATGCTTTTTACGTGACCTTCCTCCAGTATCGTAGCTACTGTGTTTTCGAAGGTCACTCGAGGCCTCCCCCTGTCTCTCTTACCGCTCACTTTTCCCATATAAATCTTTTTTACCATTCTTTCATCACTCATTCGTTCAATGTGCCCAAACCACCTGAGCACGTTCTTCTTTATTCTCACCGTGACATCTTCGCTAGTACCTGCCATTATGTGGATCTCTTCATTGCGGATTCGATCAGCTAGACTGACTCCGCATATTCTGCGAAGAGATCGCATCTCCACAGCATTCATCTTTCTTACATTCTTCTTCTGTGTTACCCACGTTTGGCTGCCGTATAACAGCGTCGGTAGTAAAACTGGATTGTGTACAGCCAAACGTGCAGCTATACTGACGTTTCGCCATCTTAACAATGCAGTCAAAGCACCATTGACTCTGTTACCGGCAGCAATACGCCTTTCCACATCCATTTCGGATCTTCCGTCTCTGCTAAACATACTTCCCAAATATACCACTTCATTCACTTGTTCTATTATCTTATCATTCACGTCGATCTTACATTCTGTTCTTTTTTCATTTCTTTCAAATATCAGAACCTTCGTCTTATCTACATTCAGGTTAAGACCATTAATATCACACCCATCTTTCAGAGTGGTGACCAATGCCTGCAAATTGCATTCTGATGATGCAATGAGCACTGCATCATCTGCATATAGTAAGCAATTGACCTTAAGGTCACCTACTTTCACTCCCATGTCACTATCTTTCACTCCTTGGAGACAACTATCCAAATACAAATTGAACAACCAAGCTGACATAGCGCAACCTTGCTTAACACCCGATTGGATGTCAAACCAGGGCGACATGCCAGCTCCTACTCGCACACAGGCTGAGTGATCTCGGTAAAGAGACCTTACAGCCTGTAGCAAGGGTCCGTTCACATTGTATCGGGGCAGTATCTCCCATAACTTCTTTCTCACAACCCTGTCAAACGCCTTTTCCAAAAATCTACAAAAGCACAGAAAACCTTTTGGTTTAGGGCCAAAAACTTTTCCGTGATCATGCGGAGGGAAAAGATCTGATCTATACACCCTCTTCCAGGTCTAAAACCTCCTTGTGCCTCCCACAACAGCCTTTCAGATCTCTCTTGCATTCTTCTCGCTAAAATTTTAGCATAAACTTTACCGCCCAAGCTAATCAAAATGATGGCCCTATATCTTGCACAGTCTATCTGTGAACCTTTGCCTTTATACAAAGGTACGATGATTGCACTTCGCCAATCGTCTGGGACCTCCCCAGATTTCCAGCATAAATTGCACAAAAACCAGAAAAAGTCCCAGACGCGTGGCCCACCATATTTGATCATCTCGGCAGTAACTTCATCTTCTCCCGCAGCCTTACCACATTTCAGACTTCGAATCACGTTCTCTACTTCTTCCAAACTGATTTCACCATCGGCTACATCTTGACTCAGCATTACGCTGGTAGCTAAGACCAAGGCGTCCTCACGTTCATACATCTCCTTATAGAATACCGCCCACCGCTGCAAAACGTGTGCTTGCTCAGTTAAAATTTCACCGCTTTTCGAAAGCACCCCTTTCATTCTACAGGTTACCGAACAACCCCGGGAACCACTAACTTCTCGCCAGAAAAGCTTCGTGTTTTCCCGGAAGTTGTTCGTCAACCTTTCATCCCTTTCTCTCTCAGAATTGTCACGCTTCATCTTTATAAGTGCTTTTGTTTTGTGCTTTTGCAGCTTGTACACTTTTTTTCTTATCTCTCTAATACTTTTATCCTTACCAGAGGCTTTATAATCCAGCCATGCTTTCTTCTTTAACTCTACAGCGTCTTTCACTTCATCATCCCACCATTCATCGCGCTTTTTACTAAAACCTCTTTTCCTTTTACCACATACTTCTGTCGCTACTTTCACCATACCATTCCTAAGGTATTTATATAAAATGTTATTATAACCAGCGTGCTCTCTAATAGTCCCTATATTTTGGTACGTTTCGGTTAGCTGTTGTATGTAAATGTCCGTAGAATCTTAAGTCTGCACTTCACTTGTCCATTACTTGAAGACCGACAGCTTGTGAACTCTCTTTCACGTTTCCACTCAACGCTCTCAGTGCCCACAGTAATATTTGGATAAATAATAGAATAGATAAATAATAAGTAATAAGATAGTTGTTGGATTAATGAGTATACATTAGAAGGGACCGTAGTCCCTGCATACCTCTTTCGCCTCGGCCACAGACATCAACCTCTTTATACATGCTCTCCGGGGGGTCCTCATGCTTTTTACGTGACCTTCCTCCAGTATCATAGATACTGTGTTTTCGAAGGTCGCTCGAGGCCTCCCCCTGTCTCTCTTACCGCTCTTTTTTCCTTTATAAATCTGTTTTTACCATTCTTTCATCACTCATTCGTTTGACGTGCCCAAACCACCTGAGCACGTTCTTATTCATTTTCACCGTGACATCTTCATTTCGTATCTTCCATCTCTGCTAAACATACTTCCCAAATATACCACTTCATTCTCTTGTTCTATTATCTTACCATTCACGTTGATCTTACATTCTGTTCTTTCTTCATTTGTTTCAAATATCAGAACCTTCGTCTTATAAACCTTAAATAATTACATTATATTAACAAAAGAGAAAAGTAGAAAGACACACTAAATATTTCAAAAATTGTTTAATTTTCATACGCATAATTTTCGTAGAAAGAAAAATACCTGGCATAAACTTGGAATAACGGCGACTAACCTGCAGTTCTGCAGTCCTGCAGTATAAATCTGTGCTTTCTATTTGGAGCTTTAAATTTGAATGCATCTATTGTTGTTAACGTCATCCATTTGGATAAAGATGACAACAATGTACCTTAAGTAATTCGGTCTTTAAAATATATTAAATTTTTTCGTTGGTTTAATATTGTTGCCTTATTGTCGTCTTGTTGTGAGTTTCCTGGTAAAAATAAGAGAAAATAAGGGATCTACATGTATAAATCGTGTATTTGTATGTAACATTTTAGCTTCAAAATTTATAGACCGCCTCTGACCGCCTACAGTTTTTTGTTTATTTTGTGACTTTTTTAAGTTATTCTTTAAAAAAAATATGTTTGATCGCTTGGGGATCGTTATATTTTTTCTATTGGCTGAGGATTTTATTTAAGTTTAATTTAATAAAAGTCATGTTATTTTTTATTTCCTAATTGCTTTTATTTTCAGTCTCAGTTTCTAAACGTTGTATAGTCGGTCATAATTTTCTCAGTCTTTTCCTTGTCGTACCTGGCTACCTACCTGCTAAAAATTATACATTTGTTAATAAATTTAGTTTTATTGATTTGTTTTATTAATTTATTTTTTATTTATGCTTTAATTAATTTTTGATATGTTTA
The DNA here is from genome assembly GCA_918358695.1 of Melinaea menophilus ssp. n. AW-2005. Classification (NCBI taxonomy): domain Eukaryota; kingdom Metazoa; phylum Arthropoda; class Insecta; order Lepidoptera; family Nymphalidae; genus Melinaea; species Melinaea menophilus. Next base: position 17,762,498 of record OU911043.1, on the reverse strand, counting down.
TTTTATATATATTTTTTAATAATGAGTGAATAATTTATTAATAATTGGGTAATTCTCATGGAATCTCGAAATTCTTGTCCTTTTAGTTTTTACACAGTTCGAAACTATTCATGGTGGTATTTTTTTTTTTTTTTAAAGAACATCACTTAGGCTAATAATTTTGGTAATAACCTTAAAACTTTATGTATCACTATGTCCCAAACTTTAAAATAAAACATGTTATAATTTTTTAACTAGAAATTGCTTAAAATTTATGTTTGCGCGTGTGACTATTTTATTAAAAATACATCAAAATTTCAAAAATTCTTCGAATTTAGGATTATAGATCGTAAATAAATGAGTAAATGTTGATTTGACATGTGTCCCTTAAAAAATAGTCATTCCCTCACACCATTACCGACAGTCGATAAGTTAGCGTACTTGAGATTTTTTATTGGAACTTCTATTAATTTTTGATAGTTGGTGACACTAACAATTGCTCAGAATGGCGAAGTTGTATTAAAATTGTCGGAGTACTTGTTGGAAGAAGATTAAATTACAATTTTTCAAAGATTACATTTCAGACAGTCATTCCATCACTGAGAAGAAAACAAAGAGGTAATTACTATATTCGAATATAAATTTAAAAATAAAGTATGTTTTTAGAAGCAGTAAAATCACCGAAAAATTTACATACAGCAGTTTACTACATTTGGAGATTTTTGAGGTTATGTTTTATTTTGTCATTCCCTCACCGTCATTCCCTCATTTCATTTCAAAATGAGGGAATGACAACTAATGAGGTAATGACGTCTAGACTATTTTAACTTAGTTTTTTTATGAACTTGCTTATGTCAACCTTAAATTTACTATTCTGTTTTGTTTTAGAGCTAAAAAATGGCACGAGGAATTATTAATTAAGTTTCATGCTGCAAAGAAAATGCAATTAATATAAAAATGAAAGCAAGTTTTGCTGTAAGCAATTTGAGTCACTTTCAGAGCTGTGTTATTAGATAACTCCAGAATTTTCATATATATATTACCTACTAAAGTTATAAATGTGTTCAAAAAATAAATAATTAAATTTTTCATAATAAACTAACATAAACATCATTTCCTCACCACAGTCATCATTCCCTCACTTTTAAAGTTTATCAATATTGATTTACTTCATTTAAAACTCGTTTATTCTGGGGACCACTATATTCCCTAAAGTTACTAACACATATAGTACAAATTTAAGATAAATTTAATAGATATTAACTAAAATAATTCTGAATAATTTAATTTACATTTTTTCGAGATTTCATGAGAATTACCCAATTATAATTTTGTATTTCGTATTTAAAATTTTATATTTTGAATTCTGATTTTGATTAAATCACAAATCTATACGTATTAAAATATTATATAAATTAGGTAATTATTAAGCCCTTAGTTGGTTGGATTATGTAACAAATTTCAAATTATTTTATGATAATAATATATTATACCAAATCCCGATACAACACACTCTCCCCTTGAATCTGGTTCCAAAGTTTATATTTCAACATATAATATTAGTAACATAAAACTAATTAAATAGCTGTATTCTAGAGGAGTTACCTTTAATTAAATGTTACGAATAGCGTTTTAAAAGATCTCCTTAAAAAAGTAAAGAGTTACCACTTAATTGTGAAAACTTGTACTTTTATTAAAAATTATAAATGAAAATTAAACATTTCCGCAGAGTTTGCTTTAAATTAAAAACAGGTCTTACTTTTATGAACTTTTTCAAAAGAAGATAAATTTTATACGAAATTTTTTTTACTACGAAAAAAAGCGTAGTTATTTTAAAATAAATAAAATCCAATCCAGATCAGAAAAAAAGAGAAACTTAATATACTCCACCAATGATGGAAAATCATCAGCAAAACATAATCATTGGTCGCGATTGTCTCTTTGAATACCACAAACTCAACTATCGAACGGTTTTAACCAATGGAAAATTAGATTCATGACTTTTGCTGAAATATAAAGATAATTATTGATGATGACGGAAAATATCTTTAGACTTCCTAATAGAGAGTTTTTTTAATGAACACTTACTGTTCAAATGTAAATGTAATTATTATCGTATTACTAATATATTTAATTATACTAGCAATGAGATGTTGAATGTTAATAAACATTCGAGGATGTGCATACAACAATGCAGTGATAAGCCACGCTAGTAATAATAGAGTTTAAACTTACTTTAACAACTTAGTTCGTGCGGTCGCTGAGAGCGGTATTTTTTGTTTTGCTTTATTCAATCACAGTTTTATTAATTTCACATTGAACAACAGTTTTAGAAGTTTTAAAAGCTACCTAAAATAACTTTCAATAATACACACCATTTGATCTTCAACATATTTCTAATCTTTTTTTTTATTTTCCACGAATAGTATTATTATAAGTTGGATTCGATATACATTTAATATGAAACTTATACTCGTATAAATATTAATCCGATATATTTTCTGATTCTAATAACAAATAATCCAAACTCATTATATTATTCTAAATGGTGTTGTTATTTTGGTTGTACGAGTATAAATGATGTTTAAATAAACATTTTAGAGTTTTACCGCGATATTTTAATTAAGAATTCTCAGTTTTCATTTGTTTTATGATGACGCTTGAAATAGTGATTGCAATATGAGATAACTATTAAATGCAAGTCGCCTTAGTTATAATAAAAAAATTCTAGTAGTCACGAAAATGAAGTGACTGAACTTCTGCTATTATTTGTCACTTGATCTTATATTCTATGAAACAAGTATTGACAGATGATAAAAAATATTTAAAAGTTTTTTTTTGCAGAGTAAAACCCCCTTATCAACCAACTTAGTGACAGCATCCTTTAGAATTGTTGAGTTGATCAGTTCAAAAGTACATTCCTTACCCAAATACAATTTAAAGAAAACTTTATTTCAATGTAACAATAGGTAGTGCTGGTGTTTATCGTGATCGCGTGATATATTAATTGTCTCAAAAAATGGTTTCTTTTTTCCGAAAACTATTCTACCAGCGACTGCAATACAAATCTGTGATTTTTGAAGCTGTCAGAATATATTTTTTTGAAATTATAGTACTTTTTTAAAGCGTGTTTAATATCACGAGGTTAAACTTACTACTTATAGCCATTAATACACACATTTGCTAAAAACTTGGTTTATAATATATATAATACTTGAAAGATATCAGCTGTGTCGACTGCATATAAAATATTTCATTAGAATAGAGTATGTAATGATAACAGAATTTAAAAGATCTCAAGTGAAACGAGATTTAGTAAAAATAATAATGCAGTTAATGTTTTAAACGTATTAAAATTTAAGATTATATCTGTTACTTTTAGAAAGGCTGAATTTTCTTTTGGTTTGAGGATCTCATGTCAAACAGTCAGATTTCAGTTTTAATGATTGAAAACAATCTAAAGCGACACATGTTATGATTAAAAATATATTCAATTTCAACTCAAGCTGTCTTTTATGGTAAAGATCGGCGCTCAATTACTTTTATTATATCCTTGGATTAAGTACTCGTCTTAGGTGACGTAGTTTCAATTAATAATTTTTTTGATGGTATAATGTTAAAATAAAAAAGTAGTTTCTATTTAAATATAATTCAAGTTATTATTTCATAATATTGAGAAATACAAATGAGGTAATTTTTTCCAAATTGCTTTATACGTACTTCCAGTCATCATCTTATTGAAAATAAAAAAAAAAACAATGTGTTTTGCTTTGATTGAGTTACCAAATACGGAGTCCAAATATAAAACTTTTATTTCTGGACATTTCGTGATTGGATATAAAAGATAATGAGACAAAGACTTTTTTGAAGACTAGAATAAAAAAAAAGATATTTAAGAGACCTTTACTTTTGATTTTTTAAATATATAACGATATATTATTTACCTTGCTTAATGTGTAACTTTTTCATTTTCCTATTTTCTAAATAATGTTTTTATAGAAAACAAGAGTATTCCAGGTCCCAGATATTCAATAAAAGGTAATAATTTAATTTATTCATAAAAAATATATAATTACAAAAATAAAAATAATGTTACTCGAAAAAATCCTTTTTTATGTTTTTTCTCTAATTTTGAGAAAATGTGTAATTATATTAAGTTAAACGATTTATCATAATCACTGTTAAACACATCGTCGCCTAAACCTTCACTTAAACTTTATTTTCCTAATTATTGTATAAACGCGTCAGCAACATAAAAGTAATTAAACACGCTATTATTCTCTAAAAGAGGTACTTTTTAAAAATATACACAAAATTTTACGAACAGCGTTGTAATTTCCTCAAAAGCCGAACGAGGTTGTGAGTAGTACTAGTAATATTTTATTAATAAGTAAAAGTGAGAAATTACCAAAAGCAGCATTATTTGAATTTGTGTTAAATCATGATCTATTCAAAATACACATATACTCATTGTCTAACCGATTTAGGGATCAGCTTTATGTTAAGGAATAGAGGACAGAGGACAGTAAAACATGTTCAAGCATGCATTTATAATTTTGGAGACCTATATTTTTGATTCATCTAAACTTTTTTAACCGTCACAACGTTTGAAAGTTTAAAAGTAAGCCTGGTACATTTAATTTAAGTGTTAGTAGTTACTTGCCACATTTAAGTGTTTGCAATCAATAATACAGACTTTAGAATTATTGAGCATTAAGTAGCTTAATACTTTCAAATGTATCTTTTATATATTCAATATACATACACTTGGTGAACTTCGAAAATAAACTGACGGTCTGCTGATCTACTGCAAAGACTTGTGACTTATTCATTACTATATAAATAAATAAACTATTACGACTATATTAAATTATTTTGTAACTTTAATTACATCTTTCTTAAAACATAAAGTGGTATGTTTACATTCGAAATAACTGATCATTTAATGAAAAATACATTATCAATATCAAATAAAGACTTTCATTTCATTTCATTTCAATTCATTATATTTAATATTTTTAACTCAATAAAGGCTTTTAATCTTAAATAAATATGTTAGGTACATAAATATGGACTTACAGAGGATTACACAGAACAGACAAAAATATGTGAAATAAAGTAATTATGAAGTGAATATGATTTATATTCACTGACCGTAATTATTAAAGTAACGACCTCGTTAAACCCTCAAAAATCATGAGCTTATTTTATGTCATATATGCCCTTGTGCTTTAGAGTATGTTAATTTTATGTGTTCATAAATGTATATATTTATTCATATATTCAAGAACCTTCCTCGACTTAATATGGATTCTTTAAGCTTATTCATACTTTCTTGAAACTCGACCAAAATAAAGAATTCGGTTATATTTTTATTTAATAATAAGAAATGTTACATTGAAATAAATATGTCTATTCTCTTTATTAAATATGTAAGTAATAGTAAAAATATAATATTAATACGACTTCGGACTCTGTTTAAACTAATTTTAGTTGCATATATTTATTTATATATCTCTTGGTCAAGTCTGTATAATAATAAAAAAAAAGTAGTTTTTAATAAATATAAAAAAAATATGATATATTTTTATTGCATCTAATATTAAATTACTATACATGCATAAACTAGAAGCTATTTAAAAGAAAACGATTTTCAAGCTCTTATAATTGAAACCCTCAGATTTTTGGCTCGTATGCCGCTGCGTACTCGTTGCTGTCATTGTGAGGCATTTTAGTGGCATGCTTTATTGTTTTGACATGACCTAACGAGGTCCCAGGTATTGTGTGGTAAATTTTCTGTCTAAAATGCACAGATCAAGTAATTATTAAAAATAATACATAGAAAATACAAGCAGCGACCACGATTTGTTGTATTAAATCTTATTTACCTAGTTATAATTAATGTAAAATATATATAAATATATTTTACATACTACTCATACAAACTACAAACAATTGTACATTTATCATTTACTTTTTATTTTGTTTATAGAATGGTAATTAAAAATTGTATTCCCACACTAACCATATGGTTGTATGATTCTACGAATCTCAAAAATTCACTAGAATTTGTTGTCTACAGTGCTATTGTTAAAAGAAAATATCATCATTTTAATGGGGAAAAGGAAACAAATGTAGGTTAATGGAAAACGGCAAGTTTATTATTTTTTTATTAAATTTACGCTTAAAGTTAATAAAAAAACTACAGACAAATTAGTGATAAAACGACAATTGCTTGGGTTAAGCACATGTATGCAGAAGGAAATACAATAGCCCGACAAGAAAAATGATTAGAATGAAAGAGAGAAATCGCTTAAAACACTCTTCTCTTAACTAAATTGAAACGATTACTTTCATAAAACTTTAACATAATCTACAAATATAATAAAGCTTAGCATATTCCTATCTAATACATTGAACAGTAATAATAGATATGCTATTTCAAGCAAATTCTGAAAATATATGTCGTTTCAAATGTATGTCGTAGAAATAACAAGATTTAGATAAACAATTATTAATTATAAAGAAAATGCAACTATAAATAAACTGTTTAAAAATATATATTAACCTTTTGACTGTCACATTTTAGAAGCATAAGATAGATCCTAATCAATCTAGAAAGAGTATTCCGTTTAATTTTATTTCTTGTATAATAGAAATTAAGTTAATAATTAATCTGAAATTTAAACATACATTTTATGTATTTAGAGCAAGTTAACGTAAATAGTCATTACACCTAGTGTTTGTTTGCACGGCGTAGAGTAAAAAAATATCAATAACAATGTTAGCTTTATTCATACACTATCAGGTGTGCTGATTGAATTCAAAATAAGCAAATATTTTAACAAACAAAGTAGTCAAAAGTTGCTCAAGATACTTTAAGTTAATAGTTGGATCTAAAACTTAAACTTTAACAAAACCAGCACCTCTCTCTACGTGATCTTAAGCCACATTCTGCACTACTAGCAGTATAGCTTTGTATACTAGAATAAATAGTAGTATAAGTTGAAATGCAGCTCTTGTTCCTATCAATATTTAAGCGCATTTTGTATTTACAAGATATGATACAAGTGTAAGTAGCTTCAAAATATCATATTAAGTAACTTAAAAATGCTTTTGCATGAAGCTTTTACATTATCAAAGCTATATTATACTTAAAATTTGAGGCTCGCTGTAATTTAAATGAATGGTCTCGTCTTTATTTAATTACGTGCTAATGTAGTAAAATGGGTCTTATAAGTCCTAATATTCATTGTTAGACCTAAAACCTTATTTGTTTTTTTTTTGTTAATTTGTACGTCGCTAAGGCTGAAATATTAAATATAAAATTTCTTTAATACTGTAAATTATTTTTCAAACCTCTCTGATCTGAATTATTTAATAAAATTAATAAAATACATAAAATAATATTCCCCTAAAAAAATGCTTAGTTTTTAAATATACAAAGTAAAATAATTAATTATTATTATTGTGTTAATAATATTACATTTACATTACATTTTAAATAATATTAAGATAAAATTAAGTTAAATCTATCCAACTTATTGTTATCTTTTATAACTAAGTTAGGAAGTTAGCGATCCGTTAAGTGTACATATACCACTTCTATATATATAATATTATATTAGAAAATAGCTTGCATGCTGTTTGTCTTCAGATAAATTACTTAACTGACTAAGACAGTCAAAGGTGTCTAAAGTTTGTTCACGGCATGCGGTAAGACCGTACAAAACATATATCTAAAGCAACTTTTAAGAAACTTAGATAAGTAAGGATAGGTTATCCCACCTACCTATCACTAGTTAACTCGTCTGCCTGTAGCTATGCTTTTGTCTTAACTATAATAATTATAGTTGATTTCAGACCACGAGCCGTGAAAGTAAAATAGTCCCGACCAAATCCAATAACTAAGTGAACATTTTCTTGTTTTCGCTAATCTGAGATTTTTAAATTATCTGCCTTCAGTATTAGGTTAAGTAAATATAAATTTAATTTCATTATCTATACTTATAATAAATCTGTAGAGAGGTCAATTCTGTACATGAAATATATTTACAAAATAAGTAGCAGGGGTTGATTAGTGTTCGATACTGATGCCAAAAATGCAGTTAAAAAAATTTTTGTCTGTCTGTCTGTCTGTCTGTCTGTTTGTATGTTATTTATAGAAAAAAAAACTACTCGACGGATTTTAACGAAACTTAGTACAATTATTCTTTATACTCCTGGGCAGGTAATAGTATACTTTTCATCACACTACAATGAATAGGAGCAGAGCAGTGAAAGGAAATGTTGAGAAAATGGGAGAAGTTGCTTGATTTTTTAAGCTTCCGTCGCGTGTGCAGCCTTAATGGTTAGAGCTACATAGAAACTATGTATAACGGAAATATTCTACATAAAAATACACGAAAAATATTCCAAGACAGCATATATCTACCTTTTATAGTTAACTCACAATAACACGCATAACTCTCGATAGCTTAGCAGTTCGGAGATTTCTTATTATATTTGTTTACTTTTACGTTTATAAAACCAATAATGCTCACCATCATTCCTAATTAAAAAAAAAAAATAAACATTAGCACCAATTCAATAAAAAAAGAATCATTGAAATCGGTATAGAAACACCAAACTTATACTTACTTACATGAAATACGCCAACAAGACATCGCGCGTGAATAGTGAATCAAGCTATAAGGACTATTTTTGCGTAACGGTTGCCGCGCTCGACGGGGCTCGCGGCGGCAGAGTATAAAAGGGGCGGGAGGCGAGCGCAAGCGTCATTCAATATTTAGCTGTTGATGCGTTCAGAGTGTTGAACTTTATTGACAGACAATAATTGTTATTTTATAAACCGTGCTTATCAGCGCGACTTTTTGTCTTTAAATAGTTTATTTTAATTTCTTTTGTTGTTATTTTCTAAATTAGTTTTAGTTTTGTTTAAATTCTTAACTATTAATAGTTCCTATTTTATTTCTTTTTAAGTAGATTTAGATTCGATTTTTAGATTAGATAATAGATAGATAGATTAGATTATTGTTAGATTTTTAGTTACTGATAGGTTAGTTTTGGGCATTTTATGTTTAGTTTTTTTTGTATTGAGTAGATAAAAGCGTAGGTAGGTACTTTTATTAATTATAGTATTCATAGGTATTTTTTATTTATTTTTAAGTGAAGTAGGTATAGGTAGATATTGCCTACTATCTACCTATACTGCACACGTGTTTTAGCTTTATTTTCATTTCTTTTTTTTTTGTACCTAAGTTGTAGGTAGGTAGGTACATATTTCTTAGTTTAATTCTATTAGAATATTAGGTATTTAAGTTTAAATAGGCACTTAGATTTATATTTTTTTATTATATAGCAGCTGTACTTAGAACATCTAAGGTTTTTTTTGTATTAGCATAGGTACTTTGATTAATTACAGTAGTTGTAGGTATTTCTTATTATTCATTTTTAAGTGAAGTAGGTAAGTGTAGATAGTATTGCACACGCATTAAGTATAGCTTTATTTTCATTTTTTATTCTTTTGTAATTTGTAGGTACCTACGTACATATTTATAATTCGATTAGAATATTATTTTAGTTTTAATAGACACTTAGATTTATATTCTATTTATTATATACTTAGCTATAGTTAGGACCTCTGACGTAAGTTTTTTGTTGGGTAACTAAATAGAATTTAAGTTACCGTCGATTAAAAATAAAATAAACGATGCCACCTAAAAAACGACCATCTTTATCTCGAACTTCGAGTCAAGCTAGGAGAATGAGAATGACGCGTTCTCAAGAATCGGAAGAGGAAAGAGCACATCGGTTAAACTCTATGAGAGTTAGTGCCTCAACATCTCGAGCTAATGAAAGCTCTCCAGAAAGAGAGATGCGATTAGCAGCTGAAAGAGCGAGACGAGCTACAACACGGGCTTCTCAAAGCTCTTCTCAACGAGAGCTAAGGCGTTCCATTGACCGGGAACAACATGCGTTATCCCGAGAAGCTGAAACTGCTTTACAACGAGAATTGCGACTCACAGCTGACCGCGAACGGCATACATTATCTCGCGAGTCTGAAACCTTCACTGAGAGGGAATTACGGCTTACAGCTGACCGCGAACGTCATATTTTATCTCGCGAGTCCGAAACCTTCACTGAGAGGGAATTACGGCTTACAGCTGACCACGAACGTCATATTTTATCTCGCGAGTCCGAAACCTTCACTGAGAGGGAATTACGGCTTACAGCTGATCGCGAACGTCATATTTTGTCTCGAAAATCTGAAACTTTTACTCAATATCAAGACCGTTTGACAAATGATAGGGCGCACCATAACATGATTCGATCTCTTGAAGATGAACATGAGCATGAACAACGACTAGAGTCGGGACGCGATTATTACAATTCTTTGAGACAAGAACAATTGATTACTTTATCTAATGAAAGATTAAGAATTGAAAATATTCGGTCGCTTGAAACAGAAGAACAGCGAGAGGCCCGTCTTACTGCAGATAGATTTCGACATGGTCTTAATGACTTAGATATACACGTGGTAGATCAATCTACAAATTCGGTGGCGTGGTCCGATAAATATAAAAGTGGGTTTGCTTATAACCTCACAATTGATTACAGATCATCTTCTGAAATAGGCGATATGAACGTAGTATGTTCCTTTTGTAATGCTTCGAAGTGGAGGAAGGAGTCTGCTGGTTTCTGTTGTTCTGGAGGTAAAATAAATTTGCCTTCGTTCGAAGACCCACCGGAACCTTTAAAATCACTACTTTTAGGGGAACATTTGCAATCCAAACAGTTTTTAGATAATATTCGCACTTATAATAGTGCATTCCAAATGACATCCTTTGGTGCTAAACAAATCTCAGAAGGCCCTTTCATGCCTACTTTTAAGGTACAAGGTCAGGTTTACCATTTGATAGGGTCCCTTTTGCCTGAAGAACAACCTAAATTTCTTCAAATATATTTTGTATCCGATTACAACGAACAGTCGAATATAAGAAATCAATATTTTCCGAATTTAAATACTGAACTCATTTCACAACTTCAGAACATGTTACATCAGGTTAATTCGTACGTATGCAGTTTTAAATCGGCATTAGAAGCCCTTTCTCAAGATGGTAATAACAATTATAAAATTGTTATAAATGCCGATAAGCGTCCAACTCAGGAACACCCTGGGCGTCATAACGTTCCATCCACGAATGAAGTTGCTGTAGTACTGGTCGACCAGGAATGTGATAGGCGTGATATCGTTATACGTTCCAGAGACAATCGTTTGCAACGTATTTTCGAAACCCACAGGGCTTACGACAGTTTGCAATATCCTATGATATACTGTCGAGGGGAAGATGGTTATAATTTCGCTGTATACCAAACCGATCCGCGCACAGGCGCACCTAATTATAATAAAAAGGTGTCATGCCTTCAATTTTATTGTTACCACCTGCAAGTGAGACGGAATAGATTGGTATACTTTCAACGTTTTCGTGGCTTATTTAATCAGTTTATTGTTGACATGTACGCAAAAATTGAAACCGAAAGATTAGTTTATATACGATCTAATCAAAGGCAGCTGCGCGCTGAAGAATACGTGCACCTTCGCGATGCCATGCAGCAAGATAACGATACTGTGAATATGGGTCGTTTAGTTATTTTACCCTCTTCATTTACTGGTGGTCCACGCTACATGCATGAACGTACTCAAGACGCTTTTTGTTACGTAAGAAAATATGGACGTCCCGACTTATTTGTTACTGTAACTACCAATCCCAAGTGGGATGAAATCACTCGGGAGCTTCTTGAGGGTCAGGCACCGCATGACCGCCATGATATTATTGCAAGAGTGTTTCATTTAAAATTAAAATCAATGATAGATCTTCTTACCAAAGATAACATTTTTGGAGAAGTATTGTGTTATATGTATAGTGTTGAGTGGCAAAAACGCGGCTTACCTCACGCACATATCTTGCTTTGGTTAAAAGATAAGGTTCGACCTAATGATGTAGACAGATTAATCAGTGCTGAAATTCCAGATCCGACTGCAGATCCCCTGTTATACGACATTGTTAAAACTCATATGATACATGGTCCATGTGGTGCATTTAACGCAAATGCTCCTTGCATGCAAGACGGTCGTTGCACTAAAAGGTATCCAAAAGCATTAGTGGATGAAACTGTAACAGGACATGATGGATACCCATTATATCGTCGCCGTTCAAGAGACAATGGTGGTTTTACTGTTGAAAAGCGAATGTCTGGACAACAGGTTACTTTAGATAATAGGTGGGTCGTTCCGTATTCGCCTGTATTGTCCAGAGCATTTCAAGCTCACATAAATGTAGAAATGTGTAATAGTGTAGAGTCAATTAAATATATTTGTAAGTACATTAACAAGGGCAGTGACCAAGCTACGTTTGCGTTAAGAAATGAACATGATGAAGTTACTAGATTTCAGTCAGGCAGATATATCAGCTCTTCAGAAGCTGTGTGGCGGATCTTAAGTTTTAATATTCACGAAAGATATCCACCTGTGACCCATCTGGATGTTCATCTGGAAGGCGGTCAACGTATATATTTTAACGCCGAAAATGTTACAGAACGATTAGAGAACCCTAGACAAACAACTTTATTGGCATTCTTTCGACTTTGCCAAACTGATAATTTCGCAAAGTCTCTTTTGTATGAAGAAGTTCCATCGTATTATACCTACGATAAACAACGAGGTGTCTTTAACCGTAGACGCCGAGGCAGGCCTGTAGATGGCGAGACAGGTATTTTCAAAGAACATGTTCTTGGTAGAGTGTATACTATTCATCCTAACAACGCAGAGTGTTTTTATTTGAGATTATTATTACATACAGTGCGAGGACCAACATCATTTATAGATTTGAGAAAAGTAGACGATGTTGTTTATCCAACTTATCATGCAGCTTGCCAAGCGCGTCATTTGCTTGAAAATGATCAACATTGGGATGACGCTTTAGCAGAATCCTGTGTTAGTGATAATCCACGACGGTTACGCCATTTATTTGTAACATTACTCACATTTTGTAATTTATCTGATCCTGTCCAATTATGGGAAAAATATAAAGAAAAATTTTGCAGAAGACTTTCTTCGGAATTTATCTCACAATAATGAAGGCGCAACTAATGATAATTTTCGAGATCTGGCTATAAATCAGTGCTTATTAGCTCTTCAGGAAGACTTAACAGCAGTAGGCGGTAAATCACTTTGTGAATATGGTTTGCCAACGCCAACCTCAGTCGGAGAGGTTACCAATAGGGAATATTCCGCAGAGATTGGTTACAACCCAATGGAACTGCTGGTAACATTAGAAAACGGTGTCTCAATGATGACTGCAGAACAACGCTTAGTCTATGATCGCGTGTGCGAGAGTGTGCAGAATAATTTAGGAACAATATGGTTTTTAGATGCACCTGGAGGAACTGGGAAAACTTTTTTGACTAAATTAATATTAGCTTATGTTCGAAATCAGCGTAAAATCGCTCTTGCCGTGGCTTCATCAGGTATAGCTGCAACATTGCTACCAGGAGGTAAGACTGCTCACACTATGTTTAAAATACCAATTAATTTAGATCGCACGGAAAGTCCAACCTGTAGTATTTCAAGAAATAGCGACAAAGCTAAGGTATTGCGTGAGTGTAATTTAATCGTATGGGATGAATGTACGATGGCCCATCGAAAAGGAGTAGAAGCAGTAGACAGAACTCTAAGGGACATAAGACAAAATGATCGACCAATGGGCGGCATTACGGTTTTATTTTGTGGTGATTTCCGACAAACCTTACCGGTAATACCACGGGGAACCCGAGCTGATGAGATTAGGGCTTGCCTGAAAAGCTCTTATTTGTGGCGTGATATACAATCGGTGCATTTGACTATAAATATGCGAGTGAGAACTGGAGACAACGCAGATAATCGTGAATTTTCTGATACATTATTGAAGATTGGTGAAGGTACCTATCCACAACTACACCAAGGAAAACTTATTCTGACACCTGAGTTATGTTGTATAGTGCAATCCCAACAACATCTTATATCTTCGGTTTACGGTGACATAACAATTATATTAAATAGGGACCATTATTGGCTTTGCGAAAGGTCCATTTTGACTCCTCGCAATGACCAGGCATCTGAAATTAATAATAAAATACTGTCTAATATACAGGGAGAAAGCAAAGTTTATAGTTCAATAAATAGAATGGTTGATGAACAAGAAGCCACTAATTACCCGATAGAATTTTTAAATTCTTTAAGTATGCCTGGACTACCTTCTCATATAATTTGTTTAAAAATTGGCATACCGATAATTCTGCTCCGAAATTTAAGACCACCTCAACTTTGCAATGGAACTCGGCTAAAAGTAACCCAGTTGCAACAAAATGTAATCGAGGCTCAAATTTTAACAGGTTGCGGTGCAGGAGAAACTGTCTTTATTCCCAGAATTCCCATAATACCAAATAATTTTCCATTCCAATTTAAAAGAACGCAATTCCCAGTATCGGTGTGCTATGCCATGACTATCAATAAAGCTCAAGGGCAGACTTTTCGTGTTGCTGGAGTAGATCTCGGTGTTAGCTGTTTCTCGCATGGTCAATTATACGTCGCTCTTTCCCGGGTTAGCAATTCTAGGAATCTTTACGTTCACGTGCCGGACGGGTCGACTCTTAACATAGTCTACCCAGAAGCTTTGCGCTGAAACATTTTAATTTGATCTAAAAATATTAGCAATATATTATCTTAATAAAAAACAAGGAGTTACACGCTGACCGAGTCGTGGGTATAGCGTGGGTATATTATAATATTCTGCGGTTACTTATATTTTTCAACAGTTTTGTGGATTGGCATATTATATTACTATTGCCCTTCTAAAATACGAAAGTGAATCTGCCTGTTACGTCAAAACTATGAGGGAGGACATCTGCTAATTTTTTTTCGAAAAACGACGGAAACGCGGACGAAGTCGCGGGCAAAAGCTAGTCAATAATATAATAGTAATAAATAAAATTTGATTCCTCGACTATCTAAACCTAACACTTCTAATATATTTGATCGAAAGTCCCGTGTATTAACTTGTAATCGTAAAGATATATGCAAACATACTTTCAGCACAAATTAAATGTAATATTAATAAGATGCAGTCATTAGGAATGCTTACATTCCAGTGTCATTGGGGAGAGTAAACAATTAAACGTGGGAGTTCGGTAGTATTTCTCTCGACACGCTCCGATATCAAACTTAATTACATTGAGATGGGTAGAACTATGTGATGATTTTGGTAATCTTTACTAATCAATTTAAAACATAATGTGCAAAAGCCAAGTCTAACTTTAGTATAAAAAACAATTATTATGATTCAGTCTTTTAATCTATTTTATTTTGTTCATTGTCTTATTATATTTATGTTATACCATCTGCAAGATTAATTAAGGACTGATGAAAAGGCTTACCTTTAATTGCATCACTTTTAAACGAGTTTGTTTTAAATCTAAAATACGTCAACTTTTATATTTTCTTGTAACTTTTGATATTAAAATAAAATTTAAATATTATAACTTAGTCTAAATTTAAGAGCTGAACATAAAAATGTATTTAATTCGAATAAGCACCTCTTAGATAAGAATGATTAAGCTGCGGTGCAAATTAAAATATGATTAATTATAATACAAATAAATTTTTCTTTTATAACTAAAATATTCTATTTAACAAATAATTTCTCATAGCAAGATAATTATAGTTTTGAGAAAACCTACTACTTTTAATTGATTTAATTTGGGTTATTATGCGTACACTAATGTTATATATTTTAATACTTTATTTTCTATAATGAACATACAATATTTAACAATATTATATACTTCACTGATTAGCTCTTTTTGAAATTCTAAGATGGTCATAAATCGCTACGACACGTTTAAGTACAACCACTTACGATTATGTTAAGTAGCCATTCATGTTACTCTTGAACTACAATAGTAATAGCACCTCAAAGAGGTAAGTTTCTTTAACTATTTCTAAAGTGTGCCGCAATTAGCTCGTAAATAATGTTCCTGAAGTACATTATGTATTACATACTATTAATGACATTTTTGTTATAAATACCATTAAATTGTGAAAATACATTTAATATATTAACAAAAAGTATAGTAAGCAAGTTTATCCCATTAGTGATATTGTTTAATAAAAAGAAATGCTGAATAACTAAAAGATAATAGCAACGAATAAGTTTTTAATGATTCAGTTACGTTAAAGTACATACGTTAATTACGTTAAGATATTTGGGAAACAGTTAACTTATCTTTAAGAAATGAAAAAATGCAAAGGAAAAATCTAATACAGTCACATTTTGTAAAAATACATATAACAAGTTAGTCCAAACTTAGGTATCCCAAAACAAACATATGAATTCAGTAACACGTATCGAAGCCTTTTTACTTAAATAACAACCCCTGTTCATGGCTATACTCGGTTTAAAAGAAGGTTAATAAACGACATTAGCTTTAATGGTCCTATACAAGGTTATTTTTCTGCAATTGGATGTAGTCTCTGAAGTGATACAGTTATATTTGATTACATTATTAACAATAGAAGATCTGTAAAGCATTCATTAGATCAAAGGATAACGGTATTAGAAGATCCTAATAATTTTAGTTAAGCTCTTGTGAAAAACAAATTGCAATATTAATGATTTATTTTTACATTGTAACATATATAAGTTGTATCGCACTGATGGATTTGTCCACGTTCAGTGTAGACAGGTGAGAGACAGATTTATGTGTTAAGAGATATTAGAAGATTTGCAACTACAGAGGTGGATATTTTTTGTACAAATTACAAAGCTATGTTTATTTTAGTTTACCGTTAGGATGAGTATAGTTTTGTTAAAATACTTTTAAAATTATTGTTTCTATTATGAATTTATTTAAATTACGTCACTGGGTACTTTTATACTTAAGTAAATCAAACCGTTATATTATGAATTAAACATAGTTTGGTACAGTATTTTATTTATTTATTTTTGGTTTTCAATTCTGTGAAATACTGATATCGCTATAAAGTTACATGGTGCTACATAATTAGGTTGTAAAATAATATGTTTGAGTATTTGTATAACAAAGATTTTTTTCCCAGGAAATTAGGTCTTGTATTTCAAGCATATACTTGGTGGTACTTTAAATCAGTGCGATCTAAAATAATAATTGTTTATTTCAGTTTATGGTAATACCTAAGTAAGATATAAAAATCAGAGAATTAAGCAATTTTTATATGTTAGAAAAACCCACTTAAATAAATATAACCCATGTTTTTCAGGATTAAATAGTTGTTCCACGGAAATAAAAATATCTAATCACGATATAAACGTTTCCTTGCGCGTTGTTTTATTGTAATGTATTGTAAACTGTTTATCCACTTTATATTGTTATTCTCATGTGTGGTTGCAGCTTTATAGTTGTAAATATAAAAATAATTCATTTGTAAAATAGCATCACATCTTAGTTTTGTACACACGATCCCAATGGGGTTTTAATGTTAATATTGGTTCATAGAATAATCGTTTTTAAGTACCGTTACGTAGAAATATATTTCTGTAGTAATTTAATTACTTAGTCACACATTAAAATTTTTAATGATGTTTGTCTTTGATTAGATTGATTAATTATCTGTAGACAGGTAATTCAAAATACTTTTATAAATAGGCTGTGACATCTCGTACTATTGAGGATGCTTTTGATTACTCGAAATATCATACTATTTTATTATTTACTCCTGTATTTTTTTTTCAATATATTTCTACTACTGCATTAAGAGGTTGTTGTTACTTATAAAATAACTTGTCAGTTCAAGTTGAGTTACGCCACGCGCCGAGCTTATGAAAAAGGACCCCGAATACGTTTGAAACTAGTCCGGCAAGTTCTCTTATAGTCAACATGTAATATTACTTAGAATATATTATACTAGTATTGATCTTATTATTATGTGTAATAACAATAACTTTGTAGAAATAGTATTTTTATATAGAGATTTCTTAAGACTTCAGAAGCTTGTTTTTTTTTATATCCGTAGGGGACTGTGCACCTTATTTCATATTAATCTTAACTTGACATATTGCATCACTGAGAAAAAGGGTCCTGTCAGCAGGCAAAAAAAATATCCTTCAAATGTTGCTTTTTCTTTCGAGGAAAGTAACCATAATTTATTAAATTCCATATCGTAAAACCTTTATTGTCTTATCTTTGATTTAAATCTTTTATAAAATAAGACAGGAACACATTACATCATATTTCAATTATTTCAGGTGACTTTAATAGATAGTATTTTGTTTTTCTAATAAAGTATTGTAGTAAACAAAATAACGACAGCAGACACACTTAACAAATCATTTTTTTATATTATGATAACCAAAACCAAAACCAAACACTGTTTTATTTTACAAAACTCTATCAGAAAATAAAAAAACTCTTCAGCAAAGTGAGAGTTTATTCTTCAGAAGGAATGTAATGTTCCAAACAGTAAAGTCTGTAACGTCTAATTTGGCCTCAGTAACCTTAAAAATAAAAGGGGACGTTTCCCCTTCAATCATTCGTATGATACTTATTCGAGCCGGCGAAGCCATCATATCTCCTCAAGACGAAGATTTTATTATTAGAAACACCGACGTTTAACCATCAAGTATGGACGGTATTTGATTATGTCGTTCATATCATTAATAATTGTGGCGTCATGCTTTTAAAAAAACTCGATCAATCGATCGATTTCGATCTCCAATATATTATTATTTATATATTATTTTGTGCGAAAATAGGACCAATTAAAAATAATAAACTAATATTATTGGAATATATGTAAATGATAGTATTGTAGAATCAATTATTGAATATTTTGAAAAGATCTCATAAAGAGTATATAATACATATATACATAATAAAATACACAAGCCTTTTATTCAGAAGATGGAAAGTAGGTTAGAAGTCTACGTTATTATCTTTTTTGCAAGTTTAAAAATTTACCCCACAAACGCGTTTCTTTAAGTATTGTTTTAACTTGAGAAGGTTGTTTTTTGCCCTAGGGGACTGTACATCTTGTTTAATTTTCATTTTAACTTATATCTTGCTTCTGAGAAAAGGGTCCTGACAGGCTGACAAACAATAAGTCTCTTAGGGGTTGATCTTTTCTTCAACCTTATTCATTTTAACTTAACTTTGACAATCTTTTATAAATACTAAATTTACATAATACAGGGTGGGCCATGAATTAGTTAACATTTGAAAAAATCGTATAAAAAAACCATTTAACATATTTTAGAAATAGTTTATTTACGAGAAAGCTAATTAGTTGTAATTTATTTTTTATAAATTATTTCGTCTAAATGACCACCGTTTCGGTTTTTGCACTCATCTAAGCGAGTCCTGAAGTTTTCGAATACTCTTCTGCAAAGAGACCGCGAGATCGCCGACATCTCTTCGATGATTTTTTCTTTAAGTTGACGGAGTGTATTCGGTTTATCAATGTAGACACGACTCTTTAAATAACCCCCTAAAAAGAAGTCTGCTGGGGATAGATCTGGACTTCTGGGCGGCCATGGGATGTCACCTCGTCTGGAAATCAGCTTTTCCGGAAACATTTCTTTGACCACCAACAAGGACTCGTTCGATGTGTGACACGTGGCTCCATCTTGTTGAAACCATGTGTTACGATTATAGCCCGCAAATTCCAGTAGCATCGGTGCTAAAAGCTCCCGTAACATTTTCACATACTCGGCAGAATTAACAGTAACTGAACGGCCTCGAGAATCTTCCAAAAAGTAAGGTCCGATGATTCCTTTTGCTGAAATTGCAGCCCATACAGTTACCTTAGGGGAGTGAAGTGGCCTTTCATGTTTAGCTTTGGGATTTTCGCTACTCCAATACCTGCAATTCTGTTTGTTTACATGTCCATTTAGGTGGAAATGGGCTTCGTCAGAGAATAAGATGTTGTCAAAATTACTGAATAGAGTTAACATTGTTTCGGCATGTGACTTACGCAAATTTAAATCATTAGGGTTTAGTTCTTGCACTATCTGGATCTTATATGGATGTAATTTCAAATCTAATTTCAAAATACGGCGTAATGATGTGCGGGATAATCCTAATTCAGCCGAACGTTTGCGCGTCGATAAATCTGGAACACGTCGAACAGAAGCGGAAACTTGCTGCACGTTCTCTTCGCTTCGAGAAGTCCGCGGGCCGCCGGTTTGTTTCACATTTAGTGTAGATCCCGTCTCTTCGAACTTCTTCACCCATTTCTTTATTAAAGGAGCACTTGGACACTGACTTAAGTCGTGTAAACCATATTCAACGCGAAATAAGCGTCTCACAGTAATGAGCGAAAAGTTGTTTAAATAAAACTGTTTCACACAGTAAGCGCGTTGTGGCCCCGTGAAGCGATCCATTGCGACTAAATGTCCAAGAAGCGAGCTATTGCCCCCGCCCGCGCCCGCGCCCGCGCCCCGCGCGGCAATAGTTTGCGTGGTTAGTTACATTTAAATGTTAACGAATTCTTGGCCCACCCGATATAACATAAAATCTTTTCAATACTTCCTCTTCAAAGACCGGCAACGCATTCTTGTATCCTCGGAAATCCAATGAATATTCTCCACCAAGTAAGTGCATGCTCTTTTGACATCCTTTGATCATATATATATATATATATATATATATATATATAAATTAATGCTATGCATATATAGCATTAATTTGGATGTGAACTTGACTTCTTGTATTGGCAAAGTTTTTAAATTTTAAATAGAGAAATATAATGCCAATCAGTGAATACACAAATTTCCACATTACTTGAAATTTGACTTGAAATTTGGTTGAACTGAAATGAAATTGAGATTGAGAGATACTTAGTGGACGTCTACGTCACATAAAAAGTATTGATGTAAAATTTTAAGGTATCATCACGAAATCACAAGATTTCGTGATGAGTTAGTGAGTGGTAAATCACTTTCATATAATGTATAAAGTTTTAAGGTATTTTATAACGACGTCGTAACCCGTTCAAACACACTTTCCGGTTAATTTCTAAGTTTATTTTCCAACATGTAATATTTACCTACATATTACAAACCTTTGTAGAGTACAAAAGTTCTTTAATTATTTTTGTGATGCTTAAGTATAGAGTTATCTTTGAAAAATATACACCAAGGTTTTGCGAATAAGGTTTTACTAAATCTCCCTAAAAGTCGAACGAGGTACCGCTTAATGGTAAAAGTTTTCACTTTCATTAAAAATAATAAATAAAAATCATGTGCGAGAACTTGCATAAATTTAACACAGGTCTTACTTTCATGAAAAATTACAAAAGAGAAAAAAATATGAACACTTTCAAATATGTAAATTTTAAATGTGAACAATGTGAAAAATTAGTAAGTTACAAGAGCGTGTATACGATAGTAATTCATATTTATAGTAGTTTGTGTTCATAATATTTATTGACTTGAGTATTCTATTACAGAATTACAACTTCAAATGACGTATCATTATTTTATTTATATATTGTCATCGTTCCAATATGTTAAATAATATATAACTAGATTATCGATTTGAAATTAGTACTAAATTATATTAAATTAAATTGTAAAACGTTAGACTTTAAAAAAGAGCAAGCAAATGAGGTGCTTAAAAATAACATTAGTATATTTTCAAAGTATTTAAAGACGACTTGAGTCTTAATTAAGACGTGATAGAATTTTACGAGAGCTTTAACAATATTCATGACTTAAGCGCTTGTTATTTAAATGTTTGTTTTATGCAGCTGAAGAACTGTAAGTACTGAGTTTACTTATTCCTTTACATAATGCTGTTTTATTTAAAATATTTTATGCATTGTTATTTATCACTTTAGCTGTGTAGGTTATTCAATTTAATTCATAAGGAGGCTTTTCTCTGTTTCAAATTGTGCGTTACACTAATATTAGTTTACAAAATAAAGTCGTTCATTTCTGGGGTAAATTCCTTCGTTTCTAATAAAAGAATATGTTAAAATTAAGTTAAGAGTTATCTTTAATGTTATTATGGTCAAGGTAACTATGTTATAAGATGTACCGATTGATAGTATAATTATTATCAAAAGTGTCATGTGTTTTGAAATAAATTAAGACGATCACCAGATACGTATTAATGAATAATTTGATCATTTTCAAAGGAGAGTCATAAAGTTTAAATCAGCGAAATCATTAATCTCATATATTTCATATGAAAAAATAGTGTATATTACACAAGGCAGACGAATTGCACAACATTGTTTCAAATTGCGTTAGTAAATTAAAAGACATTGCAATAAATCAAGGCGCGACAACTCACTGAGGTCGTGATTAGAAAAAGTATTTTTCTTAGAACTTATTTTCTAAGTTTTCCTTCACAATCACACCTTATATTTATTTAAGTGAGGTGAGAAGTTACTAATACAATAGAAGTTTTAAAAAAGTAATTTTTATCGCTTCTGTTATTACTAATAGCCCAGACAAAAACTCACTGAACTATTAACATCACCTTCAAAAGTGCAATTACTCTGACTGAAGACGTTTATTAACATTATATAATGTGTCAAGTTGCAAACCAGGACTATTTTATTTGATAACAAAACTATCTACAGATTAATTTTTACTGGATGTTGCTTTGTATACATAATAACTTAAACAAAACAATTTTCAATATAAATAAAGCTGCTATAACCATAATATTGTTTTGAACTTCCAACAAAATATGATAAAATTACAACACTAATAATTATACTAATTTTAGAATAAAGTTTTAGAAAATGTTTATGCCATTACATTCATCGTAGTTTTTTTTTAAAGTATATATTTTTTATTATTTTATACTAGCTGTTGCTAGCGACACTCAGCATTGCATTGAAAAGACCATTGTGTAGTACTTTGAGATCTTTGCCGATTTAGTCTCAAAAAATCCCTTAAACTGAATCGGTTTGACGGTAATTAATAAAGCATGCGCACTTTTAAAATCTCATTCGAAAAATGGTGATATATTTTTAATACTACAAACAAAATGAATTCCTTTAAGATGTTTAAAAATTACAAAACCAAAAGTACTTTAATATACTATAATCTCTAATGTAATCTAATCATGTCTGTAAGTGTATCTACTCACAACAATAAAACAGTTACAGTTTTTTTTTTTGTAATTTGAGTCAATTGTTTATTATTCTCTTTAATTTATAAGAAACTTATTAAAAGAAGAACTAGAGACATAATATGACAGATATAAATAATAATAATGAGTTTTTACTTCTTCTTTAGCAAATAAATCTCAGTGGATTTAGGAATACGATAACGAAAAAACTGCATGGCGAAAGATTGTGGAAGAAATTGACATTTTGCACCGGCTTCGAGTAATTAGGACAAATGTAGCTGAATGATGGTAATAATTGTATTGTATTAAAATAGATGCAGTTAACATTTAACTACTTATTAACATTATTATGTAACACATTTCATGTGCTTCTAAAGGAATGAATATATTAAAAGCAAAAACAACTAAACACATGCTGCTTGTCACAAGGATTTTAAAAAATATTACTGAATATATATCAAAGTTACTATATTGTGGAGGCAGTTTAAGTATGTAATGAGTTTTAATTGCTGTTAACTACCTCTGGAATTGCAGTGTAATTTCTGTGAAGACTGAAAATGGACACTTCACGGTACACTTTAATTTAATGTCTTTGAACGTGAAAATTGTAATTCCGGGTGTATACTCGCCGGGTTCTCTTAAAAAAGATATACAGAAAGCTTAAAAGAATTTTGCAAATGCACTGAGTAGGTGTAAACTTAAGTATCCTATAACAAACATCTGGATTCAGTGAAATGTATCGAAGAATCTGTTCATTGCAATATTGCGTATAAAAGACGGATATTAAACGACATTATCTTTGTTGGTCTCATACAAGGTTGATATTCTGTAATTGAAACTTGTAAACTAAGTATATGTTAGGAACTAAATATCCCCGACTGGATTGTTTTTTCAGTATCTGTGTTATTTTGTATTTGATAAATCCTCATCTCTTATATTCATTGTTGGTATTTCATTTGTGGATTTGGGTATTGAAAGAAGACACAGAATTTTTTTTTTAAAGTTTATTGTATATTGTTCATGAATACTGCGATTGCTATTATATAACGTTTTGCTCTGCAACAAATATTCGATACAACGTTTATAATCGGTTCTAAAAAGATTAGGATTTTATTATGATGGTTGTATCTTATAACTTTGAGTATGTTTTAGTATGGCCATGAGGCGTCATGTTATACCTTCTGACATTAAAGTAATTGAGTTACGTTACATATGGTAAGAGTGAGAGCAAGATGCCCCAATCGCTTCTATCTTCTACCTGTGAGCAAATATCCTAAATCATTCCTTAATCCTTACAAGTGGGCATTTTTTTGCAATATCGATTTTTGTACATTTCTAACCTAATTTCACAACCAAAAGAAAAAGAGTTTCCTGTTTTTTTATTCAATTAATAAGACTCTTAAGAATATAGTAAACTAGACATATTAATTCTTATACTAATGCAAAACAATGAAAATAAATATAATTTGAACATTTGTTATGTTATAAACTTGTCATTTCACAAAAATAAATAACACGTGATTGTGTAGGAAAACAAAAGTTCTAAGATCATAATTTTTTGTAATCACGACATTAATTGGTCGTAGCGCCTTGATTTACTACAATGTTCTTTTAAATAATGTAATAAAGAAGTGTTTATTACTAAATGTAAGTAATTATAATAAACATAAGTAATATATATACATATATATATATATATATATATATATATATATTATTCATGTTTTAAGTACTCTAGATCTTGCAAAATAACGAATACAAAAATATATGATATTTCTTTTTTATATTTTAACTTTTGATATAAGTAATATAAAATTTGTTTTTATAAAGAATCAATAGTACATATTATAGTGGAACTTGATAAGTTTTGAAAATATTATTAAATTTTATTCTCAACTATATACGAGTATATGTTTTAAATTCGAATTTGAATTTGTAATTAAAATATTTCGATCAATTTTTTTTATAAACAAACTCGTCTCAAAACATAAGAAAATTTGGGAAAGTTCAAAATTACATTTATAGATGAGACAGTGCTGATTTGTAATTAATATATTTTTATAGATTTAGAGATTATTAAAAATGGATAATTAAATTTACAATAGATTGTCAAAATTCATACATACTTTTGAATTATTATAGTTGCCAGTTGCGGTCAAACGTTTCGAAGTGTACTTTTACCATAAATGAAACTTACATTTATTATTAATTTATAGTCCAATAAACAATTATAATATGTGTACATTATTATTTTTAACATATTACAAAATAAATATACTTTTTTAAACGGGAAATTTCTGTTTTGTTGGTTTGTGTACGCCTCAAAACTCTCAAAAATTAATGCACCGATTAAACCTCAAATTTAGACAAGATATCAACCCGTTTTATCTATCTTATTTTATTTTATCTATATTGCACATTGCCCTCTCATGTTCAGACAAAGAGATTCCAAATAGAACGTATTTGCAATGCGGACAACAATTTTGAAATTCGTTTTCAACACTTTCATCGATTTTATTTTGTATTGTTTAGCATTTTTTTAAACTGATGCTATACTGGCTACAAATACTGCAAATACTGGCTACTAGCTAACGACAACAATTTCTAACTCATGCAACCAGAAACGTGAAACGTGACAGGGTACAGCTAGTTTAATAACAAAATCTTTCTTAAAAAGCTTTTAGACTTCGCTCATAAAAAAAGCGTTTACAAAATCCTTTCAGAACAATTATACTTTTTTTTTTTTGTTTTTTTTTTTTTTTTGTTTTTTTTTTTTGGCGGTAGGTGCTAAAAAAGTATACACGTTTTGTTTTGTGCTCTCCAATTATTATTTAATATTATTTATAGTAAGTGCATTATATGTAAATAACAAATGAATTAAAGTTTTTCTGTACCTGCCAGCACTCTCTCCTTCAATAATATTCTCTTGAACACTGAGTAACACAACTCCTCTGCTTAACTTTCACAAGTAACTTAGTAAGAACACTTTTTGTTATCACTTGGCGCTATGGAAGTAATTAAGGATTCCATTCATGAGCTAACTCAGCACTTCAATACAAGAATGGCTGAGTTTCAACAAAATTTAAATTCTTCAATACCGGCAACAAGTCCAAATTCTCATATAGCTGCACAGTTTAGTACCTTCAGAACCTTTGTACTAACTGCCCTTGAAAGTTTACAATTGCAAGTTCAGGTGCTATCCAAGCAATATGATAGTTTCGAAATGAGAAGCAGAAAGAAAATGCTGCTGATACATGGTATTGCTGAAGACAAGGGAGAAAATGTCTCAGCTGCTGTATTGAGAGTTTTGTCCCAGCATCTCAAAATACCTGACCTGTCTTTGGAAGATATAAGCCGCTGCAACCGTCTGGGTAAAAATGTTACAAAGAAACCGAGGCCAATTCTTATTAAGTTTAAAAATCTGCTGCTCAAAAACAAAGTATGGTTCTCCAAAACGAATTTAAAAAGTACAGGAATTACACTTTCTGAATTCTTGACCAAGCCCAGGCATGAGACGTTTGTTGCTGCTAGAGAACGTTTCGGTATCTCCAGGTGTTGGACCAAAAATGGCTATGTTGTTGTGACTGGATCTGACGGTAAGCAGCATAGCATAACATCAATTTCGGAACTCAATAATCTCTTCAGTGATAGTGTGAATCAAACTGTAACATCTGTTCCTCCCGGTACTACAAATGAGTTGAAGGCAAAGCATTCTCAGGCCACTCGGTCGAAAAGGATAGTTAAGAAATAGTTTTTGTAGTAAGTTTAATTACTTTTCAATTACTTTATTTGTTTTACGTTTTCTTCCTTGGTTACTTTTCTTTTTTTTTATCCTTTTTAATCACAATTCAGTACAATAGGTATCTTGTTAGTTATTTAATATTTTCTTGTTTATCTTTTTTGACGTTTGACACTTTGATAATATATAAGAACTGTCATTTGTTCACGAGTTTATTAGAATGACGTTGTTGCATTATTCGTTTAGGAATTCAATGTTTACTTTATTTTTAATGTAAGATGGAAGGTAGTATTTTTATTTGTTGTATACATAATTATTTAGACAGGCCTATTTCTTTGCTTAGAACTTAAGAGAATTGTGATTTATTTTTAATTTTTAATTTTTTCTAGTTTTTAATTTTTATATATTTTTTATTTTTTTATGCTTTTGATGTTTAAAACTTTATCTTATACTTTTAATGCCCACTTAGCTGGCGGGTTAATGTAATGCTAGAAACGTACTTTATTTTAATTTAAATCATTATAATTTTTCTGCTTATATATATATAATCTATATATTTTGTTTTCTGTAATTAATAGTGATTTATACATAGATATATATTATATTATTTATAAATTTATATTATTGTGTTTATATTGGTATATTATCAACGTATATATATATATATATATATATATATATATATATATATATATATATATATATATATATAATATTTTAATGTTATATTATGTCGTCGAGTGACAGTGATGGTAGTGATCATTTTTTATCATGTGATGAATCGTCCGGAAGCAATGATAGTTTTCACAGTACAGCTGTCGACCCACTCAATGTTACTTTAAATTCGTGTTTCTCAGAATCGCTGAAAAATTTTAATGTTATTCACATAAACGCCCAAAGTATCCCGGCTCATTATCCTGATATGCTTGCATCTTTTCAGTCTCCAAATATACACGCTATTCTTATTTCTGAATCGTGGCTTAAACCCTGTTTGCCCTCAATCTCTTATGCGCTGCCAGGATTTAATCTCATCCGAAATGACCGCATTGGTAGGGGGGGTGGAGGAGTGGCGATCTACTTACGCTCTCACATTTCTTTTAATATCATTAGTTCATCTGCTCAGCCACCTACCCCTGATGCGAGCGAACATTTATTATTAGAAGTGGATCTAACTCGTTGTAAAATTCTTCTTGGTGTATTTTACTGTCCTCCCTCTATATTAAACTACTTTGATTTTTTCGAAAGCTTGATCGAAAATTTTGTTCCATTATACAAGCACTCAATTATAATGGGAGATTTTAATACATGTTTAAAAAAAGATAACGTTCGCAGTCAAAAGATGTTAACTGTTACTGACTCCTGTAATTTAAGTATCTTGCCCCTAACACCGACACATTTTTTCCCTGGCAGTGTCCCCTCTCTGCTTGATCTAATTATTGTATCTTCTCCGGATTTTGTCTCAAAACATGGTCAATGTACAGCTGATGCGTTTTCCTACCACGATTTAATATATCTCTCTTATAAGGCCCGTCCTCCAAAACTTAAATCCAATGTACTTCTGCGGCGTAATTTTGGAGGAGTTGATGTAAATAGTCTTTCCAAGGATGCCCGCGAGCTCGACTGGTCCGTTATTACAAAATATAATTGTATTGACACCAAAATTGAAACATTTAACAATTTATTAACTCAGCTTTACGGCTTTACGATAAACATGCCCCCGTGAGACCAATTAAAATAAAGCACCTCCCCGCACCGTGGTTATCGGATGAGCTAAAGAAGCTTATGCAAAAAAAAAACGCTGCTAAACATAAATTTAAATTGAGCGATACTGAAACCAATCGCGCTAATTACAACCGAGCCCGAAATCGCTGCAATACATCGTGTAGAGATGCACTACGACGCCACATCCACAAGTCTATCGAAAACGGCAACACTGCAAGAACTTGGAAATTTCTTGAATCGTTAGGAGTTGGTAAATCACCCCAAACATCTTCTATCAATATTGATATTGACCTTCTTAACAAACATTTTTCATCATCAGAAGCAATTGACAATTATGATAAAGATTGCACACTTAAGTCCCTTTCATCTCTTCCAACTCCTGATTTTTCGCCGTTCACATTCTGTCCTTTCACTGAATGTGATGTTAAGAAGAACGTGCTGTCCATTTCCTCGAATTCTATTGGGGCAGACAGCGTCAGCCGGAATATGATCGTTCCTATCCTAGATATCATTTCCCCCATATTAAACCATATCCTAAATCATTCCATCTCTATTAATAAATTTCCTGAAGCTTGGAAACAGGCCCAAATAACTCCCATTCCTAAAAAAGCCAAACCCGTGATATTCAGCGACTTTCGTCCTATCTCCATTCTACCCTTCCTTTCTAAAATCCTTGAAAAATTAGTTTATGAACAGTTAAACCTATTCCTTAATAAAAATCTCCTTCTTAACCCCTTTCAATCCGGATTTCGTCCCGGTCATAGTACGGTTACTGCGCTAGTCAAAGTCACGGATGACATACGGTTGGCAATGGATAATAAACAGTTGACAGTATTAACATTGCTAGACTTTAGCAATGCCTTTAATACTGTTGATTATGACATTTTACTAGCATTGCTGCGTTCTATTAACATATCTCCATCAGTGACAGACTGGTTTCGGAGTTACCTCACTGGCCGTCGACAGCGCACTCGGAATGGTATGACCCTCTCGTCCTGGTGTGATGTCTCGGCAGGGGTGCCCCAAGGCGGCGTGTTATCTCCTCTACTATTCGCAATTTTCATTAATTCTATCTCTGAGCATATCACTTCTCTCTATCACATGTATGCAGATGATGTACAAATATATCGCCACTCACAACTCGAAAATCTATCTTCCGTTATTTCACTAATAAATAAGGACCTGAGCGCTATTTATAAATGGAGTAGGCGGTACGGCTTGAAAGTTAATCCTGCAAAATCTCAGGCCATCATTATTGGTAGCCCACGAATGATTGCAAGGGTTGATTGGCAAAACGTACCTCCTATTGTATACAACAATGTTACTATACCATATTGCTCAAATGTTAAAAATCTTGGCATCTATTTGGATCAGAACCTGTCTTGGAATACGCAAATCAAAGAACTCAGTAAGAAAACGTTTGCGGCCATGAGTGCTCTAATACGATTACGGTATTTTCTTCTAATTCCTACCAAAATTATGTTAGCCCACTCCCTTCTTCTCTCTATTTTAGATTATGCTGATGCAAGTTATCTAAATTTAACCGAGGACCATTTAAATAAGCTTGAGCGACTCCAAGACAATGCTATACGGTTTATATTTGGTTTACGCAAATATGACCATATTTCCGAATTTCGACAAAAACTCAAGTGGCTCCCTATACGCTATCGCCGGGATTCACACGCTCTTTCCCTACTGTACTGTGTACTATTTCACCCAAAAACTCCTACATACTTGAAGGAAAACTTTAGGTTTTTAGGAGCGCCAGCTGAAGTACGATCATCACAGTCTTTACTTATCAGAATGCCTGTACATCGCACCAAATTTTATAAACAATCTTTTACGGTTCATTCCATTAAATTGTGGAATGACCTTCCTCTTAATATTCGGCAATCAAAATCATTATTAGTTTTCAAAAAATCTGTTAAGGACTACTTTCTGTCCAAAGATAGCTAGGACGACAATTATCGTGTATGTATATTATAGATATTGTTTAGTTTATACCTTAATATATATTGTTAGTAATTTTATTTATGTAATACGTCTATGTATTCGTGTGTAGTTATTTTAAGTAGGTTTATTTATTTCTATATATTTACGCCACCTACTGCTTCATTAAATCAGAAGAGTATTTCAACACTAATATCGGTTGTCTGGAAGAAATCGCCTATAGGCGATAAGACCGCCTTTTGTATCTCCATCGTTTACAATTTTAATTTTTTTTATTGTTATATTTTTTTTACTTGTTTTTATGATATGTATGGTGTGCAATAAAGAATATAAATAAATACTCCCGAAATGAAAGAGCTAAAACAAAATTAATGCATTATTTAAACTGCTTGAAAAGTCCACTTTTTAAATGAATTTTCCTAAGTAGCATTACATATGCATGACGAACTTGATTGTATGTAATATATACATATTATTTTCTCTGTTCCTATTGGTCTTTACATTTACGCAAATTTTTTGGACACCTTTTTGAAATCTCTGCTGTTGTGTTTGGCTGCTCACTGGATATATATAATATAACGACAATGAATACTATTCAAGTTATTGTTTTAAAAACCAATTTCTTTAAAATCCTTTTACTCAATTGATTCTTCCATTGACATCAGCAGTGTTATAGATTAAAAAAAGTATTATAAAGAGATACAACCTCATTACTCTACTGAATTGCTTTAAAAACATCCTTAAATAAATAAGTATTCGTGAAATTGCAATAAAATATTCCACTTTATCTCATTAGAGACTTCGATTCACCATCCGTAGAAAGTTAATTATAAATAAATATTAATAGAGTATGCTTTCATGATGATTGTATTGATTTTATATATGTAGAAAAATGAAGTTTAATTTGAAATCTTGATTGAGTAATAATTTATTTATATCGTTAATGAATAACAGTATAGTAATCAATATTATTTACATATATTACTATGTACTTTGTACATAGTATATTTATATATTACTATGTACTTTTTACATAGTATATTTATATATTACTATGTTGTTTGTAATTGGCAGTACTTACTGTAGCTTAATTAATGGGTTTATTAAATTTACTTACGCAAATGATCTTGTATAACGAACATAAAGTAGAAGTATTGATTATACCTTATTTTCACAGAGAACACATGTAAGTGATAGAAATCTATGAAAATAAATTCAAATAAAAGCGGAAACTATATAATTAGACTGAATAATTTATAACAATTATAGAATGTATTAAATAGACAACAGAACAAAAAATATTAACATTAAAATATACATAAACGCTATCTTGAAATGTTATTTGGAATTTAATTATACAAAATTAAAGTAAGAGTCGTTTGGTGTTTTGGTGGTTGTTCTTCTAAGGATTCTTTGGATGAACTGGAGCCTGTCTTTTCATAAGTGCAATGTATGTCTAATTTAATAAAGAAGCTTTAATTTTCTCTTTGAATTATTCGATCATTTGCTTTTCTTAAAATAGGGATGCCGTAATTTAAATATGTTATATATATAATTTATAGTAAAAATATCTCATAGCCAACTTAACTTTGGGTATTAACAGCATATAAATAACGGGTGTCTCAGAATATTTTTCGTTTTTGAATTGACCAATACGCGCCAACCGAAAGTAGCAGGGGGAAGAGAGCGATCTCATACGCTTGGCCGGCTTGTTAAGTTTAGTAGCCATGAATCGTTTCACGGGATCGCAGCGCGCGTTTTGTGTGCGAGTGTTTTATAAGAACAACAATTCCTACACTGTTGTTCGTCGTCTCTAAAGGACACAATTTAATTTAACAAGTTTAAAACATGTGTCAAGTGTTAATTTAATTAAACATGGGGTGTGCTAGTTTGAAGAGACTGGGAATACAATGCCAGTTAAATCGTCTGAGCGCAAAAGGATATCAAGGACGAGCACGCACGTCGACCAAGTTCGTCAATCTGTAATGGACGACCCACGACAGTAGTTGAGATTGCGCGCAGCTTCTCTTAATTTAAAGAAATCTGCGGTTCAACGCATTATTTTGAAAAATTTACATTTTCACCCCTATAAATGCCATATTGTGATCCGTACTTTTTTGGCTACAGAAATGTAAAACCAGTCTGTCTACAACCGCAATACCTTTTTCCAGCAAGATGTAGCCACTTCTCATGTTACAAAGGAAATATTAGCTGCTTTTCACGATTTATTCCCTGGAAGAGTGGTAAGTCGCGAAGGAGACATTAACTGGCCACCGAGGAGTCCTAATTTAACACTTGCTTATTTTTTTCTTTGGAGCTACCTTAAAAGTAAAGTTTACAATTCATTGCCACCAAATCTGAACGTTTTGAATCACTGAAGATATCAACTCTATTCCAAGAGAGATACTCCAGCGAGTGATTGAAAATTTTAGCTCCAGGCTAAATGAGTGAGTGGTGAACATTTACATATGGTTATTTTTCATAAATAAACTTTAAGATCTGCTTTTTAATTAAACAATAAATAAAACTAGTTTTTATTGATAATGTTGTTTTATTATTTAACATCGAAAAACTAAAAACATTCTGAGACACCCTTTACTATAATTAAAAAATATTATTATCCTACGAATAATATTATTACAAGAACATGGCAATGCGTCATAAATAACAATCACTTGATTTATTTATAGGTGTTATATTTATGCAAGTGAGTTGAGAATTTCTAACAGATAAAAGATTGTACTACGTAAGAAGTACCCTAAACTGAAATAAGCAATTATTATTGCAGACCGCACTGATTGTAAATGCTACCAAATACATGTTTGAAACACAAGACCCAGTTTTAGAAAAGAAAATAATGACGAGATTGATGTGTCTGTTTTCATACAAATACTCCAACACAACATATTATTTTATAACCGGATTATGTAGCAGCATGTAACTTTATAGTGTCATATCAAAAGCTGTATAATATTATAGACAATAAAAACTTACTTTATTGACATTTACGTGTAGAATCCTAGACAAAGAATAACGGGTCGTTTTATTTTGATCGCTAAACTGATATCAGTATTTCATAGAATTGATGACAATAAAGTAAATTAACAAGATGCTTCACTAAATTTTATTTATTTACTTTTATACTTAGTAGATAGATACATAGACAGACTGCTATAGGTACCCAGTAATGTTATTCAAATGAATTGATAATAGAAACTATAATTTATAAAAGTATTTTATCAAAACTATACTTATCCTAACGGTAAACTATAATAAACATAGCCTTGTAATTTGTATATTTTGCACAGAAAAACTTCCTACTCTACTATTATTCAAAATCTTCTCGTAGCATAATATATTTTATCATAAACGTCTGTCCATCATGTGTCTAGACTAAAAACGTAGTCAAATAAATCTTTGAGATACAATTATCAAAAGTAAATTCTAAAGGAATGACTTTCCTAAATTTACATTCATCCTTAACATTTTATGTCACAATGTAAAACTTGTTTTAGCTTTAGTTTTAGAAACATCGTAAAAAAGTTTTAGATCCCTAATCTAAATACTTTAATTAAACACAAATCATTATTATTGCAAATCCCTTAAAAAAATATTTTCAAGTACTTAAAATAAACATTTTAAAGTTAAGAATACTATAAAGGATATCCCTCCTTTCCTTGGAAGTTCATAAGTCGAGTTGGCCAGATGGTATCTCTCCAGTTGTGCTACGAACATGTGCCCCTGAGTTGACACGTTGCTAACGCGTCTATTTCGGTACTCCTACCTGAAAGGCGTAGTTCCGGTCTCATGGAAGCGTGCCCTTGTCTATCCGATCCCTAAAAAAGGTGATAGCTCGGACCCAGCTAACTACAGACCTATCGCCATTACCTCTCTTCTCTCGAAAGTAATGGAAAGCATCATCAATAAACAGCTCCTAAGTCAAGGATCACCAGTTAGTCAATGACCGGCAATATGGCTTTCGCCATGGTCGATCGGCTGGTGATCTTCTGTTATATTTTACACACATTTTTTGGGCAGCTGTTATTGAAAGCAAGGGAGAGGATCTGGCAGTTAGTCTGGATATGGCGAAAGCTTCGATCGTGTATGGCACAAGGGGCTTCTTTCGAAGCTACCTTCCTATGGGCTTCCCGAGAGTTTATGCATACAGATCGTTCTCGATGGTTTTTGCTCGGACCCCAAGCCCGGGAACGCTGGTGTACCCCAAGCCTGCGTGCTATCCCCAACTCTGTTCCTCCTGCACATCAATGATATTTTGGTTATCTCCAACATACATTGTTATGCAGTTGACAGCACTGGGGATGCGGTATATTCCGGCCGTGCAGGTCTCCCTCGGAAAAACGTCGACGAGTTCCGAAAGAAACTTGTTTCTTCTATAGAGACTTCCTTGGGCATGGTCTGTGAGTGGGGTGAACTGAACCACGTTCAGTTCAATCCCCTAAAGACACAAGTTTGCGTGTTTACCACTAAGAAAACCCCATTTGTCGTATCGCCGCTCTTCGAGAGCACTCCCCTCATTGCCTCGCCAAGTATCAGAATACTGGTCTCGATATTTCGAGCGATTGTCAGTTTCGTGATCATCTGGATAGCACGGCCAAGTTGGCCTCGAAAAAATTGGGAGTGATTTATAGAGCGAGGCAGTATTTCAAACCTGACGAAAGACTTGCGCTCTATAAGGCGCAGGTCCAGCCACACATGGAATACTGTTCTCATCTCTGGTCCCGATCACCCCAATATCAGCTTCTACCATTTGACCACGTACAACGGAGAGCCGCTCGAATTGTCGGGGACCCGGTGCTCTGCGAACGGCTGGACTTCTTTGGCATTGCGTAGAGACGTGGCTTCTTTGTGCGTCTTCTACCGCATTTACAACGGGGAGTGTTCCGAAGAACTTTTCGATCTGATGGCTGCCGCCGAATTTCATCACCGCACAGCGCGCCATCGACTTCTTTACCATCCCTATCATCCATTACCCATCCAGGTGGGATGCGTGGCGATCCTCCACTGTACGGTTCTCAAGGACATTTTTTCCACGTTCCACTCGTTTGTGGAACGAACTCCCGTCGGCGGTATTTTCAGATCGGTACGACATGGGTACCTTCAAAAAAGGCGTCTACTCCTACCTACAAGGCCGTCAACACTCTGGTAAATCCTCGGACGTTGCAAGAGTTCATGGGTGGCAGTGATCATAAGTCATATGTGACCCGCCAGCTCGTTTGCCCTCCGGTTATACAAAAAAAAAAATCTCTATTAACGATAATGTTACCATGAACGATACGTTTTACTAAATTCTCATGTTAATTATGAGATAAGCTCTAACTTGTTTTACAAAGGTTGAAAAAATGTAACCGTATTAAAAAAAGAGATGCTCTGAAGATCCACCAAATGAATGAATTTTATACTCAACTTAAGATTTTGACAAGGTAATAAATATTTAATTTTATATCAGAAGTTATAAATAAAATGCAAACGTTTTTAAGAAACTGAAATAATTTCATGAAATAAAAGCTTAATTTGTTAACAAAGTATATACAAAATTGGAGTGATAATTAAAACCAATAAATTTTGACATAACACTAATAGCAAATAATACAAGTCTCAAATTAGCAAAAACAAGTAAATGTTTACATTGTTGATGGATTTGGTGGATACTATTTCACTATCCCGGCTCGTGACCTAAAAACGAGTGAAAGAATCTAGACTCGCGGAAGCGTGTCAAGCAGTACCGTGTGTAATATTAGTAACATTACACGAAGCATTTGGAGTCACTTTTGACACCCTCATAACTCAAAAATTATTTCACTTCAACATATAAAATTGGGCTCATATATTGAAAGATCCAAAATACATATCCTATAAATTTGATAAACACCTCTGAAAAGATTATTTAGATATTAAAGTAGTAATGTATAATCAGAAACTATAAATTTTTATGATTTTATTTTAATTATTCACCAGGTTTCTAATAGAATCAATTAGGAACACTTACTTGTAGTGTCAATATGAAAGAATCATCAATAAAAATTAATAACAGCCGCTCTTTATGTGGAGTTTAAGCTCTTCATGTGAATTTATAACAAGGGGAATACTATCACTCTTATTAATCCAACTTCAATTTTAGTTTCTAACAGCAAGCCGAATCTTCGGATAATTAAGCCAAGAAACATACAGTTTTAGAACTTGCAAAGGTTTTAATATAATTCGTTTATGAAAAGTAGCTAAGTCAGATATTAGGCCTCTATTACTTATCCTAAATTATAAGAAGAAATTATATTTTAACAATGAAGTTATTTACAAAAGTTAACACAGAATTGATTAATCTTTGCTTTCTTTTTTTCTTAATATTATTATTAAATTGGTTTCTCAAAAATATAATCAATGTTAGAATATTAATAATTATTATTTATTTGATATAATATTTTAAAAAACCAATTAAGGTTTTGAGACATTTTTATGTGACCATTATTTTATTCATTACCTTTAATAATTAATTGACATTTGACGGAGTTTAAGAAACAATTTTCATTAAGGAAAATTCATATTAAATAGTTTAACGTTGGCGACGTAAAAAATTGTAACAATTAACGTCTGCGAAAAGCTCAAGTTTTCTTAAAGTAAGATAGTAATACTATATAACATACAATGAAATCAACGAAAACAACAAATGAATGAAAGAGAATAATTTTATTTTATTAAAACGTAACTCAGACATAAAAGCCGAAACCATTCACTTCATTTTACAAATACAGCTAGTTGAAAATTGAAAGTATAATTTAGCTTTAGCAAAAAAGTATTTTGCTCCGTCCAACATAATATTCACTTTACTTACCATGTTATTTTGAAGCGACTTACATTTTTCAAAATTTTGATTACTCTGTTTTTTGTTTTCTGTCTTTATTTATGACTTGAAATAAAAGAAGTCGACGATTGTATATGTCTACCTATTTATCTATTAATCTTGGTTAACGCCTCTCCCGACACGCCTTTCGCCAGCTGGTATTATAATACTGTGATAATGTTCATGTTTTAAATGATTCTTGCGTCAATATTTCTCATTGGTTATATGGAATGACCGTATATTATGCGTAAAATTTTAATGTTATGAACTACAATGATAAAGTAGTTAAAACGCTAAATATTTAATTTATGAATTTTATACCGAATTTTATGCAATCATAATATAGGACAATATTTTTTTACATACAGTTCAAAATCTCACGTACCCTAATCTAAACCGAACTAAAGTTTATCATTATTGGAACAGTGTGCTGTCGAAGGGTCTGAGTACGAACTGGAACCTTATAACTTGCATATTAGCAGATAATTTTCAAATTCAAATTCAAATTCAAATTCAAATTCAAATTCAAAATTCAAATTCAAAATATCTTTATTCAAGTAGGCATTTACACGCACTTTTGAATCGTCAATTATTACAATACAAAAAAAGGTCAGTGTAGTCCGTCCGTAAACAAGCTACCACCGGCTCGGAATGCTGCTCTGTTGAGAAGAGCCGGCCAGAAACTCAACAGTTGCTCTTTTCAAAAGAAATATAACAATAGGTGATGTATATTATAATATAATATAAATCCTGCAAATGATTCAACAACTTAAGTTCCACATATTTCGATCCACTAAAAACTCTTGAACGTTATAATAAGCTTTATTTAACAATAAACTTTTGATTTTAGATTTAAAACTAAGAAATGGAAGGTCTAAGATATCTTGTGGAACTTTATTATATATGCGTATACTCAAACCCATGAAGGATTTATTAACTTTTTGAAGCCGAAACTTTGGCGTTACGAGTTTGTTTTTATTTCTCGTATTTATCGCGTGTCTGTCACTGTTTTTTATATAACTATTTAAATTTTGACGTATATATAAAATGTTATTAAATATGTATTGGGAAGCGACTGTAAGAATACCTATTTCTTTAAAAACATCTCTCAGAGAATCTCTAGCTTTTAAGTTATAAATAGCCCGCACAGCTCTTTTTTGTAAAATAAATATAGAATTAATTTCGACAGCACTGCCCCATAATAAAATACCGTAAGATAAAATACTGTGAAAATAACTAAAATAAACAAGTCGAGCCGTATATATGTCCGTTAATTGTCTAACTTTTCTAATTGCAAAGACGGCGGAGCTGAGTTTGGCTGCGAGTGTTGAGAGATGGGGGTTCCACTGGAGCTTTCTATCTAATGTTAAACCTAAGAATTTTGTTGAGTCAATCAATTCTAACACTTCATTGTTAAGGAGCAAGTTACAATTTTTACTTTTTACATTAGGAAGTGTAAACTCTACGCATTTAGTTTTCTTAGCATTTAACACTAAATTATTAATTTCGAACCAATGCAGGACTCGTGACAAAGTACTGTTTACTTCGTCATAATTAATCCTATCACGCTCAACTTTAAAAATAAGCGAAGTGTCATCAGCAAAGAGTACAATGTCACACAGACCCTTAACAAAAAAGGGCAAGTCATTAATATAAAGAAAAATCAATCTATATATAGTGCTACAAAACATATTTTTACAGTAACATAGTTCATTTTTTTTAAGTCTTTTTATTATATTATTTTCCATTAATTAAATAATGTTATTGATCATATATATTTACAAAGCGTTAGAACATAGATAGTAACAACTCCTGCATTTCAACTTGTACTAGTGTTTGTTCTAGTGTACAAAGCTGTTGTGTAGAATGTGGCTTAAAATCACGTACAGAGAGGTGCTGCTTTTGTCAAAGTTTAAGTTTTGGATCAAACTATTGTATTGAACTTAGCGAACATTATTTATTTACACAAATACTAAAAAAATATCGCAAGTTTATAATATTTGTTCTTATGTATGTCAAACGATATTATTTTCCTTTAATTATTAAAGAAAATATGAAACTGATTTTGACATATCAAATCATTATATTTTTTAAGTCAGGAAATATGATTCAATAATGAATTGTAGACACAGCCTGCATTTAATCTGTATTGTCTTTATTAATTCCTTGATCTGTGCATACAGGTTATAAAATCGAACAGGAAATGCATGTTACCTCACTATGTCACCTCCAAACAATAAAGTATGCAACTACAATTCATCACAATGACAGCCAAGAGTACGTGTCAAAAATACCAAGACTTCGACTATAAAAGCCGTAAAATATAGTATTCTCTTTTATAACTTCTATTTTAGCGGCATATATAATTGAAAAAAGCTGACAAATCTAAAGTTGATAAAACATAATTTCATACAAGATGAAACTGTAAAATATATACTTGATGTAATAAATTTAATTACAAATTTAGACGTGACGGATCCGAAAAAGACGAATAACATTGGAATTAATTTATTAGAGTTAAGCGTTAAATAACTATAGATTAACTAACAAATAATGAATAACTATAGAGTAAGTAAAAACAACATATCCTTGACTATAAACAATTATATTTTTGAAAAAAAAAACATATTATACAATAAAATCTTAAAACAGATGTAATGTAAAATTGTTAAACGTATTCATAGCGAAATTTCAATTAACCATATTAATATATGTGCTGTTAATTTCTCGTTAAAAAATTATCGTTATACTGTTTAAATTAGGGAAAAGAGATGATATTAGTAATTACAAGCTTATTTCACTTCTACCTAGTATATCTTACAAAAAAATATAAATTTAAGACTACTTAGTAACTTGAACAAGTTTAATATTCATTCTGTAGGTTGTTGAATGATAAAGTTTAATGAAATAATTAAACATAGGTCTTAAAATTCTTATTAAAAATTGAGAAAAAAGACTCTTGTCTTTTTCCTCAATTTATAATAAGGAAATAGATTTATAAGTACTTCACTCAAGTCAACAGAAATATTTAAAATAATTTGTCGCGAAAAGATACACTCTTACCAAATAATGACCAAGAAGCATGATTTACTATTAGTTTAGTTTATTCTATCCTTTATTTCTGGTTAAGAATTCCTAGTTACGTAATAGGTCTATAATGTAACTATAAATTGTCTATATAAGTGAGTGTATTTTGAGTTCCTAATGATTATATACGGAAACTTTCAAAAAGTATAAATACTGTCGCTATTTAATTATTTCTCTATTTTAATTATTAGTAAGACTTCTTACATTAATAGCTAATAGTTAGTTCTTTTTAATTTTAAACGGATAAGCAACACTTAAAAAAACCACGCTGTACACAGGAAAGAGTTCATTTTATTCATTCAACATTTTTCAATAAACGTATAAAGTTTCACAATTAAGCCATACCTCGTTCGAATTTTGATAGGATTTATTAAAACGTTGTTCGTAATATTTTGTGTATATTTTTCAAAGGTAACTCTTGTAGAGAACAATAGACTATTAATTAGTTTTGAGTTGCTAACGCTTTTATACAACATGTTGGAAAATAAATTTTAATGAAAGATTGTGTTGTTGTTTGTTTAACAGTAATTATAATGTAGCGTGTAACTTAAAATATTTACATATTTATGTCTGCAACGATTTCTCTATCGTCTGGAAATGTTGAAGAGTTAAAACCTCTTAGATATATAATGAAATTGAACATCCAGTGAGAGAGTTTTTTATTTGGATTCGCATTTGGTAACGTAATAAAAGCACATATAAAATTAATTGGCATTTGTTTTTTTTATTTTCGAAAAGTTGTTGATGTCTGAAAGTACGTAACAACACTTTGGAATGTACTTCCTTTTTTATTAAATCACACTGATTCTTCACGACAGAAGTATATTTACATCTGCGTTTTCTTTTCTTTCATATTATCTTTTATATTCATTCCACTTCTATTTGAAGTA
This sequence comes from Melinaea menophilus ssp. n. AW-2005, assembly GCA_918358695.1. Taxonomy (NCBI): domain Eukaryota; kingdom Metazoa; phylum Arthropoda; class Insecta; order Lepidoptera; family Nymphalidae; genus Melinaea; species Melinaea menophilus. Next base: position 17,721,118 of record OU911043.1, on the reverse strand, counting down.
AGTTAAATAAAAATAAGTTTACTTTTAATACATAATATTCTTTCAATTTTAACTTTGTGAGTAATCGTTTAAGACAAACAATCGTAAACCTTACTTATAATATACATATATTTTATGGACTTGCATAAAATTCTGTTAGACATTAAAATATTACCGAATTATAACTGGAACTGCATTTAAATCAAAACTAACTATTCTTTTGTGTTTTAACTAAATGGATCCATAAGGAAAAAAAAAATAACAATTGAAAACAAGCCGATTTATATAATTAATGAATGCTTAGATAAGTGTAGCTCCAAATGATTTAAATTTAAGATATGAGGAAATTTAAGTGGATTTTAGATTACTGAAGGATTGAATAGTGTTAGCTGTTGGAATCATTCTAATTTTTAATTAATGACACAATGAGGTCCAAAATCTATGAATCTTGAAACTAAGATCTGTCGTTTCCAGTAGTTTTCAATTTTTAAAATTTAATTCGACTGTGTGAAAGGAAATCCGCTAAAAAACACAAATGCAATTTTTCTAACAGTCATATAGAATTATCTAATAGTCATATAGTCTTAGTCAACTAAGCAATTACTTTTACTAACCGCTTAAATTTTATTGTTATTGGAAACTCTATTCTAATGAGACATTTTATATGCAGATGGCATAGCTGATATCTGTTAGTAATATACTTACTCATCGGTTATAAACTTATTTTAGACTGTCTATTAATAATGATTTTACCTTTGTGATATTAAAAACGTTTTAAAAATGTAAATCACAGGTACTACTTACTCGTTTTGCGGTCCAGACTCTTACATAATCTTTTTTCAAAATAGATAATATTTTTGAGACAATAAAAAATTAATAAGGGCTATTTATTAATACTGCAAGGATTTAACAACCATATTAATGAATATTTGTTGTCTACGAGTTCAGCATATTTGTTACTATTAATCGCACACAGGAAGAACTTTTGGTCTACACTATTATTCCAATCCTTTATATTTGTATCGTTATATAACTATCTTTATATTTCTGTTCTTGTTTTGAAAATAAAATCCTATACTTCTCTATGGAAGAAAATAAGTTTTGTCGTCCTTGGAGCCGGCGAAGACGGTACTTGAAAAGACGTCCCAGACTGTACTGCCTGGATATTACATTTGATATTACATTTTGCTAAAGATTTTTTTTTCTTGTGATGTGATAAAACTTTTCGCTTCCTGAGATTTGAACTTAGGAAAGTGTTTATGAAAAATAACCACAGTCTGGAACTGCGCTGTTTAGACGAATATATAATGTTTGTGGACAAAATGAATATATGTAAGATCTAAAATTAATTTGTTATCATAGTTTTATAATTATATTTTTATTTGCCTCTCATCTTATATTAATATAAACGAATTAATTAAATTATCTGCCAAATTCATAAATAAAATATCATATGCTGTCGTATGTCTGCAATTCAATAATTAACAAGTAAATAAATCTTATGAACGTTATTTATGATGCACTGCTTTGTATTCTCATGTAATTTACTAAGATTATAGAGACAGTAACGTATAAATTGTGTCTTAGAAAATAATTGCTGCTTAATGTATCCATTATTTAAATTTTCATAATTATTTAAGTTTGTAACCAAAGAATTATTTACAAGGACGTGCTTTCCAACAGACGGTTTCTCCTTACTGTCTTCAGGTCACCTCAATTACGTCACTTGAATAACAATTTCAATTACTGGAAATTATTTACGTTCATACTTAAGAAAACAATTATTTTTAAATAGTATTTCCAGTTAAAAGATTTAAAAAAAAAATTATATGGAAAATATTTTTTGTCTAAGTTAATTAGGCAAAATTCTGATAAATTAATAGTTCCATATTCAGTAATATAATACCGTATTTATAGGAAGTATAAATAAAACATCTTGATGTAAAAATAACTTTTAAACTGCTTCTAAAGTTATATTTCTTCACAATTAATCGTTTTAATTGTGAAGAAATATAACTTATAATTTTAATTTTTAATTGTAGACACTGATGCGATCATGCTAACCACACAGAACTACCTACATTTAAATAAAGATGTTAAAAATTTATGACATTTATGTAAAAAGTTACTTATGAACTATTTGAATCAAAACTTAGAAATGATGCTGTCACCAAGTTTGATAAGGGTTTTTTACTCTCCAAAAATTTGTTGATAAAGATTTTTTATCATCTGTCAATATTAATTTCAAAGTATATAAGGACAAGAGAAAAATAATATTCCAGATTGAATCACCTCATTTTTCTGGATTGAATTTGGATTAGATTTGGATTCAAGTCTCTTTAGCTATAAACTAAAGAGACTTGAATCCAAAAAATATCTCATATTTCAAAGCTTAATTCAAGTTTCATGTAAATCATAAAACTTACAAATTATTTTAATTTCATCACAAGCGTTGTAGTAGAAATTTTTAAGTTGCAAAACGAACCTTTTTATTTTCAATTTCACTTACAATACTTTAAATATTATTCCTTGTTATAATAAACCGCACAATTCATTAAAAAAAATCTGTATCAAAATTATTATTTATCTTTAATTATAAAGATATTATAGAAAGGAAAAATTACATAAAACTCATAAAGTACAAAATGTTATCATTTTCTCTTAAAATATCGCTCCTGCAAATTCATCTCATCAAATTCCCGACGAGATGTTTAATATTCATGTCATTATTTTACTTCTGTCGCTAAATATAAAGGTATTATGACTATATTTACAAATACAACTTAGATTTTCTGAATGCTCTATTATTTATTAAATGGATATTGGAATTTCGAGAAATAACAGAATGGTTAATAACCTGAAATAATGTTCCTTATGTTATCTTACCTCTATTATTCCACCAACATCATACCATATTGATTAAGGCACAAATATAATATTATCAATCATCTACTTGTTTTTGTAATTGATCTGCCAATTTGTCATTATATCCGTAATTATATAGATGTGAAAATATATATAAAGCTTATTTTCATGTCTTTCAATATAAAAGCAGAAACTTTTATTGGAACTTTCCGAGAAGCAATACTATAGTATGTAAATGTCAGTTTCGTAGAATCCTTCTTAGAAGTCTGCTTTCCACTTATCACTTGAAGAAGAAGAGCTTTTTCAGTTGCTGCCACTTTTTCGCTCAGTGCTATTGATTGGAGACTTTAGGGTTTCTATTTTGATTCTCTTTCCTTTGGTTAACTAATATATTGTATATAGCTTATTAGAAAAACTAGTCGTTGGATATCTTCTATCTATAATTTATAGTCTTCTCTGAAATAATCATAGTCGACACCATTCCACCCAAATTAACAAAACTGTTAAGAATTATATAATGCAATTGCATTGTTTGTTATTGTATAACCTAGAATATATATCAGATTATCATTTATTTAAGTTTCATATTAAATATATACTCGTATAAAATAATATAAATATAATATTAAAAAAAAAGAATGTGGTAGATCAAACTATGTATTATGAAAATTTATTTTATGCTACTTTTAAAAATTAATATGCAACTATCAGAACTTAGAATATAACCTCACCAAAAAAGTCGCTGTCAGCGCGATGCCCGCACTTACTAAGTTTTTAAAGTAGGGTTAACTATTATCATAAGTGCGGTTTATCACCGCACTGTCGATTGCACGTCCTGGAATGTTCATAAACTTTCAACATCTCATTATTGGTATAATTTAAAATATTAATAACATGATAATTTAAACATTATGTACTATCAGTTAGCAAAAAACCTTAAATGTTTATTTTACAACAAGAAAAGCGATTAAGAAGTCAAAGTATTTTTATTATTAATGAGTCTTTATATGTTAGCCAAAAAACTGAATGAATTATATTCCTCCTCATAAATGTTTTCCTCCATTAGTAAAACCCTGATCAAGAAACAAGATTTATGTTAATGAAGGCTATGATTAAAATACAGAAGAAGTCTTACCAATAAACTTACTATTAGTTTAGTTTTATTCCATCCCGTAATATAAGTACACGTATCTTAATCCATCCATCAATTCAATCTAAAAAAACTGCGTTATTAATTACATCATTGCGATGCAAATAACTAGTTATATACAAATGAATTCCTTAGAACTTCTAGTATCAAGAAAAACTCAAATGAAAAGTACACTATACAACTCGTAGAAGGCAGTAAGTATGTACGTATCTTTGTAAGACTTTTCCATTAGCTGAGTAAACGTATCAGAAAGAATCTTGAAGAAGTATTTACTTTAGTACAGATACACGTTTCATCTTATCTCATCGATAGCTTTTGTCTTTATGTAATTAAAATTATATTAATAGAAATAAGTTTCTTAAATTAAATAGAATCTTATATAATTTCAACAATATCCAAATATTCCTAAATTAATCACATTGACAAAATACAATTAAATATTTCGCGTATATGGCACATTTTTCACTCTTTTTTCATTTTTCATTCAATAGATGGAATTAACTACTATGAATTAATAATATCTCGATACAGGTACTGTTAATATCAATGAAATTATTGGCGCAGCAAACTTTACTTTACTTTTTATTTATCTGATATTGTTTATCTGTTTTGTTACTGTTCTATAATTATATAATCAATTGATAGCACACACTCAGACTACGATATTATTATAATTAAATATTTTAGTATTTCTTTTATTTTAACATAAATTTATCATTTTTTACTTTTATCATACAAATATTAACATATTATTAAATTTTCTAGTTAAACATGCATGGGGGCTTCTACATATTGATCTTTAGAGTATAGAGCCTAATTTAAAACACTCAGAGGGGTCTTAATTTTTTTCTAGTTCATCTAAAATATTCGAGTTTCTATAAGAGTTAAATTATAAATTACCTTTTAGCACAAAGTGTTTAAGATTTTTGCTCTTTTTGAAAAATTCATAAAAGTGAGACCTTCGTTCAATTTAAAGTAAACTCTGTAGAGAAATGTTTATAATTTTCATTTACTATTTTTAATAAAAGAACAAACTTTTACAATTAAGCGGTACCTCGTTACACTCTTAAGAAGGTTTATTAAAACGGTATTCGTTATATTTTGTGCATATTTTTCAAAGGCGTTTAAATTAGTTATTTTTATTTCCTAACACTTTCGAACTATATGTTGGAAGACAACTTTTAAATACCATTAAGAAGAGAAAATATTATAACGGCATTTGATATAATATTTTATTATCACAAAGTGCTTTAAAATTTGATAAAATTAATTTAAAATGACATCTTTCTTTTCTTTGATAAGCACCAAAAAATCTGATTTAATTATGAAACTAAAATACCTAAGTTTTATACCCATGTCATTGGGATACTAATTCACACAGATTTCAAAATAAAAATAATTAACCTAGGATTTAGTGAAATAGTATAAAAAGAAATATTTTGAAAACATTTGAAAATCTAGGCTTATAAATAAAATTTAAGCGTCTGTTTGCAATTCCAAATTTTACAGTTTTTCACTAAATACATATGAAAGTTTTTACGTTACTTACATAAAAAAATATTTTTTTAATTTTTGTCTGACTATCGGTCTCTTTGTTTCGGCTAATCAATGAAACGGCTGGACCGATGTTAACAGGACTTTGACTTACGGATAGCTGATATTATAAGGAGTAATTTAAGCTACTTTTATTTAAAAACATATTCCACGGTAACGAACTCCTGGGCATAACAAGTCATGGACAAATAGTGGTACTTGTTCTATATATGTTATTGCTTCTTAGACTCTAATATGATTATTTTATTTTTACAAGCGAGCTTTAGTCACAAAAAAAGTATTGTATAAAATGCTGATTAAAAGATTCTAAATGATAGTTAAAACACTCTCGATCAAGTCACAATTCAACGAAAAAAAATACTTCACCTTTATTTACCACTATTACTACTGTTTCAAAGCTACGATGCCGCAGCGAGACTTTAAATTTTTAAAACTATTATTTTTACATCAAAGATTAATAATTATGTTCTCAATTTGTCTGAATTCTTCAATATCAGAACTCGCTGAAAGAAATCATGAAGAGATCTCTCAACTTATTCACTACGAACGAATTACATTGTAATTTATAAGAGCTTTATTTTGATATACTCTTTTTATTATAAGCGACCGACTCACTTTACTCTAACAGAAGAGATTTACTCTAACGGAACATCTTTTTCTTTCAATAGAGTTTTTGTAATAATCGGTATTTTTTTGTAAATTTAGTTTAGTTTTCCAGTGAAAATTATTATATATCATTACAGACAACAATTAAAAAATTAAATGATGCTAGTTGTCAAATCTCCTAATTCTAAGGCAACGGACATTTATTTACATTCTCTTGAGAGTCTCGAAATATGCGTATTGTTTTTTACATAAACGATCTTTTTTTAACATTAATTACAAAGTTTTATTTTTTTACAGTTTTAAGAGACTGTAAAAAAATAAAACTTTGTATACTGTATATAATTTAATATTCCCGAAATTAAAAGCAAACAAAGCTTCCGTGTAAGGGTTCCGTTTTTTTGTAATTTTAAGGTACGACTCCCTAGCTATATGTAAATCGACCCTCGCTTTTATATAACAATAAAATTAAAATGACTTACTATTGGCGGAAACTTTCCATAAATTCTCTAGAAACAATAAAATATTGAAGATAAATAAGAAGAGCTCAATACCATTAAATAGCGTTAAGAATAAGTAGTAACTTTTGATTTAAATTAAACATTTTAAAGTATAGTTTAAATTATTTAAAAGTATCGTGTAAATAATTTTAATATAAAATATATATTGTGTATATTATTATAAAAATATTTTCAATTTATTATTTCCTTAGAAACGAGGTATAATTTTTAAAGACTCCTTAAGCAATGAAGCGTGGTTTTTAAAGGTTCGTTAGTAATGATATAATAAGTCTTTTACTCGCCATTAGCCTCTATCTCTTATCCGAGCTCAGATGTTTCAAAATTTGTTAAGTAAAGCGAATTTTTATAGACCTTTATGCTGAAAGAATAACTTTACATATATATTTTATTAATAATATAATCACATTGTATAATGTAATATATTGTTTTATGTAACGTGGCCTTGTACTATAACAGAGTTACAGACCAAATTATTTATATTTAAAATTTTAAATATTTGCTAACATGCTACATAAAGTACCGTATACTCTCCCATATTAATAAGTATATTAAGTGTAACTTGTCCATAATTTATTTATTCATATGTACCAAGCAATATACATTGCTGTATATTGCTTGGTACATATCGAAGTAGGTTTGGCGTCAGGAAGGAGGCTGGCCGTAAAACAAAGCCAATTCTTTTAGCAGTATGGTAATGCCACGGAAGCTAGCCCTGAAAAAAAGGGATGTAAGATTGAGGTTTAGAAGTAATTAGAGGTAGTCGTCTATCATAATATGTTATGAGGAGAGATGAAAGGCATGTAACCAAAAAAGTGCATGATATATTAGTGGAGGGAGGGACAGGTAGAGGACGGCCGAAAAAAAGATGGATGGACTGCGTGAAAGACGATTTGGAGAAGAAGGGAATGTGTTCAGAAATGACTGACAGAAATGAATGAATGATGTAACAGGAGATTATAGAAGAATAAAACATACTGCGACGACCCCAAAGGTTGGGATAAGGGCAAGAAGATGATGTACCAAGCAATTTATATTATGATAACGATACCATTTTCATAACATTGTATGTATTATAAAGCAATAATGATTATAGTGTTCATTTGACTGACAGCTATGACTTTGTTGGAAGATGTAAATAAATAACTTGAAGCATAGGAGTAAATATTTTAGGACATTTGTATAATCTTCATACGTCTCTTCTAATGTTATAGTCTATATTGATTAAAAAATTAAGTTTTTAAATCATATAGACATATTTTTTGATAGACGCGTATGTATAAAGTTTGTCAATGAAGCTGCTTACCTCGTTTGACTTCAAGTTGTATTAAGCGTACCTAATATTTCGTATATGAGAACAAATTTTTAATTAGTTATATTTTAATTTTTATGAACTTTTATGATCTATTAATGATACCGTATTTTTTTAATTTCCAGTTTTATAATTTTTAACTTTTTTACATAAAAAAATAAAAAGACTGAAACAAAGGATCCCGGATTTAAATATTGGTCGTTTCATATTATATTATGTAACTTGTATGTAACTTCTGTATGAGAGGATCATAACACTTTAAACTAAGCATAGCAAGTTTATTATGTTAACTTTGTTACTTAAGCGAGCATTTTATACGTGATATAACGAGACGAGTAAGCTTCCATGAACCGATAGACCAAATTGTAGAAGAGCCTCAAGTTGTGGTTTTATTTATCAATGCATTTGCATTTGTTTATAAATAATGTTTATGTGGATGGTTTGGAATAAAATACTCTTTAAGACAAAAATACAAAATTAGTAATATATTTTATATCTGGGATAATATTTAACTCATTAGTGAATCGTATATACATTTCTGGTGCAGCCAATATATATAAAAAAAATACTTTTATTTCTACAGATTTTTATATTGTAATAAACACATGCTCATAAACAGACTGAACTCAGAGGGTCATAAGAAGACCTCCTGTGAAGAAATTTTTCCAAAATTCGAAAGTCGGGTACAAACGAATGGGCAGACCGAATTCTTCGAGGTCTACCCAAAACATATCTTTCAGACATCACTCACTAAAGATTGTATCAAAATCATTTCAGATACTTTAACTGCAGTAATGAAAGGGTCAAAGTAAAATTACTGTACCATTTAAACTGATGAACAGTTTTTAAATGAGTTTTTCAGTATATCAGAACTCATAGTTAATGAATTTCCTATATGTTCCTTGTAAAAATGCGTAAGTAACATTAAAGTCTAGTTTTTATCTGTTTCTGTTGATCGATATGTTGGTCTATCTATAATAAATTAACAAATTATTACAGATAGACCGACAGATTATATACTATTTTTTCAACAGTAAAAATACACAAGCAGAGAAAAATTGGAATCGATTTTTGTCTTTGTTATTGTTGACTTGAAACATACTTTATAAATCATTATGATAGCTAAAATATAATCGTCAGTCTAATATTTATTTTATTATAAATACTGTAAAGTTTTAAATTAGTGGGTCTTAATAATAACTTCCCTGCAACCGTGTTGATTATACAACACTACTTTTTTAGTTGTTATTAATTCAGTACTAGCAGTCGCAACCGGGAATAAATTCTAAACTTTTCTTGTACTTAATCAAATGTTAGATAAACAGAGTAAGTAGTGTGGCTAAATAAGTAATTAAATTTGGTTATTAAAGAATCAATAGAATAATTCAATTTTATCTATTAAAACAATCTATATAATACTTTTATTATGTTAGTACCTTATACACTTTTATATGCATTTCGTGAAAAGCTGTGCATTTGGAATAACAAACCATCAGTTAAGATTTATTTATATATATAGATTTGTTTTATTTCTACTGTAAGTCAAGGGATTCAAAAACCTATTGTACTTATAAAAACTTCTAAAGCTAAATGAAATCCTTCTATTAAGCATAAATGCAATAATATTGTCTAAAATAAAAATTACGAAATGGATAAAAAAATATAACAATAAAATCTTAAAAAATGTAACACGTACTACAAGTTCCACCTTAACTAATATTTGAAATGTTATCTTATTTGGTTTAAATATATAATTAAATTTAGATTATATAGCATTCATAATATTTTTAATTTTTTTTTTTGTATATTTAAATTTATTATATTATATTCTGAAATAATTTGCTTTCAACAAAAAATTCAGTTCATTTTATGTTAAATTACTAACTACATATTTCCTATCATAAATATGTCTGAATTATAAGCTTGCCCATTATTTATATAAGCTTAATGGGATCTTATTTGTTGTTTAATATTGCAGTCAGTTTACATAGAGCTCCATATAGAATAGCAAACATACGTATATACATTAATGGTTCAAATCACAATCACATAATAGCTATTTTGTATTTATTTGGGTTTACGTATCTTAGTATTTTTGTATATATAAGTATTATGTATACTAATATTTTGGTTTAATTCAGAACACGTTCTCTTAAGTTAATAAATGTTATTATATTACTTACAAAATATAAAAAAATATATTGAAATAATAAGTAATTATATACTCATCTATTACTTTGAAGTTAAATATTCGGCCTTTTAGTTCTTACTTAAAGTTTTTATTAAATAAAAACATAAAAATTTCTCGTAAGACATTCCATTTTGAATACATAATTTACTTTGACATTTTTCGGTAACTTTTAGATAATCTTGTTAAATCCGACATCTGTCATATGTCCATTACGAGTCTTAGAAATTTCAGAGCAAAGTCTTCAGCTACATACACCTTTCTTTTATTTCTGAAGTGTGTCATCTTGCTTTTGTAAACAAAAACCAGCGTAAAACATAATCGTCTTAAGTGCCTTTTATAATTTACGTAAGTGTTAATATTCAACTTCTGATTTTTTTATTTCTATTCTATTATAGATATTAATTAAATATTAATAGAAATAAATAAAAGGTTTGTGGTTAAAATAATAATTAAATAAAAATTAGTTACTAAATAAAGGGTCCAAAGCAACTGTGATGAATAATTATAATGAATTATATAAAAAAATTTACTTAAAACACAATTACAATCTCAACTCGAACCACCTCGATGCGTGGTGATCTTATATGAAAGTCTCTAAGAACATTCTTACATAAACTACCTTATTAATACCTTCGTACCCACTTCTCTAAAGCTGGCGATACCTTGTGATACCTCCGGCGTTGGAAGAGACCACGTGCAAACAGCTAAGCTAAAGCTGTTAAGTTGTGCAGCAGCAAGATTCATGTCTCCCTGGTTTTCCACTAGAAACAATGTGTTGAAGATGTAGTAATTAAAAGTCAAGACAAACGTAATAAGTTTCCATATTATATAAATTTAAATTACCACTTCCTTATAAATTATAGTAGCTATATTTACGTTACCAAATAACAAGAAAGAAAACAAATGACACTAAAAATACTTAAGATTGTACAATGTAACAAATATTTATGTCAAATAAATAGTGTAGTTATTTTTTTGTTTTGTTTGACATTTTCATTGGACCAGTTATAATTTCCGTGAGTGAAATGTCAGAGAATTTTCCATTCAGTGAAGTGTAAAAACAACGATTATTGTATGTCTTGTCTATCTCTGTAATAGTACACTAACAGGATTGTAAGATATTGTTCAAAGAAACATTTATATAATGATCAGAGAAGATCAATAATAAAAAGGCGTTACTTACGATATCAAATATTTTAATAGAAACATTTCGACGTTTAAAATTTGTAAATTATTGGTCTGACCTGGTACTGGCCGAAATATTGTAATTATGAAATGTTTCAATTCTATGATATATATATATATAATTTTAATAATATATGCTTTACTTACTAGTAGTTACAGTAAAATATTTTCTTAACTGTTCCAATGTCTAGTTAAATCATTATTTAGGTTTCATAGCATTAATATATATACTCGCATCTTTCAATAACAATCAACTATAATTATAATTTTCAATATATAATAATATATTACTCATTATAATCAATTTCGGACAGTTACAACCGTTGCACTATGGTGCCGCGAGCTTATTTGACGTCTTTATTTGCTATTAATTATTGCTATATTTGAAGATCATAACATACATATAAACATACATACATCCATAAATGCATATCTGTACACACTACACTAATGTAGTAAATTTTATTAATATTGTTATACAAATTGCATTTTGTATATGGAATATAATAAGGGTGATTAGTTATTTACAAAATATACCCAATTACATCAAAATAACGTTCCATTAACACTTTAAAACTAAACTACTCTTTTAGCATTGATTTAAAGTTTTTCATAATGTTAAACTTTTGCATTTCCTTTTACATATTAAGGTTTCCTTTAATAAGGTTATCCCTCAAACAATCTAGTTAATTTTTAAGATTGTTTTGGATGATAACGTACAATCTGTTTCAAAATATGTTTTTAATGTTTACATTACTAACAATCTCCTAATATTTGGATCCCCTCTGTAAGCATACCAATTTTCAGATCATAATTATCTTTAAATATTGTAAAAAAACTAATAACCTACACAAAAGCATCAAACAAAATACAAAAGGACGCAACTATGGCATAGGTAAATTACCTCAATGTACAAAAATTTTGTTTCAGAATGGGAGTAAAATTTTTACATCTAAATATTCTTAATGATGACAACCGCAATATAAGGAATATTTGTTAATAAGCCATTTAATAATTATATTCCGTAATTAAACTTATAGTCACTATGAACTATGTTCTAAACAAATTTTGAGTAGTAGTAGTATAATGTCTAGATAAACATAGATATGTCAGCTGTATCGTCTGCATATAAAATGTCTCATTAAAGTATAGTACGTTGTAATAAATCTTCACGATCGCACTTTATCCCTGGTCTTTTAAAAGTAATTGCACTGTGAATGTACTACAACGTATATATATCAAATACAGAGATCAAATATTATATAAGTAATAAAAACTAAAACATTCTTTGAACTTTATTAATTTTATTAAGGTTCGCAAGATAAAATGAAAATTATTTTTTATCCTATAAAACTCGAATAGGTACTTTTTCACTGCTCTATTATAATTTTATCACAAAATATTATATTACTTCTGATTTGTTCACCGCTTAAATTTTAAATCATAATTTTATCAAATACTTAATCTATTTTAAATAACATAACATATAATGTTTATAAAGTTTTTTCTACTTTCACCAAACGTCGACGACAATACGAAAGCAATGGTAAATTGTCACGTATTGACGTCGACGTTTACTATCATCCATTTCTAGAGATCGTACATTGAACATATCATAGTTAATTTATTAATATTCACTATATCTACTGTTACATTTAAAGGGTCTTGTTATAATTACTTTTAATTACTAAAAACACATACCGTCGTCTTATATTACATAATTCGTTTTCATTTACTGAGTACTTACAGTATTTCTAATTGAAAACTGTCTAGAGTCTTACGAGTATAAATAAGTGGTGTAAAAAAGAGCACACATGAGCATGTGTACTTAAACAGGCACATGAATAAACTTATATAATATGTTATCATTTAAAATTAGATAACTTTAAAAAGTTATCTAATTTTAAACGACGATTAAACGATGAATGAATGTGACATATTTTTATTTAAAATAATTTTATTTTATTCCTAAATTGAGTTAAATAGTTTGTAACAATAATATGATTATATATCTTTTTGATTTACAAATAATATTTGGGAATCTAAACTATTGACCCAAATATATACAAACAAATCATCATTCCAGCCAGTCCAGTCCAGCCTTTTAACATCATTACAGTGACCGACATCTATAGAAGATTTATACATATAAAAATAACGACAAGAAATTTTAAAACAAGTTATAAATTGGTTTAAACTTGATTTTTGATTTCTGTTTCAGGTGGGAGGGAATACGTACTAGGTTAACGATCAAATAAATAAAGTAAATGAACCGCTTTGCTCGACGTCTTGGGAGTTTCAAAAGGAACGTGGAATTTAGCATTTGATATTATCGAACTCGATTAAAATAGAAAATTTAAACCAATAATATATACAGTGTGATATGTGTCTTCGAAAAATTGTGGAGAAATGGTTTTTAACAGCCAGATATCGAATCCTTTAATGTGGTGGTATGAAATACTGTGTAGATAAAATAAATTTATGTCGATTTTTTGTGGTGCACATATTATATTACCTAAATTCTGATAGATTATATTACGTTGGGAGATTTAAACTATGGCGACGTGAAGTGCAAAAGAATTTATACATATTCCACTTTTAAATACTACTTCCATTATAAAACATTTAATTAATAATATTTATACCAATTGAAGAGAATATCCAAAGACTAATTATATAGAATTTGAATATGAAGAGTGACATTAATTATATAAGTCACTTAAAACGATTATATTTCGTATCTACATTTATACATTAAATATTACCAAAATTACGTTACGTAAATTAATTTTAATTCGAGCTTTTTAAAATAAATCGTATAAGTAACATTACAGACTTCAGAAATGATACGAGGATAAAGGATCTGAAATTAGTTTAATGACTAAAATGAGTCTTAAGTAGTAATATTTGCTATTCCATTTGCTTTGAAATTTTTATTGAGAACTTCGGTTTGCTTTTTTTTTCATAATTTCTATTTTATTTGTTATAATTGTTGTAAAGGTTTGAAATAAATTATGATTGAAACTGTATTTTAAGTATCAAATTAATAAGAAAAACAATGGAGTCCGATATATGAATTATTGTTACATATTTTTTAAATATTTAACTTCCTTGTGATTGTAATTGTAATATATTAAGAATATTATAAGGAGATATTTTAAGTTTAATTAAATATTTCTTTAATAAATTATTTTGAGAAACGTATTTAGAATTTCAAACAATCAAGTAAAAGCTTGAAGCCAATAATGAACACAACGTCACGTAACAATGTTTTCTGTATATTTACTAGAACATGTAAATACCATACACGTTTTAAAACGACCTCGTTGCTTGAAACTTTTGAATGTAATACGTATTTCATTATTCTAGTCCCAGTGTTTTATATACATAGAACTTTATATGTAGTTTTTTATTTGACTTTGTGTGTGTATCGTTACAAGTGAGTTTTGGGGATAATATATTTATTTTAATGCAAATCATATACAATATAATTAAGCAAAATAACTATTTGTGTACACGAACCTGATAGTAGATAAAAAGTACTTACTTATTATATTACTATATTACAAAAAATTTGCTAAATATATTCTGTTTATAATCGAGTAATTGTACAGCGCTTATAAATAAAACAAAGTATGTAGCTTTTTTTTCATACATTTACAAACATACATTTTGATAATTTAATTGTGACGCAATAAAGTTTATAAAATAAAAGAAAATTGTTCTGCTACACATTTTCTTAGATTATAGACTAGATTCTTACCGCCCCTAGTATTTATTTATATATTTAATCGCTTAGCTCATAAACCGCAAGCATGGAAAATTTATTGATTAAACTTTAGTAATTAAGTGTATATTTTGTATGCAATCGCGCAGTTTTGAGTGAGCAGGTGGCTGTTATATGAATTATTTTTAATAATATCAGCCAATAACACCTTAATATCTAGTAGTATAATAAGTGCCGCTGGTTATTAAGTTGTTAATTAATTTACATATATATACTCACAAAAGCATTGTCCAAGACATGGACTCATCCACCACGTGTTTGGCTCGAGTCTCTAGTTTTTCCCGAAATTCAACTTAACTAAAACGATTTTTTTATATTATTCACCCAATCGTTGTAAATAATAAATTAATTTTTTTTAGTAAATCAATATTATAATGGTTTTAATAATGATAATAATCTAGTTGAATTTATTTATATATGTACCTACATAATATACGTGCACGGTACTATAAACATGCAGCACTATGCAAATTAACCGCAATTATGCTAAGTAAATGAATATTTTAAAACCTAAATAGTGAATAAACTTCTAGACATGGTAACAGTTAATATATCAGTGTAGCTAGCTAGTACTAGTAGTAAGAATAACATATTAAAAAAAACTGCTCGTGATAAATATAATAAGCTACAAAACGAATTATTTTATAGAACAGATATGTATAATATGATTATTTAAATATTACAAATGGTTTAATATCTTCAAACATTTAAATTTTTTTACTACTATATTATTAAAGAATTTGATATAGTGACAACTCTAAGAACGTATAAAATTACAAGTAATTTATTTAATATTTTTTGTCTTCTAGAATTCTATGAAAATGACTGTAGAGAAAACATATTATTCAAATACTTCGTTGCAGGGTAAGTTTAGAATCCCGGGGGAGTACTAGCTCAAGGATAGACAAGGCGTACAAATCTCTTAGCTTTCAGACTTCATTTAAGAAAAAAAAACTCTTTGAAAATTTAATCAAGCAATATAAAAGACTAGTCGAATGAAAGAGTCAAATAAAATTATGGCTCTATTTAAAGGACAAAATAGTCTTGTTTTAAAATATTATTTCCTAATAGAACAAACATAGTAATTATTTTAAAACACAAACACTTTAGCTCATGGAGCATGTCTGAGACGACGGGATATTGACTTAGTCGTACAGTTCGGTCTCCTTGCTGGAATCTGTAATGCATTTCATTTAAAGTCTAGTGGTGTGCTTAGTATTTCATTTAAAGTTTATACTATAATGTTACCGACTTTACGTATTAATAATAAAAACTCACATAAAGTCATCCAAATAGATTGTAGACGGTAACTTTTAATTAACTAAGTATTTCGCTTGGAAATAAAATGTACTGTTGTTTAAATTGTTGGATATTTTAAGAATATGGATTTTGTTTTGACTCCAACACAACTTCACAATAAAGTCAATAGTTTATATAAATATTGGCCATTCGTTTGACAGCTACAGTCTGAAGTGTTTGAAATTGGAAATAAGGTGGATATATTATGAAAGTGTCCTTATTTCTTAATAATTGTTGAAGACAATTTTCTATAAAGAAAAGTATCAGTATTGAGTGAAGTGAATTATTTGGATTGGCTATCTTGGACGCTAGTTAAATAATAAGATGTTTGTTACCTGATAATTATAATCATAATATATTCGCTGTTTCTTTTATTTTCGTATACCCTATCTAGCCTACAAGATATCTGAAGCTGGTTTCGGCTATGCTGTACATCCGATATACATTATATTTTAAAGATACGCATTTGGATTTCTTTTCATTTTTAATTATTTTAACCATTTTTCCAACGAATAACTAAATAAGATTATGCTTATACCTATTTGGACAAATTCAAATCTATTACAGTAACGACTGAATAAAAATTTTGGGAAATGTTTCTTATAAAGCATTTGTAAAATAAAAATAGAATAGAATGCATTGAATAAATTGGTTCTTTAATGTTATGTTATGTTTTATACTTTCATATAACTATATTTAGGCACGTTCTAAAAATAGAAATGACCCTTTTAGGGTAAGTCTAAATTTTTTGGGCCCTGTAAACATTTGACTCATGAAATGAAATCAACGGACTTTTATACCACTTATATGTTCTGGAAAACAATACAATACAATTGATGAAATAAAAAAAGTATCAAAAATCAAACGAAAAAAATTGTAATTTATACATCAATATCAATAAATAATTGGAGTGAAATTCTAAAATAATTTATTTAAAAAAACTAGTCTAATTATCACTAGAATTATATTATATACAAAATATATCATTAACATGATTGATTAAAGATCACAGAATCAATCAAGATATTTTAAGATAATGACATAGCTTACCTGATTTTGCTTAGCAAAAGCATTTACTAGGTGATCATTTTTAAAAGTGTTTGAGTAAAGCAGTAGATATTTATTTTATTTATAGTTTAAAAATATGCAAATATAGTAATAAATTAGAATTATTATTAATAAAAAAAATTGTTCACAACAGATAGATAACCTTATACTGAAGTATTCCAATATGTTTAATAAATATACAAACAAAACGTCGCGTTGTCTGAAGTTTTGTATTTGATTTTTTTTGTATCAAAGCGTTCCGTGCAGCTCCATTGTTTTTAATGATTTGTGTGGAAAACACGAAATTCTTACAAAATGTCGCAACCTAATGTCACTCAGGGTATTATTTTGTATTTTATCGTAAAAAAATCTTTTTTGTTAGTACATATATTATTTTTGTATCATATCATTTTTCTCGCACTCGATCCATATCTTCTATCGCCCTCTTTTCTTATAAAAATCCGCATTCATACTTAAAACTCTTTTTATTATATGCCTTTCATTCCTTCGCATTGCATACGATAAAAATTATTACCAACTTTTGCTTAATCATTTCTAAGTGTAATTATTCACGTCACGCCACACATTTATCAACATGTCCCATGCATAAGCATGAGCTTTTCATGTATTCTGTTCGTGGCCTAGAATATTAATCCCGATTTTCCCCATCAGTTTATGGGAGTTTCACATAGCGTTTACTCGCAATATTGTAAAAAGAAAAATAACTAAAAGCAGTGACAGACATTGCTGTCAACGGGAAAATAAGTTTTAAAAAAAATCCTTTCATGAATTAATTTTTGCTTTCTAATCTTTTATACATTTCCTTACATAGGTGACAAATATATAAATCAAGTTAATTCTACGGCTACTGAATTTAATTAAGGATATTTTCGCAAACCGAAGTGAGAGAGACTTAACAAGTGAAAACCTTTCATGTAAATCCACAGAACGCACAAATAATTAAACCTCTTTAATTTATATGTATTTATATCTGAAACCCCTATTTATATCGTTTTAAAACAGAAAAAATGTAAAATGTAACATACTTTTAAAATTACTTGTGTACAAATTTGATTAATTTATTTTTAAAAAGTTTGTATCTCTAAAATGCCTACCTAATATTAAATAGTAAACAGTGCGACAGGTATAAATTATTACATACAAATATAAGGCCGGGTTCGACATTCTATTGACGAATCTTATTATTTATTTATTTATTTATTTATTTTTGTACCATAAATATTAAAAATGACATTATAACAAAGAAAATTTACACAAAGGATTACTTATCTCTTGCAAGAGATCTCTGCCAGAAACCCTTAGTAAATGGAGATATTTATAGATATGGGGTATACTCGTAGGTACATATAATATAAATTACACATTGTAGCTATTATATATCAACATATTATATACTTACATACTAATATACATAAATAGAAATATACTTATATATATATATATATATTTACATACACATAAATACACAACTGTCTACACAATACATATAACTAATGGATATATTATAAGTAAATAAATGATGCTGATTATTACGAGGAAAGAGAAAGTAGGTGCTTCTTTAGTCTAAATTTGAATACAGTGGAACTAGGAAAGTCTTTATAAATGAAATGGGGTAGTGAATTCCAAAGTTGCGCAGCAAGAACAGAAAAGGACTTACGATAAAAATTAGTATTGTATTTCGGCACTTCAAGAAATTTCAGTGCAACACAAGAACGTTCAGGTCGAATTCTAGGGGAGGATAAATGAAAGCGTTCCTGAAGGTATGTCGGGCCATAACTTTTTAAAACATTGTATAAAAGTGTTAGCACATGCATATTCCGGCGAAAGCGAATGGGGAGCCACTTTAATTCACGGCGGTATTCGGAGACGTGATCGAATTTGCGCAAGCCGAAAATAAAACGAATGCACAAATTCTGGAGTCGATCTAATTTATCAAGTAGCTCATCAGTCGCATCTAAATAGCAAACGTCAGCGTAGTCGAGTAGAGGGTGAAGGAGGGATTGTGACAGTATAATTTTCGTTTTAAGAGGAAGGAAATTGTGCAGTCGTTTAAGGGAATGTATGGAATGGTGAAGCCGCTTACTTACATCATTAACTTGAGCTGCCCAACTTAGGTGACAGTCTATAATTATTCTTAAATTTCTTGCGCTGTCTAGGTACGGTATTGGTGTTTCATCATAGACTAGGCAATGCAGGGTCCTAAAATCAATTTTACTATATAGTTTCCTACTACCTACTATCACGGCCTGCGATTTAAAAGGATTAAGTAATAGGCCATAGTCTTGCGTCCAAGTGTGTATATTTTCAAGGTCGATGTTTATGGCATCAATAGCCTCTGCTAGTTCAGATAAATTGGCATGTCTATATAGCTGTAAATCATCTGCATAGAGATGGTAGTTGGAAGATATAATCTTGGAAACTTCATTTATGAAAATTGAAAAGAGTAATGGAGATAGTACGCCGCCTTGTGGTACTCCAGCAGATAGATTCATCCAGTCAGAGGAATGCTCATTAGATTTCACAATCTGCTGACGACCGAAAAGATAGGTTTTAAACCAGTCAATAACGGATGGAGATATCAAGTAAGTTACAAGAATGTTAAGCATAACATCAAAATCTACTGAATTAAAAGCGTTACTGAAATCAAGAAGAACAAGTATGGAGAGTTCTTTATTATCCATAGCATAACGGATATCATCCGTTACTTTCAGTAACGCAGTGCTGGTACTATGGTGAGGTCGAAAACCGGATTGGAAAGGACTTAATAGATTATTACTGTAAAGGAAGTCGGAAAATTGCTTGAAAACTAAGTCTTCGAGAACCTTGGAGAGGATAGGGAGTATCGATATAGGTCGATAATGAGAAGGAGTGGTAGGGTTAGATATTTTTGGTAAGGGAAAGACATATGCATTTTTCCAGGCCGTAGGGAAGGTATTAGTGTGTAAGGAAAAGTTTATGATGTGAGTGATAATGGGCAGAAGGATATCAATTAAGGGGATAAGCATATCTCTACTAATATTATCATGCCCTATTGCTTTAGTAGAAATGGATAAAAGAGACTTCTTAACATCTCCCTCCGTTACTTCCTGGAACAAAAAGAGAGTATCACAGATAGGTGGGGTGGCATCTTTTAATTTTTGAATTGTCTTAGACTTGCGTTGTTTAGAAAATTCCATAGGAGGAGTAGAGAAATGTTAATTTAATGAGTTTAAATTAATAGGATTATTTGAGCTGTTCCGATTTTTGCCCACACCTAGTGACTTTAAGAAATTCCACATCTGTGTAGTGGATAAATTGTTAATAGAAGATAAAATGTGACGGCGTTTGGCATCTCTACACATATGATTGCAGAGATTTCGCAACTTTTTATAAACAACCATATTATCTTGCGATGGGAACCTTTTGCATATATTCTTAGCTTTTTCCCGTTTGGCCATAAGTTTATTGATTGTAGGAGAAAGCCAAGGCGCGGGAAGATGTCGAACTCTTATCCGTTTGGACGGAGCATGAACATCGTAAAGCTTAAGAATTTCTGCATTGAAAATGCTTACTTTTTCATTAACAGACTTAGATTCTAACAATACAGACCAATTTATTAATAGTGCATCAGAGACAAGTTCATTAATATTTATATTTTTCAAGCAGCGGCGATTAATAGTTTTACATTTCCGTTTATAAAAGGTTACGTTGTAACTAAGAAACAAAAGGTCATGGTAAGAGAAGGGTGCTGTAAGCTGGCCGTGAATAGAAACGTTGTCAGAATTAAGAACAAGGATAAGATCTAGAAGCGACGGTTTAGAATTGGGAGGAAAGTGAGTTTCTGAGAGAGGGAGAATAGTAAAATTAAAAGACGTAACTAAGGATCTGAGTTTGTGGGTTCGAAGATCGTTTTTTATTCACTATTGTCGAAGACTATAAAGTCTGTATCAAATATTCGTATAAAAACAAAGTATAAGAAAATAAAAAATAAAAAAAAACTTAAAATTTGAAATAATATTGAACACTTTGCTGTTTTTTTTGTTTTTAAATCTTTTCATGTTTTACAATACCGCAATATTTTTTTACTACTAGATACGAGTATATATGTATTGTGTATTGTTGGCAACAGATTCAAAACATATTGTTTGCTCAGTGAAGTCGATAAACAAAGTTGTTGCGAGTTTGTCTGAGCCGTGAGTGAGTTAACAACCGGAATTCGAAAGCTAGCGTGCAAATGTATTGTTGAATAAATGCTACAACCTGGACAGGATTACCCCAATAATATATCTGGCTATCAACTGATCGCCTTCAACATCGGAGGTTCGGATAATGTCTGGCTTATTATTCCAATAATACAATTAATAAAATATTATTCAATGACCAACAACGAAGTTACCATTCGCCTTACTTATAATGAATTAAATCATAATTATATCAGATACGATATAATTACGATTTAATACTAAAAATGGATACACACGTATTTTATTTTATGTTAACCGTTTTACTGACTTTCAATGGAGCTGAGATCCTGCATTCTAATAATATATATAGTATAAAAATTCCTATATAAAAATGAACTTAAATGTTTAGACTATACAATAAATTGTATCATATTTTAAAGTAAAGCTCTTTACAAAAAGGATGAGTCTACTATTTTTGTATAATGGACGAGAACAGTAAAATGAAAATATATTTAAAAGGTTTTTTAAGTTGACATTTTGCATTTGGTTTTTACTCATTAGATCTTATTGTGCATTTTGAATGTGAAAGTCTATATGAGTATAATCAGTTGTCTTTCTTCTTAAGACGCCTAATATTATTAATGATAATATTTTTTTTATTGAACAAAGACCACTTAGTGTCGGGATTGTTTTTCTACTTAAATGATCTTACTTATCAGCCAAAATGACTTCTCGACGGATATTTTCAATGAAATAAAAACTAAATATATTCTACATTCTTTTTATGAAAAAAGTCAAATGAACGTGTTTACTCACTTGGAATTCCACATTCAAATTGAAGGATATATGAGAGCAAGTTGTTCATATCGTTTTATTTAATTATTTATTTATTATTCCTGGTTATTTTAGTGACCATAACAAAACAAAAAACTCATTTTATTCTTTATGCGATTATCTTTCTAGCAATGCCGCTCAGACGGTGTCAATCTCAGCGCCAATGCCCCCAAGGGAATTAGCCAAACCATGACTTAAGCTCAAATTGAGTAAAAAATAAGGTTCTTGTGAGTTTAATATGGTAGAAAGAAAGTTTTTATTTATTGTACTAGTCTAAAAGATTAAAAGATACTATAAATCACATACATATATTTATCAAATGCACTAGTCCTTTTTTTACAACAACTATTTCGTATAGAAACAGTGAGACAAATGGACTCAATTTGTAAAAACTATTCGCGATAAATATTTCGACAAAATTATAAAAACACATGTATTATATTATTATTTAATAATTTGATAAATATAAAAAATTGTTATATTATCTTTAATATATAATTGAATTGTTTGAAGTTACAAGAGTTTAATGTTTTTTTAATATTAAAGTCATATTTTAAAACTTAAAATCTATTTATATTTTTCACCATTGATCAAGCTAATCAACAAAAGGCGTATAACCGAGATTTCTCATTAAAAGTTTTCGAGAGAATAAAATAGCTTCTAGCAATTTCATTTAATACGTGAGCTTTTCTAAGGAAATAAAAGAGATAAGAAAGAGATAAGTCTCTACTAATTTTGAGACATTTTAAACATTCCATTATACTAAGTGAAATATATATATTCTAAAGTTATAAGAACTGTAACAGTATGTACATAGATATAATGGCTAATACACTCGTTATCTGCATAAACGGTTATAATTAAGGGCTTATTGCAGATTCTTAAAGAGCATGAAACTTCTGAATCTTATAAAATAAATTTATTAACCTATGTACAGACCCGAAAAGTGAAGTTTGAGCTGAAGGTTGAATTGAATTGAACTGACTTGAACTGACTGACAATTGAACTGACTCGAGTCACACAACAATTTTCCCACTAATCTAACATAATAATCTTAGTTACAACTACAACATTTCTCCACTAATAGTTTACTTTTAGTTGCTGTTCATTTACTTTTAATTCTTCAATAAAGAAATAACAATATCCTCGTTTGTAATATTTTACTTCTAAACGGTATGGTCAATAATTTGTTATTCGCTTAATTAGATCCAGTAAAAAAAAAATTAAGCATTAAGAATAAAATATTGTTGGAGTTAAAAATAAAATAATAAACGTTTTCATAGCATGTTCTCATCTGTTGTACATAAGTGATCTATCGAACTAGCTTTCTTCCCCACTCTATTTGTGCGGATAAGATAATTTTGTTTATGTTATCAGTATTTGTTCAAAGATCCTACGGTAATGTACTCGTAGCGTGCATTAAAGTACGAAATATAGTATGTAAGGGAAAAACAAACAGTTATACCCGAATTTGCAATATTTTTGAAAATATAATTCCAACACTTTGCTGTATATGTTTTTGACGACATGATGATATTGTTCCAAACATTTATTTTTTATGTCATTACAGTTCCTGCGGAATTTATAACAGAGAAAACAAATACTTACAACTTACTTACTTACTTGAAGTAAACAATTAGTTACTGAACTATCTTAATCTATTTTTTTTACATTTTTCGGTTGTATAAAAATGTACTTCAAAAAAAACTCTCTACGTGCCATCACTCAGCGTCCCCCAACATTCCACTTTGAATTGAAATCAGAGTCGCCATCTTTGTCTATTTGTTTTTGGGCACGGTACTCTCCATTGTTCAACTCAGAAGGGTTATTCAGATTTTTGTTTATTTATGTTACCTTATTTTTTAAATTGTATCAATATTGTGTAGATAAACTATAGTACAAATCAATAAAAAGGTACTTAACTAAAAAAAATATGCAGAACAATATAATAGATATAAATTCGTAATTTCATATCATAATTCAGTAGTTATTCATTTGTCAAAATTAATAAGGTATTTATCATTGAAGCTTTAGACTGTAGGCTTAATAAATAAAAAAATATTATTATTGTTATAATAGCATTTTTTTTGCAAAAATAGTAACAATTTCATCATTTTTTATTTATTCTTTGATAAGGTATCCCATTTATGTAGAGCAAGGTTGTTTTGGATATGTGCCAAGCATCCTAGAGTCATAAAGTGGGTCTATTAATAGCACATGTGGAAATTTATTTAGATAAATTTTCTAACTCACCTTTATTATAACGTATAAAAATTATATAAGTAAATTAAATGTAAGAAAACGAGACTTTAATTACTTGATTTTTATACAAAAAAATAAGTAAATATTTTTTTGTATACACTAAAAAACTGCGACTCTCCCACAAACTTAAAAAAATTATCGACATTTGATACTATTTTGATATGAACTTTATTAAAAACATCCATTTTAAAATGTTTTTTTTTCAGATCAAAGGAAAAAATACCTTGAATAACCTATCCTAAGTACAATTGACAAATCTCAGCTTTTTATAGTCCCTTCTAATTGAATATAATTCTGCAGTACATGGTAATAAATATAACCGGTGTATCAAACATACACTTTATTTTTTTTACTTAATTTTTGCTCAAGCCATTATTTGACTATATCCTTTGAGTTTACTTGCACTTAGTTGTTGGCACCGTCTGAGCTGCATTGATTCCGTGAAGAAACTCACATTAAAAATAAAATGAGTTTTTTATTTTGGCATGATGATGTAGAAATAATTTTTATCCTATAATACAGCTCACAAGACACGTTAAATGGTATCCATATAAAGTCATATACAATGAAAGTTATTTGTCGATACAAAATTTTAGCAAAAGTTACTCTTTAACAAAAACAATTTAGGAGACAAAGTGGCCTTTTCTATATTGAAACAGTATTTTATTACTATTACGGTGGTACTTTAGTCACTTACTGATTACACCTTACCTTACCTTTTTAATATTTGACAATTCAAAAGTGAATATCTTTTTGTATAGTAGGCATTTACACGCCTACTATACAAAAAGATATTTTAAATTTGAATTAAGCAATTTTTTTAGTTAAATAGAAATGTTGTTATATGATTATGTTTGTTTTACATTCATCTTTTTGGTTTATAATATAACAATAATTGTACAATTGTAATAAAACAATGGTTAATTCATACGACACACTGACGATATCTCTTAACTTGAATGATGCCCTAGTAGACTCAAAAAACATGTGCTAATTTTATTATTCATGAGTTGGTTTATGTTTAAAACCTTTTGCTTTTGCAAAGTTATGTGTTTATTATTTATTTATTTATTTTTATTTATTTAACTTCACGCCATATCCCTTGCGGGGTAGCCAGAGACGACGGAGCGCCAAACGTTACGGCGGCGTTGGGGACCGCCAACCAACACGCGATGTTCCGAACGGCGGGAGGTGGAGGACGGAGCTACAAATGTGTTTATTAATCTATTTGTAATCAATTAAAAAATGTACGCTTTTATTTCTGCTTTCAGTAATTTATTTATGCGAGTGTTAAATTGAATTTAGACCTCCATTAAAAAGTCTGTTATATCTTTAGCTGCCTGTGTTGTCTAGCGTTATAATAGTTTTATTTAAAAAGATCCCACGAGTTTCTAAGGAAAGCTTATTAAGGCATTTAATGTGTATAAGTAAGAAACATAATTATAATATTTTATAACTGTAATTTAAATTAATTCATCCATATATATAGTATGTATGGTACATGAGCAACAACTACGTTTTCTTGAAAGTGATAGGACCAAAATGTAATTATTTGACTGGTGTCCAAATATAAGTTTTTAATATTTACAATTCCTCAAGCATGATAATGAATTTGAAAATGTATTTCTATTGTAGATATTTATAAGCTTGTTATACCTACCATCAGATGAATCATTTTCCTACTACCTCTATTAAAATACAAACACGGTTTGTCAGGATTGATTGTATTAAATAAGTGTTTCATTAATCCATTAATAAGGTTATATGAAAATATTATTTTAATCAGAGAAGATGAATATATTATGTAGTCTATTTCATATATTATTTTATACAAGGTAAACTATTATTACAATATATATGATATTGATTTGTATTTTTTTTGTTTCACTGTGTATTTTATGTTAAATATGTATTTTATATTTACTTATTAAATTGTTTTTTATACTTTAAAGCTAAGTTGGTTTGTTTAATTTTTAATTAAGCTTTTAGCATTTAAAAATACATTCAATTCGAAAGTAAATTTTACTATAGTTATTAAAAATAATATAGTAACACACTTTTAAAGTTAGCTTGTGTATTTATATATTCGGCTAATAGTTTGTAGAAAAAAAACTTTGTATATTCAGGTAAATTACTACTATATTCAATTGAGAGTACACAGATGTTATATGCAATTCGTTATTTATACCTACAAGAAAATAAATTATTGGAAAATATTCCTAATTAAATTACAATTTCAAGAGTTAAGAGTCTTATGGCAGGTATAAATATTTTTTATCGTAAATACGGGTGAGTTGTAATGACGCTCGTTATTTGTATGCCTTTGAGCGATCTCATTTGATGAGTACAGTGGCAGTCAATTTACTGAGCACTACACGTTGACTATCATACATACTTACATAAAAACATACACGCATACATACATGCGAGGACATTATATTT
Source organism: Melinaea menophilus ssp. n. AW-2005 (assembly GCA_918358695.1). Taxonomy (NCBI): domain Eukaryota; kingdom Metazoa; phylum Arthropoda; class Insecta; order Lepidoptera; family Nymphalidae; genus Melinaea; species Melinaea menophilus. The sequence continues at coordinate 17,693,906 of OU911043.1, read as the reverse complement.
TTATCATATTTTGTATTCATTGGTTCCAACATATGTATATTATAAAAATGACATTATTTATACAAGTATAATAATGCAGTTATAACAATGAAGATATTTACTTATAAAATGTACCAAAATATATTGAAATATAATCATTGTTTATATGTATCTATCACTGAATTTAAGTACTCGACATTTTAATAATAATGTACACTTCTGCATTATGTAAAACATTTGCTTTTCCTTCTACGACATTCCATTACCAAAATTTGAATAATTTTCTTTAATTACAATAATACCGTGACTTTAATGTAATCATTTTAAATCTGATGTCTGTCATATATCCATTACGATTCTTAGAAATATCAAAGTAATGTTTTCAGTATCCCCGTGAGATTTTATTTCTGAAGCGTTTCATTTTAATTTCATGATTTAACACAAAAAGCTCTAATAGTAGGTTAAAATTCAAAATTTTGATTAATATTAATAAAGGCATTACCTCCTAATGCATGTAAAATTTTAATACATATCGGTTCGTTAAAAATGTTTTTTAACCTGTCATTAAAACATAAAGGATTTAATAATTTAAATTTTATATATATTATCGCTACTATGAACTAAGTTCTGAACAAATCATGAGTATATTGCTAGCAGACATCGCCTGTGTCTTCTGCATATAAAATGCCGCATTAGAATATAGTACGTTGTAATAAATCTACACGGTGTCACGTGAAACACCGTCTTTCAAAAGTAATTGCGAAAACACTAAAACGTAATATACATGTAACAAATACAAGGTTCGAACAATATTCAAGCAATAAAGGTTAAAAGTTTTTTTATAATTTTAATCTTGACTCAGTCCAATAAATTTCACGAAATTGAGTCTCATTTGTTTTATTGTCTTATAGCGGTGGAGTAGAAATTCAATTAAAAGTATATTTTACGTTATATTTAAATGACAAATCTTTATCCGAATAATTAATGCCATAAATATGTTAACGGCTTAAATATCAAATCATGACATCATCAATTACATAATGTTAAGATAGTAAATATAATTTATTCAATTATTTGTTGAAATGGCCTTGTTGAAATTTCAAATTTAATAAAGATGGCTGGCATTGGTAAGTAATAAAATTGCAATTTAATTCCACACAATTGACATCCATACGAGAATCAGTTTACGCCATTCATTATCTGGATCTTTCTACACATAATGAGATATTACTATTGCTATTTTACTTGATGCATACATTTACTTTATTATCTTCATGAGGCAATTTTGAATAATACTTTTGAAATGTAATATTTAACTATCTTTTAAACTTTATTTAAATATGTTTATCATTATTTCACCTGCTCTAGCTTCGAGTTTCATTGGTATCTCTTTTGTAAATTAAAGTAAGGTAAACAATACCGTCATTTAAAATGTTTTGTATAAGTGAATATTTAATATTATTAAATAAACGAATATCATAACACGAGTGTATACATAAGTACACAAAATTAACACATTCAAAAAACGTGAACGTAGGCGTACATGATAAAATTAGCAAGTGATTATTTAGGGGAACATCCGAGCATTTTTAAAATTACGTTCAGCGTATGGTTAAAGTAGCTATAGTATTAACCAGCTATCATGTGGTAAGTGAAAGAGTGGCTCCAGTTGAATAAGAAAATAAATCGTGAAAATAGACAAACATTATACATGTGATTTTTCGAATTATATTATATTATTGATAAATTGTAAATGTTTTCTGCCTATAACCAATTTAAATTGTAAATAATAATCATATGATAAAATCAAATGTATTTTGTAGAATTTAAATATTATATGTTTGATGGTGAGTACCTTTCAAACCTATTATCTTAAATATAAAATGTAACAAAATATTTTTGTAACATTGTTATCTTATGGTAATTTAAACCTGAAGCGTGCTTTAAAAATATTCAGTCGAATCCACAACTCTACAAATACAAAGATATTTTAATAGATGTAACAGAATTGTTCAATTACTCCGAGCTGTTAGTTCGTGATTATTATAACGTAATCATGGTGCATTAATAATACTATTTTAAATATCCTTAATACAAATAGGATGCTAATTATAATTGACATTTGAGTATAAGTATCGAAAATAACAAATGTACAACGAATAATAGTTGATAATTAAAAATAAACAATGAAGGTAAAAAATTTAAACTTGTAAAAAAAATAATAACGTAATTATATTTTTGAAATGTTGCAGGCCGAATAATAGGAATAATACAAAGGCGACCCAGAGCTTAACATTTGATTGCCAATTTCCCTATTTTACGATCGCAATTTGTTTAAATGTGAAATATTACCCCTACAACAGAATTTTATGAATTAAGATTATGATATTGAATTGGGCAATATCGTAACAGCATATATATATATATATATATATATTTAGTATTTTAAAAGGTTTTTTCTATGTGAAGAAAGTTATGTCATATGTTAATCATCTTATTCTTATCCAAAAATATTAGAAAAGAAAAAAATAATGAGAAATGTGAAAGTTTTTTTGCCTACACCATGTACAACTTTTAAGCATAGAAGACAAATGGACAAAAATAGAATAGAATAGAATTTCTTCTATATACTTCCTTTGTAACATTGTCATATATATATATATATTTTAATTCAATATTTAAAAAGTCTTTATGTACTATATTATATACTCGTATGTTGTTATTTGAAGACTATCAAATTAAAAATATTATTACAATAAGGATAACAAAAGTTGTTGATATATTTATTTTAATGAATTTCAATTTTGTACACTATTGTATTCTACTATCTTGTGATTTGTCTGATGCTCAGAGAAGGTGAAAAATTAAAGAAAACTATCCTAATTTGTTTTACAAAATATCAAATTTACGTTTTTGTGAAATATGGTATTATTTTATGGTATGATATTTGAGGCTTTTAAAGTTATTATCCAAAGAAAAACAGATTATGAAATATAACAAAAGATAAATGTGTTTTACCAAACAACTTAAGATAAAGTTATAAAGATTTCATTGAAACTCGGAGTTTATGGTATGTCGGAGCACACAGACTACTAAGAGCAGTGCTTTAGACAAGTCAACATAATAAATGTTGGAATACAAAATATTGGAGCAGAGCAATATTATTTCGATATTTGTTGAGGTACCTATTTGTGAGCTATTATGCTGCTATTTCTATTCAGTACAGTTCTAATGTTGTTGAGTTAAGGGCATGTGGGCTTGAAGAAAATAATACGCATTTGTTCAGCTCTAGCTTGTTTGTATTCTGAAAAGTAAGCCTTTATATGTCTTTTTAAAATGATCATTGAAATTTTTAATAGGTTAACAATTTAATTTTATTTAAAAGTACAGTCTTAATAAAAAGTTTTATATTTATCTTAATGCAATGAAGGAAGTCACCCGTTTGGTTTATAAATAGAATTGTATACCGTTTCTGTAACCAAGCCTCAGCGTATATCTTAAGTTTGGAAACCCGCCAGTATGTATATTACCGACCGTGGCTTACTCTCAGTAAAATATAGTAAAAATCTCAAGTTGAGTTATTGCAATTAACTTTTAACTGTTACAGTGAGATATAGTTTCATATCATAACATTAATATTGTTGACCTGCATGTGACTTCATATTATATGTAAAATTTACGATTTCGTAATCTTTGAACAACGATTTTAATTTAAAAGATAATATTAATAGAAATAAATAAACTTTAAAGTTCAGTATTATTCAATAAACATTTTTTACACATTTATTTGCACACTTACTTCACACTTACGAGTATATGCAATAATGAGGTTATAAGAAAGGATTAGAATTAATCATTAGTTAATACCTTACCAATAAAATATATTGTTGTATTATAAATATACATTTTTTTTTATTAAATTCCAACACAGGCAAGCTAGCATTAAGGAATATAAACATTTATTTCACCCGTGTGTTGTTTTATTCTGCGAGAAGTCAATTACATTGCATGCCTGAAGTAATTTAATTGTTTTATACACACTACAACTTATAATATAAAAAAATATAATAAAAGTATTCGTTACAATTTTACGATACTAAATACAATTTTATAGAACTGTTGGTATTTGAAATTACTAATATTTAGGATAATGCATAACAAACATATGAACGAACAAATGCATGAAGAACCATATTTTTTTATTTTATTAGAATATTTTATTTTGTGGAATGTTAAGTAAGGTGTTCCTTGGACTACCGTATTTTATTTATGATATAAGATTTTTTTCAATACTTTGTTATAAGTAAAGTCAGATTGGATTGTAACGTCTTAGTAAATATTATTCTTTCTTTCCTTTTAATTTAATTCAAAAATATTTTTTAGGAAAGATTGATTTTTTTTACAATTAGTAACGGTAAACGTTTTTTATTTTCTAAAATTATTAGTAATATAGAAATCCAAAAATAACATAAATTTATAAAATTTTCTATTTAGGTCATAATTACACATTTAAAAGTTAATTAATTTCTTCTTATTAAATGTTAATTATATTTATGAGCTTTGTAAAGAACTTTTATATTATAGAAATCTTAATATCGAAATTTAAATACTTTATTTACATTTATAAGAAAAAATAAATCAAAACATAAGGTAGCACAACAAAAGATAATTATTATGCTTTTAATTATAAAGGATCAATGGAGTATAGTGTTCATTGCGACATGAAGCTCAACTTCTCTTTGAGTTATATTTTACTGCTTTACGGGACTGATATTTACTTTGTGCTCTGAACATCGGAATATTTCATAAGGCTTTTTCTGAATAATGCTCTTGAAATACGGCATTAAAACAATTTTTTAATTTACATTATATTATTTGACAAAATTTCTCATTATTTCAGCTACTCCAATTTAGATATTAGTTTTGGAGCTTATTAACTTTATTTGAAAATTTAAGTATATAGTGCAGCCCGTTAAATGTTCTGTGAAAGGGAATATAATATCTTACTTAACAAACGAATATCATGACACGATTATACAAACGTATATGCATAAAAACACAAAATTAACACGGAATATCGAAATAATTTATTTTGAAAATAATGTTTAGCGTATGGTTGAATAAGATTTTATATTTTTAATCTTACATTATATTATTATACGTTAACAATTACACGTTTCTGATTATTTAACGTGCTACGATTTAGATTTTTCTAGATTCGAATTGGTTCTTATTACTCTTTCTTTTTTTTTAAGTTAGATAATAAATCTTATTTAAATGTTCTATAGTAAAGTTAAATAAGTAATTTTAATAAATACACGAACATCATTAAGTATATAAAATAAAAATGTACAAATAGACACATATTTTCATTGAATTAAAGTATTAAATGTTTTCAATTATCTATGTGTTGTTATTAATAATATCGTAAATTATTAACATATTAACGTACCAAATTTAATCTGCATTTAAATTGAATACAACCAGTTTTATAATATGACACAAATTGTCACTTTCAGAATAAGTTTAAGTGTTACGTGCGAATGTATTTTATTACCTTAATTACGAGGGTCAAACTGAAAGTTCTTAGAAAATCAAAACCTAAGCATTCTAGCAAGTTATTAGTTTTATTGTAACTTTTCAAAATAGCGTCCATTTACATCAATACATCGCTGCATTCGATGGAACCATTGAGAAAAGCACCTTGCCCACTCGGCCTTAGGGGTCTCTTCGACGGCGTTTTGAAACGCAGCCACTGCTTCTTCGGCGTCTATAAAACGTTTTCCTCGAAGTTTTTCTTTTATTTTCGGAAATAAATAAAAATCGCAGGGTGCGAGGTCGGGGCTATACGGCGGGTGACCCAGTAATTCCACGTCTGAGGTCACCAAATAGTCGATCGTTTGCCAGGCGGTGTGCGACGAGGCATTGTCGTGATGAAGGAGGATCCTGCTGCGAGGTCGTTTCTCTCGAACTTTTTCCAAGACAAGTGGCAAACAATTGTTAGTATACCACTCTGCATTAACCGTTTTCTGATCCTCTAAGACTACTGTCGCGTAATGACCTGTCTTTCCGAAGAACGAGGCCACCATCTTTTTTTCCAACACTTCGACCTCTCTTCACTTTAGTTGGCAACTCTTCGGAAGGAAACACCCACTGAGCAGACTGTCTTTTGGTTTCCGGATCATAAAAGTAAATCCAGCTTTCGTCACCCGTTAGTATGTCGAACACAGCATTTGAGTCACCTCCGTTAAATTTTTAGATCATTTCTCGGCACCAATCAACACGGCGGAGTTTTTGAGCCTCGGTCAAATTATGCGGTATCCAGCGGGCACAAAGCTTCCTGACCGCTAAATGTTCATGGAGGATTTTGTGCACTTGACTCATACCTATGCCTAGACTTGTCCGAATCTGCTGATAGGTCACTCTTTTGTCAGTCTCTATCATACGCCGCACAACACTGATGTTATCTTCAGTCGTCGCTGTAGAAGGCCGTCCCTCACGCAAATCATCGGTGAGATTAGTTCGACCACGTTTGAATTCATTAAACCAGTTGTAAACTGTGGCACGAGATGGGGCTTCATCGTGAAAAGCCAATCGAAGTCTATCATAACTTTCTTGTTGACTTAAATGACATCATAAGTCATAAAAAATCATTGCACGAAAATTTTTTCGGCTTAAATTCATTCTGACGTGCACAGACAATTTTCAATTTGCCGCCAAATCGTAAAACAAATGACAAATGAATGAAATGTACACTCAATAATATTGTTAAAGAGCTCTATTTTCAAAATTTAAACTATTTTTTTTAATATAATGCTTTTAAGTGGCCAGTTCTAAAAACTTTCAGTTTGGCCCTCGTAAATATAAACTTGTTATTTTATATCCGTCATTTTAGCCCAAACCGTGGCAGAAGTATGATATATTAATAATAGTGTTATAAAATACTCGTTTTTCAATTTGTTATCATATTGTAAATGTTTGGTGTCTTCAATGTTAAGCGCTATTAAAATGTACTTTGTTAAATTACCAAATTACGCTTATGCTATGTGATGACCAAACCTATTATCATGTATATAAAATGTTAAAAAATATTTACATAACATTGTTAAAGTAAAATGAATAATAAGTTAATTTAAGTCTGTAGCGTGCTTTAATATTCAGTCGAACTCACAACACCACAAATACAAAGAAATTGTAACAGATGTAACAAAATTGTCCAATTACTCCAGTCTGGTAGTTCGTGAGTATTGTGAAGTAATCACGGTGCAATGACAATATATTTTCTATCTTTAACATAAATAAGAAGCTAATTATAACTGACATTTGAGGATCAGTGTCGAAAATAAAAAGTGTACAGCTAATAATAGCTAATATAAAAGCTATTATTAGAACAAATATAAACTTGTAAATGTAAAAATGTTTCATTCGAATAGTAGGAAGAACATAGAAATAGCGACTCAGAGCTTAACATTTGATTGCCAATTTCCCAATTATATCCTTGCAATTTGTTTGAATTTGAAATAATATTATGTCTGAAACAATTTTTTATGAATTCGTTTTTAATTAGAGAGACGAGACGAAGCTTCTTAGCACTCCATGGATTCACCGTGCGGGTGCCGGACCCATCGCGTTGCAAGAAAAGGAGCGCAAACAATGCCTGGGACTTGCGACCCAGGTGTAGGTTTAAGGGGCCCCTATAGTATGCGCCATACACGCTCACCTTCACTGTTCAGGCTTCTCTCCCTACCTAACCAAATACCTACGTAAGAACCTACTAAAGCTGCCTTTGAAATACGTTACAGAAATGAACTCATGATCGTTCTAGAAAGGCCGAGATACTTAAATAAATTGTAGAGAGATTTTGCAGTTATACCTCTCGCTCCTACTTCTACAGCGTACAAATTAACTATAAATTTATTCCTGATCAGTTCGTTACATAGATCTTAATACTTGTTAAGCTTAAATGTATGATCTTTGGGTATGTTTGTTTCCCAGGGTACAGTAAGCTCCACAAGTATAACGCGCCTTAGTTATTTTGAGTACAGGATTATTCCTGTACTAGCCCGGCCTAGATGACGAAACAAAAACATCCCCGGGGATTTTGTATTGCCTTTCATATGTGTCCATCATGAGAGTCCAATCAGGAGACGCGTCCAAGATGGAATGAGGTTTTAGTTTAGATTTTTTGGACCAACCTGCCTTTACGAACTCCACTGATATTTTGGTGGTTGTTATACCCTTCTGTGCTCTTGCTACTGAAAGACTAACCGCTCCTCGTATGATTTCTAATACTTTATCGTGGCGACGCGAGTATTTACCTTTATTTAAAAGTACCTACTGCCTAAGTTCCTACTGCCTCCCCGCAGATGTCGCAAGATTTTTCGGTGGCTTTGTCCCATGTTACTAAGTTACTTTGATCTGGGAGAGTCATTTGGAATGCGTTAAGATAAAATTTTAATAATGTTGGGGACCAATCGTGAAGTAGGGTGCGCCATCTCAAAGCTAGTGGAATACAAAAATCTCCTATGGGCACCCATTCATTTTGCAATTCTAAGCTCATTGCGTGCAACCGGTAATCATCGTTTTCATCTTGCCGAATAAAGGATTTTATAATTTCTAAGTCTTGTTCTTTCCTACTTGATCCTAGCCCTGCTTTATTTGTTTGAGCACCTATCATAAATTGTTTATGGAATTGAAGTCATGACTCTAGCTCTGCGGCGATTTTATCTTTTGAGAGAGACGTTATAGTGTCATCATTCGATTTTGAGATGATGTCTTTTGGTCACTCTTAGGTGTTTATAGAGTTCCGATGGTTTCATTAATTTTAACCCAAAATTGCGCCGATCTCTAAATAAGGTAGAAGAGTCCGCTGGATGCGCTAACCCGAGCCATGACTTTAATGTATATAGTGAGAAAACTTCAATACGTCTTCAACATCTTCCTATAAAATGTAACGTATTACATACATATAATTAGAAAGTGTGCATGGAAACGGAAGAGATAACAAAATATAAAAACATTTCTCATACCATTAAAAAAAAACCATTAATACTTTACAACTAATCCTTATAAGTATTTTATATGGTTTGGTAAAATACATTTATCAATTTGTCAAAGTCTTAAAAAGTTCAATTTAAGTTTCAACATACAACATTTTTTGTACATTAGACTTAGAAAACGCTTTCGCGACCCGAAAGCGTTTTCTAAGTCTAATGTACGTACGTAAGTACGACATGAAATGTCCAATAAAAAGAACAAGTTTTCACAGCCGTTGCACTCCTCCTCATTCAAAGTGCAGCTCACTAATATCAGGGGCTTGCACTCTAATCTCCAACCTGTCCACCACCACCTCGAGACAGAGCAACCGCACTTGCTTTTTTTGACGGAGACGCAGATACAATGTCCTTTGAGCACTGCGTACCTGGATAATCCCGGCTACTCGTTAGAGCACAACTTTCGCTCGCGTGCCGGGGTCTGTGTGAACGCGCGGAATGATCTCTGTATCCTGCGTCTCCGTCACCCTGAAGACCCCACTTTTTCTTCCCTATGGGTTTTAGTAGACACAGGAACGAAAAAATCCTGTATTTCTGTGTTTACCGTTCGCACAGCGGTAACCAGCAGACAACTAGATTATTTGAGTATCTCGGTGAGGCTGCTGATTTGGCTCTACATCAGTATCCTTCAGCGCAGCTCGTCTTTCTGGGGGACTTTAATGCCTGTCATCAGGACTGGCTGTTCCCGTACCAGAAGACCGACCATGCTGGAAGAGAAGCTCGGAATTTTGCGTTGTCCTTCGACCTCTTTCAGGTGGTGAGAAAAGCGACAAGGGTACCAGATGTAGTAGGCCATACAGCCAATTACATGGACCTTCTACTGACAACTGATCCGGACAGGTATAGTGTTGAGGTCACCTCCCCTTAGGAATCACCGATCACTGTCAGGTGAAATCTGTGTTTACGTATTCCCCACCAGCTTTCGAACCACATGGTGTTAGGCGAGTATACAAGTCAGCAGATTGGGATGAGATGCGTCACTTTTTTGCGTCTTATCCTTAGCGGCAGGTCTGCTTCTCTTCTTTGGATCCGTCGAGTTGCGCGCATGCTATAACCGACGTGGTGCATCAGGCAATGGAGTATTTCATTCCTTTTACTGATGTACCCATCGGTGGCAAAGCTCGCCCATGGTTTAATGTCGAATGTGGTCGTGCTGAAGACCGCAAACATTCGGCATACCTCATTTGGGCTGATGCTCGAAGCCGCAAAGCTCCGGATGTACGTTCCAAGAATAGAGCCTTTAACCAAGCTGCCAAGTCCTATAAAAAGGCATTACGGAAGGCTCGACGCGATCGAATCGCTAAGAATGGCGAAAAGCTCTCTGTCAGACCTGCTAGCAGTCGAGCTTTCTGGTCTCTTGCCAAAGCGATCGAGTCGAACTTCTGCCAACCCTCACTGCCTGCTCTGCTGAAGCCAGATGGATCTCTGGCCTATACAGCGACAGAGAAAGCGAATGTATTTGCTTCTCTGTTTGCTGATAATTCGCATCTAGACACTGGCAATGCTTCTCCAGCACATCTTCCTCACTGCGATATTTCGATGCCGGACATCCGCATCACTAACAAAGAGGTACGGAGAGCATTGTATCGTCTTGATGTGAATAAAGCCAGTGGTCCTGATGGTGTACCAGCCATTCTGCTGAAGACGTGCGCAGCTGTGTTGTCTCCTGTATTGACACGTCTGTATCGCCTCTCTTTCAAGACTGGAATAGTGCCGAAATCCTGGAAGTTTGCAAACGTGCAACTAGTGCCCAAAAAAGGCAGCCGTGCCGATCCTGCCAATTATAGACCCATTTCAATCACCTCCATACTCTGCAAGATTATGGAGCGTGTATTGAACATGTGCCTTCAAGCGTACCTTGAAGGTAACGATCTCCTCAGTGACTGACAGTATGGGTTTCGCCGAAATAGGTCCACTGGGGACCTTCTAGTGTATGCTACACACGTTTAAGCCGAGGCCGAGAAGAACGGAGAAGCGGTATCTTTGGAATAAAGAGTCCGGCTACAGTTGTTAGGCTTAGAGATTTCCTCGAACCTCAACTTTGGTCGTTGTATTGAGTCCAGAGCAAGAGCAGCTACAGGGAAGCTTGCCGTTCTTGCGAAGGTCCGTCAGTGCTTTACACCGGGACAGCTTACTGTATTATAAAAATCACAGAGAGTGATCACATATTCGCTTGTGCCGCAAAGTCTCATCTTGCGGTTCTGGACTCAATTGATAGGCGACCAAAAAGGCTTATAGGCGATCCCGAATTGGTAGAAGCCAACCTCCACAGCATTGAACACAGGCGTAGAATTGCTAGCCTCGCAGTATTCTATAGGATACATTTTGGTGAGTGTGCGCTGGAATTAAACGACTTAATTCCTCCGTCCCCCTTCCATCACAGGACGTCCCGACGCACGGCAGGTATCCATCCTTACGTTGTGGTCATTCCCCCTGTCCGAACGAAGCGCTTTGCTTCGTCTTTTTTAATTCGCACAGCGAAGGACTTTAACAGCTTGTCTGCGTCGGTCGGTTTTTCCGTCCGAATACAATGTGGGCGTCTTCAAGAGAAGAGTAAATAGGTTACTTACTACAAATCGTCTTTCACGCAGTCCATCTATTTTTTCTTCGGCCGTCCTTTACCTGTCCATCCCTCCACTAACATATCATGCACTCTTTTGGTTACATGCCTTTCATCTCTCTTCATAACATACTATGATAGACGAGTACCTCTAATTACTTCCAAACCTCAATCTTTTTTTCCGGACTAGCTTCCGTGGTTTTACCATACTGCTAAAAGATTTGGCTTTGTTTTACGGCCGGCCGTTTGCCTGATGCCAAACCTCCTTCGATATGTACTAAGCAATATGCATTGCAAATAAATTATGGACAAGTTACACTTATGTAGCATGTTAGCAAATATTTAAAATTTTAAATATAAATAATTTGGTCTGTAACTCTGTTATAGTACAAGGCCACGTTACATAAAACAATATATTACATTATACAATGTGATTATATTATTAATAAAATATATATGTAAAGTTATTCTTTCAGCATAAAGGTCTATAAAAATTCGCTTTACTTAACAAATTTTCAAACATCTGAGCTCGGATAAGAGATAGAGGCTAACGGCGAGTAAAAGACTTATTATATAATTACTAACAAACCTTTAAAAACCACGCTTCATTACTTAAGGGGTCTTTAAAAATTATACCTCGTTTCTAAGGAAATAATAAATTGAAAATATTTTTATAAAAATATACACAATATATATTTTATATTAAAATTATTTACACGATACTTTTAAATAATTTAAACTATACTTTAAAATGTTTAATTTAAATAAAAAAAGTCAATAATTCTTCTTAACGCTATTTAATGGTAATGAGCTCTTCTTATTTATCTTCAATATTTTATTGTTTCTAGAGAATTTATGGACAGTTTCCGCCAATAGTAAGTCATTTTAATTTTACTGTTATATAAAAGTGAGGGTCGATTAACATACAGCCGTACCTTAAAATGACAAAAAAACGGTACCCTTACACGGACACTTTGTTTGCTTTTAATTTCGAGAATATTAAATTATATACAGTCTACAATCTCTGTAAAAAATATAAAACTTTGTAATTAATGTTAAAAAAAGATCGTTTATGTAAAAAACAATACTCATATTTCGAGACTCTCAAGAGAATGTAAATAAATGTCCGTTGCCTTAGAATAAGGAGATTTGACAACGAGCATCATTTAATTTTTTAATTGTTGTCTGTGATGATATATAATAATTTTCACTCCAAAACTATACTAAATTTACAAAAAAATAAAATAATTCTATTGAAAGAAAAAGATGTTCCATTAGAGTTTACTCTAAGTGATTTAATCACTTTAATCCGTAATAAAATAAAAGTCCTACTTATTGATTATCTCAGAACTATTTCCATATCCACTGACATTTATAATGGGGAAATAGTTTTAAAAAATTTAATAAGTTTTAGATAATCAAATTAGTATACTTTATATAATTTTGAAATATAATTCCCTTTTTGTGCCAAAACGATGTTAAAACAACAAACCGCAAGATATTGAAAGAGGAAATTTTATTAGAAAGTTTTAAATGGAATAAAAAATCAAATGTATTTACTATTAATTTAACAGTAAAACAATAAGTTAATTTTATATTTAGTTATACAAGAAAACACAAAAACTGATACCAGATTTATTTTTTTTACCTTTAAATTTTCGTGAAATAATTTGGAATTGACTTTATTTAGGTACAAAGTGCTTATAATAAAAAGTCGGTCGCTTATAATAAAAAGAGTATATCAAAATAATGCTCTTATAAATTACAATGTAATCCATTGGTAGTGAATAAGTTGAGAGATATCTTTATGATTTCTTTCAGCCAGTACTGATATTGAAGAATTCAGACAAATTGAGAACATAATTTATTAATCTTTGAAGTAGAAATAAGAGTGTTAAAAATTTAAAGTCTCGCTGCGGCATCGTAGCTTTGAAACAGTAGTAATAGCGGTAAATAAAGGTGAAGTATTTTTTTTTCGTTGAATTGTAACTTGATCAAGATTGTTTTAACTATCGTTTAGAATCTTTTAATCAGCATTTTATACAACACTTTCATTGTAACTAAAGTTCGCTTGTAAAAATAAAATAATCATGTTAGAGTCTAATAAGCAATAACATCTATAGAACAAGTACCACTATTTGTCCATGACTTGTTATGCCCAGGAGTTCGTTAGCGTGGAATTTGTTTTTTTAATAAAAGTAGCTTAAATTACTCCTTATATAATCAGCTTTCCGTAAGTGAGAGTCCTGTTAATATCCGTCTAGCCGTTTCATTGATTAGCCGAAGCAAAGAGACGGAGACTCGAACAAAAATTTAAAAAATATATTTTTTTATGTAATTACCGTATAAACTTTCATATGTATTTAGTGAAAAGCTGTAAAATTTGGAATTACAAACAGACACTAAGTTTTATTTATAAGTCTAGATTTTCAAACGTTTTCAAATAAATAAAGATCTTATATAAGTATCCCAATGACATGGGTCTAAAACTTAGTTATTTTATTTTCATAACGAAATCATATTTTTTGGTGCTTATTAAAGAAAAGAAAGATGTCATTTTAAAAGTTATTTTATAATATTTTAAAGCACTTTATGGTAATAAAATATTGTATCAGATGCCGCTATAACATTTTCTCCCCTTAATGGTATTTAAAAATTGTCTTCCTACATGTAGTTTGAAAGTGTTAGGAAATAAAAATAACTAATTAAAACGCCTTTGAAAAAATGCACAAAACATAACGAATACCGTTTTAATAAACCTTCTTAAGAGTGTAACGAGGTACCGCTTAATTGTAAAAGTTTGTTCTTTTATTAAAAATAGTAAATGAAAATTATAAACATTTCTCTGCAGAGCTTGCTTTACATTGAAGGGAAGTCTCACTTTTATGAACTTTTAAAAACGAGGAAAAATCTTAAATACTTTATGCTAAAAGGTAAATTTTAATTTCGAACGAAACTCTTATGGAAACTCGAATATTTTAGATGAACTAGAAAAAAATTAAGACCCCTCTGAGTGTTTTAAATTAGGCGCTATACTCTAAAGATCAATATGTAGAAGCCCCCATGCATGTTTAATTAGAAAATTTAATAATATGTTAATATTTGTAAGATTTCTAATAAAAAAATATAAATTTATGTTAAAATAAAAGAAATACTAAAATATTTAATTATAATAATATCGTTATCTGAGTGCGTGCTATCAATTGATCATATAATTACAGAACAGTAACAAAACAGATAAACAATATCAGATAAATAAAAAGTAAAGTAAAGTTTGCTGCGCCAATAATTTCATTGATATTAACAGTACCTGTATCGAGATATTATTGATTCATAGTAGTTAATTCCGTCTATTGAATGAAAAATGAAAAAAGAATGAAAAATGTGCTATCTACGCAAATATTTAATTGTATTTTGTCAATTTTAATGTGATTAATTTGGGAATATTTGGATAATGTTGAAATTATATAAAATTCAATCCAATTTAAGAAACTTATTTGTATTAATATAATTTTAATAACATAAAGACAAAAGCTATTGATGAGATGAGATGAAAAGTGTATCTGTACTGAAAGTAAATACTTCTTCAAGATTATTTCTGATACGTTTACTCAGCTAATGGAAAAGTCTTACAAACATACGTACTTACTTACTGCCTTCTACAACTTGTATAGTGTAGTTTTCAATTGAGTTTTTCTTGATACTAGAAGAGTCCTAAGGAATTCATTTGTATAAAACTACTTATTTGCATAGCAATGGTGTAATTAATTACGCAGTTTTTTGGATTAAATTGATGGATGGATTTGATTTGAAGACTCTTAACTAAATTCATTTTTGTACATGATACCGTGATCTAGATTACCACTAACGACATCTATTATGACGAACATACATCTCTTGTAGTTACATATAATTTTCTACTTGATTGATTTAGATCGTTAACATTAAGATACGTGTACTTATATTACGGGATTGAACATAACTAAACTAATGGTAACTTTATTGGTTTAACTTCTTTTGTATTTTAATCATAGCCTTCATTTACATAAATCTTGTTTCTTGATCAGGGTTTTATCAATAGAGACAAAACATTTATGGAGCGGAATATAATTTATTCAGTTTTTGGCTAAAATATAAAGACGATGCTTTTTAATAATAAAAATACTTTTCTTTTTAATCGGTATTGTTGTTGTAAAATAAACATTAAGGTTTATTCCTAACTAATAAGGTTCATTCTTAACTAATAGTATATAATGTGTAAATTATCATGTTATTAATATGATAAATTATACCAGCAATGAGATGTTGAAAGTTAATGGACATTCCAGGATGTGTAAACGACAGTGTGGTGATAAACCGCACTTATGATAATAGTTAACCCGACTTTAAAAACTTAGTAAGTGCGGGCATCGCGCTGACATCGACTTTTTTGGTGAGGTAATATTCTAAGTTCTGCTAGTTGCGTATTAATTTTAAGATGAGATGAATTTGCAGGAGGGATATTTTAAGAGAAAATAATAACATTTTGTACTTATTTTATGAGTTTTTCCTTTCTATAATATCTTTATAATTAAATATAAAAAATAAATTTGAAACAAATAATTTTTTTTTAATGATTTGTGCAGTTTATTACAACAAGAAATAATATTTAAAGTATTGTAGGTGAAATTAATACAAAAACTTTCGTTTTGCAACTCCAAAATTTCTACACCAACGCTTGTGATAAAAAAAATGGTAAGTTTTATGTTTTAGATGAAACTTGAAATACGCATTGAAATATGAGAGATTCTTTGGATTCAAGTCTCTTAAGTTATAATTGAATCCAGAAAAATGAGGTGTTTTAATCTGGAATATTATTTTCCACTTGCCCTCATACTCGTATACTATACCTTATAAACATTGACAGTTGATAAAAAATCTTTGTAAACAAATTTTTGGAGAGTAAAAAACCCTTATCAAACTTGGTGACAGTGTCCTTTCTAAGTTTTGAATCAAACAGTTCATAAGTAACTTTTTTACATAAATGTCATAAACTTTTAGCATCTTTATTTAAATGTATAAATGTAATAGTAGGTAGTTCTGTGTGATTAGCGTAATTACTTTAAAATTTAATTAATTTAAATGTTTTTGCTCCCTTCAGACCTTTAAAATAGTATTGTACCATGCTAAAACAAACGATTAATTGTGAAGAAACATAACTTTAGAAGCAATTTAAAAGTATTTTTTACATCAAGATGTTTTATTTATACTTTCCAAAAAATACGGAATTATATTACAGAATATGGAAATTATTATATCAGAATTTTAGCCTTATTACTTAGATAAAAAATATTTTCCATATTACATTTTTTTTAATCTTTTAACAAGTGGAAATACTATTTCAAAATAATTGTATTCTTAAGTATGAACGTAAATAATTTCCAGAAA
Source organism: Melinaea menophilus ssp. n. AW-2005 (assembly GCA_918358695.1). Classification (NCBI taxonomy): domain Eukaryota; kingdom Metazoa; phylum Arthropoda; class Insecta; order Lepidoptera; family Nymphalidae; genus Melinaea; species Melinaea menophilus. The sequence continues at coordinate 17,676,887 of OU911043.1, read as the reverse complement.
TGGAAATTGTTATTCAAGTGACGTAATTGAGTTGACGCATAGAGAGTATGAAGAAACCGTCTGTTAGAAAGCACGTCCTTGTAAGTAATTATTTAGTAAGCACCTTAAATATATATGAAAATTTTGATAATTGATACTTGAAGCAGCAGTTATTTTTTAAGACACAATTTATACTTTACACCGTCTCTACAATGTTAGTAAATTACATGAGAATACAATGCAGTGCATCATATATAAAGTTCACAAGATTTATTTACTTGTTAATGATGGAATCGAAGACATCGTATGTCTCATATGATATTTTATTCATAAATTTAGCAGGTAATTTAATTAATTAATTTATATTATTATAAGATGAGAAGCAATTTAAAATATAACTGTAATATTATGATGACAAATTAATTTTAGATTTTACATATATTCATTTTGTCTAAAAACATTATATATTCGTCTAAATAGAGCAGTTCCAGGACTATGGTTATTTTTCATAAACACTTTCCTAAGTTGAAACCTCAGGAAACGAAAAGTTTTATCAGATGAGAAGTGAAAAAAATCTTTAGCAAAATGTAATATGAAATGTAATATCCAGGCAGTATAGTCTGGGACGTCTTTTCAAGTTCCGTCTTCGCCGGCTTCAAGGACGATAAAACGTATTTTCTTCCTTAGAGAAGTATAGGATTTTATTTTCAAAACAAGAACAGAAATATAAAGATAGTTATATAACGATACAAATATAAAGGGTTGGAATAATCGTGTAGACCAAAAGTTCTTCCTGTGTGCGATTAATAGTAACTAATATGCTGAAAGAGCATATTCCTTAACTAACGTCGTTTTGTAAGTATTCACACGTAAGGACTCGTAGACAACAAATATTCATTAATATGGTTGTTAAAGCCTTGCAGTATTAATAAATAGCCCTTATTATTTTTTTATTGTCTCAAAAATATTATCTATTCTTAAAAAAGATTATGTATGTAAGATTGATGATGATTGATGAAGATGATTACTCACAAAGTTAAAATTGAAAGAACATTATGTATTAAAAGTAAACTTATTTTTATTTATCTTACTTCAAATAGAAGTGGAATATAAAAGATAATATGAAAAGAAAAGAAACGCAGATGTAAATATACTACCGTCGTGAAGAAAATCAGTGATTTTATAAAAAAGAAAGTACATTCCAAAGTGTTGTTACGTACTTTCGGACATCAACAACTTTTCGAAAATAAAAAAACCATTGCCAATTTATTTTTATATGTGCTTTTATTGCGTTATCCAATGCGAATCCAAATAAAAAAGTCTCTCACTGGATGTTCACTTTCATTACATATTTAAAAGCTTTTAACTCTTCAACATTTCCAGACGATAGAGACATCGTTGCAGACGTAAATATGTAAATATTTTAAGTTACACGCTACATTATAATTACTGTTAAACAAACAACAACACGATCTTTCATTAAAGTTTATTTTCTAACACGTTGTATAAAAGCGTTAGCAACTCAAAACTAATTAATAGTCTATTGTTCTCTATAAGAGTTACCTTTGAAAAATATACACAAAATATTACGAACAACGTTTTAATAAATCCTCTCAAAATTCGAACGAGGTATGGCTTAATTGTGAAACTTTATACTTTTATTGAAAAATGTTAAACGAAAAAAATGAACACTTTCCTGTGTACAGCGTGGTTTTTTTAAGTGTTGCTTATTCGTTTAACATTAAAAAGAACTAACTATTAGCTATTAATGTAAGAAGTCTTACTAATAATTAAAATAGAGAAATAATAAAATAGCGACAGTATTTATACTTCTTTAAAGTTTCTGTATATAATCATTAGGAACTCAAAATACACACACACACTTATATAGTCAATTTATAGTAACATTACAGACCTATTACGTAACTAGAAATTCCTAACCAGAAATAGAGGATAGAATAAACTAAACTAATAGTAAACCATGCTTCTTGGTCATTATTTGGTAAGAGTGTATCTTTTCGCGACAAATTATTTTAAATATTTCTGTTGACTTGAGTGAAGTACTTATAAATCTATTTCCTTATTATATCTTGTCTTTTTCCTCAATTTTTAATAAGAATTTTAAGACCTATGTTTAATTATTTCATTAAACTTTATCATTCAACAACCTAGAGAATGAATATTAAACTTGTTCAAGTTACTAAGTAGTGTTAAATTTATATTTTTTTGTAAGATATACTAGGTAGAAGTGAAATAAGCCTGTAATTTCTAATAATCATCTGTTTTTCCTAATTTAAACAGTATAACGATAATTTTTAACGAGAAATTAACAGCACATATATTAATATGGTTAATTGAAATTTTGCTATGAATACTTACATTACATCTGTTTTAAGATTTTATTGTATACTATGTTTTTTTTTTTCAAAAATTTAATTGTTTATAGTCAAGGATATGTTGTTTTTACTTACTCTATAGTTGTTCATTATTTGTTAGTTAATCTATAGTTATTTAACACTTAACTCTAATAAATTAATTCCAATGATATTCGTCTTTTTCGGATCCGTCACGTCTAACTTTGTAATTAAATTTATTACTTCAAGTATGTATTTTAAAGTTTTATCTTGTATGAAATTATGTTTTATCAACTTTAGATTTGTCAGCTTTTTTTCAATTATATATGCCGCTAAAATAGAAGTTATAAAAGAGAATACTATATTTTACGGCTTTTATAGTCGAAGTGTTGGTATTTTTGCCACGTACTCTTGGTTGTCATTGTGATGAATTGTAGTTGCATGCTTTATTGTTTGGAGATGACATAGTGAGGTCCCATGCATTTCCTGTTCGATTTTCTAACCTGTATGCACAGATAAAGGAATTAATAAAGACAATACAGAATAAATACAGGCTGTGTCTACAATTCATTATTTAATCATATTTCCTGACTTAAAAAATATAATGATTTGATTTGTCAAAATCAGTTTCATATTTTCTTTAATAATTAAAGTAAAATAATATCATTTTACATACATAACAACAATTTTTAGTATTTGTGTAAATAAATAATGTTCGCTAAGTTCAATACAATAGTTTGATCCAAAACTTAAACTTTAACAAAAGTAGCACCTCTCTGTACGTGATTTTAAGCCACATTCTACACAACAGCTTTGTACACTACTATGTTCTAACGCTTTGTAAATATATATGATCAATAACAATATTTAATTAATTGAAAATAATATAATTAAAAGACTTAAAAAAAATTTAACTGTGTGAATGTAAAAACATGTTTTGTAGCACTATATATAGATTCATTATCTGCTAATATGCAAGATATAAGGTTCCAGTTCGTACTCAGACCCTTCGACAGCACACTGTTGCAATAATGATAAACTTTTAGTTCGGTTTAGATTATGGTACGTGAGATTTTGAACTGTATGTAAAAAAATATTGTCCTATATAATGATTGCATAAAATTCGGTATAAAAATCATAAATAATATATTTAGCGTTTTAACTACTTTGTCGTTGTAGTTCATAACATTAAAATCCTACGCATAATATATGGTCACTCCATATAACCACTGAGAAATATTGAATGAGAATGTTATCATTTAAAACATGAACATTATCACAGTTTTATAATACCAGCTGGCGAAGGCGTGTCGGGACAGGCGTTGACCAAGATTAATAGATAAATAGGTAGACATATACAAACTTCTTTTATTTCAAGTCATAAATAAAAGACAGAAAACAAAAAACAGACTAATCAAAATTTTGAATAATGTAAGTCGCTTCAAAAAAACATGGTAAGTAAAGTGAAAATTGTGTTGGACGGAGCAAAAAACTTTTTTGCTAAAGCTAAATTATACTTTCAATTTCCAACTAGCTGTATTTGTAAAATGAAGTGAATGATTTCGGCTTTTATATCTGAGTTACGTTTTAATAAAATAAAATTATTTTCTTTCATTCATTTGTTGTGATTTCATTGTATGTTATACAGTATTACTATCTTACTTTAAGAAAACTTGAGCTTTTCCGCAGACGTTAATTGTTACAATTTTTTACGTCGCCAACGTTAAAATATTTAATATGAATTTTCCTTAATGAAAATTGTTTCTTAAACTCTGTCAAATGTCAATTAATTATTAAAGGTAATGAATAAAATAATGGTCACACAAACAATGTCTCAAAACCTAAATTGGTTTTTAAAAATATTATATCAATTAAAAAATAATTATTAATATTTTAACATTGATTACATTTTTGAGAAACCAATTTAATAATAATATTAAGAAAAAAGAAAGCAAAGATTAATCAATTCTGTGTTAACTTTTGTAACTAACTTCAGTGTTAAAATATATATATTCAGCGTTAAAATATCATTTCTTCTTATAATTTAGTATAATTAATAGAGGCCTAATAACAGGCCTAATGAACGAATTATATTAAAGCACTTGCAGTGCTAGAACTGTATGTTTCTTGGTTTAATTATCCGAAGATTTGGCTTGCTGTTAGAAACTAAAATTGATGTTGGATTAATAAGAGTGATAGTATTCCCCTTGTTATAAATTCACATGAAGAGTTTAAACTCCACATAAAGAGCGGCTGTTATTAATTTTAATAGCTGATTCTTTTATATTAATACTAGAAGTAAGTACTACTTTAATATCTAAATAATCTTTTCAGATGTATTTATCAAATTTATAGAATATGTATCTTGGAAATTTCAATATCTCATATATTTTACACGTTGAAGTGAAATAGTTTTTGAGTCAAAAGTGATTCCAAATGCTTCGTGTAATGTTACTTATATTACACACGGTACTGCTTGACACGCTTCCACGATTCTAGATTCTTTCAGTCGTTTTTAGGTCACGAGCCGGGATAGGGAAATAGTATCCACCAAATCCATCAACAATGTGAACATTTACTTGCTTTTGCTAATTTGAGACTTGTATTATTTGGTATCAGTGTTATGTAAAAATTTATTGTTTTTAATTATCAATCCAATTTTGTATATACTTTGTTAACAAATTAAGCTTTTATTTTATGAAATTATTTCAGTTTCTTAAAAACGTTTGCATTTGATTTATAATTTCTGATATTAAAATAAAATTAAATATTTATTACTTCGTCAAAATCTTAAGTTGAGCATAAAATTCATTTATTTGGTGGTTCTTCAGAGCATTTCTTTTTTTAAAACGGTAGTATTTTTAAACCTTTATAAAACAAGTTAGAGCTTATCTCATAATTAACATGAGAATTTAGTGAAATGTATCGTTCAGGGCGACATTATCTTTGATAGAGATATATACAAGGTTATTATTCTGCAATTGAATCTCGTCTACAAGTTCTATTCAATTATATTATTAATATTAGAAGATCTCTTAAGCGTTCATTAAATCAAGAGATAACCATATTATAGTATTCTTAACTTTAAAATGTTTATTTTAATGACTTGAAATATATTTTTAAGGGATTTTGCAATAATAATGATTTGTGTTTAATTAAAGTATTTAGATTAGGGATCTAAAACTTTTTAACGATGTTTCTAAATCTAAAGCTAAAACAAGTTTTACATTGTGACATAAAATGTTAAGGACGAATATAAATTTAGGAAAGTCATTCCTTTAGACTTTGATAGTTGTATCTCAAAGATTTATTTGACTACGTTTTTAGTCTAGACACGTGATGGACAGACGTTTATGATAAATTATATTTTGCTACTAGAAGATTTTGAATAATAGCTACTAGAGTAGTTTGTATTTTCTGTGCAAAATATACAAATTACAAGACTATGTTTATTATAGTTTACCGTTAGGATGAGTATAGTTTTGATAAAATACTTTTATAAATTATATTTTCTATTATCAATTCATTTAAATAATATTTCTATACAGAAATATTATTTAAATGAATTGATAATAGTAGACAGATAGATAGATTGATAATATAATTGATAATAGTAGCCAGATAGATAGAATAAATGCTAAATGTATATTTAGCATTTTTTCTATCTATCTGTCTACTAAGTATAATAATAAATAAACAACATTTTGTGAAGCATTGTTAATTTACTTTATTGTTTTCAAATCTATAAAATACTGACATCAGTTTAGCGATAAAAAAAAACGACCCGCTATTCTCTGTTTAGGATTCTTCACGTAAATATCAATAAAATAAGTTTTTATTGTCTATAATATTATATAGCTTTCGATATGACACTATAAAGTTATTTGGTGCTACATAATACGGTTATAAAATAATATATTGGAGTATTTGTATTTTCTTTCCCACAACAGTGTCTTGTATTTCAAATATACATTTGGTGGTATTTAAAATCCGTGCGATCTGCAATAATAATTGTTTATTTCAGTTTAGGGTAATTCCTGAGTTGAGCAATGTTTGCCTGTTAGAAATTCTCAACTTACTTGAATAAATATAACACCTGCTTCTTCGGAATTAAATAGAACTTGTACGGAAATAACATTATCTAATCACGACATAAACTTTAATTTGTCATTTGCAAATGTAGTTAGAGTTTTATCTATATATTGAATAAGTTTAAGTTCATTTAAGTAAAAGTGATCGCTACTTATGACGCCCTGCCTTGTTCGTGTAATTTACTAAGATTAAAGAGACAATGTAAAGTATACACTGTGTCTTGTAAAACAGTTGCTGTTTTATATAAATATCAATAACTTAAACTATCTGATATACGGTTAATTACGGATAATTTGTGTGTGTAGGATAATAATATTTTTTAAATTATAATATTTATATGCTGTGAATGCCCAAAGTTAAGTTGGCTATGAGATATTTTTACTGTAAATTATATATATATGTATCATCGCATCTTTTTTTTAATAAAAACAAATGCATTACAAATGAGCCAATAATTCAAAGAGAAATTGAAAATTGAAACGCTACACGACTCTTTTTTTATTTTTTAAAATTCCAGTCCAAATAACATTTCAAAACAGTTAATATTTTTTGCTCTGTTTATTTAATACAATCTATAATTGTTATAAATTATCGTTATATGTTTAGTTTTGACTTTACCAATGTTATAAATTATTGATATATTTTTATCAATCACATATATTCTCAAGAATACAAATAGATTTGAAAGGAAAATAAAGTTTAATCAGTATTTCTACTATATATTCGTTATACAAGTTTATTTTCGTAAGTAAATTTAATAAACCCATTAATTAAACGACATTAAATACTACAAAGTACATAGTACAATGTATATAAATATTATTAATTACTATGTTGTTATTGATTAATGATATAAATAAATTATTACTCAACCAAGATATCAAATTAAACTTCATATTTTCTACATATATAAAATCAATACAATCATCATGAAAGCGTACTCTATTAATATTTATTTATAATTAACTCTCCACAGATGATGAATCGAGGTCCCTAATGAGATAAAGTGGAATATTTTATTGCAATTTCACGAATACTTATTTATTTAAGGATGTTTTTAAAGCAACTCAGTAGAGAAATGAGGTTGTAACCATCTCTTTATAAGACATTTTATTTCAAAGTAAAACACTGGTAATGTCAAAGGAGGAGGTAACTGAATAAAAGGATTTTAATTTTTGATACAATTTTAGCTTGAAGCGGGGATAAAAAACTTATAGCAATAACTTTAATAGTATTCATTGTCGTTATATTATGTTTTTCCAGTAAAAAAATAATAATATTGATATCACACGCAGCCAAATACAATAACAGATATTTATAGTTGTCCCAAAAATTAACGTCTTAGTAAAGATTTATAGGAACAGAGAAAAAAAATATAAATATTTTATAAAATCAAGTTCGTCATGCATATATAATGCTGCTTAGGAAAATTCATTTAAAAAGTGGACTATTCAAGCAGTTTAAATAATGCATTAATTTTGTTTTAACTGTTTCATTTCTGGAGTATAATTGTTCTGAAAGGATTTTGTGAACACTTTTTCTATGAGCGAAGTCTAAAAGGTTTTGAAGAATTATTTTTTTATTAAACTAGCTGTACCCTGTCACGTTTCACATTCTGGTTGCATGGGTTAGAAATTGTTGTCGTTAGCTAGTAGCCAGTATTGCATCAGTTTAAAAAAATGCTAAACAATACAAAATAAAATCGATAAAAGTGTTGAAAACGAATTTCAAAATTGTTGTCTGCATTGCAAATACGTTGTATTTGGAATCTCTTTGTATGAACATGAGAGGGAAATGTGCAATATAGATAAAATAAAATAGGATAGATAAAACGGGTTGATATCTTCTCAAAATTTAAGGTTCATTCATTTTTGAGAGTTTTGAGGCGTACTCCAACCAACAAAACAGAAATTTCCGTTTTAAAAAAGTATATTTATTTTGTAATATGTTAAAAATAATAATGTACACATATAATTATTGTTTATTGGACTATAAATTAATAATAAATGTAAGTTTCAATAGTGGTAGTCCACTGGTTGTCCATGGCAAAAGTACACTTCGAAACGTTTGATCGCAAATGGCAAATTATTATAATTCAAAAGTATGTATATGAATTTTGACAATCTGTTGTAAATTTAATTATCTATTTATAATAATTTCTATCTCTATAAAATTATATTATATGTAATTATGTCTCATCTATATATTATATGTAATTTTGAACTTTCCCAACTTTTCTTATGTTTTGAGACGGGTTTGTTTGTAAAAAAATTTATCGAAATAATTTAGTTACAAATTCAATTTCGAACTCAAAACATAAACTCGATATAAGAGTATATGTTTTGAGAATAAAATTTAATAATATCTTCAAAACTTATCAAGCTCCACTAGAATATGTACTATCGATTCTTTATAAAAACAATTATATATTGCTTACAAAAAAGTTAAAATAGTTTTACAAAATTATCATATATTTTTTTAGTAGTTATTCCGCAAGCTCAAATGGACTTAAATATATTATTTATATTTATTATAATTATTTACTTTTAGTAACATGTAACAAGTTTCATGCGAGCTGTATACCTCGGTAATCGCTATACAAATGCATGTAAATAAAACTTACTTAAAATGGGACATTAGTGTACTAGTAAACGTGTTAGGGTTCCTCTTCTTGCAAAAAAAATGTTGTTTATCTTTATTCTTATGTTTTTATCCTCGAAACTTAAAATACTATTTTAACTATAACACTACTTACTTTACTTTAAATACTTACTTAATTAAATAATAAAAGCTAATTATATATAGCAATTACATAGACGACTCAGAATTTAACCGAAAAACTCTTTTTTTGCTTAAAAAAATAAATGAAGAAAAAAGAACTTTTTTTTTTATTTAATTACTTTTTTAAAATAAAAAGGTTCGTTTAATTACAATGGCTATTAAAAGAAAGATTAATACCTTTATCTCAATAATTTTAAGCTCTAATAAAATAAAAGTCTCGATGTAAAGCAAAGTTTCTCAATGATTTCGCTTCTGATTTTTTTTCCACTAATATTTAAAATAAGATTTTAATGAAATTTCAATAGATTTTTATAGAAAAAGGACTATTTCTTAAATTCAACAAGTATCATTTTTATTATATATTTAAAAAAACTATTAAAACTATATAGTATTCATATATTTTGTATGAAAGCAATACCATAGAATTTGTGGAAAATCTTCGCTCATTTTTTGAATAGCATTAAACGGATTTTTTTGACATATTTTCATGATATCATTAAAATCACAGGATGTTTAAAAACTGGGTTTGTTAAACTTACAGTATGATGTATTAAAAATAAACCCTTAAAATAGAATCATATTAAAATATATTCATAATAAAACTACCAGCCTTTATCATAAATAATAATATACAGTAAATAATGAGAACTACTTACAAAACAAGATGCCGGTTCAATAGTCTAGTAATTTTATTTGACTCTTTCATTATATTGATAAGTTTACGACTGCTCAGTGAAGTCGAGAAGCCAAGCTGTTGGATTTCTCGTGCGAGCTCTGAGTACGCACACTTACTGAATTAAAAACTTCACCTTCAAAGGTACATTTGGAGAAACTTGATCTCCGGTGTAATATAAATTATGTACTGACTTCTACATAACATCAAAACATAAAACGTTATGTGAAAATCCACACAATAATTATGTTTTTCATAATTCATTTGTTGATCCTTTACCAATTATTCAAAACTCCGCCATAGTATAATTAAAATTTAATTAATAATCATATATTTGTTATAAGCAGAAATATATAATATAATTATTTTATTAATTAATTTAATATCATAACACACAATAATAGTCTTGCAAATAAATATATATTTTCAATAATGTATTTTGCTGTTTTAATACGACAAATGAATGATGATTTTATTTAAAATAGTATAAAGTTTTAATTTATAATATCATATGTTTTAATTTATAATATCAAATGGTATTTGTAAAGATTTTTTAAAGAAAAAGACAAATCCTGAGTATTTACTCGTATATGCCATATAAGTAAATCTGAAAGGTCAGTACTACATTCTTTAAGGCAACTATATTTAATAAATATATATAAATATGTTAAAGCATGTGCATATCATAATTTTATAATAATATTCATATTAATATATATATTGTTTGTGGTTTATGGAAAATAATTGTTTTTGGCATTAATAATAATTAGTTCTTAAATCTGTAGGTACTTTAATTTCAACCTTTAGTTATAATTAATATACATATATATTTAAAATAATAATTATATTATCACAGAACATTCTCCTCTTAATCTTATCTCAAAATAGATTTTCATATATTATGAAAGTATTTGAAATATAAAACTAATTAAACAGCTTTTGTTCCCTAAAGGAGTTACCTTTGGAATATAAACACTAAATATTAAGTATACCGTTTTAATAATTCTTCTTAAAAGTATAACGATATCACTTAATTATGAAAACTTGTTCCTTTATTAAAAATATTTATTGAAAATCACTTTCTTGGTTACTTTAAATTTAACACGGATCTCACTTTTATGAACATTTTCAAAGGAGAAAAAATCTTAAATACCTTGTACTAAAATATATTTTTAAATGTTTGATTATAAATATGTTATAAGTATTAAAAATAAATAAAACATGTTTTGAAATATCCATAAGCCCTTTTATATGATACCTTGATACCACTTCAGCTGGCACCATCAATTTAAAATTTCGACCAATTGTAAGAGTTATTTTTATGTATTTAAATGAAAATATAGAGTTTTTAGATTTTTCATTGAATTCGTAACATGAAACGATGTTAATTGCCAAAGTTCATTGTTCTAGCTTAATGAGAAGAATCCTATCAATTGTATGTGATATATATCGAATTCTGTCGTTTTTGGGATATAAACAGTCTATTTTTTTTAAGTTAACTTAGAGAAAGCTATATACCTTAGTTTCAATTTCAAATCGATATCTAGATCGGCAATAAATGAAACTACAAAGTAATCCTATAAGGGTTCTGTTTTTTACCTTTTAAAGTAGGGAAACCTAAAATGTTTATACATATATATATATATTTTTATCTTGTCTCAATTCTCCTTTCTCATATTTAGTCTTCTGTATAAATAACACAAGGTAACCAGAATTTCACTACCTTCATTCACAAAAAATAATTTCTGACAAAGCCTAAAACCAAAAAGGGTAAATACGAATACTGTTAACTGCAAGAAAGCCGCCCAATAAGAATTATTAAACAGTCTGTCTGTCTATTTGTCTGTCAGTCTGTCTGTCTTATATGGTTATACTCAATTCTTTTATAGTAAAACAGCTCAATATATAGCTATGTATTTCATCAACTGGAGTAAATCATTATATTTTCATGATTTACTCCAGTTGATGAAATAATAGAGGTAAGACGAGAGGAAAATAGTTTCAGGTTATTATTAACCATTTACGTAATATATGTAATATATCAAAACTCTTCTTACTATTTAAGTAAATAAGACAGAGCTCAGAAGCGTACATAGTTTTTGTTAATATAGTTATAATACTTTTATATTTTTCTCCTGAATTAAAATAATGACATGGATATTAAACATAACTCTGATGAAATTATATTACAGGAAGTATAACTTAAGAGGGAAAAATAATATTTATAAGTTATGCCGTGTTGAATTAATAATAATCTATCATCGAAGCAAAATAAATATCGAACAAAACACTTTAAATAAATATATTACAAAAATTTCAACGCTTCCTATGGAATTTAAACAGTTGACATTGTAATAAAGAATTCAGTGCATTTTATATGTAAGTTTTTTTAATTGAGCTCATTTGTTTCAGAAAAGTATTTAATATTTTTTGCAATAAAATCCTTTAATTGATTTTTTGGCTTTACAAAGAAAAAATAACTACCGTATATGTTGTCATACATAATTTTAAATGTTTATTAAAATACTATAATACTGAAACAAAAGATTAATTTATTATATTTAATTTTTATTAATTAATACTTTCCATAAGTACGGTCCTGCATTAAAGTGATACGGTATCTAATACAATCAATAATAATAAATATAATATCATTTTAACACCATCAGCATTTTAACACCATTACTTGAGGACTAAAACAAAATAAAACATTTTCTATATTAAGTTATTTAAAATCTTTATAACGGCTAAAAACACTATATCAAATAATTATTTTGTGTGAAGAATGAACACGATACTACTGGTATTGAGGTCACCCATAGCCAGCAAGGAGACACCGTCTGTTAGAGAACACTACTTGAAATTGAGTCTTAACTATACGATAATGTTTAGTACAAAATAATTGATACGATTATCATATTTTTAATTAATTGTAGTAATAAAAAGTAATTAACATAAAACCTACATATGTGATGGTTATGACTTTAAAATTTGAAATAAATTATTTAAATTTTAATTAAAAAAGCTTAATTAGACTCCAAATGAGGTGTGAAAATAACATTGTACATTTTCAAATAAGTTAGAAACGAGTAATTAATTAAGACGTAAAAGAAGTTTAAGAGAGCTCATACAATATTCACAGCTTAGGTGTTTGTTTTGTCAATTTTGTTTGAATACGAATCCAATTGAGTTGTAAGTACAGAGAATTACATGTTTTATTTTTTATACTTTATACATTTATCAGTTTATTCAATTTAATTTATTATAGGGCTCTTATATACTGCTAGTCTTATAGAATTTATATTGGTTGTGTTACAAAATAATTACGATCCCTTAAAGAATGACTCTGTTTATTATCATTTAATTGTACTTTAGAATTAACCATTAAGTTCTATGCAATTATAATATGCATTGTTTGATATGTATTGTCAAAGGAATTCATCAATCATTATTTAGATTCGGTTTATTTTATTTTTTTCTAATCAGATTTCTAAAGTTAAATTACCTATTATTCTAAAGCTAATGGGTGTCAAATAAAATTACTTAAGTTTATATTTATAAAGTTTTGAAACACATTAAAATGTCTATATTAATTATTAATTTTATTATATCTATATTAATAGAATAAATATAGTTATTATTTTACAGATGTATTACCTATGAGAAATATTTTTCTTTGCAAAAAACATTGTAGAATTTAAATTAATTTGAATTTTAGACCAAACATGTTCCTTTCATAATACAACAAGACAAAACATCTGCCTACATAGTGCAATCCTAGATACAGACATTAAAAGACATGAATCATATAAAAAAATATATATATTGAATTTCGCCAGCCACCAAGGTTTATCATATCGCGAAATAAAAAACTCTTCAGTAAAATGAAAGTATGTTTTTGAGAAGAACCGTCATGTTCCAGACAGTAGTCTATGTTTCCATCTGCATCCACATTTAAAAATTACACGTACTTGTTTTAAATTATGTAAACAATTAAAAGGACATTGTAATAAATCAAGGCTCTACGACCAATTAATGACGTGATTAAAAAAAAATATAACCTTAGAACTTTTGTTTTCCTCCACAATCACGTGTTATTTATTTTTGTGAAGTGAGAAGTTTATAACATAACAAATGTTCGAATTATATTTATTTTCATTGTTTTGCATTAGTATAAGATTTTTTTTTCTTGTTTACTATATTCTTAACAGTCTTATAAACTGGATAAAAAAAACAGGAAACTCTTTTTCTTTTGGTTGTGGAATTGGGTTACAAATGTACAAAAATCGATATTGCAAGAAAATGCCCACTTGTAAGGATTAAGGAATGATGGAGGATATTTGCTCACAGGTAGAAGATAGAAGCGATTTGGGCATCTTGCTCTCACACTTACCATATGTAACGTAATTCAATTATTTTAATGTCAGACGTCTGATTGCCTCATGGCCATACTAAAACATATTCAATGTTATAAGATACAATCATCATAATAAAATGCTAATCTTTTTAGAACCGATTGTAAACGTTGTATCGAATATTTATTCATCAGCAGAACGAATTTTTTATCAAATATTTAAAAAAAAACTTTTTTTATGTTTTTTTTACAATACACAAATCCGCAAATTAAATTCCAACAATGAATATAAGATATGATGGTTTATCACATACAAAATACTGAAAAATCAATCCATCGATACTAAAAACAATACTGGAAAAACAAGAATCAATCAAGTCGGAAATATTTAGTTCCTAACTAATACTTAGTTTACAAGTTTCAATTACAGAATATCAAACTTGTATGAGACCAACAAAGATAATGTCGTTTAATATCCGTCTTTTATACGCAATATCGCCATGAACAGGGGTTGTTATCTAAGAGAAGATTCTTCGATACATTTCACTGAATCCAGATGTTTGTTATAGGATACTTAATTTTACACCTACTCAGTTGGTGCAATTTCATATACTAAATCTGAAGTGCATTTTGCAAAATTCTTTTAAGCTTTCTGTATATTTTTTTAAAGAGAACCCAGCGAGTACACACCCGGAATTACAATTTTCACGTTCAAAGACATTAAATTAAAGTGTACCGTGAAGTGTCCATTTTCAGTCTTCACAGAAATTACACTGCAATCCCAGAGGTAGTTAACAGCAACTAAAACTCATTAAATACTTAAACTGCCTCCAGAATATAGTAACTTTGATATATATTCAGTAATATTTTTTAAAATCCTTGTGACAAGCAGCATGTGTTTAGTTGTTTTTGCTTTTAATATATTCATTCCTTTACAGATGTAAGAAGCACATGAAATGTGTTACATAATAATGTTAATAAGTAGTTAAATGGGCAACTGCAACATACAATACAATTATTACAATCATCCAGCTACATTTGTCCTAATTACTCGAAGCCGGTGCAAAATGTCAATTTCTTCCACACCCTTTCGCCATGCAGTTTTCTCGTTATCGTACTCCTAAATCCATTGAGATTTATTTGCTAAAGAAGAGGTAAAAACTCATTATTATTATTTATATCTGTCATATTATGTCTCTGGTTCTTCTTTTAATAAGTTTCTTATAAATTAAAGAGAATAATTAAAAATTACAAAAAAAAACTGTAACTATTTTATTGTTGTGAGTAGATACACTAACAGACATGATTAGATTACATTAGAGATTATAGTAGATTAAAGTAATTTTGGTCTTGTAATTTTCAAACATCTTAAAGAGATTCGTTTTGTATGTAGTATTAAAAATATATCACCATTTTTTCGCATGAGATTTTAAAAGTGCACATGCTTTATTAATTATCGTTGAGACTAAATCGGCAAAGCTCTCAAAGTACTACACAATGGTATTTTCAATGCAACGCTAGGTGTCGCTAGCAACAGCTAGTATAAAATAATAAAAAAATATACTTATTAAAAAAAAACACTATGATGAATGTAATGGCATAACCATTTTCTAAAACTTTATTCTTAAATTTGTATAATTATTAGTGTTGTAATTTTATCATATTTTGTTGGAAGTTCAAAACAATATTATGGTTATAACAGCTTTATTTATATTGAACATTGTTTTGTTTGAGAGATTATATATACAAAACAACATCCAGTAAAAATTAATCTGCAGATAGTTTAGTCATATAAAATAGTCCTGGTATGCAACTTGACACATTATATAATGTTAATAAACGTCTTCAGTCAGAGTAATTGCACTTTTGAAGGTGATGTTAATAATTCAGTGAGTTTTCGTTCTCGGAGCTCGTGTACGAAGCATCCAACTGACTTAGTATTTGGATTTCACAAAGTAATCGTAAATTTGTAAATGTAATAACAAAACGACAGGGCTATTGATACTAATGGAAGCGATAATTTTTTTATTTTTTAAACTTCTATTGTATTAGTAACTTCTCACCTCAGTTAAATAAATATAAGGTGTGATTGTAAAGGAAAACTTAGAAAGTAAGAAAATAACTTTTTCTAATCACGACCTCAGTGGGTTGTCGCGCCCTGATTTGTTGCAATGTCTTTTAAATTACTAACGCAATTTGAAACAACGTTGTGCAATTCTGCCTTGTATAATTTTTTCATATGAAATATATGAGATTAATGATTTCGCTGACTTAAACTTTACGACTCTCCTTTGAAAATGATCAAATTATTCATTGATACGTATCTGGTGATCATCTTAATTTATTTCAAAACACACACACACACATTTAATTTTGATAATAAGTGCACTATCAATCCGTACATATTATAACCTCGTTACCTTGATCAAAAATAACATTAAAGATAACTCGTTAATTTTAACATATAGTTTTATTAGCAAGGGAGGAATTTACCCAGAAGTGAACAACTTTATTTTGTAAACTAATATTAGTGTAACGCACAAGTTGGAACAGAGAAAAGCCTCCTCATAAATCTAATTAAATAACCTACACAGCTAAAGTGACAAATAACAATGCACAATATATTGAAAATAAAACAGCATTATTAAAGGAATAAGTAAACTCAGTACTTACAGTTCTTCAGCTGCATAAAACAAACATTTAGATAACAAGCGCTTAAGCCATGAATATTGTTAAAGCTCTCGTAAAATTCTATTACGTCTTAATTAAGACTCAAGTCGTCTTTAAATACTTTGAATATATAAACTAATGTTATTTTTAAGCACCTCATTTGCATCTTTTTTAAAGTCTAACGTTTTACAATTTAATTTAATATAATTTATTACTAATTTCAAACCAATCTAATTATATATTATTTAACATATTTGAACGATGAAAATGGATAGTTTTTAAAGCTAAATACATAAATAAAATAATGATACATCATTTGAAGTTGTAATTCTGTAATAGAATACTCAAGTCAATAAATCGTATGAACACAAATTACTATAAATATAAATTACTATCGTACTCGTATACACGCTCTTGTAACTTACTAATATTATAGAGATGGCAACATAACATTAGAATTTTATTTGTTTTCTATTTCAAATTATAAGAATATCATTATTATTTAAATTATTTTATTTCAGGTTACTGGTTATGAATGACTACAATTACTCCACTTGAATATTAATTTCAATTACTGCAGATTAGTCTCGAGTAGTTTTGTGTTCATATATTATTGTAATTTAATATAGAAAAGAATTTAAATGTTCTGTCTAGTGTGATCAGTAAATAGAGGAGGTACTCAGACAACATCATATGTTAACAATTATAACTAAATAATAAGTATATTTTTAACGATCGATAATATTTAAGAGTTTTTATTGTAACATATTTTTGGTTTATTTTCATTAACATTCTACACGACTAGGTACAGGTACGTAGTACATCTAAATATTGAAGTTAAATTATATGTAATATTTATATCATACAGTTATAAGATAAACAGAGAACGGAAATAAATACACAAAAGGATAAAAATACCTTAATTCATTGCAAATATTAAGAATAAAATGGAAACCTAATAAACTTAAATATATATAATCGACCGACAGTTAAGTCGTTGGACGCTATCCTTTGTTACAGTCCATAATATTCGCGCCTTCACTTATATCATCTTCAGTCTCGTCACAAATTATCTGCAGGGAATGAAGATGATAAAGTTCTGAATGTCTTTTTTATTTAAATACAAAGAAAAAATCCAGAAAAGTAGTTTAATTGATAAGTTTGTTTGTTTGTTTGTATGCTCTTTATTGTACATAAATAATATGAAAGTACATAGCTTAATGAATAACATGAAAAAAAAAAATTATGCACAAAGGCGGACTTATCCCCTGAAGGGATCTCTTCCAGTCAACCTCTGGATGAATGGACAAATAAAACATATCACATGGTAAACTAAAGTGAAAGAACACATTAAAAAAAGCAATAATATGAAAGAAAAAGAAAATAACTATAAAGAACTAAGTAACTAAAACTAATTTAATCTAAAGTGCTACTCATAATAATACAATATTGCCCACATGGGCTTGTTTTGTCGAAATATAACCAATACTTATATAAAAATATATAAAAATATACCTAAAATATATATATATATATATACTCGTAAATTTCAACAAGTATTTATTATTCGTTTTCGTAAAACCTGCGGACGTTTTTCTTAAAGGAGTCTAAAGAAGATGACTCACGAATGAATCTCGGCAGGCTATTCCATAATTTCACTGCTTGAGCAGTGAAAGACCTTGAGTAGCAACGTGAGTTGCTAATAGGAACAGCAAGTGTTAAATTAGCGCCGGATCTCAAGCGATCTTTACTTAGGGAGGACAAATATTTAAAACGCTCTTTTAAATATATTGGTGACGCAGGGTTAAAAAGAATATTGTACAGGAGTGAGAGTATATGCGTATTTCTTTTAAATTTAATCGGTAGCCAATTAAGTTTCTTGCGAAATTCAGTTACGTGGTCAAACTTCCGCAAACCGAAAACAAATCTTATTGCTACATTTTGAAGACGTTCAAGCTTTAATAACAACTCCGAAGAAGGATCCAGGAAGACTACATCACAATAATCAATGAGAGGTAATAATAACGAATTAGCCAACATAGCCTTGGTCTTTATTGGTAAAAAATGTTGTAATCTTTTAAGCGAGTGAAGAGAAAAAAATAACTTACGACTGATTTCATTAATATGCGGTGCCCAGGACAGAGTTTGATCAATTATGATACCTAGATTTTTAACTTTAGTAGTAAATGGGATAGGAATACCATCAAAAACAATATTAGGTAACACCATTTCGCGCGACTTAGAGATATGGCTCCAACTGCCCACGATAATTGCTTGAGATTTGAGCGGATTGACTGCAAGACCAAAGTTTCCTGCCCATTTTGAAATTAAGACAAGGTTATCATTTAATTGTTTGATAGCATCATCAATATTAGTGATCGAAGCCGCAGCGTAAATTTGCAGATCGTCTGCGTAAAGGTGGTATGAGCAAGTGAGAATCGAAGTTATGTAATTAATAAAAAAGGAAAACAATATGGGTGAGAGTACTCCTCCTTGAGGTACACCTGATGTAAGATGACACGGTTTAGAGTGACTATTATTATATTGGACTAATTGTTGACGGTCATAAAGGTAGGTCTTGAACCATGATAAAGCAACTTTTGACATGTTTATTCTTTCCAGTGAGCCGACAAGTACGTCTAGATCGACAGAATTAAATGCGCTACTAAAATCTAAAAGTACCAAAATTGTCACCTTTTTCTCATTAATGTTTAGACGAATATCCTCGGTAACTTTTAACAGAGCAGAAGTAGTACTATGCCCAGAACGAAAACCAGATTGGAAAGGGCTAATTAAATCAAATTTACGTAAATGGTTAGTAAGGGTACGACTGACAATATGCTCCAATATCTTAGAGAGGAAAGGAAGAATGGAAATAGGACGAAAATGAGTGAAGTCAGTGGGATGCGAACTTTTTGGAAGGGGAATAATATGAGCAAGCTTCCAACTTGCAGGGAAAACGCCGAAATGAAGAGAGTAGTTAAATATATGAGCCAGAACCGGAGAAATTTGTTCATTTATTGATAAGATCATTTCCAATCCGATGCCGTCACTTCCTATTGCTTTAGTTTTAAGAGATTTAATAATTTTTGTCACTTCTGAGGCTGACACTTCGTCAAACTGAAAAGGCGGCAGATGTTGTTGCTTCTTCTGCAGGCTAGCAAGAGTTAGTTTTTTTTGTTCTGAAGTGAGGAAAGCTGGACATGTACTAAAATGGACATTAAGTGCGTCTATATCAAGCGCTGGTTGCCAACTGCTGCAGTCTTTTCCTACCCCTAGACACTTTAGAAAACTCCATAATTTTTCAGGCGGAGAGTCCTCAATCCTCGTATGAATATAACGTCTTTTAGCTGCACGACACATTTTGTTGCATTTAGCCCTTAAGGATTTATATACTTTGTGGTTAGCATCAGTACAATCGTGACGATATTTTAAATATGCTTTATCACGAGACGCCATCAGATTCTTTAGGGTAGGTGTGAGCCAAGGGGCTGGATAATGCTTAACTCGCACAGTTTTTAGTGGAGCATATTTGTCATATAATGCCAAAACGATTTCGTTTAAAGCTGTAATCTTTGTTTCGACATCAGGGGCAGAGAGAACCGATCGCCAATCCGCATTACAGAAATCAATCCTAAGCTGATTATAATCAATGTTTCGGTAATTACGCATGAGAATCATTTTATGTCTACGTTTTGGTGGCCGTATCTTGTAGGAAGCAAAAATTAAATCATGTCGGGAGAACTCACACGCGCTCATCTGACCGTGTGACTCACAAAATTCCGGACAAGCGACAATAATTATATCAAGGAGAGAAGGCGGGCCGTTATGTGAGAAATGTGTTGCTGAGAGCGGTAAGGAAAACAGATTTAAGGAATTTATAATCGAAAGTAATTTTTGGGAGCGATGGTCATCTTTAATAAGGCACGTATTGAAGTCACCCATAATTATTATATGGTTATACAACGGACGAAAATTAGACAAAATGGTTTCAAAAGATTCAAAGTAATTAATGTTCGGATTCGGATTGTAGACTACACCAAGTAAAATTTTTGTATGATTTAAGATTATTTCAAGAAATAAGAATTCAGAGCAATTCTCTGCAGCTGTTGATTTGAGTACAATACTACAAGGTATGTTATCACGCAGGAAAATGGCCACTCCACCTCCTCCAACAGTTTTCCCGTCATTTGATCGTTGATATGTTCTATCGTTTCGTATCAGACGATAGCCAGGTAAAGAGAAAGAGGCAGAACCCAAGGAAGGCTTTAGAAAAGTTTCTGATATTAAAATTGCATGAATGTTCTTATTTTCAAAATTTACTTGCATCTCTGAAAAATGAGCTGGTAGGCTTTGAGCATTTATATGTACCACATTAAGATTACCAGGATAAGCCACGAAAGTCTCACGCAGTCTTTCAGATAGTAACGGCATAGCAGGAGAATTGCTTTCTGCGTCTAATAGACTGTCCGAAGACGAACATATTGAGAAATATTCACTATCCGAGTTGTCACTTAAGATATCAGGCATTGTGGTGATGAATTAAACACCGTACAAATAAAGCGAATAAAACACTTAGTTATATAACTAATATATAAATTGATAATAAAAGATTATTTGTCTTAAATAAAAAATATATTTATTAAAATTAAATAAAATAAGAGTAAAAAATAATAATAATAATAATAAAATAAAATAAAAATAAAAATGAATTACAATAATAAAATAAAACAAAATTAAATTAAATTAATAAAAATAATAACACCAGCTGCTGTAAATAGTTTTGTAAAAAACACACACACAATATATTTAAGCTTTCACTACATTAACTAGAACAAAATAAAATTCATAAGGAATACACATATTTAATACCTTGTAAAAAAAGTAAATAAATATTAATATTTAATTAAATATTAAATATTAATATTTAATTCTGCCTACTATTTATATTTTAATGCATAAATTAATGCCTTTGACAATTCATGTATCTGTAGTGACAGTTTATAAACAGTCTAATTTCCAGACGAAATGACAAGCTTATCAGAGTGACAGAAGTCATACGTCAACAATAATATTTACACATTTTGCAATTTATAAAATATAAATCATAATTGTCACTAATTAGACTTGGAATTTACTTAGAAATTTCGGCTTTATAAATAACGAGATAAGAATATAGAATAAATCAAAGTTAATAAAATTCGGCATACTTTACTTATTTTTGTTAAAAACACGACCAGAACGAGATTTTGAGACCTTGAGCACATCCACAGTCATTGCGTTGGCACCCATGGAACTTGAGGCACTAGGAGATGAAGTTGGCTTGGAATTAATCGCGTTAAGTTCTTCCAGCGAAACTATCTTTCTACGCGAACCATCAGGACACAAAATCACAATCTTGCCGTCACACGTCCAGCAACTCTTCACACCAAACAATTTGCGTGCTTCAATGAAGACCTGATGTCTGGGGCTCGTTAAAAATTCAGAAAGAGTTAAACCACTGTTCTTAAGTTTACTTTTATTAGACCAGACTTGACCACGGCTTTGCTGATCAACAAAGCGGAGCAAAATTGGTCGAGGCTTGTTAGTGCCAGCACTTTTACCAAGTCTCATACAAGTAATGATTGCTTGTCTTGAAAAATTACATATATTAAGTTTGTTTTTACAAACATTCACGGAGAGATCCAAAATATCTTCATTTGCTGTCTCCGGTTCACCATGTAGAAGAAGAATATTGGACCTTGACTTCATCTCCAGGGTATCCAGATATTTAAATATAATGTCTAATTGACTCTTCAAATTAGAAACTGTTTTCCAAATTAGTGATTTAAACGTATTGAAATCACTTGTTAATGAAGAAACATCCGGAGTCTTGGCAGTGGAAATTGAATCTTCAAATGCTGACATTTTAGAAGAAAACATCTTAGTTAAAGCATCCATTTTATGCTGCAGTTCCAAAATTGGATCCATTTTGTTTATTTAATAGTTTAAAAACGAGAACAAAAGAAAAAGTGTATTTTTTAATAAGTGATGTTTGAATATTGTGATAATCAGCTGGTAGTTAATTTAAAAACTATTCCATGTAAGTAATTTGGCAACACAGTATAGAAAACTTATAAAATTTAATATTTATGGAAATAAATATATGAGATAGCTAAAAACACGTCTTTACACTTTAAAGTCTACCCACCAAATTCGATTATATTATTTAGACAAAATAGTGTTTTAAAATATTAGCTTACAATACTTAAAGATGCCTCACTAAAAAAAAAACAAATTGGAAGTTGTAAAGTAAAATAATATAATAATAAGAAATATTTCATTTTATCAGTTCATCTAAAATATGCAGGTTTTATGACATTTACATTTAAAATTTAAATTTTTGAAAGTGTTCATATTTTTTTGTCTTTTGTAATTTTTTCATGAAAGTGTGTTAAATTTATGCAAGTTCTCGCACATGATTTCTATTTATTATTTTTTATGAAAGTGAAAACTTTTACCATTAAGCGGTACCTCGTTCCACTTTTAAGGAGACTTAATAAAACCTTATTCGCAAAACCTTGGTGTATATTTTTCAAGGCTAACTCTATACTTAAGCATCACAAAAATAACTAAACAACTTTTGTACTCTACAAAACTTACGCATAATATGTAGGTAAATATTACATATTGGAAAATAAACTTAGAAATTAACCGGAAAGTGTGTTTGAACGGGTTACGACGTCATTATAAAATACTTTGAAACGTTATATATATCAACGCGCGCGGCAGCGTGCGACCCAAGTTCCCGTGCCCACCCCTCGGAGCTGCCGGGAGAGTATATCCCGGATGCGAGTTTACGCTAAAAACGGCCTTTTCCCACCTCCACTGCCTGGCCCCCCTTTGACTTAGAGCTACCAAATTTTTTATGTGGCCTACGTTTAGCCCTACCAAGCTCCAATTAAAAAATAGTCGGTCTAACTTAATCTAAAGCGTTGAAAAAATTGGCCAAAAAGGCCTTATTTCGCGAATTTATAGACTATGATGATGATATAGAAGTGATAAAAATTCTAGCCCACTTCCAGGTGTGGTAGGAAGCTGAAACTTGGTGGATAGGTTTCTTATAGTCTCAAACCTCAAGGAAAAATTCGGAAACACTAATTTTTAGGCCTAAGTTGTCGAAACCGTAGAACTGCGAATATCGCAACATGCGGTACCAAAGAACGTCTCCTGCTTAGTACAATAACATTTATTAACAAAAAATTTTTATTAAGTTATCTTTTAAGTCAAAATTAGGCCGAAATGGCTATTTTTACAGAAATCAGTCTAATCACTATTACTATGTCTACTTCCCGTTATGATAGGAAGCTGGAACTCTAGGGAGCAGCTCCATTACTTGCTCTTACTCTTGGTAAAAAAAATAAAAAAGTGAAATATATAATTTTTATGCCTATGAGGTCGAAAACGTAGACCTGCGAATATCACAACATGCGGCAACAATAACATTTGTTAACAAAAAATTTTGATTAAGTTATCTGTTAAGTCAACATTAGGCCGAAATAGGCTACTTTTATATGTCAAGTCTTTATCAGGAGGTCAATGATGACCACTGCCTTCGCCACCAAGTCCTGTTGAAAAATAAAACTTTGAACTTGGGCAATCCCGATATCACAACTTTTAATTGCTGGATGAACTTGGGCCATCCAGCTGTCACGACTTTTATTGGCCGGATGCATGGATGAACCGGGAACTTGGGTTTACCTTAAACACGGAGTGTTTTTGTTTTTGTTATATGTATATATATATACATGATTTACCACTCACTGACTCATCAGGAAATCTCCGCAACTATCTGGCGGATTACCTTAAAATTTTACATCAACACTTTTTATGTGATTTAGCCGTTCACTAAGTAGTGATTTTACGGAATTCCTATTCCAATGGAATTCAACCAAATTTCAAGTCAAATTTTAAGTGATGTGGAAATCTGTGTGTTCACTGACTGGCTATTCAATGACTATTTCTCTATTTAAAATTTAAAAAACTTACATTAAACATAAAATACAAATTAAAAACTTTGTCAATACAAGAAGTCAAGTTCACATCCAAATTAATAGTGTGCTACATATATATATGTATGTGATCAAAGGATGTCAAAAGAGCATGCACTCACTTGGTGGAGAATATTCATTGGATTTCCGAGGATACAAGAATGCGTTGCCGGTCTTTGAAGAGGAAGTATTGAAAAGATTTTATATGTTATAATATATAAATTTAGTATTTATAAAAGATTGTCTAAGTTAAGTTAAAATGAATAAGGTTTCGATAAGTAATTTTTAAGCTTCCATACTTTGAAAGAAAAGATCAACCCTTAAGAGACTTATTGTTTGTCAGCCTGTCGGGAACCTTGTCTCAGATGCAAGATATAAGTTAAAATGAAAATTAAACATGATGTACAGTCCCCTAGGGCAAGAAACAACCTTCTCAAGTTAAAACAATACTAAAAGAAACGCGTTTGTGGCGCAAATTTTTAAACTTGCAAAAAAGATAATAATGTAGACTTCTAACCTACTTTCCATCTTCTCAATAAAAGGTTTGTGTATTTTATTATGTATGTATGTATTATATACTCTTTATGAGTTTCAAAATATTAAATATTTGATTCTACAATACTATCATTTACATATATTCCAATAATATTAGTTTATTATTTTTAATTTTTTAATTAGTCCTATTTTCGCATAAAATAATATATAAATAATAATATATTGGAGATCGAAAGAGAAATATAACGAAGCGTCCCGTTATATGTTTATTTAAAAGCATGACGCCACAACTGTTAATGACATGAATGACATAATCAAATACCGTCCATACTTGATGGTTAAACGTCGTTGTTTCTAATAATAAAATCTTCGTCTTGAGGAGATATGATGGCTTCGCCGGCTCGAGTAAGTATCATACGAGTGATTGTGCGCTTCCCCTTTTATATGAAAATGATGTATGAAATTATAATGAAAAACATTTTTGAGGTTATTCCGATCACGATGTTTTTATCCTTAAAATGTGACTACTTTCGTATATATATACTCGTCCTAGGAATCAATTTATGTTTCTTGTATTCATTACTAAAATAACAATAACTAATCCTTGTTAAAGAATTTTAATATGAGCGAATTGTGTTTTATTTTTAAGGTTATTGAGGTCAAATAAGACGCTTCAGATTCTACTGTTTGGAACATTACATTTCTTCTTAAAAATAAACTCTCACTTTGCTGAAAACCTTTTTTTATTCTGATAGAGTTTTGCAAAATAAAACAGTGCTAACTATTTTGGTTATAATAATATAAAAAATTAACTTGTTAAACTTAACTTCGCAATTTTTTTTTACTACAATACTTTTAATAGAAAAACAAAATACAATCTATTAAAGTGACCTAAAAAAATTGAAAAATGATGTTATGTGTTAGTTTTTTATTTATTAAAAGATTTAAATCAAAGATAAGACAAGAAAGGTGTTACAATAAGTAATTTAATAAATTATGGTGCCTTTCCTCGAAAGAAAAAGCGACATTTGAAGGATATTTTTTTTGCCTGCTGACAGGACCCTTTTTCTCAGGGATGCAATATGTCAACTTAAGATTAATATGAAATAAGGTACACAGTCCCGTACGGATATGAAAAAAACAAGCTTCTGAAATCTTAAGAAAAGTCCATATAATAATAGTATTTCTACAAAGTTATTATTATGTATAGTGTACAAAGTTATTATTATGTATAGTGTACATAACACTTAATAATTAGATTAATTATTATAGATTAGGGTCACCCCCCCCTCTCACCAAGGCCTACTGCTGGGACAGGAAGCGACGGGCGTACTCCCGCCTCCTTCTTCCCAGCCTCCCCCGGCGGAGCGGGTCAGAGGGAGAGGCTTGCTCCCTGACCCGCTCCGCGGCCTCCTTCGCGGCAATGACTTGCTCGCAGAAAGAGGCCATAGCGGCCCAACACCTCTCGCTGCCGACTATCGCGCCGACAAGGCGCGGCAGCGAGAGGTCCCTGCCATCCACGGCATCCACCATCCACCAGCTCAGCGCGCTGATGACCCCAGGCTGCGCACTCCACTGTGACGAGCCGTGTCGACGGACTCGTCACAGTGGTGGCAGGACGGGGCCGCCTCCCTTCTTGCAATCTTGTGCAGGTACTCACAGAAGCACCCGTGCCCCGTGAGCACCTGCACAAGACGGACCGTCAGAGTCCCGTGTCGCCGGTTGATCCAACGATCCAAGTGGGGGCGAACTGCCCCCACTGTCGTCAGATCGGCGGCAGGGGACTCTAAGTCCCTCGTCCACCGTCGAATCAGGGCTCGGTGAGCTAAAGCCCTGATTCGAGCTGCCTCGGACCTTACCCCCGTGGTCCTGGCTTCCGCCCGGTGCCTATACACCACGGCGAGCACCTCCGCCTACAGCTCCCAAGGCGGATCGCTCGCCAGGAGTGTGGCCGCAGTGTACGACACTGTACGGTACCCCCTGATCATCCTCACCGCTAAGACCCTCTGCGTCCTTCGCAAGAGGGTCTTGGAATCGGCGGTGAGGGACCCCGACCTTATGGGGGCACCGTACAGCGCCATACTTCTCATGATGCCGGCATAGAGTCGCCGGCACGGAGCCTGCGGCCCACCGACGTTGGGCAGAAGCCTTCCCAAGGCAGCCGCGGTGGACAGTAACTTCGGGGCCAGAAGGGAGAAATGAGCGCCTAAGTTCCATCTTCCGTCCAGGGTGAGACCCAGATATTTTAGCTGGGCCTTCACGACCACCTCCTCACCCTGGACGGAGATGGACGCCCGGCGAGAGGGACCCCGGTGAGGGCCGTGGAAAAGGATGGCCTCCGTTTTGGATACGGAGACCTCCAATCCCAACAGCCCTATGCGGTCTGCAACCAGCGTAGCACCGACTGTTGCCAGACGGGCAGCCTCCGCATACGTCCATTTCCATCCCCCATTAGAAAAAGGGGGGGTCATCACAGGAGGCGAGTGGCCGGTGGATTCCGGGAATAGGTCCCCCACCAGCCGCTCGAGGAAATCCGGCTGAAGGGACTCCATGACCGGGGCCCCCATGGGTCCCTATCGAGACCTGCCAGGATATCCTCCCGAGCCAGGTCCTTCGCCTTTATGAATTTGGAGCCTGGCGTAACCCAACTTGAACTGAAAATTTATATTATAAGTAACAACAACCTCTTAATACAGTAGAAATATATTGAAAATAATTATTCAGTAACACTAAAATTGACGGGTGTTTTCAATAATTTTGTATGTATTTTACCAAGTGACTATAGATTAGATACCACAATACCAAAAATACAGTAGTATCCGTAATGTACATACCCTGTGATTTTTATAATACATTTTATTAACTGATCTTTAATGTAATTGATTTTCCCAAGATGCTAATAAACATATTTTAGGAAATTTATTTATTAAACACTCTGGTTATATTTTAAAATATATATATTTATGAAAGCAATAAAAAATCACTGATTTTATATTGAATCATTAAAAAGGTATCAATAAAAAATAGACATACTTTATTATTATCTCCCTTACTTTTCGCAATTTTCATTAATTCCATAACTCAATATATATCTTCTCTCTTTCACATGTATGCAGACGATATTCAAATTTACCGCCATACTAACGCTGACAATCTGCATTCCTCCATATATGCCATTAATGATGACCTGACTGAAATTTTAAAATGGAGTTGTCTCTATGGTTTGAAAATAAATCCTACTAAATCACAGGCAATTATTATTGGCCGACCCGGCATGATTGCTAAAATTGACAAATTTAATCTCCCACCGATCTTATATGACGGTATAGCAATACCATATTATGACTCCGCTAAAGATCTTGGGTTGTACATAGACCAAACATTAAGTTGGTCCGTTCACATAAAAGATCTCAGTAGGAAAACATTCATCGCAATGATTCTCTTCAGCGACTAAGATATTTTCTACCTATTCCTACCAAAATTATGTTAGCACATTCTCTCCTACTTTCTATTCTAGATTATGCCGATGTAAGCTTTCTTAACTTGACTGAGGACCAATTAAATAAACTTGAGCGACTTCAAAACATAGCTATAAGGTTCGTATTTGGCTTGCGCAAATATGACCACATTTCACAATTTCGTCAACAGCTCAAGTGGCTCACTATTCGTCGACGCCGGGATTTACGTGTACTTTCTCTGCTGTACTGTGTATTATTCCATCCAATTACACCCTCATACCTAAAGGAAAGATTTGAATTTCTAGGACCACAGGAAGATTTGAGATCGTCACAATTATTAATATTAAAAATGCCATTCCATAACTAAAAATTTTATAAGCACTCTTTTACAGTGCTTGCCACAAAACTGTGGAACACTCTTCCTTTGCCTATACGGCAATCGAAAACATTAATTAGACAATCAAAAATTTAAAGAAAAGAAAATAAACATGGATAAAATATCTTAAGTTAGAGAAGCTTCTTTTTAGTTATAATATAAATAATATATTGATAGTAAGTGCAGTGAAGTCACAATATGTGCAGAATTCCAAAGAAATCCAAAGCCTCCTGAAGCTGATAACATCAAATTCGTAAAAAAGTACGATATGTCACAGCCTATTAAAATCTTTTGAATTACCTGTCTATAGATAATCAATCAATTTAATCACAGACAAACATCACACAAATTTTAATGTGTGACTAAGTGATTAAATTTGTACAGAAGTTAAATTTCTACGTAACAGTACTTTAAAAGGATTATTCTATGGACCAATATTAACGTAAAAGCTTCAATTGGGAACGTATTTACAAAACTAAAATGTGATGATATGTTACAAATGAATTATTGTTATATATACAAGTATAAAGCTGCAACCACACATGAGATATATATAGATGATAACAATAAAACTGATATTAGTATTTCACAGAATTGAAAACCATAAAGTAAATGAATAAAATGCAGTGCTAAACTATTTTTAATACATAATATAAGGGTTTGATTAACTTTTATACTTAAGTAAATCAAACAGTTATATTATATACCCAGTAACGCAATTTAAATATATTCATAATAGAAACAATAATTTTAAAAGTATTCTAACAATACTATACTCATCCTAACGGTATACTTAAATAAACATAGCTTTGTAATTTGTACAAAAAATATCCATTTGCAACTACAGAGTAGTTGCAAATCTTCTAATATCTCTTAACACATAAATCTGTCTCTCACCTGTCTACACTGAACGTGGACAAATCCATCTGTGCGATACAACTAACAAGGTAAAATCTAAGGAAATGACTTATCTAAATATACATTCGTCTTTAATTTTTATGTTATAATGTAAAACATGTTTCGACTCTAGATTTAGATTAATGATAAAAAATAGTAGATTAAAAATAAATTATTAATATTGCAATTTGCTTTTCACAAGAGCGTAACTAAAAATTATTTTTAAGTTATAGTAAAATTAAGGATCTTCTAATACCGTTATCCTTTGATTACATGAATGCTTAACAGATATTCTATTGTTAATAATGTAATCAAATATAACTGTATCACTTCGGAGACTACATTCAATTGCAGAAAAAAAAACCTTGTATAAGACCATTAAACCTAATGTCCTTTAATAACCTTGTTTTAAACCGAATATCGCCATGAACAGGGGTTTTTATTTAAGCAAAAAAGCTTCTATACGTGTTACTGAATTCATATGTTTGTTTTGGGATACCTAAGTTTGGACTAACTTGTTGTATATATCTTTACAAAATGTGACTGTATTAGATTTTTCCTTTGCATTTCTTCATTTCTTAAAGATAAGTTAACTGTTTCCCAAATATCTTAACGTAATTAACGTATGTACCTTAACGTAACTGAATCATTAAAAACTTATACGTTGTTATTATCTTTTATAATAGTTATTCAGCATTTCTTTTTATTAAACAATATTACTAATGGGATAAACTTGCTTACTATACTTTTTGTTAATATTTTAAATGTATTTTCACAATTCAACGGTATTGATAACAAAAATGTTATGAATAATATGTAATACGTGATGTACTTTAGGGACTTTATTTACGAGCTAATTGCGGCACACTTTAGAAATAATCAAAGAAACTTACCTCTTTGAGATGCTATTACTATCGTAGTTCAAGAGTAACATGAATACTGAGCTACTTAACATAGTCGTAAGTGTTTGTTCTAAAACGTGTCGTAGCGATTTATGACCATCTTAGAATTTCAGAAAGACCTAACCAGTGAAGTATATAATATTGTTAAATATTGCATGTTCATTATAGAAAATAAAGTATTAAAATATATAACATTAGTGTACGCATAATAACCCAAATTAAATCAATTAAAAGTAGTAGGTTTTCTCAAAACTATAATTGTCTTGCTATAAGAAATTATTTGTTAAATAGAATAGTTTATTTATAAGCGAGAAATTTATTTGTATTATAATTAATCATATTTTAATTTGCACCGCAGCTTAATCATTCTTATCTAAGAGGTGCTTATTCGAATTAAATACATTTTTATGTTCAGCTCTTAAATTTAGACTAAGTTATAATATTTAAATTTTATTTTGTAACAAAATTACAAGAAAATATAAAAATTGAAGTATTTTAGATTTAAAACAAACTCGTTTAAAAGTGGTGCAATTAAAGGTCTTTTCATCAGTCCTTAATTAATCTTGCAGGTGGTATAACATAAATATAATAAGACAATGAACAAAATAAAAAGACTGAATCATAATAATTGTTTTTTATACTATAGTTAGACTTGGCTTTTGCACATTATGTTTTAAATTGATTAGTAAAGATTACCAAAATCATCACATAGTTCTACTCATCTCAATGTAATTAAGTGTGATATCGGAGCGTGTCGAGAGAAATACTACCGAACTCCCACGTTTAATTGTTTACTCTCCCCAATGACACTGGAATGTAAGCATTCCTAATGGCTGCATCTTATTAACATTACATTTAATTTGTGCTGAAAGTATGTTTGCATATATCTTTACGATTACAAGTATACACGGGACTTTCGATCAAATATATTAGAAGTGTTAGGTTTAGATAGTCGAGGAATCAAATTTTATTTATTACTTTTATATTTTTGATAATGAAATTAAATTTATATTTACTTAACCTAATACAAGGAAATGTTAACTTAGTTGATGGATTTGGTCGGGACTTCTTCACTTTCAGCGCACGGCCTGAAATCGACTATAATTATTACAGTTTAGACAAAAACACAACTAGAGGCAGACGAATTAACTAGCAATAGCTAGGTAGGATAGGTAAGTTTCTTAAAAGTTACTTTAGATATTTGTTTTGTACGGTCTTACCTCATGTCGTAAACAAACTTTAGACACCTTCGACTGTCTTAGTTAGTTAAGACAAGTAATTTATCTGAAGACAAACAGCATGCAAACTATTTTCTTATATAATATTATATATATAGAAGTGGTATATGTACACTTAATGCCTCGCTAACTTCCTAACTTAGTTATAAAAGATAACAATAAGTTGGATAGATTTGACTTACTTTTCTCTTAATATTATTTAAAATGGTTTCACAAAAATGTAATCAATATTTTTATAAATGCACAATAATAATAAATAGTAATAATAAATATTTATTTGACTTTGTATATTTAAAAACTTAGCATTTTCTTTTTTGCGGGACTATAATTTTATGTATTTTATTAATTTTAATAATTTATTAAGATTAGAAACGTTTGAAAAACAATTAACATTAAGGAAATTTTATATTTAATATTTTAACCTTAGCGACGTAAAAACTAACAAAAAAAACAAATAAGGTCTAACAATGAATATTTGGACTTAAAAGGCCATTTTTAATTCATTAGCACATAATAAAAATAAGACGAAAACATTCATTTAAATTTCAGCGAGCCTCAAATTTTAAGTACAATATAGCTTTGATAATGTAAAAACTTCATGCAAAAGCATTTTTAAGTGACTTAATATGATATTTTGAAGCTACTCACACTTGTATCATATCTTGTATTTACAAAGCGCGCTAAAACATTGATAGAAACAAGAGCTGCATTTCAACATACTACTTTTTATTCTAGTATACAAAGCTATACTGCTAGTAGTGCAGAATGTGGCTTAAGATCACGTAGAGAGAGGTGCTGGTATTGTTAAAGTTTAAGTTTTAGATCCAACTATTAACTTAAAGTGTCTAGAACAACTTTTGATTACTTTGTTAGTCTAAATATTTGCTTATTTTGAATTCAAGTGTATGAATAAATCAAAGTGTTATTGATATTTTTCTCTACGCCGTGCAGACAAACACTAAGTGTAATGTTTATTTACATTAACTTGCTCTAAATACATAAAATATATGTTTATATTTCAGATTAATTATTAACTTAATTTCTATGATACAAAAAATAAAACTAAACGTATATTCTTTCTAGATTGATTAAGATCTATCTTATGTTTCTATAATGTGACAGTAAAAAGGTTAATATATATATTTTTAAACAGTTTATTTATAGTTGCATTTTCTTTATAATTAATAATTTTTTATCTAATGATCAGAATTTGTTTGAAATAGCATATCTATTATTACTCTTCAATGTATTAGATAACAATATGCTAAGATTTATTATATTTGTATTATAGATTATGTTGCAAGTTTTGTGAAAATAATCGTTTTAAATTAATTAAGAGAAGAATTTTTCAAGCGATTTCTCTCTTTCATTCTAATCAATTTTCTTGTCTGGCTATTGTATTTCATCCTCCACACATGTGCAATTGCAAGCAAGCAATTGTCCTTTTACCACCAATTTGTAGTTTTTTTATTAACTTTCAGTGTAAGCATAATAAAAAAAAAAATAAACATGACTTTTTCCATAAACCTACATTCATTTCTCCATTAAAATGATGATATTTTATTTCAACTATAGACACAAAAAATTCTAGTGAACTTTTGGGATTCGAAGAATCATATAACCATCTGTTATAGTCTTGGAATACAATTTTTAATTACCTACTCGTACTTATAAACAAAGTAGGAAGTAAATAATAGGTTACAAGTATTTGTAGTTGGTATGACTATTATATAAAATTAATATATTTTAAATTAAATATAGGTCGGTAAATAAGATTGAATACCAAATTATGGCCTGTATTTTCTAAGTATTTTTTTAAATATTTCCTTTATCTGTACATGATGGTTAGAAAATGAAACGGACAATACATAGGACCTCACTACGTCATCTCCAAACAATAAAGCATATAACAACAATACGTCACAATGACGGCAGCGAGTACGCAGCGGTATACGAGAACACAAATTTGAAGGCTTCGACTATAAAAGCTTGAAAATATAGTTTTCTATTGAATATCTTCTAGTTTATTCATGTATAGTAATTTCGAGTTGATAATAAATAAGTGAACGTTAAATTTAATATTTAATGCAATGAATATTATAAAGTATTTTAAAATATATCATAACGCCATATGTTTTTATATTTATTAAAAATGACATATTTTTTAATAATTATACGTGACAAGCCGAGAGAGATATATATAAATATATAATATATGCACCGTAAATTGGTGTAAACAGAGTCCGAAGTCGTGTTAATATTATATTTTACAAAACAAATACTTACATATTTAAATAAGGGAATAAACATATTTATTTCAATGTAACATTTTTTTAAATAAATAAATATGTAACCAACATCTTTATATTATTCGAATTTCAAGTAAGTATGAATAAGCTTAAAGAATCCACATTAAGCCGACGAAGGTTATTGAATATATGAATAAATACATACATTTATGAACACATAAAATACATACACTTATGGTATGATCTCATGAAATTAACATACTCCACAGCAGAAGGGCATATGACATAACATTAGCTCATGATTTTTTTGAGGGTTTAACGAGGTCATTACTTTAATAATTATGGTCAGTGAATATAAATCATATACACTTCATAATTACTTTAATTCACATATTTTTGCCTCTTCTGGGCATTTCTCTGTTAACCTATATATTTGTACCTAACATATTTATTTAAGATTAAGAAGCCTTCGTTTAGTTAAAAATATTAGATATGATGAGATATAAAATGAAATTAAATTAAATGAAAGTGCTTACTTGTAATGATAATCTATATTTCATTAAATGATCCGTTACTTCGAATGTAAACATATTTATATTTTAAAAACGATTTAATTGAGGTTACAAAATATGGTCGTAGTGGTTTATTTATTTATTTATATAGTGATGAATAAGCCACAAGTCTTTGCAGCAGTTTAGCAGACCGTCAATTCATCTTCGACGTTCACCAAATGTATATTGAATATATAAAAGATACATTTAAAAGTATTAAAGCAATGTGCCTAGTAACTACCAAAACTTTAATTAAATGTACTAGGCTTACTTTTAAACTTTCAAACGATGTGGCGGTTAAAAAAGTTCAGACGAATTAGAAACATTGGTCTCCAAAATTATAAATCGAGGAACCAGACAAGATATAATAGTAAAATGTGGTCAAAGTACTTAACAGAACTATGTAAATTAATTTTCGGGGAAAGATAAAGTCTAACTAAATAAGTTAATAGCATGAAGCATGTCTTACTACTTCGTCCTCTATTCCTAACCTTATAGCTGAACCCTAAATCGGTGATAATAATTATATGTGTATGTTGAACAACTAATGATTTAACAGAAATTCGATTAATGCTGCTTTTAGTAATTTTTAACTTTTATTTATTAATTAAATATTACTAGTACTACTCACAATTAATTGCAAAAAGCTAGTAATTTGTTATTTAAAAATGATGAAATGTCAATACGTTGTCATAATAAAAGCAAGCTGTACAATAAACGTACAAACTTTCACAATCAAAGGTTACCTCGTTCGGCTTTTGAGGAAATTACGACGCTGTTCGTAACATTTTGTGTATATTTTTAAAAAGTATCTCCTTTAGAGAATAATAGCGTGTTTAATTAACATAGTTTTGTGTTGCTAACGCGTTTATACAATAATTAGGAAAATAAAGTTTAAGTGAAGGTTTAGGCGACGATGTGTTTAACAGTGGTTATGATAAATTGTTTAACTTAATATAATTACACATTTTCTCAAAATAAGGGAAAAATCATAAAAAAGGAGTTTTTCGAGTAACATTATTTTAATTTTTATAATTATATATTTTCGTATTTTCTATAAAAACATTATTTAGAAAATAGGAAAATAAAAAAGTTACACATAAAGCAAGGTAAATAATATATCGTTATAAATTAAAAAAATCAAAAGTAAAGGTCTCTTAAATATATTTTTTTTATTGTAGTCTTCAAAAAAATCTTTGTCTTATTATCTTTTCTATCCAATCACGAAATGTCCAGGAATAAAAGTTTTATATTGAGACTCCGTATTTGGTAACTCTTTCAAAGCAAAACACATTGGCATTGGTTTTTTTTATTTTCAATAAGATGATTACTGAAAGTACGTAAAAGACTATTTGGAAAAAATTACCTCATTTGTATTTCTCAATATCATGAAATAATAACTTGAATTATATTTAAATAGAAACTACTTTTTTATAATAACATTATACCATAAAAAAAAATATTCATTGAAACAACGTCACCTAAGACGAGTACTTAATCCAAGGATATAATAAAAGTAATTGAGAGCCGATCTATACCATATAAGACAGCTTGAGTTGCGTTTGAATATATTTTAAATCATAACATTTGTCGCTTTAGATTGTTTTCAATCATTAAAACTGAAATCTGACTGTTTGACATGAGATCCTCAAACCAAAAGAAAATTCAGCCTTTCTAAAATTAATAGATATAATCTTAAATTTTAATACGTTTAGAACATTAACTGCATTATTATTTTTACTAAATCTTGTTTGACTTGAGATCTTTTAAATTTTGTTATCATTACATACTCTATTCTAATGTAATATTTTATATCTAATTTCAAGTATAATATATATTATAAACCAAGTTTTTAGCAAATGAATGTATTAATTAATGGCTATAAGTAGTAAGTTTACCCTAACGATATTAGACACGTTTTAAAAAAGTACTATAATTTCAAAAAAAATGTATCCTGACAGCTTCAAAAATCACAGATTTGTGTTGCAGTCGTTGGTAGAATAGTTTTTGGAAAATAAAAAAAATTTTTTGAGAAAATCAATATATCATGCGATCACGTTAAACACCAGCACTACCTATTGTTACATTGAAATAAAGTTTTCATTAAATTATATTTGGGTAAAGAATGTACTTTTGACTGATCAACTCAACAATTCTAAAGGATGCTATTACTAAGTCGGATGATAAGGATGTTTTACTCTGCAAAAAAACTTTTGTTAAATATTTTTTATCATCTGTCAATACTTGTTTCATAGAATATAAGGTCAAGTGACAAATAATAGCAGAAGTTTAGTCACCTCATTTTCGTGATTACTAGAATGTTTTAATTATAACTAAAGCGACTTGCATTCAATGGTTATCTCATATTTCAATCACTATTTCAAGCGTCATCATGAAACATATGAAAACTGAAATAAATTCTTAATTACAATATCGCGGTAAAACTCTGAAATGTTAATATAAACATCATTTATACTCGTACAACCAAAATAACAACACTATTTAGAATAATATAATGAGTTTGAATTATTTGTTATTAGACAAATCAGAAAATATATCAGATTAATATTTATATAAGTTTCATATTAATTGTATATCAAAAACCAACTTATAATAATACTATTCGTGGAAAATAAAAAAAAAAATTAGAAATATGTTGAAGATCAAACTGTATGTAATATTAAAAGTATTATTAGGTAGCTTTTAAAACTTCTAAAACTGTTGTTCAATGTGAAATTAATAAAACTGTGATTGAATAAAGCAATACAAAAAATACCGCTCTCAGCGACCGCACGAACTAACTACCTATTATTACAAGCGTGGCTTAGCACCGCATTGTCGTATGCACATCCTCGAATGTTTATTAACATTCAACATCTCATTGCTAGTATAATTTAATGTATTAGTAATACGATAATAATTACATTTACATTTTAACAGTAAGTGTTCATTAAAAAAAACTCTCGATTAGGAAGTCTAAAGATATTTTCCGTCATCATCAATAATTACACAGGCACACAAAAAAAAAAAAACGTCATGAACCAGAGGGGAGACCCCATTATTCTTAGGTTTTTGGGATCGCTGAAACCGAATATGACAATAAAAACTAATTTTAAATGCCAGTTTTCCCGCCAGCACCCCCTTACTACCTCTTAAGGGGTGAAAATTGAAATTTTTGTATAAAATCAAGATAGATGTCTATTTCTACGTTTTTTGGGATGCTAAAACCGAAAATGATAATTAAAAATAAATTCATGACCACTATCACCCCCTACCACCCCTTACGGGGGGTGAAAGTTTAAATTTTTCTATAAAGCCAAGATAGATGTGTATTTCTACGTTTTTTGGGATGCTGAAACCGAAAATGATAACTAAAAATAAATTCATGACCACTATCTCCCCCTACCATCCTTTACAGGGGGTGAAAATTTCAATTTTTCTATAAAATCAAGATAGATGTGTATTTCTACGTTTTTTGGGATGCTGGAACCGAAAATGATAACTAAAAATAAATTCATGACCACTATTACCCCCTTACCACCCCTTACAGGGGGTGAAAATTTAAATTTTTCTACAAAATCACGATAGATGTGTATTTCTACGTTTTTTAGGATGCTGGAACCGAAAATGACAACCAAAAGTGAATTTGATACCTCTTTTACCCAATACCACCCCCTAACCATCCCTAATGGGGGGTTTCAATTTTGTATAAAATCAAGATGTATGAAGAAATTTTAACGATTTACAGTAAGTGACATGTTTATCAAACTAGTTTGAGGTTACTCTCTCTCTCGCTCTTATATTAGAAATTCAAATGCTTTATCGATCAGAAGTATCTGATATATATTCATGATTTAATTCTACTCTAATCCTGATGGAACCTTGCATCTTGCTCCTCACTGTAGTCTCCTAAATTGTCAGGAAAATAATCCCTTCTATTTTGGAGGCATAGAATTAGGTTCAGCATCTTTTAGTCTCCTAAATTTTCAGGAAAATAGTAACAATTCTATTTCGGAGGCATAGAATTAGGTTCAGCATCTTTTAAGCGTTTTACAACACTGCCGGATGGATAACAGTATAAGTAGTATTAAATAGAAAGTAAAAAAAAAAACAAAAAGTAAAAAAACTTGTGAAGAATAGATCAAAAATCATGATTCAGTCTTAAAGGTTGGTGAGGGGTGTTAATGGGTGATAGAGGTCTTAAATTTTATTTTTAGTAATCATTTTCGGTTCCACCATCCTAAAAAACGTAGAAATACACATCTATCTTGATTTTATAGAAAAATTTAAATTTTCACCCCCGTAAGTCGTGGTAAGTGGGTAATAGTAGTCATGAATTTATTTTTAGTTATCATTTTCGGTTCCAGCATCCCAAAAAACGTAGAAATATACATCTGTCTTGATTTTATAGAAAAATTGAAATTTTCACCCCCTGTAAGGGATGGTAGGGGGAGATAGTGGTCATGAATTTATTTTTAGTTATCATTTTCGGTTTCAGCATCCCAAAAAACGTAGAAATACACATCTTGACTTTATAGAAAAATTTAAATTTTTACCCCCCCTAAGGGGTGGTAGGGGGTGATAGTGGTCATAAATTTATTTCTAATCATCATTTTCGGTTTCAGCATCCCAAAAAACGTAAAAATACACATCTATCTTGATTTTATACAAAAATTTCAATTTTTACCCCTTAAGAGGTAGTAAGGGGGTGCTAGCGGGAAAACTGGCATTTAAAATTAGTTTTTATTGTCATATTCGGTTTCAGCGATCCCAAAAACCTAAGAATAATGGGGTCTCCCCTCTGGTTCACGACGTTTTTTTTTTTTTGTGTGCCTGTGTTATCTTTATATTTCAGCAAAAGTCATGAATCTATTTTTCCATTGGTTAAAACCGTTTGATAGTTGAGTTTGTGGCATTCAAAGAGACAATCGCGACCAATGATTATGTTTTGCTGATTTTCCATCATTGGTGGGGTATATTAAGTTTCTCTTTTTTTCTGATCTGGATTGGATTTTATTTATT
Source organism: Melinaea menophilus ssp. n. AW-2005 (assembly GCA_918358695.1). Lineage (NCBI taxonomy): Eukaryota > Metazoa > Arthropoda > Insecta > Lepidoptera > Nymphalidae > Melinaea > Melinaea menophilus. Next base: position 17,636,766 of record OU911043.1, on the reverse strand, counting down.
TTAAAATAACTACGCTTTTTCTCATTGTAAAAAAATTATTCGTATAAATTTAACTTCTTTTGAAAAAGTTAATAAAAGTAAGACCTGTGTTTAATTTAAAGCAAACTCTACGGAAGTGTTTAATTTTCATTTATAATTTTTAATAAAAGAACAAGTTTTAACAATTAAGCGGTAACTCGTTACACTTTTAAGGAGATCTTGTAAAACGGTATTCGTAACATTTAACTCCTCTAGAATACAGCTGTTTAATTAGTTTTATGTTACTAATATTATATGTTGAAATATAAACTTTGAAACCAGATTCAAGGGGAGAGTGTGTTGTATCGGGATTTGGTATAATATCTTATTATCATAAAATAATTTGAAATTTGTTACATAATCCAACCAACTAAGAGCTTAATAATTACCTAATTTATATAATATTGTAAAACGTATAGATTTGTGATTTAATCAAATCAAAATTCAAAATACAAAATTTTAAATACGAAATACAAAATTATAATTATTAATAAATTATTCACTCATTAAAAAAAATATATATAAAACAAACATATCAAAAATAAATTAAAGCGTAAATATAAAATAATTATTATTAAAACTAAATTTATAACCAAATGTATAATTTTTAGCAGGTAGGTAGGCAGGTAGAACAAGGAAAAGACTGAGAAAATTATGACCGACTATACAACGTTTGGAAACTCAACTAAAATACATCATTCATCCTCATTGCCTTAATCGAACACCACCGGAAAGTTTTTTGCACCCACCATGTTTGCACCCAAAAAAAGGTGTTCTAAGCTTTAACTTAAACTATTCTCACTACGTACTCACATGAGGTGAGAGGAGTTATTTATACCTTTTACAACATCACAGCTACAAAGGAAGTGATGGATTTCATTTCTCCAACTTTTACCTACTTCTAGGCTCTGACAGCCTTCGTGATCTCCTTTACAGCAATGACTATTGTAACGTAACCTAGCCCACTCTTGATGGTAAGTTTGTTAGTTCTGTGCTCTTTTTTTATACCTGCTGTATAAAAAAAATATTTTTCTATTTTTTCTATTGTATAACAATTTATTTCGGGGACGAATGTATTCTTTAAAACAGAAAAGCGTTACAATTAAACAATCAAACTAACATTCGCATATAAAATAACAGTACGAATGCGCTACGTTGTCATTAAAGCGTTGGAATAAAAGACAAAGAGGGTTGTAAAGTTCTGATTGAAATACATTTGAATAGTTTGAATTATCATAAAAATGTAGAACAAACTCTCGCTACAGAATAATGAGATGACAATTTGTAATGTAAATTCTTTCATTTTTGTGTAATTGTTTCCTTACTATTGTTTACTTGATATAAATGAAAGACAAATAGATGCGTACTATTTTTATTAAAATATATTTCACTTTTTAAGTATGAGGTACATTTATTTGTACATATATTGTTGTGAAGGAAAATGCCGTGGATTTCCTCCTTAATGGTGCATCTGTGATATTAAATCCGCAAATCCACAGTGGTACAGCGTGATAGAAAACGAGACTGAAAATAAAGACAATTAGGAAATAAAAAATAACAAGACATATTAAATTAACCTTAAATAAAACTCTCAGCCAATAGATAAAATAACGATCCCCAAGCGATCAAACATATTTTTTTAAAGAATAACTAACAAAGGCGGTCAAAGGCGGTCTGTACATTTTGAAGCTAAAATGCTACATACAAATACACGATTTATAAATGTAGATCCCTTATTTTCTCTTATTTTTACCAGGAAACTCACAAAAAGACGACAATAAGTCAACAATATTAAACCAACGAATAAAGTTAATATATTTTAAAGACCGAATTACTTCAGGTACATTGTTGTCATCTTTATCCAAGTGGATGAAGTTAACAACAATAGATCCATTCAAATTTAAAACTCCAAATAGAATGCACAGATTTATACTGCAGGACTGCAGAACTGCAGGTTAGTCGAAGTTATTACAAGTGTATGCCCGGTATTTTTCTTTCCACGAAAATTTTTCCAGCATCAAGTTGACTAAAAGTTTTTCGAATTAGGCTTATGAAAATTAAACATTTTTTGAAATATTCAGCGTGCCTTTCTATTTTTTAATTTTGTTAATATAATGTAGTTATTTAAGGTTTATAAGACGAAGGTTCTGATATTTGAAAGAAATGAAGAATGTAAGATAAACGTGAATGGTAAGATAATAGAACAAGTGAATGAAGTGGTATATTTGGGAAGTATGTTTAGCAGAGATTGAAGATACGAAAAGGATGAGGAAAGGCGTATTGCTGCCGGTAACAGAGTGTTATACAGCAGCCAAACGTGGGTAACATAGAAGAAGAATGTAAGAAAGATGAATACTGTGGAGATGCGATCTCTTCGGAGAATATGCGGAATCAGTTGAGCTGACCGAATCCGCAATGAAGAGATCCACAGGTACTAGCGAAGATATCACGGTGAGAATGAAGAAGAACGTGCTCAGGTGGTTTGGGTACGTCGAACGAATGAGTGATGAAAGAATGGTATAAAAGATTTATAAAGGAAAAGTGAGTGGTAAGAGAGACAGGGGGAGGCCTCGAGCGACTTCCGAAAACATAGTATCTATGATACTGGAGGAAGGTCACGTAAAAAGCATGAAGACCCCCGGAGGGCATGTATGTAGAGGTTGATGTCTGTGGCCGAGGCGAAAGAGTTATGCAGGGCCCGTAGCGTTTGGCGCTCCGTCGTCTCTGGCTACCCCGCAAGGGATATGGCGTGAAGCTAAGTAAGTAAGTAAGTAAGGTTTATTTTATTAGTAGAATAAATGTCTGATAATAAATTAATTGAATACAATATTGTATAATTAATAATAGTTAACTAAACTTAAAATATTAAGTAAAACGCTTGATGAAAAGTAGTAACTTTTCATGTAAATCTGTAATATTCATTCATTCAAAGGACTAATGAGGATACATTACAAAAAAGTAATTCTTCTAATGTGAAGCATAAATACCAATAATGTTTAGTAGTAAACTATTTAAGGGGTAACGTTCATAGTACATCTGTTATGAAAACTATGTTTTCTTACAGTCGATATTAAACAAAAATCAAAACAAAATTAATTATATTTATTTTTTATCCAAGTTTATAACACTATTTGTATATTACAAAGTTTTTATTAAAAAACTTGGAACGCTAAACTTACGAATGAGGTAGGTAGGGCATCTGCCTCATTCGTAATTACTCAATTCTATTCATAATTCTTAACCATTCGTAATCACTCAATCTAGTCAATAGATACCGCCATCTGTTAGAATTGTTAGGAGCAAATGGAAAATTGTGACTGCAAAATAGTAAACAAATAATTTGCCATAAAATGATATTGCGACTATGAATTGAGTTGAAAATTATTCTATCTTTTAAATTAGGTCAAACTACACGTGGTGTGTAAATTTTATTTAAATCGGTTAAGTAGTTTAGGAGTTCATCGCGGACAAACAAAATGACACGTAATTTATATGTATTAGGATTATATTATGAATATTACTCACGAATGGTTGATAATATATTTTTTAAATCCCACATTTCCTAGAAAATTTGTTCTAACAATAGCACAGGAGACACAACAAGGTACACTTCACAGATACAAAGAGTCATTCAACCACTATTTAGTCTTTCGGAAAGTAGTTTTTTTTATTTTTATTTACAATTAAATAATATGTATTTGTATGTATATGAAATTATAATATTTTAATTAAATTATTGCAAAAATCTGAAACTGGTTCTTAAAGTTAATATTTTTGAAGTCTCGAAATAGTATTGAATTCGAATTCAATTCAATAATTGTGGTTACAGACTGTATTTTTTCTGTATTGTTTTTAGTATTTCTTTGCTCTTTACGTATTGGCTAGAAAATCGGACATAGAATGACATGGACATGGACTTCTCTACGTCATTTCCAGACAATGATATGCAAAGGCATGCAACAAAAATGCATCACAATGGCGACGCAGCGAAATACGAGGGCAAAAATCCGAAGGCTTCAACTATAAAAGCTAAAAATAGTTTTCTCTTTTATAACTTCTATTTTCTCCGCGTGTATAATGGATAAAAACGTACCATCCCCGAGTTGATGACATATAAGTTTATATGAGCTGAATCTAAAAATTTAAAAAATATATGTTATAAATTAATTAAATATTTATAAAATGTACAATGCAATGACGGATCCGAAATGGTCGAATAATGTTGAAGTTATCAGTTCAGTTCAGTATCAGTAACTAATGATTTTTTGAAGGAAAAATCAGTCATACAGAAAAAATTAAAGAGATTTTATTAAATTTGTATTACCTATCGTATCGTCGACATACGTCTGACGTAAATGATGTAAAAGTCTTAATTAATTTAGTTCTCATCACATCATTATATAACTACAATGAGTGTTCTCAGCATACAAAATTAATTGAAATATCATGTATAAGTAAAGGTACTTGAAGACTACATCAGTATTGTTAAACGTTGTCGTAGTAACATTTCAAATAGCTAAAATAACATGTATTCTTTTAAATTTTCTCTTTTACAGCAGTAGTATATGCAACGGTGTTATTGAAATACTTTGAGCCAAAACTTACCTGATAGCCAACTGGATTGTAACAATTTATTTTAAAGGTCTTTAAGAATCTAGAAGTTTAGCGATAATTAATCATCAGTACCTTTAATTAAAACAGATTTGGGGCCGTGACCGAGAAAAAGAGGATTATACAGAATTTAAGGTGGTTTTTATTATTAAAAAAATATATTTATTTATTTAGGTTAAAGCTTTAAAAATATAATAAAATATCCAAAAATAATATTTTATATTCGTGTAAGGCCATAAAAGTTTTATAAATAACTTGCATATAAAATATTTGATATGATATAGGATATATATCTATGTGTCTATAGAACTATATTCTGTATATACCTCTTTCGCCTCGGCCACAGACATTAACCTCTTCATACATGCCCTCCGGGGAATTCTCATGCTTTTTAAGTAACCTTCCTCCAGTATCACAGATACCGTGTTTTCAAAGGTCACTCGAGGCCTCCCCTTGTCTTTCTTACTTTAATATTAACTTAATACAAAGTTGACTATCAAAAACACGTCCAACGAAAACTTTAAATTGATCAATATCTGATTGAATTTATTTTGTTCATTGCATATATTTTAATTTTATGAAGAAGTATGGGTTAATCTATGCATTTTTTAATTAAAGTTCCATGAAAATTCTGAGGCTAGTTACCCCACTTTGAGCTTTATAATTTTTATTTATTATTATAATTTTAAGCCTTTATATAATAATAGCTCATAAATATATACGATACAATACGATACGATACAAAACGATGCGAAACGATACAATACAACTTTTGCTAACCTTGCTTATATCTTAATTATATTTTAAAAATAAACTGCTAATTAATATAAAAAAAATGATGACTCACTTTGAAAGTGCATTTTTGATATTTGTAATAATAATAAATACAAAATTAATTACAAGTTATATTCAATTTGTTTATTCGGCAAATAACTACTAACAAAATTGAGTTCGCATCCATATTTAATCATGTTTCATATTTTATAAATATCAGATCTATAATATATAAATTTTTCACTTTTAGCTTTATTGATATTAAATAGTTTTTTTTTACCATTTGAAATATATTATGTATATATAATTTATGATAATCCACCTTAAGCTGTAACGTGTAAGGGTTACGTTTGTGTAAAATAAGTTAAAATTTAAACCTAAAAAGAAACCAAGATTTTGACTATAATTATCATTACTCGTTCCCAAAAAAATTAGTTCTGCGCTTTAAAAGTGCTAAATTAATTGTCTTCGTTGGTTGTTATTTACTATTTGACGACATTTTGTTTGATGTTCCTCGTGTGTAACAACAATATTTGATTATTAGCATATTTTGAATTTGATTGACTGATTGATTTGACTTCTTTCTGTTCGAAGAACATTCGAGATGCATTTCACAATTCAGCTTTCGTCTGTTGAGACATTATATTATAAAGATAATTCGTTTTGCCGATATATGCCGGGCAATATAAATGGTAATTGAAAGCATATTTGCATTTGTCCTGATTTTGAAATTCGGTGCCGACCTTTAAGGATGTTTACGGAAACTTTGGGACATATTCCTAGATGACCAGTTGCCTTATCTGTAGCCAAAGCCTTCCTTAAAATTCCTAGTTATATTATTGAAAAGATTAGCTGATGATGAACAACTTTATATATTTTTGTTTAACACTAGCTAATAACATTTAAAGAATAACTGTTATATACTTTGCTTCGCATTTGTATATTATATATGGTGGAAAATAAAGCACAAAGTAAAAAAAATATGATTGATCATTCATATCATAGATACCGCAATTAGAAGAGGAAAGGAATTCTAAATTTAAACTGTGTTTCTTATTTAATGGTATATTATAAGTTTATTACTCTCTGCTTTATTCTGTTTCAAGCTGCCCCAATGTGAAATTTAAACAATATATATAATTACAAAATAAAATTAGGTACATATACATTTAAGACATTGTACAATTAATAAAATTGAAATTAATGCGGGCTGATTAGAATTAAAAGTACTAATGATTTAAAAAGTAAATTAGTTTTAAAGTACGAATGTACTAAAAATGGCTTTAATTTAAAGTTTTCCTTTCTTTCTTTCTTTGTGTGTAAAAGCAGTATAAAAGCACGGTACGATTGTGCGTAATAATATATGTAGAAAACATTGTGCTTCTGAAGTCAGGAAACTAACTCGCAAGTCATTACATCAATGTCTTGAGTGATTTTGATTTTGGTGCGTTGTAAGTTTTAATTGATTCCCCGTCATTTGAAGGACGGGTGTGACATTTGCATTTATATTTATTTGTACATTAACATAAAATAGGTAGTAAATTTTGCTCCTTATTAATGCACGTCTCATGTATAAAATATGTAAAATCTCATTTAAAGTTTATATAGTTCCTAAACGCAAATCAAGAACGATAAGAATCTAAGAGTTAAATATAATATTCAAAAATTCTACCGACAAACACAGTGGGGACGGAGTTAAGAGACTTGCCTAACGGAGTAATTACTTCGAGTACAAATTATAACAAATTCTTTCCTGAAAAATGTATAATGTAAATTAAATTTACAAGAAACCTCAGAATGTTTTACGACAAATGTCTTTGTGTCTGGTATGCCGGCAGATTATAATTTATCTTTAAAAGTAAATTGTTAAAAAGTTTAAATCTAAGCCGGAAATATTTATTATGCACTGATTTATCGTGACTTAAAACAACTTGAAATCTCATTATAATCAGCTTTATTTAGCTTTTAAGAATAAGGCTTTTCCTAACGTCCTAACAGAAAAGATAATATTTTATTCTTTACAAGTTTTATACAAAAAAAAATACATGATTCATATTCAACACGTATGTTGGTAATAAGAGGTACTGTAGTCGATTTACTTTCGTTGAGAATTTCTTTTTCTATTGTAGAAGTTTATTCTTTAAGAAAAAAAAAAACGAAAGGCCTTTTATAGCTTACAAACAACACATACCCGTATTTTAATGCAAAGTTTTTTGCTATCATTATTCTAACCTAATAATACATCAAATATTTCTAAACTGTAGTATTATTATTTTCAATCAACGTTTAGTAGAAATTTAGTTCCGAATACCTTTTCATGTCAATAAATAACAGACATTCGACGATGAATATCTTTTCAAATAAGACTCTTAAAATAGACATATGATATATGATCAATACTCATATATAAATATAATGGTTATTTTATTTGTAATTCGTTTATCAGAAACGATATTAAAGAACAATAGAATTTAAATTTCGTTTCGTTATTTCATTTATGATTATAACTTAAACTTTAATATAACAAACGTCATTTCAAGGTAATTAATTCAATCTGAATCCTTGCAGTGTTTCTCCAAAGTTTATGCTGTCAAGTGCATCTCGAGATTATAATAATTAACTTTAATTAAGCAAATCGTCACAGAGTCCTCATTAAACTTTTGAACTTAGTTAAAAAACTGCAAAACTAATACTTACTACTTAATTAATTTTTGACTTTAAAATAGGACAACTTTGTGAAGTTAAACTTTTGAAAGTTTCATTCAAATAAGCAAGTATTTATGAACACTCAAAGTTTCCAATAATCCTTACTATATAATAATGAGCTAATTGACTCTGTATGCACGCGCATCACTTATCACCCACAAATCACACAATAATGTGTAATACATAAAAAAAAAGCTATTGAATCAGGCTACAAAATAGGGTAGGTGCCAACCACATACGTGACCTTTGACCCTTCCTGGCCCGAAGGGCCGGGAAGTTCCCTTGTATTAAAATAATAGAATAAAATAGAATTACTAATCTATTCTGGACACCAGAAAAGGCTGTTTAAAAAATATATTTTTTACTAAATACAATTGGATATTTATTTATGAAGGTAAAAAATCTTTTATTTTTTTTATGTCAGTAAAACCGGTCAGTTGTATTTACCTATTTTTAAATATTGTATGGACAAATGGACTCGCTATCGAAAACATTTGTTTAAAAAACTGATGAAATAAAGTCATTTTAAAAAAGTAATACAAAAATAACATTTACAGTAACTGAAACTTGTTCAATCGCAAAAATAACTATTTCCGACTATACCAAACTACTGCTACTGTTACATCTAAATAATGCCCTAAAATATACAACGGAGATATGTTACAATATCTTGTTATTATTTGAATTGAATCGACACTATAAAATTTGAAGCTCTTAGCGATCTAACCCCTAAGTAAACATTTTCTTATAATTATGATGGCTATTTTCCAAGCCTTCGGACACGCTAACTAAAAATGGTGGCTATCTGACTATATCTGATTTATTAGGACAGACTATCTATCTTTATTCGCAAGGCATTAAATTTTGACTTATTTTGCAGATTACTTTTTTAACCCTTAATTGTATTTTTAGACTAAACATTAATAATCTAAACATATCTTTTTTATATATATATATTGGGATATTTTTTTAAAATTAATTAGTCGTGAGAACTGTAGTGGATGGAAATGAGAGGTATAATTGTGAAATATTATGAAAGAATGGATATAATAATATTTTTATTTTCTGACAAAAAAGACTAAAAGGCTTCAGAGAAAATATATATATATGTTGATAATAATCAATAATTAATTGCCTCTATTTCTTTGTTACTCCAGGGCCTTCAGATTTCTAAATTCAGAGCTGTAGATGGAATAGATAGAAAGATACACGAGTAGATAGAAAATACGGATATTGATACTATTTAAAATAAAAAGTAAATAAAAAGAAAATAAAAAGGCAACATGAAGTATATATTCGTTGATTAGATTATTGACGCAATCACTTAAGACTAAAAGAAAACAAAAGTTTCAGTCTCATCAAATAGCCATCACTTGATTGAGAGTCCAATATATTTTCTTACTTTAACTTATAAGACTAAACGCTAAACCATAAATCAAATAATCACTTCTTGACGTAAAAGTCGTAGTCGAATACTCAATTCGAATGAATTGTGTAAACAAAATTTACGATGCACCAGCTTGTATGCTAGCGTAATTTGCTTAGGTTGTTACTGTAATTTAATGCTTAAAGTATGTAAGTGACATTAATTGCAGGTAATTATTACGTTATAACTGGTTTTATGTTATGATTATTTCAATAAAATAAAAATGACCATAATTATTGGTATAATGTTCAGTATTACGCATAAACGTTCAGGTAATCATATTATTACGTAGAAAGTTCATTTCTGTATTATCAATTTAAATACTTAGTTACACATTCTAATTCTTATGATATTTGTCTGTGATTAGGTTGATTCATTTTTGAATTTAGATGTTGCCAGCTTGAGGATGCTTTGGATTCCTCGAAATTTAATACTATTTTATTATGTATAAATTTAATAATATTTTATTTTATATTTAGATTAAGTATTTTCTTATATCATAAATTATATGAAAAATTATATGATGTTAAATGTTGTCTACGTTGTCATATTGTCATATTGATATATTTAGATTATATTAAAATGTTGTCATTTAATAATACTTATTTGTTTCCAAAGACATTCACTTCTTTAGTTTAAAATTACTAAATTAATTGTTTCCGTTTTTTTTTTGACGTTCTGCGTTTTGTAGAAACATTATTCGCTCATTGGTTGTTTAGAATTCAACGCCATGACCTTTCTACTTCTTTTCTATAGGAATCACTTTAGATATTTCTTTTTTAATTACCCTCCAGTTAGTGTGGTTGTAATTAGTGTTCTTAATAACGCGTATAAGGCGTTGATCCTTTTAATTATACATGTGTATTATTCCAGGGTTGATTGAATAGTATGGTTTAACCACAATCCGTAACGTCGGCATTTCCAGGTCAGTAGAAAAGTTCAATTGAGGGACACATGGTAATTAATTAAAATTTTCTCTATAAATTAAGACGTTTTCTTTAGCTTTTCAGTATTTGTCCTGTTTCGACAATTGAAGTCAATTGTTTGACAATAGACAATTGCTTGTGAGGTCTTTTTCCTCCACAAAGAGGTTTTTTTTATAATAAATCTTTACCCCGTGCTTACGTGTAACTTAGGGGTATCAAGCTGCATATCCTGCTCCCTGATCTGTTGCTTTAAGTGTAGCTGCATGTGAGTTTTGCCTTGAAATGCCTCCTTCGCTCCTCGTTAAAATAATAATAAGTTATCTGGTGATGTTCTACTTTATATATAATTGTTTCACACTACATATAATTATTTGAAGAATTTTTGTTATAATAATTATTATTTGAATGTATTTGACTGCAGTTTACTTGTACCGACAAACAAGGGGACTGTGCATGTGACTTCACTTGTCATTTTCAGTGGCGCCTAGGAATTTAATTTAAGAGATATTATTAAGGATCTCAATCAATATAAGTATTTGAGTTATTTACCACTAGTGACCCACCGCTAAGTCTAGCTGGCATATTACCTATTGTTTTTATTTAAATTTAAGTGTTAACAAATTGAGTCCTAAATATTAAATTTGATATTTGATTTAAAGCAACGCACTGGTTACACAAACACCAAATGGAAAATTTATAATATGGTTTACATAATAATTCTCAAACTTTGGTTATAATTTACATAATAATTTGACTTTAGCATTGCTTAGAGACGTGGCTTCTCTGTGCCTCTTCTATCTGAGGCCGAATTTCATCACCGCACGATCTGAGGCCGAATTTCATCACGGCACGATATGTCATCGCCTCCTTTAACAACTGAATCAAAACTGAACTTTATAACTTGGCAATATATAAACCTAAACGGCAGGTTAATCAATACTTAAACGACTCTTTAAAGTGCACTCTTAAAATAAAAATAGTTTTTATCTCTAAACGTAAAATAAGACACTAGCTTAGATGCAGCTTGCCCATATATTACATAACTAATGCACTTATTGTCTATTACGTTTGTCATAATATTACTAATGGATCAATTTTTATTTTTTAAATGGATATTTTAAAATATACTACTGATTCTAAATAATAAACAACAATTCACGCTGGAATTAACTGAACTAAGTTTAGAGTAGTTACTCTAAACCGAAGTATATTCATCAGGTCTCTCAAAATTGTATTTGTTTGACCTCCAATTACCATACCCTAATAATATTTGAGCTTCAAATCACACAAATTTAGGGATAAAGCCTAATTTTCATAACAAAAAACCTTTGTAATAGTTCTCTGTCCGGTATTGCGTCGGGGATGTCGAAGATATTAGAAATTTACAAACTAATGTCCGATTGAAATGTCTAGTTGTCTTAGTACTAGTTACTTGCATCAGCAAGTGCCTGAACTATTAGTAACGAAATACATGAAAAAAAAAAACAAAAAATATTTACTAATATGCATAAAGTGTATTAAAATTTGCAATATTATCATTTTTTACACGTCTCCTGTAAAATTATCAAATTTAACTATGACTTATTTTATGCTGGAGCTGCTAATATATTATTTTATATAATATAATATAAATGTTGTAAGCAAGCTTTTAATATAGTTCATAAGTATAATTTGAGATAAATGAAATAGTTTAGTGTAAAATTGTCAACATATTATACAACATTTTCTTGCTAAATTACACTCATGTGGTAGGTTAAGAGCTAAAACGTGATTTAGCTTAATTTTCTTCTGGAAAAATAAAAAGCCCTAAAAGATTTCTCAGAAGATTGCATTTTTATTAATGAATTGTCCTTTAAATTAGATTATCTCTTTCAAATGATATCGAAAAATTTGTAAGATTTATATTCGGAAAAAACATTGTTAGAATAAATAATAAGTTTAATATTATTAAAATTTGATTTGAAAGGTTGATTTTAATGAGTTTAACAGTTGAAAATTAAAAAGATATAGTCAAGACCCTCTTTAAAAACATTATTAATTTTAAAGAAAATTTATAACAACATGTAATAAAAGGTATAAGACATGACTTTTTTATGCAAAGCTTTTAATAAAATCTCCAAAAATGGGAATGTACCAAATTAAAAGAAAATTTCATTTCATGCAAAATATTTTCTTCATTTCTGAAATTCTGAAATTCTGATATTATAATAACCGTCTTGCGATGGCGTGAAGTCATTAAAGTTCTTGAAATGCTCGTATTGCTACAGACTGTCATATGCAGTTTGCATTCTCCCGTCTTATACTCCCAAGTTCCCTCGGAACCTGCTTGATATAATCAGATTGCTTTTATGAAAGAAAATTGCCTTCAACTTATTATTATGTATATTCTTAGTAAAATTTTTCAAGATGTATTTTTAGTATTGTTGCTAAAGAGTTTTATTTTATAAAATATGTTTTAAGTTCACCGTTTTTAATATATTGGGCAGCTTTTAATAATATTCATTGAACTTTGATGGTAGTGTATCAATATTTAAGTTATTTTTTTATTTTTTATTTTAGTACTTTAGATGTTTTGAATATTTTTACTAATACATTAATAGTAATCAGTTAAGTGAAATTACTCAACAACGGCTAGTAACAGTATTATTAGAAATCTCAATTTTATCTTTAAGATGATTTAAAATTATACTCCTTAAAAACATTTTAAGGTTATATTACGAAATTGGGAAAATGAAAGATAATAAAATTTAAAAACCTTCCATTAATTCCATTGTAACAACAATTATTCTTTAGGACAACAACATAAAACTAAGAATAACAGATAACTTTGAACTTTTATGCTTGACTTATATAATTCAAGATTGAAATAAAAATGTCACGTGAATAAAGTTCTCATCGTCAAAATTTACGACCGCTTAGAAAGAACAAGGTATTAGATATTCTAGATTATAAACGACATTCCCTTCTACGTTGTCCAACTTCGCTTTTATGAACAGAACTCTTGGTCATAATAGACCATACCTCTACCCATAATACGATTATATTTGGAAATAAAACATACAACCATAAGAGTATGAAAATGTATATGTGTATAATTATATATATGTTATTGTAAAAGTTTGTATATTTTCTACATATTTTTGTGGAAAATAATATATATTGTAAGTAACCAAACAATGTAAAACATGATCTAATCAAATCAATGGTAGCTATGTTATTGGTATTGTAAATTTTTGTTTATTTATTAAAACAATCAACAAAATATTGAAAAAAATACATATCTCATTTGATAAAGACCCCCAAACTTTTCACTTTATAAGATTTATATTTTTATTAGTTCTCTTTTAAAAGAATTATCACCGAGGACACTATGTTTAGCAATGCACAGTTTAAATACGAAACTGCAAAGTCTTAACTTAATATTACCGAACGCCGTATGAAGTGTTAAAAAAATGAAGAATTAATTGTATTAGTTTCCATATTTTGTTTTTAGATTTAAACTTTTTACACTGATTGGTCCCAAAATTTTAATAAGTAAAAAAAATTATAAAGATTTATATGCCGGCCATCTGGCCGGCATATAAATAAGACATTGACAAGTTGACATTAGATATGTCAACGACTATAATAACTTCAGTCATTGCTCTGATGCGTCCTTCACAATAAGAAATATATAAATAACACTATATAAACACAAAGAAATTTAAAAAAATGTTACAATATCATTTGTATACGAGAAATGTAAATAATATTAATTGGGAATAATTCTACTCTGATACAATGTTATTATTACTTTGAATGTAAATAGGTTTTTATTTTCTTTGATTTGGTGTAATGTACACACATTGATATAATAGTCTAATAGAACTATTAATTTTGATTAGATTAAGTGAAATACAGTGACAGTATAGTTTATCTTTTTGTATTTTTCTTTATTCTTTATTATAATAATAATTTAAATTTAACATTAGGTTTAACACAAAATGTCATAAGTATTTTCTAAGGAACAGATAACATTATTAAAAATCAGTTAGTTTCTTAATTAAAGGATTTAAGTAAACAAACACATATTTATTATATTACGTAAATATGAAATAATAATTATATACTAATAATATATAAGAAACGACCAGATACGCAAATGAACCAAGATCACCGACATATCTCGAAGAATTGCTCGACTGAAGTGGTGGTGGGCGGGCCACATCGCTCGTGCAAGTGACGGCCGTTGGGGTCGAAAGTTTATCGAGTGGCGACCACAAGCCGGTAGACGCGGTGTGGTTAGGCTGCCCTCTAGATGGAGCGACAACATAGTCAAGTTCCAACAACGAGGCCTATGCATTGCAGTGGCCTTTTATCGGCTGTCATGTGATGATGATAAGTAATAAACAAATATTTAATATATTCAAAGTAGGGTTCACAGTTCAGTTCAGTAAAAACTACTTTGTTATATCTAAACTTAAAATATTATATTACAATAATATTTCAGAACTTCAGCCTCCGAATCAATTATTAACATAGACAGCCTTGACGTCTACTCTTACTAACATCTTAATTCGATTATACAAATATGATTATTTATGGTTGATTAAATAAAATTAAAATAAATGATTTATACTGATCCTTGAACATTCAATTATATAATATCAATAAAAAAAATTATAAACAAAATGAATTACAAGTTGATTTAACGTAATATATTCAACCAAAGAACACTTACATAATTGAGTTCGCATCCATTCGAATTTTTTAATCATGTTTCATATTTAATGAATATCTGATCTATAATTAAATAAATCGGCTTTATCTTCATCTTCATATTAAATATAAAGATACTCTTGGAATAAATTAACTATATATTTTGTGAAAACTTTTTACAAATAGTAGTTATATTTGTGTAAGATACGATAAAATTATAATCTAAAATGAAACGAAGCTTTTACATTTTTAGATACTTCTGGAATCGAGTCAAATCAAATGTCAATAGTGAGAACAGTGCGAACGTCGCGGAGATTGTGTGGATTTATGTAATTTATTATGTGGTGTTTGTAGGAATCAAATAAACTTGAAAACATTTATGATGAAATGATTTTATTATTAATAATATTAATATTAGTATATTATACTTATAACAACGTACATTGCAACTCTGTGATGAAATATTATCAATTAAATCAATTTTATATACCAGAAAAATATGACACAGCAGTTAATTATGGCATATTAATTAATGAAATTTACCTACAAGCATCACATTTGTTTTTAATTCGTTTTAAAAATTATTTAACTCCTATTACATTTTCAAAGTGAACTTACAAAACATAAAAATCTAATTTTATTTTGTCCATGAATAAAAAAAACTTAATTTGTAGTGATCATTTCGTTTAAGATTTGAACTTATGTAAATGTAATAGAAGTTCCGAGTAGCTATTGTTATAAACTCTATCAATCATTTTTCTTTTGTCAAAAACATTATATATTTAAATATAAGTAGAAGCTTTTTTATTAGATTTTTTTTGTTAAAATCAATAAAAGAGACTAAAAATGTCGCTATACGATCTACATAGTGAATCCGCCCTTTATATGTTTCATTGTATGTTGATGTTTTATTGTTGTTGACCACTTTTACAGATATATATTATGTGTTATATGAAATTAATACTAACTGACTCTCTTATATTTAAATAACGAAATCTAAAACCTGCAAAAAGCAGTTGTAAAAAGGTTGACGGTTAGTTTTGAATTCCCAAACTCTTATAACTACGGCAGAATTTCACAAAGTTAGTGAAGCAACTTCCTCTAGATTTACTTTACGTAGATATTTACGTAGCATATTGTGTAAGCATTTGAATATTTTGTTACTGTAATAAGCATTCCATGTGTTGCTGATGGCTTGTCTCGTTAATGCATTTGGGTTAAAATGTAACAGTGTTTATATTGTAATTACATATTTCTAGAACATGTAATAATCCAATGTGGATTATACAAGCAGGTGGTACGACGTTGTTCTTAGTAGATTAAAGTATTTAAATGTAATAAATTTATTTGTTTAAAGGCACTTTCCTCTGAAATGGTAAGCGAGATTTGCACTTTTGTCAGAGACTGTATTTTCCTAGATGTTTAATTAAACAAGGTAGTAATATAAAATGTTTATCGGGTTACGTTCTTGCCGATCATCATGTGTGTTCTTTTAACTATTGAATTTATACAAAATCCATTAGAATTACTTAGATTACAGTTTCAAAACGTGGTGATCTCAAATTTGAGTGTGCTCGTAACGGTGCCTCAAAAAAGAATGATTTCTCTCTCTCTCCAAATACTGTCTAGTCATCCAGCTGTCATAGATTCGCTTGTGTGTTGTCAAATGTCGTCAAACACACCATAGCTTTCATTCGTCAACGTCATTGTCGTATGTACTAATAATTAACAATTCCACCAATAATCGTAAATAATTGATAAACCTAAATAATTGATACGCCATCTCTGATTCCACCCAGGTAACAAACATAAACACATAACAGGTAAATAACAGAACACTACAAAACCTAGCCACTAAACCCTCATAACAAGCCACAAAAAAATGTGAAATAGCATTGTATTTTAAACTTAAATGCATAAATACTATTTGTTTCCTCGTTTCGACCAGTGTCTATTAATTAAAATTATAAAAGTGTTCTGGAACGCCTAGAAGTTAATTGAATTATAAAATTATTAAATGTAGAAATAATTTTAAAGTATGCTCTAAGATAACACGAAATAATAACAATTACGCTTTTAATTATAAAGGAACAATGTACTGTAGCATTAATTGTTACAGGAAGCTCAACTTCTCTGTGTTATATTTTACGACATCGTTACGAGACTGTTATTTTCTTTGTGCTCTGAACTTATTCATGATACTTTAAGAACAGTAGCTGAAAATTATGGCCACAACTATTACAAAGTGTAATATGTATATAAAAATATAAAAAAATATGTTTCTTGTTATATGATCCTTTTTTTTTAATGTTTCTCCAATTTAAGTTTTTTGTATAAATGATGATGATGATCCTTTGCGATAAAGACGATTATATATAGAACGTCAGATTCATCAAATTAGATAGCAACACGGTAGTTAGAATAAACTAACTTGAGGTTTTTAGGACAGTTATCTTTATTCTATTATATGTTGTTTGTGTTGTTTAGCCGCTTAAAGTGAAAATAATGAATACTGATCCTTGAACATTGAACTATTTATTAAATCAATAAAAATTATATTGAATACAAAATAATTACATATAAGTTTCATTCAACAAATTTCCAACAGAAAAACCTCTTACAACCTGGAGTTCGCATTCATTTTGTAATCATATTCATAACTATCAGATCTATTAAAAATATCGTCTTTATAGATATTAAATATTAAAATATATTTTTTAAATATTTTTTGAAATTCTAACTTGCCATAACAAATGCCATAATGATTGGAAACTGAAAATCGAGTCACAATTGTCAAAGTGGTACTAAAAAAAGGCGGTTCGGAAATAATTTAGATTTATGTGAACTTCCTTAATATATTATTATTTATTCCTTCCTTATTATAATACTTATTTCAACTCCACAAAATTTAATGTATATTTGTTTATTGTGTATTTTATTTTGTAATACCAGTATCACGGTATTTATAGCAAAATATTTCGAGTATTGTATTAATGGTTTTGTTTTTCTGTTCCTTTATTTCATTAAACTAACCAGAATACCATGTAACGAAATTACTAACAAATATTATTTGTATGAATAAACTGGAAACTTTAAACTTTTTAAATTCATTTAGTAAAGTAAATTTATTGAGCGAAGCGAGCGTAGCGAGCGGAGCGTTCTACTGGAGACTTTTTCATATTCTTTGTCACGAATTGGCTCGAAAATTACTTGACGGAAAATGATGAAATTTCACAATGAAAAAGACACACATTAGGTGATGGTTTTAAAAAAAAATTGAAAAATGAAAAAAATTGTTTTTTTTTAATGTCATGTCACATAACTGATATCCCATTGAAGTCAATGGGACACGATGAGTCACTTGGCTCGCTTCGCTCAATATGCAAACGACACCCTAGATTTCGCGAGCGCAGCGAATCGAAATTGAGGGTCTGTTGGCGCCCCTAGTTTATTTATTTATTTATTGAATTTAGAATGTTTGCAAAATTAAATCTTACGTTATAACATATTATATAAATAATAACGAATTAAATAAATATATGAAAAAAATTCTCTTCAACCTTCATAAGATTTGGAAAATACAAATAGTTTGTTCTTCCTAATTTAATTTGAAATAAATGCAAAAAATAATAAATATTTTATAAAAAATAATGTTATCTAAATATTATAATATACATACTATTAACTGGTACCAGAAATGTGTCGTATTAATTGTCATCGTATAATATAAAAGAAAAAATATTTGTTTTACGTATGTAAGATTATAAATAAGTAATAAGCATAGAATTCTATTTTGAGATATTGTAGATAAATATCAGAAATATAAGAAGTCTAAAAATTTAGTAGGGTGTGTGACTGCTAATAAAAATTGTTAATATTTTCTAAACAGTACTCAACTTACAGGTTTTTATGGCATTATTTTTTTTTTAAGCTTAAATTAAATTCGGTACTTGGTCAATAAACCGCAAAATCGCTACTTTTAGTCACTCGTGACTAACGTCACACGCAGGTTAACAATATTAATTAAATACGGTTTGTTCACCGTAGTTTTCAGCTACAATAAGTTGTAAATAGTATGAAGTTAACAAATGATATATACAGAAAAATAAAATACTGTCCAGAAAACGGCAAAGTTCAGTTTACTAAGACCGCAATGTATATTGGGTACAAAATTATGCGACATCACAGAAATATTTTCGTATTATAATATTTAAGGATTTAAATAAAAACCTATATAAAAATACATAAAGCAATAAACTTAGCTATTTCTAAATATTCTCAAGTGTCATAAAATTCATAGTTTAGTAAGTACTTCTGGTTCGCAGTGGAGTGAAGTTGCATATTTACTGTGTGTGGAGGGAACGTGACGTCAAATAGATATGAAACTAACACTGTAACAGCTAGAACACAATTGTAACAATTCAACTATCAAGTGAGACATGTTGACAATATACATACTAGCGGGGTTACAAGCGCTACGGTATATGATATTATATCTATATAATTTTACTAAAAACTAAACGGATGATCAACCTGAATGCTTTGATATCTTAAAATCCGTTATCTGGATCAACAACTTATATATAATACACAGGGTATTATGAATCCCGTGTGTTACAAAGAAATATAAAAAAGAGACGAATTTTCTTGTAATCTGTAAGTATGATAGTAAAATAAAAATGTTATATCTTACTATTCTATATATATTTCAATATGACTAAAAGAAATTAATTGATCATAACTAATAAATCTTCAAAGGACATACATAGTACAGCTTAACCGGAACATATTAGCTTAAATCAAATTCAAAGCAAATACTGTGATCGTTATGGATACTTACTAGTCTCAAACAAATTTGCTATTCCTAGTGTAATCAGGTTTGTTGCTGAAATTTTAAATGACGGTTTATGTCCCCTCTATGTACAAGGCTTCTTAATATAATAATAAGGCATTCTTTATTGTGTTTTATATATATTTAATAAAGTCAAGGACATTCTGTATATCCAATACAAATTTCTAAGTAGGGTCCCATTTGTTTGTAATTCATCAAGTTTTTCTAAGGTTGAGGAGAAATTCTGAATCATTCACAACTGAGAAAAAAAAACAAATTTAATTTATATTTTTTACATTATCTACAATGTGTCCAGTGAGTACTGCTAGTCATTATATGTATGTTAGAAAATATTAGCTATTCATACTCACATATATTTCATTTAAATACACAAAAGTTCTATTCGTTGAGAATATAATAATAATGTTTTTATAAACTTGAATCCATAAAGAAACCGTCTTTAGTAATTAGAGCAGGGAAAGCAACAATAGAGACTTAACGAGACCCGGAACTTCCCAACATTAATGTAGACAATAAAGGAAAGAAAATACAATTATTTAAATGATTGTAACATGTTCTGAAATGTTCAAAATTCTAATAAGCTAATAAGGAGTTAAATAAGTAATTATCGTTATTGTTATCTTTCGTATTTTCGCGACTGAAAATTTTATGAAATGGTAATGTTATACTGTTTTAAGTAATGTTTATCTTATCTATGTTATATTGTATAAACTTTTAATTTGCTTGATTCATTTAGATAATCTACGGAACTTCTGGGCAATCTGTTTAGTAAGTTCAATACACTGGGCTGAATGCTGGAATGACTTGTCCTTTTATGTAAAGCTTACCTTTTTTAAATGTTATTATTAATTACTAATTAAGCCAAATGGAACTAAAACATTTTTATCCTCGTTTAAAATATAATATATTAAATATAAGTATTGTTAAAATTGTACTTAGAACACATACAAGGGATAACAATGCATCAAAACATTTTACATGTCATTTAAAAATTTCTCAATTAATACCTTATAACTCAATTGATATCTTAAATAGTTTGGTAAAGTATATTTATCAATTTGTCAAAATCTTTTAAAAAGCTTAATTTAATTTGCAGTCTCCTTAATATTAATCAATATTACTAAATTAAAGATAAATTCATAAAAATCTGTTTCAGACAATATTATTTCACATTCAAACAAATCACAATCGTAAAATTGGGAAATTGTCAATGAAATGTTAAGCTCCGAGTCGCTTTTATATGTTCTTCATGTTATTCGGATAAAACATTATTAAATATATAATTACGTTGTTATTTTATTTATATTTTTATATTTGTTAAAATAATAATTTACTTAATTAATTATTAACTATTATTTGCTGTACATATTTTATTTTAGATACTGATCCTCAAATGTCAATTATAATTAGCTTCTTAATTATATTAAAGATACATAATATAGCATCATTGCACCGTGATTACGTCACAATACTCACGAACTAGCAGACTGCAGTAATTGAACAATCTTTTTACATACGTTAAAAATTCTTCGTATTTGTGTTGTGTTGAGTTGTGGGTAAATATTAAAGCACACTTCAGAATTGAAATATTTTTTATCATTTTATATACATTAAAATAGGTTTTAAGGGTACTTATCATCTTAATATATAAAGCACAAAGACACTCACTCACTGACTCATTCATAAGACTCCTTACATATTGAATAGCTGCAATAAGAAAGGATTTTGCAAACATCCAAACCGCTTCAAAGTTATAGCTAAAAAACTGCAAAGTTTACCCCCTGCTCCCTCTCTTCTCCCATTGCATTGCAGTAGAAATTAAAATTATTTGGCAAGTCACAATATTTATTCTCAACACGCTGCCATGTGAGAAACAAAAGTGTACCTATAACCCGATAGGAATGAAACTCTGTAATTATCAAACTCAAGGCTTTCTAGCACTGATAGCGATTATAATGATGATGATGGGTTGGAGGATAGAGCGTGTATGTGTGAAGGGTAGGATCATGAGTTCAATACTCACGAAAGTCAGTTTTTTTTTGTTTATTCCCGTCGCGAAGCGAACCTGCTAGTCAAACATATAATATGTTAATCTTGCAAAGTACATTTGAATTTACCCCTAAACTTTGTTTCAAGTCAGAAAGTATTTAAAATTTAATAATAATATGATATGATTCGAAAAATTTAATGTATAATACATGTCTACTTTGACGTGTTAAAATTGTATACTTATGACTATATGATGATCAATCAATAAATAGATGAATCAGAAACATGGTTAAATAACATAATGTAAGTTTAAAAGTGTAAAATCTTATTCAAAAGGAGCAAATTTTTCAAGAAACATATAAAAATATCTACTGTAAATATACTCTGAGCATAAATTAAAAAAATATTATTCCGATTTCCCCATATTTTTTTTTTTCATATACGCCTGCGTTCACGTTTTCTAATCGTGTTAATATTATGTACTTATGTATATACTCGTGTCATGATATTTGTTTATTTAATAATATTATATATTAACTTATTATGGTTTATTTACTAACATGACATTTTCACTTATATATTTAATTGTATATTTCTGTATTTAATTGTTTTAACTAACATACATTTTTAAAAGATCCTATTCCAAAATCTAAACTGAAGCATTCGTAATAATCTTACTTGGTTAAATAATATAATATTATTAAAAATATATATTATATATTTTTGGCGGGTACGTGTGAAATAAGTGACATCAACTTTTTAACAGCTGTTTTTATTGTGTTCAAATATAAATATATTTACTTATTTAAATAGTAAAATAAATGCAAAAGCTTATTAAGTAAACTTCATTACCCACCAGCAATTATTATCCTTCAAGAGTTTTGTGTTTTTTACATTATAAACTTAAAACCGAAAGCACATAATGGAATCCATTAAAGAGTCCCTGACCGAAATGACAATGATGTTCAACTCAAAGATGAACGAATTTCAGCAGCAACTGCATAAATCTCCATCTCCTACAACTACCACTTCACTGGCTGCCGAGTTCACTTCTTTCAAGTCCTTTATAATTTTGGCTCTGAATAACTTACAAAAGCAAGTCGAATTTCTTGGCAAAGAATTTGATAGCTTCGTGATGAGAAGTAGGCGTAAAATACTCTTACTTCACGGTCTTCCGGAAGAGAAAAATGAAGATGTGGCAGCTCGAGTTACAGGAGTTGTCGCTGAACATTTGAACCTGCCGAACTTCTCCAATGCATGTATAAAATCCTCATATCGTCTGGGTCGTGCACTAGATAAGAAGCCTCGTCCGATTGTTGTCAAGTTCAGTGAGCTGGGAATCAAAAACAAGATGTGGTTTTCCAAAACCAAGTTGAAAGGGACAGGTTTAACACTCTCAGAATTCTTGACGAAGATCCGACATCAAGTCTTTCTAGCAGCTAGACAGCGGTTTGGTATTGGAAAGTGCTGGACGCAGGAAGGCGCCATCTGGATTCTTGCTTCTGATGGTAATCGATATAGGGTGGAGTGCCTTGCTGATGTCGACGCTTTACTGAACAACTTATCCTGCCATTCTTCACCTCAAGTTGCTGTGATGACTGAGAAGCCAGTTGTCAATAAGATTACGGGACCACGCACAAAGAGGGTTATTAAGAAACAATAATTTATTATTATTTTACTTTGATACTGTCACCACTTCTGTCTTTTCACTATAACACGTATTTATTTTTAATCTATTATTGTTTAAAATAAACTTATTGTTTCATATCGCAATACTTTAATTATACATTTATTACATTTTTTATGTCTTTTATGTTGTTTACACTTTGTTTCAATAGTGATTTGACGCCGGTGACAGTGACTTAATTTATTTTCTTTCTCGTTTAATGTGCAATGGATGCCAGTTTTTTAAACTCTAAACTTTAGGTGCTATATAATATCAAAATGTAGTTATACCTAGTTCTATGTTATATTTTTATAATCTATATAAGTATTTTTTATAATAGTTTTTATAACAAAATTTTGTACGTGCCGATATTTATTTAATTTAGTTCTTATATGCTGGCGGGTATGTGAAGTATTTATTTATTTTTTATTATTATTATTTAGATCTTGCATACAAATATTTTAATACATTTATATATACATTTATACATACATACATATATTTATCTTATTTTAAACTAATTATTTTATAATTTATATGACTTGTAACCTAGAAGATACGTTTTTCTCTCTTTCTCCCTCTTCCGACAAGTCGAGCAGTAACGATAGTTTTGAGAGTCTCCCATCGCTTAGTGAAAATCTCACAGCTGCGTTCAGAGATTGTCCTAAAAATTTTAATGTTATCCACTTAAACGCTCAGAGTATTCCTGCACATTATCCTGACTTGCTCTCATCGTTTAATGATAAAAATATTCATGCTGTTTTAGTCTCCGAGTCTTGGCTAAAACCATGTTTATCTTCTTCTTCTTATTCTCTTCCGGGCTTCCATCTGATCCGTAATGACCGTGTAGGTCGGACAGGAGGTGGAGTTGCTATATATCTCCGTTCTCATATTTCCTTTTCCATAATTGATATATCGCAATCATCGGTCGGTGGAGCTGAGCATCTCTGCATAGAAGTTAATTTTTCCCACAGCAAACTTTTACTTGGCGTGTTTTATAGCCCTAACCTTAATGTAGATTATTTCGCAACATTTGAAAGTTTGCTTCAAAAATTAACACCTGCTTACAGTCACACTATTATTATGGGCGATTTTAATACTTGTTTGCTCAAAAATGATCACCGGTCAGTCAAATTAAATTCTACAATTACCGCCTGTAATCTGCAAATCCTTCCTTTACTAGCTACTCATGCTTTTCCTAATTGTATCCCTTCTCTTCTTGATTTAATAATAGTTTCTTCAACCAGTCACGTGTCAAAACATGGTCAGTGCGCTGCTGATGCTTTTTCTTTTCACGATCTTATCTACTTATCCTACAAATTACGACCTCCTAAGGCGAGAGCAAAAATTCTCTTTCAACGCAATTTCGCGGCGATGGATTTAGAGCTTTTAAAAACCGATGCATCAAAAATAGATTGGTCACTTATATCATCACAGAGCTGTTTAGACGATCAGATAAAAATGTTTAATCGCTTTCTGACTGATCTGTATGACAAGCATGCTCCTATACGACCAATACGAGTCAGACATCTTCCTGCTCCCTGGTTAACGTCAAGTATTAAGAAACTCCAAAATTTAAAAAACAATGTTAAAGCCAAATTTAAAGCAAACGTTAACGACACGAATCGGGAGAAGTATGTAACTGCTCGGAATCGCTGCAATCATATGTGTAGAGACGAACAACGACGCCATATCTATAAATCTGTAATCGAGGAAAATAATTCCTGTAAAGTATGGAATTTTCTTAAATCTTTGGGAGTAGGCAAAGTTCTCCATGAAACCAATTCACAAAACTTAAATTTAAACACCCTTAATAAACAATTTTCATCATCCGATACGTTAGACAGTGTTACCAAGTCTCTTACCCTTAGCCAGCTTTCTGCAACGCCATCTCCCGATATCCCCATATTTTATCTTAATCAATTCACTGAATGTGATGTTAAGAAGAACATTCTAGCGATTACCTCTGACTCTGTAGGCTCCGATTGCATTAGTCGTAAAATGATCATCCCTATTATAGACATCCTAATCCCTGTAATCACTTGCATCTTTAATTACTCTATATACACCAATACCTTTCCCTCTATCTGGAAAGACGCTCAGATTATCCCATTACCTAAAAAAAATAATCCGAAATCTCCTTCTGAATATCGTCCTATTTCAATCCTCCCCTTTTTGTCCAAGATCCTGGAGCGTCTTGTCCATGAACAATTAAGCCGTTTCCTTTCAAAGCATAGTCTACTCAATTCCTTACAATCTGGTTTCCGTCCTGGTCACAGTACGACTAGTGCATTGGTTAAAATCGCAGATGATATCAGGGGTGGCATGGAGCAGCATCAGGTTACGGTCTTAACGTTATTAGACTTTAGTAACGCTTTTAGTACCGTTGACTTTGATATACTTCTAGCTATTCTAGGTTCTCTTAACATATCTCCTGAGGTGATTGAATGGTTTCATTCATACTTGCACGGACGAAGGCAAAGAGTAAGAGTCAATGACTCGTATTCTGATTGGTCTCTGACCACTACCGGAGTTCCGCAAGGTGGCGTGTTGTCTCCACTTCTTTTTTCTATATTTATTTCTTCAATTACCACTAATATTTCTTCTCTCTACCATATGTACGCTGACGATCTCCAAATTTATTGTCACTCTCAAATCACGGCTTTACCAGAAACGATTAGCAAAATAAATACAGATTTGCAATCTATAGTTAGTTGGTGTAAATGTTTTGGTCTTAAAGTTAACCCTACTAAGACCCAATCAATTATTATTGGTAGCTCCAGACTTTTGTCTAAAATTGACCACTCGAAACTACTACCCATAATATTTGACGGAGTTCCAGTGTTATTTACTAACACAATAAAAAATCTGGGTGTTCTCTTCGATCAGAACCTTTCCTGGGGACCACAAATTACAGAAGTGAGCAGGAAAATGTTTGCCTCTGTTGCTTCCTTAAGAAGGTTACGTAATTTTCTCCCTATTTCCACTAAAATTGCCCTTTCTCAAACCCTTATCCTACCCATTCTTGACTACGCTGACACATGCTATCTCGATGTTACTGAAGAGCAGCTAAACAAACTTGAGCGCTTACAAAATTTATGTATTAGGTTTATATTTGGTTTGCGTAAATATGACCATGTTTCTCATTTTCGCGAAAAACTCAAGTGGCTGCCAATTCGCTCTCGCAGGAATACACATACACTTTGTCTTCTCTACTCTATACTGTTCAACCCAGTTACTCCTTCCTACCTAAAAGAACGATTTGAGTTTTTAAAAGACTCGCATAACCGCTCACTTCGTTCCGTAGACAATTTATTACTTAAAATTCCTTCTCACTCTACTACCTTCTATACAAACTCCTTCACAGTCCAAGCCTCTCGTCTCTGGAATTCTTTGCCTCTATATATTCGACGCTCTCAATCTCTGTACATTTTCAAAAATGCTGTAAAAAAATATTTCCTTTCGAAGTAATTTTCTCCTATCCTTAAATCCATTCTTTTTAGTATACTATTGTTATCTCTCAATTAATCCGTATTGTTCCGTTCGTATATCTCAAATATATATTTAATATTTATGATATTGTATTATATTGTGTGTTGTGTATATGTCGTATTAATATTATTTTGACAGTTGTACACCTCTTCCGTCTTTATTTGTTGCAACTCCTATGACGTTGGGGTTACCTGGAAGAGATCGCTTTTTAGCGATAAGGTCGCCTTTTGTACATTTTTTTTTGTCTCTTTTTTTTTTCTTGCTGTTACTATGTGTTTTTATTACTTTTTGAGGATGTGCAATAAAGAATATTATTATTATTATTATTATTATTTATTTCAAAAACATTATCAGAAAAAGCCGCATGAAGACAATAAAGTAAATGTATAAAGGATTCAGATTATAATTGGCGTAAATTGATTCTCGTATGGATGGGGATTTCTGGGAATTAATTGCAAATTAATTCTCTACTAGTGATACCTATATGAAGCATTTCAATTTAATATAATGACACAAAAGGTTTTCTCTGTTCTGTGACGACAATTGACAGGTGTCTAATTATTTGATTTAAAAAAATAGAATTGTTATCAAAGTTCCCTTAATCTGAAGTCATTGAAATATATTTTCTATAATGAGAGAAAAATGACAATATATACCAATTAGAAGCTGGAGAACTATTTGATCGTACATGTACTGAAGTCTTATTATTAATGGAAGTGATTCAAACATGAGTGTGAAATTTATTAGAAATTTCAAAACATAGTAGTTTTTTACATATATTCAATGTGCAGAGTACTACATATTTTTTTTTAATGTACAATTTAAATTGTAAATAAATCCATTATCTATTAGTAAGTAGTAGTAATAATAGATACCCAATATTAGTTAATTTATGTTAAAACTTAATAAGTAACTATAAACCGACAAGGCCCATATATTCCAACAGAATGTCTGTATGTATCACATTTCCACCAACAGTGTTCTGCTCCATGACATCACAGAGAGTGGGTCTATCACCTTGTAGCTCACGATTAATTTCTCGGTAAAGTCATCATATCGAAACACAGATAAGTATTTTATTTATATAGAAATTTATAGTTACGACGGAGAACATTTTGCAAATTTACGAATCGACCCAACTGCAGAAGATTTAAGGTAAACTATATTATTCAACTGTTTTATTCCCCATAAATAAATAGAAGTGGCCATAACAGAACTTTTCTATATAATAGAACTAACAGAAATAATATATAAAGAAATAAAAATTATAATATTGTACATGAATACTTTTTTGAAATATAAAACTACAAGATCCCACAAATAGACATCGTTTAGCTGTACGGATATTACGATTCGAAGATTAAATATTTACTATTAATTAATCGTCTTATCATCGACTACTTAAGTTCGGCTAAGTGATCTTGATTGAAGATTTAGGATTAGTTCGATTGCCTATTACTGAACTTTAATTTTAATTAACCATCGAGCCACTGGAAGGTTGTCAATATTATTACTTGAGTAGGTGCTCTGTATTTTATTTAAATTTTGGTTTTCGATTCAACGCAGATAAAAAATAAATTACAATATATAAATTATTGAAATTCATGTTATTTATTTGAAACGGTATAGAAAATACATAAGGCAATTAAGTAAATACGATTCAGGGTGTAAATTATAAAGTATTATAAATAAATTAAATTCAAATTGAATTTACATAATTTGTAACTACACTCGGTTAGAACTTAATCAATTTATAAACGCGCCCCAAGTCTCTTAGAATGTACTCTACCGAAACTTTTCAATGGCTCGCCATCGCTCAGCGTCCTGCGCATTCCAATGTGAATCAACACTCAGTTGTTTTCTACTTTTATTTAATTTTACTAACAGTATTTTGTTTTGTATTAAGTAAATAGGTATAATAAGGATTTATATTAAAGAACGGAGAGCAAAGTGAAGTTGTCAATTTTTCTTTCTTAAGAGTTATGTGATCATTTATATAATAATAATTCAGATTATATTTAGGAAATCACACATTTTAAAACATGTTTCTTGCTGAACAAGGTATTTGTTGATAACTTTGAATTGTCAAGTAGATAAACTGTTGAAGCTTTTTTCTTGGTTCTTTGCATATAACTTAAAACATATAAATTAAAATGTGTAAACCACATTTATATTATAATAACAGTTTTCTTGCAACCAAATGATTTATAGGTGGAGACGGTTCATCTGAAGATAACAACGATGCGTATAATAGACATACATGAATGAATGAATGTTTAATGGTTTTAATAAACATTAGAACCAAATTATAATTATAGCTACTTCTTGAAACTTTTAACTTCAGCTAACAATATAACAAGCATTTTTAATGAAATTAATACTGAAACTATATATGGCATAATCATGAATAATTTAGTAAAATCCACAGTAAAAGCGTACTTTACAAAGCCACAATTTATTAAGTATAGACAACTCATAAGTGTTAAAATTAGGACATGTTTTTTGAGATAAATGGAAATAATTCAAGTTAAATGTTAAGATGGATCATCATAATGAATTATTTACATTTGTGTAAGTAATATTTATATTACATTTTATTTTCATATGTGCCGAGACTTACACAGTTATAGTTATAGTTATAAAACGCTACTATAGATTTGCAGTCTCAAAATATGTAGATTAATATATTTACTACATGATCTAGTGCAACACAATTTATTTAGTTCGAATTATTGTTAAAGATTGTCATGTCCTTGAAGGTAAAAGCTTTTTCTAAGGAAAAAACTAAAACAGTTTTTATGTTAGCTTGTTTTTAACCACATTATTATTATTTTTTAACATTCGACATTTGAAAGACCCTAAACAACTGAAATGCCTACAATTTGTTTTCTCTATATAAATTTTATCAAAGCCAGTATAAAATAGGTCTGATTGCAGAGAGATGGTTTTTAAGATTACCTTTATAATAATATTGTATAAATAGTACTTTAATTTTAAAAATCAAAAGAGACCAAATATTAATGAAAACAAAAATAAAACAAACATAGGAGCGATATTCCTATTTAAAAATTTTTTGGTTAATTTCCGGGTTTTACTTATGCAAATAAGTTTGGTCGGCAATGTAGAATAGATATAATTGTAGGTGAATGGATATCGCAATCTGATATCATTTAAACTTCCAGATTTGTTTTATTTTAACGTTATAATTATAGGATAAGATTAAAAAATACCGAAAATTTCGTATATCAAGTTTTTTAAAGATAAAGTAATATAATATATAAAAAGTCACTTAATCACGTTCATTTATATAAGTTCATATTAAACAAAAGTAAATTCTTTGTAAATAAGATATGTGTGAATGTATGTGTAGAAGTGTGTGTCTGTGTGTGTGTATGTAAATGGTAAGCTATTATTTTCTTTCCAGTGGTAACCACTGGCAATACTGCACCGACTATAAAAATATAAAAATGGCTTCGACAATATCACTGAACAGACATAAAATTTTAATCAGAACTATAATATTCCTTTTAAATTAACGCAATTAATGTAAATGTAATTATAAAAAATAAATAACTTTAGGTATGGTAAATATACAAGAACTTCAATTATAGTCTTTGTTAAGACTATAAGTGTAACATGTAGATGAAATAATTTCATACCATTGTCTTTTATAATTGTATTATAAATACTATTTTCCTAGAAAATAATTATAATTATACCAACATAACTCCTTCATATTTAAAATATTATAATATTTTGTTATTAAATTTTGACAAGCGCTATTTTTCATAGACTTAACTACTTTAAAGTGAATTAACTGTTTTATAATAAAGCAATTTAAAAACAAAAATGTCTAACCCGCATATTAAAAATAATAATAAATTATAATTTAGAAAATTTATATATACGTATTTAATATTATGTACACGGTTCTTGATTGTCC
The DNA here is from genome assembly GCA_918358695.1 of Melinaea menophilus ssp. n. AW-2005. Taxonomy (NCBI): domain Eukaryota; kingdom Metazoa; phylum Arthropoda; class Insecta; order Lepidoptera; family Nymphalidae; genus Melinaea; species Melinaea menophilus. Next base: position 17,605,665 of record OU911043.1, on the reverse strand, counting down.
ATAGATTTGGTAGACTGCATTCCAACGTAAAAATGTATATAATAAAAAAATCCTCGAAAAAGCATGTAGATCAAAGTGTTTTGTGAACGAGATACCCTAACAGCATAGTACACAAACAGATAGCAAAGCCTAAAAAAAAACCTTTCCATTGTATTAAAAAATAATAATAATAATATTTGGCGTTTTGTCTTATATTTTTCTTACTTATTTAATCTTATTGGATTAGACCTTTTGTAAATGAAGAACAATATGAGCATTAGTTATTATTCTAGTGAAATACGCTCAATGTTATTAATGATAATATTTTTTCGACCTTACAAAGGCTGCTTTATCTCTGGATTATTTTTGTACTAAACGTTTATTTCATCCCAAATTACTAGTTGAGAAATATTTTCATTGGAAAAACATTATTACTCGTACATAGACGTCATATCTAGTAAGCATTATATTATAATGTCCATATCAGGTGTTCTTCGTTTAAGAGCTTTTTTAGATAGTTCTTTAAAAACAATTTTATAATTTCGCATTCAAGTTTAATTTATGTCTGAATAAAATGTATATTCAAAAAAACTTGCTATGAATATTTTAAAAATGAAGGATTGAAATTAGCAGCAACTTCGTTAATTTTGTAAAAAAGAGTCGTCTAGTAATTGTGTTATATGCAACAATACAATCTCGTGTATTCTGTATATAATCTAGTCGTCTCCTAGCCTAGAATCTTGATCCATACAACATGACTTTCGTATAACTATTTTATAAATATTCCCTTATTAATACGGTGACAATCGGATTTACATTGCGCGCATAAAATATGATCTTATTTATCTTAAATGTTATAGTTATATTTTTAAATTCTTTATATCTAATTTGTATTTTTTTATATATGTTTTACACATCGATATCAAAATTTGCATGAAATTATATTTTTAAATGCATTTCGTGCCACTCTAGTTACTTTCTTGTATCAAGCATAAGTTTGAGTACATATTGAAAATAATAAAAAGAAAAATACCTAACTTCTACCTCTTTAATTATGTTCATAATATTTTACTTTATTAATCGTAACTTAAAATAAAATAATATTTATTCATTTTGGGTTGATTTATAGTAAGTTATTGTTAACGGATAAAATATTTTATGAGGTGACCTTAAAGCCTTACAAGAATTGAAATAAAGACCGAAAGTATGAGTCACGTTTTCAAACCAAAATGAAACATTATATGACCAAAATCTGTGCCAGTCTTTGGTAACATCGGGAATATGATTTCATTACTTTTATATTGAGTTTCTTATTATTGGAGAACTTTTGCTTTGTATTTTTTTATATATTCTTTTACGTAATTGACAAAAAGTAAACTTTTATTTAAATTAAATGTTATAAGAGCTTAGTTTTCGTGTTCTCTTTAGAAAGCCCTCTGATATTTGATATCCATACTATGGTAGTGCAAAAATAATAACTGGTCTACATTCTTGGAAGATCGGTCATATTTTAAATATAATGTAAAGTAGTATTCGTTTTCGTGTTCTCGTCAGCAAACTCTTTCTTTGGATATCCATAGTGTGGTAGTGAAAAAAATCCGCCATCTTGAATAATTCGCCATATAGGAATTAAAATGTCATCACATAGCGAAGACTGCATTGTCATTAAAAATAAGTGTGTATACCAAATTTCAGCTTAATCGATTAAAGATAACTGGTTTAAAATTCAGTTGCAAGATTCCATCCGGACAAACATACATTGCAAATTAAATAAAAGCTTATAAAAAATTTACAAAATAAACAAACAATAGAATATGTTACATTTTTATTCATTTATTTATAAAGCTCTTATTTGTAAGTTTTGAAACAAAAGCGAAAAAAGTAGGTATGCAATTTATTTAATGCAAACTTAAACTTAAACTTACAATACTTACGGTGTAGTACGTCTATCTACAGTCCGATAATTATATTCGAGTATTAATATTAGAACAAAGGTTTTGAATACCTATTTGTTAATTTTCTAATAAGCTATAACTAGTTATGCATTATATTTTAAAAAGTTTCTAAAATATTGCCTGCTCAGTGAAGTCGAACTAAACCTTTGGCGGGTTTGTATGAGCCGTGAGCGAGGACACAATCGGAATTCTGAAATCAGCGTTGAAAGGGGAATAAATGCTACTGACTAGACAAAATTACTTTGTTTTTGTCGAGTCAGTTTTGGTTTTAATATTTATATATTATTATTTCAGGTTTGTATTTTTATAATTCGAATATTGCTTAATTATTTGATTTCGCAACTAATATCTTAACTGGTTATAAAAGTGAAAATTTTATTTGAAATTAAGTGTAAAAATTATTTGTGTTTTTAAAAACGTAATGGTACATTATGCTGTTAATGTTCATGCTGTTCAACTGCGCGTCATCAACATTTTTGGGATACGTCAGTCAAAGTATTCTCATTAATATTTTGTAGTAACCATGTTATTTAACCTATATTCTAAAAAAATTGCTTTTAATATTGTAAATATTATTCATCAATCAACAATAAATTGAATACTTGTCCAAATTATAATAAATACTTTTTTAATATGTTCTAATCTATCATTTCAATAAAATATAATTTAATATATCTACATATCCCTGTTACTATTATTAAAATAGCCACAAACATGCGATAAAATTAGCATAAGATACTTCCGATATACTTTTTATGCGGAACTGAAATCTTTTGATATATTTCGCAATAAATTGTTTAACAGCGGGTCTTACACTAAGCAATCGTATATCAATATAGCTAGGAGGTTTCGAAGGACGAATAGAATAAGCCTGCATTATATTCACGTAATTTATTAGAGATGTAAATGCAAAATATTAGATAGTATAGTAGTATAGATCAAGTAAAATTACATTGTAGATTAATAATTCTAATGTTTATCCAGGATTGTGGCATGAAAATATTTCATCCGACAATTCTGGGTAGGAAATGAAGTTTCAGTTCAATATAACACTAACCTATATAAACTAATACTATGTCACAAAATTTAAGACACTTTGTTAAATTAACTGTAAAATTGGGGAGAGTGGGCGATGATTTAAATATGTCTCTGAATAGTCTATGTTGATATTATTAACTTATATGCTTTGTAGAATATGGAAAATAAAACTCTTGTATTTATCGGGTCCGTAATGTTAAATTCAAATTAGATTCATCTACAAAATTTAATATATATATATTAAATTTTAGCGTATACACTATGTGCTCATTAAAAGTAGTTAAACACATATTTCTTTGCAAATATTTACTTTGTACGTATATATATCAATTTTGTCAAATAATTTTTGACAGATATGACATGCTGACAGCGCTGAGGTGTCAGCCTTGTGGTGCTTATTTGGCTCATGCCTGACTTCGGGTTATACGCGGCGGCTGGTTCGGGCCTTTTTCCTGCGGTCTCAAGGTCGGTACGGTCGGTACAGGCCCTCTTTTTTCGAGGGAAAGCCGTGGGGTCATTCGGAGTACGGGTCATAGAGTTGACATTGCCTGCCTGAGCTGCCTCATTGTTGCGGGGTTTGGAGAGAGAGAGTAGGACTTGCGGTTTCTTCCCTTCGAGTCACTCTCTGAGGAGCGGTTTAGCGAGGAATTTCTAAAAGCAACAGATTATGCCCGGATTAACCTTCGTGGAGCGTGACAACACGACCATGCTCGGCGATCATTAGTCTCGACTTGGTGGACTTCCACTAATGCCTCTTTCTTCTTGGACTCGGCCTGATAAATGTAAATAAGTACGGGATCTCTAGCATTCCTCTGTTTCATGCTCTAGTCATATATGTTGTCTGGCTGATAATAAGGAACTGTCTGATAATATCAGTAATATTCAATTATAAATAACTGACAACTTTTCTCACATCTCCCTCAACTGACTAACTTATACTATAATTTATTAAAAACATTTCATAAAACATAAACAAAACACAAAAATGAATATAAAACAAACATAAAATTATCTTTTCAGGTTCCGTAGCAAAATCTTAACTTTATTCTGTAATGAATATGAATGACATTTATGGCAGACACCAAAAATACATCAATATATTTGTAGCAATTAAAGCTAAATTAATTATCAGTAAATATACCTAAAACTAGTTTTCAATTCAGTAAAATGAGAAATAGATTTAAGTTATTAAAATAATTTAAATTTAATCGGAAAAGTTTCGTCGCCATTATCCGAGACCAGTACGCCATTATCCGAGACAAGGTTGTCGTGAGATAATTCTTCAGTATTTGAAGAATATTATTGTTATGATCTTTTACGATGAGAAAAATAAAATAACAGCAAGAATTAGTTAACCACAAACTCGAGGTCATCACTTGCACTACTAATTCGTACGATATAGTACTTAATACTTAAACTAAATATAGCAAACACTATCTTTAACACACTACAACTATAAGCATATTATTATTATTATTATGATACATTGAGCTAAATAAGATAACGAACTCAGAGTTTTCTAAGCTACAATACTTTGATAAGTTTTAATAGTTTTAAAGTAAACGTTAAATAGCCATCACAAAACAAAATGTTAATAGTAAATGTTGAAATAATTAATCAGTAACCTAAAATCGCTATTTATATCTCTGTGGTTTTATTGAAATTGATTGGTGCAATTTACAAATAATATTAATTGTTGTAATTAGTAGGTTCAAAATTTAATAAATTATTTTAGATGGTTATTTCAACTAAGTAATTTATTATCAGTAAAATATTTATAAAAGTTACAAATTTATCGTTTTATTTTATATTTATTTACACTGTTAAAGAAGAAAGTATTTCTTACACTTACGAGTATTTATTCACTTTTTATGGAGATACTTTCTACAAGTATAAAAAATACTTGTAAAAAGTTTCCTGAATACTAGGAGCAAAGCTCGTATTACCGATGGAAAATTATTAGACGAAAATGTTTAAATAGCTTCATACTCGACTGGTTGATTAAAGAAAAATAGAAAATATATTTCTAATTTATAGAGAAATGTCATGGAAGTTGAGGAATGTGTGAACTACTTTATAACTATTACATTATCTCAATGATACAATTTTAAAAATAATCATATAATATGAGAAGTTAAAGTTAAAAACAAAAAGTATGTCTTTAAATCATAACTCAAATAGGAATTGGATTAAAAAATATTTTGATTTGAAGTTAAATATTTTTTTTTACGAAATCTTGGGTTTATTAAATTTAAAATACATGTTATTGATTTATTACTCTATATTTTGGTGCTCTACTCAAAGGAAAATTCTTTGACAACGAAACTTTACTCAAAATAACTATTGTGTGCTTATGAAATCGTAATATCTCCTCTTTTTCTATAAGATTTATTGACTATAAAATACAGAACTACAATATATACCTTGTTTAATATTTAGACATTCAATTACTACATTATTTCTTATAGTTCTGTTAAATTTCTATATCATGCTGTACTGTTACACAAAATTAAAAGAATTATTATTCTTTTCTCTACCGTTGTCATTTGCCATCTACACTATCACAAATAGTCGTCAACTCTCAAGTGCTAATTTCACTATGGTCAAAATTAAATTTTGCATAATTGCCTTGAGCTTTTTGTGCTATTGAATGCTAAAAAAATATTCTTAAGGCATAAGTAAATAAAGGTTACTAACTTCTAATATATCAATGGAATACGATATATTATTATTAATATTAGCCAGAAAATTTACGTTATAAAATTGTAGACTTTTGACTTTTAATTTCATTTCACACAATCTTATCATCATGATTGTATTTATTTCTGTCAGTTAAATATACATTTAAATCACAGAAGCGACAGCTTTAACAAACCACTGAAATATGATGTTATAATATAAATAGATGATTATGTGATCCAATGGATACTATGTCCATGGGGGAGGGACACAAGAGACAGAAACCTCGCAACCTGCAGCTAAAAATAATTAAACTATAAATATACAAAATACATCGATACTCTCTACTTTATTTTTTTCATTAACTAACATTTTAAAATATAACGACTATCTTCGAAACAAATGAATTGAAGCCTCGTTCTTTATATTGAGCTTTTAAATTAGGGATGCTCATATAACATTGATACGAGTTATAAAATATTTATAATATGAACTTTACATTTTCCACTAACGACAATACTTTCACAATTAAGTACCTTTTTGGTTAAGAGGAGTTGAGTTCATGAAATGATATCTTATTTTCAAATCTAATACCAATGACTATTTCGGTGAATATAAACAAGATAAGACAGGGTAAGGGTTCCGTAAATAACTTTAGGGTTTAGAAGGAACATTCTCGTAAGTTCAGTCTCAATTTTATAAGTCTGTTATTATTAGAAAATGCCAATAATACAATAATTTGTACGGATTGATCGTTTGTCAGTCTTTCCATAATGAAATGGCAATGAAATTTACACAACTTTAATGTTGAATCATGGGTTACATCACGCGTAATCTGTCAGGATGAAAAAAAAACAACAAAAAAAATCTATCGATTTATAGTCGCATCGAGATAAATAAAAAGTAAAAAAAAAATGATCCGATCATAAACATAATTCTCTTGTTCAGAGTGAGGAGAACAGCTAATTAGTTAGATCAGCTATGAAGAACAGGTAAGAACAGGTTATGAAAAACTGCATTTAATCATTTTAATATACAGTAGATCATTAGTATTCATTAAAAATATTTATTATGTTTTGAGACAATATTTCATTCTTAATGGACCAAATATTTTTCACTGGATATAAATAAGCTAAGAGGCAAGGGTGCGTTACAGCGGTGACTTGACTCAGTAATTATTCGGTCTTTGTTTCGATTTTTGTAATTGTTCACTCTCACGTCACGATACATTTTAGTGGTTAACAATACCTAAGGTTAAATCAGACCAGAAGTATGAATAAAAAAGAAATTGGATATGATTATTGAATGAAATGATATTATCATAACTAAATATTTAGAAGCTAGGCATTTAATTTCTCAGTGTGTTCAATATTTACTCAAACCACACTTGATACAAAATTAAGCTAAGTTGAATTGCACGGATTGTATATTGTTGAACAACGTAGATTCAGACAAATTTCTATAGTGTTGTTTGAAAAAACTGGTGATCCATTTGCCTAAACTCCAGGGAAGAATAAGAAGAAAGATTCGAAAGAAGTCTCTTGTGCCATACACGATCGCAAGCTTTTGCCATATAGAGACTAACAGCCAGAACATCTCTCTTGCTTTTAATAACCGCTTCCTAACGGTGCGTAAGATATAACAGAAGATCACCAGCCGATCGATTATGGCGAAAGACATATTGCCAGTCAATGATCAACTGGCGATCCTCGAGGTACATTAGTAGCTGTCGGTTAAAGATGTTCTCTATTGTTTATGGATAATGGAAAGGTAATAATGATAGATCTGTAGTTAGCTGGGTCCGAGCTGTCACGTTTTTAAGGGTCCGCACACTTCTATGAGACCAGGACTACGCCTTTCTTTCGGTTGAAGTACCAAAATAAATGCGTTAAAAATTATTGATTTTAATAGCAAATTTAGCTGCCACCAAAATATAAGTAGCGGTATTACAAATTGGTCAATATTGTACATATAAAGACCACCTGCTCTCCCAAAATACGCTTTGATTGCATACCAAGTATGCAGTTAACTATCAAAGTATAATCAATAAATATTACATACTTGCATTTTATGAGTTAAACTATTAAATATATTAATAAATAATAAAGGTGTTAAAAATCTAAGCCTATATATAATCTAAAAAGTATGTACAAAGTAAGAGATTTTTTTTATTTATATACTAGACTATATTGCATCACAATTCAATTACCAAAACGCATGTACAAAAATATATTTAAAAAAACTACCTACTTTATTTTGTTTCTACGCGATATTAATTACTAATTTAAATTAAGCTGAATTATAAGTGGATAAGAAAACAACGTCTTGACTGTACCAGGTATTTATTACTACTGCCGGCACATGCAGTGACCGCTCATTATATTATTCTACTATTAATTGTATATAAATTACGTGTCACGTTGTTTGTCCGCGATGGACTCCTAAACTACTTCACCGATTTTAATAAATTTTTCACACCACGTGCAGTTTGATCAGACTTAAAAGAAAGGATAGTTGTCATCTCAATTCATAGTTATATTATTTTATTGCAAATAATTTGTTTATTATTCTAATGGCAGATGTTCTGTTACCGTTACCCCTTAAATAGTTTACAACAATGTAATATAACAAAAACCATAGTCACAGCAACGCGTGGCCGGGTCTGCTAGTGTAGTATATACATTATATTGTAGTATTATAATACTAAATAGTACTTGAATCTACTCAAGGTCTCTAGGTCAAGGTCAATCTAATGTAATAATTAAAGATTAAGAAGAAGAAACTATATTTTATATAGTGTGCATTAGAATCATTGTATTGTATCTCAGAACTTACTTGTAACATAAACAGACAAATACAAATTAAAAAAACTACTCACAAAGTAATGTGGGTTAGGTATAATGGAAATCTTTTTATGTTCAAAAGTTTCAAACAATGAGGTCCTTTTAACACATAAATCATGTTAGGTTGCGTTTTTGGCGTCACGATATAATAGTTGTGTGCTCAGTAAAATGTTCTTGTAAATATACTGAAAACGATTTTACTGCGTGTGCGTGTGCGTGTGCGCGTGTGTGCGTGTGCGTGTGCGTGTGCGTGTGCGTGTGCGTGTGCGTGTGCGTGTGCGTGTGCGTGTGCGTGTGCGTGTGCGTGTGCGTGTGCGTGTGCGTGTGCGTGTGCGTGTGCGTGTGCGTGTGCGTGTGCGTGTGCGTGTGCGTGTGCGTGTGCGTGTGCGTGTGCGTGTGCGTGTGCGTGTGCGTGTGCGTGTGCGTGTGCGTGTGCGTGTGCGTGTGCGTGTGCGTGTGCGTGTGCGTGTGCGTGTGCGTGTGCGTGTGCGTGTGCGTGTGCGTGTGCGTGTGCGTGTGCGTGTGCGTGTGCGTGTGCGTGTGCGTGTGGCGTGTGCGTGTGCGTGTGCGTGTGCGTGTGTGTGTGTGTGTGTGTTATCCGCTTCAAGCTTCTCCTTTATTCTCTGATATTTTAAATAACGCAATTATATTTATGAAATATTTAATTAAAGCTGAATTGTATTCTTATAAATGTTATATCTTAAATAAGATGATTTAATATGGTTAACTATACAATGTAGGGATGTTAAATATTGTTTTTAGTAATAAAACTATATACAATTTATCGACAGATATAACGCACTCCGTTCTCTCTCTTATTCGTTTAAAAAAAAAAAAAGAATTGGATCTGAACTTACTCGTATTTCAGTCCTTTACCTGGACCAAAGAAGAGAAATTAAAGAAAATACGCAAACCGAAGGATCTCATTAAAAGTTTTAAAGCAAATGAAATAGCCACAAGGAACTTCATTTACTACGTGAGACCCATTTTTGACAATAAACTTATTTGAGTTACATATATATAAGTCTTTAAATGTAAAGTAATACATTTATTTGAATCTTTTCTAATTTTCAATTAAGGATACAATAATGTCTATTATGTGTCAATAATATATAAATAACCTTGAAACCGTAAGTTTCTTCAAAATTTAAATTTTTCTATTGACGAGAATCCTAAAGCCATAACAAAATTCGTCGTTGCTAAAACCTTTTCAAAACATTAATTGCTCTTTCGTTTAGATGTTGATAGAGTTTAGATGTAGTTGTTATTACATACTCTATTCTAAGAAGGCAGACTATAAATTCGGTGGCTGATAACTATTATCATTATCTGATTATTATTATCCACCAAGTGTTGCAGAACTTGATTAAAAGTTAAAAAAAATTTAACCATTCACTTAGTAAAATACAAAAAGTATTTGTAAACACTGTAAAGTTTTAAATAAAGTATCAATGTAGCTTTGGTGAACAGTTGCTATATGCGAATTCCGCCCTGAAGTTTATAGAGGGGCGTTAATTTTTCAGTACATTAGGTCAGTACAAGTATAGTGTAGTAGAACTTCAACACTTTTCATTGAATAAAATGAAAGGAATAAGTAGTGTTTATAAATATGTTGCTATTATTTATAAGTTGCGTTATTAAAGAATATAATTACAAAGTATTCTATTTTCTTAAAATAACAACTAACTTCTTAAATATTATATAAATATAGAATATTGTCGGGTTTCTTCTTCCCGTTCAAGAAACATAAATAATGTGATTCCTAAATAATAAATATTGACAAGTTTCATAGATTTTATCGCCATTTGTCCGACTAGTTTCGAAAACTTATCTTCTAACAATATTCACTTCTAATTTAAGTTTCATAGTATTACTTTTATTTAAAGAAATAATATAATTCTGAATACATTTGGTTTATTTTTGTTTTGAAATACATAGTCTAAATAAATTGCCCTCATGGAATAACCGAGTAATATTATAATATTAAATTAATAATTCCTATCATACATTAGAGCCTGTTATAATCCTGCTCATTACTTATATGCGCTTCATGCGATCTTATTTGATGTGTACAGTTGCGGTCAATTTGCTTAGCGCTAAATGTGGAGTGCCATACATGCATAAATACCAGCGCCATACATATGTATACACACACACGAATACATACATTAATTGATTATTATAACTAAATTTTTTTTTAATAATTTGGTCTTTATGAGTTTGTTAGTTATAACATGGAATTATGAATACAACTATTATGTGGAACAATTTCCACATTTAAAACTATGGAGGTTTACTTACAGAATATACCCAAACGTATCAGAATAATGTTTCGTTATCACTCTGAACTCAACTACTTTTTAGTTTTGACTTTTTTGTAAAAAAAATGCATCTATCTCTATGATAGTTCATTCCGAAAATATGAAACTTATGTAACAAATATTTACACTACTTTGCACCTCATGTGGCCATGGCTTAATTCTCAAAACGTAATTTATTATAAATAACAATATGTAGACAACAAGTGATCTATATACATTTATTTTATCTATAAGGTATTCTATATTCTGGTATCGACTGGTTCAGGTATTCTTGACTTCCATTTCACAATCGTTATTCGGAGACGACACAACCAAATGAGCCCTTCGCAACCTTTTAAAAACATTATTGAATATAGTGAATATAAATGTAAAACTAGATTTCATACGCAAATAATTCTATTTTTTGTCAAAGTCAGCTTATTTGTAACACAGAGGTACAATATAAATTACGTTTGATATTTTATCCCCAGTGAATTATCTAAAAAGATCAAACTAATTAAAACTCTTTCGGTCTCAGGCAAAAATAATAAGAACGTCGTTATAATAAGACTTTTTGAAAGTCAAGCGAGGTACAATTCTTAATTGTCGAAGTTTAAAATTATTTTTTTATTGATAAATTCTGATAAAGCTTTTAATTAAAGTCGGTACTTTATGTTTATATATGTGAAATTGATATGATTAATATCTCGAAGAATAAAATGTTCTCAAGCCTTTATATATTCTGTTATGTAGGCATAAATGAATTGACAATAGTGATTACTGATAACTAAGTACAATAAGAGACAATTATTAGGCACTCACTATTAGCACGACATGTTGACTCGCTTTCTTACATTACCTAAAACATCTTTTTTGAAAAGTTTTTTACAGTCTTGTATACTCAGTTTCCTTCTTTTTTTGTTACCTTCCACTGATAAAATTAACTTTAAAGAAAATATTATTTTATACAATTATTTTATATAATACCTCAAAGGCACTAAAGGCTTATTTCATTCGATAAATTTTTAAACACCTTCCTCTGCTAACACAACCGCTCCATTACTCATGAATTTAATTTATAATTAAAATTTTCCATTAGTGAATAGATATGCGTATAGATAAATTAAACGTATTTAATTACGTTGAAAGGTTTAAAAGATAAACTCCTTTAAATCTTTTATCAGTTCTCTGAGTTTGTATATACATAAGATGATATTGATATTAATAGATACTTAACTCTGTGAATTTAATACAGCATTAGCATTTACAAATGTAGGTTTGATTAGATAAGTTACGAGTATATGAACTTTTCATGTAATAGATAAAATTAGTTATATTAAATAATAATTTAAAAGTAGGTAATTAATGACAGGAAAGTATTTCTTTTTGCACAAAATTATTATTATTTTGTTGTGTATAAACTGCAGCAGTGAATATATACATACGACCGTATCATCAACTGACTGAAGACTGAATAACTAAGCCCGGAAGCTTGTTAGTGTCGCTCTCAGGTACTCCTATATTGAACTTTACTCGTTCAGAGCTTTATAATTTCTTGCTAATTTGTACATCGTTAAATGAATATTTTTTTCAAATAGTTAACATAAAACATATATCTCATATTCATATACAAATCAGTGGGCGAAGGAAGTATATTTTTCAGGCCTACTTAAAAATAAATATTAAAATTGTCTGTATTACAGACAATTTCGTTTTTAATTGGACTTTTATGAAATATTATGGACTTACTAGCTACAAATATATTAGAATCAATTTAATTCTATATGTTTTCGTTTTCTAAACGTATAAGTTACCAATTTCTACAAAGCTACAAACACTTCGGCAATTTATAACATAGAGATAGTGTGAATTAATATCATTTGTAAATATCGTATTTCAATAATTATTTATCAACCTAAAATCAGTATCTGCTCGGTGGTTTAACTGAAATTAATGCATTGTTATTTCAATTACAGAACTAATAATTTATAACTATTAAAAATTATTGTAAACAATGTAGAATTCCCTACAGATTATTTTGGAAAAGAGAATGAAAGTTGGCAGTTGATATTCTGCCGACATTAAGGTCGCAAGACAGATAGAAAAAGTTTATAAATAGAAATTCCACTAATTTTATTTATTTACACCTTATTAAACAAGTGATTTCATCTTGTACATGTCAGTTTAACTTTCAAGTAAAGACTTTATACAAATATTGCACCATGTACTAGCTGTAGAAAGTATTTTGAATATTGCCAGGAGTGAAATATGTTTTACCGATTCGAATGATTGGATTAAAAGGTAAAATAACTCCTTAAAAAGTAAAGTCCTTTTCTCTAATTTATAGTTGAATTTCTCGGACTCTGAGTGATAGCGAACCACAATGCCACAGTCCTACATAGACGAACGCTCAAATAAGCAAAATAGATTTTTATTGGATACTAATGATTATCAGAATATTGTCCAGGTTATAACCAAAAGTTATAGTGAAATGATAAAATTTGTTTTTAACAAACAACTGTATAATCGCATTCTCCTTTGATATTGATGTTTTTATAAACCCTATAGTTTTTTTAGGACCTGATTTCAATTTACTTTAATTTTAAGTAAAACATTCTTAGTTATTAGAAAAGTATTTATGTTCTCAAATTTTAATATCTTACTAAACATTAAAACACAAATGATGAAATTACGTAATATTCGACATTATAAAGGAAAGCTTCAAAAAGTATTTTCATTATTTATAAGGAAATAAAAAATGAAACTTTTCTTGGGTATAGAAGTGAGGGATCCCAAATTTCACATTCCAAAGCGAAATAGATAAAAATTGTTACTCACAGTTCTCAATTTGGAGTAGAATGTTCGAGATCGCTGAGAGATAGCAGTCATTGTTAACATTAATCTTTTATCACTCGTGATACTGTGAAAGTGACTTAATATTTGTTTCTTTATTTATGTATTTATTTATTTATTTAGCTTCACGCCATATCCCTTGCGGGGTAGCCAGAGATGACGGAGCGCCTAACGCTACGGTTCCTGCATATTTCTTTCTCCTCGGCCACAGACATCAATCTCGTCATACATGCCCTCCGAGGGTTCTCATGCTTTAAGTAAATAAATATTATTTATTTTATATATTTTAGTTCTTCACCCAAAAAGTAATAAATCTGTTCACAATAAAATCAAAGTAGTTTTAAAACTTCAGATATAAAACTGATGAATTCTGTACAAATCCAAGTAAAAACTAAGGTAACTGAGCGTCTGTTTCCCACACTCACTCTGGGAAACGTCATTATAATACATAGCTCTTCACTGGCTATCTTCTTCGAAAATAAATACCTCTGCTTAGCTACCTTTTAAATAAGTTTCAGCAAAAAATCCGCAGCAAGGATCTACGACTTATAAATTCTGACCTGGATGTCCTGGATTCTATTTCTTACACTTGCCATTTTTAAGGTTTAAAATGATTATATAATATAAACAGACAAAATTGTATTTCAGTCTGTAAGCTACTTCCTCTGAAACAGTTTAATAAATAATAATATTGAATGTATATCTCCTCTTTGTTGTATATTTATTTGCTATATATTATATAACAATGATCCTGTTTACTATTTCAAAACAGGTCAATTAGTACACGACAAATACACATTTCCAATATATGCCAATATGTTTCGAATACATGTTGTGCTCCTGTCTTTGTCTACAATAAATTTCAATGCCTCGTATTTTATCTAAAACTAAATTAATATTTTTCTTTTCTGTACCATTACACGTCTACACTTTCACAAATCGTCGTCAACTCTTAAGAGCTACTCCTTTCCCTACAGTCCTCATTAAATCTTGCATACTTACCTAAACGCTAGGCTTTTTGAGTTTTAAGGGAGTACTACCTTGAATCATAAAAGGAATTTTAAAATACATATTATGAGGCATAAATAAAAATAAACGCTACTCATTTCTATTCTTCATATTTTAATATTTAATTGTCAATAATAACCTAAAACCATTAATATATGAGATTTTTTCTCTTCAAATTTTAAATTAATTTAAATCTTAATACAACACGAGATAATAAGAATAAAAAATCTCTTAGTAAAATATGTTTAACATATGGTTTAACATAAGTAAACGTCTATCTACGACAGTGGCTTCCTTACAAGGATAAGTCTGCTGTACATTCGCGTGACGGACGACCGCAATAAAACTAAAATATTACATAGCGAGCGTCTCTCGTTATATTATACGAATATATTTTTTATCTCATGTTAAATTATCGGAAGAGAAGAATGTCGTAATTATTATTATTATCTGGATAATATTTCAGAATTATTATATTTAAAATCATGGGTAAGAAAAGAGACTCTTTCTGATATTAAGTACATCATGAACATCAGGAAAAAATTTTGGATTTGCAAGTGTGTTAGTATCCATGTGGAAAAACAGGGAAAGCGTGGGCATCTAACATTGTGATTAACAAACGTAGCTATAAGAGCTATTTTATGTTGACATTTAAGTGGGTGGTTCTACCATACTAAAGACGGCCCTTTTACGAACTACAACCAAGTGTTTATAAATAGGCTTTACCACTGGTTTAAAAAAAATATATCTGATAAATTAAAATTATGTTTATATCATGTTTTTATTCACATCAAGTCTTCAAACTGATTAGCTAATATTATCATTATAAAACGTTCAGTTTCGTATCACTTGTGATTACTAAGCTATTATTATTACCACCGTCAGAGGTATCAGAAAGTATCCTTAAATGTGGAAAAGATAGCACGAAGGTATTAAAAAAGTAGTTCATATAAGAATGTTTCTTGAGACTCTCACAACAAAAGGACGCCACGTAGAGAAGTGGCTCGTGTTGAGATTGTAATTGTCTTCTTAACTAAAAGTCATTAGAACTCATTATAATTATTTATTAAAGTTGTTTTGGTATCAAACATTTAATAACTAATGTCTATTTAAATATTATTTCCATAAAAAAGTCTTTGTTTCATTACTATTAATAAACATATTTTAATATTTGCAGACTTATTCTCAAGAAATTGAAAATCCAGAAGTTGGATATTAAGATTGACCTTAATTATATATGGCACGTGAGATGCGTATATTATTAACTTCTTTTGATTTATATTCACACATTCAATATTAACAAACCTCGTCGTTTAAATCTGAGCTTTATGAGTTAAATCATAAAATTAAGGCACACTTCAGAAATGAAGGGAGGATATATGACAGATGTCGAATTTAATAAGATTACTTCAAAGTTACAGATTATGTCAAAGTAAATTATATTTTCAAAATGGAATGTCATAATAGAAAATTTTAATATATTACATTATTAAAAACTTAAAAACGTCTAGTAGTTAAATTCTAAATTATATATTATGATATTTATTTAAATATATTTAGTAGTAAACTTTCCGCATTTAACCAAAATACTAGTATATACATACATACATATTACCAAGTTTATATTCTAAGCAAGCGGAAATAAATACCCAATAGCAATATGATAGTGATGTGACCTAATAATGTATGTATCTACTTATGTGTGTGTGGTATTCTACATGTACCGTTAAGCAAATTAACCGCAAGTGTAAACAAAAGCTTGCATCAAGCGCATACAAAAGATAAGCAGCTTGGTAACTGACCCATATTTATATTAGGAAAAGTATGAAATATTAGTTTAAGATTATAATTGAACTTTGATTAGTAAGGGGTTGTTGAATTCAGACTATTTATTTGTAATAAATAAAAAGAAAAAGTATTCGTACAATTCTTAAACAAAAGTAATATTATACTAAAAAATCTAAAGAACTTGGAATTTGTAGTACCTACTACGTATTTCTATAAATTTTATTATCAATTTGTATTTTTTTTGCATAAAGCTACTGTATTTCAAAATAATAGCATATTTTGCGTTAGGCTTTTTTTTTAATTATCATGCTTTAGCCCATCACTTATTTTTTAGGATGATTAAATTTAAAACATACTTTGCTTTGGAATTCTATGAAACTTGAAATACTTACTATGAAGCATTCACATTATTTAAATGTTCCTTTAAACGAAAAAAAAACATCTAAAACAGTTTATCTATTCTACCTTTAAACGTAAAAGTTATGTAAAATAATTGTTTTCAAACACTTTAGAAGCTTTTTAAAATCACAAAATGTTCCGATAGTTTACTTAACATTAGTCACGTAATGTTAAAATTGCAATACGCATGTCTTCTATTTCATTTTAATTTTAATAACATATTTATGATTAATATTTTCATGGACAGTATGATTGAAAACATTTATTAACAGAATAACAGAATTGAATTATCAACCAAATTTCCAGAGACGTCATGTTACAAAAAAGTTGTTAAGTTAAAATGACAAGAAAATTATAGATTTAATTTATATATATTTAAATAATTTGTACAATTGTCGTAAAACTGTCGCGACATTTATTACTCAATAACTGTCGCGTAAAAAATCCACCATTTATTAAATGTCTTTGAATTTTATTATGCTATTCAAAAGAGTACAGGACAGTTAAGTTCGGTTTAACGAGACAAGTAGTGATACAGTTTTAATTATTATCAATTAGTTAATGATTAAATTAAATATGACTGAAGGAAATACTCTTTGAAAGCTGCCTTATTCCGTTTATTAAACATTTAAATGAAACATTTAGCACTTCTTCCTGGTTGCTATTGCTTACTAGCAATACTGGATTAATATACTGAAAAAGTAACAAATAAAAATATCAAATGCTTGTTTATTATTTTTACATTTGAAGATAAGATCTATATGAAGCATCAAATCGTTAACAAGACCAAAATGGGTCTCACGTAGTAAATGAAGTCCCTTGCGGCTATTTCATTTGCTTTAAAACTTTTAAAGAGAACCTTAGGTTTACGTTTATTTGTTCTATTCTTTGTTCTTTATGGAAAGTAAAGATCTGAAAGAAATTTAGTTCCAAACTTTATTCTTAGAGTTAAAGTAATTAATAAGAATCCAAAAGGGAACGAAGTCCAAAATAACATTATAAATTTTATAGAAGTAATACTATTATTACTGAATATCTTAACGATATCAAACATCCTTGAAATAAAAAATACTAAACCATATAAACGTCTGAGCTAGGATATATTATTATGAGAGTATTTTTTTTATTTTATTAAATATTTCTTAATATATATTACCTTAAAATGTGTTATTTAAAACATAAAATAAATTAAACATGGTAGAGGTTCCATTAAAAACGACTTATAACAGTTAAGGAACGCAGCATCTAGTAACAACGTCTGTAGTTTTATTCGAACATTTCACTCACTCTATAAGTATTATTTCGTGACTCCAGAAATCTCAACCTAACAACACTTACTTTTCGAAAAGACTTTGTTGGTTGAAACGCTAAATAGATGACAGTTTTCTAGACCGGCTTTAGCAAATATATAAATACATCTGTTTCAATTTATTTAGTAAAACCGAAATAGTTAAACCACAAAATCCATCTTCATCAAATGTAAATGTATTGCATTTACATTTGATGAACATTTTTTAATTATAGCTTGTCTGAGACGATATTTAATTATTTTAAGTTAGATACATCCTCTCCCAATTCTTCCCTTGCATTTTATTTTGTAATATATAGTATGAAAGTGTTAGAAAAACAAAACTGATTAAATGCACTATAGTTCTCTAGAGGAGTTACCTTTGAAAATATTAAGAACAGCGTTTTAATAAATCTTCTCAAAAGCGAACAAGTTACTTCATTGTGAAAGCTTTTACGTTTATTGAAAATTGTTGAACGAAAATTATAAACACTTCCCTGTGAACGGCGCGCCTTTGTTTATAGGGATAAGTAAAACTTTATATTTGATCTCTCTCTCTTATCTCTTTAACAATTTTTAAATAATAAAATTCTTATTTTTTCTTTGTAATTTGTAATCGTGATACTACATTACTATTATGGTAAACAATAGTGAGCCATTAAAATTACTGGAGAATGTTTTTCTTGTGTTGTTTATGTTTAAATTACAAATAAATTATTTTTATAGCTTAATTATTTACTATAAATTACTTTCCTTCATTCTCTGTAGATGTTTTTAATATATGAACTTTTAAAACCGTTAAATGACTTTTAAAGTTAAAATTGAGCAAAGTAAATTTATTTCATAAAAAGTTTTGGTAGCTACTTGCCACAGTCTTTGGAATCAATAAAAATAATTTTAGAATTATGAAACATTAAGTTGCTTATTGCTTTCAAATTTATATTTTGTGTACAAATTATACATTTAACAATTCGAAGACAAACTCTTACTAGATTAATGGAAGATTTGCTGATCTGCTGGAAATACTTGAGGCTTATTCATCACTTATTTCTCGCACATGTAAAATCTTTTCTGAACACATTTTAAAATAAGAATAACTTTATGTGTTCCTAGCAATAGTTATTATAATATAATATAATACAATATAAAGACTTTGAATGCCTCCGTTATCTTGCGTTACTATATACTTGCTAAAACAAAGATTGAAAACACTTACTTAAAGAGATATCTTGACCACTGCAAGCGTGTTTGGAACCAAAGTTTCAAAGTTCAAAGTCCAAACTTCGAATTTCATTTCGTTTTGATCTTTATTTAGTTTGGTAGCTGTTTTCGCTTGGCAATCCGCTTAATTTAAAAGAAAAAATTATTTTATCTACATAATTGGATTTATTATCTTATATAATATGCAAATAAACTGGATGAATTAGCTTTTGTGAATAATTTTATTTATAATTTAGAAATAGGACAATGAATGCAGAACCGCAATACGTGATGTAAGCATAACGTTATTAGAATCTATTGTATTTTTAGTAAGTAGAAAAATACTAAAATGGCAAAAAATAAATAGTTTTACAAATTGGCCAAAGCAGTTACGGAAAGAAGATTAATTTGATGATTTTCAGCAGAAAATGTTCGGTGCCTGAACTACTTACCGCTACCACTGCTACTAAAACTTTAAAATAAATACAAATTCACTTAATTTACTATTCGTATTTCATTGTAAATAACTTTTTGCTTAAATACAATCGACGATACGAAGAACTAACCATGATCATTAGAGTTTAATAAAAGTATTTAAGAATATATATATTTATAAATATTGTTTATACCACAGTTTGCACAGTTAAGTTAGGACATTAATCATATATCATCAATATTGCACAAATTAGTAGTGCATGTGACGACATCGGTTCGTGGTTAACTAATTCATAGTGACAGATGGATAAACAACGAATTATTGATGAGTGCGTCAATCAGGCTATTTGACCAAGAGCTCCAATTCTATATAAATGTATTTTCTAATTTAAAAACTGCTGTAAATAAATAACCGGAAGATAGAAAGGTAGTCCTTATATTAATTGTAGAAAAAAAAGTAAATTATAAGTTCTTAGTAAATTAACAAAAAAACTTAAGTTAAAGTAGTAGGTATAATATTAAAATAAAGAAATACATGAGGACAAAACTATAAATTTATAACCCAAGTAAATAAAGTTAGCTAATAACTCTAAGGTTATGAAATACGACACAGAATTGGTTTAGGTTATAACTATAATAGAATTATAACTTAACATTTTTGACCTTACTCAAGTTATGAGTTCAAAGTCATAAGTTTAAAGATCAGTATACAAATACAGTAAGAATTTATGCCATAGATCAAATGTTTTATATAGAAGTTTTTAATTTAAATTTCGGATAGAACCACGCGACAAAACTTTCTTAAAACTTACTTAATAAATTTGTATTGTATATAGTCGCCTGCCGTGGACCAACTTTAGGCACCTTTGAATGTTTCACTTAGATCCGAGAAGTAAAATACCAGTATAAAGTTAGCTTGCAACTTATAATTACTTTATATTCTATTGTCTTATAAAATATAAAATAATATAATTGTTTAAACATGTCGCAATAACGTCTTTCTTACTTAAAACACATTTGCAAAAGTTAAAACAGGATTGGGACGCCTTTTTTTTCAAAAATAGTTATTTTTGTTAACATATAATACATACATATATATGTCGCGTCAGAGGTGGCCGGGCGCGACATCGTATGATCTTCTTTATTATTCATAATTATTATTTTTCTTAGTTCGCGGGTAGAAAATAATACACTTTCGCAATATGAATACCAAACTCAGTAATTTTCTGATAATCCTCGTTACCAACTCCATCGAGGAAATGTGTAATGAATTTTTATTTAAAGAGTCAAATCACAAAACAATTGGTCAAATAAAATACTAATTAGGTATTAACAGTCAAATGACATACCAACTAGACAATAAAATAAACAATCATTGAATTGGATTCAAATAATAGAGAGTTTTAACTTACAATAAAACTTACCTATTATTTTTCCAAAAGACATCCGGAATCCATCTTGAGTCAAGCACCTGTCTTTTTAGCTTTATGAGTCTAGTAACTTCCTTCCTCCGCAGTTTTAGCGATGCTAGCGCCCTCTAGATTTAAGTTTTGGAGGGAACTAGCGTCCTCCTTTTTGAACACGAATGATCTTACCTTCATTATAACTCGAGATGCACCAGGTAGACATTACCTGGATTCCGGATGTCTTTTGGAAAAATAATAGGTAAGTTTTATTGTAAGTTAAAACTCTCTATTATTTATTCCGTTTAGACATCCGGAATCCATCTTGAGTGACATGTTTGTTATCTCCTGGTGGTAAAAAAGCATTAAAACGACGCTATAATGTGTCTCAAGGAATTTATAATTTAAATTAAAAATAAAGATTCATTATAATTAACCCAGTAGTCGTATACCATAGCCTAATTAACGTATCGAATTGAAATAATTAGACAATGATACCTTACAATTTACTTCAGACTGTTTTGAAATTACTTTCTTATAATATTTTTGAAAGGTATGTACTTGTTTCCAATTACCAGTCTCTAAAATCTTTTCCATTGAAAAATTTTCTAACCAGTTACGCGAAGCCACCGCAGACCGTACAGATCCTGGGGATGCTTCTACTCCTGCTTCTCTCAAAACTGATTTTATCCAGCCTCCAATTATCGTTCTTGACGCGGCTTTAGGAGTTCCTCTTGCTGTGATAAATAAATCAACTAAATTATTTCCTTGTCGACGCTCTTTTGACAGCTCTATAAGGCCACGAATCCAATAGACACAGTCTAAAGCTGTGCATGGGTGACTCAACAGCTTCCATCCTGATTGTCGGTAATTAGCCGTATCAGTCTTTGAACCAAAGCGAGGCCAAAATATTATTGAATTGCCTTGGTCGATATACCTGCCATCTTCAACAGTCAGGAGCGTTAGATCATGAACTCTGCGCCCCGACGATAAAAGCAGTAAAATCGCTGTACGTCTCAAAACCTGGTACAAGTTAGTCACGTCCGGAATATTATGCATTAAATGTTGTATTACTAATTTAGGATCCCATATAGGAGGCATCACAGTCTTTTCCTTTGCTATGGAAATTGCTTTTAGCATGTGCTTAATAAAAAAGTCGGTGGAATAGTCGGCTCTTCTAGAAATATTAGTAAAATTTGTGACAACTGATTTATGAACTAATATTGTTTTATATGATAAACCTTCGTCATTGTGCAAGTAGGCCAAGTATCGAGCGACTTCCTGTGGGTTAGGATTGTTGAAGTCGACTGCGTTACTGGTGCACCAAATCTTCCACTTTCGCCAGGCAGGTCTATACGTCTTAATGGTCGAATCTCGCCAACTAGAAAGAAACAATTGTTTTTCCCGAGGAGACCAATGGTCAATCATTTCTGTCCACCCAAAATCAACCAAGCCTCTAATTGAATTTGATGTACATTCGGTGGATGTGCTCCGGTCACTGTGTCTATTAACACTTGTTGAATGTCCGGAATCTGGTAAGGTACCTGCAGGCTGCGGCGCTGAAGGTCTGCCATCCAGAATACTTTTTCCCATCTCGGTGCTATTAGTATGTAATAACCTGTCGCTGTGTTCAACTGAGATAGCACCCGAGGAATGAGATTCGGAGGTGGAAAAACCCAGGCTAGGTTGTACTTCCACTGTTGGCAAAATGCGTTGTGAAAAACTGCCTCCTGGTCCAAGATGTCTAATGTCACATACCTCGGAACCACATGAGCCGTTTTCGATGCCAATAAGTCGATCTCGGGCGTTCCCCACATGTGAAAAATTTTGTGAGTTGCCTGACGTTGCAAATGCCATTCTGGACAAGGCTTCATTCTGGATAGAGCGTCGACTTCGCAATTGTAACGGCCTGGAAAGTATTGAGCCGTGATGTGTATGTTCAGGTGATCCATGATCTGCAATATCTGACGCGTTAAATTCAGGAGTGTTTTTGACCTGGTTCCGCCCTCCTTGTTTATGTAGGACACTACAGTACGATTGTCCGTTAACAAAAGCACATGAGAGCCTAGCAACTGATCTTGTGCATAGAGTATTGCCTCGTGGACCGCAAACAGCTCTTTGAGATTGACATGCCATGATTGCTGAATTATTGTCCACTGGCCTGAGAATTTCATTTGCCCTAGTTGAGCTCCCCAGCCTATATCCGAGGCATCTGTCGTCAGATGATGCGTTATCGGGTTTGAGTGTATCGGTAGAGAGCCCGAAGCAGCCATCATCCACCATTTCATGTCTGGAATTACACTGTCTGGAATTTTTAGCTTTTGATAGGGGCAATGCTTGGGAAGGAAACGACTGTAGTATTGCATTGACCGGCAGTGTAACCTTCCCCGACGAATGCAAAACGTGGCAAAGTTGAGCCTCCCCAAGAGAGATTGTGCTTGCTTGAGGGACCAACTGCCAGTTGCAATGTGCTGTTGAAGTGCCATGCGGAGCGTTAGGCACTTCGGTTCCGACAAGGACTTCATGTTGAGTATTGTGTCCCACGTAACACCTAGGAATTCTAGACGTTGAGTCGGAACCAGCACAGATTTGTCGAAATTGATCACCCAGCCTAGTTCCTTTAGCATATTCACGACGAAATCCACTTGATTGCTCAGAAGATACCTGGACTGATTTGCTAGTAGAAAATCGTCTAGATATACTACGCACCTGATGTTGTGCCGTCGTAGATATTCGGCGATCCAGTTCGTTAGAGTCGCAAATATCCGAGGCGCTGAAGACAGACCAAATGGCAGGCACGTCATTTGTAGAAGTTCGCCATTGTAGCTGAGTCTCAAGAAACGCCGGTGTTCTTTCGCAATGTTTAGATGAAAGTATGCCTGGCTTCAGTCTATTTTGGCCAGCCAATCGCCTTCTTGCAAGAATGTTGGTACTCGAAAGTGGCTGAACAACTGAAACGGTTTCACTTGAACAAATTGATTTAACTGTTTGAGATTGAAAATTGGCCGAAATGAACCGTCTGCTTTCGGAATTAGAAAAAACGTTGATAGGAAACTGGGTGTCAACTCGGCTCTTTCTAATATTTGCGTGTCTCTCATGTTTTGAATTTGTCGAGACATTTGAGTGCTTTTCTTGGTTTGAAAACATTTGATTACCGCATTGGTAGGCACTATCAGAGGTGGTTTCATTATGAAAGCTATACGAACCCCATTTAGGATTCTGCGGATGTAGTCCGGTGCACCCAGCTTGTTCCAAGCATATTGATATAGCCTTAGACAGCCGCCTTGAAATTTTATATAGTCATGCATTGTTATTACTTGATGTGAAGTTAGATTTGGTACCCTTGTTTTCGGGAGCGGATGCATTACTGTTGAAAGACCTTTTTCCTGATGACTTCCCTCGGCCTTTACCTTTGTAATTTGTACCACGGGGTCGAAAAAATCTTTCAGGTCGCGGCTTGTTATATGTCGATTTTGCACCACTTCCTTGCGACGTTGAAGGTTTAGATTGTGTCGCCAGTGGTTGTCTCGGTGAGGCTTGTACCTGTGAACACATAGATAGTTTTTCCGCCCCCCCAATTTTTTGAATATAGTTAGTCAATAAATTCTCTTCAAATAAATATTCTGCTGTTGGGGGTATCTTCTCTATTGGTGCACAATAAAATTGATCTTGTATTTGTTTTAATAAGATTTCTCTACGGGACTGTATGCAGTCGGCACGTCTACCTCAAACAATTTGTAAAATATCGTCCGTAATCTTATTATACTCAGAGTCCTTGCTAAATAATGATTCGATTTTATCAAATAAGGACTTGGGACTTAAGGTAGTATTAGCGTCACACGACCAATCTACTAACTGTTGTAAAGTTATATTAATTTGCTCTTTTTGTGATATCAACGCATTTGATAGGGCAGCAAAGCTTCGTTCCAAAAGAAGTAAACGAGAATTTTCATTCGAAACATTAGAAGCAAAACGTCTTAATTCATCATTGATATTTAATTCTACGAAACCGGGGGTAGACAAATATTTCTTTTGTTGCTCATAAAAACGTATACCGTTCCAGTCATTACATTTAAATCTTTGTATTTGATTCAATTTAAGCAAATGAGATTCTCTCGATGTAGCATATATTGGGTCTTTAACGTTGGTGGACAGCTCGGACAAATTTAATTGAGGTTTTACAGTTTCATTGACAGATTGAGTTTGAGGAGGTTGCAAGGAAAACTCATCTACAAAATGGTTAACTTCCTCACTATTAATGTTAGGCGTGAGCGAAACTTGTAAATGCCGGTTATTATTACTTTGAGTAATAAGACTCGTCAATAATGCTACTTGCTGAGAAAGAAATTGGAATTGCATATCACTTACGTTTGGCCGGGATCGTTTTTCCTTTTTACCATTCCTCTCTGAGCTGGATTCTCTCGAGGAGCTTTCAGTACCTGAGCTCGATGAACTTCGTACACGTTTTCTCGACTCACCGTCATTATCACAATTCATTTCGAAGGAAGGAATATTTATTCACTTACTTACGTACACTCTTAATACACTAATTTAATTAAGAATAAAATATAATGTTAGACTAGACCGTTGTTTTCGCTACGAAAGACGACGCTATAATGAAGGTAAGATCATTCGTGTTCAAAAAGGAGGACGCTAGTTCCCTCCAAAACTTAAATCTAGAGGGCGCTAGCATCGCTAAAACTGCGGAGGAAGGAAGTTACTAGACTCATAAAGCTAAAAAGACAGGTGCTTGACTCAAGATGGATTCCGGATGTCTAAACGGAATAAATAATAACTATTCGAATCATTATAAATAAAGTAAATTGAAATAAATAAAAAAAAGTAACAATAATCGAAATAACAATTAGAATAAATTACGACACTCATTATTGAATTCACCACAGCAGCGCCATCTATTTCCGACATATATATATATATATATATATATATATATATATATATATATCGTGTGTCTATTATTTGATGTATTTTTTTCCGTAAGAAAATTACTACTATATGAAAATACTTCAGCGAAGTAAACTTTGACAGGTATACAGAAAACGCGAGTTTTGTTCATCGTAAAGTGAGATAATAATACGATATAACATATAATTTACAACGAATGAAGAGGACAATTTTATTCGTCGAGAGGGAGTCGCAACTTTTAAGTATAATATAGCTGTCTCAAAGAACTCTGCACTGGTTCGTCCGGAACAGTTCCGTTCTAGTTCCTTTAGCTGACATTTAGAGGCAATTTACTTTAATAAACACTTTTATTACTTTATTATTTATTTTTATATTTTATTTATACTGTGAAATAATTTGGAGCTAAGTGAAAATACGTGATTTCTATCGTGAAATAAACTCACCATTTTAAGAGGCAGAAATGTTGACAAGATTACAAAATAATAAATGTATTAAATTAAGCCGTGAAAATAGAAAAGTTTTTGTCACATATCTTATATGCAATGAAAAGAAAAAATCATTTACTATTAATTGAAGTAATTGTATATAGATACTTAAATCAATCAATCAATCAATCACTGCGTAATAGTCATTCGGAATATAAAAAAAATATAACAAAAATACTTCATTAAAACTTAGTTAAACAGTAACGTCAAATTATTTAGCTTACTTTGATAAGAAATACTAATGATAATAGATAATAATGAGTGGTTTAAAATACTAGCGGTTAGAATTATTAGATACAGGTCGACTTTAACTGATATTCGGAGACATAACTCATTTCTTTTCTATTATCATCTTTAACGCCATTGTGATATTAACCTCAGAAGAAACGAAGTTGTAGACAGTCGTTTGTGAAAATGCCGTTACATTTTTAAAAGAAAAAGTCGAATAAAGCACCATCAATCTTTCATGTACCATATTTAAGAAGAAACAAGAAATCTCTCGTTGTGTGGTATAAACCGAGTATAAACCTTTTTACACTTGAAATAATGATAACTTAATGAAAAATACATTTTTATTGTTTTGCTTATATCAAACATTACGCTTATAAATCTCAGTGAAGTTTCATTTGTGCAAAAACATACTCCAAATATACAAAATTTTAGACCAGCAAAATACAACCCACAAATGGCAAAAATGTAGAACTAATGACCTCGTTAAATACTCAAAAATCATGAGCTAATGTTATGTCACACATGCCCTTGTATTTTAGAATATGGTAATTTTGCATGATTATACATATATGTAATTATTCATACATTCAAATCCCTTCTTCGGCTTAATGTGAATTCTTGGAACTTTTGTATTAAAATTTCAATTACATTTATTCATTAATAAGAAATGTTACATAGATAAATTATAGTGGTAGTTTCTACACTAAATTTGTAAGTAACTTTATGTGTTTATGTTAATTATAAATCGTTGGTAGAGCTTCGAACTCTGTTAATGTAATTTATATGATACTACCTACAAAAATTTACTGTTATACCATTAAGTTGGTTTTTTTTATCTTTACCTTTTTTAAAGTAGACATATTAAAAGCAATAATTTAATAAGAGATGTAGATTATGTACATGTTTTTTACAGATTCAGTTTGACTATACTTATTTATAATGAATTGGATTGGTAAGTTTTTCTATAATTGTGTACATAGATAAAATAGAAACTTTCCGTAAGAAAAAAATATATATGTTTAAGCTTTCATAGTTTAAAAAATTTTTGCTTTTGCCATCGTATTCCGCTGCATAATCGTCGCCGTCATTGAGATGCATTGTTACATGCTTTATTGTTTGGAGGTGACGTAGTGTAGTCCCATGTACAGAAGGCTTTCCGAACCACCATACTCGGCTCGGGAAATTATTGAAAAAAATACAGAGAAAATACAAAAACCACAATTCAGTAATTTATTCTATTTGCAACATGAAAATAAATGTCATAATATTGATTTATTAAATCAGAATCAATTTTAGATTTTTTTTAAATAATACACACTTATTATTTAGGTTACTTATGTTAAATCGTACGAATGTCGGTTGTGTGGTCCTTCCGATCTCAAAAGTCTACTTTTTCAAAACTACAATACTATTGTTTATATAAAATGTCAATCATTTTCATGGCCTAAACTATAGATATCTGAAAAAATGTTATAAACGCAAATAAGAACAGAAAGATAACTTTATTTGAATGTATATTGCTCGTGAAAATATAAAAAAACATTACAGTGCTACTCGTATTTATACTTGCCATTTGCTTATAGCCAATTTTATTTAGTTCATTGACAGTGCACATATAACATGGAAAGTGCATTAAAAATTGTAATAATGCAAAAACAAGACACATTGGTGATAACAATCAAATTATTGGGAAAGTAATGGGATAGGCACATGTGCACGGAATAAAGAACAATAGCTGAGCAAGAAAAATCATTATTAGAATAAGAGGAACTGATTGAAAAGACTCTTCAATCAGTTCCTCTTATTCTCATGAAAGATTCTCATCTATATATTTTACATCATTAGTTTTATACTAATTATGATTGTTTTTTTATTCACTCAATCTTTATAATTAAACTAGCAGACCCGGTCACGCGTTGCTGTGACTATTATTTTTGATATATTACATTGTACTAAACTATTTAAGGGGTAACGTTCAGAGTACATCTGTCATGAAAACCATAATGTTTTCTTATAGTCGATATTAAGCAAAAATCAAAACAAAATAATTATAATTATTTTTTTAATTTTATCCAAGTTTATAACACTATTTGCATATTACAAAGTTTTTAGTAAATAGCTTGGAACACTAAACTTACGAATGAGGTAGGTAGGGCAGTTACCTCATTCGTAATTACTCAATCCAGTCAATAGATACCACCATCTTTTAGAATTATTAGGAGCTAACTGCAAAATGATAAACTAATAATTTGCAATAAAATAATACTGCGACTATGAATTGAATTGAAAATTATTATATCTTTTAAGTTAGGTCAAACTGTACGTGGTGTGTAAATTTATTTAAATCAGTTAAGTAGTTTAGAAGTCCATCGCGGACAAATAACGCGACACGTGATTTATATATATTAAGAATTCTGGTGGATATTTTTTATCATTTAATATTATAATAAATAAATCGTAAAATTTTCCTTTTTTTTTAATATGTTACTTCATCATTTTATTAAGACGTTCATAATTAAAAGTATTTGGTGGTTTTTACTAATACATACAATGAAAGTTAAACTCAAAACATTTAAATTTTAAAAGATTTTTTTTTTTAATAAATACAATTTTTATACAACTCGGCAGAATTCGTTCTGTCAAATAGATTTGGAATGTGGCAGTTTATATTTCGACCTTTAGACGTTTTTACTCTGCTGATCCTCACACATCGCCCTATCATCATGGTGACGGTTCTGTTCAGGAGAATTAAAGAAAAAGGTCAGCTCGGGTGACTTAAGTATCTTAGCTTCCACGAACTTTGGTCACCCTTTTGAGACCCACTAAAAACCCCGATTGGGATGTCTGCCAGAGGGCTTCAAACCAAGAGGGGAACTTAAGGTTCAAACCTGATTGAAAAATAATCTAAAGGGATAGTGGGAACCTAAAGGTGACAAATATTTATAAAGTGGGTGCTTCAATTACAAAGTATAGAGATAATTAATTATTTATTACTATTATTATTAACATAGGGTTCATAACCGATGAAATAAAAAATAATGAAATAAAACGTACATAAGTATTTTCAGTAATCGCGTTATTGTAAATCCAGTGAATCATAATTATTAACAAAAATCTGTTTTATTTTTATTTTAGTGCTTTATGATACACAATGTTTTTTGTTTGATTACCTGGTGAATATATAAATAAATCTGATGGTTTTCCAACACGGGAACAGGCAACATACAATTGAACATGTGAGAAACATGGGTTTTCTAGATTAATACCACAAACACCTAATGATTGCCCCTGGGACTTATTTATGGTCATAGCAAAAGCAAGCCGCACTGGAAATTGTAGTCGTTTAAATTCAAATGGTACATCAGTCGGAATCATTGGGATGCGTGGTATCAAAACGTCTTCTCCTTTATACTTTCCTTTCAGTATAGTTGCTTCTATCACGTTGTTCAATAATTTTTTTATCGCTAACCGTGTGCCGTTGCAAAGACGCGGTTGGTTGATATTTCTCAACATTATTACTACCGAACCAACCTTTAATTGAAGATTGTGAGGTGGAAATCCTGGTAAATCCAGCGAGTTTAAAAATTCAGGCGGATAGTTAACGACCATCATCTTGGTTAGTAGCCGAATCAACTGATTTATATATCCTCAATTCGCCTGTAATTTGTTCTTGAATTTTGAAATTTAATTCACTTACATCTATGTTTTTTGCAGCCAATATAGCCCGTTCGCTCAACCAATCATGGTTTCTATAATTTTGAGCAACATCTGGAAACACCTTTTGAATAAGTTCATCTTTTGATCTAGTTAACTGACAAAAACCTTGAGGAAAGTTAATGCAACCAGTCAAGGTGTCTATAGGAAATTTGCCATTACCAATGTCAATGAGTTGTTTAGAGAATATGTCTCCAGATTTGTCATTTTGCAACTTGATACGCATATTCTTGCTTAAGTGTAATACCTTCACATGTTTCCACAAATTGGAGGACTTTAAACAGGCATTAAGTTCATCAGCTGGCGTTGATCGTGGAATCACTGGCAATGTTTGACGAAAATCTCCTGCTAATAAAATCATTGCACCACCAAATGGGTTATTATTGCTCCGGAGATCTTGTAAGGTTCTATCTAAAGCCTCCAAAGATTTTTTATGTGCCATCGTGCATTCATCCCAAACAATCAATCCACATTGCTGCAAAACCTTTGCCATTGCAGAGTTCTTCGAAATGTTGCAGGTTGGAGTTTCGTTGCTTTGCATGTTTAATGGTAATTTTAGTGCTGAATGAGCTGTTCTACCACCTTCAAGCAAAGTTGCTGCGATTCCCGACGAAGCGAGTGCAAGTGCAATTTTATTTTGTGAGCGAATTGTTGCTAATATCAATGAAATCAAAAAAGTTTTTCCTGTACCACCAGGTGCATCTAAGAAGTAAATCCCTCCTCTTTTATCATTTATTACTTTCAAAAGTGTATCAAATACATACTTCTGTTGTTCATTCAATAGTGGAAGATTCGTTTGAATTAATTCTTTCAAAGTGTTGAGATCATACAGTTTTTCTCGGTGCAACTCTTGGTTAAAAGCATCATGCATTGGACGATTGGGTGCGGCCAGGCCTAATTGAAATAATAGTTTGTTTGACATCATCAAGCACATGTCCTCAATTGAAATCAATACTTCAATGTAAATTTCTTCGCTTATTTGTATATTTGGATTTCCCCTTCTAATCCGTATTTGATACAAAATATCATCACACATATTATCTTTGTACTTGATCCACAAATCCTTTGGGTTTGATGGGAAGCAGGTAGATATGATTATAGAAAACAATGTTCGTATTTGATGAGCTTGTGATGATATTACAGCATCATTGAGAGTTTGATCCCAATGAGCATCATTGTCTAGCAATCGCAAACGTTGGCAAGCTTCTCTATATGATCCACACAAATCACCATTAACAGTTCGTACATGTTGGAACGATGTTGGGCCACGTACATTAACTAATAGCAGTCGTAAATAAAAACATTCATCATTGCTTGGATGTACTGAATAAATTCGACCAATCGCATCGGTAGAAAATATATCTGGGTATCCTGTAACTGGTTTTCCTTGTTTCCGTCGTATAAATCTTCTTGAGGATTGATTCCAAGTATAATATTTTGGCATTTCAGAATATAACAATGTTTGAGCAAAATCATCGTTTTGACATATCTCAAAAAATCTGGTTAATGTAGTAGATGGTGGCTGTAAAGCTCTTTCTACTGCGTTCTGTGCTGTAAAATATACTCTTTGTCCATTTTCTAAATGCACAGCTAAATGAACAACAGTAGGGTGTCTTTTATGAATAGGAAAAGAAAATATTCGCCAAACTGCTTCATTACTACTAACATAGCGACCCATTTGGTATTGGGTAACTTCATCATTGGAATCCTCTGCATTAATACCAATCACAGCCATATCACTCCCTTTGGTTACATATTTGCAAATGTATTTAATAGATTTTACTGAATGGCAAGATTCAACGTTGATGTGCGCTTTGAAGGTCTTTGATAAAATGGGTGAATATGGAACAATCCAGCGATTATCTATTTCAATATCTTGTTGTTGATTTAATTTGACAATTGTTGATCTTCCATTGTCTGCTGTCGATCGGCGACGATACAAAGGATAACCGTCATTACTAGTGATTGTTTCAAATATTAATGTCCGTGGATATCGCTTTGAACATTTACCATCCACCATACACGGTGAATTTTGATTAAGAGTTCCACAGGGACCATGTATCATGTTTTTAATAACTACCTCATGCAATCCAGGATCTACTTCTACATTAGGAATTTCAGCTGATATTACTGCATCAACTTCATTTGGCCTTATCTTTTCAACTAACCAAATCAAAATGTGTGCATGTGGCAATCCCCGTTTCTGCCACTCCACAGAATACATCCAGCAGCGTGTCTCAAAATCAAATCAAATCAAAATCAAAAATCTTTATTGAAAATAAGTTTCATACAAAACATTTTTTCATTGTCAAAGCTACCACCAGCTCGGAAATTTATTTCCACAGACCTGAGAAGAGCTGGCGACAGAAACTCAGCGGGATTGTCATGATTTGTTTATTTTTTTTATTTTTTTTTTTTTCCTTAAATTCTAAATAACATAAATACATTACACAATATTAAATAAATAATCTTGAAGCAGCCTGGCAGCGATCGTCTCTCCAAACACATAATGTTTCACAATGAAATCCATCAAAGATTTCAACTTTTGTCTAAAGACTCTGGCTGTAATATCATGACGATCAATAGGTGATTGCCCAGGGAATAACTCCTGCTTGATTTCTATCCAGTGTGGATTGCATGTAAATGTGATGAACAAATCTGCTGTACCATAATGACGAACATATGACATGGCATCTTGAGCATATTCATGCATATGTCGAGGGCTTCCGATGTATGTTGCTGGAAGAATAGTCATCCGACAAACATTCTGTGCATTTCCATCAGTATTAATCGCATCTCGAAGGTGAATATACTCTTCAGATCTGAGTTTGGTCTGATTCAACCTGATGAATGTTAATCTCTCCGTTTCAATTTTAACATACATGTCTACAACATACTTGTGATATAATCGCCGACATTTGAGTATGTGATTGTCTTCATTTTCACGAATCATTAGGCGGTAGGAATAATAGTTCATTGAACTGACTTTTTTGTTGGTTTCGGAACCTGAAAATAGATTTTTGTTTTCATAATATTGAAAATTAAAAAAATAATAATATAGTGACTGATAATATAGCTCCATAGCTAAACTAATATTTTTTATTACCTGTAATGGGATTTATCATCTTGTTTGAAAAATCATAGCCATCTTCACCTTGCCAAAATATAATGGGATATTGCAGTGCGTCATATGAGCGGTGTGTTTCCTTTATACGTTGTAATTGATCATTCCGACGATGTAAAACAATATCACGGGATTCCAAGTTTTCTCCAACTACAACGATGGCAACTTCATCAATAGTTGGTGCATTAAAACGTCTTGCATGTTGGCCAACAGGTGTTTTATCAGCTCTGATTACAATTTTGTGATTATCAGATGGCATCCGATCCAGTGCAGTTTTAAACAACATAACCAATTGATTGTACTCATGAAATAAAGTTTGTAATTGTTCTACAATAGTCCTCTTTAGTGAATTGTTATGTGAACAACGCATATCAATTTCTCGTGGTGAATTGCCCATGAAATAAATTTGCAGAAATTTGTAATTGCTATCTGACACTGGTAACAGTGAACCTGCTCTATGATATATTTGGCCTTGTATCTGTAAATTAAAAAAAATGATTTTTGCCAAATAGAAATAATATTTGTTCCTAAAAAGTATATCTGTCTCTTAATTTGAATCACCAAATAATAATTGATATGCTTAGGTATGTCAATATGTAATAATTAGTTGTAACTAATATCCATCGTCAAATAATTTTATTGTGTTTCAAAATAATAAAAGTGTTGCTAATACTGAATCACCAAATAATAAAATGACTAAGTAATATATGTTTTGGGGTTTAGGAAACTGAAGGTTAATGACACATATTTACTTAGTTAACAGGAAATTTTGTTCATTAAAATAATAATGATTAACTGCTATAATACATACCTTAAAAGTTGGCATGAAATTTTCCCGAACTACGTTTGTTGCCCCAAATGATGTCATTTGAAAGCAATTGTTATATTGTTGAATATTTGACAAAAAGTGTATGGAATCTGGTTCTATTCCTGAAACCAATGAGTACAATGGCTCTGGTGGTGGATCCAATGGTATCAATTTCACTTTCCCATTTGCGCAACACAATCCATTTGCTTCATTTTTGTATTTCAATGCCTTACAATAAGAGCAAACCAAGTTCATAGATCCAATAGCAACACATTGGTGGTTACTGTAGTCAATTGACAAATCGTAATTGAAAGCAGCTCGATTCAAACTTTCGCGATTATTAGTTGAATCTCTCGCTCTCGCTTCCCGCGTTCGTGATATACGAATTCTTTCGCGTTCATTTCGGTCGTCACGTTCATGTGCAGTATGATAAGATCGGTAATTCATTTGGTTTGTAGCATTTCGGGTTCTTCTACTTAAATTACTTCGTCTTATAGGAGGCATATCGTATATAATTACCTAAATTTATTCACATGAAATAATTATTAATCACAGGTATTTATACAATCAAAATTAATTATTAAATATTATAAACGCTTTTTAACGCAGTTTGTTTGACAGATGCAATGACGTGAAAACTGATGACAATTTATGTCGCATTCCGAAACTAAAACAAAAGAAAGAATATTCCAAGGCCAATCAAATCTTACATTTACTTTTTTTGACTTTTCAATTTGGTCGGGTGTACACATTCATTTGATTAAATTTGACCGTTGTGCAGCGACAATAAAGCGCGAATTGACTCTTTGACGTTAGCAAGACACCTACATTGTTTAGACAACAATGAGTGTTTGTAATTTAATATCAACTTTATTGAATAGCAATACAGTTCAAATTGACTCTACATTTAGTTATTTATTCTACATTTAAAATATTTGTATAGGAAAAAGAAAAGGGCTTTTTTAGGGTTTCCCTGGAAATTATTCAAATTTTTCTCGCCGTTAGAGCCATCCTTGGACTTCAAGGAACATTTAAAAAAAAGAATTGTTAAGATTGGTCCATGCGTTGTTGAGTTATGCGCTTACCAACACATTTTGCGATTCATTTTTATATAATAGATTTACAAAAATTAAAGAAAGGACTAATAAAAATATTTACCTTCACGCCATATCCCTTGCGGGGTAGCCAGAGACGACGGAGCGCCAAACGCTACGGTCTCTGCATAACTCTTTCGCCTCGGCCACAGACATCAACCTCTTCATACATGCCCTCCGGGGGGTCCTCATGCTTTTTACGTGACCTTCCTCCAGTATCGTAGCTACTGTGTTTTCGAAGGTCACTCGAGGCCTCCCCCTGTCTCTCTTACCGCTCACTTTTCCCATATAAATCTTTTTTACCATTCTTTCATCACTCATTCGTTCAACGTGCCCAAACCACCTGAGCACGTTCTTCTTCATTCTCACCGTGACATCTTCGCTAGTACCTGCCATTCTGTGGATCGCTTCATTGCGGATTCGATCAGCTAGACTGACTCCGCATATTCTGCGAAGATATCGCATCTCCACAGCATTCATCTTTCTTACATTCTTCTTCTGTGTTACCCACGTTTGGCTGCCGTATAACAGCGTCGGTAGCAAAACTGCATTGTGTACAGCCAAACGTGCAGCTATACTGACGTTTTGCCGTCTCAACAATGCAGTCAAAGACCCATTGACTCTGTTACCGGCAGCAATACGCCTTTCCACATCCATTTCGTATCTTCCGTCTCTGCTAAACATACTTCCCAAATATACCACTTCATTCACTTGTTCTATTATCTTATCATTCACGTTGATCTTACATTCTGTTCTTTCTTCATTTCTTTCAAATATCAGAACCTTCGTCTTATCTACATTCAGGTTAAGACCATTAATTTCACACCCATCTTTCAGAGTGGTGACCAATGCCTGCAAATTGCATTCTGATGATGCAATGAGCACCGCATCATCTGCATATAGCAAGCAATTGACCTTAAGGCCACCTAATTTCACTCCCATGTTATTAATACAAATTAAACAACCAAGCTGACATAGCGCAACCTTGCTTAACACCCGATTGGATGTCAAACCAGGGCGACATGCCAGCTCCTACTCGCACACAGGCTGAGTGATCTCGGTAAAGAGACCTTACAGCCTGTAGCAAGGGTCCGTTCACATTGTATCGGGGCAGTATCTCCCATAACTTCTTTCTCACAACCCTGTCAAACGCCTTTTCCAAATCCACAAAAGCACAGAAAACCTTTTGGTTTAGGGCCAAAAACTTAAAACAAAAATAAATTGCTTTAAATACTCTAAAAATAGAGCACACTCGTATACTTTAAATTTAACTATCTTAATAATTTAGTGGGATTGCAAGATACTTAGATAGATATAAATAATTTATCTAGAAATTTCTCAATATTCAGTCAAGATTAAAATCTTGTTTTGACGATGACATTATTTCTAGCATAGGCTTTTATATTATTATTATTACTCTCCATTCGGTACATGCATTTTTAAATGTTGTTTGTGTAAATAAATATAGTTTTTAATAAATTCGTTGGAAAAAAAATAATAACTTTTAAAAATTAGCAATATTGGATCCGCCATTTTGAATTGTACAAATCCTAATCGTGATCAGTGATCTCAGGAACCTCCACACCGAATTTAAAAAAGAACATTATTTTGGCCATATTCGATTTTACTAGATTTATAAAAGTTTTACTACATGGGTTTTCAAAGTAAACTTCAATAATCCTTATGGGTGTCAAGGACCACAAAAGAGTTCATGATATCAACATCATGAACATGAGTTATAATGAATTTATTACAAAAAAAAATTAAGTCATGTAATTTTGACTGCCATATTTGATCCGTCATGAGGTTTGGATCAAATAGCCACTAGAGTTTCGAGAGTATTTTAATACCTTCCTAATTTACAAAGTATGAGGTGATGCGTTGAAAAAAAATGACTCATATGTTTTATATCCTGAATCACTAATAGTAATCTAAGCTCCAAAAATATCTTTACAAGAGGGCTCAGCAGACGTTATCCTGATAATTAGTAATTCATGCAATCACTGACATTCGTGCCATTGAAAGGTTAATTTTTTAGGGATAGAAATGACATGGTTGAGGTAGATTAACTTAACCTTAATATGACAAGAATATATTTAATAAATCTATGAAACAAAGTAATCAAAGTATTTACTATTGTAAAGAAATAGTTTCGGAAAAAATAGTTTCTGAATTTAAATTATTTAATAAAATGAACAAAATACATCAAATAATAGACACACAATATATATATATATATATATATATATATATTATTAAGATGTTAACAGAAACAACTATTTTTTTTTTTTAAATAGGCATCCCAATCATGTTTTAACTTTTGCAAATGAGTTTTAAGTAAGAAAGACGTTACTGCGACATGTTTAAACAATTATATTATTTTTTTTTATCAGACAATAGAATATAAAGTAATTATAAGTTGCAAGCTAACTTTATACTGGTAATTTACTTCTCGGATCTAAGTGAAACATTCAAAGGTGCCTAAAGTTTGTCCACGGCATGCGACTATATACAATACAAATTTATAAAGGAAGTTTTAAGAAAGTTCCGTCGCGTGGTTCTATCCAAAATTTAAATTAAAAACTTCTATATAAAACATTTGAAATTGCATTTACATATGTTTCAGTTTTGATTTTCTAATTTTCTGAAAAAACTATTTTAAAGGACTTCGGGTAAAAGGAGACCGTGACGAGATTTATTTATCTGTTTTCCTAAAAAAAAATATCCGTAAGTTTCCACACCTATTAATTTATAACCGTATTATGTAACAAAATGTAACTTTATAGTGTCTATCGAAAGCTATAAAATATTATAGACGATAAAAACTTATTTTATTGAAATTGACGTGCAGAACAAAAAATACTGGGATATTATATTTTAATCACGAAACTTATAAAATTAAGACAGATCATTAAGTACCATAAAATAAATTAAAAAGAAGCCTCACATTTTTTTAGCAATGATCTACTATGCCGTATTTTTAAGTTTACTGTTTACTATTTTTATGCACTCTTTGAATAGTATTAAATTAAAATAAATCAAATTGTTTTTTAGTCTTAGTATTGTAATTTACTTGAATACAAGTCAAGGGAATGGCTTTTCTAAATTTACATTCGTCCTTAACTTTTTATTTCATATTGTAAAACATGTTTCAATTCAAATTTAAATCCATTGTCAAAAAACAATAAACTTTTAAATTAAATACTTTTAGTTACTGAACTGTTAGTTTAGCTGTTAGAGAATAAATAGATATTAAAGCCATATTAAAAACTAACTAAATTAAGATAAATCTTGTTTTCATTTGTACTAAAAAACCTAAATGTCAAATACATATTAATAACCATAAGAATACCTTTAATTATCTTTTACTAAATCATTTAACTTTTTATCATTTACTATATGCTTATTATAGTATTGTGGACTACAACTGGGTCATTAGTAGACGGCTTCAATTAGAGGTTAACCATTTAAAGGACCATCAAAGCTAATTGTGTTAATTATCCTTCTTTTATTCGCAATATTGCCATCGCTCTTAGATAACAATCCCCGTTGGGTTATTATCTAAAAGAAGAGGTTTGTTATGGAATACTTAAGTTTAAACTAATTGTTATATTTGTGTTGTTATAGTTTGGACTCCTTTTGGAATAACTTTACAAAATGTGCCTGAATTAAAATTTATTTATATTATTATTTTATGTTTGTGTGACTATTATTTTACGTATTTTATTTATTTTAATAATTATTTTTGTTTGTTAGGAACTGTTTGAGAAACATTTTCGTTAAGGAAATTTCATTTTTAATATTCCAACAACTGTGTGTCCAAAATTTCGAGAACAATTACGGTATATAATAGATTTAATGATAATATAAACAATACAATACATCATATAATTTATAACGGTTCAAAAGAACAACTTTGTTTCATCTAAAAGCAACAAAGATTGAAAAAACCAGCAGAAATCAAAAGATTTCGCCTTAAATACAGAGTTTAATATTTGTAAATATTTTTTTAGGGATAGAAATGACATGGTTGAGGTAGATTAACTTAACCTTAATATTACAAGAATATATATAATAAATCTATAAAACAAAGTAATCAAAGTATTTACTATTGTAAGGAAATACTTACACTAGTAAATACTTTGATTACTTTGACAACGAATGCAGAACCGCAATACGTGATATAAGCATAACGTAATTAGAATCTATTGTATTTTTAGTAAGTAGAAAAATACTAAAATGGCAAAAAATAAATACTTTTACAAATTGGCCAAAGCAGTTACGGAAAGAAGATTAGTTTGATGATTTTCTGCAGAAAATGTTCGGTGCCTGTACTACTTACCGCTACCACTGCTACTAAAACTTTAAAATAAATACAAATTCACTTAATTTACTATTCGTATTTCATTGTAATAACATTTTGCTTAAATATAATCGACGATACAAAGAACTAACCATGATCATTAAAGTTAAATAAAAATATTTAAGGTTTTATATTTTTATGTATATAAATATTGTTTATTTGCACAGTTAAGTTAGGACATTAATCATATATCATCAATATTGCACAAATTAGTAGTGCATGTGCAATGTTTCACTTAGATCCGAGAAGTAAATTACCACTATAAAGTTAGCTTGCAACTTATAATTACTTTATATTCTATTGTCTTATAAAATATAAAATAATATAATTGTTTAAACATGTCGCAGTAACGTCTTTCTTATTTAAAACTCATTTGCAAAAGTTAAAACAGGATATATATATATATATATGATAGTGAAACATTCAAAGGTGCCTACAGTTTGTCCACGGCATGCGACTATATACAATACAAATTTATAAAGGAAGTTTTAAGAAAGTTTTGTCGCGTGGTTCTATCCGAAATTTAAATTAAAAACTTATATATAAAACATTTGATCTATGGCATAAATTCTTACTGTATTTGTATACTGATCTTTATCGTGAATTGTCATAACTTATAACTTGAGTAAGATCAAAAATGTTAAGTTATAATTCTATTATAATTATAACCTAAACCAATTCTGTGTCGTGTTTCATAACTGTAGAGTTGTTAGCGAACTTTATTTACTTGGGTTGTAAATTTATAATTTTGTCCTCATGTATTTCTTTATTTTAATATTATAGCTACTACTTTAACTTAAGTTTTCTTGTTAATTTACTAAGAACTTAAAATTTACTTTTTTTCTACAATTAATATAAGGACTACCTTTCTATCTTCCGGTTCTTTATTTATAGCAATTTTAAATTACAAAATACATTTATATAGAATTGGAGCTCTTGGTCAAATAGCCTGACTGATGCACTCATCAATAATTCGTTGTTTATCCATCTGTCACTATGAATTAGTTAACCACGAACCGATGTCGTCACATGCACTACTAATTTGTGCAATATTGATGATATATGATTAATGTCCTAACTTAACTGTGCAAATAAACAATATTTATATACATAAAAATATAAAACCTTAAATATTTTTATTTAACTTTAATGATCATGGTTAGTTCTTTGTATCGTCGTTTATATTTAAGCAAAATGTTATTACAATGAAATACGAATAGTAAATTAAGTGAATTTGTGTTTATTTTAAAGTTTTAGTAGCAGTGGTAGCGGTAAGTAGTACAGGCACCGAACATTTTCTGCAGAAAATCATCAAACTAATTTCTTTCCGTAACTGCTTTGGCCAATTTGTAAAAGTATTTATTTTTTGCCATTTTAGTATTTTTCTACTTACTAAAAATACAATAGATTCTAATTACGTTATGCTTATATCACGTATTGCGGTTCTGCATTCGTTGTCAAAGTAATCAAAGTATTTACTAGTGTAAGTATTTCCTTACAATAGTAAATACTTTGATTACTTTGTTTCATAGATTTATTATATATATTTTTGTAATATTAAGGTTAAGTTAATCTACCTCAACCATGTCATTTCTATCCCTAAAAAAATATTTACAAATATTAAACTCTGTATTTAAGGCGAAATCTTTTGATTTCTGCTGGTTTTTTCAATCTTTGTTGCTTTTAGATGAAACAAAGTTGTTCTTTTGAACCGTTATAAATTATATGATGTATTGTATTGTTTATATTATCATTAAATCTATTATATACCGTAATTGTTCTCGAAATTTTGGACACACAGTTGTTGGAATATTAAAAATGAAATTTCCTTAACGAAAATGTTTCTCAAACAGTTCCTAACAAACAAAAATAATTATTAAAATAAATAAAATACGTAAAATAATAGTCACACAAACATAAAATAATAATATAAATAAATTTTAATTCAGGCACATTTTGTAAAGTTATTCCAAAAGGAGTCCAAACTATAACAACACAAATATAACAATTAGTTTAAACTTAAGTATTCCATAACAAACCTCTTCTTTTAGATAATAACCCAACGGGGATTGTTATCTAAGAGCGATGGCAATATTGCGAATAAAAGAAGGATAATTAACACAATTAGCTTTGATGGTCCTTTAAATGGTTAACCTCTAATTGAAGCCGTCTACTAATGACCCAGTTGTAGTCCACAATACTATAATAAGCATATAGTAAATGATAAAAAGTTAAATGATTTAGTAAAAGATAATTAAAGGT
This sequence comes from Melinaea menophilus ssp. n. AW-2005, assembly GCA_918358695.1. Lineage (NCBI taxonomy): Eukaryota > Metazoa > Arthropoda > Insecta > Lepidoptera > Nymphalidae > Melinaea > Melinaea menophilus. Next base: position 17,563,490 of record OU911043.1, on the reverse strand, counting down.
ATTCTTATGGTTATTAATATGTATTTGACATTTAGGTTTTTTAGTACAAATGAAAACAAGATTTATCTTAATTTAGTTAGTTTTTAATATGGCTTTAATATCTATTTATTCTCTAACAGCTAAACTAACAGTTCAGTAACTAAAAGTATTTAATTTAAAAGTTTATTGTTTTTTGACAATGGATTTAAATTTGAATTGAAACATGTTTTACAATATGAAATAAAAAGTTAAGGACGAATGTAAATTTAGAAAAGCCATTCCCTTGACTTGTATTCAAGTAAATTACAATACTAAGACTAAAAAACAATTTGATTTATTTTAATTTAATACTATTCAAAGAGTGCATAAAAATAGTAAACAGTAAACTTAAAAATACGGCATAGTAGATCATTGCTAAAAAAATGTGAGGCTTCTTTTTAATTTATTTTATGGTACTTAATGATCTGTCTTAATTTTATAAGTTTCGTGATTAAAATATAATATCCCAGTATTTTTTGTTCTGCACGTCAATTTCAATAAAATAAGTTTTTATTGTCTATAATATTTTATAGCTTTCGATAGACACTATAAAGTTACATTTTGTTACATAATACGGTTATAAATTAATAGGTGTGGAGACTTACGGATAATTTTTTTTAGGAAAACAGATAAATAAATCTCGTCACGGTCTCCTTTTACCCGAAGTCCTTTAAAATATTTTTTTTCAGAAAATTAGAAAATCAATACAGAAACATATGTAAATACAATTTCTTATAATGAAAATTATTTTAAATAAAAGTGTTATACTGAGAAATAACGAAAGAAAAAGAGGAAAGTTTAATTTCAAAACCTACTTGTTTTTCAAATAAACATATGTCGAAAGGAGCAGATGAAGTCTCTGGAAATAGCTAGTTCCACTATGCTTACAAAAATTATCAGTGAACATATTTCACATATTTGAAAATGTACTCATCAGTGACCACTGGGTACACTAATGTGCTTTAACTTACAGAAACTCTAGAGCCATTGTAAATTGCTCTCCCTTATCAAACGAAAATGAAAATTATGTCAATAACGCTACAACGGAATAAAATACAATATTATATTATATCAATAAAATAATAATAGTATTATTTTTATTACATTTTGTAAATTATTCAATTTAATAATTTCTTTGTAATTTTTATTAAAAGATTAAATAACTATAAGTATTTTTACGATATTTTTTATTAGCAAAACTTAAATTTAATATAACTTGTATTTGCATGAGTAAAATCAGCTAAAATCAATAAATAAACTACAGTCATTAATGATGTTTACAAAGTATATATATACAAATGAATATTAATATGTATAAGTAAATAAAATTAATTATTCTAGATTTATAGTTTCATTGACTTATGAAGTACTTCTGAATTCCAGCGTATTTATTGTGTAGATGTTCCAGGGTTTTTAAAAGTATCTTAAAAATCATAACAATCAATCAATCAATCATTTTTTAAATCATAATAAACTAAATATATAATATAATAGTTAAGTAAAGGGAAGTGCTGCAAAATACACTTTAAGTCTTCACTTAAGAACACTGAGCGGAAACGTGACAGCGACTTAATTGTAACGTGGGGTGCAGATAACATTCTACGAACCGCACTTACAAGAGTTAGTTGATAAATTTAAACACCTAGAAGCTATTATATATTATATACAAACAAATATTATAAACATCATTCATGTTTACTTTTCTATACAGATAATATACAGCTAAGGATATAAAGATACATAGACAGATTTACCACAACTACAAACAAATTATTAGATTAAATTCAACAATTGTGTAATATAAAAGCTTAGTTTATATTTTTTGGCGCTTAATTAATATGTAATGACTTCCCAATTTAATATTGTAACAGGTTAATAATAACCAATAATGAAAATTATAGAAATTCCAATTAATATTTAAATAAATAAGATAGCGCTCAGAGAACCTCATTGTGTTTGTAAATGATGGTAGTTTAGTCAGAAATTGCTAACTGGCCTTTTTAATGTATTAATTGACGATTAAAAAGTATGTGTAAATACCTACTCGAATAAAGATATTTTGAATATGAAAAATAGTCTTAATATTTATTATATACAAAAGGTGGTGCGTCCTTCTTCAATAAAACCTTTTCGGTCACTCATGATAGGCGTTTTTATAAGTTTCCATAGCCCGTAAATACGACAACCCTGGTAATGAAATTTGTGAGTTTAATGTCAATATTATAATTAAGAATTCATTTCAGTTTCCATATTTTTAGATGAAGCTTAAAATAAGAGTTGAAATATAAGATAACCATCAAGTCAATTTAATTATAATTGAAACATTCTAGTTAACACGAAATCAATGTGAATTAATATCCATTATTACTTGACCTTATATACGAGTTCTTTAAATGTTGACTCATTGGCAGAATTGATATTATAATGTACATCGTCTAAAATTGTTACATTTCTTTTAAAAAGAACAACTCCTGAGTTTCTGACCGGCTCTTCTCAACAGAGCAGCATTCCGAGCCTGTGGTAGCTTAGTCACGTACTGACTACAGTGACCTTTTTTTTATTGTAATAATTGACGATTCAAAAATGCGTGTAAAAGCCTACTAAATAAAGATATTTTAAATTAAAATTTTAATGAAATATCGACAGATGAAAAAAATTCGCTATTAACAAATTTTTGCATAGTAAACAACATTATCAACTAACTAGTGATAGCATCTTTTTTATTTTTGAGTCAATCAGCTCTTAAGTAAATTCGCTACTTAAATGGCATAAATTTTTAAATTTATTTCAATATAACAGTAAGCAATACTTGTGGTTAGCGTGATCGCATGAGTGCCTCCAATTAATTGATATTTATTTATTTTTTGCTAATTCTACTTTTTAATAAGGTTTCAATTACAATTTATATATTATTAAGAAACCGCATAATCTTAAATATAACATTATAAACACACATTAATTATTTTGAAATAACCTTAGAACCAGTCGGTTATAGCAATAAAGAATTTGTTTATTATTTTACCTTAATCTAACAGATTATTAAAAGTGAAACTTCTTTTACGAACACTAAACTGCACATATTATATAGTAAAAATATTATATTATTATTTTACACGTTTATGCCACCTTCAGACTATCATATTATTGTATAATGCTGAAGCAATTTATTAATTGAGCAAATATAAAACAATTATTTACACATCATGAAGTTGTATTTTTACTTTCTATAAATACGATCTTATAATAAAGTAATAATGAACATAATACAATTATTAATTATCTAAAATCTTTTAACCATTAGAAATACTATTTAAAAAAATTGATTCCACTTTAAATATGAACACGATATCTTATAAATAATCTGCAATTATTGAAATTGACGACGTCATAAGCATGTTGGTCAATAATGTTTCCTGATACTTTGCCAATATGGGTGAAACTTTATGTTAGAAAGCACCTTCTTGTAATTGAATCCTTAATATAAAATAACTTGTATGATTATAAAAAAAATTCTTAATTAAAGTATGAAACGGCAATTCTCCTAAAACTTTCATCCACAAACTACGCAAATATGGAATGAACTTTCGTCGGTGGAATTTCCAGTTTGATACCGCATGGATACCTTGAAAAAAATGTGTATTTGTTCCTAAAATATTCAGCAACGTACTTCTCATTCCTTTAATGTTACAAAATATTGGGTAATAATTTCCCATCACTTGATGGCAAGTGTTAGCACGTGGTTACCTTAGTCACTTGACCCGAATACTCATATGCCCTCTGTTAATGTAGGAATAGGATAAAAATGCAGATAGTAGCACAATGACAATATAGTACAGTTTATTTATGGTATATTATTAAATATAACAAACAGACCAAAACTCTCTTTAATGGAGCTCGTACTTTCGACGGCTAGGAATCTTATGAAATAAATAGTTAATTTTACAATAGAAGTAACAAAAAATGTATGGTTTGATGATTTTCTACCTACATTTTTCAGTGCCTATACGATCAACCAAAACATTGAATTAAAAAAATACAAAAGTCTTTAATCTTATATGAATATTGAATTACTAATATATTTAAAACATTTCCATATTTAAGTTAGCATTGATCATATATCATTAATATTGCACGAATTAGTAGTGCATATGACGACCTCGGTTTGTAGTTAACTAATTCACAGTGACAGATGGATAAACACCGAATTACTGTTGAGTTCGTAACTCAGGCTTTTTGATGAATTTGGGGTTCAAGTATTTTGCCCCAAAATTTATTCGTTATCTTCTCCGATATCCCATCTTTAATGAAAAATTTTAAAACCCCAGTATACCTATTTGATATTTTTTTTTGTTTTAAATAAAGAATATCAAGTAATTTAAAAGTATGTAAAAAACAAGTTCAAACTGTTTAAGTATTAAAGAACCACCTAGTAAATTATTATTATGCTAGGAAGAAACTCAACGTTACTTATCTCTCAAATAAATTATCGAATTAATTCAACCATCTCCCAATTTTAAGAGTGGTCGGAACGTCTCTTAAATATTTTTTTTTTATCATTATTATTCAACAATGTCTTTATCTCATTATCTTGTCTTTCCGATTACGTAATGCCTTCTCTAAGTGTGGAAAATACGGAAGAATTAAATGCTTTAAAAATCTAATGATAATGAATATCCAGTAAGAAAGGTTTATATTTGGAATTTGGACTACGTATTTGGTAACTCTATCAAAGCACATACAAAATGAATTGGCATTATTTTCAATGTTTTCAATAAGAAGTTGATTTGACCTTATTTGTATTCTCTCAATATTACGCATAATAAATTGTATTGAAATAACAATTACTATTCCCTTTCATTTTAACCTAATAAAACGAATAAAAAATGTTTATCGAAACACTGTAATATTAAAAATGGTTAAAAATAAATCGATCTGTATAACTAAAGACCGTATGTAGCCTAAAATTGCTTGAGTTGCATTTGAGTATATCTTTTAAATTAGATCCAATATTTATGAATCTTGAGACCGTAACATTTGTGGCTTAAGATTGTTGTCAATCTTTAAAACCTAAATATATTTGACGAGGAATCCTAAAACCAAAATAAAATTGACCTTTCTAAGACTAATAGATGTAGTCTTCGCTGTTACCACATTTAAACATTAACTACAATATTATTTTTACTAACCCTTGTGTCATGTGAAATGGTTTAGATTTTGTTGTTATTGTATACGCTATTCTAATAAGGCATTTTATATGCAGACACAGCTGACGGTAATATACTTCTTTTAATTATCTGCTAAAAACTTACGCGTTAATTAGAGAAGGACGTTACTCTTTGGACATATTATATAAGATACTAGCAGTTTACCCATGCTTCGTTTCATACGGAAGGCGAAAGTGATCAAACATTTTGTTTCAATTTCCACACCACCTATTAGGTATCAAACAGACGCGTTATATTTTTTGCAGTTTTTTAGCTGTAATTTTGGAACGGTTTTTAACTTTGCAAAATCCTTTCTTATTGCAGTTATTCAATATGTCAGGAGTCTTGTGTCCAAATTTCAGCTTTCTAGGTATTACGGTTTGGGCTGTAGAGCGATAAATGAGTCGGTGAGTCAGTGAGTGTTTTTGTGTTTTATATATTAAGATATTATTGTAATTTATTTTCTTGAGAATATAATTTAACAAGTTTTTGAAATATCGAAAATGAATCTTGTAGTTTATCTTACTTTATTCAAACTTTATAAAAAGGCTTTACATAAAATCTCAGCTCGCTCAAATACAAATTGTCGCCGCATTATTCGAGTTGGAGAGTTTTGTTCTCCCGACAGTTTTACTGTAATTGTACAAACTATTCAAATGTATTTTAATCAAATCTATAAGAGTTTTTTTGCGTTTGAAATTTGTATTTTATTATAGTTTTTTTTAACAAAATATGAAAATTTTGTTAGTGTTAGCAAATATAAGTCAAAGCTTTTGACGTTGAGATTTCACAGTGTGGTTACACTAGACTAAGGTGTGTCCTGAATGCTATTCCCGGAAATTATGAAACAGTAGGATGCCTCCTATCATCTGCCGATGATAAAATAACAGGACTAACTAACATATATCTAAACTACATGCACTTATACAGTCTTCAAGTGTATGTAACAATCCCAATCCTTGTATACTACCTTTATATAATTAATATATTATAAATAATTCACAATAAATGGACAACCGCTTTAGCAGTATTTTCTTTAATAATACTAATTACATTTATTATCATTTATTTATTCTGCATTATTCTCCCTGTGTGTCTCGGTGTGATCGCATGTCTGCAGTTAATTGTAATTTAATTATTTTATGTTAATTCTATATCTGATTTAAGTTTTGCTTACAACCATTTTTTATATTCATTACTATAATTTTTATTAAAACATGTTAAACTCACATAAACAATACCGAAACAAACAATTAATTGTAAAGAAATATAGCCTTAAAAGCGGCAATTTTAATGTCATGGAGTTTTAATTATACTTTCCATAACTTTTCAAACTATTTTAACAATTCATAAAATTATTAACCATAATAAGTTACTTACTACTTCATAATTATCAAGTTATCGATTGCTTTGATTATGAACACAATACTACTCGTAAATAATGTGCAGTAACTAAAAATAATATTGCAGTGACGTTATTGAGGTCAACCATAGCCAATAAGGAGGAACCGTCAGTTTGTCAGTTTTTACTATAGACTCACACAATTTAAATTAAACGGAAACATAATTGAAATATGAAACAGCAAATTAACTTAAGACAGTGTACATTTTATACTACCTCTATTATTTTAGCTAATTATATAAGAATACAAAGCGAAGCATTATAAATTACATTCACGATTTACAAAACTTACTTAACTATTAGAATTAAGACTGACGACCTCAAATATTACAGCATTATTTTGTTTATGATTTCAGCAGATAAGATCTATTGGATATGCGATGTACATATTAAACATAATAATGATATAAAAAATATCTGTAAAATAAGGTAAATATTACTTAAAATAATATAATATTACTATTACATAACATTTTCGCTCGCGAACAAAAACAGACTTTGCTTAAAGGTTAGCCTCAAAACAGATTTCTTAAAGTTTCGAAAATATCTGAGATTAATTAAGCGGTAATTTATTAAATGAGCATGAGTGATTGTTTTTTGTAATATTACTTTAAGCGATAGTAAGACCCTTTTTTCATAACTAGATTTTGGCTGACGTTTTACATTAAACATTTCTTTTTAAAATTGGAATTTTAAATATCAGTCGTTGAAAGTTTCCTTGAAGTTCCTTGATATCAATTTAAGTTTTATAAAATTATATTCAATACAAGAAAAACAATAATTCTTTTTTTAACTTCTTATTAGTATTTCAGAACTTTGAACATTTCATAACATATTATAATAGATTAAGTAATTGTATTTTCTTCCTTTTATTGTCTACGTTAATTTTGTAAAGTTCAAAGTCTTTATTGTCGCTTGAACTGCTTTAATTACGGAATAGAACTTCGTTACGGATTCAATTTTATATTGTTGTTATATTTATAGATAACATAGAAAACTTATTTTTTTATTATTATTTTAATAATTTGAATTTATATTTTAAGATACTATCAGTTTTAGTGATTTACTATTTCCTCTCAATTATAATATTTTTTTGGAGAAATTGGGTTTGCATTTAAAGAAATGGGATCCTACTTTGAAGCTTATATTTGATATAAGGAATATATTTAATTATTTTCAATATATATGAAAAATAAGTATACGCAATAATATAGACTTGCACAAAATCGGAACATAAACCTTATATTTAAATAGTTTTAGGAGAGTATCTTGTAAATAAAAGCATCAGAATCATGCCTGATTAAACTTTGAAAAAAATATATGTTTGAGCCTTGTAAGTCGTGGCAGAAGTATCTTCAACTCGATATTATACCGAATATTTGCTTTAAATTTAAGTTAATTTATTCCCGTTAAGCTGTATTATGTAACCATTGAAAATTTATTAGTTATTATAAACTAATGCTAATGGGAGTTAATTCTCACATAATTATTTAATTATTAATAGGATATTAAATTATTGTTTTACTATCGTATATTTTACTCACAGATTTGTATTTTTGAATAGTAATGCTTAGCAATAATTCTTTTTTACACAGGGAATTCATATATTTAGAATAGTGCAGAAGTCTACGAAGTATTATATATACTAACAAAGGAATTCCTTAACTACTAAAGCCACTTATGTGGTATCTTAAAGCTGTCCATTGCGAAAGATTCTTCTACCACAATTAGATACAACGAAATTTCTGAGGAAAAACCCTCAGATATGTAGCGGTGTCATGCAAATTCTGACTTTTCCATTCTATTATATTATATATTCTACCTACAATTAGAATTAGAAAAAAATAACATTAGAGATATGTATTCTTAAAACTTCGTATCAATAATAAACATTAAAGATTAATAGAAATGATAGGAATTATAAAAAATTCTTTACAAGATACCTTGATCAATATTCGAAATTTTATTCAATCGCAATATATGTATATTAATAATAATAATTTTATAACAATGAGAAAGAATTTGAATAGAATAATGTTATATAATTTTCACTAATCTATTTCTGGTCGAATGACAGATTGATAATAGAGGAATTAGTTATTCGGTTATAATTGTTAATCGATTCAAATGTAGCCAATTGGCTTTATGCTATCGTAAATGTCTTGTTGCTGTTAGTTTTTGGTACTTCAAATAGAAAAACGTATGGACGATGGAATAAAATTCAGTATTCTGAAATAACACAACAGAAGAACAAAAAGTTTATATATTTTATTTTCATTTTATATATCATGTTTGAATAAATTTTTATTGCTGGTTTTTGATAATTATTTTGAAGTTGTTTGAGGTCATTACAAAATAGAAACAATTTGATTCTTATAGGAAAAGAAGTCATTAAATTTTTCCAAAAATGTTTTGATGTTATGATTTTGTTACACTCAAATTAAGTTGTTAATATTGCTATGGAATACAAAATAACATGTTTATCCCAGAAATCTATTATTTAAATAAAATTTTTATATGTAATTAACTTACCTGTAATATATTGACACAAAAAATAAGAATATTATTTTTTAGTTTATGCATTTGTAACTATATGAATAAAAACAAATAATTGAACTTGAAATGAGACAGATGTCAACTTTGGTGCCTTTTTAAATTCTCAGTACCTTCATTTAAATTAGCAAATTTTAAGAAGTAAATGTTATTGTTTTTTTTTTTGTTTTTGACACTCAAATAATTGAAAAACGAACTAAGTTTCCTTGTAGAAATAACAGGCCTTTTTTATTTCATAAATACTAAACATGACGTGATATAATTTGTTTAAATAAATTTATGTCAATTTCAATTAATATTAATATTTAGTAAAATATTATTATTTTATTTATTAAAATAGAAAACATTAGAGCAGAACAATAGCTTGTTGAGGTACCTATTTGTGCGCTATTTCTATTACGCTTGCTGTTTCTATTCAGTACGGCTCTAAGGTTGTTGAGTTAAGAGCATGTGGGCTTGAGGAAAATATATATGCTTTCGATAGGTTTTGGCTTGTTTGTATTTTAAGATATTTGATAGTTTCGCTAATTGCTATTTTGAAAATCGGTGCTAATATTTGACAACTATAGACCATTTTACTAATTTTAAGATGTCAAAGCCTTCAAGTTAGTCATCCGATTGATTTGTGAGTAAAATTATACACCGGGTACGGTCAAAGTACCTTAAGGCTTGGAAACTTGAAAGAATGTATACACCGAGCATGTTTTTCTTATTTACTACAATATTTCACTTAAAAAAGTGAAAGAAAAATAAATTTATATATGTTAAAGATAAAAATAAAACGGCCAAGTGGGAGTCGGCCCACCGCTCCAGGTAGGGTTAGGTAAACGCATATACACTTTTTACAATTCCATACCATAACTTTTAAAACTACCTTCTAAAATTAAACCAGCTTTTGCAACACTAGCGCTAAAAATAATTTGGTTACATAGTCTATTATCTACTCGTATTAGTATTTATTGTGACATTACCTACTCCTTAAATTATGAAAGCACGCTATGATTTTTTATATATTTAGTATTTTGATTTTCTTCCACATTGTATTTATAAACATGACATTTACCTTAAAGATAAGATATGTTAACCCATTCCAAGGCCACATTTATGTCATGAACCTCCGCCTGCGAAGAACACGAAGGGCGTTCCAGAACATATTCGTTATTTTATTTAAAATACACTAATCAAACTGAGGAAACAAATAGTATTATCTGCATACTTGTACTATACTATTTAACAGCACTACCATTTGTAAGGGTATATGTTATATATTTTACATTACTTAGACCTTATTTAATTGATAATCTACGATAATGCAGACTTTTTACAAATTTCTCTAACGTTTCACAGATAAATAAATAAATTCATCAGACTTAAATTCTTTAATTTACTTTTCACAGCGTGGCGTCCTGCGTGTATTTATTTGGATTACCATATATTTTGGGCGTATAAAAATATAACATAAACATTTTTAGATTTCGACCCAAACGCATTAACGAGATAAGCCATTAGAAGAACGAGAAATGTATATGAAAAGTAACAAAATATTCAAAGGCGTAAACAATATGCTACGTAAATATCTACATAAAGTGAATTTAAAGAAATTCGCTTCAATAACTTTGTAAAACTCGGCTGCAGTTGCAGAAGTTTGAGAATTCAAAACAATCTCTATCCGTCAGCATTTTACAACTGGATTTAGTAAGTTTTATATCGCGTTATTTAAATATAGGAGTTTAGTAAAATTTCATATTTCACAAAACATACCGTCGACAGACGGCACTTATATATTTAATGTTTAAAATAAAATAGTTTTATATATAATAGTAGTCTCTTTTATTTTTTTTGATTTTATTGAAAAAACCTTATAAAAAAAGCTTTAGAAGTAATAGGATAAAGGATAGTCTACAATAGCTACTCGGAACTTTTAACACTGATTGTGTTGAGTTCGAAGTTTGCAAATTGGATGTTTTTTATTCATGAATGAAGTTACGCTCTTAAACTTTGGTAGATCAATTTGAACGTGTATTCTGTAATAAAGAAATTTGTTTAATAAATATTTTTAGGCTTCAACTCGTACCACTCTTTAATATAAAAATAATATGCTATATACTATATATTTTACAAATACGTATAAAAAAATGCATAATATCAAAATTGGTTAGAAAATGTACTTTCATAATATACTTTAATTATAACAAACAGACGCTGAATCCTTCTCACCATAATAACCTAATAGATGAATAACAGCTTTAGAATTACCTAATTTGGCTTATCGAAGAGGGCTATTATGTATATGCCGCAATAGAATAATAATTGGTGCTTTTAACGCTAAAATGAATAATATTAAAGAAATGTTTTTAAGCAAGCAACCATGCTTTTATTGATACATGAAAATAAATTCTTACGCTCTTTCCTTGCCTAGTGGTGAACTATTTTGGAATATTAAGTTTTTAAGTGTTGTACAACTATAATTCCTTTTTCTTTAACTAAAGTAATTTAGTTCGGAAGTTAAAGACATGATTAACAAAAAAAAAACACATTAAATTGCCGAGTTATGGAGTCATATATTGTATGTAACACAAATCTTCTTACAAGGTTCTCGATTCTTTTGCTGGGTATCAATTTCTAAAATCTATTTAATTGTTTCATTTCAAAATATAATAAAATCGTAATATATCCTTGAGATATATACTTCTAACGTTATTCAATATATATATTAAAGAGCAATACTAAACTATAAGAACCAGGACAAAAATCGGCGATAATATAGCCAAGGAAAACAGTAATAAAAATGGATCGTCAGCGTCCCCTTTAATTTTCCAGGTTAGTAGTTTTGTAATATGGCTTTAGTGTGTCACGGTGAAATATTTAATTACTACATCTCCACAGCGCTACCGTAGTGCCGACAGATCCTGGCTGTGCTACTTATTCGAGTGTACGCACTCAAGTGTTCTCCGCATTTAAGAGCGACCGTGATTTAAAAGCAACATTAAAACTATGGGCAATGTCCACCCGTAAAATATTGTGTAAGCCATTAGAGGGAATTATTTTACTAGATATTTGGAAAAACGTCATAAATGTGAATAGTATTAAAACTCATATATTAAACATAGCAGTTAGTGTGATTTAAATATAAAATATAAAATATTAATGATATATAATATAAAATATTTTTTTATTTCGACGTAAAATAATTAACATGTGGCCGCTTAGAATAAAAATATACGTATTATTTTTTAAACTTTATAGTACTCCGAAGCATACGTAGACTAGATTTTCTAGTTTAATTTAATCCATAACGCCGAGTCTTGACAGGCGGTTGGGTGTAAAGCGGCAGAGTAGTTACATGAGTAACACTACTCGCGTTACTGCTGCACTATTTCTATCCGCCCTCCTCTACTGTAGGACATTTATAAGCTTTACTGTAAATACAATTTAAATTTTAATTTCTACAATAAATATAATTTTGTATTGTATTGATACGATAAGAGTCAATACAATCATGATCCGGTGTTTTTGAATTCAGTTAATAATTTCTTTAAAATATTTAAGAACCTTTATATACAAGCTACATAGTTTTATATTAAAATAATATAAATCTCCATTGGGGTAGGGCAGTTAAGGTTACTAAGGATAATTATTTTTACTTTACATGAATGACTTGCCCTTTTTCGTAAAAAGTCTATGTGACCGTGTATATTTTGTACCTCGTTTATTTTTAAAGTTGAGCATAACAGGACTAATTTTGACAAAGTAAACAGTGCTTTATCACGTGTACTTTATTGGCTTAAAATTAATAAATTGGTCTTAAAAGATAAGAAAACTAAATGCATGGAGTTTTACACTTCCTAAAGTAAAAAGTCAAAATTGTAGCTTAGTCTTTAATCATGCAATGTTAGAATCAAGTGACTTCACGATTTTCTTAGATATAACTTTAGATAAAAAGCTCCATTGTAACCCCCATCTCTCAATACTCGCAGGCAAACTCAGCTCGGCCGTCTTTGCAATTAACGGACGTTAATACTGCTCGACTTATTTATTTTAGTTACTTTAATATTTAGTGTTATGGTATTTTATAATTAGATAGTGTGCCATAATTAATTCTATATTTATTTTACATAAAACCTATATATATTTTTTTTATTTGTGCGGACTATTTAGAACTTAAAAACTAAAACAAGATGTTTTTAAAGAAATTGGTATTTTGCGCTGGCCTCTGAATATATATTAAACAATATATTTTTAATACGCCAAAACTTAAATATTTATAACAAAAACATACAAGATAATTACAAGAAATGAAAACAAATTCGTAACGCCTAATTTTCGTCTGCAAAACGTTGACAAATTCACGGGCATTCTTTCTTAGTTTTAAATCTAAAACTAAAAGTCAAATTAATAAACCTTTTAATAGTATTAGTATTATATTGTATACATGAAATCATCGTTAAATTTCATTTTAAATAGCAACTGTAGAGTTTTTGACAAGCTCTTCTCAGCAGAGAGAGACTTTCTGAGCAGGAGGTAGCTTATTCACGGACTGGCTACAAGAACCTTCTTTAATGTAATAATTGACGATTTAAAAGTGCATGTAAATGCCTACTGGAATAAAAATATCTTGTATTTCAATTTGTAGACTATTAGGCAAATTGAGGGAGATATAGAAATTCAACTTGTACTTGATAATATATTAATTTCAAAGTTAAAGTTTCAATTTCAGATAGTTACTAACTGCACCCATTACGCTGCAGTAACAATTTGAAGTTTGTTCGGAGAACGTTACGTGTTCCAATCATCAATCGTATCCGACACTTCAGATCCATTTTCCAGAATGAGCAGATATTTCACTCTCAACACCATCACGTTATTTACTTCGAAAGTACAGAACAATGTTAAGCATTCAACTGTTTTAAATTAATTGTATTATCGACAGAAAGAATAAAAATAATTTTGAGTACATAAAGATTAATTATCATTTTGAATAGTCTAGTCATATTCTCTTCATGACATAATATATCTTTATTCGTATTGAATTTAAAATTTTTACATTTTGTAAAGGGGTATAATGTTTTTAAAAGCAAATATTTTTTTTATTTAAATACAATTTATCTGAATTACAATAACATATGTTTATATTCAATACTTTTCACTTGATATTATTTTTGAGCAGAGCAGAGCACATGCTTGATTACATATTCAATACTAAACAGTACTTTATTTAAAACACACATTTAATAAACAAACTCACAATAATCATAGTTATTTATATTCCCAATCATAAAATATTCATAAAGGCACAAGTTTAGTACCGTTTTATGTTCATATTGGGTGATTTAACATGTCAGAAACAGATCTTATAGGGCTTTGTAAAGAAGACTCGTTTGAGACTCACCACATGTAGCTATACCGTAACCGCGTGTGAATTCAGTGTTATTTAGATTATTACATGCTGATTAAACTTAATCGTGTAGCATTTTATAATATGATGTTAGAACAGATTTTCCTGTTATTATGATGGTAATGTATGGTTATGTTATGGTTGAGTCTAAATTATAATTATTATGGTTCTAATGATTATAATATAATTGGTTCTTTGAATTATAATTAAATTTTCAGAATTATTATGTAAAATGAACGTTTATGAATAATATTGAACATTATACTTTACAGTAATTTTTTATTTCTTGAAATAATCCTAACATAAATGGGCGCCCGTAGTTGTATTTATACCAATTTAACAGTTTCAGAGGCGCCAGTAGCCATTTAAAGCCTTTGTCATAATTATAACTTAAAACATTTGAATAAGTTACATACTGACAAAATAGTTATTCTGAACAATACTAAATATCTAAATGTATTTGTAGCAACTCTAATTCCCATATTTGTGTTTAACATATTTAAGTATACAAACATAATACATTAATATTAAAAAGACGGCTTCTGCCAACTAGTCAAATGAATAACTTCTATTACTTTAATAACAATTGTTCCAAATAATTGTTAGTTCTTAAATTTTATTAATGCAATAATAATAATGTTTAACATATTTATATTACCTAGTTTTACTAGAATTAAATAGTTATATAAACAATGATATTATCGCATTACCCATATTACAAAATATTATGTCATGAAAGTTGAAAGTATAAACAATGATACATATAATATAACACTAAGAAACGTACAAATTTTCACTTTTAAGAGAATTTATTAAAACGATGTTCGTAATATTTAGTGAATATTTTAAAAGGTAACTCCTTCACAGAACAATGGCATGTTTAATAAATTTAGTTTTGCTGTCGCTTTTATACAACATGTTGTAAATAAACTTTAAACGAAGAATAAGGCGAGGATGTTTTAACAGTAATTATAATGTTGTGTTTTTAATTTATAATAATATCATATTTTCTCAGAATATGGAGAAAAATATTTATACATTAGTCCTTACTACTACTATTTGAGCCACCTTTTTTTTGTAAGTATTTATTTTTTATGATATAAATAGAAATAAATTACCGTCTTATATTGAATATTGACAGTATTCCAGGAGATACTATTAGTTCCTAAAAATATTATTTCTATTAAACATCTAAATATATTTTAAACAAATATTCAAATCACTAAGGTTATTTAAAAATATGGAAGAAAGGAAAATTAAAAAATACACACAAAACAAGGTGAATAACGACTATCATAATATATTTTAAAAAACGTATTAAGAAATTATATACACATATAAAAAAAATCTTAAACATCTTAATTTTTATATTTAGTCTTCAACAATGTCCTTATCTTCATCTTCTCGTCTTTCGGAAAGGCTTTCTCTACCAGTCTGCTCTGACTTTCGCTATCTTGGTTCTCTCATACAAAGCGAAAACAATATTGACTGAGACGTAAAGGACAAAATCAACACGGGATGGATGAAATGACGAAAAGTCTTCGAGACAACATATGATGCCTGAATTTCCCTTAAGCTAAAGGGGAGGATCTATTAAACCATCATTGGACCGGTCGCTATTTATGAATCTGAGTGCTGGGCGATGAAGGTGATGGACAAAGTTAAACTTTAGTCAGATAGTTTAATCATACTTTATATTTCCGCAATAGGTGACTTAAATGTCACGTTAGTAAAATAAAGGAAAGTACTAAAATGAAAATTATTTGCCCAATGCATTTACGGATAGAAAATTAATTTGGTGAATATCTGCAAAAAATTCCGTACCGAACGCTTTATCTAAAAGATGAAAATAAAAATACACCCTAAGTAATATTCATATTTTCATTTATAGTATACAAAATGTAAGGTTGTGTTGTGAAGTCCAGTGTGGTCACGCTGAGACCTTTAAATTTTAAATCTTGGATATATTATTGAGCGAAGCGAACGAAGCCCCCCATGTGAGACTTTTTGCATCCCATGTCCGGGGTTGGCCAAGTGAAAAAAAAACTCATGTCGTTCAGGAATAATTACCAAAAAATGATAGCCCCATAGACTTCTATGTAAAAAAATTTCGCTATGTGATAATTGACTATTCTACATATTTTGCCTGTCGGTTTCAGCTTTGAACGCTCAATTGAAGATGAACTATTATACTATATATACTAGCTTTGCTCAATTTTCTGAAATTCGCTCCCCTAGTTTTATATAGTGTCCTGTGTTATTGTTAGAATCATCATCATCATCATCATCATCATTATCAGCCGTCGTGCGTCCACTGCTGGACGTAAGCCTTCCCCATTGACTTTCACCGTGATCGGTCCAAAGCGGCCCGCATACATTGGTTTCCAGCTGCTCTTTTTATGTCGTCTGTCCACCTAGTTGGTGGTCGTCCTCTACTTCGCTTGCCAGTAAGTGGCCTCCACTCAAGGACCCTTTTTCCCCATCGGCCGTCACTTGAGCGGGCTATATGCCCAGCCCATTGCCACTTCAGCTTACAAATCCGTTGGGCTATGTCGCTTACTTTTGTTCGTCTGCGAATCTCTTCGTTTCTGACTCTATCTCGCAGCGAAATTCCCAGCATAGCCCTCTCCATCGCACGCTGAGTGACTTTAAGCCTCTCTAAGAATCCCTTTGTTAGAGGCCACGTCTCGGTTCCATAAGTCATCGCTGGTAACACACACTGGTCGAAGACTTTCGACTTAAGGCACTGCGGTATTCTGGACGAAAATACGCTCCTTAAGTTTCCGAACGCTGCCCATCCTAGTTGGATTCGTCGATTGACCTCTCCCTCGAAGTTGGACCTGCCCAATCGGACTTTTTGTCCCAGGTAGACATATTCGTCGACAACTTCGAGAATGGAGCTCCCAACGGATACCGGGATAGGCGCGACATGGACATTCGACATAATTTTCGTCTTGTCCATATTCATTTTAAGGCCCACCTGTTGAGAGACTCCATTAATATCGCCGAGCATAGTGCTGAGGTCTTCCAGGGATTCTGCCATTACTACTATATCGTCGGCAAATCGAAGGTGAGTTAGGTACTCGCCGTTTATATTGATGCCGAGTCCATGCCATTCCAAGAGCTTGAAAGCGTCTTCCAGTGCAGTGGTAAATAGTCTCGGAGAGATAACGTCTCCCTGTCTCACGCCTCGCTGTAAAGGAATAGCGTTTGTGCAATGCTCCTGGACTCGAACCGACATGGTGGCGTTTGTGTACAAATACTTCAACACTTCAATGTACCGATAGTCAATATGGCACCTCTGAAGAGACGACAGTACCGCCCACGTTTCGATCGAATCAAAGCCTTTCTCATAGTCCACAAACGCTAAGCATAATGGCCGATTATACTCCTCGGTCTTCTGTATAATCTGCCGCAGCGTATGAATGTGGTCTATGGTACTAAAACCTTTTCGGAAACCAGCTTGTTCGGAAGGCTGGAAGTCATCAAACTTGCTCGTGAGACGAGTCGTGATAATCCTCGAAAACAGCTTATAAACATGGTTCAGAAGCGAGATGGGCCTGTAATTCTTCAGCAAAGTAGTATCGCCTTTTTTGAAGAATAGTGCCACTACACTTCTGTTCCATGCTTCCGGCGTTACACCCTCAAGCAGGACGGCATTAAAGAGCTTCTGAAGGACCCTAAGTACTGGCAATCCGCCCGCTTTCAGAAGCTCTGATGTGATACCGTCTTCATCTGGTGCCTTGTTGTTTTTAACCTGTTTTAGGGCCATACTGATCTCGTGCAAGCTGATGTCCGGGATTTCATCGGAATAGTGCCGGGTAAGCTCCGCTCTTGGGTCTTCTGCTAAGCTATCAACAGGTTTAGCGACTGAGGTATATAAGTGTCCATAGAACCTCTCGACCTCCCTCAAAATGTCAGCCCTACACGACACTGTGCTTCCATCCCCCAATTTCAACTTCGATAACCGGCTTTGCCCAATTGACGAATCTCGCGCAAACACTTTGGAGCCTTGGTTTCGCTCTATCGTATCTTTAATACGGTTAGTATTGAAAATACGGATGTCGTGTCGCAGATATTTCCGTATGCGTCTGTTGAGCTGCCTATAAGTCTCGGTATCATTGAGGGACTGAAGTGCCAACGAGCGTCGTTCCGCCATAAGTTTGAGAGTTTCGTTGGCTAGTTTTCGGGGTCTATTTTTACGGCCGGGTCTGTAGAATTTTCCTCCGACCGTATGGACAGTTTCTACTAACCTGTTGTTAATTTGGTCCACGGATGCGCAATCATCTAGGCAAGCGAAGCTGTTCGATAATTCGAGTTGAAAGCTTTCGAGGTCTTGAATATGAGCTTTAGATGGACGGAGCGTAGACTTCACCAACCGGGATCGTTCCAGCCTGACATTGAGATTCAGCGTGCCTCTTACCATTCGGTGATCGCTCCCTGTTTTTGCGTTGTTGATCACAGATACATCGTTAAATGTCTGGCGTCTAGTGGTCAAGATGAAGTCAATCTCATTTCTAGTGGAACCATCGGTCTAAATATACAAAAATACTTTCCCATACTCGTATGAAAACAAGGTACGAGTACATAAGATAAATATCTTATTTATTTTAATAATTTGTTTATTTAAATAATAATTTAGAAAATATTCAATAATCATTCAACATAATAAGAAGTGGTGACGTTATTTCTATCTAGGTCAATTTTATAAAATTAATAACTTATTTATTATTTACTCAATTTATGCATTTTTAATGTAATATATTGAAATAAATGGAGGTTTTGATAAAGTTATTGAAAAACAAATACTAACTTTTTTGCGGCTCGGATATTAAGAAGAATAATATATTTTAAATTTAAACAAATATTAAATTTTTGTAAACATCAAACTTAGTATTTGTCTGCACAGCGTAGCATAATATAATGTTATTAATTTAGTTTGGTTTATTTATCTAATACCAGTATAGTATATTTAAAATTAAATCATATCCCTGTTTATTATCAGGAGTAAGGTAAGTATTAAGCAAGCAAGTCTAAATATTAACTAACAAAATACCTAAAACTTTGCTCAAAACATTTAGGATTTAGAGGAATCGTTTGCCAAGTTCAACAATAGTTGGATCCAAAACTTAAACTTTAACAAAACGAGCACCTCTCTGTACGTGATTTTGAACCACATTCTACACAATAGTACTATAGCTATGTATATACAATCGAACAAACAATACACAAGCGGTTTTTTCATCTATGTTCCGTTCTTTAATTATTTTAGAAAGTATATTAATGTAAATAAAACAATGTTTTATAGCACTATAAAATTAAAAAAAAGTCAATTCTAGTTTATTAATACAAATTTATATAATGATTTTCATTGAGACTTTAAGCCAATATGCTTTTTAATATCAATCACTGTGTAAAGCTATAACAAAGCACTAATATATTATTTTATCCCAAGCTTCGACCAAAAATTTTACAGTAACTGTCACAATCAATCTCTCAGCGTTATAATGTATATTGAACGTTACCTATGTAACCAAAAATATAATTACTTTAATGTTATCTTATTAATAATATTTATGAAATTTACCGTGTTTTTTTAATATAGGTACACATTAAATGAATACATTTAATTATTTTATTATTATTTAGTACTAAATTATAAATGGTATTGTTAAATAAAAATAATAATAATACCAAAGGATGTTTAAACTTCCAACCAATTTTAAAAGAATGAATGATGATTTTACTGTGGAAGTGAGAGAATTTTCTACGGGGAAATCATTCTACATGTTGACTGAATTAATAGACCAGTACCATACTAAATTATATTAAAATCCACTGATTAACACACACTGATCATCTGATAATATAGTTCTTACTTCGTCCGTTCGTTCATACTTGCAATTCGCTTAGACCCTTCGACAAACTGGTCCAATAACACTAAACTTCAGTACAGTTTGAGTTTTAGCGATAAACTTAGACAACTAAAAATATTTTTTGGTGGGTTGGCACAATATTTATCTATATATAGTTCAAATGTATATAGATAAAGATATAGATAGATATTGTCCTGTAAGTTGCTAGCATAAAATTGGTAATTTATAAATTACATATCTAATGTTTGATTTTCGTTGTCGTTATAGTTCATTGCATTTAGAAAAAAAAAACATGCGTGCGTACAAAGTACACATGTCAGAAGTGAAACTTCTTTGGCGAACTAATTTATAAATCTTGTTTATATTTATACAAATCTAAAACTTTAAATTTCCAACATTAAGAGGAAGGGAAAAAGGAAGATAGGTTAGGAATTTAATTGTCATTAAAATAAAATTAACTAGTAAACGAATACACAACCAATAGTAATACGACGTTCGCTCTGTCTCACTTTTTCTCTCAATCTTTCTCACTCGCTTGCTCCCTACTTTCACTCCACGGCTAGTTGCTCATGCTACGTTCGCCCTGTCTTACTCTCTCTCAATCGGTCTCGATCACTCTCTCTCTCTTTTCCGACACTTCCGTTGCATACTGGCGTGACGTTTCATCTGTAAAAATTTTACCCTCATGCGCCTAAAGAAGTTTCACTTCAAAAATAATTCGTTAAACTACTCATAATAAACGAGTCATATAAGTAGTGAGAAGTCTTGATGGAAGAGTCATTTAATACGTGATTTTTTTCCAGATTTATAACATCTATTGTCCAAGAGCGAGTCTGGTCATTCATAATTTAGGGTTCCGTACTAGTCCATGATTTATAGATACGAGTAAATAAATAAAAATATAAACTCGCCGACATTTTATAGATGTTTTTTTTTTTATTACAAAATCCATGTTTCTGTCTTTAAAATTCTTAACACTATTTAACGAAAGAAATCATATCGTTGCATTATATAAACAAAAGTCATAAAACAGATCACAAAGTAATCAAGGTTTTATAAAATGTAAGTAGCTTCAAAATATCATGTTCAGAAATATGATTTTTTTTTGCATGAAACAGTAAAGAGTTTTTTGTCAAAGCTATATTATACTTAAAATTTGCGACTCGCTGTACTTTATATGAGTAGCTAATTTTAACTTTTGCTTTTGACTTTTGCTTATTTTTTCTCTTTGTTACATTTCAATAAAATAAAGTTGTCCTCTTATTTCTTTGTAAATTGTATGTATTATTCTCTTACTTTATGATAATTGAAACTCGGCTTTTCCTTAATGGTTCTCGAAATTTTTAAAGCGCTAATGTTGAAATATTAAATATGAATTATCCTTAATGAAAATTGTTTCTTGAACGCCTCTGTTCTCAATTAATTATTAAAATTAATAAGATACATAGAATAACGGTTCCGCAAAAAAAGTAAGTGCTTAGTTTTTAAACATGCAGTATCAAATATAAAAACATTATTATTATTTTAATAGCATTGATTAGATTTGAAAAACCCTTTTTAATAATATTAAGAGTAAGCAAAAGCTGTCTAAATAAACATCAAACTTATGCAAATAAGTTAGGAAGTGAGCGAGACATTAGGTGCATATATTGCTCTACTATATATGTGTATAATATTACAATGATGGTCTGATGATCTTCAGGTACATTACTTGTCGGCTAACCGAAACATTTAAAGATATCTAAAGTAAGTTTTTAGAAACGTTGTATTTAGGGGGGGTCATGATCTCGCTAACTATCCAATATACATAAAATATACTGTATCAATCAGTTTACACACCATTATATGCATTTAACAACAACTATATCTGTAAAGACTAATGTAAAGGGAATGCGGTCTCGGAATATAATATAATATATATATATATATATATATATATATATATATATATATATTTATCTTAATGACCATAGACATTTGTCCATGCTTTTCATTGTAATTTTAAAACAATTTTGTTACGATTTTAATTGCGATGGTAACTTCGCAGGAAATTGTATACCTGCACAAGTTTTCGAAAGCTATTTTAGAAATTAATAGTAATAATAAATAAAGTAAATAGTAGTAGTAGTAAGCTAGGTTGTTTACTAGCTTTTTCATAGCCTCGGAGTCTCGGTGAGAAATTGCCATCTTGACGTTGTACTCTACAAAGATTAATCTAATGAATCTTACAATGGCGTCTTCGTCGATATCCGTGTAGTACGTAGAACTTCTTGTGTGTCTAGATATAGCCACCACTGCGTGTGGGACACTTGTCAGGAACGATTTTGGTTTGGATTTGCTTTGGATGATTATTACCGACTCGTATGTTAATCCCTGAGCTTCATTGATGGTGAGGATGCGCGAGTTTTCCCCTTTTCCGTACCTTAGGTTTGTAAGGTCCGCTTTTTCAGTCTGTGTGTGGACCAGGTACAGAGTATTAGGGAAATCAGCTTCAATGGTAGCACCCGTAAACCTGACTGTTCTCAGAGAGCGAGTCGCCGTTGGCCCAGTGGAAAATTGGTGCTTCCCATTCTTCCCAGGGTCTTGCTGAATCTTCTACGGCTGTAGCCATTTGGAGGATGTTATCTTCCAGCGAGACCTCCGTGCAGCGGGCTACTACAAGTATCGAGTCTTCGGCGGGTGTTAAATACTTGGGCGGTCCATTTACTCCTAATTCAATTATTTTAACGAATCCATTTTTAACGCTGTAAGCCGCCATGTGGGGAATTTTAGGTGTTTTACCCCGTACATATTCAGATGTGGTGTTATTGAAAATGGCGGCTTTTTCTTCCTTGAGTAATACTTTAAGAAGACCTTCGTTTTCAAGTTCGAAGGTCCGACTGATCTTTTCACAGATCGCAAGGTTGGTTTTGATTGTTTTCCGTATAGATGCTGTGTACTCAAGAAACGCGTTTCGCATATGTTCGTTGGCACCACTGGCGGATGGTAAATCGGGTGCACTTGTTTGTCCCATATCGGCTCTAGTTCTGTTCTTTTTATGATATTTTTGCTTCGGTTTTAATAATTATAAAT
This sequence comes from Melinaea menophilus ssp. n. AW-2005, assembly GCA_918358695.1. Lineage (NCBI taxonomy): Eukaryota > Metazoa > Arthropoda > Insecta > Lepidoptera > Nymphalidae > Melinaea > Melinaea menophilus. The sequence continues at coordinate 17,539,970 of OU911043.1, read as the reverse complement.
ATATGATATTAATGATTATGTTCATAAGTGCCATTAAGAAGAGTAAATAATTAAACGTGGGTTCGGTAGCATTCCTCTCGACACGCTCCGATATCAAACTTAGTTTGAGATGAGTAAAACTATGTGATGATTTTGGTTATCTTTACTAGTCACTTTAGAGCATGAAATTCAAAAGACAACAAAATGAAGCAAATATTAGAAAAATATATAATCAACTTTTTTTAATTTATGTTTGTTTGTACATTGTTTAATTATACAATAAATTATGGATTTTCTTTTTGTTAATTCACTTAAAAGATTAATTAAATTCTGATGAAAAGCCTTATCTTTAATTGCACCACTTTGAGGTGACCTTATGTTAAACGCAGCAAAAGTTTTTATATCTATCTTTATCTGTATGTACAATTAAGTTAAATATTATATTAGGTATAAAAAAACATTAAACACAATACATTCTCAGTAACTTATTCCTTGTCAATAAAGTAATTTAATGGTAATGTTGGCGAGGATGAAATTGAGATGCAGAGTAGACTGGTAAAATGGCAACAAAAGCTGGAGAGTGTCGGCCTAAAAATGAGCAGAACCAAAACAAAGCACATGTTTTGCGATTTTGGCGGTGTCTCCGGTTTTGTTCCTATTTTGTCGCTGGAGTACCGTTACCAGTCTGCTCGGAGTTTCGCTATCTTGGTTCTCTGATACAAAGCGATGGCAGTATTGAGCGGGACGTAAAGGACAAAATCAACACGGGATGGATGAAATGGCGACAAGTCACTGTGACGACATGTGATGCCCGAATTCCCCTTAAACTAAAGGGGAGAATTTATAAAAACATCATTAGACTTGTCGTTATGTATGGATCTGGGTGCTGGGCGATGAAGGTGATGGATGAAAAGCGTTTGCATATAAATGAGATGCGAATGTTAAGATGGATGTGTGGGGTGACAAGAAGGAGTAGAATAAGAAATGAGTATATTAGGGGAAGCTTAGGATTAGCGCCAGTGACAGAAAAAAATAGAGAAAGCAGTTTCTTATGGTATGGGCATGTTATGAGGAGGTATAAAAAGCACGTGACCAAAAGAGTGCTAGATATGGTAGTGGAGGGATGGACAGGTAGAGGACGGTTGAAGAAAAGATGGATGGATTGCGTGAAAGACGAAATGGAAAAGAAGGGAGTGTGGACAGAGATGACGAGTAATAGGAGAGTATGGAAAGAAAAAACATACTGTGCCGATCCCAAAATGGGATAAGGGCAGGCAGATGATGATGATTCTATATATTAATATAGACTTTGTTAACAAATTTAGCACTTTATTATATGATATTATTTCACTGTTTGTGTTTTGTTTACAACTTCTCAAATTAAAATAAAATTGAGATATTATTACTTAATCAGCATTTCAATAGTTAAACGTAAATCATTCACTTAAACTGATTATCTCTTAGCGGAGTGAAGGAAGTATTGAAGAAAGTTTCAGCTGCAGTGCAAATTAAGCTATGATTAACTTTAATGCGAATAAATTTATATTTTAAAAATAAAATAACACACAAGGTAAGTTATTTTTATAGCAAAATTTAAATAGATTTAAATAACCTAATACTTTAATTGATTTAATTTGGATTGATTTGCATACTGTATTATATATTGATTTCATGCTCTTTGTTTTTTATAATTAACATACTCGTACAATATTGTTCAATATTAACTTGTACGATGGATGTATAAATTATATTTTTAATTATATACGTCATTGGTTAGCGCTTTGTAACGAAACGAATAAGTCGTTCAATTACGTTAAAATTAGGCAACAGATAACTTGTCTTTAAAGAATGAAGAAACGCAAAAAAAAAAATACAGTTAAATTTTATTAGCTTATAAGTAAGTTCTGTTTAATTATTAATATTTTTTTTTGCTATAAATATAAATCTAGTGTTGAAAATAGTTTTATATTGTAACATATAAAGTTAAGGATGAATATAAATTTAGAAAAGTTATTCCCTTAGGTTTTACTTTGATAGTTGTATCTCGCAGCTGGATTTGACTACGTTTTAGTCTAGACACGTGACAGTCAGACGTCTCTGATAAAAGATATTAGAAGATTTACGAGTATTGTTTTAGGTATTTTTAAGAAAAATATAAAGTGTGTCTAAGCGCTGTTTATTTTAGTTTACCGTTGGAATGAGCATAGTTTTGTTAGAATACTTTTTTAATTATAATTTTTACGATCAATTCATTTTAACATTACTAGTTATATACAACAGTTTAATCTACTTAATTATAAAAATAATTAAGCATATTTTATGATATTGCGATCAGAATTAAATATCCTGATATTCTTTGTTTTGAGCATAAATGTCAATAAAGTAAGTTGTTATTACCTATGATAGTATATAGACTTTTGATATGAAGCGATATATTTATAGTGCTATATAATTCAGTTATGAAATAATATATTAAGAGATTTCAACATATTATGTATTTTTATGACAACAGAACAAATCAATCTTGTAATTATTCTTGTTTATTCAAAACTCGGTGTTGTATTTGAAACATGTACAGGTAGTAAATAAATAAGTACGATCTTTAAAAATGACTGCTAATTTCAATAAAACTTAATTTCTAATTAGTATCAAAGATATTATATTATTTTTTTATCTTTAGTTTTGAGAACTATCTAAAAAAATTATAACCCTGTTTTCACGGATTTATTTGATTGATTCTTAATGGCTTGTCAATTGTTTTCGCAATTTAAAAGAATAAAATTTAATTCCTTTATGTATTAACAACTTTAGCTGCATTGTTGAGATGGCGAAATGTCAGTATAGCTGCACACAATTCGGTTTTGCTACCGACGCTGTTTTACGGCAGCTAAACGTGGATAATACAAAAGAAGAATGTAAGAAAGATGAATGCTGTGGAGATGCGATCTCTTCGCAGAATATGCGGAGTCAGTCTAGCTGATCGAATCGTCAATGAAGAGATCCACAGAATGACAGGTACTAGCGAAGATGTCACGGTTAGAATGAAGAAGAACGTGCTCAGGTGGTTTGGGCACGTCTAACGAATGAGTGATGAAAGAATGTTAAAAAAGATTTATAAAGGAAAAGTGAGCGGTAAGAGAGACAGTGGGAGGCCTCGAGTGACATTCGAAAACGCAGTATCTACGAGTATGATACTGTAGGAAGGTCACGTAAAAAGCACGAGGACCTCCCGGAGGGCATGTATGAAGAGATTGATGTCTGTGGCCGAGACGAAAGAGGTATGCAGGGGCCCTAGCGTTTAGCGCTCCGTCATGTCTGGCTACCCCGCAAAGGATATGGCGTGAAGATAAATAAATTAATAAATTAATTAGTTACTTATATAACACATTTATTAATTTAAAAAATATCTTCATTTTGTTTGTATACACGTTAAATGTCAAAAAGTTCACATGGTAACATTTTGTATTGTTTATTAAAAAAGTATTCCTCTTTTTTAAGTAATAAAGAATGCTATTTGAAAGTATAAAAGCAAAACATTTCGAAAAAAGTTTTGATGTCATCGTAGGCCGAGACTACATGACTCAAATAAAACTCCTGAGACTCTATCTGGAACATTACATTTACATTCATATCTGGAACATTAAATGTAATGTTCCAGATATTCATAGAAATAAACTTTTATTTTACGAAATTTTTTTGCTAAGCGATCTGATTGATGATTGATGATTTAATCTCGGGGGAATTTTTCGTAAGACAAATCAACAGTGATTATTTTGGAATGTATTATACGAGTTTATAAAAAATATCTGTAAGACATGATTTTCTTTTGCAATATAGTTTTTTTGATAATTTGTTAAATAATAAATATTATTTTTGTATATGTCCTATACATAAAATAATTTAAAAGTAATATTAAAGAATCTTATAGCTATTAAAACCTTTAATTTAAAGATTTTAAAAGCAGGTCGTCAATATTCGCCCAGATGTGACGAAAGAGTGGAACTGTTTCTGCATGACTACTTTGGGACCTATAGGGGCACGCGTAGACTCTAACATGGTGTTCCAAGTCCACGCGCAGCCAGAATACAGGCAGATCCCGACTTTCGAAAACAGTAGATGGCGTTTAGGTTGGAATGAAGTCCTTGGATGTTGCAAAAGTCCATATTTACAAAACGCGATACTTTGTAGACACTTTGTAGTATATTTTGTAGAGGAATCGCTTTCATGTTTGGCGGGAAAAATGAGTTCGGCTTCTGGATTAAATCACTTACCGACAGAACATAACCAAATTAATTTGGTTACTACGCATCGATCTTTCAGGACAGAGAGGTCCTTCCCCGGTCGAGTCAGTCCAATACGAGCTGCAGCTAAATGACTATAGCTAGGCTGTACCACCCTAATTTTTAAGGAAGATAATGTACTACAAATATATTTGTTGATAAAACCGTGTTAAACCACATTTAATACAACTTGTATTTAAATAAGTAAAATCAGTAGAAACCAATAAATAAACCATAAGTAATTAAAATTTATTATTAAAGTTTTATTGACCTATACAGAAAGTAATTACAATTAAATATACTTCAGCATTCCTGAATATTCCCGGAGTTTTGAATAAGTAAAAAAAATCAACGCCCATAATATTCATTCAAAGTAAATTTTCTATGGTTAACGAACCAAGCTCTCTAATGAGACCTGGAAGAAAGTTTATTGCCGTTTTACGGATATTTATTATTTGAGAACCTTTTTAAAGCAACTCAATAGAGTAATGAGATTGTGATAGTCTTTATTGGTTTCTTTAATTAACGGTACTGGTGAGGTCTATGAAGAGGTTAATTGAATAAAAGTATTTTAATATATTTTAGAAAATCTCAGTTTTTAAAAAACGACAAAGAATATTAGTTACTTTTGTTTGCTAAACTTTATATAAAATTAAAAGCAATAGTTTGTATCCAACTTACTTTAAATTTATATTTTGATGATATAGTACTAAAATAGATAGCAAAATTCTACAAAAAAGATACACAATACAAAGCAATGTATAAAGAATGTCCCAAAAAATAACATCAACAGACTGTCCGACAGAGACAGACAAAAATTATATTGCAATGTTACTCTTCTAGTTTGTTATTATATGTAAAAAAATTATATATTAAGGGTACTACTTTTTTAAATACTTTACTAAAAACTGCACTATGCAAACAGTTTAAATAGCGCAGTAATTTTCTTTTGATTCCTTCATTACTGTTGCATATTTTTTTTTAAATAGTCATAATAGTAGAATTTTCAGAAATAGTCTTTTCTCAATGAAGTTTGAAAGCTAAGCTTTTTAGCACTTTTAAAGAAACTTGTGAGCATTAATTCGTTTATTATAAATAAAATAAAAACATAAAAACGTATAGTATTAAAAATATCGATATTAGTTGTAAGTTTCAAGAAATGTTACAGATAGTTGTTGATATAAAACTGTCTGACTTTGATTTTTTGTTTTAAAAAGTAATTAAAGTATTATATAATGAACATGTAAAGGCAATCTTACAACATGAAGCTCCTCTACTACTTATTTTATCGGTTTGTGGAAGATTGTTCACTAAACTTACAAAGTTAAAGTAATGAACTTACTATGCTTAGTTTAAAGCGTTATGGTCCTCGTATATAATAGTTACATAACTTTATTTAACACGATAATACTTTTTAAAATGAGTTACATTTTATTACTATAATATTATTTATTCTACGCTTTTACATTAAAATAGAGTAGAATATAATTACATGTGGTGTATCATCGCACAACATTTGTTATCGTTAGTTCAGAACTGACATTCGAAACGTATGAACATGTTGCTCAATATTATTTTAGAAGTTTTAATTTGCTTTATAATGTCATATTTTATTATTTTAATATTTTAACTAAAAAAAAACTTAAACAACATTCATTATATATTGTTTGAGAGGAGTTCTACCAATAGTAAATCTCTGAGTTGTGGTTTCTGAAATACTAGTAGCATTCCTATTTTGAACATTCTCATCTTTAATTTGTTATTAAACTTATATATATTTCAGCAACAATATCTAAAATTTTCCATAAGTATATAGCAAGAGCTGGAAAAAATTAATTCAAATAATTACTACAAGTATATATATTTTACATTAACGGTATTAAGAATAACGTCATGATATGGACATAAAGGAAAACCCTAAAATGGTATATTTTATAACAGAGATCTAAAACAGAAAACGTATTAATTTAAATAATATTTTACTGACTCTAACTTAAGTATGGGTGGTATCTAAAATTATTTTATAACATGGTAAAAAATGCCAATATAAAAATAGATTATTTAAGTAAACTTCATAAATTTCTAGTAAAGCGCTCAAGATATGAGATAGTTCCTTCTAAAACTTCGTCTATAGATTCAGATATATCATGTATAAAATGGAAACTTTAGTGTTATTAAGTTTCTTTAGTGTTATAAAGGCTGGAGTTTTTAAATTACATAGAGGCCTTAATAGTTTTACTTGGATTGAGATTTACCTAAATAATTCATGCAGAATGGTTCAAGTCGTTTATTAAAAATATCACATTGGAAAAGAAAATTGGCTTGAGTTACGTAGTTGTAACATTTTTGAAAGAAAAACCGACAGTACGTTCGGTCTTACGATAATGTTCTGTTTACATTTCCGCTTATACACATAGTCATTTAAAAGTTCTAAAGGAGAACATAAATTAAAAATATTTTTTTTATTTGTCTTAAATTTATATGATCATACATATATATTATATTTAATATTTAAATCATGAAAAATAAATCATACTTTTACATATAATTTACATGATACTTTAAAATGTTTAATTTAAATCATAACGTTAATTTTTATCGCTATTTCATGATTTTTAGTTCTTATCCGCCTTCTTTAATATTTTTTTGTTTCTAGAGAATTTATTGTAGGTCTTCTCTACTACGATTTACACGATACAGGTTTACTACGATACAGGTAGAGCTAGGGTGCCGTACTTTAACACCGCCATTCACACACTCCTTGTTCTCACCTCTCACCTCTCTGTTGAAATTGAAGTTATATACTACAGTCTACAGCCATTTGAAGCTGAAAACTAACTGCAAAATTAACTCTAAAAAAGATACGACCGTATATGTCACAAAAAACGCATATTGCGACACAGAAAAAGATGTAATCTAGAACTTGGCCTTGGAACTTGGACCTAGAAATATAAGATTTGTCTTGTATTATTATTTTTTTATTTTTGCCTTGTTTTAAATTTAAAAATCAATTTAATTAAAACATTTGTTAAGAAAAAATAAATCCATGAGGGTAAATCACTTAAGCCTAGTAAAGTGTATGTCTATAAATCAGCGTTACATATAGAGTTATCTAGAAGCTATTGTAAATCCACTGATATTTTTAATGTTATAAAATTTGAATAGGTTTTAGATGATCAAAAATCGAATAAGTGTAAGTTATATTGCTTATCTTGAATTGTTTCTCTTTTCTCTTCCAAAAGGCTGATAAGACATCAAGATCAAATCCAACAACAAATCCACGTGATTTCACGTTGTTTCAAATATATACACTTACATTGCAATTCTTTGGAAAGAAATAATAATTTTCATTAACTAACTTGGAATTAATTTACATTTGAATTGGTTTTCTATTTGTAATATGAATTTATAATATAGTTACTTATAAAATAACAAAAATATTGATGACATATACAGTTAGCTTTAAAGTAGATCTGTTGTATACAATAATAAGTCCATATCAGAAAAAAAGCTCTTATACATTTTTATTTCCTTTGATGTATTTCCTCTTTATCGTATTTAATTAGATATTCGAAAACATTACCTATTTCAAATGTATTTCTTTGAAGATCAAAGGTATAGTCACTCCTTACATATAATCATAAGTCAAAAAACAAATGCAAGTAAAAGCAGACATATAGACCGTGAATATTTTAACGGCTATTATAAACGTCTATTACGAATTACATAAGATTTGAGTGGTTCTTAACTGCTTCAAAGATGTACAATAGTATTACTTCCTAATCATTGTGTAAACGAGAGTGTAAAAAAAAATTGAATTTTAATAGGCTTTAAATTCAATTTAAAAAAACATATCAGATAATATGGTAAATGGTTTTTGAATATAAATAGTTTAGTTCTATTCAAATTGAAGTAAATAAATTAAATCTAAAATCTTGTTTCTTTTCTGCATGTGAAGTGAAAAATGTAATGTCTGGTGGTTGGTTTCAAAACTATTTTTGTTTTGCTGTCTCTAGCACATATATGCTGTAAAGTTGCTGTCGTAATAGTAAGTATACGTGGTAGTGGGGCTTAACTATAAGCGATAGAATTACTTAACGACTTACAGTAAGGATGTGAAAGTTATTTCTAGGAAGGATTTTAGATACTCATACGTATATTAAAGTTTTGTTCACTTTTATTTTAATTTCATATTCTTTATTCTGTTGTTATTTAAAGTAACCTATTATTGTTATGAGGTTTAGATTTAATTATTACTTTGTGGCTAATATTTGTAGAGTAACATGTTACTATTGAGCCTAGTCATTTTTATTTGATCAAGGTAATTAAAAATACTTTGTACTTCGAATAACATATTCTTTATCTGTTACAGAATCAACGTTAACAAATTGTAATTAGCATGGATTTCACTGATTCAATCGGATTACTTTAGAACTACACAATTCTACCGAAAAAAAAATCCCGCACTTAATGATCATCGTCCCCGAAGCTGTGCGATGTCAGTTGTTAGCAGTCATCCGCTGCTCGTCATATTTAGAATATATCCATAATTATTTATTGTTTTATATTTATGAAAATAATAATAAGATATACAGTATAACAACTATATTTTTGTTAAATCTCTTGCTGGCACAATTGTCAATCCCACATCCATTACCAATTAAATTGCATTAGTAAAATCCCACAATCCGTTAGTTAAGTGAGAGTAAATAACACCATTTACATAGTACATAGAAAATATATGGAAATAACATTAATTACTGTATTTTCTGGTAAGTTATATAAATACGTTTTTTACTAAGTAAATGGTTCAAATTGAATAAACTTCACTTTTTTAGAATATATTAAAATCAAGCAGGCGTCAAGTGATTCTATAATATTTATTTAAAGTTAATTTTCGACAGATTGTGAATCAAGCTCTGTAATGAGATTAAGTTGAAAATTTTATTGCAGCTTCACGGATATTTATTACTTGAGGATCTTTTTAAATCAACTCAATAGAGTTATGGGGTTGTGACCGTCTCTTTATAATCCTTCAATTCATTTTATGATACTAATGAGCTTAACGACGGAATTTATTAAATAAAACTATTTTCATATTTTGGTATATTCACAGCTTCAATAATTGATAAAAAATGGTACTTAAAGAACTTGTTTGTAATTTAATTTAAGTAGTAGTAATTTATTTATCTTGGAAAAAAGGAACTGAACTCGGTCTTCTGGTCTCGAGACCGTCCGACGTCATATCTAGCATTGTAGATGGACGTGAAATTTTCTATCGTGTTCTAATTATAGTAGCAGATTTTTTTATTTTTATTATTATTATTTATTTATTTATATCTTTGCCACTTTGAATCAAAACCAGTGATCACTTCTATATGTCAAATGGGAGTGGCAGGAGGGCCTAATTTATTACCATACTTATCAAAAGAAAGCCTTCTGTAGAGGCACTCTCCAACTTAAAGCAAGGCCACGAAGGTTCCAAATGCGCCCTGGTCTGAAAAAAACCACACCACAAACTCAGCCGGGTCTTTTTTTATTGTGATCATTGTTTTACAAACGTCAATATATTTGAGCAATGTATAAACAAATAGAACCATCGCAATCAATTCGATAAAGTGGCTTAATAATTAATTACTAAAAAGAAAAAAAGAAATCCGTGGCTAGCAAGACGACCAGTCACCGCAAGCAGAATTCGTTCACAGCATAACGAAATATCAGCCATCACCCCCTTTGTTATATTTGAGTAAAGAGGCAACCCGGCCCCCTCCGCTACCACAAGTAATGACTTCTAGGGGAGGGGTGTGATGCAGCCACTAGATCTAACAAGAGTACCAAACACACACACAGAAAACAAAACACAAACAGAAAAAATCGCGTAGGTTACTGCTTAATTGATAAAATACGATTAATCCCCAGGCCATACCATTGTAAATAAAATTCTTGATTCTATAGTAATTTTATTATCAAATATACTTTTAATTAATATTATAAAGTTATTTAGTGGCAAATTAAAGGTTTTTTAGGGAGTTTATTGTTAAACGTATAAAATTAACCCTAAAGGAATTGCCTATTTTATGGAGCATATTTTATTTATATTTTTATTTCTAGTACTAATTTTTATTGAAAATAAATATATTTTTGTGTAAATAAATTAAATTTTCATAAACATATTGATTGTACACAGTCCAAATTTTTTATTCTTTGAATTTATTTTTTAATGACTCTCGAGGTCTCATGTTGTAGATAGCTTGAACAGTCCTCTTCTGCAGTAGTAAAATATTATCAATTTCTGATGCGTTACCCCATGATAGTACGCCATATTATGACATTACAGTTAAAGTAAACTACTCTATCTGTTTCAACGTTTGTCAACCGGCGTATTCTTTGAACCCCGTATGTGGCAGAACTAAGTCTGATCGACAAATCACAGATATGAGGGCGCCATTGTACAATTCATTCGTTCATTGTAATCTTATTTGCCTTAATTTATTTTAACCATTGTTTTGAGTATCCCTTCTCAAAATACGTTTGGGTGTTGGTTTCTGAAATATTAGTAACATTGTCATTTAAAATATGCGCACATAATAATTATTAATAAGCTATTTTGGATCTCAAAAACCTCATTTGTATGTAGTTTTTAAGAATAGTTATTTTGCGTTATATCTTAAATACCTTAATTCACGTTATAAAAACAAATAATTTAAAGACGAATTAAGAAAATATTATTGCTGAATGAAGAAAAATCTTGATATCTTTTATGACATTAATTATCAAATAAAAGTTTATTACGGATGCTACTTACGTACGTACGTAACTTTCAATGACGCCTGAACTGTCCACAACTGCATGGTGTGGTTTTACAGACATCATTATCAGAAAGTTTAAATACAAATGTTTCAGTATCTTGAAACATACAGACTGAACGATCGGTCAGACACTTGAGAACAATAACTTCCCAATGTCAAGAAATATTTTATTCTCAAGTAAATCTGAAAGTTTAACATTTAATTTTGAAAGTCAAATTTGAATAAGTACTTGTAATCATTTATAAGGTAATACAATCGTATACTACAAGTAATTTTATTCGCGTGTTATTTGGAAGAAAAAATGTTTAAAAAATATTGTAGATGTTAATGGTTTATTATGTCTAAACTGTTGACATTTTTTTTGTTTCTTTTGGTCAATAACACTGTTATATATAGATATTAATGTTTCTATGAGACTCTATCTAACAAAATTAGGAATAGTTTTTTTTATATCTAAGATGTTTATTATTTACGCCTTACTGAGTGATGATTTTACTTTATCGATCTACGTCTTACTGCACTTAGTCTATAGTAAATACCCTCTAGTAGTCTATAAAAATTCCACAGTGAATATTTTAAAATAGTATTTTTTTATTATCCCTAACAGAATTTTCTATTATTACAAAAATTTTTAAACAAAATTTTCAATAATATTTTAATGACTCGAAATTCCGTATGTATGGTATCTAATAAGGTAACTTGTTTAAAATACATACCAAAATCATTTATAATATTCAATTTCTATTATAGCGCTCCACAAAACACGAGATAGTCCCTTCTAAAACTTCTTCTATAGATTCGGGAGGCAAATATCGTATATTGAATGGAAACTTTAATGTAGCAAAGTTTCATACTTAGTTTTGAGTTTCAAAATTATATAATGGCTTTAATAGTTTTACTTCTGTTGGGATTTCTCAAAATATTTTAGAGAGTGGTTTAAACTTTTTATTAAAAATTTCTGTCTAGAAGAACATCTGCTGCTGTAAGATGTGTAAGAATATATGATGGGATTTGTATTTTTAGGTAAAGTTAAGTGATGATATGTGATCACCACCGCCCATAAACCCTTGTAACATGCGAGGATTGACAAGATCTACCGGCCTTGGAAGTAGAAGTATACGCCTTTTTTGAACCCATGGTACCCATGTCGTGTGTCGTGGAAATCCGCCGAAGGGAGTTCATTTCACCGTGGTACTTGGAAGTAAGGTCCTTGAAAACTGCACAGTAGAAGATCGCCACGCATCAAGAAATTCAATTGGAAGCATAATAAAAATATTATTAATTTGCTTAGAGTTTATTTCTAAGTAAGTGTTAAGAGTAAATAAAAACAAAACTGTTCTAATACGATATCACAGGCTTACAATAACTTTCCCTTAAATTATCAATTGACATCAATATAATATATTGTTACTTTTGTTTGATTTGTACGAGAATGGTCACTTTTATTAAAATATCACTTGGTTGAAAAAAAATGTATAGAAAAGTTGTAGCTAAGCCACATTCAGTACGGGATACATCAAAATATAAGTCGAGAGTAAACCTCCAAAAACTTAGCCTCTTTGGGAAGTAGCTTTTCACAATTTTCTCGGAGTTTTTTCATATCTAGGACGAAATTTAATTAAATTTCCATAGTTTTTTATTTTATACAGATATGTCATATAAAGATAAAAAATTATGTGTGTAACCAAGTGAAATAATAAATTTGTTGGTACTTTATGAATTAGTGAAATTCACGTGCAATATAATTGTGATATATTTAATAATCCTACCTATCATGAACAAAAAGGAATACATTATTTGAATCTTATTGTGTATATTATTGCTTTAATATCATAACAAACAATAATAGTGTTTTCAAATAAATATTTAATGTCAGTAATGAGTTCTGCTGTGTTAACAGTGCTAGTAAATTATAACATTATTAGTAATAGTAATCTCAAAGATGTGATTTTACTTGTTAGTTAGCTAAAAATGAAATCTAATCTTTAAGAGATATTTAGGGATATAAACTAAAGTACAGAAATTTTGTACCGCAAAAAAATGCATAATTTGTTTTTGTATTATAAGATTACTAAACAGCGGATTTACACTGAAATCTTGAATTTTTTTCTAAATTAATATAAAGAACATCCTAAAAACAAAAGAGAAAAGAAACTACCATATATTGATATAAAATACGATATAATTGAAATTCTCCATCTGCACGTGTGCATGTCACTAAAAACATGTGAATTATACATTGTAGGAAGTACATTAATATATGAACTAATTTACTATTCTACTGACTTGACAAGCTTATTCTTACAGCCATAGGGGACCATCACCTTATTTGATATTAATCTTAACTTGACATATCGCGTCCCTGAGAAAAAGGGTCCTGTCTGCAGGAAAAAAAGATATCCTTCAAGTGTTGCTATTTCTTTCTAGGTACAGAACCATTATTTATTAAAGTATTTACCGCAACGTCGCTATGTTCTTATCTTTGACTTCTTTTTTTATGAAATAGGAAATATATATATAATGTCATGTATAAAAGGTTTCATATAACTTGGAAACATTTTTCATTGGACAAACTTGTTTAAAACACAAAAATTCTATATATTATATAAAAAAAAAAATGTTTTAATCTTGAAAAAACATTGAGTGTTTTAAACTATTTCATAGAATTCATAATACGTTAATTTATACATGTTATATATCTGTATATATAAAGGTTTTGTAAATTTTATTAAATATGTCTTGGAAATATGTATAATATTCATTGCAAATTATAATTGTTCATTATACTATTAAAATATGCTAAGATTTACTGTACTTTTAGAGTATGTTTAAAATATAGTTGTTTTGATTAGATAAATTTTGACTGCCGATAGTCGTGTCAAATGTGAGTAGTAGTAGTGAGTACTGGACTTTCAATTTATTTATTTTTTTCTAGACAAAGAGGTGTATTGACAATGTTAGCATTAGAAATGTTAGCTTTAAAGCAAGTTGGTGGTCAGTAGTGTTATACTGAAACAGGAAATGGTTATTTAATTTGGTGATATAAAATAAAAGAATCTTTTATGACAAACTGAATTTAAATTTTACATTTATATATCATCTACAGGCCTGTGTTATGAGTATTCATACAAGTACTAACTGTTCCCTTCCACGCTTCATAGTTCTGGTTGCTTGGGTGTGAGACAGTTCTTGTTAGATAGTATTACGCTTATTTCAAAAACACCAATATAATATAAAACAAAACAAGATCATTCAAAACGTCGAATTTCAAAATTGTTGTCCCGTTTTGCAAATACGTGCGATTTTAAAACTTTTCATCTGAACACACTGTTATATAGTTATAAAAAAATTGATTTACATAAGATAAATTAAGGTACGATAGATAACAACAACCTCTGAAACGGGTTGTATATTGTGTCAAAATTTTAGCTCAATCAGTGCGGTAATATTACACAAACCAACAGAACATTTTTATATATAGAGATAGCCCCTAGCTGCACGCGTTTAACAAGAGACAAGTTTTTGTACCTAGGAATGACAGAGCTTAATTACAAGTTGCTTTGTCAGTTACAATGCACTATGTGAATATCACCGACCCGTATTCATTGTTGGTACAATGTCAAGTGGGAAGCGATTTGTATATCAATATGTAAGATAAATAGGTTATTGCATCATATTTTGTATATATTGTGGAGGGTATGTATAATTTATATACATAAAGTTTATTGTTTTGTTACTAATACATATAAAGTATGTAAAAACATTATATGTTCTATAGAAATCAAGTTTATTGATATTGAATTAATTATATCGTCCATCTCACATGCTATTCCTAGCCTAGTATACAGAATTAAGAATTAATTACAGAATCACAAATTTTAATTTATATGTTTAATTTATACGTTTAATTTATAACGTAACTGTATATTTAATGGTTGTATAAATGTTGGGTTATAAGTAACGTATCACCAATTTGATTTATTTTTGTACGTCCTTGTATATAAAAACACAACATGTTCCCCCACCCAGCGCGTCGCTCCGAGACGCTCTGCCGGCGGAGCACGTTAGGGTCACTTCCTAACCCTATCTAGCCCTAGCCTCCCAACTAACGGCGTCCTGAGCCATCACAGGAGTCGCCGAGTCACAGGAGGCGCCCTCGGGACAGCGTTCTCCTGTGGCCCTTCAGGCCTCTCTTTTCAAGGGCGGGATTTTTAACTATAAAATATTAGCTAATATGAGATAATTTATATGATTATTATGTGCTAATTTAAAGTAATATTAAATGTTTGTTAACATAAGATATAGTATATACTAGTAAACATAGTATACTCTGTCTCTATAATCTTATCAAATTACTCGAGCATATAAGGCAGTGCATCGTAAACTGTGTTCGCAAAATTTATTTTCTTAGGTATTCTATTACAGACTTAAGACGTCAAATGTTGCAGCGTTATATAATTTATTATAGCGGGTGAAAATATTTGGAGAGTAAAATATATATTAGGATGAGAAATAATAAATAATATAATAATAATGTTAAAAACATTCCTTATTTTCAATCAAATATATAAATATAAAGTGTTTTTAAGCTTTTAATACTTACATATGTACATATATGATGGGTAAAATATTAAAATATTTGATAAATTGTTTAAATTTAAAATATAAAAGTTAGACTCCAAAATAAATGCAACTGAGGTTCTAAAAATAACATTAAAAAGTAGTTAAAGACGATTCAAATCTTAATTAAGGCGTAATAGAAGTTTACAAGAGCTTTTACTATTGTAAGAGCTCTCTTAATATTCTATTACTTTCATTACTTTACACTAATTTACTTTTACTTCTTTTTTTCTTTTTTTTTTTTTTTTCTTTTACGTCTTTTTTACACTAATTTACTTTTACTTCTTTTTTTCACATCTATAGCGTTTCTTATCTAATTGTTGTTTAGAGAGTTATTGTATTCGTTTATAATGCTACTTTATTTTCTATATTTTATGCATGTGTAAGTTATTCAATTTTATTTATTAGAGGGCTATCATGTGTTTTAAATGATGTAGTTAATGTTAAAGTTATATTGAATTGAGAAGACATGAACAATAGTTGCTTTACAAAGTAATTCAGGTTTAAGGTTAAAACTGCAATTATCATTAAACTATACTTTAGAATTAACCGTAAAGTTATTTGGTCAATGTTATAATATACATTGAATGGTACACTCATTTTCAAAAGCATAGTCATCTAGAAGTTATTATTTTTTTCAATCAGATTCTTAAAGTTAAATCACCAAATCGATATAAAGTAAAATTGCATAACTTTATATTTATAAAATCATTAAGCTCCCTAGACTGACAATATCAGTTTTAATTTTATTATAGTGATATATATATTATAAATAGAAAAATTATAGTTCAAATGTTACCTATATAGTATATTTGTTTCATAATATTAACAAATAATCGTTTGTTTCTCAAGACACATCGTAGAATTAAAAAAATAATAATTTTAGAGCAAACATTCGTTCAGAGAGTACACAGTCTGGGTCAACTTCTTTGAGTTCCATAGTCGCCGCTTGCGAGGACGAGAGAACTTTTTATAACATGTTGCTTTCATACAGAAATATAGGTTATAAGTTTTTAAACAAGGAAGGAATGCTTTTACGAACCTAATATCGTATACAAAAGCTAATCTGCAACCTCACATGTGAACACGTCCTTGTTTCAAGTTGCATAAACAATTAACAGAGTTGTATTAAATCAAGGCGCTACGACCGATTAATGTCGTGATTAGAAAAAGTTATTTTCTAAGAACTTTTGTTTTTCTTCTCAATCGCTCGTTATATTTGTTTAAGTGAGGTGAGAAGTTCTTAACATAACAAATGTTCTTATTATATTTATTATAATTCATTGCATTATTATAAGAATTAATTTGTCTTGTTTACTATATCTTTAACATTCTTATTACATGGTTGAAGAAAATGGGTTAATAAATTTTCCTTGTTGTGGAATTGTGTTACAAATATACAAAAATAAATATTGCAACGAAAATATCCAGTTTAGAGCATTAGAGAATGATATTTACTCACAGGTAGAAGAAAGAAGCGATTTGGTCATCCGGCTCTCACACTTACCATATATGACGTACCTTCAGATTAACTTAATTAATTACTTGAGATTCGCTTTATAAAAGTAACCAAAGCTTAAAAATACAACCATCATAGTAAGGTTCTAGACTTTTTAGTACCGATGGTAAATATCGTATCGAATATTTGTTACAGAACAAAACGTTATATAATAGCAATACTTTTTATTAATCAGCAAAATGAATTTTAAGTAACTATTGCTATTTATAAGTATAATAATTAAATACGTAAGCAATATTTTTTCAGATAACTGATCCGTATATCAAATAAGTGACCTTAAAATGTATTAATTTATCAGATATAAAAGGACAAAATATTACAAATCCAGTCGGAGATAATTAGTTCCTTATTATTACCTAGTTTACAAGTTTCAATTACGAAATATCAACCTTGGATAGAACCAACAAAGAAAATGTCGTTTAATGTCTTTATTTTATACGCAATATCGCCATGAACCGGGGTTGTTTTCTCAGTGAAGAGGCTTCAATACATTTCATTTAATCCAGATGTTTGTTATAGGATACTTAAATATACACTTAGTCTGTTGTTGCAATTTCGTATTCTGAATCTGAATTGCATTTGCAAACTTTTTTTTTATAATTTCTGTTTGTTTAACGCTTATCGTATTTAACGAAATAGTTTTAATGCAGAAATAACTAAAAAATTTATTAAGTGAAATTTATATTGAGTAAAAATATTTGCAATGACCTTGACATGCTTCGTAACCATTGCGTTCGCGAGAAGACGCATCTTATCTAACCACTCCATACTGTATAAGTGTTGTAATGAAGAAAAACTCTAGAATAAATTTCAGAAATAATTTATTATATAGTTATTTTTCATTTATATATTATTTTAAATAAGTTTTAGGTTGGTAATATAATGGATTTATTGTTAATTATAAATAACTTTTTATTCATATTTGTGTTGAAACATTTATTTCAATATGACTAGTAACCTATGTTTCAATTATGATCACCAAGATATTACTTCATATTTTTATATAAATATTGCATTACTGCTCTTTGAGAATAACTGACGTAACTATAAGTTATTATTATAGAAATAATGTTATATGATAAAAAGATAACATAACTTCTACTGATGCTAAGAGAAAACTTTTAAGTTGTAACGTATTTAAAAAATATTCATAGATGTTTTCTAAAAGTTATTAACAGAACAAAAAATAAAATATTAAAATCCAGATCGTACATAACTTGAACCTAAGACCTCTACGACGATTACAGGTACATCACTTTTCATTCTATATTTATATATAATATTTTATATATATCCTAGCTGTTGCCAATGACTTCGTCTTCCGCTTCGAAAACTATTTTACATTTATTAAAAATATATTATTAATACCATAATAAATTGGAAAGCTAATTCTAATAGAACTTGGAAGTGAATTAAACCCTTTATGTATAAAAAACCTCAATCTTGCAATTAAAACATTTGATTATTAATCGTGATAAAAACTACCCTAACCTTAAAGTTGGACCAAACAACAGATACCTACAAAATTACATTGAAATCGGATCAGTGATTTCAAAGATAAGGGTAAACGAACATTCTGACACGGGATTTATACATATATTATATATATGTATATATAAATTATTATATTATCGCCCAAATGTTTTTAATAATATGAAACAATCTCAATGCACTGCTTGTATAAACATTTGAGTGGAACTATTGTGATTTTTGTGTCCTTAACTTAATTTAACTATAGTACATACATTAAAAGAGTATATAAGTATATTAAACGACTCTTTTTACAAAATAATTTGATTAGTATCAGTAGTCCAAATTGAGCAGTGAGTTTATGTTTGACTTTCATATAAGATGAGTACTCGTATTTATAATCTTAAAAGAAAATCCAAAAGAGGATTTTCCGCTCAGTGAAGTCTAAAAGCTTAGCTTTCTGTACGCCTTGTGTACAAGAACTCAGCCAGTACACACGCTGAGATACTATTTTCACATTCCAAGACATTCGAATTACATTGTTCATTTTTACTCTTCACAGAAATTACAATGATGTCCCAGAGGTAAATGACAACAATTGAAACTCAATTAACACCTAAACTACTTCTATAACTATCTCAAGAAGTAGTCAATTGAGCAGAACTGGAACTTTAATCAAAGAAATTCAATAGAATTATCACAATCTACGTTTGTTTTACTAAGCTACGTTTGTTCGACTTACTCGGAGCCAATGCAAATGACAATTTCTTAAACATTTTCTAGCAAAAGTATCAAATCCAAATACTTAATTGCAAAAAAGAGGTCAAAGTCATTATTATTATTCATATGTCTTTTTAATATCAAAGCCAGTAGTGGAAAGAATAACAGCAAGAGTGAAAACTCATTTCATTAGGTTACTAATAAAATAAAGAGTTGGTATTTAACTTTTCAATGCAACGCTGACAGAGTCCCTAGCAACAGTTAATATCAATTAATTAAAAAATCACATTAGATCACATTAAATTGATTAACAGGGTTTATAACATTAAGCAAGCGTGTACTAACATAGCTTACGAATAGTATAATCCTGCAATATATTCAGATAATGTAAGAGGGTCGTAAAAGCAAAATAGTAGACAGTGATCAAATAAAATTGCGGAGTTATTTTCATCCCAAAATCCTGAGTTAGATATGAAGTTTTAGTTCAATAAAATACTAACCTATATATACTATTACAACATCCAACATTTAAAAAATCTTGTTAAATGAATTATACTATTTAGGAAAAACTGCACTTTATTGAAATATGTCTATGAATAATTTGTGTTATTTTTAAGTTACATGCTTTGTTTGTACTTTAAAAAACTAAAGCTGTAATGTATCTGTAATGTTAAGTTTAAGTTATTTCTACCTCAAGTATTGATTAATATATACACTATGTGCTCATTGTTATAATTAATAATAATTAATAGTATCTAAATACATACTCGTATCTCTTCTAGACATTTAATTTGTATATATATAAAATACTGATTACCAATTTATTTCACAAAAACTTTAAACATAGAAATAATAGAAATAATATCCAAAATTATATAACAATTTGTATTTTTTTTTTAATTTATAATACCAAAGATTTTTTTATAACATTGCATAATATAACTGTAGCTATTTTGAATGCCTCTTTATGTTACTTACCTACATATATTTATTTATTTCTTTATTTAGCTTCACGCAACATCCCTTACGGGGTAGCCAGAGACGACGGAGCGCCAAACGCTACGGTCCCTGCTTACCTCTTTCGCCTCGGCCACAGACATCAACCTCTTCATACATGCCCTCCCAGGGGTCCTCATACTCCTACATATTTCTATATAAAACAATGAAGTTCATTCAGTTCTGATTACCATTAAATTGAAAAATGTTTAATTTACCTTTATTTAATTAATGTTTGAGATTCAATAACATTTGATGTGTCAAAGAGTTAACTCGTAATTCAAAATTAAGATTACTATATAAAATAAATTAAATTAAGTTTTAAATACGGATATCAATAGTTTTTTGTTAATTTTAAGCAAATAAAATAATTAAAATAATGTTTCAATTTTGTGGCATAAATTATTATAATCCCGGATTAATACAAATTTATAAGAGCTTAGGACTGTTTTGATAAGTACTTTATTCTTTGTAATTGAAAAGTTATTATAATCAATGAAGTAAAGACAACATTTTCATGATTTATTCGTAAAGAAAATTATCCATATCACATAATAAGCCCAAATTAACACAATATTTTTTTTATATTAATAATTGTTACAAAATTTGTACTGAAAATGAAAATCTTCGTAAGTATTATGATTATGAAAAATTACTTTGAATAAATTATATGTATGTATAATTTGAGTAACAATTCTATCTTTGAAATAATCCGCTACATAATACTCAGGTTTCAAATCTATAGTACAGTATTTATATGAACTTAAAATTTTTCACGAACGAACTTTGTTCGTTCTGTATTGTTTTCACTTTTCTCGGATGGATGTATGAATGGATGTCTGTGGACAGAAAAATTGTCATTACTGTCGAGGGATGGCGCTGTTTATAATTTACTGATTTAGTTTATTTTCATATTTAATTATATTACTATTTTGTATTATTATTAATAACACTTTTTTCTAAGTTTTTAGTTTTTATAAATAAGCATGTATTTAACATTTTCTTTTATTCAATAAATAATAATCATTTTACTTAAAAATCAATTGTTTTTTTATTAACATTTATAATTTCCTCAAAGTTCGTTCGAGAAATACTCTGGGTATTTGCATCTTCACTGGCTTATATATGTATTCTAAAATAAATAAGAAATTAAAATTCCTTATTCCTGTTATTCTTATTATTATTATAAGAACTGAATTTCCTTAATCCTAATAAATAAATTACTTATCATTAAGTAATATTCACATAGATATTTTTATTAAAGAATATTATTACTTAAGCCTTAAATTATTTACATTTTAATCAAAATATAAAAAAGAACATTTCACTGACTACAATTACTAATTTGACATTAAACATTTGCATATATTATTATTATTATTTCCATTTATTTTTTATTTCCATTTATCTTCATTTTATTAAATTAATATTAAAAGTTGCAGAATAAAAAAATCCTTAGGAATACCATTGAATAAAGTAGTATTCATCTAATGAAAAATTAATCTTAAGACATAGAACGCACAAAAAGTAATTCACAGTTTATTTAGTTTCTAACTTTCTATAATGCAGCTCAGCGCTTCATAAAATTACAAGATGTTTTTTTCAATTACTTCTGATTTGTCAAGAATGTATGGTGTTCAATATGCTATTTATATTTCGAAGCATAGAAGTAGCAGATATAAATACCATTACTTCAAATACAAAATACAAATGTAAAAAATATATTTATTCGTTAAAATTTTCGAAAAAGTGATAAAATCATAAATTATATTAACAAAATCATTTCATAAAGTAACATTGTTATTTGCCATTTATTTTAGATAACATTCAAAATGATTATTTCAAGATTTGTTTGAGAAATAAACAAATAAATAAAATATGTATGACGTTGAGTCGAGAAAATAAAAAAAATCTCTTTAAACTAACTATATGTGTGTTAACAATTCCTGTTTCAGAAAAAACATGTTGTCTGATTAGAAATGTTGAGAAGCTAAGGCTTCTACAAGTTAGTATGAGCCGGGAGCGAGTAGACAAAGGAAATTCTAAATTCAACGTTCAAAGGCACAGGTGAATAAACGCAACAACCTAGACGTCATTTCTTGTGTATTTGAATATCGATATTTACAAGGAAATATAAAATAAGTAACTTATATTGCAAAACAATTTGCATCAATTGTATGTATTCATGGATAGAAAGAACATCTACTACTTCCACGTAATGTTAGAAAAACCTAAAACAAAATATTAGATAGTGATCTAATAAAGACAATTGTAGGTTTGATCTCACAATTCAAAACTGCGTTAAATTCTTGACAATTTAGCTATATAATTTTTATAATTTTTTTATATACAATTAATTGAATTATATATTGTTATAAAAATTTATTTATATTTGAATTCTATTTAAAATTATAATATTAAACAACACTGTCAGCTAAAAATATAACAGGCATTTTAATAAATTAGTAAAAGCAGAGATAAAAGCGTTCATGTATTTGGATATGGTATGAGTAGAATGAATAGAATATGGACATCATTTAAGTGAGGAGAATACCGTCTGAACCATTAAAATTAATGATTTCAAAGGAGTCAGTCGTTCATCTCCTGACTCGTAATAAAAACTAAAATTTATTATGTACGTAATATTATTTTTTGTAATGCGTCTTTTTTATTAATATTTATATTTAAAATATCGACTTTATATGGCGTTTACCCTTTTTTAGGCTTTCCGTAGATTTTCCGGATACAGTATTCCAATAGAAAATCCAAAATATAATATATTGTAGAAATTCTGCCAAACAATATATGTTGTAGAAATTCTGCCAATATAGACCAGTGTTTCTTTATTTACAATATATACAAGTTTCTAAATATTTCTGCACTATAATATAAGCCTGGTATTTTAGTATAATTAACGTGAACTTTAAACCTAGTTGGTATTTTATCTTTATCCTTCTTCATTATTTAATCTTATTGGAGTTAACCTTTTCAATATGGAGGTTATAATTCTCGTCAAAGACGCACGGTATTATTAATGAAAATATTGTTTCAATCTAGCAAAGGTCACGTTGTTTTCGGATTATTTATTGTTATAACATTAATGTCTGCCCAAATTACTTGTCGGTAAATATTATTATTGAGTATATGTTAATATGGACGCTATTTAAGATTTCTTTTGAGCAGTATTTAATAAAATATATAATCCATGCCATGCTTTCATCAATATAATTTTTAAAAAATATTCAAGTTTATTTTAATTCAGTAAAAATATATATGTAGGGGATTATTGTGCAAGTAAGCAATATTAAATGTATATAAGTGAGGTGGTTAGGTTTGAATAAACGTACGTCAGACAACGTCGATGTTTCACTAAATCACGATCACGTAATCATGAGCGACGTACCTTAAATATACATATACTACATAAACATATCAAGCAAAAGTTGAGGTTCCTAAATATCTTTATTAAGTACAATATTAACTATCTGATAAAACACTTCGACCTCGGACGCCTCATACTAGTGGTTCCGTTTGTCAATTCCGTTAAAGATGGTCCATTGCTTTTGTTACATTGTATTATAGGACAAGATTGAATCTTCTCAAGTGCGGTAAAAATATGAAATATCTTCAGAGATCTTGTGAAACAGTGTAACTGATAGTGACACGGTATTTCAATTAGCAGCGACAAGAAGATATTCCAGAGGCCCCAGATTCGTCTTACCCGTTTTAATAAATTTTTGAATATATATTTATTTATAAATTTTATTTCTTATTCTAAGTAAAAGTAAGTATGGATGTTTAATGTTTTATTATAAAATAGTATGTAATTTTTAAAGGAAAATAAAAGAGTGAATAAAGTAGTATGTAACAAATATTATTAATTAAGTTTTTATATAAAAATGATAGTTATACGTATGATCGTTATACTTTTAGAACTAAAATAAAATTCAGTCTTTTTTAGAATAACACTTGTTAACAATAACAGCCAGTAAAATATACAATATTTTACATTTTTAGCTCAAGCTGTAATCCGCTAGCGCAACAGTTGTTGCAATTGTTTTAAGTTAAAAGGATCGAATTGTATTAATTTATAAAATATTTTTAATAAACAGATACCTGTATTCCATTATAGAAAAAATATTAAAGTAAGGATATGAATAGGCTTTTATTTTATTTATTTATTAGTAATGAAATTACATTATACAAGGGAACTTCCCGGCCCTTCGGGCCAGGAAGGGTCAAAGGTCACTTATGAGGTTGGCACCTACCCCATTTTGTAGCCTGATTCAATAGCTTTTTTTTGATGTATTACACATTATTGTGTGATTTGTGGGCGATAAGTGATGCGCGTGCATACAGAGTCAATTAGGTCATTATTATATAGTAAGGATTTTATTTTTATACTAATTATATTTGTAACACGAAGCGTGGAATAATCTAAGGTGCTGCTCCAGCGATGCAGGTTGTCTGGAATGTCAGCTATAATAGGGTTCCGCATATTTAACTTATTTACAAGTATATTTAAGTTATCACTTCGAGGGTCTATAGAAAGGAGTGGTAAAAAAAAAAACTTTTACAATTTTAATAGAAAATATTAATATGTGAAAAATATACACTATAAGTAATGTGAAAAGTATAATTTTTCCTTATGAAAGAAAAAACAAGTAAATATAAAGTAATTTGGTTTCGGTATTAAAAAATTATGTTTAATTTGTTTTCATAACTACATAAAATATTTTTAAGATATAAATTATTCACATTTACAATGATTGTATATTATTTTGTTTTATTTTTATATAGCCGAAAGTTTAGAATTATTATAATGCGACATTAGTTAAATAATTTGACGATAACATTAATTAATTATTTATCGATCAGTGACTATGGAGTAAGTAGTTAGCCATACACGAGGTCATCACTATTAAATTAATATAGTCCTTATTTGTAGTAAATACGGACTTAGTTTTGTTTAAACTTGATATATTCTTATATAGGGGCGTCTTCCCTTCGGTTAACTTCCAAATTTTACTAATTATTATAAAATTATTGAAACTCGGGATATCAAAATAATATGATCAAAATATTGCAGCATTTACTTTTATTTATAGAAAAATCTTAATGACAGATTTTATTGAATAATTTTAGCAAACAATGAATTTCTTTTGAAAACTACCATATGTTACCATTTACATCTTTGTAAGTTACTATGTAAAATATTAATGCCTTTTAATTAACATAATTTCTGCTAATATATAACAGCATGTATAAAAACCATTCGTAGTTATTATTAATTGTTTTGATTTATAACATTAAATGTTTACGAATGATAAGGGAAATTTATGATCTTTCGCTTGTAAGCAAGGTAATAAATTTTTACCTATTGAATAAAAAACAAAATATAAATATTTTGCTATATTTTGTATAGAATATTAAATGAAAATTTATTTATATAATACCAAAAAATAAATATTGGTTATGTAAATTAAAACCAAAAATATTTGACATATGCAATGAAAAGAAAAGTCATGGAAGTTTCTTTCACTCTTCAAATTGAATGGGTCAAAATGATATTATATAAACAAAACTAATGAATATTATTGAAGTCGTATGGGAATAAATGGGAAAGCTTATCATAATTAGTCGTAAACTAAATAAAAATGCAGCTGATAAACACATTCAAACGAGCATGTCAAAAGGAAGAGGAACACTAGGCACGGAAGCTCGTTAGTGTTCCTCTCAGCGTACTCCTGTTATGAACTATCCTCCTTCAGTGCTATATAATTATTTTCTATCATGCGAATCATTATTTCTAATTTGAAGGTAAAAGTCTTAGACAATAAGTGTTCGTAAGGTACTTTACTTTACTTTACTTCAAAAACAGTTTGTTATTCACATATAAATATAGAATGTGTAAACTTTTCTGAGCGAAGGACTGAAGCGTAACAGTTCAAGAGTGCTGAAAGATAGCGGTCACTGCGTACTTTAATATTATATTACAATTTGATACAATAAAATCAATAACAACACAACATCAAAGGGCAATTCTTTGACAACGACACTTAACTAGGTAACTAAATGTAACTAAAAGTAAGTATTATTGGGGGCATATTATTATTATATCTCCGCTTGGTTCATAAAGATCACATTTATTGACGATAAAATACATAATTACAATATAATGACTTCGTTTAATATTTGAGACATTCAATAACTACATTATCAATTATAGACTACAAAAATATAAAATCATGTCATGTTATGTTATTTACATGTTATGCTAGATGCGCCAAAATGTCTACAATTATACATGTATAAAATTTTTATCCCTTACTGTGCTATTATACAAAACTTAAAATATTACTAGTATTATTATTTTCTGTACCATTGCACGTCTACACTTTAACAAATAGTCGTCAACTGTTAAGTGCTACTCATTTCCCAACGGTCCACATTAAATTTAGCATGGTTACCTAAATGCTAAGCTTTTTAGTTTATAAAGAGAATTTTAAAGTGCATTTTACAAAGCGTAAGGGTATAAACGCTGCAAAAAGTTAAGAGACTTTCAGCGAAGCTCAAATCGAAATATAGTTATTATAATTTTTTTTTTAAATAAAATTATGAAAATTTAAGATGAATTATAAAAATTATAAATACATACTTATGCCCATATAGGTACGTGTACGTGCTCACATAAAACTGAATGTGCTCACATAAAGGTTATTATTTAATCTTATTGGGCTATCTAATTTCGATTACATAAAAACTAAATTTAACTTTAAAATAGCTATGTAAACTGAGGATAATTTTATTATTGTTTGTTATAAATGTTTAAATATAATACTAAAGTTCTTATTATATATTTTTCAAGTTGTTGAACTATGACTAATCAGAAAAATGGTCAAAATTGATTAACGTAGAAGGTGAAGAGCTGTATTTTGTATTACCATTCAACGCAGATTAAAATTTTCCAAAATTACACGAAAAAAATTGTAAATAAAAACGAGATAAAAAGAACTTAAATCATGCTGTTTTTTTAATTCATTGATATATGAATAAGCAAATACATACTTAATTGAAAAAAATATCTATAATTGTCAAAGACAACATAACAGAATAAGTTGAAGTGCAAAATACTTATGTGTCTGTTTCGTTGTGTAAAATTTTGCGCATATTTCATATCAAAATGTCATCCGAATTGCAGTTTTTGCGTATAAGTTTAGATATTTGCATTTATAATATTAGTTTGGATTTACTGAATAAAAGTACAATTTAAATGTCGCGTTGCCTACAATTTTGTACTCGTTAGCATATTTCTTTCTATTTTGTTTCAAAGCAATTCGTGCAGCTCCGTTGTTTTCAATATTAAGTGTAAAAAATGCGATATATCGCAACTAAAAGCCGTATGGAATATTATTTTGTTTATAATGTTGTTATTATAATACTTAAAGAACAGTATTCTAATCGGATTGTTACGTGTGGTGTAAAATATATCAATATCAAAAGTAAAACACTCCGATCGGTAGCGTTGATTGAACTTTGAGGAGGATACTTAAAGGAAGTTAGGAGAAGTTATTGCGTTTAGCACCAGTAGGTAAGTTTCTTAATGTCTGAATTGGTATTTTGAGCATAGTTTATACTTCAGGAAGACTGCTGATCTTTAAATTCCCTAGATGGGGAAAAAAATTGTATTGTGTCATCGTGACGAAATGCATAGATGCATTTTTATTATTATAAAAGTTTTAATAATTAATTTATACTTGTAATTCTTTTTAATTAAAATTAGTCAACAGTCGTGTTGTTTTTTTTTCAACTCTAAGTCTGTAGCTAACTTAATTACATATTGCCAATTTTTCAGGCATGAATACATGCTGTATTTTTATGTAACATCATTGACAAATGATGGTTTTAGAAAATATTATTACAAATTTATGTAAACTAGATAGTTTATAATCAAATATTATTTTATTTTAGAGTTTACAGGACATACGACAAAAAAAATGTTTAAATTGTGGAGATAATAATATAGTTATAAAAGTATTACAATATAATTCCTTTCTATGGTAATGTAGTACGGTAGTCACGGAGAAAGTAAACATTTTTTCTTGTATAATTTATAGAAGCTTTGAAAATGTTAGAACATCTCTATTGAAATGTAACTAGTAAGCGTAAATCATACTTTACATACTGCGAGCAGAAATGGTTTGTATACCCTGTGAGGCTCATATCTCTTTTAATATACTCCTCAATAAATTGCCTTTTTAAATGTTAAGTAATCGTATATGACAAATGAAAGGCAAGACCATCCAGTGCATTCACGTAATGTAAGAGAGTCTTAAAAGCAAAATATTACAAATAAAATTACTTTATAGGATATATTTGTTCTCACAAGTCCGAATTATACTCAATTCTTTACAATGTAGCTGTAAAATCGTTTTATTTTTTATTTAAAATTTATTACATCAATATATTTTTTATATAAAAAACCTATATTTGAGATTCATTTAAAAAACATTAATGATTTGCGATTGAAATATATAATATTTTTACGGTATATGTATTTGATTTTTATTGTTTGTACTCCTAGAATTCCAGTTGAACATTTTGTTGACAATAATTATATGTATTATGCCCTCATATAAAATTTTCTGTATAATTTTAATTCCAAAGCAAAATGTAACTTTATAAACAAATATCATAATATGATATGCTGAAAGTTCGGCAAAAGAGGAAATTTACTCGACGACTTTCAAATTGATACATGTGTCATGTAAATGATGGCTCAAAGAGTGAATTAATATTGTGTGCAGAAGCTGTATTGATATTTCAACAAATTACGCTGTTATGTGTTTTTAATAATATATATAATTGACTTTTTTTGGTAATAAATTACCAAACGCTTATAAAATGAAATTTTGTTTAGAATAGTATATTGAAGAAAAATAGTAAAGAGCCTTAAGACCAATAAAAGTGTTCTTAAAAAATAACCATTACTATAATAAATACAATTGGATACTACTGCTTTTAATAGTAATATGAGGTTAAAATAAAAATTAAGGTGCTTAATAAAATATAATAATACTGCTTAATAATAAAATTTTATTAACATAAATTATAAGTAAGTGCGGGTTGCCTGGAAGAAATCACTTTAGTGATAAGGTCGCCCTTTGCTGGTATTATTTTTTATCTATTTTTTTACCGTTTGTTATCTTACATGTATGCAATAAAGTTACTTATATATTAATAAAGCAATAAAGAGAAGATAAGAAGTTTATAAAACAGACGTTTTACAAAAAGTGTTTATAATTTTATTTCGACAGTTTCTAAAACCAGCTATACTTTCATAATTTATTTTATATATTTATATATAAGATGAAAGCTTAGTTATTTTTTTATATAAAATATAATAAATTAAGGACATCGCTAATGAAAACACTGACTTTTAATATGTTTTATTTTCTTTAAATATACTTTGAGCAAACAAAACGAATTTCCGTGCGACTGACAGAGGCATGAATCACTTGAGAATGAAGACTTATATACGGTTTGGTACTTCTTATAAATATTATTATTATAATGCATTTTTATTAAATATATTACAAAAGAAAATACAATTATTCTTTTTTCTGACATTTTAAGCTTTTTTTTAAATATAATAATGATTAATATAATTACATGAATATAGTGATTAAAAAATAATTACAAATTCACGAAAAATAGAATATGCTCAGAATAGAATAAGCATTGCTTACCGAACTACGTACTTTCAAATAATAATAATCTAATTCAGATTTTTATTAATTACCATGAATATTACCCACATATTGTTTTCGTAATCATTGGTCATTGGGACGTTCGGCAACAATTGTATGAGTTACATTATATGTCCGAATATGACTGTATATTCATCAGTGTCATCATTCATATGTATGTATGTGAAGGAGATTTTGGTATAGTGTGGTACATAGTTTAAATAAGTATATTACAATGAAAAGTCGAGCTATAGTAACATACAATATAAAGACATTCTTATAAACAAAGTCAAAGATATTAATGGTTCTATAAACTTTTTACTATACCAAGAAAAAAATCAGATTAGTTTTTTAAGTATAAATGAAATAATAAGGCTACCTTTTATTACGTTTAATTTGTCTGTATATTTTTTATACTTTTTTTATATCTTCTTATAAAGGTACGTTTAGTATATTTAGCTAAATAAATTTCAACATGGAGTATTAGTATAAGCCTCACTCGCCATGACTGTAGAACGTTTGACACATATTATTCTACAATAAATAAATTAAAAATCTCCGAAATAGTACGGGTTTTAATTTTCGTCTTAAAGTGCACAATTATAACAATAATAATAAAGTTTTACTATTAAACATACCGTTAGTTTTAGATATTCAGCTCAAGAAAATTTACAAAATTTTACAACAAGCATTTTACTCGAGTTAGTAAAGTTTATTTATTTATTTAAGGTTTATTCTTGATATCTGCTGCTTTAAATGAGAACCCGTACTAGGTAATGATCCAATACCTGTACAAATGAACTGCTTTGCTCGGTATCTTGGGACTTTGAAGAGGAACGTGGAATTGCTCATTAATATTATCGGAATAGATTCAATTAGACGAACTGGAGCTATTATACTTCTTACCTTCATTTTGATATTATTTATTTCTTTATATCTTTTTCACCAGTGATCACTGGTGTACGTCAATTGTGAGTTTCAGAAAGGCCTTTTTTGATACAAATAAACCCTTCTATAGAGTCACTCTCCTACACAAAATAAGGTTCCAACAGTCCTGACATTAAATATAACAATACTTGAATATTAATAGTATATATAATGTTATATATATGCAGTCCACTGCAAATAACGAAAATATCTTATTGGAAGGGCGCCGTGTTCGTATGGTATGTAATATTAAAATCAAATTTGATTATGAAAAATTATATAATATTTGCAGAATATATTACCCAATTAATTAAGGACGTTTATATGAAAAATTTATCTAACATTGTGTGTATAAGCATTTTGGGTTACTGGTAATCTAAATTATATGATTTTATTATTCTATATATTGTAATTCATATTAAATATTCATCCCAATGTTAACTACGACACAATACTAACATCTCTACATAGTTAACGATAGCTGGCTGAGTAGAAGGACGTCATAAAAGCTGTGCTTAGAAGCCGTATATTCGTAAGTGGGTGTCGTGAATTGGGCGATTTATGAGCTTCTTACCCTTTGCGATATATATGTAGCTATCAGTTTCATATGTAGGTTTTCCCGTATTTGATATTTATAAACATTATATTAAATATTGTATGATTGTGTTAACGTAACGTTATGTGAATCATAAAAATGGTTATGTAATTAACAAAATATTATATATCATAATTCACTTTTATATCTGTTGTTTTCTAGTTCTTCGATAAATATGAAGTATTATATTATATGTTGGAAAAATTATAATATTAATGACGTAGTACAAAAATACTTAGCTTATCAGACGTGCAGTAGGGATGTTATTGTAAATTAAATGGGGCTCGTAGCCGTATTTATACTAAATTACCAGTTACAGAGGCCCCAGCGGCCATTTATGTCATTATCATAACTTTAAACATTTCAATTAGTTTAATACTAACAAAATAGTTATTCCGAACGATACTTCTAAGTGTATTTGTGGCAACCATAACCCTCACTTGTATTAACATATTTAAGTATAAAAACATAATAATTTAATATCCTACACATAGATCCTACTAATATATCAAAACAATAACTTTTCTGGTCATTTTTGTCTAATAATAGGTAAAATATTGTAATATAAAAAAAATAAAAATCTAAGACAATCTTCCAGCGGTACCTCGCATAGTTTGCTTTGAATTAATTAATAATATTAAAGATATTTTAATAAAAATTTAAAAGTCTATCAAATAATTTATTTAGAATTATTTTAATTATAACAACGCGACCTTAATAAATATTTTTCTTCTTACACTCTAAAATAAAATTCTCGGTTTAAACGAGACAACATTATCACAAACTTTCTCTTTGAAAAGGTCATAAGAATAATATTCTCCAAATACCGAAGAATACTCTTTCTGACAAGACACAAGTCTCAGATAAGGTGAACGAAATTTTATATTTTATTATAGCAATGATTATATTTAGATTATTTTAATAATTTAAGTACTGAAATTTTTCACAAACTTAAAAATAAATATATTTAAAACACTGTTTTTATATGTACTGTTTAATTGCTCCAAGTTTATTGATAAAGCTGTTTTTGTTAACTAGTATAAATTAAAAAAGTAATATTATAAACCTGTTCTTAATAAAACATCGTGTACAGATATTATATCAGTCATTTATAATTGAACGTAACTGAAATTATCATATAGTTCCTCAGATAGCTCGACACGATCTCTAACTAATTAAGTTCGAAATTAGAGCATATGAGAGAGGAATGCTGGAGAGCTGGCGTACCTAATTATTTACAATCTTTGATTTGATAAACTACCTTTACGTTTTATTTTAGTTTATACTTATATTATAGACTTTATACGTTTTATTTTAGTGAATCTGAAACCTTTGAATGCACAAGTCTGTGGTCAAAACAAATTAAAATAAAAAAGAATAACTTACTAACTATTTTACATTATATTATATTCTTTTAAAATTTTCAAATCGTAGGTATTAAATTAAAATAGCAAAAGTATGGGATATACCATTTATGAGTAAAATATTACAAACCCGGATATTGTTATTTCTTTCATGGATAAGAATAGTACCTCTTATAGCTATCTCTCTATATTGTATGCTAACACGCAAGTTATCTCGATGACCACTAGTAGTAATACTTTATTACTGTTTAAATAATTTTACCATTCAGTCTGTTGGAGCCTCCTATTAATTATATATAGTAAATTAGACTGTAAGGGATGATACAGAACCATGTACTGTGGCGCTCTGTATCTAGTAGATTTTTTAAAGAATTTATTATTTTTTATGGTTACTATTATTATAGAATCATTTGGTTCCTAAAGACAATTAAGGTTATATATAATATTTGTGATTATGCACTCATGTAAAATTGATTTACATAAAGAAGTAAATTATTAATTACAATTGATTACCGTTTCAATACGGCTGTTTAATTGACTGTGTGTCAATTGTCATTGTAGTTTATTGAAGAAACGAGCCCGGGATATGCTGTCGTATTACAAATGTTAAATTGACATCCTTCCTAGACTAGCAGTATTATTCCGTTCATTGTTTTTTAGTAAAACTTTAGAATCAAGACATTTATTTGATATAATTAAATAGCCAGAAGCAAATCCATTTACTAAATGAAATATTAAAATATATAATAAAATATGGTAATGGTCTGAGTTCTTTCATCATGGTATTATAATGGAAAAATGCTCTTGGCTAAATCATTAAGGTAAATTTATAGTGCATTTACCAATAAAATATACTAATATCCATACTTAATAAATCTAAAATCAAGAAAATACTCCGGTAATAGTGGAATGAAACCTTTGTTATTTGAACATTAAACGACTATATTTATAGCGGAGCTTAACTATCAAATGATGGGGCATGGATTTAAAGATAAATATTATTTATACGAAATTTAGAATCGTAATGTATATAATACACATATCAGATTGAATATGATTATGTCAAAGTTATATCGTTATTATATTTAAAGTGACTTATTCCGTCAGAATTAAAATTAAAGTCGTTAAATGCAAACGCTAAACACTACTAAAATTTTAAAAAATACTAAAAGAGTAGTTGAATTTTAGTGTTAATGGATATATACCGTTATATCGTTATACCGTAATACTGTTATATCGATGTAATTGGGTATATTTTGTAAGTAAATATCACCATTCAAATATAATATATGTTTGTCTATATGTCCATAAGATAAATTTCATTAAATTTATACAAAATAATAATAATATGAATATAATTTTTCATTAATGTTGACACATTTGGTTCAAGTGTGAATCTACATATATATGTGAATGCATTTATGCATGTATGTATATTTGTATGTATGATATGGACACCATATGTAGTGTATATACACTAATTGACAGCAGTAATAGATAAGATCATTTCACATAACGCGAGTATATTTATTATTAATTGAAGATTAAAATGGAACTTGATGGATTTATAAAGATAACTGATACAAATATATCGATATGTTATAGATTCAGCAAACATAAAGATAATTTATTGTTATAGTTAATATTTATTCCTTAAATAAAAGTTAACAAAGAATATGAAACAGTTAACATACTAACCTAACACTTGATAAAACTTTACTATACGTGGTGAGTGCCACCTGTAAAGTAAATTTTTAAAAATGTCAGAAAGAAACAAAATTTCTTTATAGGAACGATGCTAATATAATAAAGATTAATAATTCATTACTAATATTGACAGTGTGAAATAACTTTTAAACAAATTTGTATTATAGACATCAGATCTGCATATAAAATGCCTCATTAGAGTAGAAACGTAAATGTAATAACAACTTAATCTCAACGACCTCACGCGCGTAGTAAAAGTAATCGCACAGCTTATGTTCTAAAAGTATATAGGAGCTAATATTTAACAGTAATACAAAGGTCGAAATTTATATAGAATTTTAGGACTTCAAATCTGAAAGTTAGATTTTGGTGTGAAAGAATATGAAATAACAGACGTTATGTTGTAAAAGTCAATAAAATATATTGAATATTATTGTCACGTTAAAAATACTTATTCTAGACCACCTCTAGCAGATATATAAAATAAGAGGTTTATATTTATTTATTTGGAAAAATCAATATAGTTCAATACATGTGAATGTAAACAGATTTTTTAATTATCGCTTTCCTGAGACGATATATAACTATTTTAAGTTAAACTACAGTTCAACTAGTGACTATAATGTACACAGTATAGTCACTGTCCATACATTCCCTTCTAATTCCTCCCTTACAGTTTATTTTCAACATGTATAAAAGCGCTAGTAACACAAAACTAATTAAACATGCTTTTGTTCTCTAGAGAAGTTACCTTTAAAAAATTACACAACATACTACGAACAGCGTTTTAATAAATCCTCTCAAGAGTCGAACGATGTACGGTTAATTGAGAAAGTTTGAAAATGTTGAACGAAAATTATAAACACTTCTTTGTGTACAGCGTGCTTTTATTTAAAACTGAAAGATTTTTTTTCTAAAGGAGTGGTATTACTTTTACTCTAGAAAAGTTTTACACTCTTTAAGATATTATAGTAAAAAACAGTGAGAGCCATTAAAATTATAAGACAATGTTTAACGCAAGTAAAATTTTTGAAGAATGTTTTTCTTATATTTTGTATCTACCTTTTATAAATATATTATATTTATACTATATTAATTTGCTGTAAATGACTTTGATTCTCTGTAGTTTTTTTTATGTATCTGGATGTCGTTGCCTGTAAGTCAAGTGTATATTTTGTATGCTATCGACGTAGTCGTGATGAGCAGGTGGCCGTTACATGCACTTTATTAATATCGGCCAATTTATAACCACCTTATAACGTTGAATAAAATATATGAAATATTTAAAATATTCATGTTTCAAAGTAAAAATTTAAATGACTTCAGCAATAACTTTTTCTTATATAACACTGCATGTTATACGAATTTTGAAGAAAATATTTCAGTGAGAAAGTGTAAAATTTTGTACATAAACACAAATTCTAACGAGTTTTTTATATACAGATGACACAGCTGATGCCAGCGACTAATACTCTTATCATAACAGGTTACCAATGTTCAAACTTGTTGTTCAATGAATATTGAATTGCAAAACTATATTTATTATAATTTGATAAATTATTATGTTTAATTAAAAATAATTAAATAAAAAAAAATTATAGATTCTTATACAATAAAATGCTTTAGATGATTTTAAGTATTTTGGAATATATTTTCTTATTATGTATCGCTTTTTTCGACAAATTTTAACAATATATTTGGATCTTAGGTTTATTGACTTCATCTGAACATTTAAAACCAGTACATAGCTTTAAAATTAAAAATTAAGAAAAGTAAATTAATCTTATTAATGTTCTGATAGTTACTTGATAGTTATTTGATGACTTTGTGTGCTCTCTAACTTGCGTTACGGTATGTAAAAAGAAAGAATAAACCTACCTTACCTACAGAGATACCTTGACCACCGCAATCGGATTTAAAACCAGAGTTCAAACTTTTGATTTTTGATCTTTGTTCAGCTTGATAACTTTTTCAACAAAAGCGAGTATAATAGTTTTCATCGCTTGGGAGACTTCTTTAAAAAGCGAGAAGTATTTTACCTACACAATTGGAACTAATCATTTTATATAAGATACAAATGAACCTGATGAATAAGATGTTTTGAAAATAAAATCTTACATATACTCAAGAAAAAAAGACAACAAATACGGAAATGCTACACCTGACATATGTGTCACGTTATTAAAATCACCAGGTCAAATACGCAACTCTGTCCTCTCATAGAGATCATATTTTTAGTAAGTAGTAAAATACTAAAACTAGAAAATAGAAATACGGTTAATTTAATTGTTTTCATTGATTGTTTTTCAAAATAATAAAAATAAATGACGACATATTCAGCATGTACCATTAATATTGCAGGAATTAGTAGTGCATGTGATGAACTCGCTTTTGTAATTAACTAATTAATAGTTATAGATGGATAAACAATTAATTACTGTAGAGTGCGTCAGTAATTTTATTTAACCAAAAGTCTTAACCAAGCAATCTATTTAATTGTATTTTTCTAGAAAATGTTTACTTTATGTAATTATAAAACTAGTATAAGTCACTAAATTGTAAATAGAATAATTATGAACAATAATTGGTCATAATTATAATAAAGTATCTACAGTATACCAGATTGGAATAATCATGTGCTCTGGAATGCCAAGTATATACATGGTGTGTATGTGTATGTACTGACATGTAGTCAGGTGAATTTGTCATCTACGTCCTATTGTTCCTAGTTTCTGTGAATGAATTGTAGGATAGGCATAGAAAGCAGTATTATAAAGTCCATTGTGATCAAACTGTCAGATCTTCACGCTGAATCCTTGAATTTATATTTACCATCAAGGAGTACAAGTTAAAGAAGGGATTTCGTGATATTATATATAGATATAACCAGATGTTTTACGACACAATAGAGTGCGTCGTAAAACTCTATTGAGGACTAAGTTCTTGCATTCGAATAATAATATTTATTTATTTATTTATTTACCTTCACGCCATATCCCTTGCGGGGTAGCCAGAGACGACGGAGCGCCAAACGCTACGGTCTCTGCATACCTCTTTCGCCTCGGCCACAGACATCAACTTCTTCATACATGCCCTCCGGGGGGTCCTCATGCTTTTTACGTGACCTTCCTCCAGTATCGTAGCTACTGTGTTTTCGAAGGTCACTCGAGGCCTCCCCCTGTCCCTCTTACCGCTCACTTTTCCCATATAAATCTTTTTTACCATTCTTTCATCACTCATTCGTTCAACGTGCCCAAACCACCTGAGCACGTTCTTCTTCATTCTCACCGTGACATCTTCGCTAGTACCTGCCATTCTGTGGATTTCTTCATTGCGGATTCGATCAGCTAGACTGACTCCGCATATTCTGCGAAGAGATCGCATCTCCACAGCATTCATCTTTCTTACATTCTTCTTCTGTGTTACCCACGTTTGGCTGCCGTATAACAGTGTCGGTAGCAAAACTGCATTGTGTACAGCCAAACGTGCAGCTATACTGACGTTTTGCCGTCTCAACAATGCAGTCAAAGCACCATTGACTCTGTTACCAGCAGCAATACGCCTTTCCACATCCATTTCGTATCTTCCGTCTCTGCTAAACATACTTCCCAAATATACCACTTCATTCACTTGTTCTATTATCTTATCATTCACGTTGATCTTACATTCTGTTCTTTCTTCATTTCTTTCAAATATCAGAACCTTCGTCTTATCTACATTCAGGTTAAGACCATTAATTTCACACCCATCTTTCAGAGTGGTGACCAATGCCTGCAAATTGCATTCTGATGATGCAATGAGCACTGCATCATCTGCATATAGTAAGCAATTGACCTTAAGGTCACCTACTTTCACTCCCATGTCACTATCTTTCACTCCTTGGAGACAACTATCCAAATACAAATTGAACAACCAAGCTGACATAGCGCAACCTTGCTTAACACCCGATTGGATGTCAAACCAGGGCGACATGCCAGCTCCTACTCGCACACAGGCTGAGTGATCTCGGTAAAGAGACCTTACAGCCTGTAGCAAGGGTCCGTTCACATTGTATCGGGGCAGTATCTCCCATAACTTCTTTCTCACAACCCTGTCAAACGCCTTTTCCAAATCCACAAAAGCACAGAAAACCTTTTGGTTTAGGGCCAAAAACTTTTCCGTGATCATGCGGAGGGAAAAGATCTGATCTATACACCCTCTTCCAGGTCTAAAACCTCCTTGTGCCTCCCACAACAGCCTTTCAGATCTCTCTTGCATTCTTCTCGCTAAAATAATGTAATATTTACAAAAAGTATGTGCTAAGCGTTGAAGACATAAAATAAGTTAAATCAAAGACAGTAATTATGACAAAGTCAATATTTCATCTCAGTTTTGCTTCAGAATGATAACGGCATTTTTAAAAGGTATAGTTGGATAAAGTAATAATGCTTCGTGTATTTAAAAAGAAACAGAAGTATGATATATTATATCTCTTGTTAATCATGATAAGTTTTGATTATTATATTAAAAATTTAGTACTTCTTACACTCAATTAATTATACTCAATATATTATTACTTATTGTAAAACAGACTATTTTAATTTCACTACTTTAATTTTTTGTTGTTTTGTATCAAATATCATTCAAAGACTTTTTAATCCCAATGAAGTATTTTTTGTAAAAAGAAAAACACTAAACATACATAATTATGTCCCAGCAGAGTACAACCCTTAATAGGCAAAAATGTGAAATTAAAGTAATTATTAAAGCAATAACCTAGTTAAAGCCTCAAAAACCATAAGCTCATGTTAGCTAATATAATATTTTGTTTAAGATATTATTAAAATATTGGTTTATTATAATAGAATCAGTTTAATTTTTTTTAATATAAAGTAATGTAATATAATTTTACACACTTCCAAATATTCTCATACATGCTTATTATTAACGTTATTTATATAAGTTGTTTATATTAGTTTTACGAGACTCTAACGAATTGTAGTTGTAAGGTTGTTCTAATTTCAAGTCTAGTTGTTCTAAAAATATAGTACTGTTGTTTAAATAATATATACATCATTTTCATGGCTAGAGAAATAGGTATCTTGTAAAATGTGTTATTTGTTTATGGAAACAATTCAGAGCCATTTATGCTAGGACATTGCTTATAGCCAATATTATGGTTCCTTTAAACTGCACATACAGACATGGAAAATTAATTAAAAGCTTTTAAAACAGGACATATATTGGCGACAACAATGCAATTATTTAGATGAAAGTGAGCATGGCACATCTTTGTAAAATAGACAATAGAATTCAAATTTTTTGGTTTAACAATGTAGCCTAAATTTTGCTCAAAATGCTTTAAGATTAAAAGGAATAGTTCCTTCAGTTCAATACAGTAGTTCAATACAGTAGTAGTTAGATCCAAAACTTTAACAAAACCAGCACCTCCCTGTACGTGATTTTAAGCCACATTTTGAACAGCAGTACCTAGCTTTGTATACTTGAACAAGGTCTTGTCTATCTAACTTTCTATATATAAAGTTTTAATAAAAGCTATATCATAAATAGAAAGCTTTATTCAAAGAAAGAGTAGAGTATGAGAAAAACGGTGTGTGTGATTATCAGAAAACCTAAAAATGATATTAAATTGGAAATGTTTTACACTGAATATCATGCTATATCTCCCAGATAACTAACTTAATTCACACTAAATCTCTAAAGTGATGTAGTAATTTTCTTCAAATCTCTCTACAGACTAAATGATAGACTAACTATCAAACATAATAACCCTAGAAAGAACCAAAATCTATTGGTTACTCTAATATGGTTAATATATAAATATCATTTTTACATATGGTGTGCATAGAAAAGATATGTTTTGTTGTGTATAAATGAATGAATATTTCTCATAAATTTCTGTTTTAATATTTAATATACACTGATCATCTGATAAAGTAGATGTTACAAACTTCCAGTTCGTCCCAGACCCTTCGACAACAAACTGTTTCAATAATAATCAACTTCAACTGAGTTTGGGTTTTAGCGATAAACTTATACAACTAAAACACAATTTAATGGGACCCTTGCGGTGAAAATATTTCAAATGATAAATAATAAAAATATTTATCATTTTGAGTTTTATAATGTAATTTAAATTTGTGTATGAATTCCTATCTATCTTTAATTCTCTCACAAGACAGATGAATAATTTAGTTTACTACTTTATCGTTGTAGTTTCAAAAACTTTTAAATAAATGTATAGTTCCTTAAAAAACTGATAGTAAGTCGTTCATCCATAGAATTAGTGAGAAGTCTTAATGTAAAAAATACTTTAAAGGTGAGTTTGAATAAAAATTTATAACATCAAAAGAGTTTAAAATAAAAAAAATATAGATATTATAAAACATAATTATCAAATTTAAAAAAAGAAATATGCACATAAAATTTTTTAGAGTTTTTTTAACCAATGTTTCTCTAATAAGTTGGTGACTGTCTTTTCTCACTCGGTAAAAAAGTAAAGATTTGAACCATAGTTAACCCATATAATCTAAGTCCAACCCAGTGATAGATATGTAAGTACATATACATTTGAAATAAAATTCTTACAAACATAATAATACATTTCTAACTTACCAATTTAAAAAAACGGGGGAAACCTAAATTATATATTATCTTTGTAACACTATTTAGTAAGTGTTGTTTTATCAACGTAAGTTTCTAAATTTGTAGTTATTATTTATATTTGTTTTAACGTAAAATTGATTACCATTTAGGTATTTTATATTCCGAATAACTTAAACCCAAAGTTAAATAACATACGAAATGTTGAAACTCTTTGGCCAAGCAGTTGTTCTGACAATTAGTAATTTTTACTATCGTCAACATTCACCTTTAAAATGTTGAGTTTATTTAAGGAAGGAAATGATTTATATTATAGAATACAATATAATATTTAATATAAAAAAGAACAGAATAAATTAATATATCAAGATAATATCATTGTTTAATAATGTAAGTAGCTTCAAAATTTAATGAAGTGATATTCAAAATAATACGTAAATGCTGAGCTGTTCATGTTTTTTTTTTCACAGTTATACTTTACTTAATGTATGCTACTCGCTCCAAGCGAATGATTTAGACTTTTTTTATTTTTTCTCTATCTTAGTTAGTTGCCTACACACTATACTATTTTATATATTACATTCTTGTATAATATAAGTTATAATTTAGCAAGCTATATGTCTGGAGAGTATTTATTTCTCGAAACTAACTTTAACATTCAAAGATGTCTAAAACCTATCAACGGCATACGGTTTCATAAAGTACAGATGTGTAAAGTAAGTTTTTTTTGGCTTCTGAGTTTGACCAATACACGCTGCAGTCCAGGGGAGGAAGACGAAGGTTATGTAGAGACTCCGACGCACTAAACCAGACGGTTGCCGTCGCCGTCATAGTGGGCCACCGCACTTGTGGACACAATTGCGGTGACCCGACGGACACCTCGAAGAGGACACCCCGCAATCAGAGGCATCTATCAGAGGTTTCAAATCCAGCATTTACATTCAATATCATATCAATTATAAAAACATCAAATACTATCAATATTAAATATTTCCCCCAAAAGCTTATTACTCTCTTTGTATATTTTTTCAGGTATTATTTGTATTATGTGGCGTTATATTTTTATCAATAAAATGAGTTCTGTGATTTCATGATTACTAAATAAGCAGTGGGTTGGTCATTACCCACAAGTAAAAATATTTTTGACTTTTGATTCAATGTAATATTTGTTTTTACCCAAAATTATTTAGAATATCATTTTGATGTATCTACTGGGAAATAACCATAACAAAATTTTATGAATTCTATTAGTTTACAGAGAAATAGTAATGGGTTAAAAAATGCAAATAATTAACGAGTATAATAAGGCAATAATAGAATTTTATATTAAACTAAATGTTTATTATTATATTAAACTAAAGTCCAACCTGGACTTCAAATAATAACATATTATATTACAAATAATAATAATTAATTACATTTCGAAGAAATTATGTTGATGAGTGTCTATTTCTTATTGCGGATCAGCTTTCTTCCCCGAAACATTTCAAAAACAAGAGGAACAAAGTCAATCAGAAAATTAATAAACAATGTAATAAATAACGCCAATGTAAGTTATCGCATTTTTTTTTCACCTATTTAATACCTGTTTCTTTACATTATTTTACGTATTTAATGTATATTAATATTTTAAAACCATAATTTAAATTCAAGTTTATTTATATTTAGTGTATGTCAAACCAATTATTACTTATTTAATTTATTTATTTATTGTGGACATAAATGGGGATTTCCTATGTGACAGCAGTGTAGTAGTAATTATTACATAGATTTTTAAACGATCAACACATTGATATTTTACTACAGAAACAGCTTAAGACAAAGCAAGATTAGTAACGATGGAGTTATTTAAGGAGAATTCAATAACAAGTCAATAAAATAACAAAATTTTTATGACAATCTAAGTAACAGTGTTTTAAGAGATAAATAAATAAAAATGTCAAAAATAAAGCTTTATTTCTATTACTCCTACTTCTGCAGATTCAAAAGTAAATTATTGCGATAAACTCTCATAAATATAAACTTTTTATTCTAACGTTTTCAGAATAATAGTTTAAGAAAAAAGTTTCCAAAATGTTGATAAGCGGTACTGACGGTAAACAATATACTCGTACATCGATTTTGCTTCATTGGTGGGGAAAAAATCTAAAATATTGGGAATGACCTAAAAATCTAAAATATTGGGAATCTTAAACAAGTCTCGTTTGTCAGTTTGTCAGTTTGTTTGTCTAAATGCAACAAACTCAAAAACTATTTAACTAATTTACTATATTTTTTAATGTAATATATAAAAACGATGGTAATTAATCATAAAAACTTTTTAACCGACATTCTTAGTAAATAAATTTAACATTCATTATGTGAATATAAATATTCACATATTACTAATGTAATTCATTATACTAGCAATGCAATGTTGAATGTTAATAAACATTTGAGAACGTGCATACGACAGTGCGGTGATAAACCACACTTATGATAATAGAATTTACTTTAACTTACTTCAAAATCTTAGTAAGTGTAGACAACGCGCTGACAGCTTTGGTGGTGTGATTCTAATTAATCAAAGTTCACAAAAAACAAATTAAAAGCTATATATAATTACTTTTAATAATATACTTTGAACTTCGACATTTTTTTATCCTTTTTCATTATAGTCATATTATATTATACGAGTATATATTTAATATGAAACTTAAAGAAATAATAATCTGATATATCTTCTGGCTTACATAATAACAAACAATTCAAACACATTATATTAATCTTAATAGTGTTGTTATTTTAGTTGGAATACTTTCATTTCAGAGAAGACTATAAATTATGGAATGAAAATATCCAACGACTAGTTTTTCTAATTAGTAATTTACAATATATTAGTTAATTAAAGGGGAGCGTAGCAAAATAGCTTTTAAGTCTGCAATCAAAAGCACTGGGTGGAAAGGTCACAGCGACAGCTGTCAGTCTTCAAGTAATTGATAAGAGGAATGCAGACTTATATTTTACGCACCACATATTTACATACAATAGTAGGCAGCTATGTTCTAAAACTA
This sequence comes from Melinaea menophilus ssp. n. AW-2005, assembly GCA_918358695.1. Classification (NCBI taxonomy): domain Eukaryota; kingdom Metazoa; phylum Arthropoda; class Insecta; order Lepidoptera; family Nymphalidae; genus Melinaea; species Melinaea menophilus. The sequence goes on along the minus strand of OU911043.1, from coordinate 17,495,579 downwards.
ATAGGGTGTGTAAGGGTGTCATCTTGTATGAGTATACTGAAATACATAAAACGAAACTTTTTTCATGTTGTCATATACAAATACGGAAAATGACAAATTGATAGTTTAAGTACAATTAATAATATTTATTTGTTGGATGTAACTGTAGTATCTGCTCGGATGACATTCAACGCTTGAATAATACTATATATAGGTATAAACCTAAATCAATATGGTATGATGTTGATGAAGTAATAGAGGTAAGACAAGAGGAATATTGTTTCAGGTTATTATTAACAATTATGTAATTTTTCGAAACTAATTATTCATCAATACCTAAGAGAGCGCTCGGAAAACCGCTAAATAATGTTGTGTTTGTGAATGTAATTATAATATTGTTTATTTTGTCGCTTAAAGTAAAATATTGACATGAATATTAGACTTCACGTCGAGAACTCTGATACAATTATACTGCAGAGTGATATTTTAACAAAGAAAAATAATATTTTATACTTATTTTATGAGTTTTTCCTTTCTAAATTATGTTTATAATTATTAATAAGAATTTTAAAACAGACAAGTTTTTTATTATATGAACTAGAAATTATATTTAAAGTATTGTAAGTGAAATTGACAATAAAAAGTTAAAGATTAGTTCTGCAACTCCAAACAAAGCCAAAATTTTTATTGCAATGCTTTTGATGAAATGAAAATAATTTGTGAGTTTTAGATGAAGTTTTAAATAAGGGTTAAAATATAAGGTGTACACTCGATTTAAGCGGCTCTAGTTCAGTTTATTAAAACATTTTAGTAATCACAAAAATAACACAACTATTAGGTATTTGTCACAAAACACAAGGTCATATTTTGAACCACATATTGACAAATGTTAAAATTTCTTTATCAAAAAATACCCGTATCAAACTTGGTGACAGCATTCTTTCTAATTTATGATTGAATCAGTTCATAAGTATTTTTTTTTTATGTAATTGCCATACATTTTAAACATCTTTTACAATCTTTATTTCAATATAAGTAATACTTGTGGTTAGCGTGATGGCATGAGGGTCTGCAATTAATTAAAATCTAATTATTTTATACTAATTCTACTTTTCAATAAGGTTTACAATTTATATATTATGTACAAATGCTATAATTTTAAATATAACATGATGAATACTCGTTAAACATTTATAGAAAAATGTACATCAGGATCAAATAAATATAACATTTTTTTTTATATATATAGAAACAGCAATTATCTTCTAAGTGTAAACTTTAGGGTGCATCGTAAATGGCTTTCCATTATAAAATTAAGACATCACATGGTGCAACGTTATTTTATTTAGGACTCAAATAAAATAACCCCGGTTAAGTCAAATGAACAGCAAAAATATATATTAATTTCAAGAGGTTAAGTAATTAGAATTATCCCCTACTTTTATTCGACTTATTACATATTATATAAAATTAGTGTATTCAAACTTTTAAATACAAAATACTTAAACAAATATGCTAACTTTAAAATTTGTAATAAATTATTTTGACATAAGTTGTAAAATTTGTTTCGAACTTAAAGTAGATATAAATGAGGTGCAAAAAATAACATTATTTTACATTATCAAAGTAGTCAAAGACGACTTACTCGTAAGTTCTGATTAAGACGTAAAAGACATTTAGGAGAGCTTTTACGTTATTCTCGTCTAATAGCTTTGGGTAATTGTTTTGGTTGTTTTGTAAACTCTGTTTGAATATATATCCAGCTGAGGAATTATAAGTACTGAGTTAACAATTACGTTTGTTCGGTGAATTGTTAGTTATGATTTACTTATAAAAATCCTTTTATTTAATATTAATAATAATCGTGTAAGATGATGAATATGTTTAGTTATATGCCATGAATAAACCTTTGCAATCTATTGCAGTTAAAAGAAGATGTACGTCTATGTCTTTGTAATTATGGATGTAATATGCACTTGCAGACCTTGGAAAATAAGGGGTAACCTAATCTGCTAAAAAGGTTTCTCGCAACCTAATATTGTATTACTTCACGAAAAAACTTACCTAAAATGATTATAGATGAAACGAAATCGGTATTAATTTCGACTTTGAAACTGAATTAAAAGTTTTCTAAACTTACAATATTTTTTAGTTTTATTCTTAATTCAGTTGGATATTATTTTTAACAAAAGATATTAATTTCAAATAATAGGAAAAAAATACAGAACATAGCAGAATGATAATACAATGGAGTTCTTTTCTTCATATAATTAAATTCAACATATAGCAAAACTCTCTTTAATAGAGTCCATACTTTCAAGGGCTAGAAAAATAATAAGATAAACTAGTTAATTTTCCAATAGAAGTTACAAAAAATATACCATTTGGTGACTTCTTTTATAATTTTATTAGTATCTACGCAATCAAAAAAAAACATTAAATAAAAAAATTGAAAAGTACTAAATATTTTTTTAATAGTAAAGTATCATCAAGATTGAACGAATTAGTATTGCACGTGATGACCTCGCTTTGTGGTTTACTAATTCATAGTTACAGATGGATAAACAACGAATTACTGTTGAGTGCGTCATTTACGCTAATTGATGAAGACTCCAGCACAGCAATGTGTTTGAATGTATTTTGCTTCAAAATAGATACAAAAGATATTTATTAATGATGATATATTATGCAACGTAATGTAATATATAATAAAATTAAGATAATTGCATGCTCAAATTATATTTCATGCGATATTGTATAACTAGACTAAATCTTTGATAGTGTGGAATAAATAATCGATAGAATAAAAATATTATTAAAGGAATCACTGCTAAGGCAGTAGTCAATTTGTTGTCACCATATAAACAATGGTAATAATCAAACAAGGATACTGTATACAAGGATTCGAATTACCGTGTATACTTCAATACTATATAAGTGCATGTCATGTAGTCATATATTAGTTAGGCATGTTAATTTATCATCTGCCTCCTACTGTTTCCTAGTTTCCGGAAATAACATTCAGTACACGCATAGAAAGCAGCATCGCTTAGTCCAGTCACAGTCATATCAAACTGTAATACCTCAACGTCAAAGGCTTGGATTTACACTTGCAAACAGTAGCAAAATTTGACAATTTGTTCAAAATAACTAAAATTATAAAATTATAATATACAAGACAAAAAGATGTGAACTTTTGATTAAAATACATTTAAATAGTTCGGACAAATACAATAAAACTGTCAATGTGACATGTCGAAGTGACAATTTGTATCTGAATGATCAGAGATTTTATGTAAAGTCTTTTTTATAAAGTATGAATAAAGTTAGATAAAGTTACAAAATCCATTTTCGAATATTAAAAATATATATGCATGTACTTAAGAAAATAAACAACACTGTAAATATATGGTCAAAAAACTAAATTAATAAATATATGATTTAAAAACAAGATTAATAAATAAACTTCTTAATTACCAATGCTACTTATTCCGTAATGTATGATGAACATACATTTTATGAGTACACGAAAAGTTTTTCAGTTTTCCTGTGTGCCATTAATAGTACTGAACTAATATGCCGAAAGACTAAAGCCCTTCTGTAATCTACGAGTAAGTCCTAGCGGACAACAACTATTTATTAATAAAGTTGTTAAAACTTTTGCAGTATTTACAGAAAGTATTTGTACGAATTGAGGAAAATCTATCAGATGAAAAGCAAGTATAATGGGTATAGATATTACTTTTATATAATGTAAGAAAAAATGGCAGCAATCAGTCATTAACTCATGTTAGGATAAACAAAGTGCAAGTATGGCATCGAGCCATGCCAGACCCCCAAGACTGCTTCTCCAACTTTTTTTTTTCTGTTGTTATTCCTGCTGGCTATGACAGCGTCACCGGTGAAGTAGGTGGGTGCGGAGATCCACTATTAAAAAGGGAAGCCTGAAGGGCCCCAGGAAAACGTACATCCTGATGTCTTGTGAGGCTCGGACCCCGTGGTCCAGGACACTCAGGACACTACTAGTTTAGAGGCGAGAGTTGTATGTAGATTAAAGAGTAACACTACACTCCTCCGACGACAGAACGACGGAGCGACGTGCTTGGGTGGAATCCTCGTGTTCGCTGGGGATGACGTAGTATCTGTGTGTGGTTTTATCTGTTCTGGCCTTTATGCTTTACATCGCGTAATATAGCGTGATCGCGTCGTAAGGATCGAAGAGCACCAATTTGGGTCTTTTCCTTTTGACTTTAGGAGGAGAAGGACCAGCTGGTGGCTGAGCATATGACTCGAACGGTCTTGTTGATGACTTCGAAATGTTCGCGTTGGACCGGTTGAGTGCTAATGCTACACTGACTCTTTAGACTGTCGGCTAGACATTTCGATTTGTCACGGTCGTCGAACACCGATGAAGAGCTTAGCCTGTCAAACGGGGATAATCCTTAAATTGTTTCATCTTTCAGGGTTCTCTGCAACGATCTCAACGACGAGTAAGCCTGGTGCGAAGGAGAGGACTTTTAAAGCATGTCGTTCCAGCCACCCACCCACCCAGCCACAGTCTCTAAAGGTGTTGAGAGCTTGTCCCAACAGCATATAGCACTTGTTTTAAGCGATTCTCATATCAAGTAGGTAAAATCATTACTAATAGACGGTATAATATTAGTTGTTAGCAAATGACTATATTACTGACAGACATAAGCTGTCAGACAGTCGTCTGCATATAAAATGCCTCATTAGAATAGCGTACGTAATGAAAACAATATCTAAACGATCTCACGTGAAACGAGGGTTAGCTAAAGTAATTGCGCAGTTAATGTTTGGGTTTAGTAAACGTTAGTCTTCGATGTGACTATGTATTTGAAACTGTAATAACATTGAAAACTATACCTTATCTTCTGAGAAAAGTTGATCTTATATTGCTTGTAGAATTTCACGTCATACACTCTGATTTAAATTTTGAGAAATGTTACGGTTTTAAGGTTACTTACAAATATTGGATGTTATTAAGAAAATAAATAAAAAATATGCTTAAAGGCAACTCTAGCAATTAAAATCTATATTTACCCAAGCAGTCGTAAAATATTTAGCTTTTCCGTATAATTGAGTTAAAATGAAAGCATGGCTATTCGTAATATTGACTAATATAGATGAGGTCTCATTTCCGTGTTACGTATTTTCAAACATCAATTTCTTATTAAAATAAAAAAAGTCAATTCATTTTATTTGAGATTTGATAGGATTACCAAATACCGAGTCCAAATATACAACTCTCTTACTTGTTAACTATTATTTTATCAAAATTTTTAAAAGGCATAATTCTTCCGCATTTTTGAGATTTATAGAAGGCATTTCATAATTGAAAAGAAAAGATAATGAGATAAAGACATTATTAGAGACTGAATATTAAAACATATTAAGTATTAAGATATTTAAGATACGTTGCATTTGGGAGGTACTTAAATCAATTTAATAATTCTTTCGATAGATAAGTAACGGTAAGCTGCATCCCAGAATACAAATATTTCATTGGTTATTTTCTGAAACTTAATTACGTGAAATTCTTTGTTTACAACATAAAGTATTAAGCCATTATTTACCTTTGCTTTTTTTGATTTTCCTATCCTCGCTTATCTTAAATAATATAAATGATTTAAATATTAGTTTTAAATATATATAGATGAAAACAGAAATACATTTTTGGAGAATATTTATTTATCTTCACGCCATATAGGATATGGGATACCCCGCAATGGTGCTACCTTGCCAGAGACGACGGAGCGCCAAACGCTACGGTCCCTGCATACCTCTTTCACCTCGGCCACAGACATCAAGCTCTTCATACATGCCCTCCGGGGGGTTCTCATGCTTTTTACGTGACCTTCCTCCCGTATCACGTATATAATTGGCACTTACTTTATACAAAATGCAAAAAAACTTAATTAATTTTGGGAGAAAATAAAAGTATTCGCAGAATAAGAAAAAAATCTGACGGTTATTTCAATTTATTAAAAAATATATATGTAACTACAAAAATGTAAGCCACTTTAAATATTGTTGTAAGGAAAACCCTTTTTTAAATATTTTCACATATTTTGAGAAAGTATGTAATTATTTTAAGTTAAAAGCTACATTATTATCACTGTTAAATACATGCTCACCCCTAAATTGTCGATTATAATTTATTTACAACATGTTGTATAAAAGCAATAGCAACACAAAACAGATTAAACATATTTTGTTCTCTAGAGGAGTTACCTCTGAAAAATATATATAAAATATTACATACTACGTTTAAATAAATCGAATTGTGAAAGTTTATGCATTTATTGAATAATGATGAACGAAAATTACAAAATCTCATGTTTTTATTGTGAATAAAGTATTAGCTTTATAGTATGTATTAAAGCTTATCCGTTTAACATTTTAAAAATAACAAACTACAATCTTTTTTGTACAACTACAGTCTTACTACAATAATTAAAAGTGAAAAATTACCAAAAGCGGCGATAATTATACTTAATTATATCGATTTAGTGTTACATTACAGGTTAGGAATAGAGAACAAAGAAGTAAAATATGCACAATACACATATATACATATTTATATATATATATATATATATATATATATATATATATATATATATATATATATATATATATATATATATATATATATATATATATGTACTTACTTTATACAAGATGCAAATAAACTGAAGAAATATTTTTTAATAGTTTTATTATAATCATAAATAAAATCTATTTATATATAAAAGTACTAAAATGGCGGAAATTAAAGGCTTAAAATGTATAAAAGCTGAATTATAGTTTATTTTACTGCTAACATAAAAATATATAAATATAATATATAGCTGATGTAGTTATTTAAAAAAATCCCACGTTGAAAAATGTTAAAATTAAATAATTGCCGAAATTTAAATAAATATGTTATCAATAAATCAATCAAAAAGTTTTTACAAAAAAATTATAAACCGTTAGGGTATATAAAATTATGGAAAATATTTAAGGACGTATTTTAAACCCCAAGTAATCAATAATATAAGTAAGTAAAAAAAATTTTAATCCATAAACTACTACCGTACCTACATTCACATGTACATAAACATTTAAACGTAGAGAGGTATATATAAACAAAACAAGAAGTCTCAATTTATTACTTCAGTATATCATTAAGCATTGTATAACAAAGTACATAACAATATGTAATATTCATCCAAAGCCGCTATGGATTTAATAATTTACTGAAATGTATCGACATGATTCGTTTATTTATACATACTCGTATACGATATTTAAATTTTTTCTGTCTGTGAAGAAAAAGCTAACTCGGCTCAAAGTGGTGCTTAAGTATTTTTTGAGAATTTATTTAAATTTTCATATTATGTCATTAAATCATAATTCTACATAAAATAAAAATATAATTACACAATTAACAAAATTATTATAATGTGTACATTTTAATCAACTTAAAGTTTTCGTTGTATATGGTTTTGATAGTAAAGCCAAGTCACTCTTTGTATTTGATGAAAACAATTTATCTTATTACTAATTTATAAACATTATCTATATCATTACATAGTTCTACTCATCTCAAACTAATTAAGTTCCATATCAGATCGTGTTGAGAGAAATGTTATCGAACTCCGAAACTTAGTTAGTTGCCCTCTCTATTTGAACATAGGCATTTATTGATAGTTGCACTGTGTTAACCTTACTTTTCATGTAAACGTATTTTCATTTATCTAACAGAATTTAATTTAATTCTATAAATAATTATACATCCTATATTATTAATATATTTAATATGCAGGTAATTTTGAATACTTTTATTCTCTCACACAAATTACTTTTGGATAATTTATTATATTTTAAAGTATAAACTTAAATAATATCTTTAATTTTTAAATAATGACAATCACCTTAAATTCCTTATAATCCTCTTTTTTTGTTGGTCATAACCCATTTTTATTATATTTATGTTTAATGATCGCTAAACTTCAGTTAGCTATACGGTATCTTTTGACTAAAAGTATTTTAATAACACTTACTAGAAACTACTAAGAGGTAGTAAGGGGGTGCTAGCGGGAAAAAGGGCAATTTAAATTAGTTTTTATTGTCATATTCGGTTTCAGCGATCCCAAAAACCTAAGAATAATGGATGCTCACCTCTGGTTCATGATTTTTCTTTTGTGTGCCAGTGTTATTATTAATTACAAATATTTAATTAAATTTATTATTTCAACTATGTTTTTGAAGATTCAAGTCATATTAACTTGTATAATCAACTCGAGATAAGTGAGTTATTATCCATTTTATACGAAAATAAAACACGAAGCTATATTTAAAGAGAAAACTATATTTTATGAAAAAAATTGTTTCTAATATCACAAACGACATTACTAATAGATAATGTAAAGTAAGGTTTTAGCCGATTACTGTCAGACATCAGAAAGAAAATATTAAGTAAAACGATGTATTATAATCACTGTTAAACACGTACTTGCCTAAATCTTCGATTAAACTTTATTTTACAACATGTTGTACAAAGCGTTGTCAACACAAAACTAATTAAACACGCTATTGTTCTCTAGAAGAGTTACCTTTTAAAAATATTACGAAGAGCGTGGTTATCTCGTCAGAAGCCGAACAAGGTGCGGCTTAATTGTGAAAGTTTATACGTTTATTGAAAAATGTTGAACGAAAATTATAACCACTTCCCTTGTACAGAACATTTTTATTTTTACTTTTTGCTTATCCGTTTGACATTTTTTAAATAACAAATGAATATAATAAAATAAAAAATAAGCCTAGTAAATTTTTTAATTAAGATTTTGGTAGTTACTTGCCATATGTAAGTATTTGCAATAGATTTGACGAACTTTAGAATTATGGAGCATTAAGTTGTTTAATACTTTCAATTTACCTTTTATGTATTTCAATATACATTTGTCAAACTTCAAAAATAAAATCTAACTAGATCTAATAGAAGATTTGCTAATGCTGGTAAGAGTTGTGGCTCACTCATCATTAATTTCTCGCTCACATATTCTTAACATATATTTATTTCTCTTATTTCAGATAAAGAAACATTTAGCGGACAGACTACCTTGGTTAACCTATAATAAAAAAATACAAGACAAAACTATTACAACTATATTCCATTATATCTGTGGTTATTTAGTTTTTTTTTCTGTAACTGAGTATTTTTACATTCGAAATAACTGCTCACTTTAAAAAAAATAGAATATTAATAAAAGTACGCGCTTTCATTTTCATTGTAGTTACGCTTAGATCTAGAATTAAAAATTTTTACTAAACAAAGAGTTGTTAATTTTAAAAAATATCTTACTTAACAGAGTATGGGTAAGAAGAGAGAACAATATGTGATTTTAAGTAATTAGGATGACTCACTGACCGTAATTATTAAAGTAATGACCTCGTTACACCCTCAAAAATCATGAGCTAATGTTATGTCATATATGTCCTTGTGTTTCAGAATATGTTAATTGTATGTGATCATAAATGTATGTATTTATTCATATATTCAAAAGCCATTCTCGGCTTAATGTGGATTCTTTAAGCTTATTCATATCTACTTGAAATGCGACTAAAATAAAGATATCGGTTATATTTTTATTAATTAATAAGAAATGTTATATTGAAATAGGTATGGTAATACTCTTTATTAAATATTTTAGTAATTTGTTTTGTGAAAATAGAATATTAATACGAGTTCGGATGCTGTTTACACCCGTTATGGTGTTTTTTATGTAAGAGAAGGGAAAATAAGCTTGCGGGTCAGAGATTGTTGTTATACGCTTTATTCTTCGGAGATGATGTATTGAGGTCCAATGTATTGTCTGTTTTATTTTCTATACAACATGTACAGATCCCGGAATGATTAAAAACAATACATAGAAAATATAGACAGTGACCACAATTCGGTATTCAATTCTATTTGCAGACTTACAATTAATGTAAAATTATATAACGTAACATACATATGAATATTCATATACATATTATTTCCTTCATATTTTTTTAATGCAGGTAATTAAAAATTGTTTTTCGAAACATTAAGAAATAGTTGTATGATTCTTCGCATCTCAGAATTTTATTAGACCTTTTTGTATCTAAATTGTTATTGTTTAAATAAAACGTCATCGTGTTAATGGCGAAAAGAATAAAGTTGCCGGGAAAACGTCGAGTTTATTTATTTAATTAAAATAAAATTGAAAAATAATTAAAAGGTTATAGATATAACAAAAACAAGAGACAAATTGATGATAAAAAGACAATCTCTTGGGCTAGTTACAAGAGTGCAGGATGAAATATATATATATATATATATAATAGCTGGGCAAGAAAAGTGACAAGAATGAAAGAAAGAAATATATTGAAACACTCTTCTCTTAATAAAATTCAAAAGTATTACTCTCAATAAATCTCTTGTTTTTAGGTAATACACAACTTTCAACATAATCTACAAATATAATAAACCTTAGCATATTCCTACTTAGTACATTGAATAGTAATAATTGATATGATATTTTAAACAAATTGTGATGTATATCGTGGAGGTTACAAAATATTTAGATAAAAATAAATAAACTATCTATAAAATAATAATAATAATATCTGTACTAGCGAAGATGTCACGGTGAGAATCAAGAAGAACGTGCTCAGGTGGTTTGGGCACGTTGAACGAATGAGTGATGAAAGAATGGTAAAAAAGATTTATATGGGAAAAGTGAGCGGTAAGAGAGACAGGGGGAGGCCTCGAGTGACCTTCGAAAACACAGTAGCTACGATACTGGAGGAAGGTCACGTAAAAAGCATGAGGACCCCCCGGAGGGCATGTATGAAGAAGTTGATGTCTGTGACCGAGGCGAAAGAGGTATGCAGAAACCGTAGCGTTTGGCGCTCCGTCGTCTCTGGCTACCCCGCAAGGGATATGGCGTGAAGGTAAATAAATAAATAAATATAAATATATATATTTATATATCTCGATAAATAAATTAAATACTTTTATGACCATAATGTAGACGTTTGCAAGAATCACTAAATGTTTCTTTGTTTTGGCCGTCATTTTCATAATTATTGTGTAAACATGGAACGTGTATTGTCAGGATTGATATTGAAGTAACTAAAGTAAGTGACTTCGCTATATAGTATGGATTACACGAGTATTAACTACTCTGATATCTATTCCTATTTATTGGTTGGTTGGTATTGCAACTTAATAAATCGGAATGTTCATGACCTCGCTAACTATCCAACATCTATAAAATATACCATAGTTTAAAAACAATTCGCCTGGTGTTATATATCTATTACATATCGCTAGTAAACTCGTCTGCCCCGAGTTGTGCTTCTCTCAAAATTATAATAGTTATGGTGGATTTTAGGCCAATAGCCGAAAAATTTAAATAGTATCCACCATTTTTGACTACAACTATGAATTGTTTTTTGCTAATCTGAGACTTATGCATATTCTGCTTTCAATGTAAGGTTGATGAAATTATTAGCATATTTTAATTATCATAAATAATACTAAAAAAATATATTGCCCGATTATCCAAACCTAATACTTACAAAATATCTTTTTTAAAGTCCTTTATATTAATTTATATCCGTAAAGATAAATTAAAATATACTAAATATAAAATAAATATAAGATTAATAAATTCCGACTTTTAATGAATGCCTATATTCAATTAGGGAGGGTTAGTAATTAAACGTGAGAGCTCGGTAACATTTCTCTCGAAACGCTCGATATCGAACTTAATTAGTTTGAGATGAGTAGACCAGAGACCTATCTAATGATTTTGGTAATCTTAATAAAATTAAAAAGCCAAACCCAACTTTAAAACAATTATTATGATAATAATTATTTAAAAAACATATTTTTATTTTATTTGTACATTGTTTAATTTTACTATGAATTATAAATATATTTATGTTATATCACTGAAAATATTAATTAAAGTCTGATGAAAAAGCTTACCTTTAATTGCACCACTTTGCGACGAGCTTGTTTTAAATGTGGAAAGCAACAGCTTTTGTATTTGGCTTTATCTGTATATACTCTTAAATAAAATATTATATTAGGTATTAAAAATACATACAATATTTTTAGTAAATTATTCCTACCACAGAGCGTTTCATTACTTGCTTAAATATATTTTAATGTATTTTTGTATCCAATATTTTAATATACACTGTTAATAAATGTAGTTTAATTATTTTATTGTTTCTTTAAAATATTTGTATTTGTTTATAAAGTCCAATATTAATATCTTAAATTTAATTTCATACAAATTCATAAAGAACATAATATTTTTATAGTAGTTGATAAGATATAAAAAGTATGAAAAAACCTACTACTTTTATATGACTCCATTTGGGTTGATATGGATACTTTAATATTATATTTTTTTATACTTTATTTTTTATACTTGACAATATTAACTTGTATGATTGATGTATAAATTATAATTTTATTTAAATACTTTACTGGTTAGCTCATCGTGAAATTCTAAGTAGCTCATAAATCGCTGCACCAAGTTTTAGTATAACCACTTATGACTATGTTAATTCATGTCACTCTGGTACTACAATAGTACTAGTGGCTCAAAGATATAATTTTCTGTATTTTTTCTCAAGTCTTCAATTAGGTTGTAAATAAAGTATATAAAGTGCATCATAAATTACATATTATTAGTTATTATTTTGTTATCACTACCATCAAAGTGTAAGAATACGTTAGAAATTAAATTTAAAATAATAACAAAATGTAAAAGAAACAAAGTTTATCAAATTGGTGATGTTGTTTGAATAAAAAGATTGCTGAATAAGTAAAAATAAAACAAAGGAATATGTTTTTATTGGTTAAATTGTGTTAAGATACGTAAGTTAATTATGAAAACTAAAAACTAATACAGTTATATTGTATAAAGTTACATACGAGGGTCAAATTGAAAGTTCTTAGAAAATCGAAAACTAAGCATTCTAGCAAGTTATTAGTTTTTTATAACTTTTCAATATAGCGTCCATTTACATCAATACATCGCTGCATTCGATGTAACCATTGAGAAAAGCACCTTGCCCACTCGACCTTAGGGGTCTCTTCGACGGCGTTTTGAAACGCAGCCACTGCTTCTTCGGCGTCTATAAAATGTTTTCCTCGAAGTTTTTCTTTTATTTTCGGAAATAAATAAAAATCGCAGGGTGCGAGGTCGGGGCTATACGGCGGGTGACCCAGTAATTCCACGTCTGAGGTCACCAAATAGTCGATCGTTTGCCTGGCGGTGTGCGACGAGGCATTGTCGTGATGAAGGAGGATCCGGCTGCGAGGTCGTTTCTCTCGAACTTTTTCCAAGACAAGTGGCCAACAATTGTTAGTATACCACTCTGCATTAACCGTTTTCTGATCCTCTAAGACTACTGTCGCGTAATGACCTGTCTTTCCGAAGAACGAGGCCACCATCTTTTTTCCAACACTTCGACCTCTCTTCACTTTAGTTGGCAACTCTTCGGAAGGAAACACCCATTGAGCAGACTGTCTTTTAGTTTCCGGATCATAACAGTAAATCCAGCTTTCGTCACCCGTTAGTATGTCGATCACAGCATTCGAGTCACCTCCGTTAAATTTTTGGATCATTTCTCGGCACCAATCAACACGGCGGAGTTTTTGAGCCTCGGTCAAATTATGCGGTATCCAGCGGGCACAAAGCTTCCTGACCGCTAAATGTTCATGGAGGATTTTGTGCACTTGACTCATACCTATGCCTAGACTTGTCCGAATCTGCTGATAGGTCACTCTTTTGTCAGTCTCTATCATACGCCGCACAACACTGATGTTATCTTCAGTCGTCGCTGTAGAAGGCCGTCCCTCACGCAAATCATCGGTGAGATTAGTTCGACCACGTTTGAATTCATTATACCAGTTGTAAACTGTGGCACGAGATGGGGCTTCATCGTGAAAAGCCAATCGAAGTCTATCGTAACTTTCTTTTTGACTTAAATGACATCGAAAGTCATAAAAAATCATTGCACGAAAATTTTCTCGGCTTAAATTCATTCTGACGTGCACAGACAATTTTCAATTTGCCGCCAAATCGTAAAACAAATGACAAATGAATGAAATGTACACTCAATAATATTGGTAAAGAGTTCTATTTTCAAAATTTAAACTATTTTTTTTAATATAATGCTTTTAAGTGGCCAGTTCTAAAAACTTTCAGTTTGGCCCTCGTATAACAAGTTAGTCCAAACTTAAGTATCTCATAACAAACATCTGGATTCAGTTAAATGTATCTCTTAGATAATAACCCCTGTTCATGGTGATATTGAGTATAAAAGAAGTATATTAAACCACATTATCTTTGATGGTCCCATACAAAGTTATTATTCCGTAATTGAATCTCTTCTACTAAGTGACATAGTTATATTATTAATATTAGAAGGTATTAGAAGTTAAATTAAAACAAAAATTGAAGATATTTGCTAACTCCCTTAATGATTTCTGTTTAATTAAATGATCTGTATTAGAAATGTACAACTTTTTCACTATAAATTTTAATAGAACATAGAAACACTTTCTAACATTAAAAGATGTGGACGAGTGTAAATTTAGAAAAGTCATTTCTTTAGGTTTTAATCTGATAATTTTATTTCCCAGCTGGATAAGACTACGTTTTAGTCCAGACAGGTGATAGGCAGACGTCTGCGATAAGAGATATTAAAAGATTTACAACTATATTTTTTGGTATTTATGTAAACACGCTGTCTGTCATAATTTCGCATCTTAACACTTTTTTAATTGTCTATTAAAATAGGATTTCTTTTCTTTAAATAATAGAGTAAAATCCTATATGAAAAAATGAAAGCAAAATATAACAAAAAAACTTTATTGTCTTCGCAGACGAAGACTACGGGACACCAATAAAACTTCTTAGACTGTATCATCTGGAACATTACACTTCTTCATAGAACTAAATTTTCATTTTCCTGAAGTTTTTTGCTTGGCCATCTGATAAATCTTTTTGTTTGAAATGATTTAATCTTGGGGGATTTTTTGTGAGACAACAATAGTGATTGTTTTGGATTGAATTAATTATATAAAACATCTTAAGGACATAATGTCGTTTTGCAACATAGCTATTTTGGTCATTTGTTAGAATAACATATTTTTATTTTATATGTACTATAAACCTAATATAATAATATATTATTTAAAGTATAAGCAAATATTAAATAAATAATAAACAATTTTTCATCTTGCAAATTTCGAATTTGTGACATCTGATGAACTATAATATTATTATAATATATTTTAATACATACCATCTGATCAAATTTGACCCGGACTGGTTGAAAGAAACAACATTTTTACGCATTTTAATACGAATCTTTATTATCGCCTTCAAAATATGCTCCTTTTAAGCCAATACAAGCATGCCAACGGTTAATCCAATTTTCCATACACTTTTTATAGGCCTCGGCTGGGATGGCCTTTAGTTCCTTCAGCGAATTTCTTTTTATGGCCTCAATTTATTCATGGCGCGTTCCCCGGAGTGGATATTTAAGTTTCGGAAACAGGAAAAAATCGCAGGGAGCCAAATCTGGTGATTGCGGTGGCTGAGCGATGACATTTGTCTGGTGTTTGGCCAAACATTCAGTCACAATCAGGCTGGAATGTGACGGCGCATTATCGTGGTGAAAAATCCATAAATTGTCTGCCCACAAATCCGGCCGTTTACGACGAATTGCTTCACGTAGACGCCTCAAAACAGCCAAGTAGTATTCCTTATTAATCGTTTGACCCTCTGGAACAAATTCATGTTCATCGAAGAAAACGATCAGCATCACCTTGATTTTTGACCGACTTTGACGTGGTTTTTCGGTTTTGGGTCATTTTTGGCACGCCATTCGCTAGATTGTTTGGCAGTTTCGACGTCATATTCATAAACCCACGTCTCGTCACCAGTAATAATGCGTTTGATGAATGTAGGGTCTTCAGCTACGTTGCTAAGCATCTCTTTTGCAACATCTACTCGACGTTGTTTTTGCAAAAAATTCAGTTCCTTCGGTACGAGTCTGGCATATTGTGTTGAGTCGATCCATAAGAGATGTTAAGAGCCTCTGCTATCTCTCTAATGCCAATACGACGATTTTCGAGCACAATTCTCTTTACTTCTTCGGTGTTATCGTCGTTAACAGAGGTAGATGGACGACTCGCATGAGGCAAGTTTTCAACGACCTCGCGACCCTCACTAAATGCTTTATGCCACTCAAATACTTGCGTTCTCGATAGAGTAGACTCCCCAAAATACTTTTGCAACATTTTCAATGAGTCTGTAGCCGTAATTCTATTGGAAACGCAAAATTTCAAGCAAACTCGTTGTTAAATTTTTTTTTCCATAGTAAAAATCGCCAGACAAACTTTTCACGTCATAAATTAATGGCCGCCAAATCCAGATTAATGAATGTATCCCGCTCAAACTTCGCATAAATGTCAAAGGAGATTGTACCAACCTAGGAAAAAAAAAATTCACTGATTCGGTTTACTAGCGCAGTTTAAATTAACCAGTCCGGGTCAAATTTGATCAGATGGTATGTTTAGTTCCTTAAAGCAACGCCAGTACCAATAGTATTGGACTATTATTGTTACATGAAAAACATGCCATGTATACATTTAATACATTTTTAGGAAGAGTAAGTTGGAAGACTAGATTTTTTTTTAACACAGTAATTAATACGTTTTAAGAACGTGATAGTTCTTAAAAAAGATCTCCTTGCTTATCGCGAATGACCTGAAAACTAAATAATGGATTTTGTTTAAATTTTTTAGGTTACTATCAATAAGCTCAACGCAAAGGCAAAGGCCACAGTGATCATTGTCTCATAATTACCTTTAAGAAGTAATTTCCCTTGCAACAAACCTTTACCAGTTGGTAATTTAATTGGCCTTATGTTTTTGTAATTTACATATATTATATATAATTATAAATAGCTTACTGTACTTTAATATTAAATATATGTAATGAAACCTACAAATATTTGTATTTACGATACTGAAACTATTAAAAGTTATATTTTTAAAATAAATTTCGTCCTACCTCGTCATCTACCTTTTTTATTAATACAGGATGATTTTATAACCAGCCTGCTCTTTAATAGCATCTAAATTTCGGAATTCCCCGGTCAGTTATTGCATGTAAATGTTCGTAGAATGTTAAGTCTACCCTCCACATCAATTACTTGAAGACCGTCAACTTGTTAAGTCTCTTCAAGTTTCCACTTAGTGCTCTCTGTGCACAAATGATAATTGTAGGGTAATTCTCTTGCAGTGCATCCTTCTTAATCCTTCGTCACCACTTTACATGTGACCGTAATATATTGCAAGCGTTTTACTGAAAGTTTTATGTTTAGTTAAGCATGAGCCATTATTGAATATTGTATTAAATTAATTTGTTATCAGACATATTATTCTATTAATAAAATAAACATAATAACTCCATTATATTAACAGAAATTCAAATAAAATTATTTTTTTATATAATTTTATATCTAACTTCAAAAACTCTCCTTAGTCATTTTGAAACTGAGAAAAATTTAAAAAAAAAATACTTTGCCTTACTTATAATAATGTCGACCGTCCTGAAGTGTATAGTTCTGTGCATTCTATTTAGAGTTTAAAAGTATCTATTATTGTTAACTTCATTCATCTGGATAAAGCTTACAACAACCTTAAATAATTCGATATTCAACAATATATTAAGTTTGTTTGTTGGTCTAATATTGCTGCCTTGTTGTTGTCTCCTTTGTAAGTTTTCTGGTAAATTTCATGTTGTTTCATGATGTGGATAATCCATCTCAATATATCGCCGATCAATCTCAATATAACGGTCGCCAAAGATTATCATGTTGTTACTTTTTGACAATGATTCGGCGGTACATCCTTTAGTAATAAAAAAGCACCGAAAGAATTATTGGACGATAATGGAAATTAAAGTTAAAAAAAACATACGTTTAACGCTTTCTCAAACTAGTATCTAAATATATTAAAATGATTAAGGTGGATATCAAGTGATATTCCATTTAGAAATAAGAAGAAGCAAAAAGAAGAGGTTATTTCTAAATTAACCACTAAATAACTAGCTATTTATGAAACAAAAAGTTTAGTTTTAATTCATTTTCTTTTTTCATAAAGCTTGGGTAACACTTTGTTGACACTTCTATAGTTAATATTTCTGAATTTTCTTATTCAACTGTAAGACTGCGCCTTCAGTTTCTTTGCTTTCTAATAATTTTTTACATGGAATTTACAATTAATTTATTCTAATAATATAATAACATTTAATCAAATATTAACACAAAATAGCTTAGATTAAAATGAGACAGGAAAACAAATGGTTGTCCCTGTCTCTTTTTATCATATAACCTCAATACACCCAGTGGAAATTTTGTGAAAACGTACAACTTATCTATGTTTTTGTTTTATTACTGCAATAGTTTGGAAAAATTTTAACTGCCGCAAATATATGTAATACACCTGTAGGAAAGTAAGTTGAAACAGTATTATATAACTTGATAAAAATATTAACTTTTTACATTAAGTGTTAACTAATTATTTTAGGAACGAATTAGTTATTGATATATAATATGATATACATCACTTAAAATTTTCCATCTCCACGTATGCACTTAATCACTAAAAGCATGTAATATATAAAGTGTAGTAAGTTCGATTAATATATGGGCTATTTTACTATTCTTCTGACTTGCGAAGCTTACTTTTACAGCAGGGGGCCATGACCTTATATGATATTAATCTTAACTTGACATATCGCGTTCCTGAGAAAAAGGGTACTGTCTACAGGAAAAAAATAATCCTTCGAGTTTCTTACAAGGTACGAAATCATTATTTATTAAAGTATAAACACTTACGTAACGTAACATAAAGTGTGTATGCTGAAATATTTTGTAACATAGGAAATATACATATTATATCATGTTTAAAAGGTTTCAGGTAACCTGAAAACATTTTTATCATCGGACAAACTTGTTCAAAACATAAACATTCCATATGTTAGAATATTGATTATTGTATACCATTTAACAGAATTTAGAATTCATTTATATTGTAAATTATATTAAATATGTTTTGGAAATGTGTATAATATACATGTCAAATTATAATTGATCAATACATTATTTAAATATGTTAAGAAAATATAGTATTTTCTACTAGAATATTTTAAAACTCATGATAATCGTGTTAAATGTTTTTATATTACATATAAAGTATTAAAAGAACATTATATGTTCTATAGAAATCAGTAAGATTATGATTAATAATGAACTAATTATGTTCGCTGTGTGACTACTAGAATATTCCTGGCCTAGATTATAGATTTAATACTTATTTACAGAATTACAAATTTTAATTAACGAAACTGTATATTTCACATTTAGGTAAACATTGAGGTAAGAGTAATGTCACAAATTTGATTTACTACAATGTAGTTCAGATACAAATGTATCTGTATATGTATGTTAATTGTTAAATAAAAATTATACATATAAAAAAAAATGGTAGTAACATTCAAACGGATAATACCTATTGAAAAATAAACTTAAGCTATCTTTTATAAGATCAAATCTTCTCTTTACTTTCTCTTTAAAGGCCGGCAATGCGCTCTCGCATCCCCGGATATTGAAGGAGAACCTATTCATCAATGATTACTTTCCACTAGGTGAACGCATGCTCTTTTGACATGTCTTGAACATATATACAATAAATATATATAAAGTTTCAAAGTATTTTATAAGAACGTCATATTTTAATAGATCTCTTTGATTCTCACGTTTATTATCCAATATGTAGTATGTAAGCATCACAAATTAATTGAACAGCCTTTGTTCTCTATAGGAGTTATCTTTAAAAAAATATACGCCAAGATATTGAGAAAAAGGTTTATATTAAATTTCCTCACAAACCGAACTATTAATCGAAAGGTTTTATTTATACAGACTTTTACAAAAGAGCAAAAATTATTAACACTTACAAAAATTTTGTATTTAGTTGTGAACGAGCACACGAGAAATTCGATATATGTTAGATAAACAAAAAATCATACCACAATCTAAATGGTGTAGGTAAAATTTCATCAACATTGCATAAATGAAATATTTCATATTTTTTATTATTGTTATACTTTGCAGCTGAATACATTCACTCAGAATTAGATTTTTCTTTAAAGTGTCGTCTTGAAACTATTGTTAACTTAAATCATAATAAACTTTTTTTAGTAGTAGCATATAATATGTCTTATCAATTTAACTACATTTCTAGAGTTTGTCTTTCTATGTAAATAAAAAGGCATTCAGAATTTCATCATCTTCATTAACAAGAGCGCATTTATGAGGCACAAGTTGTGGACACTATAAGCATTTCAAATTCGACACCAATTTTACTGACTTGGTTTTTAGACTTTACTATCAGAAAAATTCCTTTAAAATTCTTGTTTACATACCTAATGGAATAGTCAAACGAATTTACTGCGCTCTGCGAGTCGTATAAAGAAATTTTCAATTGAGGTTTTTTGAGTGGCAGAAGTCATTTACAAGTGATTGATTTGTGTCTAACTATTGAGCATCTTATAGCATAGAATTAAGTATAAAGAATTCATGCTTCTTAAGGGCTTGACAGATGATAATTTATATCTATATTTTATGAATTTACTTAGTTGATCATGTGATCTATACATATAATAGTATAGGAACAAAGTAAAATCTTAACATTCACCTTGCCTTGAAAAAAAAAATGGTTACGTGCTTAGTAAATTAGACATGACTCGAAGAAAAACATTTTTAAATATTTATCTATTTTGTCTATTCATAGTGTTTTGTCTCTTAATTATCAATATTCATCTGCTCAGGATATTATATGATAATTAAATTTAAACATAATGTCACTTTAATTTAATTTTCATAAAATTTGAATCATAATTAAATTAATAATATAATAATGTCATCTGATTTTATTATGAATAAAATAATTATAACTAAAAACTTTCGTTAGAGTTTTCGAATTATTGCATATGATATTTTATTTAGTCAGAATTTTGTTAGTTTCAAATTGAAGGATAGTTTTAAAAGTTTCATATCGTAAAAATCAAAAACTTTTAAAAATACTTGAAGGCTGATGTGTTACTTTTGTCTAATCCCTCAATTATTTGCCACCAATAATATTATTAAAAGTTGGTTTTGATTTGAATTTCTTATGAAAAGTAAAATGTAATAACATATATTTTTTATCAAATAATGAAAATAAACATTAATTATTCTAAATGGTATTGTTATAATGTAGTTTAACATTAATTTTGCAGAAATTTTTTGAATTATATATTGAAGATACTAACAAGTCGTTTCCATAAATATGACTTAACAAGATGAAGTCTTTAAGTAATTCATAAGTGCTGACTCAACATTTCACAAACCGCACAATTCATACAATAGCTAGTCGTTCAAGAACTTAGAGACTAATACAAGAGTGACTTCACATAAAAAAAAAGTATCAGAAACAGCATTCACATTTGCTTTTCATTAAAGGTTGTATTAACTTATAATTTCAGTAATGTATCTATTTTGTAGTAATTACAACTACAGATATTATGACATAGTGACAGATCGGCTACTACTAATGGATGATTGAAAGTTACGGCTATATTCCATGATTAAATACTATAATAACTCAACTTATCGTCGGGAACTTTGATGAGATTATTTTTCAGGAAGGATATTTTAAGAGAGGAAAATAATATTCTGCACTTACTTTATAGTTTATGTTAAATTAAAAGCTTCGACCAAATCTTCAATTAAAGCAAAACAATTGCAGATATAAATACAACTAAAATATATACTCGTACTACAAAAATTGCAATGCTGGCGATGAAATCTAAACATTGTAATAAAGTATTTAGTGCACTATTTATGTAAGTGTTGTTATTTATGTGTGTGTATTCATGTCGGTTATTTAAAATTTTTTGCCTCTAAAAACTACCTTCTAATATGTTATGAGTAAAAATAAATTGGTACTGCATGTGATATGATCATTATACAGTAATTTCAGCGTAATTAGTTGAATAATAATTATTCAACTTATCACGCTGAAATTACTGTACATAGAAAAATACATTTTACATTTTAAATTACTTCAAATCTTATAACGACTAGAAACGTTTCGTCAAATAATTGATTTTCTATAAAGTATCAACACGATACTATTCGTGAATAAATACTCCAGTCACGTAATTGAGGTCACCCACAGCCAGTAAGGAGAAAATGTCGGTTGGAAAGCACTCTTTGTAATTGAATCTTTAGTATAAAATATTATTTACTATAAAATAATTTATATTACTACGGTATTTTTATTTATTGTAATATTATACAGTTAACAGACAAAGTATATAATTTACCCTGTCTCTATAATCTTATCAAATTACTTGATCATATAAGGCAGTGCATCATAAATTGTGTTCACAAAATGTATTGTTTTAAGTATTCGACTACAGACTTAAGATGTCAAATGTTGCAACCTTATTTAATATATTACTTTAGAGGGTGAAATTAATTGGAGAGCGAAAATATATAATAAGATGAAAAACGTACATAAAAGTAAAGTGTATTTAAACTTTTAATATATATATATATTTATATATATGATAAGTATGTATTATAAAAGTTATTTAGACTCCAAAGTAGATGCAAATGAGGTTCTAAAAATAACATTAGAAAGTAGTTAAAGACGACTTAAGTAAGTCTTAATTAAGACGTAATTGAAGTTTACGAGAGCTCTTACAATAGTAAGAGCTATGTTAGTTTCTTTATTTATTTCCTTCTTTTCACTGCTAATAGCTTCAGCGTTTATCATCTAAATGTTGTTTGAATATAAATCCAATTGAGGAACTGTAAGTTAATATATTCATTAATAATGCTACTTTATATTCAATATTTTATGCCTTGTTAACCGTCACTTAATTCAATTTTATTTAAATAAATAAAAGAAAACAAATCAATTATGTGTTATATATCATATATAATTTTATAGTCATATAGAAATGAGAAGACATGGATATTTGTTGCTTTTCAAATTAATTCAGTTCCTTAAAGGGTAATACTGCAATTATAATTAAACTATACTTTAGAATAAACCGTTAGTTTTATGAAATTTATAGATTCATTGTTTGATAGTTAGTATAAGTATTGTCAAAAGTATTATTAAATTGATAAAATTAAATTCACTGAATCAATGTAAAGTAAAATTACGATGTATAGCTCATATTTATATAATAATTAAACTCATGAGAATGTTGGTTTTTAATTTTACTGTGGTTAAGTATATATAATTGTTAAGGTACAAATATAGAACCTATAAGAAATATTTTTATAATTACCAACAGAGGTATATTTTAAGGTAAGATAAGATGTTTAAGACACTTTTTCATAATATTGATAATAATCGTATGTTTGTAAGAAAATAAGAACAAATTAGAAAGATTTAAAAATAATTTTAATTTTATACCATGGCTATGTGACGATAACGACGATTCGTTCACTAGATATTTCACCTTAAAAATGCAATTTTAGACATAGGCTACTACGGAATAAACCTCTTTAGAAAAATATAAGCATGTTCTTGCGTAATAATTGCGAAAAGTATTAAAAGTGTTGCCAATAAATCAAGGCTCTGTGACCGATTAATATATTGATTACGAAAAGTTTTTCCTTAGTCCTTTTGTTTTGTTTTTGTTTTCCTCGATAATCACATGTATATGTATATATGTACTTAAGTGAGGTGATATGTTTCTAATGTAAGAAAAGTATATATAATATTTATTTTTATTGTTTGCATTAATATAACATTATTTAAATTTAATGCCAGTATGTATATTATTTAAATTAATATAACTTTTCACAACTGGAATATACATTTATTTATAATGATAATTTTGAAAATAAAATCAATCATAACTCTACGATTAATGTTGCACATAAATATTATTAATGAATTAATAATTTTCTTCTTTTCACTTACAAATCAGGATAAGTTGAGATATCATAGGTAAAATTCTGGGTTGACAATTTCATAGCATGTATTAAGGTGTATTTTCTTAGTAGATATTTATATTATCTAGTGTTACTAGTCACGTAGTAATAATTTTCATATAATTTTTTCAGCGAGGTCACCTACCAGTTTATGAGATGTGTTAATAAACAACTGTTTTATAAAATATAGTAAGTAATATGAATATACGAAATTTAATATATAACAATAATTTTTACTGATGTAATTGGTTTTAAAATGTTGTTAATTACCCTAAAGAAGTTGTGCAACTTGTGTTAATAATGAACATAAAGAAAGTACAATAATTAACATATCTTTGAATGTGAAGTTCTTGTAATTCCGCGTGTATACTCGCTCAGAGCTCGTATACAATGCATACAAAAGACATCACTGGGAAAATCTTTTTTGTATTTTCTTTTACGAAAGATGTAAAAAGTCCACTCATATAAGATTCTGAACAAAATCACTGTGCCATTGTCGTAAATCTAGTATACTTTTTAAAATACAAGTAATACTATAATTTATTAAAAAATAAAATATCTATAGATATATCTACAAATATTTTATTATTAAAACAATAATTTTTGTCAGACCTCAATATGCCTACAAAGAATATAATATTACGATTAGAATGACTAAGTAATAATAGTTCTTACAAAATTAAATAAGTGAAATCAAATAATTGTAGCTAATCGTTGCCATGGCTGTAAAAGCTAAAATCAATTTACATTTTGAAAAAGAAAAAAAATAGAATAAACTTTTTAACATTCAACAGATTTTAACTTCGATTAATTGTTACATAAACAAATACAAAATTTTAACCAATATATATTACTTATTTATTTTCAATCTTAAGTATAAGTATTCTCTGTATTAATTTCTCCTTAAGAAGTGCTTAATACGAATCTATATGTCAATTGACTATATTGTTAAAATACTTTAATTTAAGCATTTCTACATAACTATACAAATATTAAAAAATAAAAGAAATAAAAAACCCATTTCTCTTTAAAATAATTT
Source organism: Melinaea menophilus ssp. n. AW-2005 (assembly GCA_918358695.1). NCBI lineage: Eukaryota > Metazoa > Arthropoda > Insecta > Lepidoptera > Nymphalidae > Melinaea > Melinaea menophilus. Next base: position 17,470,420 of record OU911043.1, on the reverse strand, counting down.
AAATTAAATCTCTGTCTTTGCTTCAAATTGTCGTCTCATTATTCGAGACCGAGAGTTCTCGCGACCGTTCTACGATAATTGTACAAACTATTCAAACATCTTTTAATCAAAACTTCACAACTTTCTTCATGTTTTATAATATTTTTCAAAGTTAATATGAAATAATGTACGTATTGTAGAAATAAGGTTTTTAAATTTATAAGAATTCTTGTTCTGTCATTTACATGTCATTTACATTCTGTAGAAATTACTACGATATCTCTATCGTAGTTAATAACAAATGAAATTCATTAAATTCTTAAACTACCTACTACCTCCACAATTTGTTAACTTTGATATATATTCAGTAATAATTTATAAAGCCTTTGTGTGAATTACCTTGTGTTTAGTTATTTTTGCTTTTAGTATATTGTTTCCTTTATCATATTGAGCGTTTGAAAGAAACCTATTCCGTGACCATTGTGTAGCATTTTGAGTGCTCTGTTCATTTAGTCTCATCGAAAAACCCTGACATTCAAACGATTTGACGATAATTATCGCCTGAGTATAATTTACGTTACACACTGCCTTTTCAATGCAACGCGGACAGAGTCGCTACCAACTAGTAGTAGTATAATTTAATTTTTAAATCATATTGCAACTTTCAAGTAACCTGTGCGATGAATTTACCGGTATAAGCACTTTGTAGAACTTTATTCTAATATTATTATTGTTTTAATTTTAGTATCTATGTTTTGTTGGAAGTTTGAATACAATATTATGGTTATAACCGCTTTATTTATGTTGAGAGTCTGAAAGGTTATGTATACAAAGCAGTTTCCAGTAAAAGTTTCTCTTTGGATAATTTTGTTATCAAAGAAAATACTCTCGTTTTATAACTTGACATGTTATATAAAGTTATTAAATGTCTTCGCTAACATAGAAGAATCTGTGCTATTCTCGTATATTTTCCTTATTAATATATGTATTTAATTTTAATCTCGTAATTTTTTGTTTCTTCGTTTTTAGTATAAGATCTTTACAATTTGAGGTGCAATATTAATTCAATTATTATTTAAATGAAGTGTTTGATCTGTTGTGTTATTCTATTAATACCAAATTATATATTAATAATAAATATATTGACCAAATTTGTTTTATTTAATAATGAAATAATATCTTGAAAAAACGTATCATACCATATTTTCAATCCTTATGTTAATCTGTTTGTTTGTAAAGATATGTAGATGTACGTATCCTATAACAAACACCGGGAAATAGTAAACGTATCGGTGCCACTTCAATTAAATAACAAAACCTTTTCATTGCGATATTGTGTATTAAATAAACATTTTTACCGCTGTTATCTATGATTGATGATTAATTGATACTTGTGTACTTTAAGTATTTGGGTTATGTGTGTGTGAGAGGTCGCCAGAACCATTGCCTTTCTGTTCTTATGTCTCTTCATCTTGAATTTTGCGCATGCTGGTAAAAAGGAAAATGACATTTTCTCTTGTTACTTATTCATTTCAAATATTAAAATAATTAAGAAGAAAGAACGTTTTTTACTACTAATAGAATGAATATTTATTATAAATATTTCTATTATGTTAGAAACTTACCATCTTTATTAAACTCTTGTTGAAGAAGGAAAAATAGTTCTAAGGAAATAACTTTTTCTAATGACGACATTAATCGGTCGGATCGACTTGATTTACTCCATGGCTTTCAGATTGTTTTCTTAATTTGTAACAAGGGTGTATAATTCATCTGTATCGTATATTAAACTACCATTTTATCTTTATGTATATATATATAATCTTTGAATAAAAAATAATATCATATGCTTCAAAAATAATATTATATGCTACAAAGCAAAAAGTTAAGAAAAAAAAATGACCAAGTCGCAAGCGGAACTCAAATAATGTGTCCCAGATTGTTTTGCCTGAAACATCACTTTTCTTCTTAAGAACAAACTTTCAGTTTGCTGAATAATATTTTACTTTAAGGTTTGATCGATTTTTTTGCTTAAAAAAGTTTAATAAAAAAAAAGTAAATAATCTCATAATATCCTGCATCAAATCATCTTAATGGTTGTGTTTAATGTTTTCATAAACATCTTTTGTAATTTTACTTCATATTAGGTCATTATTTATTGAAACAGATCTGTCTATCGTAAACGTCTCTATTTATTTCCAAAAAGATGAGATTTTTTATAATAAGTGTACTATTAATTAGTACATATCATAACATCGTTGCAGTTGTCAAAAACATTATGAATTTAACGGTTACAGTTTACAATATAGTTTTATTGAAAACGGAGAAATTTATCCCTTAAGGGATCCTTATTGTTTTGTTAACCAATATCAGTTTAACACATAATTTGGCACAGAAGAAAGCTAGTGAATGAATGCGTAATGAATTAAGTTGATTAATCTACGCAGTTACAGTCATGAATAACAACGCACGAAACAGAAAATAGCATTATGTGAATGAATATGTCAAGTCAGTACTTACAGGTCCTTGACTGGATTTGTAATCAAACAACATTTAGAAAATAGGCACCGCAGCTTTTAGCCGTGAATATTGTAAGAGCTCTCTTAAACTTATATAACGTCTTAATTAAGACTTAAATCGTTTTTAACTACTTTGAATATGTAAAACGATGTTATTTTTAGTACCTCATTTTCATCTACTTTAACGTTTAAATAATTTTTACAATTTAATTTGAAATAATTTATTATAGATTTTAATTTATATAAGTTTTTATCTCCTGATACTATTCCTTCGACATACTCATCTCATCTAAGAATTACTGTCGTGATGTATAACATTCATGTTATTATTTTACTTAAAATTATAAAAAAAAATAACATTCCAACTGTAAATAAATATATATAGATAAGGTTACATTAATGCCAATTGAAGGTTTGAGAAATTAAATAGATGTTTAATATTAATCTGTAACAAATTTTTCTTGTCTTAAGTTTATTATTCCATCAATTGTGGCATTACACTGTAGTTTGAATTAGGTACAAGTAAATAAACTGAGCTATAGAAGCATTGAATATAGGCATATAGGCGTGACCGATCTGTCAATTTGTCCTTATATAAGTAGCTGTAATAAGTAATTTAAGACAAAAAATCAAGTTTATTGAACACTACACTGTTTATAATAATATTTATTTTATTGTTAGATGAACCAGAAAATATATGCTTATTTAAGTTTGATGAGCAATACAAAATGTTACCAACTTTAATTATTTCATTATTGTATAATTATTATTTGTAAAATTAAACAAGAAAAAATATTTAAAGACTTTTCGCAAGAATGTGTCATGCTTCGCATTGGCACATTCTAGTCGTATGAATTTCAAAATGGTCTTCCGCCATTGCAAATACGTTCCATTTTTAAACTCTTAATCTGACCGCTTCGCGTTTGTGGGAAATATGTATTGAATTGATTATTATAAAAAAGTAGGTACTTGTATAGGTGATTTAACATAAGATGGATAGATAACAACTGTTATGGCTGTTAAATCGGTGCAATAATTTTTGAATTTTTGAGACGTACACAAACCATCAGAACATTTATATATATATATATATAAATTACAGAAATATGAAACATTTAAAGTTATTATTTCAATATTGAATATTATTATATAAATTATTGCTTATTGACTCTTGTGATAGAAAAATAACAATAATAATGTTCATGAGTTTCGTTAAATGTAACTTTAATTTGTTGGTTAAATTTTATTGAATATATACGCCTCACAACTCTTAAAAGAAAAACATCATAGCTGTTTTCATAAAAAAAATTATAAATTATTTTCATCAGTAAGATGGAAAAGGCAAGGGATGGTTTTCAAGTTCAAAATTTCTGCCAGCGTTGCACTTACTTTGTTTTTGAAGTAAGTTTATGTAAACTCTATTAACATAGCGGTGGTTTATCGCCGTACAGCCACAGGTATCTACAACGTTTATTAACATTCAACACCTTATTACTGGTATAATTTAATAATAATAATGTGAAAACATCTATATTTATATAAAGAATATTAAGTGTTTATTTTACTTAAAACAAAAATGCCGATTAGAAAATTTAAGTTTTTTTCCGTCTTCATGAATAACGATTGTCTTAATATTACAGTAAAAAACTCAATAAATTCTCGACTTGTATTGTCTCAATCAAATTATATCTCTTAGTCTTAATTAAAAACCAATTGTTGGTTTTTGAGTTTATTATATTTAAACATGTCTCTCTAAAGAGACAAAATGACAGACGCGACGAATTATTGTTTTGTTATTGAATTATGGTCGTTCCCAATATTTAGTTTGACAACTTTTTCCGAACCAATGACAGAATCTATCTATGTTTATTTTTTTCTGAATTAATGAATAAATAATTAATTTAATTTATTTCTTTAGAGAGCTTTGAGAGTAGGTTGTATTGAATTATTTACTTTGAAATTTGCTTAAGAAGAGTAGCAAAGATGTTTTTTATGCAACTTATTCTTATTCTTATTTATTTGTCTCTAAGAAGGAGAGTGCAATTGATATTATTAACACGTATCGTTTATTTAGATTGGCTTATATTTCACTAAAATATTAGAATAATAATAGTTCGATGACTATGCACCTTTTCGTTCTCGATTGTTTTTTGTATACAAGAGAAGTAATATAAATTATTTTTCTTTTAATGGTTATTGAAATCTAAATAATATTTAATCTCCAAAGTTTTTCTTTTATTTAATCCTCATAACTTGAACCTGGCCCAACAGTTGATCTGTTTCTGCATTACCACTATGGGACCTGTAAAGGCACGCGTAGACTTTGAAGTGATCGTCCATGTCCACGAGCAGCCAGAGTACGGACAAGTCCCAACCTTCAAACAGTCTTGTTAGAATCCTTTTTTTTATTATAATTTTTACTATCAATGTTTGCATAGTAATTGAGTGTTAAAATGAAACATAACTAGTTACACACAACAATTTAATCTACTCAATTATAAAAATATTTAAGCATATTTTATCATATTACGACCACAAATAAATGTCCTGATATTCTTTGTTTTGAGCATAAATGTCAATAAAGTAAGTTGTTATTATCTCTGTTAGTATACAGAGTTTTGAACTTTGACTGAATTATATAGCACTATAAATATACGATATATTCAAATATAAAATAATAAATAATATTTTTATGAAAACAGATAAATCAACGTCGTAATAAGTCTTACTTGTTCAAAACTCGATCAAAAATACACGTATTTAAAACTTGTACTGTAAATAACTACGATCTTTGAAAATTACTACTAATTTCAATATAGGTTAAATTCTAATTAGATCAAAAAAGACAAAAAGAGAGTATTCATTATTTTTTTATCTTAAGTTTTGAAAACTCGCTTGAATAAATACAGGGTTTCCGCTGTCAGATTTTATACTTTAAAAAATCAAAATGAAACAAAAATATAAAGAAATCAAATTTATATATTTATACAGAGTAATAACGCGTATTTTAGGTTTTAAAAATCACTGCACTCAAATGGCGTCGTTCTAGTCGCAAGCATTCTTCCAATTTTTCTTTCATGTTAGCGAATACTCTCATGCAAAGTTCTGGACTGATAGCCGCAATCTCGCGTCGGATATTTTCAAGCAGGGCCTTTATTGTTGATGGCGAATTACAGTATACACGAGATTTTAGGTATCCCCACAGGAAAAAGTCACAAGGGGTCAGATCATCTAGGGGACCGGGCTTTCCAGGAAAAAGTGGTCTGAGTTTAGCCATTGAGTCTCTGGAGATGTTTGTCGTAGCCTCATCCTGCTGAAAGTGGGTTTTGTTATTGTAGCTAGCATGATGGTGCAACGCCGGTATAAATAAGTTGTCCAGCATCGCACAGTATCGTTGTGAGTTAACGGTTTCGTCTCTGTGGTTAAAATAAGGTCCAATTATGCCATATCCAGAAATGGCGCACCAAACTGTGGTCTTGGGGTTGTGAAGAGGCTTTTCATGGAATTCTTTTGTATTGCTCGCACTCCAATGAGGCATATTCTGTTTATTAACGTACGTATTCCAGAACGACTCTAGCATAACTCTGCCTTTTTATGAAGTCATCTTCTTTCAATTGTTGGATGATTTGGATCTTATATGGATTAAACTTCATTTTTTTTTTCATAATTGTATGAACTGATGTCTTTTTCAAACCCGTTGATGCTGCAATTTTTCGAACAGACTTACGTGGGTTTGTCACAATTTCCCTTAGCACAAGTTCTGCGTTTTCAGGAGTAGTAACATCCGAGGATTGACAAGAGCTATCGGCCTTGGAAGTAGAAGCATAAACCTTTTTTGAACCTATGGTACCTATGTCGTATCGATCTGGAAATTCGCCAAAGGGAGTTCGTTCACATTCGGGTGGTACGTGGTAGAAAAGTCCTTGAAAACTGCACAGTAGAAGATCGTCACGCATCAAGAAATTGAACAGGAAACATAATTAAAGTATTCTTTTATTAATTTGTTTAGAGTTTATTTCTTAGTAAGTTTTAAAAATATATAAAAACAAAAATGTTCTAATAAGATTTTATAATATCACAGACTTACAATCATTCTCCCTTAAGTTAACAATTTACATCAATATAGTATATCGTTACTTTTGATTAATTTGTACGAGAATGGTCATTTTTATTAAATATCACTTGGTTGAAAAAAATGTACAGAAAAATTCTAGCTAAGCCACATTCTGTATGAGATACCTCAAAATAAACTTCAGATGGCTGATAAAGACAAGTAAGAAGTCTGTAGGTAAATTTATATAATAAATTTCATGAATAAAACAATATGAGAGTAAACCCTGAAATATTTTGTATCTTTGGGAACTAACTTTTCTCAATGTTCTCGGAGATTTTCATATCCACTGATATTTAGGACGAATTTTAGATTTAAATAGTTTTTTTTTTCAATATAAATGTCGTGTAAACGCTGAATATTATTTTTCAATATATTTCTACTGCATATAAGAATTAAGAGGTAATTAATTACAAAAGAACTTGTTAGTTCACGTTTGGTTTTGCCATGCTCTGAGTTCATGACCTCAAAGAGGTTCGAAACTTATCGAATGATACAAATGATAGGAGTACAGCCAGTTAAGTATATACTATAAAAATAATATTTATTAACTTTAAATTTCTTATATGCATTTATATAGCTATTTTGAAAAAATATTAGGTCAATGGTGGCGACAAAAGTGAGAACTTAGTATTACAAACAGAACTGAAATAAAATTTCTATGCTGAGAAAAAATATTAATCTCACTGAATGACAAAATTTATAATCATATGTTTTATCGAAGATGCGTTTGAATGAACATAGAAAATTAATTATTTACAGATATGTCACATGAAGATAAAAAATTATGTGTAAAACCACAAATTTCATAATAAATTTTTTGGTACTTTATGAATTTGTGGAATTCACCTACAATATAATGTATTTAATAACCCTACCTCTAGGAAACAAAAAGGAATACATTATTTGAAGGTTATTGTGTAGATTATTACTTTCATATCATAACAAACAGTAATAGTGTTTTCAAATAAATATTCAATGTCAGTAGTGAGTTCTGCTGTGGTAATGCTGCTGGTAAATATAATATTATTAGTAATAGTAATCTCAAAGATGTGATTTTACTTCTTAGTTAGATAAAAATGAAATCTAATCTTTAAGGGATATTTAGGGATATAAACTAAAGTACAGAAATTCTGTACCACAAAAATAAATATCCAAAATGTGTTTTTGCATTAGAAAATTACTAAACAGCGGATTACTACTGAAAGCTTTATTTTGAATTTCTTTCTAAATTAATATAAAGAACATCTTAAAAACAAAAGAGAAACGAACTACCATATATTGATATAAAATACGATATAATTGAAATACTCCATCTGCACGTGTGCATGTCACTAAAAACATGTGAATTATACATTGTAGTAAGTACATTAATATATGAACTAATTTACTATTCTACTGACTTGAAAAGCTTATTTTTACAGCCATAGGGGACCATCACCTTATTTGATATTAATCTTAACTTGACATATCGCGTCCCTAAGAAAAAGGATCCTGTCTGCAGGAAAAAAGATAACCCTCAAGTGTTGCTATTTCTTTCTAGGAACAGAACCATTATTTCTTAAAGTATTTACCGTAACGTCCCTATGTTCTTATCTTTGACTTCTTTTCTTATAAAATAAAAAAATATGTTTATAATATCATGTTTACAAGGTTTTATATAACTTGGAATCATTTTTCATTGGACAAACTTGCTTAAAACACAAAAATTCCATAGATTATATAAAAAAATGTTTTAATCTTGAAAAAACGTTGAGTATTTTAAACCATTTCATAGAAATCACAATACGTTAATATAAACATGTTACATACATGTATATATAAAGGTTTTGTAAATTTAATTCAAATTCAAAATATCTTTATTCAAGTAAGCATTTACACGCACTTTTGAATCGTCAATCATTACAATACAAAAAAAGGTCAGTGTAGTCAGTCCGCAAGCAAGCTACCACCAGCTCGGAATGCTGCTCTGTTGAGAAGAGCCGGTCAGAATATCAACAGTTGCTCTTTTCAAAAGAAATATAACAACCTTAGGTGATGTACATTGTAATATAAATCCTGCAAATGATTCAACAACTTAAGTTCCACATATTTCGATCCACTAAAAACTCTTGAACGTTATATACGTTGATACGGTATATAATAAGACTTAATTAAAAATAACCTTTTGATTTAAGATTTAAAACCAAGAAAAGGAAGGTCTAAGATATCTTCTGGAACTTTATTAAATATGCGTATACTCAAACCCATGAAGATTGACTTTTTGAAGACGAAATTTTGGCGTTACGAGTTTGTTTTTATTTCTCGTATTTATCGCGTGTCTGTCACTGTTTTTATATAACTATTTAAATTTTGGAGTATATATAATATGTTATTAAATATATATTGAGAAGCGACTGTAGGAATACCTGTTTCTTTAAAAACATCTCGCAGAGAATCTCTAACTTTTAAGTTATAAATAGCCCGGACAACTCTTTTTTGTAAAATAAATATAGAATTAATTTCGGCAACACTGCCCCATAATAAAATACCGTAAGATAAAATACTATGAAAATAACTAAAATAAAGAAGTCGAGCCGTATTATCGTCCGTTAATTGTCTAACTTTTATAAGTACAAAGACGGCGGACCTGAGCTTGGCTGCGAGTGTTGAGAGTTGGGGGTTCCACTGGAGCTTTTTATCTAAAGTTATACCTAAGAAATTTGTTGAGTCAATCAATTCTAACACTTAATTGTTAAGGAGCAAGTTAAAATTTTTACTTTTAACATTAGGAAGTGTAAACTCTATGCAATTAGTTTTCTTAGCATTTAAGACTAAATTATTAATTTCGAACCAATGAAGGACTCGTGACAAAGTACTGATTACTTAGTCAAAATTAATCCTATCACGCTCAAATTTAAAAATAATCAAGGTTTCATGAGCAAAAAGTACAATGTCACACAAACCCTCAACAAAAAAGGGCAAGTCATTAACATAAAGTAAAAACAAAAAGGGGCCCAGAATAGATCCTTGTGGTATACCCATCTTTAGGTGAGAACCAGTATTACCATTATTTACGTAAACTGTCTGGACTCTCAAAAAGTCATTCAGGTACGAGGCAATAAAATCAGGCGCAGCGCTACATACACCGTAGTGGTTAAGTTTGCATAGCAACGTCTGATGGCCCACGCAATCAAAGGTTTTGGACAAACCGCAAAACACCCTAATTAACTCTGCGAATCTCTCTCACTCTCACTGCGACTTCTCCTATGCGTCGTAAATCGCGGTAATCGCGGTCGTAATCGCGGCACCCGCATCAGTCGTTGATTTGCTTTTGATGAAACCATATTGTTCACTATGCATGATCCCACTGCTATACACAAACTCTGACATCTGATTTAAAATAATTTTCTCGAAGATCTTACTTAAGACCGGTAAAACCGAGATAGGACTATAATTTTCGGGATCCCATTTATCGCCGCTTTTAAACAAAATAACTTTTTTACTGTTTTTGATCTGATCTGGAAATATACCAGTTTCGATACATTTGTTCTAACAAAAAGGGATAATTGAGGGGCAATATCATTTATAATAGTGATAAGCAATTTAACTGACATACCCCAAAGATCACCGGTTTTCTGCGAATTTAAGGTTCTAAATGTTTTAACTATTTCATGTGACGAAACAGGTTTAAAAGCCAAACAATTATTATTGACTTTAACATTTTTGTTCAATTCGGCGATTGCATCAGATGATGAAGAATTTAAATTACGCGTGACTGTTATTGGAATTTCAGTAAAAAAGGTCTTAAAATAATAATAATCAAATATGTTTTGGAAATTTGTTAATATACATTGCAAATTATAATTGTTCAATATATTATTCAAATACGTTAAGGTTTACTGTACTTTAAGAGTATGTTTAAAATATAGTTGTTTTGATTAGATAAATTTTGACTGCGGATAGTCGTATCAAATGTGTATTAGTGAGTACTCGACTTTCAATTTATATTTTTTTTCTATAAAAAGAGGTGTATTGACAATGTTAGCGTTAGCAGTGTTAGCTTTAAAGCAAGTTTGTGGTCAGTAATGTTATATTAAAATAGGAAATGGTTATTTAAATTGGTGATATAAAAAAAAGATATGTTTATGAATTTAAATTTTATATTTATATATCATTTACAGGCCTGTGTAATGAGTATTCATACAAGTACTAATTGTGACCTGCCACGCTTCGCAGTTGCCCCTTCTGGCGGCTTGGCTGAGAGATAGTTTTTGTTAGATAGACGCTTGTTTCAAAAACACAAATAAAACAAAACAATATCATTCAAAATGTCGAATTTCCAAATTGTTGTACCGCTTTGCAAATACGTTCCATTTTAAAACTCTTTATCTGAACACCTTATTAAGAGGGAAATGTGCATTGAATTTATTACAGTTATAAAAAAGATATATACATATGACAAATTAAGGTAAGATAGATAACAACAACCTCTGAAACGGGTTGTATATTGTGTTAAAATTGTAGCTCAATCAGTGCAGTAATATTACACAAACTAACAGAACATTTTCATATATAGAGATAGTTGCCCCTCGCTGCACGCGTTCAACAAGAGAGAAGTTTTTTTACCTAGGAATGACAGAACTTTTGAATTACAAGTTCCTTTGTCAGTTACAATGCACTATGTGAATATCACCGACCCGCATTGTTGTTGGTACAATGTTAAGTGGGAAGCGATTTGTATATTAATATGTAAGATAAATAGGTTATTGCATCATATTTTGTACATATTGCGGAGGGTATGTACTATAATCTGTGTACATAAAGTTTATTGTTTTATTACTAATATATATAAAGTATGTAAAACATTATATGTTCTATAGAAATCAAGTTTATTGATATTGAATTAATTATTTCGTCCATCCCACATGCTATTCCTAATTATAGAATCACAAATTTTATTTAACGTAACTGTATATTTAATGGTTGTATAAGTGTTGGGGTATAAGTAACGTATCACCAATATGATTTATTTTTGTACGTCCTTGTATATAAAAACACAACATAGTCCCCACCCAGCGCATCATTTCGAGACGCTCTGCCGTCGGAGGACGTTAGGGTTACTATCTAATCCAATTCTTTATTACTTCATATTAAGTGAGGAGAATACCGTCACTGAACCATTAAAATTAATGATTTCAAAAGTGTCAGTTGTTAATCTCCTGACTCGTAAAAACTAAAATTTATGTATTTATTATATACGTAATATTCTTTATTTGAAATGCGGCTTTTTTATATATTTTTTAAGGAATTATACAATAATATTTATATATAAAATATCGACTTTATATGGCGTTTACCCTTTTTAGGCTTTCGCAAATTTTTCCGGATACAGTATTCCAATAGAAAATGCAAAATATAATATAATGTAGAAATTCCGCTAAACAATATATGTTGTAGAAATTCTGCCAATATTTTGACCAGTGTTTGTTTATTTACAATATATACAAATTTCTAAATTTTTCTGCACTATAATATAAGCCTGGTATTTTAGTATAATTAACATGAACTTTAAACCTAGTTGGTATTTTATCTTTATCCTTTTCAATTATTTAATCTTATTGGGTTTAACCTTTTCAATATGGAGGTTATAATTCTCGTCAAAGACGCACTGTATTATTAATGAAAATATTGTTTCAATTTAGCAAAGGTCACGTTGTTTTCGGATTGTTTATTGTTATAACATTAATGTAATTGAGTATATGTTAATATGGACGCCATTTAAGACGTACTTTAAATATACATATACTACATAAACATATCAAGCAAAAATTGACAATAAGGTTCCTAAATATTTTTATTAAGTACAATATTAACTATCTGATAAAACACTTCGACCTCGGACGCCTCATACTAGTGGTTTCGTTTGTCAATTCCGTTAAAGATGGTCCATTGCTTTTGTTACATTGTATTATAGTGAAAGATTGAATCTTGTAACTGCGGTAAAAATGAGAAATATCTTCAGAGATCTTGTGAAAGAGTGAAACTGATAGTGACGCGATATTTCAATTAGCAGAGCGACAAGAAGATATTCCAGAGGCCCCAGATTCGTCTTACCCGTGGTAATATATTTTTTAATATATATTTATTTATAAATTTTATTTCTTGTTATAAGTAAAAGTAAGTATGAATGTTTAATGTTTTATTATAACATAATATGTAATTTTTAAAGGAAAATAAAAGAGTGAACAAAATAATAGGTAACAAATATTATTAATTAAATTTTCGTATAAAAATGTCCGTTTCGTCGTTACTTGATAAAACTGTTATATTGTTAGAACTAAAATAAAATTCAGTCTGTTATAGAATAACACTTGTTACCAATAACGGCCAGTAAAATATATCATATTTTACATTTTTAGCTCAGGCTGTAATCCGCTGGAGCAACAGTTGTTGCACTTGTTTTAAGTTAAAAGGATCGAATTGTATTCATTAATAAAATGTTTTTAATAAATACATACCTGTATTCCATTATAGAGTCATTATTTAACTAAGAATTTGGATATGTTTTTATTTAATGTATTTATTAGTAATGTAATTACATTTATTCATTTCATATTTATATTTCATTTGTAATACTCGTACTAATCCGATGAGTAAGTCAATTCTATGTTGGGATCGTTTAATATGTAGCTTTAAAAGTTTTCTAATGAAACGTTAAATACCGATTGAAATAAAATTTTACGAAATGTTTAATTATATAATAAGCTAACTAAGAACATACTGATATTCTATTTTTTATGTTAATGTTTGTCATACAACAAATCAAATATTTTCTTGACAGACTTTTTTTTATTATTTTTCAATTATTATAAAACTACATTATCATTTATTCGTAATTTATCAAGTATGCTTCTTTTTTACCACCAAATATTTATTTAAATTTTGGCAATAAGTTCTCACTTGAAAGTGAAACTCGGGATATCAAAATAATCTGCTCAAAATGTCGTAACATTACTGTTATTGATAATCTTAATCAAATATTTCATTGAATAATTTGAGCACTTGATTATTGCAAACAATTAATTTCTTGTATAGTCATTTATATTTTTCTAAGTTATTATCTAAAACTATTAATGCCTTTTAATTAACATAACTTCTACTAATACGTAATAGATATTTATAACGATAAGGAAAATTTGTGATCTTTCGCTTGTAACCAAGTTGTCACCGTAATAAATTTTTAACTATTGAATAAAAACAAGGCATAAATATGTTTTATATAGGATATTAAAAGAAAACTTATTGAAATCCATTCCGATCACAACTATATATAAGCATAAAAAAAATTAATTGATTATGTACATTAAAACAAAAAATATTTTACATATTTAATATAAAGAAATCAATTGAAGTTTCTTCCGCTCTTTTAATTAAATGTTTCAAAATGATATTATACAAACAAAACTAATGAATATTATTGAAGTCGTATGTCATATGCACAAATGGGAAAAGCTTATCATAATTTGTCATATACTAAAATGAATACGCATCTAATAAACACATTCAACCGAGCCTGTCATCAGGAGGAAAAACACTAGGCACGGAAGCTCGTTAGTGTTGTTCTCAGCGTACTCGTGTAATGAAATATATTCGTTCAGAGCTGTAAAATCTTCTTATTTATAAGGCTAAATGATTTTTTTAATAGTTTACATTAAAACATACACTTTACTTTAACATACAAATAAGTGTTCGGTGGAAATATATTAACTGAAATACAAATATTTATTTAAAATTTTTAATGGTTTTCATATTTATATTTACTTTTAAACAAGTAGGTATTATATATAAATTGATGAAATATGAATGTATAATATATTCATATTTATCAATTTATTTTTCAGGGAAATACTTAACGTATGTTACCTGAGAAAGTCTCTGAAATATTACTAAGAGTGAAGCATGTGTGCCAATAATTGGACAAAAACAATTAAGATAAATTAAATTAATGATTCAACAAAAACAGCGAATCATTATTTCTAATTTACAGTTCAATATCTTGGACAATAAGTGTTCGTAATGTGCTTTAGAAATTATACGACAAAATACTTCAAAAATTGTTTATGTTATAATATAGAATAATGTAATGTAATATAGAATGTGTAAATTTTTCTGAGCGAAGGACTGTAGAGTAACAGTCCAAGAGTGCTGAAAGATAGCGGTCTCCGCGTACTTTAATATTATATTACAATTTGATACAATAAAATCAATAACAACACAACAACAAGGGCAATTTTTCGACAGCGACACTGAACTAGGTAACGAAATGTAATATATCCACTTGTTCCATAAAGATCACATTTATTGGCGATAAAATACATAACTACAATATACTAACTTCGTTCATTATTGAGACATCCAATAACTATATTACCAATTATAGATTACAAAATATGAAAACATGTTTCATTCACATGTTGTGGTCGATGTGCCAAAACGTCTACAGTAATATGTGTACTAAATTTTTATCCCTTACTGTGCTATTATACAAAACTTAAAATATTACTAGTATTATTATTTTCTGTACCATTGCACGTCTACACTTTAACAAATAGTCGTCAACTCTTAAGTGCTACTCATTTCCCAACGGTCCACATAAAATTTTGCATAGTTACCTAAATGCTAAGCTTTTTAGACTATAAAGAGAATTTTAAAGTGCATTTTACAAGGCGTAAGTGTATAATCGCTGCAGAAAGGTAAGAGTTTTTCAGCGAAGCTCAAATCGAAACATAGGTATTATAAATTTAAAAAAATAATAAAATTATAAAAATTATAAATACATACTTATGCCTATATAAGTGTACGTGCATACATAAAACTTTATCTTTCCAATACCTATATAAACTGAGGACAATTTTATTACTGTAAATAATAAACACTAAAGTCCTTATTACATATATATTTTAAGTTTCGAATTGCATTTTTTAACTTTAGGCATTCGCATTTATAATATTAGTATGGATTTACTGCTTTTGTTCAGTAATACAATTACAATTTAAATGTTGCGTTGCCTACAATTTTGTACTCGTTAGCATATTCCTTTCTATTTTGTTTCAAAGCCATTCTTGCAGCTCCATTAATTTCAATATTTTGTGTAGAAAGTGCGATATATCGGAACTAAAAGCCACACGAAATATTATTTTGTATTTCTTGTTGCTAGCAAATATAATACAAATATAATACTAAAAAAGAAGATACTAATAATAAGAAGATTGTCCTAATCGGTTTGTTACGGATGGTGTAAAGTATATCAATATCAAAAGTAATATACTCCAATCCGTAGCGTTGATTAGATTTTGAGGGGGATAGTTAAAGGAAGTTAGGAGAAGTTATTGCATTTAGCACCAGTAGGTAAGTTTCTTAATGTCTGAATTGGTATTTTGAGCATAGTTCATACTTCATGAAGACTGCTGATCTTTATTTTCCCTAGATGGGGAAAAAAATTGTATTGTTTCGTCGTAACGAAATGCATAGATGCATTTTTATTATTATATAAGTTTTAATAAAAAGTTTATACTTGTAATTCTTTTTTATGAAAATTAGTCAACAGTCGTGTTGTTTTTTTTCGACTGTACGTCCGTAGCTAATCTAATTACATATTGACAATGTTTCAGGCATGAATACATGCTGTATTTTTATTAAACACCATTGACAAATGATTGTATTAGAACATATTATTACAAATTTATGTAAATTAGATAGTTTATAATAAAATATTATTTTATTTTAGAGTTTACAGGACATACGACAAAAAATTGTTTTATAGCAATAAATTGTTGAGATAATAATATGGTTATAAAAGTATTACAATATATTTTTTTCTATATTAATGAATAATTAAATTAATAAAATATAAAATCATGAAATATTTCACGGGGAAAGTAAACATTTTTTCTCGTATAAATTATAGAAGCTTTGAAAATGTTAGAGCATCTCTATTGAAGTGTAACTAGTAAGCGTAAATTATACTTTACATACTGCGAGCAGATATGGTTTGTTTGTACCCTGTGATTCTCATATCTCTTTTAATATATTCCTCAATAAATAGCTTTTTTTAAATGTTAAGTAATCGTATATGACAAATGAAAGGCAAGACCATCCAGTGCATTCACGTAATGTAAGAGAGGCATAAAAGCAAAATATTACAAATAAAATTACTTTAAAGGATATATTTGTTCTCACAAGTCCGAATTATACTCAATTCATTACAATGTAGCTGTAAAATCATTGTTTTATTTTTTATTTTAAATTTATTACATCAATATATTTTTTTATACAAAAAAAAAACCTATATTTGAGATTCATTTAAAAAAACATTAATGATTTGCGATCGAAATATATGATACTTTTACGGTATATTTGATTTTTATTGTTTGTACTCATAGAATTTAAGTTGAACATTTTGTTGACAATAATTATAAGTATTATGCCCTCAACTAACATTCTCTGAATAATTTTAATTCCAAAGCAAAATGTGACTTTATAAACAAATATCATAATATGGTATGCTGAAAGTTCCGCAAAAGAGGAAATTTACTCGACGACTTTCAAATTGATACATGTGTCATGTAAATAAGGCTCAAAGAGTGAATTAATATTGTGTGCAGAAGCTGTATTGATATTTCAACAAATACAATTGGATACTACTGCGTTTAATAGTAATATGGTTGGTGGTTGGTTATAATAAAAATGAAGGTGCTTAAAAAAAAAAAAACATATATTATAAGTTACTAATATATTAACAAAGCAATAAAGATAAGATTGTTTATAAAACAATCGTTTTACAAAAATTGTTTTTAATTTTATTTCGACATTTACATATAATATAATAATTATAAATATAATAACGTTAATATAGAAATTAAAAAATAATTACAAATTCACGAAAAAATAGAATATGCTTACCGAACTACGTCCTTTCAACTAATAATAATCTAATTTAGATTTTTATTAATTACCATGAATATTACCCACATATTGTTTTCGTAATCATTGGGACGTTCGGCAACAATTGTATGAGTTATACATTATATGTCCGAATACAACTGAATATTTATCAGTATATGTATGTATGGTACAGTATGGTACATAGTTTAAATAAGTATATTACAATGAAAAGTCTAGCTATAGTGACATACAATATAAAGACATTCTTATAAACAAATATTTAATGGTTTTATAAACTCTATACTATACCAAGAAAAAAATCATATTTGTTTTGTAATATAAATGAAGTAATAAGGCTACTTTTTATTACGTTTAATTTGTCTGTATAATTTTTATATCTTCTAATTAAGGTACGTTAGTATATTTAGCTAAATAAATTTCAACATGGAGTATTAGTATAAGCCTTACTCGCCATGACTGTAGAACGTTTGACGCATCTTATTTTACAACAAATAAAATAAAAATCTCCGAAATAGTACGGGTTTTAAAGTGCACAATTATAACAATAATAATAAAGTTTTACTATTAAACATACCGTTACTTTTAGATATACAGCACAAGAAAATTTACAAAATTTTACAACAAGTATTTTACTTGAGATTGTAAAGTTTATTTATTTATTTAAGGTTTATTCCTGATATCTGCTGCTTTAAATGAGAACCCGTACTAGGTAATGATTCAATACCTGTACAAATGAACTGCTTTGCTCGGTATCTTGGGACTATGAAGAGGAACGTGGAATTGCTCATTAATATTATCGGAATAGATTAAAATAGACGAACTGGAGCTATTATACTTCTTACCTTCATTTTGATATTATTTATTTCCTTACATCTTTTCCACTAGTTATCACTTGTGTAGGTCAAATAGGTTTTCCCGTATTTGATATTTATAAACATTATATTAAATATTATATGATTGTGTTAACATAACGTTATGTAAATCATAAAAATGGTTATGTAATTAACAAAATATTATATATTCGCTATTATATCTGTTGTTTTCTAGTTACTCCATATATATGAAGTATTATATTATATGTTAGAAAAATTATAATATTAATGACGATATAAGTACAAAAATACTTAGCTTATCAGACGTGCAGTAGCGATATTATTATAAATTAAATAGGGGCTCGGAGCCGTATTTATACTAAATTACCAGTTACAGAGGCCCCGGCGGCCATTTATGTCATAATCATAACTTTAAACATTTCAATTAGTTTAATACTAACAAAATAGTTATTCCGAACGATACTTCTAAATGTATTTGTGGCAACCATAACCCACATATTTAAGTGTAAAAACATAATAATTTAATATCCTATACATAGATCCTACTAATATACCATATCAATAACTTTTACCACTTTAATATAATATTTAATAATAACAACTTGTCCAATTAATTGTCAATTCTTAAATGTAATTAATACAATAGTTATATACTTTAAGACTGACATTACGAAGTTTTAATAAAATTAAATAGTTATACAAATAATGATATTATTACTTTATCCACTTTACAAAATATATCATTAAAGTTCAATGTAATGTAGGTAACATAAAATAATACACTAGAGGTCAGCAGACATCTAACGATAATAAGTGTTGGTTGTTATAAAGGTCACGTAAGTAGTATTTTGTAATTATATTGTTATTTTACTATAGAAATTTGCAGTATTTAATGTTTTGCCAATACAATCTTGTCTAGTTAATTTAATTTTTATTTAAATTGTGGATAAAACAATTTTCTTGATACAACATTTTTTATTGTAAAATTCTACATTTGAAATTAGACATATTATAACAGTTGGAAGATTGAAAAAAAGCGTTAAATTGAACGATCTGATATAATTATGTTATTAATTTGAAACTTTATACTGTTGAGTACAACATTATAAAGTAATATTGCTTAACAGTTATTATATCATCGTATTACTCAATACGATAAAACATGTATATATATATATATATATAAATAAACTTAACTTAGTATCCATGATTCTGAAGGAAGTTCACGTAAAAAGCTTGAGGAGCCCCGGAGGGCATGTATGAAGGGGTTTATGTCTGTGGCCGAGGCGAAAGAGGTATGCAGGGACCGTAGCGTTTGGCGCTCCGTCGTCTCTGGCTACCCCACAAGGGATATGGCGTATCCCTAATTAATAATATTAAAGATATTTTAATAAAATTTTAAAAGTCTATCAAATAATTTATTCAGTTTTATTTTAATGAATCTGAAAGTAAAATTTATATATATTAATTAAGCTGAAAAGTTCCACTTTAACCTTTGAATGCACAAGTCTGTGGAACTGCAAGTTAAAATAAAAAAGAATAACTGACTAACTATTTTACATTACAGTATATTCATTTAAAATTTTTAAATCGTAGGTTTTAAATTAAAATATCAAAAGTATGGGATAAACCATTTATGAGTAAAATATTACAAACGCGGATATTGTTATTTCTTTCCTGGATTAGAATAGTACCTCTTATAGCTATCTCTCTATATTGTATGCTAACACGCAAGTTATCTTGATGACCACTAGTAGTAATACTTTACTACTGTTTAAATAATTTTACCATTCAGTCTGTTGGAGCCTCCTATTAATTATATATAGTAAATCAGACTGTAAGGAATGATACAGAACCATGTACTGTGGCGCTCTGTATCTAGTACATTTATAATATTTTAAGAATTTATAATTTTTTATTGTTACTATTATTATAAAATCATTTGGTTCCTAAAGATAATTAAGGTTATATATAACATTTGTGATTATGCACTCATGTAAAATTGATTTACATAAAGAAGAAAAGTGTAAATTATTAATTACAATTGATTACCGTTTCAATACGGCTGTTTAATTGACTGTGTGTCAATTGTCATTGTAGTTTATTGAAGAAACGAGCCCGGGATATGCTGTCGTATTACAAATGTTAAATTGCCATCATTCCTAGACTACCAGAATTATAGCGTTCATTGCTTTTTAGTAAAACTTTAGAATCAAGACATTTCTTTGATATAATTAAATATTATTTATACGAAATTTAGAATCGTAATGTATATAAGACACATGTCGGATTGAATATGATTATGTCAAAGTTATATCGTTATTATATTTAAAGTGAATTATTCCGTCAGAATTAAATGTTGTTTAATGAAAACGCTCAGCACTACTAAAATTTTAAAAAATACTAAAAGAGTAGTTGAATTTCAGTGTTAATGGACCGTTATATCGATGTAATTGGGTATATATTGTAAATAAATATCACCATTCAAATAAAATATATGTTTATCTATATGTCTCTAAGATAAATATCATAAAATTTATACAAAATAATAATAATATGAATATAATTTTTCATTAATGTTGACACATTTGGTTAAAATGTGTATCTACATATATATGTCAATGCATTTAGGCATGTATGTATGTTTGTATGTATGATATGGTCATCATATTTAGTGTAGGTACGCTAATTGACAGCAGTAATAGATAAGATCATTTCACATAACTCGAGTATATTTATTATTAGTTGAAGATTATAATGGAACTTGATTGATTTATAAACAAAACTGATTCAAATATATTGATATGTTATAGATTCAGCAAACATAAAGATAATTTATTGTTATAGTTAATATTTATTCCTTAAATAAAAGTTAACAAAGAATATGAAACAGTTAACATACTAACCTAACACTTGATAAAACTTTACTATACGTGGTGAGTGCCACCTGTAAAGTAAATTTTTAAAAATGTCAGAAAGAAACAAAATTTCTTTATAGGAACGATGCTAATATAATAAAGATTAATAATTCATTACTAATATTGACAGTGTGAAATAACTTTTAAACAAATTTGTATTATAGACATCAGATCTGCATATAAAATGCCTCATTAGAGTAGAAACGTAAATGTAATAACAACTTAATCTCAACGACCTCACGCGCGTAGTAAAAGTAATCGCACAGCTTATGTTCTAAAAGTATATAGGAGCTAATATTTAACAGTAATACAAAGGTCGAAATTTATATAGAATTTTAGGACTTCAAATCTGAAAGTTAGATTTTGGTGTGAAAGAATATGAAATAACAGACGTTATGTTGTAAAAGTCAATAAAATATATTGAATATTATTGTCACGTTAAAAATACTTATTCTAGACCACCTCTAGCAGATATATAAAATAAGAGGTTTATATTTATTTATTTGGAAAAATCAATATAGTTCAATACATGTGAATGTAAACAGATTTTTTAATTATCGCTTTCCTGAGACGATATATAACTATTTTAAGTTAAACTACAGTTCAACTAGTGACTATAATGTACACAGTATAGTCACTGTCCATACATTCCCTTCTAATTCCTCCCTTACAGTTTATTTTCAACATGTATAAAAGCGCTAGTAACACAAAACTAATTAAACATGCTTTTGTTCTCTAGAGAAGTTACCTTTAAAAAATTACACAACATACTACGAACAGCGTTTTAATAAATCCTCTCAAGAGTCGAACGATGTACGGTTAATTGAGAAAGTTTGAAAATGTTGAACGAAAATTATAAACACTTCTTTGTGTACAGCGTGCTTTTATTTAAAACTGAAAGATTTTTTTTCTAAAGGAGTGGTATTACTTTTACTCTAGAAAAGTTTTACACTCTTTAAGATATTATAGTAAAAAACAGTGAGAGCCATTAAAATTATAAGACAATGTTTAACGCAAGTAAAATTTTTTGAAGAATGTTTTTCTTATATTTTGTATCTACCTTTTATAAATATATTATATTTATACTATATTAATTTGCTGTAAATGACTTTGATTCTCTGTAGTTTTTTTTATGTATCTGGATGTCGTTGCCTGTAAGTCAAGTGTATATTTTGTATGCTATCGACGTAGTCGTGATGAGCAGGTGGCCGTTACATGCACTTTATTAATATCGGCCAATTTATAACCACCTTATAACGTTGAATAAAATATATGAAATATTTAAAATATTCATGTTTCAAAGTAAAAATTTAAATGACTTCAGCAATAACTTTTTCTTATATAACACTGCATGTTATACGAATTTTGAAGAAAATATTTCAGTGAGAAAGTGTAAAATTTTGTACATAAACACAAATTCTAACGAGTTTTTTATATACAGATGACACAGCTGATGCCAGCGACTAATACTCTCATCATAAAAGGTTACCAATATTCAAACTTGTTGTTCAATGAATATTGAATTGCAAAACTATATTTATTATAATTTGATAAATTATTATGTTTAATTAAAAATAATTAAATAAAAAAAAATTATAGATTCTTATACAATAAAATGCTTTAGATGATTTTAAGTATTTTGGAATATATTTTCTTATTATGTATCGCTTTTTTCGACAAATTTTAACAATATATTTGGATCTTAGGTTTATTGACTTCATCTGAACATTTAAAACCAGTACATAGCTTTAAAATTAAAAATTAAGAAAAGTAAATTAATCTTATTAATGTTCTGATAGTTACTTGATAGTTATTTGATGACTTTGTGTGCTCTCTAACTTGCGTTACGGTATGTAAAAAGAAAGAATAAAAACATTTACCTACAGAGATACCTTGACCACCGCAATCGGATTTAAAACCAGAGTTCAAACTTTTGATTTTTGATCTTTGTTCAGCTTGATAACTTTTTCAACAAAAGCGAGTATAATAGTTTTCATCGCTTGGGAGACTTCTTTAAAAAGCGAGAAGTATTTTACCTACACAATTGGAACTAATCATTTTATATAAGATACAAATGAACCTGATGAATAAGATGTTTTGATAATAAAATCTTACATATACTCAAGAAAAAAAGACAACAAATACGGAAATGCTACACCTGACATATGTGTCACGTTATTAAAATCACCAGGTCAAATACGCAACTCTGTCCTCTCATAGAGATCATATTTTTAGTAAGTAGTAAAATACTAAAACTAGAAAATAGAAATACGGTTAATTTAATTGTTTTCATTGATTGTTTTTCAAAATAATAAAAATAAATGACGACATATTCAGCATGTACCATTAATATTGCAGGAATTAGTAGTGCATGTGATGAACTCGCTTTTGTAATTAACTAATTAATAGTTATAGATGGATAAACAATTAATTACTGTAGAGTGCGTCAGTAATTTTATTTAACCAAAAGTCTTAACCAAGCAATCTATTTAATTGTATTTTTCTAGAAAATGTTTACTTTATGTAATTATAAAACTAGTATAAGTCACTAAATTGTAAATAGAATAATTATGAACAATAATTGGTCATAATTATAATAAAGTATCTACAGTATACCAGATTGGAATAATCATGTGCTCTGGAATGCCAAGTATATACATGGTGTGTATGTGTATGTACTGACATGTAGTCAGGTGAATTTGTCATCTACGTCCTATTGTTCCTAGTTTCTGTGAATGAATTGTAGGATAGGCATAGAAAGCAGTATTATAAAGTCCATTGTGATCAAACTGTCAGATCTTCACGCTGAATCCTTGAATTTATATTTACCATCAAGGAGTACAAGTTAAAGAAGGGATTTCGTGATATTATATATAGATATAACCAGATGTTTTACGACACAATAGAGTGCGTCGTAAAACTCTATTGAGGACTAAGTTCTTGCATTCGAATAATAATATTTATTTATTTATTTATTTACCTTCACGCCATATCCCTTGCGGGGTAGCCAGAGACGACGGAGCGCCAAACGCTACGGTCTCTGCATACCTCTTTCGCCTCGGCCACAGACATCAACTTCTTCATACATGCCCTCCGGGGGGTCCTCATGCTTTTTACGTGACCTTCCTCCAGTATCGTAGCTACTGTGTTTTCGAAGGTCACTCGAGGCCTCCCCCTGTCCCTCTTACCGCTCACTTTTCCCATATAAATCTTTTTTACCATTCTTTCATCACTCATTCGTTCAACGTGCCCAAACCACCTGAGCACGTTCTTCTTCATTCTCACCGTGACATCTTCGCTAGTACCTGCCATTCTGTGGATTTCTTCATTGCGGATTCGATCAGCTAGACTGACTCCGCATATTCTGCGAAGAGATCGCATCTCCACAGCATTCATCTTTCTTACATTCTTCTTCTGTGTTACCCACGTTTGGCTGCCGTATAACAGTGTCGGTAGCAAAACTGCATTGTGTACAGCCAAACGTGCAGCTATACTGACGTTTTGCCGTCTCAACAATGCAGTCAAAGCACCATTGACTCTGTTACCAGCAGCAATACGCCTTTCCACATCCATTTCGTATCTTCCGTCTCTGCTAAACATACTTCCCAAATATACCACTTCATTCACTTGTTCTATTATCTTATCATTCACGTTGATCTTACATTCTGTTCTTTCTTCATTTCTTTCAAATATCAGAACCTTCGTCTTATCTACATTCAGGTTAAGACCATTAATTTCACACCCATCTTTCAGAGTGGTGACCAATGCCTGCAAATTGCATTCTGATGATGCAATGAGCACTGCATCATCTGCATATAGTAAGCAATTGACCTTAAGGTCACCTACTTTCACTCCCATGTCACTATCTTTCACTCCTTGGAGACAACTATCCAAATACAAATTGAACAACCAAGCTGACATAGCGCAACCTTGCTTAACACCCGATTGGATGTCAAACCAGGGCGACATGCCAGCTCCTACTCGCACACAGGCTGAGTGATCTCGGTAAAGAGACCTTACAGCCTGTAGCAAGGGTCCGTTCACATTGTATCGGGGCAGTATCTCCCATAACTTCTTTCTCACAACCCTGTCAAACGCCTTTTCCAAATCCACAAAAGCACAGAAAACCTTTTGGTTTAGGGCCAAAAACTTTTCCGTGATCATGCGGAGGGAAAAGATCTGATCTATACACCCTCTTCCAGGTCTAAAACCTCCTTGTGCCTCCCACAACAGCCTTTCAGATCTCTCTTGCATTCTTCTCGCTAAAATAATGTAATATTTACAAAAAGTATGTGCTAAGCGTTGAAGACATAAAATAAGTTAAATCAAAGACAGTAATTATGACAAAGTCAATATTTCATCTCAGTTTTGCTTCAGAATGATAACGGCATTTTTAAAAGGTATAGTTGGATAAAGTAATAATGCTTCATGTATTTAAAAAGAAACAGAAGTATGATATATTATATCTCTTGTTAATCATGATAAGTTTTGATTATTATATTAAAAATTTAGTACTTCTTACACTCAATTAATTATACTCAATATATTATTACTTATTGTAAAACAGACTATTTTAATTTCACTACTTTAATTTTTTGTTGTTTTGTATCAAATATCATTCAAAGACTTTTTAATCCCAATGAAGTATTTTTTGTAAAAAGAAAAACACTAAACATACATAATTATGTCCCAGCAGAGTACAACCCTTAATAGGCAAAAATGTGAAATTAAAGTAATTATTAAAGCAATAACCTAGTTAAAGCCTCAAAAACCATAAGCTCATGTTAGCTAATATAATATTTTGTTTAAGATATTATTAAAATATTGGTTTATTATAATAGAATCAGTTTAATTTTTTTTAATATAAAGTAATGTAATATAATTTTACACACTTCCAAATATTCTCATACATGCTTATTATTAACGTTATTTATATAAGTTGTTTATATTAGTTTTACGAGACTCTAACGAATTGTAGTTGTAAGGTTGTTCTAATTTCAAGTCTAGTTGTTCTAAAAATATAGTACTGTTGTTTAAATAATATATACATCATTTTCATGGCTAGAGAAATAGGTATCTTGTAAAATGTGTTATTTGTTTATGGAAACAATTCAGAGCCATTTATGCTAGGACATTGCTTATAGCCAATATTATGGTTCCTTTAAACTGCACATACAGACATGGAAAATTAATTAAAAGCTTTTAAAACAGGACATATATTGGCGACAACAATGCAATTATTTAGATGAAAGTGAGCATGGCACATCTTTGTAAAATAGACAATAGAATTCAAATTTTTTGGTTTAACAATGTAGCCTAAATTTTGCTCAAAATGCTTTAAGATTAAAAGGAATAGTTCCTTCAGTTCAATACAGTAGTTCAATACAGTAGTAGTTAGATCCAAAACTTTAACAAAACCAGCACCTCCCTGTACGTGATTTTAAGCCACATTTTGAACAGCAGTACCTAGCTTTGTATACTTGAACAAGGTCTTGTCTATCTAACTTTCTATATATAAAGTTTTAATAAAAGCTATATCATAAATAGAAAGCTTTATTCAAAGAAAGAGTAGAGTATGAGAAAAACGGTGTGTGTGATTATCAGAAAACCTAAAAATGATATTAAATTGGAAATGTTTTACACTGAATATCATGCTATATCTCCCAGATAACTAACTTAATTCACACTAAATCTCTAAAGTGATGTAGTAATTTTCTTCAAATCTCTCTACAGACTAAATGATAGACTAACTATCAAACATAATAACCCTAGAAAGAACCAAAATCTATTGGTTACTCTAATATGGTTAATATATAAATATCATTTTTACATATGGTGTGCATAGAAAAGATATGTTTTGTTGTGTATAAATGAATGAATATTTCTCATAAATTTCTGTTTTAATATTTAATATACACTGATCATCTGATAAAGTAGATGTTACAAACTTCCAGTTCGTCCCAGACCCTTCGACAACAAACTGTTTCAATAATAATCAACTTCAACTGAGTTTGGGTTTTAGCGATAAACTTATACAACTAAAACACAATTTAATGGGACCCTTGCGGTGAAAATATTTCAAATGATAAATAATAAAAATATTTATCATTTTGAGTTTTATAATGTAATTTAAATTTGTGTATGAATTCCTATCTATCTTTAATTCTCTCACAAGACAGATGAATAATTTAGTTTACTACTTTATCGTTGTAGTTTCAAAAACTTTTAAATAAATGTATAGTTCCTTAAAAAACTGATAGTAAGTCGTTCATCCATAGAATTAGTGAGAAGTCTTAATGTAAAAAATACTTTAAAGGTGAGTTTGAATAAAAATTTATAACATCAAAAGAGTTTAAAATAAAAAAAATATAGATATTATAAAACATAATTATCAAATTTAAAAAAAGAAATATGCACATAAAATTTTTTAGAGTTTTTTTAACCAATGTTTCTCTAATAAGTTGGTGACTGTCTTTTCTCACTCGGTAAAAAAGTAAAGATTTGAACCATAGTTAACCCATATAATCTAAGTCCAACCCAGTGATAGATATGTAAGTACATATACATTTGAAATAAAATTCTTACAAACATAATAATACATTTCTAACTTACCAATTTAAAAAAACGGGGGAAACCTAAATTATATATTATCTTTGTAACACTATTTAGTAAGTGTTGTTTTATCAACGTAAGTTTCTAAATTTGTAGTTATTATTTATATTTGTTTTAACGTAAAATTGATTACCATTTAGGTATTTTATATTCCGAATAACTTAAACCCAAAGTTAAATAACATACGAAATGTTGAAACTCTTTGGCCAAGCAGTTGTTCTGACAATTAGTAATTTTTACTATCGTCAACATTCACCTTTAAAATGTTGAGTTTATTTAAGGAAGGAAATGATTTATATTATAGAATACAATATAATATTTAATATAAAAAAGAACAGAATAAATTAATATATCAAGATAATATCATTGTTTAATAATGTAAGTAGCTTCAAAATTTAATGAAGTGATATTCAAAATAATACGTAAATGCTGAGCTGTTCATGTTTTTTTTTTCACAGTTATACTTTACTTAATGTATGCTACTCGCTCCAAGCGAATGATTTAGACTTTTTTTATTTTTTCTCTATCTTAGTTAGTTGCCTACACACTATACTATTTTATATATTACATTCTTGTATAATATAAGTTATAATTTAGCAAGCTATATGTCTGGAGAGTATTTATTTCTCGAAACTAACTTTAACATTCAAAGATGTCTAAAACCTATCAACGGCATACGGTTTCATAAAGTACAGATGTGTAAAGTAAGTTTTTTTTGGCTTCTGAGTTTGACCAATACACGCTGCAGTCCAGGGGAGGAAGACGAAGGTTATGTAGAGACTCCGACGCACTAAACCAGACGGTTGCCGTCGCCGTCATAGTGGGCCACCGCACTTGTGGACACAATTGCGGTGACCCGACGGACACCTCGAAGAGGACACCCCGCAATCAGAGGCATCTATCAGAGGTTTCAAATCCAGCATTTACATTCAATATCATATCAATTATAAAAACATCAAATACTATCAATATTAAATATTTCCCCCAAAAGCTTATTACTCTCTTTGTATATTTTTTCAGGTATTATTTGTATTATGTGGCGTTATATTTTTATCAATAAAATGAGTTCTGTGATTTCATGATTACTAAATAAGCAGTGGGTTGGTCATTACCCACAAGTAAAAATATTTTTGACTTTTGATTCAATGTAATATTTGTTTTTACCCAAAATTATTTAGAATATCATTTTGATGTATCTACTGGGAAATAACCATAACAAAATTTTATGAATTCTATTAGTTTACAGAGAAATAGTAATGGGTTAAAAAATGCAAATAATTAACGAGTATAATAAGGCAATAATAGAATTTTATATTAAACTAAATGTTTATTATTATATTAAACTAAAGTCCAACCTGGACTTCAAATAATAACATATTATATTACAAATAATAATAATTAATTACATTTCGAAGAAATTATGTTGATGAGTGTCTATTTCTTATTGCGGATCAGCTTTCTTCCCCGAAACATTTCAAAAACAAGAGGAACAAAGTCAATCAGAAAATTAATAAACAATGTAATAAATAACGCCAATGTAAGTTATCGCATTTTTTTTTCACCTATTTAATACCTGTTTCTTTACATTATTTTACGTATTTAATGTATATTAATATTTTAAAACCATAATTTAAATTCAAGTTTATTTATATTTAGTGTATGTCAAACCAATTATTACTTATTTAATTTATTTATTTATTGTGGACATAAATGGGGATTTCCTATGTGACAGCAGTGTAGTAGTAATTATTACATAGATTTTTAAACGATCAACACATTGATATTTTACTACAGAAACAGCTTAAGACAAAGCAAGATTAGTAACGATGGAGTTATTTAAGGAGAATTCAATAACAAGTCAATAAAATAACAAAATTTTTATGACAATCTAAGTAACAGTGTTTTAAGAGATAAATAAATAAAAATGTCAAAAATAAAGCTTTATTTCTATTACTCCTACTTCTGCAGATTCAAAAGTAAATTATTGCGATAAACTCTCATAAATATAAACTTTTTATTCTAACGTTTTCAGAATAATAGTTTAAGAAAAAAGTTTCCAAAATGTTGATAAGCGGTACTGACGGTAAACAATATACTCGTACATCGATTTTGCTTCATTGGTGGGGAAAAAATCTAAAATATTGGGAATGACCTAAAAATCTAAAATATTGGGAATCTTAAACAAGTCTCGTTTGTCAGTTTGTCAGTTTGTTTGTCTAAATGCAACAAACTCAAAAACTATTTAACTAATTTACTATATTTTTTAATGTAATATATAAAAACGATGGTAATTAATCATAAAAACTTTTTAACCGACATTCTTAGTAAATAAATTTAACATTCATTATGTGAATATAAATATTAACATATTACTAATGTAATTCATTATACTAGCAATGCAATGTTGAATGTTAATAAACATTTGAGAACGTGCATACGACAGTGCGGTGATAAACCACACTTATGATAATAGAATTTACTTTAACTTACTTCAAAATCTTAGTAAGTGTAGACAACGCGCTGACAGCTTTGGTGGTGTGATTCTAATTAATCAAAGTTCACAAAAAACAAATTAAAAGCTATATATAATTACTTTTAATAATATACTTTGAACTTCGACATTTTTTTATCCTTTTTCATTATAGTCATATTATATTATACGAGTATATATTTAATATGAAACTTAAAGAAATAATAATCTGATATATCTTCTGGCTTACATAATAACAAACAATTCAAACACATTATATTAATCTTAATAGTGTTGTTATTTTAGTTGGAATACTTTCATTTCAGAGAAGACTATAAATTATGGAATGAAAATATCCAACGACTAGTTTTTCTAATTAGTAATTTACAATATATTAGTTAATTAAAGGGGAGCGTAGCAAAATAGCTTTTAAGTCTGCAATCAAAAGCACTGGGTGGAAAGGTCACAGCGACAGCTGTCAGTCTTCAAGTAATTGATAAGAGGAATGCAGACTTATATTTTACGCACCACATATTTACATACAATAGTAGGCAGCTATGTTCTAAAACTAATAGGGTGTGTAAGGGTGTCATCTTGTATGAGTATACTGAAATACATAAAACGAAACTTTTTTCATGTTGTCATATACAAATACGGAAAATGACAAATTGATAGTTTAAGTACAATTAATAATATTTATTTGTTGGATGTAACTGTAGTATCTGCTCGGATGACATTCAACGCTTGAATAATACTATATATAGGTATAAACCTAAATCAATATGGTATGATGTTGATGAAGTAATAGAGGTAAGACAAGAGGAATATTGTTTCAGGTTATTATTAACAATTATGTAATTTTTCGAAACTAATTATTCATTCAATACCTAAGAGAGCGCTCGGAAAACCGCTAAATAATGTTGTGTTTGTGAATGTAATTATAATATTGTTTATTTTGTCGCTTAAAGTAAAATATTGACATGAATATTAGACTTCACGTCGAGAACTCTGATACAATTATACTGCAGAGTGATATTTTAACAAAGAAAAATAATATTTTATACTTATTTTATGAGTTTTTCCTTTCTAAATTATGTTTATAATTATTAATAAGAATTTTAAAACAGACAAGTTTTTTATTATATGAACTAGAAATTATATTTAAAGTATTGTAAGTGAAATTGACAATAAAAAGTTAAAGATTAGTTCTGCAACTCCAAACAAAGCCAAAATTTTTATTGCAATGCTTTTGATGAAATGAAAATAATTTGTGAGTTTTAGATGAAGTTTTAAATAAGGGTTAAAATATAAGGTGTACACTCGATTTAAGCGGCTCTAGTTCAGTTTATTAAAACATTTTAGTAATCACAAAAATAACACAACTATTAGGTATTTGTCACAAAACACAAGGTCATATTTTGAACCACATATTGACAAATGTTAAAATTTCTTTATCAAAAAATACCCGTATCAAACTTGGTGACAGCATTCTTTCTAATTTATGATTGAATCAGTTCATAAGTATTTTTTTTTTATGTAATTGCCATACATTTTAAACATCTTTTACAATCTTTATTTCAATATAAGTAATACTTGTGGTTAGCGTGATGGCATGAGGGTCTGCAATTAATTAAAATCTAATTATTTTATACTAATTCTACTTTTCAATAAGGTTTACAATTTATATATTATGTACAAATGCTATAATTTTAAATATAACATGATGAATACTCGTTAAACATTTATAGAAAAATGTACATCAGGATCAAATAAATATAACATTTTTTTTTATATATATAGAAACAGCAATTATCTTCTAAGTGTAAACTTTAGGGTGCATCGTAAATGGCTTTCCATTATAAAATTAAGACATCACATGGTGCAACGTTATTTTATTTAGGACTCAAATAAAATAACCCCGGTTAAGTCAAATGAACAGCAAAAATATATATTAATTTCAAGAGGATAAGTAATTAGCATTATCCCCCTACTTTTATTCGACTTATTACATATTATATAAAATTCGTGTATTGAAACTTTTAAATACAAAATACTTAAACAAATATGCTAACTTTAAAATTTGTAATAAATTATTTTGACATAAGTTGTAAAATTTGTTTCGAACTTAAAGTAGATATAAATGAGGTGCAAAAAATAACATTATTTTACATTATCAAAGTAGTCAAAGACGACTTACTCGTAAGTTCTGATTAAGACGTAAAAGACATTTAGGAGAGCTTTTACGTTATTCTCGTCTAATAGCTTTGGGTAATTGTTTTGGTTGTTTTGTAAACTCTGTTTGAATATATATCCAGCTGAGGAATTATAAGTACTGAGTTAACAATTACGTTTGTTCGGTGAATTGTTAGTTATGATTTACTTATAAAAATCCTTTTATTTAATATTAATAATAATCGTGTAAGATGATGAATATGTTTAGTTATATGCCATGAATAAACCTTTGCAATCTATTGCAGTTAAAAGAAGATGTACGTCTATGTCTTTGTAATTATGGATGTAATATGCACTTGCAGACCTTGGAAAATAAGGGGTAACCTAATCTGCTAAAAAGGTTTCTCGCAACCTAATATTGTATTACTTCACGAAAAAACTTACCTAAAATGATTATAGATGAAACGAAATCGGTATTAATTTCGACTTTGAAACTGAATTAAAAGTTTTCTAAACTTACAATATTTTTTAGTTTTATTCTTAATTCAGTTGGATATTATTTTTAACAAAAGATATTAATTTCAAATAATAGGAAAAAAATACAGAACATAGCAGAATGATAATACAATGGAGTTCTTTTCTTCATATAATTAAATTCAACATATAGCAAAACTCTCTTTAATAGAGTCCATACTTTCAAGGGCTAGAAAAATAATAAGATAAACTAGTTAATTTTCCAATAGAAGTTACAAAAAATATACCATTTGGTGACTTCTTTTATAATTTTATTAGTATCTACGCAATCAAAAAAAAACATTAAATAAAAAAATTGAAAAGTACTAAATATTTTTTTAATAGTAAAGTATCATCAAGATTGAACGAATTAGTATTGCACGTGATGACCTCGCTTTGTGGTTTACTAATTCATAGTTACAGATGGATAAACAACGAATTACTGTTGAGTGCGTCATTTACGCTAATTGATGAAGACTCCAGCACAGCAATGTGTTTGAATGTATTTTGCTTCAAAATAGATACAAAAGATATTTATTAATGATGATATATTATGCAACGTAATGTAATATATAATAAAATTAAGATAATTGCATGCTCAAATTATATTTCATGCGATATTGTATAACTAGACTAAATCTTTGATAGTGTGGAATAAATAATCGATAGAATAAAAATATTATTAAAGGAATCACTGCTAAGGCAGTAGTCAATTTGTTGTCACCATATAAACAATGGTAATAATCAAACAAGGATACTGTATACAAGGATTCGAATTACCGTGTATACTTCAATACTATATAAGTGCATGTCATGTAGTCATATATTAGTTAGGCATGTTAATTTATCATCTGCCTCCTACTGTTTCCTAGTTTCCGGAAATAACATTCAGTACACGCATAGAAAGCAGCATCGCTTAGTCCAGTCACAGTCATATCAAACTGTAATACCTCAACGTCAAAGGCTTGGATTTACACTTGCAAACAGTAGCAAAATTTGACAATTTGTTCAAAATAACTAAAATTATAAAATTATAATATACAAGACAAAAAGATGTGAACTTTTGATTAAAATACATTTAAATAGTTCGGACAAATACAATAAAACTGTCAATGTGACATGTCGAAGTGACAATTTGTATCTGAATGATCAGAGATTTTATGTAAAGTCTTTTTTATAAAGTATGAATAAAGTTAGATAAAGTTACAAAATCCATTTTCGAATATTAAAAATATATATGCATGTACTTAAGAAAATAAACAACACTGTAAATATATGGTCAAAAAACTAAATTAATAAATATATGATTTAAAAACAAGATTAATAAATAAACTTCTTAATTACCAATGCTACTTATTCCGTAATGTATGATGAACATACATTTTATGAGTACACGAAAAGTTTTTCAGTTTTCCTGTGTGCCATTAATAGTACTGAACTAATATGCCGAAAGACTAAAGCCCTTCTGTAATCTACGAGTAAGTCCTAGCGGACAACAACTATTTATTAATAAAGTTGTTAAAACTTTTGCAGTATTTACAGAAAGTATTTGTACGAATTGAGGAAAATCTATCAGATGAAAAGCAAGTATAATGGGTATAGATATTACTTTTATATAATGTAAGAAAAAATGGCAGCAATCAGTCATTAACTCATGTTAGGATAAACAAAGTGCAAGTATGGCATCGAGCCATGCCAGACCCCCAAGACTGCTTCTCCAACTTTTTTTTTTCTGTTGTTATTCCTGCTGGCTATGACAGCGTCACCGGTGAAGTAGGTGGGTGCGGAGATCCACTATTAAAAAGGGAAGCCTGAAGGGCCCCAGGAAAACGTACATCCTGATGTCTTGTGAGGCTCGGACCCCGTGGTCCAGGACACTCAGGACACTACTAGTTTAGAGGCGAGAGTTGTATGTAGATTAAAGAGTAACACTACACTCCTCCGACGACAGAACGACGGAGCGACGTGCTTGGGTGGAATTCTCGTGTTCGCTGGGGATGACGTAGTATCTGTGTGTGGTTTTATCTGTTCTGGCCTTTATGCTTTACATCGCGTAATATAGCGTGATCGCGTCGTAAGGATCGAAGAGCACCAATTTGGGTCTTTTCCTTTTGACTTTAGGAGGAGAAGGACCAGCTGGTGGCTGAGCATATGACTCGAACGGTCTTGTTGATGACTTCGAAATGTTCGCGTTGGACCGGTTGAGTGCTAATGCTACACTGACTCTTTAGACTGTCGGCTAGACATTTCGATTTGTCACGGTCGTCGAACACCGATGAAGAGCTTAGCCTGTCAAACGGGGATAATCCTTAAATTGTTTCATCTTTCAGGGTTCTCTGCAACGATCTCAACGACGAGTAAGCCTGGTGCGAAGGAGAGGACTTTTAAAGCATGTCGTTCCAGCCACCCACCCACCCAGCCACAGTCTCTAAAGGTGTTGAGAGCTTGTCCCAACAGCATATAGCACTTGTTTTAAGCGATTCTCATATCAAGTAGGTAAAATCATTACTAATAGACGGTATAATATTAGTTGTTAGCAAATGACTATATTACTGACAGACATAAGCTGTCAGACAGTCGTCTGCATATAAAATGCCTCATTAGAATAGCGTACGTAATGAAAACAATATCTAAACGATCTCACGTGAAACGAGGGTTAGCTAAAGTAATTGCGCAGTTAATGTTTGGGTTTAGTAAACGTTAGTCTTCGATGTGACTATGTATTTGAAACTGTAATAACATTGAAAACTATACCTTATCTTCTGAGAAAAGTTGATCTTATATTGCTTGTAGAATTTCACGTCATACACTCTGATTTAAATTTTGAGAAATGTTACGGTTTTAAGGTTACTTACAAATATTGGATGTTATTAAGAAAATAACTAAAAAATATGCTTAAAGGCAACTCTAGCAATTAAAATCTATATTTACCCAAGCAGTCGTAAAATATTTAGCTTTTCCGTATAATTGAGTTAAAATGAAAGCATGGCTATTCGTAATATTGACTAATATAGATGAGGTCTCATTTCCGTGTTACGTATTTTCAAACATCAATTTCTTATTAAAATAAAAAAAGTCAATTCATTTTATTTGAGATTTGATAGGATTACCAAATACCGAGTCCAAATATACAACTCTCTTACTTGTTAACTATTATTTTATCAAAATTTTTAAAAGGCATAATTCTTCCGCATTTTTGAGATTTATAGAAGGCATTTCATAATTGAAAAGAAAAGATAATGAGATAAAGACATTATTAGAGACTGAATATTAAAACATATTAAGTATTAAGATATTTAAGATACGTTGCATTTGGGAGGTACTTAAATCAATTTAATAATTCTTTCGATAGATAAGTAACGGTAAGCTGCATCCCAGAATACGAATATTTCATTGGTTATTTTCTGAAACTTAATTACGTGAAATTCTTTGTTTACAACATAAAGTATTAAGCCATTATTTACCTTTGCTTTTTTTGATTTTCCTATCCTCGCTTATCTTAAATAATATAAATGATTTAAATATTAGTTTTAAATATATATAGATGAAAACAGAAATACATTTTTGGAGAATATTTATTTATCTTCACGCCATATAGGATATGGGATACCCCGCAATGGTGCTACCTTGCCAGAGACGACGGAGCGCCAAACGCTACGGTCCCTGCATACCTCTTTCACCTCGGCCACAGACATCAAGCTCTTCATACATGCCCTCCGGGGGGTTCTCATGCTTTTTACGTGACCTTCCTCCCGTATCACGTATATAATTGGCACTTACTTTATACAAAATGCAAAAAAACTTAATTAATTTTGGGAGAAAATAAAAGTATTCGCAGAATAAGAAAAAAATCTGACG
Organism: Melinaea menophilus ssp. n. AW-2005; assembly: GCA_918358695.1. Taxonomy (NCBI): domain Eukaryota; kingdom Metazoa; phylum Arthropoda; class Insecta; order Lepidoptera; family Nymphalidae; genus Melinaea; species Melinaea menophilus. The sequence continues at coordinate 17,433,488 of OU911043.1, read as the reverse complement.
GTTATTTCAATTTATTAAAAAATATATATGTAACTACAAAAATGTAAGCCACTTTAAATATTGTTGTAAGGAAAACCCTTTTTTAAATATTTTCACATATTTTGAGAAAGTATGTAATTATTTTAAGTTAAAAGCTACATTATTATCACTGTTAAATACATGCTCACCCCTAAATTGTCGATTATAATTTATTTACAACATGTTGTATAAAAGCAATAGCAACACAAAACAGATTAAACATATTTTGTTCTCTAGAGGAGTTACCTCTGAAAAATATATATAAAATATTACATACTACGTTTAAATAAATCGAATTGTGAAAGTTTATGCATTTATTGAATAATGATGAACGAAAATTACAAAATCTCATGTTTTTATTGTGAATAAAGTATTAGCTTTATAGTATGTATTAAAGCTTATCCGTTTAACATTTTAAAAATAACAAACTACAATCTTTTTTGTACAACTACAGTCTTACTACAATAATTAAAAGTGAAAAATTACCAAAAGCGGCGATAATTATACTTGTATTAAATTCTCTTTGTATCGAATCATTAGTTACACAAAATACACAAATAAGTATTGTTAATCGATTTAGTGTTACATTACAGGTTAGGAATAGAGAACAAAGAAGTAAAATATGCACAATACACATATATACATATTTATATATATATATATATATATATATATATATATATATATATGTACTTACTTTATACAAGATGCAAATAAACTGAAGAAATATTTTTTAATAGTTTTATTATAATCATAAATAAAATCTATTTATATATAAAAGTACTAAAATGGCGGAAATTAAAGGCTTAAAATGTATAAAAGCTGAATTATAGTTTATTTTACTGCTAACATAAAAATATATAAATATAATATATAGCTGATGTAGTTATTTAAAAAAATCCCACGTTGAAAAATGTTAAAATTAAATAATTGCCGAAATTTAAATAAATATGTTATCAATAAATCAATCAAAAAGTTTTTACAAAAAAATTATAAACCGTTAGGGTATATAAAATTATGGAAAATATTTAAGGACGTATTTTAAACCCCAAGTAATCAATAATATAAGTAAGTAAAAAAAATTTTAATCCATAAACTACTACCGTACCTACATTCACATGTACATAAACATTTAAACGTAGAGAGGTATATATAAACAAAACAAGAAGTCTCAATTTATTACTTCAGTATATCATTAAGCATTGTATAACAAAGTACATAACAATATGTAATATTCATCCAAAGCCGCTATGGATTTAATAATTTACTGAAATGTATCGACATGATTCGTTTATTTATACATACTCGTATACGATATTTAAATTTTTTCTGTCTGTGAAGAAAAAGCTAACTCGGCTCAAAGTGGTGCTTAAGTATTTTTTGAGAATTTATTTAAATTTTCATATTATGTCATTAAATCATAATTCTACATAAAATAAAAATATAATTACACAATTAACAAAATTATTATAATGTGTACATTTTAATCAACTTAAAGTTTTCGTTGTATATGGTTTTGATAGTAAAGCCAAGTCACTCTTTGTATTTGATGAAAACAATTTATCTTATTACTAATTTATAAACATTATCTATATCATTACATAGTTCTACTCATCTCAAACTAATTAAGTTCCATATCAGATCGTGTTGAGAGAAATGTTATCGAACTCCGAAACTTAGTTAGTTGCCCTCTCTATTTGAACATAGGCATTTATTGATAGTTGCACTGTGTTAACCTTACTTTTCATGTAAACGTATTTTCATTTATCTAACAGAATTTAATTTAATTCTATAAATAATTATACATCCTATATTATTAATATATTTAATATGCAGGTAATTTTGAATACTTTTATTCTCTCACACAAATTACTTTTGGATAATTTATTATATTTTAAAGTATAAACTTAAATAATATCTTTAATTTTTAAATAATGACAATCACCTTAAATTCCTTATAATCCTCTTTTTTTGTTGGTCATAACCCATTTTTATTATATTTATGTTTAATGATCGCTAAACTTCAGTTAGCTATACGGTATCTTTTGACTAAAAGTATTTTAATAACACTTACTAGAAACTACTAAGAGGTAGTAAGGGGGTGCTAGCGGGAAAAAGGGCAATTTAAATTAGTTCTTATTGTCATATTCGGTTTCAGCGATCCCAAAAACCTAAGAATAATGGGGTCTCCCCTCTGGTTCATGATTTTTCTTTTGTGTGCCTGTGTTATTATTAATTACAAATATTTAATTAAATTTATTATTTCAACTATGTTTTTGAAGATTCAAGTCATATTAACTTGTATAATCAACTCGAGATAAGTGAGTTATTATCCATTTTATACGAAAATAAAACACGAAGCTATATTTAAAGAGAAAACTATATTTTATAAAAAAAAATTGTTTCTAATATCACAAACGACATTACTAATAGATAATGTAAAGTAAGGTTTTAGCCGATTACTGTCAGACATCAGAAAGAAAATATTAAGTAAAACGATGTATTATAATCACTGTTAAACACGTACTTGCCTAAATCTTCGATTAAACTTTATTTTACAACATGTTGTACAAAGCGTTGTCAACACAAAACTAATTAAACACGCTATTGTTCTCTAGAAGAGTTACCTTTTAAAAATATTACGAAGAGCGTGGTTATCTCGTCAGAAGCCGAACAAGGTGCGGCTTAATTGTGAAAGTTTATACGTTTATTGAAAAATGTTGAACGAAAATTATAACCACTTCCCTTGTACAGAACATTTTTATTTTTACTTTTTGCTTATCCGTTTGACATTTTTTAAATAACAAATGAATATAATAAAATAAAAAATAAGCCTAGTAAATTTTTTAATTAAGATTTTGGTAGTTACTTGCCATATGTAAGTATTTGCAATAGATTTGACGAACTTTAGAATTATGGAGCATTAAGTTGTTTAATACTTTCAATTTACCTTTTATGTATTTCAATATACATTTGTCAAACTTCAAAAATAAAATCTAACTAGATCTAATAGAAGATTTGCTAATGCTGGTAAGAGTTGTGGCTCACTCATCATTAATTTCTCGCTCACATATTCTTAACATATATTTATTTCTCTTATTTCAGATAAAGAAACATTTAGCGGACAGACTACCTTGGTTAACCTATAATAAAAAAATACAAGACAAAACTATTACAACTATATTCCATTATATCTGTGGTTATTTAGTTTTTTTTTCTGTAACTGAGTATTTTTACATTCGAAATAACTGCTCACTTTAAAAAAAATAGAATATTAATAAAAGTACGCGCTTTCATTTTCATTGTAGTTACGCTTAGATCTAGAATTAAAAATTTTTACTAAACAAAGAGTTGTTAATTTTAAAAAATATCTTACTTAACAGAGTATGGGTAAGAAGAGAGAACAATATGTGATTTTAAGTAATTAGGATGACTCACTGACCGTAATTATTAAAGTAATGACCTCGTTACACCCTCAAAAATCATGAGCTAATGTTATGTCATATATGTCCTTGTGTTTCAGAATATGTTAATTGTATGTGATCATAAATGTATGTATTTATTCATATATTCAAAAGCCATTCTCGGCTTAATGTGGATTCTTTAAGCTTATTCATATCTACTTGAAATGCGACTAAAATAAAGATATCGGTTATATTTTTATTAATTAATAAGAAATGTTATATTGAAATAGGTATGGTAATACTCTTTATTAAATATTTTAGTAATTTGTTTTGTGAAAATAGAATATTAATACGAGTTCGGATGCTGTTTACACCCGTTATGGTGTTTTTTATGTAAGAGAAGGGAAAATAAGCTTGCGGGTCAGAGATTGTTGTTATACGCTTTATTCTTCGGAGATGATGTATTGAGGTCCAATGTATTGTCTGTTTTATTTTCTATACAACATGTACAGATCCCGGAATGATTAAAAACAATACATAGAAAATATAGACAGTGACCACAATTCGGTATTCAATTCTATTTGCAGACTTACAATTAATGTAAAATTATATAACGTAACATACATATGAATATTCATATACATATTATTTCCTTCATATTTTTTTAATGCAGGTAATTAAAAATTGTTTTTCGAAACATTAAGAAATAGTTGTATGATTCTTCGCATCTCAGAATTTCATTAGACCTTTTTGTATCTAAATTGTTATTGTTTAAATAAAACGTCATCGTGTTAATGGCGAAAAGAATAAAGTTGCCGGGAAAACGTCGAGTTTATTTATTTAATTAAAATAAAATTGAAAAATAATTAAAAGGTTATAGATATAACAAAAACAAGAGACAAATTGATGATAAAAAGACAATCTCTTGGGCTAGTTACAAGAGTGCAGGATGAAATATATATATATATATATATATAATAGCTGGGCAAGAAAAGTGACAAGAATGAAAGAAAGAAATATATTGAAACACTCTTCTCTTAATAAAATTCAAAAGTATTACTCTCAATAAATCTCTTGTTTTTAGGTAATACACAACTTTCAACATAATCTACAAATATAATAAACCTTAGCATATTCCTACTTAGTACATTGAATAGTAATAATTGATATGATATTTTAAACAAATTGTGATGTATATCGTGGAGGTTACAAAATATTTAGATAAAAATAAATAAACTATCTATAAAATAATAATAATAATATCTGTACTAGCGAAGATGTCACGGTGAGAATCAAGAAGAACGTGCTCAGGTGGTTTGGGCACGTTGAACGAATGAGTGATGAAAGAATGGTAAAAAAGATTTATATGGGAAAAGTGAGCGGTAAGAGAGACAGGGGGAGGCCTCGAGTGACCTTCGAAAACACAGTAGCTACGATACTGGAGGAAGGTCACGTAAAAAGCATGAGGACCCCCCGGAGGGCATGTATGAAGAAGTTGATGTCTGTGACCGAGGCGAAAGAGGTATGCAGAAACCGTAGCGTTTGGCGCTCCGTCGTCTCTGGCTACCCCGCAAGGGATATGGCGTGAAGGTAAATAAATAAATAAATATAAATATATATATTTATATATCTCGATAAATAAATTAAATACTTTTATGACCATAATGTAGACGTTTGCAAGAATCACTAAATGTTTCTTTGTTTTGGCCGTCATTTTCATAATTATTGTGTAAACATGGAACGTGTATTGTCAGGATTGATATTGAAGTAACTAAAGTAAGTGACTTCGCTATATAGTATGGATTACACGAGTATTAACTACTCTGATATCTATTCCTATTTATTGGTTGGTTGGTATTGCAACTTAATAAATCGGAATGTTCATGACCTCGCTAACTATCCAACATCTATAAAATATACCATAGTTTAAAAACAATTCGCCTGGTGTTATATATCTATTACATATCGCTAGTAAACTCGTCTGCCCCGAGTTGTGCTTCTCTCAAAATTATAATAGTTATGGTGGATTTTAGGCCAATAGCCGAAAAATTTAAATAGTATCCACCATTTTTGACTACAACTATGAATTGTTTTTTGCTAATCTGAGACTTATGCATATTCTGCTTTCAATGTAAGGTTGATGAAATTATTAGCATATTTTAATTATCATAAATAATACTAAAAAAATATATTGCCCGATTATCCAAACCTAATACTTACAAAATATCTTTTTTAAAGTCCTTTATATTAATTTATATCCGTAAAGATAAATTAAAATATACTAAATATAAAATAAATATAAGATTAATAAATTCCGACTTTTAATGAATGCCTATATTCAATTAGGGAGGGTTAGTAATTAAACGTGAGAGCTCGGTAACATTTCTCTCGAAACGCTCGATATCGAACTTAATTAGTTTGAGATGAGTAGACCAGAGACCTATCTAATGATTTTGGTAATCTTAATAAAATTAAAAAGCCAAACCCAACTTTAAAACAATTATTATGATAATAATTATTTAAAAAACATATTTTTATTTTATTTGTACATTGTTTAATTTTACTATGAATTATAAATATATTTATGTTATATCACTGAAAATATTAATTAAAGTCTGATGAAAAAGCTTACCTTTAATTGCACCACTTTGCGACGAGCTTGTTTTAAATGTGGAAAGCAACAGCTTTTGTATTTGGCTTTATCTGTATATACTCTTAAATAAAATATTATATTAGGTATTAAAAATACATACAATATTTTTAGTAAATTATTCCTACCACAGAGCGTTTCATTACTTGCTTAAATATATTTTAATGTATTTTTGTATCCAATATTTTAATATACACTGTTAATAAATGTAGTTTAATTATTTTATTGTTTCTTTAAAATATTTGTATTTGTTTATAAAGTCCAATATTAATATCTTAAATTTAATTTCATACAAATTCATAAAGAACATAATATTTTTATAGTAGTTGATAAGATATAAAAAGTATGAAAAAACCTACTACTTTTATATGACTCCATTTGGGTTGATATGGATACTTTAATATTATATTTTTTTATACTTTATTTTTTATACTTGACAATATTAACTTGTATGATTGATGTATAAATTATAATTTTATTTAAATACTTTACTGGTTAGCTCATCGTGAAATTCTAAGTAGCTCATAAATCGCTGCACCAAGTTTTAGTATAACCACTTATGACTATGTTAATTCATGTCACTCTGGTACTACAATAGTACTAGTGGCTCAAAGATATAATTTTCTGTATTTTTTCTCAAGTCTTCAATTAGGTTGTAAATAAAGTATATAAAGTGCATCATAAATTACATATTATTAGTTATTATTTTGTTATCACTACCATCAAAGTGTAAGAATACGTTAGAAATTAAATTTAAAATAATAACAAAATGTAAAAGAAACAAAGTTTATCAAATTGGTGATGTTGTTTGAATAAAAAGATTGCTGAATAAGTAAAAATAAAACAAAGGAATATGTTTTTATTGGTTAAATTGTGTTAAGATACGTAAGTTAATTATGAAAACTAAAAACTAATACAGTTATATTGTATAAAGTTACATACGAGGGTCAAATTGAAAGTTCTTAGAAAATCGAAAACTAAGCATTCTAGCAAGTTATTAGTTTTTTATAACTTTTCAATATAGCGTCCATTTACATCAATACATCGCTGCATTCGATGTAACCATTGAGAAAAGCACCTTGCCCACTCGACCTTAGGGGTCTCTTCGACGGCGTTTTGAAACGCAGCCACTGCTTCTTCGGCGTCTATAAAATGTTTTCCTCGAAGTTTTTCTTTTATTTTCGGAAATAAATAAAAATCGCAGGGTGCGAGGTCGGGGCTATACGGCGGGTGACCCAGTAATTCCACGTCTGAGGTCACCAAATAGTCGATCGTTTGCCTGGCGGTGTGCGACGAGGCATTGTCGTGATGAAGGAGGATCCGGCTGCGAGGTCGTTTCTCTCGAACTTTTTCCAAGACAAGTGGCCAACAATTGTTAGTATACCACTCTGCATTAACCGTTTTCTGATCCTCTAAGACTACTGTCGCGTAATGACCTGTCTTTCCGAAGAACGAGGCCACCATCTTTTTTCCAACACTTCGACCTCTCTTCACTTTAGTTGGCAACTCTTCGGAAGGAAACACCCATTGAGCAGACTGTCTTTTAGTTTCCGGATCATAACAGTAAATCCAGCTTTCGTCACCCGTTAGTATGTCGATCACAGCATTCGAGTCACCTCCGTTAAATTTTTGGATCATTTCTCGGCACCAATCAACACGGCGGAGTTTTTGAGCCTCGGTCAAATTATGCGGTATCCAGCGGGCACAAAGCTTCCTGACCGCTAAATGTTCATGGAGGATTTTGTGCACTTGACTCATACCTATGCCTAGACTTGTCCGAATCTGCTGATAGGTCACTCTTTTGTCAGTCTCTATCATACGCCGCACAACACTGATGTTATCTTCAGTCGTCGCTGTAGAAGGCCGTCCCTCACGCAAATCATCGGTGAGATTAGTTCGACCACGTTTGAATTCATTATACCAGTTGTAAACTGTGGCACGAGATGGGGCTTCATCGTGAAAAGCCAATCGAAGTCTATCGTAACTTTCTTTTTGACTTAAATGACATCGAAAGTCATAAAAAATCATTGCACGAAAATTTTCTCGGCTTAAATTCATTCTGACGTGCACAGACAATTTTCAATTTGCCGCCAAATCGTAAAACAAATGACAAATGAATGAAATGTACACTCAATAATATTGGTAAAGAGTTCTATTTTCAAAATTTAAACTATTTTTTTTAATATAATGCTTTTAAGTGGCCAGTTCTAAAAACTTTCAGTTTGGCCCTCGTATAACAAGTTAGTCCAAACTTAAGTATCTCATAACAAACATCTGGATTCAGTTAAATGTATCTCTTAGATAATAACCCCTGTTCATGGTGATATTGAGTACAAAAGAAGTATATTAAACCACATTATCTTTGATGGTCCCATACAAATTTATTATTCCGTAATTGAATCTCTTCTACTAAGTGACATAGTTATATTATTAATATTAGAAGGTATTAGAAGTTAAATTAAAACAAAAATTGAAGATATTTGCTACCTCCCTTAATGATTTCTGTTTAATTAAATGATCTGTATTAGAAATGTACAACTTTTTCACTATAAATCTTAAAAGAACATAGAAACACTTTCTAACATTAAAAGATGTGGACGAGTGTAAATTTAGAAAAGTCATTTCTTTAGGTTTTAATCTGATAATTTTATTTCCCAGCTGGATAAGACTACGTTTTAGTCCAGACAGGTGATAGGCAGACGTCTGCGATAAGAGATATTAAAAGATTTACAACTATATTTTTTGGTATTTATGTAAACACGCTGTCTGTCATAATTTCGCATCTTAACACTTTTTTAATTGTCTATTAAAATAGGATTTCTTTTCTTTAAATAATAGAGTAAAATCCTATATGAAAAAATGAAAGCAAAATATAACAAAAAAACTTTATTGTCTTCGCAGACGAAGACTACGGGACACCAATAAAACTTCTTAGACTGTATCATCTGGAACATTACACTTCTTCATAGAACTAAATTTTCATTTTCCTGAAGTTTTTTGCTTGGCCATCTGATAAATCTTTTTGTTTGAAATGATTTAATCTTGGGGGATTTTTTGTGAGACAACAATAGTGATTGTTTTGGATTGAATTAATTATATAAAACATCTTAAGGACATAATGTCGTTTTGCAACATAGCTATTTTGGTCATTTGTTAGAATAACATATTTTTATTTTATATGTACTATAAACCTAATATAATAATATATTATTTAAAGTATAAGCAAATATTAAATAAATAATAAACAATTTTTCATCTTGCAAATTTCGAATTTGTGACATCTGATGAACTATAATATTATTATAATATATTTTAATACATACCATCTGATCAAATTTGACCCGGACTGGTTGAAAGAAACAACATTTTTACGCATTTTAATACGAATCTTTATTATCGCCTTCAAAATATGCTCCTTTTAAGCCAATACAAGCATGCCAACGGTTAATCCAATTTTCCATACACTTTTTATAGGCCTCGGCTGGGATGGCCTTTAGTTCCTTCAGCGAATTTCTTTTTATGGCCTCAATTTATTCATGGCGCGTTCCCCGGAGTGGATATTTAAGTTTCGGAAACAGGAAAAAATCGCAGGGAGCCAAATCTGGTGATTGCGGTGGCTGAGCGATGACATTTGTCTGGTGTTTGGCCAAACATTCAGTCACAATCAGGCTGGAATGTGACGGCGCATTATCGTGGTGAAAAATCCATAAATTGTCTGCCCACAAATCCGGCCGTTTACGACGAATTGCTTCACGTAGACGCCTCAAAACAGCCAAGTAGTATTCCTTATTAATCGTTTGACCCTCTGGAACAAATTCATGTTCATCGAAGAAAACGATCAGCATCACCTTGATTTTTGACCGACTTTGACGTGGTTTTTCGGTTTTGGGTCATTTTTGGCACGCCATTCGCTAGATTGTTTGGCAGTTTCGACGTCATATTCATAAACCCACGTCTCGTCACCAGTAATAATGCGTTTGATGAATGTAGGGTCTTCAGCTACGTTGCTAAGCATCTCTTTTGCAACATCTACTCGACGTTGTTTTTGCAAAAAATTCAGTTCCTTCGGTACGAGTCTGGCATATTGTGTTGAGTCGATCCATAAGAGATGTTAAGAGCCTCTGCTATCTCTCTAATGCCAATACGACGATTTTCGAGCACAATTCTCTTTACTTCTTCGGTGTTATCGTCGTTAACAGAGGTAGATGGACGACTCGCATGAGGCAAGTTTTCAACGACCTCGCGACCCTCACTAAATGCTTTATGCCACTCAAATACTTGCGTTCTCGATAGAGTAGACTCCCCAAAATACTTTTGCAACATTTTCAATGAGTCTGTAGCCGTAATTCTATTGGAAACGCAAAATTTCAAGCAAACTCGTTGTTAAATTTTTTTTTCCATAGTAAAAATCGCCAGACAAACTTTTCACGTCATAAATTAATGGCCGCCAAATCCAGATTAATGAATGTATCCCGCTCAAACTTCGCATAAATGTCAAAGGAGATTGTACCAACCTAGGAAAAAAAAAATTCACTGATTCGGTTTACTAGCGCAGTTTAAATTAACCAGTCCGGGTCAAATTTGATCAGATGGTATGTTTAGTTCCTTAAAGCAACGCCAGTACCAATAGTATTGGACTATTATTGTTACATGAAAAACATGCCATGTATACATTTAATACATTTTTAGGAAGAGTAAGTTGGAAGACTAGATTTTTTTTTAACACAGTAATTAATACGTTTTAAGAACGTGATAGTTCTTAAAAAAGATCTCCTTGCTTATCGCGAATGACCTGAAAACTAAATAATGGATTTTGTTTAAATTTTTTAGGTTACTATCAATAAGCTCAACGCAAAGGCAAAGGCCACAGTGGTCATTGTCTCATAATTACCTTTAAGAAGTAATTTCCCTTGCAACAAACCTTTACCAGTTGGTAATTTAATTGGCCTTATGTTTCTGTAATTTACATATATTATATAGAATTATAAATAGCTTACTGTACTTTGATATTAAATATATGTAATGAAACCTACAAATATTTGTATTTACGTTGCTGAAACTATTAAAAGTTATATTTTTAAAATAAATTTCGTCCTACCTCGTCATTTACCTTTTTTATTAATACAGGATGATTTTATAACCAGCCTGATCTTTAATTCTACTAAATTTCGGAATTTCCCGGTCAATTATTGCATGTAAATGTTCGTAGAATGTTAAGTCTACCCTCCACATCAATTACTTGAAGACCGTCAACTTGTTAAGTCTCTTCAAGTTTCCACTTAGTGCTCTCTGTGCACAAATGATAATAGTAGGGTAATTCTCCTGCAGTGCATCCTTCTTAATCCTTCGTCACCACTTTACATGTGACTGTAATATATTGCAAGCGCTTTACTGAAAGTTTTATGTTTAGTTAAGCATTAGTCATTATTAAATATTGTATTAAATTAATTTGTTATCAGACATCTTATTCTATTAATAAAATAAACATAATAACTTCATTATATTAACAAAAATACAAATATATATTTTTTTTTTATAATTTTATATCTAACTTCAAAAGCTCTTTAGTCATTTTGAAACTGAGAAAAATTTCATAGAAAAAAAAATACTTTGCCTTACTTATAATAATGTCGACCGTCCTGAAGTGTATAGTTCTGTGCATTCTATTTAGAGTTTAAAAGTATCTATTATTATTAACTTAATTCATCTGGATAAAGTTTACAACAACCTTAAATAAATCGATGTTCAACAATATATTAACTTTGTTCGTTGGTCTAATATTGCTGCCTCGTTGTTGTCTCCTTTGTGAGTTTTCTGGTAAACTTCATGTTGTTTCTTGATGTGAACAGTCCATCTCAATATATTGCCGATCAATCTCAATATAACGGTCGCTAAAGATTATCATGTTGTTACTTTTTGACAATGGTTCGGCGGTACATCCTTTAGTAATAAAGAGCACCGAAAGAATTAATAAAGAATTATTGGATGATAATGGAAATTAAAGTTAAATAAAAATCATACGTTTAACGCTTTCTCAAAATAGTACCCAAACATATTAAAATGATTAAAATGGATATCAAGGGATATTCGGTTATTCCATTCAGAAACATGAAAAGGCAAAAAGAAGAGGTTATATTTAAATTAGCCACTAAATAAATAGCTATTTATGAAACAAAAAGTTTAGTTTAAATTCTATTTTTTTTTCATAAAGCTTGGGCAGCAATTTGTTGACACTTCTATAGTTAATTTTTCTGAACTTTCTTATTCAACTGTAAGACTGCGCCTTCAATTTCTGTGCTTTCTAATAATTTTGTACATAGAATTTGCAATTAATTTATTCTAATAATATATTGAAATCTTATCAAATATTAACACAAAAAAGCTCAGAATAAAAAGAGACAGGAACAAAAATGTTTGTTCCTGTCTCTTTTTATCTTATAACGTCAATACAGGGCTATGAAAATTTTGTATAAAACACTTTACTTATATATGTTTTTGTTTTATTACTGCAATCGTTTTTAAAAAATTAAACAGCTGCAAATATGTGTAATACACCTGTAAGGAAAGTAAGTTGAAAAAGTATTATATAACTTGATACAAATATTAACTTTTTACATTCGTTTATCGTGTAATCTTAACTAATTATCTTAAGAACGATTTGAGTTATTTATATATAATATGATATACATCACTTAAAATTTTCCATCTGCACGTGTGCAGTTAATCACTCAAAGCATGTAATATATATAGTGTAGTAAGTTCGATTAATATATGGACTATTTTACTATTCTTCTAACTTGAGAAGCTTACTTTTACAGCAGGGGACCATCACCTTATATGATATTAATCTTAAATTGACGTATCGCGTCCCTGAGAAAAAGGGTACTGTCTGCAGGAAAAAAAAAATCCTTCGAGTTTCTTACCAGGTACGAAACCATTATTTATTAAAGTATAAACACTTACATAACGTAACATAATGTGTCTATGCTGAAATATTTTATAACATAGTATACATAATATATCATGTTTAAAAGATTTCAGGTAACCTGAAAACATTTTTTATCGGACAAACATGTTTAAAACATAAACATTCCATATGTTAGAATAATGATTATTGTATACCATTTAATAGAATTTACAATTCATTTATATTGTAAATTATATTAAATATATTTGGAAATGAGTATAACATACATGTCAAATTATAATTGATCAATACATTATTAAAATAACTTAACATTTAGTCTACTTTTAGAATATGTTTAAAATATAATATTTTCTACTAGAATATTTTAAAACTCATGATAATTGTGTTAAATGTTCTTATGTTACATATAAAGTATTAAAAGAACATTATATGTTCTATAGACAGCAGTAAGTTTATGATTAATAATGAACTAATTATGTTCGCTGTCCGACATATTATTCCTAGCTTAGATTATAGATTTAATAATTATTTACATAATTACAAATTTTAATTAACAAATCTGTATATATAACATTTAGGTAAACATTGAGGTAAGAGTAATGTCACAAATTTGATTTACTACAATGTAGTTCAGATACAAATGTATCTGTATAGGTACTCGTATGTTAATTGTTAAATAAAAATTATACATATTAAAGAAAAAATAGGTAGTAACATTTTAACTGATAATACCTCGATAATAATCGAGAAATAAAATTACTTATCCTCGGTCCTTACTGAACTTAGACTATCTTTTATAAGATCAAATCTTCTCTTTACTTTGAATCATACCACAATCTAAATGGTGTAGGTTAAATTTCATCAACATCGCATAAATGAAATATTTCTCATCTTTTACATATTGTTTTACTTTGCAACTGAATACATTCATTCCGAATTAGATTTTTCTTTAAATTGACGTCTTGAAACTATTGTTAACTTAAATCATAATAAAATTTTTTTAGTCGTAGCATATAATATATCTTATCAATTTAACTACATTTCTGGAGTTTGTCTTTCTATGTAAATAAAAAGGCATTCAGAATTTCATCATCTTCATTAACAAGAGCGCATTTATGAGGCACAAGTTGTGGACACTATAAGCATTTCAAATTCGACACCAATTTTACTGACTGGTTTTTAGACTTTACTATAAGTAAAAATTCCTTTAAAATTCTTGTTTACATACCTAATGGAATAGTCAAACGAATTTACTGCGCTCTGCGAGTCGTATAAAGAAATTTTCAATTGAGTTTTTTGAGTGGCAGAAGTCATTTACAAGTGATTGATTTGTGTATAACTATAGAGCATCTTATAGCATAGAATTAAGTACAAAGAATTCACACTTCTTAAGGACTTGACAGACGATAATTGAAATCTATATTTTATGAATTTAATTAGTTGATGATGTGATCTATACAAAAAATACTATAGGAACAAAATAAAATTAATTTTAAGTTAATAATTAAAACATTCACCTTGCCTTGACAAAAAATTATTACGTGCGTACACATGACTCAAAGAAAAACATTTTTAAATATTTATCTATTTTGTCTATTCATGTGTTTTTTCTCCTAATTATCAATATTCATCTGCTCAGAATATTATATGATAATTAAATTAAAACATAATGTCACTTTAATTTAATTTTTATAAAATTGGAATCATAATTAAATTAATAATATATTAATATCATCTTATTTTATTATGATTTAAATAATTATAACTAAAAACTTTCGTCAGAGTTTTGGAATTATTGCATGTGATGTTCGATTTAGTCAGAATTTTGTTAGTATCAAATTGAAGGATAGTTTTAAAAGTTTCATATCGTAAAAATCAAAAACTTTTAAAAATACTTGAAGGCTGATGTGTTACTTTTGTCTAATCCCTCAATTATTTGCCACAATTAAAAGCTGGTTTTGATTTGAATTTTTTATGAAAAGTAAAATGTAATAACATGATATATTTTTTATCAAATAATGAAAATAAACCTTAATTATTCTAAACAGTATTGTTGTAATGTTGTCTTACATTAATTTTGCAGAATTTTTTTAAAATATATAATGAAGATACTAACAAGTCTTTTCCATAAATATGACTTAACAAGATGAAGTCTTTAAGTAATTGATAAGTGCTGACTCAACATTTCACAAACCGCACAATTCATACAATAGCTAGTCGTTCAAGAACTTAGAGACTATTACAAGAGTGACTTCACATAAAAAAAAGTATCAGAAACAGCATTCACATTTGCTTTTCATTAAAAGTTGTAGTAACTTATAATTTTAGTAATTTGTCTATTTTGTAGTAATTACAGCTACAGATATTATGACAGTGACAGATCGGCCACTACTAATAGATGATTAAAAGTTACGGCTATATTCCATGATTAAATAGTATAATAACTCAATTTATTTACCTGTATTTAAATCAATATGCAATGATTTGTGCCAGTTGATAAAGTAATAGAGGCAGTATACGTTTGTTTTAGGTTATTATTAACCATTTATATAATTTATCAAAACTGCAATTACTATTTAAGTAACTAAGAGAGTGCTAAGAAACGGAAATCGTTTTGGTAAATATAGTTATAATACTTTTTATATTTATTTCCTGAATTAAATTAATGACATGTCACGTCGGGAACTTTGATGAGATTTTTTTTCAGGAAGGATATTTTAAGAGAGGAAAATAATATTCTGCACTTACTTTATAAGTTTATGTTAAATTAAAAGCTCCGACCAAATCTTCAATTAAAGCAAAACAATTGCAGATTTAAATACAACAAAAATATATACTACAAAAATTGCAATGCTGGCGATGAAATCTAAACATTGTAATAAAGTATTTAGTGCACTTTTTATCTAAGTTTCTTGGATGATATCCGTTGTTACGGAAAAGATTTCGTATTCATGTTGGTTATTAAAAAATTTTTGCCTCTAAAAACTACCTTCTAATATGTAATGAGTGATAGTAAAGTGGTACTGCATGTGATATGATCATTATACAGTAATTTGGCGTCATTAGTTGAATAATAATTATTCAACTAATCACGCTGAAATTACTGTACAAAGAAAAATACATTTTACATTTTAAATTACTTCAAATCTTATAACGACTAGAAATGTTTCGTCAAATTATTGATTTTCTATAAAGTATCAACACGATACTACTCGTGAATAAATACTCCAGTCACGTTATTGAGGTCGCCCACAGCCAGTAAGGAGAAAAGGTCGGTTGGAAAGCACTCTTTGTAATTGAATCTTTAGTATAAAATATTATTTAATATAAAATAATTTATATTACTACGGTATTTTTATTTATTGTAACATTATTATTTATTGTAATATTAAACAGTTAACAGACAAAGTATATAATTCACTCTGTCTCTATAATCTTATCAAATTACTTGATCATATAAGGCAGTGCATCATAAATTGTGTTCACAAAATGTATTGTTCTAAGTATTCGATTACAGACTTAAGATGTCAAATGTTGCAACCTTATTTAATATATTACTTTAGAGGGTGAAATTAATTGGAGAGCAAAAATATATAATAAGATGGAAAACGTATATAAAAGTAAAGTGTATTTATACTTTTAATATATATATATATATATATACATATATTTATATAATGGGTATGTATTATAAAAGTTATTTAGACTCCAAAGTAGATGCAAATGAGGTTCTAAAAATAACATTAGAAAGTAGTTAAAGACGACTTAAGTAAGTCTTAATTAAGACGTAATAGAAGTTTACGAGAGCTCTTACAATAGTAAGAGCTATGTTAGTTTCTTTATTTATTTCCTTCTTTTCACTGCTAATAGCTTCAGCGTTTATCATCTAAATGTAGTTTGCATATAAATCCAATTGAGGAACTATAAGTTAATATATTCGTTAATATAATGTTACTTTATATTCAATATTTTATGCTATGTTAGCCGTCACTTTATTCCATTTTATTTATTACAGAGATGAAAGCCTTTCTAATAAATAAATAAATTATGTGTTATATATCATATATAATTTTAAAGTCATGTAGAAATGAGAAGACATGGATATTAGTTGCTTTACAAATTAATTCAGTCCTTTAAAGGGTAATACTGTAAATATGATTAAACTATACTTTAGAATAAAAAGTTAGTTTTATGTAATTTATAGATTCATTGTTTGATAGTATAAGTATTGTGAAAAGTATTATTAGATTGATAAAATTAAATTCACTGAATCGATGTAAAGCTCATATTTATATAACCATTAAACTCATGAGAATGTCAATATTTTAATTTTAGTATGGTTATGTATATATAATTATTAAGGTACAAATATAGAACCTATAAGAAATATTTTTATAATTACCATGGCTATGTGACCATAACGACGTTTCGTTCACTAGATATTTCACCTTAAAAGTGCAATTTTAGACATAGGCTACTACGGAACAAACCTCTTCAGAAAAATGAAAGCATGTTCTTGCGTAATAATTGCGAAAACTATTAAAATACCTCGTTCGACAGGGTCGATCGTGTAAGGTAGATTCCCGTCGGTCGGATCGACAAAGAAAAACTAGCCAGCAGTACTCTACTGGTCTTTACGAGTCTTATGACGGGTCACTCTGCATAAATTGATTGAGCGGGGAACTACCCATTACTCTTATCTCCTAAACGGGGGGTCGCATCAAAAAACTTTTCGGACAAAAAAGTTTCCTCTTTTAATTTGTTAATTTTCTAAGATTTTTCCGACGGCAAAATTTTGCCTTCTTCTGTGACTTTTTTCGGTTTTTAACTTTCAACCCCCCCAGCTCCTCAACCCCTGTACCGATTTCCCCCGTTCAAGAACTTAACCTTCATTTTGTCCTTAAGAATGTGTATGCCGAGTTTGAAAATCCTCCGCCAATATTTGCGACCTGTAGCGTGTCCCAAAGGTTTGCACTTTCACCCCCCCTCCCAGCCCCCCTTTCACTTTTCCAAAAAAACGAGATGGTACGTTTGTCCTACTAATTTATCCTATCGACCTGTGAAGTCAGATTTTGCCTACGATGAATTTGGACTGATGGATCATATATACATATATATATAGAGGGATATATAAAATTTTTTTTTTCGACGGATTCTCAATCTCCAGTTCATAAACGGCGTAGCGCCCCTACTCTGAGGTCTGGGTCCCGTCATCGCATCGATTGCAATAGGTAGATTCATCTATGGAATCTACCTAAAAGTATTGCCAATAAATCAAGGCTCTGTGACCGATTAATGTATTGATTACAAAAAGTTTAGTACTTTTGTTTTGTTTTTGTTTTCCTCGATAATCACATGTATATGAACTTAACTGAGGTGATATGTTTCTAATGTAAGAAAACTTTATACAATATTTATTTTTATTGTTTGCATTAACATAAAATACTCTAGTTCTCTATAATCTTGTACTTTACTATATCGTCTGCTTTTTAATTTACCAAATTAAAAAATCTGGAAAATATTTCTTTTCTTATGGAATTTGGTAAAATACGCAGATATCTACGAAAAAAATTGTACAGGAAATGCTTTCCGACTATTCGTCCATCGTTGTTCCGTCATCGTCCATCGTCTACTAAACATCTATCGGATATTAGCTCATAGGCAGAAAATGGAAGTGATTTGTGCATTCTGTTCTCGCACTTCGTAAGGTAAGTTTTAAGCTAACGTAACTAAGGTAAATTTCATTCATTTTATCTAAGACACTGATAGAACTTAATAAAATATAAATTAATTCGTTTATTACGCGAATAACGAAGAATCTTAATGAATAATATAACATTATATAATTATATAAATATATTATATTTTCTTTATTTACATAATGAAAATTATTCACATGTCCATAACTCACCTACTACTTAAGAAGCTCAATAAACCTAATACGGTTATAAGTATTACATATAATTGAACCCGACAAAAAGTATAAAAGCTAAAATTTCAAAAATAATAAAGTTATGTGCTTTAAATGAACAATAAAATAACCTATTGTGCAAGGGTTGTAGATTAATCGATAAGTCTACTTGAACTTTATAAAACTATTTTAATTATTTTAATTATAAGATATATCAATCATAGCGCTATATCAATGAAAGCGCTAAATGACAGTTATTTAATATATTTTATTTATATATTAATGCCAGTATGTATATTATTTAATTTAATACAACTTTTCACAATTGGAATATACATTTATTTATAATGATAATTTTTGAAAATAAAATCAATCATAGCTCTACAATTAATGTTGCACATAAATAATATTAATGAATTAATTATTTTCTTCTTTTCACTTACAAATTAGGATGAGCTGAGATATCATAGATAAAATTCTGGGTTAAAAGTTCATAGCATGTATTGAGGTGCATTTTGTTTGTAGATATTATAAACAATCTAGTGCTATTAGTCATGTAGTAATAATTTTCAAATAATTTCGTTAGCGAGGTCACCTACCAGTTTGTGAGATGTGTTAATAAACAACTGTTTAATAAAATATAGTAATATGAATATACGAAATTTAATATATAACAATATTTTTTACTGATGTTATTGGTTTTTGAAATGTTGTTAACTATGGGTATAGGAAGTTGTGCAACTTCTGTAAATAATGAACATAAAGAAAGTACAATAATTAACATATCTTTGAATGTGAAGTTCTTGTAATTCCGCGTGTATACTCGCTCAGAGCTCGTATACAAGGCATACAAAAGACATCACTGAGAAAATCTTTTTTGTATTTTCTTTTACGGAAGTTGTAAAAAGTCCAGTCATATAAGATTCTTAACAAAGTCACTGTGCCATTGTCGCAAATCTAGTATACTTTTTAAAATACAAGTAGTACTATAATTTCTTAAAGAATAAAATATCTATAGATATATCTATAGATATTTTATTATTAAAAAATTAAATAATTTTTTTAAACCTCAATATGCTTACAAAGAATATAATATTACGATTAGAATGACTAAGTAATAATAGTTCTTACAAAATTAAATGAGTGAAATCAAATAATCGTTGCCATGGCCGTAAATCTAAAATGAATTTATTGTTTTGAACTTTTTAATACTCAACAGATTTTAACTTCGATTCATTGTAAAATAAACAAACACAAAACTTTAACCAATATTTATTACTTATTTATTTTCAATCTTAAGTATAAGTATTCTCTGTATTAATTTCTCTTTAAGAAGTACTTAATACGATCTATATGCCATTTGACTATATTGTTAAAATACTTTAATTTAAGCATTTCTACATTATATATATTACTATACAAATATTTTAAAAATAAAAGAAATAAAAAACCCATTACTCTTTAAAAGAATTTAAATTAAATCTCTGCCTTTGCTTCAAATTATCGTCTCATTATTCGAGACTGGGAGCTCTCGCGACCGTTCTACGATAATTGTACAAACTATTCAAACATCTTTTAATCAAAACTTCACAACTCTCTTCATGTTTTATTATAATTTTAAAAGTTTATTTCAAATAATGTGCCTATTGTAGAAATAAGATTTTTAAATTTATAAGAACTCTTGTACCAAGAAGTGTCATTTGCACTCTTTGCAGAAATTACTCCGAAATCTCTATCGTAGTTAATAGCAAAACAAAATCATGAAATTCTCAAACTACCTACTACCATTTGTTAACTTTGATATATATTTAGTAACAATTTATAAAGCCTTTGTGTGAATTACCTTGTGTTTAGTTATTTTTGCTTTTAGTATATTGTTTCCTTTAATATCATATTGAGCGTTTGAAAGAAAACTATTCCGTGACCATTGTGTTGCATTTTGAGTGCTCTGTTCATTTGGTCTCATCGAAAAACCCTGAGATTCAAACGATTTGACGATAATTATCGTCTGAGTATAATTAAAGTTACACACTGTCTTTTCAAACCCAACGCGGACAGAGTCGCTACCAGCTAGTAGTAGTATAATTTAATTTTTAAAACACATTACAATTTTCAAGTAACCTGCGCGATGAATATACCGGTATCAGCACTTTGTAGAACTTTATTCTAATTTTATTATTGTTGTAATTTTAGTATCTATGTTTGTTTGGCAGTTTCAATATAATATTATGGTTATAACAGCTTTATTTATGTTGAGAGTCTGAAAGGTTAAAGGTTATGTATACAAAGCAAAATTTACACATTATATAAAGTTATTAAATGTCTTCAGTCGCTTAACATAGAATAATCTATGCTATTCTCGTATACTTTCCTTATTAATATATGTATTTAATTTTAATCTCATAATTTTTAGTTCCTTCGGTTTTTTTATAAGATCTTTACAATTTGAGGTGCAATATTAATTCAATTATTATTTAAATTAAGTGTTAGATCTGTTGTGTTATTAATACCAAATTATATATTAATAATAAATATATTGACCAACTTTTGTTTATTTAATAATGAAATAATATATTGAAAAAACGTGTCATAATATATTTTCAATCCCTATATTAATCTGTTTGTTTGTAAAGATATGTAAATTTACGTATCCTATAACAAACACCGGGAAACAGTGAACGTATCGGAGCCACTTTAATTAAATAACAAAACCTTTCCATTGTGATATTGTGTATTAAATAAACATTTTTACCGCCGTTATCTTTGATGGATGATTTTTGAATAGTTCCTTCGGTTTTGAATTGATACTTGTGTACTTTAAGTATTTGGGTTATAGTTTTTTATATAGGTTTTGTGATGTTTTGTATCTGATTAACTGTATTTAAACTGATGGGTGGACTCTGAAAAAAACCCACGGGTGTTATTTATAATTGATATTAATATTATAAGGAAGTTTTTATTCTAAGTGTTAAGTTACGAAAGAATATTATTTATTTATTTATTTATTTATTTATTTTTTATGTTATAGGAGGGCAAACGAGCTTGCGGGTCACCGTTAATCTATGATCACCGCCGCCCATGAACTCTTGCAACATCCGAGGATTCACGAGAGCGTTGCCGGCCTTGGAGAAAGGAATATATGCCTTTTTTGAAGGTACCCATGTCGTATCGATCTGGAAATACCGCCGAAGGAAGTTCGTTCCACATTTGAGTGGTACGTGGGAAGAAAGTCCTTGAAAACCGCACAGTTGAAGATCGCCACGCATCCAGGTGGTATGGATGGTAAAGCACCTTGCACATTTAATTTTTACTTATTGTTTTGATATTCGCAATGTTGATACATTTCTGTGGCAAACTTCTATTAGTTTTACAGTTCTAAAATACAAAGTTTCAATATACTTTATATTTAGCCATAAATATTAATACCTGTTATTGAACTACACCAGATTTAATTCGGTTTTATACATTTTATTTGATGAACAAATATACAGAGGAAAAAATAAACTTCTAAATAGATTAAGTGTTCGTATATAACAACTTTTTGTGTGTTTTGTGTCTAAAGATTTTGTGTCAGTTATCACATCATCTTCATTATCAAGTTTACCTAAAACCAGCCAAAAGTATTGATATATCGTGCTGTGAGTAAGAGATCAGGTCGCCAGAACCATTGCCTTTCTGTTCTTATGTCTCTTCATCTTGAATTTTGCACATGCTGGTAAAAAGGAAAATGATATTTTCTCTTGTTACTTATTCATTTCAAATATTAAAATAATTAAGAAGAAAGAACTTTTATTACTACTAATAGAATGAATGTTTATTATAAATTTTTCTATTATGTCAGAAACTTACCATCTTTCTTAAACTCTTGCTGAAGAAGGAAAAATAATTTTAAGGAAATAACTTTTTCTAATGACGACATTAATCGGTCGGAGCGACTTGATTTACTGCAATGGCTTTCAAATTGTTTACTCCATTTGTAACAAGGGTGTATAATTCATCTGTATCGTATATTAAACTACTATTTTATCTTTATGTATATATATATAATCTTTGAATAAAAAATAATATCATATGCTTCAAAAATAATATTATATGCTACAAAGCAAAAAGTTAAGAAAAAAAAATGACCAAGTCGCAAGCGGAACTCAAATAATGTGTCCCAGATTGTTTTGCCTGAAACATCACTTTTCTTCTGAAGAACAAACTTTCAGTTTGCTGAATAATATTTTACTTTAAGGTTTGATCGATTTTTTTGCTTAAAAAAGTTTAATAAAAAAAAAAGTAAATAATCTCATAATATCCTGCATCAAATCATCTTAATGGTTGTGTTTAATGTTTTCATAAACATCTTTTGTAATTTTACTTCATATTAGGTCATTATTTATTGAAACGGATCTGTCTATCGTAAACGTCTCAATTTATTTCCAAAAAGATGAAATTTTTGATAATAAGTGTACTATTTATTAGTATATATCATAACATCGTTGCAGTGGTCAAAAACATTATGAATTTAACGGTTACAGTTTACAATATACTTTTATTGAAAACGGGGGAATTTATCCCTTAAGGGATCCTTATTGTTTTGTTAACCAATATCAGTTTAACACATAATTTGGCACAGAAGAAAGCTAGTGAATTAATGCGTAATGAATTAAGTTGATTAATCTACGCAGTTACAGTCATGAATAACAACGCACGAAACAGAAAATAGCATTATGTGAATGCATATGTCAAGTCAGTACTTACAGGTCCTTGACTGGATTTGTAATCAAACAACATTTAGAAAATAGGCACCGCAGCTATTAGCCGTGAATATTGCAAGAGCCCTCTTAAACTTATATAACGTCTTAATTAAGACTTAAATCGTTTTTAACTACTTTGAATATGTAAAACGATGTTATTTTTAGTAACTCATTTTCATGTACTTTAACGTTTAAATAATTTTTATAATTTAATTTGAAATAATTTATTATAGATTTTAATTTATATAAGTTTTTATCTCCTGATACTATTCCTTCGGCATACTCATCTCATCTAAGAATTATTGTCGTGATGTATAACATTCATGTTATTATTTTACTTCAAATTATAAAAAAAATAACATTCCAACTGTAAATAAATATATATAGATAAGGTTACATTAATGCCAATTGAAGGTTTGATAAATTAAATAGATGTTTAATAATAATCTGTAACAATATTTTCTTGTCTTAAGTTTATTATTTCATCAATTGTGGCATTACACTGTAGTTTGAATTAGGTACAAGTAAATAAACTGAGCTATAGAAGCATTGAATATAGGCATATAGGCGTGACCGATCTGTCAATTTGTCCTTATATAAGTAGCTGTAATAAGTAATTTAAGACAAAAAATCAAGTTTATTGAACACTACACTGTTTATAATAATATTTATTTTATTGTTAGATGAACCAGAAAATATATGCTTATTTAAGTTTGATGAGCAATACAAAATGTTACCAACTTTAATTATTTCATTATTGTATAATTATTATGTGTAAAATTAAACAAGGAAAAACATTTAAAGACTATTCGCAAGAATGTGTCATGTTTAGCATTGGCACATTCTAGTCGTATGAATTTCAAAATGGTCTTCCGCCATTGCAAATACGTTCCATTTTTAAACTCTTAATCTGACCGCTTCGCGTTTGTGGGAAATATGGATTGAATTGATTATTATAAAAAAGTAGATACTTGTATAGGTGATATAACATAAGATGGATAGATAACAACTGTTATGGCTTTTAAATCGGTGCAATAATTTTTGAGTTTTTGAGACGTACACAAACCATCAGAACATTTATATATATATAAATTACAGAAATATGAATCATTTAAAGTTATTATTTTAATATTGAATATTATTATATAAATTATTGCTTATTCACTCTTGTGATAGAAAAATAACAATAATAATGTTCATGAGTTTCGTTAAATGTAACTTTAATTTGTTGGTTAAATTTTATTGAATATATACGCCTCACAACTCTTAAAAGAAAAACATCATAGCTGTTTTCATAAAAAAAATTATAAATTATTTTCATCAGTAAGATGGAAAAGGCAAGGGATGGTTTTCAAGTTCAAAATTTCTGCCAGCGTTGCACTTACTTTGTTTTTGAAGTAAGTTTATGTAAACTCTATTAACATAGCGGTGGTGTATCGCCGTACAGCCACACGTATGACCTACAACGTTTATTAACATTCAACACCTTATTACTGGTATAATTTAATAATAATAATGTGAAAACATCTATATTTATATAAAGAATATTAAGTGTTTATTTTACTTAAAACAAAAATGCCGATTAGAAAATCTAAGTTTTTTTCCGTCTTCATGAATAACGATCGTCTTAATATTACAGTAAAAAACTCAATAAATTCTCGACTTGTATTGTCTCAATCAAATTATATCTCTTAGTCTAAATTAAAAACCAATTGTTAGTTTTTGAGTTTATTATATTTAAACATGTCTCTCTAAAGAGACAAAATGACAGACGCGACGAATTAGTGTTTTGTTAATGAATTATGGTCGTTCCCAATATTTAGTCTGACAACTTTTTCCGAACCAATAACAGAATCTATCTATGTTTATTATTTTCTGAATTAATGAATAAATAATTAATTTAATTTATTTCTTTAGAGAGCTTTGAGAGTAGGTTGTATTGAATTATTTACTTTGAAATTTGCTTAAGAAGAGTAGCAAAGATGTTTTTTATGCAACTTATTCGTATTCTTATTTATTTGTCTCTAAGAAGGAGAGTGCAATTGATATTATTAACACGTACCGTTTATTTAGATTGGCTTATATTTCACTAAAATATTAGAATAATAATAGTTCGATGACTATGCACCTTTTCGTTCTCGATTTTTTTTGTATACAAGAGAAGTAATATAAATTATTTTTCTTTTAATGGTTATTGAAATCTAAATAATATTTAATCTCCAAAGTTTTTCTTTTATTTAATCCTCATAACTTGAACCTGGCCCAACAGTTGATCTGTTTCTGCATTACCATTATGGGACCTGTAAAGGCACGCGTAGACTTTGAAGTGATCGTCCATGTCCACGAGCAGCCAGAGTACGGACAAGTCCCAACCTTCAAACAGTCTTGTTAGAATCCTTTTTTTTAATATAATTTTTACTATCAATGTTTGCATAGTAATTGAGTGTTAAAATGTAACATTACTAGTTACACACAACAATTTAATCTACTCAATTATAAAAATATTTAAGCATATTTTATCATATTGCGACCACAAATAAATGTCCTGATATTCTTTGTTTTGAGCATAAATGTCAATAAAGTAAGTTGTTATTATCTATGTTAGTATACAGACTTTTGATATGATACTGAATTATATAGCATAGTGCTATTTATGCGTAGTAAATATACGATATACTCAAATATAAAATAATATATTTCAACATATTATATATTTTTATGAAAACAGATATATCAACGTCGTAATAAGTCTTACTTGTTCAAAACTCGGTCAAAAATACACGTATTTAAAAATTGTACTGTAAATAACTACGATCTTTGAAAATTACTACTAATTTCAATATAGGTTAAATTCTTATTAGATCAAAAAAAGACAAAAAGAGAGTATTCATTATTTTTTTATCTTAAGTTTTGAAAACTCGCTTGAATAAATACAGGGTGTCCGCTGGCAGATTTTATACTTTAAAAAATCAAAATGAAACAAAAATAAAAAGAAATCAAATTTATATATTTATACAGAGTAATAACGCGGATTTTAGGTTTTAAAAATCACTGCACTCAAATGGCGTCCTTCTAGCCGCAAGCATTCTTCCAATTTTTCTTTCATGTTAGCAAATACTCTCATGCAAAGTTCTGGACTGATAGCCGCAATCTCGCGTCGGATATTTTCAAGCAGGGCCTTTATTGTTGATGGCGAATTACAGTATACACGAGATTTTAGGTATCCCCACAGGAAAAAGTCACAAGGGGTCAGATCAGGAGATCTAGGGGACCGGGCTATGCTACCAAAGCAACTTATCAATTTTCCAGGAAAAAGTGGTCTGAGTTTAGCCATTGAGTCTCTGGAGATGTGTGTCGTAGCCCCATCCTGCTGAAAGTGGGTTTTGTTATTGTAGCTAGCATGACGGTGCAACGCCGGTATAAATAAGTTGTCCAGCATCGCACAGTATCGTTGTGAGTTAACGGTTTCGCCTCTGTGGTTAAAATAAAATCCAATTATGCCATATCCAGAAATGGCGCACCAAACTCGGGTCTTGAATAAGTTAATGTAAATAAACATCAAACTTAGCGTTTGTCAAAGTAACGTAGTACGGCGTAGAGTAAAATATCAATAACACTGTTTGATTTATTCATATACTATCAGGTGTGCTAATTGAATTCAAAATAAGCAAATATTTAGACTAACAAAGTAGTCAAAGTTTACTCAAGACACTTTAAGATTAACAGGAATGGTTCGCAAAGTTCCAATAGTTGGATCTAAAACTTAAACTTTAACAAAACCAACACCTCTGTCTACGTGATCTTAAGCCACACTCTGCACTACTAGTGCTATAGCTTTATACAATTAAATAAATAATAGAATATATATGTTGAAATGGAGCTCTTGTTC
This sequence comes from Melinaea menophilus ssp. n. AW-2005, assembly GCA_918358695.1. Lineage (NCBI taxonomy): Eukaryota > Metazoa > Arthropoda > Insecta > Lepidoptera > Nymphalidae > Melinaea > Melinaea menophilus. The sequence goes on along the minus strand of OU911043.1, from coordinate 17,405,946 downwards.
CTATCTTTGTTTTAGAGCGCTATACTTATAAGATATGAAACAAATGTAAGTAGTCAAAAAAGTTAAGTAAAAACTCTTTTGCATAAGCCAGTGAAGAGTTTTTTATCAAAAAAATTTTTGAGGCTCGCTGTAGTTTAAATGAGTAGTTTCGATTTATTTATTACGTTCTAATAAATTAAAATTGGCCTTGAGTCTAAATTTTCATTGTTAATTGTATCATATTATTCGCATATTTTACGATAAATAAAACTTGAGTCTTTGATAGACCTTAATTGTTCTCGAAATTTTTACATCGATAAGGTTCATTTTAAATATAAATTTTCCTTAGAATAAAATACCATTCTGTAAATAAAATAACATTAGTATGTTATTATATTTACAGAATGTAATATTGTTTAAAAAAAGGTACTAATTTTAATTGATTTAATTTGGGTTGGTATGCATAGTTTAATATTATGTATTGTTTTCATATTGTATTTTTTATAGTTAACATACAATATTTCATAAAATTAATTTGTACGATGTATAAATTATACTTATACTTTACTGATTAGTTCTTTCTGAAATTCTAAGTAGTTAATATATCGCTACGCCACGTTTTACTACAACCACTTACGACTATGTAAAGTAGTACTGTATTCATGATACTCCAGTACTATGATAATAATCGCGTTTTAAATATTTAGTTTTCTGTAGATTAGTTCTAGGGTTTGCAATGAGGCCATGAATAAAATCTATGAAGTTCATCATGAATTACATATTATTAGTAATCAATTCATTATAAATACCGTCAAAGTTTAAAAACGTGTAAGAAATGAAATTTAAAAGAATAATAAAGTGGAAAAGAAAGAAAGTTTATCCAATTGCTAACATTGTAAAGTAAAAATATTTATGTGAAAGATAAAAGAAATGACTTATTCGTTTTATATATCTTTTATCTATTGAGTAATATTTTAATACTTCAATTACGTTAAGATACATACGTTAATTATGTTAATATTTTGTACAACAATTTAACAATTAAGTTAATAATCTAATTAAGAAATATCTATAGATTAATTACCTATTTAACTTTAAATTTTTATGTGTATTCTATTTTATTCAATATAAACTTTTGTCTTTAAAGATATATGGATATTAATTAAAATTGTAATTAAATTTCTATTAAATAATATAGTATACGTGTTCATACTGTATGAAAAAAGTTCTAGGGACTAGGGTTCCAAATAAAACTCTCCAGACTCTATTTTCTGTAACATTACATTACAAAGAAACTTCCATTTTACTGAATATTTATGTTTAAGATAAAAATATTTTATTATATAAATATATATGTATTTAATTCAATGTTTGTTACTATTAAAGTTTTATAACCGGTGTCCGTACTCGTTTTAAACTTTATAGAACCATATGTTATCGTAAATTTTATTATAAAAAATATATTAATAAACAAAGGTTTATTATTAATCTTACTGGTCTTGAAACACTTTCATAAATTCTTATCATCTAAGTTCTTAAAACTGTATTTGAAATTGTAATTACAAACAGAATTTTCAACATAATGTTACTCCTTATAATATTAGCTATCCAGGGAAAGTGATGTTAAATTTAATCTAGCCGCTTCAGACATTTGCCGAAACAAACGAACAGAGAAAAAAATGAATCGTTTTTTTTATCTAAGTACCGTATATAACTTTCATAAGTCTTTAATAAAAAGCTGTTAATTTTAAAGTACAAACAGACACTTCAACTTTATTTATATATTATATGTAATCATATAATTACAATTTAGTATTATAAGCCCAATAGTGGTGTGATACTTTAATATGCAATATTTTTGTTATTTAGTATGTTCTAAAACAATGTTCTAAGCTAGCTAACATAATAAAAGTTCTAAAGTATATATGATGGCATTTTGTCTGAAAGTGTCTATTCAATGTTGATTAATGAATTAGTTATTTAACTACCGTGTGATTTATATTAATAATTTTTGCCTTAAAATGACGTAGCAAATGTAATGTATGTTGGTATCATAGCATTTTTGTTATACCGTCTCTAATACGTAGATGACCTAAGGTTGTTATAGTCAAATAAACTTAGTGGTTTTAGTGAAAAATGTTATTGTTTTTATATGTTCAACTGTGTACAATATTAAAGTATTCTGCAACATGTTGCAATTATCAGTAAGCTTAATGTGGGTAGTTAGATAAAGAAACCAAGGTGTGATGAAAATAATTAAAACTATTTTTTACTTCGAATGTGTAATTCTAATTTCTTTAATTTTTGCACAAATAACGTTAACAATTTGTAATTAGCACGGATTTCACTGATTCAATTGGATTATTTTAGCACTACGACATTACACAGGAATAAGAGATATTTCCGTGCACTCAATGACGTTTGTCAATGTTCTGCCGTTATCCTATGTCTGTTGACACGTCAGAAGTCATCCGTTCTAAAATAAATTATTAGGAATGGAAGGTAGCTTTTATTGTTAAAAGACTGTAAATATATTTAGGATATTTACATAATTATTGATGGGTTTATGTTAAGAAAAATGCAAATACAGTACAACAGAGGTTTATAATTTATATTTGTTGCCTTTACAATAATGTTAATACCACATCCACTTTAATTTAAATTTGTTTATGTAAAATCAACAAAAGCCTTTAATTAAAATACAGTAAGTAATGCAATTACAAATTACGTAGTAAATATATAACATCATATAATGTAATTTTATTGATATATTTTATGAATAAGATATTACTCACCAAAAATTTCAAATTAAACAACCTTCATGTTTTTAGTATATATAAAAATCAAGAGAGCATAAAGACATTCCATAACGTTTATTCAAATAAAATAAGTAAACTTTTTACAAATGGCGAATCAAGCTCTTCAAGAAGCATATTTTATTAAAATTTTATGGATATTTATTAATTTAGGAACTTTTTAAATCAACTCAATAGAGTATTAAGGTTGTGCCGGTTTCTTTAAAATGCTTTTTTTCATGTGAGGTCAATGGAGAAGTTTATAAAATTAAAATGTTTTTATATATTTGATATATTTTCAGCTTGAAGCCGGGAAAAAGGAATATAAAATACTTGAAGCAATAACCTTAATATATTTTAATTCATACTCATATATTACACAATATCAAATAATTTTATTTAATATAATAACGCAATAATTTTGTTTTAACTCTTTCATTACTTGAGTATAATTTTCCTAAAAGAATTTTGATCCAGTTTTTTCTATTAGTAAAGTCTAAATGTTAGGTTTTTTAGATTTTTAAGAGTTCTTGTTCGCAATATATTTTATTTATTATAAAATGAAATAACAGAAATAATGTATTATTATTATTTTATTTTTTATTTATTATATTTATAATAAAACTATATTAAGAATAATTTTATACCCATATAATTTTTATTAATTGGACTATAGATTGAATATATAAAGATAGTCTACTCGTTGTCCACGATAAAAGTATACTTAAAGATATCTGATCACATTAACTAAGTCTAAATCCGGTAAAAAGATGTGTAAAACTATAAAAAGTTTTTCACAATTAACTTTTTGGTACTTAACAAATTGGTGAAAATTCATCCACATTAAATTTCAGATAGACTTAACAATCGTACATTTATTATAAGCAGGAATACATTATTTTATGGGTACTACTAATTTATTGACTTCATATTGAAATTCAAATTGAAATATCCTTTTTCAAGTAGGCAGCCATACGCACTTTTAAATTATAAATTATTACAATAAAAAAAGTCAGTGCAGTTAGTCCATGAGTAAGCTACCACCGGTTCGGAATGCTATTCTACTGTGAAGAGCCGGCCAGAAACTCAACAGATGCTATTTTTAAAAGAAATTTATTGATTTTAAATTATATACATTATAAAATCAACTCTGCAAATGAGTCAACAACTTACGTTCCACACATCTAGATCCTCTAAAAACTCTTGAATTTACTCAAGACCATAAAGGACTTGTTAACTTTGAAAACAAAATTTTAGAGTTACGAGTTTATTTTTATTTCTCGTATTTATCGTGTTTCTGCCACTGTTTTTTATACAACTATTTAAATTTTAGCGTATAAATAATATGTTATTGAAAATGTATTGAAAAATGACTGTAGGAATACCTATTTCTCATAATTTCGTAAAAGAGCGGCCTTCAAGCGAAAATGTCCCTTAAAAATAAGGTCACACTTTATAAAGCTTGCATACGCTCCGTTATGTCCTATACAAACGTTGTCTTCGCTCACGCGAATCTGAAGCCCCTTCAGGTGCTTCAGAACAAAGTCACGCGGCTTGCCACTGGGGCACCGTGATTTATGCATAATATCGTCCTGCACAGAGACCTAGAAGTAAAGCGGCAGAGCACACAAAACCAACACACACACACACACACACACATACAAACATCGTCTTCGCCAGTGAAAATGAGATCCCCACCCAAGCACGTCACTCCGGCGTTCTGCCGTCGGAGTTAGCCCCCAACCCACATTCAAGCCTCGCCTGCTAACCAACGGCGTTCTAAGCGAGATCCGAGTTGCCAGTTCAAAAGAGGAATTTTAAAAATATTAACAAATTCTATTTAATTATTGCCTCCTATGTGATCATAAGTGTCTGCAATAAAGTGAAATTTAATTATTTTATGCTAATTGTATTTTGATTACGCTTTAATCTACATATATTAAAATTGAAATTCAAGTGTCAATTTCAGGATATTCATAGCCAGTACCGAAAAATCATGTGTTTGAAAGCACTCCTTGTTTGTTAAATCTTTACTATAAAATATGAAAAATAATTCAAATGATATCGATAATTGTAATTAAATTAAACATGAAACAATAAATACCTTCTGATCAGAGTGTACACTTTACACTGTCTCTATAATCTTAGCAAATTATTCGAGAATCGTAAATTGAGTTCTCATTTTTTGTTTGCTTAAGTATTCGATTAGTGACATAAGCTGCCAAGTGTGGCAGCGTTATTCTATTTATTGATTCCAGCAGATGAGATTATTAGGAGAGCAGATATCTATATTATTTATTTTAGACAAGAATTAATTAATATTGTGATTATTGTTTTTTAAAAATATCCATTTTCTTCATGGTAATAAATATATATTTGAAGTGTATTTAGACATACAACTTATTTACTATATATTACTATTGCTAATACAAATTATATAATTTAAATTGCAAAACTTTTTTAGACTCTTAACTACAGACGCAAACTGTAAATGCAAATGAGTTGCGAAAAATATAATTATAGTACATATTCAAAGTAATAAAAGACGACTCAAGTCTTAATTAAGAAGTAATAGAAGATTGGTTGTTCTCTTACAATATTCACGGATAATAGCTGCAGCGCTTCTAAGTGATTATTCGTGACATGAAGTCTTTAGTACACGGTACGGGACTAGATTTTTTTTTTTTCCTATTTATTCGTTTATTTATTCAGTTTTTTTTTAATAACCTGGTGTACCTGCTAGTTAACGTAAATGTAAATAAGTTATCTCACTTATGTTATTTTATGCAATTCATGATAAAATGATTATAATATTTTATATAATTAATATTTAAGTGTATATGTCATGTTTAGTCTGTATCAGATGAAGATCAATCTTATGAAGATTAAATAAATGTTAGGGTGAGACTTTGGAGATTTAATACTTACCTTCACGCAATATCCCTTGCGGGGTAGCCAGAGGCGACGGAGCGCCAAACGCTACGGTCTCTGCATATCTCTTTCGCCTCGGCCACAGACATTAACCTCTTCATACATGCCCTCCGGGGGGTCCTCATGCTGTCTCTCTTACCGCTCACTTTTTCTATATAAATCCTTTTTGCCATTCTTTCATCACGCATTCGTTCAACGTGCCCAAACCACCTAAGCACGTTCTTCTTCACTCTCACCGTGACATCTTCGCTAGTACCTGCCCTTGTGGATCTTTTCATTGCGGATTCGATCAGCTAGACTGACTCCGCATATTCTGCGAAGAGATCGCATCTCCACAGCATTCATCTTTCTTACATTCTTCTTCTGTGTTACCCACGTTTGGCTGCCGTACAACAGCGTCGGTAGCAAAACCGCATTGTGTACAGCCAAACGTACAGCTATGCTGACGTTTCGCGGTCTCAACAATGCAGCCAAAGCACCGTTGACTCTGTTACCGGCAGCAATACGCCTTTCCACATCCATTTCGTATCTTCCGTCTCTGCTAAACATACTTCCCAAATATACCACTTCATTCACTTGTTCTATTATCTTACCATTCACGTTGATCTTACATTCTGTTCTTTCTTCATTTCTTTCAAATATCAGAACCTTCGTCTTATCTTCATTCAGGTTTAGACCATTATTTTCACACCCATCTTTCAGAGTGGTGACCAATGGCTGCAAATCGCATTCTGATGATACAATGACCACTGCATCATCTGCATATAACAATGGAGATAAAATATTATTTAGATTTCAATAACCATTAAAAGATAAGTTTATATTACTTTTCTTGTACATAAATAATTCGAAACAAAAAAGTCGTATGGTTATCGAACTATTGTTATACTAATAATTTAGTGAAATATAAGTCAAATAAATAAAAAGAAACTGTTAATAATATAAATTTCATTACTCTCCTTTTTAGAGACAAATAAATAAGAATATCAATAATTTGCATAAATAAATTTGTTCTTGTTACTCTTCATCTGCAGATTTAAAAGGTAATAAAAATTCAATACAATATCTCTCCAAGCTCTCTAATAAAATAAAGTAAATAAATTATTTATTTATTACTTCAAAAAAAAATAAACATAGATAGATTCTATCATTGGTTCGGAAAAAGTTGTCACACTAAATATTGGGAACGACCATAATTCATTAACAAAACAATAATTCGTCGCTTCTGTCATTTAGTCTCTTTAGAGAGACATGTTTAGACATAATAAACTCAAATACTATCAATTATTGGTTTTTAATTAAGAATAAGAGATATGATTTGGTTGTGACAATACAAGTCAAGAATTCATTAAATTTTTTACTGAAACATTAAAAAAACTTCGATTTTGTAGTCAGCATTTTTGTTTTAACTAAAATAAATATTTAAAATTCATTATGGATATTTTCACATTATTATTATTAAATTATGCCTTTAATAAGGTGTTTAATGTTAATAAACGTTCTAGGTCATACGTGTAGGCTGCACGGCGTTAAACCACAGCTATGTAAATAGAGTTTATATAAACTTACTTTAAACACTAACTTAGTGTAGACACCGCGCTGGCAGCAATTCGTGAACTTGAAATCCATCCCTCGCCTTCTTATCTTACTATTGAAAACAATTTATTAAAAATTTTATGAATATATTATTGATGTTTTTCTTTTAAGAGTTCTTATTTGCAGTGAGCCATATATATTTAATAAAATGTAACCAACAAACTAAAGTTACGGAAGACCATTTTGAAATTAATGCGACTAGAATATGCCACTACGAAGCGTGACACATCAACTTTTATTGTTTAATTTTACAAATAATAATTATAAAATAATGAAATAATTAAAGTTGGTTACATTTTGTATTGCACAAAAAACTTAAATAAGCATATATTATCTGGTTCATCTAACAATAAAAAAAAATTTATTATTAACAATATTGTTATTTTAGTTTGAATATAGTTCAACATAAACTTTAGAGAAAACTATAATAGAAGTATTTGATTTTCCATAAACATGATTTATTGTATTGAACTACTAATTATAGGTACGTATATAAAAACAAATTGACAGATCGGTCACCTCTTATAGATCATTGTTAGGTATGGCTATATTCAATGCTTGTATAGCTCAGTTTATTTACCTGTACCTAACTCAAACTGTAATGATAACAATTGATAGAATAATAAACTTAGGACAAGAGAAATATTGTTACAGATTATTATTAAACATCTATTCAATTTATCAAACCTTCAATTATTATTAATGAAACCTTACTTATTTATTTATTTACAATTAAATGTTATTTTTTTTATATTCATCATTTGAAGTAAAATAATAACACGAATGTTGTACATCACGATAGTAATTCTTAGAAGAGATTAGTATGCCCAAGAAATAGTATCAAGAGATTATAAATAATATTTTGAGATTGTAATTAGTTTTTTTCTTGTTGATTTAATTTTTTAATATAAATAATGTGGACAAAAAAAATAAACAAAATGCAATTAAAATCATTTTTATCATCGACCCAAAACAAATGTCGATGTGAAGACAACAATAAAACCTTAGTAAATTCAGTATTCATGTATACATTACAAGAGACCCTTTGTTACAAAAAAGATATTGAAATACTTGATAAGCATTGAATTCAAGTCGCTTTAGTAATTATTAGAACATTTTAACCATTATGCAAAGGTAGCGATTAAACCTTTGACACTTGTATACAAATAATGATAGACATGAAAAAATCTTTATCTACTAAATTTGTGATGTATACAAAAACCCTTATCGAACTTATTGACAGCATCTTTATGATATTGTTGAGTCAATCAGTGCATAAGATGTCTTTTCGTATACTTATATTGCATATTTCTTACAGTGGGATCAGTGTAATCATGTGTAACATTAGAGTAAAATGTTATTATAATTCTAGTGATAGTGTTTTGTTTACTATTTATTAATTACGAGTATATTTAAATGATAGGATAAAGAGACATGAATAATTTTGAGGAGATAGGTCATGTTAGAATGAATGTGGCCAGATGAATAATACGTAAAAAAAGCAACAAAAGTTATTGTCGAATTTTATATATATACGATATGAACGCCCTTAACTAGTTTTCGTAATAATTTAGTGTTTTTAGTGTGATGAGAAAAAAAAAGTTAAGATAAACCCACAAACCATGTGGTCGGAAATGAAGAATTTGTTTTCTACTATATCTTAGTCTCACAGTTCATTAGAGGTTTTAACATTTTTACGGATAATATTCCCAAAATCATTTTTGAATAACGTATTATTATAAAATGTTTATACCACCTTCAACGCATTAAAATATTATAAAGTACTTACCAAAACGATTAATTATGACGAGATAGGGCCTTTTAAGTTGTAATTTTAACATCAATAAGTTTTTATTTATACTTTCCATGAATGCGGCCCTAGAGTAAAGTAATACTGTCATACAACATTAATTCACAATTTTAACGTTATTCCGAATACTAAAACTAGGGGCGCCAACAGACACTCAATTTCGACTCACTGCGCTCGCGAAATCTCGGGTGCCGTTTGCATATTGAGCAAAGCGAGCCCAGTGTAATGACTCATCGTTGTGGACAATGTCAGTAATATCGGAGATTTCATTTTGAAGCAAATTATTGCTCAACAACATGATATTTTTCATAATTTTACGTCCAGAAGTTTTTGAGCCTATTCGTGACAAAAAGTGTGAAAAAGTCTCCAGTAGAGCGCTCCGCCCACTTCGCTCGCTTCGCTCAAAAAAAAATTTTATATTAAATAATATATTTTCAAGTGGTCACCCATAGCCAGTAAGGAGCTAGGAGGAGTAACCGTCTGTTGAGAATCGCCCCTTGTAATTGTATCGTTACTATAAAATATAACATAAAATAAAACAGGATAAATGATTATCATATTTTAATAATTTAAAATAGAAGACAACAATTAAATCAAACGGGATCTTATCCTCTCTCTATAATCTTAGTAAATTAATATGAACATATAAGACGGTGTATCGTAAATTGCGTTCACACGATTTGTTGTATTGAGTCTTCGATTACAGAATTATGACGTCAAATGATGTACCATTACTTTATTTATGACTTCGTCGGATGAGATTAATTGCAAAGTAGATGTAATATAGTAACTTAATTAATTATCAAATTAAAAATAATAAAGATTGTAATAAATAAATAATAAATGTAATAAATAAAAAATAAATTCTAAAAACAACTTTCAAACTCGGTAAAGAATATACAATTGTTTTTAACATATAATGTACATCACATAAATTGAAATTTATTATAAATTATTTTTAATTAAATTGTAAAACTTATTTAGGTGTTAAAGTAAATGCAAATGAGGTGCTAAAAATAACATAATTCTACATTTACAAAATAGTTAAAAATGATTTAAGTCTTAAATAAGACGTTATATAAGTTTAAGAGAGCTCTTACAAAACAGCTGCGGTACTTATTTTCTAAATGTTGTTTGATTACAAATCCAGTCAAGGAACTGTAAGTAGTGACTTGACATATTCATTCACATAATGCTGTTTTTTTTCTGTTTCGTGCGTTGTTATTCATGACTTTACCTGCGTAGATTATTCAACTTAATTCATTACACATTTATTCACTAGCATTCTTCTGTGCCAAATTGTGTGTTAAACTGATATTGGCTTAGAAAACAATAACGATCCCTTAAGGGATAAATTCCTCCGTTTTCAATAAAACTATATTGTAAACTGTAACCTTTAAATTCATAATGTTTTTGACAACTGCAATGATGTTATGATATTTACTAATTAATAGTACACTTATTATCAAAAATCTCATATTTTTGGAAATAAATTAAGACGTTTACGATAGACAGATCCGTTTCAATAAATAATCACCTAATGCGAAGTAAAATTACAAAAGATGTTTATCAAAACTTTAAACACAACAATAGAGATGATTTGTCTATCTAGATCTAGATGCAGGATATTACGAGATTATCTACTTTTTTTTTCATTAAACTTTCTTAAGCAAAAAAATCTATCAAACCTTAAAGTAAAATATTATTCAGCAAACTGAAAGTTTGTTCTTCAGAAGAAAAGTGATGTTTCAGGCAAAACAATCTGGGATACATTATTTGAGTTCCGCTTGACATATTCTTACACTTTTCCTAACTTTTTGCTTAGCAGCATATAATATTATTTTTGAAGCATATGATATTATTTTTTATACAAAGAATATATATATACATAAAGATAAAATGGTACTTTAATTCACAAGATAGATGAATTGTATACCCTTGTTACAAATGAAGTAAACAATCTGAAAGCCATTGCAGTAAATCAAGTCGCTCCGACCGATTAATGTCGCCATTAGACAAAGTTATTTCCTTAGAATTATCTTTCCTTCTTAAGCAAGAGTTTAAGAAAGATGGTAAATTTCTAACATAATAGAAATATTTATAATAAATATTCATTCTATTAGTAGTAATAAAAGTTCTTTCTTCTTAGTTATTTTAATATTTGAAATGAATAAGTAACAAGAGAAAATATCATTTTCCTTTTTACCAGCATGTGCAAAATTCAAGATGAAGAGACATAAGAATGGTTCTGGCGACCTGATCTCTCACTCAGAGCACAGCATATATCACTACTTTTGGCTGGTTTTAGGTGAACTTGATAATGAAGATGATGTGATAACTGACACCAAAACTTTAGTGCTGTTGATTTTATTTTTTATTTTTTTTTATTTGATATTATTTCATTGGTAAATAAAAAAATATGGCCAATAGTACGTTTTAGTCAATCAATGAAAATTGTAATTAATCAAGCCATTTTATATCTATTTTATAATTTTTAAACCGTATACTTCTGAAAAAAAAACACAAATAAAATATAACTTTATAAGATAAGATTATTTTCTTTGATAACAAAATTATCCAAAGAGAAACTTTTACTGATAACTGCTTTGTATACATAACCTTTAACCTTTCAGACTCTCAACATAAATAAAGCTGTTATAACATTAATATTGTATTGAAACTGCCAACAAAACATAGATACTATAATTACAACAATAATAAAATTAGAATAAAGTTCTACAAAATGCTTATACCGGTAAATTCATCGCGCAGTTTACTTGAAAATTGTAATGTAATTTAAAAATTACATTAAACTACTATTATTTGGTAGCAACTCTGTCCGCCTGCGTTGAAAAGACAGTGTATAATGTTAATTATACTCAGACGATAATTATCGCCAAATCGTTTGAATCTCAGGGTTTTTCGATGAGACCAAATGAACAAAGCACTCAAAATGCTACACAATGAGCACGAAATAGGTTTAATTCAAACGCTCAATATGATATAAAGGAAACAATATACTAAAAGCAAAAATAACTAAACACAAGGTAATTGACACAAAGACTTTATAAATTGTTACTGAATATATATCAAAGTTAACAAATTGTGGAGGTAGTAGGTAGTTTAAGAGTTTCATGAATTTAATTTTTTATTAACTACGATAGAGATATCGTAGTAATGTCTATAGAATGTAAATGACATGTAAATGACAGAACAATAATTCTTATAAATTTAAAAACCTTATTTCTACAATAGGCACATTATTTCAAATTAACTTTGAAAAATATAATAAAACATGAAGAAAGTTGTGAAGTTTTGATTAAAAGATGTTTGAATAGTTTGTACAATTATCGTAGAACGGTCGCGAGAACTCTCGGTCTCGAATAATGAGACGACAATTTGAAGCAAAGACAGAGATTTAATTTAAATTCTTTTAAAGAGTAATGGGTTTTTTATTTCTTTTATTTTTTTATATTTATATAGTTATGTAGAAATGCTTAAATTAAAGTATTTTAACAATATAGTCAATTGGCATATAGATTCGTATTAAGTACTTCTATATATTTCAATACTTAAGATTCAAAATAAATAAGTAATAAATATTGGTTAAAGTTTTGTGTTTCTTTATTAAACAATGAATCGAAGTCAAAATCTGTTGAGTATTAAAAAGTTTATTCTGTTTTTTTTTTCAAAACAATAAATTGATTTTAGCTTTACAGCCATGGCAACGATTAACTACAATTATTTGATTTCACTCATTTAATTTTGTAAGAACCATTATTACTTTGTCATTCTAATCGTAATATTATATTCTTTGTAGGCATATTGAGGTCTAAAAATTTTTTTTTTTTTTAATAATAAAATATCTATAGATAAATCTATAGAAATTTTATTCTTTAAGAAATTATAGTACTTCTTGTATTTTAAAAAGTATACTAGATTTGTGAAAAAGGCACAGTGATTTTGTTCATAATCTTATATGAGTTGACTTTATATAACTTCCTTAAAAGAAGATACAAAAAAGATTTTCTCAGTGATATCTTTTGTATGCCTTGTATATGAGCTCTGAGCGATTATACATGTGGAATTACAAAAACTTTACATTCAAAGATATGTTAATTATTGTAATTTCTTTATGTTTATTATTTACAAAAGTTGTACTAACTTCTTAAGGATTGTTAAAAACATATCAAAACCAATTACATGAGTAAAGGATGATGGGCAAAAATGTATGGGATGTGCACCCACGGCCAATAACGACCAGACGTATGTCGTTAGAAAGCTCTTTTCATGACTATCATTTGTTATTATGGGGGCTAGTCTCAATTCGTTGTGGGAAAAATGTTATAGTTACTTAAATGATGTCTATTAAAATAAAAGTTGGTAGTTCTAGATATATAAAAAAAAAACAGTTTATATATAAAAAAATATATGTTATAACCGTATTAGGTTTATTAAGTTTTTTAAATAGTAGGTGGGTTATGGACATGTGAATAATATTCATTATGTTAATAAAAAAAATATAACATATGTATATATATATATATATATATATATATATGTTATTTTATTCTTCAAGATTCTTCGTTATTCTCGTTATATACGAATTAATTTATATTTTATTAAGTTCTATCAGTCTCTTAGATACAAACTAATTAAATTCACCTTGAGTTACGTAACCTTACAACTTAACAAGAACAGACAACAACGAGAACAGAATGCACAAATCACTTCCATCTTCTGCCTATGAGCTAATATCCGACGGACGATGAACGAACAGTGGAAGAGCATTTCCTGGCAAATCTATTTTTTGAAGATATCTGCGTATTTGTCACCAAATTCCATAAGAAAAGAAAATTAATTTCCTGATTTTTTAATTTGGTAAATTAAAAAGCAGAGGATATAGTAAAGTACAAGATTATAGAGAACTAGAGATTCTTATATTAATGCAAACAATAAAAATAAATATTATATAACTTTTATTACATTGGAAATTTATCACCTCACTTAAGCACAGCGCCTTGATTTATTGTTATACTTTTTTAATCGTTTTCGCAATTTTTACGCAAGAACGTGCTTCAATTTTTCTGAAGAGTTTTGTTTTGTAGTACCCTGTGTCTAAAATTGCTCTTTTAAGGTCAAATATCTAGTGAACGAAACGTCGTGATGGTCACATAGCCGTGGTCTAAAATTAAAATTATTTTTAAATCTTTCTAATTTGTTCTTATTTTCATTGTATTTGTATTCAAACAACATTAAGACAATAACCACTGAAGCTATTTGCAGTGAAAAGAAAGAAATTAGTAAAGAAACTAACAGAGCTCTTACTATTGTAAGAGCTCTCGTAAACTTCTATTACGTCTTAATTAAGACTTAAGTCGCCTTTAACTACTTTCTAATGTTATTTTTAGAACCTCATTTGCATCTACTTTGGAGTCTTAATAACTCTTATAATACATACCCATCATATATATAAATATACATATTAAAAGTTTAAATACACTACTATACTAGTGAAAGACAAATAACGGTATGTTGGATAGACTAAGAGAACACTTTCGGGTCGGTACGCCAGGAACTGATGATGTTCGCGCTAAGGTGGTATAACTTTCCAACGTTAGTAAGTGACATGATTGCATCATATTATTCAAAATTAAAATTTTCCATAATCACGAATGAAAATTATTCCAAACCATTAAATTATAACGTAGGTTTATTTCAAGCTTGTTGTATTTCTCCAATTATATTTAACGTAGTGATCAATATTTTAATAGATAAATTAATTAAAAACGAAATCGGGTTATCGGTTTAAGTTTAACAATCACAGAATCCATACTAGCATTTGCAGATGATCTCGCAATACTGACACGTAATCCAAAACAATGTCAGCTACTTTTAAATGTTATGGAGGATTTCTGTGCTTGGATGGACGGATTGAGGACAAAACCAAATAAATGCTACAGTCTATGTCTGGGTAGGCGGAACACCAGATATACCTCTTACGATCCGGGTCTTATAATAGGCGGTAAGTGCGTTACTACTATTACGCAGCTCCGTTCAAATTCTTAGGCAAAAAAATCGATTACCAAGGGCGCACTCCATCGTTAGATACAATAGTCGATAGCTTTTTGAATGATCTTAAAAAGGTAGACAATCAGCCAATAAGTAACATCAAAAAGGCTTGGATATATGATAATTATTTAACATCACGTTTAAATTGGCCTTTCCACGTTTACGATATTAATAAGACCCTTTTGTTAAAGTTAGATGTAAGCGTCATAAGGACATTGAAGTCATGGCTCAGGTTAGCGCATTCAGCGGTCTCTTCTACCTTATTTAGAGACCGACAAAATTTTGGGTTAAAATTAAAGAAACCATCGGAACTCTATAAACACCTAAGAGTGACCAAAAGACATATCATCTCAAAGTCGAATGATTATACTGTAACATCTCTCCCAAAAGATAAAATTGCCGCAGAGCTGGAGTCACGACTTCAATTCTATAAACAATTTATGATAGGTGCTCAAACAAATAAAGCAGGGCTAGGATCAATTAGGAAAGAACAAGACATAGAAATAATAAAATCCTTTATTCGGCACGATGAAAATGATAATTACCGTTTGCACGCGATGAGCCTAGAATTGCAAAACGAATGGGTGACCATAGGAGATTTTTGTATTCCATTAGCCTTACGATGGCGCACCCTGCTTCATTAAAACGCGAAACACTTGCTAGTAGGGTGTAGGGTACTTCTAAATAGAGGTAAATACTCGCGTCGCCACGATAAAGTATTAGAAATCGTACGAGAAGCGGTTAGTCTCTCTGTAGCAAGAGCGCAGAAGGGTATAACCACCAAAATATCAGTAGAGTTTGTAAAGGCAGGTTCGTCCAAAAAACGAAAACTAAAACCTTATTCCATCTTGGACGCGTCTCCTGATTGGACTCTCATGATGGACACGTATGAAAGGCAATACAAAATCCCCGGGGATGTTTGTGTTTCGTCATCTAGGCCGGACTTATTCCTGTACTCAAAACAACTAAGGCGCGTTATACTTGTGGAGCTTACTGTACCCTGGGAAATAAACATACTCAAAGATCATACATTTAAGCTTAACAAGTATTACGAACTATGTAACGAACTGATCAGGAATAAATTTATAGTTAATTTGTACGCTGTAGAAGTAGGAGCGAGAAGTATAACAGCAAAATCTCTCTACAACTTATTTAAGGATCTCGGCCTTTCTAGAACGATCATCAGTTCCTTTCTGGAACGTATTTCAAAGGCAGCTTTAGTAAGTTCTTACGTAGGTATTTGGTTAGGTAGGGAGAGGAGCCTGAACAGTGAAGGTGAGCGTGTATGCGCATACTATAGGGGCCCCTTAAACCTACACCTGGGTCGCAAGTCCCAGGCATTGTTTGCGCTCCTCTTCTTGCAACGCGATGGGCCCGGCACCCGCACGGTGAATCCATGGAATGCTAAGAAGCTTTGTCTCACTTTTATATACGTTTTTCATCTTATTATATATTTTTGCTGTCCAATTAATTTCACCCTCTAAAGTAATATATTAAATAAGACTGCAACATTTGACATCTTAAGTCTGTAATCGAATACTCAAAACAATACATTTTGTGAACACAATTTAACTAAATTCTTTTAAATGGTATACAATAATCAATATTCTAAAATATGGAATGTTTATGTTTTGAACAAGTTTGTCCGATAATAAAATGTTTTCAGGTTACCTGAAACCTTCTAAACTTGATATAATATGTATATTTCCTATGTTATAAAATATTTCAGCATAGACACATTATGTTACGTTACGTAAGTGTTTATACTTTAATAGATAATGGTTTAGTACCTTGTAAGAAACTCGAAGAATGTCTTTTTTTCCTGCAGACTTCCCTTTTTCTCAAGGACGCGATATGTCAAGTTAAGATTAATATCAAATAAGGTGATGTACCCCTAAGGCTGTAAATGTAAGCTTCTCAAATCAGAAATACAGTAAAACAGTCCATATATTATTTATACTATAATATATATGATAAGTTTTTAGTGATTGAGTGCACACATATAGATGGAGTATTAAGTGACGTATAGCATATTATATATAAATAACTCAACTCGTTCTTTAGATAATTAGTTAACATTCACACGATAAACGAATGTAAAAAGTTAATATTTGTATCAAGTTATATAATACTTTTTCAACTTACTTTCCTTACTTATGGTGGTGTGTGGTTGGTGTATTACACATATTTGCAGCAGTTTAATTTTTTTAAAACGATTGCAGTAATAAAACAAAAACATATATAAGTAAAGCGTTTTCACAAAATTTTCACAGCCCTGTATTGACGTTATATGATAAAAAGAGACAGAGACAAACATTTGTGTTCCTGTCTCTTTTTATTCTGAGCTATTTTGATATTTGATAAGATTTTATTATATTATTAGAATAAATTAATTACAAATTCATTGTACAAAATTATTAGAAATCACAGAAACTGACGGCGCAGTCTTACAGTTGAATAAGAAAGTTCAGAAAAATGAACTATAGAAGTGTCAACAAAGTGCTGCCAAAGCTTTATGAAAAAAAAAATAGAATTTAAACTAAACTTTTTGTTCCATAAATAGCTATTTATTTAGTGGTTAATTTAAAAAGAACCTCTCCTTTTTGCCTTTTCATGTTTCTAAATGGAATAAACGAATATCCCTTTATATCCACCTTAATCATTTTAATATGTTTAGGTACTATTTTGAGAAAGTGTTAAACGTATGATTTTTTTTTTAACTTTAATTTCCATTATCATCCAATAATTCTTTCGGTGCTTTTTTAATACTAAAGGATGTAGCGCCGAATCATTGTCAAAAAGTAACTACATAATAATCTTTGGCGACCGTTATATTGAGATTGATCGGCAATATATTGAGATGGATTGTCCACATCAAGAAACAATATGAAGTTTACCAGAAAACTCACAAAGGAGACAACAACTAGGCAGCAATATTAGACCAACGAACAAAGTTATTATATTGTTGAACATCGAATTATTTAAGGTTGTTGTAAACTTTATCTAAATATAATGCACAGAACTATACACTTCAGAACGGTCGACATTATTATAAGTAAGGCAAAGTATATATTTTTTTTTATGAAATTTTTATCAGTTTCAAAATGACTTAAGAGAGCTTTTGATGTTAGATATAAAAATGTATAAAAAAGAATTTTATTTGAATTTTTGTTAATATAATGGAATTATTACGTTTATTTTATTAATAGAATACGATATCTGATAACAAATTAATTTAATACGATATTCAACAAAGGCTAATGCTAAACTAAACATACAATTTTAAGTAAAACGTTTGCAATATATTGCAGTCACATGTAAAGTGGTGACAAAGGATTAAGAAGGATGCACTGCAAGAGAATTACTCTACTATTATCATTTGTGCACAGAGAGCACTAAGAGGAAACTTGAAGAGACTTAACAAGTTGACGGTCTTCAAGTAATTGATGAGGAGGGTAGACTTAACATTCTACGAACATTTACATATAATAACTGACCGGAGAATTCCGAAATTTAGATGTTATTAAAGAGCAGGCTGGTTATAAAATCATCCTGTATCTGTTTATTATTTATTTATTTAATATTTGCTTATACTTTAAATAATATATTATTATATTATGTCTATAATATATAATATATTATAACTATATTGCAAAACGACATTGTCTTAAAGATGTTTTGTATAATTAATTCAATCCAAAACAATCACTATTGTTATGTCTCACAAAAAGTCCCCCAAGATTAAATCACTTCAAACAAAAAGAGTTATCAGATCGTAAAGCAAAAAACTTCAGGATAATGACAATTTAGTTCTGTGAAGAAGTGTAATGTTCCAGACTATACAGTCTAAGAAGTTTTATTTGAGTCCCGTAGTCTTCGAATGCGACGACAATAAGGCTTTTTTGTTATATTTTGCTTTCATTTTTTCATATCGGTAGGTACTATATTATTAAAAGAAAAGAAATCCTATTTTAATAGATAATTAGAAAAGTGTTAAGATGCGGAATTATGACACACAGCGTGTATACATAAGTACCAAAAAATATAGTTGTAAATCTTTTAATATCTCTTATCGCAGACGTCTGCCTGTCACCTGTCTGGACTAAAACGTAGTCATATCCAGCTGGGAAATAAAATTATCAAAGTAAAACCTAAAGAAATGACTTTTCTAAATTTACGTTCGTCCTCATCTTTTAATGTTAGAAAGTGTTTCTTTGTTCTATTTAGATTTATAGTGAAAAAGTTGTACATTTCTAATTAAACAGTTTCTCATTTAATTAAACAGAAATAATTAAGGGAATTGTTAGCAAATATCTTGAATTTCAAGTGCTCTAAACAAAATAGTCACCACACATCATAGAGTCATTATAACGTTCTGAATCTTATAATAAAGTTACACTTTAATTTAACTTCCAATACTTTCTAATATTAATAATATAACTATGTCACTTAGTGGAAGAGATTCAATTACGGAATAATAACTTTGTATGGGACCATCAAAGATAATGTGGTTTAATATACTTCTTTTATACTCAATATCACCATGAACAGGGGTTATTATCTAAGAGATACATTTAACTGAATCCAGATGTTTGTTATGAGAAACTTAAGTTTGGACTAACTTGTTATATGTAACTTTATAAAATATAACTGTATTAGATTTTAGTTTTCATAATTAACTTACGTATCTTAACACAATTTAACCAATAAAAACATTTTCGTTTGTTTTATTTTTAACTTATTCAGCAATCTTTTTTTTCAAACAACATCACTAATTTGATAAACTTTGTTTCTTTTACATTTTGTTATTATTTTAAATTTAATTCCTAACGTATTTTTACACTTTGATGGTATTGATAAAAATAATAACTAATAATATGTAATTTATGATGCACTTTATGTACTTTATTTACTACCTAATTGAAGACTTCAGAAAAAATACAGAAAATTATATCTTTGAGATACTAGTACTATCGTAGTACCAGAGTGACGTGAATTAACATAGTCGTAAGTGGTTATACTAAAACTTGGTGCAGCGATTTATGAGCTACTTAGAATTTCACGATGAGTAAATCAGTAAAATATTTAATAAAATAATAATTTATACATCAATCGTACAAGTTAATACTGTTAAATATAAAAAAAAGTATTAAAAAGTATAATATTAAAGTATCCATATTAACCCAAATGGAATCATATAAAAGTAGTAGGTTTTTTCATACTTTTTGTATCTTATCAACTACTATAAAAATATTATGTTCGTTATTAATTTAATAATACATTAAAATATATTCAAGCAAGTAATGAAACGCTCTGTGGTAATAATTTATTAAATTTTGGTGGGAATAGTTTACTAAAAATATTGTATGTATGTTTACTACCTAATAATTATAATTAAATATTAATTTTATTTAAGAGTATATACAGATAAAGCCAAATACAAAAGCTGTTGCATTCCACATTTAAAACAAGCTCATCGCAAAGTGGTGCAATTAAAGGTAAGCCTTTTCATCAGACTTTAATTAATATTTTCAGTGATTCATTTATATTGATATTTTACTCTACGCCGTGCAGACAAACGAATACATAATAAATTTCAAATTAATTATTAAATTATTTTCTATAATAGAAGCAATAAAACTTTTTGTAATAAGGTTTCTTGATTGATTAGATTATGCTTCTTAAAACTTGCATAGTAAAAAGGTTAGTTTTTCAAAAAAATTTTAAAAGCTATAAGTAACCTTGTCGTAAATAAGGCTACCTTCTGAAACAAATGTTTATGTCTAGAATGAATATTCACTATTTTATAGATAGTTTATTTTATTATATTTGTAGATTATGTTGAAAGTTGTGTACTAACTAAAAATAAGAGATTTAGTAAGAGTAATAATAAGAGTTTTAAATTTTATTAAGAGAACAGTGTTTCAATATATTTCTTTATTTTATTCTTGTCACTTTTCTTGCCCAGCCCAAGTATTTCATACTGCACTCTTGTACCTAGCCCAAGAGATTGTCTTTTTATCATCAATTTGTCTCTTGTTTTTGTTATATCTAAAACTTATTTTAATTAAAATCTTATTTTAATAAAAAAAATAAACTAGACGTTTTCCCGGCACCTATATTCGTTTCCCCATTAACATGATGACGTTTTATTTAAACAATAACACTTTAGACACAAAAAGGCCTAATAAAATTCTGAGATGCGAAGAATCATACAACTATTTCTTAGTGTTTAGAAAAACAATTTAATTACCTTTTTAATTACCTGCATTAAAAAATATGAAGAAAATAATATGTATATGAATATTCGTATGTATGTTACATTATATTATTTTACATTAATTATAAGTCTGCAAATAGAATTTAATAGCGAAATGTGGTCACTGCCTATATTTTCTATGTATTGTTTTTAATGATTTCTGGATCTGTACATGTTGTATAGAAAATAAAACAGACAATACATAGGACCTCAATACATCATCTCCGAAGAATAAAGCATATAACAACAATCTCTGACCCGCAAGCTTATTTTCCCTTCTCTTACATTAAAAAACACCATACCGGGTGTAAACAGCATCCGAACTCGTATTAATATTCTATTTTCACAAAACAAATTACTTAAATATTTAATGAAGAGTATTAACATACCTATTTCAATATAACATTTCTTATTAATTAATAAAAATATAACCGACATCTTTATATTAGTCGCATTTCAAGTAGATATGAATAAGCTTAAAGAATCCACATTAAGCCGAAAAAGGCTCTTGAATATATGAATAAATACATGCATTTATGATCACATACAATTAACATATTCTGAAACACAAGGACATATATGACATAACATTAGCTCATGATTATTGAGGGTGTAACGAGGTCATTACTTTAATAATTACGGTCAATGAATCATCCTAATTACTTAAATTCACATATTGTTCTCCCTAATTACCCATACTCTGTTAAGTAAGATATTTTTTTAAATTAAAAACTGTTTGTTTAGTAATTTTTTTTTAATTTAGATCTAAGCGTAACTACAATGAAAATGAAAGCGCCTACTTTTATTAATATTCTATTTTTTTAAAAGTGATCAGTTATTTCGAATGTAAAAATACTTAGTTACAAAAAAAAATCTAAATAACCACAGATAAAATGGAATATAGTTGTAATAGTTTTGTCTTGTATTTTTTTATTATAGGTTAACCAAGATAGTCTGTCCGCTAAATTTTTCTTTATCTGAAATAAGAGAAATAAACATATGTTAAGAATATGTGAGCGAGAAATTAATGATGAGTGAGCCACAAGTCTTACCAGCATTAGCAAATCTTCTATTAGATCTAGTTAGATTTTATCTTTGAAGTTTGACAAATGTATATTGAAATACATAGAAGATAAATTGAAAGTATTAAACAACTTAATGCTCCATAATTCTAAAGTTCGTTAAATCTATTGCAAATACTTCCATATGGCAAGTAACTACCAAAATCTTAATGAAAAAATTTACTAGGTTTTTTTTTATTTTATTATATTAATTTGTTATTTTAAAAATGTCAAACGGATAAGCAAAAAGTAAAAATAAAAATGTTCTGTACAAGGGAAGTGTTTATAATTTTCGTTCAACATTTTTCAATAAACGTATAAACTTTCACAATTAAGCCGCACCTCGTTCGGCTTCTGAGGAGATAACAACGCTGTTCGTAATATTTTTAAAGGGCAACTCTTCTAGAGAACAATAGCGTGTTTAATTAGTTTTGTGTCGACAACGCTTTATACAACATGTTGTAAAGTAAGTTTAATCGAAGATTTAGGCAAGTACGTGTTTAACAGTGATTATAATACATCTTTTAACTTAATATTTTCTTTCTGATGTCTGACAGTAATCGGCTAAAACCTTACTTTACATTATCTATTAGTAATGTCGTTTGTGATATTAGAAATATTTTTTTTTTTATAAAATATAGTTTTCTCTTTAAATATAGCTTCGTGTGTATATATATATATATATATATATATATATATATATATGTATTTCAGAGGTAACTCCTCTAGAGAACAAAATATGTTTAATCTGTTTTGTGTTGCTATTGCTTTTATACAACATGTAAATAAATTATAATCGACAATTTAAGGGTAAGCATGTATTTAACAGTGATAATAATGTAGCGTTTAACTTAAAATTATTACATACTTTCTCAGAATATGTGAAAACATTTAAAAAAGGGTTTTTCCTTACAACAATATTTAAAGCGGCTTACATTTTTGTAGTTACATATATATTTTTAAATAAATTGAAATTACCGTCAGATTTTTTTCTTATTCTGCGAATACTTTAATTTCTCCCAAAATTAATTAAGTTTATTTGCATTTTGTATAAAGTAATTGCCAATTATATATGTGATACTGGAGGAAGGTCACGTAAAAAGCATGAGAACCCCAAGGAGGGCATGTATGAAGAGCTTGATGTCCGTGGCCGAGGTGAAAGAGGTATTGCGGGACCGTAGCGTTTGGCGCTTCGTCGTCTCTGGCAAAGTAGCACCCTTGCGGGGTATCCCATATCCTATATGGCGTGAAGATAAATAAATGTATTTCTGTTTTCATCTATATATACTTAAAACGAATATTTAAATCATTTATATTATTTAAGATAAGCGAGGATAGGAAAATCAAAAAAAGCAAGGTAAATAATGGCTATAATACTTTATGTTGTAAACAAAGAATTTCACGTAATTAAGTTTCAGAAAATAACCAATGAAATATTCGTATTCTGGGATCCAGCTTAACGTTACTTATCTATCAAAAGAATTATTAAATTGATTTAAGTACCTCCCAAATGCAACGTATCTTAAATATCTTAATACTTAATATGTTTTTATATTCAGTCTCTAATAATGTCTTTATCTCATTATCTTTTCTTTTCAATTATGAAATGCCTTCTATAAATCTCAAAAATGCGGAAGAATTATGCCTTTTAAATTTTTTAAATTTTGATAAAATAATAGTTAACAAGTACGAGAGTTGTATATTTGGACTCGGTATTTGGTAATCCTATCAAATCTCAAATAAAATGAATTGACTTTTTTATTTGAATAAGAAATTGATGTTTGAAAATACGTAACAGGGAAATAAGACCTCATCTATATTAGTCAATATTAAGAATAGCCATGCTTTCATTTTAACTTAATTATACAGAAAAGCAAAATATTTTACGACTGCTTGGGTAAATATAGATTTTAATTGCTAGAGTTGCGTTTAAGCATATCTTTTATAATTATATCCAATATTTGTAAATAACCTTAAAACCGTAACATTTCTCAAAATTTAAATCATAGTGTATGACATGAAATTAACATGAAAATGACAAGCAATATAAAATCAACTTTTCTGAGAAGATAAGGTATAGTTTTCAATGTTATTACATTTTCAAATACGTAGTAACATCGAAGACTAACGTTTACTAAACCCAAACATTAGCTGCGCAATTACTTTAGCTAACCCTCGTTTCACGTGAGATCGTTTAGATATTGTTTTCATTACGTACGCTATTCTAATGAGACATTTTATATGCAGACGACTGTCTGACAGCTTATGTCTGTCAGTAATATAGTCATTTGCTAACAACTAATATTATACCGTCTATTAGTAATGATTTTACCTACTTGATATGAGAATCGCTTAAAACAAGTGCTATATATTTCTTCACACCTTAAAAATTTAAATAACAGGCACTCGCAATAAAAACAATAATAAACTGGAGAAAGCTGGAGAACTAGAGAAGTAATTCCATTTCCCAGCCTCAACGCACGTCGATGAAATACCTGACCAGCTTGTATTTGTCGAAGACGCTGAAAAAGCCTCGACTAATTACACTAACCATTTAGCTAATATTATAGGAACGTCCTTTGAGGAGGCCCGCGTGACTTTCGAAGGTAGCCGTGTATATCCTCCGGACTTTATGTATCTAGTGAACTGAAAACAGCAGGGATTAGGAGTCATGACACCTACCCGACAAGCACAAACCGGCGGTAGCTGCGCCATCTCCGAAGGGAGTTGGGACAAGCTCTCAACACCTTTAGAGACGGTGGCTGGGTGGTTGGGTGGCTGAAACGACATGCTTTAAGAGTCCTCTCCTTTGCACCAGGCTTACTCGTCGTTGAGATCGTTGCAGAGAACCCTGAAAGATGAAACAATCTAAGTAGTATCCCCGTTCGACAGGCTGAGCTCTTCATCGGTGTTCGACGACCGTGACAAATCGAAATGTCTAGCCGACAGTCTAAAGAGTCAGTGTAGCATTAGCACTCAACCGGTCCAACGCGAACATTTCGAAGTCATCAACAAGACCGTTCGAGTCATATGCTCAGCCACCAGCTGGCCCTTCTCCTCCTAAAGTCAAAAGGAAAAGACCCAAATTGGTGCTCTTAGACCTTACGACGCGATCACGCTATATTACGCGATGTAAAGCATAAAGGCCAGAACAGATAAAACCACACACAGATACTACGTCATCGCCAGCGAACACGAGGATTCCACCCAAGCACGTCGCTCCGTCGTTCTGTCGTCGGAGGAGTGTAGTGTTACTCTTTAATCTACATACAACTCTCGCCTCTAAACTAGTAGTGTCCTGAGTGTCCTGGACCACGGGGTCCGAGTCTCACAAGACCTCAGGATGTACGTTTTCCTGGGGCCCTTCAGGCTTCCCTTTTTAATAGTGGATCTCCGCACCCGCCTACTTCACCGGTGACGCTGTCATAGCCAGCAGGACTAACAGCAGAAAAAAAAAAGTTGGACAAGCAGTCTTGGGGGTCTGGCATGGCTCGATAGCATACTTGCACTTTGTTTATCCTAACATGAGTTAATGACTGATTGCTGACATTTTTTCATACATTATATAAAAGTAATATCTATACCCATTATACTTGCTTTTCATCTGATAGATTTTCCTCAATTGCTACAAATACAAAGGCTTTCGGTAAATACTGCAAAGTTTTAACAACTTTATTAATAAATAGTTGTTGTCCACTAGGACTTACTCGTAGATTACAGAAGGGCTTTAGTCTTTCGTCATATTAGTTCAGTACTATTAATGGCACACAGGAAAACTGAAAAACTTTTCGTGTACTCATAAAATGTATGTTCATCATACATTACGGAATAAGTAGCATTGGTAATTAAGAAGTTTATTTATTAATGTTGTTTATTTTCTTAAGTACATGCATATATATTTTTAATATTCAAAAATGGATTTTGTAACTTTATCTAACTTTATTCATACTTTATAAAAAAGACTTTACATAAAATCTCTGAACATTCAGATACAAATTGTCACTTCGACATGTCACATTGACAGTTTTATTGTATTTGTCCGAACTATTTAAATGTATTTTAATCAAAAGTTCACATCTTTTTGTCTTGTATATTATAATTTTATAATTTTAGTTATTTTGAACAAATTGTCAAATTTTCCTACTGTTTGCAAGTATAAATCCAAGCCTTTGACGTTGAGGTATTACAGTTTGATATGACTGTGACTGGACTAAGCGATGCTGCTTTCTATGCGTGTACTGAATGTTATTTCCGGAAACTAGGAAACAGTAGGAGGCAGATGATAAATTAACATGCCTAACTAATATATGACTACATGACATGCACTTATATAGTATTGAAGTATACACGGTAATTCGAATCCTTGTATACAGTATCCTTGTTTGATTATTACCATTGTTTATATGGTGACAACAAATTGACTACTGCCTTAGCAGTGATTCCTTTAATAATATTTTTATTCTATCGATTATTTATTCCACACTATCAAAGATTTAGTCTAGTTATACAATATCGCATGAAATATAATTTGAGCATGCAATTATCTTAATTTTATTATATATTACATTACGTTGCATAATATATCATCATTAATAAATATCTTTTGTATCTATTTTGAAGCAAAATACATTCAAACACATTGCTGTGCTGGAGTCTTCATCAATTAGCGTAAATGACGCACTCAACAGTAATTCGTTGTTTATCCATCTGTAACTATGAATTAGTAAACCACAAAGCGAGGTCATCACGTGCAATACTAATTCGTACAATATTGATGATACTTTACTATTAAAAAAATATTTAGTACTTTTCAATTTTTTTATTTAATGTTTTTTTTTGATGCGTAGATACTAATAAAATTATAAAAGAAATCACCAAATGGTATATTTTTTGTAACTTCTATTGGAAAATGAACTAGTTTATCTTATTATTTTTCTAGCCATTGAAAGTATGAACTCTATTAAAGAGAGTTTTGCTATATGTTGTATTTCATTATATGAAGAAAAGAACTCCATTGTATTATCATTGTGCTATGTTCTGTATTTTTTTCCTATTATTTGAAATTAATATCTTTTGTTAAAAATAATATCCAACTGAAATAAGAATAAAACTAAAAAATATTGTAAGTTTAGAAAACTTTTAATTCAGTTTCAAAGTCGAAATTAATACCGATTTCGTTTCATTTATAATCATTTTAGGTAAGTTTTTTCGTGAAGTAATACAATATTAGGTTGCGAGAAACCTTTTTAGCAGATTAGGTTACCCCTTATTTTCCAAGGTCTGCAAGTGCATATTACATCCATAATTACAAAGACATAGACGTACATCTTCTTTTAAATGCAATAGATTGCAAAGGTTTATTCCTGGCATATAACTAAACATATTCATCATCTTACACGATTATTATTAATATTAAATAAAAGGATTTTTATAAGTAAATCATATAGCATTTTTTATTATTACAATATAGCATTATATATAATACTATATATAATGCTATATTGTAATGTATTGTATTTGTTATTATATTATATGATTGTAGTTATACTTCTGGATTTATTTATATTTTTTGTTTTTTTTTTGTTTTGTGTTTTTTTTTTGCACGCCTACCAATGCTCTTTCATGTACATTCTAAGGTTGGCTGGTAGAGAATGTCTTTGTGGCATTAAGCCCGCCTTTTGTGCATTATTTTGTATGTATTGTGCAATGAAGAATTAATTAAATAAATAAATAAATAACAATTCACCGAACAAACGTAATTGTTAAATCAGTACTTATAATTCTTCAGCTGGATATGTATTCCAAGAGCATTTACAAAACAACCAAAACAATTACCCAAAGCTATTAGACGAGAATAACGTAAAAGCTCTCCTAAATGTCTTTTACGTCTTAATCAGAACTTACGAGTAAGTCGTCTTTGACTACTTTGATAATGTAAAATAATGTTATTTTTTGCACCTCATTTATATCTACTTTAAGTTCGAAACAAATTTTACATCTTATGTCAAAATAATTTATTACAAATTTTAAAGTTAGCATATTTGTTTAAGTATTTTGTATTTAAAAGTTTCAATACACGAATTTTATATAATATGTAATAAGTCGAATAAAAGTAGGGGGATAATGCTAATTACTTATCCTCTTGAAATTAATATATATTTTTGCTGTTCATTTGACTTAACCGGGGTTATTTTATTTGAGTCCTAAATAAAATAACGTTGCACCATGTGATGTCTTAATTTTATAATGGAAAGCCATTTACGATGCACCCTAAAGTTTACACTTAGAAGATAATTGCTGTTTCTATATATATAAAAAAAAATGTTATATTTATTTGATCCTGATGTACATTTTTCTATAAATGTTTAACGAGTATTCATCATGTTATATTTAAAATTATAGCATTTGTACATAATATATAAATTGTAAACCTTATTGAAAAGTAGAATTAGTGTAAAATAATTAGATTTTAATTAATTGTAGACCCTCATGCCATCACGCTAACCACAAGTATTACTTATATTGAAATAAAGATTGTAAAAGATGTTTAAAATGTAAGGCAATTACATAAAAAAAAATACTTATGAACTGATTCAATCATAAATTAGAAAGAATGCTGTCACCAAGTTTGATACGGGTATTTTTTGATAAAGAAATTTTAACATTTGTCAATATGTGGTTCAAAATATGACCTTGTGTTTTGTGACAAATACCTAATAGTTGTGTTATTTTTGTGATTACTAAAATGTTTTAATAAACTGAACTAGAGCCGCTTAAATCGAGTGTACACCTTATATTTTAACCCTTATTTAAAACTTCATCTAAAACTCACAAATTATTTTCATTTCATCAAAAGCATTGCAATAAAAATTTTGGCTTTGTTTGGAGTTGCAGAATTAATCTTTAACTTTTTATTGTCAATTTCACTTACAATACTTTAAATATTATTTCTAGTTCATATAATAAAAAACTTGTCTGTTTTAAAATTCTTATTAATAATTATAAACATAATTTAGAAAGGAAAAACTCATAAAATAAGTATAAAATATTATTTTTCTTTGTTAAAATATCACTCTGCAGTATAATTGTATCAGAGTTCTCGACGTGAAGTCTAATATTCATGTCAATATTTTACTTTAAGCGACAAAAATAAACAATATTATAATTACATTCACAAACACAACATTATTTAGCGGTTTTCCGAGCGCTCTCTTAGGTATTGAATGAATAATTAGTTTCGAGAAATTACATAATTGTTAATAATAACCTGAAACAATATTCCTCTTGTCTTACCTCTATTACTTCATCAACATCATACCATATTGATTTAGGTTTATACCTATATATAGTATTATTCAAGCGTTGAATGTCATCCGAGCAGATACTACAGTTACATCCAACAAATAAATATTATTAATTGTACTTAAACTATCAATTTGTCATTTTCCGTATTTGTATATGACAACATGAAAAAAGTTTCGTTTTATGTATTTCAATATACTCATACAAGATGACACCCTTACACACCCTATTAGTTTTAGAACATAGCTGCCTACTATTGTATGTAAATATGTGGTTCGTAAAATATAAGTCTGCATTCCTCTTATCAATTACTTGAAGACTGACAGCTGTCGCTGTGACCTTTCCACCCAGTGCTTTTGATTGCAGACTTAAAATCTATTTTGCTACGCTCCCCTTTAATTAACTAATATATTGTAAATTACTAATTAGAAAAACTAGTCGTTGGATATTTTCACTCCATAATTTATAATCTTCTCTGAAATTATTATTCCAACTAAAATAACAACACTATTAAGAATAATATAATGTGTTTGGATTGTTTGTTATTATATAAGCCAGAAGATATATCAGATTATTATTTCTTTAAGTTTCATATTAAATATATACTCGTATAATATAATATGACTATAATGAAAAAGGATAAAAAAAATTCGAAGATCAAAGTATATTATTAAAAGTAATTAAATATAACTTTTAATTTTTGTTTTTTGTGAACTTTGATTAATTAGAATCACACCACCAAAGCTGTCAGCGCGTTGTCTACACTTACTAAGTTTTTGAAGTAAGTTAAAGTAAATTCTATTATGATAAGTGTGGTTTATCACCGCACTGTCGTATGCACGTTCTCAAATGTTTATTAACATTCAACATTGCATTGCTGGTATAATGAATTACATTAATAATATGTTAATATATATATTTACATAATGAATATTAAATTTATTTACTAAGAATGTCGGTTAAAAGTTTTTATGATTAATAACCATCGTTTTTATATATTACACAAAAAAAATGTAGTAAATTAGTTAAATAGTTTTTGAGTTTGTCGCATTTAGACAAGCAAACTGAGAAACGCGACTTGTTTATGTTTATGGTCATTCCCAATATTTCAGATTTTTTCCCCACCAATGATGCAAAATCTATGTATATTGTTTACCGTCAGTACCGTTATCAACATTTTGGAAACTTTTTTCTTAAACTATTATTTTGAAAACGTTAGAATAAAAATATTTATGAGAGTTTATCGCAATAATTTACTTTTAAATCTGCAGAAGTAGGAGTAATAGAAATAAAGCTTTATTTTTCACATTTTTATTTATTTATCTCTTAAAAGACTGTTACTTAGATTTTGATAAAAATTTTGTAATTTTATTGACTTGTAATCATCTTTAAATAAGTCCATCGTTACTAATCTTGCTTTGTCTCAAGCTATTTCTGTAGTAAAATATCAATGTGTTGATTGTTTAAAAATCAATGTAATGATTACTACTACACTGCTGTCATATAGGAAATCCCCATTTATATCCACAATAAAAAAATAAATTAAATAAGTAATAATTGGTTTGACATACAGTAAATATAAATAAACTTCAATTTAAATTATTGTTTTAAAATATTAATATACATTAAATAGGTAAAATAATGAAAACTAACAGGTATTAAATAGGTGAAATAAAATAAATGCGATAACTTACATTGGCATTGTTTATTACATTGTTTATTAATTTTCTAATTGATTTTGTTGCTCTTGTTTTTGAAATATTTCGGGGAAGAAATCTGATCCGCAATAAGAAATAGACACTCATCAACATAATTTCTTCGAAATGTAATTAATTATTATTGTTCGTAACATAATATGTTATTATTTGAAATCCAACCTTGCATTTTTTTCCCATTACTATTTCTCTGTAAACTAATAGAACTCATAAAATTTTGTTATGTTTAATACCTAGTAGATACACCAAAATAATATGATTAAATAAATAAATAAATACTGTATTTGATTTATCTCTCTTATTTTATTTCTTCAAATCTTAGCACATCCTTTTCGTCAATATTATATTATTATTTGAACGCAAGAACTTAGCCCTCAATATCAATAGAGTTTTACGACGCAATCTACTGTGTCGTAAAACATCTCGTTACATCTATATATAATATCACGAAATCCCTTCTTTAACTTATACTCCTTGATGGTAAATATAAATTCAAGGATTCAGCGTGAAGATCAGTTCATTCAAATTCTGATAGTTTGATCGCAATGGACTTTATAATACTTTCTATGCTATCCTACAATTAATTCACAGAAACTAGGAGACAATAGGACGTAGATGACAAATTCACCTGTCTACATGTCAGTACATACACATACACACCATGTACATACTTGGCAATCCAGAGCACATGATTGTTCCAATCTGGTATACTGTAGATACTTTATTATAATTGTGACCAATTATTGTTTATTATTATTTTATTCATAATTCAGTGACTTATACTAGTTTTATAATTACATAAAGTAAACATTTTCTAGAAAAATACAATCAAATAAATTGTTTGGTTAAGACTTTTGGTTAAATAAAATGACCGACGCACTCAACAGTAATTAATTGTTTATCCATCTATAACTATTAATTAGTTAACCACAAAGTGAGTCCATCACATGCACTACTAATTTGTGCAATATTGATTGTACATTTTCAATATGTCGTCATTTATTTTTATTATTTTGAAAAACCCTTAAAATGAAATAATACTTAAATTAAATTAACAGTATTTATTATTTCTAGTTTTAGTATTTTCCTACTTACTAAAATATGATCTCTAAAAGAGGACAGAGCTGGTGATTTTAATAACGTGACAGATAATGTATGTCACGTATTGCATTTCCGCATTTGTTGTCTTTTTTTTGATTATATGTAAGATTTCAAAACAACTAATTCATCAGGTTCATTTACATCTATACTTATAATAAATCTGTAGAGAGGTCAATTCTGTACATGAAATATATTTACAAAATAAGTAGCAGGGGGTGATTAGTGTTCGATACTGATGCCAAAAATGCAGTTAAAAAAATTTTTGTCTGTCTGTCTGTCTGTCTGTCTGTTTGTATGTTATTTATAGAAAAAAAAACTACTCGACGGATTTTAACGAAACTTAGTACAATTATTCTTTATACTCCTGGGCAGGTAATAGTATACTTTTCATCACACTACAATGAATAGGAGCAGAGCAGTGAAAGGAAATGTTGAGAAAATGGGAGAAGTTGCTTGATTTTTTAAGCTTCCGTCGCGTGTGCAGCCTTAATGGTTAGAGCTACATAGAAACTATGTATAACGGAAATATTCTACATAAAAATACACGAAAAATATTCCAAGACAGCATATATCTACCTTTTATAGTTAACTCACAATAACACGCATAACTCTCGATAGCTTAGCAGTTCGGAGATTTCTTATTATATTTGTTTACTTTTACGTTTATAAAACCAATAATGCTCACCATCATTCCTAATTAAAAAAAAAATAAACATTAGCACCAATTCAATAAAAAAAGAATCATTGAAATCGGTATAGAAACACCAAACTTATACTTACTTACATGAAATACGCCAACAAGACATCGCGCGTGAATAGTGAATCAAGCTATAAGGATTATTTTTGCGTAACGGTTGCCGCGCTCGACGGGGCTCGCGGCGGCAGAGTATAAAAGGGGCGGGAGGCAAGCGCAAGCGTCATTCAATATTTGGCTGTTGATGCGTTCAGAGTGTTGAACTTTATTGACAGACAATAATTGTTATTTTATAAACCGTGCTTATCAGCGCGACTTTTTGTCTTTAAATAGTTTATTTTAATTTCTTTTGTTGTTATTTTCTAAATTAGTTTTAGTTTTGTTTAAATTCTTAACTATTAATAGTTCCTATTTTATTTCTTTTTAAGTAGATTTAGATTCGATTTTTAGATTAGATAATAGATAGATAGATTAGATTATTGTTAGATTTTTAGTTACTGATAGGTTAGTTTTGGGCATTTTATGTTTAGTTTTTTTTGTATTGAGTAGATAAAAGCGTAGGTAGGTACTTTTATTAATTATAGTATTCATAGGTATTTTTTATTTATTTTTAAGTGAAGTAGGTATAGGTAGATATTGCCTACTATCTACCTATACTGCACACGTGTTTTAGCTTTATTTTCATTTCTTTTTTTTTTGTACCTAAGTTGTAGGTAGATAGGTACATATTTCTTAGTTTAATTCTATTAGAATATTAGGTATTTAAGTTTAAATAGGCACTTAGATTTATATTTTTTTATTATATAGCAGCTGTACTTAGAACATCTAAGGTTTTTTTTGTATTAGCATAGGTACTTTGATTAATTACAGTAGTTGTAGGTATTTCTTATTATTCATTTTTAAGTGAAGTAGGTAAGTGTAGATAGTATTGCACACGCATTAAGTATAGCTTTATTTTCATTTTTTATTCTTTTGTAATTTGTAGGTACCTACGTACATATTTATAATTCGATTAGAATATTATTTTAGTTTTAATAGGCACTTAGATTTATATTCTATTTATTATATACTTAGCTATAGTTAGGACCTCTGACGTAAGTTTTTTGTTGGGTAACTAAATAGAATTTAAGTTACCGTCGATTAAAAATAAAATAAACGATGCCACCTAAAAAACGACCATCTTTATCTCGAACTTCGAGTCAAGCTAGGAGAATGAGAATGACGCGTTCTCAAGAATCGGAAGAGGAAAGAGCACATCGGTTAAACTCTATGAGAGTTAGTGCCTCAACATCTCGAGCTAATGAAAGCTCTCCAGAAAGAGAGATGCGATTAGCAGCTGAAAGAGCGAGACGAGCTACAACACGGGCTTCTCAAAGCTCTTCTCAACGAGAGCTAAGGCGTTCCATTGACCGGGAACAACATGCGTTATCCCGAGAAGCTGAAACTGCTTTACAACGAGAATTGCGACTCACAGCTGACCGCGAACGGCATACATTATCTCGCGAGTCTGAAACCTTCACTGAGAGGGAATTACGGCTTACAGCTGACCGCGAACGTCATATTTTATCTCGCGAGTCCGAAACCTTCACTGAGAGGGAATTACGGCTTACAGCTGACCACGAACGTCATATTTTATCTCGCGAGTCCGAAACCTTCACTGAGAGGGAATTACGGCTTACAGCTGATCGCGAACGTCATATTTTGTCTCGAGAATCTGAAACTTTTACTCAATATCAAGACCGTTTGACAAATGATAGGGCGCACCATAACATGATTCGATCTCTTGAAGATGAACATGAGCATGAACAACGACTAGAGTCGGGACGCGATTATTACAATTCTTTGAGACAAGAACAATTGATTACTTTATCTAATGAAAGATTAAGAATTGAAAATATTCGGTCGCTTGAAACAGAAGAACAGCGAGAGGCCCGTCTTACTGCAGATAGATTTCGACATGGTCTTAATGACTTAGATATACACGTGGTAGATCAATCTACAAATTCGGTGGCGTGGTCCGATAAATATAAAAGTGGGTTTGCTTATAACCTCACAATTGATTACAGATCATCTTCTGAAATAGGCGATATGAACGTAGTATGTTCCTTTTGTAATGCTTCGAAGTGGAGGAAGGAGTCTGCTGGTTTCTGTTGTTCTGGAGGTAAAATAAATTTGCCTTCGTTCGAAGACCCACCGGAACCTTTAAAATCACTACTTTTAGGGGAACATTTGCAATCCAAACAGTTTTTAGATAATATTCGCACTTATAATAGTGCATTCCAAATGACATCCTTTGGTGCTAAACAAATCTCAGAAGGCCCTTTCATGCCTACTTTTAAGGTACAAGGTCAGGTTTACCATTTGATAGGGTCCCTTTTGCCTGAAGAACAACCTAAATTTCTTCAAATATATTTTGTATCCGATTACAACGAACAGTCGAATATAAGAAATCAATATTTTCCGAATTTAAATACTGAACTCATTTCACAACTTCAGAACATGTTACATCAGGTTAATTCGTACGTATGCAGTTTTAAATTGGCATTAGAAGCCCTTTCTCAAGATGGTAATAACAATTATAAAATTGTTATAAATGCCGATAAGCGTACAACTCAGGAACACCCTGGGCGTCATAACGTTCCATCCACGAATGAAGTTGCTGTAGTACTGGTCGACCAGGAATGTGATAGGCGTGATATCGTTATACGTTCCAGAGACAATCGTTTGCAACGTATTTTCGAAACCCACAGGGCTTACGACAGTTTGCAATATCCTATGATATACTGTCGAGGGGAAGATGGTTATAATTTCGCTGTATACCAAACCGATCCGCGCACAGGCGCACCTAATTATAATAAAAAGGTGTCATGCCTTCAATTTTATTGTTACCACCTGCAAGTGAGACGGAATAGATTGGTATACTTTCAACGTTTTCGTGGCTTATTTAATCAGTTTATTGTTGACATGTACGCAAAAATTGAAACCGAAAGATTAGTTTATATACGATCTAATCAAAGGCAGCTGCGCGCTGAAGAATACGTGCACCTTCGCGATGCCATGCAGCAAGATAACGATACTGTGAATATGGGTCGTTTAGTTATTTTACCCTCTTCTTTTACTGGTGGTCCACGCTACATGCATGAACGTACTCAAGACGCTTTTTGTTACGTAAGAAAATATGGACGTCCCGACTTATTTGTTACTGTAACTACCAATCCCAAGTGGGATGAAATCACTCGGGAGCTTCTTGAGGGTCAGGCACCGCATGACCGCCATGATATTATTGCAAGAGTGTTTCATTTAAAATTAAAATCAATGATAGATCTTCTTACCAAAGATAACATTTTTGGAGAAGTATTGTGTTATATGTATAGTGTTGAGTGGCAAAAACGCGGCTTACCTCACGCACATATCTTGCTTTGGTTAAAAGATAAGGTTCGACCTAATGATGTAGACAGATTAATCAGTGCTGAAATTCCAGATCCGACTGCAGATCCCCTGTTATACGACATTGTTAAAACTCATATGATACATGGTCCATGTGGTGCATTTAACGCAAATGCTCCTTGCATGCAAGACGGTCGTTGCACTAAAAGGTATCCAAAAGCATTAGTGGATGAAACTGTAACAGGACATGATGGATACCCATTATATCGTCGCCGTTCAAGAGACAATGGTGGTTTTACTGTTGAAAAGCGAATGTCTGGACAACAGGTTACTTTAGATAATAGGTGGGTCGTTCCGTATTCGCCTGTATTGTCCAGAGCATTTCAAGCTCACATAAATGTAGAAATGTGTAATAGTGTAGAGTCAATTAAATATATTTGTAAGTACATTAACAAGGGCAGTGACCAAGCTACGTTTGCGTTAAGAAATGAACATGATGAAGTTACTAGATTTCAGTCAGGCAGATATATCAGCTCTTCAGAAGCTGTGTGGCGGATCTTAAGTTTTAATATTCACGAAAGATATCCACCTGTGACCCATCTGGATGTTCATCTGGAAGGCGGTCAACGTATATATTTTAACGCCGAAAATGTTACAGAACGATTAGAGAACCCTAGACAAACAACTTTATTGGCATTCTTTCAACTTTGCCAAACTGATAATTTCGCAAAGTCTCTTTTGTATGAAGAAGTTCCATCGTATTATACCTACGATAAACAACGAGGTGTCTTTAACCGTAGACGCCGAGGCAGGCCTGTAGATGGCGAGACAGGTATTTTCAAAGAACATGTTATTGGTAGAGTGTATACTGTTCATCCTAACAACGCAGAGTGTTTTTATTTGAGATTATTATTACATACAGTGCGAGGACCAACATCATTTATAGATTTGAGAAAAGTAGACGATGTTGTTTATCCAACTTATCATGCAGCTTGCCAAGCGCGTCATTTGCTTGAAAATGATCAACATTGGGATGACGCTTTAGCAGAATCCTGTGTTAGTGATAATCCACGACGGTTACGCCATTTATTTGTAACATTACTCACATTTTGTAATTTATCTGATCCTGTCCAATTATGGGAAAAATATAAAGAAAAATTTGCAGAAGACTTTCTTCGGAATTTATCTCACAATAATGAAGGCGCAACTAATGATAATTTTCGAGATCTGGCTATAAATCAGTGCTTATTAGCTCTTCAGGAAGACTTAACAGCAGTAGGCGGTAAATCACTTTGTGAATATGGTTTGCCAACGCCAACCTCAGTCGGAGAGGTTACCAATAGGGAATATTCCGCAGAGATTGGTTACAACCCAATGGAACTGCTGGTAACATTAGAAAACGGTGTCCCAATGATGACTGCAGAACAACGCTTAGTCTATGATCGCGTGTGCGAGAGTGTGCAGAATAATTTAGGAACAATATGGTTTTTAGATGCACCTGGAGGAACTGGGAAAACTTTTTTGACTAAATTAATATTAGCTTATGTTCGAAATCAGCGTAAAATCGCTCTTGCCGTGGCTTCATCAGGTATAGCTGCAACATTGCTACCAGGAGGTAAGACTGCTCACACTATGTTTAAAATACCAATTAATTTAGATCGCACGGAAAGTCCAACCTGTAGTATTTCAAGAAATAGCGACAAAGCTAAGGTATTGCGTGAGTGTAATTTAATCGTATGGGATGAATGTACGATGGCCCATCGAAAAGGAGTAGAAGCAGTAGACAGAACTCTAAGGGACATAAGACAAAATGATCGGCCAATGGGCGGTATTACGGTTTTATTTTGTGGTGATTTCCGACAAACCTTACCGGTAATACCACGGGGAACCCGAGCTGATGAGATTAGGGCTTGCCTGAAAAGCTCTTATTTGTGGCGTGATATACAATCGGTGCATTTGACTATAAATATGCGAGTGAGAACTGGAGACAACGCAGATAATCGTGAATTTTCTGATACATTATTGAAGATTGGTGAAGGTACCTATCCACAACTACACCAAGGAAAACTTATTCTGACACCTGAGTTATGTTGTATAGTGCAATCCCAACAACATCTTATATCTTCGGTTTACGGTGACATAACAATTATATTAAATAGGGACAATTCTTGGCTTTGCGAAAGGTCCATTTTGACTCCTCGCAATGACCAGGCATCTGAAATTAATAATAAAATACTGTCTAATATACAGGGAGAAAGCAAAGTTTATAGTTCAATAAATAGAATGGTTGATGAACAAGAAGCCACTAATTACCCGATAGAATTTTTAAATTCTTTAAGTATGCCTGGACTACCTTCTCATATAATTTGTTTAAAAATTGGCATACCGATAATTCTGCTCCGAAATTTAAGACCACCTCAACTTTGCAATGGAACTCGGCTAAAAGTAACCCAGTTGCAACAAAATGTAATCGAGGCTCAAATTTTAACAGGTTGCGGTGCAGGAGAAACTGTCTTTATTCCCAGAATTCCCATAATACCAAATAATTTTTCATTCCAATTTAAAAGAACGCAATTCCCAGTATCGGTGTGCTATGCCATGACTATCAATAAAGCTCAAGGGCAGACTTTTCGTGTTGCTGGAGTAGATCTCGGTGTTAGCTGTTTCTCGCATGGTCAATTATACGTCGCTCTTTCCCGGGTTAGCAATTCTAGGAATCTTTACGTTCACGTGCCGGACGGGTCGACTCTTAACATAGTCTACCCAGAAGCTTTGCGCTGAAACATTTTAATTTGATCTAAAAATATTAGCAATATATTATCTTAATAAAAAACAAGGAGTTACACGCTGACCGAGTCGTGGGTATAGCGTGGGTATATTATAATATTCTGCGGTTACTTATATTTTTCAACAGTTTTGTGGATTGGCATATTATATTACTATTGCCCTTCTAAAATACGAAAGTGAATCTGCCTGTTACGTCAAAACTATGAGGGAGGACATCTGCTAATTTTTTTTCGAAAAACGACGGAAACGCGGACGAAGTCGCGGGCAAAAGCTAGTCTTACATAAAATGATTAGTTCCAATTTTGTAGATAAAATACTTCTCTTTTTAAATTAAGAAGTCTCCCAAGTAATGAAAACTATTATACTCGCTTTTGTTGAGAAAGTTATTAAACTGAACAAAGATCAAAACTAAAAGAATTCGAAAATTTCGAGTTTGAACTTTGGTTTCAAATCCGCTTGCGGTGGTCAAGGTATCTCTGTAGATAAATGTTTTTATTCTTTCTTTTTACATACCGTAACGCAAGTTAGAGAGCACACAGTCATCAAATAACTATCAAGTAACTATAAGAACTTTAATAAGATTAATTTACTTTTCATAATTTTTAATTTTAAAGTTATGTACTGGTTTTAAATTTTCAGATGAAGTCAATAAACATAAGCTCCAAATATCTTGTTAAAATTTGTCGAATAAGGCGATACATAATAAGAAAATACTTAAAATGTAAAGGATTTTATTGTACAAGAATCTATATTTTTTTTTATATTTACTAATTTTTAATTAAACATAATAATTTATCAAATTATAATAAATATAGTTTTGCAATTCAAGATTCATTGAACAACAAGTTTGAATATTGGTAACCTGTTATGAAGAGAGTATTAGTCGCTGGCATCAGCTGTGTCATCTACATATAAAAAACTCGTTAGAATTTGTGTTTATGTACAAAATTTTACACTTTCTCACTGAAATATTTTCCTCAAAATTCGTATAACATGCAGTGTTATATAAGAAAAAGTTATTGCTGAAGTCATTAAAATTTTTGCTTTGAAACATGAATATTTAAAATATTTTATATATTTTATTCAATGTTATAAGGTGGTTATAAATTGGCCGATATTAATAAAGTGCATGTAACGGCCACCTGCTCATCACGGCTTGCATACAAAATACACACTTCACTTACAGACATTGACATCCAGATACAAAAAAAATCTACAGAGAATCAAAGTCTTTTACAGCAAATTAATATAGTATAAATTTAATATATTTGTAAAAGGTAAATACAAAAAACAAGATAAACATTCTCCAAATATTTTACTTGCGTTAAACATTCTCTTATAATTTTAATGGCTCTCACTGTTGTTTACTATACTATCTTAAGGAGTGTAAAACTTTTCTAGAGTAAAAGTAATACCACTCGTTTAGAAAAAAAATCTTTCAGTTTTAAATAAAAGCACGCTGTACACAAAGAAGTGTTTATAATTTTCGTTTAACATTTTCAAACTTTCTCAATTAACCGTGCATCGTTCGACTTTTGAGAGGATTTATTAAAACGCTGTTCGTAGTATATTGTGAATTTTTTTAAAGGTAACTTCTCTAGAGAACAAACGCATGTTTAATTAGTTTTGTGTAACTAACGTTTTTATACATGTTGATATTAAACTGTAAGGGAGGAATTAGGAGATGATGTATGGACAGTAACTATAATGTGTACATTATAGTCACTAGGTAAACTGTAATTTAAGTTAATATAGTTATATATCGTCACAGGAAAGCGATAATTAAAAATCTTTTTGCATTTACATTCATTGAACTATATAGATTTTTCCAAATAAGTAAAAATAAACCTCTTATTTTATATATCTGCTAGAGCTGGTCTAGAATACCTAATAAGTATTAATAAATAAAAGTTATTATATTGCAAAATAATATATATTTTATTTTAATTAACTTGGATTGAAAAATGAAAAAAAATACACAAAACAATGTGAATAAAGAATACCAAAATATATAATAATATTCAAAAGTGTAAACGAAGTCTGTTTGGAAAAAGTAAATCATGTTAAATAGAAATTTTCGGCGTCACGAAATAATACTTATAGGGGCAGTGAAATGTTCGAGTAAATGTACAGAAAACAATGTTATTGGGGGCTGTGTTCGTTATCTGCTGCAAGCGTCCTTTAATATTGAAACCTCTTAAACTACACGATGTTTGATTTATAATGGAATATATATTAAGAAATATTTAATAAAACTTAAAATTTATTATCATATTAATAATATCCTAGATCAGACCATTTTATTTAGTTTAATATTTAATATATATAGAATATTTCATAGTAATAATAGTAGAACCCTTATAAAATTAAAAGAAAATAATGTTATTTAAGACTTTGTCCTCTTTTGGATTCTTATTATATACGTTACATCTAAAAATACAATTTCGAACTAAAATTATTTCAAATATTTACCTTCCACAAAGAACAAAGAATAAAACATATACGCCAACCCAAGGTTCTCATTTAAAGCTTTAAAGCTGCAACAAGCTTCACTTACTACGTGAGACCCATTTTGATCTTGTTAGTGATTTAATTCTTCATACAGATCTAATCTTCAAATGTTAAAGTAACATACAAGTATTTTTTATTTTTAATTAACGTGACAATAATATTCAATATATTTTATTGACTTTTAAAACAAAACGTCTGTTATTTCATATTCTTTCTATCTTTAAACTTAAAATCTAGTTTTCAGATTTGAAGTCCTAAAATTCTAAATAAATTTCGACCTTTGTATTACTAAATCATTGTTAAATATTAACTCCTATATACTTTTAGCACATAAGCTGCGCGATTACTTTTACTACGCGCATGAGGTCGTTGAGATTAAGCTGTTTTTACATTTACGTTTACGTTTACGTTTCTACTCTAATGGGGCATTTTATATGCAGTTCTGATGTCTATAATACAAATTTGTTTAAAAGTTATTTCACACTGTCAATATTAGTAATGAATTAACCTTTGTTATTTTAGCATCGTTCCTATAAAGAAATGTTTTTTTCTGACATTTCTTAAAATTTACTTTACGGGTGGCACTTAGCACTCTTTTAGTATTTTTTTAAATTTTAGTAGTGTTGAGCGTTTGCATTTAACGACATTTAGTTCTGACGGAATAATTCACTTTAACTTTAATAACGATATAACTTTGACATAATCATATTCAATCCGACATGTGTCTTATCTACATTACGATTCTAAATTTCGTATAAATAATTTTTATCTTTAAATCCAGGCCCCATCAATTGAAAGTCAAGCTCCGCTAAAATATGGTCGTTTAATGTTCAAATAACAAACGTTTCATTCCATTATTACGGGAGTATTCTCTTGAATTTAGATTTATTAAGTATGGAGTAAGATATTGGTAAATGCACTGTTAATTTAACTTAAGCATTTAGCCAAGAGCATTTTTCCATTATAATACCTGATGAAAGAACTCAGACC
Source organism: Melinaea menophilus ssp. n. AW-2005 (assembly GCA_918358695.1). Lineage (NCBI taxonomy): Eukaryota > Metazoa > Arthropoda > Insecta > Lepidoptera > Nymphalidae > Melinaea > Melinaea menophilus. The sequence goes on along the minus strand of OU911043.1, from coordinate 17,362,956 downwards.
ATTACCATATTTTATTAGATATTTTAATATTTCATTTAGTAAATGGATTTGCTTCTGGCTATTTAATTATATCAAATAAATGTCTTGATTCTAAAGTTTTACTAAAAAGCAATGAACGCAATAATTCTGGTAGTCTAGGAATGATGTCAATTTAACATTTGTAATACGACAGTATATCCCGGGCTCGTTTCTTCAATAAACTACAATGACAATTGACACAGTCTATTAAACAGCCGTATTGAAACGGTAATCAATTGTAATTAATAATTTACACTTTTCTTCTTTATGTAAATCAATTTTGAGTGCATAATCACAAATATTATATATAACCTTAATTATCTTTAGGAACCAAATGATTTTATAATAATAGTAACAATAAAAAATAATAAATTCTTTAAAAAATCGACTAGATACAGAGCGCCACAGTACATGGTTCTGTATCATCCCTTACAGTCTAATTTACTACATATAATTAATAGGAGGCTCCAACAGACTGAATGGTAAAATTATTTAAACAGTAATAAAGTATTACTACTATTGGTCATCGAGATAACTTGCGTGTTAGCATACAATATAGGGAGATAGCTATAAGAGGTACCTACAACATAGTCAAAATCACAACTTCTTAAATCCTATGTCGGCCATCTTAATAAACAATTAAACATAGTCAAAATCACAACTTCTTAAATTCTACGTCGGCCATCTTAATAAATGGTCATTTTGGACTCAGGGGGTCATAAGAAGCCCTCCTGTGAAGAAATTTTACCAAAATTCGAAAGTCGGGTACAAATGAATGGGCAGACCGAATTCTTCGAGGTCTACCCAATATTTTATTAACCCTCTGCGACTGACGTGGTAGTCCAATAGACACCGCGAAATAGAAAAATATACTTATTTCCGATAATTTCCAAATTTGAGTCCGGCCGCTATTAGTACCTCACCATAACGTGGCCGCGCATCAGTCAATGTATGGCAGGTGATCAAAATGAGCACACGTGTGCGTAAACGGCGGAAGGTGTCCACGAGACTATCACATCAGCGTTAAGGTAAGTGTCTACTACATTACCACCACAGTAAAATGGTTATATTTTCAGTGTCTCCTGAACAACCACATCAGTACAGTGTTTGTATTATTTAACTTTATTTCAGAATTTAATCTTAATTAAATTACTTATTATATTTGTTTTTACTAATGTTAATTGTGAAGTTGTTAAGAGTAGAATATGATTGTATAATCTGTTTAAATTACGTGTTGCAATAATATTATAGTCGGTGAAATAGTATCTATAGAATTAAAAAATAAACTTTAGTTTATGCGAAGAAAATCGCAGCGTAAACTGTACATTATTTTAAAAAATACTTGTTTTTGGATGGGTGAATCAAGCGACAACGCTAGGCCAGGACGTTCTGCTTACAAGAGAACGTCGGCTGGGACTTTTGCCAGGAATGATGATCAAATATTAGAGTGGATAAAATTGGAAAGTGAAGATGAATTTAGCGACATTGACAATGAAGATGAAGATCCGACTTTTGAGCCAGATACCCAATATGTCGAAGAAGACATAATTTTATGTGTTTCTTGCCAAACAGAAATAGATCTATAGAAAGTTCGTTGTATGGTTTTACGAAGGACTATACAATTTTATCATATGTGCCAAAAACTAATAAAGCCGTATTATTGCTTTCTTACTCCCATCATATTAAAGAAATAGATAATGATACAGGGAAACCAATTATGATTGTAGACTATAATCATACAAAAGGTGGAGTAGACGAGGTGGATAAGAAATGCTCGATATATTGTAGCAGCCGTAAAACTCGTCGATGGCCTATGGCAATCTTTCAAAGGATGTTGGATATGGCAGCTTTGTACTGTATCAAAGTTGCACGAACAGTAAGGATTAAATGAAGACAGACACTTTTTACTCTATATGGCCAGAGATAAAGTTTTGAATCATATGAAAAACAGAGTATACAATGAAAGATTGCCGAGAGAGCTGCGAATGACTATTACTAGGGTTTTAGGCAAGGATGTCTCCCCACCACCACTAGTAGTTCGGTCTGTTTCACTAAGTGGTAGAAAATTTGTCCCGCAAAAATAAAAGACAACTAAATAAAAGACAACTAAATAAGTATGTTTGCTATGATTGTTCGAAAGCAATTGCCTTCAGTGCTCCAAGCCACTATGTGATAATTGTCAAAAAAAGCTGTGATTTTGAAGTTACCTAATTTTTAAATTAACCGATGAATGTATTTCATATTTACAAGACTGATTAATGTAATGGTTAATTTTAAAACGTGTAATGTTAAATTAAAAAAAAAGTTTATTTTGTGATTTTTTTATGTCATTAATGTTTAAGTTCAAATATTTAGACTGATTTATATGATGTCAATTAAAACTGTTTCATTTTAAAAATACAAATAGTTTTTTTTTTATTCAAGGTAAATTTAATAAAAAAAAGGTTAGAAATCCAATAAATGTGAATATAATTTCTGCATAATTTATTTCTATAAAAATATTTGCCTATGAAATAGTGTCTCGTGTACTACCACGTCAATACAATAGTTATAATTAAGCCACGTCAGTCGCAGAGGGTTAAGGTGGCGTTGTTATAATTAAAATAATTCTGAATAAATTATTTGATAGACTTTTAAAATTTTATTAAAATATCTTTAATATTATTAATTAATTAAAAGCAAACTATGCGAGGTACCGCTGAAAGATTTTCTTAGAATTTTAAATTTTTTTATATTACAATATTTTACGTATTATTAGACAAAAATGACCAGAATCAAGATTTTACTTAATTTTTTTCATAATGCAATCTCAAGTAAAAATATTTCGATATATAAATATTCCTGAATTAATGGTGAGGGTGCAATGAAATTGCTTTTAATTTTTTTCTACTTACATAAAATATGTGAAACCGAGTCGCTTGATTAACAAGTAGTTCTCATTGTTTCCATGAAGCATAAAAAAGTTCTGCTTCAGCACCTCAGGTTGCAAGACTGACAGAAATTATAGGTTTTCGCCAAAATTTTATAACTTATATACCACTGTTGGGCTACACCTTTACAATTTTAAGTTATTTGAAAATAATTATCAAGCTGGCACGTAATGTAAAAAATATTTTTTTTTTCTTATAGCCAGAAGCAAGTACCGTCCAAAATATAAAACTTTTTCTTTTTGTATGAAAAATGTATATATATTATACATATATATATATATATATATATATATATATATATATATATATATATATATATATATATGTAAACATATAAGTTTTATTTTCAAATATCCCACCAAATACATAGTGCTGTAGCGGCAATGGATCAAATAGATTGATACACTCATCGTTAAATTGTTGTTTATCCATCATTCACTGTGAATTAGTTAACCGCAAAAGCGAGGTCGTCACATGCACTACTATTGAACTAAACGTAGTAAACACATATCCCTACATCATTACCACTATAAATATATGATTTGTTTTGCTACATTGGTTTACGAAGTTCTTCCGTTCTCTTAAATATCCAAACTTAAAAAAAATATGTATGTAATAAAAAGTTATATTTTTATTTTTATTTATCTTCACGCCATATTCCTTGTGGGGTAGCCAGAGATGAGCGCCAAACGCTACGGTCCCTGCATACCTCTTTCGCCTCGGCCATAGTCATCAACCTCTTCATACATGCCTTCCGGGGGGTCCTCATACTTTTTACGTGACCTTACTTCAGTATTATATACTAAGTTATATATATATATATATATATATATATATAATATATGTTTTATCCTATTGATTAATAGTTGCTATTGAGTAATACGATGATATAATAATTGCTAAGCAATATTAGTTTATAATGTTTTACTCAACATTATACAGTTTTAAATTAATAACATAATTATATCAGATCGTTAATTTTTAACGGTTTTTTCCAATCTTCCAACTGTTAATATGTTTAGTTTCAAATGTGGAATTTAACAATAAAAAATGTTGCAACAAGAAAATTGTGTTATCCACAATTTAAATCAAAATTAATTTAACTAGACAAGATTGTATTGGCATAAACATTAAATAGTGCAAATTTCTATAATAAAATAACAATATAATTACAAAATACTACTTACGTGACCTTTATAACAACCAACACTCATTATCGTTAGATGTCTGCTGACCTCGAGCGTATTATTTTATGTTACCTACATTACATTGAACTTTAATGATATATTTTGTAAAGTGGATAAAGTAATAATATCATTATTTGTATAACTATTTAATTTTAGTAAAACTTTGTTATGTCAGTCTTAAAGTATATAACTATTGTATTTATTAGATTTAAGAATTGACAATTAATTGGACAAGTTGTTATTATTAAATATTATATTAAAGTGGTAAAAGTTATTGATTTGATATATTAGTAGGATCTATGTGTAGGATATTAAATTGTTATGTTTTTTTACTTAAATATGTTAATACAAATGTGGGTTATGGTTGCCGCAAATACATTTAGAAGTATCGTTCGGAATAACTATTTTGTTAGTATGAAACTAATTGAAATGTTTAAAGTTATGATAATGACATAAATGGCCGCTGGGGCATCCGTTACTGGTAAATTAGTATAAATACGGCTACCATTTAATTTATAATAACATCCCTACTGGACGTCTGATTAGCTAAGTATTTTTGTACTTATATCGTCATTAATATTATAATTTTTCTAACATAATATATAATACTTCATATTTATCGAGGAACTAGAAAACAACAGATATAATAGTGAATTATGTTATATAATATTTTGTTAAATGCATAACCATTTTTATGATTTACATAACGTTACGTTAACACAATCATACAATATTTAATAAAGTGTTTATAAATATCAAATACGGGAAAACCTACATATGAAACTGATGGTTAGATATATATCGCAAAGGGTAAGAAGCTCATAAATCGCCCAATTCACGACACCCACTTACGAATATACGACTTCTAAGCACATCCTTTATGACGTCCTTCTACTCAGCCAGCTATCGTTAACTATGTAGAGATGTTAGTATTTTATCCGAGTTAACATTGGGATGAATATTTAATATGAATAACAATATATAGAATTATAAAAACATATCATTTAGATTACCAGTAAACAAAAATGTTTATGCACACAATGTTAGAGAAAGTTGTCATATAAACGTCCTTAATTAATTGGGTAATATATTCTGTAAATACCTGCAAATATTATATAATTTTTCGTTATCAAATTTCATTTTAATATTACATACCATACTAACACGGCGCCCTTCTAATAATATATTTTCGTTATCTTCAGTGGACTGCATATATATATATATATATATATATATATATATATATATATATATATATATATATATATATATATATATATATATATATATATATATATATATATATATATATATATATATATATATATATATATATATATATATATATATATATATATATATATATATATATATATATATATATATATATATATATATATATATATATATATATATATATATATATAATATATATAGTCATAGAGGGTATATATCTCAGTCGCAGAGGGTTAATAAAATATTGGGTAGACCTCGAAGAATTCGGTCTGCCCATTCATTTGTACCCGACTTTCGAATTTTGGTAAAATTTCTTCACAGGAGGGCTTCTTATGACCCCCTGAGTCCAAAATGACCATTTATTAAGATGGCCGACGTAGAATTTAAGAAGTTGTGATTTTGACTATGTTTAATTGTTTATTAAGATGGCCGACATAGGATTTAAGAAGTTGTGATTTTGACTATGTTGTAGGTACCTCTTATAGCTATCTCCCTATATTGTATGCTAACACGCAAGTTATCTCGATGACCAATAGTAGTAATACTTTATTACTGTTTAAATAATTTTACCATTCAGTCTGTTGGAGCCTCCTATTAATTATATGTAGTAAATTAGACTGTAAGGGATGATACAGAACCATGTACTGTGGCGCTCTGTATCTAGTCGATTTTTTAAAGAATTTATTATTTTTTATTGTTACTATTATTATAAAATCATTTGGTTCCTAAAGATAATTAAGGTTATATATAATATTTGTGATTATGCACTCAAAATTGATTTACATAAAGAAGAAAAGTGTAAATTATTAATTACAATTGATTACCGTTTCAATACGGCTGTTTAATAGACTGTGTCAATTGTCATTGTAGTTTATTGAAGAAACGAGCCCGGGATATACTGTCGTATTACAAATGTTAAATTGACATCATTCCTAGACTACCAGAATTATTGCGTTCATTGCTTTTTAGTAAAACTTTAGAATCAAGACATTTATTTGATATAATTAAATAGCCAGAAGCAAATCCATTTACTAAATGAAATATTAAAATATCTAATAAAATATGGTAATGGTCTGAGTTCTTTCATCAGGTATTATAATGGAAAAATGCTCTTGGCTAAATGCTTAAGTTAAATTAACAGTGCATTTACCAATATCTTACTCCATACTTAATAAATCTAAATTCAAGAGAATACTCCCGTAATAATGGAATGAAACGTTTGTTATTTGAACATTAAACGACCATATTTTAGCGGAGCTTGACTTTCAATTGATGGGGCCTGGATTTAAAGATAAAAATTATTTATACGAAATTTAGAATCGTAATGTAGATAAGACACATGTCGGATTGAATATGATTATGTCAAAGTTATATCGTTATTAAAGTTAAAGTGAATTATTCCGTCAGAACTAAATGTCGTTAAATGCAAACGCTCAACACTACTAAAATTTAAAAAAATACTAAAAGAGTGCTAAGTGCCACCCGTAAAGTAAATTTTAAGAAATGTCAGAAAAAAACATTTCTTTATAGGAACGATGCTAAAATAACAAAGGTTAATTCATTACTAATATTGACAGTGTGAAATAACTTTTAAACAAATTTGTATTATAGACATCAGAACTGCATATAAAATGCCCCATTAGAGTAGAAACGTAAACGTAAACGTAAATGTAAAAACAGCTTAATCTCAACGACCTCATGCGCGTAGTAAAAGTAATCGCGCAGCTTATGTGCTAAAAGTATATAGGAGTTAATATTTAACAATGATTTAGTAATACAAAGGTCGAAATTTATTTAGTATTTTAGGACTTCAAATCTGAAAACTAGATTTTAAGTTTAAAGATAGAAAGAATATGAAATAACAGACGTTTTGTTTTAAAAGTCAATAAAATATATTGAATATTATTGTCACGTTAATTAAAAATAAAAAATACTTGTATGTTACTTTAACATTTGAAGATTAGATCTGTATGAAGAATTAAATCACTAACAAGATCAAAATGGGTCTCACGTAGTAAGTGAAGCTTGTTGCAGCTTTAAAGCTTTAAATGAGAACCTTGGGTTGGCGTATATGTTTTATTCTTTGTTCTTTGTGGAAGGTAAATATTTGAAATAATTTTAGTTCGAAATTGTATTTTTAGATGTAACGTATATAATAAGAATCCAAAAGAGGACAAAGTCTTAAATAACATTATTTTCTTTTAATTTTATAAGGGTTCTACTATTATTACTATGAAATATTCTATATATATTAAATATTAAACTAAATAAAATGGTCTGATCTAGGATATTATTAATATGATAATAAATTTTAAGTTTTATTAAATATTTCTTAATATATATTCCATTATAAATCAAACATCGTGTAGTTTAAGAGGTTTCAATATTAAAGGACGCTTGCAGCAGATAACGAACACAGCCCCCAATAACATTGTTTTCTGTACATTTACTCGAACATTTCACTGCCCCTATAAGTATTATTTCGTGACGCCGAAAATTTCTATTTAACATGATTTACTTTTTCCAAAAAGACTTCGTTTACACTTTTGAATATTATTATATATTTTGGTATTCATTATTCACATTGTTTTGTGTATTTTTTTTCATTTTTCAATCCAAGTTAATTAAAATAAAATATATATTATTTTGCAATATAATAACTTTTATTTATTAATACTTATTAGGTATTCTAGACCAGCTCTAGCAGATATATAAAATAAGAGGTTTATTTTTACTTATTTGGAAAAATCTATATAGTTCAATGAATGTAAATGCAAAAAGATTTTTAATTATCGCTTTCCTGTGACGATATATAACTATATTAACTTAAATTACAGTTTACCTAGTGACTATAATGTACACATTATAGTTACTGTCCATACATCATCTCCTAATTCCTCCCTTACAGTTTAATATCAACATGTATAAAAACGTTAGTTACACAAAACTAATTAAACATGCGTTTGTTCTCTAGAGAAGTTACCTTTAAAAAATTTCACAATATACTACGAACAGCGTTTTAATAAATCCTCTCAAAAGTCGAACGATGCACGGTTAATTGAGAAAGTTTGAAAATGTTAAACGAAAATTATAAACACTTCTTTGTGTACAGCGTGCTTTTATTTAAAACTGAAAGATTTTTTTTCTAAACGAGTGGTATTACTTTTACTCTAGAAAAGTTTTACACTCCTTAAGATAGTATAGTAAACAACAGTGAGAGCCATTAAAATTATAAGAGAATGTTTAACGCAAGTAAAATATTTGGAGAATGTTTATCTTGTTTTTTGTATTTACCTTTTACAAATATATTAAATTTATACTATATTAATTTGCTGTAAAAGACTTTGATTCTCTGTAGATTTTTTTTGTATCTGGATGTCAATGTCTGTAAGTGAAGTGTATATTTTGTATGCAAGCCGTGATGAGCAGGTGGCCGTTACATGCACTTTATTAATATCGGCCAATTTATAACCACCTTATAACATTGAATAAAATATATAAAATATTTTAAATATTCATGTTTCAAAGCAAAAATTTTAATGACTTCAGCAATAACTTTTTCTTATATAACACTGCATGTTATACGAATTTTGAGGAAAATATTTCAGTGAGAAAGTGTAAAATTTTGTACATAAACACAAATTCTAACGAGTTTTTTATATGCAGATGACACAGCTGATGCCAGCGACTAATACTCTCATCATAACAGGTTACCAATATTCAAACTTGTTGTTCAATGAATCTTGAATTGCAAAACTATATTTATTATAATTTGATAAATTATTATGTTTAATTAAAAATTAGTAAATATAAAAAAAAATATAGATTCTTATACAATAAAATCCTTTACATTTTAAGTATTTTCTTATTATGTATCGCCTTATTCGACAAATTTTAACAAGATATTTGGAACTTATGTTTATTGTCTTCATCTGAACATTTAAAACCAGTACATAGCTTTAAAATTAAAAATTAAGAAAAGTAAATTAATCTTATTAATGTTCTGATAGTTACTTGATAGTTATTTGATGACTTTGTGTGCTCTCTATCTTGCGTTACTATATGTAAAAAGAAAGAATAAAAACATTTACCTACAGAGATACCTTGACCACCGCAATCGGATTTGAAACCAAAGTTCAAACTCCAAACTTTCGAATTCTTTTAGTTTTGATCTCTGTTCAGTTTGATAACTTTTTCAACAAAAGCGAGTATAATAGTTCATCGCTTGGGAGACTTCTTTAAAAAGCTAGAAGTATTTTACCTACACAATTGGAACTAATCATTTTATATAAGATGCAAATGAACCTGATGAATTAGATGTTTTGAAAAAAAAATCTTACATATAATCAAGAAAAAAAAAGACAACAAATACGGAAACGCAATACTTGACATATGTGTCACGTTATTAAATTCCCCAGGTCAAATACGCAACTCTGTCCTCTTTTAGAAATCATATTTTTAGTAAGTAGGAAAATACTAAAGCTAGAAATAATAAATACTGTTAATTTAATTTAAGTATTATTTCATTTAAATTGTTTTTCAAAATAATAAAAATAAATGACGACATATTGAGCATGTACAATCAATATCGCACGAATTAGTAGTGCATGTGATGAACTCGCTTTGTGATTAAGTAATTAATAGTTATAGATGGATAAACAATTAATTACTGTTGAGTGCGTCAGTCATTTTATTTAACCAAAAGTTTTAACCAAGCAATCTATTTAATTGTATTTTTCTAGAAAATGTTAATTTATGTATTTATAAAACTAGTATAAGTCACTGAATTATGAATAAAATAATTATTAACAATAATTGGTCATAATTATAATAAAGTATCTACAGTATACCAGATTGGAACAATCATGTGCTCTGGAATGCCAAGTATATACATGGTGTGTATGTGTATGTACTGACATGTAGTTAGGTGAATTTGTCATCTACGTCCTATTGTTTCCTAGTTTCTGTGAATGAATTGTAGGATAGGCATAGAAAGCAGTATTATAAAGTCCATTGTGATCAAACTGTCAGATCTTCACGCTGAATCCTTGAATTTATATTTACCATCCAGGAGTACAAGTTAAAGAAGGGATTTCGTGATATTATATATAGATATAACCAGATGTTTTACGACACAATATATAAATTCTATTGAGGACTAAGTTCTTGCATTCGAATAATATAATAATAATAATATAATATTGACAAAAAGTATGTGTTAAGAGTTGAAGACATAAAATAAGAGAGTTAAATCAAAGACAGTAATTATAACAAAGTCAATATTACATCTCAGTTTTGCTTCAGAATGATAACGGCATTTTAAAAGGTATGGTTGGATAAAGTAATAATGCCTTGTGTATTTAAGAAGAAACAGAAGTATGATATATTATATCTCTTGTTAATCATGATAAGTTTTGATTACACACTTTTATATTATTTTACACACTTCCAAATATTCTCATACATGCTTATTATTTACGTTATTTATATAAGTTGTTTATATTAGTTTTACGAGACTCTAACGAATTGTAGTTGTATGGTTGTTCTAATTTCAAGTTCTACTAATAACAAGTAGGTTCTAAAAATATAGTACTGTTGTTTAAATAAAATATACATCATTTTCATGGCTAGAGAAATAGGTATCTTGTAAAATGTGTTATTTGTTTATGGAAACAATTCAGAGCCATTTATGCTAGGTCATTGCTTATAGCTAATATTATGGTTCCATTAAACTGCACACACAGACATGGAAAATTAATTAAAAGCTTTTGAAACAGGACGTATATTGGCGACAACAATGCAATTATTTAGAAGGAAGTGAGCTTGGCACATCTTTGTAAAATAGACAATAGAATTCAAAATTTTTGGTTTAACAATGTAGCCTAAATTTTGCTCAAAATGCTTTAAGATTAAAAGGAATAGTTCCTTCAGTTCAATACAGTAGTTGGACCCAAAACTTTAACAAAACCAGTACCTCTCTGTACGTGATTTTAAGCCACATTTTGCACAGCAGTGCCTAGCTTTGTATACTTGAACAAGGTTTTGTTCCTATCTACTTTCTATATATAAAGTTTTAATAAAATCTATATCATAAATAGAAAGCTTTATTCAAAGAAAGAGTAGAGTATGAGAAAAACGGTGTGTGAGATTATCAAAAGACCTAAAAATGAGATTAAATTGGAAATGTTTTACACTGAATACCATGCTATATCTCCCAGATAACTAACTTAGTTCACACTAAATCTCTAAAGTCATGTAGTAATTTTCTTCAAATCTCTCTACAGACTAAATGATAGACTAGCTATCAAACATAATAACCCTAGAAAGAACCAAAATCTATTGGTTACTCTAATATGGTTAATATATAAATATCATTTTTACATATGGTGTGCATAGAAAGATATGTTTTGTTGTGAATGAATGAATGAATATTTCTCATAAATTTCTGTTTTAATATTTAATATACACTGATCATCTGATAAAGTAGATGTTACAAACTTCCAGTTCGTCCCAGACCCTTCGACAACAAACTGTTTCAATAATAATCAACTTCAACTCAGTTTGGGTTTTAGCGATAAACTTATACAACTAAAAACACAATTTAATGGGACCCTTGCGGTGAAAATGTTTCAAATGATAAATAATAAAAATATTTATAATTTTGAGTTTTATAATGTAATTTAAATTTGTGTATGAATTCCTATTTATCTTTAATTCTATCACAAGACAGATTAATAATTTAGTTTACTACTTTATCGTTGTACTTTCAAACACTTTTAAATAAATGTATAGTTCCTTAAAAAACTGATAGTAAGTCGTTCGTCCATAGAATTAGTGAGAAGTCTTAATGTAAAAATTACTTTAAAGGTAATTTTGAATTTTATAACACCAAAAGAGCTTAAAATAAAAAAAATATAGATATTATAAAACATAATTATCAAATTTAAAAACAGCAATATGCCAATAAGATGTTTTTGAGTATTTTTAACCAATGTTTCTCTAATAAGTTGGTGACTGTCTTTTCTCAGTCGGTAATAGAGTAAAGATCTGAACCATAGTTAGGTAATATATGAATGTGGGTTGATGTTTGTGGCCGAGGCGATAGAGGTATGCAGGGACCGTAGCGTTTGGCGCTCCGTCGTCTCTGGCTACCCTGCAAGGGATGTGGCGTGAAGGTAAATAAATAAATTAATAATAAAATATTTTATTGAGTAATTTGACCACTTGAATATTGCAAACAATAAATTTCTTGTATTAACAACCATATTTTACAATTTACATCTTTCTAAGTTATTATGTAAAAGTATTAATGCCTTTTTATTAACATAGTTTCTGCTAATAACAGACATGTATAAAATCCATTCGTAGTTATTATTGGTTATTTTGATTTTAAAAATTAACGATATGGAAATTTGTGATCTTTCGCTTGTAACCAAATTGTCACCGTAATTAATTTTTAACTATTGAATAAAAACAAAGCATAAATATGTTTTATATAGGATATTAAAAGAGAACTTATTAAAATCCATTCCGATCACAACTTTATATTAGCCAAAAAAAATTACTTGATTATATACATTAAAACAAAAAAAAAATATTTTACATATTTAATATAAAGAAAACTCAATTGAAGTTTCTTCCGCTCTTTTAATTTAATGTTTTAAAATGATGTTATACAAACAAAATTAATGAATATTATTGGAGTCATATGCACAAATGGGAAAAGCTTATCATAATTTGTCGTATACTAAAATAAATACGCATCTAATAAACACATTCAACCGAGCCTGTTATCAGGAAGAAAAACACTAAGCACGGAATCTCGTAAGTGTTGCTCTTAGCGTACTCGTGTAATGAACTATATTCGTTCAGAGCAGTAAAATATCCTAATTTATAAGGCTAAATGATTTTTTATAGTTTACATTAAAACATACACTTTACTTTAATATACAAATCAGTGCTCGGTGGAAATATATTTTATATTTATATTTACTTTTAAAGTATGTAGTAAGTATTTATACTTATATTTATCAATTTACTTTTCAGTGAGATACTTAACGTATATTACCTGAGAAAGTCTCTGAATTATTACTAAGAGTGAAGCATGTGTGCCAATGATTGGACGAAAAAATTAAGATAAATTAAATTAACTACATACCGACTCATTGATTCAACAAAAACAACTAATCATTATTTCTTATTTACAGTTAAATATCTTTAACAATAAGTGTTCGTAAGGTGCTTTAGAAATTATACGACAAAATACTTCAAAAACTGTTTATATTGTTCACATATAAATATAGAATGTGTAAATTTTTCTTAACAGAGGACTGCAGGGTAACAAGGTCCAAGAGTGCTGAAAGATAGCGGTCTCCGCGTACTTTAATATTATATTACAATTTGATACAATAAAATCAATAACAACACAACAACAACAACAAGCAATTTTTTGACAACGACACTTAACTAGGTTACGAAATGTAACTCAAAGCAAGTATTATTGGAAGCGTATTATTAAATATCTCCGCTTGGTCTATAAAGATCACATTTATTGGCGATAAAATACATAACTACAATATAATGACTTCGTTTATTATTTGAGACATCCAATTACTACATTATCAATTATAGATTACAAAATATGAAAACATGTTTAATTCACAAGTTGTGGTCGATGTGCCAAAACGTCTACAATAATATGTGTACTAAATTTTTATCCCTTATTGTGCTATTATACAAAACTTAAAATATTACTAGTATTATTATTTTCTGTATATTGCACGTCTACACTTTAACAAATAGTCGTCAACTCTTAAGTGCTACTCATTTCCCATCGGTCCACATAAAATTTAGCATAGTTACCTAAATGCTAAGCTTTTTAGACTATAAAGAGAATTTTAAAGTGCATTTTACAATGCGTAAGTGTATAATCGCTGCAGAAAGGTAAGAGTTTTTCAGCGAAGCTCAAATCGAAACATAGTTATAATAAATAAAAAAAAATAATAAAATTATAAAAATTATAAAGACATACTTATGCCTATATACGTGTACGTGCATACATAAAACTTCATCTTTCAAATACCTATATAAACTGAGGACAATTTTATTACTGTAAATAATAAACACTAAAGTCCTTATTACATATATATTTTAAGTTTCGAATTGCATTTTTTAACTTTAGGCATTCGCATTTATAATATTAGTATGGATTAACTGCTTTTGTTCAGTAATACAATTACAATTTAAATGTTGCGTTGCCTACAATTTTGTACTCGTTAGCATATTTCTTTCTATTTTGTTTCAAAGCCATTCCTGCAGCTCCATTAATTTCAATATTTTGTGTAGAAAGTGCGATATATCGCAACTAAAAGCCACACGAAATATTACTTTGTATTTCTTGTTGCTAGCAAATATAATACTAAAAAAGAAGATACTAATAATAAGAAGATTGTCCTAATCGGATTGTTACGGATGGTGTAAAGTATATCAATATCAAAAGTAATATACTCCAATCCGTAGCGTTGATTAGATTTTGAGGGGGATAGTTAAAGGAAGTTAAGAGAAGTTATTGCATTTAGCACCAGTAGGTAAGTTTCTTAATGTCTGAATTGGTATTTTGAGCATAGTTCATACAAGAAGACTGCTGATCTTTAATTTCCCTAGATGGGGAAAAAATTGTATTGTGTCGTCGTAACGAAATGCATAGATGCATTTTTATTATTATATAAGTTTTAATAATAAGTTTATACTTGTAATTCTGTTTTATTAAAATTAGTCAACAGTCGTGTTGTTTTTTTTCGACTCTACGTCTGTAGCTAATCTCAGTACATATTGACAATGTTTCAGGCATGAATACATGCTGTATTTTTATTAAACACCATTGACAAATGATTGTATTAGAACATATTATTACAAATTTATTTAAACTAGATAGTTTATAATAAAATATTATTTTATTTTAGAGTTTACAGGACATACGACAAAAAACTGTTTTATAGCAATAAATTGTTGAGATAAGAATATGGTTATAAAAGTATTACAATATAATTTTTTCTATATTAATGAGTAATTAAATTAATAAAATATAAAATCATGAAATATTTCACGGGGAAAGTAAACATTTTTTCTCGTATAATTTATAGAAGCTTTGAAAATGTTAGAGCATCTCTATTGAAGTGTAACTAGTAAGCGTAAATTATACTTTACATACTTACATACATACGAGCAGAAATGGTTTGTATACCCTGTGATGCTCATATCTCTTTTAATATATTCCTCAATAAATTTATTTTTTAAATGTTAAGTAATCGTATATGACAAATGAAAGGCAAGACCATCCAGTTCATTCACGTAATGTAAGAAAGTCATAAAAGCAAAATATTACAAATAAAATTACTTTATAGTATCTATTTGTTCTCACAAGTCCGAATTATACTCAATTCTTTACAATGTAGCTGTAAAATCATTTTATTTTTTATTTAAAATTTATAACATCAATATATTATTTATATAAAAAAACCTATATTTCAGATTCATTTAAAAAAACATTAACGATTTGCGATCGAAATATATGATACTTTTACGGTATATTTCATTTTTATTGTTTGTACTCATAGAATTTCAGTTGAACATTTTATTGACAATAATTATATATATTATGCCCTCATCTAACATTCTCTGAATAATTTTAATTCCAAAGCAAAATGTGACTTTATAAACAAATATCATAATATGATATGCTGAAAGTTCGGCAAAAAAGGAAATTTACTCGACGACTTTCAAATTGATACATGTGTTATGTAAATAAGGCTGAAGGAGTGAATTAATATTGTGTACAGAAGCTGTATTGATATTTCAACAAATACAATTGGATACTACTGCTTTTAATAGTACAAGTAATATGTGGTTGTAATAAAAATTAAGGTGCTTAAATTTTTTTATTAACATACGTGTATATTACAAGTTACTAATACTCGTATATTAACAAAGTAATGAAGATAAGATGTTTATAAAACAAACGTTTTACAAAAATTGTTTTTAATTTTATTTCGACATTTACATATAACCAGCGAAACTTTCCTAATTTATTTTATATATTTATATAGTATAAGATGAAAGCTTAGTTATTTTTTTATATAGAATATGATTAATTCAGGACATCGCTAATGAAAACACTGATTTTTAATGTTTTGATTTCTTTAAATATACTTTGAGCAAACAAAACGAATTTCCGTGCGGCTGACAAAGGCGTGAATCACTTGAGAAAGCAGACTTATAAACGGTTTGGTACTTATTATAAATATTATTATCATAACACATTTTTATTAAATATTTTACAAAAAAAAATAAAGTAATTATTTTTTCTGACATTTTAAGCTTTTTTTAAATATAATAATTATAAATATAATTACATTAATATAGTAACTAAAAAATAATTAGAAATTCACGAAAAAATAGAATATGCTTACCGAACTACATACTTTCAAATAATAATAATATAATTCAGATTTTTTTATTAATTACCATGAATATTACCCACATATTGTTTTCGTACTCATTGGGACGTTCGGCAACAATTGTATGAGTTATACATTATATGGACGTATATTATACGAGTTATACAACTAAATATTCATCAGTATATGTATGTATGTGAAGAAGATTTGGATACAGTGTGGTACATAGTTTAAATAAGTATATTACAATGAAGCTAAGTCTAGCTAAGCTAAGCTGAAGTCTAGCTGTAGTGACATACAATATAAAGACATTCTTATAAACAAAGTCAAATATTTAATGGTTTTATAAACTCTATACTATACCAAGAAAAAAATCATATTTGTTTTTTTAATATAAATGAAGTAATAAGGCTACCTTTTATTACGTTTAATTTATCTGTATAATTTTTTTTTTTATCTTCTAATAAAGGTACGTTAGTATATTAAGCTAAATAAATTTCAACATGGGGTATTATAAGCCTCACTCGCCATGACTGTAGAACCTTTGACACATCTTATTTTACAACACATAAAATAAAATCTCCGAAATAGTACGGGTTTTAAAGTGCACAATTATAACAATAATAATAAAGTTTTACTATTAAACATACCGTTACTTTTAGATATTCAGCTCAAGAATATTTACAAAATTTTACAACAAGTATTTTACTTGAGTTTGTAAAGTTTATTTATTTATTTAAGGTTTATTCTTGATATCTGCTGCTTTAAATGAGAACCCGTACTAGATTATGATCCAATACCTGTACAAATGAACTGCTTTGCTCGGTATCTTGGGACTTTGAAGAGGAACGTGGAATTGCTCATTAATATTATCGGAATAGATTCAAATAGACGAACTGGAGCTATTATACTTCTTGCCTTCATTTTGATATTATTTATTTCTTTATGTCTTTTTCACCAGTTATCACTTGTGTACGTCAAATGTGAGTTTCAGAAAGGCCTTTTTTGATACAAATAAACCCTTCTATAGAGTCACTCTCCTACACAAAATAAGGTTCCAACAGTCCTGACATTAAATATAACAATACTTGAATATTAATAGTATATATAATGTTGTTATATATATGCAGTCCACTGCAGATAATGAAAATATCTTATTAGAAGGGCGCCGTGTTCGTATGGTATGTAATATTAAAATCAAATTTGATTATGAAAAATTATATAATATTTGCAGAATATATTACCCAATTAATTAAGGACGTTTATATGAAAAATTTATCTAACATTGTGTGTATAAGCATTTTGGGTTACTGGTAATCTAAATTATATGTTTTTATTATTCTATATATTGTAATTCATATTAAATATTCATCCCAATGTTAACTACGACACAATACTAACATCTCTAGATAGTTAACGATAGCTGGCTGAGTAGAAGGACGTCATAAAGGCTGTGCTTAGAAGTCGTATATTTGTAAGTGGGTGTAGTGAATTGGGCGATTTATGAGCTTCTTACCCTTTGCGATATATATCTAGCCATCAGTTTCATATGTAGGTTTTCCCGTATTTGATATTTATAAACATTATATTAAATATTGTATGATTGTGTTAACGTAACGTTATGTAAATCATAAAAATGGTTATGTAATTAACAAAATATTATATATCATAATTCACTATTATATCTGTTGTTTTCTAGTTCCTCGATAAATATGAAGTATTATATATTATGTTAGAAAAATTATAATATTAATGACGTATACAACGACATATAGTACAAAAATACTTAGCTTATCAGACGTGCAGTAGGGATGTTATTATAAATTAAATGGGACTCGTAGCCGTATTTATACTAATTTACCAGTAACGGATGCCCCAGCGGCCATTTATGTCATTATCATAACTTTAAACATTTCAATTAGTTTCATACTAACAAAATAGTTATTCCGAACGATACTTCTAAATGTATTTGCGGCAACCATAACCCACAGTTGTGTTAACATATTTAAGTATAAAAACATAAGAATTTAATATCCTACACATAGATCCTACTAATATATCAAATCAATAACTTTTACCACTTTAATATAATATTTAATAATAACAACTTGTCCAATTAATTGTCAATTCTTAAATCTAATTAATACAATAGTTATATACTTTAAGACTGACACAACAAAGTTTTACTAAAATTTAATAGTTATACAAATAATGATAATATTACTTTATCCACTTTACAAAATATATCATTAAAGTTCAATGTAATGTAGGTAACATAAAATAATACGCCCGAGGTCAGCAGACATCTAACGATAATGAGTGTTGGTTGTTATAAAGGTCACGTAAGTAGTATTTTGTAATTATATTGTTATTTTATTATAGAAATTTGCACTATTTAATGTTTTTGCCAATACAATCTTGTCTAGTTAAATTAATTTTGATTTAAATTGTGGATAACACAATTTTCTTGTTACAACATTTTTTATTGTTAAATTCCACATTTGAAACTAAACATATTATAACAGTTGGAAGATTGGAAAAAACCGTTAAAAATTAACGATCTGATATAATTATGTTATTAATTTAAAACTTTATAATGTTGAGTACAACATTATAAACTAATATTGCTTAGCAATTATTATATCATCGTATTACTCAATAGCAACTATTAATCAATAGGATAAAACATATATATATATATATATATATATATATATATATATATATATATATATATATATATATAAATAACTTAGTATCTATGATACTGAAGTAAGGTCACGTAAAAAGCATGAGGACCCCCGGAAGGCATGTATGAAGAGGTTGATGTCTATGGCCGAGGCGAAAGAGGTATGCAGGGACCGTAGCGTTTGGTGCTCGTCTCTGGCTACCCCACAAGGGATATGGCGTGAAGATAAATAAAAATAAAAATATAACTTTTTATTACATACATATTTTTTTTAAGTTTGGATATTTAAGAGAACGGAAGAACTTCGTAAACCAATGTAGCAAAACAAATCATATATTTATAGTGGTAATGATGTAGGGATATGTGTTTACTACGTTTAGTTCAATAGTAGTGCAAGTGACGACCTCGCTTTTGCGGTTAACTAATTCACAGTGAATGATGGATAAACAACGAATTAACGATGAGTGTATCAATCTATTTGATCAATTGCCGCTACAGCACTATGTATTTGGTGGGATATTTGAAAATAAAACTTAAATATATATATATGTATATATTACATACATTTTTCATACAAAAAGAAAAATGTTTTATATGTTGGACGGTACTTGCTTCTGGCTCTTAGAAAAAAATATTACTTTTTATATTACATGCCAGATTGATGATCATTATTTTCAAATAACTTAAAATTGTAAAGATGTAGCCCAACAGTGGTATATAAGTTATAAAATTTTGGCGAAAACCTATCATTTCTGTCAGTCTTTCAACCTGAGGTGCTCAAGCAGAACTTTTTTATGCTTCATGGAAACAATGAGAACTACTTGTTCATCAAGCGACTCGGTTTCACATATTTTATGTAAATAGAAAAAAAGTTAAAGCAATTTCATTTTCACCCTCACCATTAATTCAGGAATATTTATATATCGAAATAATTTTACTTGAGATTGCATTATGAAAAAAATGAAGTAAATTCTTGATTCTGGCCATTTTTGTCTAATAATATGTAAAATTATGTAATATAAAAAAATTTAAAATTCTAAGAAAATCTTCCAGCGGTAGGGGAAGAGGGGGCAGAGTGGGGCACTTCAGGTTTAAACATGTCTAAAAAAAAATTATGAGATTAAATTAAAAATGTTTACTTTAAATCATAGCCTAAGTCATTGCGAATGACTATGGATACATTTATGTTGATAACGTAATTAATCTACGAGATGTGAGTACTTAAGTAAAAAAAGGCATTTGCCCCGCTATGCCCCGTGCATAGGGGTAAAGTGGGTTTGCCTATGGGGCATAGTGGGGTGGTCATAATGAAACACAATTACCAAACTAAATAGTTTTATTTTTTTTTTTCTTCACCGCCATTATTTGTTCTATAGTCTGTTTGTCTGGACCATTCACGAACAACCAGGTTGTGGAGAAGGCTGCCTAGGAGGAGTTTGCATATTCTTATCCAATTGTGTTATTTTTGCAATGGTTGTGTAATGTTACGGGTCAAAATTGTACAGCTTGTTTCATAGCTTGCATAGTCTAGGAATGTTGTTCAGTTTTCCTCTTGTATGTACCCACCATATTAGCTAAAAACGTAAAAAAGAAAAATATTACTACTAAGAAGTCTTTTGTGTGAGTGCCCCGCTTTGCCCCGGGTACCATACCCCACTATGCCCCATCGGCTTAGCCAAAATTAAAGAGAAACTGATGCCATCTTACCTTTCATTCAATCACCGTGTGCTTTTTGGTAAAAAAATCAGCAGAGAATTTGATTCCTAATAAACTATAACACACCACAGCACATAAATAAGTTTTAGAAAGAATTGATATCCAATTTCACTAAAAATTTTAAGAAAAACACTAGTTTTGATATTTTTGTTTATATAACACGAACACTTGCCGAAAGGGCGTGGGTAGCTTATGAAGGTCCCATGCTGTCTAAGGATCAACCATAGCGACGCATCTGACAGTTCGTACAGCGTTTACTTCAAGCTATGTAAAGCGCGCCCCGCTTTGCCCCGTGGCCCCGCTATGCCCCCCCTTCCCCTACCTCGCATAGTTTGCTTTTAATTAATTAATAATATTAAAGATATTTTAATAAAATTTTAAAAGTCTATCAAATAATTTATTCAGAATTATTTTAATTATAACAACGCCACCTTAATAAAATATTTTTCTTCTTACACTCTAAAATAAAATTCTCGGTTTAAACGAGACAACATTATCACAAACTTTTTCTTTGAAAATGTCATAAGAATAACATTCTCCTAATACCTAATAATATTCTCCTAATACCGAAGAATACTCTTTCTGACAAGGCACAAGTCTCAGACAAGGTGAACGAAAGTTTATATTTTATTATAGCAATGATTATATTTAGATTATTTTAATAATTTAAATACTGGAATCTTTCACAAACTAAAAAAATATATATTTTTAAAACACTGTTTTTATGTGTATTTTTAATTGCTCCAAGTTTATTGATAAAGCTGTTTTTGTTATCTAGTGTAAATGTAAAATAGTATAAATTAAAAAGGTAATATCATAAACCTGTTCTTAATAAAATATTGTGTACAGATATTATATCAGTCATTTATAATTGAACATAACTGAAATTATCATATAGTTCCTCAGATAGCTCGACACGATCTCTAACTAATTAATTTTGAAATAAGAGCTCTCTCATATAGCAATGCTGGAGAGCTGGCATACCTAATTATTTACAATCTTTGATTTGATAAACTACCAGATGACTATATACGTTTTATTTTAATGAATGTGAAAGTAAATTTTATATAGATTAATTAAGCACTTTAACCTTTAAATGCACAAGTATGTGGAACTACAAGTGAAAATAAAAAAGTATAACTGACTAACATTTTACATAACAGTATATTCTTTTAAAATGTTTAAATCGTAGGTTTTAAATTAAAATAGCAAAAGTATAGGATATACCATTTATGAGTAAAATATTACAAACGCGGATATTGTTATTTCTTTCCTGAATTAGAATAGTACCTCTTATAGCTATCTCTCTATATTGTATGCTAACACGCAAGTTATCTCGATGACCACTAGTAGTAATACTTTATTACTGTTTAAATAGTTTTACCATTCAGTCTGTTGGAGCCTCCTATTAATTATATATAGTAATTTAGACTGTAAGAGATGATACAGAACCATGTACTGTGGCACTCTGTATCTAATAGATTTTTTTAAAGAATTTATTATTTTTTATGGTTACTATTATTATAAAATCATTTGGTTCCTAAAGACAATTAAGGTTATATATAACATTTGTGATTATGCACTCATGTAAAATTGATTTACATAAAGAAGAAAAGTGTAAATTATTAATTAGAATTGATTACCGTTTCAATACGGCTGTTTAATTGACTGTGTGTCAATTGTCATTGTAGTTTATTGAAGAAACGAGCCCGGGTTATACTGTCGTATTACAAATGTTCAATTGCCATCATTCCTAGACTACCAGTATTATTGCGTTCATTGCTTTTTAGTAAAACTTTAGAATCAAGACATTTATTTGATATAATTAAATAGCCAGAAGCAAATCCATTTACTAAATGAAATATTAAAATATATAATAAAATATGGTAATGGTCTGAGTTCTTTCATCATGGTATTATAATGGAAAAATGCTCTTGGCTAAATCATTAAGGTAAATTAATAGTGCATTTACCAATATAATATACTAATATCCTTACTTAATAAATCTAAAATCAAGAAAATACTCCGGTAATAGTGGAATGAAACCTTTGTTATTTGAACATTAAACGACTATATTTATAGCGGAGCTTAACTATCAAATGATGGGGCTTGGATTTAAAGATAAATATTATTTATACGAAATTTAGAATCGTAATGTATATAATACACATGTCGGATTGAATATGATTATGTCAAAGTTATATCGTTATTATATTTAAAGTGACTTATTCCGTCAGAATTAAAATTAAAGTCGTTAAATGCAAACGCTAAACACTACTAAAATTTTAAAAAATTCTAAAAGAGTAGTTGAATTTTAGTGTTAATGGACCGTTATATCGATGTAATTGGGTATATATTGTAAATAAATATCACCATTCAAATATAATATATGTTTGTCTAAATGTCTATAAGATAAATTTCATAAAATTTATACAAAATAATAATAATATGAATATAATTTTTCATTAATGTTGACACATTTGGTTCAGGTGTGCATGTATGGATATTTGTATGTATGATATGGTCATCATATGTAGTGTATATTTACTAATTGACAGCAGTAATAGATAAGATCATTTCACATAACGCGAGTATATTTATTATTAATTGAAGATTAAAATGGAAATAGATTGATTTATAAAGATAACTGATACAAATATATCGATATGTTATAGATTCAGCAAACATAAAGATAATTTATTGTTATAGTTAATATTTATTCCTTAAATAAAAGTTAACAAAGAATATGAAACCTAAATAATGATTAAACTAGACATGATAACAGTTAACATACTAACCTAACACTTGATAAAACTTTACTACACGTGGTGAGTGCCACCTGTAAAGTAAAATTTTTAAAAATGTCAGAAAAAAAAACATTTCTTTATAGGAACGATGCTAATATAACAAAGGTTAATTCATTACTAATATTGACAGTGTAAAATAACTTTTAAACAAATTTGTATTATAGACATCAGATATCTGCATATAAAATGCCTCATTAGAGTAGAAACGTAAACGTAAATGTAATAACAACTTAATCTCAACGACCTCACGCGCGTAGAAAAAGTAATCGCGCAGCTTATGTTCTAAAAGTATATAGGAGTTAATATTTAACAGTAATACAAAGGTCGAAAGTTATTTAGAATTTTAGGACCTCAAATCTGAAAGTAAGATTTTAATTTTAAAGGTGTGAAAGAATATGAAATAACAGACGTTGTAAAAGTCAATATAATATATTGAATATTATTGTCACGTTAAAAATACTTATTCTAGACCACCTCTAGCAGATATATAAAATAAGAGGTTTATATTTACTTATTTGGAAAAATCAATATAGTTCAATACATGTGAATGTAAACAGATTTTTTAATTATCGCTTTCCTGAGACGATATATAACTATTTTAAGTTAAACTATAGTTCAACTAGTGACTATAATGTACACAGTATAGTCACTGTCCATACATTCCCTTCTTATTCCTCCCTTACAGTTTATTTTCAACATGTATAAAAGCGTTAATAATACAAAACTAATTAAACATGCTTTTGTTCTCTAGAGAAGTTACCTTTAAAAAATTACACAATATACTACGAACAGCGTTTTAATAAATCCTCTC
Organism: Melinaea menophilus ssp. n. AW-2005; assembly: GCA_918358695.1. Classification (NCBI taxonomy): domain Eukaryota; kingdom Metazoa; phylum Arthropoda; class Insecta; order Lepidoptera; family Nymphalidae; genus Melinaea; species Melinaea menophilus. The sequence continues at coordinate 17,338,106 of OU911043.1, read as the reverse complement.
AAGAGTCGAACGATGCACGGTTAATTGAGAAAGTTTGAAAATGTTGAACGAAAATTATAAACACTTCTTTGTGTACAGCGTGCTTTCATTTAAAACTGAAAGATTTTTTTTCTAAAAGAGTGGTATTACTTTTATTCTAGAAAAGTTTTACACTCTTTAAGATATTATAGTAAACAACAGTGAGAGCCATTAAAATTATAAGAGAATGTTTAACGCAAGTAAAATATTTGGAGAATGTTTTTCTTGTGTTTTGTATTTACCTTTTACAAATATATTAAATTTATACTATATTAATTTGCTGTAAAAGACTTTGATTCTCTGTAGATTTTTTTGTATCTGGATGTCGTTGTCTGTAAGTGAAGTGTGTATTTTGTATGCTATCGACGTAGTCGTGATGAGCAGGTGGCCGTTACATACACTTTATTAATATCGTCCAATTTATAACCACCTTATAACATTGATTAAAATATATAAAATATTTTAAATATTCATGTTTCAAAGCAAAAATTTTAATGACTTCAGCAATAACTTTTTCTTATATAACACTGCATGTTATACGAATTTTGAAGAAAATATTTTAGTGAGAAAGTGTAAAATTTTGTACATAAACACAAATTCTATCGAGTTTTTTATATGCAGATGACACAGCTGATGCCAGCGACTAATACTCTCATCATAAAAGGTTACCAATGTTCAAACTTGTTGTTCAATGAATATTGAATTGCAAAACTCTATTTATTATAATTTGATAAATTATTATGTTTAATTAAAAATAATTAAATATAAAAAAAATATAGATTCTTATACAATAAAATCCTTTACATTTTAAGTATTTTCTTATTATGTATCGCCTTATTCGACAAATTTTAACAAGATATTAGGAACTTATGTTCACTTATGACTTCATCTGAACATTTAAAACTAGTACATAACTTTAAAATTAAAAATTAAGAAAAGTAAATTAATCTTATGTTCTGATAGTTACTTGATAGTTATTTGATGACTTTGTGTGCTCTCTAACTTGCGTTACTGTAAGTAAAAAGAAAGAATAAAAACATTTACCTACAGAGATACCTTGACCACCGCAATCGGATTTGAAACCAAAGTTCAAACTCCAAACTTTCTAATTCTTTTAGTTTTGATCTTTGTTCAGTTTGATAACTTTTTCAACAAAAGCGAGTATAATAGTTTTCATCGCTTGGGAGACTTCTTTAAAAAGCGAGAAGTATTTTACCTACACAATTGGAACTAATCATTTTATATAAGATGCAAATGAACCTGATGAATTAGATGTTTTGATAAATAAACCTTACATATAATCAAGAAAAAAAGACAACAAATGCGGAAATGCAATACGTGACATATGTGTCACGTTATTAAAATCACCAGGTCAAATACGCAGCTCAGTCCTCTTTTAGAGATCATATTTTTAGTAAGTAGTAAAATACTAAAACTAGAAATTAGAAATACGGTTAATTAAATTTAATTGTTTTTCCAAATAATAAAAATAAATGACGACATATTGAGCATATACAATTATTATTGCAGGAATTAGTAGTGCATGTGACGAACTCGCTTTGTGATTAACTAATTGATAGTTATAGATGGATAAACATTTAATTACTGTTGAGTGCGTCAGTCATTTTGTTTAACCAAAAGTCTTAACCAAGCAATCTATTTGATTGTATTTTTCTAGAAAATGTTTACTTTATGTAATTATAAAACTAGTATAAGTCACTGAATTGTGAATAGAATAATTATGAACAATAATAGGTCATAATTATAATAACGTATCTACAGTATACCAGATTGGAATAATAATGTGCTCTGGAATGCGAAGTATATACATGGTGTGTATGTGTATGTACTGACACGTAGTCCGGTGAATTTGTCATCTACGTCCTATTGTTTCCTAGTTTCTGTGAATGAATTGTAGGATAGGCATAGAAATCAGTATTATAAAGACCATTGTGATCAAACTGTCAGATCTTCACTCTGAATCCTCGAATTTATATTTACCATCAAGGAGTACAAGTTAAAGAAGGGATTTCGTGATATTATATATAGATATAACCGGATGTTTTACGACACAATAGATTGCGTCGTAAAACTCTATTGAGGACTAAGTTCTCGCATTCAAATAATAATATAATATTGACAAATCGTATGTGCCAAGCGTTGAAAACATAAAATAAGTTAAATCAAAGACAGTAATTATGACAAAGTCAATATTACATCTCAGTTTTGCTTCAGAATGATAACGGCATTTTTAAAAGGTATAGTTGGATAAAGTAATAATGCTTCGTGTATTTAAGAAGAAACAGAAGTATGATATATTATATCTCTTGTTAATCATGATAAGTTTTGATTATTATATTAAAAATTTAGTACTTCTTACACTCAATTAATTATACTCAATATATTATTACTTATTGTAAAACAGACTATTTTAATTTCACTACTTTAATTTTTTGTTGTTTTGTATCAAATATCATTCAAAGACTCTTTAATCCTAATGAAGTATTTTTTGTAAAAAAAAAACACTAAACATACATAATTATGTCCCAGCAGAGTACAACCCTTTATAGGCAAAAATGTGAAATTAAAGTAAATATTAAAGCAATAACCTCGTTAAACTCTCATAAACCATAAGCTAATGTTATGTCATATATGCCCTTGTGTTTTAGAATGTGTTAATTTTTTCATGATATATTTTCATTCATATATTGAAGTCCATTCCTCGAGTTAATGTGGATTCTTGGAAAAAAAAAAGTTAAATTAAATAAACTATGGTAGTATTTTCTTCACTACATTTCTAAGTAATTTTATGTATAATTATAAATTGCTGCTAGAGCTTCGAATTCTGTCAATACCATTTATATGATGCTAGCTGAAAAAATAGTATTTTTTGTATCGTTAAGTTGGCATTTCTTCAAAATTCAGCCTATGTAACATATAAATGTTTATCACAATTATGCCTTCCTTTTTTAAAATACACAAATTAAAAGCTCTAATTGAAAATGAGACGTGGATATATAATGTAAAAATTGTACATGTTTTTTAGATTACTTATTTATAACCAACTTTTTTCTATAATTGTATACATGGATAAAATAGATGCTAACGAAAAGAAAAGAAAATTTTGCTTGCATAGACTTCCAGATTCTTATTTTTGCCATCGTCTTCCGCTGCGTACTCGTCGCTGTCATTGTTATTTATCATTATATGCTCTATATTTTAAAGATGACATACTACGACGTCCTGTGTGTATTCTATTTTATATTGGATTCCCAATTACCATACTCGGCACCTGAAATTATAAAAAAAAATACAGAGAAAATACAGAAACTACAGTTCAGTATTCGATTATATTAATATACTATCTTTTTAAAGATGGTATTAAAAGAATGGTTTATTATAATAGAAGCAGTTTAATTTTTTTTATAATAAAGCAATATAGTATAATTTTACACACTTCCAAATATTCTCATACACGCTTATTATTTACGTTATTTATATAAGTTGCTTATATTAGTTTTACGAGACTAACGAATTGTGGTTGTATGGTTGTTCCAATCTCAAGTCTACTTTTTAGTACTATTGTTTAAATAAAATATACATTATTTTCTTGGCTAGTGAAATAGGTATCTTTTAAAATGTGTTATTTGTTATATAGAAACAATATAGAACCATTTATGCTTGGTCATTGCTTATAGCCAACATTATGGTTCCTTTAAACGGCACATACAGACATGGAAAATTACGTAAAATCTTTTAAAACAGGACATATATTGGCTACAACAATGCAATTATTTAGAAAGAAGTGAGCTTGGCACATCGTTGTAAAATTGGCAATACAATTTAAAAAATTTGGTCTAACAATGTGGCCTAAATTTTGCTCAAAATGCTTTAAGATTAAAAGGCATAGTTCCTTCAGTTCAATACAGTAGTTGGATCCAAAACTTTAACAAAACCAGCACCTCTCTGTACGTGAATTTAAGCCACATTTTGCAGACCAGTACCTAGCTTTATATACTTGAACAAGGTCTTGTTCCTATCCACTTTCTATATATAAAGTTTTAATAAAATCTATATCATAAATAGAAAGCTTTATTCAAAGAAACGAGTAGAGTATGAGAAAAACGGTGTGTGAGATTATCAGAAGACCTAAAAATGAGACTAAATTGGAAATGTTTTACACTGAATATCATGCTATATCTCCCAGATAACTAACTTAGTTCACACCAAATCTCTAAAGTCATGTAGTAATTTTCTTCTAATCCCTCTACAGACTAAATGATAGACTAACTATCAAACATAATAATCCTACATAGAACCAAAATCTATTCTTTACTATAATTTAGTGAATATATAAATATAATTTTTATATATGGTGTGCATAGAAAAGATGTTTTGTTATAAATGAATGAATGAATGAATATTATTCATAAATTTCTATTTTAATATTTAATATACACTGATCATCTGATAAAGTAAATGTTACAAACTTCCAGTTCATGCTCAGACCCTTCGACAACAAACTGTTTCAATAATAATCAACTTCAACTCAGTTTGGGTTTTAGTGATAAACTTATACAACTAAAAACACAATTTAATGGGACCCTTGCGGTGAAAATATTTCAAATTATAAATAATAAAAATATTTATCATTTTGAGTTTTACAATATTATTTAAATTTTTAAATGAATTCCTATTTATCTTGAATTCTTGCACAAGACAGGTGAATAATTTATGAGTATAATTACAGTAATTTATGAGTGAGATGAGTATTTCATATTCCGAATAACTTAAACCCAAAGTTAAATAACATATGAAATGTTGAAACAATTTGGCCAAGCAGTTATTCTGACAATTAGTAATTCTTGCTATCGTCAACATTCAAGTTTAAAATGTTGAGTTTATTTATGGAAAGAAATGAATTATATCATAGAATACTATATAATCATATAAAAAAGCACATAGTAAATTAATGTATCATGATAATATCATTGTTTAATAATGTAAGTAGCATCAAAATATAATGAAGCGATATTCAAAATAATACGTAAATGCTGTTTCAGACAAAGCTGTTCACGTTTTTTTTATCAAAGGTATATTTTACTTAACATATGCTACTCGCTCCAAGTAAATGACTTTGAATTTTCTTGATTTTTTTGTCTATGTTAGTTGCCTACACACTATACTATTTTATATATTACATTCTTGTATAATATAAGCAGTTATAAATTAGCAAGCTATATGTCTGGAGGGTATTTAATTGATCTATCTTTAACATTCAAAGATGTCTAAAGTTTATCAACAGCATACGGTTTCTAAAGTTTATAAAGTACAGATATGTAAAGTAAGTATTTTTGGTTCTGAGGTTGATGAATACACGCTGCAATCCAGGAAAGGAAAATTAAGATTATGCAGGGACTCCAACGCTTAGTGCGTTGGACGACCAGACGGTTGCCGTCGCCGTCATAGTGGGCCACCGTACTTGTGGATACAACCGCGGTGACCCGACGGACACCTCGAAGAAGGCACCCCGCAATCAGCGGCATCTATTAGAGGTTTCACATCCAGCATTTACATTTAATATTATATCAATTATAAAAACATCAAATACTATCGATATTAAATATTTTCCCCAAAACCTTATTACTCTCTTTGTATATTTTTTCAGGTATTATTTATCTGATGTGGCCTTATATTTTTTATCAATAAAATTAGTTCTGTGATTTTATGATTACTAAATAAGCAGTGGGTTTGTCAGTATACACACGTAAAAAGTATGTTTGACTTTTGATTCAATGTAATATTTGTTTTTACCCAAAATTATTTAGAATATCATTTTGGTGTATCTACTGGGTATTAAACATAACAAAATTTATGAATTCTATTAGTTTTCAGAAAAATAGTAATGTGAATAAAATACAAATAATTAACGAGTATAATTAAGGAATAATAGCATTTTATATTAAACTAAATGAGGTTGGACTTCAAATAATACCTATAATATGTTACAAACAATAATAATTAATTACATTTCGAAGAAATTATGTTGATGAGTGTCTATTTCTTATTGCGGATCAGCTTTCTTCCCCGAAACATTTCAAAAACAAGAGGAACAAAATCAATCAATTAGAAAATTAATAAACAATGTAATAAACAACGCCAATGTAAGTTATCGCACTTATTTTTTCACTTATTTAATACCTGTTACTTTTCATTATTTTACCTATTTAATGTATATTAATATTTTAAAACCATAATTTAAATTCAAGTTTATTTATATTTAGTGTATGTCAAACCAATTATTACTTATTTAATTTATTTATTTATTGTGGACATAAATGGGGATTTCCTATATGACAGCAGTGTAGTAGTAATTATTACATAGATTTTTAAACGATCAACACATTGATATTTTACTACAGAAATAGCTTGAGACAAAGCAAGATTAGTAACGATGGAGTTATTTAAAGAGAATTCCAAGTCAATAAAATTACAAAATGTTTGTCATAATCTAAGTGGCAGTCTTTTAAGAGATAAATAAATAAAAATGTGAAAAATAAAGCTTTATTTCTATTACTCCTACTTCTGCAGATTTAAAAGTAAATTATTGCGATAAACTCTCATAAATATTTTTATTCTTACGTTTTCAGAATAATAGTTTAAGAAAAAAAGTTTCAATAATATTGATAAGCGGTACTGACGGTAAACAATATACTCGTACATCGATTTTGCATCATTGGTGGGGAAAAAATCTGAAATATTGGGAATGACCATAAACATAAACAAGTCGCATTTGTCAGTTTGTTTGTCTAAATACAACAAACTCAAAAACTATTTAACTAATTTACTACATTTTTTTTGTTTAATATATAAAAACGATGGTAATTAATCATAAAAACTTTTTAACCGACATTCTTTGTAAATAAATTTAATATTCATTATGTAAATATAAATATTAACATATTATTAATGTAATTCATTATACTAGCAATGCAATGTTGAATGTTCATAAATATTTGAGAACGTGCATACCACAATGCGGTGATAAACCACACTTATCATAATAGAATTTACTTTAACTTACTTCAAAAACTTAGTAAGTGTAGACAACGCGCTGACAGCTTTGGTGGTGTGATTCTAATTAATCAAAGTTCACAAAAAACAAAAATTAAAAGTTATATTTAATAACTTTTAATAATATACTTTGAACTTCGACATTTTTTTATCCTTTTTCATTATAGTCATATTATATTATACGAGTATATATTTAATATGAAACTTAAAGAAATAATAATCTGATATATCTTCTGGCTTACATAATAACAAACAATTCAAACACATTATATTAATCTTAATAGTGTTGTTATTTTAGTTGGAATACTTTCATTTCAGAGAAGACTATAAATTATGGAATGAAAATATCCAACGACTAGTTTTTCTAATTAGTAATTTACAATATATTAGTTAATTAAAGGGGAGCGTAGCAAAATAGATTTTAAGTCTGCAATCAAAAGCACTGGGTGGAAAGGTCACAGCGACAGCTGTCAGTCTTCAAGTAATTGATAAGAGGAATGCAGACTTATATTTTACGAACCACATATTCATACAATAGTAGGCAGCTATGTTCTAAAACTAATAGGGTGTGTAAGGGTGTCATCTTGTATGAGTATATTGAAATACATAAAACGAAACTTTTTTCATGTTGTCATATACAAATACGGAAAATGACAAATTGATAGTTTAAGTACAATTAATAATATTTATTTGTTGGATGTAACTGTAGTATCTGCTCGGATGACATTCAACGCTTGAATAATACTATATATAGGTATAAACCTAAATCAATATGGTATGATGTTGATGAAGTAATAGAGGTAAGACAAGAGGAATATTGTTTCAGGTTATTATTAACAATTATGTAATTTCTCGAAACTAATTATTCATTCAATACCTAAGAGAGCGCTCGGAAAACCGCTAAATAATGTTGTGTTTGTGAATGTAATTATAATATTGTTTATTTTTGTCGCTTAAAGTAAAATATTGACATGAATATTAGACTTCACGTCGAGAACTCTGATACAATTATACTGCAGAGTGATATTTTAACAAAGAAAAATAATATTTTATACTTATTTTATGAGTTTTTCCTTTCTAAATTATGTTTATAATTATTAATAAGAATTTTAAAACAGACAAGTTTTTTATTATATGAACTAGAAATTATATTTAAAGTATTGTAAGTGAAATTGACAATAAAAAGTTAAAGATTAGTTCTGCAACTCCAAACAAAGCCAAAATTTTTATTGCAATGCTTTTGATGAAATGAAAATAATTTGTGAGTTTTAGATGAAGTTTTAAATAAGGGTTAAAATATAAGATGTACACTGGATTTAAGCGGCTCTAGTTCAGTTTATTAAAACATTTTAGTAATCACAAAAATAACACAACTATTAGGTATTTGTCACAAAACACAAGGTCATATTTTGAACCACATATTGACAAATGTTAAAATTTCTTTATCAAAAAATACCCGTATCAAACTTGGTGACAGCATTCTTTCTAATTTATGATTGAATCAGTTCATAAGTATTTTTTTTTATGTAATTGCCATACATTTTAAACATCTTTTACAATCTTTATTTCAATATAAGTAATACTTGTGGTTAGCGTGATGGCATGAGGGTCTGCAATTAATTAAAATCTAATTATTTTATACTAATTCTACTTTTCAATAAGGTTTACAATTTATATATTATGTACAAATGCTATAATTTTAAATATAACATGATGAATACTCGTTAAACATTTATAGAAAAATGTACATCAGGATCAAATAAATATAACATTTTTTTTTATATATATAGAAACAGCAATTATCTTCTAAGTGTAAACTTTAGGGTGCATCGTAAATGGCTTTCCATTATAAAATTAAGACATCACATGGTGCAACGTTATTTTATTTAGGACTCAAATAAAATAACCCCGGTTAAGTCAAATGAACAGCAAAAATATATATTAATTTCAAGAGGATAAGTAATTAGCATTATCCCCCTACTTTTATTCGACTTATTACATATTATATAAAATTCGTGTATTGAAACTTTTAAATACAAAATACTTAAACAAATATGCTAACTTTAAAATTTGTAATAAATTATTTTGACATAAGTTGTAAAATTTGTTTCGAACTTAAAGTAGATGTAAATGACTTGCAAAAAATAAAATTATTTTACATTTTCAAAGTAGTCAAAGACGACTTAAGTCTTAATTATTCTCGGCTAATAGCTTTGGGTGATTGTTTTGGTTGTTTTGTCAATGCTGTTAGAATACATATCCAGCTGAGGAATTATAAGTACTGCGTTAACAATTACGTTTGTTCGGTGAATTGTTAGTTATGATTTACTTATAAAAATCCTTTTATTTAATATTAATAATAATCGTGTAAGATGATGAATATGTTTAGTTATATGCCATGAATAAACCTTTGCAATCTATTGCAGTTAAAAGAAGATGTACGTCTATGTCTTTGTAATTATGGATGTAATATGCACTTGCAGACCTTGGAAAATAAGGGGTAACCTAATCTGCTAAAAAGGTTTCTCGCAATCTAATATTGTATTACTTCACGAAAAAACTTACCTAAAATGATTATAGATGAAACGAAATCGGTATTAATTTCGCCTTTGAAACTGAATTAAAAGTTTTCTAAACTTACAATATTTTTTAGTTTTATTCTTAATGCAGTTGGATATTATTTTTAACAAAAGATGTTAATAAAAATCAATTCAAATAATAGGAAAAAAATACAGAACATAGCACAATGATAATACAATGGAGTTCTTTTCTTCATATAATTAAATTCAACATATAGCAAAACTCTCTTTAATAGAGTTCATACTTTCAATGGCTAGAAAAATAATAAGATAAACTAGTTCATTTTCCAATAGAAGTTACAAAAAATATACCATTTGGTGATGTATTTTATAATTTTATTAGTATCTACGCAATTAAAAAAAAACATTAAATAAAAAAATTGAAAAGTACTAAATAATTTTTTAATAGTCATAATCATCAATATTGTACGAATTAGTATTGCACGTGATGACCTCGCTTTGTGGTTTACTAATTCATAGTTACAGATGGATACACAACGAATTACTGTTGAGTGCGTCATTTAGGCTAATTGATGAAGACTCCAGCACAGCAATGTGTTTGAATGTATTTTGCTTCAAAATAGATACAAAAGATATTTATTAGTGATGATATATTATGCAACGTAATGTAATATATAATAAAATTAAGATAATTGCATGCTCAAATTGTATTTCATGCGATATTGTATAACTAGACTAAATCTTTGATAGTGTGGAATAAATAAACGATAGAATAAAAATATTATTAAAGGAATCACTGCTAAGGCAGTAGTCAATTTGTTGTCACTATATAAACAATGGTAATAATCAAACAAGAATACTGTAAACAAGGATTCGAATTACCGTGTATACTTCAATACTATATAAGTGCATGTCGTGTAGTCATATATTAGTTAGGCATGTTAATTTATCATCTGCCTCCTACTGTTTCCTAGTTTCCGGAAATAACATTCAGTATACACATAGAAAGCAGCATCGCTTAGTCCAGTCACAGTCATATCAAACTATAATACCTCAACGTCAAAGGCTTGGATTTATACTTGCAAACAGTAGCAAAATTTGACAATTTGTTCAAAATAACTAAAAATTATAAAATTATAATATACAAGACAAAAAGATGTGAACTTTTGATTAAAATACATTGAAATAGTTCGTACAAATACAATAAAACTGTCAATGTGACATGTCGAAGTGACAATTTGTATCTGAATGATCAAAGATTTTATGTAAAGCCTTTTTTATAAAGTATGAATAAGGTTAGATAAAGTTACAAAATCCATTTTCGAATATTAAAAATATATATGCATGTACTTAAGAAAATAAACAACACTGTAAATATATGGTCAAAAAACTAAATTAATAAATATATGATTTAAAAACAAGATTAATAAATAAACTTCTTAATTACCAATGCTACTTCTTCCGTAATGTATGATGAACATACATTTTATGAGTACATGAAAAGTTTTTCAGTTTTCCTGTGTGCCATTAATAGTACTGAACTAATATGCCGAAAGACTAAAGCCCTTCTGTAATCTACGAGTAAGTCCTAGCGGACAACAACTATTTATTAATAAAGTTGTTAAAACTTTTGCAGTATTTACAGAAAGTATTTGTACGAATTGAGGAAAATCTATCAGATGAAAAGCAAGTATAATGGGTATAGATATTACTTTTATATAATGTAAGAAAAAATGGCAGCAATCAGTCATTAACTCATGTTAGGATAAACAAAGTGCAAGTATGGCATCGAGCCATGCCAGACCCCCAAGACTGCTTCTCCAACTTTTTTTTTTCTGTTGTTAGTCCTGCTGGCTATGACAGCGTCACCGGTGAAGTAGGTGGGTGCGGAGATCCACTATTAAAAAGGAAAGCCTGAAGGGCCCCAGGAAAACGTACATCCTGATGTCTTGTGAGGCTCGGACCCCGTGGTCCAGGACACTCAGGACACTACTAGTTTAGAGGCGAGAGTTGTATGTAGATTAAAGAGTAACACTACACTCCTCCGACGACAGAACGACGGAGCGACGTGCTTGGGTGGAATCCTCGTGTTCGCTGGCGATGACGTAGTATCTGTGTGTGGTTTTATCTGTTCTGGCCTTTATGCTTTACATCGCGTAATATAGCGTGATCGCGTCGTAAGGTCGAAGAGCACCAATTTGGGTCTTTTCCTTTTGACTTTAGGAGGAGAAGGACCAGCTGGTGGCTGAGCATATGACTCGAACGGTCTTGTTGATGACTTCGAAATGTTCGCGTTGGACCGGTTGAGTGCTAATGCTACACTGACTCTTTAGACTGTCGGCTAGACATTTCGATTTGTCACGGTCGTCGAACACCGATGAAGAGCTCAGCCTGTCGAACGGGGATACTACTTAGATTGTTTCATCTTTCAGGGTTCTCTGCAACGATCTCAACGACGAGTAAGCCTGGTGCGAAGGAGAGGACTCTTAAAGCATGTCGTTTCAGCCACCCAACCACCCAGCCACCGTCTCTAAAGGTGTTGAGAGCTTGTCCCAACTCCCTTCGGAGATGGCGCAGCTACCGCCGGTTTGTGCTTGTCGGGTAGGTGTCATGGCTCCTAATCCCTGCTGTTTTCAGTTCACTAGATACATAAAGTCCGGAGGATATACACGGCTACCTTCGAAAGTCACGCGGGCCTCCTCAAAGGACGTTCCTATAATATTAGCTAAATGGTTAGTGTAATTAGTCGAGGCTTTTTCAGCGTCCTCGACAAATACAAGCTGGTCAGGTATTTCATCGACGTGCGTTGAGGCTGGGAAATGGAATTACTTCTCTAGTTCTCCAGCTTTCTCCAGTTTATTATTGTTTTTATTGCGAGTGCCTGTTATTTAAATTTTTAAGGTGTGAAGAAATATATAGCACTTGTTTTAAGCGATTCTCATATCAAGTAGGTAAAATCATTACTAATAGACGGTATAATATTAGTTGTTAGCAAATGACTATATTACTGACAGACATAAGCTGTCAGACAGTCGTCTACATATAAAATGTCTCATTAGAATAGCGTACGTAATGAAAACAATATCTAAACGATCTCACGTGAAACGAGGGTTAGCTAAAGTAATTGCGCAGTTAATGTTTGGGTTTAGTAAACGTTAGTCTTCGATGTTACTACGTATTTGAAAATGTAATAACATTGAAAACTATACCTTATCTTCTGAGAAAAGTTGATTTTATATTGCTTTTCATTTTTATGTTAATTTCATGTCATACACTATGATTTAAATTTTGAGAAATGTTACGGTTTTAAGGTTATTTACAAATATTGGATATAATTATAAAAGATATGCTTAAACGCAACTCTAGCAATTAAAATCTATATTTACCCAAGCAGTCGTAAAATATTTTGCTTTTCCGTATAATTAAGTTAAAATGAAAGCATGGCTATTCTTAATATTGACTAATATAGATGAGGTCTTATTTCCCTGTTACGTATTTTCAAACATCAATTTCTTATTAAAATAAAAAAGTCAATTCATTTTATTTGAGATTTGATAGGATTACCAAATACCCAGTCCAAATATACAACTCTCGTACTTGTTAACTATTATTTTATCAAAATTAAAAAAATTTAAAAGGCATAATTCTTCCGCATTTTTGAGATTTATAGAAGGCATTTCATAATTGAAAAGAAAAGATAAAGACATTAGAGACTGAATATAAAAACATATTAAGTATTAAGATATTTAAGATACGTTGCATTTGGGAGGTACTTAAATCAATTTAATAATTCTTTTGATAGATAAGTAACGTTAAGCTGGATCCCAGAATACGAATATTTCATTGGTTATTTTCTGAAACTTAATTACGTGAAATTCTTTGTTTACAACATAAAGTATTATAGCCATTATTTACCTTGCTTTTTTTGATTTTCCTATCCTCGCTTATCTTAAATAATATAAATGATTTAAATATTCGTTTTAAATATATATAGATGAAAACAGAAATACATTTATTTATCTTCACGCTATATAGGATATGGGATACCCCGCAAGGGTGCTACCTTGCCAGAGACGACGAAGCGCCAAACGCTACGGTCCCGCAATACCTCTTTCACCTCGGCCACGGACATCAAGCTCTTCATACATGCCCTCCTTGGGATTCTCATGCTTTTTACGTGACCTTCCTCCAGTATCACATATATAATTGGCACTTACTTTATAGAAAATGCAAATAAACTTAATTAATTTTGGGAGAAATTAAAGTATTCGCAGAATAAGAAAAAAATCTGACGGTAATTTCAATTTATTTAAAAATATATATGTAACTACAAAAATGTAAGCCGCTTTAAATATTGTTGTAAGGAAAAACCCTTTTTTAAATGTTTTCACATATTCTGAGAAAGTATGTAATAATTTTAAGTTAAACGCTACATTATTATCACTGTTAAATACATGCTTACCCCTAAATTGTCGATTATAATTTATTTACATGTTGTATAAAAGCAATAGCAACACAAAACAGATTAAACATATTTTGTTCTCTAGAGGAGTTACCTCTGAAATACAAATATATATATATATATATATATATATATATATATATATATATATATATATATATATATATATATATATATATATATATATACGAAGCTAATATCACATACGACATTACTAATAGATAATGTAAAGTAAGGTTTTAGCCGATTACTGTCAGACATCAGAAAGAAAATATTAAGTTAAACGATGTATTATAATCACTGTTAAACACTTACTTGCCTAAATCTTCGATTAAACTTACTTTACAACATGTTGTATAAAGCGTTGTCAACACAAAACTAATTAAACACGCTATTGTTCTCTAGAAGAGTTGCCCTTTAAAAATATTACAACCAGCGTTGTTATCTCCTCAGAAGCCGAACGAGGTGCGGCTTAATTGTGAAAGTTTATACGTTTATTGAAAAATGTTGAACGAAAATTATAAACACTTCCCTTGGACAGAACATTTTTATTTTTACTTTTTGCTTATCCGTTTGACATTTTTAAAATAACAAATTAATATAATAAAATAAAAAAAAACCTAGTAAATTTTTTCATTAAGATTTTGGTAGTTACTTGCCATATGTAAGTATTTGCAATAGATTTAACGAACTTTAGAATTATGGAGCATTAATTTGTTTAATACTTTCAATTTATCTTTTATGTATTTCAATATACATTTGTCAAACTTCAAAGATAAAATCTAACTAGATCTAATAGAAGATTTGCTAATGCTGGTAAGACTTGTGGCTCACTCATCATTAATTTCTCGCTCACATATTCTTAACATATGTTTATTTCTCTTATTTCAGATAAAGAAACATTTAGCGGACAGACTATCTTGGTTAACCTATAATAAAAAAATACAAGACAAAACTATTACAACTATATTCCATTTTATCTGTGGTTATTTAGATTTTTTTTTTGTAACTAAGTATTTTTACATTCGAAATAACTGATCACTTTTAAAAAAATAGAATATTAATAAAAGTAGGCGCTTTCATTTTCATTGTAGTTACGCTTAGATCTAAATTTAAAAAAAATTACTAAACAAACAGTTTTTAATTTAAAAAAATATCTTACTTAACAGAGTATGGGTAATTAGGGAGAGCAATATGTGAATTTAAGTAATTAGGATGATTCATTGACCGTAATTATTAAAGTAATTACCTCGTTACACCCTCAATAATCATGAGTTAATGTTATGTCATATATGTCCTTGTGTTTCAGAATATGTTAATTGTATGTGATCATAAATGCATGTATTTATTCATATATTCAAGAGCCTTTTTCGGCTTAATGTGGATTCTTTAAGCTTATTCATATCTACTTGAAATGCGACTAATATAAAGATGTCGGTTATATTTTTATTAATTAATAAGAAATGTTATATTGAAATAGGTATGTTAATACTCTTCATTAAATATTTAAGTAATTTGTTTTGTGAAAATAGAATATTAATATGAGTTCGGATGCTGTTGTAAACACCGGTTATGGTGTTTTTTATGTAAGAGAAGGGAAAATATGCTTGCGGGTCAGAGATTGTTGTTATACGCTTTATTCTTCGGAGATGATGTATTGAGGTTCTATGTATTGTCTGTTTTATTTTCTATACAACATGTACAGATCCAGAAATCATTAAAAACAATACATAGAAAATATAGGCAGTGACCACATTTCGCTATTAAATTCTATTTGCAGACTTATAATTAATGTAAAATAATATAATGTAACATACATACGAATATTCATATACATATTATTTTCTTCATATTTTTTTAATGCAGGTAATTAAAAAGGTAATTAAATTGTTTTTCTAAACACTAAGAAATAGTTGTATGATTCTTCGCATCTCAGAATTTTATTAGGCCTTTTTGTGTCTAAAGTGTTATTGTTTAAATAAAACGTCATCATGTTAATGGGGAAACGAATATAGGTGCCGGGAAAACGTCTAGTTTATTTTTTTTATTAAAATAAGATTTTAATTAAAATAAGTTTTAGATATAACAAAAACAAGAGACAAATTGATGATAAAAAGACAATCTCTTAGGCTAGGTACAAGAGTGCAGTATGAAATACTATAGCTGGGCAAGAAAAGTAACAAGAATAAAAGAAAGAAATATATTGAAACACTGTTCTCTTAATAAAATTTAAAACTCTTATTATTACTCTTACTAAATCTCTTATTTTTAGTTAGTACACAACTTTCAACATAATCTACAAATATAATAAAATAAACTATCTATAAAATAGTGAATATTCATTCTAGACATAAACATTTGTTTCAGGAGGTAGCCTTATTTACGACAAGGTTACTTATAGCTTTTAAAAATTTCTTGAAAAACTAACCTTTTTACTATGCAAGTTTTAAGAAGCATAATCTAATCAATCAAGAAACCTTATTACAAAAAGTTTTATTGCTTCTATTATAGAAAATAATTTAATAATTAATCTGAAATTTATTATGTATTCGTTTGTCTGCACGGCGTAGAGTAAAATATCAATATAAATGAATCACTGAAAATATTAATTAAAGTCTGATGAAAAGGCTTACCTTTAATTGCACCACTTTGCGATGAGCTTGTTTTAAATGTGGGGTGCAACAGCTTTTGTATTTGGCTTTATCTGTATATACTCTTAAATAAAATTAATATTTAATTATAATTATTAGGTAGTAAACATACATACAATATTTTTAGTAAACTATTCCCACCAAAATTAAATAAATTATTACCACAGAGCGTTTCATTACTTGCTTGAATATATTTTAATGTATTATTAAATTAATAACGAACATTATATTTTTATAGTAATTGAAAATTATAACAAATATTAAACAACCTACTACTTTTATATGATTCCATTTGGGTTGATATGGATACTTTAATTTTATACTTTTTAATACTTTTTTTTATATTTAACAATGTTAGCTTGTACGATTGATGTATAAATTATAATTTTATTAAATATTTTATTGGTTTACTCATCCTGAAATTCTAAGTAGCTCATAAATCGCTGCACCAAGTTTTAGTATAACCACTTACGACTATGTTAATTCACGTCACTCTGGTACTACGATAGTACCAGTGGCTCAAAGATATAATTTTCTGTATTTTTTCTGAAGTCTTCAAATACGTTGTAAATAAAATATATAAAGTGCATCATAAATTACATATTATTAGTTATTATTTTTATCAATACCAATCAAAGTGTAAAAATATGTTAGAAATTAAATTTAAAATAATAACAAAATGTAAAAGTATCAAAGTTTATCAAATTGGTGATGTTGTTTGAATAAAAAGATTGTTGAATAAGTTAAAAATAAAACAAACGAATATGTTTTTATTGGTTAAATTTTGTTAAGATACGTAAGTTAATTATGAAAACTAAAAACGAATACAGTTATATTTTATAAAGTTACATATAACAAGTTAGTCCAAACTTAAGTATCTCATAACAAACATCTGGATTCAGTTAAATGTATCTCTTAGATAATAACCCCTGTTCATGGTGATATTGAGTATAAAAGAAGTATATTAAACCACATTATCTTTGATGGTCCCATACAAAGTTATTATTCCGTAATTGAATCTCTTCCACTAAGTGACATAGTTATATTATTAATATTAGAAAGTATTAGAAGTTAAATTAAAGTGTAACTTTATTATAAGATTCAGAACATTATAATGATCTATGATGTGTGATGACTATTTTATTTAAAGCACTTAAAAACAAAAATTGAAGATATTTGCTAACTGCCTTAATGATTTCTGTTTAATTAAATGATCTGTAATAGAAATGTACAAATTTTTCACTATAAATCTAAATAGAACATTGAAACATTTCTAACATTAAAAGATGAGGACGAGTGTAAATAAAGAAAAGTCATTTCTTTAGGTTTTACTTTGATAATTTTGTCTCCCAGCTGGATTTGGCTACGTTTTAGTCCAGACTGGTGACAGGCAGACGTCTGCGATAAGAAATATTAAAAGATTTACAACTACATTTTTTGGTATATATGTAAACACTCTGTCTGTCATAATTCCGCATCTTAACACGTTTTTAATTGTCTATTAAAACAGGATTTCTTTTCTTTAAATAATATAGTACAATCCTATATGAAAAACTGAAAGCAAAATATAACAAAAAAGCTTTATTGTCTTCGCAGGCGAAGACTACGGGACTCAAAACTTCTTAGACTGTATCATCTGGAACATTATACTTCTTCACAGAACTAAATTTTCATTTTCCTGAAGTTTTTTGCTCGGCGATCTGACAACTCTTTTTGTTTGAAGTGATTTAATCTTGTTGGACTTTTTGTGAGACGTAACAATAGTGATTGTTTTGGATTGAAGTAATTATACAAAACATCTTTAAGACATAATGTAGTTTTGCAATATAGTTATTCTGGTAATTAGTTAAAATAATATATTTTTATATTATATGTCCCATAGACAAAATATAATAATATATTATTTAAAGTATCAGCAAATATTAAATAAATAAATAATAAACAATTTTCATCTTGCAAATTTCGAACTTGTGACCTCTGATGAACGATAATATTATTATTATATATTTTCATACATATATTTAGTTCCTTAAAGCAACGCCAGTACCAATAGTATTGGACTATTATTGTTAAATGGAAAACATGCCATGTAAACATTTAATACATTTTAGCAAGACTAATTTGGAAAACTAGATTTTTTTTAACAAAGTATTTAATACGTTTTAAGAATGTGATAGTTCTTTCTTAAAAAAAGATCTCCTTGCTCATCGCGAATGACGTGAGAACTAAATAATGGATTTTGTTAATTTTTTTTAGGTTACTCTCAATTAGCTCAACGCAAAGGCAAAGGCCACAGTGGTCAATGTCTCATAATTACCTTTAAGAAGTAATTTCCCTTGCAACAAACCTTTACCAGTTGGTAATTTAATTGGCCTTCTGTTTCTGTAATTTACATATATTATTTATAATTATAAATAGCTTACTGTACTTTGATATTTACTTTACGTTACGTGACGTTACTGAAACTATTAAAAGTTATATTTTTAAAATAAATTTCGTCCCACCTCGTCATTTACCTTTTTTATTAATACAGGATGATTATATAACCAACCTGCTCTTTAATAGCATCTAAATTTCGGAATTCCCCGGTCAGTTATTGTATGTAAATGTTCGTAGAATGTTAAGTCTACCCTCCACATCAATTACTTGAAGACCGTCAACTTGTTAAGTCTCTTCAAGTTTCCACTTAGTGCTCTCTGTGCACAAATGATAATAGTAGGGTAATTCTCCTGCAGTGCATCCTTCTTAATCCTTCGTCACCACTTTACATGTGACTGTAATATATTGCAAGCGTTTTACTGAAAGTTTTATTTTTTTTTCATTTTGAAACAGAAAAATGTCATAGAAAAAAAATACTTTACCTTACTTATAATGATGTCGACCGTCTTGAAGTGTATATGTCTGTGCATTCTATTTAGAGTTTAAAAGTATCTATTATTGTTAACTTCATTCATCTGGATAAAGTTTACAACAACCGTAAATAATTCGATGTTCAACAATATATTAACTTTGTTCGTTGGTCTAATATTGTTGCCTTGTTGTTGTCTCCTTTGTGAGTTTTCTGGTAAACTTCATGTTGTTTCTTGATGTGGACAATCCATCTCAATATATCGCCGATCAATCTCAATATAACGGTCGCCAAAGATTATCATGTTGTTACTTTTTTACAATGATTCGGCGCTACATCCTTTAGTAATAAAAAAGCACCGAAAGAATTATTGGATGATAATGGAAATTAAAGTTAAAAAAATCATACGTTTAACGCTTTCCCAATATAGTACCTAAACATATTAAAATGATTAAGGTGGATTTCAAGTGATTCGGTTATTCCATTTAGAAACAAGAAGAAGCAAAAAGAAGAGGTTTTTTCTAAATTAACCACTAAATAACTAGCTATTTATGAAACAAAAAGTTTAGTTTTCATTCTATTTTTTTTTTCATAAAGCTTGGGCAGCACTTTGTTGACACGTCTATAGTTCATTTTTCTGAACTTTCTTATTCAACTGCTGCGCCTTTAAATTCTCTGCTTTCTAATAATTTTGTACACGGAATTAACAATTAATTTATTCTAATAATATAATAAAATCTAATCAAATATTAACACAAAATAACTCAGAATAAAAAAAAAACAGGAACACAAATATTTGTCCCTGTCTCTTTTTATCATATAACCTCAATACACCCTGTGAAAATTTTGTGAAAACTAACAACTTATCTTGTTGTTGTTTTATTACTGCAATAGTTTGGAAAAATTTAATCTGCTTCAAATATGTGTAATACACCTGTTGAAACAGTATTATATAACTTGATACAAATATTAACTTTTTACATTAAGTGTTAACTAATTATTTTAGGAACGAGTTTAGTTATTGATATATAATATGATATACGTCACTTAAAATTTTCCATTTGCACGTGTGCACTTAATCACTAAAAGCATGTAATATATATAGTGTAGTAAGTTCAATTAAAATATGGGCTATTTTACTATCCTTCTGACTTGAGAAGCTTACTTTTACAGCAGGGGGCCATCACCTTATATGATATTAAGATAAACACTTACATAACGTAACATAATGTGTCTATGCTGAAATATTTTATAACATAGTATACATAATATATCATGTTTAAAAGGTTTCAGGTAACCTGAAAACATTTTTTATCGGACAAACTTGTTTAAAACATAAACATTCCATATGTTAGAATAATGATTATTGTATACCATTTAATAGAATTTACAATTCATTTATATTGTAAATTATATTAAATATATTTGGAAATGAGTATAACATACATGTCAAATTATAATTGATCAATACATTATTAAAATAACTTAAGATTTAGTCTACTTTTAGAATATGTTTAAAATATAATATTTTCTACTAGAATATTTTAAAACTCATGATAATTGTGTTAAATGTTCTTATGTTACATATAAAGTATTAAAAGAACATTATATGTTCTATAGACAGCAGTAAGTTTAGGATTAATAATGAACTAATTATGTTCGCTGTCCGACATACTATTCCTAGCCTAGATTATAGATTTAATAATTATTTACATAATTACAAATTTTAATTAACAAATCTGTATATATAACATTTAGGTAAACATTGAGGTAAGAGTAATGTCACAAATTTGATTTAATACAATGTAGTTCAGATACAAATGTATCTGTATATGTACTCGTATGTTAATTGTTAAATAAAAATTAAAGTTATACATATTAAAGAAAAAATAGGTAGTAACATTTTAACTGATAATACCTCGATAATAATCGAAAAATAAAATTACTTATCCTCGGTCCTTACTGAACTTAGACTATCTTTTATAAGATCAAATCTTCTCTTTACTTTCAATCATACCACAATCTAAATTTCATCAACATCGCATAAATGAAATATTTCTCATCTTTTATTATTATATTGTTTTACTTTGCAACTGAATACATTCATTCCGAATTAGATTTTTCTTTAAATTGACGTCTTGAAACTATTGTTAACTTAAATCATAATAAACTTTTTTTAGTCGTAGCATATAATATATCTCATCAATTTAACTATATTTCTGGAGTTTGTCTTTCTATGTAAATAAAAAGGTATTCAGAATTTCATCATCTTCATTAACAAGAGCGCATTTATGAGGCACAAGTTGTGGACACTATAAGCATTTCAAATTCGACACCAATTTTACTGACTGGTTTTTAGACTTTACTATAAGTAAAAATTCCTTTAAAATTCTTGTTTACATACCTAATGGAATAGTCAAACGAATTTACTGCGCTCTGCGAGTCGTATAAAGAAATTTTCAATTGAGTTTTTTTGAGTGGCAGAAGTCATTTATAAGTGATTGATTTGTGTATAACTATTGAGCATCTTATAGCATAGAATTAAGTACAAAGAATTCACACTTCTTAAGGACTTGACAGATGATAATTGAAATCTATATTTTATGAATTTAATTAGTTGATGATGTGATCTATACAAAAAATAGTATAACAAAATAAAATCTTAACATTCACCTTGCCTTGACAAAAAATTATTACGTGCGTACACATGACTCGAAGAAAAACATTTTTAAATATTTATCTATTTTGTCTATTCATGTGTTTTTTCTCCTAATTATCAATATTCATCTGCTCAGAATATTATATGATAATTAAATTAAAACATAATGTCACTTTAATTTAATTTTTATAAAATTGGAATCATAATTAAATTAATAATATATTAATATCATCTTATTTTATTATGATTAAAATAATTATAACTAAAAACTTTCGTCAGAGTTTTCGAATTATTGCATGTGATGTTCGATTTAGTCAGAATTTTGTTAGTATCAAATTGAAGGAGAGTTTTAAAAGTTTCATATCGTAAAAATCAAAAACTTTTAAAAATACTTGAAGGCTGATGTGTTACTTTTGTCTAATCCCTCAATTATTTGCCACAATTAAAAGCTGGTTTTGATTTGAATTTCTTATGAAAAGTAAAATGTAATAACATGATATATTTTTTATCAAATAATGAAAATAAACATTAATTATTCTAAACAGTATTGTTGTAATGTTGTCTTACAATAATTTTGCAGAAAATTTTTAAAATATATAATGAAGATACTAACAAGTCTTTTCCATAAATATGACTTAACAAGATGAAGTCTTTAAGTAATTGATAAGTGCTGACTCAACATTTCACAAACCGCACAATTCATACAATAGCTAGTCGTTCAAGAACTTAGAGACTATTACAAGAGTGACTTCACATAAAAAAAAGTATCAGAAACAGCATTCACATTTGCTTTTCATTAAAAGTTGTATTAACTTATAATTTCAGTAATTTATCTATTTTGTAGTAATTACATCTACAGATGTACAGATATTATGACATAGTGACAGATCGGCCACTACT
The DNA here is from genome assembly GCA_918358695.1 of Melinaea menophilus ssp. n. AW-2005. Lineage (NCBI taxonomy): Eukaryota > Metazoa > Arthropoda > Insecta > Lepidoptera > Nymphalidae > Melinaea > Melinaea menophilus. The sequence continues at coordinate 17,314,954 of OU911043.1, read as the reverse complement.
AATAGATGATTGAAAGTTACGGCTATATTCCATCATTAAATAGTATAATAACTCAATTTATCTACCTGTATTTAAATCAATATGCAATGATTTGTGCCAGTTGATAAAGTAATAGAGACAGGATACGTTTGTTTTAGGTTATTATTAACCATTTATATAATTTATCAAAACTGCAATTACTATTTAAGTAACTAAGAGAGTGCTAAGAAACGGAAATCGTTTTAGTAAATATAGTTATAATACTTTTTATATTTATTTCCTGAATTAAATTAATGACATGAATATTATACATCACGTCGGGAACTTTGATGAGATTATTTTTCAGGAAGGATATTTTAAGAGAGGAAAATAATATTCAATTAAAGCAAAACAAATGCAGATTTAAATACAACAAAAATATATACTACAAAAATTGCAATGCTGGCGATGAAATCTAAACATTGTAATAAAGTATTTAGTGCACTTTTTGTGTAAGTTTTTTGTATGATATCCTTTGTTACAGAAAAAAATCGTATTCATGCCGTTTATTTAAAAAAATTTTAGCCTCTTTAAACTACCTTCTTATATGTTATGAGTGATAATAAAGTGTTACTGCATGCGATATTATCATAATACAGTAATTTCAGCGTCATTACCTGAATAATAATACAAAGAAAAAACATATTACATTTTAAATTACTTCAAATCTTATAACGACTTGAAATATAACGTCAAATAATTGATTTTCTGTTAAATATCAACACGATACTACTCGTGAATAAATACTCCAGTCACGTAATTGAGGTCACCCATAGCCAGTAAGGAGAAAAGGTCGGTTGGAAAGCACTCTTTGTAATTGAATCTTTAGTATAAAATACTATTTACTATAAAAAATTTATATTACTACGGTATTTTTATTTATTGTAATATTATACAGTTAACAGACAAAGTATATAATTTACCCTGTCTCTATAATCTTATCAGATTACTTGATCATATAAGGCAGTGCATCATAAATTGTGTTCACAAAATGTATTGTTCTAAGTATTCGATTACAGACTTAAGATGTCAAATGTTGCAGGGTTATTTAATATATTACTTTAGAGGGTGAAATTAATTGGAGAGCAAAAATATATAATACGATGAACAAAGTATATAAAAGTAAAGTGTATTTAAACTATTATAAAAGTTATTTAGACTCCAAAGTAGATGCAAATGAGGTTCTAAAAATAACATTAGAAAGTAGTTAAAGACGACTTAGGTAAGTCTTAATTAAGACGTAATAGAAGTTTACGAGAGCTCTTATAATAGTAAGAGCTCTGTTAGTTTCTTTATTTCCTTCTTTTCACTGCTAATAGCTTCAGCGTTTATCATAATGTTGTTTGTTGTTGTTTGATTACAAATCCAAATAAGGAACTATAAGTTAATATAATGCTACTTTATATTCAATATTTTATGCCTTGTTAGCCGTCGCTTTATTCAATTTTATTTATTAGAAAGATGACAGCCTTTCTAATAAATGATTTGATAGTATAAGTATTGTCATTGTTAGATAGTATAAGTATTGTCAAAAGTATTATTAGATTGATAAAATTAAATTCACTGAATTGATGTAAAGTAAAATTACAATGTGAAGCTCATATTTATATAATCATTAAACTCATGAGAATGTCAATATTGGTTTTTAATTTTATTATGGTTATGTATATATAATTGTTAAGGTACAAATGTAGAACCTATAAGAAATATTTTTATAATTACCAACAGAGGTATATTTCAAGGTAAGATAAGAAGTTTAAGACACTTTTTCATAATATTGATAATAATCGTATGTTTGCAAGAAAATAAAAACAAATTAGAAAGATTTAAAAATAATTTTAATTTTAGACCATGGCTATGTGAACATCACGACGTTTCGTTTACTAGATATTTCACCTTAAAAGTGCAATTTTAGACACTAACAAACAAACGAAGGTACTACGAAACAAAACTCTTCAGAAAAATTAAATCACGTTCTTGCGTAAAAATTGCGAAAACTATTAAAAAAGTATAACAATAAATCAAGGCGCTGTGACCGATTGATGTATTGATTACGAAAAATTTTCCGTAGTACTTTTGTTTTGTTTTTGTTTTCCTCGATAATCACACGTATATGTACATATGTACTTAAGTGAGGTAATATGTTTCTAATGTAATAAAAATTTATATAATATTTATTTTCAATGTTTGCAGTAATATAAAATTCTCTGGTTCTCTATAATCTTGTACATCACTATATCCTCTGCTTTTTAATTTACCAAATTAAAAAATCAGGAAAATATTTTTTTTTCTTATGGAATTAGGTAAAATACGTAGATATCTACAAAACATAAATTTGTACAGGAAATGCTTTCCGACTATTCGTCCATCGTTCGTCCGTCATCGTCCTTCGTCCACTAAACATCCATCGGATACTCATAGGCAGAAAATGGAAGTGATTTATGCATTCTGTTCTCGCACTTCGTAAGGTAAGTTTTAAGCTAACGTAACTAAGGTTAATTTCATTCATTTTATCTAAGACACTGATAGAACTTAATAAAATATAATTTATTACGCGAATAACGAAGGATCTTAAAGAATAATATAACATTATATAATTATATAAATATATTATATTTTCTTTATTAACATAATGAATATTATTCACATGTCCATAACTCACCTACTACTTAAGAAACTCAATAAACCTAATAGGGTTATAAGTATAACATATAATTGAACCCGACAAAAAGTATAAAAGCTAAAATTTCAAAAATAATAAAGTTATGTGCTTTAAATATACAATAAAATAATCTATTGTGCAAGGGTTGTAGATTAATCGATAAGTCTACTTGAACTTTATTAAACTATTTTGATTATTTTAATTATAAAATATATCAATCAAATATGAAAGCGCTCAATGACAGATAGAATTAATTTTTTAATTTAATGCCAGTATGTATATTATTTAAATTAATACAACTTTTCACAATTGGAATATAAATTTATTTATAATGATAATTTTTGAAAATAAAATCAATCATAGCTCTACAATTAATGTTGCACATAAATAATATTAATGAATTAATTATTTTCTTCTTTTCACTTACAAATCAGGATGAGCTGAGATATCATAGATAAAATTCTGGGTTAACAAGTTCATAGCATGTATTGAGGTGCATTTTGTTTGTAGATATTTATATTATAAACAATCTAGTGTTATTAGTCATGTAGTAATAATTTTTAAATAATTTCGTTAGCGAGGTCACATACCAGTTTGTGAGATGTGTTAATAAGCAACTGTTTTATAAAATATAGTATAGTATAGTATAATATACGAAATTTAATATATAACAATAATTTTTACTGATATAATTGGTTTTTGAAATGTTGTTAACTACCCTTAGGAAGTTGTGCAACTTCTGTAAATAATGAACATAAATAAAGTACAATGATTAACATACGTTTGAATGTGAAGTTCTTGTACTCGTAATTCTTCGTGTATACTCGCTCAGAGCTCGTATACAAGGCATACAAAAGACATCACTGAGAAAATCTTTTTTGTATTTTCTTTTAAGGAAGTTATATAAAGTCAACTCATATAAGATTATGAACAAAATCACTGTGCCTTTTTCACAAATCTAGTATACTTTTTAAAATACAAGAAGTACTATAATTTCTTAAAGAATAAAATATCTATAGATTTATCTATAGATATTTTATTATTAAAAAAAAAAAAAAATTTTTAGACCTCAATATGCCTACAAAGAATATAATATTACGATTAGAATGACAAAGTAATAATGGTTCTTACAAAATTAAATGAGTGAAATCAAATAATTGTAGTTAATCGTTGCCATGGCTGTAAAGCTAAAATCAAATTATTGTTTTGAAAAAAAAACAGAATAAACTTTTTAATACTCAACAGATTTTGACTTCGATTGATTGTTTAATAAACAAACACAAAACTTTAACCAATATTTATTACTTATTTATTTTGAATCTTAAGTATTGAAATATATAGAAGTACTTAATACGAATCTATATGCCAATTGACTATATTGTTAAAATACTTTTTTTTAAGCATTTCTACATAACTATATAAATATAAAAAAATAAAAGAAATAAAAAACCCATTACTCTTTAAAAGAATTGAAATTAAATCTCTGTCTTTGCTTCAAATTGTCGTCTCATTATTCGAGACCGAGAGTTCTCGCGACCGTTCTACGATAATTGTACAAACTATTCAAACATCTTTTAATCAAAACTTCACAACTTTCTTCATGTTTTATTATATTTTTCAAAGTTAATTTGAAATAATGTGCCTATTGTAGAAATAAGGTTTTTAAATTTATAAGAATTATTGTTCTGTCATTTACATGTCATTTACATTCTGTAGACATTACTACGATATCTCTATCGTAGTTAATAAAAAATTAAATTCATGAAACTCTTAAACTACCTACTACCTCCACAATTTGTTAACTTTGATATATATTCAGTAACAATTTATAAAGCCTTTGTGTCAATTACCTTGTGTTTAGTTATTTTTGCTTTTAGTATATTGTTTCCTTTATATCATATTGAGCGTTTGAATTAAACCTATTTCATGCTCATTGTGTAGCATTTTGAGTGCTTTGTTCATTTGGTCTCATCGAAAAACCCTGAGATTCAAACGATTTGACGATAATTATCTTCTCTATATAAAAAACATTACACACTGTCTTTTTAACGCAACGCGGACAGAGTTGCTACCAATTAGTAGTAGTATAATTTAATTTTAAATCATATTACAGTTTTCAAGTAAACTACGCGATGAATTTACCGGTATAAGCACTGTGTAGAACTTTATTCTAATTCTATTATTGTTGTAATTTTAGTATCTATGTTTTGTTGGCAGTTTCAATACAATATTAATGTTATAACAGCTTATTTATGTTGAGAGTCTGAAAGGTTAAGGGTTATGTATACAAAGCAGGTTCCAGTAAAAGTTTCTCTTTGGATAATTTTGTTATCAAAGAAAATAATCTTATCTTTTAAAGTTATATTTTATTAATATCTGGTTTAAAAATTATAAAATAGATATAAAATGGCTTGCTTAATTACAATTATCGTTGGTTGTATCATTAAGGGACTAAAACGTACTATTGACCATATTTTTTTTGTTTACCAAATGAAATAATATCAAATAAAATAAAAAATAAAATCAACAGTACTAAAGTTTTGGTGTCAGTTATCACATCATCTTCATTATCAAGTTCACCTAAAACCAGCCAAAAGTAATGATATATAATAATAATAATAATAATAATACTAATAATAATAATAATAATAAACGTTTATTTCGGGACAAGCCCATATTTTGTTAGTAAAAATTATTCTTAAAGACTAGTGTTAGTATTATAAATCAAAAATTAACAACTTAAAACAGCAATTACTAAATAAGCCAGCAATTTCCAAAATCTAATGTTGCAGCATTGGACTCTCCCATCTATCTATCAACAAATATTTTTAAAATACTATTACGGCTGCCGCGGAAACGCTTTAGTAACGATGCGCTTCTCTTACGCATAATAGCTTTGAAGTCATTAATGCGTCTTTCCGCGAACATCAGCGAGGCACTGCAGCGCCACGGCAGCCGCAACAATATCCTGAGCGCATTATTATATTGTATGCGGAGGTCACTGTAAGCACGCAAGCTGTAATTTGTCCACAAATTATACGTGTAAAATGATTGGCAATAGGTCTTAAATAGCGTTATTTTCACATGGTCAGTACATCGTGCAAATCTGCGAGCCAGCATGTTACAGCGAACTGACAGCGACCTTCGCTCCCTATCGATATCCTTATTGTCACACAAGTTCTCTGTTAGCCAATGACCTAAGTACTTAAAACTGGTTACCCTACGAGCTGGTAATCCGCACAGCGACACTTTGGGTATGGATGTGTAACCCTTTGTTCCAGCCTTATAAACCATGATTTTGCTTTTCTTTACATTGTACTTGAGGCCTTGTGTCTCACCATATGTTTCACACATTTTTACTATTTTTTTTTACGCATTGATCGATGGGCTCAGCAACACCATATCGTCGGTGTAACTAATGTTATTAATTCTAACTCCGTCCACATGACACCCTATGCCGCTGTTATTGAGCTCACCTATCAGACGATTCATGTAAAGGTTGAAAAGCCGATGTGAGCTCAGGCCCTCCTGCCTCACCCCGCACTCTAACCGATATACATTTGAAAAGGATTCCTGCCACTTTACACTGTTGAGTTGGTTGTTGTACCAATAACAAAAGAAATCAATAACTTCACGTGGTGACGTGGTTTCATTTTGAAGTTTCTGCCACAAAACCTCATAATTGACCTAATCAAAAGCTTTGGAGAGGTCCAAAAAACAAGCAAAAACCAGCGTCTGCCTACTAGTGTAGTACTGGACAGTCTGCTTAAGGCATAAAATAGCACTCTCTGTGGATAGACCTGGTCTAAAACCGAACTGATTATCATTAAGTTTAATATTTTTAAGTAATTGTTTGTCAAGCAGACTGTCCAGCACCTTGGCCATGATAGTCGCTAGAGATATTGGCCTGTAGTTATTAATATCAGATGCATCACCCGTTTTATTTTTACAATTGGCGCAACTATGGTATACATAACTTCATCAGGTAAAACAATGACTCATACACAAGTTGAAAAACATAGAAAGTATTCGAGGTAGATGTTCACCTGCGTGTTGCAAATGCTCGATGCTGAGACCGTCATGGCCGGGTGACTTACCTCTTTTCATACTTGATATAACTAATGCAATATCTTTTTCAGTAAATCTGACTGTAATATCACCCGACCATCCAGCACTGGGCATTCGAACAGGTTGCCTTAGAGACGAGTCCACTTTAAAATGCTGCTGAAACACGTTAGCTATGTCCACCGGATCATGCACACCCGCCACACTCACAGGACGGCTCGACATAGGCTTAAATGACCTAGAACGACCTTATTACTGGCATAATTTAATAATAATAAATTTAAGCTACCACCTGCACCGGCTCGGAATGCTGCTCTGTTGAGAAGAGCCGGCCAGAAACTCGACAGTTGCTCTTTTCGAAAGAAATATAACAATCTTAGGTGATGTACATTATAATATAAATCCTGCAAATGATTCACTTCACAACTTAAGTTCCACATATTTCGATCCACTAAAACTCTTGAACCTTATAATAAGATTTATTTAATAATAAACTTTTGATTTTAGATTTAAAATCAAGAAAAGGAAGGTATAAGATATCTTCTAGAACTTCATTATATATGCGTATTCTCAAACCCATGAAGGATTTATTAACTTTTTAAAGACGAAATTTTGGCGTGAAGAGTTTGTTTTTATTTCTCGTATTTATCGCGTGTCTGTGACTGTTTTTTATATAACTATTAAAATTTTGGCGTGTATATAATGTTATTAAATATGTATTGAGAAGCGACTGTAAGAATACCTATTTCTTTAAAAACATCTCTCAGAGAATCTCTAACTTTTAAGTTATAAATAGCCCACACAGGTCTTTTTTGTAAAATAAATATAGAATTAATTTCGACAGCACTGCCCCATAATAAAATACCGTAAGATAAAATACTATGAAAATAACTAAAATAAACAAGTCGAGCCGTATTATCGTCTGTTAGTTGTCTAAGTTTTCTAGTTGCAAAGACGGCGGAGCTGAGTTTGGCTGCGAGTGTTGAGAGTTAGGGGTCAATCATTTCTAACACTTCATTGTTAAGGAGCGAGTGAAAATTTTAAACTTTTTACATTAGGAAGTGTAAACTCTATGCATTTAGTATTCTTAGTATTTAAGACTATGTTATTAATTTTGAACCAATGAAGGACTCGTGACAAAGTACTGTTTACTTAATCATAATTAATCCTACCACGCTCAACTTTAAAAATAATCGAGGTTTCATAGGCAAAAAGTACAAGGTCACACACACCCTCAACGAAACAGGGCAAGTCATTAACATAAAGTAAAAACAAAAAGGGGCTCAGAATATATCCTTGTGGAACACACATCTTTAGGTGAGAATTATTTAGAATTATTTACGTAAACTGTCTGGACTCATTGATTCATGTAAAATAAAGCGCAGCGCTACGTACACCGAAGTGGTTTATTTTGCATAGCAACGTCCGATGGTCTACGCAATCAAAGGCTTTGGACAAATCGCAAAACAGTCCAATTGCAATCTGCGACTTCTCCCATGCGTCGTAAATGTGCTTAAGAAGCGCGGCACCCTCATCAGTCGATGTTTGGTGAAACCATATTGTTCACTATGCATGATCCCACTGCTATACGAGGGCCATACTGAAAGTTTTTAGAACTGGCCACTTAAAAGCATTATATTAAAAAAATAGTTTAAATTTTGAAAATAGAACTCTTTACCAATATTATTGATTGTACATTTCATTCATTTGTCATTTGTTTTACGATTTGGCGGCAAATTGAAAATTGTCTGTGCACGTCAGAATGAATTTAAGCCGAGAATATTTTCGTGCAACGATTTTTTATGACTTTCGATGTCATTTAAGTCAACAAGAAAGTTATGATAGACTTCGATTGGCTTTTCACGATGAAGCCCCATCTCGTGCCACAGTTTACAACTGGTTTAATGAATTCAAACGTGGTCGAACTAATCTCACCGATGATTTGCGTGAGGGACGGCCTTTTACAGCGACGACTGAAGATAACATCAGTGTTGTGCGGCATATGATAGAGACTGACAAAAGAGTGACCTATCAGCAGATTCGGACAAGTCTAGACATAGGTATGAGTCAAGTGCACAAAACCCTCCATGAACATTTAGCGGTCAGGAAGCTTTGTGCCCGCTGGATACCGTATAATTTGACCGAGGCTCAAAAACTCCGCCGTGTTGATTGGTGCCGAGAAATGATCCAAAAATTTAACGGAGGTGACTCAAATGCTGTGTTCGACATACTAACGGGTGACGAAAGCTGGATTTACTGTTATGAACCGGAAACCAAAAGACAGTCTGCTCAGTGGGTGTTTCCTTCCGTAGAGTTGCCAACTAAAGTGAAGAGAGGTCGAAGTGTTGGAAAAAAGATGGTGGCCTCGTTCTTCGGAATGACAGGTCATTACGCGACAGTAGTCTTAGAGGATCAGAAAACGGTTAATGCAGAGTGGTATACTAACAATTGTTTGCCACTTGTCTTGGAAAAAGTTCGAGAGAAACGACCTCGCAGCAGGATCCTCCTTCATCACGACAATGCCTCGTCGCACACCGCCAGGCAAACGATCGACTATTTGGTGACCTCAGACGTGGAATTACTGGGTCACCCGCCGTATAGCCCCGACCTCGCACCCTGCGATTTTTATTTATTTCCGAAAATAAAAGAAGAACTTCGAGGAAAACGTTTTATAGACGCCGAAGAAGCAGTGGCTGCGTTTCAAAACGCCGTCAAAGAGACCCCTAAGGCCGAGTGGGCAAGGTGCTTTTCTCAACGGTTCCATCGAATGCAGCGATGTATTGATGTAAATGGACGCTATTTTGAAAAGTTACAATAAAACTAATAACTTGCTAGAATGCTTAGTTTTTGATTTTCTAAGAACTTTCAGTTTGACCCTCGTACACAAACTCTGACATCTGATTTAAAATAGTTTTCTCGAAGATCTTACTTAAGACCGGTAAAACCAAGATAGGCCTATAATTTTCGGGATCCAATTTATCGCCACTTTTAAACAAAATAACTATTTTACTGTTTTTGATCAGATCTGGAAATATACCGGTTTCGATACATTTGTTAGAAACTAAGGGATAATTGAGGGGTCATATCATTTATAATAGTGATAAGCAATTTAACTGACATACACCAAAGATCACCGGTTTTCTGCGAATTTAAGGTTCTTAATGTTTTAACTATTTCATCTGATGAAACAGGTTTAAAAGCAAAACATTTATTATTGACTTTAACATTTTTGTTCAATTCGGCGATTGCATCAGATGATGAAGAATTTAAATTACGCGTGACTGTTGTTGGGATTTCAGTAAAAAAGGTCTCAAAATAATAATAATAATTATATATGTTTTGGAAATGTGTAAAACATACATTGCAAATTATAATTGTTCAATATATTATTCAAATATGTTAGGATTTACTGTACTTTTAGAGTATGTTTAAAATATAGTTGTTTAGATTAGATAAAATTTGACTGCCGATAGTCGTGTCAAATGTGTATTAGTGAAAACTGGACTTTCAATTTTTTTTTTCTATAAATAGAGGTGTATTGACAATGTTAGCGTTAGCAGTGTTAGCTTTAAAGCAAGTTTGTGCTCAGTAGTGTTATACTAAAATAGGAAATAAAATAAAATAAAAGATATGTTTATGATAAACTGAATTTAAATTTTATATTTATATATCATCTACAGGCCTTTGTAATAAGTATTCATACAAGTACTAACTGTACCCTGCCACGCTTCGCAGTGGCACCTTCTGGTGGCTTGGATGAGAGACAGTTGTTGTTAGATAGTATTACGCTTGGTTCAAAAACACCAAAATAAAATAAAACAAAACAAGATCATTCAAAACGTCGTATTTCAAAATTGTTGTCCCACTTTGCAAATACGTTCCATTTTAAAACTCTTTATCTTAACATCTTGTTAAGAGGGAAATGTGCATTTAATTTATTACAGTTATAAAAAATAGATATTACATAAAACAAATTAAGGTAAGATAGATAACAACAACCTCTGAAACGGATTGTATATTGTGTCAAAATTGTAGCTCAATCAATGCAGTAATATTACACAAACTAACAGAACATTTTTATATATAGAGATAGTTGCCCCTAGCTGCAATCGTTTAACAAGAGAGAAGTTTTTAGGACCTAGGAATGACAGAACTTTTAATCACAAGTTGCTTTGTCAGTTACAATGCACTACGTGAATATCACCGACCCGCATTCATTGTTAGTACAATGTCAAGTGGGAAGCGATTTGTATATTAATATGTGAGATAAATAGGTTATTGCCTCATATTTTGTATACATCGTGGAGGGTATGTATAATCTGTATACATAAAGTTTATTGTTTTATTACTAATACATATAAAGTATGTAAAAACATTATATGTTCTATAGAAATCAAGTTTATTGATATTGAATTAATTATGTCGTCCATCCCACATGCTATTCCTAGCCTAGTTTACATAATTAAGAATTAATTATAGAATCACAAATTTGAATTAACGTAACTGTATATTTAATGGTTGTATAAATGTTGGGGTATAAGTAACCTATCACCAATTTGATTTATTTTTGTACGTCCTTGGATATAAAAACACAACATGGTCCCCCACCCAGCGCATCGCTCCGAGACGTTGTTCCGTCGGAGGACGTTAGGTTTACCTAATCCAACTCTTTATTACTTCATATTATACTCAACTGTCCTGATATGGACATCATTTAAGTGAGGAGAATACCGTCACTGAACCATTATAATTAATAATTTCAAAAGTCAAAAGTAATGTCAGTCGTTAATCTCCTGACTCGTTGCCAAAAACTACAATTTATATATTTTTATTTATGTACGTAATATTCTTTATTTGAAATGCGTCTTTTTTATATATTTTTTAAGGAATTATACAATAATATTTATATTTAAAATATCGACTTTATATGGCATTTACCCTTTTTTAGGCTTTCCGTAGATTTTCCGGATACAGTATTCCAATAGAAAATCCAAAATATATTATACTGTAGAAATTTTGCCAATATATAGACCAGTGTTTGTTCATTTACAATATATACAAGTTTCTAAATATTTCTGCACTATAATATAAGCCTGGTATTTTGTATAACTGACGTGAACTTTAAACCTAGTTGGTATTTTATCTTTATCCTTCTTAATTATTTAATCTTATTGGGGTTAACCTTTTCAATATGGAGGTCAATATAAGTACAATGAGTTATAATTCTCGTCAAAGACGCACTGTATTATTAATGAAAATATTGTTTCAATCTAGCAAAGGTCATGTTGTTTTCGGATTGTTTATTGTTATAACATTAATGTCTGCCCAAATTACTTGTCGGTAAATATTTTTATTGAGTATATGTTAATATGGACGCTATTTAAGATTTCTTGTGAGCAGTATTTAATAAAATATATAATCCATGCCATGCTTTCATCAATATAATTTTAAAAAAATATTCAAGTTTATTTTAATTCTGTAAAAATATATATGTAGGGGATTATTGTGCAAGTAAGCAATATTAAATGTATATAAGTGAGGTGGTTAGGTGTGAATAAACGTACGTCAAACAACGTCGATGTTTCACTAAATCACGATCACGTAATCATGAGCGACGTACCTTAAATATACATAAACTACATAAATATATCAAGCAAAAATTTACAATAAGGTTCCTAAATATCTTTATTAAGTACAATATTATCTGATAAAATACTTCGACCTCAGACGCCTCATACTAGTGGTTTCGTTTGTCAATTCCGTTAAAGATGGTCCATTGCTTTTGTTACATTGTATTATAGGGCAGGATTGAATCTTGTCAACTGCGGTAAAAATATGAAATATCTTCAGAGATCTTGTGAAAGAGTGTAACTGATAGTGACACGGTATTTCAATTAGCACCGACAAAAAGATATTCCAGAGGCCCCAGATTCGTCTTACCCGTGTTAATACATTTTTGAATATATATTTATTTATTAATTTTATTTCTTGTTATAAGTAAAAGTAAGTATGAATGTTTATTGTTTTCTTATAAAATAATATGTAATTTTTAAAGGAAAATAAAAGAGTGAATAAAATAGTATGTAACAAATATTATTAATTAAGTTTTTATATAAAAATGACAGTTTCATCGTTACTTGATAAAACTGTTATACTGTTAGAACTAAAATAAAATTCAGTCTGTTATAGAATAACACATTTTTACCAATAACGGCCAGTAAAATATATCATATTTTACATTTTTGGCTCAGTCTGTAATCCGCTGGAGCAACAGTTGTTGCAATTGTTTTAAGTTAAAAGGATCGAATCGTATTAATTTATAAAATATTATTAACTAACATATACCTGTATTCCATTATAGAAAGAATATTAAAGTAAGGATATGGATAAGTTTTTGTTTTATTTATTTATTAGTAATGAAATTACATTTATTCATTTTCTAATTATATTTTATTTTTAATACTAATGATATTTATTTTATTTATTTATTTATTTAACACTTTATTGCACTGTATAATATAAAAAAAAAATAACAAGAATAGACAAGACAAAAAAATATAAACCGTGCAAAGGCGGTCTTATCGCTTAAAGCGATCTCTTACAGACAACCTTTGAAGATAAGTAACAATAAGAGATCAGACGGGATAGTGCAAATGATAATACATATTAATATTCATAGATGATAAACATACTTATACTAGAAATAATATATACTTATATACCTACATATTAAATTATATTTGTATATATATATATATACTTAAATTTATACTTTACGTATATAGATAATGTTGCTTTAAACGATTTTTAAAAACTGATAAAGTAGGAGATTTTCTAATAACTAAGGGAAGAGCATTCCAGAGTCTTACAGATTTTACAGAAAAAGAGTTAGAATAAGTGTGTGTGTTATATATCGGTAGTTTCAATTTTATTTCATTAAGAGAACGGGACTGAGAGCCAAAGTATGTAAAACGTTCTTTAAGATAGGAAGGAGTTAAAGGATGAAAGAGAATGGTATATAAAACGGATAGAAGATGCATGTTTCGTCGTTCCCTTATGGGTAGCCATCCCAGCTGAGCACGGTGTTGCGATATATGGTCGAATTTTTTTAAATTAAAGATGAAACGAATGCAGATGTTTTGTAATCGTTCGAGTTTGTTGAGCAATACCTCTGAAAGGTCTGGATAAGCTGTATCTGCGTAGTCGATGATCGGAAGAAGAAGGGTATTAGCTAGGACAATTTTAGTTTTTATAGGTAACAGATGTTTCCAACGTCGTAGTGAACCAATAGTAGCATAGACTTTTCGGCTAATACTTTCAATCTGTGGTACCCAAGAAAGCTTACTGTCAACGAATAATCCAAGATTCTTTATAGTGGTAGAAAAAGTTAAGCTGGTTTTATCCCAGATAACTGGGGTTAAAATGTTACAGTTAATTTTAGAAATTTGTTTGGGATATCCTACAATAGCAACCTGCGATTTATTGGTGTTAACGGTAAGCCCAAAAGCGTAGCTCCATTGAAAGACTTTATTAAGCTCTTGATTTAAGGAATTTATTGTATTATTAATATTATCTGTATTTCCTGTGACATATATTTGTAAGTCATCATCATAAATATGGTAAGAAGAAGAAATAAGAACTGATACGGTATTAATAAATATAGAAAAGAGAAGGGGAGAGAGCACACCACCTTGAGGGACGCCGGTAGTAAGTGGCAAATATTGGGAAAACTTTTCATTCAATTTAAGGCACTGCTGCCGATCACACAAATATGACCGTAGCCATTGTACAGCATTGGGAGAGATATTAATATGCATCAATATATTCAATAGCACATCATGGTTAATGTTATTAAATGCATTGCTAAAATCAAGTAAGGCTATGACAGTAACTTTTTATTATCAGCAGCCATACGGATGTCATCGCAGACCTTTATAAGTGCAGAGGTAGTGCTATGCCCAGTTCGGAAACCTGATTGGAAAGGGCTAAGTATACTGTTTAGGCGAAGAAAAATAGACAATTGACTATGTACAATGCGCTCGAGAACCTTAGAAAGAAAAGGAAGAATTGAAATGGGTCGATAGTGAGAAAACAATGTGGGATGAGAGACTTTGGGAATGGGAATAACATATGCTTTTTGCCAGATACTAGGGAAACTAAGAGAGCTAAGAGAGGAATTAAAAATATCACATAAAACGTGTACTACGACATCAAGCATGAGTAAGATCATGCGTCTATTAATTCCATCGCTGCCAGTGGCATCAGACTTTATGGCTTTGATATGTTGCTTAACCTCGTTAGGAGAAACGATAGTAAATTGAAATGCTGAGTAGGTAGGCTTGGGGAGATGACGAATAAAGTCGAGGAAGGAACTGTTGTACTGTATATTACCAGGTGCAGTTGTGAAAAAAGCGTTCAGATTTTCAATATCAATATCTACGACATCCTTAAAACGTTGACGTCCAATTCCCAGTGATGACAAAAATTTCCAAACATAAGCAGTACTGTTACCTTCAACACATTCATGAATGTATTTACGTTGTGCATCCCTACAAACCCTAGAACAACGATTGCGGAGATTTTTATATTTAGTGTAATTAATATCTGTTGGTTTTATTTTATATTTCCTTTTAGCAGCGTCTCGTTGTGCCATAAGTCCCTTGATAGTGTCTGTGAGCCAAGGTGCTGGGAGGTGTTTTAATTTCACTGGTCGTAAAGGAGCATATGTATCAAATAAGTTAAGTACAACAGAATTAAAAATACTAACCTTATCGTCGACAGTGGCGACAGCACTAAATATCAAGTCCCAGTTAGTACTGTTAAGATCTTTTATAAAATTATCTTTATCAAAATTTTTAAAGGAGCGTCGTAGTACAACGGTGGGTTTAATTTTAGGTGGACGAATTTTGTATGAAAGAAAAACCAGGTCATGATAAGAAAAGGCGTCTGCTGGTAATTGGCCATGAGTACTTACAAGGTCCATTGAAGAAACAATCATAATATCTAAAAGGGACGGAGTGCAATTTGGGAAAAAGTGTGTGGCTCCAGTATCAAGAATATTAAGATTGCAGCTGTTGACAATGTGTTTCAGCCGTTTTGCGCGATAATTATCTTTTAATAAGCAAGTGTTAAAATCTCCCATAATTATTGTTTGATCTACAAAAGGACAACAACTCTCAAGAAGCTCTTCAAATGCATCGAAGTAATTTATGTGGAGAGAAGGGCTATAGAAAACACCAAGGAGCAGTTTAAGATTGCCCAAAAGCACCTCAATGAAAAGATGTTCAGAAGATTCATTATACGGCGATGGTGATTTATTTATTATCCTGTAAGCAAGATGACTGCGTAAATAAATTGCAACGCCACCCCCACCTTTGCCAATTCTATCATTTCTAATGAGTTGAAATCCAGGCAGGCGAAAGGAAATGGAAGGTAGAATAGGCTTTAAAAAGGTTTCAGAAACAAGAATTGCATGTATAAATCTACTATCAAAAGAATTAAGGAAATCAGGAAAATGAGATGGGATACTTTGAGCATTGAGGTGAGTTACATTAAAGTTTTTATGGCGCGTGGAAAACGTAGTATTAAGATGGGTATTTAGAGGTAAAGATGCACTATGAAAACTATCTTCAGATGAACAGGTGTCGCTAGTATTGAGGTTGTTACTTGAATACATCGTATGTTAAATAAAAAGTATGGGCAAAAATAAATAAAAGAGTCAATAGCAACAATATATAATATAATAATAATAGTAGTAGTAATAATAATAATAATAATAATAATACTATATAATAAAAATATATATATATATATATTAAGTTTATAAAATTTATACTAAAAAAAAATAAAAAAATTATGAACTACTTAAATATTATACAACTAATACAAGAAAGTGAGTATTAAAGTTAATAATAAAAGTATATTATCAAACCTTAACAACAAATACAATAATGCTCATACAACTTCCTGCCGGTTGTCTATAGGAATTCACTTAACATTTAATATAATCTACAATTTTAAATCAAACAAACAATGTACTGAACTATAAAATATAAAATAAGAAACACAAATTTTCCTGAATATGGGTTTGAATGTAAAGTACTACAAAATTTAGAGAATCATAACAAACATAATAATAATAAAGGTGGCTGCAATGCAAAGCTAATCAAATAATAACAAAAAATAGGAACGTTATAAGTAATATTAATAAATATAAAGTACTGTTGTTGTTTATACCATTTAAATAAAAAGTCGATAATAAAAGTAAAATAACAAACCGCTAATGGTAATAAAAAACATACATTTCTACATAATATTAAACTAATTTATATAAAATATAAAGTTTGTAAGGTAGTTGCAAAAAAAAAAAAAATATAATAAAAAGATGTCATGACATCAAAATGAGAGTTAATGTTATCACAAAACAAACTGCATAAGTTAATAAGTGATACCTGTGTAACTTAAGTTATAACTATAATAAAGTTAATCCAAAGTTAACAATAAATTGGAAGTACAACGTCTCAAAACGTAATTAAGTTAGTTTTTTAATATTTCTTTTGGATCGAATCGCTTGTGAGGATGAGAGCTTACCATCCCTTTTATCAGTGCTGAGATGTGACTGCGAGGATATTGCTTGGGCCGAAGTAGTTGGAAGGCTGGTCACGTAGCAAGGAATAGACTTCAATTCAAGCATAGAGGAAATTCTATGACGCTTACCGTTGGAATCAAGTATGAAGATATAACCATCTTTAGTCCAGCTTTTTGAGGTACCATAATGTTGACGGGCAGCGAGGAATGTTTCGTGCCGTTGCTTTGTTAAAAATTCAGTAACAGTGATACCGGATCCTTTGAAGGCACTTTTACTGAACCAAATCTGATTTCTTAAGGTAAGACATCGGAATTTAACCACGATTGGTCTGGGTTTATTATCTCGGCTTAGACCTTTACGGAGACACCGGCTAAACGCATCCTGACCAAGGTCATGCAATTGGAGATGTTCAGACAGAACCTTGGAAATCACTGACGAGACATTTTCTTTATTAGCTTCAGGAATACCATGCAACAGTAACATCTTTCTTCTCGTTCTCATTTCCATATGGTCGTACTGGATGTCTAAAATCTTAACCTGAAGTTGAAGAGCCTCAAGCGCCGCTAAGACAAAGTTTCTGAAGCTTGTGAATTGTCCAGTTATGTTGGAGGATGGACTTGTTGCAGGAATATTATTTTGAAGGTTTTGTTGGAATTCGGCCATACGAGTGTTGAAGTGGTCGGTTAGTTCTGATATCGATTGTTTGATGGATTCCATTTTGAAAGTTTTTAAACGTTGAAACGGTTAAAGTTAATTTGTTATTTGTGAACACAATAAGTGAAATAGCAGTGGAAACAACACTAGGAAACAGTACGCAGGTAAGTTGTCAAGTTTTTTCACAAATTTAGCATATGTATAATTTATAATATTAAAAGAAAACTTAATTTATTAAGGAGCTTAACAAAAGACGTGTTGTCGCGTAAAGCACCTACCCGCGAAAAAAAATATTTGTAATACGAAGCGTGGAATAATCTAAGGTGCTGCTCCAGCGATGCAGGTTGCCTGGAATGTCAGCTATAATAGGGTTCCGCATATTTAACTTATTTACAAGTATATTTAAGCTATCATTTCGAGGGTCTATAGAAACGAGTAGTAAAAAAAACAAATCTTTACAATTTTAATGGAAAATATTTATATGTGAAAAAAATACAGTATAAGTAATGTGAAAAGTATCATTTTTCCTTATGAAATAAAAAACAAGTATATATAAAGTAATTTGGTTTCGGTATAAAATAATTATGTTTAATTTATTTTCATAACTACATAAAATATTTTTAAGATATATATTATTCACATTTACAATGATTGTATATTATTTTGTTTTATTTTTATATAGCCGAAACTTTAGAATTATTATAATGCGACATTTGTTAAATAATGTGATGATAACATTAATTAATTATTTATCGATCAGTCGCTATGGAGTAGTTAGCCATACACGACGTTATCACTATTAAATTAATATAGTCCTTACTTGTTACTAGGTCACGCAAGCGGGGTCGTGAGCTGAGCTAACTTTTGCTCTGTGCACGGCAGGGTATTTATTACGATGTTCTTTAGGTTAGTCCTTACAAACGTTCCGAGAGTTAAATGGAAATATAGGATATTATCAATAAATCATTTGCCAAAAATGTCAAGTTTGATATTCGTTTCAGGTCTTTAAATGGAAAATTTTCTACAGAATTGCTCATAACACCCTTCTTTTCGTTATGTCATCACGCTGAAACAATCAGGTCCACTGCGATACTATTGATACAGTAGAAAGCATTCGACCTCCTTGGGGATAAAACGAATTATTATGATGATATCGTGGCCCGTTCTCAAACAACAGTAACTTTGTCAATTCCATATGGCAGATTCACATAGACCTAGCAGACGGCTCTAGATCTTATTTAGTGATTTTTTCATTTAAGAATCAAGTTAACGTTACGATAAGCTAGCTAGACGCATAATATTACCCAGGCACGGCTTTGGTATTCTGTTTGGTTTAGCATAGTTTCGATCTGTGTCACCCCTTGTAATTGTGGTGGCACTGCCCCAGGATCCATAAAATTTTCTGCGGTGAACATTTCTGTTGTTCGAATGGAACAGCATGCAGAGCAAGTATAGGGAACTCCTGCTTCTTTTAAATCGGTTCTTGAACATTTAGAACAAGAAACGTATGCCAATTTTTCTATTTCTTTATTGAATCGACGCTTATTTGCTGCGATATTAAGAAGCGTGATATGTGTGGCTGCACTATCTTGATACTGTTGTGAACGGACAGAAGTTGCTGTGTATCGCGATATGTCACTTGCAAGTCATCTGCCTCTTCCTCTGCCTCGTCCACGTTCCATTTTATGATAATCAATCAATCAATCATGAAAAGAAATAATTAAATAATTAAATAATGAGCAATAATTTAATGGAAGCTTGATGAAACTCGATGAAATGTATAGCAAGTGGATATAAAATATTAAATTGGGATAGCAAAATGAAAAATAAAAGTGAAAGAAAATATTCGGACGGAACCTTGCCTATTCGAAGCCTCACACGCAACTGAAGCGTTCGTTCAGTTGTTCCTTCTATTTTGCTATTCTTTTAACTTGGGGCGCGCCGTTATGAGACGTTCCACATCATAAGTCTATGGACAATTTTCTGGTGAATTGAAACTTTTTTCTGTAATTCGTAAACTTACCATTCTTGTAGCGTGCTTCGAGCTCAATGTGAACTGCATTCTGACAAATTTATAGTCAGCTCTGCTATGTATGACAGTAGTTACAAACTTTCTTAGATTTCAATCCACTCGTAACCCGTGCATCGAGCAGGCGCGCGCTGTTGAGTCACTAATCGAAGTAAATTAGTTCTGTTAATTGTTCAAGATCTGTCGATCGAAATTATCCGAAATTTTGCACAGTCATAAAGCAATGTGGCATCAAACACCATGCCGAGTTTCGAAACTGTGGTATGCGTAGTGAAATGATAGCTAGCATTAAATAGTCCTAAATGGTCCTAAACTGAATTAGTAAATTATACTGAATTTAGAATTACGATTTTTTTTTAAATAAATATATGCTTAGCGCCTTATGCTCGCAATCGTTGTGGCGAGTTTCGTTAACGTAGCTCGAATAGTTTTTAAAAACAGAGAGTTCGCAGTTTTTGCGATCTGACCAGTAAAGAGCTTCGCTTCGCTCAGCTCAATAAATACGGACTTAGTTTTCTAACTAAACGAAACTAAACTTGATATATTCTTATATAGGGGCGCCTTCCCTTCTGTTAACTTCCAAATTTTACTAATTATTAAAAAATTATTGAAACTAGGGAGATCAAAATATTGTAGCATTTACTATTATTTATAGAAAAATCTTAATGAAAGATTTTATTGGATAATTTAAGCAAACAATGAATTTCTTGAAAACAACCATATTTTACCATTTACATCAATCTAAGTTACTATGTAAAATATTAATGCCTTTTAATTAACATAATTTCTACTAATATATAACAAACATGTATAAAATCCATTCGTAGTTATTATTAGTTATTTTGATTTAGAACATTAAATGTTTACGAACGATAAGGGAAATTTGTGATCTTTCGCTTGTAAGCAAGGTGTCACCGTAATCAATTTTTACCTATTGAATAAAAAACAAAATATAAATATTTTGCTATGTTTTGTATAGAATATTAAATGTAAACTTATTAATATAATACCAAAAAATAAATATTGGTTATGTAAATTAAAAAAAAAAAATATTTTACATATACAATGAAAAGAAAAGTCATGGAAGTTTCTTTCACTCTTTAAATTGAATGGGTCAAAATGATATTATATAAACAAAACTAATGAATATGATTGAAGTCGTATGGGAATAAATGGGAAAGCTTATCATAATTAGTCGTAAACTAAAATAAAAATACAGCTGATAAACACATTCAACCGAGCATGTCAAAAGGAAGAGGAACACTAGGCACGGAAGCTCGTTAGTGTTGCTCTCAGCGTACTCCTGTAATGAACTATACTCCTTCAGTGCTATGTAATTATCTGCTAATTTATAAGGTTAAATGATTTTTAATAGTTTACATTAAAACACACACTTTACTTTAACATACAAATCAGTGCTCGGTGGAAATACAGTAACTGAAATAAAAATATATATTTTTTATTTTTTATTGTTTTTATATTTATATTTACTTTTAAAGAAGTAAGTATTTATACCTATAGTTATTAATTTCCTTTTTAATCATATACTTTCTACAAGTATTTTATCGTATTATACCTAAGAAAGTCTTTGAAATATTACTAGGAGTAAAGTATGTATGCCAATGTCGATGAAAAAAAATTAAGATAACTTTATACCGACTCGTTGATTCCACAAAATAGCGAATCATTATTTCTAAGTTGAAGGTAAAAGTCTTAGACAATAAGTGTTAGTAAGGTACTTTACTTTACTTTACTTCAAAAACTGTTTGTTATTCACATATAAATATAGAATGTGTAAACTTTTCTGAGCGAAGGACTGAAGCGTAACAGTTCAAGAGTGCTGAAATATAGCGGTCACTGCGTATTTTAATATTATATTACAATTTGATACAATAAAATCAATAACTACACAACAAAAAAGGGCAATTCTTTGACAACGACACTTAACTAGGTAACGAAATGTAACTAAAAGTAAGTACTATTGGGAGCATATTATTATAATATCTCCGATGGTTCATAAAGATCACATTTATTGGCGATAAAATTCATAACTACAATATAATGACTTCGTTTAATTGAGCTGAGCGAAGCGAAGCTCTTTACTGGTCAGATCGCAAAAACTGCGAACTCTCTGTTCTTAAAAACTATTCGAGCTACGTTAACGAAACTCGCCACAACGATTGCGAGCATAAGGCGCTAAGCATATATTTATTTAAAAAAAAATCGTAATTCTAAATTCAGTATAATTTACTAATTCAGTTTAGGACCATTTAGGACTATTTAATGCTAGCTATCATTTCACTACGCATACCACAGTTTCGAAACTCGGCATGGTGTTTGATGCCACATTGCTTTATGACTGTGCAAAATTTCGGATAATTTCGATCGACAGATCTTGAACAATTAACAGAACTAATTTACTTCGATTAGTGACTCAACAGCGCGCGCCTGCTCGATGCACGGGTTACGAGTGGATTGAAATCTAAGAAAGTTTGTAACTACTGTCATACATAGCAGAGCTGACTATAAATTTGTCAGAATGCAGTTCACATTGAGCTCGAAGCACGCTACAAGAATGGTAAGTTTACGAATTACAGAAAAAAGTTTCAATTCACCAGAAAATTGTCCATAGACTTATGATATGGAACGTCTCATAACGGCGCGCCCCAAGTTAAAAGAATAGCAAAATAGAAGGAACAACTGAACGAACGCTTCAGTTGCGTGTGAGGCTTCGAATAGGCAAGGTTCCGTCCGAATATTTTCTTTCACTTTTATTTTTCATTTTGCTATCCCAATTTAATATTTTATATCCACTTGCTATACATTTCATCGAGTTTCATCAAGCTTCCATTAAATTATTGCTCATTATTTAATTATTTAATTATTTCTTTTCATGATTGATTGATTGATTATCATAAAATGGAACGTGGACGAGGCAGAGGAAGAGGCAGATGACTTGCAAGTGACATATCGCGATACACAGCAACTTCTGTCCGTTCACAACAGTATCAAGATAGTGCAGCCACACATATCACGCTTCTTAATATCGCAGCAAATAAGCGTCGATTCAATAAAGAAATAGAAAAATTGGCATACGTTTCTTGTTCTAAATGTTCAAGAACCGATTTAAAAGAAGCAGGAGTTCCCTATACTTGCTCTGCATGCTGTTCCATTCGAACAACAGAAATGTTCACCGCAGAAAATTTTATGGATCCTGGGGCAGTGCCACCACAATTACAAGGGGTGACACAGATCGAAACTATGCTAAACCAAACAGAATACCAAAGCCGTGCCTGGGTAATATTATGCGTCTAGCTAGCTTATCGTAACGTTAACTTGATTCTTAAATGAAAAAATCACTAAATAAGATCTAGAGCCGTCTGCTAGGTCTATGTGAATCTGCCATATGGAATTGACAAAGTTACTGTTGTTTGAGAACGGGCCACGATATCATCATAATAATTCGTTTTATCCCCAAGGAGGTCGAATGCTTTCTACTGTATCAATAGTATCGCAGTGGACCTGATTGTTTCAGCGTGATGACATAACGAAAAGAAGGGTGTTATGAGCAATTCTGTAGAAAATTTTCCATTTAAAGACCTGAAACGAATATCAAACTTGACATTTTTGGCAAATGATTTATTGATAATATCCTATATTTCCATTTAACTCTCGGAACGTTTGTAAGGACTAACCTAAAGAACATCGTAATAAATACCCTGCCGTGCACAGAGCAAAAGTTAGCTCAGCTCACGACCCCGCTTGCGTGACCTAGTATTTGAGACATTCAATTACTACATTATCAATTATAGACTACAAAAATATAAAAACATGTCATGTTATGTTATTTATATGTTATGCTCGATGCGCCAAAATGTCTACAATTATACATGTATAAAATTTTTATCCTTTACTGTGTGTTTGTATACTAGATACAAAACTTAAATTATTACTAGTATTATTATTTTCTGTACCATTGCACGTCTACACTTTAATAAATAGTCGTCAACTCTTAAGTGCTACTCATTTCCCAACGGTCCACATTAAATTTAGCATAGTTACCTAAATGCTAAGCTTTTTAGTTTATAAAGAGAATTTTAAAGTGCATTTTACAAGGCGTAAGGGTATAAACGCTGCAGAAAGTTAAAAGATTTTCAGCGAAGCTCAAATCGGAACATAGTTATTATAAATATATTTTTTTTAATAAAATTATAAAAATTTAAAATGAATTATAAAAATTATAAACACATACTTATGCACGTACCTATACATGTGCGTGCTCACATAAAACTGAATGTGGTCACATAAAGGTTATTATTTAGTCTTATTGGGCTATCTAATTTTGATTACATAAAAACTAAATTCAACTTTAAAATAGCTATGTAAGCTGAGGATAATTTTATTACTGTGTATTATAAATGTTTAAATATAATACAGAAGTCCTTATTATATATTTTTTAAGTTGTTATGTATGACTAATCAAACAAATGGTCAAAATTGATTAACGTAGAAGATGAAGAGCTGTATTTTGTATTACCATTTAACTCAGATTAAAATTTTCCAAAATTACACGAATAAAAAAAATTGTAAATAAAATAAAATAAATAAAAAAAAATAAAAAAATAAAAATCTTTTATTGTCAAGCAACATAGGCTCATAGTTGGTTAGTACAATAGAATTACTTAAGAACTATGTTAGTGTAATAAAATATAAACAAAAATAAAATACAATAACATACAATACAAAAATAAAATGCAAAGAAAAAAAAAATACATTACTAACAAAATTAATATAAACAAATATCTACCACAGGGAGACTGTCCCGGCTACATTTTGCACATGCAACCTGATAAACCTCCCCATGGTCGGCCCATCCAATCTATCTGCAAATACTTTCAGGATGCTATTGGTGCTTACCCTTACCCTTTGTATAACCGACGCTACCTTTTTACGCATTATCGCGAAATAATCATCTGTGTGAGCATCTGCAAACATGCCTGACGCACTACAGTGATAAGGGAGCCTCAACAGCGCCCTGAAGGCATTATTATATTGTACTCGCAGAATGTGGGCTGCTCTTTGGGTACAGCTAGCCCAAAGGCCGCTGGTGTAAAATGTTTGGCAGTAAGCTTTAAATAGTGCAATTTTAACAGGTAATGAACAACCAGAAAACCTTCGAGCCAGCATATTGGCCCTTACAGCCAATGCCCTGCGTTCTCTTTCCATGTCTTTATCGTCTTTTAAATTCTCAGTAACAATGTGTCCCACATATTTTAATTCAGTTACCCTCTTTACAAGTTTCCCAACTGGGAAGTACTAAGTAGTTGTACTGGAAGAACATATGTTGGACTTTTATTTTTTCCTACAAAGACTAACAACTCACTTTTCTTAGGATTGTATATTAGGCCATGCTGCTTAGCATATCCTTCACAGATTGATATTAACTTTCTAATTCCGCATATCGAGGGACTCAGCAACACCATGTCATCTGCATGATTTAAGTTATTTACACATACACTGTCTACATGGCACCCGACATGTGTACTGCTGAGCTTCACAAGTAATTCATTAATATAAATATTGAAAAGCCTCGGAGAACTGAGACCTCCCTGCCTTACTCCAAAATCAAGTTTATATGGCTCAGACAAAGCATTTGACCATTTTACAAAATTTCTCTGATTATCATATCAGATGGATAATAAAAAATGTGATAAAAAGAACTTAAAACGTGCTGTTTTTTAATTCATTGATATATGAGTAAGCAAATACATACTTAATTGAAAAAAATATCTATAATTGTCAAAGACAGCATAACAGAATAAGTAGAAGTGCAAAATACTTGTGTATCTTTTTCGTTGTTTAAAATTTTGCGTATATTTCATATCAAAATGTCATCCGAATTGCAGTTTTTGCGTGTAAGTTTAGATATTTGAATTTATAATATTAGTTTGGATTTACTGTACAAAAGTACAATTTAAATGTTGCGTTGCCTACAATTTTGTACTCGTTAGCATATTTCTTTCTATTTAGTTTCAAAGCAATTCATGCAGCTCCATTGTTTTCAATATTAAGTGTAAAAAATGCGATATATCGCAACTTAAAGCCGCATTGAATATTATTTTGTATTTTATGTTGTTATTATAATACTTAAAAAACAGTGTCCTAATCGGATTGTTACGTGTGGTGTAAAATATATCAATATCAAAAGTAAAATACTCCAATCCGTAGCGTTGATTGAACTCTGAGGAGGATACTTAAAGGAAGTTAGGAGAAGTAATTGCATTTAGCACCAGTAGGTAAGTTTCTTAATGTTTGAATTGGTTTTTTGAGCATAGTTCATAATTCAGGAAGGCTGCTGATCTTTAAATTCCCTAGTTGGGGAAAAAATTGTATTGTGTCATCGCGACGAAATGCATATATATATTTTTATTATTATATAAGTTTTAATAATAAGTTTATACTTGTAACTCTTTTTAATTAAAATTAGTATAAGTCGTTTCGTTTTTTTTCGACTCTAACTCTGTAGGTAACCTAATTACATGGCATACAAGACATGAATACATGCTGTATTTTTATTTAACACCATTGACAAATGATGGTATTAGAAAATATTATTACAACTTTATGTAAACTAGATAGTTTATAATAAAATATTATTTTATTTTAGAGTTTACAGGACATACGACAAAAAACTGTTTAATAGCAATAAATTGTTGAAATAATAATATGGTTGTAAAAGTATTACAATATAATTTCTTTCTATATTAATGAATAATTAATAAAATATAAAATCATGAAATATTTCACGGGGAAAGTAAACATTTTTTCTCGTATAATTTATAGAAGCTTTGAAAATGTTAGAGCATCTCTATTGAAGTGTAACTAGTAAGCGTAAATTATACTTTACATACTTACATACATACGAGCAGAAATGGTTTGTATACCCTGTGATGCTCATATCTCTTTTAATATATTCCTCAATAAATTTCTTTTTTAAATGTTAAGTAATCGTATATGACAAATGAAAGGCAAGACCATCCAGTTCATTCACGTAATGTAAGAGAGTCATAAAAGCAAAATATTACAAATAAAATTACTTTATAGTATATATTTGTTCTCACAAGTCCGAATTATACTCAATTCTTTACAATGTAGCTGTAAAATCGTTTTATTTTTTATTTAAAATTTATTACATCAATATATTATTTATATAAAAAAACCTATATTTCAGATTCATTTAAAAAAACATTAACGATTTGCGATCGAAATATATGATACTTTTACGGTATATTTCATTTTTATTGTTTGTACTCATAGAATTTCAGTTGAACATTTTATTAACAATAATTATATATATTATGCCCTCATCTAACATTCTCTGAATAATTTTAATTCCAAAGCAAAATGTGACTTTATAAACAAATATCATAATATGATATGCTGAAAGTTCGGCAAAAGAGGAAATTTACTCGACGACTTTCAAATTGATACATGTGTCATGTAAATAAGGCTCAAAGAGTGAATTAATATTGTATACAGAAGCTGTATTGATATTTATTTTAACAAATACAATTGGATACTACTGCTTTTAATAGTAATATGTGGTTATAATAAAAATTAAGGTGCTTAAAACAATTTTATTAACGTATATTATAAGTTACTAATATATTAATAAAGCAATAAAGATAAGATGTTTATAAAACAATCGTTTTACAAAAATTGTTTTTAATTTTATTTCGACATTTACATATAACCAGCGAAAGTTTCCTAATTTATTTTATATATTTATATATAAGATGAAAGCTTAGTTATTTTTTTATAAAAAATAGGATAAATTAAGGACATCACTAATGAAAACACTGACTTTTAATATGTTTTGTTTTCTTTCAATAAACTTTGAGCAAACAAAACGAATTTCCATGCGGCTGACAAAGGCGTGAATCACTTGAGAAAGAAGACTTATAAACGGTTTGGTACTTATTATAAATATTATTATCATAACACATTTTTATTAAATATTTTACAAAAGAAAATAAAGTAATTATTTTTTTCTGACATTTTAAGCTTTTTTTAAATATAATAATTAGAAATATAATTACATTAATATAGTAATTAAAAAATAATTACAAATTCACGAAAAAACTGAATATGCTTACCGAACTACATACTTTCAAATAATAATAATCTAATTCAGATTTTTTTATTAATTACCATGAATATTACCCACATATTGTTTTCGTACTCATTGGGACGTTCGGAAAAAATTGTATGAGTTATACATTATATGTCCGAATACAATTGAATATTCATCAGTATATGTATGTATGTGAAGGAGATTTTTGTACAGTGTGGTACATAGGTTAAATAAATATACTACAAAGAAAAGTCGAGCTATAGTGACATACAATATAAAGACATTCTTATAAACAACGTCAAAAGATAATAATGGTTTTATAAAGTTTTTACTATACCAAGAAAAAAATCATATTTGTTTTGTAATATAAATGAAGTAATAAGGCTACTTTTTATTACGTTTAATTTGTCTGTATAATTTTTATACTTATTTTTATATCTTCTAATTAAGGTACGTTAGTATATTAAGCTAAATAAATTTCAACATGGAGTATTAGTATAAGCCTTACTCGCCATGACTGTAGAACGTTTGACGCATCTTATTTTACAACAAATAAAATAAAAATCTCCGAAATAGTACGGGTTTTAAAGTGCACAATTATAACAATAATAATAAAGTTTTACTATTAAACATACCGTTACTTTTAGATATACAGCACAAGAAAATTTACAAAATTTTACAACAAGTATTTTACTTGAGATTGTAAAGTTTATTTATTTATTTAAGGTTTATTCCTGATATCTGCTGCTTTAAATGAGAACCCGTACTAGGTAATGATTCAATACCTGTACAAATGAACTGCTTTGCTCGGTATCTTGGGACTATGAAGAGGAACGTGGAATTGCTCATTAATATTATCGGAATAGATTAAAATAGACGAACTGGAGCTATTATACTTCTTACCTTCATTTTGATATTATTTATTTATTCCCTTATTTATTTCCTTACATCTTTTCCACCAGTTATCACTTGTGTAGGTGAAATAGGTTTTCCCGTATTTGATATTTATAAACATTATATTAAATATTATATGATTGTGTTAACATAACGTTATGTAAATCATAAAAATGGTTATGTAATTAACAAAATATTATATATTCGCTATTATATCTGTTGTTTTCTAGTTCCTCCATATATATAAAGTATTATATTATATGTTAGAAAAATTATAATATTAATGACGATATAAGTACAAAAATACTTAGCTTATCAGACGTGCAGTAGCGATATTATTATAAATTAAATAGGGGCTCGGAGCCGTATTTATACTAAATTACCAGTTACAGAGGACCCGGCCATTTATGTCATAATCATAACTTTAAACATTTCAATTAGTTTAATACTAACCAAATAGTTATTCCGAACGATACTTCTAAATGTATTTGTGGCAACCATAACCCACATATTTAAGTATAAAAACATAATAATTTAATATCCTATACATAGATCCTACTAATATACCATATCAATAACTTTTACCACTTTAATATAATATATTTAGTAATAAAAACTTGTCAATTAATTGTCAATTCTTACATCTAATTAATACAATAGTAATATACCATAACTTGCATTACGAAGTTTTACTAAAATTAAATAGTTATACAAATAATGATATTATTACTTTATCCACTTTACAAAATATATCATTAAAGTTCAATGTAATGTAGGTAACATAAAATAATACGCCCGAGGTCAGCAGACATCTAACGATAATGAGTGTTGGTTGTTATAAAGGTCACGTAAGTAGTATTTTGTAATTATATTGTTATTTTATTATAGAAATTTGCAGTATTTAATGTTTTTGCCAATACAATCTTGTCTAGTTAATTTAATTTTGATTTAAATTGTGGATAAAACAATTTTCTTGTTACAACATTTTTTATTGTTAAATTAATATTTGGAACTAAACATATTATAACAGTTGGAAGATTGAAAAAAAGCGTTAAAAATTAACGATCGGATATAATTATGTTATTAATTTGAAACTTTATAATGTTGAGTACAACATTATAAACTAATATTGCTTAACAATTATTATATCATCGTATTACTCAATAGGAACTATTAATCAATAGGACAAAACATACATATGACGGCGCCACCATCAATGTTTTAAAGGCAACGAAAGCTATATAAAGCGGCGCAAGCGCGCGGCTCGGATAGTTGTTGGCTGACCGTTGCGCAGTGCACACCTACCCACTAAATGAAGATAATTTATTTTGAAATTAATTAATTGAAGTTTGTAATCGAAATAAACGAAGTGATTGTGAAGACTTTTCTGTTTTTTTTAAACAATGTTGGAGCCTGACGCTATATCAGAAGTGGGATCTGAATCACCACCACTAAATGAACCAAGTAATCCAATAATGGAACAGATGATGTCATTTTCGACCGGTATGGAAGCAATCTTCAGAGAAATTGCCGATAATATTACATCTCGTCAGCCTGTTCAGCATGGTCCGATAAAATTAGTCAACTACGACACGGATGAACCTGAATCTGATATTTTGAACTGGTGCACACTTAGCGAAATGATAATTGAGCAGAAAATTATAAAAGGGATCGATTTAATTCTTGCTCTAACCCATTATCTCAAGGGGCGTGCGGCAACCTGTCTGACGAATGTCAATCCGGACCAAATATCATGGCCAGCAATCAAAGAAATGCTGATATCAAGATTTGCGAAGCCTATGATGATTCAAGATCATTTCGATCACATAATCAAATTTCAGTTGGATGGCAAAGAAACTACTGCCATTGTCCACCACGATAATGAATAGTATAAAAATAAATAATAATAATTGTAAAATTAAAGTAAAATAAATAAATTAAAAGAATTACAAAAGATGATGTTTATAATAATAAAAAAAAAAAAGAGAACTAATATATCAAAAAATGTAGGGAAGAGTTATTGAAGGGGCTCGGTCCAATAACTCGGCTAAAGGGGTTTGCATTCTGGTCTAGCCTTTTGGCTATAGGGATTGCAAATCCGGTCTAGCATTTACTACAGGGAAATCTGGTCTAGCTCAGTCAGCTAAAGAGATTTCCGGTCTAGCATGGATCCAGTCTCCGGTTCTTAAACTGATGAGAGGGATTTATCTAGTCTCCGGTTCTGAAACTGATGACAGGGATTTATCCAGTCTCCGGTTCTGAAACCGATGAGAGGGATTTATCCAGTCTCCGGTTTTAGAACTGATGAGAAGGGCTTAATAGTTCTAGTACGCTGAAGGGCTTTCCGGACCAGCACATTGTTGTAATCTTTTGTTATTGACCCCACAACTTATAGATTTATGACTAAGGGTGTCAGGATGGGTGAACAGTTTGCTGTGGTATTTCCAGATCGTCAGAAGACGCTCGAGGACGAGCGTATGTCAGCATGGCCGTGACGGCGCCACCATCAATGTTTTAAAGGCAACGAAAGCTATATAAAGCGGCGCAAGCGCGCGGCTCGGATAGTTGTTGGCTGACCGTTGCGCAGTGCACACCTACCCACTAAATGAAAATAATTAATTTTGAAATTAATTAATTGAAGTTAGTAATCGAAATAAACGAAGTGATTGTGAAGACTTTTGTGTTTTTTTTAAACAATGTTGGAGCCTGACGCTATACAGTTTATATATATATATATAAACATAACTTAGTATCTATGATACTGAAGTAAGGTCACGTAAAAAGCACGGGGATCCCCCGGAAGGCATGTATGAAGAGGTTGATGTCTGTGGCCGAGGCGAAAGAGGTATGCAGGGACCGTAGCGTTTGGCGCTCCGTCGTCTCTGGCTACCCCATAAGGGATATGGCGTGAAGATAAATAAAAATATAAATATAACTTTTTATTACAACTAATGTAGCAAAACAAATCATATATTTATAGTGGTAATGATATAGGGAGATGTGTTTACTACGTTTAGTTCAAATATGGAGCATGTTAGTTCAATAGTAGTGCATGTGACGACCTCGCTTTTGCGGTTAACTAATTCACAGTGAATGATGGATAAACAACGAATTAACGATGAGTGTATCAATCTATTTGATCAATTACCGCTACAGCACTATGTATTTAGTAGGTTATTTGAAAATAAAACTTATATATGTATAATATATATACATTTTTCATACAAAAATAAAAATGTTTTATATTTTGGACGGTACTTGCTTCTGGCTATAAGAAAAAAATTATATTCTTTATATTACGTGCCAGATTGATAATTATTTTCAAATAACTTAAAATTGTAAAGGTGTAGCCCAACAGTAGTATATAAGTTATAAATTTTGGCGAAAACCTATCATTTCTGCCACTCTTGCAACCTGAGGTGCTGAAGCAGAACTTTTTTATGCTTCATGGATACAATGAGAACTACTTGTTCATCAAGCGACTCGGTTTCACATATTTTATTTAAGTAGAAAAAAAGTAAAAGCAATTTCATTGCATCCTCATCATTAATTCAGGAATATTTATATATCGAAATACTTTTACTTGAGATTGCATTATGAAAAAAATGAAGTAAAATCTTGATTCTGGTCATTTTTGTCTAATAATACGTAAAATATTGTAATATAGAAAAATTTAAAAGTCTAAGAAAATCTCCCAGCGGTACCTCGCATAGTTTGCTTTTAGTTAATTAATAATATTAAAGATATTTTAATAAAATTTTAAAATCTATCAATTATTTTCCTCCTTAATCAAATATTTTTCTTCTTGCACTCTACTAAAATAAAATTCTCGGTTTAAACGAGACAACATTATCACAAACTTTCTCTTTGAAAAGGTCATAAGAATAATATTCTCTTAATACCGAAGAATGCTCTTTCTGACAAGACACTCTCTCAGATAAGGTGAACGAAATTTTATATTTTATTATAGCAATATATTATATTTAGATTATGTTAATAATTTAAATACTGGAATCTTTCACAAACTAAAAAAATATATATGTTCAAAACACTGTTTTTATATGTACTGTTTAATTGCTCCAAGTTTATTGATAAAGCTGTTTTTGTTATCTAGTATAAATATAAAATAGTATAAATTAAAAAGGTAATATCATAAACCTGTTCTTAATAAAACATTGTGTAAAGATATTTTATCAGTCATTTATAATTGAACATAACTGAAATTATCATATAGTTCCTCACATAGCTCGACACAATCTCTAACTAATTAAGTTCGAAATAAGAGTATATGAGAGAGGAATGCTGGAGAGCTGGCGTACCTAATTATTTACAATCTTTGATTTGAAAAACTACCAGATGAATATAAACGTTTTATTTTAATTAATCTGAAAGTAAGTTTTATATAGATTAATTAAGCTGAAGAATTCCACTTTAACCTTTGAATGCACAAGTCTGTGGAACTACAACTTAAAATAAAAAAAATTAATGACTAACATTTTACATTACAGTATATTCTTTTAAAATGTTTAAATCGTAGGTTTTAAATTAAAATAGCAAAAGTATAGGATATATATACCATTTATGAGTAAAATATTACAAACGCGGATATTGTTATTTCTTTCCTGGATTAGAATAGTACCTCTTATAGCTATCTCTCTATATTGTATTCTAACACGCAAGTTATCTCGATGACCACTAGTAGTAATACTTTATTACTGTTTAAATAATTTTGCCATTCAGTCTGTTGGAGCCTCCTATTAATTATATATAGTAAATTAGACTATAAGGGATGATACAGAACCATGTACTGCGGCGCTCTGTATCTAGTAGATTTTTTTAAGAATTTATTATTTTTGAAGTGAAACTTCTTTAGGCGCATGAGGGTAAAATTTTTACAGATGAAACGTCACGCCGGTATGCAACGGAAGTGTCGGAAAAGAGAGAGAGAGTGATCGAGACCGATTGAGAGAGAGTAAGACAGGGCGAACGTAGCATGAGCAACTAGCCGTGGAGTGAAAGTAGGGAGCAAGCGAGTGAGAAAGATTGAGAGAAAAAGTGAGACAGAGCGAACGTCGTATCACGCATAGTGCTATGGAGTGTGAGGTGGGAGAGAGCTATAGTGAGAAAGATTGAACAAGAGAGAGAGAGAATACGGGATGTCGAGAAAGAATACACGCCCTATTGGTTGTGTATTCGTTTACTAGTTAATTATTTATTTTAATGACAATTAAATTCCTAACCTATCTTCCTTTTTCCCTTCCTCTTAATGTTGGAAATTTAAAGTTTTAGATTTGTATAAATATAAACAAGATTTATAAATTAGTTCGCCAAAGAAGTTTCACTTCTGACATGTGTACTTTGTACGCACGCATGTTTTAATTTTTTTATTGTTACTATTATTATAAAATCATTTGGTTCCTAAAGATAATTAAGGTTATATATAATATTTGTGATTATGCACTCACGTAAAATTGATTTACATAAAGAAGAAAAGTGTAAATTATTAATTAGAATTGATTACCGTTTCAATACGGCTGCTTAATTGACTGTGTGTCAATTGTCATTGTAGTTTATTAAAGAAACAAGCCCGGGTTATGCTGTCGTATTACAAATGTTAAATTGCCATCATTCCTAGATTACCAGAATTATTGCGTTAATTGCTTTTTAGTAAAACTTTAGAATCAAGACATTTATTTGATATAATTAAATAGCCAGAAGCAAATCCATTTAATAATTGAAATTTTAAAATATATAATAAAATATGATAATGGTCTGAGTTCTTTCATCATGGTATTATAATGGAAAAATGCTCTTGGCTAAATTATTAACGCTCAACACTACTAAAATTTTAAAAAATACTAAAAGGGTATTTGAATTTTGGTGTTAATGGACCGTTATATCGATGTAATTGGGTATATATTGTAAATAAATATCACCATTCAAATATAATATATGTTTGTCTATATATCCATAAGATAAATTTCATAAAATTTATACAAAATAATAATAATATGAATATAATTTTTCATTAATGTTGACACATTTGGTTCAAGTGTGTATCTACATATATATGTGAATGTATTTATGCATGTATGTATATTTGTATGTATGATATGGTCACCATATGTAGTGTATATACACTAATTGACAGCAGTAATGGATAAGATCATTTCACATAACGCGAGTATATTTATTATTAATTGAAGATTAAAATGGAACTTGATTGATTTATAAACAAAACTGATACAAATATATCGATATGTTATAGATTCAGCAAACATAAAGATAATTTATTGTTATAGTTAATATTTATTCCTTAAATAAAAGTTAACAAAGAATATGAAACAGTTAACATACTAACCTAACACTTGATAAAACTTTACTATACGTGGTGAGTGCCACCTGTAAAGTAAATTTTTTAAAATGACAGAAAGAAATAAAATTTCTTTATAGGAACGATGCTAATATAATAAAAATTAATAATTCATTACTAATATTGACAGTGTGAAATAACTTTTAAACAAATTTGTATTATAGACATCAGAACTGCATATAAAATGCCTCATTAGAGTAGAAACGTAAACTTAATAACAACTTAATCTCAACGATCTCACGCGCGTTAGTAAAAGTAATTGCGCAGCTTATGTTCTAAAAGTATATAGGAGTAAATATTTAACAGTAATACAAAGGTCGAAATTTATTTAGAATTTTAGGACTTCTACCTTTTTTAACTTTAAAGGTGTGAAAGAATATGAAATAACAGACGTTATGTTTTAAAAGGCAATAAAATATATTGAATATTATTGTCATGTTAATTAAAAATAACAAATACTTGTATGTTACTTTAACATTTGAAAATTAGGTTTGTATGAAGAATCAAATCACTAACAAGATCGAAATGGGTCTCACGTAGTAAGTGAAGCTTTTTGCAGCTTTAAAGCTCTAAATGAGAACCTTGGGTTTGCGTAAATGTTTTATTCTTTGTTCTTTGTGGAAGGTAAATATGTTATATAATTTTAGTTCGAAATTGTATTTTCAGATGTAACGTATATAATAAGAATCCAAAAGAGAACAAAGTCTTAAATAACATTATTTTCTTTTAATTTTATAAAGGTTCTACTATTATTACTAAATAACTAAACGATATGAAATGTTCTATATATATTCAATATTAAACTATATAAAATGGTCTGATCTAGGATATTATTAATATGATAATAAATTTTAAGTTTTATTAAATATTTCTTAAAATATATTTCATTTTAAATACACACAGCCCCCAATAACATTGTTTTCTGTACATTTACTCGAATATTTCAGTGACCCTATAAGTATTATTTCGTTACGCCGGAAATTTCTATCTAACATGATTTACTTTTTTCAAACAGACTTCGTTTACACTTTTGAATATTATGATATTCATTATTCGCATTGTTTTATGTATTTTTTTCATTTTTCAATCCCTGTTAATTAAAATAAAATATATGTTCTTTTGCAATATAATAACTTTTATTTATTAATACTTATTACTTATTCTAGACCAGCTCTAGCAGATATATTTTAACTTATTTGGAAAAATTTATATAGTTCAATACATGTGAATGCAAACAGATTTTAATTATTGCTTTCCTGAGATGATATATAACTATTTTAACTTAAACTACAGTTTAACTAGTGACTCTTATGTACACATTATAGTCACTGTCCATACATTCCCTTCTAATTCCCCCCTTACAGTTTATTTTTAACATGTATAAAAGCATTATTAACACAAAACTAATTAAACATGGTTTTGTTCTCTAGAGAAGTTACCTTTAAAAAATTACACAATATACTACGAACAGCGTTTTAATAAATCCTCTCAAGAGTCGAACGATGCACGGTTAATTGAGAAAGTTTGAAAATGTTGAACGAAAATTATAAACACTTCTTTGTATACAATGTGCTTTCATTTAAAACTGAAAGATTTTTTTTCTAAAGGAGTGGTATTACTTTTACTCTAGAAAAGTTTTACACTCTTTAAGATATTATACTTAAAAACAGTGAGAGATATTAAAATTATAAGACAATGTTTAACGCAATTAAAATTTTTGAAGAATGTTTTTCTTATATAAGGTATCCTTTTATAAATATATTATATTTGTACTATATTAATTTGCTGTAAATGACTTTGATTCTCCGTAGATTTTTTTTGTATCTGGATGTCGTTGTCTGTAAGTGAAGTGTGTATTTTGTATGCTATCGACGTAGTCGTGATGAGCAGGTGGCCGTTACATGCACTTTATTAATATCGGCCAAATTATAACCACCTTATAACGTTGAATAAAATATATGAAATATTTTAAAAAATCATGTTTCAAAGCAAAAATTTAAATTACTTCACCAATAACTTTTTCTTATACAACACTGCATGTTATACGATTTTTGAGGAAAATATTTCAGTGAGAAAGTGTAAATTTTGTACATAAACACAAATTCTAACGAGATTTTTATATGTAGATGATAGCTGATGCCAGCGACTAATACTCTCATCATAACAGGTTACCAATGTTCAAACTTGTTGTTCAATGAATATTGAATTGCAAAACTATATTTATTATAATTTGATAAAATATTATGTTTAATTAAAAATAATTAAATATTAAAAAAACTTGTACAATTAAATCCTTTAGATGATTTTAAGTATTTAGGAATATATTTTCTTATTATGTATCGCCTTATTCGACAAATGTTAACAAGATATTTGGAACTTATGTTTATTGACTTTATCTGAACATTTAAAACCAGTAAATAGCTTTAAAATTAAAAATTAAGAAAAGTAAATAAATCTTATTAACGTTCTGATAATTACTTGATAGTTATTTGATGACTTTGTGTGCTCTCTAACTTGCGTTACTGTATGTAAAAAGAAAAAATAAAAACATTTACCTACAGAGATACCTTGACCACCGCAATTGGATTTGAAACCAAAGTTCAAACTCCAAACTTTCGAATTCTTTTAGTGTTGATCTCTGTTCAGTTTGATAACTTTTTCAACAAAAGCGAGTATAATAGTTTTCATCGCTTTTGAGACTTCTTAAAAAAGAGAGAAGTATTTTACCTACACAATTGGAACTAATAATTTTATATAAGATGCAAATGAACCTTATGAATTAGATGTTTTGAAAAAAAAATCTTACATATAATCAAGAAAAAAAGACAACAAATGAGGAAATGCAATACGTGACATATGTGTCACGTAATTAAAATCTCCAGGTCAAATACGCAGCTCTGTCCTCTTTTAGAAATCATATTTTTAGTAAGTAGGAAAATACTAAAACTATAAATAATAAATACTGTTAATTTAATTTAAGTATTTTGATTTTTTTTAATAAAAAAAATAAATGACGACATATTGAGCATGTACAACCAATATTGCACGAATTAGTAGTGCATGCGATGAACTCGCTTTGTGGTTAACTAATTAATAGTTATAGATGGATAAACAATTAATTGCTGTTGAGTGCATCAGTCATTTTGGAAATGGACAATCTATTTGATTATATTTTTCTAGAAAATGTTTACTTACTATAATTATATAATTAGTATAAGTCACTGAATTATAAATAAAACAATTATGAACAATAATTGATCATAATTATAATAAAGTATCTACAGTATACCAGATTGGAACAATCATGTGCTCTGTAATGCCAAGTTTATACATGGTGTATATGTGTATGTACTGACATTTAGTTAGATGAATTTGTCATCTACGTCCTATTGTTTCCTAGTTTCTGGGAATGAATTGTAGGATAGGCATAGAAATCAGTAGTATAAAGTCCATTGTGATCAAACTGTCACAATTCACGTTGAATCCTTGAATTTATATTTACCATCAAGGAGTACAAGTTAAAGAAAAGTTTCGTGATATTATATATATATGTAACCAGTTCTTGCGTTCGAATAATAATATAATATTGACGAAAAGTATGTGCTAAGAGTTGAAGAATTAAAATAAGAGATAAATCAAAGACAGTAATTATGACAAAGTCAATATTACATCTCAGTTTTTCTTTATAATGATAACGGCATTTTTAAAAGGCATAGTTAGATAAAGCAATAATGCTTCATGTATTTAAGAAGAAACAAAGGTATTATATATTATATCTCTTTTTATTTAAAATAACTTGAATCTTATATTTAAAACTGAGTACTTCTCACACTCAAAATAAATTATTTTTTGTTGTTTTGTATCAAATATCATTCAAAGACTCTATTAACCCTGATGAAGTATTTTTTGTAAAAAACAACACTAAACATACATAAATATGGCCCAGCAGAGTTCAACACTTAACAGGCAAAAATGTGAAATTAAAGTAATTACTAAAGCAATAACCTCGTTAAACCATAAGCTAATGTTATGTCATATATGCCCTTGTGTTTACAATGTGTTAATTTTTTCATGATATATTTTCATTTATATATTCAAGTCCATTCCTCGATTTAATGTGGGTTCTTGGAATAAGAAATGTTAAATTAAATAAACTATGGTAGTATTTTCTTCACTACATTTTAAAGTAATTTTATGTGTAATTATAAATTGTTGCTAGAGTTGCATTTATATGATACTAGCTGAAAAAATAGTATTTTTTGTATCGTTAAGTTGGAATTTCTTCAAAATTCAGCTTATGTATAAATGTTTATCACAATTATGCCTTCCTTGTTTAAAATACACAAATTAAAAGCTGTAATTGAATATGAGACGTGGGTATATAATGTACATGTTTTTTTAGATTCAGCTCGATTATACTTATTTATAACCAACTTTTTTATATTATACTATAATTGTATACATGGATAAAATAAATGCTATCGAAAAGAAAAGAAAATTTTGCTTACATAGACT
Source organism: Melinaea menophilus ssp. n. AW-2005 (assembly GCA_918358695.1). Classification (NCBI taxonomy): domain Eukaryota; kingdom Metazoa; phylum Arthropoda; class Insecta; order Lepidoptera; family Nymphalidae; genus Melinaea; species Melinaea menophilus. Next base: position 17,275,022 of record OU911043.1, on the reverse strand, counting down.
TCCAGATTCTTATTTTTTCTTATTATTATTATTATTCATTTTTATATGCTCTATATTGTAAAGATGACGTACTAAAGTCCTGTATGTATTTGTATACTACAGTTCAGTATTTGATTATATTAATATACTATTTTGTTTAAGATAATATTAAAAGATTGGTTTATTATAATAGAAACAGTTTTATTTTTTTTATATAATAAAGTAATATAGTATAATTTTACACACTTCCAAATATTCTCATACACGCTTAATATTTACGTTATTTATATAAGTTGTTTATATTAGTTTTACGAGACTCTAACAAATTGTGATTGTATGGTTGTTCCAATCTCAAGTCTACCTTTTAGTAGTATTGTTTAAATAAAATATACATCATTTTCATGGCTAGAGAAATAGGTATCTTGTAAAATGTCTTATTTGTAATATAGAAACAATTTAGAGCCATTTATGCTTGGTCATTGCTTATAGCCAATATTATGGTTTCTTTAAACGGCACATACAGACATGGAAAATTAATTAAAAGCTTTTAAAAGAAGACATATATTGGCGACAACAATGCAATTATTTAGAAGGAAGTGAGCTTGGCACACCTTTGTAAAATAGACAATAGAATTCAAAATTTTTAGTCTAACAATGTAGCCTAAATTTTGCTCAAAATGCTTTAAGATTAAAAGGAATAGTTCCTTCAGTTCAATACAGTAGTTGGATCCAAAACTTTAACAAAACCAGCACCTCTCTGTACGTGATTTTAAGCCACATTTTGCACAGCAGTACCTAGCTTTGTATACTTGAACAAGGTCTTATTCCTATCTACTTTCTATATATAAAGTTTTAATAAAATCTATATCATAAATAAGAAGCTTTATTCAAAGAAACGAGTAGAGTATGAGAAAAACGGTTTGTGAGATTATCAGAAGACCTAAAAATGAGACTTAATCGGAAATGTTTTATACTGAATATCATGCTATATCTCCCAGATAACTAACTTAGTTCACACCAAAACTCTATAATCATATAGTAATTTTCTTCTAATCCCTCTACAGACTAAATGATAGACAACCTATCAAACATAATAATCCTAGATAGAACCAAAATCAATTGTTTACTCTAAAATGATGAATATATAAATATCATTTTTATATATGGTGTGCATAGAAAAAATGTTTTGTTATGTAAGATGAATGAATGAATATTATTCAAAAATTTCTGTTTTAATATTTAATATACACTGATCATCTGATAAAGTAGATGTTACAAACTTCCAGTTCGTGCTCAGACCCTCCGACAACAAACTGTTTCAATAATAATCAACTTCAACTCAGTTTGGGTTTTAGCGATAAACTTATACAACTAAAAACACAATTTAATGGGACCCTTGCGGTGAAAATATTTCAAACCATAAAGAATAAAAATATTAATCATTTTGAGTTTTACAATATTACTGAAATTTTTAAATGAATTCCTATTTATTTTTAATTCTCTCACAAGACAGATGAATTATTTAATTTACTACTGTATCGTTGTACTTTCAAACACTTTTAAATAAATGTATAGTTCCTTAAAAAACTAATAGTAAGTCGTTCGTCCATAGAATTAGTGACAAGTCTTAATGTAAAAATTAATTTAAAGGTGAGTTTGAATTTTATAACATCAAAAGAGCTTAAAATAAAAAAAATATAGATATTATAAAACATAATTATCAAATTTAAACAAAGCAATATGCCAATAAGATGTTTTAGAGTATTTTTAACCAATGTTTCTCTAATAAGTTGGTGACTGTCTTTTCTCACTTACTATAAAATACCGGGAAAACCTAAAATATATTATTATCTTTGTAACACTATTTAGTGTTGTTTTTATCAACGTAAGATTCTTAATTTGTCGTTACTATTTATATTTGTTTTAAAGTAAAAATGATTACAATTTAGGTATTTTATATTTCGAATAACTTAAACCCAAGGTTAAATAACATTTGAAATATTGAAACTCTTTGGCAAAGCAGGTATTCTGACAATTAGTTATTCTTGCTATCGTCAACATTCACTTTAACACAACACAACTTTAAAATGTTGAGTTTATTTAAGGAAAGATATAAATTATATTATAGAATACTATATATTAATGTATCAAGATAATATCATTGTTTAATAATTTAAGTAGCTTCAAAATATAACGAAGTGATATTCAAAATAATACGTAAGTGCTGTTTCAGACGAAGCCATTCAGGTATTTTATATTAAAGCTATATTTTACTTAACACGTGCTACTCATTCCAAGTGAATGATTTTGACTTTTCTTGAACTTTTTCTCTATGTTAGTTAAGTGCCTACACAGTATTATATTTAATATATTACATTCTTGTATAATATAAGTTATAAGTTAGCAAGCTATATGTCTGCAGGGTATTTATTTGTCGAAACTAACTTTAACACTCAAAGATGTCTAAAGTTTAGCATACGATTTCATAAAGTACAGATATGTAAAGTAAGTTTTCTTTGGCTTCAAAGGTTGGCGAATACACGCTGCAGTCCAGGGGAGGAAGATGAAGGTTATGTAGGGACTCCGACGCACTAAACCAGACGGTTGCCGTCGCCGTCATAGTGGAACACGGCACTTGTGGATACAACCGCGGTGACCCGACGGACACCTCGAAGAGGGCACCCCGCAATCAGAGGCACCTGTCAGAGGTTTTAAAACCAGCATTTACATTCAATATTATATCAATTATAAAAACAACAAATGCTATTGGTATTAAATATTTCCCTCAAAACCTTATTACTCTCCTTGTATATTTTTTTCAGGTATTATTTGTATGATGTGGCCTTATATTTTTTATCAATAAAATAAGCAGTGGGTTTGTCAGTATGCACACGTAAGAAGTATGTTTGACTTTTGATTCAATGTAATATTTATTTTTACCCAAAATTATTTATAATATCATTTTGGTGTATCTACTGGGTATTAAACATAACAAAATTTTATGAATTTTATTAGTTTTCAGAGAAATAGTAATGTGAATAAAATACAAATAAATAACGAGTATAATATAATAAGGAATAATAGCATTTAATATTAAACTAAATGAGATTGGACTTCAAATAATAACATATTATGTTACAAACAATAATAATTAATTACATTTCGAAGTAATTATGTTGATGAGTGTCTATTTCTTATTGCGGATCAGCTTTCTTCCCCGAAACATTTCAAAAACAAGAGGAACAAAATCAATCAAGCAATCAATTAGAAAATTAATAAACAATGTAATAAACAACGCCAATGTATATATATACCACACTTATGATAATATTGTAGAATTTACTTAAACTTACTTCAAAATCTTAGTATTTTTTTTTTTTTTTTTGTGTGTCTCTGCTGTTAGTCCTACTGGCCATGACAGCGTCACCGGTGAAATGGACGGGTGCAGAGACCCGCCCTTGAAAAAGGGGGGCCTGAAGGGCCCCAGGCGAACGCGCGTCCTGAGGAAAATCTTAGTAAGTGTGGACAGCGTGCTAACAGCAGCTTTTGAGATGTGATTCTAAATAATCAAAGTTCTACCAGTTTCATAATATGGAGAAGTTTTAGAAATTTTTAAAGCTATATACAATTACTTTAAATAATACATAAAGTATGATCTTCCACTTTTTTAAATTCTTTTTTATTATATTCATATTATATTATACGAGTATATATTTAATATGAAACTTAACAACAAACAATCCAAACACATTATAATATTCTTAACAGTGTTGTTATTTTGGGTGGAATGGTGTAACTTCAGAGAATATTACAATTTATAGAATGAAGATATCCAACTACTAGTTTTTCTTTTAAAATATTTACAATATATTAGTTAATTAAAAGTAATTGAGAAGACGAATGCAGACTCACATTTTATGATCCACACATTTACATACAATCTAAATCTATAAAAATATGGATAATAACATATTGATAATGACAATTACTAACAATAATGACAATTACTATCTACAAATCGATGATTGATAGCTCGGGTTACATTCAATGCTAGTATAATAACTATACTTATACCTAAATCAATATGGTACGATGTTGATGAAATAATAGAGGTAAGACGAGAGGAATATTGTTTCAGGTTATTATTAACAATTATTCATTTATTACCTAAGAGAGCGCTCGGAAAACCAATGTTGTATTTGTGAATGTAATTATAATATTTTTTTTACATTTACCTGGGGAACTCTGATAATATTATAATGCAGAGGGTTATTTTAAAAGAAAAAAAAAATTGTATCTCATGAGTTTATAAAAAAACAGACAAGTTCATTTTAAGACAAAAACAGTTATTAAATGAATTGCACGGTTTCTTAGAACTAGGAATAATATTTAAAGAATTGTAATTGAAATTGACAATAAGAAATTAAATATTCGTTCTGCAACTACAAACAAATCCAAAATTTCTATTACAATGCTTTTGATGAAATAAAAATAATTTGTGAGTTTTATAATAAATGTTTTAGATGAAGTTTTAAATAAGAATTGAAATATGAGGTATCCACTGGATTCAAGTCGTTATAGTTAGTTATAATTGAAACATTTTAGTAATCAAGAAAATAACACGACTATTATTTGTTACAAAATACTAGATCATATTTTGAAACACATATTGACAAATGTTAAAATTTCTTTATCAAAAAATACCTTAATCAAACTTTGTGACAGCATCCTTTCTAATTTTATATATTTATTTCAAAAGGATATGTAATAAGAACCATCCCCTTTCATTCGACTTATTACATTTATAGAATTAGTGTATTTATACTTTTAAATATAAAACTTTTAAACAAATACGCCAGCTGGAACATTAAAATTTGTAATAAATTATTTTAATATAAGTTGTAAAACTTGTTTCGATCTTAAAGTAGATGTAAATGAAGTGCGAAAAATAACATTATTTTACATTTTCAAAGTAGTCAAAGACGACTTAAGTCTTAATTAAGACGAGAGCTTTTACATTATTCTCGGCTAATAGCTTTGGGTAATTGTTTTAATTGTTTTGTAAACGCTGTTTGAATACATATCTAGCGAGGAATTATAAGTACGGAGTAAACAATTTCGTTTTGTTTTGTTTATTTGTTACGACTAACTTATAAAGATCCTTTTATTTAATATTAATAATAATCGTGTAAGATGATGAATATGTTTAGTTATTTGCCATGAAAAAACCTTTGCAATCTATTGCAGTTAAAAGAAGATGTACGTCTAGGTCTTTGTAATTATGGACGTAATATGCACTTGCAGACCTTGGAAAATAAGGGGTAACCTAATCTGCTAAAAGGGTTTCTCGCAACCTAATATTGTATTACTTCACGAAAAAACTTACCTAAAATGATTATAGAAGAAACCAAATCGGTATTAATTTCGACTTTGAAACTGAATTAAAAGTTTTCTAAACTTACAATATTTTTTAGATTTATTCTTAATTCAGTTGGATATTATTTTTAACAAAAGATATTAATAAAAATCATTTCAACGGAATCATTTCTATATAAATTTCAAGTAATAGGAAAAAAATACAGAACATAGCACAATGATAATACAATGGAGTTTATTTTTTTCATATAATTAAATACAACATATAGCAAAACTCTCTTTAATAGAGTTCATACTTTCAATGGCTAGAAAAATAATAAGATAAACTATTTCATTTTCCAATAGAAGTTACAAAAAATATACCATTTGGTGTTTTTCTTAATAAATTTTAGTATCTACTCAATCAAAAAAAAACGTTTAATAAAAAAATTGTAAAGTACTAAATATTTTCATATCATCTATATTGTACGAATTAGTATTGCACGTGATGACCTCGCTTTGTGGTTCACTAATTCAAAGTGACAGATGATACCTCATGATACCTCAACGTCAAAGGCTTGGATTTATACTTGCAAACAGTACCAAAATTTGACATTTTGTTTAAAATAACTAACATAATTAAATTATAATATACAAGACAAAAAGTTATGAATTTTTGATTAAAATACAATTAGTATTGCACGTGATGACCTCGCTTTGTGGTTCACTAATTCAAAGTGACAGATGATACCTCATGATACCTCAACGTCAAAGGCTTGGATTTATACTTGCAAACAGTACCAAAATTTGACATTTTGTTTAAAATAACTAACATAATTAAATTATAATATACAAGACAAAAAGTTATGAATTTTTGATTAAAATACATTTGAGTAGTCAGAGTCAGTTTTCCTGTGAGCCATTAATAGTACTGAACTAATATGCTGAAATCAGTAAAAATCCTTCAGTAATCTACGAGTAAGTCCTAGCGGGCAACAACTATTTATTGTTATAAAGTATTTACCAAAAGTCTTTGTATTTGTAGGAATTGAGGGTAATCTATCAGATGAAAAGCAAGTATAATTAGGATAGATATTACTTTTATATGATGCATGAAAAACTGTCAGCAATCAGTCATTAATGGCCAGTATGGCATCCAGCCGTGCCAGTTTCCCAAGACTGCTTGTCCAACTTTTTTTTTCTGCTGTTAGTCCTGCTGGCTATGACAGCGTCACCGGTGAAGTAGGCGGGTGCGGAGATCCACTCTTAAAAAGGGAAGCCTGAAGGGCCCCAGGAAAACGCCATCCTGAGGTCTAGTGAGGTTCGGACCACGGCTCAGGACACTACTAGTTTAGAGGCGAGCGTTGTATGTAGATTAAAGAGTAACACTACACTCCTCCGACGATAGAACGACGGAGCGACGTGCTTGGGTGGAATCCTCGTGTTCGCTGGCGATGACGTAGTATCTGTGTGTGGTTTTATCTGTTCTGGCCTTTATGCTTTACATCGCTTTATATAGCGTGATCGCGTCGTAAGGGTCGAAGAGCACTAATTTGGGTCTTTTCCTTTTGACTTTAGGAGGAGAAGGACCAGCTGGTGGCTGAGCATATGACTCGAACGGTCTTGTTGATGACTTCAAAATGTTTGCGTTGGACCGGTTGAGTGCTAATGCTACACTGACTCTTTAGGCTGTCGGCTAGACATTTCGATGTGTCACGGTCGTCGAACACCAATGAAGAGCCTAACCTGTCGAACGGGGATACTACTTAGATTGTTTCATCTTTCAGGGTTCTTTGCAACGATCTCAAAGACGAGTAAGCCTGGTGCGAAGGAGAGGACTCTTAAAGCATGTCGTTTCAGACACCCACCCACCCAGCCACCGTCTCTAAAGGTGTTGAGAGCTTGTCCCAACTCCCTTCGGAGATGGCGCAGCTACCGCCGGTTTGTGCTTGTCGGGTAGGTGTCATGGCTCCTAATCCCTGCTGTTTTCAGTTCACTAGATACCTAAAGTCCGGAAGGTATACACGGCTACCTTCGAAAGTCACGCGGGCCTCCTCAAAGGACGTTCCTATAATATTAGCTAAATGGTTAGTGTAATTAGTCGAGGCTTTTTCAGCGTGCTCGACAAATACAAGCTGGTCAGGTATTTCATCGACGTGCGTTGAGGCTGGGAAATGGAATTACTCCTCTAGTTCTCCAGCTTTCTTCAGTTTATTATTGTTTTTATTGCGAGTGCCTGTTTTTTAAATTTTTAAGGTGTGAAGAAATATATAGCACTTGTTTTAAGCGATTCTCATATCAAGTAGGTAAAATCATTACTAATAGACGGTATAATATTAGTTGTTAGCAAATGACTATATTACTGACAGACATAAGCTGTCAGACAGTCGTCTGCATATAAAATGCCTCATTAGAATAGCGTACGTAATGAAAACAATATCTAAACGATCTCACGTGAAACGAGGGTTAGTTAAAGTAATTGCGCAGCTAATGTTTGGGTTTAGTAAACGTTAGTCTTCGATGTTACTACGTATTTGAAAATGTAATAACATTGAAAATTATACCTTATCTTCTGAGAAAAGTTGATTTTATATTGCTTGTAGAATTTCATGTCATACACTATGATTTAAATTTTGAGAAATGTTACGGTTTTAAGGTTATTTACAAATATTGGATATAATTATAAAAGATATGCTTAAACGCAACTCTAGCAATTAAAATCTATATTTACCCAAGCAGTCGTAAAATATTTTGCTTTTCCGTATAATTAAGTTAAAATGAAAGCATGGCTATTCGTAATATTGACTAATATAGATGAGGTCTTATTTCCCTGTTACGTATTTTCAAACATCAATTTCTTATTAAAATAAAAAAGTCAATTCATTTTATTTGAGATTTGATAGGATTACCAAATACCGAGTCCAAATATATAACTCTCTTACTTGTTAACTATTATATTATCAAAATTTTTAAACGACATAATTCTTCCGCATTTTTGAGATTTACAGAAGGCATTTCATAATTGAAAAGAAAAGATAATGAGATAAAGACATTATTAGAGACTGCATATAAAAACATATTAAGTATTAAGATACTAAAGATACGTTGCATTTGGGAGGTACTTAAATCAATTTAATAATTCTTTTGATAGATAAGTAACGGTTAGCTGCATCCCAGAATACAAATATTTCATTGGTTACTTTCTTAAACTTAATTACGTGAAATTCTTTATTTACAACAAAAAGTATTATAGTCATTATTTACCTTGCTTTGTTTGATTTTCCTATCCTCGTTTATCTTAAATAATATAAATGACTTAAATATTCATTTTAAATATATATAGATGAAAACAGAAATACATTTTTGGAGAATATTTATTTATCTTCACGCCATATATAATATGGGATACCCCACAAGGGTGCTACCTTGCCAGATACGACGGAGCGCCAAACGCTACGGTCCCTGCATACCTCTTTCGCCTCGACCACAGACATCAAACTCTTCATACATGCCCTCCGGGGGGTTCTCATGCTTTTTACGTGACCTTCCTTCAGTATCACTTATATAATTGGCACTTACTTTATACAAAATGAAAATAAACTTAATTAATTTTGGGAGAAAATAAAAGTATTCGCAGGATAAGAAAAAATCTGACGGTAATTTCAATTTATTAAAAAATATATATGTAACTACAAAAATGTAAGCCGCTTTAAATATTGTTGTAAGGAATAACCCTTTTTTAAATGTTTTCACATATTCTGAGAAAGTATGTAATTATTTTAAATTAAACAATATATTATTATCACTGTTAAATACATGCTCACCCCTAAATGGTCGATTATAATTTATCTACAACATGTTGTATAAAAGCAATAGCAACACAAAACAGATTAAACATATTTTGTTCTCTAGAGGAGTTACCTCTGAAAAATATTTATAAAATATTACATACTATGTTTTAATAAATCGAATTGTGAAAGTTTATGCATTTATTCAATAATGATGAACGAAAATTACAAAATCTCATATTTTTATTGTGAATAAAGTATTAGCTTTGTAGTATTAAAGCTTATCCGTTTCACATTTTAGAAATAACAAACTACAATCGTTTTGGAACGAATTACGAGCAGTTTTACTACAATAATTAAAAGTGAAAAATTACCAAAAGCAGCGATAATTATACTTGTATTAAAGTCTCTTTGTATCGAATCATTAGTTACACAAAATACACAAATAAGTATTATTAATCGATTTAGGGTTACATTATAGGTAATAGAGAACAAAGTAGTAAAACATGCAATACACATATATATATATATATATATATATACATGGAACTTACTTTATACAAGATGCAAATAAACTAAATAAGTTATACATTTTTTAATAGTTTTATTATAATCATAAAATAAAATCTATTTATAGTATAAAATCAAAGGCTTAAAATGTATGAAAGCTGAATTATAGGTTTATTTTACTGCAACATAAAAATATATTAATGCTGATGTAGTTATTTAAAAAAATCCTACGTTGAAAAATAGTAAAATTAAATAATTGCCGAAATATAAAGAACCATTTTAAATAAATATGTTATCAATAAATCAATCGCAAAGTTTTTACAAAAAAATTATATACCGTTAAGGTATTAAATTCAAAAATTCAAAAAATCATAAAATCATAAAATTATGGAAAATATTTAAGGACGTATTTTAAACCCCAAGTAATCAATAAAATAAGTAAGTAATAAAGTTTTAATCAATAAACTACTACCGTACCTACATTCACATGTACATAAACATTTAAACATAGAGAGGTATATATAAACAAAACAAGAAGTCTCAATTTATGACTTCAGTATATCATTAAGCATTGGATAACAAAGTACATAAAAATATGTAATATTCATCCAAAGGCGCTATGGATGGAATAATTTACTGAAATGTATCGACATGTTTCGTTTCTTTATACATTTACAATATTTAAATTTTGCTGTCTGTGAAGAAAAAGCTAACTCTGCTCAAAGTGGTGCTTAAGTATTTTTATGAGAATTTATTTAAATTTTCATATTATATCATTAAAACATAATTCTACATAAAATAAAAATATAATTATTACAATTAACAAAATTGTAATAATGTGTATATTTTAATCAACTTAAAGTTTTCGTTGTATATGGTTTTGATAGTAAAGCCAAGTAACTCTTTGTATTTGATGAAAACAATTTATCTTATTACTAATTTATGAACATTATCTATATCATTACATAGTTCTACTCATCTCAAACTAATTAAGTTCCATATCAGATCGTGTTGACAGAAATGTTACCGAACTCCCAAGCTTAGTTAGTTGCCCTCTCTAGTTGAACATAGGCATTTATTGATAGCTGCACTGTGTTAACCTTACCATTTCATTTAAACGTATTTTCATTTATCTAACAGAATTTAATTTAATTCTATAAATAATTATACATCCTACATTATCAATATATTTAATATGCACGTAATTTTGAATACTTTTATTCTCTCACACAAATTACTTTTTGATAATTTATTATATTTTTTATAAGTTTAAACTTAAATAATATCTTTAATTTTTAAATAATAACAATCACCTTAAATTCCTTATAATCCTCTTTTTTTATTGGTCATAACCCGTTTTTGTTATATTTATGTTTAATGATCGCTAAACTTCAGTTAGCTATACGGTATCTTTTGACTCAAAGAATTTTAATAACACTGCTGCAAATACTAACTGTTGTAGAGAGAGAGAAATTAATAGGACATACATTAATGTGGCCATTTGCAATTTTGTTAGCTGACCAACCCTAACGTAGACTTGTAGAGCCTTTACTATCAGACGTTTTCAAAAATAGGATATGTAATACTAATTTAATTAAATCTGTTTAATAATTTATTCTAAGATTGGTTTTTCTTCCAAAACATTATAAGTAATAGTCAAGGATATGAATTTATGTTAACGTTTTTATTAGTTATTTTATAGTTAAATAATGTGTGAACAAATATCTCCAACATTATCCGACTATTAATTATAAATATCTATATATTAATACGTGATGCCAAAACTTTGGACCCCTTTTTACGAAAATTGGGCGGACGCAGAAGCATAAAATTTGGCACACTTATAGTTTATGTGCAGGAGAAGTGCAGAACGCTAATATTTTTCAATAATAATGCTTATAAAGTACATTAAATCAATAAATAAAACTTTACCCACACTAACATGCATTTCACACACACAAATGTTTCTTTTGTTTTTCATTTTGTCCATAGATATAGAAACATTACACACACTATCATGTATTTTACACACACATGTTTCTTTTATATTCATTTTGTCCATAGACCTAGAGTACTGACATTGACATACATAAATATATATATTTGCCTATACATATCTCATTCATACTATCTGTGGTCAAATGGTTTCTTTTGTTTTTCATTTTGTGCATAGACATAGAGTACTCAAAAAAAAAGTTTAATTTGCCTCATTTCATTAAATATAAAAAAAGATTTTAATAATAATGCATAAAAAATACATTAAATCAGTTAATAAAACATTATTTCATTTTGTGCATAGACATAGAGTACTCAAAAAAAAGTTTAATTTGCCTCATTTAATTAAATATAAAAAAAAGATTTTAATAATAATGCATAAAAAATACATTAAGTCAATTAATAAAACATTATACTAACCAGCATGCATTTGACACACGCATACATAGTCTGTGGTCAAATTGTTTCATTTGTCTATTATAGACATAGTTGAACAGTTTGTTTCCTGTGGTTTTATTGAATGTTTAAATGTTTATTTGACGAATACTACGTGAAAAATTGTTATAATTATACAAATTTATGTGAGTTGTGTAGCAGTAAGATACATTTAAACGTATCGTCGTCTTTCAAGGACTATCATTATATGAATAAAGAAAGTTCTGTAGCAGCAATCTGCAATAACAACATTCAGGTACAAAATTGTTTGCTATTGCTGGATCAAAGCAATTATTGTAGTTTACGATTTCAGTGATTGCATATACTTTATATAAATAAGTAATTTTGTGTACGAATGATCAGAATTAAGAAATCATCATACAGGTAAAAACTGTTTCTCTTCTTGATTTCAGTAATCTAATGAAAGAACTTTAATTATGCCTCGACATAGAACATTAACGAGTCGGAGTGAGACAAAGAAGAAGGAATATTTCTCTAAGAAGAAGGAATAATTCCTCATCAGTAGTATTAAAAAGTAATATGATTTTGAGAGATGCATTTAAGTGTGCTCTAAATGTCATTCCAAATGTGTTTTTAAGTTATAATTGTGGATTAATGAATTTAGAGTGCAGGTTTTGCAATGCGAAACATTTTGAATCTGAAGTGACTTTAGGCGACCGAACTGCATTCACTTCATGTTGTCACAAGGGTAAAGCAATATTACCACCCTTGGGTCAAAATGAATATTTTAAATCATTATATGACGGACTTAATTCAAATGAACCTTTAATAAATAGTAAATCAAAAAATTATTTTGAAAATATTAGGAAATATAATTCATGTTTTGCTATGGTTAGCTCAGAAGCCAAAGTTGCTGAGCCAGTTACAAGTAGAGTGTATCATTTCAAAATACATGATGTTTTTTATCACAGATCAGGCCCAATGACTGCCGCATATGGTTGCTCACTATGTTATGCACAATTATATTTTTATGATGTTGACACTGCCATTAATTATTGATTACAAGAATGTATTAATTAAACATGTAACAACAACATAATGCGTGAAATTTCACTGAAATTGGAATGCAGTAATCCTTTTGTGCGGTCATTCATTGCAATGCAAGATCATTGTCAGAGAGTCGAAAATCAAAACAAGACTATTTGTATGCTCATTAAAGTAAATCATCATTTAGATCTACGCCAATTTAATGATGTAGTTCCAACTGATGTAGCAGTAATATTTAGTACAGTTGATGGTGAGCCACCTTTTGAACGAAATATGATTTGTTTTTTAAAAGTTTATGGTATAATTAAGAATATCTCAGTTTTGGACTCATCATTAGACCCTTTAGCGTACCCACTGCTTTTTCACAACGGTGATACTGGGTGGCATGTCAATATTGCTCATAATACACCAACTACATCTAATTCAAGAGCACCCAGAAATAAATTAAGCATGCTTCAGTATACAGCCTATTGACTAGCAATTAGAGATGATTTCAGCATGTTACACCATTCACAAAAACTATTTCTGCAGTGGATTGTTGATATGTATGTGAGAATAGATGCTCACGATTACATTTCATTCGACAAAATCAAACAATTCTTAGGTCTGAAGTTTACAACAATTTAACAGACTACTTAGAATTGAACATGAATGCCAAGAATGTTGGCAGTAGAGTAATTTTACCATCTTCATTCAATGGATCACCAAGAAATATGTATCAGAATTATTTAGATGCAATGTCAATTGTACAACATTATGGAAAACCTTCCTTATTTATTACAATGACTTGCAATCCAAGATGGCCAGAAATAGTTAACAACATTGGTGTAGGTAAAGCTCCTAATTTTAGACCTGATATTATTGTGCGTGTGTTCAAGTCGAAATTAAAAGCATTCATAGAGGGCCTTATACAAAATAATATCTTTGGTAAAGTTGCTTCAACTTTAATTCATTTACACAATTGAATTTCAAAAAAGAGGATTGCCTCATGCTCATATTTTACTCACTTTAAATGAGCAAGATAAAATTGTTGTGCTTTGTTTTAGTAAACATTTTTTTAAATAGATCTCTTTATTTTACTTTCTTTTAATTTCATATAATTTGTTCAAAAAAGAAATTGGCAAATAACAGTCTTGGTCAAATCTGTGGTTATAGTAGTTTAGTTTTCGACAGTAGAACCTTAATAATGTTTGATTATTATATTTTAATAATTTATATTAAGTCACTTACAATTTAAATTTATTATATGGTCGAATTTCGACCACTGGGCGACCACTAGTTGAATTAAATTTATTATATCAACTGTGTATTTGAAGATTCAAGTCATATAAAGATGTATAATCAACTCGAGATGAGTTAGTTACTATCTATTTTATACGCGAATAAAATACGAAGCTATATTTAAAGAGAAAACTATATTTTATAAAAAAAATTGTTTATAATATCACAAACTACATTACTAATAGACAATGTAATTACGACGATTACTGCCAGACATCAGAAAGAAAATATAAAGTTAAACGATGTATTATTATCACTGTTAAACACATACTTGCCTAAATCTTCCATTAAACTTTATTTTACAACATGTTGTATAAAGCGTTGTCAACACAAAACTAATTAAACACGCTATTGTTCTCTAGAAGAGTTACCTTTTAAAAATATTACGAACAGCGTGGTTATCTCCTCAGAAGCCGAACGAGGTGCGGCTTAATTGTGAAAGTTTATACGTTTATTGAAAAATGTTGAACGAAAATTATAAACACTTCCCTTGTACAGAACATTTTTATTTTTACTTTTTGCTTATCCATTTAACATTTTTAAAACAACAAATTAATATAATAAAATAAAAAATAAGCCTAGTAAATTTTTTAATTAAGGTTATGGTAGTTACTTGCCATATGTAAGTATTTGCAATAGATTTAACGAACTTAATAATTATGGAGCATTAAGTTGTTTAATAATTTCAATTTATCTTTTATCTACTTCAATATTACATTTGCTAAACTTCAAAGATAAAATCTAACTAGATCTAATAGAAGATTTGCTAATGCTGGTAAGACTTGTGGCTCACTCATCATTAATTTCTCGCTCACATATTCTAAACATATGTTTATTGCTATTATTTCAGATAAAGAAACATTTAGCGGATAGACTACCTTGGTTAACCTATAATAAAAAAATACAAGACAAAACTATTACAACTATATTCCATTATATCTGTGGTTATTTAGATTTTTTTTTTCTGTGACTGAGTATTTTTACATTCGAAATAACTGATCACTTTAAAAAAAATAGAATATCAATACAAGTACACGCTTTCATTTTCTTTGTAGTTACGTTGTTGATTTTAAAAAATATCTTACTTAACAGAGTATGGGTAATAAGAGAGAACAATGAGTATATTTAAGTAATTAGGATGATTCACTGACCGTAATTATTAAAGTAATGACCTCGTTACAACCTCAAAAATCATGAGTTAATGTTATGTCATATATGTCCTTCTGTTTCAGAATATGTTAATTGTATGTGATCATAAATGTATGTATTTATTCATATATTCAAGAGCCTTCCTCGGCTTAATGTGGATTCTTTAAGCTTATTCATATCTACTTGAAATTCGACTAAAATAAAGATGTCGGTTATATTTTTATTTATTAATAAGAAATGTTATATTGAAACATGTATGTTAATACTCTTTATTAAATATTTAAGTAATTTGTTTTGTGAAAATATATATTAATACGACTTCGGATTCTGTTTACACCCGTTATGGATTTTTTTTATGTAAGAGTAGGGAAAACAAGCTTGCGGGTCAAAGATTGTTGTTATATGCTTTATTGTTTGGAGATGATGTATTGTCTATTTCATTTTCTAAACAATCAGTACAGATCCAGGAATTATTGAAAACAATACATAGAAAATATAGGCAGTGACCACAATTCGGTAGTCAATTCTATTTGCAGACTTATAATTAATGTAAAATAATATAATGTAACATACATACGAATATTCATATACATATTATTTCCTTCATATTTTTTAATGTAGGTAATTAAAAATTGTTTTTCTAAACACTAAGAAATAGTTGTATGATTGATGAAAACGTCGAGTTTATTTGTTTAATTAAAATAAGTTTTAGATATAACAAAGACAAGAGACAAATTGATGATAAAAAGACAATCTCTTGGGCTAGTTACAAGAGTGCAGTATGAAATACTATAGCTGGGCAAGAAAAGTGACAAGAATAAAAGAAAGAAATATATTTATACTTTTCTCTTAATAAAATTCAAAACTATTACTCTGAATAAATCTCTTATTTTTGGTTAGTACACAACTTTCAACATAATCTACAAATATAATAAACCTTAGCATATTACTACTTAATACATTGAATAGTAACAATTGATATGTTATCTTAAACAAATTGTGATGTATGTCGTGGAGGTTACAAAATATTTAGATAAAAATAAATAAACTATCTATAAAATAGTGCATATACATTCTAGACATAAACATTTGTTTCAGAAGTTAGCACCGTAGCCTTACGACAAGGTTACTTGTATAAATGTAGCTTTTAAAAAAAATCTTGAAAAACTAACCTTTTTACTATGCATGTTTTAAGAAGCATAATCTTATCAATCAAGAAAGTTTTTTACAAGAAGTTTTATTGCTTCTATTATAGAAATTAATTTAATAATTAATCTGAAATTTATTATGTATTCGTTTGTCTTAGCGTTTGTCTGCACGGCGTAGAGTAAAATATCAATATAAATGTTTGGTTTATTCGTACAGTATCAGGTGTGCTGATCGAATTAAAAAAAAAGTTTGCTCAATATACCCTATCTACTGAGACACCCGGCGGTAGATAGTTTGCAGCTGAACTACGGGTCAGCTGCTAAGATCAGGGTACTACGGGACCCCGGTACCTAAGCCCTCCGGCAGCGATGCATGCGCTCGCGCGTGTAAACTGCCGGGTTACCGGTTTTGGTGTTAGATTCGTAGTGGTAATGTGGTTAGCTGTAGAGATTCGGCGCTGTTCGTCTGGGTTCCCACAGTTGTCGGGGGCTCGCTGGTCTCGTGCGCAGCGAGAAGTAATTGACCTGCCTAAGGCGAAGGGCTGCTGCGGTCTTTTTCTTCGGGGCTTGGAACGGTCCATAAGCAGAGATCCCTTCGGGGGTCACTGCAGTTCGGGTAGCCTCCTGCTTAGAGGTTAGATGGATGAGCTAGCATCTATCCGGTCACCCGACTGTAGTATAGGGTAGACTTGCGGCCCGATCGCCTGTCGGGAAGTGAGCGTGCCCACAGCTCCGGCACCAGCTGGAAACTGGTAGTTAGCCTCTCTGACGTTCTAAGCAAGTTATTGCTAGTGTGAGAAATCGCACGGGAAGTGAGCGAGCCCTACAGCTCCGGCACCAGCTAGGAAACTGGTAGTTGGCCTCTCTGACGATCTCAGCAAGTTATTGCTAGTGTGAGAAATCACATGGGAAGTGAGCGTGCATTACAGCTCCGGAACCTTTCATGGAGAAAAGGTAGCAGGGTGGTCGCGATTGGACTTATCTATGACCGATAGCCTTGCGAGCTTACTAGGCTTAATAGTGCCGTTGTCGGATGACTTCGGGGGCCAGATCTGCCGTAACAAGGATCCATGTGACCGGGGTAAAACCTGGATCACATGAATAGCGGCTCAACTTATAAGCCCAACTGGGCAGGTGGGGTTGAGCTGCTTTGTATATAAACATTAGGATTGAGGAAGGCAAAGGGACGATACCTTAATATTTAGAGGAATAGTTCGTCAAGTTCAATACAATAGTTGGATCCGAAAACTTAAACTTTAACAAAACCAGCACCTCTCTGTACGTGATTTAAAGCCACATATCGCACAGTACTACTATAGCTTTGTTGTACACTTGAACGAACAAACTACTATTGTGAGTTGAAATGTAGGTCTTGCTCCTATCTATCTATGTTCTAGCGCTTTGTAAATATATACGACCATTTTAAATAATTAATTATTGAGAGAATTTCGCCCGGCGGTAGACCATAACAACGCGTCACCGGCAAGGTTACCACCCATCGGACAAAGTCGTGCCGCAAAGCGACCTAGTCGTGTTCCGGCAAGTTGTTCGATGAAGGCGTCTATATGGGAAATGGGTCTGAACAGCTGCGTTGCGTTGGCGAACCGGTTTGGCGTCGAGTTGGTGCTTATTGTGTCGGGTGCCTAGTCGAGGAGGGTAGCGGGATCCGAAGCGACGGCTTTCCGCTGGCCGCCCGCAGATAGTTGGGAGCCCAATTAGTGGGTCAGCCACCCACAAAAGGCTGCCCCGCCAGCTGCCTAAAATCCCAGGGTGGCTCCATCGTGCTGGTTGGCGACCAGATGAGGAGGCCCGATGGCGATCCCAGGGAGGGTTCGGGCATCCTCGCAGTCTCCAGTCTAGCCTCCCAGTGGCATGACATCACCAATTTCGGCGCCGGGTTTGATACGTACCGCCTCGT
This sequence comes from Melinaea menophilus ssp. n. AW-2005, assembly GCA_918358695.1. Taxonomy (NCBI): domain Eukaryota; kingdom Metazoa; phylum Arthropoda; class Insecta; order Lepidoptera; family Nymphalidae; genus Melinaea; species Melinaea menophilus. The sequence goes on along the minus strand of OU911043.1, from coordinate 17,256,456 downwards.
TGAACTGCCATTTCTCATCCTATTCATTCTTTTATTTTATTTTTTTATGAAAAAGTCCAATAAAAAGAAGAAGTATTTACAGCGGTTGTACTCCTCCTCATTTAAAGTGCACCTCACTAACATCAGGGGCTTGCACTCTAATCTCTTACCTGTCCACCACCACCTGGAGACAGAGCAACCGCACTTGCTCTTTTTGACGGAGACACAGATACAATGTCCTGTAAGCGCGGCGTACCTGGATCATCCCGGTTACTCGTTAGAGTACAACTTTCGCTCACGTGCCGGGGTCTGTGTATACGCACGGAACGACCTCTGTATCCGGCGTCTCCGTCACCTTGAAGACCCTACTTTTTCTTCCTTATGGATTTTACTAGACACAGGAAACGAAAAAATCCTGTATTGCTGTGTCTACCGTTAGCACAGCGGTGATCAGGAGACAACTAGATTATTTGAGTATCTCGGTGAGGCTGCTGATGTGGCTCTGCATCAGTTCCCTTCAGTGCAGCTCGTCTTTCTGGGGGACTTTAATGCCTGTCATCAGGACTGGCTGTTCCCGTACCAGAATACCGACCATGCTGGAAGAGAAACACGGAACTGTGCGTTGTCTTTCGACCTCTTTCAGCTGGTGAGGCAAGCGACGAGGGTACCAGATGTAGTAGGCCATACAACCAATTGCTTGGACCTTTTGCTGACAACTGATCCGGACAGATATCGTGTAGAGGTGACCTCCCCCTTGGGAACCTCCGATCACTGTTTGGCGAAATCTGTATTTACATATTCCCCACCAGCTTTCGAACCACCTGGTGTTAGGCGAGTATGGAAATACAAGTCAGCAGATTGGGATGAGATGCGGCACTTCTTTGCGTCTTATCATTGGCGGTAGGTCTGCTTCTCTTCTTTGGATCCGTCGAGTTGCGCGGATGCTATAACCGATGTGGTACATCAGGCAATGGAGTACGTCATTCCTTTTGCTGACGTACCCATCGGTGGCAAAGCTCGCTAATGGTTTAATGCCGAATGTGGTCATGCTGAAGACCGAACATTCGGCATACCTAATTTGAAGCTGAAAAGCTAAGGATGTAAGTTTAAAGAAGAGAGCCTTTCACCAAGCTGCCAAGTCCTGTAAAAAGGCATTACGGAAGGCTCGTCGCAATCGTATCGCTAAGAATGGCGAAAAACTCTCTTTCAGACCTATTGGCAGTCGAACTTTCTGGTCTCTTGCCAAAGCTATCGAGTCGAACTTCTTTATTGTGGAGCATTGCATGGAGTCTCGAAGGCATTTGACAGGGTCTGGCATGCGAGCCTTATAAGCAAGTTTTCAACATACGGTATATCTCCTGGTCTGATCGGCTGGGTAACGGACTTTCTGAACCAAAGATCTCTCCGAGTAGTTGTCGACGGGTGTTCCTCGGAACCCTTGACAATAAATGCCGGAGTACCTCAGGGGTCCGTTCTTTATGCAACTCTATTTCTGCTGCACATATATTTCTCTCGAAACGCTCTGATATCGAACTTAATTAGTTTGAGATGAGTAAACCTATCTAATGATTTCGGTAATCTTAATAAAATTAGAAAGCCAAACCCAACTTTAAAACAATTATTATGATATTAATTATTTAAAAATATTTATTTTATTTGTACATTGTTTAATTTTACTATGAATTATGAATACATTTATGTTATATCACTGAAAATATTAATTAAAGTCTGATGAAAAGGCTTACCTTCAATTGCACCACTTTGCGACGAGCTTGTTTTAAATGTGGGATGCAACAGCTTTTGTATTTGGCTTTATCTTTATATACTCTTAAATAAAATTTTATATTAGGTAGTAAAAATACATACAATATTTTTAGTAAATTATTCCTACCGCAGAGCGTTTCATTACTTGCTTGAATATATTTTAATGTATTTTTGTATGCAATATTTTAATATACACTGTTAATAAATATAGTTTAATTATTTCATTGTTTATAAAGTTAAACAAATACAAATATTTTAAAGAAACAATGACTTCATACACACTTTGATTTCATACAAATTCAAAAAGAACATAATATTTATTGTAGTAGTTGATAAGATATAAATAGTATGAAAAAACCTACTACTTTTATATGATTCCATTTGGGTTGATATGGATACTTTAATATTATATATTTTAATTCTTTATTTTTTATATTTAACAAATATCAACTTGTACGATTGATGTATAAATTATAATTTTATTTAAATATCTTACTGGTTAGCTCATCGTGAAATTCTAAGTAGCTCATAAATCGCTTCACCAAGTTTTAGTATAACCACTTACGACTATGTTAATTCATGTCACTCTGGTACGACGATAGTACTAGTGGCTCAAAGATATAATTTTCTGAATTTTTTTATGTCTTCAATTAAGTTGTAAATAAAGTATATAAAGTGCATCATAAATTACAGTTATTATTTTATTATCAATACCATCAAAGTCTAAAAATAGGTTAGGAATTAAATTTAAAATAATAACAAAGTGTAAAAGTAGCAAAGTTTATCAAATTGGTGATGTTGTTTGAATAAAAAGATTGTTGAATAATTTAAAAATAAAACAAACGAATATGTTTTTATTGGTTAAATTGTGTTAAGATACGTATGTTAATTATGAAAACAAAAAATCTAATACAGTTATATTTTATAAACTCACATGTAACAAGTTAGTCCAAACTTAACTATCTCATAACAAACATGTGGATTCAGTTAAATGTATCTCTTAGATAACAATCCCTGTTCATGGTGATATTGAGTATAAAAGAAGTATATTAAACCACATTATCTTTGATGGTCCCATACAATGTTATTATTCCGTAATTGAATCTCTTCTACTAAGTGAAATAGTTATATTATTAATATTAGAAGTTAAATTAAAGTGTAACTGTATTATAAGATCCAGAACGTTATAATTACTGTATGATGTGTAATAGAACATAGAAACACTTTCATATGTTAACTATATTAAAAGATGAGGACGAGTGTAAATTTAGAAGTCATTTCTTTAGGTTTTACTTTGATAATTTTATCTCCCAGCTGGATTTGACTACGTTTTAGTCCAGACAGGTGATAGGCAGACGTCTGCGATAAGAAACATTAAAAGATTTAAAACTATATTTTTTGTTATTTATGTATACACGCTGTCTGTCATAATTCCGCATTTTAATACTTTTTTAAATTGTCTATTAAAATAGGGTTTCTTTTCTTTAAATAATATAGTACAATCCTATATGAAAAAATGAAAGCAAAATATAACAAAAAAGCTTTATTGTCTTCGCAGGCGAAGACTACGGGACTCAAATAAAACTTCTTAGACTGTATCGTCTGGAACATTACACTTCTTCATAGAACTAACTTTTCATTTTCCTGAAGTGTTTTGCTTGGCGATCTGATAACTCTTTTTGTTTGAAGTGATTTAATCTTGTGGGACTTTTTGTGAGACATAACAATAGTGATTGTTTTGGATTGAATTAATTATATAAAACGTTTTTAAGACATAATGTCTTTTTGCAATATATAGACATAATATAATAATATATTATTTAAAGTATAAGCAAATATTAAATAAATAATTTTAAATAAATAATACGAGGGCCAAACTGAAAGTTTTTAGAACTGGCCACTTAAAAGCATTATATTAAAAAAAATTGTTTAAATTTTGAAAATAAAACTCTTTACCAATATTGTTGAGTGTACATTTCATTCATTTGTCATTTGTTTTACGATTTGGCGGCAAATTGAAAATTGTCTGTGCACGTCAGAATGAATTTAAGCCGAGAAAATTTTCGTACAATGATTTTTTATGACTTTCGATGTCATTTAAGTCAACAAGAAAGTTATGATAGACTTCGATTGGCTTTTCACGATGAAGCCCCATCTTGTGCCACAGTTTACAACTAGTTTAATGAATTCAAACGTGGTCGAACTAATCTCACCGATGATTTGCGTAAGGGACGGCCTTCTACAGCGACGACTGAAGATAACATCAGTGTTGTGCGGCGTATGATAGAGACTGACAAAAGAGTGACCTATCAGCAGATTCGGACAAGTCTAGGCATAGGTATGAGTCAAGTGCACAAAATCCTCCATGAACATTTAGCGGTCAGGAAGCTTTGTGCCCGCTGGATACCGCATAATTTGACCGAGGCTCAAAAACTCCGCCGTGTTGATTGGTGCCGAGAAATGATCCAAAAATTTAACGGAGGTGACTCAAATGCTGTGTTCGACATACTAACGGGTGACGAAAGCTGGATTTACTGTTATGATCCGGAAACCAAAAGACAGTCTGCTCAGTGGGTGTTTCCTTCCGAAGAGTTGCCAACTAAAGTGAAGAGAGGTCGAAGTGTTGGAAAAAAAGATGGTGGCCTCGTTCTTCGGAAAGACAGGTCATTACGCGAGAGTAGTCTTAGAGGATCAGAAAACGGTTAATGCAGAGTGGTATACTAACAATTGTTTGCCACTTGTCTTGGAAAAAGTTCGAGAGAAACGACCTCGCAGCAGGATCCTCCTTCATCACGACAATGCCTCGTCGCACACCGCCAGGCAAACGATCGACTATTTGGTGACCTCAGACGTGGAATTACTGGGTCACCCGCCGTATAGCTCCGACCTCGCACCCTGCGATTTTTATTTATTTCCGAAAATAAAAGAAAAACTTCGAGGAAAACGTTTTATAGACGCCGAAGAAGCAGTGGCTGCATTTCAAAACGCCGTCGAAGAGACCCCTAAGGTCGAGTGGGCAAGGTGCTTTTCTCAATGGTTCCATCGAATGCAGCGATGTATTGATGTAAATGGATGCTATTTTGAAAAGTTACAATAAAACTAATAACTTGCTAGAATGCTTTTGATTTTCTAAGAACTTTCAGTTTGACCCTCGTAAACAATTTTTCATCTTGCAAATTTCAAACTTGTGACCTCTGATGAACTTTAATATTATTATTAAATATTTTCCTACATATGTTTAGTTCCTTAAAGCAACACCAGTACCAACAGTATTGGACTATTATTGTTACATGAAAAACATGCCATGTATACTTTTAATACATTTTTAGGAAGACTAAGTTGGAAGACTGGATTTTTTTTAACACATTAATTAATACGTTTTAAGAACATGATAGTTCTTAAAAAAAGATCTCCTTGCTTATCGCGAATGACGTGAAAACCAAATAATGGATTTTGTTTAAATTTTTTAGGTTACTCTCAATTAGCTCAAAGGCAAAGGCCACAGAGATCAATGTCTCATAATTATCTTTAAGAAGTAATTTCCCTTGCAAGAAACCTTTACCAGTAGGTAATTTAATTGGCCTTCTGTTTCTGTAATTTACCTATATTATAAATAATTATAAATAGTTTACTGTACTTTGATATTAAATATATGTAATGAAACCTACAAATATTTGTATTTACGTTACTGAAACTATTAAAAGTTATATTTTTAAAATAAATTTTGTCCTACCTCGTCACCTACCTTTTTTATTAATACAGGATGATTTTATAACCAGCCTGCTCTTTAATAGCATCTAAATTTCGGAATTCCCCGGTCAGTTATTGTATGATAATGTTCGTAGAATGTTAAGTCTACCCTCCACATCAATTACTTGAAGACCGTCAACTTGTTAAGTCTCTTCAAGTTTCCACTTAGTGCTCTCTATGCACAAATGATAATAGTAGGGTAATTCTCCTGCAGTGCATCCTTCTTAATCCATCGTCACCACTTTACATGTGACTGTAATATATTGCAAGCGTTTTACTGAAAGTTTTATATTTAGTTAAGCATTGGCCATTATTGAATATTGTATTAAATTAATTTGTTATCAGACATCTTATTCTATTAATAAAATAAACATAATAACACAATTATATTAACAAAAATTCAAATAAAATTATTTTTTTATACAATTTTATATCTAACTTAAAAAGCTCTCCTTAGTCATTTTGAAACTGAGAAAAATTTTATAGAAAAAAAAAAACTTTGCATTACTTATAATAATGTCGACCGTCCTGTAGTGTATAGTTCTGTGCATTCTATTTAGAGTTTAAAAGTGTCTATTTTGTTAACTTCATCCATCTCGATAAAGTTTACAACAACCTTAAATACTTCGATGTTCAACAATATATTAACTTTGTAAGTTGGTCTAATATAACTGCCTAGTTGTTATCTCCTTTGTGAGTTTTCTGGCAAACTTTATGTTGTTTCTTGATGTGGACAATCCATCTCAATATATCGCCGATCACTCTCAATATATCGGTTGCCAAAGATTATCATGTTGTTACTTTTTGACAATGATTCGGCGGTACATCCTTTAGTAATAAAAAAGCACCGAAAGAATTATTGCATGATAATGGAAATTAAAGTTAAAAAAAACATACGTTTAACGTTTTCTCAAAATAGTACCTACCTAAACATATTAGAAACATAAAAAGGCAAAAAGAAGAGGTTACTTTTAAATTAACCACTAAATAAATAGCTATTTATGAAACAAAAAGCTTAGTTTAAATTATTTTTTTTTCATAAAGCTTTGGCAGCAATTTGTTGACACTTCTATAGTTAATTTTTCTGAACTTTCTTATTCAACTGTAAGACTGCGCCTTCAGTTTCTGTGCTTTCTAATAATTTTGTACATTGAATTTGTAATTAATTCATTCTAATAAAATATTAAAATCTTAACAAATATTAACACAAAATAGCTCAGAATAAAAAGAGACAGGAACACAAATGTTTGTCCCTGTCTCTTTTTATCATATAACGTCAATACAGGGCTGTGAAAATTTTGTGAAAACGCTTTACTTATATATGTTTTTGTTTTATTACTGCAATCGTTTTTAAATTAAACTGCTGCAAATATGTGTAATACACCTGTAGGAAAGTAAGTTGAAAAAGTATTATATAACTTGATACAAATATTAACTTTTTACATTCGGCTATCGTGTGAATGTTAACTAATTACACAGGCACACAAAAAAAAAATATCATGAACCAGAGGGGAGACCCCATTATTCTTAGGCTTTTGGGATCGCTGAAACCGAATATGACAATAAAAACTAATTTTAAATGCCCGTTTTCCCGCTAGCACCCCCTTACTACCTCTTAAGGGGTGAAAATTGAAATTTTTGTATAATATCAAGATTGATGTGTATTTCTATGTTTTCTGGGATGCTGAAACCGAAAATGATAACTAAAAATAAATTCATGACCACTATCACCCCCTTACCACCCCTTAAAGGGGGTGAAAATTTCAATTTTTCTATAAAATCAAGATAGATGTGTATCTCTACGTTTTTTAGGATGCTGGAACCGAAAATGATTACTAAAAATAAATTTAAGACCTCTATCACCCATTAACACCCCTCACCAATCCTTACGGGGGGTGAAAATTTCAATTTTTATATAAAATCAAGATAGATGTGAATTTCTATGTTTTTCAAGATGCTGAGAGAAAAAAATATTATAAAGTATATGGTAACCTTATTGTATGCATATATTTGTTATTATGATGCTAAGACTGAATCATGATTTTTGTCCTATTCTTAACAAGTTTTTTCATTTTTTGTTTTTTTTTTGTTTTCTATTTAATTCTACTTATACTGTTATCCATCTGGCAGTCTTGTAAAACGCTTAAAAGATGCTGAACCTAATTCTATGCCTCGAAAATAGAAGGAACTATTTTCCTGACAAGGGGACTCACTTTAATCCAGCACCCCAAAAGGGAACAGAAATGTACTACGTCCACGCCGTTGTTCCTGGGTTACGCTAAGAGTAGAATTAAATCATAAATATATATCAGATACTTCTGATCGTTAAAGCATTTGAATTTCTAATATAAGAGCTAAGAGTAACCTCAAACTAGTTTGATAAACATGTCATTTACTGTAAATCGTTAAAATTTCTACATACATCTTGATTTTATACAAAATTGAAACTACCCCCACCTCCCTGTTAGGGGTGGTTAGGGGGTGGTATTGAGTATAAGAGGTATCAAATTCACTTTTAGTTGTCATTTTCGGTTTCATCATACCAAAAAACATAGAAGTACACATCTATCTTGATTTTATACAAAAATTTCAATTTTCACCCCTTAAGAGGTAGTAAGGGGGAGCTAGCGGGAAAACGGGCATTTAAAATTAGTTTTTATTGTCATATTCGGTTTAAGCGATCCCAAAAGCCTAAGAATAATGGGGTCTCCCCTCTGGTTCATGACTTTTTTTTTTGTGTGCCTGTGTTATCTTAAGAACGAGTTTAGTTATTGATATATAAAATGATATACGTCACTTAATACTCCATCTTTATGTGTGCACTCAATCACTAAAAACTTATCATATATATTATAGTAAGTATAATTAATATATGGACTGTTTTACTGTATTTCTGACTTGGGAAGCTTACATTTACAGCCAGGGGACCATCACCTTATTTAATATTAATCGTATCTTGACATATCACGTCCTTGAGAAAAAGGGAAGTCTGTAGGAAAAAATGATCCTTCGAGTGTTGCTGTTTCTTTCAAGGTACGAAACCATTTTTTATTAAGGTATAAACACTTACGTAACGTAACGTAATGTGTCTATGCTAAAATATTTTACAACATAGAAAATATACATATTATATCATGTTTTAAAGGTTTCAGATAGCTTGATAACATTTTTCATCGGACAAACTTGTTCGAAACATAAACATTAGAATAATTATTATCGTATACCATCTAATAGAATTCACAATTCATTTATATTAAATATGTTTTATAAATGTGTATAACATACATGTCAAATTATAATTGATCAATACATTATTAAAATATGTACTGTACTTTTAGAGTATCGTGTTAAATGTTCTTATATTACATATTAAGTATTAACAGAACATTATATGTTCCATAGAAATGAGTAAGTTTATGATTAATAATGATTTAATTATGTCGGCTATTTGACATACTTTCCTAGCCTAGATTACAGAATTAATAATTACTTACAAAATAACAAATTTTAATTAACAAAACTGTATATTTCACATTTAGGTAAACATTGGGGTAAGAGTAATGTCACAAATTTGATTTCTTTTTATAAGTCCTTGTATATAAAAAACAAAATCCCCCCCTCCCAGCGCGTCGCTCCGATGTTCTGTCGTCTGAGGACATAACGGTCACTCCCTAACCCTATTCAACCCTAGCCACTGGTCCGTGGTCTGAGCCTCACAGGCGCCCGGAAGACGAGCGTTCTCCTGTGGCCCGTCAGGCTCCCCTTCAAGGGAGGCTCCATACCCGCTCACTCCACCGAAGAAGCTTCACCGGTCCTAACTGAACTTAGACTATAGTTTATAAGATAATATATTCTAATCTTCTCTGTACTTTCTCTTCAAAGGCCGGCAACGCGCTCTCGCATCCCCGGATATTGCAGGAGAATCTATTCATCAATGATTACTTTCCACCAGGTGAACGCATGCTCTTTTGAGATGTCTTAAACATATATATAAATATATATAAAGTTTAAAAGTATTTTATAACAACGACATATTTTATGAAATCTCTTTACTACACACGTTTATTATCCAATTTGTAGTATGTAAGCATCACAAATTAATTGAACAGCCTTTGTTCTCTATAGGAGTTATCTTTAACAAATATACGCCAAGATATTGAGAAAAAGGTTTATATTAAATTTCCTTACAAACCGAACAATTAATCGAAAGGTTTTACTTATACAAACTTTTAAAAAAGAGCAAAAATTATTAACATTTACAAAAATTTAGTATTTAGTTGTGAACGAGCACACGAGAAATCCGATATATTTTAGATGAACTGAATACAAAAAATCATACCATACTCTAAATGGTGTAGGTTAAATTACATCAACATTGCATAAATGAAATATTTCTTATTTTTTATTATTGTATTGTTTTACTTTGCAACTGAATACATTCACTCCGAATTAGTTTTTTCTTTAAATTGTCATCTTGAAACTATTGTAAACTTAAATCATAATACACTTTTTTAGTAGTAGCATATAATATATCTTATCAATTTAACTACATTTCTGGTTTGTCTTTCTATGTAAATAAATAGGCATTCAGAATTTCATCATCTTCATTAACAAGAGCGCATTTATGGGGCACAAGTTGTGGACACTAAAAACATTTCAAATTCGACACCAATTTCACTGACTTGGTTTTCAGACTTTACTATCAGTAAAAATTCCTTTAAAATTATTGCTTACACACCTAATGGAATAGTCAAACGAATTTACTACGCTCTGCGAGTAGAGAAATTTTCAATTGAGTTTTTTTGAGTGGCAGAAGTCATTTATAAGTGATTGATTTGTGTATAATTATTGAGCATCTTATAGCATAGAAATAAGTACAAAGAATTCATGCTTCTTAAGGACTTGACAGATGATAATTTAAATCTATATTTTATGAATTTAATTAGTTGATCATGTGATCTATACATATAATAGTATCGGTAAAAAGTAAAATCTTAACATACAGATTGCCTTGAAAAAAAATAGTTACGTGCTTAGTAAATGACACATGACCCGAAGAAAAACATTTTTAAATATTTATCTATTTTGCCTTTTCATGTGTTTTGTCTCTTATTAATTATTAATATTCATCTGCTCAGCATATTATATGATAAATAAATTAAAACATAATATCACTTAATTTAATTTTCATAAAATTGGAATCATAATTATTATATTATATTATATTATATTATATTATATTATATTATATTATATTATATTATATTATATTATATTATATTATATTATATTATATTATATTATATTATATTATATTATATTATATTATATTATATTATATTATATTATATTATATTATATTATATTATATTATATTATATTATATTATATTATATTATATTATATTATATTATATTATATTATATTATATTATATTATATTATATTATATTATATTATATTATATTATATTATATTATATTATATTATATTATATTATATTATATTATATTATATTATATTATATTATATTATATTATATTATATTATATTATATTATATTATATTATATTATATTATATTATATTATATTATATTATATTATATTATATTATATTATATTATATTATATTATATTATATTATATTATATTATATTATATTATATTATATTATATTATATTATATTATATTATATTATATTATATTATATTATATTATATTATATTATATTATATTATATTATATTATATTATATTATATTATATTATATTATATTATATTATATTATATTATATTATATTATATTATATTATATTATATTATATTATATTATATTATATTATATTATATTATATTATATTATATTATATTATATTATATTATATTATATTATATTATATTATATTATATTATATTATATTATATTATATTATATTATATTATATTATATTATATTATATTATATTATATTATATTATATTATATTATATTATATTATATTATATTATATTATATTATATTATATTATATTATATTATATTATATTATATTATATTATATTATATTATATTATATTATATTATATTATATTATATTATATTATATTATATTATATTATATTATATTATATTATATTATATTATATTATATTATATTATATTATATTATATTATATTATATTATATTATATTATATTATATTATATTATATTATATTATATTATTAATGGGTTGACTTAAGTCTGCACAGCCATTCGGCTGGAATTTGCTGACCACCCGCCTTGAGACCTTCAAGGAAAGGGAGGTTCAGCTTTCTAATTAGTTCTGTATGAAGGTAGTGTTTCCTAGAACTTTTGCTACTATTGTGGTTGTGTGTATTGTTGTCTGTTTCTGTAGTATGTGTATATCTATGTGTGCGTTTAATTGGTCGCAGTATCGCTGAAGGCTTTTTGCTACTATTCCCGTGGCTCCAATGACTATTGGTATAATATGAGTGTTAGTTTTCCAAAGTCTTGTTATTTCTTTTCTGAGTAGATGATACTTAGTTAGCTTCTCTATTTCTTTTGCTCCTATGTTGTAGTCTGTGGGTATAGTGACATCAATGAGGTAAGTTTTATTTTCTGTCTTATTTATATATATTATATCAGGTCTATTATGGGCCACGGTGACGTCCGTTTGAACCGGCATCTCCCACATTAGTTTTGCTTCACTGTTTTCTATTACTTGTGGTTGTACTAAAGTTTCCTTCCACCAAAGTTTATTAACG